>OX420946.1:13993113-19045613 GCA_949091785.1 Polymixis lichenea | reverse complement strand
GCCATGGTGATTTAGCATAAGTAACTGAATAATAAATAAAAGATTTGATACATGTCACCAAAACAAAATGACCGCCACGGGCTGCCAAAAGATACCTGCGCCAATTGAAAATAGCATACATACATTTCCATAGTAAATACTAATTCCATGCAATTAGCAGTAATTAACCATTGAGACCTGCACTAAAAAAACATTGTTCGAAAATCGAACTGGCCACCGAGAGAACAAAAATAAAAATGGCACGAAAACTGCAAACCGCTTTGCTAATAATGATAAACTACAAATTGTCACAAAAATATAGAGACGATAATGATTTTTGTTTGTAAGGTGACGTAGTCTAGTTTTCTTAGCTTTATTAGATGAAAATCGTTCCATACAAATAATTTGTATTTAGTGATTTTTTTTTATGAATACATTTTAAGAAGATACCGCCTCTTCGCGAGCATTACTGCTTCGCACAAGGTGACGGCACTCTCGCTTCGTACCATGGCCTGGACCAGGGCCGGACGCGAGCGATCGGCGCCGCCTATGGCCTCCACGAGGACACTGGGGTGTTCCGCCCAAGCCGGGCAGACCTGCACCGTATTTTTAGGAGGTTTACGTGCCAAGGATGTAGCCATAACGATTAAGAGTATGACAAAAGACAAGAGTCCAGGTCATGATTCTCTATCCATTGAACACCTGGTTTACGCTGGCTCACTTATAAACAGAGTATTGGCAATGTTCTACTCGCTGTGCGTGAGCCATTCTTATCTTCCGCCGGATCTCATGAAAACTATGGTTGTGCCTTTATTTAAAGATAATACTGGTGACTTGGCTGATAAAAACAACTATAGGCCCATTTCTCTAGCTACAGTTATAGCGAAGGTGTTTGACGGTATGCTTAAATACACAGTTTAGTAAATATACATCTCTGCACGATAATCAGTTGAGATTTAGACCCCGATTATCAACGGAAAGTGCCATACTGTGTCTTAAGCACATTGTCGAATACTATAATGACCGTAAAACCCCGATACAAGCGTGTTTTCTCGACTTGTCCAGGACCTTTGATTTGGTGGCGTATGATCTCTTGTGGGAAAAACATGAGAGTATCAACCTACCACCAGAACTTGTTACCATCTAGTTACCAAAGTATTGGTATACGCAACAATTCAATAGCTTTAGATGGTCGGGGGTAGTGTCGGAGCCTTATCGGTTACAATGCGGTGTAAGGCAGGGCGAACTGACTTCACCCTCGTTATTCAACCTTTACATGGACGCGCTGAGCAGTCGGCACGTCGGCTGTCATGTAGATGACGTGTGTATCAACAACGTAAGTTATGCTGACGATATGGTGCTGCTAAGCGCGTCGATTTGTGGCCTAAGGAGGTCGATAGCCACATGTGAGGATTAGGACTTGATTATATAATAAATATAAAAATATTACTAGCTTTTGCCAGCGGCTTCGCCCGCGTGGAGGTCGGTGTATTATACATATAAACCTTCCTCTTGAATCACTCTATCTATTAAAAAAACCCGCATCAAAATCCGTTGCGTAGTTTTAAAGATTTAAGTATACATAGGGTTATAGGGACAGAGAAAGCGACTTTGTTTTATACTATGTAGTGATAGTGAAGAAAAGTCAATACATGGTCTTTGACGCTGGTGGTGCTATATGCCCCGATTATGTACCACCTATACGTCTAAATAGTGTACCCTTATACAGGATGAATCAGTTTAAATAGGTACCTAGGGCATATAGTCACAGCTGACCTCAAGAGATCATGCTGACGTGGAACGGGAACGGAGGGCTTTATCTAAAAGAGCTAATATGCTGGCCCGCAGGTTCGTGCGTTGCTCGGATGGCGTTAAAATAACTCTTTTCCAAGCATATTGCACGTCCATGTACACCTGCAGCCTGTGGGCCGATTACATGAAGATAACCTACAGCACCTCTGCATTCAATTTAACAACGCTTTCAGAGCGGTTTTGGGTCTGCCTCGCTACTGCAACGCTTCTGGTATGTTCGCATGGGCGCGCACGTACTGTTTTCATACGACCATGCGGAAGCGCTGCACGTCTCTTGTGCGCAGAGTGGAGGCCAGCTCCAATACCGTTCTGAGTATGATAGCAAGTAGGTTGGACTGTCATTATATGCGACACTCCTGTGACAGACAAGTTACTTATAGTGTCGCTCGAAAAGAGACTACTGTAATTAATGTGAGTTCATTATGATTGAATTTGAATTTTATTTAGGTATCTAATTTGTTTGTTGATGTTGTATTTATATTGTATTTAATTTTGTGTGATTTTGTTTTTATTATTAAATAATTTATAGATGTTTGCAATTATGGGTTATGTGGTACCTGAAATAAATGAATTCTGAATTTGAATTTGTATGCTCCACAGTGTCCATTGCAACAGCCGGGCCTAATGGTACTGTTGCACAGCATCCTAAGTCTAAAAGAATATTTTTCATTATTAGATTGGCACGACATTAGACTCGCTTTCAAAATATGTTGTGCTTAAGTACCTACGTGTTCATGTTGTATGTATGACTATAGAATATGACTTGTCAGTGTCACGCCGGCGCCGCCGCCGCCCGGTAGCAGTCTATTCAGACACTCACCGTTTTATATTAGGTATAGACAAAGTTGGAGCTGCAACTGAAGAAAAAGTTGGTAAAATAAATTAAATAAAGACCTAATTTTAATGTAGGTACCTATTTATTACGCCTGTATGAGATGTATTAGAAACTTTAATTACTTACTTGATACTAAAATAATAAATAATAATACTAACTTAACACTAAAATAATAAATAATAATACCAACTTAATACTAAAATAACAAATAATAATACTAACTTAACACTAAAATAACAAATCATCATAACTTCAGCCAAAAGACGTCCACTGCTGAACACAGGCCTTCCCCAAGCTCCGCCGCTTCGACCTTTTCTGTACTGCTTCTCCCATCCAGCGGATTCCTGCGGCCTTCACAAGGTCATGGGTCCACCTTGTAAGGAAATAAGTGATCTGATAATGACGAGCTACACTAAACTTTAAAATGTTATTCTTGGGTTTTTTTTTGCAATAGATACAAAATACGATGTGTTATTGTGAAATGGGTACATGGCAATTATCTTAAATTAAGTTAGGTATAAGTAAACTTTAGTAAAACAAAATGATTGGTGAATCTAAAATCTAAGACATGGGTCGTGCATTAGCATTAAGTTGCCATTTAAAATGTTATTTACGACCTTAAAATTATGCCTTATTATTAATTTGTAGCACGAATTAAAAAATGTTTTAATTCGTGCTCGAGTAATGACTCGAGATTAACAATCAAGAATATCCATGGTTATCTTACGAAGGAAGAAAAGATTTTTTATTGTTTTAATATAAATTGGTATTGTTTCGTCAAGTTGTCAACATACCACGAAATAATAATAAATATGGATGAACATGATTAGTAAGTAATTCTAGCTTTTGAATAACTTATTTAAAAGCCGCATATTCATTTTTTTTTCAAAATTGCAGGTAGCATCCTAAATGATGCACTAACTTCAAGCTAATTTCCCTCTTCATTTCAAAATCCTTAGCAAATGGCACTCCTAACCATAACTGTTTCAGCATTTTGGCAATGTGGAACAAATGCAGCATTTTAGCAATCTATAAAATGGGACCTCGCGAGTCTCTTAGAAACAAATTCAACGAAATTGATATACTAACTGTGCCTTCTCTTTATATCCTAGAAAATATCTTGTATGTTCGCAAAAATTTAAGTCTTTTCAAAAAAATATGCGACTTCCATAACCTAAATACACGTAGTAAAGATGAAATTGTGATTCCAAAATTTAGATTAACTAAAACTAGCAAGTCATTTCTAATAAACAGTATCCGCTTCTATAACAAGTTGCCAAAATCGGTTACAGAACTTAGCGATGGAAAGTTTAAAACTCACATCAAACGTGTCCTTATCAAAAAAGCATGTTTTAAGATAAAAGACTACGTTGAAGACAAGGAAGTTTGGCATTAATTCCTTCTGCACATGTGGCTTCCCTGGTAACTCATTAGCACCATAACTATGTGAGCGTCTATTAACTGCTTCCAAATTACAATGTTAATTTTATTAATTTGATTTTTTACACTTTCTCACATATTTTCGTCATTATTTGACATTTTACAACACTTGTATAATCGAGTATTTATTAGTGATTCTCATGGAAATCATATCACTTGGTTTAAATAGGTTGATTTTATTTATGTAGATTATTTTACATATTGTGAATGAGAGAACGTTGTAGGCCTACAGTTTCTATTCTTTATTTTCATTCCTCTAAGTACCTGGTACTTATTGACAAGCCTGCACTGTCCTCCCATACCTATTATCACTGTAATTTGAAAACATTGTAAAACCCAATTATTTTTAAGAGTAACCGTGGAGTTCCTTGCCGGCTCTTCTCCATAGGAAGCGACATATTGGCACCGTTCACCTACCTTCTGACGTTTCATAAGTTCCCTTGCAGGTTTATGTGAAATAAAATATTTTGATTTGATTGATTTGATTTGAATGCAGCAGCTCCACGACGAGTGGAAGACCAGTTCTTGTAATTTTGGTTATAATGGGCTTGTTCTATCAAAAATAAATTTGCGTCAGAGAATACGATATTTTCCCGATTCACCAGTGCTCCTTCAGTTGCCTGTGTGCCAGGGGCCACGGCATCTCTTTCGAATAACCCGCACCCCTGGCAGACGCTGCGGAGCGTTGTTTAAGCAAATGACATCTCTCAAGCCAAAATGTTTTTGTCTCTATCAGTAAGCAATTGCGCTTTTCTGATCTTAAATGGTACCAATTGTAGATCATGTCTTACGATACGCAGTAACGTTGACCGACTAATCCTCAAGCCTCACGACATTTTCTTCACCTTGGTCTGTGGATTACGGACTAATCTTTGTTTTATGATGTGTCGGTTCCTAGAAGTTCTAAGTCATCTTGCCTCCTCTTCCGGGCCTCAGATGTTGGCGACCTCGTTATAGCGTTTAATTGCTAAAGAAACTAACTGAAGCTGCTTTTTTCCACGCTCATGCAAAGAAGTTATTATGGCTTCACGTTGCACGGACATAGCGAAATAAATATACTTATTTTATAACACTTTTTTGGAAAACAAACTATGTTAAAAATTATGCCGAAGAATGAGTAGATACTATTACACAATAACAAAAAAAAACGCAAACTATTGCATTTTTTAAATTTTAATTTTGACGCCGTTATTTCGGGCCACAATGTAAATAATAAGTACCTGCTTCATCAATTAAACACTTTAAAAAGATTAATTATTTAAAATGTTTAAAAGTTGATACGAATGATAATTTAAAGACTTATTTAAGTACATGTCACCAGTTTACTGGAGAGTTGTATTCGTTAGTCCAGTACCAGTACTGTTCATACTTTTTAACTTTAAAAGTCACATTTTAGTAAAAGAAATATAATTAACTAATGTAACTAATGCCAGATTAAAATTATTTTTGACAGACTTCATTAAATCTAGTTCCTATGTACTTAGTGAAATTCTGTATAATACATAAAAGTTAAACATGCGGTTTCGCACAGACTTGAACATTCGCGACATGAAACGGTGTAAATAATAATTAATAAACAAGAAAAAAAAACAGGAAAGAAAATTATTTGATAAAAAAAACGTGGTTTGACATCTGAAACCATACAAAAATAAGGTTTTATTGAAACCATGTTTGTGTAAATGAATTTATAAGTGCGTAACACAATCTAAATGACCGATCTGAAAAGGTGATCACTAGAATAAAGCTAAAATGACTAATACTTAAAAAAATAATTTAAGTTGCAATGGAAACTGTACAATTAATTCATAAACCCTCTTGGTAATTATCACGGAATAACGTTATACCAGGAATATTGATCAGCCTCTGACTAATAAACACAGAATAACTCAATAAGTAATGATTTATACTCATCATGAATGATACACACTTATGATAAATACCGAACTAAAATATGTTGATTTTTCCTTTCGGGTTTCAGGATGAAAACTAAACTGATATTTTTGGAAAAAAAAAACAAAGTTATAACCTAAATGTGTTATACCGAGAGCTGCAAAAAAACTTCATGGGAAAATAAATGCATACCTACTTAGATTTATGTACTTACCACGCTTCAGACAAAAACTACTTCAACCTTGAATCCCTTCAAATTCATCCCGTTAAAACTTTCTGATTATTTACTAAGGAAATTATGGTTTCGTAACACACGGCAGACATCATTTTAACAACATAATTTTTTGTGTTCAGAACAAGAACAGCTTCAAACAACACTGGTAGATTACATTATTATTAATTAACTAGCTTCTGCCAGCGGTTTCACCCGCGTGGAGGTCGACAACTATCCCACAGGAACGTGCTATCGGGATAAAAGTGAGGCAGCCATCTACAATGCCACATATGAACTACAAATCAACAAACTTGAGAAACACAAAAAGTGAACTGGCGTCATCTACAATACCATATGCGAACTACACAAGACTTGACGTCACACCGTAACTACATCGCGCAAGCAGAGTTTACCGCGCGACCCGCATATATACAACATCCCGTCAACATCAACCGTCGGGCAGTTGCCCACCAGACAACACCCGTCTGGTCGGAGGATCCTCCCTTTTCAATAGAGTATGAGTGGACTTTACACCCTGTTCCTCGTACCTCTATAAAAGTATCCTATTTGTTATTCCAGGTTCCAAACTATGTGTGTCAAACTTCATCCAAATCCGTTCAGCCGTTTTTGCGTGATTGAGTAACCAACATCTAAACATACAAACTTTCACATTTATAATATTAGTAGGATACAGCGGCGAGGTGTAAATTTTTGTAAGAGACAAGCCGAAGCGAAGTCGGCTTTAACTTACCGACTTATCCATAAAGAATACTTACTATCATTCTAAAATTAATATAGGAATGTAAAGAATTAAATACAATAAAATTGAAGAGCTGAAAACTAAATGAAATGTGCAATATTCCTTCATCTCGTTCTCGCTGACGCATTTTTCTAAATCTGTCTCTGTCATAACCCGATGTACAGCGGCTTGGTCTAGTCCATTTCAAGCGTTTTACCTTAGTAACGTGGACCCAACGTGGAACCACGACATCATTATAGGGGATCGTTGTTGTATGAATTTTTAGTTCCCGATTATGGCGTTTTGGCACCGAGTTAATTTAGAACATTTTTTTTGTTGTAATACAAAGCTAAAAATAACCGTTTTTTTTGTTTGACTGTTATGGTGAATTAAATACCCGTGTAACTATATTTTTGACAATAGTAGCCACTATTGACGTGCCATTTTTAATAGCGATAGAGTTGCCGATGCGAATCCCCGAAGGGAAGCCGGTAGGAATCATGTTATATGCTTTCGCCACTGGTAGGATAAGTTCCTTCGGGAACTTAGACTCTTGAAGAAATTGCCAAAATGTAAGGACTCGCTCAAACGTGTGACTTTGTTATCTGCACTATCTAATGTGCGACGGGCACTCATCACTATCTGCTCTCACTCACTCGTCTACGGTCGAAAAATACTTTTTTAATGTTATTTCTTTCTTTCTGTTTTCATAAACAAAATACGAAACAGGACAATAAATTCACACTTACCCAAAAAAATCTCTTATTCAATTTCTTTATATAAATTGACTTTGACAAAGGATACCCAAACATCTTTCTGCGTGCGACGGATGCCCAAACATGGCCACTGCACTTCCTGGAGGGGTCAACTGGACCAACATCACTTGGCCACAATGGGCCAACAATTCAGAGAGAAACGTGAATGTCGTGTCCGGCGGCAGCTGGAAATATTATCAAAGTTTAATGTTGTAACCGCATCTCTTTAAAGCCACATTTAATGTCCACATGAAAAACAAAACAAACCATCAACAAGTACAGTCTGTTCCAAAAATATCTGATGAAAGTATAAACAAACCGCGTTTAGGTTAATTTTTTATGCATTCATGCACATCATGCACTCTTAACAAATTCATATGTATCTAGAAAGTTTCATTTTTATATTTCACAACAATTCTTGTTCGCATACATTATTAAATTGTAGTTCAAAAATTATCGACGAAAATAAAATTGAGGTTATAAAATAACTTCCAATTATCTTACGAAGGACGGTCAATGAAAACGCCAAACAGAGGTGGCCTAGCATTTTCATTAGCCGTCCCCCAACTTTACAATGCCTTGATAAAAATATTACCTACAACTTAAAAGGCCAGTAAATATTATTTTTTTTACTTTTTGGAGGATTTTTTGGGTCGGGGGATTTTTAAGTTTTAAATTTAACTTTTATTTCCTGCTTTTTAAACTAATGTCTCGCTTGAATCTGCGCAGCGTTGCGTATGTTTCCCACAGTTAAGTTTGTTACTAATTTATCCTCATTCCTCGTCCTGATCACCATTTATCAATAACCTATTCATTGAGATCTTTTCAATGAGCCCAAACCGGATGCTTCTGCTGTTTGTTGCTAAGTAACTTGGATATCCTGGAAATTCCAGGTGTTGCTCCAGCATCAGTTCAAGGTTACTTTGTTCGTCTAATAGCATTGAAGTAATACCAAATTTCGACTTGATCAGACCCGTGGAAGATGCTCAAATCCCTTCATCAACCAGAAAACAGCTGATAATCTTCAAACGGGTGAACCGATTTTGATGAAACATGTCTAAGAACACTCCCTGACTAATTCACCTTTCAAACAAAAAAACAAACAAAATCGGTTCATCCGTTCAGGAGCTACGTGTGCGTCAGACAGACACACGGACACGTCAAACTTATAACACCCCGTCGTTTTTTGCGTCGGGGTTTAAAAACATCTTTTATGTGATCTGAACTTGGAATTTTAAGTGGAACTACAAAAAGTTATGTTGTAATCGCATGCGTTACTAATTCCTTTTAGTTAGTGATTGCGTAAGAATTTAACCTAAGCAGGGTTTGTTTATACTTTCATCAGATACTTTTGGAACAGACACTGGGTACTTACATTTGCAAACTTAACAGTCACACGGTTTTCAAGATTAGCTTGAGGCCCATTGACGCTTACCGGCAACGTTGGAGGCTTCTGACCTGCCGGGACAGACGGCCTCGGTTGCGGGAATGGAGGACGCTGCGTGGGAGGCGGGAAACAGGAAACACGAAAGGGACGAGAGTCTTGTGGGTTATTACTAGGTCTAAAGTCAGGCCCACGAAGACCAGCCATAATCAAAGGATTATGCATAGCACTTGGCCTGGCTAGAAGGTTAGCTGCTGGAGTAGTTGCCAACTGAGTTGAATTAGTCTGATCTTTCCCTTTTTTAATTTGATCTTGGGGAGATCCTATGTTATTATTATCACCGCCACTTCTGGTCTTAGAGACAGTTGACGTTTCAAGCGTAGATACACCATTCGCGTCCATGGAATTGTTGGAACATTCCAATTTATCGATTTTTTTTACCTTAAACGGAACGGTTGGATTAAGAATATTGCAACTTGGACGAGAACTTCTGAATTCTTTGATATTTTTTTCGATATCTGCTGGATTATGTTCTTTAATCTTATTTATATAATCGTCCCTGAAATCGATTTCCTAAAATACTATGTGATTTATTGAAGAAGTTTGTTTGTTGGCATATCTATGGTATTGTTGTACGATATTTCGTATGGGTCTAGCTTTTATACCTAATCCTTGACCTATGTTAGCCAAACCTTTGGGCAATACGACGGAATCTGGAGGGTTTCCATCTATGGTAATTTTAAGGGGAGCCCCGTAGTACAGTTGTCCGTTCAACATTGAAATCGCCTGAAAAGGAAAAGTAAAATGGTTTTAACGGAAATCCTAGGCAATTAAAATTAATTTAAGTAACTCCTCAATGGTTCTGTTCATTTAAACTTTTGAATTGGACGTGATTAAAAGCATTATACATTATTAGGCTTACTGTAAATTAATTGTATTTTTGTTTGAAATTATTCTGTGGCCTACATTCCATAGCCGGATACAGACCTCGCCCAAAGCTAAGACAATAAAAATAAAAAAATAGTTTGTGTAAAGCTAGCTTCTAAGAAAACATATTTCTTTAAGTACTTGAAGTTTTTAGGCAAGTAATAGCAACACCATCCTATTTTACTATTGGCAATACACAATACTTGAGTAGAAGTAAATGTTTCATACCTGAACGGCTTCTAAAGGATGGCTGTAAACGACCTTTGCGTATTTTGTGACGGTTGCTACCACGCAACACATGAGGACATTGCCAGCCAATTCCATCACTTCTTTTAATTCATTTCTGTCGCATCTGAACTGTGGAGAAAATGTATTAAATTACCTTCACCCAACACAAAGCTTTTAATAATAAAAAACGTATAATTTATATAATTTTCTATAGAATATTAGAATAGGTACATCCTTTATATTTTTGATACACACGGACAGAACACTATAAAGCCAAACAGTTGAAGAAAAGTCTAGGATTTCCATTTAACTGTATTATGGGTTAACAAATTAGAAACAGGTAAAGTCAGGATAATTAATTTTTAAGCAAAACCACTACCTTTTAGCGATGGGCGTTGAATCAACAAACCAGTTGAATCAACCGTTGATCTCCTGTCAACGTATTAACGTTAACTGTTTATGAATCAACTAGTTGAATTTTTCAACGACGTCTATGAATGTAACTCGTTTAAGAATCAACTGAACTAAATTTGCAAACGTACCAACGAACTGAGTAAAAAACTTACGTTGAAAATACTGTTGTGGGCGCTGACGCTTCAAAATGTATTCGAGTTAAATGCGCAGTGCCCGGCGACCGACAGTTAGCCCGCAGACACCATAGCCTATAGACGCGCTTACGATCTTAATACCAAATTGCTTATGTAAATCCTTTCGTAAAGTAAAGTACATATTCCAATCTATTCCGCATTTGATTTCTCTCCGTACACACACACATAAAGACTATATACACGCACCCACAAAAATACCATCATAGATTCCGAGCGACGGTCATGTCGCAGAATTTGAACTCTAAGTAACGTACTCAAGAGTTGATTTTTGAAATACTTATTTTAGGATAATTATACCAATATGAGAATCGTTGAACGTCGCAGCGTTGAATAAAACTGTTCAATGAATGAACGGTTAACGTTACCAGTCGACAATTGTTGCACGTTAACTCGTTGACGAATTTAACTAGTTGATCAACTAGTTGATAAACGTAAATCAACGTTGATGTTGCGTTAACGGAAAAACCGTCAACGACCCATCACTACTACCTTTATCCGCCTAATCAAATCACAACTATCGTTGTTTGACAGTCGTATAAAATGGCTATAGCATGGCAAATTCACGTAGAGTTTAATTTTGCCTAACAAGTCGCTCCATGTAAAATACTGGTATTCAGCTGCATCCGGTTAGACTGGAAGCCGACCCCAACGTAGTTGGGAAAAGGCTAGGCAGATGATGAATTAATTTCACTGATTGTACGGTCACCAAAAGATATAAGAAGTAACCATGGTCGTCAAGTATAGTTGAAGTTTAGTAAGAAACCGATGGATTTTTTCGAATTAATTAAAATAATCATGAATCAAATTAAATTCCATACGAAAACATCCATCCATGACCGTACATGTATTTTAGGGGGAAAAAACATTGAGAGAGTATACACCGTGAAATTTAAATGGTTGCTTTCCCGCAGCAAAATGGTTTTGTCTTGGTAATACAATCGGTTTATAAACAAATAAAATATTAGAAACCAAAAATGGCAGATTTAATCATTGTGAAAAACCACCATGTGCGAGAGTTTAGTTTGCTTTGAACATTTATGCATCGCTGTTCCTTTTGTCGGCGGCGCGTGCGATTCAACTAGTACCTACAAGTTACCTCTACTGTTACTATTTAGTAGTGTTTTATCGAGTTGATGAATATTTTGTTAATTATTTTAAAACAAAAAAATCTTTATTTTTTTACTTTTACTCTATGCTTCGAAAGTACTCCTAATGGCAAGTTGTTCTGCCGCGGGAAAACAACCATTAAAATTTCACGGTGTATATAATACGTAAAATTCTTAGTAATAATGACACCTGTTTATAAACTCTATAAGTAAAGAAATCGGTTACTTACATTTGTCACATGAACCATTTTATTTAATGGTGGTTCTATACCCAAAGCTTTTAGAAATTCGGGCCTCAAGCCATACAGGCCTTCAGGGTCTGTATCCCAAGAATCTAGGTCTGGTCTCCAGCGCCTAGCAGTAACAATAAAAAAGTCAACGTATCTTAAATCAATCAACAATTATACCTATCTTGTTACTGGACTTTTATTAAAACGGTAGTTGTGATTTGTGATCCGCTTGAAGAACTCAATATTGTAGGGAAACCATAGTGCGTAGAGAAGGTGACTTGCTATCATCGATAATGATGATAAGTTGTAAAAAAAAATTGTATTGTATAGGTACTGAGTTACCGAAAAGATTCATGTGAATCCTATTGAAATTTGCTGTAGAAATATGAAATGCTTTGAAAGCCACTTGTCTAGGTCTGGGATAGCCAATTCACAGTAACAAATAATGTCAACCAATGTACAGACGCCAGCACTCTACACCAATCTGTCAAATTTCTTTGATAGATTTTCAGCTTTATCACATAATCATAAGGTTCATGTTCAATTGGGAATATTTGACAGTTTGGAGTAGCTTGATGTGCTGGTGTCTGTACATTTCTTCTCTATGTACGAGCTTTGAATTGAGAGGTCTAAGGAGTGTAAGGAGGCCTTTTCCCTGCAGTGAGACATTGCAGGGTGTTTGGCAGAACGTTGAACATACGAAAATGATGGATAGGTGGGGTCATCTGCTACTTAGTCAGCCCTAATTTATGTGGCCCTAGCCCCCTAGATATATTTTTTTTTATTTATTTTGCTTTCTTCTAGTTTCATCACTTTCTTAACTTTAAAGTGTAATTTTTATTAAAAATGGGTAAAACAGGCAATATTTTTGTCCTCAAACTTACAGAAAGATGTAAAAAATACTTAAATCTTAATTTCAACTTACATTTAAAAAAAAATGATTTAGAAGTTCCAATTCTAGCAAAACATCCCTAGTGTGTGACCTTTCTAATGGTATGTAATTTACTTTGATAAAAAAAAACGTTTAAGAGTTAATAATTTTTTTTGGCCAGGGCCAAATAAATTAGGGCTAAGTAAGTAGCAGATGACCCCACCTATCCACCATTTTCGTATGTTCAATGTTCTGCCAAACACCCTGTATGTTAGTATTGGGTATGTTTTCCGCACTTAGTCCTTGGCCCATGGTGCATGAGCCGTGGCAGCCGTGGGTTGTTAATGCCATAGTAATTTCGTGCCATGCAATAGGTACAATGATTGTCTTGCGTGAAAGGATAGAAAAAATATTTCAAAAGTGTACTAACTTCTCCATTTTACCACCAATTTTATTTGTTTTTTCACAAGGTCTTTGTTAGCTATATCTTAAAATTTCGTATTTATTCATGTAAATCTGTGATAGTAGTCAAACACCCCATTGCAAGAATATTAAATTTATTCGAGAAAGAAAAAACTTCTAATGCACTGCCATGCAATCTGAAAGGTCCTGTTTTCAATATGAAATTAGTAACTTACGTGGCAGCAATGATTTCGTTTGAAATTGAACATTGTTTAACAATGCTCTCCTGAACAGTGTTTGGAACAGCAAAATCCATTGGAAATGCTGTGTATGTAAAATATCTATCTGTATATGTGTATCTGTAAAAAATGCAAAAAATATATAGTTACTATTATAACTTTTATTTACGCATTATGTTGGCGTCATTTACGAAATATATTAAGGTCTCTTCAAACCTAATCAAAAATACGAGCGAAAGAGAGAAAGAGTCACGAAAAATGTTGAAGTTCTAGCGCAAACAGAACTTTATGTGCAGGTATTTTATAGTATTTTTTCTATAAACTTATGTTTGTTTAGATAACTAGAAAGGAAACTAAAATTCCAAACACAGATAAGTATCTGTGACAGAAGAAGAAAATTGTCTGAATAAGTATTCAGAGAATTTTCTTCTTCTGTATCAATTGGCATTAACAGATCATGATATTCTCTGAATAGATAGTACACTACTTTTGCAGTCGATATCTTCAATGATATTATAAGTAAAAAGAGGTAGGTAGGTTACCTACCCAACATTCCACCTTCAGAAACAGCACAATGTCATGTTATTAGATAACACGTGGGAGTAGAATGGCATGTCAAAATTATCAGGAGCTAAAAAGACACAAGAGATAGATACGTAACTAGGCTAATTAACAAAGTTTTGACAAGCCATTTGCAGAGTGTGTATAACCTATCTCCTTTATTTATAAAAAATCAATGTGTTCAATCAGCAGTGTAAGTAGGGCTGGCACTCCACCAAGTGCAGAAAAATAATCATTACACCCTTTGATTGTTGAGAAAAGTGCTGTTAAAAGTAAGGGATGGTATTGGTTGATTTTCTCTTCAACACTATGCTCTGCCTTGATAGAGTGTCAGCCTAAAATTATTCAAAACTGAATGTGGGATGGTTTATGTTTTAAATCAAAGGGTTTTATTCATACCACTTATCTTCACTTTAAGTTTCTTATCGTGAATGAATTTATTCTCTAACTTCTTAAAGACTTGTACACATTCGTCGATGCTTTGGAACGTCAGCCTAATGGCACAGTTTTTTGATTTAATATGTTTCAACATCTCCATTTCATCCACATGACCGCACTAAAACATTAAAATCAAAAGTTAAAATATGATTAATTTAAGGACTGGGATAGCTATTATGCAGCCAAATCCTGCTACAAAAAATGCATCAGATTCGGGAGTACCGCGGGTTGGCGCAAATTCTGTGGGGGCATCGAATCCTGCCAGCAAGCTAACAGGGTAAGGAAGGTACTGGCGCAACAGAAAACTTCGGGGCCCATTACCCTCCGCAAACCTGATAACACACTCACATCGTCACCTGAAGAAACAAGACGCATCCTAATTGAAACTCACTTCCCTGGATGTGTCTTCGCGCAGGTAATCGACTGGCAGGATGTAATCCAAACACCATCTGAAAATGACTGGCGCTACACATGCAGAGTGATCACGCTGGAGAAACTCCAATGGACCATCCGCAGCTTCCATCCTTTCAAGGCAGCTGGTCCCGATGGAGTGTTTCCCGCCTTAATAGAATGGGGGGGAGCCTCTGTCGCAATTAGACTATTGCCCATAATGAGAGCGTGCCTGGCCTTTAGGTACGTTCCCAAAGGCTGGAGGGAAGTGTAAGTTATATTCATCCCAAAGCCAGGTAAAGGTGACTACACTAGCGCCTCTTTTCTGCTGAAAACACTGGAAAGGCTATGTGATAGGGAGCTGAGAGACGGCGCCCTCAAAATCATACCGCTACACGGTAACCAACACGCGTATAGCTCAGGTAAGTCGACCTAATCTGCTCTTCATCAACTGGTCAGTCAGATAGAGGAAGCAATACATCAAAAAGGCACCTGCCTGGGCACCTTTATAGTCATCGAAGGAGCCTTCGACAAAACCAACTTCTCCAGTATCGGCAGCGCCCTTTCCAGATATGGGGCAGATCAGGTACTAATGGACTGGATTACAAACATGCTTAGAAATGAGTGGTTCGCCTGGAGGACGAGCAGCAGCTGCCCATGATAGCCAGAGGCTGCCCCCAAGGAGGGGTACTATCCCCCTTCTATGGAATCTGGTGATGAAAGGACACAGCGGCTCGCTAGGTAATGATGCAGCCGATGAACTTGCCAGGAGGGGGTCGAGTATGGCACCAGTGGGACCAGTGGGACACCCATCGCGCCCTTCTCCCCTTCGGGTATCTACGCACTCTGGTAAGAAAACGAACCAGGGACCAACATCACAAGTTGTGGCTGGACCTACGTGAGTGCAGGCAGGCTAAGGAAGCACTTCCCACGATTGATGCAGGCCTCACAAAACAGGTTCTCCGTCTAACTAAACCACAGCTGCGTACAGTTACAGCAGCTGTAACTAGCCATGGGTCATTTAACAAACATCTCTTTGTCATAGGAGTAACAGACAGTCTGCTGCCAACCCGCAAATTCGGCGCAAAAACCTACAAAAAAGAATAGGGACTCCCAAAATTTTATCGTTAACCAATTAATCATTGCTTTTTGTACCTCATTTTTTTAATGAAATATTACTTGTAACATCATTCTTTTATTTAATTTGACCCTAAAATGTTATTTCCTTGTCGGCGTGTTGGGTACATTTTCATTTGTCAGTTAGAACCGACGGTAGCAGTCAAAAGGTTAAGGAGTTCAGCTCATCTCTTTCTGGGCCTATGGCATAGACATTTCCAGCTATTTGGGATAAACCGAGTAGTGGTTTTAGCATAGTAATGCTCTATCATACAAAAATAAAAGTGAAATCTAAGGCATGTATTGTAAGGTTGCTGTGACGTGTTACAAATAATTTGGCCCGTAGCAGTCTACACAAAACCCACCCTTATTTACAATTCTTTTTTTTTATTTCGAATTCTTATTAGTGCTAACAAAACTCACCACTTTGTCCAAATAATTTTTGATTTGAACATAATTCCATTCAGTCGGAAAGTTGTTTACTGTCAAATAAAACTCTTCAGTATCACTATATTGGTTAATTTCTTCTTCATCATGCTCATCTGCCTTCTCAGTCTCTTCATTGGAGTCTTCAGGCGTGTTGATGCGAGGTTTCTTACTATTTCCATCAGTTGCATTAATTGGTGCCGTTTGTATCCTCTTTTGTCCATTTTTCTCAAGACTATTTCCATTGTTTTCTATTGGCACTGAATTATTATCTTGGATTCTTGGCTCAGGGGTCGTAATAGGTAGGTAATACGGGCTGTTGTCCGCAACTCCACGTCAAAGCGCGTATTTTGCGTACGGGTGGGAGAATCGCTCATTCGATCCACCCCAGCTCCTCGAGAAAGGCCAGCAACGCCTTGGTGTTGCTGACAATCTCACGTAGGGTACCTGGGTTACCGAAGTATTTTGCCCTGTAATCGGCGACCACCGGGCAGTTTAGCAGCACATGCGCTGCTGTCTCGTCGTGCTCCAAGCAGGCCCTGCACAGCGGACTGTCTGTTATTCCTATGACAAAGAGATGTTTGTTGAATGACCCATGGCCGGTTATAGCTGCTGTCACTGTACGCAGCTGTGGTTTAGTTAGACGGAGAACCTGTTTTGTGAGGCGGGCATCGATCGTGGGAAGTGCTTCCTTAGCCTGCCTGCACTCACGTAGGTCCAGCCATAACTTGTGATGTTGGTCCCTGGTTCGTTTTCTTACCAGAGTGCGTAGATACCCGAAGGGGAGAGGCGCGATGGGTTCTGGTCCCACTGGTGCCATACTCGACCCTCTCCTGGCAAGTTCATCGGCTGCATCGTTACCCAGCGAGCCGCTGTGTCCTTTGATCCATTGAATGGTAATTTTATTGAGGCTACCTACCTGGTTTAGGCGCTGGTGGCACTCGTATATTAGCCCAGAGTCAACTGTGTGACTGTTCAGCGATTGTAGAACAGCCATGCTGTCCGAGAGTATGCGGATTGAGTGGTCCCTAACTTCCCTGGCCATGATAGCAGACGCGGCGAGGGAGATGCCCATGCATTCGGCCTGGAACACTGTGTTATGGACCCCCAATGGCGTGGCTATGTGTATGTTGAGGTCCTCCGAGAAGACTCCAGCTCCTGTGCCACTACCTGTTTTTGATCCATCCGTGAAAATCCGCAGCTCTGCGGGGCGCAAGCCTTCGCATCGTCGATCCTCATGCAGTTGGATTTTGTATTTTTTGTCAAAGATAAACTGTTTGGGTACCCGGTCATTTACTGCCTTCGTAATGGGGAACTCATTGTTGAGTCCCTTAAGCAGCGCGGTGTGTTGAGTGTCTCTCTTACTCCAGAGATGTGTTGCCTTAAGACGCGCCGCCGCCATCGTTGCTTCCTGCTGTATGAACAGGTGGAGCGGCGGGAGTCCCAGCATGGCTTCGATAGCTGCAGTCGGAGTGGTCCTCATGCATCCTGTGGTGGCCATGCAGGCTAGTCTTTGCATGCGCTGTAGTTTGTTGGAGGCTGTCGCTAGCTTGGTGCGGGGCCACCAGACCACGGCCCCGTAGGTGATCATGGGGCGGATCACTGCGGTGTACAGCCATAGTATTATTTTGGGGGATAGGCCCCATTTCTTACCTATCATTTTCCTACACTGCCAGAAGGTGATGCAGGCCCTGTTTAGTTTGGTATCCAGATGACTGCTCCAGTTCAGCTTACTGTCCAAAGTAACCCCGAGATACTTGACTTCGTTGGCCAATTGAAGTTCCGTGTTGAACAGTTTCGGTAGGCTGAAATGGCCTAATGCTCGTTTGTGGGTGAACATGACTAGTTCGGTTTTGGTGGGGTTTACTGATAGCTCAAATTTCCTGCACCATCTTTCTACAATACGTAGTGCTTGTTGTGTGAGGTTGCAGATCGTTCCCGTCACCTTCCCCGAAACAAGAATTGCGAGATCGTCTGCATAACCAATTGTGAAGTAATGGTTGGCGTTGAGTTTGGTGATAAGATCATTGATTACCAGATTCCATAGAAGGGGGGATAGTACCCCTCCTTGGGGGCAGCCTCTGGCTATCATGGCCAGCTGCTGCTCGTCCTCCAGGCGAACCACTCGTTTGCTAAGCATGTTTGTAATCCAGTCCGTAATTACCTGATCTGCCCCATGTCTGAAGAGGGCGCTGCCGATACTGGAGAAGTTGGTTTTGTCGAAGGCTCCTTCGATGTCTATAAAGGTGCCCAGGCAGGTGCCCTTTTGATGTATTGCTTCCTCTATCTGACTGACCACTTGATGTAGAGCAGATTCAGTCGACTTACCTGAGCTATAAGCGTGTTGGTTACCGTGTAGCGGTATAGTTTTGAGGGCGCCGTCTCTCAGCTCCCTATCACATAGCCTTTCCAGTGTTTTCAGCAGAAAAGAGGTCAGGCTGATTGGTCGGTGGGATTTGGCGCTAGTATAGTCACCCTTACCTGGTTTTGGGATGAATATAACTTTCACTTCCCTCCAGCCTTTGGGAACGTACCTAAAGGCCAGGCACGCTCTCATTATGGGCACTAGTCTAGTTGCGACAGAGGCTCCCCCCATTGTATTAAGGCGGGAAACACTCCGTCGGGACCAGCTGCCTTGAAAGGATGCTCAGGGGTCGTATGGAGTGGTATAAAGTCGGGTGTGCTTGCATCAAGTTTCGAATGTTGGGTTTTCACATGACCAGTATCAATAAATTCATTTCCAGGCATTTTTCGATTTAAATAGTATGAAACTTTACTATCTTAGATTTATGGCGTATTTAAGAATAGTTTGAGCTTTTGCTCGCAATTTTTATTCATAACACCATTAACATAAGTAAACCCCAAAATAATACTATAATGCATGATCGACCATTGACTGCTAGCACGAATGTAGACATTATTTATATTCTGCTATTATGTTCGTGATAATTACACCTAATTAACGGTTTTAACTGTATATGACTGTATATTTATTGTATACTTGCAGAAATTCAAAAAGTTTCGGTGTTTTATTTTTCAAAACACTGCTCCAATACTGACATTTACCAACAACTGTCAAATAATAAATCGGAACTTGTGCCACAGACCACAGTTCTCTTTTTTTTTAAGCCACAGAGTACCTCTACATATGGACTTTCCGCTGGTAATGTCATTCCCGTACATTTTGGCGTAGTGTTTGGCGTGAACACTAACAGAAATATGTTTTGTCTTAGCCTGCCGGTCACAGAGTACATTTTTAAGGAGCAATATGGGTATCCCCATGTAAATGTATTCTGTTAGGTTTTTTTTTTCGTTAAAAAATGTACATACAAACATTTGCCTATAATTGAACATTTTATAAGTGAGACAAGCATTCAGGTGTTCGAATCAGAAATCCTAATCACCCTAATTGCGTAACTCACGATTAATCATAATCTGTTTCTTTTTCAAACAAATTGTTAAACCATTGCTTCGTAGGTTCGAAAAAAATGTGTCTGCTCAGCAACGTAAATAACCCCCAATGAATATTGTTAAACTGCCAAAATGAAACCGATTATGATTAGTCGTGTGTTACGAAATTAGGGTGCAGAAACCGTACGTATGCGGCCGGCCTCAATTAACGTGGTACTTATTCAAGCCATTCTATTGTATATTTGTTATGGTCCTGTGGACCAATAATAATTTTTAATTTTTGCCATTTGAACCTACCAATTACTATTTTTTACCAAAAAGTAAGTAAACATACATTGAATTTTGAATTCGACAACTGTTGGAGTTGGCAACACTGAGAATACCAGAAAGAATTGTCAAAAAAATAAAATTGAGAAAATTTGCTCTGTCCGAGGCATTGAAAATTGTTTGAATAAAAAAATTTAAAGTGTTTTGATACATACATAATCACAAAAACAACCAAGGAAACAGGGTAACAAGCTTGCGATGTCCAAAAGTGAAGTCCTATACGTGAAAGGGATGAATATTGTAAGTCAAAGACAGATCCATGTATGTACCTTTGATTTTACGAGACATGGGGTATAATTTTATTTTTCCTGTTCTAGTCTGACACTGATGAGGAAGATCAGTGGGATGATAAGAAACTGAATGATGCATATGACAAAGCGGTGAGAATCGCAAACATTGAGGTGGCCAAACGAGTAGCCATGTCAACCAACACTACGAGTCCATCTAATGAACGTACTACAGACCGTATGTTAATTAGCCATTTATTTTGATGGGTTTGAAAGGTTTTGTAATGAGGACTGTGTACCTGCAGCAAGTCTGGACGGATGGTGTAACCTGGGGAGGCTCCTAGCCAGCCAGGCTTCAACCAACTTACTATAAGTTGGTTGAAGCCTATGTCCAACAGTGGTAGTATTTCGGCTGAATGATGAAGAAAGAAAGAAAAATGCGTTTATTGCCTTACAGCTTATAAAACCTTAAAACTATAAATAAAACACAATAATGTTATTAATGCCAAAAGTGCCTCAGCTCAGCATAATGTCAGATGGCTACACATCACCAGATGCTGATTTTCAGCTACAACACACAAGTACCATACGCTCAAATAATAATTACATAGTGAAGTGTGTGTCCATAATAATAAATGAATAGAGCTATAAATAAATTTAAATAAAGTAAAGATTATGTTGTATCATACATGTGTTTGAGAGAAGGTGTTATGTTGTGATGACTGAAAAACTAGAATAAATACCCAATATTTGCTTAATACCTACAATGAAGTAATTAATAGCAAGTACCTACCTATAAGACAAAATTGTTTGACTGCGTTGTTCTTCTTAACTACGAAATTTCATGTAGTTCTCTTTTAATAAAAATTGATGAATAAAAATTAAATAAGATTTGAAATCGAAAAATAATATAATCGGAAAGTAAAAGAATTAATTCGATTGTGATCAGTTTATCTTATACTAGCTGCGCCCTGCGGTTTCACCCGCATAGAGTTTGATTCCGAGGGAATATTGGGATAAGAAGTAACTGCTATAAGGAACAGCCATGAACCTATCAAGTTGCATCGCAATCGGTCAATTCGTTTTTGCGTGAAATAGTAACAAACACATTCTGTACATACTTAGTAACACAAACTTTCACAATTTAGTGTAGGATATGATTAATGGAGACAGTAATAAAATCTTTAACAGCTAATATTTAATTTATTTAAACATATTGGATGGAGGAAATAAAAATAGAAAATAATAACTAAATAAAATATAACCATTCCGCAATCGGGTAAAAAAGAATGAAAATAATAATTAAATATAAATACCTAGAAAGAATCATTGCAAGGCTTCGCTTTAAACTATATTTGATGCACTATTCGTTTGAAGCAAAATAAATTTATTTTCCGGAGATCCCACACGAGACAGGGTAACATATAGTTGCCCATGGGAGAAGCATTCTTCTCATAAGTTCATATCACCAGTTCATATCTCATAAGTTGATGCTGACCAGTGAAAATGTTTGTTTCTAGGATTTATTAATAGTTATAGCAAATGATACTGTAACTGGGAACTGAAGCCTCTTAAATGACATAAGCAAATCCATCGGTATCATTGGAATATGTGGAATGTGTGCGATCTGTCCTGCCGCAGGACCGGTGCTGATGGTGGCTCCAATGACATTGTCTCGAAGTTCTTTGATTAAAACTCTTAAGACGACCCACTGACCAAACTCTTGTGCAATTACACAGGCTTTGAGGGTTTAATTTTTTAAATATCTTTATGGGGACTTCAACTTTTAACTTTAGTACCTACGTGTGGTTTTTTTTTTCTGGGTGGGAAATCATCAAATAACTTCTCCCGCTCTGGGTGGAGCGGGAGGGCGTGTCAGACTTTTACTGACTAAAACCCACCCGTGTTCCCTCAGTTGCCTGTGTGCCAGGGGCGGCGGTATCTCTTTCGAACAACCCGCACCCCCGGCAGGCATCGGCCCTTGCGGGCCCCTCTGTTGCTGCTGACATCTCTTTGAGGCGCGCGTGGAACACAACGCGCCGTCGACCCGGGCTTGGTCCTTACCGGACAGCGAGGTACCCATTACTCGCCGTCCGCAAGCCCGTGCCTACGGTGGCCGGGAATCAGCCTGGGATTCCCGACGCCCAGGGCGTCTCCTGCGAAGGCCACGGCTGTGAGGGCGCATGTACTGCATCTCCCTCACGTGCGCCGCCTCCCTCTTTGCGAGCATAACTGCTTCGCTGAAGGAGGCGACTGCCAGCCATGCCCTCTCGCTCCGTACCATGGCCTGGACCAGGGTCGGACGCGAGAGATCGCCGCCGCCGATCACCTCCACGAGGACACGGTGTTGCTCCGCCCAAGCTGGGCAGACCTCCACCGTATGCTCCACCGTGTCCTCTGGGCGATCTTCGCAATGGAAACACCCGGGCGTTTCCTCCCGCCCTATCCGAAACAGGAACCTCCCGAAACAGCCATGTCCGGTGAGGACCTGTGTCAGGCGGAAGGTGAGGACGCCATGCCGCCTCTCAAGCCACTCCTCAAAGAGGGGACTTACTGCCGCAATCGCGGCGTGCCCAGCACTTGGTTGCGACAATCGCACTTTCCACGTCGCCATGAGATCCTGCCGGAGCTCTGTCCGCCGTGCCGCGACTTCCCGCGGCAGCGGAGTTACGCCCCGGCGTTTGGCCTCCTCGCGCCACTCCCAAGTGAGCGCGAGGACGTTTGCCTCCAGATCCCATGGCGGTAATCCGGCAAGGAGGCCCGCCGCCTCACCGGAGATCGTGCGGTATCCCCGGATCATCCGGATGGCCATGACCCTATGGGCCGCCTTCAACCGGCGTGCTGGTTGGCGCCTCAATGTAGGCGCCCACACCGGCGCCCCGTATAGGGCCATGGCCCGCACGACCCCCGCGTAGAGCCTCCGGACTTACGTGTGATGGCAGACCATATTTCCATATGGATTTGAAGAGTTTAAACATTCTTGATGATCATACACTGCCCAGTGTACAGTGTCCTCGATGTTGCACACTGTGTCGATGGACTTGTAGCATTTAATGTCTTCTGATAGATTTTGTAGTATAATATAATTAAGCCTTGTCGATATCGGCACGTGTTCCCTTGGCGATTACAGGAAGTGTTTGCCTAAAATATCCAGCAAAGACAAAAGTCACCCCTCCAAATAAAGTTTAAAGTGAAGCCTTGCAATGATTATTTATAGGTATTTACTTTTAATTCTTATTATCTTTCTTTTTTACCCGACTGCGGAATGGTTATATTTTATTTAGTTATATTTTCCATTTTTATTTCCTGTATCCAATTGGTTTAAGTAAATGAAATATTAGCTGTGCAAGATTTTATTACTGTGTTACAATTGATCAAATCCTACTGTAATTGTGAAAGTTTAAGTAGGTATGTACAGAATATGTTTGTTACTTTTTCAAGCAAAAACTAATTGACTGGTTGCAACGCAACTTGATAGGTACATAGCTGTTCCTTATAGCAGTTACTTCTTATCCCAATATTCCCACAGAATCGAAACCTAGGCGGGTGAAGCCGCGGGGCACGGCTAGTATAATATAATTAAGCAGCTAAAATCTCCAGCAAAGACAAAAGTCACCCCTTCCATCACAGCACTAGACTTACGAAGGTCTTTTTATGTCCGATTTATTGCTTCATTGATTGATCGTACGTTCGTCCCATATTATGAGGGATGTATTTTGTAATAGGATTCCCAAAAGGCAATATTTTCGAATTAATCATACTGAATGTTGCTCTAAAGACACAGTCAACGGCAATTTGATTGTCGAGTGGATGGATAGTTTTCCCGTTATGTAAAAGAGTTGTGGCAATTCCGAAAGAAGCAACTGCTAATGTGGTTTTTCTGGATTTCCGTACTTTAGCTAATATCATATTAGCAAGGAAAGTTTAACCTGTACCACCAGGAGCGTCCAAAAAAATATTTTTACACGATTATTTTTTACGCTGTTAATGATCGCATCATATGCAATTTTTTTTTGTCATGGCGGCTTTTGGCTAAGTAATATTAGCCGCACGAGTCGATCGATCAGGTTGAGCAACGCTTGCCGCGGTTGGTCGGTGGATGGGTGACCATCTTTACATACCGAGACCCCCGTGCCTTAGAAAGCACGTTAAGCCGTTGGTCCCGGCTGTCATCTGTGGATATTTGACAGTCGTTACGGTTCGTCAGAAGCCCGAAAGTCTGACAACCAGTATTACCAATTGGTATCGTGTTACCCAGTAACTGGGTTGTGGAGGTTAGGTAGGCAGTCGTTACATGTAAAATACTGGTATTCAGCTGTATCTGGTTAGACTGGAAGCCGACCCCAAGACCCCATAATTAAGAAAACGCTAGGCAGATGATGATGAAGCAATTTTTTGGTCAGCTACCAATTTTGATATTTTTTAATTGAAAAATACAGACAATTCGTGAACATAATGTAATTGTATTATAGTATCTACAACATTTTGTGAACGATTGGGGGAAACTAAACCAAAATCTTTTAGGTATTTATAGTTCAGGAGGCCTAAAAACTCCACATTAAGCGATTCCTCTAAAAGCAATTCACTCACTGAATTCCCCTATGATTCCGCTATTTGACATTTTACTTTAATAAAGGAATTCATAATTTCGTGACCATTTTACGAATTTCCATACAAAACTGTCAAACAGATGAATTGCGTACTGTATAAGCAGATTGACAATTCATTCAATTCATCGCAAACTGACAATTCATATTATTTATGAATTGTCAGTTTGTCGCCAATTTACGATTTTAAATATGATTCATAATATTTTCCTAACAAGATTCTGCCAAAGCGGCCTTTTTAGACGCCCAGTTCTAAAGTTTTCGCGTATTGCATTGTTATACTCGTGATAACTTCGAAATTAAATGCCCGATTCGAATCATTTAAAAAATATTTTACTGCTACATAAATACCATTGATGATAAATGTATTTATTTGGTAAAGATTAATGCTACGATACGAATGTAACCAAATTTTGTTTCTACCGGCGATCTAATTACATTTTAGAACACAAAAGCTGCTATTGTGACTTAACTATGATAGTTAGATATAAGGTCAACGCGGACTTTTTTGCAGGAAATAATGAGGACTTTAATCATGTAGTAAATTTTTTTATGTATCATCAATAGTTTTCTCAGTGCACGCCAAATAATGAATTTTATGGGCAAAATTTTGCTACTTTGGGTTGCATTATTGAAATTTGGTCTATTCTTTTTTTAAATAAATTGTAGCCTACTTAGCTTTTGCCCGCGGCTCCGCCCGCGTGGATGTCGGTTATCGCGTCAAAAAGTAGCTTATGTCCTACTCCATATCTCAGGCTATATCTCTGTCAAATTTCATGACGTTCGGTTCAGTCGTTTTGGCGTGAAAGCGCGACAGACGGACAGAGTTACTTTCGCATTTATAATATTAGTAATGATAACTGTTACTTCCTGATAATTTCGCTTTTTATTGGTGACAAAATGGTTAACATCGATCCAGTAGTTTCGGAGCCTATTCGGAGCAAACAAACAAAACAATATTTCCTCTTTATATATAATATTAAGACGAGTGGTTGAAATTCAACCATAATTCATTTAAAACTTAATGTATTTTAATGCATTATTATATGAAAATAATAACTTTTTGCACTCTTTCTTCATATAAAGTTTAACAGTGCATATTTCAGACTCCTCCGTCTGTGTAATTTTCGTAAAAAGGGGTTCAGAGTTTTTGCTTCATGTATATATAAATAATCCATTAGGTAATTGATTGTAGCTACAAATTGATACGTTGCTTAGGGACAAGGTTTTGCTGTACACAATCAAATTAACTCCCGTCATCTTTTTGAAGTTCACTGTAAGTAGAAACAAAACTATTTATTTGTGTAACCTTTTGACCGTCACCGTCGGGTATAGCCGACAAATGAAAACGTGCCAAAAACGCCACCGTCGGCTAATGCCGACAAGAAAGCAACATTTTAGGGTCAAATTAAATAAAAGAATGATATTACGAGGAATATTTTATTTAAAAAATAGGGGACGAAATGCAATGATTAATTGGTTATCGATAAAATTTTGGAATCCCTATCCTTTTTTTAGGAAATACCTACAAAAAATAATAGCGCCGAATTTGTGGCTTGGCGTGGGAGGGACGCTGATGCGTTTACGCTCTGCCGGTCAAGAGGTTAAGCTTAGTTACATGTGTGGAATAAATCTGACCCATTGGTATTTCAATGGGTCAAAATTATTCCACACATGTAACTTACGCACATACAAATGTCTTCGTGCTTGCGCCACCTTAGTCGTATTTATACGACTAGAACATTATGCTCGTTCTAGGTTTTATTTCAATGCACAACCCTATTCATTGTTGGGCTATTTCTTTTTCGATTTATGAGCTGGGCACTGCCACATACCTTACAATATCTTGCACAAGGTTAATTGTGCAAGATATGTGGCATACCAATAATTTGATTTTGGGTTGTCAACCTGTTGATAATAATAAGATTTCAACAATTTTCCTGTTTATAATAATAATTTCTAAAACTAAAGATTAAAATAGGCAAACATAATCCTAAGTTTTTCACCTCTTTCATTTCCACAGCTGTTTTCTTTTCAAAGAAAGAAAAAACATTTGCAAAGACATCTAAGAAAAAAGATCAACAAAAACCAAAAGTTTCTAATGACATGGGGGTTGATGAGAGACCAAAGGAAGGAATGTGGAAACCTGGTATGTCATGCCGGTTGGTGTTCAGTGAAGACGGCCTGGAGTATGAAGCAGTTATTGTTAGTTTTGTCAACACTGATGATTGCATTGTCAGATATTTAGGTGAGAATGTACTTTATTTATTTGCTTCTACCTGCAACTTCGTTCACGTGGAAGTCACAAGACACCTCAATATAGTAGTATGAAAAATGTGGCTGTTATAGTAGAATGATAGCCACATTTTTTAACAAAATCTCTGCGGTAGTTGGGTGTAATGTTTGAACATACATTCAGCAAACAGAGAATTATATTTTCGGCATTTAAATCGGTCCCAGGCCTAGTTAAAAAAACAATGTAAAGTTTTGACTTCCCTATGATTTTATTATAAATGGTAAATTTTTTACCAGTGCGCAAACTGTGACCATGAATTCAGCATATATCATTCTAGACTCCCTAGTGTAGAAATATTTTGTCGGTTATACAAAAAATTTGACCAGGTACGTATTGCACTTTTCTATGAAACAGCTGATTTTTTTTGTATAACTGACGAAAAATTTCTACGCAGTCTACAATGATATGCTGAATTCATGGTTACAGTTTGCGCACTGGTTAAAAATTTATCCTGTATACTAGGTTTTGCCAGGTCGAAAATTATCGCACGGGACCGTATTATCGGGATAAAAAAGTATCCTATGTGTTAATCCAGGTTAGAAACTATCTGTTTGCCAAATTTCATCCAAATCCATCTGGCAGTTTTTACGTGAATGAGTAACAACCATCTAAACATACTAACTTTCACATTTATAAGATTATTATAGTAGGATACATAAAGATTTATTAAACCCAACTTCAGTTTCCAGTTTGCACCACACAAACAAGGGTTTTCGTTTTGGGTGGGAAATCATCAAATAACTTCACCCGCTCTGGGTGGAGCAGGAGGGCGTGTCAGACTTTTACTGACTAAAACCAACCCGTGTTCTCTCAGTTGCCTGTGTGCCAGGGACCGCGGTACGTCTTTCGAACAACCCGCACCCCTGACAGGCATCGGCCCTTGCAGGCCCCACCATTTGGTGCTGACATCTCTTTGAGGCGCGCGTGGAACACAACGCGCCGTCGACCCGGGCTTGGTCCTTACCGGACAGCGAGCTACCCATTACTCGCCGTCCGCAAGCCCGCGCCTATGGTGGCCTATTATACAATACTAGTAGCCCATTGACTGTTAGGCAGACTGATAACAATAGAAAACTAATTGTGTTAATTACTTGACCAAGAGTCAGTCAGTCACAGTTTATTTACACATACAAATCATGCAATTTGGTTCAATTATAAAAAACTAGACAAAATTTGATGAAATTGAAAGAAACTTAGCTAAAACTACTACTTTGTAGATTCCAATTTTTTTTAATATCCATAACCATACACTTTGCTCAAACAAAGTGGCAGTCAACCATAATTAGTATTGTGTTCTTGTTATTAATTGCAAATGGAGATACTTAAATAAATCATTTTTAGCGTCCTAAGGTTGTTATTGTATCATAACTATAGAATACAAACCCGAGCATATTTTTCAATCCTGGGATTACGGGATTTATGTTGCGTAATCCCGGGATCCCGGGGCTATCCCGGGATTAGACTATGTGGTTTCTAATTGGAGTGAAATGAAAAAAAATCTTGAATAATTTCTTGAAAAATGAGTATTGTTGCATAACAGAAATCTCAATAAAGTAAGAAAGGAAAAAAGACAATTACGTAAGAATTGTGTGATTCCCCTGTAGGCAATATGTGTTGACTCTAAGCCTAGTTTTAATCAATGACATTTGAGTATCATCATAATCACATTATTAGGGCTGTACCTGTGTAGTACGTATCGTACGGCGTATCTAAGAGTTGTTATTTTGTCGTTATGTAAAAAATACTATTATAGACCATTTTTCCAGCCTTTTAGCTTCTAGTTTTAGGTAGCTCTAGAGTAATTTGACTGGTCTATTAATATATTCTAGGCAAGGATATTGTCAAGGCGCACGGAATGCAAACTAGACCTGTTTGTGGCAATCCCAAAAATACCGAGATTAGCCAAGTACAGTCCCGGGATTTTCGGGGTCAGGAAACGGCCGGGCTCCCGAGATCCCGAGATTGTATTCTCTAATCATATCCCTATTTTTAGTATACATTTGTAACTATAACAGCTGGTTCTTTATTTATTACTCTATTTATACTATTCATTATATACATTCAAGCTATTCAAAATGTGGCCTTTTGGAGATTACAGGCGTGATGTTTATGTTATGATATTCAAGCTATAAATTGAACAGACAGATGTTGCATCATACCATTCTCCTTCACAAAAAATTTACTTAATTTCTGATACCTATTATTTACAAAAACATGTCCATCTTCCAGGCTATGAAAATCAAGAACTGGTATCAATAGAAACCCTAATGCCGTCTCATGGTGAGGAGGCCAGGGCTCGTCAGATCATAGACGCGAGGACGGCACAGCGTGAAGACAGCTATGGAACCTTGTCTCCTAACCTAGATGGACTGGACTTGGGCTGCAGTGACCGGATGCCTAGTCCTGATAGCATGGGTACGGATTTAACATAGTCAAAGTCAAAACGTTTATTGCGAACTAAGAGTACAATGCCTAGACAAACTGAACTGTCTGGCAAGCACTTTTTATCCTTCCACTTGTATTGGCACAGTAAGAGGAGAGAGGGGGAGGGAGGGTGTTATGTAGAAGGCGTGCAGAAAACTAAATTTTTTTATTTAAATGTAAATGAATTATGGTCGAATTTCGGCCACTGGACGACCACTAGCTGAAATAAGATATGGGCAAATTTAGATTTTCGCGAAAACTTGTAAGTACCAAATTGTACGTTAATTTTCAACATTTTTATTTTTTGGTCTTTTTCCTTTATTTGTGCTGTAAGACCTTGCTTTTTGCCAAATTTCGTGATTCTAGGTCAACGGGAACTACCATATCTGTAAAGCGATATCTCATACATCACAAGTAAAGGGAAAATTCCGAAAAATAAAAAAAAGTTGAAAATTATGATAAATTTTGGTACTTACAAGTTATCGCGAAAATCTAAATTTGCCCATATCTTTTTTTATCGTGTTGACTCAGGAACTTGATTTTTATACACCTAATAGGGACTTTATGACCTCATCTGGTATAAATTTCAACTTGCTAGGCGTGCCGTGTGGCGCCGGACTTAAAAGAATAGCATCACCCCATTTCATCCCATGGGTGTCGTAGAAGGCGACTAAGGGACTCACTAGAGAATGGGCAGCAGCGTTCTCTATGCATTTGATCACCCTACTGCGATCGCCAACCCGCCTGCCAAGCGTGGCGATTATGGCAAATCCCCCCTTTTGGGGGAGGCTTATGTCCAGCAGTGAACGTCTTTCGGCTGATATGATGAGGTCCACCCGTTTCAGACAGACGGATAAGAGAGTGATCTTATAATGGCATTCCTTTTTACCTTTTGAGGTTCGGAACCCTAAAAAGGGGTCCAGTTCACCGATAAAAGAATTGAGATTTAGTCAAATTCTAGAGCTGTCAAAGAAGCAAGACTTAAAATTTTCAATCGTTACTAAATAGTTGAATTTCATTCGGTCGGATTTGGTCATTTTTTACAGGGACATCAAGCATTACAGCTTTGAAATTGCAATTGTCCATAGGCTGCGAGGACCACCTACTTGTTTGCATCCCAATGGAATAAAAATAAAAAAAATACTCAAACAAAACTTGCAAAATGTGGGTGTATTGTAAGTACACCTCTGCCCAACCCCCCGGGGAAGATGGCGTGATGTGATGTAAAGCACTCCTCTAAATTCTTAATGAGGCACATAATCGGTATAGGAAATCGGTGAACAATGGAAAGTATGTTGCTTAGTAGTATTTGACTACAAAACGGCATACATTTCCATACTTTTGTTGTTCGCACATTTATACGTAACTTTAAATTTCAGATAGAACATCACAGAAAAAGAAAAAGTCTTCCAAAAAGAAGAAGAACCAAGCTAGGAATATGAACATCAATGGCTTCGAATTTCCGGAGATTCCGCCCATGCCTAATTTATCTATGTTGAGGAATGTAAGTACTTTTTACAGCTTTTTTGGGTTCTCAGTAGAACATTTTACAATGCTCATAGCTTAGTAAGCAAATTCACGATTATACGCCAGAACAGTCAGTATGGGTCAGAATGAGGGATGTACTGTTGCAGAAACGAATATCTTATAATACGAAATGTACCAGTTATGTACTTGAATGTACCTTTAATGAAATTCAATATACCTCCATGAAAAAAGAATTATAATAATAAAGTGAGCCGCAGTTCTGAATGACGGGTGTATTCTGATAATGAATGTAATAGATACCTTATGGTTACCTAATATTTACCAGAGGAATGTACCTTTAACGTACCTCATAAAAATATAATCTGAAGATATAATGCGACGAATAATTATCGGGAAAACAAGAAAATAAATTTTGACGCTCACCATTTTTCAAAGCAAAATGCGTATAGTTTTATTTGCTTATATTGAGAGTTTAACCTGAATAAGAGAGGATTATTTACATTTAAATTGTCACTTTAATGATCATATACTTGAAAGGAAAATTCTTACATTCTCATACTAGTCAAGATTAATATATGAAAAAGTTTTTTTTAATAAAATACATGTCAACTTAATAGTCGACATTTATTTTATCAAAAATTGTAATTTGTGGGAGACCAAAAGTGTAAACGAAGCCTAGGCCTGTATTTTAGAACTTCAGGACCCACATTATATCACATAGGTTGCCAACATGGTACAATTGAATAGGCTCCCCTTTTCGTCCTTTGGGTACAGGAACTCTTAAAAAGACATTTTTTTTTTTTGCAATTCTCATCTATTTTAATCGATCTCATCGGCATTTGATAGCGTTTTTAATAAATTTTAAATATTTCTCCCTTATATTTCCAGCAACTAGGCTCAACAGAAATGCCAATGCCCCCTCCACCGATGGCTTTTGGTTCATCATTGGACCGAACTGACTCGGAGGACCAAGCCATATCTTCTATGTTGCTCAGCTGGTACATGAGTGGGTACTACACAGGGTTATATCAAGGAATGAAAAGGTAATTGTTATAAATCAACCTGTTTAGCCTTTTCCCAACTATGTTGGGGTCGGCTTCTAGTCTAACCAAATGCAGTGGATGGTGATGATGATGATTGGTCTCCCTTTTCCGCACGTAGACTTCCATTCGGTCCGTTGTGCGTGGGGATTCTGGCTAACAGCCAGCCTAGATCCGCCCAGAAGCTCAGAAGCTTCCTGGGAGCTTCGCAGACTTCGCGGAGCGACCTCACTGTTCCGAGGATTTCTTCACGTTGAGTAGCCACGGCCTCGCAGTACAGGATGACGTGGGTGGCTGGTTCCTCGGCGTCCAGGCAGCCACTGCAATGCGGGCTGTCTGTGGCGCCTATGTTATAAAGATGTTATTCTAAGGTTATTTCTACTCAGGCTAAGAAGTTTTTTTGGTTAATCGCGGGTTTACAGTTGGTGAAGCCAATTTTGACTGTCTACAGTCTGTTGCCCGTGACCATCTATTGTTATGAAGTTCGGTTGATCTTTGGCGAATCCACGCACGAAATTGTGAGAAAGGCAGGGGGAGAAGTGGGTACGGGCCTAGCACTTTCATATCAGAGCCTCTCTTCAAATGCAGTGGAATAGGTACCAATATTTTATGGGGTGACTGCCTATCTGACCACAACCGACTGGGTCACGCGATACCCTTTGGTAGAATAGTTGTCAGACTTTCGGGTTTCTGTCTACCCATAGTGGTTAAAGATCTACAAATGACTGGGGACCAACGGATTAACGTGCTTTTCGAGACACGGAGTGGTCACGGTATGTAATAACGGTCACATCCACCGACCGACCTCAGCAAGCGTTGCTTTACTTTAAAGGTAAAATTATATGGCGGGTGTTATTATTTAGCCATGAGGTAACTGTTATAATGTTCTTAAAACTAAAAAGTGGACAGAAGGAAAACCTTGGCTGTGCAGTGAGACAATTTAGGCTTATAATATAATAAATATTTATATCACTACATAGTATAAAACAAAGACGCTTTCTCTGTCCCTATATCCCTATGTATGCTTAAATCTTTAAAACTACGCAACGGATTTTGATGCGGGTTTTTTTTAATAGATAGAGTGATTCAAGAGAAAGGTTGATATGTATGTATGATATATATATATATATACCGACCACCACACGGGCGAAGCCGCTGGCAAAAGCTAGTATATAATATAATAAATATTTATATCTAATATATAAAATTCTCGTGTCACAGTTTTCGTTGCCATACTCCTCCGAAACGGCTTGACCGATTTTGATGAAATTTTTTGTGCTTATCCGGTATCTATGAGAATCGGCCAAAATCTATTTTTCATCCCCCTAAATGTTAGGGGTAGTCCACCCCTAAATAATTTATAAGGCAAAACAACGTTTGCTGGGTCAGCTAGTAGTATATATAATATAATATTTTTTTATATAGTATATATAATATAATAAATATATATATAAACAGGATAAGTTTTTATCCAGTGCGCAAACTGTAACCATGAATTCAGCATAACATTCTAGACCCCCAGCGCAGAAATTTTTCGTCAGTAAAACAAAAAAAAAAAAATCAGCCTGTTTCATAAATTTTCACCGCGTAGGTATTGCACTTTTCTATGAAACAGCTGTTTTTTTTGTGAACCCCACGTAAAATTTGGGCACGGTTGGCGCAGTGGTTAAGCGATTGACTGCTGCGCTGCGTGTCGCGGGTTCGATTCCCGCACGGAACAAATATTTGTATGACCTACAAGTGGTTGCTCCGGGTCTGGCTGTTTGTTTATGTGAGTTTAAATGTTTGTAAACGCACCCGCAATACAAGAGAAACTCCTAGTGTGGGGCAAGGTTTTTTTTAAAAAAAAAAAAAAAGATACGGCCCCGGCCCCGAGAAATTTCAGAAACGTCAAATAATAATAAAACTAGATCTCGAAGGACCAAGGTACATAAATATTTTCTATCTATCTTCTAATATATAAAATTCTCGTGTCACAGTTTTCGTTGCCATACTCCTCCGAAACGGCTTGACTGATTTTGATGAAATTTTTTGTGCTTATCCGGTATCTATGAGAATCGGCCAACATCTATTTTTCATCCCCCTAAATGTTAGGGGTAGTCTACCCCTAAATAATTTATAAGGCAAAACAACGTTTGCTGGGTCAGCTAGTCTTTATATATCTATTTATTCAGCTACCTCATTAACGCCTTACCACTCCAAAAGCAGTTGCTTGCTTTAGCATCCGATCTCATGAATTAAAAAAAATGACACAAGAAAGGTGTACCCCCTCCAAGAACTGTTTGACAAAACTTATCTCGCACCAAGGAAAACTAGGTCCAGGTCCGAGGTCTAGTGGGCCTAATAAGAGCGCGCTGAAACGAAACGTAAATTCGAACGAATTTGAATATTGTTAAAGCATCAGTTCCACTACCTTTGGCTCAAGTAAACTCGGAGCAATTTGTAGATAGTTTAACTTTAGCTATAAGTATTTCGTCAGGCGTTTAACTTACTGTCCTTGAGTGCTTGTTCAATGTCAATGTCAATGTGAGGTTATTAATTTATGTACAAGTCTTTATCTGCGTGCTACATCCTGAGTTTTTTTATTCCCAAAATTCCTAAGAAGTTCCTCCAGTTTTGTACAAATATTGAAATTACTGGTTTCCCACTTAATATTTACTTCGTTTTAAGACTTCATTTATATCTATAGATGCTGTGCTAATTGCAAAAAAAAAATGCTATGAGATAGTTGGGAAAAGCTGTAGATAACTTGCCGAATGCAAAATATCCTCCTTTTTTTGTAGTTGATTAAAAATCTTTCGAATTGACGTTCCGTTTACGGGGCTCGTTCTTCACAAATTTACGTTACGTTTCGCATAGTAATTCGTGATGATATCCGTACTTACCGCTTGAATATTTCATTTCAGGGCAAAGGAAGGACGCAGAAACTAGTCTGTCAATAATAATGTTTTTTATATGTAAGGTACGAAATAAAAAAAAATGTACTCTTTTTCAAATTATTTTTATTTTTTAGTCTCACATAAAATGAACTACAGCAAAGATAGAAAATGTTATCAGTTTAAAGATAATAATAATAAATAAATTTATGCCTCCTGATTTCTGTGTAAAAACACTATGTACAAATATACATTTTGACACTATTATTATTTTGGGTTTGTCTTTTATTTTCACTTTTAGTTCTATGATCTGATTGGTGGGTTTAATTTTTAACACTAAAATGGCTTTTAATTCTTTTTTTTTTTTTCAATCCATACAAAAGACATATTTGAATACTAAACATGAGCTGAATTCTTATTTTAATTATAATCTGTCAAAAATATGTAAAAAGAAAAATAAATTATAAAATAACAATTACAAAAATACAAATATTTTAGACATTTGACATGTTAAATTATTTCAAAACAGTATACACAAGTACACATTTCAAATTGTAGAAATGGTCAAGTTTTTATTTCGAGTACCTATCGTTCATTCATTACCTTTGCCAGACTACACGAAACGATAGATATATCGTGACATTTGATTTTATTTGAAAACCGATCTTCGTCATTAAATGCCACATCAATCACAATTTTATTTTGTTTCACAAACCGGTAATAGTCGATTAAAAAAATAACCGGATTGTGATTGAAATTAAAGTAGATAGTGACTATTTCATTTGTGCAAGTGATACATAAAATTAAGTTTTTATAAAACTAGAAATAACACGCGAAATATTTTACCAATCACTCACACAAATAAAAATAGACCTTAAGTCAACTAGTCAAACTTGTGGCAAAACCATTTTGTAGATTCTTATAAAAACTAATTAAAATAAAAAGATGGCAATTTTAAAACATAAACTAGAGAAACAATATTTACAGTTACCACAATATACAAAAAGAACAATGTTATAGGCTTATTATGGCCTTTAAGTTAAAGGTTCAGCCAACGCTGAGTTTGTGATTATTTCGTTCTGAGATTTAAAGATGTCATTAAGATTTGATCCTCATTTACATTGTGTAAGATTTATTTCTTAACAACTTCTATGGCACTGCAGTTTTTAATGTAGCCTATAAATCATTTATGGGAAAAAAATCTTGTGCTTCCAGTTTTCTATTTAGGTAATGATGATATTAACACTTAAAAAGACATCTGAACATCTCAAAACGAAATATCATAAATTATAAATTAATTCATAACACTCAACACATTCTCAGTCCTCAGCCATACAAACAAACTCCCACCACTGGGGTACACACATCAAGGCATTATTGTCACACACTGCCAACTTCGAATAAAGTCAACTCCTATAGGTCCCTCAAACAGAACTGGCAAGTGGAATAAAGTCGACATTTCGCATAAGTTGATTGCAGTATGTAGTAGGTAAGGCGTAAAATAATGTTATTTTAGTGCTTACAAATGCAGCATTTCTTTTTTTTTTGTAACACGAATTGCAATTCCAAGCAAATCATTTCGTTGTCTGTTAAAAACTTAATCCAATAAATAATATTAATTACGAGGCGCCTAGTTATCACACCTTTTAATTGGCTAAAATGGAAAGATTTCTCGTCATGTACTTCTAGATTTTTCGCTTCAAGTCTACTCCTCGAATAAAGTGAAGAAGTTTCGCATAAAGTCAATCTTCAAATAAATTGAATAGTTTTGATTAAACACCGCACGTCTAATACATAAGGTCTAGGTCTTTGATAGAAGCAACTCGAATAAAGTGATGAAGTTTCGCAGTCAATTCTTGGAATAAAAAGAAGTGTTTCTCATAAAGCGACACATCGCGGCTCATACGAGCGTGCTGAGCTCGTGCGTGTCATGGCTCAGGTCGATGGTGGCTGCGGGGACGCCAGGAGTTACCGCCCCTTCGCCTGGAGGAGTACTGGTTGGAGGCCTGAAAGTTCAAGAGTAAAGTTAAGTATTCGATTATAAATTATTTATAACACGTTTTTTTTTGTTGTTTTGTATTGAGAAACGAATTCATTCAGGTTTCAAGAGCGATCGATTTAGGAGCTATCCTACTTTGTTTACCCTTGAATTAATTGAATTGAACGTTTCATGTATTCGCCTTATTCAAGTAAATAGGAAATCGGGCAGGTTCGTTTTTGCGAGAGATAGTCCTAACTCACCTTATAATATAAGGACCTTGCTGCAACAACGTTATAGGATGCGTATACGCACCACCAGCAGTCATGCTATGAAAACTCAAGTTTCCCATGCCAGTATTATTCAAATGGCCATTCCCAATTATCACTCCATTCGACGCATTCAGGTTCGGTGAAGCAGCCGTAGTATTTAGTTCTTGAGTTCGAAAGGCCTTTACAAGATTCGTTTTCTCTTTCTGCCATACGAAGACATTGTGTACCATCGCGCAGCCGCAGAAGATGATTCCCACGCCGATGAAGACTGAAGTCACGATCGCTGGCGTTGAGTGGAATTGTATGAAGGTGTAGAGTATTATGCCTGGAAATGAGAAGGGTTGAGTTAGTGACGGTTGTAATTGGGACTTGATAGACTGGCAATTCGTGTCATTGGCCTAGTCATTGATAGATATAAAGAATTAATAGGTTTTTCTATGCTGTCATTTGGTAGGAAACTTCACTCCGTGTAAATTCAGTCCCTCATCAACATCATCTGTCCAGCCTTTTCCCAACTATGTTGGGGTTGGCTTCCAGTCTTACCGGATGAAACTGAATACCAGTATTTCACATGGAGCGACTGCCTATCTGACCTCCACAACCCAGTTATTGGGTATTACGATACCCCTTGGTAAACCTGGTTGTCAGAACTCGTCTCGTCAGAAAGTATTATAAACCTCCGGTAGTTGAGTGGCATATAATTTGTAATCATTGTTCCTCTCAACCTAAGCACCTGCCATCTAATCTCTTCACCACCCTTGGTGGACTGGTAGAGAATGCCTTAGGCATTAAGTCCGCCTTTGTATCTTTTTGTGTGCGAGAAGTTTAAATGAATAAATAATATAAACCAGTTCATCATCACAAAGGACTAGGCTGGTGATTTTTATAAATTGTTAATATCCAATTTTTCTTGCATTGTAATGCTACTGCAATCTATCAAATTTCTATGATAGATTTTCAACTTTATAACAAAGGAATAAGATTTATGTTCAAATGGGAAAATTTGACAGTTTGGGGTAGCTTGATGTGCTGGCGTCTGTACCTGAGTGTGAATCTGGATTTATGTCCGGTTGGTGGCCACGGGCGAGCCGCCTATTACATGGGACTTTAAAAAAAATAATATGACATTGACGTGCCAACAAATAATCTTGTCTTATTGACTACTAGAAAAAGGCTAAATACTTTCACAATAATAGGTAGTTGCCCACTCTTTATTAACAAACAGAAATAGACTTGTACTATTAAACAGTATTCAACATCACACCACCTTATCTATGTGAAAGTACAAATTAGTGCTACTTCTGATATCTGGTATTAATTAGGTTCATATAATTACTTTTAGCAGATTGCAAGCTGAACTGGAATCATGCGACATAACGGTTTCTGAAAGTAACGACTCGGGCATAAGAAGATGAAATTATCAGGCTCAGATTTCTATGTTTGTTACTGTGACTTAAGGGGAACCTAGTCGTGGGCTCGAACTCACTGATGGGCCTGGCAAAAAGTACGCTGTCTCACGAAGCATCGTGTCCGACAGAGGTAGTATCAGTCATTACATTAGCAGTTAGACGCTAGTCTACACGCACAACGTTATTGAATGAGATGCAGGATCATTTATAGTACAACAGGCGCTTAAATAATTAAGAACAGTCCTTCGGAAGATCGGGTGTTATGAAAAAACAACTGCATAAATCAATAACCAATTTTTATTGAACTTTTCGATATTTGAGCTTTGTCGGTATTGACTTAGTTTTTCAGATTTTACAGTTCTTTTATTACTTAAACACGCCCAAAATTAGGTTAAATTAGCAAGAAAAACGAATCTTTGTTGGCTCGTAACTTCTTAATGGCTTTTTATTTTAGTATTCTGTTTCCGTACAGACAATATTAATAATGAGAAAACCATACCATGTGTAATTTTTTATGTACTTTGTCGAACAGTGGAGTAATACACCCCCGAAGTTTGTATGGGAAAAATGTGGACTAGATTCACCTTAAGTGCGCAAACTGTAACCACAAATTCAGCATAAATATCATTCTAGAGCTCCCAGCGCAGAAATTTTTCGGTAATACTTACAAAAAAAATCAGCTGTTCCACACATTTTGATCGCGTAGGTAAATCACTTTTCTATGAAACAGCTGATTTTTTTTTTTAAACTTGACGTAGAATTTCTGCGTTAGGGGGTCTAGAATGATATGCTGAATTCATGTTTACAGTTTGCGCACTTAAGTCACAGTAACAAACAGAAATCTGAGCGTGATAATTTCATCTTATGCCCGAGTCGTAACTTTCAGTAACCGTACTGGATAAAAACGTATCCTGAAGGTACAACTTTGCATAACTCTTCGGGGATTACAGGCGTGGTTTTATGTCTAATGTATCTTTGACGCCACAAGGCATATTATCACGTCTCAAGAATCAAGTCAATCGAAGACTCGAGAGCTCCGCATGATTAGTTCCCATCAGCAAACACTTATTGCAAGCCCTAATCGTCTTTTTATAAGATCGTGGGAAGCTAGCGTGGTTCTTTATACGAAAGGGAAGCACAGAGTAATTATAAAGAACGTAATCTTTCGAACCTGTTAAAAATACCGGTATGGATATAAAGAAACCTCCGACGGCGCATACCCTGGTGATCGCTGACTTCTGCAGGTATTTATTTGATCTGGAAGTAAAGAAAAAACATTTTTTATTATGGATAGATGGGAGGGTTAGTTTGTAAAGAATCACAGAACATTATGGTAATGAAGTCAATAATGTTGGGTTTCCACGTCCCAATAACTGATCAAAATAAAGCTACACAGATACCTATAAAATACCAACAATGTTCGAGATTTCAAAACAGTTTTTATTCAAAAACTTTTTCATCGAAAAGCAGTAAACGCCGCGTGCCCCAAATTCGCGACTTAATCAGCTTGAAATCGATCTCGTTTGTCTTACACAAGAATTTCGTTTTACATATCCTGAAATCCAGAATCTGCAATTATTTAATTGAACACACACTTTTAATCGATTGCATATTATAAGAACTCGATTTTACTCGAAACTCGTTTGAACAGTCGTGTAACGGACCCCGGCACCTGTTCATCGAGAGCAACCTTGGAGAATTGCGAAGGCAGTTTATCAAGCGATCATGTTAGTCGTGGAATGGCTTTTGAAATCGGTCGGTTTATATTATTTGCTGTATGTCAGTGACACTGGCATATTCTGACGGTTATTAAGATCATTGATTACAACATCGTTACTGATATCGAAACACTATAAACTTGTATGAATTACTCGAATGTTTTATCGAACTTTTTTGTTGAAATAATGTAAGTATGGCAAAGTGGACTGCATTTTTACGAGTTATAAAGAAATTGGGATTTTCGACATTTCTGGTTTGTTTAAAAGTTACCAGTCCATATTGTTATGGATGAAGCAACTGTTGTAGGTAGGTACCGTATTTTGTGAAAGGCTTCACCCCTTTCACAAAACCTAGAGATTTTTAAAACTAAGTGTTGCAGAGACCTGAAATTTAGGTAAATGATAGATTGAATTTGTAAAAATATAGGAAAAAATCCTAGGTTATATTAGGAGCTGTAAACCCCATGACCGTAGGTACCATTGAAACGGTGAAAAACACGATATCGCCGATATCTCGCTGAAAAGAGTTACCGCGATGTTTTTCCCCACATGACTGTCTCATGCCCATTACCCGCATAAGACCAAGCAACGTTAGCTAAACAATAGGTAGGCTTAGGTCACACGTTTGTCTCCGTCGTGTAAGACTGGAGTCACCTGTTTTCTCATGTTTATTCCCAAGTTGAGATCTACATTGACTAACGACTGAATGACTGGACTCACGGAATTCTAGTACTTTTACCTAAGGTCGCACGGAAGTGTAGAATGGATCAAAAGTCACATAGTAGACCACTTAGTAGGTATAGTCGAACAAGCTAATTAGCTTGTAAATTGGTATACCGGCAACAGCCCCGGATCTACGATTTTTTCGAACCGGGGCAGAAACTTTATAGTGGCGCCCCTCTCTCCAGCGTATGAGATAAATTAACTAGGTGTGGGCCTGTGTGGCGCATTTTTCTTACAAGTCGACGCTTTGTGGAGCAAGTTTTTATTTTATTTTATTTTTTATCATACTATATTATGATTTTGGCGCCCCCTGAAAGTGTCGCCCAGGGCCTCAAGTCTGCTAATACAATAGTGTCAAAATGGTCTATCATTGATTTCATCATGTTTGATTTTGACAAGTTTGGTAATCTACTATAATGGCGTCATTATGACTTTCCAATCGTCAGCCACTGACACTCCATTGAAAGAAATGGCATTTATTGGTAATCTCGTACATAATGACAAGTGACTGACTGACTGCGGCGGTAATCTGCTAAAATTTAACACTAATAATTAATATGTAAAAATAAATAAAAATGAAATCGGGCATGAATAAATGTTCAAATTTAGTAGTCGTTTTTGGAAAATAATTTCTACTAACAGGTTTTATAATAATGGCAATACGACAATGCCATTATAACACAATTCTATTACGAGACCATTGACCGACCAATGATCGACCATAATGAATTTAGCAGATTACGAACTTTTAGCAAAATGACAATGGGATCGTGTTGGAATGACGAATTTATAAAAATAACAGACTTGGTCCCCAGGGCGGGTGTCCCGGTTTGCCCCTTCCCCTAGATCCGGGGCTGACAGGCAAAAATTTATAGATCATCCATCTTTCCACTGCACTGGCAGTATATATTTTTATAACACATTTGCTCGTAAAGGGTCTCTTATTACACCAATTTCAATATCGTAATGTGTGTCATTACGCACTTGTGCTTTATGGTAATGTAAAACGCACGGTTTATCAAGATGCTCCGTCTAAAACGAACGGTACTTTTTTAAATCTTAGCAAAGAGTTTTTATGTCAGAAAAGTGGTCACCATTTTATGAATAAAATTAACTTTGAGAGATAAAATATAAAAAAATGAACATTTAATTCTTTAATTTAATTAGTTTTGACAATAAATTACAACCATTTATCTGTAACAAAAACAAAAAAATATTAATTTACTTTATTAGTTATACTGGCTGTTTTTGTGTCTTTGCCTTTAAAAAAAAGCGCTGATGCGCGCGCATCGCTAATTTCTAATTTGTGAACAAGTAATAATAAATTTTACAAATTGTTTTCTAACTGTTTTAACAAGTGATTAAAGATTTACTCGTTTAAGAAAGTCCGACTTTTATATATTTCCTCGCAAATATGTTATAAAACGTCGTATGAAATACTTACGTGCGCTTTGAAAATTACAGCCGAGGCGATATTGCTAGCCCGAGCCGTAGGCGAGGGCTACAAGAAAGCAGAGGCTGTAATTCATTCAACTTACCGCACTTATATCATAATGTACTATTTTAGGTACACCTACTTAAAAAATGCATTGTCGTGTATTGAATAGTCAATTCTTTGCTCATTTTTATTTATTTTTTGCTATGCACTGTCATGCATGAATACAGCATTGCTTAAAAGTTGCTTCAACATTAAGTTAGCTGCCTACGAAAAAGCTTGTTCGACTGTAACAACCTAAAGCTGTGTTAGGCTAGCCGAGCACGAGCTGCACTGCACCCTAATTGCGTTACACACTATTCATTACAATTTTTACATTACGATATTGCTAATCGATTGCTTCATAAGTTCGAAATTGTCTGATAAACAACATGAATAACGCAATGAATGTTTTTGAACTGACAAATGGAAAACCATTCAAATTACCCCTTGGCGCACAAATTCGCGTAATGAAGTCCTTCGAATTCGTGCGCGGCTCGTGAAGTCGCACCTTTATATGTTGACAATTATAGGAATTGATTCTTACTTTCATAGTAGGTTTGCCATACCGATGACCAAGAGCATGCGCGAGATCGAAAAGAGGAACGATCATTTGGCTGTCCATGTTGAAGAAGTCCGGCATCGGCCGAATGAAACGAAAACTAATATATGGCTGATACTTACTAATGTAAGTGATATTATTTACTTATTCTCACACATAACATAACATCACGCCTGTAATCTCCGAAGGGTTAGGCTGAGGTGTGACAATGGTACCTACACCCAAATTTCGCCAGGAATGTTTAAGCTCCATGTAATAGGGGGCGACCCTATTGCCATCAACCGAGCACAACTCCAGAATCCAAGCTGGTACTGGGAAATTCCACTGAGATACTCATCCATTTCATTTCACCGATATTTCTTTTTTTTTTTTCAAATTAACGACAATCATCGTAGCGCCTGTGGTACCACCAATAACAGGTATAACAACTTGACGGTTACCTAATACAAGTACTTCCGATGACAGACGGGGTACCTAAATACAACCAACGGTTTTCCGTTGCAACGGTGCGTCTCGCTCCACTGATTCTCGTAAGGAAGGTGGGGCGACTGGGAACACGTGCGCACGTTGACACACACAATGCGTGACAACAACTACAGTTTTGTCGATATGCTTGAAGGGGAGGTTAGGGTAAATTGGATAAGGGTAGAATAAGTAGTAGTAGGACCTTGTTTTTTATTTTACTTTTTTTGTATTCTTAAATCAAATTGTAATTTTATTAAGGAGCGTAGCGTAGTAGTGTTTAATTTTTTTAGTGTTTCATTGTATTGCAGTTAAGTTTGTGATATTTTCCGTGCGAGTCTAATAAATAGTTTTCTTTCTTTCTTTCTTTTCTTTAAGTTTGAAAGACAGGGTGGTTTAGGCCTTGGATAAAGAATCCTCACTAATATTATAAATGTGAAAGTTTGGATGTTTGTTACTCATTCAAGCAAAAACGACGACGGAATTTGTCAAAATTTGGCAGGGAGATAGATGGCATCCTGGGGAAGGACATAAGCCCGCTAGGCTAGGCTGGTTCTTTGGCCCCAGAGCACATTCCCGTAGGATAATTACCAGAGGTTGGAGTAGGTAGATTGATTTAAGGTCGTTGACGTCAAACGTAGAGGATAATATCGATATGCCTCCAAAATACCGGAACTTCATATTTATTGTGATATTTGTTCCGGAATTTTGAAATTAGCACGAATTTGTGTAAACGTATTAATAATATCAATCTACGCTACCAGTGTTAGCTAATGGTGAAAGAAATCAGTATTTTATTTTATACAAAAATACCTTGGAATAGTTACACCGTATTTACATATCTACAGCGTACATGCTGTCTGCAGGGCGAAATTTAAAAGTATATTTACCTGAAATGAAACATGTACTTAACATGTTTGGCGCATGCTCTTCGTCGTATATCAGAGAAGATAAGATCAGAATATAACGATGTCGATATTTTAGTAGCAAATGTTAAAAAAATATTTCTGAAAGCCCCGAACAGAGTAGGTAAAGAGTTTAAAAGAAAAATATCCTGACCTACCACTGCCTCCGCAACCAGTAATTACAAGATGGGGTACTTGGTTGGAAGCAGCATTTTACTACGCTCAACACTTCGAAAAAATAAAAGATTTTCTAAACAACTTCAACAGTACTGGTTCAATAGCCATTCGCAATGCAAAAAATATTTTAGAAAAACCAAATTTACAGGAAGATTTAAAATATATCGAAGAAAATTACCGTATTGTTCAAGTAGTTCTAAAAGAGTTACAAAATCAAAAATTATCCATAGTTGATTCACTTTTAATGTTTGACCAAGTGAGAGCTACCATTAACGAGTGCAACAGTGACAATATTAAAAATAAATTAGAATATGTTATGGAACGAAATCCGGATTTAGACACAACTAGAGAATACAGCGAAAGTATTGAAAAAACGTAGCCAATAATCTGATAACTTATTTTAAATTTGCTCCATTGACGTCTACAGATGTTGAACGATCATTTTCCACATATAAATGGATATTAGACGTCAAAAGGAATACTTTAAAATTAGAAAATATTGAAAAAATTATGATTATTTATTTTAAATGTATTAACGTTGAAAGCCAAAATATGGAAATTGTATCCGATGAGGATTAAAAATAATTTATTTATGTTTTTGTTTAATTAAAAATAATTGTTCATTGAATTCAATCAATCATTCATATAATAAACGATTTTGTTAGCCTATCTGTGTTTTTTATTTTATTTTATTCCATAATTCCAATTCCGGAACTTTTTCCGGTACTTCCCGCACATTATGGATAAAATGGCATGTCCATATTATAATATCTTGACGCAAGTATATAAAATCAATCTACCTACTACGACCTCTGATAATTACCCACATTCACGCGAGCGAAGCTATAAATATTTCCGAATGTTGAATTTAAAATATATATTTTCTATAAATATTTCCGTATGTCAATAGTTTACCGGAAGATATAAAAAAGTGTGACAGTGTAAACACATTCAAACGTAGATTAAGACTATACATCACAACATTTGAAATAACAAAATGATAATACAATGTTTCCAACACCCTATAGGTGACTAATATTTATACTTAGTACTAGTTATAACTAACTTAAGTATCTCATTATAAGCGTAGGTAACTGTTATATTTTTAAGTTCTTATAAGAAATAAAGTTCTTTAAACCCATTTTAATTAGGTACCTATTAATGTTTATTGAAACTTTAGAGATTACCGAAGTGGTAACCCAATAGTAACACCCACGACTTACCGAGTAGTGCAGGTCGTAGGTTCGAACCCAGACAGACGTCACAGACGCTTTACTTTGTGTAAATAATTTTATCTCAACTGCTCTAAAAATGGTGACAGAAAACAGCGTGAGAAACCCGGCGGCATGTTCTAGAACCAAAAATTCGAAGACACGTGACGTCTACCAACGTTCACGGGCCCGCGTGCTGGATCACCTACGTTTAACGTTAGGTACGGCCCACTCCCTCTCACAGAGAGAAGGCCTTTGTCCACCTGTGGGAACATTATACCATAACTAGCTTTCGCTGTAAACAAAACATTAACAAATTATACTCCTAAACCTTTCTCATGGATCACTCAGTAGATATGTTGGTGAAAACCGCATAAAAATGCGTTCACTACTTTTTCAGTTTATGGCGAACAGACAGACAGTCACAGCGGGGGACTTTGTTTTATAATATGTAGTGATTATGCTAGCGATTAGGTTCCTAAAATTAAACTTAGATCGGTATCTATCCTAGTATCTACCTATTTCATAATGTTATCGGCTTTAGATAGGTACAACTGACTGACGTACATACGGTATTTGTTTCGGCTGCACCCGAAGCTCGAATGGTTTCGACCTCGACCGAAGATCATTATCATGAGCTTATCAGGTTAATTTAATCTCTTATCTACGTAAGTACATGTATGTAAATGGTATTTTTTTAGATTATCCTAAATCATACGATTTTTTCATATTGCGACATATGATTTTGATCTTTGAAGATGTTTCACAAAATTGTGTAACAAGTTATATTCGTATTACCAAGAACATAAACTGTACTGACAGATCTCAATGTAGGTAAAATGATTTAATGAACAGAAATATTTACGTTACCTAGTTCTGCCGTAATAAGTTTGTTTAATTTACCTAATGCATCCGGCGCTCTTACGAAATTGTGGTTAAAAATAACAAAAAGTTTCCTAGAAAGGAGTTGTTTAAGTATACAGAGTCTACGGAAATGTGAAATTTAAAATTTACCTTATATCCATCAATTCGCACGAATTTACTCGCCCGAACTGAGCGAATCAACAATTTTAAATAGTACATTGTTTTCTACACAACTCGAAATTCGTACTTATTGGGCAATTGCCACGCATTGGTCTCCGGCACTTGGACAAAACTCAGGTTATGTTCAACGAAAACGTTACCCCGAGACTGATGGCTGTCAATGGCGGTGCTCTCAAGGTTGTTCGAGAATACGTTTGCCTCGGGCAAACTCTGCAGTTTGGTAAGAACAACTTTGGGAAGGAGGCTTACAAAATAATTCAGCCGGGCTGTGCAGCGTTTGCGAAGCTTCGTCGAGGCTTCTCGTCGCGTATTCCGCAGAGCCTAAAGACTAAAGTCTACAACGAGTGTGTCCTGCCTGTTATGACCTACGGAGCCGGAACGTGGGCACTCACGGTACGGCTGGTCCATCTATTCAAAGTCGCTCAGCGAGCTATGGAACGAGCTATGCTCGGAGTATCTCTGAAAGATTGAATCCGGAATGAGGTGTTCCGGCAGAGTACCAAAGTTCTCAACGTAGAGTAGCTCACAGAATGAGCAAGCTAAAGTGGAAATGGGCCGGCTACATCAGCCGTAGAACCGATGACCGCTGAGGTAGACGTGTTCTATTAAAGTTGCATCAGACCGATCTGCGGGGGAGCCTGTAATCTTGCTTAAAAGTTATTTAATAAATACAGCTCTGCGTAAAAAATATATTTAATTGTTTTTTCCAATTTAACAGCACCTACGCGCCTGACAAATGGGTAGATACAACTAAAAGATGCAGCATATAATCAAACCACGAATTTAAAGCGATTTAAAACATAGCGATGACTGTCATATGTCACAATGGCCCAAAATGTTATGTTAATCCCCGCACTAGGTCTGTAAGCCATCACCATATTAGTAAACATGGGTAGGCAGAGCCGACACATAAGTCATACTTAGATACGTTAAAAAAATAAAACATTTCATTATTTCAATGAAACATTGTTTCTTAATTTGTCTTACATGAAGTATAGTTTTTCTCTTTTAGAATAATGGCTTGTGACTTAGTAAAAAAACCCGATCGGTGTGGCCGGTGGTTTCGGCTGTCATTCATGGATCTTTGACAGTCGTTACCGGTCGTCAGTAGCCCGAAAGTCTGTCAAATAGTCTTACCAAGGGATATCGTGATATACACCGAACAACTTGCCTTATACTGTACCTGTACTTTCGAAGCATAGAGTAAAAGTTAAAAAAAATAGGATTTTTTTGTTTTAAAATAATTAAAAAAATATTCATCAACACGATAGTAACACTAGAGGTAACTTGTAGGTGCTACTCGAATCGCACGCACCTTCGACGAAAGGGAACAGCGATGCATAAATGTTCAATGCAAAATAAACTCTTGCACGTGGTGATTTTTCACGATGGTTAATCTGCCATTTTTTCTTTCAAATTTTTTTTTGTTTATAAAACGATTGTATTACCAAGACAAAACCATTTCGCTGCGGGAAAACAACCATTAAAATTTCACGGTGTATATACCGACAGTAACTTGGTTGTGGAGGTCAGATAGGCAGGCTCCATGTAAAGTACAGGTGTTCAGCTGCATCCGGCGAGACTGGAAGCCAACCCGAACCTATGTACCTAGTTGGGAAAAGACTAGGCAGATGAAGATGATCTATTATCAGTTGAAGATGATCAGTCCGGATTTGTGCTCACCTGCTATTACATGGACTTAAACATATCTGGTGAAATGTGGGTGTAGGTAGGTACTATAGGTACCTACACCTCTGTCAAACCCGTCGAGGATACAAGCGTGATGTTATGTGATCCAGCAGTCAAGGGTCTAAAAACTAAAAAGATTTGCACGTAATCTTTGGCCTGTACAGGGTGACTGAAACATCGACGCGCAAACTATTACCATGAATTCGGCACTTGAGTCTAGACTCCCTAGCGTAGACATTTTTCGTCGGTTATTTTAAAAAAAATCTTAGTTTCATAGAAAAATGTAGGTAGTGGTACAGATTTAATAACCTGCGAAAATTTTTAGATTCATGTAGGTACGGAATCTATTGTCTCCCACCGTATATTACATTACTAGCTTTTGCCAGCGGCTTCGCCCGCGTAGAGGTCGGTGTATTATACATATAAACCTTCCTCTTGAATCACTCTATCTATTAAAAAAAAATCAAAATGCGTTGCTTAGTTTTAAAGATTTAAGCATACATAGGGATATAGGGACAGAGAAAGCGACTTTGTTTTATACTATGTAGTGATAGTGAAGCTGCAAAATAGACTAGACTGTAATTTCGTTAGCTACCAAGACACCTAAGTCATTAAAACCACTCATAATGATAGCGATACATCTTATGTTCCACAGTCATTAGAAATACAATAGTAAGTTAGTTGGTAGTCATTTCACAGAAGTGGAAGACAGATAACTGCAACAGCAAACTTAGCAACTATCATTACTAAAAGAAAACAAGATAAAATGCTACAAAAACCGGCCAAGTGCGAGTCAGCCGGCCAGCGGCGAAGGGTTCTGTACCACCGTACAATATTCAATACTACTTAGGTACATATTTAGAAGAAAAAGAAAACACTTTTCTAAAACGTGGATACCCTATTTTTTTTTACTCTGCTGTGAACATTTCAACTGTCTACCTATTGCAGTTCATGAGATACAGCCCGGTGACAGACGGGCAGACAGCTGGGGCTTAGTAATAGGGTTCCGTAGACACCCTTAGGGTACGGACTACGGAACCCTAAAAACGGATATCGGCAAAAAAAATAGTGAAAGAGTTATGGTAGGTATATCTGTTTCACTGTTTAACAAACAAAGGTATTATCACAAGCATTAACAAAGATATTTATTAGGGGTTGTACTCTTCAACATGTTATTAAGATAGTTTATCGCAAATGTTCCCCAAAAAATGTATGGCTACATTGAACCATGGTTCAATGTAGCTATTTACCATCAACATTCATATTATACTAGCTTTTACCAGCTGCTTTGCTCGCGTGGTCGATGTATTACATAAAATGAGGTGAATCTATTATGCACGGGCGTACCTATTTATAACTAGCTTATTGAAAAGAAATGTGATTTGTATTTCTCTTGTAGTCTATAATAAAATCAAAAGTCATTTATTCAAATTAGGCTGAGAATCAGCACTTTTCGAATGTGAAAATTACATAAGACAGTCCCCCGGCACGCCCGCCCTTCACCACTGCCTAGTGCTTTCGCTGTGAAGAAGAAGTGGCGTAACAAACTCCCCAGCAGCACAGCTGTCTGTTTAGTTAGATTGACTTGATTCTATACATAGGTAGGCAAAGTAATCAACACTACGAGACATAGAACTTAAAAAATTGTCATATGTCAGCTAGCCATGCCAATATACCAACAAATAAAATGAAAACTTAACTCAAGCTCAAAAAAAGTATAAGTCATAAACAAAGCATACTACCAAAATAAAGGCCTCCTGGTAAAAATGGCGTGATAGCTTAGGTACTTATGCAATGCTGGATTATGTTCACAAATGATAACTTAGGACCATCGACGTAAAATAAATAAACTGGTAGGTTTATTTATTTTATTAGCAAACAATAACAAAATCATGGTCAGCAAGACGGCCAGTCACCACAAGCAGCACCCGTTCACGAGCATAACGCAAAGATCAGCCATTACCCCCCTCGCCATATTTGAGGGAAAGAGGTAACCCGATCCCAACGCTACCGCAAGCAGTGACATCTACGGGAGCATGACGAACTTGCTGCTGGTTGCTTAGGCAAGAATAGAATGATCAATTATCGAGGTCGCTAGCTAACCATAAGGCCATACAACTCATCATAAAAAATATTGTTATGAATAGATCATGTCAATAAATGAAAAAATAGATTATAAATAAAATACCTGATCAAATTAAAAAAATTACCGTAGCAAAAGTTTAATAAAACGTTTTACAGAATTCCTTGAACTTAGATAAATGTTATTATTCTGTGCAGGATTTCTTAAATGATGATTTTTGTATTAACTTTATCCTCTCATCATCATCAACATCATATCAGCCGAAAGACGTCCACTGCTGGACATAAGCCTCCCCAAAAGGGGGAGGGAATTTGCCATAATCGCCACGCTTGGCAGGCGGATTGGCAATCGCAGTATGGTGGTCAAATGTATAGATAACGCTGCTGCCCATTCTCTAGTAAGTCCCTTAGTCGCCTTCTACGACACCCACGGGCAGAAATGGGATGGTTCTATTCTTTTACGTCCGGCACCACGCGGAACAACTTTATCTTCTACTTTGTTTTAAATTTGCATGCTATAAAGCATAATATTAAGGCAGAATGTACATGGATCCTGTTATATAATTTAACAATTCATTTTTATGTAGGTACACACGGCTACACGTCAAGTTATACATTTCCAGTTGACGCTGATCTCGCACTGTACGGAAACCCTATACAATGCGAGATCAGCTTATACTGGAAATGTATAGCTTCATGTGTAGCCGTGCGTACCTACATTCTAAGCAAATTAAGACTTAATCTATTCTATACATATACATAAACCTTTCTCTTGAAACACTGCCTATTGCTTATGAAAACCGCATCAAAATGCGTTGCGTAGTTTAAAAGATCTAGGCGTACAGACACAAAAACCGACTTTGCTTTATGCTATGTTTTATTATATCAATTATCTAGCCTGTCTCTGAAAGCTCTGCATGGAGCACAGGCGCTTAGATGATTATTCCTAGCAGTGATCTTCTTTGCACAAGCGACAAACGACAACTTTACTGTAAGGTCTCACTTAGCTCGTACTTTGACTTCGATATGTTTCCTTCTCTATCATACACTTGTATTTTGACAGTAGTGCGATAGTGATAGGATTAAAGCTTAGCCAAAGTGGCTACGTGCTAAGTAACGTTTGTAGATCTCGGCCTTAGTACTTACTCTTAGTCTAAAAAAACTATAGTTTAGCTTACATAGGTAAACTATAGCTTTTTTACTAAATCTATAATAAACGAAGCACATCAATATTGAATAACTTGATTCTACTCCTACAAGACTATAAAATCTTACAAGTCGTAATCGCAAGACTGAAGCTCGAATCGTAAAAACGAGAAAACCACTAGTATCAGTTGTCCATACTAGTTTTACGTTCATTTTTAGGGTTCCGTACCCGAAGGTTGCCAACGGGACCTTATTACTAAGACTCCTCTCCGTCTGCCCGCCCGCTGTATCTTTTGAACTGTAATAGGTACACTTAAAATTTTCACTGAGTGTGAACAACCATGATCGCTATAACAACTAATCATCAAAATTTAATAAAGTTAAAAATTAATGTGTACCCACTTTAATGTTAAACTTCATTTTATTCATCACCAGCTTTTGTTAGCGGTTTCGTCCGCGTGGAGGTCCAAAATTATCACACGGGAACGTAATACCGGGATAAAAGTTATCTATGTGTTAATCCAGGTTATAAACTCTCTGTGTGCCAAATTTTATGCAAATCCGTTTAGCCGTGTTTGGGTGATTGAGTAACAATCAGATAAACATACAAACATTCTCATTTAAAACATTAATAGTAGGAAGTAGGATTGGTTAAATAACACGTTTTATGTATATGAAGCATGTATAATGGTGGTGGTGAAGAGCGGGCGTTTTTGGGGACTGTCTTTTGTAATTTTGACGTTCATAAAGTGCTGACTCTCAGCCTAGTTTGAAAAAATGACTTTTGATTTTGATTTTGAATGTTCAATATTTGTGTCGTGGTACGGAACCGTTCATGTGGGAGTCCGACTTGCACTTGACCTTTTTTTTAATGTTCCTACCAATTAGTAGAAGCAATCGAACGGCTTCTCTATAACCAATGATACGCTGTTAAAATTAGTGGATATCGATTTAAAACACTGGTTTAATGGAAAATTAATTGCTGCTGCGGAGGAATTAAATGCAGGACTGTTAAAAGTACAGTTAAATGGAAATGTTGGGTTAGTTGCACCTAAGGCACAGCCTTAGGGCTCACCAGATGTTTAATGAAGTTATTTTCAATCTTGGATAGTTAATTAATGACCCGACTGTATTTTTTTAGTGCTAAAGGTTTCGTATACGGGCCGCCTAATGGAATACTTGGCAAAAACGATGGCAACAAGAATACTTACGCCGGCAGCACCAGTATTAGCGATTTTTTTCTTGTGGTGGAGGGCTAAAAAAATGAATAAAAAACAAACGAAATTTTTGAGTAAATAACTCCTTTAAAACACTTTTACACGTCAATATTTTGTTGGTCAATATTTCAAAACTAGATGGCGCCATCATTTCCTAGCTGACTGATGAAGTGATCCCTGAGAGGAAATGCCGAAACAAACTCAGAAATCATGGTCTCTTCTATAGTCGAAACATTATCCCTCCCTCCCTTATAAACGTTGCGTAAATTTAAGAGATGTATAAACAACCAAAACGTATGGTTAAACAGTTGCTAATCACTACTTAACGTTAAGCAACGTTTATAAATAAGGGGGCTATAAGAATTTTAAAGAAATTCCTTTCAAGCCTTTTCAAGAAAGAGCTATTACAACCAGACATAAGAAGGTAGATTACGTCATGTTACATTCGTCGATCGCACAATCGTTAGTTCAAGACCAATGGGGTATTTTGCTGACACATATTGATGGAAACCAAAAGGGTAACGCTATAGGGTAAAAGGGTTGCCATGGCAACGAATCAACATAAGAGTGCAACAAATCAATAAAAACACATGATCAGTAGCAACTGAGAAGCAACTCAGCGGAAGTATTTAGGAAATTTTAAATCCAGACTCCGGGGTGCTGGGCCCCAATTCTGTATCGTATCGTTATAATGATTCCCCGCAGAATCTTACTACGTTCAAACTACGTCAATATCGTTTTTTAGAAACCAATGTAACGGAAAGGAATCGAAATGTCATATTCTGTATGTTCCAAAAAGTAAGGGATCGTTAAGTGGTCATAGTGAATTCAGGCCCTGATCGAGTCTAGATTTAAAATGCTGCTGCCTTTGATTAGATTTGTGCCCGGTTGATGGCAAAAGACTCAAACCTCTGTTACATGGGTCTTAATATAACTGTCGAAATGTGGGTATACCTCTGCCTAACCCTTCAGGATATACAGGCGTGATGTTATGTATGTAACTTCTGCTTGGCCCTTTACGGACTACAAACAACAAATTTCTGCCAACTCAAGCTGCAACAAATTATCCACACCAGCACCCTAATTCCATGTCACACTATCAATCAGAATCTGAATAATTTTGAAAGATACTGCTAATCCATTGCTTCATATGTTCCAAAAATGTGTCTACTCAAAAACCTAAATAACGCAATGAATGTCGATGAACTGTCAACATGAAAGTAAAATGAAAATTCCTACTGTTGGTGTGTTTCGTGATTTCCCCACAGGTGCATCATCCATCATCATCATATCAGCCGAAAGACGTCCACTGCTGGACATAAGCCTCCTCCAAAAGGGAGCGTTGCGATTGGAACGCTCCCTTCCGATTGCTTGTTGCTAAAAGATTATTGAGAAGAAACGCCGTCTCGTCATCATTGGCATTCATTCCATCCTAACGTATTCCTCTGTTCTCTTAGTGGTTAATGTTACTGGGGATTGGATTGCGTTGAAAGCGGGGCGATTTGCCATAATCGCCACGCTTGGCAGGCGGGTTGGCGATCGCAGTATGGTGGTTAAAATGTACCTATAGAGAACGCTGCTGCCCATTCTCTAGTGAGTCCCTTAGTCGCCTTCTACGAAACCCATGGGAAGAAATGGGATGGTGCGGTTCTTTTACGTCCGGCACCACACGGAACCTCACCTCACCTCGGAATACAGGTGTATGCGAAGTTGAATTTTATCAGTATACCTAAACATAGTAAATTCCGCTGCATCCTCAAAGTAATCTCTAACAACCTAACTAGCATCTTTCGTAACTAAGACAACACCCCACTCGATGTAGACTCGAAAAATATTGACTTACTCTTACCGCGTGACCCTGTTTCGTGTTCGCGTGACGACCCTAATTACCATCGTCTGGGAAAGATTCGACGTGGAAGGAATTCTTCATAATATCTGTTTGATCGTTCTCCGGGCAAAAAGGGCGTAGTGGCCGCCATTCAACTGATGCTTTATTTCGCGTGCTTTTGTTTTTTATCCCTTCTTTTATTTTATTGTAGGTTTCATTAATTTGTCTGAATTCCAGTATAAGAGCCTAATTGTTTTGCTTCCGCGCAGAAATGTCTCGTCTTCTACCTACTGGCCTATTTGGATTGCAGTTAAAAGATTTAATATTTTTATTTCTTTTATTCATACAAAAACAAAAAATCTAATACGTTCGCTAGAAAAGCAATAATACCTGAACCAAATTAAACTACCATATGTGTTTTTTTTTATATTTCTATTAACAAGTCTAAATTACCCTTACCTATACCTAATTGGTTTGCTTCTGGAAACGCTACCTACCTACGTAACTAGGTACTTGTTACGTGTAAAAATATGCTTGGCATTATCTTGATTTAATTCACACACAAAAAATAACAAAAAAAAAAGTCAATGCCATCCGAACGTGTCCCAACAATAGTAAAAAAAAATATCTAGTTAGTTATATTAAACACTTTGTAAAAATAAAATAAAACTTTTAAGAATTCATGGCGCACGATTTGTAACAAACAGTAGCCACATAACATAGTAACTATCTGCTAATGTAAATAGATTCATGTAAATAGATTTCATCTCAAGTCTGTTTAACGTAAAAAAGTACGAATGGTCATAACCATACGTAAAAGGAAGGCAATGTGTAAAAAAAACTCGGAAGTCTTGAAGATTTTACATAAAGATTCTGGCACACTACTTAAAAATTACAATAGAAGGTTGGAAAAAACAAAGAAAATACAGAATCACTAGGTAGGGTAAAATGTAGTAGTTAAAAAAAAACACTATTTATTAAATCGGCCATATTTTTTTTTACTTTTATTATTTAATTTATAAATAAAGTACCTATGATTATTTATGAATAAAATACTATATATGTAGGTGGGTAGCTATTCTATTCAGCCTTTAATTTTCTAAAACCGCGAGACTTTCAATTTTCTAATACTTACTTTAGTAAGTAATAAAATTTTCTTCTTGCCTTAGTTACTTAGAAAACCAAACATGCAATGTCATGTTAAGTGAACTGAAGTGAAAATCCTTTATAATTAAGTAAGTACTTACGAGATAACCACCGGTTTCTACATAGCATCAAAGTCAAAGTTGAAAGTAAGTACTAATTGTAAAAGTAGTTTATGTACCTACCTAATTTCGAAAGCAAAATAGTAGGTATATACAGATTCTAATCCTTATCAATGTATCACAGAATGTTATTTCTTAATATGGTGCAACCAACCAAAACAAAATTATAAGATTAGATAAAAAGCAACCATTCGTGAATGATTAGGTAATTAGATAAAACATAGCGCAGCTAATTTTAGTATTATTTTCTGCCTGTCACTACAATACTATAATCACGTTATCAATGTCATTATCAGTGATACTGACTATCTTTACATGAAAAGGGAGTCTGTAGCCATTTTGTTATCAGTATTGAGCACTCTATATAACGTGAAAGCCGTGTTTTTCACGCATTGGTAATTCCAAGAACTCGCGAAAAGGGTGTAGTGTTAACTACTTCCAGTGCTCAGTTTGGTTCGAGTTATTTTCAAGGTAAGTCCTATTTAATATTAAATTAAAATTTTGGTCTGCTTTATCGTAGGGCCACGTTTTCTTTTTTTGTCAGGGACAGTCAGGGTAGATCTCTAGATTTAATTCATTAAAAATAGCGGTCACATTCATCTTAGGGGTGCGTTTTATTTTCTTTATTTTTCGAATCTCGATATTTTCTCTAAATTCGAAAATTCAAATTGCAAACTTAATTTCATAGACACCTTTTCTGCTAGTTTATGTTTATGGTTAAATGTAGATGATAGGCGAAGCCAAAACCCAAAAAAATAAAATTGTAGATGATATATATATTTTCACTGTGGTAAAAGTAGTGTGGTAGTAGCACTGTGGTAGCTGGTAGTGGTGTGGTAGTCTTTTTTTAATAATTTAGTGTAACAAAGAGTTTTTATTGGTACAAAATGTACCTAGGTATTCTACGTGCCCTTTAATCTCATTTCATCCTGATTCCCTGCACCTCCATTCACCTCAATATGCGGGTCAAGGAGGCATTCATCAGATACCACTCAATTAAATTCCATAAACAATAAAAATAACCGATTAAATAATCGTTATCGAATTCCCACACATGTAAAACGAATACAAAAAGTACAAGATTAGGTTATCAATCTTCGTTCGCGCGCTTGCCGCCATTTTAGTCCGCGTCAGCTGACGAAACCGGTATACTCTCTGTGTCTACACAACGAAATTCCTGGTAACAGGTATGTATAACCGGCTTTAGAGTTGGGCCAATGCTGGGGCCAATTTAATGGTTTTAGTGACTACCTATCCCTCTATTGCTTTGATAGTGCATCGCGGTTTGAAGACTGTTTTGCAAGACGATCAATCAAAAATTGATGTGTTACTTACCTGTAGTCGGGATTAGTAAATCAATACTCAGGACAGATTTTGATGCATTACTCGATAACGAATGTTAGCAAACACCATTCAGAGGCGACGGCAAATGATGGCTTTATTAAAAAATCATAGCTGCTGATTTTAATTCCACAATTAACATTTCGAATTCCAAAAGACTCTTTAAGGGCGTATTACACTATCCAATTTATAGGAAATTTAATCAGAAAATCGAAAGATTCAATCGAAGTTAGAACAGTTGGATCCGATTTGGTGAGATTGGAACGAACTATTTCGTAAACTGTTGCAACCCATTGTGATTCTATGTCATGACTAAGTCGTCTGTCCGATTTAGTATTCAATTTAGTCTAGTGTGATCACTAGCTTCAAATTTCCTAATTAGAGTGTTCCTAAACAGAGTTTCTACAAATTAAATAGTGTACCTAATAACCAGTTTGGTCTCTTTATCAACAAAAACTGCTGTTACATTATGATAATACGCCAAACTGTACTTTGCAGTCCTATGTGAGTTGCCGCTAAAAAGAATTAAACTTATATAAGTACAGCAGAGATTTACAAAAAATGCACAGAATTAAAAGATCCTAATCGTCTTGTAGACAGTAAAAGGCTTGAAAGACACAAATATAGGGCTAGAAATATGGACCATTAGTTCAACAAGGTTGAGGTAAGACTTGCTAAACTAGACTCCCACACTCCGACCCTTCATGGGGTGCTGTTTAAAATATTACAATAAACTAGAGATACCACCCCACATAGGTACTTCAACTGAATGAAAGCGAAAAAAATGAAACGCCCACTAAACAGCCAGGCATATTATAAGTTGGCGGATAACATCGCTGACAAAAATTCTTGGCTTAACGGTGGTCCTCACCGTTTTTTGAATTTTTGAATCCAATTTTTGAAGCCAATCGATTCTGTATAAATCTCACCGTGAAAAGTTAGGTGAAGTGAGTTCCTTTAGTGTGAGTTGTCCTAGCTTTAAGTGGAAAGATAGCTCACTTCAAGCTCACTTCAGCTACGTTTTCACGGTGAGATTTTTACAGAGTAGACCGGCTGCTCCCAATGGGCGCATAAACTGCGAGTTGCCGCTGAAAAGACCAAAGCCTACATACAGCAGAGATTTAAAAAAATGCAGAAAGTAAAAAGATTATAATCGTCTTGTAGACACAGGAACAACCTAAGTGATACTATTAGCACAGAATTTCTAAGATAGCCTTAGAAATTCTGTACTGATCTAATTATCCTGAACAAGCTATACACCCGCGTGGATGTCGGTTGTCGATAAAAAAAAAATAGTTTAAAAAACTAAAAAACACGCTTTAAAAACCAAACTAAAAAATTAGAAAATAATTTAATTCTATTAAAAAGCGTGGGGTGCTTTTTGAGGTATTTTTATAATCAATTAATATCAAACACCCCACGCTTTTTAATAGAATTAAATTATTTTCTAATTTTTTAGTTTGGTTTTTAAAGCGTGTTTTTTAGTTTTTTAAACTATTATTTATTTACTATTTTTTAGTTCTGCTTGCTTGAAAAGCGTGATTTTTAAGTTTTTTTTTTATTTTTCAATTGTCATCGGTCCTCGATAAGTCTACAAAGTTTCAATGAAATCTGTCTGTTTGAAGTGGGTCAAAATAGCGTCCAAAGGAGTCGGTTACATACAAACATACAAACAAACAAATATACAAGTGAAGCTAATATAAAGCGTGTAAAAATAGCCTTCTCCATATGCCTGGCGATATCTTTACCAAATTTCATGACGATCGATTCAGTGGTTTAGGCGTGATAGCGTTATTGACAGAGAGACAGAGTTACTTTCGAATATAAAATATTAGTAGGGATTAGTCACTTAAGTATCTCATAAAAGGCATCACAAGACTTCGTGTGCGTAGGCCATGATCACAACATTTTATTGACTGAGAAACGATTGTGCTTGTTGTAGCCATAGAGGTGACAATCACAGGATTCTGTAAAAATCTCACCGTGAAAACTTCTGAATGAGCTTGAAGTGAGCTGTCAATAGCGTCAAATGTGGTCTGGTGAAATGACAGCTCACATCAAGCTCACTTCATGGTGATATTTAAGAATAGACTGGCAGGCCATAGGCTCATGAACTTACGATATATGAAATGGCAATAACGCACCGATGACGATAACCAAAATTCACCATAATAACCATAAAATTATAATTGTCAACACATAAATAATTCAAGATGGCTTCCAAAGTTTTAAACGCGTTCCAAAATGATTCAGCTTAAAAGCCGGGGTATACCTATATATATTTAGCCCAAGTGTTGGTTCCAACATTGGTTCCAATCCAACTCATGGAGTAATATCAATACCTACTAGCGGCACTAGCATTCGTGAACATTCCTGGGTGTTTCGTGAAAGTTACATTAGTTTTGTTTTTACGGTGTTTTGCAAAACTGCGTTTTGTTAACATGTCTGAAGTCTTTGTAGACATTTTCATTTAGATGAAAGATGCTTCGGTTAACTATAAGTTACTCATTATACTTACTTATATTAAGGGAGCATTGCTAGGGGTCTGCTTGTTATGTACCCCGTAAATAGGGTTGCCAACAGTACTCTATAGAGTATTGTACTCTTTATCTTACAGGTGTATCGTTAACACTAATAGAGTACGCCAAAATACTATTTTTTTAGGCAAGTGATTTGGTTTTCTGGGGTTTTACATTTCCCACTGTGAGACTTGATTGTCGGTCAGGAATGTTAAGTGGCGAGAAGAGAGAAACAGACCTTTATTAATATTGATCAAACGACCAGCACCCTAATTGCGTAACATAAAATCAATCATAATCTGTTTTATTTTGACATTTCAACAATATTCATTGCGTTATTTAGGTACGTTGCTGAGCAGACATTTCGCATATATGAAGCAATGGTTTAGCAATCTGTTTAAAAATTATTCAGATTATGATTGATCGTGTGTTGCGCAATTAGGGTGCTGATCTTATATTAACGTAGAATTAGGATGTTTGAGACCTACAATTCTTGTAAAAGCAATAAAATGTTATGTAGATACCGCAAAAAGTGCTAGAAAAAAAAAAGAAATGAATAAATGGTAGTCTATTTTATTAATCTGTACTCTTTATTTCTTCTCTCTGAAATAAGAAATACTGTACTTCTTCTAGAAAAAGTTGGCAGCCCTACCCGTAACTGTCATAAGTAAGTACAGACGCCAGCACATCAAGCCACCCCAATCTGTCAAATTTCTTTTATAGATTTTCATCTTTATCACTATAAGCGTAAGGTTCATGGTCAATTGGTAAAATTTGACAGTTTGGGGTAGCTTGAAGTGCTGGCGTTTATAGATCAAGCCAGAAATACAATCTCAGAAAGTCACAAGGCTGCTTTTCTAAGTACTTAGGTAAAAAGCGTAGGAAGTTATTTTCTAATCGGTGCGGAACCACTATTGTAAATTAAAAAGCACTGAGGGGTCTAATTAAATTTTAAGGATAATTACCTAAGTAGATATAGGCTTTACACTTTTAGCAAAAAAAATTCTCCCTGTTTCTTTAGAATACTTCTACTTAATCGAATCTAATCTAACAATCCTGTATTGTCCCACGGCATGGAAAACGCCTCCCTCTGCCTCTTCCACACAATTGTCTTTTGCCAGTCCTTTTCTTTATAATACTTACTACTTAGGTGGCGTCCATTAATTACGTAAGGCGTTTAGGTATTTTTTTCCGCAAAGAAACAATGTAACATTACGAGAAAACCGGGTTAATTTATGTCTTAAAACATGTTTTTCCGCCAATATGGCTAAATCCTACAAAATAATGTTTATCGCGGTTATGCGAACGCCACAAAGTAGCACAGTAGATCCTCAATGGTTAAACCGCCACCGGCCAGCCAAGCCAGCCAAATGCAACGAAGAAATTCAATGCAAATAAGCACAGATTAACGTTTTTCCACTAAAACCACGTATTTGAAATATTTCACGTGAGATTTTCGGGAGGAGGGGAGGATCGAGCCAAATCTCACGACATCTTAACAGAGCGGGGGTGAGGGTAGAAAAATCGCCAAAATTGCATCACGTAAATTAATGGACGCTCCCGCTTACTAATGGTCACCTAGTGGTCGAAATTCAACCTTAATTCATTTAAAACTTAATGCATTATTGTATAATAAATATTAGCTATCTGCACTACTTCTCCATATTAACTTTAACTGTGCCAAATATTATACTCCGTGTCGTTTGCGTTATTTTATTAAAAAAGGGGTAGAAAGTTTTTGCTTCACTTAGAAGATTCATAAGATTTTCTAAAACAAAAAAAAACATAGCGGAGGAAAAAAGCGTCCACAAGTTTGCCCCTCGTAGCTCTTAATAGTAAAGAGTTTAACTGCCTATTTTTGGGATCAACAAAATGATAAGATAAAGCCCTAAATTGGTAGTTTCTAGTTGGTTACAGCTTTACATAATCCAATATCCATTCAAAAACGATACCCGTGAAGTTATTCAAACACTTGAACGTATAAGTGGGATATAATGTAGTATCTATGTAATGCTATTACGTTATCAAACAATACATTATACAACCTTATCTGCGGCCTTGTTCTAGATTTGTGTCAATACAGTTAGGTTTTATGATAAGTGGACACAATATGGCCCAGATTTGGCCACTGCCTTGTGATGTTGGAAGTGTTGATTTCCTGGCGTTGATATATCTGGGTATAGTTTATTCCTTAAATTTATATAAGTCGCCTTTCCTGTCCTGTTTCTTCAGGATGTAAACTGTCGCATTGGTTCCCATTGCAGCCAAAATCTGCTCTACAAAACCTAACAACCCAAGGATTATCCACATAATTAGCCTATAATGTGCCCACTGCTGGGACACAGGCAAAGAGAATTAAACCACAGGCCTCCTCTCTGTGAGGGAGTGGGCGTTAATCTACCACGCGGGCCCAGTGCGGGTTTGTAGGTGCCACATGTCTTCGAATTTTGAAGTGAAAACTTCTTTAGGCCCGTTGGCATTTTTTGAGATGGTAAAAAACAATTGAACTCGCGACACTGTTACCGACACCACTGACAACACGAACGTACGAACGAACAACGTTGAACGTACGTTGAACTTTGTTTAATCTGACGATTCAGAAAATACACACGTAATTGTTCAAGTTTTCACTCCTGTCGGCACTCCCGGTGTGTCATTGTGTTTTTTTTTAATTCTAAGACATGTCGGTTCCCTCACGATGCTTTCCTGCACCGTTTTGAGAACAGTGGTGAACTGGTGATGAAATTAAATACACAAAGTAAAGCATCTGCCTGGGTTCGGACCCACGACCTACAACTCGTAAGTCGGGGGGGACACCAATAAGCCAGTCTCAAGGCTTACTTTGCCGTAACTCCGCATAACCCTCTTGGATCAACCAATCACACCCTCAAAACCTTTGAAATTACCTGACTGTCATCTACAATCAAGTCATAATATTGTTACCAATTATTTAAACTTGCCCACTTACAAACTTACCCACCCGAATTGGGGAAGGACTATGTCCAGCAGTGGACATTACGTATTAACGTTAACTTCAGTATTTCAACTAAAAGGGCAAATCTTTCACATTGTTATCAATAGCACGTGCTGTGTAAACGAATCAATTAATCGTATGAAATTGATGTAACAATCGATTTTTTACGGTTCTAATTACTGCAACCGTACCTACATATATTGACGGATATAAAAACCGCTATAGAATCGCTAATCGATAGCCAAGTTATAAAGTCAAGAAAATGCATAAAAAAAAGCTAACGTACTCGAACTTATTATAAAATTACCTTAGACAAAACAAAAAGAGCAAATATTTTTAAAAGTCCGTTACGAATCATTCAGCCGGCTACAACACTAGTGCCTACCTGCCGTCCTGCCCCTTTCATTCAAGGTCACGACAGGTAAACGATGTAGTTATACCTCGTTATAGTAATATTGATTTAACTTGAAAATAATCGCCGTTGCATTTTTATGGGGGAGCTCTGGACATGCGAAGAGAAGTTGCTTTTTTATGTTTTTGTTGTGATTTTGAGTAGTTTTTTCTGTGTTATTGAAGGAGAGTCCTTAAAATTCTTTATATATTTTTTATTTATATTGTATAATTCTTACTAAGACAGTAGGAGTCCGAATGATATTGCACATTACAAGAATACTTAAAGTTATAATGGAAGTTCCATATTTTGTAGGTAATTAATATTAGATTTATTTTCTACGTGAAAAGTAAAACTAAAATACTAGACTGAGTGCTTATTCATAAACTGCAAGTAAACTGTTGAGCCATAAAGTGCCATAAAATGACACTTCTTGTCCATACTTTGTACCTTAAAATAACCTGCTGCTCACCGCTTACCTCGTTTACGAGTACTAAAACGCACACGATACTATGTTTAAAATATGATTATTTATAGGCAACGAAGGCAAAAGCGAGCTTCTTTCGTATTTTCCCAAATTTTGAAAAACATTGGTTAAAAAAAACTGTAACAACATTTTCCGCTCAAAAACTTTAAATTTTCAAAAAGGCTTTCTTGCAGTCCAAATAGAAGATTGTATGACCTGGAACAAATTACTTCTAACAGTGCTGAGTCTCTTTAACAAATCCACATGAGATGTTTCATAAAAACCCGAGGTATTTTCTACCATAAGTTGTTTGAATTAAAAAACGGTTAGGTAAATACTAAATGGGGAAGTTAAAAATGTAATTATGATTTTTTTTCATTGCAAAAAAGTTAACCAAAGTCAAGTGTACAAGCTTGTTGAAAGCAGTTTTAATGATAGCCAAGTACTTAACAAGATAATTTTCATAAGTACCGGGTATTATTCAGTTTATACTTGAAAGCTTGCTCGTAAATAAAAATAAATCAACACAAACAAACTTAACGACACCATACTGTCGAGGCGTCATCATTATGATATTTTGCTGCAATTATTAGTAATATATACTCGTTATTAGGTATGATAGTGCTCTATTTACCTCATGATATTATTTTATTTCATCATCATCATTAACATCACTGCTGGACATAAGCCTCCCGCAAAAAGGGAGGATTTGCCATAATCGCCACGCTTGGCAGGCGGGTTGGCGATCGCAGTATGGTGGTGAAATGCATAGAGAACGTTGCTGCCCATTCTCTAATAAGTCCCTTAGTCGCCTTCACGACACCCACGGGAAGAAATGGGATGGTGCTATTCTTTTAGGTCCGGCACCACACGGTTTCATGGTTTCACGGTTTCGGTGTATTTTATTTAAATAATATTAATACACTCCCGGCCTCCCAAATCGAGGAGCCTCCATGTTAGGTCTCAAGGCACAAGCCATCAAAATAGTGATGAGTCCAAGAAAAAGTTGGCTTATTAGTTGATTCGCCCGAGTCGGGCGGTTTTTTCATATTTTCACACGAATTCAATTTATTTGGGGGCGAATCGGCTGCTTCAGAAATACGTAGGTATAAGGCAATTGGCACGTTTTTTATGGAATAAAGTTATGCGTAAAGTTCACTACTGCAAGTACATGCAATAAAGTGCATAAAATCCACCGCTGGAACAATTAGGAACAATGATGGTGTCAACATTGTTCCTAATTTGAATTCACAATAATTTTAAAAAGGATACAGAACGTTTTACAAAAAAAGCAGGGTGGCTCGAAAGCTCGATTTAAGATACAATAAAACAATGTTAAGTTCCAATAAATAAAAATAAAAGCATCTTGACGGTCAAATTCACTTAACTGCTGTGTAAAAATTTATATGATCGAATATTTAATAAAGAAACATTAAGTGTAATCTGATTTGAATAGCACTGAATCAAAATTTAATGTGATCGTTAATGTATTGAACTTTTGATGTAAGTAGTCTGTCTCAGACGCTTTGATGTGGTTTTAAATAGTTAGGTTTGAAATGTCAGTACCTGACCTAAGAATCAGTCTCTATTTCTATGATAATAGAGCCCCCAAGAGGTTAACTGCCCCGTTGGGCTCGTGGTTGCAAGCAACAAGTCTCAGTAGCGGGTTTGGAAGTTGGTGTTTTTATACCCCAATTTCTATGTCAAGTTTTGTCAAGTAACACCATCATCTGCCTAGCCTTTTCCCAACTATGATTCTTCCAGTCAAATTAGATGCTACTGAATACCAGTAGTTTACGTATCTTGCCTCCACAATCCAGTTACTGGGTAATACGATATCCCTTGCCAAGACTGGGGTGTCAATTGTTTTATCAACTCACCGCGGCCCCTGGCACACAGGCAACTGAGGGAACCCGAATGGGTTTTAGTCAGTAAAAATCTGACACGCCCTCCTGCTCCACCCAGAGCGGGAGAAGTTATGTGATGATTTCCCACCCAAAAAAAAACCTATAAAAAACGAGCTCAAAAATAATAAATATGGACTCATTACTTTCATACAGCTTCCATATTTAGAACTAGTGTAACTCTATGAAAATTATGTAAATACATGCAAAGTTATGCATAAGGAAGTCGAAACGACCATCAGGAACGTAAAAATTACGAAACTACTCCAAATAACTTTATGGGAACATTTTGCCGTGCATTTACTACAAAGTAGGGTAATGTTGGAAGTCGTGAAGGAAGGTAATGATGCAAGATTTTGTGAAATCGGACAATGATAAGACAAGCTCTATTTAATTGCTTTCTAGTACATTAAATACCCCACTTTAATGATAAGTAACGGAAACTGTAATGACTTTATGACTTGTGTTAATAATGAAACAGGTTGATTATTTGAAAGAAAGAAAAATAGATTTATTTGTACTACCATTGAACATTACAAACATTTGCATTACCTAATGCTGAAATGGACCTTTTTGGTGTAGCCGTGAGGCGCACACTGTTTTTGTTAAAACATTCCACTCTTTTTGTGTTCGTATTTTTCTTTATATCTGCTAAATAAAAATTAAAAACGAGATTTTCTGTTCCTATTAAATATTCCACGCAGTATTACACACCCGTTCATTCCCCAAATAGTGAAATAAACCAACAGTTCTCCATCCCTATCCATCCGTTCCCGAGTAAAAGGGAGAAAGAGCTTCCACTTTTAAATAGTGCTCATTTATTCGGAATGCTACACTGGTTCGGTATAAGTGCAAAAAAGATGTGGAATGCTATTGTAGGTGACGCCAAAGAATTTTCGCTATGCATTTTATCTTGTTCTAGCTAAATGGATCCGTATTGAAAGTAGGTATGCGTGCAGAATTTAAAATAGTTTGCGAATTGCGGTATACCCTTGGAATTTTGTTCAAAAAGATGTCAAGTGTGTGTGAATGTGTCTTGAATTATTTTTTGTATAACAGTGCACTGATCTTTTTCTCAGACGTTGCACAGACTGTGAAATCTTCGATGATTTACGGTATTTAAATGCCAGTCAATATTTATTAGTTGTTAAGCGAAATCGCCTTGACCACTTTAGCTTGAATACCATACTCACATAGCAAATCATTCTAAAAACCTATTAAGCCAATTACGAAATATCCTATTCGTAGAAAAAAAATCTACATAATCCATCTTTGTCAAGCGGAAGACGCCCACTTCTAAACATGGTCCTCCTAGCTACAACGAGCATTCTTCAGGGTAATACTGGCCATCCACGCTTAGCACTCTGGTTAAGTAACAGAATGTGTTTGGCGTTGCCATAGCAACGGTACTGGCAACTAGTAAACCCGGCATCCCGCAGTTTATAATCATTAGCAGCGGTAAACTACTTGTAGGATACCTATTATAAACTACTTATATAGTTGTAAAAGACATAACAAGGTAACGGGTCGAACTCAACCACTAGATATAGGCAGGGCTTAACTGAGGTGCCTCGATTAATAGCAAAGAACTCGACGGCTTTGCCAGTTTGGCGTTGCATCGGCAATAAGGTCAAGTCGTCAAGTTATGTATTACCCTTTGTACATCTACTTCAGAAAATAGGCTGTCTGACTAGCGCTATAAATTCTCCCCGACTACTTCTGGATTGAAGAAGGCCAGAAATGAAATCGAAAATCAAACTACAGCTAACCACTCTTTCGAACTCAAAATACCAAAAGACAATCTTGCAATGATTTCGAATTCAAAACAATTTTCCAAGAATTCCTTACCAAATCTTTGGCACCTTATTAAGCTCGTTCCTAATTTGAAAAGCATTTAAACAAACATTTACCGACATATTGCGTGACTGTCGGTTATCTTAGTTAAATCGCACATTTTATTCGCCGCTCCACTACTATAAATAGGCGTTGTCCTTTTAAAACTGATTTATCCATCGCCATTTTAGTGTTTAATTAGGTGTAATCGATTAATCGGAATGGGTTTTAATCGATATGAACTGCTTCTGTTTATTATTGCATTTTATCTACATTGTCGGCAATTCCCTCTTGCTAAACGATGGTTTTGGTTTAAAGTACGTTTATCAAATTGATGTGCCTTTTATAGCCGGCGCCTGGTTACTACAAGAAGTTTGTTGTCTCTGATTTAGTGAATCTAATGTCAAATCTCATGTCATTTGGATTATCTGTTCTGATGTAACTCGAGTGCTACAAGAATCTTTTGGCGCCTGAATGGCATTGACAGGTGGGCGCTGTTGGTAAACATTTGTGAAATTCTCACAGAAGTTGTTTTGAAAAAAACAAGATGGCGGCGTTAGTTCGATTTCGATCACGCGCCAAAAAGTCCTTGTACGTCGCGTCGTGTCGTATTAAAAAATAGTAGTGAGATTAGATAAGTAAAAAGGGAAATTATCCTTTTGTGTTTCTTTTAAATTTATGCACAACTTCAATTAATTACTGACTGTTCTACGTGTGAAATGCAATAAGCGTGGCGATACCTAATAGTAAGAAATATAACTAGCATTAGACAAGCCTATATGTCCCGCTACTGTAGAAAATCCTCAAAGAGTCACGCTTTTCGATCCGTGTCATCAATTTAACGGGCATATTGCAAATCTTTTGTGAAAAATTGCTTCTAAAAGTCATCTTTTGTGAACACCTTTATTTTTGCACAATGTTCTTTTGTAATGCCTGAAATCTTTGAAATTCCTGCATCTTTTATGCAGTGGTGGCATTTCCACTGTAAAATACAGTTTTTCAGTGCCTCACAAGAAATTACTCTTTAGGCATCCGACATACTACTAGCTGAGTGTCTGGGCGATGTAATATCTGTGTAGGTATGTTAACGCACCCACGACATAGGATCAAGGACTGGAGTAGCGTTAGAAAAAAATGCTTGTCATCTGTCAACTTCATAAATCTTATAAAAGTGGGTAATGAGTACAAATCCATCTCTCACACGATGTAATATGTATCTTGTAGGTCAGTGTTTTTTTTTCCTTTCCAGTAACAAAAGGCTCACCATCAACACCGAATATTTGAATAGCACAGCAATAGGTAGAACTGAAATCCATACAAATCAATATTTGTTTCGAACGTGAATTTTTCCAGCCAGTTCCGCGACCCTTTCTGCAATAGCAAACTCTGCGACTGCTCAAGCGTTTCGCCTAATTAGACCAAAGACTTCATACTTAGTAAAGCAGCGTCACAATCGCTGGTTGATCTGCAAACTGCTGACGGTTTTCTATTTGCATTGGAAATTCAATTTTCGCCTTTTCTAAATGCAATTGCAATCTTCAAGACATATTAAAGTTCTGAAACGAGTATGTACACTTGTACAGGAAGCTTGAAATGTTATTGGTGTGTTAATGGTGCAATTTCCGTATCTGGACAACCATTTAGTGGATTGGCCTGGATATTGAACTCACGTCTGGAGTCTTCATGTTCGTTCTCAATGAGGAAATGAGTGAAGTGAGGTAATTTTTAATACCCTCTGTCTACTTCTTTTGAAATGACCGGCAAACGAATGACCGCAGCACAATTTTTTCTGCTTCGCTTACACACTGGTCTTATTGCGAACTGCATTCCAATTTCGAACAATCCTCAAATTGTTTCCTTATTTTTTACAGTTGTAACATTTACACTTGTTTGTCACCAGCCAGTATTTTTGCTCATTTCCACCTCCATTACCATCACACAAATACCGATGTTCTAACCAACTGTCAGTCCCCACAATTTATGCAACTAATTTATATGCTAGGACCGCTATTTCTTTGTCTATGCACCGAGGTCGGAATCCGTAGCAATGTAAACCTGTTACCTCATACAATGCTAGACGTGATTACTAAAGGGAATTGAACTGTCATCGTTTTTAAAGTAATTAAATTGAAAGAAGGGTGGAGAATGGAGGGTTGAAAAGGGAATGAAGAATGTCACCCGGTCTTTCCTTGATTTCAGTTGGGGCCACGATTTGGCATGGAGTATAGAGATAGGTTTTTCATTACTTCGGTTTAAAGAAACTTTATTCCCAATAAAGACATAAGTCACTTACTTGAGAACAATACTAAAAATATATATTACAATATGTTCGTCATCAGTATTACAATTTAATTGTTACCCACCCAATGCATTCTTACTTATACAAGTTTCTTAGGAAGACCTCTGAAACTCTACAGCAAAAGCTGCTGCCTCTTCCTGTCGAGTTCTTGTGTTTCTTCAAAGGCATTTGACATGGACCTACATTACCTATATTCCTTTCTTATGACTGCGGAATGTAATTCTACCCAATAACTTCATTGGGTCATATGCGTTTAGAAGCTAGGTTTTCGCAATTATTTTATCAGTCTGATGAAATTATTGAACTCTCTTACTTTTGTTTTATTTGTTTACTTTAAGGTTGTGTTGCCCACTGCAGGGCAAAGCCTTCACTACCCTTTTTTGGAATCTGCACACTTATCGCTATTTCTGCCGGTCTACTGCGATTACGGGATTATCATTTAAGAAGGAGTCCAGCTCATCCCCGCCATCTCTTTCTGGCCCTGCTGCGTAGTCGTTCCCTAATTTGTTTTTAATCGAATGTTTTATTTTTTACTGAAGTAATATCGTTTAGTGCCTTGCGTTCCGTCTTTAAATTTGGATAAGAAGAAATTGTCTTAATAACATTACAGTACAATGTCTTTAATTACATTCTATCCGGTCTTACGCTTCCGTGGTGTTACCTTACTTCCTCAAGGAGTAACTGAAGAAATGGCACTTGGAAGGCTTCATGTCGATATGTTTGGTATCAAATGGCGTTAGGGCGATAAACCTGTTCAAATTTTGTTAGTAATTAATTGTAGCTGTAAAGAGGATTTAGATACCTTGGAACTTTACTCGCTATGAAGTTTTGTATAGTTGGTTTGGCATAAAATACGTAGTGGAATACTTTTTCAATTGCTTCTTCTTATCCTGCGAAAATATTATCTATATCTGGCTATCCCGTTGCCACGAAACTTTCTGAGTATTGAGATAAGAAACTGTATTTTTTTTATGTGACAGATGTTTGCTTAGAAAATCGTCCATAAAATGCGACTATTATCTCGTTCCTTCCCAACGAATTGATATTTACAGTACCTACAGTCCATTCGTTGGAATCAGAAACAGAAAATTCTTTATTATTAAAATTCCTCCTTTTAAAACTTTTAAATAACGCATACCTAAATGGAACCATCAAAACATTTAGCACGATTCAACTTTCAAATGATTGTACAAATTGATTTTGTAAACATTGTTATTTGACATTGGGCCTCTCCATTTTATGCAAATTTTATGTAATTTTACAGATTTGAAATGCCCAAGGATTCAATACTTTCCATTCTGATCCCATCTCTGACTTAAATATTTAAATGCAACGATTATGGTAGTGTTATAATTATGGAGGTAATTGGAAAATAATTAAACGTGCTATTATGGATACCTACAATATTTGTTTTAAATCGATTTTTTTTTTTAAAGTACTGCAACAGCAACCAAGGTATTAATATAGGTATATGGGAATACCTTAGTGCCTGAATATTGCAAGCGTAATTTAATTAAACATGCTATTTTGTAACGAATTTAAATGGATACATTGTTTGAAATCGTACTTAATACGTAAGTATTAAGTTTTTTTTATATTGGTAGATACTACAGCAATAACAATCGCAAGGAGGTTAAATATCTACCTTACCTTAGTGCATTATTATTAAGGTGCGCTTACACGAGCAACCAAAATTGTTCCACCTTGCGCAATTCTCGTCAACTATGACGTCACGACTACATCCTGCAACCTGTTGCCAGAGATACGGCCACGCTATATAGAGCAATATGGAGCAACTTAAAAAAACTAGGTATATGCGCCTCCGCTGCCGGCCGGTTCCTCTCGCAAAAACGAGACCTAGTTATACGTACTAACGAGATAGAAAGAAAATTTACTAAAAATTTCCAAACCGATTGGATATTATTCAGCTCATGAAATACCTATATGGAGCAATCAGAAGCAATATTGCCGAAACACATCGGCAATTTATTGTGGTTGCTCCAGATTGCTCCACTTAATTGATCCAGATTGATCCATTAGTGTTGCCGAGCGATAATTGCTCGAAAAATTGCCCGTGTAAGAGCACCTTTAGTAAGACCTAATTAATGGGTTACGTAACCCACTAAATTTCATCCACGTCTGTAGGGCTTGGTAATTACAATATTTCTATGTTCTACATAACATTCAGTTACTATTCCTTTTAAGTATCTTTAAAAGCTTGTAAATGGTACCAGCTAAGAAGCTATACCAATTAAAAAACAAATTAACATTCTTTTAAGTCCACTTCCCACAATAATCTTAATTTGTAAATTATACCTATAGTAAGGTATCTAATACGGTATGGTACCTGATTAAAAGAGCCATTTAAGTATTCTATTAATTACTTTTAACTATGATTTATTATCTAGAAAAAAAAACTATGGTGTATTCTAAAAGTATCGGATAAAAATGTAAACGAATGGATCAGAAAATGTATCACTGGATGCGAATTTTTAGTGTCACTTACAAATTGAATGCTTTATTTGAATACTTAAACCCGAAATTCTAATTATAAATTACCTAAAAGATTCATTTGACAATTGAGGTTATTTTTTTATAACCTCAATTTTCGTTTGATGAATTTCCAATTACAATTTAATATTTATTATTGGAAATGAAAGGCCGAAAGGTTCTGGAGTGGCGACTGCGTACCGGAAGACGTAGAGCGGGAAGGCCTCCCACGAGGTGGACCGTTGACCTTGTGAAGGCCGCGGGAATGGAGGAGCATGGGGGAGGCCTATGTCCAGCTGTGGACGTCTTTCGGCTGAAATGATGATGATGAATATTATTTAAACAATAATTGTTGTTTATAGTAGTGGAATGAGTAGGTATAAAGTTAAATCCATATAAAAAAAACAGATGTAAGTGTTACTTATTCTCTTTCGTGAGTAATTGTTAGCATTTGACAGATAGTACAAGCCATTAGTAGAATTACCGAATACTTATAGTCTCTAAAATACAGCAATATGAGGATTCTTCGATATCATGAATGTGCGCGTGGGCAAACCCGTTTTACCCACGCCTGGTGACCTAGCGAACTTGAAATAAGTAAAGTAACCACTGACTGCTTTAAATAGCGTTCAGTTTTTTTTTTGGGTGGTAAATCATCAAATAACTTCTCCTGCTCTGGTTAGAGCGGGAGGGCGTGTCAGACTTTTACTGACTAAAACCCACCCGTGTTCCCTCAGTTGCCTGTGTGCCAGGGCCCGCGGTATCTCTTTCGAACAACCCGTACCCCTGGCAGGCATCGGTCCTTGCGGACCCCACCAATTGGTGCTGACATCTCTTTGAGGCGCGTGGAACACAACGCGCCGTCGACCCGGGCTTGGTCCTTACTGGACAGCGAGCTACCCATTACTCGCCGTCCGCAAGCCCAGTTGCAGTACGCTTTAGGTTGGAAAATATTGTATTGACATTGTACTGTGGTCTTGAGTTTATACAATAATTCTATCCGAATTTTCCAATTTTCCGAGCAACTTTTCCCATTTTTAAAGTAACGTAAGATCACGACCTGCTTCCCCGAAGGGTTCTGCAGCCAGAGGTGTACCTATACAACACCCAAATTTCGCCAATTATGTTTTTAAGTCCCATGTAATAAATGGCGGGCCTATTGGCATCAAACGGGCACAAATCCAGACTACGGGCTGCTACTGAGAAATTCCAGATAACACTTTGCACTACCTGGGAATCAAATCTAGGACCTTGTACTCAGCAGAAGAGCTCGCGAGCACTAAACCGAGCAGTCCTCTATCCTTTTTTTATTTCCCTAAGACCTAACTGTAACTTACAACTTAAAGAAAACTACTTTAAGTTTGAGATTTTATCTGGCACAAGCCTTAATCATGGACCACCCACGGAAGAATTACGTCAATTTACTCAACAAACACACCTTTTTCAATTATTTATGCTCTGTGATATATTTTTATTATAATATAATCAGACCATATGCGAACCTGTTATGGAGAGAACAGTTTAACCTTTCAAGAATGTGTCTCTTGTGAAGATTAGGTCATCCCATTCGTTTCTACATGCATGCTGTGAATTGAGATAAGCGTTGAATCCACTGAACTCCACTGTATAGTAAAAGTATTATACGTGTTAGATTCAAATCGTTTTTTTTTTTGTATTTGATGCTCGTGTGGCTTATAATTATAAGTCAACTCGCACGAATTTACTCACCCGTTTCGGGTGAATCAAAAATTTTAAATTATATGTTATTTATGTCTGTAGGCGACTCGCACGAAGTTAATTTATTTGCGAGCGAATTGAAAACTCCGGGCAATACAATACTCGTAGGCAATTGGCGTTAGAATTTCATGCACTTTATTGCATGTACTTGCAGTGAATTTATACTTCTACTTTTATTAAAAATGTTTTTTTTTGCCAATTGACTAATCGTTGTCGTGTGTCTACCGTTACCGGCCGGACTGCTCAGTACAAATCTTACCATGAAAACTTGAGTTGGCCGAGTCGTGAAGTGAACTGTCAATTCACCTGCCGGTCTATTCTGTACAAATATCACCGTGTAAACGTAGGTGAGGTGATCTGTCAGTAATGATAGGTCGCTCACTTCACCTACGTTTTTACGGTGAGATTTGAATAGTAGTGGAATTCTGTAAGATCTCACCGTGATAATTTAGGTAAAGTGAACTTGAAGTGATCCACCTGATGCTAGGGATTGACACTATTGACAGCCCACTCCAAGCTCACTTCACCTAAGATATCACGGTGAGTTTTTTACAGAATAGCTCGGCTGATGCTAGGGTTTGACTTGACACTATTTACAGGTCACTTCAAACTCACCTTAATTTTCTATCTACAATGATATACCATGGACTCTCCAATAAGTATAACTTTTTGAATCTTTACCAGCTTGGGAAGTGTGCTTTGTGGTCGTGGTAAGGGACAGCTGCTTTCGATTAAAGTGCACAAAAAAGCATACTTATTCGATTAAGAACAATGAGACTATCTACTTTGATACATCAGCAGAAATTGGATCATCAAAATACGTTGAAGTGAAAGGTTCAATTTCAGAATAATCCAAATTCAAAATTATTTCTCGTTTAATTCTCCGGCCGATCCAATTACGTGAGAATAAAAAGTCAGAGAAATATTTTTAGGCATATTGATATACCGACTTAAATTGACCGTACCTACTCAAATCAAAACTATTTTTTTTATGTTTATAGAAAATGGGTATAAAACGGCAAATTGTAAATTGACGTTTCAATTATGATCATCGGGACAATTTCCAGGATACTTAGGTATTCTATGGAATAAAAAATATCCGAGGGTATATTTCCTTCTTTAATATATTATATTTATATTATATATTATATTTATATTTAATATATTATATTGATCCCTCCGTAAGTTGGGTTGCCTACTGAACAAAGTTTCGATTTATCTCAGTTGCACGCATGGCTTGGCTACCCGTACGGTTCGTGCAAGTATAAAGCAACGTCGTTTTTAACTCACGAATCGTGTGTATCCAACAATGGAAACACCTTGGAATTAATATTAAGAAATGATTACAATTATTTTAATAACACTTAATAACTGTGTAGGTACTACTGATGAGATGATCATTCGATGATGTGATGACACGTTTGTCTTGAATATCTTTGGACCCTTTATAATAACTGCCTGCGTCGTTGTACTAGTGGTCGCAAGCGCTGCTGCTGACTCTAAGGAAGTACCTAGATACAGATTGAATTCTTTTAAGTTGAGGAATATACGTACATCTAAATATCCACACATACAGACTCCCGGCTGATACTGGGAAATTCCTGATCGAAAAATCTAACGCCACTTTGTCTGAAATGGGAATCGAACAAAGGACTTCGTGCTCAGCATTACCGCTTGCGAACTACTAGAGTCTAATACTCTAGTAACTAGACTAATGAGGCAGTCAAAGTTGAGGAATATCGTAGGCACAAATAATTATTGTTCAATATATTGCGGAAAAAACAAGCTGATGATGGCATAAAGTGTAGGCTTTATAGGCTTAAGAAGCCTAGTTTGAAGGCACAATTCCGCATCGATATAACATTTCATCTAGCCAGCAATTAACATATTCAGGTAACGTCACGTCATCTGATATAACCGCTAATGTTCCACTCGTTTTAAACCTGTAGTCATCAAGGTCATGGCGTAGGTATATTATGTTCTATAACACTAGTAATTTATTGGCGCCTCTCGCGTTTTTATGGAGGAAATTGTGAATGACGAATATGTAACCCTGAAGCCATAATCATAATTATACAAATATCAAACACACGCTACTGTGAATTTCAACAGACCTCTAAATAATGAAGCAATGGATTTGGATAATGAACATCTAGAAGCTGTAACTGCAGATAATGCAAAAAAGACACAGTAGGCCGATGATAACATTGATGACATAACTCAAAAGTATCAGAATAACAGTCAAGACATCCCTAATGATCATTGAAGAGATGAGTACGCAAGAAGAAGAGACATTGACCCTTGCAATCCGGTCAACGGTGAAGGTAACATTCTTTATAGCGGAAATAACTTGTAATCTGTTCAACGATAGTGTCGGCAAGAATGATTTCTTTATGCTTCCATCCCTTCACAGGAAGGAGACAACACGTTTATCAAAGCCAGGTGACACTGGAGTCACAAAGTTCAGTAGAAACGTGTCGGGACAGGTAGTAACGTGTTTAAGAGCATCGATATGGAATTTAAAGTCGATAAGTATGTTAAGTGTGGAATTACAAATCAAGGGAAGAATCTCACTCTCTCATTCTAAAATTAGTCAAACCTTATTTTAAGCAATTGTATTTTTAAGAATATGGTGACAAGCACTTTTCTCTTTAGGGAGCCATACAAAAAAATAAGAGATGCCCTACTCTGTAAGGTCGAATTCTTGACTTTTCGCACAAGATGAACTTCCGCCAGCAAGTTGAACGAAATGTGCTTTTTACGACGATTTGTAGATAATTCTCTACAATCATAGTATTACATATTTCATTCATAAAGTATAGAAAACAAACTCCAAAACTCCAGACAATGACCAGTCACGATCTGAAGCTCAGCAATTATAAGTTGGTTACAGCAGAGTCAGCAAGGCATGACTAACTCATAAGCTACGGGAGATTCACTCGGCTCGGTTACACATTCAATATAACTAGAGCAGAACACCACAATAGAGTCGTCGACTTAATACCTGACACGGTGTTAAATGTCAGGTTTTATGAAAAAGTGTGATAAACGTTTTGAGGGAAGTTTAGAGGCTTGAGCTTAGGTTAAACTGTGTTAGAGGCTCCTAATGCAGTTTTGTAATTGAGTCTTGCGAATGCTAAAAACAGACATTTTCTACGATAACACTTACATTATGCGAAAATCTGTAAAGAGAACCAAAAGAATATTTATAGATTGGGGTGCCCAAAGGGAATATGTTAGGTCCTGTAATAATATTAATGAGTAGAGACAAAAGAAATCGGATTTCTCATCAGACTGTATAGCTAAAAATAACGTGATGTATCTACATTTCAGTTTAAAATATCAAAAAAGTTATATTGGTAAGTCTACAAACCCTTCTACGTCTATCTATGTAGGATGGATAACATCAACCAGTGTGCGACCTGGTTTTCCTTGGAAGACAAGTACTTGGCACATTATGCATGGTGAATCTGTTTTTCCTCGCACGACTTGTAGTCTCTAAAGTAAAGCGTTAGCAGCAGTCACTGGGTCAAATAAGACAACTTAGGAATTTTAAGCCATTCAAAGAGTAACAAATGACACTATTAACCGCTTCATTGATTTTTTGAATCTCATTTTGTAGTTCAAATACTCAATGAATTGATGTTGCTAGATTGGAAATTAATTTGAGACATTTAAAACGGTCGAATTCGAATTTAGAGTGGCACTGATTTTTAAATGTCATGTCTATTAATAGTTCTAATTTAAATTATCGCGACTTAATAATAGGAATAAAACTTTTGCAATGTTAATTGCTATGCCATGCAATATTGAGGTTGTGATTATTATTTTGTTGTACATTGAATCCCACGCAGGATTCGACTCGAATCTGTTTGATACTGATATTTTCTATATTCCTTTCATCCAATTCCTTTTATCTCCTTATTATTTTCCGCAGTTTGTTACTTCTGGTTGTTTCGATTTCAGAACCTAAATATTCCAAATTTGTATTCAAAGATAGTTATGGTTGCATCCCTAATTAGTCGTGCTTTCTTGTCTTCTCTTAAAAAATAAGGTGTACCTTGTCAATTCACTTCAAACAAACTACCTGATGCATAGTTCTCAAGCCTTAAGTGTTACATAACACAAGATGAGTTTTTTTCCAACTCATTAAGTCCTTTATCTAAAGCCTCATTGACACTTACCGTAACAGTAATTACACAAATGTGTCCACATTAACAATAGGCAGAGTCGGTGAACTTAGCACGTGTAGAGGTGTATTTATAAACTGTAGTGCTAATGAATCAGTTGTGATGACTCAGTTCAGTCAGGAAGGTGTTGAAAAACATGCGATTATAATATATTGAATGGCGTGAGTTGATATTGGTGACGCGGAAATTTCAAAATTTACTTGGTTTAAGTTAGGGTTACGTATGTCACTTTAACAATTACTTAAAGAAACATTTGCTCTACTAACTTTGACAAAATATATTGGTATGTATGGGGTCAGCAACCTAATAGAAACAGTAGAAACGAATTCCCGCTGGATCTTACGACCAAAAAATTGATTATTTTGAATAGAAATGGCAACCGCCAGCTTTAGTAAATCTTGTAATCAAATAACATTTAAATAGCATATGTCAAAAAGCAGATACAACCATGCTTATAAACTCTCTCTATCAAACGGATACAACATTAAATCAAAACGAACGATACATGTACTTCTCGGAATTTCAAAGTTACCTTACCACAGAAATGTTGAAAAAAAAACTTGATTTGTAGATGACCGGAAATAATTGGGATAGCCCGAGCGGCCTTGCCCAAGGACTGGCCCTTGGTTTTTTTTTAACTTTTTGTATTTGGAATTCATTTCGATGAGTTTCAATGTATGGTTTCAACGTAAAGATAGTGTTTAATTTTGAATCTGTGTGTTTTGAGAATCTTATGTACGTGATGAATCGATATTTCGATTTAGATAATGATACTTAGAAACATGCTACAATCAAAATTCATCAGTGATTGCAAAACACTGTCGTCGTGAGGATTACCAGAAATTTGTTTGTGTGAAGGATGATATTAGGGGTCGTAAATTGGCTGTTGTAGATCTTGTTGTATATGTATTTTACGAGAATCTGGAGTAATCTAAATCGTAGAAGGTGGTAATTAATGTCGCTTAACAAATGATGATCACAGAGTAGTTTTTTTTTATCTTGATATAAGACCTAATCGCTTCATCCGACAAGAGCAATAGAATCCGTTTCTGACATAATACCTTTATAAACGGTATGTATAGGAATGTGTGATAGATTAATCGTGATCTTTTCCTTATCGACCCGAAAATAACTGATTATGAACGGTACCAAGAATTACTTTAGAAAATATCTATGGTGAAAGGTCGTCCCATCATCGCTCACTAATATTATTACAGTAAATTACATTCTTTGGTTGCTATTACATATCGGAACAGTGCGTACTAGACTATTGATGTGTCATCCGTTGATGACACATCAATAGTCTTCATTATGATTACTATTATAGAAATAACTCCTAAGATTGCTAGAAAGATGGTTTCCAAAGGACTCTCATCATGAATTTTCCTACCATCTATAAGAATTTATATTTCATTTGCCAAGCCTGTTCCAATAAGATGGGGTCATCTTTTATTTCATGAAGAACAGCTTCCTCGTATTCCCATTTTCCTTTCAACTGTCTTATCGACTGTAGATAGGTCATCCATTGATTTTTATTCTTATAATACAGTTCTCTGTTGAATATGTTTGGTAATCGGAGTGTCTGTGCTTCATACTAGATTATGATGGGCAAAATAAGCTCGGCAAAATTCTATAGAAACAAGAATAAAGAATTAATCCACAAATTCATCACGACATTTGAATACTTAACCGATTTAATTCTATCACTTAATTTGACATCGTATATATCAATCACAATTCATTGATCAGGGCAGAATTGTGTCAAAAGAAATATTATCTTCTCGCAATTGAATAAGGTTTAATTTTCTTTGAACAATGTGGTATTGAGAGAACCGGTCTTGAATGACCTCGGGTAAGGAACATACGGATAGAATAACGATTCAAAATACCATACGAGGTTCGTTCACGAGGCTTGATGTGTAACATCACGGATTTCCGTTATTGGTAGGCAGAGAAGCAGGTGCACCATTCTTAGTTTAAGGTTGGGTAATTAGCCATACTAAGGTACGGCAAGTTAAGAGATAAGTGCCTATTGTTAGAATATTAGAAGACACTTTCAGTGTATCATTTACAACAAAGTTTGCCGCAGTCTATGGGTTTTCAGATATCGGCAGCGGTTTTTAAATTGGAAGAGAAACGTAGAAAGAGTGACAGTGGAGTTTTTGCCCATTCTTTTCCCTAGGAATCTAAATTTTGGAAGGGGCGAGTAGAATCAGTAGAATCAGTTCTCTTTTAATGTAAATGCTGACGTTCAAAAGTACCTTTTAAGTGCCATTTTTGTTGCCTTTGAAGTCATGCCATCGGTTTTGAACATAGATTTGGGTACTGAGGTAGAGATCTGCATGTTGCGAGTTTATATTTAAAGTACTACAAGTAGCAGATTTGCTAATAAAAGCGTTTCATCTGTTGCCAAACAATAATTAAAATTAAAATACGCAGGTAGTTTTAAAAACGTGAAGGGTCTTGCAAGGAATAAGCGCATGAAGTTGAATAAGACGCAAATAAAAGAATTCTCTTTCACACGATCGAGATTCTCAACAAAAGGCAGGAGCTTTTCAAACGCATGTTCTCATGAGAAAGCTCATACAAAATATTTTGGTCTTTTTGGGCGCTTTTATAATTTTTTTTCTTTAACTACCTACAGTAGATGTGGTAGATTTGTGTTTCGGGGTCCACATACAGTAGTATTACTGTAGTAAAACGGTTATTTTGTTGTGCGTTCATTGAATTTAAACGAGTGATTTAGTCATCTATACATAATATTATACGGAGATAAAATTTGTTTGTTCATAAGTTTCTATGTAAGGGGTAATCTCTGAAACTATAAGTCGGATTTAAACACTCCGCGAGTGCCGACAGAAGTGAAAACTTGAACAATTACGTGTATATTTTTTTAATCGTCAGATTAAACAAAGTTCAACGTTGTTCGTTCGCACGTTCGTGTTTTCAGTGGTGTCGGTAACAGTATCGCGAGTTCAATTGTTTTTCCCATCGAAATAAAATCCTAACGCGCCTAGAGAAGTTTTCACTTGAAAAAATTTTTTTCCTTGCACTTGGCAGCCTAATTCTTGTGGAAGGCTATTTAAATGAAAACAAAGTCAGAAAGAACGCTGAGAGAAAAGAAAGTACTTAATATTGCGGGTGGGCGATGAAATCAATAGGATGTATTATTTTTATGTTAAAACAAGACATTTTTAAGATAATTGTTAAATATAAGACTGTTATAGCGTAGAATGTTGATGATTATTATTTAAACAGGGCAAAACACTGTGTGAACTAAGGCTGTCTACCCAAATCCATTCAACACATCACTCGTTGCATCCACAATCTTAGTAAATACATCGAGTTTCTAGAAGGCCAGTACAATCCTTTTTTCGCAATGTTTTGGAGACAAACCTCAAAAACTGACGATATACATATAACACTCCTGTATTCCCCGAAGGCAGAGGTGTATTATCTATGATACACCCACATTTGTGTCCGTTTCAATGGCGCGGCCACGGCGATATTTAAAAAAAATGTACCAAGATTTTTTAAAATTAGTAAAAGTTGATTCCCAAAACCACAAATTTGTCAAAGTTTTGGTTAAAAAGTTATAAGGGTTGAACGTAGCCTTGCTATTAAAACACGGAGAACCGCGCGGCCTCGGAGATCTTTAAAAGTAAGCGTCCATACAGGCAACTGAGGGAACACGGGTGGGTTTTAGTCAGTAAAAGTCTGACACGCCCTCCTGCTCCACCCAGAGCGGGAGAAGTTATTTGATGATTTCTCACCCAAAAAAAAAAAAAAGCGTCGCGAGACCTGAAGTTTAGGTGAATTATAGATTGAATTTGTATTTTTTTTTTTTATTAAACACCCACATTTTATCAGTTATGTTTAAGTGTAAAAGAGAGCGAGCCTATTGCCATCAAGCTGGCTCAAATTCTGACTACGGGCTGACTGAGAAATTCCAGATGGAAAACCCTAATCTCGCTTTGCCCGAACCGGTAATCGAATCCACCTCAACATAATTATGAGAAAACCAAAGGTTCAAGATGACCTTCGTAATAAGGTCTCGAATTATCAGTTTCTCTATAGAGCAAAGGGGAGATATTCTCCTCATTAAATCCTTCCGACATAGTCGATTGAAGTCACCGCCGTCGCTTCAATGACAAATGTCGGAAGATGGATTCTTCTCTGCAGACTTAGCACGAGCACTAATTTGTCGACGGAAGAATAGACATGACTATTAACTAAATGATGTACAAAAGGAGAAGATAGCTATGTTTTTCTATTAATTATCACAGTTATGCGTTATAAACGAATCATAATTTTGTAGACAATCGTTTAAACTTTGTGGCCGTCGAATAGAAAGTTTGTTGTCAGTGTGATTTCTGAAATAGTCTACATTTATAAAGACCTAGATAAAGATCGTTAGAAATGAAAGACAAAATGACAGGTTGTAGAAGGATATCTACGGTGCGATGTCAAAAATGGAGAAACGAAATGTCACTTTGTATTGATATAGCACTTCTATTCTTCGTAAAAATACAAAACGTCATGCTTAGCAGGTCTCGGATCGAACTAATGAGAGTAGATCATTACTATTATAATCAGCCTGTACTGTCTCGCTGCAGGGCAAAGGTTCTTCTTCCCTCTTTCAACTTTTCTCGGTCATCTGCAATGTTGGGCCAATTCTTTTAAAGGAAAAGTAGTCCATTTCATCCTACCATCTCTTTCTGGGCCGTTGTCGTTTCCTGGCGCGTAGGATCGACTCATTCGACATAGTGGTGATTTTTGCCCATCAGAGTAGATCATGCTGTAGTAATAATATTAGCTAGTCAATAAACCACCCCGAAGTTTCGGCACTCCCAGAGGCTATATTTCCTCGTATGTAAGCACCCTTAGCTATGCATTGCATTAGCTATTGTATATGTAGACACAGTGTTTACAAACTATAAATCCACTACAACACACAGTCATGTACGACAACTTAAATCAATTGTATGTACGCTATTCTCATACTAATTTACTTCAGCAGTAACTTGTGTATTGCTTGTATTGACTAATATTTCAAGCACGTTCTATAGAACAAAATGTGTCCAGAATGTGTTTATAATGTCATTATTTAAATTGTATGTGGTCGAGCTGAGTGACCTGTGGATATGCAGTATTTGAAGGTGCTTTATAAACTGTTGAATGCACTTTTAGATACAATTTTGTTGCAAATGCTACCTAGGTACCTGGCTTTATCCCAATTATAAGCTTGGTTTTTGTCCTTACCTTCGGAACTCTTAAAACGGCAAAGGTTTAAGCAGTTTACAAGTACGTGCCCTGTCACTGTGCATTTAATGGTCTTATGACTGCGTCAGTGAGCGGAGTTTGCGCATCTGAATTTTGCCCCAAAGATGTTTTGAACTGTTTGACATCGATATGCTAAGAAAAAGAAAAACAAGGGGAGGCTACTGCCCCTCTTCGTTTTATTAACTTCTTTGTCAGTAAGGAAATAAAGTGTTTTTTATTAAATACTACTTAGAACCATTTAAGTAGTATTTAATAAAAAACACTTTATTTACAATTTGGACGAAGACGACCAAATTGTAGATCATCTTGTAGTCTTTCTTTTGCTTTCCAATATCCTGTTAAGTAATCCGAGCGGTATGTGCTCCAGTTGCAATACCCCATTGCCAAACTGTCGCAAAATTATTTAGGTAAATGGAATATTTACGCGAAACCGTAACACCAAAATGCATTTGCCTGCAATTTAAACAAAACACACATTCTCCGAAATACTTAACCCCATAGCGTAAACCATATTCGTTTGGCTTGCAATACACTGAAGATTTACTTCTGTTAGGTACAATTCAACTGTTTTATGCCAGCAACGGATCATGCAAATCTCGTTGTTGTTTAGCTATGTCGTTTGTTACGCGTTTCTCGGTGGAAGCTTGCACCTGCCTCCTGATTTTGCCATAAATTATGAACACAGGTCGATTCTTGCTTAGAAAACAAGTTTGTACGCAATTATAGTCCGATAGCTCTAGAGAAATATGTTATTTGAATTCTTTTGGTCGTGTTTCTATGAGAACGACGAGAATAGATTTCTTGTAATGGTCATGACTCTTGAAGTCCAGAACGTGGTTTGTACTTACGTTTTCTAGTCGATTATCGATAAGTTCGTAACAAATATAGGCCCATCATCGTTGAATCTCAAAAGAAAAGGATCGCCATTGTAACCAAAGACTTTTTAGTCAAAATACTTGGTAGTTTTGCGGTTTTGGATTTTGATAATTACAATCCTACAAACATTACGTAAGAAAAGTATCATCCTACAGTAATACATCCTCCGGAGTTTTATCCAGAATTCAAGAATTAAAGCTAGACTTAGTTCAATTTATAGCTTCTCGCTTATTTTCTCTAAAGAGGTGTTCAGGCCGACTAACGACAATCTATTGTTACAGAGCTAATTGTTTGGCATCAATCCAAGCCATACAAGAAGTATTATGTTGCTTCCGAAGTTTTATTATGGTTCACATTCTGGGAGGTCTGAGTTGAGTTATTGTAGTTGACCAAACCCTGCCGTATTCATGTTGTCATTATCTGATAATTATGTCAGATGTTATCAACTTGCATGGACTAATAAAATATTAGATTTCCCAATTATACACTGTGACATTTTAGTCGTCTTACAAAGGCGCGATTAAAACATTGTTACCATTAATTAAGATAATAGGTACAAAGACAAATAAATAATGTAATGTTTACGTATCAAACGGTAGAAGATATCTAGCTGCCTACCATTACATCCCATCATTAATTCCATCTCCATAACAGGGTGTTTCAAACTACGTCATGCGTCTTAGTGAATGATATTTTCAAATTTTTTATTATATGATGCATATGTTCAAAAAATTTTTTTTTAAATAAATGATTAGTAGTCATTCTATACATGAAGTGGGCTGCCGTTGTAAGACGACTAAAATGTCACGGTGTATAGAAAATGTATCTGAACTGATTAAACTTTATGTTTTGACAAACCTTTGACATTTATCGGTCTCTGATTTGAACATTGCTCACTACAAATAGTTCGGTATATCCTGCGACTTAGGCAGTAAAATTAATTAATAGAGCTAAAAGACCGCTAACCAACAAGCTCACGTTGATACTACATTGCATTTCCAACTTCAAACCAGGTTTGAGTTGGTCCTTTGGTACTAACATCTCTCCTCATCTCTTCTACTTACAAATGCGATATTATAAGCTGAGTGTCTGAATGCCGCTGATGGCATTGCTTACAACAATTTGCAGTCGCCAAAGGTCAGAACAGAGAGACCTCTGCAACCGGTTCCATGTACAAAGTAGAAAATTATTTGCCTACTTAATGCTTTATTTTCTGTTCGTGCTTAGTTTATTGTTATTATGCCTTTTGAATCACCTCTATCCTTTGACCATGAGCGTTCGTTGGCATGTGGTTGGTAAATGTATGGACACTGCGAAGTAATTACTGCCAATGTTAGGACTAATGCCTTGTGTAGTAGAGATATTTGCATCAGGTTGGCAAGTTTTTAGTAGAGCCAAAGCCAAATTAAAGATCAAGATTCGTAAGATTTGGTCTTGATATTCAAGACCAAATCTTTTGAAGGTTTGAAGGTGCACACCATACGGTTTGCACCTTCAAACTCAAGACCGGTAATTTACGGAATTTTCGCATTGTTTTATTGGAATTCTTTGATAGTAAAACAATTCGAGCATTACGTTCATTTAAAGTTTTCTATTATCGTCCTTGATCACTTGATCAATCAACAAATCTACAACATTTTGGGTCCTTCATTCAAACTCTCGGTCTTTTCTCTCCACTAGCTATTTCACAATATTTTCGTTATCTAAAACATCAAAATAGTACTTTCTGACCTGTCTCTGTGCTAGTGCTCCCTGAGCTATGCGGTCACGGTATAAATACAGGCAACCCGGAAAGTAATACCGGTTGAGGCATGTAACGTAGGGTCGCATGCTCTGTCCTACATGCTTTGCTTTTCCAAAATGCTGCTTAAGTTTTGAATGTGGTCTATAATTTGTAAAAGAACAAAAAACTTGTGTGCTTCTTCAAACGTTTCTGGATTATTAACAATACGAAACAGAAGTTGGCTGCACTGAAAATCTCATTTAGCTAGCTTTTTTATTAGAACGAGAATGTTGATTTGTCGATAAACTCGTAGTTGGTTGAAAGTCTGTGATGGAGATTAATTCTTTAGGATACTTCTTTCACTACTTAATATTGCATCTTTTGTAGAATCTTAGCTTCAGGTTTCGGCTGCTCATTTACCTAGATAACCGATATAATTTAGAAGTAGTAGGTGATAAAGCTGTTGTGTTTGACGGTAATCAAAGTCTTAACTATTACAACTGTGCCACTACATCTTAGTGAACAGCTGATTATAATGCCATAACAAGTCTTTGGGAGGCGGTTGAAATTTGAGTTACTGCTGTATTGAGTTAATTTGATGGTTTTTGACGTTTACAATTACATATACCAATTTTACAGGAACCGATTATTTGTATAGTCCATTTACTGCCAGCTTTTTCTAAACAACTTTTTTGGACTTGGAAGCTTTAGAATATGAGCTTCTAACATACATTCCTTTGAAGTCATTATAATCAAATGGGTGCAGAAATCAACATCTCGAGGAAAAAACAATAACAGTAGCTAACAAGCTCAGTAAATTAACACAACTGTACAACACAGTGATTTGATAGCATAACGGATCACATTCTCACGCAACTGAAAACAATATTAATACGTATGTGGATTGTGGATTGAAAAACTTGATAAAGAACAACCTAGGCGCGTGCGAGCCAATATCAACCGTTGAACACCGAGCATTTTTTATCGAACTATTCACGAATAACCGCCACTTCGGACCGTTAACACCTGCTTTGGCTACCTTACACAAACACATGCTGATGAAAACGAAACAATCTCAACCAAACTGCCGAATTCCATAATAAACCTTAGGAGTCACTGCCATCAACAGTTATAGCATTAATTATACGAAAAATACTTAAAAACCCGATAGTCGAGTTGAAAACTTGAAGTTTTCTTACAGTTATGCCGTTGTGTAAGAGATAACCTGAATTGAGATAAGTCTGTTCGGAACTCAGCCAGCGACGCATGCCGCAAGTAATAACCTAACAGATTATAATATTTGTGTTGGTAATCTTTGGCTTCCTATCTCTTGGAGAGATGGTTCTGATTCTAAGGGTCGTAAAGTAAACAAATAAGGTTGTTTGAATAACTTACCGTCCATTAGGCGCTGAAGGGGAATGCACCAATTTCACAGCAAAGAGGAACTGTATTGCACACACGAGCAAACAGCAAAGATTCAATGATAGCGTCAACGCACACAACGCTAATGTCACTTCGTACACCACTGCAAACTCCTCGGGAGCACTGGTCGCGGGCGCCGATATCTTTAGCAAGAACAACAACGCGAGAAGAGCTAGTAGCAAGCTGACGAGGCACAACAAGGCTAGCGAAGTCAAGGCCTCCTCCGTGGCCGCTCTCGTGCTTCTGTTCCTGGCGGTCGCCGGCCGATGCGGCGGGATTCCTGTCGCGTTTCCATTCGCCAGCTTAGGAGGAGACGCAACCGATAAGGGGGCGACAACTGATACTGGGGCGGTATTCGTCGGCGGCTGCGCTCCAGGGCTGACGCTCGCCGAGGTGCCCCCGACGGAGTGCTTCGAGGAGTCCAGGGTTGACACGTTGAGGGGCAGGTGGTGGTGCGGCCGCCGCGGCATGTTCTGGTAGCGGTGGTCGGCATCGTTCGCCGCTGGCGGCCGCTGCGTATGTTTCAACATGGCGCTACTAGCACGCCGAGACTCGCCATCCCGCCGACTGGTTCTCCGGCATTCGGGCCGGTTTTATTGCACGACACAGCGATGCGGGCGCTCGGGCGACGGGCGCGGGACGACTGACGGCGCTTCGTACCTGCGCTCGCGCGTATGTATGTCAATCAAACCAGAGGGCTGCTGGACTGCACGCAAATCTAGGACGCATTGGTTAACTAATCTACCCTAACAATAGAATAATAGCTATTTAGTGTCATTATTATATATCTTGGATAAACAAGTAGCCTATTGATTGCAATAATACTGATGTTTGCAAAACACCATTTTTACAGGTCGCTTGTTTGTTGTTATGTCACTGCTGTTGTTCGTGCAGTAGGTATTTTTAACTGACTCATTTGTAAACAGTGCGTTTTCGACAGCTTCATTTCGTGTTAACATTATTCACTAAGTTTATAATTTGTTTGTTGAATAAACATTCGTAGCTAAGGACCAACTTTTTCGCAGAAATGAAGGGTGAACGTTGTCAAAAGGGAATCTGGTAGGAATCCTTTTAAGTAACCCTTCGCAACTGCTACGTTTAGCAAGCATTCGTCAACGGTTTATTTAAAAAAACAAAGTTTTATTTGACCTTTCTTGACTACTTATATGTTGAATTTGCATCATCACCGTCTGCGAATGAGGATGATGTACTGACCTCCACAACCCAGTTACTGGGCAATACGATACCCCTTGGTACGTCATTGCCAGACCTTCGGGTTTCTAACTATCGGTTACAGTTGTCAAAGATCTACTAAATAATACTCGGGACCAACGCGAGGCACGGCGGGATATGTAATGAATGGTCACCCATCCACGGACTGACCTTGGTAAGAGTTGCTTAACCTTGAAGATCGACCCGTGCGACTGTTATTATATAGCCACGAGCCCTTCTCACACACTCAATTATTACTACCTATTTGCTCATTCTTTCTGCAAAACTCTTTGATGCCAGCCCTTATAGCCTGTCCATGGTTATGTGGAAAGCATTAAGAGAGGCGCAAAAAGCTGCAGCAAAGTACCTGCGTCTTCCAGGCATCGAGTTTACAGTTATCAAGACGCGTTCATCTTCAGTGTCGTAACGACAATACGACATAAAGTTTATGTTGCAAGAGTAGCAGCAAATTTAATAGGTATCTAGTATCTATGGTACACACAGCTCCATTAAGTGGTTACCCCTCCAAAAGACATGTGCGTTCAAATCCGTGCTAGACCCAAGTAACTTTTTGTATTTTCCAAAAATATTTTATTATAATTACTGTATTGTTTCAGTAAATATGGTTAACATTTACGAGGTGTTACTCAACGTCTAGTTAGACCGGAGTTACACCTTCCCGTGCATTAGATTGGAGGTTCGACTCCTGGGCATGAAATGTGCTTTTTGACATGCAAGATTTGTTTTTAATATAAAGTATTTTTCTATTTTGTTTTAATAATATTTATAAAGAGTTTAAAATTACAAGATAAATTTATCACTTTAATAATCGTATTTATTATTGCTATTATTTAACAAAACTTTGATCTTGTTTTACTGCGAAAATTTTACATTTTGTTTTGATTATTTACAGATGACTTATTAATTATTATACATATTTTGTCAACTGACACAAACGAGTCTTTACACAAGTGACATCCTTTTAACGCATACAATAAAATTGGAAGCGCTACAACTATTTTAGATTGACATAAATTAACTAAATGTCACGTGATCTGTCATGTCGTCTCTGCACACAGACGTTTTATGTGAACGTGTATAAATCAAACTTTGTAGTTATAACATAAGGGTATAATTTTATAAAGAAAACGTCAGTTAGTGAAATTAATGAATACCCTCAAATAACATAGTTTATCGATTAGACAGAGACCTAAAAATAAAGTGACTTGGACGACAGTGTACAATTTCATCGCGATTCATATGGGCTCGCTGGCTAGTTCGTCAAACTGCCGGTATGAGTATGACGACGTTCGGTGATGCGATGTTTCGAATCCAAGTCGAAAACCAATAAACTCTTTTTGAAGTATTCTGTAGATTATTCGTAGGTAACTAATTCAATGTTGTAGCAGTGTCACATTTTAAAACTTGAGGGGTTAGCTCATACTGACGCTCGCTGTGTGTACGAGTAACTTGGGGCACTTGGTTGACAAGTTTTAGTGATTTTTAACTGGTCGTTCTGTCCGCTGTTTCATTAACTGTAATTATATCTAGTAGGTTCTATCTTCTTAGTTAGGTACTATTAGGAGCATTAGTTACTCGAATGGAACACATTGGTAGAGATAGGAAAAAAAAATTTTACTTCTTGACGTGCACTGTTTGCTCCCCGAACTATTTCCTTCTTTCTATTCATAAAAATGTCAAAAAGTGTTATTCTCTCAAATTAGCCCATGAATTTAAGACATACGTGAAGGTTTGCCGTGGAGGTCAGCCACGTAAAGACGTTTATTTACAAACTAGCTGCGGCCCGCGGGTTAGCCCGCGTCGATGTCAGGAATGATCGATGATCTTACTTTATCTTTATGCAGAACAGTATACGTATATACGTATATAATATAACAATCCATATCTACGTATGGATTGTTATATTTTCCGAAGATTCCGTTGCCACAATGGACATACCTACCTACTATTCTTCTTAGAAATAAAAATTCCTTCGCTGTGACATCTTCCTTGTGTCCAGCGAAACAGGAAATCAACCCATAATGGAGGATTATATGATAACAACGCGAACGTGTCAAAGAACTTTTAAACAAAATGAGCGCTTTTAGCGAAATGCCTGTTTAATGGTAGGCGTCGCAGAATGTCGAAAATCTTAGGTAAGTGTCATGCAAATGGGCACGCCGCGATTGCGGCGGTAAGTCCCCTCTTTGAGGAGTGGCTTGAGAGGCGGCATGGCGTCCTCACCTTCCGCCTGACACAGGTCCTCACCGGACATGGCTGTTTCGGGAGGTTCCTGTTTCGGATAGGGCGGGAGGAAACGCCCGGGTGTTTCCATTGCGAAGATCGCCCAGAGGACACGGTGGAGCATACGGTGGAGGTCTGCCCGGCTTGGGCGGAGCACCGCCGTGTCCTCGTGGAGGTGATCGGCGGAGGCGATCTCTCGCGTCCGACCCTGGTCCAGGCCATGGTACGGAGCGAGAGGGCATGGCTGGCAGTCGCCTCCTTCAGCGAAGCAGTTATGCTCGCAAAGAGGGAGGCGGCGCACGTGAGGGAGATGCAGTACATGCGCCCTCACAGCCGTGGCCTTCGCAGGAGACGCCCTGGGCGTCGGGAATCCCAGGCTGATTCCCGGCCACCGTAGGCGCGGGCTTGCGGACGGCGAGTTATGGGTAGCTTGCTGTCCGGTAAGGACCAAGCCCGGGTCGACGGCGCGTTGTGTTCCACGCGCGCCTCAAAGAGATGTCATCAGCAACTGATGGGGCCCGCAAGGGCCGATGCCTGCCAGGGGTGCGGGTTGTTCGAAAGAGATACCGCCGCCCCTGGCACACAGGCAACTGAGGGAACACGGGTGGGTTTTAGTCAGTAAAAGTCTGACACGCCCTCCCGCTCCGCCCAGAGCGGGAGAAGTTATTTGATGATTTCCCACCCAAAAAAAAAAAAAGTGTCATGCAAATAATGAGGAAAGGAATTTTGACCCCTCGTTAATCTGTGAGACTATTTTGGACCCATTCAAACAGAAAATAATTTCAGATATGTAGCTTTCTACATACCGCACACCTAGATCTAAACAGAGTTAACTCAAAAAAGCACTTTATTCAGAAAAGGTCAAAACTGTATAACGTGTTCCTGTGCACTGGAGAAATTATCTGTATACATAATTGTTTTGCAAGTTCTACTAGAAAAATATTTTAAAATCTTTTTTATTGGTCGATAGGTAGTGAGTTAGGGAATTCAATGGTAAGCATAAGTCAAAACTCCCAATTTTGGACTTAGCTCCCTTTAGATCTAGGTGTGCGATACCTACATTATTTTCATCATAATTTAAAAGTATACAAATTCGGACTGCACCCCAAACTTTGAAGCGAACTTTCCAATTAGGAAACTAATTAATAAAGCATAATCAGCTTATACCTACCGTTCCCACTGCTGGGACACAGGCCTCCTCTCAGCGAGAGGGAGTGTGCCGTAATCCACCACGCGGGCCCAGTTGGATAGATGTCACATTGTTTAAAATTTTTGGTTCTAGACAGTGGCGTAGCAATAGAAAATGGCGCCTAGAGCACGCATCACATTTGAGCCCCTTCGTAAACTATCTGCAGGGTCTTCACTGACAACTGACACAAAGCTAGTTCGCATAACCTTTCTTGACCAATTATAGACTTCAATAACGAAGGTATTAATTTCAACTTGCAAAAAAGTCACTCACAACTTGCAATGCAGAATTTGAATAGAAATGAGTGGATTTGGAAATACGTTTCCATCCCCATACTAAACAATAATTTTCGATTTCTTAGACTATATCACATTTCTTAGATATAAGTAAGAGTCAAATTTTTTATTGAAGTATTTTTTTTAAATTTAAAAATGGAAAAAATATTAGTGACTTTTCGCGCCCCCCTTCGATAGGCGCCCAGAGCTCGTGCCTTGTGTGCCCCACCCTAGTTATGCCTCTGGTTCTAGAACATGGACGGTTTCCTCACGATGTTTTCCTTCGTCGTTGAGAGCAGAGGTGATGTAAATAATTTAGACAAAATAAAGCGCATGTCTGGGCTCAAACCTACGGCTTACAACTAGGGATGTAACTTGGAGGGGAAAAAATCGATTACTAAATAATCGATTTTTCTCTCTTTAAGATAATCGAATTTTGAAAAAATCGATTAATTTTCAAAAAAATTAATCGATTTATTAAAAATCGATTTTTGTATACAGATGGCGCCATTTTTCGACTGACAAGTGACATTCCTTTGTTACGTTTAGTGACCACACGTTTTTTCATTTATCGCACAGGATCCAGAACGCTAGTTGATTCCAACTAGCATAGGAACATAACCACCACTAAATCAGGCACCGTACTAGCCTGATTTATTATTTAATCTAGTTAAGTACTATAAAATCTGTTACCTCCATGAATTTTCTAACACTCTCATAAGTCAAATTGTTTCTCAATTCCTCACAGTAGACTGACAAAGAAGCTGGTTCCTTCGGAGCCCACCCATGGCACGTGCACACCTGCCGTGCAGGTGCACGTGTATCAAGTTATCACAAAAAACATCTAACGCCTGCAACGTGTGCCTTGGAGCATGCGCTTGCGCCAGTAAAAAGACGCTGACCAAATGGCGCGGGAGTTTCAAGGAGAATTAATTAGACCAATCCGCTTTTGCTAAATATAATACATAGGGTAGCACGGACATTGACGCACTGTTAAGAGCATTCATTCCACGCGGGCTGACAACAACGCATTTATAGTAGTTTTTCGTGATTATTTCATTAAATACAAACAAAAGTGCAATTTTTTTTTAGCCAAGCACTAAATCGTTGGTATTTCCATGTTTGTATGCTGTTTTTTTACAGTTATTTTGGTATTTACTTATAAACAATGTCAAGGGACAATTTCAAGTTATGACAATTTAGATTCATACGTATATGTATGTAACAATCTAGACACCATGCAACTTCACATAAGTCACCGCAAACTTACAGCTTAGTGAAGGCAGCCCCCATAATGTAAATAATTAGGTATCTACGGTTTTCGTTTAAGTACAAGTAACTACTTTTGTACCTCAAGTAACAACGAGTGCAGTCAATGTAGGTAATGTGACCAGCATCTTAATTTCGTAACACCCGTTTATCAGAATCTGGATAATTTTAAAGGTTATTGCTTATGCATTGCTGCATATGTTCGAAAAAATTGTTTGCTCAACAACGTATAGAACGCAATGATTGTTGTTGAACTGTCGAAATGAGCGACATTCCCCGCTCACTGCTCTGGTTCAAAGAATCCGTTGTTTCACAGCCTATCCTCTGCAACTGCAAAATATTAGAACCAATGAACCAAGAAAAGCTCTCCCAAAATACCCATAGGCAAATGCACTAGATAATTTTACTGCCTGGCAACTCGTCACTCAAGCTCCCTTTAAACACGCTATAAAATGCCACAATATTGCACTGTGGGAAAGAAGCGCAGTCCAAACCGCAGCCAACAATGGCGTAACGGGATATTAAAATATTATGTTTACCTGCCCTCGTATCTTGACCACAGCGTGTACTGTTACTAAAATGCAAGTTTAATCCTACAAAGGACTTATCTCCAAAACGTTATAGACCAACCTTCAGCTAATCTTTCAAGGAGATACTTGCTAAGGTGACGTAGCAAACCTTGACTGCAGCGCGAAATTCGATGTCGCTTTTATAATCTTGCATCTTTTGACAGTACCTAAGGCAAATTATCTCCATTATTGGCCTTTAGTTCTACTCAGCCAGCATTATTAGATCTAATAATTTGATTATGGAATACTTAGCCCAATCACGCAAAAAATAATTGGTTCTTTGATTTGGCACCCGGCTTTTAATTTTCATTAATTCTTGCAGTGAAAGCAATTTTAACCCATAAACACAAAGTTAACTAAGAAACTGGCCGTAAAGAACTTATGCACAAGCCAGCCGCTTTGCATAATTTTCATATAAAAATACACAGTCTGCATATTTGTGCGTCTTTGTACCTAATTCCTAGAACTATGTGTAGAATTTCATTCATAAAACCGCATACACTAAACATCAAGTTTCAATTGTTTGTCGTTACATTTGTAACATTAGAAATAGGGTCAAATATCAATTGTTTTACTTGGTTAGGTAAGTTTTACAAAACTTTTGTCAATGAAAATCGACTCTGCTGGTCAATTCAAAAGTACGAAATTAAAACACATGAGCTGAATCTATCAATAATGTATTAATATGCATCAGTTTGTATTTGCCGGTACATACCTACCCAATAGTTTCGACTCCAATCTATTGGATACCGGCGCGGGCGTATCCAATGAAATCGTAGACAGAGAAACTGTGTCTACGAATGGAATTAAAGAGTGGGACTGTCCTTGGCTGCGATCGTACGAACTTCACTGTATGGACAACCTAATTTTACAAAACAAAATTCTCAACTGACGTTAGTTTGACAGCCAAAACGCCACAATAGGTAGTGCAAGGTCAAATCTATAGCACAACGTACAGATAGTTAGCATCTAGTCAAAACGAAGATTTGGGCATAAAAGTCGGTGTTCAAACTTTTTATTTTTGTGTGAGTAAGTACCTACTTATATTAACTATTCATTCCTCGTAACACAGTGTTAATTACGCTGTTACTTACTGCTAACCCCAAAATGCCTCCAAACTCCAAATGTAATAATAAAACTTCTATTGTGTCTAATCTCGTTCAACCGATGAATACAAACTCCTATATGTTTTGTTAATGCATTGTTTTGTTTGTCTGTGTATTCGCAGTTCTTCTATACTCAAAACTGCTTTATGGATTTTGATGTCATTTTCACCTTGATTTCGGTTTCTTGAGGAAGTGTTCAATTTTAATTAAGTGTGTGTGTGTCAGGCGCGGTCGCAGCCAAAGACTTTGGGGGGGTCACAGACAAAGACTACCTACATATTAATTAGAAAATGTATTATATTATCGAAAAATTACTATTTTAAGCTTTACGCCTTTGGAGAGGGGTCCTGACCCCTAGGACCCCCCTCTCGGACCGCGCCTGGTGTGTGTTGTATTTCATTTCATTCGTGAGATCTGAGTTAACTATGATTTGTTGTTTAGTTTATGTGAGCACTAGTGGCGCAGTGGTAAAAGCCACAACTTACGAGTTGTTGGCGTGTAGGTCGTAGGTTCGAATACAGACAGGCGTTTTAAATTATTTCATCACCGCTGCTCTCAAAACCCGCACTGGGCTCGCGTGATAGATTACGGTCCACTCCCTCTCACGGAGAGGAGGCCTGTTTCCCAGCAGTGGGAACATTACAGGTTAATTATATATAAATGAGAGTTATTTTCAAATCGTAGGTTCCACCTGCTGATAAATCTATTTTGACAACGATAGACTAAACTTTCTTAACTAGGTCTATGCACGGCCTTAAAGATTATTAATAGTACCTACTGCTGGTAATTATTAGCCAATATTTCAGGAAAGCTACTGGTGTTATGCGTTATAATCGTAAGAAGTTACATAAGATACAGAGGACGTTGTCCTCACGTCAAGCAAAAACTTGCATCTTAAGTAGGGACGCCATGAGTTCGCTTTATACGACGTAGTCCCAAACAATAATAAGTACCCCACGCGACTATAGGGACAAATGGCAGATTTTGATGGCCTCCCCCGTATCGGTCGATTTGACACTTTTAAATTATATAATATTTTATGTAGGCGACGCGCACGAACAAAATTTATTTGTAGGATAATCGATAATTCCTGAAATACGTTTTAGGTACCGAATTGGATAGTTTTGCTAGCTAATTTTATTTAAGATATGATAAGATAATGTTTTTTTCACCAAAAAACAGTGCTTTTCAATTACTTAAAGTCTACATTAGAACCTACGTTAACAAGAAAAAAAAATAGGAATAAGACGCAAAGGAAACATTTTCAAAATCAAAAATCAAAATCAACATATTTTATTTCACATAAACCTGCAAGGGCACTTACGAAACGTCAGAAGCTAGGTGCACGGTTCCAATTTGTCGCTTCAAGGTCGAGCCTGTCTTGTGGAGTCCACGGGTGGTATTACCAGATGGTGAAAAGCGTATTACATTGCTCCGTAATTGACCCTGTATTTTTACCTACCGATTTGCTATTTACAATAACTCAGTCTATCGCAGTCCACTGCTGGACATATGTAGGCCTCTCCCAGGATGCGCCACAACACTTTATCCTCCGCCTTCTGCATCTAGTCTGTCCCAGCCACCTTTTTAAGGTCGTCGGTCCATCTAGCTGAGGCGCGTCCCATACATCACACACCCATTTGCTATTTATTGATGTAAATTACTAGATAGATAATAATCGATCACGTATCAAAGGATCATCAAAGGAAACCGTTACTCCAGCAGGCTTAGCACGGACACCGATTTGACGACGGAAGAATAGATATGACTGTTAACTAAGTGATGTACAATAGGAGAATTTATCTATTATCACAGTGATGCGTTCTAAACGAATCATGATTTTGTGTTTTGTAGATAATCGTAAATACTTTTTGGCTGTCGAATAGAAAGTTTGTTGTCAGTGTGATTTTGACAGTTTAGGAAGAAATATTCTTTTGAAATAGTCTACATTTATAAGGACATAGACAAAGATCGTTAGAAACGAATGATAAAATGACAGATTGTAGAAGGATATCTACGGTGCGATGTCGAAACTGGAGAAACGAAATGTCATTTTGTATTGAAAAAGCACTGTCTATTCTTCGTAGAAATAGTAAGCGTCATGCTATGCTTGCTGGTGGCGGCTGAGCCTCAAAAACGTGGATATATAGCATGACGCCTAGTTTTCCCGAAGAGTCAGGCTGAGGTAGGGTAATTACCTATAGTACACCCACATTTCGCCAGCTATATTTAAGTCCCATGTAATAGGAGGCGAGCCTATTGCCATCAACCGGGTCAAAATCCAGACTTTGGGCTGACACTGGGTAATTCCAGATAGACAAACCCAATAACACTTTGCCCGACCTAGGAATCGTACCAAAGACCTCATACTTGGCGTGGGCTTGCGGATGGCGAGTAATGGGTAGCTCGCTGTCCGGTAAGGACGAAGTTGTGTTCCGAACGCGCCTCAAAGAGATGTCAGCACCCACTGGTGGGGTCCGCAAGGGCCGATGCCTGCCAGGGGTGCGGGTTGTTCGAAAGAGATACCGTGGCCCCTGGCACATAGACAACTGAGGGAATACGGGTGGGTTTTTTGGTCAGTAAAAATCTGACACGCCCTCCTGCTCCACCCAGAGCGGGAGAAGTTATTTGATCATTTCCCACCCTCAAAAAAAAGGCCTCATGCTTAGCGGTAGCGCTTGCGACCACTAAACCAACGATGCTCCGTTTAATCCTATCCTAAATTACAACCAACGCATGGTAACTCTACCAGTCGGTCGCGTGTCACAAGGATGGGTCTAAGAATGCCGCTGATCCTGTTAGCAGTGGCTTTATCAAACTCTATGTAATGTGCCTTAACTAAACGTATGGGGGCTATGTACAATACCATAAGGGGCAAGTAGAGAGCTGCTCTTTCAATTAGAATCGACCGCAATCAGCCGACTACATATAACAGATGAGGTTATATTAGAAAAAAAACTTTTTCTGATCAATTCAACACGGAATCGTACAAAAACGTAGCATAATCAGCCGATACTATTCCCACTGCTGGGACACAGGCCTCCTCTCTGTGAGAGGGAGTGGGCCATAATCCACCACGAGAGCCCAGTGCGTGTTGGTAGATGTCACATGTCTTCGAATTTTTGGTTCTAGGACATGCGGCGTTTCCTCACGATGTTTTCCTTCATCGTTTTGTGATGAAATAATTTAGACAAAGTAAGCCCCAGTCTGGCTTCAAACCCACGACCTACAACTCGTTAGTCGCGGTCGTCTCCATTGCTCTTCGTTCATTTTCGTCGATTTTGGATCAAGGAACTGTTAAACCCAAAATCTAAAATAATAAAAACCGAGTAAAATGCTCTTCATCTTTTTCACACTTTCGTTATTAATTCATTACGGGAGATAAGCCATAAGTCCCCAAGTAAAATCTACATAAAACAGCGGCAAAAATTGATAACATTGAATAAGATCGTGATCCGACGATTACACACGTTACGTAATAAGTAATAACATGAGATATTGAATGAATAAACAGACGAATCTTTAGTTTATACTCCGCTGTGTAGTGGCATGGTTATTGTGACAACGGACTCCTTATAATTTGCAAAAGTGGCGTGAGTAACTAAAGTATTTTAATTTTTTAAATTTCCTTCTTCTTAGAGGGAAAGTAGGTACATCGTTCCCAGCGTTAGTTTATTAATTAAATTGCGGAGGTGACCTTTTTTAATAAGAAACTAAATTAAATATGGTAAAAAATAGGTATGTTTTTCTGAGATCGTATCCTATAAAGTTACTGCCCTTCAAGTCCCATCTAAAATTACCATCCTGTATACACGACAAAGATTAATGTTCATTGGGCAGTCAACATTGACATTTGCTTCAATTAAGTAGCAAACAACTTACCTAATTACAAATGCTAATGGCTTTCTCTATATATTTTTACACTCAATGACCGTGCGGCAAACGCGTCAGTTTTAAAGGTAATGAGAGTCCATAACAATCAGGTGTGCTTTAACCGAAAATTCACGTCGTAGGTATAATAATCTACCAGAGCAACTGGACGTATCAGCGAGTTATAGTTTAAAAACGTGAAGAATATACCTAAGAAAAATATAAAAAACATTGCTTCATTTATTAATTTACCTACTCCATAACATCAAACATTTGAATTTTTCTTTAAAACAATAGGTAAATAATTTGTTTTACAATAGGTATCTAGAAGGCCTTGACATTAAATTATTTACTGAACCTCTTCTATTATCATTACCAGTTGATATGTAACATCAACAATTTACTTTGACATTTTGTTTTAAGATAACGATGCCCCCCCATCTAGATTTCCCCCGAAACGTGTGTGCGTTTATATAAAAATCTATTATCGCGAGTGCATGCTCGGCGCAATTAGATACCTACGTATTAGTAGACTTCACAAATCATCATCAGCATCAGGTTCTGTGCTTCTCCCATCCAGCGGATTCCCAGATAATTGGTCCACCTTTCAACATTTTTTTTACAATCGCTCCAGTGGCCCTAAATCCTAAATCAGCTAGTCACAGGGGCCTCTAAAGTGTTATCAAACACAGTAACTATTTCGTTTCACATAGCGCATTAAGGTGTAAGCATAAATATTGGGTCCCTTGGTTCAAACGTTTTAATTCTCAGATATAAGGTCTCTGGGATCTATCGACCGAGGTCTAAGGATCTGAATATTGAAAAAGGTCTGTAAAAAATCGGGCACAGGTAGCAGATATTAACTTAATTGTTTCCTTTTTTTCAGGCGAATAATGGACGTAATTGTGATCGGGTGCGGTGCTGCAGGCATCTCGGCGATGAGGAAGCTGCACGATGCTGGTCTTCAGGTCATGGGTCTCGAAGCCAGTAACAGGATCGGCGGCAGAGTATGTACCACGGAGTTTGCAGGAAAACCTATTGATCTTGGCGCTGCGTGGTAAGATAACACTTCAATGTTTTCTATCACTTTAGTATTTAGTTTATGCAGCCGTACCACTTGGCTAATCTGAATTTCACTTTCTAGGTGTCACGGAGAGAAAGACAACGTAGTCTTCGAAATGGTCAACCCATTAGGCCTCCTGGGCAGATCAGATCCTGATACCAACTGGTATGTGCGTTCTAACGGCGAATTGGTGCCTGAAGACAAAGCTAATGGCATCCTGAAGGCTTTGGGCGACGAGGTGGGAAGTGCCGACAAGAACACCAAGCAATCAATTTCCGAGTTTGTGAGGGGCGCGTAAGTAGTCTAGTCTTTAAAATTGTCTTAACTAACTGCCCTACTATAAGGCTTAAACTCCAAATATGATAAAGGAAAGGAAAGAAATAATGTTGGGCTTATAAATCCTAAATGAAATGAGGTTTTTTCTCGTATACCTAGAGAAGGGCCGAGAATTGATCACCACGCTGACTGAGTTTTAGCGTTTGAACGATTAAAAACAGGTTCCGTCACCCTGTCTCTTAAATCTTAAAGCAAACGCCCCCCGCGTTTTAGTAAAAAGTGCATAAGTACAAGTGACATTAAAGAGACAGAACAGCACAAACATCCCTGATTTTGGACCTTAAGAATAATCGAATCCGATCCTCAAAGCCTTCAAGGCTGACGGCTTTAAAGGCTTGAGGATCACCGTGATCGACAGTTAAATGTTAAAAATCTCTACTCCATTTCCAGAGCAAACTCTAACACCACCTTAAAGACAGACCCAGAGCTATCAAGTTCGTTCATCGAATGGTTTGAGAGGAACAACCACCTGGGTGGCCAGGATGACCCGAAGAGAGGCAAGTCTTTGAAAGGGCTAGCCGAGTTCTGGGAGAGCGAGGGTGACCCTTTCTTGAACTGGAAGGGAAGAGGATACACGACAATTTTGGATATTTTGATGGTAAGTTGCACTTTACCTCCCCTGCCTCGCTAGGCTTTAAGGACTTGGCAAATCATCAAATAAATATCTTTATTACATGTACAATTAATGTATACCTAGACATAAACCTTCCTGAATGAGGAACCTTCTATAAATAAGGGTGAAAACCGCATAAAAATGTGTTGCGTTGTTTAGACGAACAGCGCGAATAACGCGGTCACGCAGTCACGAAAGCAACTTAAGTGTAGATCAGTAGATGATGGAATAGCGTCCACCATTGAATTTCTCTGTTATTTGCTATTTCTTTTTATGGCATAATTAAATAAGCAACTTTGCCGTGGAAAATATGGGAAACGAAAGTGCGAGTGCGCTTTGTCAACTTCGGCAACCTTTAGCTTTAAAACGGTTAAAAAAGGGGGATCTAATATTCCATCGAGTGGGATTTCAATTCAGTTTTGACTCAATTTTGCATGGCATTTTTCGATCTGTGGTTTCAGTATGTGACTGACGACCATTCTTAACTCATCAACCTGTGTTTCGAAGCCCTAATTACGTAACCTAGCATTATACCCATTGGCATAACTATGACAGTCATAGTATGAAAGTCAGGCATCCCATTTAACTTTACGATTTCTAAATTACTTAAATTGATTCAACCTCCTTACTTTCCAGAACAAATACCCCGAGCCGTCCAAGGAGATTCCCCTACAGATTCTTCTCAACAAAGAAGTGGAGAACATTCGGTGGGGCACCAGCCAGCTCGCAGTCGACCCTTCCAACCCGCTGGTACAAGTGAAGTGTAAGGATGGCAGCTTGTATGCAGCCAAGAGTGTTATTGTGACCTTGTCTGTCGGAGTTCTGAAGGAGCGGTAAGAGATGCCACCTACACTTTCTTCCATAATTGGTGTAAGGGACATCGACGCACAAACGGTACCATGAATTCAGAAAAAAATATTTTATTTCATACAAAAATGCATCTCATCAGCATCATTTCAGCCGAAAGACGTCCACTGCTGGACATAGGCCTCCCCCGAAAAGGGGGGTTTGCGTAATCGCCACGCTTGGCAGGCGGATTGGCGATCGTAATATGGTCGTAAAATGCTTAGAGAGCGCTACTGCCCATTCTCTAGTAAATCCCTTAGTCGCCTTTTACAACACTCACGGGGAGACATTTCTCCCCGTGGGTGTCCCATTGGATTGTGCTATTCTTTACGTCCGAAAAAGGAAGACGGAAAAGTTCGTAAAAGCGAAAACTTTCTACGCTGTAGGGTCTAGAATTATGTGCTGAATTCTTGGTAACAGTTTAGATTGCGTCCATATCCTTTACATCGTGTATAATTTTTTAAGTTGGTACCATGCTACCTGAAATAAATCACGCTTATGGAGAAGTCCATAGTATCTACTATAGTACACCCATATTTGCCCACTTTTGTTTTCCACCCAATAATACAATGTGCAACCTGGGGATCGAACCCGGACAGGATTCTACGCTGTCAGTCACGCTTGCAACTTCTCCACCAACAAGATAGTCTTATTTAACCTTTTCACCGCCAGTCATGTATAGACGACAAACCAAAATGTGCCTAGCACGCCATGGACGCGACTACATAACAGACTTATACGTAAATAAAGCCGCTTGGCGCTGAGGGCACACTTTTGCTTTTTTGACGTGGCGGTCAAAAGGTTAAGTGCTGTATTTATTTTTATCAAATTAATTTTCACACTATAATAAAATAAACCGTTAATAAAGAGACAAGGCTCACTCAGACTGGCGCGACACGACCCTTGATTGATTATAATTTTGATTACGAGTAAAATCCATAGTTTTCATACAAATTGTTCCAGTAGTCGCGTCGCGCCTATCTGCGGGAGCTTTTACATAAACACATTATGATTCATCATAAAGCGTTAAGTAGTAATTCTGTTAACACTTCAAGTAAACACAATTAACGTCGGTAATGTGTAGCGTCATAACAATTTAATGATTTCGGGCTAGACATATTTCCGTTGCACTCCATGTAAAAATAGATATTTCAACCGTCTACTAAATCAGAGTGCGGTAGGCACTTAGCTTGAAATAATATAATTTCAGCTTATTGTTATTCACTTCAGAATTAGGTACATATAGATAACTTTAAATACTTATATATCTGCTTCGAGGACGTTTTTAATTATAATCGCCAATTACGTTGTAACTGCGGAATAAATAGATCAATTTTGACATATTTGATATTCTGACTGCAGTTTGACATCATATTTGCTGTTGCTGTAATATCTATTGTCATATATTTTATTCCGCAGTTATAACGTAATTGGCGATTAAAATTTAAAATCACCCTCGAACCAGATAAATAAGTATTTAAAGTTATACCTATAAGTGCGAACGTTGTCACACGATTTGAAACAGTTACGTATCAGTCAACCAACGGTAGTAAATAGCACTTCAATTACCGAAGCCGCGGGCTAAAACATCATCATTCAGTCGAAAGACATCCACTGCTAGACAAAAAGCCAGCCCCAAAACCGCCCTTAATGCTATGAAATAAAGTTGCTGCAAAAGCCAAATTCCCATGAAGGAATTCCATCGCTAATTTATCCAACAATTTTTTCACAGACACGAACAACTCTTCTACCCACAACTGCCGGCTGAAAAAGTGAACACCATCCAAAACCTTAGCATGTGTGTCTTAGACAAAATCTACGTCGAATTCGAGACACCGTGGTGGCCCAAAACTCCAGCAAAATTCACTATGCTGTGGCGAGAAGAAGATAAGGCCCAATTCGGAGCTAACGACCAATGGATCACGGAGATATTCGGTCTTTGGACCATAGATTACCAGCCTAATGTCCTGCTAGCCTGGATCTATGGCAAGGGAGCCGAAGCCATGGAGAAACTTAGTGAGGAAGAAGTGCAGGCGGGAATTCAGAAGTTACTTGATATTATTATCAAGAAGAAGTTTGATGTTTCGCCGATTAAGAATATTTTGAGGTGAGTTTTAAATAAACCCTTCTTCTTCATCAATTCACGAAGCAGTGAAAACGGAGACCAAACAAAAGCGGAACCGGGTTCCGTTTTTGACATTTGAGTAGTTACTGCGTTTTGTTTTTTTAATTTTAAGGTTAGCATGGTTAGGTATTCTATTGTTGACCTTTAACAATACTCTTCTGTAACATAAAACTGAAACAGCCTACATATTTTACTCAGATAGGTGGACCCAGCTGGACAGTCTCACACGAATTGTAATACTTAGTTACTGTAAGATACAAAAATGCTTATCAAAATAAATGAATTCTTATTCCCTTTCAGAACAAAATGGGCCACAAACCGTTTTGCCCGAGGATCCTACGCGTACCGAACAGTCACCTTAGAAGAAAACGGCGGCAGTGCCATAGAGCTATCAGAACCGCTGTACCACTCTAACAAGTTCCCTGTAGTCTGTTTCGCGGGCGAAGCCACGTCACACCATAGGCACTCGGACTGTCATGGGGCTGTGGAGTCAGGTTTTAGGGAGGCTGACCGTCTAATTGAAAGCTTCAAGGAGTTTGGATTCAAATAAAATGCTTGCTGGATGTCGTTTTGATGATGGTTTTGCCGACTTTTGTAATATAATTAAACCTATCTAAGCAGATGAGGCTAAAGTCTCACCGAAATATTTCCAGTTTTGAATTGTAAAAAAAATATCTGCGTTGATTCCATATCACTAAAGAGACACTAATATACCGATAGCAAAAAAACATAATTAATTTGGCAAAACAATCTTCTGAACTATTTTCGTAATGTTATAATTGTATAGGCTCTTGCCCACTTGTTTTGTATGCTTTTCTTACAGTAAAATATATGATTATCCTTCTTACATAAAGTATTTTTATTCAAACTATCACATTCATGAAAAAAAAAACAGTTGAAATCGCACACAATTCGTTGAATTCCTTCGAAAACTTTCCTATCCTAATGGTAGGGTACACACACACGCAACGACGAGATTTTGAAATCGTCTTCGATTTAAGTCACTGCGTATTTAGCTAGCATTACACACATAAAGCTGCAACACCACTTACATGTTCGCCAAATAAACTTCCAACATGAGAAAGAGGCCGTATACCGACCGCCTAACGCATTTGGGTACCTGTGGAGTTGACGATAAGGTGAGGCACTACTACACATCTGGACAGCTTTTAAGCCTGTATAAAGCTAAGTGCGTTCTTGTATGGAGTATTGCAGCCACTAATGGGATGGCTCAGCAAAATACCAGCTTCCTGCCCTTGACTCGGTGGTACGCAGAGCAAAACGGCTCAGACGACGAAACGTTGGTGCCTAAGCTTCACAGCCCGGCTCATCGGCGTAATGTTGCTTGCTGTCGGTCTTCTACATACTGTGCTTCGGAGAGGGTTCGCAGGAGCTCCACGACCTGATCACACCTCCGCCCTTTTACTACCGGACTACCAGACGCACTGCAGGGTACCATCCGCAACTGCTTGATATCCCCGCCAGTCGTTCTCAGCGCTACTCCTCTACATTTATTATGCACACAGCCAAAGTGTGGAACTCTCTGCTTGCGGTTGTGTTCCGTTCCACATTTAACCCGTCCACCTTCAAAACAAGAGTGAAGAGGCATCCTCTCGCACGCTCGATCCATCATAGACCCTCATCAATCGTTGTCCATCAGCCCTGATCGAGGTCAAGAGCAGCCCCATTTAGTAATAAAACTAAAATAATACGAAATTTTGTCGATTTTGCTGATTTATGTGATTTCACAGCTAAAATACTGTATTTCTATAAAACCTAGCTCATTCATTACACAATAATTGTGTGTGCATTACACACATTATTATCTAATAAATAAGCTTATTTTCAGAGCAAACGACGCAATGGAACACAACATTATTATTTGTGTTAAAAACTTGGTAAATTTTAGTAATGGTCTTAATATTAGGGTAATGATTTATTTCCACCAAACGGCTCGTACCGCATCTTACATTCGTATTTTACAATCTTTAAACGATATTAAATCGTGTACACCGTACTTAAAGTCTATATTACCAAGCCGCGCACAGCAGCTTGACTGCGGGCGCCTTCCACGACATGCGATCGTAGCCGAAAGTTCGCCTGTCGTCGTATCCGAACGGATCCTTCCAGCTGTCGTCGCGTGCGCTCAAGGCCGTGGCCGGGCGCATTATAGTATAAAGTACTCTGTGACTCATTTTCTACAGTGCACGCACTGCAGACGTCACTCAATCATGGATTTAGATTTTTTTTTCTTCTTCTAATGCAATAGCCAACAATACCACATACAATAGATACTACGTTAAAATCAACCATTTTGAAAAATTAGAACACGTCAACACTGTTCGACAACTTTTCGTATCCTTTCCGATCCGATGTGATACGAGCCGTTTAGTGGAAATCATCGTTTACCATCACGGAGTAAATACAAAGAGGAGACGGCCTAAACAACTGTGCACTGTGATTCTCGACTAGGTCCTGACGTCATCAAGTAGGCGTGGCCTTAGTCAGTGTATTGTTGGCGTTCGTCCTGACAAGTAACAAGCACACAGGGCCGTAATGGAATCCAATTATTGTACTGAATATCCCGCAGCTGTCTCATAAATGGAAATACTCATAAAAAATACAATCTCCTTTAAATTAAATATTCTATCTAAAATAATTTATTTAAAGTACTTTCCCTCCGTAAGACAATTATTATGGTGCATACTAGTTGTCTCTCGGAGGGAAAGTAAAGAACAACTACCATACTGTATGGTAGTTGTTGTTTACTTAATTAAAAGTACTTAAAGTCTATCTAGTTTATTTAGTTAAATTTTAAATGATGTATGTTCTAGATTTCTTTCCGAAGATAATCTAAGACAGCAATGTATTACAAAAATTAATATCACAATTTCAATTTAAAAAATACGTACCTAATTGGTCCGCAAAATTAATATAAAAAACGGACCAAGTAACTTACTCCCCTGTTACGAAAATTCTGAGTACGACCCTGATGCATCCTGCACTTAGTGACATCTAGTGTGAGATACTTACGTCACTACAAAGTAAATTCTACAGAACGAGCGAGTAGTTTTGCCATTGACCGGTAGATGGAAATTAAAGAAGTGGGCGGGATCTAACACCCCCTCACCCCGCAAATTGTCACGCGTTGTTCCTTAGGGAAATCTAATTACACCATCTCCTCTTTGTATTTGCTCCGTGTTTACCATAGATTGGTATAAATATTTTGAAGAAAACCAGTTGTAATTGTATAGTGTATTTAGTATCAATGATAACAGTGTAATCAGTATAATTTATCTCGCGAGATTATAAACTGTCGATAAATTGTAAACTGCGCCATACTACTTAACAATTTGACGCATTATTTTTCGGTAGATTAAAATCTAACGAAGTGAAACTGTTAAATCACAATCTGTCACGAGTTAAATTGTCAACTGTCCGAAGGCTGTCCCTGATTGGTCGGCCTTACAGTAGGCCGTTCTGTGTCCATAGAGTTAGGAATGAAACACAGCTGCTTCTTTGGTTAATCACAGATTCATTTTACTTCCACAAGAATTTTATGTAACTAATTCTAAAGCTGTGAGTTATTTTCAACACGAAATCAATTTACAGTCACCAAAACATCGTTTGTTTACATTCGACAACAAACCAATTAACAAACACATATGGCGGCGCGGGGCATATGCCGTTCAACCAATCAGCACGCGAGGTGCATTCCGTCGCATACCATTTCACAATTTGACGGTTTCACTTCGATAGATTATAATCTACCGAAAAATAATGCGTTAATATATTTTTTTTGGGTTTTGTTTCGTAATCAAAGGGTGCCAACGGACGGAGCCCTATTACTAAGCCTCCGCTGTCTGTCAGCGGGCTGTATCTCATGAACCGCAATAGGTAGATAGATGCTTTCGCTTTGTGTATTTCTGTTGCCTCTATAAAAACAAAACATAAAATAAAGTTAAAAAATTAAAGGGAGGTTCCCTTTTTTTTTAACATTCGTTTATTCATACAAGAACCGTGTTTTTCATCGGCGGTTTTTGCTTTGTGATACGGAACCCTTTATGTGCGAGTTCGACTTGTACTCGATCGGAATTCTTCCAGTCTAACCGGATGCAGCTGAATACCAGTATTTTACATGGAGCGACTGTCTATCTGTCCTCCACAACCCAGTTACTGGGTAATACGATACCCCTTGGAAAGACTGGTTGTAAGAGTTTCAGGTTTTTAACGACCCGTAACTTCTGCCAAAGATCTACAAATGACAGCCGGGACCAACGGCTTAACGTACTTTCCAAGGCACGTAGAATAAAAAAAAATAAAAAAAAATATTTCACATAAACCTGCAAGGGCACTTATGAAACGTCAGAAGCTAGGTGCATGGTTCCAATTTTTCGCTTCCTATGGAGAAGAGCCGGCAAGAAACTACACGGTTACTCTTTTAAAAATAATTGGCTTTTATAATGTTTTCAAATTACAGTGATATTAGGTATGGGAGGACAGTGCAGGCCTGTCAATAAGTACCAGGTACTTAGAGGAATGAAAATAAAGAATAGAAACTGTAGGCCTACAACGTTCTCTCATTCACATTATGTAAAAGAATCTACATAAGTAAAATCAACCTATTTAAACCAAGTGATATGATTTCCATGAGAATCACTAATAAATACTCGATATTACAAGTGTTGTATAATGTCAAATAATGACGAGAATATGTCAGAAAGTGTAAAAAAATAAAATTAATACAATTAACATTGTAATTTGGAAGCAGTTAATAGACGCTAACATAGTTATGGTGCTAATGAGTTACCAGGGAAGCCACATGTGCAGAAGGAATTAATGCCAAACTTCCTTGTCTTCAACGTAGTCTTTTATCTTATAATATACTTTTTTGATAAGGACACGTTTGATGTGAGTTTTAAACTTTCCATCGCTAAGTTCTGTAACCGATTTTGGCAACTTGTTATAGAAGCGGATACTGTTTATTAGAAATGACTTGCTAGTTTTAGTTAATCTAAATTTTGGAATCACAATTTCATCTTTACTACGTGTATTTAGGTTATGAAAGTCGCATCTTGTTTTAAAAAGACTGAAATTTTTGCGAACATACAAGATATTTTCTAGGATATAAAGAGAAGGCAGAGTTAGTATGTCAACTTTGTTGAATTTGTTTCTAAGAGACTCGCGAGGCCCCATTTTATAGATTGCGCGGATTGCCCTCTTTTGTAGAATGAAAACTGAATCTACGTCAGCTGCCGACCCCCACAGCAGAACGACATAAGACATAATACTGTTGGGCACGCCGCGATTGCGGCGGTAAGTCCCCTCTTTGAGGAGTGGCTTGAGAGGCGGCATGGCGTCCTCACCTTCCGCCTGACACAGGTCCTCACCGGACATGGCTGTTTCGGGAGGTTCCTGTTTCGGATAGGGCGGGAGGAAACGCCCGGGTGTTTCCATTGCGAAGATCGCCCAGAGGACACGGTGGAGCATACGGTGGAGGTCTGCCCGGCTTGGGCGGAGCACCGCCGTGTCCTCGTGGAGGTGATCGGCGGAGGCGATCTCTCGCGTCCGACCCTGGTCCAGGCCATGGTACGGAGCGAGAGGGCATGGCTGGCAGTCGCCTCCTTCAGCGAAGCAGTTATGCTCGCAAAGAGGGAGGCGGCGCACGTGAGGGAGATGCAGTACATGCGCCCTCACAGCCGTGGCCTTCGCAGGAGACGCCCTGTGCGTCGGGAATCCCAGGCTGATTCCCGGCCACCGTAGGCACGGGCTTGCGGACGGCGAGTAACGGGTAGCTCGCTGTCCGATAAGGACCAAGCCCGGGTCGACGGCGCGTTGTGTTCCACGCGCGCCTCAAAGAGATGTCAGCAGCAACTGATGGGGCCCGCAAGGGCCGATGCCTGCCAGGGGCGCGGGTTGTTCGAAAGAGATACCGCGGCCCCTGGCACACAGGCAACCGAGGGAACACGGGTGGGTTTTAGTCAGTAAAAGTCTGACACGCCCTCCCGCTCCACCCAGAGCGGGAGAAGGTATTTGATGACTTCCCACCCAAAAAAAAAAAAAAAAACATAATACTGTGAAAGTAAGCAAAGTATACTAACCTAGCTGTGGCTACATCAGTCAACTGCCTTATTTTTCTTATTGCGTAAGCAGCTGAGCTTAATCTACTTGAAAGAGCTCTAATGTGGGCACCCCATTGCAATTTTGAATCTAAAGTCATTCCTAGCAATACAGTTTCCGAAATAGCATCTACTTTCTTGCCATCAAGTTTTATATTTAGCCCTACTTGGGGTACATTTGGTAATGAGAACTTAAGACATTTAGTTTTGTTCGCATTGAGTAAAAGATTATTAGCCGCAAACCATTTCGAGAGAACAGCTAGACTATCGTTGACATGACACAAAATAAGAGAAGTGTCATCAGCGAATAAAATTATATCCGAGAAGTTAGCCATCAGGTAAGGAAGGTCATTAATATAAACATAGAAATAAAAAAGGGCCAAGAATTGAACCTTGAGGCACGCCCATCTTAACTAGAGACCCCGAGGACGTTGCCCCGTTAACATTTACTTTTTGCTGCTTGTTTGATAAATAGGAAAGCACAAGATCAGCAGCTCGTACACGAACTCCGTAGTGGTGTAATTTACAGATGAGTGTATTGTGGTCAACGCAGTCAAACGCTTTTGAGAGGTCACAGAAAATGCCAATTGCATCCTGATACTTCTCCCAGGATTCCAAAATTTGACTGATGAGTTGTACTCCCGCGTCAGTCGTTGACCTACCTTTCGTGAAACCAAACTGTCGACTATGTAATATCCCATTTGAGTTAAAATGTGACAACATCTGGTCTAGCATGATTTTTTCTTGGTTTTGTCTATAATTAGAGGGATCACTCCTACTACCCGATTTGAAAATTGGTACTACTTTACTATGTTTCATTAAGTCAGTAAACGTACCAGTGTCTAAACATTGATTAAATATGCCTGTTAGGACAGGGGCAATTGTGTCAATGATATCTTCAAGAACCTTAACGGAAATGCCCCATAAGTCTTCAGTGTTTTTTATGTTAAGACTTTTAAATGCTGTTTTAATTGTGGCAATAGAAATGGGTTTGAATTCAAAATTTGGAATGTCCTTACTGAAGTTTTCTTTAAGAAGAGATTCAGCAAATATAGATGATGACGGGAGAGATTTCGTAACCTCTATTGGGATGTTGGTAAAGAAATGTTCTAAAGTCTCAGCAACTTTTAACTTATCTGAAATGGTTTCATTATCAATTTTTAGAGCTAACTCCATCTGATGTCGCTGTTGTGTGTTTCCAGTTTCTTTGTTAATTACCTGCCACACAGCTTTTATTTTTACACACACAAAAACTAATTTATTATCTTTAAAAAGTTTACCTAATATTTCTTCCATAATGATCAAAAATGATGACAAGTTCGAGGCTGGTGGTCTATAAACAGACAAGAAAGTATGGCCCTCAATCTCTGCACATGCTACCTTATATCTAAAACAACTATTGCATAATATCAAAGTACCACCCCCTATCGAAGACCTGTTGTACGCACTGGCAACTGAAAAATTATTTACATTAAACAACATCCTATCTGGTTTTAACCAGGTTTCACAAAACTATAGGATATCCATATGATATTTATCTATTAACATTTCCACGTCTAGGATTTTGCCAGGGAAGCGATTTATATTTTGGTGATACAGTAAAATATTCTTATTACGCTTCTCTTTTGTCGTGTCTAAGAGTTTAAAGAATTAATTACAGTATTATTAGAAGTACTAGATAATACTGTTTCGTCACTTAACCTAGTCTCAGTTAAATCATCAATAACTGCGTGTATATTGTAAACTAACAAAGTAGCTAATACATGTTGACTTTTCTTGGGAAGAAACATATGTTCCCGAACGATTACAAAATCTCTATCAAAATTGTTAGTATCAAAATACAAGAAACGGTCACTATGACGACATGTCAAAATATGCATTAAATTATTTAAGCTAAAAATGTAATAATTTTCTTCATAATTTAATTTTTTTGAATATGGCAAAGCACATAATATTATTTTACCTAATTTTAATTTAAGTAGGGTGTCAGGAGAGGTCTTGGTATGTTAAGATGGTCACCCGTCCACGGAACAACCGCGGCAAGCGTAGCTTAACCTGATCGATCGAGCCGTGCGGCTAATATTACTTAGCCACAAGCCCCCTGTCGGATATAAAATGATAAATATATATAAAATCAGATCAAACTTAATTAAATCAAAATTAAATCGAAATTAAATTAAATCAGAATTAAGTCAAAATTAAATTAAAATTAAATTAAAATCAAATTAAATTATAAAAACCACACTACAATACATGTCTAAAATTGCTTATAATATAGGCAATTTATTTTAAAAAAAAACTTTTTCGTGTAGTCGGATTTTCAAAGTAAGTCGGAGAAAAAACGGTCGAACGAAAACGTTTCTTACGAACGATGGGAGATATATGATTGAGTTCTAGAGAAAAGTTGAAGCTTGATAATGCCTACAAACAATTCAGCGTCAGCATATGTCTAACTTTTATATTTAAGTCACAAAAAGAAATTTTTAATATTAAAAAAAAACATTTAAATCGTTAGGTCATGTTTATTGGTCATATCATATCAACAATTATGAATTCTTATCAAAATAAGTAATTTAGTAATTTTATCATCTCAAGTGTTTAAAACAAAACACTTTTACCTTTTACTGCATATAATTTTGGACGAATGGTTAAAGAGATAATACGACATAGGTATGGAACCGCGACCGTGTCGTAATCTATTGACTGATATAAAAATGTTTACTCGCACTTCGCCGGTTTTTGTATATTTCACTTCGTTATTATTGACAACCCAGCCCTGTTTCGCGCGGTTTTTACGACATTCATCGATATTTCTGTAATATATCTCAAGTTAAATATTAATGTTTTATACACATACACCTTCCGGAATAAATTCTCTAAATTATAGTGAAAACCGCATCTAAATCCGTTGAGCAGTTTAGAAGAACAACCCGGTCACACAGACGGGACACGAAAAGCGTATATGTATATTCAAGGCCTGCGCAGAAGACCCTACTTTTGTCCGCGGAGAACAAACATTCCCGAACATATTTCAAGCATTTGCGGGGTACTTTTAGTCCTCAGTGCGGTTTTCGATACAGTTTATAAGGGATCTATATTGGTGGACAAAAAGCACCCCGCGAATAGTGCCTCGTCTGCAGGCCTTCAATGTTACTTTGGCTATATTCTTGACCACAAAAGTAAACATTCGTAATAGGCAGTAGTCCGATTATAGTTTATCTCAGAACGGAACAATTCCCACACACAGAGCCTCAATACAACCTAATAAAAAAGGAGAAAATCCTACCTCTCCAACTTCGGAATCAAATTAGACTTATTATCGATAAGTTCAGTGCTAATAATATTCCCTTCTTCATCGACATCACACATCAGGATCTCGACTCCGTTGTCTTTAATCACTGGTTTCTTATCAACTTCCATTTCATCATCGTCTTCATTCTTCAAAGTGATCTCGAAGCATCTGGGCGTGCACACGGTAGGGCCGGCGACTTGTCTTAGTTTAAAATCTAGACTTGTTACAGGCACATTTGGACTGCTATAGCCGTCCATTATTTTTTCTGAGACTTCTAAGGATTCGTAGCGAGTGGTTGTCAGCCTGTACATGCCGTCTTCGCTGATTTGGTATCTGAAAATTTGAGAAGATTGTTTTTGAAATTTTATAATACTAATTTCTGCCAGCGGTTTCGCCCGCGTTTAGGACGAAAATCATACGACGGGCTACTGGACTACTGGGATAAAAGTATCAAAATCAAAATGTTTTATTTTTTACACGCTGTACATTATACAGTTCGTGGCGTCTCCTTTTAAGCATATAGATGCCTGTGCCAGGAGGCGCCGCTCTTTTAAATCTTACAATTAATGCAACATGTAACTAAAAAAAGTTAATAATTCTTATTTATTATATTAGTCTGTTGGTGTATATGTGTGCTTGCGTGTGTGTGAGAGATTGTGTGAGGGTGTGTGTGTGTGTGTGTGTGTGTGTGAGGGTGTGTGTGTGTGAGGGTGTGTGTGTGTGAGGGTGTGTGTGAGGGTGTGTGTGTGCGTGTGTGAGGGTGTGTGTGCGTGTGTGAGGGTGTGTGTGTGTGTGTGTGGGTGTGTATGGGTGGGTGTGTTTTAGTGTGCGGGTGTGTATGAGAGAGGGTGTGTGTATGGGTGTGGTTATTTTATCCGGAGCCGTTTTTACCTTATATTTAATGGAAGATTTTATATTATTTACCTAATAGAAGATTCTCTACTTCATCGTAGCATAACTTGTTGCATTCTTGAAACGGTTTAGTATCTATATATATATATATATTTATTTTATTATATAAGAAAGACGACCGTTTGTCGTGCTGAATATTTGCAAATTCTGTTTGCAAGTATCGTATGTGTTAATCCTGGTTATAAACTATCTGTGTGCCAAATTTCAACGAAATCCGTTCAGCCGTTTAGGCGTGATTGTTTGTAACAAACATCGAAAAATACAAACATCTAAACAACCAAATATACAAACTTTCACATATACAATATTAGTAGGATTGACTTTGACTTTGATTAAGCACGTAAGCAGCGTGGGTAGCCTTACAACCTTAAGTTGGACCAACAACCTGCTTAGTGGTTACGGTCATAGATTTATGTCGCAGCAATCCGCTGTATGCGGACAGTATAGGACCAGTCGATGTGACGAGGCTTGGCGGAGTCCTATGCCCAGCGGTGGACGTCTTTTCGCTGGGATGATGATGCTGACAAAATAAAGAAAGTGACATGACAACTTACCTAAACCGGCTATGTCCAAATGACCACTGAGCTCCATGCTCCTTCACCAAATGCGTTGTCAACCGATTTCCTCTAGAAAATATCTTCATATTCTTCTCAGGACACAAATGACACGCATATTTCCTAACAAACTTTCCATTTTTCTCCTTTTTAACTTCATAACAGTCGGAGTCTGAATTTTCTTCGTCAGATAATGGGTCTATCTCCTTTTTAATTGCTTTAGTTTTCTTCTTCTTCTTTTTATGTGTTAGTATGTGTTGGCGGAGGTCTGATTTTGTTATGGCTCTGTGGAATATTGGTTAAATATGTATTAATTCGACAAGTGTAAGTTTTCGAGGAGTTCATTCCCACTGAGTTTAGCATGCAAAACAAATATCATTTTAACAAGTTGCCAAATAAATATCAACAATGCGTTCCTTAAAATAAAGTACAAAATGAATATCCTCTAATCTGAGACGCGCACTTCTGCCCGCTCTCTCGGTCTAATGGAAGCTTATTTATTTAAAACTTTCATAAGGTCGATATTTGTTTGGCAGTAAAACCACGTTGTACCGTTAGTTATCTGTCGTAGTAACTTACTTATATTCACAGTGCGGGCACGCATGCGTCCTAGTATCCTTCCTCGCCAGATGCCTGTAGCGCACGTGATTTGCTAGCGCGGCCGGCGACGTGGCCGACATGTCGCACAGACTGCACGCGTACGTAGATATATGCTGACGTGTGTGCTCGCCTAGTAGGTACTCTGTGGCGCAGCGGGTGCCGCATAGCTCACACACGAATGGAGAGTTTGGGTATACGTTCTGGAAGAAGAAATAATATGCTTTAGGTAAGATAGTAAATGATTTACTGATTACTGACTGCACACATTGTGTGTAGCAGTGATGGCCCAATGGTATCGGCCGCGACTTACGAGCTGTGGATCATAGGTTCGAACCCAGAAAGACGGTTTACTTAGTTTATTTTATTTAATTACCACTGCTTTCAAAACGGTGAAGGAAAATTGGCATGTCCTAGAACCGAAAATTCAAAAACATTATTATTTCAATTACATGTTAAGGCCCAGACCATCTAGTTGTATTTTAGTACCACAAAAGAAAATAATATTATATTTATTTGCACTAAATGTGAAGCATAAAATGGCCGTCGCTCAGCATAATGCAAGAAGGAGCCACACACAGCAATGCAACAAATGAACAGTTCTTGTAATAGAAACCAGAATTTGGCAGCATTTACAGTTAGAATGAAGCCCGTCCGAATTATTTTTAATATAGTGAAGCAGGTTAGAGCAATACAGCAGATTATTATTAAGTTTACACAGAACAAACAATATTTTGCGTTTCAAGAGCATGCGACGATCATTGCAATTTAAACTACTATCATCATCTGCCTAGCCTTTTAGACACAGTCGGGCTATAACAGGGGTTGGCTTGGCTTTTAAGCTAACCGGATTAACTGAGTACCAGTATTTTCCACGGAGCGACTGCCTATCTGACCTCCACAACCCAATTACTGGGTAGTACTATACCCCTTCGGACTGGTTGTCAGACATTCGGGGTTCTGACGATCTGTAGTGACTGTCCAAGATCCACGAATGACAGCCGGGACACACAACAGCTTACCGTGCTTTCCGAGGCACGGGGGGACTTGGTATGCAAAGATGGCCACTCAATTTAAACTCTATACCATTGACATAAAGATCACATGCTTGAATTTCAAGCTACTTTTCTATACGGAAAACACGATCACAAAACATACCTGCCTTCTCAAATGATCAGAAAGTTTCCTATTATTCGCGAAGTGCTGTCCGCAATGATAACAAGCGATCAGCCGTTCCCCTGTATGAGTCCTCACGTGGACATTGAGCATCTCTTTCCGAGGGAATATTGCGCCACAACCAGCCCACGAGCAAAGGTAGTTCTCTGAATAATTCGTGTGGACTTTTACATGGTCTAGGAATAGCTGGAACCAATGAAGAATTATTTCTCTTACTTGCCATGCCATCTGTCACTGTAAAATTGTAAATACCGTTAAATTAAAATCTATCTCGCGAGATTGTAAACTGTCGAAAGATTGTGAACCGTAACATACTGCTTACAATTTAAAGTAGTATATTTCGGTAGATTATAATCTATCGAAGTGAAACCGTCAAATTGTGACCGGTATCAAGACGGATAGTATCTTGAGCTATTACTAAATAGTCAAGTAACTGCCACTAACTTGGAACGGCACCACTCGCTTCGATCACTCGGCTCGCGCGCCGTTGGTCGCAATTCTAACCTAAACTACTCGGTCGGTAAGCAGTATGGTGCAGTTCACAATTTATCGACAGTTTACATTCTCGCGAGACAGATTATAATCGAACGGTATTTACTATTTAACGGTGACATATCTATTACATACAATGTATTGGGTGCAAAAGGAATGGTACCATATTTTATACGAGTTTTCAAGATTCATTTTAGGGGATATCGTTTTTTTTTTTTTTTTGGGAAATCATCAAATAACTTCTCCCGCTCTGGGTGGAGCGGGAGGGCGTGTCAGACTTTTACTGACTAAAACCCACCCGTGTTCAGTTGCCTGTGTGCCAGGGGCCGCGGTATCTCTTTCGAACAACCCGCACCCCTGGCAGTAGGGGATATCGTTAAGCAGTAACATTGGTATCTTTACTGTGATTTCCCGGTAACGCGATATTGGTACAAAAAGTACCAAACAGTACCCTACTGTTACTCCTTATGACATCAGCTATCTGCCAGAGAAAGTCCCGTCAAAATCGGTCCAGCCTTTCGAAGATTAGCCAGGACAAACAAAGAGACATTCTGACAGACAGTCAACAATGTTAAAAAATGTTTTCTTTTTGTCATTTGTATGTACTTACATACTTTCATATCATCATCATTTCAGCCGAAAGACGTCCACTGTTGGACTTAAGCCTCCCCCAATATGGGAGGTTTTGCCATAATCGCCACGCTTGGCAGCCGGTTTGGCGATTGCAGTATGGTGGTCAAATGCATAGAGAACGCTGCTGCCAATTCTCTAGTACGTCCCTTTGTCGCCTTCTACGACACCCACGGGAAGAGATGGGATGGTGCTATTCTTTACGTCCGGCACCACACGGAACTACTTTCATATGCATTAAGTAAAAAGCTGTTATATTGACATTACACATAGACACTTCAATTCTATGTAATTGTATATCTATGTATATGTAAGTCTTCTCCTTAGCGTGTCGATGGCATTAAAAATACACTCTGCCCAGAATTTGGCTATGAGTTAGGCACTTTCAGCTGCTTCCTTCAACTCCTACAGCGAGCATACAGCAGGACACGCTGGACAAGATAATGTAGATGTATGGATGCAAGATCACTATTCAAATGACGCAATTAATTCTTGCAACTCTTGTAAAATTACCTGCATTGAGTTATATTTACTTTGCTCCTCACAGCCAATCCACATGCAAGCATAATCGTTAACTTGAACAGGTATCTGGTTTCGTTTACTGGAATCCTTCTTGCATGGGGCTAGTTTCAGGGTAGCCCTGCCGTTGAAGCCGATAGCCAACAACTTGCCATGGTAAGCGTGGTAGTTCAGGTGACGCACCATTTCATTGAAGTCTGATGTCTTGTGACCACATACGTCCCAGAGGCAGACATATTCAACTGGAAACAAAAAAGGAGGTCATTAGCCGCTAAGCAAAAGTGACACTGGGCTGGCCACGTCTGCCGTATGCCTTATGAGCAGTGAACAAAAATAACCACTACGTGGAGCTCTGACACAGCCAGAAGGAGTCGCGGCAGATCCTGTAAAGATGTAGGAACGACCTGGGAAAAAAACAAACGACCAGTGGTCCTCTTTGACCCTGGATCGGAAGAGCTGGAAGTCATGGGGACTGGCCCTTGCCCAGCAATGGGATGCTGCAGGGTGACAGTAACGGTAGTAGGTAGTCATTTAAAGTTCGTCCTAGGCAGTCGTACCTGCGAGACGCCCATTCGCTATACCCACGCAACTAAAAGCGATAGTCGAGCGAGTTCTCAATCGACGAGATCGTTTGAATGAATTATGTCTAACAAACGCGATTTCAATTATTGTGCGTTTACGTCATCTTTTTAATACAACATGTTCCTTTGATATCTCTAGGGTATTAATGAGACCATGTCAAGAATCAACTAGCATATGATTTTTTTTTATTAGTTTTTTTTTATTTAAAAATCTTGAATACGTCTTTATGTTTCCTTGATAAGTAAATCATTTCCATTCAAATTAAAAGCTGAGAAAATTCGACGTCATATTTCACGTAAAACAATACATAAATAATGGTGACGTCGAATTATTTTGCATGAGAAAACAAAAATATAAGTTATGAAAATATTTTGTCTGTTTTTCAGAATTTTATTGTGAATCTAATCATTTCAGGGACCCCGGATGGATTAGATTCACAATAAAATTGGTCCAGGTAGGTGGCGCTGCGTTCGGGCAGACAAAGACGTTTTTGGCGATGGGATATCCCATTGGGCACATGCTTGGTATTCTTGTAAAAGAGCACAAAGATCGCTTTACGTTAGGTTAATCGAAACCGATAGTCGTTAATAACGCGTCGTTATTCCAGCATATACTTACCTAACTTAGAAAAATATTCCACAAAGCACAAACAGGATTTTGCATAGATACAACAAAATATACACAACATTTTCCTTGAAAACAGGGGAAAGTTTCATTTAAAATAATAATCTGTACATCATAATCATTTACAATAACAACAAGTTACATTATCAACAACAAATTCAATCAATGTCATTTTATCAACAGATGATAACATAAACATATTAACTTTTAACAAGTTTTTGTATGTTTACCTTTGTAAATAAGTACAAAACAGAAAAATACAATACATAACCTACAATAGGTCTACATAACAGTGCAGTTTTATTTTTGTCTCATTTTATCATGGTTTGGCTGTATACAGGGTGGCAGGGAGCTAGCGATGGGCGTTGAATCAACGAACCAGTTGAATCAACCGTTGATCTAATGTCAACGTATTAACGTTAACTAGTTGAATTTGTCAACGACGTTTAAGAATATAACTCGTTTAAGAATCAACTAAACTAAATTTGCAAACGTACCTAACGAACTGAGCAAATAACTTACGTTGAAAATACAATCATAGATTCCGAACGACGGTCATGTCGTAGAATTTGAACTCTCAGTAACGTACGCAAGAGTTGATTTTTGAAATATTTCTTTAAAAAAAATTATATCAATATAAGAATCGTTGAACGTCGCAGCGTTGAATAAAACCGTTCAATAAATGAACGGTTAACGTTACAAGCCGACAATAGTTGTACGTTAACTCGTTGACGAGTTTAACTAGTTGATCAACCAGTTGATAAACGTAAATCAACGTTGACGTTGCGTTAACGGAAACACCGTCAACGACCCATCGCTAGCAGGGACATCGACGCGCAACCATTGATTCAGTTCATGATTCTGAACACATTGAAATTAAAAAAAAATGCTGTTTCATAGAAAAACAATACCTACGCGGTCAAAATGGCACGGCTAAATTATTATTTTTAACGACGCAAATTTTAATGCAGTTCTAGAATCAGTTGCTGAATTCATGCTTACAGATTGCGCATTGGTGTTTCTGTCACATGGTTTTTTCCCTGCCATCTGCGATCGTCTATCTAGGCATAATCAGCTGGGGTCTTTGTATGAGATTGATTTTGTGATGTTCCGTTGAACATTCACATTGGGTGGTTCAGTGGTAATACGGGCTGTTGTCCGCAACTCCACGTCAAAGCGCGTATTTTGCGTAAGTTCAGTAATAAGTAAACATTAAATTTTCACCCTGTTTGTCCAAGTTCACGATCTACCATCTTTTTAGGCAGAATATATTCCTTTGTCTGTATACATATTTGTTTTCGGTATACAGAGAAATAAATAAAAAACATTTCAGTACAAACCTCCTGAGTCTTTTTCAATGACATGCACATCCGAAGAGTGGTTGCGGACATGTTTCTGGTACAGTTCATAATCAATGAAGATGTGTCGACATGACTGCCATTCGCATTCTATTTGCAGGTTGGCAACACGCAGCCTATATCGGGACTGCAGACAAAACAAACAAATACAATTGTACTGGCATTATGTATTTGGCAATTACGTTTGGGTAAAATTGAGGAGATCAGTCATGTTTCATACTAAATTGGACCCACAACCCAAAATGCTGGAAAGCGAAAAAAAAAATGTGTTACCCTGGTTGAGGAAGAATACCAGAAGATGTTATTCTACGAGTGCTTATTTGGCACAACTTACTGTTAGCAGAAACATTTGCGTGTGTCATAAACATCTTGAGCATAACATATGGCATGAGCTTGCAATATAAGAAAATCTTTCCCCAAAGTTCTCTTGCGAACACATTGTGCGAGCCTTGGCTTTAATAACACATCACGGTTGAATTTTCTAAACTTTTAACAACACCACTTTTTAAAAGTTGGTGTTGTAAGAAAAGGAATCCCATTCATAGCTTACCCACAAACAGTTTGGAGATTCTCTTTAATATACACCAAGTGTGGACGACAACAACAGCAAAAAATATAAAAGAAAACAGCTATAGAAATGATCATAGTGATTTGGTGCCATAGTGAAAAATGCATCGTTGGACTTCCTCAACTTACATGACACACTTTTATTATGTCTCCCTTATTTATGCTTATATGGATTGGCACAAGCAAATAGAGGCCTAGCAGTGGGTGAAGATGTGGATAGATGATGCATAATAATAAAACTAATGAAGTCTTTGAATGATGAGGCTTAAACTATGCATAGGTACACATGGTATTTTCAACCAACTACTACTACCAACTACATCAAACTATTTCGGAGATGCACTTTACAAATTAATAAAACGAACCAACTAGGTTAACAGACTGTAACTGTAACTATTTTTTTTGTCACTCACCACAATTCGAGGTTCTAGTGAAGGCTCATTGACGCCAAAAGGCACAGTCGCATCGTCTTCAGCGACTGCTAGCAGAAAGTTCTTCCTAGCAGCATGATTTTGTATAATAAACTGTATGTCGTTTTTATTCTCCAATGATAACTTCTCCGTGGCTTCATTATTCTGTTTTTGCAACCATTCCATACTTCGAACGAGTTTCTGTTTGCCATCTTTTCTATTGCTTGCTTCTTCACCCATTGATGTTTGTTATTTCTTGTTTTTTTTTTATCCCAAATTAAACACTTTGTGTCGCATTTTTTGTCAAAATTACAAGAATATATTCATGTAATATTATGTACAGGTTTAGTTTTGGTGGGTTTCAGTTTGGCTTCAATAAACAGTTCCAGTGTATTATTGTAGCTTTGGTTCGATTGATTTGACGGTTTGACCTCGAACTCGAATTTACTCTCCTGAGCTCTCGATTTGACTTTGACAGTTATTTTGTTTTGACATTGTTTGATGTTGTTTTTTAACACGACCCTATTAAAAAAATAGGAACCACTGTACCTTTCCTCCCGGCGCTTTTTTATAGTACCTATTTTTTTTGGGGAGAGGGGTAAATTTGAAATCCACAAATTGTGCAAAACCATAGGAGGAAAAAAAAAAATTCAAAGCATGAAAAAAAAAAATGTCTGAATTGGGTGACAAAGATATCGTGGTGAGTCTAAATGTGTTTCCAAGCAATAATGAGGTCTATGACATATTCCAGGTCAAGGTCAACAACCCAAAACTCGAAGATCAAGTAATTTATTTACTAAAAAAATTATATGGAGTTAGGTAAAGTACAGTTTGGCAAGAAAGTCCTGAAACGGAACTAAAATATTTAACTATTGGCAACACTCGCTCTGCCTCGTCGAGTAAGGTACATAATCTGTCATATCTTGTAATTGGTGTCTGTTTCTCGTGTTTATTTTTATTTATTTGCGTTATTGTGGTGATACTGGTGACTCATTGTGTTCATAATGAACAGATCTGTTATTCGCAGCTCCGCAAGAGCGATAATTTAAAAGTGTACGTGAGATGTTTGGTGAAACTCGAGACCGGACAAATTTTATCCGATCTCAACGATTTGTATAAAAGAACCGCTGAAATGACAGGTAAAATTATATTTTTTACATGTAACCGCATGTAAAGTGTGTATTTCAAGGTGTAATATCTAGTATAAACCTTTAAAACAATTATTGAAATGTGCATTCACGAATTTGAGGTTATGTTTACGAAACACATTCGGAATGCAGCGCGTTCGTATAATATTGATACTTTTTGTTAATATTGCATAAATCACTGAACAAAAATAAAATAACTGTGGTATTTTTTAGGTAAATCCATCAGTACTATATGGCGAATTGCAATAGAAGGACAAAGAAACAAAGGTGTTTTCTCCACGCCAGGGAAACATAGACTGACTGAAAAAAATCTTGTCAACATGTCATGAAAATAGAAAAACGTTATTTTCGAAGGGGGCAAACTCTGTATAGTGTAGTACATTGAAAGAAATATCATATACCTACAAGATGAAAGCAGCAGTAGTGACACATCTGAAGACAGCCAGCAGAGTTTTGGTGAAAGCTCACAACAAGACGTGGATGAAGACTTTTCGGGCGTGGAATACTTAGAGAAAAACATTTTTGATGCTGATTAAAATTTTTGATTCTGATTATTTTCTTAGTTTTTGTTTAGAACACCAACTATAGAACATTTTGCCTGTGGTTAGAGGATAACTTGGATTTGTGGGACACAGTCACACAATAGTCAGGCTTCCAATTTGTCACTGTGATCTAAACTTTATTGATTTAATCTGGGGTCTCGTAAAACAGAAAATTGTCTCACAGAATGTGGGATTAGTTGACATCAAGGTATATACCTAATAATTTTATTTTTAATTCATTAAAATAAATAACTGCAAATGTTATTGTTCTAGGCAGTGGCTGAACAAGCGTTTCAGAGTTTTTCTTTTTTTCATAAAACCCGCCAATATTCACATTAATTGTCAAAAAAACTAAGTATCAAAACCGTTTTCATTGTACTATATAGGGTTACAACATGCACGATAGTGGCGCCAAATGCATGATTTTAATTATGAACGTACTCCACTTAACTGACTATAGTTAGCTCATAACTATGGCAGCACTAGCTAACAGGCGGAAAATAATGTGATTTTTAATTAAGGCCACGTTCCGAGATACGATAATATCGATTTGAGCGTGCTCACACCCGTTCCGAATTGGCGTCAGCGCGATAACGATGTCCCGTGAATCGTCATAGATGACGTCATGACATGCGCCATCTTGCGATAACGCCGACCATGCGATAAACTAATATCACCGTGAGCGCTGTCAAAAATGACACTTATGCTGTTATGTTCTGATTCGTATCATAGTTTTAGCTAACTTATAAATAGTGCTTCTGGCTAGAATCGCCACCTAATCAAATAAGAAGATGAAATTTGTGGTCTATACAAGTTTTATATGGTGTAAATAGGTTTTAACATTGAGTGAGCACTGTTAGCGCGTTCACGAGCGTTCCGTATTGATGACAAAAATGACAGTACTTAGCTGTCATAATCGCGATATCTAACTCGGAACGCAAATTATTGATGTGAGCGCTCACAGCGCTATTTTTCTAATTCGGAAAGTGGCCTAAATCTAATATTTTTTTGCATAAACTTACAAACTTGAAATAATGCCTAATCAATTATGTATTTACCGAGGTACAAAATTAAACAGTCTCTTTTACACTTTATCTGAAATATTGTTTATTATGTAAGATTTAAACACACCGGAAGCACTTTTTGCATGTTGATTTCAACAGGTGAACAAAAACTTGTTCTGTTTTTCGTTTTTTTTTTCATTCGGTACTGGTCACGTTCGTTTTAAGGGCCAACTCGTTATTATGTTACAAAATCGGTTTAAAATATTATTTAAAACGATATTAAAAAATTCAAATCGGTCGTATTGCCACAAATATTGCGTCAATGATAAATTTCAACCACTGCGACTGTCCAGTAATTATCAAATACACTTTTGCTACAAAAGGGTGGAACAACAAAACATTTCACATTTAAAAAATATTTTGTGCAGACGGTTCCTAGCATAAACAGTTCATTGTTCTTGACATTCTTGACAGGTCAAATCAATTTTAGTAAAATAAAACGTGCGATTTGAGACAAGGCGAACGCGTGAAGCGGCGTGAAGTCTGGGCAAGTGCGGTGCGTATTTACAGTACGGCTCGGTGGGTCCCCACGTTGCCGCTGGTGTCTCTTATCGGTAATTTAGACACACATAAATAGTTCATCTTGTTATTGCCGTCGCATATACCGCGAGTGACGGTCGAAGGGTCGTATCGGTGCTGTGCTGATGAAATCAACCGTAACTATACAAGAAGTAGTAAATAAATTAGATCACATATCCTTACCTCTAACTACCAGAATGCCTAACATCAAAATATTCAGCGGGAGCTCCCATCCTGACCTGGCGCAGAAGATCGTCGATCGCTTGGGCATTGATTTAGGAAAAGTTGTAACCAAGAAGTTCAGCAACATGGAAACATGCGTGGAAATAGGTGAATCTGTACGTGGCGAGGATGTTTACATTATACAGAGTGGCAGTGGCGAAATAAACGACAATTTGATGGAGTTGTTGATCATGATTAACGCGTGTAAAATTGCATCTGCGTCTCGGGTGACAGCCGTCATTCCGTGCTTCCCGTACGCCCGGCAAGACAAAAAAGACAAGAGCAGAGCGCCGATCACCGCCAAACTGGTCGCCAACATCCTGTCGGTGTCTGGCGCCGACCACATCATCACAATGGACCTCCATGCGTCTCAAATTCAAGGATTTTTCGACATTCCTGTGGATAACCTCTTTGCTGAACCTGCTGTCCTGAAATGGATCAAAGAAAATATTCCTGATTGGAAGACCAGTATTGTGGTGTCTCCTGATGCAGGAGGAGCCAAGAGAGTCACATCTATTGCTGACAGGTTGAATGTTGAGTTTGCTCTTATTCACAAAGAGAGGAAAAAGGCTAATGAGGTAGCTTCCATGGTACTTGTTGGAGATGTAAAGGACCGGACAGCTATCTTAGTTGATGATATGGCGGACACTTGTGGAACTATCTGTCATGCTGCAGAGAAACTGATAGAAGCAGGAGCAATAAAAGTGTATGCCATACTTACTCATGGTATTTTCTCCGGGCCTGCTATTTCAAGGATCAATAATGCGTGTTTAGAAGCAGTTGTTGTCACAAACACAATCCCTCAAGAGAGGCACATGCAGGAGTGCCCCAAAATCCAGTGTATTGATGTGTCCATGATGGTTGCGGAGGCCGTGAGACGTACACACAATGGCGAATCTGTTTCCTACCTATTTTCTAATGTTCCATACTAGGATAACTTTCTTTATTTTAAATGATATTTTACTTTAACTTAGGTGAGTGTTATGATTCGTATCATAAAATTATATGGCATGTAACTCGTAACATTATTGTTATAATGGCTTGAGTAAATCTTAGTGTTACATGTATTTGTTATGAAAAAAAAAAATTAGTTTATATTGAGCTATGAAAGTGAAGGAAGATTTTTTGTTGGAGCTCAGTTGTCTGGGTTCTATGGGGTCGTTTTAGGAATCAGACATGGCGATAAGCAAGTAAGTGATTAATTTGTTAAGAAGATAAAATGTATTATTTAGACAAAAGCCAGGCATTCTAAAAAGAAATAGCCTATTTTAATACAAATATGAGTTGCCTTTTACAAAACAGCCTTATACAATTTTAAAAAGCAAAGAATAGAGTATTGTTGACTAAACATTCAGACTACCCTCAGTTTCATTTCTGCAAATGCCATTTTGATGATGTTTTAGTTTAATATGTTAACATTTTATAATTACATTTTAAACTTAAAATACTTTTTTCTGCCAGACATCACTTCATTCCATTTACTCCATTGTCATATTTGGAAATTAGGTCTGCATTTGTATTTTTAGCTGTTAACTTTCATATTTTCTCCTTAGAGCCTCAGAAAAACTGTTTTTATTGTTAGTTTATAAAATAAAAGACACTTTACTTTTTAAATATAATGTCTATGTATCTCTAACAACAGCTAGGGTGTTAAGGGTTATCTGTTCTTCATACTAATAACAATTTAGATAGCATTTATACACACTTATTGATCTATTTGTAAATACACTGATGTCAAATAGAGGAAAACTAAAATTAGAAACTCAAATTCTTAATCTCTAGTGTTTTGCTACTATCCAATATGAATTTGGTTCAGAAATTATGCAAGTTTTGTGCTGCCTATTTTTGTGGAAAATTTCATATTTATTTTTACTAAATCATTTTAGCATGATGTACAATTTGACCCTGTTTAGTGATGACTGTTATACAAGAGACAATAAAATAAAATGTATTAGCAGTATCTATGGTAGGTACATTTTATCAGAAAGACCTACTTGTTTTGAATATTTTTTCCAGAAAATGGATTATGACACCTAATAAATGAACTTTAAACAAAAAAGGAGATTACTCAAATGCAATAAACAGTCAGATTGACTATCAAAGTATATGTGCTTAAAATTATAAATTTATATGTATATGAAAAGCATGAATTTTATTAGATTAAGTTTTTGGATCATTGTCAACAAAAAAATGTAAACGAGAATAGTGAAGCTGCAAACAACCTTCTGTGTATTTTAATGAATTTTGTTTTTCTTTCAGTCTAGTTTAAGTTGTTTATGTTACAACTACCTAGCAATAAAATGTATTAAGTTTTACCCTTTCTTTTCATAAAAATACAACTGAAAAATAATCCATGAATTAGATTTTGTTATATAAATGTTCTAAATTACTGTAATAATCATTCTTAAATTAGTTAATCGTTTTAAAGGGCTATTGTTATAATTGGCAAATAATAGTAAATTAGAAGCTAACTGATGTAGGTCTAAAAAAACATATTGCCTCAGAATGTATATTTTTTTCTAAATTTATATAAAAAGAATTATGTATATTTGGTTCTGATAACTACGATTAAGATAATAAAAAGGATTTAAGTAAACTATTATTTTATTAGCTAAATTATTTGTTTGATAATAAAATGTCAAAACAAAAGTTTTACAACCTGCCCACGCGCTTCTGCAACACGCTGAAAATGATGACGTCACCAACCGCCAAATACTAGTGTTTACAACCAGTAGTTTAAATACCTACGTAATTCGGGGTGTTATGAATAAAATACTATGATGATGTCACAGATCTTCCATTAAAAAATCGGTTTTCATTCACACGCAACAGCTACGTCGTAGCCTTGGCGTTTGTGACGTAACGGACCTAGAGGTCATCGCCCATCCATCAATATCTTTAATCTAATAAGAGGCAAAGACGGTGCTGGATTGATGTATGGATAATGTTCTAGGCCCACGGATCCGCATCCGTCATTGGGTACGACATGACGGGCATGTCACGTGACACCCAAATCTTGATCCAAAGACGTTTGCCTGACTTACCTACTTATTTAGTTTTCTCAAGGAGCCCTGCTCGAAGAAACGAGGCTTGCATAATATCCTTGGTCGTGAAGGGTAACAATAATAATATTAACAAAGCGAGGGATGTCAATGAAAAAGCTATTTTTAGTGAAGGTAGACCTTGGCTAATATCGGTATTATCGCAGTTCGCACCGGGCAGTAAAAACACAATTTCTTTACAAAAGAAATTCGGGACGACCCGTTTTTATGTTTCCCGGAATTTCTGTGGGCCTCCAAAGATTAGTGTCCTAAATTGACTACCTGGCGGTTATCAGTCAACAGTCCTGGACAATGGATGGATCATACAAAAGAGCCTTTCGGTACACTACAGACATAGGTATGACCTTTTCCTATTTACTACAAACGGCAAAACTAGGAAATCACGATTTTTATGAAAATAGGTAAGTACCTCCAACCTGCAAGTTACGTCATTGTAGCCATATTGTCCTTGTGAACTTTACCAAACAATGCTAGTGAAACTGTCACGAAACTCGGTCATCATACCAAGGGTTTCATTGATATCGATTTCTATATAATTCTAAATACTGCCACATAGTGAGATCAGTCACTCATTTTATTCGAAACCTCTCGGTTTTGAACTTGAAGAGGGCTGTGGGTCTATACTTCGCGAATCGGAGTAACAACCGCGAAATTCAAATCTTTGCAAATGGCAGTTCTGATAATTATGCCAAATGAGCAATATTTCACCAAATTGTCGTGCTTATTGCCGCTAGCTATACCAATCAGCCAAATGCCTACTTAGGTACTTACACGTAATTTAACTTTTGATAAGAACCTTTAATTGAACCAGAAAAAAATGAAACTAATTTAGTACAATAGACGTTTAAAAATGTATTTTTATGCACTTCATCAACCGTAGTAAGTAGGGTACAGTCAACTGGTAATTTAACACATAATTTGCTTTTTTTTCCACTGAGCCGATATCAACTAGGTATACACGGCTACACATCAAGCTATACTATTCCAGTATAAGCTGATCTCGCAAGTTAAAGGATTTCCGTACAGTGCGAGATCAGCGTATACTGGAAATGCATAGCTTGATGTGTAGCCGTGTGTACATAACTACCTACTTGAACTATCCAATGTCAATTACTTACCATTGACGTGCGGTTCCCTGAAGGTAAGTACAACCTTTTTTATTTTCTCCAACCATCTCACCAAAATAGATCTTTTCGGCTCTAGACTTGCTCTCCTTCAAAATATAGTCATTCAGTACATCACAAATGACCTTGTTACATCACAATACAAGTCTTAACAGTATCAATATGAAAACTGACCCTAAGGTCACGGGCCAATGATGTAAATTGTTTGTCAGTGGGTGCGTCTATCCGTCACAATAAAACACACACGCAACTGACGCAACGCAACAATCTAGATTAGGAGTTATCGTACATTGCACAATCGTGGCAATATGTAGTACAGACATAAAATAAAAAAAAAAATGTTTTCATACTAGAGAAATATTTATAATTATATTGATAATAAAATTATCTACTTATGCCCAATTAAGTTTTTAGATTGTCCAAGATTGGAAAAGCAAGATGGCGGTGTAGGTATCAGCTGGTTTTATTCATAGTTCAAATTAATTCAATTCAACAAATAAATAATCTTGTCCGTGTGCTTATTTTTACTTGGTTAGCTTAGGTAGTGCTTCAGTAGCGAAGGTTTTATGAATTTATTTTAAGGGCATAAACTGATTGGACAAACGGACAATTATTAGGTAAATTAATTATTAGGTAAATGTTTTCGAAAATTTGGCCGTAGCTTGGTTTTGGGTAGTAAAAGGGAAAACCGATTCTAAAGAATTTATATTTAGTAAGTAGGTACCTATACGTGGATTAATGAATTACACGGTATTCAAATTGAAGTAGTAAATACCTATGTCACCCACTGCCTTTGTCCTGCCTATCGGTACCAGTCTTCCGTTGGTACTAGTAACTACTCAAAAATACCTGCAGTAATGTTTTCTCGAATTCAAGGCCTTGTTACTTATTTAAACATTGTGGCAATATGACACGCACTTTCCATGCTTTTCGTTTTATGTTCGAATAGCAATAAATGCACAGTCTTGTGCTATTTCACGAAGCTCGTCGGTAAGGTCAGCAACTAAAATCGGTTTACACATATTATATCTTTAAAAGAGTTTTTGGCGGGATCGCGTTGGAACATGTCGCACGAATTTTCATTTTCATGAAATTTAGTGAAATAGCGAATTTAATTGTATGATTTTGGTAGTGAATTATTCAATTTAGTTACGTGTGAGTGCACAAGTGTCGTGAAGGTGAAACTAAGTGACTAACGTGGACTTTTCGTGTTCCCCCCAAAAACTCCTATTAGGTTGTTGTAAAGTTACTACCGCTTTACAATAACTTTAACTTTGACTTGACTGACTATAGACGACTATGACTGTTTTGTAACTTTGTGCCCGATATCGGGCCATTTACTTTATTGAAAAGAAAAATTACTTGACACTGGCTAAATGCACAAACCGTGTGAAGCCAAAACCCAAAAAAAAAAAAAATATCTTAAAAAAAATTCTAAGTATAATAATTATTAGATAGATTTTCAGCATTTTTATGTAGGATATTTAGATGTAGATAAGTAGTCAAGATTTGTATTTTCTCTATAATAATTTGATAATAAAAAAGTCACATGGCTGGTGCAGTGAGGAGTATGCTCTCTCTCCCTCACTATTAACTCACTTAAACTCACCCACTACTAACTTAATTAGGCCTACCTACTTATTTTATTATAGTTGACTCACTATCAGTAGGAATAGTTTTCATTTTGACAGCTCATCAACATTCATTGCGTTATTTAAAATGTTGAGCAGACAAATTTTATGATTCAAAATCTGATTGATAGTCTGCTACGCAATTAGGGTGCGTGTCCGAATATGAGCTAGAGTTATAAAGAGTTAATTTTAAGAAGATATCGCCGCTGAATTGTAGTATTCCTCTGACCCCGATGACTTCTTTAACTAGGGAGATAAACAGCAGATACGGGCACGGTTATAGTAATACAATCCTCGTTGAATTATGAACGTACCTACCGTAGGTTCTTATATATTTAGGTACCTAAAAATGTAAAAATGTAGGTACTCCTCAGCTTTAAGGTTTAATTTAAATAGTAAACAAATATAATACTTACTTAACTAAAGCTATTCACAACTTAAAAAATGGCGTCAAAAATTCACCCGCATCGCTGTCGACTGGTAATGTTCCCAAGAGACTGGCGGCATTACCACGTTGTATGGCGATGCTTAGCCGCTGGCCAAGTTAGAAACCAGCGCTTGGGTCACGGGAAGTGTCAACCAGTTTATTCGAGATTTCCTTGAAGAGACCATTAGCACTCGGACCCCACGGCCCGCGGCAGGCGCGCACGCTCAGCAGTAGTACCTAGCAGACGTGTTAAGTAGATTGTCTTGTATTACTCTGCAGAGCGGCTCGTCCCACCGCGTACCGGAAGACGTAAAGTTGGAAGGACTCCCACATGGAGGACCGATGACCTTGTGAGGGCTGCAGGAGTCCGCTGGATGCAGGAAGCACAGAACCGATCGAAATGGTGGAGCTTGGGGAAGGCCTATGTCCAGCAGTGGACGTCTTTCGGCTGAAATGATGATGATGAGTTCGCCCGGAGGACACGGTGGAGGTCTGCCCGGCTTGGGTGGAGCACCGCTGTGTCCTCGTGGAGGCGATCGGTGACGGCGATCTCTCGCGTCCGGGCCCTGGTCCAGGCCATGGTACGGAGCGAGAGTGCATGGGAAGCCGTCACCTCCTTCTGCGAAGCAGTAATGCTCGCGAAGAGGGAGGTGGCGCACGTGAAGGAGAGGCAATCTATGCGCCCTCACGGCCTTAGTCGCCGCAGGAGACGCCCTAGGCGTCGGGAATCCCAGGCTGATTCCCGGCCACCGTAGGCGCGGGCTTGCGGACGGTGAGTAATGGGTAGCTCGCCGTCAGGTAAGGACCAAGCCTGGGTCGACGGCGCGTTGTGTTCCACGCGCGCCTCAAAGAGATGTCAGCACCAACTGGTGGGGTCCGCAAGGTCAAAATCAAAGTCTTGTGAGCGCGGTGCGAATTGTTCGAAAGAGATACCGTGGCCCCTGGCACACAGGCAACTGAAGGAACACGGGTGGGTTTTAGTTATAACACGCCCGCCCACACGCTTATTTGATGATCTCTCACCCTTAAAAAAAATCGCTAAGCATTCCTCGTCTTTTTTCTTTCTGCTTAGCTTCAATGGGCTGTGGCGTAATGTTAAATAGCCTATAACCTTCCTTAAAAATTGGGCTATCAAATTCAAAAATATTTTTTCAAATCCGACTGGCAGTTCTAGAGATTAGCGCGTTCAAACGCGAGTTTGTTGCGCCACTTCTTCCCAGCTAAAGCACTAGGAAGTGGTGAAGGGCGGACGTTTTGGGGGACTGTCTTATGTAATTTTGACGTTCAGAAAGTGCTGACTCTCAGCCTAGTTTGAATAAATGACTTTTGATTTTGATTTTGAAACAAACAAACTCTTCAGCTTTGTACTACTAGCTTTACTCTTTAGTTTTTGTAGATATACTTAGATATGCACTGGTAAATACACCATCACCTACTTAGATGGGTACCTACCTTAGCAGTCTTACAAATATTTAGGAAGGCATCTATTATGTAAGGATTTTGTTATTACGCATCGCTTTGCCTGCTTAATTCAGTACGTGAAGGAAGTACATTAATCAACGTTCTGTCATGCATGGTCAAGGTTGTGTTACATAACGAATTTGCGAACATCACTGACTGACATTCTCATTTAAACAGTCTCAATCTCTCAACCAATACACCATTTGAAATAAAACATGAAACGCTGTACAGGTCGCGTCATGTAAAAAGAACGCTGGCGATCAAGCTGCGCACTTGACGATTATCGGTCTATTTGGTTGTATGAGGTGGGTTTTTCAATGTACCTACCAATAAACGAAGCGGCGAGCGAAAGGCTAGTTCAAAAATAAAATAATAGACCTAGTACTTTCGTGCGCGAGTGTACCTACCCATGCGCAAGCACACACCTTCCACTTTCTTCCAGCGTTATTTTTACCTGACGCGTACTGTAGGTTGATTCTACACAACAGAACACGCCATGTTTTCCCGAAGGGTTAAGCAGGGCTGGAGAAAAACAAAATGACATTTTGCCCGACCAGAGAATCGAACCCAGGACCTTATCTCAGCTGTAGCGCTTGCGACCACTAGACCAACGAAGCAGTCAGGTAGAGCCTATACCTACAAAACCTGCTTAGGGGGCGTCCATTAATTACGTGAGGTAATTTTGGCAATTTTCCGACCACCCCACTCTAGTGAGATGTCGTGAGATTTGGCTTGACCGCCACCTCCTCCCCATAATCCCACGTGAGACATTTCAAAATGTGTATTTTTTGCGTAAAAACGTTATTCTGTGCTTATTTCCGATGGATTGCATTGCATTTGGCTGACTTGGCTGGCTGGTGGTGGTTTAATAATCGAGGTGCTACTGTGCTACTTGGTGGCGTTCGCGTAACCGCGATAAATATGATTTTGTAGCATTTAGCCATATTGGCGGAAAAACATGTTTTACCTAATTTAACCCAGTTTTCTCGTAATTTTACATCGTTTCTTTGCGAAAATAAATATAAATTACGTTATATTTGCCGAGACCCCCTCTTCCTCATGTGAGATTGGATGAGATTAACCGCGACACCCTCCCCCCCTAAACGCCTCATGTAATTAATGGACGCCCCCTTAGGTCCCTAACTAGACTCTTCATGGTTTTAGAATTAACGTAGGTAATGGTTATATGTATCTTTAGGTGGATTCGATTTATTTGCAAACTCAAGGTTTTAGATCCAACTGGTGGGGCCCGCAAGGGCCGATGTCTGCCAGGTGTGCGGGTTGTTCGAAAGAGATACCGTGGTCCCTGGCACACAGGCAACTGAGGGAACACGGGTGGGTATTAGTCAGTAAAAGTCTGACACGCCCTCCCGCTCCACCCAGAGCGGGAGAAGTTATTTGATGATTTCCCACCCAAAAAAAAGAAGGTTTTAGATAATGACTATGTAAAGGTTCAACAAGAGTGCCGGAATTAAATTTGCCGCCATTTTGTTAATACGAGTTGTACGGTGATTTTTTTTATAATTTTCACGTACAGACACGCGATTTAAGAATATGGAGTTACAAAAATGGTGAAAGTTTTACGAAAACAGTTCGCCAATTCGTTCTTTTTCTTTGGGGCTATGTGAAGGAAAAGGTGTATGCGAATAAGTCTGAAACAGTTGAACATCTTAAAGAGGAAATACGGCGCGTTATTGGTGAAATACAGCCACATTTATGCGAAAACGTTATTCAAAGATTTCAACAAAAGAATAACCCTGAGCCAGAGGTTTCGTGGTGGTCATTTGCCTGATGTTGTTGATTTCACGTTTTATCGGAACTAGTTTTCTTAATTTTGTATTAAAAATGTTTGCTTAATTCAAAAATAAATGTTTTCCTTTCAAATTAAATCCGACGCGCTTGTTGGGACACCCTCTACTTACATGAGGCTCTTCTTCGTTCTACCAAAGTAACAGTGTCCATCGACTTTCGTTGCCGACCGTATTCTAGCAACATATCATGCCTACTCAATAGGTGCTTAGAAAAGATGCAGTTTTTCTTGAAACTAAAACCAAATGATGATTACGGACAAGTATCTAACCTACCTATCTACTTTTGTGCCTAGATCTACTTAAAGATATGGTAACGGAACTATCGCGTCATTGATAATAATTCTTATCAGTGTCGTCGTGAATAAACAGAAATTGCTTCCATAATATTCAAGGGGCCTAGTTTTAATTTAAGTACGTTTGGTCCAATTCAGAGGGGGTTGAATCTATCTCTACTATGTTGGGGTCGACTTCCAGTCTAATCGGATGCAGCTGCATACCAATATTTTACATGGAGCAACCGCCATTCTGAGCTCCACAAGTTCCATAACCCAGTTAGTGGGTATATAAGGCCGAGGCTGAGGCCGCCAGGCAGTCGGTTGTAGACGTGAAGGTACGCTATAACTTGGTCTGACCATCTGGCTCTAGAAATTAATTGCTGCTTAAATGTATTGAGGCCCCATTATGTTCTTAGAGAAGAAACTGACGTCATACCCACGGAGCAATATGGCGTCCAATGCGTCCTGCGCTTTCGTCAAATTACGCGCGAAATATGAAAATGTAAAATTTAAATGCATTTTGGCACTAATCGATTAAATAAAAATTTAGTTTTTTTTTTAAAGGTTTATTGGCACTATAACATCTTACTAAGACACTTTTTAAAAATGGGTGTAATACCCTATTTCGTAACACTCTTAAGTATGGCTTTCATTAAGAGTTTATGACAGTTAACAACTTTCATTGTGATAATTACGTTTTGACCAGTCAAATTTTTCAAACATAAATTTTCGATTGATACCTAGTGGGTTACGCAAATAGGGTGCAGAATTCCTTAAAAAATTGTTCAGTAGATTTTTTCGGCAGTATGGGGCATGTGCTTATGTAATGACGATCAATCTAAAAATTGTCATGAATGTTTAGTTACGAACTTTCGTTGTTTATTCACACTTATGATAACAGTCCACGTAATATTAACTGGTAACCAAAAGTAATGAGAGATGCGCACGTAGCGTCATAATCTATTCGAGTTTCTTGACGCAATCTGATAGCCCTCGACCTTTCTGAGACCCCCTCTAGGTATAACAAGCGTCACAATCACAGTTCAAAGATAAAATGTCAATAATAAATATGTTTTTGCAAAAATGTTTATTACCTAGACTTATAATCAACATGTTAATTTTGCAATTTTCCTTTCGGTAGTTACATTAAATTGACCTCACAGGGGTAATATCTGCCTCTGAGAAATTCCGTGGCCCTTGGCACACAGGCAACTGAAGGAACACGGGTGGGTTTTAGTGAGTAAAAGTCTGACACGCCCTCGCCCACCAGGTAGAGCAGCCCAGAGCGGGAGAAGTTATTTGATGATTTCACACCCTCAACAAAAAAAAAGGGGTAATATGCGTAACACACTTAAAGTATAGCTTTCATTTTGACAGTTCAACAACTTTCATTGCGTTATTTATGTTGTTGAGTAGATTTTTTTCGAACATATGAAGCAATGGATGATTCCTTCAAAATGATTCAGATTCTGATTGATAGGGCGTTAAGCAATTAGGGTGAAGGATCAAACTACTTCTTTCCAGCCAGTCGATTTACATATTTTGTTTTTGGTCTACAATTTGATACCGTTCGAGAAGAAATATAGCAGTGGCGAAGGGTGATTTTATGAGAGGTAAGCCGGAGCAAAAAAAAAAACTGTTCCTAATTATTTTCAAGGGATCGGCTAATAGATGATAAACATTGCCATAGGGCATGCATCGCGAATTTTAATTTGTACTCCACCGTGCTCACCAAACATTACTGCCGCGCCGTCGCACAGTGGAACGAATGTATGGGAGCGGTTGGACGTAGACATGTCCGAAAAAAAAGAGTAAAATTATGCCAAACTAATGATGCCATCTTATTCGATTACTTAATGCCTTCATAACTTGTGGTGATGAATTTCTTCATAACTCCCATATTTCGGGAGTAATTTGAGAAAATGTGAAATTTTACTATGAAAATGAGTGTATCGAGCTCTCTCCCTCCTGATTCCGGGCTTGTTTCAAGTAGCGGTCTCTAATATCATAATGCTAATACTAAGAGCTATATTTAATACTAAGACACATAGTGCGCCAAATGTGCACTTTCTGGGATAAAGAGTGATGTTTATTTTATAACACAATTTTTTTATTTTTTGTTTATTTTGTTGATTAAAACCGTTTTTCTAAAGGTTTACCTTATTACAATAACATTTCTGAGCAGCCAATTAGAGAAGATATAAGCTAATTAGGATATATAATTAGGGACTTAAGGTTTACATATAAAACTGATGCACTAATGATTACTGATAAGAACATTGCTATTATTTAATTACTAAATGGCTCTTAATACACTAATTTAGCATGCATCATTTACTAATTATCACAATAACTAATTACCTTGCAATATTTAACAAAGGATACCTGGGATACCTGGATTTTATATAAATAGGTCACTATTAGTAACTTTAAAATCAGTGTTGATTTACACCTCGTTGTATCCAAGCTAATCTCGCAATGTATTTTCCAAATTTTAATACAAATCTTGATATTCACGTTGCTTTATGCGCACGCGCACATAAAGATTTACGCGACTTTAACTATTTGTTCAGTGTTTTAAAAGATAACAGTTGTGTTCAGTTATGTGAAAGTGCTGAAACAAGTTTAAAAGACTGGTGTCGTCGATTTTGCTACCGCATTTATGCAAAATGGACACAGTCTGGAAGAAGCACAGATAAGTTTCGGAAGAAACATGAGATTTGGCTACAGGCTGCAATTCAATGGCCGGAATTACAGAATGAAAATATGGAACCTTCTACAGAAAATATAAGTGACGTCATCGAGCCCATAATTTCTCCTGCTAAATCTGATGCTTCAACTTGTACACATCCTAGTCCTCGTAAATCTTTTGAGGACCTTAGTAACCGGCAAAAAAGAAGACGCACTGAAGATAGTCTTTCATGCAGCAGTAGCAGCGCTGAAATTATGTTTTCGGCCGAAAGGGCGCTTCAAAAGGCAGGACAAAGCGATACAGCTTATGTTATGAAATACTTGACGGAGAATCCAGAAGAGGCCTCAAAAATCAAAGCCTTCATTGAAGGTAAATCAATTCAGGTACGGGAAATATCCCCTTTGAAGGCATTGGCTCTTTATGTATCGATGAACTTATCGAAATGGCGCTATAACACTCTTCGGGATTTCAACACTCAAGAAGGAGCTCTTCAATACCCGAGTTACTACATGTTGGTTAAAGAAAAAATTAAGTGCTATCCGGCCAAAGAAGATCTCACAGTTACAGAGAGCTCTGCAAAAATCAAATTACAAGCCTTGATGGATTTAACCTCAAGAAGACTTATTAGGTCGTTAGAAACCCCTGTTGATCCCAATCAACAGCTCGTATTGACCAGCAAATGGGGTTTTGACGGATCATCTAGCCAAAGCATTTATCATCAAAGGACGAGTGAAGATGAGCAAATCGATCTTGCTAGTAATTTTATGATTAGTCTTGTACCACTGCGGCTCGTCTCAAAAGGTGTAACAATTTGGGAAAACGAGCGACCATCTTCCACTTCATTTTGCCGGCCAATATTGTTTAAGTTTATAAAGGAAACCAAAGAAAATGTGCAGAGAGAGATGGCTGAAATCGAAGCAGAGATTGAAGCCTTAACTCCATCCACCATCACTGATGGAATTAGTGTCAAACACCAACTGCTGTTGACAATGATTGATGGTAAAATTCATTCCATTATATCCAATACAGCAGCTTCAGTGTGTGACATATGCAAGGCTTGTCCTAAAGAAATGAATAATTTAGAGTTAATCAAAGATAAACACGCAAACGAGGACATGTATAAATATAGCTTAAGCACCCTTCACGCTTGGATTCGCTCAATGGAATGCTTATTACACATTTCCTACAAATTAGACATAAAATCATGGCAAGTAAGGGGTGATATAGCAAAAAGGCAAGTTGATGACAGGAAGAAAAGAGTTCAAGAGGCTGTAAGAAGAGAAACGGGCTTACTTCTCGATGTTGTGAAACAAGGCAGTGGATCCACCAACAATGGCAACTCGGCAAGGAGATTTTTTGAAAACTACACTAAATCTGCTGAACTGACCGGAATAGATGCTATGCTTTTAAGAAAAATCTGTGTGATCTTGCAGTGTATTTCATCAGGAGAGAAGATCAACGTAACTAAATTCCGAGAGTTCTGCTTTGATACTGCTAAGCTTTACGTGGAGTTATACCCATGGTATTATATGCCTTCTTCACTTCATAAAATTTTAATGCATGGGCCAGACATAGTTCAGAACATGTCAATTGTGCCCATTGGTTTTCTATCCGAAGAGGCATCTGAGGCTAGAAATAAAGATTTTAGAAAATATAGAGAGGGGCATTCTCGAAAGCATAGCAGTATCTCATGCAATGAAGATATTATGCACAATCTTTTACTGTCTTCTGATCCACTTGTTACAAGTAACCGTCCAAAAGGAAATAAGTTTGTAAAAAAATCTTCTTTTAAGGAATTTTATGAGTTTACGGATTCTGAGAAAAGTGATATCGAATTTGTTAACATAAATGATTTAGCGGACATCGATTCTGAATTTGAATTAATTGATGATGATGATGATGACGAAGATAATTAAATGATGTTATTGTTTTAAAATGTGTAACTTAGTAAATTAGAGCTTACATCTTAATTATTTATTGTACTTTTAATGAAACTAGGTAATTTATTATCAACTTACTTAAAAGTCATACTCTCATCAGTTCTTGTGAATATTTTTGTTAATATATATTTCTGTATATATATATAATATATTTATAGACCTCTTAATAAGTCTGTCTGCGGTTTAAAGTAAATACAAATGGGGAAAAAACGTTTTTTTTTTTAAATTTTCATTTCCTTTTATCCCAGAAAGTGCACATTTGGCGCACTATGTGTCTTAGTATTAAATATAGCTCTTAGTAATAGCATTACGATATTAGAGACCGCTACTTGAAACAAGCCCGGAATCAGGAGGGAGAGAGCTCGATACACTCATTTTCATAGTAAAATTTCACATTTTCTCAAATTACTCCCGAAATATGGGAGTTATGAAGAAATTCATCACCACAATTTATGAAGGCATTAAGTAATCGAATAAGATGGCATCATTAGTTTGTCATAATTTTACTCTTATTTTTCGGACATGTCTACGTCCAACCGCTCCCATACATTCGTTCCACTGTGCGTCGTAAGACTGACCAACTAACTTATTCCTACAACGATACTGGTCAAGTATTTCTAACAACTATTTCGATAAAACTTCAGTGGTTGACTTCCGCTAACATCGTAGAAACCCAGGGATCGTTCTTTGATTCCAGTTTCAGATAAATATCGAAAAATAACAGTTATTTGCTCCTTATGACTGACATCGGGAGTTTCGTCAAGCAACCGGTTAAATCATTTTGAATATCACTAGAGAGACCAGAAAACGTGGGATCCTGAACTGAATTACAAACTTCTAAATGGGAGTCCATTACTGAATCGAACTTGCTCAGATCTATTTATATGCTTCGATATGGGTACCGCGGTTATCGGAATTCGGGCTTTCACCGTGGCCGCAAAAAGCTACTTCTTGTTTACGTAACACAATAACGGTTTTAATAAACGGTTTCAATAAATTCCTATTTCGATCTACTTTTCTATAAAGAGCTTCATGCGAAATCATGCGAATTTGCGAAAAATTACTTACCTGTCCCAAACTCATGTAACTGTAAACAGCTATATGTTTTTTTGACGAATTCATCAGATTATTAATATGTGTAAAACCAAACCCCCTTTATTCCATAAACTACTAGAATCGGGCAAAAGTAAACACAGGAAACAATACATTTTATTTAATTTAAAAATGCCAGTCAGCCATTGATATTTATCGTAAAGATAAACATTAAAATGTTTAAGAAAACCATCGCGTCGTTGGTAATTTAAAGTCATATCTGGGTGAGCACGGCATAACATAATTATGTGTTTCTTATTTTCAAAACTTAACCTTGAAAAACATGTTTCCTCACACAGCAAATATTGCCGCCATCTAAAACTACTTATTACTATAAACTGTAAACTACCCCAAATTCCTAATTAAAACAATTAACTCAAATCCCTATCTTTATCACTGTTTTATACCACCAAACAAATACTTACTACTCAACTATAAACGTAAAACTACATAAATGAATTAATTCAATAAATACAACAAACAAAATGCAAAAGTAAGCAAAATAAAGAGTTATAAATGCAATTACGTCAAACATCGACCATACACTATCAGTTATCCGACCGAGGTCCGAGCCGATCGCATTACGAAATTCAATCTCGGTGTTGCTCCATCTTGTTCACACGCACGCATTTTTTATTACTGTCTATCGTAACTCGGCAAAAATCGGCTTGTTAGGCCGCTTAGAAACCGGGGTATCACGTGACCGAAGTGACGTCATGACAACATTTTATTGTATAGAAATTGAATTCACGACAAGCCGGTCGCGCCTACGACTTATTTTAGAGCATGATTATTATTATTAATAGTATTTTTATTTCTTTATTTAGCAGACAACTAAGTCCAATATAATTTTAATACAATGAATATATTTACAATTCTAGATGTTAGTAATAATTTAACTTATTTGCTATGTTAGTTATTAAATTCTAATACCGACAGGGTGGTTTTAATAAGATGCCTCTTTATGGGGCTTTCATCAGGCCCATCAGCAATACCTTTCAGAAGGCTATTGCTACTGTCCCGCAATCTGGTGAGAAGAGAAGCATTCTTTTTCCGCACTACAGCTGAGAAGCTATTTACTCTGGCTCGAACAAACATTGCAGATACACTGCAATAACGTGGCAGTCGCAACAGCGTCCTGAAAGCGTTGTTGTATTGGAAACGCAACGCATTGGCGGCATGTTTAGTACAGCTGGCAGCGTAGTCCTCGCATATCAACAACAATTCAAAAGTGCCTGTAAATGGTTTAATTGAAATAAATGCTTTGAGTTTGAGTTTATCTTAACAAATTTTCTGAGTGCACTGACCGAGGGAGCCAGCAGGACCATATCATCGGTGTAGCTCATGTTGTTAACACACAACCCGTGAACATAGCAGCGCACATGCGTACTGCTGAGTTCCTCGGTCAATGCATTCACATACAGATTAAATAGGTTGGGGGAGGTTAAGCGCCCCTGCCTTACGCCACATTCCAACCTGTATGATGAAGAGAACTTGCTTCCCCATCTTACAATGTTTGTTTGGTTACCGTACCAGTATCTAAAAACGTCCAGCAATTCGCTCGGGACACCCGTCGCTTTTAGCTTTCTCCAAAGAATGTCATATGAGGCCCGGTCGAACGCCTTGGAAAGATCCAGAAACTCCCCGTAAACTGGTGTACTCCTGCTAGTGTAGTACCTGACAGTGTGCTTAAGGCAAGCGATTGCACTTTCGGTGGATAAGCCGGGCCAAAACCCGAACTGTGCATCGTAAAACCGCAAATGTTTTTCCAGCTGTACGTTCAGCACACTGTCAAATACTTTAGCTATAACAGTTGCCAACGAGATGAGTCTATAATTCGACCCATCTGATGCGTCGCCAGTTCTGTTTTTAATTACTGGCACGACCACCGTTTTCATCATACTGTCTGGCAGGTGAGAGTGCGCGATACACAAGCTAAACAGTAATACCAGAACTCTCGGTAAGTGGGAACCTGCATGCTATAAATGCTCGATACGGAGACCTTCGTGAACAGGTGATTTTCTTCTTTTCATACTTTTAAGAGCTACTCTTATATCTTTTGCTGTGACAAGTATTGAGACTGGTCCCATTTGATCCTCAGCATCGATCACTGACTGCGTTGGCCCCAATACTGACTGTACCATGAACTATTCTTTAAACCGTTCCGCTACTAAACAAGGTTCTGTAACCCTATCAACACTCACAGGGAGGCCCTGGGCCACGCCCATACCAGTAGGTACATTTCCAGAAATTACGGAAGTCTGAATAGGTGTGATGTGAGGCAAGTAAGTATGTCCATTTTAATTTGATCTTGGTGATTTTGACACCGTTTCAGTCTACCTTTAAAAACTTTCCGTGATTCCGCCATTTCATCAAGAAGATGACCTGACGCAGGTCTGCGTGCCAATCCCACATAGTGAACTTAGCCTGCGCCTCCCTGTGGGCACTACCGACGTGTCTATCTCACCCTGCAACACGTTTACGATGCCTCGGCTTCTTTTGATGTGAGGAACTAGGTGTCAACCTTAAAGAATCTATTATGTCACTGTACAAGTGATCAATCACTACTCTATGGTCAGAATCTGTACAAAAATGTTCACTGCAAGAATATAATTGCATGGGGAAATCTATAATACGTAGGTACGTACCACACAGACGTGAAAAGTAATCTATTTGAGCGTACGATCTTTCCCCCCAACTGACATCGTTGGACACTTGAGCACACGGTTGTACAGTTTTTTGTTTCACTAGATTAAAATTACAATTAACGAGTAGCGGAAAATGGTCGGACCAATAAATTTCGTATTTAACATGCACACTAGTTACTAACGGTAAGGCTGCTTTGGTTCCTACACAATGGTCCAACCATCTTCGACTACCGTTAGCCTCACTAACGAACGTATGGGTGTCAGAACTCATTTCATTAATATCTAAACATAACCATTCCTGTTCACAACAAAAACTATTCAGCTAATGTTTTGTTGTTGGGATATGAAGACTAAAATTTCATTTAATTTTATGGTTTATTAAATATCTATAGTGCGATTTTAAATCAGAGTACTTACAGTATCATATTCCGAAGGGAAACCGACAGAAATCGTGTTCTTACTGCGCTTCGACCCTGGTATATAGAGTACGGTCTGCAATAAAATTCGACTATAGAGTATTTATTTTAACCAGAGGTATTACCTACGTACTTATTTTTTAAACGGAACAGGTGTTAACCTACATATGTAGAAAAATACTAAACACCGGTTTCGGTTGGTAGAAAAAAAAATAATGGAATAGTACGTGGGATTAAAGTACGACTTCCGTTGCTAACTGTACCTATAGGTACCTACACTGCTGTGTGGTGTTGCTATGCTAATTAAATATGCTACCTAGTGGAAAGTTTAAATAATCTCGCTCGTTCTAATTCCAATTCTATTCTTTATCGGTCATTGGTCTAGTTGTCGTAAAGCGGCTGTCAAGGTTCGGTTCTTGGACTGTAAAGAGTACTTACCTAATAATTTTATCAGGTTTTTCTGTTAGTTGGTAATCCGTAACATCCCACTGTAGCTGAATGTGGAGAGGAGTTAGGTTTTTTTTCTGGGTGGGAAATCATCAAATAACTTCTCCCGCTCTGGGTGGAGCGGGAGGGCGTGTCAGACTTTTACTGACTAAAACCCACCCGTGGTCCCTCAGTTGCCTGTGTGCCAGGGGCGGCGGTATCTCTTTCGAACAACCCGCACCCCTGGAGGAGTTAGTAGGTTTGAGTAGCTATTTATGTTTTTGCGTGCAACGCTGTGTATTATTGTGGGTACAACCTGTCATTGCCAAGTGCCCAAGCGTCATTAAAATTTATATTAGGAACTTAAAAAAATGCATCATACCTATTCCTTTAGGTAGGTACATAAAGAACATGTTTTTCGTCCACCCATTAATAAACACTGATTGAACTCACTTTTTTTGTTAGGCACCTATTCCTATTGCGGCTGTCCTGAAACAGCTGATTCATCTTCTTTTGCCTCGCAGTCGCGAAAGTATAAAAAAAACTAAGAATAATTTTATCGCAAATTGATAAAAAGTTAGGTATCAAAAGTATCGTTAAGCAGAATCGACTCAAAAAACAAACTGGTTGTCATTGACTTAATTTTGGATCCGCCACCTTTTTTTTTTCTAAAATTATAATGATTTTTGAACAAAGCAATCAAAACATACAAAAAGAAGTCTAAGTAGGTAGGAGGTAGGTTTTCATACCCATTGAAATTCTTTTGACGATTGGTTTATGTATTGTTAAATAGATAGTTCGTTTTATATACATCTACTATAATTCATCATTAAGCTATAGTTTTAGCGGGAAATTCAAGTACGTTCAAGCAAAGCTCGGAACCAGTTCGAAAAATACCGGTTATAACCGGTTTATTTCGGTTTTACCCGAACTTTTCTATAGAACGTAACCGTCTTGAGAACTTTATTTTATAGGTTAAAATAAAGTTCTCAATTTACCGGTTTATTCGACGAGCGGCATGTCGGTAATAATCGCGTTGCAACTTGTGAATACTTGTAAGGATGCCGCGCTGGACCTTGCATAGCAGCGCGCGAGCGCGGTACGTAGTAGGTACTTACGCTTTTTCTTTTCATTCGATTTGTGACTTTGTTACCGAGTCTGATTACCATGTACAGTAACCCGATCCCTTGGGCCAAGCAAGCCATTTAGCTTGCTTTGCCCAAGGCGCGTGGCGGTCTTACCTTTAGGGTGCACATAAAGACAGCTCGGACGGCGCCGCTTTCGCTCTCAGTAGGCTCCACTTTATAGTGACCGCTGCCATAGCAATATGACCGCAAAGATTTCAAGTGCAAATTGTGTATTTACATCGAGGTCATACGCCCCATCAGGAGTTATGCGTGCGTTGGCGTTGTCTTCGCACACGCTAAGCCCCACCACATCCATAGGCTGCAGACCCTCTAGAACCGTTTCCTTAGAAAGATCACGGGAGCCCCTTTCTAAGTCATAGGTTGACTTGCAAGATGTCATTCTCAAAACAAAAATGACTTTGTAACTCCACGTCTGCTGCGCAGTAAATTAAATTAAATCAAATCAAAATATATCATTTCACATAAACCTACTTGGGCACTTATAAATCGTCAGAAGCTAGGTGCACGATTCCAATTTGTTGTTTCCTATGGAGAAGAGCCGGCATGAAACTCCACGGTCACTCTTTACAAAAAAAATAGGCTTTTAGAATGTTTTCTAATTACAGTGTTATTATATTAGGTATGGGAGGACAGAGATTAAGAGAAATGAAAATAAAGAATAGAAAATGGTCTCACGTTCACAATGTTTGGGGTTCGGTCGGGATGGCTCGTAATTCAAAGAAACTGCGTTGGACTTTATTATTTAATTTATTTTATAAGACTTCCAGACTACATGACACAGGTTGACAAGGGAGAGACCGGATGCCTTCGTCCCATAGATAATTAATATATCATATTTAATCATAGACTACAACATGCCCCTTTTTAAAAGAAGGCTGTCAGACTGACATTGACAACTATTTGACAAGTGACATAATATAAACATAACCCTACTTTGCTAAACAAAGTTACGTTACACAAACAATAACAATTTACATTGAAAAATTATAGTCAATCGTATTAAAATCATTATAAATATAGTTATACAATAATATCTTATTATGAATTAGTGAGTGCATGTCAACATTACAATAAAAGTTACAATTTACAATTGAATTACAGTATGTCAATATTCTTGTGAAATTATCTTATGTTCTAAACATTAAACATTATAAATTAAGTCTTTGTGTTTTCTTTAACAATCTTCCCCTAGAACTATATTGTCTTTCAGCATTTACAGTTTCATCATTACATGGTAAAGGGGACTGTTCTCCACTACTTGGTATACTTAATTCACTTGGACTTTGAAGTAAGTTCTCAAAGTTTCTATATTGAGAAGACATTGGACTTTCGATATCAAATTCGTTACAATCATGTAGACTTTCAGGTGAAACTATTGTTTCATCGACATTAACAAATATAGGTGACTTTATTATGTTTTCTGACTGACTAGGTGACTTTATTATGTTATCTGACTGAATTTCAGACTGAGAATAATCATCAACATTTATAGGATTAAGTGACTTTGATTTTATTATATTTTGAGATTGTTTTTCAGACTGACCAGAGTGATTTGACTCTATTGATAAAAATGAATCTGAATCATAGCTCAGTTCTTGACTTTGACTTGACTCTGGACTTGGTTCATGATAAGTGGAGATGAATATATTACTATCATCCTCCTCTTCTAAAACTTTTGACTTATTTAGTTTATTATTTAGTTGACTAGTCTTAGGACTGACCTTAAAATTGACTTTTTTGTTATTATTTTGAGAAATATTTTTCTGACTTGACATTTGACTTTTTGACTTGTAATTAAAACGAATATGTTGACTATTCCTACGGTAAGTAGTATTATTACAATCTTTGACAATAAATGATCTTGGATATTTGGTTTTTGACACAATAGTACCTTCTGTCCATATAATATCTTTAGGATTTTTCTTAAAGTATATTTGGTCATTTATGTGAAAATCTGGATATTTTTTACTGTTTTTATCATAATAAGACTTAGTTTTTTGAATTTTTTCTTGTTTCTTTTTGTTATGTTCTGTATGCTTTACAATCTTGGGTCGTAAGTGACTAATTTTGTTAGGTAGTTGAGATCTTAATGTTCTAGACATTAAAAGCTGTGCTGGAGAGCTAAAATTTCCTCTTGGTGTATTTCTATATTGCAAAAGACCTAAATAAGGATCTGATCTGGACTCATCACTTTTCCTTAGTATATTTTTTATTATTTTTACTGAGACTTCTGCTAAGCCATTGGATCTTGGTAAGTATGGACTTGAGACAATGTGTTCAATGTCCCATTCTTGTAAAAATTTCCTAAACTCACTGGAGTGGTATGGCGGGCCTCCGTCTGAAACTAGTTGCATTGGAATGCCATGACGTGCAAATATAGATTTTAGGTGTGCAACGACATTAGATGTTCGACTGTCTTTATTTAAATTTGCAATTTCAATATAATTTGAATAGTAATCTACTACCAATAAATATTTTTTATCTTTATACTCAAATAAGTCTGTAGCTAATTTCTGCCAAGGAAACAAAGGTTGTTCGTGTGTTAACATTGGTTGTTTTGATTTATTTGCAGAATAAATTGAACATGTTTCGCACTGTCTAACTTTATTTTCAATATCCTGTTTAATATTTGGCCAATAGACTACGCCTCCTGCTAAGTTTTTCGTTTTTTCAATTCCTTGGTGACCTTCATGTAATATATTTAATATTTCTGTACGCATTGACTTAGGTATGATAACAGAATTGTTTTTGAAAATTATATCATTAATTACATGAATTTCCTCTTTTATGTTCCAGTAAGGTAATGTTAAATTATGACAATGTTCTTTACATTTAGGCCATCCATTTTTATAATATTATATTAATTTTTGAGAAACTAAATCTTGTTTAGTTTGATTTGTAATTTTTTCAAGTTTTTCTGGAGAAATGGCTAAATTAGAGGTTAACAAGTTTATGTGAATATTAATATTTGCGTCTAAGTCTTCTAAACTGACTAATTCTTGGTTAATATTATCATCTTTGACTGGAGCACGAGATAATGTATCAGAAACATACATCTCTGAACCTTTTGTATAATACACACTAAGATCATAAGCTTGTAATGTGATCATCATACGTTGTAATCTTGTTGGTACTTCTGACAAAGGTTTTTTGAATAATGTGACTAGAGGTTGGTGATCTGTTTCAACTTGAATAGGTTTTCCATATAAATATTGGTGGAATTTTTTACAGCCAAATACTATTGCATAAAGTTCTTTTTCAATCTGTGCATAATTAATTTGACTTTTGTTTAATGACTTCGAAGCATAAGCTATCGGATTTTTGTCGTGTAGAATGACTGCACCTACAGCATGTTGTGATGCATCGACTGACAATCTAATCGGTTTTTTCATGTCGTAATGGACTAAGACTGGAGATTGACATAACATTGACTTTAATTTTTTAAATTGTGTTTCATGTTGCTCTAACCATTGCCACTGATTATGTTTTTTGAGCAATTCTCTTAGCAAAGAAGTTTTTTCTGCGAGATTTGGTATATATGAACCTAAATAATTGACCATTCCTAAAAATCTTTGAAGTTCTTTGACATTATTTGGACTTGGCATTTTTAAAATTGCTTTTACCTTTGACTGATCAGGTGATACACCTTCATTGTTGAAAATATGACCTACATAGCGAATTTCAGACATACCAAATTGACATTTGGATTTATTGAACTTCAAATTGACTTCAGACGCTCGCCTGAATAACGATTCTAGTCTTTCATTATGCTCTTCAATAGTAGAACCATAAACAAGTATATCATCTACAAATATAATTATACCTGGTAAATCTCCAAATAATTGTTGCATAGTCCTATGGAAAATTTCACCACTAGAGTTAATTCCATATGGCAGTCTTAGAAATTTGTATCGACCGTATGGACTGTTGAATGTACAGAGGTCACTACTTTCCTCGTCCAAACATATAGTCCAATAACCTGAGCTTGCATCCAATTTTGAAAAAATTGATGCACCTGCAACTTTAGACCTAAGATCATCGAATGTTGGGTACGGGTAATGAGGACGTTTTATAGCTGCGTTTAAGTTTCTAGGATCAAGACATATTCTCAATTTACCCTTAGGTTTTTCAACTAAGACAATTGAGTTTACCCATTTAGTTGGCTTATCAACTTTTTCTATGACCTGTAATTTTTCCATATATTCTAATTCCTCTTTAAGACGTTTTTCTAATGAATAAGGTATTCTCCTGACTGGACAGACTTTAGGTGTAACACTACTATCAATATCTAGATGAGCTTTGTATGGTAGACAACCTAGACCCTCAAATGTTTTAGCATATTTAGAAACAATTTCTTGTACTGACCTTTGTTGAATTCCATATATTCTTTTCACAATACCCAATTTTTCACATGAATTCCATCCTAATATTGTTTTACATTCACACTCAACAACAACAAAATAAAGTTTTGCGGTTATTTCATTTTCAAATTTACAGTTAAGAATACATGTACCTAAATTTGGCACTAATTGTCCTTATGGTCTGATTTCCTGAAAAAGCAAAATTTGGCAAAGTGACCTTGTTTTTTACAATTATTGCAAATTATGTCCTGTGCTGGGCATTTATATTTGTGAATTTGTCCACATCTAGTACAGTTCCTGTCTGATGATTTATTTCTGTTGATTGATTGATTTCTTCTCTGACTATTGTTTCTTCCATGACTATTTTTTCTTCCATGACTATTGTTTCTATGTACCATATTACTTCGATGGGTTGATCGACTTCTATTTTTATAGTTTTGTTTTTGCTCTTTGATCCCTTGAACAACTTCCTTTTTAATTTCTTGGTTGTTTAATTTATTTGATCTCTCTTGAGACAATTCTAAACTTTTTGCTATTTTCATCACATTTACAACTGTAAGATTTTCTTCCTGTAAGAGTCTTTCTTTTATGTGTGTGCTAATCATGCCTATTACGAGCATATCCTTGATCAATTCTTCTTTTAGATTACCAAATTCACATGTGGTAGCTAGGTTATTCAATGTGGTCAAGTATTCATCCAATGATTCATCAGTTTTTTGGTTTCTTGTGAAAAAATTATACCGTTCTACCGTTACATTTATGTGAGGACTGAATTTCTCGTCAAATTTCTTTAGGATGTCGTCTAACTTTGTTGTATTTCTATCTATATTAAAACTATTAAAAATTTCTATTCCGTCATCACCAATTGCATTTAGGAAAATTGCTGTCTTTTTCGAATCCGTTACTTTAATTAAATCATTCGCTTCACTGAAAATTTCAAATCTAAGTCTCCATTTTTTCCATTTTTCTGCCGCATTGTCGCCATTTTGTATGAGAAGCGGTTTCAATTGTACAAGGAACGCTTTGTCCGCCATGTTGATGACTTGGGTGACTTGTAGTAAAAATTTTTACTTACGATTTGCTTGACTTTTACCTTTTCCTTTTAATTTTCTTTAGACACAACTTCTGACACCATGTTTGGGGTTCGGTCGGGATGGCTCGTAATTCAAAGAAACTGCGTTGGACTTTATTATTTAATTTATTTTATAAGACTTCCAGACTACATGACACAGGTTGACAAGGGAGAGACCGGATGCCTTCGTCCCATAGATAATTAATATATCATATTTAATCATAGACTACAACACACAATATACAAAAGCATCTCATTAACTGCTGGACATAGGCCTCCCCCAAATTCCTCCACTTCGATTGGTTCTGTGCTTCCCGTATCCAGCTGATTCCTGCGGCCTTCACAAGATCATCTGTACACCTTGTCGTCTTCCAGTACGCGGTCGCCACTCCAGAACCTTTCGGCCCCATCGACCATCTGTTCTGCGAGCAATGTGCCCTGCCCACTGCCACTTAAGTTTGGCAATTCTTCGGGATATGTAGGTTGCCTTGGTTTTCCTGCGGAACTCTTCATTCCTGATGCGATCACGTAGGAAAACTCCGAGCATAGCCCTCATAGACATAATATTTACTATGAAAATAAGCAAGTATACTAACCTAGCTGTGATCAGTCAACTGCCTAATCAGGTGAACTTAATGTAGGTACCTGAAAAAGCTCTAATGTGGGCACCCCATTGCACTTTTGAGTCTAAAGTAATTCCTAGAAATACAGTTTCCAAAATAGCATCTAGATTCTTGCCATAAAGTTTTAATTTAGACTTACCTGAGGTACATTTGGTAATAGAGAACTTAAGACATTTAGTTTTGTCCGCATTAAGTAAAACATTATTAGCTGCAAACTGTTTTGAAAGAACAGCTAGACTATCGTTGACACGTAAGACATTCGTATCTTTTCTATCTATTTAAAAATAAGAGAAGTGTCGTCAGCAAATAAAATATATCCGAGAAGTTAGCCACCAGGAAAGGAAAGTCATTAATGTAAACTAGATTTACGAAAGGGTCAAGAATTGAACTTTGCGGCACGCCCATCACCCTTATTAAAACGCTGGGAGCTATACTTCCCACATCTCAGATTGAAGGAAATCGTGTTTTATTTTTATTTGCATAAACCTAATGCAATGTAATATTTATCTACGCAATCTTAACATTTCAGACAACCTTTTTTAATGGCAACACTTTTCAGAGAATTATTACATGTCATGGTAAACACACGTCAAAGTCAGTTGACGTGATTTTGCCGCCGAAAACGACCGTTATTTTTTAGTTTTTTGTGTAGTGTTGAAAAAAAATTAGGTAAGCAGATTTGAGTTTTAGCTATGTAAACTAGACTATATTACGGTTGTGTGAAACGTAAAAAATGCCCAGAATCTTTCGTTTATACCTTGGTAGAGTCGATTGAAATTGAGTCTCTAAGTGGGAAGATATCATCCCAGTGTTCGTTACTGCACACTACATTCGGAAATTCTGTATATAGAATCGGTGTGTCTAAAAAAACTTGGTATTTGCAACTTATTAGTTATTATTCGTTATTTCATGATCAACACGAAAAGGATAGTCTGATCAATGTGATAGAACAGTCTCTAATACGTAATAAGTATAATTTCAAACTATATGAATAAAAAACTTCTATTATAATAATTTATTTTATTGATTACCCGAGTGCCGAAAAGTCCTCACCAATACAAGTAACTTGCTACTACAAATTCATATCTAGCTAGAGCTACTCAACTAAAAATGTATGGTGAAGTCATTCATTTTTCAATTTCCGAGTTCTTCCAACTTGCATTGATGAGTACTTTTACCTCCTTTATTAAAAATCACGATCTATGTAATTTTTTAAGTTAAAATTTAATTCACAAGTGGAGCCAGGGCAACTAGCTAGTGTTTTAAAATATTGATGTCATACTGGACACTGGGAGCTATAGTTCCCACCTTTCCAAATTTTTTACAAGAGAGAACAGACGACGGGATATATACTTCCCACCAAGAAAAGGGTATTTCCCCCCCACTAACCCCTCTTTTGTGTGTATTTTTGAAATCTACGACCCAAAATTACCCAGGAACGCGCTCGCGTTTGAATAAGGGTTAACTAAAGACGTCGCCACGTTAACGTTTACTTTTGGCTGCCTTTTTGATAGATAGGAAAGTACAAGATCAGCAGCTTGTCCACGAATTCTGTAGTGGTGTAATTTACAGATCTGTGTATTGTGGTCAACGCAGTCAAACGTATTTGAGAGGTCACAAATAATGCCAATTGCATCCTGGGACTTTTTGTTGCGACTTTTCGAATTTCAAAATGGTAAGCCTAACATATCATTACCACGTACTACTTAGTGTTAGCATAATTGCGATATTTTATCCTTTACTTAAGCATCGATCACTAAAAGAAAGCAATGATAGTAATCTAGAATTCTCGATATCAATTGCGACCACGTTAATTTGTTATCGACGTAACCGCCATTCGTTTTCAAACTGACCCACGTAGTGTACTAGGTACCTACTTATAGAATTTGGTACGTCATGGGGGTAGCATTAAGTAGGTAAACTAAACGGAACAAAGTTCCGATCCGTGAATCGATTTCGTGACCCTGAGGCTGCAACCAGCCAGAACCGAGCCCAGAACATAACTATTTTTGCACGGTACGGTAGTAGTGACCCCGCCAAGACGAGCCAAGCAAAGTGCAAGGGCACTACTACCTATCTTTGCTCGAAGCACTTCGTCGTTTTTTTGAACCCTCATAACTTGGGTCTGAATAATACGAGATCAACAAAATTCTCGGGATATGTCTATAGTGGACCTATTAAACATACTAGCTTCCGCCCGCGTGGAAGTCGGAAATTATCCCACGGGAACGTAGGTACTACCGGGATAGAAAGTATCCTGTGTTAATCTAGGTTATAATCTATGTGTGCCAAATTTCATCCAAATCCGTTCTGCCGTTTTTACGTGATTGAGTAACAAACATCCAAACATCTTCACAAACTTTCACATTGTAGGATTAAGTTTCGATTGCATAGTTTCGCTACCGTCACATGGGCGTAAAGTGTAAAATGTATACCTATCCTGTTCATGACTTTTCTGATCGACAACAGTTCTCGTAGTAACGAAAGGCCAATCCATATACTTAATTATTTTGACTGAGGTGTAGAGTTTGTGAAGTTAGGGCTTGTAGAGATAGGGCGTGTAGAGTTAGAAGCTTGGCTCTTTATGAGATCAATAACTTTGTGACACTTCTATGCGAGCCATATGCATATTGCCATATGTCTCGGCAATATTTTACATGAAAATGTTTTTGGTGGGAATCAACTTTCAAGACGGCAATTCGAACATTGAATAAGTTCTGTGCTCTCTCTCCACACGGTAACACGGATGTAATAAAATCGCGGCGGGATTTTATCGTGCACTGGATTTTTAATTCTCGGTGTTGAACCATGCGGCATTGAGGCAATTAAGGTCTTTATTGTTAATTTTAAGATGTCTTCGACTGCATAAGATTGCATAAAGTATTAAGTTTAATGGTCAACCATAGTATAACGTACCTATACTTTGTGAGTCACCCTCTTAAAACAAAAGTTTCTTGTTTCCATTTAATTAAAGTTCACTTTTTACGCAGTCGGGTTATGTGATTTAAAAATATATATTTTAGTTGCTTTGACAACTGCTACACAGTTACACAGACAACGAGCTCCATAGCCCAGCTAAGGAATTTTCAATTTGTTTATCAAGCACAAAAAAATGTTATTAATTCAAGTTTTATTTGATCAGTCCGTAAAGTAGGTTTTTTTTTGGCAGTTTGGCTCGCTTCCGCGATAAAGTCTGTTCAGATTTCTTTTTTATCATTACGTTGTCATTAAAAAGGAATTATTTAACGTGTTATTCTTGTATTATTAGGACATCTTTGATTTAATGATAAACGCTTGTTATTTTATTTCTATTTTGATTTTAATGTAGCTACGCAGTGGATGAGCACACTTGTTATTCACTAAACTAAACAACTAGGTACCTACTTCTTCGGCTCTGCTTCTAGAAAGGGCATAATTATAAAGGCTAACGTTCCGAGATACGATAATATCGATTTGAGCGTCACACCCGTTCCGAATTGGCGTGAGCGCGATAACGATGTCCCGTGAATCGTCATAGATGATGTCATGACATGCGCCATCTTGCGATAACGCCGACCATGCGTTATACTAATAACACCGTGAGCGCTGTCAAAAATGACACTTGTGCTGTTATGTTCTGATTCGTATCATAGTTTTAGCTAACTTATACATAGTGCTTCTGGCTAGAATCGCCACCTAATCAAATAAGAAGACGAAATTTGTGGTCTATACAAGTTTTATATGGTGTAAATAGGTTGTAACATTGAGTGAGCACTGTTAGCGTGTTCACGAGCGTTCCGTATTGATGACAATAATGACAGTTTTTAGCTGTCATAATCGCGATATCTAACTCGGAACGTAAATTATTGATGTGAGCGCTCACAGCGCTATTTTTCTAATTCGGAAAGTGGCCAAATACTCCACAAAAGAAGCGAGTGATCCTTGAACGCTGGGCTAGGATACTGATAAAAATTTGAAACCGGTATGATGTACTTGCCGCTAAAACCTTAACATTCGGTTTCGTTCACATAACCCGGTTAATTTAAACCGGTGTTTGGAATAGTTTTATAAAAAGGTTTTGTTCGATTAAACGGTTTAGTGCAATAAAAACCGGTTATAATGGACGCATGATAAACAAACGCCGCGCGCTGTTCAGTTTTATTCAGTCAAAAGATTTTATTTTTGAACTAACTGAGAACAATGCTTCATTATTTTCATACAGTTATTTTGTTTTTCTTTAGTACCTTTTCTTTATTTTTATAATTTTCTTGAAGATTTCGTCCTGCAGCCGGCTGTGTTTTGTGTACAAATGTTCCGATAATTTAGCACCATGATCTCTCCGTAAAAGTTGTTCACAGTTTTCTATTAGATACTTTAAAGTTTTATTGTTTTCATTGTAGTCAAAGTATGTATAGGTTAATTCTTTCGCTTTCTACCTATGTTAAACGCAAATAATAAAATAAATGGTGATTTATAAAGCATGTCCTGTGAAAAAATAACAGTCATTACAAAACCAAAATTTAGCGAATGGGCCACTACTGGCATAAGAAAAAACAGAGACATCTTATATAATTTGTATCATGAAAAATCGATGACTTCAGATCAAGTCCTTCATAATTATGTAAGAAACTATTCTAAGATATTCAGAATAGTCTGGGCTCAAGCTAAATCTAAATCAATTAGTAACAAGATAAGTATTACTAAAAATAAAATAAAATCTGTGCGGCAGATAATTAATAAAGAAACTGGAAACACAAAACACCGAAATCAGAAGGAGTTGTCTCTAAAAATTTATAATGAAATTTTTGAGACTCTAGAACATTTCTTTACCAACATCTCAATAGAGGTTACGAACTCTCCCCTCACCATCTATATTAGCTGAATCTGACATTCCAAGTTTTGAATTCAAACCCATTTCTAGTGCCACAATTAAAACAGCATTAATAAGCCTTCACATAAAAAACACTGAAGACTTATGGGGGATTTCTGCTAAGGTTCTTGAAGATATCATTAACACAATCGCTCTTGGCCTAATAGGCATATTTAATCAATGTTTAGACAGCGGTACGTTTCCTGACTTAATGAAACATAATAAAGTACTAACAATTTTCAAATCGGGTAGTAAGAGTGATCCCTCTAATTATAGACCTATATCTGTTCTTTCAGCATTGAGCGAAATTTCTGAAAAAATCATACTAGACTAGATGTTGACACATTTTAATACAAATGGGATTTTACCTAGTCGATAGTTTGGTTTCACGAAAGGACGCGGGAGTAAAACTCATTAGTCATATTTTAGAATCCTGGGACTTCTCCCAGGATTCTAAAATATGACTAATGAGTTTTACTCCCGCGTCCTTTCGTAGCGAAACTATGCAATCGAAACTTAATCCTACAATGTGAAAGTTTGTGAAGATGTTTGGATGTTTGTTACTCAATCACGTAAAAACGGCTGAACGGATTTGGATGAAATTTGGCACACATAGATTATAACCTAGATTAACACAGGATACTTTCTATCCCGGTAGTACCTACGTTCCCGTGGGATAATTTCCGACTTCCACGCGGGCGGAAGCTAGTATGTTTAATAGGTCCACTATAGACATATCCCGAGAATTTTGTTGATCTCGTATTATTCAGACCCAAGTTATGAGGGTTCAAAAAAACGACGAAGTGCTTCGAGCAAAGATAGGTAGTAGTGCCCTTGCACTTTGCTTGGCTCGTCTTGGCGGGGTCACTACTACCGTACCGTGCAAAAATAGTTATGTTCTGGGCTCGGTTCTGGCTGGTTGCAGCCTCAGGGTCACGAAATCGATTCACGGATCGGAACTTTGTTCCGTTTAGTTTACCTACTTAATGCTACCCCCATGACGTACCAAATTCTATAAGTAGGTACCTAGTACACTACGTGGGTCAGTTTGAAAACGAATGGCGGTTACGTCGATAACAAATTAACGTGGTCGCAATTGATATCGAGAATTCTAGATTACTATCATTGCTTTCTTTTAGTGATCGATGCTTAAGTAAAGGATAAAATATCGCAATTATGCTAACACTAAGTAGTACGTGGTAATGATATGTTAGGCTTACCATTTCGAAATTCGAAAAGTCGCAACAAAAAGTCGTAGTAAGAAAAGTACAGACGCCAGCACATCAAGCTACCCCCTGTTAGGGATAAAAAAACCAATGTCTTTGACGTCTCTGGAATTAAAAAAAAATAAAAATATATATAATAAGTGGTCTATGTAAGAAGCTTCCAAGATGAAGAACCATAATTCGTTTGCAAATAAAATAATATTGTAAAACCAGTGTTAACTTAAAATAAAGTGATTAATAAATAAAACAAATTCGTTCTTTTAGTGAAATATCAATACCCAGAAAAGGTTATGGGCCCAGAGACGCCGTAAAAGAACGAATAAAAACCGGTGGCTTGGTTAAGCCAATACTAAGACAAAGGAAATCTAAAATCAAGAAAAATGGACAAAGCAGATGCTCAGATTGAAAAACTGAAGGATGGGGAGACATTTTTGCTATGGAAATTCGAGTTTAACATCCACATAAAGGCAGCAAATCTGACTACAGCAATTTCGTCAGATGTCAAAGAAGAAGACACGAAATCTGATGCATTCTTAACAAAAGATGCCCAGGTGCAACGAATTATAATAAACAGTATAGACAGAAAATTAAAAGGACACATTTTAAAGTGTAAAAATGCACTAGAAATGTACAATAAGTTATGTGAAATATTTGAAGGCTCAGAACAAAGAAACAAGGCATCACTATTACAAGAGTTTTTCACATATAAGCTACAAGAAGGTCGATCACTTACAGAATTAATAACTGACATAGAAAATCTACAGTTTAGACTAAATCAGTTGGGTGAAAAAATTAATGAAGAAATGGTTATGTCAAAAATATTATCCTGTTTGCCAAGTAACCTAAACTATTTCATCACTGCTTGGGAATCAATGGCAGATGATAAGAAAACCCTGACTAACTTAACAAACAGAATATTAAGTGAGGAAAACCGACTTTTAAAAACCAGTGAAACAGAAAAACAGTTGGCATTTCAGGCTACAAAGAAAAATGCTTCAAGTGCAATAAAATGCTTTAAATGCAATAAAACAGGGCACATGAAGAAAGACTGTAAAGCTTGTAGTATTTGCAAAAAGAATAACCATGAAGAAAAAGACTGTAAGTTAAAGAATAAACAATGTTCATTTTGTAAGAAAACAAATCATAAAGAAGAAAATTGTTTTTTCAAATATAAGAACAAGAAAGGAAAAGAAGAAACAGATAAGGAAAAAACAGAAAAAGCATTTTTTACAAAGTTTGAAAAACAGGGTACACAAAATAAAGAATTCATAGTAGACTCGGGGTGCACTGCACATATGACCAACAGTATCGACATATTGACAAATTATGAAAATAAGCAATCATCGGTCTTGACTGCCAATGAGGAAACGATAAAAGTAAAGGGAATTGGAAAAGTCAAAGGTGAAAAATGTAATTTAAATAATACCCTGTTCGTTCCGGACTTATCACAGAACTTGTTGTCAGTGAATGCTGTCACTAATAATCAAGGAACTGTTGTGTTTACTAAAGATACTGTGAAAATATATAAGGAGTCAGAGTTACTATTGACAGGAAAAAAGGAAAATGGCTTATATAAAATTAATTTAGATGGGAAAAACACAGAAGAAAAGACAATGTTAATGAAAGAAACTGGCACTGCCTTAGAATGGCATCAAAGACTAGGACATCCAGGGAAGAAAATACTAGAAATATTACCAGATGTGGCAGATGGAATAAAAATACAAGGTTTAAAACAATTAGATACATGTGAGATCTGTACACAAGCAAAACAAACAAGACTTCCATTTAAAACAGTAAGAAACAGAGCCAGTAGACCATTACAATTAATACATACAGATGTATGTGGGCCATTTGAAAATAAAACATATGATGGTTATAGTTATGTCTTAACAGTCATGGATGACTACACTCATTTTACAAAGATATACCTGCTGAAGCATAAAAATGAAGTGAAAGAAAATTTAAGACATTACATAGAAGAAACAGAAAGAGAGAGAACAGAAAAGGTGTCTACCATACGATGTGACAATGGTGGTGAATACACAAGTAATGACTTTAGAAAATGGTGCACAGAAAAGGGAATAAAACTAGATTATACAGTACCATACACACCTCAGCTAAATGGTAAGGCAGAAAGATTAAATCGGACATTATTAGATAAAACCAGAGCATTATTATTCGATTCAGAATTAAATAAAGAAATGTGGGGTGAAGCTATATTCTGTGCTACTTATATTATAAATAGACTACCAAGTGAATCTTTGGAAAATAAAACACCTTATGAAATGTGGCATGGTAAAAGACCTAATATATCTAACATACACAAGTTTGGTTCAAAAGTATATGCTAAACAACTACATACAAATATAAAGAAACTAGACCCAAGAAGTAAAAAGTTAATAATGATTGGTTATACTAATAATGGATATAGACTATGGAATGAAGAAGAAGGAAAAATTGAAATAGCAAGGGATATTGTCATACTTAATGATAATAAGAATAATGAGGGAAAAGAAGAAGAAACAAGAAGATTGGTGATAAGAGAAATAATACCAGGTACTAATGAAGAAGAAATAAATCGAGAAGAAGAAAATGATGACATCTACTATGAGATAGAGGAGTTGGAACTACAAAGTAATGAAGAAGAAGACAAGGTCTGGGAACTTGACCCAGAAATAGTAGAAGAAGTTGAAATTAATCAAAATGTAGAAAATAACACTGAAGAGATAGAAACTACAAATACTAGAAGACAACGGAGAAATCCAGCTTACCTGCAAGATTATGTATTACTTACCTATGAAGAAGCCATGAAGTCTGCTGAAAAGAAGAATTGGGAGAAGGCTATAAATTCGGAGAAGGAATCACTGGAAAGTAACAATACATGGGAAATAGTTGATTTAGAAAAGGCAAAGGGATACAAGATACTGTCAAATAAATGGGTATTTTGTATAAAAGAAAATGGTACATACAAAGCAAGACTTGTAGTGAGAGGTTTTGAGCAACAAGGCATTGACTATCAAGAAATATACAGTCCAGTAGTAAGTCAATCAGCATTAAAATCATTGATAGCAATTGCAGCTTCAAAGGAATATGAAATGATTACTTTTGATGTAAAAACAGCATTTTTATATGGTGAACTAATAGAAGACATCTTTATGAACATCCCAGATGGATATGAAAAACAGCACAATAAAGTTTGTCATTTAAAGAAAGCATTATATGGACTAAAACAGGCACCAATGACCTGGAATAAAAAGTTTACAGAAACTATGAGAAAACTTGGACTAAGAGCTACAAAATCAGATCAGTGTGTTTTTTCTAATGAAGACAAGACCATAATAATAGCTATATACGTTGACGATGGTTTGGCGATATCGAAAGACAAGGAGGAAATATTACAGATTCTAAATCATTTAGAAAAAGAATTTATGATAAAGACTTGTAAACAACCACAAAATTATATTGGGTTTGAAATCAGAAGATCAGAAAAAGGAATTTTATTACATCAACAGACCTATACAGAAAAATTACTGAGAAAGTACAATATGTATGATTCAAAACCAGCAGATACACCATGCAATATGGGTAAGGTAACTGAACCTGAGACGGCTACATCAAACTTTCCATACAGAGAACTAGTAGGAGGATTATTGTACTTATCAACTAGATCAAGACCAGACATCAGCCAAGCTGTGAATGAAGCAAGTAAAAAGGCAGTAAAAAGACATATTAGCAATAAAGAAGATATTGAAATATTTGAATGGGACAAGAGATAAAGGGATTATGTACAACACAGGACAAGACATATCAAGATTAGATGCATACTGTGACTCAGACTATGCAGGATGTATTGAGACCAGACGCAGCACAACTGGATTTATAATAATGCTATCAGGTGGACCCATATCATGGTGCTCTAAGAGACAGCCAATAGTGAGTCTATCTTCCACTGAAGCTGAATATATAGCAGCTGCAGATTGTGTTAAAGAGTGTTTATATTTAAAGACTTTTATAAGTGAATTAATTGGTAAAAGTGTTAAAATAAGTTTAAATATTGATAACCAGAGTGCTATCCAGTTGATAAAAACAGGTTCATTTAGTAAAAGGTCAAAACACATAGATGTGAGGTTCTATTTCATTCATGAAAATTATAAGAAAGGTTACTTAGATATAAAGTATTGTCCTACTAATTTACAGATTGCTGATATGTTTACAAAATCATTATATAAAGATAAGTTTAAGTTTCATTGTGGAAAAATTGTAAAGTAAAATTATTGAGGTCTGTATGCTTAGTGTGAGTTTTACAACATTGTTCGAATTACTTCACCATCGCGTAAATCGAGTTGACGCCAAACGCATCGAGAACCGTTTGCGAGCGAGTGCGAGTTACCAACAAACCAAACCATCCAATGCGCGTTTGCTCACCTTGAATTGCGTTCATTATTTTTCTTATGTTGGTATTGCGTACGCGTCCTCCGATAAACCGACTAAATTGAATTGACTTTTATATTCAGTGTTCTTAACGAAAGCGACTATCTATTATAATTGTGGTGGTTATAACGGCATTGTTTATGTTTCGTGGTTGTTTGAAGTTATTGTGATTATTGGAATAATATTGGATTTTATAAATTAAAAATGAAGACAAGTTCATCCCAATTTGTTATGATGGTGACATTTATGGAGCAGTAAGTGAAATTTAAATTATTTGATGTCTAGCGAACATAAGATCTGTGTACTTTGCAGAAATTTATATGCTTGTTTTGTTTCGTAGGCATGGAGACATAGCCAAGCTTTCTACAATAAATGCGAGAGGTAGGCTCACAAATATAAAGAATTGGGACGAAATAACAATGCTCCTTAACAGTGATGGTAGTGGTGATACTAAAACTACTGAGAAATGGAAGAAGGTTGGTTAGAATGGTTAAGGCTTAACAATTTTGGTGAAAAAAGGGATGCGGTTCTAATAAAATGTTCGCTTTGCATGATTTAAGGTTTGGAGTGATTTCAAAAACAACACAAAAAAAAAGGCAGCACGCCTGCATAGAGCAGCTAGTGGAACTGGTGGTGGGCCAGCAGTATTTGCCAAACTGACGGATTTAGAACAGAGGGTTCTTAATCTTACTGGTGTGCAAGTGGCTACAGGGTTGGCAGTAGAAGAGGCTGGTTTGTCACAGGTTGAAACTTCTTGACTTTTAAAACACCAACCGGTATTATAATGATGTTACTTTATTGATGTTTCAATTGTTTTCTCTTACAGGGCATTGACATTCCACCCAATCCCAACACTGTGAACACAGTGGAAGGTACACAAGCTGCACATCAATTTGTAGAATGTAAGTTGGTCTTGTGGGATATCAGCTTAGTATGATTAAATTATTGTTCATTGTGGGTAATCATCCTACTATCCTACTAATATTATAACTTGAGTTAAATTCGGATGACAAGTTAACACAACATTTACTGATTCTGAGGCGGTACGAAGTTTGCTGGGTCAGCTAGTATATAATATAATAATATTTTTTTTACTTCAGCTCAGCATGTGAACGAGTCAGCCCCAAATCTAACAAATGTTGCCTCACAATCAGTTATGAGAGCTATTTCTTCTCCACCCCTTACTTTTATAGAGGAAGAAGTTCAAAGTAAGATATAAGCTATTTTTTATTTCTAGATAAATAAGCAAACTAATTAAGAAAGTCATATCAATTAAAGCATTCATAAAATAAAGTACAAGTACTATGTATATAATAAAGTATGCCTATGTCCAGCAGTGGACGTCATTCAGCTGAAATGATGATGATGATGATGCCCGTACGTCCCATGGCTTTTTAATTGTTTGCCTACTGGTTAATAAATGAAAAGGTAATTGATGACTTTATGTTACTTGTTCCCAACCTCTGAACTGTTTTTGATAAAATTTGGAAAAGAGTTAGCCTCAACTATGGTTATGTGGCAGCAGGAAAACTTTAGAACTATTTGATGTTTTAGGTTTCCCACCTAATTGGAATGTGCCAGGACCATCAAGGGTCATTGCCCCAGCACAGTCACCACCTGCCGTGGCTCGTTCACCTCTTTCTTATGTGGAGGTAGAAGTGGAAGGTAAGAAAGGACTTTCTACCTTTTTCAAAAGGCTCTTCAAGATGATAACTGATAATACAATAAATAACTTTTTATTTTTCTAGCGACGACCATGCTATCCCCAACCAGACCATCATCTGATGTCCGTGTAGTTCAGCCAGAGCCTGGTACATCTGGGCAAACTACTCCTCGCCGTGCTAGAACCAGGACTAGAGGATCACCGCGTAGAAGAGCAAGGCCAGCACATACCGAGCAGGCAACGCAGCATTTTCTCCAAGCTGATTCATCCTGGAGAAATTTTAAAGAACAGCAGCACAAGCACTACATGGACTTGAGGAGAGAGCAGAATAGGATTAGAGAGATGGAGGTGCAAGCTCAGAGGGACTGGCAAGCAGTAGGCCACAGAGCATTAAATATGTTAGAAAAAGTCGTAGAAAAATTTTGCAAAGACTAATCTTTCTATTTAATTTAATAATATATTTATACTGTATAATTTGTATTCCCAGGTAGCCTAGATCACTAAATATCATTAGTGAAAAATGTAAACAAAAATATTGAATATAAGTTATATTATATGCAGTTTTTTTGACTTCATTTAAATAATTAGGTACAAAGGTACATAGTGCATCTGTTAGATATGTATCATTCTTAATGCTAGATTTAAAGGATGTAGTAGTTTACTCATCCACTACAACCCGGTGGTATATGTATGTACCTATTGGTCATTGTAATTTCATAAAAATTGGGAGTCAAATTAATATGCCTTCATAATTACTACTTGTTATATTTTTATGTAGGTTTTTAAGGTAAGAATTTTACGTATTAAAGTTAGATATATCAAAATTATAGTTAGGTACTGATACAATTTAAGACTGAATAATTATGAATAAAAGTAATGCAACCTTCTTCGTAGTTGGTCTTTCATTATTTTAAAACCCTAATTAAAATATAATAAATTCTTTCTGCGGTCAGATTCACTGCTAGAACCTTTCAAATTGTTATTTTTTCAGAAAATACTGAAAGTAGGTATCTACTAGATTTGATTTTGGTTAGGAAAAAAATAGACATTGTTTTACAAGTATGTCAAACCATTTTATTCTAGAACCATAATTTGCTTACTTATTCAAAGTCAAACAATTTATTTCAAAAAGTAGACCACTAAAAAGGCACTTTTGAATTTACATAATAAAATACAAAAAAATATTCTAGTTGGCCCATCCAAGAGGAAGAAGAATAAATGAATAAAAGAATGCACTTTCTACTTGAAAAAATAATAGAATAGTGTGCGAGTTAAAATAATCACAGTATGTAGTGTTAATTTCTTTAAAAATACACATAATTAGATTAGCAACCAGTTTAGAATTTTTCTGCAAATGTGACTATTATCTATTACAAAACCTAAACCTATCTTAAAATTTAATTCATGATTTAACAAGTTAGTTTAGAGTAAAAATTTAAAAAAATGTTTGTTACTAAAATAATTGCCTATTAAACACAATTAACATTCGTAAGTAATATGTATTAAAATGAATCTAGACTACAATAAAGTGTTACAGATAGTACATTAAAATTAAAAGTGTTGAAAGTCTTCTAACTAATTGTTCCCTTAGAACCCTTCCTCTGATTAGGTCAGATGTTGAACCTCCTATTTCCCTTTCTGTGGGAATGCGCCCATTGTCTTCTTGTCCATCATGTTCCAAACCTTGAAAGAAAAAAAAGTAATTTAGTATTCAATACACATTTAAGTTATTGACTGATTCCTAGAAATTGTTACCATACCAGTGATATCCTCATCTTCTACTACATTAAAATCAATGCCAAGGTTATGTAGAATGCAGCAGGCTTGAATTATTCTGGCGCACTTAAGAGGCTTGTAGTGTAGCACTCTATCTTTGTTTAGACAGCGCCATCGATTCTTCAGCCTTCCAAACGTATTTTCTATGATGACTCTGGTTGCCACATGCTTTTGGTTGTAATTGGCTTCTAGTGAGTCTGGAGCAGCACCTACAATCGGAGTCATCAACCATGGCCGTTGTGGATAACCAGAGTCTCCTAAAATTTTAACCATCTTTTAGTTGAATCATTACCTAAGTCTAACGTACAATGGTGTTCAAATTATAATTGATTGTGGCGAGCTTACCTAAAAGCCACACTATTTCCCCATTTTGGTGCAACGACTGAACATAATTATTAATGTCGCTGTTTTCCCAAATGAAAGAGTCATGATTTGCACCTCCAAATTTGGCATTTACATTCAGAATTCTGTATTGGTCATCACATATCTGTAATTCAAAGAAGTAATTAAATAAACAGTTACAAATGAAAGTGCTATAAGAAACTAAAAATAGATCAAAATTCTTTACCATTTGTACATTGATCGAATGATAGTGCTTGCGGCAATAATACAGATGTTCTTCAGGTTTAGGTGGCCCAAAAATTCTAAAATGACTACAGTCAATGCATCCTATTACTCCAGGTATTCTATATTTGGCACAAAACCTGAAATAAACAACATAGTTACAAAATTACTCAAATGTTGTGTATTTACTAGAACTTACCTACTTACAATAACTGATATAGGTACCTTTGAGTGACTGCTTGTCTGGCAGATAGAGTGCAAGGAAATTTGATATATTTGCTAATTATATTTTTATGATTTAAAGCTTTAGTAACCTCCTCAATATAAACACTGCACATTTTTTGTGATATATTTTTTGCAACTCCCACTGGCCGCTGGTAAGACCCAGTTGCATAAAAGAATAGTGCAGTAAGTACCTAAAAAATTAAGTTTATGTAAACTTATGGACTGTGTTTAGCTTTAGAGGCAGGTTGAAGAAAGTGTCATATTAATGTTGATACATTACCTTGTCTTCCAAAGTTATTCGTTGAGAAGACTTTAAACCAGTCAGCTGTCTCAGCTCTCGGCATAAAAACCTAACCGCTTTCTTCGGAAGCCGATATCTTCTCTTAAATTCGGCTTCCGGAAGATCTCTTATGGGATTGCTAGAAATGCGGGCTTTGGCACGAACCGTGGCCATGTAGTTACGCTCATCTCGTTGCCTTGCGGTCTCAAACATCTTCCAAGCAAAATATAAACGTGACGCCATAGTATTGTGTAATCCACGCAACGAATTAAAACAAATAACTTTGTTATTTCACCACACTCACGACGCTCTCACTACAAATTTTTCCGTGAGCACTTTACATAAACGAAAGTGAACGCGTTTCTCAAACGCGCTGTCAAAACTGTCAAAATTGGAGCTCACACTCGCGCTATCGCAGGTTATCGCTGATTTACTCGCTCACTTTCGAGTGGGAATCGATCGTCACCATCGACAGAGTAAATTATAAAACTCACACTCGCAATTTTTAGCTCCCGCGTATGGCACCAGGTGGCGCTTACTCAGCGCCATACAAATCTGCGTTAACGCTAACGCGATGGTGAAGTTAGAAAAACTCACACTAAGCACACTGTTACAAAGAAGTAAAAATAAGTTAGTATTTAAAAATTTTGATGGTGTCTGAAGTAAAAGTGTATAAGTTTGTATTTTTTTTAAAAAGATTCATAATAAAAAAATAAAATAAAATAAAAATAAATAAATAATTTTTAAAAAAATAGGAGAAGGTGTTAGGGATAAAAAAACCAATGTCTTTGACGTCTCTGGAATTAAAAAAAAAAAAATATATATAATAAGTGGTCTATGTAAGAAGCTTCCAAGATGAAGAACCATAATTCGTTTGCAAATAAAATAATATTGTAAAACCAGTGTTAACTTAAAATAAAGTGATTAATAAATAAAACAAATTCGTTCTTTTAGTGAAATATCAATACCCAGAAAACCCCCAACTGTCAAATTTTCCGAATTGAACATGAACCACATAATTGAAAATCTATCAAAGAAATTTGACAGATTGGGGTAGCTTGATGTCCTGGCGTCTGTACACACCATATTTTCATAATAGTCCAGATTATTATTTCCTAGGATACGCCAAGCCCGCGAAATTCAATTTTTCAGTTTAGTCAGTGTCGGGTTTGTTGATTAAAATATGATTCGCGACCGTAACAACGCGGCCATAAATTCATAACCTACCTTCGTTGAAATGTGGCGTCAGTTATAAAAAATAATAATCTGCCGTTTCATAGAAAAGTGCAATACCTACGCGTACGCGGTCAAAATGTGACTACCTATGGACTAGCGTAGCGACACGTATTGTGCGTTTGTGTACGCGCCTAACGTGGCGTCGCGTCGCCTGTACTAAGTATGTTTAGTTTGTATAAGATTTTTCCCCGACGCAGAGGGGTGTTATAAGTTTGACCGCTGCGTGTGTGTCTGTGGCACTGTAGCTCTTAAAGGTGTGGACAGATTTGGGTGCGGTTAATTTCATTTAAAAGCAGGTTTTCTAGCGGTAGGTCTTAGACATGTTTAATCAAAATCGGTTCAGCCGTTTCAAGGTCACCAGCTGTTTTGTTAACTGCAGTAGGGTTCAAAATTAAATCAAAATCAAGTCATTTATTCAAATTAGGCTGAGAATCAGCACTTTTCGAACGTCAAACTACATAAGACAGTCCCCCAAAACGCCCACCCTTCATCACTTCCTAGTGCTTTAGCGGGGAAGAAGTGGCGGAACAAACTCCCCAGCAGCACAGCTGTCTGTTTAGTCGGAAAGACTTCATTCTATACATAGGCAAAGTAATAAACATTACGAGACACAGAACATTAATTAAATAATTAGTCAAAGTGTCAGCTAGCCATACCAATATACCGACAAATAAAATGAAAACTGTCAAGGCCAAATAAAGCCTAAAACAACTCATCATAAAAAATATTGTTATGAGTAGATCATGTCAATAACTAATGACATAATACAAAACTTTTTTCAAAAAAATAAACAACCGACTTCCAAAAAAACACTAAAAAGTGAAAATTTCGGAAGTCGGTGACTGGAAATGTATTTTAATTTTTTGTCACCGCCTTCCGAAATTAAAGTTATTTTTCACTTTTTAGTGTTTTTTTGGAAGTCGGTTGTTTATTTTTTTGAAAAAAGTTTTTTATTTTTCACTTTTTAGTGGTTCACATGTGCTTACCCCTTCACAGCGTACCGGCGTGATGTTATGTTATTAACTGGTGTAAACAATTGACAGACATGAGATTTCAGCAATCCCTGTCCATTTGCTATCATTTATTGAGGAGTTCCGTTGCCTATCTCCGAAGTTCTTCATCAGATCTTCACGAAATTGAAATGGAACCACACCGAGAAAGTACTCTTCCAAAAACTACACAAATTGCTTCAAGTGTGCCTGTAAAATTTGAAGAGTTCTCTCTATTTCTCCAGGATCCCATCATCAGATCCTGACTTGATGATCATGGGACCACCTGGGAAGTATACCCTTACGAACAAAAAAAAAATTATCCGAATCGGTCCAGCCATCTTCGAGTAATCGGGGAACATACATATAAAAAAAAAAAAAAAAAAAAAAAAAAAAAAAAAAAAAAAAAAAAGGTTCCGACGAATTGAGAACCTCCTCCTTTTGGAAGTCGGTTAAAAATAATAAAAAAATACTTAGACAGGCAATAAAAAATAATGTAATAATTTTATGAACCCATATAACCTGTCACTAGATACGCCAATTCTGGAGAAAGAACATAAACATTGTCTTGAGTTAATCACAGCGACAACTATTCTTGTCATTTAAATAGTCGTTGATGGAATAGTAAGCCTTTAAACAAAGGATGGATTTTACTTGAGCTTTAAACGCATCAAAAGGCAAATCTAGCAAAGAAGAGGGAAGCTTGTTATAAAAAGTTATACCAAGCCCAACAAATGAGTTATGAACATTATGAAGCCGGTAAAAGGGAGCACGTTGTTTGTCCTTATTGCTTGTGTTAACAACGGTGTGAATATCACTGATTTTAGTGTAAGTGTATATTTTGCCTAATATAATTTTATTATAAGATGTTAGCGAATATGAATTGTGATGCCACCGTGAGAATACCAACATCTTTAAAAAAGTCCCTCGAGGAAACTGGCACCTAGCTGGTAAATTGCACGAACAGCACGTTTTTAAAGGACAAAAATATTTTGAATATCAGCAGCTTTGCCCCACAGCAGAATACCGTAAGACATAAAGCTGTGAAAATAACTAAAGTAGACTAACCGAGCTGTATCGACGTCAGTGTATTGTCTTACTTTTCTGACGGCGTAGGCGGCTGAACTGAGCCTCCCCGCTAGGCTTGATATGTGTGGGCATCTACTGTTATGCCCAGAAAAACTGCCGAGTATACGGTTTCAAGCACCTCTTTATCTAAGACGATGTTGGGACCTAGATTTCTATTTTGTTTTCTTGACATTGAGAACTAGGTTATTTGCCGTAAACCAATCCGTAACCATTGAGAGAGCACATTTACGGCGTCAAAATCTTGTCTATTCCGGTCTACTTTAAAAATAAGAGAAGTATCATCTGCAAACAGTACAACATCACAAATATACTTTAAATAGAATGGTAAGTCATTGATATACACTAAAAACAAGAATGGGCCGAGTATTGAGCCTTGAGGCACACCTAACTGAACTGGTAGCCCGGAAGATTTTTCACCATTAATTTCTACACATTGGAACCTATTTTGTAAATAAGATTTTATTACTTTTACAGCCTCGTTATGGACACCGTAATAACGCAGTTTACGCAAAAGCGTTTCATGGTGCACGCAATCAAAGGCTTTGGAGAGATCACAGAAAACTCCAATAGCATTTTGCGAGTTCTCTTGGTTTAAATATGTGTTTCAACAGAGCTGGTTCTTAGACGCATAATGTGTATTGTATTTACTTTACTTTCCAACATACGTTTGGCCTAAACTTTGAAACACTCGTGTCTGCTACTATGCAAGATTATGGAATTCTTGGTCATTATTTCATTTTACACACAATGCAATGGTGACAACAGGATGAGCTGATGCTGCAGCCAGGACATCCAGCACACTAGAACACTTGAAAAAATAATAGCAGATATTGACTATGTAAGCATCGTAGCAGTCTCTCTGAAGTTTCTGCCGGCCCCCATGAAAAAAGGCGCGAGTTTATGTATGTTGTTCCATCTGTCAGCATGAGGATCACTGAGTCTAAAACATGATTGATAATTATGAAGGACAATATGTTTTCGTAATTTGAAAAACATTTTCTTTTGAATCTGCCAGTCTATCATCAAAAAATGCCCTACATTTTTTATGAGTGTACGATTAAACGCCGACAAGACTACTTCGACGAGATTCTTCACCGACAAGGCTCATCCTTGCTATTACTAAACAGTCAAGTAACTGCCACTAACAAGGAAGTAGCTCTCGCCGGCCGCTGGCGTGGCACCGCTCGCTTCGCTTCTTCGGCTCGCGCGCGGTTGGCCGCAATTCTAACCTAAGCTATTACCTACCTGATGAGCCGTCGGCGAAGAGTCCCGTCGAAGTAGTCTCGTCGGTGTTCAGTCTGTCGACGTAGTGTCGTCGGTGTTTAGTCGTACACTGATTTTTTATATAGATTGTCACCAAGATGAGTTATGACTATATTTTGAATTAATTTTGGTTATTGGAATGGGAATTGGCTTTCAGAATTGTTGCATTAATAATAATTTTGAAACCTCAATAAAACACCAGATAAGTACAATTACTTAGTTTATTGATCACTTAGCGGGGTGTGGGGCGTGATGGGCCTGTGCGGCAGCCTTCCTCATCTGCGTCAGGACGTTGCTGAGCTCTTCACGCTTCCTCTTGGCGCGGATATGTGTGCCCAGACGACGCTTCAAGAACTTCAGGGCGCGCTTGTCCTTTGAGACCTATAAACAAACATAGTATTCGATTTTTTTAATTGAATGTTATTTGTTTTTTAAGACCATTCAAGAAAGTAATTGAAATGGTCCAGTGAACCAGTTGACCGATTTTGTAACTGAATCAGATTGTGGCAGTATTGATCGAGGGTAGATTTAAACCCACACTGCTTTGTAAAAGTAGAACAATAATTATTTTTAATTTTATCTCTAAGAGGCTAATGGTTTTCTAACAAAATGCAATTTTTTTTTTTAACATTTACTGTTGGTAGAAAATAAATACTGTTTTTACTGTATAGCAATAGTCAAAATGTCAACAATAGGTAGAATGAGCCCTGCCAATATAATAACAGGACTGACACGACTGACAGGTGATCACCAATACTCCGTTTGGAATAAGATTAGACATTTAAATACATTTTTTTAGTCCATTCAACTGATTTTGGCTTCTATAGAGTTGGTAGCATGATAAATGGCATATGCAGTAAACTGTTGGTACTGTAACCACTTTTTTGCTTTTATGCCATCCGTAGGCCTATGAAATAGAAGACAAAATCGTAATCGTATTTCTTATGGAGTATAGTGATCTAGCAGAGTAAAAAAAAATTGTTTCTCACCTTGAGCAACTCCATAGCCCTCTTCTCATACTGAGCGTGTCCAACAACCTCGCGAACCAGGTCACGCACAAACTTTGAGTGCTTGGTCTGGAGCTGTAAGCAATTGAATACATTTGTTGGTAAATGTCAGTGTATGAAATCATTGTAATTAATTTAAATGCTGAACTAACACAAAATTCAAAGAAATTGAAGGGCAATAACATAAATAAGTAGCTTGAAATATTGGAATGATTGGATGAATAATCAAGAAGTCATTATATTTTAGCACTCATTTGAGGTAGAAATTGATTGTAATTCTATACTGAAAAACTATAGAAACCCTTGAAGGTTCGGATAAATTACCCGCCCGATTCGGTACTACGTCGAAACAGAAAGAACAATGAGGTTTGAATTGAGAACATAAAAATCAACTCCTAGGCAGGTACTTAACTTCAAAGTATCAGGGATGGATTTCAACTTGGAAGACATTTATATCGAAATATACAGTAAATAACGTAAGTCAACATGAAATGCGACAAACCGCTACGTTTACAACATTCAAAACATAACCTCACTGTATTTCTTTAATATTTAGTTATTAAAATACTTACACCCTTGAGTCTAGAGGGTCTGATTTTGATGGCTTTGTCAGTAATACCCTTCCTGCCGGCGGAAATTTTTGTCGTTTTGTGTCCCTTTCGGAGACCGACTGCTAACTCAAACCGAGGAGCCATGCTGAAATAACAAACACAGAAACTATGAGCACAAAATTAGCACATCAACACTATCTTCTATGTATGTAGAATTTCAATTCACTATAACACCATGCGAAGTTAAATAGATTACATTGATTTTCATGGAATTTATTTTTTACAAAACTTTTACGTACATTTCGGATTGACAGATCCGACCAGAAAGAATTTTTACTCTTTTCAATTTGTAGAAACAACTTTGACAGATAGAATGGTCATAGACATTTAGTCGATTTGATGACAAAGCTGGCAACATTGTTTGTAATAATTATTCTACATGCCGATTAAGAAACGTTTTCTATCCAAAGTAATAAAATACTATAAAGGTACTACAAACTAATTCTATGTTATTCACAATGTTTATTTAAATAATAAATATATTACCCTCCTTTGCTACTCCTCCATAGCGCAGTTGGGAAATAAAAGAGGAAAATCAGGACATGCAGACAAACTATGTGGTGTATCTTGCCAAACCATGCTGATGTCACAAGGATAATCAGTAAGATCCTTGAAAGTATAATCACCTAACACCCAAGTTAAGAAAGTCTAACAAAATTAAGAAAAATCAAGCGGACCTTACTTTAAGGCCCGCAAGGTGAAATGTCAGATGTCATCTTAGGCGACCACATGACGTGAAATATCCTTGACTTTGGGACTTTGGTATGCAACATTGTACCAACCTCTCGGAAAATGAGTTGGTACCATCTCACGGACAATTCTACCATATCGTGCGCTCATTGGTAAAATCAAATAGCGTGCACTTCCCTGGCTTACTGTTACACACTTCCGTCTCTTTTCAATCACTCCCACAGATTGCAAGAAAGCGAGAGGAAAGATACTATACATTAAAATAGTTGAGTAATTTACCTTTTACGCAAGTGTTACTCTGACAATATTTATTTTTTCTAGACTCCCAGAACTTTTACCTACTTTCCTTTTTTACTATTATTATATTATATTGTTTATTTATTTCGTAGTACCCATTCATTGTTATACCTACATTAAATTTGGTGCCAACGTAAACTCATTACAGTTTTACCGTGTACCAGGGTCACCTGTTTTTCTTAGAATAGTTTTTACACAACTCGTAGTTCTTACTTTAGTTTAGTTTTATTTACCCATATCCCATACCTGTTTGAAAATTTTATTATTTCTGTTTGTAGATAATATTGTAGTACACTCTAACGATGTGTTAATAAAGTTACTTTTTGAAATTTTTCCTTACTATAATAAAACAGTGGTAACTGTGGTAAGTGTAAAAAGCCGGTTTTTTGGGAATTATATGGCAGCGCAGTCAATAAGTGCTAGGAGAGTATCAATTTGGGATCATACTTTTTGGCAGTTTCTGTCACAGCTAACACTGCTAAGGCCAGTTTCCGAATTAGAAAAATTGCGCTGTGAGCGCTCACATCAATAATTTGCGTTCCGAGTTAGAAATCACGATTATGACAGCAAAGAACTGTCATTTTTGTCATCAATACGGAACACTCGTGAACGCGGTAACAGTGCTCACTCAATGTTAAAACCTATTTACACCATAAAAACTTGTATACACCACAAGTTTTATCTTTAGCAAAACTGTGCTATGAATCAGAACCTATCAGCAAAAGTGTAATTTTTGACAGCGCTCACAGTGATATTAGTATGACACATGGTCGGCGTTATCGCAAGATGGCGCATGTCATGACGTCATCTATGACGATTCACGGGACATCGTTATCGCGCTCACGCCAATTCGGAACGGATGTGAGCACGCTCAAATCGATATTATCGTATCTCGGAACGTAGCCTAAGTTAGTTCAGTCAACTGTCACACTGTAAAAAATGATCATGTATGTCAGATGTCAGTCAACTGTCAATTTTGTAAATCGGTGTGTTCGTGTTGATAAATTTTACAACACGAGTATTTTACGTGAAATATTGCTTTGAATGGCAAATAAATAAGAAAAAAAATATAAAAACCAACCTGCTACCTAACTATTGTTGTTCAAAACTTGTGCATTACCACTTTGAATGGCATGAAATTCACATTTGGTAACATAACCTGTTCTTTGGAAATAAGTCTAATTATTTGATATAATGGAAGTTGGAGCAGTAAAACAAGACTTCAATACTGAGGTACAAACATTTCTTACTATATTTATTAATAATTAACTGTTTGCCGACTGACTTTTCCTAATTTTTACGTAACATTATTGTAACAACCATCACATGCAGAGAATGATGTCTATGTTCTAGGTAGTAAGTTCTAAGTTGACTGCCTTTGCAGTCTAGAATAGCAATGAGAAGTTCATAATATCTACATGCGGTTTTTTTAGTCAGTCCTTTTAGTAAAATTATTCTGCCTTGTACAAACACTTCTAACTTATTTATATTCCTTATAATTATTTCAGGTAATATTACTCAAAAAGAAACTGCTCCAGGCTAAAATACAGATAATACACAAATTGACTAGAAAGGCCAAACAATTGACAGAGAAGAAAGCTCCAGAAAAACTACAAGAAAAGTTAAAAAGGAAAGCGGAGTCTGCTATTAAAGAAGTCTTGGTTATAAAGGTAACTTATCAGTTTTATTTATTTTCTGTTTGCTTGAACTAGGGTGTATTTTTAAAATCCTTTATGAAGATTCATACAGAACATTGTTTACCAAATATGCATAATACTTCTAGAATAAACTACTGTTCAAAATCAAATTAATTCAGGCAATCAGTGGAAATAAGAAAAGTTTATTCAATCTGATATTGTATAGTAAATTAGCTTTTGCCCACGGCTACGCCTGCATGGATGTCGGTTATCACATAAAAAAGTAGCCATATATGCCTCTCCATATCACAGGCTATTTCTCTGCCAAATTTCATGATGATCGGTTCGGTGGCTTAGGCGTGAAAGCGTAACAGACAGACAGGCAGAGTTACTTTCGCTGTTATAATATTAATAGGGATTAGATTAGATTTATTTGAAGAACATTGATGTTATTATTGTACTTAACATTTACTTTATACTTTACAGAAAATCAAACCAAAGGACCTAGCAAAATTCATAGTAACACACAAAGGAGAATTAAATACCTTCTTAAATAAACCCCAAGTAGATGAAGATAAAGCATGTGCCAGATTACTTCTCCACAAAGCGTTACAGGATAAGTACAAATTTATTAGAGGCAGATTTTCCAATATGCCTATAAAAGATCTGTTCATGTCAAGACTAGAAAGAAGAAAGATGAAGAAGGAAGCTAAAGAAAAACAGAAGAATAAGAAAAAGGCAAAGAACAATAAGGTTGTTAATTCTGAAGGAGATTGGAATGTTGAAGATGTTGCTATGGTAGATGATAACAAAGTCAAAAGTGGGGTGGATCATGAGATTTCTGGCGATGAGGGTAGTGGAAATGAAATGTCAGGAGATGAAAATAATGACTATGAAATGTCGGGTGATGAAAATGAAGATAATGAAGTGTCAGGTAAAGAGAGTGACCAGTCAGAGGGGGATAATGAAATAGGTGATTCTTCTGGACCTGACATTGTAGAAGAACAGAGTGATGTCGCTGCAGACAGTAGTGATGATGAAATTAAGGAAGATGTAAGCAACGTTTTGAAAGCTTCTCCTAAAGTCAAACCAACTGTAGACAATGTTATATCAAAAGCAGAGGAACCAGAAGTAGTTAACATAAAGGCGATTCAACCTCAAGAAATTCTACGTAAGAAACCAAAAGAAATCATCAAGAAAAATCCAGTAAAGAAACAAAAAGAATTAAACAAAACTAAAAACTTTAACGAGAAAATACTTCAAAAGAAATTAAAGAAAGATTCAGACGCTCCTGTAGTGGAAAATAAAATTGTAGACCCATTCTTTATAACTTCAACGGGAGAAAATTATATGTCAGTGGTTGAACCAAGAGCACCTGATGAAATTAAAGATGAGCATATCGGAGGAAACAGAAAACTAAGGAGAGCAGTTCAGTTTGGCTTGGTCCCTAAAAGTAAGCTCAGACAAAAGAATAATTACAATAATGATGATAGATTTAATAAACAAAATGGCTATGATAGAGGAAATAACAGATTTAATGATAGACAACAAAATGATAGAAGAAACTTTAACGATAGGAAATCTTTCAATAATGATTTTAATGATAAAAGAGGTTTTAATAATAGAAATGATAGGAATACCGATGAAAAGCCAGAGAAATTGCATCCATCTTGGGAAGCTAAGAAGAAGAAATCTGGTATTTTACCATATGAAGGTAAAAAGATTGTGTTTGATGAAAGTTGATAATAGTTTATCATTAATAAAGGAATAAATTATATTATATTTTTTAAATAAAAAATATGTTGTTTTACTTGAATCCTTTGATTGATTGTAGTTCTGCAATTTGTATTTTAAACTCAAAAAATCTGGTTTTTAAATTACATTTCTTGTCACTCCTATGGATACATTTGTGTAAATTTCGTTATTTGAAAAAGGTATTGTTTTTGAATTTCGGTCAAAAGAACTCTGTCTAGCAGCAACTACCTAGAAAAGCAATAGTATTCGTAACAATGCTATTCAATGCCATTTTTAGAATCCAGTACTATCCAGAGTTATGGAAAATATCACAAATCTGTATGATTGCAAAACCAGGCAAACCACCAACAGAACCTAGCTCTTACAGGCCTATAAGTCTTGTCCCGATTCTCACAAGGTATTCGAAAAAATCCTTTTGCTGAGACTAAAACCAGCCCTGGACGAAAACAAGATTATACCTGATCACCATTTTGGATTCCGGGAAAAACATTCTACTGTAGAGCAAGTACATCGAGTGGTTCACAAAATAAGACAATCGCTAGAGAAAATGGAGTATTGTTCTGCAATATTCATTGACATCCAAAAGGCATTCGATAGAGTTTGACACAAAGGACTGCTGTACAAACTAAAAACCCTCCTACCAAACTCATTCTACATGATTCTAAAATCTTACTTGGATCAAAGATTCCAAGTAAAATGCGAGGACGAACTATCAAAGTTGTACTACATCACTGCCTTAGTTCCACAAGGATCAGTCCTTGGCCCAGTCCTTTATTCAATATATAGGGCAGACTTGCCTGAACCAGAAAATGTTGTAACAGCAACATACGCAGATGACACTGCATGCCTTGCAAGTGACAGTAACCCGAGCAACGCATCGCAGAAACTACAGGAACAACTCGGCAAAGTTAGCCTGTGGCTTCAGAAATGGAGAATTAAACCTAGTGTAACTAAATCGACACAAGTAACATTCACACTCCGGAAAGGCGACTGTCCACCTGTGCGTATGGAAGACAAACCGTTGCCAAGCAATAACAGCGTGAAATATCTCGGTCTACCTGGATAGAAGACTTACCTGGGCCAACCACATCAAAGCTAAGAAAACAGAAGCCACCTTACAATTCAAAGACCTATCTTGGTTACTCGGACGTCAATCCCGGTTGACCCTTACTAACAAACTACTTGTCTATAAAGCTGTTATAAAGCCAATCTGGACCTACGGGATAGAACTCTGGGGCTGTGCTAGCAACTCCAATATCGACATCCTCCAGAGATTTCAAAATATTGCTCTAAGAACAATTTCAAGTGCACACTGGCTCGTGAGAAACACGGAAATACATGAATACCTGGAGATACCGACCGTAAAGGAAGAAGCCCGTAAAATAAGCAGAGGATACAAGGAAAGACTTATTAAACACACTAATGAATTAGCTAAGAACCTATTAACTCGACAGAAAGATGTTACTCGCCTAAAAAGATGGCAAATACTAGATATAGACCAGAGAAACTAATTAATTAGTCTCTACCAAATCATACGGTGCTGTTTAATGGAATCACACCCGAACAAAATTAATCCCAGATATCATCTGATTATGGCTGAAAGCCGATTGCAGATAAAGTAAGAAGAAGAAAAAAAAAGAACTCTGTCAAGTCGTTTTCCTTTATAATCATACAACGGGTTTGAGGCCAAATCAGAAAAACATCTGCCATACTTCTGAGTGGAATATAAAAGAATGTTATAATGGTGAGAAGACATCATTTGACCCAAGAAGAAATGATAATGGAAATGTTGGAAGCTGGTTCTCGGCAACGTGCTGTGGCAATCGCTGGACACTACGGTGTGTTATAAGTCAACTTTGGACACGTTACCGTATCGCTGGCAGCGCGGCAGAGCGACATGGAGGACGAGCTAGAATTATCGTGCAGTGGGTGCGATCGAACCAATCTCTGTTCCCGAAGGCTGCTACGTGCACGGGCTCGTAAATATAGGAGATGGCGAGTGGAGTTTTTAGTGTTTTACTGACGAATGTCGCTTTGGTATGAGGCCAGATCCATCCAATATCCAGGCCGAAGTTAGGGTATGAAAATACGACGAAACACACAGACACTTCGAGAAAAGGTGCCCCTGCCATTTTTGTCTCATTTTGGCTACTACCGTGTACTTTGGGTACTACCATGCCCCCGGATGGATAATTTCGAAACACTATCAGTAAAACCTCTCGCTTTCATTTAGACAGTTCAACAAGATTAATTGCGTTATTTATGTTTTTGAGCAGATAAATTTTTCGAACATATGAAGCAATGGATTAGAAATAGGTAGGTATCCTACAAAATAATTCAGATTCGGATTGATAGTGTGTTACACTTTACAGCGTAACACACTATCAATCCTAATCTGAATTCTTCGTCTAATATTAGACGGAGAAACAGACAGACACGAATGATCTTGTAACCGTTTTTTTTGAGGGTGGGAAATCGACAAATAACTTCTCTCGCTCTCTGGGCAACACGGAAGGGCGTGTCAGACTTTTACTGACTAAACTGAACACGGGTGGGTTCCTTCAGTTGCCTGTGTGCCCGTGCCAGGGGCCACGGTCTCCTTCGAACAACCCACACCCCTGGCAGGCATCGGCCCTTTCCTTAAAAAAATCCTGTAAGGATTCCGTCTTTTTTTATTTATTAGGACGTACGCATCGAACTCGCTGGTAACTTGTACTTTTTTTTTACTAGAACTACATGTCGTATAGCACTACAATTAATTTAGCTACATCACAAGCTGCTAATACGCTGGTCCAAATTACGCCGACCGCAAGAGCATGGAGTATATATATGCCTTGACCCATTTGTGGCTTGAGTGTGGCCCAACAACGCCAATATACGACCAAGAATTTACCTAGAGCCATGCGTATACAGACAGTAACTAGTTCGTGTTAAGAAGGACGATGGGCTCCAGCGTCCCCAAAGTTGAAACTTAGTCAACAGACTTGAGACGTTAAAAAGATTTAAAAGATTTACAGATAATTATTTAGGTAATATGGTGACGACCGACAAAAGTATGGGGTTTTCAGGGAAAATTTATAGAAATGTAATAAAAACATAAGTGAAAATCGTAATTATTTTTACTTAAGGTACTTCATATCGTATTTATTATACAATATATTCATGGTTGTAGTTGTAGAGATTGTGCACCTACAATCCGTACCTACATCGTTAGACAAATGTACTTTTTTCTGGAATCCCCTATATTGAAGACTTGAAACCAACGGTGTGTTAGCCCGTAACATAAAATATGTGACAAAAATGAAGTTTGTTGGATCAAAAACAAAAAAATAGGGACGGAGTCCCACTTGCCCATCGTCCTTTCCTTTGAGAAGAGTTGGTATACCTATTGAAAGAAAGAAAGAAAGAAAATACATATAATTAGCACGGACTAAAACACGGTATTTTCTTTATTTTTTTCAATAGGTATACCAACTCTTCTCATTTGATATTTATATCAACTAATACCGTAATTTGAAAGTAACTGTGTTTGTCTAATAGGGACCTTTTCACGTTTAACGCACATACCACACATATCAGCATATACTGTTCCCACTGCTGGCATACAGGCCTCCTCTCAGTGAGAGGAAATAGGGTAGGTAGGGTAGGTAGCCCGTTATCCACCATGCGGGCCTAATGCGTGTTGGTATTTGGCACATGTCTTCGAATTGTTGATTGAACAAGGAAAATAAAAGCTGACCTCCACGTTTTCCTAGTAGTCCCAAGTGCGACTACTGAGCGTGTGCTTCACGTCCGTGTCTAGGGGTCTACTTTCTAAGTCCGTCAACGAAGATACGGACCCAACCGAAAGTAGTTGACCCATCAATTTTTCGGACGGGCACATACATATCGGTAGTAATGTTGATGTAATAATTTACACAAAGAAAAGCGACTTGCTGGGTTCCAACCTACGACCTACAACTCGTAAGTCGCGGTGAAACCTCAGAATTAAATCGCCGGAAATGCCTGAAATTCCCGCTCCGATATAAGAATGTTACAATACAATCTGATAGCTGGTGCCGATATTACTTCGACAGTCATAAATAGCTCCGGGCAGCCCCAAGCATTGCTTTCCGTTCTCTTATCAGGTCCACAGTCGTATTGCAGTCGAGTGGTGTGGCGACTTGTAATGAAGCATTTCTCAGGTCCAACGCGATTTATCGTAGAGCCGAGCCACTGAATAGAAAGGTGCAGAAAGTCACACAGACACTCTTTACGAACATAGGGTTACAGTATGTCCGAATAAGTCTTCCCTTTTTGCCCCTCATCTTAATCGGTCTGGCCTTGTCATGACTTTTCGACATGGAAGATTTTTATTAGCAAAAACGAACATTGAAAAATAAACATTATAAAAAGTGAAATATCTGGACTTTCTTTACGAATGTCGGACAAATGTGTCAGAATAGGATTAACAATATCCATCAAAATTATCCAGATTGCAGCCATTTAGACCGTACGCTGTTTTCGCTCGTTGTACGTAACCGACCTTCTGTGCTATTATTCTGTGGCCGAGCTATATTGCGGATAGAGTCTGAATGCACGACATAGCACGGTGGCGGACATTTTGCAAATACCAGTGTAACACCTGGATTGCTGCTTAGATTTGGTCGATTTATTGTAAGCTATTGTGTGGCTACAGATTGGGTGTAAGGAATCTGGGTTACTGGGGAAATGTATGGGTTTATGAACAAGGGAACATAAATCATTTATAAAATAATTCAGTTGAATTTATCAGTCCGTGAGTAGGTAGTGAGTACCTATGAGGTTTGGAAGATGTTAGGCGTTGGCAAACGTTAACAGTTGGTTAACAAAGGCATCTTGATCCCACAGAACCTAGCCAACATCCAACATTAAAGAAAAGTCTTAACAAATCAAAAGAGGAAAATCCTCGTAAAATCATCTGGCTTGTGACAGTTATTTGCATTTACGTCCCGACACCCTTTGTGGGCCCAACTTGCGGAAAAACGTCAGCCGCTATAATGAACACTATTATTTAACTGTGGCGGTAGATAAAAAAAGTAAAAGGCTGGTGTCACTGGCAGTTAGTTTTTTCTCATCCGCTTTCTTTGAAACAAGAATCGTGTTTGACAACGTTGTGATTTTGTGAACCATTTCTGTTTCTTCTGTTGAGTTAAATGTTTCTGGTTTCTGGCTGTGAATAGTCATCCTGGTGAATCTCTTAGAGACGGCAAAAAGTAGGTAGGTAACTGCTTTGCTGAGTTGTCCGTGAAAGAAACGAGTCAAGAAGTTTTGGTCCTTTTAAACAGAGGCTTCGGACAAAAAGGCCAGTACCTAAATTCCTACGATTAGAAAAGTCTTGGACTTAACGAATAATTAATTTTGACATAACAGTAGGTAATAAATAATTTGAAATTCCGTCTGGAACTGACCTGAACCTCAATACGTCATAGAAATTGCAGTCCTAACCATAAATTCCCTAACAATACAAACATTGCAGGGTGAGCCAATACAAGTCGTCTGTAAGCGCGTGTGTAATACAGACATTCACACACAGGTGCTCGTTGCATGCGGAATTCGCAATACCGAATGTCGTCAGCTACGCGGTGACCCACCATTAATTTGTGTACAGCGTTGATTCAACGCGGGAATGCTTAATTACATACCAACACAGCACTTAACAGATGACTTGAAGCGATTTACGGGCGCCATATTGGATTGGTTGAGTGATGGCGCGAATGCAGTAAGGAGGTCGTTTATCAGTTGCAATCTCCTGAGATATTGCTAGAATTAATTGTTGACGGCCTGTTAGTGGGGATTGGAGTGAATAAATCATGAGGTTTATGTATGAAAAGGCTAACTGGAAATTCATTGTTATAAAATAATAGCAGTTACTTCGCATCTTGTTTTGTTTTTCTTTGTGCTCTGTAGCTGATCGCGCGTGTGTGTCTAGTGAAGTACGCTACTCAGTTATGTTAACCATTATGATTCGGACGCCCAGGAACAAACCGGCGCGCGGCGCGGACTTAAAGCTAAAGCCCGCGCGTCCCGAGATTTATTACTGATTCGTTGCGTTGCATTCAACAATTGTTTTAAATTTTTTATTTTTATTTTTAAATAGACTGTATTTTTTTTTTCAAGCAAGTTAACTTAGTAACCATAGTTATTAAATACTTTTTGTTTGAACTTCGATTAAACATACATAGATAAAAAATATAATTTCCGACGAAAAATTATCATTAATTATCTGTTATACGGCATTATTTTTGGTGTATTATTGTACAAAACATAAAAAATTGATTTGAGCATTCCAAATAAAAAAATGTACAGTCCTACCACAGACATTTTTAAAAATTACTAAACTATTATAGGTATGTTCCATGTAACAAAGCATCAAAAGATTCCCGAAAGTAACATTTTATGAAACATCCTTTGCCGAGACAAAGTTTTATTGAGTTGTGTAAACAAATTGAAAAAAATATTTAGAGCGCTCCCTAGACAAATAGTGAAATTTTGCAGGACATATTTTTTTAATTTTTTTTGGATATATCTAAACCATAATCATCAAATCTCGACTCAAACGCTCAAATTCGAGAGAAAATGTGAAACCGCTCGAACTCACTAGTGGGCCTGGCTAAAAAACACGCTGTTTCACCAGGCATCGTGTCCGACAGAGCTAGTATCAGTGATGAGCAGTTAGACGCTAGTCTACACGCACAGCGTTATTGAGTGAGATGAAGGATAATTCATAGTAAAACAGGCGCTAAAAAAATTCAGGAAAGTCTTTCGGAAGATCGGGTTTTATGAAAAAAACACTGCGTAAATCAATGACCAATAAAGCTTACTGAACTTTTCGATATTTGAGCTTTGTCGGTACTGATTTGGTTTTGGAGATTTTACACGTCTTTTATTACTTAACACGCCCAAAGTTAGGTTAAATTAGCAAGAAAAAGGCATCTTTGTTGGCTCCTAACTTTTTAATAGCTTTCTATTTTAGTATTCTGTTTCCGCACAGACAATATTAATAATGAAACAAAACCATACCATGTTTAATTTTTGATGTACATTGTCGAACAGTTGAGTAATACACTCCCGAAGTTTGAATGGAAAAAATGTCGACTAGATTCACCCTATGGCGTTGACAAATAATGAGGTCACGTTTGCTGCTGACGGTATTTTATTTTATTCGCTAACATATTACATTACATCTATCTTTATTACTGATTATTTATTTATACTGTTACTGCCCGTGAAATCCCATCGCTCGGGCCCTAAAAAAACTTACTCTGTGTCTGGCCCTATCAGACAGAATACTAGCGCTGCGACACTTTTTAAATGTCGCAGCATCATGCTGAGGTAGGAGCCTTTTGGCCTCGTGTAGGACTTTGTTTTATTTAATTTGTTTGCTTAAAAGAAATTTGTTTTTTATAATTTTTGTACAATTGTGTGTTTAGTTTAGTATGTGATCTTCCTGTGAGAGTCACAATAAATACTTTTTCTTTCTTTCTTTTAGTTACCCACCTGCGATTTCTGGAAGTTTATTTACTATAGGATTTCGCCCACGTCTTCGTCCGCGTGAAATTTATAGCTCATGTTACTCCGGAATAATGTAGCTTTCCATAGGTTTTTTTTTTGGGTGGGAAATCATCAAATAACTTCTCCCGCTCTGGGTGGAGCGGGAGGGCGTGTCAGACTTTTACTGACTAAAACCCACCCGTGTTCCCTCAGTTGCCTGTGTGCCAGGGGCCGCGGTATCTCTTTCGAACAACCCGCATCCCTGGCAGGCATCGGCCCTTGCGGGCCCCATCAGTTGCTGCTGACATCTCTTTGAGGCGCGCGTGGAATACAACGCGCCGTCGACCCGGGCTTGGTCCTTACCGGACCAAGCCCGGCGAGCTACCCATTACTCGCCGTCCGCAAGCCCGCGCCTACGGTGGCCGGGAATCAGCCTGGGATTCCCGACGCCCAGGGCGTCTCCTGCGAAGGCCACGGCCGTGACGGCGCATGTACTGCATCTCCCTCACGGTCGCCGCCTCCCTCTTTGCGAGCATAACTGCTTCGCTGAAGGAGGCGACTGCTAGCCATGCACTCTCGCTCCGTACCATGGCCTGAACCAAGGCTGGACGCGAGAGATCGCCTCCGCCGATCGCCTCCATGAGTACATGGCGGTGCTCCGCCCAAGCCAGGCAGACCTCCACCGTGTGCTCCACCGTGTCCTCATGGCGATCTTCGCAATGGAAACACCCGGGCGTTTCCTCCCGCCCTATGCGAAACAGGAACCTCCCGAAATAGCCATGTCCGGTACCTGTGTCAGGCGGAAGATGAGGACGCCAAGCCGCCTCTCAAGCCACTCCTCAAAGAGGGGACTTACTGCCGGAATCGTGGCGTGCCCAGCACTGGGTTGCGACAATCGCACTCTCCACGTCGCCATGAGTTCCTGCCGGAGCTCTGTCCGCCGTACCGCGATTTCCCACGGCAGCGGAGTTACGCCCCGGCGCGGCGTTTGGTCTCCTCGCGTCACTCCCAAGTGTGCGCGAGGACCTTTGCCTCCAGATCCCATGGCGGCAATCCGGCAAGGAGGCCCGCCGCCTCACCGGAGATCGTGCGGTATCCCCGGATCATCCGGAGCCAAACGTCGGAAATGCTCCGCAAAATTCCACCGGCTGTAGCTTTCCATAGGTGAAACAATTTTTAAAATCGGTTTAGTAGTTTTGAGTTTATCCGTTAAAAACAATTTTACAAACAATCAAATCTTTCCTCATCGTAATGTTAGTGTAGATATTCTGTACCCAAGCAATGCAAACGCAGTACTTTCCCCTACCGCGGTCTAAAACTTCAAATAATACAGTAGGTACTATCTATTAAATAGAGGGGTACCTAATGCCTATCAGAACCACAATGATAAAGCGTCTTGGTGACCGCACAGACAAGATGATACTCGACTGTCCATCACTTTGAGATGTTCCGGTTAGTAAGATGAATCGTTGAGCGTTGGAAACTACCTCGGTCAGATGAGTTAATTAAACCGGAAGCTAACTTAGCTTCACGCCTGTATTCCTAAAGGGGTTGGCAGAGGAATACATAGTAGGTACATTTCACCGGTTATGTAAACATAGTGATGCGAGTAGTTTAGTGCCTAATTGCCTTATATGTTTGGGCCTCAGGCCCGCTAAAGCTGAATTAATGAAGCCATCAACGATGTTGCATTCACCTAGGCTTGGTTTTTCTATGGTCAGAATAATTTTTATCTGAGGTATACCGGAGTATTTTATTTTTGATACTGCGCCAAGTTCAGATCAATCAAGCTGCCATTATTTTACTTGGTGCCTCTATTGATGATTGTTTGGCGCCGTCACAAAATTAGTAGTTTACATTAATTTAGGAACTTAGTTGAACTAAAAGGTATATACCTATTTTCCAAAGTTCGTGGAAAACGTTTTTCAATTTAACTGGGACCAACTTCAAAGTCTAGGTACCATTAACAATAAAAAAAAGAATTAGTTTTCAAAATACCTACATAAAAAAACACCTCCTTTGTTAATCGTCTGTTAAAAATATGTCAAACTGTCATTTATATTCTTCCGATAAAACTTATCAGACCATTGAAAAATCAGCCTTTAAAAAAAAGAATACGTTCGAAATTCAAACCTTTTCACCAACGTCACGTACAACTAAAACGTCACACTTACATACGTACCACGACAATAAAATGTCGCATTCACATGACAGGGACATATTGTACAATTTTTTTTACGGCTATCGATGCAGTGGCTATAATTTAGCCGCGTCACTGCGTGGCGGGCCGCATTCAATCGTAAACTAGATTGAAACGACAGTTGTGGTACTTTATTATTAATTCTAAGTTTAATGGAGAAATGTTTACCTTTTGTAAAACGTAACAGGAAAATGTGGAAATAGTTTTCTTCTCTAATAATCACTGTCGCGTGTAGACCAACTTTTACTGATCATCCTAATCATGTTCCCTCTGCTGGGACGCCTCTCTGTAAGAGGGTTGGGCCATAAGAACGAAAAATTCGAAGACAAGCGACATCTACCGACCCGCATGAGCCCACGTGGTTGATTATGGCCCACTCCCTCTCACAAATAGGACGCCTGTGTCCCAGCAGTGGAAACATTTTAGGCTGCTTATGTTACTGTAATAATCACCAAGCTTGTTTAACGAATTAGGTACTACACGCACTAAATACCTATAGTATTTTCTATTTTGATTAGCAACAACCCTTTGAAATCGTAGTCACCTTTTTAAACTTGACATAGATAGAATAGGAGTTTCTTAGCCGATGTCTGCGTGGTGAATTAAGTACTTACATCCATCTCGCATTAAGTTAACCTGTTTGCCCAGTAGTCAACTCAAAGACCCAATTTCCTTACTCAAGATCCTTTAACACAATCGCTCATACATTATAGAGTTTAACCCAACACACTTTGTGAAAAACCATAGCTATCATAAAGGGCATTTTTGGCCTAACGTATTCATGTATTCAGCCAAAAGGGCCCAAGGGTTCTCTAACAAAAACTTACAAATTGTTTTTGCCCGAATAACGTTTGCCCTCTGACCGAGTGTTGCCAGTTTTTACCCAACACTGTAGATAAATCTAAATAGGATATATGATTTGTTTAAGAATATTTTTTTTTGTTAAATATTGTCCGAGTTTTCATTTTGAGGTCGATAGTGAATTACTAATTTGAGTTGTTTTACGATTACAGTTTTATTTTAGTTCTATGGACCTTCCATGCGAAAGTAATTTAATGTCTGTGAGAAGAAAATAATTTGTACTTAAGTTTATTAACTTCAAATTATTTTCTTCTCACAGACTTAGGGTTAACATTTTGACAAATGTTAACTTTTGATACCAAATTGTATGACGAACACAACTGTGTATAGTTAATTAGTGAAAATTCCAATGAAAAGTTTAGTCAACCACAGAAAGTCAGGGTGAAACCACCAGCCGTGAAAAATCAGACACAAACTTTTTCATTGCAATTTCAGCTTTGCCCACATACCTACATTTTTTTACAAATCCGCTATGGATAGAATTCTATTGGATTGATGGGCCTTTGCTGTTTTTAAGAGGACTGTAGAGAGCAGGAACTTTTTAAATAAAACCACCACGTTTTCGATGCATTTATGCGGTCCTTTGAGCACCTTTACCATGTAGTATTATCAGCCTATAATGTTCCCACTGCCTCCTCTGTGTGAGAGAGAGTGCGCCGTAATACACGACGCGGGCGCAGGAAAATTGCACTAGTCTCAGAACGGTAGGACAGAAAAACATTGAGGAAACCGGCATGTCCTAGACCGAATTAATTGTGTATTCACACTATTCACACATTTCAACAGTGTGTGAACGTATACGGACTAAATAGGCCAAAATACGAAAATGTAATATGTATTTTGGGTTTTCGTATTATAATTTCCGGAGACTTCGATTTTTCTTCTAGGAACCTATACTTACCTACACCTAACAAGACAAATTCAAATAAAACTACAAATAAACGGTGACATAAAAAATCACATCCGTTATCTACACCTTATCTGAAAGGCTATCAGTAAAATGAATAGGCTTTTTTATGTTTATAATATTGCTAAGTCCACGCAGTCACGTCCAACGAAATGGGATCACGTAGTAAACGCATAATTACAATGAACGCTCCCCGTTAGATGCAGAGGACCGTGGAATGGGACGTTTAAAAAAATATTAGTTGGGTTATTGGCGCAAATGTTGGCGCCAAATGTTTTTGACGTAAATAATTAGAATTTTGAATGAAATAATAGCAAGCCGTACCTATTCGTTGATCCTGGAGGTACCAAAACTAAAGCGTCTAAAATAGTCACATAACAATTGCAACGTCACAATTAAGCAGCTATTAAAATTAAACTTTTCAAACGAATACTTTTCTTACGCCCGCGTTGCTGGGATATGGTCATTATGTGGCGCCTACAATAAACCTCTTCGATAAAAAAAGTACAAAAATATGTTTTTCTTTTTAGTTTTTTGCCACCAACTTCCGAAATTAAAGTTATTTTTCACTTTTTAGTTCTGGTACCTACGCCCACCAATTCGTATGCTACTACTTGCTATGTAAACAAGAGTGTCAGGAAGTAATGGTAGAACATCATCAGAAACACAAAGTGGATTAAAAACGTAAAATCGATGCCAAAGGAAATAACCCAAGCAAAGTTAATAAAATTCCCCTGAACATCCCATTCCCATCCGTAAATTTTGTTTTTAAATCGATTCATAATTACCGGAGATATCTCGAAACATACATACAAAAAGAAACAAACGAATTGAGAACCACATCGTTTTTGAAGTCATTCAAAAATAAATTTGTTCTTGGAGAAAAAGGCAATTATTTTTTAATGTTCTCAATTGATTAGGTACTTATGAAAGGTCTGACAGAAGGCATACTAATAAGCCTTCAACATTGACAGGCAAACGCAAGGACGTGTTACAAGAGGTAATCATGTATTAAAATAACTTATCTACTTGGTTATTTAATATAGCTTACTTAATTGGTAGTTACGGTAATATTTGAGACGAAAATATGGTATTAAATGTTTAACTATGTGGCTTTATAATCAATGGTTGAGATATTTATCTTCGGGCAAAGAACCTTGTTCTAATTTTTTTTTTGTAAAATTGTTTAATATTATGTTTTATTGGTTGATTTTATTAAAATATATTAATGGCTGCGTTACTATGAAATGTAGGAATTTTTATAATTAATTTACACATTTTTATTTTCAGTTCGTCACGGATATTTAACAAGCCTTGTGTGGTTTGGGAGTGTTGGGACCAACGTTGAATCAAACAATGTTGAACCAACGCTGGCCCAACACGTGAAGGAGGGGTAATACGTCAGTTTTTAATCCGTTTTCAAATTAAAACTCGGACGTGAACCTTTTGGGTTTTATCGTTTGCCAGTTTTATTTATTTTTATGCTACCTAAAAGGTATTCTGCATACTGAATGACTTTTTCGTATCTATTCTTTTTCCCATGGATTTCAAAAAGATTTTTACAAATATAGTACATACTTATTGCATGGATACGAATTTTTAATTTTGAGAAGGCAAGTACCCGTTAAACATATTTTTTTTTGATATAAGTAGGTAACAAGGTTTGTTTTCACAGCGCATTTAAAAACTCACTAACTTCGGTGTTGAGGAACTTTTTTTAATATAAGTAGCTGAAGTAGAAACATATTTATTGCACAACAAGAGTGAAATAAAATAAAAGATCCAATGCAAATGATTATGAACGAGGAAATGGAAATTCCGACCATTTTGTATAATAAGAAATCATGTATAAATATTGTAGGCTATTCTTACTGGTCAAGGAAAAAAAAAACAGAATAAAAAAAACCGTAATTTATTCTATTATCACGGTACTATCTACAATTATCTATGTTGGACATACTTTAGTTACAATTGGTAGGGATTCGGAATTGCATTTAAAAAATTAAGCATTCGTCATTCTTAAACAGAAGCGGGATCGATAAGAGAGCCGGCTAATTAAATGTATTAGTTGGCAACATTGAGTATAGGTATCATCGCGGATATTAGTGGCGAACCACTTTTCAACCTTATCATTAAGGTCTTAAGAGTGAAAAGTGGTTTTAACAATCCCAGGATGCTAAAGCTTCCTTTCAGCTTGACATTTGTTTAAAAGTCACATAAGGTAAGATTATCTACATAATTGCTTATCTAGTATTATTATGTACCTACTTGTCTATAATTGCTTTATATTATTTGTACATTTAAAATTATATTAGAGAAATTAAACATTTTAATATTTAAGAAAATACAATTGTTGTACCATTTTTATAGATTTGTTTATTATACCTATGGTGTGACGCAATTTATACACAATATTCAATAAAAAGACTATAAAAGAAACATTAGTCGTGGTACGGCTCATCTCATAATTCTTGCATAAGGTATTACCTGTCTTAAATAATTAAATATAAATATAAAATTAATTATAAAAATTGACATGTAATTTAATATTAATAATCACAAGCCTTGCTTAATTACTAAAGTATATTATTTTTTCTGGATGTCACTTCGTTTTGGATGCCACAGGACTTTGCCCAACTTGCGCTTTTCCAATTTCCCATAGAGAAAACTTAAGGAGAGTAAAAAAATAATTATTAAAATTATTATTAGAACATACCTATTATAACATCGATTTCATTACAGACAAAATAATAAATGTTTTGTGATTTAGTAAATAGTGTTTATTTACTAAATCACAAAACATTTATTCAAGAGATGAAGAACTATAATTTGAAAGATATAAGAAAAAAAAGATGAGCACAGAACGATTTATGCTCATCTTTCTTTTTATTTTTGATAATGTTTTTGACGGATAAAGCCAAATGGTATTACGACTTTTTTACACGATTTTTATTAGCTTCACCTGTATGTTTGTATGTTTGTTTGTAACAGACTCCTTTGGACTTGATTTTGATCCACTTCAAACGGTCAGATTTTAGTTAAATTTTGTAAACTTATTGAGGACCGATGACAATTCAATAACAAAAAGTAAAAAAAAAAACTGAAAAATCACGCTTTTGTAGTTGGCAGAACTAAAAAATAGAAAATAAGTAATAAGTAGATTAAAAAATCTAAAAAACACGCTTTCAAAACGCAACCAAAAAGCAGAAAATAATTTCAAAAAAGCGTGAGTTGCTTGCTATTAATTGATTATAAAAATACCCCAAAAAGTGCGCGTTTTTTTGATTTTTTAATCTATTATTTATTTACAGTTGGCTTTTTCTTCATTTTGACGCTTTCTATTTGTACTCTACTGTAGAATAGAAATGGCTACTCTTCCGACGACAAAACGCTTGTCTACGGTTCTCGTGAACAAAATACATAAACATGTCAACATCAGATTTAGTCTGATGTTGACATGTTTATGTATTTTTTAAAGTAGGTAATACTTTACCTACCTACTTTACAAAATTATAAGCTTCACGTGGAAGCGCCAGTGCCACGCCAGCGCGCGTAAAATTCAAATTTTCTTGAGTTCATATAACCCTATCGATTGATAATTCTCTAAACATTCCAATACAATTGTAAAGCTTTTATTGTTTAGTTTGAATTAATTAGGTTTGCCACACATTATTATAGAGCAGTATAAAAAATCTAATTTCATGCTTTTTATGATTTGCCTAAAACAATAGCATGAGTCAGTCTTAATGAATCCAACATGGCCACCTGCTCACTGCAGATCTTTACCTTAGCACATAGATAATATAATACATAAATCAATGCCCAATAAAAAAACAACAATAAAAAACTGGGTGGATGTTGGTACAATGTCACAACCAGCGTTGTTCTAAACATCAAATTAATTAACATTCGGTAATGAACTCGCTGATGGAGCAGTACATTAGAAAATTCTTTGAAGGAAATGGTTTATAAATTAAAAATCTGAAAAATAGCGTGAAACTGGTCCATTTATTTTCTTCTGACCATGACCATCCTGCCATTCAGTCTTTTGTTAGACTTTTGGTATTATAGTACATATTATTTCCATGCATTAAGCTGTAAAAAACGATTTCTATAATACCTCAAAATTTTGTTTTATTTAGTTCACTATTTTGTTCCAACCATTCTTCTTTGGTTCAATATTATAATCTAGTTTTGTTATCCGTCGTTTTTTCTACTGTTTCCTCAACATTTTTTTTTCTGTCTTGATCCTCTGCTTCTTTTAGAGAGTCTGGTAACTTGAGGTTGTTTGTCTCTGGTAACGTAAGGACGAGGAATCCTGATAATGCCGCCATTCCTCCGAATATCATAGTTGGAAGGTACTCGTAGTACCTCGTCTGAGGAAGAAAAAATAAATTTTATTAAAATAATTAATAATATTATTATCATCATTTCATCATTTCAGTCGATAGATGCCCCACTGCTAAACATAGGCTTCCCCCAAACAATAGGGGGTTTGCCATAATCGCCACGCTTGGCAGGCCGGTTGGCGATAGCAGTATGGTGGTAAAATGCATAGAGAACGCTGCTGCCCATTCTCTAGTAAGTCCCTTAGTCGCCTCCTACGACACCCACGGGAAGAAATGGGATGGTGCTATTCTTTACGTCCGGCACCACACGGAATATTAATAACAGTTAACCAATTAACTATCGCCGGAAACAAAATAATGTATAATTAAACTTCTTTTTTCGTTGAATATGATTGCCTTGTTTGTTATTGATATTTAAATAGGCAGGCAGAGGTCGTGGAACAAACAGCCTTGTCAATCTTTGTGTAAAAAAAACTACTTGTTTTTTTACCAGTGCACGCACTGAGACATACAACTTAGTATGGCTGTTATTCTAATTACGTGCAGTGTTGCTAAGTTTGAGACAATTGACGGCTAAAGGTGTCTTGGCCACAGTAAGAGAAGGCTGTAAAGGATGAATCACACTCGACTCCAGCTTGATGACTGATTTATTACAATAATTAACATAATTTTACACAAGTTTTTTGGTCAATACACATTGATATCTATTTGTATGTGTGTTGTGTGTGTATCGAGCCGATGAAGCGAAGATCTCAGTAGGTCACTTCTTAGCGCTGATGGTGTGCTGGTGTTGCCGGCGCGTGTAAAAGATGTAAGTATGTCGCTCTTAACGCTGACACTGTGATGATATTGCTTGTTCACAGTTGAACAACCAGCATCAAAGAGAAAGGGTTCTTTTATCGACCCTTTGGAATGGATTTGTGCAATTAACTATCTATAGCTGCACTTTTTCTCAAAAACGGTCTACTAAACCACTCTTAATTAATAAAGGTTCTATTGGCATTCAAGTTACCAAAAAGGTTGTTCAATTCTTGTTAACTTCAATGTCAATATAATAATAATAATAATTTTAACTTTAGCTTCAATGTCAATATAATAATAATCATTATTTTATCAAGTTACCAAAATAAATAGTTCGAATACTTACAAGCAAGGGCGTTTGGGGTGCCACTGTAGAACCTATCCTTCCAATGGTAGAACACATGGCTAATAAAGATGTCCTGTAGTTTGTCGGAAACACTTCTGCGGCAAATACATATAGCGAGTTATATGCTAATGTTATGAAGAACTTTCCTCCAAGATATAGAAGAATGGACCAGTTGCCGGCTGTAACAACAGACATAAATATTATTTAGTAGTCAACTCAAATGTTTTATATTATAGCGTTATTAATTTAGATTTTTTACTGAGAACAGTGAGTCTTAAGACCCAAGAAGGAAGATATGCTCGCACTATCGCTGGTTATAGATTTGATATGGCTCTGCATAATAACAAACGTAAAAAAGACGTAATATTAAAGACCACTAGCGTTACATCAATAAAACTAAACAAAACAAAAACAGTGTTATACACCAAACAGTCGGTATGAGGATGTAATTAACTTGTTTATCTAATAAAGCAACGATTTGTGCAAACACATTAAACAGTTAAACAGTTTATGGTATAAAATTACCATTTCAATGTGCACGTGAATTGTGATGCGTACAATAACAAACGTACGTACGTTGCTAGGATCGGTTGTGTTAGGTTAGTTCAGAATCAGAATCAATAAATTAAATAATAAAAGTAAACGAGACATTAATATATATATTTTTGTTGTTAGATGGCTATCACGCCGATGGATCTCCTGATGGTAAGGGGTAAGGCAAATTGTTACTATCATAGAGAGAGTTGAAATGACTTCTGCGTTTGATTATACAGCACCCATATTTTTCAATCTAGAAATCCAGTATATAGATTCAGATTCGGTATGCATGATTTTAAACCCAATAGCGTAGAAATCGATAGTATCAAAAAAAAAATTCAGCTGTTTCTTAGAAAAGTGCAAGACCTACGCGGTCAAAATGCTTGGAACAGCATTTTTTTTAAAATTACCGACGTCAAATTTCAACGTAGTGTATTCCAGAGTTATGTGCAGAATTCATTCATCCTATTATTTAAAGTAGACGCAGAAGCAAGCTACTCCACTTCTTTAAACTCTCATCTAGCCACAAATCATCTTTATTACAATAATGAAACCATTTACACCCACTTTGCATTTTGTCAAAGGTATCGGTCATTCAGAAAGATGAAGCTGGTTGTTTTTTCCAAAGAGTAGTTTCTATGGAGGAGACAAGGCAAGAAACTATGGAGTTTCTCGCCAGAGTGTCCGTGGGGACACTCTTTTAAATATATTTATCCATGTTTTCCACAATCTACCATGAAACATCTACTTATAATCTACATAGAAGATAATAATAGGTAAATCATTATCATCTATAAATTAAAAGACATTACTTTACCTGGCACAAATCCATAGTTGATCAAAATCAATCCAGTCATGAAATACGCGGTAGCAATCACCTTCTTTCTGCCAAATCTGTCCAAGAATATCAGCTTGCAGATGTTAGCGGGTGCTTCTATCACCAATATCACGATATAATTTACATAGCTATTCCCTGATAACTCTATGGCGTTTATAGAGAGTCCGTAATAGACTAGCGTTGAAGAAATCCATAGGAACGAACATGTGAACAGTCTCTTCCAAATCATTGGTGAAGTTAAGAGCTGGTTGAACGTAGACTGGTTTCTTTCTACATTCTCAAATTTTCTCTCGTCTCTCTGCTTTGTTGCATGCTTCTCAACTTGCTCATAATGTTCTTTAGGGACATTAGCTTTGTTCATCTTCTCTGATTTGCTGAGAACGTTCAGACCTTCCTCGTACCTTCCTTTGCTGAAGAGCCATCTGAAGCTTTCGGTGAGGGTCCAGATGTAGATGAAGACAAAGACCGCTGGGGTATAGATGATGAGGAGGAGGTAGCGCCAGTTGAGGAGCCACCAGGAGAGTAATGTGACTGTGACACCTCCGAGAATGAACATTGTGTTGAAGAGGAGGCTGACGAAGACTCTGCCTTTTGGTCCGACGAGTTCCAATGCTGAAACAGGAGGAAATTAAATGTTAATAAAGATGTGATCGAAGAAATTTTATTGAAAAGACAACTATTTTTTTTTTCGTTTGATCAAATTGTGATGGAAATTTCCGTTCTATTTTAGAACAATGTCGTGAATAAAGAATGTCCAAGTGTCGATGACTCTCTACAAATCTTTCTAAAAATAAACAACTAATGAGTCGTGATTCCAATCTTTTGACGCTTCATTGCAATTTCGCAAAAAAAGAAAGAGGTTTGAATGGCAAATTTTTTGGTCCCCATGAAGCAATAAAGCCTAACTACCGGTTTCCCATGAAAACTGCAAGAAGGGATCTAAAACAAACACCGGAAGATAAGTTACAAAAAACCGTAAATTCGTTGCAACTGAATTATAAAGCAGTCAATCGCGAAGGTTATTTGGGTGCTGATTGCTAAACTTAGATTTGTAATATTGGTGACAATTGTAATGAATACGAAACGTTGAATCATAAGACGGTCGATAAGGAAATGTTAGTGACAAACTGTTAAATGATTCTCAGGATTTCCAAAGAGTCATTCCGAATAAATCACACATCGATTGAAAAAATCCTATTTTCACTGGAGAGCGAATTAAAAATTCCAAGAGTACAGACGAAAAAAACTGTTGCATTGTATATTGATGAATTAGTTGCAGTTTTGTGACTTATTATTGCATGACATGCTCCTTTTGCTTTGATTTCTGCATGTTAAATTTTAACAGTCTTATAATCGAAATATCGACTGCCTCGTTGGTCTAGTAGTTGCTAGCTTTGGTTCAATTCTCAGGTAACACAAAGTGCTATTAGGTTATCAGGAATCGGGAATTTTTCAGCCTAGAGTCTGGATTTGTACCCGGTTGGTGGAAACAGACCCTAATTTCATGGGTCTTAAAAATAACTGGTGACATGTGAGAATGCTATAGGTGCAACCTGTGCCTAACCCTTCGGAGAATTACGCGTGCTGATAATAAGTATAATCGGAATAAAAAAACTAAAATTTGCCTCTAACAATCCATGTTTTTACTAAACGAAAAAAATACAACAATGAAGTGAATGTTGGTCTTTTATGAGCCACAAAAACATTAAATAATACAGTGTAAATAAAAAGAAAAGTAATAACAAAAAATAAAGCAGTAGATATAAATACTCTGAATGAACTGAGACAGTTTAAGATGGCTAAAACGGTACTATTACAGTCAATGAAGCGGCAAATTGTTTAATTTGTCTAAATCGGTTCAATAGTCTTTTGGTCATCAACGTTAATGTTTGAGGTCTTTCACTGTTTAAGACAAAGGTTTTCAGCTAGAAAAATTTCGGCTAGAAGAAGGCAGCAGTTGCAGGGTATGTGATAGGTAGCCAACTGATTGATAGGTAAATCATACGCCAGAATTTTAAAAGAAAAACGTCTCATCATATACATGTCATATTATCGTCTGTTTCATGGTTTTCGAAGTTTTTCAAAGCTTATGACTGCTCGTTGGTCTAGTAGTCCCAAGCGCTACTATCGAGGAGGAGGTCCTAGGTTCAATTGCCAGGTCGGGCAAAGTGATATAAGTATGGTTGTTCTATTCGGAAATTGTCCAGTCATCAACATCATCATCATATCAGCCAAAAGACGTCCACTGCTGGACATAAGCCTCCCCCAAAAGGGGGGATTTGCCATAATCGCCACGCTTGGCAGGCGGGTTGGCGATCGCAGTATGGTGGTCAAATGCATAGAGAACGCTGCTGCCCATTCTCTAGTAAGTCCCTTAGTCGCCTTCTACGACACACATGGGAAGAAATGGGGTGGTGCTATTCTTTTTCGTCCAGCACCACATGGAACCAGTAGCAGCCCTAAATCTGAATTTTATACAGTTACAATAGGGTGGGCGGTGGCAATAAGGTCGCCTCCTATAACATGGAACTTAAACTTATCTGGTGTTATGTGGGTATCCTATAAGTACACCTCTGCCTAATCCTTGGGGGATGTTACAGGCGTGATATGTTATGTTATATCATCATCATCTACCTAGCCCTTTCCCAACTATGTTGGGGTCGGCTTCCAATCTAACCGGATGCAGCTGAATACCAGTATTTTACATGAAGCGACTGCCTATCTGACCTCCACAACCGAGTTGCTGGGTAATACGATACCCCTTGGTAAGACTGGTTGTCAGACTTTCAGGCTTCTGGCAACCCGTAACGATAGCCAAAGATCTACAAATTACAGTGATGTTATGTTATACATGTTTGTGAATATCATTCGGCTTCCCACGCAAACATTAAGCCGTTGCCAATTTTCACTTTAAAAAGTCCTCACAAATTTAGGGTCGAGGTCGCCATAATTTCGAGTCCTCAAATATTATCCCAGGCTTGTTACTTAGGTCTGAAGCCACTATTTGTTGAGGAAGGTCCCAAACTGAGTCCTAGCTGGTTTGTTTAGGACAAACTCTAACTAATTTCGGTATTTGCCATGACATTAATTTGGTGACAGAATTTCGGTAAATACGGCTTTACTTTTTAAATTGAGTTGTGTGGTAATTTGGTTGTGTAAAGAGAGATGTTCTGTAAAGGTTTGCGATACGAAAATAGATCAAATTGGAATAGAAGGGCTTTGCCCCTTTAAATGGAAGATAATTTTAAGCCTTGAATTTATTTTCGTCTTAGACTACACGAGTTATACGTTGGGTAAAGCTTTGGGGATATTAAAGAATACTTTTGTCTTGACATCATCTCAGTAGACGTAGATGCTTTTCTGTATTTTATTGTTTTGTTTAGCCTATACTGTCTCACTGCCGGGCAAAGGCCTCTCCCAAGTCCATCCAGGAACTCATTTTCTACGCACCTCCACCAACCAGCCCTCGCGGTACGCGTCCAGGTTGTCTCACCAGCACTTTCTGGGCCCACCGCGGCGGCTTCGTCCATCTTTAGGCAACCATTGTGTAGAGACCGCGTGGTCATACCGCTTACGACTGATGTGACCCGCCCAACCCCATTGAGCTTTGCTTCTTCTCATCGACATGTGTATCCTACGCGTCTTAACCTACGGTGCTCAGACCTAGTCGCTCACCGAGTCGCGAAAGTTCCGGCTTGGAGTTTGCCAAAGAGCGATGGAACGCAGCATTCTGGGTGTAAAAAAAAGGACAAAACCCGGGACACCGTTTTAGAACGGGTATAACAGACAAGAAGGCTGCCAGGCTCAAATGGGACTGGGGGTCACATCAGCCGTATGCTTTTCTGTCTGTATATGTTTTTAAAATAAATTGAGACTTGGAATAATCGGAATTTTATCACACACCAATGTTGAGACAAGAATTGAAATGGTTTTTGTTCAATAGGTCTATCTACTGTTCCCGTATACAGGGTGACAGGGAGATTGTTGCACAAAACCGTAACTATGGATACAACCATGATTCTGGAGCCCCATGAGTTGAAATTTAGGTTCGGTTATTAAAAGAAAAATGCTGTTCCAAACTCTGATCGCGTAGGTGGACTATAACAACAGTTCTTTTTATTAATAACCGACAAAAAATTCAACGCTTGGGGTCCAGATTCATGTATTGAGAAACGCTCTGTCTTCACCAATCATTATTTAAAAGATCCATTAGATGCTTAAATGTTTATGAACTACTGATGCAGTGGCGTCAGTAATATAATTGGTCCTTCTTTACGAGACAATTATTTTTGGTCCTTGTAGTCGTAGAAATGGAATAATAAAGTGTAGATGTGAAGTGTAAATCTTTGTGCCAGTTAACTAAATCGGACTCTTTGTATCAATACACGGCCTTGATCTAAGGGTAATTATGTAAGCCTACATTTGTTTTTACCTCCGGCATCAAAACAATTCAGCCATTTAAACAATTCAAAACAGTTTTATTTTCAACTGATTATCATTATTTTTCGATTTAATTTTGGTTTTTTTATTTCGAAAAATAATTAGTCCTTCCAATAGTCATCCTATTGTAAGAGCAGTTGTAGGTCGTGGATTCGAACCCAGGCAGGCGCTTTACTTCATGTAAATAATTACATCACCACTTTATGTAAATAATTACATCTCAACTCTCAAAACGGTGACGAAAAACATCGTCAAACATCCACCTACCGGTACTAGCCCCGCGTAGTGTACCTACTACGGGCCATTCCCTCTCAAAAGAGATGAGGCCTGTCCTAGCAGTCGGAACATTATAGGCTGATAATTGATTTATTGATAAACCTGAAAGAATTCATAACCATCTTCCGAAACGAAAGGATTGCCCACGTTCACTTCACAATCGATTTCCTCCTTAATTAGAACATACTTGTTACGGAATGCATTTCAATTGTATCCGATGTTGATCACCACAGTTGGTCACGCTCTAAAACCAATGTTGGCATACACGTGATCCTTACCAACATAATTTCGAGCCAAATATTGGTTTGGAATTTTCCTCTTATTTTATTACGAAATGTAGATACTCTATTAAAATCCCACATTAAGTTTACAACATAATGAATGTCTATGGCTAGTTATGTCCGTTAGAACTAACACTTTGCCTTCGCCGTTCGAATCTCAAGGAAAATTGTGGTACTTCTTAAGTAAGTGTTCCGCGTACAATGACCTTAGCTATTGAACCGTGCTTGTGTTAGCAGTATGTGTACTTTGATATCATTTACTTAATATAACATTCCTGGTTCTAGTCGAATTGTTATATAAGAATAGTCAATGCGATAAGACCTAGAAGATATATCTTCTGATGTCTGCCTCATTGGTCCAATAGACCAAACGCTATTGTCGAGTATGATGCCCTGGGTTCAAATCCCAAGTCGGCCAGTGTTATAGGGTAGTTCACTCAGGATTTTTTCAGTCTGGATTTTGTGCTCGGTTGATGGCAATAGGCTTGCCTCTATTACGTGGGACTTAAACATAACTGACGAAATATGAGTGTACGTAATAAATGTACACCTCTGCCTAACACGTCGGGCCTTCGGGGATTTTAGGCGTGATGTTATGTTATATATCTGCTGTACCAGTACTGAGATCTCACCAACTGTTTAGTTATGGTGGTTTGGACATAGAAGGTTTTTTTTTAGTTTAAACAATGTCAAAAAGCTTACTTACCAAGAACAAAACACGCTGTATAAACTCCTCCACCGAACGCAGGTTCCAAAAATTCAAACACAACGAACATGTCATAATTAACCGACAATGCCCGAATGACTCCGAAGACGCCATTGGCCACCGAAGCAAATACGAGGGCGGGACGACGGCCATATTTGTCTGATATGAGTCCGGTAAGGGGGATGGCTATGAAGAAACCAGCGTTGTGGACTGTACCCACCAGGGATCGCTTCCAGTCTTGGCAGGCGAGATCAAACTGGAAATAAAGAAAATACATTTTTAATTGTAATGGTAATGGTAATATTAGTCACTCAGTGGCAAAAATGAAGACTTTCCACAAATAAAATTTAAAGAGATAGTATTAAAGAAAGGGTTTTGCAATGGAGATTCCCTAATTGTTATAAATGGCCTGTGTACGCTGAAGAAACTTTCAATACAAATCAATGGTATTCTTTGTCGTCGATCAGGTAAAGCTACACTTGCCGCGATTGGTTCGTAGATGCGTGACCATCTTTATACATATATCAAAATCCATCCGTGTCTCAGAAAGCATGTAAAGCCGGTCCCGGCTGTGATTCATGGATCTTTGACAGTCGTTACGGGTCATCAGAAGCCCGAAAGTTTGACAACCAGTCTTACCAAGGGGTATCCTGTTACCCAGTAACGGGGATGTGGAGGTCAGATAGGCAGTCTCTCTATGTAAAATACTGGCATCCGGTAAGACCTGAAGGCAACCCCAACTTTTACATGTAGTTGGGATATGGCTAGGCAGACGATGATGATGATATTCTTGGCCTGTGTTTAAGTACCTCCAACTTTAAATAAACAAAAATATATGAACCGCAAGAAAGATATTAAGAGTACCAAAACGCGTATAACAGAAAATAATAATCGAGTATTACAAGGACATAAAACAACATACATTGTGATTTTCCAACAACCGTAATGTCCAATTGAAATATGAGAGTGAGTCACGGACATTACGACACAGGTCGTACACTGTGAAATTCGATTATCAATACGTTTCGATAGTACGGAAATCAAAACGCGAACTTTATTCACGGTCAGCGAATCAGTGAAATGCCATTGATTTGGTCTTTTGTGTCAACCATTTTTTATTTGGTGTTTCAGCTCGAATTTCATTGCCGTCAGCATTTGTTATGGTTCTTTCAGAAAGCGTAGAGTTATGATGTACCAATATACATCAATACCAATTAAGGCTCCTGCAGACAGGCGCGACGCGATAGTGCGGCGTGATTCTGGTAGAACAATTTCTAAGTTTTTATAGAAATTGTTCAGAGTCGTGTCGCGCTGTCGCATCGCGCCTGTCTGAGGGGATCCTTCAAGCAATCAAAAATGGACGGGTTTGAATGCAGAATATTATTTTGTGGTCATTTAATTAGTCTATCATCTCCTATTAAACGAACATTAAACAACGGTGGTTTTTGAATCCGCCATTTTATATCCATGTTATCATTGACGAATTTACTTAAAAATATACACTAAATTACTTAAATTTTATTAAACTGAAGCATATTGGTATGCAATGAGTAATCCTCGATTTATTAGCAAAAAGCATATTTAGCCTGTAACTGTGTGTACATTGAGCAGAATATAAAAAAGAATATATTTTTGTGATGACTGTACAGTCTTACATGCATAAATGCATTAGTGTTGGTAGCAAAGGACTAAGAAATAATGGTCGTGCACTATTCGACAGGCAAGGCAGTTGTGACATGGATGATAGGATATATCCTGGCGCCTGCGCAAGTAAAGGCGACCGACCATTGGCAACATGCCAGCATTGATTCAACGACCTTCACCCTTGATTTGTGTTAGATTGAACGTTTTACTTACTCAATTAGAGCGATTGCATTGTTGGTTGTAATGTAACAGCTGCGCTTGCGACTCTGTCCGCTCAGGCGGATAGTTCGTTTTCTTTAACGGCTTGATTTTTTGGGAATTGAAAGTAATTTTATAAAAAAGCAACAATAAATAATGACAATTTTATAAAATGGCTGGTTTATAAAATTTACATTATTTTTGATTCTCGTTGCACAATCATCTTCTGCCTAGCCTTTTCCCAACTATGTTGGGGTTGGTTTCCAGTCTGACCGGATGCAGCTGTAGATCAGCATTTTACATGGAGCGACAGCCTATCTGACAGTATCTGACCTCCCGCAACCCAGTTACTGGGTAACACGATACCCCTTGGTAAGACTGGCTGTCAGACTTTCAGGCTTCTCATGACCCGTAACGACTGTCAAAGATCCATGAGGCGATCCATGCCTTCCGAGGCACGTTGTGCTCTATCAACCCAGAAAATCATGAAAAAAGCACAATGTTGTCTACTGATTATATTTCTGCATTCCAATTTTTATCCCAAAAATACAACAAACAAACACGTCTCTATTCCTTTTTTGCGATACGATATCGATATTAAAATTCCTTATCGTTGAACCGTATCGGATCCTTGCACGCTTGCATCGGTTTCATTATGTGCGTATTTCAACTGGTCTAAGGCAAATTATTACACGTGCTCTACAGAACATTGATTCGATACATTTTAGGCTTTTTGATTAAAATGTGATGGATTGATTGTGATTTTAATGATGAGAGAAGAGATTTTAAAATAATTGAATGAAAAGAAGATGCTGATCAAAGTGCAGCTAGAAGAGGATGAGAAGCAGTGGACAAAAGTGATCGTGAAAAGAACATGACAAATGTGCAGCTGGAAGAAGATACATGAAGAAACATGCTAAGGGTAAAATGAGATATACTTAGAGTACCTATAATTACTAAAGGTGAAACGAAAGTAGACTGGTGTGTAAATATTAGAAGAGTTTTTCCCATAAGTGGGACAGTAAGTAAGACAATAAAAATCCGTTTGCTTAACGCTACTGAAAGTGCCAAGCTCGTAGCAAAAATCTGGGGTGCCTGTATAAAGATTGCTATCGACACGCTATGAAGGTAAAAAATAACCCAAGTAATAATTTTTATTATCAGGCAACTAAGGCCCGTAGATAAAATACACAAAATAATCTTAAACAATAGTAATAAACTAATACATATTAAGAACCTAATTCAAATTATAACTATACACGTGAAGTGGTCGGCATCGTGTATCGCTGCGAGGTGTCGCGTAACCGTCCTCGGAAACGTCGATATACGACCTCTTTCGGCCAGACGTCCTCTTTCAAGCAGGTCTGTAGATGGTGGGTTGGAACTCGTACTGCTTAAAGTTTATGTCGTGTCACGATTCCAACCTTTCGACCCTCAAAGTCCAGTTGGTGTTCACTTTCAAGTACTGCACGACTTCCTCAATCTTCGTGGAATGATGCAGACGTGAAATGTACAGCTGGGTCGTAGGCACAGCAGGGCGCAGCAGCATTTTGGGTCCACTCGGTGCGGTACCACACAAATTACGAGAACAGGGCTTCTTTCTCTTCTTTTCTACCTTTGTGAAACCCTCCTCATCAACTAGGCCCGTTCTTGGCAAGGAGCTGCAGACCGCAGTCAGGGTCAAATGCTTTGCTGAAAGTGCCAAGCTGGTTGGTATCCAAATTCTCGACCCACTGTATACATATTGTTATCCACAATCAAAGAAGAAGAATGCTTTGCAAGTGGTCTTTTTCGCTCTTTTTGTTCGTCATGTTGGAGTTAGCGAGATTAAATTATAATTTTGATTGACTAGACCATGTTCTTTATTTATTTGAATATATACATCTTGAAATAAATGAGAAGTAGAACAGCATTCCTGACTTTGTCATGGTTGGTAACATTGACTTTGAATATTTATTTATCAACGATTTATTAAATTCCGATGCGTGAGGTAATGGATTATCGATTTATTATACCAACTGATGCCAAGGCTTGCAAGTTAAAACCATGTGTAACTTAATTTAAAATATAATAGGTATATGAAGTGTGTAAATAACAATATTATCGTTATTATATGTATTATTTTTGTTTATTTTATAAAAATATTTAAAAATGTATCTAATAAGTTGTAAAAAGAATAAACGAAATATATTATCGTTATTATTTCATGTCATCATTAACATCATCATAATTTGAGCCAAAAGACGTCCACTGCTGGTCATAGGCCTCCCCCAAACTCCGCCACTCCGACACTCGAAGCACAGAACCCGTCATGGTTCTGTGCTTCCCGCATCCAGCGGACTCCTGCAGCCCTCACAAGGTCATTGGGCCACCTTGTGGGAGGCCTTCCAATTTTATTTCATGTAGGATGGTAATTTATTTAACAGTAACTCAAACTTTATTTACGTTACTTTGATTTAACAACAACAGTTTTAATTATTTTTTTTACCTTACTTGGGACTGATTTGATTGGGGCTTCCATACAAAACTGCAATATCTACTCGACCCAAATGTATGAAACGGCTACTTATTTTTTACCACGATTGGTTACGATCTTGGTCCCATGGACAAAAATGTTCAGTTCGATGCTCTATAAAATAATTAAGTATATATGAAATCTAAAGGAATTCTTTACAATCATCTACGTTTAGAACTCAATATTATAAAATACTAGCTTTTGCCAGCGGCTTAGCTCGCGTTACCCAATTAAAAAAAATCCTAACAAATTATACACCTAATCCTACCTCATGAATCACTCTGTCTACCTATTGGTGAAAACCGGATGAAAATTCGTGCAGTAGTTTTTGAGTTTATCGCGAATAGACAGATTGATAGACAGACAGACGCGGCAGGGGACGTTGTTTTTTATTATGTAGTGATTGCCTCTAATATATCAAGATTTTCTACTATAAATAATTAATCAAAATAGATAATCGTAATTACCACCTACCTGTTTAAATAAAAGACAATTATTGCAAAATGGCGGACGGAGGGAACATTATAACTTGGGTTTTACGTAAACAGTCATTAGATACAACAATTTGTCAAAGGAAATCATAAAGTGAAGCGTGCGGCATTCTTTGAACACTAGCTTTTTATAATAAGTAGGAAAAATCATAGTTAACAATTTCTCCTTCTTTAAACTTCTTTTTCACCAATTTTCATGTTTCTAAATGTACGGGAAGAACTTACGATGTCTTAAAAGTGTTTTATTTCTGGAAAAATCTTTTTTTTTGCATAGTTTTATTTCAATTATTAAACCATATAATAACTAAAACGCATTCGAAAGAGCAGTCCATCGATTAATAAATGTTAGATGAATCGTTCAGTCGAAGTAGCGTTTGGCGATAAAAGGTTGTTTCGCATTAAATTCCATTCGGACAATCGTTCAGTCGACTTTCCATTAATCGAACACATGACTCTCGAAGTTAAGATACGGACCCGTTCACGGGTAGGTACTGAAATTAATATATTATTTGCTGTGGGGTATTCTCATATAAATATAAGAAATGTGACAAAAGCTATTGATGCTCTGAGTAATGCGCAAAAGTTACAATTTAGGTGGGCCGGCCATATAGCGCTGATAAAAGAGAACGGATGGACATCCACTATAACCCCATGGAACGGCCCACAAGGAACAAGACACACAGGTAGACCTTATACGCGTTAGGAAGACGACATCAAAAATATAGCGGGACCACATTGGATGAAAACAATAAATAAAAAATGATCACTTGAATATTTTATAACAAAAAAAAAACCACTTTAATATACTTAGAAAAAACACATTTAAAAAATTGTAACTGTATAGTGAACTGCTTTATAAAACTTAATTTGCATGGAATAAAAGCCTGTTTCATTTTATTTTTGTTTCATTTATTCCCATAAAGTCGAATTCTAAACCAAACTTGTCTAACTAGTATGGATCTTCTCCTGTGAATTTTCGATTTTTTTACAGTTTTCCATTTATAATTGACGGACGTCAATTTCATTCCAAAGATAAAAGTTAACTGATTTTGATAAAATCAGCCTTAAAGCTATGGTTTCCTAAAAGAGCGGTGGCTATCACATTACAACGGCCGTCATACAATCTGTAATTTTCACCAGTATTTGACATGCAAGTTCCAAAATATGCTCAGTATTTGGACAGCTGTTGACCGTTCACCGCGTTCTTAGAAAATCATAGCTTGGGCAAAAGAAGATTTAGTTCAATCTGTTTGTTTCTTGAAACATAACACCATGTTGGCTTCTTCTACCTACATAGATGGGGTTAAAAGTCGGACGACAGAAACAAGAAGTTATGCATTTCATGACAATTTTTTTTTTAATTTTTTTTTTTGCCAAAAGTGACAGATTTGTGACACATAGTGTGTCACAAATCTATCACTTTTGGCAAAGCACTTGAGCACTAAGCATTAATTAGTGAAAATAATTGGTTATGTTTTTGAAAAGTGCAAAGAGGTCAAAAGCAGGCGCATTAGGCAATCAAAAAAAGAAAAAAGAAGAGTTGGTCGATCTTTCCTCGATTAACTTCAGTTACGGGTATGTCTGTCACACTATCAATGTGCCTAGCTTTTTCCCAACATGTTGGGGTTGGCTTCCAGTCTAACCGGATGCAGATAATACTAGTATTTAACATGGAGCGACTGCCTATCTGACCTCAACAATTCAGTTATAGTTACTGGTAAATGATGCTGTCACCTGGGCTCGTCCTCGAAAGTCGGTGGAACTTCGTGGAGCATTTCCGACGTTTGGCTCCCAGACTGGAGCGGGCCGGGGCTACCTTGAGGCGGCTCCTGCCCAATCTAAGGTGTCCAAACGTCCTGCTAGAGGCTCTACGCGGGGATCGTGCGGTCCATGGCCCTATACGGGCCACCGGTTTAGGCGCCTTCATCGAGGCGCCGACCAGCCCGCCGATTGAACGCGTCCCATAGGGTCATGGCCATCCGGATGGTCTGGGGATACCGCACGATTTCTAGTGAGGCGGCGGCGGGCCTCCTTGCTGATTCCCAACCACCGCAGGCGCGGGCTGGCGAATGGCGAGTAATGGGTAGCTAGCTTTCCGGTAAGGACCACGCCGGGTCGACGGCGCGTTGTGTTCCACGCGCGCCTCAAAGAGATGTCAGCATCAACTGATGGGGTCCGCAAGAGCCGATGCCTGCCAGGGGTGCGGGTTGCTCGAAAGAGATACCGTGGCTCCTGGCAGACAGGCAACTGGGGGAACACGGGTGGGTTTTAGTTAGTAAAAGTCTGACACGTCCTCCTGCCCAGAGCGGGAGAAGTTATTTGATGATTCCCCACCCTCAAAAAAAAACGGAGTCACGGTGATTAAAAACAAAAACCCAAAGAGCGGTCATTGAAAGTCACATAATGTTATTCAATGCATTTTTAACATGATACGATAACAAGATGACAAACTTTGCGTTCAAAATTCTAGTCTATTCTCTATTTGGTGTTGAAGAATGTTTTTAGCATTTTTAACATGGGTTTTACCATTCCTTTATATACAAGGATATTATCTTATTATATTTATCTATCCCACTTATCTAGATGTCGCTTTCAAAACATTTCTCAAAACATTTTAGAAAAAATACCATCAAATGGATGAAAAATGCTGTCATGTGAATCTGAACGTTCTGCCTAATTAATACCTAACCGATAAGAGTACTGGGCACGCCGCGATTGCGGCGGTAAGTCCCCTCTTTGAGGAGTGGCTTGAGAGGCGGCATGGCGTCCTCACCTTCCGCCTGACACAGGTCCTCACCGGACATGGCTGTTTCGGGAGGTTCCTGTTTCGGATAGGGCGGGAGGAAACGCCCGGGTGTTTCCATTGCGAAGATCGCCCAGAGGACACGGTGGAGCATACGGTGGAGGTCTGCCCGGCTTGGGCGGAGCACCGCCGTGTCCTCATGGAGGTGATCGGCGGAGGCGATCTCTCGCGTCCGACCCTGGTCCAGGCCATGGTACGGAGCGAGAGGGCATGGCTGGCAGTCGCCTCCTTCAGCGAAGCAGTTATGCTCGCAAAGAGGGAGGCGGCGCACGTGAGGGAGATGCAGTACAGGCGCCCTCACAGCCGTGGCCTTCGCAGGAGACGCCTTGGGCATCGGGAATCCCAGGCTGATTCCCGGCCACCGTAGGCACGGGCTTGCGGACGGCGAGTAACGGGTAGCTCGCTGTCCGGTAAGGACCATAACCGGGTCGACGGCGCGTTGTGTTCCACGCGCGCCTCAAAGAGATGTCAGCAGCAACTGATGGGGCCCGCAAGGGCCGATGCCTGCCAGGGGTGCGGGTTGTTCGAAAGAGATACCGCGGCCCCTGGCACACAGGCAACCGAGGGAACACGGGTGGGTTTTAGTCAGTAAAAGTCTGACACGCCCTCCCGCTCCACCCAGAGCGGGAGAAGTTATTTGATGACCAAAAAAAACAAAAAAACCGATAAGAGTACCTTCAGAAAGAACGATAATCTCTAAAATATCCCTACTAATATTATAAATGCGAAAGTAACTCTGTATGTCTGTGACGCTTTCACACCTAAACCGCTGAACCGAACGTCATGAAATTTGGCAAAGATATAGCCTGGGATATGGAGAAGGACATAGGCTACTTTTTAACGCGATAACCGACATCCACGCGGGCGGAGCCGCGGGCAAAAGCTGGTAAGTAAATAAACCAGCCTATGTTGTCCAATAGCATGGCAAAACCTCCCTTTCCCTTGTCTATTCAACACTATCCTGTGCCAATTAGGACCAATCCCGCCAATAGGCGTCAAGCTAGTCCCGTCAACTATGCTTGGGTCTGCAGCGATGCTGTTGGACGTTTTCAGGGACGTCACTCAATGTATCCGTCATGCGGCAATTGTGTCCAGCCCAGTCCCACTTGAGCTTCGCTGCTTTTTGGTTGAGTAAATGATACTGAGATATCGTTTTATCTCTGTAAGTAGGTTTTTACAAGCCAATCATATTTTAGAAACTGATGAGGTCGGCGTTTCCTATCCGGCTAGTCAGAGAAGAATCACGGAAATAAACTCAATTGGCCATATCATGTGAGGACCATGTAGATTTTGTCACATTAGTGTCTGAAATTGTATTTTGAGGGAAGATTCACATAGATTTGAGTGGACCTGTGCAGTCAGTGCACGCATTTGTCAGTAATCGTGTAGCTGAACTTAAGGAGTTCAACGACAGCTAGATAAGACATAGCAACTGTTTTGATTTTTTTTTTTTGCGTGGGAAATCATCAACTAACTTCTCCCGCTCTGGGTGGAGCGGGAGGGCGTGTCAGACTTTTACTGACTAAAACCCACCCGTGTTCCCTCAGTTGACCGTGTGCCAGGGGCCGCGGTATTTCTTTCGAGCAACCCGCACCCCTGGCAGAGCAACTGTTTTGATTGACGCCCAAAATCACACGTCAAGCATAGCGCGGTAAACTATAAACAGTTGAAGAGCAATTGGGAGCAATTTGAGCATTTAAACGAACAATGTATAACCGGCATTGCAATTTACGCCAAACATATTTATCACGGAAAATTATAATAATGATTATAATTCTAATAGTTACGTTGCTCACAGAAGCGTTACGACACGTTTTATTAAAGGAAAAAATATGTACTAAACGTAGTTATTGTTGTGTGCGTTTGACAGATTATAGGAACTCGTGGCTAAGTAATAGCAGCCGCACGGGTCGGTCGAAGGTTAAGCTACGCTTGCCGAGGTCTGTCTGTGGATGGGTGACCATTTATTGCATATCGAGACTTCTTCGTGCCTCGGAAAGCACGTTAGGTTATTGTCATTCATAGATCTTTTACAGTCGTTACATAATTTGACAAACAGTCTTACCAATGGGTATCGTGTTACCCAGTGACTAGGTTGTGGAGGTCAGATAGGCAGTCAGATCATCATACATTTTTTTCCAAAATCTGTGAATGCTAGTAAAATTTCTCCAATACTTAAGAAAAGTCTCTTAAGACCGTTTTCCTGTAGCTACAACGGTTCAGGCCCTTACTACCCCATCTCATAATCTACCCTGGATACATAATGGTGACATTGCAGTTAAAATCCTGTTTACAATAAAGCTTTCAAGGAACTGTTCAAGAAAGTTTTTCTGACTTGGTTCAAGTCTTAGCAGCGAATTCCTACTACAAGCTGATATTGTGGCGGACATCTACAATGCCCCACATACGAAAATCGACAAATGTGGAAAAACACAAAAAAAGGAAGTGGCGCCATCTACAATGCTATATGCGAACTACTCAAGACTTGACGTCACACCGCAACTACATCAGCTACATCGCGCAAGCAACATCCCGACATCGATCGTCGGGCAGTTACCCACCAGACACAACACACGTCTGGTCGGAGGATAGAGTATGAGTGAGCTTTACACCCTGTTCCTCATACCTCTATAATATCATAGCTAAAAGCCTGAATTTCACTAAGTCTCAGGTCTAATTCTCAAAGACTAGTATTTCCGTACTTACATAATTTCTTAGTCCAATGCAGTAAAAACATGAAGTTTTCCTTTCAAAAAGAACTAGGCTCAATAAATACAACTAATACTTTTTACGAATTACTTTCACTGAATCAGAAAAAAAACAACTTCTCATTTTATATTAAGTTTGGTGACACGGAGCAGTGGTGGCTCAGTGGTAGCGGCTCCGACTTACGAGTTATATGTCGTGGGTTGGAACCCAGGCTGGCGGTTCACTTTGTGTAATTTATTTCATCCAAACGGTGAAGAAAAACATCGTGAGGAAATCGGCATGTCCTAGAACCAAAAATTCGAAGACGTGACATCCGTTCAGGTTCAAAATGTCCAATTCTCAAAATGTCCAAAGGTTTCAAAACGTCCAATTTTCAAAATGTCCAATTCACAAAACGTCCAATTCCCAAAATGTCCAATTCACAAAACGTCCAATTCTCAAAATGTCCAATTCTTAAAATGTCCAATTCTCAAAACGTCCAATTCCCAAAATGTCCAATATTTGAGAATGTGGTAAATTTTGTTAAAATACTTACGTCAAACAATAAATACAAAATACTGAAAGAATCAAAATATGTTTTATTTAGAAGTAACAAATTAAGACCAGTACAATATAATCAACATCATAATAACTATAATTATAAATTGAAACAAACATTAAACATAGTTTTATATAATAGGTTGGGGAAAAAGTTTCTTCGCATTTTTTAAGAAAATTCAAAACATTTTTTAATAAAGTTTATTTACATTTAACTAAAGTGGTGTAGGTACCATTTTGTTCGATAACTTTTTGCCATCTTGTAGGTAGGGACATGATCCCATTGCTATAGAAATTTTGGGACTTCTGGTCAAAATACCGCGACAAGTGGTTTTGGCAGTCCTCTCGTGATGTTAACCTGACACTGCCTAAAGAATTCTGAAGAGACCGAAACAGGTGGAAATCTGAAGGTGCAAGGTCAGGACTATACGGCGGATGCATTAACACCTCCCAGCCAAACTCTCTTAATTTTTGTTGGGTGGCTAAAGATGTTTGAGGTCTAGCGTTATCATGATGAAAAACCACACCCCTTCTGTTGATTAATTCCGGCTGCTTTCTCTAAACTTCTTGCTTTAATCTCATCAGTTGTTCGCAGTAGAGTTCAGAATCGATGGTCCTGCCTGGTGGTAACAGCTCATAATGAATAATGCCCTTCCAATCCCACCACACACACAGCATCACCTTGTTGCGTGTTAACCCGGGTTTCGCCACAGTCTGTGAAGCCTGACCGGCCTTTGACCACGACCTTTTTCGCACGTTCTTGTCATACGTGATCCACTTTTCATCACCAGTTATCAGCTTCTTCAAAAATGGTTCGGTTTCATTACGTCGTAATAAAGAATCACAAATGAGTACACGGTTCATTAGGTTTCTTTCAGTGAGCTCGTGAGGTACCCAAATGTCGAGCTTTTTTGTGTACCCAGTTTTTTTCAAATGCGCCAAAACTGTTTTGTGGTCAATTTCCAGTTCTTCAGCTACGTCGTAACTACTGGTATGCCGATCTTGCTCCACTTTTTCAAAAATGGCATCCATTTTATCCGTAATAGGGCGACCAGAGCGACGTGCATCTTTGACATCAAAATTTCCGGATTGAAAACGCTTAAACCAAATTTGTGCTACTCTCACAGACACTATACTAGGTCCATAAACATCGCAAATTTTTTTCGCGGCTTGCGTTGCATTTTTACCTTTTTTGTAGTAAAATTTTAAAATGTATCGAATTTCTTCATTAGATTCACTCATCGTGACGGTACGAAAAACAAATGAAAATCACACATTTTCCTAATTTGAATTTGGAATTATGTTCTTTAAAATTTAAACTTTCAATGATACCAAAACCAGCCAGATACAAATAGTATAGCCAAAGAGATTTTATTACAAGTTCATACATACTATAATGCGAAAAGACTTTTTCCCCAACCTAATATAATAACCTAGGTAAAACGAAAAATACTTTATATCTTACCTTGCTTACCTTTGCAAGTACATTGGAAGGACTATTACTACTATACTATACTAGACAATGGACATTTTAAGAATTGGACATTTTGGGAATTGGACGTTTTGTGAATTGGACATTTTGGGAATTGGACGTTTTGTGAATTGGACATTTTGAAAATTGGACGTTTTGAAACCTTTGGACATTTTGAGAATTGGACATTTTGAACCTGAACGGTGACATCTACCAATCAACACTGGGCCCGCGTGGTGGATTACAGCGCAGTCTCTCTCATAGAGAGGAGGGCTGTGTCCCAGCAATGGGAACTTTATAGGCTGATTTATATGCTTGGTGACACAAAAAGCCTAGTAGAGGCAACGTTTGGGGTACCTAACACTGGCCTAGCGTAGTAACGAGTTTCAATAGAATAAGTTTATACTGGTTTTTTTCCAATGCCTAAAGTACTAGTATGTTTCATAATTATTATCTTTTGTAGTTTTCCCAATAAAATGTGATTCTTGCTATTTCCAATTAGTATTAATTTATTACAAATTCTTGTTAAAAATATAAAAACGAAACGTCAATGTGCGCTACTAAATGGCTTCTGGTCATGCCTTCAAAGAGAAGATATTAATGGCTAAATTGAATAATTACTTAATATTAATCCATACTAATATTATAAATGCGAAAGTAACTCCGTCAAACTGTTACCTATCCTAAACCACTGAATCGATCGTTAAGATTGACAGATAGGTAGCCTGGGACCTGGAAAAGGACATTGGGTACTTTTCATCTTGGATACGATGAAATACATTACGCAGACGAAGTTACGGGTAACTGCTAGTAGTCTATACAAATAAAATCAAAAATTTAAGTGTCTGTTTGTAATGTCAAAATGACAGCTTAAATTGAAAATTACGGTACATATAACATAGCAAAAAGTTTTTGTTTGTTTCTCTATATGTTTGTTCCGTCTTATCTCCGGAATGGTTGAACCGATTTTGATGGTACTTTCACTGTCAGATAGCTGATGTTATAAGGAGTACCATATGCGTTTTGTCCAAGTAGTACGTCACCATGGAATAATTTCCAACCTCCACGTGGAAAAGCCGCGGGCCAAAGCTTGTACATAAATAAATCACAAGCTGCTAATGGCAACATTATTTTAGTGGTAATCGAATAAACATGGATTTTACTTTTTCAGATCCACAATGTAACCTTTGGCATTATACAGGATTTCAGAAGTCATTGTTTTCAAGTTGTTGTTTCAATGACTGCGCAAAAATCTGTGAATAAAAACTAGTCATTCAATTTGTAGTGGATACCTATAATAATTATTTAATTTTGCCAATAAAATTATTTACGTGGCAATGTCGTGACGAAAGTTTTGAATATGAACGTCGATGGCAATAGGAGTAAGGGGAGACCAAAGAAACGAAGGATGGACTGTGTGAATGATGATGTGGTTAGAAAGAGTGTGACTACGGAGATGACGACTAATAGAGGAGTGTGGAAGAAAAAGACATGTGGCGTCGACCACAAATAAATTGAGATAAGGGCGAAGAATGATGATGAAAGAAAGAAAGAAGAAAGAAAGAAAAATATATTTATTGCTGGTGTTTTTGCCAATGACACATAAGTAGCAGTGGCGACGGGTTCATAGAAGCCGATTACCATTTTTTTTTTGGTAGGAGTTCATCAAATAACTTCTCCCGCTCTGGGTGGAGCAAGAGGGCGTGTCAGATTTTTACTGACTAAAACACACCCGTGTTCCCTCAGTTGCCTGTGTGTCAGGGGCCGCGGTATCTCTTTCGAGCAACCCGTACCCCTGGCAAGTCGTTTACCATCGACTTGCCTTTTTGAAATCCTACCTCTCACCAATCCACCATTCATTATTTCAAATTACAATTAATTTTTATTTGATTACAAGTACGTATTACTGAAAAAATCGGCCTTACTTTGTGAAGAAAGTAAGCTTTCATCACGCGGAGGGAGTTTTTTTTTGACCGGCTTACCCTGACCATAATTCTACCCATCGCCACTGATAGGTGGTATAAAACAAAGTCACTTTTCGTGTCTGTGTCTGTTACCGCATAGATCTTCTAAAATATACAATGGGTTTTCATGCAGTTTTCCCATCAGTTACAGTATTTTATGCGGAAGACATGGCGCTATTACAACCGTGCGAAGCTCGCGGGTCGCTAGTCGTAACTTAACATCACGCCTTGTTTCCCCGAAGGACAAGTTAGAGGTGTTCCTAATAGTACACCCGAATGTTGCTAGTTAGGTTAAAGTCCCATGTAATAAGGGGCGAGCCAATTGCCATCAACGGGGCATACAGACTCGGGTGCTACTGGGAAATTCCAGATGGAAAATCCATTAACACCTTATCCGACCTCATGCTCAGCGGTTGCGCTAGCGACCACTAGACCTACCAGGTCGTCCTACATATAAATAATGCTATTATGTTTGTGTATAAATATTGACATAGACTAGTAGATTTAGACTAATGAGCAATTATATTCGACAAGAAATGACCGCTTGTTTGTTTGTATTGATTACAATTACATTGTGTGCTGTCAAAACAATAACATTAATGACCTTTCGTCACACTGTTACCATGGATTCAGAACATGATTCCGGAACACAACGCAGACAGGTGTGTGTTGACATTTTTGTCATCATCATTTCAGCCGAATAGGGCTCCCCCAAGCACCGCCACTTTGACCGGTTCTGTGCTTCACTTATCCAGAGGATTCCTGCGGCTTGCACCAGGTCATCGGTCGATCTTGTGGGAGGCCTTCCAACGCTACGTCTTCCAGTACGCGGTCGCCACTCCAGAACCTTTCGGCCCCATCGGTCATCTGTTCTGCGAGCAATGTGCCCTGTCCACTGCTACTTAAGTTTGGTAATTCTTCGGGTTATGTCGGTTACCTTAGTTTTCCTACGGATCTCTTCATTTCTTATTCGGTTGCGTAGGGAAACTCCAAGCATAGCCCTCTCCATTCCCTTTTGGGTGACAGCCTTCTTAATAGGCCCATTAGAGCGACCACGTTTCGGTGCCATAATTCATCACTAGCAACACTGACTGGTCAAAGACTTTCGTCTTGAGAGACTGCGGTATGTGGGACTAGAAGATATTGCGTAGGTTCCCGAACGCTCCGTCAAAGTTTTAATTGGTTAATTAAAAAAAAATGCTGTTCCATACATTTTGACAGCGTAGGTGTTGTACTTTTCTACGAAACTTCAGATTTTTTTTAAAAGTGAAAACTTCTTTAGGCGCGTTGGGTTTTTTTTGAGATGGGAAAAAACAATTTAACTCGCGACACCGTTACCGACACCTCTGTATATTAAGTTAGTTTTATAAATTAGTTATAGTTGAGCTTGATTAGTATAAATTACATGTAATAAAATATTTGACCTATTTGGCTAAATAGTTGCCATTTTTTTTTCGTGCATAATAGCGCATTCAATGAAAATTGTAATTTAATTTTTGTAGTAGTAGTTTATAATAAAATAACACTTCACTTAAAAGTATTTCCTGCACAATAAAATATTTCCTGACGATTAAAAAAAACACACGTAATTGTTCAAGTTTTCACTTCTGTCGGCACTCCCGGATTGCCATTGTTTTTTTTTTCATAAACGACGAAACATTTCAAAACTAGGGTGTTTAGAATTATGTGCTGACCCATGATACAACGCGGTACGACAATTTCTGGCCTCCACGTTGGTGAAGCCGCTGATAAAAGCTAGTTACTTAATAAATTAAATATTATATCTTACCTCTTTAACAATAGAATGCTCCTCCAAATAGACATACGATTCACACCCAATTTCAGTGGATGTGTCATAATAGTGTGGCGAACATTGGCTCAAGTTGGCCAGGTGAGACGCGTTGGCAAAGGGAGCGTATCGCAGGCACTTTGATGGTACCCCATTGTCATGGGGGATGGTGAAGTTTATGTGTTGAGGGTTGTCTTCGCATTCTGGTACTGAACATCTGGAGAAGAAAGAAAGCACGTATCAAAAATAAATTCTCAAAAAAAAAATGGCTGGAAGACAATCTTGCAAAATTTTTTTCCTCTATAGGAAGCGCCTTCTTCTATGCTCTTCCTCTAAAGAAAGACCTAAGTTTTCTTTACCATAAAGACTATCTTTCTCACAATACATCCATAGTTTCCAAAGAACCGATGGATGTATACAGGATGTAACGGAAGCCCTATTTGCTATCCTTAAGCACTAAATATAACACCTGGTATAGAATCACTATACATACATAGTTTCAGCTCAAAATAAAATACTCTAAGAATCGATACCAAATTTTCGGTTTCATATGTTTCTTAAATTCAAATCATAACAAACGTGTCACCGCACTACATACGTCAATAATTTTCCACGTTACTTGCCAATATCACGATAAATCTCTTCCGAGTGATGTTTTTATTTCAATTTGAAAAGTTCGGTTTCTGATATCAATGTATTAAAAATTCTCATAACCTTCCAATATCGTTTGATATCATCCAAAGAAGCCGTGCCTTTGGTGTGTATATACCCTTTCCGTTACACGTTGTATATGTCATAGAAAGATAAATAAGATAAAGATATTAGGGCTAGAAAGGAGATGACTGTAAGACACCAACTTTCTATGCTAAGACTAGTAGAGATATTTAATGAAAGGTGAGAAGGAGAAAAAATGCTGCTTCGATCATCAATAAATTGGTGTGAAGACAAGGGGTTCACGACATTTAGGTTTAATAGACGTCACTAATCTTCGCTACGCAAAAGATTTCTGTAGATTCATACCCTCTTATTTATAAACGTTCCTTAAAGTTTAGTAAAACGTCTCTTAACTCCAATCAGCATTTATAAATAAGATGGATAGTGTTTAAGGTACTAGCGTTGCCACCGTAGGACCAGCGATTACTGGGAAATACCAATATGTTTTTTTTTGTTTGTGTGGGAAATCATCAAATAACTTCTCCCGCTCTGGGTGGAGCGGGAGAGCGTGTCAGACTTTTACTGACTAAAACCCACCCGTGTTCCCTCAGTTGCCTGTGTGCCAGTGGCCGCGGTATCTCTTTCGAACAACCCGCACCCCTGGCAGGCATCGGCCCTTGCGGACCCCATCAGTTGATGCTGACATCTCTTTGAGGTGCGCGTGGAACACAACGCGCCACTCGGGCTTGGTCCTTACCGGACAGCGAGCTACCCATTACTCGCCATCCGCAAGTTACCATACCAATATGTTTAATGCATGACTGCTTGCATTCTTATTACTAATGTTTTAACGTGTTTTACGTAGGCACAGAGGGTCGTTAATAATCCATGACGATCAATCGGTAGGACATGACTTCGGTGTGTGCGTAATAAGTTCAGAGTTTTGTGTGACCTAGTCAGAATGACATGACGGTTTGTTATTTGTGTATTGTGACAGAGCAAGAACTACAGTTTATGGACAGTAAGCTTCAGTTCTATTATGCTCGGTTCCTATAAACAAAAACGAAACATTTTGCTTACCAATGGTGCCATTTTTTATTTCTAAACTGGGCATATAAATAGAATCGTAAGCTAATTTCACCTGGCATAGCTACTTCCATGTGAAGGTCTACTATGCAAAGCGATAAGGTTTTTGCTTCATTATTGGTAAAGATACAAAAGTCTTAATTTTAACCAAAAAGGGTCCGTAATATATAAGAATCGGCAATCGGAAAATAGATGAGCTAACAAAAAAAGATAATTTGAATTTTAATACTGATAACAAGAAAGTTCTCGTTTCAACCATTCAACTCCGGTCTAGAATGTGTCATATCTCTAATATGTTAACGTAGAATAGATTATGTTGTGATTTCGTAGGTAAGTGAAGGTATCGTATCAATGTAATTGCAACAAAACGTGTGTTCCTTGAAATTCTGTTGAAACAGCTAGATTTCAACAGTATTTTATAATAATATACCAATATTGTTACTATTGTGAAAGGTCTGGGGAGAATTGGTATGATGGCAGACATACTTCATAACAGAGATAACAGAGTAACATACGGGACTTGACAAACGTTCTTTTAAGAAATAGGCAGATCGAAGATGTTTATTAATACAGTCAAAATCGTTATATTTTATTCCAAAATCTTGGAGTAAAATATAACGTAGTAATAAACTAACAAAATATAACTGTAAGGAATAAGGAATAATTATTGCTAGTAATATCAATTGAGTTTGGTAAAGACGAATTTGTACCTTAAAACATGATTGGTTATTATGACTATTGGTTTTTGCGACCAAATATTAGGGGTCCCTTCGATGTCGTTATAACATATTTTGACTGTAACTAATTGAGATTATCAATAACTGCAGGATGGCCAGGAATAAAAAGTTTTGGCCGTGAATATCAAAAGGTAGATTAGGTATAAATGCTTACGGATGTCAGAAAAATCACACCTTGTATTTCATCAAAGCTGATGCTTACTTTTTAGCAGTAAGTCTACTAGTATGTTGGTCATAACCAGAGATCGGATATTCGGAGGCATATTCACTTAAAGTTGCGATGTTAGGTAATATGGAATGCGCTTTTGTAATGAAAAAAAATGTTTTAACTAACACACACTACCCCCACTCTTACAGACTTTATACACCCTACTTACACATATTTGTATCGCAATTAATTTTAAATAAATATGTGTCTGAATAGCTATGCAATACTAATAATGTAGAAGTCGCTTCCATACTATACACCTAACTAGTTTTGCATTCCCGGTGTTCCTGGCATCCCGGGATTTTTTTTATCAAGAAATATTTTTTAAGCAGCCCCTTCCATACTACAACATTTCATAACTAAAAATTTCCTTTAGGTAATTATGCATCCGATTATACGATCTCTAGTCAAAACAAATGCCCATGAGTGTATCGACTGAATCTACTGTTCAATTCCTGAGTCAGGAAGAGTAAACCTATTGGTATTTCTACAGCACTAGCTCAATTCTTGAAATTCGTGAATGTAAATCAATATCATCAATTATACTTGCTGTGGAGCAGTGGTGGCTCAGGCAGGCTCTTTAGTTTGTGTAAATTACAATGAAATCATTTCCTTCATCGTTTTAAGAGCAATGGTGATGATACAACATTTACGCAATGTTTTTATACTTATGCAATTATACTTTAGAGCATCCAGACATATACAGGATGTAATTTTAATCACCGATAACCTCATTAGGGGTCATAATTATGAACAACTTTTACTATGAGCCCAAACCTGAAATCGCGTAAATAAAATCAGCTGTTCCTTACATTTTAACGAGTTATGCGAACGTAAATGTAGGGAACAGTTGATATTTTTTTCGCGATTTCAGGTTTGGTCCCATAGTAAAAGATGTTCATAATGATAAGTACAATGACTCTTTATGAGGTTAACGGTGATTAAAAATACACCTTGTATATCAACGTTACTAGGCCATTGACGCCTTAGCAGCTCACAATCATCTCTAGCGCGAAGAATAATGGGTACTGTTCAGAACGAGGGGCCTGTTCCAATGTGTGGCTTTTGTCTCCGTAGTTTATCAAAGAGCTCACAAAGAAATCTCGTAGTAAGTACCTACTTTTGATAATGTAATTATTTTGTATATTGACACATCCCATGGTCTCATTTCGTTTCTCCGACGTTGAAGAACGGAAACATGTCCTGTTATCATTTTCTTTGTTTAAAATAGTTTACTTGTGGCCGATAGTTTAAAGTGCATAGTGGTAGAAACGATGACTCTTAAAATGTCTTATTAATATCTAAGCGTAAATTACTCTCTCATTGCTACAGTTTATAGAAACAAAATTAGACTAATTATATTTATATTATAATATAATTTAATCGATATTAATAATAAAGCTGACGAGTTTGTTTGTTTGAACGCCCTAATCTCCTGAACCCTCGGTCGGTTTTAAAATATTCTGTATACTATATTGGCATTTGATTCTTGAGAAAGGATTTTTTAAGTCACGCTAGGACCCTTAGGAGTCGAGCAAAATGAAAAAGAGTCAGGAAAAAAGATAAGGGAATGCGATTGTACGGGCTGGGTCGCGGAAACAAGAATCACGAGGAAGAAGTCGCGGGCAGAAGCTAGTTAGGTAGATAAAATACCTCTTAGCAGTAGGGCAAAACAAAGAAGAACGACCTTTGAGCTAGAAAGGGACCTTTGTTCCCGTTTTGTCACACCATGTTGTGTTAAACTGGTTACCCATTGAGAGAAAATATCCCGACAAGTAACACTGTAACTAATCTAAAATCTAAAAATATATTATTGAGATAGCTTAGGCAAAATGCAGTCGGAAAATGTTAGTTTTAGTTCATGAAACAACAAAATAAATTTTAAAATACAATGAAAAAATAACAGTTTTTAAATCTGTTTTTGAACACCATGAAAAAGTAGCCGCAATGTTATTACGTCATACAGTATATCAACTGAGCAATTTTGTACTTTTATTATTTTCGTAACCAAAGTAATTTTTTACTTAAATTGTATTTTGCATTCAGGAACAGCAACCCAACGATAAGTAGAAAAATAACTCATTTTTTTAAATTAAAGACAATTGTCTTATAAAATATCAGTGCATTTGTTTACATAGCAAACTGACGTCATACCCACAGAGCAATATGGCGGTCACTGCGTCCAGCGTTTTCGTCAAATTACGCACGAAATTAGAAAATGTAAGATTTAAATGCATTTTTATGGCACTAATCGATTAAATAAAAAGGACATGCTACGCCATTCCCAGATTGGTATAATGGCAGGAAGATGATGACCACATAATCTTATTTCCAGACTTTCCTTGACTGTATTGCAGAATTCAATCTAAATAGGTATTACGACTTAACATTTTACTCAGGATTTCCACGAAATAACGCTAGATTCCATAACTTATAGTTATTAGACTCATCAATATTTTATAATTTACTGACCTATATCTAGGAGATCACCAAACACACCAATAGCTAAACCAACCAAGCCTTGTTTCCAGATTTAAAAACTTAATCCTAAGTTTTTCCGAATATAGATCAATATATCTCGGTTCAATCTCCGTTCAGCACGCAGATAGATTTCATTACTATCCATATGTTAATGTGTGTCAAGGCGTGAAGGATATTATTACCGTCGAAGTAGATTGTGTATTGAAGTTTAGTCAAAATCACAGTAAGTGTGAAGTAGTTCTGACCCCAGCTAGTGCGAATTTGTTGTTCAAACATATTTATATGCTATGATTTAATTTTGGCAACTTGCACAAGGTTGTATATACTTCTGAAGGACGTCTTAGCACAAATATTAGGTACAGTTTATTTATTATTGTCCTGAACTGACAGATTCATTCATTGTTGAGGATCAGTACCTTTCTTGTTACTTTATAATTAACTGTTACTTGTTGACAGGCCGACACTGTCCTACCATAACTATTAACATTTGTTTAAGCCAATTATTTTTATTGATAGAGTAACTGTGCAGGGTCTTGCCGGGTCTTCTCAATAGGAAACGACCAATTGGAACCGTGCACCTAGCTTCTGAAGTTTCATAAGTGCCGATGTAGGTTTATGAGAAATAAAATAATTTAATTGCAATATGAATAGTGGATCTCCATTTGCAATAATCTGCGGTTTGATGGAAAGCTAAGTTTATTGTCACTTCCAGTTGCTCCGATATCTATCTTAACAATCTCTTTGGACTAAGTCTCCTTGGTCACTTGCCTTCTATTTTGTTTGCATGTCACTACTGTGTTTCGATTTCGCGAAAACTGGATGAGGCACAGGAGCGTGGGTATTGGCACAAGAAAAGAGTGGCCAATAGCTAGCAGTGGGTGAAGTGGGGTTGTGGGTGATGATAATGATGATGACAATGTTTCGATATTCCATGGTATGGAGCGAGAGTGCATGGGTAGCTGTCACCTCCTTCTGCGAAGCAGTAATGCTCTCGAAGAGGGAGGCGGCGCACGTGAGGGAAAGGCAGTATATGCGCCCTCACGGCTTTAGTCGCCGCAGGAGGCGCTCTGGGCGTCGGAAATTCCAGGCTGATTCCCGGCCACCGTAGGCGCGGGCTTGCGGATTGCGAGTAATGGGTAGCTCGCTGTCCGGTAGGGACCAAGCCCGGGTCTACGGCGCGTTGTGTTTTATGCGCGCCTCAAAGAGATGTCATTACCCGCTGGTGGGGTCCGCAAGAGCCGATGCCTGCCAAGGGTGCGGGTTGTTCGACAGAGATACCGTGACCCCTGCCACACAGGCAACTGAAGGAACACGGGTGGGTTTTAGTCAGTAAAAGTCTGAAACGTCCTCATTGCTCCATCCAGAGTAGAAGAAGTTATTTGAAGATGCCCAACCCTCAAAAAAAAAAACGATATTATAGATTTTCCTTCGGCATGTAGCAAATACAAGATACTTATAAGGCTCAAGCTTGTGATTGAGTTTACATGTATAGTGCAAACTACAGCCTTTTCAAAACTTGACTTTACTCTGGCTCAAGTATGTATGTCTTTATCTACCTAGCTTCTTCTCAACTATGTTGGAGTCAGCGTCCTGTCTTACCAGATACATCTAAATACCTGTATTTACTATGGAGCGACTGCCTGTCTGACCTCCATAACCCAGTTACTCGGTAACAGGATAAGACTGGTTATTGGGCTTTTTTAGCTTCTTATGACTGTCAAAGAACTATGAATGACGGCCGGGCAAACACAGAGGGGTCTCAATATGTATTGGATGGTAGCCCATTTACCAACCGACCCGGAAAGTGTAGCAGAACTTTTTTTTTTTTGAGTGTGGGCAATTATCAAATTAATAATTTGACGACATGGTTGGCGTAATGGCTGAGCGATCGACTGCTGCGCAGCGTGTCGCGGGTTCGATCCCCGCACGGAACAAATATTTGTATGATCTGCAAGTAATTGTTCCGGGTCTGGGTGTTTGTGCTTGTGAGTTTTCTATGTTTGTAAACGCGCCCACGATACAGGAAGAAATTCCTAGTGTGGGGCAACGTTAAATAAAAAAATAAAAAATAATAATAATAACTTCTCCCGCTCTGGGTGGAGCAGGAGGACGTGTCAGACTTTAACTGACTAAAACCCACCCGTGTTCCGTCAGTTTCCTGTGTGCCAGGTGCCCCGTAGATTGACCCATGCGCTGTAACAATTTAGACACGAGTATGTCTCTATCTTACCACGAAATGTAAACAATATTGTAATACTTAATCATTACGTATACATCCGTGATGCATTCAAAATAAACATCCATTCAAGGAATTAAGTTACAGTTTGTGCAAAGTGATGCACATTCATACAAACATTGTGAATCAAACTCCAACGTGCAGTGACGTAATTACACATTTTGTTTACAAAATAATTACCTACTTAACTTGTACTTACTTCGGCAGTACATATACTAAAATTGGAACGATACAGAGAAGATTAGCATGGCCCCTGCGCAAGGATGACACGCAAAATCATGAAGCTATAGAGGCATGAGGAACAGGGTGTAAAGTTCACTCATAATCTATTGCTAAAGGAGGATCCTCCGACCAGACGGGTGTTGTGTCTGGTGGGCAACTGCCCGACGATTGATGTCGCTGTATATATGTAGATCGCGCGGTAAACTCTGCTTGCGCGATGTAGCTGATGTAGTTGCGGTGTGACGTCAAATTTTGAGTAGTTCGCATATAGCATTGTAGATGGCGCCATTTCACTTTTTGTGTTTTCCACATTTGTTGATTTTAAGTTTCGTATGTGGGGCATTGTAGATGTCCGCCACAAAGCTTTCCACATTTTTATAACATTTTGGACATTGGGATAATTCATAATATTTTAGCAAATCCTATATCATCTATTGCTAAGTGGTTGTGTGGCCTGGTGAAGATACCCAATCAATGATTCTTGTACACTTACACATTTACTATGTAGTTATTATACTTGGAGTTTATTATTAAATAAGGTACGATGGTGTTGGCATATCCGTGTGGATAAAAACTCCTTATAATAATAAAGAAAAAAAAAACCTACTTATCTCATGTATAATTTATGTGTGTTTATAATATATTTTTAACCGACATCCAAAAGGAGGAGGTTCTCAATTCGTCGGAACCTTTTTTTTTATGTATGTTCCCCGATTACGCGCAAATGGCTGGACCGATTTGGATTATTATTTTTTTGTTTGAAAGGGTATACTTCCCTGGTGGTCACATGATCATCAAGTCAGGATCTGATGATGGGATCCTGGAGAAATAGAGAGAACTCTTCAAATTTTGTAGGCACACTTGAAGCGATTTGGATAGTTTTTGGAAGAGAACTATCTCGGAGTGATCCCATTTCCATCTGGTGAAGATCTGATGAAGAACTTCGGATATAGGCAACGGAATTCCTCAATAAATGATAGCAAATGGACTGGAATTGCAGAAATCGCATGTCTGTCTATTGTTTACACCACTTCGTAACATAACATCACGCCGGGACGCTGTGAAGGGGTAAGCACATGTGAACGACTAAAGAGGGAAAAATAAAAACATTTTTCAAAAAAAAACAAACGTCTTCCAAAAATAAGACTAAAAAGTGAAATATAACTTTAATTTCGGAAGGCGGTGACAAAAAATTAAAATACATATCCAACGTCACCGCCTTCCGCAAATTAAAGTTATTTTTCACTTTTTAGTCTTTTTTTTTGTATTATATATGTAGGTTTTATTTAGGAGACGGGCTTGTGGCTAAGTTATAACAGCCGCACAGATCGATCGATCGGGTTAAGCTACGCTTGCCGCGGTTGGTCCGTGGATGGGTGACCATCTTCACATACCAAGACCCCTCCGTGCCTCGGAAAGCACGGAGGTCATTCGTGCATCTTTGAAAGTTGTTACGGGTCGTCAGAAACTCGAAATTCTGACAACCAGTCTTACTAAGGGGTTTGGTATTAGCCAGTAACTGGGTTGTAGAGGTCAGATAGACAGTCGCTCCATGTAAAATACTGGTATTTAGCTGCATCCGGTTAGACTGGAAGCCGACCCCAACGTAATTGGGAAAAGGCTAGGCAGATGATGATGTGTATGTTTATTTAATATTCTAGTTTAAGGCCCTGGTAACATTAAATATTGTCATTATGAGCGATAATAGTTCTTATTGCAATCTGTTACGGATTAAAATCTGTTGTAAGAAATTCGAATAACAAATGAGCAAACGTATGTCGTAAAAATGAAAATAAAATTGTATAAATTTAGATATTAACTATTTAATAATAAATAATCCATCACACACAGTTGGCATTTGGAATTTTATGGTGTATTTTTAATTATGTTTATAACTGTTATTGAAGGATACACCGATTTTAAAGATAATTAAGAGGTGACTTTGATGATTTTTTTGATGCATTAAAGTATGTTTAATTATGTTTTGAGTTCCATCACTGTATGCAAAAAAGACTTGAATATATCATATATTTTTTCCTTAAAAAAATATTTACGGTTAAAGAGATACACAGCTTTAAAAAACCACCTTTTTGAGCGTTTTCCAGAAATCTCCGCCTTAAGACGTCACATATTCCTGTTCTTCTCTTGTTGTTCTCACACAATCTATTTTTATTTCATTTCTCCTCTAACAGGTCTGCTAAAAGCAATTTCTGAAGAAATAAGCAGTACCTTTGTACTGTAGAGATATAAATATATCTGGGTGAATTACGATACAAACATTAATTTATATCATACTATAGTAATTTATACATATAAACAGATAAATAAAATTGGAGTGTCTGTTTGTAATATTAAAATAACCGCTTTTTACTAAATGCATATGATGTATACACAGTACACATACCAAAAAAACATATTTTTCAACTTTTGTCTGTCTGTCTGTCTGTTTGCTCCGGCTTATCTCTGAAACGGCTGGACCGATATTGACGGGACTTTCACTGGCAGATAGCTGATGTAATAAGGAGTAACTTAAGCTACTTTTAATTTAGTTTTTTTTAATATTTATAATATAACATAAATAAATAATAAAAAATAACTATTCCGCGCGGACAAACTTGTTGGCACAGCTAGTAATATTATAAATGTGATAGTTTGTATGTTTAGATGTTTGGATGTTTGTAACTCAATCACGAAAAAAACGACTGAACAGATTTTTATAACCTGGATTTAGGATACTTTTCATCCCGGAAGTACGTTCCCGTGGGATAATTTCTGATCACACGCGGATGCAGCCGCTGGCCAAAGCTAGTAAAGAATAAGAGAAAAAATAAATAAGTATAATTATTAAACTTTTACGACAAACTGATATTTAATGGATTCCTCCCAGTTCTGTGAGCTTCTAAAGCGCTCACTGCACTAATAAATTATGTGACGTATCTCTATGTAAGTTAGTGTTTACATAAATAATAAAATAAATAAGTACCTTATATGCCAATCGTTTAACACTTTTATGCTGTAACCTTGGTTTATGTTAGCAAAGGTTCAAATTGGAAATTGTATTATTTGTCACAGTCTGATAGATAGTTCAAGAAAAAACTTTTTTGTCTAAAGAAATGTCTAAGAATAACCAACGCACAATACAGCTGTTTTTATTTTGTTGTTCGATTATTTTATCGCGACGGATATTAAAACTTTTGGACTCTTTCAATCAATCGATTTGCGTTACCGAATGTTAGAAGTAGTGAATGTCATGTTGTATTGAATAAGGAGATACTAGAATTCGTCGAACAGACGGTTTTCCTGGGGATCACGCTTGACTCAAAGCTACAGTGGGGTCCTCATTTAACATCACTTGCAGGGCGGCTAAGTTCTGCCGCTTACGCTGTTTGGAAGATCCGCCAATTAACAGACGTGGATACCGCGAGACTGGTCTATTTTAGTTACTTTCATAGCATCATGTCTTACGGTATCTTGCTATGGGGACGGGCTGCGGATATTGAGTCGATCTTTATTCTGCAAAAGAGGGCCGTCAGAGCCATCTATAACCTCCGCAGACGCGAATCTCTAAGGGAACTGTTCAAAACAATTAACATCATGACGGTACCTTGTCAATATATTTATGAAAACATTATGTATGTTCGGAAAAATCTACATCTTTTTAGTAAGATAAGTGATAGGCACAATTTTAACACTAGAAATAGGAACAAATTAGATCAACCACGTTTCAGATTGTCTAAAGTACACACTTCTTTTATGGGGTACTGTGTAAAATGTTATAATAAAATACCAGTCGATATTCTTGAACTAAATGAAAAGAAATTTAAATCATGCATTAAACGCACACTATGTAGACAAGCATATTATAAGTTAGATGATTATATCGTCGATAAAAATGCTTGGCTTAATGCTGGTCCTGCTCCACAGCCACCTGGGCATACTAGTTAAAATTTTAATATTTGAAAGAGAAGCTTCCCCTTTTTTATTTTTTCTGACATTACGAACATTTTTGTTCATAATATTATAATTTTTGTGACATTACGAATGTTTTATTTTTGCTGATCTAAGTGTTAGTTACTTTATATACGTCAATATATATTAAATGTTTTTTCTTTATTTTAGGAAATCAAATTTTATTAATATTTCAAATAGATTGCAAACTATAGTTTTGTATAATTTAGAAGCATTTTGTTTGAATTTTGTAAATGTGAGTACCATGCATCCGTTTATTGTGTTGTTATGATGTACGTTGACTTGAAAAAGCATGGCAGTTGAGAGTATGTCATGCTCACATAAATGTCTCACTGATGGTGGAGCGTGTGTTGGATCATTCGGTTCCCTACAAAATGGTTGAGCTGGATGGTGCTGATCCACGCGTCAAGTTCGTGAACGGGCGCTGTCGGTTGAGACTGGTCATCTCCTAACTTCCAGGGCTTATTTTTATCTTGTATTTAGAATTGTTTATAATTATTTTTTTTACATTGTTCTCACATACAGAAGCAACAAGAATAATGTTCCCAAGATTTTGTAATATTCAACTTGATTTTAAAAGAGTGTCCGTGGAGTTTCTTGCCCGTTCTTCTCCATAGAGATCTACGTTTTGGAATGGGCAACTAGCTTCAACTTTCCAACTGATCGACTTTTTGACAATTCAAAAGTGCCTGTAAATGGTTTAATTGAAATAAATGCTTTGAGTTTGAATCAACTCAGTCTATCCCAGTCCACTGCTGGACATAGGCCTCTCCCAGGCTGGGCCCCAACAACCTGTCCTCTGCCAGGGCTGCGGGTTGTTCGAAAGAGATACCGTGGCCCCTGGCACACAGGCAACCGAAGGAATACGGGTGGGTTTTAGTCAGTAAAAGTCTGACACGCCCTCCTGCTCCACCCAGAGCGGGAGATGTTATTTGGTGATATCCCAACCAAAAAAAAAAAACCATTTTGCGTACTAGTTCTTTTTTCAAAATCATTCCCAGACCCTAATATGGCTTGGTCTTTATCTAATCCCTCTAAATGAGCAATTCTTGTTTATATGTTTATATATAATCTGAATCTCAGAAACGGCTCCAACGATTTTCATGAATTTTAGTATGCAGGGGCCTCCGAGGGCAATAAATCGATCTAGCTAGGTTTCATTTTTAGAAAACGTCAAACCAAAAAAAAATGTCAAACCAATTGAAATCTTGGACGGGTTCTAACACATGTTTTTTGCATGATATGCTATCCAGTAAATTACTTAATTCCTAAATATGGGCTTGATAACCAAGCGTCAAACTCGTAATCTAAGCGACAAGAAAGTGTGAAAACAGTAACGGGCGTCAAATGTCTTGCCACGCATCACTTTCTGTTTACACGCCTAGTTATTATTTTTATACCTGACCTAACCCCATACATACATACTGATGGGGCCCACAAGGGCTGATGCCTGCCAGGGGTGCGGGTTGTTCGAAAGAGATACCGTGGCCCCTGGCACACAGGCAACTGAGAGAACACAGGTGGGTTTTAGTCAGTAAAAGTCTGACACGCCCTCCTGCTCCAATCAGAGCGGGAGAAGTCATTTGACGATTTCCCACCCAGAAAAAAAAACAAAAAAAACCCATACATACATCATTATGGCTATTCCTGTAAAATGTAAGGTACTGTACATAAAAAGCGATAAGAAAGAAGAAAAAGAAGAAAATCTATCTTCAAATTTCACAGATTATCTGTTGTTTTGGGATAGTTAAATCGTATAGATTACTCAAGGAAACCTCAAAGAAGGACCAGGATTTTTTTCCAAAACAAAAATATTTACGCTAAAACTTTCTGAATGAGGTTTTGTGGTAGACCATAGGGTACATAGTAATCTTCTTTTTGTATGCATATCATATAATCGACATCATTTCTCTTTTCGTGTAGGTTGACCACCTACTTAAATGGATACCTTTTCATGTAATAAAGGCTAAATTCTTAAAGGAATAGTTATTTATTTATATTATAATAAGGTACCAATTTCCTCAAAAAACCAAAAGATTTCATAATGTGTATAAATCACGCAGGCAATAAGGTATTTTATAAGAAAGTAATACAATCTTATTGTTATAAAAATTATTTTGTAAAAAAATAAATGCATCGTAGAAATATTGTTCGACAGTAATTGAAATATGTAAATGTTTCTTGCCTACTATCAAAATTGTTTAAATTTATGTTTAAAAATCAATCATACAAATTTAACACTTCTCCAAAATATTTAAATAATACATAAAATAAATACATATAATCACATAAATTATTAACAAAATAACCTCACCTATATTTGAGATCCATCACTTCAAAGTTATAAACTGAAGAATACATTCCCGCCAAAAACACAGGAAACAATATCAAAATATAACTGTAAACATTGAACTTCCCAAAAGGTCCCAGAACTGTCAAAATATCGTCCACAGACACTTCAGAACTAGGTTTTTTTTCTGGATCCATGATTGTAGCACAGCACTATAACAATTATTAAAAAAAAATACAATAAATACAACACTTAGTACGTAATTAATTGAAATTTTTGTTTGAATATGGAACGCGCGCGTGCGACGTCGGTCGCTGGGCTGATAGTGCGCGCGACCGAGTCGATCTATGCTTTTTATTGTTCATGTAAAAATCATTGCCTATCGAAGCGGAGTTTACTTACGATAACATTGAATATGGTTTAACATTATTTACAACTACTTTTACCATAAGAAGTACACTTATTGACTGAAGATATTGAGCTGATTACTGGTCGTTAATTTGTGATATGAGCGATGCACAATGCGCAGCAAAATCCGTGAACCGGATTCATCTCTGTCGGAAGCGGACTGATTAATTCCAGATTTTAACCACAATACATTTTTTTTTTACAGCAAGACATTACGTCTAAGATGGCCAACGGTATACTTACGTCTGCTAATTAAAAAATTAAAACGTTGGGAAAGCCGGTGTACTTTGTGATCAATTTCCTCGTCACACCTAATTTTGCCTTTCCTTAAAAAAAAAGAGTTTTATACCAAGAGATTATCAGTCTAGGATGACCCATGGTATGTTTCCGTCTGCTAATTTAAAAAACTCGTTGGAAAAAAGTGGTGTAATTTGTAAAAAAAATCCTCTTGACAACTAAAAAACGGACTTTTTGAGTGAGATGGTGCTTAGCAGTAGCAGGAAGCCTGGCTTACTAGACTAAACCTATAAAATTAATTGACTCGTGTTGGCTACTTCCCATTTGGTAAACTTCCCATTTCGTAAACCTCAAACTGTACCTACTAAAAAGTTGCGTTTGGTAAACATTTCGTTACTTCATACATTTAATCCCATTTGGTAAACTTTGTTAGTATTGTTATTTTTGTACGGTACAGTCAGTGTCAAATTAGTATTAAATTAGAGATGTATATATTTTTAAATGCTTCAGTCTTGAGATAGTATCTCGACCATCAAAAAGAATGGCTGATCAAGAAGAAGTAAAAAAAACGTATTAAAGTCTGTAAAAATACCACGATGCTACTAAAAATACCACGTGCTTTTCCCGCAAAAGAAGCACCGAGCGGGTTCTCAGGTAGGGATTTATTGTCCTTACCATCGTTTTAAACAAAAGGTGTGAATGAGATAGACATAAGTAAGTATACGTAAATTATATCTATTACCGGGTTTAACTTATCAGTTCACTCGTTTTATGCATAGTGCAAGGTCGTTGCAATGTCGGGTGAGGGATCTTCTAGTGGTGCAGTGAATTTAAAAATTATTAATAGTACACGAGGCGGTGAAATTTTATTACGCGCTGGGCATCAATATTATAAACAGAAAAATAATAAGGACTCAAGTTGGTGGCGCTGTGTTAATAGAAAAGATGGATGTTCAGCAAGTGTAACTTTGAATTCAAATCGAAGCCATGTATTAAGAGAAAATGCTCACTGCAGTTCTTGTATTCCGAATTTTGAAAAAAATGAAGTGAAAGTAGCCATCGAAAAATGTAAACAAACTATATGTGAAGATCTGAAGCCGATTCCAGCTACATACAGGAAATGTACTAAAAAGCTGAAAGATAATGGTTATGAAATTATTAAAGAATTACCAAATTTTGACAAAGTTAAAAGCAGTTTGTATAGACACAGAAATAGACAACTAGGAATCACAAAATCTCAGCACTCTAACTCTACAGAAATCGTGATTCCTGACCGTTTTAAAGACAATTTATTGTTTGATGAGATTGACGGTGAAAATAGAATGATTGTGTTTGGTTCAAAGAGTGCAATTGCACATTTAAATGACGTCCGTCACTACTTTGCGGACGGAACGTTCAAATGTTGTGCAAAGCCGTTTCTTCAACTATACGTTGTACACGGAGACATAGGAAGTACAGAAACTGGGACAAATATTGTACCATTTTTTTATGCAGTGTTGACAAACAAAGAAGAAACTACATATGAAAGACTGTTTTACAAACTAAAATTTCATTTACCAGAGTGGACAGCCGATATTATTACCTTGGATTTCGAAAAAGCTCCAATAAATGCAATTAAAAAGACATTTCCAAACATAATTGTTAAGGGGTGTTTTGTTCACTTTGGCAGAGCGCTATTAAGAAAGGCAAAATCTCTTGGCTTATTACAACATGAAGAATCTCACTATCACGTCAAACTATGTATGGCTCTGGTACATTTACCAAAAGAAGACATAAACGATGGATGGCTATACGTTATGAGTCAAAGGTAAATTAATTTTGCAGTATTGAAATGAACGCGTTTAGTTCTGGATATTTCTTCTACCGCCATTTTCTACAGCCATTTTTATGCGTTAGAAACTAGGTAATATATGGTTTTTCGTATCATAATCTTCAACGAATTAATTCTGTTACAGTTTTGAAGAAAAAGCTATAACTGAATTCAATGATTACTTTGTGGATCAGTGGTTGGAAAATGAAGATATGATGAATATTTGGTGCTGCTACGCACAAAGACACCGCACTACAAACCTCATGGAATCTTGGAATTGGAGTTTCAATAGTGAAATTGGAAAAAGGCCATCAATTCTTTTATTTTTCGAAACGATATCAGGCAATATTAAACATTATGAAAATCTTCTGAAAAGGTACATATTTTTGTTTCAATGACCTGTATTTTTAGGCGACACATATGATAAAAATTATACATTATTACTTTAATTAATCATAACAATTTTTTACAGCTTTTATAATAATGGAGAAAGTATATCAAAACGAAGAAAAAAATCTATCCAAAATGATATACGAATTAACAATATTCTCGGCGATTACAAAAGTGGAAAAATATCATTGGAAAATTGTTTGAACGAATTATCAAGAATTGCTTGTATCACTTTATAATTTATTTATTGATTTTTAACTTTGTAGTGTAGGTAGTAAATTTTTTATGTTAATATTCCAAATCTGTGATTATATTTTATAGTTGATTTTGTGTGTAATTTTTAATGTTAATGTACCAAATCTGTGATTATTATTTGTTTTTATATTTAAAAGTTGATTTTGCATGTATTTTTTATGTTATTGTACCAAATCTGTGATTATTATTTGTTTTTATATTTAAAAGTTGATTTTGCATGTATTTTTTATGTTATTGTACCAAATCTGTGATTATTATTTGTTTTTATATTTAAAAGTTGATTTTGCATGTATTTTTTATGTTATTGTACCAAATCTGTGACTGTTTATTTTTATATTTTATAAGTAGTTGATTTCGTATGTATTTTTTTATGTTAATGTACATTAACATAAAAAGATAGTACCAAATCTGTGATTATTGTTTTTTTATTGTTGATTTCGCATCTAGATTGACTTATGTTATTAAAAAAATAAAACTTGTCATCGAAATAGTCAAATCGAACTGTGATTTTTCTTAAATTTTTTGAAAGTTATTTGTACACCCCACTTTTTATTTCTGTTTTTAAATATCAATATGTGTAAATGGCATACGTACACATAATCCGACTATTGTACCTGTGATTAAAAATATTTAACAAAATAAATGACAATGTTATCATTAGTTTCGTTTTTCTTTTTTTACTTGACTGTACCCATTTCATCTGAAAGTTTACCAAATGGGATATAACACAAAAAAATATTGAAATGTTTTCGAAATGGGACTAAATGTATGAAATGTATAATGTTTACCAAACGCAACTTTTTAGTAGGTACAGTTTGAGGTTTACGAAATGGGAAGTTTACCAAATGGGAAGTAGCCCTCGTGTTTGATGTTAGTGTTAACTATTTCAAACTAATTGTTTAAACAATGTTGTTGTAAACAATAGATACATTACGTAAAGACTTTCCTTTCTGGAATGGAAAGTTATACAGAACTGTCACTGTTATGTTTTTTGAGATAACCGTATATACTTGATGATGTTCACCGGTAAATAGAGTTAGAAAAAGAATTAAACTCTAGTTCTCATAATCTACATAGCTTTTCCTCTTTCGTCATCATTATCATCGTCATTTCGGTCGAAAGACGAAAGACCAGCCAACCCAGCCCACTGGTAACGGTGCCGACTTACGCGTCATAGGTGGTGACTTGGGATCCAGGCAGGCACATTACTTTAGATAATTTATTTCATTATTGCTCTCAAAACGGTGAGAGAAAGCATCTCGAGGAAACCGTATTCTAGATTTCTAGATCCAAAAATTCGAAGACATGCGACATCCATGAACTTGCACTAGGCCCGCGGTTGCAATGGTTTTAGCCCACTCCCTCTCCCAGAGGAGGCCTGTATCCCAACAGTGGGAACGTTGTAGGCTGATTAGCTTTATGCTTAAGAGGTGTTTACTCAGACTGCTGTGGATACGAGCTTTAGATTTCTTGAACTAACATATCTTTCTATAATTAAGCATATAAGAGTTCATTCCTTGCATTTTCGTTGTTTGTTGATACTTCTTTCTTTGGGAGAGTTCGCCGTTTGTAATATTAGTGAAGCTACTGAGAATTACATACCCGACTTCCCCCAAAATCCCATTAGCTACCTGTTTCATTCCGTTGGAAGGCCTCCCACAAGGTGGATCGGTGACTTGGTGACGGCTGCAGGAAGCCGTTGGATGCGAGAAGCACATAACCGGTCTAAGTGATGGTATTTGGGGGAGGCCTATGTCCAGCAGTGGACGTCTTTCGACGGCTGATGATGATTTGTTTCATTCCCTATCATAGTTCTTACGACAAGGTTCAAGCTAATCGTTACCTACTGTTTACGCCTGTTATATTGGTGTTATGTAATGGAAGACATGTTTTATAAACACACACGTAGCAACGGAAACCTGTGTTTGACGGCTTATCGGTTGCTAAGAACTTACGGTTCGTTCGTTTTTTGAAGTTAGTGTGTGTAAGTCGGCCGTGTAGTGCCGGACGTAAAAGAATAGCACCATCCCATTTCTTCCTGTGGTTGTCGTAGAAGGCGACTTAGGGACTTACTAGAGAATGGGCAGCAGCGTTCTCTATGCATTTGACCACCATACTGCGGTCGCCAACCCACCTGCCAAGCGTGGCGATTATGGCAAATCCCCCTTTTTGGGGGAGGCTTATGTCGAGCAGTGGACGTCTTTCGGCTGATATGATGATGATGATGATTATTTTATAGTAAATTCGCTTTTTATGTCTGTCTGTGTTATCGCGTTGTTCTTCTAAACTGCACAACGGACTTTGAAGGAAGGGTTTTCTGCCATCATAATAGCCTATAATGTTTCCACTGCTAAATCACTAGCCTCATTTCTGTGAGAGGGAGTAGACCACCACGCGGGTCCAGTCCGGATTGGAAAATGTCACATGTCTTAAAATTTTTGGTACTAAGACATGTCGGTTTTCTGGATCGAATTTAGGGTAAAAAACCTAAAATATAGAAGTGGTTAAAACCAAAAGGCCGAATGCCACAACCAGTCTTACCAAGGGGTATCCTGTAACCCGTTAAATGGGTTGTGGAGGCTACATAGGCAGTCGCTCCTCAATATTAATATTCATCTGCATCCGATTCGACTAGAACTTAGTTCGAAAAATGCTAGGCAAATGATGAAAAGAGGGTAAAATTGAGTACAGTCCGGTGACCGAGAGAATGCGTTCCTGATACCTGTCAGTGCGAGAATTCTAGTAACTAATAAAGATCAAATTCGCAAAACACGTATAGGTACGTGTACGTTAGTACAACACTAACGGGTGTCAAGAACGTATCCTGTAGATGGCCAGGCTTTAAGTGATCTAACAGTTCAGAAGGCTTCCACACCTGACCTAGTACTAGTGCTGCTAGTTGAGCATAATGTTAGTAATTAATGAAAGATACCTCGTTTTTGTAAGAGGTATAATAACCGATAATTTCAAGGTCGTAACGAGCCAGATAATGCACCGATAATCAAAAAAGGCAAGTAGCGGAAAAGTGTCTTAAAAGTATTAGGTTTAGTCTATAGATAACTCTGTGCTAACTGGGCCCACAGTTTGTCCGGCATGAGGCATACCTGCCCAGTCCCATTTAACTTGGGCTACCTTTTGAGCCACGTCAGTTATCTGCTCAAATAGCTCAGAACTGGTGCCGTGAGCCAGTCAGGCGGGGTCGCGGCAGACCACGTAGGAGATGGCGAGACGAGCTGGATAGGTTCTGTCTAAACTGAAACGACGATGCACGTGCACGTGAAAATGAAAGGAGGCTTTTGCCCAGAAGTGGGCAGCGTAGGTTAATAAATAAATGAATAAATAATCTATGATTCACAATTCATAATTCCGCACAGACCTATTATTATTGTCTTAAAACTCATGTCTTGCGCCCACGTAGGACTCTTGTCGGCCTCCGCGTTGCTGCACTACTTGTACCTATTGTACTTCATAGAAAATATATGTAACAATTCATGTTTAATAAGCTGTTGAAGTAAATTTAATATCCTATTCTAAACGCAAGTATTTAGTTAACAACACTATTGTGAAAGAAACTCTATCGGTCATCAAAACCTTATGCCCTAATGTCACGGTCCATCTCTGCAGGTCTGCAGTTTTGAGTTTCGTTCTTGAGGAGGAACCGTCAGGGTAGCCAGCAGTGGCGAAGCTACAATTTTTGTTAGAGGACAACCAAGGAAAAAAATGTTCAGTTCTCATAAACTCTAGATAACATCAAAGTTCAGTAATTCCTTTACTTTTTCTAAATTTAACGGCACCTATGGGCGAAATTCTTGGTTTAGACATAAAAAAATGGCATTTTTGTAATATTCTGTAATCTTATATGATGTTTTAAGCTAGTATGAAATATCTGCAATGTGATTTGATACACACACACATGTGTTACATATTGTTTGGCAATAGTAGACACTAAGAAGAGAGTTTCTTCCAAAAGGAAGCAGACAGAAATCGCGTTGTATATAGGCTGCGCCCCTGGTAGCCAGCGCAATTCAAATTTTGTTAGATTTTGTGCAATTTGCAGGTTGTACGTTGGACGGAATATGAGTAGCGACCGTAACAAGTATGTATTTACGGAATTATACCTAATAATTAAAATCATCAATATAAATGTCAATCGCGAATCATATGTTTTTGAACAAATAACCTGTCACTGACCTTAAGCACCTTAATTGCGTAACACACTATTATTCAGAATCTGAATAATTTTGAAGCTTATTGTTAATCCATTGCTTCATATGTTTGTATAATTCGTCTGTTCAACAACGTAGACAACGCAATGAATGTTGTGGAACTGTTATGCATATGGTACCCCTCTGGAATTTGAAAAAAAAAAAGCCAGGCGCTTCTCCCTTAATTCATGTGAAAACCAAGCAAGGGGAAGCAAGGGGATTGAATTTATAAAAGTCTTGCTGTAAATACCCAAGAGAACATTATTGGCAAGAGTCGTGTAAAGGGAATTCAAGCTCATCAATAGAGACTGTACTCTGAGTTTGTTTCGCTGTTTCTTCCTAGAGTCATCATCATCGTCATTTCAGATGAAAGACGTCCACTGCTGGACATAGGCCTTCCCCATGCTCCTCAACTTCCACCGGTCTTGTGCTTCCCACATCCAGCGGGTTCCCGCGGTCTTCACAAGGTCATCGGTTCACCTTGTGGGAGGCCTTCGCACTCTAGGTCTTTCGGTACGCGTTCGCCACTCCAGAACCTTTCGGTTCCATCGGTCATCTGTTCTGCGAGCAATGTGCCCTGCCCACTGCCAGTAAAAAAAAAACTCGCCTTACCGTAACTTTGGCCGCTACCGAGGCCAAGGGTAGGCGAGCCGCCGGGTACTAGCGGCCGTTTTGCAGGGCTGCTTGTAATTTTTGGGAGGTTTTGCCATAATCGCTACGCTTGGCAGGCGGGTTGGCGATCGCACTATGGTGGTAAAATGCATACAGAACGCTGCTGCCAATTCTCTAGTCAGTTTGTCGCCTCCTACGACACTCACGGGAAAAAATGGGATGGTGCTATTTTACGTCCGGCACAACACAGAACAGTCCTTCCTAGAGTAGTCGGATAGAAAACTGCGACCCTATCTAGTTTTTTTGAAATATTACTGACGCGTGAGAGAGTGTTTATATAAACCTAGTTACAGTTATAAAATCAGTTATGATTTATCAACAATTTATTATAGACAAGTCTGCTGCATGAGTGATTGCCATAATTATAAAGTGCAAGTCATCACAATAACGCGAAACTTGTTAACTTGACTTTGACAGTCCTTATAACTTATTGATTACCTAACAGCCTTCAAAATACGCATCTTCTTAACATGCCTAAGTAAGTGAGTAAACAAACAAGGAAGGTATGTTTGCGTATTAAATATTTACTTACGTTGGAATGTCCTTAATTTTTGGCACACTTTCTAGTGTTTCCTAAGTCTAATTGAGTGGAAAATTGCAGGGCATTGAGTCTTTGCAAGGCTAAAGTAGCTTGTCTGTAGCACTGTTTATTTTGCTTGTGGATTGAAATTGGCGTCTCCTATATTAAAAATGAGCAAAAATAAAAGGTTATCAAAATGGTAACTATAAAGTTTGTTGAAAACTTGTAATTACATTGTAGATTCATAGAGCTGGAAGCATTAGCAAATATTGCACATTGGGTATCTGTTATATGGATACTGAGCAAAAATAAAAGAAAATCAAAATGGTTACAAAGTTTGTTGAAGACTGGCAATCACATTATAGAGTCAAAGAGCTGGACGCATGCCAAGATTGCAGATTAACAGGCTGAATGGTGGCAATGGATTTAATGTCATAGGACCATAGGCTGATGTAGATTGGAGCTCCATCAGCCAAGACTGATAAAGAAGACGCATTCCACAAACAGTTTAATACGCTCCAACTTCTCCATCACCCTCACCCATACACTCACACACATTTACACTCCCACACACTCACACAACCACTCACTCCACAAGAACACTCCTTCCTATATGCCAAATTTAAATTTAGTATTGCCGAGTTTTAGTTTACGGGTAACCATAATTATGAACTTGGGGTGGAGACCTCGTGATCTAAAATACAGGCTACGGCACCTATCTCCCACAATATTTATTCTATGAGCCCATGATTGAACGATATTGTTCTTTGTAACTTTTTTTAAAGGATGAGAAATAATAACATATTATTCGTTTTGAGTCAATGAAAGCCATACAGTCTCATAGACAGCTGACGTGACAAAGCAGGCCTAATAGCACCCTTGCTGCAATCTGCAGACTTGCAATAAAAACTCGTGTATCCCCGTCACTAATTTTGGTGTTTACCGCAGTAATATAATTTGTAATTTTATTAGCTAACTCTAAACCACAGCGCTTTATTGAAGATGCTTCTCGTGAATAAACTCGGCACTTAGAATTACCTGAATTGTGGCTGCAGTAATGGACCCAACTGAATTATCTTACCACTATTACGTTTCGTAATAAAATCACAGTCCAATCAACAATAAAGACTGCTCATTTCGTGGTCATATGATATAACCATTAAATATGGATCGAATTGAATCCAAACCTAATCAGGTTATTGATGATGAATTGCCTTTAGAAGGACATTTTTCTGTGGTCTGCAAATTAACAAGGGTGGATTTTGTTATGGCTAGTAAAATGCAATCAATACATTAGAAAAGAAGAGTTAAGTTAAGTTAGTTAAGTTACTCGCTCACTTAGTAACTGACTTATTTATCAACGCCCAGCAAAAACCTTTGAAACCTTGAAAGCTGAAGTTATGCACGGAGGTTCAGTCTTCACCTCCTTTATAACGTGTCGATGGTAAAAATAACACGATAAAAGGTATTGTATTGGTAGTTTTCTAAATTTGTTTGGTGACAGGGCATGCGGTGCAAGATGGGAGGTGAGCCCATTGTCTGTGGAGAGACACCGCATACTTACACACCGGAGGTCAGAGCTGTTCATGAATCCACATGTGGAGGTTTTCCTTGCTACGACCTACTTGGTTTCCCTTTACGGAAACAGATTTTTCGAAATTCCCACAGGATTAAGGAAATAGGGCCGAAAAACTCTAGAAAATGCTAGTGATCAACATAATAAAAAAACATAGCTTATTCGTATGTTTTCTTCATTCATTCTATTTCATCTAAATCCACTGCATCTATTATACAACATGTAACATAATTAACGCAAGCCCTCATACACCCCTATTAGAGTATCGAGTTAAAAGCATAAAACAATGATCAAAACTAATTTTTTTTAAAGCTTACTGTTATTATTAAGAAAAACGTATTGACCCTAGCAATACTTTATGCATTTAAAATTGACCATTATTGCCTCGACATAAGATTGAATTTTCTTTGGCTCAATCGGCGGTAGGTATGGCAAAATACATTATTTTTGTAAAAAATACCTATGTTAAAAGTTACATAAATCGATTCAGTACTCAATTAGGAACAAACTAATTTCAGGACTTGCGTTTATTCTGTTACACCTTGTATATACTGCTACAATAATATCACCTTTAAGTTTCCTATTTCCTATTTAAAGGCTTTTTCTTTAAGACCATTCCTCAATCAATCTTCTCTCTGATTGGTGGCTTGCCAACTGACTGATTTTAATTTCCGATCATAAAGTTATAGTCAGGAACGATGCCCTTATCAGTAAATCTGAGGTGTAAAAGATTACCATACAATACGAATTTAATAAAAATGTCATATCGGCTGCCAAGTTTTAACTCACTATTAATCGTAGTTTAACTGAGGTAAAACTGTGTGAGTGTGGTATACAATGGCTTTAGAAGCGGACACATTTTTTATTAAGCCTATGCTTCCTCTTCTTTCTCCTACCTTCCAAGAACAAAGAGTTCCTGCGCCACTTCAAACCATCTCTCGTGGTACGCGCCTAGGTCATATCGCCATTACTGCCTGGGTCAACCGCGGCGGCACACACTGGTCCCAAATTAAAAAAAAGTGGACATTGATAGTAGACCGCTGATATTTTTTTTTATTGTTGATATAATGATAACAGATAAGGCAAAAAAATATTATTGTCCTACTTCAAATACTTTTCTCTATAAAAAATATTTCTTTTTTTTTTGTATGGGAGTGATTACATTTTACTCAATTTCTCAAAAACCTTAAGCGATGTCGAGATGGCATTCACATATGTTAGAAAACTAATAATTCTGAGTATTTGGCTCGAAGAAACTTATTGCTTATCTCTGTGTACTTTCGAGATAATAGTGACAGAAAATAACAATCGCAATAGGTCCGCTGGCCAGCAAAATGGAGCTTCGACGCGAGTTTGCCGGGATAACAAGATGGCCGCCTCTCATGACGTAACGTAATACGGTCACGAATCGCGCGCGTACACCTCACTCAGTGTACAACTAAATGTGGTTGCGATAAGACGTGTCCTTATTTTTTCTGTGCGCTTGAAGAAATGCTTGTTGTTTGTTTGTTTTGTTATTGTTGTATTTTGAATCTTTGGATTTTAAAATCAAATAATTTTTGTTTGTCTTTCTTTCGTCGAATTTGTTTTCGTAATTTTTTTTGTTAAAATCAAAGTCACTTTGTCTTTGATATCTTTGATTCTAATTTGTTTTCAATTTTCCTTAAAATTATAATATGTCCGCATTTGTCACCAACTTAGACTTATACGTTGTTCTTAAATCAGGAGGTGGTTTTAAAAATGTCGAATTTTTATTTAATGCCCTTATTGAACGTATTGGTGTTGAATTGTCTTCCGAAGATTTGAGTAATATTAAATTATTTTGTCGTAATTTTTCAAGTAATATCTCAAAAAGATGGTCTGCTTCCAGTAGAGCTCAAAAGACCTTTCTTAACAAAAATTCAGACTGGTTACAATCCCAAATAGTTTGGCCAAAATGTCAAAATATCGATTTAAGCAGCATTTTTAAAGTTGCCGAGGAAGTAATTCCAAATTTCGAAACGCAAGTGGATACTCATCAATTAAGTTATGGTACAAGTAAAAAACCATTTGTTGATATATCTGATAAACAGAAGAAAAGGCGTTCTCTAACACTTCTAGATCACACAGAGGAGGAATTAGTTTATGCTTTATGTGCCAAATTAAAAGAGTCTAAAAAAACAAAATTAGCAGCTATATTAAACGAACTCAGCCAAAACAAGGAAAAATGTGAGATGGTATATGATGTACTATTCGCTAAAAAGACTGACAAACCGTGTTTACCAGATGATAAAACGTTAGCGCTTTACACCTCAACAAATCTGTCAAAATGGCAATATCGAAATTTAAGAACTATTCTTGCTTCAGAGAAAATGTATGGTCTTCCATCCTATCAAAAGCTCCTGGAAGCTAAAAAAACTTGTTATCCTCCAAAGTCAGACATAACTGTAACTGAATCTGATGCTAAGATAAGACTTCAATCGCTTCTAGATTTGACAACTAATAGGATATTAAAAACAATTCAGCACAACTCTGCCGACAAAAAATCGCTAAAACTAATAAGCAAATGGGGTTTTGACGGGTCATCTTCTCAAAGTAATTATAAACAAAAGTCACACTCCGACACTAAAATTGACGATTCTTCAGTTTTCATGATTAGTTTGGTTCCGCTTCGTTTGGAAGAAGAGAGTGGTACTATCTTGTGGCAAAATCCTGCTCCCTCTTCAACAAACTATTGTCGTCCAATTGGCTTTATATTTGCAAAAGAAACAAATGAATTGATAAAGAAGGAAAGTGCATCCTTAGAGGAAGAAATTCGTAATCTTGTTCCCACAATTGTAGATAATTTTGATATTAAACATGATTTGTACATGACTATGATTGATGGGAAAATTTCTACTGTGATTTCCAATACTTCTTCTGCAGCTGTTTGTAATATTTGCAATACCCCACCTAGCAAAATGAATGACTTGGACTTTGTATCCAAAAGACTCATCAGAGAAGATATGTATAAATATGGTCTGTCTTCGCTTCATATGTGGATAAGATGTATGGAATGTATTTTACACATTTCGTACAACTTAGACTTCAAAAAGTGGGCTGCACGAAAAGAAGATAAATTGTTAAAAGAAATTAAAAAGAATTTGACACAAGAAGAATTCCGGGAAAGAACTGGTTTGTTAATTGACATAGTAAAACAGGGATTTGGTACAACCAATGACGGTAACAAGGCAAGAAGGTTTTTTGAAAATTATGAAGTATCTGCTGAAATAACGGGTATCCACCCTGATTTAATCAAGAGATTTGCAGTCATTTTACAAACAATTTCATCTGGTCAACTTATAATACCAACTTGTTTAGGGAATATTGTAAAGAAACAGCAATGCTATATGTAAACTTATATCCATGGTATTACATGCCTTCAAGTGTCCATAAATTGTAGATACACGGTGCTGATATTTGTGAAAATTTCTCCTTTATTCCGATAGGCATGCTTTCCGAAGAAGCTTCCGAAGCGAGGAATAAAGATTTCCGGAATGTTAGAATGGCACATACAAGAAAAATCGGTAGAGTTCAGACTAATTTAGACATTATCCACAGCTTTCTAATTAGCTCAGATCCTTACATCAGCCATATCAAACCAAAGTTTGCTCGTTTACATAAACAGTTGTTTCCAGAGGCTAGTGCTTTGATCTTGAACAATGAATTGCTTTCGTTGGAAAACGAGGAAATAGAGATTTCTCAAGAGAATATAGACCCAAATATTAATCTTTCACCATAATATTTTTTCAGAATCGTTTGTGAACATATTCAACTTTATGTTTGCAGCTTAATATGTCTTCATTTTGATTGTTTTTTAGAACTGATGAAAGTACTCCTTCAGAAAGGTCATAGCTTTTCAGTCATTAGTGAGCCCCCATAACCTCTTTTACAGAGAAGTCTCTTTTTACTTATTTGACATTACGCATACATTATAATTATGTGCTAAAGTAAGGCTATGATTAAAAAAAAGCAAAAAATTAACATTAAAAAAAAATGTTATTTTCTGTCACTATTATCTCGAAAGTACGCAGAGATAAGCAATAAGTTTCTTCGAGCCAAATACTCAGAATTATTAGTTTTCTAACATATGTGATTGCCATCTCGACATCGCTTAAAGTTTTTGAGAAATTGAGTAAAATGTAATCGCTCCCATACAAAAAAAAAAGAAATATTTTTTTTACAGAAAAGTATTTGAAGTAGGACAATAATATTTTTTTGCCTTATCTGTTATCATTGTATCAACAATAAAAAAAAATATCAGCGGTCTACTATCAATGTCCACTTTTTTTTAATTTGGGACCAGTGTGCGGCACCGTCCTTCTTCAGGCACCCAATGTGTAGAGAATTGCCCAGCGGTCATCTTGCATGCGGCTGACGTGACCCGTCCACTCCCATTTGGACCTGGCAGCCGTTTTGCTTACGTCTATTATACTTGTTTTGGAACTGCGAACCCATACCCAGCCAAAATTTTCTTCAGATTTTCTTTTAGAGCTAAAAATGTACACCTCCTAAGTTCGGTTGGAATATAAAAGAAGATTCCTTGCCAGAATCAGATAAGCATATAATGCAATAGCTCCAACATTTTACATTGGTGGGCACACTACTTGTATTGCAAGAGATTTCCATGTTTTATACCGTTGACGTGAACTAGTATTCGATATTGCGCGTCTTGCGGTTTAGTGATGTACTTAAATTTTATCGATATAATTAAAAGGGGCCAAATTTTTTGGTGAAAGTATTTTTATTCTTAATTTAAGGTTCAATAGCTTTTATGGCTTCCAGCCTTGCGACTAGTTCATTTTTCACTCGGAACTATAGTTAATAATAAACCAAGTTTAAGCCGGAAACGAGCGGAACGACCTTTCTTTTCCTACTTATCTACAAGGTGATACCTACTCGGATTATGACAGGAGGCGGCATCGGTAAACGCTTGTCTATTACTTAATTATAGTGATTAAGTTCAAAAGAAATAAGGTTGAGTAAACGATTTGCAACTATTTAGGGCCAATTATTACAGCCAACACTTTTAATCGCACATTATTTTTCCTCTTGCTTTGCTCTTTGAAAGCGAAAACTGACCTACTTATTCTAAATCCGTGGCTACGTCTGAAATTAATAAACATTTTAACAAACAAATATATATATTTTTAATTAATTGATATTTTAATATAAAGTGTAAAAACGATATGTTAACTTGTAAAATAAAATATCAAGTCTTTGTGTCTTTGATTTTTTGTATAAGAGTTTGAAATTTCACCTGTAAAATTACTATCTGGGTTTAAAAAAAGAACTGTACCTTCTTTTAATGAGAGCGCTGCTCATTGTTATCGTAGATGACTGAATAGGAATATTTCGATTTAGGAGTTATTTTGTGTAACTTTCTCACAGCGACGGTCGATCAGTATCGTATATGCGTACGTACCACACTATCAATCAGAATCTGATCAATTTTAATTGAAATTGCTAATACATTGATTCATCTATTTGTAAAAAAATAAAAGCTATCTTTATTATAGCTATTGAATTGTCAAAATAAAAGCTATCTTTTTTATTAGTATCTTACATAATTACCCCGCTAGATGTGCCCAGAAGAAACACAGAAGATAGGCAGTACCTATAATAATCTCTTAAACTACAAAACAATTTATCATTATTTAATTACTAAGTAAGCAATAAAACAAAAAAATGATTGAAGCAATCACGGCAACTATTAATTACTTCATTTTACCTCTTTTCCTCCCAACAAGTGAACCGGCTCGTCCCTAATAAGGTGGCTACTGCATTATTTACAATATGATCGAGATGGTAATGGTCGCGCAACGCTAACGTTACAGTACGACATAATGTAAAGGTTCCATGGGTGATAATATAACACATTGCAAGCTTTTGAATGAGACTTTAACACAGATATGACTCTAGACTCTAAATGATGCTCTATAAAACTGATTATTTCTGAAATTTTATTTGGTATGAAGAACCGCGTAGTGTACCAGTTTGTACTAAATTGAGTAATAAATAACAATCGCAAAATATTTTGCCATCCTGTTGAAAAGCACTATTTAAAAGTGACTGCGTTGACGATTTTTTAAGCTACGGTTTGCTAGATAAGTGGCAACTTATCAGCGAATGACGTCACTGAATTGTTATTTATGAGAGTAAGTTACTATGCTTTCCTAGAGATCGTTTTTGACTGCGTAAAGTCAAACCCCGCTGCCATTATTTTCATGAGAGCTGTCTCTACTGCCGCTACGTGGTGGCCACAGCTCGTTTAAGAAACTGTAGTATTATTGATGAAACATTTAAGTTGTGTCGTATTAAAATAAATGTGAGGGGAAAAACACAGATGAATAATGGAGTAATAGAACATTTGTCTAGTAACAGGTACAGCTTTGGACCGTTAATGAGAATAGGTAACGATGCTCGATTCAGAAATGACTCAACAAACAGTATTTGAATGATTCGAAAGAACAAACTAGATGGTTTAAGAGCATTGCAGCTTAGATTAAACTATCGAACGTGATTCCTATTGAATTTAATGCGGATTCGTTGCGTAACACATTAACAGTACGAATGGCATTCATTTTGACCATTCAACAACATTCATTGCGTTTTTATACATTGTTGAACAAACAATTTTTTCGAACATATGAAGCAATGGATTAGCAATAACCTTTTGTGTTACGCAATTAGCGTGGCGGTTGTAAATAAATAGAAGTAAGTAAGATTTTTATTTGTTTAATTATGGGTATGCTCGATCCATCATAGATCTCATCAATAGCTTTTCATCATGCGTGATCGAGGTCAAGAGCAGGCCCATTTAGTAATAAAAAAAATTAAAAACTTGGTATAATGGCCGACTTACAAGCAGGAATAGAAAAAGAAGAATGCTAGTCGCACAAATACTAACTACTTATTTGTATCCATGACTTATGTATGCGTAAGTCAAAAGTAACATAATAATTAACAATTGCAATCGTAATCGTGCCTTCTGCCTTCTAAGTATTTCGGTGGCTAGACTCGTAACTTCATCTCGGAGCTCAAATTTACATGAGACGAAGAATTCATATAATTATAAAAAAATAATAATTAGGCAAAACTTAGTTGGATTTACGCAGGCAATATCTGACCTAAGATCTATCTCAAGCAGTGGCTGAATAAAATGTGAAACTGCTCCTGCTGGTTTCTGAGTCGAAGAATTATATTCAGAAGAATATTTGAAACAAATATTATGTGCATCTTTGAAAATGTTAACGGTTCCATTTTGCAGTATAAACACCCAGTACACTCTAAAATTTATAATCGATATTTTCGACTGTCGTGTCTCCTCCCTAACCAACTCTATTGTGAAGCCGAGCTCTTTCTGGGATTGAAACTTTTTGACTCAGAGGGATTGTTATCCGACAAGTAGCTTAAAATGTATGCATTACTTTCCACTTTCTAACTTATTCGTTTGTGCAGAGTATTGCTATGATTTTTACTAGTTAATTTTTATTGAAATATCCTGTAGTTTGTGCCGATGCTACCTTGAAAGTTCGCGGGGAAGACGTAATAGACAATATACTAAAAACAGGCATATTTTCATTTTAAATGTCCCTCGGCGTCGCATAGCTCGTCCGCGCTATTAATTCAAAAATCAAAATCAAAATCAAAATATTTTATTTCACATAAACCTGCAAGGGCACTCATGAAACGTCAGCATCTAGGTGCACGGTTCCAATTTGTCGCTTCCTATGGAGAAGAGCCAGCAAGAAACTCCATGGTTACTCTTTTAAAAATAATTGGCTTTTACAATGTTTTCAAATTACAGTAATAATAGGTATGGAAGGACCGTGCAGGCCTGTCAATAACTACCAGGTACTTAGAGGAATGAAAATAAAGAATAGAAAATCATCTATAAATCTAATCGTCTAAAAAATCGTTTTTGCTAAGCGTTTGATCGTTGCGCTTTAAACATCACGCTATGACCCTTCGGTTATAGCGTGATGCTAAATAGCCTATAACCTTCCTAAAGACTTGGGCTACCAAATGCAAAAAGGTTTTTCAAATCCAATTGGTAGTTCCAGAGATCAGCAAGCTTAGCACGAGAACCGTAGACAAGCGTTTTGTCGTCGGAAGAGTAAACAAAAATGACGTTGGCGTATAGACTGTTGACAGTTTTTCACCGAGAAATGTAGACAAGTGATTTCTATTCTACAGCAGAGTAGAAATAGAAAGCGTCATGCTAAACCTGCTGCGCGTTCAAACAAAAAACATACTCTTCTGCTATAAGGCTCCCGAAGACAAGCGCGATACGACTCTTGTAGAACAGTATCCATGAAGTTTTCATAGTAATTGTTCTACTAGTGTCACTTGCCTCGGTTGGTCTGTGCATGGGTGATCATTTTTACATACCAAGACTCCTCCGTGCCTCGGGAAGCACGTTAAGCCGTTGGTCCCGGCTGTCATTCGTGGATCTTTGACAGTCGTTACGGGTCGTCAGAAGTCCGAAACTCTGACAACCAGTCTTACCAAGGGGTATCGTATTACCCAGTACCTAACTACGTTGTGGAGGTCAGAGACGCAGTCGCTTCATCTAAAATACTGGTATTCAGCTGCATACGGTTAGACTGGAAGCTGATCCCAACCCCAACGTAGTGTAGAAAAGGCTAGGTAGATGAATATGATTTTCTATTAAAGACACTGTGCGGTTGTTTAGGGACCCTTTAAGAAATAAGGTAGATGATACAGATGGTGTAGACAAGAACAAAAGTATGTTTCTTGTAAGAAAACGATATTTTTGCACAAAAATTATGAATGAAATTATGTATTCTGAATGAAAATGATAAATTGTCATTTATAACGCCATTAATAACTAAATTATTGGTATTGTTTCTTTATTGATTGGCGTCAGTAATTAATATCCCTACTTATTAATGCTGCCCGTGAATTGTAAATCATTATTTAATAGACGTGACAATTGTATCAATTTCCATATTGATTTATGTTTTAATATTGTAAAGCACAAGAACTGTTTGGATGGAAGACAAGCTACTTGTATTTAGGTGTCAATTAGATGTATAGACTATGGTTTATTCATCTGCCTAACCTTTTCCTAATTATTTTTGGGGTTGGCTTCCAGTCTAGATTAGTTGTCAGACTTTCGGGTTTCAATCATCGACGAATGATAGCCGGGACCAACGGCTTTTCGAAGCACGGTGGGGTCTACGTATGTAAAGATGGTCACCCATCCACGGAGCAACGACCAACCGCGACAAGCGTATCTTAACTTGATGGGTCGATCCATGCGTTTGTTATTACTTAGCCACGAGACCCTCTAGAACCAGTGACCCTCTAGTCTGAACTATTTCATCGATCTGAATTCTACTTGTGAACCTAACAGCTAGCTAGGTGAAATACATAGAAGACATCTTTGTTGACTCATCATCATTTCAGCCGGAAGACGTCCACTGCTGGACATAGGCCTCCCCTAATTTGGGGGGGCTTGCCATTATCGCCACGCTTGGCAGGCGGGTTGGCGATCGCAGTATGGTGGTCAAATGCATAGAGAACGCTGCTGCGCATTCTCTAGTAAGTCCCTTAGTCGCCTTCTACAACACCCACGGGAAGAAATGGGATGGTGCTATTATTTACGTCCGGCACCACACGGTTTTGTTGACCACCTCGGTGATATATTGGTTAGATCTGGGTTCAATTCCCAGACAGGGCATAGTTTTACTGGATTTTTTCTCTGAAATTTCTCAGTAGCAGCCCGGAGTCCAGATGTGAGTCCAGCTGATGACAATAGACTCGCCCCCTATTACACGGGACTTAAGAGCGTTTTTTCTGAAAATGGGCAAATAGCTGTCCAATGTTTCACTGTTTTGATTAATTTGTTTATATTACTGTCTGGAAATATGAAATATCGTTAACTAGTGACCTAAAATATTAATTATGAAATGCACTAATTGATATCTTTACACCGAATATTTAGTTTTAGATTTAAAAAAAGAACTTGGAAACTTTCCAAATGAAAGAAAAGAAAGAAAGAAAAATGGATTTATTTATCACAGAAACACGTGCATATAAAAAACAATTAAGTACATAACATTTAAAAAAAAAACATGAAAACAACATAGATATTTATACATCGGCTTAGAGAACATAAATAGTCGGCAACTGCACGCCGTGACTGTGACAAGAAGGCTTCCACTCAGCATGATGCTGTGCTATGGGACCCACAGCACAGCGCTGATTTTCAGTGGTCACCCGAAACCCGAAATGCCCTTTTTACACCTAAAACGGTTACAACATCAAATTCAGTGTTATAATTGCAAATCACTATTCATTTTTTTAGTCACTAGTTAGCGATATTTCATATTTCCATACGGTAATATTAACAAATTAATAAAAACAGGTAAATATTTGACAGCCATTTGCGACGTTGCCAACTTTCAGAATAAACGCTCTTGAGGCCATGGTAAGTTTAAATAGTGTCGTTATACGGGTTAAAATCTGTTGTAATAAATTCGAATAATAAATGAGCAAGCGTATGTCGTAAAAACGAAAATAAAATCGTATAAAATTAGATTTGAACTGTTTAATAATAAATAATCCATCACTGAATGCAGTTTAGCATTTGGAATATTTATGGTATATTTTTAATTATGTTTATAACTGTTATTGAAGGGATAAACTGATTTTAAAGATATTAAGAGGTGGCTGATGATTTTTTTGATGCATTAAAGTATGTTTAATAATGTTTTGAGTTAGATCACTGTATGCAAAAAAGACTTGAAAATATCATATTTTTTTTGCTTCCAAAATTACTTACTTTTAAAGTGATACAATGTTTTAAAAAACACTTTTTTCTGGCGAAATGTAGATGTACTATAGGGACACCTCTGTCCATCCCTTCGGCAAAACAAGGCGTGATGTAGTTAAGTAGCTCGCCTTGCCATCAATCGCATCAGCTCTGATTTCAAGATCGAACATCAGCCATAAAACGTCCAAGGATTTACAGGTTTTAAGATTACATATAACATGGTTTGTACTCTTCCGACCTTCACTAGTTCGTTATTCCATGTAGCATGTTCTACGGGATTCCCACGCTAAAAATAATCTCACAGGTCATTGCACGCTAAAGCTATTTTTAATTAAAAAGCCTTAGCGTTTTCAGTACTCCTATTAATTATTTAAACCCTCAATAAACTGACGATTAAATTTAAATACGCTGCTTCGATCAATCTTCCCAGCCTTTTCCCAACTGTATTTGGGTCGGCTACCGGTCTAACCAGAGGCAGCCGAATATTTTGGGTCTACCCTTTATAGCAGAACTTTTTATGGTATAATATTATATTGCATAATAGCGAATAGCATAATTATGTTTATGCTATTCGCTGTTATTGCCAAATGATTTTGCAGAAAACCGTTTAGCACACACTCATTTAGCATAGGTACATTCAAAACTCATAATTTTGCAAGTCAGAATCATCTTTAGGCATAAATTTGGTATCTATAAAAAGTAGAACCATCATATCCCAGAAAGTTCACAGTCAGAATCGTCTTTTGGCATAAGTAAAACAGTTAGAATTCGGTTCTAACTTAACCTGACCTAATCTTTTATTGCGAGTATTTAATATTAATTATAATCTAAATGGTTCGGTTCCAGGTAGCCTACTAAAATACATTCGTTATAAATACAAGTTATGCTAAACGAATGTTAATTTTGCCAAAAATAATTAATTATTTGCCGAATAAAATTCTGCCATCTTAAAAGTATGCCATTGTAAATTCGGACATATAAACATTCGGCCAAACAATAATTATGTTAAAGAATTTTGATGCCTTAAAAATATTCGTTTAAAGAAGATTATTCCAAGTGTGTTATGCCAAATAAATTTCGGAGCATCAATATTCTGCCACATAGAGGGAACCCGAATATTTTACATGGAGCGACTGCCTATCTGACCTCAACAACCTAGTTATCGGGTAACACTACACCCCTTGGTAAGACTGGTTGTCAGACTTTCGGGCTTCTGACTATCCGTAACGACTCTCAAAGATCTACGAATTACAAATGGGACCAAGAGATTAACGTGCTTCGATTCGGTCACATCCCATCGAGGAAGTTTTCGTTCCTTATGGGTATCAATCAGACCTTCATCTCATTGCGACAAAATGTGGAATAATCGAGGATTTCCATCATATCTTGATCGAGTTTGAACGGGGCGAACGCCTCAGAAGAAATCTGTTTGATTCCCAAAATATGTTTAGAATTGGTAATTTAAATAGTACTCTAAATACGCTGATTCAGCGACATTAAAATTATTGACAGTAATTTCAGTTCACAAAACCTTTAAGTAATCTAATCACGCTTAAGTGCTCATCATCATCATCTGCCTAGCCTTTCCCAACTATGTTGGGGTCGGCTTCCAGTCTAACCGGATGCAGCTGAATACCAGTAAGCTAGCTAGGTAGCTAGCTAGGTAGGTGGGTGGTAGGTAGCTATTATTGTTAAAAACAAAATGGCGTTTGGGCATGAAAAAGGCAACTTTGTAATTATGAAATGAGAACTTGTAACTTGAAGGTGGCTTGGCTTGTAGGGCTGACAACCAACCATTGTGTTTCTGACACGTGCAAGGCTTTAGTGGTTATCACAAGGAGACCTTTAAAAAGCAGATAGAAAAGGAAATATGCTCAATTGACGATAAGATAACTGGGTCAAGTGAAAACAAATGACAATCATGAAAAGATAATCTCAACACTGTTATATTATTGCGAAGATGGATAAGTTACGAGTAGATCACACTAGCTCAGAGGTCGGAGCAATGGCTTAAGTTGTTAGAGGTAGTTGGTTTGAGGCCTGCCACCTCTTGTATGCTCTCTTAAAACTTAAATAAATAAAGGTATACTTAGACTAAGCCGCAGAAAACTGCATTTTTGGAAGCAGTCTATCTATAACAATATTATAAATGCGAATGTAGCTGTATCTGTCTGTCTCCAATATTTTCACCATAAGGCTCCCATCAACTGGCGCGACGCAACTCTCGTGTAACAATTTCTATGAAAAGTTCATGGGAATTGTTCAACAAGAGTCGTGTCGCGCCTGCCTGAAGTAGCCTTAAATGGCTTAAGTGCATTCTACGAAATTTGGCAATCAGGTAGACCATGACCTGGACTAGGGCATAGGATAAGTACTTTTTCCCATTACTACCTACGTCATCGTAGGATAATTCCCAACCTCCACACGGGAGCTGACGCAAAAGCAACTGACATTTATATCTTGGGCCAAAAATGAAGTTACCCGTATCATAACCCAAACCAAACGAAAATACCCGACAAAACTATTCTACAATTTACCCTTGCCAGCCCTACATGAAAGCCAGAGGTCTAAGGACGAATGGTAATTTACTTGAATAAGTTCTGAATTATGAATACGAAAATCTGACCCGAGAGTGTTGTGGAAGTTTCCTCAAATTATAAGTACTTTCCGAGGGTAAACAGATTACCCGCCTTATTTGAGGTGCCCGAGAAGAAAAGTGTAATGATTTATAGCTATTTGTATGATTATTTGTACTCAGCAACCTCGTCCGAATGAAATTTCTTGTTTAACCAAGTAGCTTTTGTCAGCGGCTTTGCCCGCGTGGAGGTCGAAAAATATCCCACGGGAACGTACTACCGGGACAAAAAGTACATCTAAATATCTAAAAATACAAACATTCAAAATCAAAAATCAAAATCAAAAGTCATTTATTCAAATTAGGATGAGAATCAGCACTTTTCGAACGTCAAAGTACATGAGACAGTCCCCCAAAACGCCCACCCTTCACCACTTCCTAGTGCTTTAGCTGGGAAGAAGAAGTGTGAATTCACATTTATAATATTATTAGTAGGATAGGATAATAGGATGATGAGGATAGTAGGATATTTGGATAGTAGAACGTAGGATGACACTTGTTAATACGCTGTAGTTTCTGTAAGTGGAAGAAGTTCCAAAATCGTTGACGGGTTTAGAGAGTAGGCCTCCAGTAGCCGAAGATTACTCGCTACATACATACTCAAAAGTGTTACCTCTTTATACTCATAATGTTTCTAGCATAAAATAATAAGTAACTTAACATCACGCTTGGTTTCCCGAACGATTGGCCAGAGGTATACCTTTTTTCTTTTTTTTAATTCGTTGCGTCACACTAGGAATTTCATCCTGTATCGTGGGTGCGTTTACAAACATAGAAACTCACAAACACAAACACCCAGACCCAGAACAAGTACTTGCAGATCATACAAATATTTGTTCCGTGCGGGGATCGAACCCGCGACACGCTGCACAGCATTCGATCGCTCAGCCATTACGCCAACCGTGTCGTCATATATCATATGTCTATACTACACCCACATTTCTTTTTTGAGGGTGGGAAATCATCAAATAACATTTTGCCCAACCTGGGCATCGAACCCAGGACCTCTTGCTCAGCAGTAGCGCTTGCGATCACTAGACCAACGAGGCAGATAATTAAGTCATTATCTGCCCAGACCTTTCCCAACTACGTTGGGGTAGGCTTCCAGTCGAACCGGATGCAGCTGAATACTAGTATTTCACATGGAACGACTGCCTATCTGACCTCCACAACCCAGTTACTGTATATGTTATTATGTAGCTGCAAGCCCCGTGACGCAGATTATTAAGTGTGTCTAAATAATTAAATGATTAGGTGTTGTTGTTGGCTGTCATAATGAAGGTTTAATTATTTTTTCATGCGGTTTATCTATTTATTTTTGTATCGCCTCACAGTATTGGAAAGGTCAAATCGTAGTTGTTTTTTTTTACCTCTGCTAAGTATTCGAAAGCAAAATGTTCCGACGAAACTGAGGCCAGAGTATTTTTTTTGTTGTTGTGGTCGAAGTTTGTAATTAAGCTTTTCATCTATACCTACAACACACGAGGGGCTCGAGGTTAAATAATAACAGCCACACGAGGCGATCGAAGGTTATAGCTACGGTTGCCAAGGCCAGCCTTTGGATGAGTGACCGTTCAATACATATTGGGACCCCTGTGCCCCGGAAAGTACGTTGAATGTTTGGCCCCGGCTGTCATTTATAGATCTTTGATAGTCGTTACAGTCAGAAAGTCGGAAGGCCGAAAGTCTGACAACCAGTCTTATTAGGGGCTATCGTATTATCCAGTAACTGGGTTGTGGGTGTCAGATAGGCAGTAACTCCATGTATCCAGGTAGTCCGGTATTAGTCCAGTAGAACCGGAAGTAGTTGAATACCAGCCAATCCGGTGCACCCGGTTAGACTGTAAGTCGACCCCAACATAGATGGGCAAACGTTGCGCAGATGATGATCTATACATACAGATGCAATGTCATTTTGGGGGCAGCTTTACATACTACGGATATCGTATTCCACGAACTAATAACGTATACCACGAAAATGTTACACAAATCAGAAATGTTAGCATTACCAAAGATTAAATAATAAAGTTTTACTTGTCTCCTTAAGTTTTCTCGTTATGGCGCGTTTAATATAAATCTGTTGATATAATAATTATTTATTGATTATTCCATACCGCAGTCTTTTATAATCGATATCCTTAACATGACTGTAATAATAAGTAGGTACCTACTGTGCTATTACAATAATTATTATCTCAAGACCAAGTTATATTCTCTTTGCTCAAGACAGACTCTCTTTAAGTAGCGAACATCTAAATCCCAATAGGAGCATAATTCTCTGGGAATAAGTGCGTCCTCGTGTAGGGAATACCGTACGAACCTGTGTTATGTTGGCACATGCTGTAATTACTCAAGAATGAGGTACAGTACAACGCGATAAGGTTATTTGACGCTTGGCTAAGATCGGATCGAAGTATAGATGCAAAACGGTTTTTAAACCATCTGGTTTTAAACCGTTTTTTCGTTGAAACGATTTAAAACCACACTTAGCGGTTTAATAATGGAGTAAAATGTTATATTTTATTTTATAGAATGTACTGAGGCTTTGCACGAAACACACACCTACTTCCTGATTAAGGAGATAACAAGGACAATAAAAAAAATATTTTGAGTAAAAATCTAGTCACACTATTTTTTAATTAATACTGAGCTACAACATATTTGATATATAAATACGCATTAATAAGATTGTTTTCAGTCTATTTAATCATAAAACCGTTGTTTATAAATATGATTATGAACTTAAGACTTCTCATCAACAATAAAATGCCGAATGATTTCAGTTAGCCTTTACCTATAGGATTTCAATTTTAAAGTAATATGTAATCGTAGTTTCAAGCCGTTTTAAACAAATTTTAAACGGGTTTCAAACCACGGATTTTGGTTTAAAACGGCTTATTTATAACTACAGATCGAACTAACGTCATCATCTCGTAACTCCCAGGGCTTATTTTTATCTTGTATTTAGAATTGTTTGTAATTATTTTTTTTACATTGTTCTCACATATAGTAGCAACAAGAATAAGTTCCCAAGATTTTTTAATATTCAACTTGATTTTAAAAGAGTGTCTGTGGAGTTTCCTGCCCGTTCTTCTCCATAGAGATCTACGTTTTGGAATGGGCAACTAGCTTCAGCTTTCCAACTGATCGACATTTTGACAATTCAAAAGTGCCTGTAAAGGGTTTAATTGAAATAAATGCTTTGAGTTTGAGTTTGAGTTTTCAAGTTCTGTGATAATTTCACATATATTTACAACAGTGCCCCCTGTCAATGTCATTTAAACGCTATACTCTACATAATTAGGTCACAACCACGACTTTTATGAGTAAGTCTTAATGCTATTATTATTAATTACGTGACTTCAAAAGAATCGAATCAATCTGACAGTTACGATGTCAAGTAGCACAATAGATTCAACCGAGAATGGAACTAATTAACTAATTACTGTCAAACAACAGCAAGTCACTGTTAAAATGATAAATGATTAAATTTAAGCGGTCAATATACACGCAGTCATTATAGTTGTAAAAGGTCGTTGAAGAAATGATAATTCTAGGCCACCCTTGCTTGGACCCAGACGCTAGTTGGTAGGTATACCATGGTCACTCACAATGGGCCTCATACGAAGACTAAAAGTCACTCAAAAGACAATGGAGCCTATGCTTGGAGTTTTCCTAAGCGATCTAATCAGAAATGAAGAGATCCGTAGAAGAATTAAGATAACCTACAAAGCCCGAAGAAATGGCAAACTTATGTGGCCGATGTGATGATGATGTGGCCGATGGGGTCGAAAAGTTCTGGAGTGGCGACCGAGTACTGGAAGACGTAGCGTTGGAAGGTGTACCGATGACCTGGTGATAACCGCAGGAATCCGCTGGATGTACGAAGCATAGAACCGGTCGAGGTGACGGTGCTTGGGGGAGGCCTATGTCCAGCAGTGGACGTCTGATGGTTGAAATCATGACGATCATAGCAAAACAAAAAAAAAAAATTGTTACAAAAGGCCCCCCAGCTAATCTTATGTCCGTAAGTGATACGGGGGAGAAAACGCCCGTAAGTTCAGCCGAAACTACGGATTTCGTGCTTAGGGAGAAGACCCTCTGAAATGAGCCGTCTTTCATCTGAATCATCTGAAAGATGATAATGGCTTCTATGAATGTATGCTGTTGCATAATGAGGGTTGTTTTAATATCTATTGATGTGCATTTATACACTACTCTATCTAATCTTATACATTAGGATTGAATGGGATTGAAGCTACTAAATCAAAGATCAAAGTTAAAAGACTAAGAAATAGTTTTGTAATGCTATAAAACTGGCGCATCCGGTATACGCGTCCCATTAGAAAAAAAAAATGATGGAAACTCTTTGGTGATATTTACTTCCTTGTATCGTATTGATACTTTTTTATAACATTCTATTTTTAAATATCGGTCGACATACCAATATCGAATGATATTTAAAAATAGAATGTATAAAGTATGTCAATATAAACTCGTTTTGAAGTTTATAATTTGAATTTTACTTTAAGAGCGTTGATAAAATCTATTTACCATGTTATTTATATAGTTTACATAATAGAACTGTGTATTACGTCAGTTTTTAAGTAAATACACAACTCCTTACTGTCATAGTATCATTTTCAGAAGCTGCTTAGTAATACCAAATATTTAAAGAGCTATTTAGGAAAAATTGATTTACGTTAACAGAAACTATGTATTTGTATAAAGTCTACGTAATTATTGACTTGATTTGGAAATTATATTTGATCCTGCTGTAAACTGTGGTTACCTACATAATCATCATTTGGCCCGCCTATTCCCAACTATGTTGGGGTCAGCTTCCAGTCTAACCGGATGCAGCTGGATACCAGTTTTTTGGTGTTTTGTTGTTTTTGTTTGTTGTTTTGTTTTGTTGTGTTTTTGTTTTTGTTGTGTTTTGTTTTTTTTTAGTTTTTTTTTTATTATTATTTTATTGAGTTCTTTATTTTTCTTCTCTTTTAAGAGAGTTTATGACCTTACACACGGGCCGGAACCAAGTGTGTAAGGGGAAATTAAATTGAAAAGGTGGATGATAATGTAGAAGAAGTCAGGAACTTTCGTGTGATGCGGCAGGTGTTGAGAATGGTGGCTTTTTGGAGCATGTAAAGTGTGTGAGATGGCATGTGTAGAGTCTCAAGACTTTGTGTGAGAGCTTTCGGTACTACACCGGTAGATGAGAGTACTATAGGGACGATATGGACGGTTCGTGCTTTCCATTGGGTTTTTATTTCTATGGCGAGGTCTTGGTACTTACTAAGTTTTTCGGATATTGTAGTTTGAATGTTGTGTGAGTTAGGTATAGCTATATCTATCAAGTAAACTGTTTTATTAATTTTGTCGTGAACGGTGATATCAGGTCTATTGTAGTGTATAGTTTTGTCTGTAATTATTGTTCGGTCCCAATAGATTTTCTGATCCCTGTTTTCTAATATGGTTTCAGGTTTGTATTTATAATAGGGAATCATCTCACCTATAAGTTTGTATTTGTGCGCTAAGTGTTGGTGTACAATTGCGGCAACCTGGTCATGTCGGTGCTTATAATCTGTCTGGGCGAGTGATTTACAGGCCCCTGTTATGTGTTGAATGGTCTCAGAGGCACTGTTGCAATGTCGGCATGTGTCAGACGGCTGATTGGAGTCTTTTATAATGTACTTTCTGTAGTTGCGAGTTACTATTATTTGATCTTGGATCGCAAGCATGAAACCTTCAGTTTCAGGAAACAATTCACCTCGTTTGAGCCATTCGTTCGACTTAATTCTATCGACGTGTGGTTGGCACAAGTAGGCTCGGTGTCTTCCATGTAGCGCTTTTCCAGACCATGCTGCAATTTTTTGTTGTGTGGTTATGAGATTTTCACTAATTTGAGTGTTTCTATTTTGTAAGTTTAGTGGTGTAAGTTTTTTATCTGTTTCCGTTACATGTTTGTGTAACGACGAATGTTCTGATTTGTTATGAAAGTAGGATCTGAGTGAAAGTATCTGTTTGTTGTGCAAGTTGTGTATGTCTACTAATCCTCTTCCTCCTTCTTGGCGTGGTAGTGTGAGTCGCTGTATGCATGATTTAGGGTGATGTTTCCTGTGTTTGGTAAGGAGAGTATTGATAGTGCGCTGTAGTTTTCTAATATCGGTTTTTGACCACCTTATAATTCCGAAAGAGTATGTAAGAATGGGTATTGCGAATGTGTTGATAGCTTTTATTGTGTTTCTGGAGTTAAGGTTGGTTTTAAAGACTAGGTTAAGGCGGTGTGTAAATTTTTTGAGCAGTTCTTGTTTTGTCATCTTTTGTTCTATCTGTCTCGATTGTTTGAAACCTAGGTATTTGTAAGTACTGTGTTCATCCATTGGCTCAATAGATTTACCTGATTGCAGTATGTAACTGTTGTTTTGTATTTTTCCTTTGACAATTGACAAAATTTTGCATTTATCTACTCCGAATTGCATACCAATATCGTTAGAAAATTCTTGTGTGGTGTCTGCTAAATGAAAAAGTGATTTCTTATCTGCTGCGTACAACTTTATATCATCCATATACATTAGGTGTGTCAATGTGAATTGTGTGTTATCGTTTGTCAATGTGAATCCAGTGTTAGTTTTATCTAGTAGGTGTGAGAGTGGATTGAGTGCCATGCAAAACCATAAAGGGCTTAGAGAGTCGCCTTGAAAAATGCCACGTTTTATGTGGATTGGTTCAGTGGCGAGAGTAGAGGAGGCTTGATTAATTTTAAGTACAGTTTGCCAATTTTTCATGGTAGTTTCTAAGAAATATCTGAGTGTGGGGTGGATGTTATAGATATCTAGGACGCGTAACAACCAGCTGTGCGGGACTGAATCATAGGCCTTTTGGTAATCGATGAACATGGTATGAATATCTTTTTTGCGTTTTACTGCGCTGTTCATAGCAATCGCGTCAATAGTGAGTTGTTCCTTACATCCCTGGCTATTCTTCCGACAACCTTTTTGTTGTTCTGCGAGGATGTTATGTTTGGTTAAGTGTCCGTATACCACTTCACTTACACAGGCTGTCAAGATTTTATAAAGAGTTTGTAAGCAAGTGATTGGTCGATATTTGGCTGGATCTGTGGTGTTATTCATGTCCTTAGGTATCATGTATGTTACTCCATGTGTTATGTATGTTGGAAGCAAATGAGGTGATTGGATGAATGTGTTTAGGTAATTATATATGAATGGGTGGATGCTTGTGAACTTCTTATACCAGTAGTTGTGAATATTGTCTGAGCCTGGAGCTTTCCAGTTGTATGTGCGTTTGACGACATCTATAAATGTGTTTATTGGAATAAATTCAAACTCCATTACGGGGATTTCTGGCGTTGCATCATTAATCCAATCTGCGTGATTATTATGGAATACTGGGTTTTCCCAAATGTTTGCCCAAAATTCTCGTAATACTTCGGGAGGAGGTGAGTCAAGGGTTTGGTTCGCGGTGTCTCTGTTATTTGATGCAAGGTTCCTATAAAATATTTTTTCGTTGTTGATAAATTTTGTATTTTGCATTTTGCGGTTCGTGCATGTGAGATATCTTTTAAGTCTACTCGATGCTGCGTTTAATTTTTGTTTTAAGGTGTCCAAAAAGTGTACTAACTGTGTGTTTGAATCTTCGTGTTGCGCGTGTATTTGGTATTTTATTTTTATTTCTTCAACTGCAGCTATTAATTTTTGACTTCTACTACCATTAATGAAATGTGTCAGCCGACCTATGCTTGCTCTTAGATTTTTGATTTTTGCTGTTAATCTAATTTCCCATTTTGGTTTCCTCTGTTTATATGTGCGGCGTTCGTTTTGTGTAGAGTCTAATATTTTTGCTCCGTTGCATCTAGCTGCCGCCCATGCTGCACAGTAAATGATTGTCTGTAATTCTTTAAATTCAGTTTCCTTACTTATGGCCTTAGGGAGAATAACATTATTAATATAAGTTACTATTGCAGAAAACTTTCTAGATGTCTTCTGCTTGGGGATGTATGGCCTATTAGTGGGGTTTGTATCAGAAAACCATTGTTGAGCTTGTTGAAACATAGCTTCTATTTCTGGGTTGGTTTCCGGGGCAGCATTAGAGTTAGTTTGTGTAGGTCCATATTGACCAATATCTATATTGTTAAAGAGATTGCAGTCTTCGCCTGCATTAATACGTGTGTGAGATATGATGTCGGTATCTATGCTATCATTTTGAAATATATTTGTTGTGACGGTGCTCGCAGGTGTGTCAGAAATTACCGTATTTGTATGTTGAGTATTTATTGTATGAATGTATTCATCAGGTTGTTCTAATTCTTTTTGCAGTTGTGTGTTCAAATTATCATTATCAATATTATGTGTGTTGATCAAATCAGAAACTACCTGGTTTTTAATGTCTTCTAATCTGTTAGTGTGTATATATTGGTTGTTAATAATGGCTCTCACTTGATCAGATAATCTTTGCTCTGTTATATTTGCTAATTCTGGGTATGTATTAATGAATTTCTCATGTAATTGTTTCCTATAGGCTGTTTTATTTGTTTCTAGTTGTGTGACAGTATAATATATTCTCATGATTGTTTCATTATATTCGTTCGTCCATCTAATGCGCTGGCCGCAATGATTGTTAATTGGTATCTTAGATTGTGTAGAGTGTTGCTGTATTTGTGTATGAACTAATTCCAGTTCGGCTCTGACTTCCTCATGAATTTGATCTATTGTGTCCTGTGGTAATAATTTCTTTTGCACTATAGCTCTACGCTGGTCACCTATTCTTTGTCGACTTACTTGCATAGCCGGGTATTTTTCTAGAAACTTAGTGTGAAGCGATGGAAGGTACGCGTTTTTTTCTGTGTCCATATTAGTAAGATGAAGGTAAGTACGTAGGATAAATTTATTCATTTCAATACTCCATTTCCTACGAGTTGTTGCAGTTCTAGCAGTGGGTACAGTATCGTCGACAAAATTTGTCTCCTGTACAACATCTGCTGAATGAATACTTATTGATGATGTTGATGGCGTCGGTGTAACGCGAAAAGATTGTGATGTTGATGGGATAGATGGAAAAAGAGACGAGGGAGATGACGAAGAGATTTGTGAACTTTCGTCATCTATCTGAGGCAAATTTGCCTGAAATTGTTTTTTTGTTTTAGATCTAGTATTCATGTTGTTCCCACGAGTAGCTAGGGACTTAAAAGTCGACCACAGCAGAGCCCTGCATTCACTGTGGCAAGGGTGAATAAAACTGGAGGTCCCCTATTATCCAGAGTTGGCACACTAATGACTAATACTTCCCCTAGCCATGCAGCCCTCGGCATGTGCGACCTTGGCTTGGATTGTATCTCTTTTGGTCTGGCTCCTCACTCTAGATCGGTCTCGATAAAGTAAACTATACCGGCACAGACCCAGGGGTCATTGGAACACGCAAGCCCCACCACGACGTCAACGTAGAGATACTGCGATGGGGTTATTATTATTATTATTATTATTATTATTACTGACCTCCACAATCCAGTTACTGGGTAATATGATACCCCTTGGTAAGACTGGTTGTCAGATAATCGGGCTTCTGACGACCCGTAACGACTATTAAAGATCCACAAATGGTAGCTGGGACCAACGGCTTAGCGTGCTTTCCGAGGCCCGGAGGGGTCTTGGTACCTATGTAAAGATGCTCACCCATCTACGGACCAACCGCGGCAAGCGAAGCCTAGCCTGACCCATCGACCCGTGTGGCTGTTTATTACGTAGCCACAAGCCCCCCCACCTACGTACTTTGAAGCTACATACTTTTTTTTTATTATCTCCTAAAGTGATAAACTCGTTATACTTCAACAATTTTCTGATCCCATTTTCATTTTCATGTCAGTGCAGTACCTAATTACGCAGGGCCGTTTTTTAACTAATATTAGGCCCTGGGCCCTTTAGAATAATGGGGCTCCTATAGGAAATGTTTATTGTCAAAAAATCTTTGGATCGGCCTCCTGATAGGTTTTTTGTTTCTACTATTCATACAGAAATTGTAGCTACTTTGTCGACTTATGCAGAAAAGTTTGAATACTAAGAACCGGCAGGATAAGTGAGAGAGTGAAGCGAACTCGAAAATGCTGGCACCCTACTTTGGACTGCTTCTTGCTACTACTCTGGCAGGAACTAGGGGGCCCATGGATCGCGGGGCCCTGGGAAAATGCCCAAAGCGGCCGCGGCCGATGGAAAAGATGGTCATGTGACCTACGTCTTTTTACCCGACTGCCAAAACTTTGTTCTGACTGCGTTAGAGTAAGGCCCACTTCCATCACAAATCAATAATAATACATGTTATACGATATTGGTTTAAAGTGCAATTGTGCCCCAATATCTCACTAGTCGTGAAATGTTTCACACATTTTTGCCCCACGTCTACTCGTGTATTGTCAGTGGGAATGTGTTAGTATGACTATTTGTTCGAGGTTTATATTGCGTGGTGGTCGACAGTAATTGAACATTCCTACCGCACCAACTGGTGAAGCTGCGGCCATGGTGTGGGCGATGGCGGTTTTTAAGAGAGGTTCCGCTAAAATAGAAAAGGTTATCATAATGATGACTGTAATTTTATGTTATTTATCTCAACATAAAATTACAGGCACTAGTTTATAGGATGCACAATCCTAAGGCGCGGTAAGTAGTTTTTTTAAGGTATTTGACAAAGGGTTCAAAACAGCGATTTCTTTGATGTTAGTTGAATCGAATGACCACCACAAGCTTTTATTAAATTGAAAAATTATAGGTATTAGGATTTTAGGTATTTCCTTAGTTGATTGAACTCCATATACAGGATGTTTGGCAGAACGTTGAACCAGCCCTCATTTATGTAGCCCTGGCCGGATATTAAAAAAAAAATTTTTTTTGCTTTCTTCTAGTTTCACCACTTTCTTAACTTTAAAGTGTAATTTTAGGCAGATTCTTATAAAATTATTGCTTTATTCAGATGTTAGCTAGCATAACAGTTATGAGTCCTCAAACTTACAGAAAGATGTAAAAAATACTTAAATCTTAATTTCAACCTGCATTAAAAAAAATATTGAGGAGTTCCAATTCTAATAAAGCATCCCTAGCGTGTGACCTTTGCAATGGCATGTAATTTGCTTTTATGAAAAAAAAAAACTTTAAGAGTTATTTCATATTTTTTTTTGGCCAGAGCCACATAAATTAGGGCTGAGTAAGTAGCAGATGACCCCACCTATCCACCATTTTCGTATGTTCAACGTTCTGCAAAAACAACCTGTATTATCATCACATAAAATGTGGTAGTTTTCGCTCAAAAGAGAAAATAAAACACTCATTTTCACGTTTGTGCAGCGCCTTAAACAAAGAAAGGAATCTGAGGTAACCAGGTCCTGAGCTACACGTTGCAGAAGTCCTCCATATTATAATGTTTGTTTAGTCCCCTAGAACTAAGCTAATCAAATAGCATTCAAGTCAAATAGTGCCTCTTGAAATTTATAAAAACTAGAAAGGGCGATATCACGGCAAATTGAAGAACTTTTAATTTCCCTGACTATACTTTATAGTCTAGTCTCAGTTTGAGCCTATTCTGTGTCCAATTTCAATTACAAATATTCCACAGCCTGAAATTATGTATTCTTAATAACACACAAGTCTTCAATTAAAACAATGATTGCAGACAACACGTGCGACGGACATTGGTTGACGTGTTTAAAAAATAATTCGGCTGTAATAATGTTACTGTCAGAATACTACATAATGGATTTGTCATAATTGATTTCCGTAAAGGGACACCTGTTTAAATTAAATAGTGGTTTCATTGTTTGTACAAATACTCAGTTTCTTGGTTATTTATTTTGTTACTGAATTAAAATGAACTGTACATGAAAAACAATTGATAAAATGTACTAGCTGTTGTCCACGACATCGTCTGCGATCCAGGATGAAAAGTAGCCTATGTCCTTACCCAAATCCTGTGTGCCAAATTTCATCCAAATCCATTTAGTCGTTTTAACGTGAAAGCGTTACAAAACGTTGGTCTAAATGTATGGAGTTTGTTCATCATTATCATTTCAGCCGAAAGACGTCCACTGCTGGACATAGGCTTCCCCCAGGGTCCTCCACTTCGACTGGTCTTGTGCTTCCCACATCCAACGGATTTCCGCGGCCTTCACAAGGTCATCGGTGCACCTTGTGGGAGGCCTTCGCACTTTAGGTCTTCCGGTACGCGGTCGCCACTCCAGAACCTTTCGGCCCCGTCGGCCATCTGTTCTGCGAGCAATGTGCTTACCCACGGCCACTTAAGTTTGGCAATTTTTCGGGCTATGTCGGTTGCCTTGGTTCTCGTGAGGTTCTCTTCATTCCTGATTCGATAACGTAGGGAAACTCCAAGCATAGCCCTCTCTATTGCCCTTTGGGTTTACTTTAAGCCTTCTGACAAGGACTATTATGTGTGAAGTTTGTTAGGAGCTGCCATTGTTATAACTGCTCCAACCCCAACAAACTCCGTTTAAATTAAATATCTACAACATTTTATCCACAGATGTAATCGAAGCAGTGTTCCTATTGTAGGTAAACAGCGGGGTAACTGCGAAGCACAGTAACACTTGAATGGCATTAATTTTGACAGTTCAATGGCATTCACGGCGGTATTTGCGTTGTCGAGAAAGATTTTTTTTCGAACATACACGGTGTTTGGCAGAACGTTGAACATACGAAAATGGTGGATAGGTGGGGTCATCTGCTACTTACTCAGCCCTAATTTATGTGGCCCTGGCTCCCTGGATATTAAAAAATTTTTTTTTTTTTGCTTTCTTCTAGTTTCACCACTTTCTTAACTTTAAAGTGTAATTTTTAGGTAGATTCTTATAAAATTATTGCTTTATTCAGATGTTAGCTAGAATAAAAGTTATGAGTCCTCAAACTTACAGAAAGATGTAAAAAATACTTAAATCTTAATTTCAACTTGCATTTAAAAAAAATTGCCTGTTTTACCCATTTTTAATAAAAATTACACTTTAAAGTTAAGAAAGTGGTGAAACTAGAAGAAAGCAAAAAACATTTTTGGAACGAAGTTCCTTATCGCGCGTTGCGAAAGACGGAAAAAATTAAGACCAAAAGTTGTAACGACACTTTTTGCTACATTGTTGTAAGCCGTGCGGCGTGCGCGTGTTTCTCTGCAGACAGAGACACAGACAGAGTGGAGTGCATATATATATAAAAAATTGTACGTACGTACAATTTTTTAAATTTTATTACAATTCCTTCACTAATATCCAGCGGGCCAGGGCCAAATAAATTGGGGCTGAGTAAGTAGCAGATGACCCCACCTATCCACCATTTGCGTATGTTCAACGTTCTGCCAAACACCCTTAGGTAACGCAATAGATTGGCAATATCCATCGAAATGATTCTAATTCTGATTGGTAGTGACGCAATTAGGGTGCAGTTATGTGAAAACAACAAAGCGTACCGGTTTTAAATTATAACCATGCGTAGGACCGTAGGTGCGCATTAATAACTCTACTACCTACTCTTACGCATGATTTATCAACAAGAACTTAAAGCAGTGTTATTGTAAACAGCTATGTAAAAACAACTACGCGTTATGATCCAATCTGCGTGGCATTTTCCGAACTATGTTGAGGTCGGCTTCCAGTCTAACCGGATGCAGCTGAATACCAGTATTTTACATGGAGCGACTGCCTATCTGACCTCCACAACCCAGGTTCTGAGTAATAGGTACGTCGTTACAGGTACTTACCTGTAACGACTGTCAAAGATCTGCAGATGACAGTCAGGAGCAACGGCTTAACACGCCAGACACGCAGGGCTTTCGATATGTACGATGGTCATCCATCGACGGACTGGCCAAGGCAAACGCTTGCCTTGGCGAGTCCGTCAGCTGCGCAGTTGGACCTCCGATCGACCTATGCATTAACAGCCTATAATGTTCCCAGGGTGGGTTGGTAGATGTCACATGTCTTCGAATTTTTGGTTCTAGGATAGCCGGTCTCAGTATGTTTTCGTTCACCGTTTTGGGAGCAGTGCTGCCGTCCATAAGCAATTTTGCCGTTAACTCGCTTAGAGTCGATTTTAATTTTTTGATGCCACCATAATCAGAAAAAAATTCTCTGTCTTTCTGTCTAAGCAGCATTTTTCTACTATTTATGGATGCCGAGATAAAAAATTAAAAACGCCGTTAACTTGCGTTGTTTGATGTTTACTACGCTAAAACGCAGGTAAGCAACATTACTAAACTAAAAGATGACTAACGGCTTATAATTTACATTTTTACTAGAATTTTTACCATCCGTTGCATAAGTGAATCGCATGCATTTCAAATTTTTCTGCGCTTTTTTGTCCATAACTCTAAATATGATTTTGTTGGATAACGGCATTATAGCTTGTGGACGGCACAGTGGTAATTTTTACAAATAATAACATTAAAAAAGTAAAGCCCCTATCACGGTTGTTACCACTGGACACCACTGCGATATCGACCAATGCGGCTGGCGTTATTTAGCCCCGAGCTCCTCACCCGGTTTTAAATTACAATCGTGCGTAGGTGAGTAATTATAAGTTGAGCCCTTATTTGCATGAGGGAATTACGCAAATATGCATAATGACGCATACTTAAGGTGAATCTTATCGACATTATTTCCATACAAGCTTCGGGAGTGTATTACTCCACTGTCACTGACAATGTACATCAAAAATTAAACATGGTATGGTTTTGTATCGTTATTAATATTGTCTGTACGGAAACAGAACACTAAAATAAAAAGCCATTAAAAAGTTAGGAGCCAACAAAGATTTTCTTGCTAATTTAACCTAACTTTGGGTGTGTTTAAGTAATAAGAGAAGTGTAAAATCTCCAAAACCAAGTCAATAGCAACAAAGCTCAAATATCGAAAAGTTCCATAAACTTTATTGGTCATTGATTTATGCAGTGGTTTTTGCATAAAACCCGATCTTCCGAAGGACTTTTCTTAATTTTTTACGTGCCTGTTTTACTATAAACGATCCCGCGTCTCACTCAATAACGTTGTGCGTGTAGACAAGCGTCTAACTACTCATCACTGATACTACCTCTGTCAGACACGATGCGTAGTGAGACAGCGTGCTTTTTAGCCAGGCCCACCAGTGAGTTCGAGCCCGCGATTCCCCTTAAAGGATATGGAAACAAAACACCCACATTTTTAAGTACAAGTTATTTGGGTTTCCTTGTTTTGCAACAGATAGTTTTGCACCTATCGTCTATGACTGAATTTCTATAACACAGCATAAGCATAGCATGATCAGCCTATAAAATTCCCACTGCTGGGACACAGGCCTCATCTCAGTAGAGAGAATGAGCCGTAATTCACCACGCGGGCCCTGTGCGGTAGGTAGATGTCACATGTCTTCGAATTTATGGAAGCTATACATTTCCAGTATAATAAGCTGATCCCGCATTGTATAGAATTTCCGTACAGTACGAGATCAGCGTAAACTGGAAATATATAGCTTGATATGTAGGCGCGTGTACATTAAGGCGAAGCCCATCATTTGTCAACCGATTAATAAAAGGTAAAATTGAAAGTTGAGTGGTTCCAATAAATTTGGTTAAGTGTTTGCTGATGTCACTGTTATTGAAGACACTACAAAGTGAAAAATATCTTTAATTCCAGTAGCCGGTGGCAAAAAAACGAAAATACCTACCACCCCAAAGACACCGACTTCCGAAATTGAAGTTGTTTTTCAAAGTGTAGTGTTTTTTTGAAATTCGTATAGAAGTATTTTTTACAGTCCCACTGAGCCAATCTGCAATATCGTATTTTGTGTCTATTTACCCAACTGTCTATTAAACTGATAGTTTCACGACAGCGGACTTCCTAAACAAGTTTACCCTAAGGCTAATCCTGCGATTACCAAGACGACCTGCTTATTTCTTATTTGTCATACCCATGTCTACGACATATCCATAGGGTATACCCTATAGACATGTCATCTTTGATAATGTGATTTGTTATATTCTTTACAAAGGTAAATACTATATCTCGATTTTCTTAATTGTGCACCTGTCAACGTCAAAATATTGAAATGATAGCTATGTCGCAGCCAGAGGCGTAACGAGGGTGGGGCAGCCAGGGCACGAGCCCTGGGCGCCTATCGGAGGGGGACGCGAAAAGTCACCAATTATTTTTAAATTAAAAAATACTTCAATAAAACATTTTATTTTGTTATATCTAAGAAATCTGAAGAGCTACTTGAATTTAATGTGCAGTATGGGGATGGAAACGTATTTCTAAATTCGCCCATTTCTATTCAAATTCTGCTTAAAATTGCAGCATTGCAAGTTATGAGCGATTTTTTTGCAAGTTGAAATTAATACCTTGATACCTTCGTTATAAAGGCTATAATTGGTCAAGAAAGGTTATGCGAACTAGCTTTGCTCAGTGTAGACCCTGGAGATTATTTACGTAGGGGCGCAATTGTGATGCGTGCCCTAGGCGCCATTTTCTATTAGTACGCCCCTGGTCGCAGCCATCTGGTTAAATTAGCCAGCTAATTGGACGCCTAGGCTATTCATTAAACGCCGGCATCCAATTGGATACCTACGCCGATAGTTAATTGAACTAGAATCATTCAACGTTTAACAACTTCGCGTATTGAAAGTCAGCCCTTTGAATATGACTGACCAAGACTCAAATGATTCAATTATCCACTGCGGCGCTAGTAGTCACCAAAACAAATATGGTGTCACGTCAATAGCGCAAACCATTGCGTGCAATTTTAATTGAAATTATTTATTTATTTACATTATTATTACTAGTTACTTAGCGGAAAAGTAGTCGAACATAATTTGTGAACTCATTATCACCACAAATTCATCAAAATCCAATATAACCAAATGACTACACGACATTCAGCCATTTGGTTAAACGTTGCGCTCAAAGACTTGGCTAGTAGTCCTTCAGCTATTTTATTGGATGCCGGCGTTTAATGAACGGTCTAGGCGTCCAATTACCTGGCTGATTTAACCGGATGGCTGCGACAGCTACATTAGTAGCGTCAGAAGTTATTGGTAGTTTAGACAAATATAACAGTGCAGACTGCAAGGGAGTGCAGACCGTACTGGTTGGCGTCAGCAGTGAGGTAGGAAGGGTAACGGGATCTTGCCAATCTTTTGACTTTTACAGCCCCAACTACATATTTGTCATAATCGGTTTGGTGCTCGGCCAAGACCCATTTTTCTACAAAGCCTGGTTTGTAGTACCCATCCAATTAATATCTAACATAGAAGAACTACAGTTTGTTTTTTTACCCCGGAGAAAAATTTGATAGGTGTAATGTCAAACTCATGTCAAACTTCTAAACATAAAAGACTTGAACTGTAAGCAGTCTCTGGGATTAAACAACGAACTATAGTTAACTTCAAATCCAATCTACTAAAAACTTCCAACCACGACTAAATTCTTATACAAACTCAAATTAAAACCTCATTTTAATTACTCCAACGTTTACCCTCTACTCTCTAATATAATAACAAAAATGTCTGTCCGTATAAAATTCGTATCAAGCAAATCTATTTCTAATATCATCGGATAGTACTTTGGAGCGTCTTGCAAGAAACTTATGCGCTCCGCTTCTCTCACTTACGTATATTGCAGTTAGCTACAAAGTACAAACTACAACTACTGCTTATTAACCGACTTTGGAGTTTGTAATCAAATGACAGGATTTAGTTCTGGGGATATTTAGAAGGAGTTTGTGGTTGTTTCTTTGTCTGAGATGATGAAATGATACTAAAATTTTACGTTTGTTGCCCATTGTCCACCCGCCTAGTTCACCTAGTGGACTATGGGAAATTAATTTATTTTTTGTTCAGTTTTGAATGAGACCACTCCCATACGTTATTTGTTCTATGCCTTTCCCCAAAAACTGATAACATTTTGCTAAAATGCTGTTTTTTCCAGAAACTGTCAATGAACACTAATACACTATACAAAGAACTGAACTGATGAACTTCCGTGTATTAGTTCTTAGTATTTTGGTTTTAAAATTTAATATTACAATTATTCTCTCGTAATACTACTATAAAATCATAATATGGATTTTCAGGTAAACAATGGGAAAAATAATTTCCAATAGACCATCTCGAAAACATAATATGGACTTTCTGGTGGACTATGGGACAAATAATATCCCATAGTACACCTAGTTGGACTAGGCGGTCCTAGGTGGACCATAGGCAACAAACGAAATTTTACTATGCTACTAAAATTACAAATATGAAAGTTTTGATGTTTATACTCAGTCACGTAATAACGTCTGAACGGATTGAATGAGGCACCCAGACATTTTCATCATCATCATCATTATCATCATCATCATCATCATCATCATCATCATCATCATCATTAATTAACAGCCGAAAGACGTACACTGCTGGACATAGGGCTCCGCCATTTGGACCGGTTCTGTGCTTCCCACATCCAGCGGATGCCTGCGGCCTTCACAAGATCATCGGACCACCTTGTAGGGCTTCCAACTTTACGTCTTCCGGTACGTGGTCGCTACTCCAGAACCTTTCGGCCCTATTAGCCATCTGTTCCGCAAGCAATGTGCCCTGCCCACTGCCACTTAAGTTTAGCAGATAGTTTATAACCTGTATTAATACATAGGATATTTTTTATCTCGGTAGTACGTTCCCGTGGGATAATTTTCGACCTCCACTCGGTTGAAGCCGCAGGCGTAAGCTTCGGCCGCGTTGCAGTCAAGCATACAAAGAAACTACACTATAACACTTGTCAATAGTGTAGGTTTCTGCTCCGAATCAGATCAGCTCCCTTAAGCATAACACACTATCAATCAGAAATTGAAATATTTTGAAGGATATTGTATTGCTAATCAATTAACCATGTGTTCGAAAAAAATGTCTGCTGTTGAGCAATGAATGTTGTTGAATCAGTGGTGGGTAAACTTTCTTAATGGGGGGCCAGAAAGTTTAAGAAATTTCAGAGGAGGGCCAGAATTATAGGAAAAATGCATTTTGTGTTGAAACTTTTTAATCATATAAAAACATTACAGCATGCAGCAACACTTGCACAAATGTTAAAAATTACAATTTAACTTTTATTCGAAGGCCCTGCCATGGTAGGCGTGTGAGACATTTGAAATTACTTTTGATTTGGCATAATATTTTCAAATACAGGTTCGAGCTGTGACAAAGTAACTTTCAGCAGTGCGAAAAGGCTAGTCTAGCTGGCTCCTTTACCTATGCGTCTATTATTCTACTAAGTAGAATCTACTTTATACTTCTGGACCGTCAAAATACAATAATCGCGGGCCATTTACTATTCATGTCGAAGGACCGTCGGCGGGCCGTACTTTGCCCATCACTGGTCTAAATGAAAGCCATTCCTACCCGTAGTGTGTTAATTTTAAATTCGTTTGCAAGCACGCGACTTTCTCTCTCTCTCTGCCATATATAAATCTATCTGTGATATAATTTTCATGGTTTTCTAGGGTGCTACAGCCAACCGTGAGGTCAAACTGAAAATTCAAGATCAGCTATCCGAGCAATCCAAGGAATCAGCAGTCCAAGAGAGCCGGCTGCGAAAACTTGCCACTTTTCCATCATGTGTCGTTTCATGGTTTTTGGGGGCGCTAAAGCTAATAGCGAGGTCAAAATGAAAATTCAAGATGGCGAAAATTTTATGGGAGCTTCTAAAAACTCATACTAGATGGCTCTGTATTAAAAACGTGTATTCAATACACTTTTCTCTCTTCTCAGTCTATTGTATACGAGTGTGTGTGCGTATGAGTATTGTGTAAGGGCCTTAGTTCGTGCTGACGGATTGCCCCAACCGAGTACCTCTTTTATTTCTATTAATTTCACTAGCAATTTACAAATTATTACCAATAGCGCCCTGTAAACATCATTTCAGCGTCAGCAGATCCTTGCAGCAGAATATTCTAAACCTAATCTATCCAATGTTCCTACTACCTGTACCCGTCTACATCGCTACAGCTAAGCTTTCAAACAGCTTCTAAGCTGAAAGCATACGTCAACCGTGAAGCATCTGCAATCTTGATCAGCATAGTGTGGTGATAGCAGATAGGCTACCGTCTCCGCTTCAATCACACAAAAAGCCTTTATACTGGTGTCAACTTGTAGAGATGGGAACGTTGTTGGTAATCGATATTGATGAAATTGTTTGATGTGGATTTAAGGATTATTTGTGCTGATCCTTTGTGTTGCAATGCTGAATTCAAATAGTAAGAATAAAAAGTGTATTTTGAGTGTAAAATCAAGCTGGTAATATGTACCGTTATCATTATAAGGACTTAATGTAGATCTTGAGATAACGCTAAACTAAAAAAAAAAACAACATTTCCTTTGATAAAACTAGAACGATGTACAATTTTCTTGCAGTTTTTGCAATATCCGACAATTTTATTACAAGGCAAAGCGTTCATTTAAAATAATCACCTCGTTGAAGACCTGACTGGTATTATCTACTTATATGCATAAGAAAAAGAAGATAAAGCAATTTTATTGATCTTTAACAGAATAACTCTAGTCTAGACTATTTCCAATTATGATAATGAGGTATGTCTATGTAAAATCGTTTTATTACCACTTGCCATAATAACACGTCTTTTAAAACTATCCAAACCTTATTATCCTTAACTAATCAACGCAACGTAAACCGATGCATGCATAATTATGTATTTTGCTATTGTAACGCAAATCATAATCGAAATACGTTGTTATGTACACGTTCATATTTTAAGGTGATATCGTATTTTACGCTCATTGTGAACCACAAAGGATAATTCATCTTCGCAGTTCGCTTCAATCAACGTATTGCAGTAATTTAAATTTTAATAAATAATAACACAGTAAATACTACCGATGTGGTTATAAATATCAATCAAAATTTTGCAATTGGCGCTGTTATTACCAAGAAGTTTTTTTTTAATTTTTAGTCAAAACACTGTCGAATTTAAAAACCGAACCCGAGGTCTTGGCATTTGCGAGCCAGTATTATAATATCGATATTTTTTCTATCGATATGCATCACATCACTGTGTGGCGATTTAGAGAAGTGCAATATTTTGGGAGGTGCCACGACCCGAGTGTTACACACAAAAGGGACGGGACCGCGCCATTGTTGCACCGAGATACCATCCCTCGACTCAGACTTGATCCATACACTAAAGATTTCCTTATTTTTTTGATATGGTATTTTTTTCCTAGAACCTTGGCTTTTTGTTTTGATATCACCAACATGCGTGTCGGTGAGCAAGATCTGCCTTTGAAAATAGCTTTGCCCTGAAGGTATGATGATGACCAATCGGTTTTTAATGGTAACAGTGAATGATCTTTTTTACTTCATTGCTGTCTAAATATGGTTTTGGGTTCTTAGAAAATATGTATACCTATATTGTAGCGGCATCTACCCCGCCGCATGCGAACTACGCCTAAAAATCCTGCATCATGCAAGCAGAGTTTACCGCCCGCTCTCTTTTCTATGGAGCTTGAATGAACTTCACACCCTGTTTCTCATACCTCTATACATACACCGTGACATTTTAATCGTCTTACAAAGATGGTCTACTCAATATATACGTCATAAAATACCTCTAGACGCAATTAAAACATTGTTACCATTAATTAAGATATTATGTACAAAGAAAAATAAATAATGGTTTAGAATTATGAAACACCCTTCCTGTTAATAATGTTTACGTATGAAAGTAGAAGACATCTGTCTACCTACCATATGTGGTACCGTTACATTCCATCATTAATTCCATCTCCATAACAGGGTGTTTCAAACTACGTCATGCGTCTTATTGAATGATATTTGATTTTTTCAAATCAAGCATATGTTCAAAAATAACATTTTTTTTAATAAATGATTAGTAGTCATTGGATACATGAAGTGGGCTGCCGTTGTAAGATGACTAAAATGTCACGGTGTATATACCTACCTATATATATTTTTACAGACAATGAGAACTTTGCTATCAACGTATTGTGTACCTTATACTGCGATGATCAGAATAGGGTAGGCAACATTTTTTCGACTAAATATAGCATTTTTCGAAATAACCTATAAAAAAAATAGTATACACTTCAAATATATATTTGGCAATTTTTCTTTTCTCTATTTTATATAAACTATATTTTTTTGCTTTTCTTGCATTTTTTAACATGGTTTTGTCTAAAAGCGAAGTGTAAAAAAATTGTAACAAAGCATTATATTAATAATGCTTTATTACATTATTATTTTTAATTTAATGTAAATCAAAAGGTCATTTTTTATTAATGAGATTCCTACTACTTCTGTTTCTTTCTTCTCGGCGCGCTATTTCGAATTCATAACCGGAAATATCCTTTCCGTGAATGCCGAAATGGCGGAAATAGAGACCAGATTATTATCTATGGTAAGCTATTGATTTAACATCCCTTCATCTGTAACTATAAGCTTTTAAAGCTTAATTACGTTCGACGATTATCTGTCAAATCGGCTGAAAAAGCTTATTTGCGACAGTAGTTTGTTTTTGTCATTTTAATTACTAAAAATCTATGTTTAAACTGGTTACACACGGACGAATGTTTGAAAAGTTCGGAACGCATTATGGCAGTTGAGTTCGGATACATGCTACGTCAAAAGATAATGTAAAGGTGCGTTCATATTTTTATTGAATAAAGGATTTCTTTGTTAATTTTCGGTGTTGAAAATATAGTTGTTTTGCGTACTATATATATATTTTCAACAGTATTTAGTACGCAGATTCGAAATATAGTACAATACTATACATTATAGTACGGTTGGCAACCTTAGATCAGAAGTAGAATTCGTCTGACCAACTTCTTCTAAAAATCCTTCAGTTATGTTAAAGATCTCATTCATTAGACTGAAATGAAATTACTTAGACGTGGAATATTAATTGCCGTGTGCCATGATGAAGGATTTGTAATGTATACAACCTATAACAACAAAGAACAGACTGCTGACTGTCTGGGCCGTCTAGAGCCGTCTAGAGCCGTCTAGAGCCATCTAGAGCCTTTGTTTCAATGTTTACATTACTTGCTAATAGGTAAACTTTTGGATGTACAGTCACCAAACGAGACAAGTAACCAAGGTCGTCAGATATTAGCTGAAGTTTAGTATGAAACTTTTTAGTATCATGGAATGAAATTTAATATGAATGAGCTGTTGTTTTCTATTCATTACATTAAATTTCACTCGAAAACATCCATCGGTTCCTTACTAAAACTCAACTATATCCGATGACCCTGGTTTCTTAGCTCTTTTGGTGACTGTACCTTAAAATTTTGATAGTAATTTTGTAGCCGCCACGCACCCATCTACAGAAGCTCAAGAAAGGTTAACCTTTCATTCATTTACCTACGTCCAATATAACTTCACTTTTTGTATGTGTCCATAACATCTACATACCTACAGGTCAGGTTGGATAGTTACCTACACTTTTTTTCATTCGCACTATAAGTACCTAGTTCCTGGCCAAAGGTGTTTCTAAGTATAAGTATTGTGGCAAATGAGAAGAAATGCCAATCACCATATCCATCTTTCCACCCTCCATGATTCATTCCTTCTAGCTGCATTGTTACGTAGAGCGCTGAGGTTTGCTGTAGGCCGTTTTCACACCCCAAAAAACACGGTTTGTGGCCATGTGTCTAGCTCTAAACGAAAAACAAGAGAAAAACAGCACTGGCTCTGTTTCTAGAAGGCAATTTTTGTGAAATTAAAATGCTTTCTGGCGTGAAGCTAGCCTTCTTTTTAATGTGTGTTACACGGAGCATTCTGAGTTGAGAAAATATTTTTGAACGAGTTTAATGTTGGAATTGCGAATAAAAGAGTTTCTCAAGAAACTACTTTGACTTCTAAGCTTAGAGAGGTAATAAATAAAAGCATTGCTTTACCAGAGAAGCGGTTCCTTAAAACGAAAAATATTTTGTTGATAGTACACCTACCCAATCAGCTATATGTCTAAGCATTTCCATTCTAAATTACCTGTAACTTATGTGTAATCTGTCATCACTTTTAATATTTATCATTTACATAACCCATCATCACGCCTATATATCCCTACGGGTTCGGCAGAGGTGTTCATTTTAGTACACCCATTTTTCGCCAGTTATGTTTAAGTCCCATGTAAAAGGGGGCGATATATTTTCATCAACCGGGCCCAGACTCCGGACTGCTACTGAGAAATTCCTGATGGGAAAACTCACTAAAACTTATAAGTATTCTAAAATATCTTTATTACACACCTTTTATCACTCCCGATACTTATTATTTCATCATAAGTATTGGGAAATCACAAAAAATATTCAATGTACAGATTTGACTTCGCTACGATTTTATTATAATGTATAGATAATTGACAATGTGACATATTTGTCAAAAAAATATAAAATCAACGAATATCGACTAGGTAGTGCAGTATGATATCTATAGATGTTTGATAGAAATTAGATTTGTCGCCAGTCAATCCTACCGGTCCCTGGTGACGTAGTCCTCATAATCATCATCTGTCTAGCCTTTTCCCACCTGACTTGGGGTCTGGTACCAGTCAAACCGAATGCAGCTAAATTGCAGTATTTTACATGGAGTGGCTACGTATCTGACCTCCAAAACCCAGTTACTGGGTAACACGATACCCCTTGGTAAAACTGGCTGTCAGACTTTCGGGCTTCTGACTTCCCGTAACGACTGTCAAAGATTCCCGAATTACCTAGTGCTCTCCGAGGCACGGAGGTCTTGGTATGTAAAGATGCTCACCCATCTACGGACCAACCGCGGCAAGCGTAGCTTAACGGAATCGATCGACCCGTGCAGCTGTGAGTCTCGTAGTACGGCCTTCAATATTTATTATTTACACCAAAAAAATTTTGCAAAATGCCTGTAATGCTTTCACCTAAATTGCACAGCAAAATCATATTAACCCTCCAGCAATAATCGTGATTGCGCGCCACTCCACGTCGAACTTTACCCGTCAAACACGAGTGACATATCAATTCCCATTAACCTGTAACCGCGACCATACTTTGCAACAATTAATCATGAGCAACATCAACGTCATCACGCCCCTTGCATACTTAAGTAATTACTTAAGCTTGGTTAAATATTTAAAGTAAGTTGGAGCGTTGCGGGGAAGTTTAATGAGCCAGGTATGCGTGAACTTACTATGGTACTACTATGGTAATGATACTTAAACATAGGGTGGTATTCTGTTGTTGTGGTTGGGTGTTTAAGAAAATTAATTTAGTCGGTAAACTGCTTTGCTTTGCATGTCTGACCAAAACTATTTAGGTGACCCCTGAAGACAGGTTCCACCTAGCATGAGGGTCATCGATTAAATATCTGTGCACTTGTAAGTGTACTGATACAACAATTTCGGAAAATATATTATTGATTATTTAAAATTCTCGCCGAAAACATTCGAAAACGCCTGGAAAAGCTACTGGTCCATGAAGACCCTAATGAAGGGGGATCTGCTGATCTCTCTGAAGCGCAAACTCGTCGACGTGTGCATTCTTCCTGTTCTAATCTCAGACCTGGCCGCTCACCGAGTCCGTTTCGCCTTGGAGTTTGCCAAAGAGCGATGGAACGCAGAATTCTGGGTGTGAAAAGACAGGACAAAATTCGGAATACCACGCTGCGTTCCAGAACGGGTACAAAAGACGTAGGCAAGAAGGCTGTCAGGCTCAAATGGGATTGGGCGGGTCACATTAGCCGCATGCAGCATGACCGCTGGGCAACGGTCTCTACAAAATGGGTGCCTGAAGATGGACGACGCCGCCACGGTCGGCCCAGAAAGCGGTGGCGAGACGACCTGGATGCGTACCGCGAGGGATGGGTCGAGGTGGTGCGGGAAAAGAGTTCCTGGAAGGGGTTCCTTGGGGGAGGCCTTTGCCCAGCATTGGGACAGTATAGAATAAACAAAAATAAATAAATAATGACCTCTGATTTTATTGTTAAGTTCTCAGAAGAACGTAGAACATGAACTAAAATCTTTTGATTTTGTTGTTTGTTAAGATATAAATTTAATGTCCTTTGTTTTACACCATTATCATCATCATCAACATCTACAGCACTATTTCACTCACTGCTGAACATAAGCCTCTCTTTTCTTGGGCCAACCCCACGCTCCAAACCTAGAGACAAACGGTTTGCCCGCGATGGTAACAATGTCGTCCGCTATACATTTTATACCATAGCATACAAGTATATGTACACAATAATCTTTCGTCGAATGCGGAGGGTTAGGGTACGTCTTAATAAAACAAATAACTATTTTACAAAAAGTTTACTATACAAATTGTGTATTCAACAAAAATGTATTTGTACCAAATACAAATCAAGTAATAAATAATAATAGGTATCATAAAAGCACAATAATGACAATCACTGATGGACTACTAAATAATAATAATAATATTATAGTAATAATTACCTAAATTAATAAAATACCAAAAATGTATTTTAATGTAAATTAAAAATGCTGGGTGCAGTAGTAATTCGGTCGTATCACTACAAAAGGTATGTCCATAAACTACGTCATTTGAATAAGAAACCTATTCCAAAAGCTTTCAACATTTTGACAATAACCTTAATTTGTTATGATACATGTCTTTTAGGGAATTAAATTTAACGCGCAATACACAAACTTTGAAATAAAAACAAAAATCCGCTTTAAACAAAAAGGAAACATTTTGTAAATTATTTGTTTAATTTTCACACTTTTGGTACTACTACTTTCCCATAAAATGGAATAGAATAGAATAAGTCTTTATTTGCTTAGAATGTAGGTATATAAAAAATAAGTTGTTAAATTATATAATAGGATCCATGTACATCCTGCCTTAATATAGCATGCAAATTTATACAGACATACATAGTTCTATAGTAGCCTAATAAGGATGCTGTAAATATTTTGTAATTAACTCCCGAATCCAGAAAGCCAATACAATTTACTCCATTGCAGCGTTGTCAAATCCCATGACAACGTCTTTAATGAATCATTACATCTAACATGACATTTGACATCATTCATTGTATTAAGAAGCCAGAGGTAAGAGACCATGGTTACATATAATATGTAAATCTCCGCTAAATACCATATCAACTATGCATGACATTTTATGTTTGTTGATCAATCGCGCAAAAACGACTGAACGGATTTGACTGCAATATGCCACACAGATAGTTTATAATCTGCATTAATACATAGGATCCTCTTTATTCCGGTACCGTGGCATTATTTCCGGTACCGTGGCGTCCACGGACGGAGGCGGTGGCAAAAGCTAGTTATCTTTAATTTCAAATCTGCCGTAACATTGCGTTAATCTATCACAACAAAGTAATTGCTACCACAAAGATCCAATCCAAAAAGTGATTAAATATACATTTAGTTCTTTACATAAATACTCCAATCGTGTAATAATAGATGATAAATGGTAAACTGTCATTGTTATGATGTTCAGCATTGAAATCACAATAAAAGTAATGATTAAAATAATGAAGCAATCAAGGTGGCATCATAATTACGTGATGATTTAGTCATTAGGAATGAATTCATCATCGCAGTCATCATTCATTCGATCAAGCCATTTGTTATGCGTGTCATGCATGTTAAGACGTGCATGCGTATTGGAAAACTTCGGTTTAATTAAACCTTTATCAAAGATTTGTAATATTTATGTAATCTTGTGATTATGAATCTTTTTTATAACTATTTAAATGCGTCAAAAGAACGAAGATAATGTAATTTTTGTTACTTTTTCAGTGTACAATAAAATCTTTAAGATTAAAAATATATGTGATGATTCTTGTATGAATGAACATGCTGCTCGATCGTAAAGACAGTTTGAATATAATTAAAAAGAAATCTTATTTTACATGCTATTCAATTTGTTCAACATCTAAGCAGCTTCAGTTTACTAAATACAAACGTAGTTTATGGACGATGGTTTACATAAATTGGTCCCACACTAAACTTAAAAACTACTAATTATAAAATGTGGACACTTAATACAAAAATACTGTTAAATATTATTAAATAAATTAACATTGATGTAGGTAGTTGATGTTTTTAGCACAATTTGTTTGCATTTCAAGAGAAAAGTGAAATCAGAAAATCTTAGGAGTTGAATTATAGTATTTTGCGATTCTGCGTCGAGTATACGCGATTCAGCGCAGAGTATATGATTCAACATTTTCGTGACGGTTCTGTTTCATTTACTGTTCAGCAAGAGCGCAAAGTGCGCATAAAGAAGTTTTCACTTCAAAATTGCATCACAAGTATACGAATAATAATTAATTCTTAGTTATGTATTGTAAACCTTTGTGCTAATAAAATCAACATCCCTCGCCCAACATTGGACAACATCTTTGTTTTTTTTACATTTTAATTTTTTCTTAATGAGTATCCACCTCTGCAATGCAGAGCAATGTGAATGTTTTTTTTAATATAAAAAATAAAATATGATTAAGTAGAAATTAAGTGATTTATGTATCATATTCGAGTTAAGTAACCAAATAAATTGTAATGTTTTTTAACGTATTTTTTGTTAATTTGATTAGTGCCCGTTCACACAGTCACCTCCAGCAATTGCATTTACCACACTTCACAATCGATTATTGACGTTTTAAATATACGGTTACAAGAATGAATAGCACATACCATCACGCCTGTTTTCCCGAAGGGCCTAGGCAGAGGCATGCCTATAGTACACTCATATTCCGCCAGTTACGTTTAAGTCACATGTAATAGGGGGCGAGCCTATTGCCATCGATCGGAGAACAAATCCAGACACCGGGCAGCTACCGAAAATATCTAGATTAAAAAAATCCAACTCTTTGCCCGAACCGGGGATTTAACCCAGAACCAGCGGTTGGCAGTAGCACTTGTGATCACTAGACCAATGAAGCAGCCACAACAATGAACATCGGATACTAAAACACAATGTAGGTATCAAAGGAAAATGGAAGAATGCTGAAGTGCGCCTCTTTGTCAGAAAATATAATATCAAAACGGTAATAAAAATTGCTATTCGATTTTGTAATTTATAGCATGCTGGCGAAGTCTATAATAGTTCTGGATTCCCACTGAGTGTTCAATGGGTTTTAAATGAAATGGAAAATCATTTTATACTCTTCTTTTCACCTTAGATTTTAAGTTACTGCATAGCTTTGTAGTTACAATGTTTTTTTACTACGGGGTAGATAATTGCGTTACAAACGAATAGTTACAATTGACAATTGGACAACATACATTGCGGTATTTAAGTTGTCGAGCTGACAAATATCTCAAACATACAAAGCAATGCATTAGGAATTTCCTTTAAAATCATTGGGATTGCGAAAAACGAGTGTTACGGAATTGTGGTGCTGGTAAACGATTGCTGAAACGGACTGTGTCTTCAGGCACTTACGAATTACATCATAATGGGTAATTTGGAAAATTAACAAAAGTGCTTAATTCAATTGTAACTATTTAAAATTACTATTGGAAATGTCGGGCAGGATTGGATTGACTTCGATTCACAATGAAAATCTCTAGAACAAAACATCATTTACCGATTGGTTTTTTTGTTTGCCAGAAGTATCCATGAAGTATTGAAAGAGGAACTTGAAGTAAATTATTTGTAAGCAATGATAATGGCTCGGCAAAGTGTCTATAGTAGTCTGCAAAGTTGTAAACGTGAATCAGAGCCCATTGAATTGTGTAACTTCATAGACTTCTCCACAAACAAGAAGGTTCTAATTCCAATTCTGAATTTAATTTGTGAATCTAAATAGGGTGGCAGGGACGACAACTACGTGGAAACTATAAGCATACATTCAGCACATGATTTTAGACCGCAAGCGTAGAAATATTTAGACGGTTTAAAAAAAAAATTGCTGTTTCATGGAAAAGCTTAATACCTACGCGGTCAAAATGTATGGAACTGTAATTTTTTTTTGAAATAACCGAATAAAATTTTCAACGTAAGAAGGGGGGGCGTTCAGAATTATGTACAGACGCCAGCAAATCAAGCTACCCCAATCTGTCAAATTTCTTTCTTAATAAACTTTATGACAGAAGCCTAAGGTTCATGTTCAATTGGGAAAATTTGACAGCTTGGGGTAACTTGATGTGCTGGCGTCTGTACTACGAAATTCATCGATGCGATTGCGCATAGATGTCTCTGCCATCCAGTAAAGTATCTGTACAAATCTATTCCTATATGAAAATGTGTAAAGAATTTTTCCATCTATTTTCCGACGGTTACTGGGTGGATTCAACATATTTAAAAAATATTGTGTAAGTACTTAGTCTTATAAGATCAGTAGATAAGTATAATATTAAAGTGCATTTAAAAAAAAGGACTACACATAATATAACATGACGACATATTGGATCGTCTCTATACAACGAGGCTCCGCCGGATCAACCAGCGATCCTTTGGTGGTGTGTCCTTAATTCGCCCCAAATATGAACCCCACGTAGTATAGTAGAAGAGTTGCAAGAGATAGGAATCAGTAGAAGTTCTTAGTGCAATCTATTTGAAATTTTATTAATATTTCAAATAGATTGCAAACTATAGTTTTGTATAATTTAGAAGCATTTTGTTTGAATTTTGTAAATGTGAGTACCATGCATCCGTTTATTGTGTTGTTATGATGTACGTTGACTTGAAAAAGCATGGCAGTTGAGAGTATGTCATGCTCACATAAATGTCTCACTGATGGTGGCGCGTGTGTTGGATCATTCGGTTCCCTACAAAATGGTTGAGCTGGATGGTGCTGATCCACGCGTCAAGTTCGTGAACGGGCGCTGTCGGTTGAGACTGGTCATCTCCTAACTTCCAGGGCTTATTTTTATCTTGTATTTAGAATTGTTTATAATTACATTTTTTTACATTGTTCTCACATACAGAAGCAACAAGAATAATGTTCCCAAAATTTTGTAATATTTCAACTTGATTTTAAAAGAGTGTCCGTGGAGTTTCTTGCCCGTTCTTCTCCATAGAGATCTACGTTTTGGAATGGGCAACTAGCTTCAACTTTCCAACTGATCGACTTTTTGACAATTCAAAAGTGCCTGTAAATGGTTTAATTGAAATAAATGCTTTGAGTTTGAGTTTGGAGGCCTTTGCAAAGAAGCTCACTGAACTAAGAGACAATCTGTAAACTACAACTGAAACTACCATAAAGGCTCGTGCAGACTAGCGCGACGCGACGGTCGCGTCGCGACACTCGTAGAACAATTTCTATGAAAACTTGATGGAAATTGTTCTACAAGTGTCGCGTCGCGCTGTCGCGTCGCGGCTGTTTGAAGAAGCCTTAACGCAAAAAAATGTTCAGAATGAATGGGCTTAGATGATGATGATTGGACTCCCATTCGGTCCGTTGTGCGTGGGATGAATGGGCTTATATTTAATAGATTTTTTTTTTAATAAGCGGGAATGGAATAATAATTTGGCGAATTAAGAACAAACCTTCACAATTAGCTTTAAAAAAACATTTTTTTACAAACCAGGGATTAACATCCCTTTTCTCAATATAACCAGCTGCATTAAATTACAAAAAGTCTAAAAGGTCCCTGATGTCTTTGTAATTTGGACATTTTTATACCTACTTAATTAAAGTTTTACGATATACAGCCTCAATTGTTGGTTCTCTTCCTGGAAAGGGCCTCTGCCTCCTCGATCGTGTCTGGTAGCCTCATGTTCCTGGTCTCTGGCAGCATCAGAACGAGGGTACTGGATATTAGGCACATGGCTGCGAAGATCACCGTTGGCATGGACTTGTGGTATAGGGACTGTAAAAGAAAATGTCTTGGTTAATTTTCGGATTGATTTGCAATGAAGATGTTTGTTGAAGAAGTTGTTCCGTTTGGTGCAGGACGTAAAAGAATAGCACCATCCCATTTCTTTCCATGGGTGTCGTAGAAAGCGACTAAGGGACTTACTAGAGAATGTGCGGCAGCGTTCTGTATGCATTTGACCACCATACTGCGATCGCCAACCCGCCTGCCATGCGTGGCGATTATGGCAAATCTCAAACCCTCCTTTAACCTGGCCAGGCTTATGTCCAGCAGTGGACGTCCTTCGGCTGATATGATGAAGATGTTTTGAGAATCTTTCGAATCTTTGCAAGATTGGAGAACATGAAAGTTTCTTCCGCACTCACATACACATACATACATACATAAACACACGCCTTCTTCCCAAGAGGACAAAACCCCTTTTCTTTTTTTGGCTGGAAAATCATCAAACAACTTCTCCCGCGAGCGCGGTGGAGCGCGAGGGCGTGTCAGACTTTTACTGACTAAAATCCACCAGTGTTCCTTCGGTTGCCTGTATGCCAGGCGCCACGGTATCTTATACGAACAACCCGCACCCCTGCCAGTTCCCAAGGGGTTTGCCAGAAACTACGTAATGCCACTTACTACGATCCTTACATATTGTTTATGCCTCATTAATTTTCATACATGGGGTCATACACGCAACCCAATTGCGAGTACTATGCACTCAGATCTTGTTACTTTTACTTTTACTCAATTTATGGTGACGTAATAAAAAACAAGAATTCGTTTCCCAATTGGTTCAGAATCAAGTTGAACACTGGAAAAAGGAAAGGGAGGCCTCAACGATTTAGTTTTTTCTTCCTAAAATTTAGTAAATCGACTACATAATCTCGAAAATATTTTGGTAACGTACGTCATGCGAAGAGTTGCATTAAAAAGTAGCTAAAAAATCTATCTAGTTATATTAAAGTGTAGCTGCTTGACACGGAAAAATAGCTAGATCTTGCTATAAAGTTGCTATGTCGGCAACGCTGCGGGTGTTGTGTCTTGTGGGCTACTGCCTTACGATTGATGTCGGGACCTTGTATAATATCTATGATAGTTGCGCGGTAAACTCTGCTTGCGCGATGCAGGATTTTGCCTGTCGAGTATGCTGTGTGAGTGTGTTTGTATGTGTCGAATTGGTGATGTAGATATCATTACAACGTCTTTTTAAGAAAAAATCAAATTAAATTCTTCCAAAAACCTTACAGGAAAACTCATGCTGTAAATGAAACTGTCTGGATTATCTGCTACTTACCAATAAAGGCGTCATCGGTGCCACAAGCGAGCCGATCCTGCCGGCCATGGAACACATGCTGATGAGGGTCTGCCTCATGTTGGTTGGGAACACCTCAGATACGTAGATGTACACGGAGCTGTAGGCCAGGGTCACGCTCCATTTGCCGATCAGGTACAGGGGGATGGACCAGTAGTCGTCTGCAAGAGAAATGGGGGTTTAGTAAGCTGTCGAATTAAGGTCTTCTAGTCACCAGCCACTGATGTATTGATACCAGTGGCTGGTGCTGTTGCTCGCTCGAAGGCAAGTGGGAGACCAAAAGAAAGATGGCTAGCGAGAAACAAGTTACTACAATACAGTCCTTTCTCAGTTAGTTTACCTCCTGACAGCAGAAACCCAACAGCAACCTTATTATCACGAAAATAAGGATCACTGTGATATTGACAGAGTTGTTAGTGGCACCAACCCAAAAGCTACCTTAGGACAACGAGAACAAAGATCACTTTGATATTGACAGTGACGGCCCACAGTTAGTTTATTATTGCCACACAGGATACTTTTTATGCCGGTAGTACGTTCCCGTGGGATAATTTTTAACCTCCACGCGGGCGAAGCCGCAGGCAAAAGCTGGTTTATAATAATTAGTAATTAAATGATACTTTTATCGTCCCCGATTTCGTTCGGACATAAGATCGTGATCGAACGTTTACGTATCTCAGCTCAGTACACACGTGTAGAATGTTTCGCCACACATCGCAAGGTCGACGGACTGACGCGTCAGCGAAGACCGCTTTCACATTGGCGATTTATCGCGCGACTATTGAATGTAACCAGACATTTTATCTAAAATGGTAGATTTTTATTAGATACTTTCGATTTAAGGTGATGTTAAAATACGTAAGCTAGTTTCACTCTTACTGATTAAATAATCGCATAGGTACTCTAATTTAGTACTCATTTTGTATAATCGCGAGTATTTTCTCTTTTTTTATTTCAGCTAATGCGTTTGTGACTCAGTTTTCTAGTGAGTATCTAGTTACTAACAATTTATCAAGCCTACATAATCTAACCTAAAAGCTTTTTTTGAAGTGAAACTTCTTAGGCGATGATTCGACAACTGGACAAGAATTGAGAGTAAAATTTCAAGGACGCGTCACGTTAAGGCACACTTCGTTACATGAGCGAGAACAAAACTCTCTCTCTCTCGGTCTCTAACAGTACAGCACTCCTATTCTTTATTTTCAAAGAAGTTTAACTCCTATCATGTGTACAGTTCTGCACGCAGAATATTTTTAAAATTACGTAATTTGTTTTTGTATGAAAATGTGTCATTACACTCATTACTAAGACACGCATTGAAATCAGTCGCACGATCAAAACTGCAAATATGTTAACAGCCTTAATTAAATTCATTTGTAAAATAAATTCCTTATATCCGCATTTTGTTTCCGTAGTAAACAAAACGTGTTTACAAACGCATAATGTTTACTATTGAGCCGTTATTTACGTTCTAATGTTTTCAATAAGCTTGTTTATGTACCGTCTTATGTACCTATCTACTGCAATAGCCTTGTTGATTTATATTAGGTAATGATTTATACATTTAATAACTGAAAATAGGTACTTTGATTACGGAATTAATCGGTAGTTAATCTAGAATAAGATGCTGAAATTTTCCATGCTCTTTAATAAAACTTATAGTTGTGGTAGGCTCACCACGCCAAGTATTTGTTTTTCCCACCTGTTTCATTTAGTTACTTATGAATTATGAAGGATTTTGCCAACAAACAGATTATTTTGAAAGGTTCTGCCGGAGTCGCCCGCGTGTTATTTCGATTAAAAGTCGTAGTATAAGTCTTTCTCCAGTTTGAAGTATCTCCACACCGAATCTTATCAAAATCGGTTCAGCCTTTCCTGAGATTAATTTCCGGGATTAAAATGGACACTGTACCCTTACGCTGTACCTCAAAGATACAGCGTGCATTGTATCAAGCTTGGTGATTATTTAATTTAATATTTATTGCGATAGCCTTACTATGACAGACTGTTGGCAGATGTTAAGCAATAGACCTTACCAGCTCTTAGAGTTATAATAAAATATAAAAGGGATATGTCCTTTGTCCATCAGAGTGACAGTTAAGGTCAAGAAAAAAATATATACGACAGAATGAAATATTGTTAGTAATTATATATATACATATATCCATTGCGCACGTATTCATTCTAATATCACGATAGCGTGACCAATTGGCGATAGATTGAAATATATGTTTAATAAAAACGATTAATATGTACGATTGAAGATGAGTTGCTAGCAACACATTATACATATTAATAGTATGGCATTGACCTAGTATTTTTTTATCGCTTTTAAATTGTTAGTTAAAATATCTCGTCATTAAATCAATATAGAATTAGAATAAAACCTGGTTCAGATAAAGTTAACTAGGACATGAAGTGGCTCAAAGCCTTAAATATAAATGACGAATTAAAAAATATAAAGAAAATCTACAAAGGCAAGACTGAATTTAACAGTCATTATTAAATTAGACGTGATGTCATATTATGTGTTATGGCCAGTTACGATAATAGATACTTACTTCTGGGCAAGAAAGCAAACAGCAAGCTCATCAGCGAACAGGTCAGATACGTAGCCACCAGCGTCTGCTTCCTTCCATACTTGTCCAGGACTATCACAACCACGATGTACGCCGGGATCTCCACCAGCGTCACCAGCATAAAACTCACGTACCTATTACTGCTCAATGACACAGAGTTAATCGATAACCCATAGTAAACTAAAGAACACGTCATCCACAAGAAAGAACAAATCATCAGTCTTTTCCATATTATACTAGAACGTATTGCCTTCGAAAACTGAGACTTCTTATCTGTGGTCTGGCTCTCAACCTTCAACAGAGGATCTCCTAAAAAGTCAAGCTCAAGTTTTCTAGGATCCATATTGTTGATTTTCGCTGCTTTTTTTAGTACTGTCACAGCTTTGTCTCTTTTGCCCTTGCTGAGGAGCCAACGGGCGCTTTCGTTCATGAACCAGATGTAGATGACCACGATAAGGGCTGGGCAGTAGAGGATTAGGATGTAGGTGCGCCAGCTGTCGATGACCCAAGCAAGGAGGGCGATGAGGACCACGCCAATGACGAAGGTCATGTTGCACATGGCGGATACTATGACTCGCTGTTTGAGGCCGACCAGCTCGATAACTGTAAGGAATAAATTAGAATCAATATGGGCAAGTCGTGAGAATCGCCGTACATGGTTAACGATATTAAAGATAGTACGTATTGTGATGTCTTTCCTAATAGGTCTAGTGGAACTCAAAGCGGAATTAATAAAGGCATCTTATATTGTGTTTAGGTCTCTATCTTTCTTGACTGCGGGTGTTATCGATGACTCACGCCTATCTATATATATATACCTATAGCTAGAGATAAAATCGCTAATAAAAAGCTATCTTTAAGATTACATCTTGACGATGGGCGACAATATCGATTAGTGTGATTGTGTATTCATGTTTTTTGCTAAGATTACTAATAGTTATGTGTACAAATTATGGATATGAATGATAAATATTTAGCTAAAACAATCTTTGGCCAACGGGTCTAATAGTCTACGAATATTAGCAAAATTATGATTGCTAGAACTTTTTATAACTGCTAGAATTATAATATCGTTCCAATTGGCAACTAAGTTGCTGAGTTTCTAAGTTATTAACTTATTCCGAATGGTTTCCCTAAGGAAGCAAGTCAGCTCCTCCGAATAATAATGTTTTTGTTTGTGATATTCCTGGAATAGTATTGCCAAAAATCCTAGTACTAGTGGAATATTGAACACTCAGAAAATAAAAAATACTTACTAAAAACATAAGCCGACGGATACAATCCACCACCAAACGCCGCCTCCAAGAAATGCAACGCTACATAAGTCAAATAATTTGGCGCAAACGATCTCGAGAAACCAAATATGAAGCTGGTAGTTGCCGCGAAGCCAACAGCCATTTTCCTCCCGAACCGGTCAGAAATAGCTCCAGTGAACAACATGGCAACGAACATCCCGCAGTTGTGAATGGTCCCAACCAAAGCCCTCTTCCATTCCTGACAGCCGAGGTTGAACTGAAAGATGAAGATGACTTAGAAATTGCTCAAGTGTCTTATAATTAAGTAGCATGTTTAGAGCGTGGAGTTTACATATTTAGCGCAGTGGCGTCCACCTCCTGTACTTCGATTACTGCGGACAAATATAGTATTATTATGTAAAGCCAATAACTTTGTTACGAGTCCACGTGTAATTTGTTAGAATGTCCAAATTACATACGGACTCGGACTAAAATTGCCCACATAATGCAAAATTTTTGGGCGAGGTAGTAAATGCAAAATAAAATGTATCAGAAATAGATACAAATGTACATTTAAATGGTACAAGCGTCTTTTTTACCAAAATAAACAATATTCACAGAGCAGTTGACATGAAAAAGTGGAATAAGCAAACAGACACAGTCTCATATTACACAAATAAGGATAAGAGTTTCTTTCGCAAATATTTTAGTATTACTTCACGTAAGTACTTTCCGAGCGAGAAAACATTCTCGGTTTGTAGGCTTGATATATCAACTGCTATGCTTAAAAGGCTAGACATTATTCTCGAGTCTATATTCTAGAATGAAAGTCAAGTATATACCTCTACACTAAATCCTTAAATTTAGTGTTGAGATTGATGCTTGAGTAAGTACTAGGAAGTGGTGAAGGATTGGGCGTTTTGTGGGCTGCCGTTTGTAATTTTTGACGTTCAAAAAATGCTGTTTCTCCACCTTTTTTAAAATTCTTTTGAGTATCGTTCTAGAATACAAGCCTTAGACCAAGCATTTCGAATATTAGATCAAGCATTCGTCTTTTTCAGGCATTGAAATGAAACTAACTACAATTAAATTAATACTATTATTTTCTACTGACCTCTTTAACAAGTGAATACTCGTCTTCATAGACAAATTTCTCACATTCCATTGTTTTGTTCAAGTCAAAGTTGTGTGGCAGACACTGGAACTCCGAGTTGTTAAGGGGTATGTACATCTTGCAAGACTCTGGCTTGCTTAGTATTTGGTTCGTCGGGATGGCGTAGTTTATCCAGGAGGTGTCATTGAAGCGTTGCTCGCAGCCGTCAATCTCGCATCTGTTGACAAAATTAGAAATTCATTTTTTTAAGTAAGCCTCACACTTCTTGTACAGCTTAGAAGTCTTCGTTTACAATCTTACAACAAATTTCAAAAGGCGACATTAAAAAAAAAATGTTTATTTATAGTTAAACATAACTAACTATTTACACTAGGTATTAAATAAAATAACTAATTTACTTTGCTGCACGTAAACATATTTTTAAATCATGCAATTATTTAAAAAATATGTTTAAAGATGGAATCGAGGATTGCGTGCAATCTGCACTGAATTGAAATTATTGTAAGAGAAAAAGAAAAAGTTTTATTATAACTAGCGCGGGAATATCGCAAAATAAACTAAAACATATAATACTTATTAAAAAAGCAGAAGTAAAATTAAAATAAAAACAGAAAGTTCTGTACGATGCCAAAAGGCCTCCATCTCAATACGATGCTGCGACATATAATAATAATTTAATTGTAGAACAACTTATATAAAAAGTAATGGGTTTGTTTACCAGGTATATCCCTGATATACCTGGTAAACAAAACAATTAACGTTTATCCTGCTTTTTACAATACCTTATATATAATAGAAGAGTTAAATACGTATAAGGAAAGTGAACTCTGAGATTATTTTAGTACATCTCGAGAGCAACAACCGGAGCAAATTCAGACAGTACGTCAGGTTCCGATCCTTAAATACATTTAAAAAGTATACTAGTTCAATCACCTTTTTATAACAAGAGAGAATGATCTACAGATGTTTTGATGTATAATTAAAATAACTAAGGTAAATAATGGATGAGCCATCGATGTTAAATCTTTATAAAATGTAGAAGGTATTTAATCTGAACTTGTTTAGTACGAAAATAATCCAGTAGGTACTGTCTCTAGAAATTTTGTTTTCTAAACAATCTATTTATGACCACCGCAAACTACAACTAGCGTTTAAAATTTTCGTCACCTGTTACATACAAATGTGCATTACACAAGTGTTGTTCAAATCATTTTTTTATTAAATCCACCAACAAATTTAACTTATTCCGGGGTTCCAGAATCATGTAGGTACTAAATCAATGGTGACATGTTGTGCGTCGATGTCGCTACCGCCGTGTATACAGGCTGTCCCGAAAAATAGTGTCAAGCGCAAGGCCAGAGATAGAGCGTCCCTTGGAGTATGCAAATCACCCCTATGTATTTTCCGCGATTTTTCATAGTTTTCGTGTTATGATTTTTTTTCTGACTTTTTGAGAATTTTCGACCTAAAAACTTTTTTTTAAAGCAGAAGTAAAATGGCCAAAAAAAAATTGTAATCAAATGGCTAATTTCAAGAATTTAATTAATTTAATTAATTAATTTTATTTTCCACCTCGCTGTCTTTGAATTCTGATTTTAGCCAAAGTAGCCGATTAAGTACTTCTTCTTTTTAATTATTATAAAAGATGAGTCTAGAAAATTCTTAAGCCCTACTTAGAAACCATGATGTCACCTGTTTGGATTTTTAATTTAAAGTTGAAATTTTAAGAAATTATTCACAAACCAAAAATTTTCGGTTTTACACAAACTTTTTCATAATTTTGGTCAAAGTTACGAAGCTGATTATTTTATGCATGAAAGTACAATTAAAGATGATTCAGTTGGAGAAAGAAAACATTTAAAAAGTCTTCTTAAAAAAATCAAAACACGAAAACTATGAAAAATCGCGGAACATACATGGGAATGATTCGGGTACCCCAAGGTCTATCTCTGAACTTCCGCTTGACACTATTTTTTGGGACATGTATATTCTAATTGTTGGAAAAGTTAAATTAATGTTCTATGTAAATTAGTCATTCAAGTGTATAATTATAAAGCATCATATGACCAACAGGTGTAATTAACACCTTTGATTGCTGATATGACTGTTTATAGTAGAATAAATGTCATAAACGGCCTTGCAGTACAAAACAATATTAAATAAAATATCGTTATTAACATCAGTTTTATAGAATATTATGAAATAAGTAATGTTATAGCAATCGATGATACAGTGAATAAAGATGAGTTCGAAGAAGAAGAAGAAAAAAATCAAGAAACAGGACAGCAATACTATAACTCTTTTTGTCTCAGTTACCGTCTGTGGCAAGATAATTATGCTGTAATTGGTGTATATTTTGCTCATATCCCAAAATAGATGGAAATTATAAAGAACTTTCCGACGTACCTACATCATTTTCGAAACAGGCATGTAATGAGACTTTAGATGAGGTCATGTATTAGGTCCTGAGAAACGAAATTACACTGAATATCGCGCAACACCTATAGATGGCAAAGCATTTACGTGTAGCAACTAGCAATTCTAACCGGCTGAAGGTTACAGGACGATTGTTATTATAAAACATAAATATTCACTAATTGTCGTTTCGTCGAATTTCCCACACTAGTTTTATGAATCATGAAGATTTAATTAATTGTATATTTAAAATGGAGAACCTAGAAACATAACGGCATGAAGAAACCGAAATGAACACTGCACAATTAATTAGAATAAATCTCAAGAACAAAAAATAATTATTGGGTCATTTGGATTAGGCATCTGCTCGAGTTTTGGGTCAAAATAAGGACAAATCGGTTGTTACTACAAATACAGAATATTCATTGTTTAAATTTGAAGAGAATGATGAAAATTAAAAACATGTTGAACCGTTTAATTGTATGCATGATCAGAGAATTAATAATCCACTAAGCGAGATGTATTCTAAAGAAGGCACGAACGAACCAAAGTCGGTCTATATGGCGACGCTTGGGGGAAGCCTATATCCAGCAGAGGACGTCTTTCGGTTAAATTGTTATGATTACCAAACCAAAACTCACCTATAAGCTAGTTCCTGGGCTTCAAATATGAAGCCACATTCGAAGAAGCTGCTGAGCAGGATAGGGAAGAGAAGTAAAATGAAGTTTAGTAGGTTATATCTGCCGTAAGGTCCCAAGCTTTCGAGGATCGAGTCTAGGTTGATCTCTTTCTTGATTTCCTCCATGGTTCAGGTGCTTCGCTCGGCTTGATGATTATCTGGAATAAATAATAGAACGTTAGTTATGATGATAGTGGTGTATCTCCAAGGCTGAGGGGAAGACTTGGATATGAGTAGATTTGGGGATATGCAGCTGTATTAATTGTACCGATATACATTGTGGCAGAGACCTCGACGCGCAAACTGAAGCCATGAATTCAGCACATGATTCTAGAGTTATCAAACTAACAGCTGTTTCATAGAAAATTGTAATACCTACACGGTCAATATATTCGGAACTGCTAATTCGAAAAAAAAAAAAATCACTAACGAAAAATTTCAACTCAGGGTGGTTCAGAATTATGTACTGTTTACTGTTGTGCACGTCTCCTTTTTAAGGAAATTTCTAGCCGGCTGGTCGACACTTCACGTGACCAGAGGGCTGGGTCATTCTTTGGCCAAAGAATTAGCATTGCCATTCAACGTGGCAATGCTGCCAGTCTTCTGGGCACGTTTCCTGATGACAGCGATGCAGACGAATACTTCGACGCCTAAGTGTCCTTGTGTTTTTGTATTTATTTATTTAGTTAGTTAGTTTATAGTCAGTTGTTTATAAATAAAAAATAAATTAGCTAAATGTACTGTTTCATGGTAACAGATTGTACGTCGATGACCCTGTCACCCTGTATATTTGTTATAAGAGAGCTTTTCTCTTTATCAACAGAAGCAGTAATGGTTAAGTAAGTATTTGCAGGTATCACAGATTGGCACACCTTTTTGTTAAAGGCGAGGTAGGTACCTTCTAATTGAAGGCTTCCATTTGAAATAATTGACTAACTACAAGAGTCAGATAAAGTCTAAAGATTGCTATATATTCGTCATTAACATTATTTATGTTTATCATGGCATGACATTAGGATTATGACTGCATTGCTTATCTAATTCGCCTATTGTTTAGTTTATACATAACAAAACAATTTGTTATGGAACTTGGGCATGCAAAGTCAAGGGCGATTCGTCATCTTTCCAAGATCTGAATGTATACTACATGGAACTAAATTATTCGTTCCGCTTTATTTCCAGTTAGTCTCCTTGTTCTAACACGTAAACTAGATTATAAACAAAGATTTCAATTAGGCCGTTAATCTGGGCGTTAGAGCTAAACTAATTGATTCAATTCAACTCAGTCTTATCTGTGTTGTTCTGTGTTAAATGCATCAGTTACGGATATAGAAGTAAAAACTGGCTTAGGGATAAAAATAATGAGAAAACTAAAATTGTAATAAATCAGAAAGATTGTTTAAAAGCTGGAGTTTAAAGACTAGAAATAATTAATAATATAAATCTATGTACAACAAAACAAAAGATAAGACTGAAGAAGAAGTTTAACGTAAGTAACGTTAACATGAATAAAACTAACTATCCAGTGGTAATATTACAGGTGAATATTTTCGAACTTAAGTACTTCATTTGAGCAAAATCAAATGAGGTTGGTACTAATATAAAAAAATTGCGTAAGATCTACGGCACAATTCTGTAGCACACTAACAGTAGGAATTGCTTTCCTTTTCACAGTTCAACAACATTCTTTGCGTTGTTCAAGTTGTTGAGCAGACAACATAATGTGAAGTAATGCTTAGGCAATATCTTTGATTAAAAAAAATATTCAGATTCAGATTATATCGAAAGTGAGTTACGCAAGTAGGGTGCTGATCTTTATAAGTAACATTTTATCTTTGTTCATTTCACATCATCGTGTTATCAAACAAAACTGGTTAATCGATGGATTACATTACTTCTTATTAATGATATTCATTTCGCAAAGTATTTAGGTCATATTAAATTATTATTCAAATTCATTATTCAAGTTTTTAGTCAGCCACAACGCTATGAAAATGTAAATTAGTCATTGTGTGCATGCTGTGTTACTTTGTTCTGATTATTATTGTGACCAATAGTCTCTTCTTTATTATCTACCTTCATTACTTGTGGGTTTGGTTCTATTTCTGTTTTATGACTAACTTAGTTTTTAGATGAATTGATCTTTGTGTCCTTCTCAATTGTTGCTATTTCAATACTGTTGTGGCTGTTTAGTTAATTTGAATATTTTTATGGTAACTTAATATGACTAGCAAGATTTTATTTCGTGCACAAACTAAACAAAATGAAAATATGAGGATAGAATTGAACAACATTAAAAGCCTTCGCGGAACAGAAGAGAAGTATATAATCATAGAACATGTTGCGACCCCAAATAAATGGATAGTAGGGCAGGAAAATGATGATTAAAAATCATTCAAGGCATTTAAAACATATATTATTTGGACAATTGTTTTGAATAAAACCATGTCATATCTTCTTACGTTTTTTACCGAGAGGCTGTACATTAAACAAAATATGATTCGTGACCGTAATACGTATGTATTTACATAATTATTATCATTAAAATAATCAAAACCCTTTAAGTTCATATAATCCCATTGCCTATTCCATGAAAAAGTCATTCAAATGTATATGATTCATATACTCCCAGTATATGAATCATATACACCGATAACCTATATTATAAATGGTATTTTTAATATCAAAATACAACCTATTCATAGCCGCATATGTACGACATAGAAGTCCTGCTACTCCTTCTAAGATTGCCTCCTATGCCGTAATCTATAAGAAATCCGTGAAATTACGTGCTGGTTTGTACTTAGTAATTTGCTATACTCGTGGGTAGTCCCTTCCTGGTTCAAATCCCACATCGTCACACGCCTGTCACGTCACAAGAATATTAATGTATCTGAGTATGATTCACACACTCAACATAATAGTATGGCTTGTGGCGCTTATTGGAGTTGCGGAACGCTCTCAGTGCGCATCTAGCTAGACTGCCGATAGAACATAATTGTGACCAGATGGTCGCAATGGTATGTAGATACATATGGAGGTATTTTTAGTGGTTTGTATATGTATATTTAGAAGTCATTAAAACTATTTTTAACCGACTTAAAAAAAAGGAGGAGGTTCTCTATTCGACTGAATGTTTTTTTTTTAATGTTTGTTACCTCAGAACTTTCAACTGGGTGAACCGATTTTGATTATTATTTTTTTATTTCAAAGCGGGTGCTTCCCGTGTGGTCCCAGTTCAATTTCATATAGATCTGATGATGCTTTTCGGAGACAGACAACGGAACTCTTCAAAATTATAACAGTAAATCAACTGCGATTGCTGCTGTCACATGAATATGCATTATTTTGACCCCAAGGATGATGAAATTTCGAATCAGTGGGGTAGGTATTGTAACTAAAAATTGAAAAATAAAAACTTTTTCCAAAAATTTCGGAAGTCGGTGACTTGTATTTTAATTTTTTGTTACCGCCTTCCGAAATGAAAGTAATTTTTCACTTTGTAGTGTTTTTCGGAGGTCAGTAAATTTTTTTTTGAAAAAAGTTTTTTTTTGTTTAAAAATTAAATAGGTAGGTTTGTTTCACACGTGTTTCGTCATTGTTTTGCACATAATTATAACGTTCTAAATATAGTTTTATTGTTCTGCAAAGCAAAATTACAACACTGTTATAATCATACGTGTAAGTAATTAATATTTATTCGACTTTACCTCAATAGATACAAAGTTTGAAATGGTTCTGGTACACATACATCATTATCTAGATATTGTTACAGTGTGTGACCGCTTGAAATCACGTACGTTACTTTTTGTATGAATTTACTAACTCTTTTACCTAATTATCACGATTATTACATTTAAATCTTTCGATAATTTAACTCAAGTCAAAACACAATCATTCATTAAAACAAAAAACTTACGAAATATAGCAGAATAATTTATTCGGAATTTTATATCTTAAAAAGGTCTAAAGTCCGCGATGTTATTTGTAAAAAAATTATACGGAAAACTCACAGTAACCATTTTTGTATTTTACATAATTTACGAGTTATGTACGAAGCTATTTTAAACAATACAGTATTAATCCTTATCCAATTAAATACGTTAGATACGTTATCTATTTAATATAGATCAAAATTGTCCTGTACAAGTATGTCATTAAAATGTATATTTTTGAAGAAATATCAGATTTAAAATTATTAATCGCTCGCAGCGAAATGGGCGGTCGGCTTACATGCCCCGTTGCCGTCCACGCCACCGCCGCGGGGAGACTTTCTGTAGTTTGCGTCACATACACTGTATGTCCGTGCAAAGCCGTGGCGGGTCGCTAGTTATTGATATATGTGTATCTAAATGACAAGAACAAAGTTTTCATCAATAAAAGTTTTCTACAGAATAGCACCAATCATTATTATCGATTCTAATGAAGTGAAGAAGAAGGTAACTTATCCAATACCCTATATTTCAACCCACGCGTGTGCGCATCCTATTTACGCAGAGCTAATCCACATTTATCTTAATTGTATAAATTAATCTTCCAATTGGTAATTGTAGCGATTAGTCGCTGCTCAATACACTACTTGACCTTTTAATTTATGAATGGGAGTGACTTTATTAACTAGGATTGTTAGGCTGACTCATAAGGCGGTGGTAGGGAGCTTAGGAATTAAGTCTCGGTTTCTATAAGTAACTACTTAGTCGTTAGTACCGCTGTTGCTGGGTACCGCTTCTTTTACTAATTATTTGTTAGCTTTGTAACTTGGCAAAGCGTTGTAATCTGAGGAAAATGTTATTTGGTTATTTCGTAGCAGAGTGTTTCTAAGATAAACAAGCGTCTTAAAGACCTCATAATATGCTTTAAATAAGTTAGCTCATATGGTATTAGAGACTTTACTCTACTAAAAAAGTTGTGGGGTTACGTAGATATAGTACTTATGGAAAGTCATACGTTTCAATACAAGAATTTTATTAACACTTCACCAAAACTGGTATTAAACATCTGTTCTTGCTGTCATTTTATTTACTTATAAATAAGCACGGTAATGCTAAAAATGATTCATGGTCCGCATGTGGTTCAGCCCACCACATACGGTGTGTTATAGTGAAATATTTCGCAATGCAGCGACATATACCGGCTGCGACCGGTTATCAAGTTTTGGAAACCGGAATAATCCAGTTCAGTAAATTTTTTGATACCTACAGTATATTTTTGGAAACCTCACTTTTGGTTACTTTGCAATGCCAACTGGTATTATTTTTGTACGGTTTGTTTTAACAATTTTTCAATTCAGGGGCATTTTAAAGGTTAAAATAGGGCTCCAAAGTTTGGACATTTATTTATAAACCTACCTAGTTGTATAAAGACGAAGATAACTACTCAAAAAGTTGTAAGTATTACGTAGTGTATTAAGGTAATTTTATGTACTAAGACGCCTCCGTGCTCCGTGCTGGGTTGTGGAGGTCAGATAGACAGTCACTCCATGTAAAATACTGGTATTCAGCTGCATCTGGTTAGACTGGAAGCCAACCCCAATATAGTTGGGAAAAGGCTAGGTAAATGACGACTATATTAAGTTTACCAGCTCATTCAACATTATTTTATCATGCAATTTTCAATTTAGGGGGACACGATGCAAGCCGAGGAAGAAAAATAAGTATAAAATACAATGCCTAACTTAGCAATTGGCTCAAGAATGAAATGCACCGATCCCAGGGTGGTCTGACCAGACTCGAGTAATCGAATGAATCCTCAGACTTGCACTAGCCCCTGAGGCTTCATGTTCCATGTTGCTACAGAGACCATTGCATATCAAGGAGTATATCAGGGCGCGCTGTAATTGTAGGGAAGACGTGCCCTTAGGATAGGAAAGGATTGCGTCCCGTACCGGATATGTATCCTAGAGTAGGCATTGGACTAGTAACGAGACGGGTGATATTTTTTTAAGGGAGGACATCTTTTCACCACGTCGCCGGCATATTGAATAAGGTCGATTTTCACTGTTGCTGCTTAGCAATTGGTTCAAGAAACTTAAATTACGTATTACGCCAAACCTCAATGAATGAAACACAACAAATCATTTGGTCAAGTGAGCCACCAAAAAACCAATGAAGCCATGCAGAAGCCACACAAAAGCCCCAAAAATCCCGTCCTTCAAACACGCAAACAGGATGTCCACATAATCAATTCCGTGCGTAGTTCTGCAGCACTGTGTGGGCATTAACGTTGATGTACTGTGCACTGGAGCGTGATTCCTTGAAGTCTTACCGCGAAGGTCGGTGTCGGGTGACAGACTCGTCCAATACTTTGCTTTTTTTAGCATATGATATGATTGTGTTTTGACTAATGTTGGAAGATATGGCTGTGATTCTTGGTGGTGGATAAGTAAGGACTGTTTATAATTATAATTTACGATGTTTACGTACCAAAGGCCAAAGTTAGCTACGATTTCTGACTGTAATTCAGACGTTGTTGAGGATCTCATACGGTACGTATGCAATTGACTTTAGTGAAGCCGTTACTAGACAACACCGATATACTTTGGTAAGTCTTGTCCGGATCTGGCTAACTAGTTTCTTATTGTGATCACAATGAACTGTTTACACGGAACGATGTTGCAGCCCATCCTCTTAACATAATAAGCAGCTCAGCATCATACCACATCTTACTAATTGAAATAATCTGAGGAAGTCATGGATCAGTCCATTACCAGTAGCTACCCTAGAACACAAGGTGTGTTCTAAATGGGGACGCATAAAGTTTTAGACAAGGTGAATTATTAGTCACCGTTTAATTTTTTCAGGGTGATAGTACCCGTGAAATTGAACAACTTTCTCCAAGGAACATGGGGCGAAATATGAAAAAATAAAATAGGACCTCCCATACAAAATCAATAGTCAGCTGATCGATTTTGTATGGGAGGTCCGATTGTTTTTTTCATATTTCAACCCATGTTCCTTGGTCCTTAAAACTTTTAGCACAAGTTAAAATAATTGTGTGAGGGCTGTCATGAAAATGATGGCAACGGGGTTACGGTGTCAAAAAACACTCTAAGCCGACGTTTAGCATATGTAATAATTTCGCGACGGGATTCTTTAGCGTACTGCGTCGCACTGCCAAGCGCCGGGAGTTGAAAATCGAACAGTATGTTTTTTCGACGCGCTAGGATGCACTCTGTTGGATTCCCAATGCTCGATTTAACACCACAGAGTTTAAAATCCAGTGCACGATGATATCCCGTCGCGATATTTTTACGTTGTCGTCAACTAAGAAAACACACCGACTTACTTTCATAAATAACGTTTCTGCTTCTTCAGGTAAATTGCTAACGCTATGTGACAACCACCACTATTCTAGCAAACCTTAGCCATAGCCATTTCCTATCCAGGAACCTTATCAACCTTAGGTTGATGCAGACACAAGTAAAGTAGTTCAGGAGATGGATTTCCTAACTACCTTCCTATTGTTTCCAAAAGGAGTCTATGTTCAGTCGTCACATCGTCGGTAATGAATGCGATAAAACGGGATGTGTATTACGGAATTATGAGCTATGCTAATGAGGCCAAAATTAGCTCGAGGAAAACCGCCCCTGGTTAGTGCTCTGCAGTATCGCAGCTAGTATAGCTATCCGACACACTGTGTGTCCCGGGGCACTGGAAATAACCGGGTTACCAGGTATCGTTTATACAGAGGACTGCTGTCGAATGCTGTTCGTTGGTAAGCGCATCACATGAGAACGACTGCACCGATTTCGCAATTTTTTTGTTGTTAAACGTTATAGGTAGGTAGTGGTCAGAATCAGGCCCTTACCAATGAATGAATGAATTAAATGCACCAAGCCCAGCGTGGTCCATCCAGACTGCTTTAATCGAATGAACTCCTAGATTTGCACTACACCTGAGGCCTCATTTTTCATGGTGCTACAGAGACTATTGCATATCAAGGAGTAGACCGGGGCGCGCTGTAATTGTAGGGAAGACGTGTCCTTAGGATAGGAAAGGATTGGGAGCTGTACCGGATATATGTATATCCTAAAATATCCATTGGACTGGTGGAAAGATGGGTGAAAAAAATATAATTTGCAAGGAAAATTGGAAAATTCGGGCAAACTGAAAATGCTGCTACTTAAATATATATTTTTTCACTTTCAGCACTTATGATGCAACTGGTAATTATTGTCATACGGTTGTTGTATTACCCTGACAGTAATTGCAAGTTGGCCAACTTGTAGCAATCATATCGTTACATAACCGCAGTAGCGCAATTATCACCAAACCGGTTGTTGGTTGTTGTTGATGAATGGTGGAGTTGATCATGGGAATTGTTGGCTTAATATTGTGGGTGCCTTTCATTGGAGGGAGAAAATTGTGTTTGGAGACTGTGACTAAGTTATGAAAGATAATTACCTTCAGGTCTGAGCATGCATATAGAGGCTGTGACCTCTGTGTTTAGAATGTTACCTCTGAGTTGAGCCTGCAATCTCTGAGTTTATGTCGGCCTTTTTTATCAACCTAGTCAGATAGGAAACGCCGACTTCATCTAGTTTTAAGAACATGATTGGCGTGTTAAAGTGTTTATACAAATCTACTTATAAAGATATAAAAATAATTTATCATTTATTATTGGCATCTAAAATCGAAGAGCGCACGTGATAAAAATCTGCTCGAGATATTACAAAATTGCCAAAAGAAAATAACTTAAGATTGACGTTGAAAACCTAACTTGCTAAAATATTCCAAAGCGGTGAATGCTATCCTATAGCGCATTTTTAAGCTAATTAAAATAAGGCTTACCCAGAAAGTAGTTCCCTGGCTCGAAGCCAAGTTAAACGGTAAAAGTCGAGTGGACAATCGGAACGGATCCATTGGCGGAATTTAAACGAATCTCGATAGAGAGATTAAAAGTAGAGCTACTAATTTATCGTTGCATCAGACGACAAAATGCTGGGAATATATTGCTGGGGTTAAAGGAAAACTTGTTTATATTGCTTAGTGTGGTGTTCAGTGGTAAGATTGAATCGCCAGGATAGAAAAGAGAAGATTTTGTCCGCAGAATACCTAATAGATATTGTTATTAAAAACTTTTTTACAAAAAAAAAAACAACTGACTTTTAAAAAGAACACTATTTAAAGAGTGAAATATAATTTCGGATGTAGATGTCGTTGGTTCTATATTTTAAGTTTTTGCTACCGACTCCCGAAATATTTTTTTTTCAATTAGACGTGTTATTTTTGGAGACCGTTTTTTTTTTAAAAACGTTTTAATTTTCACTTTATTTTTATTTTTTACTCAGCAATTGTTGTTAGTATTAATTTATGTCTACTCAGAACTTGGTGGAGCCAAAGACAATACCAACAATAATCACGTCCGGCAAAATTGTAACAGACAGCGTCGTTACAAATTTTGATGACTCGTGAATCTTTTTCTGACGTAACAGCTAAAGTGTAACGCTCGTGCCGCCAACGTGCATTTTTCTATCACCACGAAAAATACATGAGAACAACGCGTGTTTATCTCGTGTTATACGAGGTCGCGCAAAATATGGTGGAAATATGGAGGGAATGGAACGACGGTAGGGAGGTCTTTGCTCAGGAGTGAAAAGCGCAGGTAAGAAAAAAACTGGCTAAGTATGTGTTGGACCACACATAATGAAGAGTTCCGTAATTGGGATGAACTTATCCCAAAAACATACTCAACATTGTATTGGAAAAACTGTATTCATCGATGTAGTACGTCACGGTCAATTCTCCAGATCTTGCTTTTATAAAATACAAATTAACAATTTTCGTAGACTTATGCTGCCTTGCTTCTTGCCAAATTGTATGATTCTAAGTCAACGGGTATTAAAATATGTCGCATAATTAATGGCCGTATTTTTTTATCGCAATGACTTGAATCTCGATTTTTTTTTATAGCTCCAAGGGACCGTCGGTAGACCTACGTATTTCTAAGCAAAAGGATCTTGACATTACTGACACAGACCGACAACGAAGTGATCTTATGAAGGTTCCGTTTTGTCCGTTTGAGGTATGGAACTCTAAAAACCCACGTGTTTGTGGTTGTATGTTGTAGTTGGTAATCTGATTCGTTTCTCTTTTTATCAGTTTTTAAGTCTAGACTGTTAAGATTACATTTGTCATAAAGATTAACTATGTAACCTTGACCAAGAGATTTAAGATAATGCCACATCGAAACAAATATGTGATTAATGAGGTTTAGTCACACGACTTTTGTGATAGAGAAAATGACCCTCAGGAGGTACATAGATCGGTCAGCAATCTACCTCATCATCTGCCTAGCCTTTTCCCAACTATGTTGGGGTCGGCTTCCAGTCTAACCGGATGCAGCTGAATACCAGTATTTTACATGGAGCGACTGCCTATCTGAACTCCACAACCCAGTTACTGGGTAACACGACACCCCTTGGTAAGACTGATTTAATAAAATTATTTCTAATAAAAGCCCAGCCTTCATACAACAACCTAACATGCCCTTTTAAGCTCAGGAGTTTCGGAGAATAAGGTGGAGGAATGGTAAATTTTCATCTATTTTCGGATACAGGCGGACAAATAGACAGATAGACACTCAAGTGATTCTATAAGGCTTTCGTTTTTCATTCAAACATACGAACCATTAAAAGGAAAAAATGCCGGGGACTTGTGCCTTTTAAAAATGAGGCCAAAAAAGATCCAAAGGTAATGCCATAATGATTAGGCTTGGCAGTTGAATTCGCCATCATAAACTTGACGACTTACTCGTTTTGTATTTATCAAAACGTATTAAAGGCTAAATTTAGAAATGCATCGTCATTTATCTAGTAATCAACTAATTTGGGACAACAGCGTAATTTGTTTAATACATAAGACAAACAAAATGACACAGTTTCGTATAAAAAGCATTTTAAAATAATAAATACGACTTCAACCTTGGCTTGAGGTAAAACTGCTGTACTGCGGAACGCTAGCACTCGAATTAATCGTGATCGATTAATTTGGGACATTTAGATGCTTTAGTTTCATTCGATTTTATGTCACAATTTTTATACCGGACAGGTCATTCAATCTGTGTGGTTCTTTCCTCAAAAGACTCTCTTCAGAAATAAAATCATTTATTTTTAAAGTTGGACTGAGCTGCAATTACATACAATTCGTAGGTATACCCATTTACTGTTGAAGTTTGCCGGTCGCATGTGTATTTTTATGACAATTATTTTTATTAATAAAATAATTGTCATTAAAACACATGCGACGATTTGCGAATTATTTTTACAAATATTAATAAACAAAGTGATACGATTTATCTGCAATTACACTTTGTCTTCAGGTCAATTCCTAAAGTGCACAATTCAAGTTGAAATCCTAATAAGCACGAAGTCATCAGCCAAAAAGTTCACTTTTATATCTTCAGTCCTTTCAAATTTTAAGAAGTGACTTTCACAATTGTATTGTATTTTTTATATTATTTCGAGATAAAATCACAAAATCATTACTTTCAAGTTCATTTTACTTACACAAACGACGCGGTTGCACAATGTGCGCCAAAAGAATTACTGATATACAAAAAAGGAAGAGTGAGACAACGACAGTGTGAATTAGACGCAATTTCCTATGAAATATTGAACACTAACGGGAATTCCCATTATAAAAAGGGGTGGAATTGGTAATTCCTAACATGCTTGCGGTAACTAAATTCGATTAGTTTCTGGGTTAAGCCACCATAATTATTATTGTAGGCACTTGTGACTAAGTAATAAAAGCCGCGCGGATAGATCGATTCAGTTAAGCTACGGTTGCTGCGGTTGGTCCGTGGATGGGTGACCATTTTTAGATAGTAATACCCCTCCGTGCCTCGGAAAGTACGTTAAGCCGTTGGTCCCGGCTGTCATTTGATAACCATTCTAACCAAGGGGTATCGTATTACCCAGTAACTGGGTTGTGGAGGTCAGGTAGTCGTTCCATGTAAAATACTAGTACTCAGCTGCATCTGGTTAGACTGTAAGCCAACCCTAACATACTGGGGAAAAGGCTAGGCAGATGATGATGACCTATTGTCGTATACCACAAACTAGACGTCTTCAAAATCTTCAAACTTTTTGCTACTGAAAGAAATCATATGACTACCGAAATCCTACAATTATGTATTACATTTGCATTTTAGTAGGAAAAAAATAAGCTGGTATTGTCTTATAACTATTAATTCAGCATAATATTACATAGATATGTATATACAGCCATTTAATACGAAACTACTTATCGATAGCACTCAGGCGACTCGTGAACGAATCATTCCGTTCATTTAAATCCTATTGTTCAAGTCTCATTGACTATTTAACAGTTCCAATCTTCGCTGTGGATTTATCTGATGCCGTGTGTTCTCGGAATACACACATCGAAGTGGATAGATGTTGAGAATTGCATATGGGAAGACATGATATGGGGTGATGGGAAGACATACAGGATTATAGTCAAAGTCAAAGTCAAAGCATTTATTTCAAATTTGCACTTAAAAGGCATTTTTGAACGTCAACATTTACATTAAAATAGAATTGATTCTAGTCGCCCCTTCCAAAATTTAGTTTCGTATGGCGAAGAATGGGCAAGAAACTCCACCGTTACTCTTTTCATTGTATAATTATGTGTGAAAACGATGCATCCAGAACAAAATTATTATACCAAAATAGGTAAAAAGAATGAAATTGAAGCAATTATAGATATCCGTTGAGACCTTAATACTGTGTGTCACGAGGAGGTAGAAGACTCTGAGTAAGTAACCATTTTTTTTTGTGATTGACTTCTCGCAGATCAAGCTAAGAGGTGGTATGTTGCTTAACCAGGCTTGCCTGTGGGTACCTCAGAAAATTAACGCCTCCAGTCAGGTAAAAAAAACGTAAACTAAACGACTAGGTACACGTTAAGACCAAGGGATACATGCCAGGGTCGTGGATTTGTTCGAAAGAGTTACCTTGACCCTGGCACAGGCAACTGAAGAAACACGGGTGGATTTTAGTCAGTAAAAATCTGACACGCCCTCCCGCTCCGCCCAGAGCGGGACAAGTCATTTGATGATTTCCCATCCAAAAAAAAAGACCAGGGAATACCTTGTGAGGTACACACGTTGATGCCTCGGCTTAGGGCGTCGCTGGGAGACGGCACCAAAGGACTGGCTAGATCGGAATTATTCCAAGTAACCACGCATGTCAACAGTCTTGTATTAAACTATCGACCCACCCCTGCTTCGCACGGTTTTTACAACCTGACAAAACATCGATATTTCTTTTCTATTTTAAGTTTTATAGACATATAAACCTTCCAGACTAATTTCTCTAAATGATGGTGAAAACCGCATCAAAATCTGTAGCGTAGTTTAGGAGAACAACGCAGTCACACGCAGACAGAAAACGATTTAATTTTTGATATGTAGGTATAGAATATAGATTATTACTGTCCCCTAAGGTTATCAGCAGCGAATGCCACCGAATCGCTATGAGAATCGCTTTTTACGGAATATGGAAATAAAGTTGATATTACATTGACATGTGTGACGCACCAGAACGCAACAAAGTAACATTGTCGCATTAGTTATAATGCTGGGCAATGGTTCATTCATCTAGCGATCTGAAGCGCATCTGCAGAGTGCAAGACCTGGGTCTGTGTCAAAGGCAAAGTCGAATTATTTATTTCTAATAGGCACATAAGAGGCACTTTTGAACGTCAAGATTTGCAAAAAAACAGAATTGGTTCTTCCAAAAGGTACCTATGTATAGTTGGAGTTTCTTGCCGAATCTTCTCCATACGAAACTTCGTACGTAGAAGAATGCACAGAAACACGCAATGTTCGTTTCCCAATATTTTGTATACATAAATTATATCATTAAATGTGAAGACGATGCACCTAGAATACAATTACTACACAATACCTACTACTACCACAATATGTAAAAAGAGTTTGCTCAATCAGCTCAGTGCAAGATGAATTTACTTACTAACTTAGCAATTAACAATATCCTATAAAATGATCCAGTTTCTGATAGTGTATCTGCAAAAAGTGTGCTGTTCGTAATTGTTTGGGTTCACATGGTTTTATCTTATTTTTAGAACTTTCGAGAATTCCACTTCGCGTGTGAATGGCAACATAATGTATTAGCACACAGTTGAATGAATACACTGTTCTTTGAATAATGCATCTAGCTGGCCTCTAAGCTGTTTATGTTGTTTTTACACGCTTTATATTAGCTTCACTTGTATGTATGTTTGTATGTTTGTTTTTAACCGACTTCTTAGGGCGCGATTTTGACCCACTTCAAACGGTTAGATTTCATTCAAACTTTGTAGACTTAGCGAGGACCGCTGACAATTCAAAAATTTAAAAAATACAAAAAAAAAACAAAAAAAAACTTAAAAAACACGCTTTTGTAGTTAAAAAATAGTAAATAAATAATAGTTAAAAAAAAACGTGGGGTGCTTGATTTTAATTGATTATAAAAATCCCTCAAAAAGCACCCCACGCTTTTTAATAGAATTAAATTATTTTCTACTTTTTTAGTTTGGTTTTTAAAGCGTGTTCTTTAGTTTTTTAAACTATTATTTATTTAAAAAAATAGATGTATTTTATTATAAGGGATAATGTTAATGTAATGTATCTGAACCCAGTGGTAACGGACTTGCCGAGTTGTAGGTTCGAACCCAGTCATGCGCTTTACTTTGTATAAATAATTTCATCACCCCTGCTCTCAAAACGGTGAAAGAAAATCTTTTGGTAAAACCGTCATGTCCTAGAGAACCAACTTAGAAGATATGTGACATCAACCAACCCGCGCTGGGCTCGCGTGGTGGATGATGGCCCACTCTCTCTCAATGAGTGGATGCCTGTGTCCCAGCAGTGGGAACATTATAGTTTGAGATGTTGAACTATGAGACAATCTTTGCGAAAATGTTTTTAAAATCACAGCGGATAATAAAATAACTTACCTAAGTATTTTGATTTAATTTTCCGTGCTCCATTATTTTTGGTACAGAGGCACTGCCTGCAATGATCTTTATGAGTGAACTGGACAATTATGCCTAATTCCGCCTAAAATATAACTTTCACAGAGGACATCGGGGACAGCACAGAGTTAAAATAACAATAGATAAAACAAAATCCCTAAAGAGTTTACATTTGATTTTTCACTCAAATAAGCTTTGAAAGGCAGATAAGATAAAACTGACACAAGTTAAACAAATATTATCATAAATATTTACTTATTTTTATGGCTTTTAAAGAGCTATAATATTTTAATTCGATCGATATTATTCACCAGTCGATTTGACTGAAGACGCCGCGCCGCGTCAGTCAGAACGGATGCTCTAAGATCGGGTCAGACAGTAAAGACCATTTTATAATATCGATAAACTGAATCTGTGACTCCTTTGTATATTAATAAGCTGATTTTATAGCATTGTATGCAAGTTCAATAACTTGAATAGAGATAAGAAAAGATAAAAATAGGTTTATCGATATCGATAAGTGCAGATAGAAAGTACTCGATAGTGTTGTATAAGATAACAACGTTTTAGTTGAGGCACGGAACTGCTGACATATTGAGTTTGATTTTTCAATGAATGCGCTGATTTAGTTACGGAATGTGTTGACAAAGAGGTATTTCGGAAAATAATAATAGTACCTATTGTAAAATAGTACGCATGACAGATAATGTTATCTACGTAATTGGATAAAAACGCTGTTAAACCGCTACCGCTACTGTTTATAGTTTCAATGTTTTAATATTGTATCAAATTCGGCTAGTACATTTTACCTTTTGCATTATTTTGTTTATTTTATGTTGTATTTTAGTTATTTGTTTCCTTATTATTAAGGAATGCACACCTAATTATGAACTAATTAATTGTTTTCCTATTAACGTTGGAATGTTCCGCAAATTTTCATATAGGATTCTGTGATATAGGTATATCGAGCAGGAAAACTAACTCCCAACACTATTTGTCCGCCAAAGAAAATGGCAACTAAGTATATCTAGAACAGCCAACTACAAAGAAGACAAAATAAGCTGTACCTGGGTACTTAAGAAATCGAAACCCACGTGTAGATAATGTACTAAATATTGTCGTTAACTGTGTCGAAAAATAAAGGTAGATGTACAAAATGAGTACAACATCAAACTGTCGCAACTGAGTATTTAAACAATGAAGACACACAAAAGTTCAAGTACAATACTGTGACGTATGTCACACGAGTATGTAGATGTTAACGTAGGAAGTATCACATACCTATTCGTCACGTGTTGCTGTGCGCGGGTGTTCCAACACCGACTCGATCGGAAACGACTGTGTTTTGTTTTGGCCGGGATGTGCCTATGGTATACATATAAGAACTGCATACTATTGGAGATTTTTCAATGTCCTAAAGACAGTCACTGTGTGACCTAACTCGATAAGAAACTGACATATTCTTACCATTTACTTCTTATCGATGGCAAAAAGTTCAAACAAAATTCAGCTGTGCTAACTCCGATCACTGACGCATTCATAATACCATCAAATGCACAGGTCACAGGGCGTGCGGTGCAGGATGGAAGGTAGGCTATTGGGCCGTGCTGCTTACGCACTTGAGGTCTGAGCCGTCCGTGAACCCCCATCTGTGGAGATTGTCTTTGTTTCGGCTGGCTTTGGTTCGAAGTCTATTTACAGATTTCCAAGTCGGTCTCGGTAAAGCGTGCCCAGGTGGATGGCTCTTTTTCTTCTTACCTTTTCAGGTGAGATAATCCGCATGATAGGCTTCTTCCAGGTTCCGGATGAGTAGGTATACACTTACCTAATATTCGTCAGAAAAACGTGCTGTTCTCATCCAGGGGGCCTAGTATACTCTCGAAACCCGTCAACGAAGATAGCCCGTCCAAAACTCTTCTCCCGATTAATTAACTTTTTCGGTCTGGTAAAAACACATCGGAAGTAAGGACAACTGTCAAATCTTAAGTCCGAAGGTGGTATGGAGTGGAAAAGATATTAAGTTCGGCCGAAACTACAGATTTAGTGCTTAGAGAGAAGACCCCCAGGTCCATCTAGCGATGTTTACAGTATCATTGATTCATGGTCTCTTCATTTATACACGACTATTCGCCAAGGAATTGTGTTGTTCTCATCTCGGTTCAACCAGCGGTTCTTCGTCATTCATCAATGTCGCTACTGGATGACGATTTCGTCTTAAATTGGCCATCACTCCTTAATTATCACCGTATCTGAGCAATATGTTGGTTTCTGCTTCGATCACCACAAAATTAAGGATGACTCATTAAAGTACGCCATGTAAGCCAAATGGTTGAACCCTCCTCTCCTAGACCTCACATACAGGAACCTTGAGTCCCAGCAGTGGGAACGCTATAGGCTGATTATTCTACGCATGACTGCTGATAGACAATTAGAGCTGATATTATAATCCATTATCTGCACTTATCTGGGTGGGTAGGTACAGATAACGGAGTGGGATGCATTAGAAGAGCCTCCGATAGTCCTAATGACGTAAATTACAGTGACTCAACTTTAAGTAGCTATGTGGATCTGACGCAATCAGGGGCACATAGGGTAGTCAGTCCTGTTAACATCCTGGCTTTCTGGGTATTCTTCTCACACAAAGAAGGTGCCGCAAAGAGCAATGTCGAGCGCTTAGCTTGGCGGTTGCGTGGAAGCTTATGTCTTCAAGGCATGGCATGTCTTCGGCTGAATAATGATGCTCAATTTTTTCGTCACTACATGAGTTGTTCTTGCATTGCAGAAAAGTGTGTTTGGGTTAGAGATACGCCGGATTATTCTTACTGAGTTTTAGTATTAGTATTAGTATTACTTTTTCCGGTATTATGTTCACCGAATAGAATACTCTGCTGAGTAACTCGGGTTATTTGACGCAGGTATTGAGAACGTACACACGGCTACACACCAAGCTATACATTTCCAGTATAAGCTGATCTCGCATTGTATAGGATTTCCGTACAATGCGAGATCAGCGTAAACTGGAAATGTATAGCTTGCTGTGTAACCGTGTGTACAAAACGCTTGGATATTATAGTAGAATGCCATGCAAGTGTTTGGCCTAGCTACGAGGAATTAGCACCTGCAGCGCCGCAACAGCGTAAAGACTCGCAAAGTGCCATCGCTATTGAGTTAGACCAATATCTACGCGAAAATATATTACCCAGATAGACTGTTTTTTACGTGATTTTTCTGATATTGACCGATCTACATTATTATTGTCAAGAGGTCCAGGTAGTTTATGAGTTCTTTTCGAATGCTCAGCAGTCAAACCGAGTTGTTCGGCCGAAAACGAGTACTACTAAAATGGCCGAATATAACCGAGTACTCGGCGCATATCTAGTATGGATACTGTTGAAGGCGAAAAAGTTACAGGCCTCAACTAATTCGTAGATGACAGACTGGGAAGAAGTGTTGGCAGACCAACAGCCCCTAGGAACCCAGGGTAAGAACCCCAGGGTCCTTTATAGGTCATCCATCCGTCTAGGCTCATCAAGGTTTTACCCAGGTAAAACCTTGATGAGACTCACACACGCCAGGGAAGAGGCTTAAACTCAGCATTGGCTGGAATGAGGCAATGATGAGGACGATGAAGGGACACATTATCCAGTGATGAGGACGATGAAGGGACACATTATAGTGTATTCTGGTTAACCTTACCACAAAACGAGACTAAATTATGTATTTAGGTATCCACATGTTTACATACATAAATTATATCTTACTGAGGTAATAAATTAAGCCTTATCTAATTAATTACCGTTAATTACCGACACAAGCTCAAGATTATCGTTTGGATGAATAGGTGGACTGTTCGGTTTAAGCCTAGAGCTTGATTGAAGTGACTGTGTTTGCCTTTAGTTGGAAAAATTATCAGTAAAACGATTTTTGACCTTTGGTATGAAGGAATTTTTGAGAAGAACGTTCTGATTATTGTATTTGTCCTCCGTTTAAACATCTGAATAAAGCAGACCTTAGTGTTAATAAATCATTAAAATTATTTGTATTCATTTTTAAATTATTAAAAAACCAACTGGGGGCCTACTCTCTAACTCTGTCCACGAAGATACGGGCCCGTCCGAAAGTAGTTCGAAACATCTTAGTGAATCCTACAGCCAATTAACTAACTTTTTAGGACGGGTAAAAACATATCGGGGGTAGGTAGGGACAGCTGTCAAATCGTGTTGTCATTCATTCTTAGTTCTGGCTGCAAACTAATCTTCTGTCCGCAAGTGATACGGAGTTGGGAACGCCCGTTACTTCGACCGAAACGACGGACTTCGTGCTTAGGGGGTAGGCCTCCAGAACTATATTTTTTCTTCAAATCAAATCAAAATATTTTTATTTCACATAAACCTGCAAGGGCACTTATGAAACGTCAGAAGCTAGGTGCACGGTTCCAATTTGTCGCTTCCTATGGAGAAGAGCCGGCAAGAAACTCCACGGTTACTCTTTTAAAAATAATTGGATTTTATAATATTTTCAAATTACAGTGAAATTAGGTATGGGAGGACAGTGCAGGCCTGTCAATAAGTACCAGGTACTTAGAGGAATGAAAATAAAGAATAGAAACTGTAGGCCTACAACGTTCTTATTTGGTAACATGATATTGTCCAGTTTCGTTTCAGAGAAGTGGGTATTTAATTAGGTATTCGTTTTCCTCCTCCGATTCTTTTTATAGATACGTTCAAAGATTCAAAATGCACCGCAAAAATTGAGAGTAAATCTGACAATTTATTACTGTATTTTCCTCTACAACAAAATAAAGGTTAAAATCATTTAAGTTACCTGTTTTTCTGTGCCTAGTTGAAGTGTAAAAAACCACGTTCACACGTACCTACGTAAAAATATCGCGGTGGGATTTTATCGCGCCAATGGATTTTCAACCCTCAGCTTAGAACCGAGCTTCGAGAATCCTACAGAGTGCATCTCACCACGTCGAAAACACAAACACTGTTCGATTTTCAACTCTCGGCGCTAAGCAGTGCGTTGAATATCCAGTGCGCCAAAAAATCCTGCCACGATATAGTCACGTTCATGCGAACGCCGAATTACACTTTCATCATAATAGTAATGTTTCAAAATCAAAATCAAAATTCACTCATTCAAATTAGGCTGAGAATCAGCACTTTTCGAAAGTCAAAATACAAAGACAGTCCCTCAAAACGCCTACCCTTCACCACTTCCTAATGCTTTAGCTGAGAAGAAAAAGTGGCGCAACAAACTCCCCAGCAGCATAGCTGTCTGTTTAGTCGGATAGACTTGATTCAATACATACATAGGCAAAGTAATAAACATTACGAGACACAGAACATTAATTAAATAATTAGACATATGTCAGCTAGCTATGCCAATATACGAACAAATAAAATGAAAACTCAACTCAAGCACAAACAATAACAATTAAAAAAATGTGAATAAACTATAGTACCAAAATAAAAGCCTCCTGGTATAAAGGGCGTGATAGCTTACATATGCAATGCTGGATTATGTTCACATAGCTGTTACGACACGAGTTACAACTCGAGGCCACAAATGATAATAGGACCATCGACGTAAAGTAATAAACAGGTAAGTAATTATTAATAACAATAACAAAATCAATGTTTACTTTGGTCATATTTAATTTCGTGCAATCTCACTGACATTCCAACTTTATTAATAGCTTATTGGTTTATCTAGTAAAGATGTTGTTGTAACTATCTATAACGTTGTTAATAACGTAGTAAGAGAAAGTGACATGCGTCGTACTACGTATACTATCAAGGAAACAGACATGTGACTAATTTGAAAACAAAATCCCGTGCACACAATGACCACATAATTTTAGCAAGCGTTTCTATAGCGGCTGAGCGCTGCAACCAATAATAGTCTTTACGGTGTATAGATGTTAGTTTCCTACAGGATGGCAGAGACGCGTAGAAGTTTATAGAGGTTAAAAAAACACTGCTATTTTGTAGAAGAGTATAAAATATAATACCTACGGGGTCAAAATGTAGGGAGCAGCTAATTTTATTTTAATAACAGACGGAAAAATTTCAACGCTAAGGGCAATAAAGGTCTTTATTGTTAAATTAAAGAGATGCCTCCGACTGCATGAGACTGCATAAAGTATTTAGGTATCAGGTTTAATAGTCAACCTCTTTAAATAAAAAAGTTTATTGTTTTCATCTTTTTTGAAGTTCACTTTACGTAGTCGGGTTTTTTGTTTAAAAAAGTACTTTTTATACTTCTTAGTTAATCTAATTTTTTTACACTCTATGAATGTTTGCACGCTGTTCATGAAACCCTTTTTTTTGATAACCAACTCGATCGGTTTTGAGTAACAAAAAAAAAAATTGAAGATATAAGTAATATGGCACTAAAATCGGCCATTTTAATTTTCATAACTTTGATAAATACCCAGTGTCACTCTTACAATTTCTGAAACGGATCTAACGACGCCTCTCAAGCTAAAATCCATTTAGGATACATAGTGTGCCAAAGACATACACATACACACATACACTCGAGAAACATAACCCTCCTTCTGTCGCAGTTGGGTAAAAAGAGGATGTGGCGTAAAAACGTAAATATGGTCCGCGGACGAGTGCGATAATAAAGCGTAGATGTATGTATGTACGCGTCTGCAGCTTACTGTAACTTTTTTGAAGCGTTGATCTAATCTCTCAGGTTAAGTCAAGTTGAACAAACAAATAGACCCTTTAAATAAATAAAATACATAGGTAAATTCCCTTGCAGATAATTAGGGAATTCTAGCAAACTCGGTATTTACGCAGTTATCAAGTTGAAGACTTATTAATGTTTTATTTGCTTGCCCGGAGTTAACGTCTGGATAAAGTTCCGATTTCTGTTTGCATAAATCTCGTCTTATTTATTATTTGTTTGTTGATCTATGTTGAACGGAATTAAATTACGTATATGTACTTGTAACTAGCCATCGGTACAACTTCGCTTTGAATTACTCAAAAACAAATTAATTTGTTGTCAAAGTAAATTAGCGTGAGCATGGCAATGACCTGCAGCTTTTTTCCACACTGAAGTAAGATTTAAATAATAATGTGGAGTCAGAGAGAGCGAAACATGAACACATGAAATCAAAAAATCAAAATCAAAAGTCATTTATTGAAAATAGGCTGAGAATCAGCACTTTTAAAACGTTAAAATTACATAAGACAGTCCCTCAAGACACCCACCCTTCACTGACTACTGTGATTGGACAATACACACCCAATTGCACCTGATTGAACTGGCTGATCTTCTATGATCTTGGTTGATAATATAAAATCGTTATTTATATCAATAGAATAATAGTAAATTCGGTAGTGCAGTCTTAGCTAAGAATGTGTAAGCTCATAAACATCTTCAGAGAGTGCTGCGTTTTTCATCTAATACATTTTGTGCATTAACTTTGATGCGTTTGACGTACAAAACATTCGAAGATAAACTAAACGATTGACGTGGGTAGGTTTGACCTTCACCCTGACTCGTTGGATTCGGCTGTTGCCAAGGCTCAATCGAACGATGCGACGGTTACTTCTTCACACTTAATGTTAGCACGATTCGTATTATGATGATACCGTTATAGCTCATAGCTCATCAGATTTTAAGTTCCTACTGCTGGGACACAGGCCTCTTCTCTTGGAGAGGGCGTGGGCTACATTCTACCATACCCACAGTGGGTTCGTAGATGTCACATGTCTTAGAATTTTTGGTCCTACGACATGTCGGTTTCCATACGATGTTTTCTTTCACTGTTTTGAGAGCAGCGGTGATGAAATGATTTACACCAAGTAAAGCGTCTGCCTGAGTTCAAACCCACGACCTACAACTCGTAAGTCGGAGCCGTTACCACTGGGCCACCACAGCTCATAGCTCATTCCATGTGGTGGTGCTGTCCCACAAATTATGGGGCACTTAATATCATGTCCAGTATGCCCTGTTATATGCACGTTACAGGAGTAGATGGACGCTACGGAAAGTGCCAAGCTCATTGCCAAATTCTGGCCAGATTGTGTATATACAAGGTGAATTTTTAGTCACCGTTAAAATTTTTCAGGGTGATAGGCCCCGTGAAATTGAACAACGTTTTCCAAGGAACATGGGTCGAAATATGAAAAAAAATCGGACCTCCCATGCAAAAACAATAGTCAGCTGATCGATTAAAAATTCACCTTGTATATGGACACGCACAGAAGAAAAGCAAGCCATATTGGTAGCTGGGCTAACGGACCACTTTTGAACTGAGGGTAGGAATAAAAGATAGTAGATCTGAGCCACACAGGTAAATGCGCTTCGCTTAGTGCTACACTGCGTGCTAAGTGTTATTTATACTCCTAGCGAACCCACGCATGCTTTTGCGATTGCAAAGGCACATGCAAAATCAATAGTCAGCTGATCGATTAAAAATTCACCTTGTATATGGACGCGCACAGAAGAAAAGCAAGCCATATTGATAGCTGGGCTAACGGACCACTTTTGAACTGAGGGTAGGAATAAAACATAGTAGATCTGAGCCACACAGGTGCGCTTCGCTTAGTGCTACACTGCGTGCTAAGTGGTATTTATACTCCTAGCGAACCCACGCATGCTTTTGCGATTGCAAAGGCACTTGCATAATTTGTAACTTGATCGAGCAACGTTACTCACCAAGTAAACCTGCTAGCTTTATGGCTTCAGCCATTAGGTTTTCCCGTCTTTTTATGATTTATTAGGGGGGTTTTATGTTGTTCTTGGAACAAATTCCTTACTGCACGTTATACTTGCCCATTTCGGTTTAGGTCTCATTTGCCAGGTATGCGAAACTGAAAGAACCTTGGTCCCAACCGGGTGTCCAACGCCCTAGACACCTATCGGCTGTTTTTTTGTCCTCACATATAGCAGCAATAAGAATGATGTAGCTGTACAGCATTTTTTATTTTGTAATATCTTGATTTAAAAGAGTGTCCCTAGAGTTATGGGGATTTTCTGGTTCTTCTGCAAAGATATCTGTTTTGGAACGGGTCACAAGCTTCAAATTTCTGACTCCTTGAAAATTCAAAAGTGGCTATAAATGGTTAACAGAAATGTATGTTTTAAGTTTGAGTTTCTAATGCCTCGCTTTTTGTTCTACTAACATTATTCAATATTCATATCAATTATAATTCGCGTTATCATTTAATCATACTTTACTCGTGTAATGTCTAGTATTAACATTTTAACTCTGCTTAGAAAATAGATCACAAGGCTTACTACCTATTTGCGATTAGATAAAACTATCTAGTGTTTAGATTGTACCTTTAATCAAGGCAAATGTAATATCTTTGCTTGATAAGATTCATTCGTATTCAATCTAATGGATATGTATTGGGAATAGAAATGCGTCTTTCATCTTTAACATCATCTTGCTACGTTTGTAACATTATTTGGAGTCTGCGCTATAGGTGCAGCAGGCTTAGCATGACACTTTATATTTCTACGAAGAATAGACAGTGCTTTTTGAATACAAAGTGACATTTCGTTTCTCCATTTTTGACATCGCACCGTAGATATCCTTCTACAATCCGTCATTTTGTCTTTCGTGTCTAACGAGTCCTTTTATATGTAGACTATTTCAGAAGAATACTTCTTCCCGAACTGTCAAAATCACACTGACAACAAACTTTCAACTCGTCGGCCACAAAGTATGTACGATTATCTACAACATCATGATTAGTTTATAACGCATAACTGTGATAATTAACACATAGCTATCTTCTCCTATTGTACATCATTTAGTTAATAATCATTTCGATTGTTCCGTTGACAAATCCGTGCCCGTGTGGCCAAATGGTACCGACCCCGACTCACGAGTTGTACGTCGTAAGTTTACACCAAGACAAGCGCTTTACTTCGTGTAAATAACTTCATAACCTCTCAAAACGGATTATTATGTGCTTTAGGGACTTTTTCTAATTGCCAACATCTCCGTTCCACTTTCTTCGTAGCCATTTGATCTTTCACAAAATACATTCATGTTATCATTGGTCTTCTTTTGGTATTCCCTCAATTCATACTTAACACTTTCATGTTATATGCTCGTACGTCCTCCGTTTGAAATATCTTTCTATACTATGACCAATCTGTAACTCTTTTGATGCTATACATTGCTTGATTGTTTGTATCCACGTCAAACCAAGGGAAACTGCAATTTCATTCGTAAACAAATATTATACTCCCTTGTCGAATTGTTCAGCCGGGTTGCTACAATGGCAGCTATAATAGGGATTTTTCACCAAATCATTTTGTAAGAACAAAATCAGTCATGTAAATAAATTCGAAATAAAGCGGCCTCTGCCAATCCCCTTAGACGACTTTTTTTCAAACATTGCAGTTTCAACTCTCGGTGTTGAGCCGAGGATTGAGAATACAATAGAGTGCATCCCAGCGCGCCAAAAACACTCCTAACTCTTAACTCTCGGGGATTAAATTCGCCACGTTAAAAATCCGCTCGTGGGTGGGAGGACTTTCAGCGAGGTAATACAAAAACATCTCGTGTTTGACACATGTTTTAAATATTTAAATGATTTATGATATTCTTTCATTGCCACACGAGGTAATGAAATACAACGTTAATATTAAAATTACCATAATATTCGAATATTTTGCATCACATTGTGAAAAAAATATTTTGCCTTTATAATTTGCATATACCTACCTACCGTAAATAACTTTTGTATTATTTCCAAATGAATATTATTTCGGATATTGCATGCCTCAATCAAAAGATTTTTAATATTAACAGTTACATGGAGAACTGAAGAATTAAAATGTACGTATGTGTAATACGTTACACACTATTAATTAGAATTTTAATAATTTTGAACAATATTGCTAATCCATTGCTTCATAAGTTCGAAAAAATTGTTAGATCAACAACGTAAATAACGCAATGAATACAGTTGATCTGTCAAAATGCAAGCCAATCTTAATGTTAGTGTTACGTAACTACCCCTCTTTACTGTTACTTTCAAAAGATTTTGAAAATAGCAGTATAATAAGTGCATTAAAACATTTAAAAAATTTAAAATATAAAATATTTACTTACTTAAAAATGAAATCTGTTGTACAGATTTAATTTTTAAAATGTTCTTTAATGCTCATGTTCATATTACTTACATTATTTTAAAGATAGTTCTAATTAGTAGGGCTGATAACTGTTGAAATTTTACGATTTCTTTATACTTTACCTTTTAAGTAGGTATCATTCCACGTAAAAAGACGCAAAGCACGCTTTATACTTTTCTCTAGAAATCTTCCATTGTTTGTTGACAAGAAAAAACCATTAAACGAAGTTATTGACCAACGTCGTAGCAATATACTTTATTTTAGTTATTAGTTTAAAATGAAGCCAATCGAGTAAATGGAAGTATATCCATTAAATAAAATTCTTCCGTTTTATAGCTCGCTCTAAAGATTCCGCGGTTTCACTCTCTATTCTCCACTGAACATAGTTATAAAGAAGCAAACGTTTTAAACACAGTATAATTTTCTGAGAAGAATAATAACGTTCTAATAACTATATAATAAAAATGAGCCCTTTTTTACTCAATAAAAACGACAATCTCAAGGGGTCCTAAGATAATCCCCTGTGGAATGAGCGGGGCAGGTAAGGTGCGATCTCATCTGGGGCTTAAAACCGGGAATGAAAAAGGGACTGTCTTAATCGGGTGTGGGAACAGAACCGAGATTTCAGAGAACAATAAAACTGAGTGGCGTGCTTTAATAGAAGTAGAAAACGAGAGTATGTTTGAGATAAAAGATGACAATGTTGATGAAGGAAATGATATATTGAATGAAACGTAGATCAAAGGATCTTGTGTAATGAAGGTTTTTACTAATAGACTAAAATAGAGACATTTATCTAAACGTTTCAGTGAGACCAAATAGACTACTCAATATACTCTTTTGAATGTCTATTAATTCGACCGGCTTGATAGATGCGGCTCAGAATGCCATATGATCAACATCACGCTTAGATTTGCTTAATATTGCGAAACAGCATCATTTTAAAATTTCTTAGTAACCATTATTATAATAATTAATGCTGGGAAATTAGTTTTATTATCTATTTTAGTTATGCAATTTCTCATCACCGTGTTGTATCCACATGTTTGACAAATTATTATTATAACGTCCGGGATAAAACTCGCTGTCTCCTCACTTTACATCAGCGTAACTCAACATTGCGAAACTAATTGAACGGTCCTCACATGACCGAACCAATAAAAAATTGTGTTTTAAAAGATCTGCAACATTTGTGTTTCTTTCGGTGTTCTTGCTCAGAGTAGTCAGCAAGAAATGACGGACCACATCTAGTAAAAAAAAAATTGACGTGTTTGTTGATTACAGTTATTTATCACAATAATAATTTGTAGATATCAAGAAACAATTAGTTTTTGTAGCGAATATTGCCAAACGATTATTTTTGGGAATCAGCTCCCATTTTGCAAAAGCGAAGGAGCCTTCGCTTTAGCAAATGGGATTACAGCTCAGTAGCTGTAAAGAGCTATACAAAGGGAGGTATAAGTTGCCACATATTGTGGTCATGACTAACAAAATTATTATCACGATGGGTCAATAATCAAACTAGCAGAAACGATAACGCATCCGTTTCAATACCCAAAACCACAAAGTATACAGTTACAAAAGATGCACAGCTCACAATGGACAATAGCAAGCCAACATTGATGCAGAGCGAAACAAAAATATTGCTGCTACGTTACTCGTACACACTGCATCCGGACTGTTCTAGATTGTTCTGTCCTTATTTACACCTTTCAGACACCATATGAGTAGGTATATCAGCGTTTAAAAGTAGCAACATTGACAGAAGAATTAAAATGAATTCGATTGTGTTGGTTTGAGCAAGAGATGTGCAGGATCGATCGATATATCGATAAGACGAAGAAAAGAGCGGAGATGAAACACATTAAAAGAGAGTAAGAAATTAATATTGTGGATAGAAGCGGAGAGGACTGCACGGGGGATTATATGAATCTAGAGAGTAAATGATTAGGATGGAGGAGAATGGAAGCGACTAACTTACTACGCTGACCCAACACCACGCACAGGATGCCTGCAATGCCCATAACCAGAAAAAACAGCTTTTGATTTCAGTTGTTTTACCAGAATGACATTCTCCTAAAGAAACATAGCTTTTGAATATTGAGGTTGTTATAGCATATTTTATAACTTGGATCAAGGGCAGGCCGGAGAAGAATGGTCCCTTATCACAGGTAACTAAAACTGGGTTCCTCATACGATAAAACTCTCAGAGCAGATTGATCTTTTCGAAACTCAATCGTCCTCTTTGACTGCGTTGACATTTGCTCCTTATCGAAAACTAAATATTGTGATTCATTCATCAGTATGATTAACGTTGCGAAAATTATCTTATATATATATTTAATGTGTGTCCAAATTATCTGTTGAGTGGCTCTTGAATTTAATGGTTATAGCAGAGTTTTGACTAAACAATTCAGGTTTTAATCGTCATGAAATGCCAACCAACGAATTATCTATTACGTTAGTGTCCTCTTAAGCATCTAATACTTCCACGGGTTCTTTTATTAAAATTTTTCTGAAGCCTGTACATATTTCTAGAAATACTATTAATGAAATGATTTAGTATGTTTTTTTACTGATTTCTGGGTTGAATTATAGAATCGGGTCGAATAAAACAAAGATAGGTACTCCAATAAAAAAAATTACTGTGTTAATGTATTCAGTACTATTCGAAATCTGTAGGTAGATTAACATAAGACCTTCATCAAATGGTTCAATTGAAACGAACATCGTGTACCTAACAAATATTAATTTAACTAACCGAATAGGTACGTTGAATATTTAATTTTAACGGTCATTTGGTTTGCATGATTAACATACTGACCGTAAACATTCTAGCGCTGATTCTAAACAAAGTTTGAAATCGAATCGAAAAAAAATCTTCATCGTTGGCTGATTTGTGTAAATAAATGTTCTTTCGTTATTCATCTTTATCATGTATGAGATGAAAAGATCAATGTTAAGGTGACCCTTTTTAAAATTCAATAATGTAGAATATTGCACTCGATATCTTGACAGTTCAGATATTGTCGATACTGAAAAGGGATTGTTATTACTAGTCTCAGTAGTACGACAGAAATAATGCGATTGGAATTGCAGTTCATTGAAGAACTGTAATTCTTCACAATTGGAATTTTAAACGAAAATCTGTTAAAGGGAAAAATATAGAGACCAAGCATTCTCCTAAGCGAAAAATAATACCCTTAACTAAAAATAAGGAAGCCAAGTCCAATATACTGCCATTGTAGGATAATCTTGCCTGACGACAATGAATCACAAAGTTATTTTTGTAACAGCTGCTAACGGAATAAAAGCTTTATTTCAATTACTGAAACGCTATATTAAGATAGTTACCCTTAGACATCAGAGTAACAAAGTAGTTCTATATTAATCCCTTTTAATTTTAGACTCTTGTACATTTTACAGTTCCATAAAATGCAAGAAAGTAACTTTGCTATTTGAAATTAAACATGTTGAAAACTTTAGGTGTGGTATTTATTCCTTTACAGTATCTATTGTTGCAACTTGCAAGCACATTGTTATGTAGTGATGCTCCATAAGTTCAGCCATTTTCAGTGGATCTTAAAATGTTTCTATAATTTTATGTTCAACAGGTTTTGTAATAATATCGTTACTTTCTTCAGCTGGACAGTTTTTGCTTTCTACGGTAACTCGGCTAGCCACATTAAGGCCGTTAGTTATGGCTATTCATAACGCAACTCCTAGCGTGTTTGTATTGTAAGACGTGTCAGGTAATTTTTAACAATACGACGAAACACGCTAGCCAAGACAATGAAGTTTGCTCACGCAAAAAAACGTTTTTTCAACGCTGAATTATTAAACTAAAAGATAAAGTTAATCTGAGTATTCGAGTTGTCATTAATAAAATTATAGACGCTTTATAGTCTGATTTATAGCACAGGAGTGAGTGACAGTTATTGGTAATGATGAAGTTCAAAAGATTCAAGGAGACAATAGACATTTATTTAAAAAATTGTGGCTGTAAAAAAAGATTTTGACACTTTTAAATAGGTTAAATAATTTGAAAAGTATAACATCGGTCTACCAGAATACGTTGTCGGTTAAAAAGAACCGTATGTTACGACACTCGTTACATTTATGATGTTATGTGGAATGTGTAATCCAATTTAGTTGAAACATAATTATGAAAGAAACATACATAAACCTTGATGTAAAAGGAATTAATTTTTAAAATAGCCACAACAATTTCAACTCTGACTCGACTAAAAATAATCGATTTAATCGAGCCGTACTAAATTAAGGTACACCGCCACCACTACTCTGATTTCACATTCGATTTTTGATTTTTTTTAAGTAATACTTACAGAGAAACGTTTAAATTGTACACCATGACCCAATTCACAGAACAGCACGTTGGAATGTGCAGTTTATAACCTTAAAACAATCACGAAGACACTTGAAAATGCACCTGTTTTGTATACGATTCAAAAGAATTATGTTTATAAAGCAGCTGGAATTAAATTGACACGGATTTTTGTACGATATTTGGGTAAGAATGGCCGGCCGGCGAAGCGTGCGCGTCGGACTGAGGCGAAACGTCTAGCGGGCTCGACACTGCATTGGTTCCGAGCGAGTTGGCTCGTCACACAAACGTCATTTTATCGCGCGACGCGCTTACGCCGGTTTCCTTTTCAACCGTTGGCATCGCTTGCACGTCCACCATGTCTGTTTATTTTAACGGCTTGTTTACGTATTCCGCTGAGCGAGCGGCATCGAATAGCGAATTTCAAGAAATCCAATTGTTCTGTTACAGACTGTTGATGTGTTGGTCGATAAATGCAATGTGCGCTTAATGTTTAATGCATTTTAACATAATCTCATCATGTTGTGCTGCGATGAGAAAAATACCACAAGTGTATATAACTACATAAGTATCGATTTGCTATCTAAATGAATGAGTGACGATGACCCCATTAGATATTTTTTAGGCGACTCGATAGCGTGATGGTCGCGTGATCGAAAAAATCATGTGTAGGAAATGTACAAGCAATTGTGATTTTTAACACTTTAAAATAGGGTGTATAACACAATAAATTAATGAATCAGCTGTTAATGAGTCAGTAGGAAGTTAGTTGTATTCACACGTGGCGCGACGTGCCTATATTATATGAATAAATGTATATATTTTGTATGAAAACTTGCAAAAATTACAATTGAAGTGAAGAAGTGTGACATTTTTGTAGAAATATTCATTACAATTAACATTCCTGATGGCATGTGGCATATTATTTAATACTTAATATCTCCGTACCGTTACAAAAAAAAAAATCCTGGTAATTCGTCAGCCTTGTTTCTGGTATTCGTTTTAAACCCCTACTGGTTTATTCACATTATGTGATTAATTTATTTCCAATTAAATAATACACGTTTCAAAGTAAAATAACAGTGCATCAGTTACTTAAAGGTAAACACCACATGTATAAAACAATGAATCAGAGAAGTAAGCTAGTTTTGTAACTTAGTAATTAGCGCTAATATTAAAAAAATGGTAACATGCATCGGTAAAAATTATGGTGTGGTCATCTACATTTTATCCAAATAAAATTACATAATTATAGTATTTTTCCTGTTTTAATCAAGAATTGATAAGCCAAGACAAAAAATCCAACATTATTCGGTCCAGCAGGTTTAGCTATGTTTTTTCACTGTCACTGCCTAGCTCAACGTCAATGTTATTTTTTTTAATGGGTCACTTATTGACCTCGATCATGCCTGATGACATGCGATGTATGAAGTCTATGATGGAACTAGCGTGGCCAGAGATTTCCTAAATGTGCTCTTACACGGGCCGTTTTTTGAGCAATTATTGCTCGGCAACACTAATGGATCAATCTGGATCAGTTAAGTGGTGCAATCTGGAGCAGCAACAATAAAATGCGGAAATGGTTTCGAGAATATTGCTTCTGATTGCTCCTTAAATTACACATCTCTCAATATTGCCAATATGAGTTGCCGAATATCCAATCGGTTTGGAAATTTTTAGTCAATTTCTCTTTTAAACACACGGCTACACATCAAGCTATACATTTCCAGTATAAGCTGATCTCGTATTGTATAGAATTTCCGGAAATGTATAGCTTGATGTGTAGCCGTGTGTACGTATAACTACATCTCGTTTTTGCGAGAGGAACCGGCCGGCGGCGGAGGCGGCGGGGGTTGGGCGTATTGCCTAGTTTTTTAAGTTGCTCCATATTGCATGGTATTGTGTGACAGGTTGCTACATGTTGCCATTACTCTAAATTGCTGGATGTAGTCGTGACGTCATAGTTGACGATAATTGACCAGGATGGAGCAATTTTAGTTGCTCGTGTAAGCGCACCTTTATTGTATACCTAAATGTGGTTTTCATTATCACCAGTGCTCGCCCAGTGGTCGAAATTCGTCCATAATTAATTTAAATTTGTTCGAATTGTATAAAAATATTAGCTTTCTGTCCTCCTTCTCCATGTAAACTTTAACTGTGCCAAATTTCATATTCCTTCGTACGTGTAATTTTAATAAAAAAGGGTACCTCTTTACGTGCGTGCATAGATAATCAATTACATAAACGGTAATGGTGCTTTTAATTTCTTTTGTTTTTATTTAGGAGCATTCTGTAAAATGAAATGATTTCACTTTCACTCACACTCTTAATTTCCGTGTCTTCTTGTGCTTGTTTTCTCTTTCGTAACAACGAAAATATTTTAGTAATTGAGATCCTTCTTTTGATGCATATATGAATTGTACTCAAATAACAATTTGTTCCGAATATACAGTAGTCTACCGTTGTCGATTTCTCAAAACTTGTCATCAAATCAACATCGTAAAACCTATGTGGAACAAATTTGTTCATTTCAAGTTTCTAGTACTACATACCCATTGCGCCCATGAGAACTTTCTCGAAGGTCTGACCGGACTTATAAGGTTAAGAGCTATGAGCAATAGCGTCGTGCTTATGGGTGGCTACGTCTAGACAAGGTTCTCGAGTCAGGCCAGTAGACGCACTGACACGTTTTAGATGAGTCATCTGTATAATATTGATAGTGCGTTCTTTATCAGTTTGCTATGAAAAGACGTTGGCCTATAAAATTAGAGGGATTTCATATGTGGTACGTGCAGTAGGTTTAGTCATTACAAGATGTCTTATTGTGTTTTTGTAGGTTTCTTCTTCTATTTTGCGAGCAAAACTAATGTTAACAATTTTATCAATAGATTGATTTTTTGGTTACTCCATTCGCATGCAACATTGCATCTTCCTTGAATCTCTGGTTAAGTTTCAAAAGATAGTACGGATTTGTAATAAGTTCTTCAACAGAATTTAGGCGTACCTCAAATTATCTGTATCTATTATAAGACGCTCATTCGGTCTCAATTAGATTATGCGGTCCCTATTTGGAAACCCTTCTATCAAAAATACGTAGTTGGAATAGAAAGGGTCCAGCGCAAGTACCTCCATGCTATGTATTACAGATGTTATGGGACTTAAAAGACTTATCTGTCATACTCCCAACTTCTTGATAAGTACAAGCTTATCAGCTTGGAGAACCAGCGCAAATACCTATAGAATGTTGGAGTTCTATAATTCTAATTTCAATGATACTGATTTATTTGCGTGCCCAAAAATAAATTGAAATCTTAGGTCCGTATTACAGAACGTTCCTCAAGTACAGTTTGATCTTCAATCAATTGATCACAGTTTAAGTATAGAATCAATACTTGAGCATCGTTCTTATTCCAGAACGGTAATCAATCTATACTCAGTTAAATCGAGACTCAGATCGAGCCAAATGCAGAGATGTGTATTGTCTATGCATCAACCTGTTTTCATTTACGATTTGTTTATTTACCAAGTTTGTTCTGTCTCTTCAGTGGATCAAAAAAAAAAAAAACTGTAAGTACCCAATTATTGAGTAAATCAGCGTTATTTTTTCTGGTCCCGAATAGAACAATGCAATGCCCCATTTATTGAAATAAATTATGGTAATTTTGTATGCAAAAATGTTTAGCTTAAAAGACTTGTAACTATGTCCATAAATAGGTCTGCTGTTTAAAAGGTTAGTATGTCAATTAAATGCACCGCTACTAAAATAAATACCAGCAGTTTGTTTATCGTTTATTTGTTTTGCTGATTTAATTTAATTTTCTCATTTAGAAATGGCACGACGAAAGAAAAATTTTAATAACTACATTAGAAAAAAACCTGCTTTTAAAAATTCTGAAAGATTTTAAACTCGTGGTCGTTGAATAAATTATTGTAATGATCTACTTCTTCAAGTTTATCCATTTCGATAGTTCTAAATCGATACAACAATATTTAAAAACTCGATAACAAAACAGAAATTGATATAATATGTAAAAATCTACGCTCAAGCGCGGTCTCGACCACACTTGGGTGATTACAGATCCAATCACTGCTTGGGTTCGATTCACGAACTGAGTAACGATCTAAAATAAAGCCAAACTCAGCTAAACTATGATCAACGAATCTATGCTTGAGGAACGTTCTAAAATTAAAACCAGACTCAAAACTAGTTTTAAACAGTGATCAGTGCTTAAGTTTTCTTCTGTAATACGGACCTTAGATTATGAATGTTTTTATGTTGTTATTATTTATTTATTGTATAACTTTAATGAAATGAAATTGTTTTTGATATTATTTATTTTGTAGCTGTAGCTAGCTTCATAGTTACTTTTTTATTTATTTCAAGATATTTGTGAGCTTTGCTAATGCTCGTCTAGTGGCAACCACTGATCTTTAAATGTCTTATCTGCGGATAATGCACAGGGCTGCAACATTATTGTAATATTATGTATATATATTGTGTATTCTATGCTGTAGGTGGGTCCTAAACTAAAAAAGATCTACATCCTCTTAGTAACATTATTTATCTTTTCTTCTTGTAGTCTCACACGCTATCTTTTTTCACCTTTTAGCCTACAATAACTTTAAGAGCGTTATTATAAAACACATCATTTTTACGAATTTTATAGTTTGGATAATTAATTATTCCGTTTCTCTATTACGAAGTAACATGACACTCCATAACATCACGTATTTGCTCAAAACGAACGTCACCTAATTACCCATCACTACTTCATAAGCAAAGCCTTGTTTGTATAAAATGTTTGTGTGTGGTAGATGTCCTTGTTTCGGTAAATAGATTGTCTATACAAGTGGTGCGTGCTATCAGGAATGTGTTTTTTTATAGTCTATTTGCTATGTGTTTTATGCCCAAATGACATTTCATTTGGGCTGAGGCATTCCTCAGAAAGCTCGCTAAGCCTGCCTTGCCTGCTGGTCTTGCACCAGCTCTTTCCCCGGTCGTAAGCTCTTTTAGAGAGTGAGGGAAGAGAGAGTGCACCTATGTCTGCGACTCTGCGCACATACTTGTCCACCCTAATTCCTCCCGCGTCGATGGTCAGACTCCACTGAGGTTGGCCATGATGGCCGAAATTCGGCCAGAAGGATAACTATTATTATTTTATTAGTACACACTTCTGTTTATCACTTTTCTTCTACGACAGCCTATCCTGGTTCTATTTTACTTGGAGCCAACAGAATATGTTTGTTTAAATCTCCTTTTCAGTACAGTCGTCATATCATTCCCTCCTTGTCATTCAGCCAATTAGACATTCAGCAGCATTCGATTGGTTAAGAGGTCACATTGAAGTCCCATGGCTAATCAAAAGGAGCTATTTTCTTTTCCATTGAAGTATTGTGTCGAAGGATCCAGTGCAGTTACGTCGTAAAATTATTTTGATTTAAGTAGTGTTTTCAAAATCGTCATCTCCTCACGTTTGGCTGATATATCAGACCTAAATATGTCAGATATAAAGATGTCAGACCTAAAGATGTCAGAGCTAAAGTTGTCAGAATCAGGCCAAAACAAAACATTATGGAACATCCGGAGCTGTTAATACCTTTTTAATGATCTTAGTCATTATTATAATTGAAGGTTACTACAAAGTCAATTATATTATTATTGGTTGTAGTTGGTTCAATTATTATTCTGGTCTATTGTCTTGAGGCCCCTTAAATACAATACTATATGGGGCCCTTGACCATACGTCTAATTTTAGACGATGATTCATTGTTAATCCAACTGTACCTACTCGCTGTACAGTTGTATGTTGTATGCCATTGAAATATTTATTGTATTTAGATTGACTTATGGCTGTAATGAGGTCATTTGGATATTCTCGTTTAGACTTTGTTCCTATAAGTAAACATTTAGGGAAAATAAAACATGTGAAGTTAGATACTTCCCTACATTACATATCTGACACAAATTAGAATGTAGACTCTAGACTAAAGTGTCGTTTTTTTTGTAGGCTTACAAAAATATCTACTACTGGCAAAATATTCGGGTAAAGGTTTATTTACCCACTATCTCCCCAAATGGGTACTGGCAACTGGTATTTTAGATTTAAAAAATAAGCATGTGCCAGCCTGTTACTGTCTCATACATTTTAGTCAAAAAATTTATTCATTTGTTCTCAGTTCGGAGTCTCACTCCAGGGTTTTGCTTCACTGATGTCAGTGTTGACAAGTTAAACTTAAAAAGTACCTACATGTGAATTGAAAAAGCCACATAAGCGCGCCACAGTCACCGGATTTAATCCCAGAACTTCTGGTATGAGAGGCAGGGCCTTAAGGGCATCACGTCCATTATTTTAGATTTAAGACGATTTGCTTTTTATTCGTGTGATTCAATCAGAGTTTGCTCTTACTATAGGTATACACGGGGTTTCAATGCCGGTCTGTTGCTACCTGACAATGAAGTCAAGTCTGATAATTTATTGTTTTTGCTTCGAATAGATTCTCAATAACATTGCTATTGGGTTTTTGTGTCTGGAATTTCTCAGATGTAGTCTGGAGCAGACTCCTTAGATTCGTGGCCGGTTGATGGCAATAGGCTTACTTTAAAGTTTAACATAGCTGGAAAAATGTGGGTGTACTAAAGGTGCACCTCTGTTCAACCCTTTGGGGAAACAAGACGTGATGTAATGCTATGTTGAAATGTTAAAAATGCATTGTAAACGTTTTTTGAGAAGCTGTTCTTTTAAACATACCTTACAAAGTAAATAACCCATGATTTTGTTTTTGCTGTGTACTTGTGAAAGTAATAATAATAATAATTTACTGCTAATCCGTTTTAAATTGGACTCGGTTATAAACAATGAGAAGGTATTCATCAATGTGTTAGAGAGTTGGGACGCTGTGCAGGCACAGACGAGCGATAATCTTGTGAAAATCCACCACGCCTTCCTTGTGGTCCGTTTTTAAAACAACAACAACTTATCATAACAACAACATAACACAACAACAACATAACACAACAACAACATAACATAACAACATAATATAGAACTATCTGTGTAAAGCTGAATAGCGCCTGTTATTATTGTTTTAGCACTGTGTTGAGTAAATGCGATACCCTGTTTATATTCTTATAGCATTTTGTTGTGATAATACTCGACTCTGAGTGTCGACTAATTATTTTAAGTAGGTAGGAGACATTTCTAGTATACTTTGTTTGTATAGGAAAGTTCAACAAAGTACACTTAGAGTCATTGATAGATTTTGTAGCTAGCTAAGTGTAGATATTAGACTGGAAAGCACACTTCATAATCCATTCAATTTGGAATACACAATCTGAAACTAGCTTTGACGGAAAGGTCTCTGATTTGAAACAGATTTCGAATTCCTGATTGAGTTTGACGAACGTGGAACAGATTAGCCTCTTAATATTTTGAACTAGCTTCCGCCAGCGGCTTAGCCCGCGTGGAGGTCGAAAACTATCCCACGGGAATGTAGTACCGGGATAAAAAGTATCCTATGTGTTATTCCAGATTGCAAAGTACCTGTGTACCAAAATTTCATTCAAATCCATTCAGCCGCTTTTGCGTGAAAGAGTAACAAACATCCATCCATCCATACTCACAAACTTTCACAATTATAATATTATTAGGATAATGTATAGTAGTAGAAGACTGTGGCTAATGTTGTGCTGGAATGTGTTGCTACAAATGTAGTACTAGGCGCTCATGTGTGTTTTACTTATTTATCTTATTTATTGCGCCAGCCAAGTCCTTCGATTAACTCAATAGTTAGAGGATGGATACGGGGCCAACAGAGTCACGTATTTGTTGACCTCTCAACAGCTTATGACACTATTAAGGTGAACCTAGTCCACATTTTTCCCATACAAACTTCGGGAGTGTTTTACTCCACTGTTGGACAATGTACACCAAAAATTAAACATGGTATGGTTTTGTCTCATTATTAATATTGTCTGTACGGAAACAGAATACTAAAATAAAAAGCCATTCAAAAGTTAGAAGTCAACAAAGATTCGTTTTTCTTGCTAATTTAACCTAACTTTGGGCGTGTTTTAGTAATAAAAGAAGTGTAAAATCTGAAAAACCAAGTCGGTACCGACAAAGCTCAAATATCGAAAAGTTCAATAAAGTTTATTGCTTATTGATTTATGCAGTGGTTTTTTCATAAAACCCGATCTTCCGAAGGGCTGTTCTTAATTTTTTACGCGCCTGTTGTACTATAAATGATCCTGCATCTCACACAATAATGTTGTGCGTGTAGACTAGCGTTTAACTGCTCATCCCTGATACTACCTCTGTCGGACACGATGCCTGGTGAGACAGCGTGCTTTTTAGCCAGGCCCATCAGTGAGTTCGAGCCCGCGACTAGGTTCCCCTTAACATCAAAAGACTACTTGCCAAGGTGAGCACCCATTCTAAGTTCCAGGGTTGCGTAAACATCTTAAGCGAACTTCTACTCAACCGCCACTTCCAGGTTTGTTTTCAGTCTGGTCAGAGTATATGGCGATTACAAAAGAACGGTCTGCCTCAGGGCAGTGTGTTGGCGCCAACACTTTTTAACATCTACACAAACGATCAGCTTTTACCCAACACATTGAGTGCTTCTTGCACACATACGACTTGGCTTTGGCGGCCCAATCGATGACTTTCACTGACGTAGAAGATCACTGGCACTCGACCTACTTGGGACAGCAATGCTCTCGGGCCGAACCCGTCCAAGACAGAATCATGCGACTCTGAACAGACGCTCAACATCACGTGGCGAGGAACTAAGGTTGAACATTACGCAAACCCATCACCCTGACTTCGTTAAACCCCAGGAACATTTGCCTATCGGGCGTGATCTGCAGTGGCCTATAGGGAAAGTTTTCAATTGGTAGCGTACCCAAGTAGGTCGCTGCAGACACAATTTGTAAAAATGGGGGATAAAATTTGACCTATGTAACACCCAGTGCAAGTGCGGTGCTTCTAATCAGAAGGCCAATTCTCGTAATTAAAAACGTTCAAAATCTAGTCGCAGTCTCATTTCGGCGACAAGCAAATGTCAAAAACTCTTCAAAAATGTAAGAAAATAGAAATATTTTGTGACTGAGAACAGACTGGGAACGTTCTTAAAATTACGAGAAAGGCTCGTCAGAGCACACTTGCTAAAGCATCTTAAGTACCCTGCTAAGTGTTCGTGCACCTCTGATGACCTAAATAATTCCATTGATGCCGCAATCAGTGGCCACCTACTGGGCTCAATGAAGATAAAAATATCGAGAAGAAGAAAAAAATACCGTACAGAGAATATTGTAGGTCTATGCAGAAGATGGATGAAGTCTTTAAAAAAATAAGGAACATGTAGTTTTAAGAAAAATAATTAAAATAAAGACAATTATAAATACCTATAATTGTCATTCTTCTTTCATTTAGTCTTGAAAATATGCAGTGCAGTATCGGAGCATATTTGAGGTAGGAAATAAATAAAATGCATATTCAAAACTGAGGTAATTCTTTATTTATTTGTCTGAGGTTTAATTTGTACCGTTAGTTATTTCAGAAAATAAGATTAAAAAGAACTTAAAAAAATATTGAACCCTTATTTATTATTAGCTGTATAAGTATTGATCATATACTTAACATTGATTCTATTATTTAGTAAAATACAAGTTTAAATTATTAAACTTACGTTATCTATTATTAACAGGATTTTAATCATTAAATGATTATTTACTAATGATTATGGCACAAACATACTCAGCTTACCACTCACTGGTTACCAACATTTTCTATGAGGCTTAAACATATAAATTAATTACTATTTTGTAACTTGTGTCTTTAAATGCAAATATTTTCAAGTGAATTTTGAAACTGGCATACCTTTTTGTTTTGCTAAAATCAAATTGTCAGAATTTTCCAGATAATTTACTGTCTTTAAAATATTCGCACTTAATGTAGTGTAATGCAGTACTTAGTAATGACAAAGTCACGATTTAAAAATAAAAGTTTTTAAATGGGAGACCTGCCGGTCTACTCCGAGACCATTTTTGATTGCATCCAAATCTCGGTTTACATCTGCTATAGCGCCTGACAAACCTTCTACCCGCTCAGCTGCATACAGTTGAAGATCATCAGCATAAAGATGATACGAACACCGAAGACAATGAGTTATAAAATTTATGAAGATAGAAAATAATAATGGAGAAAGAATACCGCCTTGTGGGACACCAGCATCTAGATCACGCCAACTCGATGAACCCTCATCAACGCGAACCGACTGTTGACGTCCCCGAAGATAAGAAGAGAACCATTCCAGAGCCTCGGCCGAAACTATAAGATGAGAGAGGATAGAAAGAAGAATATCGTGGCTGGCGGCGTTAAATGCATTTGAGAAATCAATTAATACCAGAACGGTAACCTTGGTATCCTTCATGGCTTCTCTAATGTCACCAGTCACTTTAAGGAGAGCGGAGGATGTACTGTGGCCAGGCCTGAATCCAGACTGAAAAGAGCTAACAAGGTTGTTCCGGTAAACAAACCCCGTAAACTGCTTATGTATACAGGCTTCAAGCACTTTAGACAGGAATGGGAGAATGGAAATGGGTCGAAAGTGACTGGGTAGGGAGGGATTTGAAATTTTAGGGAGTGGGCGGACATAGGCCATACGCCACAAGGATGGGAATTGTCCGGAATCAAGGGAAAAGTTGATGATGTGGGTAATTGGAGGGAGAAGGCTATCAAGGATCCAAACGACCATACTACGACTGATGTCGTCATAGCCGACAGCCTTGGATTTTATGGAAAGGATGATCTTTTTCATTTCGTCCAAGGTGGTCGGAGCGAAGTGAAATGGTTCTATGATGGGACTACCTAGGCCAGTAATGAAATCAACCGTCTGGGATAATAACGGGTCCGCCATCTAACGTTTTTTTTTTCCAACTAGTGCTTATTTCGTGAATGGTAACACTTAGCTCATGTCTGATTTGACAGATAATTAGTTTTATCCTTCCGCTGAACGAATATGGTTAAGTATACGCTTGAACAACGCTGGGAAATATTGCGACATTACTTTGAAAATCATGGTAATGTTGCAGAATGTGTGCGAAAATTGCGTACGGATTTTGGAAGAAGAGAAGCACCGTCAGCTCCGTATGTTCGTTATCTTGTGAAAAAAGTGAAGTGAAAAAATTGAAGAGGAGGATATTGGCAACATTTGGTTTCAACAGGACGGCGCTACGTGCCACACAGCCGAAGCTACACTCGATGTTTTGCGCCCTGTTTTTGAAGATCGCATTATCAGCCGCAGAGCTGATGTCGTTTGGCCACCTCGGAGCTGCGATTTGACACCGTTGGACTATTATTTGTGGGGTGCCCTCAAAGATAAGTGTTACGCCGACAAGCCAGAGACAATTGACGCTTTAAAGGACAATATTCGTGAAGCCATTGGTGAAATACAGCTGCACACAATCGATAAGGTGCTTAAAAATTGGACCGATCGTGTAGGCGACTGCATGGCCAGCCGAGGCAGCCATTTGAATGAAATTATTTTCCATTATTAACCGGAAGGATTGTACTTCCAAATAAAAAAAGAAATTTGAGAAAATATTCAGTAATTTTTTTATATAGCATTTTCAAAAAAAAAAAAGTTATTTGGCGGACCCTTTATATGGGAATCCATGGAGCGTATCGAAGTATAGACTATTTTCCCGCTCAAGAATCGTACAAAAATTGTAGGTTCCATGGCAGTAAAAGAGATACATAAATATTAATCGTTGACCGCTGTCTGTTCACTCTAACGGCGAGAACTCAGTCAAAAACTCGTTCCGATTCAGCCTGTCCCTTGTTGCCCTTTTTTTTTTTTTTTTGATGACGGGGGGAAATCCTCATGGATGTCCTCCGCCCCGGGGAGGGCGGAGGGGTCTGTCAGACTCTTACTGACTAAAACCACCCCGGTGTTCCGTCTCTCACTTGCACCGGGGATCACGGGAACTAGTGTGACTTCCGCGATCCCCGGCTAGTGCCGGCCCGCCTCTGCGGGCCACCTCGCGATAGGGGGGGAGTGAGGTGTAAAACTCCCCCCTTACATCATAGAGAGGCGCGCGTGGAACACTACGCGCCGCCATCTCGGGTCCTTAGAAGTAGAGGGCGACAGATTTCCCCGGATCTGTCGCCCCTGGACCCATTTAGGGGGGCTGGAAAAGGGCGTTGTCCGCCCTCTGCCGACGCCCGGTGCGTCTGCTGCGGATCGGGTTAGCGGAAGCAATCTCCCGCTCCCTCTCCGCAGCCTCCTTCTGCGACATGACTGTTTCGCAGAAGGATACCACCGCGTCCCAGGACTCCTCGCTGCCGACCATCGAGTCGACAACGGCCGGCAGGTCCCTTGTTGCCCTCTTCCAACTCTCTAAGCCAAGGTCCTTACCCCACAGGGGGTGCCCATAGCGTGTAAGAACTTGCTTAGTTTTAAGTTTTTAAGCCCTGGCTGGAGGCCTTCATTTATTGAGTTGAGACTTTAAGAGAGATTAAGCAGCCGACAATCGCCAAGATTGACCTGCGAAACGTCATTCTCAAAAAACAAAAAAAAAAGTCAATAAAAACAACTCGTTTCTCGCTTATCTCCAGTGGTGGGCCAGCGGAATAAATGCGTAACACACTGACAGTAGGAATAGTTTTCATTTTGATAGTTCAACAACATTCATTGCGTTATAACTAGAGATCGGATATTCGGATGCATATTCACCTAAAGTTGAGAGGTTGGCTAAAATGGAATGCGCTTTTGTACCATTTTTTTTAAATTTACTGTAAAAGAAAATGTTTTTACTAACACACACCACCCCTACTCTTACAAATCAAATCAAATCAATCAAATCAAAATATTTTATTTCACATAAACCTGCAAGGGCACTTATGAAACGTCAGAAGCTAGGTGCACAGACTTACACCCTAGGTACATAGGTATAGGTACCAAATTTCCATCGGGATAATTTTTTTAATAAATATGTGTCTGAATAGTTATGCAATCCTGATGCATGCATTTAGAAGTCGCTTCCATACTATACAACTGACTAGTTACGCATTTCCAGTGTTGCTGGCGTCCCAGGATTTTTGTACAAAAATGTATTTTAAGAAGCCGCTTCCATGTTTTCGTAACTAAAAATTTACTTTAGGTAAATATGCATTCGATTATCCCAATCCCTAGTTATAATTTACGTTTTTCTGAGCAGACAAATTTTTCGAACATATTATTATGAAGCAATGGACTAGCTATATCTTTCAATCAATTCAGACAATTGCACACAATTAGGGTCCAGGTGCCTAAATGAGTTGGGTTTTCCACTGATGCTTGGGATTTGCACTACTGTGGATTTTTTAAAGAATAAATTAGCAGGAGTTATAGGTTCACATCACAATTCACTCATGGAAAGCACACTAGATTTCCTCGTGAATGCATTAACACGTAAAAACCACTTCCACAAACATTCATAATAAGCTTAGACACCACATAAATAAGACCTTTATGGTAACTGTTACACTTAGTTATTATAGACTGAGCAATACATATTGTGCGCGAAGGTACTAACCTAAATAAATAAAATTGCCATAAATTACAATAACATGCTTCAAGCATTTTTTGGGAAAGATTTCGAATTCGTGAAGAGTAAAAATTGGAAGGGCAACCTGGAAGAATTCTGGAAGTAGAAAAGTAGGTAAGAGTTCAGTCTAATAAGCATTTACTTAATTCCTACCTACTTATATAATCCCAGAATTCTAAATAATCATAACGGTAAATAAAAAATAAAATACAAAACTTTGTATCACTCACTTGGGTTACGAAATACATAAGAATTCCTTGGAATTCTAGTCAAACAAAATGAGGAGCTAACAGGACTATTTCGGTCTCTGTCACACTGTTCTTAAATCCTTTATCAAAAGCGAGACCACAGTCTTTCCTCATCTAGAAAACAACATGTAATTGTTAAGCATCGTTTTTCCGACGTTTTGTTTTGGATAACATTTCGGCTTCTTCGATGGAGTCCGGAAGGGGAACGTTGATGGTTTCCGGCAGCGTGAAGACCAGCAGACCCGCTGTGACGGCTAACGTGCCGAAGAATATTGATGGCAAGTTGTCGTAGTATAAAGCCTGAGAAAAAAAAATCTAAAGTTCAGTTTGCTTCAAATTCAACATATTTGTCACTTACGTCTGAAGCTTCACCCATGTCGATAAAAGTGAGCAATGTCTTTCCTCCAGGTTCAAAGTATCCCCTTACCAAATTTCGTCAAAATCGATACGACCGTTTAGGAGATTAGCGTGATCAAATGGACAAACAACATTATTTTTCTTTTGTTAAAAGTGCCGTATATAATTTCATACGCATTAAGTAGAGAGCTGTTATTTTGACATTAAAAACAGACACTTCAATTTTATATTTTTGTACATAGAAAACAGCTGCTAGATTTTGCAACTTTGTTTCAGTAGGTACAGTCAGCGTCAATAATATCGGGACAAACCGACTGTTCAAAATGATCTAAACAACTGAAATTTAAAAATTAACTCAATGACACAAGGAATGTTTCAGAATGAAGACAGTACACGACAACTGTCATTCTGACAAGAACTTTATCCAATTGAGATAAAGTTCAATTTTCTTCGTTGTTGAGATAATTTTGAACAGTCTGTTCGTCCCGATATTTTTGACGCTGACTGTACCATGCTGTTGTGTTGCGGAAAAGATGTTGATGGCAACATGGAATGAAAGTGTTGGCGTGTACGAGTTGTGCAACTTTATTACAAGCAATATTTATTGTTGCGGGAAACAATGTTTAGCTCAATGCTCAACTTTTCTTTCTTAATGAATACGGGGCTTTATTACTCTATACTGTATTATACCTAACATGACTGATTGCCCCCTAAAATCCTACCTTACGTCCAAGCTGAACACCTGGCTACGTGGGGGGCGGACACGCGTACTGTACAACTGTACAAAAACGTATGCGGCTAACAAGGAAAGGTAACCCCTTTATGGAGTTTTGCGAAAAGCCTCAACAAAAAGACAGTGTCCGTATCCAATCGCAGATACTGTTTAAAAATAAAACACAAACATATACTTAATCTACAACAAAACAAAACCCAAAAAGTGAAACAAAAAACAAGGCAAAAAATAAATAAAAAGAAAACATGACTGATTAAGCAACACTTCTTCTGAGGTCTACTTAAAAATACTTAGAAAGTAATAGGTTAATTTTGAATCAGAAGACAATAAAAACATTTTACAAAAAAAAAACAACCGACTTCCAAAAAAAAAGCACTATAAATTGAAAAATAATTTTAATTTCGGAAGTTGGTGACATTGGATATGTATTTAATTTAATTTTTTGTCACCGCCGTTATCAATTCGATAATCTCCTTCTTTTTGGAGTCGGTTAAAAAGAGGATTTAACTAAATCTTTTACAAAAATATATATACGACAAAAAAGAAGCAGAGACAAAGAACGGTTCGAACCCAAAAAGGCGCTTTACTTAGTGCAAGTAATTTCATTACCACTGTGTTTACCACTGCTCTTAAAACGGTGAAGTAAAACATCGTGAGCAAACCGGCATGTCTTAAACAAAAATTCAAGACATGTGACATCTACCAACATGCACTGGGCATGCGTGGTAAATTACAGCCCACTCCAGAGAGGCCTGTGTCCCAGCAGTGGGAACATTATAAACTGATTATGCAAAGGAGAAGACAGGTCTTCTAGAACTTACCAACAAAGGAGTCAAAGGTGCCAACGTAGACCCAATTCTGCCAGTAGAAGAACAGATGGCTAGGAGAGACTGCCTGACATTTGTAGGGAAGACCTCAGACACGTAGATGTACACAGAACTGTAGGCCACCGTGATGGAGAACTTGCCGGAGAGGTAGATGATGAGAGACCACCAGCTTTGACCTGTTAGAATGATGAGTCAAAAATAATTAATGTATTTGTGTGTAGTTTGAAGGTTGTTGAAGTAAGAATTGGAATCGTACAAAAAAGAAACCGATGACTAAGAAAATAAAAAACTGTAACAGACTTTGACTTTCATTTTGGAAGTCAGTATCTTTTATTTTGTGTATTCGTTCTTTTGCCACCGACTTCCGAAATTAAAGTTATTTTCACTTTCGTTTTTGGAAGACTGTTTTTTTTTTAACATATTTATTTTATTTTTCACTTTTGAGTTTACGACCTTACCATCCTATCCCATAAAAATTTGTATACATTCACCTGCTAAGTAAATAGCAGTGACAGGAAGTTATTAATAACATTATCAACATAATAATAATACGGAATCTCGTGAAAGCCGAGAAAGATATGCAAATCAAGTATCTTGACTTGGCTCGCAAAGTTGACGACATGTGGGATGTGGACTCAGCGATAATTGTACCGATAATCGTTACAGCCAATGGCTTGATACCTAAGAGCCTCGACCAACACCTAAGGAGTCTCTCGTTGGACAGCTGGGTCAAGGGCCTGATTCAGAAAACGGGACTTCTTGACACGGCTCGCATTGTTAGGAGGTTCCTTTCTCTGGAGCCCTGACCGCCAGTAGCTTGGAACCTGTTCCCGATACCGCTGGGCTTTTTTTTTTTTAATATTTTTAAATATTTTTATGTATTTTATATTCTAATATTTAAAAATATAATTTACATGTCTTTAATGAAATAAAGGAAATAATAATGCCTCTTTATACTGAATTGATTTAGGTTTTTACAGGAATCCAAGTTACAGTATATCTCTTAATTCCGCATGCTTTTTGGCAAAGGCCTCCTCTGGCAATTTTTATTGTATTCTATCACGAGCCACTCTCCTCCAGTTAGGACAGCCATTATCAACATACACAAACTAGAAAAATTACGTATTATTGAAGGTAACTCAAAAACCACGAATCAGATTTTTTTGTTTCGGTATGACATCTTCGCAGGTCAACCTTAAAAAAAACTTAAAAACTAAGCGACTACATGCTAAGGGACCTGTGAGGACCAGTGGCGTGCATAGAGTTTTTAGACAGTGTAGGCAAAAATAGAAAAAAAAAGGTAAAAAAAACCAGAATAACACATTGCTGTACCTACACAGCATGCAACCTGTGAGGCAATTAAATGAATCATATTGTTTTGTATTGAATTTACGATCGACTTTACCTTTAATTTGTATTAATTGCCAATCCGGTGTACAACTACTTTTCACGATCACTTGTTTTATTTTTTTCACTGAGTGATAGTTTTGAAAATGCATCATGTTTTCTTTTCTCTATACACACACCACCTGAACAACATTCAAAGTGAATATTATCTATTTTTTACACTATTAACAACGTGACGATCTTAAATATGTAGGCAGGTGCCCGTCATCATCAGAATCGGCCATGTCTTCAATAAGTGGTAATGTGGATGGGACCCAACAAAGAATCACTCGAGTCACAATCAAAAGTTTATTAGATTATTATTTAGAAGATATTTTATGGCACAAAATATCTTCCTTACAGAATTTCATTGATCTCAATCAATCAATCAACTCAGCCTATCGCAGTCCACTGCTGGACATAGGCCTCTCCCAGGCTGCGCCACAACACTTTATCCCCCGCCTTCCGCATCCAGTCTGTCCCAGCCACCTTTTTAAGGTCGTCGTTCCATCTTTATAATAGAATACCCTCTAGTATAAGAAATCTACACTCTTTTAATGAATTCAAAACTAAACTTATTCAGTATAAAATCGCGGATCAATCAGTTCTGGAGAAATGAAGGCATTTTATTGTATAACTGACGAAACAGTAGAAGACGAACTTTGTGTAATACGTGTATGATTTAGTATTGTGTAACTGATGACGACGAACTTTGTGTAATAATGTTTACATGTTTTAGTATTGTTCTCAAGTGAGTGACATGTATGTCTTTATTGAGAATAAAGTTTCTTTAAACCTATCTAGTTGGGGCGCGTCCCACACTACGTTTGCCGATACGCGGTCTCCACTCCAGGACTCGTCTGCTCCACCGTCCATCGGTATGGCATCGATTAAAACATTTAAATGATGTTTTGTTGACTTAACCTATATTTTAGAAAACATGGCTGGAATTGGCAACTACCTAGGTTTTTGATAATGATCGAAATTGTAATGGGTTCCCTACGATTTGTAGTGCAATTTGGCGTATGTTTCATTGTTGTTAATTCCAGACATTTTTGTCCTTGGCTGATGGGCATTCTCCTTTATATATTTATACGGGACAACTCGGTAAGTAGATATACCCTTTCAAAAGAAGAATTTTTCAAATCGGTTTGTAAATTACGGAGTTCAGAGATAATAAACATTTAAAAAATACAACTGAATTGAGAACCTCCTCATTTTTTGAAGTGGGTTAAGAATGTATTATTTTCTGTCCCTACATTATTCGACTGATGATTAACGAAAAAGGCTATATGAAAAATTGAGAGAGAGTTTATAAAGAGATTTAAGTTGAAAGCTGTCAACACTGGTTTAAATTACGTAAGCTTTCAACTAAATCCTAAAACCAACACTAAATAATCAAACTTTATCAACGCAAATCAAAGATCATGATGATTACTTTTCAATTCCTAAAATCGAAATTCCGAATTCATTTATTCGTTCGAATGTTTGCAAAACAAACGATTTGAAATCGCCAAGTTTGTTAAAACCGCGAAAATTATTTATGTTTTACTATTGCCGTTTGCGCTGTCGGCTTTGAAATCGGTTTAACTTGAATATTCCATTAATTCAGGCTGTTATACAAGCAGTGATTACTAAATAAACAGTGGAGCAAAATTCCCTCAAAACTCATGTCAGAGTTTGTTTCCATTTTAGCACGAGAAAATGTTGTTTGTCGGATCCGAGAATGTGCGCTGCCCGAGTCAAATCTAATTCTAGTAGTTACAACGTTGTTTGTCTATATGTATCCGTAGGTTGTACGTGATTATAATGTAGCATACGGGACCCTCTGCACTCGATCCTTATAATAATCACTACTTCGACGATATCGTCATAATCGTCGACCCTTGCTTTACTAATGCTTCTTCCTACTTCTGGAACAATGGGCTTCATTCGGCGGCCATCTTGCCGCAACACAACAATGGGAACACTCCTACGCCTCGTAAACTGTACCAGGATTATCTAACTCGCCTTTTGTTCCCGTCAAATTATGTTTGTTCGTTTGATTGTAAGCGAAGTAATTTTGAACACAAACTACAACTCGTTTGGTTATAAAATTTACGTTAAAACTGTATTGTTTCTGATAAGAATTGAAATTAGTTGATAATATTTGGGATGAATTAAAATGTTTTTGAGAATTGATACCAAATTGCTGACAAAATGTGGTTTGCGTGATTGGTCTTATTTACTCAAAACGTCAACTTTTTATAACATATTTCTGAATGAATGCCTCTTGGTTCTCAATGCTGTTGTATTTTTAAATGTTTGTTACCACAGAACTGCGTCATTTATAAACCGATTAGAAAAATTCTTCTTTTCTTTGAAAGGATGTATACTGATCGAGTGGTCCCATATAAATTTGGTCAAGTTACGATTGGTGGTTTTGAGTCCTACCTTAAAAAATACGTATTTTTTCACTTAGTGTATGATTAAGATGTTAAAATAATTACTTCCTGGCACTTTTATTACTTAGCAAATGCAGGTATAAGGCTTTGTGCTGGATAGGTACCATACCAAAATAATTCAAAACAAAAATTAATTAAAAAAAAACAACCAACTTCCAAAAAAAGCGAAAATACAAAACCAAAAATACCGACTTCGACTTCGATTAAAGTAATAGAGCAAAATAATAAAATAATTGATTTAAACCATTAACGATTCAACTCACCTTTAGGTAGGAACGACAAGCTGATACACAGAACGGCGCTCAATATATAAGTGGTAATCATGACCCTCTTCCTTCCGAATCTGTCCAGCACGAACAAACAGGTGAGATTGGCTGGAATCTCTATGAACCCCACTAGCATAAAGTTGACGTACTTATTGCCTGCCAAAGACACGGAATTAATTGACAGTCCATAGTACACAAATGTGCACGTTACCCACAAAAAGGAGCAAGAAATCAATCTCCTTCTAATAATGCTTGATCGAATCACTTGTAGAAGCACTGGCGATTTCTTTTCAGGCACAAGTTCTTCTTTATCTTCCTCTGGCTTTTTCTCCATCTCTTGCAGTGGGGCTAAAGCTTGGTCTGATAGTTCCACTTTGTTCATTTTAGCTGCTTTCCTTATAATTGCTACAGCTTCGTCATGCCTGCCTTTGCTTAGGAGCCACCTGATGCTCTCATTCAAGATCCAAATGTAGGAAAATATTAAACAGGATGGTGCGTACATTATTCTAAGGAGTGTTCTCCAGTCTTGCAGTAACCAGGACAGTCCAGCTAGAGACATCAATCCACATACATAAACTACATTTATGAGGGTGTTACCAAACACTCTTCCTTTGGGTCCCACGAGTTCCATGGCTGCAAAAAAGTTATTTGTTATTGAAAAAGGAAATTCGAGAAATGTAACACTTTAGTAGCTTGGAGTATGTGGGAGGGTTGTCTTGACAATCATAGGTTATCTTCGTCCGCGTTATGAATTTTATACTATTCGTCCTTGATTTGGTAACAACACTACACTTTTTTTTTTTTTTGGGTGGGAAATCATCAAATAACTTCTCCCGCTCTGGGTGGAGCGGGAGGGCGTGTCAGACTTTTACTGACTAAAACCCACCCGTGTTCCCTCAGTTGCCTGTGTGCCAGGGGCGGCGGTATCTCTTTCGAACAACCCGCACCCCTGGCAGGCATCGGCCCTTGCGGACCCCATCTGTAGCAACAGATGGGGTCCGCCAGGGGGGGGGCAGATGGGGTCCGTTGTGTTCCACGCGCGCCTCAAAGAGATGTCAGCAGCAGTTGACATCTCTTTGAGGCGCGCGTGGAACACAACGCGCCGTCGACCCGGGCTTGGTCCTTACCGGACAGCGAGCTACCCATTACTCGCCGTCCGCAAGCCCGTGCCTACGGTGGCCAACAACACTACACTTTAGGTACAAGACTATAATACAAATCTTTATAAAAAACTATCGATTAAAGGATAATTGCGCCAACTCGGAATATACGTCTAGACAAACAGACAAAAGTTCTTCATTACTATTTTATTAAATGTATAAAAAAATGCAAATTACTCTTCCCAGATATTGTGTAAGAGCTAAAAAATAATGCTGAATAAATGTATGAATTCTTACCTAACACAAAAGCAGTAGAATAAGCACCAGCTCCAAAGCCAGCTTCCAAAAACTCGAAAGCTACCATCATTATATAATTAGTGGAGAAAGACCTCAAGAAGCCAAATATACTGTTCATGAGAGCGGCTACAGATAGCGCCACTTTTCTTCCAAACCTGTCCGAAATGAAACCAGTGAGAGGCAGGGAGAGGAACAGGCCGGAGTTGTGGATAGTGCCTATTAACGTCCTCTTCCAATCTTGGCAGCCGAGATCAAACTGGAACAAATAGTTTAGTGAAATGCATGGAATAAATGGAGTAAAAGATATAAGTCCCACTGTCCAATGTATTGTTATTGTTGCTAACGTGCCCAAAAATGTGTCATCCCATTCTTCTTGTTACAAGAATTCACTGTTTTATTTTACAATAATACAACAAAACATAGAGATTTCTTTAATCTATGTCAGTTTAATATGTATTAATTTTGCACGTAAAGCTTCCGGAATAAATTCTCTAAATGATGGTGGAAACCACATGGATTGGAACCAAGATATAAGCACTCACACAGACAGAAACTGAAAGTGACTTTAATTTTCAATATGTAGGTACTATACTCCATAGGTTTAGGTAGTTAAATAAAGGTAAACAAATCGTAAAAAGGGTTCTTATAGTTGACACTTTCTTATTTAAAAATACGGTGTTTCAAAAAAATATTTATTTTCGATTTATACGATAGTTTCCTCTTTTATTAATACATATTAAACTTTATCATTTATTCTTAAACTACTCTTCCTAGATGTAACTACTTGAGCACGATTTTTTTTGTTAGATTAATTACAAAAATATAATATTTTCTAGGTAATCTGCCTATTGTAAAGAGCCCAAAATGACAGGTTTTTGAAAAAATAACGAATTTGCTAAATTGAAAAGTACAACTGTGTGTCATGTAGTATGGCAACTAAAGTGACAGGTATAGTTTAGTCGGTTAACCAGACTTTGACAGCGCTCTCAACAATCGACATTTACGATTTTGCGAGTGCGTTTCGATTTTGTTAAATGTAAATGTAAATGTTTTGTTTAAATTTTGTAAATGTGAAATGTGAGTACCATGCATCCGTTTATTGTGTTGTTTTGGTGTACGTAGACTTGAAAAAGCATGGCAGTTGAGGGTATGTCATGCTCACTTAAATGTCTCACTGATGGTGGCGCGTGTGTTAGATCATTCGGTTTCCTACAAAATGGTTGAGCTGAATGGTGCTGATCCACGCGTCAAGTTCGTGAACGGGCGCTGTCGGTTGAGACTGGTCATGTCCTAACTTCCAGGGCTTATTTTTAATCTTGTGTTTAGAATTGTTTATATATTTTTTTACATTGTTCTCACATATAGAAGCAACAAGAATAATGTTCCCAAGATTTTGTAATATTCAACTTGATTTGAAAAGCGTGTCCGTGGAGTTTCTTGCCCGTTCTTCCCCATAGAGATCTACGTTTTGGAATGGGCAACTAGCTTCAACTATCCAACTGATCGACCTTTTGACAATTCAAAAGTGCCTGGAAATGGTTTAATTTATATAAATGCTTTGAGTTTGAGTTTAAGGATTCACCCATCCACGGACCAACCGCGGCAAGTGTAGCTTAAAGCTTAACCTGATTGATCAACTCATGCAGCCGTTATTACTTAGCCACAACCCCCCTCTCCCAAAACAGTAAATCCATTAAATCCACTCATTTAGCACGTGCTGGTAAATGTAAATAAAATTATGATAAACGACCTGTGGGCCGACAATGCCGACGTTATCGTCCAACTGACACGAGAACTGTCTGCCGGGCCAAGTATTGACAAGTCGCGTGTCAATGTATCCTATTACTGTCCGAGTATGCGAATGATTGGTTGAATTATTACTGGTGCGAGACGGATGTTTTTGTTCATCTGTTTTTATTTAAAGGTTGGCAGCTTTTGTTTGGTTTCTGATATTTGAACCCAGGCAGGCACTATTATTTGTGTATTTATTTAGATCACCACTGCTCTCTAAACGGTGTAAGAAACCATCGCGATCGTGAGGAAACGCGTATAGCGTCATGTAAAAAGAACGCTGGCGATCGAGCTGCACACTTGACGGTTAATCGGTCTATTTGGTGATTTTCAATGTACCAACCAATAAACGAAAGGGCGAGCGAAAGGCTAGTTCAAAAATAAAATAATAGGCCTACTACTTTCGTGCGCGAGTGTAACCATGCGCAAACACATCACTCCACTTTCTTCCAGCGTTCTTTTTACGTGACGCGTACTATATGTCCTAAAAACAAAAATTCGAAGACACGCGACATCGAGCGACCCGCACTGGTCCCGTGTGGTGAATTATGCTCATTCTCTCTCACAGAGAGGAAGCCTGTGTCCCAGCTGTGCAAACATTAAAAGCTGATTATGTTATGTGTCTTTTTTTAATTAATGGCATCTCGCAGGTCAACGTAAGAGGTGCGGGCTATTCTGTGGATGCCTAATAAATAAAGCCTCCAGTTAGGGCAAAAAACATGCAAAGACTATTGAGTGGATTTTATTTAATTTTTCACTACACGTTTAGTTGTCTGGTTGATGATGCTGATTTTTTTTTCTGGGAAATCATCAAATAACTTCTCCCGCTCTGGATGAAGCAAGAGGGCGTGTCAGACTTTTACTGACTAAAACCCACCCATGTTCCTTCAGTTGCAGGGGTATCTCTTGGGCTTTGTCTAGTCTCTAAGAATTGAAGGGTGGTCTACCATAGCCTGGATCACTTTAGCCAATTTGAAGACCGAAGACCAAGGCAATCGTCTCATAACATAGCATAACATACCATAACGCCTTGTTAACCCGACGGATTAAACAGAAGTTTACCTATAGCACATCCACATTTCGCCAGTTGCGTTTAAGGCCTATGTAACAGGAAGCGAGCCTGTTGCCACCAACCGGGCTCAAATCCAGACGTCAGGTTGCTACTGAGAAATTCCAGAAAGAAAAACTCAGCAAATTTGCTCGACTAGGACCCAGGATCTCATGGTCAGCGGTAGCGTTTGCGACCACTAGAATAACGAGGCCATTGTCTTATGTTTCAATGTTGTTTATTATTTTTCATATCACAGTTTTATCAATACTTACATCTTTAACAGCGGAGTCTTCATTACTATACACATACGAAGAGCACTTCTCTGTCAATGTAGTATTAAATATATCTGCCGTACAAGAACTATTACTAATAGTGATATTGTTGCCTATAGTAGGGTATCTCTGACATTTGGAATATTTATCCTTTTCTTTTGGTATAGCATGTTGCAGCCATAATAAGCCTGTGTTTGTCGTGTTTTCGCATTCTTTGATTGCGCATCTGGAACAAAGAAAGATTCATTTAGAAATGGTCAGCTAACACTCTTAAGGGTGTTATTTAAATTTTTGAAGGTACAGAAGGAAGGAAAGTAGGTGAGGTATTGGTTTTTTTTAAATTACTTTTTGGTATCTCTGTCTATGCTGTGCAGGTTCACGTCATCACGACCACGCACGGTGGCTGTTGCTAAAAACCAGCGCTATGGCTCTGCCACATATTGTGTTGTGGCGGCATCTACAATCCCACATGCGAACTACGCATAACACTCGCGTCACACAAAATCTTGCATCGCGCAAGCGATGTCTACCGCACAAGCGATGTTTACCGCACAAGCGATGTTTACCGCGCAACTAGCATAATTGTATCAATGTCCCGACATCAATCGTCGGGAACACCGGTTTGGTCGGAAGATCCTCACTTTCCTATGGAGGTTGAGTGAACTTTACACCCTGTTCCTCATTTCTCTTACTGGTGAGCCCGACGTGATACCGCTAAAGTGTCACAGAATTATGCTGAGCAATGCCTGTAAAGATGCCTGTAGACGTATAGTTGGAATGCCTTCCACAAGGTGGACCGGTGACCTTGTGAGGGCCGCAGGAGTCCACTGGATGTGGGAAGCACAGAACCGGTCGAAGTGGTGCTGGAGTGGTGGTGGAGCTTAGTGGAGGCCTATGTCCAGCAGTAGACGTCTTTCGGCTGAAATGATGATGATGATGATGATGAATGCCTGTGTAACGTAGGTGTAGCGCAGCACAGGTATTCCCCCAACTTGGACTTTTTGTGTGTTTATGTTTTTCTGCGTCTTCTCAGAAATTACGCATAGTAGCTCTATGTAAACCCTTTTTCATTATTATTGTTTTGAAATAGGCTATCTAATTATATGGGTTTCAATACCTACAAGTTAATTATGGTTAGTTTGAAGTTGAAGGTAGTGTGAGCGAGTTTTCTCAGGTTTTTGTATGTTTCCAAAAGTTATTATTTCGTTCACATAATAGTACATTATGATATAAGTGCGGTAAGTTGAAAATTACAGCCGAGGCGATATTGCTAGCCCGAGGCGTAGGCGAGGGCTACAAAAAAGCAGAGGCTGTAATTTTCAAAGCGCATGTATGTCATACGACGTTTTATAACATATTTGCGAGGAAATAAATAAAAGTCGGACTTTCTTAAACGAGTAAATCTTTAATCACTTGTTAAAGCAGTTAGAAAAATTTAAACAATTTATAAAATTGATTATTACTTGTTCACAAATTAGCGATGCGCGTGCATCAGCGCTTTTTTTTAAGGCAAAGGCACAAAAACAGCCAGTATAACTAATAAAGTAAATTAATATTTTTTTGTTTTTGTTACAGATAAATGGTTGCAATTTATTGTCAAAACTAATTAAATTAAAGAATTAAATGTTTACTTTTTTATATTTTATCTCTCAAAGTTAATTTTATTCATAAAATGTTGACCACTTTTCTGACATAAAAACTCTTTGCTTAGATTTAAAAAAGTACCGTTCGTTTTAGACGGAGCATCTTGATAAACCGTGCGTTTTACATTACAATAACGCACAAGTGCGTAATGACATACATTACGATATTGAAATTGGTGTAATAAGAGACCCTTTACGAGCAAATGTGGTATAAAGAAACATTATTTTACAATAATCGGTTATAAGCTTGCAAGAATAGTCATCTCAATACAATTTTTGGTACCATAAACTTTAAAAAGATGTGCCTCAGGTAGTCGACCGACCGCGACAGCAAAAAAAAAGGTCAAGCTTATACATAAATCGGTCCTCTGTCAACGGTCCCTGCACGTGTTCGAGTACACACACCACTTGCAACACCAACCAAAGAAAGGATTTTGCAATTGGTTTAATTGTGCCGTGAAAGTGTCGAACTTGTACCGCGTCCGAGCTGGACATAAACAACGAAGAGAAAGCCGAGCACTGGACACGCTGCTGAGGGCAAGTCTTCGAAACCTGTATACTGGGAAAGTTCGGCTCATATTAGTCACCCAGATCCTTAATGAACTTAATGAAAGCAAGTCTATCCACATTGACTTCACGAATAAAAAGCCACAATACTTCCCAGTATTAATAAATAATCAACAAATACCATACGCAAATACTGCTAAGTATCTCGGCATGACCCTGGATGCAAAACTGCGCTGGAAAGAGCATGTCAAAAAGAAAAGAGCGGAATTAGATATTCGTTACAAAAAAATGTATTGGCTACCTGGTAGACAATCACCATTGTCAATATCTAATAAATTGTTGTTATAGTTTTGTGGACCTACGGTATTCAGCTGTGAGGCTGCACCAGCCAAAGTAATCGTCAAAATATACAACGTTTTCAAAACAAGTTACTAAGGGATATAGTAAGCGCGCCCTGGTACATAAAAAGTAGCGACCTCCACCGGGACCTGAAGATGGATGTCGTAAACATAGTTATACAAAAATTTGCTGAAGCTCATGAACACAGACTTCATCATCACGTGAATGTCGAGGCGATCCAACTCCTTGACAACACTGAATTAGTGCGAAGACTAAAAAGGGTAAAGCCCTTTGAGTTAGTTTAGTGCAGTGTAAGTGAACTTAAACTGTAGTGCAAGTGCTGTCTTTAATAAACAACACGTGAACCAAGTGTCTTCCCCTTAACTAACAGTGAATAAGAAATACGTTATTGGACGATTTCTTAGTTTGAATAGTTACTTAGGAGTTTAAGTTATATTTAAATTACTTATTAGCTTATAGGCTAGATTGTAATGTGAATAAAGTATCATCTATTGTGACATTTTATTAAAAAAAAAAACCCAGATCCCGCTATTCGGCCGTTTACCAGTGCTATAGTGTTCCAAAATTGTTTTTAAGTTCTAAAGTGCTACAAATATTTACTGATCAAATAAAAAAGGGAGTTGTTTGTGCGTGCGCATTCTATTTTTAGATATTTTGAGATTCGAATGGTCGATTTAAGTATCCGACCGGCCCAAACCGGACCGCTGTAAATTCGTGGAAATCCGAAACGGGCGCATTGCAAGCCCTCTGTCGATGTCCAGCGACAACATTTGACACACGAAAGATTGCTCAGGACATGAAATACTTCGACAAGGGAATGAATTTCTAGATGGACACGGCGAGAGAGCATGAGATTTATAAAAACCGGAAACGGTTAGTAGTAAGACCTCAGACGGACACATTGAAAACAGCAACAATAAGCACAATAGACCAATTATATGGAGAAGAGCTGCACTAAATTGTTGAGCTCCGCCAAGAGATACACCGGCAAAGCTCGACCTGAATCCACATGGATTCGATGTCGTTAATAGATGCGGACTCCCATAGATAAATATCACCCATTTCTCCACCAGTCCAATGCAATCCAGTATGGGCTTGCAATCATTCTCACGTCATTCCTACCATTACGGCGCAGCCCTGGCCTACTGCTTGATATGCAATGGTCTCTGTAGCATCATAGAACATAAGGCTTCAAGGGCTTCTACAAATCTTAGGGTTCATTCAATTATTCGAGTCAGGTCAAACTACGCTCCCCAGCGTATCAGTGCATTTCATTAATTCATTATTATGCACACGTTTAATGTATTTTCTACCTTTTATCGTTAATATAGGTTGAGTTATTAAAATTACAGAAAGAGAGTAAGGAGAAGCGGAGCACCGCCGTGTCCTCGTGGAGGCGATCGGCGGCGGCAATCTCTCGCGTCCGGCGCTGGTCCAGGCCATGTTACGGAGCGAGAGTGCATGGGTAGTCGTCACCTCCTTCTGCGAAGTAGTAATGCTCGCAAAAAGGGAGGTGGCGCACATGAGGGAGAGGCAGTATATGCGCCCTCACGGCCTTAGTCGCCGCAGGAGATGCCCTGGGTGTCGGGAATCCCAGGCTGATTCTCGGCCACCGTAGTAGGCGCGGGCTTGCGGACGGCGAGTAATGGGTAGCTCGCTGTCTGGTAAGGACCAAGCCCGGGTCGACGGCGCGTTGTGTTCCACGCGCGTTTCAAAGAGATGTCAGCACCAACTGGTGGGGTCCGCAAGGACCGATGCCTACCAGGGGTGCGGATTGTTCGAAAGAGATACCGTCGCCCCTGGCATATAGGCAACTGAGGGAACACGGGTGGGTTTTAGTCAGTAAAAGTCTGACACGCCTTCCTGCTCCACCCAGAGTGGAAGAAGTTATTTGATGACTTCCCAGCCTCATAAAAAAAAAGGTTTACACATTCCACCAAATACCACCATGTAGCTATGTAGGTAGTATTTGTGAATATGCATCGCAAGGAATAGCAACAGCAGTAGAAATTCAAAGGCACGTGCTATGTCAACGAATGTGTGCTCGAATGTTTGCGCACATGTCTGGCGCCTTGGGGTTGTCCAACGAATATTTTATAAATCTGTCGCTTTGTCGTTGTAGAAAATGGAAATAAATGAAGTGATCATTTATACAGTCATGTCCTGCGAGTTGCGTGACACACCATAACGTGGAAATTGCTTCATCGCTTCGTATGTTCGAAAAATTTGTCTGTTCAACAATGTAAATAACGCAATGAACTTGAACTGTCAAAATGAAAGCCTGCTACTGTTTTTTTTTTATTCTTTTTATTGTGTTACCCAATTAACCGGCTAAAGGCATGTAATAATTGATGATGATTATCTGCTTGACTGTTTACAGAGACAGCCTCAAAAAATAACAACAAGAATATTCAATATTTCAAGCAGTAAAAAACTTGTCATAGATGTAGGAAGGTTATAGGGTTTTTTACAAGCTTTCATTTAGATACATCAGTCCCGGTTATGAAATCTTGCAAATTCTTACCCCTTCCCGTTTTCCGATTGAGCTGAATTTTCGAGAGCATATGTAAATCGGATGACAATGTAATATTATCATGATATGAAGCTGATCCGATGAATGTGATCTTCTTTTGGACTTTTTACTTGGTTCTTACAAAGAGTTCTTATTTATGTACTTATTTCTAATTAGGAATCAGGCAGAACTACAATCCTAAATTGATTATCGTTTGAAATGTAAATCCTCGAATAAATACTAAAATTTACATTTCATTCATTTTGTTTACTTTTCAGGATAAAGCTTTGAACATGTTGTTTGCTTCGGAATATTGGGTAAATATGAAACTAGAATATTCGATATTTTGCCTTTGAAATTACAGGATCGCTCTTACTGGCGTATCGCCCATGATGTTATTAGCATTTCAGTAGTTAAAACAAATTGGCTAAAATCGCCTTTGGCTACTGGCTAGCGGTGGGACGATATATGCTTTTAGCAACGGAGAAATTTTCTTCCTATTGTTAGTTTGTATTCTGTCGATAATACATCGAAATAGTCTGATGATATTTTATAAGATTTTCTTTAATTTTGTCCTCGATCAAGCCTGATGGAGAGCGATAGATGTCTATGTTGGATCAAGCGTGCTCAGAGGAAGCCTGTGCACTCTTGCGTTAAAGGCACTGAGTGAAACTAACTGAGAGTGAAAAAGAGATAAAAACGTTCAACAAATATAATTTCCAATAAGTTGAGCAATAAAAACTATGTACATTTGTTGACGAGATGAAAAAGACGTACCTACTTATATGTTCTTGATATTTCCATATGAACTATTTCGCTTTTTAGTCAACCCTGAGGTAGCAATATCATAATGATAGTAAAAAAAAAACATACCGTAACTGCCACTGGCTTATTGGGCTTGTGACTAAACAACCGCACGGGTCCATCGAAGGTTAAGCTGCGCTTGCCGCGGTCGGTTCATGGACGGGTGACCATCCACATTTCGACACCCCCCGTGCCTCGGAACGCATGCTAAGTCGTTGGCTAAGCTGTCATTCGTAGATCTTTGACTGTCGATACGGGTAGTTACAGGCCCAAATGTCTGACAACTAGTCTAAGGTAGTCTTAGGTAGTCCATGGGGTATCATGTTACCCAGTTACTGGGTTATAGGGGACAGATAGGCAGTCAGAAAATAGTGGTAATCATCTGCATCCGGTTAGAATGGACCGACCCCAAAATAATCAGGAAAAGGCTAAGCAGATTGATTTTGATTTTGACTGTGTTATTCGGTTAATAATTAAAAAGAATCGGCCGAGTGCGAGTCGGGCTCGCGTACGTAGGATTTTGTACCAAGGCAAAAAACGTTTCTTGTGTGGCGACCGCCTTTATTTTTAACTTTATTTTATTTTTGTTATTTGTTGTTTTAGCGGCAACAGAAATACACATATTTACTGTGAAAATTTCATCTATCTACCTATTATGAATCATGAGATGACAACTAGCTAACAGACAGATGGATGGATGGACGGATAGCGGAGGCTAGTAATAGGGTCCCGTTGGTTACTTTTCGGGTACGGAACCCTAAAAACAAAGATAATCTGAAATTGTCACTGCTTATGTGAACCTCACACGAATACCCCGCTTGTTGTAAATAATAATGTTACTTATTTATCACGACATCCAAAGGTTATCTTCATTAGATGTCACTGCTTACAACGCTGCAACTTATTTAATTTCACAAAGAAGTTACATCTAGGTCGAATTATAGAAGTCCCTATATTCGGCACTGTCTGAATTCTAGGTAAAGCCCAACGCTGAACATAGGTTTATCTTAGTAATTTTACAACACTCGTGAACACCTAAATATTACGCGTATATACACGTAGTGTGGGACGTTCTCCGCTAGATAGACCGAAGGGCTTAAAAAGGAGGCTGGGACAGACAAGACGTGGAAGGCGGAGATTATGGTGTTGTGGTGCAGCCTATGGCGAGCAGTGGACTCCGATAAGTTGAGTTGATTTGATTGCCTATATATTATTGCTCTGTTGGATTTTAAACTCTCGGTGCCGAGCCGAGCGTTGAAAATCGAACAGTGAGTCACAGTACATAGTGCTAGTAAAATCGGGCATAATTAGTCCTCCTTTATTTCCCAAAACAAAAGATCTTAAGGGGAATCTAGTCGCTGGCTCGAACTCACTGATGGGCCTGACTAAAAAGTATGCTTTCTCACCAGGCTTCGTATCCGACGGAAGTGGTATCAGTGATGAGCAGTTAGAGGCTAGTCTACACGCGCAGGATCATTTATAGTATAACAGGCACGTAAAAAATTAAGAAAAGTCCTTCGGAAGATCGGGTTTTATGAAAAAACCACTGCATAAATCAATGACCTATAAAGTTTGTTGAACTTTTCGATAATTAAACTTTGTCGGTACCGATTGTTTGGAGATTTCACACTTCTTTTATTACTTAAACACGTCCAAAGTTAGGTTAAATTATCAAGAAAACTAATCTTTGTTGGCACACTTTGGAATGGCTTTTATTTTAGTATCTTTCATTAGATCTTTTATTAGATCATTTGGTTCCCTACAAAATGGTTGACCTGGATGGTGCTGATCCACGCGACAAGACGGGCGCTGTCGGTTGAGACTGGTCATCTCCTAACTTCCAGGGCTTATTTTTAATCTTGTGTTTAGAATTGTTTATATATATATTTTTTTTACATTGTTCTCACATATAGAAGCAACAAGAATAATGTTCCCAAGATTTTGTAATATCCAACTTGATTTTAAAAGAGTGTCCGTGGAGTTTCTTGCCCGTTTTTCTTCATAGAGATCTACGTTTTGCAATGGGCAACTAGCTTCAACTTTCCAACTGATCGATTTTTTGACAATTCAAAAGTGCCTGTTAATGGTTTAATTGAAATAAATGCTTTGAGTTTGAGTTGAGTTCGAGTTTGAGTATTCTATTTCCGTACAGACAATATTAATAATTCGACAAAACTATACCATTTTAATTTTTGGTGTGCATCGTCGAACAGTGAAGTAATACACTTCCGAAGTTTGTATGGAAAAAATGTGGACTAGATTCACCTTAACATGGCACAAGAAGAAGACCTCGGCACTTAGGCTCCTCACAGAATAATATAGAATTTCATTAATTTGCATAAAATTCTGATGTCAAGAGATATGAAATAAATTCTTCTAGGAATTGTCAAATGAAAAGGTCAATGTAATATTGGTTGGCAACAGGGAAATATTCAATTTATCCTCTTTAAATTGACACTGAATTATGATCGGTATTTGTCCCATTCACTGCCTATCGATAAATATTACTATTAATTCGTTTGTTGCTAAGTAGGCATGAAACTTCGATAAGCAGAAAGACGGAATTCGTAAAAATTATTCAATTTGAGAAACGACTACTACAACTACTGTAAGTGTATCAACCCACTGCTGGGCAAAGGCCCCATAACTTCCAGCTCTTTGGATCCAGGGCTAAAGTGAACCAGTGGTCGTTTGTTTTCGCCAGTTCGTCCCTCCATCTTCTACGGGGTTTGCCACGACGCCTTCTGGCTGTGTCAGGACTCCACGTATTTAATATTTTGTCTCATTGAACATACCGCAGACGTGGCTAGCCCAGTCTTACCTCACTTCGCTTAGCGGTTTTCTGTGCAATATCAGTCAGTTTTGGTGCATAGTGTGTTTTTGTAAATAATTATGTTGTGTCAATTTGACGCCACTAATATTATGCTCCATTGCGCGTAAGCAAACCTTGAGTTTGGACTTTGAATGTTTGTCAAAGACCAAATCTGGGATCCATAGATCAAAATAGGAAGTATGTTGGTATAATTATGTCCATAATTTTTGGATCGAGTGACAAAGGAATCCTACGATCCTACTTCACTGCATAGTATAAAACAAAGTCGCTTTCTCTGTCCCTATATCCCTATGTATGCATAAATCTTTAAAACTACGCAACGGATTTTGATGCGGGTTTTTTTAATAGATAGAGTGATTCAAGAGAAAGGTTTATATGTATAATACACCGACCTCCACGCGGGCGAAGCCGCTGGCGAAAGCTAGTAATATTATAAATGTGAAACTTTGTAAGTTTGGATGTTGGTTACTCAATCACACAAAAACGGCTGAACGGATTTGGATGAAATTTGGTACACAGATAGTTTATAACCTAGATTAATACATTGGGTACTTTTTATTCCAATAGTACGTTTCCGTGGGATAATTTCCGATGTCAATGGATGGCAAAAGCTAGTGTTTCATAAATTGAAAAACTTTATTAACAGATATTTAGTTTTCGCTATGAAAAAACTATTTAGATTTTCGTTCATAAAGAAGCTCCCTTTTTGATGTTGAAACGCCAAGTAATTGATTTCACGCGTTCTGGTTCTAATTAAAACTATCCCTTCTAATTATAAGCAAAGCTCTTTTTCGTGCAAAATAACTGGTAGGAACCTGCCACATGGTATCAAGTTCGCCTATGTACCCAAATAACATCATCTGCCGGGCATAGGCACGGCACCATAAACCGACCCCAACATTATTGGGAATAGTCCCAACAATGTTGTGGTCGGTTTTTAGTCTAATTGGATGCAGCTGAATACCAGTGTCTTACATGAAGCGATTGCCTATCTTAAATCCACAACCCGATAAGGTACTGAGCAATACGATACCCCGTGCAAAGACCAGTACCGTACCGTATATCGTGCATTAAAAAATCATAGTTCTCCCATACAAACTTCGGGAGTGTATTACTCCACTGTACGACAATGTACATCAAAAATTAAACATGGTATGGTTTTGTCTCATTATCAATATTGTCTGTACGGAAACAGAATACTAAAATAAAAAGCCATTAAAAAGTTAAGAGCCAACAAAGATTCATTTTTCTTGCTAATTTAACCTAACTTTGGGCGTGTTTATGTAATAAAAGACATATAAAATCTGAAAAACTAATCGGTACCGACAAAGCTCAAATATCGAAAAGTTCAATTAACTTTATTGGTCATTGATTCATGCAGTGGTTTTTTCATAAAACCCGATCTTCCGAAGGACTGTTCTTCATTTTTTACGCGCCTGTTGTACTGTAAATGATCCTGCGTCTCACTCAATAATGTTGTGCGTGTAGACTAGCTTCTAACTGCTCATCACTGATACTACTTCTGTCGGAGACGATGCCTGGTGAGACAGCGTGATTTTTAGCCAGGCCCGGGCTGAGTTCGAGCCCGCGACTAGGTTCCACGATATCACTGCGTGGTACCTACATTTAAAAGATCATTGCAAAACATGCCAGTTCATAGTTTTGCCCATTTATTCACCTCAAAAATTACTCTCAATAATTTCTGTACACCAAATGATACTCAATCACCTAGTGAAAAGTATCCGTCTGTCGATCGCGTATCGTAATGATAATTAATATCAGTCTCGCTCATGATTGATTGCAGGTCGCCCAGCTGTTTGTGAAGGCGTCTCAGGATGGTACAAGATTTGGGGGTTGGTCGAAGATGGAGGCGGGAAGAGGATGTTAGTTTGCGACTTCCTACTTATAGAACAGCTATTTCGATCGTCAATAGCGGTGAGGTGTCAATTTTTATAAGAGAGAAGCCGAAGCAAAGCCGGCGTTAACTTACTGACTTATCATTAAAGAATACTTACTATCATTCTAAAATTAATGTAGGAATGTAATCAATGAAATACAATAAAATTGAACAGCTGAAAACCAAATAAAATGTGCAATATTCCTCCATCTCATTCTCGCTGACGCATTTTTCTTTATCTGTCTCTGTGATAACCCGTTGTACAGCGGCTTGCTCTCGTCCATATCAAGCTTGCTTTAGTTATTAATCCGGATTTCATTTTTCCGGGAAAATATCTATTTACTCAGGCTGCTTAATCCTGGTAGAGGAATAAATATTTGTTTCGAGATCATTGAGAAAAATGTCTGATGTAGGAGGGGTTATGGCGACAGACCTCGCCAAAACCAGTGTGTGTTTTGAGAGCAAAAGCGGATTTTACGGGCGTATTCCAGAACCTTTACGTCTAAAGACTCAAGCATTTGTTAAATCTAGTTTCAACCAATCGTATGGCTTTAAAAGAGTTTTAGTAATGCTTGAGTTTTAAGTGAGGTTCTGTAATATGGGCCTTAGTGGACCTGCGGGTTTATTGCATAACACACGGTAGAAATGGCCGTCATTTGGGCAGTTCAAAACCATAAATTGCATGATTGACGGTGATGAGTAGACAAATTTTTAAACTACTATGATACAATAGATTAACAATATAATTCAAAGTTATTCAGATTCTGATTGATACTACAAATGTGATCCCAAAATTGCATTAAATCATTTAAAAAAGTCATGTTGTAGTTACTTAAGAAGAAATTACTAACACTCTATTTTTAAATGTTTTTAAAGTTATTTTTTCGCGTTATCTCAAACTACAACTGATGAATCCGTGTCACCCAAGGTCTACATCGCACGACCTGGTCGTGATCCCCACGTGCTCGATAATGATAACCGAACGTCGCCCCACATCCCGGTTCTTTGATAACGTATCGGTTTTTAGTTGTTTGCGTTCAGCTACGAGAAAAAAAAATCAGGTGCCTACTATCGTTTGTTCTCACTATTTCGATTCATTAGTTCGATCGTCGAACTAGTTAGATTTTTTTTCTCATTTGTTCGACCGTCGAATTTATTTTAATCGAGAAATAAAAACCAATAAATAAAAAAATAAAAAATGCTTATTTTTCTTTAGGTACACTCAAAGGAATTAAATTGTTATGCATCATCAGGTTAATTTTTATTTGCACCTTATTATTTTTCCCGTAGAAAGCGAGAAACGTAGAGTTGGAAGGCCTCCCACAACGTGGACCAATGACCTTGTGAAGGTCGCAGGAAGCCAATGGATGCGGGAAGCACAGAATCGGTCAAAGTGTCGGAGATTGGGGAAGGCATAATGTCCAGCGGTGGAAGTCTTTCAACTGAAATGATTTTTTCCATGGTCATTTTGAATGAAACTGTCAGTTCAAGACCGACCAAAGAAATCGTACCGTGACAACCATTTTGTTGCGCCCCAGTTATTTGGCTATAAACTGGGGTCAGACAAAAAGTTTGCAACACGAGAGACGAGACAATAAATTCCTGTTTCTTTCACTTTTACTACTGGATCTAATACCTGAGTGTGTCCTTGCATCATTATTACTATTACTTAGTGACTTATCTATGCCTTTATTGAGTTTATGGGTATATTGAGTACTTAATGCGGCCTACCCAAATACTTTGGTGTTGTTCGTCAAGTCGTTGAGCTTGTTGCGTTACACGATTACTGACAAATGGTTGCACTGACTGGACATGTGGTCCACTTCAATCTCTGTGGTTCTTTACTCAAAGGGCCATTTCAGATACTAAACTTTTTTATTTAAAATAGGTTAACATTTTCGCTCCTTGACTGTACACGAATTTGACACACACGTGCCCTGCACACTTAAAATGATTGACGGACAACTAGTCAACCCTATAAGATTTTAATTGTATTAGCCTCGGTATTTATTTCATTGCGTTTTACACATATTAGGCCTGGATATGGTAAGTCGAGACTGATTTTGTGTAAAAGGTTTTCGTAATGAAGTGCAATGCTCTTTGTAATACAATGCAAGATAATTATCATCATCTCCGCAGCCTTTTCCCAACTATGTTGGGGTCGGCTTCCGGTCTAACCGGATACAGTTGCGTACCAGTGTAGTGGCACTACAGAAAACAAATATCTTGAAACACAAAAAGTGAGGTGGCGCCATCTACAATGCCACATGCAAACTATATACCACATATATACCACAACCCGACATTAACTGTCGGGCAGTTGTCCACCAGACACAACACCCGTCTGGTCGGAGGATCCTCCTTTACCAATAGAGTATGAGTGAACTTTACACCCTGTTCCTCATAGCTCTATACCAGTATTTTATATAGAACGATTGCCTATCTTACCTCCACAACCAACTTGCTTGGTAATACGAATCGCCTTGATAAGACTGGTTCAGACTTTCGTGCCTTTGATGACCCGTAACGACTGCCAAAGATCTACGAATGACGGCCAGGACCAACGGCTTAACGAGCTCACCGAGGCACGCAGGGGTGTTGATGTGTAAAGGGGTGTCTACTAACCATGGCAAGCGTAGCTTAACCTGATCGATCGACCCGTGCGGCTGTTACCAATGTGATATTCTAAATTGTATCTCGCAATTAAGTTATTATTAATTAGGAAATAATGTTTTCCTCACTGGGAATTCAGACTTAGCTGGAATCGACCAGCTAAGTCTGAATGTGAAAGGGAAAATCAGACGTCGTCGTATTACAACCTGGGAGACCTGCCATTTACAGTTAGAATTCATAATTTTCTATTTAATTCGTACAATGTCGGACACGGTTTACAATGTCGGACACGATTTTTTTTATTTTATTTTTCAGAGGATGCTTACTTTTCTAGGTTTTGAAACAAATAGTAAGGATAGTTAGCCTAGATATAGTAATGTTTATACTCGTTTTGTTAAGAATTCAGATAGCCAAAGTGTAACTTATCTCTTATCTCTAGTCATCACGAAGTGGCTGCCTGAGGATAGCGTCGCCATTGCCAAATCAGGTTAAGAAAACTAGCACGGTGCTCACGAAACGCACGCACTTTACTTGTGTTTACCAAGTATAGAAACACGCTGTGAATGTGTGTGTGAATACAATTGCGTCATCAGTTCATCACGTAACACACATATACAGCCCCCTAAAATCCTACCTTACGTCCAAGCTGAACACCTGGCTACGTGGGGGGCGGACACGCGTACTGTACAACTGTACAAAAACTTATGCGGCTAACAAGGAAAGGTAACTCCTTTATGGAGTTTTGCGAAAAACCCCAACAAAAAGACTGTGTCCGTATCCAATCGCAGACACTGTTTAAAAATAAAACACAAACATGTACTTAATCTAAAACAAACAAAACCCAAAAAGCGAAACAACAAATAAGGCAAAAAAAAATAAAAACACACACATATACACTCACACTCTTTCGATTTCGGCCGCGTCTCGAACCGGTACCAAGAGCCCCTGCGGTAACACACACACAGCACTTGGTTACCACAAGGTGGCCACCAAAGAGTTTGTCGCTTCGTGAGATAAAGTAACTATACCTACGCAGGGATGACCGTTTCTATTTGAATGATATAGGGAAAGAATGTGTTTTCGTAAAGTCAGCGAAAATTATTTGCTGTAAAATTGACAACCAATTTTAATTATCCGTACAGTAATATCACAAAATTCACAAATATCATTTATTGACAGTCGTATGAAAGGGCCGCGAAAATATAATAAGTAGAAACATTACAGAAGCGTCATCATCATCAACATCATCATATCAGCCGAAAGACGTCCACTGCTGGCCATAAGCCTCCCCCAAAAAGGAGGATTTGCCATCATCGCCATGCTTGGCAGGCGGGTTGGCGATCGCAGTATGGTGATCAAATGTACAGAGAACGCTGCTGCCCATTCTCTAGTAAGTCTCTTAGTCGCCTTCCAGAACACCCATGGGAAAAAATGGGAACAGAAGCGTCAAACGTTTAAATTGATGCAAAATAACCAATTTAAGGCGAAAGGTTATTGGTATCTGTTTGCATTTAGGTTTTATATAACCTACGTTCTGGCTTCGGAAGCGTTACCCTTACACCCTGTATATAGATTTCAAATAGGTCAACGAACTATTATCATACGCATGTATTTCACACTAAGTCCTGATGATTTTATCAGAAAACAATAGGTACTTGAATATTGCTTGGGTAAACGCTAAGATTTGATATGTTATGTAATTTTATGATAGGTTGAGTGGTCTATGCCTGTATTCTTCGTGTTTTGTCAACTTCTGTCATCTCACGTGTAATTTTGGCCTGTTATCTGTCGTAGTTATCTGTATAACTGAGATAAAATGGAGCTAACGGGTGACTGAGCTTGCACGCAAACTGCAACTATAAGCGAAAAAATCTAGAAATCATTTAATTGGGATTCAAATATGAGCTAATTTTAAGATGAATGAATATTAAAAATAAATAATTTAAATGTATTTTTACATAGATCATGACCTCGATGATGAAAACATTTGTTTTAATGAATCCTTTACGATAGGCAAACATAATGATAACTCTACCTTATGTTTCCCTAAGGGTGAGTCTAGACCTGGCAAATGCGCCGCTGTCGCATGTCATGTTCGTACGCAGCCCCTGCGGCGTCCGCGCGCCACCGGCGTGCAAGCTACGCGCCGTACTCGAGCGCCGCAGCAGGCGCGCGTGTGTTGCCGTGGTTTGCATAGTGGCCGCTTAGTTCATGGCATTTCAACTCTGGTACTCATTTTGCCTTATTTAAAAAAAACGGAACCTGCCACCTATGTCTTCTGTTTTTCCTTTTAGTTTTTGCCAGTAATAAAATAGCGATGCTGTAGCAATTATGCTATTGGCAGTCGTATGGTCCGACATCTTCGGAAGCAAATTCACAACTGAGGCTCACATTTAGTTCAAACGCGAAAGAAGCTATGTGCGCAAGAGCTGTGCGCGCGCTTGCCGGAGTTGCACTATAGCGGCGCACCAAACGTAGGCTGTAACCGTACGCGGGCAACACGCACGCAGTTCGTAAGCGGCACGCGAGCGGCGCATTCTCCAGGTCTGAACACACCCTTATATCGATGAGCTCCTTAAGTTCTCAGTTGAGCTACATGATTACTGACAAATGTGTGCACTGACGGCAGGCTTAGCATGACGCTTTCTATTTATACTCTACCGTAGAATAGAAATCGCTTGTCTACATTTCTCGGTACAAAACTGTCAATTATCTACACGGAAACGTCATTTTTGTCTACTCTTCCATTGACAATACGCTTCTCTACGGTTCTCGTACTAAGCCTGCTGGACAGGTGCACTCACATCTGCGGCGTGATTGTGCAATACACTAACAGTAAGAATGGCTTTCGATGACCCCTGTAACACAGGTTCCACCTAGCATGGGGGTCATTGATCAAATTTCTGTGCACTTGTAAGTCCTAAGCTGTCAATGCTGCGCATAACTACTTTGTGATTTACTTTTGGAAATAAATTATTTTTATTCCTTTATTTCACTTAATAGACATATAAATTACATTTTTAAATATTAGTATAAAAAATTATAAAAACATTTAAAAATATAAAAAATAGTAGCCCACCGGTATCGGGAACAGGGTCCAAGCTACCGGCGGTCAGGGCTCCAGAGAGAGGAACCTCCTAACAATGCAAGCCGAGTCAAGAAGTACCGCTTTCTGAATCAGGCCCTTGACCCAGCTGCCCAACGAGAGCCTCCTTAGGTGTTGGTCGAGGCTCTTGGCTATCAAGCCATTGGCTGTAACGACTATCGGTGCAATGATCGCTGAGTCCACATCCCACATGTCGACAACCTCGCGAGCCAAGTCGCTCTAGTCGATCCACCACCACTAGATCAGGCTTATTGGCAACAATAGTCCTGTCAGTGATGATGGATCGATCCCAGTACAGTGTGACATGTCCATTTTCGAGAACTGGGTCGGGCACATACCTGTAGTACGGCACTTCTGATTCCACAAGGCTGTATTTCAGAGCAAGTTGCTGGTGGATAATCCTGGCTACAAGGTTGTGTCTATAACATTCATTACGTTATTGACGTTGTTGAGCCGACAATGTTTTCGAGCAAATGAGGCAATGTATTAGCAACCTTCAAAATTATTCTGATTCTGATTAATACTGTGTTACCCAATTTGGGTTCGCAGGAGACGCCCTGGGCCAAGCCCGGGTCGTCGGCGCGTTGTATTTCACGCGCGCCTCAAAGAGATGTCAGCACCAACTGATGGGGCCCGGAAGGGCCAATGCCTGCCAGGGGTGCGGGTTGTTCGAAAGAGATACCGCGGCCCATGGCATACACGCGACTGAGGGAACACGGGTGGGTTTTAGTCAGTAAAAGTCTGACACGATCTCCTGCTCCACCCAGAGCGGGGGAAGTTATTTGATGATTTCCCAACAAAAAAAAACCAATTTGGGTACTAGTTCTTTTCTAAAAAAATCATTCCCAGATACTAATATGGCTTGGTCTTTATCTAATAACTTTAAACGAGCAAGTCTTGTATATATGTATATATATAATCTGTATCTCGGAAACGGCTCCAACGATTTTCATGAAATTTAGTATGCAGGGGGTTACGGAGGTTATAAATCTATCTGAGTTTCATTTTTAGAAAACGTCAAACCAAAACAAAAACCAAGCAAAGCTCGGTCATCCAGATATTAGAATCATATATGATCTGACCAAGATAATGTCTGGACTTTAAAAGAGACTGTGACTTCTAAGATTGTTTCGGCGTTCTTAGAGTATTCGGATAGGAAAACCCGACATATTTTTTTTACTATACAAACATATTTGTTAAAACCAACTAATAAATCGTGTATAATATAAAAATTCGTAAATATCTAAACGTACCCATAAAACTCTAGTCATAATAGTTAAGTCCAAAAATGCAACATAAGTCGTGTGACGGAAGAGTAATATAACTTTACAACTAAAACGAGAAACTTCAGGAGCCAGGTCTCAAAACTAGGGCAAATCCACATAAGCCGGGGCTCAAGCTGCCTAATCTCAGCTAATGTTCTGATGAACATTTACATACGGCGGCATATGGGACACTATTCTACAATCTTGCTGCAAATTCATACTGTTTTCCTTTATGGGGTGAGTAGGAAGTTTGAGACATATTTATTTCTGGCTAGGTATGTTTTGGAGCGTCGCCATGGCTATAAGAATACGTCTGCTGTTTCGAATCTAAAGAGCAGTTATAATTAAAAACATTTAAAATAACTTCTTAATCTTATCTCAGCGACAATTCTATTTAACTAGCCTGTATGGTGCCACTGCTGGATATAGGCCTCCCCCAAATACCGCTACTCCGACTGACTATTGCCTTCCACATCCAATGGATTCCTGCAGCCTTCACAAGGCCATCGGTCCACTTTATGGGAAGCTTTCCCAGTGCTACGTCTTCCGGTACGCGGTGGCCACTCCAGAACCTTTCGGCTCCATCGACCATCTGTTCTGCGAGCCCTGTCCACTGCCACTGAAGTTAGTCAACTGAAGTTAAGTACTAACATAATTACGGAGCCTCTCGGCGGGTTGGCCTCGGCATGAATTTGGACAAGACGAAAGTCATGTGCAATTCTCACGTCTTGCCGAGTCCAATCCACATCGAAGGGTCGCTTCTCGAAGTTGTGAAGGAGTACGTCTACATAGGGCAAGTCATCCAGCTCGGTAGACACAACTTTGAGAAAGAAGCCGACAGAAGGATCCGGTTGGGTTGGGCAGCGTTTGGGAAACTACGTTAAGTCTTTTCGTCGCCTATTCCGCAGTGCTTGAAGACTAAGGTCTTCAACCAGTGCGTCCTGCCCGTGATGACATACGGTGCCGAAACGTGGACACTGACGGTTGGGCTGATCCACAAATTTAAGGTCGCTCAGCGCGCTATGGAGCGGGCTATGCTCGGAGTTTCTTTGAAGGATAAAATCAGGAATGAGATTATCCGGAAAAGAACCGGAGTTACCGACAAGCTTGTAGAGTGAGCAAGCTGAAGTGGCAGTGGGCTGGCCATGTTTGTCGAAGGACCGATGGACGGTGGAGCAGACGAGTCCTGGAGTGGAGACCGCGTATCGGCAAACGTAGTGTGGGACGCCCCCCGGCTAGATGGACCGACGACCTTAAAAAGGTGGCTGGAACAGACTGGATGCGGAAGGCGGAGGATAGAGTGTTGTGGCGCTGCCTGGGAGAGGCCTATGTCCAGCAGTGGACTGCGATAGGCTGAGTTGATTGATAATTTAAATCAAAAGCAGAGCATTTAGTCATTTCAATTCAACCATCTACAGACTCCTTTGAATTGTCAATGAGTCGGTCAGTTAATTAGATATTGCAAGCTTAGTATATAGCCGTTCCAAAACGTAGATCACTAATATATGGTATTGAATAGCTGTAAAAATATGACGTAGCTTCCATATTCCTCAGTCCCAAAAGCTCCACAAAATGGCACACCGCTCCAGTAATATGGAACACAGCTGGAATGATTTGAGTGATGCAAATATATGCTAATGTTGTGCATAGCGTGGCTGTGAGTGACTGTGCCTTTCGATCTACTTGCTTTGACGATTTGCGTTTAAGATGAGTCAGGGAATGAGGGTTATTAACTTGTGTTGCTTCTTTGGGGATTCAAAGTAAATATTACAGCTTAAATGATGAGGATATTACTGACATTGCTGAAAGAAAAACAAAATTTAAATAAAAAAAAGGCAGGAGAAATAAAGAACATTTATTAGCATGTTACACGGTGGGCACCTATTTCTAACCGTCAATATGTAACACGCTTTTAATTAAATAATTTAATTTAAAATTATCTTTTTAAATTTTAAAATAATTTAAAATTTATAAGTTATAATAAAAGATTGTTTTAAAAAAAAAATCTTTTTAAACGTTTTAGTATTTATAATGCGAGATTTACTACGGCGTAGTTCGTAGAAACGTTTTTCCGCTATGTAGCTCGTAATAATTCGTAGAACCCACACATATGTGTTGTTTTGAGTACTTAAAGTGTTATGTATCTATGGCCACCTTCCAGCTCCAGCTTCAGACCCTGGTTACCATATAAGATCAAAGTACTCGTCAATACGAATCGAACGAGCCCAAACTCGATGGGGTTGTGTGGTATTATTGCGGAGTTCCTATGGCCACCTTCCAGCTCCAGCATCAGATCAGCTCCGTGTTATCATAATATTGCGTTGTCACCCAATATACATATACATGCAAAATTTCAACTCAATCGGTTTAAGATATCTGCTTCAAAATTGATTTGCAAGATTCCATCCAAAAAATATACATTGCAAGTTAAATAAAAGCTTGTAAAATAACAGAGGCATACCTATAGTGCAACCACATTTCGCTTGTTATGTTTAAGTCCCACGTCATAGGGGGTGAGCGTATTGCCATCAACCGGGTACAAATCCAGGCTCCAGGCTGCTACTGATAAATTCCAGATAGAAAAATCCAATAACAGTTTACCCAACCTGGGAATCAAATCCAGGACTTCAAGATCAGCAGTACCGCTTAGCAAGTGGAACGGAGTACTAGAACAACGAAGCAAAAAAAAAGAAAATGGAAACCAGGACTTTTATGTTGATACAAAAGTCTGAAATTGCCAATCCATCTTGAACAAGCGAGGTGAATTGGTGAGCAATGAGAAAAATGAGTAACCACGAATGGTTTCTCTGCATGATAGGGCCGAGGCTATCTAATAACACGATTCCTGTCGGCTTCCCTTCGGAATATGATGCTGTCAGTAGTGTTTAATAATACCTGTTTTATAATCACACTATAGATATTTAATAAAGCATAAAATTAAAGCATTACAAAACGCTTACATGAAATTTTTATCTTCATATTCTAACAACAAAACATTATGCTCTAAAATAACTCGTAGGCGCTACCGGCTTGTCGTGAATTCAATTTCTATACAAAATAATGTTGTCATGACGTCACTTCGGTCACGTGACACCCCGGTTTCTAAGCGGCAAGCCGATTTTTCCCAGGTTACGATAGAGACAGTAATAAAAAATGCGTGCGCTGGGACGAGAGGAGCAATACCGAGATACCAGCTCGGACCTCGGTTGGATGAGTGATAGTGTGTGGTCGATGCTTGACGTAATTGCATTTATAACCTTTCATTTTGTTTACATTTGCATTTGGTTTGTTGTATTTATTGAATTCATTAATTTATGTAATTTTATGTTTACAGTAAGTATTTGTTTGATGGTATAAAACAGTGACAAAGATAGTGATTTGGGTTAAGTGTTTTAATTAGGAATTTGGGGTAAATAGTTGACAGTTAATAATTAGTAATTAGTACAGTAATTAGTACGATTAGATGGTGGCAATAATAGCTTTAGATTGCTGTTTAACAGATTATTTACTGTGTGAGGAAACATGTTTTTCAAGTAAGTTTTGAAAATAAGAAACACGTAATTATGTTGGGCCGTGCTCGCCCAAATATGTCTATAAATTACAAACGACGCGATGGTTTTCTTAAACATTTTAATGTTTCTCTTTACGATAAATATCAATGGCTGACGGCCAGTTGTAAATTAAATATAGTGTATGTGTTTCCCGTGTTTACTGTTCTCTGAGTCTAGTAGTTTATGGAATAAACTATGGAGGTTTACAGATATTAATAATTTGACGAATTCGTCAAAAAACCAAGTTCAGACTGAAAAACATATTCGTAGCTGTTTACAGTTACATGAGTTCGGGACAGGTAAGATATAATCATTTTTCGCAAATTCGCATGAAGCTCATAATAGAAAAGTAGATCGAAATAGGAATTTAATGAAACGGTTTAATGAAACTGTTATCTTGTTATGTAAACAAGAAGTAGCTTTTCGCGGCCACGAAGAAAGTCCGAATTCCGATAACCGCTGTAACTATATCAAGGCCTCGTTATATCTGACCAAGTTCGATTAAGTAATGGACTCTCATTTAGAAATTTGTAATTCAGTTCAGAACCACACGGTTTCTGGTCTCTCTAGTGATATTCAAAATGATTTAACACATAGTATTATTGCATCTGTTTTACGAGACCACATTAGATTCGACATAAAGAAAGCTCAATATTCTGTCTGTAATGGTTGACGAAACTCCCGATGTCAGTCATAGGGAGTAATTAACTGTTATTTTTTTACGATGTTAGCGGAAGTCAACCGTTGAAGTTTTATCCAAACAGTTGTTAGAAATACTGAAGAATAATAAGTTAGTTGGTCAGTCTTACGACGGCGCGACAGTAATGTCTGGTGAGCACGGTGGAGTACGAACTAAAATTCGCGATGCATGCCCTACGACAATGTTCGTCCTATGTTACGCTCATACATTAAATTTAGCATTTAGCCGTTCCCTTGACAATATTTAGGAACAGTTTTTTTTTGTCTATGGCTTACCTCTCACATAAAACCACCCTTCGCCACTGCTGCATGAACAATAATGCTCTGGACAATAATAGGCTGGTATTGTTTATTAAATTTTAAAGTATGTAAAGTTACCTGTGTATCAACGATTTTTTTTGAGTTGGTCGAGATGGTCAGTATAGGTACTGTGTCGTTCAATATGGCGCTGCATGTCTTTTTCTTATATGCTGCTACATATGATAAAAGGGTACGGTTTGAAAAGACAACAGTAAGAACAGTAAGTACGTCACAATGTCACAATTTAATGCCGTTTCAATATTATTATAGCTTTACTAACAAAATAATATCTAATATAATGTTATTGCGTTGCGAAACTTTGTCTAAATATTGAATCAACTGTGTAACTGTATTTATGTATTTGAATAATATTGAAATATGTGTTTATTTGTATTCTTATCAAATGATATTACAGGGAAAAGTAAATTATATACCGACTCTGATAATATTTATTTAAGGACCCGTACACATTATTAGACAGCAGTGGTGGCTCAGTGGCAACGGCCCCGACCTACGTGTTTTAGGTAGTGGTTTGAACCCGGTTAGGCGCTTAACTTCGTGTAAATAATTGTATCACAACTGGTCTCAAAACGGCAAGAGAAAACATCGTGAGGAAACCGGCATGTCCTGGACTCAAAAATTCGAAGCCTGCGATCAACGCGCACTGGGCCCGCATGGTAGATAACACTCTCTTGAAACACGCTGATTTTGCTCCCACTATTGTTAGATGTTCATCCATAAATATATTGGTAACCTCTACCATCTTCAAAATAGTCACCTTTATCGTTTTGCCATTGACTGGCAGAACTTTTTTTTTCACTTCTCAAGCTCTAAACGTACACAATATAGCCCTACGACGCGGGACTAAAGTGACCACTTTAGTCTCTAGGGAGTGAAAAGTAATTAGTTTTTTTAAATTTCCTTCATGTGACATAGACAAACTCAAACAGCCAGTGAATATACTATTATCTGTGGAGTGTGGACCATCCGTTAAGTTGCATGGTTTTTCCGCAAAGAAGGTGGCGCCATGTATTTTAAATTGTTAATCTGTGACTGGTTTAGAAAAAAATATTTTTATTTTATTAAGTAATATTTATTAAATGTTTTTGTACTAAACTGACTATTTTTCTCGCACTCAAAGTGAAAAGTACAGTTTGAAACTCGAGACTAAACGTCAACTTAATAAACTCTCGGTTTCATTGACTCCCTCGCACGCTCGGAAGTCAAACCACCTCTGGTATATTATGGCTTCGTTTAGTCCCTCGTTATAAAATATACTATAAAACAGGCCATGTCAATGGCTAGCTGGCACTTAACACATTACGACGAAACATAGATCATAAAATCATGACATAAATTAGGTACAAAGAGGTTTAATACTAGCGCCTATAACGCGCATTTAGTCAGAAGCCCGAAGTTCTCACACCAGTCTGACCAAGGGGTATCGTTTTACCCGGTAATTGGATTGTGGACGTCACATAGGCAGTCGCGCCATGTACAATACTAGTATTTAGCTGCATTCGGCTAGACTGGGAGCCGGCCCCAACATGGTTAGGCTTGAGAGAAGGCTAGGTTAGAGAATGATGACTAGTGCCTGTTACGAGTATTTCAGTTGTAAGTAACATTATAGTACTTGTATCATTGTAGATTTTAGTTTCAAATTGAATAAAAACAATGATTTCTTCGGCAACAACAAAGCAGTCAAAGCATATATTTCAAACACGCACATAAATTACACTTTTGGTCGTCAAAATTTACATTAAAATAGAATTGATTTCAGTCGCCCTAGAAACGGGCAAGAAACTCCACCGGTACTCTTTTAAAATGTTTTTCTTTTACGTATTTGCATACATTAATTATATAATTATATGATAAATACATGAGTTAACCAGTAATAAGTCAGTGTGTGAGTTAACGTGATCACAGAATGTCAATGTCATAAAAAATTATAAATTACTTATACAATTTAATTAGCAACTACCTAGTTTGATTTTGCCTAGACTCTAGATTGTCCTATGGAGCAGAACCAGCATGTTTCCAAGAATTCTTATTATAATTTAACCCTGTAAAAATAGGTCTATCACTTAATTTATTAGAAAGAAGTATTTTTTTGTTAAATACATGATATTTTCATCAGTACCGGAAAGTAAAAATGCTACAGTTGACAGATATCTATGGAGTATAATTGCAATGCCACAGGGAATTAGTGTGATCTTGATGATACCTGCTATACATCTATGCATTCTGCAAATCAAATTTTGTGCAAAAATAATTGGCTCGGTACCGTCATAATATTAATCTTATTAAATAGTTTCCTGAGAGATTCGCGGCGACGTAGTGCATAAATGGTTCTGACAGCTCTATTTTGCAAAATGTAGATGGATTCAATGTCAGCAGCCCGACCGACACAGTAAAATGCCATTCGACAACGGTAACGTACATAAGCATCTATATTGTGAGAAAAATAATAAAATAAAAGTTCAATATACAAATCTGTATGCAAATTGTCTTCGGTATCCGCCATCTTTTACCTCGTCGAGAGCCTTCAAACACGATATTGTCACGCGTTTGAATTGAAATCGCGCGATTGCATCGCTGCAGGTGTTCGTGTGAAAGGAATCTAATGTTTGTCTAGTTATATTTCCTTGTGATAAGTAGAATTTCAAAGTGTGTCTATTTGTAGTTTATTTACTTTAGTTAAAGGTTAAGTGCAGTAGTGTAAGGTTAAGGGATGTAATGTACTTAATGCAATTTGTGGAGTCAATCCATATTTCGACACTAATCCTAAATCTATAGTCAAAATAACAGCTATTTGCTAAGGGGTTTATTTATAAACGTTGATTTAAAGGTCAATAAAGTATGGTTAAACAGGCGCTAATCATTATTTAACTTTAAGCAACGTTTATAAATAAAGGGGTAAATGTAATCGTGGCGGCTATCTACAATGCCACATACTAACTTCAAATCAACAAACTTGAGAAACACAAAAAGTGAAGTGGCGCCATCTACAATGCCATATGCGAACTACACAAAACTTGTCGTCACATCGTAACTACATCGCGCAAGCAGAGTTTACCGCGCGACCCGCACAGACAACATCCGTCTGGTCGGAGGATCCTCCCTTTACCAATAGAGTATGAGTGAACTTTACACCCCGTTCCTCATACCTTTATATAATCGACAGTTATACGGTACTTATAACACTAATATTTTAAAAAAAAAATTGTCTGACTGTTTCATTGTTCCGGCTGGGCCGATAAAGATGGGAGTTTTACTGGCAGATAGCTAGGCTAGGCTTTTTGTACCTACCTACTGCACGTTTCCGTGGGATAATTTCCGACAACCACGCGAGCGAAGCCGGTTGCACAGTTAGTATATTCCTACTAATGTTATAAATACGAAAGTGAGTTTGTTTGTATGTTACGCTTTCACGCTAAAACGGCTAAACGGATTTGGATAAAATTTGTCACATATGTAGACTTTGACTTGGGTTAGGATATAGAATACTTTTAAACTGGAAATGGTCCACGCAAAGTTGCGGGCCCTCTTCCTCTCTCCTAATTTGATAATATAATAATAATAATAAATAAATTAATTTCAGGTAAATAACACCCATTGCCATACATAAATTAATACAAATTTTACAGATAAAAACCGAACTAATTTTGCTGTGCCCGACAGGGTCCATATTGTTCATACCACCTATGTTAAACATATGGTATGTAATGAAGAATTGAGTATTAAGTATTATATCTGTCAGTTGCATTTTCAAGTTTAAGAGGATTGATAGGATTTTGATGAAAGTTGTCACATTGGTAGACTATCCCAGTAGTACATACGCGTGGGATAATTTAAGACCTTCTCGTTCCGTGTGGTGCCGGACGTAAAAGAATAGCACTATCCCATTTCTTCCCGTGGGTGTCGTAGAAGGCGACTAAGGGACTTACTAGAGAATGGGCGGCAGGGTTCTCTATGCATTTGACCACCATACTGCGATCGCCAACCCGCCTGCCAAGCGCGGCGATTATGGCAAAACATCTTTCGGCTGAAGTGATGTGATGTGATGAGGTGCGCGAAGCCGGGGCAAAAGCTTTTTTCATAAAAATGACCAGAACTTTTCCTTAACAAATTACGTTACAGGAAAATTAAATATAGACGTTTCGGGTTATTGTTTATTTTTGTTTCGCAATTAGTAGGGTACGTAATCTAAATAAGGCGTACATCAATTGTATACATTCCTATGATCCAACTACATTGTTGCTAATTGGCGCAATGAATGAGACTCGGTAACAATGATGTACACTCTTACGCAAGTGATTGTTTGAACATTGTGATGAGCGAATTTTGGAAGTGTTTTTATCGTAACCGTAAGGGCTTGATGTTTATTAGATAGGTACCTACTGTATATGATGGCAAGAAGCAATCAAAGATAAAACAAAAAAAAAAAACGGTGACTCTTCTGCTTAAATGTTTTTGCTCTACGTGATATTAATTTAATTTAGTGATAGTATCAGGAGGTAACAGGACGCTAATTCACTCATAGTAATGAAGGAAAACTGAACTGTTCGTGTTTTAACATCACTATGTACTTAATGAAATTGCTAATTAACTGTACAAATAAATACAAAACGACAGGACACTTGGCTTCGAAGTACTCGTTCGAATTGCTGTCATCGGGAAACGTGCTTAAAATACTGGCAGTATTACCACGTTGAATGGCAATGGTAGTTCTTTGGCCAAAGAACGACCCAGCCCTCGGGTGTCCCAAACTGTCGAGCCGTCGGTGAAAAATTTCCTTAAAAGGAGACGAACACTCGGGCCCCATGACCATATTCATCATTATTATTTTACAAACCAAGTCTGTCAAAATATTTAAATTTTTCATAACCACATATTTTCGCTCTTGACTGTATTTAATATTAATAAGCAAAGAATGTGTTTATTCAATTAGGCACTGTGTTATTTATTTGTTTTGGAAAAAGGAAGTCCGAAAATAATTCAATGAGTATCAATGGTTACCAATAGAGTTAAGTACCTAAACTATTTTTCTTTTTTTTTCTTTTTGGCTGGGAAATCATCAACTAACTTCTCCCGCTCTGGGTGGAGTAGGAGGGCGTGTCCGACTTTTACTGACTAAAACCCACCCGTGTTCCCTCAGTTGCCTGTGTGCCAGGGGCCGCGGTATCTCTTCCGAACAACCCGCACCTCTGGCAAGTTTCGAACAACCCACTTACTGGGTAATACGATATCTGCATATAGGTCATTTTAGGTTGGTGGTTTACGTATTACGTTAATCCTAACTATCTTAACTAATGTTAAAAAAGCGACAGTAAATTTGTTTGTTACGCTTTCACGCAAAAACCGCTAAATGGATTTGGATGAAAATTAGCAAACAGATAGACCACGACCTGGGTAAGGACATAGCTAAGTAGCCTTCGTCTGCAATCCAGGTTGAACAAGTGTTCAACCTGGATTGCAGACGAAGTCGGGGGAGCTAGTTCTTAATATTGAATACTGTGTTTTTAAATTACACTAGTTTCGAATTGTATACAATAGCGTCTTTACCGTATCTACATACGTATATAGAATCTGCGTTTGCGACTATTCACCTCAGTCGATGCCATGGAAATATAAATATCTATGGCCTACAATGACCATAAACTACCGGATGTAGAGGCGCGTTGTTTGTATTTTTATAGGTGTATTATCCGTATAGAATACTAGTAAGTCTGTTATGTGATTTCAATTAAATTACCTATTTGTATTCGAGAAAATATTGGAAGCAGTTCGAAGTATGAATTGGGGAAATAATTTATTTTCAAATTCCCGAATATTCTTGCCCTAAAAAAAAAGGCTACGCGTTAATGTAGTTACGTTAAAAAAATATTAAGAATTTAAAACCTCCTCATGCTGATTACCTGCCTACAAAAAAAAATCCAACGAAAATCATGATTTATATACATCATCATTTCAGCCGAAAGACGTCCACTGCTGGACATAGGCCTCCCCCAAGCTCCGCTACTTTGATTGGTTCTGTGCTTCCCGCATCCAGCGGATTTCTAAGGCGTTCACAAGGTCATGATTTGACGTCTTTGGGTGACTGACTTGAAGGTCGCCAGGACGACTTCTGACAAACTTTACCAACATAACGATAGTAAATATCAATAACTAGATCCTGCCCGTGACTTCGACCGGTGAAATAAATACACGAAAACAAAATAACGGGGCACAATTATAGTATACTAGCTTGTGCCCGCCGCTCCGCCCACGTGTATGTCGGTTATCGCGTAAAAGAGTAGTCCATGTCCTTCTCCATATCCCAGGCTATATCTCCGCTAAAGTTCATGACGATCGGTTCAGTGGTTTAGGCGTGAAAGCGTAACAGGCAGACAGACAGAGTTACTTTCGCATTTATAATATTAGTAGGCACTAGCTTTTGCCCGCGGCTCCGCCCGCGTAGATGTCAGTTATCGCGTAAAATAGTATCTCTGCCAAATCTATCTATCCTAGGCTATATCTACGCCAAATTTCATGACGATCAGTTCAGCGGTATATGGGTGTGAATGCGTAACAGACAGCTGTCTGTCTATATCAAGTGTAACTGAAGTAACTGTGTCTGTACACAGTTACTTTCGCATTTATACTATTAGTAGGGATTATAATCTTTTATTATTCGTAGATTGATAATGTAAGTATCTGATGCTTCGTTATTTAATTTTCGCTTAGCGTATTGTCTGACTTTTTTCTTTTGCTCAAATCCGACTGCTAGTTTCAGAGATTAGCGCGTTCAAACAAACTAACTCTTTAGCTTTCTTATATTAGATACATATATATAAATACGAATGTTGTGTAATTTGTGATATCAAGAGGGTATTGAACAATAGCGATAACGTAGGTCAAACAGAGCTAGTATTTATAAGTACTTATTTACCTTTACAGTTTACCTTGCACTGCACTGACTGCACTGTGTGTTGTGTGTTGGTGTGTGTGTGTGTGTTGTGTGTGTATGTGTGTTGTGTGTGTATGTGTGTTGTGTGTGTTGCTGTGTGTGTGTTGCCCTTTTTCATAAAATCAAAATGAACGATGGAAAAACTGATTAGTTACCCATTTAACGGCTATACATTGAACAGCTTGGAGTCTGCCCGAATGATGGCAGATTACATGCCCGAATTACATGGGACTCAAACATAACTGGCTAAATAGGTGGATGTATGTAAGGTACCTACACCTCTGTCTAACCATTGGAGAAATACATGGGTGATGTTAAATTGAAAAGTTGTAACGCCCGTCACGTTTGTTATAATTATGTCAAAAGATTTGCTAAAATAAACACATTCTTGCAAAAACATCTTAGGTTTTCACGATTTACCTACATAATATCGTTTAAGTATTCAAAAGATGACGCAGAAAAACTAGTTCCTAGAATGAATTATTAACTACTTCGCCGCCTTTTTTTTTACTGTTTAGTAAGAAATCCATTCATATTAAATTCTTTGCGGTATATAATAAAGTTCACAAACGTAAAAATATAGCCTTTTGCATTGTGACATTTAGATTTTTTCTACATTGTTACTAATATTACGACAAAAGGTCTCTTATCGCAACTGACATTGGTTTAGTCTATTACAGCTATTTTATGAACCTTCCTCTTAATAGTTTATACTTCCCTTTGCATGCAGCACACAAGGATAATTATGAAATTAATTTCAATGTTATCGATAAACTTCGTTGTATATCCTTGAAATTATATAAATTTATGAGTCGCAACTCGCAATAATAAAATAGATTTTCTTGCTACAGTTTTGCAAAATGGGTCAAACCAGTACCCCGAGGGACCCCAAATTTTTCATCGACAACGTCACGCATGCGCAAGGTTGGAAGGGTGGCGCAAATAGGTGGCGTGATAGACGTCAAATTCTAAAGCAATATAACCCCAAAACAAAAACACACAGATACATAGTGATTTACACAGAATTCCTAAGATTTTAGACTGTAAAAAGACAAACCGCTTTGAGAAAAACCACTTACAATTTTAACTTTGCCTACTTTAAGTCATAAAACTAGAAATAAGAAAACTAGACTCACCTGTAATCGATGTCTGCGGCCTCAAAGACGAACACAGAACCATACATTCCCGCCAAGAAGCACGGAAATAAAAATAGAGCATAGTTCATGATGTTATACTTCCCAAAAGGACCCAACTCCTTCAGGATCGCATCTAGCCCAACTAACGACGTCCCCTTCGACATTTTGACAACAATTATAATATCAGCCTTGATTAGAACACTTTGAATAGGTATCACTCGGAATGGTTTTTTAAATATTTTTATTTATAAAAATACGAAATACAACACGCGGCGTAGAAATCTCCGAATTTTGACGTAAATATTTGTCGCGTTTTTGACAGATACGCACGCATGCGTATTCGAGTTCTACGTGGTCATTTTTGCAAACAAGTTAGTTGTTTTTTTTTTTTGAGAAGAACGAGAGCGGTCCCGGCAGATGTCTAAACTTGTATGCGTTTGAAGCAGAAATAAACAAGAAAAACCGGCTAAACTCTGTCGAGTACGAAGAGATATTGTTCTGATTGCGCGAATGTGACGGAGTACAATATTCGCAGTTTTGATTGTATGGGAGGAAAGGAGATGGATGTAGGTTGATTGTTGCTCTTTAAAGATTGTAAGGGATTTTTAAATTGGAGTGTGAATAATTGTAGTATTTTTGATAGCGTGATTAGTTATTTTAATCATAGTTTGATTTATAGTAAAGGATTACTGTAGGTCAATGAATTTCGGTGTCCTAAATATAGGTACGATAAGAGAGTACCCATTATTTTTAGGCCGATTGGTGATGTTATGTAATATTACATTATTTTTAAACTCAGTTGTTTGATTATACAGCGTGAGTTTATTATTTTTAGCACAGTATATATTATGCAAAGATTCGTAACTATAGTGGTATGTGGAGTTGTTTTTCGTATTTCTTAAAATCCATTTGACTACCTACTAGAAATGCATGAATGATTATGTGTTTAGAATTTAAATTTCGCAAATAAAAGTCACATGATTTTTATGCTAGTTCCTTGCGAATAATGTATTACAATAGGTGTGCGTTTAAGCATATTTATGATTATTTAAATAGTTCTAAGTATTACATTTTGTTTAAAACATAAGTCCCGTAAAAATATCGCGCGGAATGTTTCCGCGCACTGGATCTTCAACGTACTGCTTAGCACCGAGAGTTGAAAATCGAAGTTTTTTCGAAACACTGGGATGTACTCTGTTGGATTCTCAATCCTCGGTTTAACACCGAGGGTTAAAAATCCAGTGCCCGATAGCAGTGTACGACTAAACGCCGACAGACATTACGCCGACAGACAGAACACCGACAAGACTTTACTTCGACGGGACTCTTCACCGACAGGGCTCATCAGGTAGGTAATAGGTTTTTTTTTTTTTTTGGGTGGGAAATCATCAAATAACTTCTCCCGCTCTGGGTGGAGCGGGAGGGCGTGTCAGACTTTTACTGACTAAAACCCACCTGTGTTCCCTCAGTTGCCTGTGTGCCAGGGGCGGCGGTATCTCTTTCGAACAACCCGCATCCCCGGCAGGCATCGGCCCTTGCGGGCCCCATCAGTTGCTGCTGACATCTCTATGAGGCGCGCGTGGAACAGAACGCGCCGTTGACCCGGGCTTGGTCCTCACCGGACAGCGAGCTACCCATTACTCGCCGTCCGCAAGCCCGTGCCTACGGTGGCCGGGAATCAGCCTGGGATTCCCGACGCCCAGGGCGTCTCCTGCGAAGGCCACGGCTGTGAGGGCGCATGTACTGCAACTCCCTCACGTGCCTCCCTCTTTGCGAGCACAACTGCTTCACTGAAGGAGGCGACTGCTAGCCATGCACTCTCGCTCCGTACCATGGCCTGGACCAGGGTCGGACGCGAGAGATCGCCGCCGCCGATCACCTCCACGAGGACACGGCGGTGCTCCGCCCAAGCTGGGCAGACCTCCACCGTGTGCTCCACCGTGTCCTCTGGGAGGTAAGTAATAGGTTAGGTTAGAATTGCGACCAACCGCGCGCGAGCCGAGCAAGCTGTGCCGCGGGAGCGGCCGGCGAGCGCTACTTCCATGTTAGTGGCAGTTACTTGACTTTTTAGTAATAGCGCAAGCATGAGCCTTGTCGGCGAAGAGTCCTGTCGGCGAAGTGTCCTGTCGGCAAAGAGTCCCGTCGAAGTAGGATTGTCGGTGTTCAGTCTGTCGACGTAGTGTCTGTCGGCGTTTAGTCGTACACTCGCGCGATAGACATGCAAAATGTTACCATAACTTGGCACATGGATTTCGAAAGAGTTAAGGCAGAGGTATTATAAACAAGACGATAGGTTCGCCCGCTATTACATGGGACTTAAATATAACTGGCAAAATGTGTGTATACACCATTGCTTAGCCCTTCGGGATTACAGGTGCGATATTATGTTTATTTTTCCAACCACACTTAGTGTACATTATAATAATCCCTATAATGTTCCCACTGCTGGGACACAGGCCTCCTCTCTATGAGAGGGAGTGGGCCATAATCCACCACGCCAGCCCAGTGCGGGTTGGTGGATAACTGATAAATAGTGTACATTATGGATCGCAGTAAAGATTGATTGATTAATTTGAATATGAAACAGGGCGAGACTGTAGCCATTAAATTAATGAACATAAAACTTTACCTGACACGTGTATGGAATCTAGCATATTATGTTCAGCTCTCACAATAAGACCTTGAACTATAAACGTTACTTAGCACGTGCTTTGACTACCTAAGATATGTTCCCGTCTCTTTCTTGCACTTGTAGCTTAATAGTTGTACCGCACAATAATCAAACTACAAGTGCAGTCTCCTGCCGAGATCTCAATCAAAATCAAAATCAAAATATTTTATTTCACATAAACCTGCAAGGCCACTTATGAAACGTCAGAAGCTAGGTGCACGGTTCCAATTTGTCGCTTTCTATGAAGAAGAGCCGGCAAGAAACTCCATGGTTACTCTTCTAAAAATAACTGGCTTTTATAATGTTTTCAAATTACAGTGATATTACGTATGGAAGGACAGTGCAGGCCTGTCAATAAGTACCAGGTACTTAGAGGAATGAAAATAAAGAATAGAAACTGTAGGCCTACAACGTTCTCTCATTGACAATATGTAAAAGAATCTACATAAGTAAACTCAACCTATTTAAACCAAGTGATATGATTTCCATGAGAATCACTAATAAATACTCGATATTACAAGTGTTGTATAATATCAAATAATGACGAGAATATGTCAGCAAGGGTAAAAAATAAAATTAATAAAATTAACATTGTAATTTGGAAGCAGTTAATAGACGCTCACATAGTTATGCTGCTAATGAGTTACCAGGGAAGCCACATGTGCAGAAGGAATTAATGCCAAACTTCCTAGTCTTCAACGTAGTCTTTTATCTTATAATATGCTTTTTTGATAAGGACACGTTTGATGTGAGTTTTAAACTTTCCATCACTAAGTTCTGTAACCGACTTTGGCAACTTGTTATAGAAGCGGATACTGTTTATTAGAAATGACTTGCTAGTTTTAGTTAATCTAAATTTTGGAATCACAATTTCATCTTAGCATCTATAAACGTTACTTAGCACATACCAAGTGATATAGACATGAATTGATACAAACACTTGATCTAGGATCTCAGTCGAAACTGCTTTTTTACAAGTTGAACTTTGTCCTAGAAAAGATAAAAATATTACAATACAGTTGTACCATTGATGGCCGAATCCAATAATTTACGGAGAGGCGTAGGTTAATCATAATCATAATCATTTTATTATCAGGCAACTAAGGCCCATACATAAAATACACAAAATAATCTTAAACAATAATGACAAACAAATATATTATATTATAAACCAGCTTAAAACTATAAATTAAATTAATTAAAATTATTTAATTTAAAAAATTAAAATTAAATTAATTAAAATTATTTTATTTAAAAAAATAAAATTAAATTAATTAAAATTATTTTATTTAAAAAAATAAAATTAAATTAATTATTAATTATAATAGGTATAACTATAAAAAAAATTATAATAAATGCATGGGCAGTAACAATTGTATTATAAATTTGAACTAAACACGTAAAGTTGACGGCGTCGTGTTTCGCTGTGAGGTGTCACGTAACCGTCCTCGGAAACGTCAATATACGACACCTTTCGGCCAAAAGTCCTCTTTCAAGCAGTACTGTAGATGGTGGGTTGGAACTCGTACCACGAATGACTTAAAGTTGATGTCGTGGCGCGACTCCAACCTTTCGACCCTCAGAGTCCAGTTGGTCTTCACTTTAATGTACTGCACGACTTCCTCAATCTTCGTGGAATGATGCAGACACGAAAAATACAGTTGCGTCGAAGGCACAGCAGGGCGCAGCAGCATGCTGGGTCCACTCGGTGCGGTACCACACAAGTTACGAGAGCAGGGCTTCTTCTCCTTCTTTTCTACCTTCGTGAAACCCTCCTCATCAACTAGGCCAGTTCTTGGCAAGGAGCTACAGACCGCAATCAGGGCAGGTTGACCCTTTTCCAGTTTGTCCTTTATTCCGGTTTGTCGCCGAGGCTGCGACGCATCAGATTTGCCGGTTGCGACAATAGAAGAAAAAATAAATTGAGGCTCTTGTATCTTTACCAATAATGAAGCAAAGATCTGATCTTCGCATAGTAGACCTTCCATGTTAGGAAGTAGCTATCACAGGTAAAATTTGCTTAAGAAACTATTTATTTAACCAGTTTGGAAATAAAAAATGCTACCTTGGTCAGCAAACCGATCCGTTTTTGTTGAAAGGAACGGAGCATAAGCAAATTGGGGTCAAAGACCAACTTTTAAAAAGGGGAAAAGTACTTAAAAACAAGCCAGATAATTAACAGCTGCACAAGACCTTGATTTATAAACGTAACTTAGCACGCCATAGCAATGACTAAGACGTCGCTATCTTGCACTTGTAGTTTGATAATTGTGCCGCCAAACTGTCAAACTACAATAGCAGTCTCCGGCTGAGATCTATAAACATTACTTAGAACATACCAAGTGAAATAAATTGAATTAACACTTAATCTAGGATTTCAGCCTGAAATCGCTTTTTTAACTGTTGATCTTCATCCTAGAGAAGACGAATACTTCATAATACAGGGCTACCATTAAACAAATTGGTGTCAAGGAACAACAATTCAAAAGGGATAACTACTGGAATAACTAGAATCTTTTGTGTTTGTAATTACTAAAGACTTAGCAGCCTCACTAAGAGCGTGATCGATAAACCTTACTTAGCACGTGCATCGACTAAATAAGACATTTTCCCGTCTCTACCTTGCACTTGTAGTGCAACACAGTTGTGCCGCAGAACTATCAAACTATAAGACCAGTCTCCAGCAGCCCTAGACTGTTTAAAAAAAAGTTGAACTTGATCCTCATCATCATAACAGATCATAATAATAATAATCTGAGATTCATAAAATAGAATTAAATCATCTGTTGTACATGGATGATATCAAACTATACGCCAAAAGTGAGACGCAACTCTATGAATTAGCAAACTTGACAGAACAATTCTCAAACGACATTAAAATGGAATTTGGCATCGATAAATGTAAAATAAATTAAATTAAAGCAGGACAAAATTACCAACACCAATACACTCTAGGTACAGGAGAACAGATAGAACCATTGGAAGAACAAGACAGTTATAAATACCTAGGTTACACACAATCACGACAGATACACTACAAAGAAACGAAACAAAAATTCTTTTGGGATTATCAATTGGACCAAAACCGACCTGAAAAACCTTCAACGAAAAATCAATACCACAATGACCAAATTTCGCAAACACCACCCACGATCCTGTCTTCAGAGATTAACACTGCCGCGAAAAGAAGGAGGTAGAGGACCAATTGACATTCTAAATCTACACAATAGACAAATAAAAGCACTTCGACAATTCTTTTTTTCCAAAATCGAAACTTCTATTCTTCACAATATGATAACAGATAACGACCAAAACTTAACACCCCTAAATTTAAAAGATACATTTGAACAGAGAAATGAGAAAGCAATTGACGACAAAATTAAGCTTTTATAATGGACCCAGAAATCTCTACACGGAAGACACCGCCAAGACTTAAACCACATAAATGTCGACAAAGAAGCGTCGAACGCGTGGCTAAATCGAGGTGAACTCTTCCCGGAGACTGAAGGGTTTATGCTTGCCATACAGGACCAGGTTATTGAAACCAAAAACTATAGAAAGTTTATCATAAAGAATTTAAATAATGACACATGTAGGAAATGCAATAGTTCTTCAGAAACGATCCAGCATGTCACAGGCGCGTGCAAGTCGATAGCTCAAACGGATTACAAACACAGACACGACCAAGTAGCCAACATTATACACCAAAAATTAGCACACAAGTTCAAACTTATAGATTCCGTTACACCATACTACAAATATAATCCAGAAACTGTATTAGAGAACCCCTCAACAAAATTATACTTTGACCGCGCCATTCTTACCGATCCAACTATCCATTTCAATAGACCAGATATTACACTTATTAACAAATTAAACAAAACTGGATATTTAATAGATATTGCTATACCAAATACACATAACTTGCAAACAACAATAGCAGAAAAACTAGTTTTTCTGCTATTGTTATAGCAGAAAAACTGAGCAAATACACTGAATTAAAAGATGAAGTAGCCCGACTTTGGCATTTGCAAAAAGTTACAATAGTACCAATAGTATTGTCTACAACAGGAGTAATACCGAAACAACTTCACCAATCCCTTAATTCCCTAAACTTACCTCCAAATACTTACCATCTGCTTCAGAAGGCAGCGATACTAAACACATGCAGACTCGTGCGAAAGTTTCTGCAATGTGACTCAGAAAACCCACATCAAATCATCTCCTTACCATCTTCTGTGAAATCTTCTGCACGTGACCGCACTTAATCCAACTGATAATCACTTGGCCTAGGCCCGTGTTATCAGCGTTTTCCGGCTAGCCGAGAATATAAAATAAATGTCAAAAATAATAATAATAATGTTTATTTCAGTTAGATGTTCACAAATGTTACGAGTACAGTAATATGGTACAATATATAGTGCATTGAGTATTATCTCCTGGCACCCAAACTAGGTTTATAGCCTGTGACTTGGGGACCAGTGATTCCATAAGGGTAGATTTACATGTTTTTGTAATAGGTACTGTGTTTACCAGTAACATGGTTAACATAACATAGAATTAATATTTATATATTTAGAAAAAAAAAGAAAAACGTAAAACTAATTAACAATAAAAACTGTTTGTTAGTGTTTGAGTTAGAGTGAGTTGGTGGTGGTAGGTGTGGTTGGTAAGTTGTGTACGTATGTGTAAGTAATGTGACAGTGCGGTTTGTGTATGGTGTGAATGTGTCCTGGTAGGTGTAGTAATGGTGGATTGTGTGAGTAACTGTGATAGTGGGTGGAGTGTATGAGTGTTTATGTGTGAAAGCACTTGAATAAGAGGAGATCCGTCTTAGGGGAAGAGAAGTTTTTCGGTCTCGTCATATGATTTTTCGATTAGCCATTTTTTGACTGTGCTTATGCATTGGTGATAATTTAAACTGTGGATTTGGAGCAATTTATTGATTTTATTATATAGAATATAGCTAAGGTAGGTGAATTGGTGCTGTGCGAAGATGAAAGACGTCCACTGCTGGACATAAGCCTACCCCATAAGGGGATTTGCCATAATCGCCACGCTTGGCAGGCGGGTTGGCAATCACAGTATGATGGTCAAATGCAGAGAACGCTGCTGCCCATTCTCTAGTAAGTCCCTTAGTCGCCTTCTACGACACCCATGGGAAGAAATGGGATGGTGCTATTCTTTTACGTCCGGCACCACACGGAACAATTTGATCCTAGAGCAGATAAATCTTTATTAGAATCTTTTGTGTTTGTAATTACTAAAGCACTTAGCAGCCGCACTGAGACCTTAATCTATAAATGTTACTTAGCACGTGCTTTGATTAACTAAGACATGTTCTCGTAGGGATGAGAACATGTCTTACGACTTGAATGACAATTGCACTTGTACTGCGTAGTACGCCAGTTTTGCGGGACAACTGGCGTACTACGAAAGCAGTCTCCGGCCGAGATCTTTAAAAGTTACTTAGCAAATGATGCCTTGACCAACTAAGACATGTTCCCGTCTCTTTCTTGCACTTGTTTTTTTTTGTTGGGTGGGAAATCATCAAATAACTTCTCCCGCTCTGGGTGGAGCGGGGAGGGCGTGTCAGATTTTTTGACTAAAACCCACCCGTGTTCCCTCAGTTGCCTGTGTGCCAGAGGCCGCGGTATCTCTCTCTATACGAGATCTTTAAAATTTACTTAGCAAATGATGCTTTGACCAACTAAGACATGGTCCCGTCTCTTTCTTGCACTTGTAGTTTGGTAGTTTTGCCGTATAACTGTAAAACTAGAAGAGCAGTATCTGGCAGCCTAAGACAGTTTAAAAAAAAGTCAAACTTCGTCCTACTGAAGATAAATCGTAACAACAATACAGGGCCGCCATCAAGCTAGTTGTAGGTCAACTCAATAGGGGAAAGGTACTTAAATAACTAACTAGAATCTTTTGTGTTCGTAATTCCTAAAGCACTTTATTGTACAAACAAAGAGGAAGAAGTAATCATTCAATTTGTTCACTTTGTGTAGAATTGGTTACTCTATTAGATTAAATAATTAGGTACTGTTGTAATTTGGGAAAAAAACAGGCGTATTACTTACGTTGGAAGGAAGAGTAGTACTACTTCAATTAATCTACTTACGAGCTGTGGTTTCCGTGCAGTCCCCGGCTGAGATCTATAAACTATATTTAGCACATATTTGCATGCATACACGTGCTAGTAACGTTCATACAAAAAAAACTTGAGAGGTGTCAAGGGACACCCGGATAGAACGAAGTTCCTTTCGATTCATTTGTGAAGGAATTGTAATAAAATTTAAAAATTGTACATATACATACACACATATATATATTTATATATGCACTCTGTCTGTGTCTCTGTCTGCAGAGAAACACAAAATGTAGCAAACAAACAACAATGTAGCAAAAAGTGTCGTTATAACTTTTGGTCTTAATTTTTTTCGTCTAGCCCCCTTTCGCAACGCGCGATAAGGAACTTCGTTCCAAAAAGGCAGGTAATATGTCATTCACTTTGCACACTCAAATAATCTTTTAAAAATCACAGCTTAGTTTGGTGCTAAGTTGTCATTGTAGCCTAAATCGAAATGAAATTTGAAATACAAGTACTGGCTCAAAAGTTTAGGCTAGAACTAAAGTTAGATTTCGTTTTGAAATAACGGTCTGTGTTAACTATAAATAAAACGTTTTATCTGTAATTTTTACGCAACCTGTTTTATTGTGCAACACCCTACGAACGTTTTGTTCAATATTATTTCTATTTAATCTTAAACAAAATGTATGATTAAAATATATAGCAAAAAAACAAAGTAATCATACAAGCACGAAGTCCAAGATAGTTATTTACGTTGCAAAAGTTTGACAATGTATATGTCACCGTATGATTGTGAACACCGTTTTTTTTTTGGGTGGGATATCATCCACACTCTGGGTGGAGCAGGAGGGCGTGTCAGACTTTTACTGACTAAAACCCACCCGTGTTCCCTCTGTTGCCTGTGTGCTAGGGTCCACGGTATCTCTTTCGAACAACCCGCACCCCTGGCAGGCATGGGCCCTTCCGGGCCCCATCAGGTGGTGCTGACGTCTCTTTGAGGCGCGTGTGGAACACAACGCGCCGTCAACCCAGGCTTGGTCCTTACCGGTCAGCGAGCTACCCATTACTCGCCGTCCGCAAGCCCGCACCTACGGTGGCCGGGAATCAGGCTGTGATTCCCGACGCCCAGGGCATCTCCTGCGACTACTAAGGCCATGAGGGCGCATGTACTGCCTCTCCCTCACGTGCACCGCCTCCCTCTTCACGAGAATTACTGCTTCGCTGAAGGAAGTGACTGCTACCCATGCACTCTCGTACCATAGCCTGGACAAGGGCCGGACGCGAGAGATCGCCGCCGCCGATCGCCTCCACGAGGACACGGCGGTGGTCCACCCAAACCGGGTAGACCTCCACCGTACGCTCACCGTGTCCTCAGGACGATCTTCGCAATGGAAACACCCGGGCGTTTCCTCCCGCCTGATCCGAAACAGGAACCTCCCGAAACAGCCATGTCCGGGGAGGACCTGCGTCAGGCGGAAGGTGAGGACGCCGTGCCGCTTCTCAAGCCACTCCTCAAAGAGGGGACTTACCGCCGCAATCGTGGCGTGCCCAGGCCTCCTCTCTGTGACTGGGAAGGCTGCAGGTTGGTAAATGTCACAGGTCTTGAAATTTTTGGTTCTAGGACAAGCCGGTTTCCTCACGGTGTTTTTCACTGTTTAAAGAGCAGTGGTGAAGAAATAAATTACAGAAAGTAAAGTGCCTGCCTGGGTTTGAACACACGACCTACGACTCGTAAGTCGGGGCCAGCTACCACTGGGCCACCACTGCTCCCAAAAGCCATATGATTGGTTGAATCTTGATAAGTAATGCTCGAGTCTGGAGTATATAGAGGTGTGCAGGGTTCACCATACTTTATTGGACAAGGAGGATCCTCGGACCAGACGGGTGGTGTGTGTGGTGGGCAACTGCCCGACGTTTGATGTCGGGATCTTGTATAAATGTAGATCGTTCGGTAAACTCTGCTTGCGCAATGTAGTTGATGTAGTTGCGGTGTGACGTCAATTCTAGAGTAGTTCGCATATGACATTGTAGATGGCGCCACTTCACTTTTTGTGTTTTCCACATTTGTTGATTTTAAGTTTCGTACGTGGGGCGTTGTAGATGTCCGCCACAAATACATTAGGTTCTGTAATACGTCCCTAAAATTCACCTTACCTGGAGGCCCTAACTTATTAAGCAGCCGACAACCTCATAGGCTGACCTGCGAGATATCATGCCCAAAAGAAAAAAGAAAACACTGAAAACTTAAAACTGAACTACACCTGGAAAACGGAAGACCCAAAACACATCCAAACATCAATACAAAATCTTCACAATCAGTAACAACAAAATGACATAGTAAACTAAAACATTGCCTATCGGGCGAGCATTCTCTTGCAACAATGAAGGTACCACAAGATTATCTCATAGACTTGGGACAATGGAGCAGGGCGATGGCTCGCCACGCGGAATAGATAACAGGCTGCTATAGTTTCTTATGAGCGTGCATATCTGTGTAAACACTTATAAGTAGAGAAGTGCTATTTTGGTGTTTGTTGCGTTTGGTTTTCGGCTGTATAATTTTTTTTACTGTTTCTTTTGCAAAGGCACCGTTCGTGCCACGTAAGGACTCGAACGATATGACTGCAGAACTAGAAACGAAATGCTGTGTCGGACCTGCTGAGATCGAGATCAAGACAAAAGCATAATTGCTTTTGTCTAAAAAAACAATGTGACATGGAAAAATGTACCCATACCCTTTCTTTAAGACTACTCCAGCGGAAAAGTATAGTGTTTCTTCACTTGCACGTTTTTAATTTTTTAGTAGCCATTAAAGTTACTTAGCAAATGAAGGGCGAAGGCCTCCCTACTCTTTTTCCACCTCTCTTCCAAAGACCAATCTTTATAAAAGGAGTCCAGCTCATTCTGCCACCTCGGTCTGGGCCTGCCACGGTGTTGTTTACTTTTAAGCTTACATTTATGTTGGGTTTGAATTATTAACTGAAGAAAACTTTAAAGAGTGGCACAATAAGCACAGTTTCAGTTATAAAAGATACTAGTCTTGATTTTTCATCGCTTTTTAAATATTTCTCAATGAAGTGCTCACAAGATTATCTCACAGTCGCAGTCGTGGGACAATGGAGCAGGGCGATGGTTCACCACGTGGAATAGATAACGTGCTGCTATAGTTTCATATGGAGGTAGATTCATAAATACCATCATGTTCATCATATGGTGTGGGTATGTTGTGTTTGCCTATTGGCTGTAAAATTTTTGGGCTTTGTCCAGCAATGTCTTTGAAGTGACAACTTCTTCTTTAGGCGCGTTGGGTATTTTTAGAGATGGGAAAAAACAATTAAACTCGCGACACTTCAAAAAATACACAAGTAATTGTTCAAGTTTTCACTTCTGTCGGCACTCCCGGAGTTCCACTGTTTTTAAACTCAAAAAAGCAAATGAAAATTACTATGTTTACTTATCGTGCGATAGATTTTCTAATAATTGGCAAATAATTTATTGAAAAATGATCTCATCTCTTTTTTTCAGTGAAGGGGCCGCACGATTGTTTTAGTCGTGGGACAATGCAGCATCTCTGTCTCTTTCTATTATATACGAGTGTGAGTACGATTTTCGCGTACGGGACTTTGTTACTGACCGGGGAGGTCCGCATACGTTTCTTTTGGCGTTTGTTGGTAATTTCACATAAAGGGCTATGTAGCGTTGAAGGCATTTGCCCAGAAATGGGCTTGAGGCAGGTTAACAGTAGCATTAACAGTAAACAACCTTATTATCACACCACAAGCAAATGTGCACGATGTGCAAATCGCTCGCTTTGGTTATTATAAAGACGACTGGCCTTGTTAGACATCAGACTATTAATATTATGCTTTAGGTGAGGACTTTAGGTTACTATCAAAGGCGTTGAACCTCTTTATACACAGAGTAGTGGTACATTAGTATAACTGTCACAATACCTGCCGATCTGTGAACATGCTGCATTGTTATGTAACACAGTCGGTATATTCTGTAAAATATCATCGTGAAAACTTAGGTGACGTCAACTTGAAGTGAACTGTCAATAGTGTCAATCCTTAGCATCAAGACGAATGACAGCTCATGACGTCTTGTAGTATCATTCTACTTGTGACATAAGTAGAATATATTATACATGGTGGCAGTGACATAGTCGTACAACCCGTTACCATGGATTCAGTACCTGCATGATTAACGGCCGCGACTTCTGAATTGTAGGTCGTAGGTTCGAACCCAGACATGCGCTTTACTTTGTGTAAATTATTTCATCAACACTGCTCTCAAAACGGTGAAGGAAAACATCGGGAGAACACCGGCATGTCCTAGAACCAAAAATTCGAAGACATGTGACATCTACCAACTCGCACTGGGCCCGCGTGGTGGATTATGGCCCGCCCCCTCTCACAGAGAGGGGGCCTGTGTCCCAGCAGTGGGAACGTTATTGATGATGATTATGATTTTGGACACCCCACCCCTACTTTGAAATTTTTCATCGATTATAAAAAAAAATTGCTATTTCATAGATTTTGACCGCGTAGTTATTTATTGCACTTTTGAAAGAAACAGCTGTTTTTTTGCTGTTTCGACGCTGGTAGGTCCGGCATCATGTACTGAATCCTTGTGTGAGCTGTCATTCGTCGTGATGCTAGGGACGGACACTATTGACAGCTCACTTCAAGCTCCCGTCACCTAAGTTTTCACGATGTTTACTGTTGTTTGAAACTGGTGACACCCTGGTTTTTGGGTGGGAAATCATCAAATTACTTGTGTGCGTGTCAGACTTTTACTGACTAAAGCCAACCCGTATTCCCTCAGTTGCCTGTGCGCCTGGGGCCGCGGTATCTCTTCCGAACAACCCGCGCCCCTGGCAGGCATCGGCCCTTCCGGGCCCCATCAGTTGGTGCTGACATCTCTTTGAGGCGCGCCTGGAACACAACGCGCCGTCGACCCGGGCTTGGTCCTTACCGGACAACGAGCTACTCATTACTTGCCGTCCGCAAGCCCGCGCCTACTGTGGTGGGAATCAGCGTGGGATTCCCGACGCCCAGGGCGTCTCCTGCAAAGGCTGCGGCCATGAGGGCGCATGTATTGCCTCTCCCTCACGTGCGAGTACGTGCCTCCCTCTTTGCGAGCATCACTGCTTCGCTGAAGGAGGTGACGGCTAACCATGCACTCTCGCTCCGTACCATGGCCTGGACCAGGGCTGGACGCGAGAGATCGCCGCCGCCGATCGCCTCCACGAGGACACGGCGGTGCTCTGCCCAAGCCGGACAGACCTCCACCGTATTCGATAGTACATAACATTGCAGTAGTTGATTGCAATTGCTGGTTGTAAATCATTCAAACAAGATAATCTAGTGAGTATTGATTTTAGTTATCTAGCGCAAATAGTATTAAGTCACCAATAAGCGTCGATTATCACTGTTATTTTTAAGCATCATCTTAATTGATACAAAGTGATTCAATACATTTCTTTTCAATATTCCATGTGATAGGTAACAGTTAATACTTTTTTATTTTTAACTAGCTAACCCAACCGACGTTATACCGTACAAATTTCAATAAATCGTACAAAAAATCGATGGAAAATGGGCCGTTCCGTTTTTCCCTGAATTTAAAACGAGAAACTAAAATTTTGCTCTCTGTAAAAGCCTAATTCAGTAATTTACTTACATTTAAAAATTAAAATAGCCAAACATTAAATTACATTTCAATCACGGTTAATTGAAGTTATTTTTTTCAGGCGTTCTCAAGCGATCCGCTTACCAAAGAACAGCATTTTATTTTTATTTATATTTTACAGATAGATATCATAAGCCTCCCTTTATTTCAAGTGCAATCAGGAAGAAAATAAAGCCTGTTTTCTGTTTTTTCGAAGTAGATAAATTATTTATTTGCGTTTGAGAGAAACCAGAAAAGGAAAAAATTTATCTACGGTTTTCGCCTACGTAACCATTGCGTCATACAGTAAGAAAATTATAAAAGAAATAAAAAATAATGAAGGCACGGCTTATAAGAACGCAGGATATGGTAGAAGCTAGAACTTCTCATAGAAAACAAATAAACGGCAGGATTTATGAACGATTCCTACGCGTATCGTGGTGTATAGCTTGTTAACTTTTGTAGTGAGGGAGAGGTGAGGTATCGATGTTTTTAATGAAAAGACGTATTTTATTGGATAGACGTTTTTGCATTCGATTTGTGAAGGTGAAGGCGAAAAGGAAAATGGACAACTTCTTTCATAGCAAGACCGTACAGTCGTTACGGGTCGTCAGAAGCCCGAAAGTCTGATAACCAGTCTTACCAAGGGGTATTGTGTTACCCAGTTACTGGGTTGTGAAAGTCAGATAGGCAGTCGCTCCATATAAAATATTGATATTCAGCTGCATTACAGTTAGACTGGCAGGTGACCTCAACATAGTTCGGAAAATGCCGGGCAGATGATGAACCAATCAATCCAAGATTGCGATGTTTTGCACGATTGGTGTACTAAGTTAACAAGGAAACGACCAATTTTTGAAAATATCTTTTGGAATTTACGCCTTACTAGACTTCGTTCTATTGCAATTAAATGACAGGAAATTTAAAACTCATATTAAAAGTACACTTTGTAAACAAGCATATTACAAATTAGAGGATTATATCCCAGATAAGAATGCCTGGCCATGCTGGTCCTGCTGCATAGGACAATCTAGAGTCTATACAAATTCAAACTGGTTGCTAATTGAATTTTATTATTAATTATATTTATAACATTGATTTTCACTCAGTGATTACTTTAAATCACACACTGACTTATTACTTGTTAATATTCTAGGAAAATTTTATACTTACTTTTACAATGTTTGTAAATATGTGAGCACCGTGTATCTATCATAAAATTAATTTGTCTGTCATTGCTTTACTTTAATTCTATTTACCTATTTTGGTATAGTAATTTTATTCTGGGTGCATCGTTTTCACACACAACTATATAATGAATGTACTATGTTAAATATTGTAGTTAAAACATTTTAAAAGAGTAACGGTGGAGTTTCTTGCCCATTCTTCTCCATACGAAAATACATTTTGGAAGGAGCGACTAGAATCAATTCTATTTTAATGTAAACGTTGACGTTCAAAAGTGCCTTATAAGTGCCTCATCATCATCATCATCATCATTTCAGCCGAAAGACGTCCACTGCTGGACATAGGCCTCTCCCATGCTCCTCCACTTCGACCGGTCTTGTGCTTCCCACATCCAGCGGATTCTCGCGGCCTATTTGAAATAAATGCTTTGACTTTGACTTCGACTTCGTCGACATTCCCACACGAACTCATACTTAAACAATCGATAGATACTGGCCCAACACTAGCTTGTTACCCACAAGCCATGATAATGAGCGATCTATATTTTATAGTAGCACAAAGTGCAGGTTTTACGAGAATGCCATCAGAACCATACAATTCTGATGAACGCAGAACTCCTATTTTATGGGAGATTTTTAGTAGAATCCACCATGATTTTCCCCATGTCGTGCTTATTATGGGAGTATGTCCTTGTCCAGTTTTTGTTATCGAATTTATTCGTTTGGAACTATGGTTTTACTACGTTATTGGAGAATGTGATAAAACTAAAACTTGCGTATTGGATCCCTGTGTGCTATGGGAAACTGAATTTTTATTTATTTTTATTTTATTTATTTGGGCAAACAAACAACTACGCATTAAGAATTAGAAAAAAGATTGGATACAGAAATGATACTAATGTAAGACGACCACGTTCTCCACAGATACGATACATAATGAGACAATTTGGTAAATTTTAAGACTAGCGTTGTTAACAATAAAAAAAGAGGAATATTAATAGTAAATTAAGTATCAACAAAACATAAAGCTGTCAAAACGTAAACATAAGGATAAGTGAAACAACAGTGCACATAAATTTTTCAATATGTTAAGTAACATGAGTCGAAACTTTATATGCGGTAAGGCAAACAGATCCAAACTGCAGAAACTCTTATTAAAACTGCTCGTAAGGCGACGAAGAGGGGCGAATGTACTATGTTAAATATTGTAGTTAAAACATTTTAAAAGAGTAACGGTGGAGTTTCTTGCCCATTCTTCTCCATACGAAAATACATTTTGGAAGGAGCGACTAGAATCAATTCTATTTTAATGTAAACGTTGACGTTCAAAAGTGCCTTATAAGTGCCTCATCATCATCATCATCATCATTTCAGCCGAAAGACGTCCACTGCTGGACATAGGCCTCTCCCATGCTCCTCCACTTCGACCGGTCTTGTGCTTCCCACATCCAGCGGATTCTCGCGGCCTATTTGAAATAAATGCTTTGACTTTGACTTCGACTTCGTCGACATTCCCACACGAACTCATACTTAAACAATCGATAGATACTGGCCCAACACTAGCTTGTTACCCACAAGCCATGATAATGAGCGATCTATATTTTATAGTAGCACAAAGTGCAGGTTTTACGAGAATGCCATCAGAACCATACAATTCTGATGAACGCAGAACTCCTATTTTATGGGAGATTTTTAGTAGAATCCACCATGATTTTCCCCATGTCGTGCTTATTATGGGAGTATGTCCTTGTCCAGTTTTTGTTATCGAATTTATTCGTTTGGAACTATGGTTTTACTACGTTATTGGAGAATGTGATAAAACTAAAACTTGCGTATTGGATCCCTGTGTGCTATGGGAAACTGAATTTTTATTTATTTTTATTTTATTTATTTGGGCAAACAAACAACTACGCATTAAGAATTAGAAAAAAGATTGGATACAGAAATGATACTAATGTAAGACGACCACGTTCTCCACAGATACGATACATAATGAGACAATTTGGTAAATTTTAAGACTAGCGTTGTTAACAATAAAAAAAGAGGAATATTAATAGTAAATTAAGTATCAACAAAACATAAAGCTGTCAAAACGTAAACATAAGGATAAGTGAAACAACAGTGCACATACATTTTTCAATATGTTAAGTAACATGAGTCGAAACTTTATATGCGGTAAGGCAAACAGATCCAAACTGCAGAAACTCTTATTAAAACTGCTCGTAAGGCGACGAAGAGGGGCTCGCAAGCCGACATTTATACGACTAGAGGTAGTGGCGAATACAGGTCGTGCGGGCTCCTCGCGTCCAGGGCATGTTCTGGGAACTATATAACGCATCTTGTTGACAATGTCCAATCATACGAGTTATTGCATAAGTCATACAAAAATGTAGTTTCAAGAAAAGTACACCTTGATCATCATCTCTGTTATTGCTGTAATATCTTGTGGATAACAACCTACATTAACGTTCTTACTAGAAAACACGTCACGTAATGACAAAGCTAAATGGTGCTTGTAAGTGACTGTAGGTATTTTTATATTGCTTTTAAAGATATTTTTTTCATTGGTGCTACGTTATCAGTAACTATATTTTGAAATGTTTGATTGATTCGTGAGAAAATCATAAACATAATCAACTTATAATGTTCCCACTGCTGGGGAAACAGGCCTCCTATCAATCAGAGGGAGTTAGCCGTAATCCACCACACGGGTCCAGTTCATTTTGGTAGATGTCACATATCTAGGAACTGCTGCATTCCTCACGAACTTTTTCTTCACCGTTTTAAGAATAGTCGCCTCACTGGGTTCACACCTACGACTTACGCTACATTACCACGGGCCCCCACTACTCGATTCGTGATATAATGTTTATATAGGATAAGTTTTTATCCAGTGCGCAAACTGTAACCATGAATTCAGCATATCATTCTATAGAATACCTAGCGCAGAAACTTTACGTCAGTTTTACAAAAAAAAAAAAATCAGCTGTTTCATAGAAAAATGCAATACCTACGCGGTCAAAATGTATGGATCAGCTGATTTTTTTTGTATTATCGACGAAAATTTTTTGCGCTGGGGGTTCTAGAATGATATGTTGAATTCATGGTTACAGTTTGCGCACTGGATAAAAACTTATCCTGTATGGTGTATTGATGCGAAGATTTAATTAACCGACTTCCAAAAGGAGGAGGGTCTCAATTCGTCGGAACCTTTTTTTTAAATTTTTTTTTATGTATGTTCCCCGATTACTCGAAGATGGCTGGACCGATTTGGATATTTTTTTTTTTGTTCGAAAGGGTATACTTCCTAGGTGGTCCCATGATCATCAAGTCAGGATCTGATGATGGGATCCTGGAGAAATAGAGAGAACTCTTTAAAATTTTATAGGCACACTTGAAGCAATTTGTGTAGTTTTTGGAAGAGTACTTTCTCGGAGTGGTTCCATTTCAATTTGGTGAAGATCTGATGAAGAACTTCGGAGATAGGCAACGGAACTCCTCAATAAATGATAGTAAATGGACAGGGATTGCTGAAATCTCATGTCTGTCAATTGTTTACACCAGTTAATAACATAACATCACGCCGGTACGCTGTGAAGGGGTAAGCACATGTGAACCACTAAAAAGTGAAAAATAAAAAACTTTTTTCAAAAAAATAAACAACCGACTTCCAAAAAAACACTAAAAAGTGAAAAATAACTTTAATTTAAGGAAGGCGATGACAAAAAATTAAAATACATATCCAAAGTCACCGACTTCCGAAATTAAAGTTATTTTTCACTTTTTAGTGTTTTTTTGGAAGTCGGTTGTTTATTCAATTTTTGTTAAATAATTAGAGAATAAACTGAGCAAACTTGCTACTTGCCGATTATTATTATCTAATCCTTAAACCTATTAAAACCTCATAAACCTATAAAACCCCATAAACCTTATTGCTCCAAATTGTGATACATGTAGGTATAATAATTATACAGGGTGCTACGGCAGTAAATTACACAGGGTGTTATCTGGCGAGGACACACGCACGGCGCGTCGATAACGTTACGTTATTAGTAGTACATGCCCATGACTTTGATTAATAGGAGCTATGTAGCTTGTTAGAGTTCAAGGGGTAAGCAGGAGTGGCGGTGACGGGAAGTTTTAGTTTGAGTGTTGTCGAGTTTGTGTTACGGGTTGACCTTTTTTAGCAGGAATAAGGTAGTATGTCATGTTTAGACATTGAAAGTTTAGTTCATTGATATTATAACCTATTAGGGTCTTATCATAGTTTTCATGGAAACAACTTTTGTGAAAATGGTTTTCTTTGCTTATAATAAAAAAACATAACTGTTGAAATGTGGGTGTATAGGTAGACCTCTGCTCAACCCTTCGACGTTATAAGGCGATGTTAGGTAATGTTTAAAAATAAAAAAAACTACGACACATTTTCATGACATCAAAATTAATTGTGTCTCTTGATATTTAAAATGACTTAGGGCGCACCGAGATTCTGGTGCCAATTGACGCGTGGCGGTTTTTGGCTAGAACGGGAAGTTCGCGAGCGAATTTAGGTGTTTCCTTCGTATTGTTAAAAAAAACACACATTTTGAAGTTGTAAAATGTATATATTCTTTGTAGAGTATATACATGCATTTTACATTTCCAAAATGTAGTAAAGTTTATGTAGTTTTGTTATTGTTAAAAAACTAATGTAAATGACCTTCCATGAAGTATTTACGCTGTATTAAGGATTAATTTTGTTTCTTAGAGATTACTTTGGATTTTTTTCTATAGAGGATACTACAAGTAATTGTGTTTCTAAAGTGTACGATTTATAGAGTGAATCCTTATTTTACATAGTAATTCCACAACAAAATTTAAGTAGCAAATCCCTCGGTCCTTTTAACTAATAAAAACACAAAAATTGTTGTATTTTTGTTGCCAACACTATGGGCACAAAAATACCTACTTGTACCAAAACTAAACACGCCCAAAATAAGCATGATCAAAACTTTCCCCAACTAAGTTTTCCACAAAACTCTTTTCCTATATTTAGACACATGCTGTATATTAACCACAGTTTAACTAATAAATCTATCTACCTATATCTGATCTATCACACACACGCAGGTGATTACATCGTCATCGATGCAAAGGAGGAGCGACTAAGCTTATTGTTTTGAGATATTAATTATCGCATCACAGCTATTCCCGGTAATTAACTCAGTTACTCAGGGGTTAACTGGTTCAGTTAACATTAACAAAGGATTACTGACTAATTAATGAAATATCTTGTATTTCCGTGTTTACTTGTACGGTTATTTTGGATGAACTTTGCTTAAACAAATAATAAATAAAAATAAAATGGAAAAGTAAAGAAATTCATTGTTCAGTTTGGTGGTTCATTCAAAAATTGTTAATTCATAAAAAAAAGACTAAGGATAAATAAAACCTTCCAATAAACATGATTTTTGTTCTTATAAAAGCAATGTTTATTGAAAGGTCTTTCATCCACCATCCATTCAAGTCCAGTCCATCTGACTTCTTGGTCAGATGACTGGATGGCTTTGGATATTATTTTTTCTCCTTTCGTTCGAGAATAAAATCAAAATCAAAATAGGCAGAGTCAGCGCTTTGGAACGTCATAATTACATAAGAAAGTCCCCTAAAACGCCCGCTCTTCACCGCTTCCTAGCGCTTTAGCTGGAAAGAAAAAGTGGCGCAATACTCTTCAGGAGTACAGCTGTCTGTTCAGTTACAAGATTTTGATTCTATACCCATGACCCATGTTTGCAAACCAATAAATGAATTATGAATTATGAATTATAAATTATGAATTATAAACATTACGAAGCACAAAACATTAAAGTAAATAATTTGCCTTATATCAGCTAGCGCACACCAATGATATTCCAACAAAAACATTTATACTCAAGCAGCAAAAATGAATAAATAGCGTCATCATCATTTCAGCCATAAGGCCGATGCCTTATGGCTGCAGTATAAGCAGACGATGTCTGCTCTGGACCTTGGCCTCCCCCAATAGTTTTGCCAAGTTGTCGCCAAGTTTGGCTGGCGGGTTGGTAATCGCAGTGTAGTGTTAAAATGCATAGAGAACGCTGCTGCTCATTCTCTAATAAATAAACAACGTAAACAGAACTTTATACCGGAATAAAAGCTAGATCAATTATATTATTAGGTCATGGCCTGTATTGCCAGCCCAGTAAGTATGGTTTGTAGCAGTAAATTCTGCCCAAGGTGCATTTGACGATTTTAGGTATCGTGACTTGAATATGTAGTATCGAATCTCTATACAAATATTAGCACCTCAAACGAAAGGGAAATATTGCTGATTTAAAATTACTGTTCAAGGGTGTCACCAGTTTCGGATAAGGGGGAAGGAAACGCCCGGGTGTTTCCACTGTGTAGATCGCCCTGAAGACACGGTGGAGCATACGGTGCAGGTCTGTCCGCTTGGGCGGAGCACTGCCGTGTCCTTGTGGAGGCGATCGGCGGCGGCGATCTTTCGCATCTGGCCCTGGTCCAGGCCATGGTACGGAACGAGAGTACATGGGTAGCCATCGCCTCCTTCTGACTAAAACCCATTCGTGCTCCCTGCACGGGTGGGTTTTAGTCAGTAAAAGTCTGACACGTCCTCCTGCTCCACCCAAAGCTGGAGAAATTATTTGATGATATCCCACCCAAAAAAAAAGGGTGTCACCAGTTTCAAATAAGGCGGGAGGAAACGCCCGGGTGTTTCCACTATGTAGATCGCCCTGAGGACACGGTGGAGTATACAGTGCAGGTCTGTCCGCTTGAGCGGAGCACTGCCGTGTCCTTGTGGAGGCGATCGGCGGCGGCGATGTTTCGCGTCCGGCCCTGGTCCAGGCCACGGTGCGGAGCGAAATTGCATGGGTAGCCATCACCTCCGTCTGCGAAGCAGTAATGCTCGCGAAGGGGGAGGCAGCGCACGTGAGGGAAAGGCAGTGTGCCCTCACGGCCATATTCGCTGCAGGAGACGCCCTCGACATCGGGAATCCCAGGCTGATTCCCGGCCACCGTAAGCGCGGGCTTGTGGACGGCGAGTAATGGGTAGCTCGTTGTCCGGTAAGGAACTAGTCCGGGTCGACGGCGCGTTGTGTTCCACGCACGCCTCAAAGAGATGTCAGCACCAACTGGTGAGGTCCGTAAGGGCTGATGCCTGCCAAGGGTGCGGGTTGTTCGAAAGAGATACCGTGGCCCCTGGCACATAGGCAACTGAAGGAACACGGGTGGGTTTTAGTCAGTAAAAGTCTGACACGCCCTCCCGGTCCGCCCGGAGCGGGAGAAGTTATTTGATGATTTCCCACGCTTAAGGTGTCACCAGTATTTTGCTGTGGTAAAAAGATATCTGTGACCATCATTTGGAGAACAAGTAGGTTATCAAACATACGGAGGTAGTTCATAATCTGCCTAGCCTTTTCCCAACTATGTTGGGGTCGTCCTTCCGTTCCTTAGAGTCCAATCGGATACAGCTGAATACCAGATTTTTTACATACGGAGACTGTTCTTCTTCTTAGAGTATCGATGGCAAAACGTTCAAACATCATTGGCCCAAAATCTAGCTGCGCAAACTCCGCTCACTGACGCAGTCATACGCTCCTATATTCATTGCCGTTGCGTAAAGTTAAGTAATTATTAGCGACTGTTTAATCATACATTTTTGACGTTTAAGCATTTCTTTACTATAAGCAATGTTTATAAATAAACCCGAAGATCATAAAATTAAGGTTGTTGTTAACCTGTATACTCGTAACCTTCGATTCCATACCCCATGAAGAAACTTTAGAAATAAGTAAGTAAATATTGTAGTTCTCACAGAGCACGCTACGCTCAAGGGGGCTATTACAGTAATCAAGTCTATTTGTCTGTCTGTACGGACTGTTTGTGATCACGCCATAGCTGCCAGTTGTAGGCGATCGATAGTGTTTATTGAAATGGAGGCCTTTGTCCAGATGTGGAGAAGACTAGGACTAAAAGGTATTCTTGGAGATTTTAGTGGTGGCTTGATATTTCATTGGTTGGTATACAGAGTGGCAGGGAAATAAAACCGCAACCTGTGTGTGTGTAACAAAAAGATAAAAATCGTTGCAACTGAAATTTTGTAGTATCTATCCATAATATGGCAAGGAGACTAACTTGTTTGATATACTTCCTATTAATAACTAACTAAGTTCTAGAGACTGAAAGTTATAGAGAAACAGTTGTAGCAAATGATAAGAGCAGAGACGTAGACATAAGTTTTGTAGTTGTAGGGTAGTTGCATTATGGTGTAGTTGGAGCGCTATGATTGATCGTAGCTCGTCACTATATCCTGGAACTAAGACAGGCCCTAAGTGTCTATCCCATCTCCCTAGTAAGGCGAGATGTGTTAACCAAAAAATCAGCATCGCCAATCAACGTGCCAATGCTGTCAGATTTTTGAACACTTTTCCTGTTGACAGCGAAGCGGACGAATTTTTTGATGCCCTGTGACTCGTCTCCACCTTTTCTATATACATATTATTAATATTATTTTATGTCTGTATAGATTACATATCACATAACATAATACTTTTAGTTTCGTTCATAAACTCAAAAGCATGCATACCAGATCTAGCGCGTTTTCATATTCAAAACACCATGTAAAACCCACATAATAAGCTTTAAACACATCCCAAACAGCACAACAACACTCACACGAATAAAACTATAGGCAAACTCGATTTCAATACATTTCCAATCAGCCATTGTTATCGGTCGACAATACTTCATGTTCGGATCTACATAATTCACTGCCTCTGGATTAAATATATGATGAAAAGCGACGTAATGTGAAGGACGATCCTATCGGAATAATGGGATAGCGATACCCGTTAGTTCTGGGTTTACGCCTGTTGAACTCGCCTGTATTGTGTTTTGTTAGACTACTGGGAAGAGGGACTTCATACGGTAGTTATTTATTTATGGCACTCCAACGACTTATTCACGAATACATTTTTTGGGGTACTGTAACAGTTAAAATTAAAATTTAGAGTGTATTTGTCACTTACAGGTGTACACAGCACTTACATTTCAAGTTTTATGATATTACAAAGGTTCCAAAAACGGGAAAAAAACAAAACTATTTGTAACAAAATTGAAAAAAATTAAATAGTTATTAGTTTGCCGTCTTATTCGTGAGAAGCTTTAATAAATTAAGGGCAGTACTTGAGTTCCTGGAGTTTTGTTGAGACTCTAAGGAGATTTGGTAATTTATAACCTGAAGGTATTATAATAGGTAAAATCATTTTTTTGTACCCTTATAACTTGGGTTTTGATTATACCAGATAAACAAAATTCTCGGGATCTGTTGTCAATAGCGGACTTATTAATTACATAAAGTTTTAATTGCATAGCTTTTATACTTTAGATTTTATTGATATCTAAAAAACCCTGATTTCGTCACTGACTCACTGATGATAATCAAAATTCTTAGGGTACTTCCTAATGTCCTAGAAAGCTAACATTTGGTGTGTAAGATAGTAATAGTACAGAAACAACAAAAAAAAAATCTAAAACTTGGAATTGTATCCCCCAACCCCTTAAACGGGGATAAGTTTGTATGAGACTTCCGCAATTTTGACGCTAGAGGTCTGAAAATTGATATAGTAATAAAAAAGAAAAAAAAATAGTAATAAAAAAGAAAAAAAATAGTAATAAAAAAGAAAAAAAATAGTAATAAAAAAGAAAAAAAAATAGTAATAAAAAAGAAAAAAAGTGGTAGCAACTTACAAAAAGAAGTGAAATCCTACCAAAAACATTTTCATGTAAAATGTCACCAAGACGAGACCATATGACTCGGCTTGTCAAAAAGTTATCAGATCTCATGTAGAGCCTAACTTCACAAACTCTACACCTTAGTCAAAATATGTGGCTTGGCCGTTTCGTTACTACAAGAATTATTTATTGTATAAATGAAAAGTAATGAACAGTGGATACATTTTTCACCTTACGCCCATGTGAATGTGATCTCCTCTTGGCAACATTTTACATGAAAATGTTTTTGGGGGGATAATATTTCTTGGTACTTAACTTTAGTAAAGGACTTTGACTTCGATGTGAACTCTACGCCCGATTACTTAACATTTTCGAATGGGATAAAACACACCGGAATTAGGGACAACTGTCAAATCGTGTTTTCATTCATTCTTAGTTCGGACTCCAAATTAATATTGTGTCCGAAGGTGATACGGATTAGGTAATGCCCGTAACTTCAGCCTATGAAACTATGAATTTCGTGCCTACGGAGCCTCCTGAGTTGTTCAGTTGGTGTATTATGAGGGTTCTAAGTAGGCTTTTACAATCGTATGGAGCGAGATTGCTGCTTGCAATCTTTAACGAATATTGCGATTTCTCACATTAAATTCAATCAAAATATTTTATCTTACATAAACTTACATGGGCACTTAAATAACGTCAGAAGCTAGATGCACGGTGTTGGTCGTTTCCTACAGAGAGGAATTGGCAAGAAACTCAACGGTTGATGTCTACAATGTTTTCAAATTATAGTGTTAATAGGTACGGGAGGGCAGTGTAGAGCTATCAACAAGTATCAGGTACTTAAATAGCAAATGATCTTCAAATCTACAGTCTACAAGGCCAACAACGATCTTACATTCACAAAGTATTTAAAAAACTACCTGTACTTAAGATAAATAAAATATAAAAACCTAGAAATGAATGCAAACATGATTTGGGTAGTCTGGTTATCTTTAGGCTAAAATGAAGAATGGCCTAGGTTGATACAATAATTGATGATTAGCGAATTTTTGAATTGTCAGAGAGTTGGGCAATTAAAAGGATGTTGGCAAACATATAGCCAAAAAAATCTAAAATTGTATTATCCCTTTTCAATGTTGTCCTATTTCCATAGTTACTCGAGTTGAAACACGCTCCATTTTCGTCTCAAGTACAATCGAAGACCACGACCGTTGAACCAGACACCTATTGTCTGTGATATGCACCTATGTGTACGTATTTGTGCATGTGAAGATCTCGTGCGAACGTGAGTATTGTTTCGAGTTGGAGTTGTGTTTATAGAGTTGAAATGCTTTGACGAGACTCGATCAATCGTATGAACCCTAAGATTTGCACAAGCCCTTGAAGCCTCATGTTTCATGGTGCTACAGACGCCATTGCATATCCAGGAGTAGACCAGGGGGCGCCGCAATGTTAGGAAAGATGTTTCCTTAGGATAGGGAAGGGATTGCGAGCCGTAACGGATATGCATCCTAGTGTTGGTACTGGATTAATGGAGCGACGGGGGATATTAATTTATGGGACGGCGGGAATCTTTTACAGACGTCGCAGCCAGGTTGGTACAGGTCGAGCCTCACCGTTGAGTCTTATGATGGGCTCTTGTTTCTTGGCTCTTTTTGAAGTCATTACTCCGCTGCGTTAAATGTTACCGTTTTCATGTCTTCATCTGAGGTATTGCTACTATCTTTTCCGGTTTTTTGTAAATATATTTTACATCGTTCTTGATCTCATTTCTGTCACCCGCCGTGTCCCTCCAAACATGTATTCCCTTGTAGGTGGAAATTGTGTTTGAATTTAATCTTTACACAAAAAATATAGGTTTATTTTGCAAATTTTTTTGTTGGGAGTCGGAGCGTAATATTATACACCGTGACTTTTTAGTCGTCTTACAACGGCAGCCCACTTTATTTATCCAATGACTACTAATCATTTATTTAAAAAAAAAATATTTTTGAACATTTGAATAATTAAAAAAATGAAAATATCATTCACTAAGACGCATGACGTCGCTTGAAACACCCTGTTATGGAGATGGAATTAATGATGGAATGTAATGGTAGGTAGCTAGATATCTTCTACCGTTTGATATGTAAACATTATTAACAGGAAGGGTGTTTCATTATTCTAAAGCTTATATATTTTCTTTGTACCTATTATCTTAATTAATGGTAACAATGTTTTAATCGCGCCTAGAGGTATTTTATGACGGATACATTGAGTGGACCACCTTTGTAAGACGACTAAAATGTCACGGTGTATAGCCTTTCTCAAGGCTATCAAATGCAAAAATAATTTTCAAATCTAAATGGTAGTTCCAAGATATAAACAAACCAATTTTACCTCTTCATAATATTAGTATACCTATAAATAACGAAGGAAAGAGATGCTGATCAATATGAATGACATTATTCAGATTCCTTAATATACCACTTATTTATTAAACAGAAACATAATAAACAGAAATTCCATCAAAAACAATATTAGTTCACATATTCCTTTGTCCCAAACAATACTTCGCCAAAAAAAAAACAACAATTTATAGATTGATCAATATATTAAGGACAGAAGAATTCGGACGAGCGACGTAATAAAGTAAATTGCCCGTAAAATTAACCTAGCATCCGGTAAAATATGGCTGCGCAAAGAAAAACAAAAGGAAAACCCACGATGTTATTACGATTAATTCTATTTGTATTAAGATTTGTTGTGCTTTTCAGTATTTTCTTGTTGGTATAAAAGTTATGATAATACTAATTGGTTTGAAAGTAAATATTTGTTGGAGAAGGTATTTCCTTATTTTTATTTTGTGAAATCGAGTTGGGTATCAGGCAGCATTTCTGGTGTTGTATGGCTAACAAATATTATACGGGTGTTGGACAAAGTTTTGGCGGACAAAGTTTTCACTTGTCTTTCGTTCTACTGATGAAATAGAGGTGGTAGTCTTCGTGTTGGATTTGAGGAGGGTGCCGCTACTGTAGTAGATCAGATCTCTGGATTTTTTTCAAGCGCTACGTTAAGCAGCTGACACTTCCATTCACTCACATCTGCAACCTGGCCTTTGCTACTGGTACTTTTCCACTAGCACTGCACTAACAACGACGGCGTTAACAACTACAGACCAATTTCGATTATTCCCATGTTGTCTGACTGATCAACAAACGACTTATAAACAAACGAACGAATACTCAATGCGTAGATTAGCTTGTAAACTAACCGTATGTAAATAGCTTAAAACTACCGATTATCAGGCAACCGAGAGTCTTCTGATTCCCATCCGCTAAATGTATATGTCCTTATTACAAACATATACTTAAACAAACTCACACACACTCACCTTTGCATGCGTGCAAAGCCGCTGGCAAAAGCTAGTGAGAAATAAAATAAATAAATACAATGAAAGTTCTCTTTTCTATGTCCGTCAAAGTTTTGTGTGAAACTGAACCAGCATGGTTGTTTACAAAAACGAAAACTGCCGTTACGCGTAAACGAAAACTGAATAAAAAAATCTGATTTAAACACTCCATAAAAGCAAACAAAATAATGAGTATTTCGAATACTTGAACATAATCACATTCATCCCGGCTGTTGTAAAATTTGTTTTATCTCGCAAGCCGGTTCGCGAATTTCGATTAAACCTTCAAAGGTTTCTGGTACATTTATTCGGTAAAGTTAGTTTTGGAACGAGTTCGGAAGTTTATCAGCGGCCCCTACTATTTGTTTTGGTGTTAATCTCTACACGCGTGCGGTGACGGAAGCATAAAATGTCATATCATAGTTGGCGGAACTGATCGTATTTTTGCTTATAAATGCAGGACTCTGGCTGCAGGCCAGCAAAAAACAAGATTGAATAAGGGGGCTGAATTTTCAATAATCAGATAGCTTTATCTGAAGAATCAATCTGACAGTTTAATTTTCTATACAAAAGCTGTCAAACTGACGTATTTATTCCTCAGATAAAATTTATCTGACTATTGAAAAATCAGCCCTAAGAAGTCTAAATATCATCCAGTAAAAATATGTAAAGTACGATGATTCAAATTATTCACATAATTTCCGAGTGGTTAAATTGTACAAGGTGAAACTAGGTTTCACCTTGTACAATTTAACCTAACATTTTCAGTAGTAAAGTCTAACATTTTCAGTCTATAATGGTCCCATGCTGGGACACAGGCCTCCTCTCGGTGAATGGGCCGTAATCCACCACGCGGGCGCAGTCCGGGTTGGTAGATGTCACATGTCTTCGAATTTTTGGTTCTAGGTCATGCCGGTTTCCTCACGATGTTTTTCTTCACCATTTTAAAAGCAGAGGCCTTAGTGTGAGAAATGGTTAAATGATACTCACACTAGGGCCACAGTAGTGATGAAATAATTTACACGAAGTAAAGCGCTTGTTTGGGTTCGAATCTTGACCTAGAACTTATAAGTCGCGCTAGGTAAAGTAAAGGAAATTAATTGTTAATCGAATTATCTACCTACCTACTTAAATTGTCCGTATAATCAAATCAAAACTTTCATGGTTTGAATAGTGGTATGATTTGACTATGACACGGCAAAAAAGCATTGTCCTTCTGGATGCATGTGTATATTTGTATACAGTTGACCTGTATAGAGTATTCTGGGCGACAGCTGACGTGTGTAAGTATATATGTATAATAAATAAGTATATGTACGAGTAAACTCCATCCGTGCGTCGGAGCTGACACACACATTTTGAGTTTAGTTTTTTTCGATGCTTTGGTTAATCATGCCATGATAGCTGTGAACATTTTCATCATAGAAATCATGTCACGACGTTTGGACACGACACAGTAAGTTCCACAGAAGGCCGCTCAATTCCCTGTTCGTATATTAATCTGATGTCGAATCCCATATTAGCTGTACTGATTGGTTATCGGAAATTAGGACAGCCAATCTAAATAGACTAAATTGAACAGGGTTCCAGGAATCAGCGCCCCGAATATGTTCCACGCCTTCAATCACAATCAGACGGATTGCGATGGAAATTCATAATCTATTGCTTCATAAGAAAAATTCGTCGGCTCGAAAATGATGTTGGTGGACTGTCAAAGTAAAAGACGTTAGCATTACAAGTTTTACGTTATTACCCCGCGGATGTCATCATCATCATCTGCCTACAGTACTGTCTATTGCTGAACATAGACCTCTCCAATTGCTAGCCACTAAACTCGATTTCTGGCAACTCTCGTCTATCGTCGCTGTACCGTACCTTAGGGCATCCTACCTTACAATTGCCGATTCGCGTTCTACACTCAAAAGTAGCAAGGAAACCAGCATGTTCTAGAACCAAAAATTCGTAGACGTGATATCTACCAACCTGCACTGGGCCAGCGTTGTGGATTACGGTCCACTTTTTTTCACCGAGAGGGGACTTGTGTCCCAGCATTGGGAAATATTAAATGCTGATTATACTCATAAATAGACAACCGACTAGGTGGACAGACGATTTCATTAAAGTGGCTGGATGAAACTGGATAGCCATGATACAAAACCACCAAAAGTTGAGAGATTTGAGCGAGACCTACACTCAGCATTGGGTGGCCAAGGGTTGAAGAATGGGCACGCCACGATTGCGGCGGTAAGTCCCCTTTTTGAGGAGTGGCTTGAGAGGCGGCATGGCGTTCTCACCTTCCGCCTAACACAGGTCCTCACCGGACACGGCTGTTTCGGGAGGTTCCTGTTTCGCATAAGGCGGGAGGAAACGCCCGGGTGTTTCCACTGCGAAGATCGCCCTGAGGACACGGTGGAGCATACGGTGGAGGTCTGCCCGGCTTGGGCGGAGCACCGCCACGTCCTCGTGGAGGCGATCGGCGGTGGCGATCTCTCGCATCCGGCTCTGGTCCAGGCCCTGGTACGGAGCGAGAGTGCATGGATAGCCGTCACCTCCTTCAGTGAAGCAGTGATGCTCGCAAAGAGGAAGGCGGCGCACGTGAGGGAAAGGCAGTACATGCGGCCCTCACGGCCGTAGCCTTCGCAAGAGACGCCCTGGGCGTCGGGAATCCCAGGCTGATTCCCGGCCACCGTAGGCGCGGGCTTGCGGACGGCGAGTAATGGGTAGCTCGCTGTCCGGTAAGGAGCAAGCCCGGGTCGACGGCGCGTTGTGTTCCACACGCGCCTCAAAGATATATCAGCACCAACTGGTGGGGCGAGATGGTGAGAGATACCGCGGCCCCTAGCACACAGGCAACTGAGGGAACACGGGTGGGTTTTAGTCAGTAATAGTCTGACACACTCTCCCGCTCCACCAAGAGCGGGAGAAGTTATTTGATGCCCCAAAAAAACAGGGTTGAAGAAGAAGAAGAAGAAGATAGTCATAAATGGAGGGGTAGGTAATTCTCGTAATTTTATGAATGTTCACTCGTAATCTGTCAAAAATACCTCTCATTTCCGTACATTTTTGACAAGTTATTTAAATTAATTGTCGCTGAGATAAAATTGCGACTTTTACCCATGGGAATTTTTCTCCGTGCCTACCCTAACGGTCATCGGTCGCGTTGGTCATATAATAAAGTATGTAAGTCATGTTCCATGTGGTGCCGGACGTAAAAGAATAGCACCATCCCATTTCTTCCCGAGGGTGTCGTAGAAGGCGACTAAGGGACTTACTAGAGAATGGGTAACAGCGTTCTCTATGCATTTGACCACCATACTGCAATCGCCAACCCGCCTGCCAAGCGTGGCGATTATGGCAAATCCCCCCTTCTGGTGGGAGGCTTATGTCCAGCAGTGGACGTCTTTCGGCTGATATGATGATGTAAGTCATATTAATAAAGTATTCGTGGAACGATAGTAGGGGGCTTCGTCAACCTTCCGAGGAGCCGGGACGAGTCGCGATCCTCGAAGGATACGTGCCACGTTTAAGTGTTTAAGATCTCGATTACGTGATGCTGAGCTTTGCTTAATAGCTTCCAGGTGCTTTTGGCTACTGGCAGGGATGGCCAGTTGCCCTTTGTAGTATAATTGACAATGTGACATATTTGTCAAAAAAATATAAAATTAACGAATTCCCACTAGTGCAGTTTGATAAAGTATGATATCTGTATGATATATGATAGAAACTAGATTTGTCCTTGGTGACGTAGTCCTCATAATCATCATCTGCCTAGCCTTTTCCAAACAATGTTGGGGTCGACTTCCATTCTAATCGGATTCAGTGAATACCGGTATTTCACATGGAACGACTGGCAATCCACGATACCCCTTGGTAAGACTAGTTGTCAGACTTTCGGGCTTCTGTCGACCCGAAACGACTGTCAGAGTTCCACGAATGACAGATGGTACCAACGGGTTAACAGCACGTTAACCCGTTGGTACCGTCTTTCCGGGCACGGAAAGTTGCAGTCTTTAATTAGTGATAATCAGTTCAAAAGGCTGATTTTCGTAATCAACGCAGCAGCACCCACCCTACACTGAAAATTCTGGGTTGGGTAGCGATACATGGAAGTTACCTGATGACCTTGGACTGAAGCTACTGACTTCTGTTGATTGCAGCTAATTATTTATTGTGTATGTATTTGTGCTTGAAATCTTTCTTGAATCTGTGAAGGTTTTGTTTTAGAATTCAACATTTTGCTTTGCCATTGCAGACTTTGGTTGCTGTTCCAATTACAATGTTACCGATTGTGGTTGCTATGATGAAAGAATAATAAAAACAGTTGAAAAAAAAACAGCCACGGAAAAAAATCCTACAATAAATCCCCATTACCTACTCGATCACTGATTTGGCAAAAAATTTCGTAGTCGACAAAACACGTTCCGATTCGCACGCTGTTCACACGGTCGTCAAAATGGCGGCGCGGCGGTACCAGACTAACGAAGCTCTTTGTTGCACCTGTTGGGTCGTGAATATAGAAAGGGGGCGACATTCTTTAAGTGAGCGATAGTTTGTGGATAATTTAATCAACACATATGTGGGTCGGGGCAGTCTTTGGAGGTACGTATGAGAGATTGGAATTAAGGTCACTATGGGAAATGTTGTTTTAAGGAACATCAGTTCAGGAGAGGAATGCTTGTTTTTATAGATAAACCAAACATTTTGTTTACGAAATAGTCGTTTCTAACTGGCGCAAGTCTACAGTAATAACTGAGGAGGTGGAGAACAAAACCTCACTTTTCCAATTTAAAAAAATTCTCGTTTTTTTTTGTCTATGGGCAGAAAACGTTGAATTAATTGGGGCCTATAAGAAAAACCTTATCAAAACCTCTTACTTTTACAATAATGAATTCTTAAAATCGAAAATCTCGAACAAAAACACACGTTTCCACCTAGAAGAATCAGTCTTCCTTGATTTATTTCAAAAGCTCACTTTATCAGGACAAAATTGAAGAGCTAGACTAAAACTACTCCTCCGACCTCTGACCTCCACAACCCAGTTACTGGGTATACGATACCCTCTGGTAAGACTGTCAAAAATCCACAAATGATAGCCGGGATCAACATCTTAACGTGCTTTCCGAGGCAAGGAGGGGTCTTGGTATGTAAAGACGGTCACCTATCTACGGACCAACCACGGCAAGCACAGCTTAACCTGATCGATCGATCGGCTTATATTACTTGGCCGCAAACCCCTCATTAATTATCAAAACCACACTTTTCCAAAAATATTTAATCAAAACATCATATTTCCAAATTTTGATTCTAAATATTATTTAATATATTAAAATTTTTTTTAAATAATTCGGTACATCAGATCGACTGTAACACTAAGTTTAATATCATACAACTTAAACTAAATGCATAAATTGAAGTTTGTTATTTTTTTCACATTTTACTGTTTTCTCTAAAAAAATTAAAAGTGGAAAAGTAAGGTTTTGTTCTCCACCTCCTCAACTGATTTGCTCAATTAAAAAAAAATGTTTTTATTTTTTTATTTCAGACAACTAAATAGATCCATAAATTGTTGGTAAAAGGTTTGTATTTTAAACACACCCTTGTTGTTATCAACGTTGCGTAAAATTAAGTAGGGATAAGCGACTTTTTAACCATACATTTTTTAGGAGCAACGTATGTAAATAACAGGGAAGTAACTGAACCTAAAGACGAATGAATAAGAAGACCATCCATCAACTAGTCATAACGAGAAATGGAAACTAGCTTATAAGTCTTCTCGTACGTCGCGTTATTCTGTCGCCTAAGAGCCTTAGCTTCATTAAGTCTCAATAATGTTTATGATAGTTTTCATTTTTTTTTATGAAGTAGTTCTTCAAAAATGTATTTGTTTGTGCACAATTTACCTTAACTATACTGTTGTGGCCGCCAGTGACAATAAAAATAGAATATTTATTTACACGTAGACACATTTTCGTAAATTTACAGCATTTGGAGCAGACATTAGTAACAGGTCTTGTTCGGCGTCTAGTTCCCAACAAAACTTTGACTCTACAACTCACAAAGTTCCAGTCCCTATAATCTCAAAGTCTGCCCCAAAAAAAAAATAACATTGCCAAAGTTAGGCAGCGACTCCAAAGTTTTCTATATCAGGGGTTGAAAACCTGGGAGTCGAAACGAGACCATTATTTTAGGCTTTGCTGACCATTCGCCGCGTTACCTGCAAAGATTTATAAAAAAAGGTTGTGAAACCGCCACGGAATACTTTACAAGCCTAGTTTTTGTGCGATTGGCTTTTACAGTATTGTGGGGCTATATTTTTTTAGTTCCTAACTATATTGGGCAGTGGGACACCCACGTTTCGGGATTGCTAGATACGTTCTAAAGACGTCATCATCAGCCTAGTCTTTTCCCTAATTGTTTGTTTATTTAAAGTATTATTTGAAAGCATATTTATCAAAACTTGAAACTATATAGGGGTCGACTTATGAGCTGGTTAGGTCATGCGGCAAGGAGCAACAAATCCGTGTAAATTTACTTGATTTTGACTGCTTTGTTGCTCCTGGGTTAGATTCTCGAGTTGGGATTATCGAGTTGGCATCTGGATTATATGCCCGGGTATTTTATTATACGTTTGCCTATTTCTTTATGTTTTTTAAACTATATTGAATGTGCTTGAAAGTAATAATGGTATTATTACTTTCATTATTGGCAAAGGGTCTATTATTCTAAGAATGTCGGGCTTATTATTGTACAAAATTAAACTCGTTCGATTTAATCATACTACCAAGGTGTAACTATATCCGTAATTAGTTTAGACTGTACACAGAATCTCCTTTTAAATACTAATATTAAGCCTTTTTTTGACGGTGGGAAATCATCAAATAACTTCTCCCGCTCTGGGTGGAGCAGGAGGGTGTGTCAGACATTTACTGACTAAAACCCACCCATGTGCCCTCAGTTGCCTGTGTGCCAAGGGCCGCGGTATTTCTCACCATCTCGCCCCACCAGTTGGTGCTGATATCTCTTTGAGGCGCGCGTGGACACAACGAGCCGTCGACCCGGGCTTGCTCCTTACCGGACAGCGAGCTACCCATTACTCGCCGTCCGCAAGCCCGCGCCTACGGAGGGCGTGTCAAACTTTTACTCACTAAAACCCACTCATGTGCCCTCAGTTGCCTGTGTGCCAGGGGCCGCGGTATCTTTTTCGAACAACCCGCACCCCTGGCAGCGAACAACCCGCACCCCTGGCAGTAATATTTACCCTCATGCAGCCACTTGACTAGATCGTCATCTGCCTAGCCTTTTCCCAACTATGTTGGGGTCGGCTTCCAGTCTAACTGACTGCAGCTAAATACCAGTATTTTACATGGAGCGACTGCCTATCTGACCTCCACAACCCAGTAACTGGGTAATACGATACCCTTTGATAAGACTGGTTGTTAGACTTTTGGGCTTCTGACAACCCGTAACAACTGTCAAAGATCCACAAATGACAGCCGGGACGGATCCACGGACCAATCGCAGCAAACAAAGCTTAAGTTTATCGATTGACCCGTACGGCTAATATTACTTAACCACTGTACTAGATGAGGATAAATGTTAGTATTTTGTATAAAATAATGTTTCTTTACTCTAGAACTAGCGTCATTCTCTGCTATACTTGCGTTGCAGTAACTTTCGTGTATCTTTATTTTTAAACCAAGCCAGATAATATAATAAAAATATTAAAAAATACAACATTTATCGGATAAATAGCTCTCGAATTAAAAGCGCAGGAATTAACAGGCAGACGTTTTCCTAAAGGTTTCTATGAATGTTTTACCTTATTAACCTGGAAATTAAAACCCAAAAATAATTAAAAAGTCTTATTATAAACTGTCATTAGAAGCTCAAAGTTGTGTGTTGTTGATGTGTGACTTATAATCATCAAAGGAATATACTTTAATAAGGCACCTGCCTCCCGTGCAAAGTCGATGTTAACGATCCCGTCAACCTTTTGATTTCGCGTCCAACATCGTTATTTTACTTGTGTGGTGTGGTCCAAGTGAAGCTAACTCCTCTGCAAAGTCCAGACATGCTCTTCGCCAGATCACTGTGGACCATACATGATCTGGCAAAAATCATGAAACTGTCACTTAAGCGTTTATTTCGGTGTTTATTCCGAAAATCGTCGTTTGGGATACACCAACCTCATCTTTGTTCAACAGATTGACCTTCAAAAAGTGCTGAATCTCACTATAGTTTGAATAAAGTATTTATCACTTAAAAAAATCTTTTTTTTTAATAGTAACCAAGGCTCTTTCTTTTAACATGCTCAAGACCACAAATATTTTTTTCTTTGCTCAGGGCGGTCTCGAGATCTATCCTAATTGAGTACGTATAATAAAAAAGTCAAAGTATTTACTCGCTGATCGTCTGTAACTTAACCCAAAACGTTCAATTGCAAATATTTTACAAGACTTCGTTTTAATATATAAAGTATCTCGTCGACGTCTAACATGTTTATTAAACGTCAGTCAATAGAAGGATTACTTTGTAACGAACACACACATTTACATCTGTAGGTGAAGCATATGTAGGTATTGGGGTATTCTACTTACGCACTCGTATACGAATTCAATAGGAAGCTATTTCAAGAGATAGCTAAAGGGTTTATTTTGAACTGAGTATGAAAAGCCGCCAGATACCGTGGACTAACCATACGTGCTTTGTTTTAGTAGCTAGTCGTAATGTAATGCCGGGTAAAGCTTTGTGAAACGTAACAAGAAATGTAGGTAACACACGCAGGAAAAAAATCGCCTAGTTTTTGTGTTTAGGGCCTAAGCACACCTCCGCTGTGTGATGCGAAGCCACTTAACGACTTCGTGCGGTCTATGGCCCTATACGGGGCACCGGTGTGGGCGCCTACAATGAGGTGCCAACCAGCACGCCGGTTGAAGGCGTCCCATAGGGTCATGGCCATCCGGATGGTCCGGGGATGCACGATTTCCGGTGAGACGGCGGGCCTCCTTGCCGGATTACCGCCATTGGATCTGGAGGCAAAGGTCCTCGCGCACACTTGGGAGTGGCGCGAAAGGCGGCATGGCGTCCTCACCTTCCGCCTGACGCAGGTCCCCACCGGACACGGTTGTTTCGGGAGGTTCTGTTTCGAATAAGGCGGGAGGAAACGTCCGGGTGTTTTCACTGCGAAGATCGCCCTGAGGATGCGAAGAGGGAGGCGGCCCACGTGAGGGAGAGGCAGTATATGCGCCCTCACGGCCTGAGCCGCCGCAGGAAACGCCTTTGGCGTCGGGAATCCCAGGCTGATTTCCGGCCACCGTAGGCGCGGGCTTGCGGACGGTGAGTAGTGGGTAGCTTGCTGTCCAGTAAGGACCAAGCCCGGGTCTACGGCGCGTTGTGTTCCACGTGCGCTTCAAAGAGATAACAGCACCAACTAATGGGGTCCGCAAGGACCGATGCCTGCCAGCGATGCGGGTTCTTCGAAAGAGATACCGCGGCCCCTGACACATAGGCCGACCCGTGTCCCGGGGGTCCCGGGACACGGGTCGGTTTTGGTCAGTAAAAGTCTGACACACCATCCTGCTCCACCCAGAGCGGGAGAAGTTATTTGATGATTTCCCACCAAAAAAAAAAAGGATTTCGTTTTTTAGTTTTCGTTTCTAAAAGCCTTAGGTGTTTATTGTAAGACGATGCTCTGTAATAAACTTATAAATCTCCATTTCAAATCACGAAAATATGAAATTTCTTTTTTTTGGTTAACTGATAGTAAATCGATAGTAGATTAACAAAACTACAAGTATAATTTAGTATAGAACCTTTTGAATAAAGTTTTGGGAATATAAAAAAAATATTTTTAGTACTTAACTTTGTTGAAGTTCATAAAATTATTGAAAATTTATATTTTCGCATAGACCGTGCTATTGACAAATGTAAATTGAATTTAATATTTTTCAAACAGTAATTTCATTAATGCACATAATACGATTTATAAAAATGTAAGTGCAATATTTTTGTGTTAGATTCCCTAGAATCCTAATTCTGGACGTATTTCTAGGGTTGTAAGTATGCCTTAAAAACTAAATCACATTCTTATTAGAAAAGATAGAAAGTAGTCAGATGGGACGTGCCGCCCTCATCATCTCATATTACATAGATCTATAGGTAGTTTAAAAATATGATTGACGTGTAAAACTGTTTGTACAAACTTACAGAAATATTATCATTTTTAATAATTCTTCTTTTATTCAAAGAAAGAAGAAATTATTTTATAAACATTTTGTCGTTATATAAAAAGAACAAATTATTAAGTCCGTTGAAATAAACGAAAAGTTAAAAAAAGAGGCCAAGTGTAAGTTGGACTCACAAATGAAGGGTGCCATAGGCCCCATATTAAAATCGAACAAAAGCGCCCGAAAAACGTTTCACGTTTCATACGAGTATATCGCACACCTAGAACTAAGTCAAAAATTGGGAGTTTTGACTTATGCTTACTATTTAATACCTTAACTCACTACCTATCGACCAATAAAACAGAATAAAAAATATTTTTGTAGAAGAACTTACAAAGCGAATATGTAATCAGAAAACTTCTCCAGTGCACAGGAACACGGTAAACAGTTTTTGACCTTTTCTGAAAAAAGTGCTTTTTTGAATTAACTCTGTTTAGATCTACGTGTGCGATATGGGGAACCCCCTTTAATTTTTGACATTATTTTATTTTCTTGGGTTGTTGTTATAGCGGCCATACCATAGTACAAACTCTGTAAAATTTTCAAGTGACAAGACGGACGAAAAGACGGACAGTGGTCCTCTATTACGAAGGTTTAGTAGTTGTAGTTGGCACCCTTTGGGTTCGAAAAAACAAGAACTAGGTACATGCTTCACCTTAATTCACGAAAGATCTCAGAAAACTGTACATTGAATATTTTTTGAAAAAGTAATGCTACGAGGTGTGGGGGAACGATTCTGATGCCGAAAATATAGTTTTTAGTATTTTATGTTCGTTTGTCTGGGCGTATGTTCCGAATTGACGAAAAAACACTGGATGGATTTGGATAAAGTTTGGCAAACAGATAGTTTAAGCACCTAGATTAAGGCGTAGGGTACTTTTAATCTCGGTAGTATTCCGTGGAATATTTTCCAACATGAACGTATGTGAAGTGGCGGGCAAAATATAATCGGTATTTTTAAAAATGCCGCTGTACCGCTGGGCAATAGTGTCCATACAGTGGTTGTCAGAGGATGGATCGCGCCGCCGAGGCCGGCCCAAGAAAAGGTGGCGTGGGAAATACAAAAACTAAATTAGGTGGTACTCATTGATCATTTGATTTGCGATACCAATCATTTGATTTCCGATGGCACTACTCACACCCTCTCCCTGATTAGTACATTTCAGTCTAAATGAAAGCGAGTCGTTTATGAAGTGATTCAAGGAAATCGCTATCACGAGATTCCTTAAAGGATTTTTGTAAATATGGATTATCTTAATGTAATTATCTTAATATGTCTTAATTTTATTTTATGAATGCTTTCAGTGTGATTCTAAGCAATACTTCAATTTTCTACTTGGCTTCTCAGGTTATTTAATAAACACAGGGTGACAGAGACATCGACGCGCAAACTGAAACCATGGATTCAGTACATGAGTCTAAACTGAAATTATTCATCGATTATTACTATAATGCTGTTTCATGCATTTTGAACGCTTAGGTATTAAACTTTTCCATGAAACAGTTAGTTTTGTTTTGATATCCGAGGAACAGTTTCTTCGGGTAGAATCGTGTGCTGAATTCATGGTTAAAGCCTGCGCGTCGATGTCCTTACCAAACTGTATAGTCTAACTACATGTAAAAAAAGTAATTAAGTAACCAGAAACAGATACGAACGAAGTAAGTTTGTAAAAGAGTTGTAATATAAATACCATACCATTTTATTTCTGGTCCATTTATCTAGCTCCTGATATTAACAACTCGGCCACTTAGGCCTTTCCAATCGCAAGCAATGTAACACAATTTTCGACTGCAGCTGCTTAAGAGGAAAGCCCCAGGATGGGCTTGCGGATGGCGAGTAATGGGTAGCTCGCTGTCCGGTAAAGACCAAGGCTGGGTCGACGGCGCGTTGTGTTCCACGCGCGCCTCAAAGAGATGTCAGCACCAACTGGTAGGGTCCGCAAGGGCCGATGCCTGCCAGGGGTGCGGGTTGTTCTAAAGAGATACCGCGGCCCCTGGCACACAGGCAACTGAGGGAACACGGGTGGGTTTTAGTCAGTAAAAGTCTGAAACGCCCTTCTGCTCCACCTAGAGCGGGAGAAATTATTTGATGATTTCGCATCCTTAAAAAAATCTCCAGGTTAGACTGCGAAATCCTAATTTTCTTACGGTTTTTTGCACTTTGCAGGTCAGAGTTTATTAATAAATTGGCACTGTTAAGGATTCAAAATATTATGAGCATTGGATAGCTCAATAAATTCTATAGAACCTATAGATCAAAAATATGTCCTCATGTGATGAACGGTTCAATAATATATGCTGTGCTAGGCAATAATATGAAAAATGATGAGAAAAAGCAGTCACATAATAATAATTAGTCTAAATCTTGACCACAGTTTAATGATGCTTATAGTTGTCACAATATTATGAACTTTTTTTGACGTTCGTATCTTTTTTAAGCCTGAAAGGGCCAATATATTAATGAACTCGACTGTACCAAATATGGTTTGCGACCGTAACGTTTATAGTTTAGTGCATCCACTATAATCAAGCTTCCACCCTGCAAAGATCGTTATTCCATCTAATCTGAGGCCGACCTGCCTTACGTTTGTCGATACTTCCGCTAAAGAAAATGTTTTCCTGGACGGTTTTAGTCCAACGGTTTGGTTTCATGGCTAATCATCATCATCATATTAGCCGAAAGACGTCCACTGCTGGACATAAGCCTCCCCCAACAGGGAAGATTTTTTATTTTTTTTATTTCACAAAAACCTGCAAGGGCATTTATGAAACGTCAGAAGCTAGGTGCACGGTTCCAATTTGTCGCTTCCTATGGAGAAGAGCCGGTAAGAAACTCCACGGTTACTCTTAAAAAAATAATTGGCTTTTACAAAGTTTTCAAATTACAATGAAAATAGGTATGGGAGGACAGTGCAGGCCTGTCAATAAGTACCAGGTACTTAGAGGAATGTAAATAGAGAATAGAAAATCGTCTATAAGTCTAGTCTGTAAAGCCTACAACGTTCTCTTTTGCCATAATCGCCACGCTTGGCAGACGGGTTGGCGATCGCAGTATGGTTGTCAAATGCATAGAGAACGTTGCTGCCCATTTTCTAGTAAGTCCCTTAGTCACCTTCTACAAAACTACGGGAAGAAATGGGTAATATGGCTGGTTAATTGCCACTGCCAATGTTTTTCTAAGCAAATACTTAATCTACTCATGATTTGGACAAATAAATGATCTTATCTTATCCTATAGACAGTTATTAGACTGTGGGCCAATTTTTCATTAGTCAGCTAACTTTTATCTGAAGAAAAATTGTGTAAATTTTGACATATATTTTTATACAAAAGCTGTCAAACTGCAATATTTAATTTAATCCTCAGATAAAAATGATCTGACTATGGAAAAATCGGCCAAGACAAAATTAGTAGAAACTCAGAGTACACCTCCTTATAACACAGGGCAGACCGAAGATTTGATATGGCTATCGATATCTGAACATGATGAAATAAAAATAAAAAGATTTGATGGATATTTTGGGGGTCAACGTCATCTGCTAGTGTTGTTACTTAAAGTCATTATCATCATTTTCCTAGTCTTTTCCCAACTAAATTGGGATCAGCCTCCAATCTAACCAGATGCAGCTTAATACCAGTATTTTACACAGTGTGACTGCTTATCTGACCTCCGCTTTACTTTGCTTAAATTCTTGCATCACTACTGCTCTGAAAACGGTGAAGGAAAACATCGTGAGGAAACCGGCATGCCCTGGAAAAAAAAAAATCGAAGACATGTGACATCTACCAACCCACACTGAGCATGCGGATTACGGCCCACTCCCTCCCACCGAGAGTAGGCCTGCCTGAGTCACAGCAGTGGGAACATTATAGGCTCATTATGGTATATAATGCTACAAAAACTACGGTCCAAACCTAAAAAAGCAAACATTCTTTTTTAAATTTATCATGTTTAGATATCAGCGGAGTTTTGCTAGCTAATTCAATTTGACTCTGTATAGTGGCACTGGCCCATTCACCCATTGACACGACATAACTTATCCCAAACGAATTCAACCAAGATACTTCAAAATCGGCAAACTGATACGGAATTCCCCCTTTGTAAGTTTAAAAGTTAGCAGATGGTTCAACTAGATAGATATAATTCCACGAACTTTGGATAAGGTGGGTCCCCGGAGTATTCGGCGATATGTAGTCTCAAATCGAAGTATTTATAGGGGGTTTAAGTTTATTTATGAATGAAAGACTTTTGAGTTTGGATATATGTACATTATACTAGCTTTTGCTAAAGGATTCGCCCGCGTGGAGGTCAGAATTTATCCCACGGGAACGTACTACCGGGATAAAAGTATCCTATATGTTAATCCAGGTTATAAACCATCTGTGTGCCAAATTTCATCTAAATCTGTACAGCCATTTTTGCATGATTGAGTAACAGACATTCACATTTATAATATTAGTAGGATTATAGTAGGATAACATTAAATGTTGGATCTTTTATCTTTTGTGTTGTGTGGACCGTCACGTCAAAGATCCACGAATGACAGCCGGGACCAAAGACATAACAACGTTTTTTCTAAGAAACGGAAGGGTCATGATCCGTAAATATGGAGACCCATCCACGGACTACCCGCAGAAAGCGTAGCTTAACCTGATCAATTGACCCGTGCAATGTAGACAAATAGATAAAAAACTTCCACAATATGCCATGAGATAAAATCTACGCTTTGAAAATGACAAGACATTGGTTTTGCCCTGCAGCTGGGTTGCGGAGGTCAGAAGGCGAGAGGAAGTCGCTTTGTGTAAAATATTGATATTCACTTACTATTTTTGCGCTGCAGGTACTATTTCTAAACCTGTTGGCGTATCAGGGGTGCGGGTTGTTCGAAAGAGATACCATGGCCCCGGCACACGGGCAGCTGAAGGAACATGGGTGGGTTTTAGTCAGTAAAAGTCTGACACGCCCTCCTGCTCCACCCAGAGCGGGTCATTTGATGATTTCCCTCCCTGCTAACTACTACTGATTAACCTTCTAACCTACCCTCAAAAAAAAAAAAACCTAAAACACGATACGCCAACGCGTATCGTTTCTAAAAGCTTGGCTTCATTCATGTCCGAAAAATTTTAGTTTTTTTAGGATCTCATGAATGTGATAATACTTAAATTACTTCTTTATAAATTAGATTTTAGTCGCCAGTGCCAAGGTTTATTACTTTGTATACATACAAAGCTAATTTGGGAAGAGATAATGTTGAAATTTCGTTCTTAATTCAATTAGTTAAAATGTTTCTCGGAAAACGTAATTTTCTAACGTTAAATAAACAATTCAGTTAATTTACTACCCTATTTTTGACCGCAAGGATCAACACCGATTCACTTAGCCGCAAATATTCATACAGTAATATTTACACAAAACTTTTGGCCGTTCTCAGAATACACGAACGAACCTCTCTCAAACATACAAATTCACAACCTACTTTTTAACCTTAATTACTGCACCTGGTAATAGATGGCGTTACTAGTACCAAAGCACTTTATCTACCACAGAAAATGTTCAAACGATTTTGTTTAGCCACAACTAAATACACGAAAAGTTAAACTTTTATATACACATCAGTATACTATGTACTGTATTATATGTATGCTACGACAGCGTCAGTACTTCAGTCCGCTACGAGCCGTCGTAGCGTTGCTACGAGTCTACGGCGCTACGCCGGTGTTACATAAACTTGGAACAATGTGATAATGCCGGCAAATAGAAAAGATGTGAGAAAAACCCCTCTATTAAATATAAAATTACATTCTTAATTTATAAAGGTTATAGTGTTTTAAGGGATGTGTTAGAAAAAGTGAAAAGTCGTGATTATGTAGCAGTATTCCGTTCCTTCCTTTCGATTTTGAAATCGGAAATAAGGTAAGGCGAATTATATTTTATCGTTTATGTGAGGATTTCCATTGAGGTCGTGCCATTAAAGTGGAATGTGTTAAACATTTATTTTAATGGGTTCCCAAAGTTCAATCGAATGGAATGTGTTTTCCGTTAAACCGATTTTATTTACGTTTCTCATTTTCTTTTGTAGATTTAATTTGACGTTTTGTGCGTTTGGAAATAGATTTCATGATATGTGTTTGTAATAATGTTTTTTAGAACATAGTGTAGATTCGAAAAATACAGATTTTTTAATATTCTTGTATTTTGGTGATTTTCTAGTATTAAGTCGCCGTAGCTCATCTAGGAATTATCCCTGCATGTCCTAATTAAGCAATTGCAGGTTCAAACTAAATGTTAGCGATATTTTTGCTGTCATTGGACCTTTGAATTCCATGCAGGTATATCAGAGAACATTGGCGCGGTTTGGACCTTCACAAAACTTGACCAACGGAACGAAGGGATAAGCATGAACTGGTCATAGGAACCCGTATGTATATACAGTTGTTTCAAGCCTATAAACCTGACGACCGGTTTTAACGGGGTATCACCCAAGGAACAGTATTACTTAGTAGCTGGGTTGGGTAGGTCATGGTAGTACTTCCGTGTTATTGAGCCGTATCTGCCGTACTTTGTATCACAGTAGAATCTTCTCGTATGCTTGCCGCAGTAGGTCCATGGATCGAAGACCATCTTTATATACCAAAACCCGTCCATTCTTCGGAGAGCATGTTAAGCCGTTGGTCCCGGCTGTTATTTGTGGATCTTCGATAGTCGTTACAGCAGGCTTAGCACGAGCACCGTAGAAAAGCGTTTTGTCGTCGGAAGAGTAGGCAAAAATGACGTTTCCGTATAGATAGTTGGCAGTTTTTCAGGCAAACGATTTATATTACAGTTACAGTAGATTAGATATAGAAAGCGTCAAGCTAAGCCTGCAGGTCGTCAGAAGCCCCGAAAGTTTATCAACCAGTCTTACCAAGAGGTATCTTATCCAGTAACTGGGTTGTGGAGGTCAGAGAGAAAATTCTGGAATTCAGCTGCATCCGTTTAGACCGGAAGCCAACCCCTACATAGTTTGAAAAACTCTAAGCAGATGATGTTAGGTACCTACACCTCTTACCGCAGTTAGGGATATTGGTGTAAACTTTATAAATGTATAAGCTATATTTGGACGTTTGCTATTCAAACATGCCAAAGCCTCCGACCCTGGTCCAGGCCATGGTACGGAGCGAGAGGGCATGGCTGGCAGTCGCCTCCTTCAGCGAAGCAGTTATGCTCGCAAAGAGGGAGGCGGCGCACGTGAGGGAGATGCAGTACATGCGCCCTCACAGCCGTGGCCTTCGCAGGAGACGCCCTGGGCGTCGGGAATCCCAGGCTGATTCCCGGCCACCGTAGGCACGGGCTTGCGGACGGCGAGTAATGGGTAGCTCGCTGTCCGGTAAGGACCAAGCCCGGGTCGACGGCGCGTTGTGTTCCACGCGCGCCTCAAAGAGATGTCAGCAGCAACTGATGGGGCCCGCAAGGGCCGATGCCTGCCAGGGGTGCGGGTTGTTCGAAAGAGATACCGCCGCCCCTGGCATACAGGCAAATGAGGGAACACGGGTGGGTTTTAGTCAGTAAAAGTCTGACACGCCCTCCCGCTCCGGGGGCGGGAGAAGTTATTTGATGATTTCCCACCCAAAAAAAAAAAACATGCCAAAGCCGCCGAACAGATTTAGATGGACATATAGATAGTTTATAACCTGGATTACCACATAACTCTAGTACTCTGCTTTAATTGCGGTAGTATGTTCCCGTGGGATAATTGCCGACCTCCGCGAGGGCAAAGCTGCGGGCAAAATCTAGTAAAATGTATACCAAACTACACTTGAAAATTGAACCCGGAACATATAACCAGAAAAATAGATAAAGAACCGTACATGGTGTTTGTTTTTGTTTTAAATTTCACAGTATAATTATAAATGTGTGCAATGCTCAGTCTTTCATTATGGCCCACTCGGAATATTTGGCCCGCTTTTGTGCTCATCTCCTCATGCGTGAATGCAATGCAAAGCGTTTAATTGTGAAAAATTAATTAAATTCCCTGTTTTCGATATGTGAGTATCGCTGTTTTGGTACCTACATAATATATGAAAGTAATATTTTGAATGAATAATAAGACAAAGCATTTTGGAAAACAATGGCAGTAGAAGATTGCTCAGTCATGGATATCTTTTTAAAACTTTATTTCTTTTTACATTAAGATCTTCACAAATAATCACCAACTAGTAAATACGCCTCAGTACCAATTTCACTAACGAAATTGAACGGGACCAGCACATTTAAACCGCGTTTAAGAGCTGTCAGTGTCATAATTGCTGTTGAATATTGACATTGACAGCTGTTGAAAGCAGTTTTATTGGTGAAATCCGCCCTTAGTTAGTTGTGACGTGTTTTTTCGTAAAACATTCTTCCGGCTACTAGTTCATGATGAAATCTTTGTAATTTGCTGTCAATTTCGTAAAAAATTGTCAATTTGCTTCAATTGCATTTTGTAGACGAATCTTTTGCGCCGTTTTTTTTAAGGTTACTGCGCTACTATTAGACAAATGTTATTACTCAGTGAAAGACTTTCTAAATGATATAAACTTACCCTGATTATGATTGTTATATTTAATTACAAATTTGACCAATTATGACTTATGTACCTGACTATATTAATATTAATTGACATCACTTTAATTTCTGTTTTGTTTTGCTGACATTATTTAATTTGTATTAATAGTTTAATTTATGTACCTAATAATTTGAGCCGATCTCATCAATTTATGTACAACATCTTATAACTGTACCTACATTCATAGCAAATAAAGTTCTGATTCTGATTCTGATTCTGATTCAATATTATGTATCAATTACGTAAATATTGACAATTGCAATTAATCGTTTTGGGATCCTCCATTATTTTTGAGTAATTTAGTAGAAATACCTATTTGATTTCGGCAATATTTTCAAAGGCACATAAAGATTAGAAGTAGGTCCAGAGGCCAGCACATTAATCTACCCCAAAGTGTCAAATTTCTTTGATAGATTTTCAATTTTATTACAAAAGCACAAGGTTCATGTTCAATTGGGAAAATCTGACAGTTTGTGATAGCTTGATGTCCTGGCGTCTGTACGTTATCTTACCTCTCTTAATTAATATAAGCTTCATAAGTAGGTTACTCATAATAGGTGAACACATAAAGGTGTAGGTTTTCTCTGTAATTTCATAACGTCTCGGGTTTAAGAGCGCAATTAGTTGAAAAATTAATTGGTCTTTAAATTAACCATTATAATCCGAGTTTGAGGAAACAGGGTTTTATTGCACTTAATTTATTATAAGCTGCGTTTTGAGGTTAAAATAAAACTTGACAAAACTATGGGTGGTGTACATGGCCTAGGCAGATGGGGTGGATGTTTTGCGGTATATTGTGTGCCTTTTTAGTCTGTGCTAAATAAATGTATTTTCTTTCTTTCTTTAAATTGGCTAAGTTACCTACTATTTTAAAGCACGTTCACACAATCTCGTTCGTAGATCTTTGACAATCATTACTGGTAGTCAGATACCCAAAATTCTGACAACCAGTCTACCCAAAGGGCAGCTTTTTACCCCGTAACTGAGTTATGGAGGTCAGATAGGCATAGTCGCTCCATGTTAAGACTGGTATGCAGCTAAATCCGGATAGACCGGAAGATTGCTCCAATATAGCTGAGATAAGGTTAGGCAGATTGTTCCGTTAATTAACGTTTAAATGGAGAAAGAGTGCAAAAACATAATTATGTTTATATAATAATGCATTAAAAACATTCAATTAATAAAAAAAAACATGTCGTAATTACGACTGCTGGTCGTGCACTAGGTATTATTGTATTAATAATAATAATAATGGAAAATGGACATCACACTTTACTGGGATCGATCCATCATCACTGACAGAACTATTGTTGCCAATAAGCCTGATATAGTAGTGGTGGATCGATCAGAGCGGCGTGCAATGATCGTTGACATAACGGTCCCGCATGACGGGAACCTCGTGAAAGCCGAGAAAGATAAACAAATCAAGTATCTTGACTTGGCTCGCGAGGTTGTCGACATGTGGGATGTGGACTCAGCGATCATTGTACCGATAGTCATAACAGCCAATGGTTTGATAGCAAAGAGCCTCTTCCAACACCTAAGGAGGCTCGCGTTGGGCAGCTGGATCAAGGGCTTGATCCAGAAAGCGGTACTCCTAGACACGGCTCGCATTGTTAGGAGGTTTCTCTCTCTGAAGCTCTGACCGCCGGTAGCTTGGATCCTGTTCCCGATACCGGTGGGCTACTATTTTTTATATTTTAAAATGATTTTATATATTTTATATTCTAATATTTAAAAATGTAATTTATATGTATTTATTGAAATAAAGGAGATAATAATAATAATATGTAGCCGCAAAAATTCACACAGAGGGTCCCTAATTACAGCAACACGTTGACAAAGTGTTATGTTATGTATGTGTTATAACACAAATTGTAAACAATCAAGTGAATACCTGTCGATGTTTATATATTTTTGACGGTGACTGTAGTACTTTTATGACGAGTTACGCAATAGATCCGAATTCCAATCGTCCGAATTTAGAGCATTTGATTCGAACTATCATTTCACGGATTCGATTTCAATGCAGTGCAGAAAAACTCTTATTCTAGAAGCATTTTCGCACGTGTCGATGTGGAATGATGTTTTCAAAATAACACAACCGTGCTTAAAGCGTCAGCCCCCCATGCTCCTTCAGGAAACATAAAGCCTCCCTTCTCGTGTCTTAAAAGATATGTCGGAACCACAGTCGGAACCTCAATCTGCCAAACATGAATCATTGCAATATTTGTCTTTTTACTTTAACCGGTTTTTTTAGGAATTCGACGTTCAGCTTTCGAATGTTTCCCTTTAATGAATTCAGATTGCACTTAAGTCACACGTATATTATTTTGTAGGTTGTGTGACATAAACCCGCACTTAAGTCACACGTATACTATTTTGTAGGTCGTGTAACAGAAACCCGCAATTAAGTCACACGTATACTATTTTGTAGGTCCTGTGACATAAATCCGCACTTAAGTCACACGTATAATATTTTGTAGGTCGTGTGACATAAACCCGCACTTAAGTCACACGTATAATATTTTGTAGGTCGTGTGACATAAACCCGCATTTAATTCACGCTTTTCTGTGACTTAATTAGTGAATTAAAGGGCTACTTAAGTCACAGAAAAGTGTGATTTAAGGGCGCTGTGTGAACTAAACCAGGATTCACAGTTCTGTAAAGGTAGTATTAATTCAGACCTAACATGACAACTGAGATCTGCAACTCATTACTTGGAAATAAATTCTTAAGAACTAATTCTAAACTAAACTCTCCGGCTCAGTTATCGGAAGTAAAATAAGAACTGACACTAAATGACCGTCGCCCTGTATAAAGAGCGAGAAAATGGGAAATCTTAAAACCTTAACTTGTTCTGATTCAATTTATCCATTAGACCTAAACTGAATTATAACAAAGTTAACCTTCTCTCAGAACTGTAAAATCTTTACAAGATAACTTTCCATTCTTCGAGAATAAAGTTTCGGGAAAAACTAAAGACTCGTCTTTAAAAGAAAAACATTTTCATTTTCCATCTTAGGTATATCTGGGCACGACGCATTTCGAGTACACTTTTCCGTGGAAATATTTAAGGAAGAAAAAAAATACAGCTATTTGATTAAAATTGTTTACTTAGGAGCAACAAATGGACGGTCTTTTGCTCAGTATTTTTCATCGGCCGAAATTAGGGTTTTTCACGGGGTACCCTCAGATGTAATTACTCTATTGGGTTGGTGAAAGGGCTCCCTTTTAGGCCCTTAGGTTGCGTTTTTGAAAAGGACAACATATTGTGACGTGTGCTGAATATGTTTGAATTGCATTGAATATTGGGTTCAGGAAGATGGCGGGGTCTGGCTAGAGGCCTCCCAGTTTTCCTTTCAAATATCCCTGTCTTCTGTGTACTCTGGCCAAGATATTTATTAAAAAATAGTTATTTATATTCTTCTTCACAAGATTCTGGTAGCACCCAATTTTTGCCTATGTTATGGGTCAATGTTTTGAGAATAATATTTGTGTAGCTCTAGTCGACAATGTATATTAATTACGATGTCTTCGTTCTGTATCATCATCTAGAGCCTAGAAGGACCTAAATGGCAGTGAATAATGGCGATAATTACCTAGATTCTAAGAAAATATGGTCACCAGATATTGCAATCTACAAGAACCTTATGGGTTTAATAGTAGATTATGATATAAGTGCGGTAAGTTGAAAATTACAGCCGAGGCGATATTGCTATATTACAAGAAAGCAGAGGCAGTAATTTTCAAAACGCACGTATGTCATACGACGTTTTATAACATATTTACGAGGAAATAAATAAAAGTTGGACTTTCTTAAACGTAGTAAATCTTTAGTCACTTGTTAAAGCAGTTAGAAAAATTTGAACAATTTGTAAAATTGATTATTACTTGTTCACAAATTAGCGATGCGCTCGCATCAGCGCTTTTTTTTTAAGGCAAAGGCACAAAAACAACCAGTATAACTAATAAAGTAAATTAATATTTTTTTTATTTTTGTTACAGATAAATGGTTGTAATTTATTGTCAAAAAAAACTAATTAAATTAATGAATTAAATGTTTATTTTTTATATTTTATCTCTCAAAGTTAATTTTATTCATATAATGTTGACCACTTTTCTGACATAAAAACTCTTTGCTAAGATTTAAAAAAGTACCGTTCGTTTTAGACGGAGCATCTTGATAAACCGAGTGTTTTACATTACAATAACGCACAAGTGCGTAATGACATACATTACGATATTGAAATTGGTGTAATAAGAGACCCTTTACGAGCAAATGTGTTATAAAAGAGTTTTACGCCATTTTAGTAATGCTAACTGTACAATGCTCATTAAAGTTTTACGTACCTACATCAAACTGTTGAAAATTTGAGGAAATTCTCACATCGTTTAAAACTGTATGCGATAGTTTCACTAAAGCTAGTCGGTTAACAGAAAGTTTAACTTCAGTCAGCGACATAATCTGTATTAGCTTGCTAACTCCTCTTTTGTGTAATATCTGGTCATGGATAGCTAGTTAAAGTATTACCCAGTAACTGGGTTGTGGATGTCAGATAGGCAGTCGCTCCATGTAAAATACTGGTATTCAGCTGCACTGGTTTGACTGGAAGCTGACCCCAACGTAGTTGGAAAAAGGCTAATCAGTTTATGATAACTAGTTATAGGTAGCCGCTTGATTGTTTAAAGTCCGAGGGGTGCGGGGCGGTCGCTAGTTTAAGTGGTTTCGGGTTTCGCGCGCTAATGGTACGCGTACAATGACAAAATACATGCAACGAGTAAATGCAAATGTAAGAACGGAAAAGACATAATGTTCAACATGTACCCGTTGGACACTCTAGTGTCCGCGAAACAAGCGACGGACTTTTCCCCATGGACACTATAGTGTCTAGAAATCAGTCAAGCGGGGAGTGCCATGTGTTTTAATCAGTTAAGAGATAAGGTAACCCGCGAAATTCCAATTTTGTCACCATTTTTGCAATTTTCAGGTCAGTTTCAGGCTGTATTTTTAAACAAAATATGATTTGCGACCATAACAAGTATGTATTATATCGAGGGGTGAAAGGCTATTTGTTTGAAGCGACATTTTGGATGATATTGAGTTATAAACCCAATAACTAACTGAATACTGTATATAACTCAATATCGACCAAAATGTCGCTTCAAACAAATAGCCTTTCACCCCTCGATATGTTGTATTTTTTGTTCATGTTGTATTTTAACGGGAAGCAGTGTTAGCCCAGTGGTAACTGACGCGACTTACGAGTTGTAGGTTGTAGGTTTAGCCCAGGCTGGTGCTTTACTTTGTGTAAATTATTTCATCACCGCTGCTCTCAAAACGGTGAAGGAAACAATCGTGGGGAAACCGGCATGTCTTAGTACCAAAAATTCGAAGATATGTGACATCTACCAACCCTTACTGAGCCTCTGCCAGGGGGGCGGTAGGCGCGGGCTTGCAGATGGCGAGTAATGGGTAGCTCGCTGTCCGGTAAGGACCAAGCCTGGGTCGACGGTGCATTATATTCCACGCGCGTCTCAAAGAGATGTCAGCAACAACTGGTGTGGTCCGCAAGGGCCGCTGCCTGCCAGGGGTGACGGTAGTTCGAAAGAGATACCGCGGCCCCTGGCACACCGGCAACTGAAGGAACACGGGTGGGTTTTAGTCAGTAAAAATCTGCACGCCCTCCTGCTCCACCCAGAGCGGGAGAAGTTATTTGATGATTTCCTACCCAAAACAAAAACCCGCACTGGGTCCACGTGGTGGATTACAGCCCACTCCTTCTCACAGAAAGGAGGCCTGTGTCCCAGCAGTGGGAACGTTATAGGCTGATTATGATTATAATATGATGTATTTTAAGGATTATAATTCTGTAGAGCTATATTTATAATGGTCGCGAATCATGTTTTTGTCAACATACAACCTGGAATTTATCAAAAAATTCTAATTTCGCTGGCTTCCTTAGCGTCATAATGCAATAATAGCTAAAAGCGTGTATTGACAGAAAGATGGTGGATGTTTTTGTTTTTAATCAAAATTTTTAAAGGAGGCTTTTATCCACAATGGCATGTCAGCCTCATCAGAACTTAAGATGGTGGATGTACTACTGAACAAGTCCTGCTTTCGCGGATGGATAAGATTGAATGAAACGAGTACCCAACACAAGATGAAGTCTCAAAGTTGTGTATGTGATACCGAGAAATAAAGACCAAGTCGTGTGGAAAGTTTTGAGTAGGTATTCAGATAATGGCTTAAGAGTACAGGGAGACACAATGGATAGATTGTGTGAAAGATTATAATTGAAATAGAAGATATTCTAAGATATGAAGACATATTAAGGGTACGACAATGAGTATGTAGCTACTGCCCTACATTGAAGACGTGTTAAAGAACGGATATACTTTTAAAATTTTCTTTTTTTACAAAATCACGGATTCATAAAACAGCGAAAGCTGATTGATTTATGTATTAGTTACAAGTTGATTTAATTATGTCAGATCAAAGTTGGTTTACTTACTTTTTTTTCCTAGCTAAATGTCTACTTTAGAAGTCTGCAGTTAGATCTAAGTGCCTAAACAGACTTGCGGCTATAAGGTAAGGTATCCTAGAATATATAAAAGCGAGGTCGGTCGATACAGAATATTTTAGGCAAGGTTTGGACACGTAATTGTAACGAATTCTAGTACGAGAGATATAAAAGGGAGGATTTATTTAGTTTGTTATGTTGAATATCTTTTGTATTTGTTGCTATCCAGAAATAATGATGTACCTATTGTAATTTATTATGTTCTTATGTTAGACAGTATTGATCTTAAGAAAGAAATAAGACCACTTCAGAAACGCTAACATTTATTTATTTATACACCGTGACATTTTAGTCGTCTTACAAACGTGGTCCACTCAATGTATCCGTCATAAAATACCTCTATGCGCGATTAAAAAATTAAGATAATAGGTACAAAGAAAAATAAATAATGCTTTAGAATTATGAAACACCCTCCCTATTAATAATGTTTACGTATCAAACGGTAGAAGATATCTACCTACCTACCATTACATTCCATCATTAATTCCATCTTCATAACGGGGTGTTTCAAACTACGTCATGCATCTTAGTGAATGATATTTTCATTTTTGTAATTATGCAAATGTTCAAAAATGTTTTTTTTTTAAATAAATGATTAGTAGTCATTAGATACATGAAGTAGGCTGCCGTTGTAAGACGACTAAAATGTCACGGTGTATATTCTTTATTGTACACCATAAAAATACATTACAAAAAAAAAACAAATTAGGTACACTACAAAACATACAATGGGTGGCCTTATCGCTTTCCGCGATCTCTTCCAGGCAACCTTGGTATGGACAGTTATTAGCCTGGACATAAAATGGGGACGTTGTTGGTGCAAATAATATTTATACAATATACTAAAATAGATACACAGATATATCATCATCATCTGCCTAGCCTTTTCCCAACTACGTTGGGGTCGGCTTCCAGTCTAACCGGATACAGCTGAATACCAGTATTTTACATGGAGCGACTGCCTATCTGACCTCCACAACCCAGTAACTGGGGTAATACGATACCCCTTGGTAAGACTGGTTGTCAGACTTTCAGGCTTCTGACGACCCGTAACGACTGTCAAAGATCCACAAATGACAGCCGGGACCAACGGCTTAACGTGCTTTCCGAGGCACGGAGGGGTCTTGGTATGTAAAGATGGTCACCCATCCACGGATCAACCGCGGCAAGCGTAGCTTAACCTGATCGATCGACCCGTGCAGCTATTGTTACTTAGCCACAAGCCCCACAAGATACACAGATATATACATATCCTAAATAATAGATACATGAATACATACAAATAAAATATATAAGGAACGAAAATAAAAGACTACATAGATTATTACAGTTTGGTACAAGTTCATAACGACAAGTAATGTTTCTTTACGAGTCTTCAGTCTTTAATCTTCAGTCTTCTAAGTTAATTTTTGTTACTCCATAAGGTGGTGTATAAAAACATAACATATCATCACGCCTTGTTTTCCCGAAGGTTTGGCATAGTACGCCCACATTTCGCCTGTCATGTTTAAGTCCCATTTAATAGGGTGCGACCCAATTGCCATCAACTAGGCACAAATCCAGACTCAAGTATGCTACTAAGAAATTTAAGACAGAAAAAACCCAATAACTTTGCCCGACCTGAGAATCGAACCCAGGACCTCATGCTCAACAGTAGCGCTTGCAGCTACTAGACCTACGAAGCATTTCTGGTGCTGTATAAGATCAACTTAAATAAGAAACACTGGGACAAGAATTCATCCTTACCAAGATTTCAACTTTGGGATTTGTTTATTTATTTAACCATTTATGCACACATATAAACAGACAAGAATAAAGGAACAGAAAAATACGTACATAGGTAATGCTTATTTCTACAGAAATCTCTTCCAACACATCTGCGATAGGAGAGAAGATAACAGAGATGTAGACAACGCGTGTAATAATAGTAGAAGGGAAAATCATTACAAATTGAACTGTAATTTAAGTATACAAAATAGTAAAAAATAATAATTAATATACATAATTTATATTATGTTTCTGTTGTTGCAATGTTTTACGATGTACGACTTCGTTCATCTTATTCCACTAAAAACACCTCCTGTATTTGAAGACGGTACAGTACTTAAGTCAAGAAGGTACATTTCTTGTTGAACAATCCCATGTGCCTTAATGTGACCTTTATTAAGACATGTGGGTTGATAATAATCAGCTTACTTTAAATGTCACTCCCTACGTACAAACGAAGGTTAGTTCGACATAATTGAACAGTTAATTAAGTCGGTGACCTTATTTGACGTAGGTATGTAGCGTACGTTTGCGGTTAGTTTAGTTTAGAAAAATTCTTAAGTTACATAAAATATACAGCTGTAGAACTTAAAAATAAGTTACAGTTACACATCACCTTTTTAAGTATACAATAATAATTTGATAAAAAATTTGTTACAAGAGTTGTTTAATTAAAATTATAACAATAACATACAAAATTATTGTAATCATTTCATTTACAAAATTAGGGGATAGCATCAAATAGTTAACGCGCTCAGCGTAAGTGCGACCAGTGCAAGCGGTAGCTCAGGCGATCGCCCGCCGTCCGTATGTATGCGAATTGTTTTTTTTTTAAAGGGTTGGAAATCATCAAAAAACTTCTTCCGCTCTTTCGTGTCAGACTTTTACTGACTAAAACTCACCCGTGTTCCTTCAGTTGGCTGTGTACCAGCGGCCGCGGTATCTCTTTCAAACAACCCGCATCCCTGGCAAGCATCGGCCCTTACGGGCCCCACCAGTATTGTTCGAATGAGTTCGAACATGGGTGGGTTTTAGTCAGTAAAAGTCTGACACGCCCTCCCGCTCCACCCAGAGCGGGTGAAGTTATTTGATGATATCCCACCCAAAAAAAAAAAATGTAAAGTAGTTATATTTTTTACAAAACTTATCCTCACGCCTGTTTCGAAGGGCTGGGGACAGTTTAATATTTTTGTACATATGTAAATAATATTCATTTTCATATTGCGAGCGGAGCAATAAATAAAATACACTTCTCTCATCCCAAGTTAATAATGAAAGATTAAATGTGAATAGCCTCATCAAGTGCCCCAATTACAATGAGTTAACCATTTTTAACTGATAACAACATAAACTTAACACATATTAATCCCAAATTAACAAAAAATCTAGGCTACTTGTGGCGGCCAACAATGCCACATACAATAAACTACAAATCAACAAATGTGGAAAACAGAAAAAGTGAAGTGGCGCCATCTACAATGTCATATGCGAACTACTCAAGACTTAACGTCACACCGCAACTACATCAGCTACATCGCGCAAGCAGAGTTTACTGCGCGATCTGCATTATACAAATACCGACACGTATGCCCGACGTCAATCGTCGGGCAGTAGCCCACCAGACACAACACCCGTCTGGTCGGAGGATCCTCCCTTTACCAATAGAGTAGAAGTGAACTTTACACCCTGTTCCTCATACCTCTATACTGGTGACCCCGACGTGATATACTTGTTCCTTCTTTAAATGAAACGCTTTATACCTACGAATACTACAGAGTATATAAGAAATATGTGGCTGTTCAGTTTAATGATCTGTACCAACATATGATATGTTACTCTTAATCGCGAAAAATTATCAACTATATAAAACTTCAATACAAGTTGTTGATCGAAATGTAAGGGACCGCTGATTATTCGACCACACCTTACGAGACATGGAAAACCCGCCATATCTAAAAAGACACACATGACCAATAACTCAAAATATCTCAACAAAATAATTTCAATTTATTACGTAACAATTTTTCGTATGTCACCGCTGGGTTCCGCAGGATCACGTGCGGACAATTTATCTCTTCCCGAATATTCAGTCATGGAAATTGTGCAAAAAGTGCTTCGGCTGTTCTCTCTTTAGGAACACAGTTATATTAAAAAAAGTTCCAATTCAATATCGGAGACTATTGCCGATTGGGACAGCAGGTGTTTTGATAAATGGTGTTGGTATATTAGAGGTTGAAATGAAGAGACAGAAAAAAAAGGTTTTAAAAAGAAAACTAAAAGGATTTTTTTGTTTATTTTACACATAACTTAACAAAGGGACGAAGCGTAAATCAGTTACGCTTAAGTCTTATGTAATACAGTGCAAGCCTACCGGGCACAAATCCGGACTCTGAGTTGCTACTACGTTTTATTTTTATTTTTTAAATTCATGTGGTCAATCTATAACGCGGAACTCCACATGCGAACTACGCATCAAAAAGACTTGAAACTCAAAAAGCGATGTGGCGCCATCTACAATGCCACATGCGAACTACGCAAGGTTTGACGTCACAGTATTCCTAATCGCGCAATCAGAGTTTACCGCGACTCGTATGTATACAACATCCCGACATCAATCGTCGGCCAGTTGCCCACCAGACACAACACACGTCTGGTCGGAGGATCATTCCTTTTCCACAGAGTATGAGTGAACTTTACACCCTGTTCCTCATATCTCTATAATCACCAATATATTTTTCGTAAAACCTAAGTCTAGTGATTCTTGGGTACCTCAAGCTGTTTTGGTAATTGCCAATTTCTGGGACAAAATATTTGAAAATATATCTATTGAATATCTTTATTTTACCGTAACCGATGTTCAGGCTCACATTGATACAGTTTCATACTGGCAAAGCCACCTTAAGAAATCACGAGACCTAAGTAAGTAGAGTGTATTTTCATCATCATTTCAGCCGTAAGACGTCCACTGCTAGACATAGGCCTCCCCCAAACACCGCTACTTTGACCGGTTCTGTGCTTCTCGTTTCCTGCGAATTTCTGCGGCCTTCACCAAGTCACCACCACCGTCCACCTTGTGGGAGCCACAACGGCGACTTCCAGATCGCAGCACTTATATAATTGGCAGTGGGCAGGGCACATTGCTCGCTAAATAGATGGCCGTTGGGCCTGAAAGGTTCTGCAGTGGCGAATGTACTTTACTAGGTATAAATTTTTAGGCATCGTACCAAAAATAAACACAACACACACGCTTTAAAGACTACCAAAACCGACCCACATAACGACCATTTGATAGAACGATTCAGATCCGAATAAAAAACTTCGAAACTCGAATATAAAAAAGAGTACAACCATAAAAATGTAGGTATTAAAACGTTCTGGTAATAAATTATTTATGGTTTTACCCGCTTCCGTTCCCTTGATAAAAGTTTCATGAAAACTCCGAACGTATGGGTTTTTCTAGCCATAACATGTAAGCACGTATTACTTATCAATACGATAGATATATTTAAGGGCCATATTTTTTACAAAGTTGATGATTTTGGGATTCATTGCTGTGTAAAAGAAAATAGAGTGAGATGGGTATTTATTTTTCTTGTGAGGTTTAGCAGAAATGGGTCAGTAGGCGGGGGATGTGTATATGGTTTTTTTAACAGAATCTTTTAAACATGGTTACGGTGGTGGTACAGCAATTACCATATTTTACAATGACAATTGGTACGGTTCGTTGACTGCGTTGGTAACACGCTACTTCTGCACTTTTTACACGCTTTATATTAGCTTCACTTATGTGTTTGTTTGTTAGTATGTTTGTATGTAACCGACTCCTTTGGACGCTATTTTGACCCACTTTAAACGTTCAGATTTCATTTAAACTTTGTAGACAGTAGAAAAAATATATATAGAAAAACACGCTTTTGTAGTTAGCAAAACTAAAAAATAGAAAATAAATAATAGTTTAAAAGAACTAAAAAAACACGTTTTAAAAACCAAACTAAAAAGTAGAAAATAATTTAATTCTATTAAAAACCGTGGGGTGCCTTTTGAGGTATTTTTATAATCAATTAATATCAAGCACCCCACGCTTTTTAATAGAATTAACTTATTTTCTACTTTTTAGTTTGGTTTTTAAAGCGTGTTTTTTTAGTTTTTTAAACTATTATTTTTTAGTTAAACTGTTGGTGGGTTAAAGGTAATTAATTCAAAAATCTTAATTTTTATTTTAAACCATATATCTTAGGGTAATTTTCAACTACAGCCTCTCTGTCCATACTAATATTATAAAGAGGAAACATTTGTTTGTAAGTTTGGATGTATGGGGTAAGCTCTGGCGGCACCCGTCGGATTTGAAATATATATTTTTTGCATTTGGTAGTCCAATTCTTGAGGAAAGTATAGGCTATATAACATCACACTATGTGTCAATAGAAGCCGAAAGGAATAAAAAATATTGAATATACTGACAGCCCGGGCGGGCGCTGAAATGCGATGCGATGCGACGGGTTTGTCGCGGGCCAAAAGCTAGTAAGTAAGAAAGATTTGAAAACAGCAACATCTTGTTACAAGATATTAATAAGAAAAAATCAAAATCAAAAGTCATTTATTCAAATTAGGCTGAGAATCAGCACTTTTAGAACGTCAAAATACGTAAGACAGTCCCCCAAAATGCCCACCCTTCACCACTTCCTAATGCTTGCAGGGAAGAAGATGTGGCGCAACAAACTCCCCAGCAGCACAGCTGTCTGTGTAGTCGGATAGACTTGATTCTATACATACCTAGGCAAAGTAATAAACATTATGAGACACAGAACATTAATTAAATAATTAGTCATATGTCATCTAGCCATGCCAATATACCGAACAAATAAAATGAAAACTTAAGCACAAAGAATAAAAATGTAAATAAAGCATAATACCAAAATAAAAGCCTCTACTAGGAACACTAGAATTAATCACTCGAAAATATTTGTCTCCACACCCTTCGATAATCTAGTCAACATTTTGTTTCCCCTAATTATACAGGATGGGGCTTGACGCTATCGAACACGATCCAATATAAAATTCCAATTACTGGCCATCGTTAGAATATAAATTCCCGATATTCTTTGGAATAATCTGATGTAAAGAATTGGAAATGCTGGATGGGGCGCGTTATTTTTTTCTTGGGTTTATTTCGATTGGTTTGTTCTATGTAGTTTCTATGACCTTAGTTGGTCACTTTTAGTATTATGTACTTTCTTGATGTATATAAATGCTAAACAAAACCTTAAAAAATCTCTTTACTGTATGTGAAGAATAAATCTTCCCACATTAGTCCAACATTATGCCTCTCACAAGTTGGACCGATGACCTTGTGAGGGCTGCAGACATCCGCTGGATGAGGGAAGCACAGAATCGATCGAAGTTCGGTGCTTGGGGCGGCCTTTATCCAGCTGTCGTTTGAACGTCTTTCGGCTGAAATTATGGTTCTTCCTAGTCCTCCCTATTTATTATTCAACCCTTTTGTTACGTACCATTCTGTTTAAGATATGTATTACCTCCCGCATTTAACCTGCACCGCACCTATGGAAATAATTGTGCAGTGAAGTTTTAGCTGGATTTAAGACGACTGACGTCGGCGCTGAGCCCGACCAGGAGCGCGAGAGCAGTAGGCAGGAGTTTGTAGGTAACTTTTCAAGTCTACTAACTCTTCTCCTACACACTTTTTGATTTTATTTCGGATGTGTTATAAAACCTGTAACTGGGTTGTGGATATCAGATGGGCAGTCGCTCCGTAATACTGTTACACAGCTGCATCAGGTTAGACTGGAAGCTGAGCCTTTTTTAGTTAGGAAAAGGATAGGCAGATGATGTGTCATTAACCCTTTTCTTATTAATGACAATTAATGTTTGTTTATAAATAACAAATAGGTACCTAATATTAAAAAAAAAAACATTGATGTACAAAGTTCAAATACCCAAAGAACCTAGATCCCGCATACATATTTCATTATTATTTATTAAAACCGAACCGCTCAATCACCCACACGGTAAGAATATCCCATCTTGCACATCTATATCCCTGGTCCATTGAAAGTGGGACTCTAACGAGGTTGAATGTATGCGCATACATTTCCCACTCCCGATTGAATGGAACAACGTTTCGGATTTGTGTTTGTTGGCTATGTTCGAGATAAAGATAAAATGTTCGATGGTTCATCAATCATGGATCTATATGGGCGGTAATGGTTTAAAGGTTTTGGTCGTGATTAGCATTCTCGGTTTGGTTTGTGAATGTGGGAAATTCTTTTACGGTTTTCAGTAGAAATTAATCTTATTTTTTCTACTTTTGAATTATGTGAATTACGGATAAAATCGTACTATCTATCTACCTACTTACGAGTTGCATGTCGTAGGTTGAAACCAGGTGCTTTTCTTTGTGGATAGTAAATTATTTTATCACCACTGCTCTCGAAACGGTGCAAGAAAATATCGTAAGGAAACTGGCATATCCTTGAACAAAAAATATCGAAGATATGTGACATCTACCAACCCGCAATTGGCCCGCGTGGTGGATTATGGCCCACTTCCTCTCACTGAGAGGAGACCTGCGTCCCAGCAGGGGGAATATATGAGCTAATGTCCATAACATTCAGACAACAGGGGCCCAAGTCTGCTATTTTTATAAATTCGTCATTCCAACACGATCCCATTGTCATTTTGCTAAAAGTTCGTAATCTGCTAAATTCATAATGGTCGATCATTGGTCGGTCAATGGTCTCGTAATAGAATTGTGTTATAATGAAATTTGAACATTTATTCATGCCCGATTTCATTTATATCTATTTTTACATATTATTTATTCGTTTATTAGTGTTAAACTTTAACAGATTACCGCCTAAGTCAGTCATTCATTTGTTTTTATGTACGAGATTACCAATAAATGCCATTTATTTCAATGGAGTGTCAGTGGCTGACCATTGGAAAGTCATAATGACGCCATTATATTAGTAGATTACCAAACTTGTCAAAATCAACAATTATGAAATCAATGATAGACCATTTTGACACTATTGTAATAGCAGACTTGAGGCCCTGATAACCTTCTTCTCTTTCATGTTGGTTAAAAAGTTCTAGAAAGTTCTAGTTACAAGGGTCTCTTTCAATCTAGATCTATGCATTGTTCTGTGAGTCTGCGATAGTTTTCATTTTCGAAAGCAGTCACAGCACGTAAAGCTTGCATCGCGGTACGAATTCGATTGAAGCTCTAGTAACTGTGTTACGTCTTGCATATAAGTTTCTCTGGGGTACTCTCCACCACACAAGTTTTGCAGTGTTGCCGCATTACTTAGTAATTTCACGTCACTACACTGACGACGGTGTCTATGGGAAACTGAACGGAAATCACTAATCGACCGCTTTGGCCAGGTTCCGATGACGTGACGGCTAGTGAGGGGACGCCATGACAGTGACGATTTTAATTGAACTAAGAATCCAACCAAGTAGCAACAGAACGTGCTCGTCAAACATACTAAATAATTTATGTCTTTGGGTGAACTCAAAAACAGTAATTTTACCAATACCTCAAATTCTGTAACAGTAGCAACAACATGCTGCATTGATTTGTTTATTTAAAGTGTTGGGTTCCATTTAAAACAGGAACAAACGTACGATCCTTCGTTTACACCAAGGTGACCGACCACACAAGGTTTCGCCAGCTTGAACATCAAAATTTATCCCTCAGGGACGTGCTACCGGGATGAAAGGTTTTAACTCAGCTCATCCAAATATGTTCGGCCGTTAAGGCGTGAACAGATTATAGACAGACAAAATTTCATTCGTATCTATACTAATAATATTTTATATATTTATACACTAATAATAAAGCTGAAGAGTCTGTTTGTTTGTTTGCGTGAACGCGCTAATCTCAGGAACCACTGGTCCGATTTGAAAAATTATTTCAGTGTTAGATAGCCCATTTATCGAGTAAGGCTATAAGAGCTATATAACATCATGCTAAGACCCATAGTAGCCAAGCAAAGCCGGCCCAAAAAAGTCACGAATACGAAGTACTCGCACGGGCAGGCGAGGCGAGCGACGGGGTGGGTCGGGGAGCAAGAAATTTGACGCGAACGAAGTCACGGGCAGAAGTTAGTTAATTTTATAATATCAGTATGGATGACATTGGTAGCTATAGGTTACAGCATCAAAAGCAAACGTTAAAGAGAATGCGTTAAACTACCCCACGGAATTAAAATTTTTCTACGTTTTGTTTTTTTTTTTTTTTTACTAGTCATTCAATTGGATTATAATGAACCTAGAGGGTTGTATTGAAAGAAAAGATACAAAATACATTTATTATAATATTGATGGTTTTAATTATTATAAGAAAGAAGAAGCACTGCAGAAGTAGCACTGAAGTGCACTGAAAATATTTAGAGGCAAAGTTGTGTTAATTTCTTGTTAATTTATAATGTATGTAAAATGATTTTTTAAACTGTTCTTGCATATAGTAGTAACATCGCATTGGCGCATTGTAGCTGTTAGGGTGTTATGTACGAAATTTTTAAATAAATAAATAATTTTATTAATACATTCCGTGTGGTGGCGGACGTAAAAAATAGCACCATCCCATTTCTTCCCGTGGGTGTCGTAGAGGCGACTAAGGGACTTACTAGAGAATGCCATACTGCGATCGCCAACCCGCTTGCCAAGCGTGGCGATTATGGCAAACCCCCATTTTTTTTAGGGGACGCCTATGTCCAGCAGTGGACGTCTATCGGCTGAAATGATGATGGTGATGATGATGATTAATACATACGTGACATCGCGAATCATGTTTCGATCTACATACAACCTGACACTGGCCTGCAAATTGCAAAAAACGTGACGTAACGTAATATTTGAATTTAGCGGGGTACAAACGCCAGCATATCAAGCTACCCCAAACTGTCAAATTTTTCCAATTGAACATGAACTTTATGCTTATGTGATAAAGTTGAAAATCTATCAAAGAAATTTGACAGCTTGATGTGCTGGCGTCTGTACTTTGGCTCTTCCGCTACTCGAATAACAAACAAAAGCGCTAAGATCCATGGCTAAGTTCTGTTGTTGTCAGTACATAATATTGGAGCCTAGTTCTGAGAATGAAGATCCGATGCCAACACAACGTGAGATAGACTCACTACCTACGTATTCAATTTCAAGATCGGTACCTACTTCAGACATAACCACACGCAGGGTATTGAATGTTCTGAATAGCCCAGTAATGACTGCTGGCAGGGTCATCGCTACAAGTATCATTGAGCTACCCTCACGATCTTTAGAAATCAATTCAATGCCATTCATAAGCAACCGATGCCTTCCCTATTTTTATAACAAGCTGAGTCTGCTAAAAATACAAAATAATTTATGAAGATAAAAATGGGAGTTGGTGTATTTAAAATTAGTGAGTTCAAGCTTGAATAAGAAAACAAATGGCAGTAATTTCATTTTCTTTCACCTAATTTAGTGATATATACTTTCTGAGTATCTAACTAACTGGACTTTAGACCAGAGTCAATCTATCGAGTATGGTGAATTCACCAATTGCCTGACTAACAATATTATTGTTTACTAGCTTTTAGTAGCAGGCTTCGCCCGTGTTGACCAATTTACACCAAACCTTAACAAATTATACACCTAAACTTTCCTCATGAATCTCTATCTAATACCTTTAAACGAGCAATTTTTGTATATAATGTTTACATATGTAATATGAGTCTCGGAAACCGCTCCAACGATTTTCATGAATTTTAGTATGCGGTGGGTTTCGATGAATCGAATCGAAATCGATCTAGCTAGTTTTCAGTTTTAGAAAACGTCAAATCAAAAAAAAAATGTCATCCAGATATTGTATGTCTATTGGTAAAAACCGCATGAAAATCAGTTCAGTACTTTTTGAGTTTATCGCGAACAGACACAGGCAGACGCGGCAGGGTATTTGTTTTATAATATGTAGTGATTTATACGTCTACTATGGTTGGATAGCTATAAATAGAGAGACTACTGAGATGACAACTAATACAGAAGTATGAAAGAAAATGACATAATGTCTCTAAAAGTTTGTTAACTACGAGAGTATGTAATTCTATCCAAAACTATAAGTACATCCATTCTAAAATACAACACAAACCATAACTAAATACCTGTACACATCTACACAACAAAATACTAATACTGATAACGGACGCCAATCAAATGATAGCACGCAACATATTCCACGTCATACAATAGTCCACGCAATGCATAAAATTTAACAAATTACTGTCGTTGGGCAGCAACCGTTCCAACCGTCATGTGTACACACATAACAGTAATATATAGTGGCGATTTGTGATTTATGTGATCGGGCGGTATTGGACCAAAAAATTGATTCAAATGCTGTATGTATTGAACTGTTACTGGTTGCTGTGGGAATGATTTTGACTTTGTTATTTGTGGTTTTAGAGGATTTGGGATGTAGTAAAAAGCCCATTGTCCTGCAGTGGGACAACGGGCTGGTTTTTTTTAAGAAAGAAAGAAAGCAAAAGTATTTATTGTGTTAAATTGCCAAGAGCATTATTGATCACCTCGCTTGGTCAGGATGGATTGGCGATTTCCTACTCACGTTGACTATGAGTGGAGGTTTCCTCACGATGGTTTCTCTTCACCGATGTCTTTAATGTCCAATATAAACTTAGAGTACTACATATGTATTGAAAAAGTCACATTGTAGCATTTCTCATCAGCATACTGCTTCAGTATTTATGGAAGCAAGTAAGTAATCATTTCCTGCCCTTCAAACTTGGAGAATCCTGTATCTTGAAGGACAGTGTACTTATCACAGCGTATTTAAAGTAATGAAACAACATTTTGCTCTAGCAGAGAATGTTGCAACCTTAAGGGCTATTCCCAAATTAAGTATTTAGTCAGTTCAAACATAATGTTAGTACAAGGCGTCAGCTTTTTTTGTTTTAATGGAGAACGTTAGAATTTATGTCGTTGTGAAGTCATTTCCCTAGGTGACGCTTCTGTTTATGAACTACATTCCGAGCTTTTTTTGTTCCCGCTCTCATTAGCAACCGAAAGATCTCACGTTCCTGTAGATTTTCTACCTTTATCCAGTCTGTTTACTGTTTAGATAGGTAAGTAACTATCGCTCATGACGTCATCATACTTGATATAACATAATCCCTGAAGGATTTAGCAGAGGTGTACTTATGGTACACCCACATTTTTTCAGTTATGTTTAAGTGGAACTTAAATTGGGGCGATCCTATTGCACTCAACGACGCCTGGCTGCTAATGTGAAATTCCATACAGAAAAACGCAATAACACTTTGGCCGACCTGGAAATCGAACCCTAGTTATCTCATGCTCAGCAGAGTAGTGCCTGTGACTACTAGAACAGTGAAGCTCATGAGATTGTCTGACATTTTAAGTACAATACTCGGCAACACAATTTGAATTTGACAAGCACCGTCAGTCTTCCAATGAACTCCCAACAAAAGTCAATGACCGAAAAACGCCTAAGGGAGGCGATAATAATAGTGTTATTTACGAACAGAATCAAAACTTTAAGAGACTTCATCATTAAGAAGCTCCTAGAGCTGAAAACAGATTCGATCGTGAAATTATCTGCGCAATTGAACGTGAACCAGCTAAAACGGACTTTATACTAGTAAATTGATGGATTATGAAAATTCCTTTAATATTCTTAGTCGACGTTGAATATCTAAAGTTTGAACTCGGCTATTGGCTTCAGGGAAATGAATTTCACTTTAGACTAATGAAAATACTTTGATACCTCCCTCGGATCAGCGTCAAAATCTTCGCCTTCTGAATATTTTAAAAGTCTAAGCCACTATTTGTTACGATTTCGTTGTTAAGACTTAGACTTTGAGGTAATTCTGTGATAATGGTTGTGGACTAAGTTTTGGATGTAGCTGTCTGGTGGGAGTTTTGTTATGGTAATAGGCAAAAACTTTTCTGTTGATTGGCGAAAACTTAAGTTCTACTATCTACTACTATAAATGTTTATCCTGTTATAAGTTTCTGTATTAGAAGAGGAGCTTGTAGCTAAGGAATAACAGCCTCTCGGATTGATCGATTAAGTTAAGCTACACTTGCCGTGGTTGGCCCGTCGATACTTGATCTTTACATACCAAGACCCCTCCGTGCTTCGGCAAGCACGTTAAGCCATTAGTCCCGGCTGTCATTTGTGGATATTTGACAGTTGTCACTGGTCGTCACAAGTCCGAAAGTCTGACAACCATTTTTACCAAGGGGTATGGTATTACCCAGTAACTGGGTTGTGGAGGTTAGATACGTAGTCACTCCATGTAAAATACTGGTATTCATCTGCATCCGGTTAGACTGGAAGCCGACCCCAATATAGTTGGGAAGTGGCTAAGCAGATGGATAAAGATTCTGTGTAGGTATTGTTTCTCAAATTTACGATATACAGAAATATTAAAGGACGAAATTTACTGTTTAAAAAAAATAAATGAATGAATTCATCAATTAAATGCACCGACCCCAGCGTGGTTTGGCCAGACTCGATTAATCGAACCCCAAGATTTGCACTAGCCCTTGAAGCTTCATGTTTTAGGGTGCAACAGAGACCATTGCATATCAAGGAGTAGACTGGGGGGCGCTGTAACGGTTTTTTTTTTCAGGGGCCGCGGTATCTCTTTCGAACAACCCGCATCCCTGGCAGTAATGGTAGGGCAAATTAAGTATTCTTCCTCATAATATGCCATTTTCAGAACATGCAAGCAAGAGGTAGTCGCAAATGCATGACTTTACTTTAAAACTCTTCTGTTTATAGATGTAGAAATTTTTTGACTACATTTTATTCGACTTTTGGGTTTTTCAGTTTTCAGGAAATACATTTTTACTCTCTGTAGTGGTTACCGCTTTTGGATCATGGATACACAAAAACATACCTCCGCAACCCTTTAGAGATCACAAGAGGAAACAAAGGTCATGTTTCAAGCTCATTGATAATACAATCTGTGTACATTTGATCCCAAGGCCTCATCCAGAGTGACGATGGCTTAGGCGGTAGCGGGCGCGGTAGCGGACACGATTAGATGGCTACAATGCATAGCGAGTTTGAATTGAATTTGAATTGAATGGTGACTTCAGACGCCTCATTTTCGTTCATTTCTGTTTCATTCCATGTTTACACAACTCCGACAAAATTATATAAGAATAAAGGATTACCAGCTACTTTTATTTACTTTTTCGTTCGATCGGTAAGTGATCAAGATGCTGTGGCGAAAATCCAATGCTAAACGGTTTTAACACTAATAAATTGATTTTTCACTTTTGATTCATTTTGTGTTCAGATGCTTCACTTCGAGTAAAAAATGCTGAATGAATGGCAAAAAATTAACAAACAGTGAAGTGTCTATCTAAAACGTATCATAATTAATGCAAGACACTCAATACACTCCAATTATAGTTTTTTTTTTAAGCTAACTGTAATTATTAAGAATATTTTGTTGTTGACCGGAGTATTAGTTTTTGTATTAAAAATTGAGTCTTGTTGCCTAGAAATAAGATGAATGAATTTTCTTTGGCTCATTCGGCGGTTGTTATGGCAAAAATATAATTTTTGAAAAAAAAAAAAAACAAAATTACTGAAATCGATTCAGTAGTCATTATGAACAAACTATTTTCAGGTCTTACGTCTATTCGGTTAAACGTTGTATATCCTATTATACTAATATTATGAATGTTAAACTTTGTATGGTTTTTTTTTTAGGTGGGAAATCATCAAATAACTTCTCCCGCTCTGGGTGGAGCGGGAGGGCGTGTCAGACTTTTACTGACTAAAACCCACCCGTGTTCCCTCAGTTGCCTGTGTGCCAGGGGCCGCGGTATCTCTTTCGAACAACCCGCACCACTGGCAGGCATCGGCCCTTGCGTGCCCCATCAGTTGCTGCTGACATCTCTTTGAGGCGCGCGTGGAACACAACGCGCCGTCGACCCGGGCTTGGTCTCCGCGTCCCTCTTTAATTTTGTATGGTTGGCTATCTAGATGTTTAGATGTTCTGATGTTTGTTCCTCAATCACGCAAAAACGACTGAATTGATTTAGATGAAATTTGGCACACCGATAGTTTGTAACCTGGAATAATACATAATATACTCTTTATCCCAATAGTACGTTCCCGTGGGATAATTTTCGCCCTCTACGCGGGCATACCCGCCAGCAAAAGCTAGTGTTTAATATTTCGCGTCCGCGCAAGCTCCTCACCCTGGGTGAAGCTCAATTATGTTACAGTCCCACTGAAACGCAAACCACGGTCCAAACCACGCTAAGTTCAACGCTATAATTAATTCATGATGTCTTAAAAGCGGATAGTCTTAGCGACCTCATCATAATTCGCTGGTTGCTGGGCAAAGGTCGCTTTCATTTAAATATTGAAACGTCATAATTCTGAATGTTAAATTATGTCACAGTTTTCACTTTTTAAATTGGTTTTCTGATGTTACTTCCTTTTGTTCGAATAATATTTGTTAGTTTTCCTGCAGTCTTAGTTAAAACGAATTATTATCAAAGGTCACTGGCTGATATTTTTTTCTGTATTTCTGTCTAAATTTGGTACTATATTTTCTACAGATTTAGTCTCAGTGTTTACTGAGAAAATAAAGCAACTGGATTTTGAAAAAATAGCCTCATTATTTTTTTAACTCAAGTCTTTATAACAGACGTAGGTAAGAAGGCTGCCAGGCTCAAATATGATCGGGCGGATCACAGCAGCCGCATGCAGAATGATCGCTGGGCAAAGGTCTTTAAACAATAGGTGCCTAAAGATGCACGACGCCGCCGCGTTCGCCCCAGAAAGCGGTCTGATTCGAAGTGGCGCGGGAAAAGAAGCGGGACAGTACAGGCTGAAAAAAAAAACAGTTTTGAAGATCGAGAACTAAATGAAACCTTAGACATTTCGTTCTCAGTCTCATCATAACCGGTCTCTATCTCCAATGACGTTTTTATTTTTAGATCTAGATGCGCCGTTGTATTATCTGTACTTTTAAGCGAAATATCATGAACTGCATCAAACTTTTCCAGACTAAGATAGTGTTAGACTTAAACTCTTACCCCTTGTTGTCATATAAACAGTGTATTGCATGAAAAGCAAGGTTTTGTGGAGAAATACTGTGACAGCGAAGCTTAAGTGGGCGAGTCGCGTGAACGTTTACAAAAGACTTAGTAAAATATTAATATTTGTCGAGCGCCACCCCTAAACGCTAGGGTTGTGCCACTTACTGGATCTTTATACATTGTTACTCTTTGAGCGACGTGTAACTTTTAATTGAACATGCTGTTCATGTTATAAGCCGTTGAGGTAAGGAGTCTTTAATGTGGAGTTTGTTACAGAATGATAAATTGTTCTCGTTACACCAGTTGAGTTTTTAATTATTAAGCCGTAAAAATTGAGCCTTTGGCAATAGAACAAAGGTATTAAAGAAGCGGTGAGCTCGATTTCAGACACTGTTCAAATAATTTGCGTACTTGTATTTTTATGAATAAAAAGATGTCCTAAGTAATTTGTTTCGAGAGCAGTAGTGGCCCAGTGGTAACGGCCGCGACTTACGGGTTGTAAGATCTTACTAATGTAGATTCTTTTACATATTGTGAATGGGAGAACATTGTAGGCCTTACAGACTAAATTTATGGACGATTTTCTATTCTTTATTTTAATTCCTCTAAGTACCTGGTACTTATTGACAGGCCTGCACTGTCCTTCCGTACCTATTATTACTGTAATTTGAAAACATTGTAAAACCCAATTATTTTTAAAAGAGTAACTGTGGAGTTTGTTGCCGGCTCTTCTCCATAGGAAGCGACAAATTGGAACCGTGCACCTAGCTTTTGACGTTTCATAAGTGCCCTTGCAGGTTTATGTGGAATAAAATATTTTGATTTGATTTGATTTGAACCCAGACAGTAATTTTAAATGATTTCAATACCAATGCAAAACATCGTGAGAAAACCGGCATGTCCTAGAACCAACAATCCGAGGACATGAGACATCTACCAGCCCGCGTGGTGGATTATGGCCCACTCCCTCCCATTAAAATGTCCCAGCAGTGGGAATAATAAAGGCTGATATGGATTATGGAATTTGATTCGATGTTTGCTCTCAACGCTCATATAAAATATAGCATACGCTTATACACACGGTGCATATAAATATCTACATTTGCTTTATATTTGATACAGAGGTAGAAGTAATAGATTTGTCCGATAAATAAGAATAAACAGATGTATTTAGACGAGCCTATTGAGGGCAAAGCTAGCACGTATCTTATATTATCACTTAAGGTGCATTAATATTATAGTTCTAGAAACTTAACAGCCAACAACAATTTGGAAATAACTTGTATTATTTGGTAGCTATGTATTAAAATGATGTCAATATGACACAAAGCCAACTGACGTCATCATACACACAATAATTAATTACCTTTCTATTATCGAAAGACTTCAGGAAACTGTTCGTTTTAAACTTTTTTTGCACTTTTTAGTTTTTGTATCGACACACAACTTCGTATACCTTCACTTGCTAAGTAAAAGTGATGGGAAGTTTTTTATAATATCAACACAACACCACACTAAGTGGGAAAATACTAATGATGAAATACGTATTATTGAAGCTAACTCAAAAATCACTAATCACAACTTGACCAAATTTCTATGGGACGACTCTATAGGTATAGGGTAAAACCAGGATAGTTGCCCCAGGGTATAGTTGCCACGATTGTAATTACTTTAGTTTCGCGGATGAATCGCATGCTATTTTAATAACTTATCGAAAGATTCTCTAACTATTACTAAGTTGACCGTGTCGCATGTCTCTGTGTGATTGCATGGAAAGACAAAATGCGATCAAAGTTTTTGCGGGATAGATGTCCTGTTTCTCGGCGGGGCATCTATCCTAAACGTAATTTTTAAGGAAGGCAACTATCCCCTATGCGGGATAGATGTCCAAAAATAAAGAGGTACGCAAAAATCGCTAATACTCTGGAATGATTAAAGATAATGTTTGTTACTTTTTATAAATTTGTTGTTAAAAAACCAAAGTATCGGTCAGTTAAGCAAATAAAGTATTTAGCCTTTTACATTGAGAGATATAGAGTGATTTTCAAAAGTGTGGCAACTATCCGGCTGTTACCCTACCCTTAAAGAAAATAAGACTTTTCAAAATTCGGTTTACAATAACGGAGTAGGTACTAAACATAAAAAAAAACAACAACTGAATTGAGAACCTGCTTCTTTTTTTAAGTCGGTAAAAAAACCAATTTGTTTTTAAACTGAGTAGTTTGCAACGCCAATCTACGAAATACAAACCGTACCTTTTGTATATAAAGTTAAACCTCTGGCAATATTCGCACTTACATTTTGATTCGTATCACCAGTCATTCCCTACACGATGAATGATTTATCAGTTCAACGACCGAATGAACGAACGAATAAACCAAATGGCGCATACCGTGGAAAAAAATAAAGATATTCTCTATGCCTCCGTGAAGGATTTCTGCGTTGAATTTATTCATAAAGAAACTTTTTTTTGGTATAGCTTAGCGTGTTGACGCGAAATTTTTTCTTATTGATATTTTTGGACGTAGGAAAATACATCATCATCATATCAGCCGAAAGACGTCCACTGCTGGACATAAGCCTCCCCGAAAAGGAGGGAAATTGCCATAATCGCCACGCTTGGTAGGCAGGTTGACGATCGCAGTATGGTGGTCAAATGCATAGAGAACGCTGCTGCCCATTTTCTAGTAAGTCCCTTAGTCGCCTTCTACGACACCCACGGGAAGAAATGGGATGGTGCTATTCTTTTACGTCCGGCACTACCCGGAACCAGGGAAACTACATAAGTAAAGTATTTTGTAGTAATTGAAGGTATTTTCGGTAGGTACTTGATTAGATTTGAATAGAAAAACATCTGACATGTACAAAAAAGACAAGTAAGTGGTCTGGTGGTGGTGGTGGCTTTGTGTTAATGATTTCACCACCACTGCGAAAAATACGGAATCCTGTGGTACTATTTCTATCTGAAAATTAACAAATTACGTAACTGGCTTTTTGGACATTACCAGACTTTTGTTGGTACGAAGTTGTTTATCGTTTGTGGTAGGAGTACACTGATAGAACATCCTTTGAGCCTTACTCCTCTCACTGATAGAGCCTTTTAGAAGTCGTTAGTCGCTTGGTTACACCAAGATTGTAGAAATCGTCAAGAAATGAAAAAGCGTTATGCCCCATGCGACTTTTTATATCACATGTTTATAGGTACATGTGATATAAAAAGTCGCATGGGGCATAACGCTTTTTAGAGACAAAGAGAGAGATCGTTTTAGAGGATCCTCACATCATCATCACAAAGCGGTGAAGGAAAACAGCGTGAGCTAAACGGCTATTCCTAGAACTAGAAATTTGAAGACTTGTGACCTCCAGCAACCCAAACTGGGCTCGCGAAATGGATGATGGCCCACTCCATCTCATAGAGAGGAGGTTTAAATAAAAGGAAGGAATAAAATCAGCTGTTCCTTTCATTTTGACGAGTTATGCGAACATAAATGTAGGGAACAGCTGATTTTATTTTCGCGATTTCAGTTTTGGGTCCCCAGTAAAAGTTGTTCGTAATGATGAGTACAATGACCCCTTATGAGGTTAACGCTGATTAAAATTACACCTTGTATAAGTGGCCACCTATGCTAATTTGCAAGATCAGAAGCTTCCTATTAAGTGAAATATCTTGTTCTTGTAATCACAACGAAATGAATGCGTATCCGTACTAGTAGATGTTCGGACGTAAAAAGATCGTGGCCGGATTTTTTTGCGCACTGGATTTTCAACGCTCTGTGTATCACAGAGAGTGGAAAATCGAACACTGTATTTTTTCGACGGGCTGGGAGGTACTCTATTGGATTTTTAACGTTCAGTTCATCAACGAGGGTTTAAAATCCAGTGCACGATAAAATCCCGCTGCTATATTTTTACGTCTGTTCGAACGTGGAGTTACTGGAAACTACTGGAAGTTCTGAGAAAATCCTTTAACTAAGAGTAGAAGTAAAGCTATTAGGCGATCTCTGTGATCAATTCTTAGTGATTTTGCAATTCCATAGACCGAGGACCACTTGTACGACAACTCGCTATAAATAACAACATAATTAAAACGTCATTCAAACCGCTGACAAAAATATAATTATGTTTCGCTTTCATTTTATTCATTGAGTTATTGTACAATTCTATATGGCTTAATGGCCGATTCCTATAATTTACGGAAGGAAGTTAAAATTTAGACTTGTATATTTACCAATATAATGAAGCAAAGATCTTCGCATAGTAGACTCCCCTATTTGAAAGTAGCTATCACAAGTAAAATTAGCTAACAAAACTATTAATAATGCCTAGTTTGGAAATAATAAGTTATACGATCCGTTTATGTTTATACGAACCGAGCATTAGTCGTGTATTTTCACGACGTTTTCTATAATCATAACACTGTATTTGGCCTCTCTTTTCCGAAAAGTTGTATCTTTATAGTACACCATCTGTTACTGAGAAATTCCTAAGCGAATAAAAAAAATAAAAAAAAAAAATGAAATGAAAATGTTTTATTATTTTAACAAGTAAAATTTTACAACTAGTGATTGAAGCCTCCTTTTAGGCAGATAAGCCTGTGTTAGGAGACTCCGCTCTTCCATAACTTAAATAAATATTTTTACTTGTTTTATGTAAATATATGTAAGTAAAGGGAAAAGTGGTAATAAAAATAGAAATAGCAACTCAATGAAACTTTGCTCGACTCAGACTCAAAGGCCAAGCAGTTGGTTATCTTAACCAGGGTTTTTTTTTCTTTTTCAGTCTAAATAAATAATTATGATAAGTAAAAATTGGCGATATGTGACATTTCGTCTAGCTTCAGCTTGTCATAAAAAAACTAACGTCACCGCTTGATTTCCACTAAAAACTGTTCGCAAAACAATTGAAAACCAGCCAGTACGCGAAAACAAAAATCACCAGTCCTTGTTTTTGACGTTGAGTTAAAACAATCTAACAATAGTCCCGGTGGTTTGACAGTCCAATTATCATGGTTTCGTCCCGATCTACCCTGTTTTCTATGTCTGACTTTTTATCTTGGAAATAAGAGATGAGACCGGGGAAATAATTGTTGCAGCTGAATAGGTACATAGTTTTTTCTCCAGGTCTTTTGTAAGGAGCTTTTATTTGTTGCCTTATTTTGTAGGGCGACTGCAACAGTTATTATCGATTTTTATTTTATTGTTCGCCTTAACAAAGGTAAAGAAGATACAATGTTTTCATTATTTGTTTTAAATCGATAAATGTTTTTCGTTGTTAATTAGTTGCCGTGTTTGTTGAAATGGACTGGTTCAATAAAATTGTACGAGTGTATAAAACTAGATTCTGCCTGCAACTTCGTCTACGTGCAATACTGTATCTTCCCAATAATTAAAGAATCTTCTTAATAGGTTCAGCAAATCGGAAGATTACCCCGTACAATGTACAGTCGCGTTCATTGATATATTGGCCCTTACAGGCTGCAAAAATAGATGAACGTCAAAAAAGTTCATAATATTGTGACAACTATAAGCATCATTAAATTGTGGTCAAGATTTAGATTAATTAATATGTGACTGCTTTTTCTCATAATTTGTCATATTATTGCCTAATGTATGTGTTTATGCTGTACATATTATTATTATTGAACCGTTCACATGAGGACATATTTTTGATCGATTGATTCTATAGAATTTGGTATAGAATATATATATACCTAGTATTGCATTTCGTTGGTATAACGAATTCAAGCGCGGTCGACCAACTTTGGGGGATGAAGAAAGCAGTGGTCGCCCCTTGACGGCTGTTACGGAAGAAAACGTGCTAGCAGTTAAAAATTTAATCCATGATTATAGGCGAGTTACGTATCAAGAAATTCAGCACATATTGCAGGTTGGATCGCGAAGCCTTCACGAAATTTTTCGCAATTCAGATTCTATAGAATTTATTGAGCTATCCAACGTCCACAATAGGTATTTTGAATCCTTGACAGTGCCAATATATTAATGAACTCGACTGTGCATACAAATTCATTAATTGTACACGTTTAAAATATTAGTACCTATACAGGGTCAAATTAATTGAGGGGCTTGTGGCTAAGTAACAATAGCTGCACGGGTCGATCGATCAGGTTAAGCTACGCTTGCCGCGGTTGGTCCGTGGATGGGTGACCATCTTTACATACCAAGACCCCTCCGTGCCTCGGAAAGCACGTTAAGCCGTTGGTCCCGGCTGTCATTTGTGGATCTTTGACAGTCGTTACGGGTCGTCAGAAGCCCGAAAGTCTGACAACCAGTCTTACCAAGGGGTATCGTATTACCCAGTAACTGGGTTGTGGAGGTCAGATAGGCAGTCGCTCCATGTAAAATACTGGTATTCAGCTGCATCCGGTTAGACTGGAAGCCGACCCCAATATAGTTGGGAAAAGGCTAGGCAGATGATGACAGGGTCAAATTAAATTACCTGGCAATACTTTATACATTACTTGGCAATACTTTATAAATTACCTGACGATACTTTAACCACTTGTGTCGTCGTATCGTTTACGATATCGATACCCACCCAGGTATCGATATCGTAAACGAGTGAAACAAAAACAAAAAAATATATAATTCGATGGGCAAAGGTCAATGCCAATGCCATGGTGAATGGTCAGCTGTTTTTGTAATTTTTCACGGAACTTGAATTTTTTTACGAATAACCAACAACCATAACAAAGCAGTTGTTTATCTGCCTTAATGTTCCTGTTAGTATCATTTAAAGTTTGAACAAAGTTACAATGATATAAATGAAATAAATTTTTGCCAGTTAATTTTATTTGGCCCTGTTTATTTAGTAAAAATTAAATACAACTAAAACATTCAACTCCAAAAAGAATCATCCCTAAAAACTATTCACACGTCAAACTGACGTATCTATTTCAAATTCACCCTATATTGCTAAACATTACGTATAGTCTAACCAACTTACTGCGACCGCCAGACATAGAAAATACGTCTCTCCCCAAACGGGATAGAGTGTAAATCGGACGCATTATACGTGTGTAAGAGTACAGATCTATTTTCAGAGATGGGACAGCCAATTTCGTCGCATGCCGCCCGTTTGTACATATCCTCTTGATGGCGATGTTCAGGGGACGGCTGTACCTGATCCTGACGTTTATAGATGAATACTTGAGGCTGATGAGAAGATCGGTCGCTGTATACTTGGGCGAGGAAGGATGTATTGGCATAACGTTTTATTTCATGTCATTTATTCATGTGCTGTCAAGAAAGAATTACAGCGAAGAGTATTAAGGCACTCCGAATAAACAGACATCATTAAAATGGCAAGTGAATTTCTTCATGGCAGATAGATTCGGCAAGCGTGTGCTATCGCTTACTACCAGTAAATGGTCAAAGGCTAGTCTATAAATTATAAAAACGTGTGTGGTCTGGAGACCGGCGTCAGGATCCTCAAAAACTACCTCTCACTTTGTCTCTTTCTATTATCCTACTATTCGACTATTTAATATATTTAGATGTTTGAATGATTGTTACTGTATCACGCAACAAGGGCTGAACGGATTTGGATGGAACTTGGCACACAGAAAGATTATAACTTGGATTAACTTATAGAATACTTTTATCCCGGTAATACGTGCCCGTTAATTTTCGACCTCTACGCGGGCGAAACCGCTGACAAAAGCTTGTTGACTATAAGTATACTCCTACCGCAAGCTGCGTTAAACAACTTCGTTCCAATAAAAAACTAGTAACGGCCAAAAACCAGTAATTTAATTTGTTAAGTTTCAGACTGATATAATGACACAAGTTTTAGTATTTTGACCCACCAGCAGAGATAAGTTGTTACTATTTTAACGTAAAAACCCTCTGCTTAGCCCAGCTATACTAGCGCCTCATCACGAGAAGGCGATAAAAATCAACCAACAAGAATATTCCCGAGTTCGCAACAGTTAATAACATCGAAGTAAAAGTTTAATCGAGTGTACTCCAGAGTTACACTTTGTAGGTACTCGTCAGCGCTTTCAATCTCTATGGCTTTTTTCTAGAATCTTCCGTATTTATTCACATAGAAATAACGCTTATAATTTACTAGGCTAGGCAGAGGTTTCACGATATATGAATGCTTAGCATGAGGTCCTGTGGGGCTAGCATGAATGGAAGAGTAAATGTACCGTCGATTCGACACATTTTCAAAATTGAAAATACTGGTTTGTTTTAAGATTTTATTTGTATCGATAGGTGATACTTATTGCTCTTGTTGTAAAATATAAACTGAAATAAGTAATATAGGATACCGTATACGACACCTCCCCTTGGATAATGACCCAATTTCCATCCTGCGCCGTATGCCATGTCACCTGTGCATTTGATGATCATATGTACGCGTCGGTGAGTGGAGTTCGTGCAGCTTAATTTTAGGCTAAAGATGTTTGAAATTGTTGACATCTATGTATACGTTAAGAAGAAAACAAGATAGTTGTATTTTCGACTTGAAAATCGTTTGAATTTAAGTTACGTTTACGTCGCGATGTTGTGGCAGGGCCTCTGGTCCTTGCCGCTTGGGAGGAGCCGCGCCGTGCCCTCATCTCAGGAGTCGGCAGTGACCTGTCGCTGCCGGCCATTGTCGACTCGATGGTCGGCATCGAGGAGTCCTGGAACGCAGTGGTATCCTTCTGCGAAACAGTCATGTCGCAGAAGGAAGTTGCGGAGAGGGAGCGGGAGATTGCTTCCGCTAACCCGATCCGCAGCAGACGCACCGGGCGTCGGCGGAGGGCAGACAACGCCCTCTTCCAGCCCCCCTAAATGGGTCCAGGGGCAACGGATCTGGGGAAAATCCGTTGCCCCCTACTTCTTAGGACCCGAGATGGCGGCGCGTAGTGTTCCACGCGCGCCTCTTTATGACGTAACAGGGGAGTTTAACACCTCACTCCCCCCTATCGCGAGGTGGCCCGCAGAGGCGGGCTACCTCACATCAGCACTAGCTGGGGATCGCGGAAGTCACACTAGTTCCCGTGATCCCCGGTGCAAGTGAGAGACGGAACACCGGGGTGGTTTTAGTCAGTAAGAGTCTGACAGACCCCTCCGCCCTCCCCGGGGCGGAGGACATCCATGAGGATTTCCCCCGTAAACAAAAAAAAAAGGGCCTCTGGTCCTAGGTTCGTTTCTCATATCAGATTTGATGACTTGCCTCCTATTACATGGTTTAAAAAAATATAAAAACTAAGGAAACGTGACTGTACTTTACACAGCCTACCTTCAAGTAATACAAGCGAGATGTTATGATATTTCAGTCCGATAATATCTAATGTTAAACATGGGCCTAAAACTGACTTGTAAAAGAAAGAAAAAGATAAGCGAATATTACCATAATTATCACGGTTGGCAAGCGAGTAATTATCGTTAAAAACAGGGCACAGGAAACGCTGCTATCCCTCGACATAATCTCTTCGTTGTTTTTATGACACCCACAGGTGAAAAGGTCTATGGCCTATTCTTTTTTAAGAATACTTAAAATCTTTATGGCAATAAAGTGACCCTTAAAATTATAAAGTGGCGAATTGAGAACCTTCTCTTTTTTGAAGTAGGTTAAAAATGAGTGCTAATAACTCGTCGATTTTTTAAAATAATTTGTTCAACTTAAGAAAGAAAAAATAAGTATGAAAAATTGTTTATGAAGCACATTATTATAAAATAAACTTATTAATCCGAAGTAGCCAAAAGCCTAATGTTCGACAAATAAAACTGATAAAAACAAAACTCGAGATGGAAAAGTTCAAAGTGTAAAAAATTTAGACAAGTACCTACAGATTAATTCCATGCATGACATTGAGTACTACAAAGATGTTTTGGCGCCTGAATGACACTGGTAAGGGTGGCATAAACATATCGTTCGTTTGGATGAACAGGGTATTAACTCAAAATTTACGCTTTTTAACCTAAAAATACAGTCCTACTCAAAATCATGCGATCTTTCTAACGAACGTGGTTGCATAACGATATAACGTCAGATTGGCGGGGGAGCGGGGTAGTATCTTCGTCCTTTTCGCACTTTTTTGCGAATCCGTTTGAACAACACTGTCGTATTCAGACATATTCGCGGAGTTGTGGTGAAAGGATGTCGTTCTTTTGTGATAGACAGTTTTAACCTTGAAAAACGCTGTATTAATTAAAAGGTGAGTTCTGTTTGAATACTATTATTTTGTGAAATAGAGTAATCATTTCAAGTTAATACCTTCTTTACGATAAATTATTGCATTTGGTTAGTAACGGAAGTTTCTAGTTTAAATAACTAATTTGAGATACTACCATGTTCACAAAAGTTTTTTTGAATTTAGTGCAATTCTTTCTCGATGAAAAAAGTATTAATCGTGAATAATATTATATAAATTTTAAATAACTTTGATTTTCAGGGTTTGTTTTAGTTATGATTCTTTATTGTTTAGAAAAAAATAAAAATAATAGAACTAAAAGTATTATATTCAACATAATTTGTGGTGTTTTTTTTATTATTTATGGAAATAACTCTTTTCTATGAAACTACTTAAAAGTTTTCATTTTGCAGAAATGCTGTTAAACCACTCGATCCAAGAGAGGGAGAATTCGTATCAGTTTCTTATGATGAGACTGATATGTCTACTCAAGGTATTTTTTTTTAATGATATACCTATAGATAAGTATGGGTATTTCCTTTAAAGATTATCAACATTATATTTGCTTGTTTAGTTATAAATAGCGGTCTAATTTCAATCTATTTGCATTGTTATTTGTAGCGACTATCAAGCAACGCCATAGAAGAACCAGTCTCAGTGCCCAAGGATACTCCTGGAGAACCATTAGCTTCAACCTTTGCTTTCAATGACACATTTAAAGAGTTATCAACAGGTAAAATTGTTGGAAATATCTTTAAAAAATAGTGAAGTTTTTAATTATGTAGGGTATTTCATATGTATTATGTAAATTACTGTTAGGTTTTCCAGAAGCAAATCAATTTACCTATGTTCAACAGGAGATTGAAAAACCTGGAAATGACTCTGATTCGTCATTATCGTCCTGCTCCAGAATAGTCGATAGTCTCGAAAGCCGTAAAGTACGCAAAATCTGATAATTATAGAAACATCGTTTACTAAGCAGATACATTCTTAAATGTATATTTCTTCCAGAACCATGTTCTCCCGGAGTCAACTCCGATGACAGTGTTAAAGATCCCAACTACGAATCTTCTTCTACTTCGAGCGATACGGATCCTTCATCTAGTGACTCCGAATTTTCAAGTATGCCAACAACAGCGGCTCCGGAAGAGTTACATCCAACTCGGTCACTCAATGAGGTGCAGGTTACAAATTAATTAACTGTTAACACACTTTATAGTGAGAAAATTAAAATATCGGAACAAAAAACAACGGGTTTATAAATTTAATTGAAAAACATCTAATTCCTTGTAAGTATAGAAGTTTTTATGAAAACCTTTAATTGTTTTTTATTTATTTATATGAAACCTAGTTGACTTTGGCTTGATTGTTTTGGAACTGTTTACTAGTTTATGATGATTACCTATCTTTCAATTTTATTTAGTCAATTTTATATAATATTTGTTTTTTTAAGTCTAATATTCTCTTTACTATAAGATTTTGTGATGATTACCTATGATTTCATGACCATTTTTTATTATTGTTCCTATAATCCTAGTCGAATTAAACTGAGACTACCTGCAATTAGTAAAGTACCTAAGTGAAATTGTTTTAATGTTGCCATCATTTAGTTATAAATAATGTTTATTATAAGTATACCAAACAAAAACTCTTTTAAATTAGTACAAAGCCAACGATGGCCTTTTGTGTGCTCAAGTGTAGCTAGTAATTTCAATTAGTTTAAATAAGCAAAGCTAAAACCCTTTTAAAACTATTTTTCATGTGATTTTTCAAAATAAATAAACATTTAATAATGAAAATTCTGTTTTTATTTTGTATTATTTTGAAAACTTATTTCTAATATTTGTGGAACATGGTAGTATTATGATTGCTCCTTAAACATAACTAAATGAATTGACTAATCATGAAAAAATAGGTTGGTATAGCAAAATAAACATTATGTTAAAATCATGTCTTAAAAATATAATAGAAAGTTCCAACAAAGTACTAACTACAAAAATATATATTTTTGTAGTTAGTACTTTGGTTTATAAGTTTTTTTTTGTGTAAAAGGGTATTATTATGTTCTTGCTTGTAGAATTTCTATTTTTTCTCAGTAATAATAAAATTGACAAAGTCATGAAGTGAAGAAAAACGTTATCAATAAAGTACGTTTATAAAATATATAGGTGAGGTTAACCAATTATTAACAGAAATGGAAATATATTGATTTGAAAACTTCAAAACGCTCTCCTGAAAAATAAGCTTTTTTGAGTTAATACCCTGTTCATCTGGACCAACGATATGTGAAAGTGTCACAGAAATTGAATTGAGAAAACAAGATGGCGGCGTTAGTTCCAATTTCGGCTACGGGTAAAAGATCCTTGCAGCGTTGTAGATACACAATATTGGTCAGTCAAAGCCAAATAATTTAATGCACATAGGCACTTCTAGGGCACGTAATTAATTCCACCACTTATGAATGATTTTCATAGGATGGCTACAATTCGGAGTAAAATCAAAGGCAAAGTCAAATTATTTATTTCAAGTAGGCCATTAAAATACAACGTCAAAATTTTCAAGAAAAAATCATTGAATTTTTCTTTTTTTCCAAAAGATAGTTTCATTTGGAGAAGAATACGCAATAAATCCACATCGTAATGACAGTAAACTACTACGAGATACCTCAGCTTACTGATAAAAGTTTTCAAAAGGTACTTACCAACAAGAATATTGTGAAGTACCTAACTGTTAATAATATCGGAGTAAAAGTTTAATCGAGCGTTCTTGCAGTTACACGTCAGCAGTTTGAAACTCAATACTTTTTCTACCCTCGGAGATATTTACTTTTCAATTATGGACGTTGTTCATTTATCATCGTTGGCGGTGTTATTGTGTAATACTTTGTATCTATGTTGCATCTTTCTATTTTGTTTAGTCAGGTAAAGGACGGTAGGTAGCTGGCTGACAGCTTTGGATTTATAACATTTAATTTCAAAGGTTGAAATCATTTTTTAATCTAGGTTCTGTTTCATGATAATTTACTATAACAAATCATGAAAGAGTGCCGGAAGAGAATGAGGAAGGAGTGCAGAAAGCTGTAAAAATAATGCATTGGAAATGCATGAAATCAATAAAAAAGTCTCATTTTGACTGCAGGGCGACACCAGTACATATAATCAGACTACTTTCGTAATAACGCACCAAACTAATTTAAAATAAAACCCAACTTACCAACACGTATACACAACAGATTTACCAACGAAAGCAACCACGATATTTTAAAACCAGCTAGGTATAAAGGCAAATTGCATAATAATCCAGGGTTCAACATTTTCCAACACGAATGTCTAAAAATGTCATCGATTAAGCAGCTAATCCCATTTAAGGCCACATGAAACGATAACACGACTGAATTTAAGTATGACCATATTAACGTGAAATTGCCACAGACTATGAGTAAACAGATATGAGAAAAAAAACAACCGACTTCCAAAAAAACACTACAAAGTTGGAGAAGACAGTTGTTTTTTTTTTTGAAGAAAGTTTTTTATTTTTTTATTTTTTGGTTATAGTACCTACCTCAACACAATTCGAAATTTCACCATCCTGGGGGTCAAAACAATGCATATTTATGCGATAGCAGCAATCGCGGTTTGTTGGCTGGAATTTTTTGAAGAGTCCCACTGCCTGTCTCCGAAACGCATCAACAGATCTGTATAAAATATTTATGGGACCATTTCTAAATAAACCCCTTACGAACAGAAAAATAATTTTGCAAATCCGTCTATATATAATGGAGTGATGCCCGAACATACACAAAAAGAAATGTATATATTTAAACATGTCGAATTTATAACCTCCTTCTTTTTGACGTCGGTTAATAAAATGACTTAGCAGCCACTGGGCACTATGAACCTAAATTTTGCCGTAGATCGATTGGTCTGTGGATGGGTGCCCATCTTTACATACCGAAAGCCATCCTTGCCTCGGAAAGCACGTTAAGCCGTTGGTCGCGGCTGTCATTCGTGGATCCTAGACAGTCGTTACGGGTAGTCAGAATCCAGTGACAACCAGTCTTACCAAGGGGTATCGTATTACCCAGTAACTGGTTGTGGAGGTCAGATAGGCAGTCGCTCCATGTAAAATACTGGTATTCAGCTGCATCCGGTTAGACTGGAAGCCGACCCTAACATAATTGGGAAAAGACTAGGCAGACTAATATTCAATTATTACCTATTATCATCGTAACTATAGTTAAAATGATATATTATATTATCATCATAATTATAGTTCGCAAACAACGCCGAATGTTATCATTAGTAGTTTGAAATGAAAATTGTGACTATTGCCCGGTTTTCTGATGTTCCCAGTAAAATTTTCAATAACTGTTGATTCAATCAAGTTATGTATAAGATAAACGTCGGTTAACTGTTACTGCGTTTCTTAATTTGCAAAAAGGCATTCAATAAATATGAAAGAGAGAGAGAGAGAGACTTTCTACGGTAGTCAAGAATAAATTTAGCTTTGATGAATGGCTGAGAAATATATCAACACTTCTTACAACACCAAAAACTCACCAGGTACATCCAACTTTTTAAAACGACAAAATCCGCAGCTAGAAATATTACCCAATCAATTTATTTTATCGATCAATTTATTGGACATCTGCATCAGCCATACTGTGTCCAAATGTCCTGCCTACATCCAATTATAGGCACGCGACTCCCCATTCGCGTTAATTCACGTGATTAACCTTTTTGCCAAAGGCTAATGGGCGAATTTTTTTTTTTCGACCGCTGTCAGTCTAAATTCCCGTAATGTTATTGGTGTTTTTTGTAATTTTTGTTTCATTTTCCGACGCCTGTTGCGTTTTAATTACCGACATGTTTAATTTGAAGGTTGATTTTTGCGTAATGTGCTCTAATTTGTTCGTTTTATGTTGTGATATTTGGGTGTGACCGGTGTTATGCTGGTAAAGGGTTGATCTACGTTACATTTTTAATATGGCTTTTATTTGTAACAATATTAAATTTATTGCAAAGTACCTAATGGATTTAAAGTAATTTGTTGTGGCTGATACTAAAGTGCTACGAGCTACGGCGTAGCGAGCGTGTAGCTACGCCGGTACCTACGCTACGCTGTCGTAGCTGACACGAGAATTCTTTATGCTTTTGAATACACCGAACAATTACAACCAAATATAACAAGCAAAATGTGGATGTAGGTGTACTATCCATCGGGAAATATATCATATTATGTTATGTTATAAACGCTTAACCGCGTTTGATATTTGGAGAAATTCATTTTCTTTTCGTTGGTGTATTTTCTTCTTTAAACTATTCTAATCGGAAACGCGGGTAATATCTAGGTTCAAATATCCAAAAAAGAACTTAAAAAAACCTTCAAAGATGCACTTACAAAATTATTTACAAGTTCACTTATTTAACCACCGCTATCTTTCAACCAACATATATAAAGGATACCTCTCCGCAATACACTTTTAATCCTTACTAAAAGCGGGTCACAAACAAGTGTTGTAGTAAAAATATATACTTCAGAAGTTGCAACGTCGCGCGGTGTACCAAAAGATTGTCGTGTTTCTCCCCGAAAGAGAGATTTAAAGTAAATATTTTCTTTGGGTTCTTTTTACGAAAAGAGCTTGGAAAATTAATGAGATTCTGATGTGGACATTCTGAAACATAGTAAGTTGTAAAACTTAATATTAAGAAGGTCTTGTTATTTGTTCATTCAAACGTGATTATTTTACAGGTACTTTGAGTGAATATTTAATTTTTAATTTATAATCTTTCTATCACATTTATTTAAAAACTCGCATGAAGGGGCTGGCATAATACTTTTTCGTTACGTGACGGGTTCTACGATTTTACTCCTACACAAGCTTTGTTAAAGAACTTCGTTCCATAAAGCTCTCTTCCAATCAATAGGTACTTCAGTTACAAGTATTTCACTAGTTTTATACAATGTTACAGAACTGTTAGAGCCAATTGATTCTGGGTGAGCGAGTTTACTGGGCATAGTTCCAATATCAAATTGTTACCGCGAGTTTCACAACCCGCATTACACTTTTCACAATCTGAGGCTGCTACCTGATTGTCGGCGATATTGTATTTTCTGCCCGTTTCATATTGAAATTTTGATGTATGACGAAGCAGAATTAATATTATAATTTTTTGTTCTGTAGTGGAAAATGGTCTCTCTACCCTGAGGCGGGTCCAAAGGGGTCTGTCAAACTCTTACTGGCTAAAAACCAACCCAATGTTCCTTTCCCACATTTGGACCGGGGATCATGGGAACTTGTGCGCCTTCCACGATCCCCGGCTGGTGCCGGCCCGCTTAGATTCATCAACCTTAACCTTGATGCAACTTTAACTTACAGTGCAATGATTGGCAAAGGCTTCTACCAAATTGTGGTACAGCACTCAGTTATAAGTCTTTTGGATCCAGAATAACCCGTAATACTAATTTACCAACTTCAGGCAGTCGGTCAGACTGGAAGCCGACCATAACATAGTTTGGGAAACACTAGTCAGATGTTGGCTTCTTCAGGCTTCGGAATTATACGTGCAGATACAGATTAAAGTACTCTTTAATTTATTCTGATGACAATTTCCATTACATATCATAATTGGCTTAGGGTCGCTCCCTATTATAATAATAATAACAATAATTCTTTATTTGTACAAAAACCTTCTTTAATGCTTAAAAACTAGGTCATATGAACTACATATAATAAAGGCTATAAAGATAGAGTAAACCCTGGCTCACAAACTAGGAAATCCTGTGACTTAGGAGTCAGTGTTCTGCTGTCACTATGATACTAAAAACCTTTACTAAAAAGTGTGTTATATCGGTATACAAAATCATGGCAAAAAACACAGATTTGAAAGTATAATGAAATTATTAAAAAATAAAAAATAAACTAAGAGTAAAGGAATTGATTAAACGGAGTTGTAATATGAGTGTGTATGTCTAATTGTGTGTATCTTAGAGTAAGCGCGTGTAAGGGGTGTAAGAGTGCACACGGGTGAGTGTATGAATGAGTTTGTATATATTCATACACAGACCCTTGCGCATATACATGAGATTAAACATAGCTGGCGAAATGTTGGAGAACTATAGATGTTATGTAATGTATCATGATTGTGGTTTATTGTAGCAAACCAATCACAGCAGTTCTAGTTTTAATCATCATAATTATTGTTGTTGCTGGGCGTTGTGTATCGTATCGTGTGTATCGTTGTTGTGCGATTACGCATTGGGTGATAATAAGTGCCAAGCCTATAATATGAACCAAGTGAAATAATGTGATTGTTACCTGTTGTAGTTGCCTTGTGAATAAATAAACAACAGCAAACATCTAATTTTGACATTGAAAGGTAACAAACTAAATTATAATACTTGTATTTCAACTTTCGAAAGAAACAATTATAAAACGTACCTAACAATGAAAAATTACCCTTATTTACTGTGTTGCAACAAAAAGGAACACAAACAGTTATTTCACAAAGAGAATTATTTGCTTCGTAATTAAAACTGACCTTAATGAAATAGTGTCATTAATTAGTTGTTTTTTTGTCGTAACGAAACAAGGCGTTTTCTCATTCTGCCAGACTTTTTTCTGGTGTTAAATTAATAAGATTATTTTCGTTGTTTATTTTTAAAGATAGGCCTTTCTAATTGATCTCGTCGTTTCGTAGAATTACGATAAAAGCTGCTATTTTTGTGGATGATTGCTTTAATTAATGGCCGAGAGCTCAGCTTTTGTTGGTATCCAATAATCTAATTATAATTTTATGTAATAATTTTAATTAGTTCCAGCAACATATTTTTTCCTAAGGCAACTTTGGACCATTGTTTATTGGTTATTGTCCAACTGGTCTCGTTATTTTCTACGTGCGATGCATTTAACCGTGTTAGGGCTCCATATGGTGGTTATGTTTGCTTTTGCCCAGCAGTGTGCACGCTGACATTAGTAAGTAGTAAAACTAATTTAATAAGAATCCAGAAGAAGAAGAAGGTATTCCAGGTGGTATTTTTGTAAATTGCAAATTTTGTGTCGTCATAGGTAAAGTATTTTTATATCACTAAGTGACGTGCGCTCTACTTGTGGTCAACAAGCGTACAAACATACAGAATTTGTGTTTAAGCGCAGGAGCTCTCGGTATCTTCCGAGACAATGGCGAACTCGGAAGTGTGTATGTGTGCGTCCACTTATCTTCACGCACACATTCTCAAGCATGTTTGTACACTTGGTTACCACAAGTAAAGAGCACGTCGCTTCGTGATACAAAAATACAGTATATTTGGTACTCATATCCATCCATATTAAAAATGCGTAAGTAATTCTGCGTGTACCTTTTTAACTTTGGTTTGGACATAGGGGTACTTACTTTTATCCCGGTAGTACATTCCCGTGAAATAATTAGTGACCCCCACGCGGGTAAGGCCGTGGGCAAATGCTATACATAAAATCCAGTTTCACATTCAATGTCATTGAGTTTTTATTGTTATAAACACCATTTGAAGTTTTAATTCAATCAATGTTTAGAGGTATGAGGAACAGGGTGTAAAGTTCACTCATACTCTATGGAAAAGGGAGGATCTTCCGACCAGACGGGTGTTGTGTCTTGGTAGATGTCGGGATGTTGTATATATACGAGTCGCGCGGTAAACTCTGATTGCGCGATGTAGGAATAGTGTGACGTCAAGTCTTGCGTAGTTCGCATGTGGCATTGTAGATAGCGCCACATCACTTTTTGTGTTTTAAGTCTTTTTGATGCGTAGTTCGCACGTGGCGTTATAAATAGATGCCGCCACAAATGAAATCACTTGAAAAGGATTTTTGATGGCCACTGCAGGTGTATAATTAGCCTTATCAGGCTGCAAAAGGCATAATGGGACAGTACAGACACAATGACTGTTTCAACTCTTGTGCTGCTTGCACCTGTCATGGTGTTGTTGGCATTTTCAACTTCTGGTCAAACTGTAGTTTGACATTTTGAGAGTCCCTCAACACAGCGATAGTCAACATTACCCAGTTAATAGACATCATCAAACAAATGACGCATGCCATTAATGTTCTACACATCACCTCGTTCCTTCCCCTAGAGAGAAGACCCTAAATTAGTATCTATCACTAACCTCGCACAAACGGCGTATTTCACCAAGTTTCCTGTGTTCCTCCCAAGGTTAATCAAGTATATCTCAACTGTATAAATTATATTGTCAGTACCCAGCCGTGCTTACGTGTAATATTTAGTAAACATCCTGATTTCGAAACAAAACCTACCTTGATACGGATCCTAACAGAGCAGAAACGTCCAGAAACGAATATCAAACTTAGTTCACAAGAGATAAAGCTCAGAATCGTTTGTTAATTCATTAATAAGATTGTTAACCTCACGCAAGTGTTTTCCGGGGCGTGATTTGTTGCGTCAAGCGATTCTGGCTGAAGAATAAATTTGTCTGTTCGCGAAAGTACTGGTACGGCGGAGTTACCCAAAACACTGAATAATTGCTGAATAGACTTGGTTTTGTTACGGTTTTTGATAAGACTGCAGTGTTTATAACTAGTTTATTTGTGGCAGTTGATTTGCATTTCGGTTTAACGCCTTTTGTGTTCGGAAAGATTTGTGGAGCTGGCACTTCTGCCGCTTTGGTTCTTTTGGTTACACACACACACATAACATCACGCCTCTTTTTGCTGGAGTGTTAGGCCAGGGGCAAGTAGACAATGGCCCACCTGCGATCTTGCATCACCCTGTCACTTGAGCATTTGATAATCTTGCGTCAGTGAGCGGAGTTCTCGCAGTTGAATTTGGGGCCAAAGGTGTTTGAACTTTTTGCCATCGATACGCTCTGAAGAAGGAAATTTTTAAGTTAGCTTACACTGCTGAGGTTTCGCAAGGAATGGACAGTAAGCAATCAAAGCTTTAAGTGCGAGCTTTGATTGCTTCCTGTTACTGTACTTGCCAAAGTAAAAATACTGTTGCTTATACGAGTTTGAAAGAGATTGCGCCGTATGCTTTGGCATCGTGCTAAATGTTGCAGTCTAAATCTTCTTGAAGGTTTACCTCAAGATAATTCCAGTCTACATAAAAATTGGTTTAGTCAGTGTCGTATGACATCACAACGGTAATCTTAAATTCAATCTGCCTAGCCCTCTCCTAACTATATTGGGGTCAGCTTCCAGTCTAACCGAATATAGCTGAATATCATTATTTTACATGGAGCGACTGCCTATCTGCTCCACAACTCAATTACTGGCTAATGCGATACACAGATTTTTCTGGCTTTCTGGTTATCCCTAACGACTACAAAGATCTACGAATGACAGCTGGGACCAATGGCTTAACGTGCTTTCCGAGGCATGGAGGAATCTTGGTATGTAAAGACGGTCATCTATCCACAGAGCACCGTGGCAAGCGAGAGCTTAATTTGATCGATCGATCCGTGCGGCTATTGTTACTTAGCTACGAGTCCCCCTTACTTTACCATAATTTTATAGGTTTACAATAAAGTCTTTGTTTGCCTAAGATCATTCGTCTAGCCCCATTAAGCCTGAAACATATGCCTGAGTTAATTCCCAGCACAAATTCAATGAGTCGGGTTTGCACTCACAACCTCTTGATTGCCATTTCGAGGCTTAGACGTGAGCTATTATCGGCTTGTTGTGTCTGCAAACAGATCAGGCAATCACCTCTGAAGGGGCTATGTAACTATATATGTGTGGAGTAAGAACTTTGCACTGTTAACAAGGAATTATAGCTAGCAGAGGTGTAAGGATCGTGTCGAGAAGAAGTTAAGAAGTAAACATGTGGATGACTATGAGATTAGGGGAAGACCAATGAAAATATGGATTCTTCACACAATCTTGTGTGAGAAATTAAACAGGGTAGCAGCGACGTCGACACGCAAACTGTTACTATGACCATGAATTAAATTCAAAAACTACTGTTTCATATAAAAATCGACGCGGTCAAAATGTATGTGTTGTAACAGCATTTTTTTTAATAACCTTCGAAAAGTTCAACTCAGGGGGTGTCAGAATATATGGGCTCACTCCATGGTAACAGGTTTCGCTTTTATGTCCCTGATATGTTATAGGAAGATAAATTGAGCTGATTAAGATGACGACGATGCAAGAGAGGAAGTGAAGAAAGGAAAATAACCAAAAAAAAAATGGTATTTCTACTTTTGGTTAGTATTGCTCAACCTTGCTTATTCATATGGTGTATAAAACATTTAAAGGGTATTCTATGCCATTCAGTTTATGCACTGTGACTCACGATTGAGAGCCTTTAACATCAATAACAAGGTAACGCCAGTAATTTCAGGTAAAGTGTACACTGAACAGCATTTCCGAAAAGAACATTTCTGAGTCGACTGTTTCTTAACAAATCGTGATGCAATGCCGTGCTTTCGAGCAATTCTGAAGCGATTCCGAAGAAAACGTTTTGAGAAAACACGAAAATTTTCTATAGAATGTTCTACGTTCAGACCTGGATGGAATGGGCTAGACCTGCCGTTGCAACTTAGATCGAGTGCCAAGCATTCAACGGAGTATGAATAGTGCATGTGCGACTTGATTTAAGTCAAAGTTTCTTCGCAAAATAAACAACAAATTCACTTACATAGCTGTGAGAGTAAATTCTGAGGCGGTGTTACGAAATTGTTTTGGTTTTAGGTTTCTAGGGAAAGGAAAAGTTAACACTTTTAATAGATAACCAAAACCCACTGCCTTAAGCAGTGGGTTTTGGTTATCTATTAAAAGGGCTTGTAAAACCTTACAGAGAGTTACAATAATGTTTAAAACAATCGAAGTTTTTTATTTGAGGTTGGGAAATCATCAAATAACTTCTCCCGCTCTGGGTGGAGCAGGAGGGCGTGTCAGACTTTAACTGACTAAAACTAACTAACTGAGGGAACACGGGTGGGCCGTGTTCCCTCAGTTGCCTCTGTGCCAGGGGCGACAGTATCTCTTTCGAACAACCCACTCCCCTGGCAGGCCTCGCAAGCATCGGCCCTTCCGGACCCCGCCAGTTGGTGTTGACATCTCTTTGAAGCACGCGTGGAACACAACGCGCCGTCGACCCGGGCGTGGTTTTTACCCGACAGCGAGCTACTCGTTACTCGCCGCTTCGCAGGAGGTGACTGCTACCTATGCATTCTCGCTCCATGCCAAGGCCTGGACCAGGGCCAGACCAAAACTATCAAATTTCATAATCATCGTTTGCTAAGCTTTTTCCCAACTACATTGGAAATGTATTTCAGTTTAAACGGATGCAACTGATTAGTGTTATGTTACATGGTCGAAGTGCATATCTGACCTCCACAACCCTGGCTTTTGACGACCCGTAAAGACTGTCAAAGATCTATGTATGACGGCCGGGGCCAACGGCTTAACATGTTTTCCGAAACAATTAAAAGTAAAAGGTAAAATTGCTAAAATCAACAAGTTTGGTTGTTGACAAATTGATGAATGGGTTTCGTTGTTATTAGTAAAAAGGAGGACACTTCTGTTGATTCTCTTAAATAATTTGTTGCCTTTAATGGTACCCACGGAGCTTTGTCATTTTAGAGACACGGTGTATGAAACTAGAAAATGAACCTGATATATTTTATTTTTGTGAATTGTTCAGTGCAAAACTTTATTTTTGTTTATTATAATTTACGATTTAAGTTTTCACTTTCACTTTGATGTCAATATTAATGTAGTTTTATAGAATCGTTTGCTTTTACTATTTTACCATTTTACATAAAACCCAGTAGTAAATATCATTATGTCTCACAACTTTGATCCCCAAGATACAGGCGCCACCTAGTTAGGGGTCCGCCGTAAAGATCAAAATGAAGATCACTAACAGTTACAGACCGTTAATAAGATTTATTTATTTATTTATTTATTTATTAACACACAGTACAACACCTTACAGTCTCCCAAGACGATGTTATACACACTTAATAAACTATTTCTATCTATAAAATACACTTTAACATAAAATTTAACAATAAACAAAAAAAAAAAATACATTTCAATTAAGTATCTACGCCTTCTTCAATGCCCATTTGTGCTCCTGAAGCAAATTTCGGCAGGCCATCGAAAACATCTTCCGTCGGCACATTATTAATAATGCGAGCGGCCCTTGAAAATGGGGCAAACTTTAATAAATTTGTCCTAGCCCATGACCTCTAACAAAGCGGGGCGGCGCGCCCTCACATATCCGTCCGGGACACGCAGCCGCAGCACCTCCAGCACATCTGGGTGGTGCACCAGCCTGCGCAGCACCCTCGCCACGTACTTAGACGAATAATGCGACTAATGCGACGTCCCTCCTAACCGCCAACCTAGTGTACCCGACCATGCCCAAGATAAGTTAATTAACCTACAAGATGGGCTTATGGCTCAGTAATAACAGCCACACGGGTCAATTAAACAGGTTAAACTATGCTTGCCGAGGTTTGTTCGTGGATGGGTGACCATCTTTACGTACCAGACCCCTCCGTGGCTCGGAAAACACGTTAAGCAGTTGGTCCCAGCTGTCATTCGTGGATCTTTGACAGTCGTTACGGGTCCTCTGAAGCCCGAAAGTTTGACAACCAGTCTCACCAAGGGGTATCGTGTTACCCAGTAACTGGGTTGTGGAGGTCAGATAGGCAGTCGCTCCATGTAAAATACTGGTATTCAACTGCGTACGGTTAGATTGGAAGCTGACCCCAACGTAGTTGGGATAAGGCTAGGCAGATGATGGTAATATCATAAATGTGAAAGTTTGTGTATTTAGGTGTTTGTTTCTCAATTACGCAAAAACGGCCGAACAAAAATTTAACACACAGGTAACCTCGACACGAGCACGAGCGAAGTCACTGGGCTGGTAAGCTGGTAAGGAAATAATTGTAACAATGGTTCTATAACTGTATTATTGTTATCATAGTTTACAATCTTTCTTTGAGGACCCAGAATAAATTCGGTAGGTAGGAGATAAAGCTTCTTTTAGTACAGTTCCCAGTTCCCTATGTAGGTCGGGTTTTTCCCGAAAAATCCATTTCACTGTTCCTAGGAAAGGAAAATTATAAGAATATGCTCGTAAATGTTTGCCTTTGTCGTAAAAGGCTTTATTTTATGACGTAAGACGTAGGTGAACGTAATTGTGGAGGCTTTCTTAGTATACCAAGTGACGTCATCAAAGTAATACTCAAGAGTGTTAGGATTGACTCCTTACTCTATTTTCTGGTTATGTAACATATTTTATATTGTATTAGGATATTAAAGAATCTGAAAACATCATTATTAGAGATCGGACATTCTTTTTTTTTTTTTTGTTTTGGGTTTTGGCTTCGCACGGTTTGTGCATTTAGCCAGTGTCAAGTAATTTTTCTTTTCCATCAAGTAAATGGCCCGATATCGGGCACGAAGTTACAAAACAGTCATAGTCGTCTTTAGTCAGTCAAGTCACAGTTATTGTAAAGCGGTAGTAACTTTACAACAACCTATTAGGAGTTTTTGGGAGGAACACGAAAAGTCCACGTTAGTCACTTATTTTCACCTTCACTACACTTGTGCACTCACACGTAATTAAATTCACTACCAAAATTATTCAATTTTATTCGCTATTTCACTAAATTTCATGAAAATAAAAAGTCGTGCGACATGTTCCAACGCGATCCCGCCAAAAACTTGATCGGACATTCGGATGCATATTTACCTAAAGTTAATTTTTTGTTATGAAAGTATGGAAGCGGCTTTTAAAAACATATTTTTATGCCAGGAACACCGGGAATGCATAACTAGTCAGGTGTATAGTATGGAAACGACTTCTAAATTATTAGCATTGCAAAACTATTCAGACACATATTTATTTAGAATTAATGTTTAAACCCCGATGCAAATATATGTATGTAGGGTGTAAGGGAGGGGGTGGTGTGTGTTAGTAAATTTTTTTAACATAAATTAAATAAAGATTCTTTCGTTACAAAAGCGCATTCCATATTAACCAACATCGTAACTTTAGGTAAATGTGCATTCGAATATCCGATCTCTAATCTATATACAAGCGACTAGACTTAGTGGAATCAATTAAACGAGTAGATACACCACTAAACGATAAACTTGTTTACCACCAGAGCAGTGGTAGTGCAGAGGAAACGGTCGCGACTTACGGGTTGTAGGTTGCAGGTTCAAAACCTAACAGGCGGTTTACTTTGTATAAATAATTTCATCAACGCTGACCTTAAAACGGTAAAAGGAATACATCGTGAGGAAACCGGCATGTTCCAGAACGAAACATTCGAAGCCATGTGACATCTCCAACCCACACTCGGCCCCCGTGGTAGATTATGGCCCATCCTTCTCACAGAGAAGAGGCCTGTGTCAGAAGTGAAAACATTATAGGCTAAATGCTTATGTTTGTTTACCAAACAGCATGAAAGAAATCTAACTTAGAGCATACGAAGCCGGTTCAGGCCTAACTGAAAGTTACGCTCGTTTATATGGATACTAGCTTGTGCCCGTGATTTCTTGCGCGTGATATTTCGGCCCCTGATATACCGCGCCGCATCCTATCGCTCGCCCACGCTATTGTTTTTTTTCTCGGCGCCCAATGGTACTAGCGTGACATTAAATAGCCTATAAACTTCTTCGAAAATTGGGCTATCAAAAAGTTTTTTCTAATCCGACTGGTAGTTTCAGGGGCGTTCAAATAAATAAAGTCTACAGCTTTATATACTCCCGCGATCAACCAAGTTGCGTTGCGTCGCGTCGTATTCAGAAAAAAAAATCGTATCGCCGCGAATCCCCACAACAGTCGCTTTTAGTTAAGACGCATGGTCATGGAAAATAGGTTTTATCAATTTAGCAACAGCCGAAATAAGCAGCGGAACCATCCAAAATTAAAATCAAACGTGTTACCTTAAAAATCATGATCCCATTTTCCTACCAACTTCTTTATAGCCGTAAATTCCACATCAAAAAACTACAGCTCCAAACAATACCGGTACACGTATAACAAAACGCAGGGAGTACAACATAAAGGGTGTTGCTACAAAGCTTCGGGATAAAGAGATTAATCATAGGCCGTGAACGCGGTTAACCGGCGTTTGTGTGAATCGCGTGTGGCATGGCTGTGGCGGCGTCAACACGTAGTCAATGTATAGAATTTGAAGTTTTAGTTTAATTTTTGTGTGAAGTAAAACATTATGTAGTTTTAAATGCGTGGAATAACCGTTAAGGATTTGGTCCCGGCTGTCATTCGTGGATCTGTGACAGTCTTTACGGGTCTGTCGGTCCAGTCTTATCAAGGGGTGTTACCCAGTAACTGGGTTGTGGATGCCAGGCAGTTGCTCCATGTAAAATACTGGTATTCAGCTGCATCCAGTTAGAATGGAAGCCGACCCCAACATGTTGAGAAGAGGCTCATGAAATGCGTGGATTTAGAAGTGTTGTAGTGGAGCAGTGGTGGCCCAATGGTAACGACCGCGAATTTCGAGTTGTATGTCGTAGGTAAACCCAGATAGGCGCATTCATCATCGTCCTCGTCATCATTTCAGCCGAAAGACATCCACTGCTGGACAAAGGCCTCCCCTAAGCTCAGTCACTTCAACCGTTTCTGTGCTTATGCCGCAGTCAGCGGAGTCCTGCGCCTTCACAAGGTCAATCGCCACTCCAGAACCTTTCGACCGCATCAGCCATCTGTTCTGCGAGCAATGTCACTGGCGCTTTACTTTGTGTAAATTATTTAATCACCACTGCTCTTTAAACGGTGAAGGAAAACAATGTCAGGAAAGCGACATGTCCTAGAACCAAAAATTTGAAGACATGTGACATCTACCAACCCGCACTAGTCCCGCGTGGGGGATCACAGCCGTTCCCTTTCAAAGAGAGGAGGCCTCTGTCCCAGCAGTGGGAACATTTTAGGATGATTATATATGTATGTTATGTAAGAGGTATTGATGTTTGTGAATACTGAAACTATATTAGAAGTAGTTCAAAGTTCTAACAATCTCTGTCTATATGTCGCAGCATTATCGTATAACACGCCGTATTACAAAGAGGCGAGCCCGCCCACCTTTCGTTCAGCTGGATTTCGATTCGGCTGAAATAAAGTACGCCGCATTGTATGAGCAATTCGCGTTCGTCAAAGTGGCTTAGTAACGTGGCGCCCACATACAAACGGGCGCATCTTCGATACGCTGCTTTGAAATCTGACACGCGCCGCATGATCATAACCACGATAATGGCGTCGCAATCGACAAAGGCGTTACAACAAAGTGAAAATAATATTGAATTTAGAAGTGCAAACATTGATAACATTTGTGAAAATAGTGAAATAATTGTCGTCTTCTTCTGGTTCTTATATTACAGAAGAAGTCGATCGAAGTCAGGTTCAGGATTTCTGTGTGCAGGGTTTAAAGGAACCTAACAAAGCCGAACCTCGGGGTAACTTTGACATCGACCGTCTTCTTGTGAAAAAAATCTCGAGCATTTCATGAAGTCAGCAAATCTACGATATAACCACGATATAGTCACCCTTCCTTGCCTCTTGCTGGCAATAAAGCTAAACGTTGAACGCAGCTTTGTTGAATGTATCGCCACCATGATCCGGCTGAACGAAAGGTAGGTAGCCGCATTTCAAAACAGCGACGTTTTTCAATCGGGCGCGCCTATTTGTAATACGGCGTGTTATACAATATGGCTGCGATATATTCACCGTGACATTTTAGTCGTCTTACAACGGCAGCCCACTGCATGTATTCAATGACTACTATACATTGAAATGAACTTATGAATGATTAAAAATATCATTCACTAAGATGCATGAAGTAGTTTGAAACACCCTGATATGGTGATGAAATGAATGATTGAATGTAATGGTATAGGTACCTTCTACCCTTTGGTACGTAAACATTATTAACAGGATGATTCATAATTCTCAAGCATTATTTATTATTCTTTGTACCTTAATTAATGGTAACAATTTTTTAATCGCGCCTGTAAGTATTTTATGTCGGATACATTGAGTGGACCACCTATGTAAGACGACTAAAATGTCACGGTGTATATTATTCGAGTTTGTTTTATAAGGAGAAGTCTATCCCTGGTTCTATTTTGGTTATTTATTTTGGCCGGGGTATTTAATTAAGTTTCTGAATGATTGCCGCAATGCAGTGACGGGTAAGTTTCAGCCTCTGTATGTAGCTTGGTCTGTTTTGCAATTGTACCTTCTCATGTTTGGAGTCGCCGAATACAGAGTAGCAGGGACAGTAGCATGGACTCGCATGAAACCATGAATTCGTTAAGTCCACTCTCGATCCCTTGACCCCTAAAAAAGATTTGTTCATTTGTTTCCTCTCAACCCTTAAACATAGTTCACACTTGACCCCCAGGGGGTGAGATTAAATTTTCATACAAAGGACACACATACCTCGCCCACTTTCGAACCCTAGTTCGGTAAGTACCTAAAATTAATATTTTGAGACAGTAAGGTACAGACTACTTTGGGGGTCGAGAGTAAACTAAAACTTGGCTGGAAAATAAAAACCACTTTCGACTCCTAAGGGTCGAAAAAGCTATAGTCAGGGGTCTAGTGGACACATGAATTATTGGGAGTCGAGGGGTCGAGAGTGGACTAAACGCATAAATTCAGCACATGATACTAGACAACCCCCCTAGATGTCCCAAAAATGTTTAGTCGGTAGTAAAAAAATGCTGTTTCACAGAAAAGTGATGATCTACACGGTCAAAATGTTTGGAAGATAACTGAGAAGAAACAACGCAGGGCTAATATCCCAACGATCCTGTATAAGGTAAACTCGTATTGTTGAAAAAGAATTTGTGAGTTCCTAAACTGGTAACTACTACTATAATTTGTTTAAAAAAAGAAAACATAGCTTTCTAATAAAAATACACAGCAGAAATAAACTCTGAAACAAAATACGCCAATGATTACTGCTGCCCTGGCCGCGTGAAAGAATTCCGTGATCTGTGCCCGTGGCGTAGCGGCAAAAACGCAGTCTGACTTTTATTTATTGCTGAAGATTTTTCCTCAACAGGGAAGCGTTTTATAGGTGTTACGAGGTATATTAGTTACGTGTCCGCCTCTAGGTCGCCGCGAACAGCTTTGACATGTTCTTTTTTCGAATGATATGCAATTTTCTTTATTTTTTATCGGAAATCATGTCATTGCTTTTTTTTTGTTGTATGCCATGCAAACAACAATTTTGGTGATACAATTCTGGGTAAACTGAAGTGAGTGAGTGGGATGTGGAATGAAATTCGCTCGGGCCGATTCTGTCAAACTAGTTATTAAAAAGATCAGTCGTTTCCCGTATCCCGCTCACATTTTGCAAATTATGAAAAAGGGATGTTCTTCTTTAGTCGGGCCTTCATTACTGAGGATCGTGGTCACTGGCCTATAAGCGGACAATCTGCCTTCATTGACTCCGGTCTAAAGTTGCCACCACTGTTGCCACCATTACCTGCTGAAATTTACTAGAGGACGTAGCTTCTTTTACTTCGTCAGACCAATGAGTAGGCGACCGGCCCCGTGCTCTCTTTCCTTAGGTATTGCCAACAATGACCAGATTTTCAAGACTGTTATCTCTCCATCGCATTATGCAAAGGAGCCAAGGGATATAATACATAGGATACAATTAAATAGCACCTATACTGGTGCCGTCAATAAACGGGAGCAAAATGGCATCCAAGTAAAAGGCGTTTTTAACAGCTCAAAGTTAAAACGATGAAAATGATACATTTAGGAATCGCAACCTTAATCGCGATGGTCATCGTTAGCCGAGAGCTGCAAAATCATTTCGAATCAATCTGCTTAGCCATTTTCCAACTCCGTTGGGGTCGGCTTCCAGTCCACCCAGATGCAGCTGAATACCAGTATTTTACATGGAGCGACTGCCTATCTGACCTCCAAAACCTAGTCCTTAAGGAGAACCTAGTCGCGAGCACGAACTCACTGATGGGCCTAGCTAAAAAGCACGCTGTCTCACCAGGCATCGCGTCCGACAGAGATAGTACCAGTGATGAGCTGATAGACGCTAGTCTACGCGCACAACATTATTGTGTGAGATGCAGGATCATTTTTAGTACAACAGGCGCGTAAAAAATTAAGAACAGTCCTTCGGAAGATCGGGTTTTATGAAAAGGCCACTGTGTAAATCAATGACCAATAAAGTTTATTGAACGTTTCGATATTTGAGCTTTGTCGGTACCGACTTGGTTTTTCAGATTTTACACTCCTTTTATTACTTAAACACGCCCAAAGTTAGGTTAAATTAGCAAGAAAAACGAATCTTTGTTGGCTCCTAACTTTTTAATGGTTTTTTATTTTAATATTCTGTTTCCGTACAGACAATATTAATAATGAGACAAAACCATACCATGTTTAATTTTTGATGTACATTGTCGAACAGTGAAGTAATACACTCCCGAAGTTTGTATGGGAAAAATGTGGACTAGGTTCACCTTAAGACTGGTAATAAAAAAGATTTTTGTTTTTCATTTTTTATTGCAGCGAAAAGAATCCGCATTAGTCCATTCTAGTATCTAACAACTTTATCCACCCCATTAGACTACAAAACCGTGATGTTACGTATGTGCTGTGAAAGCGGTAAACCTAGCAGTTAACTCGAATAGCAGCCAGCGTACGATGTAACTTTATTTGACTTTTACTGCAACGTTGCCATGTAGTCGCTGCTATGAAAACTATTTACTTTATAGCGTGGATGACGTCAGAGTTGAGTAAAGGGTTTGCATCGGGATGACATTTATCAGAAGGCGCGTTTAGATCCAGGCGACATTTGTTATCACTAGTCACACTTCCGTCTGTCAAACGGGGTAGCTATTTGCAATGTCTCTCGTGCTTGTTTATTGTCGCGGTTCATGAAAGGCTATCCAGTAGTGGTGATTTGATAGTAGATACATGTATAAACCACTGATTGGAAACCTCATAATTATTCCCTTTCCTGATACCAGCCGGCTCTTTTCTTAAAGCCATCCTCTTTTTAACCAAAATTTATGTCATCTCTTTATTTCTATGCATCAAATGACAACAGATTTCTAGACTACCTGTCGGTATCTCTCTCTTGCAAGTATCGCGCTCGAACCATTGGCGGTCTTGCTAACTTTCTTTATGCCATTCTGTTCCCAAGTTTGGCCGACAATGACACTTCTGCAGTGAACCGTCGATATGACAGCACATAATAATAATATGTTATTTATGATTTTTTGAAAGACCGTGACGACTCGTGAGCAAATCGTTACTGAGTGATATTTAGATAGCACTCATAATATAGTGCACTAGCACTATCTCATAGTCAAAACCTATAGGTTCCTTTTTCTGTTCTTACTTGTCGTCATTTCTAATGTAAACATGGCACGACGTGCAATTGATAATATAAATAAAAATACGTAAATACTATGAATACGCCGACATGTTTGCGTAAAAGCTTGGTGAACATAATCGTGTTGCGTGCGCTACTTGTTTGAATTTACTGTTACGAAGAGTGAGCGTGAACGAGGCATGGCGGTATTGCGTGTCGCGATATACGTAAACGTTCAATCAATTATTATGTTTAAGTTATAAACGTGACTTTACCTGTGTTATGCTGTATAAAATTCTGAAAAACACTCGGAATTAATCAGAGAGTATTTTTGAAACAAGAAATAATAGAATATTGTTTATCTATGTGCCATTTTGTAAATTCCTTTTATTTTAACCATTAATAAATCAAAAAAATATCTGAACAAATCACTTTATCTAAAAGTTTTTTTTTTTTTCTATTAAAGTACAGCAGTTACTCTGTACTTTGTACCGATACAGGTACAACACTAAAAAAAGTAGTGGGTTCTATGCACACAGCAAGGACATAAGAGACTTTGAGTTTGTCATTTAATAATAATTATCAGCTTAGTAAAAAAATGGATCCTCAATATGTGTTTTTGGATGAATTGTTAACAGTTGTTTTAACAAAATTGGAAACACAATAACTCTAAACTTTTTGTTCGTCTGAATAATATAACCTTAATTCTATTTTTACTCGAATTCGGTGAAGCTAAAATTAAGGAGTCACACGTAATCTGTGTAATTTACGCCTTAATTACATGACTTAGTAATGACTCCGATTATACGAAAACGATACAAATCGATATTAATGTCTTGTTTAAACATTTTTAGTTGGCGTTTTGTTCCTAGCTTTGTTTAGGTTTTTAACTTTCTTTTTTGTTATTGTTTCAGATGCTAACAAAAATTCATCGCAGTGAAGTTCAATCAAAATACTAGTGTGTAGTGAATCATGAGAAAGGTGTCAATAAAACTAATATGAAGATGTATAGAAAGTTATTTTGGACGCTCATACATGGCTTCGCTATGTTGCCTACAATAGCTGTACGGGGTAAGTAGTAGTATTCATTAATTAATTAATGGAATAGTAATAATCGGGGTTTGCTAGCTACCAATAAGTCCACATTCCCAGAGACGTAATAAATTCGCGGTATTTTTTCGTATCTTCAACGCACTGCTATTAGCGCCGTGAGTTGAAAATCGAACAATGTGTTTTTTCGACGGGCTGAGAATCAATGCTCGGTTCAACACCGAAAGTTAAAAACTCAATGCTCAATAAAATTCCACTGCGATTTAATTAGTTCCGTGTTTACGTTGACTAATCGTGTAAGAAATAGTATAACTTCGTTCCAAAACACAAATGCACAGCCTGCGAAAATGTTTTCGGGTTCCGGTGATATACCTGAAGTCACATTAGACGTTAAAATTTTTATTTACGAATGAGGACAATATACATTTTATTTTATTTTATTTTTGACAATAGAAGAGCACTATGAGGAAAAAAAGAGCATCAATCAAAGGCAGGTTACGCGGTATCTCCAAAATCATCCTAAAAACGTAATATAACAAAGTTGCCAGTTACGTTTTAAGGCACGTTGATCCGCGGAATTTTTTGCTGTTTTTGTTTGTTACTAATATAGTTTTAAGTCATGGAGTGTAAAAACCAACCTGTATAAATAAAAGTCGAATCAAATCGAATTTTATCTAGGCATGGCATACCTATGCACATCAGAACATTAATCGCAATTTAAAACTTACGCTCCAACTGCTAATCAACGTAACTTAATTTATACTTGCTACTTGATTCATATTTAAGTATCTGCAGATAACTGAAACTTGATCAATATTAACACGCGGCTCAAAGGACCAAAGTGTTCGTGTTAAGTCATTTGAATACTTAATCAAAGGACCCCAAATAGTTCAAGTGCGACTAAATGAAGTGCGGTTCTCACTTCGGTCTAAGCACGACAATACTTAGAATTGACAATATTAATTATATTTTATATTTGAGACAGTGACAGAATCTGAAATCAAATCAGATCAAAACATTTATTTTTGCAAACATGGGTAATTGGTAGGTACATAGTTGATTTCTTAAAAAAGTAGTCCTCCATATTCTACCGTCTCGTGGCCATGCAAATAATATTCAGTTCCAAAATTGTACAGAAATTCTATTGATACCGAATAAATATAAATGTCAAATCATCAGAATTACAAAAAAAAAAAACAATAAATAGACTAATAACTAGAGATCGGATATTCGGATGCATATATACCTAAAGTTGAGAGGTTGGCTAAAATGGAATGCGCTTTTGTATCGATTTTTTTTAACTTTTATGTAAAAAAAAAATGTTTTTAACACGCCACCCCTACTCTTACAGACTTACACCCTAGGTACATAGGTATAGGTACCAAATTTCCATCGGGGTTAATTTTTTAATAAATATGCGTCTGAATAGTTACGCAATCCTAATCATTTAGAAGTCGCATCCATACTATACAATTGACTAGTTATGCATTCCCGGTGTTTCTGGCATCCCAGGATTTTTGTACAAAAAAATATTTTAAGAAGCCGCTTCCATATTTTCATAACTAAAAATTTACTTTAGGTAAATACGCATCCGATTATCCGCTTCCTACGAATAACATTACTTAATTTTTTACAGTAATGTACAAAAAAAAAAAAGTATGTCAAAGTGTCAATCAGAATAAAAAGTGTCAGAATAGGAACATGTATGTCAATCATAATAATAGTACATCAATCAGTGCAGAGATTTATCATTAAGGAAGTCGTCAATTGTGTCATAGGTTTTCTCAATTAATATTTGATTTAGTGCCCTTTTAAATTTTATTACAGTCATATTTTTTATCACATCAGGTACTCTAATATAAATACAAGCTGGGGGCAATGTCAATTTTTTTTTTGTTTAAGTGCGGTTTTACATTTCACTTGGCATATTTGTTTACATATTGAGTCCGTATAGGATTTTTTTCGAACTGCTGACAGTTTTTTAAATAATTGTGGATTGTTTTTTTACAAATAGAGCTGTTTCATAAATGTAGAAAGAAGGAAAGTTAACATTTTTAATCTATGAACGCCCGCGGCTTTTAATTCGGAAACAACAGTTCAACAACATTAATTACGTTATTTACGTTGCCGAGCAGATACATTTTCGAACATATAAAGCAATGGATTAGCAATTACTTTCAAAATTATTTAGATTATGATAAATAGTGTGTTACGGAATCAGGGTACAGAGGCCTTAGTGTGAGTTTCATTTAACCATCTCGAGCAAACGCATCGAACGCGTTCGGCGCTCCGATTGGTCCTTCACCGCTCCAGGGACGATCGAAGCGCCAAACGCGCTCGATGCGTTTGATCGAGATGGTCAAATGAAACTCACACTAGGGCCTAAGATGTATGTAGAAGATCGAAGCAGGCGACATTCTGTAGTTTCTGCCTACCCCTATGGGAACAAAGCGTGAATTTAGTGTATTATTATAAATAACAGTAACATTTAACCACTGCCTCACCATGCCATTAACTAAGCCCTACTTTACTAAGTATCCTAAGTGTTATTCCAGGTTACAAACTATCTGTGTGCCAAATTTCATCCACATCCGTTCAGCCATTTTTGCGTGATTCAGTAACAAACATCCGAACATCTTCACAAACTTTCACATTTATAATATCATACTAGCTTTGGCCAGCGGCTTCACCCGCGTGGATGTCGAAAACTATCCCACGGGAACGTACTACCGGGATAAAAAGTATTCTATGTGTTGATCCAGGTTATAAATTACATGTGTGCCAAATTTCATCCACATCCGCTCAGCCATTTTTGCGTGATTCAGTAACAAACATGCAAACATCTTCACAAACTTTCACATTTATAATATCATACTAGCTTTGGCCTGCGGCTTCACCCGCGTGGATGTCGAAAACTATCCCACGGGAACGTATTACCGGGATAAAAAGTATCCTATGTGTTTATCCAGGTTATAAACTATCTGTGTGCCAAATTTCATTCAAATCCGTTCAACCGTTTTTACGTGAATGAGTAACAAACATCCAAACAACTTCACAAACTTTCATATTAATAGGATAACTGTAACATTTAACCCACCGCCTCCACCATGCCATTAACTAAGTCCTACATTACTAAGTGATACTGATTGACGCTAAGTGGGCGCTAACGCACCGCCAGACTTACGACCTTGGCGACCAGCCAAAACTAGGCTTTGGACTATTTACATAAACGGTTACGTGTGGAGGATATCTGGGATTGAATCTATATACCTTGATAGAATCTTTGGAGGTTGGAGAGAATGGTCATTTTACGGAGGCATTGGTTTCATATAACATGACAGCTGTAGGCATTAGGCGGAGGTGTACTTACAGTAAACTCACATTTCGTCAGTTATGTTTAAGTCCAGTGTAATAGAGGGTGACCCTATTGCCATCAACCGAGCAATCTAGGCTCAGAGCTGCTACTATGAAATTCCTGACAGAAAAACTCAATAATACTTTGTCCGACCTTCGAATCAAACCCAGAATCTCATGCTTGGCAATAGCGCTTGTGACCACAAGATCAATGAGGCAGTCAAAAAAATGTCTCCCCTTTTTTTTTGATAAGGAAAATTGCTACATAGGCCGTAAGTAAGTACCTATTTTTAGTTTTTTTTTCAACGGTTACAGTGTCGCAAAAGACTAAAATGTTCCTGTAAAATATGGATCGATATCCAATAACTGGGCTTTGAACTAACTATTTACATAAACGGTTACTTATGGAAGGTATCCAAGGTTAAACATGGGGTATATTCATAAACGATGATTAAAGTTAAATGATGTTTGAACGTCAAAAATGTATGGTTAAACGGACGCTAATCATAACTTAACTTTCAGCAACGTTTATAAATAAGGGGAATGATCCTTATGGTATAAGCTTTGGAGCTTGGTTTCGCTGGTCCTGATATTTTACGAAGCGATACTGGTTAAAACTACGAGTCAGTGATTAGACTCTTGTTTGGGGATATCCACACCTTCATTGTAAGTAGAAATAAAGAAGGAAGAAAATACATTTATTTAGCACTGCCTAATAGGCACACAATAAAAAGCTGCAGAAAATGAAATAATAATCTAATACAGTGTAAAGTGCGATGTAAGAAGCTAGCATTAAAGTGTGTCTCACGGCTGCGCCAAAAAGGCCCAGTTCAGCGAAAATGCCAGACAACTAGTGCCTAACACTGGTTTTTAACCGGACCTGAAGCGTGAGGTGACAGATGTAAATCAGTTTTATACCAAAAACTGCAAAGTGAAAATTAAATTAGTTATTATTATTAAATGTGGAAGTAACTCTGTCTAGCAGTCCGTCTCTTACTTTTATACGCCTAAATCACTAAACTGATCGTTATGAAATTTGACGGAAAGGTAGCCTAGGACATCAAAAGACAGGTTTCTTTACTGCCGGCTACAGCCAGTTTTTTATAAGAAAAAAATGACAAACTAACTACCTTGGAATGCAAAAATTATATATGTAAGTATTATCAACTGCAAAATTGAGATGTATTAATAACATAGTCTCCACAAAACTGTTAGTATTTACCCATACATAAATTCTGTACAGTTACCCCCGTTTCCTTGCTAGTATTATTTTTAAAGCACAACATCAGTGACTCTCCGAAATTTCGTACCGATATGAGAGAAGAAGCACTGAACAATACGCGTAAAATCACGCCGTACCAATCAAGCACACGACCAAAACATCAATTACTGCCACGTCAGCCAACACGTGTTAATAAACCCAGCATATTACCCACAGAGTAACGTAATCGAACTTTTTACCGGCTCACTAGGGGCCGATGCCAGAGAGCGAGTGTTTAAACGTCAATCTTCCTTTTACATTACAGCATACTGTACGGGGAAATTGCCACTGACACTTCAGAAAATTGTAGCTGGCTACCAATAAATATTTGCAGCCTTTAAAATACCGTACTCTGCGATGTTAAGCTTTATGTCGATAGCAGTAGAGGTGGTTAGATTAAAGATAACACTTTCCCGACTAATTAAAGAGTTTGCAAGTAGTTTGTCAGCCTGAAAGTATTTCGTTAGTATAATTTGTACGGTATGAATAATGTGTCTAGGTATAATTAACGTATTACGTTAGAGATTAGCTGATACGTTTAGCGGATAAATGGCCATTGTTTTGTTGGTCTTTTCATTAATTAATTGGTCTTTTAATTTGGGTTCGGATTATAACCGTTGTTTTTTTTAGATATTGTGTCAAAGATTTGAGTCGATCGCAAGAGTTAAGAGAACGAGAGGGTCCCAATTTTTTTGTTTTTTTATTCTTTATGTAAACACCCGGGCGTTTCCTCCCGCCCTATCCGAAACAGGAACCTCCCGAAACAGCCATGTCCGGTGAGGACCTGTGTCAGGCGGAAGGTGAGGACGCCATGCCGCCTCTCAAGCCACTCCTCAAAGAGGGGACTTACCGCCGCAATCGTGGCGTGCCCAATGTCTGGCTGGTTAGGTACGCCGTTGGAGGTAGAACACTATAGGCATCTTGTAACAAACGCTTGATTAAATTATACGGGACGATGCCTATAATATACTTACTTAAGTGTATTTTTATACCTTTAGGACCTGCCAGGTCCTAAAGGTATAAAAATTTCGAGCCGCGACACTAACAATGATGATGAATGATGATTGATGTACAAGATCCTCTAATGGAAATTTAAGTGATTGGTTTAGACATGTTTTTACTTTGAATTTGTATTAGTGCCTTGCTTAACCATTATTTTGATTAAACGATGACGGTCAATGAATAAAAAACCTTTTTTAATTAAGTCAATTTGTGTTTTATTTTATTGTTTTTATTACAAGTAATGAAAACTCAACTTACAGTCTTAAATTCATTGATTTGCTTCAGATATTTCCATGTTTGTTACATACCATCGCATCAAATCGTGGTGTTTACACTCATTTTTATTTCAGTATATGGTTTTTAAAACCAAACCCAGAACTATTGTATTTAAAAACTGGTGCATACTTCTAACTTCCGTTAGACAAATCGTTCTCCATTGATTTGTTAGTGGTCGTAAATACCAACTTCTTGAATTTTCTGGGGTGTATGTCCAAGCTAACTTTTAAAATAAGGCTTTGACATAAATAGCAATAATGTATTATTAAACACCATCGTATTTTACGTATTTCTTGTATAGAACACAATTTTACAACTTTTAAAGTTAAAAAGATATAAGCCAAAAACGAAATTATTTTTTGTTTTTCGTTGATTACCAAAAGTGCTATTTTGGTGTTTACGACCTTTGTTGTCGGAAGCATCGATGTGTACGATTTAACGGTAGGACCGTTTATTTATCTGCCGATATCCCGGTCCAAACCATTGGACGGATCTGTCAGCGGTGCGCGGCCCCAGGCACACAGGCAACTGAGGGAACACGGGTGGGTTCTAGTCAGTAAAAGTCTGACACGCCCTCCTGCTCCACCCAGAGCGGGAGAAGTTATTTATTGATTTCCCACCCACAAAAATATCCATTGGACGGATTTCGATAAAATTTGGGAAAGAGATAGGCTAGTTTTTGTCTCGGTAACACATTCCTGTGAGATAATATCCGGGTGAAGTCATGGATAGAAGCTAGTAAACAATAAATGGGTAAACCATATAATCGACAATGTCATTTGACACCATCACTTAAGAAATGTCTATCTAAAATAAAACACAATATCAATCCTTCTTTCCGCAGCAAAAAACAACTTCTCAAAGAAACAGAATCATTAAAACGAAATAACAAGAATATTATAAATAATCGGAACACCAATCTAACTTTGACGATACCAGTTACGTTTGCCGTAATTATAACGAGGTCTTATTTCCTTCAGAATAAGTAAATAAATGTCTCCAACGATTTCGGGACGGAAAAATGGAGGAATATTGACAAGAGCCGCTTATTATTCCGCTTAAGTTGGACGAGTCAACTGGGGGGAATAAGTTATTTTGATGCTTTTACTTGTAAGGCTAAGTAAACAATTTTTTATCAAAGAAAGGGTCTGGGACTTTGTAGTTTTGCTTTTGAGGTCGGGGAAAAAATTATAAACGAAAATGATACTTTATTTTCTTGATAGTTGTGATAAATGGTGGAATACTCTTTATGATATACACCAAAAACCACCGCAAACACCACCACCACAGCGTAGCACAATCAACCTGTAATGTCTCTACTGTTAGGATACAGACCTCCTCTTAGTGAGAAGGAGTGGGCCATAATCTACCACACGAGCCGATTGGCGGATGTCACAAGTCTTCAAAATGTTGGTTCTAGGAAATATCGGTTTCCTCACGATGTTTTCCTTTAAAAGTTAGCAAAATACATGCAAGCGAAGTAGCGGGCAACAGCTAGTATCCTATAAACCTAAGTGTGTGAGTATGTGAATCCATTTGCTAAACGGATCGATCCACTATTCGTGACCAAACGTTTATAAATAGCTGAAAGAACGAGGCTATTCTGAAGAGTTGCCTAATGACTCAGTAATCGATGGATCAAGTCTTATTGTGGCTAGCTTTTCGGCTAGATAAGTAGATACTTTTGGGCTTACCCTAAATCTTATCTCGGAATTAGAGTGTCTTATTTTTGGCTTTTCAACAGTAACTTACACCGATTTTTTCGTTGGTACTGTTAAGGCAATTATTTATCAAACGACGTAAAATGTATTTAATATTTTGTAAACACCATGAAATTTTAGTCGTCTTACAAAGGTGGTCCACTCAATGTATCCGACATAAAATTCCTCTAGGCGTGATTAAAAAATGGTTACCATTAATTATGATAGGTGCAAGGAAAAATAAATAATGCTTTAGGGTTATGAAACATCCTATTAATAATGTTTACGTTTAAAACAGTAGAAGATAATATCTACCCAGCGCACGAGTTGAGCAGATACTCCCAAATAACAACCAAACAATTATACACCCAATTATACATCTGTGGCGGACATCTACAATGCCCCATAGACAAAACTTCAAATCAACAAATGTTCAAAAACACAAAAGTAAAGTGTCGCCATCTACAATGCGAACTACTCAAGACTTGACGTCACACCGCAACTACATCAACTACATCGCGCAAGCAAAGTTTACCGCGCGATCTACATATATAGAACATCCCGACATCAATCGTCGGGCAGTTGCCCACCAGACACAACACCCGTCTGGTCGGAGGATCCCCCCTTTATTATAGAGTATGAGTGAACTTTACACTCTGTTCCTCATACCTCTATACATCTAATAATTTTATTACAATAATGAATTGAATTGCTTGCATTACTACGTAGCCCTCTTCCTCTTTCGTAATTTTGCTATGCCCGACAGGGTCCATATTGATCTCACTGTTTATACCATCTATGTAAAACATATGGAATGCAATAAAGAATCGAGTATTGAGTATTGAGATCATTCTATCTCAATTACATTCCATCTCCATAACAGGGTGTTTCAAACTACGACATGCGTCTTAGTGAATGATATTTATTTTTAAATAATTTAAATGCTAATAAAAATCATTTGTTTTAAATAAATGTTTGGTAGACATTGGATACATAAAGTGAGGTCGATTAAAATGCCACAGTGTATTTATAGAACAAAGGAGAATATAATGGACAGAAAAAAACCATAATATAATGTTAGCCGTCAACAACCATCGTCTAAAATAATGTTTTAATCTGTAGGTACTATATCTGTATAAAGATACAATTTCACTCGCAGAAATAAAAGAGTAGCGAATCGGTCGAGATCAAGATTCAGTGTAGCTGTATCCTAGTTTTAACTAGGATTGGTTCAATGCTAAGCAATTTAGGCTTGAGCTATTCTAGGTTTCAGTCTTGTAGTTTCGTCTTAACACTTAAATAAATGCACTGCTAAATTGTGGTCTCTGAAATCGACTAACTATTCAATAAAGTATATACACCGTGAAATTTGAATGGTTGTTTTCCCGCAGCGAAATGGTTTTGTCTTGGTAATACAATTGTTTCATAAACAAATAAAATATTAGAAACAAAAAATGGCAGATTAACCATTGTGAAAAATCACCACGTGTGCAAGTTTATTTTGCTTCAAACATTTGTGCATCGCTGTTCCCTTTGTCGGCGGCGCGTGCTATTCGAGTAGTATCTACAAATTATCTCTAGTGTTACTATTGAGTAGTGTTTTGTCGAGTTGATGAATATTTTTTAAATTATTTTAAAACAAAAAAATCTTTATTTTTACTCCATGCTTCAAAGTACTCCCTAAGGCAAGTTGTTCTGCCGCGGGAAAACAACCATTAAAATTTCTCGGTGTATATATAATTCCTTTCTTTAGTATTTTTAAAAACTTGTTTTCTCTAATCTTCAAAATCTACTCATCACATTTACTGAATACATACTTTTAATAGGTCAGTTTTATTCTATCTCACTCATAGTATTCCAAATTAATGAAAATATTATTCTCCAAATTATTCTCTAGTTCCGAGAAGCAGCGAAGCAAGAATTCCTGATTAGGTGTAATCTTCAAAAGCGTATATTTTTTAGTTTTTATACCAACTTGTTTGCCGCTATTTCGCAACAAGTATTGGAAGCTCATTTTCTCCGTAAACATTTTCTGTTACGGTAAGCAGAATATTTTGTTATTCATAATATTTTTTATAGAAAAAGTACTGCATCGGATACAACCCAGAGTATTTTCAAACTCGGTTCATTTTATATTTATATGAATTTTCCTTCTCTTATATTTTATGGAATATTAAGACAGACAACCGAGAGTATCTATCAAAAGACAGACAACCGAGAGTATCTATCAAAAGGTTGATATTGCTGTAGCTGCTTATGTAACTTAAATCAGTTTTTGAGAATATTATACATGACATTCTGATTATTAGGTTTTCTATCTGGTATTTCTCAATAAAAATCTCCCATTACTTCCCGTGGGAGTCGTAGAAGGCGACTAAGGGACTTACTAGAGAATAGGCAGCAGCGTTCTCTATGCATTTTTGAAACCATAATGCGATCGCCAACCCGCCTGCCAAGCGTAGCGATTTTTTTTTTTGGGGAGGCCTATGTCCAGCAGTGGACGTCTATCGGCTGAAATGATGATGATGATGATGATTTCTCAATAGTAATATTCGTCATCTTCACCTTCTGGATTTGTGCCCGGTATTCTGGGGATAGGCTTGGTCCTATTACCAATGTGAGAAATTAAACACAACTACCTCTGCTTAACCCTTCGTAGAATCCATGCGTGATGTTATGTTTTTTTTCTTCTGATTCCGTTATTTTATCAATTCTTAACCGAACTCATTAACACAGAGTTCATACATTACTAATATAAATGCAAGTGAAAAAAAAAACATGATTGAAAGAAGGAGAGTATTCAGGAGCAAAGGACCAATCAATCTTCCTTGTCTTTTCCGAACTATGTCGGAATCGGCTTCCAGTTTAACCGGATTTAATTGAATACCATTTTATATGGAGCGACTCCCTATCTGAACTTCACGACTCAGTTACTGGGTAACACGAAGCCCCTTGATAAGACTGGGGAACAAAACACCATTATTCCTAAAAAACTGGGAGCACAAAATAAATCAACGACAGAATCCTTGGATTCTTTCCAATTAGAATTCTGTCGCGTCACAGAAGGTCTTAAAGATAAACGAAGAAAAAAGAAAAACACTCATTAGACACTTGATTGTGTTTTAAAAAACGACCCTTCTTAATTAATTAAAGACGTAGGGTCTTTCTGCTTTGTAGAAAATTAAAAAACAAAGTTTCGAGAACAATCGGTGCCCACATTTAATTTGTTTTCGTGAAGATTCTTCTTTTATCAGATATACCTAATATAATCGAGCTTTCATTGTCGAATTTGGCGTTTGAATCATTACACTTTATTGATACATTACTGTGATGGCCGAATATCTTGCCTCAGAAAGCACGTTATATCTACGTTTGGTCCCGGCTGTCATTTGTGGATCTTTGACGGATGTTACGGGTCGTCAGAAGCCCGAAAGTCTCATCAAGGGCAATCGTATTACCTGGGTTGTGGAGGTCAGATAAGCAGTCGGTCCATGTAAAATGCTGGTATCCAGCTGCGTCCGGTTAGACTGGAAGCCAACCCCAACATAGTTAGGAAAATGCTAAGCAGATGATGATAATAAATTATTGTTATTCTGATGTTTGGTGTAATTTAGATTTGTGTCTTAACGATCTTAATAGTCTGTTTACCTGGGAGCGTTTTGTTAAAAGTTTAAAAAAAACTCATAAGAACATTAAAAGCATTAACAGTGTTATGTGATTTACTATTTATTTATTTATACTTTTTGCACATAAAAAAAAGTACAAAGGCGGACTTAATGCCTTAGGCATTTTCTACCTGTCAGCAAAATCAAAAATCAAAATCAAAATATTTTATTTCACATAAACCTGCAAGGGCACTTATGAAACGTCAGAAGCTAGGTGCATGGTTTCAATTTGTCGCTTCCTATGTAGAAGAGCCCGTAAGGAACTCCACGGTTACTCTTTTAAAACGAATTGCCATAAAACAATAAACCAAGGGTGGTGAAGAGATTAGAAGGCAGGTAGCTTTGGTTGAGAGGAAAAATGATAGAAAATACTATTCAAAATGCAATCAGCATAATGAATACATAAGATGCACACTAAAACATAAATATATTATAAACTTATAATATAAATACAATACACATATACATCTATATAAATAGCTACATATCTTTTATATACTTACTGATTAAAGGGAGAGGTGTTGAGATGTCTCCACGCTATTTGTTTAACTAATTACGTAACTGTAATCATTAGAAGTACTCAGTATGGCGACCAAACCCTGAACGCAAAAGATAAAAACGGGCTTTGAGCAATAAAAGAGATGGTAAAGCGATGATTGAATTTAATTAATTAACGTTATCAATGAAATTAAACTTTTATTGTCCAATTTGTACTAATGAAAGCAGTTTCGTTGACGAGTAATGAATTAATTACATTGACGTCGATAAAAATAAATCTGACACACGTGGAAAATACTATGGTTCTTTTTATAATGAACAGCAACCTGATTTTGCATGGATGCAATTTACACGTGAAGACGGATTTGAGCGGTAAACTGAAAAAAGTACTAGGCTTGCATGAATGACGATAGTATTAATAAGTACCTCTTTTTCCATATATCGAGCTTAATAGAGAGTGGGCCGTAATCTATAACGTGGGCCCAGTGCGGGTGGGTAGATATCACACGTCTTCGAATTTTTGGTTCCAGAACCGGTTTCCTCGCTATGTTTTCCTTCACCGTTCACCGAGGGGCTTGAGGCTAAGGAATAACAGTTGCATGGATCGATCTATCAGGTTGAGGCCCTGGTAACTTTAAATAATGTCGTTATGAGCGATAATAGTTCTTATTGCAGTCCGATAAGGGTTAAAATCTGTTGTAATGAATTCGAATAATAAATGAGCAAACGTACGTCATAAAAGTGCAAATAAAATCGTATAAAATTAGATATTAACTATTTAATAATAAATAATCCATCACTGGATGCAGTTTGGCATTTGGAATTTTATGGTATATTTTTAATTAAAATTATAATTGTTAATTGTTGGATAAACCGATTTTAAAGATAATTAAGAGGTGACTTTGATGATTTTTTGATGCATTAAAGTGTGTTTTATTATGTTTTGAGTTCCATCACTGTATGCAAATTAAACTCGAAAATACCATTTTTTTTTTCTTTCTAAATTATTTACGGTTAAAGAGATACACTGGTTTTAAAAACCACCTTTTTGATCGTTTTCAAGAAATCTCCGCCTTAAGCTACGCTTGCTGCGGTGGGTCCGTGGAAGGTTGACCATCTTTACACACCTCCGTTCCTCGAAAAGCACGTTAAGCCGTTGATACCGGCTATAATTTGTGTATCTTTGTCAGTCGTTACGGGTTGTCAGAAGCCTGAAAGTCTGACAACCAGTCTTACCAAGGGGTATCGTATTACCCAGTTACTGGTCCCAGGTAAAATAGTCGCTCCATGTAAAATACTGGAGAGTGACATCTACCAACCCGCACTGTGCCTGTATTCCAGCAGTGGTAAAATTATAGCCTGTTTATGCATGGAAAGAAAGCGTAAGTTTATGTTTGCATGTATAATCTAAAACGAAAACTCAACAGCACGAGAAAACTCATTCACTTCAAAATAAACATCAAAGTACCACTAAAACTGCAGATGCACAATATTTACAACCAAAACCCATCTCAAAATATACAGTACATTATTAATAATAGATATAATAAATATAAAGTGTACTGCGAACCAGCTGTGAGGAACCTTTGGCCCATTGCCACAAGCGTGTAGCGGCATGGAAGCCATGTTTTCGATATTATGTAGCTATTGCGACGCTTCTCAGAAAATGAATCGAATAAATATTGAGGAGATTTGTTATGATTCCTTTTAATATTTATCGGTTTTTCGAATTTATGTGCAGTTGTTTCGTAAGGAAGAGATGGATCTACGTTTTGGTCCTTTGGTTCGTGGAGTCTTGAATTGGTGTTACGTGAATGGATACGATCCTAATCTTTACTAATACGGTATATGGTAATCTTTCTTTCTTTCTTTTATATATAATATTATAAAGCTGAAGAGTTTGTTTGTTTGGTTGAACGCGCTTATCTCAGGAACTACTGGTTCGAATTGAGATATTCTGTTAGTGTTGGATAGCCCACTTATCGAGGAAGGCTATATAACATCACGCTTTAGAAGCCGAGCAAAGAGAAAAAAGAATACGTAGTACTCGCACGGGCAGGCGATTCAAAGCGATGGGGTGGGTCGGGGTAGCAAAAATTTAACGCGAACGAAGTCGCGAGCAGAAGCTAGTCACTACATAGTATAAAACAAATTCGCTTTCTCTGCCCCTATATCCCTATGTATGCTTAAATCTTTAAAACTACGGAACGGATTTTGATGCGGGTTTTTTTAATAGATAGAGTGATTCAAGAGGAAGGTTTATATGTATAATACACCGACCTCCACGCGGGCGAAGCCGCTGGCAAAAGCTAGTAAGAAATAAATTCATAAGAGGAGAGTACAGTCACGAGCACTAATATGTACACGCTAACCAACTTTGAAAAGTGATTTTCTCCTCTCGTACTGATTGTAATTTTATGTTATAATGAAAATAATATTTTGGAACCGACACTAATAATGAAATACCTAGGTTATCTTAAGGTCAGGCTATGTGTCTACATATTAATGCTCGTTCCGTGTGGTGCCGGACGTAAAAGAATAGCACCATCCCATTTCTTCCCGTGGGTGTCGTAGAAGGCGACTAAGGAACTTACCAGAGAATGGGCAGCAGCGTTCTCTATGCATTTTATCACCATACTGCGATCGCCAACCCGCCTGCCAAGCGTTGCTATTATCGCAAAACCCCTTTTGGAGGAGGCCAGCAGTGGACGTTTTTCGGCTGAAATGATGATGATGATTAATGCTCGTGACTGTACAGGAAGAACCGGAAGACGTAGCGTTGGAAGGCCTCCCACAAGGTCGACCGATGATCTTGTAAGAGAGGCGAAGCACAGAACCAGTCGAAGTGGTGGTGCTTGGAGGAGGTCTGTGTCTAGCTACGTGGACGTCTTCCAGCTGAAATGACGATGACATAAGAGGAAGAAAGTTTTGAGTGTGAATTTGGATAGACCAAAGGAAGACCACAGAAACGATGAATGAACAGTCGAAGAATTAAAGATGATGTTAGACCTATATCACAAAATACTTTGTGTCTTAACTTTTCAGAGATCAAAGTCAAAATCAAAAGTAATTTATTCAAACTAGGCTGAGAGTCAGCACTTTTTGAACGACAAAATTACATAAGACAGTCCCCCCAAAACGCCCGCCCTTCACCGCCGATCAAATCATTGCATATTCTTTCTAGTAGTGACAAACAAGATAAAGATCATTTTTTTCGCCTTTTCGTCAATTATTTTACTTTATATTAATAGTCAGATGGTAAAAGGGAACCCAATCAATATTAAAGCAGCTGAAAGAGCTTCAAAATTCGTCACCTATAGTCGATACAATATTTTCATATAAATTAGTTATAACATTGCATATGTTATAACTTATTTATATGAAAATATGTATCGACTAGGTGGATTTCGTAACCTTGAAATAACTTGGTAAAAAGAAAGATTTGATTTAATCACTTTTGTTACATATAAGAGTGCCAACTAACGTCAAGATAAACCATACGTTTTTATGCCTTGTAATTTAACGTAGATTCCTTTGTAAGGAGCTTGAAGTAATAATCTTGTCTGAGTTAAATGTGGCTTATCTCGCACCGTGCGTAGCCTGTGTAACGATTATAATAATGTATAATATCTTTAGTACCTACTGTAACATGCATGGCTGGTATTATGTAGGTATAACTGCTGTACCTACTTAAGGACAGAGAAATGAACGATTTACTTTTTTTTTTTTTTTTTTTTTTTTTCTGGGTGGGAAATCATCAAATAACTTCTCCCGCTCTGGGTGGAGCGGGAGGGCGTGTCAGACTTTTACTGACTAAAACCCACCCGTGTTCCCTCGGTTGCCTGTGTGCCAGGGGCCGCGGTATCTCTTTCGAACAACCCGCACCCCTGGCAGGCATTGGCCCTTGCGGGCCCCATCAGTTGCTGCTGACATCTCTTTGAGGCGCGCGTGGAACACAACGCGCCGTCGACCCGGGCTTGGTCCTTACCGGACAGCGAGCTACCCATCACTCGCCGTCCGCAAGCCCGTGCCTACGGTGGCCGGGAATCAGCCTGGGATTTCCGACGCCCAGGGCGTCTCCTGCGAAGGCCACGGCTGTGAGGGCGCATGTACTGCATCTCCCTCACGTGCGCCGCCTCCCTCTTTGCGAGCATAACTGCTTCACTGAAGGAGGCGACTGCTAGCCATGCACTCTCGCTCCGTACCATGGCCTGGACCAGGGTCGGACGCGAGAGATCGCCGCCGCCGATCACCTCCACGAGGACACGGCGGTGCTCCGCCCAAGTGGGCAGACCTCCATCGTATGCTCCACCGTGTCCTCTGGGCGATCTTCGCAATGGAAACACCCGGGCGTTTCCTCCCGCCCTATCCGAAACAGGAACCTCCCGAAACAACCGTGTCCGGTGAGGACCTGTGTCAGGCGGAAGGTGAGGACGCCATGCCGCCTCTCAAACCACTCCTCAAAGAGGGGACTTACCGCCGCAATCGTGGCGTGGCGATTTACTTTACAATGCTTCTTCTTCTTTTCGTGTCGATGGTACTCGTACACTTTCTTTTTTTTTAAAGTTTGAGCCCAGTAGGTGGCCACGTTTTATTACGACATCAGTGGCATTATTTAGATCAACCAAGGTGCAGGTGAATGGGCACTCCACTCCACTTTACAATGCTATGATGATATCCATCTTTACTAATATATTTTAAAGGAAATAACTCTGTTTTTATGCTACCTTTTCAAACCAAAACCACTGAACGGATTTCGATTAAATCTGGTAATGAGATAGGCGGCATCCTGGGAAAGACTATTTATACTTTTGACTTCAACTTGTCAACATCCGTCTGGCCGGAGGATCCTCCCTTTTTTTTTTTTTTTTTTTTTTTTTGATTACGGGGGGAAATCCTCATGGATGTCCTCCGCCCCGGGGAGGGCGGAGGGGTCTGTCAGACTCTTACTGACTAAAACCACCCCGGTGTTCCGTCTCTCACTTGCACCGGGGATCACGGGAACTGATGTGACTTCCGCGATCCCCGGCTAGTGCCGGCCCGCCTCTGCGGGCCACGTCGCGATAGGGGGGGAGTGAGGTGTTAAACTCCCCCCTTACGTCATAGAGAGGCGCGCGTGGAACACTACGCGCCGCCATCTCGGGTCCAAACAAGTAGAGGGCGACAGATTTCCCCGGATCTGTCGCCCCTGGACCCATTTAGGGGGGCTGGAAGAGGGCGTTATCCGCCCTCCGCCGACGCCCGGTGCGTCTGCTGCGGATCGGGTTAGCGGAAGCAATCTCATGCTCCCTCTCCGCAGCCTCCTTCTGCGACATGACTGTTTCGCAGAAGGATACCACCGCGTCCCAGGACTCCTCGCTGCCGACCATCGAGTCGACAACGGCCGGCAGCGACAGGTCACTGCCTACTCCTGAGATGAGGGCACGGCGCGGCTCCTCCCAAGCGGCACACTCTGCCAGCGTGTGCCACGCCGTGTCCTCCCGACAGTCGACGCAGTGGTGACACCGAGCGTCCGGCTCCCTGTTTATGCGACACAGATACTTCCCGAAGCAACCATGCCCCGAGAGCACCTGTGTCACCCGAAACGACAGGGAGCCGTGCCTCCTCCCGAGCCAGCGCTCGAGTACTGGCCGGACCGCCCCGATGGTAGCGGGGCCGGCGGTAGGGCGTGAAAGCCTGTCCCGCCATTCCGCCACCAGGGCTGCGCGAAGCTGTGACCGACGCAACTCCAAATGTCGCTGCGTCAGCCACTCGCCCCGCGCCCTCGAGTCCTCGCGCCACCGGTACAGTGACGCGAGTACCTTCGCCTCGAGGTCCCAGGGCGGGGATCCGGCCAGTACACAAGCCGCCTCGTAGGAGATCGTGCGATACCCCCTAATGACTCTGACGGCCATCGCTCGCTGTGGCCTTCGCAGGACAGCGATGCTGCCGGCCGTCAGGTCAGCCGCCCAGATCGGGGCCCCATACTGGGCCATCGATCGCACGATCCCCACGTAGAGCCGCCTACAGGCGGCGCTCGGGCCCCCCAGATTGGGAAGCAGCGTTGACAGCGCCCCAGCCGCGCCCAACAACTTGGGCGCCAGCCGCTGGAAGTGGGGGCCAAAATCCCACCGGCTGTCGAGCACCAATCCTAGATATTTCATGGTGGACTCGACAGCGATTCGAGACCCCCCGACCACGATGTGTGATCCCAGCGGTGGCGCCCGCCGGGGGCCATGAAAGACCATGGCCTCCGACTTGTTGAGGGCCACCTCCAGGCCTAGGCGCCGTATGCGGGTCACGACCTGTGACACCGCAGCCGTTGCCAGCAACGCTGCCTCCCTGTACGAGCTCCCCCGGGCCGTGACCAGCGTGTCATCCGCGTAACACGTCAAGTCCACGCCCGGCTGGAGCTCGCCCCTCAGCACCCAGTCGTACCCGATGTTCCACAGGACCGCTCCTGCGGTGCGGTGTTCCACAGGGTTCGGTCGTGGGACCGCTCCCACGACCGAACCCTGTGGAACACCGCACGACATGCGGCGCTGGTTTCCGCCATCACGTCCCGTGTAGGTGACACACCTTTCCGCCAAATAAGCCCCAACGATGCGGCGGAGGTAGGAAGGCACCCGATGATACTGCAGTGCCTCCCGAATGCAGCTCCAGGGCAGGGTGTTGAAGGCGTTGGAGATGTCCAAGGACACCGCCAACATCACCCCGCCCCGGCACACCGCTTCCTCCGCCAGGACTCTCACCCGCGATATCGCGTGGATGGTGGAGCGCCCGTGCCGAAAGCCGAACTGGCTTTCGGCTAGGTCAGGCCCTTCCCTGCTTAAGTGGCCGACGAGGCGGGCAGCGATTATCCGCTCAAACATCTTACCCACCTCGTCGAGCAGCACTATGGGCCTGTATGCGGACGGCGAGTCCGCGGGGCGCCCCACCTTCTTGAGCAGGACCAGACGACCAGATTTCCACAAAGTGGGAAACTGGCCCTGCTCAAGGCACGCGGTGTAGAGTCCTCTCAGTTGGGGCTCTAGCTCCTTTAGAGCGAGGGCTAGTACTATGCCGTGAATACCATCGGGCCCCGGAGCCACGTTCTTGGCCCGGAGCCGCATCACGGCCACCCTCATCTCTGCCTGTGTCACCTCCGGGACGCTGATGGCGCTCTCTTCGGTAGGCTCTGCGGCTGTGGGCAACGCCATCGGCGGCGGAGTGTGCTCCGCTCTTGCCGGGAAGAGGGCTGCGACTACCTCATCCAGCAGCTCAGGTTGGAGACTCTCCGTGAGTGGAGGCGCCGCGGCTCGAAGTTTCCCTCGAACCGCACGATACGGGCGCCCCCACGGATCTCCGTCGAGAGTCTCCAACATCTCTTCCCTGGCTCGCGTCCTCGCTTCGCCGATGGCCAGCCACAGAGCCTCCTTAGCCGCGCGGTAGACCTCATACCGCGCGGCTTCTTCGTCAGGTACCCGACGACGTCTCCTCCGGTATCGGGTGTACTGGCGTCTGACCGCCACGCACTCGACACGTAGTCGCGCGATTTCGGCAGACCACCAGTACACCTCCGAGGATCCTCCCTGAGTGAACTTTACACGCCCTGTTCCTCATGCCTCTAAACGAACAACATGTGTATCGGTTTCGTCAGCCTCCATGCATACTCTGCACATTGTGTGGAAAGGTTTTATTAAGCGAGCGGTGTTATAAATATTTTTTGTACCGATAACGCTAATGGACGAACATATAATCAAAAACGTAATACTAATTTAAATAATTAACACAAAAGCACAGACATGCGTTATACCCGATACACAATCGCGAAAATAACAAAAAAAAAAACATAAAAAAGTACCAGGCATTCATGAGCGAAAAGAGTTAATCGCCCGATCATTTGAGTGCATCCAACACAACACACTGTGTGTGATAATAAAATCCATTATATGGAAAGACTCGACACGAAATATGCCAATTAACTTATGTAAATGTGAGTGGATACTGTGAAAGAAAAAAAAAAACCTTTAAAATTTAATGTTGTGAAAACAATGCAGTGTTGCATTTTCAGCGTTTTTAACTTTTATGTTGAGTCTGTATTTAATGACCCATAGGTCTGTTTTCTTTGCTGAATCAATTCGTGGCCTGACGCGTTTTCGTTGAAGAGACAGTAAATGAAAATGTATTTTTTTAAATAATTGACTACAGTATACACGGTATTGTACTTTTCTATGAAACAGCTGGTTCTGTTTTGATAAACGACGCTATTTTTGAGTTTCTACGAGGGGGTCTAAAACCATGTGGTGAATTAATTATGTCAGTTTGCACGTAGTCCTTACCACCCTGTATTGTGCAAGTATTAAAAAAAACTTTATACACACAATGCACGACTGCCACATGCAGGAGGCATGACTGATTGGGTAAATGTATCTAATAGGTAAGGATACCGGCCTCAATATTCTCTGCAAAGTCTGATTATAACATTTTAAGGTACAAGCCTACGTTCGGCATCAAATATTTTCCAACCCGCTAGGTTGACAAGAATGAACCAGCTTCGTTTCAATATCACGAGAATACACGGCAGTGTTCTGGGTTTCTGCCAAAAAGCCCGCCCTATGACCTTTTCGGAGGCCTAGTTAGCTTTCCCTAGAGAAAGGAACTTATCTATGCGGACAAAAGGTGAACATACTTTCATAATTACAGTAACTTAAGTGGCGAAACACAGTAAATATTTTACCAAACATTTTTAGCATTGCCAAAAATTGTTCACATTACCCCAAAATTTCACACACCTCGGAAATAGTCAACATAATGATTCCTATCGCTATTGTTTTAAGGTTGAAATTGGTACAATTGTTTTTGTAATGTAGTAGCAGCTCATTTGGCTAAATGAACTGACAGTTTGCCACCTACTTCTGAAACAATCCGGGGAACTTGGCTCGGGTACCTTTGTTAACCGATTTAATTCAAAAGTTTTTGGACTGGGGATATTTTTGCATTTTTTAACGTTACGCTTACGACACCAGAGACAATTCAGAATTGTAATTGGTTTAATGTACTTTTACAAACGGTACACGTACTTTTTAAGATCCTACAATCAGTCTAATTATTTCGCCGTTGTTTAGACCTATTGTCTAGAATAAAGTTCTTCTAACGGAACAGACAGCTGCACTGTTGCGGAATTTGTTGCGCCACTTCTTCTTCCAGGGTACAGCACTAGGAAGTGCTGTAGAGTTGGCGCTTAGTATGACTGTCTTATGTTATTTTGACGTTCAAAAAGTGCTGACTCTCAGCCTAGTTTGAATAACGTTTTCTAAGACGTGTGCGTTGAAACATTTGATTTGAAAAAAAAAAATTGGAAATATGAATAATAATAATAAAATATTATTCACAAAGACGCATGATGTAGTTTTGAACACCCTGTAATCTTTTACCGTTTCATACGTAAAAAATATTAACAGGGAGGGTGTTTCATAATAATCATAATCCTAAAGCATAATTTATTTTTCTTAGTACCTATTTATTGTCTTAATTAATGGTAACAATTTTTTAATCGCGCCTGTAGGTATTTTATGTCGGATACATTGAGTGGACCACCTTTGTAAGACGACTAAAATATCACGGTGTATATGTATCTTCGCTCATAGAGGTTAAAGTTACCAAATGAAGTATTGACTATAACGTTCCTCGACGATGCGGCTTCGACTTTTAATTACTCTGAAAGCAATTTGCATACTTAATTTAAATCTATAGGCATTACTGCAGTAATAAGTTCCACTCATAAATTAAACGCGATGAAATGTAATTACATTTTACTTTTAACGGAATTTGAAAGGTTGTGTTTTACTTTGAGTAAAATCTATCGTTTTAAAAGTTAAAATGTCAAACAGCTTTAGAAGTTTGCGAACTAGAATTAATATTCTGTTCATCGAAGTTTTCATAATTTAATATTTATTACAGAAGAAAAAGTCATCGTGGGCTGAAAACTGCCAGATTTCGAGTTGAAAAGTAATATTCTATTATGTCTTATGTCATTTTACCTCCTTATAATCTGCTCTTACCTAAACGGTGGACTGTCTTAAGTCATTTTGACGTTCAAAAAGTGCTAACTCTCAGCCTAGTTTGAATAAATGTTTTTTGACTTTGATTTTTGTACCGTGTATCCTTGTTTCTATTATTTTATAGGAAGACATCAGAACCGTTTTCGCATCAAAATAGACCCTAAAGTAAACACGCAGTTACAAACAGACTGTATAATTAAATAGCATGAAATGTGCGAAACTCGCGAAATGGTAGGCATTCATCGTTCAGCTTAATAGTGTTCGAAAATTAGCATACTTGAATTTTGATTAGCAGTAAAACACAGTTGAACTTTGTAACTGTACTCTGCCAAGCTCCCATTAGCGCTGGGTTAATGGACAAAACCTCTGTCATTATGTGTGGTGTTCTCATAAATTGTGGGCCGACAGATTTTATTACCAACTTTGGTTATTGTTAAATGAGTTGGATTTTTTACTGCAGTGAAGATTGGTTATTATTGAAGTTTTGTTCGGTTTTAATGGGGCTGCGTGCAATGGAAATGTACAATGTTGTGACATTGTTGTAACATTATATTGGACTTCCGAAAGTTATACCGGCGAGGAGGAGCGAATCCGAACTTCAAGCATCAATGCTAAAGTAGGTATGTTTGTTAGTTACGCTTTCTCGCTAAAACGACGGATCCGATTTGAATGAATATGGCACACAGATAGACCGTCACCTGGGTAAGGGCATAAGCTATTTTTCATCCTGGATTACGGACGAAATCGCGGGCAAGAGCTAGTACTAAGATAAATAGAGCAGTGACAGTACAGCACAGTATAGCTTCATGTTGACTGTCTTCGATAAAGTAAGGTATGCCTCGCTAGCTATTCCTATACATTTGTAAATATGTTAAGGTTTCTAATATACCAGGAAAGTCAAGAAACTAGCTAATAGGGGACTTGTTTAGTTCCGTCTCAGGAACACCTTTTAGGAAGTTTGTTTTTGTCGCTTACTTGTGATTTTTGCAAACAGATTGCATAGTTGTTAACGCTATGGCCTGAAAGATTAAATTTATTCGAAACGGTATCACATCAATGTTTTTAATTAAACCTGTAGAAAATACTCGTAAAATCGCTTACAAATCCTGTTAAAGCATTTATTCATAACACCCGTCTTCTCATTCCATTTCAGACCCCAAACAAAACATTACCATAAAAAACAATTTGTGTAAAACACTCAAATAATACAATTATTACGGTGAAATAACAATAATACTGACACAAATCCGTCCTCCTTCGGACCGAGACCGAACACAATGTTCCGAGGGAAGGGACGCCCTTTACAATACACGATCCCTCGGGATCTCGGTTGAATTTCATAAATCTTTCCGATGCTTCCTTTAGCGTTGAAAAGCATCGGAAACCCGGAAAGTCCTGTTTTCATAAGCGGACGGTGAAAGGATAAAACGCTATATTTCCGTATGTCGTTACGTTGCCAAGTCGTGACTAAATGGTGTTAAATTCAACACACGATGCTTCTATTGTTCGTTATGACGGAATTATGATGAATTTTTGAATTTTATCGTCCGTATGTGATGAGATTAGGTTTTTTTGTTTTGTTCTCTTTTGTTGTTTTCAGGTAAAATCTTTTCTTACTTTGCTTATTTTGGAATCAAACTCAACAAAAGTTAAGCTCTAGGACTTACATTGTTCTTATCACTATATACAATTTTGCGTGTTGAAAATATACTTTGTCTTGTAGAAACCATGGTAATATGTAGGTATGCCAGTATTGATTACCATGTTATGGTATTATGTTAATTTGGTAGTCAAATCCTTGTTTCCCCGAAGGATTGGCTAAGGTGTACCTTTACTCCTGCATTTCGCCAGTTATGTTTTAGTCCCATGTTATAGGGGGCGACCCTATTGCCATCAGCCGGGCAAAAATCTAGACTCCGGGCTACTGGATGTCGCTAGTGCCGGTAGTTCATATAACAATTCCTCACTTCCGAATTCAACATTTTAATACTATCCGTACCCATGAGGACCGCATTTATGAGTGCCTATATTCACTCTGTCGTCATCCTTTACCATCCGTTAAAGAACACAAAATCCAAGCGAACCGGAAACTTTTAAAGGAGAATAAATAAAAAGAGTAAAAAATCGCGCTTCCCGAGTTTCAACTGTGATTATCTTGAATAGGTGTAATTAATTTGACAGGCCCCGGGGTTGTTCCTTAATTACGGCTCTGGAATTAAGACGCTCAAGGAAATTATTTGAGACGGCTCTCTGTGACAACGAAGTGCTAGATGCTAATGTACGTTTTTTTAGGAAGTTATAGGCTGTGGAAGAGAATGTTGGTTCAGTGTACTTACAAAAATGCTGTAAAATGTTAATAAGCTAGTGGTTGGTTTTTTACTTCAATACCTTTAGAAACTAAGCACAATGCGTAGACTGACTGGACAGTTCCACTCAATCTGTGTGGTTCTTTCTTTAAAAGACCATATCAGATACCAAGATTATATCTCCGCTTTAAAAGAGACTGTGACCTCTGAGTTGTTTCGGCCTTTCGTAGAAAAGTGTTTGTACAAATGTACTTACAGAAATAAAACAGCTGGGAGCAGGGTTTATCAGAAACAGAACAGGGCTGTAGTTTTCGAGGCACGAGGGGTCTTGGTGTTGTAAAGATGGTAGCCCATCCATGGACCACCGCGGCAAGTGTAGCATAACATAATCGATCAACCCCTGCAGCTGTTATTACTTAGCCATAAGCCCTTAATCACTAATAATCATTTATTTATTCTTGTACGAAAATTAGCGCCATTTTCACGTTTGCTACTTCCCAGAAAAAAAACACTATCTCCATTTCAGAAACGAAAATACAAGAAAATCTTTTCGTCCGTAACCTACGTAGAAGCAAAATCTTGTATATCCACATCACCGTCATTCATTCGTGGCATACATATGTAAAATATTTCTCGCGCGCTTTAATACAGCCGTATGAATATTTTCAGGCGTCAAGATGAATGTGTGGTATTATCATTGTGCATTCAGTTTTACGGCTGTTAAGTATACGTGGTGTATTGTTCGGGGTCGTTAAGTTTGGGATGCACTTGATGTATTTGTGTTTTTTGTGGTTTGTAGATTGATATACAAAAAACCTGGCTTGTATAGTTTGTTACTTGTGTGGTGACGAAACCAGGTGATGTTGTTGATTAACTCAAATCTAGACCAAAATATATCTTTCTCATTATTTTCGCCTGTTTCCAAAGTCTGCTTCTCTTCTGCTTTGCCCGGAAACTATTAAAATCGTGAGTATTTTCACTTTATGAAAACGTTTTTAACACATGAAACGTCATTTGATGAAACGTTTATATGCTAAAAATAGAATTACCCGCTACAACGGGGCACAATATTGCGTTTTAAGACACAAATCCTAGATGACACCCAAAAAAGCCAAGGTCAAATGGGACTGGGTTGGAGGGACACATTTGCCGCATTTTGGATGCATTGTGGGATAAGACTTCACACAGCATGGTCCCAGCGAACGTCCAACGGCATCGCGGAAGATCCAGGCGTAGATGGCGGGACGAACTGGACGCTTCTATGAGAGGTTGGTCCATATTGAGTGCAAAAGGAAATAGTCCTTTGCCCTGCAGTAGAAAAATACAGTCTCATAAATGTAGATTCCTCAATACGGTACAAAGAAATCGCAGCATACCCATGTTCTTATAATCAATATCAATATACTCTGTGCAACCCAAAATTCCTCCACAATACATGTATACGATTTGTGTCATTACCAAGTGAAAGCTAAACTTACTGCGAGCAACCAAACTAATGTGTTTAGTTCTAAAGTCATGTGTAATCGATAGTGGAGACCCGCAAATATTATCTAGGTACTTAATTAGCGGCAAAAGTGAAAACTTGAATAATAAAAGAAGGCTAATCTTGCACGAGTTTCTTTTGTCTAGTACAGAAAAAAAGACCTTCTTTTGTTTATTAGAGCAAACTACATAAAACATAGCAAGGATTTTTTGGCGCAAGGCCAAAATTGGAACAAACGGCGCCATCTTCTCTTCTTTATTCAAATTCTGTGACTATTTCAACCATGTTTACCAACAACGCCCCCTATCAATATCAATCAGGGGCCAAAGGATCCTTGTAGCACTCTGCATGCGATCAACCAGTTTGAACTTGTACACCCGTGTAAGCGCATAGCGCCCAATGTGGACATGAACTCGCCAAGCCAACCGCACCCGCCACCACCCGCGCTACCGCTTGCTGTATGAACAAGCACTTAATCACAAGAAGCTGCTGCTCTTCTCTTGGAATTTCCTTAGCTATGTTGGCTATACGTTGTCTTTGACTGTCCTGAGCCATGTTGGCTATACATTCTCTTTAACTATCCTAAGCCATGTTGGCTATATATTGTCTTTGACTGTCCTTAGCCGTGTTGGCTGTACACTTTCTTTGACTATCATTAGCCATGTTGCTGTAAATCTTTTTTCGTTGTACTTTAGCCACACAATAGCTACGCCCTATTTTTTCCACTTCGAGTGAACTTTCTGAATTAAGTTACTCTGTGTTTTAACCGTGAAATGCTAAGAGCATACGAGGCGCACCTGCCTCACCATGGAATGTGAGACATAAATTGTGTGTGAGTGTAGCATAACTTTAGTGGTTGCGATTGGTCTTAAATATGTTTATCGTCTATGATATGAGTAAGTTTCTGCGCGGTGTATAATAAAAAGTGGACTAATTAAGTGTGGGAATTGTGTAGTGTAATATGTGTAGCAGTAAAGTTTATGTTTAACAGCTCATGCTTCGAATTATGCCATTGTTATATTATTATAACGTTTTATGAAGAAACATCTAGGTGTGACAGCGTTCAATAGTGGCTCGATAGGCTACTAAACAAAATATTAATATAGTTTTCGAACTTTTTTTTTTCGTAAGATCGAATCTAAAAAGCAAACAAAAAAAATGGCTGTGTGTTAGTGCGCGGGTCATCGAGATATACAGGATAAGTTTTTATCCATTGCGCAAACTGTAACCATTAATTCAGCATATCATTCTAGAACCCCATATACAAAAAATATCAGCTGTTCCATACATTTTGACCACATAGGTACAGCTGATTTTTTAGTGGATCTAAAATGATATGCTGTATCCATGGTTACAGTTTGCGCACTGGATAAAAACTTATCCTGTACATCTCGATGACCCGCGCACTAACACAAAGCCAATTTTTTTTTGTTTGCTTTTTAGCTTCGATCTTACAAAAAAAAAAGGTTCAAAAACGATATTAATATTTTGTTGCGTTTAGTTTGCGCACTGGATAAAAATTTATCATGTAAACACAATCAGCGAATTATGTCCGCAACTTCCCATTGCTGGGACACAGGCCTCCTCTCTGTGAGAGGGCCTGCGCGTTGGTTGTTGTCACGTCATGTCATCGAATTTTCGATTCCAGGACGTGCCGGTTTCTTCAAGATGTTTTTCTTCACCGTTTTGAGAGCAGTGCTGATGTAATAAATTACAAAAAGAAAAGCGCTTGCTTGGAAACCTCTATATCAAATGGACAAGAAAATGAGATTATATAGATGCTGATTTTCCAAACCAAACCTTAAAAATCATAATGGTAATTCATTTATTAGTTCTATCCACTGAATTCGGAATTTTATTTGTTTCCGCCTACATTTTGCAACAAAGTACGCTTCAACACGAAAATAAAGATAAATAATTACGTCACACTGCATAATTATACCGACCGCGATGCCTCGTTCGAATAGCGGACTCGCTGTGCCACTAACCCGCAACACTCGCCCGCTAAGTACAATGTGTGGATTTAAAATTCCATTTCCGTGGACGTGATCGCATAAGTTCCGATCCGGATTCCGGAACGGCGCCGTGTTTGTGCAGTTCCACCGATTTTAAGTGTACTCCTTTTTGTTTTTCCGTTCCGCGGTTATGTTTTGTTACAGTTGCGTATTGATTGTACTTACTGTGAGCGGAGAGAGGGTTGGATCGCTTTTTGTTGTCGGGGATCGGAGTTTTGAGTTGATTGCCAGTTTTGTTTGGTTGAAGATAAGTGATGAATGAGAACGTGTTTTATTGTGGACTGAATTAGAAGTAGTCATGGTTAATTGGTAGTGGATATATCTTTTTTTGAAGTGAATACTTCTAAAGCCGAGGTGAGCTATTTATGGCAGGGGTAAAACTTAGGGGTTCGCGTCACCGACGTGCTAATGTGACTGTGTCACCGAAATAGTAATGTGAACTATTGATTTATTTCCATTGTTCTTAGTTTTTCTTCTGTCGACAGGCCTTGTTTTTCGATAAGAGTAGCTAAAGATATGACAAACAATGTCTGTAGTTCTATAGTAGCCAATGATCACTGCCGATAAATATAATGATGAAGAAATAATTAAATTCATTTATTTCATACTAATTGTTAGTAACAAAGGTCTGAAAAAGATGTTAGTATTGCATCATTCAAAATATTCAAAACTATATCTACACTTATGATGAAGATGAACAGTTTGTTTGTTTATTTGAACGCGCTATCTGTGGAACTGCAAAGGCTATAGGCTACTTAACATCATGCGAAGACCCTTAGGTTGTTGAGAAAAAAAAAACAGAAAAAAACGCTGAGCGAAAACGAAGTAGATAAAAGTGCGGGCAGGAGAACATACAGGGTAAATTTTTATCCAGTGCGCAAACTGTAACCATGAATTCAGCATATCATTCTAGACCCCAGCGCAGAAACTCTTCGTCGGTTATACAAAAAAAATCAGCTGTTTCATAGAAACGTGCAATACTTGCGCGGTCAAAATGTATGGAACATCTGATTTTTTTTGTATATCCGACGAAAAACGGTGGGACGGGGAGGTGAAGAAATTTTACGCGGAAGAAGTCGCAAGCAGAAGCTAGTACAATTCATTATCTTGTTTATGTACCTACCAACTATTACCTAATCTAGTGGAAATGTTAACTGTGAGTGGTTGTTAGAACTTATGTACGCCTATTACCTAGTTTGAATATAAGCTCAGTGATACTTTCCATTCGATTATGCATATTTCCATTTCAATACAAAAATACTTATGAATCCTTCTTACAATTCCACTCACACACTCAAGACATAAACCCTCAAATATACCTTTATCCGACAAAATACTCAAAGCCTAACCCTAACAAAAATCTAACTTTAATACTGGGAAAGCGTTTGTCCAAAATTTAAATGCTTACATCTTAAGTCGGGTGACCTTTGGGCAACCCTTTCTTGACTATTTCCAAGACTATTTGTCATCTGGTATTATCCCTACCCGGGAAAACCGGGTAAGACCATCACTTATTTGAATTAATTGCTGTGCCCGAGATCAAAACATGGGTAGTCTAAGATTTAAGACATTTTTGCCCGTAACGCAATTCGTCTTAGTCTATCATAATTCGCGCGTGTATCATAATTCGTCTACATTAGAACTAGATTTTTCGTGTTGTAGCTAATTTATTGGATAACGTAGCGGTTTATTGATTTTTTTCGTTTTGGGTATGTAGTTTTTTCTTTGAAAATATCAGTCTGCAATAAATGGGTTTGCTATTTAATTACTATCTTCTTCACAGCTTGCTCATATTTATACATTGGTTCTTGTATTTATTCATTCGTGTTGCAATAGGTATATGTATTAGTGGATCTTTGACTGTCGTCACGGGTCCTCAGAAGCCCAAAAGTCTGACTACCATTCTTACCAAGGGGTATCTTATTACACTTTTACTGGATTGTAGAGGTCAGATAGGCAGTCGCTCAATGATAAATAATGTTACTTAGCTACATTCGGTTAGACTAAAAGTCGACCCCAAAATAGTTGGGAAAAAAGTAGGCAGATAATAATGGGTTTGAAAAACAATAGAATGTCATCTTATCTTTCAAGGGTCCTAAAAACCGATCAAGGGAATGTTAGAAGCAGCATTCTCTCCAAGCTGGTTTTAAAATATGATGGTAGAAAGCAATGATAGCAATAGTAAATAAGTATTGTAGGACTCCGAGCGTCCTAGTAGGTAACCCAGGATGTAACTAAATCAAAACTCAAACTCAAAGCATTTATTTCAAATAAACCAATTACAGGCACTTTTGAATTGTCAAGGTCGGTGAGTTAGAAAGATGAAGCTAGTTGCCCATGCCAAAGCGTAGGTACCTATGGAGAAGAACGGGCAAGAAACTCCATGGACACTCTTTTAAAATCATGGTATTGTTACAAAAAGTTGGTTACATCATCTTGTTGAAATTTTCAATGTGAGAACGATGTAAAAAGACGTGCACATTAAAGCGTCCGTAATTAAAACAAAATTAAAATAACAATTCAGAAATTAAAATAAGCCGTGGGAGCCAGGAGATGACCAGTCCCCACTGGCGGCGCCCGTTCACGAACATGACGTGTGGATCAGCACCATTCAGCTCAACCATTTTGAAGGGAACTTAATGATCCAACACACACGCCACCACCAGCGAGACATTTGAGTGAGCATGACATACTCTCAGCTGCCAGGGCACATTCAACGAAAGACGTACCTTGTAAATGGTAGCTTTATAGTAGGAACATAGTGCTCACACCAATACCAAAATACCAAACAAAGCGCTATGTACATATAAATATGAACTTCACGTTTATTCCACGTATTAGAACTTTACAGCTTCACGCCTGTCAATCAATAAAACTCTCCCGAAACAAAACCTAATTACTTGACGGGTTCCTTCTGGAACTTCCTGACAGTTGGAACATAGACAAAGCTCTTTCATTGGCTGCCAGTATGTACATAAAGGTTGCATTCGGTAAGCGACCAACCTTTACAGTATTTTAGGAAACTTGTGTTCAATAGCAAATCATTATGACCCTCGTAGCTTTAACTCAAATACGTTTTCAAATAACTCCCACTCAAATAACCTTAACCTGATAAATTCGACTTCTAAATCCTAATTCTTAGCATAATGTAATGTTTCCACTGCAGAGACATAGGCATCTGTGAGAGGGAGTGGACGCTAATCCACCATGCGGCCCCATTGCGGGTTGGTAGACGTCACATGTCTTCGAATTTTTGGTTACAGGGGATGTCGATATCCTCAACTCATGAAGCAAAACGCTTCAACGTTTTGAGAGCAGTGTGATGTTGAAATTATTTACATTATGGAAAGCACCTGCCAGGGTTCGTAGTTGCGACCTTAACCTTAAAGAATTTGAGAGCAGGAGTGGTCCAGTACCACTCCTGCTCTCAAATTCTAATTCTAATCCACTCTAATTGCGTTACCTTTTGGTCACCCAACCAATCTCGCACAAAGGTAACAGCTTTCTGCAGATATTTAAAAATGTAACCTAACACAATAGCGGGTCGCAGAGGGTTGGGACTCAATTAGTGCACTACCTTCGCTGTGTTACAACCACTTGATTAAGAGAATGTAAATAATTTGTTGTTGGGGGTCCAAGTTGAGGGCTATAGCGGGTAATAGGGAAACAAAGGAAAAAATATCCCCCTAGTATAACCAAGATTTTTGCGTGAATCGATTTTTTTTATTGTGTGATGTTAACAAACAACACATACCATCACGCCACGGGGAACATCGTTGAAGGGTTGAGCAGAGGTGTACCTAAAGTATATCACAAGCCTATTGCCACAACCGAACACAAATCTGGACTCCGGGCTGCTACTGAGAAATACCAGATAGCAAAACCCAATATGCCTGTCCTGGGAATCAAACCAAGAACCTAATACTCAGCAGGACCTGAATTCACTATGACCACTTAAAGATTCCTTACTCGTAACCACGTCAAACACGCACGAATTTTGCTAATATCGTATTAATAGGGGGGGGGGGGGGGGGAGTTTGTTCCACCACTTCTTCTTCCCAGCTAAAGCACTAGGAAGTGGTGAAGGGTGAGCGTTTTGGGGGACTGTCTCATGTACTTTGACGTTCGAAAGGTGCTGATTCTCAGCCTAATTTGAATAAATGACTTTTGATTTTGATTTTGATTTTGAATAATATCGATAAATTGTCTTGGAACATACAGAATATGACATTACGATTCCTTACCGTTACATTGGTTTCCAAAAAAAATGTTACTGACGTACTTTGAACGTAGTAAGATTCCGCGGGGAATCATTATAACGATACAGAATTGGGACTCACTAGCGCGTACTACCACTAGAACAACGAGGCAGTCAACTGTAAGTTTTTTCATCAAAATTCTTCACATCATCAGTCTACCCGGATGTCCAATTCGAACATTACTTTTCCAAATCAGTGATCAGGCTTTACTTCAGCTAAGCATAGTCCGGCGTGAGTGACGTGCCAAATCATGGAGTAAGATCATTCCGTCCAATAACATTAGTTCTCTTGTCGCTCATTTTGTAACATCTCAATTTATGGGTTTGATCATGATCTGTTTCAATATACATATCTAATATGGAGGTATAGTTGTCTGTCAGAACGGTAAACGTTGTATGTGCCCATATGATACCCCTTAGTAACTAGTGGTCAGACTTCGGGCCTCTGACAACCTGTAATAACTGACAAATATCCACGTATGACAGCCGGGACCAACGGTTTAACTTGCTTTCAAAGGAATGATCATGTCTATCATTCATATACTTACTAATAAATAACGAACTGCCGCTTCTAAATGAGTGTTTTCTAATCCGCCGTTCTCTTAAAATTGGGCCAAATCTTTAAGAATTCTCAGTACCCACGAATATTGTGCCAGAATTGGATTAAGCGGTGTTTAGTTAAAACCGATGAAAGGGTAAGACTCAGTGATTATTCCACCGTATTGTCTAATTTACAGGCTGTAGGAGCTACTTGTAATTTCCTCGACACTGTGGAAATGGTGTAAACTTCGATCTTCAAACGTAATTAGAAACGGCTTTTAATTGTCATTTGATTGTCGTCGGTTGCTTGTAAATGTGTGCGGTGGTTTTATGGAGTGTACACGGATTTTGAAGGTATTTGAGGAATAAAGATGGATCAATAGTCATGAGTATGTACCGATCGTAGCAGGTGACAAAGTATAGTTTCTGCGTACCCCCATGAGAACAAGGCGTGGGTTTTGTGTATGTGTAAAGATAGTTAAATAGATTTAAGTAGGTATACACCTATTTACAACGCAAAAATCGTAATTTGCGAATGTGTGTTTCGGGTTATGGTGGAGAGCTCCATTGAAATTTTATTAGATTCTTAAAAAAAATATTTATTTAGTACATGGAGGACTTACAGCTAATAAAAACAGATAAAAAACGGAAAAAAATAGTCATCAAAAGCCAATAACAAATCCTCACGTATAGACGTATTCATCATCATCATATCAGTCGAAAGACTTCCACTGCTGGACATAAGCCTCCCCCAAAAGGGGGGGATTTGCCATAATTGCCACGCTTGGCAGGCGTGTTGGCGATCGCAGTATGGTGGTCAAATACACAGAGAACGCTGCTGCCCATTCTCTAGTAAGTATATAGACGTATTAAAACGTATTATTTAAACACTTGTCGCTTTACTTAGCTATCATAATAACGATCATAACCACAACTTCTTTTAGATACAAAGAAAGAAATAACAAATGAATTGCTTGGATATGAATTGAAACAGCCTCTTCCACAATCTTTTTCTTAAATTGCGTGGATTCTTTTTTGAATTACAGCATCTTAATTACCTTTAGGTACAAAAAAAGACTGAGCCCTAAAAGTAGGTGTTTCTCAAATACCTATATTTTCAAATAACTCTCACACGAATAACCGTATCCATATGAAACGTACTTCTAAATCCTATAACAAAAAGACTTGGTAAAAGTTGGAAGACCAAGTATACAGTGCGCTGATGACAAAATACAGAATGCAGGAAAATACTGCATGAGTAAAAGCGGAACTAAAGAAATGGAAGCAGCTGGAAGCCTTTACTCAAAGCGAGATTCATAACACTCAAAATGTATGTATAAGTCATCCTTATACATATATTTAATAATAACAATATTTGAATGTGAAAATAATTAATCCTTCTTTATTTTCATATCTTTCCTTGATATAAAAATAAATAAGGCTCTTTTATTGATGCCATAGTGTCACAGACAATAAAGGCACAGACAAGTAATAGATGTTACGTGGGGTGCAGACACGCGGATCACTTTAATTACTATTTATGTACATTATTTTATACATAGTATCTATTTTTTAATTTATTTTTTATTTCTGTATCTGTCCGTGACATTCACAGTGGGCCCCATCAGAATACCAGCGCTGCGACAATTTTTTTTAAATGTCGCAGCATCATGCTGAGATAGGGGCCTTTTGGCCTCGTACGGGACTTTGTTTTTTATTTTTACTTTTTGTTTTTCTCTAATTTTAATTTATATTTTATTAAGAATGTTATTTAGTTAAGTTTGTGTTATTCCTGTGCGAGTCTAATAAATACTTTTTCTTTCTTTCTTTCTTATTATTTATTTACCTTAAGATTCTTTTGGTGTCTGGATCTCCTTTTCAGTCAAAGATAAACCTGTGCTAGGAGATCCCGCTCTCCTATCACATAATATGTGTGAGTGTGTGTGTGAATGTGTGTGTGTGTATGTGCCTCTTTTCAACACATATTTACGATGCTTGCAGCAATAATTTAATGTCATCATAAGTCTTCAGTTTTAGCCGTTGAACTATTACCCTTTTACAGTCTTTATTAGTCATGGGATAAATGTTAATTATTTTTTTACGATTATTATAAATGACAGCGGGCTTTGTATTGAAATACCTTTTGGCGTATGCAGTTTTAACGAATTTCACTTTTGCAACACTGTATTTTCGTCTTCTACCCTGGTAGTGAGCATCATAGGGCAGTACTTTATGTAATTTTAATACAGCATGTAGTAGGTATAGCTTCCTGGCTACGAGAATACCGCTAAAATGCCATTATACAACCGACAAATCCCAATAAAAATCTAAAATATAATTAATTTAACTTACTTAATTCCTTACATCCAAAACTTCAAAAAACGCAATTACCACAGCTACCAGTAACTTAGATTAACCAAATAACTTGAAAGCAACATGTAAGATTCAATGGCGATGCAATCACATTACTAAGATTGGAATGGGCCACGCTAATGGTAGTTCGGTAAACCATGAAATTGTGAGTTCTCTTGCTGAATGAGAATCGGGCTTTTTATGGTGGGATGTACCTAGGAAGGTATGTTTTATATTCCTCGTTTTGTGAATTACGGAAGGAGTAATAGGTATTTTTGGGCATGAAATGTGTATGGATGGATTGCTGTGCATTTTAATACTAGCCGCGGTTTTGCCCTCGTGGATGTCGGGAAATATCTCACGGGAACTGCTATCGGGACAAAAAGTAGCTCATGTTACAACTTTCTGCAAGAAAGGCTGGTCAAAATTGGTCCAGCCGTTTCGGAGATTAGCCGGTACAATCCGACAGATCGCAAAAAAGAAATCTTTTACTTACAGGTATCCAGCATTGTAGTTGGAGTTACGACTTAGAATACTTTTGACTTTCATGCGGGGGAAGTCGCAGGTAAAACTAGATTGATAAAGGATAAAATATGTATAATGCTTTTCATAAGAAGTTCAGTATGAATCTTCCAAAAGCAAAAATAACGTCAAGTGTTACTCCATGAAGGTATAGGCAGAAGTGTTATATTATAAGTAATACCTATAGTTCGACTTTTAAATTGTATTCAGTAACTTGACATTTCAAAGAAACATAGTGTTACCATACTAACACTAATAGTGTTGGGGTAGTGAACGTCTTGTGTGAAGAACGAATGATAAAAATGGTTTCATTTTAAATTAAACCATTTTTAAACTAAAAAAAAAAACCCAATAGAATTAATTCGTTTGTTAGTTCGGGGACGGGTAAAGGGTCATGTCGCCAAAAATAATTAATATTTTAAGATGAAAGAAGTTAAAAAAATATTTGAAGAAGGGGTTAGTAATGTGACCTCTTCGTCATGCAGTGCTTACGAATCTCATGTATTAAATGTAGAAGATGATATGTGTCGTATGGACCATGTTATTGATAACATCACTGATACCTTTATAACAAAAATTTGCTTGTAAGTACATTATTTCAAGTTCATTAAATTTCGTTCATTCTTAGACCACCTTACTATGTTTTTTTTTTTGTAAAAATCTGGTAACCCTTCAACTTTTGTCAGTATAGTTCAACTTTTATTTGTATTCAGTAACTTCGAACTATAATGACATTTTGGCAGTATTATTTAAGCCTAAAACAGGTTGGCAGAGACTTCAAAGCACAACCTGTAACCATACATTCAGCACATGAATCGAGACCCCTAACGTAGAAATGTTAATTCGGTTATACAAAAAATAATAACCTGTTTCATAGAAAACTGCAATACCTACGCCGTCAAAATGTATGACAGACCTTTTTTTTTAATACCACAGTATTTTTTTTTGCGTCCATGTGTCTGCCAACCTGTATACACCGTGAAATTTTAATGGTTGTTTTCCCGCAGTGAAATGGTTTTATCTTGGTAATACAATCGTTTTATAAACAAATAAAATATTAGAAACAAAATATGGCAGTTAAACCATCGTGTAAAATCACCACGTGCGAGAGTTTATTTTGCTTTGAACATTTATGCATCGCTGTTCCCTTTGTCGGCGGCGCGTGCGATTCGAGTAGTACCTACAAGTTACCTCTAGTGTTACTATTGAGTAGTGTTTTATCGAGTTGACAAATATTTTTTTAATTATTTTAAAACAAAAGAAATTTTTTTTTTTTAACTTTTACTCTATGCTTCGAACATTTCACAGTGTATATGTATATATGTATTTTTTGATGGTGGGAAATCATCAAATAACTTCTCTCGCTCTGGGTGGAGCAGGAGGGCGTGTCAGACTTTTACTGACAAAAGCCACCCGTGTTCCTTCAGTTGCCTGTGTTAGGGGCCACGGTATGTCTTTCGAACAATCCGCATCCCTGGCAGAACCTGTATATCTAACAGCAGGCTTAGCATGACGTTTTCTATTTCTACGAAGGATAGACAGTGCTTTTTCAATACAAAGTGACATTTCGTTTCTCCGTTTTTGACATCGCACCGTAGATATCCTTCTACAATCTGTCATTTTGTCTTTCATTTCTAACGTTCTTTGTCTAGGCCCTTATAAATGTAGGCTATTTCAGAAGAACAATTCTTCCCAAACTGTCAAAATCACACTGACAACAAACTTTCTATTCGATGGCCACAAAGTATGTATGATTATCTACAAAATCATGTTTCGTTTAGAACGCATAACTGTGATAATTAATAAAAAAACATAGCTACCTTCTCCTATTGTACATCATTTAGTTAATAGTCATGTCTATACTTTCGTCGACAAATCGGTGCTCGTGCTAAGCCTGCTGATTACGAGCCTATTACCAAAAACCGGGCACAAATTTGGATTTGTTTGAACAGTTCCCGGTAGAAGCCCGGAGGTTGGCCTCCGGGCTTCTACTGGGAACTGTTTATGGAAAATTTCAATAACATTTTGTCTGATATTGCAGCCACTCATCATTTGTATTTCTAAGAATTTGTTATAAAAAGGTTGTTGTTATAAACAAATTATAAGGCCGCAAGAATCCTCTGGATGCGAGAAGCACAAAACCGGTCGAAGTGGAGGAGCTTGGGGGAGGCCTATATCCAGGAGTGGACGTCTTTCGGCTAAAATGATGATAATGAGGATGATGAACCTAATTATTGAAACAGAAAAAAGCACAAATATGAAACGAAAATCCCGAGTCCAGGAAAATGACCTGAAAAAGTATGACACAATGATTGTATGGTGTATAGATAGAGGTTTTTAGTGTTAGTGCATGTTCGATTTATAAATATAAACCCACGAAATACAGAAAAAAATACTAGACCAACGCAACTTTGTACCGACGTGACGTACTTTTATTTGGCTTCACGTATCGATATTTTTGAGCAGCTCCCAAAAAAAGAGGAGGTTATTTTTTATGTTTGTTACCTCAGAATTTCGTTATATATAAATGGACTAGCTTTTGCCACAGGCTTCGCCCGCATGGAGGTTGGAAATTATACCACGGGAGCATATATACTACCGGAATAAAAAGTAATTCAGTCTACAAAGTGATTATACTTTATAGACTGAATTACTTTGTGTGCCAAATTTCATCCAAATCCGTTCGGCCGTTGATACGTGATTGAGTAAAAAAAAAAACAATCGACTTCCAAAAAACTACTAAGTACAAAGTTAAATATAAATTTAATTTTGGAAGTCGGTGTCTTTGAATCCATATTTTAGTTTTTAGCCACCGACTTCCGAAGTTGAAGTTATTTTTCACTTTGAAGTGTTTTTGTTTGGAAGTCGGTTGTAATGTATTAACTACTCAAGCAAAGTTAGTAATATTTATACGGGATGAAAGCATGACCTGAAGCATACCCTGTCCATATAAAAAATAATTTTCGAAATCTACCCACAATTTCTGGAGATATCGCGGAACATACATTGCAAGCAAAAATACACACGAGTAATTAAAAAAATTACTTTAATTTCGGAAGGCGGTGACAAACATTTAAAATACATATCGAAAGTCACCGATTTCCGAAATTAAAGTTATTTTTCACTTTGTAGTGTTTTATGAAAGTCGGTTGTTCTTTCTTTGAAAAAAGTTTATTATTTTTCACTTTTTCGTTATAGTTCGTTATCGTTCGTAGTCGAATTGTTTGGGGTAGGTATACCCCAAAAAATTCGAAATTTCATCACCCCTGGGTGGCCCTAAGGGTGATGAAATTTCGAATTCGAAGAACAATGCATATTTATGCTACAGTAGCAATCGCGGTTGGTTTGCTGTCATTTTTTGAAGAGTTCCGTTGTCTTTCTCCGAAACGGATCATCAGATCTATATGAAATTTAAATGAGACCATTTCGGAATAAACCGCTTTCGAACGAAAAAAGAATTTTGCAAATCCGTCTATATAGTACGGAGTTAACCCCGAACATCCTACCACTCCTAACCGTTATAGAGTTGTACCTTCCTTCATCAGCTCAGCGTCGTGAGATGATGATGACCATACGCAAATGTCTCAATAGCTTTAGAAAATATATGAAAAACGTTAAAACCACAATTACATTACAATTACGTTACATTTGAGGGTTGCTATCGATTTCCCTGGGATTCCATCATCAGATCATGAGTTGGTGCCAATGGGACCACTTCAGGTGGGTAGCTCGCTGTCCGGTAAGGACCAAGCCCAGGTCGACGGCGCGTTGTGTTCCACGCGCGCCTCAAAGAGATGTCAGCACCAACTGGTGGGGCCCGCAAGGGCCGATGCCTGCCAGGGGTGCGGGTTGTTCGAAAGACATACCGCGGCCCCTGGCACACAGGCAACTGAGGATACATGGGTGGGTTTTAGTCAGTAAAAGTCTGACACGCCTTCCGCTCCACCCAGAACGGGAGAAGTTATTTGATGATTTTCCATCCAAAAAAAAAGGAGTATACTCTTTCAAATAAAAAAGAATTTTGAGAATCGGTCCACAAATGGGGGAGAAATCGATGAACATACATTAAAAAAAATACATACAGTCGAACATATAACCGCCTCCTTTTTGGAAGTCGGTTAAAAAGTACTACTACTACTACTGTTTGAAGTCGGTTAATACATAAACAACCAACCATCAAGTCAACCTTCAAACTTTCAAAGTTGGAGTTGGTAAGCAACTCCGGTTGCACTCGTCGCGTCGTAGACCTCATCCATCACTTTACATGGAGATTGAGGTCAAAAACGATTCCATACTTTTTTTAAATTATTTAATTAGTAAGTAGGAGGGGCTTGCGGGTAAGTAATAACAGCCGTAGGGTTTGATCGATCAGGTTAAGCTACGCTTGCCGCGGTTGGTATGTGGATGGGGGTCACCCATCCACATACCAACCGCGGCAAGCGTAGCTTTATATACCAAGGCCCCTTGGGACTAACGCGTTAATGCTGTGATTGGTGGATCTTTGGCAGTCGTCACGGGTCGTCGGAAGCCCGAAAGTCTGGCAACTAGTCTTATCAAAGGGTAAGTCGATACCAAAGGTATAAGTATTACCCAGTAACTGGGTTGTGGAGATCAGATAGTCGCTTCCTGTCTAGTATTCAATTGCATCCGGTTATACGGGAAGCCGACCTCGCTGGTAAAAGGCGAGGCAGATGATGAATTAGCATGTAGGACTTATTACAAAAAATTATTTCGTGTGAAATTAAATGTCAGTCCACACGAAATGTGACAACTAACAAAAGACGTCACATTTATAAATGTCGTATTATTAATATTTTAATATCATTATGTCGCTCGCTTCCGGCTAAATGTTTTGTTTATTATGTCGGTTTTACATACTCCTAATTTACATAATTATCTGGATAATACAGGATTAATGTACCCTTATATCTTCGGTTTGTTTGCGAATATGTAGAAGCTAAATGATAGGAGGATAATTTATTCTGTGGGGTCCTCGATTGTATATATTTTGGCTGTTTTTCTCTCTCTCTTGGTAATGTTTTTAAATCGTGGTTCGGCCGGCATTAGGTACGTCTTATGCAAAATATAAAACAAAATTCTGGATTTCGCCCTTTGCACGACACTAAAATTTTAAAGTATGGAATACACTGCGCTTTAGTTAATTTAAAAGGAATGTTAAAGTAGACTGATATAATAAAAACTTTTTCCAGAAAAAAAACCAAAAATATATTAAAATACACATCCAAAGTCACCGACTTGCGAAATTAAAGTTATTTTTCACTTTGTAGTGTTTTTTCCGGAAGTCGGTTGTTCGTATTTTGTAAAAAGTTTTTATTTTTCGCTTTTTATTTATAGTACCTAACCACAACAATTCGAGATTTCATCATCCTTTGGGTCAAAACAATGCAAATTTATGCGATAGCAGCAATCGCGGTTGATTTGCTGTTATTTTTTAAGAGTTCCGTTGTCTGTCTCCGAAACACTTAATCAGATTTATATGAAATTTAAAGGGACTATTTCGAAATAAACCCCTTTCTAACAAAAAATATTGAATATTGCAAATCCGTCTATACACCGTGAAATTTAAATGGCTGTTTTCCCGCGGCAAAACAACCTGCCATAAGGAGTACTTTCGAAGCATAGAGTAAAAGTAAAAAAAAAGATTATTTTGTTATAAAATAATTACGCACGAACCTCTGACAAAGGGAACAGCGATGCATATAAGTTCAAAGCAAAATAAACTCTCGCACGTGGTGATTTTTCACAATGGTTAATCTGCCATTGTTTGTTTCTAATATTTTATTTGTTTATAAAACGACTGTATTACCAAGACAAAAATTTCACGGTGTATATCCGTCGGATATAGACGGATTTGCAATATTCATTTTTGTTATGCCCGAACATACATGTTAAAAAAAGCATGTCGAATTGATAACCTCCTGCCTTTTGAAGTGGGTTAAAAATAAGCTTACTTAGTTTGTACGGTGCATAATTGCTTTTACATTTCATCTAGAGTATCACCGGTACCTAGGCCGTAAGGGTGTGTCCAGACCGAATACGCTGCTCGCGAGCCGCTTGCGAACTGCGCGCGAGCGGCGCAGTCGCGGCGCATTCGCCAGGTCTGGACACCCTATAACGATGATCTTAGACAGAATTACAATAACTGTCAGGACAGGACTGTCGCGACTAACATGCCCAAATTGTCATAGATAAATGAATCTCAGATCAATGTACAGGTGCGTGGCAAAATTCGGAACGAATGCCGCCATCTTGATCTTTTGGCGTTTCATTGACGTTGACAATTGACGGTGAACTGTCAACGTCATTGAAGCGACAAAAGATTTTTGCACTTTCACTACAAGATTTCAATCTAAATCTAAAACAGAGTTTGCTGTACCCATCTCAGATTTAATCCCGAAACTAAAATTGCTATTAGAAACGCAACAACCTGTCACAAGGCCCCGGTGATTCATTAAACTGATGGCACTGCGGTCGCGGAATGAATTGTGGACCAAATTAATTGTAATGTTTGTTTAGATTGTGTACTTGTTTACAGGTCACCTTGTTTTATTGGAAAGTCAATTAGGCCTTTGTTCTTTTGAACACTTAGTACAGTTTTTCTATCCCTCGATGCGAGGTGCGCTTAACATGTGGTAACCAAGTGTATATACACGCTGTGGATATGTGTGTAAGCATAGAAGCTGTCGGTACCGTCCCAGACATGGCGAAACCGGAAGGGTGTGTGTGTGTTACGTGCTAAGGCTACTCGTCTTCACGCATACATTTAGATCGTGTTTGTAGACTTGATTACAAAGGAGGTGGGTGGGATAAAAGGGCTGCAGTTTACTGAAGCTAATAATAACGTACTTTGGCCGTTTTAGCTCCAGGCCACAAGTTTCATCACCACGCTCTCAAAACGGTGAAGAAAAGCACCGTGATGAGAACGGCATTTCCTAGAATATAAAATTGAAAGACATGTGACAGCTGGCAATCCGCACTTGTCCCGCGAGGTGGATAACGGCCCACTCCCTCTGACCGAGAAAAGGTCAGAGTCCCAGCAGTGGGAACTTTATAGGCTGATTATACAGTCTACCCGTCGTAGCCCGAAGATTTTTTTTGCGTCATGTTTACCGCAAATAAACGTATTTTCTTTCTTTGTTTTTAATTCCCGAACTTAAATGGTAGTGGCCAGTGCACATTGCTCGAAGAACAGATGGCCGATGGGGCCGAAAGATTCTGGTTACGCAAGACGTAGAGTTGGAAGGCCTCCCACAAGCTGGACCAATTACCTTGTCAAGGCCGCCGGAATCTGCAGGATGCAAGAAGCACAGAACCGTTCGAAGTGGCGGAGCTTGGGGGAGGCCTATGTCTAGCAGTCGACGTCTTTCGGCTGAAATGAAGATGATAATGATACGAAAGTTTCAATTTCGTAGGTATTTTTGTTAACAGCGGTAAACCAATTATGAGGTAGACGACACCTACCTCACCTTTAGATTTCTTGGAAACCTCGACTGCTTTTGCGGTCTGCTAACTATATAGAAGCTTTATCAAATTAAATTAAACGTAGGCCCAATTATTTATATCGTGTTACAAGTGATGTAACAAGAGCAAGGTGACATTAAAAGTGAAATATTTTAAGTTTATTTCACTCGGGTCACCTCGTAATTAGTCTGGAAAATGAAGATATATATATGGCTGTAATTAACTAAGCATCGTGTTCTTTCTTGAGTGTGGATCAAATGTATTTTGCTATAGCAGTTTACAATCATAGGGCTTATTAACGTTAGTATACAGGTACGAGTAAAACGTTATAGAGGGTGTTTGGCAGAATTAATTATTTTTTTCCTTTCTTCTAGTTTCACAATTTTCTTAACTTTAAAGTGTAATTTTTATTAAAAATGGGTAAAACAGGCAATATTTTTGTTAGATGTTAGCTAGAAAAAAAGTTATGAGTATTCAGACTTACAGAAAGATGTAAAAAATACTTAAATCTTAATTTCAACTTACATTTAAAAAAATATTGAGGAGTTCCAATTCTAGCAAAACATCCCTAGTGTGTGACCTTTCTAATGGTATGTAATTTGCTTTTATAAAAAGAAACGTTTAAGAGTTATTTCATTTTTTTTTTTGGGCAGGGCCAAATAAATTAGGGCTAAGTAAGTAGCAGAGGACCCCACCTATCCAACATTTTCGTATGTTCAACGTTCTGCCAAACACCCTGTATTACCTACCTATATTTTTATCTAAATTAACAGGATTCTAAGTTTTTTTTACTTTTATAAGCATGAATAATTATCTTGCCCGTAGCAGACATTAACTTTTTTTAAGTAGATATTTTTTTTTTTAAATTAAACATCTGCTGTATTTACCATCAAAGTATGTTGTACAATTACCTCGCCGATGTTGGTACAGTAAGTGTTTTGTCATTTCTGAGTAACATGGGCACAGCAACAGTAGAAATCAGTATCATGGGGCAATCGAAATTTGGACACCAATTTCGCCATTTCCATCCTACATCATTCTCTATCAAACAACCATAAAATACCCAAAAGAGCTTTTACACGGCTCATTAATAAAATCCAAAGACAGAAAAAAATCCCATTAAACTGAAACGAGTACGTTTGAACGCCGACGACTGAATTCATACCGTTTAAGAATCTCATGTTTGTTCGACGATATCGTTCGGTAAATGGATATCCTGACGACATCTGCGGGCGACAAATTACCTATTCTATCTGTCATCTCGCTACGGAACGCGGTACTGGTGGATTTGTTGGGGGTCCGTAGGAATTAGCCGCTGCTTTTTTTCTTTGGTTTCTGTTCTGTAGATCTCAACGAACTGAAGACCAACGAAGATCTCTTTGAATATGAGAGTGAAAGTTAGAACTTGTCTTATATCAACGCATTTCTTTGTCTGTCGATTTTATGAGTTAGTCGGCCTGTACCAAACGGCCTACTCCAATAAATTTTCACGTTTTAAGTGGTTTTCTTACAGAAATGTAAACAATGGTGTATAGCTGGATTGAATTATGTGAAAAACTAGTACGTGCACATCGTTACCATTATCTTGCCTTCATCGCAATTTATTTGGGGTTGACCCAACATAAATCGTCTTCTTCCATACTAGTAGATACACAAGATGAGGAGAGAATGGCTTTCAATGTGTACTACGTTTAGTTCAACTTCAAGTGCATGGAATAACGCACCATTACTTTTGCGATTCCAAAAAAACATGTTTGGGTCGGCCTCTCGTTAAACTGGATGCAGCTAAATACCATTGTTTTACATGGAGCGACTGCCTATCTGACCTCAACAACCCAGTTACTGGGTAATACCATACCTATTGGTAAGTCCGGTTGTAAGACCTTCGTACTTCTGACGACCCGTAACGTAACAAAGAAAGAAAATAAATTTATTTAGCACAGACTTAAAAGGAACATAAACATACAGCAAAAAAAAACAACAAAAAGTGTAAAGTGCGATGTCAGAAACTAGGATTAAAGTGTGCCTCACGGCTGCGCTAAAAAGACCCAGTCCAGCAAAAATGCCAGACGACTAGTGCCTGACGCTGACAACAGTCGAAGATCACGGAGCAAATACAAAGAGGAGACGGCCTAAACAACTGTGCACTGTGATTCTCGACTAAGTCCTGACGTCATCAAGTAGGCGTGGCCTTAGTCAGTGTATTGTTGGCGTTCGTCCTGACAAGTAACAAAAACACAGGGCCGTAATGGAATCCAATTATTGTACTGAATATCCCGCACCTGTCTCATAAATGGAAATACTCATAAAAAATACAATCTCCTATAAATGAAATATTCTATCTAAAATAATTTATTTAAAGTACTTTCCCTCTGTGAGACAACTATTATGGTGCATACTAGTTGTCTCACGGAGAGCAAGTAAAGAACAACTACCATACCGTATGGTAGTTGTTGTTTACTTAATTAAAAGTACTTATAGCCTATCTAGTTTATTTAGTTAAATTTTAAATGATGTATGTTCTAGATTTCTTTCCGAAGATAATCTAAGACAGCAATGCATTACAAAAATTAATATCACTATTTCAATTTAAAAAATACGTACCTACCTAGTTGGTCTACAAAATTAATGTAAAAAACGGAGTAAGTAACTTACACCCTGGTACGAAAATTCTGAGTACGACCCTGTTGCATCCTGCACTTAGTGACATCTAGTGTGAGATACTTACGTCACTACAAAGTAAAATCTACAGAACGAGCGAGTAGTTTTGCCATTGACCGGTAGATGGAAATTAAAGAAGTGGGCGGGATCTAACACCCCCTCACCCCGCAAATTGTCACGCGTTGTTCCATACGGAAATCTAATTACACCATCTCCTCTTTGTATTTGCTCCGTGGTCGAAGATCTACGAATGACAGCCAGGACCAACGGCTTAGCGTGCTTTTCGAGTTAAGGAGGGATATGTAAAGATGGTCACCCATCCACTGTCCAACCGTGCGGACAATATTACCTAGCCACAAGCCCCCGCATTACAAACGATGAGTGAAATTTCTGAAATGGCATATACGGAACTTTTCCTTACATTCCGTACCACCAGTCTTCTTTTCACACCTTATGTTTTCGTGAAATATTTTCGAGATTCAGTGATTGATGTTCGGTTGACGCATCGCCGGCTAATGCCTGCTAGAAGATTGATATGTCCCCACGGTATTAGCTACGTGTTTCATTCCTCTATATTATTTAAATACGATGGTAGGAGGTATTCGGTGATGAATAGGTATTTGATTGCTTTTAAATATATTTTTTTCTTCTTTGTTTAAATATGGAAATATTGTAGTTATGTTTTTATGTCTGGAGTATTGGAAGTATTTTGGTTGTTTTGTTTTTGGGAATGTGTTTTGAATTTATTTACTGGAGCCGATGTAACATCTGGTCTCGACGTAACGTAGCATGACGTCATAACGTCGGATGATAGCTATCTATCATCCGACGTATGATATACGACGTATGATAGCTATTTATCATCCGTATAATTTTCTATTGCGTCCCCATGGACGCAATAGAAAATTATACAAACACGTTCAGATGTTTAGGAGATAAGAAGGTCAATGAAAAGTTTATAATAAGAAAGTAATTAGGAAAAATTGGTTATCCTATCACAGAAACACGTGCATATCAAAAAAAGTAAACATTTTTTTAAAGTTTGTGGATCGGAGACCCCTCATCAGGACGAAGTTCTTAACGCGTCATCTCCGAATGTAATTCAATATGGAGATTCAGACGCCATCTTGGATTTTCATTTTGACCTCACTATGGGCTTTAGCACCCAGTCTCACATCTTTTTTACATAACAAAAAGTCACATAGAGGCACGCTTTTTCGTAACGTGACGATTTTTAAAATTTTCTACAAGTTTACTCCTACCGGAAGCTTCGGTCAAAAACTTCGTTCCAAAAAAAAACAGGTATACACCGTGAAATTTAAATGGTTGTTCTCCCGCGGCAGAACAACTTGCCATAAGGAGTACTTTCGAAGCATAGAGTACAGATTTTTTTGTTTTAAAATAATTAAAATAATATTCATCAACTCGATAAAACACTACTCTATAGTAACACTAGAGGTAACTTTTAGGTACTACTCGAATCGCACGCACCGCCGACAAAGGTAACAGCGATGCATAAATGTACAAAGCAAAATAAACTCTCGCACGTGGTGATTTTTCACAATGGCTAATCTGCCATTATTTGTTTCTAATTTTTATTTGTTTATAAAACGATTGTATTACCAAGACAAAACCATTTCGCTGCGGGAAAACAACCATTTTGTAAGGTATTGTGTCTACTTTTGTTATTCTGTATGTGGGTGGGTATGCGCAAATATGAATAAACCAGTCAGCTATCCATCTCCGTGTTTAATTGACGTCCCATTTGGCGACGAGAAATTCGAATTCCAATTGCGTGTAATATTGTAAAGAATAATGCCGATTGGTCGACTAGATCCTTTTGACATTAATTCGAAGCAGTGGCCGTCGTATATTCGCCGGGTTAAACAATACATATTACTAAATGAGGTTAAAGAAAACTTGTGTGTGCCATTGTTAATAACGGTTGTGGGTGAAACTACATACTCGTTAATGTGCGACCTATGTGCTCCGGCGGATCCAGAGACGAAGAAATTTGAAGAATTGGTACGTTTGGTGACCGATCATCTAGAACCACAAAGATCAGAGATTGCCGAGCGTCATATGTTTCGCTTACGTAGACAGCGTGTTGGGGAATCTATGACGGACTATCTCCAAGATTTAAAACATCTCGCGACCACGTGTAACTTTGGAACAATGCTAGAAGAAAACCTTCGCGATCAATTTGTTTCGGGACTATCGAATAGCGCGATGCGATCGCGTATATTTACTGAAAAAAAAATTAAATACAAGGAGGCGGTGGAGCTGGCTCTGGCGTTAGAGGCCGCAGAAAGGCACGCGGAGGTGAGCGCGGCGACCGCCGCCGCAGCCACGACCTCGAGTGCAGGCGGCGACGTGGGCGAAGGCCTGCACAGGACCGACGCGGACCGAGCACGTGGCGGAGGGGCGCGCCGGCCGGGGCGCAACCCAGGTGCTAGGGCTGACGGCGCGGCGTCGAGAGGGGGCACCCCTGCGGCACCGGCGCAGACCGCGGCGACTCAACAGTGCTGGCGGTGTGGAAAGCCGCATCGGCCGGAAAGATGTCGTTACATCAATTACAACTGTGATGAGTGTAATCAACGTGGACATTTGAAAGTGATGTGTAAAGAAGTGCGTGGTAGTGGTCGGTCTGGTAGGCAACACTACGTAAGTGAAGATAACTCGGGAGACGAGGATTTGTTAAGCATTGAACTGGCGTCTAAAGGTAATAAACCTTATTTTATTAACGTGAACATTGACAATTACGAAATTAAATGTGAAGTCGACACTGGAAGTCGCATTTCGGCGATTAGTGAAGACTTTTATAAACAGAGGTTTCCAAATAAAACAATTCAATCGGATAATCTAATGTTAAGGTGTTATGCAGGCACGCGGATTGAGTCACTAGGGTATATAACGGTCAATGTTACACTTGGTAAGGTTACGGCAAACAATTTGTCTTGTTATGTTATTAAAAATGGTGGACGCCCATTATTGGGTAGGGATTGGTTACAGTCCCTCGATGTTAAACAAATAAATATTAATGAAATTATTGCTGATCCATGTTTTAGTAAGTTAGCTACAGAATTTCCCGAGGTTTTTACTGATAAATTAGGCAAATGCAAAAAATTGCTCCAATTGCAACTGACTAATAAAGAGCCTGTATACGTGCGGGCGCGCCCCGTGCCGCTGGCACTCCGCGCGCGCGTGGAGCGCGAGCTCGAGCGGCTTGAGGCCGAGGGCACCATCTACCGGGTCGAGCACTCTGACTACGGCACACCCATCGTGCCGGTTATCAAGACGAACGGCGATATACGAATATGTGGCGATTATAAAGTTACCATCAATCCTAAACTTAAACGAGAATTTTACCCACTCCCACGCATCGAAGAGTTGTTTGCCACTCTAAGTGGGGGAAGGGAATTTACCAAAATTGATTTAACCCATGCATATCAACAAACGATGTTGACAGATGATTCCCAACTGTGTACAGCTATTACCACACACATCGGTACATTTGTTTATCGCCGGACGCCATTCGGATTATCTTGCATTCCGGAAAAATTTCAAAAGTTAATGGAGGAAACATTGCGCGGCGTGCGTGGCACGGTGGTGTTTCTTGACGATATCTGTGTGACGGGGGCTTCGAGAACAGAACATTTGGTTAATTTAAGACAAGTACTGGTTAGATTAAGAGATATGGGTTTGACCGTTAAATTAAGCAAATGTTGTTTTCTACAAGCAAGCGTTAAATATCTCGGGTTTATTATTGACCAAAGTGGTCTGCGCCCGGATCCCCAGAAGGTGGAGGCTATTGTGAAGGCACCAACCCCTAGGGATATCACACAGTTACGAAGCTTCCTAGGTTTACTTAATTATTATGGCAAATTTATTCCCAAATTAAGTATGTTATTACATCCGTTGCATGAACTGTTAAAAAAGGGAGTCAGTTGGAATTGGAGTAATGAATGCGATGAGGCTTTTTTGGAAGCGAAGCGAGTTCTATTAGGAGAGAGAGTACTCGCACATTATGAGGAGGGACGGCCTTTAGTGATATCGGTAGACAGCAGCGCGTACGGGTTAGGCGCAGTGTTGGCGCATCGTTACCCAGACGGCAGTGAGCGACCGGTTAGCTGTGTGTCGCGCACGCTCAATGACGCGGAGCGCAATTACAGCCAGATTGATAAGGAGGCTCTGGCAATATTTTATGGCGTCACTCGACACCATCAATATCTGTATGGTAGAAAGTTTGAATTACGTACAGATCATCAGCCATTAAGTTATATCTTCGGGGCGAAAGTGGGTATACCACAAACTGCTGCCAGTCGTTTACAACGCTGGGCTGCCCGATTAGCCGCATATGATTTTACAGTAAAATTTATAACCTCAAAGCAAAATGGACCAGCGGACGCGCTGTCACGTTTACCGTTAGCACAGGAACGTCGTCCCACCGAATCGATGAGTTATGTTAACTTAGTACATCAATGCATGCCAGTTAATTTCCACGATGTAGGTAAAGAAACCAATAAGGATGCAATATTATCGCGAATAGTGGGATTTGTAAAATTTGGATGGCCATCCGTACCTAGTTGCGAAGAAGTAAAACCATATTTTGCACGAAGAAGCGATATTACAATGGATTTTGGTTGTTTAATTTATAAATATCGTATTATAATTCCAAAAACACTACAAACGAAAATTCTCAAGGAAATTCATCAAGGTCATTTAGGAGTTAGAAAAATGAAAAGCTTATCACGCAATTATGTTTACTGGCCTACCTTAGATGGTGACCTTGAGTTAATGTGTCGTACTTGTGAGCCATGTCGTATGGTGCGGGATGCAGCGCCGCGTGCTGACATGCATCCGTGGGAATTCCCTTTGTTTCCATGGCAACGCTTACATGCAGATTTTGCGGAGTATTCGGGAAGAAAATACCTCATTATAGTAGACGCGCATTCGAAGTGGATTGAGGCACTTCCTATGGGTCGTACAGATGCACAGTCAACCATTACAGCTTTAATAACAGTTTTTAGTAGGTTTGGACTACCTTCGCAACTCGTTACGGATAACGGACCACCATTCCAATCGACAGAATTTAAAAAATATTGCAACCAAAATTGTATTGCACATGTGACAACGGCGCCTTATAGGCCACAGGGTAATGGCGCCGCTGAAAATGCGGTACAGACTGTAAAAAAAGCCATTAAGAGAGCAGTTCTTAGTGGCGAAAATGTAATACAAGCAGTAAACACATTTTTATTCAATTACCGCAATTGTGAGCATGCAACTACGGGCGTGCCACCGTGCACCGGCAGTATTGCTAACCGGGCGTCGGATGCGGACGCGAATGGATGCGTTACGGCCAGACGTCGCGCAAGTGGCGCGCGCGGCGCAGCAACGTCAGGTAGCTCATGCAGGAGGCACGCCCCAGCCCCCTATCCATGTAGGAGAACCGGTACTCGCACGCGATTACACCTCGAGTTCAAATAAATGGGCCACGGGCACCATTTCGAAAAGTACGGGACCGGTGTCGTACCGCATTGACATGGGAAACGGTGTCGAGTGGCGAAGACATCGCGACCAAATACTTCCAGTAGGGAACAAGTCGCGGTATTCACTTTCGCGAGCGAGCATCAGTACTCACAAGGGGGAGAGTAATGATAATGATGATGATGCTTTTGAGGATGCATCAGAAGTATCCAGTGAGTTGGAGACAGAGGCGGGTAGCGCGAGCCCGACAAGCCCGGCCCCACCGGCAGCGCCCCGCTCCCCGCCGCCGCCGGGGGCTTCAGCCCGAGCAATACGTGCGCACGTGCGCGCCGTGAATAAAGACAATGAGTCGAAATAGTTGTAGAAGTATTTAAGAGTTTTATTTCGTGTTTGTTTTTAATATACATTGTTATTCTATTTTCTGTTTGTTATTAGTACTGATAAGTTAACATTTAATCTTAAGGGGGAAAAGTGTAAGGTATTGTGTCTACTTTTGTTATTCTGTATGTGGGTATGCGCAAATATGAATAAACCAGTCAGCTATCCATCTCCGTGTTTAATTGACGTCCCACATTTAAATTTCACGGTGTATAATTATCAGCATAAAAAAGCAGTTGGATTTTCAGTGGTCAATAGGATATAGGCATCGTATTGACCACTGAAGATCCGACCGAGTAAAGTGACCCCGAATACATACAAGTGTGTAGAGTGTAGTGTGTAGAGGCCATGCCTAAAGGTATAGCTTACTAACCTATGGTTCACAAAAGGCATTCCTATGACTGTTAACAGTAACTGAGTTCCAATAGTCAGCAGTATGATAGCGTCGCCAAGTATTTTGTATCCTCTTTAGTCTATTCCAAACGTATCTCATGAATGTGTAAACAAACCCTGTTTGGGTGTTTCGTATAAGGTGGGAGGAAACGCGCGGGTGTTTCCACTGCGAAGATTGTCTTGAGGACACGGTGGATCATAAAGTGGAGGTCTGGCCTGCTTGGGCGGAGCACCGCCGTGTCCTCGTGGAGGCGATCGGCGGCGGCGATCTCTCGCGTCCTATCCTGGTCCAAGCCATGGTATGGAGCGAGAGTGCATGGGTAGGCGTCACCTCTTTCTGCGAAGCAGTAATGCTCGCGAAGAGGGAGGTGGTGCACGTGAGAGTGAGGCAGTATATGCGCCCTCACAGCCTTAGTCGCCGCAGGAGACGCCTTGGGCTTCGGGAATCCCAGGCTGATTCCCGGCTACCGTAGGCGCGGGCTTGCGGATGGCGAGTAAAGGGTAGCTCGCTGTCCGGCTAGGACCAAGCCCGGGTCGGCGACGCGTTGTGTTCAAGCGCCATCACCACCATCACGAGCGCCTCAAAGAGATGTCAGCACCAACTGATGGGGCCCGCAAGAGACGAGGCCTGCTAGGTGTGCAAGTTGTTCGAAAGAGATACCGCGGCCCCTGGCACACAGGCAACTGAGGGAATACGGGTGGGTTTTAGTCGGTAAAAGTCTGACACGCCCTCCTGCTCCACCCAGAGCGGGAGAAGTTATTTGATGGTTTCCCCAAATTTTTTAATAATTTACCCAAAAAAAAACCCTGTTTGGGTGAAATTCTCACGAAATCACTAACTAAAAAAATTGTAACCTCTGTATTTAGAAGGTTTTAACTTTATCACTTTTTCCAACAACTGTTCTTTGAGTGACATTATTAATTTCTAATTTAAAAATCATCGACGAAAATTGTGGTTATAAAATTGACCTCAATTTGTGTCAAACCCACACACTGTCACCTGCACACGTGCGGCTGCGACAACGAATGGGATTTTGTTTCTTGAATTTTAGACTTTTTGTGTTATTTTTGCCATTAACACGCAAGGAAAATGTATTTGTGTCACATTAAAATCATTTTTTCAATTGATTTATAATTAGAATTTTAGGTTATACAATCATCTTATAACGTTCCCACTGCTGGGACATTGGCCTCCTCTCTGTGAGTAGGAGTGGGTGATAAGTCATAATCCACGCGGGCCCAGTGAGTGTTGGTAGATGTCACATGTCTTCGAATTTTGAGTTCCAAGACATGCCGGTTTCCTCGTGATGATTTCCTTCACCATTTTGAGAGCAGCGGTGATGGAATTATTTATACAAAGTAAAACGCCTGCCTGGGTATTAACCCGCGACCTTCAACTCGTAAGTCAGAGGCATTACCACTGGGCCACCACTGCTCTAAATTTTAGGTTAAGTTATTCAAAATGTCAAATCAAAGCACTCAAAATACAAAGTGGCACTACAAATTCACATCCACAGGTAAGTTTTCTGATCCATTTACGCACGCTTACGTTTTCATCTGATAATTTTCGAACAGACCATACGATCTTTACAATTCGGGCCTTTATTCAGCCCTACATTTTATTCCCACGCCAGACGGCTACCCCTCGTTATGTCTTGATTCTCCGTAAACAGACTCCTACATTAAATTGCTAACAAGCTGGCTGAGCGATTAAAGAGCTTGTTGACATTAATACATAAATAACGTTTGAAAATGTCGCTTGCAAAAGTGACTAAATGTCTGCTTACTTTGGTAGATGGAAAGAGTGACATTTTATTTGAAAACTGTCTGATTTTTATGTGAATTTTTAATTAGGGACAAACATTTAAAACAGGTTTTTGCGTACGTTTGAACGAAAACTACCTTGATTATAAGTTAGGGCGACTGCTGGATAACTAAAAGAGAAAAAACTGGTCAAGTGCGAGTCTAACTCGTGCGCCGAGGGTTCCGTACCTACCCATTATACCGCCATAGTAAAAAAGATATGGGCAAATTTAGAACATCGCGAAAACTTGTAAGTACCAAAATTTACCTTAATTTTCAACATTTTTTTTTTTGAATTTTTCCTTTATTTGTGTTGTAAGACCTTGCTTTTGCCAAATTTCGTGATTCTATGTCAACGGGAACTACCATATAGGTTTTCGACCCAAAACCTAAAGGGTACTTCCGATTGACCTAGAATTGTCAATTTTGGTTAAAAGCAAGGTTTATCACAAGTAAAGGGAAAATTCCGAAAAATATATATATTCTTAGGAATCAGAAGCGTAATTAATTTTTTAAAAAGAAAACACGAAACGACCTACAACTATTTATTTAAATTACGAAAACCGTTACAAGAAAATAGTTCAATATGTTCACTAGTACGCGTCCGTCCCATCCGAGCTCCGCCGCAAAAGTGATCGAGGCGAGAGAGTACCGGGCTCATGGTGTGTCACCCCCTCCACTGACAGCGTCATCGCAGCGACGTGATGTCCCCGCCCTGTCAGCTGTCAAATCCTCTAAGAATATATTTTTTAATTAAGGTAAATGGTACTTACAAGTTTTCGCGAAAATCTAAATTTACCCTTGATTTTTATACACCTAATAGGGACTATAGACTTCAGTATCTGGTATAAATTTCAACTTGCTAGGTCCACCCGCTCCTGAGAAAATCGGTGGTGACACACAGACAGACGGGCAAGAGAATGATCTTATCAGGTTAGGACCCCTTATAAGATCACTCTCTTGCCCGTCTTTACCTTTTGAGGTACGGAACCCTAAAAATGAATATTTTGGTGTCGTCAAATGGCGTGGTCAAACGATGATAAGAACGTTTATTTAACTAAATGCCTAAATAAAACTTTCACAAAAAATAAAATGAATAAATAGGTAAGATGTCACAATTTCTGTCCAAAAACGAATAATTAATAAGATGTCAATAAATTAAGACGAAAAAAAAGAAGAAATAGATAATATTTAGTCACGATTTCGTATTTCATAATAAATGCTATAAAAATTGACAATATCGTAAGAGAGCAACATTTTAATTATAGACATATATACAGTTTTGCAAACATTATTTTAATGTGTCACTAAGACATTATTTTTGTACAGCGATAGTCTTTATCGTACCTTGTGGTGCCGGACGTAAAAGAATAACACAATCCCATTTCTTCTCGTAGGTGTCGTAGAAGGTGACTAAGGGACTTACCAGAGAATGGGCAGCAGCGTTCTCTATTTATTTTACCACCATACTGCGATCGCCAACCCGCCAGCCAAGCGTGGCGATTATGGCAAAACCCCCCAGAAATGACAACTGGGGGAAGCCTATGTCTTTCAACTGAAATGATGATAGTCTTTGAAAGAAAATTATAAACTGTAAGTATGCTTAGATGGTTTGGTCATTTTGATAGGAAGATTGAAGGGCGGCTAACAAAAGATACCTTTTCGGCTAACAAAAGATACCGCAAAACATCTCACTTACATCTGCCTTGTACATACGTACCAAAACAGCCACCAAATAATTATAATGAAACAAGAACATTTTCAAACTCAAACTCAAACTCAAACTCAAAGCATTTATTTCAAATAAACCAATTACAGGCACTTTTGAATTGTCAAGGTCGGTGAGTTAGAAAGATGAAGCTATTTGCCCATTCCAAAGCGTAGGTACCTATGGAGAAGAACGGGCAAGAAACTCCATGGACACTCTTTTAATCATGGTATTGTTACAAAAAGTTGATTACATCATTATGTTGAAATTATCAATGTGAGAACGATGTAAAAAGACGTGCACATTAAAGCGTCCGTAATTAAAACAAAAATAAAATAACAACTCAGAAATTAAATTAAGCCGTGGGAGCTAGGAGATGACCAGTCCCTACTGGCGGCGCCCGTTCACGAACATGACCTGTGGATCAGCACCATTCAGCTCAACCATTTTGAAGGGAACTTAATGATCCAACACACACGCCACCACCAGCGAGACATTTGAGTGAGCATGACATAATCTCAGCTGCCAGGGCACATTCAAGTCAATGAAAGACGTACCCTGTAAATGGTAGCTTTATAGTAGGAACATAGTGCTCACACATATGCTATGCAATTATACAATACTAGAAGTTTGAATTTATACATTTCATTCAGTTGGAGTATGTGGGCAGGTATTTTATTGTAACATTTTAAACAGTACCCCATGAAGGATGAGTCTACTTTAGCCAGTCTGAAGCCTGGTTGAACTAATTGGTTCCTATTTCTAGTCCCAACGGTGTATCTTTCACCTCTTTTACTGAAAAGATTAAAATTTTTCCTGACGTACATGATGTTCTCATAGATATATTGACAAGGTACCGTCATGATATTAATATTTTTGAAAAGTTCCCGTAGAGAATCTCGCCTACGGAGGCCATATATTGCTCTGATGGCCCTTTTCTGCAGAATAAAAATAGACTCGATATCTGCAGCCCGTCCCCATAGTAAAATACCGTAAGACATGATACTATGAAAGTAACTGAAATAGACTAACATCGCGGTTTCTACATTAGTGAATTGGCGAATTTTTCTTACAGCATATGCTACTGAACTTAGCCGTCCTGCAAGAGCTGTTAAATGAGGACTCCACTGTAGGCTTGAGTCGAGCGTGATCCCTAGGAAAACAGTTTTATCGACGAATTCTAGTTTCTCTTTATTCAATACTATGTCACAATCAGTACTTTTAACATTTGGTAAAGCAAATCATATGCATTTAGTTTTTTTCCCATTTAATACTAAATTATTAGCAGTGAACCAATTTTGCACCAGCAGTATTCATAACCTAACCTGACCATCACTCGGGAGGTTCCTGTTTCGGATAGGGCGGGAGGAAACGCCCGGGTGTTTCCATTGCGAAGATCGCCCAGAGGACACGGTGGAGCATACGGTGGAGGTCTGCCCAGCTTGGGCGGAGCAACGCCGTGTCCTCGTGGAGATGATCGGCGGTGGCGATCTCTCGCGTCCGACCCTGGTCCAGGCCATGATACGGAGCGAGAGGGCATGGCTGGCAGTCGCCTCCTTCAGCGAAGCAGTTATGCTCGCAAAGAGGGAGGCGGCGCACGTGAGGGAGATGCAATACATGCGCCCTCACAGCCGTGGCCTTCGCAGGAGACGCCCTGGGCGTCGGGAATCCCAGGCTGATTCCCGGCCACCGTAGGCACGGGCTTGCGGACGGCGAGTAATGGGTAGCTCGCTGTCCGGTAAGGACCAAGCCCGGGTCGACGGCGCGTTGTGTTCCACGCGCGCCTCAAAGAGATGTCAGCAGCAACAGATGGGGCCCGCAAGGGCCGATGCCTGCCAGGGGTGCGGGTTGTTCGAAAGAGATACCGCCGCCCCTGGCACACAGGCAACTGAGGGAACACGGGTGGGTTTTAGTCAGTAAAAGTCTGACACGCCCTCCCGCTCCACCCAGAGCGGGAGAAGTTATTTGATGATTTCCCACCCAGAAAAAAAAAAAAAAACAAAAAAAAAACCTAACCATCACAGTACTATAGCGTGCAACAATTATAAGTATCAACAGTCATGAACAGCAAATGCTTTAATAACTGAAAAGCTATAAAGAATCAGGCAATCGTAGTTAATTGGCCACCTCCGGGTACCTCAAAAGGTAAAGACGGGCAAGAGAGTGATCTTATAAGGGGAGGACCCCTTATAAGATCACTCTCTTGCCCGTCTTTACCATTTGAGGTACGGAATCCTAAAAACGAATATTTTGGTGTCGTCAAATGGCGTGGTCAAACGATGATAAGAACGTTTGTTTAACTAAATGCCTAAATAAAACTTTCACCTTGTAAATCAGTTTACAACACTAATTCAGTCTAAAAACACCAATTTAAAACACACATTCTTGTACGACACAAGAGCGAGCATACTCCGCACGACTCTTCAATTATTCACTATAAAATTAGGAGTAATTGGAGTCCAGCAAAGCAATCTAGATAAAAGCCCCGGCTGAATATAGCCCATGAACGCTTTAAGACGACTCCGTACCGCGTTTACTACCTACCCTGAAATATGATAGGTGCCACGATGTAATCTTTTTGAGTATGTCCAAGATTTACTGTACGATGATATTCCGTTTATGTTGGGTTTATGTTTGTATATCTGTTTTTAAATGGTTTACTTTTTATTTCTGTTTAGCTGGGAGGGAGAGAGGGTTTATTGGCAGGGAACTTTTTTAGGGCTCCGTACTTAAAGGTAGAAGTGACCTGGTTGGCGCTTTTATAAATCGTGCGTAAACGTAAAACGTTTTTATTTAGCGTTGGAGGTGTTATGTACTTAGATAAATAAGGCTTAAATATACAGATGCTTGTGTAGAACAGGTATATTTCAAGAAGTATGTTTAAGTCCCGTGTAATATGGAGTGAGGCGTTTTATTGCCAAAATAAAATAGAGAGTGCGTGAAATTAATCATAGATAAATTTGAACTGCATTTCGGTAATAATAAGCTCGCGATCCTTTGACTGCAAGCGTGTAAAAAAAGTTACAAATAACTTTAATATCCAATTAAAAATTGAGTAAACCGAAGTAAACATAATTATTTAATTATTTTCGGTACACGATCGGTATGCGCGGATGCATTCGAGCTCATTATGAAGATGATTCGTTGGAATAAAATTATTTATTTATTTTAAAATTTAAGTTAAAATTGCTTTTTACAGGCGGATAAATTGCTTATCACGACGGTCTCATGTGCTCTGCGAAACGCAGTTTTGCGTCATATGAAAATAATGGTCACCAATCTAACCGGATACAGCTGAATACCAGTATTTTATATGGAGCGACTGCCTATCTGACCTCCACAACCCAGTTACTGGATAATATGATATGCCTTGGTAAGACTGTTTGTCAAATGGGCTTCTGCTTCTAGCTTTCGAAGGTACGGAGGGGTCTTGGTACGTACAGATGGTCACCTATCCACGGAGCAACCGCAACAAGCGTAGTTTAGCCACGAGCCCCTCTCTTTTATTGAAAAAATCCGAAAACACTTTTCTACAATGAGATCGAAATGAGCACCAACGCTTAGTGGTCATTCTTGCGACGAGGCAGTCATTTTTAGCCATGATGTTTTCCCATAATAATTATTTATTTATTTTCACTACAAATCACAAACATCAGTATAGCCTAGGCTCTTGTATTAAGAGTTCCTGTATCACAAGAGCCAGATCTCCCAATTTACAGAGTAAATAATAAAGAAGCGTGATAGACAAAAATTAGATTGGTTTAAGTCATGGCATTTTTTATACGTCATATTTATAATCGCCTATATCTACAGCCACTTTTATACGTGCAGAAAATTATAAAATGCTTTTCCTATAAACCGTGTTCTACACAATAGTAGGTACAATAGCCATCGTCGATGTATGAAGCCTGCAACATGAGTCTCTCTAGGGACTGAATGACACTCAGGCTAATGGCACACCATTCATGCCGTATTATACCCGGAGGTGGCCAATTAACTACGATTGCCTGATTCTTTATAGCTTTTCAGTTATTAAAGCATTTGCTGTTCATAACTGTTGATACTTATAATTGTTGAACGCTATAGTACTGTTATGGTTAGGTTAGGTTATGAATGTTCTTGTTTCATTATAATTATTTGGTGGCTTTTTTGGTACGTATGTACAAGGCAGATGTAAGTGAGATGTTTTGCGGTATCTTTTGTTAGCCGAAAAGGTATCTTTTGTTAGCCGCCCTTCATTCTTCTTATGAAAATGACTAAACCATCTAAGCATACTCATAGTTTATAATTGTCTTTCAAAGACTATCATCATTTCAGCCAAAAGACATAGGCTTCCCCCAGTTGTCATTTCTGGGGGGGGGGGTGCCATAATCGCTACGCTTGGCTGGCGGGTTGGCGATCGCAGTATGGTGGTAAAATGCATAGAGAACGCTACTGCCCATTCTCTGGTAAGTCTACTTTTATTTTTTGTTTTTATTTTTGTTAAATTGGCATTCGATTAACCACCTTATTTTGGATGCTTTGTGTTGGGACATAGTATGGACAAACATAGTTTTATATAACATCTATATCATTTTTACTCTATGTTCACAAAATTAATAAATGAATTTGAATTTGAATACAGTAATGATTAATGGCTCGTGACGTCATTTTGCCCAACCAATTGTAACAGTTATCATCCGATTTGACAGTTTACTTAGTGTGCAGTAATAATGCAGTGCTTAGTTATTAGTGTTTTTTGATGAAAGCAGTTAAAAAAAAAAATTGATAGCCAATATTTAGGCCTTTGCTCATCAAAGAAATGCAACAATTCAATACGTATTTGACTTTTTTAAGCAGTGCCGTAATGCAAAAAAAGACGATCTTTTGACACTTATTTTAATTCCCAAAATGGAATTACTCCCGTACAAAACATTTACATAAATCCAACATTACTCGTATCCCGCTAAACTCTTTGTTTTTAATATGCAACGTCACTCGTTTGTCTAGCCATTTAATTTGTTTACTCTACCGATAATTTCCGGATGTTGCATCAATTGTTGCCAAATGTTCTGCTTCCAATTGGATAAAACGTATAAATCTGCTTTTTTGTGCCCAACAAAATATGAAATTGTTTGAAGAATGGCAGTTGATGTGGATTGTGTTAGATTTTTTGTGAAATTGTTTTGGTGAACAATAGATTTAGATTGGGCCGATTATGTTTTTCAACTGGCTGTGAAAGGGTTGATTCATTTTGTAATAAATAAAGGTTCTTTTCATTTTTGGGTTGACAACTTTCAGGAAATAAGTTGGTTTTAATTAAGTTTGTGGTATTGTGTATTTTTTAGCTTTTACAAATAAAAACCATAAACATTTTACATTTATTTGCTAAACATACCGCACAAAACATCGCGGGTTTAACAGTGGTATGGCCAGACACGGCAACTCGGTGCCACTACATAATAATAATTTAGTTAACAATTAGGTAATATAGATTTATATATACGGGATATTAGGAAGGTCGGGCTGTTGCATCTGATTGCTGATTCGTGACTTCGTTAGTACGGGAATCCATAGTGGACGTTAAACTTCAGGAAACGTTGAAATAAATACGCTGTAGCGTTGACTGTTCACTATTTTAATTTTACAGACACTTAATTGACTTAAACAATTAAGGATTGCAGCAATAATTAACGATTTAGAGCCAATGGGTTTGCGAGTGACCATCACGTGCAACGGCTGTCAACAACCGACCGAATTGACACGACGTCGCCCGCTCTTAATTAAAATTACCATTTAGTTGAATTCAAATCGATTAATTGTTAAAAATAACAGAATAATGACCAATGAGTAAAAAAATTACAAAATAAATTACAACTCTCGAAATTAACTGATTTTCATTATTTAATAATGTCACGCGCCGTTATATATATGTATATATTTTTTCTATAACACACTGAAATCTAAAAAGTATCTTTTAGTACCTTTGAGCAGTTCTTCGCATTTAATACATTGCAGATTTCCATAGGTAAATCGTTCATATACGATCATAGCATGCATTTCCACGGCCGCGCTCCATAAGCATTATTAGATTTAGGTTCGGTAAATCACCATCACCACCACCACCACCATCACCACCATCTAAGGCGTTACAGGCTAACAGCCTGATCAAGAATATATTTCTCCAACGTGACCTTAAGTAACTACTAGCTCTTCAATCTTGATTACGCCATCTATCCTTCTCAGCTTAGGCCGGCCTCAATTTCTTTAACCACCCGGTTTCATAATTTCAGTCGAAAGAATGCCGATGCTGGACATAGGCCTCCCCCAAGTGTCGCGACTTTAACTGGTTCTGTGCTTCCCGCATCCAGCGGATTCCTGCGGCCTTGACAAGGTCATCGGTCCACCTTGTGGGAGGCCTTCCAATTCCACGTCTCTGATCTCTATCTCTCTCTCTCTCTCTCTCTCTCTAGTTTACTGTCAAGTAAGCGTTACGCTGCTCTAGTCTCGTCTATTCTTGCGACATGTCCTTTCCTGATATTTTGTTTAATATTGGTTAATTTCTGAATTATTAGATTTATCTAGTTTATTATTAATGTGTACACAGAAAATAAGGCCAAGGACATGACTTAATATCGGATCATTTTAATATAAAGAAACATAATTAGGTTTTCACAGAAAAAAAAAGCCATGGAGAAACCGACTCAATTTTCTCAAAACTTTCTTCCCAAAGTATAACATTCTGTACAAAAGATAACAGAAACGTGACAATTTTCGTTCTTCATCCCCATCTGACCTCCTTAGTTCCGTGATTTAGAACAGCTTAAGGGAAACACGCTTTAAATTTTAATTTAATTACTTTGTTTGGACTCAGCACACGATTCTTTGTTTCCTTAACAATGAACAGTTTAGATTTACATCACTAATTGGTAAACGAACAGACAGTTTTCGTAGACTGGAATTAGATAAGATATTTTTAGAATGAAAATTGTTTTAAAGTTTTTCGCAGCATGTTATCTTGAGTAAGCATATGCATAAGCTATAATGTTCCCACTGCTGGGACACAGGCCTCTTGTCTTCGAGAGAGAAGTGGGCTGTTATCTACCATGCGGGCCCTGTGCAGGCTGGTAGATGTCACATGTAGGTATTCGAATTTTTGGTTCTAGGACATTCCGGCTTCCTCACGATGATTTCTTTTACCGTTTTAAAAGCAGTGGTGATCAAATTATTGACACGATAAAAGCGACTGCCTGGGTTCGAACCCCCCACCTCGTAAGTCGGGGCTCCACTGGGCTACTACTGCTCCGTCCATCTTGTGATATATAGATCAGTAACAGAGGTGCAGCCGAACACACATCAGTAGGAGGCAGCTGATATTTCAGCGGGTCTTTTTATTCTATTAAAACTCGAAAATCAGTAAGGTGTAATCATGTCGTGCGATCGACTGTACTTAAGGGTTGCAACTGTTGGGAGACGAATTTACAGATTATAAAAGTCTATTCTAATGTTTTGGGCCGGACTTTAATATTTTACATAAGTGGGAGTTGCATGCTATATACTGAAAATAATAGAGTACTTACTTGTGCCCATATTTTATGACATGAGATATAAAATATGAACCTAGGCTTGAGCTTGGTATAAGTATGTTTATACTCTTAGTTGTATGTAAATTGCGTAAAAAATTTATACCTATGAGACAATTCTTTTTCCCATAAAATATTAAGGTACAGACAAAGTGACAGGCTGCAGCAGTTGGCCTATCAAAAATCCCGCCCAAAAATTTAGGAGAAAAAATTGGCAACATACCGAATTTCCCCTTTCGCAATATTTAACAGTGTTACAACGAAAACAACCGCAATTTTATTCGAGTTCACACTTCGATTTCTCATTTTTTTTTAACATATTCACTTAGCGATTGGCCGCCTCGACTCGACATCGGTTTGGCTCCGACTCAAATCGTTATCAGCCCCCTGAGACGTGATATTGAACTGGTTATAAGCGGTTATAACCAGATTTTGGCGGTCTGTTATACCTACTTATGCTTGTATTTTGGGGAAGTAATGTTATCTAGCTAAATGCGAACTAATTGGAAGAATAATTAAGAAATCAATTAAGTCCATCGAATGCCATGCATTTCACTTTGACCGATTTTCTTTGAAAATTGTGGCATGAAATCCGGAATTTTTTAATCATGGTACATACTAAAGCATTGTTCAAGATTTTTATGACAAATGAAGTCACGTAAGAGTTTTTGGCGGGATCACGTTGGAACATGTCGCACGAATTTTCATTTTCATGGAATTTAGTGAAATAGCGAATTAAATTGTATAATTTTGATAGTGAATTATTCAATTTAGTTACGTGTGAGTGCACAAGTGTAGTGAAGGTGAAAATAAGTGACTAACGTGGACTTTTCGTGTTCCCCCCAAAAACTCCGATGATGTTGTTGTAAAGTTACTACCGCTTTACAATAACTTTGACTTGACTGACTAAAGACGACTATGACTGTTTTGTAACTTCGTGCCCGATATCGGGCCATTTACTTGATCTAAAAGAAAAATTACTTGACACTGGCTAAATGCACAAACCAAAAAAAAAAAAAAGTCACGTAAGTCAGTCAAATTCTTTATATACAAAAAGTGTTATTGGCAAAATGCTAAAACATTGGAACGTTGGAAAAATATATGGTTACATTGGTACAGTAAAAACAAAAACAATTTAATTTGCATTTTGATTGTAATGAGGAAAATCTAATGAGGGAAATTCAATTGTTTCTGTGGCCTGTTTGTTGTATCCTTTGAAATATTAAGCACATAATGAAACAAAGCTGAATTGAAATTAATTCACAATGAGTAGTGACTGAAAAATGTATTCCAGTGGGCGAAATGATATTGTTGGTGCATTTTAATAGATGGATATAATTGTGTAAATATAATAGCAACGTTTTAAGCGCATATACATAAAGAAAATCTAGTCTGCTAGACAGAGGTACAGGAAGGCACAGGATTTCTTCTGTGGATTTCTGTAACTCTGTCTAGCCGACATTCTGTGCCGTCTTCTTCTTCTGCGTGATTTTTCGCTGGCACATCACTATTTCATCTCTGGATCCTTTATTGGTTGGTTGGTTCTTTGGTCCAAAATTTGGCCACTTCCACGGCGTCACCTGTGGCAGCGCAGAGGTCATTCTGGCTGCATGTTTTGTGACACAAAGGGCAGGATAGGAGATGGAGCATAGTTTGACACATATCTCCACGTCCATACTATGCTGCCGTTTCGTCGAGGTTCACCAGGTTCGAATTACATCTTCCCACTAGGGTCTGGAGATGGTTTCAAGTTAACCTAGAAAGATTACAGTCTGCTCAAGGATGCTCTGTTGCTAATAAATAGTAAGCAGAAAGGGATAAGTATCTTGCCACTTTTCAACGGACATCGCCCGGGTTTCCTGGTAGAGACGCTGTCGATTTTAAGAAACTGTACCTTATTTTTTAGCCGTTACGTTGGTAGTTGTGCCTTAAAAGAAATGGATCAAAAGAGTATTTTTTCTTAAAACATGTCTTTGTTTTGTTCCCTTTTTTGGGTAACTTCAAGGAAAAAGCACTTAAGTAGTATGTAAAAGATTTCATGCACCTTAAGTCCACGTAGCACGGACGTAAAAATATCCTGTAGGGATTGTATCGCGCCCTGGATTTTAAACTCTCAGTATTGAGTCGAGCGTTGATAATCCAACAGAGTGGATCCTAGCTTGTCGAGATTTTCAACTCTCAGCTCTAAGGAGAGCGTTGACAATACAGTACGCAATAAAATTCGTCGCCATATTTTTTTGTGCCCACGGCCGTAAAAATATCGATATATTTATTGGTATGACTGTGCAATATAAATAAGTATATTGGCAGTAATATTCCACAATTCCTTATCGAATATTCAAGGTGAAAAGCCCTGTTATTTTATTGCTGGTCAACTAGCTTGTCTAGAAAATTAAACGTTGAGTAATGATCTCGCTGCTATAGTGAGCACTTACCTTAATAGTGTCTGCGATAGCAAACTAGTTTCTTGACTGGTTTTGACTTATGATGAGGGATTTTGATGAGAATTAGAAGTGTCACAGTAGAAGATCCCTTGTCAGTTTATCTAGTGCTGAGTTTACGATATGCTAAGATTGACCCAAATTATTTTCTTAATCGACCAGTAGAAGTAAACTACTTACAACTTAAATTCCTATCTATTGTTGACATTGTTATTAAACGTTGCAATGCTGCCAGTCTTCTGAGTACGTTTCTGGATGAAGTTATGTTTTATTTTCTCGTATATATTTAATTTTGTACATCTAGTTAACTATTTAGTGTAAAATGTTAGTTCTTCCTGTTACCGTGTCGAAGGCAAAAAAAAATAAAAAAAAAATGGCAAAAAATTCAGCAACGCGAATACTGTTCGCTGATGCAGCTATTAGCTCTTCAGCTGGGCTGGCGACAGGGCATGCAATGAAAGATGGGAGGTCAGCCATTGTCTATAGAGAGACGCCGCATACACTCCGGAAGTCTGAGCCATCCATGAAATCCCACGTGTGGAGGTGATCCTTGTTGCGGCCTACTTGGGTACGAAGTCCATTTAAGGTTTTTCAATTACAAGCTCCTGCAAAAAGATGGGCATCAGGTTTGAAGAGGTTTGTCTGAATTTGAATACTTAGCCAGTGTTTTAAATTGCTACAAGGATTGGTTGGTTTTGGTGCTCGAATGACATTGACAGGGGGCGCTGTAGGTGAAAATTTGTGCAATTGTTTTGGGAAATTTATTAAAAAAACTAGATGGCAGCGTTTTTTTTGCGTGGGAAATCATCAAATAACTTCTCTCGCTCTGGGTGGAGCGGGAAGCCGTGTCAGATTTATACTGACTAAAACCCACCTGTGTCCCTTCATTTGCCTGTGTGCCAGGGGCCACAGTATCTTTTTCGAATAACCCGCACCCCTGGCAGGCATCGGCCTTTGCAGACCCCACCAGTTGATGCTGACATCTCTTTGAGGCGCACGTGGAACGTAACGCGCCGTCGACCCGGGCATGGTCGGACAGCAAGTTACCCATTACCTACTCGCCATCCGCAAACCCGCGCTTACGGTGGCCGGGAATTAGCCTGGGATTCCCGACTCCCAAAGCATCTCCTGCAGCGACTAGGGCCGTGAGGGCGCATATATAGCTGCCTCTCCCTCACGTGCGTCGCTTCCCTCTTTGCGAGAATTACTGCTTCGGAGAAGGAGGCGACGGCTACCCATGCACTATCGCTTCGTACCATGGCCTGGACCAGGGCCGAACGCGAGAGATCGCCGCTGCTGATCGCCTGCACAAGAACACGGCGGTGCTCCGCCCAAGCCGGGCAGACGTCCACCGTATGCTCCACCATGTCCTCAGAGCGATCTACGTAGTGAAAACACCCTGGCGTTTACTCCCGCCTTATCCGAAACAGGAACCTCCCAAAACAACAGTGTCAAGTGAGGAGCTGCATCAGGCGGAAGGTGAGGACCCCGTGGCGCCTCTCAATCCACTCCTCAAAGAGGGGACTTACCGCCGCAATCGTGGCGTGCCCAATGGCACGTTAGTTCCGATTTTGACCACGCGCCAAATGGTGATAGGTACTTGTGCAGCTATGTATATTTGCACTAAATTCAAAGTGACACAGAATTAAATAAAAAGCACCCAAACACAATAAGAACAAGTCCGAATCAATTTCAAATTCTCTTTGTCACCAAATTTACGTACACTTCACGTCTAAATATCCCATTTCACGTCGCAGGTACTTACATCTGAGAAGGAGCGAGTGATTCTCCCCAGAGTGTGCGCCTTGCGGTTTGGCGAGCGGTCAACTCGTTACCGGGCTCCCGAGACCGGAATGTTAAGATGGGGCCCGGCCCCTAAACATAGTGTGCGCTCACCTTAATACGTAATTTGGTATACTTGGATTGGTAACCAATGAGTACGGGAGAGATTGATCGGGTTGTGATGAGTTAGATGGCGTTTTTAAGAACATTCTGATTTCTCGAGGGATGCGCAGACCTGGTTATGGTTTCGAACGTACAATTGAATTTGCTAAGCCACGAATATAAATTCTAAGTAAATGTATATTACTTGTTATTTTATAAATCTCATCTACTAAAAATAATGCTGAAGAGTTTGTTTGTTTGAACGCGCTAATGCCTAGAACAACCAGTTGAATTTGAAAAAATGTTTTTGCTTTTGCTAGCCCAATTCGAGAGGAATGCTATGGCTATTTAACTTCATTCTAGGACTTTTAGGAGACGAGTAAAAAGAAAAAGTATAAAAGAACGCTATGTGAACCCGAAGTATTAGCGCCTGCTGGCGATCCGAGGCACGGACGGGTCTTGGTATGTAAAGTTGGTCACCCATCCACGGACCAACCGTGGCAAGCGTAGCTTAACCTGATTGATCGCTTCGTGCAGCTATTATTACCTAGCCGCAAGCCTCATTTACTCTAGTTGTTGTACTGGAGGTAATTTAATTAAATCGTGGAACAATATTTTAGACAAAGGTTCAAAGTATTGTAGTTGGGTCAAAATAATTACCCTCGAAAGAGATAGTTTTACTAACTTTTTGGGTCCACGCCAATTGCTCTAGTCATGAAATATTTAATTTTAGGTAGGAATGTTGTAAACTTTTCCGGATTTAGAAGTAGATTTTTTGGGTTAACTACACAGTTTACGTACCTACCGCACATATACATTTTATTTTAGATCGCTTCAAATATTGTTATTAATAGACAGTCACCTACCTCGTTGATCTAAGGTTGCAAGAGCTACTGCTAAGCATTGGGTTTTGGGTTCAATTCCCGTGCCGGGCAAAGTATTATTGAGTTTTTCCATTATGGATTTCGCAGTAGCTGGCTGGAGTCTGAATTTGCCCCAGTTGATAGTAATAACCTTGCCCCACTATTACTTGATTTAAAAGCATAACGGGCGAAATGTGTGTGCACTATTTTGGTATAATCATCATCATCATATCAGCCGAAAGACGTCTACTGCTGGACATAAGCCTCCCCCAAAAGGGGGGATTTGCCATAATCGCCACGCTTGGCAGGCGGGTTGGCGATCGCAGTATGGTGGTCAAATGCATAGAGAACGCTGCTGCCCATTCTCTAGTAAGTTCTTTAGTCGCCTTCTACGAAACCCACGGGAAGAAATGGGATGGTGCTATTTTGGTATACGTCTACCTAACCGGGGATTACAGGCATGATTTTATGTTAATAGACTGTCAAAAAACAACCTATTTGATTCCCAAAATCACGTTTTCATCCTAGGATGTCTGACCTACGTAAGGTAACAAAGTCAGACAGCGCCAAAAGTACATTTTCTCACAATTTTGTGCTTAGATTTTGTTAATTTTATCTCCTAAGAATGCAAATCAGTTTATTAAACTTCCAAAACACGTTTTGACACGTAATTTCTTTTGTGGTTCCAAGAAATCGTTCAAGCGGCCAGAGGGGTCCGACCTTTTTGAAGAGATTTAAGAAAAAAAAAAAGAAAAAATTAGGTGAAAATATCTACAGGTGTTCAGTGAGGGGATTTTAGTGTAACATTCGAGGACGAAATTAGTCCCCTAGCTAGTTGGGTCCTTTTATTGTTTAACTTGGATAATTATTTTCCAGGGACATTTATATGTCCGGTTTTACGGTACGGTTTTATTAAACTTATTTCGGGTATGGCTTGATAAACACACACGTGGAATTTAATGAGTTTAAGTGGTTTGTGCTATAAATTTAGAGCGGGGTTGTGGACATAAAATGTGATTTTAACCCTAGTTTCAGAATTTATCTTTGAAAATGTATAAAGTAATGAGAGACCTAACGTTATTTATATAGCTGGAGCAGTGGAGTCTAAATAATTTTAGTGCTTACAAAATATAAAATATTTTTTTTTACTTTTGTTGTCCCAAGCGTACTAGCCTATTTACTTTTCATTTTTTTAAGTAAGTAAAGTGTTTTATACATTACGCTTTTTGAACTTATTCTTTATATACATTTTACGAAGGTCCATAGTTTTAACAACGATTTTGTATAGAGTCCCTCCAGCTTTCCGCGGCTGAACGGATGCGTACGCATTTCATACAAAATCGTTGTTTTCTATGGACAAAAGCTGAACTGAGCTGAATAAGTGTGAGTAGTCCCTAAGCAGTTAGTCCCGGCTGTTATTTATTAGTACAGTTTTGACAGTCTTTACGGATAATCAGAAGCCCGAAAGTCTGACAATCAGTCCTACCAAGTGTATCGTAAATACGCTACGGATAAAAACTTTTTTTATTTCCATTCCAACCTTGTTAAGAAAATCCTCCTCATATTTTTTATTACATTTTAAACTTTGATTCTGGAAAAAAGACTGTTAATTTTTTTTTTCTGATATCCCGCACTGCAGATTTGGGAGCCATCGATGGTGGCACGAATTTATTGTTTGAGCTAATACACCAAAATTCATATATATTATTTAAAGCAGAAATATAGCAATAATCTATTATTCTTAAGCTGTCTCCGTTTTGGAGGATTTGAAGTTTTCTTCGACATTAATTGGGTATGTATTCCGTCATTTATTTCTCTTTATCATTTTAATCTAATCTGCAGGTTTTGTTACCCCAATTTTCACCTTTTTTATATTTTTCGTATTTTTTTATATATATCTATTGCAAATTTAAATGGTTTATGTGGCAAAGATGTGGTTTTCCTCAATCATAACGCTACACAAAGGATATCGTATTACCAAGTTACTGGGTTGTGGAGGTCAGATAGGCAGTCGCTCCATGTAAAATACTGGTATTTGGGTGCTTCCAGTTAGACTAAAAGTCGACCCCAACATACTTGGGAATAGGCTAGGTCAATTAATTGATTGGATGTCCCCATAGTAACACCAAGATTTAAGTATGTTAGGATCGTAGCACGTCGCCGCCCACTCCAATGAGAAGAACAGGAAAAAATCAGAATCAAATCAAAATACAACATAAACATCTCCCAGTGGCCAGCGAAAGGGGTAATTACCAAAGTTAAAACAACTAACCCTCAGTAATTCGCCTGTGACCGGTAATTACTTACAAGTCCGTAAGAGTACGGACTTCGGAAGGGGACTCCACTTGTAAATTCGAAACTTTAAAAGTTGGATGTAACGGACTGGCCGAGAATCTTATGGTAATTAGATATTGTGTGATGTATATAGGTGATAGGGAGAGGCAACAGCTTCTTTAGAACTTTACTTGTCTCTAAAACATTTTCCTATGTCAGATAAATATAAGCAAAACATTATTTTGAGGCTCAAACTGTTTAAAATTCTGAAGGTCGGCAGCAGCATCACTGGATGAGGGTTCTGCGGTTACGTTTTTCCAATACCTAACGGCCCATTGTCATGTAAAACAACCACGCCACATTGCAGCGCACAACAAGCAAGCAAGCAACAAGCAAGCAGCGGCAAGCAGTGGTTTTTTATTTTTTTTCTGGGTGGGAAATCATCAAATGACTTCTCCCGCTCTAGATGGAGCAGGAGGGCGTGTCAGACTTTTACTGACTAAAACCCACCCATGTGCCCTCAGTTGCCTGTGTGCCAGGGGCCGCGGTATCTCTTTCAAACAACCCGCACCCCTGGCAGGCATCGGCCCTTGCGGGCCCCATCAGTTGTTGCTGATATCTCTTTGAGGCGCACGTGGAAAACAACGCGCCGTCGACCAGGGCTTGGTCCTTACCAGACAGCGCGCTACCCATTACTCGCCGCAAGCCCGTGGGAAGCAGTGGTGACGTGTGTATAGTGTCGCTACAACTTTTTGCAGTTCCGATAGATCGACGCCGGCTGTGATAATGTCGTCGCTTTGTGACTGCGACGCCACCTCGATGTGGTTAGTATTGCCCACACGGTTTGATTATGGAGGCCAAATGTAAGACTATTAATTTTCATACAAATTAGTGCCCGTCCACGTAATGTCGGTGTGGTGTGGCTGTAATACGTGAGTACGTGTGATCGGATCATATATGGGCTTCATTTTCGTTTTATTCAGTCGATCGTTATTCAAATGTTTTGATTCATTTTTGATACGGCAACGTTACCTTAATTTCCCATGTAAACAGGGTCTTTAGGCTTACACGTGTTTTGAAGTTAACTACAAAACACGTGTACCACTCTGAAATACGTTATTATTTTTCTATAATTTTCCTCCCAAGAAAAATCAACGACCGCTCACTAAATTTCCCGCAAAATGATCTCTGAAATATTTATGCGTATTTTATTCATGATGGGGCACAATAAATAATTCACGGACTGTAAAAATGTTATTTAAATTCGGTTTAAAACGTACAGAGTCCATTAATCAGTTGGCGTCACACTGAATTCTGGTGTCTGGAGTTTGGAAAATGGTGTCGTCCGATTTTTGGACGGAGGGTTTATCGGACGGGATAAGGGATTCAGGAGCGTTTTTATAATGTAAATTAAAGGAATATTGAGTGGATAGTTGTATGTTGGCATGTAATTTTCAGATAGCAAAAATATCTGGTCTGGTTTATATCGTGACATTTTAGTTGTCTTACAACGGCAGCCCCACTTCATGTATCCAATGACTACTAAACATTCATATTTATATTTTTTTTGTACATATGCATAATTAAAAATATGAAAATATCATCCACTAAGACGCATGACGTAGTTTGAAACACCCTGTTATGGAGATGGAATTAATGATGGAATGTAATCGTACGTAGCTAGATATCTTCTACCGTTTGATACGTAAACATTATTAACAGGGAGGGTGTTTCATAATTCAAAAGTATTTTTTTTTGTACCTAATATCTTAATTAATGGTAACAATGTTTTAATCGCGCCTAGAGGTATTTTATGACGGATACATTGAGTGGACCACCTTTGTAAGACGACTAAAATGTCACGGTGTATAAAAAGTAATACTATTCCATCTGGTTGCTTTTCTTCTATAATTGTAGTAAAGGTATTGTAGTTATAATTTTAAGATTGAACAGTCAACTGTACATCAGTGGGATCAATTAGACACTGACTCCTTTATGTCGTAGCAATAAGAACGATTTTCGTAGTTCAAGTGGTACATGAATACATGTCAGCGTGGGAGTGAGTTGTACATGTGATTGAGCAGACAGGCGCTATTTATTTATTTATTTATTTATTTATTTTATTTTAAATAGAACGGCCGAAGCCAATTACACTATTTAAACACATCAATATACACATTACAATATCTACAATCTATTTACACAGTCATGCATTCTTCTCACAAAAATTCAAACATTCTGACAACATCATCTTCCATTCATTCGCAAACATATCGAGATCTGTATTCGAGTTCAGGAGAGCGTTAATAGCGGTTAATGTCCGAGGAATAGGTGACTTGGAGTGTGCAACAGTACGGCAAGTTGGAATAATAGTGGAATAATAGCTATACTTTGTTTAAATTACTTCATAAGCACTGCTTTCGAAACGGTGAAGGAAAACATCGTCAGGAAACCGGTATTTCCTAGAACCAAAAATTCGAAGACATGTGACATCTACCAGTCCGTACTGGGCTCGTGGATTTTGGCAAATTTCTTGTCACTCATAGGAGACCTGTGTCCCAGCGGTGGGAACATTATAGGTCGTTCACGCTTATGCTAAGTGTTACCATCATAGATATTCTATGGTTACCACTAATACCTATACAATGTGTAACAAAAACCCTGTTGTTCCTTTTGAGGATGCATACACTTACCTACAAGCACAACATTAGTAAAGTTATAATTAAAAAAATAAGCATTGGCTACTCGAGAATTCAATATCAAATAACTATTAAAAAGTATCTTATTTTGCTTATATTCTTATTTCGCTCAATAGACTACGAGCTTTGCGGCTTTCTTTGATCTAATCAAAATCAGTTTAATATTAGTTTATTCATAATTGAATAATTGTTTTAATTATTTTTGTTGAACAGTTTTTGTAAATGACTTGCTTTATTAAGTATGTATACTGATTCTGAAAACGTGGGTAGAAGGAACAAAATGGTTTTTGTTACATATTGTATATGCGGTTGAATTAAAGTACTAATCAACAGAAAATGTTATAAACTATTGAAGAAAATGGTTATAAACTATCTGTGTGCACAAATTGCGTCAAAATCCGTTCAGCCGTTTTTGCGTCAATCCGGCAACATATATCCAGACAAACGGACAAGAATTCTTAAAACTATACCTTCATCAGACTCCTTTCCACGCCTCGTAGCAATTACTTTTTTCTAAGTATTAAATAAACAGTTCCAATTTCGTTACTATTTCAATAAATTACACAGATATCGATCCATTTCGGTAGATTTTTGACAAAAAGATGTTTCAAATACCTTCAGTGCTAAACGCAGTTAGTGAATCTTTGTACAAGCGGGCCTCAGTTTTATTTAGTAAACTGTAGTAGTTTCAAGAAAACTTATTTGAACTGTTTGTATGTGTGAGCTTCACTCCAAAACTATAAAATGGATAATAAGAAAATTTTACACACAAGTGTGTGTAGTAAAACAAAATTCACCGCGCGATTACCACATCTAAACTGCGTTCAAAAGCTGTCAGTGTCAATATTCCCAAAAAAAGTTGACACTGACAATTCTTGAACTCAGTTTAGATGTCCTGATTACGTTCAATATTATTGGTGAAATCAGCCCTTAGATTAATAAAAAAATACTTTTTGTCGGGTACTAACATGAAAAAGGTTCCCTAAAATGAGTATGAAACCGCAGTGAAGAGCAAGTGTAAGCATAAAATTATTCTTAGTTCTCCAAAGGTTCACTTAAATACTGTAAGGCGGACGTCGCATGTACCTTTCAGGGACAGCCAAACGATTTTTGTTAACAAATTAGTCCACCTAATCCAAAAGTACGTGTCATTACATGGCAGAGTGCCTTCAGTAATCTAGTTAGATACCTAGATAACTTAAATGGACCAGACCCTAGGACCAGAGCCTCCATTATCCTTTGAAAGTGGCGAGTTCTCGTCCGAACTCACCCTTTTACCTTCGTTATCTTAAAACCCAATTTGGGAGTTGACATTGTGATTACCTGGACTTAAAGTTTTAAAAGTTTGTAGGCTGTTCTGAAGGCATGGATAATGAGTATCAGTGGATTTTGTATAATGAGGAATATATTGTAACTAGCTTTTGCCAGCGGCTTTGCCCGGGTGGTGGTTGGAAATTATCCCCCAGGAACATACTACAGACATACAAAGCGCCCTATGTGTTAAGTAATCCATCAAGCCACCTGTGTGCCCAATTTCATCCAAATTCGTACAGTAGTTTTTGTGTAAAAGAGTAACAAACATCCACGCATCGGCCATCGTCACAAATTTCACATTTATGGGTAACTAGCTTTTGCCAGCGGCTTCGCCCGCGCGGAGGTCGAAAACTATCCCACGGGAACGTAGTATCGGGATGAAAAGTATTTTATGTGTTATTCTAGGTTACAATCTACCTGTGTACCAAATTTCATTCAAATCCGTTCAGCCGTTTTTCCGTGAAAGTGTAACAAACATCCATACATATATCCATACATCCATATTCACAAACTTTCATATTTATATTATTAGTAGGATATTAGTAGCATAGTTCTGTGTGGTGTCGGACGTAAAAGAATAGCACCATACCATTTCTTCCCATGGGTGTCGTAGAAGACGACTAAGGGACTTACTAGAGAATAGGCAGCAGCGTTCTCTATGCATTTTACCACCATACTGCGATTGCCAACCCGCCTGCCAAGCGTGGCGATTATGGCAAAACCCCCCTTTTGGGAAAGACTTATGTCCAGCAGTGGACGTCTTTCGGCTGATATGATGATGATGATGATTAGTAGCATATAGTAGGATGGTCAACCCAGAAGGTAGGACTTTTTGCATATTAATCCTTACTAATATTGTGTGTGAGTATAGTCTTGACTTCGATATAAAACTAATAATGAATAACCAATATATATTTCTCTTCCACAAAGGCGGCTTAGAAATATGTATACGTCTGAATAAATTCTTTGTGAGAGACTGGCACCTGCACTAGGAAAACCTCTCAATCAGATTACCTGGTTCCCTTAGTGCCTAGTGGGTATCTCTTACAAAGGATTTATTCAAGTTATTAGTTAGCAAGTAGGTAATGCACGACGATATTCTTCTATGGACATTAATTCCTATCACTCAATTTATTTACTGTCCTATCGGTTAGGTACATCTGTATGATCGCCAATTTAAACCAGCTTAGTGATTATTGGTTACCCTAAAGGCGAAAAAGAAATGTTACATTTATAAATACGTATGTGGGGGGTCAGTCCTCCACATATTTATGAATGTTACATTTCATTTTCGCATCCAATGTTCGTAAAAACGACCTAAAAGATCAAAATAAGAAAAAGATCAGTAAAAATATGTCTCTTGTCGCAATATCTTTCAAGGGTCACAAACAATACAATCACAGGATTTGATCAGAAAATCAGTCATCGAAGTAAAGTAAACGTTAGCTTATTCTCGTCACGCCGGGACAATAGTTCAGGAGCAGTCGCGTACGCCTACTTATCACCGGTCTTACGGCTTTACACACGTTCAGAATTTATTACTGAACTGTGCGTTTTTTGGACGGAGGAAAACAATCGGGAATATTGAGACTATTGGGAGGTAACAATTAATACTGGGTATGATGTCGGTTGTTGTATTCGATAGTACAGAACTATCATTGGTATCGGTAATAAAGATGGGACGAGTAAATGTTTTTTCCGGGTACCCGGCATGGCTAACTCAAGGCAGCGATCAATATTACCTGTAACCCAGCCGGATCCGAAAATAGTGCTGAATCTGGGTACTGGATCCAACCCGGGTACCCGTCCCATGTCTAGACGGTACTCAAGAGTACGGCACTTTCTATTTTGACCTAAAGTGAATCCTATATAACAACACACTGCTGGATAGATTGGTCTCCTAGGCCTAGCCATATCTTCATCTGAATCCAGAATTTAAACATGAAAATATCTTAGGCTTAGTATCTGATAGATGAAAATGTACCAGAAATTGATACTGTTAATACCTACACCGCTATACAGGGTGTCCAGTAATTAATGGATAACCTTGAAATGTTCATGGTAGAATTAGTGGCCATTCAGAGAAAACATTTTTTATTCGTATTTTATCCGTTAAAAAAAATAAAAATAAAACGATCATCTTCAGAAAAAAACACTGCAAAGTGAAAAATAATTTTAATTTCAGAAGGCGGTGACAAAAAATAACAATACATATGCAAAGACACCGACTTCCAAAATTAAAATTATTTTTCACTTTGTAGTGTTTTTTTCGGAAGACGGTCGTTTTTAATTGGATTTTTTTAACGGATAAAATACAAATGAATTCTTCTGAATAGCCATTAGTTCTACCATGAACCATTTCAAGGTTATCCATTAATTACCGGACACCCTGTATAGACAAATATAGCCCTCTGAGTCTAAATCTTACATTTATAGGCTTGATGTTGGTGATTAATCTTGTTCTTAGAAATCTGTAATGAAATAATTGGTTTAGAAACACTTTGAAGAACACATTTTGTTGTTCATAATGTTGAGCTTATAATTATTACTGCCGCAGCCAATAAAATAACGGCTTACTCAACCAACAACCAACGTTGAGTCGTCTAGAGTAGTTGAGCGCAATCAAACGCGAAGTGAGCATCGAGACAAAACCAATAAAGCGTGTCAAACACGCCACATAAATTGTACACACGGACAGCACACAATAATAAAACTAGCGAATGAACTCAATACATAGATGTTTAATTTATGGAACAGTCACTTTAATTCCGTTTTCATTATAATTTATATGCATTTGCAAATAGAGTAAAAAATCATGAATGTCACCTAATCGTTGCTGTATCTGTCAGGGTATGTATCTTTGGGGGAGGAGCACTGAGTAGCGTCTTGTGACGGGTCGTTGACCTCTCTACGATAGGATTCAGCTACACGATGACTGATACATGTATGCCGTCTGTTGGGACAGGTCAGCTTAAAGCTGCTATGGCTCTTTCTTTAAAAGGTCTTTATAGAATTGGCACAAACAAATATGGTATTCGTACATAAACATTTCATTACATTACCACATTCATAGATTCTTGATCAGTCCATTGCATCATGTCGGAAATCTTTCGCTGAACGAATAATACTGACACTACTGTGACGGTTATTAGACAGAAGCCAGAGGCCTTAGTGTGAGTTTCATTTAACCATTTACATCAAACGCAGTGAGCGCGTTTGGCGCTCCGATTGGTCCGTCACCACTCCAGGGCCAATCGGAACGCCGAACGCGCTCACTGCGTTTGGTGTAGATGGTTAAATGAAACTCACACTAGGGCCACTGAAAACCCTAAATGTTTAATAGGCACTAGTTGTCTAGCATTTTTGCTAAACTGAGCTTATTTGGCGCAGCCGCGAGGTACACTTTTCTGCTTATTTCCCACAACGCAGTTTACAGTTTTTATTTGTGTTATTTTTATATTTCTTTTATGACTTGTAGTATTATATGTTGGGTTGTGTGCCTTTTAGTCTGTGCTAAATAAATGAAATTCTTTCTTCTTTTTTCATGAAGAACACTGGAATTATGTAGGTGCGGTTCGGTCAAGTGCTGTTGAAATTAGTGCTCTGAGTGTCACTTTTCCGTAATGAGCAAAAGTGAACAGACTTCTTCTAGGCACGCTCGTTCTATCATTGACCTCACCCATCGCCTTCATCAGGCGTGATCAAGATCATAAACAGACCCATTCATCAATCCAAAAAAATGAGCAGGCTTTAACAGCTGACATTTTACTCTTGCATACACAAATGTAGGTACATTAGACCAGCTGTACCCGAGACTTCGTTCGCTTCGAGGTCGCAAAGCAATATTATGTCTGTTTACTATTTTTTTTTCAAAAATAAAAGTAGCCTTATAACATCATTTATTTGCCAATGAAAACCCCGTCAATTTTGGGTACAGCCACTTCGGAAAGTGCCGAAACATATAGACAAATAGAAAAGACATTTTTATTTTTTTGGATTATACCTAAGTACCGTATATACTTTCTTAAGCATTAAGTAAAAGCTGTTATTTATTTAGAGAATAAACAGATACTTTAATTTTGTTTGTTTGTGTAATTCAACGGTAAGGAACATTACTAATAAAAGAAAATAAAAATACTAAAAAGTACTGATAAAAAATTAATTCCGTTGATTGGGTAAATAAATAAACGTTGTAGGCATGACACATAAATAGTATAGCGAGGCAACAGACAATAATATACTATTAAATGGCCAGTATAATACATGGATGTAGGAAAAGTAGAACAGACTATATTTTGTTGTAGGTACTTTTTAATGCATGGCCCCATAGTCAGCTAGAAAATGCCGGCGCCATCTAGTTTTAAAAATATTGACCAACAAAATATTGACGTGTAAAAGTGTATTTTAAGATCTACTTACATAAATAAACATGTCATTTCGTTTCATTTCATATTGGCATTTTCAGTTTTAGGGAAGGTTAGCAGTACGTAGGTTATTTAAACTATTAAATCTATCATCCCTAATTGTCTAGGCATTATAGCTTATATTATTTTACTCTTTTGAAACCTTTGACAGTAACCCTATTCTTACTAGGGTGCAGTAGACTGCCTCTTACAGTCCAAGGCATTAAAATAATATTAGGATACAATGTAACTTTAAAGTTTCTCGCCCGTTCTTCTCCATAGGTACCTACGCTTTGGAATGGGCAATTAGCTTCATCTTTCTAACTCACCGACATTGACAATTCAAAAGTGCCTGTAATTGGTTTATTTGAAATAAATGCTTTGAGTTTGAGTTTGAGTTTGACATGTCTTCGATTTTTTTATTCTAGGGCATCCTTTCCTTCACCGTATTGAAGGCAGTGGTGATGAATTTTTTTACAATACCTAATATTAAACTTAAGTCAGTAAGGTACTTAAGTAAAAAAATAAAAGCGACTTTATAATGCTTTATTGAGACAGTATAACGCCATCATTTATACTCTTCAAAGAAACCCTCTATTTGTCGACAGCGGAAATGAAACACTAGACGCAGTAGACGAGGGAAACAAATGGCCAATTATAAGGAAATCAACGTATCAAACAATTTTCTGCTATAAACATAAATGGTTGAAGTTGTTTAAACGTTTACAAATACGAATTCTAAATAATATTGTTTGTAGTATATTTGAATAATTATTCATTTCATTCTAAGCGGGGAACTTTTCGCTTTTTATAGTTTTTTTTTAAATATGGATTTAAGGCCATTCACAGGCGAATAAACACTAAACTAAAATAAGGTCGTTATTAGCTCCTAAATGCACTACTACAAGGCAGCGGGTAGGGGGGTAGCCAATGTCTTTCGGAAATGACGTGAGTGTGATGGTGGGTGATGTGTATATCGTTCACAAAAACTGGTGGGGGTAAGGACAGATTCTAAGGCCCAAACTGTTACTGAGAATTTTCTAGCAATTGAACACATTACCGCTTTGCAAAATTAATAAGCTTATTGACGGAAATCAACATTTTAAGCCACGTGAAACCAAAAAACCAAACTTTCTCATGAAATGTAACCAAACTTCTATGTTCTAAATCGTATCCGTATAGTAATCTGCATTATCCCAGTCTAACCGAATGCAGCTAAGTACCAAAAATTTACATGGAGCGACCGCCTATCTGACGTACACAACCCAGTTATTGGGTAACATAATACCCCTTGGTAAGGCTGGTTGTCAGACTTTCGGGCTTCTGACGACCCGTAATGACTGTCAAAGATCCACGAATGATAGACGAGACCTACGGCTTAGAGCCCTATTTCACTAGGACACCAGTCACGGCACAACCATGGTTGCATTCCAAAAAATGTAAGGATGGTTCGCAACCGATCGGACGCTTGGTGAGATACCAACCATAAGGGCCATATTTCACTAAGACACCAGTGTAGAGATGCGCAAAATGTGTCAGTAAAAAGAAATGAATGAAGTATATCTTTTCGCTTAGTGAAGTAGTCCACTCATTTCCTTCAGTACTTCATTTAGTTCAGCAAATCAGAACGAGTCCATAGCATAAGATAACGATAGTGATTGACAAGTTACGACAAATGATACACTTCACTAGTTCAGTTTTATACGTATGTCGATTTTTCTTCATACTAAACAGGATTAGGACTGTCAACCTAGAAATATGAATATAAGCAAAACTATTTTTAATAAGTAAGTAGAATGTTTTGTTTTTTTTTTTACTGATTGTTAGAAATTTTTGTCTAGGCTGGCGTATTTAAAATCGAAATAGCGAAAAGAAAGACTGAACTAAGTGAAGTAGAGACACATTTGAATGACTACTGAATGAATGATAAGTTTATTTTGTGATATGAAGTAGTTCATTTCCTTCAATCGTTCGCGAACTACCCATGTCTACACCAGTGGCGGCACAACCATGGTTGCACTCCAAAGAATGTATGGATGGTTGCGCAACCGATCGGACGCTTGGTGAAACCAACGACCCACGATAAAGCTGAATACATTTTGATGGAAGCGCGACGTTGGTTGCACCACCATGGTGTCCAAGTGAAATAGGGCATTTAACGTGACTTACCGAGGCATGTAAAGATGGTCACAGACCAACCGCGACAAGCATAGCCCAACCAGATCCTAAACCTGATGTCATTACTAAGCCACACGCCCCCTCAAAATCGTTAGAGTACCTAATCAAACAACAATAATAACCTAAGCCCACTCATCATCTGAGGTAACTTGTGTATAATTAATACAATTGCGCTTGATTATACATTCCTATGTTTATTGATTCCGGTGTTTAACTGTTGATAGAGCATTAAGGCAAATAATAATCATCATAACTTACACTATATTAGTTACTGTAACTATTGCTTTATCGTTGATTGAAAAGCCGTCTATTAAGCGTTTAGAGTTTGTATTGATTCTCTTTTCAATCTGAATTTTATAAGCATTAAGTTTTTTGGAAGCATCGATTCTTGCACTGGGTTGTGAAGGTCAGATAGAAAGTCGCTCCATGTAAATAACTGGTATATGATTAGATTGGAAGCCGAAGCTTACAAGGTTGTGACAAGGCAGATTGCTTGATTCTAGCATTGGAATTTTATGGATTACCGTTCGTAATGTAATTGGCAAAATATATCGCACCTTTAGAATTAAAGAGACCTAATGCGAAATTAGCCGCAAGCAAAATAGGTCTGTATAATTCAGAATTATAGAGACCTAATTCGAAATTAGCCACGAGCAAAATAGGGTAACTTAGCCGGTTTTCGGCCACTTAAGCGAGCGTATGACTTTGTGACGATTTTTCTCCATGACATTAAAGTCGCAGACTAGTTTCTTAAATATTTTTGAACTCCAAATATAATGTAGTTTTGATATTCGTCGACCTTTTACTCGTCAACGTCACATTAAAATTACTAAAAATTAAAATGTCTGAAAATAGCGATTTCGCCTGTTTTCGGCCACGTGTTTCAGTTTCCGGCCATTATTTTGCTAGTTTTCGGCCACTAATCTGCTATTTGAAAAATTATCTCTATTTGCTAACTAGTAGGCTCTATAATGGATTAAAAGCAAAAAATACGTATGAATCAACGATTTTAATTAAAATCTTTAAAATAATCAACATATAGAAACATTTTAAACATAATAGTAGGAACATTGGTCAAAAAGAAAAAAGTTTAATATGGCATAACAAAAATAATTGAGACTACGGAAAAATATCTAACTCGTGATCAACATCCTCTTCTTCAATAATAACTTTAATTACGTTTTCCTTATTTATTTCTTTATTATTTTCGAAATAAGTCTTTATAATATATTTATCAGTCTCATTTATAACTTTATCAGTCTTCTTAGTATTGATTTCTACATCTTGATCAATATTTTTAATATTATTGTCGGTTGTTTGTTCCTCGTTAATCACGTTTTCATCTTTGGTCTGTTTAATTTTAGGAATATTAAGTGATTTTTTGTTCTTATTAACTATTTTCTGTTTTTTTTTGTTTCGGTTCACATTTTTTTTTGTTCTCTTTCAACTTTTCTCTCATTTTTTTCATCTATCTTATTTTGTTTTTCTTTTTCTTTAAAGTCGTGAAAATCTCTCCAAGCTTCTGAAGATATGGCACTAGGAAATTTATTAATATTTCTCTCTGTAGTTAGTTTAATATTCTGTCAGAATCTTTCATGATATCTGCCATTCCTCTTTCAGTCAAAAAATATTCAAGCACTGTAAACCATTTTCTGATTGAGCTCTCTTTTACTGCTTCCCTGGCTTTATTAATACCTCCAGGTTCACGTAAGCTAATCTCCGGATGCCTTCTAAGAAAACCTTGGTACCATGTTTGTCCTGGTCGCCCTTCTGGAAACTTATCTTCTTTTCCAGTATCTTTTATTAATTTTGTAACTGTTTCCAGCAAGACTTCTTTGCTTACAGGAATACCACATTTTGCTAAATCAATAATCCAGTCCGCAACTGTTTTTTTCTCCATCAAGGCCTAATACAGGCTCTAGAACAACTTTTCGAGGCTGTTCTTTAGTTCTACCCGAAATTCGATCTTGGATTGTTGACCGAGGAACACCAAAAAGACGACAAGTTTCTCTAATGCTTTTTTTTTCAATTCTTATGGCCTGAACAGCTTTAGCTAATGCTCTTCGGTATATTGAAAATGAGTTCTTTTTTTATTTCTCTCAGGAGGCATCTAAAAAATGAAATTACGATGATTAATTCCTTTATCTATCTTTACAAATATTTATATATTTTTTAATGTTTAATAAAACATTAAAAAATCAAATATAAACTAGTAGCGAACATAATTTATTACCTATATTCAAAATCTTTCCACTTAAGCAAATATCAACTTAAGCTTTGTATAAACTAAGTTGATTTTAGAATGACTAGTACTATTGAAAAGGTCATAAAAATAATAAACTGCATCGAAAACTTCACTTTAATTGAAGGTATTAAGGTTCTTTTTGCGAAATCACGTAAATTCTGAAAGTGTAAAATTATATCCTACAATACCTATGCACATACCATTGTAATAACTTTTTGTTATTCAATTTACAATATTTGTAGATTAAAACTACATAAGTATACAATTTAATTTTCTTAATTATATGACCGACAACTAGATTTGATACATCTGATTTTCGATTGCCCTTTCAAATACGGCCGAAAATTAAGTTTATGTAAACTAATTTTCGGCCACCTGCTTTTTGACTGGCCGAAAAATAAGATTTTTTAAACTGATTTTCGACCATCCCTTCAAACACGGTCGAAAAACCAATTTAAATTAATTAGTTTTCGGCCGTTGATCAACTTGCCTTATTTTCTAACTAGCTAATAAGATAAATTTTGGGGAAGTCCCTTTATGCCTGTATTGTTCGTGTGAGTGAAGATTTCGATTCAATTAGTTGATTTATTATCGTTAACTTTTAATGGCCGAGAATCAATTAGTAAATTATTAATTTTCGGACACATCGATTAGCTTAGGCCGAAAGGTAAATATTAAAATTCTAATTTTCGGCCGTCAAATATTCAATAACTAAAAATTGTTATTACCACATAATTAGCTGAAAACATGCGGCCGAAATCTAACTACACAAATGAGAAGCGGTTCTACTTTGTGTACAAAGTATCTTTTTTTAGAGAATTCCTAATTCAATAATCAAAAGAATCAATTAAATGTAAACGGTCTTCTTCTAGTTTTCGGCCGGCCGGCCGAGAAGTAAATAGTCCCCCAAATCATTATCTAGTTTCCCGGCCATCAAATTTAAATGTAAATAACATAATCTTTCTTCCATTTTAATTAAAATAGCACTAATTAAACTTATCTCCCGTGCACAGAACAACAATTATATTTATAAAACCGATAAACAACTTTGTAACTTACCTTGCAAAAATTACGCGCGCACTATTTTTTTCACTAATTTGGACACACGCGTGCACTGTAAGACTTTCGGAGGGTCACTGACGACACAGTTGGATCATTAAAATTCTACAAAATTCAAAAGTTGTAGGGTTTAAACCAATACATTAAGTAGGTGTTGTTTTTTTAAATGAGTAGGGTAAAGTGTCCTTATTATATTAAAATAACAACGTACTGGCCGAAAACCAGAGGTGGCCGGCAAACCGGCTAAACTACCCTAGGTCTCTTTAATTCTAAAGGTGCGATATATTCATGCGCACCCATGATTGTATTAAGACTTTGTTATCACTTTTATGTCGTTGATTTACGGACTGTTTTCTTATCGATATCCTAACTAGCCTGAATGGTGGTTAATTGCAATGAGATGTACTCCAAGAAGTACCTATCATCACTTTGAGTTAGATCTGTTAGTCAATCAGTGTAATATGTGCCTACTTATAATACAATTAACTAGCTTTTGATCGTTGCTCAACCCGAATGGAGGTCCGAAGTTGTCCAAAGGGAACGTATTTCCGGGATAAAAGTATGCCCAGTCCTTACCCAGGTCATGGCCTACCTGAGTGCCGTTAAGGCCAGAAAACTGCATACTCATACAGCGTTACTTTAATTCCATACATTCATAATGTCTAGCTCCAGTATTTGATTATATTAGTATGATTTTCCTTTGAATATCATTATACTAATATAATCAATCCGTTCCGTGTGGTGCCGGACGTGTTCCGTGTGGTGCCGGACGTAAAAGAATAGCACCATTCCATTTCTTCCTGTGGGTGTTGTAGAAGGCGACTAAAGGACTTACTAGAGAATGGGCAGCTGCGTTCTCTATGCATTTTTACAACTATACTGCGATCGCCAACCCGCCTGTCAGGCGTGGCGATTATGGAAAAGCCCCCTTTTGGGCGAGGCTTATGTCCAGGTCCAGCGGTGGACGCCTGTCGGCTGAAATGATGATGATGAATATAATCAATACTGGAGTGGCGACTGCGTAGCGGAAAACGTAGAGTTGGAAGGATTATCACAAGGTGGACTGATGACCCTGTGAAGGTCGCAGGAATTCGATGGATGCCCGAAGCGCAGAACCGGTCGAAGTGGTGGAGCTTGGGGGAGGCCTATGTCCAGCAGACGACGTATTTCGGCTGAAATGATGATGATAATAAATAAAAAATACCAAACTGTTATAGAAATATTAGACTACTTAAATATTTAAATAAATTTGACTTACTATCACACTCTCAGTATGGATTCTCACAAGGTTTATCTACTGAGGATGCAGTAACTGCTCTTACAACTCAAGTAGTTGACAGTCTTGACAACGGAAATAAATGTATTACAATATTCTTAGATCTGAAAAAAGCATTCAACACCGTCTCTGTTCCGATCCTGGTGAATAAATTAGAACTAGAATTCGGAATAAGAGATATTCCACTGGACCTCCTTCGTAGCTATCTTTCCGATAGAAAACAGAGAGTTAAAGTTGGTGACTGTATTAGCGAAGAAGCAAAAGTATCATACGGCGTTCCTCAAGGAATCGTACTAGGTCCAACATTATTTTTGACCTATATTAATGACCTCTGTAATTTGAGCATCAAAAATGCCAAAATTTTTGCTTATGATTGCCGATGATACAGAATTATAATATTGCAAATGTCCAACAACAGTTAAAGTAACTCATACGAAATACTTAGGAGTGTTAGTTGACCAAAGGTTATCTTGGTACCTACTTCTTGCACAATTTACAAGCAGAATCAGAAAGCTAAGTTCGTTATGTAATTCTTTACGACATGTCGTCCCAAAAACTTTGTATACTCCCCACAATACATCAAGAAACCTTCTGAATGAAATATATATTGCTCTAGTACAGTCAGTTTTGATGTACTGCATCCCTGTTTGGGAAGGGGCTAGTAAATCAAAATTCATAGATGTTGAGCGTGCACAACGTGCTTTAATAAAAATTATGTATTATAAGAAATTGAGATTCCACACAGATTAATTATATCGGATCAGTGATCTGCTCTCTGTGAAAAAATTATATGTTATGGAGACCATCTTGAAAACGCACAAAACTTTACCATTAGACTCCTCCAAATTAACAAAAAGACGAAAGGATAATATTATACAAATACCCCAATCGCGAACTCGCTTTGGTAGAATACAATTACAAAAATGTTCTGCCCAATTATATAATAGGATAAATAGGAAATACACTATACAAAACTATACTATGTCTGCAAAAACTCATTAATTAATTGGATAAAACATTAAAACTATTTTGAAACAGAAGCACTATTAACTCATGTATCATGACGTATGCTTCCTGTCCACTCGAACTGTTGCATGCAATGGAATACAATAGTTTAATTGTTGTAGGAATAGTGGACGTGCGATGGCACGTCCTCACCTCGCAACACATGCTGGCACACTTATTTTACTCACACCCAAACATGCTCACACACACTCACAAATACACACACCCGACCACACATATTGCGAAGAAGTTTTCTTAATTTTCTAAGCGCCTGTTTTTCTATAAATCAGTTGGCAAAAACATAAAAGTGAATTAATTTAACTTTTACTGTGTAGACACGCGTTAAAATTTTGGCCTGACCTGATGACGAAATAATAAGTGATACCTACTCATTTTGAGTTTCACCAGCTGTACACACTGTGTTCAGTCTCTCGTGTCGAGTTGGTGAATAACTCAATTGAACGATACCCACAAAACGAAATCAGGTACCTACCTTCCTACCCAAAACAACATAATCATATTCAACCCAACACAACTTTTTTTTACCTGAAAATACATTTACCTCGATACCGCTCCAACTGCCTAATAATACCAGCCCTGCCTAAGTAAGAATCGAACGTTTTTTCTCAAACATCGAAAACGATTTTTCAATTACGTACCCATTCGATTTTCTGAGTGGATACATTTGGTTGCCGAGCACGTAACCTGAAGAGTTCTATGGTACTCATTTCCTGCTCTCATGCCGAATGAAAGGGTGGTACGTTAAACAATTAGGGGTAGTTCTTTAGGTCATTTGTGTGTATTTACTTTTTGTTAGGCTATTTTGTTAATTGTTTATTGGTTATATTTAAAGCACCAATAGAATTATATCATGTTTGATTGTAAAATGCGTCTAGGTGGTCGATAAAAACAACGAGATTGATATATACTACTTTGTGTAAATCACAATAGGGATAGGGAAAATCGAACACGCAAATAGATCGTCTTTGTACGAGTAGAAATGACAATCAGAATTGAGTAGGAGGTGATCTATCCTTTGCCAAAAACTGTACTGAAAATTACATGAACAAAACAGAAAAAGAAAAGAAAAACCACAACCATTAGTGAACATGAATAGTCCCGGATATAATTTGTGGATCTTTGACAGTCGTTACGGGTCTCCCGAAAGTTTGACCACCAGTCTTACCAATGGGTATCGTTTTGTCCAGTTACTGGGTTGTGGAGGTCAGATAGACAGTCGTTCCATGTAAAATTCTGGTATTCAGCTCCGATGAGACTAGAAGCTGATCCCAATTCAATTGGGAAAAGGCTAGGCAGATGATGATGATGAACCAGTAGCTAATTACAAAGCCTATCAAGTCATCACTATCTGCAAAAATTTATCAAGCTCTTAAACGTTCGCCCAATAACAAACCTACTCAATTTCAAGAGTTATGTGCGACGAAATATAAACGTCAGAATAAAGTCAGGTACCCACATTTAAAATGCGCAGCCAAAGAGTGAGTTACGTCAAAATGCATTTTTTATCTGTGTCATATTTTTCGACCATCGTATTTCGCCTACATTTTTCCGCACGGCCAGTTTCTATACGCCCGTGAAAAATGTTCACTGGCGGAAACTTTGTTGTGATATTTTTTTAATTTTTTTTTTATTTTGTTTATGTCATAGACATTTTTTTTTAAATATTGGTTTCTATTTAGTTAAACACAATTCATTTTTGGACATGGTGTTGCCTATCCCGATAAAAAAATATTTTTGGGTTCTGTACATCAAAGAAAACGGAACGCTTACAGGATCACTGCGTTGCCCATCCTTTCGTCTGTCTGTCTGTCAATACCATTTTTCTCAAGAACGCGTGGAGGTATCACGTGTTTGAAATTAATATCAAGTACGTAGTCTTCGGTTCCATGAAGCTGTAAAAAAAACCAAGCTTCTAAATCGACGCATTATAAAAATACGACCATCTATGCGTCATATTTTGATAGTCGCTAAGAAATCAAAAATAGTGTAGTTCCCATTGACCTACAACCATAAAATTTGGCAAGAAGCAAGATCTTATTTATTTACTTAATGCTTCACGCACAAATATGTACATAGGCGGAGTTAATGCCATATGCATTTGGGGTCTTGTAGCACAAATAAGGAAAAACTCCGAATATTTTCATATTGTAGTTAAATTTCATATTGTATCATATAAAAAAAATGCGATTGCAAACTTAAATTTGCAGTTGGAAAATTGATCGTGACGTATACATTTCGCTATATGGGAGAACAGTTTTTCAACTACAAAGCTAAGTTTGTTCTTGGGATAAATTCATCCGAACTACGGAATCCTTCATTGTGCTTACGCACTTGGCCGATTTTTTGTAAATTCAATGTATCTTTTACATAATGAATTTTATTGCTTGATGTATCTGTCTATCGGACAGGTAATGTTTGCTAAAAGGTTACCTCCATTAATGTTTTGGGGCTTCAAATTAAATTATTATTTTGAGCGCGTATAATAAGTTGTTGTTTGGTACTTAGAAAGGTCATTGTACTTTCCCTTGGTTTATGTACGCTTCAAAATAATGATAAAACTGCATTTTAGAGTCGTTCTGGCGATGCTTGGGGTGATCAATGTCCCAAAGGGGAATACTTTCAAAGAAGTATGATGTTCTAAGATAAATTTTTGAGATGCCGGTTATTCAACTGAAAGATGACTTTTTGGGATTCTTCAATGCCTTGTAAGACTTAAGCAGGCCATGTATGTAGGATGCATCAAGGCATGGATGCAAGGCAAGGATGGGCCACAGTCTTCACATAGTGGGAACCAGAAGACGGGTGTCATGGCCGCGAGAGGACAAGGAAACGCTGGCGTTATGACCTAGATGCGTTTATAAGAGATTAGCCACAGAAATTTCACACAAGGAACTGTGGAAAATTATGAGGCAAACCTTTTCCCACCTGTGGGACTACAGAGGTTCATGGAAAAAAAAACAGTTTGTATAAAATTTAGCGTATCTAATTCGATAGTCGATTTTTATATTGCTTCGTTTTCTGTTTTACTTTTTTTTTTGCTCGGCTCCTAAGAGATAATTTGTGAGATCCTGACGTGGTGGTAAATAACCTGAAGCTTTTCTTAAGAATCGCGCTACCAAATGAGATTAACGTGATCAAAATACAAACAAACTATGGCTTTATTATTAGTATACAACATTTTTTTATCAGAAGAAGTAACTTAATCCATTCCAATAATTTTTAAACCATGTTATATTTTTTCCCAACAAACTTTTGCAAGTGTGATGGAAAATGATACTATCAGTTAATTACAATACAATCTCCAGACAGTTAGGTACCTACTGCCTAATTATTATCAATGAGGTGACCATGTTCATGTAGAAAACCAGGTAACATAACAAGCTTATAACTTTGTGATTTTTCATGATACAGTTACGAAATTTTGTACATTGATTCTTTACATAAAATACTAGACACGTGTCTCGGGTTTTACATATACTAAAACTAGGGTTGTATATAGATATAGATGGAATCTAAGTAATGATAGAACATTCTTTGTGTTTTATTTTTACGTAGATTCATAGATGTTCGTAGCTTAGCATATCAAATTTCATGTAATCTGATTAGTGGTCTCCGTTCGGAATTATAAGTAGGTGTAAGCCCATGCATCCCTCGAGAAATGACAATATTTTTAAAACAAGCCATGTTACTCTTCACAACCCAATCAATCAGGTACTAGGAAGTGATGGGCGGGCGTTTTGGGGGACTGTCTTATGTAATTTTGACTTTCAAAAAGTGCTGACTCTCAGCCTAGTTTGAATAATTGATTTTGAATCCCTCCCGTACTCATTCGTTACCAATCCAAGTATACCAAATTACGTATTAAGGTGTTTTTTGTTTTTTTGAACGCTCAACCAAACAAAAAACAAACCAACTTTTAGGCTTTATTATTAGTAGGTGTAATATAGATTTAAAATGAACAAAGTAATTTCAATTCCCCTAAGTGGGCTCAATACTTATTTATTTCTTCGTAAAGGTAAAAGCATTTGCGTAAATATGTAGATTTATATGTAGGTATCAATTTTCTTTTCATCCGCGATCTAGAGGTTTTGTGTCCCAATTTTATTTGAATCAACCTGCTGATATGGCTTGGCATAAAATGAAGGCAGGATTTTCCCGTAAATTCTGGTGTCGATCATTTAGTTTCATAGGAGGTACGACTTTAAAGCCAAATTTACTTAATCCCTACATAATTATTTATTTACATGTGATACTATTAGTGGATAACTAAGTTTGCGCAAATAGTTTCGCAATGTAAATTCAGCTTCATTAAATATCAACTCAATCTTCAAGCTTTTAAAAGTGTGCCAAATATATTTAAGTTACAATACAACTGATCTTAAACAATTCAATTACCATTTTTTGTGTGCTAAGTAAACAGTGTACAGTCATTTAGTGAGAGCTTTGAGTCAAATCATCTTTCTATTGTGTTTAACAATTACAATTCTGCGGTGCATCAATACTATACTATATACTATATATAATACCAATCACGTACAGTATTGCTCTATTTTAATATACAACGTGTCGTTTTGCATCCTCGTCAAATTCAAGGAGGTAACTATGCTAATGATTCTCGACACGAATCAATAATAAAATAAGTAGGTTTTTTATTTTACGGCTATGAAAATACAGTCGAGAACGCAATGGTAATTGAACCATTGCGTTCTCGACTGTATTTTCATAGCCGTAAAATAAAAAAATCGCAACAAGTAATTCGAGGACTGGTTTGTGCGACGAAAACTGTTTGAACCTAGGTTAACCAGTTACAGTGCGGTATCACACAGGCCGCGTTTTAAAATTAAAAAAAAAAACAAAAAAAAAATACCTACTTATTTTATTATTGATTCCTGTCGAGAATCATTAGCATAGTTACCTCCTTGAATTTGACGAGGATGCAAAACGACACGTTGTATATTAACTCGCTCAAACTAAAACCTGCACACAATAGGTACCTACATTCATAATTTAAAACACAACACCATCCATGTCCTCAGCAAAAAAATACCTACCATTATCCGACTCCAAGTTCCCAACAATCCGATACGTCCTTACCTCAGGGCAACGTGCGACAGTCCATAATTGATGTAAATTTTAAACAAAACACTTTGCGCATTAAAAATACAAGATCCCCGTATCTCGGGGGAATGGGTGTGGGGGAAAAGGGGGCGGCAGAAGGGGGGAAGTCTTCATAAGAGGATTAAACACGGTAATAAGGTTTGCATCCTACACACTTGGCCGGGTCAAGTAGGGTTTTACCGCCGCGTTCTTGTACTATGTTTTTGAAGGATATCTTTTCATATTATAATCATTTATCTGTCAAGTATTTTTATATTTTCCTTGGAAATATTGACAGATAAATGATAAATGCTTATTGGTTTATAATGGTGATATATTATAAGTGAATAATGGATGGTAAAAAAATCGCTTTTTGTTTAACAGTGACGAATAGGAAATATGTTTCTTCTTTTTTAACAAAATTTGTTTTTGTTCAAAACCATCATAATTGTCTTGCAAGAAGGATTGGTTTTAATAACAACACGTCGAAAGTTTCATTATGGTGTATTATTATCTTAGACTAGCTTCTGCCCGCGACTTCGTTCGTGTCAAATTTCTGACTCCCCGACCCACCCCGTCGCTCGCCTCGCCTGCCCGTGCGAGTACTTCGTATTCGTGAATTTTTCTCTTTGCTCGGCTCCTAAGGGTCTTAGCGTGATGTTATAGCCTATATCCTTCCTCGATAAATGGGCTATCTAACACCGAAAGATATTTTCAAATCCGACCAGTAGTTCCTGAGATTAGCGCGTTCAAGCATATAAACAAGCTCTTCAACTTTATAATATTATAAGTATAGATATATTTCAATATTAAAGTATAGATTACTTCCTGTTAAAGCTAGTTATTACTTTTTAATCAAGGTATCAAGTAATCAAGGTAATCATTTCAATCATTGTTTATAATTTTTATAAAAAAAAAAAAAATGCTGATCATAGGTTAGGACATAACTTGAGAACGATGGGCCCGATTGCTCTATTTTTTATTTTTAAGATTGGAAAAGTATTCCATACAATTTTTAAATTTGGTAACAACTGTACGTCATTTTTCTTTGTGATTTTTGTGCCATTGGTTGAAATTCGGACAAGACATTGTCTGCTGATTCAACTAGTTTATAAGATGCTCCATTGATCCTTTGGTCACAAGTACAAGTACCGACCTGAAGATCATATAGATTTGATCACCAATTTGGGCAAAGATTTATTTTGTTTTACCGTAGGTAATTCTCAGTAGCAGCCCTGAGTTTGGGTTTGTCCCCGGTTGATGGTAACAGGCTCTCCCCTATTACCTGAGACTTACATTAAAACTGGCAATATTTAGCTATACCTGCCCCTTTAGGGTTGTTAATTTAAACAAAGGAACTGGCTGTCAAGATAATCAGTATAAATAGAGAAAAGAAACTCCAAAAAGGTTTAATACTTACATTAAAATTAGGCTTACGAGGATTACGTAACACCGTCATACCATTTTTCCTTCGCGACTTTTTCCCTTTATTGGATTAGTAGAAGATTATTTTGATCTTGATCGCGATAAAGACAAGGCTATTTTTTTCTTACACGTGGAACCGTAAAAACTTATATCCCACCTATTTTCCCTTTCTTTGATTACATTTACAGGTTGTAACAGAAACCCTATTGCTATCCTTAAGCACTAAAGATAACAGCTGGTATAGAATCGCTATACATAGTTTAAGCTCAAAATAAAATACTCTAAGAATTGATAGCAAATTTTCGGTTTCATATGTTTCTTAAATTGAAATCATAACAAACGTGTCACCGCACTACGTAAGTCAATAATTTTCCACGTTACTTGCTAATATCACGATATATCTCTTCCGAGTGATGTCATTATTTCAATTTGAAAAGTTCGGTTTCTGGTATCAATGTACTAAAAATTCTCATAACATCCGAACATGTAGAGATAGGATTTAAAAACCTTTCCAATATCGTTTGATATCATCCAAAGAAGCCGTGCCCTTGGTATGTATATACCCTTTCCGTTACACGTTGTATATCTGGCAGCCATCTGATTCAATTAGCCAGCTAATTGGACGCCTACGCATACAAGTAAATAGCTGAAGGACAACTAGCCAAGGAATTGAGCGCAACGTTTAACCAGATGTCTGAACGTCGTGTAGTCATTTAGTTAAATTGGATATTGATGAAGTTTGGTCAGGGTGACGATGAGTGCACAAATTATTTACGACTACTTATTAATAGTACCGCTCACTAAGTGTCTAGTAATAGTGAAACGACTGTAAATAAATACAATTTCACATAAAATTGCACACAAGAACGAAAACTAACATTCACGGATTGCGCTATTGACGCCATATTTGTTTTGGTGACTATATACTAGCGCCGCAGTGGAAAAAAACTGAATTAAATTTTCATTACTTGGCTGAGTCTTGGTCGGTCATCTTCAAAGGGCTGACTCTCAATACGCCAAGTTCAGTTCAATTAACTATCGCATACAACACATACATAACATCACTTTCTTTCTACTTCATCTTTCGCTACTTCTTTCTATTCTTTCGCTACTTCTAGTTAACCCAGCCCTATCAATGCCGTGAAACTCGGTTATTGGCTTAAGAGACAATTGTTTTTCGTAACTCATGTACATTAATTATAAGCTGAGTTTCCAAATAAATAAATAAATTAATAAATCACGCCTGTATTCTCCGAAGGGTTGTACCTACCTAAGGTATACCCACATTTCACCAGTTATATTTAAGTCCTATGTAATAGGAGGCGAGCTTATTGCCAGCAACCTGGCACAAATCCAGACTCCGGACTGCTACTGAAAAATTCCAAATGGAAAACCCGAATGACACTTTACCCGACCGGGGAATCGACCCCAGGACATCGTGCTCAGCATTTTGTGTGGATCCCGATAAAGACAAGGCTATTCCTTTCTTAGACGTGGAATCATAAAAGCATAATTGGGTATTAACGGGTATCTGTTTAAAGAACGTGATGATGATAGGCAACTGAGGGATCACGGGTGGGTTTTAGTCAGTAAAAGTCTGACACGCCCTCCTGCTCCACCCAGAGCGGGAGAAGTCATTTGATGACATCCCACCCAAAAAAAGAAAAAACATATATGGCTATTTTACCCGGTAAGCGTTCATTTTTTTTTTGTTTTTTTTTTAAACGTTGCCCCACACTAGGAATTTCTCCTGTATTGCGGGTGCGTTTACAAACATTTAAGCTCACATATACAAACAGCCAAACTCGGCACAACTACTTGTAGGTCATACAGATATTTGTTCCGTACGGGAATCGAACCCGCGACACGCAGCGCAGCAGTCAATCGTTTAACCACTGCGCCAACCGTGCCGTCGATAAAACAGTTTCCAAGAGTGATATTTAAATAAACATATACTGTCCGGCACATACTGAGCATTCACTCAACTCACTTACTATTTTGCTGACTGGCTGGCTTATTTTGAGAAAGCATGAACTATTCACAACATAATGAATTCTACTGAAACGAATTATGAAGAACTGTTTCGGTAGAGAGTGTAGGTATTAAGTAGTTAATTGGAGGTTTCCGGGCTGTTATAAAATTATAATTATGAAAAGTCTAAAATAGCCTTTCCCATAGTTCGTTGCGTGACCGAGCGTATTATGGAAGACAAGTTAATGATCCCACATTGTTCATTCACCTGTTCAAATGTAATATTATTTATAATTTCCAAAAACTATTTACAAATTAGCGGATGGGTCTATAACGTACAAGCCAGAATGAACTGCTACTAGAAATTTCCTGGAAGAAAAACACAATGCCTGACCAGGCATCTAACCCGGGACTCTACGTTCAACAATCGCAAATGCTACCACGAGGCAGTCACATTAATCAATGCACACAAAAAGTCATCATAAATTACTACGGAATAACACGGCTCGTAGATACAGAATCGTACTAAATTTTAATTTACGAAATAACGTAAAAGTTGAACATTTATGCCGTTTACAGCAATTATTTCTACGAAGGTTTTAATACAGGTTTCGGTGACAGGTGGTGGCAGTCACGGGTTGGTGGCGTTTGTTTCCGTTTCTTTATTATAACGGGGTTTCGGAGGGTGTCGGAGAACGTGATTAAGGATAATTCCGTTCGCATAATTAAAAGGATCGGAACGTATGCATTTTACTGTTTACTAATACAAATAGTCTGCAATCACGGATCCATTATAACAGTCCCATATGATTTTCTTGCTTTTTATTCACTTCTATTAGGAGAAACATGTTAATTATTAAGTAGAGCGATTGTTTTGCCGGGCTATATCTAACTAAAATTCTAAGAAACATTCGAACAGAATTATGCTAACAAAATTTCATATGATAGTCCAATTTTCAAATCGCGATTATTGTAGGTATTTTCTGAGATTAGCGAGTTCATTAAACTCTTCAACTGTATTACATTCTCCCTACTAATAATATTATAAATGCGAAAGTAACTCTGTCTGTTACGTTTTCACGCGTAAACTGCTAACCCGATCGTCATGAAATTTGGCAGAGATATAGCCTGGGATATGGAAAAAGACATAGGCTACTTGTTTACGCGATAACCGACATCCACGTGGGTGGTGCCGCGGGCAAAAGCTAGCTAGTAATAAGTATAGATTTATGGGCTACAGTAGGGGTACACAAGTCTTTTATATGGCAATAATTTATTATTTATCATTTAAAGATTATCACGAATGAAGTCTGTAAGCATTAATGTGCCGATTTACACACCGAATAGTATAATGGAAACACACGAGACCTACTCATGCCGTGACTATGCGAAGAGCGATACAAAGCGAAGGAAGCTAGGACTCAATTATGTTCCGTTTTAATTTCTGCGGATTTTCGGAACGTTTCCTTATATTTAACATAATTAACTTGGGTGTTTTGACTCGCGGCTTTAAAACAAAAATTTAAAAGTAATTGGAAAATGTTAAGTTTAACTGATATTTAAATTATAAAGAAATTTGAAAACGAGAGTTATTTATCAGTATAAAATATAGTATAACGGGCCGGTGCCTGCAACTCAACGTCCAAGCGCGTTGTAGATACTGTTGAACTTTTCACCACGAATATGATAAGGAGTTTATTTTTTTATTTTTTTTGTTGGGTGGGAAATCATCAAATAACTTCTTCAGTTGCCTGTGTGCCAGGAGGAGTTAAAACGAAAATAGTTGAAATCAAATGGCTCAGAAAACGGAATTGTAAGCATTAAATTACTTAAAAAAACGGAAGAGGTAGGTAAACTCTTCGCCGCTCTTCTGTCGATTTTTTTAAAATAACTACTAAGCAGCAACTAAGTTTATGTCACAACCTTGTAACTATTACCAAGGTACGTAAAAAGTCTGCCTGTGACCGCAAGGGTTACCACTGGCTACGTCAAACAAGGCACCTTCACCTACAACAGAATATTGAGTCAATTTAACTGAAAATGCAGTAACAGACATAAGTAATGGCGAACGCCACAGTAATTTAGAAATCCTAAACATCCGATACCCAATAGCAATGAATCAGACTAAGCCGTTAATAACTGAACGATACTTTTGCACGCTCATGCAGTTTCATAATTATTGATGCCACATTCCGATTGCATAAATTGAATGCTTGATAAGTTACGAAATGGGTTCGTAAATTACGGAATTTATTGAGTTGTCTTTGTCATTGTGTTTACGAGGTCAGTATTGCTGAAAATGCTTTATGTGAAGCTTATCAATGCATGCCTAAATTTGTGTAATTTTGTACAACAAATCATCGTTCTATCATCTTTATGTACAGGCTATGGCTTCAGTAGGATCTTTCGGCGATTTTATAAAAATACACTGATAAAAAGCATCCTAATAAAACCCAGTTATTTGTAATCAAATATAAAAATATATTCATTCCTTTATATGCGTAATTATATTGGTTATCACCAACCATCTTCACGAATCTTCAAATTAATAATATTGGGATGTTAATTTGACAGTAACGAGACATAAGTATGTTTATAAATCAAAGTACATAGACTGATATTTCTATCTTTGGTTACATAAGTACTTGTTAAGTTCCAAATATGCTGTTGCAATTTAATCATTTTTAATAATTTTTTGATGTTTAATGAAAATGGGCCAGCCATTTTTCTTTGTTGTTGCGGTACAATCTACGCTGTCGCTGTGAAGCTGTCCACGCCAGCCTCGTCATTCGATAATGTTAATTTATCCGATTCCTGGAACTATTCGTTTGAACTTTGAAATTTAATCTTAATGATGTTTCATAGTAATTTAATTTTGTTTGTATTAATTCACATCAATGTTTCTTGACGTTACAAATTTGTTATTAAAAATAAAATTTTAATAATAATTTTATGTCAGGAACGTACTGGTATTATATATGGTTAGGTTAGGTTATATTTGTCAACTTTATCGTTGTTAAGGTCTCAGTATTTTATACTACAGTTTGTCTTTTAGTACATAAATAAATAATTTCTCAGCATCATTAGGTAAGTAATTGTAGCTTGTAGCAACGCAAAGTCCACAGGTCTCATTCTAATAAACAATCCCAACTTCCGACGAGTACCACCTGGATGGCTTTGTAATTCGACCTCCACGAAGCTTTGATTAGTGATTGGCGTTATATGCACTCCCGGACTTGACTTCCGACATTAAGCCACTCTGCACTATTTGAATAGAAGACTTTTTAAATGGTCGATAATTCAAATTTGGAATAATGACGGTACCAAAATAATGGCCAGCATGTCTGCTTCGAAACTACAAAAAAAAAAACTTTTATTTGACTCATCATTATTTTTGTTTTAGGCCTTTAAACCTTAAAAGGAATTGTACGGTGGCTTGATTGAGTCTGGGAATATAAATTACGAGAATAATACCTTTTCATATTAATAATAGCAAAGATAAGACAGTCAGCTTCTCAGCCTCATTGACAGTCAAGCGGTGTATTTGAACACAAAAGTGCTTCTTTTAAATATTTTTTTATTTATCGATAGTATATTGCAGTTTAATTCTAGAATTTTAGAGGACCATGATCTCAATGAATCCTACAGTCTCCTATCCGCACTTATTTATAATAAATTTGAAACTAACTCACATTTGTATGTTTTACGCTTCAATCACAACAGATTTCTATTAAATAGGTCTTGGAGATAGATGGCATTCTGTTGAAGGACATATGCAATTTTTTTCCAGTGACACGTTTCCGTGGGATAATTTCCGAGATTCTCACGGGCAGTAGTCTTGTATTCAACAAACAATCAAAAGGATTCAAACAATGTGACCTAAATATAATCAGAACGATAAGTAAACGTAGCTAACCGTTGCATTCTTACTTTCTTAAAATATTCATGTATCATGGACACAGCTGGCGAAGCCGCAGCCATTAATGTCTAGTTAAATATTTATTGAGAAATGTGAATTATTGGGAATAGAAGGGGTTCCTATGATGGGATTTTGAATTGTTCATAATATTTGAATGAGTATTGAAATAAGGAATGGTTTGGAACGATATCTTGGGCAATTATTGTGTTAGGTGGTCTGTAGTTTGCGTTTTGGCGTACTATATATTTCAAATAAATATGATGGAAGGAACATGACGTATTACTTTTTATCGTTCATTATGTTACGGAGTAAGAGTAGTGGTGAATCAAGTCTATCTAACTAAACAGACAGCTGTGCTGCTGGGGAGTTTGTTGCGCCACTTCTTCTTCCCAGCTAAAGTACTAGGAAGTGGTGAAGGGTGGGCATTTTGGGGGACTGTCTTATGTATTTTGACGTTTGAAAAGGGCTGATTCTCAGCCTAATTTGAATAATTGACTTTTGATTTTGATTTTGGTATCCAAGCTGTAACGGTCCCGACTAACGAGATCGTAGGTTCAAACTCAGGCAAGCGCTTTACTTTGAGCAAATAATTTTATCACCACGACTCTTAAAACGGTGAAGGAAAATAACGCGAGGAAACCGGCATCCTAGAAGCTAAAATACGCACTGGGCCCTCGTGATAGATTACTGCCCATTCCATCTCTAAGAGAGGATACCTGTGTCCCAGCAGTGGGAACATTATATGCTGATTATGCAATGTTAGATCATCATTATCATCATCATTTCAGCCAAAAGACGTCTGCTGCTGGACATAGGCCTCCCCCATGCTCCTCCACTTCGACCGGTCTTGTGCTTCCCACATCCGGCAGATTCCCGCGGCCTTCACAAGGTCATCGGTCCATCTTGTGGGAGGCCTTCCCACTCTACGTCTTCCAGTACGCGGTCGCTACTCCAGAACCTTTCGGCCCCATCAGCCATCTGTTCTGCAAGCAATGTGCCCTACCCATTGCTACTTAAGTTTGGGAATTCTTCGGGCGATGTCGATTACCTTGGTTCTCCTGCGGATCTCTTCATTCCTGATTCAATAATGTTAGATTGATTTCGATTAAATGAAGAAAACTCCCTTCTTCATTTCATAGAAGTAAAATCTAAAACTTTTTATGAAAACAGACTGACGACTGAGACTAAATAAAACCGCGCTGTTAAAAACTAAAAAAACTTTTAAACCTAATACAACTTAGACCAAGACCAATTCCCACCTAGCAAATACCTTGTCTAAAGTCATATCATAATTTAACCTTGTAGCAAAGTTCTTATTTTCGTCCATCTCGCCATACTGAAGTCACACAAGAAAACATCAATTTTTGAATCGTTACGTTAAAACTAAAAAACAAATCAACGTTAAAACTAAAAATCTTCCCGAGTTAAGTCAGGCAATTACCACAATTTTATTAAAACCCCAGGAGGACCTAGCGCATTTCTTTAATTGCGTGCTCGTATTAATCTCGGACTCACGGTTAAATGCTATCCAAGCAATCGCGCCAATGGATGTAGCTCTATTTGCCTATAATTACGATAATTCATTGGTTTAGCTTGTTACTTTTGCGTTTTTCTTTTCTTATTTTCTTAGGTTTTGTAATGTTTAACGGTGCAGGATAGTCTTTACCAGAAATGGTCGTCGTATTACTGGTTCAGCAGATTCAATATCATCAGGATTGTACCGAAATATAGCAGTTCGTTTTTTTTTTCTTTTTGGCAATTGAGCCAATGTCGACTTTTCTGCCAGTGTCAGCAGTCCGTTGTAGATGTGGCTCTACACTACAGCGGCTCCTCTGATATTCATCTGTCATAGGAAGACAGTCACCACCATGGACTTATAATACAAACTATAAGTCCATGGTCACCACGAAACCATAGTCTCGACGCTCTGCGAGTAACAGTCACTAGCCAGTGTCACTCTTATCCAACTTCATCGGTGGTTCCTAGTAACCAAACTAGACGGCGCCACTTACTGTGCCATCAAATTTATGGGACACGAGCCACCTTTAAAGTTTTTATTATACGACTACGTATAGTTAGGAACCTAATAATAAAGAACGATTGTCATAAAACAGTTGACTATCAGTTTCTCTTTAAAAGGTCTTCTTTTATTGGCATTGGTACGATATAATTATTACAGTGAGTCTTCTAAGGTAAAATAAACAGGTGAAAGAAATTTGGTGTCGTATCACAAAATATAAAATTTCAAAATGTATATTTGTTATTAATATGTTGTACATAATAAAGAGTGTTCTATTCTAAAAACATTCTACTTTTACAGCATCTTATTCCACATTTTTCTTATTCAACTTTTTATTCTTCATATTTTGTATCAGGCCAGAATTTCTATTCACATTTTCTCTAAAGTTAATATTTGTCTCTCAATTTCAGCACAAAAAAATTTCACGAAAAAATCCACCGTGATTTACGTTCAACAGCCAATAAACAAATTAAATATTAATCATATTAAAAGTTTCCCATGTTACATCGGTCTTCACGAGATTGCATTGTGGGATTGTCCAGTATACGCTGACCTGGACCTCCTGTCCCATCCCTTAGAAATTGTGAACATGGAACGGTTAATGTTTTTAGACGCAGAGGTCAAGTGAGGCTGGTGATTGAAGTCGACCCGAGGGTAAACAATTAGTAAAAGTTAAACATAGATTGAGCCCAAACTCGATGTATGGGGCAGTTCCTCATTTGCACTGCGAGAGAGCGTAGATTATAGATAGGATACTTGGTAAAGAGTACTCAAACACAATAGCCCGATAGGTTCGTAGCAAGTTCGTGGGAAAATATTGTTAAGACTGTTTTAATTTAGATGATAAATCAGTCATACGTTACTACGTTACCAATAGCTGCTATAGAGCTAAGACAAAATCGCCATAATTGATGGTGGTCGTAATTTGCTTTGTAGATTTCAGTGTGATTAAAATCTCGTATTCACTTCTTGTAACACCCACAACAAATAATAAGTCAACCTTTTCAGACCTGTGAGTGAAGTGGCGACTAGATCGCCTACGAAATCCATGTAGGCGATTAGAACCCACTGAGCGCTGGAAGGCTAAAAATTTATAAGAGAAACAGCACTGTTTTGTTTTCTTAGAAGTGGCTGAATTTCTTATTAGCAGCCCGGAATCTGCGCCCCTTTTACATGGGACTTTAATATAACTGACGACATGTGGGTGTACTGCGCTATGGCACGATGTTATGTGAATTGGGTACACAACTTCAATCAAAACAAAACACTGCGCTACACCGTCAATAATCCCATTAACATTCGACAGCGAAGGTTCAACATAACCACGAAATAGTTGGCATATTTGGTAGCGAAATGACACATTGCGGGGCCGAAGCGCCGAACTTCGGCGGTGATTCGGCCATGTGATTGTTAAAACTTCGTCGAATGTGGCCGGGTTAGAATGTGAGGGGTTACTGTGGGCTGAGCTGAGCTGAGGGTTTCCGCCGTGTATTTTAGGAACGTAGCTTTTTCGTGTGTTGATGGAAATAGTGAATAGGTAGTTTCACCTAGTACTTTTAAATTTCACTCAGTATACGAGGCAAACTTATCAATACGGATTGAATAAACTGAGAAACCCACAACATAAAACTTGTTATATGATAGGTCACAAAATAAAAGTCGTACATATTTGGTTTCTGAGTGTGCAAATTGTGACTACACTGTTGTATTGTGTTTCCACTTGTAAAAACAAATTTAAGTGGTAAAACAAAAAATAAATATCAAGTTAAGAAACTAAAAGAAATCGTTTTCCGGGATGCACACTTGCTTGCACAGTGCAGTATTTATACACAGTGATATTTAAATGGTTGTTTTCCCGCGGCAGAACAACTTACCATAAGGAGTACTTTTGAAGCATAGAGTAAAACTAAAAAGAATAAGATTTTTTTGTTTTAAAATAATTTAAAAAATTCATCAACTCGATAAAACACTACTCCTTAGTAACACTAGAGGTAACTTGTAGGCACTACTCGAATCGCACGCGCCTCCGAAAAAGGGAACAGCGATGCATAAATGTTCAAAGCGAAATAAACTCTCGCACGTGGTGATTTTTCACAATGGTTAATCTGCCATTTTTTGTTTCGAATATTTTATTTGCTTATAAAACGATTGTATTACCAATACAAAACCATTTCGCTGCGGGAAAACAACCATAAAAATTTCACGGTGTATAATTCAAACTTTGTGCACAAGTGAAGACATATCTGTACAAAGGCGGACTTAATGTCTGAGACATTTTGTACCAGTCAACCTTAGGGTGATGCAGGGTCAAAAAGAGTACGTTGGGCAGCCTCACTGATCATATACTACCCTCAGGTCTACACTAACAGGAAACTGTTGACATGATGCCTATCCACCAACCTAGCTCTAAATCATCATGTAGCTTGTCGCATTTGACATGAATCGACTGCCTATCTGACCTCCACAACCCAGTTACTGGGTCTGAATTACCTCGTCAAAGTAATAACCTATCGAAATAACTTGCGTATAAATCGTGGGAAAATAGACATCGTTCTTTAGACGTGGAACTATTACTGAAGTCAGTTTGCACGAGTTCATATTTAGTTAAGTTAACTTAGTTAACAATAAGACCATATAGTTCTTGTGAGTTTATTCGTTTTAGTTCATAACAGTTCTGCGTTATGAGCGAAAATGGTTTTCTGATAGTTGTGGGAACCAGGATCTTATAGGATCTATTTTAGGTACTAAGTAAGAGTATTTTGATAAGCTTATCTGGTTTGTTTTCAAAACAGAGTTTCGATATTTATGTAGACTTCTTTTTTTTTTTCGGGTTTAATATCTGGTAGGTCAGCCTATGAGGTTATCGGCTGTTTAACCGGACTTGCCTGCGGCTACCTTCATTAACTAAGGCCTCCAGCCAGGGCTTAAAAACTTAAAACTGAAGCGACTACACGCTAAGGGCACCCAATTAGTCTTCTCCAGAACATTCTTCAGTTATAACTCAATAATGCAGATATTTTACGTCACTGTGTCATTTTTGTCTCATTTCAAGACTATAATACCTTTATACATATTATCAAGAGGTAAAATCTGTTTGTAAGTACCAGAGAATAGGTTCTTTTTTTTTTGGGTGGGAAATCATCAAATAACTTCTCCCGCTCTGCGTGGCGCGGGAGGGCGTGTCAGACTTTTACTGACTAAAACCCACCCGTGTTCCCTCATTCGCCTGTGTGCCAGGGGCCGCGGTATCTCTTTCGAACAACCCGCACCTCTGGCAGGCATCGGCCCTTGCGGGCCCCATCAGTTGCTGCTGACATCTCTTTGAGGCGCGCGTGGAACACAACGCACCGTCGACCCGGGCTTGGTCCTTACCGGACAGCGAGCTACCCATTACTCGCCGTCCGCAAGCCCGTGCCTACGGTGACCGGGAATCAGCCTGGGTTTCCCGACGCCCAGGGCGACTCCTGCGAAGGCCACGGCTGTGAGGGCGCATGTACTGCATCTCCCTCACGTGCGCCGCCTCCTTCTTAGAGAATACCTATTGACTTGATTCAGGAGGTATTCCCTGGTACTACGAGTCGGATTTGAAAAATTCTCTTTGCGTTGGTTATAAGCTATTTTACATCACGCTACGAAAAAAAAATAATCGGAAAGGACGCTTAATAAAACGAATTAATATCACGGCGGGCGATGTGATGGTTATAATATTTAATCCTACTATCCTACTGGATAGTAGGATAGTAATCCCAGTATCCTACTATTATTATTATGCAAATGTGAAAGTTTGGATGTTTGTTACTCAATTACGTAAAAACGGCTGAACCGATTTGGATGAAATTTTGCACACAGATATAAATTATAATCTGGATTAACACAAAATATACATTTATTTCGGTAATACGTTCCCCTGGGATAATTTTCGAACTCCACGCAGGCGACGCCGCTGGCATAAACTAGTGTTAAAATGAGAAATTTCACGCCGAAAAAGTCCCGAGCAAAAGCTAGTTGATTATTTAGCGACGTCTTCAGTTGGTAGGAATAAAATAATGTTTGTTGTAAGAAGGAATGAATATAAATTTATTGATACACTAACTATGTACAAAATTACCTAAGCACAAACAGGAGCTTTACTTAAAAGGTAGTATTTATTAAACAGCCAATCAGAACACAGTTAAAATATTATTACAATAATCTGCGCGCGGTGCGCGCCCTCTGCCAACAGTCCAACTAAGGCCTCGGAGAACTTCGTGTATGAATCTCTGGAATGTTTGACCAGCGTTCTTTAGTCCTGGGCACATACGTGGGAACTCGTATAAGCCAAAAGGGGTTATTATTGCTGTCTTCTCTATGTCTTCTTCACGAACTGGTAGTTGTGAATATGCTCTGTTCAGGTCCAGGGTAGAGAAAACTTGCTTGCCCGCAAGCTGATATGTGAAGTCCTTTATTCGTGGGATGGGATAACGGTCAGGCTTGGTAATGGCATTGAGTCGCCTGTAATCACCACATACTCGTATATCTCCATTTTTCTTCGGTACAACGTGGAGTGGACTGGACCACGGACTCTTGCTAGGTCGGCAGAGGCCCTGGCTCATCATATTCTCGAACTCCTTCTTCACCTTTTCGTAGCGATGCGGGGGTATAGGTCGAGCTCGGGCATGGATAGGTGGTCCGGTTGTTTCAATGTAGTGCTCGACTTTGTGCTTCGGGTTGAGTTTCATTGATGACAAACGAGTGACGTTTGGAAATTCAGCCAGTATGTCATGGAACGTTTGTTGAAGATCAATACTGCGTATTGTAGGTAAGCTGGTATATCGCCCCGGTGCCTTAGATGAGAGTTTGGTTGTGTTGTCGATGAGACGTTCATTCCTTAGGTCGACCAGTAGATTGTGGTAGCCTAGGAAATCTGCTCCGAGTATTGGCTTGCTTACGGCAGCAACAATAAACTTCCATTTGTAGGGACGTCGTAGACCCAAGTTGATATCTATGGTTTTCTCTCCATATGTGGGTATCTCTGAATTATTGGCGGCGTATAACTTGTACGGCAGTGGGGTAGATCGAGTTCCTTTTCGCTTTGGTATCACAGATATATTTGCGCCAGTATCGACCAAGAAAGTTGTGTTGGTTTCCTTATCAGTGATGAAAAGGCGATATGATTTGCTGTCGACATTAGGTTCCGCCACTGCTAATGTCTGTCTTAGTTTTCCGTATTATTGTCCTTGTTAAAATTGCATGGTGTTGTGCAGTGTCTTGCTTTTGCACCGAATTTTCTGTGATAATAACAGTGAGGCGATAGAGTGCGAGCGAGACGGCGTTCTTGAACGGTCGCGGCGATAATTACGTCTATATTGATAATGCGACGGCGGCGATGTGTGTTTGCACCGACAGTTATCTTTCTTGATCTCGGCGATTTCTAGGTGTAACTTGCGTATTTCTTCCGCTATGAGCTGTATGTTACCCTGAGCTTGAGAGTTGTCAACTGATGCTACAATGGGCACTTCGGACGTCTGCTCCATCATCTTGTCTGCCATCTTAGCTAACTCGTCCAACGCAGTGTTTTTGCTGATGGTGTCACTGACAACAAGTACGGATCTCACTTGTTGGGGTAGTAGGTTCATCCACATCAATCTGAGCGTATCGTCTGGGAGTTTTTTATGCGCTAGGTTACGCATGCGACGTAATAACTGGCTTGGCTTTTGGTCGCCCAGCTCCATATCCGATAAAAGCTTTTGCAGCTGTCTTCCATCTGATTCTTCATACACAGATATAAGCCGTTCCTTGATTGCGTTGTAGGGTCGTTCCGATGGCGGGTTTTCAAGTAGGTCACAGATTTGCTCGATGTCTTCCTTCGTTAATTGCGCTATAACCATCTGTGCTTTTTGAGCGTCGCTTTTCTTGAGATCGCTGACGGCGGCTTCAAATGTGATAAACCATAGTCGTGGTTTGTCTCGCCAAAACGGTGGAACACGCAGAGAAAGTGAAATTCCGGCGATTTCTTGTTGATATTTCGCTGCTTCTTCCATTGTTGAGTTTCGCCGATATTGAGCGTACTTGAAATACCGGCAGGCTTTATTCGAACGTCGGGTACTCCGCTTTATTCGATCGTCGGGATCACGTCGGGGTCACCACTTTAGCGACGTCTTCAGTTGGTAGGAATAAAATAATGTTTGTTGTAAGAAGGAATGAATATAAATTTATTGATACACTAACTATGTACAAAATTACCTAAGCACAAACAGGAGCTTTACTTAAAAGGTAGTATTTATTAAACAGCCAATCAGAACACAGTTAAAATATTATTACAATAATCTGCGCGCGGTGCGCGCCCTCTGCCAACAGTCCAACTAACCATTTAAACGCTGAAGTTATAAATATAGGTGCCGGCGCTCGATCCTTTAGCTCAGTGTAGCAGCGAGCAGCGTCATGCGCACACGCGCTGCTACAATTATAAATTACAACCCCTCAGAATAATAATGTCTGCACAATCACTTACAAGGTGTTGAAACACAATTAGAATTCTTGAAACAGTCTAACCTGTCCTCTTTCATCCAATAATAACCATTCTGTGAGGGTTGGGATCTAGCCAGCCCTCACAACTTGGCTATTTTTAATTGACTCAATTCGTCTCCTTTTTTTTGTAATTATATATCCCATTTCTTCCCGTGGGTGTCGTAGAAGGCGACTAAGAGACTTACTAGAGAACGGGCAGCAGCGTTCTCTATGCATTTGACCACCAAACTGCGATCGCCAACCCGCCTGCCAAACGTGGCGATTATGGGAAATCCCCCCTTTTGGGGGAGGCTTATGTCCAGCAGTAGACGTCTTTCGGCTGATATGATGATGATGATGTTCTGCAGTATCTCCGGAAATTGTGGATCGATTAAAAAAAATAAGGATAGGGTATGCCTTACGAGTACATAACCTATAAATTTTATTAAGTTTGCTTGTAAAAAAAAAACGTCTGCTTAGCAACGCAAAAAACGCCATGAATGTTTTGGAACTATCAAAATGAAAGCGATTCCTACTGATAGAGTTATAACGCAATTACCCCTCTGGTGTTATAAACTAAAGAAAGAAAGAAAGAAAAATGCGTTTATTGATAGTGATTGATAGTTTATCTATACTATCTATACAGATAATAAAATCGTACCGAAGTCAAAACTGTACATTGTTTATTATTTTTTGTACTTTTTGCGAGGTCTGGGAACGATTCTAATGCCAAAAATGTATTTTTATATTTTTGTCTGTTTGTCTGAATGTATGTTCCAGCATCAAGCGAAAACTACGGAGGTCATTTACGACTTCCATGCGAACGAAGTCGCGGGCAGAAGCTAGTAAAACCTAAACTAAAAATAAAACACAAAATAATATAATAATCCTGTGTTATGTTTTATATTATTTAGGTTTTAGAAACTGCGTCTACCGGAGTTAATGTTTTTACTAGTAGGTTTTGGCTATTGTTCTTGTTTGATTTTTCCTTCGAGTACAGCAGTCTTTTGTTTTTTCGGACCAAACATAGGCGTTGATTTTCTTGTGTATTCGGATACAAGAAAAACATAGTGCGGTTTTGTTTAGCCTAAAATAGTTTCGGGACGATATGTATCAGGTACTTTTGTGGATCGTTGATACTATGTATATTAATAACAACGAAACAGAATTATTGTACACGTGCGAGGGAAATTATTAAAAAAAAAACCCTAAAATACCTTTTTTTTCCCGGACGGACCAAAAGTGTTATGATTTTATTCTTTGTCTACAGATTCCCACGTGGTCAACCGCAAGCTGGTTGACGTGCCCCAGTTCGAGAGACCCATCGGCAACCATACGTTCCACATCGGGAAGGAGGCTCTTCTCGGGTGCTCTGTCATCAACCTGGGCAAGCATAAGGTAAGAATTAATTACTTGATATTTTTTTAAAGATCTTAATGTGAACTGGTGACTAACAAGTAGTAGAAAGATGTGCGGTGGTCATTGCCACCTATGGATATCTTGGATAGCAGAGTGGCAAGAACATTATCATCCCAAAAACAAAGCTAAAAATGTTTTCGTGTGCTTTTAATAGGTAATATGCATATGATTTTATAAACTATATTACTTCAGAATTATGCCTCTATTAAATCATCATATCAGCTAAAAGACGTCCACTGCTGGACATAAGCCTCCCCTAAAAGGGGGGATTTGCCATAATCGCCACGCTTGGCAGGCGGGTTGGCGATCGCAGTATGGTGGTCAAATGCATAGAGAATGCTGCTGCCCATTCTCTAGTAAGTCCCTTAGTCGCCTTCTACGACACCCACGGGAAGAAATGGGATGGTGCTAATCTTTTACGTCCGGCACCACACGGACCACCTCTCTTAAATGTTTGATTATAATTGATTTTTGAGCAAGAAATTAATGTTCAGATGAATGCCGTAAAAGTTTGAATATTATATGTCAATGTATTTATTACGAATGTTTTTGTGATTCAGTCCTTTCTCAATATCATAGACTATGACGTCATATAAAGCACGCCAAAATGGAGGGCGTTTACGGTGATCATGTCGGTTGGCTATTTTAACACTTTAATGTACTGTTAATTGCTTTTTGGCCATGATAATATTCGTACTATTATACAGGGTGTAAAAGAAACCTGATTGTTATCTTTAAGCACTAAAGATAACAGCTGGTATAGAATCACTTTACATAGTTTCAGCTCAAAATAAAATACTGCAAAAATTGATACCAAATTTTCGGTTTCATATGTTTCTTGAATTCAAATCATAACAAACGTGTCACCGCATTACGTAGGTCAATAAATTTCCACGTTACTTGCCAATATCACGATAAATCTCTTCCGAGTGTTGTGTTTATTTCAATTTGAAAAGTTCGGTTTCTGGTATCCAATGTATTAAAAATTCTCATAACTTCCGAACATGTAGACATAGGATTAAAAAACCCTTCCAATATCGTTTGTATCATCCAAAGAAGCCGTGCCCTTGGTATGTATATAACCTTTCCGTTACACGTAGTTCAGCGATGAAAACGAACGAATGCAAATATTAAAAAAAAATCATGAATGTTTCCTAACAACTCTTGCACTCATTCTCTTTTAAGTGTAATCAAAGAACACTGCATGGCGTTAAAAATATGTAAAGAGTACCACAACCGTCCCTTTAACCTTACAGCAGCATAGTATCAGAATGTTCGGTCTTGTTCGTAAGTCTAGTGTTCGCAAAGCGCTTCCGCTGAGCTTGGGCTCCTAGGTCCGTTTCCAGTTCGGGCAAAGTGATATTTGGGTTGTTCCATAAGGAATTTCTCATCAGTAGCCTGGTGTCTGGATTTCCCCAGCTGACGGCAATAGGCTCGCCCCTTTTTAAAACGTACTATAGGTACCAGGTAGGTGTTCCGTGTGGTGCCGGACGTAAAAGAATAGCACCATTCCATTTCTTCCCGTGGGTGTCGTAGAAGGTGACTAAGGCGACTTACTAGAGAATGGGCAGCAGCGTTCTCTATGCATTTGACCACCATACTGCGATCGCCAACCCACCTGCCAAGCGTGGCGATTATGGCAAATCCCCCCTTTTGGGGGAGGCTTATGTCCAGCAGTGCACGTCTTTCGGCTAATATGATGATGATGATAGTTACCACTTTGCCTAACCTTTATGATCACCGAAGGTGATGTCATATTAAGTAAGGTCTAAATGTATGAGAGGCTGTGATTACATTCCATTGAGTATTTTTTTTAAGTTCCTCAATGAAAAATGCTGGAAGTGGGATGTTTATTTCCTCCTGGTTTTAAAATATTTTATTCAAACAGTACTCCATAAAGTCTTCACAATTTTCTTCATAACCCTATCCTACATTAAAAGTTTAATGAGCATCGCGTCTGAGACATTAATTTGCTGGATGTTGGTCATTACGGGATGTTTATGGGCAGGTAGCTCGAATTATAGTCACCATTAGGTTCTGATGTTACCTGGGGTACTTGGATAGTAAAATAAATGTGCTATACATAGGTAAAACGAAGTCAGGAGATGGAATTTTATAGCGGATCTAACCAAAGATTTTTTTTTAAACGTTGCCCCAAACTAGGAATCGCTCCTGAATTGTGGGTGCGTTTACAAACATACACAAATAGCCAGACCTGGAACAACTACCTGTATATGTTCCGTGCGGAACTCGAACCCGCAACACGCAGCGCACCAGTCAATCGCTTAACCACTGCGCCAACCGTGCCGTCAAATATTTGCCGTAACGGCAATACGTGCCGTTAAATCCTTCGGTTCGCCGCATTGCGTCAGTTTGAGTCCAAATCGAGGGCAAGTATAAATCTGAATTTTCAATCCATGTGTATTTGCTGAGCTTATCTTGGAAATTATTCGTATCGGTGAAGGAAAACATCGTGAGGAAACCTGAACTTATATAAATAAAAATTGGAGTGTCTGTTTGTTCCCGCTAATCTCTAAAATGTCTGGACCGTTTTTGACGGGACTTTCACTGGCAGGTAGCTGATGTAATAACAAATAACTTAGGCTACTTTTATTTTAGAAAAATCCACGCGTACGAAGTCGCGGGCACAGCTAGTTAATAAAAGTCTGAAACAGCCAACCTGTCTTGAGCAAGCGAGGTGATCAATGCTCGTGCCCTCTCGGGATGAGAATAGTATAATAATAGGCTGGTATTATTAGTTAACAATGTAAAAACATAAGTCATTTTCAAATTCGTTTTGACTATAAGTTTCTAAAGATTAACTTAACTAATACCAATACCACATTCTTAAGGAACCATTGCTCTAAAAAGCAAGGGTAATTACCCTCCACCCTAAAAATTACCCTAATTCCGCAAACGTCTTTTCTAACACGGCTTTATTTTCAGTAAGTACGTATCTACTGTAACTGAAAACTTTTCGCTGTCTCCCCTACTGTCTTAATTATAATAAAAGTAATTAACGCGAAGTGCTATTTTCTTTAATTATGTACTGCGGTATTATAATATAATTAAATATATTTTCTTTCATAAACGGAAGTTATTTTAGAGCTCATTTTGTGTGTGATTTTTCTTGTAATTGGTTTTATTCCCAGGGAAACGTACCACTAGGCTGAAACGTATTCTACCATCATCATCATCGCATTCTTCTGGTTGCATCCTTTCGGAGACCGCGGTCTTCTTTCCTACTTTTAAGCTTCCACTTTGGACGGTCTTTTGCATCCCTTATGGTGAGTCCATTGGCACGCATGTCATCCGCTACGACGTCAAGCCAGTGCATTTTGGGTCTTTCCCTTCTGCCGGGGCCCAGCGGAGGTGGCGTGACGCGCATACAACCCAAAATAGTTTAAGAAACATTTTTTTTCCTAAGCCGGAAAAAAAAACAATAATATTGTCTTTGACTAGTGGATGGATTATGAAGACATATAGTTACATGATCAGCCTATTATGTTCCCATTGCTGGGAACCAGGCCTCCTCTTTTCTGAATGGAGTGGGCTGAATCTGCCATGCGAGCCCAATGCAGGTCGGTAGAGGTCACATGTATGCGAATGTTTGGATCTGGGACATGCATTCATAATATTATTACATTACTTAGGGTGGGTTCAGTGTGGTGTCGGACGTAAAAGAATAGCACCATCCCATTTCTTCCCGTGGGTGTCGTATAAGGCGACTAAGGGACTTATTAGAGAATGAGCAGCAGCTTTCTCTATGTATTTGATCACCATACTGCGATCGCCAACCCGCCTGCCAAGCGTGGCGATTATGGCAAATCCCCCCTTTTGGGGGAGGTTTATGTCCAGCAGTGGACGTCTTTCGGCTCTTATGATGACTTAGGGTGAGAATAATTGGATTTTGGGTGTACTTTGACCAGCAGAGTGTGGGAAGTGTGAAGCAGATTTTCTTGTCTGCCACCATGTATAGGGCGATACGGTGACTGTGTTAAAACTAATGATAGTTGAGGGTAACCTCAATTACAGGAGTAGTTGAGGTGTGAAATAGGAAGGAATTCTAAAATCGTGACCTTAGCTGTAGGGTTTATTTTCTACGAAATGTATTCCTTTTGTAGAGAATTTCCGTATCTAAAAATGTACACAGTTTAAAAAAAAAAGTTGTTAAAGAATTATGTATGCATAGGTATACAAGGTCAAATTAGCTTTACTCACACGTTAGGTATCGATACAAAAAACTAAAGGTACAAAAGAAATATTAATTCGTAGGCGAAGGTCCATTTTTTTATTGCTCGTAAGATAAGATAAGATAAGATAATAATTTATTTGCCCAAACATGAGTACAAGACATACAACACAAATTGTCAGCATGCAAGAGATGTTAATAGTAAAATAAAACAGATCGTCACGTTTGCCTTAGTGGCATGCAAATATTAGTACAATCATAAAATTTATAATGTCACTCCTAGTCAAACTATTTAAAAATTTCATAATAATAAAAGAACATTAAAAATAACAATGATTAAAAAATAACAAATTGGTGAAACATAATCATAATCTCTCATTTAGAAACTCATTCAAGTTATAATAAGCTTTATCTGCTAGAAAATTAATAACTTTCTGTTTGAATTGTACATCAGTTAACTGCTTCCAGCTTTTAGGTAGTTTATTATAAATTTTTGGAGCCATGCAAAAGACACTTTTTCGCATAAGTGACGTCCTATATTGATGTAGGCAAACTTGGCTATTGTCACGTCTATTACGAGGAAATCGATCTGCCATGCGAGAAAAGAGGAGAGGGTTGGACCTTAGGAACATTGCATTTTCTAATATATAAAGTGAAGGTAATGTCATGATTTTGTATTTTTTGAAATAAGGTTTGCAACTCTGAGTGGTTTCAAGTTTGAACATCGACCTAATGCAACGCTTCTGAGTTTTAAATATAAATTCACGGTCCGTCGAGTTACCCCAAAATATAACGCCGTATCTCAGAACGGACTCCACCAAGCCGTAGTATGCGGTGAGCATCTATACTAACTACTGCTGCCAGTTTATATAGAGCATATGCTGAGGTACTTATTTTCTTACTGATAGTCTCTATATGTGCCTTCCAATTTAATTTATTGTCAATAATAAGTCCTAAAAATTTTATTGTATCAACTTCGTCAACGTTATTATTATTATAGTTTATGTCTGGATTATTAACTAATGTCATGGAGCGCTGACTAAAGTGCATGATTTTAGTCTTATTAAAATTTATTTTTAAATTATTATTATTTAACCATTCTATTATTGCAATTAGTGAGTTATTAATGTCAGTTTTATACGTGTCTCGATTTTTACATGCAATTGTCACTACACTGTCATCAGCAAAAAGGCTCATAGGTTGATTTGTGGACTTAGGCAAGTCATTTATATATAATGTAAACAAGGGGGGGCCCAAAACACTTCCTTGAGGCACACCATACAAAACATCACGTTCCTGCGACCGATATGACTCTTCTCGTTTTGTTGTTATGTTTACCCTACTGACTTCCGTTATTTGCTTTCTGTTTTGAAGATATGACTCAAATAGCTTTAGTATGTTACCCCTAATGCCATATGCTTCGAGTTTTTTAAGTAGAATGCTGTGCTGAACATAGTCAAACGCCTGAGTCATATCACAGAATATACTGCACACCGGTTTATGGTGATCCATATTTGTCATCACTGTGTGTAAAAAGTCGTAAATTGCCATATTAATTGTTTTTTTCTCTCTGAAACCTTTTTGTTCATTGCAAAGGATCTTATTGTGTTCTAAATATGAGTTGAGTTGTTTATGAAAATATTTTTCAAAAATTTTGGATATTATAGGGATGAGCGATATCGGCCTATAATTGACCATCAAATCTTTTTTGTCTTTCTTAAACAATGGTTTTACGATAGATGTCTTCAGTGCGATTGGAAATATGCCAGTACTGATACTCAAATTAATTATGTAACTCAAAGGAGCACATACTACGCCAGCTATGGCTTTGAGTATTTTTGTAGAAATTCCATCGTAGCCTACACTATTTGTATTTTTGAGTGTTAATATAATTTTAAGTACGTCATGTGGTGTACTAGGTGCCATAAACATGGAGTCTCTTTTGTTCAAAATATGTTGCGTTACTGTTGTTCCAGCATTGACAATGGGTTGAATTTTGTCGATAAAATAGTTGTAATCGATAACCTGTTTTTTGTAATAAACCATAAACCAAAATATAGCAGTCGTTTAGTTGCCTTACATGTAGGTGTCATTTAAAGTTAAGAACAAAGTAGAAATAAAATAAAAAACGATTACAATCGTTTCTATGTTGATACTTAACAGGTGGGTAATTAAATATTCCCAGCTAATTTAATTTGACCCTGTTTATCTTAAAAAATAATCATTCACTCAATGATCACTTTGAATGTAACTATGCTTCGTTATTTTGGTAGTATAGTTCTTGTCTCGCAATTTAATGGAAGGTTTCATGCAGCTGTCTTATGATAAAGCCTTGCCCGTAATTTATATCGTCTAGATATAGATGTCATCGTAATTGTTGAGCTCAGTAAATTAATGGAGCGTATTAAAAAGTGCGAGCTACGTACGGTTGGTATAATCAGATTTTATGTTCTAGAAAATTTCTTGATAATTAACGAAGAAACTAGTTCTTCATGAAATAAGCTTAAGTGTTTGAGTTTTAACGCAAAAACTTTTCAATTAAAGGCTTTAATAGCCTTAGACAATGCCCACACTAGAAGCAAAAGTTTTCTCTAATATTTGACTTAAAAAGATTGCGTAGTACATTTTTATTGATTTTACGGGTTTGTTGCAAGTGACAGGCTCGCTTGCCGGGGTCGGTTTGTGGATGGATGACCATTCATTATATACTCCTCCTTGCCTTGGAATGTACGTAAAGCCATTGGTCATAACTGTCATTCTGGATTGTTGACAATTGTTACGAGTAGTCAGAAGCCCAACAACACAACTATAGTCTCATTATCAAGGGGTATCGTTTCCCAGTAAATGGGTTTGGAGGTCAGATAGGCAGACGCTCCAAATAAAAAATAAAACATTTTAGTATTATAAAATAATACAATGTTTTATTTAAATAAGAAGGTGTGACAATCAATTGAAGCCCTGACTCCTGAGCTATGTGGTATCTGTGTTACAGGAGTCAGTGTCTTCACCCGTTTGTGGAACATGAACAATTTTTGTAATAAAATTAAAAAAGTAATATTATAAAAATTTATGCTTGCTCTTGTTGTGTGTGTGTGTGTTTATGTATGTGTGAGGATGTGTGCGTGTATGCTTTTAAGTGAGTGTGATTGGTGGTTGTACTCTGTGTTATATCAAAGACTTTCTTTTGCGTACATAACTATTTAGTTATTACGAGTATTGTTCTTTAACTATTTTGTCCGTCTGTGAATAATCCAGGGTTTTAAGCCATGTGTTTCATTTTTGTTTCCTTTTTGTTAGTGAGTTGATTTAGCGAATTTTATTCAATTTATTATAAATATAATTAGCTAGGTACAGGCTGGCAAACAATACTGGTATTCAGCGGTTCAATCCGTTGTCTCAGTTTGGAAAAGGTTAGCTAAACACATTGACTGATACCGTGTTGTTGTGGGTACTCGCCGTCATTGTTATTATCAGAATGTTGGATGTAGCTCGTAAAAATGTCAAATGTGATTTGTGGTACTCTGCATCAACCTACTATTTCTAATCTTGCCAAGAATAATCTGAATATCTTCACACTGAATTTACCTTCTAAGGAAAGTGCACCCATATATATGTGATGCGAGCAGTGTTGAAGAAATAGGAAATATTTATGTATATTTTTATAGAGAGCAACTAACGGTTCTGACTTACAGGTTTTAGGTCTTGGGTTTGAACCCAGACAAGCACTTTATTTTGAGTAATTAATTTCATCACCACGGAAACCACAAAAATATTTATTGCATGGCCCCAACTGTCTATAATAAATTATCAAGTGCTTGAAAAGACTTGAAAACGGTGCAATTTAAAAGTAGTCTTTGTAAATTATTAACAGATAAAACGTACTATCGTGTAACTGAGTTTCTAACGGATTTTTTTTTTTGTTTTTCTGCATAATAATTTTTAATGAATTAATTATTGCCATATTAAATAATGTTCCATTTATGTATTATTTATGAGTATTCTATTATTATTAGAGTGTATTAATTAAGTTATATTTTAATGAAAATTTTAATTTTAATAATTTTATGTAATGAAAATGTTTGCATGCAGAATGGTGAAATGTGGCCGAACTCAGTATTGTGATACCTATATCTACTTCTATATTGCCCATATTTGTAAATAAATTCTATTCTATTCTATTCTCAAAACGGTGAAGGAAAACATCGTGAGAAAACTAGCATGTCCTAAAAACCAACAATTAGAAACATGCGACATTTACCAACCCGCACTGGGCCGGCGTGGTGGATTACGGCCCAGGGGGCCTACTCCCTAAGCACGAAGTCCGTAGTTGCGGTCGAAGTAACGGGCGTTTTCAACCCCGTATCACTTACGGACAAAAGAATATCGTAGTTTGGAGCCCGAACTAAGAATGAATGACAACACGATTTGACGGCTGTCCCTACTCCCGATATGTTTTGCCCGTCCAAAAAAGTTAGTTAATTGGCTCTAGGATTCACTAAGAAGTTCCGAATTACTTTCGGACGGGGCCGTATCTTCGTTGACGGAGTTAGAGAGCCTCTCATAGAGAGGAGGCCTTTGTCTCAGCTGTGGGAATATTATAGGTTGACTACGATATGTTATAATTTTTATTGAATAATTCACGTATCACAGACAGGAGGCCTTTGTCTCAGCTGTGGGAACATTATAGGTTGACTACGATATGTTATAATTTTTAATGAATAATTCTCGTTTCACAGAGAGGAGGCCTTTGTCTCAGCTGTGGGAACATTATAGGTTAACTACGATATCTTATAATTTTTAATGAATAATTCTCGTTTCACAGAGAGGAGGCCTTTGCCTCAGCTGTGGGAGCATTATAGGTTGACTACGATATGTTATAATTTTTAATGAATAATTCTCGTTTTTAAAACCGAACTCAGGCTTGCTTTTGCCCTCAACACAAAAAGGTGCCCTTCGAACATTAATTATTGTACTTGTATAAACCTTACACACTTAGTAAAGTTAAACAAGCGTGAAGTGGGTAGGTTGTATAAATCGTAATGAAGAGACAACTTACGTTTGTTTATTTACTCGTCTGAGTTGACTTACACGACATATTTGTACATCATTCCTGGAACAAATTGGATATGCTAATGAGTATTCGCATAAACATTTATTATTGCCATGTTTTGCTTGTGGTAGCCTGGCTCAAAAATTGCTAATGTTCGTGGAATCTATTCGTATGACAAATTAATAAAACAACGTTTAAGTGATGCGTATATATGCATAGGAAAAAGTGACATATGTAACTAAAATGTAATATAGGATAATATAGTTTTCATAACATAATATCGCGCCTGCAATCCTTAAGGGTTTAGGCAGGGGTGTATCTCTAATACACCCACATTTCGCCATATTTAAGTGATACGGGCGACCGTATTCCCATCATCTGGACACTAATCTAGACTACGGGCTGATACTTAGATATTCCAGATAAAAAAAACAATAACACTTTGCCCGACTCGGGAATCGACGCCAGAACCTCATGCTCAGTAGTAGCGCTTGCAACCACTAGATTCACGAAGCAGTCAGCTTTTTCATGTCGTCCCCAGATAGGGTCGCTGTACGTCCAGAATTTTCCGGTAATATAGGTCTGAGTCCGGTATGCGGAGGGAATCCTAAGCCATCCGGACTTTCTAAAAAAAAATTTTAATTCCTTGTGAAACATTATTTGTAGAAATCAAATGTTTTTTTTTTCAAGTTAATGTAACAATCAACATTATATGTCATTAAATTGTTAATTTCAATGTCATTATTTATTATATTTACAAGAAAGTCAGGAATTTTCATCAATTGTCCGGAAATTACTCCGGAATTTCGATATTTTGATCTGGCAACCCTATCCCCAGATGACTTGGTACCAATAGATAATTATGTATTAGGTACCTATGTTGAAACTGTTTTGTACTCCTTGTCACTGGTCCCTACAGGTTCATTAGAAAACCCGCGTCAGACAGCATCGGTCTCTGGCATAAATGCTGAAATTAAACTTTTTGGCGCAGCCGTGAGGCACACGCTGTTGTTATTTATTTTCATTTTTTTTAAATTTGTCATTTTATTTTGTGTTTCACGAACGAAACGGTATTCTTTCTTTCTTTCTAATAGTACCAATGTAAATGGTACCAACTCTAGTAACAACATTTATATCCCCTAAATAATGCCCCCATATAAGCCAACTCAACACTCAACTAATACACATTAGGCCACAATAATTCACCACTATATTTTCCTAAAAAATCCTGGCTCTAAGCAGAAAAAACCTTTTCCATTTATATTTATTCGTGCCGCCAGAAACTTTCGTAATTAAAGGGTGTGCGTTAATCTCAATTGCTCGGGCAAATTCACACGGCTTATAAACTGGGGTAGGCAGGAGTGTAAGTGGATATTTAATTATGAATTTCGTACTAACCTTATTTTGGCCTGGTGTGTAGGTATACGTAATTTAAACCCGGAATCTAGGTAATGGAATTTTGGAACAGGTGTAGGTATAAGAATTGGGTGTTAGAATATTCAATGCTTGCGTTTTTTTTTCTTCGTCAACGTGTTTTTATTTTATTTAGAATTACATTTTTCTAAGCATGAATTACCAAAAAATATTGAGTAGCTTAAATTCAAAAATTGGTCCAGTAATTAGGTCAAACAGTAGAGTTTTAATTTTGAGCAAATTTAAATACTCCATTAGATCACTAGGTCAATGATTCAATGAACTTGAATTTAGAAAATTGAAAAGTAACGTTGCCACGTACTGAAAACTATCACGACGCCGTTGGGTACTCTCTATAATTACCTAAAACGTAAAATCGGTACACCAGAAACAACTAGGTACACAGGTACTATCGAGGAAACTTACATCTGACCAAATTGAAAACAAAATCCCGTGCACACAATGACCACATCTGTTAGCAAGCGTTACTATAAGTGGCTGAGCGCTGCAACCAATAATAGTCCTTACGGTGTATATAGATGTTAGTTTCCTCGATACCGGACTTATTTTGATACTTATTTTATTTGAAAATCCCACTTTTTAATTTACGATTTTTTTATCAAATATTTAATTTTTCTATACTTATGCGGACTAAGTATTACTTGTAGTTATTGCATATGTTCTTTACTATATGAAGCTTTGTAGGTGTTGTCGATAAAATAGGACTGGTTTAAGTATTCTTTGAGTCAGTACTTGATACTGGGAAGTAGGAAGAAAGGGCAATGTGAGATAGGTTTTACGAAGGGAGGGTATCAATGTGGTTTATAAAATATTAATGTAAAGAATGTATGTTGTAGGTTAAGTACGATGAATCACTGTGTGTATTGGTATAGGTTGCTGGACCCTCGTGGGTATCATTGAGGTGACTAGTGTGTGGTATAGGGTGACTGTATGATTTACATATGCATTAAGTAACGAGTTTTTCAAAAAGGAGGAGGTTCTCAATTCGTCGGAACATTTTTTTATGTATGTTCCCCGATTACTCGAAGATGGCTGGACCGATTTGGATTATTTTTTTTTTGTTTGAAAGGGTTTACTTCCCAGGTGGTCCCATGATCATCAAGTCAGGATCTGTTGATGGGATCCTGGAGAAATAGGGAGAACTCTTCAAATTTTGTAGGCACACTTACACACACGGAAGAGTACTTTCTCGGAGTCGTCCCATTTCTATTTGGTGAAGATCTGATGAAGAACTTCGGAGATAGGCAACGGAACTTCTCAATAAAAGATAGCAAATGGACTGGAATTGCTGAAATCTCATGTCTGTCTATTGCTTACACCAGTTCATAACATAACATCACGCCGGGATGCTGTGAAGGGGTAAGCACATGTGAAACACTAAAAAGTGAAAAATAAAAACTTAAAAAAAAACCGACTTCCAAAAAATACACTAAAAGGTGAAAAATAACTTTAATTTCGGAAGGCGGTGACAAAAAATTCAAATACATATCCAAAGTCACCGCCTTCCGAAATTAAAGTTATTTTTCACCTTTTAGTGTATGTTTTGGAAGTCGGTTGTTTTTTTTTTAAGTTTTTTCCTAATACAAGTTGGGGTCTTAGGTCAATAAAAAAGTGTAAGATTTTTCTTGTAAAGAGTACTGTACAGACTCAAGGGACTTATCTCGATACATAACTATTGCAAATGTAAATTCGCCTAAAGGTTTTTAAATCGTTGTAACTCAAGTTTCTAAAGGTAACATTAAAAAAAAACAATTCACTTAAAGTGAGATTTTGCAATGGATTCAAATTCAATAGGCTTTCACATTTTTTCGCCGATGGGGCCGAAAAGTTCTGGAGTGGCGACCGCATACCGGAAGACGTAAAGTTGGAGAGCCTCCCACAAGGTGGACCGATGACCTTGTGAAGGCCGCAGGAGTCCGCTGGATGCGGGAAGCACAGAACCGGTCGAAGTGGCGGAGCTTGGGGGAGGTCTATGTCCAGCAGTAGACGTCTTTCGGCTGAAATGATGATGATGATGAGGCTTTCATAAACCTTGGATTACTTCATCTGTAAGCTGAGTTTTTTGTTGAGTATTTTGTTTGCCGCGTTAGGAAAAAGTAAGTCATTCCTAATCCATAGGCAACAAAATGCATAGTTTTCTCCTTGTATTTTTATCCTCTGTTGTTGACAGTACAAGATACATTTTATTTGTATTATGGTAGTATTTAGCAGTGTCATGACGTCTATAAAATGATGGCAAAAGCTTTCTTTTTTTGTTGTATTCCACTGAAGCTTTTTCTCTTCTAAACTTTTCTATTTTGTGCGCTCCCTGGCCAGGCCTGATCATGTTAGTGAGGACAAACACGATCAGATCGTCACACCATCTGCAACTTATTTATAAACAGAAAAATACTTTGTTATTCTCTTTTTTTCATAATAGAGATTTTACATTATGCTTAAAATACCTACGTTTTTAAACTGTAAAGCAAAAAATCAGAGAATTTCCTTTTTTCCGTTTCATCTATCGTATAAAACAACCCAAGCAACAAACACAGAATTTTATTTTAAATTCAAAACTCTTGTCTCTACAAACGGTTTCACAAAAAAAAACCTACAAAAAACTCCATGACAATAAAAAAGAATATACGAACGTAACTATAAAACACATTTGTAGCTCCCTGGAGCAATATAAGCTCTGTACAAACATCATAAATTTGAACGCACACATTTTGCTAAATGAAGAATTTGAATCACGCACAGGGTCCAAATTGATTTGGTACTCGTCAACCACCACATTTAAATCCTCGGTCACGTTCTGTTATATTGTGAGCCAAAAGTTACATTGGGTCGGCACGAATAGTAATCTTTGGGTGGGAGCCGTTATGTAATTTTTGAAAATTGCTGCTACCCTGATTTGGGCCGACAGTGTACGAATCACAGTGTGCAACGCAGTGTTACGGAATTTGGTTTCGGACTTAAAGCTTAGGCTTTTTGTAAAATAAGTGTATCTCGTTTTGTTTTTAGCTGTACTACCTACATGTTTTGTTATCTTTTATGGAATTTCCAAACAAATTTTACCTCTATATAACTGAAGAGGTAAAATTTGTTTGTATTTTACCCTTACACAAACATTCGGAACGGCTGGACTGATAGGGAAGAACATAGCCTACTTTTATCAAAATACCAATCGGGGGAAAGCCGAGGCAGAAGCTAGTTTTAAAATAAATAATTGTTTTTAACCGACTTCAAAAAGAAGGAGGTTATCAATTCGATATGTTTATACAACATTATTTTTAGTTAGTATATGCGAAACCTAATACAGATTGTTCAGAATAAGTAACTGAATCGATTATAATAATTTTTACACCATGTTATATTTTTCCCAAAAAAGTTTTGCAAGTGTGATGGAAAATATTATCACCAGTAAATTACAATACAATCGCCGTACGGTTAGGTACCTACTGCCTAATTATTATCAATGAGCACAAGACGACGCTGGAGGCGCGGGCGGCGCGGGGTCCGCGTGGTGACCATGTTTGTGTAGACAACTGGGTAACATAACAAGCTTATAACTTTGTGATTTTTCATGATACACTTTTGAAATTTTGTACATAGATTCTATTCATAAAAATACTAGACACGTGTTTCGGGTTTCGCATATACTAAAACTAGGGTTGTATACAGTATAAAAACCACATATTATATGCAGTAAATGAAACCACAAGTAATACTAGTCCACAGAAGTATGGAAAAAATAAATATTAAATGAAAAACCGTAAATTAAAAAAAGCGAAATTTTCAAATAAAATAAATATCAAAATAAATTCAGTTAAACTGAACACTATGTTTAGATACCGTACCTTGAGCCCGGCAACTACCTATGCACGCGGCCGGTGTCGGTTTCTTTCTCGGCGCTCGCGCTTTGATCGTTTATACGAAATCAAAACCCACACGTTTTTTTCGCGATAACTGAACTGACCCAAATAAATTCAAGAAAGCTTTACTAAGACTGCAGTTTGAGTTCCAATCGATATGGCCTAAGACTCGTTGTTCGAAAGAGGATGGAACGTGACGCGGAGCAACTCCTTCATGTGGGCTCGGCACTATGTGCTTATTTTCTCTCATCCTTTGGACAGCCCCCAGGATTGTCCGGACATTAGTAGGGCAGACGCGAGATGCTGCGTATCTCTCACGATTAGCACGTAGACTTAAGGCTGCATTTTGGTGGCATTCGCCAAACAGTACAGTAAAATCATATCTGTCTACTCTGCAGGACTATAAAAATGCTGTTGTCTTGGCATTTTAGATACAAAAAACACTCGTACACACAAAAGTCAAATAGTGTCAATTTCACCGTAAAAAATACAAATAAATTTTAAAACACAATTTACACACACACTAAGTCAAGTAGCGAAAAGTGTCCATTTCACCGTAAAATGAATACAAATAAACATTAGAACACAATTTACACACACTTAAAATCAGGAAACAAATAAGTGTCCATTTCACCGTAAAAATACCTATTAATTAGTTTTATTTGCCAAAATCACTCGAGCGCAGGTAGATATTAAATCTTTGCCAAATGCACGGCAACTATTCCGGAAGACGCGCGGCGGCAACTGACAAGCAAAGCTTCCTAAAAATGGCGAAAACATTAAATCATAAATATGGCTAACGGCACACTTATCGTTTATTGATACTGTTTACTAACAAAACAAGGCATTAAAACACAAGCATTTTTGTGTTATTCGAAGGTTTTAATTTTTAACAATTAACAAATTATTGATTGGAAAAACTATTAAAAAAAAGTTTAGGTATTTGTACACACTTTTTTTTTTACACTTGCAGGAAATGTAAGCGTTTGCCAGTGATAGTTACTCTTCGTAGTTACTCTACACAAAGACAAGTCTGTCTTGTTTAGGGCATTACCACAAAACTGAAAAAAGAAAATCATAGTTACTTTTGCCTTTTTTTACTTAAAGATTTAGTTTTTTTTTGTATTTTTTCTTTTTTTATTGGTTGGCACAACGTCCAACAAAATTGATTGCATCAATCGAACTTCGTAAGTGTTCATTTGTATTTGTACGTCAGATTTATGTAACAATAAACTGTATTCATGTAACAAATTTATCAAAATAAGTTAAATCTGTTTTGTAACTGCATTTCCTACTCCTATGTGTAATGCATGTCGTGGCAGCCTTTAATTAAGGGTTCACTATAAATTGTAAGATTATAAGTGCTTTAACATGTATTATTGGTGGAAGTTTTATTGGTTGTCCATAAATAAATAGGTTATGTTTGTGTATTTTTTTTAGTTTTTGTCCGATTGTGTGTTTAGTTAGTATGTGATCTTCCTGTGCGAGTCACAATAAATACTTTTACTTCTTTCCTTTTAAATAGGAAAACTAAATTTCGGTCGTGACAAGTCAAAAGGAAATTCCAAGTACTAATCTTCATCTGCCTAGCTTTTCCCAACTATAATGGGGTTGGCTTCCAGTCTAACCAGATGCAGCTGAATGTTAGTATTTTATACCAGTAATTCCAAGTATTCGTGGTCCTAAAAAAAGACAACATTCTGATTAAATTTATAAATCAGCCTACATTGTTCCCTGCACACTACTGCACTGGGCTCCTATGTGTGAGAGGGAGTGGGCTTTACCGTCACAGAATTCATCCATACGGTAGCGAAATAAATGTATTTGCGTAGAACAACGCCAAGAAACTCGCGGCGTGGAGCCAGCCTTTTGTTTAGGTATTATACACCGCCGCCCCTGGCACACAGGCAACTGAGGGAACTCGGGTGGGTTTTAGTCAGTAAAAGTCTGACACGCCCTCCCGCTCCACCCAGAGCGGGAGAAGTTATTTGATGATTTCCCACCCCAAAAAAAAAGTAGAATAGGTAACAACGTCATGACGGTTTGCACTGAATGGCAACGTCGCTTCTCAATGTTCATGGATTCAAGTTCATTGAATCATTGCCCTAGTGATCCTAATTCTACAGAGTGTTCAAATTTGATTAAAATTAGAACTCTACTTTTTGGTAATTACTGGACCAATTTTATTTATTTTTTGTGTATCGTCAGAAAAATTGATAACAATTATAGGTTCCATTTATATGGTTTCCATACTGTATATATATTTTTTTTGTATGTTCGGGCATAACTCCGTCATATGTAGACGGATTTGCAAAATTATTTTTGTTCGAAAGGGGTTTATTCCGAAATGGTCCCAGTTAAATTTCATATTATAAATCTTATGATACGTTTCGGAGACAGACAACAGAACTCTTAAAAAAATGACAGTAAATCAACCGCGATTACTGCTATCGCATAAATATGGTTTGTTTTGACCCCAAGGAATATGAAATTTCGAATTGGTGTGGGGTAGGTACTATGACTAAAAAGTGAAATAGATAAACTTTTGCCAAAAGTCGTTTTTTTTTACTCTTTTAAACGCATGGTGAAAGTTGCCTAAACCTCATTTACTATTTACACGAGAAAACTTCTGCCAAAAAACCAAGTCACTTTAAAATCAACTTTTCTGCAGTCTTTAAAAGGAATTTAACGACTGCAGCAAACTTGATTTTTTCTGATCAGTCAGGAGACCAATTATCAGAAAGTACTGCATTAAGATACAATTTGGAACCATGTTGCCCAAATTACTAACTAATATCCAAACCACTAATATCCAAATTATTCCCCGTCCCTACTTCAAACATAATTCCGATGAAATTCAGAATTTAACGCTAAGCCATAGTATTACTACGGATATCATTCGATATTAATTAATACCCCTTTTATCCCATCATAAACACGGTATGAAACCTTTTAATGAAACGCAAATATTACCTAATAAAGTATACCATTTCCCACCACCTAATATATCTTTATGAGTTCGTATAATCTTTAATATGCAGCCGGAAATATGATTATCTTCTCATACAAACACGGTGTTATTATACGCGACCCGATATGGGATAGTGATGGGCCGCGAGATTGCTTTTCTATGCGAATTATTCGATGTTAGTCGATTTTGCGGATCGGGGACAGTGTGGTCCAATTTCGTGGTATATTAAATCTGGAAAGTTAATCTTGTTGACTTGACGCTGTTTACACGTTATCTCGTATCAGTTTAGAAATAACAAAATGTTGGGTAATAATCAGCCTAAATTTTCTTACTGCATGACAAAGGCCTCCCTTTCCATTTTCCACTCATTTACATCCTGAGCCAATTAATTGAAGAATGGAAAAGACCAAAAGTAAATAAGACAGTACCTAACGTAAGTTTAAATTTCTACCTATCACAAAGTATGTATTTTGTTTCATAAAAATCAGTTGTTGTATTCGTACACACAACAAATAACACAATTCGCCAGAAATGTGTACCTAAATCTTCTCGTTTAAGTATAATATAAACATTACTCGACTAAATTATTCGACAAGCTTTCCCATCTCTTAACACTCGTTAATTTTATACGTTTGTACAAGGGGCTTTCTTTATTAAATGCAGATATAATTAGCAACATTAATGTCAACAGTAAAATAGGAGACAAAATTAATTTCAAGAAAGCGGCTCCGCCTAGGAATACCTGCGTTAAGATAATTTTGTTTTGTTAATGTAGAGGAGGAACAATGAGAATGGCTGTGGTTTAAAGTATTAAATAGTACGTTTTGGTTATTTTAGTCTTGTCACATTAGTTTTAAAGGCTTTATTATTCGTAAGGCTTCCTTATGAATCCGTTTAGTGACGCAAATCTTGGAAAACACCTAGATTTGGAAAACCCTTAATGTAACCAGAGGGGTAATTGGGTAAGACGCTTACAGTAGTAGCAGGCAATTTTTCGAACATATGAAGTAAGGGATTTTTTATATCTATAGACTCTGATTTAACGCAATTAGGGTGTAGTTTTGTAAGGCACGACCAGTTTGATTCGGGTAGCACTACCAGTTTGTTTGGACCGCTACTGTCAGAAACGCAGAACCAATGTTCCGAAGGTTTTTTTATAACAATTTCTATATTATGCAAACCATTCTTGATATCCTACTTAACATATTATATTTTATATAAAAACCAATTATAAATTAAGTGACTAACTAACTACGTTTATAAATAAATATGATGAGTACTTTTGTTTTTTTTCGTCACTTAGGCGTCGGAGTACTCCACATTGAGTTTGCCACGTTGAATGACAATGCTAAAGTAAGGAACAAAATGATATTTTTGTTATAATTAAATTTTCATATCATCCAGAAGGCAACCAGGTAGACGTTACAAATTATCGAATAAAACTTTTTATATAAAGTTTAAAATTACCCAAAAGAGGGGATGGATCGATGGAGGCAAAATTAAATTACTTATCTATTTTTAGCTTGCACGTGATTTTAATTATTTAGGTAAATTGATTGATTGAAGTTCTAAGCAACTTTAATTTAATATTTGATTACTCTGTCGGGCGTGATATTAGTGTGTAAGTATTTCTTTAGTTTCGGAAAACTGACAACGGTAACACAATATCAGTGTCCAAGAACATAACGGTTTTTGACACTTTAATGTCGCATACTGGTAATAACCGTTTTTTAGGTTTTACTTTCAAGTTTTATTTATGACTGCTCTTTTTTTTACATATTGTATTATTGTGTATCTATAGACACTCACAAAACAAAAACAATTTATTCCAAAAAGTTTAAAATTAAAAAAAACCTAAAACAAAATCGAATTCCGCGGGTTACTTTGACACTTCCCCCTTAACGGTTATGAAAGACATTAGAATGCCATTTGAATCGTAGACAAAATTTGACAAATCGAGATGAAAAGGGTGCTCCCACTTGGCATGTTAGAAAAAGCAATTATCCAAACATTTAAATCAATTAATTACATTTGAAATCTGATTACAAATCACGATAATAAATTAATGGGATGATATAAAGACTGAAATATCTGAGATAATCCGTTGGTGATGGAACAAATCCTGTTGCAACAAATTGGGGAGTCATCGTGGACCGTGGCCCAATTTAGAAGAGGTAGGAACCAACGTCGCCATCTTGTTTTTTCAATACAATTTCTGGGACAATTTCACAAATGTTTGATAACAACGCTACCCAGCAAAATCATTAAGGTGCCAAAATATACATGCATACTCTAATTTGGTATCGTGGCTTAACATAAAATTAGTGATACGATTATTGATGCCGGTGGTGTAAAGTAATCATTATTTTTCTGTATGGGAAACAATTTTTGGTCAACATCAATTCAACATGTGAAACACTGTTTTATTCATCACATAAAACTTCAATATTTACCTACTAATATTTCCATATTGTTCGACTTTGTTCAGAAACAAATACAGTGGGGCAGGAACATCGACGCGCAAACTGTATCCATGAATTCACATGGTTTTAGACGAAAAATTTATATTCTCAAAACAATTTTCGTCGGTTATCAAATGAAATCTGCTGTTTCATAAAAAAGTGCAATACCTAGGTAAGCGGTCAAAATTTATGCAACAGCTGTGCAATGGAGTATTCTGGGTATCAAACTTGTGGACTGGATCAAAAAATCAAAATCAAAAGTCATTTATTCAAACTAGGCTGAGAGTCAGCACTTTTTGAACGTCAAAATTACATAAGACAGTCCCCCAAAACGCCCGCCCTTCACCACTTCCTAGTGCTTTAGCTGGGAAGAAGAAGTGGCGCAACAAACTCCCCGGGGTTAAGAATATAACAATCCGTTCCGTTACGAAAATAACTGATGTCACTCGGAAAGCTGCCACGCTTAAATGGAATTGGGCTCGACACATCTGACGTATGTCAGACGTTAATTGCAAAAAAAAATGTTTTAAATGGCTAATATTTTTTTTTTTTTAATTACTGATGAAAAGTTTCAACGCAGGGGTTTTCAGAAACTACGGTAAATTTTCGCGGTGATATCCTTGCCACACTGTATATTCGAACAAATATTACCGCATATCTATTTAAATTCATACAAAACTATAATCCAGGAAAATGTTGCGCCAAACTAACACTCACCACGACAGCTTAATCTTGCTCACTCAACAATATTACGCATCCGTCCCAATCTTAGTGCCTGTCTCAAATCTACCCGACCTGACACGAAGATCACTCTAACTCAGCCTAAAGATTTTCTAGCAGCATTTAAAGTAATTGGACCATCACCATTGCGCATTAAATTAATGGTACCTGTCAGAATTCGTTGAAAACGCTCCTCGAGACGAACAAAGGCGGGTACCGGAGTACCCCATCGCTCTTGAAGCAACAATGGGGTAATAAAATGTACAAGAATAGGGGAAGTTTAGTCAGCAAATGTGCGATGTTTGATAACTGTTTTGATGGACGCCCGTTACGATGGATCGTTTATTTTCTGAGATATTGTTGGAGCTACAAATTATGAACAGTATACATAATGTATACTTACAGATGTTTTTTTTTAGAATATTGAAAAGTTGTGAAGTGTTTGATGTACTTTCAAGTTACTGGTTCCTCGAAAATAAAAAAATTAAATAACATTATGGGGGTTCAACTTGGATGTGTCTTGAAGTTTTAGATAATGTTATTACATTACTAATTTAAATCCGTTGCGTGTATTGCGAAATAACATTATTGTAACCTGGTTCATTATTTTCTACGTAATTGGATATTTCATCTTCTATCAGCTATCTCATTACATTATTATCAACTCACTCATTTATCACTTTAATGTCTTACATCGAATGTCATAACTTACCCATTCTAGACATCATCAATTCATTTACATCATTCATAGAAAATAAAATATTAACAAATATATTTTCTCATTCTTACTCATTTCTCAAAAATCTCATTACTAATGTACTGCGAAGGGGGCTGGGAGATTGGGGGACTTGGTACTGTAGTCCCCCATATAGAAAGCATCACACAAAGCGAGTCAATTTGATCGCAATATGTTACTGTGGCAGAAAATTTAAACGTATTTTGTGGGGTACTTCGATTCCTGGAAAAAAAAACGACGGAGTAAATAGGAAAAATATAAACTTATGAGTAAAGTAATTTTATTTCTATAATAAGCGTAGTAACTATTAATTAATGTTTTTTCTATGCATAGAAATAAATAAAATTTATGTGTCTATTTGTAATGTTTTGACATTACAAATAGACACATAAATAAAAGCTTTCTACTAAGTAAAAGCTTTCTACTAAATGCATATGAAAAAATATATATATCTTTGTCTGTCTTTCTCAGCTACTCTTCGAAACGGTTACACCAATTTTGACGAAACTTTCACTGTCAGATAGCTGATGTTAAAAGGAGTAACTTAGTATTTTTTAGAAAAATTTAGTCAAGGCACACAATGTTGTTTTTCAACATCCACGTGAACGAAGTCGCGGGCATTCCCAGTTAGTTCTACGCTTAAATTTGTTATTTCAAGGTTTTCGAATGAAGCATCTTCAATATAAATAAATCTAAAGTAAAGTTCATCAATCATCGTTTTCCAATAATTAAATGAAGTCAGTTTGAAGAAATATTTATCAAATTATTAGTTAGCATGATGAATGGATGGATCCATCTTGATACTTCACTTCTAATTTTAGAGGTTGGCTATTTTCTTACCCAATATATAAAGGAGGTATTCTAATTAATACAAATGTTTTGCAATAATTTGTCTGGCTTATCGCTCTGGACTCTCCAGACAAATGTTGATAGGTACGAAATAAGACCTAGAACAGAGAACATTGAGAGAGAGTTAGACAGACATTGGTGTCGATTCTTTTGTTCACCACCTAAACTAAAATAACAGTATTGCTGTCTCTTACTCACAAAAAGCGAAAGAAAAAGACAAGTAATGCCTTAGAACTGTCAAACTAATTTACCCTCGTTTGCTTTGAATTTGGTGTAATTGAAAGCATTCTGAGTTTGATTCGTCATAGTTGCGCCGAAGAAAATCTTAGTTCAATAATATTTGACAGCTCTCATTTATTTCCGTCTCTTTCTTGTTTCATTAAAAGGAAAAAGATAGCAATAGCCTAAAAGTTAGTGCACAACAGAATCATCACACACTAACGGGATGAAAATCTAAAAATTGAACTTTATACCCGTGATCTATTATGAAGTGTTTACCTGGAGTATTTCACAGTGGTACGTATATAACACTACGCTTACCGCGGTTGGTCCGCGGATGGTCCGTGGATGATCTTTATATACCAAGACCCGTCCGTGCCTCAAAAGCAAGTCAAGCCGTCGTACTTTTACTATTAAGTAAGTTATAAGCTTATAATTTACTAATTGCAAGGTATAACAAAAATATATGTTTTAAGTAATTTGCTGATCGCACGGTGTGTGGGATAATTTTCGACTTCCACGCGAGCGAAGCTGCTGGCAAACGCTAGTATACTCATAAACAAAGTTACAAACCTAACAGTGTCTACCTACTGATGGGGCCCGCAAGGGCTGATGCCTGTCAGGGGTGCGGGTTGTTCGAAGGAGATACCGCGGCCCCTGGCACACAGGCAACTGAGGGAACACGGGTGGGTTTTAGTCAGTAAAAGTCTGACACGCCCTCCCGCTCCACCCAGAGCGGGAGAAGTTATTTGATGATTTCCCACCCAAAAAAAAAAATAGCCGTCGTACTTACGGTCTCAGCTGTCATTTGTGGATCTTTGACAGTCGTTACGGGTTGTCACGTTACGAAGCGGTATCGTATTACCTAGTTCAGATTGTGGGGATCAGATCGGGAGTCGCTCCATGTAAAATACTAGTATTCAGCTGCATCCGGTTAGACTGGAAGCCGACCCCAACATAGTTGTGAAAAGGTTAAACAGTTGATGACGTAATTATAAACACTTAACAAAGATAGATTTTCAATAAAGAATATCGTCAGCATCATGGCATAGACACACTCGTAACAACAAAACTCATCGTCACACGTAAAATGAGTAATTTCATCGCTTTTACAATCCTTTATCATCGCCTATCCTCTTCAAGTGGCATTTGAGAGACGCCATTAATTCCCCCATAACGATGCGATGCTGCATCACGTGATAAAGTGAACTACTCAAATGAAGAGCCCTTATGTTCCAAAGTAATGGAGGCTTTACCAACGCTAAAATGTTAGAGCTACACAGTAAATTATTTTTGACTCGTACTTAGACTAATTAATTGAGAAAGAACTAGTTAACTAATAGAGGTTTTAATTAAAACAGGGTAATTAGGCTAGAGAAGCAATTTGTTGGAAAAAATATCATCACGTTCTAGATAGTTAATTGGAGCCGTACATTTTAAATGGGTGTTAAATTAAAAAAGCTGTGAAAATATTTTTATGAGATAATTACGTAGTTATGACAAATTTTAATTTTTATTCTCGTTGCAGATACAAAAATATATTCCGTTTAAGCTTCATATTATTTATGACGAAGCACCCTTTCTGCTCATTATGACAGCGAAGAAAACATCTTGAGATCAGAATGAAACATCATTTATCTTCATTATACTTAGCTTACTACTAAAACAAAATTACAAGTTAAACTCAGTGGATATTGAAGCAAGCAAAGTCAAGAAAGAAAGTTAGTCGCTCAAAATGAACGATTAATAAAACTTAATTAAAAACCGTTTGAAAAATAAAAATGATTAAACAAAATCACATTTATTAAGCAGAAGATTAATTATAAGTTAAAATATTATTTGTAACAGATAAAGGCTCTCATTCGAGTGAAATTAATTTGGAGTATCCATTAATTTTCTAACAAACAAAGTACCAATTTCACCCGAAAATTTGTTACTAGACATTGTTGTCTCAATTTTGATAAATAAAAGGGACAGGGTTATTAATTTTATAGCTTTATTGAAAGGAAATAAATAGTGGTTTACACTGGAGATTTATTGGCTTAAACAGCTTAAAGGCACCTTTCACAAAATGTAATTATAATTTCTAAAACAATTCAAAAACTAAATTATGGGGTCGAATAAGTTAAGTTAGGTTGTAATTTTGTTAATAAATTAGGTATTCGTTGTTATTTACATGTATGTTATTTGATTTTCAATGTAATAGATACAAATATTTTATAATATAACTTTATAAAATCATGAAAAAGCGTTAGGTAAATTGAATGATGTAAGTAATTATAATTCACAGAAAACTACAATTGCGTATATAATTAAGTACTAAAAATATACCCTTAAATAACAAACTTAAGAACAATCAAACATCCGAAGAGTGAAAACACACCCAAAGCAAACCGAAAATCAAAGCACTCAACTAAACTACCCACACAAGACGAAATGAGGATAAACACACACAAGACGCACACACAATAACCAAGAACATAGAAGGTACATTAGAAATGAATGTATTTGATAATGAAAGCGTGCATTACGGAGCAGACATTATAATAATAGATAATGATGTTACTCCAGGATTAATTTCTGCGAAACTACAAATGGAGGTAATGGAACAGGTTATTGTGTTTGCTTTCACCGCTAATCTTTTCTTTGTGGATGTGATTCTGTTGGTATCATTTGCTTTGTGAAGGGACTTGGAATTTTGGCTTGTTGTTATGAGTTTTGGGTTTTGCTTTATTTGAATATTATTAAATTTACTTAAATGTTGCCCTAATCGATTTGGTCACAAAACTTTCGCTTAGTTTAAATCCCATTTTGCGTAGACATTTACAAAATTGGATTCATTAATATACATCATTCTGACTGCAATTTTTTTAAGTTTATGCCCAAATCTGATAAATAAATGATTTTTTTGTTCTGTTAACTCTTGTGATTGTGTGCCGTTTATGTTGCTTAAACTAAAATATCAGCAAGCACCATAACACACGTAGAAATAAGACACAAAGCCTTGAAAAACTTACTTGAAATCTTGGTGAAAACGGTTTCTAAATCCGCGCAGTGCTTTTCGAGATTAGCCAGAATATTTTATACAGGACTGTCGGCTTCGTTTATACTATTTTGTACATGCCTACAAAATATGCATGTTTATTATGTGAATGCATTTCAACGCCATCTCCCTTGAGAAACAACGCTACATTTCTGTGTTTCTCTATTGCTGTATCCTGCACTCCTATAATAACATCTAGGAGAGCAAAAATAAAGAAATTCTAGAAACAAATGTTTCAAAAACTTTGTATTCTCAATGTTACATTTCGTCAATGTACGTTCATGTTAATCCCTGTTTAAAATTCAAAGAGCCTGCGGCCTCACTGCAGTCTCGAGTAAATTAAATAGAAGACCCGGTGACTTGGCGGGATGAGATGTAAATTCTGTACTGTTGCAACTATGGTGGGAGAGCGAAAACTAATTTGCGCATTTTAAAATGCCTTCACTTGGAATCGTGGATCGGTGAGGAATGGTTTACTTGAATGAAATTGTTGTTTACTGTTATTTTAAATGTTTTTCACAGGTTAAGCTTTAAATTAAATGTAACGAAATTACTTGAATTTTGACGACATGCTGCAAATAATAATTTGTCTGTGCCATTTGCAGTTTTCAAATGGTGGGCTTTCGCCATACGTACATAGGAACTAGGGCAGGAGTTATCGCATTTTATATTTTAGATATTCTTTACATTTCAGTTTTGGTATAACAACGAAGAACGGAGCTATTTCAGTTTACCCAAAAATTATGGGCTATAATGAGCATACGCTCTTTTGACTGTGTCTACCTTCTTTAACACGTCTCTTCTTCTTCTCCTCAGGTGGGTTGGCTCCGTGCAGAGGACCAGACAGTTCTGTCCCTAAACGACCGAGTAGTCCTCAGTCCTCGATACTCCGTGAACCTGGACACGCCAAGCACTTGGCAGCTGAGGATCAGGCCTCTTCGGGCAGAAGACCGTGGCTGCTACATGTGCCAGATAAACACGCAGCCCAGCATGAAGTGGCAGATTGGATGCATCGATGTATATGGTGAGTGTATCTATTTAATGTGGTCTTTATTGGTAACATAATAGAGTAGTTAATCAAGAGTTGTATTTAAAGTTATATATAGTCCACATGTATAACAGCGCAGCTTATAGGTATATACCTTGACTTGCTAAGTCCTCACCGTACATTAAGTGGAAAAAATGTATATTATTGAAGCTAACTAAAAAACCACTTCTCAGAACTTGACCAAAATTTATATGGGACCAGCCTATAGGTATTCCCCATTCCCGATGACGCTACAACTCTTCTCCAAGATAGAATTAAGCTCACCAGCACCCTCAAGGAACACCGTCGCAAGCCGCCGTCCTTCCGTCCTCGCCGCCGAGGCCCGTCGCTACGTCCTCAATGCCCGTCCCGTCCCTTGTTCGAGCCAACCCGCACCGCTAAGCCTATAGCATTAAATACGTCCCTTAATAATATAAAAACTTTTTTCAAAAAAAAAATAAAACAACCGACTTCCAAAAAAAGACTAAGAAGTGAAAAATAACTTTAATTTCGGAAGGCGGTGACAAAAAAAAAATACATATCCAAAGTCACCGCCTTCCGAAATTAAAGTTATTTTTCACTTTTTAGGTTTTTTTTTTGGAAGTCAGTTGTTTTTTTTTTTTTTGAAAAAAGTTTTTATTTTTCACTTTTAAGTGGTTCACATATGCTTACCCCCTCACAGCGTCCCGGCGTGATGTTACGTTACAAAGTGGTGTAAACAATAGACAGACATGAGATTTCTGCAATTCCAGTCCATTTGCTATCATTTATTGAAGAGTTCCGTTGCCTATCTCCGAAGTTCTTCATCAGATCTTCACCAAATTGAAATAGGACCACGCCTAGAAAGTACTCTTCCAAAAACTATCCAAATCGCTTCGAGTGTGCCTATAAAATTTGAAGAGTCCTCTCTGTTTCTCCAGGATCCCATCATCAGATCCTGACTTGATGATCATGGGACCACCTGGGAAGTATATCCTTTCAAACAAAAAATAATAATCCAAATCGGTCCAGCCATCTTCGAGTAATCGGGGAACATGCATTAAAAAAAAAGGTTTCGACGAATTGAGAACCTCCTCCTTTTGGAAGTCGGTTAAAAACAGTCTGTTCTAGCCTTTCCCTTGCTGCCCTCTAGCAGCGATGCCCTACGCCGAGGTCCGTACCTCACAGTTCCCGTGGTTCTCTTAGCGAGCAGTCGGTATAGTTGTAAGTTTTAAATTAAATGGAAACCGGAACAATGGAATACGTATGCTTTCATTCACAGTCGTCGAACGCAAATTTTGGCTTCTCATCAGCAGCTGGCCTTTAATTCATGATAACAATATTAATTGAGAATAATTTAATTGCGGCGGTTTTAAAGTTAAAATAATGGGAAAGGAAAATGAAACGATCCTCCGAAGAATTACTTAAATTTCATTAATAATACCTAAACCGACGTATTTGAAAGCTATTTTAATTTTATTCTGGGTACTTTTGTCTACCAATACTCCTTTATAAGTACCCACTTATAGGTGTCGTTTACAATAATCCTTTGTTATAAACGAGCCTTTAGTTTACATCAAAACGTAAACGGTTTCAAGACTTTTAATTAAAATCGTTCAAGTATTTATTATAGCTGAAACCGTAAATTAAAGCAGAAATGGCCGAAACTCGTACAGCGATATTGAAAAGGTGTGCCGTAAAGAACTTAAGTAAATTACACAACAACAAACGAAATCGCAAACTTTTCAAACAAGGGGAAATATATATTTTTTAATATAAACCCCGAACGAACGATTCCTCTCTAAACGAGTAATAGGTAAAAATAAAAAGAGAGGAAGTCTTGAGCTTATTAAGGATAGGGGACGGATCCGAAGCTTCAAAACATTTCAAAGTACTTACGTAGAACTTAGAACAAAACTCAATATCAATGAAACGTCTCGAATGAACGGTGGAAAAGTATTTTCTTCAGAAAAATAAATCACCTTAAGAGAAGTTAACGTTATTTCTCCGCACCATTGAAGGTGGGGCGCCAAGTTTTATCGTTCGCAGCTCAAATTAGTTCGGGGGGTTTATTCTTTTTTTTTTTCAGTTCTCAAGTTTTGAAGTATGGATTTCAATATTGAATTTTTACTATGTCTCTGAGGTGCCGGCGTAACTTTCTGGGGGGTGAGGAATTTAATATGTAATATCGCGACGGTAGTCACGGGGGATTTCTTTTTCAAATTGTACAAAAGTCCAAATGAAATATTAGGAAGTATTGACGAAGAACATTTGATAGGCTTCATTCAGATGAAATTATGATTTGAAGAATGAACATCCTACGTTTTAATTTATAATTTTTTTTTTACTTTTTCTGTTTATTTAATCTCAACACAATTGATATTGCATATAGGCAACCTAAAGAAAAAGTAGTTTTTTTTTAAATTTATTGTTTAAAATATATGTAAGAAAGGACTCAAATATGTTAGGAACTTTTTCTTCAAAACTGTGTTAGTGAACTTAACCTACACTGCCATATAGTTAAATGCAAATCCCTTTTACAAGGTCAACAGGTGCCAAAAGTGAACAGCCCCATCAAAATCTGGCACGCATTATTATATTGAATATGAAGGGCGCTGTACTATTTTTTAGTGTAATCTACCCACAAGCTGCACGTGTAAAATGAGGTGCAATATGCACGATATAAGGGTTTTTTCAGGTGTCTAGAACAACGTGCAAATCTGCAAGCATATTAACTCTCGCCGACAGCGCCTTTCTTTCTGTATGTAATTAATATCATCATCACATTTTAGGTCAGCGGTCAAAAGATGTCCCAAATATTTCACCTTATCCAGGATACATTTTTAACCAGTGCACAAACTGTAACCAGCATATCATTCTAGCCCCCCTGGCGTAGACATTTTTCGTCAGTTACACAAAAATAAAAATCAGCTATTCCATACATTTTGACCGCGTAGGTATTGCACTTTTCTATGAAATAGCTGATTTTTTTTGTATAACTGACGAAAAATTTCTACGCTGGGGGTCTACAATGATATGCTGAATTCATTGGTAAAATTTGGGCACTGGTTAAACTTTTTCTGTATATTTATGCCTATAAAAATAAATGAAACTGCGTACTGTGTGACATGTCCGTCAGTACGCAAGATATTTTTGCTGCAAAAGAATGTTCCCCACAGACGTTCGACATCAACATTTGGTGAAAGGTAAAAGCCATGTTTAGCGAAATGTTAATTGTTCTGATTCAATCTATTAAGAGCCCAAAACAAGTTTTGGCCAGACGCTTCAAGTTTCATCGCTTGGAGTGTATTTTTTCCGGGTGGGAAATCATCAAATGACTTTTCCCGCTCTGGGTGGAGCAGGAAGGCGTGTCAGACTTTTACTGACTAAAACCCACCCGTGTTCCCTCAGTTGCCTGTGTGCCAGGGGCTGCGGTATGTCTTTCGAACAACCCGCTCCCCTGGCAGGCCTTGGCCCTTGCGTACCCCATCAGTTGTTGCTGACATCTCTTTGAGGCGCGCGTGGAACACAACGCGCCGTCGACCCGGCTTGGTCTTTACCGGACAGCGAGCTACCCATTACTCGCAGTCCGCAAGCCCGTGCCTACGGTGGCCGGGAACCAGCCTGGGATTCCCGACGCCCAGGGCGTCTCCTGCGAAGGCCACGGCCGTGAGGGTGCATGTACTGCATCTCCCTCACGTGTGCCGCTTCCCTCTTTGCAAGCATCACTGCTTCGCTGAAGGAAGTGACTGCTAGCCATGCATTCTCGCTCCGTACCATGGCCTGGACCTAGGCCGGACGCGAGCGATCGCCGCCGCCGATCGCCTCCAAGAGGACACGGCGGAGCTCCGCCCAAGCTGGGCAGACCTCCACCGTATGCCCCACCGTGTCCTCAGGGCGACTTTCGCAATGGAAACACCCGGGCGTTTCCGCTCGCCTTATGCGAAACAGGAACCTCCCGAAACAACCGTGTCCGGTGAGGACCTGTGTCAGGCGGAAGGTGAGGACGCCATGCCGCCTCTCAAGCCACTCCTCAAAGAGAGGACTTACCGCCTCAATCGTGGCGTGCCCAATCGCTTGGAATGTTAGACACACTTTATAGATGTCAGTACGCAAGATATTTTTGCTGCAAAAGAATGTTCCCCACAGACGTTCAACATCGACATTTGGTGAAAGGTAAAAGCCACGTTCAGCGAATCAAAACTGTTAATTGTTCTGATTCAATCTATTAAGAGCCCAAAAACAAGTTATGGCCAGACACCTCAAGTTTCATCGCTTGGAGTGTTAGACCAACTTGATAGCTATCGATTTTGGCTTACTCTTGAAACTTTTGTGCGGAAATAAGCAACAGTTTGTTGAAAACGTCTGAGGAATTTATAACGTGTTTAAAATAAACTGATGAAGTAGAACGAAGTTGAAAGTAAAACTATGACGAGCGCTAAAATTAAAAAAACACAACCGACTTAAAGAAAACACTATAAAATGCGACTTAAAAAAATTCTACAAAGTGTAAATAATTTTAATTCTCTCATTTTTTTTGCCGCCATCTTTTTGATGTTGTTATTTTTCTTTTTTCTTTTTCAGTTTTTATTTGTGATACCTACCCAACAGAAACTCGTATACCTTCACTTGCAAGTAAATAATAGTAGCAGGAGGCTATGATAACACCATAAACAAACACTAAGTTAAAAAAATACGTTTTATTGAAGCTGACTCAAAAACCACTTACCACTCTTTCAAACCAAAGAAGTTTTTTTCAAATTGGTTCATAAATATCCAAAAATACAACCGAATTATGAACCTCGCCAACAACACCAATCTTATTAAACAGAGAATCAACTATCTTCTGTAAAAACGATGTTTGAATTCAATAGTTTACTAATAAAAATATGGAACCAAAACACTGGTAAATGAACATGTCCTCAATTCCACATTCTTTTCCCTACCCTATCAAATTCCCCTGCCCAAAATAAACTGAGCATCGCACAAAGGCAAAGTTAAATACCAATAAAAAACAGTCGCAACCTCTCCGATCTAACACGACACACTTATATTATGTAAATAAGAAAGTGATTCGAGCAAACTGGAGCGATACACTCGAGTTGACTCGAGCACTCATAAGCGTATTTTTACGAGTGCTCGATCTACAGCACTGACTCAGGCAAATCTTTAAATGTGGACAAATATACTCCTGCAAAAATTGCTTGCAATCTGCCCTGCATATTCGTGTGACATTTTCACAGATTTTTACGTTTATTGGGCGTCCGAATTTGTCTGCAGGTGTTGTTTTATTTTTTTTATCTTTGTGTTTTTGAATGCATGTGACCTAATTAGTCGAATTTTAAGCAACGAGAAAATATCAGGAATTTTATTTATTTTGATGTTTAGTTGTTCATTTATTATTATTATATTATTCATGTAGCGTTAACCCGCGTGGAAGTCGAAAATCATCCAACAGGGATGTATTACCGGAATTAAAAGGATTCTATGCGATAACCTAGGTTATTGTCGATATATGTGCCGAATTTCATCAAAATCCGTTCAGTAGTTTTTGCGTGAAAGAGTAACAAACATCCATCCATCCATCCTCGCTTTATGATGTGGATGAATCTGTTTTTTATGCAACCTACACTAATAAATCGCCTACTTGAGTGACAGCACGGAACTCTAAACCAACCAATGCAGAAAAAGACTATGACTTTGGTGTGTTGGCAATACACATAGCGTGTTCGTTTAAAATTTAATAATCAACTTATTTCGCTAACGCAACATAGCAATGGGCAGCAGCGTTCTCTATGCATTTTACCACCATACGGCAATCGCCAACCCGCCTGGCAAGCGTGGCGATTATGGGAAACCCCCCCATTTTTTTGAGGGAGGCCTATGGCCAGTAGTGGACGTATATCGGCTGTAATGATGATGATTATGAACATGATCCTTATTTCAATTGTCAATAGGGTGTATTATGAATTGCCCAAATTCTGAGAATATATAGGCAAATACGCCATGTATAGTGGCAGTATATTCACGGACCGTTCACGGCCTCGAGCAATGCGACTTGCGAAGCGACTTGCGAGGTGACTTGTGTCACGTGACACGCGTCACCTCTTTCCATCCTACACTCCGCATGTCGTGTCGTGGTGAATCGTGATATGCCCTAAATTTTTGAAGTGAAAACTTTTTTAGGCGCGTTGGGCATTTTTTGAAATGAAAAAACAATTGAACTCTCGACACCATTTCCGACACCTCTGTATATAAGTTAAAGTTAGGTTTAGTTGAGCTTGATCAGTATACGCTGTCGATTCAAAAAATATTTCCTGACGATAAAAAAAAAGGAACAGGTCATTGTTCAAGTTTTTACTTCTGTCGGCACTCCCGGAGTGCCACTGCTTTTTTTAATTTGTTTTCTAACAGCCGGTGTTGCAAAACGCGTGTAGTTTGAGCATATAGCTCGTGGCTACGAGGTTAAGGATTTTCAAGTACTGTTCCAAACGATATTTAACTTTGTTCTTCTTCTTCTTCCCAGTCCCTCCTGACATAATGAACGAGGAGACTTCAGCAGACGTGTCGGCACAGGAGTTGGACAACGTGACCCTCATCTGTAGGGCATCCGGACATCCTCCACCCAAGATTACGTGGAGGAGGGAGGACCACGAGCCTATGCTGCTGAAGAAAGTTGGCAGTAGAGACTTTTATAAAGGTAATTTTTCTGAAAAAATTGTTCGTTTCACCCAAAACAAAAGAAGGCTGCGTCCGAAGGAACAATCAAATAATAAAAATTGCTAAAACCTACTATTAAAAACATTTAAGTATAGGTACTAGTCGAGAGCATAAAAATAATACAACTCCCAAAAAACAGTGACAAAATCTAGACTGTCCCCATTTTACATAACACAACTTAATATGACACCTGTTTTCCTCGAAGGTTTAGGTAGCGGAGTACATATAGTACACTCATTATACACCGTGACATTTTAGTCGTCTTACAAAGATGGTCCACTCAATGTATCCGATATAAAATACATCTAGGCGGGATTATTTTTTTTAACCATTAATTAAGATAATGGGAAGAAAGATTAATAAAAAATGATTTAGAAGTAGGAAACACCCTGTTTATAATGTTTACGTATCAAAGGGTAGAGATACCTATAACATTACATTCCATCTCCATAACAGGGTGTTTCAAACTACGTCATGCGTCTTAGTGCATGATATTTTTATTTTTTTATTATTATTCATAATAAGTTCAATTTTTTAAACTTTATTTACCTATAAATGTATAGCAGCGGCGGCCTACTTCATGTATATAATGATTACCATTGCTGCATTGGATACATGAAGTAGGCTGCCGTTGTAAGATAATATTTCACGGTGTGTATAAATTATGGTGTGTATAAGTGCCATTTACGAGTATGTATAAGTGACAAGTAAAAGAGGCGAGCTTATCGCCATCAATCGGTCACAGATCCAAGCTCCGGGCTGCAACTGAGAAATCCTAGATAGAAAAGTCCAATGACACTGCTTGGCCTGAGAATCGAAGTCAGGAAGGACCTCATGATCAATAGTATCGCTTACGACTGCTAGACCAACGAGAAAATTACAACAGTTTTAAGTTATTCAAAAACCACGTATAAACAGAATGAATGTGATCAAACATAAACTTGAACTTCAATTCCAAATGACATAATTGTTGACTCAAAATTAGTACAGAAGCAGTTTTACGTGACAGATACAAAAGCATCAAGTATATTTAAAGGAATTATAAGATATTTTTAAATAGTGTTGCATACAATTAACCCTATCCAAGTTTTCATTGATAAGTGAATTAAGATTTTCATTCTAAGACATGGTTTTTTTTTTTTTTTCTGGGTGGGAAATCATCAAATAACTTCTCCCGCTCTGGGTGGAGCGGGAGGGCGTGTCAGACTTTTACTGACTAAAATCCACCCGTGTTCCCTCAGTTGCCTGTGTGCCAGGGGCGGCGGTATCTCTTTCGAACAACCCGCACCCCCGGCAGGCATCGGCCCTTGCGGGCCCCTCTGTTGCTGCTGACATCTCTTTGAGGCGAGCGTGGAACACAACGCGCCGTCGACCCGGGTTTGGTCCTTACCGGACAGCGAGGTACCCATTACTCGCCGTCCGCAAGCCCGTGCCTACGGTGGCCGGGAATCAGCCTGGGATTCCCGACGCCCAGGGCGTCTCCTGCGAAGGCCACAGCTGTGAGGGCGCATGTACTGCATCTCCCTCATGTGCGCCGCCTCCCTCTTTGCGAGCATAACTGCTTCGCTGAAGGAGGCGACTGCCAGCCATGCCCTCTCGCTCATTGCCGCCACCGATCACCTCCACGAGGACACGGCGTTGCTCCGCTCAAGCTGGGCAGACCTCCACCGTATGCTCCACCGTGTCCTCTGGGCGATCTTCGCAATGGAAACACCCGGGCGTTTCCTCCCGCCCTATCCGAAACAGGAACCTCCCGAAACAGCCATGTCCGGTGAGGACCTGTGTCAGGCGGAAGGTGAGGACGCCATGCCGCCTCTCAAGCCACTCCTCAAAGAGGGGACTTTTCTAAGACATGGTTAGGTACTACTAATATCAAGAAAATTTAGTCAAAGACTCTGTTGTTATTCTAAAATCAAAAGCAAGTTACTGTATTATAAAATAAGGTTGTACTTACTTTTTACGCAAATTCTTCGAAAATCTCACATCATTTCTAATGTATTGAAATTCGGTGAACTAACAAAAGGCTATTTAGAAAAAAAATACGTTATATGAATTGTAAGAAGAAATCTCAAGAGCCAATGGTCCGGAACATTGCATACTTGAGGCCTTCAAGTAACCAGAAATGGAAAACAAAAGAAATCATTTGTCACGATACTATTGAAAAAGTTCTTGGAGCGAGACTCGCTTTGATCAAAACGTTTCATTTCAAAGTTATTTTTGGATTGCGATTCAAGAAATAGCAGTAATATTTCCTGTTACTTAATCCTCCATACAAATACTCTTTTCTAATAGGTTTTACCAGGACTGCAGCGCCGCGTAGCAGTAAGCAATGTGCTACGAACATGCATTTGAACGGCCGCCGTAGGCCGTAGCCATCGCGTACGCCGTAGCTGCCGCGTAGGCAATAACAGCTACAAACATCGGGCGTGAAACGATGCGGTTGCGTTTTTCTTTTTTTGTTATGTTTTTGAGGGAGTTTCGTGGTTCCAGTACCTTTGCTTTTCGTTAGTAAGGGTAACAGCCCAAGAAAAAATACGATATTGACGTAAATTTGTATCAAGCGTTTACGTACTTAAATTTTATAATAATTCGGGAATTAACTTTTCGTAATCGCTTGCTTAAAGCGATTTATGTGTTTCCGTAATTTGAGCAAGCCGAAAATTGTTTTCCTTATTTAAATAACATGATCAAATTCAACAACTGTCTTTTACATAACACATATTATCTAGTTATTAAAAATGAGCAAATCCAGTAAAAGACATTATCTTTAATCCATTCTTGTCGATATCTATTTTCATATCGGTTTATTATTCCATCCCTTGGGCTTTATCCTTAATATAGGACTACTCCTTAACGAGACTACCCTTTGCCCTTTTATTAATAACGTCTTACTTGGAGAACTAATCCGGCTGTCAAGGATATTGATTACTAGGCGTAGAAAGTTTTAAAGGCCCATTTTGTGAAGGAAATCCTCGGACTATTTAAAAGTTTAAAGTTGTTTGTTCAGAACCAGTTGCTAAATAAAACAGCCGCAAGAATTAATCAAGGCGAAGTTACGCTAACCGGGGTCGGTCCGTGGATGGGTGATCATTCATTACAATACCAAAATCTTTCCGTTCCTTGGAATGCATGTCAAGTTGTTGGTCAGAAGACCGAGAGTCTGACAGTCTCACGAAGAGGTATCGTATTACCCAGTAACTGGAATAGGGAGGTTAGACGCTGTAGCTCCATGTAAATTACTGGCATTCAGCGGCGTTCGGTTAGACTGAGAGGCGACACCAATATAGTTGGTGAAAAGACGAACCGGAAAATGCTGATTTACCTCTTAATGTTAGGTGTGTATGTTAGGTTATTTTCTGGTTATGTTCCGTGTGGTGCCGGACGTAAAAGAATAGCACCATCCCATTTCTTCCCGTGGGTGTCGTATAAGGCGACTAAAGGACTTACTAGAGAATGGGCAGAAGCGTTTTCTATGCATTTGACCACCATACTGCGATCGCCAACCCGCCTGCCAAGCGTGGCGATTATGGCAAATCCAATCCTTTTAGGGAGGCTTATATCCAGCAGCGGATGTCTTTCGGCTGATATGATGACCTCTTTATGTTACTCTGGCCTTTAAGGCGCGTAAATCGCAGATATGTATCAATCAGCTGGATTTGTAACTTAAGGGGAGTCTAGTCGCGGGCTCGAACTCACTGGTGGGCTTGGCAGCGTGCTTTCTAACGCTGTCTCACCAAGCATCGTGTCCAACAGAGGTAGTATCAGTGATGAGCATTTAGACGCTAGTCTTCACGCACAACGTTATTGAGTGAGATGCAGGACCATTTATAGTAAAACAGACGCATAAAAAAATAAGAAAAGTCCTTCGGAAGATCGGGTTTTATGAAAAACCACTGCATAAATCAATGACCAATAAAGTTTACTGAACTTTTAGATAGTTGAGCTTTTCGGTACCGACTTGGTTTTGGAGTTTTTATAGTTCTTTTATAATCGAAATTTTAAGTTTCTATTTCTGTAAATAACATAACAAATAAAACACTAACTTGACTAAACTTATTAACAAATTAAAAAAAATGGTGTCGAAAAATTCATCCGAATCGCTGTCGAGTGGTAATATTTCCAAGAGACTGGCAGCATTACCACGTTATATGGCAATGCTTAGCCGATGACCAAAGTAGAAACCAGCCCTTGGGCCATGGGAAGTCTCAACCAGCCTTTTCGAGATTTATTTATTTATTACCTAAAACGTTTTAATACCTAAACACGCCCAAAGTTAGGTTAAATAAGCAAGAAAAACGAGTCTTTGTTGGCTCCTAACTTTTTAATGGCTTTGTAGTGTTCTGTTTCCATACAGATAATATTAATAATGAGAAAAAACCATTCCATGTTTAAGTTTTGATGTACATTGTTGAACAGTGGTGGAGTAATGCACTCCCAAAATTTGAATGGAAAAGATGTCGACAAGATTCACCTTAAGAAAAAAAAAAAAATTTACTAGAACTATAGCTTCTATAATAATTATTATTTCTCTTCCCAATTAGTGGATGGCTACACGATGTGCTATAACTGTTTAATAAATTAATGTTAATCTTTTCTTGTGCAGTGGACAGCTACACGGGCAGTTCTCTTCCCCTGTGGCGCGTGGATCGTCGACAGATGGGCGCGTTCCTGTGCATCGCGGCCAACGACGTGCCGCCCGCCGTCAGCAAGAGAATCATACTTAATGTTAACTGTAAGTATTAACTATTGTGGCATAGCCTTAACGAATGTGTACGGACCTGCCCTTAAGCACGGCAACGGGAGACGACAGCTACGCTTGCACCCCTACTAACCGATAGTGGCCGGAGGATCGCGAGTCCATACGTCACGCTCGTGACTCGCTCATAAAAGTAGGAATGAGGCATCTTCTTAAATTTAACAGTAATGACCTTTATTGAATGCTTATAGCATTCAGTTTAATACGAAAGTTTCTTGTTTCCATCTTTTTTAAAGTTCACTTTTTTATATTTTTTATTTATTTATTTATCATACATATTTGTTTGTGCCCTTATACTAAGTTTGACAATTATTATACATTTTTACTTCTAAACGGGCGTCCCAATAATTTAAATTGACCCAACATATACCCTTATTAAAAAAAATAGTGAAGCAATTGTAATAACATTTTAAAAATTGTACATATACTTACACACACATACACACACACACACACACATATATATATATATATGCACTCTGTCTGTGTCTCTGTCTGCAGAGAAACGCGCGCACGCCGCACGTCTTACAACAATGTAGCAAAAAGTGTCGTTGCAACTTTTGGTCTTCATTTTTTCCGTCTAGCCCCCTTTCGCAACGCGCGATAAGGAACTTCGTTCCAAAACTTCGTTCCAAAACTCCTACACTATTAAAATTCATCATTAGTCAGCTGAAAGATGTCCAATTTTGGACGTAGGCCTCTCTCAAGCATCGCCACAACAACCCAGTCGTGTGAATCACATATTCATTGTGATTTCCGCAACCCTAATAATAGCTGTATTACCATTATATTTGACTATTAGTCGAGCGACACAGTTTTACTGTAAAATTTATAGTGCCGCGGCCGTGAGATACTCAGTTAAAACTCACTTGTAAACATTCCACAACTCTGAATAAATTCTTTATTGACATGACATACCTGAATAATGTTTTGTTTTTTTTTTCTCTTTTTTAATTTGTATTTTTGTAAAATTATCTTGCTAAGGAAGAGCGGAGTCTCCTAATACAGGCATTGTTTGCTTAAAAGGAGGCTCCAATCACTAAACGTGTTATTCAAATATGGTAAAGAAAAAAAAAAAAGAAAGTGTGTACTAATAAAGTGAGCCCTGACTCCTGCCCTAGGTAAATCTGTGTTACAGGAGCCAGTGTCTTCTCCCAATGAGTAAATTCTGGATTTTATACAATAAACATCGATTAAGAGAATGAGATGAATATTTACTATCCCAACATATTGAGGACATTCGTTAATAGGTTCAATGACATATTATCAGTAATTAACAGTGAAAAAAAAAAGGATTATTCTATTAATGGGCCGCAGGAAAATCTTTCTATAACGAAATTTTATTAAATACCTCAGAGAGTATGTTCTTCGTAAGCTTTTTTGAAAAAATACGATAGTTCTCAGAAACCATGGCTTTGATACTACTTAAGAAGCTGAGTCGCTTTCCATTGAAAAAAGTGAAAGGACGACTTATCTTTTTCAAATCCTCTGTGACTTAGTTAAAATAAAAGAAAATCAATTCAATTACTTGCCCAGAATCAGCATCAGCAATCCATTTAAAATGTCATTTTTCTCTCCCGAATCTAACTCCAATGTCATTCGTAATTGGAAAAATTATATTCGAAATCACAAAGAAAGATTCGAAATTGTTCTGTTCAGAGAGAATCATTTAATATTGAATAACAAAGTTGATTATAAGGGAGATAACGAGAATCTACCGTTTGTCTGTAAATAAGGTTAGAATGAAACAAATTGAGCGACTCTCACCTCTGCTTCCAATACAATTAGACGATTATTCCTCTTGCTTACCTTCGTATAACTAAGCTGTTGGGCCAAGTTATACGCTAGAGTAGTTTTATAAGTAACACTCCTACCCATTCTAGTCTGTTTTTAACCGACTTCAAAAAAAGTCTCAATTCGACTATATGTTTTTTTAATGTTTGTTACTTCATAACTTTCGAGTGGGTGAACCGATTTTGATGATCCTTTTTTTAATTGAAAGCTCGTGCTTCCCGTGTGGTCCCATTTCATATAGATCTGATGATGCGTATCGGAGACAGACAACGGAACTCTTCAAAAAATAACAGTAAATGAACCGCGATTGCTGCTATCGCATAAATATGTATTGTTTTGACCCTAAGGATGATGAAATTTCGAATTAGTGACCACACTAATTCGAAAGCCACTAAAGCCACTAATTAGTTTTAATTTTTCACTTTTTAGTTATAGTACCTACCCAGGTACTATAACTAAAAAGTGAAAAATAAAAACTTTTTCCAAAAAAGCAACCGACTTCCGAAAAAACACTACAAAGTGAATAATAAGTTTAATTTCGAAAGGCAGTGACAAAAAAATTAAATACATATCCAAAGTCACCGCCTTCCGAAAGTTTTTTTTCCATAGACTGTGTAGGAAAACAATATATTGGATTTCATGGGTTTTAAATTTTTCGCTTCGAACATGAATTCTTTTTCTAAAATAGAAGTCAATATTACTACATAGATCTTCAACAATTTATCAGCAAAAGTCCCGTAAAAATCGGTTTAGGAGTTTTGAAGACTAGCAGGAACAAAAAGACTGACAGATAAAAATGTCAATAATCGTTTTTTGTAGGTAAAATTTCTTTATCTATATTTACTTAAAATATTATAATGCCGAGGTGTAACAAGAAATATTCATTGAAATTACAAAGCCTTGTAGTAATAGTCATTAGTAATCCATGTGTGTTTTTATAATTTCTAACGTGACGATATTATCGTGTACAGTAATCATGTACAAATATGATTACTAAATACGAATAGAGGAAATGAAAAAAATGGTATTGAAAAAAAAAATACAAAATTCAACCGACTGGAGTCGCTAAAATTTTTTTTTTTGGCATTTAATATCAATAACAAACTATGAAACTGTGTGTGTGTGTGTCAAACTAGATTCATGTTCTTAAAACAAACTACAATTTAATAAAATATACACCGTCTAAACAAGGTTTTCAAATTCATAGTTTGTAGGGACTACTAGGGAAGCCTACAAACTATGAATTTTAAACCAAACCCTACGTCATCATCAAAATCAAAATCAAAATCAAAAGTCATTTATTCAAACTAGGCTGAGAGTCAGCACTTTTTGAACGTCAAAATTACATAAGACAGTCCCCCCAAAAAGCCCGCCCTTCACCACTTCCTAGTGCTTTAGCTGGGAAGAAGAAGTGGCGCAACAAACTCCCCACCCATCATCATTTCAGCCGAAAGACGTCCACTGCTGGACATAGGCCACCCCCAAAAGGGGTTTTGCCATAATCGCCACACTTGGCATGCGTGTTGGCGATCGCAGTCTAGTGGTAAAATGCATGGAGAACGCTGCTGCCCATTCTCTAGTAAGCCACTTTGTCGCCATCTACGACACCCGCGGGAAGAAATAGGATGGTGCTATTCTTTTACGCCCGGCACCACACGGAACAATCCTAACCCCCTACATACCTAAAATATTCTCAATAAAAATTTCGCCTTTTTCCATGTAGGGTTACCTACTCAAAATCACCGCTAACAGAATGTAAATTAACCCGCTATTTCTTACACCTGAGCCCACAGTAACAGTCGTGATAAAGCCGAATTGATCTCTCTCTTGTAAGCCGGCCTTGCGTATAATTGACTCTTCCCTGTCATTGGCTCTCGGAGCCTCTCTAAGCTGATATAGAGATCATATACTTGGAATATTTAGTGGTCTCCGTATCTAATGGAGGATGGATTGCTTTTTGTTTTAGTAGTTATGGAAGTAAGAAGAACGTATCTTTGTTATGGAAAGTTGGTCAGATATGTATTTTAAAATATTATAGTTACTGAAAAGTGAATATTTATGGATTTATAGGTACTTCTGAATCATTACATCTACATCTACAAATAAATAAAATTGAAGTGTCTATTTGTAATGTCAAAATAACAGCTTTTTCTTAAATGCATGTTAAAGTATACAAGGTGATTTTTTTCAGGGTGATGGTACCCGAGAAATTGAACAAGTTTCTCCAAGGAACATGGGTCAAAATATGCAAAAAAAAAAAAATTGGACCTCCCATACAAAATCGATTAGCTGACTATTTTGTATGGGAGGTTCGATTTTTCACCTTGTATAAATTAGGTGTAGGCGGAGGTGGTGGATGTAGGCCGCCTATTGTATATTTTAAGGTGTAATTTGTTTTTGAAGTGTGTTTTTGTTGTGTACAATAAATAAGTAAATAAACAAAAAATAAATATTTTTCATTTTTGTTTGTCCGTCTGTTTGTTCCGGTTAATCTATGAAATGTCTGGACCAATTTTGACGGGATTGGCACTGGTAGATAGCTTATCTTACAAGGAGTAGGTTAAATAGGTTATATATTTACTTTAACATAAGCTTTTTATGTCCATGTCTTGAAAAAAACGTTTGGGAGACAGGTTCATGATCGTCGACTGTAGATAATAGATTTCAGAAACTATTGTATCATGGCTCTTGTAATCATCAAATCTCTTGTAATCTTTCATAATACCGACAGGTGTTACATGGTTGCTTTGCTGACACCTACACAGAATTATTGTTACTAGTATTTCCACATGGATAACTATTGATAATACATTTCAGGCCTTATCTAGTATCTGATTAACTAGTTAGCAGGTAAATAAACTTGTGTTTAGTCCTTTCACATCTATTTAGCCCCTGGCAGCAGCAACCTAACAGCAGCTTTATAGTAACGAGAATAAAGATCTTTTTTTATTTGACATTGATTCAGAATCAGAGGTAAACTAAAACTGTGAACGGACTGTAGACTTATTACCATCATTTGAACTTTGGAAATAAATATCACATCAATAGTAAGCGTAAAGGCTTCTTCAAACAGGCGCGACGCGACAGCGTGACGCGACATTTGTAGAACAATTTCCATGAAGTTTTCATAGAAATTCTTCTACGTGTGTCGCGACGTGACCGTCGCGTCGCGCTAGTCTGCACGAGCCTTAAAGCTTTAGTTTCTTATGTGAACGCCCACACAATAACGGCTGTCCAAATACAGAGCGCTTTTTGACAGATCAACGTGTTTAAAAAAAAATATGCCTTTTTTTTCTTTCTTTCAGAATTATATATTAGGCAATTGGCACGTTTTGTAATTTTTGGAGTTTTCGATTCGCCCATAGTTAAATTAAGTGTGAGTTGCCAATAGAAAATAATATACCTATAACGTGTCGATTAGCCCAATTTGTGCGAATCGACTAATAAGCCATTTTTGGTATATAACGAATGACGGCCATTTTAATAAATGACGAAACCGCTTTCGAGAAACGAAGGCTTAACAGAAACAACGCTTTTATTTTTTTAAACTCTGTGCTATATTTACGGGCGGCTAGGTACTGTAGACTTATTACACGTGTTGTTAGCACTTACCTAGATACAGGTAATATTATGTAACTCCTTGTTTACGACAATAGCTGTTGTTTCTAAACAACTTGTACTTTAACACAGTTTTTATGGTCTTCGTCCTATTAAGGCGGGGATAAATTTTTAACGGGACTGGTTCCTTTGTGATACGTCGTAATACTGGTTTAAGGGGATGTAATTTTGTGTTGTAATCGGCTAGGTTATTTTGTTAGTGGAATGACATTTGGCTAGTTTGATTATAAGACTTTTTCCACCCATAATATAGGACGGTTTTGAAACTTGACCCAGTTTTTGACTGTCTTGTATTGGCTACACTGTAACTTTTTTGTTTTGTTTATTTTACAAAGGTATTGGGACTTAAACAACAAAAGGAAAAAAAAGGAAAAAATGCAAATACTACTTTTGAAAATCGTTAATTATAGCATACTAGCTTTTGGCAGCGGCTTAACCTACACGGTGGTCGAAAACTATCCCACGGGAAGGTACTACCGGTATATAAAGTATCCTATGTCTTAATCCAGGTTATAAGCTACCTGTCTGTCAAATTTTATCCCTTTAGCCGTTTTTTCGTGATTTAGTTACAAATATCTAAACATCTGAACATGCAAACTTTGACATTTGTAGGTAGGATGTCGAATTCGTTTTGAAATCGTTGATATTAATAATCATTGTTATCATTTTTGTACATTCGGCAAGCAATTTGTGCAGTAAGTAATGGTAAAGTAGAAACTAAGACGTTGAAAACCAGCGCTGGGGTTTTGGCTCTTACAAGGTCGTAGCATTATGCTGAGTGGTGGCCGTTTTGCGTGAATATGACGCATATTTTCGCACGACTTGTTATTTTTTGTGTTTGTATTCTTTTTTACGGATTGTTAAAGAGAACTAAATGATTTGAATTGTAAGTATAGTACAAATAGTGAAAAATAGTAACAATGATGTGTTATACATGTAACACATGAACAAAGTGTTTTTATTAATTATTAGACCCTAAGAACCTGCAAAAGAATTGTGTAAAAGTACAAAATGTCACTATTCTTAGTTATAACGTAACCTACCACGTAAAATATTATGTTAGAGTTAGATTTCCTAATAGGCTAGATTGTAATAAATTACTTAGAACGTATTTTCTTTATTTACTTATAGTATGACATTCCATTGCGTCTGATGCATGGTGTACAATAAGTTTTATAGTGTTTCTTTTGGTTGACGCCATTGTTAAAACGTTTTAAAAACTTCAACCCTCACTCAATGTCTTTGTATTTATTCAGTCCAGACAACTTTGAATATCAAAAGTATTCGTATCATATTCTTCACTAAACCCCGTTTTTATTAAAAACCTCGGGATTTACGAAACGAAAGGATTCCAACAGCGGTTTGTACGCAAGGCAATGTTAGATAAGGCGGGAACTGATCCCGGATTGCGGGATCGGGATTGCGAGCGGGATCGGAGCCGATGGCTCGCGAAATTCACTCTACACTCTTGAACGAACGCTGTTAAGCTTTCGAATTGTTCTTCAGATTGTCAAGCTTAGGAATGTATTTAGTTTCTTAGATGGGTTAAGTGTTTAAGGAGTCTGAGATTTGAGTGTCAAGATTTTTTTGCTTTTTTGTTTGTATCGTGATTTCAGAGCTTTTTTTAAGGGTCAGTCTTAAAAAAAAGCGTTCAAATCACAATGTTTACAAGCCATCACCTTTGGCACATAAATGATAAATTATTTTATTTCTGAAAGTAGGTTTGTAGAAACAATTTAACATGTAAATCATATTTGAAAAACTAGGGTCGGCGTTTACTCTCTGACTACTCTGAGTAGAAAAGGCCGAAACAGAGGTCGCAGTCTCTTTTAAAGTCCAAACATAATCTTGATCAAATTATATGAAAACCATGTAGATTGGTGTCTGAAATGCTATTTTGAAGGTAGCACCACACAGATTGAGTGGACCTGTCCAGTCATTACAAACATTATGAAACTGCAAACCAAATGAAACCAATGATCTACAAGACAGATTTTTCCTCAAAAAAATGTTGAGTAAGTTTAAGTATATTTTATGAACTATGTGGCATGTTTTATGAACAAACATTTTCGAATACCTAAGTATAAAGTGTAAAACCACACCCATTCAAACTGCAACTCTCCCAACTACACTCTAGACAACATGTAGGTAAAATCCCTATACTATAGCCCATTTTCAGTAAAATTCAAAAGATACAATCATAAAGGTACCCACCACAATAGTTGGTACAACTATTTATTTGTTCAACAGCACTTTGCATGAATAAAGCCGCTAATATCTCGTTAGAACGTGAACGTTTCCCGTGAGCGCCCATTTTGAAAGCAATTGTATGAATGTAGCTTTACAATAGCTTATTTTAAAGTCAGCCGTCAAGTATCAGTATCGTCATCGCCCTTTTAACTTATCTTTATCGTGAGTTGTAGACTGTTGTGTGGATTTCCGTTTAGGAAAAGCCAATTTTACTGAAAAATAAAGGTGAACGCAACACTGCTTGATTCTGTCATCATCATTATAAATTCTCTACAATTCTACTGCCTTTTTCAATGTATTGTATGACCAGTTCCCATTTTCAACCAGTGCCTTTTTAGTTCAAGTCTTGCGTAAAACGTTTGAGAGATGTCTTCATGGGGTCACCGTTTGTAGCTAATAGACCTCTGAAACTGCTGTAGGTATTTATTGACGTATACTTTTCACGGTTCGCCTCAAAGAGCGACGCCAAAACGATGCACTCGAAATGTGGTGCTGGCGGCGACTGCTGCGGATCCCTTGGACGGCGTTTCGGACCAATGCCTCGATCTTGGAGGAACTTTGAATTAAGGAGAGGTTATCATCGACTGTACAGATGCGAATCCTCAAATACTTCGGCCACATTGTTGGAAATGACCGCTCCATTGAACGACTTGCTGTCCAGGGGCAAGTAGAAGGCAAGAGGTCACGCGGTAGATCACCTACGCGTTGAACAGACCTTATAAAAGCTGCAACACAAACGCTCATGGTCCAAAGCTCCCGAGATACGGAAGACTGCAACAGGTGGAGGCGCATCGCAAGGGTTGCATCATCCAAAGAAAATGCATCATCGTCAACTACGACCTTTCTGTCAAGAATGCACGACTGAGGAGGAGGGACTTTTCAAAACCTATTCTGAGGTCAACTACATACAACTGAGTGTCTAAGATACTCAGTATATTTACTATCAAGGCATGACGCACATGGTATAAAGTTCACTCATCCCCTATGGAATACGGTGGATCCTCCAACCAGACAGGTGGTGTGCCTGGTGGGCAACTGTCCGACAATTGTAGTCGGGACGTTGTACATCAATGTGTTAGTTGCGCGGTAAACTGTGCTTGCGCGATGCAGGATTTTGCGTGACGTTAGTGTCATGCGTAGTTCACATGTAACGATGTAGATGTCGCCTCAAAGAGATGTCAGCAGCAACAGAGGGGCCCGCAAGGGCCGATGCCTGCCGGGGGTGCGGGTTGTTCGAAAGAGATACCGCCGCCCCTGGCACACAGGCAACTGAGGGAACACGGGTAGGTTTTAGTCAGTAAAAGTCTGACACGCCCTCCCGCTCCACCCAGAGCGGGAGAAGTTATTTGATGATTTCCCACCCAGAAAAAAAAAAAAAAAAACGATGTAGATGTCGCCACATCTCTAGCGTGAACGTGTGTTTCCCGTGAGCGGCCATTCTGAAAGCAATTTTATGAATATAGCTTTACTTTAGCTTATTTTAAAGTCAATGGTTGCGGTTCAGTTTACTCATCGCCCTGTTAGCTTATCTTTATTTTGAGTTGTAGGCTGTGGGGTGGTTGTATACGGGTTTAGCAAAAGACAATTTCTAGGTATTTCGTTCAGGATATTTGGCAGTTTACGTGTTCATTCAAGAAAGTTATAAACAAAGATGTATTCAAAAAGCTTATAGTTTTGTATGAGTACCTACTTTCCAAGTAATAATAAGTTTGACATTTAAGTTTTCGTCCATCATTGTCATTGAAAAAAGAGGTTTTTACACAAGACGATTGAGAAAACAGCCAATCTATTCTTTAAAGAGATTCCGTGAACACGCTAATCTTATACTGAGCTGTCCATAGTCTCAATCCCTAGCAGCAAATGGAATGACAGCTCACTTCAAACTTACTTGACCTAGGTTTTCACGGTAAGATTTTTATTGTGTAGATTGAGTGGTGTTAACAATACTTATCTATAGGTATATAAATAAAATTTATGTGTCAATTAGCAATGTCTATCTAACTAAACAGACAGCTGTGCTGCTGGGGAGTTTGTTGCGCCACTTCTTCACAGTTAAAGCACTAGGAAGTGGTGAAGGGCGGGCGTTTTGGGGGACTGTCTTATGTAATTTTAACATTCGAAAAGTGCTGATTCTCAGCCTAATTTGAATAAATGACTTTTGATTTTGAATGTCAAAATGAACATTTTTACAAAATTCATACAAAAATATTATAACTAATACAAAAATCCAATTTTTATTTTTTTGTCCGTCTGTCTGTCTGTTTGTTCTGGCTAATAGCGAAACAGCTGGACCAATTTTAGCGGGACGTTCATTGGCAGATAACTGATGTTATAAGGATTAATATAGGTTACTTTTTGTTGGGAGCACGTTCCCGTGGGATAATAATTTTCCCAGGAATAATTTACAAGATCAATGCGGGCGAAGCCACGGGCACATCTAGCTTATAAATATATCACTAGATGAAAGCTACCAAGATTTTAAATTAATGTTAAAATATTTTTTGTGAATACAAATTGTACATCCGCAATATTTTCAACGACCAACCAGCAAATTGTTTCAAAAACTTCGTCAAAATTCTTGTTCACAAAAGAAAAATACACAGAAATCCACTTTACCTCCTAAACTCCTGAAAGTTAATTCGTAAAGAAATCTAAAATACTACGGTCCTTAAGATTCCAGTCTAGGCACGTTGGTCCCTAAGGCCGTCCCTCAGGGAGAGAAATCACGGTACCCCTTCATTTAGGAGCAGCTCAATTCCGTAGTAATTGTTTTTGATGCGGATAGAATTTGTATTAGTATCTGTAAGTGATCGGACGGAGTTTATAAGACCAGAGAGGAATAAAGATCGTTTATAATTATGTCCGAAGTGGTTGTTATTTAATTAAAAAGTGATGTTTTGCATTTTAAACGGTAGTTTGGATAGGTTGCTGATATACCTAGCGTAGTACAGAGAAGTTGTTAATAGGTAGTAGTTTTAATAGAATAAAATCGTTCGCACGGACGTAAAAATATCGCGATGTAATTTTATCGCCCACTGGATTTTCAACTCTCGGTGTTGAATCAAGCATTGAAAATCCATCAGAGTGCATCCTAGCGCGTCGAAAAAACTGTGGGCCTGAATTTACTATGACCACTCAGCAATTCCTCAATCGAAACCACGTCAATTACACACGAATTCTGCTAATATCGTATTAATGACATCGACAAATTGTCTTGGAACATACAGAATATGACATTTCGATTTCTTACCGTTACATTGGTTTTTAAAAATAATAGTTTAATAAAACTAAAAAAACACGCTTTAAAAACCAAACTAAAAAGTAGAAAATAATTTAATTCTATTAAAAAGCGTGGGGTGCTTTTTGAGGTGTTTTTATAATCAATTAATGTTTTTTTAAACTATGATTTATTTTCTATTTTTTAGTTTTTCTAACTACAAAAGCGTGTTTTTTTTTTAAATTACTGAATTGTCATAGGTCCCCTAAAAGTCTACAAAGTTTATATGAAATCTGACCGTTTAAAGTGGGTCAAAATAGCGTCCAAAGGAGTCGATTAATACAAACAATCATACAAACATACAAGTGAAGCTAATATAAAGCGTTTAAAAAAAAACCGATAATGACGTAGTTGTAACGTAGAAAGATACTGCGGAGAATCATTATAACGATACAGAATTGGGGCCCTGTTCGATTTTCAACTCTCGGTGCTGAGCAGTGCAATGAAGATCCAATGCGCTAAAAAATCCCGCTGGCATTGGCCAGCTTATACATGCTTTCCTACCACTGACGTGTGGACTATCACACCTATTTATGTAGTTGAATTTCACCAAAAAATTCAAACAGTAAAATAAAACACGCTTACCTACACTACTGACAATACTAACAAAAGACGGAATTATTAAGTATGCACATCTAATGCAACCTCAAAATACGTCTTTGTAAAAAGATTTTTTTACATTCTTAGGCCCGTTTCTGTACAATAGGTTAAATAGAAAACGAAGTATCTATAAATTAAATTACTTTAGCTGTAAGAAAATTATATTTAAATATTTACTAACGATCGCTTATGCACAGGCAGAAGATCTACTTGTTGTCTGCAAATAGAACGACTAACATGCTATTTTACTTTTACTTTCCTAATTTTAACTTGGTTTTTACTTTATACACATTGTTAATATATTACATTCAGTATTTATGTATTTCATAGACTGAAGCACAGGTTCAACCTAGTTCAGGCAATAAGCAATTGTGCTCTATTTTAATTGTAAATATGCCCCTTTTATAAATAACCGTTTTAATTATTATTATTTATTATTATTATTAAACCATGTTCGAGTCTCAATTTTTTTAAACTTTTTACGAGTCGTTTCTATACCAACGCCAACGATATCGTTCACGATCCAGGGTGAAAAGTAGCCTATATCCTTCTTCAGGTTTTAGTTTTCCCACAAGCCATATTTTATTCAAATCTGTTCAGCCGTTTTATCGCGAAAGCGTAACAAACAAACTCACTTTCGAATTTATAATATTAGTTAGAATTAAGATTACAAATTTTACAAGAGGTTCGGTTATAAGACTACGTCACGTCATAAAATCGAATCTACCGTTCAACTTTGATATTTGACAAATAACTGACATAGGTATTTCCGACTTCTAGCTATTCACTCAATATATAGGTACCGAGAACTGAAACTATCCCTAAAACCACACAGATACTGCAGCTATATTCTGAAATATCTTGCAGCTTCAAAATAGCTTTGTATCTGATTATCCTAGATCAAACACGGCACTAGTATGAATATTCTAACATCACAGGTTCCCGAACTAGGATTATTTCGTATTGATTCCGTACCTCCCTGAGCTGAGATGTTGGCTAATCTCATTATGCGTTGTTGGTTCAGCTAAAGTGAACTAATACTGTTAACAGATTAGGGTTGAGTGTATTTCTAGATGGACAGTTTCAGTAGCAGAATGAGACAGGTTCTGAGAAAATCGTCTCAGTTTGTATCTGTCTGATGTATCTGTTATCGTTTATGTTAAAACTAATATAGCTTGACATCGCATCTGTAATCCCCAAAAGCAAAGACGAAGGTGTATTAGGAATTAACAACGAATCTCAGTTAAATCACCATCTGCTTAGACTTTTCCCAACTTTATTGGGGTTGGCTTCCAGTCTAACCGGATGCATCTGAATACCATTATTTTATATGGAGCGACTGCCTATCTGACCTCCGCAACCCAGTAACTGGGTAATACGATACCCCTTGATAAGACTGGTTGTCAGACTTTTGGGAGCCGTCTTTCAAAGATACAAAAATGTCGGCCGGGATGAACGGCTTAACTTGCTTTCCGACTCGGCACTGTGGGCTCTTGGTATGTAAAGATGACCGGGATCTACGTATCAACTGCAGCAAGCCTATGCTTGCTGCAGTTGGTACGTAGAACCCGATCTGAAGCTATCTTAACCTGATCGATTGACCCGTGTGCACACGCCCCCCCATAAAACCCAGTTATAAGCCACATGTAATGAGGGGTGAGCCTATCCCGATTAACGTTGACAAATCAATGCAAAAAGTTGTTACAATGAATTTCCGTATGGAGCAAGATACAAAAAGTAGTCTATATTACACCTTATAACAACAACTAGAAAGCTGTTGTTGTGTGGTGATTTGCCGCAACAAATAGACAGAGAGACAAACATAAAAATGTTACCTTGTAAATTTTCATATGTAAGTGGGACGGACACTCAGAAAGTTTTGCAAAAATAAAAATGAATATTCTATAGGTAAGTATTTTTTCACTAAATCTTTCAAAGTACTCTCGACTAGCCTCTATACAAAATTTCATGTGCCTGAACCAGTTTTCGAAACACTTTTTCCAGTCTGCCGCAGACACCTCGTTTACAGCCTGTTCTAACGCTGACAGCACATCTTCAGCGACGAAAATTGTATCCTTTTGAGCTGATTTTTTATTTCGGGAATAAAAAGAAGTCACACGGTGCTAGGTCAGGGCTGTCAGGAGGGTGACCCAGGAGTTTGATCGGCGTGCTGTCCAGGAAGTCACTCGTTTTGAGCGCGGTGTGCGAAGGCGCGTTGTCGTGGTGGAGCAGTAGCCCGCGGAGCCCCGTGTTTGGTCACAACAGAGAAAACTTCTGCATTCGGTAGTATGCCATACAGCGTTGATGCGTCTTTGGTTCCGTAAAGGAATGAACACCAAGTAACCAGTCAAATTGAAAAAGCTCGCGATCAAAATCTTCCCCCGCTTCTAGATCGCTTCACTTTGGTAGGCGTTGATTCGTTTTGAAACACCCAAACCGTCGACTGGTGCTTCTTTTCTGGATCGTATTGATAAATCCAAGTACTAAGACTCATCACCTGTAATGATGTCGTAAACACGCCGAGACGAGACTGCTTCAAATTAGTTTATCATATCACGGCACCATTCCACCCGGGCCTGCTTCTGAGCATCGGTGAGGTTGAAATGAAATGAAATGAAATGAAATGAAATGAAATGAAATGAAATGTTTATTTATGTAAGTAGATCTTAAAAGACACTTTTACACGTCAATATTTTGTTGGTCAATATTTTTTAAAACTAGATGGCGCCGGCATTTCCTAGCTGACTGTTCCCTGAGAAGAAAAGCCGAAACAAACTCAGAGGTCATAGTCTGTTTTAAAGTCCAAACATTATATTATTTAAATTTTATGTGAGTCTAACAATGCAGGGTAATGTCTGGAAAGGCCTTTTGAAGAAAGAGCCATTGCAGCTTTGAGCTGACCTGTCTCAACAGACGGCATGTATGTAACAGTCACCGTGTAGCTCAACCCTATTTTAGGGAGCTCAACGATCCGTCACAAGACGCTACCAGATTTGCAGGACATTTGCGTAGGCCATTTACAAAATGCTCAAAACCACCAGACGAGTTACAAAGTAATGTGTTCAATCTAGCCTGCATAGTACTCACATTCACAGTTACTTTTTTCTTTAAATGTCATTAAAAATAATGTCACGTAGATCAATACTTAAATATAAAATGTCAACAGTATCTATTAAACACATAGCTTATATAACAGTTTGTTGCTTGAGGGTACATTGGAGCAACTTAACTAGTCCCAAGCTTTTTTGTCATCCAAGTAATCTTTAACTTTATAGAAACCTTTTTGACAGAGTTTCTGTTTAATAAATGGTTTAAATTTATTGAAGCTTAGTTCCTTAACATGGCTTGGGAGTTTGTTGTAAAAACGAATACTTTGGCACTTAAATGAATTGCTAATTTTTTGGAGCCTAAGGTTGTGCGGCAACCAGCGTGAAACTATCCTCCTCACGCAAAGATGCACGTGTAAAATTTCTGAAGGCTTCCCGATCCAACTTGCAGTATGTACTGAATCTCTTGATACGTAACTCGCCTATTGTCGTGGATTAAATTTTTCACTGCTAGCAAGCAGGTTTTCTTCCGTAACAGCCGTCAAAGGGCGAGCACTTCTTTCTTCATCCCCCAAAGTTAGTCGACCGTGCTTGAATTCGTTATACCTACGATACACGGTTGCCTTACAAGGGCCTTCATCCATGAGTGCCATTTAAAGTCTATCGTACGATTGGTTCTCCGGTTCCAGGCGGCACTTGAAATCGTAAAAATTCATAGAGCGAAAATGTTCTCGGCGCAGATCCATTTTTAATTAGACACGATAATTTAAATTAGCTCTCAAACAATGTGGAGAGAAATGTTGAAATTGGAAAGCACCTATTTTACTTACAAATAATCATATTTTCAAAATAGATTATAACTGGCCAGTTTCTCATACATGAAAACTTTTTTTCGTATTTTTTTCTGAGTGGCCTGGTATTTAGTAAATTAGTTTTTTGTCATTACAAAGAGGCACTTCAACTTTATCTATTTGTTTTTCTATGGATAGATATGTATAGATAATATCTTTATAGGCCATTTCAATCATATATTCTGCTATCAGTACTTTAAACTACTCATAATTATTTCTTTGTCCCACAGTTTCTCCAACAGTGATAGTGCCAAACCAGTTGCTGGGCGCGCCGCTCGGCACTGACGTCATTCTAGAGTGCACCGTGGAAGCTTACCCTAACACCATCAACTATTGGCTCAAGAACAGAGGGGAGATGCTGCTTGATGGGTAAGTAGGCATCATCACCACTAAAATAATAATGGGAATCTGCTGCGATGAAGTTTAAATAAACATAATAATTCGACTAACTGCGGAGAAAGCACTTGAAATCTAGCCTTTACCCTACTATGTTGGGGTCGTCTGAGTAGCAATATTGTACATAAAACAACTACCTATCTGACCCCACAACCTAGTTACTGGGCAATCCCTTATCCCACACAGGCAACTGAGGGTACACGGGTGCATTTTAGTCAGTAAAAGTCTGACACGCCTTCCTGCTCCACCCAGTGGAGTGGGAGAAGTTATTTGATGATTTCCCACCCTAAAACTACTATCGGGACCAACGACTTAACGTGCTTTCCGAGGCACGGAGGGGTCTTGGTATGTGTAGATGGTCACCTATCCATGCCAACCGCGACACGCGTAGCTTAACCTGATCAATTAACCCGTGCGTCTATTATTAACTAGCCACAAGCCTGCGAAAAGCCATTTAGAAAAAATAAAAATCAATTTCACAATGCGCTCGATTACCACGGGTAACCGGGTACCCGGGGTAACCGGCTATCCGGCAGCCGGAACATGTGAAAAGGGGTTTACACGTGTTTGTATCATAATAATAGAACCTAATACTATCAAAGCGGACCTTTGTCTTTAAGCTTCAAGGATTAATTAATATCATGGACGTGCATTAACAATACCGGGTGTTGCCAATAGATGTTATCTCTTGTTGTATCGAGAAAGGATAACAGGCTTGATTACTTACTAATTAAGTATCTAGTTTTATCGTAAATGCCTCCTTTAGCTCATGCCCTAGTGGTCGTAAGTGCTACTGCTGAACACGAGGCCTTGGGTTCAGGGCGAACGAAGGGTTATTAGGTTTTTCTTGGAAACAGCCCGGAATCTGAATCTGGAGTCTGGCCAGTTTTTTAAATATCATCATCATATTTTGAGAGATCAATGGTGGCCTTGTAGTAACGGCGGTGGCTTACGAGTTGCATGCAAGTCGTGGGTCCGAACCCAGACTGGCGTTTTACGTTTCATAAATTATCCCATCTCCACTGATCACAAAACGGTGAAGGAAAACATCGCGAGGAAACTGACATGTCCTAGAACCAAAAATTCCAAGTTAATCACTAACTTGCACTAGGCCCGCGAGGTGGGAAACGGCCCACTTCCTCTCACCGAAATGCTTCCGTTCTCCCCTCGCAAACGGCACGCTATTAGTCACCCTCTTCTCCTTTACATGATTGTTTTATAAATTTTTAATAGAAAAAGAATATATTCGCCATTGAAAATAAAGCCAGTCACTGTCCTTTTGTCAAAGAAAATGGGTGATAAAAACATTATTTTATTTCAGTTTAGGATTCTCGTCTCAAAATCAAAATCAAAAGTCATTTATTCAAACTAGGCTGAGAGTCAGCACTTTTTGAACGTCAAAAATTACATAAGACAGTCCCCCAAAACGCCCGCCTTTCACCACTCATCCCATCACTGCTTTAGCTGGCAGTCTCTTTTGCGCATAAGTTTTTATTTTCTGAAAAGAAGATAATATTTTCAAGTTATATACAGTTTTATGTCTGTACCATTTCCAATGGATTTGTTTCTGTTAACAATTTTTACCCGTTTATTACTTTTAAGGCCGTATCCTTATGAATACGCGATTGTCGCGTTGATTTTGTTGGTGAACCCGTATACAACGTCGCGCCGATATAGGAAGCCTTCCAGATCGTGAGCTGTCGCGATGATCGCTTAAATTAGGACATGGCCTTTGCCATACGACAGAAAGAACTATGTTCATAGAACGTTGTTACATAAAAATACTTATAGAATTTTTTAAAGAAGGTAGGCTTTTCTAAAGAGGGAGGGGCTTTTGACTAAGTAATAATAGCCGCACGGGTCGATCGATCAGGCTAAGCTACGCTTACTGCGATTGGTCCTTGAATGGATAACCATCTTCCTATGCCTGGGGGCTTATTCTCTAAGCACGAAGTCCGTCGTTTCGGTCGACGGAACGGGCGTTTTCAACTCCGTATTACTACGGACACGAGTATAGTTTGAAGTCCGAACTAAGATTGAATGACAACACGATTTGACAGCTGTCTCTACTCCCGATATGTTTTTGTCCGTCCAAAAAAGTGGCTGTAGGATTCACTAAAAAGTTTCGAACTAATTTCGAACGGGCCCATATCTTCGTTGACGGAGTTAGAGAGTAGGCACCCTGGCGTGCCTCGAAAAGCACGTTAAGCGGTTCCAGCTGTCATTCGTAGATCTTTGACAATCGTTACGGGTCGTTAGATGCCTGAAAGTCTGACAACCAGTCTTACCAAAGGGTATCGTGTTACCCAGTAACTGGGTTGTGGTGGTCAGATAGGCAGTCGCCCCATGTAAAATACTGATATTTAGCTGCATCCGGTTAGACAGAAAGCTGACACTAGCATAGTTAGAAAAAGGCTAGGCAGATGATCAGGTATGCTTTTACAAATCACGATTTACGAATAGGTATATAAATTAACGACCCCGAAAAAAGTCACAAAATCGCTCTGTTGGGTATTTTCGGTTTAAATTAATTTTATTTTTCGGGTATTTTATCCAATTTTAATACCTGGCTGCCGTTAGAATGATTAAAACGATTTAAATAGTTGGATTTTTTCCATAAATATTGAGCATCGGTTTATGAATGAGTTTAGGAGGATAGTAAACAGGTTTTCAAAGCTTTGCATTTTTCAGTGGTCGACTGAAAGTGATTTTAGTTGGTTCTAATGTATCTGTTCTAAAATTGATACTACTTTATTTGACATGGTTTAGTTGGATGGTTTCCCAAGCAACCAGTTCTACGTTGAACGTTCCATGTCTCTTAAGTATTTTTTTTTTGTGTTTTCATGTACTTATTTACATACTTAACCTTCTGTTACTGACGTGATGCAAATTTCACTAAACTGCTGACGGTCTACCACGTCAGCAGTTTAGTGAAGTTTGATATGATGACACCATTTGGTTTTCATTAAATGTTTATTTTAAGAGTGAAGTTTAGTATGATGACACCATTTGGTTTTCATTACATTTTTGTTCGTGCGGTAAAGTCTTTTGAAGAGATTTCAGGTTAAATGGTAAATTCTCATTATCAGTATGAATTAATTAATAAAATAAATACTATAAGAAGTATGAAGTAAACTTGTAATAATTTTTTGCCAGAAATCAGCTAAGTAACAAAATTAATAGCAATCGAATGATAAATAATAAAAAAATACATTTAATTTGCGTATTTGGTATTTCTGTCGTCAGGTAAACTATCACAGTTTTTGTTTACATTCCTCACATATTGGTTTTGAGCATTGCAAGCAAATTAGCTTGAACAGTTTCAGCATTTATATTCAGTTTGTCTCTTTATCTTCGTGGGATTAATAAAACCTAATTTTCTTCTAGTTGTCAAAATGGATTGAGATTTAAGAAAAACAGCGGGTCTAAAAAGGCCACTCTAAAAGTGATTCATTTCCTGAATTCCCCTATGATTCTGCTATTTGACATTTTAATTTAATAAAGCAATTCATAATTTGGTGACCATTTTACGGATTTCCATACAAAACTATCAAACAGATGAATTGCGTGCTGTCTACGCAGACAATATTATGAATTGTCGGTTTGTGAACATTTTACGATTTTAAATATGATTCATAATATGGTCATATTATGATTCTATCAAAGTGGCCTTTTTAGACCCGCTGTTTTTACAGGAGCAGGTCTTTGACCAAAACTCATAATTTCATTCAATATTCTCTCGGCAATCATAATAAAGTACCTTCTCTAAAATAACATTTATTCTAAAAATGTAAAGGTTTTTTGAAGAAATCGCCAAAAAACACTAAAGTTCAAATATTCATCAGTGATACGATAACCTTTTTTGAGTTCAATTGTTCATCAAAAAGGTTTTATTCGCACAGTTTGTGGTATCTACTTATGATAATAAGGAGGCACACTCGACTGCACAATGTGAAGTTTTAGTACCAATAAGTGGCGATGTGGCCATAAGAACAGCGCTATTTGTAAAACTGATTAAGGTGTATATTCGATACTCATCATGACTATCCACAGCTCGACTTTACCCATTGTTTGGCATTGGCCATTCTATGTTTGTGCCGATCCCCAAGCTTCTGGGTTGGAAAGTCCTCATGGATTTCCTCTGTGCTGGGGCTAACGAAGCGGTCTGTTAGAATCTTACTGACTGAAAACTACCCCGGTGTTTCCTTCCCACAATTGTACCGGAGATCATAGGAAATTGTGCGACTTCCACGATCTTCACGCTCCTGTGCTAGCCTCAACCTGCTTGTACCGGCAACAATGTCATCTACTCCGTTGTTCCGTGTGGTGCCGGACGTAAAAGAATAGCATCATCCCATTTCTTCCTGTGGGTGTCGTAGAAGGCGACTAACGGGCTTACTAGAGAATGGGCAGCAGCGTTCTTTATGAATTTTACCACCATACTGCGATGGCCAACCCGCCTGCCAAGCGTGGCGAATATAGCAAAACCCCCCTTTTGGGAGAGACCTATGCCCAGCAGTGGACGTCTTTCGGCTGAAATGATGATGATGATGAATGTCATCTACGGTCACTTTTTGTTTTGATAGTCAGTACCTAGAACTTAAAAGGTATCATCTCGCACTTCAAAGACAGTGGGGAAGAGGGTGCTAAGGTATGATAAGTCGAAGAAGGAGCCCTGGAGTTGGCCACATAGGTATATCTATATTTGAATGTTCAGTGAGAACTTAGTCCACACTGCAAACCAAAAATTAATGGGGTTAGGTTCATAGTGGCCATTTGCAGGGCCGAAGCCCTTGTCAGCCACTAATCGTGAATGCAGTTAATTCTCTCCAATTTAAATTGTGTGCAATCGTCTTTTCTCCGTAATAAGTGTTATATTTAATGGAATTATTCTATGATTTGGTTTTACAAACCTCCTGAGCGCTAATAATGACACACATCACGTGTTAAACAGAGACTGTAACACAATTATGAGTGACAGAGACAAACTTTTTCAAATCTTAATGCCATAATTGTGGTCAGGTGCTGTAATTACTTTCATTTAATAATGCGAAACGTCAATGAAAAGTAGAAGAAGGTCTTTTTTTTAATGGCCCCATGTCAAGGGTTAGATTTCCATGTCTATTGTATTGAACGCAGTAATAAAGAGTTCATATAGGAGATCATTGATACCCTACTGTTGAAGCTCACAATACATACACAATCACTGTGAGTCGAGGATCCATTGTGGATCAAAATCACTCGTAGCGGTCAAGTGGAACCAATGGATGGGCTTTTTACTAGCATTTTTTTTTATAACGAGGGGTAAGGGAAGTCTTTAATGATCAGTGGATTCATAAATCATCATCACACATTTGCCTTTTGTGGTTCGTTAGAGGATGAGGCTTTTGTGAAGCGGTAATGGTTGGTTGTTGTTTGATTGTTATGTTGTCTAGACTGGCATCCATTTATAGAACTATGGGCTAGCGTCCATTTATTTTGTTGATTGAAAATGGCTGTAATTTTCACTGTTCATTTTATGCACCTTCATGCTTTTGCCCTTATTATTGAGCAAAATTTTAGATGTCTGTCAAAACATTAACTTCGAAGAAGGTTGTATGTACCTACAATTCAAGGATTAGACTTTTACAAGAATGGTCTTTGAATCTATTTTATAATTTCTAGAACTTCTAGTGGAATCTTTGAGAACTAAAGCTATTTCAGGAATGCATTAATGTTTATTTATTCCCACAGGCCAAAGTACGTGATAAGTGAAGAGCGCTCCTCCTACAGGGTGATGATGAAGCTGACCATCAGACAGTTCTCCAGGAGTGACATAGGTACTTACAACTGTGTGAGTACCAACTCACTTGGCAAGAGTGAGGGGACACTCCGACTTTATGGTGAGTTAAATATTTATTGTTTGGTGCTTCACTGAATTTTTTTTATTTTGTTTCATGTAAGACAGTTTTTTAGAGTAGCTCCCGTTTTGAGAGATCTTATTTGTCCAAAATCGTCGTTTTCTCTGTAACATGTACGTTTTTAATCATATACCACCTCAGGTATACCACAAAACAACTTAGTAAGGCTCATGAGATTTTTTTTTTCATTTTGAAATACTGAACAACTTGTTCAGAATACTGGAACAACACTATATCGTCCTGATGAATTATTTCAGAAATATCTCTTCAGATATTTTGTCACAAAATAATTCAATCCAAAAAGTATAATATGAACACAGAGAGTTATAAATCCCAAGAGGAACTGATAGCGTATATTTTTTTGCAGAAATAAAACTATACCCGAGCTCCCAATCGGCAGCCGAAGTTAACATAGGCGGTAAGTAAATAATATTTTAACTCCTTTGGGTATGTACCGATATGAATAAATATGTGAGTAATGTAAGTGAAGGATATTGAAACACGTAGACGTTAGGATCCTGTCTGGGGAATTATTTTAAGGGATCTGGAAGCCGTCTAGATCATTTTTGATTTTTTTTTCGGGTGTTTGAATATTTTTTGGGAGAAATGTATTTTTTATTTATTTAAGTAAGTACTAGATGTGCCTATGAGTAAACTCTTAGACTCTAAGACAGGCCCTACACCTACAATAACATTAAACAATACTTTTAGACATTTTAACCATGTAGGCATTGCCCTTTTCTATAAAACAGCAATTTGATTTTTCATAACGCACGAAATATTTCATTTTAGGGTCAAGAAGCATGTGCATTAATTCATGGTTACAGTCTTCGCGTCGATGTCCCTGTCACCCTGATTACATTTTTGCCTATGAACCATGCAGCATGTATCCACGTGTGTAATAATCAGAAATCGGATAGTTGGATGCATATCCACCTAAAGTTGAGATGTTGGCTAATATGAAATGCGCTTTTTAATAGAAAAAAATACTATATTTTTACTGACATTTTCTACCCCTTCTCATACACTCCTACATACACATATTTGCATCGGGACTTAAAAAATAGTTTGAAATAAATATGCATCTGAATACTAATGCAATCCTATTAATTGAGAAGTCGCTTCCTGACTAGATAAGCATTCCCGGTGTTCCTAGCATTCCTGGATTTTTTTACAAATAAATGTATTATAAGAAACCGCGTCCATACTTTCATAGCTAAAAAACACTATAAAGTGAAAAATAACTTTAATTTCGGAAGGCGGTGACTTTGGATATGTATTTAAATTTTTTGTCACCGCCTTCCGAAATTAAAGTTATTTTTCACTTTATAGTGTTTTTTCGGAAGTCGGTTGTTTTTTTTGGAACAAGTTTCTATTTTTCACTTTTTAGTTATAGTATCTACCCCACTAATTCGAAATTTCATCATCCTTGGGGTCAAAACAATGCATATTTATGCGATAACAGCTATCGCGGTTGATTTGCTGTTATTTTTTGAAGAGTTCCGTTGTCTGTCTCCGAAACGCATCATCAGATCTATATGAAATTGGAATAGAACCACACGGGAAGCACAAGCTTTCAAATAAAAAAAGAATCATCAAAATCGGTTCACCCAGTCGAAAGTTATGAGGTAACAAACCAAAAAAAAACATACAGTTGAATTGAGAACCTCCTCCTATTTTTGAAGTCGGTTAAAAATTAGGTAAATATGCTTTCGAATATCCAATCTGTAGTAATAATTTGCCTAAAATTCCTTGTTTTCCACAGGTCTAACCGAAGGAGCTGTGAAGCAAAAAACTTCGTTCAATAACTCAATCACCTTGTTACCAAGGACGCTCAACATCATTGTGTTGTTAATATTATTACTGTATTGTTAGCCACCATTGTTATTTGTGATAATTTAGTGTAAATATGTACATATATTAAACACGGCCATTAAACTTGTAAGCGTTATAATTTTAGTATAATATAATAGCGTTTTGTTAGAATTGGAATTACGAAATTCAAGTTTTGTTTGTCATTAAAATAGGGAGTTTCAAACAATAGGGTGTTTGAAAATGTAAAAAGAAATTATGAAATGATAAAAAAATATAGTTAACTGTAATTAATTAACTGATAAAAAAACAAGTATTGTGGACAAATGCCTGCCTGCCTGCCTGTGAAATACATTTAAAACATGCTTATACTATAAAATAATCTTTTCATTCTATCTTCTTTCATTTCATTGTAAAGTGTAACTCCACAATTAAATGAAAGAAGAAAGATTAAAAACCATTTGTTGTACACTCCCAGTTATACAGTTGTACAAAGAGAAACCAACGTCATCGTTTCTTTCGATTTTTCTACTGTACAATCGATATTACCTCTAAAATTTTATTCCATCTACCTATTGGTAATTATGTTCATAAAATAAGAATTAAAGGCCCCCGCAGACATATGCTACGGGACGATGCGACGAAACTCTGGTCGAAGAATTTCCATGAAGTTTTCATAAAAACTGTTCTACAAAACGTCGCGTCGCGGGAGCCTTTATCCGTAGAAAGAAAAAACAATTTAGATTTTTTTTTTGTTACCTACCAGTTTGTAACGAAACATATAAGTACCCAAATATTAGATGTTAAACATAGTATCTTTGTATCCTACCTGATTATTGTGAACAGTTCTCCCAATAAACATTTTAGAAAAAAACATGTGTATTTTTCTTCGAAACATCAATGTACTTAAACCACGGCTTCTCATGAAAAGTTGGAAAACTTACAAGAGTTGATTTAATGAGCCGCAAAAAGGTGCCCGGCTTCTCATTGCTTACCTAATTTTAAATGATTGAGATAAATATTCATATTGGATCTACTCGGGCATCTGTACTTAATCTACTCTTGATATTAAAAAGAAGAAAGATTTGGTTGTTTGAAATGGATAAACTGAAAAACAACTTAAATAATTAAAAAAAAATCACTTATGGAAAACCTATAAATTTCACGCGGAAGAAGTCGCGGGCGAAGTGCTCAAAAGTGTGAAGGTGCTCTTACACGGGCAATGTTTTGAGCATTTTGACTAATGGATAAATCTGGATCAATTAAGTGGAGCAATCTGGAGCAACAACAATAAATTGCGAATGTGTTTAGGGAATATTGGTTCTGATTGCTCCATATATTTTACGAGTTGCCGAATATCCAATCGGTTTGGAAATTTTTGGGCAATTTTCTGTTTATCTCGTTTTTGCGACAGCAACCGGCCGGCGGCGGTGGAGGCGGTGGGGTGGGGGCGATTGCCTAGTGTTGTAAGTTGCTCCATATTGCATGATATTGTGTGGCCGTATCTCTGGCAACAGGTTGCTACATGTTGCCATTGCCCTAAATTGCTGGATGTAGTCGTGACGTCATAGTGGACGAGAATTGATCAGAATGGAGCAATTTTAGTTGCTCGAGCAAGCGCACCTTCACACTTTTAAATTGCACTGAACAAATTCTGAAAGTCTACCAAATAACAAATCTAAATTCGCAAACATTTTGCATCAATTCGGTACTAATTGCCTATAAGCTCTCAAACGAGACAACTCGACTCACCGACACAAGTAGTTCCATTTATCGAAACGTTGCCAACCAACAATAATGTACCTACCAATCAGGAGGACTACAGAAATAAAACATCATAAAAATTAAAGATTAAAGATATAAGCTTTTTATAGCATATCAGTAATTTAAATGGGTTTTTGGAGTCGCTCATCGGGTTTTGGAGTAGCGACCGCGTACTGGAAGACGTAGCGTTGGCAGGCCTCCCACAAGATGAACCGATGACCTGGTGAAGGCCGCAGGAATCCGCTGGATGCGAGAAGCACAATACTGGTCGATGTGGCGGTGCCTGGGGGAGTCCTATGTCTAGCAGTGGACACCTTTCAGCTGAAATGATGACGAAGATGATGAATTTACATGGAGTGACTGCCTATCTAACCTCCACTACCTAGTTACTGGGTAATACGATACCCTTAGGTAATACTGGTTATGAGACTATCGGCCTACGGGTAGCAACTCGTAACGGCTGTCAAAGATCCACGAATGGCAGCCCGGGACCAACTGGTTAACGTGTTGTCTTAGCCACGAATGGGTCTTGGTATATAAAGATGGCCACTCATTCACGGACCAACCAAAACTGATTCCTCTACCAAGCCACCGGTTCCCCCGGTTCGTTCGGAACGAGATCCTCCATCTCGACTTAATAATAAATAATCCCTACTATCGCCCAATTTCTGAAACGCAACTCGAAGCGTTTTTTCGACACAGCCGCGAAACATCGCAATCCTCTGATTGTGAAGGCCGCTAGTTATATCCCCAATAGAATCAGTAGAATCCGCCGGCCGAGAAATTTCCTTTGCGACCCAGATAACCCCATTACTCTTCTTCAAGAAAGCAATAGGGCCGCCAGTACATCATCCAAAAACAAGAAACCATTCTTCCGACCTCGCCGCCGAGGTTCTCGCGCGCCGCGAAGACCCCGAGTTAACGATGAGACCACCGACCGTACCTTGCTCGTTGAAGTACCAGCCCGTGCCGCAGCTGAGCCAGTAGAGTTATATTCCCCAACATTTAATAATAATGAAAATTATTAGATCCAGCCTGTCCCCACTTGCTGTCCCCTTCTACCGGTGACGCCCTGAGCTGAGGCCCGTACCCCAAAAGGGGGTGCCCTCAGCGTGCAGTTGCTTTAGTTAAGTAGTTTTTTACGCCCTGGCTGGAGGCTTTTAGTTTCACTAAAATGCAACCACAGGAAAGCCCGGTTAAGTAGTTACGGCCTCTCAAGGTCAACAGCGAGATGCCATACAAAAAAAAACGGACCAACCGAAACTGAACCAACCAACTGAAAATAAACAAATACTTTTAAAAGAAGTAAAGTATCTCTGACTTCATAAAGGTAGGTACTAGAAATGCCTTCTCTTTTTACAATTCGTTCTCTCAACTAATGAAAATCTCGGAGGTCCTCACGTTTTTATGTCACTCCCTAAATTCCATGGCTTAAGGTGCTGTAAAGTTGAGCTACAAAAAGCAGATGACATTTTTCCGTGCTCATTACATTGGCAGATTGGCAATATATCCTTGGAAAGACTTAAATTTAAAAAGTTAAGTTAGACGCTGATTAGGTAAAATTGCATCAAAGTCAAAGGAATTCATGTCTAAGTCTATGGATCAGATTAAGATAATTATATACAATTCTTAATAATGTCTGAACGATTGACAAATTGTGCATCACCATAAACTGCAGACTGCATCCTGGACAGAACTCTTCAGACAATTGAATGAAAAACAGGACGTCAACGAAATCGTGAGTTGTGAATGTTTGTGTGAAGATTAGTAGTGTTAGCACGTAACACACACATGCACACAAAACCACATACATACTTCCTACTTCGCTCTTGTCTCGCACGATACCGATAGATGCTGCGCTCACACATACATTCACAGCACAAGTAAAAATACTACAGCAATAACTAACTGTTGACTTTTTCTCAACTGCTAGTGGTGGAAAAGAAAGGCTTTTGCTCAGCGATAGGCCTAATAATAATCCCAAGCTGCCTAATCTCAACCCTAGAGTTCTATTTAAATTATTCGTCACTCCTACGCTATAGAACATTTTTTTAAATGGACTTACGTAACTTTTAGCTGTCAATTTTATTCCTCGTATATACACCGTGGCATTTTAATCATCTTACATTGGCAGCCCACTTCATGTATCCAATGACTACAAATCATTTACAAAAATATAATGACATACGAATAATTAAAAAAAAAAGTGTCATTCAATAAGATGCATGACGTAGTCTACACGCTGATAAGGAAACGGAATGTAATGAAGATGGAATGATCTACTCATCTTGTGCGCTGGGTAGGTATCTTCTACCGTTTGATACGTAAACATTATTAACAGAGTGTTTCATAATCCTAATGTATTACTTATTTTTATTTGCACCTATTATCTTAATTAATGGTAACAATCTTATAATCGTGCCTAGAGGTCTTTTATGTCGGATACATTGAGTGGACCACTTTTGTCGGACGACTAAAATATCACGGTGTATAACGTTGGGACCCTTAACCTGTACTATAGAAGCCCCAGTCCTTGCAGTGATGACTCCAACCTCATACCACATACCACCTAAAAATCCATTTCACAAAACCCCGTTTCAAAAAACAGTTGAAACTCGTCCGTTTTTCCAACACTCCGGATCGATACTGACCTGTGCACCCAATAAACCGTTTGAGTTACAACCACGGCCCATCTGTAAATTGATAGTGTTTAATGAAATCCAATAAGAGAGGTCTAACTTACTTAAGTTATTGAGTCGTTATGGCTGTAATGAAACTCAATGTTTAGTTATTGGTATAGGAAATTATTTGTTCTGCGGTTATTGCTTTGGTATCGGAGTAAAGCAAAGCTTGGAGGCCTTTTTTGATTAAAAAGTTTATAAGTGATGGTCGATTGGCTACCTTGATTTTCAAAAGGGTTTGTTTTTACCAGTTACACGTACACAAAGTTACTTCATTTTTCCAAAGGGGGTAGACAGAAACGACAAAATGCCACCACGAACCTTTTACAAATACAATATTTAAGTCTCATTCATAAAATACACCATTCGTCTGTGATCGATCCCATCTATTGACTTTTTAATGTACAGCGGCCAGCAAATCAAGTTACCCCAATCATTCAAATTTCTTTGATAGATTTTCAACTTTATGACAAAAGCATAAGGTTTATGTTCAATTGGGAAAATTTGACAAGGATAGCTGATGTGTTGGCGTCTGTACTTTGGCAACTGTCACGATCATAGGCTAGCTTTTATAATCTCATTTCAGCCGAAAGACGTCCACTGCTGGACATAGGCCTCCTTCAGGCTCCTCTACTTCGACCGGTCTTGTGCTTCCCACATCCAGCGGATTTCCGCGGTCTTCACAAGGTCATCGGTCCACCTTGTGGGGCGCCTTCCCACTCTATGTCTTCCGGTACGCGGTCGCCACTCCAGAATCTTTAGGCCCCATCGGCCATCTTTTTGGGGGGGTTTTGCCATAATCGCCACGCTTGGCAGGCTTGGCTAGCTTTATCTAATTACTGCAAGTTTTGACTAATACAATGTGAGACTCAAAAGTCGTGTTTGTCAAACTCGAGTACTTGAAGCACAAATATCATTTTCGTTCTCTTGACCTTATCCCAAAATTATTTGGAGTCGGCGAACATTTATTTATTTATTTATTTATTTAACCATTTATGCACACACATATAAACAGACAAGAAGAAAGGAACAGAAAAATACGTACATCCATTTCTTTTTTTTCCATCATTCTCTATTAGTCGTCATCTTGGTAGTCGCCCCCTTTCTAGCCATATCTTTCAAACATTCCATCAATCGTTTATTTTGGCCAATCTTGACTCTTACAGCCATCTACATTAATACTCAAAACTTTCCGCACGATATTGTCGCAATAAAATAATGTTACTAAAAATGTGAATACTTATAAGAAAATGGCAAGAAAAACGATTCCTACAAAAAAAATGCAACCGGAGCAGTAAACAGTCCTCTACTAATACACACGTAACAATAATTTATCGGAACAGAGCGTTCTAGGAAACCCATTGTAAAAATAATGGTTTAGGGGAGCGACCCCTAATGCCGGCAGTCCCAGCGCTTACCAAATCAAACAAGTCCATTTAGACCCTATGGTTGACAAAATTGATCGGTTTAAGATAGTTCGAGAGGTTCAAGTTTGGGTTCTAAATATGTAAAGTAAAAGTAAAAAAAGTTTATTGACAATATAAAAGAACAAACCTTACATACAAATTAAAAAATAAATTATTGGAACGAAGTTCATGGATGGATGGATGGATGGATGGATGGATGGATGGATGGATGGATGGATGGACGGACGGACGGACGGACGGACGGACGGACGGATTGGACGGATCGGACGGATCGGACGGATCGGACGGATCGGACGGATCGGACGGATCGGACGGATCGGACTTGTACAAATCCCATAAACCAGCCAAACTGCGTGACAGTTTATCGGCAGGATTAGCGCTCGTATTAAACAATTTAATCAAACATCCAAGTAGGACATTGCATTAAGTAGTTCAGTTTTTGGAACGAAGTTTTGGAACGAAGTTCCTTATAGCGCGTTGCGAAAGGGGGCTAGACGGAAAAAATTAAGACCAAAAGTTGTAACGACACTTTTTGCTACATTGTTGTAAGCCATGCGGCGTGCGCGTGTTTCTCTGCAGACAGCGACACAGACAATATAAATTATATATATATATATATATATGTGTGTATTTGTACGTATATGTACAATTTTTTAAATGTTATTACAATTCCTTCACTAATTAATCGAAAGGAACTTACGGAAAGGAACTTAAGGAAAAAACACTAGAGAGGTGTCAAGACACCTCTCAAGTGATTTTTTATTTATAACAATTACTTGCTGCACTTACAGTAAACACCAAAGCGCGCAGCAAGCCAACAACATCACAATTAACTAAAAAACTTCACACAAACATTGAACATAGATTTACTGCTATACACAAATATGTCAACATCTGGCGTCTGAGCCATCAGGGCGTTCAGCAGATTGATCGCCTGGGTTGTAGGAGCATATTGAGCAGTATGAGTACGCACTGGCGGAGCCGCGAACAGGCACCGCGAGGCACAGGCGCGCGACCGCCGCAGCCGGTCCGGAGCAAACAATGAACAGCGAGCAAGGGTAGTCGCGTCATCGATCTTATTATTGAGTAAAAGGTGGTAGTGTATCCGAAGCGCACACTTACGTCTCAGTTCTAATGTGTTAACGCCCACCATTCCCGCAACAAACAGAGATGGATACAAATAGTGATAATACCCATACATTTTTTATATAGGTATATTTTTTATATATTTGTGTCTACTAATACAAATACACAGAAAAAAAAAGTTAAGAGCTGTTTAATCGTCAAAAATGTATGGTTAAACAGACGCTAATCATACTTAACTTTAGGAAAAGTTTATAAATAAGGGGAATAGTGTTTTCAATTATTCTGACCTTTTCATCAAAAATTATACGTAATGGGAGGAAATACATAACCGAGATTTAGGTTTTTCTTTAAAGCAGCAGAAATACCTAGATATACTTTTTTTTTTCTCAGGCTATCTTATACAAATCTCTATGTTTTGTCAAGTCATGCGAGACTATGTGAAGTAGGGTAGAGCTAATGAATTCTAAAAACATTAAAATCTAGCTTAGCAACATATCTGAAACACATAATTTCCAAAATTTCAGTACCCATAGTCCAGACAGCAGTAAACTGGACACAATGCTACCTTCTTTATCTCCTCAGATAATTCTCAAGTATCCATCTAAGTACTTTACGAGCTTGTAAAGCCTAACCCGTTTCGGTAGTAAAAAGTTTAATAACTAAATAGGTTACGATTTCGCTACAACGACGATGTTATCCGAATCTTAAATTGGGTAACTTAAATTCAAAGATTAAATTCTCTGGTTATAAAGGATGGAAATAGAAAATGATTTTAGCTTGTAAATGTTAAAGGTCGTAATGAAAATTAAGTAATTATTGCATTCTGGGAAACGGGTTGGTGATAACAGTTTGATCTTGTACAGACAAGGCTATGTGAAGCACTATAAGGTAAATTTTTACTTGTAAGTACTTTATTATTATTTGTTCCGTATGGCGCCGGACGTAAAGAATAGCACCATCCCATTTCATCCCGTGGGTGTTGTAGAAGGCGACTAAGGAACGTAACAGAAAATGGGCAACAGCGTTCTCTATGTATTTTACCACCATACTGCGATCGCCAACCCGTCTGCCAAGCGTGGCAATTTTGGCAATTTTTGTTTTGGGGAGGCCTGTGTCCAGCAGTGGACGTCTTTCGGTTGAAATGATGATGATAGTGATGATGCTTTAATTATTTTGTCGACTACGTCATTGTCTGCACCAGAGCTGTAGTGGCCGTGTGGTAATAGGCGTGACTTACGAGTCGTAGGTCGTATTTTCTATCCCAGACTGGCGCTTGAAACCGAAATATCCTAGATCCAAAACTTTGAAGACAACTCGTACTGGGCCACCGTAGTGAATTACGGCCCACTCCTCATAGAAAGAAGACCTGTATCCCAGCAGTGGGAACATTTAACATTTTGAATAAAAATTATAGTTCGAAAAGGTGACAGATGAGTTCCCTTCCCACATATCGCCGTCCGATATGTGGGAAAGGAATTTGTGTGAAAATGGCTTTACATTTTCACTACTTGGCCGTACCTATCTTTGCACCTATGTACTGACATTCGATGTGTGTTTTGTAACAATATTTTGCCAGTCCGTGGAGTTTCTTGCCCACTCTTTTCCATACGCTTTGGACTTTTTTTTTTTGATTTTGGCTTCACACGGTTTGTGCATTTAGCCAGTGTCAAGTAATTTTTCTTTTAGATCAAGTAAATAGCCCGATATCGGGCACGAAGTTACAAAACAGTCATAGTCGTCTTTAGTCAGTCAAGTCAAAGTTATTGTAAAGCGGTAGTAACTTTACAACAACATCATAGGAGTTAATTCGCTATTTCACTAAATTCCATGAAAATTAAAATTCGTGCGACATGTTCAAACGCGATCGCGCCAAAAACTCCGCTTTGGACTTGGCTACATATTTCTGGCTGACCGACCCCTTCACAATTCAAAAGAGTCTTTAATTGGTTTAATTAAAAAATTACTTTGAGTTGACTTGAGTTTTGGAAGCACGAATTTCGTACAGGCTTGTCTTTGATCACTACCTCACCAGCCAATCAAGTCTGTAAAAATCTCATCATGAAAGCTCAGGTGAAGTGAGCTAGAATTGAGCTATCAATAGCGTCGATTCATAGCATCAGGTGGGATGACAGCTCACTTCTGGGGGTCTAAAAAGGCCGCTTAGGCAGAATCATTTTAGGATAATATAATCCCTACTTCCCTACTAATATCATAAAGTAACTCTGTCTGTCTGGTATGCTTTCACGCCGAAACTGCTAAACCGATCGTCTTGAAATTTGGCAGAGATGTAGCCTGGGATATGGAAAAGGACATAAGCTACTTTTTTACGCGATAACTGAAAGCTACGCGAGCGGAGCCGCGGAAAAAGCTAGTTAATCATATTTAAAATCGTAAAATGTTCACAAACTGACAATTCATAATATTAGAAGAGTTTGTTGCGCCACTTCTTCTTCCCAGCTAAAGCGCTAGAAAGTGGTGAAAAGTGGGCGTTTTGGGGGGCTGTCTTATGTATTTTAACGTTAGCCAGAATCCCCACGCACAACGGACCGAATGGGAGTCTAAGTGCGGAAAAGGGAGTCCCATCATCATCATCATCATCATTATCATCAACGTTCGAAAAGTGCTGCTTCTCAGCCTAATTTGAATAAATGACTTTTAATTTTTATTTTGAGTATCTGCGTACACAGCACTCAATTAATCTATTTTGTATGAAGATTCGTAAAATGGTCCACAAATTATGAATTACTCATTGAAGTTAAGTTCGTTTTAAGCCCCCTCTGTTGCATTCGATGGTGATAGTTGCTAGTATCCTTTTCATCCAAGATCTTTACTTATTCAAAAGGTCAGTAGTTGGTGAGTTGGATGAGCAATCTACTACTGCACAACAGTAATCAAACTTGTGACAAGTAACGGAGCAGCCGACTAATCAGCTGCTGCACTAGCCATGTAAAAATTATAACTAGAAACCGAAACATTGTCACTATGTAAATAATAAAAAGCAACATGCAAAGATGAACACTGCCTAAAATTCGGTCTTTTTATTGCATTCTCAGTCACAAGAGAGCCTTAATTTAATATGGCCTGCTCGATTTGTTTACAAAGGAAAAATTTATTCATGAAATTTGTTTTGGAGGGTCCAGGCCGCCTCGGATAAAAATAAACTTTCCGGGCGTGGGTTACTTTGACCCAGGATCCTTTCGGCTGACAATATTCTTCATATTTTTTCGGATACAATCTTGTTTTTCGAGTGTTTTTAGGATTGCTATAAATATCATTGAAATTAAGTTGGATTTGAGTTGGTGAGGTTTCAAGTTCCGATTGTTTTTTAGTCGCATAAACATCGTTTTCAGTAGTCTTTTTTCGTGATGAAATGCTTGCACCATCAACGTAGTTAAACAAAAGGTTAAGTCACTCTCCGAATTATTAGTAACTAGCTTTAGGCCGCGGCTTCATCCGCTTGGATGTCGGAAAATATCCCACGGGAATGTACGTATTCATCCAGATAAAAAATGTATTAGTTCAATAACACATTGTTTTTATATAGGTAACTCTGTTGGTTTACACGATGCATGCCAGCAAAGCTCCCCGTTGGTATATTTTTTCCGTCATCTCAACAATCTTTATCAAATTTCATCCAATTTACTACATACAAAATCTTTAGTGAATACACCATAACCATTCTGATGAATCACTCTGTTCATTGAGAATAACTGTATGAAAAACCGTCCGGTAGTTTTTGAGTTTATCGCGTTTCACGTCAGATTGACGTGGCGGGGGACTTCGCTTTACAGTAATAGGTACTAGCTTTTGCCAGCGGCTTCGCCCGCATGGAGGTCGGAAAGTATCCCATGGAAACGTATTACCGGAATAAAACAAATCATACGTGTTAATCCAGGTTATGAACTATCTGTGTGCCAAATTTCATCCAAATCCATTCACCCATCCTAACACATAAAATTTCACATTTATAATATTAGTGGGATGTATGTAGTAATAGAGACGAAACTTAATATGCCAATCAATAAACTACTAAAACAACTTTGCATAAACAAACACGATTACATTTGAAAGACAGAAAGAAAAACTATTTATTCGACTTGCACAGATATATCGCAAACTTAACTACACAATATGCTTAATAAAAATCTTCTTAAAATTTAAAAACAGTAAAAAGTAAAAAACAAAGTCCTGTGACATTTAAAAAAGTATCGCAGTGCTGGTATTCTGATAGGACCCACTGTGAATGTCACGGACAGATTAAAAAAAAAAAGAAAATATGTGTAAAATAACTAAAATAGAATGCACATATGTAGTAAAATTATAGTAATCCGCGTATCTGCACCCCACGTAACATCTATTACTCGTCTATAAATGATAAATGATAAATGATAAATGATTTTATTTCTGTAAGTAAGTTTGTACAAACACTTATACACGTCAATACAGATTATGTTTACTAAAACAAAAGCTATCTCCACTTCACCACTCAATAAAATTAACCCTGTAAATAATCAAATGATAAGACCCTTTATAAAACCGTACGGAAAGCGAATAAAAACATTGTATATTTAAAAAGCCAACAAGGGGCTAAGCCAACAACGACGGTAGTACAAACGGGCATTACAAAAGATCTTCTTTTTCAACGCATTATGAGTCGAATTTATAACAAAAACCTTCATAAATTACAAGCTATGAAATGCTGGATTTCTCGGTTTGCGGTTCGGCTTTAACTTTTCAAGGTGGATTGGGATACTGGTAAACAATAAGTGAGAAAACATATTTTATTTACGATTATTTTGACTTTAAGAAAGAAAGAAACTGATTTCAGCTACTGAACTTTGGAATGATAGAACCCATGAAAGTCCTAGCTAAAATAACAAATGCGAAAGTAAGTTTGCTTGTTTGTTTGTTACGCTTTTCATATTCATGTAGTCATATTAATTTATTGTATTCCATATTGTGAAAAAGAAGTTGCAAAGAGCTTAAATAAATAACCATTTATTTCAGATTAAAATCCATAGTTCCATACTATTAATCCATATACACACAAACACACACGCTTAAAGCTAGGTACAGAAATAAACTTTCACGCTAAAACGGCTGAATGGATTTAGGTAGAATTGTGAGTGGTGAATATTCACAAAATAGACAATTTACACAAGGTCTTTGCATGAAGTTTTCATAGAAATTGTCGTACTGGAGTTGTATCGCGGCCAGACTGCAGAAACTCAAAATTATTTAATTTTAGATAATGTACACAAATTCTTTGGACAAAACGACTCAGTGAATCAACCATAGTATGACAAGATCCTATAAATCTACAAAGAAACGAATGACTCACGAAGTTAAACCCTAGCCTGACTCAGACCAAAAAATAAGAATCCATTTTTAAAATCATTTGGCACCGCTACAGTCAGACAAATAGATATGTCTGCATTTTAAAACAAAAGACTACGTCATCCAATTTGCAGTAATAAAAATGGGAAAGTCCGTATTATTTGCGAATCAAGATTTTTGTGGTTTACTCTGCCAAACGGTGCTTGTCTGGTGCAATATCCTGTCTGTCCCGCCTAGATTAAGTTCGTATATAAATAGTACATATTGTTGTAGGAAATTGTTTCTAGCTTAGAAGATCACTTAATTGTTTGTGTGAACTTGGCTCGGAATTCGTGGTGCATTTTGTCGGTGAAATCTTAATTAGTTTTCGGGGCATGGAAGTGCAATTTGTTTTTAGTGGCAGCGTTCGGAAAATGGTGGTATTATTTTCGAACGATAATTATTGGGTCACGTAATATGTGGCAGTAATAAGATTTGTCGTGACAGGTCAGAACAGAAATTAATTATCAATTTCCGAATGATTATTTTTTGAAAAAAAAAATAGAGAATTTCGCTGTATGAGTTTTAATCTCATAATTCATTCCAATTTTATGAGAGGAAATGTACAAATTTTAAATTCAATTATTGTAAGAAGCTTTTTATAAGTATCTAACTTTCTGTTCACCTGATCTCAAAAATATTTTTTACTCTTAAGAACACTCCGATGACTAAACCACAAGACAGCAAAATCTTCACTAATACGGCGTCCGTTCTTTGCAACACCCAAGCCTTGAAGAGTTAATAAACAACCTTCATACACACACAGGCGCGAATATTCTCTACACCACAATATCGTAAAACCATAAACAAAACGAATCATTAAAACAAAGCACATAAGAAAACTTTACAAACATATGAAATAAATATCAATCTTTGCCAGTTAGGGACTTAAGTGTTCGTAATCTTTGAAGTTATTTTTTTGGAGCAAACGTGACCTGATACCATTAGGTACGTTAATACCTAAAAGTTTGGCGAGCGAAGTATAGTAAGACTATAAATATTCGTAGGGAACTCACGCACGGCTGAGCAGTCGAGGAGATAGTCTGGCGAGAGTAATGTTTCATATTGTATCGTTCTTTAATTTAAGAATATAAATTACCATCTTTATTTATTGGAATACAGGATCTTCGGGTTAAAACTCTCTCGTTCGATCATATAAGGAATTCAAATTGCTGATATAGATCACACGGCTATCAAGCGTCAATGGAAGTGGGATGGCCACGGCTGTCACATGCTGGAGGAAGTATGGGCTAAAATAACCCCTCAAAAGGTCCCAAATCCCAGAAAAACGACAACGCGGCAGGCCCAGGATATGGCGAGATGAAACCATTTATTTTTGGGTGGTCTTAGGGTTTTGCCACAAACAGCAGGAGAAAGAGATAAGTAGAAGGAGTAGTTTCCTCAAGATACAAATGGCTGATTATTGGGTATAGGTAGGTACCTGTTATTTATAATTGCTTCTTAAACTAAAAATTGTACTTTTGTATTCAAGTGAAAATCCTTTCTGTGTCTAATTCCAAAACTTATATTAATGGCTTAGTCAATGTTGAAGTTCTTGAGGGTAAATCGAACGAAAGTTTCCGAGTTTTCATTCTCAATTCCAAGAATTGTCTATAAGTACTATAAAGAGTTACAATGACAAAGATTGGGAAATTTGATTATAATATTGTTTAACAGTCAACATTACAAATAAAAAAAGAATCACAGTAGCTAATGTCTTAAATTATTTTTTTGTTGGGAACCTTCTCCAGCGCACACACAATAACCTACCAAGGCGTCATCATAATCGGTCTAGCCATTTCTGAGTTTTTGCAAGACAAACGCACGAACCTTGTCTTTTATACAAATATATAGATAGAAGATAGATAAACCTACATGTGCACTCATGAACATCAGAAGCTAGGTCCACAGTTCCAATTAGTCATCTCTTTTGAAGAGGAGCAGAAACTCCATGGTCTGCAGTCCACATACCAACTTAATTATACCTTGACTCATGAAAAACAGTAGGTACAAATTGCTTCGTAACAATTCCTTTCTTATTAAGCCTCCCTAGCTCCTATCCTAAGAGTAAAGCTACAGGAACTTAATAACATCCTAGACTCGAGCGCAGACCACGCGAGCCTTGCTAAATGAAATATGCCATGTTTGTGTTGTATGTTATACGTGTGCGTTGTCAAATTGAGCAATATGCAAGCTTGCATTTTGTATTATATTGCAATGTTGTTGCGAAATTTTCTGGAAAAAATGGCAATGTCACAATCAGTTTTTCTTGAGAATATGTCGCATATTATTGTTCGTAATTCGATTCCTAGAACGAAAAAACTGTATTTCTATCTGAGATTTCTCAGTAGCAGGCCGAATATTGGATTTTTGTCCAGTTTATGGCGATAGGCTGGAGTGGTACCGAGAACTGAAAAGTTGTGTGGAAATCGGTTATTATGGCATGGGCATGTGATACAGAGGAATGAGGAAAATTTCGTGAGGAAAGATTTGAGTATGAATGTCGATGGCTATAAGAGTAGGCGGAGACCAAAGAAACGTCGAATAAAAACACATTTTGCGCCGACCCCAAATAAATTGACAGCAGAATGATGATGATGATGATGGCAATAGGCTCGCCCCCTATTACATGGAACTTAAACATAAATTGGCGAAATGTGGGTGTACTATATGTAGGTACACCTCTGCCCAACCTTTCATGGAAACAAGGCGTAATGCTATGTGTATTTCATGTTGTTTTTGAGAAAATAAGGTTCTTCATGATTCTTCATTGTAACAGATAATTCGGTTTAGTTAGATAATCCATTCAATACCCTAAGAACTTTAAAGTTCATTTTTTTAGACAATTAGTATTTTTAGGAGGTTTCAGAGGAGCCAACCCTGACACGACAAGCAACTTAAAATAATATAAGAAATGTGAAGTTTAATAATGACATTGTAAATTATGTATTTTTTGCTAAAATTTTCCATTATTTTATGGAAAGAAAAACACATTTGGTTTCAAAGAAGCTCTTTAGTACCTTATCATTTCTAGTGCTCTCCAGTGAAACGTTTGTTATGTTTATAGACTTTCTAAAGTTTCTCTTCGTTAATGTTTCTATGAAGTTTGAGCAAACATAAATGATGATATTAAGTCAAAATTATGCTCAAAATTCATAAATAAACTTCAGATAATGTATTATTCTTTAAGTATAAAGAAAAAAGTTTAGTTAAAAATTTAAAAAAGCCCCGACCCAAACAAAACCTTTAAAAAGTAAAATAATAATATTTATTGGCCTTTTAAGTTGCTAGGCCTCGTCTGGTTGGCATTTTTCATTGACCGTCCCGCGACTGCGTCAGTTTTTAAATTTTAAATTTAACTTTTATGTCCTGCTTTTTAAACTTAATGTCTCGCAGCGTTGCGTATGCTTCCCACAGTGAAGTTTGTTACTAATTTGTCCTCATTCCTCGTTCTGATCACCACTTATATATAACCTATTCATTAAAACCTTTTCGATGAGCCCAAACACGGCACTTCTGCTGTTTGTTGAGTAAATGGGTATCCTGGAAATTCCAGGTGTTCCTTCAGCATCAGTTCAAGGTTATTTTGTTCTTCTAATATTATTGAAGTAATAGAATACAAAATTTCGACTTGATCAGACCTGTGGAAGATGCTCAAATTCCTTCATCAACCAGAAAAGAGCTGATAATATTCAAGCGGCTGAACCGATTTTGTTGAAACATATCTAAGACCACTCCTGACTAATTCACCTTTCAAACAAAAAAATAAAATCAAAACCGGTTCATCCGTTCGGGAGCTACGATGCCACAGACACACTGACACACAAACACACAGACACGTCAAACTTATAACACCCCGTCGTTTTTGCGTCGGGGGTTGAAAAGAACATTCGATATTTAACTATTAGCTTTTTTGTTTGAATGTTGAAGTAAATATCAATTATCCTACATATAATATAAATGTGAAAGTTTGTATGTTTAGATGTTTGGATGTTTGTGACTCAATCACGCAAAAATTGCTAAACGGATTCAGATGAAATTTGGTAAACAGATAGTTTATAATCTGAATTAACAGATAGGGTACTTTTTATCCCGGTATTAAGTACGTTAACGCGGGATAATTTTCGAACTCCACGCCGGCGAAGCCTCTGGCAAAGGCTAGTCTTTTTATAATTTTACTCTGTTATAAATGCTATTTGATACGTCGGTTTTAGAATTTTAAAAGGTAGTTCTGGAGTTCTTCTTTACATTGCTGTCGGTCCCTTGTGGGTCATATGGGAAGAGTAAAGTGTTCATAGAAACAAGCAGATCTCATGAAAATAGGTGCTTTGCTATGGAAATATCTAGTTTTAGTTAACAGTTATTTGAAAAAGTGGATATGGAGTTACTCATTTGTTGTAAAACCACAAGCTCACTATGCTCAATAAATCCAAAATTATGTATTGTTGAGAAGCAGACCATCTTCAAACTACGCACAAAGAACCATGATTGAGACACTACCGACAACAATATGTCAAATATGCTGATGCCCAAATTGATATTATGCTAGGATAGTAGGATGTGCTGCAGAGTACCATTTGCACTTGGTTGATATCCCGACCACCAGTCAAACACGGCGCTTCTCCGCCATATTTGTTTTGCGCACAGCCAAAATGTGGAACTCTCTACCAGCAGCTGTTTTCCCTTCCGCATTGAACCCATCTACGTTCAAATCAGGAGTAAACAGGCATCTTTTGGACACGTTCGTTACATCATAGACCTCAACGATCGCTTTCCCAGTCCATTCAGCGGTAAAAAATAAAATAAAAAAAATGATAATCGTTAAATGATATTTGTCAATTGGTCAGAAAGTAACAGTTTTATCCGCACCTCAAAATGTAATTACGTTTAAAAACTAGATGAATTCGGTGTTTACTTACCAACAACTCGGAAAAGCAACACTGTTGGCGCCATCTATTTTGTTTTGCTAAACTATTACGACAGATGTCAAGCTAATCCTTTATCCGCCAATCAGCACCGTGCACCTTCTCGCCAATGAGCGTCGCCCGCTCGCTCGAGAAAGACATTATAATGACAGTTCAAATATGGATTCCGGCGTGAGCGCATCTCGCTGTGTTTTTTTTCTCCGCTGTGTTAATTTTATCGCAGAACGATATAATCTTACTATTATAAGTTCATAGCACTCTCGCTGTTTCTTTAGTGGTGTAATTGTGGCTTCGATGGTAGATCTGAAGTGCCTGTGTTGTGCCTCTGGACATTGGTTCGACACGTGGTAGCCGAACTCTGTGAAGACTCCGGAGCAGAGCTGCTGGTAGATCGAGCGGTTCACGAGGAGGTAGGTGCACGGCTCCCTTATCCCTAACCCTAGGCTTGACACTTGCGTTCATCAGTTTTTTCTGTCCGCGTCGAAGGTACCTAATATTTCGCCTTCCGTCGGAGCCCTACCATTAATGTGGTCCTTCGAGCCGGATTGATACAGTTTCCGCCCCTTTTAGGTCACCTAATAGGAGATTTAGTGTTAAAACCCGCCGTTTTTAGGTTTTAGTTAGCCTAGAAAACGTAACTTCCGCCATTACGCTCGCAAGCGTACCGCGAAGGCATTTATTTAATTTGTTACCGCTTAACACTAAATACTTATTTTTCCCGCTGTCATACTAATATTTCATCTTATTATTCGCTGTAATATTCATATTCTCAGTGGTATTCGCGAAATAAGGTTCTATTTCGATAATTATCGCTGAGATTTACCTTTTTTAGAAGTACCCACTTGTACTTTATATTACTCGCAAACTCACAAATAAATTATTTTGTTACCTTCAATTTAAAATTCTCTTTTCATAATGAAGAAAGCTATTAAGTCTGGTAGTACGGAGTTTTCGTTGTTGGCGTTGGAAGCCAAACGGAATGCTTTATTCGAGTGTTTACAGTCTGCCTACGATTTATCTAAAGACATAGGCACGGGAGATGATGCGAAAGAAGCTTTTCTGGACGCTAGCTCAAACATTGACGCTATTCGTTCCGAATTTCATGAAGTTATGGATCAGTATAATAACTGTCTACTGACAGCTGACCCCACCGCGCGCGCTGACTACAAGGCGCTGGTTTCGTTTGAACAGATATATAGTCGCTTAAAACGTTTGGTTGCTTCTACCAATGCAGACGTCATTCCGTCCATCTTAGAGAAAAAATCTTCTTTCATTAAGTTACCGCCGATTGAATTAATGAGTTTTAACGGTGACATTCGTTCATGGCCATTGTTTTACTCAAATTATAAATCCGCTGTTCATGATAATCCATCTCTCTCGGATCATCAAAAATTACATTATTTACAGGGCAAATTGACCGGTAAAGCGCTAGCCGCATGCGCCGGCATTGTACCTACCGCTGAGAATTACGAACTCATTTTCAATACGCTAGTGAATCGGTATGAAGACAAACGCACACTAGCGGCCACTTATTTAAAACAGATCATAGATTTTAAACCGTTAACTTCCGTTACTTCCGATAATTTAGACATTTTTAATGATAAGTTTGTTAACGCCGTCCGTGCCTTACAACATTTAAAAATTCCAGATTTATTGAATTTAATTTTCGTACAAATAGCTATTACCAAGTTAGACAGTGAAACTGTTCGTAACTTTGAAAACAGTCAGGATCAGTCTGATATTCCATTTTTTTTTTTTTTTTTTTTTTTTTTTATTATTTAATGATTTAGTCGATTTCGTTAATAAACAGAGTAAAATGTTGTATCGCGCTAACGCTTTAACAGCCGGCGCGCAGTCACATAATTCCGCAAAATCAGCTGATCGCTCCCGCAGTTCTAATGATAGTAAAAAACCGCAGTCTTTCCCGCGTTATAACGCGTATATAAGCACGGTCGAATCTGATTCAACAGATAAATGTTTGTGTACTAATGTCACACATCAACACTTATTTAAATGTCCTGATTTTCATAAATCAACTCCGTATGAACGCTTACAGGTTGTTAGGAAAATTAACGGTTGCGTTAATTGTTTAAGTATTAAACATAAATTATCGAGTTGTCAATCCGCATCTGGCTGTAGAACGTGTAAACAACGTCACCATTCACTATTACATTTTACTCGGGATTCGAACCCACGGACCGCGGAAGCGGCGAGTTCAATTATACCTGCGTCGCAGCGCGAAGCGCCCGAAGCGCCCGTGCCCGCGTCCGAGCCGGTGCGCTCCGCCACGCAGCCTGATGTAGCTTTGTGTTCGATGTCCGTTGACGCTCCGCGTTCTGTTTCCTCTAGCGCCGCTTGCAGCGAGACGCCGCAATATGATTCGCATACTACCGTTTTGCTCGCGACTGCTCAAGTCATGACGTACGATTGTTCTGGGCGTGAGCATTTAATAAGAATTTTACTCGATTCCGCCTCGCAAAGTCACTTCATTACTAGGGAATGTTGTGAACTTTTACGTTTACGTCAAAACAATACACGGTCTACGACCGTAAGAGGTTTTGGAGGCACAGAGAGGACGTCGTTCGGGACAGTAAATTTACGTATATTTTCACGCTTTAACAAAAATATCCGATTTGATATTGACTCGTTAGTAGTTGATCAAATTACGGACAACTTACCTTCCGCTTTTGTTGATATTAAGGCCCTACCTTACTCGAATAAACTTCAGTTCGCTGATGATAGTTTCGCTATTCCAAGTAAAATTGATATTTTGATTGGAGCATCGCTGTTCCCGCATTTACTTTTGCCTGACGTGGTTCCTGGTGGCCCGTCAGTGCCCGCCGCTGTCAATACGGTGTTAGGCTACGTACTCATGGGGGTCGTACCTACACTCAGTAACCGCCCAGCATGTGTCACATCGTGCTGCGCCATAGTCCCTTCGCCTATGGATAACAATTTTATTTCCCGCTTCTGGGAACTTGAAGAAGTTCCTGGCCCGCCCGTTCAGCATCCTGCTGATGCTGAATGTGAATATTTTTATCATTCAACTACGCAACGGGACCCAGTTACTGGTCGCTATACCGTGGGTCTACCGTTTGATAAGGATGTGTTCACACTGGGTGACTCATTCAATATCGCTCGTAGACGTTTTTTATGCTTAGAGAGGAAGCTTGAAGCTTCACCTGAGCTACGCGCCGCTTATGACGAAGTTTTAAATGATTACCTTTCTAAAGGTTATATCTCGCCCGTCTCAGTTCTCCCGCATGAAACTGCAGATGTGTACCCTACTTATATAATCCCACATCATGGGGTTCTCCGCCCAGACAAGTCTTCGTCTAGGTTGCGTCCCGTGCTGGATGGCAGCTGCAAAACATCGTCCGGTGTTTCGTTAAATGATTTGCTGCACAGTGGGCCCAACCTACAGGGTAATTTATTCAAAATTATTTTAAATTTTCGTCTACACTCTATAGCGATGACCGCTGATTGTAAACAAATGTTTTTACAAATTATGATTCGCAAATCTGATCGACGTTATCAGAGAATTCTTTATCGTTTTAATCCTAACGACCCGCTGCGCTTATATGAATTTAGTAGAGTTTGTTTTGGCTTAAAGTCCAGTCCTTACCACGCTCTGCGCACTGTGCAGCAACTCATCGCTGACGATGGCGCTGAGCATCCCCGCGCTGCTGCCGTCGCCTCCTCGTGCCTGTATATGGATGATGTTGCATTTTCTGTCAATACCGAAGACGAGGCGATTGACACCGCTAAAGATTTAATTGCTCTTCTTAAGGGCGCTCAATGGGACCTTGTGAAGTGGAACAGCAATTCAAAGTCTGTTCTTAATGAACTTCCCGCCTCTCATAAGGTGACGACTGAGGTTGAATTTGACAAAACCGCTGACCATAAAATTTTGGGTCTTCACTGGTCTATAGGCCAAGATATTTTCTATTTTAAAATCAACCCGCCAAGTTCGAATACCGCGTGCACTAAGCGCACCATACTGTCAACCGTCGCGAGACTGTGGGATATCATGGGATTCGTCGCTCCTTCTATTTTAGTAGCTAAACTTCTTATTAAGCAGTTGTGGCAGTTGAAGGTGGATTGGGACGTCCCTGCTCCTACTCATATTGTCAAGGCTTGGCAACAATTTACTTCAGAGTTACCAGCCCTAAACGAAATTAAAATACCGCGTTGTTTAGAAGTGAAGAACGACTGTGAATTGACATTGGTCGGGTTCGCTGACGCCAGTGGCGAAGCTTATGGTGGCGTGGTATATCTACACGTTGGCTCTGCCTCCGGCAATATTGTCCGCCTTTTATGTTCCAAGTCAAAGATCGCGCCTTCTTCGCCCATTACGATTGCTCGTATGGAACTTTGTGCAGCACTTTTGCTGTCAAAATTGCTTCGGACTGTTCTTGAGACTTATGACAACCGTTTTGCAATTAAAATTTACGCCTTTACCGATTCAAAAGTCGCACTCTACTGGATTAAAGGTTCACCGCACCGTTGGCAAACGTTCGTTGCCAATCGAGTTATTAAAATTACTGATAATATCTCCGCAGATAAGTTTTATCACGTTGCAGGGGTTGAGAACCCGGCAGACTGTCTGTCACGTGGTGTCTCTCCTGCTAAGTTAAAAGACCACCCTCTGTGGTCCCAAGGGCCCCCCTGGCTAACATTACATCCGTCGCAGTGGCCTATTACTGAAAGTACGGAACCGCTCACGTTGGACGAGATACCTGAACAAAAGAAACTCGTTCACTCTGTTTTAATTCCCGCTGACGATTCTTATGTTTATGATACTCTTTGCCGCCTTTCGTCATGGAGTAAAATACTCCGTACGATTGTTTACATTTATAGATTCGCTAATTTGGTACCACGTCGCGATTCCGTACATATAACCGCAGCTGATTTGAGTTTTGCAGAAAACAAATTGCTGAAACTCATCCAAAATAAACGTTTCAATAAAGAAATTTTAAATTTAAAACTGAACACGCAGGTTTCATCGTCTCTTAATAAATTAAGACCGTTTTTACATAACGATTTAATCAGAGTTGGTGGACGTCTCACCCATTCCGATCTAAGTTACTCACAGCAGCACCCGGTACTTCTGCCAAGCCATGACTTTTTTGTTAACTTATTAATTGAATATTATCATAAGAAATATTTACACGCTGGGCCTGAACAGCTCATGTCACTCTTACGGCAGAAATACTGGATACTGTCCGCTCGTCGTGCTATTCGTAAGGTAGTTCACGATTGTAATATTTGTTTCCGCGCTCGACCGCGTCCCGTCTTCCCGCTCATGGCTGATTTGCCGGACTGTCGGACGCGTCAGGTTATTAAGCCGTTTACTCACACGGGCTGTGATTACGCAGGTCCTATATCTTATACTCCCATTCGCCGTCGGGGTGCAAAGGCTTTGAAAGCATATATTTGCGTGTTCACTTGTCTCACAACTCGCGCGCTACATATTGAAGTAGCCACTGATCTTAGCACCGCCAGTTTTTTAGCTGCACTTAAACGGTTCTTGTCTCGCAGGGGCCCTGTCCAAGTAATGCACTCGGACAGAGGCACTAATTTTGTAGGCGCTAATTCTTATTTACGCGACTTATATAAATTTCTTAATAATGTCGAGTTCCGCTCTCGCTTCGAAGAAGAGCTTGCTGAAAACCGTATCACATGGAAGTTTAACTGTCCGGCCGCCCCACATTTTGGCGGATGTTGGGAGAGTATGGTGAAGGTCGTCAAGACGCACCTTTTCAAGGTCATCGGTCAACAGCTTCTCTCTTACGAAGAGCTAGTTACAGTGCTCGTTCAGATCGAGTGTTTGTTAAATTCTCGGCCTCTTACGGTTCTGAGTGCCGATCCCGCAGAACCTACCGCGCTAACGCCAGGTCATTTCTTGCATACCGCTCCTTTACTCTCATTGCACGCGCCTGAAGTAGAATCAGATAATCTCAACTTGCTTCAGAGACATTCTCTGCTTGATAAATTAGTGCAATCTTTTTGGAAAAGATGGAGAATGGAATATTTACATAGTTTACAAACCCGAGAGAAATGGAATACTCCGTCTGTGCCAATCAAGCCTGGCACGGTTGTTGTTATTATAATTGACAATTCACCTCCTTTATCGTGGCCATTAGCGATAGTAGAAAAGATTCTTCCTTCTAACGATGGTATAACGCGTGTAGTGTCTGTAAGAACAGCTAAAGGTACATACGTGCGTCCGGTCGTACGTTTGTGCCCGTTACCTACGCAATAAGATTGTTTTTTTTTTTTTTTTTTTTTGTAACCACAGTAGTTTAAGTGCTAGCAGTTAGTTAGTTAAGATTGTCGCAGTTTACCTTATATAAATCGCAGTTTCCATATTATATTTTCGCAGTTCTTTATTACACTTTATGATTGGGTTTAAAGGTGACCCTTTAAAAGGGGGAGGAAATGTTGGCGCCATCTATTTTGTTTTGCTAAACTATTACGACAGATGTCAAGCTAATCCTTTATCCGCCAATCAGCACCGTGCACCTTCTCGCCAATGAGCGTCGCCCGCTCGCTCGAGAAAGACATTATAATGACAGTTCAAATATGGATTCCGGCGTGAGCGCATCTCGCTGTGTTTTTTTTCTCCGCTGTGTTAATTTTATCGCAGAACGATATAATCTTACTATTATAAGTTCATAGCAGTCTCGCTGTTTCTTTAGTGGTGTAACTGTGGCTTCGATGGTAGAACTGAAGTGCCTGTGTTGTGCCTCTGGACATTGGTTCGACACGTGGTAGCCGAACTCTGTGAAGACTCCGGAGCAGAGCTGCTGGTAGATCGAGCGGTTCACGAGGAGGTAGGTGCACGGATCCCTTATCCCTAACCCTAGGCTTGACACTTGCGTTCATCAGTTTTTTCTGTCCGCGTCGAAGGTACCTAATATTTCGCCTTCCGTCGGAGCCCTACCAAACACCGAAACAAACTCAGAGAAAAAGCTTAACTCTCTTTCTATGTGTATGTTTGGCTAATTCAACGAAAAATAACAAACAAAAAACTTAATAAAATATAAGAAAAATGACCCAGATATTTCCAGAAGAATATTCCTGAAGGTGTTTCAGTTTAAAACATAAGCTGTCATATTACTGCGCAGGTAACCCTCGGATATTGCACTTGAGTAAATCGTCTTGCGAAGAAATATTACGTAAAAATGCCTTGCATGGCAACTTGTGTAGTTTGTGTACTGTCGAGTTAAGTGAAATATTTTTATGTTTTTGGTTCGAAATTACTTAGCTCTTCACCTGTCGAAAGATTTATGTATTATACAACTAATTTTAACACATCCATTTACATTTAAATTGTAAGATTGTGGGTTTGAGTGTTTGTCATAATGTATTTCTTTGACAAATAATCGTTTTTATGTTTATTTATTTGTATTAACCAGCGTGTTGCCAGTGATGACATATGGAACCGAAATGTGTTCGCTCACAATGGGCCTCATAAGAAAGCTTTAAGTCACTCAAAGGGCAATGGAGAGGGATATAAGTGGAGTGTAATGCAAGGTAACCGACATAGCCTGAAGAATTGCCAATTTTAAGTGGCAGTGGGCAGGGCACATTGCTCGCCGAACAGATGGCCAATGGGACCGAAAAGTTCTGGAGTAGCGACCGCGTACCGGAAGACGTAAAGTTGGAAGGCCTCCCAAAAGGTGGACCAATGACCTTGTGAGGGTCGCAGGAGTCCGCTACATGCGGGAAGCACAGAACCGGTCAAAGTGGCGGAGTTTAGGGGAGGCCTATGTCCAGCAGTGGACGTCTTTTGGCTGAAATTATGATTGTATTAACTAGGACTACCTCGTTAGGTTAGTGGGTTGCAAGCGCTGCTGCTGAGCATCCGCAGGCTTGATTCCCGGGTCAAGCTACTCCGGTTATGTGTTATTCCCGGGTCGGACTACTCGGGCTATGTGTTATTCCCGGGTGGGGCTATTCGGACTATGTGTTATTCCCGGGTCGGGCTACTTGGGCTATGTATTATTCCCGGGTCGGACTACTCGGACTATGTATTATTCCCGGGTCGGGCTACTCGGGCTATGTGTTATTCGGTTTTTCCATCTGGATTTTCTTAGTAGCAGCCCGGAGCCTGGATTTGTGCCCGGTTGATGGCACTGCCTAAACCTTCGGGGAATACAGGCGTGAAGTTATGATATAATAATACGCGTTATGATACAAAAGTAATACGCGACTAACTATCCGGCCATTCTTCTCAAGGGTGTAATCTACCTACTGATGTTGTGAAACGTCAAAACATTGAGATTTTTTGTTTATTACATATTAACGTGAGCTCAGATCAAGTTTTACTTGATTTGAGGTGGGTAGGTGCGTTAGGTATACGACATATAAAAATCTTTTTTCAAAAAGAAAACAAAGTGAAAAATTACTTTAACATTTCGGAAGTCGGTGTCTTGGGATATGTATTTAATTTTTTTTGTCACCGCCTTCCTAAATTTCTATTATTTTTCACTTTATAGTGTTTTTTTGGAAGTCAGTTGTTTTTTTATTGAAAAAAAGTTTTTTTTTCACTTGTTAGTTATAGTACCTACCTACCCCACACAAATTTGAAATTTCATCACCCTTGGGGTATTCTCAAAGTCAATCAGATCAAAACAATGCATATAAATATTTATGCAATAGCAGCAATCGCGGTTTGTTTGCTGTCATTTTTTAAAGAGTTCCTTTGTCTGTCTCTGGAAATCATCAGAGCTATATGAAATTTAAATGGGACTATTTCGAAATATCCCTTTCGAACAAAAAAATAATTTTGCAAATCCGTCTTTAAATGTCAGAGTTATGCTCGGAAATACATAAAAAATTTATATACATATAAATATGTCGAAAAAAAAATGAGGTTATCAACCTCATTTTTTTTGAAGTCGGTTAAAAACAACTTTAAATGATGGGAAAATCCCATCAAATCCTTTGTGTTAAGTTAGAAGAACTAAGCAGTCATACAGACTTTATTAAATTTTATACTATGTACAAAATAACTAGGGGTCCATAGATGCGTGCCCATCTTTATATACCTAGACTCCTGTGCCTCGGAAAGTACGCTAAACAGTTGGTCCCGGCTGTCATTCGTGGATATTTGACAGTCGTTTCAGATCGTCAAAATATTAGTCTTATTTCTGACTTGTTTTGATACAATTTTGCAGAGACTCAAATTGATAGTCATAGAAACGCCATTATTATTGTGTGATCTCACTCTTCTCAATACTGACACTTTTTTGTGACTTAGTACGTTGAGGGCAAACTAACGATTAATAAATACAATAGAATGGTGTCCCCTTGTTTCGCAGACAGAAATTTCATGGAATTTCGTTTCCCAGAAAATGTTTCACATAATATTTGGTCCTTATATTTTTATTTCGAATATTATTTTTTCAAAGACTATTTACTTGAATGAATCATATTTCACAAAAACACAATTCAACGAATTTTTAATCACATTTTTTTTGTTTATCAAACTTATCAAACAATAGGATAATTTTTAACGAATATTGTTTGTTCGGTGTACTTTTCCATGGTATTATATTAATGTAGTGACAGAAACGAATCGCTGCAAAACCGACTCCACGTAGTCTTGTCTGCCCTACCCCTAGAGTGTAATTTAAATCCGCATAGGCGCGGAGGGGCGAGGCAGCTGGCGAGCTGAGGAGCAGGTGGTTTTAACGTCCGCCGCCGCGGCTGTGGTTGGCCGGCTTCGCCGAAGCTGCGGTGTTGAGCGTGAATACCAGCTGCGACGATAAGCTCGGGTGGGACCGCCGGAGCCCCGCAGCACCAGAGCCGTGACAAAAACCATGCCTGCTGCATGTTGTATTCTCGCTCGCATGCTGCATGCTTGATTGCATGCTGCATGCTTGCTTGCACGCTACAAGCTGCATGCTCGCTTGAATTGAAACGTTTAGAAACTGTCACTTGTTAAAATGTTATTCTTGGTAATACGTTTTATATTAAACTAGCTTTTGCCAGTGGCTTCGCCCGCATGGAGGTTGGTGTAATATATATATAAACCTTCCTCTTGAATTACTCTATCTATTAAAAAAAACCCGCATCAAAATCTGTTGCGTAGTTTTAAAGATTTAAGCATACATAGGGATATAGGGACAGAGAAAGCGACTTTGTTTTATACTATGTAGTGATAAACAATATAAGGATAAAGAATATTTGATTTGTTATTTTATGATATAATTATTCTAACATTAAACTTTATGTGAAACAAAAATCAATGATTTATAAATCTTCAAAATTAGCATTAATTATGCGTATTGATTATTCTACGATACGAAAATATGAGATATTTTTTATGTGAAACGAAATTCTATAAAAGTATTAGCTATAAAACAACGTCTATTCTGTCTACTTCTTCTGGGAATAGTACATTATGTTGTGTATTTTTTTCAGTGTTTATGTGGGTTTAACTGTATTGTTGTGTTTCCCGAGATGGTCAGTAATAAAGCAATTAGTGCTAATTGTTTGTAGTATTTCTCTGTTTATTATTTTTACTAGTTATCCTCCGGGGCTTTGTTTATGTGGATGTTACGGTTCGTTCTCATGTGTGATTGCGCTCTCAATGCGTGCATCTTTAAAAACATTATTTTCTTTTATTCAATTAATTATTTGGTTTTTTACGCTCATAACCCTACGTCCTACTACCCTATTTCCATATACAGGATAAGTTTTTATCCAGTGCGCAAACTGGAACCATGAATTGAACATATTATTCTAGACCCCCCCAGCGTAGAATTTTTTTGTCAGTTACACAAAAAAAATCAGCTGTTTTATAGAAAAGTGCAATACCTACCCGGTCAAAATGTATGAAACAGCTGATTTTTTTTGTAAAAAATTTCTATGCTAGTTTAATAATTCATGGTTACAATTTGCACACTGGATAAAAACTTACCCTGTATTATGCATTTATATTATAAATGTGAAAGTTTGTATGTTTGGATTATTGTTACTCAATTACGCAAAAACAGCTGAACGGACTTGGGTGTAATTTAGCACAAAGATAACTTATAACCTGGATTAACACATAGGACTTTTATCCCGGTAGTATGTTCCCGTGGGATAATTTTCGACATCCACGCGGGCGAAGCCGCAGGCAAAAGCTAGCTTCTAATTATAAGCCACTGTCGATAACTTCGTGATTCTGGTATAAGCAGCTACATATGTACCATTTATACCTAATCAAAATGCACGAATACAAGGAATACCTTGCAGACTCTATCAAGACCAACACAGTGGTAGGTCCCTTGTTTGTTCAATCTGTTCAGTATTTTAGGCAGCATAAAATTAGTTATCCTTAGCTTCAGCCTAGCGTAGTCTGATAATCTGTTGACAGGTGGAAGTGGTTTTACATTTCTAAGATAGTTAGATACCGTTTTAAAGGCGCCTACAGATTTGGGCGGTTTTTGACGTTATTATGTGTCGCTCGACATACTGACCTCCCTCGAGATATACCGATGACCTAGTGAAGGCTGCAGGAATCCGCTAGATCCAAGTAGCACAAAACTGGTTGAAGTGGCGGAGCTTGGGAGAGTCCTATATCCAGCAGTGGACGTCTTTCGGCTGCAGTGATGATGATGCTCTTGTTGATGGCTTATTTCTCGGATATAATTTTATTCGCTGATGACACTTCTCTTATTTTTAGAATAGATACGAATGTCTTACATGTTAACGATAGTCTAGCTGTTCTCTCGAAATGGTTTGCGGCTACTAATCTTTTACTCAATGCGAACAAAACGAAATGTCTTAAGTTCTCATTTCCAAATATACACCAAGTAGGTCTAAATTTAAAACTTGATGGCAAGAAACTAGATGCTATTTTCGAAACTGTATTTCTAGGAATTACTTTAGATTCAAAATTGCAATGGGGTGCCCACATTAGAGCTCTCTCAAGTAGATCAAGCTCAGCTGCTTACGCAGTAAGAAAAATAAGGTAGTTGACTGATGTAACCACAGCTAGGTTAGTATACTTTGTTTATTTTCACTGTATTATGTCTTATGGCGTTCTGCTGTGGGGATCGGCAGCTGATGTAGATTCAGTTTTCTTTTTACAAAAGAGGGCAATCCGCGCAATCTATAAAATGGGACCTCGCGAGTCTCTTAGAAACAAATTCAACGAAATTGTTATACTAACTCTGCCTTCTCTTTATATCCTAGAAAATATTTTGGATGTTCGCAAAAACTTAGGTCTTTTCAAAAAAAGGTGCGACTTCCATAATCTAAATACACGTAGTTAAGATGAAATTGTGATTCCAAAATTTAGATTAACTAAAACTAGCAAGTTATTTCTAATAAACAGTATCCGCTTCTATAACAAGTTGCCAAAGTTACAGGTTCCAGAACTTACCGATGGAAAGTTTAAAACTCACATCAAACGTGTCCTTATCAAAAAAGCATATTATAAGATAAAAGACTACGTTGAAGACAGGGAAGGTTGGCATTAATTTCTTCATAACTCCTTCCTGCATCACTGTGTGAGAGTCTATTAACTGCTCCCAAATTACAATGTTAATTTTTATTCTTTTTTTTTTACACTTTCTGACATATTCTCGTCATTATTTGACAGTATACATCACTTCTAATATCGACTATTTATTAGTGATTCTTATGAAAATCATGTCACTTGGTTTCAATAGGTTTTTTTTTTTGTGGGTGGGAAATCATCAAATGATTTCTCCCGCTCTGGGTGGAGCGGGAGGGCGTGTCAGACTTTTACTGACTAAAACCCACCCATGTTCCCTCAGCTGCCCGTGTGCCAGGGGCTACGGTATCTCTTTCGAACAACCCGCACCCCTGGCAGGCATCGGCCCTTGCGGGCCCCACCTCTCTCCCCGCATCTCTGAAGGCGCGCGTGGAACACTACGCGCCGTCGACCCGGGCATTCTTTTTTTTTTGTTTATCGTGGAGAAATGCCTACTGTGCTACCACGGGGAGATAGCGCAGTTATGTGGGACTGTAACCCACTAAAACTCCACGGTGTCCTCCAGTGCCGCTTGAGGCGGGAACACGGAAACTCGCAAGCTATCCGCGAACCCACCGCGGCTGTCCGTCGCCGGACCCTCCTCGGAGGGGAATAACCCCCCCCTATCACCGGCACACCAGGACACATGGCACGCCGTGATCACCCCAGGAACCAAATAGTATAAGGGCCCCAGACGACCCCGTGTCTGGCACCCTTGGTCCCCCTGCGACGGGTCAGCACAGTGGCCCCGCCGCCTAACACTTTTCGGCCGCAGGGGATAGGGAGAGCGGCCAACGCTATACCGACACTGCTCTTCCCCTGTGTCCCCACCGCGTCCGCCATCAAACGGTGGCGGCCCCGTCCAGGCCACGGAAGGGAAGAGCGCTACTCAGAAGTACCGGCACTCCTCCTCCGCCACAGCCTGTAACCCTCAGCCGCGTTTACGTTTTGGCCGCTACGTCGTCGGCTTGGAGGCAAAAGCCCTGACGAGCGGCCCCACCTAGGGGTTCCTCTTCGCTTCACCGTGGGAAGGTGACCACGGTTACTGAGCCCCACCGCAACGACAATGCGGGAACTCCACTGGGGGGGAAATTGGTTTCAATAGGTTGATCTTTCTTATGTAGATTCTTTTACATATTGTGAATGGGAGAACGTTGTAGCCCTTACAAACTGTAGATTTATAGACGATTTTCTATTCTTTATTTATAGACGATTTTCTATTCTTTATTTTCATCCCTCTAAGAACCTGGTCCTTCCATACCTATTATCACTGTAATTTGAAAACATTGTAAAACCCAATTATTTTTAAAAGAGTAACCGTGGAGTTTCTTGCCGGCTCTTCTCCATAGGAAGCGAGAAATTGGAACCGTGCACCTAGCTTCTGACGTTTCATAAGTGCCCTTGCAGGTTTATGTGAAATAAAATATTTTGATTTTTTGATTTTGACCTTTTGCGCTTTTGAGCTCTTGTCTTTTTTTAACTCAAATTCAGCAAATCTGGAGGTACTGTAAAGGTTGTCTGCAAAACTGACCTTATATAGTGCAGGCTGGCGAAAAAACTGGCTTTAGAACTGCAGTCAAGGAGATTTAGAATGAGCTTTCATTTTGTTGTATTCGGTTTTTGTTTGAGTCACACAGTGAAGAAGTATAGTCGCATTGATGTAAAAACGAACGCTTGGAATAAACGTAATAATTTTACGTTAACAAAACACATAGGTAAATGTAACAACTTGTATCACCTAAGTGTTTGGCTGAGGTGCGCCTAAGGCACAACCACATTTCACCATTTATGTTCAAGCCCCATGGAACAGGGGGCACCATTTATGTTCAAGTCCCAACTAAGAGTGGGCGACCCCAAAGCCATCAACGGAGCTCAAATCCAGACTCCGGGCTGCTATTGAGAACCATTAGACCAAAGAGGCAGTCAAACTCAAGTAATATAATTGAAATGATACAGTACAGTACCTTTAAGCACCAGTATCTTTTAAAATCCATTTTCCATCTTCACCATAACCCCATATTTTCTTCTCCCGCTCACATTGAGGTGATAAATAATTGTTCAAATGTACCTTACTAAAACACTTTTAACCTGTAATATATCACTGAGAGTAAAGGTAAAAGATTTAAGGGCTACAGAACAATGCTGGCCATACCTTCGGATCGTTATCGTCCTTTGGTATGTTGGTTAAAAGTCCTTTATCTTATTTTAGCATGTTATATTAGGGTATAAAATCTTGTTGTTTAATATTATGACTTTTTAAAATTGCTTATTACACTGACGAAAAATAATAAGAGGTTCTCAAGTCGACACGTATACTTTTATAAGAATAGTAACTTAGATAACTTGAACTTAGATAAAAGTGAACTTAGATAGATATCATAGAAATATGTTTTATAGCACTGTGTGACCTAAACCTGCAAATAAGTCACGGTTGTCTTTGACTTAAGTATTTTATTTTTGCACAGAAAAGCGTGACTTAGGTGCCATATTAAGTCACACGTGCTTTAAATAGTATACGATACTTATTAGTATCGTCATGTACTATTAAAGTGCTTGTCAAGACAGACGGTGTGATGTGTGTATCGTGATTGCTTACGTATCAGTTGTACTTAGACTAATTAAAAAAAAAAAAATATTTTTTGGACGTCAAGTCATCTCACGCCCAAAACATTTCATAGCATCTCAAATTTTTAACGATCTGCGAATCGATTGTGGTCCCATGTAACGGTCGCCATATTGTTCCCATGCCCTTAAGACTGGACTAGTATGTACACTGTCGTATATAGCAAGGTAAAAACAATATACTGACTTTATTGAAGACAACTCGAATACGAACAAACTTTATAGCACGCTGAATCAGTTTTTATTAAAAAACCCAACTTACAACAAAATCAATTTCAGTTCTAAACTATTTTATTGCTCAACTTTTTTCAATTTAACAAACAGTTTGTTTTAGAATTAAAAAGAAAAAGGTTTTACTATAATGTGTTTAATTACAAAAACTTTTATTTGATTATTTAAGATCAAGGGATTTACTTAAAATTCCTAGACTTGATTTTATTAAAAAAATATTTGCCAAGTATAAAAACTACTTAAGATTCTTATTACACTGAATTTTGCCTTTAAGTATAAAGTTCGTAATTTTAACTTTTCTAGAAAACCCAATTATTCAGTAACATTCTTCTTTTTTCCATCTTGTTCTCAGAAAAATTATAAAAGCCACATTATGACGTCTTAATGTTGGCTCTAAAAATAAAACCTCATTTTCTTTTACACGCGCAAAAACGTAAAGAACTGACAAACATCTACTACCTAAGAAAATTTATCAGTTCAAAGAATTTGTATCGTGCCTAACCTAACCTAACCAAAAGATAACCGATGAAAGGTCATCACCCGTCATTCCTGTGGCCTTCACCTGAAGGCCGCAGGAATCCTCTGGATGCGGGAAGGACAAAACCGGATGAAGTAGCGGAACTTGGAGGAGGCCTATGTCCAGCAGTGGTCTTTCAGCTGAAATGATGAACCAAGATATAGTCATAGATTTTTTTACACGTAGAAGTTTGACGTGTGTGAAACATTGTTGATTTTCTTTGTTCTTAGAAGTGGCTGAATTAGAAAACACCAAAAATGTAGTCGTAACGAGATACGAGACTCACGAGATTCTGAATTTACCGACCGAACTGTCATCCTAAGCTACATGTTACATCAATTCACCAATAAATAGTTTGACAATTTTCCATTTCACTCACTCCTACCAACTTATCGAACCAATAATGACACATGACAGCCCACTCTAAATAAAGGCATAAATTCTTTCACGCGCACATTTTATGTGACATAGCGACCATGCAAATACTTGTCCATAACGAAGCAAACCAAATTATGCGTCAGCTTAAAAGCGTTTATCGGTCGACGTCATTTAATACCGCTGAAAGCCTCTCGAGCTGTTAATAATATTAAAGGGACAGTTTGGAAACACATTATAGACATGTAGCGAAGATTGTGGATAGGTTTGGCGGAAAATCTCGTTGTAAACTGTCTTTATCTATTTGGGCCTTTGTGGTGATGTTTAGAGGCCGTACCTATACGAAATTTTGTCGATTTCGCTGATTTACTTGATTTAATAGCCGTACTTTTACAGTTAGTACACCATATTTCCATACTTTTTAATGCACACCATGAGAGATCGTTTCAATTATTTTCTAATGAATTAGGTACTTTTTTATTTCTATCGAATATTACAATGCGAGATTTAGGGTGATTTAAAAGATTAGTTTTTATTTTTAGCATTTTTTTCTAAGGAAATTAATTGATACTGAACTGAAGTTTATTTCTGTTGTTTTAATTTGAGGAAGGAAAGTTCTGAGTAGCCGAAATCAAAAGCAATACTTAGCCCATTTTTTTAAACTTCGCCAGATTTAAATACTTTTTTTAAATATAAAAGTGGTATAATCTGATTCATACATTGTATAGATGATTTTCACAACAATTCATTTTTTTTTTCATATCGTGTAGACGTCAAAAAGTTTCGTAAATATGTCAAATTGTTAACTTACCAGTGTAACTCTTTTAACTGTACAATCATATATGTCAAATCATATAAATGAGCGATATAGGAAAAAAATTGTATAAGGCCTAAAACAATGTTAATTCTATGCTCACAAATAATAAAGAATAAAAATTAGAATAACAGACAGTAATCTATAACATTTTTATGAATACTTATTCATAAGTTATAATTAAATTGAAAACAATGACGGAATGGTAACTCCTCCTTTTGAATAAGTGTTTTAAATTACGATAATGCCGCACCAACAATAACCATAATTACAGTCCACTGGCTCTACATCTTAGACACAAACGAAATAAGTCCGCCGTCACAACAAGTGACGTTGTCTCACACGTCTTGGAGCCACATTCACGGCATTATCTTCCTTGACAGCGAGATGTCACCAACATGAGAGCAGTGACCACAACTGGAGGGGGTGCCGACAGCCGGGATTAGGATTACGATATCTTGGAAGTGACAGCAAGCAGATGTCCAAGGTGTGTTATGATATTGAAAGACGCAGAAATACATACACTTCACTATACATATCCGAAACGCAACAAAATAAAAGCAACAGTAATCATAATCAGCTTGTAATTTTCTTACTACTCGAAATCAAAATCAAAAGTCATTTATTCAAATTAGCCTGAGAATCAGCACTTTTCGAATGTCAAAATTACATAAGACAGTCCCCGAAAACTTTTCACCACTTCCTAGTGCTTTAGCTGTGAAGAAGGAGTGGCGCAACAAACTCCACAGCAGCACAGCTGTCTGTTTAGTTAGATGTTAGGTAGACTTGATTCTATACAGTAGGCAAAGTTATTATAATTACGAGACACAGAACTTAAAAAAATGTCATATATCAGCTAGCCATGCCAATTTACCAACAAATAAAATGAATACTTAACTCAAGCGCAAAAAAAAAGTAAATAAAGCATACTACCAAAATAAAAGCCTCCTGGTATAAATGGCGTGATAGCTTACATATGCAATGCTGGATTATGTTTACAAATGATAACCTAGGACCATCGACGTAAAATAAAGAACTGGAACAAAGGTCTTCTCTCGGTGAAGGGCCGTAATCCTTAGAATTAATTTGGTTCGTCGATCAATCGGGGAGAGGAAGTGGGTTCTGGTTATCCAGCACGCGGGCCCAATGCAGGCTGGTGGATGTCACACGTCCTCAGAATTTTGGTTCTAGGACTTACCGGTTTCCTCACGATGTTTTCCTTCATCGTTTTGTGAGCAGTGGGGATGAAATAATTTACACAAAGTAAAGTAGCTGTCTGAGTTTGAACCTACGACCTACAACTCGTAAGTCGCGGCCGTTACCACTGGGCCACCATTGCACGCAATCAGCAATAAATAATTATAATAATTCAGGCAAACCTAAGTGTCACCAGTGTTATCGCTGAAAGCAATTTCTTCCCACAACCATTGAATGGAAAGAAACATTGAGGAAAGAATAAAAGGAATATCCAAAATTATGGAGACAGTAATTTGATTTGAATGTCGATAATACTCCATCACAATACGTCGGGATGGTTATTGAAATGATGGCGGTTTTAAAATAAGACTTATAGTTGACTTCTTGGGAGAAGCTAAGAGCTTGAAAAATACTGCTAAAGCTGTTGACAATGCATATAAGAAGCAACAAAATATGTTGCAAACGACTTGAATTCTTCCTCAAAGCATAAACAAAGATACCCACCATATTTTTCGTCACACAATTTTATTTACTTCTCTCCGAAAAACTGATTACATCTCTTTAGAATCGTGTCCAAACACGAACACCCCACAATTGTTGGCAAGAAAATGTTTAAAACCGTCCCTCCCTTGACAAAAGTCGCTTGCATCGTTATCACGCGAAACTTGCTTCTCCGTAATTGTTTTCAATTCGTTTCTTTTTTCCCTTTTTTCCCCATCGCCCTTTGTGAGGGGAGAAATCGTCGAATCATTACTAGGAGCGTTTCTGTAGGTGTTAAATTCATTAATGAAATCGTATTACGTAGCGCTATCGGAAGTTATCGAAAAGGCAATAACTGGTTGTTGCTGATCGTGCGCGAATGTTATAAGTTACGTAGGTACTCTTTGTGTTTTTGTTATTGTTTTGGGGAATAGGTTGAGTCATGAAACAAAGGAATTGTGTCAGAGTGTGGGGTTTTGTTGGTAAGCGTTGGTAATTTAGACCTGCCTTCTAATTTCATTAAGTTTATAGGTTTAGGTATATAATAAGTTAAAGCTTAAAAATTAATTTATCGTAAAACTTCTACCTAAACTAGAAATTCTTTCCAGTACACAAATAAAATTTGCATATTTTCGTACATTAACAATAATAAAAATGCAGACAAAAACGACTTGAAATGAAATGTTTTTATATGAAATTAAATGAAATGTTTATTTATGTAAGTAGGTTTCTTAATGAACTTTTATACGTTATTATGAAAAATACCGAAACAAACTCAGAGGTCATGGTCACTTTGAAGTTCAAACATTATATTATTGTATCTTAGTCTAACAACGAATTCTGTCCGAACTGACAGCCATGCGTGCATCAGTGATCGTGTAGCTCAATTTTATTTTCGAGAGCTCAACGACTCATCGTTTATGTAGGCCATATCCAAAATACTCAATTCTGCCAGAAAGATATAAAGTATTCAATCAAGCCTGCATGGTACTCACATTCACAATCAGTTTTCTCTTTAAATGCTATCATGTCTCTTTTTATTGTTATCAACACCCACAGAATTCTGTTCCATCCAATTTGTGATTAACAACACACATTACAAACGAAAGGAGTTTCTTAAGCTATTTTCCTTGTCAATTACACGGTCATTGGATTTTAGGAGAAGATGATTATTTTCCTTATCTCTAAGCCTTTTCATATTTTAATAAACCTCCTTAGGTAGCCAATGACAGTAATTAATTACTCTAATCCAACAGTCTTTACAACTACAATGTTTATTTTAAATTCTCGACACAGTTACTTTTGGTTGTCTGACCCATGTCGTAGCTCGCTTCAAACCCAAGTCTACGAATCGAATGGCGGATAGCTTCTTCCCTATCCCTGACCACTTGTCAACTGTCACCGCTCAGTGTTACCACATAAATGATTATTTTCAATAATACATATGTCAGTTAAGTCGATTTAAATAATCTAACTATCTATCTGTACGTGGAACAAAAACTTTGCACTCCTTTTTACAATTACGCTGACGTAAGAGTGTAGCACATTTAAAGATTATATGGAGAGGGAGAATATTTTTATCTAATAATGCATACATTAAATTAATATTTAAAAAAAAATCGAATTTCCACCACTGGGCGACCACTACTACAGATACACGAACCTAACAATATTAGGTAACGGCTTTGTCAAAATAATCAAATGCGTCATCTCTATAACAACTACTAACTACTGTTACGCTCTAAACAGTTTGTGGTCAGTATAATTCCAGACGCAAGCATGTCAGGGCTAACGTGTTGATTAGCTAAGGTTTGGTCGAGTAACGCGTTGACTAGGTACCTATTTGACATTTGAATGTCAGTATTAGTGCTAGTGTGTGTGTTCTTTGGCTTGCACAGAATTTTGACGGGGTAAGCAGAAAATTAAAAAAAAGAGGTAAAAGAATCAGAATAACCGATTGCTGTGCCTACCTACACAGCATGCAACCTGTGAGGCAATTAAATGAATTATATTGATTTGTATTGAATTTACGATTTAAAAGGCTTTGAAGGTAAAGCCTTTGGCTTGTATTCATTGCAAATCCGGTGTAGGTACAACTACTTTTCACGATCACCTGTTTTTTTTTCACTGTAGGATAGTTTTGTAAACACATTATTTTTTATTTTCTCTATACCCACAACACCTAAACAACTTTCACAGTGAATATTATCTGTTTTCCACACCATAATCATCGTTAAAATCTTAAGTGCCTGTTAATAGAGCTCACAACCAAAACCATTAAATCAGAACAAACAATGGCGACGGAATATAAAAATAATATGACAAAAAGTTTTGGTTGTTTATGTAGCGACAATTCAATGAAACAAAGCTACTTTTTAAAATAGTCGCAAAACCAACTTTGTTCGAAAAATTCCGGTAAGTTTCGTAATTCTTCGTGTTGTAAGAAAGCTAGTGACTACCCTGTACGGTTTTTTTTTTTTTTTCTGGGTGGGAAATCATCAAATAACTTCTCCCGCTCTGGGTGGAGCGGGAGGGCGTGTCAGACTTTTACTGACTAAAACCCACCCGTGTTCCCTCAGTTGCCTGTGTGCCAGGGGCGGCGGTATCTCTTTCGAACAACCCGCACCCCCGGCAGGCATCGGCCCTTGCGGGCCCCATCTGTTGCTGCTGACATCTCTTTGAGGCGCGCGTGGAACACAACGCGCCGTCGACCCGGGCTTGGTCCTTACCGGACAGCGAGGTACCCATTACTCGCCGTCCGCAAACCCGTGCCTACGGTGGCCGGGAATCAGCCTGGGATTCCCGACGCCCAGGGCGTCTCCTGCGAAGGCCACGGCTGTGAGGGCGCATGTACTGCATCTCCCTCACGTGCGCCGCCTCCCTCTTTGCGAGCATAACTGCTTCGCTGAAGGAGGCGACTGCCAGCCATGCCCTCTCGCTCCGTACCATGGCCTGGACCAGGGTCGGACGCGAGAGATCGCCGCCGCCGATCACCTCCACGAGGACACGGCGTTGCTCCGCCCAAGCTGGGCAGACCTCCACCGTATGCTCCACCGTGTCCTCTGGGCGATCTTCGCAATGGAAACACCCGGGCGTTTCCTCCCGCCCTATCCGAAACAGGAACCTCCCGAAACAGCCATGTCCGGTGAGGACCTGTGTCAGGCGGAAGGTGAGGACGCCATGCCGCCTCTCAAACCACTCCTCAAAGAGGGGACTTACCGCCGCAATCGCGGCGTGCCCATACCCTGTACGGTTTTTTTTTTTTTTTTTTTTTCTGGGTGGGAAATCATCAAATAACTTCTCCCGCTCTGGGTGGAGCGGGAGGGCGTGTCAGACTTTTACTGACTAAAACCCACCCGTGTTCCCTCAGTTGCCTGTGTGCCAGGGGCGGCGGTATCTCTTTCGAACAACCCGCACCCCTGGCAGGCATCGGCCCTTGCGGGCCCCTCTGTTGCTGCTGACATCTCTTTGAGGCGCGCGTGGAACACAACGCGCCGTCGACCCGGGCTTGGTCCTTACCGGACAGCGAGCTACCCATTACTCGCCGTCCGCAAGCCCGTGCCTACGGTGGCCGGGAATCAGCCTGGGATTCCCGACGCCCAGGGCGTCTCCTGCGAAGGCCACGGCTGTGAGGGCGCATGTACTGCATCTCCCTCACGTGCGCCGCCTCCCTCATCATAATGAGTAATCCGGCAAGGAGGCCCGCCGCCTCACCGGAGGTCGTGCGGTATCCCCGGATCATCCGGATGGCCATGACCCTATGGGCCGCCTTCAACCGGCGTGCTGGTTGGCGCCTCAATGTAGGCGCCCACACCGGCGCCCCGTATAGGGCCATGGCCCGCACGACCCCCGCGTAGAGCCTCCGGCAGGAGGCGTTTGGCCCCCCTAGATTGGGCAGGAGCCGCTTCAAGGCAGCCCCGGCCCGCTCCAGTCTGGGAGCCAAACGTCGGAAATGTTCCCCGAAGTTCCACCGGCTGTCGAGGACGAGTCCTAGGTACTTCATCGTCGACTCGACGCCGATGTGAACCCCTCCCGCCGTTATCTGGGAACCCGTCAGTGGCGCATTCCGAAGACCATAAAACCACATGGCCTCGGATTTGTGCAAGGCCACCTCGAGTCCCAGTTGCCGGATCCTATCGACGATTGTCGCAACTCCGTGTGTCGCTAAGTCGGCCGCCGCCTGATACGACCTCCCTTGCGCCAGGACCAGCGTGTCGTCAGCGTAGCAAACTACGCTGACGCCGCTAGGGAGGTCGGCGCGCAGCACCCAGTCGTATCCGATGTCCCACAGATGCGGCCCCAGGACCGATCCCTGTGGGACACCGCACGACATCTCTCGCCGGTTCCACTCTCCTAGGTGACCGGGGTAGATGACGGCCCTGTCCGTCAAGTAGGCCTCGACCACACGACAGAGGTAGGTCGGCATCCGGTGATACCGGAGTGCCTCCCTTATGCAACTCCAGGGCAGGGTGTTGAAGGCATTGGCGATGTCCAGAGACACCGCCAAGACGACCCCACCCCGGGCCACAGCATCCCCCGTCGTGAGGGCTCGCACGCGCATGATGGCGTCCACCGTGGAGCGCCCCCTGCGGAAACCGAACTGGCTCTCCGCCAAATCCGGCCCCACCCGCACCAGCCGCCCGACGAGGCGGTCTACAATGACTCTTTCAAAGAGCTTGCCCACCTCGTCGAGCAGCACGATGGGCCGGTAAGCGGACGGAGAGTCCGCGGGGCGCCCCTGCTTCTTGATGAGGACCAGTTTCCCCGTCTTCCAGTGACGTGGGAACTGGCCCTCCTCCAAGCATGCGCTTAGGAGCCCTCTTAGTCGAGGCCCGAGAGCCTCCAAGGCCAGGACCCAGGCTTTTCCAGGCAAGCCGTCGGGTCCTGGGGCGGTATTCTTGGCATTCAGCCTACGTACCGCCACTCTCAATTCTACCTCGGTCACCTCTGGAGCATCGTCGTCGTCGTCGGTGTGGTCCGCGTCGGGCTGCGCAGGTGGCGGAGCCATGGCCGGGGGAGCATGCTCCCCTCGCGAGGGAAACAGAGCGCTCACCACGTCCTGCACGAGCTGAGGCCGGAGACTCTGGGTCAGCGGGGGAGCCCACGGGCGGATTTTCTCCCGCACCGTTTTGTAGGGGCGTCCCCACGGGTCTCTGTTCAGAGTTTCCAGCGACTCCTCGCGGGCCAGTGACCTGGCCCGCAGGATCTCCGCTCGGAGGGCGGTCTTCGCCACTCTGTACCCCTCGTATAGCTCCGCCGGAATGGCTTCCGTATCCGGAGGGCGGATACGGAGCCTGCGGTGCCTGGTGTACCGATGCCGCGCAGCAACGCACGCCTCGCGCAGAGCTGTGAGCTCCGGCGACCACCAGTACACCTGGCGTGGAGCACATCCTGGCTGGACCCGGGGCATTGCCACGTCGCATACCTCGGACATGGCCTCCCGGAACCACTCCGCCTCGTCGTTGATGTCGGCAGGCCTGTCCGGTGGTGACACCCAGGCCTGCACGATCGAGGCTTCCAGGAGGAGCTCCCGGTCCAGCCGCTTCAGCGCCCACCGCGGACCACACGGGGCCTGTTGGACCGGCGCGCTCGAGGCCTGGGCGGAGACGTCAAACCGGATATACCGGTGGTCGGAATACGTCTCCACCCCCTCCATGACGCGCCAGTCGACGACACGCGGTGACAGAGCGGGGCTGGCGAACGAAATGTCCACCACCGACTCACCCCGCATCCGCACATACGTGGCGACAGAACCCCGGTTTAGGACGACCAGGCCCACCTCTAGAGCCCAGTCCTCCACCATCCTACCCCGCACATCCATCAACCGGGAACCCCAAGCCAAGTTCTTGGCATTGAAGTCCCCGAGGACGAGCACGGGGAGGGAACGAAACCCGACGACGACGTCTCTCAACTCCTCAAGGGAGTTGTGGAACTCGGCGAGAGTTCGGCTCGGGGAGAAGTACACCCCTACCACTGCAATCTCCCCGAACCGTGCTGCTACGCAACCCCTTCCTCTCTGGATACCCTCGAGAGCCGGGGTGCCGGCGGCGGCCGACGAAATTATGGTCACTGAGCCGCTCAGGTCCTCCACCCAGTAATCCCTGGGCGGGACAAAGTACGGCTCAGCGACCACGGCGATGTTAATCGACCACTGCGCCATGCTCTGGAGCAACAGATCCTGAGCGGTGGCGCAGTGGTTGATGTTCGCCTGGAGGAGGCGAAATGGAGCCGTTATTGGCATTCCATTTCAGCCCCCTCCGGAGCCCCCTGAGAGGGCCCTGCCGCGGTGGTAGCGGCGGCGACGGCGATGGTAGGGGCGGCAGCGGCGGCGGCGGTGGCGGCAGCTACGGCGGTGACGGCGGTATACCCTGTACGGTTGTGTCCGTTATTTGTTAAATTGTGTGCCACGTAAGTATAGGATCGCACACCTAATAAATCTGCATGACCACGAGAGCACACATATAGGGTAAAAGCCGGATAGTTGCCACACTTCGAAATCACTCTATATCTCTCAGAACAAAAACTAAAATACTTTACTTGAAAGACTGGCCGAGACTTTGGTTTTATAGCTACAAATTTATGGAAAGTAAGAACAAAAATCTTTAATATTTCTAGAGTATTAGCGATTTTTGCGTACCTCTATTTTGGGACATCTATCCCACATAAGGGAAAGTTGCCAGATCCATTTAAATGACGTTTCGGATAGATGCCCCGCCGAGAAACAGGACATCTATCCCGCAAAAACTTTGATCGCATTTTGCCTTCCCATGAAATCACATATAGACATGCGAAACGGTCAACTTAGTGGTAGTTGGAGAGTCTTTTGATAGATTAATAAAATAGCATGCAATTCATCCGCGAAACTAAATATGAGGACTTTATTCATATTATCTACTTCATATTTCTTCGAAATCGTGTCAGTGGTTAGCGAAAAGAATGGGAGCTCTACTAAGCTCCGTTTTAGAGAACTGAGTGGCCGCGCGGTTCTCCGTGTTTCGACCGCGCGGCCATGGTTAAACCTTTACAACTTTCTGAATGTTGGATCTACGAATTTGCGACTTTCACTATTAGTGTTTTACAAATTCCTTCGTAATATTGACATTGTCGTTTATCTTCTACGACTTTGTGGCCGAGCAATCGAAACGGACACAGTAAAATCGGGGCAACTATACCCCTGGGGCAACTATCCTGGTCTTACCCTAAACATTAAGACGCGAATAGTTCATGTCTCTCCCGAAGCACTCAGTGGCGCTAGTGCATAGCAATGTGAAGTTGCGTCAAATTGTACGATCGAACGGGTATTGCATTTATTGATAAAATAATATTAGTAATAAATATTTATCTGATTTAGGTAGGGTAGGCAGTGTCTTTTTGTCTTGATGGACTGCATGCCACTGGTCATGTGGTTACTGCCTATGGTCTTGTTTTGAGTTCTGTATCATAGGATCGTGAGCTCAATCTCCGCACTGCTTTAGTAAATAGCTTAGATAAGAAGTACAGTGTATTTAAAAAAAGATGTTTGTGAAAATATTTTGCCAACGTTGTAGAAACGCTAAATTTTTATTTCTGTAAGTACGTTTATCCAAACACTTTTACAGGCGTTTCCTATCTACTCGGAAAAGATATGCCAGAAAAAAGTCAGAGGTCACAGTGTTTTTTAAAGTCCAGACATAATCTTGGTCAGATATGTGAAACCATGTAAATTGGTATCTGAAATGGTCGTTATCAATAAACATCATGGGTGTATCTAAAGTCAGGAAAATTAATTATTGAATCAACTTAAATTATCCGTATAATCAAATCACAACTTACTGTCATACGTTGACAATTGTACCTATACAATTATGTATGAAATGGCTTTAACACGGCAAATTAAAGTAGAGTATCTTTTTGCTTGACAATTGATTTCCTTGATGCTACAAACGTGGCTATAGTGCTGCCGTTCTTTAACTAGAAAGGCGTTAACCCTCACTTGGTCAATTGTTACTTTTAGAATGTAGATAGAATCTAAGAGAGTTCAAAATTCTCTATCTTTCTATCTAACAAAGATTTTCACAATACAAATAGTTCCCAAGATATGAAAAGTTTTTAGGCCGTTAAGTGCCATAATTTTGTATGATTCTATCACTTGAAAACTTCTAACCCACACTTCTTCTTTAAAATACTTCAACTGCCGAATGGAATGATTATTATCTAGTATCAATTGATGTGTCCTACAATCAGTAACGTAAGTACCTATCACAGTTTTTAAGAAATAATGAATCGCGCGTTTATTGCCATTTTCTCGGTAACAACTTTTAGGTCTTAACGCCTTTCTAGTTAAAGGACAGCAGAGTGGTGGATCACTTTTCACCCTTATGCCTTAAGAAATAAAGTTGAAAACGTGTCGACTGCCAGTTTCCACGATTGTACCGTCAGGGAAATCCATTGTCAAGCAAATAGATCCATGATATTAATTGTTTTATGTTATGGGTGTCGAAACAGACGGTTCAGTTCAGGTAAACGTCATGAGCCAAACTGATGTAACGTTATTGCTGCCAACTCTAGACAATACAATTAAAGGATGTCTATAGCAATCTTTGATCAACGGTCTAATTTAACCTGCATTTTCCGGACCCATATTTACAATGATCTAATTACGTTATACCAACATAACTTCCCGGAATCTTTCTCTCAAACAATAACAATAATCCTATCAAAACAAACAGAAATATAACATAAACATACATTAACAACCACGCAACAGAAAACTCGAACGCATATCGGAAATGAAAAGGCGTAAATAACACTGGCAGTTATGCGGGGCGAATAAATTTAATTATAGAAACGCTCAGTGATTCACGGGATTCGTACATGAATAAACAAGGGTACGTTCTATAGTTGTCAGAAGGGCTAAGCTATGCTTGCCACGGTTGGTCCGTGGATGAATCCCTGCAAAATGGTTGAGTTGGATGGTGCTCGTACCCGTCAAGTTCGTGAACGGGCGCCGTCGGTTGATACTGGTCGTCTCCTAACTTCCAGGGCTTATTTTAATCTTATATTTAGAATTTTTTCTTCATTTCTTTACATTGTTCTAAAATATCGTAGCAACAAGAATAATGTACCCAAATGTGTGTGTATGTGAGGGCGTCGTGCACAAATCAATGTAGATAATCGCTTGGACGAGGTTTAATTCCTGTTGATTTCGTTTTATTTTGCTTTTGTAAGTTTATGTGATTACTTGTTTATTTATAAGCTTAAACATTATGTATTAGGTACCTATGTTGAAACTGTTTTGTACTTCCTGTCACTTGTCCCTAAAGGTTCATTAGAAAACCAGCGTCAGACAGCATCAGTCTGTCTGGTATTAATGCTGAAATTAACCTTTTTGGCACAGCCTTGAGGCACACACTGTTGTAGTTATTTATTATAACTTTTTTTTTATTTGTTATTATATTTTGTGTTTCACGAACTGTGTCCAAATAAACGGTATTCTTTCTTTCTTTTCTTTCTTTACCCAGGATTTTGTAATAAGTGTCTTGAATTAAAAGAGTGTCTTGTCCGTTCTTCTCCATAGAGATCTACGTTTTGGAATGGGCAACTAGCTTCATCTTTCCAACTAAACGACCTTTTGGCAATCCAAAATAGCTGTAAATGGTTTAATTGAAATAATTGTTTTTTTTTTTTTTGACGAGTGACTATCATTACATACCAAGACCCCAACATGCGTCGAAAAACACGTTAAGCCATTGGCTCCAGCTGTTATGAATCTTAGATGGTCGCCAGAAGCCCAAAAGCCTGACATCTAGTCTTACCAAGGGTATTGTATTACTGAGCTACTATGTTGTGGAGGTCAGAGACAGTGGCTTTTTGTAAAATACTGGTACATAGCTGCATCTGCTTACACTGGAAGGCGACCCCAACATAGTTGGGAAAAGGCTAAGTGGCCCCAACACAGTTCTGCCAGTGGTGCGGGTTGTTCGAAAGAGATACCGCGGTCCCTGGCACACAGGCAACTGAAGGAACACGGGTGGGTTTCAGTCAGCATCCAGGGCGGAAGTTATATGATAATTTCCCAACCTCAAAAAAAAAACCGAATGTATTTGTTAAACCTTTTTCTCTCTTAACTGTATTAGTGGTTCGTAAAATAAATTTTCTAGAAAATGGGACTTAATGGAATTGCTAAAGTTAGTGATCTAAGCGCGATTCGTCACCAAAATTTAACGTAATACAAGAAATCCCGATTCGTCATAATCCTACATTGTTTTCCTTGACATTCTAGAATTGGCTTTACGTTTCTATTCTTATCGTGCAATTAGCCAAAAGTCAGTGACAAAAGAGTACTTCCATACTTACTAATTAAAGGCGTTATGGATCATAACCGACGCAATAATGAACGAATATTGCATAGGGGAAATAGGGGAAAACAAACTTTCTTAATGTTGTGTGTCATTGTGATTAAATTAGGGGAGACAGGACCCTCCCTGTCTTGCGATAAGGCTGTCTGTATTGCCTTACAGTTGGATGGGTACTCGGACAAACTGTGTGCCCATGAGTCATTCTTATCGATATTTTTTGTGAATTCAATTTTGACGAAAATCGAATTACACAATTTTATTTGAGCTAGATTATAAAGACTTTTGAAAACCGATGAGTCGAAAAGTCTGCGATATTCGAGGTAAAAATCTGATTCAGCGTTTTTAAATTGAATCTGAAGCCTGAACTTTTGAAAATCTGGATTTTTCGTGATAATTATTATTTTATTTGATTTTGATTTATAAGGTAGGTATTCGTTCTTAAGATAAAGCAGGTTGCTATGAAGAATAGTGTCGGCAAGATACTTAAATATCTTACGAAATATATTCTAGATACATAACAATCACAAGCTGTTTATTCAAAGAGAATAAACTGAAAGTAAATAATCTCTGTCTTAACATAAAAGTCTTTAAAACATTTATCAATATGAATCCTTTTAAGCGCATCAACAACAATTAACCTTTTTAAAAGTATAACACAGGGACAACACCAATAAAAAAACAAAACGCACGTTGCCCGTAAAAGGCGCTTTTTCGCGTAAGCTTTTATAAACGTTGCAGTGAATGCAATCTTCGTGCAGAACAACAGACAAGCGCGCAATGGCATTGTAAAAAACCTTTTCGCGACCGGCGTTGCAGTCGCGTGAAAATAAAAAAAAGGCATGGTAGAATGTTTGAAGCTGGGATTAAAAGGTTCCGTATTCGTATGTAATTTTGTTGAATCTAGTTGAATTTTTTATAGAAAGTTTTCCGTGGGCAGGGTGGATAGAGCGCATGTATGTCTTCTATTTGAATCAATAATTGAACTCAGCCTGTCAAAGTACACTGCTGGACATAGGGGTTTCCCAGGCTACGCCACAACCTCTGTGTCCTCCACTTTCCGCATTCAGTCTGTCCCAGCCACGTTTATAAAGTCGTCGGTCCATCTAGCTGGAACGTTTCCTGAGACGATTCCTGGGCGTCCAGGAATCATCTGCTCTACCAGCCATCGGTCCTTCGACAAACATGGCCAGCCCACTGGCACTTCAGCTTGTTCACTCTGCGAGCTATGACGGTAACCCTGGATATTTCCGGATATATTATGTCTTCTATTTACAATGAGTAAAAACAACAGAGTTAATCAATTTATGACCAGTACCTATGTAAATAACTTATAATTAACCACTTAACAAGGTAATCAAATCTCGGCCAAGGTAAATTAAAGTTAAATTAATGATTGCTGTGGCCTGTTATCTAAAGACTTGATTAATTTAAATACTTACTTGGTTGAATAGGAGTTTAAATATTTGTGTTTGTGTCTAGGGTTTAGTTTCATACATTTCAGAATGGTTTTCAATCTCAATTCTCATAACCTAAAATAACGAGTAACATATGTTTTACGGAGTGGGTTTGTATACCTATTAGCTTTGCAACAATTTGAATTAATTTTTCAACCTATTTAACTTTGTACGTACTCGAGAGGTTCCTGTTTCGGATAAGACGAAAGGAAACGCCCGGGTGTTTCCATTGCAAAGATCACCTTGAGGACACGGTGGAGCATACGGTGGAGGTCTGCCCGGCTTGGAAGGAGCACCGCCGTGTCCTCGTGAAGGCGATCGGCGGCGGCGATCCCTCGCGTCCGGCCCTGGTCCAGGCCATGGTACGGAGCGAGAGTGCATGGGTAGCCGTCGCTTCCTTCAGCGAAGCAGTGATGCTCGTAAAGAGGGAGACGGCGCACGTGAGGGAGAGGCAGTACATGCGCCCACATGGCCGTAGCTTTCGCAGGAAACGCCCTGGGCGTCGGGAATCCCAGGCTGATTCCCGGCCACCGTAGGCGCGGGCTTGCAGACGGCGAGTAATGAATAGCTCGCTGTCTGGTAAGGACCAAGCCCGGGTTGACGGCGCGTTCTGTTCCAAGCGCGCCTCAAAGAGATGTCAGCAACAACTGATGGGGCCTGCAAGATTCGATGCCTGCCAGGGGTGGGGGTTGTTCGAAAGAAATACCGTCGCCCCTGGCAGACAGGCAACTGTGGGAACACGGGTGGGTTTTAGTCAGTAAAAGTCTGACACGCCCTTCTGCTCCACCCAGAGCGGGAGAAGTTATTTGATGATTTTCCAACCAAAAAAAAAAATGTACGTACAAAGTGAACCATTAGATACGTTTCATGTATTCCAGTCATGTTTGCTTAGCCTTTACCCAACTATTTTGGGGTCGGCTTCCAGTCTAACCGAATGCAACTGAGTACCAGTATTTTACATGGAACGACTGCCTATCTGACCGCCACAATCCAGTTACTGGGTAACAACAAACCCCTTGGTTAGGACTAGTTGTCAGGTTTTCGGGCTTCGGACAACCTGTAACGATTGTCTAAGATCTACGAATGACAGCCGGGATCAGCGGTTTAACGTGCTTTCCGTGCCACGGTGGAGTCTAGGTATGTAAAGATGTCCACCCATCCACAGACTAACCCTGGCAAGTGTAGCTTAATCTGATGGATCACCCCGTGTGGCTGTTATTACTTACACACGAGCCCCTCGTCCTTTATTCCAGTCTTGTAAACAAAGAAACAAAATTTCGGTTTTTTTATCATCCAAGAACTCTAATTGACGTGGGATGACAGGCTTCACTCATTGTCAGCTTTCCCATTTCCCAGATCAACTTGACACATTTTTTCTTCAATAATTTCGACGCGGAACCCTAAAAAAAGACACGATGGAAATTAGATTACGCGCGCGGTGCATACTCCGTGTTATTATAACTTTTTTTTTTTTGTAAAAATGAATGCAAAAATGTATGAGTAAATTGTAAATAATATTAGATCGCGGTTTTTTAAACAAAACAATTTTTTGTTGGTAAATTTTCATGGTGAAAAGAATATTGTTTACGAGTTTAGCCAGTTTTAATTTCACGATTATGTTCATTGAGCGCGAAATTTTGCTTTGTTATTAGTTTTTATTCGGCAAAGCATATTGTAGCTCCCGTTTGTTATTTTAATTCGCTCATGTTCGCTTTTTTATTCCTTTTCGGTTTTGGTAAATGTCTGCTAAAGTTGTGTCGCTAGTAAATAAACCACTTTTGGTTGTATTTAAGATCTCAACATGAAACCCATATTGGCTGATCTAACACTATAGTTATAATTTATAACAGAACAAAAAAAGGGGTTTTCGCTTCATTTTCTCGGGAAAATGGAGCTTTAAGCCCTTTTTTTAACACGCTTTTTTTGGTTGGAAGTCGGTGGAAATCGTTTCCGATATAATTTTAGCAAAACGATGAGATCTGAAAACGTTATTATGTCCTTTTATTATTGAAGAACGAATCTAATGAAGCCATAGGTACATACATATATTCACCAATAAGTAGTTACAGTAATCACTAATTTCCCTCATTAGTGCTCTACTAGGGTCACAGAAAGTCCGCATAAGTTCGTGTTCATTCGGGTATATTCGGAAACAATGTCCCAACAGGATCGTAGTTTAGTGCTTCTGTTTCATTGTGTCCATTTAGTGCGTGCTACTGGAATTAACACCGCGTCAGGGACGCTGATTGATTCTGTGTTAGTGATGTTAGTGTTTAGGGGATGAAAGTTTTAAACTATTCTATGTTTTGAGGATTTCGTCATAACATTATTTAATAAGTACATAATCATAGGTAAAGGGTTGATAAATGATGGTCACGTATTTTTATGGACACAAACATTTTAATTTGGAAAGACCTTAACAGAACTATTGGAGCTTGAGACTTAAGACGCTCAAACTCAAAGAATTTATTTCAAATGAACCAATTAGGTACATGCACTTGAAAATTGTTAATGGATTAGCTAGAAAAATGACGCTAGTTGCTCTCTCTCTTTGCTGAATAAGAGCTTTAGCTTTCACTGTCAACATTTTTATTCAATTTTACCACAGAATATTTATGAATTTGAATGATTTAGTCGACGAGAATATCTATCTGGCCACAGAATAAAATAATCGCACACGACTTACAACTCTATTCATATTATGAAAAAAAGTGAAAATCCCTTGAAGTCCCGCCGAACCCAGCCGAACCCAAAACGGGTTCGCCGGGGCTTTAGCGGCGAATGAAGTGTCTTATTCAAGATTTCTTTTTGTATTGACTATCCTTTGTTTTGTACGGCCTTCTACGACTTTAATATTACGATTGACATAAGCTTTTCGGTATTATAAGTCAGTTAGCACATTTTTGACTATTCTATCATCGTTATTCATAATAGAATGTCACTTTGTTTGGGTCTTCACGACTAGTTTTATCTTTTCTATTTCAAAATCAAAAGTCATTTATTCAAACTAGGCTGAGAGTCAGCACTTTTTGAACGTCAAAATTGCATAAGACAGTCCCCCCAAAAAGCCCACCCTTCACCACTTCCTAGTGCTTTAGCTGGGAAGAAGAAGTGGCGCAACAAACTCCCCATTTCCTAAGTAAGTTTCACTGTCTCTAAAATAATTTATTCAACAGTCAAGCTAAAACAAGGAGTTTGTGGCTACATAAATAACAACAACCGCACAGGTTGATTGATCAGGTTAAACTACGCTTGCCCCGATGGTCCGTGGATGGGTGACCATGTTTACATACCAAGACCCCTCAGTGCCTCGGAAAGCACGTTAAGCTGTTGGTCCCGGCTGTAATTCGTTACGGGTAGTCAGAAGCCGGAAATTCTGACACCCAGTCTTACCAAGAGGTAACGTATTACCCAGTAACTGGGTTGTGGAGGTCAGATAGGCAGCTGCTCCATGTAAAATACTGGTATTCAGCTGCAACCGGCTTGACTGGCCGACCCCAAGATAGTTGCAAAAGGCTAGGCAGATGATGAAGAGTCGAGTGAATAACGATAGTATTAGATCAGCCATTATGGGTTTAACATTAGGATCTTGAAGACAACCAAAAGATCAAGTTCAACAAATACTGTTGAAATCCAAAAATAGAACCTCCAAACTTTCTCCGAACTCTCTGAACACTCCACTCGTATAACACAAAACAAACACAGCTCATAGCTCATCCCTGCACATCTTACAAATGACAATGACAGGTAATTTTGTATCATAAAAATACTCATTCAAGTACTAAGTCTGCGTTTGAATTTTTCCAAAACCAATTTATATTTCAATTTCGTCGAATGTGCTTGGCAACATCGTAAACGCTTTGGGTTCAGGTGAAGATGTAAGATGAGCGAGGAATGAGCGAGGTTCGGGTGAATATTGAGATCTACTACGAACACTATGTTTAAGATCTCATTTGATCGAGCCAAAGTCTGCCCGTTTAGCATAAGTAAATTCACGTTATGGACTAATTACTCTGTAATTAGGTGTAAGAATCTGCAAACTTGTTTGTAATTTTTTTCTTCCATTATACCATTCCATCACCATTAATGTCATTTTTTTCTTGTTTGTCTTTTTATTATTTTGCAATACATGTTTGACTATTTATCAGCATTTTGTGGAGTTTCTTTCAAAAAGTCATCTAAAATTCCCCTACAACATTATGGTATTGGGATTTTAATCGTAGATTTCGATATACCTGCTATTTTCTTTCTATTGAATTCAATTTTAACTTCTTCATGAAAATAAGTAAATTGTAACTGATACAAACGTTTTCAGTATCTAGGTACGATATCGCCTTGACATCTACCAAGTATTGACAGTAAACTGTCTAGGTAGATACTTGACGCTATAATTTCGTATAGACAGACTGGTCATGGCAAATTGAATGCATTGTGGCGCGTTGCAATTATCCGAAACCTGTACAATTTGCCTTGGTCACGTGTAATTACTATATGCTTGATCAAAGCTCAGCTAGTATCGATGGTACTTATGTGAAGTTGTTGGGTAAGGAGATTTTGGGATGCTTATCTATCTTCATTGAGGGGGTTGTTGCTAAGAAATAACAGCGGTACGGTTCGATCGCTCAGGGAGTGGGAGTTGGCTATTATCCACCACGCGAGCCCGGTACAGGTTGGTGGATGTCACACGTCTTCGAATTTTTGAGTCTTGGACTTGCCGATGTTTTCCTTCACCATTTTGAGAGCCACAATTACCACTAGGCCACCACAGCTTTCATCAATAGAATAATTACATCTATCAAACTACGAGTAGGTACATTTTCTTGCAAAGTATTACATTGTTTAAATTATTTTGAATGTGAAGACTGTGTGGGTCATATTTATTAACCGACGAAAAAACGGGGGAGGTTCTCAAATCGGCGCGTATATTTTTTTATGTATGACCACGCATTCGTTTTTACGGAATGGTCCGAATTTGATAATTCTTTTTCACTGGAAAGGGTTTACCCCGAAGTTGGTCACATATAAATTTGGAAAAAATAATCTAACCCTAAGGCTAAGAAACCAGGGGATGATCGATTGTTCACTCACAGATTTTAATGTCGAGTTGTGTATTACAAAAAGTAATCAAAAATTAAGCATGTAGTAATTAGTAGATTATAGCTACAAAAAATTATAAAATAAAAACTTTTTAACAAAAAATTAAACCTTGCTTTTCAGTTTTTTCGCCGGTTTAATTTTTTTGGTTACTTTCTTCTCAGTTTGTTGTAATCATAATCATGATCTGGCAGTTTGAGTAATTTACGCATTCTACGCAAATGTCCTCTCTTTGATATTGTTCGTCGAATCATTGAGCTCCTAAAGTTTTGAGTTGAACTGCACAATTAGTGACAAATACGTGCACTGACTGGACGGGTCCACAAAATCTGTGTGGTCCTCGAAAACCATTTCAGACCCCAATCTACATGTGTTCACATGATCTGACCAAGATTATGTTTGGACTTTAAAATAGACTGACCTCTGAGTTTGTAGTGGCCTTTCTTCTCAGAGCAGTCAGATAGGAAACGTTGACCTCATCTAGTTCAGTAAAATCATTTGTCATTTGTTAATTTACACCTGTGTTTATAGTTGCTATAGTCTTTAAATTTACAACGCAGGGTAATAAATAATGCTTTTTGTATTTTAATATTGCAAATGCCACTCCTTAAAAATCATGAACAGTATTACTCCACTACAATTTTATTCTAGAATCTTTGAAAATAACAAAGAGAACATAAAAAGAAAAATAGTCTATGTCCCAGTGAGACCAGTCTTCAAAGTTAGAAAATAAATATTGTAAGGCGTTTATTTCTTACTGTCTTCGTAAACTTTGTTTTAAATTGTTCATTTTTGTGACAATAAATTTTATCTTTTTGAAGAACGGGAAAGTTGTAAATCCTTTCTGAAAACGTGAATCTTCATTGTTGTAGAATTTATTAGATACTATCAGGGACGTCCATATCTACACCTTTAAGACTATTTTTGCTTGCAGCGCTCGGCCGGGGCGGTAGGGGGCGGTTAACAGATATGGTCATCGTGTTCATGGGATTTTGTTTTCAAACTGTATCATCATCATCATTATAATTTCAGCCGAAAGACGTCCAATGCTGGACATAGGCCTCCCCCAAAAGGGGGGTTTTGCCATAATCGCCACGCTTGGCAGGCGGGTTGGCGATCGCAGTATTGTGGGAAAATGCATAGAGAACGCTGCTGCCCATTCTCTAGTAAGTCCCTTAGTCGCCTTCTATGACACCCACGGGAAGAAATGGGATGGTGCTATTCTTTTACGTCCGGCACCACCCGTATTTCAAACTGTATAGATATGGATTTCTTCCATAGTACCTACCTATTGTTAAATGGTAATAACATTAGTTATCTTGTGACTAAAATTACTCTGCTGAGCAAGAGCAATCGAACTCAGGACAAGTTTGATTCCCGGGTCGGGCAAAGTGTTATTGGGGGTTTTCCATCTTGATTTTCTCAGTAGTAGCCGCATTTCTGCCTGATTGACGGCAATAGACTCGCCCCTCTATAACATGGGACTTAAACATAACTGGTGAAACATAGGTGTACTATAGATAAACCTCTGCACACCCCTTCTGGGAATACATTTAAGATGTTCTATGTATTGGTAAACTTTGTTTTAGATTGCTCATTTTTATGACCATGAATTGTATCTTTTTGAGCGATGTCGAATGGGAGGCATCGCGGCTGAGACAGTTACAGGCTGCGGCGGAGGAGGAGTGTCGGTACTTCTGAGTAGCGCTCTTCCCTTCCGTGGCCTGGACGGGGCCGCCACCGTTTGATGGCGGACGTGGTGGGGCCACAGAGGAAGAGGAGTGTCGGTATAGAGTTGGCCGCTCTCCCTATCCCCTGCGGCCGAAAAGTGATAGGCGGCGGGGCCACTGCTGACCCGTCGCAGGGGGACGTCAGCAGCAGCTGGTGGGGCTCGCAAGGGCCGATGCCTGCCAGGGGTGCGGGTTGTCGAAAGAGATACCGCGGCCCCTGGCACACGGGCAGCTGAGAGAACATGGGTGGGTTTTAGTCAGTAAAAGTCTGACACCCCCTCCTGCTCCACCCAGAGCGGGAGAAGTCATTTGATGATTTCCCACCCACAAAAAAAAAACCGGATACAGCTGAATACCAGTATTTTACATGGAGTAAGGACTGGTAAGACTGGTTGTCAGACTTTCGGGCTTCTGACTACCCGTAACAACTGTCAAAGATCCATGAATGACAGCCAGGACCAACAGCTTAACGTGCTTTTCGAGGCACAGAGGAGTTTTGGTATGTAAAGACGGTCACCCACCTACGGACCAACCGCGGCGAGCGTAGCTTATCCTGATCCCTGATCGATCGACCCGTGTGGCTGATTACAAGCCCCTCTTAAACCTGGGTTTGCATTGTTGTAGAAATTAAAAACATACTCAACATCAAAGGTGTACAAGCAAACCCACATTACCGCAGTTATGTCTTTAAGTCCCATGTATTTAGGAGCGAGCCCATTCTCATCAACCGGACAAAAATTCACGCGCCGGGCTGCTACTGCAGAATTCTAGATGGACCTCATGCTCAGTCGTACCATTTGCGACCACAAAATCAACGAAGCATTCAAGTCAGCAGACATTAATTTTGTATTAAATTAGGTATTAGTAGACAGTATTAACAATGCAATGGAGAGGGCTATGCTTGGAGTTTCCCTACGCGATCGAATCGGAAATGAAGAGATCCGTAGGAGAACCAAGGTAACCGACATAGCCTGAAGAATTGGTAAACTTAAGTAGCAGTGGGCAGGGCACATTGCTCGCAGAACAGTGGGCCGATGAGGCCCGAAGGTTCTGGAGTGGCGACCGCATACTGGAAGATGTAGCGTTTTAAGGACTACCGCAAGATGGACCGATGACCTGGTGAAGGCCGCAGGTATCCGCTGGATGCCAGAAGCACAGAACTGGTTGAAATGGCGGCCAATCACCGCGGCATATATACAGCAGTGTACGTCTTTCGGCTGAAATGATGATTATCATCAACGTAAGGAGCTCATGGCTAAGTAATAATAGCCACACGGGTCAATTGGAAGTTAAGCAACTCTTGCTAAGGTCAGCCTGTGGATGGGTTCCACCCATTACATATTGACCCCTACGTACCAGAAAGTACGTTAAGCCGTTGATAGCGACAGAAATTTGAAGTTCGTTGACAGTAGTTGCAAATAATCAATCAATCAATCAATCTTTATTTGTGAACACAGGTATTACATTATAGGTCTTATGTTTACATTTTAGTTGAGATCTACGTATGTCCAACCAATGAAATTGGGGCACATATATTTTAGCTTTTATAGTAGAAGAAGAAGCAGAAGTCCGAACATCTGATAACTAGTCTTACCAATGAGTACCTACCATGTAACTCAGTAACAGGATTACGGAGGTCATATAAGCAGTCACCATCATTATTTCGGCCGAAAAGCGTTAACTGCTGGCTTCGACCGATTTTGTGCTTCCCGCATCCAGCGGATTACTGCGACCATCACAAGGTCATCGATCCACCTTGTGGGAGGCCCTCCAACTATAAACAGTGGCTCCATGAAAATACTGGTATTTAACTGCATCCGATTATTCTAGCTAGACTGAAACCCACCCTGACACAGTTGGGAAGAGTGATAACTGACGTCGTTTTGTGACTAAAATGTGTATGCATTCTGGCCAGACAAAGACGATGGCCTAACAAACAAGATTTCAAACCATACAATGCCTACTTGTTTTAAGTTGTGTATGTTTGTTGTTGGTAGCAGCTTAAAGTTAGTTAAGTTAATAGCAACGCAAGTAATGCGTAACCCACAATATTGTAGGGGATTACTGAGGAATTAATTTATTAAGATGTAGTTGGGAGGCGAGGCAAACATTTGTGACTTGTCTGTATAACATTTACTTTCAATAGAATGGCCGCACTTGTTAATGAATTTTGAACAATATAAATAAAAGAGTGAATGATTATAATTTAAACAGGGTGTCAGGGACATCGACGCGCAACCTGTAACCATGAATTCAGCACATAATTCTAGACGCCCTTTATTTTTGATGTTGGGAAATCATCAAATAATTTCGCAGGCTTTTACTGATTAAAACCCACCCGTATTCTTTCAGTTGCCTTTATGCCAGGGGCCACGGTACCTCTTTCGAACAACCCACACCTCTGGCAGGCGTCGGCCCTTGTGGACCCGACCAATTGGTGCTGACATCTCTTTGAGGCGCGCGTGGAACACAACACGCCATCGACCCATGCTTGGTCCTTACCGGACGGTGAGCTATCCATTACTCGCGCCGACCAACCAAGCCCGCGCCTACGGTGGCCGGGAATCGGCCTGGCATTCCCAATGCCCAGGGCGTCTCTTGCGGTGACTAGGGCCGTAAGAGCGCATAGATTGCCTCTCCTTCACGTGCGCCGCCTCCCTCTTCGCGAGCATGACTACTTCGCAGAAGGAGGTGACGGCATCTTATGCACTCTCGCTCCGTATCATGGCCTGGACCAGGGCCGGACGCGAGAGATCGCCGCAGCCGATCGCCTCCACGAGGACACGGTGGTGCTCCGTCCAAGCCGGGTAGACCTCCACCGTATGCTCCACCGTGTCTTGAGGGCGATCGACACAGTTGTTATAAAAAAAAAAGAAACAGTTGAAACAGCTTCTATACAAAAGTGCAATACACAGTCAAAACGTATGACGAAAGGACAAAAATTTCAACTCGCGGGAGTTCAGAATCTTGTACTGAATCAATGGTTCAGTTGCGCGACAATGGTTCTGCCACCTTGTATAAAAAGAACGGTAAAAACAAACATTTTCGTAGTAGGTACAGTCACAAGTATAAATATCCGAGCCAAGCTGTCCGGGTAATCAATGGACAGCTCGGCAACAGTATCCGATTTGCACCAGTCTTTCACCAATATCTGTTCTCAATAAGGGAGCAAATTTAGAAACATCAAACCAGTGGGTCTATTAGTAAACTTTATTGAATATCTCACAGTTATTTACCGTTCAATATCATAATTCATTTCAGCCTAAAGACGTCCTGTGCTGGACATAGGCCTCCCCTAGGCTGCTCCACTTTGACCAGTCTTAATAAAAATATAATATTTTAATTCTTTTCTTGATTTAACCTATTTTTTTACTACTCAATAAATACTACCTGTCTTTGTTTTTAATATCAACAAAACGAGACTATTAGACTACAACTCAAGTCAATAAGATATTTGACAAACTCGAGGATGCTTAAATATTTACACACATTTAATAAGATGAAATCTACAAATAAACCAGAAAACGTGAAATTATTCTCGAAAGAAAATGAAAATAATCATTATTTATGTAGGTACAAAAAAGAGAAAAATAAACTTTCCATTGTAACGGAATAATATTCACAATCTCATCCAATCTTGACACAATCGAACCTTCGGACAATTGAATCGAAAGTTTTGAAAGATACAGAATCTATTCAAGCGGGATAAAGAATATGTCTTTATGTAGAATTTATCAAATAGTTGAACAAACTATATTAAAGTTTGCTGTAAGAGCGATGGCGTTGCGTGCGAAGGGAGGAGACGGGATGGTTAGGGTTGCCACGTCATCCTAGCTTCTGACGTTTCATAAGTGCCCTTGCAGGTTTATGTGAAATAAAATATTTTGATTTTGATTTTGAATATAATTTTGCCAGCTGCTGTTGAGAATTAAATTGCTTTGTGTCAGTACATATTTTTTATGAGAGTTTTTTATGCTATTTTAACTCAGGTGATTTGTTTTTCTTTTGTCTCATACAAAGAATAATGTAAGTTTTATATTACAAGAAAATTGGCAACCTTACCTAGGTAATCTGTTCGGCTAGATTTGTGGTGTAAAAAAGGCGACTGTTAAACCACACAGTAACATTTTGTGTCTCTCTCCATAGCATAATTTTTTTCTTGAGTAACCGTGCGGTATATTGTTTCGTATGGATGAAAGTTTTGCTCGCACTCCTGCCAAATTATTCTAAAGAGATTTAATTTATTCTGGACCTAAATCCTCTTCATTATTAATTTCCACGTTTTTGGACAAACAAAATAACACTAGATGATAACTGTCCAAATTGTTTACTAAAATCTTAAAATAATGCCTGCGTCTGTCTTCAAATCAAGAGTGAATAGGCGTATTCTGGGTATGCTCGTTCCAACATAGACATCATCTATCGCTTTCTATCAGGCAAGATTGAGGACAAGAACAGGCCCATCCTACTAATAATATATATATACATATATATATATTATTATATATATATATATATTAATATATATATATATTTATATATATATGGTAGTTTGGATATTTGTAACTCAATCACGCAAAAACGGCCCAACAATTTGGATTACATTCAGTATACCTTAAACGTTCCATGTGGTGCCGGACGTAAAAGAATAGCACCTTCCCATCTCTTCCCGTGGGTGTCGCAGAAGGCTACTAACTTATTAGAGACCCGCCTGCCAAGCGTGGCGATTATGGCAGATCCCCCCTTTTGGGGAGGCTTATGTCCAATAGTGGACGATTCTCGGCTGATATGATGATACCTTAAACCCTGGTAGTACGTTCCCGTGTAACAATATTTCACCTATAAGCCGTTGGCAAAATCTGGGTAAGCAATAAAAAATGTTACAAAATTCCTTACACCAGCCAACATGACATTACTACAAACCATATTACATGACGGTCTAACAGTCGGCCTTACAAAACATCCCGGACCCATCCCATAGCACTCAGGGAAACCGCTTCCAAACTTGGAAGAAGTTGTAAGTAGTCTGAAATAAAACGTGGTCAGGTCTACCCTGCTTCTAACAACTGAAAAGGTCCGTGAAATCCTAACAGGAATGTTACTTACCCATTATGACATGTTCGTGTATTATCTAGTTTGTTTTACTGGAGATGGGATAGACTTTTTCGGTGTTTGTTCAAGAAAATGTCCTAGGAAAAGGTAAGTAGTCTGATTTTTCTCAGCACGTCTAACACCCGGTTTTCGATGTAAAAATTTGATGTTGAGAAATTGTCAAACTCTTATAGTGATGCCTTCACTGTCATCATCATCTGCCTAGCCTTTTTCCTACTATATTGGGGTCAGCGTCCAGTCTAACCGGATGCATCTGAATGCTAGTATTTTAAATGGAGCGACTGCCTATCTTCAATCTAGCCCGCATAAATAGATATTTATTTCCAAAAAACGCAAGAAATGTACTACACAGACTATGTTAAAGGAATCATCTTAAATAATGTTAGGACACAATTTCATAAGTTGTTTTGGTGTATGTATATGTATAAAAGGAATATCCTGGGAAAAAATCTATGATAGGCTGATTAAAACTAGAGTAGTTAAGGTACGTGCTCAAATAATTATGATTTACGAATTAATTTCTAAGAAGAATACTCAGAAATCGCACTTGCAGATACTACCAGTAAAGTGCAAGATTCAACGCATTCAGAAATACGATGACCTGAATAAGAATTAGACTTGGAACAGTTTTATCGATGAAACCTGCTTCGTTTCAAGAGTACGACACTTGATCAGTTTATTGCGTCGCAAATGAAACTGGCAGGCTACAAAATGATTTTTTTAAGTTATAAATCACTACATAGTATAAAACAAAGTCGCTGTCTGTGTCCCTATATCCCTATGTGGAGTTTTTGGCGGGATCGCGTTGGAACATGTCGCACGACTTTTTATTTTCATGAAATTTAGTGAAGTAGCGAATAAAATTGTGTAATTTTGGTAGTGAATTATGCAATTTAATTACGTGTGAGTGAACAAGTGTAGTGAAGGTGAAAATAAGTGACTAACATGGACTTTTCGTGTTCCTCCCAAAAACTCCTAATAGGTTGTTGTAAAGTTACTACCGCTTTACAATAACTTTGACTTGACTGACTAAAGACGACTATGACTGTTTTGTAACTTCGTGCCCGATATCGGGCCATTTACTTGATCAAAAAGAAAAATTACTTGACACTGGCTAAATGCACAAACCGTGCGAAGCCAAAACCCAAAAACAAAAAAAAAACAAAAAATATATCCCTATGTATGCTTAAATCTTTAAAACTACGCAACGGATTTTGATGCGGGTTTTTTTAATAGATAGAGTGATTCAAGAGGAAGGTTTGTATGTATAATACTCCGACCTCCACGCGGGCGAAGCCGCTGGCAAAAGCTAGTAAATTATAAAAGAATAGGCCCAAATTAACAAAAATAAAAGTCTAACTAACGCACAGCGGGTATATTTATAGGAAAAATTTCATGCGATATTTTGATCTTCTTAAAATCCTCGTTTTTTGCTGCAACGATAAGACCGCCGTTCCGTGTGGTGCCGGACCTAAAGAATAGCAGTATCCTATTTCTTACCATGGGTGACGTAGAAGGCGACTAAAGGACTTACTAGCAGCGTTCTCTATGCATTTTACCATCATACTGCGATCGCCAACCCGCCTGCCAAGCGCGGCAATTATGGCAAACCACCTCCTTTTGGGGGAGGCCTATATCCAGCAGTGGACGACATTCGGCTGAAATGATGATAAGACCACCATTGTACAAGGACATCAATCATTTCGTTTCCAAAAATAACAAGTGCGAGTCGGATTCGCCCACCGAGGGATCCGTAAAAATTAGAATTTTTTCCTTGATGTTGTGAATGGCGGGGGAATTTTTTTTAGATTTAATTACAAAATTATAGTTTTCATATTTTTCCCCGTACTGGTAGTATAAGACGATACTACTTGCCAAATTTCATAATTCTAGGTCAACGGAAAGTACCCTATAAATTTTGATTCCCTTGAGAGTACGTTATACATATTTTGCGGCATAAACGGTTGTATCTTTTTTTTACGATAACTTAGAAGTTTGATTTTTTTTCACAGCTTCAAGGGACTGTAGTTTTGAGTATATGATTTTAATTTGAACTCGATACCTCCACGCGTTTCCGAGATAAAAGGTCTTGACATCGTCTTGACTCCGTTTTTTACTTTGAGGTACGGAACCCTAAAAAATGCTGTTTTCTTATGGGAAATAACATTGTGTCCATTTTTTATTACAACGCAAGTCTACATCTAACCCCCTGGCTGCTATTTGAGTTTGAAAGTTCTAAAAATCATATTTTTTCCAAAAATATTTTGACAGACACAAACAGTTAACCATGGTATAAATGGATATAATAATTTTATAATGAAACTAAGATTTAGTATTTTCACACTTAAATACACGTGCTTGCGACATGTTAATAGGCAAACAGAACAAAAATGCCATAGATATTTTCGTTATCGTCAGTATATTGGGTTTTGAAAGTTAGCAGCGGCGGATGTAATGGTAAAAAATGTTGAAGGTGTTATTTCCCAACACCGTATTCTTTCTGGCTTTAATTTTTATCTATAAAATGTTCGAAACCTGAATGATGTCCTTTAAGTTTTCATAACTGTGCTATTCTATAAATAACTGCCAAAAAGGAAATTCTATTTAGCTTCTGTCTATACATCCAAACAATCTCAATAGACATTTTGCCACATCATACAATTTCTCTCACAAAATAAAATAAAAAGGAAGATATGACTGAAAAATATGCAGCCGGCATTGAAGCGACAATCAGTGGGGACCATCTGAATTGCACATTCTCTTTTCCCTCCCTTACTTATCAAACCACGTTTGGCGCTCATTGCTTTTTATCGTTATTTTTTCCTCCCACTTCAATTTTAGACGGTCCTTGTAATAGAATATTATAGTATGTAGCTGTTGTTTTAGTTTTGTCAATATTTAGATGATTTTTTCTGTTTTTTTTTTTTTTGGCTTGCGATGTGTTATTTAAGTTATAAGCAAATTATCTCTGCATTCTGTTTAACATGTAACATCTTTGCGTTAAATTCGAATGAATTTATGTTCATATGAAGTATTTATAATGGCTGTTAGTAGTGGTTGAATTTTGGACATGTATTTTTCGTTGATTTTGTTTTTTTTTATTAAAATGGGACACCTAGACTATTTGTATAGCATTAAAATACACTCAAGTTTTCGTAACACTCGTCATTATTAATGTTAAAACTAAAATTCCACACAAGCCCGTTAAATTTAAAACTTGTTGTTAAAATGAGGTAGGTGAAAATTAGTAGGTAGGTACACAAATTTTTCTTGAAGTAGTAGTAGTAGAAAAAGTTGTGTGGGGGGAAATGGAGTTCCTAGGTTTTCCTAGACTATTAAAAGTTACTATACCTTTTCCCATTTCTTCGGGGAAACAAGGCGTTATGTTATTTGTCATGTTTTATGTTACATTGTAAAAATAAATATTTTAGAGTAGGTATAATGGAAAACTCCCATCCGAACTGTTTTATTAAAGAACATTCAAAGATGAACGGCGCGCCCGTTACTATAATTCCCCATTTAGTTCACTTACCCCCATATTCATAAACGATGATTAAAGTTAAATGGTGTTTAAACGTCAAAAATGTATGGTTAAACAGACGCTAATCATAACTTAACTTTAATCATCGTTTATAAGGGGGTTATTGATTAAATCCACAATTTTGTATTTGTAACGTAATTATTTTGATTAAAATCACTTCCATTTTTAAATCTTTTTTTCAATAGCATTAACAGCTAACTCAAGTGTTCCTAAAACCGTTCGTGTTTCATTTTAGTTTAAAATAAAAACAATCGACTGCATCTAAGCACTATGTTCGATACTAAGTTGCCAAACACAATGCAGATAATACAATCAATTAATCAATCTGCCCAACCTTCTCCCAACTATTTTGGGATCAGCTTCCAGTCTAACCGGATGCAACTGAATCATCGTCATCATCATTTAAGCCGAAAGGTGTCCACTGCTGGAAATAGACAAAAGGGGGGTTTTGCCATAATCGCTATGCTTGGCAGGCGGGTTGGCGATCGCAGTATGGTTGTAAAAATGCATAGAGAATGCCGCTGCCCATTCACTAGTAAGTCCCTTAGTCCCCTTCTAGGATACACACGGGAAGAAATGGGATGGTGCTATTCTTTTGCGTCCGGCACCACACGGAAACAACTGAACTGCAACTGAATACTAGTATTTTTCATGGAGCGACTGCCTATCAGACCTCCACAACCCAGTTACTGGGTAACACGATACCCGTTGGTAAGACTGGTTGTCAGGTTTTTGGACTTCTGACGACCCATAACGACTGTCAAAGAACCACGAATGACAACGGCTTAATGTGCTTTCTGAGGTAAGGAGGGGTCTTGGTATATAAAGGTGGTCACCCATCCACGAATCAACCGCGGCAAGCGTAGCTTAACCAGATAGATCGACCCGTGCGACTGTTATTACTTAGCCACGAGTCTCTCTACGATGCAGATAATACATTATCTATAAATGCCAAGCCTTTACAACCACAAAATGTAACTCAAACATTTCAGAACAAGCTCAATATATGATGAAACTGTCCGTCACTGCTGCACGTAATCGTGTTATCCGGATAATCCGGTTTAAAATTTAAAATTCCTTACCAAAGCCGTTTATATCCGTGATTCACTGTTAGCCGAGTTTAATTATATTTGACATCAATTTGATTGATACGTCGGATAATCGTATTCTCTTGTATTACTTTACTACTTAAAAGAGAATGATACTGCTATTGCGCTTTTAAACAATAGCGTATACATTTTTGCAAACAATGTTTATTTTAAAGTAAATAAGTATAGTGTTGATTGGCTTAAAACAATCAACGTAGTTAAACCGAACACGTTTTTATTGTAACTACCAAAACTACTGTCGAAATAAAAAAGAAGGCCGTAAAACATCGAATGAAATTAGGATATTCTTACCAATCTTAAATAATTAGCTGAAAAGATAAGGCAAAACATGACCAAAGATTATTGTGGCTAAGTAATAACAACCGAACTGGTCGATCGATAAGGTTAAGCTACGCTTGCCACGGTTTATCCGTGGATGGGTGACCACCTTTACATACCAAGACTCTTCCGTGCCTCGGAAAACACGTTAAGCAGTTGTTATTCGTGGTTCTTTGACAGTCGTTACGGGTGGTCAGAAGTCCAAAAACCTGACAACCAGTCTTATCAACGGTTATCGTGTTACCCAGTAAGTGGGTTGTGGAGGTCAGATAGGCAGTCGCTCCATGTAAAATACTGGTATTCAGTTGCAGTTCAGTTGTTTCCGTGTGGTGCCGGACGTAAAAGAGTAGCACCATCCCGTGCCTTAGACAACACGTTAAGCCGTTGGTCCCGGCTGTCATGATGACCAGTCTTACCAAGGAGTGTCGTATTACCCAGTAACTGGGTTGTGGAGGTCAGATAGGCAGTTGCTCCGTGTAAAATACTGGTATTTAATTGCATCTGGTTAGATCGCACCTGACTCCAGCATAGTTGGGAAAAGACTACGCAGATGAAATAGAAGATTACGTATTTTATTACTTTGGATAAACCTGTTCTGTGTGGTTCCGGACGTAAAAGAATAGCACCATCCCATTTCTTCCCGCGGGTGTCGTAGAAGGCGACTAAGGGACTTACTAGAGAATGGACAGCAGCGTTCTGTATGCGTTTTACCACCATACTGCGAGCGCCAACCTGCCTGCCAAGCGTGGCGATTATGGCAGACCCCCCTTTTGGGGGAGGCCTATGTCCAGCAGTGGACGTCTTTCGGCTGAAAAATAATGGATAAACCTGAAAAGAATTAAGAAATAAACACAAACATTTTTACAAAACCCAATTATGAACACAACATTCAAACTCAAAGGCCTTGAATGTCCCCCCCTATTGACTCAACACACAAGTTATCCTCAAACAAGATACTCGAAGACAAATTACTGCGTGACAGCTCTAGAATTCGATTCAAATGAATCGATTTGCAGTTATATAGGCACTCTTAATTGAACCACAGAGACCGCATTCACTGCGACCACAATCCGACCATAGTGCTGTGAAGAGCTACCGTCTGCCGCGCTTAATTGGTGGTTAATCGATTTGTAATTCACCAAGTTTGTATGCTGCGCTCATGTATAGTTTATTGCAGACGAATTTTTTGGGAATCATTTCTTTTTTTTAAGTAGGTAGATACTGTTTTTTGTTTTGTTGGGTGGGAAATCATCAAATAACTTCTCCCGCTTTGGGTGGAGCAGGAGGGCGTGTCAAACTTTTACTGACTAAAACCCACCCGTGTTCCCTCAGTTGCCTGTATGCCAGGGGCCGCGGTATCTCTTTCGAACAACCCGCACCCCTGGCAGGCATCGGCCCTTGCGTGCCGCACCAGTAGGTAGATACTGTTAGGTTTGTAATTTTCTTTATGAGTATACTAGCGTTTGCCAGCGGCTACGCCCGCGTGGAAGTCGATAACTATTCCACACACCGTGCGATCAGCAAATCACTTAAAACATATACTTTTATTGTATCTTGGAATCAGTAAATTATATATGAGCTTATAACTTAATAAATAATTTGCATAATTACCATCATGTATCTATGATTATTGTGTGTTACGTATATGTTTGTTAGCAGTTGAAAGTAAAATCTGTGTTAAGCTTTGTAGGGTGGTGTATTACTAGCCTCATAAAGTACCCCGAATTATAATGAGGTAATCTAGGTTGGGCACGCCACGATTGCGGCGGTAAGTCCCCTCTTTGAGGAGTGGTTTGAGAGGCGGCATGGCGTCCTCACCTTCCGCCTGACACAGGTCCTCACCGGACACGGTTGTTTCGGGAGGTTCCTGTTTCGGATAGGGCGGGAGGAAACGCCCGGGTGTTTCCATTGCGAAGATCGCCCAGAGGACACGGTGGAGCATACGGTGGAGGTCTGCTCGGCTTGGGCGGAGCACCGCCGTGTCCTCGTGGAGGTGATCGGCGGCGGCGATCTCTCGCGTCCGACCCTGGTCCAGGCCATGGTACGGAGCGAGAGTGCATGGCTAGCAGTCGCCTCCTTCAGTGAAGCAGTTATGCTCGCAAAGAGGGAGGCGGCGCACGTGATGGAGATGCAGTACATGCGCCCTCACAGCCGTGGCCTTCGCAGGAGACGCCCTGGGCGTCGGGAATCCAGGCTGATTCCCGGCCACCGTAGGCACGGGCTTGCGGACGGCGAGTGATGGGTAGCTCGCTGTCCGGTAAGGACCAAGCCCGGGTCGACGGCGCGTTGTGTTCCACGCGCGCCTCAAAGAGATGTCAGCAGCAACTGATGGGGCCCGCAAGGGCCGATGCCTGCCGGGGTGCGGGTTGTTCGAAAGAGATACCGCGGCCCCTGGCACACAGGCAACCGAGGGAACACGGGTGGGTTTTAGTCAGTAAAAGTCTGACACGCCTTCCCGCTCCACCCAGAGCGGGAGAAGTTATTTGATGATTTCCCACCCAAAAAAAAAAAAAAAAATGTACCTTAGGATTAGTGTATTTGTTGATTGTTCCTGTCGATAAATAAATATATTTTAAAATGGTAATGAAATGAATGATAACTATCCCACGGGAACGCACTAACTGGATCAATAAAGAATTCTAAATTTTAATCCAGGCTATAATCTATCTTTGTGCCAAATTTTATCCAAATCCGTTAAGTCATTTTTGCGTGATTGAGTAACAAACATCCAAACATCCAAACATCTAAACATACAAACTATCACATTTATAATAATATGGAGTAGGATATGAGAAGTGGTGAACATGATTAATATTTTATAATGTGCGGTTTGTCATCCGTATGGTGCAGAACGTAAAAGAATAGCACCATCCCATCTCTTCCCGTGGGTATCGTAGAAGGCGACTAAAGGACTTACTTGAGAATGGGCAGCAGCGTTCTCTATGCATTTTACCACCTTACTGCAATCGCCAACCCGCCTGCCAAGCGAGGCGACTATGGCAAATTCTCCCCTTTTGGGGGAGGCTTGTGTCCGGCAGTGGACGTCTTTCGGCTGATATCATATGATGATGAGTTTATCATCATCATCATCTGCCTAGCATTTTCCCAGCTATGTTCGGGTTGGCTTTCAATCTAACCAGATGCAGGTGAATACCACTATTTTATATGAAGCGATGGCCTGTCTGATCTCTATAACCCAATTGCTGGCTAACACGATACCCAGGCTAAGGTAAAGTTGGTTGTCAGGCTTTCGGGCTTCTGACGACCAGTAATGACTGACAAAGATCTACGAATGATAGCCGAGACCAATATAGCACACGACATGACGTACGACTACATGCGTTGCAAGACACAAAAATAATTTTGGAAGTTGGTGACTTTGGATATGTATTTAAATTTTTTGTCACCGCCTTCCGAAATCAAAGTTCTTTTTCCGTTTTTAGTGTTTTTTTGGAAGTCGGTTGCTTTTTTTTAAGTTTTTATTTTTCACTTTTTAGTGGTTCACATGTGCTTACCCCTTCACAGCGTCCCGGCGTGATGTTTTGTTATGAACTGGTGTAAACAATAGACAGACATGAGATTTCAGCTATTCCAGTCCATTTGCTATCATTTATTGAGGAGTTCCGTTGCCTATCTCCGAAGTTCTTCATCAAATCTCCACCAAATTGAAATGGGACCACTCCGAGAAAGTACTCTTCCAAAAACTACCCAAATTGCTTCAAGTGTGCCTAAAAAATTTGAAGAGCTCTCTATTTCTCCAGGATCCCATCATCAGATCCTAACTTGATGATATTGGAACCACCTGGGAATTATACCCTCTCAAACAAAAAAAAATCCAAATCGGTCCAGCCATCTTCGAGTAATCGGGGTACATAAATAAAAAAAAAAAAACAGGTTTCGACGAATTGAGAACCTGCTCCTTTTTGAAGTCGATTAAAAAGTAATCAATCATAAAATCATTATTCAATTTATAAATCCCTGTAAAAAAACGTTAGCAAGAAAATTCAAACCTTATAACGAAATCTGATTTTAAAAGTATAGATCAAATTACGCATCAACCGTTTATAAAGCACACATGCAAGCTTTGCTTGAATACCCCTTTTCCAATTTCAATAAGTATACTCCTTTTTCAATTTCAATAAGTAGTTCAATTTCCTACAAGGTCCAATATTCTGCACAAGTGCACATGCCCATTTACAGTCCAAATCCCAGGTCTCTAGTACCTAAACGTTATTCCGAAGTGCAATGTCAGAGCAAAGAAGAAAATAATACGTTTTTATAGCGTGTACAGAACCACATCTAGGTTCTTTTGAAAGAGAATAAACATCTCTTGAGCTCACAAACATTAAGTTTCAAGTACAAGCGGTTGAAAGCAACTACCATTGTAGACTGACCGTAATTCTGTGAGAATTATCTGAATCTGTGGTGGCGAGTTTGATTGTGCAGTTCTGATTTATTTTTTCTTTCTAAGCTTGCTTACTTGTAACTTGGTATAGAGAAAGTGGAAATGAAATATTTTTATTTTTCACATAAACCTACATGGGCACTTACGAAACATCAGAAGCTAGGTTCACGGTTCCAATTGGTTGTTTCCTATGGAGAAGAGCCAGCAAGAAACTCTACGGTTGCTCTTTTAAATAAATAATAAATAAAAAGGTATGGGAGGGCAGTGTAAGTCTGTCAACAAGTACCAGGTATGGAGCAGTAATCTATTAACTGCTCCCAAATTATTATGTACTTTTTTACATAGTTAGGCCGTCAATGAGGTATCAGGGATATGTCGCTTGTGCAGAAGATATTGGAAAAGCCATGCTATCTCTTAGAAGAGGTCTGGTTCAAAGTGGAACAGCGGCTTACCAATACCAATAGTTTCGATACTGGTAAAGAATAATTGGTCTCTTGATTAGACTCTCAAAGCAACTTCAATTCAGTCTGCATTCAGGCTACTTTATTACAGGTGCAGCCTATGTGGTATTTTTTGGGTGAGAAATCATCATGTAACTTCTTCCGCTCTGGGTAGAGCAGGAGGGCGTGTCAGACTTTTACTGACTAAAACCCACCCGTGTTCCCTCAGTTGCCTGTGTGCCAGGGGCCGCGGTATCTCTTTCGAACAACCCGCACCCCTGGCAGGCAGTCTATGCGGTCAGGTGCGTGTTCTATGCTAGGTTAGTTTCAAGACATCGGTGACGGTATTGCTACAGGGTTAGATTAAACCAGCATCCAACCAATTTATATGTAGAAAAAGTTGGGATTTAAAAGAATAACTATTTTTACCGAGCAGGATTCTGAGCGAAATATAGAAAAGATTTTCTGAATATTCATTTTAGTTTATTTGTGAAGATATTTACATAATTTAAAAACTACCGGTCTAAGGGTTGATTTACAACAGTTAGATAACTTTTAAATGAAGATTTTATCTGAGAGTTTGTCATATCTTCTATACAATAGTTGTCAAACCTCAATATTTATTCCTGATATAAAAGTTATTTGACTGTTGAAAAATCAGCTCTTAAAATAATAACGTGTACAATTTTTTTTTTTATAATTTCTAAATAGGCTGCCTGCTCTTGACTCATGTAAAAGGAAAATAATCATAGGGCACCAAAAAGTTCATCCGTATCGTTGTTTCTGAATTGAAATTATAAAAAATTGAGTTGTGAAAGAAATTTATTAGGTACTGTGGAAGCTCGGACGAGCTCCCAAGTACCGGGTGTGTAACAAATATGATTACAACTCAATGGGACGTTTAAACTGTGGGATTTCACGTTTATTTTAAGAGTTAGAACATTACAAGTCCGCGCCTGTCATTAGAATCAAAGCTCTCGGAACAAAACCTATGTAAATTTTTTTGACGTTCTTATTTTAGAACTTCCTGATTTTTCGAACGTAGACACAGCCCAATCATTGGCTGCCAGTATATGCGTGAGGTTCTTCAGTAAGCGAAAAACCTCTGCAGTACCATTATTTTAACCAAGTTTATTTACAAAAGATTACATTTTATTCATTAAAAACTTTGTCCAAAAAAAACAACCGAAAAAACACTACATAGTGAAAAATAACTTTAATTTCGGAAGGCGGTGACAAAAAATTTAAATACATATCCAAAGTCAAAAAGTTTTTATTTTTCACTTTTTAGTTAAAGTACCTACCCCACTAATTCGAAATTTCATCATCCTTGGGGTCAAAACAATGCATATTTATGCGATAACAGCAATCGCGGTTGATTTGCTGTTATTTTTTGAAGAGTTCCGTTGTCTGTCTCCGAAACGCATTATCAGATCTATATGAAATTGAAATGAGACCACACGGAAAGCACTAGCTTTCAAATAAAAGAATAATCATCAAAATCGGTTCACCCAGTCGAAAGTTATGAGGTAACAAACATAAAAAAAAACATACAGTCGAATTGGGAACTCCTCCTTTTTTTGAAGTTGGTTAAAAAAAACAACTTGAACTATTGTACGTCTTCACAGACAACTGTCAAGGTGTAGCACAAAACTTATTTAGTGTTATAACAAGACGGATTTTTTTTATAATTTCTTCCCGTATCGCTTGCAACCATGCCAATTTTTTTCTCATATTTCAAATTCCGATATAAAAATAGCAGAAAAAAAATACAATTCAGACACAAATAGTAAGGGTCGAGTTTCTTTGAGTGTCGCGAAAGAAATTCCTCCCATGAATCCCGTCTACCGCACACCTGCGAATAGAGGACGTTGACCCCCCGTTTTAGGAAGCGTTTTAAACTTTGCGTCGTTTCGACGTAGTTTTATAGAGTTGAGAGTACTGGACTGTAGTGGGGATGTAATGGGTGACTGTGGACGGAGTTTGGCGTTTAGGTTCGTGATGTAAGGTATTATTGGAAGTGACTGGAAGAAGTTTATCGAATGGGAGCTAAATTTTGTCTACTTAGATAGGTTTTGTGATATGTTTTTACAATATTGATGAATTCATTAGGTATGATTTAAATCAAAGCATGAAAAGGATTTTTCACTTCTCATGCTCTAAAAGTACGCCAATATAACCCTACGAAGCGGGACTAAAGTGACCACTTTAGTCTCTAGGGAGTGAAAAGTAATTCGTTTTTGAATTTCCTTCATGTGACATAGGCAAACTCAAACAGCCAGTAAATATACTATTATCTGTGGAGCGTGGACCATCTTCATTGCGAAAATGTTGAGAGTTTTAGTTCCATGGTTTTTTCGTAAAGAAGGTGGCACCAGGTGTTTTAAATTGTTAATCTGTGACTAATTTAGAAGATTTTTTTATTTTATTAAGTAATATTTATTCAATGTTTTCGTACTAAATTAACTATTTTTCTCGCACTCAAAGTGAAAAGTATAGTTTGCACCTAGAGACTAAACGCCAACTTAATATAACCTTCGGTTTCATTGACAATGCTCGGGAGTCACACCACCTCTGGTATATTATGGCTTCGTTTAGTCCCTCGATGTAAAATATACTATAGTGATCATTCTCTTGACCTTATTCCATTTTATTTGGGAACGGCGCGATATTTCTTTTTCTTCCATAGAATTGGATTTTTTTTGTTTAGCTTTTACTGTCCACTGCTGGGCAAAGGCCACCCCCAAGTTCTTCCAGGAACTCTCTTTCGCGCCACCTCGAACCAGCCCTCGCTGTACGCATCCGCAAGTCGTCCCGCCACCGCTTTCTGGGCTGGCGGCGGCGGAATAAGAAATATTTATTTGACATCGACGTACATAGAAACAAGGTGACACTTGGATGTAGTTAAGCAGAAAGGACTCAATCCACACTTGGCCAAAATTGAGTTAAGTATGCCATCTTCTGAGGGTCGAATCTATCATGTAGTGAAAGCCCTATTTTTTTAATGTACACGGAAACTAGTTTTTCTCGCTACCCTGACGCAACCCACTTAAGAAGAGCACATAAAATGTCAAACTTCAAACGCCCATAACTCAAAAGTTACTTTATGTGGATTGAGTCATTTCTGCTTAACTACGTCCACTTGATTTAAGCATGCAAATAGCCTGGCACAAAATAACTGATCAGAGACACATGCTAGGAAATACCTATGTTCCAGACTTCTCTTTCAGTCGTCATCTCGGTAGTACCCATATCATCTTTCGCACTGTACATCTATTGTTTTTTGGTTTTTCTCTACTCTTATATTCAAAGGATTACGTAATAGTAGATATTTTCAGCAGTACGACACTAAACTTTATAGTTCCGTGCTTTCACTAATGCAGTCGTATGTAGATGTAAACTGTCTACGTATTACAATTTACGATAGAAGAACTGCACGTCGGAAAGCTTTATAGTTCCCTCTGTCGTCATGCGTTACACCATTAATGTCTACCGCAGTTTCTTAAAAGCTTTTATTGTTATCTTCTATTATTTCATTAAAACTATTTTTTTTGTAGTATGCACTTTAATAATTCAAAATAGTAATCCATCGGTATCGGAAACCAAGCAACCGGCGCGGTTGTTAGGGCTCCAATGAGAAGAACCTCCTAACAATATGAGCCGCATCCAGACGTCCCGGTTTCGAATCAAACTGCCAAACAAGTCTCCGCAGATGTTGGTGGAGGCTCTTGGTTATAAAGCCATTAACCATTGATTTTATGGTAATTATTATAACAACATCAGTCAATATTTTCACACATTATTTAAGAATGAAATTAAAACTAAACTGAAATGCTGTAGAATGAGTATATCCTTATAATATTTATATTTTTACTAGCTTTTGCCCGCGGCTTCGCCCGCGTAGGGGTCGGAAATTTTCCCACGGGAACGTACTATCGGGATAAAAAGTATCCTACGTGTTTATCAACCATTCCATAATACATTGTTTTCACATATCTCTATTGGTTTACGCGGCGCACGCCAGTAAAGATTCCAGTTGGCATGATTTTAGCCGACATATTCAGCAATTATCGTCGTATTTCAACCAATTTACACAAAACCTTAACAAATTATATACTAAAACCTTCCTCAAGAACCATTCTATCTATTGATGAAAAGAACATGAAAATCGGTGCAGACAGACAGACGCGGCGGAGGACTTTGTTTTATAATATGTAGTGATATCATCAACTCAGTAACAGGATTCGGTTTTGCTTTCATCTTCTTCTGTATAGAAATAATTAATGCTTTTTATCTCAACTTCCAATACACCTTATATCTTTAACTTAAAATCTGTTTCTGCTTTTCGTAACCCAAGTTAATATACAATCTTCGTCTCAATTATTATAATGATTAGGTTCAAAGATCATTTACAAGTGCCATTAAATTCTCTCTTTACAAACGTTTTGCTTACTGAAATAACCTGCTTCTAGCCTAAATAGATGAGCGTCTCAATTTATACAGAATCAGTATAATTGGAAGATCTTGAGCAAACTGAGTGGCTAAACTAAAGCCAGGTCCAAAAGTTGAAGATATTTAAATTTGTGTATTCAAAGTTGTTACTCAAAGCTCATTTACAAAGTATCTTTTGAGAAGTGGCAAAGGAAATTTAAATCTAAGACTTGTAGTATTGTTGGTAGCTGAATAGAAGCGCTGTGCCTGAAAAAGCAATTTAAACTGCTTCTGAGTCTATGTATGTGCAAGCGATAAGCGGGGAGAGAGAAAATAAATAGCGAATAAACGTTTGTTCATTCGTTCTTCCGTGGGTCAACTAAAATTAGATTTAAGAGCATTTTGAAGTGTTATGAAAGAATATCCAAAGTTGAAACAATGATACCTACAGAAATTGCTTTTCAATCTGACTATAATATCGTTTATTTTCAAATACATATGATGGTCTGAACTGCTGTAGAAAAAGGGAAATACTTTGGACAAACTATTTGACAAAAAGGACAAAAGAACAAGGCTCACGGCACATACAAAAAAACCCACGTCCTACAGCAAAGAGAAGTATCACAAAAAAATAACAAAAAATAGTAAAAACTTTAGTACTTCCGATCGCCATCTTTACAGTCTAACTCTAACAGATATTTTTTAAATTAAATATAGTTTGTTCAAGTTAGTTCAATAGTTTGTTCAAAGGCTAAATATTTACAAGAATAGAAGTACAATATTGAGAAATACTTGGCTATCTTGACTTTTAATCAAGCTCAACTGACGGTAGAAAGTATTTCTAAGAAGAACCTGTTACTTTATGAATATCAGATGTTTAAAAAGTATTTTTTTTAATATTTAACATTATGCGGTTAATTCACTCTCCTGTGAAATTGCTAATTTTGACTTATGTGGCTACATTATATAAATGTTCGTTAAAACCGAGAGAGAAGAGGTACCCTTGATTTTGCAAATATTGGTGAAATATCCGAGAATGATCTTTGTTTTTGGACGGGCTTAAATCATTAAAAGTTTAATAGATTATTAGATCAACTTCCGGCACTCCAACTACGCTCTCAAACACTTAAAGTAGATTTAGGAGTATATCTGTGTAAAATCCGAAATGGAGAATGCTAGAATTGGTACTATATTTGGTTTTTTTCCAAACACACTATAGCCAGAAAAATACTTTTGGCAAGATCATGTCATGACTGACTTTGTGGCGCTCCACATGGGTTTAAACCATATAACCCGTGAAGAAACAGTTAGACGAAACAGACAGTATATATTCGGCAGTGAGGATATTCCCAAATCGATTATTATTCTTGATGGTACTTACCTGTCCGTTTCCGACGCTGTCGCCGAGGTGCTTGTGGCTAAGTAACAATAGCTGCACGGGTCAATCTATCAGTTTAAGCTACGCTTGCCGCGGTTGGTCCGTGGATGGGTGACCATCTTTACGTACCAAGACCCCTCCGTGCCTCGGAAAGCACGTTAAGCCGTTGGTCCCGGCTGTCATGTGTGGATCTTTGACAGTCATTACGGGTCGTCAGAAGCCCGAAAGTCTGACAACCAGTCTTACCAAGGGGTATCGTATTACCCCAGTTACTGGGTTGTGGAGGTCAGATAGGCAGTCGCTCCATGTAAAATACTGGTATTCAGTTGCATCCGGTTAGACTGGAAGCCGATCTCAACATAGTCGGGAAAAGGCTAGGCAGATGATTATGACTTACCTGTCCGTAGAAAAAAGTTCCAACTATTTGTTTCAACGACGCAGCCTTCACAAGTATCGATACTTAGGAAAGCCATATATGATCATTTGTGCCGACGGTCATATAATTGACATAACTAGACCGTACGCCGCTACAATCATAGATGCCGACATATTGACGCAGATTTTAACGAATCACAGTGGTCCCATTGAAGATTGTGTGTGGTATTATTATTTTCATGAAAATAACGTTATTATACTGGACAGAGGCTTCTGGGACGCGATTCCAGTTGTAGAGGAATTCGGCTATGGAGCATATATGCCTCCATCAAATAGTCGAGGTTAAAGGCAACTAAGCACGGGAGATTCCAATAAATCAAGGCTTGTCACAATTTGTAGATGGGTCGTTGAAGCAATTAACGGCTGACCCAAAAGAGATTTTAAAATATTTCGGCACAGGTCATTCAATCGTGATTTGCCATAATTATTTGAAGATTTTAAAATAGCAGGTGCTCTAAAATATTAATGAGCCATTCGATGACAGTCAATAAACAGATGCAATTATTGAAATAATACACCGCAAATTACGTAAGCCAAACCTTTTGGCAGATTATGTACAAGATCAGCAAAGAGTCCCATTTATGATATTAGAATCAAACAAGTGAAGAAGTGAGGGATTTTCCCCCACAATTTTATTAAGATTTAATTATGATAATTGGGACATACCATCCAAGAATAGCTCGTTCATATTGCAATAAACATATAAATGCAACAGATGTATATGAAATAGAATTGGTACTTAGAAACAATAAATATTAATAATCTGGATAATAATGTCCTCATAAGGTGTAGGATCCAATCACGGCACGTTCGAAGAAGAGAGTACTTTACTTATATATTCTAAAATAAAGAACTTGAAGAGAGAAATAACATAATTAAATATTGTTTTTCATGCATACATGGGCGAAGGACACTGGGAGTATGCGCCCATGTCTTGACAATTATATATTACTTAGGTTGGGTAAAAAATAAACCAGAACATTTAAACCGCCATATATTTCTTAAATACTGTATTAAGAGATGTTGAACATTGAATAAACGTTCTGTTTTTGTTTCTTGGACTTTCCTTAAACTCATCTTTTAAAATCTATGTTAAACATCAACAGAATGTTCACCATAGTCTACCCTACTCTGTTCTATTTAACAATTTTAATATCAAGCTTTAATTCTCACTAATATTTTTTTAGGTGAAGAAAAAACATCATACTCTATAATTGCAGTTATGTCAAAATAGCCAAGGATTTCTAAATTTTTAGCTATATTCTTGTTCATATTACTGCCCTCGAACGAATTTTCATAGCAATTTCTTTATAATGTTAAACTGTAAGCATGGCGATCCGAAGTATGCCATCTTTTATACTGATTTTTATGATTTTTTTGAGACACTTCTCTTTACTGTAGGGCGTAGGTGAGTTTTGAGCCTTCTTCTTTGTGACAGCATCAAGAACTGAGATGAAGACTTTGGATGATTGAGCAATTCGAAACTTTCCTGTTAGTAACGTACAGTCAGCGACAATAATCAATTAAAATTAATTAAACTATGAAACTTCGAATAAAATTTAATTTTAATAAAGTAACATAAGATAATGGAAAATATTATCTATGAGATTAACAAAAAAATCTGAAAAGTAATGTATCTTTTGTATTTTCTATTAATTTATATTTTATCATTGTGCAAAAGTAGCAGAACGACTTTAGAAATTGCCGTAGTTACCTGCCTACTGAACTACCGGGGTTATTTCTTAACATACTAACATTAAAAATGGCTCACATTTTGACAGTTACACAACATTAATTGCGTTAATGACATTATTGAGAATATAAATTTCGAGCATTTATGAAGCAATGGATTAGCAATATACTTCAAATTGAATCGGATTGTGCATAATAGTGTGTTGGGGAATTAGGTGCAGCTCTCGCCGTCGCTCATAACTCAAAACACAAAATTTAAGAAATACAGTGTGACAAAGAAGGTGAACTCACAAGTTTGCCTTATAAATCTAGTGAACTCGTGGGGATAAATAAGTTTGCCGCGCTTTGATTCTGTTTGTTAGTGATTAAAGAGATTTAAATTTAAACTTTGTGTAAAAAATGGAAGATTGTTGTATTCCTTGCAGCATTTAGTTGTGTTGTGACGACTTGATACTTGTGACGGTACTGTTTTCTGCTTTGTTAAAGCAAATTGAACAGTTTTAGTTGAGAGTTTAGCTGTTGACTTTTGGTGACAGTTGAATCTTTTTGTAAAGTAAAAGACTGCATAAATAATTATGTTCGTACTGGAAATGTTTCATTAGAGGAGCCCTGGACTAAATAATAATAGCCGCACGAATTGATCGAAAGTTAAGCTACGCTTGCCGCGGTCGGTTCGTTGACGGGTGGCCATTCATAATGTTTGATCGCGACTTTTTCTCCGAGCTCGATAGATGGCGTTTTCTTCTTCTTAGTCGGTACGCTCTTGGCAGAGCGGTCGTGGTCGCCACGTAGTCGTAGTTATGAAGGGGGCAGATTGAATACGCCTCACGATGTTCCGCCATCTGTCTCTGCTGAAGGTCATTCTACTGCATTCGTTTATGGAGCTGCCCACAATAGATTTAATCTGGATGGCGTTTTACCATTTTGTAAATCGCGATGTTAAGATTCTCCGCGAACAGTATATAAGGGTTGGAATAAAATATATGTTTTGTTTCCCCGATTGATAACCATAGTGATGATTAGATCCAGTCTGTGCTAACTTGCTGTCCCCCTATTAGTGACGCCCTGAGCCGAGGCCCCGCAGCCCCACAGGGTGCCACGGGGCGCCCTCAGCGTGCAATGGCTTAGTTAAGTATTATTACGCCCCTGGCTGGAGGCTTTAAGTTCTCTTAAGGCAACTACAGGAAAATACGGTTAAGTAGTCACGGCCTCTCAAGGAGGTCTCTCTCTCTCTACGAGATGCCATACACAAAAAAAAAATTGTACTCGATTTGAACGATTTGTTTTATTTCAAATAACGTTCTCGGGCAGTTGTCGAATATCGAACACAACAGATCGAGACTACTCTGTGCCTCGGAAAGTACATGAAGCCGTTGGTTGGTACGTAAAGCAGTCGCTACGGGAATTCAGAAGCTCAAATGTCTGACAACTAATCTTACCAAGGGGTATCGTATTACCATGTAACCTGGTTGTGGACGTCAGAAAGGCAGTCACAACATGTAAAATATTGGTAGTAAGTAATGATTTTTTATTTCATAATTAACAGGTTTAACAAATAAGCTGTAGAGGCCTTCTTTTAACTATGGAGATACCTGTAACAGAAGACCTCCCTTTTCTGTAACTATGTGTACAACATACAAAGCCTGTTTATAATATAATTTTATCATAGTAAAACTAAAACTAGAGAATTAAAAAAGGTCGGTTCCAGTTAGACCGGAATCCTACACCAAAAAAGTTGGATAAAGGCTAGGCAGATTGCTGGAAATATTGCATTAGGCATTTTTAGGAATTTTGGAAATAGACCTATGTTCTTACTGACTGAAGAATGACTGTACATGTCTATAGAAACTGGCCGCACTGGCCTGCAAGGTCTAAGTTTGAAACAAAATTAAAATAATCTGTAATAGATTCTTAACACACAGCCTCGTTGGTATAGTGGTCGCAAACGTTGTTGCTGAGCATGAGGTCTTGGGTTCAATTTCCGGGTCGGGCAAACTGTTATTAGGTTTTCTATACCAAATTTCTCAGTAACAGCCCGCAGTCTGGATTTGTGCCCGGCTGATGGCAATAGGGTCACTGCCTGTTACATGGGACTCAAACATAGCTGGTGAAATGTGAATGTACTATAGGGAACGTGCACGAACTATAGATGGCAGCACAAATCGGCACGAGAGCCACGGTTTTTTTTTTGGGTGGGATATCATCAAATAATTTTTTTTTTTTTATATTGTTTTTTGTGTTGTTTCTCATTTTCATAATCAATTGTACACCTAGACTTAAGTTAGCAACTAAGCGGTAATGTGGCGTCTTCTGTTGTCAATGTTGTGTTTACCTGTAATTGGCATATATATTAGAATATAACCGTATGATTTAATATTTGTATGTATATGTATGTGCTGTGGGTGAACCTTTAAGTAAATAAATAAATAAATAACTTCTCCCGCTCTGGGTGGAGCAGGAGGGCGTGTCAGACTTTTACTGACTGAAACCCACCCGTGTTCCCTCAGTTGCTTGTGTGTTGCGCACATTTGGGAGTGTCGCGAGGAGGCCAAACACCAGGGCGTAACTCCGCAGCCGCGGGAAATCGCGGCACAGCGGACAGAGCTCCAGCGGGATCTCATGCGATTGTGACAACCCAGTGCTGGGCACGCCACGATTACGGCGGTAAGTCCCCTCTTTGAGAAGTGTCTTAAGAGGCGGCACGGCATCTTCCTTCAGCCTGACGCAGGTCCTCACCGGACACGGTTGTTTCGGGAGGTTCTTATTTCAGATAAGGCGGGAGGAAACGCGCGGGTATTTCCATTGCAAAGATCGCCCTGAGGACACGGTAGAGCATAAGGTGGAGGTCTGCCCGGCTTGGGCGGAGCACTGACTAGATTGAAATCGTTTTTAATTATTAAAATGATAAAATATGGTTTCCGGCCGATTAATAATGATCGTCAGCGTAGTCCGAATACGTCAAAAGGCCAAAAACGCTGAGTCCGGGCAAGTCTTAAAAAATGTAGAAGAATCAGTTAGGAATCATGAAAATTCAGTAATAACTGGAAAAATTGTAGCTCAAACGACGATTTCTAACGTTCAAGATGTCAAAAGAACTAAAGTATTTTCTGATCCCGTTTTTCACGTGAATATTTTTTATATATTATTAATAGATATTATAGATATTCTAATATAGAAGAGCAAATTAAAATATAAGGCAAACCTATCTGAAAAATGTAAGCATATCTGTGCTTCAATTTACTTTATTAATTCTCCAGATGTCTTTTATCGAAAACTAGCTAAAATTATTTAAGGTTATGTTTACTCACAGATTTGTTTGTATTAAATACTAGAACTACATACAAAACTTAGCTGCTTTTACAAATAACATTATTAAGTAATTTATAAATGCTTTAAAACTCATATTTTGTACATGGTTTTTTACTGCATTTATCCACTTTTGTCGTTTATCATGTAATCAAAGAAAGTGATTACTATCCGTGGGTACTATAGAATTTGTTTTATTATTTTTTTCTTTAAAGTGTTCGAGCATCCAGAAACACAACAATATATTTTCACTTACTAATTATTATTTTTTTTTCACTTCTATAATGAGGTTATTTTATAACGTCAAGTGTCAATTTCAAGTAATGATTGCGTAAAAACTTTCGATTTGCGCCACCAGATAGCAGACCCTTTTTCGTGCACGTTCGCTATAGGTATACCTCTGCTTATCCCTTCGAGGATTATAGGCGTTATGTTGTGTATGTGTTCAACTAACACAAAATAAAAATAATTTTACGTTTCAAATAAAATTATAGTCTCGTCGCTCTTTATCAATTCTATGACTTTACGACTCAAAAGACCTACAAAAGCTGTCTGTATATTTTATTTGAACAACAAAGTTGAAAGATATTTCAATATCTTTTTAGAGAGACATCAAGAAACAATGTAGTTCTAATAAGTACGCTTTGTTTTAATTAGTTTACATTGTCTCTTCATTAAAAAGCTTTTGGCTACATTGTTTGTGGAATATTATATCCATCTATACAATATTTCTCAAATAAAACTTGTTTTTCTTAGTGACAAAATGTTAATGAAGTATATTCTATAGATATTTTTGAAGAGCTTACCACAGTTTAGTGATCACTGTATTATAGGAAACCGGGAACCTTCACGAAATTGTCGTGATTTAAAAAAATATTGTACACGTCATAGGGGTACTATTCTAATCATAAACTGAATATGTTTTAAAATGATTAATGTATTTTATTTCAATTTTTTTTTTGTTAATTTCCTTATTTTTTACATTTTATTTATATTTTAATTATTTTAAAAATATAGTGTAAATTTATTTAAAGTTTAAAGCTTTCTCATGCTTATACCTTTAACTAAAGATACCTCAACCTCTGTCGTACAGAATGTCCTAGTTTAGGGGTCGAGACCTCATTCATGTAACGTGGACTGAAGTTTGGAAATAAATGACTATTACTTACGTTTTTTTTTTGATGATGTTAAGATCGAATTACTACGAACAGAACGTGTCATTTTAAAAAGGCCCTCCCAGATACGCATTGTTATGCCCACTTAAAATTCTAATAATATAATGTTTAGACTTTAAACGAGACTATGTATGACCTCTGAGTTTGTTTCGACGTTTCATCTCAGGGATCTGTCAGCTAGAAAATGCCAGCGCTATCTAGTTTTAAAATATTGACGCGTAAAAGTGTCTTAAACATATAGTTACGTAAATAAACAGTTCATTTCATTTACAGTTTTTCGGCGTAGGCAATGACATCCAATTTCCTTCCAGAATAAATTCCAGGAATCACAACAAATATTTCTAACGAGTCGCTGCCCACCAAAATATTGGTCCTCCAATCCGCATAACTCACACACATACACACACAGACACACACGAATAGTTTCGCTACCTACCTCACCGTTGCTTTATTACACCTGTCAGACACACATACATTTGAAAAAGTAACGAGAAATACCACAATAGACATGAGTGTCTGAAAAAATATACAATTTACACATGACAAGGGAACGGGCCGTTTAAAGAACAAAAGAGGCTGTTTTATATGAGATGTAAGTCCGGTTTTTATTCAATACTTTTGTCATATTTGTGTAATAAAATGTTTGTAAATAACTGTATTTTTATTCTGTTTGGGTTGAAAACTCGCTAAATGGGAATAAAATTTTTAAAGCAATTAAAAATATTTCATGTACTTGTAATATAAATATTGCGAGTTTTTTAATTAACTTTGTCGTTTAGCCAACAAATGAGTAACTTTTTTATTAAGAGATCAATCTCACGGCTTGATTTTGTGACCAGAAGCATCACTCACGAAACTGAAAATTCGGTTTCTATTGGAGTTTTCAGTAATACGTAATTTTGGGGAAAAGGCAACAAGAAAACTACTCATGAAACCATATATCATTATCATCATCATCATTTCAGCCGAAAACGCCCACAGGTGGACATAGTTCTCCCCAAGTACCGCCACTTAGACCATACGAAACCAAACCGAAACCATACGAGGCGAAGAAAATAAACAAGAAAGTTCAACCGTTAGCAGGTAAGTAGTTACAGTAGGCCAGATGTCAGTAACAATAGTGACCTTGAGCTGGTCAAGCGTAGTACGGAGTTTCAATAGAATAAAAGGTCAGCTTATACTGGTTTTATACAACTGACGTCCAACTTACCCTACTTCTAGTGGATACATCATCTGCCTAGCCTTTTCCCGATGATGTTGGGGTCGGCTTCCAGTCTAAACGGATGCTGCTCAATACCAGTACTTTCCGTGTAGTGACTGTCTCTTTGACCTCCAAAACTTCGTTTCTGGTTGATACAATACCCCATGGAAAGACTGCTTGTCAGACTTTCTGGCTTTTGACGACCTATAACGTCTGTCAAAGATCTACAAATTACAGCCAAAGGGGTCTTGGTATGTACCTACTCAATATTTTATTGCATTCCACAATGTATATGCATAGGTAAAGATGGTCGCCCATCGACCATCGATCTGTTATAACTGCGGATACATACATCATAAATTCCAAACTGTAATAATACAATTACAGCATAACAACAAGGGCTATTCAAACATTGAAACCTTTTTAGACGCTACACTAAAGATCCCGGAAAAACAAGTAAAAAAAAATAAAAAGATCAGGATAAGGTCCTTAACTAAGGACCTTAAATAGCGGTCCTTTATCCCCGAAAAGCGTGTCTTTTAAAAAAGCGTTCGAGCCCTTTCTTCAGCAAACAAAAACGCTAAGAATCAGCAAACATTTGTAATCCTGGAAGCAATTTATCAGACGGTATTGTTACACCAGTCTTCTATATTTCATCTCGGTACCTCGCTGGTAATGATACCCATTTGGACACGACGGCTGATGGCGTGTGTTCCCGACTAGAAAACCTTTATATAAATCGTTGATATTATAGTTGAAAACTGGGCTAGGTTCCTTTAAGGAATTTGCGCTGAAAGTGCTTCTGGTTATGATGAATTCCAAGATATTTGTCGCGTTTACGAAAGCTTGTGTTCCTTTCTCAAATAGGGGTTATGAGGTCAGATCCGGGCATTTATTTAGACGTCATCATTATGTAGGTAGTTTCTATAAACTAGCACAGGGATTAAGTGGTGATGATACAGGGGTAGGGGGCAGGGGGGTGCTACTGCTGAACTGGGATTGTTTCCTTCAAGGAATTTGGTTTGGTTTTGGTTATGATGGATTCCAAGATATTTGTCGCGTTTACGTTCATTCGTTTCTCAAATACGGGGTTACGAGGTCAGACCCGGGACTTTACTTAGACGCCATCATTATGTAAGTACCTTCTACAAACTTACAAAGGAAATATGTAGTTATGAAACAGGGCCTAGGGGGTAGGTGGTGCTATTGATGAGCATGAGGTCTTGGGATTTTTTCCCAGGTCGGCCAAAGTGTTATTGGGCAGTAACAGCCTGGAGTTTGGATTTTTATCCGGTTGATGGCAATAGGTTTGCTTCCTATTACATGGCTTGACTTGCGGTCGATGGCTTGCTTCCCATTTCATGGCTCGACTTACGAATTGTAGGTCGTAGGTTCGAACCCTGACAGACGCTTTACTTAAATTATTTCATCACCGCTGCTCTCAAAACGGTGTAGGAAAACATCGTGAGGAAACCAGCATGTCTTAGAACCAGGAATTCGAAGACATGTGACATCTGCCAACCAGCACTGGGCCCGCGTGGTAGATTGACGCCCACTCCCTCTCATAGAGAAGAGGCCTGAGTCCTAGCAGGGGAACATTATAGGCTGATTGATCATGATACTGCATAGGACTTAAACGAAACTGGCGAAATCTGGGTGTACTAAACACACCTCTGCCTCTTACCCTTCGGGAATTACAAGCGTAATGTCATACAGTGTCAGTTTTTATAATGCGCACATGTCAAAATGAGGGAATCTATGCTTAATACTATTGCCGGAAAAAATATTTAAAAATATCTAAATACTTTTTTTATATTTTTAGGGATTTTTTTTAAATCTTGTTTCTACCGTGACTTGACGTTACTGAAATCGCAGTAGCGAACAGGGGCAGTCGCTCCGAATTTTGCAAAAAAAACACGTTTATTTTCAATTGAGGGAAGTATTTTTTCCACAATTTACTTTCAATCATTAAGGAGTTTGTTTCATCGCGATAGATCATTTAGTGTAAAAGTTATACCGTTTTGTTTCCTTTGTTTACACTGGGGTCATAGTAGCAAACAATTTTTTTTGTTTTTTAAATATTTATTCTGGCGATCAAATTAAGCAAAGTGTATATATGTGTCACCGTAAACTTGTGAACACTGTTAGTTTTTAATCTATTCAGCGAGATTATAAACTGCCGATAAATTGTGAGCTGCTAAAACCATTTACAATTTAACGCACTATTTTTCGATAGTTTTTATACTGTCCGTCAAATTGTGAACTGATATCAAGACGGATAGTACCTTGCGCTATTACTAAATAGTCAAGTAACTGCCAGTAACTTGGAAGTAGCGCTCGCCGGCCGCTGCCGCGGCCCTGGTCGCTTCGCTCGCTCGGCTCGCGCACGTTTGTTGGCAATTCTAACCTAACCTAACCTATTCGGTCGGTAAGCAATATAGCGCAGTTTACATTTTATCGACAGTTTATCTCGCTAGATAGATTATAAACTAACGGTGTTCACAATCCGCAGGAGACGCCCTGGGCGTCGGGAATCCCAGGCTGATTCCCGGCCACCATAGGCTTTGGCTTGTGAACGGCGCGTAATGAGTAGCTCGCTGTCCGGTAAGGACCAAGCCCGGGTTGACGGCGCTTTGGGTTCCACGCGCGCTTCAAAGAGATGTGAGAGACTAAAACCCACCCGTGTTCCTTCAGTTGCCTGTGTGCCAGGGGCCGCGGTATCTCTTTCGAACAACCCGCACCCCTAGCAAGCATTGGCCCTTTCGGGCCCCATCAGTTGTTGCTGACATCTCTTTGAGGCGCGCGTGGATCACAACGCGCCGTCGATCCAGGCTTGGTCCTTACCGGACAGCGAGCTACCCATTATTCGCCATCCGCAAGCCCGCGCCTACGTTGGCCGGGAATCAGCCTGGGATTCCTGACGCCCAGGACGTCTCCTGCGACGACTGAGGCCGTGAGGGCACATGTACTGCCTCTCCCTCACGTGCGCCACCTCCATCTTCGCAAGCATTACTGCTTCGCAGAGGGAGATGACGGCTACCCATGCACTCTCACTCTGTACCATGGCCTGGACCAGGGCCAGGTCGCGAGAGATCGCCGCCACCGATCGCCTCCACGAGGACATGGCGGTGCTCCGCCCAAGCCGGGCACCCCTCCATCGTATGCTCCACCGTGTTCTCGGGGTGATCTTCGCAGTGGAAACACCCGGGCTTTTCATCCCGCCTTATCCGGAACAGGAACCTTCCGAAACAATCGTGTCCGTTGTGGACCTGCGTCAAACGAAAGGTGAGGACGCCTTGCCGCCTCTCAAACCACTCCTCAAAGAGGAGACTCGCAATCGAGGAGTGCCCAGCACTGAGTTGCAACAATCGCACTCTCCACGTCGCCATGAGATCCTACCGGAGTTTTGTCCGCCGTGCCGCGATTTCCCATGGTAGCGGAGTTACGCTCCGGCATTTGGCCTCCTCGCACCACTCCCAAGTGTGCGCGAGGACCTTTGTCTTCAAATCTCATGGCGGCAATCTGGCAAGGAAGCCCGCCGCCTCCCCGGAGATCGTGCGGTATCCCCGGGCCATCCGGATGGCGCACAATTATACGGTGACATATTTATAATATTCTTGTCATATTTCAACAATGTTGTGTATGCTTGTGAAATCGGTGTAGCTTGTTAGAGTTAATTTTTTGTTTCTTCCTAACCGCTGTACAATAATTATTTGATAAAATAATATACATTACAATTATTTTTGTCATAAATACAAAATAATAATATTCCAAAATATTAATCTACAAATAACAGTTAATCCTAGAATTATTTACAATAGAACATTTCAAAATAATTAATTTTCCACGAAACGTGGACTAGCTGGATGGATGACTGACGGGCTTGAATTTCATTGGGTATGTAATTTTAATTAAGGCACTAATTGAATGAATACACATAGCGGCAAATGATTTAAAACCTAATTCTGTTTATATTTAGCGTTTATTTTCATTAGTGCTTTAACAACTCTCTTTGGAATCATCTTCTCATCATCATCGTCATAATCAGCCTATAACGATCCTCCTGCTGGAACCGCTGCACAGGCTTCTTCTCTGTGAGAGGGAGTGGGCCGTAATCCACCACGCGGGCCCAGTGTGGGTTGATAGATGTCACATATCTTCGAGTTGTTGGTTCTAGGACATTCCGGTTTCCTCACGATGTTTTCCTTCACCGTTTTGAGAGCAGTGGTGATTAAATAATTTACAAAAAGTTAAGCACCAGCCTGGGTTTGAACCTAAGACCTACATCTCGTAAGTCGCGGCAGTTACCACTCGGCCACCACTGCTTCCCAATCTCTCAATCTAAATCTCACCTACCACCTAATGCCTGCCTAATGCCAGTACCTACCTAATGTCCTAACAGATGTCAAACTGCAAAACTTAACACTCAACAACAAAACTCAACCACCGTCCAATTCCACATAGGATACAAGCAGAATACGTACACCAATATATCTACTATTTCCCTTTAATTCCCTACTAACTCCACTTTAAATTGTCGAACAGATCCTCCATGAATTGTCGGACTCACAACTCTGTGGAATTCAACACAGATCGATTAAGGAAAGTGCAACACAGGGTTAATATATACTGCTCAGTGCAAACAACCTCCCGTCTCTGTAAACACAGAGAAATACAGTGCCACTGTGTGTCCTGTTCCAATTCTGTTTCTAGTTCAGCCGGGGTCATTAAATAGCTGTAGGAAAACTTTTCTAATTAGGCACTGGGCATTAATCTTCTTGACGTCCCGCGATTCGCTGTGACTGGCACAAGTTGCCAAATTATAGAAATAATTACTACAGTGGAATTTGTATTGATTGTCGTGTAGGTAGAATGATTTGATAGCGTTTGTAGCTTTGATTTGAGTTTTGAACTGTTTTGTTAGTGATGTTACTGTAAAAGTTCAACTATGTATTTATTTATATAAGCTTTATCTTATCTCTTACATGTACTTATCTTAGTTTCGTGTTGTGTACTTATTTATTTATTTTCTAGTGACGTTAGTCTTGTACTTCAAATAATGTTAATATTGCTAGGTGTAAGGGCCGCCTTTTGCGATGAAAGCCGGCTCCAAATCGTTCCAGCAGGCTTAGCACGAGAACTGTAGACAAGCGTTTTTTCGTCGGAAGAGAAGACAAAAATGACGTTTCCGTGTAGTTGACAGGTTTTCAACGAAAAATGTAGGTAACCTTTTTTTTTTACGGTAGAGTAGAAATAGAAAGCGTCATGCTAAACGCAGGTGTCTTTATCCAATGTCACTTTTTTATTGGTCGTCGTCGGACAAGGATGCTACTAGGTCTTCATTTGCATCGAAAAAGTTCAAGTAGAACAAAAAAAGAGACTTGCTGATTGAACTTAACTAATGGTTGACTAGGACACTAGATGTATAGGACTATATTTTTTTTTTGGGTGGGAAATCATCAAATAACTTCTCCCGCTCCCGCATGCACCCTGCATGTACTGCATCTCCCTCACGTGTGCCGCCTCCCTCTTTGCAAGCATCACTGCTTCGCTGAAGGAAGCGACTGCTAGCCATGCACTCTCGCTCCGTACCATGGCCTGGACCAGGGCCGGACGCGAGAGATCGCCACCGCCGATCGCCTTCACGAGGAGATGGTGGTGCTTCGCCCAAGCCGGGCAGACCTCCACCGTATGCTCCACCGTGTCCTCAGGGCGATCTTCGCAATGGAAACACCCGGGCGTTTCCTCCCGCCCTATCCGAAACAGGAACCTCCCGAAACAGCCATGTCCGGTGAGGACCTGTGTCAGGCGGAAGGTGAGGACGCCATGCCGCCTCTCAAGCCACTCCTCAAAGAGGGGACTTACTGCCGCAATTGTGGCGTACCCAGCACTGGGTTGCGACAATCGCACTTTCAACGTCGCCATGAGATCCTGCCAGAGCTCTGTCCGCCGTGCCGCGATTTCTCGCGGCAGCGGAGTTACGCCCGTTTGGCCTCCTCGCGCCACTCCCAAGTGTGCGCGAGGACCTTTGCCTCCAGATCCCATGGCAGCATGTATAGGACTATTGATTTACTTATTATTAAATAAAAAACGTTCTATCAGTGTCTGTTGAATTAACATAACATAACGTCTTAGACGTCTTAACGTCGTCTCGTTCTCTATGCATTTGATCGCCAACCCGCTTGCCAAGCGAAGCGATTATGGCAAACCCCCCATTTTGGAGGCTTATGTCCAGCAGTGGACGTCTTTCGGGTGAAATGAACTTCTTAGAAACATAATCAGCCTATACTGTTCCCACGGCTGGAACACAAGCCTCCTCGTTTCTAGAGGGAGTGAGCTATTATTGACACTATTATTTTGATCCTGGTTTTTATTTTCTGTTTGACATTCTATTATAAAGTCTTATTTTTTAATCCTGTGACCACGCTGACATTTTTGATTTGCACGTTTCCTTTTTTCTTTTTTAATTTGTAATTCCAATGTTTATTTTTGAATTTTTATTAGGTAATGTCAACCTTTGCATGCCCTGGCGGTAAAATATGGAGAACTTTATTATAAAACATATATGTACTATACCCATGTTTGCAAAGAAATAAATGATTTGATTTGATTTGATTGGATCTGTAATCTACCACGCGGGCCAAGTGTGGGTTGGTAGGTGTCTCATATCTTTGTTTTATGGGTAGGTTTCCGAACGATGTTTTCTTTCAGTGTTTTGTGAGCAGTGGTAATTAAATAATACCTACGATCTACAGCTCGTAAGTCGCGGCCGTTATCTCTGGGCCACCACTGCTCTTTCGTGCTCGACGTCACGTCGATACAGACATGATAATACTAGTGTATTTAGAATAGAATAGAATAGAAAGCATTTATTCGACACAGACACAACACAACAGCAACAAACACATAAAAAAAGAACAATAAACATGACAATAAAATTGCAGTAAAAAAGTGCTGAGCGTGCCCATACCGAAAGGGTTGCCATCTCAGCATTTGCTGGGCGTCAGACACCCAGCGCTGATTTTCAGTTGGCACCCTGCATTTAAGTACGCCAACGTTTCACTCTATTTGTTATCTTTAAGTCTCATGAATTGGGGTCTTGTTCACCCACATTTTGCCATGTCTATATCGTATTTATAGAGGAAAGGGGGCTAATGCCGTTAACCACGCAAACATTAAAATTCTAGGCCGCTACTAAAAAGACAAGAGTTCTTTAAAGCAACCAATTCCTTATACACCGTGACATTTTAGTTGTCTTACAAAGGTGGTCCAATCAATGTATCCGACATAAAATACCTACAGGCGCGATTAAAAAAATGTTACCATCAATTAAGATAATAGGTACTAAGAAAAATAAATAATGCTTCAGAATTATGAAACACCCTCCGTGTTAATAATCAAACGGTAGAAGATTTCTACCTACCTACCATAATACCATTAGATTTCATCATTCATTCCATCTCCATAACAGGGTGTTCAAAACTACATCATGCGTCTTAGTGAATCATATTGTTATTATTAATATTCATATGTCCAAAAATATCATTTTTTTTTGAATAAATGATTAGTAGTCATTGGGCTGCCGTTGTAAGACGACTAAAATGACACGGTGTATAACATTAACATTACGACACGCCTGAATTCCCCGAGCAGTTAGGCACCCATAGTTTCCCCAAATTTAAGACCCATGCAGCAGGGGTCGGGCCTATTGATATAAATCGATCACGAATCCAGATTCCCGACTGCTACTGAGAAATTTATATTGGAAAAATACAATAATAGAAATTGAAATCGAACCTTCCCTATACAGGGTGGCTGAGACATCGACGCGCAAACCAAAACCAAGTATTACGCACATGAGTCCAGACCCCAGCGTAAAAATATTTCGTCGGTTATCAAAAAATAATATGTTGTTTCATAGAAAAGTGCAATATCTACAGGCAAAAATGTATGGCAGAGCAATTTTTTTTTTAAAGCTACGAAAAATAACAACGTAGCTGGGTTTATCAATGAATAAATCATTTATTTGCAACGAATGTATGTTACCTTAAAATACAGGTGGAGAAGATGAGAGTGAGCCATGTATATTCTGCCTGGAAATAGGCACGCACTGTATTATAAAAAATGTTAGAAGCTAATTACAAATTAAATGACACAGTTAGAATAATAATGTACTGAATCCATCGTTACAGTTTGTTCGTCGATGTCACGTGAAACCCTGTTTATAATTATTAATATAAGACCAACCTGAAAATAGTCTTCAGATTGAGGAACATTTAAGTGAATTCCACTTCGACACTACTACGAACTACAACAGTAAACAGATTAACAAACAAGTGTCTCAGTTAGCGACCTAAATCTAATTCAAACTCTCTATTCTTAAGGCAGCACCATCGATCTCCAACGAACTAACGTTTCACTGTTAAATGAATACAGTAGGTGGGGTATGTATTCTCTATTCCCTGAACGGAGGTATTACGTGATGATTCGTAGGTGATTGTTAGATTCTATCTGATAGCAAGTAGGGTGTATGTAAGCACATTATGACGAGCGCAAGTTACAGTTAAAAAGTACGTTCAAAAACTAAAATCCGACTACTGAAAAATCACGGTCAAAAAGTATAAAACAAGAAAATATTCAGTCGCTCCCTGCAAAACTTCGGTATTTGATATATTCACCCCTCCTGAACATTCCAATTTCAAACCATATGCACAATATTATTCTGACAAATAAATGACTATGGTCAATAGTAATTTATTTGTCAGAATTATATTGTGCATTTGATCTTAAGATTAGTCTACGGTATCATCACATTCCGTCAAGTGTGGCGTAAAAATAATAGTTATATACATTTATTATTGGACAGAGATTATTAGGTAAGTTTTGACATTGTTTATTGCATAGTTACGAATAACAATATAAACTGGAGGTTGCCAGCAGTTAAAAAAAATATCATTAACACACAATTTATTTAAGATGTCAAAGTATCACTAAATAACATAGTGTCAAAGAATAAGATGTCAATGTATAAAAGATTACAATTAGGAAGTCAAAGTATCCTTCAAAGAATCGATATAACAATCCTTTAAGTTTGATGCAGGAATTTTGTCATAAATTTGCAGAGGTATGCCATTCAACCCATCGCCCAACTTAACCTACAGAATCAACAACACGTAATAAGTCCCGTAGCAGGTTACGTTGAAAATAAACGTACGCCCCATCAGAAACAGGTACAAATAACACGACCTGTTTGTTTACTTTGTAAATGTAAACGTGTTGGTAATGGGATATTATATTTTAAACGACTACCGTGTTGGGTATATTTGTTCTAAACATGGCCTGGTTTTAATAAAGTCAGGGTAATTGTTGACTACATTGAAAACTAACGTAAATTATCCGTGTATAAGAACCACATGGTCTTCACATGATTTGACCAAGATTATGTCTGGACTTTAAAAGAGACTGTGACCTCTGAATTTGTTTCGGCCTTTCTTCTCAGAGTAGTCAGATAGGAAACGCCAACCTCATCTAGTTTAAAAAAATGTGATTGACGTGTAAAAGTGTTTGTACAAACCTACTTACAGAAATAAAATCATTTATCATTTATCATTTATCACAGACTGCCATTCTTTGACGGTTTTATAAATATGGCTATAGCAATATGGCGTAGTTTTTCAATCTGATGCTCAACTAATTTGCCTCTACTGTACATGGTAGACGTATGTATGTGTACAGCGCCGCAGGCGATTTTTTTGTGCCCATTGAGCTCAATATTTATATATAGGGTGACTGGTAATTAGTGACCGATATTTAAACACATGATTGTACTCATCATGACAAACAATTTTCCCAAAGAAACGATTTTTTTAAATTTAACTACCTTATTGACCTCAATTTTATGTATTACCGCAATAGAATATTGCCAAAGGCTAATAAAGGTTCAAAAGCATTGCTAAAGGTCTTGTCCAATACCCATGTAAGACCCACTCTCATAACGTTTGGAAGCGCTGCACTCGAAGTTGTGGACGAGTACGTTTACCTAGGACAAACTGTCCAGTTAGGTAGGTCCAACTTCGAGAAAGAGGTCAATCGTCGAATCCGACTCGGTTGGGCAGCGTTCGGGAAGCTACGCAATATCTTCTCGTTCTACATACCGCAGTATCTCAAGACAAAAGTCTTTGACCAGTGTGTGTTACGTAGTGTACGTTACAGTAGTGACGACATATGGAACCGAAACGTGGTCGCTCACAAGCTCACAATGGGCCTCATAAGAAGGCTTAAAGTCACCCAAAGGGCAATGGAGAGGGCTATGCTTGGAGTTCCCTACGTGATCGAATCAGGAATAAAGAGATCCGTAGGAGAACCAAGGTAACCGGCATAACCCGAAGATTTGCCAAACTTAAGTGGCAGTGGGCAGGGCACATTGCTCGCAGAACAGATGGCCGATGGTGCCGAAAGGTTCTGGAGTGGCGACCGCGTACCGGAAGATGTAAAGTTGGAAGGCCTCTCACAAGGCAGACCGATGACCTTGTGAGGGCCGCAGGAGTCCGCTGGATGCGGGAAGCACAGAACCGGTCGAAGTGGCGGAGCTTGGGGGAGGCCTATGTCCAGCACTGGACGTCTTTCGGCTGAAATGATGATGATGATAGAATATTGAGTACCAAACAAGAATAATACACCATCTGCTGTAATTTAATTTATTTACCTACAAAAAAAAATATCCACTTTTACCATGCATTATTCTTTTGTCACTAAATTTAACCACCGTACGGACTGCGCGCGCGCTATCAGCTGTGAGTCACTTGACCCCGGGGTCAAGCGACTAAAAGTGGATATTTTATTTTTTATTTGTAGGAACTAAATTAAATTACAGCTGATGGTGTATTATTCTTGTTTGGTACTCAATATTCAATTGGGGTGATTGGGGACATGCGCTAGTTAAATAAAAGAAAACTCGTTTCTTCGGGAAGTTGTTTGTTATGATGAGTACAATCATGTGCCATCAATTACCAGTCACCCTATATATGATCTACCAACCTACAATGGCCCCATGTGGCGGATTACTGCCCAGTGACAGAAACGAGGCTTGTGTCCCACCATGGGGAACATAAAAGGCTGATTATGCTGCATATATACATTTTAGTGTTAGTCTGTATATTGTATTTAAGATTTGTTAAAATTAACTCAATATTTTCCAGTCTTAACTTATGAGATACTTTACTCCCAGTAGTATCACGTGCTAGAGAAGATTATCTATACATAACTGGTGAAATCAATCAAGCTTCCATGACAATTTATGATAATATCAATCATATTGAAATTAATAGCAAAATTATTCTAGAAGCGGTTTAGAGTACCTGCTATCAACCGCTTCTAAATGTCAAGAATTTAGGAATAAAGAGGTTTTACCACTTACAGACTTAAGATTTCTTTCGTGAAGGAAACTCCAATTAGTGTAGTGAGAACTAATTAGCTCTCTACTACAATGTTTTAAGACTTTTCTTCTTCGATTAAAGTGTTTCCTTAAAACTCCGATTATGTTCGCTACACAAGTTGTGTTTAAAGGATTTTTCCTCTTTATTTTTGTCCTTATGTGAAAGGGGTTTTCTAAACTGTAAATATCAAGTAGATAGTTGGAAAAGTTAATAATCTACACTAATAATATAAAGACGACATGTTTGATTGTTTGTAAAATTGTTTATAATGTATGAACTCAGAAACAATTTAACCGATTTAAAAAATTCCTACACCTATGGAAAGCTACATTATCATCATTTCAGCCGAAAGACGTCCACTGCTGGAGATAGACCTCCCCCAGGCTCCTCCACTTCAACCGGTCTTGTGCTTTCCACATCCAGCGGATTCCCGCGGCCTTCACAAGGTCATCGGTCTACCTTGCGGAAAGCTTTCCCACTCTACGTCTTCCGGTACGCGGTCGCCAATACAGAACCTTTCAGCCCAATCGGCCATCTGTTCTGCGAGAAATGTGCCCTGCCCACTGCCATTTAAGTTTCGCAATTCTTCGGACTTTGTCGGTTACCTTGGTTCTCCTCCGGATCTCTTCATTCCTGATTTGAAACTTCGAGCATAGCCCTCTCCATTGCCCTTTGTGTGACTTTAAGCCTTCTGATAAGGCCCATTGTGAGCGACCACGTTTCTGTACCATAGGTCATCACTGGCAACACACACTGGTCAAATACTTTCGTCGTGACACACTGCGGTATTTGAAACGAGAAGATATTGCGAAGCCTGCGAACGCTGCCCAGCCGAGTCGGATTCGACGATTGACCTCTTTTTCGGAAGTTGGACCTACCTAACTGGACAGTTTGTCCTAGGTAAACGTACTCGTCCACAACTTCGAGCGTAGCGCCTCTGATCGTCTTGAGAGTGGGTGTTACATGGGCATTTGACATGACTTTTGTCTTGTCCATGTTCATGTTAAGTCCTACTCGTTCGGAAGCTCTACTGAGGTCATGGAGCATTGCACTGAGGTCCTACATGGTCTCAGCCATGACAACTAGACCGTCGGTAAACCGAAGGTGAGTGACGTCCTTGCCATTGATGTTGATGCCAGCCCCTTTCCAGTCCAGGACCCTGAAGACATCCTCCAGTGCAGCGGTAAACAGTTTCGGAGAGATAACGTCTCTCTGTCTTACAACTCGCTGCAGAAGGATAGGTTTCGAAGTCTGATCCTGGAGTCGGACTGACATAGTGGCATTTTTGTACACTTCAGCACCTCGATGTATCAATAGTCGAGTGCCAGATTGCCGTTGAACAGACTTCAGTACAGCCCATGCCTCGATCGAATCGAAGGATTTTTCGTAGGCCATTCTTTGTTGGTATGCGTTAATAATTTTCTTGGCTTTGAAAAAAATAACATTAAAATACCACAATTTCCCTCAAATCACTGCCTCGCAAAAACACTATCTTATTTTTCGCGTTATAGAAGCTATTTTTTGGTCTATATTCAACAGCTCTTCAGAAACTAAAAATAATGCAACGAAAAAGGAATTGTATTGTCATCACACATTTACAGTGCCGTGCTAAACAGCCTTAAGTTAAAGTAAGTATCGAACCACGCTTACATAATGCAAGCTAATTCCAGCGACTATCGATTATGCTATTTTCCTTTGTGAGTTTGTGAGAGGCTTATACCCGTATTGATACTAAATGCGTTTGACAAGCTTTTACTTAAGTTATACAGTAAGAACTAGACTCCATGAATTTGAACAAGAACTGCAACCTTTTTGTGTAATACACTACCAATCAGAATCTGAATAATTTTCATGCATATTACTAATCCATTGCTTCATTGTTCGACAAATTTGTCTGCTCAACAAAGTAAATAACGCAATGATTATTGTTGAACTATCAAAATAAAAGCCTTTTCTAATATTAGTGTGATACGTTATTACCCCGCTGCTGGTATAAATAAAGTATGACAATAAAATTGTACAAAGAACTGGTCTAGAGGCGACTATCTAGGTGATTATCTGGGTATTATTGACTTGTATTTTAGCCGACTTTAAAAAGGAGGAGTTATCAATTTGACATGGTAATTTTTTTTGGATGCTTGGCATAACTCCGTGATATATAGACGGTTTTTTTTATAAAAAATTTTTGCAAAATTCTTTTTGTGTTCGAAAGGAGTTTATTCCGAAATGGTCTTATTTAAATGTCATATATCTGATGATGAATTTCGCAGACGTACAACGGAACTCTTCAAAAAATTACAGCTAATCAACCGCGATTGCTCCCCCTCAGTGGGGTTCCCGCATTGTCGTTGCGGGGGGGCTCAGTAACCGTGGTCACCCTCCCACGGTGAAGCAAAGAGGAACCCCAAGGTGGGGCCGCTCGTCAGGGCTTGTGCCTCCAAGCCGACGACGTAGCGGCCAAAAAGTAGGTTGCGGTGAGGTGCATCGCAGCTGAGGCGGGCCGCGATGTCGAATGGGAGGCATCGCGGCTGAGAGTTACAGGCTGCGGTGGAGGAGGAGTGCCGGTACTTCTGAGTAGCGCTCTTCCCTTCCGTGGCCTGGACGGGGCCGCCACCGTTTGATGGCGGACGCGGTGGGGCCGCAGGGGAAGAGGAGTGTCGGTATAGCGTTGGCCGCTCTCCCTATCCCCTGCGGCCGAAAAGTGGTAGGCGGCGGGGCTACTGTGCTGACCCGTTGCAGGAGGACGTCAGCAGCAGCTGGTGGGGCCCGCAAGGGCCGATGCCTGCCAGGGGTGCGGGTTGTTCGAAAGAGATACCGCGGCCCCTGGCACACGGACAGCTGAGAGAACATGGGTGGGTTTTAGTCAGTAAAAGTCTGACACGCCCTCCTGCTCCACCCAGAGCGGGAGAATTAATTTGATGATTTCCCGCCCACAAAAAAAAAAAACCGCGATTGCTGCTTTTGTATAAATTTGCATTGTTTTGGACCTGAGGATGATGACATTTCGGATTGGTGTGGGTTAGGTACTATAACTAAAAAGTGAAAAATAAAAACTTTTTCCAAAAAAAAAAACAACTGTCTTCCGGAAAAACACTACAAATTGAAAAATAACTTTAATTTCGGAAAGCGGTGACAAAAAATTAAAATACATATCCGAAACCACCGATTTTTGTGGTTGTGAAGCCTTGGCAATAGACAATGTATTGTCTGCATCGTAGAGGAGCTCGTGGCCAAGTGATAATAGCCTCACAGATTGATCCGCGGTCGGTACGCGAATGGGTGATCTTTACATACCGAATCCCATACGTGTCTCGGAAAGCACGTTAAGCTGTTGCTTCCGGCTTCGTGGATCTTTGACAGTCCTTTCGGGTCATCAGAATCCCGAAAGTCTGGCAACCAGACTTACCAAAGGATATCATGATATATTGTTACTGAGTTGTAGAGGTCAGCTAGGCGGTCGCTCCATATAAAATAGTAGTATGTAGTAGCAAGCGGAAGCCAACCCTAAAGAAGTCGGTTAAATAGTGGGAAAAAGGCTTGACATATTTATTGATTGATTTGATGAGTTTTTGGTAGTGAAAATATTTTTAGGCGCGTTGCGAATTTTTGAAATGGGAAAAAAACAATTGAACTCGCGACACTGTTACCGAAACCACTGACAACACGAACGTACGAACGAACAACGTTGAACGTACGTTGAACGTTGTTTAATATGACTATTTAAAAAATACACACGTAATTGTTTAAGTTTTCACTTCTGTCGGCGCTCACTGTTTTTATTTTTTCAAGTGATTCTAAAAAGCTCCTGAAAGTTTCAGATTTGAGCCGGGACCACTAATCATAAGTTGTGAAGAAAAATTTTCAGGAACTCATTTTACTAAACATCGTCGTATTTTAGAATGAGAAAACAGCTCTACAGCCACTTAAGTTATACAGCCTACCCCTGAGGAGTATTTAAAGATTGCAGTACGTGGCATTCTATAGTTTCTGCCTATCTCTTTCGGAAGAAAGCGTGACTTTATGCATGTATTTGTATAGAACATACAGGGTGGACATCGACGCGCAAACTGAAACCATTAATTCAGCACATGGTTGTATTTCTACGATGGGGTCTACCCCATCGTAGAAATTTTTCATAGGGAAGTGTATTACCTGCACACACTTCAATAAAGTATGAGTGAACTTTACACCCTGTTCATCATACCTCTATAAAAGTGACCCCGGGAACGAACGTCAGCGCAGCCTTCGTGCAACACTTCAGCGTGACGTCATCATCATCATCATCAATACCACTTCCTCAAGCGTTCAAGCAGTGAGACAGATAGCCAGCCAGCTTCAATGGGTATCCCTGACCACCAGCATGCAGTGGAAGCACATTCCTGGTCAGCACCCTCAGCCTTAACAAGCGACCTCGGCACTACTGCTCTTCGGCCGGTCGAGAGCTCGATCTCCCGGTCGACAATAGCAGTCAGCCATATCACGGTGCTGTACCACGACGCACTGGAGCAGCGCCGGCCCCGACTCACTGGGGTTCGCACCACCGCAGACCGTTTCGACTCACCGCGAACTATGCGACACGCGGTTCCGACCCACTGGAACCACAACTGGCCCTGGCAAGCAACACTGACTCAGCCCACTTTCGACCTCCGGTCTCCAGGGGGAAGTGATGTAGCGGCACTACAGAAAAGCTTCGCAAGAAATATCTTGAAACACAAAAAAGTGAGGTGGCGCCGTCTACAATGCCACATGCGCTACTAACTACGCAAATCTGGACGTCACATAAATTCTACATCGCGTAGTCAGAGTTTACCACGAGACTCACGAGCTACGACCTGCTATTTTTAATTTAAATAACCAACAACAAAATTCCCCCCCTTTCTATGAAGCCCCCGCGTTGGAATTTGCGATCCAGAAGCATGTACTGAATCCAATGACACAGTTTGCAAACTCGCCATTTTTCTGTTTTACAAAAATATTAATAGTGAATAATGTCAACCAATCCTGTAAACCGTCTTTCTGAGCTCCAAACCATCTTCCTTCAAAGAATATGCATCGTGTAGATCTTAAACCAAAAAAGAGTGAGACTTTCCACCAAATGTTAAAGTTCAATAGTTCAAGCTTTAATTCAATAAAGCGTACATTAAGCGTGAAACAATTTTCATAAATAAGCATTTTCTGGCAAACTTCCATGACTTTGAGTTGAGCGCGGTATTATTCAAATATAAGCAGATTTGAGCACTTTGGTGCAGGGCAAAGCACTGACTTTGTTCCTCAGAAGTTTTTGTAGGAATATTTGCCAATAAGCACTTTTAGTTTTGTGATAGTTTTTGAGATATTAATTTTCTCGCAAATCGTTCTCAGATGATACAGACGAGGTATCAGCCTACCTTATTTTTCTACCAGCAACCTATCTTATTTTTTTAAAGTCCCTGACGAGTCTTTGCTAGGGATTCTTAAACCAGCACATATTGACATAATGTTATGTCACAAAAAATAACGCCCTCAGCATTCGTACATATGGTAAACGAGTGTGTCTTGTGATTAAGGCCCTTCGTAATAATGCCCCAAAAAGATCACAGCTAATGTCTTCTTTGTGAGTTAATAACAAGATTTGTTACCTGTTGAAAATACTTAGAAGTTCAAGTAGAAAGTGGGGTAGCATTTATCATTTACTATCTTTTGCCAGCGGCTTCGCCCGCGTGGAGGTTAGTGTATTATAACATACAAACCTTTCTCTTGAATCACTCTATCTATTAAAAAAACCCGCATCAAAATCCTTTACGTAGTTTTAAAGATTTAAGCATAAATAGGGATATAGGGACAGAGAAAGCGACTTTGTTTTATACTATGTAGTGATAAATAATGTTTTTATTTCTGTAAGTATGTTTGTATGTAAAATTCTTTTACACGCCAATGATATTTTAAAAACTAGATGAGGTCGTCGCTTCCTGTCTGACTACTCTGAGAGAAAGACCGAAGTGAAATCTCAGGCCACGGTCTCTTTTAAAGTCCAGAAATAGTCATGGTCAGATCATGTAAAGACAATATCATCTTCACGTGATCGATCAATATTGATTGGTGTCTGAATTAGTTTTTGAGGAAAGAATCACACAGATTGAGTGGATCAATAATCATGTAGCTCAACTCAAAACTTAGGAGCTCAACGATTCGTCGAACAATATCAAAGAAAGGACATTAGGGTAGTCCCTAAACTAACAGACATAATAATTGATCACTCATCATCAGGTCGGCTTTCAGTCTAACTAATACAGCCAAGCACCAGTATTAATTTCCATAACCCAGTTACTGGGTAATACGATACCCCTTGGTAAGACTGGTTGTCAGAATTTCGGGTTTGTCAAAGATCCATGAATTACAGCCGAGACCAACAGCTTTCCGAGGCACGGAGGGGTCGCGCGGGATGTTCTGGATGGTGTCCCATCCACGGATCAACCACACATAATAATCCCTATCATAATAATAATAAACAACCGACTTCCAAAAAAACACTAAAATGTGAAAAGTAACTTTAATGTCGGAAGGCGGTGACTTTGGATATGTATTTTAATTTTTTGTCACCGCCTTCCGAAATTAAAGTTATTTTTCACATTTTAGTGTTTTTTTTTAAAGTTGGTTGTTTCTTTTTTGAAAAAAGTTTTTATTTTTCACTTTTTAGTGGTTCTCATGTGCTTACCCCTTCACAGCGTCCCGGCGTGATGTTATGGTATGAACTGATGTAAACAATAGACTAACATAAGATTTCTGCCATTCCAGTCAATTTGCTATCATTTATTGAGGAGTTCCGTTGCCTATCTGCAAAGTTCTTCATCAGATCTTCACCAAATTGAAATGGGACCACTCCGAGAAAGTATTCTTCCAAAAACTACCCAAATCGCTTCAAATGTGCCTATAAAATTTGAAGAGTTCTCTCTATTTCTCCAGGATCCCATCATCAGATCCTGACTTGATGATCATGGGACCACCTGGAAAGTATACCCTTTCAAACTAAAAAAATTAATCCAAATCGGTCCAGCCATCTTCGAGTAATCGGGGAACATACATAAAAAAAAAGGTTCCGACGAATTGAGAACCTCCTCCTTTTGGACGTCGGTTAAAAAAGATGTTGTTGCCCATCCTCTGCTCTCCAAAAATCACACCTCCCTTCAATGTCTATACAAAATACGTTGAACGAATTTGTTTCTCACAAAACATTTTATCGTGGAAGTGCTCCCTAGTTTTACAACGTATATTTTTAGATTCTCTACAGTTACTGGCCTGCAACGAAGCGCTTACATTTGAATAAACGCGATCCGTTAGTACAACTTGAATTGCAATTAAATTCAGACTTATATTTTCGTAACTTTGTATTCCTGTTTAAAACTGCTTCTATTTTATGTGTTGTTACGTGGATTTTTATGTACAATCAAACTTGTGGGAGGCCTTCCAACGCTACGCATGCGGTCGCCACACCAGAACCTTCCGGCCCCATCGGCCATCTGTTCTGCGAGCAATGCGCCCTGCCCACTGCCACTTAAGTTTGGCAATTCTTCGGGCTATTTCGGTTCTCCTACGGATCTCTTAATTTCTAATTCGATCGCTAAGGGAAACTCCAAGCATAGCCCTCTCCATTGCATTATTAATACTGTCTACGAATACCTAATTTAATACAAAATTAATTTCTACTGACTTGACTGTCTCGTTGGTCTAGTGGTTGGCGTTACTGCTGTGCACAAGGTCCTGGGCAAGGTCCTGCCCCTTAGGGCAAGCCTATTGCAATTAACCGGGAACAGATCCGGACTCCGACTACTGAGAACTTGCATCTGGAAAAAACCAATAACACTTTGTACGACTTAAAAATTGAGCCCAGGACCTTGTGAACAGCAGTAACGCCAACCACTAGACCAACGAGACAGTCAAGTACATTGAAAACGAAATGTGACTGTGCCTCTGCTTAACCGCTCGGGGAATATACAGGCTTGATGTTGTATTATGTTGTACAGGGTATATCAGGCTGGGGAACGTCTAACTTAATGAGTTTACAGAAAATTTGTCAAAGAAAAAATGGGTTTTATTTTTTTATGAAAAATCAAGTGTTTTTCGTATGACTTTTTTGGAACATATTAAATTAAAGCCTCTGCTAATGAAATACAGTAATAGAAGATCACAAAGATATAAAAAAAATTTAGAGATTTCAGAAGGTTTCAAGTTCCAAAGAAACCAACTAACTTAATGATCCAGAATACAAACGTCAAAGATTGCTAGTCTTTACATAATAAGCCCCATTTATAAGTTTCTGTGAACCTATTATAATATAATACATAAGCATATTTACGAGATATAATAATATATATAAAGTTATAATAACTTGGTATTTCACCGTTTCTAACATTTACTTAAGCTTACCAAAGTTTAATTAAACTATGAACATTCGAACACAGTAGTTACGTAATAAAAACAAACAGAGTTTTTTGTTAAGTTTTTGCTCAAGATTAACATGAAACTTATTTCGTTTATTATAAATGAAATACTAACCAAATAACTTTGTAGACGGTCGTTATAACCACTTTGCCGTTTTCAGCAAGAAACTGAAAGCACACTTGCCGAATATAAATGCTCAGTACGAAGTTTAACTATGGAAATGTACGGGAGATGAAGTTTGGAGCGGGCGCGTTTGATATACGCAATATAATAATGTATGTTTCACTAGCTGCCGTCCGCGTGGATGTCGAAAATTAAAACCATGTTAATGCTTGTTAATCATTATGAGGTTAGCTATCTGCCCGTGAATGTTCCGTCAGAGAGTCGGAGATAAGCCGGAACAAACATCTGACAATATTTTTTAAATCGTTTTTTTGCTGTCCTATACTTTCTTTTATCCATTTAACAAATATAAAGGTTGTTGTTATGACATTACAAACATACACGTATGTGTATAGATTCAGCAGTTTCAAGTTAAATTAAAATATGTTTTTGGAACGAAGTTCCTTATCGCGCGTTGCGAAAGGGAAAAAATTAAGACCAAAAGTTGTAACGACACTTTTAATTAAGACCAAAAGTTGTAACGACACTTTTTGCTACATTTTTGTAAGCCGTGTGGCGTGCGCGTGTTTCTTTGCAGACAGAGACACAGACAGAGTGCATATATGTGTGTGTGTGTGTATGCATATGTACAATTTTTAACATTTTATTACAATTCCTTCACTAATTAATCGAAAGGAACTTCGTTCCATCCGGGTGTCCCTTGACACCTCTCACGTGTTTTTTTTTAACATATGAATAAATCATAAGAAGTTTTTGTTGAGAAAAAACCTCTTCTTGATTTTGTACACTCTGACAGCCCTTTTTAGAAAAATAAATATTCACTGTGAAGAATTTTCATCAGGATTATTTACTCATTAAAAATACGGAATGAAACGTTTTTTTGTGATTCTCCTCGGCTTTAATTGCTAGCATTCATTACAAGTACGGACCAACTTGAAAAAAAAATTGAGCATAATTTGAAATGACATAATTATTTTATGCACATCAATAAAAATGATCATCATCCACCAAGTCTTTTCTCAACTATCTTCGAGTTGGCTTTCAGTCTGACCAGATACTGCTGAATACCTGTATTTTAAATGGAGCGACTGCCTATCTGACCTTTTCAGTTACTGGGTTTCTTTTTTTTTGAGGGTGGGAAATCATCAAATAACTTTTCCCGCTCCGGGTGGAGCAGGAGGGCGTGTCAGACTTTTACTGACTAAAACCCACCCGTGTTCCCTCAGTTGCATGGTAACACGATACCCCTTGGTAAGACTGGTTATCAGACTCTCGGGCTTCTGACGACCCGTAATATCAGTCAAAAATCCACGAATGACAGGCATGGGCGGTCTTGGTATGTTAAGATGGTCACCCATCCGCAAACTAACCGCAGCAAGATTAGTTTAACCTGATCTATCAACCCGTGCGTCTGTAATTACTTCGCCACAAGCTCTTCTATCGCAATAAAATATGCATCAAATATTTTTATGTGTATTGTACGCTGAACTTCGAGTGACTGACATAACCGCCACTTCCCCGTCCGTCTCCCACCCCCGTATAATATCCCTTGCTAAGAGGTCTGCACTGAACTACTCCTCCACATTTGTATAATGCGGACATTCGTTTATACAGCACGTGGATCATTTACAATCGCCTCGTATACAGGATGCTGTGATACTGTTTACTACAAGTATACTTCTTTATTCTTGAAGTTGAAGAGATTTCTTAAAGAGCTGACTAAGTAGGTTACTGAATTTTGCCACTTTTTGCAATATTATTGATGAATTATTTTCATGTTTTTGTTTGAAGTGTTTCTATAATCATAATTTCAGCCCGGAATCACCCTGCTGGATGCAGACCGTTTTCTTTGCCATACTTTCCGTTTACGTGCGTCTCTCATCCAGGTGTTTTTGCATCTTTAACGGTATCGAACATATTCTAAATAAATAATAATTTAATTCTATTAAAAAGCGTGGGGTGCTTATTGAGGTATTTTTATAATCAATTAATATCAAGCACCCCACGCTTTTTAATAGAATTAAATTATTTTCTACTTTTTTGTTTGGTTTTTAAAGCGTGTTTTTTAGTTTTTTTTAACTATTATTTATTTTCTGTTTTAGTTCTGCTAACTACAAAAGAGTGTTTTTTTTTAATTATTGAATTGTCATCGGTCCTCGATAAGTCTACAAAGTTTAAATTAAATCTGACCGTTTAAAGTGGCTCAAAATCGAGGACAAAGGAATCGGTTACAAACATATAAACAAACATACATACAGGTGAAGCTAATACAAAGCGTGTAAAAATACAACCTAAGTAAGGTTGGCAACATCGCAAGTGATTTGGTGATAAAAGTAAAAGTTGAAACGTCTTGTTTATTACAAACATAAAGACAACAATATCGCATGCTATTAAAAGTCAGTATAGGTACTGGTATTTTATTCCTTGGACAAACTGTCAACAATGTATTATAACTATGAAGTAAATAAATACACTCGCGAGCAATAAACTGGAATCACTTCATCGCGCGTTGCTCCTGCGGAGGGTGCATCGCTCGGGGAGGCTCCTTTCCACAGCGAGATGTAGCCTGTGGCGGGAGCTGTATAAACCCCCTGATAACTTTATCGAACCATCTGAGAGGTTTCCGCCTGGTCACGCGTTACCGTGGCTGGCTAGGAAATCTCTAAATTGACTTCGAACCCAAGTCGGCCGGAGCAAAGGCAATCTCCACAGATGGGGGTTCACGGACGGCTCAGATCTCAAGTGCGTATGCGGCACCGCCCCACAGACAATGGCTCACCTTTCATCCTGCGCCGCATGCCCTATTACTTGTGCATTTGACGATCTTATGACTGCGTCAGCGAGCTGAATTCGCGCAGCCGAATTTTGTGCCAAAGATGTTTAAACTTACATTAATTATACTAATAACAAAACAAAAAATCGATATCCTGTCGAAATAACATAAAAAGCAGCAGTAACAAGATTCACATTTGATTTGTAATCTAATAATATTAAGTTATTTACGGGCCGCAGGGCAATAAGTTCTTGTTTCCGATGAAATGTTGCCGGAGGACCGAAATTGTGTGTGGTGCAAGGTATAAATGACTTTCTTGGGGCAATATTTTAGGTGGCAGGTATATTTTCGTCACTCCAGATTTTTTTTTTATAAAGCGTGCAGATTTAATTTAAATAAAAATAATTGAACACAAATAAAGGAACGGCCAAATGCAATTTTATTTTCGGTTTATTTAATTAACTTTTACCATTATAAATTGGGTTGTGGAGGCAGTCAAATACTGGCATTCAGCTGCATCTGGTTAGACTGGAAGCCGACCTCAACATTATGTAATTGGAAAAAGGCTAGGCAGATGATGTTGAGTCTTTTTGGAACTTTTGAAAATTAATTAAGCTGATAATTTCAGCTCAATTAATTTTAAAAAGATTTGTCTTTGTCCTTTGTTACTATTTCGTTTTCTATTCTTCTTCTTAGCGTGATAGCAAATAAGATACTTTCATATTCTTGCGGACGGTAAGTAACGGGTAGCTCGCTGTCCGGTAAGGACCAAGCCCGGGTCGACGGCGCGTTGTTTTCCACGCGCGCTTCAAAGAGATGTCAGCACCAACTGATGGGGCCCGCAAGGGCCGATGCCTGCCAGGGGTGCGGGTTTTTCGAAAGAGATACCGCGGCCCCTGGCACATAGGCAACTGAAGGAATACGGGTGGGTTTTAGTCAGTAAAAATTTGACACGCCCTCCTGCTCTACCCAGAGCGGGAGAAGTTATTTGATGATTTCCCACCAAAAAAAAAATCATATTCTTTTTTACTAACAATTAGGTATAGTGTCACTGCCAGTTTTTTTCAATAGTTAGTTTCCCACGTAATTAAATTAAGTTTTTTTACCGTATTATACTAGATTAAAAATTAGATTTAAGTGTAAGTGAAAACTGTACTTGTATTGGCCAACAAAAAAAGAATAAAAAAGTAAAAAAAACCTGCCAGTAACAATACAGTTATTTTTTAGATCTTGATATCTGCAACACACCTGCGGTTTCCCCCAAAACAAAACCGAATCTTCAGCTCATAACTTACACCCCAATGTTGCACAGGGGAAAATTTATTCATGGAATTCAATTTACTTCAGGTGTGGCTTGACCCTTAACGGGGAATAAACGGGCCTTATTATGAGTGACTTTCGCTTTTGTTTCTTGTTTTTTCGTTCCCCTGGATTCCAGGGTAGGGATTTTTTTGCTACGAGTACCTGCCCGTGGTAAATTGCGCGGATAGATTTCAATTTGTTGAATTTGGATTCGTATAATTTGTTTGGTCGTTTTAGGTTCTTTGCGATTTTTCCAAATGGTATTTGTTCAGGGATTTTATCGTGCATAACAGAGCGTTGGTTGAGTTTGTTGTTTGGCTTCTAATTGAGTTTAATTGAGAGATCAAAATCCATTAAAAAACTTGAGAGGTGTCAAGGGATACCCGGATGGAACGAAATTCCTTTCGATTAATTAGCGAAGGAATTGTAATAAAATTTAAAAAATTGTACATATACATACACCCATATATATTATATGCACTCTGTCTGTATCTCTGTCTGCAGAGAAACACGCGCACGCCGCACGGCTTACAACAATGTAGCAAAAAGTGTCTTAATTTTTTCCGTCTAATAGCCCCCTTTCGCAACGCGCGATAAGGAACTTCGTTCCAAAAACCTTTACAATGAAAGCAAGTTATTAACTAATAACAGTTTTTTATCACTTCTGCAATGTAACAAACTAGTTGATCAAATCAAAGCACCTGTTTAGTGAGAAACTGGAAAATAAAATACATCTCAGTTTCTGATTTAATCATTTTGGAGACTTGAAAATGGACAGTTAATTAATCTTAAAATGAACACCGTTTAACTTCCCAAAACACTAAAAACCAACTAAATCATCCCGTTTTTCCTGCCGTTAGTTCAGCTTGCCAACTAAACGATTTCCTCAGTAACCGACTCGAAGAGTTTCCTCATATATTTGTGTTTTTGCCTACACTTTGTCTGCATTATGCTAATCTAACTGGAATTACTAATTGCCGCGAAAAGTTTGAGCTGCTCGCGATGACAGCAAAAACCGGAAGCGGTTTTGTGTCATTATTACTTGCATGTTTAAAACAGAAATATATTACCTCGTAAACGTCTACCGTTTAGCGTGAACTTTTGCCACAGTTTAAGGAAATTACATTTTGTGGAATGTTACTTAATATGATTTGAATATTTAGGGACTTTGACTTCAATGTTCAAGTCCTTTGTTTTGCTGTTTAGCATCGATACGATCAGTAGCAGGTTATACTTATAGGTTTTTAAACATAGTTGAATACGTCTTGACCGTCTTTGTTGATACTAAACTGGCGCTTTTTTCTGAATTATTTATATTTATTACTATCAGGCTTGCAGAATAGCCCTAGGATTAAGAAGAAGAGTATTTCCGTACCTTTGGTGCTCATTGCATAGGTGTTCTAAAAATTGGTGCTCAAATTAAATACTTCGTTAGTAAGAAGGTAAAATAATACTAATAGCCTTTATTAGCAATCTCACAATTCATTGTATCTCTAAGTATTACTACAGGAATGTTTTGATTAAAATAAATTTTATTATTCGAAACCGGTTCCTTGATTTGTTTCCAGCATAATCCTCCCCAAGTGTCCTCCATAAGCATTCATCTCTTGCTTTCCTCATCCAAGTCTTCCCTGACGCTTTTTTATACCATCTTCCCATCTACGATATTGTCGATCCTTTCTTCTTGTTTTATATTTTGGACACTTAGTTCAGTAAGAAGGTTATTTATTACTGCACTATTAAATTACCTTAAATTTACTGCTTAATAAACCTTTATGGTGAGTACACCCTAATAGGTTTAATGTGCAGTAAATTTTTATTGTGGATTACTACAATATTATTGTATGTATGGTCAATCTAAAATCCAGTCAACAGTCTTAATATTCTTTTAACTCTGTCTTACACAAAAAAAAACATATTTCTATCCAAAAAAATACGCCAGTAGCTACTATTAGAACACTACGGGACCACGCTTCACCGACAAACATGTAATAAAATGTAGCCCGCGACAGATGCGCGTACGAATTCAAATAACAGAGAGCTCCACGTCAAAATAATATGTATTTTTCCAATAACATTCTTATTTTTCTAGATAATTGTATGTATTTAAGTTGGTATGGTGTGCATGAAAATAGACGTCGAAAAAAGGTTTTTGAAAACGTCCAACACCACGATTACCCGATTACGAACGTTGCTGATTGGTAAATACTTTTATTGTAATATTTCCTGGTCACACTCGCGATGACTTTCGACCGAATTGTTAGACATGACGGTGACAATTCAATCTGCTAAGCCTTTTCCGAACTATGTCAGGGTCAGCTTCCAGTCTAACCAGATGAAGCTGGCTATCAGTATCTTATATAGAGCGACTTTCTACATGACCCCCACAACCCAGTTACTGGGTAACACGATACCCCTTAGTAAGACTGATTGTCAGACTTTCGGGTTTCTGACTACCCATAATGACTGTCAAATATCCACGAATGACACGAAACTACTTAACGTTCTGTCGGAGGCACGAACGGGTCTCGGTATGTCATGGATCACCCGAGCGGCTGGTACTATTAAGAGCTCCTTCGATAATCCAAGAAAATCAAGAACAACGCACAACTGTACAGGGTCTGAATTCACTATAACCACTTAACGATTCCTTACTCGTAACCACGTCTATCACACATGAATTCTTCTAATATCTTGTAAATAACATCGACAAATTGTCTTGGAACATACAGAATATGACATTTCTATTACTTACCGTTACATTGGTTTCTAAAAAAAACGATATTAACGTAGTTTGAACGTAGTAAAATTCCAAGGGGAATTATTATAACAATACAGAATTGGGGTCCAGAACAACTTTTGAAATATTCCGTGACAAGTGACGTATGATGATCTTGGAACTTGTCTTTATACGTGTACCTAAGTACGTGTATCCATTACTAAGATTGGCATTCGTTTAGTAGGTAGAAGCAGTGGTGGTGTAGTGGTCGCGACCCCAACATACAAATTGTAGGTCGCAATTTCGAAGCCAGGTACGCGCTTCACTTTGTATAAATGAGTGTAGTAGCTGTGGTTGTGGAACCCATGGTTGTGTGGGAAACTACTCTGTATTTACATGTGGAGTTTTTACCAACAGAGCCATGGTTTTAGTTTGGGTTTTGACTTGGATTTAGTTTTTATGTTCAACCAAGCAAAGATTCGTGATAAATCCACGAGAACCTACTGCCGACAAATTGCTTTGCAGTTTGGCAGGTGATGTATAAAAATAAAACTATAACACATTGGATTAAATAAATACTTAAAAAATAAAAATCCTCACCCCGGCTCTCAAAACGGAATAAGAATAAGAATCTTTATTTGTAAACATAGGTAGTGTCTATGCATGGCATGCCTACCACTGAGTGGAGGCGCACGGTAGCTGAGGGGGCGCGCGGACGGCGGCATCAGCTCAGCTCCCGCGCCGAGCTAGCGCCACTTGAAATCTTACCACGACCAAGACACTGCGTTTTTCGTTAACTTGTATTAACGTAATACACCAGATTTTTATATAGTCCACGCATTTATTTAATCGCTCCTGTAATTGAGCAGTCGACGTATTATCGTCAACACGGTGTGTTGATGTTGGGGTGTGTGTGGTTGTGGTGTGTTGTTGTTGGTGTGTTGTTGTTTTGTTAGGAAAATATCGTAAGGAAAGCGGTATGTCCTAGAATCAAAAATTTGAAGACATGTGGCATCCCGCAATGGCTCCGCGTGGTGGATTATGGCGCGGTACCTCTCGGCAAGGAGGTCTCAGCAGTGGAAATATTATAGGCTGATTATACTGTATGTTATGCTAGCAGATATGTGGGCATTTATTTCAATTAGAATCTTTCTAGGCTTTGTGATGTTCGGCCGCAAATAGGAGCTGGATTGCTACGAAGAACAGCATAGAGAAACAATTGAAATAATTCGACAAAACAACATTATTAAAGCTTGTTATTAATGCAAAAATACCACCGTAAAACAGAACAAATGATGAACACCCTATTCAACTAGCATTGTTCTAAAATTCTCCCCAACAAGATGTAAAACGCAGGTGCAGTTATTCCTGTGAAATATTATGGGGAAATTCCCAGGTTTATGCAGAAAATAAAATATCACAGATAAATTGTGAGATACACAAATGTATTCGTAGAATGTTCTAGACTTGTTGTAGTCTTATTTGTTTGGTTTTGTCATTTGTGTTGAGATTTATGTGCAGTATACATATATTTTTAGCTATCTTTGTTGAAATCCGCGTGGTTCTCAGCGTTTCAATGGCGTGGCCACGTTCAAACCCTTATATCTTGCTCATTGGCGGAATTCCAGAGAGTGACAGTTAGTGTGTTGTCCGCTATATAACTTGGGCCGGCAAACGGAGCCGTTGCTTGGGACTGGTCAGTCTTGGACCAATGTAGGTGTGTGATCAGATTTTGAGTAGCGTCTCTGGGCGTCGTATTGTATGACTACTTTTATTACCTTGGGTTCTGCCTGTAAAAATAATTGTATGTGTAAATGAATAAGTAAATAAATAAGTAAATAAACTTTTTAACCGTATCTTTGGCAAATTTATGGTTTTGAGAATTACCTTTTTACAATTTTTTTACAAAATCTTGGTAGAATTTTGTTTTGAAATAGCACCGTGTCCGCGCCATTGAAACGAACACCAGAATTATGACCTCACAGACCTCTTAACCTCTTTAAATAATATCGTAGTTTAATGTGCGTCATACTTGTGCAGAATAAACCATTTTGATTTCGACTTTTTCTTTCTTTCGGGTCATTCTTTATTATTTTTCTTGGAAACGCGGTCTCAGTTTGAGTTTTGAAGTAGATTCTGAGTAATAATTTATAGATATCTATTACTTTAATATCTACGAGCAATGCAACGAGTAAATTACAGCTGATCAATTTACTGTGTAGCTGATCATAGCGATAATCATATTGAAGACCAGAATTTTTTATTTTATTATTAAGGTGAACCTAGTCCACATTTTTCCCATACAAACTTCGGGAGTATATTACTCCACTGTTGGACAATGTACACCAAAAATGAAACATGGTATGGTTTTGTCTCATTATTAATATTGTCGGTACGGAAACAGAATACTAAAATAAAAAGTAATTAAAAAGTTAGGAGCCAACAAATATTCGTTTTTCTTGCTAATTTAACCTAACTTTGGGCGTGTTTTAATAATAAAAGAAGTGTAAAATCTGAAAAACCATGTCGGTACCGACAAAGCTCAAATATCGAAAAGTTCAATAAATGTTATTGGTTATTGATTTATGCAGTGGCTTTTTCATAATACCCGATCTTCCGAAGGACTGTTCTTAATTTTTTACGAGCCTGTTGTACTATAAATGATCCTGCATCTCACACAATAATGATACTACCTCTGTCGGACACGATGCCTGGTGAGACAGCGTGCTTTTTAGCCAGGCCCATCAGTGAGTTCGAGCCCGCGACTAGGTTCCCCTTAAGAACAAAATGCATAAAAAACAAATGAAGAATATTAATTTTAGAAAACAAAAGCAAACCGATTCCACGATTGCATAGAAATAAGAATAACCATTTTTAAACGGTACAATTCAGGCTCGTAATAAACATTAACTGCTGTTTCCGAACTATAAAATGGTATGAATAAAACAGCTAGTTGCAAAACACTTGAAACGAATCGAAATAGCTTTTGAAATACGAAAAAGTAACAAAGTGATTCAAGTTGAATTTTTCCTATTGAAAGTTTTCCTTTTAATTTGTAAGTATCCTTTTTGTCGGTGATTTCAAAGACAGAAAAAAAAGCGCGTTAAAACAGTTTCAGTGAAACATGCTGTCACACTAAAACGCGGGAATATTATATAAGTTTTTGGAATTGTAACGAACAATCAATTTCGATAAAAAATCTTTCAAGCTTTTGCAATAAAAGTTTGCCAAATTTCAACTGAAAACCATTTTATTTTACCTATTTCTTTTTATCAATTTACTAAAAGTTTTTACATTTTATTTTATAACTGGATTACTTAAGAAATAAACGAACATGTGACATCTTTATAATTATGTTAAAGAGATATATTATTATACTTAAATTTAAAGGAAATACGGGTAAAATTATCTTTATCTTTTAAATTATAATTATTTATCAACTATTATTAACTACTATTATTTTTATCGAACGAAATAAATGTACATAATGAATTACTACTAAAACAGTAAATGTTACCTACTTAACTAAGATTAAACAAAATAAGTACCAACTTTATAAGCAACCTGACAACTTGCCTAATCACAATTTTTTTAAAGAATAGCTGTGGTTCAAGTTACCAGCTCTCATATTTATTAGGCACAAGAAAATTACTCGGAGTTTACGTTCAAGCAACGAATAAAGCTATTCTGTCCCAATAGCCAACAATAGGTTAAGCCGCGCCAAAACCCAATTCTACAAAAACAAAAACGAATCAAACAGGCCCAACTCTGAACACAATTCGCATCCCAGACAATATTTCCTGAAAGTTCTCTACGAACGTAATCGCCGCTTGCGTTACTCCAACCCGCGATCTACCAAATTGAAAAATAACTGAGCGTCCTTACGATAAATTTCAGTCTGAAAACTTTCCAGTTTTAATCGTTAAAACGGAATTTTGGTCATTTAAAGTACTGTTATTAAAGTAGGAGACGTAAATAAGTCGGGTGACTTAAAGGAGTCTCCCATAGTATATCTTTGGGTGAGATTAAAGTGGGTGGAATTTTCTTTTGTTTTTGGCTAAGAATTTCGAGTTAAAGCGCTTAGAATTTTGGCTTTGGGAAGTTTGCGAGAGACTTTTGAATTTGTTGAGGACAATGCTGTGAGTTGTGGAAAAGAATTGGAGTGTAAAACGCTTACCTACTTACCACCATAGCATTGTTTCAAATAAATATAAATACTTGTGGGTAAATAAAAGTAAGGTCTGGTGGCTAAGTAATAACAGTCGCATAGAACGATTGATCAGGTTAAGCTACGTTTGCCATGGTTGTTTCATGGATGGGTGACTGTCTGTACATATCATGTCCCTTTTTGCCTCGAAAAGAACGTTTAGACGTTGTCCCGGCTGTTATTCGTGGATCTTTGAGAGTCATTACGTGTAGTCAGAAGCACGTAAGACTGACAACCAGTCTTACCAAGAAGTATCTATCGTATTAAACAGTAACAGGGTTGTGGAAGTCAGATAGGCAATCGATCCATGTAAAATATTGGTATTCAGCCGACGCCTAACTGACTCTCAACATATTGGAAAAGGCAGATGATGATTTTGTCTAGTATAAAAGGACCAACGTCATCTGAAATGTTCACATAAATTCAAATACCGATAGCAGAATACTCGAGATTTAATATTACATATTATCAACTGGGCGCATTAATTCAGATTAATACTGTCAAATAAATATGTGGACCATTACATAGGGAGGAATTACTATAGTCAATGAGCAACTGAGCCAATTTAATTGTAAACGGTGTTTATTAAATTGTCTTGTTTTAGTACATTTATTAAGCTATAGCTTATGCCTGCGACTCCATCCGCCACATCATACGGCAACTCGACAGTAGTGTTAACTATTAGTGAATTAATATTTGCCATCGGCTCACTAACTCCAGAGATGTACAAACATTTATACAAGCAATTTTATTATTAGTTTAGATTATAGGGATGATATTTAAATAGAAATATAAGAGTTAATAATTGATGAATGCAGTCACCAAAAGGGATTAGTAACCGCAGTTGTCGGATATAGTTAAAGTTTAGGAAGAAACCGATGGATGTTTTCAAATTAAATTTGATTTGATAAGTGAACTGTTTCTTTTCTATCAATTAAATACAATTTTACTCTAAAACATTAATCGGTTTTTTACTGAACCTGACGACCCTGGTAAATTATCTCTTTTGGTGACCGTACATTTGGGTACAGTTATAGTCAATTTGCGTTAAGAAAATAGTGACTTATCGTTGTTACTCAGCTTAGCCACACCCCTTGACCAATTAGATCATAGTAAAGTAGAAAACCGTGTTCAAATTGATCAGTTGAAGTAAGCCCTTCAGACATACACTACAATTTACTATGATCTAATTGGTCAAGGGGCGTGGCTAAGCTGAGTGACAACGATAAGTCACTATTTTCTTAACGCGAATAGACTATACATATTGAATTTTTATTGTTGGTACAGCCAAATGTAACAAAATGAGTATGTCCACAGGTTTAAAATATAATCAGTATAAAGTTCAAGCCAATTATTAGCTCCTAAGCTGAAGCTAAACAATCAAAGATTATATAATTAGGTATTCTGATTTAGTAAATTCAGACGCAATAAAAGTTGTCATTGAATAAACTAATTGAAATATGAATAATTTAATTTTGTGTTTTATAACTCCATCATATTTGAATTTCAATGTATACCATAGGTTACCAGATAATATATGTAAAAAATGAATTTTTTGAACAATATTAATATGTTTAAAAACAATGTAATACCTAGCTAGAAGAAACAAAAATTGACCGCAAACGTTTGTAAAACTAGACGTTTTACAAATTCTGTTTTCCTTGTTTCGACTCACGGAGCCATTATGTTACCTCACATGTTAAGTGAACTGTATTATGTTCTTTATGAGAATACATTCTTTAAACTGAAACTGAAGTAAATAATACACAAGTTTTTCCAAATCTTTTTTCTTACCTCTTAGTACACAAATACTCTTGCAACGAGTCGCCACAAAATATTACGATCTACAAGCTCCAAAATTAAATTATATAAAATTTCACCGATACTTGTATAAAATAATTTCATATTATTGATACATCTCCGAGTATCGTTGAAACGTAATCCTCCCTTGACAATTGAAAATAACATTTTCATTACGCTGAGTGGTACAAAACCGGGTTCAGTAAGAGGATATCAGTTCTACGAATAATTCCTGCTGGGAATTGTCATGAAATATTGTCAGTATGTTATGACAAGCCGGTTTTAATAACGGCTTTTATGAAAGTGATGATGTATTTTTTGGCTGAGTGTACTTTTGTTCAAGGCTAAAATAGGTATGTTGTTTTTTATTGTTTTCATTTTATTTCGTAGTTAAGAAATGGATGAATGGAAAAAGCAGTAAAAAAAATTAGTTCATTTATGAACCTACGAGTTACGAGTTGAATGTTGTGACTTCAATCCTAGACAGGTGATTTCCTCTGTGTCAATAATTTCATCACCACTACCTACTTTCAAAACGGTGAAGGAAAACATTGTGAGAACAATATCCTAGAACCAAAAATTCGAAGACATGTGACGTCTACCAACAAGCACTGGGCCCGCGTGGTGGATTGGCCCACTCCCTCTCACCGAGAGGAGGTCCCAGCAGTGCAGCAACTAGATAATAAACTCAATTACTAGATAACAAACTTTATATAAATATCAACATTCTCACTATATAAGTACTACTCGTTACTATTTTATTTATTTTATCTGACACAAATTTATTTTATTTATGTATGCATACACACGTCACGTTGCAGTATTGGTTTAAAACTGATTTACATCCGTCACCTCACACGTCAGGTCCAGTTGAAAACCAGCGTCAGGCACTAGTTGTCTGGCATTTATGCTGAACTGGGCCATTTTAGCGCAGCCGTGAGGCACATTTTGACGCACTTTGCACTTTTTGTTGGTTTTTTATTTTTATTATTTTGCTGTATATTGTGTGCCTTTTAGTCTGTGCTAAATAAATGTATTTTCTTTCTTTCTTCTTTCAGTGAAAACACCATATGGTGATTGTTCTATGCTATGAACCTACTTTTCAAAAATTTTAAGATATGTGACATCTGCCAATCCGCACTGACCCCGTGTGGTCGAATATAGCCCACTTCGTTTCAATTAAAGAGGAATTAAGTCTGTACCCCTGCAAAATAAGGTTCCATGTGGTGTCGGACGTAAAAGAATAGCACCATCCCATTTCTTCCCGTGAGGATCGTAGAAGGCGATTAAGGGACTTACTAGAGAATGGTCAACAGCGTTCACTATGCATTTGACCACCATATTGCGATCGCCAACCCGCCTGCCAAGCGTAGCGATTATGGCAAAACCCCCCTTTTGGGGGAGGCTTATGTCCAGCAGTGGATGTTTTTCGGCTGATATGATGATGAAAGAATCTACTTTTAGCACAAAAATATTGGAAGCATTGCTAAAACCTGAGATATCTATTGAAAAATAATTCTATGACTTCAAACTTGGAACAAATTTTTATATGTTCTGGTATCAATTGATACCCCAAAAATTAAAAAAAAATCTTGAAATAATTTACATAGCTATTTATAAAAATCAGCTGGTTTAAAAATAATTTAAACACATCAAGATCATAAGACTCAAAGAATAAAAATAAACAATTCCACTTAACAAAACACTTTCCGCACAAAGTAACAAGGAGTATCATAGCAATAAAGTAAGCTGAGCAACTTTGATAGCGACAGGATATTAAGGCATTAAAAATCTCGAGTTTTAAGCGTAGTACCTACTGAAACTTATTTCATTATGTGCGACTTATGCTCGACTTGAGAACATGAATGCCAACTTGAAGGAATTATGGCCGGAGATTAAGATGCACTAGTTGAGCGGCGTGGCTTCTTTTGGGTGGAGTTTTTTTTAAAATAATGTGTGGTACGTCGACTTAGATTAAAAGTAGTGCTTTAGACTGTAAGGTTTCTTTTTTCTTCGAGTTGAGTACGAAAGTAATTGAAGATTTCAGAAAGGTACAACAAAAATGTTTAAAAAATTTATTAATCAAAATTAAAGTCAAAGTAGGCATAGAATCCACAACTTTTAAACGTCAAAAATTACGTTGCACAAAAATGCATGCATTAAACCACTTTTAACCAGTAACTCCACAGCAAAATGTGGCATGTTTGTGATGTATAATGATATCCATAAAACTATACTTTTAAATTAATAATATGAGAAAGTAAAATTTGTTTGTTTATAAGTTTGTATGATGAGGGTAATCTGTAGAACTATCAGTTGGATTTGAAATTCTTATTTTATTTGATAACCTATGTCTTAAGGAAGGGTGGGTTATGGGCTATTTAATATCACGCTAAGACCCTAAGGAGCCGATTAAAAAGAAAACAAAAGGGTAAGAAAGAACGCCAAGAAAAAAAAAATTACAAAATCAAAAAACCCGACTGCCAAGAAACTTGTTTTAAAAGATGACCATTAGACCGAATACTTAAGCAATCTCATGCAGTTGGAGGCATCTTCTTAAATTTAACAATAATAAAGACCTTTATTGCAAAATTTAAGAAAAAAAAATTGAAGACACAATATGGCTCCAAAATTCGGCCATTTTTTTTTTTTTCTATACCCAGCTTCACTCTCACAATTAAGACAAATCTAACGGCACCTCTCATGCTGAAATCGATTAAGCTGTTTAGGCTACAGAGCGTGGCAAAAAATATATAAACATACATACAAACATATACTCTCAAAACATAACCCTCCTTTTGGCGCAATCGGGTAAAAACGAAGAAATATCGCGGACTGGCAATGCGATGATACAGAATATATTTATTTTAAAACAAGAAATTTCACGCGGCGCAGTCGCGAGTAGAAATTAGTATACTAAAAAAACATAATAAATATTTAAATAGATTATGTATTATCAATATTATCATAGAACTACAAAATAGCGTCCTAAAAGACAACAAATGTTGAAATGAACTGTTTATCTAAAAAGATGAAACATTTTCTTGTTCATAATAAAAATGCTAAAAACTGCATCGTAGTAACGGACAATATCCGTAGAACTCTTTCACTATCTGGACGTCGCTTTTCTTGAGACGGAAGAATTTAAATATTATGTAGTTTGTATTTGAAGATATTGTGAAGGATATTCAAAGATACAACTGGAATTGAGATAAATGTATTGAAGTGAAGGTCTAACGAGACTATCCGTCTGTTATTTATTATTTGTCTACTATTATGTAACTCTCTGTTTATTTGATAAATGTTATTAAACTGTAACTTGGTTGTAAATGTGACTTAGGAATAACAACCGCACGGGTCGATCGATCAGGTAATCCTACTTTTGCCGCGGTTGATCCGTGTACGGGCGACCATCTTTACATACCAAGAACCATCCGTGCCTCGGTTGGTCCCGGCCGTCATTCGTGGATCTGTGATAGTCTTAACGGGTCGTCAGAAGCACGAAAGTCTGACAAGTAGTCCTCACCAAGGGGTATCGTGTTACCCAGTAACTGGGTTGTGGAGGTCAGATAGGCAGTCGCTCCATGTAAAATACTGGTATTTAGCTGTATCTGGTTAAACTGGAAGCCAACCTCAACTACTAGTCCTAGTTGGGGAAAGCCTAGGCAGATGACGATTGTGTTAAAATAAATTGTGGCTGTAAAATTCCGCTGCATTCGGTTAGACTGGAAGCCGACCCCAACATAGTTGGGAAAAGGCTAGGCAGATGATGACGATGAACTTGGTTGTAAATAACACTTATACATGTTAGAAGATATAATGTCAACTCTGAGAAGAAATATCGAAACAATTCCGAGGTTTTTGTTTTTTTTTTCGGGTGGGAAATCATCAAATAACGTCTCCCGCTCTGGGTGGAGCGGGAGGGCGTGTCAGACTTTTACTGACTAAAACCTACCCGTGTTTCCTCAGTTGCCTATGTGCCACGGGCCGCGGTATCTCTTTCGAACAACCCGCACCCCTGGCAGGCATCGGCCCTTGCGGGCCCCATCAGTTGGTGCTGACATCTCTTTGAGGCGCGCGTGGAACACATCACGCCGTCGACCCGGGCTTAGTCCTTACCGGACAGCGAGCTACCCATTACTCGCCGAAGGCTGCAGCGGTAAGGGGGCATGTACTGCCTCTCCCTCAAGTGCGCCACCTCCCTCTTTGGAGAGCATCACTGCTTCGCTGAAGAAGGTGAGGGCTAACCATGCACTCTCGCTCCATACCATGGCCTGGACCAGGGACAATCTCAGAGGTCCCATTCTATTTTAAAGCCCAAAAATCATCTTGTTTTGTCAACCTTGTTTGGGTCTTCACAGCTAACCTTCAGAAGGAATTTGGTTTAGTGGCGATGACCTTTTATAGTGTAGTTTCGATTTAAAAAAAATACTTACGTGTACGACAGGCTCTGAATATATGCTCATTTTATTTTTTTTAAGTATCTCGAAAAGATTTGGCGTCGGGAAGGAATTTGATTTAATGACCTTTTATAGTGTAGTTTCGATTTAAAAAAAATACTTACGTGTACGACAGGCTCTGAATATATGCTCATTTTATTTTTTTTAAGTATCTCGAAAAGATTTGGCGTCGGGAAGGAATTTGATTTAATGACCTTTTATAGTGTAGTTTCGATTTTTTTTAATACTCACGTGCACGACAGGCTCTTAATATATGTTCATTTTATTTTTTTAAAGTATCTAGGAAAGATTTGGCGTCGGGAGAAAAGATTATCTAATAACTTTATGCTTTAGTTTCTGATAGCATGAAATACCTATTATTCTGCCTAGGACATTGATGCCCAATCAGTCATTATTTTAATGAATTCGTAGCATGTTTATTTAAAATATCCGTACTTTTCCATGGATCTACTCAAAAATACATACAATTTTAATTTCCCACAATTCATAAATCAAAACAACTCACAAAAATCACACTAACGCTATAAAAATATTTATTTAAACATGTCCAAGAGCACAGTTTAAATTTTACTGCCCGTAAAAGTTTTACACCTTTTCAAAACGTGGGGCGGTACCGGGTTGTAAAATTTGTAATTTATCGCTGTGCATGGGACAGATATACGGCTATCGCACGATAGACCAGAAGAAGGATTTGCATACTATAATTTTACGTGTAATAAACAATTTGAAGAGTATGAAGCAGTACGTGAGCCGCGATCATACATTTTTGTTTTATTTAGTTGGAGAAATGAAGTATTTTACATAAGCGATGATTAAAGTTAAATGATGTTTAAACGTCAACAATGTATGGTTCAACAGACGCTAATCATTACTTAACTTGAAGCAATGTTTTTAAAAAAGGGGATAAAAGTTTTACAATCTCGTTTACATCTGCAACCAGCGTGCGTTTATCACCAGAGGCCGTAGTGTGAGTTTCATTTAACCATCTCGATCAAACGCAGTGAGCGCGTTCGGCGCTCCGACTGGCCCTGGATTGGCGAAGGACCAACGCGCCGAACGCACTCACTGCGTTTGATCGAGATCATCATATCAGCCGAAAGACGTCCACTGCTGGACATAGGCCTCCCCAAAAAGGGGGTTTTGCCATAATCGCCACGCTTGGCAGGCGGGTTGGCGATCGCAGTATGGTGGTAAAATACATAGAGAACGCTGCTGCCCATTCTCTAGTAAGTCCCTTAGTCGCCTTCTACGACATCCACGGGAAGAAATGGGATGGTGCTATTCTTTTACGTCCGGCACCACACGGAACCGAGATGGTTAAATGAAACTCACACTAGGGCCTAAGATGTATTCTGGTCATAAATGCACGTCGGTTGCGAGCGCTACGCACCTAACATTTCTGATTTAGGTACATCACCAATAAGGTCAATAAGTAAAAAGTAAAATGACGAATGATGTAAAATGATATTAGCCGAAAACCGCAACAGAACGCCAAAATATTGAGGTTCCCAACACAAAATCTAACCGCAAAAATCAAAACACGTCGCAGCGGCGCACAGTGGAACGAATGTATGGGAGCGGTTGGACGTAGACATGTCCGAAAAATAAGAGTAAAATTATGACAAACTAATGATGCCATCTTATTCGATTACTTAATGCCTTCATAAATTGTGGTGATGAATTTCTTCATAACTCCCATATTTCGGGAGTAATTTGAGAAAATGTGAAATTTTACTATGAAAATGAGTGTATCGAGCTCTCTCCCTCCTGATTCCGGGCTTGTTTCAAGTAGCGGTCTCTAATATCGTAATGCTATTACTAAGAGCTATATTTAATACTAAGACACATAGTGCGCCAAATGTGCACTTTCTGGGATAAAAGGAAATGAAAATTTAAAAAAAAAAACGTTTTTTCCCCATTTGTATTTACTTTAAACCGCAGACAGACTTATTAAGAGGTCTATAAATATATTATATATATATACAGAAATATATATTAACAAAAATATTCACAAGAACTGATGAGAGTATGACTTTTAAGTAAGTTGATAATAAATTACCTAGTTTCATTAAAAGTACAATAAATAATTAAGATGTAAGCTCTAATTTACTAAGTTACACATTTTAAAACAATAACATCATTTAATTATCTTCGTCATCATCATCATCATCAATTAATTCAAATTCAGAATCGATGTCCGCTAAATCATTTATGTTAACAAATTCGATATCACTTTTCTCAGAATCCGTAAGCTCATAAAATTCCTTAAAAGAAGATTTTTTTACAAACTTATTTCCTTTTGGACGGATACTTGTAACAAGTGGATCAGAAGACAGTAAAAGATTGTGCATAATATCTTCATTGCATGAGATACTGCTATGCTTTCGAGAATGCCCCTCTCTATATTTTCTAAAATCTTTATTTCTAGCCTCAGATGCCTCTTCGGATAGAAAACCAATGGGCACAATTGACATGTTCTGAACTATGTCTGGCCCATGCATTAAAATTTTATGAAGTGAAGAAGGCATATAATACCATGGGTATAACTCCACGTAAAGCTTAGCAGTATCAAAGCAGAACTCTCGGAATTTAGTTACGTTGATCTTCTCTCCTGATGAAATACACTGCAAGATCACACAGATTTTTCTTAAAAGCATAGCATCTATTCCGGTCAGTTCAGCAGATTTAGTGTAGTTTTCAAAAAATCTCCTTGCCGAGTTGCCATTGTTGGTGGATCCACTGCCTTGTTTCACAACATCGAGAAGTAAGCCCGTTTCTCTTCTTACAGCCTCTTGAACTCTTTTCTTCCTGTCATCAACTTGCCTTTTTGCTATATCACCCCTTACTTGCCATGATTTTATGTCTAATTTGTAGGAAATGTGTAATAAGCATTCCATTGAGCGAATCCAAGCGTGAAGGGTGCTTAAGCTATATTTATACATGTCCTCGTTTGCGTGTTTATCTTTGATTAACTCTAAATTATTCATTTCTTTAGGACAAGCCTTGCATATGTCACACACTGAAGCTGCTGTATTGGATATAATGGAATGAATTTTACCATCAATCATTGTCAACAGCAGTTGGTGTTTGACACTAATTCCATCAGTGATGGTGGATGGAGTTAAGGCTTCAATCTCTGCTTCGATTTCAGCCATCTCTCTCTGCACATTTTCTTTGGTTTCCTTTATAAACTTAAACAATATTGGCCGGCAAAATGAAGTGGAAGATGGTCGCTCGTTTTCCCAAATTGTTACACCTTTTGAGACGAGCCGCAGTGGTACAAGACTAATCATAAAATTACTAGCAAGATCGATTTGCTCATCTTCACTCGTCCTTTGATGATAAATGCTTTGGCTAGATGATCCGTCAAAACCCCATTTGCTGGTCAATACGAGCTGTTGATTGGGATCAACAGGGGTTTCTAACGACCTAATAAGTCTTCTTGAGGTTAAATCCATCAAGGCTTGTAATTTGATTTTTGCAGAGCTCTCTGTAACTGTGAGATCTTCTTTGGCCGGATAGCACTTAATTTTTTCTTTAACCAACATGTAGTAACTCGGGTATTGAAGAGCTCCTTCTTGAGTGTTGAAATCCCGAAGAGTGTTATAGCGCCATTTCGATAAGTTCATCGATACATAAAGAGCCAATGCCTTCAAAGGGGATATTTCCCGTACCTGAATTGATTTACCTTCAATGAAGGCTTTGATTTTTGAGGCCTCTTCTGGATTCTCCGTCAAGTATTTCATAACATAAGCTGTATCGCTTTGTCCTGCCTTTTGAAGCGCCCTTTCGGCCGAAAACATAATTTCAGCGCTGCTACTGCTGCATGAAAGACTATCTTCAGTGCGTCTTCTTTTTTGCCGGTTACTAAGGTCCTCAAAAGATTTACGAGGACTAGGATGTGTACAAGTTGAAGCATCAGATTTAGCAGGAGAAATTATGGGCTCGATGACGTCACTTATATTTTCTGTAGAAGGTTCCATATTTTCATTCTGTAATTCCGGCCATTGAATTGCAGCCTGTAGCCAAATCTCATGTTTCTTCCGAAACTTATCTGTGCTTCTTCCAGACTGTGTCCATTTTGCATAAATGCGGTAGCAAAATCGACGACACCAGTCTTTTAAACTTGTTTCAGCACTTTCACATAACTGAACACAACTGTTATCTTTTAAAACACTGAACAAATAGTTAAAGTCGCGTAAATCTTTATGTGCGCGTGCGCATAAAGCAACGTGAATATCAAGATTTGTATTAAAATTTGGAAAATACATTGCGAGATTAGCTTGGATACAACGAGGTGTAAATCAACACTGATTTTAAAGTTACTAATAGTGACCTATTTATATAAAATCCAGGTATCCCAGGTATCCTTTGTTAAATATTGCAAGGTAATTAGTTATTGTGATAATTAGTAAATGATGCATGCTAAATTAGTGTATTAAGAGCCATTTAGTAATTAAATAATAGCAATGTTCTTATCAGTAATCATTAGTGCATCAGTTTTATATGTAAACCTTAAGTCCCTAATTATATATCCTAATTAGCTTATATCTTCTCTAATTGGCTGCTCAGAAATGTTATTGTAATAAGGTAAACCTTTAGAAAAACGGTTTTAATCAACAAAATAAACAAAAAATAAAAAAATTGTGTTATAAAATAAACATCACTCTTTATCCCAGAAAGTGCACATTTGGCGCACTATGTGTCTTAGTATTAAATATAGCTCTTAGTATTAGCATTATGATATTAGAGACCGCTACTTGAAACAAGCCCGGAATCAGGAGGGAGAGAGCTCGATACACTCATTTTCATAGTAAAATTTCACATTTTCTCAAATTACTCCCGAAATATGGGAGTTATGAAGAAATTCATCACCACAAGTTATGAAGGCATTAAGTAATCGAATAAGATGGCATCATTAGTTTGTCATAATTTTACTCTTATTTTTCGGACATGTCTACGTCCAACCGCTCCCATACATTCGTTCCACTGTGCGGCGTGTAAACGAATAAATATAAATTCATGAATATTTACAAAATGGCGGCCATTTCGGAATATGACGAAATTTCACGTTTAGATATGCACATTAATAATATTCCGGCGGTGGCACTTTTAATTTTCACGCCTCACTTACTGGTGAATATTAAAACATATATATATTAATAACTTGTGTTGTTATTTTCCATATTGGTCGGGGAATAACGGAATGATAATTGGCTCCAATGTACCAAGTGTTGTCTTCGATGACGCCAAAATTGGCTTGGAAAGGCAAATTACTATCTGTGTTGTTGGAGTCGAATTAAATGAAGGGACAGTCTGTATATTTTTTTTGGAAGTCTAGTAAGTTTGTAAATTATAAGTTATAACTGTTCTTTTCATAGTGAAATATATTTAATTGTTAACATCATCATTCAGTTTCCAGTTTTTGTTTACCATCATCATCATTATCATTTCAGCCGAAAGATGTTCAGTGCTGGACACCTCCCCAAGCACCAATACTTCAACCTGTTCTAGGCGTCTCGCATACAACGGATTCCTGCAGCCTTCACCAGGTCATCGGTCAACCTTGTGTGCCGTCCAACTCCACTCCAGAACTTTTCTTCCCATCGGCCATCCATTCTGCCAGTAATGTACCCTACCCACTACTACCTAAGTTTGGCAATTCTTCAAAGCTATATATATCGGTTACTTTTGTTCTCCTACGAATCTCTTTGTACTTTTTTTTTTTTGTTGGGTGGGAAATCATCAAATAACTTCTCCCGCTCTGGGTGTGTCAGACTTTTACTGACTAAAACCCACCCGTGTTTCCTCAGTTGCCTGTGTGCCAGAGGCCGCGGTATCTCTTTCGAACAACCCGCACCCCTGGCAGGCATCGGCCCTTGCGGGCCTCATCAGTATCTCTTTATACTTTACTGTTTACCAATTTGTGTTTAATTTGTATATTTAGTGGATCTCAAACACAGGCTATAAAATTACATGCAACTTTACAAGGACAAGTAAACATACTAGTGTGTGCGTCCAATTATAGGAGACCACATCCTTAACTTATAGTCTAGAGTTCCACACTATAAATTACGTAGGACATTTCAAAGAGATGTAATAAAAATAATAATAAGTACCTACCATACCTGCCACAGTTAGTAAAAGGTAAAACAATCATAAAATGTATTGAATGAAAGTATTCATGAAACCGTTACAAAACAATAGTGATATTTTTAGTAGGAAAATAAAAAAAAATCTGGAACCAAGAGATCAAAACACTCATAACAAATCACATAAAATCCTACCGACAAAAATAGAACCCACACCTTGATAGCTTAACAGATACCTACGCATAAGATACGTACCTACAGAAATATATGAGAGTCACGAATTCGGAAATGGGATGTCGTGACAAAATCCCGGCATGATTGAAGACAGCACTAGATTGGCGTCCATCCGTACTTTCATAACTTACGTATCTATGTTTAGGTAAAAAGTATGTAAGGAAAAGATTTATTTTACGGTTTTGGTCGAAGATTCAGGTATAGATTTTTTCTTGAATTTGTAATCGTGCAAAAATGTGTGTCACAATTGCTGTTAGCAACTAGAAAAATATGAATTTCAAGTAGGTGGTCTAGCGTCTTTAAATCATTAAAAAAATGATAAAAATTACTTTAAGTGGTTTCTTTTGCTTATTGCTAGAGCCAAAGTTGTTTTGTTAAAATTTTCCAGAAAAACCATTACTTACTGTAATTGTTATGGTTAATGTAAGATAAACTACTTATGTAAACCTTAGTTTATTAAACTACGCAAATTACTTCTGTACAAATAAACAATTTTATTCACAGATCATCGCAGGAATAAAATAACTTACAACATTATTAAAAGGACCAGAGGCCGACGACTTAATATTGGTCCTCTGCCCTCAGTCGTGAGGGATCCCTACCTTTTTTCCAGAAAGTTCAATAACGCTACCTAATGGCTCATGAATCATCCAAATTACGTGAATATTACAATACTTTTTGCGCCATGCCGTGTAGATAGATTTAAAATACGTGTACCTAGTTATTTTTCAATGTTGGGCGTTATTTATAACTGTATTAATTTGATTTATATGCGGAAAAAAGTGTGAGGAAAAAAGGACCAATAAGTATGGGGTATACCTTGGTAAGGCTCACGTTGTATTACTGCTGTGTTTTAGGTATGATAAAGACAGGTCTGTTCTTATATGTTTGAAAAGAAATAGAATGGTTAATAGAAATCAGTATTACGGTGACTGTATGGGATTGAAGGACCAAACCGTTACATCAACAGCATATAATGTTGCCACTGCTGTGACACAAGCCTCATCTTTTCGAAAGGGAGTGGGCTGTAATCCACCAGGTGCGACCAGTGCGGGTTGGTGGTGAAATGTCAAATGTCTTCGAATTTCGATTCTAGGACATTCTGGTTTTCTCGGGATGTTTTCGTTTACCGTTTTGAGAGCAGTGGTTATGAAATAATTTACAAAACCTAAAACGTGTGTCTGGGTTTGAACCTACGACCTACAACTCGTAAGTCGACGCCCGCCGTCACCACTGAGCAACTGCTCTTTCGTTGTCACTCAATAAAATCAAATGTTCTAACAAACACTTCTCTGACTTCCTGTAAAAATTACGTTTGAAATAATATTATCTGTCAGAATGACGCCTTAGGCAGATATTGCCGCAAAAGCTCACTATCCGTTGGACCGTTGACTTGTGAGGACGATTATCACTGTTGTGTACGTGTACAAGTGTAAAATATAACTTGAAGTAGGTTATTAAATTCAGTATTAGCAAAGTGATTTATGTTTTTATTTGTAATCTACATACAAGTATATTACACCCGGAGGAAAGAAGAACGCATACGTTCTAAAATAAGGACGAAACCATTATAACTACGGTTACTAGACTGGCAGCTTCCAAAGCATAAATAATTCCAACTGCAAGCTTGTTAGTCCAACACAACAAATTAGTCCATTTCCCTCATTAGCCTTTCATATTCAAAGTGCATGTAAATTCCATATTCCTCTACCATTCGTCTTTGCATGAAAACTCTACGCAACAATATAACGCTCCTAATCAAACTGTCCATATAAAATAAATAGAAACCACAGCTTGTTATTTACGTATTGTTTGCATTACGGATAATATAATAACTAAAATTAACCCCTGAAACTCAAATAATGGTGGGAAAGTTGAGCAGAATGAAATTAAATTAAATTGCAAATGTTTCAAGGTAAGGAATACAACGGTATTAAAACCCTTTGGCTAATTGTGGAGTAGATTGGCATTCATAATTATGGACCCTTTATTTAATGTTGCCAGACCCACGACAAGTTATTAGCTTTGTTACATGTTACTTTTTAGGGATTTTTGTGTTGCCAACGGGTGTATTTGTTTGAAATTTTAATTGTGAAGTATTTGAGCACGCGTGTGAGGCTCCTACTTAGAGTTAATGAAGGCTTTAGGAAAATGTTGCTTCTTTTTTTTTGATACGTGTAGTCATTTTGCATATTTATTTTAAACCTTTTATTTGGTACTAGCATTTGCCAGCGGCTTCGCCCGCATCGAGGCTGGAATTTATCCCACGAATACGAACTACCGGGATAAAAAGTAACTCAAGTGTTAAAACAGGTTATAACCCATCTGTATGCCAAATATTATCTTACTCCGTTAGGTACTTTTACGTGAAAGAGTGACAGACCTCCAAATATACAAACTTTCATATTTAAAATACTATAGTAGGGTTGGGATCAGAAGGATTGGTATAAAGATACCAGTGGTGTGGAGAATAATTTCTTCATTTATTGATTAAAATAGCCTATCTTGTGTTTTAATATTTTGTAATACAATTTGTACCTATGCTTTCTTCGTAAAAAATCAGCCAACCTATAGGAAAGCTAGCAGATAGCTGCAAACCACACTTTCGAAAACACTAAATACTCACACTTCCCTGTTTTTACATCTTAGAATTATGTAAATTTGTCAGAAAACACCCAGAGTCCTACACCACTTGCGAAGAAACACAAACAAAATACACCTTCCGACAGAACAAAAACAAAATAAACATACCTCAATCCCGACTCAAAATGCACTCAACCGGCCCTTTAGTTACGTCCATAAAAATTTATACCAAATTGCCAAATGACATCAGAGAAGTACAGAAAACAAATATATTTATTAATAAATTCAAACAATTTTTATGATATTCGATAAACAAAATTAACATTATTGAACAAAAATATCATTTCAACTTCTAAAAAATATTCATTCCGTTACGTGCATTCAATTGTATGCTCTATCTCTCTTACGATAAAACACATTGACTGTTGGGGATATTTTATTCTAAACAAACGCAAGTGATATTTTTGACAAATATTTTGGTCGGTTAATGGTTGATTGATTGAATAGGTTAGTTTTGTTTTGTTATTCGAATAACAAAGCCGTGTCGTCGTTTTGTATTTTTTAGATTAATGTGAAGATTGTGAAGCTGTTTTAATAAATGCCGAGACGAAATAATGATACATGAAATAATGATATTTTCACGTGTTAAAAATATTCGAATTTCTAACCAAAATAAATGCTAGTCAGTCCTAAGCCTGTTCAAGTATGAAGGAAAGTTCATTGAGTTTAACTTCAACAATTTCAACATGCATTAGTAGAATATTCAACCACTAACCATGTTGCAGTTAACTACTTGAATAAAAATATTAACTAATATTTTCAACCAATAATTAACGATAATGTTTAACCATTAACTAATAACCAATAAACAATTTAAACCAATATTCTCATCTCTAATCTGTTTTCGAGGCCGGCGTGTCGTCTGTTCGTCCAGCGAACGTTTGCATGGGGCGCTGTCGTAAGTATGTGGAAACGTGTATCCCTCAGCAGGGTAGGATTTATAATTACAAATTCTAAAAAGTGCCTAAAATTTATTTCATCGAAATTTCTCCCAGCCGACCTGTTTCTTGGGAATCGACTAAGAGTTTCTTTTTATATAAAAAATGGTCTAGAAGTTTTTTTTTCTGTTGTTTGAATCGGAGTTATAAGCGTATTTTTCGAATGGGCTTATTGGCTTCTGAGAAATATTATTAATTATTCAGTCTAGACTTATTTCCACAAACTGGACGCAAACACAAACTCTCATCATGAGAAACTGCAGGATTAATATCGCTAAACATAAACACAAAACTAGTGGTTTATATTAGTAGATGACCAAGTAAAGTGTATCTTGTAGTCAGTTGACCAAAGTTGGATCGTAGCCGCCATGTTTACTCCACTTTATAGACCCGCTGTTGCGCTTACGATATTTTTATTGGACAACTGCGGTATTAACTTCAAGATTGGATGATCTGGAAACATGTAGTGGCATATCGTTCGGTTTTATGACAAGTTTAGAGATGGTTTTCGGTGTTCAATTTTAAAGTTTATGACTCATGAGAAGTAAAATTGTTTATTAATATTCGCAGTTCGCCACTTAATGAGCTTATATGACTAAGATCACTGTTTGATTTTGAAAAGTGTCGAACAAACTATGTGAGTAAAATCCTGAGTATATTTCATAGTAAATATGCATGTACGTGTATTATAAATTTCTAACCAATTTATGTAAAAAAGGTAGGTCCACTTTCATGATGTAACAAATTCATGATGAAATATATATTTTTATAGTTTTTTGTTATCATTGTACCTATAAGCCAAAGCACCTGCTAAGGCATTAAGTCCGCATTTTTAACCTTTTTTGTGTGCGAAAAGTTTAAACAAATAAATAAAATTAGCAATTCATAAGCAGAGCCTAAAGGACGGCAAGCGTAGTCTTTCGTAGCCTAAGCACGACTTTACTTGAATATATTTTACGGATCTAAGGACCGAACAATTTTAAATAATTATTCTTTTTATATAATAATTATTTTGACAAAAACCAACCTAATTTACGACACATTTCTTGGGTATCCAAGTGTAATGAATAATTTAATGAAAACAAAGGATGATAATTATGATAATAAATATTTGGTACAAAATGGGCCTTAAAATAAATGTGGATTACAAAGATGATATTTTACTTTTTTTATTTGTTTCTTAATGAAATCGGTTCGTTTACATAATTGTTTTGTATCTTTAGTTTGTTTTAGCTTTCAAAGAATGGAAAGCAATAATTATCTTCCTATCTTAATCGAACCCGAAAATAATGAGCACTTAGATAAAGATAAGTTCTCTAAAGGATTTCTTTATGCGATAAAGCTTTATTGGGATTAAATAAACAACTTTACATTCATGTCATACAAAGTTATCTTGAACATGTTGTAAAACATTTTATAAGAGTAACATTGGAGTTTCTTGCCCATTCTTCTCCATGCAAAACTACATTTTGGTAGGGGCGACTAGAATCAATTATAATTTAATGTAAATGTTGAAGTTCAAAAGTGTCTTTTATGTGCTTAGTTGAAATAAATGCTTTGACTTTGTTATTTGAATGGCATACAATAAAGCATAATATTATATTCTGGTTGAAAGCGAAACAAAATAACTTCCCATTCTGTACTGTTATAAGGGCTTAGCTCAAAGCTGAAATAACAGACTACTGCTTAGGTAACGAATACAATAAAACTGCTCTCTATCTAAGGCGTAGTGCACACTGTTACAGGAAGATACTATAACGTCACTGCGACAGGGAAATTTGCGCTTCTAGCATCTTTGTCTACAGTAGCAGACAAAGGCAGCCAATATACTGCCTTGTGAGCTGTGTGCAGCTCTGATACTGCACGCCTGGTACGTATAGTCTACTGCACATTTACAATGCGCTTAAAAGGACGTTGCACGTTTATGATGCATTATTGTTAGGCTGTAGCTTGCAAAATTGCATGAGACGGGCACCAACAGCAGAGTGGTGAGAAACAATGAGTACCACTTTATGTAATACTAACTTGCGCACGTGGCGATGCCCGCGTAGTGTGTCGATCAAAAATTGCCAATGTCCTTTTCCAGAGTTCAAAGTATTCCTATACCAAACTTTGTCAAAATCGGTTCAGCCATTTAGCCGTGACAACGTAACAAACAAAACAAAATCACATTTACATTTATAATTTTAGGTATTCAAGGTAAAATGCTCTAGCAATGGGAACTGTTTATTCGGGACACCGTGTTAATTGCTCCGTCATCTACTTCTTGTCTCCTCGATGTGAAGTGTCCTTTATGCAACTTGTACCTCATCTTGCTCCTTCCATCTCACTTACCATCTAATATAACCTAGGCACTTTTTTTCTACCGCCACTTCACCACCAGAACAATTCCCAATTTACCCTGAGCAGTATAAAAACAAGATCTAGCAACGAAATAGTTTCTCATCTCCGCAGAAAGGCCTGTCTTCGCACAATACATAAATTTATTCATCCATAAACATCCTTCATCCCATATTCCAGAAGGTATAGGATGTCGTAAAGTGTTGCTACCACAATTGTGTTTCCCCTGTTAAACTAGAATGTAGAAATTCTGACGAAATTCAATATGGTGCTGTATCCAAATTTGTCAGCGTCGAAAATTTTGTTACCATTCTTCAATAGACGAAGTATGTTTTGGTTGTTAAAAGGAATTGTTTGACAATGAGTTCTGTTTTTATTTGATTCGTTATGGTGGGAAGGAATCAAGTATACAATTTTATTTAAGTGCAAATTGTTCGGCTGGAACATTTAGAGATATATAAACGTGTCTAAAACTTAAGTAATAATAAACGCCTGCTCAGCTACACACCTTTTGACGTTCAAATGCCTCGTCACCTTATACAGTTTATGATAATCTCCAAAATTGTATACTAAGCCATATTTACACTACTTACTTCAATATCTTTTATAGAAAATCGACAAAATAAAGAGCCTTTATTATTTTTTTGCCATACAATATTTATTTAATCTTGTCGTCTCTTATCTCTGGGTCCTGTCCACTAAGTCACCTTTGTAAGCCATCTCTTGAAGAAGACAAGCGACTACATAACCTAAAGAATACGCTTGAGTACTTTGGGCTACATCTCTACCCACCTCATCATCGAAACAATCGTGACATATACATTGAACACTCGCCAACAGTCACACACATTGTCTATTACTAATCCTAATCATAATAGACCTCCATTGATCATAGTCGTTACCAAAGTTTATTAGTAGAACGTGAGATTTCCCCCTATTTCGCGACCCCTGATAAATTGTTGTTGTGTAAAATTAACGGGTATAACATTAATTATTTCTCTTGTTATCTTCAAGTTAAGTTATAATTTTGTTTGTGTTTCTAAATGTTTAGTTTAGAGCAGATTTGTATTAACTATTGTTGGGTTTTGGTTAGTTTTGAGTGATAAGGCAAAATTTGAGTTTGTTTGGGTCAAGACCGCAGTTGAACAAGGTCAGGAGAACACATAAAGCAATTTCCTGTTTTTATAAGAACAACATCTTTTCCTATGCTAGTCGACTTCAAGCTTAACCAGATACAGCTAAATACCAGTATTTTACATGGAGTGGCTGCCCAGTTGACCTCCATAACCCAGTTACTGGGTAATACGACACCCCTTGGTAAGACTGGTTGTCTAAGTTTCGGGCTTCTGACGACTCGTAACGACTGTCAAAAATCTAAAAATGATGGCGGGAAACAACGGCTTTACATGAATGAAGTGGTCTTGGACGGTCACCCATCCACGACAGGCGTTGTTTATCCTTTTCGATTAACCCATGCAAATATTAATGCTAAGCCATAAGCCCCTCTGTTTTTATAAGAACATCGTTATTAAAATGACTTTTTCTTATCTAATTTAGAGATAATAATAGAAATGGTACTAATTAGCAGTGTAATACTGTAAAACATTGTTGAGATAGCTAAAGGATTTAATTAAAACTTAGAAAGAAAGAAAGAAAAGAAAGAAAAATGTTTATTCTGCACAAACAAAACGCACCTCTTGAATATACCAAGATCAAATAAAATTTCACGCTTATGACACCGCACAAACTCAAGAGTGATCGTAGTAAAAAGAGACGAACTAAGCCTAGCTGTCATCATATGTTCAAAATAAGGTTACGATCATAATCTACATAAACTATCAGCTATCGGGCAGGTATAAATTCTTTTACATATTACTCGAGTGTATTTTTCATAGTTTAAAAGAATTTATAGATAAAACAACTTGATTGTTGTTGCTAAACTTGTCTTTAAAATTTTGCATGCTATGTTTAATCCTAGCTAAACATGCTTGTGCCTCATTTTGTATTTAACACTATTGTATACCATGTTTTACGCAAATAAATATTCTATTTGTTTCTATTCTATTCTATTATTACCTTTACCTAATCCATTCTCAATATAGATAGAACAACAGGATAAGTTTTTATCCAGTGCGCAAACTGTAAATGCAGCATATCATTCTAGAGCACTAGCACAAAAATTTTACGTCGGTTTTACAAAAAAAATCAGCTGTTTCATAGAAAACTGCAATACCTACGCGGTCAAAATGTACGGAACAGCTGATTTTTTTTGTGTTACCTACAAAAAGATTCTGCACTGGGGGGTCTAGAATGATATGCTGAATTCATGGTTACAGTTTGCGCACTGGATAAAAACTTATCCTGTAGATTCTCTCATCATCATTCGGAAGCCTACCTAGTACCTCTCTAGAAAAAGGTATAAAGATAAATAAGCTCCAACAATCCACAAAAGGACCAAGGACGTATACTTCAGTAAAGGTGGCTCAAGTGTCAAGAATATACAGCTTCGTATACGCCACATAGGTGAGGACTAGCAATATGCGTCGCCAAATAAAACCTAGTGTTCGTCGTATTTCCGACATTTTCGTGCCGTTTTGGGTGCCACAAGTTATAAGCTGTTACACAAGAAAATAGGGAAAAACTTGTAGTTTACCCTAGTCTCAAAAAATAAAAATATAATATGAAAAAATACTATATCGAAATACAATAGCTTGAATTGAATAAAGAAGGAACCATCAAATAACGGTGTTTAAATTAATTTATGAAAAAATAAAAATATTGTAGCAAATAATTAATCTTATCTTCTTTCTTAAAACATATCCTAGAACCAAACAAAATTTACACATGTGACATCTACCAATCCGCACTGGGCCCACGTGGTGGATTACGGCCCACTCCTACTCACAGAGTGCACGCTTGTGTCCCAGCAGTTGGGAACATTATTAGCAGAATATGCTATCTTAAAACTTGAAGTCACAAACTTATTAAGGCAATACTTAGATATATTAAGACGATATACTTATTAGAAAATTACCCCTCCGGCCGCTTAGCCCAAACCCCAAAAACTTGGCGTGAATTGTTAGTTCAGAAATCGTAGCTAACTCGAAGCAATAAGTCTGCGACCCGGCGTGACGGCCGCTCCTTTAAACACACGCCACTTGACTCCTTAATGTATGGATTGTTTTGGCGCAGTTCGGTGTTCTGGTAAATCGGACCCTTGTACCTTTGTGGCTTGTACCTTTGCGGCTTGGGGATAGTTTTGGTACAGCTGTGGTTACATGGTTATTTTGTAGTGTTTCTGGAGTTTTCTCGTTGAAAAACTCAGGTATTGTGAGTTACATTTCTTGCGGTAGTGTTAACATTTACTGAATGATTGAATTAAACATGTTAAGAAAAACGTCGCTACGGAATTTGCTACGGCGTAGTTGATGTTGCTACGCCTGCTACGCTTTCGTAGCCGGTAATAAACACACGCCACTTCGTTGTTCTGCTAAATCGGAATGTCGCGTACTTTTGCGTTTTGGGGACAGTTTTGGTACGGCTGTAGTTAGATGGTGGTTTTGAAGTTTTCTTTTTGGAAAAACTGATATATTTTACGTACAGTATAATTTTGGTTAATGTTTTTACGTTCTGTTTGAGTTTTGACAGATTAAAAAAAAAGAAGTTACGTAGTTACTACGGCGTTGCTGAGGGTGCTACGCCAGCTACACTTTCGGAGCCGGAATTAATCACACGCCATTTGACTCCTATAAGTACGGATTATTTTGGCGTAATTTGGTGTCTGCTAAATCGGACCTTTGATCTACGTAGTTGCTACGGCGCACTACGTGGAGATTGGTGTGTCTAAGTGAGAGTCGGTTTCGGGTCATAAATCCATATCTTTTTATATTTAAACAACTGATTTTTTTTGATAATCTAGAATAAATGTACTTTAAAATAATATACGGTGTATCGATATAAATTTATGTATTTTATAGTCTTAAAAAAATACAAAATATGAAATATTGAAAAATGATTAGAAATTTACGACTATCTTTAAATAATGTGTTCGAACAACCCGCACCACTGGCAGGAGAAGGTTGGTGCTTAGGTACACTTATAGTAACGACAATGACGAACGAAAAACAGTATGTAATGGTTGAGTATGCAGGTGCCCTATTTTACATAAAATCATTGTTTTGAAACGTGTGCAAAATGTGGTAGAAAGAACTAATTATTGTTATGTGGATATGCGGTTTCTGTATGTGAACTAACATATGGTGAGAAATACTCGATATATTATCTTAACATAAACTGCAAGTAATAAAATATCACAAGTACAACCTATATCAACTAATACATCAAATAGCATCACCAACGTATTTATAAGAATTAATTACTATTTCATGTTATCATACGTGTAGATTGGGCACGCCACGATTGCGACGGTAAGTCCCCTCTTTGAGAAGTGGCGAGGACGAGTCTTTGAGAAGCGGCATGGCGTCCTCACCTTCCGCCTGACACAGGTCCTCAACGGACACGGCTGTTTCGGGAGGTTCCTGTTTCGCATAAGGCGGGAGGAAACGCCCGGGTGTTTCCATTGCGAAGATCGCCCTCAGGACACGGTGGAGCATACGGTGGAGGTCTACCCGGCTTGGGCGGAGCACCGCCGTGTCGTCGTGGAGGTGATTGGCGGCGGCGATCTCTCGCGTCCGGCCCTGGTCCAGGCCATAGTACGGAGCGAGAGTGCATGGCTAGCAGTCGCCTCCATCAGCGAAGCAGTTATGCTCGCAAAAAGAAAGGGGGCGCATGTGAGGGAGATGCAGTACATGCGCTGTCACGGCCGTGGCCTTCGCAGGAGAAGCCCTGGGCGTCGGGAATCCCAGGCTGATTCCCGGTCACCGTAGGCACGGGCTTGCGGACGGCGAGTAATGGGTAGCTCGCTTTCCGGTAAGGACCAAGCCCGGGTCGACGGCACGTTGTGTTCCACGCGCGCCTCAAAGAGATGTCAGCAGCAACTGATGGGGCCCGCAAGGGCCGATGCCTGCCAGGGGTGCGGGTTGTTCGAAAAATACAAATGAAGATATTTTTGTGATAATATTTAAATAATCGTATTTAGATGCTCTTTACTATAAACCAGTGCCAACCACATATATTATTTATTTATAATAACATATAGTAGAATAACTTCTTAGCAACAGTTTGAGGTATAATACAAGTACCTGCGCCGATTTTCACAAAATGTATTTATGGCCAAGCTCTCTTAGACACCTCCACATAGTGCGGCGTGGGCGATGTTGCGTAGCTGGCGTTGCTAGGCCAGCTACGCTTTCGTAGCGGGTAATCGATCCATTACTTTTTGGGTACATACGTCATGAATTTTGTATAACTTAATTTGTTTTTATCAACTCAAACTGAACAGTCGATTCACGACTCATTTTTCTATTTCCTTCAACATCAAAACATTTTTGCTATAAAAATAAGTTTGTATCGAGATGTTACCTAAAATTATACCCTAAATCCAAAACCAGACAAAATAAGTTTTATATCATACTTTCATGTTCTGCGACTTCGGTGGTCTCTCCAGTTCTGGAGCCATTGCGCTTGATAGCGCGCTTCTCCCAGCCTGCTCCCACTTTCGGTATCTCGGTTCACTCGTGCAAAGCGATGGCGAAGTAGTTCGGACGATATAGCACAGAATAAACACTGGATGGATGAAATGGCGGCAGGTCACGGGAACAATCTGTGACTCCCACATTCCCTTAAACTTAAGGGGAAGATATATAAAACCATGGTAAGACCTGCCGTCTTGTATGGGTCAGAATGTTGGGCCACAAAAGGGATGTATGAAAGGCAATTTGCATGTAGCTGAGATGAGAATGTTAAGAGGTATATATGGTATTCCACGGACGGATAGAAAAAGAAACGAGTACATAAAAGGAAGTCTGAAAGTGGCACCGATAGCTGAAAAGTTGTGTGGAAATTGGTTGTCATGGTATAGGCATGTGATAGGAGAGAGGGATAGGAGGAATGAGGAAAACGTCGTGAAGAAAGTTATGAGTATGAATGTCCATGGCTATAAGAGTAAGGGGGGAACCAAAGAAACGATTGATGGACTCCCTCCAACCTTCCCATGGCCCTTCCAACGTTCGTTATATGGGCCGAAACGTGGGGCGGCTGCGGACATGTAGCACCCTTGGCGATCTTATTTAGTTGGTCCGCAGGCGCTTCTTGATCCCGTACAAGTTATGCCATGTGTGTCCCTGTGGCAATTCTCCCGAGAACGGGTATGCACGACACAAAACAGTGTCTTCGTCGCTGATTGTCCGCTGGTGTGTACCTGGAACAATACGGTTAGTTTCCTCTCTTTTTTTTTTTTTTTATATATATATATAAACAATACCCTGGCCCCGTTGTTCGTTCTTTTACAACAAATAGTCCCATTTTTTTTTTCCTCCTTGGCCTCCACCTTCTCACTCTCTCTCACCTCTCCTCCACTCCATCGAGCACTCACACTTTCTCACAATCCATTATCCAATTTGACTCAATCGTCGTCACTCGTTGTGATGCCTTCTCGCTCCATTGAGCTCCGGGCGGCATGCCACGTGTGCGCGAAGTCTCTGAGCCGGTCAAAGTTCGCCGGTGTACTGACGAGATTGCCGTAGTAGACTGGGCCGGCCTCCGCGCGGCTAATCCCATTCATCATCTTACATCTGGCTTCCTCATACAGGGGGCAGACCCACAGCACATAGTGCAGGTCTTCCTCATCCATACCACAATAGCACACGCTGTCCTCGCATAACCTCATATCATACAGCCTTTTCCTAAAACACCCGTGTCCCGTGACAATCTGGGAGACTTGGTGGTCTGGCACAATCCAGTGCGACCACGCACGAGTCGCCACGTCCGGGAAGAAACGGAACAGCTCCCGTCCTTTCTCTTCACTCATCCATCTCTTTTGCCAGGTATCCATCGCCACATTCAGGAGCTCACGCCTGCGTAGGGCCAGCACCCGTCTCCGCATGCCCGGCTCGACCTGTGCATCAGCCGCGGACCTCCGCTCCTCATCAAACCGCCCTGCACGGATCACCTCCAGGTCCGCCGGGAGAACGCCAGCCAACACTGCCAGCGCAGCCGTACTGGTAGACCTGTACGCCTTCGTCAGCAGTATCAGGCTCGTTCTCTGGCACCTGAGCAGCGCGCTGCGCACAACGTGAAGTGTCGCCCTTTGGTACCAACAAGCAGCAGCATACGATTGATGGACTGTGTGAATGATGATAAGGTTAGAAAGGGTGTGACTACGGAGATGACGACTAATAGAGGAGTGTGGAAGAAAAGGACATGTTACGCCGACCACAAATAAATTGAGATAAGGGCGAAGAATGATGATGATAATTAATGATGACTAGCAACCCGCCTGCTTTGCACGGTTTTGATGACTTGACAAAACATCGAGACTAAACACGATAGTATTAAACCTAATTTAATAAATATATTAGGTTGGGTGGTTAGGTGGTGCCGGTTCCGTATGGTGCCGGACGTAAAAGAATAGCACCATCTCATTTCTTCCCGTGGGTATCGTAGAAGGTGACTAAGGGACTTATTAGAGAATGGGCAGCAGCGTTCTCTATGCATTTGACCACCATACTGCGATCGCCAACCCGCCTGCCAAGCGTGGCGATTATGGCAAATCCCCCCTTTTCGGGGAGGCTTATGTCCAATAGTGGACGTCTTTCGGCTGTTATGATAATTAGGTTTAATACTAACATATTTTAAACAAAAACTTTCCGGAATAAATTATCTAAACCCATTGCGTGGTTTTGAAGAAAACCGCGTTAACACAGACAGTCACGAAAAACGATTGTAATTTATAATATTATGTACCTATATCGCGCCGACCCCAAATAAATTGGGATAAGGGCAGGAGAATGATGATGTACCTATATCGGGTGATATAGATACATAATAATATCGGATTACGGAGACTCAAAATTCCAACTTTTAGTGATTTTTTTTACGAAAACAAGTTTTTAACGATAAAACACAACTTTAAAACTTTAAAACTTTCTTGACCTCTGTACTGTTACATGCACCTAAAAGCACTATATTTTGTGTGCGTAATATTACGCACTACCGCAAAAAACAAATTTTGACACCAAAATAAAAGTAGTTTTCCAGCAATTATTTTTGTGCAATACGTTTGATTTACAGAAAGCCTAAGTTACGGCTATATGATGTGTCTTTTTTCACCCTTTTTTGTTGAGGTTGGGAAATCATCAAATAACTTCTCCCACTCTGGTTAGAGCGGGGGGGAGTGTCAGACTTTTACTGACTAAAATCCACCCGTGTTCCTTCAGTTGCCTGTGTGCCAGGGGTGACGGTATCTCTTTCGAACAACCCGCACCCCTGGCAGGCATCGGTCCTTGCGGACTCCACCAGTTGGTGCTGACATCTCTTTAAGGCGCGCGTGGTTACACGCTGTAGATATAGATTTGTCATATAACGAGTTATTTCCAGTGATCCAACCCTGTAATTCAATTTACAACCTGTGACTAAATCATCATCCATATCGTACTGGCGCCGTGATTTCATTAGCCATCTCACTGGCTGGCCTTTGCATATCAATGTGGCCAATAATAGCGTATTAGCCGATATTAGGCTTGATTTAAACTGTAGTTAGTATATTATGAAACGTTATTATCTTACGTGAAATGGTGTTTTGCAGAATTGCATTAGCCGATAGGTACTCGGTTTAAATACAATTTGCATGACAATGCTGTTCTATTGGTTGATATGATTGTGATGATATTAATTGGTTTCCTGTTTGTCATTTGCTTATGACCGATTCCTATAGTTTACAGACCTTCATTGGTTAAAATTAAGACTTGTATTTTTAATCAAACGATTCGTTTTTGTTTATAATGCTCGGATTAATGGCATGCAAATGTTTTACATGAAGCAAAGATCTTCTACGGAAATGTTTAACATTTAGATAAAATTATTTACACCCGTTTACTGGTTTGCGAATTTGAAGCTGACCAACTCTATTTCTGCAATACTTAGGTGACTGCTTTGCAAAAGACGTTATTCTATTTTTTTGCTCTATTAGAGCGCTAAATTAGAGTGAAACAACTTTTCAACTTCAAATTCTCAATTCAGGAACCGAACGTAAGTAATAGATCAAAAAAATATTATTTGAAAAACCTAGTATTTCAGGGTTGTAGATTCTGATAATAATTTTCAAAGAACGTAATATTTTGGACAGGCGGATATTAATTTTCTATAATAAGATTTTTTGTGTAACACAAAATCTAGAATCAACATAACAATTTTCACTAGACAACAGCTACCTTGATAATTATGATAACAGTTTTAATAACTTGATAAGACCTATTACATTTCAGTTTCAAAACTGTAATCGATTCTACTAACTTTAACCCATCAGCCAACTACATCAATCTTACTACTCATTTAAAAATCAACGCGAAAATAAGTTTCCATAATTGTTCGATTAATTTCAAAGATAGACCCATCAAAAATAATAACAGACAATAAATGTTGATAGCATGAAATTGTACTAACCTGTATCACATTATAGACAGATACAAAAGGTCAGTTCCGTACAATGAGTGAATACGAACGCACGCATACTCAGTATACTCGTACAGTGAGTGGAATCGCACTCACGACTGGCACTTGTTTGAGATCGCCTTGTAAAATTCTATCAGGATCTTTTAAGCCGCGGCCACAATTCGATTTAATGCCACCATCTTGTTTCTTCCATAAAAAATCTGTGATCATTTCACAAATTTAACGGTAGCCAACAACACAACGAGGATCAGTCGTGGCTGAGTGGTAACGGCCGTGACTTACAGATTGTAGGTTTGAACTCAGACATGACCTTTTTTTTATAATTTCATCACGACTGTTCTCAAAGCGGTGAAGGTCAGTGTCATGCAAGCGTCAAAACATCTTACGTATCTCTTCACACATGTGCGTGTACCAGTTCTGCACCTTCTGTACTTATCTATTTTGTGCCCCAAGAGAAGGTATACCGTAATTATTAACAGTCCCTTAGGACCAGTGGTCTCTTTAAGACTTGGTTAAGCTATTATAACTTGAGTTACTTGTTCAAAGCGATAAGGTTTTGTTTAAGATTGCGGCTGTCAATCAACTTAGTTTCGACTTCCAAGTTATTCTTGCTTCTGGTGTTTTGAGTACCAAATTACTTTTCAAAGATTGACAGGTTTTTTTTAAATAATGAAGTTACGATTACGGTATGACTGCGCGGTTTAATTAATGTTTAGTTATGACCCGGTATGACATTTATAATTACCAATTTAATTGAATAAATTATGACGACGTTTTCTACCTTATTTGAAAAAAAAAGTTCTATACTTTAAAACATGTTTTACTACATCGTATTTTCTCTCTACAGCCGTGTTTGCTTCTATGGTGGAAATACTGCACAAAGGATTTTATGTGGTTTTCTACTAAAATGCCTCTGACATCATAAACTTGAATTGCCATTTCACGCGGTGACAAGCAGCGATCGTAAAATTTTTAACACTGACGCTGCATGCGGTGCACTTTACAACGTTTTTATTAGAGTTAGAATACCGCATACCTTTAAAATAAAATGTTGTATTTTTTGGCTACATGACTTGGCACTTAAAATGTATTTATAGTTCGAACGATATATTCTGAACAGAATGAAAACATCAGAATTAAAACTGTTTTGAAAGGCTCGCCTTCTATTACATGGGGCATCAACAACTGCCGTAATGTGGGTGTTTTGTGACGTAACCTCTACGGTTGTGTTTGATTTTGTAAACATTTTTAGATTCCACCAAAAAAGTAAACCCAATTCTTGCTAATAGATTTATTATGATGTTTTTCTTAATTAAAGCTTTTTGTTTTTTAATCTACCTACACGTGTATGGTATTACGCCCTTCGCCGAAGAATGGAGAACAATTACACATCAAGGCTTTTCACATTCCATTGTTTTTTTTTCATGTCTTACCAACATTATATCGTTCAATACCTCGGTAGGCCACAAAATATCGCGCTCACGGCAAATTACACGGAACACGTGAATCGTCACAGCCAGTATCACATGTGGCAGAGTTGTGTGACGAATGACGTCATATCTCACACATACACTTACCCGTGAAGTGGATTAAGTGGTGCTTTCAACCGGTTGATGTATGGACGCGGATCTTGCTTGATTCATAAGGACCATTTTCGCGTAACGCGGTCGGTACTATGGAAGCGGTGTGTCATTTTGTTTTCGCTCCCATCTGCCGTCAGTGCTTATTGTTCCAGGGTTCTTTAAAGAGAATGATGCTTAATTCATAAGGACCAAATCCGCGTAGCGAGGTACGGGAGGTTGGCTGAAAATGATTCTCTGAGTACTTTATTAGGATCATTTTGTGTGGTTTCTCCCTTGTTATGTTAGTTTACGTTTTCTTTATTTTTGTTAGAAGTGTGTTGTAAATCTACTAGTATTTTGAACTACTTTATTTATTGAAGTGGATGGTTCTTGATGCATAAATACCATTTTCTCCTAACACGAAGTATGGTGTGAGTGTTATTTTTCGGTGTAGAAATTCCTTTGTTCTCCTTATATTTTACGTTTTTATGTACTCAAAATCTCTCATTTCGAAATGCTACAGGCCGGAGCCGCCCACGAGAAATAAATTATTGATGGTTATTGTATTTTCATAAAAAGCGGTTTTCATAAGTGGGTGGTACATCATTATCGACAATTTATGGAAACCTCATAGGTGTCAAAGCCAATATATAATTAGAAATAATCTAACACAACTCATTCAAAATACAGGTAGGTAGGTACCTACCTATAATTCCTCATTAAAAACCTTACTTTGATATTTGGTTTGTTAATATAAACCCACGCTGGCAATTATTATGTCAGTATGAAACCATTTTCAAAGCCATGTATATTGGTTGGGCACGCCACAATAGCGGCGGTAAGTCCCCTCTTTGAGGAGTGGCTTAAGAGGCGGCACGGTGTGCTCACCGGACACGGTTGTTTCGGGAAGTTCCTGCATCGGATAAGGCGGGAGGAAACGCCCAGGTGTTTCCACTGCGAAGATCGACCTGAGGACACGATGGAGCATACGGTGGAGGTTTTCCCGGCTTGGGCAGAGCACCACCGTGTCTTTATGGAGGCGATCGGCGGCGGCGATCTCTCGCGTCCAACCTTGGTCCAGGCGATGGTATGGAGCGAGAGTGCATGGGTAGCCGTCGCCTCCTTCTGCGAAGCAGAGATGCTCGCAAAGAGGGAGGCGGTGCACGTGAGGAAAAGGCAGTACATACGCCCTCACGGCCCTAGCCTCTGCAGGAGACGCCCTGGACGTCGGGAATCCCAGGCTGATTCCCAGCCACCACAGGCGCGAGCTTGCGGACGGCAAGTAATTTGTAGCTCGCTTTCCGGTAAAAACCAAGCCTAGGTCGACGCCGCGTTGTGTTTCAAGCGCGCCCCAAAGATATGTCAGCATCAACTGAAGGGGCTCGTAAGGGCCGATGTCTGCCAGGGGTGCGATGTTCGAAAGAGATACCGTGGCCCCTGGCACACAGCCAACTGAGGGAACACGGGTGGGTTTTAGTCAGTAGAAGTCTGATCGCCCTCTTGGTCCACCCAGAGCAGGAGAACTTATGTGATGATTTCCCACCCTCAAAAAAAAAGCCATTTATATTGGTTATTTTTATAGCAAGCCTAATAATTTAATCTAATAGGTACGATTTGTACCTATTAGATTAAATTATTAAAAATATTTTAACTTTGCCTACCTTATCGAGTATCAAAAATAAATAAATAAACAGGCTTTGCTTTCCGTGCTTAAAAGATCTTTGTAAACCTTACTATAATTTCCATCGTTTTGAAAAGTAGAAGTAACCCATTGACGAATAAGAAAAAGTACCCCAAGAAGAAGTACCCCATCCGACTACCACAGTCTCTTCACTAATCACAAATGTGAGAACCAAGTGAGTACACAAACCAACAGTACCTTTCCGGGCAATTTTATGTGGCAACTTATCATCTTTGGCGGAGCTATTTTTCGAATGTTTTACCTCGTTTAGCTGATGTCTGGTTCCTTTGATGACATCCTGTCTATTAGGGGTAGCTATCAACCTTTTGTATTCCACGTTTTTCCTTTGTTCATACGTAAAACTGGGAATATTTTTCAGGTATGCGGGTGAATATTTGCATGAATCACTGTGCGTGTTTTTTTCCTTAAGGTACCAAAATATGTATGTAGTGTTGTGCTGGGACGTGTGGTATATTATTTTCTTGCCTGACAGGTGCAGACAGAAATCTTGGCGTCAATTTACATAGTTCAAAAGCTTATCTGTAGGATTGATTTATTTGTTGTTGTCAGGTTTTATTTACGTTAAACTGTTGGTCCCAGCTGCCGTGTGTAGATGTTTGACACTTGTTACGAGTGAGTAGCTCAAAAGTCTGACAAAAAATCTTACCAACGGGTGTCGCATTACCCAGTTACTGGGCTGTGGAGGTCAAATAGGCAGTTGCTTAATGTAAATTCTGGTATCCTGCTGCATCTGGTTAGACGGAAAGCTGACTTCAACATATTTGGGAAAAGGCTAGGCAGTTGATATGATTTTTCGGTAGGCAATTGCAGTTGATTGTTGGGTTAACTCGTTACCTTTACACACCCTTCAATTTATTTACAGGGTGACAGGGACATCGACGCACAACCAGTAATCATATACTTCAAAGAAATAAATAATATAATGTTAGATCGTAGCGTAGAAAAATTTCGTTAGTTTATAAAAAAAATGTCCTGTTTCGTAGAAAATTGCAATTACTTACGCAGTGAAAATGTACTGAATAGCAAATTCCACGCTAGAATCGTGTGGGATCATCCGGGATCTAGAATCATGTGCTGTATTTATGATTACATACAGTTTGCGCGTCGATGCGAATGAATTTATGTGAAAAATTTCAAACCACCCAGTTTACAATCATGTACTGAATCTACAACTTCAACTACAGGCCAAATGTAGTTTAAAAAATACGATTAATATGTAAAAGTGTATGCATACCAAACCTACTTGCAGAAATAAAATCATTTGTCATTTACGAATATAGTAAGGTCGATGTATTTTATTGTGGTAATGATTGAATTGTTGTTTTGAATTTTACGCGCCTTCTATGTTATTCATAGGTGGCTCAAAATAATTGATTTTTACTATGCTGTGGTACGTATGCTACGTGTAATAATAAGTACTGTAACTTTCGTCAACTGCTACTGCGCTGTCACTGACAAATTGTTACCATAGACATGTTTTTTAATTGCAGAAGTTTAATCGTTCGTTTTATCTAATATTAACACAATCATCCACGCTACTTCACCTACTCCTGAGATTGCTATCTAGGAAGTAAAGTATCTGTGAGCACGTGAGATGGGGTTCCCTTTATTTGGCATAACACACTTGGCACAATCTTCTTTAAACGAATATGTTTAAGACATAACAGTTATTTAATATAATTATTGTTCGGCCGAATGTTTATATGTCCAAATATACAATGGCATACTTTTAATATGGCAGAATTTTATTTGGTTTAATTACCATTCGCAAAGATAACATTCCGCATAATTTCGTTTAGCATAACTTTTATTTAGAGCGACAGTTTAACTTGGCATACCTTGCAGTTTGCAGAATTTCATTTGGAATAATTTTATTAGGCATAATGCCATTTCTATAAAATATGCTGCAGGCATTTTTTACCTTAATTAAAACTAAAATATTGTCTTAAAAAGTTAATTTATGTTATGCTACAAAAGATGGTGACAGAATCGCTGCAAAGCCGACTCCACGTAGCCTCGTCTGCCCTACGCCTAGAGTGTAATTTAAACCCACGTAGGTGCGGAGGAGCGAGGCGGCCCGCGAGCTGACGAGCAGGTGGTTTCAACGCTCGCCGCCGCGGCAAAGGCTGCCCGGCTTTGCTGCAAGCCGAAGCTGCGGTGGCGAGCGTTAAAACCATCTGCAACAATAAGCTCGCGTGGGACCGCCGGAGTCCCGCAGCGCCGGAGCCGTAACAGAAACCATGCCTGCTGCATTTTGCACGCTTGCTGCTGCTTTTTTGCATATTTGCATGCTTCTTACAGGGAATATATATTTTAGTAGGCTACCCGGAAACGAACTATTTAAATTAGGTTAAATATTATGTTAAATACTCGCAATAAAAGATTAGGTTAGGTCAGTATAGAGCTGCGAGCCCCTGCGAGCCGCATTCAACCTATTTCACTTGGTTAGAGAAGCGTGTATTTTAGGGTAGGTTAGGAAGATAACACTACTTTTCTTTCACATCACGATCTTCTCTTTCGCGAAGAGTATTGTATAATCTCAGTTTAGCATCTTACTGACCTACATAACTTAGTTTAGAGAGGCTGGAAGTTGATTCGTCTGTTTCGTTAGTTGGAGCTAGAACAGTGAATGTGTCTTTGATGGAAGCCTGCAAGCTGTTGATACTGAAGGCAAGTGTATTTTCTAATCTCTGCTAGAATTAGAATAAAGTTGGTCGTGTTTGTGTCCCCAGAATCTAATGGCTGTTAGGAAGAATTACGTTTTATATCGTTAGATATTTAATGTGTACCCTTTCCGTTTTCTTTCCTTTTCTTTTTGCTTCGACTTTGCGTCCTTATGTATATTATAAAGTAGTCAATCACAAAAGTGTATCCTCGAGAACACTGCCGGCAAACTGTACAGCAGTTTGGCAGAAGATTTATGTATTTTTCTATGTCACTTTTCGTGCATAAAATAAATAAAAAAATGTAACTGATTGCGTTCGCGTGAAATTTCTTGTTTTAACATAAAATATATCATTTAGCCTCGTATCGTCCGCTTTTTTCTTGTTTTTTTCTTGGATGGGAAATCATCAAATGACTTCTCCCGCTCTGGGTGGAGCAGGAGGGCGTGTCAGACTTTTACTGACTAAAACCCACCCATGCTCCCTCAGCTGCCCGTATGCCAGGGGCCGCGTCCAGGCCACGAAAGAGAAGAGCGCTACTCAGAAGTACCGGCACTCCTCCTCCGCCGCAGCCTGTAACTCTCAGCCGCGATGCCTCCCATTCGACATCGCGGCCCGCCTCAGTTGCGATGCACCTCACCGCAACCTACTTTTTGGCCGCTACGTCGTCGGCTTGGAGGCACAAGCCCTGACGAGCGGCCCCACCTTGGGGTTCCTCTTCGCTTCACCGTGTAGATGACCACGGTTACTGAGCCCCCCCGCAACGACAATGCGGGAACCCCACTGGGGGGGATCGCATCGTCCGCTTGCAATTACATTTCGTCTTAGGGTTCTTTCTGACTTTTTTCTTTTAAATCGGCTCCTAGTGATGTTAAACCTTTAACCTTTTTCATAATAGCTATCAATGCAAAAATAACTTTTGAAATCCGACTAGTGGTAGTTCTAGAGATATACTCCCTCTATAAAAACTTACAAACAAACAAATATTACCTCTTGATTATAATTTTAGTATAGATATAGACTATAGCTAGTTCGGAACTACGCTAAATCTTGTATTTTTTTTGGATTGCGGACTTTTTTAGGTCCGGTATGTTTAGATGTATGGATGTTTGTTGTCAATCACGCAGAAATGGCTGAACGGATGTGGATGAAATTTGGCATACAAATACCTAGTTGATAACGTGGATTCACACACACACAAGCATATCCCAGTAGTACGTGGGATAATCTCCGACCTTGGCGGGGCGCTGTCTTAGCACGTTACAGTACCAGATCTCTCCCTTCATCTTCGCCTAGCTTACAGCACCGACCAATCTGGTAAAGTGGTGTCTTTTACTTCTGATAATCCCATCTTAGTTTGTTTGTCCACTGTTACTTAGTAAACTGCGTTAAACCTAAAATCCCCAAAAGGTTGCAGAGGCATATAGTATACCCACATTTTTGAGTAGCGTTAAGTCCCATATAACGGGGCGAGTCTTTTGGCAATAAGCGGGAACAAATATAAACTACGGACTGCTACTTATAAATTCCTGGTAGTAAACCCCAACCACCCTTTGCACGAACTAATCAAAACTCAAGACATGGTCCTTATACTCGTGCACGTTACATTTGTACATAAAGAACCAACCAATGAGCTTTAAGACTCTTGCAAAGAAACTCCAAACGCCGAAACGACGACAAACCGAAATCTTCAAAAACCAACGTTTTCAACCACTATTTTATTCCAACTTTTAACGAGCAGTAGTTCGTTCCGTTCCACGAGTAGTCCGTCACGGCCACCGACTTTGTTTCAGCACGCCACATAAATCTTAGCTGTGGACGACTAGCGGGCTTTTAGTCTGACATTACTTTTGAGGTTAGAATCTTTCTGTGGAGCGTATTGGAGTTTAAAGAGTTGGACTGTACTCTTTCGAAGATAGGCTATTTTATTGGTGGTTTTAGAGTGAAATATACCTAAGCTTGTTTGAATTATATAATCGCAAATTTAAGAGTACAAGTTTTCCTTAAGATGGTGAAAAATAAGTATGTGGTTCTTAAATAAATAAAATTAAATTAAAAATGTTTTTGCATCGACTTAAATAACCTATTCTAGTTACAATGGGAAGTATCCTGTTAAGCAATTAGTTTGCTAAGCAAATAGGTTCTTGATTTTTATTCTTCTTGATTTAATCTTATTCGTGGGACACTCAGAAAGTTTAGCAAAAATAAAAATAAAATATGCTACATTAAGGTAAATATGTTTTTATTAAATATATTTAAAGTACTCTCCACTAGCCTCTATACAAAGTTTCATGTGTCTGAACCAGTTTTCGATACACTTTTTCTAGTACGCCGCAGACACCATGTTTACAGCCTGCTCGAACGCTGACAGCGCATCTTCCGGCAACGAAAACTGTGTTTCTTTGAGCTGATTTTTTATTTTCGGGAATAAAAAGAATTCACACAGTGCTAGGTCGGGGCTGTAAAGAGGGTGACCCAGGAGTATGAGCGGCGTGCTGTCCAGGAAGTCCCTCGTTTTGGGCGCGGCGTACAAAGGCGCGTTGTCGTGGTGGACCAGTAGCCCGCGGAGACCTGTATTTGGTCACTTGGTGCTCACAACAGTGAAAACTTCTGCCAAGCAATTTGGTAGTATACCATTCAGCGTTGATGCTTCTTTGATTTCGTAAAGGAATTGACACCAAGTAGCCAGTCAAATTGAAAAGCTCACTATCAAAATCTTTACCCGCTTCTAGATCGCTTCACTTTGGTAGGCGTTGATTCGTTTTGAAAAACACCCAAACTGTCGACGCGCGAAGATGCAAGTGTAGAATTTTGTGAAGGCTTCCTGATCCAACCTGCAGTATGTGCTGAATCTCTTGATACGTAACTCGTCTATTGTCAAAAATATCATATAAAATCATAGCGCGAAAATGTTCCCGGCGCAAATCCATTTTTTTATGAGACACGATAATTTGAATTAGCTCGCAAACAATGTGGAGGGAAATTTTTGAAATTAAAACGGACCTCTTTTTACTTACAAATAATCATATTTTAAAAATAAATTATAACTGGTTAGTCTCTCATACATAAAAATTTTTTTTCGCAAGTCTTTCTGAGTGGCTTGGTACATTCTTACACGCCATTGTCGCCGATTGGGTCATTTAATCTCTAGATAGACCATTATCATCATAACCAGTCTATTGATGATCCTACTGCCATGACACAGACCTCCTCCCTGTATGAGGAAGTAGACTCAATCTACCAAACGTGGACTCAGTTCAGGTTGGTTTTTTTTTTTTTTTTCTGGGTGGGAAATCATCAAATAACTTCTCCCGCTCTGGGTGGAGCGGGAGGGCGTGTCAGACTTTTACTGACTAAAACCCACCCGTGTTCCCTCAGTTGCCTGTGTGCCAGGGGCGGCGGTATCTCTTTCGAACAACCCGCACCCCCGGCAGGCATCGGCCCTTGCGGGCCCCTCTGTTGCTGCTGACATCTCTTTGAGGCGCGCGTGGAACACAACGCGCCGTCGACCCGGGCTTGGTCCTTACCGGACAGCGAGCTACCCATTACTCGCCGTCCGCAAGCCCGTGCCTACGGTGGCCGGGAATCAGCCTGGGATTCCCGACGCCCAGGGCGTCTCCTGCGAAGGCCACGGCTGTGAGGGCGCATGTACTGCATCTCCCTCACGTGCGCCGCCTCCCTCTTTGCGAGCATAACTGCTTCGCTGAAGGAGGCGACTGCCAGCCATGCCCTCTCGCTCCGTACCATGGCCTGGACCAGGGTCGGACGCGAGAGATCGCCGCCGCCGATCACCTCCACGAGGACACGGCGTTGCTCCGCCCAAGCTGGGCAGACCTCCACCGTATGCTCCACCGTGTCCTCTGGGCGATCTTCGCAATGGAAACACCCGGGCGTTTCCTCCCGCCCTATCCGAAACAGGAACCTCCCGAAACAGCCATGTCCGGTGAGGACCTGTGTCAGGCGGAAGGTGAGGACGCCATGCCGCCTCTCAAGCCACTCCTCAAAGAGGGGACTTACCGCCGCAATCGCGGCGTGCCCAGCACTTGGTTGCGACAATCGCACTTTCCACGTCGCCATGAGATCCTGCCGGAGCTCTGTCCGCCGTGCCGCGACTTCCCGCGGAGTTCAGGTTGGTTGATGTCACATTTTTATTCATTGGATCTAAGTCATGCCCGGTTCCTTTACGACGTGTTCCTTCTCCGTTTTAAGCGCAGTCGTGGTGAAGTATATCATAAATGGTAATGTCCTTTGCCGTTCACCACTGCCCAAAATACCAAGACAACTTTTTGTATTAGTCTTGAAACAACCTAACCTAGCTGCGCCACAGTTATAACTACTGCAGCTGTCATCGTTTAACACTGGTTGTCTTTAAATGTTTTTGTTCCCTTTATACGATGATTATTATTATCTTTTGCTTCGGTCCGAAATTCAGCGGCGCGATTTCCGCTCGCTGACGCAGTCATAAGATCGTCAAATGCACAAGTCACAGGGCATGCGGCGCAGAATGGAAGGTGAGCCGTTGTCTGTGGGAAGGTGCCGTAAACGCATTCGAGATCTGAGCCGCTCGTGAAACCGTCTGTGGAGATTATCTTTGCTCCGGCCAACTTGGGTTCGAAGTCTATTTAGCGATTTCCAAGCTGGCCACGGTAACGCGTGACTAGGCGGAAGGCTCTCAGATGGTTCGATAAAGTTATCAGGGTGTTTATACAGCTCCCGCCACAGGTTACATATCGCTGTCGGAGCGTCGCTTTTGGCAGGACTAGCTAGACCATAAAAATCTTCATTTCATTCATACTGGGATCGGTTTAAGGCAGCCACTAATAATGCGGCACGTCTCATTTAGAGCTGTATCCACTAGGTTAGCGTGGGTAGAACGGTTCCATACTGGACAGGCATATTCATCTTATTATAACTGTCATCAACTTATACGACATTACATCGCGCCTTGTTTCCCCGAAGGGTTAGGCAGGGATATACCTGTTGTATACCTACATTTTGCTAGTTATGTTTAAGTCCCATGTAATAGGGGACGAGCTTATTGCCAGCAACCGGGCACAAATCCAGACTCTGGGAACACAAACTATGGTTGGACCAAGGTGAGTGTAGGCAGGATAAGGAAGCACTTCCTACAATTGATGCCCGCCCCACAAAAAAAGTTCTCCGTCTAACAAAACAACAGCTGCGTACGGTTACAGCAGCTGTAACTGGCCATAGGACATTAAATAAACTCTACTTTGTCATAGGAGTAACAGACAATCCGCTGTGCAGGCCCTGCATGGAGGACAACGAGACAGCAGCTTATGTGCTGCTAAATTACCCAGTGCTCGCTCAATACAGGGCAAAATACTTCGGTAACCCAGGTACCCTACGTGAGATTTTCAGCAGCATCAAGGCGTTGCTGGCCTTTCTCGATGAGCTGGGGTGGATCGAAGAACCGATTCTCCCACTCGTACGCAAAATACGCGCTTCGACGTAGAGTTGCGGACACCAGCCCGTATTACCTACCAGACTCCGGGCTGCTGTTGAGAAATTCCAAAAACATTAACACTTTATCCAACTTAGGAATCGAACCCAAAACCTGCCCTGTCATCAAATTAATCATAACATCAGTTTTACAGCCGCCAGGACTGCCGATCCTTTTTGTACTGTCAGCCCCACATTTTTCTCCTTGCTGATTGCCCAATATATTAAGGTCTTGAAAATTCGGTGATATTGAGTTCTTCACTTGATATCGACCTATTCAAATCAATAGATGTATCAGTAGTTACGTCCCTAAAAAATAGTTTCAATCACAAGCGGTTAACAAAATTCTTGCTCTTAGTTGCTGACAATTAGCCTTATTTAGATAAGGATAATTGGCTCAGCACTCACACCTGGCAAGGCGCAGTGATGACAGGTGAACTAAGTCTTTGACACCACTGTCTGGGTGGTCTTGGAGGCCACCCTCCAAGGACTGGAAGACGACATGTCAGTCGTCCGGCGGCGAGATGGGCGGACGACATTGTTGCCATTGCGGGCAAAACCTGTATGAGGCTGGCACAAGAGCTAGGGAATTGGCACATGAAAAGAAAGGGCCAAATACTCAGCAGTTAGAGAAGTCGGGCTGTGAATGATGATGAAGATGATCCTTATCTATTGCCCAAAATTGAAGTTGATGCTGAAGCTATAATGACGAATAATAGAAAAAAAATACATAGTTCTCATTTGAAACGGAGGGGCTTGGGGCTAAGTAATATTAGCAACACGGGTCAATCAATCAGGTTAAGCTACGCGTGCCGTGGTTGTTCTGTGGATGGGTGACCATCTTTACATACCAAGATCCCTCCGTGCCTCGGAAAGCACGTTAAGCCGTTGGTCCCGGCTGTCATTTGTAGAACTTTGACAGCCGTTAGGGGTCGTCAGAAGCCCGAAAGTCTGACAACCAGTCTTACCAAGGGGTGTCATATTACCCAGTGGCTGGATTGTGGAGGTCAGATAGGCAGTCGCTCCATGTAAAATGCTGATATTCAGCTGCATCCGGTTAGACTGGAAGCCAACCCCAGGATAGTTGCGATAAGGCTAGGCAGATGATGAGGATGATGATGATTGATATAGCAGACCTCGTATTTAGTTAAGTACGAGTATATTATCAATTGTAACTGAATCTTTTTCTCTTAATTTAACAGTCCTTCATTCATATAGTTTTTTTTTTTTTTTTTTCTGGGTGGGTAATCATCAAATAACTTCTCCCGCTCTGGGTGGAGCGGGAGGGCGTGTCAGACTTTTACTGACTAAAACCCACCCGTGTTCCCTCAGTTGCCTGTGTGCCAGGGGCGGCGGTATCTCTTTCGAACAACCCGCACCCCCGGCAGGCATCGGCCCTTACGTTCATTCATATAGTTACGCTTCTGTTTTTCTCCATGACATGACCGCTTTGCTGTAAGTCCCGAATTTGCAAGTTTTTGTTATCTGAGTCGCGGTCCAGTCAAATTTGGAAACCACTGCATTAGATCATACTAGACGAAGAATTCCTCCCAAAAAACAATCTTACGAACAACGAACCATTTCAAAAGCGTCATTCAGCTCGCTTACAATGAATGAACCAAGAACTTGTCGGTTTAACGGAGGGTGGAAGAAACAGATTGTGTTAAAACTAAGTTCCCTGGAACAGTTTCAACGGAAAATATGTTAATGGTACTTTAAACTTGTTAGAATTAGTTTTCTTTTTGAATCACATCGTATTTGCTTTTTAAACGGCATCGATTTGGAGTTTAGTTTTGTGGAACGATTAATCTGTTAGTGACAATCTACCTAGTTTTGTTGGAGCACGAATTTATTTTGAAACTGGATTTTTATTTGTCCTTTTTGTGGCTCGGTTTTGTTATCGGTTTGACATTTTTGTTGTTGTTTGTTTGTTTCACTGGGGAGTTAATACTGCTACTCGTAAAAGCCCAATGTAGGTTTAACTTTTAGTTGGTTTCATTTTGCTAAACCATAAGTTAAGTAACGGTCTGTGCTACAATTTATTGAAAATGGCTTTTGTATTTTCATTAATGTTAATTATTTGCTTATTATTGTACAGAATCAAGTTCTTCTAACTCAACAGACAGCTGTGCTGCTGGGGAGTTTGTTGCGCCACTTCTTCTTCTCAGCTAAGGCACTAGGAAGTGGTGAAGGGCGGGCGTTTTAAGGGGACTGTCTTATGTAATTTTGACGTTCAAAAAGTGCTGATTTTCAGCTTAGTTTGAATAAATGACCTTTATTTTTTTATTTTGATGCTGCAATGCAGAGTCAGTATTCAGAAATGTGTTTATTTTATAGAATTGTTAACAAATAATTTGAATTACCTGCTATGAGTGGACTACATAAGCTTATGTGCTAACTAGTTTCTGCTCACGAATTCGTCCACGTGAAATTTCTTGTACCCCGAGCCACAGCGTCGCATTGCATCGTGTACCCGTGGTATTTCCTACTTCGTTTTCGCTTGGCGGTATTTCTGTTTGCTCGATTCCTAAGCTTACTAGCGTGATGTAAAAAATCATATATGTATAAACTTTCTTAAGAATTGAGCAATCAAATGCAAAAAAAAATTCATAACCGACAGGTACTTCCAAGAATTTGCGCGTTCACAAAAAAACTTTTTATCTTACGTAATTATTATTAGTACCATATATACAAGATAGCATCGAATAAAACGAATATACTACGATAACTAAATAAAAAAGCCTTTTATTCCATGCAACATATAGTAAAGTATTTTAACATTAAAAAATATTTATATATTTTTTTGTTTTTTTTTTTTAATTTATTTACCACGATAACTGTTCAAATTACAAGTAAAAAAAATCACACACAAACACAACGTTAAGTCATTTCTCTTTCAAAATAATCGAAAATAAAATCCAAGCTATTAGAAAAGCTACTCAATCAAGCCCAAAATATCTTCGGTCGTCGTAGTGAAGTGGCCGCGCTTACAAGCCGGACCGACAAGCTGCAATATCCGGGGACTGAACACACGGACACTCTTCTAGTGCATAACCGGATAACTGCACATTACCAGTAAAACTATTGTTGTTAGGTTTTGAAGAAACCTACTATCCTATTTATATTATACATGTGAAAGACTGTATTTTTGTTACGCAATCACGCTATAATGGCTGAACGGACTCACATCCGTTCAACCATTATAGCGTGATTGAGTAACAAAACGTACTAACTGGTTGTACGTCGATGTCCCTGCCACTGTGTTAGATACATATTGATTACAAATGTAATTACGATGAAACAGAAATTAATGTTTACTAAATAGTAGCCATCGTTGCAAATTGGATGAAACAGGATATTTAGATGCTTTGTCTAAATAAATTTGGTTCGGTGAAATAATAACAAATAGAATTCTGATTGTAAAAGATTATTGTAGCTTAGTACTTCTAGGAAATCGCTAACAATGAGTATCTGAAATATTTGCTCATTCTCGTTCATTTACAGCCAACTTACCATGTTCATACCATTCATTCATCTATACTTAATACATATTTGGACAGAGGTAAAACTTGTTTGTAGGTAGGGGGTAAATCAGGAAGAGCTGGACCGATGTTGATGAAATTTGGTACGCGAATACTTTGAATCCTGGATCAGGACATAGGCTACTTTTTATGGATGTACTAACTGGGTGAAACCACGGGCAGAACCTAGTTCTGTATAGTTAGGTATCTCTTTAATTTATCTTTCAGAAACATTTTCAGTAAACCTGCATGAAGCAAATGTATTATATTTTTAATATTTTCATCATCATAATTTCTTCTCTAAAACGTTATAACATACTTTAATGTTTTAAGTTATGTTCAGAATATTAAAAATACTCATATAAGTGGAATATTTTCCAGTTTATGAGAGATGAGGAACTAACTTGACGATTATTTAGAAAATTATTGCCTGTTAAAATTTTCATTTCCTGCTGGTAACACTTACTAATATGATTTTGTATGGTTTCTATGACACACGACGTTTTAAACACAGAGATAAATAAATAAGCCCTTAATACAGCAATAGATACTTAAGTTTCCATTTAAAGTTAAAATATAAAAACTGTAAATAAAAAAACTTTTTTCAAATTTATTTTGTCTTGAGAAAATCTTCTCCAGTTTGGTCCTGCTGACAATTTTATTTCATCTTCCCACCTTGTGTGTTCTAGGTCTACACCTTCGTCTACTTTTGCCATCCCTTGGGTACTATTCTCCGACAAGACTACTTAGTAGTAGTAGGTAGTGTATTAAAAAAATCAGGTTTAAACCACCAAGCCAGTTTTTGCGTTAAGAACCCAATAGTTATTTAAACTCAGTTCTTAATACAAAACAAACGACTTCGTCCGGTGCTAAGTTGTTATTTTAATATTAAGACCTTTACCTAAATCGAAATGAAGTTTGAATAGCAAAAACTGGCTCAGAGCTTTAGGCTAGAACAAAAGTTAAATTGTGTTTTGTTATAAGAAGGAAAATGTCATGCACGACTTAATTGAAATCATACTTATCTTAAAAAAAACATAGATTTCCATTAAAGAACATAAGAGAAAAGGCTTAGTTACGTATACCAGGAACAAAATATCTCCGAGTAATTAATATTTAATGAAAAAATATACATAAGCAAGTTTTCTCCTATCTTTATTTTCTTCCTGAAAATATTCCGCTGCCACTTACCTCGTTATGACGTTGACCAGCAGACTAAAGTAATAATGTGTGGCGCTCGCGATGCTCGCCAGTTCTTTGTCCGAGTCCTTTAAATACACTACTTTTGTACGAAGCACTACGATTTAGAAAGTTTTTGCGAGTTTGTCAATATGTTTTGTATTGATGTGAAAACTAGGCTTACATCATCTGTTTAGCCTTTTCCCAACTTCGTTTTGGTAAGCTTCCAGTCTAACCAGATGCAGCTGAATACCAGTTTTTTTTTTCATATAACTCTATTTGTTTACGCGGCGCAACCTAGTAACACGCTAGTAGTAAAGCTGCCAGTCGACATGATTTTTTTCAACTTCTTCAACTTTCATTGACATAGGTTATTTCAGGCAATTTACACCAAACTTTAACGAATTATACATCTAAAGGAAGCCCAGGGTGTAGCTCAGTGCTAACGGCCGCCACTTACAAGTTATAGGCGGTAGGTTCGAACTCAGACATCGCTTAGCTTCGTGTAAATCATTTCATCGTCACTGCTACCAAAACGGTGAAGGAAAACATCGGGAGAACACCCAAAAATGATGATGATGATGTCCTAGACCCAAAAATTCGAAGACATATTTATCTACAAACCCAGACTAGGCCCGCAAGGCGGATTACTGCCAACTCCCTCTCACAGAGAGGAGGTCTGTGTCTGAACAGTGGGAACAGTATACGCTGAATACTCGTTCAGACAGACAGGCTCAGCTTTGGGTCTTTGTTTTATAATATTATGTAGATAAGTGTACTAGTGTGTTGTTCCGTGTGGTGCCGGACGTAAGAGAATAGCACCATCCCATTTGTTCCCGTGGGTGTCGTAGAAGACAAGGCAAGGGACTTACTAGAGAATAGGCAGCAGCGTTCTCTATGCATTTTACCACCATACTGCGATCGCCAACCCGCCCGCCAAGCGTGTCGATATTGGCAAACCTTTTGGGGAGGCCTATGTCCAGTAGTGGAAGTCTTTCGGCTAAATTGATGATGATTATGAGTATGAAGTGTACTAATAGATAAGCAATGGGAGTGTTGCCCACCTTGTAATATTCGTCACCACAAAATAATTAACAGAGCATTCGTTCGTACCTACTTCTGAAGTCACGATCCGAATACATCCGAATAAAAGCGAGTATTCCCGAAGGTTGGCTTTTACTCTGGTCAAAGTATCTACGCATTGCCCGTATTTGCCATTCGACGTGGCAATGCTAAGAGCATTTTGTGTGCGCTAACGATTCAAAGGTCCAGGGGTGCGGGTTGTTCGAAAGGGATACCGCGACCCTGGCACACAGGCAACTGTAAGAACACGGGTGGGTTTTAGTCAGTAAAAGTTTGACACGCCCTCCTGCTCCACTTAGAGCGGGAGAAGTCATATGATGATTTCCCACCCAGAAAAAAAAAAGCGGTTGAAAGGTAAATACAGAGAAATGTTTTGATGCCTGCTTCTCCTTTGCTGAGTTTTGTATGTATTTTAGCACCATGACTTTATTCTCCAATGGGTGAAGCTGAATTACTTTGCTGTGAGCAGTGGAGGCCCCGTGGCAAAGACCGCGACTAAGTGCTTTCCTTTGTGTAAATCATTTTATTGCTATCAAAATGGTGATGGACTACATCGTGAAGAAACCGGCATGTCCTAGAACCAAAAAATTCGAAGACATGTGACATCTACTAAACCGCAATGAGCCCGCGTGGTGGATGACGGCCCACTCCCTCTTACGAGAGTAGGCATGTATCCCAGAAGTGGGAACATTATAGGGTTTTTTTTTGAAGGTGGGAAATCATCAACTAACTTCTCCCGCTCTGGGTGGAGCGGAAGGGCGTGTCAGACTTGTACTGACTAAAACCCACCCGTGTTCCCTCAGTTGCCTGTGTGCCAGGGGCCACGGTATCTCTTTCGAACAACCCGAACCCCTGGCAGGCACCGGCCCTTGCGGACTCCACCAGTTGGTGCTGACATCTCTTTGAGGCGCGCGTGGAACTCAACGCGCCGTCGAACCGGGCTTGGTCCTTACTGGACGGCGAGCTACCCATTACCTACTCGCCGTCTGCAAGCCCACGACTACGGTGGCTGGGAATCAGACTGGGTTTCCCGACGCACAGGGCGTCTCCTGCGGAGGCTAGGGCCATGAGGGCGCATGTTCTGCCTCTCCCTCACGTGCACCGCCTCCCTCTTTGCGAGCATCACTGCCAGGGCGTTTCCTGCGGAACATTATAGGGTGTATCCTACTTTGCTGTGCCCGATTGAGTTCACAATGATCATGTCTTTGTAAACCTTCCAACGAATCCTCAATTTTTATATACAAAAACGAATTGTTTTGCTTACCAATGGTAGAATTTTAATTGCCAAACTGGGCATATAAATATTTTCTTAAGCTAATTTTACCTATGATAGCTACTTCCATATGGAAGGGTCTACTCTGATGAATGCTCAGCTATGAGGTCACAAAGACATGAGTCATAATTTAAATCAATAACGATCTGCACTTTATTAGAATCGGCAAGTTCACTTTGTGGATTGCAATATATATGTGTAGGTATTGAGTATTTGAGTATTGAGTTATATAGTAACAATCACACTACCTGCTTTATTAACCGATTTAAAAATGAAGGAGGTTACCAATTCACATGTTTTTTTTTAAATGTATATTCGGGCATAACTCCGTCATATATAGACGGTTTTACAAAATTATTTTTTTGTTCGGACGGGGTTTATTTTGAAATCGTTTTTTTCTTATAGATCTGATGATGAGTTTCGGAGACCGACAACGGAACTCTTCAAAAAATTACAGCAAATCACCCGCGATTGCTGCAATCTCATAAATAGGCATTGTTTTGTTTGATTGACTTTGAGAATACCTGAAAGATGATGAAATTTAATTGGTGTGGGGTAGGTATTGTAACTAAAAAGTGAAAAATAAAAACTTTTTTCAAACAAAAAAACAACCGAGTTCCAAAAAAAAACACTACAAATTTAAAAATAACTTTAATTTCGGAAGTCGGTGTCTTCCGAAATTAAACTATTTTGTTTTGCCACCGCCTTCCGAAATTAAAGTTATTTTTCACTTTGTAATGTTTTTTTGGAAGTCGGTTGCGTTTTTGATTGAAAAAAGTTTTTTTACTGTTAATTGACTTATTAAAGGTTTCTATGTAACACCATTTTTTTGATAACCATCGATTTTCATCGCACGAAGGACCAGAATCATATACCGAATCCATAATAACAAGTTGCTCGTCTATGTCCCTGCCACGTTGTTTGCTATCTTCATAAAATTCAAACACAATGTCTGGCTAAGCAGGATACACCTTGTATTCTAAGAATATGATACTGTGCAGTCGGTTCTGCAACTCCAATAAGGTGAGACACACACTTGCAGCTATTTCTGCTGAAAGACAATTTTATTTATTTCACTCATGCATACAATAAAACATCGGCTGTAAAAATCATTCGCCGTGGCAGATAGTTCCAAGAATGCTGGTTGGAATGCTTGGTGGAAAGGTTTCAAGTGTATAATTTGAGGATGATGCCTTCGACATCCTTGACAATGTTTTTAGTTGCATAGCTCGTATTCTCTGTCGATTAGAGAAATAGATTTGATTCTTTTATCGTCTCCTGTGATGGTTCCAGTCACCAGACGCAGGTCTTTCTTGTCCAGGCGTAACAGACGTCTGGTGAGCCTGCCACCCAAGGATGACATTGCTTGCCTCGACTGCCTGTAGCCTGGTGTCTGGCTCCGCCGGCTCTCGGCTTGTGTGTGGGTGTACTCCTGAAGCCACCTGCGTAGTTGGTTGAAGGGGATGGGCACGATGGGCCCGGGACCACAGACTGACGCGCTGGATGCCCTTCTGGCCAGTTCGTCAGCAGCATCGCTGCGTAGTGATCCGCTATGTCCTTTTATCCATTGCAGTGTCACAGTGTTGCGGTTGGCAACTGTTACTCTTTCTAGTTAGTGCATTGTGATATTCTAGTGTTAAACTCGATGTAATGTATTTTTTCCTTAGGGATTGGAGAACTGAATCATTAAGAACCAGTCTTTTTTTTTTGGTTGGGAAATCATCAAATACTTCTCCCGCTCTGGGTGCAGCAGGAGGGCGAGTCAGACTTTTACTGACTAAAAGCCACCCATGTTCCCTCAGTTGCCTGTGCGCCAGGAGCCACGGTATCTTTTTCGAACAACCCGTACCCCTGGCAGGCATCGGTCCTTGCGGACCCCACCAGATGGTGCTGACATCTCTTTGAGGTGCGCGTGGAACACAATGCGCGGTTGACCAGGGCTTGGTCCTTATCGGATGGTGAGCTACCCATTACTCGCCGTCCGCAAGCCCGCGCTTACGGTGACCGGGAATCGTCCTAGGATTCTCGACGCCCGAGCGTCTCCGTGGCGACTAGGGCCATGAGGGCGCATAGATTGCCTCTCCCTCACAAGAGCCGCCTCCCTCTTTGCGAGCATTACTCCTTCGCAGAGGCCGCCGCCGCCGATCACCTCCACGAAGACACGGTGATGCTCCGCCCAAGTCGGGCAGACCTCCACCATATACTCCACCGTGTGCTCGGGGCGATCTACACAGTGGTAACATCCGGGCGTTTATCCCGCCTTCTCCGAAGCAGGAATCTCCCGAAACAACCGTGTCCGGTGACGACCTGCGTCAGGCGGAAGTCCTGGTGAATCTCAATCCACTCCTCAAAGACGGGACTTACAGCCGCAATTGTGGCGTGTCCAGCACTGGGTTGCGACAATCGCACTCTCCACGTCACCATGAGATTCCGCCGGAGCTCTGTCCGCTGTGCCACGATTTCTTGCGGCAGTAGATTTACGCCCTGAAGTATCTGTGTCTGATGTTAAAATAATAGATTTTTACTAAATGCATATGAAAGTTTAAACAATACTTACCTTCTAATAATTTTTGTCTGTATATGTGTCGAGACGGCTATACCGATTTTGATGGGACTTTCACTGGAAAAAAGAAAGAAAGAAATTTTATTTGCTCGAACATGTGCATACAAACAGAATTAAAATAATACATGCATGAAATATCTTAAAATAAAGAGTGACTAACGACATGTCTGCTATTTCTCATGGCGTGCAAATATCTTAGGTATATTCATTATTATTTATTATTTTATATCAATGATTGTTAACTTTTGCATTATAAATTAAATATCAGTCACAGTTAAACAAATTTCTTATATTGTATTCAATCATTTCAATATCCAAGACAGCTGATGTTATAAGGAGAAATTTAGGCGATTTTCATTTTAGAAAAAGAAAGAAAATTGTAGGTATTAATGTCACGCGAACGAAGTCCCGGGCGCAGTTAGTGGTATATGGTACTATAGTATAATGGTGTATGGTACTTTTCTCTCCACATCTTTATGTGGGGAGAAAAGTACTGAACAAGTACACACGAAAATCAAAGGGAGTGTGAGGAGGAGTATGAGGAACATTGCACTTACCAGCTAAACAGCCACACTGTCTTCGAAGCCTCCTTCAGCAGGCGATGATTCAGGCAGTGCCAGATTCACAAACGTTATATAAATTGGAACTCTAACTGTTTTGAGTTAAAGTTCCAATTTATAGCGGTTTAATTTTGCGGTAATTATGACCACAGTAGGTTTGCCGTCTATTGGGTGGAGAATTGGCGCGGACAGTCAGTTAAACATACACGTCAACAAAATGACAAAGTACGATTCGATATAGCACCCTATCGAGTCGAGACGAAACACAAAATCGTGCGATTAACCGCAAGTGTGTGCCCTCTCTAACCTACAATTGGACGCATATCCGCTCTTGCTATGTAGCTTTCACTACGTCTTGTTTAAGACAAACTCCACGGAATACTACGGAATTATACTGTGTGAAACAATGTATCGTGTTTCACGTGAATTTGCATAATATTAATACACTGTCTCGTAGGACCATGAAAGGTAACTGGCATTATTGCTTGTAATTCTCTTCATTTGTCCTAAGTAGAACATGCTAAATGATGCCTAACGCAGGTACTATTTCAAATATTCACGAAATACCGCTGGAAACAACGGCTTAACGTGCATTTTGAGGCACGGAGGAGTCTTCGTATGGAAGGATGATCACCCATCCATGGACCAGCCGCGGCAAGCTTATCCAAATCTCTTCTATCAAAATAATCACAACTTTATTTATCACAACATCATATCACAGAAACTGGTTAATATAATGCACAATCTTACATAGAAAAGGTGTTGGAGGCAGGAAGATCCTGAGTTACAGATCACCCGACTATTTTAAATAGGTTTATTTACGAACCGGTTAGAGTCAAGACAACATAAGATAAGATAAGATAAGATAAGATAATAATTTATTTGCCCAAACATGAGTACAAGACATACAACACAAATTGTCAGCATGCAGCAGATGTTAATAGTAAAATAAAATAGATCGTCACGTTTGCCTTAATGGCATGCAAATATTAGTACAATTATAAAATTTATAATGTCACTCCTAGTCAAACTATTTAAAAATTTCATAATAATAAAAGAACATTTAAAAAAAACAATGATTAAAAAATAACAAATTTGTGAAACATAATCATAATCTCTCATTTAGAAACTCATTCAAGTTATAGTAAGCTTTATCTGCTAGAAAATTAATAACTTTCTGTTTGAATTGTACATCAGTTAACTGCTTCCAGCTTTTAGGTAGTTTAAAAAAATACATAAAAAAACTAAACTAATACCAATACTAATATAATACTATTTAAAAAAAAAATCGCCTTAGCAAAACCAATAAAATCAAAAGAGAAATAGAAACAAAGACTAATTGGTTTTGGTACTCATAAAACAGGGGAAAATTGCAAGTTACATTGGCTGATACCTATATATTTTGACATACATAATTATCAGTTTGAAAGCAGTACTGACATCTCTGGCTACCATTTCGGTGAAAACAAGCCGATTGTTTTGTAGTTGAAAAAATCTGAAAAGCATTTCTTTATCTAAAAGCACTACTCACATACGAGTACGGCAGAAGTTACAAATAATTGTTTTAATTCGTGTACAGTTTTTGTGCACCTCAGTGTACAGAGTAACGTACACGTTTTTACATTTGCAAACACGTAGTTCATTTGCAGTGTATTCAAAATGACCCAGTTCTATTTAGTTTTTTAAAGGTAGCCTAACTTTTAGACGAGCAGTACTTTTATTTTTAATGTTCCTTTCGTTTGCCATTTACATGTGTTTGCAAATGAGCTGTCAGTTTAAAAAACTTGGCAGTATTTTATTGATACTGAATGGATAATTTTCTCATTAATTTCGTCATTTATTTTTAACTTTCAATTCAATTCAATTCAATTTATTTATTTTGTTAAACATAGGTATGGTTACAGTTAGAATTGACACTTGACATTGAAACTTTTTCTAGTTATCTACTTTTTCGAGCTATGCCGCGGTTTCACCTGTATAAGTCTCGATCTCGTCAGAATATCGACATACGAAGTACTCTATATCCTAATCCAGGGCATGGTCTACCCATATGCCAAGTTTTATCTAAATCCGTTCAGCCGTTTTAACGTGAAAGCGTAACAAACAAACACAAAAATTAAAAAATTATCTCTGAATTACATTAGGTTACTTTGCTATTGTCCGTGAATTCATCTATGATCCAGGCTGAAAAAAAGCCTCTGTCCTCAACCAGGTCATGGACTGTGTATCAATTTTTAACCCAATCCGTTTAACCGATCAAATATTTTCTCTGCGAATGTCTAAAATCTATGCCTGAACCGCGTTCTGTGAAAACTCAAGCTTTAGTGATTATCACAATGTGTTTGAATGTGTTTTCTTTCAATGTGAATTCAGCTTGTGTAGACTGTAGATCCACCTGCATTTTGTGCACTCTATAATTACACCACACAGAATGTGTTTCATGGCATTTCTTTGTAAAGTCACCTAATTACAGTCTTTTGTTGCTCTTAGAATTCCAACGCCACATCTACGCCTTATTCACGCAACTTTCATACCACCGAAGTAACGAGGTCATGTCATAAATTATGGAGCTCCCATGTTGAAAAAGAATACGATTGGTAACTGGGTAGCCTTGCTAAGACTGGTGGTCAGACTTCCACGCTTCTGACTACCCGTAACGACTGCCAAAGATCTACAAATAACAGCCGAAACCAACAGCTTGACATTGTGCTAAATAGTACCCAGAACTGTTATGCGACGTGAGGTGCGAGGACGTCCGCTATTTGCAGTGTCCTCTTGTCGCACTAACTCGGGAGTCCGCGCACCTCTACAACGTTTAGCAAAAAATTATAATACCCTTATTTCAGAATAAGATTTATTTTCTTTGTCAGCTAACAAAATTCGCATTAATCTATTGAAAATGGCCGAAAAAACAGAAGATTTCCGTATTATCAATTATGTGCATAAATGTTAATATTATAAGAATAAGATTTATTCATTTGCATGATTAATTAGTAGTGTTGCTCTTCTTTTCATTTCGAATATGTAACATGTGGATAACGTAGTTACTTACGCACAGATAAACCTATATTATAAGGTATTGTTAACCATGTGTAGTGTGTATTTGTTAGTTTTCCCTAATAAATAAAATAAAATAAAAATTAACGTGATTTCCGAGACCAATCCACGGACCGACTTGGAGATCGACCGGAGCGGCTGTTACTACTTAGATATGAGCCCCTCAGGTTTGTTATTATAAATACTCTTCTAAAAGTACACAATTAAACCAGATTTAAAAAATATATGTTAAAAATAAAAAGTCCCTTTGAAGCTATTCTTGTAGTCAATAAGTGTTTTCCATTAGAGGGAAATGTAATGAGATAGTAAGCCACTTTATATTGTTTTGTTAAGGCAAAGTGAGTGCAATGTAGACCGGGAGCGAGCATCCATATCAAAATAATTTAATAATTAATATAACCAAGACCAATATAATGCATTTTTATCAACGGATCCCACCAGAAGTCTTACATTTACACTATAATGGACTAAAAGTTGACCAAGTCCTAGTTGCGAAATTTCTTGGAATTATGATAGATAGCCAATTAACTTGGAAGCCTCAAGCAGAAGAAGTATGCAAAAAACTTAGTACAGCTGCATATGTTCTCCTTAACTTATCTAAAAAAGTAAATATGGCCACAAGGTTAATTGCATACCACGGTCTAGTTGCCTCGATTTTGAGATTCGGCATAATATTTTGGGGAAACTGTAGCCTGAGGGAACAGGTGTTCAAGGCTCAAAAACGCTGTATAAGGGCCATGTGCAACTTAATAGTAACAGATAGCTGCATACCTGTATTTAAGTCCCTAAAATTGCTAACATTCCCATCACTCTATATTTTCGAGATGGCTATTTTTGTTAAATCAAATATGCATCTTTTTCATAAAGCGTGCGAAAATAGAAACCGGCCAATCAGGAAACAATATAAGGATATGCTAATTGTTAGTGGCTCGGATACCGCCTTATTAAAGAAAAGTGTTATATGTATGGGTCCGATCATATTTAACAAAATACCTCATGTAATAAAAAATGAGACATTTCCATTATTCAAAAAGAAATTGACTATTCTATTAGTTAATAAATGTTATTATTCAATTGGCGAATTTTTGACCGATGAGAATTTAAACTGATAACATGACATACCTACTCTTGACTTGTACTAAATCGATTAGATATTTTTTTTTTTTTTTTTTTTTTTTTCCTTTTTAATTTAACTGTATTGACCTTGAGCATGACGAATTAATAATTTTAATAAACTTGACATTATGTATTGTATTGCCTATTTCAAACTATTCACTGAATTATTTCTCGACATGGTAAACCTGTATTGTTTGATTGAATGTGTTGATATTGTATAATGAATGAGTCTTTATCAATATAACTTAAACTGTTTGCATGCCCTAGTTAAGGTAGTTAGTATAAGGATCATTTTAAACTGAACATCTGTATCATGTACCTACTTCCTGTGCAAATAAAGAACTATTCTATTCTATTCTATTCTATCCGGTTTTCACTTTTTGTGATTTATGAATAGTTGAAGTCTGTCATGTTTTCTTGCTCAACGCTGATTGACGTTGAAATTAGGTTTCTGATTGTGGAAAGTAGAAAAAAAGTGAAAAGTTTCTTTCACAAGAATTTGGGACATAGTTACATTTTTAAAATAAATTAACTGCTGGAATAAGGCTCGTTAGATGATGATAAGATTAAATTGGTTTAGAGGATGATGTGAGACAAGACAGTGGACTTTGTCAAAGGCAATACCTGCTATGGCTCTGTTAATACTATGAAAATTTAATAACGCACGGTTCCCTTTGAATATTAAAGTCACAACGAAACGTTATTCGTAGGAAAAAAAAACTTCGGCCCTGTAAAAAAATATGAAGTACAACAAATTTACCTCATTATTATTCTGATAATGTGATAAATTTTTGTAAGTAAAGCTTGTGGTGCAAACCTGTTTTCCTGTCTCCAAAATGCAGCAAGCAACGATAAGAAGACAGTAATAAAAGATAAAAATTCAAGTGCTCTCAAGATAAGTTAAATACAAGGCTTTTCTACTAAATTGTAATGTAATGAGATAGTGTACGATTTTATTTTGTTTCCATTTTAAATAATTTAAAATCCGTGTTGCATGCGAAAACGATGTTAGACCGGGGGGAGTACGAAACCAGAAAAGTAAAAATAATGACCTAATAGTTAATCTGAAAGTACCAAATTACTTTGCTAATCAGGAGTATCGATAAATTTTACATTTAACATACACGTGGTGTATTAATTGCTTGGACAACTTCTAATGTAAGAGGCATGTCTAAAAACATTGCTTAGAATTCGTTAATTGGTAAAATCTAATTACATATTTTAAAGGACGATGAACAACTTTTTGTTACGAAGTAAAATCTTTGAAGTTTTATATTACCTAGAAGCTTTTTGATTGGAAATTGAATTAACTAATTACAAAATAAATTGTTTGGTCCTAAGTCTAGATTTTAAATGATCATGAATTATGTTTTAAGATCATTAATTAAACCTTGACTTAGCTAGCTTAGTTTAAGACCTGATTGTGATTATAGGAGCTTTTTTGAAGATTTAGTTACAAAGTTTGGAAAGCTTTAAGTTATCGTGATAATATTTATAAAACGTTATTTTGATAATGAATGCAAAGCAAGTTCTTGCTTGTTTTTTTTTTTCACCTAATGAAGATGAGATATTTTGGCAGATGTTGCTACATAATAAATGTTTTTACTATTTAAAAATGGCACTAATGAATAGGTACTATTAAAAGGATGTAATAAACATTTTTTTAATAGTTCTTAAAATTGTTTTTACCTCAATTTTCCAATTATTGCATCCAAAATAATAATTCCTCCAACTTAAAATAAAATCTGCGTCATCCCAGCTCCCGTGCTATCACTAATGGAGTTAAGTTGCATGTTTCCTTTGTCTTACCTGTAACGTTACCGTGCACGGAACCCATTCCAAAACCCATCGATCATGTTCTGTTGTACCTATGTACTCTCCTGTTTATTCCATTTTAGAAACATGTACACTATTTGGGCGTACATTCTATGTACTGTAAAGGTTGCAAAATTCGACCTTATTTCGTACAGGCTGGCGATAAAATCGCTCTAGTTGCATTCGAATATTCAAGAAAATTTAGAAATGGAATAGGATAAAAAAAATTACTGTAGGCGTGAGATTTGGCTGACAACCGAATGGTGAAGTTTGAAATAGACTCGGAAATTCCTAGAAATAATAATCAAAGTTGCACAACAAATGTGTTTTAATACTCGATCCGGAACAGAGAGCCCTTAAGGCTCCTACAGAACCTACTATGAGCAAAATAATTACGATCGATTGTCCGAAATACATAGGAAATTTGGAACGTAAAACATATTTCAAATTATTTTATCACTTCTCAAATAAAATATTTTCTATAATAATATAATATCACGCCTATATTGCCCGAGCATTACACATAGGTGCACCTAAACAAACATTTCACAAGTATTAAATCCCATGTGACAGGGGATGACCCTATTGCCAACCGGGCATGAATCCAGACTCCGGGCTATTACTGTAAAAATCCAATAAATATATCGCCGAGTAAAAGTTCAATTTTGTAATATTTCATGTGCCTTATTTACTTCATGTAATTCATAGAATAAAATAAAATAAAATTTCGTAGCCCTTTGTCCAAATAATAAGAAAAAATAAATAAAACAAAATTCAAAAAACAAAATTCAAAAAAACAATTGAGCGTCTCCTACTTTTTGAATTCGGTTAATAGTCTTTACCTAGGGTATTTTTGTTCTCTACACTTAGATTATCAATTTTCTAGACTAAAATGACAGCTACGATCGACCTTTTTATGTCAACATGATAGTTAGGCGATAGTAACAGCTTTCAGCTTGGTCTAGTAAATAAAAAATCAGAGTGTAGAGTATAATAGCATTGTCTATGACAGATTGTAAAGAAAATGTCAAACATTAGCTTTATATTCCGTAATTTCGAACGCCATATTGCACGGAAAGTGCATTTTATCATACTGTAGCTTTTTGAACGGATTTGTCGTCTAGTTTTGTTGTATGGTCCAAGTTACGAGCATTACGGAGTTCTTCTTGAAAGATCTCAGACATTTTTTTAAGTTGGTAGTTATGGTTCTGTAATACTAAAGCGTATTTTTGTCCTCATACATTTACTTTACCTGTGGCAGCAATCCACCAGCAACGTTATCGCAATGACAATAAAGATCACTTTGATTTTGACAGTGCTAAATCAGAGTTGGAACATTATTATAAACATATACCCTCTTGCTAATAAACACGGAATAAAGTTATACTAGGAATAACAAAGGAATAACCAGTAATTTTCATAGGTTTATACTTGGCATAACTTTATTCTGTGTTTATTAGTAAGACGGCTAGGGTTGCGACAAAATCAATACAGTAAAGGGGTAGTATGTGCCGATGAACATGCAGCTGACCTGATGATAGAGCCGAAAGGTGGGTATGGGAACTCTGTAATAAAACAACACAACCCTATCGAGTTTGGGCTCGTTTGAGTCGTCTCTTCAAGGGTACGGAGCGAGAGTGCATGGGTAGTCGTTACCTACTTCTGCGAAGCAGTAATGCTCGCGAAGAGGGAGGCGACGCACGTGAGAGAGAGGCAGTATATGCGCCCTCACGGCCCTAGCTTCTGCAGAAGACGCCTTGGGCGTCGGGAATCCCAGGCTGATTCCCGGACATCGCAGGCGCGGGCTTGCGGACGGTGAGTAATGCATAGCTCGCTGTCGGGTAAGGACCAAGCCCGGGTCGACGTCACGTTGTATTTCAGGCGCGCCTCAAAGAGATGTCAGCACCAACTGGTGGGGTTTGCAAGGACCGATGCCTGCCGGGGGTACGGGTTGTTCGAAAGAGATTCCGTGGCCCCTGGCACACAGGCAACTGAGGACATACGGGTGGGTTTTAGTCAGTAGAAGTCTGACACACCCTCCTGCTCCACGCAGAGCGGGAGAAGATATTTGATGGCTTAGAGAATTTTAATAGGGGCAAAAACTGTTCTGTAGAAAGGTAAAGGTTATCGGATAACCACATGTTAATTACAATTTTTAAAACAAATCTGTTTGTAGACGCAAGACATGCTACACTTTTCTATACAGTAGGTCCGCTGGCCAGCAAAATGAAGCTTCAACGATGAACCTAATTTTAGGTGCGCGTTTTTGTGAAGCTATTGCCATATTTTCAGTTTTATTTTAATCAAAACGGCAAACTAGCGTCAAAGCTTCATTTTGCTGGCCAGCGGACCTATTGCGCATAAAACAGCGTGTTTTGTGTCTAGGAGGTACGAGGTGTGAGGTACCACAATCATATTTTTTTCTTATCTGTTATCACTGCCACAACATTAGAAAAAATATCAGCGGTCTATTTTTTTTGTGCGGATTAATGTCCATTTTTTATTAAATCGGAACCAGTGTGCGTTGACCCGGGCTTGGTCCTTACCGGACAACGAGCTAACCATTCCTACGTGTAACGGTTGTGAATCATATTTTGTTCAACGTACAGCCTACCATTTGCTATCTGCAAATTGCAAAAACCGTAGGAAAATTTGAATTTCGTGAGGTAACCTGGCAGTTTCACCTTAAACACACTGGCTAAATGTGGTTGTACCTACATTAGCATCCATCCCTGCCTTATCCTTCAGGGATTCCCGGGTCGACGGCGCGTTGTGTTCCACGCGCGCCTCAAAAAGATGTCGGCACCAACTGGTGGCGTCCGCAAGGGCCGATGCCTGCCAGAGGTACGGGTTGTTCGAAAGAGATACCGTGGCCTCTGGCACACAGGCAACTGAAGAAACACGGGTGGGTTTTATTCCGTCAAAGTATGACACGCCCTCCTGCTCCGCCCGGATTGGGAGAAGTTAGTTGATGATTTCCCAACATCAAAAAAACCCTTCAAGGATTACAAGTGTGGTGTTATGGAAAAATGTAACACTATATTATCATGGTCAAAACGGTCCATTCACTTATAAATTACATGTTAGCTAAACCCGTCAGCGCCAAGCGCCGGCTTAAATAATAACTTCCCTCTAGCTCGCTCTTAGAGGAAATAGTGGCCCATACTTGTATGGGATTACCTAAATCGAGGGTCTGACCTCCGTGAGATTGTGTGTTGTTTGTGTTAGAGGAGAAAATAATTGTTCCTCATCGCTTAGGTACAGTACAACTTTTTTTTTTAATGTGCCTCGGCAAACTTCGTGTTTCGTCAGTCGTTTTTAACAGTAGCCCTTTGTAGTTGGTGTAGACCGAACGCTCTCAATTTACTTGGAAGTCTATAGTGTTGTTAATACTCTTTAACTGAATGTAATTTATTTTTTAAGCAATGGGAGGAAAGCTCGTTTGTTTTCGAAAATGCGATGATTCCCGAAGGACAATAAGAAAACAGTTGTACTGTACATAAGTATATTAAACTGTCACTTTTAATTGTTTTGTCTTTGGGATCCGTCGAAGATTGGATAACGTCGAATGATTCCGTAGACGACGTAGTTTTTTTTTGGGATTGGAAAAAGTGACGTCATTATTAGTGAATTCACATAGCATCACGCCTTAATTCCCCAAAGGGTTAAGCAGAGATGTGCCTATAGTACACCCACATTTCGATTGTTATGTTTAAGTTCCATGTAATAGGGGGCGAGCCCATTGCCATCAACCGGGCATAGATCCAGACTGAGTTGCTATTCAAAATTATCAGATAGAAAAACCCAATAATGCTTTGCCCGACATGGGAAAAGAACCCAGGACGTTTGCGACCACTAGACCAACGAGGCAATGAATTCGATTGTTTTAAAATTCATAAAATTAAAGTCGTTACTTTTAAAATGAATAAAATGAAAGTCGGTACTTTTAAAATGAATAAAATGAAAGTCGTTACTTTTAAAATGAATAAAATTAAAGTCGTTACTTTTACAATAAATAAAATTAAAGTCGGCACAGGTTATTACCCATGTTTTTATTTCTTAGCAATTACAATGCAAACAAATGGAAATCGTTGTTGATTCTCTAAATCGTTAAAAATCTAGGTAGCTCCGATTTTACTAATCAAAATCGACTATTTTTACATCAAATTGGTATTCATATTTTTATTTCCATCACAATAACGTTGTCTATTGATTGACAGGATTACCTAGATCAACAATCCGAATGGCAATCAAAACCGAGCAAAATGTTGAGCTCTGTGTAAAATTAGATGCTTTGTTGTTTGAAATTGTATATTTTTTGGGTCAGATTTACAATACAGTGATTCCAGGCATTGACAAGACGTATCGTGTTATCCAGTTACTGAGTTGTGGAGGTCAGATAGGCACTCATTTCGTATAAAATACTAGTATGCAGCTGCATCTGGTAAGACTGGAAGACGACCCCAAAATAGTTAGGAAAATGCTAGACAGGTGATGATTTCAAATCAAGTGATGAGTATGATCGTATATTTAACACGCTTTTATTAGCTTCACCTGTATGTTTGTAAGCATGTTTCTTTGTTTGTAACCGTCTCCTTTGGACTTGTTTTTGACCCACTTCAAAAGGTCAAATTTCATTTAAAGTTTTTAGACTTATCGAGGACTGATGACAATTCAATAATTTAAAAAAAATATATGAAAAATCACGCTTTTGTTGTTGGCAGAACTAAAAAATTGAAAATAAATAAGTTCAAAAAACTAAAAAACGCGCTTTAAAACCAAACAAAAAAAGTTGAAAATAATGCTTTTAAAACGTGTTTTTAGTTTTTTTAACTGTTATTTTTTTAAGTGAAAAATAACGTTAGTCGATGGCAAGAAAACGAAAATATAACAAAATCAAAGATTTCGACTTCCACAATTAAATTTATTTTTCACTATGTAGTGTTGTTTTGGAAGCCATCAAGCCATTTGTGTTTTTATCCCTTATTCCATCGGTCAGATTTCGGAACATCACAATAGATATTCAATCTCTTTTGAAATATCCTGTCCTATTCCAATAGCATTTCTTCGAAAACACAATGTTTATCGGTTATTTCATGTATTCATGTCGACGTAACGCGTCTTCGTCGATGTAAGGCTGTGGACACTTTTGCTCGGTAACACGCTGTGGCTGGCTGTCAGCTATGTTATGTTCAATAGGGAACAAGGAAATACCGATCAATGCGAGAGATAGACATTTTACAAATCAAATTTTATTGGAACGCAGCTTTAGGTAGGAAAATACTAAAAAGCGTTATGCCTTCTCTATGCGTCATTTTATTATATATAATATAAAGAGACAAAGAGAGATAGGGATAGATTTCGTGGTATACAATGGTGCTGAAACCAATAGTGAGGTCAAAATAAAAATGCAAGATGGCGGCTGCGATAAATTTACAAATTTTTCATCATGGGTGTCGTTTTCATTGTTTTTGAGGGTTGCTGAAGCCGATACACACTTAACATACAAATACATTCTATCGGTGAGAGGGAGTGGGTCGTAATCCATCACGAGGGCCTAGTGCGGATTGAAGCCAATAATGAGCTCAAAATGAAAACCTAAGATGGCGACAACTTTATGAGAGCTTCTAAAACTTATACTAAATTGCTCAGAATTCAAAATGCGTATTTAATTCATACTTTCTTTCTGTCTCTCTCTCTGGCTATTTCCATCTACGAATGTGTGCGTGTGAGCAACGCGTAAGGAACTTTATTCCTGACAAGATAATCTCAACACTATACGTTTTTTCTTTCTATTTAATTGTAGTAATTGTTAAATGTAAGGCGTATCCAGGAAGGTTTGCTTAGCCACTTATTATGCCGCCAGGACCTGTCTAAACCCTAAGCGACATGATGTAGATACCTAGTTTAGATAGTACTATGTACATGCCAATTAATCATTTATTTGATTTTAGTCTACGTTGTCTCACTGCAGTTTCTCCTTTCCACTCCTCTGTCTTGTAGGCCTTAAGCTCGTACAACTATTTTATCCTGGGTCAGCCTCATTATCGCCAGACGTTTTCTGGGACCAAGGTGGCTCGTTTGACATGCGGCAAACGTATTCGGCCCAGTTCCACTACCCTATACTATATTAGTCTGTGAGTTCCACTTAAGCTTGGCTGATGGTTGACGTCCGCAATTTATGTTCCTTCAGTAATAGATCATTAGGTAACTAAACGTTACTGAACAATTACAGACATTGAAATGTTTCCATATTCATGATTTTGTTGTTATTCATTTGAAGAGACCCCAGTTATACAGGTTATGGGGTCGAGCCCTCATTGTTGTAACGTGTAATGCAATTTAGAAATAAATTACTATTACTATTACGCAATTATTGCAAAGTGTTTAATAGACGGGAGGTTTCCTATGTCTAAAAAGATGGTATTTTGACATTTATAATCTTAATATTTCTCCCCACCTTTCAAAATAAGTGTGGAATAGCAGAAACTTTTATTTTTATTTATTAGCAGAAACTTTTACCGCTGTAAAAAATATTGAGAATGAAAATCAAATCACAATTTGTTTATTCTCTTACAAATGTGTCTACACCCTTACCTCATGTATTCAAATAGTTTACAGTGACACATTTATTCAAAATTTTACTTTTATGATAAAGCTTCGATGAAAAGGGGTTAAATACAGCTACAGAAATTGGATCCCGTCGCGTTGATTTTTGTGAAGAACATAATTTCCATGTGAATCAAATGAATTCGTTTATTGAATAGGAAGGCTGTTTATTACTTTGAACATGTAGATACGATTGAATTTGATGAAAGGAGTGAATGGAATGAAAAAGGTGTTTACGGAAAAGCGTTACGTTTTATTGTTACCTGCGTCTGAGTTGAGTGACGGCAAATATAAAAAAGTACATTTTTGGTGATAAAAAGACAGAACGAAATAGAATAGTTTTTGGAACGATGTTGTTTAGAAATCGTTTCGAAACGAGAAAGCATTATGCCCCTCCATCCAGTTTTTCATAATATATAATAAATAGAAAGAGAGAGAGTAAGATAGTTTTCATAGTTTTCAAGGGTGCTATAGCCGATAGTGAAGACAAAGTAACGTTTGAATATTTTAGTGATAGAATTACGCTCTTTTTTTTTCTTACACACGTTTTTTTAAATTTTATTTTCATGCGCTTGTTTAACAAGACTACGTTAAAAAGTTAAGTAAAAGATGAAACAAAAACCTTCAAAAAATGAGTTACGATATTTTCCAATATCGAAAGTACCATATTGTAGGTTTTTTTTTTAATTTTTAAAATTAATTCATAAACTCTCGCTGAAGTCTCTAGGTATAGCTTAGTATTTAACAAAATTGTTCTAAAAGCTCTCAATTAAATTGTTACAGTGAGTTACTCTACTAGAGAATGTCGTCGATGTCTAGGTCATGTTTTGGGAGGCTACAGTGCGCCACATGAGGACATTTTCGCTATTTAATTTGGTTCAAAACTAGTGACGTTGCAATACCTATTTGTGTATTTTGTGCTGAAATGGCAGGGTTTACTTGGTACTTTACCAAAGGGTTTTGATCAAAATTCCATTTTGATTTAACAGCATGACAGCACACCTGTATTCATTGAGGGAGTAGGTAGAGGTATAAAGCATACCCACAAAATTTTGCCAGTTTTGTTACAAGTCATATGGGGCGGTCTTTGGCTACCACCATAATCAGCCTATAATGATCCCACTTTTAGGACACAGACCTCCACTCTGTCAGAGGGAGTGGGCTGCAATCCACCATGCGGGCCCAGTGCGGTTTGCTAGATGTCACACATGTCTTCGAATTTTTGGTATTAGGACTTTTCTTTTTGCATTTCTTTTGACATTTTTTTTTGGCTACTAATTGGTCACAAATTCAGTATTCAGGTAACTAACAACTTATAATAAATTAAAAACCGGCCAAGTGTGAGTTGGGCCCGTGGACGAAGGGTTCCGTAACATTATCTATAAAAACAGCAAAAAAATCATGTCCGTTGTATGGGAGGCCCCTTAAATATTTATTTTATTCTGTTTTTTTTTATTTGTTGTTACAGCGGCAACAGAAATACATCATTTGTGAAAATTTCAACTGTCTAACTATCACTGTTCATAAGACGCAGCCTGGTGACAGACGGCCAGACAGACAGACGGACGGACAGCGGAGTCTTAGTAATAGGGTCACGAGGTAGTCTAACATGGATATTTAATTTATTATTGGTGAATATTCACAACTGTGTCATGCATGAGTGGGTTATGCGTAAGTAATAACAGCTGCACGGGTCGATTGATCAGGTTAAGCTACGCTTGCCGCGGTTGATCTGTGAATGTGTGATCATCTTAAGGCGGAGATTTCTGGAAAACGCTCAAAAAGGTGGTTTTTTAAAGCTGTGTATCTCTTTAACCGTAAATAATTTTGAAAGCAAAAAAATATACCTATGATATATTAAAGTCTTTTTTACATTCAGTGATGGAACTCAAAACATAATTAAACATACTTTAATGCCTCAAAAATCATCAAAGTCACCTCTTAATTATCTTTAAAATCGGTTTACCCCTTCAATAACAGTTATAAACATAATTAAAAATATACCATAAAATTCCAAATGCCAAACTGCATCTAGTGATGGATTATTTATTATTAAATAATATCTAAATTTATACGATTTTATTTGCATTTTTACGATATACGTTTGCTCATTTGTTATTCGAATTTGTTACAACATATTTTAACCCGTAACAGATTGCAATAAGAACTATTATCGCTCATAATGACAATATTTAAAGTTACCAGGGCCTTAAGGCTAAATTCACATTAAGGCCTCACCGTGCCTCGGAAGGCTCGTTAAGACGTTGGTTCCGTAGATCTTTGGCAGTCGTTACGGGTCATCAGAAGCCCGACACTCAGACCACCAGTCTTACCAAGGCGTATCGATTTACTCAGTTACTGGGTTGTGGAGGTGAGATAGGCAGTCGCTTCATGTAAAGTACTGGAATTCAGCTGCATCCGGTTAGACTGGGATCCAACCCGATGATGATTGAAGACCGTGTCAATGGCGAAGTTAAACTCATAACCTCCTACGAATCCAGTATATGTCATCGTGTACGCAAGCCCGTCTGTCCATCTCACACTGAACCCTCTTCATCACCACCAAACAAAAGACGAATAAAACATTTTTTTCACAAAAATTCAAGCATTCCTTGCGATTTTTTTCCTGTCTTTGTTAGTAGAGAGAATTTCTTACTGTCATGATATTATTATAAATCTTGCAGATAAGTGGCTGTCGCGGCGGCTCCTAGGTTTACACTAGTCATTTTTGTAAAAAAAATAAGAAAGATAAAGGATAGTGAAAGTTTTCGGAGGACGAGTTTTTAAAAGTTTTTCTTTAGTTCTTTGTGTGTTTATTTTGCGTAGACTTTGCGTTTTGCCGAGTTATTGAGAAAATTTCTTGAAAAGGATTTTTTATTTTGGCTACATTTTAACGTCTAATGGACGGTTTACGTCTATTGACTCACTGAAAACACTGCCATTTCGCAAATAAACTTAGACTGATGCATAGAAGACAGAGATATTTATGCTATACTGGTATCCAACTGCATCCGGTTAGACTGGAAGCCCACCCCAATAAGGGAAAAGGTTTTTTTTTTTGGGTGGAAAATTAAAACATATTTGTATTATAATTGAGCTCTATAAAATAATATATAAGTAATCAAATAAAAACTAACTTAATTAAATCTATTCACAACTTAAAAAATGGCATCAAAAAATTCATCCGCATCGCTGTCGACTGGTAATGTTCCCAAGAGACTGGCAGCATTACCAAGTTGTATGGCAATGCTTATCCGCTGGCCAAGGTACAAACCAGCCCTTGGGTCACGGGAAGTTGCAACCAGCCTTTTTGAGATTTCCCTAAAGAAACCATGAGCACTCGGACCCCACGGGACCCCAAACGGCTCGAAAATATAATTGCCAATTAGGTTATTATACTTTCGCCGCTTGAGGTTTTCCGCAGCCGCAGCGGCAGCGCCAGCACAGCACCCCGAGCCAGGAAGATGGGATGGCGCAAGAGTATCGACACACGTTGCATCCCACACTAAAGGCCTACCCAACTTCCATGGAAATAAAGACATTCCGTCCGGTCTCTTGCCATCGTCGCGTGCCAAGCCACTGGGTTCTAATACAGCTGGAACGCCGACGGTAACAAGAGCTCGTCGGATGATGTCGTTAATGTTTGCATGCCGCGCTAAGCGGCCCGCGCTTCGGCTGCAGGACAGGCCGTGGTGTCCTAGACTGTTGACAACTTCGCCGCAGTGACAGCGATGAGGAGAACAACAAGGAGCACCCAGTCGCAGAGAAGCAGCGAGGCGGAAAGTGGTGTCGTCGAACAAAGTGCCTATGTTCGACGACGGTAGTGCATGAAGCCACAGACCCGATTCCCACTTACCCACAGCCAGCAGGCGCGCACGCTCCGCAGTAGTAGCAGACGTGTTAAGGAGATTGTCTTGTACTACTCTGCAGAGTGGCTCATCCCACCGTCTCTGGGAAAATGGTTTATCGGGTAGATCAGAGTTCGGGCAAGCGAGTCTCCAGGCATCCATAGCCTCGGTGAAGCACGGCACGTCGAAATCAATCAGCGTGGAAGCTAGGATTTTTCTGATTAATTTCTCAGTGCCGTGGACCGAGGATATGAAAGCCGGTAAACTAATACTAGAAATTTTGCGGACGCCGAGGCCTCCCATGCGAATGGCAAGAGTAGCTTGTGCCCAAGCTCGGTCGTCCATGGTCACATTTAAGATCGAAGTTAGTGTGTGCCGGATAATTTGGTCCATTCTGTCTAATAGATGAGTGTGCTTCCATAAATGGGAAGCGCGAAGAAAGTATGTTAATTTGGGACCAAAACAACAATAGCGAATTAAGGTGATGGCCGAATGCATATTAATTTGGAACAATCTTTCCGAAACGTCGTTGAAATTTTGAATTTTTTCCTCAATAAAAAAGGGAAAACAATTCTCAAAGATTGGAGACCCAAGGAGACGAAGAGAGCTTTTTTCAATTATTTTAATATCTGGAGCTATTGCGTTAAATTTAGAAAGTGTCAGATGTCTGTCAGTACTGTCCGTTATGTAAAGTTCACATTTCGAAAGGTTAAGATCAAGGCCAATCGAGTGAAGTTCATTTTTTAATGATTTTAAGTCATTTAAGACCGTTTCTACATCGCCTCCCAAAGTTCCATCGTCAAGATACCAAACATTAAATTTGGAATTTAGCTGTCGAATAATTGGATGAATGGCTAAACTGAAAATCACTGGTCCGAGGGGGTCACCTTGTTGGCAGCCAACAGCAGATTCCAAAAGGTTGTCCTGATATAGTAATTTAGTTGGGTGTCTGTAACATTGCCAAAGGAAACTATAGATTTGGGGTATTTCTTTTTTAGTTTCTGCCAGCAAGGTGTCCCTATTAACTGAATTAAAGGCATTCTTTATGTCAACCTTCAGGATGACCTCTCCTTTGCCGGAATTTAGGTAGGTGGACAAGGCATGTACGGCAGCCTCACAGCCCCCTTTGGAGCCGTAACCTAGCTGAAGGGGCTGAAATTTTTCCGAAACCACCTCACCATAAATTTTGCAACAAATTTTGGCTGCCATACGCCGGTAGGTAGTTCCCACGGCAATAGGACGAATGCCGCCATCCTTCTTACGCAGGGCGCATAGATTGGCCCCGTACAGAACGTCGATGACGGCCTCGTTCACCTTGCCGGAGAGCATTAGGTTAATCAGAGCCGTGAGTTCCTTCAAGAGCAACTCACCAGCTTCCCCGGCGCCTGAACAGAGAAGATCCTTTAGGTGCTGAGGACTCAGACCATCGAGGCCGCCAGCGGAGCCACTCCGGAAGGAACAGACGGCTGTGACTAACTCGCGACCTGAAATGGTGACGGAGTGATTATCCGGGTCAGGGGGGTCGGGAAAAGAAAGGCCATCCGCTGGGGCAGGGTGTTTGCTTTCCAAAACTGCGAGCGTTTCTGGAGAACACGGTGCTACCACATCACTACTGAAAAGAATCCTGGCTGCTCCGCTAATGTCACCTTCCGCTAACTTAGACTCTACAAGATGGGATATACCTCTTGAAGAGGTATATCGCTGTGTCGGTAATTTTAAATCCAAATTATGAGCCGAAACATTACAGTTTTCTTTAATTTGTGCAGTTAATGTCTTTTTGGTTGCCAAATTCTTTTGTACATGTAGGATTCGGTAAGGGAAGGTGAGAAGCTGTTCCCAAGCACTTTGTGAGTTCTCCCGGGCGGCAAGACGAACGCAGCCTGCTAGGTGTTGTGCCACAAGAGGTCTAGCCCCCCGTGGAACTCGCTTTAAAACAGGAACAGAGTTTTTGAATTTTGAGAGGGTTTTCCAAAACGGGTCAACAGTGGATGTAGCTGGTGTTGTAGGACTAGAAGTTAAGACAGGGTCCGAAGTGAGAGCATTTTGTGGTCTGTGTACTTTTCCAATATGCACAAATGGAAAATTATCAAATAACTTCTCCCGCTCTACAAGGGAAAAAGGTTAGGTGATCAGGTATAGTAGACGAAGCGAAAGGAGTATTTAAGGATCGTAAGAGGTGCCATCTGTAGCTTTCAAAAATTAATATTGAGAAGGATTGCAGAAACCGAAATTTTTTGTTATTTTTTTATTAAAATGTAAATGAATAGGGAACACTCATTTTTGAAGTGTTCGATTCTAGAGTGCTAATAAACCACTTAGAAAACACAACATTTTTATTTAATCAATTAGTGCTATAAAAATGCATTTACTTTTTAGATTTTCAAATTTCGCGCGTAATTTGAGGAAAACGCTGGACGCATTGGACGCCATATTGTTCTGTGGGTATGACGTCAGTTTGCTGTTTAAACAAATGCGCTGATATTTTATAAGACAATTGTTAATCATTTTAAAAATTAGTTATTTTTCTATTTATCGTTGGTTTGCTGTTCCTGAATGCAAAATATAATTTTTATAAAAATTACTTTGGTAACGAAAATAATAAAAGTACAAAGTTGCTCAGTTGACATGACGTATGACGTAATAACATGGCGGCTACTATTTCATGGTGTTCAAAACCAGATTTAAAAAAACTGAAATCTTTAAATTGTATTTTAAAATATAATTTGTTGTTTCATGAACTAAAACTAATATTTTCCGACTGCATTTTGCCTAAGCTATCTCAATTATATATATTTTTAGATTTTTTCGCATATAGAGTAAAATATCCTATTATGGTCGAATTTAGACCACTTCGGGAACACTGGTATATTTTAGTATGTGTGTAGTTGTGTAACGCTTGATATGTTAATCATGACAACGATATCCAACACAAACAAAAGCTCAAAACATAGCCCAGTATCAGCCAGACAACGCAATTGTTTCACTGAGCATTCATGCATTTTAAATGATCTGCTGTCCTGGTCTGAAACAATATCTTTGCATTTCTGCCACAGAACGAGGCAATAACCATTCATGTCGAACCGCTTCATTGTAATAGTTTATGGAAATACGCACGTGTGTGTTGACGGCTCCCACAGTTAACTGCTACAAAACCCGATAGGACGGATTAAATATCTCCAAGCTATTTTACCTACATGCATCAGATAATTAGCTGCTAGTGTGTCTTTTTTAACCGACTCCAAAAAGAAGGAGGTTATCAATTCGACATGTTTTGTTTTTGTTCTATGTATGTTCGGGCATAACTCCGTCATATAAAGACAGATTTGCAAAAAAAATTTTTTGATCGAAATAACTTTATTTCGAAATGGTTCCGTTTAAATTTCATATAGATGTGATGATGCGTTTCGAAGACACACAACGGAATTCTTGAAAAAATGACAGCAAATCAGCCGCGACTACTGCTATTGCTTATACATTGTTTTGACCCCAAGGACGATGAAATTTCTAATTGGTGTGGGGTAGGTTTCACTATAACTGAAAAGTGAGAAACAAAACTTTTTCAAAAAAAAAAAAAAAAACCGTTTTCCCGAAAAACACTACCAAGGGAAAAATAACTTTAATTTCGGAAGGCGGTGACCAAAACTTAAAATACAGATCAAAAGTCACCTACTTCCGAAATTTAAATTATTTTTCACTTTGTAGTATGTTTCCGGAAGTCGGTTGTTTTTTATGTTGTCCTGTACTGTCCCACTTCTGATCAAAGTTCTCCGCAAAATCCTTCCAAGTATCCTTTTTCACGCCCACCTCCATCCAACACTTAGGTACGGTACGCATCTAGGCTCTCTCGCCACCTCTTCCTGGGCTGGTCTTGGCGGGGCCATCCATATTCGTAAGTAAGTCTTATCAAATAATAATAATGGCCCCATCACCATATCTCTACGGTGACGTCGTGGTAACCCTTGTGCGTTGTTGAACTCTGGGTTGGTGCCGGTAGAGTTTTCTCATCATCATCATCATCATTTCAAAAGGGGGGTCTTGCCATAATCGCCACGCCGTGCTGGCGGGTTGGCGATCGCAGTATGGTGGTCAAATGCATAGAGAACGCTGCTGCCCATTCTCTAGTAAGTCCCTTAGTCGCCTTTTACGACACCCACGGGAAGAAATGGGTTTACTTTGCCGAAACAGGTAAACAGGGCCCGGGGCGTAATTTTCACTTCCACGCGGGGGCGAAGCCGCGGGCAAAATCTAGTAATAAAATAAAGTTGAAGAGTTCGTTTGCTTGAACGTCCACTGGAACAACCAGTCGGGTTGAAAAAACTGTATCTCTCTATTTGATAGGCCAATTTTAGAGGAAGGATTAGGCTATTTAACATCACGCTACGACCTTCAGGAGACGGGTAAAAGAAAATAGGTTCGAAAGAATGCTAAGTGAAAACACACTATTAGCGAGCAATGCGACGCGGTGGGTTGGGGAAACAAGAAACTTCACGCAATGAAGTCGCTGGCAGAAACTAATTTATTTCATGTTTGGGTACATAAATAAAATGACCTTAACTCTAGAAAAGTGGATTATCCCTTTGACGTATTTCTACAACAAATTTCAACAGGATTGCTATAAGAGTTTTGGGTAGCTCATGTCAATGCTGGCAGAATCTCACTTTTTCTGGGGGGCCCAGAAAAAGTGAGATTCTGCATAACAGTCGACTAGATTGGTAGTGTCACTGGCTACGTAGTCACTACTAAAACTACGACTCTTTACGCTACCAACAGCGTGCGGTGATGTCACGACGGACTACCGATACTTGGCAGGTTGTCAAACCGTTCGTTGCCGCCGTCACAACTGGCGGTCGCGGGCGGCGTGCGTCCGAAACACATCATCGGCCGTCGTTAGTGACGGATGGCAAATCGTCGTGGTTACGGCCGGCGTATGGTCAGATAGACCCCAGCCTAAAAAGGCGATTGAGTTTCGTGGGACAACCTTAATGAAAACAACATCGTAATTCATAGAAGCCCTTTTAAAGCGGTCTTTAACACAATCGTCATCTGCCTAGCCTTTCCCCAACTAGTACTAGTAGTTAAGGTTGGCTTCCAGTTTAACCAGATACAGCTAAATACTAGTATTTTACATGGAGCGACTGCCTATCTGACCTCCACAATCCAGTTACTGGGTAACACGATACCCCGTGGTAAGACTGGTTGTCCGACTTTCGGGTTTCCGACGACACGTAACGACTGATAAAGATCCACGAATGACGCTGTGCTATCCGAGGCACGGAGGGGTTTTGGTATGTGAAGATGGTCACCCATCCATGGACCAACCACGGCAAGCATAGCTTTACCATGTGGCTGTATCGATACAGCAATAAGCCTCCTTCACGCTCAAACAACCACACAACCAAGAAACTCATGAGCCATGCAACCAAAAGTAATCGACATCGCACCCCGTAATGATATCTCGCGCCTTGAATGCCATCTGTCATGGCCGACAGAAGATTGATGAAGACGCCCCCCAGCAAACATGTACGGCGGCATGTTCCGAACAATTAGCGCTACAGAGATTAGTGAATGTAATAAATGTGTATGAAGAAATTGAGTGATAGTGTTTTGTTTTGTGATTTATGAATATTTATTTGCTTAGTTTCATTTGGTTGTAAGGTCTTTGAATGTGTTTAAATTTTTAAACAATTTCTAAGCAGACACGATTCTGAATTCGTGTATATTTTCAGCGATATCTCCAGCAAATGTGAAACGGTTAAATAAAATCCGTTTTGAATGGCTACAGTATGTCTCAGTCGTAGTCCCATTTAATTTTATAAAATTTAAATATGTAGTTTTTGCGTTAGCTTTGGTAATACGTACTTAATCCACTTTGTGTATCTTGATGATGTTCTAATACTTCGTCACTGTAGGTTGGTGACATCACTCATTATAATCAGCCAATAATATTCCCACTGTTGGAACACAGGCCTCCGCTCTGTGTGAGGGAGTGGGCTGAATGAAATTCACCACGCCGGCCCAGTGCGGATTGGTGGATGTCACATGTCATCGAATTTTTGGTACTAGGTCATGCAGGTCTTCACGATGTTTTTCTTCACCGTTTTTGGGAGCAGTGGTGATAAAATAATTTACACAAAGTAAAGCACCTGGATGGGATCAAATCTACGACCAACAGCCCGTAAGCCGCTGAACCACCATTGCTCTCAAAGTATATGACACCAATTTTAACTAATTATTAACCTACGAATACAACAGCGGTTCAATATTTTCAAAGATACAGCCAGTTAGTTCTTTTTAAGGGGAATCTGGTCGCGGGCTCGAACTCACAGGTGGGCCTGGCTAAAAATTACGCTGTCTCACGAAGCATCGTGTCCGACAGAGGTTGTATCAGTCATGAGCAGTTAAAAACTAATTAGACACAGGAGATGCAGGACCATTTATAGTAATACATGCGCGTAAAAAATTAGGAAAAGTCCTTCGGAAGATCGGGTTTTATCAAAAAACCACTTCATAAATCAGTTACAAATAAAGTTTACTGAACTCATTGATATTTAAACTTTGTCTGTAACGAATTGGTTTTAGAGATTTTATACTTCTTTTATTACTTAAACATGCCCAAAGTTAGGTTAAATTAGCAAGCAAAACGAATATTTGTTGCCTCCTAACTTTTTAATGGCTATTTATTTTAGTATTCTGTTTCCGTACAGATAATATTAATAATAAGCCAAAACCATACCATGTTTAATTTGTACATTGGCGAACAGTGGAGTAATAGGTACGCTCCCGAAGTTTGTATGGGAAAAATGTGGACTAGATTCACCTTAAGCTTTCAGCATTCAGTACCGTTTAAAACAATGCACAAATATCATTTTTGCCGCTATCTGCTGGAAATAGGCCTCCTCCAAGGGGGGTTTGCCATAATTGCCACTTTTGGCAGGTGGTTTGGTGAGCGTAAAATGCATAGAGAACGCTGCCGCCCTTTCTTTAGTAAGTCACTTAGTCGCCTTTTACGACACCCACGAGAAGAAATAGGCTGGTGCTATTATTTAAACCCACCACACGAAAGACAAACAAACACATGTACACTAAGTAAATGGAATTATTTCACACTAGCTGTTGCCGGCGGCTTCGCCCGCGTGCAGTTCGGAAATTACCCCACGGGAACATACTACCGGGATAAAAAGTACCCTATGTGTTAATCCAGGTTATAAACTATCTGTGTGCCAAATTTCAGTTAAAACCATTCAGCCGTTTGTGCGTGAAAGTGTAACAAACATCCATACATACATCCATACTCACAAACTTTCATATTTATAATATTAGCAGGAAGTAGGATAGTGGGATTTAAACACATTAAAATCAGTACCCTTTACCATGCAATGAGCATATATTAGTCACGGGAACATCAGTGCTGTAATGCGGTAGTAACACTGCGGTAATATTTCATTCGACGCCCATGGGAATGTCTCATGAATCGACGTATGTCAACCTGATTTACGCTATCGATGCTGCGTTTGATACTGGTATCATTTTTGTTTATTGTGCTATTGATTTAGTGCCGATGAATTGGCGTTTGGGTGGTGGAAATTTCATGATAACTCTGTATTGATTATGGGCGTGGCATAATTAACCTATAATGTTCTCATTCTGAGGGACAGGCCTCCTCTCTTCAAGAGGGAGAAGGCTATAATACTCTACCACGCGGACCCATTGTGGGTTGGTAGATGTCACATATTTTTGCTTTTTTTTTTGTTAAAGGACATGACGGTTTTCTCACGATGTTATCCTTCACCGTTTTGAGTGCAGTAGTGATGAAATCCCTAATAATATGATGAAGAAGCTCGGTCTGTCTGTTACGCTTTCACGTCTAAATCGCTGAACCGATCGTCATGAAATTTGGCAGTGGTATAGCCTAGGATATGGAGAAGGATATAGGCTACTTTATTACACGATAACCGATATCTGCGTGGGTGGAGCCGGGCGCAAAAGCATACTAACTTTTTCACGTGGTTGTGTACATAGTGGAGTGCCCACCTGGGTACGAACCCACGACGTACAACTCGTAAGTCGGGGCCGTTAATACTGGACCACTACTCTGAACATTTGTGCAATAGCCACAAATTAATTACGAGCGAAATTTGGGTGGTACTATATGCACACCCTTACCCAACCCTTCTTAGATTACAGGCGTGATGTTATGATGTTATATAATTACTAGTTCAAATTGAAGACGCCGAAATTTGGGAATCAAAAATTAACAGTTCCTTTAGAAATAAGTACCAAACGTCCGTTTTAAATATGCCAATTTTAGAGTGGTTTCAAAGCCATTGTTTATTAGGTACCTAGCACATACCAGTGCATGTGCTGATACTTACATTAGATGATAGTTGCATTGAGTTCGATACCTCCTGAATGCTACGCTACTTTCGGAAAGCCGTAGAGCTGGTGACGCAGAAGTCGTCTACCATGTCGTACTGACTCTGGAAAATTCTGTATTGTATTTTATTTAAACGAATACTCGTAACAACTGTGAGTCATTGTGTTCATTTTTAGCCGACTTCGAAAAGGAGGAAGTTCTCAATTCGTCTTTATGTTTTTTTTGTATGTTTGTTACGCGATATCTCCAACAATTGTGGATCATCATTATCATCATCATTTCAGCCAAAAGACATCGACTGCTGAACATACGCCTCCCCCAAGCACCTCCACTTCGACCGGTTCTGCGCTTCTCGCATCCAGCCGGTTCTTGCGGCCTTCACCAGGTCATCGGTCCATATTGTGGGAGGCCTTCCAACGCTACGTCTTCCAGTTCGCGGCCGCCACTCTAGTACCTTCCAGCCCCATCGGCCATCGGTTCTGCGAGCAATGTGCCCAGCCCTGCAATCATTGTGGATGGATTTCGAAAATTCTTTTTTTTATGGATATGCGGGGCTGGTCCCATATAAATTTTATTAACTTTGCTATAAATTTTACTAAGTTTTTGCATTGGCCTCAATATTACGTTTTCAATTCACTTTATGTACCTCGATGAGATGCTGCTAGTTCCTGTGAATGTTGTTTTTATAGCGAGTAGTGGTATACGAATTGGTGTGAGGTTTGTACCTTAACTAAAAAGTAAAAAAAAAATCTTTTTCCAGACAAAAAAAAAACAACCGACTTTCGAAAAAAACACTACAAAGTGAAAAATAACTTTAATTTCGGAAGTCGGTGCCAAAAAACTAAAATACATAAAAAGTATAGATGTTAGTATTAATAATAAAACTTTTTCCAAAAAAAAAAACAACTGACTTCCGAAAAAACAATACAAAGTGAAGGTGTCGAATTTTAAAGGTTTTTAGGTGTTGAATTGTCTTTGAATAATATCCACAGTACGTATCTTCACGTATGTTTTTATTATTAATAATAACATCTGTACTTTTTTAACCGACTTCAAAAAAGGAGGTTCTTAATTCAGATATATTTGTTTTAAAGATGTTACCTCAGAACTCCGTCATTTACAAACCGATTTGAAAATAAGTATTTACATACCTATTATAGACTGGTCCTATAAAAAATTTATTAAGTTCTGATTATCGGTTTTAGACTTAGTTTCATTAATACGCTGTCACTTTTATTTACTTAGCAGCTAAAGGTTCTAAATCCTAATGAACTGTATTTTTGCCATGTATTCTACAGAATTTAACTCTACTCTTATACCCAAGCAGAGCTTAGTTAATGGTTCTGCAACCTTCAGTGAATGGGCAACTAAACGGATATTTACTAGTAGAATACGAATATGAAATACGAATTTGTGTGGGGTAGTTGCCACAATCAAAAAAATACTTTAATTTCGGAAGTCGGTGTCTTTGGGTTTGTAGTTTTGTTTTTTGTTCGTCTATGTCCTTGTATAAATGAAAATATTTGAATTTGAACTGTAGGCCCAAACAGTAAATAGGAAATTGAATTCTATTGCGACAACCGAAACGTTTTGTTACATTAAATTGCCCCATTTCCAAAACTCGAACCCTGCTAGTAGTAATCTAATGAATGATTAATTCGTTCATAAAACACGTTCGATAGCTAAACAAAAGGTCAAAACATTTAACTACCACGCACTTGAATATTGTATGAACGGGCCGTGTATCCGACTGTTTGTGTCACGCCAACAAATTATACACACCCTTTCCTTTTGGTGTGGCTTTTAAAGGCTTGTAAGGGGTGGTCGTGTGCTTTGGTAGTGATCGAATAAATGTAGAAATAGCCTAGTTTTCTTTACCAGTTACTAAGTTATACAAGATATCATGCAAATAGTGAAAATAGCCTACAGTTGGGAAATAAATCACCTGCTTCATACGTTTCTGTTATTACTTTCGCGATTTCGGATTTGGTAACATTTTAGAGGTATGAGAAACAGAGTGCACTCATCCTCTATAGAAAAGGAGAATCCTCCGACCGGTGTCGTGTCGGGCAACTGCCCGACCATTGATGTCGGGACGTTGTTTATATGCTAGTTGCGCGGTATGCTCTGCTTGCGCGATGCAGATCAATATGCTCATGATACAATCAAGACCCCTGCTGGTGCGGGTGGGGCCCGATTTGGCGGAGAGCTAGTTTGGTTTCCGCAGGGGGCGCTCTACGGTGGATACTATCATGCGCGTGCGAGCCCTCGCGACGGCGGATGCTGTAGCCCGGGGTGGGGTCATCTTGGCGATGTCTAGACATCGTCAATGCCTTCAATACCCTGCCCTGGTGTTGCATCAGGGAGGCTTTCCGGTGTCACCGGATGCCGACCTACCTCTGTCACGTGGTCGTGGTCGAGGGGGTAGATGATGGCCCTGTTCGTCATCATCTACCCCGGTCACCAGGAAGACAGTGGAACCGGCAAGAGATGTCGTGCGGTATCCCACAGGGATTTGTCCTGGGGCCGTATCTGTGGGACGTCGGGTACGACCGGGTGCTGCACGCCGATTTCCTTAGCGGCATCAGTGTAGTGTGCTACGCTGACGGAGCGGGAGAAGTTATTTGATGATTTCCCAGCCTCAATAAAAAAAACACTTTTCAGGTGCATATAGGCACCTTGCATACGTAGGTTTAACTCGAGTATCAAAAATTATATATATTACAAGTAAAAAGAAGTAGATAGATAGGTTATCTACTGAACGTTCGATGTTCAAAAACGGCACAATGTCACACTATTAGATGATACGTAAAAGTAGGACGGCATGTCGTATTTATCAGAGGCGAATAAGAGACAAGACGATGAAAACTTGGCTAATTACGTTAGTTAGGTTTTGACGTGCCAATGGTGGATGGTGGATGATTGGAGCCAGAAGATGGCACCCTATGAGATGGCTATTGGAACTCTGAAATAAAACAATGGAAACTCATCGAGCTTAGGCTCGCTTGGTTCATCTTGACAAGTACTCTGGTGCTAAATAACAATCAAAAAATGTAAACTAGAAAGAAATTACTGAACTAAATATTAAATGCTAAAAAGAAAACCATATTTTTTTTAAACATGCTTTTATTGAACTAAAAGGTACTAATTTATTTAGTACGTTTTTCTACTTACGTTAACATAGATCTTTAATATTTTCTTGAAAGCTCGAGGCTTGAACGAAGATAAGCCTCACGCTTTGAAGAAAATATTAAAATTCTATGTTTACGTTTAAGTTTATTTTTAGTTCTATCTAGACTTATGCTGGTGAATACTCGGGGCGCAACTATTTATTAATATACGAGACAAGTCCAGATCGTTCAATCCATAAAGGATTGAACGATCTGGACTTGTTTCGGGTAACTAAGCGTAATTTTACTTACTGTAAGTTTACTTTTATGAATATTAACCTCTGCACTAAACCCAGCAACAGGAAAGTTAACGTTACACAAATCATATTACCTACCTACATTCAGCTTAACCCTTACATTGCGTAAATCTGCTTACACAAAAGAAAATCCGTCGTAAAAAGCGTCTAAAGCGAACACAGCAACGGAACTAACCTGCCTCAGCTGCATAGTTTTACAACGCAGGAGCTTGAAACAAAACTGTGCAACAGAATATTTTATCAAATAAATTGCGTTTTCTTCGTTTTGTATCACTACCGTTGCTGGGTGCGACTGTGCTGTGAAATTTTTATTTTTGTGGTTTTTATTTGTTTAAAATATGGAATGGAGTGTAAAAGTGTATTTCAGTTTATTTTCAACATCGTTTTAATTTTTATAGATGCTGATTGTGTGAAATCTTGCATTGCGTCCATTTTTCTTGCTCCTGCTTATCCTAGCCTAGCCTTTTCACAACTATTTTTGGGGTCAACTTTCATTCAGTCCATTTGGGTGCAGCAGTATACCAGTATTTTAGCAGTAGGCGACTGCCTGTATAATATCCACAACACAGTTACTAGATACCTCTTGGTAGGACTGGTTGTCAGACTTTGTGGGTTCTGACGACCCGTAACGGCTTTCAAAAATCTACGAGTAAGAACTAGGATCAACGGCTTCACTTGCATTCCGAGGCACGGTGAGGTCTCGGTATGTTAAGATGGTCACCCATTCATGGACCAGCCTCTCAATAGTGGTAACGTTATAGGCTGATTATTCAGTTTCTGTAAAGCTTTATTCAAGCTGCAATGACGTCCCTAGATTACCAATTTTCGACTTTATTATAAACGAGGTCAAAACTTATTTTCATTCAAATCAAAAGCAAACCGCCGACATAATAAAGAACTTCAAAATATAAAATCTTTTATACTCCTGTCGGCAGAATTGCTAAAACAAAAGAAAAATCTTGGCATTTCCTTAACGCAGTCACGTTCAGAAATTGTAAAGTATTCGAATGTTTCGTGCAGAAATATAATACAACGTATGTTCGTCGCGTTTGACATTTTATGTGTTTTAATGGTTTTAATGATGATGCGGTGTCGTTTGGTGTGTATGTTGCCTTATTTTTTATTTTCAGCGATTTCTTGGTTTGAATAAATTGTGAAACGATCGTTTTTATGTAGTTACGTAATAGAAATGGTTTTTATTTTAGCTGATGGTTTAAAAGATCTGTGGTAATTGTTACCTTTTAAGTGAGGAGCTTGTGGCTTAGTACATATTGACAGCCGTATAGTTCGATCGATCATGTTAAGCTATGTTAAGTCGTTGGTGCCAACTGTCATTCGTGGATTTTTGATAGACGTTACGGGTCGTCAGAAGCTCGAAAGTATGATAACCAATCAACAAGGGGTAAGTCAAAAATATCTGGACGAACAGACTGGACAATTTTGTCCAGTCTGTTCGTCCAGATATTTTCTAGATTCTATTTTTTTAGATCTCAACAACTCAGGAAATTAAACTATATCTCAATTAGATAAAGTTCTTGTCAGAATGACAGTTGTCGTGAACTGTCTTCATCCTGAAACATTCCTTGTGTCATTGAGTTAATTTTCATAGTTGTTTAGATCATTTTGAAGAGTCTGTTCGTTCCGATATTATTGACGCTGACTGTACCTAGCAACTGGCTTGTGGAGCTCAGGTAGGTCTCTCGAAGTAAAATACTGGTATTTAGTTCCATCTGGTTATACAGGAATCCGACGCCAACAAAGTTGTGAAAAGGCTAGGCAGATGATGAATTGCAATCTTTTAAGTTAAGTTGTCTCACCTTACAGGTTCACCACATGGAATAATTTTAAGACCCAAATACGCAGTCTTCTTCATTTTGTATCGTTGGTGTTTGGATTCAGTACGTGGCCAAGTTAATTGTGGCGTCAGAGTCGTTGTTCAGTTCGTCAAGGGTAAACATATATTGCACACACTTCAACAAATGCGACATAGTCTGATAAGGATCACTGTACTTGCATTGGGTGTTATATGAATCGATAATACCCCATTTTGCCAGATTTTGTTTTCACCAGCCTACTCGGGTATGGTGACACTGGGCACTGAAGCTTTCAGCAGCCTACTTAAGCCGCTGATAACATAATTTGGCATAATGACGAGTAATTTTACAATAATTGCAACTGATCTCAGAAGAAAGATTGCAGTCAATTTGATAAATATTATACTTCTAATTTAGTATGAGTAGCAGATGTAGTGCGGTCCTATTTAATTTTCCTCTTGAAGCGGACTGTAGCCCTCCTAAAACTGTAGGCACACATTAACAGTTTTGCCAGATTATATGCCAACCAATAACGTTAAAAAATAGTTTGTTGAATTTCAAATACACGTGCTGTGAATATATTTACGTCACCAGCTTGATCAACATACCGATGGCACGTTAGACTCAATCCGGTTAGTGTCCGGGCGAATGAACGAGTTAACTGTTTGCTATTTCGACCAAAATCTATTTGTGTGCTAAAGCTAGATTTAAAGCTTGATCAAGCATGCGTCATCATCTGCCTAGCTTTTTTCAACTATTTTAGGGGTTGTGTTCTAACTGGATACACCTGAATACGCATAGCATAATCAAGTTTCTTGGACGGTAATTGTGCGGTTTTAGCGCTTTTGGTCCTTGTGTCCTTTATGTTTGTAACATAACATATGTAGCTTCCAGCCGGAGGGTACTACATCCATCATTATCATCAAAATGAGCCTATAACGATCCTATAGCTGGGATACAGTAATCCTTTCTGTGAGAGAGATAGTAGGCTGTAATTAACCACGCAGGCCCAATGTGGGTAGGTAGATGTCACATGTCTTCATTTTTTTGATTTTAGGACATGCCAGTTTCCTCACAATGTTTACCGTCACCGTTTTGAGAGCATTGGTGATGATATAATTTACACTAAGTAAAGTTGGTTGGGTTTCAACCTATGACTTACACAAAGTGTAAAAAACCTATGATTTACACAAAGTGTAAAAACCTATGACTTACACAAAGTGTAAAAAATCTATGATTTACACAAAGTGTAAAAAACCTATGTTCCATTGTTGTGTAAACCATTGTTGCTGTAGGTACAAAGTTGCTAGTTTATATTCAGTACATAATTTGCATTCAATAGTCGGGGTGCCCTATGATACCCCGACTGTTGACACTATTCTTAATAGATTTGAAAACCCTGTAAATAAAGAAAAACGAAATTCAAAAATTCAAGTCAAAAATAGTATTTTATTCAAATTAGTCTGAGAATCAGCACTTTTCGAACGTCAACATTGCGTAAGATCGTCTACCATAACGCGTGCCCTTGACCATTTCCTAGTGCTTTAGCTGGGAAGAAGTGGCGCAACAAACACCCCACCGCTGTCTATTCAGTAAGTTAAAATTGAGTCTATACAAAAGTAGGTGTGCAAAGTAATTTACATTACGAGACACAGAACATTAAATTAAATCATTTTCCATTAAATGTCAGGGTCAGCACTGCTCTTAAGGTATCATGTCCAAGTGACACTGAAGCAATGTGGTAAAAAAAATTAAAAACCCTCGACCCAAAACAAACCTCTAAAAAGTAAAAAAAATATATTTAGTGGCCTTTTAAGTTGTGGGTAATATTTTGATCAAAGCATTGTCACGTCGGGGGACGGCTAAGTAATGAATTTTTTTTCCTTTCTACAATAGCATAGTTACATTTACTATTGCTGGGCATCGTCTGTTTGGCGTTTTCATTGACCATCTCCCGACGTGACAATGCTTTGATAAAAATATTACCTGCAACTTAAAAGGTCAATCAATATTTTTTTTTTACTTTTTAAATACTTTTGTTTGGGTCGGGGATTTTTTAAATATTTTACTTAACTTTTATAGCCTGATTTTTAAACTTAATATAGTAACAGTAAACACGCTACGATCGACACATTATGTCACGCTTAAATCCAGCTTTACGTGATGTTTCCCATCGTTAATTTTGTTACTAATTTAGCCTCTTTCCTCGTCCTGATCACCATTTATCTATAACATCTTCAGTGAGACCTTTTCAACCTTTACAACTTTTTTGACATAGCGGTCAAACTTATGACGCCCCTCTTGCGCTGGGGGTTAAAAATAGCCCGAGGTGTATCAGATGGTATCCCCACTACACCCGTGACTATTTCTATGCAACCCGTCTCGTGTTCAAAGGCGCTAACTGACATAGCGCAATGCGCACTCGTTCACTCGCAGTGTACTCTAGACAGTATGTATTAACTTCTGGAAATGCAATTGCACGCCAGGATACGATTTGTCATAATCGGGGTGAGAGTCGTTCAACCGACTGGTATTCAGGTTGTTCAATGAAATCTTAGTTTGTGTAAATTATGGTTTAGAACCTATTGGGGTGTGACAAGTCTAAATGTGACTGCGATGTACCAACTGAAATGACAATATTAAATAATACGTGAAGAACTCTTCGGCGTTAAAATCTTAAATTATATACCGTACTTACCTAGATTAAAGATACCTACCTCCTTCATTATAATAAAGTAAATATAACATAATAACATCAGCCTATACTGTCCTCACTGCTGGAACACAGGGCTCCTCTCTGTGAGAGTGAGTGGGCACAATGTTTTCGAATTTTTGGTTTTAGGACATGTTGGTTCTCTAACGATGTTTTCCCCCCCAGTGGGTTCCCGCATTGTCGTTGCGGGGCCTTAGTAGCCGTGGTCATGCCCACGGTGAAGCGAAGAGGAACCCCAAGGTGGGGCCGCTCGTCAGGGCTTTTGCCTCCAAACCGACGACGTAGCGGCCAATAAGTAGGTTACGGTGAGGTGTATCGCAACTGAGGCGGGCTGCGATGTCGAATGGGAGGCATCGCGGCTGAGGGTTACAGGCTGCGGCGAAGGAGGAGTGCCGGTACTTCTGAGTAGCTTTCTTCCCTTCCGTGGCCTGGACGGGGGACGCCACCGTTTGATAGGGGACGCGGTGTGGCCGCAGGGGACGAGTGTCGGTATAGCGTTGGCCGCTCTCCCTATCCCCTGCGGCTGAAAAGTGGTAAGCGGCGGGGCCACTGTGCTGAGTGCCAGACACGGGGTCGTCTGGGGCCCGTATGCTATTTTGTTTCTGGGGTGGTTACGGCGTGCCATGTGTCCTGGTGCGCCTATGATAGGGGTTATTCCCCTCCGAGGAGGGTCCGGTGATGGACAGCCGCGGCGGGTTCGCGGATGGCTTGCGCTTTTCCGTGTTCCCACCTCAACCGGCACTGGAGGACACCGAGGAGTTTTAGGGGTTACAGTCCCACATAACTGCGCTATCTCCCCATGGTAGCGCAGTAGACGTAAAAAAATATATGCCCGGGTCGACGGCGCGTTGTGTTCCACGCGCGCCGTCAGAGATGTTAGCAACAACTGGTGGGGCCCGCAAGGGCCGATGCCTGCCAGGGGTGCGGGTTGTTCGAAAGAGGTACCGCGGCCCCTGTCACACAGGCAACTGAGGTAACACGGATGGGTCTTAGTCAGTAAAAGTCTGACACGCCCTCCTGCTCCACCCAGAGCGGGAAAAGTCATTTGATGATTTCCCACCCTCAAAAAAAAAACTGTTTTTTCTTCACCATTTTGAGAGCAGTGGTGTCGAAATAATTTACACAAAGTAGCACATGCATGGGTTCGAAGCTACGACCTACACTAATCGTAAATCGCGACCGTTAATACTGGACCACCACTGCTCTAAAAATGAATCTAATCTAAAATGTACAGAAAAAAAAACAATATTTCCTTTTAATTTTTTTTTTATTTGTTGTAAACAGTCTTATAATCGAGCGATGAGTTTACATTTTATTTTCATACGTAAACAATATTTCAATTTGGCTGGTTTATCTAAGCGAATACACGATCTAATCTCACAATTATTTTATCGTTGTCATTACATTACATTTAAAGATACATCTTAAGACAATATTTACAAGAATTGAAACAATGTAATTGAATTACGTTCCCTCGTTTTATTTTTAAGCGTGAAATGTTTTGGGTGTGATGAAAGAAACAAGATTTATTTATGACAAATTGAACATTTTGCTTTGTAACTTATCTTATTTCCAATTACATCTTTACAATCTTTACAAGAGATTTGCAGATGTTAAGTTGACACGGTCGAAAATTTTCACGGCTTAATAGTCGATTTGCAAGAATTTACTTGCCCGAATCGGGCGAATTGACATTTTCATTAAAATAATATATTATTAAATGGTTTTGTACTCGGGTATATTCCGGGAAAAAATATTTCGGCCAGAATTTCATTGTGATCATAATAAAATTAAACGGTCTTATTTTCATAAAATAACACTGGATCCGAAACTAACCCTCAATTAACATAAAATTCGATCGTAGGTACACACGACTCCGACACGTACAATTTACGTTGATCTCGCACTGTACGGAAATCCTATACAATGTGAAATCAGCTTATACTGGAAATATATAGCTTGATGTGTAGCCGTGCGTACCTAGTATCCAACTTTCTGATTCTGCTTAACCCATATCCCAAGAGAAGTTGCAAAAGATTAAGAGCGAATTTCACCAACGAAACTGAACGCGTTCATCACATTAAAACTGCGTTCAAAAGCTGTCAATGTCAACTATGGAATATTGACACTAGCAGCTCTTGAACGCGGTTTAGAAGTGTTGATCGCGTTCAATTTCACTGGTGAAATCCTCATTAATGGCCGATTCCTATAATTTACGTATCATAATTGGTTAAAAGTTTAGACTCTTGCATCTTTACCAATAATGAAGCAAAGACCTCATAGCTTTGCATAGTAGATCCTCCTTTATGGAAGTACCTATCACAGGTAACATCAGCTTACGAAACTATTTATTTGCCCAGTTTGGCAATATTAATGCTACATTTGTAAGCAAAACGATTCGCTTTTGTTTATAGGGACCGAGCATTAGACAGACCCATACAAAATGAACTGGTTTCTTCTTCCTTCCAATTGACATTCTCCATACATCACACCCAAAACCCATCCTAACAGTATGTACAGAGTCACAATAACTACGTGAACAAGAAGAGCAGGGTAACATAACATAGCAGCAGGGTTAACATCGTCCTCTCCCGGTGGAATGGTCGGCAGCCACCCTTGGCCGCCTCCGTCAGACCTGTGGTAGGGAAAAGTTAAGTTTTAATTGAGATCAGATGTGCGTTTTGAGATGGGACTGTCTATATTAAGGCTATATTTCCATAGCAAAAATAGTTTTATCATTATGAAACTAAGTGCGAATTCCACCAATAAAACTGCACGCCATTAGCACATTTAAACCGCGTTCAAGAGCTGTCAGTGTCAATATTCCACAGAAAATAATAACAAAATTGACGTGAGTTTCAATGGTGAAATTCGTTCGAATAAAAAAATACATTAGCAAAACCCAGCATCGTGAAGGTTTAAAAAAAATCTTTTAATTTTCACGATTTCTTAAGTAAATGTTGACAGAACAGAAACTGTATTTGTATTGTTATCAATATCAACATGGTTAGCCATATCAGGGAGTCTAAAAAGGCCAGTTCGGCAGAATCATAATATGATAATATTATGAATCATATTTAAAATCGTAAAATGGTCACACATTGACAATTCATAATATTATCTGTGTAGACAGCACGCAATTCATCTACATGACAGTTTTGTATGGAAATTCGTAAAATAGTCACCAAATTATGAATTGCTTTATTAAAGTAAAATGTCAAATAGCAGAATCATAGGGGAATTCAGGAAATGAATCACTTTTAGAGGAATTGCTTAATGTGGCCTTTTTAGACCCGAAGATCACTTGCTCTGACAGAAATAGTCGTCGTAGCCGAAATCAGCATTACATATGCGATATATTATTATTGAAAACCGAAGCAGACATTTCTGATACTTGTCTAGGCAAAGACTAACTCAGATATACAACAGTGTGTTAAAGAATATCGACTTATTCAACGTTGAAGGCGTCTTCCATCCTAATCATAACTTATATTAAAACTGCGAAATAAAATTTGTTTACATAATAAATTTGTTTGCATACAGACCGACCATGACTTGAGTAAGGAAATAGGTTAGTTTTTATTTTAGATTGCAGACGAATTCACGGGCTATAGCTAGTGTGTCATTAAATTATAAAATTATAGACACACATAATTTACTATAGGTAAGTATTAGCAAGAAATACGATACAAAACAAGTCTCGAAGAACTTTTAAAAGACATCCGAGGGAGCGTATGCCCCCAAGCATGAATAAGATGAAAATTAATCTCAGACGTCAGTGTCGCAATTTGCTTCTCGAATAGTCTTTTTAAACGATGCTATGAAATGAATAAACTGTACCTATTCATTGCCGTCAATAGTCCGTTATCCAATATCGGAACAGATTCGATGAAATATTTTGTAAGAGGTATCAATAGGAATATTTAAAATATGGCTACTGTCACAGCTGATGTGTAGGGAATTTCATTGCAGTGGGTAAAGGTGATCAATAAAGGTTCCCTTATTTTTAATTGACTTCAAAATGGATGTTCACAATTCATATGTTCCTTTTTGTTGTACGCAGAAGAAAGAAAGAAAAATGTTTATTCTGCACAAACAAAACGCACATTACAAAAAAAATAAGATACATAAAATGCACACAAACAATGTCGACAAAAGCCCCGTATTCAAGTCGAAAAAGTTGCGCAATATTGTCCAAATTTACACAATATTGTCCATTGACTATTAATGTCAGTCAAGGCTTGGGACCATAGACAAAACAAATGGTTCGGCGTTACGACACCGGCGGTTATGTAATAACAATCAAAACAAAAACAAAATGCCTATAACAGAGTGCATTAGTAACTATATTATTACAAACAAACCACAAATATATTAACAACTAAGCCATGCATCGCATCTGTTCAAGAACAGGTCGTTGCTCAGCAAAATGATTTCGGAAGGACCTATTGTCAACAGCGCTGTTTTGCAGAACTACCTTTTGGAATAACGTAAAGACGCTCGTCGTGTGATCTAATAATTTACGTTATCGGGTAATTACAATTTTTCCACAAAATAATGATGTAATAGCTGAACCCATTACGTATAAATATAAACATATCTGTAATTAACGGAATTTATTATAAGTAATTAATAAAATACATAAACTAAGACTTTAAAACAGTGACTAATAATTTTAAGTGCAAAATAATGACTTTAACGTCGTTTACCATGGGAGTTGCGATGGTTTGGCGGCAATTGGGTCGCTTGCCTATCATGCTTTTTGGACAGAGTATGTTCAGTTCCGCGATGGCTTCGTCAATTCCAGCGCTGCGACATTTTTCTTTTAAATGTCGTAGCATCATGCTGAGGTAGGGGCCTTTTGGCCTCGTGCAGGACCTTCTGTTTTATTATTTTTTAGTTATTTTTTAATTCCAAGAAATTTGTTTTTTATCATTTTTGTACCATTGTGTGTTTATTTTAGTATGTGATCTTCCTGTGCGAGTCACAATAAATACTTTTTCTTTCTTTCTTTCTTTCTAATTGTGGTACGATTTCAAAGTCTTTTTTAAAGATCCCATTTAAGTTTATTAACTTTGCTTGGGTAGTTTTTGCGTTAGCTTTAATAATACGTTTTTATTCCACTTTGTGTATCTTGATGATTTTCTATTATATTAACTGTCACTGTTGTTTACATATTAAGTGATGATATACGAATTGATGTGTGGTAGTACAAAAAATACAACTGACTTCTCAAAAAAAAAACATTACAAGGTAAGTAATTCATTTCGCGAGTCGGTGGCGAAAAACTAAAATGCAGATTTAAAGACATCGAAACAAAATTAAACTTAATTTTCACTTAGTATTGTGTTTTTTTTTTGGAAGTTCGTTGTATTTTTGTAAAAATATATATTTTCAAGTAAACGTCAGTCATTTACTTAGATATTGCATTAATAGGGGCACTCACCCACTTAATGAGCTACTTTAAATAAAGCCACTATATTGATATGTTATTAAGATTGGTCACTTACCGCCAGCAACGCTGATCTGATTTCCAAAATCTTCTGAGTATGAGTTGAGTTTTATTTCTGTGAACAAATAAATTCTCTTATCTTTCTCTAACTTTAAATTTAACTGAAGAATAGACGTATCTCTTTGTCTACACAAAGTGGCACTTAATTTTTATTCATAGTAACATCATGATGTACAAAATTTTCTGCAGTCTGCCATTTATCCTTCGTTTATTCTGTGTCTACGGTAGTTATGCTATTTAAGTTTACTGTCTAATTAATACTGCTACTCTCCCAAAATCAGGTAGGTAGGTATCTGCTTCACCCTTCACAACATGTAAAACATTTTCGTATGTTCCACTCACCATAAAGCCGGAGTGTCCCCTCACTCTTGCCAAGTGAGTTGGTACTCACACAGTTGTAAGTACCTATGTCACTCCTGGAGAACTGTCTGATGGTCAGCCACATCGTCACCTGGTACGACTGCTTCTCTTCCGTTATTGTGTATTTGGGCCTGTAACAAAGTGGCACTATTAAAACTTAGATAAATTTATAAAGCTTCTTTCTCTCCCTGTGCGGTGATTTTTGTATACAAAAGGGAGTTAGTATGCCAAAATTGACTGATTCAAAACTTAAATCTGGCAAAGCTTAAGTTTTTAAAGATGGTTGGTTAAGATTTAATACTCAGCTCAAGTAGACAATGTAAAGAATGGGCCAATTTGTAGATTATACCTGCGGCGCGTCTGTTTTTTATTTTTTATTTCTGACCCGCTTCCACAGGATAGTTGTCACAGTAGTGCAAAAAGCTTTTTATCTGGTTTTTATGGGTTCAATTAATAATTCATGAATTCTTTTCGCACAATGGCTAGCATCCTAGACACACATAAGCGGTATTCTTAATTCATACTCACAAGATATTAGCCAGTAAAATTCTTCTACAAATTTTTCAATTTAAACTTATAATTTTACACAACACGCTAGACAGCTAAAGCGCTAATTTACCAAGTTTTAATAAAACTTCATCAGACTACAGACTAGGTATTGTAATAATTTTCCAGAAAGAATGTTCTAACTATGCAGCTCTGGTAACTGACATGATAATTTTGTTTTGAAACTACCTTCTTGATAACTGCAGCGTAATAAACACGGAATGAAAACACAATACTTAGTAACTGTTCCTTTTGGAACGGGAATTTTAACGCAAGATTCTCTACAAAATGTAATTTTCCTAAAAAATATAAACAAATTTGGACAAAAAAAAAACGAATGGAACCCACAGTACACGAGTCGGAAGTGGAGAAGTGAAAGAAAATTATAGTGAGCAGTTTTGGGGGTTGATTTATTAAAAGAGCTGTTACTGACTCTAAATCAAATTAGTCTCAAAGTTTGAATGACTTGCGTTCGATATTTTTGGAACAAAGTTCTTTATTATTATATATAATAGAAAGAGACAGTGAGAGAATGAGTCGTTTTCATGGTTTTCGAGAGTGTTGTAGCCGATAGTGAGGTCAAAATAAAGTTTGAACATTTTAAAGATACGATAAACGACGTTATATTCGGAATTGAAGAAAAAGCATAAGAAACCTCGTTTCTGGCGGGCGTCCGCCCAATCCCACACGATTTTTAATGTTTTAAACAAGCTTGGTAATGAAACGAGGCTGAAGTCTTAAATGAAAAACAATTTAAAAACAATGTAGGATCTGAAATCACAACTCCACCAGCCTCTAGAGTACGGAAACCACGCAATATTGACAGTATTTTCCTTACATTTACAGAATATCTCGCTACCAAAGCAACGCTTTACTTTATAAATATTTATGCACGGTAATTTGAAACATCAGTATGACTGAATGTCGATACATAAAACGTAAAATGTATGAGTGGGTTGTGGAAACAGGCCCCAGGGTGTTTTTATATACCAAAACAAGAACTAAAATGAACGAATTTCTCTTCAAAAATGGAAGATTTACTTCGCTAAATTTTTTTTGGGTTAATGAAACATTAAGCTTTTTACGTAATGATTTTAAAAAGAGGCGGGTGCACTCTCAGATCGAAAGAATTTACTGCTTATGGTAAAATAGCAAGAAAATAGGAGGCTGCGTATTACAAAATTTGGGTCTAATTTAATTGATAGATTATAATTGTATTTGACGGAACTTAGACCAATGTGTTTTTATCGTACCTAATATATAATCAATAGTGACGTTACAAAAAAATTTCTTGAACTAGCTGTGCGTCAAGGCTTTGCCCACATAAGCCTCGATCCCGTATGAATGTCGGGATTAAAAGTATCCTTTGTCCTAATGCAGGTTATGTTCTACCCATGCGCCAAATTTAACTAAATCCGTTTAGCTGTTTTAGCGATATAGCGTAACAAACAGACAAACAAAAATTAAATAATTTCTGTTTACTATATTTGTTTAGATTACTAGCTGTTGCCTGCAATTTTGTCTACAATCCAGGATGAAAAAAGCTTTTGGCCTTCCTTAATTCGTGGTTCACTCATGTGCTAAATTTCGTCCAAATTTGTGCAGCCGTTTTAGCGTGAAAGTGTAACAAACAATCAAACTCACTTTTATCATCATAATCAGCCTACAGCAGTCCACTGCTGGACATATGCCTCTCCAATTGCACGGCATTCAGCTCGATTCTCGGCAACTCTCATTCAGTTGCTACCAGTCACCCTGCGAAGATCGTCACTCCACCTAGCCTGAGGGCGTCCTACCTTACGTTTGCCGATTCGCGGTCTCCACTCAAGAACACGTCTATCCCAACGGTCATCGGTTCTACGGCTAATGTGGCCAGCCCATTGCCACTTCAGCTTGCTAATTCTGTGAGCTATATCGACAACTTTGGTTCTCTGCTGGAACTCACTTTCGCATTTACAATATTAAGTTGGGAAGTTAGGATGTGCCTGATTCCAAGGTTTTTTTTTTTGAATTGTACATTATGTATGTAAATTACTTTATCATTTATTTAATTTTTATATTTTAACTAGTTTTTGCCAACGGCTACGCCCGAGTGCAGTTCGGTGTATTATACATATAAACCTTCCTCTTGGATCAGTCTGTCTATTGATGAAAACCGCATTAAAATCAGTTTAAAGACACAAACGCGACCTTCTTTTATACTATGTAAAGTTTTAAATGGGACTGTATGGATTAAGTTATATGGAATAAATGAATTAAATTTATTTATTTATAATTACCATTATAATTATTTATTTATAATTACCATATATTACCATATTTATAATTACCAGAAAAATATCAAAAGATATACCTCTGTTACTTCGAAACGTTTGGATCGAGAGTATTTAAGAGCTGCTCTTTGCTACTGTGCCCGCCGCACAGCTGCATGGATCGCATGGGTTACATTTGACAACCAATTGACATGCTTTACGTTGTCAACTGAACCATATAATTGAATCAGTGTTTGTGATTCCTGCGTATTGACTAAAGGCAAACAAGGATGTAGGAATAAATAAATAATTTGAAATGTGTGCGTACGTGAAATAAAGTGAGTGAAATAAATCTATTCATGTATTCCGGGACACGAAATCATTTTGCCTGTCAAGTAAGATAAACTTGCTTTCTGTGGGCAACATCATTGATACTTTTTACATCTTGCCTAAGTATACTTTACTTTGATTATTTTATTTTACCCCTCCACAACTCAAGTTTTAATTAATTAATTAATTTACCAGAATATAGGTTTACAACTGTGGTTTACAGTGTATGATCTTAACTATATGAACTATAATGCGGGTTGCAGACCAAGAGCTAAGCTAAGTTAGTTTAGCTTAGCTCGCATAGCTGACGCAGTTTTCCATACTTGTGTGCAGACCGCAGACTATGCGAACTAAGTTATCTGAGTTAACTAAAATATGCGAAGCTAAGTTAGTTGTGTATGCCGATGCGCAGCTACACGAGCTAAGCTAAGCCCCTCCCGCTACCCCGCACACCCTTTGCACATCCTTCGCAACACTGACTGAGCTTTGGCTTAGCTGTTGGTGTGCACGCTATTTATTTCTAGCTTAGCTTAGCCTAGCTTGCTTGGCATAGCTTAGTTTAGCCTTGGCATAGCTTCGTTTTCGGTCTGCAACCGGCTTAATGGTCTCTTTACATTCTACCATTACAAATAGTGTGCAAATAATTAGTTTAATGTATTATTTTAATAGAAAATAAAAAAGACAGCAACGACAAGCTCCTAGGCAAAACCGAAACTTCAGTCATTTGAAGTACACACTTCTGATAGGCACAACTAACAATATTTTACATGAGAAAATCACGCTATCTGTCATCTTAATTAAAAAATGCTCAAAACTTATGTTTTCTTCTAGAAACTTTGAGCATATTTCAGAAACAAAAAACATACAAATTAACGCTTAGGAAGAGTTTGAAACAACTGATCCACTTAAAAAGTAGATACTGCCTAATTGGGACTGGATTTAGATTTATGTAAAAACTACAATTTTTTTCAAAAGATTGCCACAAAAAAGTGTAAATTAGCGTTCCGTGGCGTCGTTCATGTGAAAGTGAGTTGAGGCTCTACGAACATGGTACAAGATCAAGAAATCATAATTATATGAACACGGAACACAATAAAATACTATAGCGGTATGAGGAACAGGGTGTAAAGTTCACTCATACTCTATTGAAAAGGGAGGACCCTCTGACCAGACGGGTGTTGTGTCTGGTGGGCAACTGCCCGACGATTGATGTCGAGATCTTGTATATATATGTAGATCGCGTGGTAAACTCTGCTTGCGCGATGTAGTTTATGTAGTTGCGGTGTGACGTCAAGTCTTGAGTAGTTCACATATGGCATTGTAGATGGCGCCACTTTACTTTTTGTGTTTTCCACATTTGTTGATTTGAAGTTTCGTATGTGGGCCATTGTAGATGTCCGCCACAATACGATAGAAAAAAATTATTACCGGTTAGTTTTAAGAGCAATAGAACTACTACAAATCACCAAATGACTAGAATATGCTTACCCATCAAGTAACATCTCCCCTCTATTCTTGATCCAATAGTTAATAGTGTTGGGATGTGCCTCCACGTAGCACTTTAGTTTGACGTCGGTTCCCAGAGGAGCACCCAGCAACTGATTTGGCACTTTCACTGTGGGTGCAACTGTTGACAAAGAAAGAAATGTTAATTAAAGAAAACAGAATCATAGGCAATCTACACCTGATAACTGTTCCACAGAAAGAAAATAACTATTATCACGAGTATTACGATGAACGATGTTTGTTCCGTGTGGTGCCGGACGTAAAGAATAGCACCGTCCCATTTCTTCCCGTGGGTGTAGTAGAAGGCGACTAAGGGACTTACTAGAGAATGGGCAGCAGCGTTCTCCATGCATTTTACCAACATACTGCGATCGCCAACCCGCCTGCCAAGCGTGGCGATTATGGCAAACCCTCCATTTTTTTTTGGGGGGAGGCCTATGTTCAGCAGTGAACGTCTATCGGCTGAAATGATGAATGATGACGATGACGATTAACCGATCAGTGCCGCGGTTGGTCCGTGGACCACCCTTACACACCAAGACACACCCCTTGCCTCGGAAAGTACGCTAAGCCGTTGGTCCCAGCTGTCATTCGTAGATCTTTGATAGTCATTACGGGTGGTCTGAAGCCCGAAAGTCTGACCACCAGTCTTAACCACGAGGTGTCGTATTACCCATTCACTGGGTTGCATAGGTCAGATAGGCAGTCGCAGTCATGTAAAATACTTGTACTCAGCTGCATCTGGTTAGACTGGAAGCCGACCCCATCATAGAAAAATCCTAGGCAGATGATGACGATGAGAAAATCATTTTGATAACACGAGGTTTTGCTTGAGCATAATGTTAGTTAAAAATCGCAGTTATTTTTGTATATGCGTAATAGCACTGTGCTAATTACAATCGTTGCAAGGGTTTTTGGAAAAAAGCACAGACATCTCGGCGCGTTGGTACCAATCTAAATTGTGTCAGTCCAATACTTTTTCTCTTTATGCTGTCGTAATTCAACTTTATATGAATAGTATAAAAACATACGTTGAATTTTTTGTAGACAATGAGAGCGACCAAGTAGACACGTTTAGACAATCAGATCTTTCTTATGAACGTACAACGAGGACTTTATTGAGGTAACAGCTGTTCGCATCAAGATATTCGTTCCCAAGAACTGCTAGTTCAAGATATTTTGAGACAATTTTCTAGACACTTATGAGTCCTAGAAGTTGCTTGTATTATTTTGTGGTATGGAACTTATAGAACAAAATTTTAACCACATTTTGAGCAACGGCACCTAAACTATTCCACTTATGGCACCTATCTAACATGGTGCCGTGGGTAAATGTACAAAGATTAATAATATTCTACAAACGGCACCTACTTTGACATAGTTTCTAGGTTATAGCACACTTGCATGTTACTTCATCAAGAAAGGTAAACATTCTGCATGACGGATGGCTGATATACATTTGCATTAGTTAAGTTGACGAATAAGTCGAAACAAAATAAACACTTCTTTTTAGTCAAGTGCATGCACCTCGCCCGTGAGTTTTCCACACTCTGATAGAAAATTGACGTCTTTACGACAGTTTTTAAACTAATTTCACTGCTTTAGAGTGAGTGGGCAAAGATGCCTTAGCAAAAAAAAAAAAGCAGAAGTCATTTTATCAATAATTATAGTTTCTCTAGGAACAACAACAAAAAAAACTTGTGAAAATATAAAGTTGTTAGCAACATAGATAAACAACTCAATCACACCGTTCGAAGAATTCTATCCTCTTTTGAGAAGTTGACGCTAAACCAAAAGTTGGTACCTGGCCTCCGGATTTTCTGGGAACTTTAAAACTTTAACTTTGAGTGAAAAGAAACACTACAAAGTGAAAAATAACTTTAATTTCGGAAGTCGGTGACTTTGGATATGTATTTTTAATTTTTTGTCAACGCCTTCCGAAATTAAAGTTATTTTTCACTTTGTTAGTGTTTTTTCGGAAGTCGGTTGTTTTTTTTTGGAAAAAGTTTTTATTTTTCACTTTTTAGTTAAAATACCTACCCCACTAATTCGAAATTTAATCATCCTTGGGGTCAAAACAATCCATATTTATGCGATAGCAGCAATCGCGGTTTATTTACTATTTATTTTTTGAAGATTTCCGTTGTCTGTCTCCGAAACGCATCATAAGATTTATATAAGATTTAAATAGAACCACGCGGGACAAGGAGCACCAGCTGTAAAATAAAAATGAATCACCAAAGGATGACATAAAAAAAACCTACAGTCGAATTGAGAACCTTCTCCTTTTTTGAAGTCGGTTAAAAAGAAAAAAGAGTCCTTTGCTCTGCAGTTCGTCAATACAGTGGTGTTATTACGTAACGCACTAGCAGTAGGAATGACTTTCATTTTGACAGTTAAACAACATTCATTGCGTTGCTTACGTTGTTGAACAGATACATTTTTGGAACATATGAAGCAATGTATGAGCAAATCCCTTCGAAATGATTATGATTGATAGTGTGTTATGGAATTAGGGTACAGGCTGATTATGATTATCTATACATCTATACATCTATCTGTACATATAAATAAAATTGGAGTGTCTGTTTGTAATATTAAAATAACCACTTTTTGCTATATGCATGTGAACATATATACGGTATTTAAACCAAAATAACATTTTTTACAATTTTTGTCTGTCTGTCTGTTTGTTCCCGCTAATCTCTGTAATGGCTGGACTGTTTTTGACGGGACTTTCACTGGCAGGTAGCTAATGTAATAAGAAGTAACTTAGGCTATTTTTATATTAGTTTTTTTTAAATTGATATATGTAAATAAATAATAGTAAAAACTATTCCGCGCGGACGAAGTCGCGGGCACAGCTAGTTATTTAATAAAAATAGATGACAGAGGTTGGCTACCTTGTAATCAGCTTTTATGAATCTATAATTTATTCAGAGGAATTTTAATATGAAAAGAATTTACACCCCAGACTCTTAGTACTTTTTTCTGCGCCATTTTCTATAAAGACTCCAACAAAAAATCCAAAACTTTTTTAACGTCTGCAACTAAGAGATAATTCTCGGGCTCTGTCTTTTCATTATAACTCATTAAAATTCATAGAATATGATTACATCTCTAGTTTTATACTTTGTTTGAAATTTTAATACAACTTTACTAAGCCGCTGTTGACTGCAGTTAATCTTATGCCGTCAAAACTTCTTTCACTTTGCAGTTTTAAGATTATGAATATTTTCATGTGGCGTTGAATGTTTAGACGAACTTAACAGCCAAAATCGTTTCGCACGGAAAATTGTTCAGACGTATCTAGAAAAACAAATCTACTAGTGAAGTTGTAGCTGAAATATCTGTAGGTTTCGTATAAGAGCCTGGTCTAAGCATCTGCACAGCCACCCAAACCCTCTAACCGAAACAAAATGAGCGTGCCCGATGGCAGAAAACGCTCAGCGATGGTAAAGTTAATCACAACGTTGCTGACATCTCGAACTATAGTCTGTTCAAAAAGTACCTTATAAAGTTGAAAACAAACCTCGTTTAGTTAAAATTCATACGGAGTTACTCAATGAAGGGAACTAGAATATATTTATCTACATTTCGAAGGTACTACGTCTACTTTACATCTGATCACTTTTTCCACCAACCATTGTTTGAATTGCGGGTGCTAGTGTGGGGCAACGTTTTTTTGAAAAAAAAAAAAAAAAAAAAGAATAACATTAACAAATTGTAATGGAAAAATCATCGAAGATTTGGTGAAATGATGGTTTTTTTGGATGGGAAATCATCAAATAACTTCTCCCACTATGGGTGGAGCAGGAGGGCGTGTCAGACTTTTATTGTCTAAAACCCACCCGTGTTTCCTCAGTTGCCATGTGCCAGGGGCCGCGGTATGTCTTTCGAACAACCCGCACCCCTAGCAGGCATCGGCCCCATCAGTTGGTGCTGACATCTCTTTGAGGCGCGCGTGGAACGCGTCGTCGACCCAGGCTTGGTCCTTACCGGACAGCGAGCTACCCATTACTCGCCGTCTGCAAGCCCGTGCCTAGGGTAGCCGGGAATCAGCCTGGGATTCCCGACGCCCAGGGTGTCTCCTGCGGAGGCTACGGCCGTGAGGGCGTATGTACTCTTATATATATATGATACTCACTCGTGTGGAAATCATATCACTTGGTTTAAATAGGTTGATTTTACTTATGTAGATTCTTTTACATATTGTGAATGAGAGAACGTTGTAGGCCTACAGTTTCTATTCTTTATTTTCATTCCTCTAAGTACCTGGTACTTATTGACAGGCCTGCACTGTCCTCCCATACCTAATATCACTGTAATTTGAAAACATTATAAAATCCAATTATTTTTAAAAGAGTAACCGTGGAGTTTCTTGCCAGCTCTTCTCCATAGGAAGCGACAAATTGGAACCGTGCACCTAGCTTCTGACGTTTCATAAGTGCCCTTGCAGGTTTATGTGAAATAAAATATTTTGATTTTGATTTTGATTTTTGTACTGTCTCTCCCTCACGTGCACCGCCTCCCTCTTTGCAAGCATCACTGCTTCGCTGAAGGAAGTGACGGCTAACCATGCACTCTCGCTCCATACCATGGCCTGGACCGAGGCCGGACGCGAGAGATTGCCGCCACCGATAGCCTCCACGAGGACACGGCGGTGCTCCACCCAAGCCGCGCAGACCTCCACCTTATGCTCAACCGTGTCCTTAGGGCGATCTTCGCAATGAAAACACCCGGGAGTTTCCTCCCGCTTTATGCGAAACAGGAACCTCCTGAAAAGGCCATGTCCGGTGAGACCTGTGTCAGGTGGAAGGTAAGGACGCCGTGCCGCCTCTCAAGCCACTTCTCAAAGAGGGGACATACCGCCGTAATCGTGGCGTACTCAACACTGGGTTGCAACAATAGCACTCTCCACGTCCCCATGAGATCCCGCCGGAGATCTTTAAGAAGGTTAAACTTAAAATTGCGGGTATTCTAATAATCAAATCTAAGTAGGTACTCAATTTATGTGAACGTTGAGGCCGATCGATGGGGCGTAAGGTCCTAGAGTAGCGACCGCATTCTGGAAGACGTAGCGTTGGAAGGCCTCCCACAAGGTGGACCAATGATCTGGTGAAGGCCGCAGGAATCTTCTGGATGCAAGAAGCACAAAATCGATTGAAGTGGTGGTGCTTGGGGGAGGTCTATGTCCAGCAATGGACTTCTTTCGACTGAAACGATGGCTCAGTTTGTAAATGGCACTACAAATTAACATCCAGAGTAACAATTTCTGATCCATTTGTTCACATTTTACTTTTGAAACAGACTATATTAATATTGCTACTAAAAACAAAAGACTTCAAAAATAGAAAATAGAAAGATAAATCTTGCATTTATTCAGTATGGACCGTTCGTTGCAAAGTCACGTTTCCTGGTTACTGCTACATGGAGGGACTTGTATCATTTTGGATGCCATCCAAATTCGTGACGGGAGCAGCCCTGGACGGATTATATTATTCAAAGTGACAAACAAACCGATGGGGGAAATTCTATATTGGTTTCTGGGGGAAAGGGGGGCTTTGATAGTTTTGGTTGTTTGGTTTAAGGATAGGTCTAAAATGGGTACATGGTAATGTCATTGGCTTTTTGAGATATAGCCTCATTGATATGCCTTTTTAAGTTAGCAAAGGATGCTTACTTTTTTCTTAGCGTATCTATAGCAAAAAGTTTTATAAAAGTACTATGTTTAGCCCAACATTCAGCAATGCAAAGGTGCATAATTAAATAAGGATGAGAAATCATGAGAAGCACTCAAAATTATTGGAAACAACGTGACAATACTGCCAGCCTTTTGGGCACATTTCCTATTTACAACAATGCAGACGAATTTTTTGATGCCCTGAGTTTCCATTCGTTTTTATATAGGTACTAGTAAAAATATTGCAACAAAAAAAATTTTAGTAAGTACCGCAATAAGTATAGGCAACAGCTACTTCCTCTGACTATTGATAGTCAAAATAAAGATAGCAATTTTTTTTTTATTGCAACATTTTTACAAGTACTTATATAAAAACGAATGGAAACTCAGGGCATCTAAAAATTCGTCCGCATGTTGTAAATCACACACATTAAACTATTAACAAAAGGTCAACCTTTTGTTAATAGTTAGTGGTTTTCCAAACAATGTGATTATAGGAATCTTCTCGAACACTTTAGAAAGCGACCTGTAGGAGGCTCTATATTTAGCCTTATCAATTCAATCATTCATATATATCAGTTCATATGCTTCACATGTTTGAAAAATTGTTGGCAGCTGAAAGGTCAAAGGGCTTATATCAGCGGCAAAGTATTTATCTGATTGTTTGAAGTCATCTTCGATAACAAATTCGTGGAAAACATTGTGAGGTCTAAAGCTATATCCGAAACTATTGTAGTTGATTCGTTTCATAAGTTTGGAATCTGACCACTACTCAGATCACGGGGTCACCAGTACAAAGGTATGAGGAACAGGGTGTAAAGTTCACTCATACTTTATGGTAAAGGAGGATCCTCCGACCAGACGGGTGTTGTGTCTGGTGGGCAACTGCCCGACGATTGATGTCGGGATCTTGTATATATGTAGATCGCGCGGTAAACTTTGCTTGCGCGATGTAGTTGATGTTGTTGCGGTGTGACGTCAAGTCTTGAGTAGTTCGCAGATGGTATTGTAGATGGCGCCACTTTACTTTTTGCGTTCCCACACTTGTTGATTTGAAGTTTGGTATGTGGGGCATTGTAGATGTCCGCCACACTAGGATTCAGGCCTAGTCTCTGTGATGTAATAGTTTACTACGAACCGTCATTTATCATCATCTGCCTTGCCATTTCCCAACTATGTTGGGGTCAGCTTCCAGTCTAACCGATGCAGCTGAATACCAGTATTTTACATGGACCGACTGCCTATCTGAACCCCATAACCCTGTCACTGGGTAACACGATACCCCTTGGTAAGACTGATTGGCAGACTTTCGGGCTTTGACGACACGTAACGACTGTCAAAGATCCTCGAATGACATGAGAGGCACTGAGTGAACCTTTGCCACATACGTTCGTATTTATCGGTCCAATGGCATGCTGTATTCCACTCGAGGTTTTCTTTCACCGTGTTAACAACAGTGGTGAGGAAACAAGATGGAAACCATAGTTAGATTGTCATCACTTGACAGTGACACTGTTATTTTATTGTTTTTTTACCATGGAATTAAAAACCATTTAAAGTAGTAAGTATTATTAGTACTTACAGTTAACATTAAGTATGATTCTCTTGCTGACGGCGGGCGGCACGTCGTTGGCCGCGATGCACAGGAACGCGCCCATCTGGCGACGATCCACGCGCCACAGGGGAAGAGAACTGCCCGTGTAGCTCTCCACTAGACGGGAAACAATACGATACAATGGTTAAAATAAAACAAAATATACAAACACTTTAAAAATCAAAAAAATACTAAATAGAAGAAGAAACCTTGTTAGTGTCCAACATTCGCCTTCAAACTTATTTCATTATCATAAAAATATTTAGCTTGAAAAATATATTGACCAATTTCTTGAAATATTTGTTTATTTTTGTTTATGAATTTTGGGGATTGGATTAATATTAAACAATAAATTAGAATTGACCCTAACTTTTAAGTTCAAAACAGAATTTTAGGTTAATCGGAACCATAAAAAATGTGCCAGAATTACATTTTTATCCTAAAAGTCTCATAAACAAATCGAATGACTAATCGGACATGTGCAATTGCATATAGTGCTGTTCACACGATAAGCTTCTAGATTACAGCATAACCTCTGCAGTCGTTAATCATAATAGGCTACAGGAAAGACCTATATTCTGTAATGGAGGCTTACCGTTTATAACCGCACGGAAGTCGTAACTGTTAACTAGGGGAAATAACTGGGGTTATGAAACTGTTACTAATTCTCTGACTGCTTTAGCTACAAGTTTAGTATTATTATGAATTTTACAGCTTGTTGCTTTGAGTTTAGTAAATACAGATGAATAGAATATCATTTTGTTTGTTACAGGTGAGTACAAATTAAAGTATGTTTACGAGAATCAAAGGGAACTTTTTTTATGGGCCGACTATTTAATATTATACGTCGCACAAATTATTTATGAAACAAAAAAAAATTATAATGATTAACCAACTAAATAAACAAAGAACCCTTTTGTTTTTCGGTCACTTAGGCGTTGAAGTACTCGTCCGCAACGCTGTCATCTAGAAACGTGCCCAGAAGACTGGCAGCATTGTCACGTTGAATGGCAATGCTAATTCTTTGCCTAATGAACGAGCCAGGTTTCTAGCCACGTGAAACGTCGACCAGTCGGCGACAAATTTTCATAAAAAAGAGACGCGCTCTTGGCTTAGAACTGCATTTACCCATAAGTTTACGCCGCTATTTGAGCCGCTTTAGGATCTCAGCAGCCACAACACTTTTACTGTTAAAACGTAACAGATGAAGAAAAACCGTTGGTAAATTGAAACGGAGTCACGATTGTCAGCTGTGAGAGAGCGATTAGAAGGAGAGAAAATTAAAACGTATTGCTGCAATATACCCAAAAGGTGTACCTACATTAGAAATCTTTGAATATGAGTCTTAGGACCAGTTACATAAAACTATAGATAGATAGATAGATAAGATAAATCGTTTAGATAGATCGTTTATTTGGTGCATAAAAAAAGACATAACACAACAAACAAAGCACGATCAAATTAAAACTAATTACATGAAAATAGGATGACATAAGTGTAGTGATGACACTTTAGGCTATGACACAATTTAACATTCAAATTAAATAACGTGCGGTGGAGTGCAAAAGTGAGGCGTGCGTCTCAAAGTTGCACCAAATGGGAGTCCAGCTCAGCATGTGTCAGGCAAATGTACCTGACGCTGATATTCTGCTGGATCCCTGCAGTGACCTACGGACGTCGAGCAGATGTGGTTACTACGGGAGTAATTATTATTGGTGTTGTGAAAAGTGGAATGTGAGGAGTAAAATTATGTATAAAGTATTTTGGTTTAGTCTAAAACAGTTTAGACTTGGGTGTTGCCTTTGTTAATAATGCCTGGTATGTAAGTATTAGTAGCAAAGGTAGTAAATATTTAGTTTAGTCGGTAAAGGAGAAGATGCAATATCTTCAAAATAATTACAACAGTAGGTTTCAGTTCAGCCCTAGATCGTAATAATATAAATGTAATAGTTTGTGTTTGGATATTTAGATGTTGAGATGCTGAGATGTTTGTTACTCAATCGATACAAAAATGGCGGAAAGGATTTGGATGAAATTTGGCACACAGATAGTTTATAACCTGGATTAATATAGCGTAAACCAGGATAGTTGCCCCAGGGGTATAGTTGCCCCGATTGTAATTACTTTAGTTTCGCGGATGAATCACATGCTATTTTATTAACATATCGAAAGACTGTCTAACTATCACTAAGTTGACCGTGTCGCATGTCTCTGTGCGATTGCATGGGAAGACAAAATACGATCTAAGTTTTTGCAGGATAGATGTCCTGTTTCTCGGCGGGGTGTCTATCCTAAACGTAATTTATATGAATTAGGCAACTATCCCATATACGGGATAGATGTCCCAAAATATAGAGGTACACAAAAATCGCTAATATTCTGGAAATAATAAAGATAATGTTTGTTACTTTTTATAAACTTGTTGTTTAAAACCAAAGTATCGGCCAGTTTTACAAATAAAGTATTTTTCTTTTTATGTTCAAAGATATAGAGTGATTTGCAGAAGTGTAGCAAATATCCAGTTTTTACCCTATAGGGTAAATTTTATTTCTGTAGTATGTTACGGTGGGATAATTTTCTACCTACACGCGGGCCAAGCCACTAGCAAAAGCTAGTTTGTTTGTAATCATTTTGCCAACTCTGGTCCTTCCTTTTTTTAATATTTTTGGTCCCAAGTTCACAATATTTTCTTTATCGCACCTGCTCCACATATTATGTCACAAATTAACCCTAAAAGCTTTCCTTGATGATCAATATTACAGCAATTATCACCACGGTAGCGTTAGTTATACTAATAACTTAAGTAGGTTACACGCAAGCGTAGAACGTCGGCCCTACAAGCGCATGAAAAACAGAAATATTAAATAGAATAAAATTTATTTTTGCTTTTAAGTTTTGCATAGCAAACGATAGAAGTGAAGTTACTGCTGACAGGTTTGTCGTGAATGTAATTCTTGCTTATTTTATTTTATTGAAAAGCCTTTATACTACTAAAACTTGTTATGTAAAACATTTTTTTAACTTCTACCTGTATTTATGAAAGGGTTTCGCCCACATATTAACGAACGAATAAAAAATATATTATGTGTCTCCCACGTAATGTATTTCATAGCTAGCAGTCAGATTTTTGTTAGGAATGGTGTGATAAAGCAACGGTGCGATTTAGAAGAATACAGGGTGCAATGGAAACGCTTCCGAAAATGAAGACAGCTGATAGGACTAATGATTCTCAATAATTGTAATAATTTCTTAGTAATTACTAGAAGAATTGAAAAAGATTTTTCATTACAATTGTAATAAAAAATCTTTTTTTATTACAATTTTTACCTATTTTTATTAGCATTTTTTGTACACTACGCTGTGAGAACCGTTAACTGAACCATTATTTGAGATCAAACACATTTAAAAACGACCCCAAGTCCAGGCAGCGACTTTAGGTTTAGGCATCCTTTGTAAAGAGCCGTCAAAATAAAATAAGTAGAAATATTACAGAAGTGTCAAGCGTTTTAAATTGATGCAAAATAACCAATTTAGCGACAGGTTATTGGCATCCGTTTGCCTTTAAGTTGTATATAACCTACGTTCTGGCTTTGGAAGCGTTCCCCTTACACCCTGTATGTAGCGACAAAAATTCAAAAAAGTATGCTTTGACAAGGTTCAGTGAAAGAGCTACTAAGAAAATATTAGGACAGATATGAGTGGAAACGTCGGAAGCAGATAACATAAAAGGACATAGTGACTTTTTTGGGAATGTTCTTTAGAAAGATCAGGATCATGATCAGGTAGTACGCGCAACAGGCGTTCGTCTATGACCAGATGTTAGATATAATACACGTACCTAACTGTGTATTAAGCCATTTTACTGTTTAGTATTTATTCAATTACCCATTTCAATATTTAATTTTTTGTGTTAGTTTACTGCTCAGTTTTTACTGCCAAGCTCGTTAATATAGGTAGACATGCTTTTAGTTATTTTTAATTTATCAAAACTGCAATAAACAACAGCCGATTTAAATCAGAGCCGTAGTTAATACCTCATTAACGTAACTCAGGGATTGAAATAGGTTGATCCTACGAGTGAGTTTATCTATCACAATATTCCATAGATCTATCTATAGGTATCAACAGTAACGACAATCAATTCCAAAGCTACGCCATTGAATTCAATTGAATGATAACTGTGGATATGAGAAAACGCTGTGCGATGCGTCGATCGATCATTGTACCACAATAAACGTGTTTTAATGATTTTATCAAACCGTACTATATTTCTTTTGTAGAGGAAATGAAATAACCAAAATACTGTTGTGCCTTATAAGTAGTTATTTTTCAAGACATCTCGCCTCGCATCAAAGCGATTATGGCAAACGCCCCATTGTTTTTTTTTTTTGAGATGATGATGATAGTACTCGCTAGGATCGTAGAAGGTGGCGTTCTGTACTTTCTGTCGATCCCATGGGAAGATGACGTAAATTTATTTATTATATATATACAACGTGTAACGGAAAGGGTATATACATACCAAGGGCACGGCTTTTTTGGATGATATCAAACGATATCGGAAGGGTTTTTTTAATCCTATCTCTACATGTTCGGAAGTTATGAGAACTTTTAGTTCATTGATACTAGAAACCTAACTTTTCAAATTGAAATAAATACATCACTCGGAAGAGAGTTATCGTGATATTGGCAAGTAACGTGGAAAGTTATTGACCTACGTAGTGCGGTGACACGTTTGTTATGATTTGAATGTAAGACACATGTGAAACCGAAAATTTCGGATCACTTCTTAGAGTATTTTATTTTGAGCTGAAACTATGTATAGTGATTCTGTACCAGCTGTTATCTTTAGTGCTTAAGGATATCAATAGGGTTTCTGTTACACCCTGTATATACACCGTGAAATTTTAATGGTTGTTTTCCCGCAGCGAAATGGTTTTGTCATGGTAATACAATCGTTTTATAAATAAATAAAATATTAGAAACAAAAAATGACTGATTAACTATTGTGAGAAATCACCACGTGCAAGAGTTTATTTTGCTTTAAACATTAATGCACCGCTGTTCCCTTTGTCGGAGGTGCGTGCGATTCGAGTAGTACCTACAAGTTACCTCTAGTGTTACTATTGAGTACTGTTTTATCGAGTTGATGAATATTTTTTAAACTATTTTAAAACAAACAGATCTTTATTTTTGTAGTTTTACTCTATGCTTCGAAAGTACTCCATAAGGCAAGATGTTCTGACGCGTGAAAACAACCATTAAAATTTCACGGTGTATATTAAATATTGTTTGCCCTGTCTCGTGAGATACAGTTTTTTTTGAACTAGTACTGGATACAGGTGATCTTTTTCAATAAAGTAAAGTACTATATTGTGTTGCATAGTTTTTATTTATCAACTAGCTGTGCCCGCGACTTCGTCCGCGTGGAATTTAATAAAAAGGTATACAAGTACTAATAAAAATTAATTACATTTCTAAAATAAAAGTAGCCTAAGTTACTCCTTATTACATCAGCTATCTGCCAGTGAAAGTCCCATCAAATCGGTTCAGCCATTTCAGAGATTTGCCGGAACAGACATACAGACAGACAAAAATTTTAAAAATGTTATTTTGGTATATGGTCCATATGCATTTAGTAAAAAGCGGTTATTTTAAAATTACGAACAGACACCCAATTTTATTTATTCGTAAAGATGTATAGATATCTGTATAAATAACTGGTGGAACAATAATCTGTCACAATGTTTTTGTAACAATACAATCATAATATTATTATTTGGTGTATAGTTTTTGAACAAAGGGCTAGTTTCAAACAAGAATTTCTTAATGAATCCCGAATAAACAACAGAAGTTTTCTCGCAAATTCAAAACACTATACAAATCCTTAACTTTCAGCCACAAACAAGTTTAATTTACATAACCTACGCATGACACTCTCATAATGGAGAACAAACATTTTAGTATTCCAAATAGGAACCTCATAAAACATAGCGTTTATTTTGGACTTAGCCAAAGTAAACGGAGGGAAATGACTTAATATGCTGTTAGGCACCTCGCGTGACTCTACACATAATTTCCAAAATATACCAGAACCGTATCGAAATACAACCATTAGTTCAAGCTTTAATGTCAAATGAATATTTATACGTATGCAAAGAAGTGGAAAGTGGCCTGTCAATGTGACGTATTACCCTCAAGGTATAATCTGGTTATACAGGGTGTCCGGTAATTCATGGATAACCTTAAAATGGTTCATGGTAGAACTAATGGCCAATCAGAAAAAAACTTTTTATATTTGTATTTTATCCGTAGAAAAAAAAATTAAAAAAAAAACAACCGACTTCCAAAAAAACGGAAGTCAGTGTCTTTGAATAAGTATTTTAATTTTTTGTCACCGCCTTCTGGAATTAAAGTTTTTTTTTGAAGTTGTTTTACCTCTTTTTTTTTTGAGGGTGGGAAATCATCGGGCGTGTCAGACTTACTGACTAAAACAAACCCGTGTTTCCTCAGTTGCCTGTATGCCAGGGGCGACGGTATCTCTTTGGAACAACCCGCACCCCTGGCGGACTGGTCATCCCTTAGCTGCCACGGCCTACTTTGATTTTTGTTTTTAATTATGGACGCTTTTAATGTGCATGTCTTTTTACATCGTTCTCACGCTGATATAATTTGAACATAAATGATGTAACCAACTTTCTGTAACAAACTGCTAATTACAATATCATGATTTAAAAAGAGTGTCCATGGAATTTCTTGCCTGTTCTTCTCCATAAGTACCTACTACGCTTTGGAATGGGCAACTAGCTTCATCTTTCCGACTCTTTCTCCGAGTCCAAAACTGTCAACTGTCTACACGGAAACGTCATTTTTGTTAACTCTTACGTCAACAAAACGCTTCTGTACGGTTCTCGTGCTAAGTGTGCTGGTGGCGTTCTATAGTTTCTGCCTACTCAAATGGGAAGAAGTCGTATTTTTTCCTTCTTCTTTTTTTCTTATCTATGATATCCAAGATAAACTCATAAAGTACTTTATGAGTTATTTTTTACTATCCTATCTTATATTATAAATGAGAAAGTTTGTATGTTTGGATATTTCACGCAACAACGACTGATGAAATTGGGCACACATATTATAGCGAAGTTTGTTGCGCCACTTCTTCTTCCCAGCTAAAGCACTAGGAGCTGGTGAAGAGCGGGCGTTTTGGGGGAACTGTCTTATGATAAATGATAAATGATAAATTATTTTATTTCTGTAAGTTGGTTTGTACAAACACTTTTACACGTCAATCATATTTTTTTTAAACTAGATGAAGTCGGCGTTTCCTATCTGATTACACTGAGAAGAAAGGCCGAAACAAACTCAGAGGTCACAGTCTCTTTTAAAGTCCAGACATAATCTTGGTCAGATTATGTGAAGACCATGTGAATCGGTGTCTGAAATGGTCTTTTGAGGAAAGAACCACACAGATTGAGTGGACCTGTCCATTCAGTGCACGCATTTATCAGTAATCATGCAGCTCAACTCAGAACTTGAGGAGCTCAACGATTTGATGAACAATACCAAAGATAGGACATTTGGGTAGGCCGCATAAAGTACTCAAACTGCCAGATTAATACTAAAAACTAACTGAGAAAGAGATGAAAAAAACACAAAAAACAATTATAAAAAAAAAAATATGACCCACATAGTCCTCACATTCACAATAATTAAAATAATAATAATATTACACTTCTCAAACTAAATATTCATGTCAATGTGTATATAATAATTATTATGGAATTTTGACTTTCAAAAAGAACTGACTCAAAGCCTCGTTTGAATACATGACTTTTGATATTAATGCTGCTGGCAAAAACTAGTATAAAAGTAATGTCAATGATTAATTTGATGATTTAGCATTATTTAATCATTCTGCGATAGTCTAGTAACTCCTGAAACAACAGTTCTTAAGGGAACTGCAAGGTTAAGACTATATCAGACTCTTTACTTTGACATAATCTCTTAACAAGCGCCTTAACGCTCCTTTATCGCCCCCTAGGACTATAAATTCTAAGTTCAACCCTTTAAAAGTTTTTTTGCGATAGTGATAGTCAGAAGTTGGGTCCTTGGGTACAAAATCCTACTAATATTTATTTCATGTCAAACTTTCTGTTTGGAGATTTGTAACTCAAACACGCCAAAACTGCTGAACGATTATCGATGACATTTGGGACATGGATTAGTGCATAGAATACGTTTGTTCTCGGTAGCACGTACACGTGGGATAATTTCCAAGACACACGCGGTCGAAGTCAGTTAAAATTACTTTTAAAAAAGACCTAATACAAGAGAGAATATTAAGTATATAGTAGAGAGAGATAGTAGAGAGAGGGGTATAGAGTAGTAGTAGTGTATTTAGTATTTACGGCACGGTTGGCGTAGTGGTTAAGCGATTGGCTGCTGCGCTGAGTGTCGCGGGTTCGATTCCCGCACGGAACAAATATTTGTATGACCTACAAGTAGTTGTTTCGGGTCTGGCTGTTTGTGTATGTGAGTTAAATGTTTGTAAACGCACCCACAATACAGGAGAAATTCCTAGTGTGGGGCAACGTTTTAAAAAAAAAAAAGAAAAGTGGCATGTACAAGTATCCACTCGCATTTGATCGATTATTCCTAATGAAACTATTAATTATGCAAGGTTTAATTGCTTCTATTTACTGTGCAAGTTTAATTTGTCAGTTGTCAGTTCGTAATTTAAAAAATACAGCTGCTTCATAAATTTATGTTCGTATAGGTTGATGAAATGTATCCTACATTTTGTCAAGTTAAGGGTCCCTCAGACTGGCACGATACGACAGTGCGACGTGATTCTGCGATATACAAGGTGCAGGGACATGCGCACACACGCAGACTTTGCATGTGACGCTAGCGTAGACATTTTAAAAATTAAATCAGGTGCTTCATAGAAAAGTGCACGGTCAAAATGTTTGGAACAGGCAATTAATTTTTTGGTAATCGACAAAAAATGTCAACGCAACGCAATATACCAACTGAATCCACGTAACGTTTGGGCGTTAATGTCTTGCCTCCTTGTATGTTCGTAATCCATTTTTTTATGAAAACAGTGGCAATGCGACACGTCGTGCGGCAATTCGCGCTTGGCTACAGGAGCCTTTATGTGACACAACAGATTTTTATTCATGATACGACTGGTTTCAGTCTTGGTCCCATAGTAAGTTCATTATAATGATAATTACAACGACAACTTAGCAGATTTTCTGTTATTTCATACACCTAGTAGGTTTATGAACTTACTGTTCTATTATTACTCTTTTTTTATTACATACACAAAAAAACACTTACACCTACTGTAGCGTGAAGATTGAAGAAAACCATATCTGTGCCACATAATACGTTTAATTTTGATATATTTAATTTAAAAACACTAAAGACATAAAAATATTAAAAAAAGTGAAATTGGGGTAAAAAACTGCAGATTTTGAAGACCAATGAAACTTAATGGAAAAATTTATGGTTTAAAAAACGTAAATCATTTTGATACACTTGCTGCATTTTCATTTATTTATTTATTTAAACTTTTCGCACACAAAAAAAGGTACAAAGGCATACTTAATGCCTTAGGCATTCTCTACCAGTCAACCAAGGGTGGTGAAGAGATTAGACGGCAGGTGCTTTGGTTCAGAGGAATAATGATACAAAATACTATTCAAAATACAATCATCATAATGAATTATACATAACAGGATACTAAGACATACATAAATTACAAACTTATAATGTATATACTTAAATATTTACTATAATATATACTTATAATATCGACGCATGAAACGCAAAAATGACCAAGCGACACGTTGGATGATATTGAGTTATAAACATCATTGAAATCAGCAAAAAATTTAATTCTGCGTCGATTGATGATACTGTCGTACTGCTAGGAAGAGTTTTGTTGTCGCTTGGTAACTTAAAAAAAAAACACATTTTCCCTATTTTCGGCGACGAAGCGACTAAAATTTTACCGATTTATGAATAACTTTCACTTGGTAGGTATTCGATTTTAACTTATTACACTTAGTATTTTTTTTCTTAACTCGAATGAATGCGTTTAAACATTAAAGGCTTATCCGCACACAACAGTGCCGACACGTGACCGACAGTTCCGTACCGTATAGTTCCGTGACGTGCTATTCATACATGTCAGTACCGACATGACGCGTGCAGTGATTTTTAGTACCCTGCAGCAGTTTCACGTGCTTGTATAATGCCTCGATATTCAAGATTACAGGATGTAAACGGACCAATTCGATCAACTTTCCATCATGGAATACTACGACCGTCTCAGGCAAAGACTACAATAGTATACTGGCAACTGGTCTCAGGCAAATTGTCCGCTAGAAATTCACGTCGGATCACGGCGGGCGTCGGCGTAGCACTGACATCACTGAACGTCACTGTCACTGACGAGTACAGATAGCGTCGTACAAAATGAATACTATAATATCATATTTCACTGACACTTAACGATACGTTACTGATCGGCACGCGTCGGCACTGTTGTGTGTGGATAAGCCTTAAGTATTTTTTCCTTACGGTATCTAGGGTATGAGCATTGCTGAAGAAATTTTTAATGATCATTATTTTTATTTTTTTCTTCATTTAAGACTTTTTAACAAACCTTAATTATATACTCATTTTCATTTAGTATTTTCTTCCTAAATACAATGTACTTCAAAACGTAATATAGTAGTATTTTTCCTGCCTAAAAAGGGTATATTTTGTCATTTGGTAATATTTTACCTGCCATTTTTTACTGTTTTCGTTACTTAGATAACTATTGTAGATATGAAATTTGTATAAAAATGAGCTTATCCCCGTTGCACCTATTTCGTTTTGTCGCATAAACGCGTTGTAAAGCAGAATTTGAATGGCTGTTGGTAAAACAATATCGATTGGTCTTCATTGAACTGTCGCATAGGCAACACGCGTGCTCGCGCGCACCGCACAAAGTACGTCGCGTACGCGTGTTACCGTTCACGTCTTCCGATAGCAAAGACAAAATATAATGACCTTGTTAAAATTTGCAGGGACAAAGTTACTCATGCTCAATTCCATAAAGAATTCACCGAGATACCCTGTTCTGTATCCGCAAAAGATGCTTTGCCAGAATTAGACATCGATGACATGGCATGGCGCCTGATGATGCTTAAATATTTGGAAAAAGCTTGATTTCTGTTTATTACCTTTAATATTATTGTAATGCTACTTTCACTAGGACATTTTGATAATTATGTTTTTAATATAAGTTCCTAGTAAGTTAAGGACTAACTATGTAGAGTAAACCTAATTTTGTGATTTTTAAAGTCGATGGATGGATCTCAATCTCTAATAATAAGTTCGTAAGCTACATCTACCTCGCTCATTAAAATTTCATTTGAACTTAGTTCAAATAAGTTAATAAATATTTTTATTATTTTTCTTCTTAGTTGAAGTTGTGTTTTATCTACCTGTACTGATTTTGAAATTCCTAATAAATACCTTTTCAAATTAAAATGCCTTATTTATTTTAGATAACCTTTACAAATAGCTGATTAAAGCTATCTTAACTATTCAACGACAGCCCACATTCTTTATAAGATCAGCTATCCTTATTATATTATCCACCTTTGAAACGTTTGACGATTTTACTTCAATATTCGTACAGAGGTCTCTATAGAGTTATAGCGATCCCCTACCAGTTAAAAAGGTTGGAATGGAAATCAAAAAAGTTTTTAACCGTAGTGAATTTACGCCACACTATCTACCTTTGTTGTTCCGTGTGGTGCCGGACGTAAAGAATAGCAACATCCCATTTCTTCCCGAGGGTGTCGTAAAAGGCGACTAAGGGACTTACTAAAGAATGGACAGAAGCGTTATCTATGCTTTTTACCACCATACTGCGATGGCCAATCTGCCTACCAAGCGTGACGATTTAGCAACCCCCCCCCCCCATTTTTTTGGGGGAGGCCTATGTCCAGCAGTGGACGTCTATTGGCTGAAATGATGATGATAACCTACCTATGTACTTTTTCTGTTCCTTTATTGTTGTCAGCTTATATGTGTGCGCATAAATGGTTAAATAAACACAGTTTCAGGTAGGTATTGTGAATTCGTCACCTATAGAAGTGCCCAGCACTAGCATTAGAACGTAATGATTTAAGGACGTGTACTTTCCGTTAGTTGAATTGGTTACGTAATTAGTCTATAATGTTCCGACTGCTGGGACACAGGCTCATACAAGCAGAAGCCTCTGTCCGGTCGGAGTGGGCCGTAATCTACCCGCCAGTGAGTGTTGGTAGATGTCACATGTCTTCGAATTTTAGTTCTAGGACAAGCCGGTTTTCTTACGATGTTTTCCTTCACCGTTTAGAGAGCAGTGGTGATGAAAATATTTACACAAAGTAAAGCACCTGCCTGGGTCCGAACCTGTACCTACAAATTTTAAGTCGGGGCCGTCACCACTGGGCCACCACCGTTCTCAGTTGAATTGGTTACAAATTGTGTTCATAAAAATATCTATGCGATAGGACGTACAGAAATAATTAACCAAATAACAAAAAAAGCGGCCAAGTGCGAGTCGGACTCACCCATGACGGGTTCCGTAGCAGCAAGTAACATATACAGGGTGTGGCGTAAGTAGTGGTCCACCATTCAGGATTCGATGAACCAGATAATTAACTATAACAATTAAAAATTTTAACCATTTTTACCCAAGGGTTCCGAAAATATTTCCTTTTTGTTTTTTATTTACGAAATTTCTACCTTTTATTACAAATTTGTTTGTAGTTTCAACAAAAACCATTATTTTTTCATTTTGATTTCTGTTAATTACTGCTGAATACTGAGCTATCATGATAAATTATGATTTTTTATGTAAATTCACCTCTTTTGAAGAAAAAGTTAGTTCTCCTCTAATTTTAACCCGAATTTTTAACATACCATCCAAGTTCAAGGGCGATTTTTGTAAAAAAAACGTAGTACACTGTCAGTGCCCATTTATTTAATAATATGCTTACTAAATATTGATTTCAAAATGGTATCACTCTATCAAATCCTATAATTTAACAAAAAGATATTCAATTTTAATTGAAGTAAAGAAGATTTTCATTAAACTACTTTTTTAAACTTTATTGCGTAAATACTATTACAAAACGTATTAAAACTTAAAAAACTGATACAATGTAACTTTTTACATTTCAAATGTGATTTGTTTTTAAGCACAAACATGTCAGGTAAAAAAACCCTGACCCTTTTTTTACCTGAGACATGTTTGTTAACAAAAACCCGTTGAAGCTCTCGCAGTCGAGTTACGCACAATAGGAGTGATAAGGAAAAGATATGGTAGGGTATTGCTATCTCCTTCATTACTAACGTTGAAATCTCCAGATATCTCGAAATGATTTAGTACGATCTCGTCACTCGTGTCGTGCGTCGTATGCGTTTTGTTTTTATTCTGCCTGTGTTTACCTCTGCCATTTCTTTACCCCTGCCTGACCCCGGACTCTGTTTAATTTGCCTACTGATTGGACTTGTTGTTTTGGTGATCTCTGCGATATTGGCTACGTGTACTGGTGACTTTGGCTTGCTCAACGATTTGGACAAACGTGCAGTGCAGTGACAATTAAAAAATGTCTCGGTACACACCGCACGAATATGCTGAAATGCATTTTATTTATGGCGAATGCAGATGTGTCGGCAGAGAAGCAGCTCGACTTTATCGGGAGAGATATCCCGATCGAAGACATCCAGACCACCGAGTTTTTGTAAGAGTGCATAACGCATACACCGAAGGAAGGATACCCGGCACAGGCGTAGGCGGTGCAGGTAAAGGACGACCGCGACGACACAACGATGAAGAGGTTATGAATTTAGTTGCAGAAGATCCTTCAACATCAGTCCGTGTCTTAAGTCGCAGAACTGGCATATCAACTAGATCTGTACATCGGATACTCAAAAGACATGAACTGTACCCATACCACTATCAAAGGGTGCAGTCATTGCTACCAAGAGATTATCAATTGAGAGTAACATTTTGTAGAGTAATGCTACGCAGAATAAGAGAAGACCCGCAGTTTTTTAATAAAATATTATGGAGCGACGAGTCATCCTGCAAAAAAGATGGATATTTAAATCTACACAATTTGCATTACTGGCAGCTAGAAAACCCGCATCTCATAAGGCAAGACAGATCACAGTACCAATATAAAATAAACCTTTGGACCGGAATCATTAACGGACACATAATCGGTCCACACGAGCTGCCAGAAACATTAAATGCAGAAAGATATTTAAGTTTTTTGCGAATTGACTTGCCCTTGCTTCTGGAAGGTGTCGTTCCTGAAGTCCAAGAAGACATGTGGCTGCAGAACGATGGCTGTCCCGCTCACTATGCTGTTAAAGTACGAGAGCACCGTGATACAGCGTATCCAAATAGGTGGATTTCGTTTAATTTTAATGATTGTAATCATGACAAAGATTAATAATAAATGGTAAATTATGTCATTTGTTTTTTTTTATTCTTTGTTCAAATACCTAAAGTAACAAGTTAGGTCTAGATAGCTCTGCAATAGTAGTTTTTTTTAACAAATTGGCACTGACACTGTAGTGCATTTTTTTGCAAATATCGTAAGTATTAACGCAATAAAGTTTAAAAAAGTAGTTTAATGAAAATCTTCTTTGCTTCAATTAAAATTGAATATCTTTTTGTTAAATAATAGTATCTGTTATAGTGATACCATTTTGAAATCGGTATTTAGTAAGCATATTATTAAATAAATGGGCACTGACAGTGTAGTAAGTTTTTTTTACAAAAATCGCCTTTGAACTTGGATAGTATGTTAAAAATTCGGGTTAAAATTAGAGAAGAACTAACTTTTTCTTCGAAAGAGGTGAATTTACATAAAAAATCATAATTTATCGTGATAGCTCTAGTATTCAGCAGTAATTAACAGAAATCAAAATGAAAAAATAATGGTTTTTGTTGAAACTACAAACAAATTTGTAATAAAAGGTAGAAATTTCGTAAATAAAAGACAAAAAGGAAATATTTTCGGAACCCTTGGGTAAAAATGGTTAAAAATTTTAATTGTTATAGTTAATTATCTGGTTCATCGAATCCTGAACGGTGGACCACTACTTACGCCACACCCTGTATAATACAACAGTTCTTGCAGTTCGTTGTAACTTTGATCGATGTTTTAATAATTTTACTTAGGCACCTATTACAGATTTATTATTAGAAAATAATGGTTCTCGGTTTATGCATAAGGTTTATGTTTATGAAATTAAATGGGTTTTTTTATATTTGAGTTGATTGAATGAAAGGTAAATTGTGGTTTACGATTTAAGACGTCTTTAAAAATAACTGCTTATTAGATCTCATTCAAAATAATTTATGGTGGAAGTTTACATGGTAAGGTACATCATATATATTTTTTAGTCTTATTTTAGAAGTTACAAGGGGGACACACAGTTTACCACTTTGGAAGTGCCTCTCGCGCAAACTATTCAGTTTAGAAAAAAATTATATTAGAAACCTCATTATCATTTTTAAAGACCTATTCACAAATACCCCACACGTATGGGTTTGATGAAAAAAAAATGTAGAGTTTCAGTTGTAAGTATGGGGAAATGTATTGTTTTTTTTTTGTGTGTGTAAATCTTAATGCAGTTCACAGAATACATCTACTTACTAAGTTTCAACAGCATAGTTCTTATAGTTTCGGAAAAAGTGGCTGTGACATAAGGACGGACAGACAGACAGACATGACGAATCCATAAGGGTTCCGTTTTTTGTCATTTGGCTACGGAACCCTAAAAACGGCTAGAAGAAGAAATTTATCCTTTAAACTAACGAGGATTTGACTATAATAATAATGATTCATAAAGATATTCCCTATGAATTACTCTATTTTAACAAGATCCTCCTTTACCAAAGTGAAAGGGGTCAAACAATCCAGAAATAGGTACATTTCCACAAATAGTTCGTCTATTAGGAATCGCTTAATAATTCGTAACTATAAATCAAATTGTTACTCCTACGCAAGTTATTATGATGTTTTGATAATAATGACGTAGTTCGTAGTTATTTATAGGCTAGTTTCAAAGTCAATGCTGAAACTCAAAGTATTTATATAATTAAATCAATTACAAGCTTTTATGAATTTTCAAAGGGTCGATCAGCCACATACAAGAATCTAGTTGCCTATTCCAAAGCATAGTAGTTTCCTATGGAAAAGAATGAGCAGAGGTTCCACAGACAATTTTAATCCAAAATATTAAAAGCATCCGCAATAAAAAAGTAACAAAATCTGTTATTTAAGCTTTGACCGCCAGACACCATAGTGACATTCAACCCTACCATTTTGAAGGGAACTCAATGATCCAAAACACGCTACCACCAGCGAAACATTTGAGTGAGAATGACATACTCCGTTTGCCATTCGTGGATCTTTGATAGTTGTCATGGGTCGAAAGAACCCTTAAACTTAGCAAGGGGTACCGTAATACCCAGCAACTGGGTTGTGGAGGTCAGATAGGCAGTCGCTCTATGTGATATACTGGTTTTCAGCTGGACCCGGTTTGACAGGAGGCTAACCCGAACATAGTTTGGAAAAGGCTGATGAAGACAGATGATGATAAAACTTATCTGACGTGTCCAATAAAAAAGAAATTCAAACACTAAATATTCAGCCAGAAGGTATGCCCACTCACATCGTTCAATTGATTCCTTCTTTTTTCGATTTGCTATAAATAGTCATAATCTATTCATGCATCTGCGGAATAAAATCCCGTTATATTTTTCCTTGCACAATTAATTTTGACACTACCTCTTCCATACCTTACCTTAAAGGACTGAATTATAGGAGTTTTTCAGTTTCGTGGACTATATCTTTGTTAAAAATAAGTTTGGAAAGTTACAATATTTCATTGTTTGACCATTACTAAAACAGAATGAATAGAATAAGAAATCAATATACACCGTGACATTTAAGGCGTCTTACAAATGTGGTCCACTCAATGTATCCGTCATAAAATACCTCTAGGCGCGATTAAAACATTGGTACTATTAATTAAGAAAATAGGTACAAAGACTAATAAATAATTCTTTAGAGTATAACACACCCTCCCCGTTAAAAATGTTTACGTATCAATCGGTAGAAGATATCTACCTACCTAACATTACGTTCCATCATTAATTCCATCACGTAGTTATTGGATACAGTAAGTGGGCTGCCGTTGTAAGACGACTAAAATGTCACGGTGTTTAAGAGGAAGTCTGAAAGTGTGGAAATTGGGTGTATGATGTGGAGGACATAAAAAAATGTCGTAGGAAAAGTTTTGAGCGTGAATGTGGATGGCTATAAGAGTAAAGCGCTCCCGAGACGGTCAAACTGTTTGATTCAAACACGTAGATTTTGGTTTGACTCAAACTATTTTGATAGTTTACATAGCTAGTTTGAAAGCTTTGTCAAACATTAATGAGTTTGGAGCTTGTTTCATGAAATTACATATTTTTGCTGTGTTTGACGCGTCGTTTGATCGTCTTCCGACGCGTTTGAACAACCACAGCTCAGTTAGTACTGGATTTTGCAGTGTGAGGTTGTGTGTGGTTTCTATTTTTGCGTAAAAACGCAGGACATTAACGTAATAAACACAAGGAAATCGCGATCCCTGTTCGAGGGCATCCCACAATTTGTCTGCGTCACAATCACAGGTCTAATTACGGCGGCGTACCGACCCAAACTGCGCAGTGCCGTTTGACAACCGTTCAACCCGACATCAAACGGTTTCATCAAACACGTAAGGTTTGAATCAAACAGTTTGACCGTCTCGGGGGCGCTTTAGTGGAACCGAAGAAACGATGGGTAGATTGTATGATAAAAGATATGGGTATAAAAAGGATGCCTATTGAGAAAGTAACTAATAAAGAAGTAAGGATGCAGAAGACATGTAGCGTCGACCACAAATAAATGGTTAATTTGGATGATTGGTTGAATGGCAAAATTATAATTATGTTATTAAAAAACCGCATGCGTAGGTCGCGCGCGCGAATATGTATTCGAATTTGTCACTAATATACTAGGCATTAGGCGCAAAATAGCTGTTCAATAATATTATTATGTTTGTACATTGAATATTTTGAGTTAATATAGTTACAATATAGTGTAATGCCGTGAATTACCTGTTTTAGTTTGTGCGCCACAAACAACCTGTGAACAAGCTCGAACATTGAAAGTTAGGAGCTGTTTATTGATAGACTAATTTAGTTTATTGAGTAGTTTACATTGGTACACTGTAGGTGAATTTAACGTAGTGACGTGGGTTTCGTAAAATGTTTTTAGGAGAGTCGTGTTGGTTCTACAGAAAGATAGAAAGAATAAATTATTATTTTCCGTAAACATGATGCAGAACACAAATAAAAAATCAAATCAAAATCAAAAGTCATTTATTCAAATTAGGCTGAGAATCAGCACTTTTCGAACGTCAAAGTACAAGAGACCGTCCCCCAAAACGCCCACCCTTCACCACTTCCTAGTGCTTTAGCTGGGAAGAAGAAGTGGCGGAACAAACTCCCCAGCAGTACAGCTGTCTGTTTAGTCGGATAGACTTGATTCGATACAAAAAAAGAATACGCAAAATGGCCAGCATAATGCTACGACCTTATTCGAAACAAACCCCCGGCGCTGGTTTTCTGCGATAGCAATATTATTACTATCGAGTTTTACCGAAAATATAACAATGTTTTAGGAATTTCATTTCGAAAATAAAATGAACAAGATAAGAATTTCAGACGTGTAGACTTGCAACTAGTTAAGAAGTCAGTCAACGTAAAAGGTCACACACACACACTACAGCCGAAAAACGTCCACTGCTGGACATAGGCCTCCTCCAAACGCAAAACCCTCCCTGGTTTTGCCATAATCGCCACGCTTGGCAGGCAGGTTGGCGATCACAGTATGGTGGTAAAATGCATAGAGAACACTGCTGCCCATTCTCTAGTAAGTCTCTTAGTCGCCTTTTACGACACCCACGGGAAGAAATGGGTTGATGCTATTCTTTTACGTCCGGCAACACACGGAACTTAAAAGGTCAGTTACAAAAAAAACCCATAGTAGCTGTTGTTTAAGTAAATAAAGAGGCACTTAAATCTCCATTTTTTTAAGTCTTTTTATTTATGACATAAAATAACATCACGCCTGTATTTGTCGAAGCGTTAGGCACAGGTGTACCTATAATAGTATGCATACATTTCGCCATTTGTGATTAAGTCCCATGTAATAGGCAGCGACCCTATTGCCATCAATCGGGAACAAATCCAAACTTCGCGCTGGTACTGGGAATTTCCAGATGACAAAACCCAATAACACTTTGCTCAACCCGGGAATCGAACCCAACCTCATTACCAGCAGTAGCGCCTGCGACTACTACATTATTTCTGTTCTTATGAAAACAAGATTTCAGAACCACACATAAACAAATCTTTAAAAACTTTTGACTTTTAAATACAATAGTAAAAGAGTCATAAAACTCTTAAAAATAAACGCAAAATTATCTACCATTGCATATTACTAAATTATCAAAACAAACGAGGCGAAACCACGCCAAGAAGCCAACATACCTACGTACATATGTAAAGAGACATTATAAATATGTCTGGTTGAGCTGCTACCTCCGCTCATTTCCCACTTTGAATTAAGAACAAGGGCATGACATAGAGTTAGGAATGTCACGAAGTGGCATATCTTGAGACTAGTTCTTTGTGAGTGTGAGATTTAATCAATTGGAATTTTAGAATGATACATTGTTGACTAACACTGTTCAAAATCGTGCAGAATAGCAGTTAATGATTAATCTATGTTTCTAAGAATAAATACAGAGGAAGAAGAAATAAAATAAATCTATTTGCGGTACTCATGACGCGTAGAAAGATTACAGATACAAAAAAGAACATGTTGGGGAAAAATATGCGTCATATCCACGCAAAACGGCCATCGCTCAGTATAATGCTACGACCCTATACGAGACCGAGCCCCAACGCTGGTTTTCAGTGACAGACGTCATTGACGTGGTAACGTCAACCGATGCAGCATACGATATGATTAAAAACAAAATAAGGAATAAAGCAAATAGACGATCAGTTCTAAATTGTTTATAAACACAATATTTATCGACTCATGCATTGCCGGTATAATAATTGGCGTATGCGCCTATATATTTTGTCTATTGTGAAAGCTTCTGAGGCTACTAGATAGCAAGAAAACATAATGCTTTTAATGAACTGCAGCCGATAAAACCTAAATAGGTACAATGCACACAGTTAAATCTCACAAGTGTTATCATAAAAATGAACGTACCGTGGGAATAAAATACCATTCAAACAATTCAGCAACGAATACAAAAGAAAATACAACCCGAAACTTTCCTTTCCACTCGAAAAGTCACGAAAATCTTATTTAAAAAAATCCTTACACAGCATCAAACTAGCAAACACCGCAAAAAATATCCGAAAACTTAACAACAAAAAAAAAACAGCAAAACGACTCAAAGGACCAGATTTCGCTCCGTGTACGTATCTAGTATTTTAGACAGTCAACGGACCGGATAATGGGAGCAACACGTTTCCCTTACCTACCAATTTGTTCCGGCACCTGTGCCCGGTTATCCCATACATGTCGGGCTTAATCTTAAGATTAAACTTTAAGATGTAAACAAAGTTATGTTTACATAAATGCTCTGTTTTGAACTGTTGTGTTTTGTGGTAACGTTTAGGATTTGGTTTTGAGTGTTGTGTCAAAGGACCTATTATAAAATCGTTTGAGAATGTTTGAGTAAAAGTTTTAATTGCCATTTCGATTTTAAACACAGTCTCCCACATTGGTAGCCTTTGGAGTAGGCTTGTATTATCTTGGTAAATTTAAGAGCAAGTTCTACCTCGTTGCTCTAGTGGTAGCAAGCGCTACTATTGAGCATGAATGAGGTCTTGGGTTGTCGGGAAAAGTGTAATTAGATTTGTCTATCTGGAATTTCTCAGTGAGAGCCCGGAGTCCGGACTCTTTATACTCAGTTGATAGCAAAAGCGACTTAAACAGGCAAATTGTAGGTGCACTAACAGGTACACCTCTGCCAAACCCTTCGGGAAAAAAAGAACTAAATTTACTGGATTTTCTAGTTTGTCCACTTTCATACCTTTATCAAACTCCCTGGATTGTGGCTTCTTCAGCAGCACAGGTTCGTGATCCTCTCTCCTCCACGTGATCTTCGGAGGTGGACGGCCCGTCGCCTTGCAGGTTAGCGTCGCGTTCTCCAACTCTTGGACTGAAACGTCGCCTGAAGTCTCGTCACTCATGATGTCGGGTGGTACTGCGGGCAAATAAAAAGTTTTCTTTACTTGTCAATGTTTGTGACGCTTCGACATTGTCTGTTCTGAGTTGAGCTGCATAATTATCGACAAATGCGTGCGCTAACTGGACAGATCCACTTAATCTGAGTGACGCTTTCCTCAAAAGACCATTTCAGACACTAATCTCCATGATCGTCACATGATGTAACCAAGATTATGTCTGAATTAGAAAAGAGCCATTGAATTTTAAAAATATGATTGACGTGTGAAAGTGTTTCTATAGATCTACTTATTCATTTGCCTAGCGTATTCCCAACTATGTTGGGATCCAGGGGTACGAGTTTTTCGAAAGAGATACCGCGGCCCCTGGCACACAGGCAACTGAGGGAACACGGGTGGGTTTTAGTAAGTAAAAGTCTGATACGCCGTCCTGCTCCACTCAGAGCGGAAAAAGTTATTTGATGACTTTCCACGAAAAAAAAAAAGCATGTTGGGATCGGCTTCCATTCTGACCAGATGCAGCTGGATACCAGTAATTTACATGGTACACTGGTTGTCAAACTGTCGGGCCTCTGACGATAACAGAAGCACGAACCTACTTGCAGAAGTAAAATCATTGATCATTTACTAGGTTTTGCCGGCAGCTTTGCCCGCGTTAACCAATTTACACGAAACCTTGTCAAATACACACCTTAAACTTCCTCATTAATCATTCTGTCTATTAGTGAAAACCGCATGAAAAACCATTCAGTAATTTTCGAGTTTATCGCGAACATACATACAGACGCGGCGGGGACGTTGTTTCATAATATGTAGTGATTAGCTATGAATATCGTTATCTTACGTAGGTGCTTCTGTCAACAAAATTAAAACTTATTTTTAAAGAGACCGAAAGCCCTTAAAAACCTTTTTAAGGGCACTCAAGGGTTCTAGCCTTAAGCCCGCATTCCCTAGTCCAACATAAAAACTTAGTTAAGCATTTATATGAACAGTATCGTAACACCTTCCAGACTTAGAGATAAAAAATGTACGATATAACCTAAAACAAAAAGTGTACCATAAAAATGTACGCACGACTCACCGCAAGGGGCTGGCAATTTTTAACGCAAAAACTTTTTGTACCACTGCCGGGGGTGAACCACGGTGAAGAGGGGTGAAAAAAGGTGAAGAGGGGTGAAAAAAAGGTGAATTTTCACAATATTGTTGTGATTTATCGTACCGCGCACGTTGTAGAAAACTTTTCGGTACTTTAACCGTTTTCGTTCGACGCCAACGATTTGCATTCAACTGTGACTTGAATTTTGTTAAGTTTTGCTTTATTTATGATTTTGAATCTTTGTTAATGTCGTAAATTCGTTTGTTAAGGTTTTGTTCTGGGGTTGAAGAAGTTATTGTGGGTATTTTGATTGTTTTTTATTTTTTTGGGGTGGACCAAATAAAAATTGGGCCGATGAACTGGTGAACGCCGCAGAACGACGCTGGATGCGAGAGGCCCAGGACCGGTTGAAGTGGCGGTCTTTGGGGGTGGCCTATGTGGGATTTTCGGCTAAAATAATCATGATGATGGATTTGAGGTGATTTAAGAGACCACACGATTTATAAACTATTTGAATTACCATATACAAATATGATAGAGTTTAAAGTAACATTCTAGTTTGATTTAAGACATAAAAGCAACAAAATAAAAAGTAAAACTTATGCAAACAGGTTTTGACCTGTTCTAAATATCTGACTAAATAGGTTATAGGAAGGAGACCTAGCTTTGGCTAGGTCTCCTTCCTATAACCTATTTAGCTCAGATGTCACACAAGTGCCTTACGCAACTGAAAAATACTTCACTCATAAATTAAAATGTTTATCATAAATCAGACTTTCTTCTTGATGCATTTATCAAACAGAAACCTGTCTGCCTTTTAAAATTCCTGATATATAACGTAAATTAGTAACTGGCATATAAATTACTAAAACGTGCAAAATGTCAAGATTTAGTCACGCCACCCTAAATTAGGTCAGATTGATTTATGAAAAATATATTGGTTGAAGTTTCTTTTACACTTTTTTGTAATTAAAAATAAGAAGCGGTTTTTGAAGAACTAATTAACGAGAGCTATGAATAATTTGTGTTATCTGAGGTTTGAATTAATAAAATTATTCGTTCGGTTATAAAAATGGGCCGAGTTACGAGTGCCACTTCAGGTTTCTTGAATTGCAAAATGCTACTTGATTATTTTTAGACGTTTTTCTTTACGATAATTAATCTGTCTTAAGGTAGAAAAGGTAACATAGCATATATTTTATAGTACCTGGTTTTAGTACCTATAGGGTCATAAGTATGTCAAAAGTCAAATGATACTACCATTTTCTGTTTACCACCTATAATATTCCCACAGTTGGGATACAGACGTCCTCTCTGTAAGAGTTGGTGAATGTCACATTGTATTCGAATTTTAGGTTCTAGAACATGCTGGCTCTTTCACCGTTTTGAGAACAGTGGTTATGAATTAAATACACATAGGAAAAGTGCCTGTATTTGAACTCACGACCTACATTTTGTAAGTTGGAGCCAATATCATTGGGCCACCAGTGCTCTAAATGTGTTTGTTTACAAAATAGTACCTACTTTTCATTTGACGATACATATTAATAATTAGTTCTCCAAATGAATAGCTATTTTAAATAATACCAGACTATTATTGCCCCCTGCAAGGCTTCTTCTCAAACAGAAGGCATAAGCATTGCTCACCAATTCACCATGCTTGTTCAAGACGGGTTGGTGATTTCAGCCATAAATATTTACAGCTAACTTTTGCCAGTGGCTTCGCCCACCTGGAGGTCAGAATTTATCCCGGGGGAACGTATTACCGGGATTAAAGGTACCCTATATGATAATCCAGCTTATAAACTATCTGTGTGCCAAATTTCATCCAAATCCGGTCAGCCGTTTTAGCGTGATTGAGTAACAAACATCCAAACATCTTCCTACTATAATATCATAGTAGGATAAGTCCCGGTATCTTCACGATGACTTATCTAAAACTGTCGTCAGTAATGTCAAAGATGAACTTAAAAAGAACATTTCATTTGAGAAAGTGACTATCGTCACTTTCGGTCGGTCGGTCATCATTCTCCTGGTCTTTATCCCAATTTATTTGAGGCCAGCGCAACATGTCCTTTTCTTCCATACTTCGCATTAGTCGTTATTTCGGTAATCTCCACGTTTCTAACCATACTATTATTCAAACAGTCCATCCATTGTCTCTTTGATATTCCCCTACTCTTACATTGATATTCAATTTCAAAACATTCCTCACGACCTTTTCGCCTTTCCTCCGTATCACATGCCCGCCCATACCATGACAACCATTTTACAAATTGACGACAGGTATTAATAATTATTTCTACAAATAAATAATAGTTTAAAAAAACAAAAAAACACGCTTTAAAAACCAAACTAAAAAGTAGAAAATAATTTTTGAGGTATTTTTATAATTAATTAATATCAAGCACCCCACGCTTTTTAATAGAATTAAATTATTTTCTACTTTTTAGTTTGGTTTATATAGCGTGTTTTTTAGTTTTTTTTTTACTATTATTTATTTTCTATTTTTTAGTTTTGCTAACTACAAAAGCGTGTTTTTTTTTATTTTTTTTATTATTGAATTGTCATAGGTCCTCGATAAGTCTACAAAGTTTAAATGAAATTTGATCGTTTAAAGTGGGTCAAAATAGCGTCCAAAGGAGTCGGTTACATACAAACAAACATACAAACATACAAGTGAAGCTAATATAAAGCGTGTTATGAAGATCTGATTGAAGTGAAATTGTTGACGCTTATGTATAGATTCGCAAGTCCAATCCATAAAAAAAACACCTAGAAATTCTATTTATGGAAAAAAACAATCGATAAATCGGATATGTCACCGTCATACTGGCTGTGTGGTTCGATAACCTCCGTTTATGTATACTGCACCATTTTTAAACCCTTGCATTAAAATTGTAAAGGCTTCGAGCGGCATGAACGCGACTCGTAAAAGACAATCATATTGAGTGAATTTTACTTATTATATATATATTATTTCTTCGTGGTTGGTCACAATGAGTCTTTAATCCTTCTAGGATTAAAGACACCAAGGGCGATGGAGAGGGCTATGCTTGGAGTTTCCCCATGTGATTGAATCAGGAATTAAGAGATCCGCAGCAGGATCCAAGGTTAACCGACACAGCCCGAACAATTGCCAAACTTAAGTGGCAGTGAGCTAGGCACGTGCTTGCAGAACAGATTGCCGATGAGGCTGAAAGGTTCCAGGATGGCGATCACGTAACGGAAGACGTAGAAATGGAAGGCCTCCCAGAAGGTGGACCGATGGCCTTGTGAAGGCCGCAGAAATCTGCTGGATGCGGGAAACACAGAACCGGTCGAAGTGGTGGAGCTTGGGGGATGCCTATGTCCAATAGTGGATGTTTTTCGACTGAAATGATGACGATGACGATGACTTTATCTCTTGATTTGTAGGACTTGATTAGCACCGGACTGTCATAGGCTGATCTACGGAAAATCAGTTTTAAGCCGAGTTAACTTTGTTAGTGTTCATCACAAATCAACTCTCCAACTGCGTCAATCGTAGCTAAACCTGATAAAATGAACCGTGTAGCTGTTACTACTTCGACCGTACGATAGTCGTTCCAAATTCACGTTTCGTTTACGGTCTCGTGTTTATGCGATGCCTAACAGCCGCACAGGGCGACCGATCAGGTTAAGCTACCCTTGTCGCGGTTAGTCCGTGGATGGGTGAGATCTTTACATACCAAGACCCTGCCGTGCCTCGGAAAGCACGTTAAGCCGTTGGTCCCGGCTGTCATTTGTGAATCTTTGATTGTCGGTAGGAGTCGTCAGAAGCCCGTAAGTCTGACACTAGGCTTCCCAAGGTGTATCGTGTTCCCGGTAATTGGATTGAGTTGGTCAGATATGCAGTCGCTCCATATAAAAAAAAATAGTTTAAAAAACTAAAAAACACGCTTTAAAAACCAAACTAAAAAATTCGAAAATAATTTAATTCTATTAAAAAGCGTGGGGTGCTTTTTGAGGTATTTTTATAATCAATTAATATCAAGCGCCCCACGCTTTTTAATAGAATTAAATTATTTTCGAATTTTTTAGTTTGGTTTTTAAAGCGTGTTTTTTAGTTTTTTAAACTATCCGGTTAGACTGGAAGCCGACCCCAATATAGTTGGGAAAAATCTAAGCAGTAGAGAGAGTAGTTACTAAATTTGCATTTGTAAAAATGCACATCAAAATATGCGTCATGAGGTCGTCGTCACTTACACATCACATCAGCTGTGCTGCTGGGGAGTTTGTAGCGCCACTTCTACTTCCCAGATAAAGCACTAGGACGTGATGAAGGGCGGGCGTGTTGGAAGACTGTCTTATGTAATTTTGACATTCGAAAAGTGCTGATTCACATCCTAATTTGAATAAATGACTTTTGAATTTTATTTTGACTATATTTTTGATTTGTATTTACTTTAAAATAGGAGTTTTGATCAATTGTACGAAAGGGCCACACGTATACTTAGGCACTAATTAAACTAACACAGACGAGACTATAGTTATAGAGAACGTAATAAATAATTGGTTGTGTACGTTTCCAAATTACGGCACCTCGCATATATTTACTGAGCTATTATCTATCTGGGCCACCTTTCAAGGCTGTTAGAACTTTTCAAAGGTCTGTTATTTATTAGGTAACCTAGTGTTAGTTGGACTTATCAAATTAATTGTACGTGATAGTTAAGTTATACTGAGAAATAATTACTTACTTGGCATGGTCAGTGTTGTATTAACAATGGACGAACTTATAACTTTTAAATATCTGGATGACCGAGCTTGGCTCGGCTTTCTTTTTAGTTTGACGTTTTCTAAAAATGAAACCTAGCTAGATCGATTTATCGCCCCCGAAACCCGCTGCATACTAAATTTCATGAAAATCGTTGGAGCCGTTCCCGAGATTCAAATTATATTTACATACATATATACAAGAATTGCTTGTTTCAAGGTATTAATTAGATAATGATTGTAAGGTACTGGTCATCATTTGCCTATTTTTTTCCCAGCTATGTTAAGTTTGGTTTCCAGTCTAACCAGATGCAGCTGAACACCAGTATTTTCATATAGAGCGACTGCCTATCTGACCTCCACTACCCAATTACTGGGTAATACGACACCCCTTGATAAGACTGATTGTCAGACTTTCGGGCTTCTGACGACCCGTAATGACTGTCAAAGATCCACAAATGACAGCCGGGACAAACAGCTTTACGTGCTTTCTGAGGCACAGAGGAGTCTTGGTATGTAAAGAAGTGCACCCATCCACGGACCACCCGCGGCAAACGCAGCTTAACCTGAAACTTATTTATTTAAACCTTATTTTTTAACGTTAACTGAAAAAGTAAAAACCTTGTGATGTAATCGATTAAACGTCGTTTAAGCCGGTACCAAAATGTTTTAACATTGTAAGGGAATAGAGGCACACGTGCATTTGCGACCGCCAATCAAAACCCGACAGGGACGATTAACGTTTGATCAACGATCCGTGGTTTAAAATTTTATTTTGTGTTACCGAACGGTGGCCACCAGACTATGTGACACGTGAGACATTTAAAAAAAATCATGGACTGAATCCATGGTAGCAGGTTGCGCATTGATGTCGCTGCCATCTTGTGTAAGTACTTAGAAATATTGTTAGTATACATAAATAATTAGATTGAAATAAAAAACATAAAAGTAATGACAACTTTTTTGTTTATTTTTTAAATATAATGTAAGATAAACTACCTAGTTGTTGAATATAAAAAAATAGATATTTCCTTGCCATCTTACAACTCTTGATTTAGGAACTCCAGTGGCCTGTAACCAGTCCCAGTTCCAAAATCAACCCATGGTTACCTTACCCTCGCTTCCCAAAATGGTGTATCCCTGAGTGCAAAAACAGGTCGATCAATCATTACGGATTTAACTTGTATAGACTACAGAATTAACACATTATAGACGTTGAACAGGAAGGGACAATATTTTTACTATATATTTTAAAAGTCTGGCCATTTAAGGCACGTCTGCACTTTTATGTAAAAGCCCTAGCACGAACGCACGACGTAAACTTAAGGTAAATTAGAACAATTTTATTAAATCAAAAGTACAACTTTCCTGTAGCATTTTAGTAAAAAAAAATTGAGACAAGCATATTTACATTGCCATACAACGTGGCATTGCCGCTAATCTAGTGACCCAAGGATGGAGATCCGTGCGTGAAGATGAGTGCTTTCCGAGGCACGGCCGTTCTTGGTACGCATAGCTTAACCTGATCAATTGACTCGTGCGTCTGTAATTACTAAGTCACAAGCCGCACCAGGAGGTGGTAACCATTCATGTTGGTACATAAATCGTGTCGAGACGGAACCAACAGTTTTTATGGTCGGTACAGGTCGTCGTATCACTCAATGGTCTGAATGCCTAACAACCGGCCTGACTTGATAGACACGATGGTCCAGCTAGAGGACAGAAGTTCCCAATTCAAAATGTATTCGTTTTTGACATTTTGAAAGTGGATTTAACGGGCATGCTGGGCTGCATCTTCGCGTTAATTATAGAGAGAGCAAAGCGCTTATTTTATTTGTTCCTATCGTATACTCATACATATACCAATAATAAAGCTAAAGAGTTTGTTGGAACGCGCTAATTTCTGAAAATACCAGTCAGATTTGAAAAGATTTTATTCCGTTTGATGGCCCAATTCTTGAAAAAGGATAGAAGCTATTTAATATTACGCTAAGACTCTTGTGAGCCGAGTAAAATGAAAAAAAAAAGAAATAGGGGGCAGCTGATGCTATGCGATATGGGGTCGAGGAAACCGGACACGTAAACAAAGTCGCAGACTGAAGTTACCGTGAATCATAACAGCATTTTAATTTCGTAATATCAAACTGCTCTTTTCCAATTCCCACATTTCTGTAATTAGAACATTTGTATTCTAGTCAATCCTTATACGTTAAGGAATGACCTTTGGACGACTTCGACGATGGAGGAAGGACCTTTGCCATGGCTAGAGATCCTGACCTGGTCTCTTAAATCCTTCCTCATCGCTGTGTGCCTAGCAACACGGAGAAATATTTGGACGCAGAGTTTTTTTATAGTTTTATTACATTGCACATTTCATTTTATTATTTATAAAACTTAAAAATTTGTCATTGGAAAAAGTAAGTATTTTTAATTGTAAAAACGTTAGAATGTTATGTTACGTTTAAACGCGCGTTCGTGCTAAGCTCACTGGTATATTTAAGGCCAGATTGCACTTTTAAATACACGTTTAATATTCGATGTATATGACAAAGCTGTATGTGCTTATAATATACAGGATTGAAAAAGTTTATTTTGAAATCTGATTAAATGGAGTAAATGTTTATTTGCTGTAGTCAGTTACGAATGTTTTCAACTCGGGTTTATTGGAAATGTAAAAAATGTCAATTGACTTTTGTTTGATTGAATGGCAATTGTTTGTAAAGCGAAACTGTTTACTACGCTTGCATAGTTTTTTATATACATAGACAGATATCAAAAGTTACGCGTGGCCATACATGACGACTGGAGAACCTCCACCTTTTTTCGTCGGTTAATAAAATACTAATAAACTTTTTTTAACGTGGCAGTTAATTCCATTGACATTTTTCGAGACCTGGTCTTGGTGCTTCTATCAAAACGGTGAAGGAAGACATCATGAGGAAACCGGCATGTCCTAAAACCAAAAATTCGAAGACATGTGACATCTACCAACCCGAACTGGGCCTGCGTGGGGGATTACGGCCCACTCCCTCTCTCAGAGAGGAGGCCTGTGTCTTAGCAGTGGGAATATTATAGGCTAATTATGTTATGTTTGTTGTGAGGTCTTGGAACATTCAGGATATTTTCTTTCCTTTATTTTTATTAAGTTTTTGTTAAGATAAAAATCTTAAGTTTCTTTAAAAGTCAACACTAAACAAGTCAACCAATACTTTGACACTTTGACGGCTCCAAAACTAAGGACGTTACAAATAAAAAACGTCCAAAAACGATTCGAACGGCCCGAAGTGGCTCCAATATGGAACAAGTTGGAAATTGGAAATACTGGCCACTTTCTGCCCGAGTCATGCAAAACGGTGGTTCGAATAAAAGTAAATTGGTAAACTTTAAGTAAACGGCGACCGGTACAAGTAGTGTTGGGAATTGAGGGGACCACGAGAGCGACTCGGACGAGACAGTTGAGTTTCGAATTATGTTTAATTTTTGTTGGTTAAAACGGTGGCTATTTATTCCTTATAATATTTTAAATTTGAAAGTTAGTATGTTTAGATATTTGTTACTCAATCACGCAAAAACGGCTGAGCGTATATGGATGAAATTTGCCAGATAGATAGGTTGTAACCTGGATTAACACATGTTATAATACTAATACTTTATATTCCGACACGTTCCTGTGGGATAATTTTCGACCTGCTCGCGGGCTAAGCCGCTGGCAAAAGCTATATAAATAAATAAATAAAGCTATACAAATAAATTAATTTTAGAGAATGCTTTTTACACGCTTTATATTAGCTTTACTTGTATGTTTGTATGTTTCTTTGTATGTAACCGACTCCTTTGGACGCTATTTTGACCCACTTTAAATGGTCAGATTTCATTTAAACTTTGTAGACTTATCGAGGACTTATGACAATTCAATAATTAAAAAAAAATAGAAAAAAACACGCTTTTGTAGTTAGCAAAACTAAAAAATAGAAAATAAATAATAGTTTAAAAAACACGCTTTAAAAACCAATCTAAAAAGTAGAAAACCATTTAATTCTATTAAAAAGCATGGGGTGCTTGATATTAATTGATTATAAAAATACCTCAAAAAGCACCCCACGCCACGCTATTTTCTACTTTTTAGTTTGGTTTTTAAAGCGTGTTTTTTTAAAACTATTATTGTTTAATAATAGAATTGGATTTAGATGATTAAAAAATCACTTGCTTAATGTTATTTAGTTGTCAATAAACTAAACATTAAAACTCCAAAGATTATGTCAGCATCTGTAAAGCCTTTTGCCAACTATGTTGGGGTTGACTACCAGTCTGACCTGGTGCAGCAGAATACCTGTATTTAACTTCCAACAGACTTTCTGCCTTCCACAGCCCAGTTACTAGGAAATACGATTCGCATTGCAAAGACTATTAGGTAAAGTTAAATATGGTTAAGTTAGAGTTAAGTAGAATTTCAAGGTTAAAAGTTTTTCTTTTATTTTTCATGTAAAGTATAAAACAAATAATTTGATCCAAGCCTGGCTTTGTTTTGTATCAGAATAACTATTAAAACATTTATAACCGTCAGAAGTGCAGTTATACCTTCTAGAGTATGTATTATGAGAGTTGTTTCCGAAAATCCAACTTAATCTTGAGTAACAAACTACCCATTAATCCCTTTATTTAGAAACGATGCTTAAAGTTAAGTAATGATTAGCGTTTGTTTAACCATACATTTTTGACGTTTAAACATCATTTAATATTAATTATCGTTTATGAATAAGGGGGTAAATCTTTAATTAAACTACGAACGTATCTCAAGTTTTCATTTAATGTCATGTAAAATGGAAACAGGAATAAAAGTAAATTGCTAAACTTTAAGTACAGCACAGACATACAGTTAATAGTGGTGGAAAAGAACAGGTGACTCGGCTTTATATAGCTCGGCTTACAATCGATCGATTTTATTGCCACACGTGGCTTTAAGGTAGGTATTCGTTAAAAATCTCACGGAAGAATTTACGTAATTATTTTATGTAGGAAGTAATTATGGTATCTGTTTTTCGTTTCTGAATTGAAATCAATTTTGAATACCGTCTTATGCATAACTAACGTTTTTAATAACACATTTTGTATGGGACTAGTAAAAATAACGTATAAATCATAAGTGATTTTGGTATTTCTTACAATAGAAGCCTTGAAATTAATTGAACAAACATAAAATAAATTAAACATGACAAGCCATTACGGTTCCCACATTATCCAACACCCGTATTGAGTAATACAATATCAATAATTATCTTAATAACTTTGGAGTATATTCTCTAATACATTGCTTCATATTTTAGAAAAAAAATGTCTGCTTAGCAATGTAAATAACGTCACTCCTTAGGTAGGTTTTAATTTTTAAACTAAAATATAATATGTTACAATGTTTCTCAAGCCTATTCTCATCTAAGAAAATACAAAAATAAACCAACTTATAGGCAAATACATCGCCGTATCCTCGGGGAGGCGATCGGCGGCGGCGATCTCTCGTGTTCGGCCCTGGTCCAGGCCATGGTACGGAGCGAGAGTGCATGGGTAGCCGCACCTCCTTCTGCGACACAGTAATGCTTGCGAAGAGGGAGGCGGTGCATGAGAGGTAGAGGCAGTATATGCGCCCTCACAGTCCTAGCAGCCGCAGGAGCTCCTGGGCTTCGGGAATCCCAGGCGATTCCCGGCCACCTTAGGCGTGGGATGCGGATGGCGAGTAATAGGTAGCTCGCTATTCGGTAAGGACCAAGCCTGGGTCGACGGCGCGTTGTGTTCCACGCGCGCTTCAAAGAGATGTCAGCATCAACTGATGGGGTCCGCAAGGACCGATGCCTGCCAGGGCTATGGGTTATTCGAAAGAGATACCGTGGCCCCTAGCACACAGGCAGCTGAAGGAACACGGGTGGGTTTGAGCCAGTAAAACTCTGAGACGCCCTCTTGCTCCACCCAGAGAGAAGTTATTTGATGATTTCCCACCCTCAAAAAAAAAGCATATTCTCTTCTAAGAAAATACAAAAATAAACCAATCTAATAGGCAAATACCTAATTCTCCCTTTACCACAAGTTTGCGACAACTTGTCCAGCGAGTCGAGTCACTCGACTGTAACAAATTGATGTCCCATCACTACATCAAAGAAACTTTTCCTTTGTGTAACCGTGTTAACGTTACACAAAGTACACGTTGCTACAGTAATATTTGTAATGTCGGAGTTATGTTATTAAGAGCATGAATGTGAGTTTTCGTACTACTAAAGGACTAATGTATTTAGTTGATGATCACCTAACAATAAGGATTAAAAGTAAATGTCAATTAAAAGTGTCCAAACCGTGATTATGCAAATTAATATCTCTAACATAAAATTTCAAAGGAATAATCGATGTTATTATTTATACCGGATCCAATAAAAACAAAAAAATTGTCACCGACACTCCGCAGAATTGATGGGTAGGTATCGATCGAAACGGTGGAGTTCCTTGCCTATTCTTCTCCATGCGAAACTACATTTTGGAAGGGGCGACTAGAATCAATTCTATTTTAATGTAAATGTTGACGTTCAAAAGTGCCTTTTACGTGCCTATTTGAAATAAATGCTTTGACTTTGACTTCGATATATATGCATGTCCTACACATGCTTGAATATCATATATAAACAGAAAAATAATAATTGAAATGTATTTTATTTGGTCTCAACGGCCGTAGGTGTAGGTGGTAATTTAGTTACTTGAAAGGTAATTAAAAAAATGTTTTCGAAATGACAAAATGACTTATCGATGTCTAAACCTGATCAAACAATAAAACCTGATTTCTTTAACTCACATTTCAAGTATGAGCATAACAAGTGGCCGTTGACACCGTCCTCGTTGTATCATGGATTTTTTTTTGTTTTATCGTATTGAATTGCATAAAATATGGAGAGTACTAGCTTTTGCCAGCGGCTTCGCCCGCGTTTATGTCGGAAATGATGCCACGGGATACTACCGATATAATAAGTATCTTATGTGTACATCCAGGTTGTAAACTATCTGTTTGTCAAATATCTAAATCCATTCGGCCGTTTTTACGTGCTTCAGTAACAAATTTACAAACTTTCACATTTATAATATTAACTAGCTTTTGCCCGCGGCTCTGCCCATGTGGATGTTGGTTCATCATTCATCATCATCATTTCAGCCAAAAGACGTCCACTGCTGGACATAAGCCTCCCCCAAAAGGAGGGTTTTGCCATAATCGCCACACTTGGCAGGCGGGTTGGCGATCGCAGTATGGTGGTCAAGTGCATAGAGAACGCTGCTGCCGATTCTCTAGTAAGTCCCTTAGTCGCCTTCTACGACACCCACGGGAAGAAATGGGATGGTGCTATTATTTTACGTCCGGCACCACACGGATGTCGGTTATCGCGTAAAAAAGTAGCATGTGTCCTTCCCCATATCCAAGCTATATCTCTGTCAATCTCTCAATTTATATAAACCTCCTTTACGTTACAATGGCAATATCTTCTCGAAATCACATAAAAAATAAAGTGCATATGACACTAAAGGAACTCACTGAAAATAGTACAACTCCATACAAAAAGTTTATCATCGCCCCTTACCCAATGAAGAGCCCACTAAATTGGGTGCAAAATATGCTCCTTTCACCCACCTTAACAAAACTAAACAAACACAACTCGGGCTTTACAAAACTCCTGTTCATCTAACACCAACGAAGTTTACCCTCTATCAGAAGAAGAAAACATTCGATTTTCATCCAATACAAGTTCAGATAAAAAGCAATCTTAAAGTTTTTACACTATTATGTTTCTATATATCACAGTTACGTCTGCGTCGCCACTTGAGACCTCACAGATGGAGTTGAGCACAAACTTTATTTATACCAAGTTCCCCGGGAAATGTTTAATGTTGAATTTTTATTCCTTCCTCTTTGAGGGGCGCGTTTTACTTAAGAATTTTTCATTTTAAAATGCAATATGTGCTGCTTGTTTGATGTGCCATTTAGGATATTACTATGTATGGGTGTAGCGGTGTAGCTGTTTGATGTTTTCTTTGAGTTTCGTGAATGGACTGGTTAGTGGGTCATTTTTTAGTCTCTTTAATGCTTGTAAATAACAAGGATTGTAAGTGCTTCTTGCTTTAAACGTTTGATTGAAGTTTTTACGTTCAGTATTAAGTCAAAAATCTGTGTTCTCACTCAAGCAAATGTGGCTAAAGGACTGGACGGGATTGGCATCCGCAGGATAACCCGTTTAAGTAGCAACAACCCCCAAAGTTATCCTGTGAGTTGACAATAGCAAAAAATACTGGTGATTTCATGAGAAACTTCTTATTAAACTGCTTATACTTACATGTACTCATCATCAGATTGTAACATTTTATTTAATAAAATATAAGATTTTCTAATATATAATAATCAACCCAAACATTACCTACCTATGCGTACGGTCAATTTCGATGACCAATCACCACCACAATAAGTTAAGACAAGGCTAGGCTTATGACGGTCACTGTGAAGCAGACAAAGCCTTGAGTACCTTTCGTGGCAAGTATACATGTATCTTGGACGTCCAAGACAGAGGCGCTTTCATCGGTGCAACAAGATGTCAATAGCAGTAAATTGACTGTATTTTACCTCTATAGGACGAGATGGATCATAACTATGTTGTTTGGACCGGCCATCGTGTGTAATCGGCTGGTCCCTATTAGTACATAACGTGATTTCTTTCAGACATTCTGAGATTTTTAAAATCGACATATCATTCATGATAAATGATTTTGGGTATACTATAAGTATACCTCTGCCAAACCCTTTTGGGGGTAACAAGGCGTGGTGTTTTGTTATGTTAAAAAACAAATAGGTTTGTACAAACAGCTTTACACGTCCATCATATTTTTTAAACTTGAGGTCGACGTTTCATAACTGACTACTCTGAGAAAAACTCTGAGTTCACAGTCTTTTTTAAAGTCCAGACATAATCTTAGTCAGATCATGTGAAGACCATGTACATTGGTGTCTGAAATGCTCATTTGACGAAATAACCTTACTGATTGAGTGGACCTGTCCAGTACGTGCTCGCATTTGTGTAAAATCACGTGGTGTAACTACTAATGAAGAACTGGGATCAATTTGATAAAACCGACAGGCAATAGGCGAAAGGGTGATATGTGACAATTCGACAATTTTATAATAGTGTTATTTCATTGTTTTCTGTTTTAACAGACAGGACCTGTTGGAATATGAGTCATTTTTGTTAGTTTTATTTAAAAATGGGACCTGAAATGAAAACTTTTCTCAGCAGGAGCGGGACGTTACAGACCACCAAGAAAAGCATTTCATGATCTGCTTAAATATTCATAAGGTAAACTGCAGGTTTTCGGTGACATTATCTCTCCCTGATCTCTCTCCATTATCCCCCTCACTAATAATATAAAACTTGAAAGTGAAGACGTTTCTTGCTCAATCAAAAACTACAACAACTACTAGGTACTTTCTTTCATGACGTAAATAATACATGTAACAAAGTATTCCAACTAATTAGTAAAATTAAACCACTTGTGGCCGCATCTAACTGCCTACGCACTGACATCAAAATCCTCCATGGCGTGAGTTTCTTCCGCAACTAGCATAACACTATCTCTCCACTTTATCATAATTGTTTATGTATTTATTATTTAAATTACATTACAATTATATGTATTTTAGTGATATTTATTTTAGAAGTATGTATGTATGTTTGTATGTATATGATCATATTATGTGTGTATATTTAAATTGGAGTTTAATTTGTAATTTTATGTTTTCCCTTCTACTGTTGTTGTCACTACATGTCTGTTATCTTCTCTCCTATCGCAGGTGTGCTGGAAGAGATTTCTGTAGAAATAAGCATTACCTATGTACGTATTTTTCTATTCCTTTCTTCTTGTCTGTTTATATGTGTGTGCATAAATGGTTAAATAAATAAATAAAATAAATAAATACAACGTCTCGAGCTCAATCCTCGCGCAGCAGCGGTTAGTAGCCCATCAGACGAACACTTATCGGTTCGGGGGATCGTCCCTTTCCTTTAGAGAATTAATGAACACTCCCTGTTCCTCAGGCCTCTATACTCTCTTCCTCTCTCCTACTTTTTTGCCGGACCTGCGAGATGACTGTGTGGTAAAAAGTCATCCTGCACTATCAGCAGTAATGGCTTTAACTTTGATAGTTCCACAAAATTCATTACGCTTTTAACGTTGTTGCTCAGATTTCTTTTCGAACATACGAAGCAATGAATTATCAATATCCTTCAAAATGATTCTGATTGTAATTTAAAGTGTGTTACGCAAGTAGGGGGCGGGTTCACAATGATCGTATATTTGTAACCTAAGATTTAAAAAAAAAACGTTGAGTCACACTAGGAATTTCTTCCTGTATCGTGGGTGCGTTTACAAACATAGAAACTCACAAACACAAACACCCAGACCCGGAACAATTACTTGCAGATCATAAAAATATTTGTTCCGTGCGGGGATCGACCCGCGACACGCTGCGCAGCAGTCGATCGCTCAGCCATTACGCCAACCGTGTCGTCACAGTTCACATGGCTGAATGTAAATAAATAAACGAGCATTGAGTATTGAATCACGCATATATGCCAGACTGAACGGCCAACCAATGTGTGGCAGACGATACGTATACAGGATGTTTGGCAGAACGTTGAACATACGAAAATGGTGGATAGGTGGGGTCATCTGCTACTTACTCAGCCCTAATTTATTTGGCCCTGGCCAAAAAAAAAAATGATGAAATAACTCTTAAAGGTTTTTTTTATAAAAGAAAATTACATACCATTAGAAAGATCACACACTAGGGATGTTTTGCTAGAATTGGAACTCCTCAATCATTTTTTGTTTTCTTTTTTTTAGTGCAAGTTGAAATTAAAATTTAAGTATTTTCTACATCTTTCTGTAAGTTCAAGTACTCGCAACTTTTTTTCTAGCTAATATCTAACAAAAATATTGCCTGTTTTACCCATTTTTAATAAAAACTACACTTTAAAGTTAAGAAAGTGGTGAAACTAGAAGAAATAAAAAAAAAAAATATCCAGGGGGCCAGGGCCACATAAATTAGGGCTGAGTAAGTAGCAGATGACCCCACCTATCCACCATTTTCGTATGTTCAACGTTCTGCCAATCACCGTGTATATACGTATAATAAAAACATTGACATTTTCATTCAGACCGTGACGATATCCACTCTATCCTCCCAGTAAAATAATATCCGTTCTCTATATTGACTTCTCCTTATATTTTCTTTGACTTCAAGATCAGCATTGCGACATTTTAAGTTCCAAGAGATTGTGTTCGTGCGATAAGTTTAAGAAATTTCCAACTTATCCATTGCCTTCAATAAATTCGTTGAACTTTATAGGAAAATAGGTTTCTTTAATCTTTTTGTTGCGGTACGAAAATGTGATGTATTGTTTCGACTTTTCAGGTAGATAGTAAGTTATTATTAATTGCGTGGTAACAAAATTCAAACACATTGTAATTATTTTCCAAGTTTACATAGAGTACTAAAACGATATATAATATATAATTGATAGTCGGTAAATGCAAATTAATTTTATCCCAAATATCCATTTTTAAATTAACAATTTATTATTCATCGTCTAACATAGAATAGGTCTGAGCAGCGGCAGACGAATTATTATCCCTTGAATAAATCAAGTCTAGGCTTATAAATAGTCTATTTTCTTTGATCCCATCATCAAAACTAAAAACTTTGTCTCGTCAACAACAAAGCAATTATTTTAAACTACCTTTTGTCCGCAGCTTCATTTATTTATTTATTTATTTAATACTTTACGCACATATATGTACAGAGGCGGACTTAATGCCATAGGCATTTTCTACCAGTCAACCTTTGGGCGATGCAGAGACAAACAGTGGTAGGTGCTATCAAATAAGTGGTGTAATTAATTATTATTTAAATATAACTAAATATACTCTTATTATACCTACCTCAATTGTTTTTTAATTTTTATTTTTTTAACAATAAATATGCTTCATCTGTGTGGAGCTCAGAAATTGTCCCACAAGAACGTAGTACTAGTATATAAAGCGTAATATATGGTTATCCATATTATAAACTATCTTTTTACCAAATTGCATCCAAATCCGTTCAGCCGTTTTTGCGTGATTGAGTGACAAACACATTTTTAAAATTAGTAGGATACATAGATGTACTTATTAAATAAAATTGCCTCGTCATAAATACTTAGTTTACTAACACGCTGGATCATTATTGTCCAAAAAGAAACTATATAATAATAAATTAAAATGACAACTAACTTTAAACCTACCTAATTAGCTACTTTTATAAACACAGTCATTACCACCAAACCATTAACACGTAATACTTAAAGTTTAACACATACAAATCAAAAACTATTAAACTCCCAGTAAGCTCACTAATCACTATTTAAATACCTAATTATAACAATTTATTCAACTTGCACACCTAGTAATCACTATTTATGTACCCAGTAATCACTATTTCGCTCGCAAAAGAAACATATGCAAGTAAAAACGATGTTTAGAAAGCTTGAAGAAGGTTCTCCGGTGGCTCAAAGACAGTAAAAAACGATTTGCAAAGCGTCTTTATCAGGGTTGTCCAAAAAAAAATAGGGACACCGAAGACTATATAATTGGCATGTACTAGCTGACTTATGGCAAATAATACAGAGATTATCGTGCAAAAGTAAAACTGAATTTACCGTTAGAATGATCCTTCGATTATGGATTAAAGAATGTTATGATCATAGAACGTTTCAGTTCAAAAAAAGTGTGGTATTGTTCACCCATGAAACGATCGCCTATTAGAAGCCGTTTGCATGTAAGCGCTCAACGGTTATATTTATTGCCGAAGTTGGCTAAATAGACTCGAAAGTCGATTTAGCTGACTTCGGCGAAGCAAAAAGGAGGGTTATTTTTTATGAGCCTGGTTCATAAGACATTTGACGGGTTCAGAGAATTAAAGAAAGATGGGAAAAAGGGAAAAAATAAGATGAACATACACTAATTTAACCAGTTTAAACATTATTTAAAATTGCTGCAAATGACTGCCAACCCTAGTATATGATATTAAATTCTAACTAGTAGCAGTACGCTACTAACAAGGTATCGTTTTAAACGGTAAACTAGAGAACGTGTCACAGCGCAGCAAGTAGTTCTTGTGAATAAAATGTCCTGAAAAAAACTGTTATTTTAATTAGTAGAATTTGTACAATTACTGTATAAAATATCCCACTTCAAATTAAAAATTAACTGTTCATCATTTAACATAGAGACAGTCTGTTGAGAGCCAGACGAATGATTATTCTTGAAATAAATCAAGTCTAGGCTAAAAATAGTATACCTATTTTCTTTGAACCTGTCATCAAAGCTAAAAATTATGTCTCATCAACAACAAAGCAATTCTTTTGAACTAGCTTTTTTCCACGGCTTCATCTGCGTGGAGGTCGGAAATTGTCTCACGGGAACGTAGTACCGGGATAAAAAGTAATTTACACAATACAATTATTGTACAAATGATACCAGTAACTGGGTTGTGGATAGGCAGTCGCTCCATGTAAAATACTGGTATTCAACTGCATTCGGTTAGAAGCCGATCCCAACAAACCGACAAAGATAGGCAGATGATGATTTGTACAAATTAAATTAATTATAACAAACAGTTTTTTAGTAGAGGCTAGTAAATAAGTAATAATAGCCGTACGGGACGATCGATCACCTTAAGCTACGCTTGGCGCAGTTGGTCCGTGGTAGGGTGACCTTCTTTACACTCCAAAACCCCTCCGTGTCTCGGAAAGTACGATATATTATAATATACATGTTCACTGTATGCACTATATTTCAATGACGGTCTGTACATGACGCAATCAATCACAAATGCATTAGTAAGTTGCGACGTTTACATTCATTGAAACGCTAGTGCTGTAACATTCTGGTGGTTTGAATTTGGAAGACGTTGCTTTTCAAATCCATAACCATACTGTTGGGATACAGGCCTTCTCTATACGAGAAGGAGTGGCCCATCATCCATGAGGCCAGTACCGTTTGACGGATGTCGCATTTCTTAAAATTTTTGGTTCATTCATTGGACATGCCGGTTTCCTCACGATGTTTTCCTTCACCGTTTTGAGAGCAGCGGTGATAAAATAATTTACACATAGTAAAGTTCCGGCCTGGGTTTGACTTATCACTACATAGTATAAAACAAAGTCGCTTTCTCTGTCCCTATATCCCTATGTATGCTTAAATCTTTAAAACTACGCAACGGATTTTGATGCGGGTTTTTTTAATAAATAGAGTGATTCAAGAGGAAGGTTTATATGTATAATACTTCGACCTCCACGCGGGCGAAGCCGCTGGCAAAAGCTAGTAATTCATAAGTCGCGGCCATCACAACTGAGCTGACTACTTTTGAGTAGCGTCGTGGGCTCACATGCAAAATAATACCCAAAGATAATCCACTCTAACACCTAAATTTAATCTCCCTACGTAAAAGGGAATCAAAACGTTTACCATTCGTTACCGCCTTGTCGACCCAAGTGACACAGCGGCCCAATAAAGTCACGAACAACTTCGAAATTGAAAAAGAAATCCCGGCCCGGGCATGCAAATATCGCGGGAACACAAAATTGCTAAACTCTGGACCGTCTACTTCGAAATTTTGCCATAAATTAGATAGAAGTTGTGTAATGAAATATGATTTCAATAAGGTGTTATTGTGAATTTTTTGTGCGTTTTGGTGATTAAAATGTTAGACGTTCTTTTTTATAAATGTCATGTAACTAGAGACCTATATAATGCTAGTCATTTTACATAAAAATTTCGTTTTGAAGATATGTATTTAGCCAATTAAGTCGGTAAAATAAAATTGTTTGATTAGCTTTTCCGCGAATAAACTTTTCCAAAAACCCCTCGTTTCAGGAAAGTATGTAAGTAGGTATGTTTTGATATGTATTATATGTATTATTAAACTTAGTTAATCAAATTAGAAGTTGTTGTAGTTATTTTGCGATTTTAAACGTATTATTTACCTGTAATCCACGAGGTGTTTCATGCCCGTTCTTCTCCATACTAAGCTTTAGAATGGGCAACTAGCTTCATATTTCCGACTAACCGACCACTTGACAATTCACAAGTGCTAGTAATTGGTTTATTTCAAATAAATGCTTTGAGTTTAAGTCTGACCAGTATTTGATTTCGAAAACATCGAATTCTAAACTACAAGTCGAATTTAAGATCGATATTGAATGACACTCGCACGATAAAATGTCAAGGTCTATTTTTGCTTTAAAGCCATTGTGATAGATATATAAAAGCAACCCTAATGAAGTTTCAAATTACCGGGAGCTTTTGTGAAAAGTGATAAAGCAATAAGGTCGATTATACCTAAGCGACCTACATAAGACAGTCTAATGTAGTAGGTAACTAAGCCCACCTTACCTACCGTCACCGCACCCATTTTATTCCATTCCAGTTTCTGGCACATGTAAGACCTCGGTGATCGATCGCTGCCAAAGCCCGTACCACACGGGTGGATTCTGATTTCCGGGCTCTATTATAATTTTAATGTGACCTCACTATAATATGTTGACCTACTGTCGCGTGTTGAAAAAGGTTGGATGGCCGGATGTAATATTTTTGGTTTTGAATAGGTCTAGAAAATTGGACTGAATAAATAAAAATATTGGGTTCTGTAGTGACCAATGCTCACTGTGCAGGAGGCATAAAGATTGACAATTTCATAAGAAATGTTGTTATGAAGTTTATAGTGACCAAGGGACATGTGGCACAAAGAAGATGTCAACTCCGTAATTTTCGAGAAAGCTGTCAGAAACAAACAGACAGACACACGAGCAAAATCTTATTATGAGTCGGATTTCCATTGGTATGTATGAATAAGGAACCTCATATAACTATACAAAATCAATACAGTTATTTCGATTAGGCACATAAATGCAGTTTTAACGTCAAAATTTACTTTAAAAAAATGCTCTAGTTATTTTAATTATTTTTCTAGTTAACTATTAGTAATAAAGCCAAACAGTTTGTTTTGAAATATCTGAAACAACCAGTCGCATTAAAAAAAAAAAATTGCATCTGATAGCTCGCTAGCATCTGAGGAAAGCTATACAGGCTACTTAACAACCCCTAAGAGCCGAAAAAAGAAAAAAAAAGTTAGAAAGAGCGTTAAGCAAAAATAAATTAATAGCCCGTCAGGCGATGCGTTGCGACAAGGTGACGTAGACCTAGTTAATAATATTATTATAAATAAATTATAGCTTCGCCATTTATTAGCGAAAGCAAAGATCGTCAACACAATAATTAAAAGGTCGTTACTAAGTACTTTTTCCTTATGCCTACTTCCTATGGTGTAATTACTCCACTACCATTAAAACGCAGGTTTCCGGCACTCCACGTTGATATGAATTAATTATTGTTTCGTTCAATCCGTCAAAGGTCACGGGTGGTTTCACTGGCGAACTTTTATCTAGTGAGTGTTTACCCAACTATTTTTGGGTAGGCTCCCAGTCTACCCACGCATGCACCTGGATTATATTACTAATGAATATGGAGTGTTTACCAATCTGACCTTTACGGCTGGGCCAGTTGTCACACTTTCGTGCTTTTGACTTCCTGTCACGCCGATTCAAATGTATGACTATCGGCATCAGAAGTGTAATATGATCTTTATTTGCTGTTGTCAGTAGTAAAAATACTATTGACACCCATCAACGTACTTACAGCAGGTTTGGGAAGACCAAGAGCCTGATACACCATCTACGATTAAGGTCACATTAAGTTGCGGTTTTTTTATTTAATTTTTTGCCATTTTTAACCGACTTTATCACCGAGGTTATCAATTCGAAATGTTTTTTTTTAATATGTATGTTCGGGCATAGCTCCGTCATATATAGACGGATTTGCAAAAATCTTTTTTGGTTCGAAAGGGGTTTATTCCGAAATAGTCTCATATAAATTTCATATAGATCTGATTATGACTTTCAGAGACAGACAACGGAATTCTTTAAAAAATGACAGCAAATCAACCGCGATTGCTGCTATCGCATAAATATGCATTCTTTTGACCCCAAGGATGGTGAAATTTCAAATTGGTGTGGGGTAGGTACTATAACAAAACAAACAAAAAAAGCAACCGACTTCCGGAAAAACACTACAAAGTGAAAAATTACTTTAATTTCGGAAGGCGGTGCCAAAAAATTGAAATACATATCCAAAGTTGGTTTTTTTTTAAGTTTTTTAAATTTATTTGATGACCAGTGGCATTCGGATTTGGACATTGTCAAAAAGCTAGCGGAGAGAGACTGGTTGATTTGATTGGATATATAATGTGTCATTATTTCCACACATTAATAAGATTTGTAGTGATTATAAATACTAACAATAAAATTAAAAGTACCTGTCTAATTTGCCTCAAATTATTTTGTATCAGTGTTTAAAAAGTATCTCCTTAGCAGTTTCCGTAAAAGTACTGTTTTATAACAAAACGGAATGGAAATATGATGTCATGAGCATGTCCTAGTTTTCTAAGTAAGTTATCTTCGAGCTTTGTAATTGGAAGGAAGGTTATCTTTAAGAAGTCTATTTTGATATTATGTTGGGTACCCAATTATATAGTTTGTGAAATATTGCTATATACCAGGTTTATATACGTGTGTACGAATAGAAATGTTCATACTGGAAAAGATGTGTTCATTTCAATTGTAGGTATTTCCATTTCATTGTAATCACAGCAGAAATATGAGTTAGTAAAATATTTAGCTAATTTTCGTTTTATCTCTCAGACCTAACAATCCACGATCAGCGAGCTACTCACGAGCCCCTTCACAAGTAATTCAACCCTCGAATACACTCCTAATCCTCCAAAAACCCGCCCGTACAGAACTGCAGCACACGCGATTCAAGAAGCCACACCTATCACTTAAACTGAGTGACCCATTTCTTCAAGACGTTTCTAATCTATTCCTAGTAGGATTAAGTGAGCTTAGGCACGGTCGCCGCCTATACGGGTTGTGTACTGGATAAGCCGCCTATCCGTCACTTAGAACAGATAAAAAGACATTTAAGTTGTTAACCTCGCCGTAATTGGTTGATCTATGGTGGAATTAGGAAGTAGGGGGTGGTGGATAAATGTGTAACAAGCGGCCTTCGAAAGTTGTTTGGATGTTTTATTATGGTATTTTATCAATGTTTGTAATCGTTTTTAAAGGCCTTGTAGCTAAAGTGGTGTGCGGGACCATCAATCTTGGGTGGCTAAGCTGCGCCTTTTCGTTATTTACACAGCTAAACACGGAAAAAGCAAGTTCAAAAACTAAAATCCGACTACTGATAAACCATACTCTAAATAGTATGAAATATAAAAATATTCTCATCTGAAAAGCCGTGGTCATTTGTCAAATTATGATAAGAAGCTTAGAAGTTATGAGGGAACATATGGACATACATATATATCCACATACGTAGCGGTCAAAATCATAACCCCTTTTGCTTCGCCGTAGTCAGGTAAGAATAATTACAAATTTCAGTAATGTCGTTAAGGGTACTTGGAATTATAATTATTGAAATAAGAATTGCAAGGAATGATGATAATCAAGTGTAGCTTTACCTAAAAGTCAGAGATTAGTCTTACCTTAAGTAAGTCATTGTTACTTCTCAGTGCATAATTGGTTAGTTCATATTACAGTAAGTGGAAAAGTAACCTTTTAAATTCGCGAATTTTTTTTTTTATCACAGCCATTTAATTTGACTAAACACCGATCCATAAAGCTAGAAAAAGCTTTTCTGCATACCAACGTTTATATTCTTCTAATTTTCAGTTTTAATGTCAGTGTTGCCATGTTTCAATTCTTCAGTGCGTAATTAGGTAGTGAAGTTCGAATCGCAGTGCGAAGCAAAAGTTATTTTACTTTTGTCAGTTTAATTTGTACCGTATCCCATTGAGAAATTTTACTAAAAACCGACCGGAACGAAGCTCGAAAAGGCAATTCTGTAGACCAACATTTATAGCCTTCTAAATCCCAGTTTTAAAACCCATGTTTCACGACAACACTATAAAGCGGTCAACAGAAAAACTGTTCTACATTCACGATGAAAAGAAACCGAAAAATAAAATAAAAATGAAGTTACTCGTGTTTTTAAGTCACAGTAGCGAACAGCTAAACTTTGACAGGTGATGGATAGGCTGTCAGGAGCCGTTCAACTGGGTGGTCAACCGACTATAGAACTGGGATTTATCTTGGTGAACGGAGTACGAGAAATGTTAGTTTTTTATGTCTCGGTTTTGCTTTGTTGAAACGTAGCTTTGTATTTTGTGACATTGTAAAACTGCCTAAGACTGCCTCAATGGTTTTTTTTTTCGGTGGGAAATCATCAAATGATTTCTCCCGCTCTGGAGCAAGAGGGCGTGTCAGACTTTTACTGACTAAAACCCACCCGTGTTCCCTCAGTTCCCTGTGTCTCTCTGTCTCTCTGCCGCAGTATCGCTTTCGAACAACCCCCACCCCTGGCAGACATCGGCCCTTGCGGACTCCACCAGTTGGTGCTGACATCTCTTTGAGGCGTGCGTGGAACACAACGCGCCGTCGACCCGGGTCTGGTTCTTACCGGACAGCGAGCTACCCATTATTCACCGTCCGCAAGCCCGCGCCTGCGGTGGCCGGGATTCAGACTTGGATTCCCGACGCCCAGAGCATCTTCTGCGGCGACTAAGGCCGTGCGGGCGCATGTACTGCCTCCCCTCACGTGCGCCGCCTCCCTCTTTGCGGGCATCACTGCTTCGCTGAAGGAAGTGACGGCTAACCATGCACTCTCGCTCCGTACCATGACCTGAACCGGGGCCGGACGCGAGAGATCGCTGCCGCCGATCGCGTCCACGAGGACACGGCGGTCTTCCACCCGAGCCGGGCAGACCTCCACCGTATGCTCCACCGTGTCCTCAGGGCGATCTTTGCAATGGAAACACCCGGGCGTTTCTTCCCGCCTTATGCGAAACAGGAACCTCCCGAATCAGCTGTGTCCGGTAAGGACCTGTGTCAGGCGGAAGGACGCCAGGCCGCCCCTCAAGCCACTCCTCAAAGAGGGGACTTACCGCCGCAATGGTGGCGTGCCCAAGACTGCCTCAATGGTCTAGTGGTCGTTAAAGCTACTAGCACACTTGAGGTCCTGGGTTCGATTCCCAGGTTAGGCAAAGTGTTATTGGTTTTTTCCATCTGGAATTTCTCAGTAGCAGTCAGGAATCTGGATTTGTGCTCGTCCTCTACTGGCGAAATATGCGTGTACTATAGGTATACCTCTGCTCAACTCTTCAGGGAAAGAAGGCGTGATGTTTTATGAAATTCCAAAACGTAATAAATAGGGGAATAAAAAAAAGCTTCGACAAAAATGTGTTACTCTAACCGCAGGGAGATGAACCGAACTAAAAAAGTAGCTACCTAATAAGGTCGGGTCTAGAATTTGGATCTTTCTAATGAAGAGGTCTCTGGGTTGTCTTGAAGATGTATATTGAACCTTTTTTAGACTAACAAGCATATTGATTAGGTTAATTCTTTCTATTTGAATAAAAAAGATACCCACAAATTTTCCTATAATTGATTTAAAATTCTGCATGTGTGCTAAATGAAGATGATCTTTATAAACTTTACGACAGTGAATAATCTCTTCTTTTATAATTTTTATTTGAGTTTACGGTTAGGTCGTGGTCTTCTATACCCCTGCTAGAGGTAAGTTACGAACTTATAGGAAACTAGCTTTTACCGGCGGCTTCGCCCGCATTGAGGTCCAAAATTATCCCACAAGAACTTACTACCGGTATAAAAACTATCTGTGTGGCAAATTTCATACAAACCGTTTAGCCCTTTTTCGTGATTGAGTAACAAACATCTTAACACCCAAAAATCAACGTTCCACAGAGATTTAATCCACTTATCTCCATTTCTTCGTCCTCTTCTAATTACAGGCATAACTTATACATGGTGCGATCGAGTAAGAACTTTAATAGTCTTTGTAAAGAGTTCTCATTTGAACCATTGACCACCAAAAACTATTCTGCACGCACTCAGCTGAATGCTCAGTTTGTTAAAGTGCATATTGCTTCTTGTACCTTATACACCGTGACATTTTAGTCGTCTTACAACGGCAGCCCACTTCATGTACCCAATCAATGCTATCTACTACCATTCATAAAAAAGATTTTTTTTTTTACATTTGCATAATCAAAAACATGAAAGTATCACTAAGACGCATGACGTAGTTTGAAACACCCTGTTATGAAGATGGAATTAATGATGGAATATAGTGGTAGGTAGGTAGATATCTTCTACAGTTTGATACGTAAACATTATTAACAGGGAGGGTGTTTCATAATTCTAAAGCATTGATTATTGTTCTTTGTATCTATTATCTTAATTAATGGTAACAATGTTTAAATCGCGCCTAGAGGTATGTTATGACGGATACATTGAGTGGACCATCTTTGTAAGATGACTAAAATGTCACGGTGTATATATATCCTTTTCTATCGTGTTTGTTAGTGATCATAAGATTTCTACTATTTTTTTTTCTGTTTATATCCGTGAGAACCTGTAATTGGCTTTATGTTTCTAATACAATTTTTATTCATCTATTATAATCTCTAAATGAATAAATAAATAAATAATATTCGTAGTCACAGTATTCACATTTATAATATTAGTAGGATAGTAGGATACTACAATATCCCACCTTTTCAACAGTTCCTTCCAAAAGTTTCACTCACCATAAACATCGATGCATCCAATCTGCCACTTCATGCTGGGCTGCGTGTTTATCTGGCACATGTAGCAGCCGCGGTCTTCTGCCCGAAGAGGCCTGATCCGCAGCTGCCAAGTCCTGGGCGCGTCCATGTGGACTGAGTACCGTGCACTGAGGACTGCTCGGTCGTGCATTGTGAGGACGGTCTGATCTTCTGCTCTTAGCCAGCCTACCTGGAGAAGAAAGGAGGGTTAAGAATCTGGATGGTAACTTAAAAATTGTATTAGAAAATTAACGTTTATTTAGACACAATTACTGAAACACAAAATACAAATAGCCGATTAAAAAGTGAAAATAATCTTTTAACGACAATAACCTTTAGGAACTAATGACGGGGATTACTAACAATTACAACATACCTAATACATTATTTATATACTTATAAATAAATAAATAAATAAAAATATAATAACACAAATAAAATCAACAAGAACTACCTCAGCCAAACCATATCAAGAGATAGAGAATCAACAAAACCAAACCAACACAATTTATAAAGGGTCACTGTCAATTATCTAGCAATTTTTCCAAGGAAAGTGGTGCCGTCATATTACAAAAGGCGTCAAGGAATCTGTAATTTTCACCGGTATTTGTTTTTTTTTTATGTGTTACCTTATACTGTCTCACTGCTAAACAAAAGCGTCCCCCGTCTCGCCATTCATCTTTGCCTGTAGCTTTTTCCGGCTTATCAGTCAAGAAAGATTCGTCATGCAAAATCCTGCATCGTGCAAGTAGAGTTTACCGCGCAACTAATATCATTTATACATTATCAGGCGATAGCCCACCAAACACGAAACATTTCTGGTCGGAAGATCCTTTTTTTTTTTGAATTGGAAATCATCAAATAACCTCTGCCGCACTGGACGAAGCGGGAGAGCGTGTCAGACTTTTACTGACTGAAACCCACCCGTGTTCCTTCAGTTGCCTGTGCCAAAGCCACGGTAACTCTTTCGAACAAATCCGCGACCCTGGCAGGCATCGGTATTGCGGATCCCTCAATATTTGCCATGACATCTCTTTGAGGCGCGCGTGGATAACAACGTGCCGTCGACCCGGGCCTACCGGACGGCGAGCTACCCATTGCTCGCCGGGAGTCCGCTATGGACGCCTGCGGCTGGTCGGAGGATCCGCCCTTGACTATGGAGGTTGAGTGAACTTTACACACTGTTCCTCTATAGTACTAAAAATAGATGGTCAAAGACTAAAACAATCACTAACATGTCACAAAATCACTCCGTTTCCACGTCGTTTACCTACTCCCACGTAAATACTCAAGAATAACTTTTCAGTTTTCAAAATGTTTGTTAGTTGAACTCATGTTTACGTTGGAACATTGGCGTGGTTTTGTTTCCGAAGTAACTTGAAATAGAATAATTTCACTACCAAGGTTAGTTGGTAACTTTTTAGACCCAAATAAATAGTGAGATTAAATGGGGACATACTCGGGTAGGTTGTGGGTATCACTGTTTGATAATATGGTTGTAAATTCAATTAATTCTGTGAGTAAAACGAATTAACAGTTTTTATCATGTTTGTACAATTTTTTATGTGTGGTGTTATTCGGTTATAGTATTATTAGGTACATACCTAACTTGCTTGCTATACTTGCTTGCTTGCCAACTTATGTATTGTAAAAAACAACCGACTTCCGAAAAAACACTACAAAGTGAAAAATAACTTTAATTTCGGAAGGCGGTGACTTTGGACATGTATTTATTAAAAAAAATTGTCACCGCCTTCCGAAAATAAAGTTATTTTTCACTTTGTAGTTATCTACCCCATTAATTCGAAGTTTCATCATCCTTGGGGTCAAAACAATACATATTTATGCGATAGCAGCAATCGCGGTTTATTTACTGTTATTTTTTGAAGAGTTCCGTTGTCTGTCTCCGAAACGCATCATCAGATCTATATGAAATTGAAATAGGACCACACGGGAAGCACGAGCTTTCAAATAAAAAAAGAATCATTAAAATCGGTTCACCCAGTCGAAAGTAATGAGGTAACAAACATAAAAAAACATACAGTCGAATTGAGAACCTCCTCCTTTTTTTGAAGTCGGTTAAAAATTCTCTATTTAACAGCACTCTCATCACTAGTTTATTTCTATTTTTCCATTTAAATAATGCTGTTAATTCACTACCACATACCACTTTTATTGTATATTTACTACACTACTGCACTGCTTCATAAATAGCCGTAATGTTTTTTGTATTTATTTTTGCTGAATGTCGGCGCCTGCGACCCTTTGCTTGTCACAGGCCCACAGGGATGCCACAGAGTACCTCAGACACTTATGGCATTGACAAAAAATGAGTTCACGTTTGGCGCTGAAGGTATTTTGTTTTATTCTCTAACATATTACATTTTATCTATCTATAATACTGATTATTTAAAGATACTGTAACTGCCCGTGACATCACATCGCTTGGGCCCTATCAGAATACCAGCGCTGTGACACTTTTGAAATGTCGCAGCATCATGCTGAGGCAGGAGCCTTTTGGTGTCGTGCAGGACTTTGTTTTTTTTTTAAATAATTTTTTACTTCCAAGAAATTTGTTTTTTTTTTATAATTTTTGTACTATTGTGTGTTTATTTTAGTATGTGATCTTCCTGTGCGAGTCACAATAAATACTTTTCTTTCTTTCTTGCTTTCTATGAAGGGCTTGTGGCTTAGTAATAACAGCTGCACCGGTCAATGGATGGATTAAGCTACGGTTGTAGCTTGGTCCGTAGACTTGCCTTGAAAATCATGTTAAGCCATTGGTCCCGGGTTTCGTTCTTGGATATTTGGCAGTCGTTACGGGTCGACAAAAGCCAGAAAGTTTGACAACCAGTCTTACCAAGGGATATTGTATTATCCAGTAACCGAGTTGTAGAGGTCAGATAGGCAGTCACTTCACACAACCATGTGGAACCCCAACACCAAACACGGGTGGGTTTTAGTCAGTAAAAGCCTGACATGCGCTCCCGTTCCACCCAGAGCGGGAGAAGTTATTCGATGATTTCCCACCCAAAAAAAAAACATGTAAAATAATGGTATTCGGCTGCATGTGGTGAGACTAGAAGCCGACCCTAACATAGTAAGAAAAAGGGTAAGCAGATGATACCTAATTAGATGTACGCACATATTAATAAAAAAATTACAGTACAGTTTTATTAATTTTCTTTATTTATGAAAACTTACATGGAAAAATACATAAATATCTTCTGCCAAACTGCTGAACAGTTTGTCGGCAGTGTTCTCGTGGTTACACTTTTGTGATATCCAAGCACTTAATGACTACTTTATAATATATACAAATAGACAACAAACAAAAAAGGAAAAGGGTACATACTAAAATCTAATGAAGGGTTCAGGTCGTCTTGCCCACCAGGCTGGCATAAGCAACGCATGCACACAACAAAATCCTCCGACTGCCGCCGACGGCGGAAGTTAAGAACAAAAGACGACAACACTAAAACGGATGCATATTATTTTTATCTCTTCCATCTTGTGGAACGGCCGAACGGTTCTGGAGAATCTCTTTGTTCTACGAGCAATACCCACGGCTACATAAGTTTGGCAAGTTTTCGGGCTTGGTTCTCCTGCGGATCTCTCCATTTCTGATTACATAGCATAGCGTTTAAGATTTAAAAAGAAAAACGAACAAACGGTAAATTAACTTGTGTAATGGGAATCAGGCTTGTGGCTTCAGGTGCTCCCTTCATCCACCCTATGTACTATGATGGATGACTCATCGTTTCGACTCGCTACGTGTCTCCGCTTGGGCGCACCTTGTGTTGCTCCGCATCGGTGTCTCTGCGGTGAAGCTGTCGGCTGTCTCGGGCACCATGGCCTGTCCTGCTGCAGGAGCGCAGATCGCATAGCACGCCACGCCAGCATCAACGATATTATTCGTCGAGCCCTTGTCACTGCCGGCGTACCAGCGGTATTACAACCAAACGGCTTGGTACGTGACGGTGGGAAGAGACCAGACGGCATGACGTTATTGCCTTGGAAGGTGGGTAGACCTCTGGTGTGGGACGTAACCTGTGTTGACACCCTTGCGCCATCACATGTTCCTAGCACGGCGGGCTGTGCTGGCGCCGCTGCTGTGGTTGCTGAGACCCTCAAGCGGCGTAAATACTGTAACTATATGGGTAACTACAGTTTTGAGCCGTTTGCGGTCAAAACGCTCGAGTCATGGGGCCCAGGTAAACGTCTCCTCTTTAAGGAAATTTCTCGCCGGCTGGTCGACGCTTCACGTGACCAGAGGGCTGGGTCGTTCTTTGACCAAAGAATTAGCATTGCCATTCAACGTGGCAACGTGGCACGTTTCCTGATGACAGCGATTGTATTTATTTGTACACACCTTTAGTTTTGATGTAGGTAATTTAAATAATAAACTTATATTACTTGTGTAGTCAACTACTGAAGGTTAATCATCGTGATAAAAGACAAATGACATCAATTTAATAAAAAAAACATAAATTGGATTAAATAAAGAACTCCATTACATTTAATATTATCTTGAAGCAGATTTCAATGAACGGCGCATTTAATTCCAAAATCACACATTCTTTTAGCGAAGATTTTCAGCAAATCCGCTTATAAAAGGTTAGGTAAGCCAGCTTTTGTCTGCAGTCTTTTAATGTTCGTGTGCTTATCACACAACTGCAGGTGGTAACTAATGGTACCACTTTTATCGAACAAATTGTTCCCAAGTAATATTGGTGACATCAGTGTAAATGGGTTTATTCAAATTAAATAATTAGACATTATAAACAAGTATATAATATATATAATATAATAAAATACCAAATTACGACTTCATCACACCCGTGGAATATGCTTAAATAAGGGATTAACATCAACCAGAAAAGAGCTGATAATCTTCAAACGGCTGAACCGAGTTTGATGAAACATATCTAAGAACACTCCCGACTAATTCACCTTTCAAACAAAAAAAAAAAATCAAAATCGGTTCATCTGTTCGGGAGCTACGATATACCTCAGACAGACACACACACACAGACACGTCATACTTATAACACCCCGTCGTTTTTGTGTCGGGGGTTAGAAAATTGTTAAAAAGTTACTGGGCATCAAAGAATTCGTCCGCATCGCTGTCAGTGGGAGAAAGAAGTGCCCAAAAGGCTGGCAGCATTGCCACGTTGGATGGCAATGCTGATTCTTTGACCTAAGAATAGGCCAGCCCTGTGGTCACATGCAGAGTCGACCAACCACTTGGCGATGTAGTGTAAATTGGTAAAGATTTTTGTTTTTTTTTTGTGTTTCACCTTGTACAGCGATGTTACACTGTAACTGTATGAATGGCTTTAACCGGTCACGCCCCGGACACGTCACCGACACCGACATATTTATGACCGCTCATAAAAAAAGGGTCCACTCGAGTTTTTATCGATGTTTGGGACTGAAGTGACTTTTTGTTTGGGTTTTTGTATAAACAGAGCATACTATAAGTTGTAAACAGTTCTCTTGTTACGTTGTTATTTAATTATATACAATGGAGATAACAGATAATGGCTGACAGTGTGTTTGTTCCCGTGTTATGATGATTTCTGATAAAATTACGATGTTAATTTGCATGAAATTTTGCTTGTTTCTTATTGAATAGACAAGTAATCTAACAGCAGTATTTTTTTGGGAATCCTACTTAACATTTTCATAATATTTGATCTCAAACTTCTTATCGCGCGAAGGTCAACGACCGTTTTGTGCACGCGAACATTCAAAGAACTTATAAAAATAGTTTTGTTATGAAATATACCTAGATTTTTTCGTTAATTACGAGTATGATTTGTGTACATACCATTAAATACACCAGGATACACTTAATTCACTGTGAAACACTCAAAACAAACAAAATTCACAAAACAGTCACGACCTTGAGCAACCGTTTGTTTACGTCACACTTTTTGTCGAAAAAACAGTTTTTGTGATGCTATTTGATGCAAATATTATCTAAAACGATGTAATAACGACTTATAAATGAATATTTATCCACTTATCGTCCAATATGCACAAAAAATAAGAAAATCACAAAAAAAGTTAGCGGGTACGTCACGTTATTACCCCGTTCGCGCGCGAGTTCGAAGCGTCACTGTCAACATTTTTATTCAATTTTACCACAGAATATTTATGAATTTAAATGATTTAGTCGACGAGAATATCTATCTGGCCACAGAATAAAATAATCGCACACGATTTACAACTCTATTCATATTATGAAAAAAGGTAAAAATCGCTTGAAGTCGGCCGAGCCCCCGGGGGGCTCCCCCGGCGGGGTTTTAGCGGTTTTGACAATTCAAAAACATTCATTGCGTTATTTACGTAGCTGAGCAAACGAATTTTTCGAACATAGGTTTTTTGGAATGGATTAGTAATATTCTTCAACATGAATTAAGACAGGTCGAAGTGGAGGAGCTTGGGGGAGGCCTATGTCCAGCAGTGGACGGTTTTCGGCTGAAATGATGATGATGATGAAACAGGTGATTATTTCCCCTAAAGTTAAGTACTGTAAGTTTTTGCTCATAGGTAATTTATGGAAAACTATCTATAACTGTAACCATCTGGAACTTTCGGTCGGATTTGCAAATATCTTTTTGTATCTGATAGCCTAATTCTTAAAGAAGGTTATAGGCTAATAAACATCAAGCTAGGAGCCTAAGGAGACGAGAAAAAATAAAAAAATAATAGCGCTGGTAGCCAATGCCATGCGACAGTTTTTTTTTTGAGGGTGGGAAATCATCAATTAACTTCACCCGCTCTGGGTGGAGCGGAAGGGCGTGTCAGACTTTTACTGACTAAAATCCACCCGTATTCCTTCAGGTGGTGTGTCGGGGGAACAAGAAGATTCAAGCGGATTAAATCACGGGCAGAAGCTAGTATTACGTATGGTGGTATCACATTATGTATACAAGAAGTTGTGGCGCATTGATTTTTCTAATTTACAGGGCACATACCTTAAACTGCTAGTCAGAATGGTTTAAAACGAAAACTTGAATTGTAATTATTTTTATAACACATTTGCTCGTAAAGGGTCTCTTATTACACCAATTTCAATATCGTAATGTATGTCATTACGCACTTGTGCGTTATTGTAATGTAAAACGCACGGTTTATCAAGATGCTCCGTCTAAAACGAACGGTACTTTTTTAAATCTTAGCAAAGAGTTTTTATGTCAGAAAAGTGGTCAACATTTTATGAATAAAATCAACTTTGTTAGTCATACTGGCTGTTTTTGTGCCTTTGCCTTAACAAAAAAGCGCTGATGCGCGCGCATCGCTGATTTGTGAATAAGTAATAATCAATTTTACAAATTGTTCAAATTTTTCTAACTGCTTTAACAAGTGATTAAAGATTTACTCGTTTAAGAAAGTCCGACTTTTATTTATTTCCTCGCAAATATGTTATAAAACGTCGTATGACATACGTGAGCTTACAAAATTACAGCCTCTGCTTTCTTGTAGCCCTCGCCTACGGCTCGGGCTAGCAATATCGCCTCGGCTGTAATTTTCAACTTACCGCACTTATATCATAATGTACTATAATGAACATTCGATTATTGGGCGATAAGAATGAAGAAAAAGAAGTTTAAGTTAAAAAAGAACAAAAACATCAAAACAAAGAAAATAAATATATCTCCTTTTTCCATTATGTAACACCGAAATAGAGATACAAAAACTGTACAATATAAACATGAATATCACGTCAAATTCAAATTTACGGCAAACATGGCGAATGGCGCGCTTGGAACACAAACGTTCAATTTTCCAGGCATGTGTCTATAATAAACCTATGTGTGTACTGACTAATATAACGTTTATTTATTTACTTTATGTGTTCCATGTTTTACCTCAACTAGTTAAATTATTACAAGTTGTCAAATATCTCATATTAAGTATTTACAATTTGACTAGAGGTCGCCTAGTGGTTGAAATTCAACCATGTTTTTTATTCATTTAGGGGTTTATTTAAAAACGTCGACTAAAGTTAAGAGATGTCTAAATGTCAAAAAAGTATGGTTAAACCGTCGCAAATCATAACTTAACTTTAAGTAGCGTTTATAAATAAACTGGATAATATATTTCTAATGCATTATTATATAAAATTACTAGCTGACCCAGCAAACGTTGTTTTGCCTTATAAATTATTTAGGGGTGGACTACCCCTAACATTTAGGGGGATGAAAAATAGATGTTGGCCGATTCTCATAGATACCGGATAAGCACAAAAAATTTCATCAAAATCGGTCAAGCCGTTTCGGAGGAGTATGGCAACGAAAACTGTGACACGAGAATTTTATATATTAGATTAGCTTTCTGTACTTCTCCATTTAAATTTTATCGATGCTTTTATGCTCCTCCACCCGCGTAATTTTCGTAAAAAGGGGTAGAAGCAAAGATTTTTTGCTTCACGTATTAATATACAGTTAACATAGCTTAAAAAAACTAAATCAAACTTTAAACCTTTTTTTTCTGAGACCGGGGAATCATCAAATAACTTCTCCCGCTCTGGGTGGAGCAGGAGAGCGTGTCAGAGTTTTAATGGCTAAAACCCACCCGTGTTCCTACAGTTGCCTGTGTGCCGGGGGCCGCAGTATCTCTTTCAAACAACCCGCACCCCTGGCAGGCATCGACCCTTGCGGACCCCACCAGTTGGTGCTGACATCTCTTTGAGGCGCGCATGGAACACAACGCGCCGTCGACCCGGGCTTAGTCCTTACCGGACAGCGCAACGTGCCGTCGACCCGGGCTTGGTCCTTCAGCGACGTACCCTTTACTCGCCGGCCGCAAGTCTGCGCTTACGGTGGCCGGGAACCAGCCTGGGATTCCTGACGCACAGAGCGTCTCCTGCGGCGACTAAGGCCGTGAGGACCCACATACTGCCTCTCTCTCATGTGCGCCGCCACCCTCTTCGCGAGCATTACTGCTTCGCAGAAGGAGGTAATGGCTACCCATGCACTCTTGTTCCGTACCGTGGCCCGGACCAGGGCCGGACGCGAGAGATCGCCGCCACTGATCGCCACCACGAGGACCTCACGAAATTGATTAACAAAAATCATGTCAAAAAGTATTGTTTCATATTTCATTATTTTGATCATTATGTAGGTATAGTGCCTAAAAATATACTGAAATCGTTTTTATCTGTAGTATAAAACATATAAAACTGCTTCGTTGATCTAGTTGTCGCAACAGCCACAGCACTACTGCGCTACTGTTAAGCGTGAGTTGCTGGGTTCGATTCCCATGTCGAGTAAAGTGTAATTGGGTTTTTCAATCTGAAATTTTTCAGTAGCAGCCATACTCTGGATTTGCTTGGATGATGGCAATAGGCTCGTCCCTATATTACGAACATAACTGACGAAATTTGAACGTACTATAGTCTAGATCTTGAGGTACACCTCTGCACAACCCTTAGGGAAAACAAGGCGTGATATTATATACTTTAGTATAAAAATGTAAAATGGTTTTCTAACAGATACGGCGTTATAACTTGTGAAAGAACATTTGCGCCCTACATTATTTCTGTTAAAGCATATTTATAGAACAAAGTCTTTGTGTCCGCGTTTTATGCCTCACGTATGGTATCAGACATATAATTATTTACTTACCTGCCGTATTTACATAATGTCAGCAAATGGAATTAATGGAAAAATTTAAGAAAATTAGGTAGTGACATAAAAATGAGGAGATAAATATTTACTTTTAATTTTGTAGAAAGCTACATTTCCAACGAAATATCAAAAATATGGGGAATGTCGAAGGCAGTAATGGTTTGATTTAACAGTAGTGATGAAAGCTACAAATTAGACACTAAAATAGGAAATATAAATAGACGCTGAATCATTATTCAGCGTCTATTTATGACTGATATGACCTGCTGAACCATTAAATCGATGGTGCACCATCGATATACTTTACATCTTTATTCTCCTTGTTAAGTCTATACTTAATAATATAAAGAGAGAAAGCGATTTTATTGAGTTTGTTTTTTATATGTAATTTGGTAATCTTCGGAATATTTAAAACATTATTTCACCATTTGAAAGGTACTTACATTGTTTGAGATGGACAAAGGTTATTATAATAAGTAAATGTTATCAAACATAAGTACTTAATAATACTAACGAAATACTATTTTGGCAAGCCTATACAATGGTTAATCTGCCATTTTTTGTTTCTAATATTTTATTTCTTTATAAAACTATTGCATGACCAAGACAAAACTATTTCGCTGCGGGAAAACAACCATTTAAATTTCACGGTGTATTTATTACAATAGCCGACTATTCGCCATTAGAACATGTACCTATTATATTATATTATATTGTACCCCTAATTGTAAATACTAAAATCATTTTACTTATGGTTAATTATGGAGCTTGTGGGTAAGAAATTACAGATGGACGAGTCGATCAAAGGTCTAGCAGCGTCTGTGGATGGGTGACCATATCGAGACTCCTCCTTGCCTTTGAAAGCACGTAGGTCCTGGTGGTGCTAGATTTTGACAGGCGTTACGGGTAGCTCGGTAGTATGTTCACCAGTCTTACCAAGGGGTATAGTATTACCTAGCAACTGGGTTGTGGAAGTCAGATAGGCAGTCGCTCCATGTAAAATACTGGTATTCAGCTGCATCCGGTTAGACTGGTAGCCGACCCCCAGCACAGTTGGGAAACGGCTAAGGAAATTGATTGATTTTACTTATGGTTAATGCTACCTTTTCTTAAACCCCAAAAAGCAAACACCCATTCATTTAAATCAATAAATTGTACCAAAAACTGGCCCACATTTTCAAAGCAACATCACAAACTAAAACAAGACAAGTTTGAAATCAGTTCAAACATTCGATATCAGTGATGAAGATTTCTTTCTAGGTCAGGGATCCAGTTAAGTCTTCGACCCTCGTATCCCTCCGTGTTTAGCCCTTATCTTTCATTCTGATACTTTCTGGCCTGTCAAATTTCTTCCGGGGGATCACTGTGGAGTTTTAGTGTCGTAAATATTGTTGTGTTGTTTTGTGATTTAGCGTTTATATTGAAAATGTGTATATGTATGTTATTAACCGACTTCCAAAAGGAGGAGATGTATGTTCCCCGATTACTCGAAGATGGCTGGACCGATTTGGATATTTTTTTTTTGTTTGAAAGGGTATACTTCCCAGATGGTCCCATGATCATCAAGTCAGGATCTGATGATGGGATCCTGGAGAAATAGAGAGAACTCTTCAAATTTTATAGGCACACTTGAAGCAATTTGTGTAGTTTTTGGAAGAGTACTTTCTCGGAGTGGTTCCATTTCAATCTGGTGAAGATCTGATGAAGAACTTCGGAGATAGGCAACGGAACTCCTCAATAAATGATAGCAAATGGACAGGGATTGCTGAAATCTCATGTCTGTCAATTGTTTACACCAGTTAATAACATAACATCACGCCGGTACGCTATAAAGGGGTAAGCACATGTGAACCACTAAAAAGTGAAAAATAAAAATCTTTTTTCAAAAAAAATAAACAACCGACTTCCAAAAAAACACTAAAAAGTGAAAAATAACTTTAATTTCGGAAGGCGGTGACAAAAAATTAAAATACATATCCAAAGTCACCGACTTCCGAAATTAAAGTTATTTTTCACTTTTTAGTGTTTTTTTGGAAGTCGGTTGTTTATTTTTTTTGTAAAAAGATTTTATCTGCTCTTTTTTATCATTAATTCAATTGTCTTTATTTGTGGGTAAACAGCAACAACTACAGCTTTTTATTTTGTGCCTTTTCTTATCATAAGTTTTTTATAAACGAAGAATTAATTACTTAATCATGTTTTACATTGAACCTGTTCAATTGGCTGGCTCGTTAAACGTAATTTTCAAATGCAAAAATTAAGACACTATGTATAACATAATAACACAACTTCACTCCATATTTCTCCGAAGTGTTTGGCAGATTTGTACCTACAGTACACCCACATTTAGTCTGTTTGTAATAGGGGCGAGCCTATTGCCACCAAGCGGGCTGCTACTGAGAAACTCCAGATAGGAAACCCATCATAACACATTTTCTCCGAACTGGAAATCGAACCCTGGACCGCATGCTTAGCAATAGTGCTTGCGACCACTAGACACCATCACGAACACTAATTACATATCATCATCATCATCATATCAGCCGAAAGACGTCCACTGCTGGACATAAGCCTCCCCCAAAAGGGGAAGATTTGCCATAATCGCCACGTTTGGCAGGCGGGTTGGCGATCGCAGTATGGTGGTCAAATGCAAAGAGAACGCTGCTGCCCATTCTCTAGTAAGTTCCTTAGTCGCGTTCTACGACACCCACGGGGAGCAATGGGATGGTGCTATTCTTTTACGTCCGGCACCACACGGAACGTAATTACATATACAGCAAGTAAATTTTAATTCACATAACTTCAAACAAATTTTTATTTTCAACATCCATTTGACACTTCCCTAACCAAAAGAAGCAGATGTTACAGCAAACAATAAGATGAAATCACGACAAAAGCTAAAAGAAAGCAAACCGGCAAAGACAACAAAGAATAGGACAGCATTCAGCCAGCGTGTGTACCGGGTATTAAAATTCACGACGTGAAAAGGTGCAGCACTATTTCTTGCATTGTTATTCTAGGCATCGAGCCAGCCAGTGTAACAACTCTTAATGAAGGATAATCGGTAAATTTTTGTGGCTCTAATTGCTACAGACGAAGGCAGGAAGATTCTGTTTCCAGTGCCCGGTCTTCGTAAAAGACACGGCCATTTTTGGAGTCGATTGTTTTTTCTCAGAATTTTCCTGTTTTGAAAGAAAGTAAAATTGATTTATTTGTCACAGAAACACGTGCATATAAAAAGATGACATAACATTAAGAAAAATATGATAACAACACAGATATTAATACATAGGCGTTTAGAACATAAATAGTGGGCAGCTACTCGCCGTGACTGTGACAAGAAGGCTTCCACTCAGCGTGATGCTGTGCTATGGGACACACAGAACAGCGCTTATTTTCAGTGGTCACCCGAAAACAGCTACGAAAATTAAGCCAGGATTTTTACAAATGAGTCAAAACAAGTAACAAAGTAAAATTGGTATTGCAAAGATTTAAGGTGGTGATTTTTAGGATTTCTGTATGGATTTTTAAAATAAATAAATAAAAAAAAAAGCCTTTTGTTCCATGCAACACATACAGTATTTTTTACATTAAAAATATGCAAAAATTCAATTTGAATAAATAAATAACTTAGTTCTCTCCTTAATTTTGATTACAGCTGAGTATGTTTTTTTTAAACAGTAATTCACATGCATTGAAAATAATAAGTTCATTTAGTAAATTATTAGTAACATAAAACATTTGGTTCTTTAACAAATGCCTACTATTAAAATGTACTAGAGTATTTTTTTAATTAATACATTTAATTTAAATTCGTTATTTACAATTACATAATTATATCTAGCAATATTTATTCGTTAATACAAAATATTATGTTAACTTAAAATAAAATTTTATGTCATGACAAGTACTCGTACATTATTGAATTAGCACGGACCCCCAGGTCTCAGGCCTCCTCCAAGCCTTTCCATTTAACTCTGTTTTTTGCTGTTAATAACTAGTTTGCCCCTGCGGTCTTCTTAATGTTATCCTCCCGTCTCATGTAGGGTCTCCCTACTCGGCGTTTGCCTGGCGGGCCCTTCCATGTGGTGGCAGTTTTGGTCCACCGGTTATCTGCATATCGGGCAACATGGCCGGCCCATCTGAATTTTGGTGTTTGGGTATAAGTCAGTGTTTCAATTGCTTTAGTGTAATTAATTATATTTGAGTGTCGTATTTTGTAGATTTTCTATTAAGAAAATCTACAAAAATATGCTGAACTTTTATTAGTTCAGCATACTACGCTCCATTCCTTTTTGGCACGAACTAATTTTGGTTTCAATTTTATTCGTAATTTTCCATGTCTGGCAGCCATACGTTAGGGAGGGTAGAATGCATGAGTCCTTTGTTTTCTTTTTAAGCTTTATTGGTATGTCACTTGTAAATACTTCTTTTAGACTCCAATATTTGTTACACGCGTTTCTAAGACTGCGCATAGAGCGCAGTCTTAGAAACGCGTGCCAGTGGGCAGAGTACACTCTGCCCACTGCCGCTTAAGTTTGGCCATTCTTCGGGCTATGTCGATTAACTTGGTTCTCCTACGGATCTCTTCTCTTCTTCTCTTGTCATTGTGTCTCGTGTCTTTTACTTCCATACTTACTTATTATCATACACAGAGTCCATTCATAGTTTCTGTGGTAATCCCATACTCTTATAGCCATCGACATGTATACTCAAAACTTTTTTTCATTATTTCTTTAAACAATACAATTAATATGTCACAGCTATGTGAACTATGCAAGAATTTTCTCACCAATTTCTCACTTCATTACTATACAACACCCTAATTGTTCTAGAAAATTCCAGACAAAATTTATGGCCTGCTAAAGCTGACGCTATACCAACTTTTTAACAAAAAACAACCATTAAAGTATAAAAAAATAAACATTCGAATAATAACACCCTAAATACAGATTGATGTTAATTTTATAGGCACTACAAGTTGGCCCATGTACGTTGGTTATTGGCGATATATCAAGCTAACTGTGAAAGTTCGGAACATGTTAGGAACTGGCTTACAAGTGGCTTTAAGTGTTGGCTCCGAAGGTGTTATAGTTGGTAGCCATGTTGGGCTTGTTATAGGGTATGTTGGCCGAAGTTGGGTGTAACTAAAGTGTGACTAAATAGGGTAAATTATCTTAGCTTAAAGTTAGTGCAGTTGTGTGCAGTCTCAGGTGGGGCCTTTTAGACGGTGGCGTCTAATGCAATTACTGTCCACGTAATTTTAGCTTTTGTTTGTAAACACAATATAAACTATTATCGTGTACATATTCTAGTTAATAATAATTAGTTAGCCACGCGTCTCTGATTCTCACGGTTTTCACAACAACTTATTCACATAAATCTTCTGGAAATAATTCTGTTAATGCTAAAGAAGTTACATCAAAACCCATCACGTAGTTTAGCAGAACAATGCGATCACATAGACAGACACGCGATTTTTTAATAAATCATACTAACTTTGCCCTGCGACTTCGTCCACGTGAAATTTTTATCATGCAATTTATCCCATCGGATCGTATTGCCCGCCGCGATATTATTTCATTAAGTCTTAGCGTTTTAATGACTTTCCTCAAGAATTAGGCTACCACATGCAAAAATAATTTTTAAATCCAGAGATTACCCCTTTATACAAACTTACAAACAAACAAATGTTCCGTCTTTATAATATTAGTATAGATATAAATATTCAGCGGATTGTTCATACTCTTCTTCTTAAAATTTACAAAACTGCCTCGTTTACTTTATGTCATAGCTTTGGAAACTATTCAACTCATGGCAATAATAAATTTATCATCCTTGCATAATCTTTTTAAGTCCTGAAATTGTGTTTTCCATGGTATATTTTTAGAGACTTGGGGCCACATTAGTCACATTAGAAACATATTATGTAATAGGGAAAAATCTAAGCCTTCATCGTGGTAGCAACCCCGACCGAGATATTACACAAAGAACAATATCAAGGTGACGAGTCTCGATGGAACACCTTTTGTTTGGGACTCGGATAATACAGGGTGGCAGGGGGGGAGGGGTGATCGTCATCATCATCATTTTAGCCGAAAGACTTCCACTGCTGGACATAAGCCTCTCCCAGGCTCCTCCACTTCGACCGGTCTTGTGCTTCCCGCAATCCAGCAGAATCCCGCGCCTTCACAAGGTCATCGGTCCACCTTGTGGGAGGCTTTCCCAGTCTACGTCTTCCAATACGCGGCACAAACTTTATTCAGTAATAATTCTAACCCCCTTGAAATTGTTCGTTGATTTAAAAATACAACCTCTGCCATACATTTGGACCGCGTAGCTTTTTTAGGAAACAGGATTTTGTTTTTTGTTATGGATGAAAAATTTCAACGCTAAGTCTAGAATCATGTGCTGAATTTACGGTTTCAGTTTGGACGTTAATGTCCCTGCTATCATTTATAGGTAACTGATACAATGATGAATAGGTAAAATTAATTTCAAATGTATTGTATGGAGTCAGGTTCTTTTGGTCTCAGGGTTTGTCGCACCACATTTTTTTTTTTTTTTTTTTGTTTTGGTATACCTACTGTCTTATATGTAATTTTGGCGTTCAAAAAGTGCTGACTCTCAGCCTCGTTTGAATAAATGACTTTTGCCACCAAATCAAAATATTTTTTTTCACATAAACCTGCAATGGGAACCGTGCACCTAGCTTCTGACGTTTCATAAGTGCCGACTTATGAAACGTCAGAAGCTAGGTGCACGGTTCCAATTTGTCGCTTCCTATGGAGAAGAGCCGGCAAGAAACTCCACGGTTACTCTTTTAAAATAATTGGCTTTTACAATGTTTTCAAATTACAGTGATATTAGGTATGGGAGGACAGTGCAGGCCTGTCAATTAGTACCAGGTACTTAGAGGAATGAAAATAAAGAATAGAAAATCGTCTCTAACATTTGTAGATTTATAGACGACCTCTGTAGGCCTACAACGACGTTCTCTCATTCACAATATGTAAAATAATCTACTTAAGTAAATAGGTTGCTATTTAAACCAAGTGATATGATTTCTGAGAATCACTAATAAATAGTCGATATTACAAGTGTTGTATAATGTCAAATAATGAAGAGAATATATCAGAAAGTGTAAAAACCACTGGTCTAACACCTCTGCCAGCTCAGCACCAATCTTAACTATTAAAGTTACATTAAGTGGCCCAAATTAAAGTGTGGTTCCAATCAATTTTGATTTCAACATTCACCCTTCACATATTGTCTTCGTCTCACACATAGGTAGGTATACCAACATGTACCCTTCCCATCAAGCACACACGCACATAGACTATAACAATAATTTAAAATGAAAATCCATTAACTATGATACTGATTACAGTTGGCCTGTTTAATGACCGGTATCGTGATGTGCCAACATTAACCTAACGTGCTCGCATTGAAAACCATCTAACTTTAATCATTAAGGTATACGGTTATGGAACTTTGGGGTTTTCAATTTTGAAGGATAACTACACTTTAACGTATGTGCTTGGTTGGCCTCTTTGTCTTACAATGCCTACCTATATGAAGTGCTACACAGATCTTTTGGCCCCTGAATGACATTGACAAGGGCGATGCTGGTAAACTTTTGTGAAATCGTCACAGAATTTTAAAACACTTTGTTTTTTCTGTAAACATAACATGGGAAACACAGCTTGTACTACATGTCTTATGAAAAAAAAAGTTGGAGTCGACCTTACCTATTGTAGGGGATTCTTATTGAAACACCTTATTACATACACTTTTCATTTATTAAGCCGCGCACTTATGGAATACTAACTCGTTTTACATTTCAATTTTTCTTAAGTAGTTTTCTACTAGGGTACAAGTAGCGGGTAGGCCCACTGATAATTATTTATATTTTATGCTTCTAAACCAATCAACAATAAGAAAGGCCGGGATATTTTGGTCAAGCATGAGCCTAATTCTCGACAGGTTTAGACCTGTTCGGACAAGTTTTTGCTTGCTCGAGGGCGATACCATTTGTTGCGTATGTGTGTAGGTGTCTGTTAATGTTTTACCTGTGTGTTTTTGTCGAGTTAGAACCTGTTTTATGGGTGATACCATTAGTTTAGATATTTATTTACCTTTTGAGGATGTGTGGGGTGCTAACTACGTTTCTTATTGATTGGTTTATAGCTACATTAGGTATTGATAAAACTTATTATTAACTATGGGAGATGAAAACTATCCCTATGCTTAAGAATGTAACAACGAATTACCTATCTATTTTACCTATAAGAAAATGGTTTTTATTGTTTAATCAAACTCTTAATTATTAATCAGTTCTTCTTGTAGTCGCCAACAGTCTCCCCCTCAGTGCGTTGCACTCCATCTCGTTGGGGCGACGTTGCTGGTACGATCAGGACTAGGCGCGATGCTGGCCGCCGCAGGACACCCGCTGCAGTTCGCACGTCTACGATCCTGGTTCTTCCGTCTGGTCCGGGATGAGTGGCGACTATCTCGCCGCGTGGCCACGAGTACCGTGGCAGGGTGTGGTCGACGATCAGGACTATGTCGCCCAATGTAGGGTCCTGATAGTGAGGACCTTGGTTGTAGCGTGGCGAGAGAGTTGGTAGGTACTATCTCAACCACCTTGACCAGAAATGATCGGTCAAGCGTTGGGATGTCTTCCAGTTGGGAGAACCGATGAGTTCTGTGTCGTCGAAGGAGCCAAAGAGGGTAGCTCCGCATGAGCGCCCGATGAGGAAATGGTTCGGGGTCAAGGCTTCTTCTTCTTCTGGGTCGGTGCTGACGGAGAAGAGGGGTCTCGAGTTCACGATGTGCTCGGCCTCCAGAAGCAATGTGTGGAGTATTTCTTCTTTAGGTTGCCGCTCGTGTAGTGTTGCTGAGAGAGCGACTTTTACGGATCGCACCATTCTTTCCCAGGCTCCGCCCATGTGGGGGGCTCCAGGAGGGATGAACTTCCAAACGATGCCCATTTTGTTTACTTCTTTTCCCAGAGTCTCGATGGCTGCAGTGATTTCTCTGTTGGCACCGATGAAGTTGGTTCCGTTGTCGCTCAGGATAATTTTCGGTGTTCCTCTTCTGGCGATCATTCTTCGTAGCGCGAGGATCATGGAGTCGGTTGATAGGGAGCTAGCCAATTCTAAATGAATCGCTCTTGTGGTGAGGCACGTGAACAAAGCTCCCCAACGTTTCTCTGTACGTCTTCCAATGGTAACAAACATAGGTCCGAAATAGTCTACTCCTAGGCAGGTGAAGGGAGGGCTGGCCTTTGTTAGACGTTCAGGTGGCAGATCTCCTTGAGGTGTGATCTGTGGAGTCTTCTTCCGAATTCTACACCATCCGCAGTCTCGTGCTACCTTTTTTACCATGTTTCGAAGCGATGGTATCCAATATTTCTGCCGGACCTCATTCATCACGGTGTTGTGGTTCCCGTGATTGAAAGCTTCATGGAGGTATTTCACTAGCAGCTGGGTTATTCGGTGACGTTTGTCCATCAGGATCGGATTCTTGTATGAAGCTATCAAGTACTTGGCGGCTCCGATGCGGGTGGATAGTCTGATGAGCCCGTCTTCTAATTTGATCGTGAAGTTCTTCAGGTTGGATGTCGAATTAAGGTCTTCTTTCTTACGCAGGGCAGCTAGTTCGTCTGGGAAGCTGTCTTCTTGCACTCTTTTTATCAGCAGTTGTTCCGCCTTTTCTATGTAGAGTGCAGATTTTGGTAGAAAGGCCGCTTCTTTTCTGCTTGGTCTCTTTTCCGACGGTTGGATCTTCTGTTTTTGTATCTTTTTCCAGGCTGGGTCTTGGGTTCTTCTGGTGATGAGTTTTGTGATGTTCACCTTTTTCTTTATTTTTCGCTTGAAAACGTCTATGGCTTGTAGGTACCTTGCTGTTGCGTGAAGTAGGCGTATCCAACTGGAAAATCTCTCTGGATCGGGCACGATGACAGGTATGACTTTCCTGACGCTTAACGTGATGGCGTTAGGCTTTTCCTCGCCCGTATCGGTGATAGAGACTTTTTTCTCTTCTGTAGGCCAATTTCTGGGATCTTCACGCAAGAAGGCTGGGCCGTTAAACCATCGATGTGTTACATCGAATTTAGACGGGGTTTCTCTGGTAGCGTCGTCGGCTACGTTGTGTTTCGTCGGAACCCAGCGCCATTCTTTATGCTTCGTCAGCTCTTCTATCTCGGCGAGACGGTGCGCGACGAAGGGCTTGAAACGCCTAGGGTCTGATTTGATCCATGTCAGCGCTGTTCTGGAGTCGGTCCAGAAGTATCTTCGGGTCGTCGTTAAATCCATTTCTTGGCTTGTACTATTGGCCAAGCGGCTTCCCAGTAGACACGCTTGTAGTTCGAGTCGAGGTATTGAAGTTGGCTTGAGAGGTGACACTCTAGCTTTCGCCGTTAGCAGCTTTACTTCCACGCGATTGTCCGGATGTTGAGAGCGCCAGTACACCGCGCAAGCGTATGCCTTCTCACTTGCATCGCAGAATGTGTGCAGCTCCCCCTCGGTCGCGTCGTATGTGAAACAGCGAGGAATTCGAAGGTCTTCAAGTTTCCTCAAATCTTCAAGCCACTTTCTCCATTCCTGTTCTCTTGGTGGAGGTAATATCTCGTCCCATTCTAGGCCGGACCTCCACAAGTTTTGAAGCATCACTTTTCCCTGTACGGTTATGGGTGACGCCAATCCTAATGGGTCAAAGACCGACATCACTGCGCTTGTCGCTTCTCTCTTCGTCGGTGCGCGTTTTCCTTCCTTGGCTTCGTCGGGGGTGTTCCGTAGACTCAGAGTGAAATGAAGACTGTCTTCTTGGACGTTCCAATTGAGTTCCAAGGTTTTCTCGACTTGATCCTTAGGTTCTCCTAGCACGATGGAGTTTGTCTTGGTGTCTGCGTCGGTGAACTCTTCAACCGTCGAAGGGTTGTTGCTCGCCCAGCCTCTCAAGAGGAATCCCCCTTTCTTGTGGATCTCATTCACATCTCTTGATACTTTGTTAGCTGTCGCTGCGTCGGGAAAGCTTGCGATGTAATCGTCCATGTAATGGTTTCGGTTTATCGCTCTGACGGCTTCTGGACAGCAATTGGTGAAATCTTCTGCATTTCTGTTCTTTACATATATAGCGGTACACGGCGAGCAGGCGGCTCCGAATATTAATGTTGTCATTCTGTATTCCTTATTTTTCCAAAGAAATCGAAGGCTGTCTCTATCTTCTTCATTGATTTTTATTCTCAGAAACATCTCTTTGATGTCTGCGACGACGGCTACTGCTTCTTGGCGGAACCGGAGCAGGACACCGAACAGTGATTGTAGCAAGTCGGGTCCTGCTAACAATGCGTCGTTCAGCGATTTTCCATTTGATTTAGCGGCGGCGTCGAAGACCAGTCTCATCTTCTTCTTCTGGGGGTGGACAACGGCGAAATGCGGCAGGTACCATGATCTTGAGGAGGCGGGTTCGTCTGTTACTTCCTCGGCGTATTTACTGTTGATCAGGTTTTCGACCTGCTCTTCATATTTTCGTTCAAATTCTTTGTCCTTTAAGAACTTTTTCTCCATTCCCCTTAGTCGTCGCGCTGCAGCTGTTTTGCTTTCCGGCAGGCTTTCTTCGTCCGTCTTCCAGATCAAACCTGCACTGAATCTTCCATCAGGTAATCTTTTCGTCGTGGTATGCAGCAGGCCAAGAGCCCGTTGGTCGATGTCGCTGGACGGTCTCCTCGCGGCGATTCCTAGGGCTTCGATGTCGAAGTGGTTTCTAATCATCTTCTCGAGGCAATCATCTTTTCCTTCAGGCAATGTCACAAGATGATTCACTATTCGTACCGCAGTATTATTTCTTGACTTGGTTCCGTGCAAGACCCAACCCAACTGGGTTCTGGAGGCTACTGGCTTGCTTCGGTCGCCAACTTTTACTTCTTGAGACACGATCAGATGCCAATTGTCCTGTCCGATGAGTACAGTAGGACGAGCGTTTGGATATTTCAGTTGCTCTGCTATCTTTTCCAGATGTGGGCAGTCTTCCAGATCCTTATCGCTGACTTCTTGGGGGGGACAAGTGCAAGGCCTTAACGGTGTATCCTGACATTTTCTCCATGCTGCGCTCGAATCTTCCTCTGATCTTGATATCGACCTTCTTTGACTTCTGGCTCATTCGGTGACCTCCCACGCCCTCGATTCTTAATTCTTCTTCAGGGCCCTGGGCTCCGATCATGTTCACGATGTCTTCTTCTATCAGGGTCACTGTTGATCCTTCGTCCATGAGGGCGTAGACTTCGGCTTTGGCATCTGGTCCCCATAGTTCTACTGGCACGATTTTCAAGTAGGCTGTTGATATTGTCCGCGTTGCATTCACTGTCGATGCTACAGCTTGGGTATCTTGCGTGGCTGGCTTCGTCCTTTCTTCTGAATGTTACATCACATGGTGACTTCTCTTGCATTTTCCACACGGCTTTGCTTTACAGCTGAATCTTCTATGTCGTCCCAATAGGCATTTGAAACATATGAAAGCTCGCTTGGCTTGTTCCAATCTTTCTTCTATGGAAGCGTTGACGAACTTATTGCATTTCAACAGTGCGTGTTCCCCAGCACATTCAGGACAGGCGATCTTCTCTGGTTTCTTGGTGTCGTCCTTGCATGAACAGACTGTCGCTGTTTGTGGTTCATCTTCTTCTTCTTCATCATCCGAATCTTCCTCGTTCGATGAATGTTCTTCTTCATTGTGCCGTGTGACTCGAGTGGCGTTCACGCCGCGGGAACCGGGAGGTCGCATGCGGTTTCTTAATCCTTCTTTCTTCACCTTGGTACCCATGAACTCGTGCATTTCGAACTGATCCACCATTTGGTTGAAGAAGTTCATAAGGCTGATGAGGATTGGTTCATCATCTTCTTCTTTGGATGCTCTGTAATCGTACCACCTGAATCGCACCAGGATGCACATCTTCTCAATTATACGATTCGCTATATCACTTGAGTGCAGATAACTTTGCTTCTTCATTTGTTTCACAACGCTGACTGTATTGGCCACTGCTCCAGCGTATCTCACCAACTCTCTTGCGTCTTCAGACATGGGGGTCAGCTTCTCTATGTTTTCTATCTCGCTTCTTATCAGATAAGTGGGTCTTTCGAATCGGCGTTCTAATGCAGTTATTACCTCTTCTGGATCCACTTGTGTATAGAGAAGGGACTTCACTGCTTCTTTGGCTTTCCCTTTTATTGCTCTTCTTAATCTTCCCATGTTCTCGATTCCACTGAAGAGAGCCTGCGAGTCCTTGTATGTTGCTTTAAAGGCCATCCAATCTCTTGCGTCGCCGTCAAATTGGTGTAGCTCGCTGACATACTTAGGCGCGCGTTGCATAACCGCTGTTGCCTTGCTGTCTGTTGCTGATTTGACTGCTTCCAATATTGCTTCGGCCAGCTGACTGGCAGGGGTCGTCGTGGGTGGCGTCGTTTCTGCTGTGTGCGGCGCTTCCTTTGCCTTTGACACCCATGCTTCAGTAGCCTTTTCAGCAGCGGCTTTGGTCGCGGTATCTTCTTCATTATCACTCAAGTCCGTATCGTCTTCGCAGACACGCGTTAATTCCAACTTGGTGTTCGCCAGCTTAGCTTTCATCTTGATTTCTTCCAATTGTAATTTCTCTAATTCTAATCTGGCTTCTATTTCTTTCTTCTTATTGCTTGCTTTGTTTGAAGTCGGCTTTGCCTTCTTTTTATTTTCTACCAAGGTAGCATCGGCTTCCTCGACCACGGTTGTGTCTTCGGTAAGCGCGCTGCCGTCTGTCACCTCTTCGGAGGTGGTAGCTGACGTTTCCGTAGTTTCTTCTTCCGTGGTCGAGCGTGTGCTATCTCCTTTACGGCTTCGCGTCATCATTATTTATTCACTTTCACAGCACTTATTGTCAATATTGTTCAGTAACTTACCGGTGTTTATATGTTAGTCCTTTAGCAGAGGACGCGTTGAAGCGAAGGCGTACACACACACTTCCACTTATACAGTACATACACACATTAAAACTTTAGTTCCGTGTCCTTTATGTACTCACTAAACACCGTTCACGTAACGCTTATGCACTCACTAAACACCGTTCACGTAATGCTTATGTACTCACTAAACACCGTTCACATAACACATATACTCATTACGCAGGTTAACATAACACTTATGTACTCACTATGCACATTCACAAAACACTGGAACAAGCAGGGCTTCGAGTGACACTGGGCTTCGAGAGGGCGCGGCGTGGCTCGTAGTCGACCCTCCCAGCTATAATCTTCACTCGGCAGGTCGTGTGCCCGCCAACAGGTCTTCCGTGGAGGGCCTAGCTTCGAGAATAATCGATCTTCCTAGTCGTTTATTCCCAGCAATAATCTTCGGCGGCACACGTAGGGCTTCAAGTGATACGGGGGCTTCGAGAGGGCGCGGCGTGGCTCGTAGTCGACCCTCCCAGCTATAATCTTCACTCAGCAGGTCGTGTGCCCGCCAACAGGTCTTCCGTGGAGGGCCTAGCTTCGAGAATAAGCGATCTTCCTAGTCGTTTATTCCCAGCAATAATCTTCGGCGGCACACGTAGGGCTTCGAGTGATACGGGGGCTTCGAGAGGGCGCGGCGTGGCTCGTAGTCGACCCTCCCAGCTATAATCTTCACTCAGCAGGTCGTGTGCCCGCCAACAGGTCTTCCGTAGAGGGCCTAGCCTCGAGAATAAGCGATCTTCCTAGTCGTTTATTCCCAGCAATATTCTTCGGCGGCACACGTAGGGCTTCGAGAGGGCGCGACTCGTAGAACTAATCTTCACGTAACTTACCAAAATACGTAAGCTTCTTGTAAAACGCTGCTTATCTTCATACAGCGATATATCTTCAAGTAGCTTCTGTATTCTTCGTGTATCTTCAGGCTCAGGCTTCAGTTCTTCAATCCGGCTGCAGAAGGACCAATTCTTATAGGGGATTCTTATTGAAACACCTTATTACATACACTTTTCATTTATTAAGCCGCGCACTTATGGAATACTAACTCGTTTTACATTTCAATTTTTCTTAAGTAGTTTTCTACTAGGGTACAAGTAGCGGGTAGGCCCACTGATAATTATTTATATTTTATGCTTCTAAACCAATCAACAATAAGAAAGGCCGGTATATTTTGGTCAAGCATGAGCCTAATTCTCGACAGGTTTAGACCTGTTCGGACAAGTTTTTGCTTGCTCGAGGGCGATACCATTTGTTGCGTATGTGTGTGTAGGTGTCTGTTAATGTTTTACCTGTGTGTTTTTGTCGAGTTAGAACCTGTTTTATGGGTGATACCATTAGTTTAGATATTTATTTACCTTTTGAGGATGTGTGGGGTGCTAACTACGTTTCTTATTGATTGGTTTATAGCTACATTAGGTAACGATAAAACTTATTATTAACTATGGGAGATGAAAACTATCCCTATGCTTAAGAATGTAACAACGAATTACCTATCTATTTTACCTATAAGAAAATGGTTTTTATTGTTTAATCAAACTCTTAATTATTAATCAGTTCTTCTTGTAGTCGCCAACACCTATCTGACTACAACTGACAAGAAATGGCAAAATAAGCTAAGGGTTCAAAGTCTCTTTTAAAGTCTTTATGAGAGTTGCTCAGACTAACACTCACATTAAATTAAAAAAGAAATGAAAGTTAACCGCAAAAATCTCGAAATAAACATAACGTTCACAAAAACGTTTAATATAATTTTGTAAAAGGAGTAATCATAATACAAACAAGAAAACTCTGTGTATTCTAATCTTCTTACCACGACTCGAGAAGAAAAAGTATTAATTAAGCTGTCAACACTTACTTTATGTTTGCCCAAATTTGTGACAGCACAGCCCAGTACTGCTTCTCTTCCTAAGAAGAACGTGTGGTTTCCAATAGGTCGTTCGAATTCTGGTTCCTCAGAAAACTTCTTTGTCGTCATCTGAGAATCTGGAACAATTAACATAAAGTATTTTAAAAACAATGTAAGTAATCCTACGACGACGCGGGCTCGCTAAACTAGTATTGCTATCATTTTGTAACTGACCATTGTATATCTAATGGCCATGGTAGTGTATTGTTATTAAAGCATATGAGTTAGAATGGAATTGAAACATTACATCACAAACAGTTAATAATACAGTAGGTAGTAATGTAGGTAAAATGCACCCATTGATTTATTCATTCGGCTCACGCAAACGATTATATCATAATTAATCCAACCAGTTAGTTACTATTCACGTGGAAAAGGACAGAAATTGTGAGAAATTAGAGTAAAACGATAAATGAAGCCATTATTTTAATCTAGTATGTTCATGTTAGTCTATCAAATAAGGAATAATTATAGCTATAAGAAGCAACTCTTTTACCGACGCTTGCCAGCTGTGTCGTTGATACCCTGAGTTTACATTTAAGCGAACTTATGTTTTGAACTAGGCCCAGACGAAGATGGCGGGATGAGCTGGACTGCTTCAACAAGAACCGGTCCTTAGAAGCTTTAAACAGAGATACCTAAGTGGAAGGAGAGTAGAGAAGCCTTTGCCCTGCATTCGGACATCACAGGCTTTTAATTAATAAAATACGAGTAATGTCTTGAATTCACACGACATGCCATTCTCGAACAAACGATTCTTGAATCAAAATTACAACTATACTACAGCAATTAGGCTTAAAAAACCTTTTTCCAAAAAAAAAGCCGACTTCCGGAAAAACATTACAAAGTGAAAATTAACTAATTTCGGAAGACGGTTTTTTTTGGAACGAAGTTCCTTATCGCGCGTTGCGAAAGGGGGCTAGACGGAAAAAATTAAGACCAAAAGTTGTAACGACACTTTTTGCTACATTGTTGTAAGCCGTGCGGCGTGCGCGTGTTTCTCTGCAGACAGAGACACAGACAGAGTGCGCATATATATATATATGTGTGCGTGTGTGTGTGTATGTATATGTACAATTTTTAAAATTGTATTACAATTCCTTCACTAATTAATCGAAAGGAACTTCGTTCCATCCGGGTGTCCCTTGACACCTCTCAAGTTTTTATTTTTTTGTCACCGCCTTCCGAAATTAAAGTTTATTTATCACTTTGTAGTGTTTTTCCGGAAGTCGGTTGTTTTTCACTTTTTAATAATAGTACCGACCCCACACCAACTCAAAATATCATCATCCTTGGGATCAAAACAATGCATATTTATGCGGTAGCAGCAATCGCGGTTGATTTGCTGTCATTCTTTGAAGAGTTCCGATGTCTATCTCCGAAACGCATCATCGGATTTATATGAAATTTAAATGGGACTATTTCGAAATAAACCCTTTTCGAACAAAAATAGAATTTTTCAAATCCGTTTATATTATGACGCAGTTATGCCCGAACATACATAAACAAAATATAAGCGTGTCGAATTGATCCATCCTTCTTTTTGAATTCGGTTAAAAATTGCGAGAAGGACAATTAGTGTCACGTGTGTAGTCAATAACGTCTTAAAGCTAAGTTAATATGTAGGCAGGTATTAGGGCGAAACGAGAACATCCAATTTTAAAATCATCTGAATGTATGTTACGTTCTCTCCGCGGAGTCGTGTTAGGCCCAGATCTTAATCTTCACTTCCACGATGCAAGTTTATTGTAAATAAAATTTAAAAAATTCACTGTTGCCGTCTGAACAACACGTACAATTGTATGGCAACTAACTTGCTCATGTGGTACAACAATTGTTGTAGGATATGAGCCAGTTAGTTGCATTCAAAGCTGGTATAGGTGTGAACAAAACTTACAATAAAATCGTAAAAAGTTCTTGAAATAAAATTTTCTATCATATACACCGTGACATTTTAGTCGTCTTACAATGGCAGCCCACTTCATGTACCCAATGACTGCTATCTACCACCATTCACAAAAAAACATTTTTTTGAACATTTGCATAATCAAAAACATGAAAATATTACTAAAACGCATGACGTAGTTTGAAACACCCTGTTATGGAGATGGAATTAATGATGGAATGTAATGGTAGGTAGTACTTATCTTCTACCGTTTGGTACGTAAACATTATTAACAGGAAGGGTGTTTCATAATTCTGAAGCATTCATTATTTTTCTTTGTATCTAATAGCTTAATTAATGGTAACAATGTTTTAATCGCGCCTAGAGGTATGTTATGACGGATATATTGAGTGGACCACCTTTGTAAGACGACTAAAATGTCACGGCGTATACATAACGAACAAAACGAAACGAAAGTTTACAAAAAAGTTGAGACGAAGTTCAATAAAATTGAATTAAATATTTGGCAGCGCATAAACAAGCAATTTTAGAATTTATTTTATTGTATATTGATATGCTGTGTTTAGATGACGCGAAACTTGGCATTGGATTATTGAATGGCAATAATTGAACGTGCTTGATGGCATGCAATTATTACTCTTGAACGTTCTAGAAATTTGCATTGTGTAAATGTGACTTAAGTTTTAACTTATAACAAACAGTAATATAAAGGAATCGTAATATACTTAAAATAAACCCTTCTGCAATTATTATTAGCGTAACAAAAACGTTAAAAAAGCCATGTTTAAAACTCCTAGCAGTAAATCAAAAGTTAACGGTTTAATTTGCAAGCTAAATTCGTAATATTTTGAATATTTTCACTTCTTTGGAGTTGGTAACTTTTTGGGCCATGATTTATTATTCAGAATTATTCCGCAAGAAACTAGAAAAGAGGGCATTTAAACGGTTAACGAACTTTCGTATATATAAACTATATACAGATAGCTGCATTGATAGAGTTAGTCACGCATCGAAATGCCTTTGAAATGTTTAGCCTTTCAGTCAACATTGTGGATTATAATAACGGGATATCGGGAGGCCAGGCTGTTGCATCTGATTGCTGATTCGTGACTTCGTCAGCACGGTAATCCATAGTGGGCGTTAAACTTCAGGAAACGTTGAAATAAATACGCTGTAGCGTTGACTGTTCACTATTTTAATTTTACAGACACTTAAATGACATAAACAATTAAGGATTGCAGCAATAATTAACGATTTAGAGCCAATGGGTTTGCGAGTGACCACCACGTGCAACGGCTGTCAACAACTTAATGAATTGACACCACGTCGCCCGCCATGACAGACGCAACTCCATTCGGTGTTACCCGCTCTTAATTAAAATTACCATTTAGTTGAATTCAAATCGATTAATCGTTAAAATAACAGAATAAAATTACAACTCTCGAAATTAACTGATTTTCATTATTTAATAATGCCACGCGCCGTTATGTACATATTAACCCTACATTAAAATTGGAGCAAACTGCAAACACTACTTTCATTGCTGTTTTCTTTACTTCAGTGTAAAATTTACTAAGATCCTGTCCATTATTAATTATACGGAAATAAAAGCGGAGATATATCTCTCGTCTTTAAGAAATACAAAGCCATCTTTTATTCCATATCCAGTTCCTATATGACTGCTAGATTATAAGCCTACCGACCTCATCTAGTTTTCAAATATGATTAACGTGTTTGTACAAACTTACTTACAGAAATAAAAATATTTATCACTAACTTTTGCTAGCGGCTTCGCGCGCGTGGGTGTCGAAAATTATCCCAAGGGAACTTACAACCGAAATAATAATATCCTATTTGTTAATCCAGGTTATAATCTATCTGTGTCCCTAATTTCATATAAATCCGTTCAGTCATTTTCGCATGTTTGAGTAACAAACATCCAAACATCTAAACATGTAAACTTTCACATTTATCCTTACTAATATTATAAATGCGAAAGTAACTCTGTCTGTCTGTCTGTCGCGCTTTCACGCCAAAACTACTCAACCAATCATCATGAAATTTGGCAGAAATCTAACCTGGGATATGGAGAACGACATAGGCTACTTTTTACGCGATAACCGACCTCCACGCGGGCGGAGCCGGGGGCAAAAGCTAGTAATATTATAAGTAGGATTAACGCTAATAAAAGTGAAAAAAATAGAACTAATACAGCAACATATTATTGCTATGATCATAATTTTATTTGACTGACTACTTGATTAATTGTTACGTAATTATGATGACGAAATTTAAATATTTGTACGCCACTAAGGCCAAACATGACTGGTCTAAACTATAATGTAATTTAATAACTTGCATGCTCTGTATGTGTACTCATGTTTCCACAAATAAAGAATCTTGTATCTTGTATCTTGTATCTTGTAACTCAGTAATAAACCCCGAGCTCAAAGAAATTATCCACAGCATAAAAATAGACCAGATATTTCGAGTAACCCACATAATCTATCTTTTCTTTTACCGTCATCAGAAGCAACAGGCCATTAAACCAGTAAACCCTGAACTAATAAAGTTGCCAACAAATAAAACTAGTTAACACTTCAAAACTCGCTATCAGGTCCCCGAGACCCAATCAACGTGAATTTTTTATTCTTTTTTCAAGTTGCAACATAGCTCTGACGTCATTCGATCGAGGAGGTGTAAATTGTACCAAAGGCAGTTTGTTACGTATTTTTATTTAGAAAGTTGAGTTTTACTTGGTTTTGGAGCATGACGAGACTTGAATTTTTCATGGAGTTGAATCGTTGGATTTTTCGTAGGGATCCAGGAATTTTCCAGTTCGGAAATGAGGTTATTGATATACATTAGGTTATACAGGAAAACGTTTGTGCATACAGGTGTGTGTCTATTTGGACTCTACTAGTATCCTACTTCCTTACTAATATTATAAATGCGAAAGTAACTCTGTCTGTCTGTCTGTCGCGCTTTCACGCCAAAACTACTAAACTGATCGTCATTAAATTTGGCAGAGATATAGCCCGGGATATGGAGAAGGACCTAGGCTACTTTTTTAAGCAATGACCGACATCCACGCGGGCAGAGCCGCGGGCAAAAGCTAGTAAGTAGTATTATAAATGTGAAAGTTTATATGTTTGTTGCTCAATCACGCAAAAATGGCTTAACGGAATAGAATATAATAGAATATAAAATGTATATTTATGTATATATAATAGAATATAAAATATAAAAATATATATTTGCTGTATTTGGCTTAAACATGGGATAAAAATATGGTAAAAAACAGAATAACAAGAGAATACATGTTTTTGCTGAACAGTTTTAAGCGTTAAAATTTGCACAAGCATATTTGACATTTAACATTTATAGTCAAAGAGTTCTTTGACACTATAAAAACTATGACTATACAACCATCCATGAAATTTATTTTTGAATAATCTCTTATTTAAAGTCTTGACATTACTTGGTATCTTATTATATATACGTATACACATGGATATACAACTTTTATTATGTTTAGCTAGTCTCGGAAGGGTATCCAGTACAAGCATGTGGGGGGGTCTCGTCGGTTACAAGGATATAAATCATCTGCCTTACTGAACAATTCCTTATATTTCCACACAAAGATACGTTTCATAAATGTAAAAAGAGGGTAGCGACAACTAGCCAAGCTTTTTAAATATCGGCCTACAGAATTCGTCAGGTCGAAGCCCGTTTATTGCTACATTTTTTCATTGCATTTTTTTTTTTCGGATTTGCGTGTTTGGCACAAAGATAGTTTATAGCCTAGATTAACACACAAGATACTTTTTATCCCGGTAGTACGTCTCCGTGGAAGAATTAACGACCAGCATGCGGGGGCAGCCGTTGGTAAAAGCCAGTTTACTAATAAACCTAGCGACACTAGTTCGAGGTTATCTCAATTTTAGATTAAAAATTCACCACCTTTTTTGACTGAAATGAGGCAAATACGCACCAATACGTAACATAGCTTCTGCTTAATTTTAGGTTATGCCTGAATCATCAAGTATATTCACAACTCCACCACTTCCAGGCTCATTACAATTCTCCAAATAGCAGCGGTTAACGGTTCTGTGTTTTGACAGCCTCTCGGAGCGGTCTCATTTACATAGATCACTTCAAAGTTGGATGCTGTACCTACAGACTGTTGGTCTGTGTAGTTCATCTTCATAGAGTACTTAGTTTAATATCTTTTGATGTTTTAGTGTATTTGGTGAAATGTAGTTGCTAAGAACTAGGGAAGAATGGTATGTGAGAAATTTTGTCCTAGCTGTAAGTTTAATAGATGGACTGACTACCCAGGTTACGTTGGTAAATTTTGTCCTATCTGTAAGTTTAGTAGATGGACTGACTACCCAGGTTACGTTGGTAAATTTTATCCTATCTGTAAGTTTAATAGATGGACTGACTACCCAGGTTACGTTGGTAAATTTTGTCCTATCTGTAAGTTTAATAGATCGGCTGCCCCATGTCAAAAGCTAGTAACTGTTTTTGACCAAATTTTACAGGAGAGCGTAAAAACATGTTTTAGGCTAGCCCTTCTAAACTATACATTGTCTGTTGAGAATTTATTGTTAAGAAGAAGAAGTAGTATGTAAACCTTAACTTGTTATATAAATTACCTGTTCATAATATATTGTATACATTTTATAATCCAAATTTATATTTAAAAAAATCAACTAAGAAAAATTTTACACTCAAAACCACTTCAAAACCTAGTAAGAAGTCTTACTAGATTTTGACCTGGTTCGAAAATATCATCTATAATCAACTTGCCCGGATCAAAACATAGCAAGAGTTATTAATAGTTTGTAATCTAATTTATAATTATGATTACGTAGAATCGTTTTTGTCTAGACCAAATAGGGTAACTATAACAGGAGTAAAAAAATTACACAGGTAAGTAAATACAAACCTAGTAATAAAATCAGATTTATTTACTCATTATCAATCAGAAAACTTCGAAAAAAAGATTTAAATTGCTTCCATTTGGTCAACAAATGACAAATCTGCCGATTGATTATTTGTAGGCAAATTACGCCAAAAAGATTTTCTTGATTCTGGCATCATCGGTAGTAATTTAGAAATTATTTCATTCTTCTTTATTTCTTTAACTCCTCTCGGTTCCTCGACAGTGACCACTGGAGATTGGACATCAAATTTTTTTTGTAAGAAATCCAGTTCTTGCAAATTTTCATCAAACCTGAAATAAAAACATGGAATATGTAATTATATAAAGTTTTGTATAATTTTGTAATTAGTGACAGGATTTTATTAATAAAGCTAATGTCAATGAAAGACTGTTAAGAAAAATAAATATGTTCAATGAGATTCGACATAGTAATATCTAGCTAAATGTGATCTAATTGAAATGTAGCTTAGTTTTTTTTCTATAGATTTATTAAATAAAACTTAATATACCTGGTTTTATAAAAAAGGTTTTTTGAACCCTTTACAAATTTGGCCTGAACTACAGATTTTAACTGAAACTCTCTGAGTGGTTCACCTAAACGCCCAGCTCTCTTTTTCTTAGGCCAGTTGTGACGATGTAGAATTTCTAATATTTTGATATTTTTTCTTGACCTTAACACACAATCCTTAAAATCGCCAAAATCGTAAATATTACGTTCGCGTCTCATTCTTTGCTCGATGTTTGCATGAACGGCATCAGCAGCCATGTGAGTGTGCCCTTTAGTTAAATAATTTATTGTGATTGACTCAATGTCATTTACTTCGTTATTTACTACCATGACCATAGCAGTGAACAGCGTCCAATTATTATTTTGGGCTGTACAGTTATCAGCCCAGAGGTGAAAATGTTGCACATCCCTCTGATTATCTAAAAAAGCTTTGATAGCATCTACAATATTGCTGGCATCTCGACCAGCAATTGCTTCATGCCACAACACACATATAGCGGGATCAAGTGATTTTTTTTGAATAGGGGCAAAAGTTAAATTAAATGTTATTAATCGACTTAAAAAGAAAGCATCCTTGTATTGAGGCATTTCCGGAATTAATACCACTTTTTGCAAATCCATAGAAAAATACTTTATCCTCCTTTCATTTCCTTTTGCTCCATCTAATCGGTATCTCTCTATAGCCAAATTAACTTTCTCGTTATGTTCTTTTTCCTTTGTTCTAATATCTTCTGGCACTTCGTCACCTTTTTCTGTGTATCTTTTGCTTTCTTCTTCGTAGAATGAACAATCAGCACATTTATCACCTTTCGGCATATTAAATGATATGTTCAGTCTTTTAATCGTTTGCCTATAAACTTCCAGACCACAGCGAAAATTTGGATGAATCCGTTTAAAATCTTCATGCATTTGCTTCAGAGTCAGATAACGTGGTAAATATCTTACATTTGGAGCATTGTGTCTTCGATAATGGCTTACTACTGGTTGATAGCTTAAGATATGTTGCTCAATAATACTCTTCGGTATTTCATTTCTATTCCCTTCGGTGAAGTATTAAAAGATAAAAGATATCTTTTAATACTTCACCAAACAAATTGCCTCTTCTTAATGCTTTACTTAATCCCGTAATTATTCCATCCGTGGTACAGCCCAGAGTATCAAGAAAAAATTTTCGGCAAACAGGAATAGAATCGTTACTATCAGATTTTGGAAAATAATAGAATCTAGATTCTTTTTTTATTATATCTGCATTCCCAGCTTCATTAACTCGGCGTTTTTTAACGCCAGTTATTTGAATACACTTGTTCAAAAAATTACGTTTTGATTGAAAATTAAGGTCCCAATAATTACTCCAAATTTGAATCCTGTCTCCAAGCGAAAACGACGTACATTTACGATTACATTTTTCGGTGCAGGTCTCAATTATCATTGAATGTTTACTTTTTTGTTTGTGAGATCTTTTTGATGTTTTGACATAGTTTTCCTGTGCGTCTTTTTCATTTGCGAAAATTGGGCCTGGATAACCTGCTACAAATGTATTATTAATTGTGCTGGTATTATTGTCCTCTGTAATCGCATCTTTGGCCGTATAAATCGGGCTGGGATAGCGAGCAATAAAAACTTCGTCGTTCACCTTATTATTTTCGTCAGAAATAACTTGAGTTTCATGCTGCCTTGCCCTGCGTGGCTTCAGATATTTACTTAGCAAATTTGTAGATGAGGAAACATTTTCATCAGAACTAAAGCTTTCATTAAAATCTGAAGGTATGTAGTTAACATCAGCAACAGAATCGTCTAAATCGCTTAATGTAATGAGGTCTTCTTCTAGATCATCAGACCTTTCTGTGAAGTTATGTAGCCCAGTATAATTGTAAGTATTATTAGGGGCGGTATTAGACGTAGATGGTTGTGGTTCAGTAGGAAAATATGTATTACCAATTTTATCAGTTAATTCAGTAGTAGAAGTAAATATAGTGTCATTATTGGACATTGCTTCTGGTGCAGTCGGCAAAAAATTAGAGGGTGTTTTATAAGCAGAAGCGGCTGTAATGCTGAAAGTTAATAAAAGAAAACTTGCAAAACCATCACCAACAAACAAGCAAATGATTAATACATATAAAACAAAAATAAGCAAAAACTGAAGAGAAAAACAGTCGTTCTTGTTTTATTTTAATTATTTTTTAAATAACATTCGTGTATAAGCTGCGACAATAAAGAAACAGGTTATAACAACAAAGGCTTGTGTGCAAACGTTAGTAATGAAATGAACATATAAAATCTGCCATAAACAGCTTTAAAATGTACCTAATTAAATATACACGGTTAATACACAACACACAAATCTTACCCCAAAAATGACAAAATAATACTCACATATCATCATCAGCTGCACCGTTTGGTTCATTAATAGTACTCGTATTTATAGAATCCATTATTCGTTTTATTCGAAAATTACTAAGATAACGTCTTTTCATTGCTACGTATTTCTAACACAAATAAATCACTACAAATACTCGTAAAATTTGCCACAACGCACGTTAAATCGCCTTGAAGCTGTGCAAGTTTGTGCCGGTTCGCACGCGCCGCTCGTCAGTCTCATGATCGGGAAGAGCGCGGGGGGCGATACGAAGCGACGCACGCGCTGCATACTAGTCTAACCTATGTATTTTCTATTAAGTCAGAAAGAGATGGAAACGCCTTATAATAAAATACAACAAGTAAAACTCAGTAACTCGATATTTTAAAAGGCTTGTGAAAAGCAAAAAATCAATATTTAATACAATATTTCATTTCATAATCTAGTATGAAACTTTAAACATTTCAAAAAAATAGTAAGTGCTTACAAATACTATACTTATGAAATGGTTATATGACATACTAGGTTTTGAAATGGTTTTGAATGTGCGTTTGATGAATTTAGATGCTCTTACTAGGTTTAGGATACCCCATAACTTTTGTTTTAAGTGTATTTTTAATGTAGGTGTTTTTGCATTATGTAGGGACTACTTAGAAAAGAGTTTTTAGCTAAAAAACACCTTTTGCCTTTTTTGTAGACTTACTAGGTTTTGAAATGGGGCAGCCGAGATGGACTGACTACCCAGGTTACGTTGGTAAATTTTGTCCTATCTGTAAGTTTAGTAGATGGACTGACTACCCAGGTTACGTTGGTAAATTTTGTCCTATCTGTAAGTTTAGTAGATGGACTGACTACCCAGGTTACGTTGGCAAATTTGCTGGTAGAACTTCACAGACTTGATGGGTGTCGGTATGTAATGATGGTAAAACGAAATCAATATACAGGGTGGTAAAGACATTGACGTGCAAACTGTAACCATGAATTCAATATGCACATGATTCTAGACCCACAAAGCGTAGAAATTTTTCGTAGGTTTTGAAAACAGAAATTGCTGTTTCATAGAAAAGTGTCGAATGCAACAGATTTATTTTTGGTTACCGACCGACAGTTTTATAAAAACGACGTTTAGAATCATGTTTTGAATCCATCGTAACAGGTTTGTTTTTTGTTTTGAGGGTGGGAAATCATCAAAAAACTTTCTCCCGCTCTGGGTGGAGCAGGTGTTAGACTTTTACTGACTAAAACCCACCCGTGTTACTTCAGTTGCCTGTGTGCCAGGGGCCGCAGTATCTCTTTCGCATAACCCACACCCCTGGCAGGCATCGGCCCTTGCGGGCCCCACCAGTCGGTGCTGACATCTCTATGATGCGCCGTCGACCCGGGCTTGGTCCTTGCCGGATAGCGAGCTACCCATTACTCGCCATCCGCTAGCCCACAACTACGGTGGGTGGGGATCAGCCTGGGATTAGACTGGGGCCGATTACTTGGTAAATGACCGTGCGTCTGTATATGTAAGTATGTAAGTATACCTACTTTAAATTATAAAATGATTTTTATGAAACTTTAGTTTGCTGACTGTAAATTTAATTGATAAGTGCACTTTGTCCACATCCTAAATAATATTATAATTTCGAAAGTAAGTTTGTTCGTTTGTTACGCTTTAACGCTAAAACGGCTGAACAGATTTGGACGAAACTTGGTAAACAGATAAACCATGACTGGATAAGAACATAGAATACAGTTCTTCTTGGATCGCAGACGAAATCGAGGGCAACAGCTAGTGTTTTACAAAACATAGTTGGTAATTTACTTGAAATTATGATGTATGTTATCAAAATGTTTTGTGTAAACCGCGCTATAATAATAATAAAAATAAAACTTTTATTTAAGATAACTAAGATCCTATTTGTTAGTAATATTATAACTTATAAGTAGTGTCAGTAATACAATCTTAATTTACTCGCCCCTGTCTAACCCATGAATCGAGGTATCGATACTCATGTGTGCATTAATACATCGATTCACCTACAGACAGTCAAGTCTAAAGCTACTGTTGCGACTATCCCGAACTCTGCTCAGCATCGACGCGCACCGCTTGCGCAGAGAAGCGTAGAAGCAATAGATGCGCGCCTCTGCAAACAAACATGATGCACTACAGTGGCGGGGCAACCGCAACATTGTTCTAAGCACATTATTGTATTGTACCCGTAGGGCACGGTATGCTCTTTGAGTATAGACTGTCCACAGGGTACAGGTCTAAAAGGATGTACAGAAGGCTCTAAAGACAGTGATTTTTAGCTCATTTGTACTTCGTGCAAACCCGCAAGCAATCATGTTTGCGCTAACGGACAGTGCCCTACGTTCACGTTCACCTTAAGGACGATATGGATCGTCCTTAAGGTCGTCGGTAGTGAGATGATCCAGGTATCTGAACTGATGTACCGTAGCCAACTCATTTTCATTCAGTTTGGTGGCACGCTAGTATCAGCCCTAAAGACAACGTACTCGCTTTTCTCCACATTATATGTACATTAAGCCGTGACCATATGCATAAGTTTCACAAATTTGTAGCAATTTTCTAATGCCACAAACCGAGGCACTTAGCAACACCATGTCGTCTGCATAACTCCAATTATTAACACATAATCTCATCTATGCGACAACCAACATGCTAGCTGCTATGCTCCTCGATTAAGGCTATCACTACATAGTATAAAACAAAGTCGCTTTCTCTGTCCCTATATCCCTATGTATGCTTAAATCTTTAAAACTGTACAACGGATTTTGATGCGGGTTTTTTTAATAGATAGAGTGATTCAAGAGGAAGGTTCATATGTATAATACACCGACCTCCACGCGGGCGAAGCCGCTGGCAAAAGCTAGTTTATAATAAAACTAAAAACTCGGGGAAAGCTCAAGTCACTGTCTCACGCCACATTGCAATTTATATGGATCTGAGAGCGTGCCCCGCCTACCGTACACTATTGCTTTGATTGCTTTACCAGTACTTTAAGATATTCACTAGTTCACATGGTAGGCCCGCCAGTAGGGACTGGTCATCTCCTGGCTCCCACGGCTTATTTTAATTTCTGAATTGTTATTTTAATTTTGTTTTAATTACGGACGCTTTAATGTGCACGTCTTTTTACATTGTTCTCACATTGAAAATTTCAACATAATGATGTAACCAACTTTTTGTAACAACACCATGATTTTAAAAGAGTGTCCATGGAGTTTCTTGCCCGTTCTTCTCCATAGGTACCTACGCTTTGGAATGGGCAACTAGCTTCATTTTCCTAACTCGCCGACCTTGACAATTCAAAAGTGCCTGTAATTGGTTGATTTGAAATAAATGCTTTGAGTTTGAATTTGAGGCCCTACTTCTTGTAACTTTAGCGATTCGTTTGATGTTAGTTAAAGCCAATGGCCACCAAAACATAAGATTTTTTTTTTACTTTTAATTGAATTAAAGCTCTGGCTCGGTGCTATATTTTTAGGTATCTATAGTTGATTGAATTTCCTTTATTAAAATTACATAAAATATGATAGTTTATGCTCAAACTTTTGAGAATTATACTAAGAAAAATATTGTATTGAACTCGGTTTTAGCATTGTTTTATCATACACTATTTTATTTTTATAAAATATTTTTGAATAAGTATTTTCTTTGAACATTCAGTGGCAAAATTAATAATTAATCTACTCGATTAAATTGGACGAATGTTGGTCAAATTACAAGCATAGTGTGATTATGACAGTGTTTAACTTTATCTTTGAGTGTCAGTAGTACCACACAGTCCAACGACCTATAAAGTAATAATTATTGTTGTTATCAAAAGTACTTCTTACTTATATGTATAAACTTGTCCAGATAAAGCATCCATACCTCATCGGATCATAATTGCGAATGTAACTCCGTAATGTAACTGTAATTGTTGTAAATGTGTGTAACTGTTTTCTGTCAGTCAGTCTTTCTAAGTCAAGTTCTTCTAACTTAATAGACAGCTGTGCTGCTGGGGAGTTTGTTGCGCCACTTCTTCTTCCCAGCTATAAAGCACTAGGAAGTGGTGAAGGGCGGGCGTTTTGGGTGGACTGTCTTATGTAATTTTGACGTTCAAAAAGAGCTGACTCTCAGCTTAGTTTGAATAAATGCCTTTTGATTGTCGGTGGAAAGGATTTCGATGATAGGCAAAAAAGTAGATCATGACCTGGGTTAGGACATAGGATACTTTTTGTTTCGATGATACGTTCCCGTGGGATAATATCCGACCACAACGTGAAAGGTGCCGTAGAAAAAATCTAGTAGCCTATAAATTAAATAGCATTCTTGTAATTACAATCCTTTTCATTTGGTATCCATTGTGTTATTTTTGGTTATCGACCAGACGATTTGACAGAAAAAATCTAGTAGCCTATAAATTAAATAGCATTCTTGTAATTATAATCCTTTTCATTTGGTATCCGTTGTGTTATTTTTGGTTATCGACCAGACGATTTGACAGAATCGAAAAGATAATTTTAAACGTTTTCTATTTTGTTCATCGACAAAAATTGTTAACAAAATCCTCTTGGACTTAACTTGTCGAATACCTTCGCAGTCTATTCACGACCTAAGAAGCATCAAAGTAATCAATTCTATTCAATAATTAACTCTACAACCACTTGTAGACTAAATTAGGCCTTAGTTTCTTGGAAATAAAGTTCGGTATAGGCTATCCATACCCTATCATTGATGAACGGACTTAGTACCAAAACTCTCTTTGTTATTACTAACCTAGTTATAAAGTTTGATATTTCGCAGGTAGTCAGCAAATGAACCCTTGCTTTTGGTAGATTTTTTGTATGAATGGACTTTGAAGTTGAGATGAAGCTTGGAACATTTATCTTGGTTAGTGACAGTCTGTATTATTGATCGTTTGCAACTCCTTTTTCTGAGGAGCTCACAGCCGCACGGGTCATTCGAAAGTTAAGCTACTTTATCACATATACATCTATCACAAATTTACATATCGCGACCCCTTCGTGCCTCGAAAAGCACGTTAAGCCGTTGGTCCCGGCTATAAATTGTGGATTTGTGACAGTCGTTACGAGTCGTCAGAATTCCGGAAATCTGACAACCAGTCTTATCAAGGAAAATTGTATTACCCAGTAACTGGGTTGATGACGTCAGATAGGCAGTCGCTCGATGTGAATTACTGTTATTTAGCTGCATCCGGAAGCCGACCCCAAAAGAGTTGATAACAGGCGTTGCCAAATTTACCAAGATTATTAAGCAACACTTTTTTCTACTAATCTTTTAAGCTTATTTTCTGGTAGTGTACTGAATATTTGTCTTTCTAAACAAAGAAACGAAGACAGAGAATTCTTTAAGACTGCTTCGTTCGAACAATCTATTACTGATATTTCCCTATTTTCAGCAGTCGATTGATCCAAAAATGTTATTATATAACTTGAACATGAAAAATCTTATAAAAATCAGCGCATGTGTCTATACAGCAAACTTACGTCATACCCACAGAGCAATCGAAGCGTCCACAGCTGCGTCCAGCGTTTTCGCCAAATTACGTGCAAAATTTTAAATTGTAAAATTGACATGCATCATTACGGCACTAATCGATTAAATAAAAATGTTGTTTTTGTTTGTGGTTCTTTAGCACTTTGGAATCTAATTAGAACACTTTTATAAAATGGGTTTACACCCTATTACTACCCTATTGTATTTACAATAAAGTATAATTTTCTAAAAAATTGGTAGAAGTTTTTGACAAAATCTTTTGCAAAAATATTGTCACACAAAACATCTCCGTATATCCTAAGGTTAAATAAATAATAACGGTCTTCCTCTACTTTATTATTCTCTTGGGTTTCACCTCCATTTTGTTGAACGGGGTCCCCTGGTCAACCTTTTATGCGAGATTATGAGGCTTAACTTTAAAACGGTGATAATGCTGCAATTCCTGGGACAAAACAAAAAGGTTTGCGGTTAAAGATTACGAGTTTTAGCTAGAAGTAAGCAATGATATGTACCATATTTTATTTTTTTGCTCTTCTATCAACAGTAAGTAGGTACTAGATTTCCGATCAGTCAAAAATTTTTGTTCAACCTTATATAACCTGTTGTTTAACCTTTGCTTAGAAATTATGTTTTATTTTGCCGAAAATATTTAAAAAATACGTTCACTTTTCAGTCGAAGTAATATATATTGCAAATGATTATAAGCTTTGTGTTTGTATGCAATAGCGATGACTTGGTTGATGCTTTTTTTTTCTTTATCCTATCTAGTGCTATTGTTGATCGAAGATTTTGCCTTGTCGCCTTGCCTCACCATATCTTTTATCAGCTGCTAAAAACCTAGACATTACCGTTCAAACCTTCTTTAACCTTTGAACTCCTAGGGACTTGAATGAGGCAAAAGAACCATACACTCTCATAACTTGGTGCATTAGTGGTAACTATGCAGAAGTCAATAAAATCTTGTAATGCTCAGTCCCATCACAAAGCAGTAAAAACAAGACTGTGACATGTCGATCAGTCCAAATTTGGCAACCTTCACTACTTGAATTTATGTGCTTCCTCATCGAAGGCTTCCTACTACTGTAAGCACGACATTGTCATAAGCATTTTGATTTGAGCTTGATGGAGGGTGGAGAATTCTCAGTTAATTCATGTCGCTTTTTGATTTAACGCCCTAATTTCTGAAACTACCGGTCGGATTTAAAAACGTAATTTTCGAGAAATGCATAACAAAACAAAACATGCCATGCCTTTTTAACACTTAGGGGCCAAGTAAAAAGAAAAAAAAAAACAGACAGAAAGCTAAGTGAAAATGAAGTGATAGCGCGTTAGTTGATAGTATAACATAATATGTTTAAAGGGACGTCGAGGAAAGTTTCTGTTCAGTACTTTGCCACAAAACACCTCTTAAGGTGAATCTCACTCTCAATAACATTGTTTCCATTCAAACTTCGGGAGTATATTACTCCACTGTTCGACGATGTACATCAAAAACTAAACATGGAATGTTTTTGTCTCATTATAAATATCGTCTGAACGGAAATAGAATACTAAAATAAAAAGCAATTAAAAGTTAGTGGCCAGCTAAGATTCGTTTTTCGTGCTAATTTAACCTAACTTTGGGCGTGTTTAAATAATAAAAGAAGTGTAAAAACTCCAAAACCAAGTCATTACTGCTCAAATATCGGAAAGTTCAATAAAATTTTATGGTCATTGATTTATGTAGTGGTTTTTTCATAAAACCCGATCGTCCGAAAGACGTTTCTTAATTTTGTACGTGCCTGTTTTACTATAAATGATTCTGCATTTCACTCAATAACATTGTGCGTGTAGATTAGCGTCTAACTGCTCATCAGTGACACTACCTCTATCGGCCACGGTGCCTGGTGAGACAGCACGCTTTTTAGCCAGGCCCACCGGTGAGTTTCAGCCCGCGACTAGATTCCCCTTAACTAACTGTCTTTTAAAACTCCCAAAACAGACTAAAAAACTAAACTCCAAAAAGAACACAACCTAATCATCCAACAATTTACGATACTCGAAACTCACGTTTTATAAATGTGAACGATAAAAGAAAGCTCTAAAACAACAATGAAATAAGTAACATAAAATGGGCAAGGCCGGGTGTGGTGTGACCGTGTGACGGCACCGCGGCAGTTCGCACCTGTCACCAAATGCTAATGCATGAGCTTCACACAGAAACGCCTTGGCTTGTGTAAAGGAGCTTATATATTGAGATAGGCTGTGATTTGAGGCGTGGAAGTAAATATAGCTGAAAATCATGGCTGTACTCTTCGAGTTGCAGGCAGACGTGTGCACCCACATTTAATATATAGTATATAATCGTTTTTTGGGAACAAAAAACATAAACATACAAAGACAAACAATGATAAACGATGATAGCCGCAAAAGTTAAAACTGTGGCGCAGCTACCAACGCCCGACTCCTAGTGAGAGGATAGATTGATCTAAGACTAATACTTAGCAAAGGTATTTAAACAAGAACATAAGAAAAAAAAATCCAAAAATACATTTTGAGATAAGTGCCGTGTGTATGAATGAGTACCTGGTGTAGAGTAAGGGAGGGTGCTGGTGATCACACCATCACACTTCCTTACTCTCACACATAAGTGTGTATGTGTGTGTGTGTTTTCCAAGGCTATCCACCAGTTTTCTGTTGCATTATAAGTGAGTGATTTTAACAAAATCTCGAGTTTTTTCTTACATTAATTTCTGGTAACAGAATATATGTACATATTTTTATTGATTCTATTATATATTTTGAGCTTATTTAGGTAAAATGCCGACGTGCTGCTACGGTTGTAAGAGGCTTTACCTCACAAACTCGATCAGAACGGCGTCTACTGCTAGATCTACCTGGTTCATAAATCATATAGGAATGCTTTTGGAGCACTGCTTGAGAAATGAACAACTGTCTGCCCGTTAGTACCTGGTAAAGAGAGTAAAGTGGGTTTTCTCGAAAGAACCTTCAAAACTGCTTTCTGAGCTCTTTCAATCCGCAACATTACTGTTCTGTGCGCACCACCACAGACTATCGGGCAATATCCTAACACTGACTGAGCAAGTGCATAATATATGCCAATTAAGGCCTTAAAATCCGCTGAACCTCTAAGTTTCTTAAAAATATACAAGAGCTTTCACAGGCGTGCCACGACAGAACCAGTTTGTTGATGCCATTTAAGGTAACAGTCAACTACAACATCAAAATATTTAATAGTCTGGGTGCCTTCTAGTTGAGGGCATAGCCACAGTTTGAGGTAGAACTAGGGTTTATACAAGAGTGAGCGTGTTTTGGGGGTTGACCTGACTTATTTAAGGAAAAACAGATGAACTTAGTTTTATTGACATTCAGAGTAAGAAAATTTGTGGCTAGCCATTTCATCACTGTACCAAGAGCTAGTTCAGCGTTCTGACGAGTTTCACTCTAATCGCGGCCATGCATTATTAGAGCCGTATCGTCGGCGTAAGTTACTATTTTTCAGTTAGCGAGAGATAAACGACACAGCTCATCACTACATAGTATAAAACAAAGTCGCTTTCTCTGTCCCTATATCCCTATGTATGCTGAAATCTTTAAAACTACGCAACGGATTTTGATGCGGGTTTTTTTAATAGATAGAGTGATTTAAGAGGAAGGTTTATATGTATAATACACCGACCTCCACGCGGGCGAAGCCGCTGGCAAAAACTAGTTTACATATAATAGGAAGAGGTTCGGCCCAAGTACGCTGCCCTGTGGTACCTCAAAGGTAACCTCCTTTCTGCTTAGGTGATGAACAATGTTTACGTACTGTCCACGAGCTGTCCACAATTTCTGAAGATTTCTTGGGCAGTGCCGTGGATACCAACATTTTCCAGCTTTGAGAGTAATATGGGGACAGAGACAATGTCGAAAGCCTTGGATAGATCTAAAAAGATAGCCAGGGTTTTTCTTTTGTTATCAATATTATTAATAATAGTATTTGTTAGTTCCAATACAGCTTCATCGGTGGTTTTACCACTTCTGAAGCCAAATTGGTTATTAGCAAGAGCATTAGAAATTTTGTTAGTCTAATATTAATAACTTTTTCAAAGATTTTTGAGCGAGACGTAAGTACTGATATGGGTCTATAATTTGAGACACTGTCTCTGTCCCCAGATTTATAAATTGTCGGCATTAGGGTCAGAATTCTCAGGTACAATATTTATATTAAGATCTGTAATAATTGCAGCGATTTTGTATTGAGCAAGAGTCCCAAGTATGCTGTCAAGACTGTACAGGAACTGTGTCATATCTTTGCATGACAGAGAGCGATATAGAGCGACAAGGGCTACTTTATCTGAGAATATCGGTATTAGGCAATTGGCATCGATGAAATTTGGTATTTCAATGGTAGGATTGTAGCAATTTCTAATATTTGGGACTAGGTACGCCATCATTTTGATTTTTTTTATAAGATGAAATATGGGAGTTGTAACCGGTCGGGGATTATTTGACATTCACTTTGTTGACGTTAACCAGAAACAAATGACGAGGCGGAGTGGTTCCGGGAGGCCATGTCCGAGGTATGCGACGTGGCAATGCCCCGGGTCCAGCCAGGACGTGCTTCACGCCAGGTGTACTGGTGGTCGCCGGAGCTCACAGCTCTGCGCGAGGCGTGCGTTGCTGCGCGGCATCGGTACACCAGGCACCGCAGGCTCCGTATCCGCCCTCCGGATACGGAAGCCATTCAGGCGGAGCTATACGAGGGGTACAGAGTGGCGAAGACCGCCCTCCGAGCGGAGATCCTGCGGGCCAGGTCACTGGCCCGCGAGGAGTCGCTGGAGACTCTGAACAGAGACCCGTGGGGACGCCCCTACAAAACGGTGCGGGAGAAAATCCGCCCGTGGGCTCCCCCGCTGACCCAGAGTCTCCGGCCTCAGCTCGTGCAGGACGTGGTGAGCGCTCTGTTTCCCTCGCGAGGGGAGCATGCTCCCCCGGCCATGGCTCCGCCACCTGCGGTGCCCGACGCGGACCACACCGACGACGACGACGATGCTCCAGAGGTGACCGAGGTAGAATTGAGAGTGGCGGTACGTAGGCTGAATGCCAAGAATACCGCCCCAGGACCCGACGGCTTGCCTGGAAAAGCCTGGGTCCTGGCCTTGGAGGCTCTCGGGCCTCGACTAAGAGGGCTCCTAAGCGCATGCTTGGAGGAGGGCCAGTTCCCACGTCACTGGAAGACGGGGAAACTGGTCCTCATCAAGAAGCAGGGGCGCCCCGCGGACTCTCCGTCCGCTTACCGGCCCATCGTGCTGCTCGACGAGGTGGGCAAGCTCTTTGAAAGAGTCATTGCAGACCGCCTCGTCGGGCGGCTGGTGCGGGTGGGGCCGGATTTGGCGGAGAGCCAGTTCGGTTTCCGCAGGGGGCGCTCCACGGTGGACGCCATCATGCGCGTGCGAGCCCTCACGACGGGGGATGCTGTGGCCCGGGGTGGGGTCGTCTTGGCGGTGTCTCTGGACATCGCCAATGCCTTCAACACCCTGCCCTGGAGTTGCATAAGGGAGGCACTCTGGTATCACCGGATGCCGACCTACCTCTGTCGTGTGGTCGAGGCCTACTTGACGGACAGGGCCGTCATCTACCCCGGTCACCTAGGAGAGTGGAACCGGCGAGAGATGTCGTGCGGTGTCCCACAGGGATCGGTCCTGGGGCCGCATCTGTGGGACATCGGATACGACTGGGTGCTGCGCGCCGACCTCCCTAGTGGCGTCAGCGTAGTTTGCTACGCTGACGACACGCTGGTCCTGGCGCAAGGGAGGTCGTATCAGGTGGCGGCCGACTTAGCGACACACGGAGTTGCGACAATCGTCGATAGGATCCGGCAACTGGGACTCGAGGTGGCCTTGCACAAATCCGAGGTCATGTGGTTTCATGGTCTTCGGAATGCGCCACTGACGGGTTCCCAGATAACGGTGGGAGGGGTTCACATCGGCGTCGAGTCGACGATGAAGTACCTAGGACTCGTCCTCGACAGCCGGTGGAACTTCGGGGAACATTTCCGACGTTTGGCTCCCAGACTGGAGCGGGCCGGGGCTGCCTTGAAGCGGCTCCTGCCCAATCTAGGGGGGCCAAACGCCTCCTGCCGGAGGCTCTACGCGGGGGTCGTGCGGGCCATGGCCCTATACGGGGCGCCGGTGTGGGCGCCTACATTGAGGCGCCAACCAGCACGCCGGTTGAAGGCGGCCCATAGGGTCATGGCCATCCGGATGATCCGGGGATACCGCACGATCTCCGGTGAGGCGGCGGGCCTCCTTGCCGGATTACCGCCATGGGATCTGGAGGCAAATGTCCTCGCGCTCACTTGGGAGTGGCGCGAGGAGGCCAAACGCCGGGGCGTAACTCCGCTGCCGCGGGAAGTCGCGGCACGGCAGACAGAGCTCCGGCAGGATCTCATGGCGACGTGGAAAGTGCGATTGTCGCAACCCAGTGCTGGGCACGCCACGATTGCGGTGGTAAGTCCCCTCTTTGAGGAGTGGTTTGAGAGGCGGCATGGCGTCCTCACCTTCCGCCTGACACAGGTCCTCACCGGACATGGCTGTTTCGGGAGGTTCCTGTTTCGGATAGGGCGGGAGGAAACGCCCGGGTGTTTCCATTGCGAAGATCGCCCAGAGGACACGGTGGAGCATACGGTGGAGGTCTGCCCAGGTTGGGCGGAGCAACGCCGTGTCCTCGTGGAGGTGATCGGCGGCGGCGATCTCTCGCGTCCGACCCTGGTCCAGGCCATGGTACGGAGCGAGAGGGCATGGCTGGCAGTCGCCTCCTTCAGCGAAGCAGTTATGCTCGCAAAGAGGGAGGCGGCGCACGTGAGGGAGATGCAGTACATGCGCCCTCACAGCCGTGGCCTTCGCAGGAGACGCCCTGGGCGTCGGGAATCCCAGGCTGATTCCCGGCCACCGTAGGCACGGGCTTGCGGACGGCGAGTAATGGGTACCTCGCTGTCCGGTAAGGACCAAGCCCGGGTCGACGGCGCGTTGTGTTCCACGCGCGCCTCAAAGAGATGTCAGCAGCAACAGAGGGGCCCGCAAGGGTCGATGCCTGCCGGGGGTGCGGGTTGTTCGAAAGAGATACCGCCGCCCCTGGCACACAGGCAACTGAGGGAACACGGGTGGGTTTTAGTCAGTAAAAGTCTGACACGCCCTTCCGCTCCACCCAGAGCGGGAGAAGTTATTTGATGATTTCCCACCCAAAAAAAAAAAAAAAAAAAAAAAAACCAGAAACAAATGCAGACTTGAGGCTATTTCAGAGAATTCTTCAGTAAAAATGTTATGAGTAAACCCAATAAGACTTTTGGTGAACCCGGGAATTGAGCCTCTACTACACAGATCAACGAGCGAGACATTAAATACCTACATATACAAGTTTCTGTTAGTATAGGTACTTCTAAGTTTTTGTCGATAAGGAAAGGGTGAATTTTTGGAGAACGCCAAGAATCTCGGAAACTTTATCGCATGAGTTATACAAACGTGACTCAAAAGGTCATGAATAAAACGTGAAAGTAGGTAATTAATAATGTTTTTTTTATATTCACTTGAATATCTTGGAAAATTAACCTCTAGCACATTATTCACTCACAACTCCATGATCAATCATAGCTACTTTCTTACTATCTAGTTTTCTACTTCCACCGGGGTCAGGGGAGCTACTCTCTAACTCCGTCGACGAAAATACGGGCCCGTCCGAAAATAGTTCGAAACTTCGAAGTGACTGTCCTCCCATACCTAATGTCACTGTAATTTGAAAACATCATAAAATCCAATTATTTTTAAAAGAGTAACCGTGGAGTTTCTTGCCGGCTCTTCTCCATAGGAAGCGACAAATTGGAACCGTGCACCTAGCTTCTGACGTTTCATAAGTGCCCTTGCAGGTTTATGTGAAATAAAATATTTTGATTTTGATTTTGATTTTTGACTCCTACAGCTGATTAAACCATATAGGGACCAGGGACAGCTGTCAAATCGTGTAGGATTAGTTTGTGCCCCAAACTAATCATAGGTCCGTAAGTGGTACGTAGTAGAAAACGCCCGTAACGTCGACCGAGATTACGGATCTCGTACTTAGAGAGTAGGCCCTCTGACTTGTACTAGTATATATTTTACGTTTTACATGGATTGACTGCTTATCTGACCTCTTCGACCCAGTTACTGGGCCATAAGTTACCCCTTGGTAAGACTGGTTGTCAGTGTTTTGGGCTTCCGACTACCCGTACAAGAAGTAAGGTTCTGGAGTGGCGACCATGTACCGGAAGACGTAGAATGTGAAGGCCTGCCACAAGGTGGACCGATGATCTTGTGAAGGCCGTGGGAATCCGGTGAATGTGGGAAGCACAAGACCGGTCGAAGTGGAGGAGCATGGGGGAGGCCTATGTCCAGCAGTGGACGTCTTTGACTACCCCGTACAACCGCCAATGATGAAACCGCCACAAATGACAGCCGAGACCAATTTCCGAGGCATGGCACCTCCGTGCCTTGGTATATAAAGATCAACCAACCACGGCAAGCGTAGCTTTACTTGATTGACCAAACCGTACTTAGCCACGAGCCTCTATGTGTGCTAATTTTTTTAAATATGCAAACATAAACAAACGGTGTTAAAACACTAAAGACTCACAGGAAACACCACAAAAATTGTAATAACCCACTTCATACAGAAAACCGTACATTAACTAAAGCGTTACCATTAATTTCTAAGCACTTGCACACAATGTAACAATGGTTTATAACACAATATAACGATTAAGGAAAACACGTACAACCACATTTATAACAGGTCTGAACGTGCGTATTGCTGGAGTGAGGAGAGTGAGGCAATAAGTATCACCGGCTGTCACTTCCAATATGATATATCGATACGACGTGGCTTACACGACAGATGACAGTATTACCAGAGTAAGTGCGGTTTTTTTAGAGAATCTCTGTCGTTAATGTGGGGATTATTTTGTAACGATCTGTTTGTATTTTTATGGAAAATAGGTATGCAAAAAACTCCGCATGTCTTCAGTCTTGATTACGAATTGAAGTATCAAGGTATTTTATTCACAATCGGCGTATCCTCTGCTAGGAGACCTGCCGGTCTATTTTGTAAAAATCTCACCGTGAAAACTAGGTTAAATGACATTGAAGTGAGCTGTCAATAGTGTCAGCCCTAGCATCAGGTGGAATGACAGCTTACTTCAAGCTCACTAGATAGGCTGGTCTGAACGTGAGTATTGCTGATTGAGGAGAGTGAGACAATAAGTAGCACCAGCTGTCTACCTATGAATGTTTACGGAATACAAAATCGAACGTAAACTTGCTTGGAGACGGAAAGAAAAAGAAGTTTACCTACTTTTCACAAAAACTCATTCAAATAAAAAAACCTAAGTTAACTCGATTTTAGAAGGCAATAAAAAATTGGCAAGATATTTTCAGACCTTTACTATGAAGTTATAGGTAGGGCTAAATGAGCCATCCACAAGGTACATTAAATGTAGTATTAAGGCATTTAGTCTAGACTTCATTTGCCTATAAATTTCCACTGCTAAATGGCCTGTCATAAAACCCCTGACAAAGTAAATCGTATAGCCATAAGCTTGGCCATGTTTTTTATTTACATACAAACACTATCACAGTATTGGTTTATAGTAATGTAGAAGTATGAGGAACATGGTTTAAAGTTTACTCATCCTACAAAGAAAAAGGAGGTCTGACCAGACGGGTGTTCTGATCGAAACACATTACACAACAAATATACATTATTATAAGCTAGTTGGTTGCGCGATAAACTCCGCTTGCGCGATGCAGGATTTTGCGTGATGTCATTGTGATGCGTAGTTCGTATGTGGCGATATAGATGGCTCTTCACAAACATAACACAAGGTGAAGGACAAACTTTGGATGGACTAAAGGGATGGAGACACTATACTGCAGGTAGTCAGTAGTTTTTTTTTTCAAAATCAAATGTCATTAGTTTAAACTAAGCTAAGAGTCGGTACGTTTGAAATGTCAAAATTACATATGACAGTCCTCCAAAACGCCCGTCCTTCACCACTTCCTAGTGATTTAGCTGGAAACAAGAAGTGGCGCAACAAACTCCTCAGCAGCACAGCTGTCTGTTCAGTTAGAAGAACTAGATTCTATTCAATAGTAAATAATTAACATACGTTACATTAAATTATTTGCCATATGTCAGCTAGCATACGCCAATTAGGGGCCCATCTTATTTTTTATGCACAATTTTAGACTGATGCCTCCAGACTAATGATCACTCTTAACAATACTCACAGAACATTATTTACTCCAATCACAATGCATCAGCTCTCGGCCAGTGTAAACGTTTCTCAATAACCACCGTTACAATTGACATTGGTTCGCATGATTTATTCTCGCGTACTATTTGCTCTATAGACTTTGTCAGGTGTATTGCCGCCTAACTGTGCTGTGGATTGAACCATTCATTTTTGTTTGGCGCTCATGCGTATACATTTATTGGTAAACAGACACAGAAGTGGCATTTTTTTTTAATTCTGTTGTTCTGGCTTTAAATGGGTAAATATTTGAAAAATATCTGTGCGTTTTTGTAAACAATTTATTGCCTTGTCTGGTCGCAGGTGTAGGTGTAAGCATTTGATTTTGTTTTTGTCCGTTCAAAAGTGTTATGGAAATGGGATTTGCGAATAAATCTCATATTCTCAGTTATTTTTGTACTACAAATATACTCGTATTATTTTGCTATTTGTGGTAGTAAAAGGACTCGTATAACTTATACAGGGTTATTTGTAAAACACCGGTAACCTCTCAGGACTACGTTACTAACATCATAATCAACAACTTTTGTTCTATGACTTATAAAAATTCATCATATTTTAATTCATCAGATTTACATACAAAAATAAAAATATTTAAATTCAACACTCTAAATGTTACGAAGTCTATGCGAAGCAAAAGAAAGCGATAGGTAGTACCGACAATAGCGAGGGGAGCGGGGTAGGGGGCGGCGGGGGCGCTTGAACTTGACCTATTTACGGGCGGCCTTCAGTCATTCGTTTGCTTTGATGCGCTTGCGTCGCGTCATTACGGGTCCTTGTAGTGAAATTCGGCAGTGCAGACGTATACGTAATTATCTTTACATGATGGCGTATCAATATTCCAATGTCGAGTACACGGAAATGGTGCGAATGCTAGCTAGGTGTGATGACAATGTTTCGGAAGCGTGTCGCCAATACGCCATACGATTCCCAAACGTACGTAGGTATACAAAATACTTTTATCAAGTGCTATACCGTTGTAACTTTACAGAAAATGTGAGATGTCATTGTTAGTTTGTTTTCATTACGGTGTTTAGTGCATAGGTACCGTGAAATATCAAGGTTATTTCCATGTCAAATGTTCGATTGTAGGTATAATTTGGCTTTTGCGTAAAAAGGCGGGAACCGTAGCGTAGCGAGTTACTAACCCAAAAGTATTACTACGAGGACAGTGCGCGGCAATGTATGTAGGTACAGCAAAATACAGAGTTGAAATGTGTTACATAGGACAACGAAATATTTAAGGTTTGTTTTTGGTAAATGTATTATGTTTTGTAAAAAGTCGTAGAACAAAAGTTGTTGTTTATGATGTTAGTAATATAGTCCTGAGAGGTTACCGGTGTTTTACAAATAACCCTGTATAGAGTATTCTATTAACACGATTTCAGTAAATTCCCACGTCGCCTCAAGAAAACTTTAAAGTACGTGGATTTTAATATTTTTTGTTAGGTTTTTAAGCAGTTAGGTACGCGATGTTTACTTTTTTATTATTTGATTTTGGAAGAAAAAACAAACAGTAGTACGTATATTAAAAACACATGGAAATAACTTAACATTTAACTTAACTTATACACTGGGTAGTGTATAAGTTAAGTTCTAGGTAACTACATTTTTCACAGATTACAAACTTAATTATTTACAAACTGATGGCAATCGTTAACTGAAGTCAGGGCATTTATTAAATGAGCAATGGATCTAAAAATAATAAAGCAAAACTCTAACTTAACTAACAACACTCAACTAAATTGATATCAAACTTACATAGTATCTGTAAAAAAACTTTAATAACGTTTAAAATAACTTTATCAGACGTTATAAATCTCTAACTTAAAGCTATACCCAAAAATTATTACCAACAATAATCATAACAAATTCACAAAGAAATCCATTAAATAAAATCCAAAAATTATGAAGCACTTATAACCGTTGCGGTTTATCTTCTAATTAAGCCCCACTAAGTTAGAAGTAAGTTGGTAAGTGGTGCTAAGCCAAGTTAATAAGATATGAATTTTAACTGCCTGCCCAAAAGCCTGGCGTTAATGAATAAGTTTAGTTTAGCTTTCAACTGGCCTTTTGCTGTGGTTTTGCTCGTGAAATAGAGGGTGGATTACTTATGAAGTGTGATATTATATTTTATGTCAAAGTAACCAGAACTGTACATAGGTACTCACATAACTAAGCATAAGTAAACATACAGCGATTGGAATAGTGGTTTCGTTAGTATTCTAAACAGAGTGAGAGCTGTGGTGGCTCAGTGGTAACGGCTGCGACTTACCGAGTTGTAGGTCGTAGGTCCGAACCCAGACAGGCGCTTTCTGCTCTCAAAACGGGGAAGGAAAACATCGTGAGGAAACCGGCATGTTTTAGAACCAAAACTTCGAAGACATGTGACATCCAACCCGCACTGAACCCACGTGGGGTATTGCAGCCCATTCCGCCTCACTGAGAGAAGGCCTTTGTCTCAACAGTGGGAACGTTAAAGGCTGATGATGTTAGTATTTTTAAAACACGTTAAACCGTAGGCTGTCATTTGTAGATCTTTGAGAGTCGTTACGGGTCTTCAGAAGCCCGAAAGTCTGACAACCCAGTAACTGGATAGTAGAGGTTAGATAGGCTGTTGCTCCATTTAAAATATAAGTATTCAGCTGCATTCTGCTAGACTGAAAGCCAACACCAAGAAAGTTGGAAAAGGGCTGGGCAGATGATGACGATGATGAAATTCTTTTGAAAAAAAAAAACACTATGTTTTATTTCGTTTTAAAAGTTTATCTTTCTCTAAAATAAGGGGGAAGTGCCACGGTAGGCAGATATTTTTTTTGCTTATGCTACTAAAGTAAAATCTCACTAATCCGGCACTTCAATATACCGATACGTCCAATAATCCAGCACCCTCCACCCACGTAAAAGGTTTTCAAACAAGGACTACAAGTTGCAAAAAAACAGACTATTTAGTTGTGAGATATGTTACAGTTAGAAAAAGACGTTTAGAATAATGCAAATATATCATATTCTCTTTATGAAATTCTTTATTTTATTTATTATGAATTTTTCTATATCGCTCTGGTTTTTAATAGTGCCGGATAAGTGAAATTCTTCTGTACTAGCATTTAAAGAAAAAGTCATTAAATGGGATTAAATGAACATATATGGTTATATTGATGATTTTATTAATTACTAGCTGACCCAGCAAACGTTGTTTTGCCTTATAAATTATTTAGGGTGAACAACCCTTATCACTTAGGGGTATAGAAAATAGATAGTAGCCGATTCTCAGATATACTGAATACGCATATAAAATTTGGTAAAAATCGGTACAGCCGTTTTGGAGGAGTACGGTAACTAACATTGTGACATGGAAATTTTATATATTAGATAGTTCTGTGAAAACATATTTGTTACAGTCGCGAATTATATTTTAATCAATATACAACCTGACACTTAACTGAAAATTACAAAAAAAAAAGTATTTCGGGCTGCATCTAGCGCATTCTCCTTAAGTAAGTTTTCGCGAGAAGATTTATGTTTTTGTAATAGTGAATGGAGAGGGCTATCCTCGGAGTTTCCTTACGTGATCGTATCAAGAATGAAGAGATCCGCAGGAGAACCAAGGCAACCGACATAGCCCGAAGAATTGCCAAACTTAAGTGGCAGTGGGCATTGCTCGTAGAACAGATGGCCGATGGGGCCAAAAGGTTCTGGAGTGGTGACCGCGTACCGGAAGACGTAGCGTTGGAAGGCCTCCCACGAGATGGACCGATGACCTTATGAAGGCCGCAGGAATCCGCTGGATGCGAGAAGCGCAGAACCGGTCGAAGTGGAGGAGCTTGGGGGAGGCCTATGTCCAGCAGTGGACGTCTTTCGGCTAAAATTATGATGATGATGATAGTCAATAAGTAGCTATTTAATCAAATACCTACATATATCGGACAAAACAAAAGTTATCTATAAACCTCTCGTATTTCATGTAACGTAAAATATTATCTTTGTTCATTGACGCAGCTGGCGTTCTCGTTAGTTTGGTAGACAAGAAACAATACATTATTTAGTAATTAAGAGGTCTACGAACACAATACTTTTCTTACTGGCTACAAACTAGTTAGTCTGTTGATCAATTTTATCTTTCCATTGATACCTATTCCTCAAATTACGAGTTCTGGTTAACGTAACGTTAGTTAGAACGATTTCAAATCGAAAAAAACATCTATCCTATAGATAGCATTTTAGTTTGATTTGACATTTAAAAAGTAACCTATGTCCTTTTCCAGAGTTTAAAGTATCCCCACACCAAATTTCAAAAAAATCTGTTTAGCCGTTTCGCAGATTAGCCAGATAATCAGACAAAAAAACCAAAAATTTTGAAAATGTGTTATTATTATAAGTACCGTATATATCTACTTTCATATGCATTTATTTATACTAGTTATTTTGACATTACAAACAGATACTTTAATTGTATATTATTTGTATAGGGTATAGACGCATAGATTTTCGATCTCCAACAAATAATGTAGATAATACATGACATAAATAAAATTGGCAACATCAGGTATTAAGATGAAGTACTCCTTCACTTATAAGAGACCACAGCATGCATAGTAAATAATATAAAATAGTTAATAATATTTATTTATATACATGTAGGGGCTTCCAAAGTAATCGTTATTAATTATGTGGTACAACTAATTTTTGGGTGAATCGCAGCTCTCTTAGCTAGATCAATAAGATATCTCTAAATTCAGTATTAGCTTGAATATCACAACAATAATAATGACTTTTATCTCTGTTAGGGTCTTAAACTGAGAATCCTGGAATGCTAAGCTGAAGATGTAACAGTTTAAACAAACATAAACATATATAAACTTATGTTCACTATCTTCCGAAGCACTCCCTTGGGCATCGTAAAAGAGAACTGAGAAATTATACCAGGTAGATAAAGAGGAGGGAAAACAACAGCAGTAGCAGGATAAACAGAACAGGGAACATTCTGGCACTGATAACATCGTACTGTGATAAGTAATCCACCTGCCTAGTACAGCATTTAAGGCAGTACTAATTGTGAATTTGTTTTTGTTTATGATAATAGAAAAAGAAAATGTTTATTTCAATTACAAAGTAAGTAAATTTACAAAAAGTATTAAGAGATCACCTTTAAGAATGAATTACTTGTGTAAGGTGACTCCGCTCTTCCACTTGGCATTAACCATTAATTTGCAATTGAATGTAAAATAAAATAAAGTAGGAGAATAGATAACTTTTTCTAGAAATATAATTTTATACAATAGAAGAGTCTAGTAATTTCTGTATTAAAGTATCGTTTTATAAGTATACAAATTGAAGTATTTATTAGACAGACTAGGTATTGTTCAGGACTCAGCAAGGTGTATTTTGTATTGAATCATTTTTAGGGTTCTGTACCCAAGGAATGCTAACGAAACCCTATTATTAGGCCTCCGCTGCTTGTCCGTCCATCTGTCTGACAGTGGGCTGTATCTCATGAACTGTAGTGGGCAGACAATTAAAATTTTCACGTGGTGTTTATTTCTATTCCTGCCATAACAACAAATCACATTTGGCCGATTTTTTAAATACATCCAGAGTGAAAAAAGCCTACCTATGCCCTTTTCCAGGTCCCAGGTTACTTTTCTGTTTACGGTTCAGTCCTTTAGAAGGGAAAAGGTGACAGACTTACTGAGTTACGTTTCAATTTATAATATTTATAATTGGCTAAATAAAAGTAACGAACTTATCCTTGGGAAAGTATAATATCCTAATACAGTTTAAACGAATATTTAATTGATAGATCCGTAAAACTAATTTAGAATAATAACGTAAGATTTTTTTTTAAATAATTTATTTAGCATAAGTTAGATTATAAGATAATGAAGCATTTAATTTAGACAACAAAGATCCATAATATAAATACCCTATAGACCAACATACATAATTATATAAAAAAACTACAAGTTAGTAGCACTTCACTTTGTCCTGTCCTGTAGAACTTGTCCGCGGAAGCGACGAAACAAACTACAGGTCCTCATCTCTACCTTCTAAATTTTTTTTGTTGTGCCCGACAGGGTCCACGATTGTATCATAAAAATTATGTTTACCACCTAAGCATATACATTGTGGAATGAAATAAATGTTTGAGTATTGAGCTTCCTTCAGACACCTGTTTTGGTAATTACTGCACCACCAACCTGTTTAATGAAAGTTGATTTTTGTATCCTTAATAAAATAACTTATTCAAAAGCTTACCTTTCAAAGCCATGGTTGGCAACAAAGCTAAGGCCTGTAGCATCGACCAAAAGTACGTCTTCCCGTTCTTCATTCCGTTTTCATAAACTATTCACACGATTTCACCCGAAACAGTACATTTTACACTCAGAGTCACTCTGTGTTCTTTCATTTAAATGTTCATTTATTTCGGTCACGATTCATTTAATCTCTTCACCCTTTTTTTACGCGAGTGCCGCGTGTTTGCGTACGTGTCGACTTTTATATTTTTAAATGGAAGCTTGTGAATCTGGTATTTTTTTAAGTTAAAATTTATGTTGACTCTATAATTGTATATCTAGGTGTTGCCAATTTCCAGTCTGTTTGGCTAGAAATTAAATGCTAGCTATAGTTTTCGTAACATTTTGAAAGATAGCACAATATGATTGATATTGTATTGTTAATTCAATACTCTCTCTACTACTCTCTTTCAACATAATTCAGTTTCTTTAGTTTATATAGACAAAATACTATACTAAATAAAGTACTCTCAAACAATAATTATTCTAGTGTATACAGGTGAATTATTGATCTCCTCCAATTAACAGTGCTTTAAATGGAGCCTTTGTTTTATTGTCATTGTTGTAATTTCGTAGAATATCTACAATAGACTGGTAGCTATTCAAATATTTATATTACAATTTTGGTCTACCGTTATCGAGACTCAAGACAAAACTTCTAGACCAAGTCCTAAACTCGGAACAATGAAACTCTGAGTACCCCAAAAAGTTAAATTGCTTCTACCCGCAACTAACTTAATCGGAAAGTAAGACCTAGACCATCCCCAACTATCGCTAGTACAAAGCGGTTTCTCTAATTCACCGAAACAAAAGACCACATATTTCTTAATATGTAACTAGAAAATATCGCCTAAATTTTCACATCTCTGTTTCAGAAAAAAAATAATACACCAAATTCTAAAACTCACAAAAAAATTATGAACAAAAAGCTCAAAACACCACTGTTCACTACCACACGTTTCAAAAGACTCCGTTCATTTAAAAACCGCAAACATTCATTTAAGAAAACCGAACACAAGTTAAAACCGCGAACATCGCATCGTCGCGCTACGAGAGTGAACTACGAAACGTCCTCCCCGCTGCGGGTCTCGTAGCAAACTGGAGCGTAGCGCGTAGCACACAGCTACGCCGTGGACTCACTACGTCATGAAAAGGTTATCGTCCAAACCCTTACACATTGCGCCTTTTGCTTGAATAGGAATGTGTCATTTTTGCCTATTCCGTTTTGTGTCACAAAGTATGTTTGGATTTCTTGCGTGAAGCTGAATGGTGTGCAGTAAAAGTGTCTACGTACAAAGGAATGACGACTTTGGAATAAGGCTGTGCAAGTATTCCTGCTTGTTTTATGACTGTCGTGGAAATTACAAGGGGCCTTTGTAATCGTATGTGTAAAATATGTTCTTTGTAAAGCCTTATGGTCTAAGGAGGGGAGGGTAAATACTTGTGACGAATGTGTAGTAAAGACTGGAGTTGTTCCCTATAATGAGTCAATTAACTCGAAATAACGTATAGTCTAGGATTTGTAATGCATTTTATAATTTTGTGCGAATGGGCATTTTGTAGTTATTTGTTTTAACTAGCTTTCGCCAGCGCCTTCGCCCGCGTGGAGGTCGGAAATTATCCCACGGGAACGTATTAACGAATAAGAATTTATGATCCCTTGGTAGACCATACATTACTTTTAGATGCGGGATGAATGGAATGAAAGAAGGTAAAGTACTGAAACACTACTATAGTATTGTCTCAAAGGTACTTAAAGTAAAATGAGCTTAATGAACTGATGGTGTGGCAATGAAGTGAGTGACGCGGCCCTTGTTGTCTGTAACGAAAACGCCTGGCTGACTTGATAGCCCAACTTGAACGAAAAGTATTCTATAGAATACTTTTTATCACAAACAACATATATGTTGATCCAGGTTATAATCTAAATGTGTGCCAAATTTCATTCAAATCCTCTCGACCGTTTTTGAGTGATTGAAAAGCAAGCATCCAAACATCTAAACATATAAACTTTCAATATTAGCAGTATATAGTAGAATATACATATATAAATAAATAAATAAATAAAAACTTTATTCAATTTAAGCCTTAAGTGCTAGATGTTTATAAATGCCCTGGACCCCACACTAGGATTCCCTGTGTTGTGAGGTCCAGTCTCTTCCCAAGTAATTTAAACATTTTTTATTTATTCGTAGAATTAATAATATAAAAAAAAAAAGAATTTATAAAAATACAAACAAACAGGTGCTTTTGGATGTGAGTGTGTGTGAAAGTGTGGAGTGTGTGTGAAGTGTGTGTGAGGTGTGTGTGGGGGTGTAGTTGTTGAAAATGGGTGGTTTGGTGCGTCCATATCTATTTTTTTTTTTTTTTTATAGTATATTATATATAGTAGGTTTGTATGACTAGATATTTGATAACATTTTGAAAGAAAACGCAATATAATTGATATTTTTTTTGTTAATTCAGTACTCTCTCTCAATATAATTTAGTTTTTTTTTTTTGTTTTTACAGACATATTATACTCATTAATACAGTACGCTAAAAGATAATAATTATTCTTGTATAAACAGGTTAATAAATTGATCTTGTCTTCCAACAATTATAAACAAAAACATCAGCCAAAGGTTATGAAGGGTTATCATTCTTTGTCTGTTCGGGTCGATGATATACACAGCTACACATCAAGCTATACATATCCAATATAAGCTGATCGCGCATTGTATAGGATTTCCATATAGTGCAAGATCAGCGTATACTGGAAATGTATAGCTTGAATAGCCGTGTGTACTCTCTTCGATACTGTTTTATATTGTTTGAAATCAATTGGTGGCCATGTTGATTCTGACATCAGAGCATTCTTAAGATTATCATAATAAAATTTTATGGGTGACATGATTGCTCCGTTAGTCTAGTGGTCGCAAGCGCTACTACTGAGCATAAGGTCACAGGTTCAATTCCCAGGTCGGTCAAGGTGTCATTGAGTTTTTCTATTTGGAATATCCAAGTAGCAGCCCGGAGTCTGGATTCGTGCCCAGTTGATGGTATTAGGCTTGTCCCATCATCATCTGCCTAGCCTTTTCCCAACTATGTTGGGGTTGGCTTTCAGTCTAACCGGATGCAGCTGAATACCAGTTTTTTACATGGAGCGACTGCCTATCTGACCTCCACAACCCAGCAACTGGGTAACACTGGCTGGGCTGGGCTGGGCTGGGTAACCCTTGGTAAGACTGGCTGTCAGACTTTCGGGCGTCTGACGACCCGTAACGACTGTCAAAGATCCACAAATGACAGCCGGGACCAACTGCTTAACGTGCTTTCCGAGGCACGCAGGGGTCTTGGTATGTAAAGATGGTCACCCATCCACGGACCAACCGCGGCAAGCGTCGCTTAACGTGATCGATCGACCCGTGCAGCTGTTGTGGCTTGTCCCACACAAATGTGGCTGTACATAGGAACACATCTGCCCAACCCTTCAGGGAAACAAGCCGTAATGTTATGTTAGCTAAGGTTATATTAAATTGATTTTAATTTCTCTTCTATTTATATTTGGCAGAAAAGAATACAATAAGATTCTAGATTTCTATCCGATTTTATTCTATTATAGATTTAAAACTAAGTTACTTTCATTGTTCGTTTTCGAACGCATTATTAGCAAGGGAATTGGTTTTTCGTTCATAGTCAAGTCTTTATTTCGGTATTCGGTTTCTTTTGTTATCCTTCGTTATATGACAACAGGAAAAAAGGTCTCCTCATGTACATTACACCTCTAATTGAGTTACTCTATGAGGCCAGCTCTAGTGACGTCATATTTGTCCAGTCTGTTGTAACCCTTATTAAGACTCGTATCTCTTGACTCTTTCAAATATTCTGATTAAAATTCGATCATAAAACAACCGACTTCCAAAAAAGAACACTACAAAGTGATAAATAACTATAATTTCGGAATTTGTAAGTATTTGGTTTTGTATTTTCGTTTCTTTTTGACACCGACAGAGACTTTTGCGACTGAAATTAATTTTTTTTTTGGGCTTTATAATAATAATAATAATAAATCATAATTATAGTGTTTTCTTTTGTGTTTTGCTTTCTTTTTTTTTAATAAAAACATTTAGTTTTTCACATTTTGGTTGTGATACCTGCCTCACACAAATTCGTAAACCTTCAATTGCTAAGTAAAGAACAGTCATGTGAGGTGTCATCAATGTCTGTGTTGCGGGTTGTTTGAAAGAGATACCGCGGCCCCTGGCATACAGGCAACTGAGGGAACACGGGTGAGTTTTAGTCAGTAAAAGTCTGACACGCCCTCTCGCTCCGCCCAGAGTGGGAGAAGTTATTTGATGATTTCCCACCCGAAAAAAAAAAAGTGTCATCAATGTACGCTGAGTGGAAAAAATACGTATTATTGAAGCTACAGTTTTATATTTAAAACTATTAATCACAACTTGACCTTATTTGAATGGGACTATTTCATAAGTATACCCTTTCAAACAAACGAAGAATATAAACGGTTTATAAATGTCGGATTTCCAAAGTAACAAAACAAAAATCTTCCTTTTTTTAAAGTCGGTCAAAAAGGAAGTGATTTAAGGCCCTGGTAACTTTACATATTGTCGTTATGATCGATAATAGTTCTTATTGCAATCCGAAACAGGTTAAAATCTGATGTAATGAATTCGAATAATAAATGAGCAAACGTACATCGTAAAAGTGCAAATAAAATCGTATAAAAGTAGATATTACTATTTAATAATAAATAATCCATCACTGGATGCAGTTTGGCATTTGAAATTTTATGGTATAATTTTAATTATAATTATAATTGTTATTGAAGGGATAAACCGATTTTAAAGATAATTAAGAGGTGACTTAGATGATTTTTTTGATGCATTAAAGTGTGTTTTATTATGTTTTGAGTTCCATCACTGTATGCAATAAAATAAACTTAAAAATACCATATATTTTTTTTGCTTTCAAAATTATTTACGGTTAAAGAGATACGAGTACACTGATCTTAAAAACCACTTTTTTGATCGTTTTCAAGAAATCTCCGCCTTAAATGATTTTCGGGGCCATAACGAAACAAAATGCTGCCGAAGACGGAATTTTTATGTAGGACGAACTTTTGTGGGGCGAATCTTGTCTTCATAGAATGTCGATAATTTTGATGTTATTCATTGTTCATGGCATTTTATAGGCTAATATTATGATTGTATAATATGTGGGTAGAAATATTTCTTAAGTATCTATATATCTGCCTAGCCTTTTTTTAACTATGTTGAGGTTGGCTTCCAGTCTAACCGGATGCAGCCTAATAACAGTATTTTATATGGAGCGATTGCCTATTTGACCTCCACAACCCATTATCTGAGTTATTCGATACCCCTCCTTGGTAATGCTGATTATCAAACTGGAGGTGTCTTGGTATATAAAGATGGTTACCCATCCACGGACCAATCGCAGCAAGCGTAGCTTAACCTGATGGATCGGCCCGTGCGGCTGTTATTAATTACCCACCAGCCCCTCTTTATTATTTTTGATAGAATAAGCTTTACATAGATCACATTGAATCGGTTGACATTTCAACCAAAACTAATACAAAAACTCTTATCATCGTGAATATGTGCTAGTAACAAATGGCTGACCTTTTGATAATAGACCCAAAAATATTTCAATACATAATGACATTAAAAATAGGCCTTAAATCTTTTCTGACAGCGAAATGTTAACCGTTCATCTTCGACAAAAGATCCAAAATTGAATGTCGTAATGTTTCGATTAGTTCTGCCGGTACATATATTTTATCGCCTGTGAAAGCACTTGTTGTGTGTTTAGCTATGAATGTTTGATAAGAACATAAACACACCCTGTATTCTCATAGGGGTCAAAGGTTTTGAAGTAAAGGTCTAATGTTAAGTATAGACTATGACACATTTATGAGTACGCAACATTAGAAGTTGATAAATCATTCTACGGAAAATACAAAGACGAACTGAACAAATGGGGTCTTATTTCAAGGTTTTACTCGGTTTAAACCATTGAACCTGCACCCTAATAACGTAATGCACTATCTGAATCATTTTGCAGATTATTTCTAATGCATTGCTTCTAATGTTCGGAAAAAAATTCTGCTCAATAACATAAATAACGCAATGAATGGTTATAGTGAGTGACGTAATTAACCCTCTGTTTTTAAATAAGAACCTAACTGAAATTGAAATTCAGTTCTTTTTACAAAACTGACAACCTAATCTGCCTAGCTATGATGATTTTTTTTAAGGTAGGATATCATCAAATAAATTCTCCCGCTCTGGGTGGAGCAGGAGGGCGTGTCAGACTTTTACTGACTAAAACCCAGCCGTGTTCCCTCAGTTGATTGTGTGCCAGGAGCCACGGTATCTCTTTCGAACAACCCGCACCCCTGGCAGGCATCGGCCCTTGCGGGCCCTATCAGTTGGTGCTGACATCTCTTTGAGGCGCGCATAGAACACAACGCGCCGTCGACCCGGACTTGGTCCTTACCGGACAGCGAGCTACCCATTACTCGCCGTCCGCAAGCCCGCGCCTACAGTGGCCGGGAATCAGCCTGGAATTCCCGACGAGCTGAGATGGAGGCGACGGCTACCCATGCACTCTTGCTCCGTACCATGGCCTGGACCAGGGCTGGACGCGAGAGATTGGCGCCGCCGCTCACCTCCACAAGGACACGGCGGTGCTCCGCCCAAGCCGGTTGTCAGACTTTTAGGCTTCGACTACATGTAACCACTATCAAAGATCAACGAGTGACAGCCGGGACCAACAGCCGCACTTCACTCCACATGGAGCGGTCTTGATATGTAACGGATGGTCCATCCACGAACCGAGCGTGGCAAGCGTAGCTAGCTTTAGAAGCGTTCAATCCACCCGTGCAGTTGTAATCACTTAGCCACTAGACCTTCTAATAGACAGGGTGGCCTACATCGACATGAAAGATGAAATGATGAATTCAGCAAATGATTTTAGGCCCCCATTAAAAAAGTTTGTCAGTTATCAAAAAACCATCCGCCGCGCCGTTTGTCGGTTACCAAAAAATCCATCCGACGTGCCGTTTCATAGAAACGTGCAATACGTGTTCAAAATGTATAGAAATGCAATTTTTTCTTAAGGAGGTTCAGAATCATGTAGATACTGAATCCACGGTAACAGTAAGTGCGCCAATGTCTCTGCCACCTTGTCTTCAATATACTAATGCCTATTGTATAAAAAACTTAATAAATGAAACACAGAAAGTAAGCCTGCCATATTAGTACGTCATGTGTGAGAATGCTTGTTTCGTCCCGTACCATTACGCCCGCAAGGATGGCTCCAATCATACTTGACGAACAAGATCGCGTGCAGTGTCACAGTACCATCACAAAGACGTGGGAATACGCACTAATGAGTCAAGATATACCACTGTGGCTTTTCTGTGTGCGCCTGATGCAACTAAAAAATAGTATAAATATACTGCACACTACACACTAAACTACCAATGAAAGAACTTATTATATTTTTGTCTGTGTCCCTGTTGCCTATGTCCTGTTCCACGTCCCAGGCTACCTATGTGTCATATTTTTAACCCCCACGCAAAAGGAGGAGTGCTATAAGTTTTCTTTTTGGGGGGTGGTAAATCATCAAATAACTTCTCCCGCTCTAGGTGGAGCAAGATGCCATGTCAGACTTTTACTGACTAAAACCCACCCGTGTTCTCTCAGTCGCCTGTGTGCCAAGGGCGATGGTATCTCTTTCGAACAACCCGCACCCCTGGCAGGCATCGGCCCTTGTGGGCCCCACCAGTTGGTTCTGACATCTCTTTGAGGCGCGCATGGAACACAACGCGCCGTCGACCCGAGTTTGGTCCTTACGGGACAGCGAGCTACCTATTACTCGCCGTTCGACAGCCCGCGCCTACGGTGGCCGGGAATCACTCACATGCGCCGCCTCTCTTTTTGCGAGCATTACTGCGTCGCAGAAGGAGGTGACGGCTACCCATGCACTCTCGCTCCGTATCGCTCTGTACCATGGCCTGGACCAGGGCCGAACGCGAGAGATTGCCGCCTCCAATCGCCTCCACGAGGACACGGCGGTGCTCCGCCCAAGCCGGGCAGACCTCCACCGTATGCCCCACCGTCTCCTCAGGGCGAGCTTCGCAGTGGAAACACCCGGGCGTATCCTCCCGCCTTATGCGAAACTGGAACCTCCCGAAACACTCGTGACCGGTGAGGATCTGCGCCAGGCGGAAGGTGAGGACGCCGTGGCGCCTCTCCATCCAGAGTCTGTCTGTTTGTTTGTGTGTCTATCTGCGGCATCGTAGCTCCCAAACCTCTGAACCGATTTCGATTTTGTCCTGTTTTTTCTGAAAGGTGATTCAGGAAAACTGGTTCAGTGACTTGAAGATTATCATCTTTTTTCTGGTTGATGAAGGGATTCGTACAACGATTAGGTCAATGGATTGAAGTGAAAGTTAACAGAGGGACTAACAGACCGACTAGCTCTCTAGAATAGACTCGCATCCTAACTAATATTATAAATTTTATGCGAAAGTAAGTTTAATTGTTTGTTACGCTTATACGCCAAAACAGCTGTACGGATTTGGATGACATTATATTGCACACAGAAACCATTTTTTTTTTTGGGTGGGAAATCAAATAACTTCTCCCGCTCTGGGTGGAGCAGAAGGGCGTGTCAGACTTTTACTGACTAAAACCCAGCCGTGTTCTCTCAGTTGATTGTGTGCCAGGAGCCACGGTATCTCTTTCGAACAACGCGCACCCCTGGCGGGCATCGGCCCTTGTGGGCCCATCAGTTGCTGCTGACATCTCGACACGCGTGGAACACAACGCGCCGTCGACCCGGGCTTGGTCCTTACCGGACAGCGAGCTACCCATTACTCGCCGTCCGCAAGCCCGTGCCTACGGTGGCCGGGAATCAGCCTGGGATTCCCGACGACACAGATGCCATGACCTGGGTAAAAAAGTATGAAACAAAAATTCAAATAGTCTCATCTGAAAGCTGTGGTCGTATGCCAGTTTGCCCGAAAACGTGTGATCGCTTACTACTGTACAATGTATTGCTTTTTTAGGGTAAGTGGCATACGGCGAAAGATTGTTCTATAAGAATAGGTACTTTAATCTTTGTTTCATACTTTTTATGGCGTTATTTTTGAGTACCTACTCGGATTTCAATTTTTGAACTTACTTTTTATATAAAACTATTTTGCGTTTAGCAAGCAATTATTATATTTGTGAAATTTGATAGTTAAGCCCTTTCATTTCATACCCAAAATGGTATATTAAAATATAAAAAAATAGTTTATGATTGTGTCCACTGGAGGACGCCGTATTCGAATGTGATGTTACCACCACTACCACCAAACCCATAACCGGCGGACAATCAAGACGATTCCAACGAACTTTTGTCAAATTACGATAAGCAGTTTAAAATTTATGAGGGAACTAACGCACATACATACAAACCCACATCCATACATACCATTCAAAATCATAACCCTCTTTTTTGCTCCAAAACGGTTGTTACTGCAATGTATTTGACTTTGTCTCTAACACTGATCACCACATAAGTCTAATCGACAATCTTGACTCTGTCTGCGGACTGCCGTATTATCCGCAAATTATATTTGATAAAGAACTACACTTACAACTTACAATTACAGTTAAGTATTATACGTATTGTTAAATGTTTATTCCAACCTTAGATCAAAGAGAACGAATCGCCACCACACCTCGCATAAAATATGAAATCTTATCAATTCTAAAACTGTGCGTAATTGTGAAACATTTTTCTGCATATCTTTTCACCAAAAACGAGGAAAGAGATAGAAAAAAACTTCCACACAGTAAAATATGAACCAGGTCATCATTTATAGACATGTTAAGGAAAATTCACCTGAAGATTTGGGGGCAATACAATGATGGATGGAAATGTCTGCTAGCATGAAAAATATTTATTTTGTGCGCGATATTACCTGTGTGTTGACGTAATAGTTTACCGCCTGTGTATGTATAGATTACTTTGTAAATATTTTTTGTGCGTAGATTTTATGTATTTCTTCGGTTTCGTGTTTTCCTGGTATTTAAGGTAAGTAGTTATGTGATATTATACCCACGATCTATTACCAAAGGATTCTCGATTATTTTGGGCACATTGTCTCTAGGGAACCAGATAACCTTGAAAAGGTAGTGGTGATGGGCAAGGTAGAAATACGGGAAAAGATCTCGCGGCCGGTCATCTAACCGTTGGTCAGACCAGTAACCGCCCTCATTTTACTCTCTGTTACGACCGCCATGAGAGAAGACGAGAACCGAACGAAGTGCAAGAACATTCTACTATATAATATTATAAACTTAAAGTGATATTAAAAATGTGAAAGTTTGGATGTTTGTAACTCAATCTCGCAAAAACGGCTGAACGGATTTGAATGGCATTTGGCACACAGATACTTTGTAACCTGGATTAAAGCATAGAATACTTTTATCCCGGTTCCCGTAGGTTAATTTTCGACATCCACGTGGGCGAAGCCGCTGACAAAATCTAATAATACATAAAACTACGAAGGCCTTTCAGGGACACGCCTTTTAGTAATGAAGTAAGAGATTAATGAGAAGAGAGTTATGTGTTATATTATATGATGTCAAATACGAATGCCTCTAAAATAAGTGTAGGAGTTTATTTATTCGCTTCTTCTTCTTCCGTATCGCCACGAACTATATGTATAGGCAGTAAAAATATTATAGGCAGTCAGAACCTGGTAGTTGTTCGATTATTACTACGTGTATGTTGGAAAACATTTCTATATTGCCATTGCTGTTTTCTTCCGTTATTATTTGGCAACTGAAGTTATGGGATAGAAAATAACACTTAATTGTTTTGTTCTACAATGAAAAAGGCCTATCACTAGTTACTCACTAGAGTACATTTTATTGTCAAGTTATTTGCTGTGTTGGAGTAACGCTGTTATGAGTGATGACATTATAGAAGACATATTACAGATAAGTTTATATTTTGTACGCCTCTGCACATTGCAAGATTATTAATATACTTAAGTCGAGGTGCCCATTTATCGTCTAGAACTATCACTTCATCACTACATATTATAAAACAAAGTCCCCCAGCCACGTCTGTCTGTCTGTTCGCGATAAACTTGAAAACTACTGAACGGATTTTCTTGCGGCTCTCACCAATAAATTAGTGATTCATGAGAAAGGTTTAGGTGTATAATTTGTTAAGGTTTCGTATACATTGGTGACCGCGGGCGAAGCTGCTGGCAAAAACTAACAATCAAAGCGGTGTTGTCCAGTGCAACATGTCGGCCCGTAGATTTGCTCGAAGTACGGACCAAGTAAAAATTACTATTTTTAAGGTTTACTGCCAGAGTCTGTACGCGAGTAATCTATGGGGCAATTACACCAAAAGATCGCTAAATGTCCTGCGCGTCCAGTATAGTAATGGTTTCAGGATGTGGTTGAGACTTCGCGAGCTCGTACCGATGGTTTTCACGCGATTGTGCGCAAGAAAACCGCTTCGCTACTGAGTCGAGTGAGAGGCAGTCGCAACCTTATCCTGAGAATTGTAGCGGAGAGTTTTGGTTCTCCAATTGCAAAGCAGTTTGTGCAGAGGGTGATTGGTACTAACACTAGATAATAAGTTTTTAAATGTAATATTACTAACTCTCTATGAATTCTTTTTCCGAAATAAAAATAAACATTATTATCTCCTTTATTTCATTAAATACACATATAAATTACATTTTTTAATATTAGAATATAAAATAGATAAAAACATTTAAAAATATTTAAAAAAATAGTAGCCCACTGGTTTCGGGAACAAGGTCCAAACTACCGGCGCGAGGCGGTCAGGGCTCCAGAGCGAGGAACCTCCCAACAATTCGAGCCGTGTCCAGGACTTTCTGGATCAAGCCCTTGATCCAGCTGCCCTACGAGAGTTGCCTATTATAATTATTGTTATTAAAGCAGCAACTTTTTTATGGTACAAAAACAGCTAAACTTCAAAAACAGCTCCCATTATATCACGTACGATTCACGTACATGACAAAAGCGGAGTACCTACACGCGGAACAAGTAAGCCGTCACTTAATGGGACGAGAACACATTAGTGGGTCGAGACAACTAATGAGTAGGATTTACTAGAGTTGTGGTGCGTTTGAGTTATAGACGAAGACGCTCGTGGGGATCAGCTTTAAGAATGTTAATGATGACGTCATTTTGATCAAATGTTAGACGTTCTGTCTTTGGTTTTAGATGCGTTTTGTGCTTGCATTTGGTGTTTGGTGTATGCAGGTAGCTGCTTTGTGCTTTTGGTTTGCAACAGTGCCACTGACTGTTAAGGACTGACATCATTATTGTAGCCTACAGTATGTCAGTTTAGTTAAAGTGCACTACTAACCAAAATGTCTATGACTAGGTAAGTGCAGTGTGGCATAAGTCAAAGATAATGTCACTTTCTTGTTTAAGAGGTTGTATTCGAAATTTTGCCGATATTGCTGATTTATGACAATAAAAATGTAGCTCATTCATTAAGATCAATATTAAAATGATCCTTTATGTTTTGCATTAAAACATAGGAAATACAGTATTTTAACTATAAAATCAAGTCTGTGAAATCACGGAAATCAGCGAAATCGGAAACTGTATATGACCTCTTATAAAAAATCCTCAATTTCCAACTTAAAGTATACTAGAAAATGGAAAGTATTTAAGAAATAGGTACAGATTTTGTTTTAATCGCACACAATATTATTAAAACCAAGCTATCGGGTCGTATGTCACGTTCAAATGCTTTTTTCATTCAACGTCATACCAGCGTTATCATAATATTCACGGTCATGACCTGAAATAGTTCCTAGTTATAATTTTCACGGAAATATAGAAGAAAACTGTGCGTGCTTGACGTCCATTTTGTGCCCTGCTAAGTGTTGTTTATTAATGCTCTCAATTAATATAAATAGCCCGTGGAAATAGGCATGATGTGTTGTTTGTTTGTTTATGAAAATTTTGGATACAGCACACAGTAGAAACTTGACGGGCGATTTGCAGCCTAATTGAATAACAGACTTTCAATCAATAACTTAATAGTTTTGAAGGATATTGCTGATCCATTGCCTGATAGGACTTTTTTCGCGCTGTTAAGCTCTTAGAGTTGAAAATTAAACACTGTGTTTTTTCGACACGCTTCTACACACACTCTCTTGGACACGCACTTCATTGGATTCTGAATGCTGGGTTCAACACCAAGAGTTGAAAATCCAGCTCACGATAAAATCTTACCGCGATTTAATTACGTCCGTTTGAACGTTATTAGTGTGTTTCAAAATTACCCTGTAAGTCGAAACTTTATTGGAATGCGCGCATTTAATGATCTGAAACCGACTTCAAATTCCTACACACAGAAATCGATATTTTCTGATCAAACTTTCCTTTTGTTTTAGCCAAAGTAACATAGTTATATGCCGTGTGGTGCCGGACGTAAAAGAATAGCACCATCCCATTTCATCCCGTGGGTGTCGTAGAAGGCGACTAAGGGACTTACTAGAGAATGGGCAGCAGCGTTCTCTATGCATTTCACCACCATACTGCGGTCGCCAACCCGCCTGCCAAGCGTGGCGATTATGGCAAATCCCTCCTTTTGGGGGAGGCTTATGTCCGGCAGTGGATGTCTTTCGGCTGATATGATGAACATAATTATATTGACCACGCATTATGATAAAGACATGAGAACGCATAATATTGGTACCTAACGATTAGGTTAGTGTAGTACTTACTTAATAGTTAGGTACATATGCGTAAGCAGTTAAACCTAAGAGGTAAAAGTAATACTTAGCTACCATTTTAAGTAAGAAACTTGTATCCATGTGCGTGTGGCAAACTTCCCAATAACAGCCGCACGGGTTGATCGGTCAGGTTATGCCACATTTGCCGCAGATCGCAGTTAGTCTGTGGATGGATGACCGTCTTTACATACCAAGATTTCTCCGTGCCACGAACAGCACGTTAATTGGTCCCGGCTGTCAATCGTTGATTTTTGCAGTCGTGGTTTTTATTTCCTGGCTTGATTTTCGTACGTAGTTTTCGGGTGACCTCTGAAAATCAGCGCTGTGCTGTGGGTCCCATAGCACAGCATCATGCTGAGCGGAAGCCTTCTTGTCACAGTCACGGCGAGTAGTTATCGACTATTTCTGTTCTATATATGCCTATGTATAAATATCTGTGTTGTCAGCGTGTTTTTAATGTTACGTCATCTTTTTATTTGCACGTGTTTCTGTGACAAATAAATTTATTTTTCTTTATTTCTTTCTTTCAGTCGCTACGGATCATTTGAAGCCCGACAGTATGACAACTAGTCTTACCAAGGGGTATTGTATTACCTAGACACTGGTTTGTTCAGGTCAATCAGTCGCTTCATGTAAAATACCTACTGGGATTCAGTTGCATCTGGTGAGACCAGAAGCTGACTCTAACATAGTTTGGAAAAGGCTGGGCAGATGATGATCAACTTGTGTTATTCACATGGCTTCGACATGTGTATATCTAAAACAGTAGATATGCAAGTCTGTCCGAAAATCCAAACAAGACAGGTAAAAAATCCTGCCTAGACCTAAAATCGGATTTTGTCTCTTTTTTTATCGGACTGGCTTGCAAATACTATCTTACCTAATATCATGCGATTCTGACGCAAGCAATGATAGTGCATGCATTCTTTACAAGTAAACAATACACTCGAGAGCCATTTAGTTTTTATTTTTCCTGTTTATATCTGGTCACAATTGGCTGTAATTACTTCAGCACCCCTTTTTTAGCTAGATGACAGCTACGTTGCTAGGTGCTTTAGAAAAATGAGGAACAGGATATAATGTTCACTCAATACCTGCCAGGGGTGCGGGTTGTTCGAAAGAGATCGTGGCCCCTGGCACACAGGCAATTAAAGGAACACGAGTGGGTTTTAGTCAGTAAAAGTCTGACACGCCCTCCCGCTTCACACAGAGCGGGAAAAGTTATTTGATGATTTCCCACCCTCAAAAAAAAACCTTCATGAAAAAAGGGAAGATCCTTAGGCAACTGCCCGATGATTTAAGTCGGGATGTTGTATATGCTAGTTGCGCGGTAAGCTCTGCTTACGTGATCCAGGATTTTTGAAGAACATTTCTGAAGAACTTAACCAATGAGGTCACTATACAACGTCCATCGGAAAGGGTATATACATACCAAGAGCACGGCTTCTTTGGAAGATATCAAACGATATTGGAAGGGTTTTTTAATCCTATAACTACATGTTCGGAAGTTATGAGATTTTTTAATACATTGATACCAGAAACAAAATCATCAAATTGAAGTAAACACAACACTTGGAAGAGATTTATCGTGATATGGGCAAGTAACGTGGAAAGTTATTGACATACGTAGTGCAGTGACACGTTTGTAATGATTTGAATTTAAGAAACATAATAAACCGAAAATTTGGTATCAATTCTTAGAGTATTTTATTTTGAGCTGAAATTATTCATAGTGATTATCAGAGGTCGGAGTAGGTAGATTGATTTTATATACTTGCGTCAAGATATTATAATATGGACATGCCACTTTATCCACAATGTGCGGGAAGTACCGGAAAAAGTTCCGGAATTGGAATTATGGAATAAAATAAAATACTGATTTCTTTCACCATTAGCTAACACTGGTAGCGTAGATTGATATTATTAATACGTTTTTACCTTAAACACAAATTCGTGACAATTTCAATATGAAGTTCCGGTATTCTGGAGGCATATCCATATTATCCTTTACGTTTGACGTCAACGACCTTAAATCAATCTACCTACTCCGACCTCTGGTGATTATTGATTATATACCAGCTGTTATCTTTTTTGCTTAAAGATAGCAATAGGGTTTCTGTTGCACACTGTATATGTCGTACTATGGCGTCCCTTCCCGGCCTTATGGGTCAATGACAGCGAATGCCACGCTAAAGCGATTCGGGTTTAAAAAAAGATATGACGGTAGCCTCGGACTCTTTTACAGGTCTTCTACTACAAACCAGATCTTGGCCTTTTAATGCACGTATTTCAGCTAAGCTTCGCTATCCAGTTGTAAACAAAGGCGACTACTCAAAAAGTACGTAAAACCTACTGGTCATCGGGTAAGCGGTTTTGTATGTAAGTATGTTCTGCGGCCGTAGTTGTTAAAGTCAAACGGGTAAATTTAACTCGTAAACAATGAAGCAAGTACTTTATGAGCTTTAAACCCGACACGTTATTGTGCTTTGTATACTTTCACGCTAGTTTGTCATACGGGTCAGCAGTAACAAGTCCAATAGGGTTCAGTTTTTTGGGGAGGGTCTGGATTTATGCTTTCACGGTTGCACAACGACAGGCTTCGCTTTGCTTTGCTTGGTAGTATAGATGCAGGTCTACCCTGCCGCCTCCTTCAGAAGCAGCAGGGTGGCGGGGTCTTGAGGGGGAGCGCTGCAGTCGTGTAGATCCTCAAGGCAAGTCTGGTGGATGTACCTTCCCGAGGTTGCCACCCCGTTTCTTGGTCTAATTCCTTAAGAAATAGACGTAACAAAAACCACCAGGCGCCAGTGCATTCCCTTCCAATTAACTCCCCACTCCATCCCACCTACATCCCTATTCCTTCCATTCCCACTCCTCGTACTTCCGCTCCTAACCGCGACCCCGTCGTGACTGGGCGGTGGCGGGCTCGACCGTCACTACAAACAGCTGACGGCGAGTAGGAGCATTTAGTCACCTGCGCTAGGACCTGCGCAGTTGAGCGCCGTGAGCGGGGATGAAGGAGTCCTGGGGGGTTGAGCCGAGCGACTCTGGTTGTAATGTGCCCGCGAGGCAACACGCCCCCTTTGGTCTGGATTTCAAGCGAAACGGTGGCCCTACCCAATAGCCGGGGGTAGGGAAACGGCCATAGTGTCCCGTCAGAGGGCCACAGGCGAGGTGCGTGAGGTCCGCTGAGGTTGTCCTCGGACGACTGAAGCGGTAGGTAAAGGTCATGCTGACGGCGCAAGTGAAGGTTGTTCAGCTCGTTGGGGGCCAACCTGATCGAGCGCCCGATGTCGCACTGTAAACCAGCCTTGCGCACCTATATCTCTCTGGTAGTCCTAACGTTCGAGCTAATTTCATAGTGAGACGTTCCCAGGTGCGGGCTCCATGGTGGGTGGGAGCCAGAGAGACGAATCGAACAGAACTTTTAACATGGATGCCTCAAGGCTAGTTAAAACCCACACCAACGGAGTGGAGGCGAAAGCCGTCGAAACTCCCAAGGGAAGTGCTCGCACTTCTCTCGCCCCTGGTCACCCTGCGGCTAACGCCGCAGGAACCAGTGCGGGCGCTGGTCCGGCTGTGGCGAGAACCACAGCCAAGACCAAACAGAAGTCCCAGAATAAACAGAGGGCGTCGGCGCTGACTGGGACCAGTACCGACCCCTCTAAAACCCAGGCGGGAACGACGGCGGCGACTAATGCCACTGCCGGTCCGACCCACGCCACACGAACTCCGGTGCCGGGTAACACCAGCACTGTGAAGCACCCTCCCACTCCTGCGGCACCTCCAACCTCCTCTCACCAGGCGGCTGGAAGGGGCCTAACGGAAACGGCCAGCCTCACCGAGGACGCGTTCTCACGCGTATGGCAGGTCGTGGGAAAACGAGGTAAGGGCAAGGGCAAACGCACTCAACAAGCCCTTCGCCCTTACACAGACCCCTCAGGCTCATCTGTTGCACAGAGCGGGCGGCCGACAAGGAAGGAGAGACGTCAGGCTCGTCAGGCTCACAGGAGGCCAGGAAAGGGGTCTAATAACCCGCAGCACCCTGCCGCTGGTCCGGTCAAACCAACCAGCGGCCAGCTGAACTTCTCCACTGGGAAGCGGTCGCAAACTGAGGCAGGCCCGAGTCGAGCTGCGCCCAGTCGGCGGCCACCCACTGTCCCGGAGAGACCGGCTGCGACAACACAGCGACCCGATTCGAAGGATCAGGCCGCGGCCAAGCGAGTTCTCAACGAGACCTCAACACCTCGAGGAGATCATAAGCGGCCGCGTCTTGACCAATCCAAGCGGGTCGCTATACGGAGTTACGCCCAAGCTGCCAGCGATACCCTTAACGTCGCAATTACTTGCGACCGCACGGGGATCCTCAGCAAAGACGTTTCGGACCGGGTGCTCACTGCGATTCAGAAGCAGATCATCCTGGAGGCCCGGTCCCCTAAACCAGACACCCCAGGGCCGAAATTCAACGCCAAGCCGGTGTTTGCCGGGGGTGCCCTTAAACTGTGGTGCGATAACGACCACACTCTAGCCTGGCTGAGAGAAGCTGTCCCCGCACTGTCCCTCCTCACTGGCACCTCGCTAGTTGTGAAGTGCCAGTCGGAGATTGAGAGACGAGCACGGTGCGGGATCGTGATACCAGACGAGCAGGGGGTCTTCGAAGAGCCGACCGATATCGGGCGCGCTCTGAGCTACCAAAACCCATCGGTCGACATCAAAAGGTGGGTACTCCTGCACGTCAATAAGCAGGCCGCGGCGTGGTTCGTCGTGGTGGGTGTCCCTGCGGACCAGATTCCGGCCCTAATGAGGGCCGAGCGCCGGCTCTCAATAGGAGTGGGGTCGGTGTACATTCGATTCCAGGGCCAGAACGGCAGGTACACCGATGCCCCGCACGGATGGGACCCGTCTACGGAAACCTTCTCCGACGCCACGGCGCAGCGGCCAGAGACACCAGTGGGGGAGTCCACTCCTCCACCAAACAACCCGGAAGCACCCGTGGCCGAACCTGCTGTAGCAGAGTCGGCCGCCCCTGCTGCCGCCACCGCGGGGGCCGCTCCTTCCCTGGGCGAGGAGCTGGACGACATAACCCTGTCGCCAGCTTCCTGCCGAGGGGAGGACGGCTTCGGCGAGGGCGACCTGTTTGCCGGGTTAACACTGGGGGAAGACGACGAGGGGACGACCAGCGATGGCGTGCCTTTCGTCAAACTGTAAAGTCCTCCAGGCGAACCTCCACCACAGTCAGACCGCGACGGCTCAGCTCCGCAAGTGGCTGGAGGTTCAACACACGGCCATTGCCTTGATCCAGGAGCCGTGGATTAGGGCCGGCCACATACAGGGACTTTCCAATCTTGGAGGTAAGCTACTGGTCACCACTGATCACGATCAGCCCAGGTCGTGCATCTATGTAACAGGTAACCTCAAAACACAGCTCTTAACGGAATTCTGTTGCAGAGATGTCTCTGCAGCTAAGCTGCAAATACGTGTCGATGCCGTGGAGTCGGTGATCGTCTTTGCCTCGGCCTACATGCCTGAGGCGGAGGCGCCGCCCCCGCATGACCTCGCCCGTCTCGTGAGCTATTGCGAGAGTCATGGGTTTGAGGTCGTCGTAGGGGCCGACGCCAATGCTCATCACCAACTGTGGGGCATGGACACACAGAACGAAAGGGGTAAGGCCTTGGTTGACTATTTATTCTCGACTAACCTATCCCTACTAAACACCGGTGCCGAACCGACATTTGTAACAAGGCGAAGCCGCACAATCATAGATCTTACCCTGGCAACGCAGGGCGCGGCGGAAATCACCACGGGGTGGCAGGTCTCCAAGGAGGCTTCCTGCTCTGATCACAGGTGGATTCGCTTCGACATACAGGTCTGCGCTCAGCCGGTAACACCACGTCGCAACCCGCGCAACACGGATCGCGGCACCTATACACGCAGCCTGGAACTTAAGCTTGCAACACCAACCGGTCCGCCGCCTTTTGCGGACACAACACTGATTGAGGCACAAGTAAGCCAGATAACCAATTCAATAATAGACAGCTATCATACTGCCTGCCCTGAAACCACCCCGCGCAGCACACCGGGTAAACAACCTTGGTGGGGCGCTGACCTGGAGCGCAAGCGCGGGAAGGTAAGGAAAGCACTAAATAGAGCCATGAACACATGTGCGGACGTGGACTGGGATAGCTACTATGCAGCCAAATCCCGCTACAAAAAATGCATCAGATACAGGAGTACCACGGGCTGGCGTAAATTCTGCGGCGGCATCGAATCCTGCCAGCAAGCCAACAGGGTAAGGAAGGTTCTAGCGCAGCGGCATACGTCAGGGCCCACTACCCTCCGCAAACCTGATAACACACTCACGACGTCGCCTGAAGAAGTAAATCGCGTCCTAATTGAAACTCACTTCCCTGGATGTGTCTTCGAGCAGGTAATTGACTGGCAAGACGTTATTCAAACACCATCAGAAAACGATTGGCGGTACGCACACAGGGTGATCACACTGGAGAAACTCCAATGGGCCATCCGAAGCTTCCATCCCTTCAAGGCAGCTGGCCCCGATGGAGTGTTCCCCGCCTTATTGCAATGGGGGGGAACCCCGGTCGCAATTAGACTAGTGCCTCTAATGAGAGCGTGCTTGGCCTTTAGATACGTTCCCAAGGGATGGAGGGAAGTGAAAGTTATTTTTATTCCAAAGCCAGGTAAAAGTGACTATACTAACGCCAAATCCCACCGACCAATCAGCCTAACCTCCTTTCTATTGAAAACGCTGGAAAGGCTATGCGATAGGGAGCTGCGAGATGGCGCACTTAAAAACATACCACTTCACGGTAACCAACACGCATACAGCTCAGGTAAGTCGACGGAATCTGCTCTTCATCAAGTGGTCAGCCAGATAGAAGAAGCGATGCACCAAAAAGGCACCTGCCTGGGCACTTTCATAGACATCGAAGGAGCCTTCGACAAAACCAACTTCTCCAGCATCGGTAGCGCCCTCTCCAGGCATGGGGTGGAACAGGTACTAACGGACTGGATTACTAACATGCTTAGCAAACGAATGGTTCGCCTTGAGGATGAACAGCAGCTGGCCATGATAGCCAGAGGCTGCCCCCAGGGAGGGGTGCTGTCCCCCCTTCTATGGAATCTGGTGATAAATGACCTTATCACCAAACTCAACGCCAGCCATTACTTCACAATAGGCTATGCGGACGACCTTGCAATCCTTGTTTCGGGGAAGGTAACGGGAACGATCTGTAACCTCACTCAGCAAGCACTACGTATCGTAGAGAGATGGTGCAGGGAATTTGAACTATCAGTGAACCCCACCAAAACTGAACTAGTCATGTTCACCCTAAAACGAGCATTAGGCCCTTTTCGCCTACCGAAACTGTTCAATACAGAACTTCAGTTGGCCAACGAAGTCAAGTATCTCGGGGTCACTTTGGACAATAAGCTAAACTGGAGCAGTCACCTAGACAACAAGCTGAACAGGGCCTGCATCACCTTCTGGCAGTGCAGGAGAATGATAGGTAAGAAGTGGGGACTATCACCCAAAATCATACTATGGCTGTACACCGCAGTGATCCGCCCCATGATCACCTACGGGGCCGTGGTCTGGTGGCCCCGCACCAAGCTAACTACAGCCGCCAACAAACTACAGCGCATGCAAAGACTAGCCTGCGTCGCGACCACGGGCTGCATGAGGACTACTCCGACTGCAGCGATCGAGGCCATGCTGGGGTTGCCGCCGCTCCACCTGTTCATACAACAGGAAGCAACGATGGCGGCGGCGCGTCTAAAGGCTATAAATCTCTGGAGTAAAAGAGACACACAACACACCGCGCTACTTAAGGAACTCAATAGCGAGTTACCCATTACGAGGGCAATAAATGACCGGGTGCCCAAACAATTTATCTTTGATAAAAAATATAGAATCCAGCTGCATGAGGATCGACGATGCGAAGGCTTGCGCCCCGCAGAGCTGCGTATCTTCACGGACGGATCAAAAACAGGTAGTGGCACAGGGGCTGGAGTCTTCTCGGAGGACCTCAACATCCACATAGCCACACCACTGGGAGTCCATAACACAGTGTTCCAGGCCGAATGCATGGGCATCTCCCTGGCAGCGTCTGCCATCATGGCCAGGGCAGTTAAGGACCACTCGATCCGCATACTCTCGGACAGCATGGCTGTTCTGCAAGCGCTGAACAGTCACACAGTTGACTCTGGGCTGATATACGAGTGCCACCAGCGCCTCAACGAGGTAGGTAGCCTCAACAACATTACCATTCAGTGGATCAAAGGACACAGCAATTCGCTAGGCAACGATGCAGCCGATGAACTTGCCAGGAGGGGGTCGAGCATGGCACCAGTGGGACCAGAACCCATTGTGCCACTCCCCTTCGGGTATCTACGCACTCTGGTAAGGAAACGTACCAGGGATCAACACCACAAAATATGGTTGGACCTAAGTGAGTGCAGGCAGGCTAAGGAAGCACTTCCTGCGTTCGATGCTCGCGTCACGAAACAGGTTCTCCGTTTAACTAAACGACAGTTGCGTACAGTTACAGCAGCCGTAACTGGTCACGGATCATTTAACAAACACCTCTTTGTCTTAGGAGTAACAGACAGTCCGCTGTGCAGAGCCTGCATGGAGGACGACGAGACAGCGGCTCATGTGCTGTTGAACTGCCCGGTGGTCGCTAATTACAGGGCAAAATACTTCGGTAACCCAGGTACCCTACGTGAGATTGTCAGCAACACCAAGGCGTTGCTGGCCTTTCTCGAGGAGCTGGGGTGGATCGAATAACCCATTCTCCCACCCATACGCAAAATACGCGCCTTGACGTGGAGTTGCGGAAAACAGCCCGTTTTACCTATTACCTATTACCTAGGGTTCAGTTTACAAATATATGCCTGTAAAAGATCGTTGTTTGCGACAAATATTGGATAGAATTGTATTGTTTAATCCGAGTTATATCTCTTAGTTATGCAGTAAAGAGAAAGTGTTTTACCTATCTTTATTCAAGTCTTTATAAGTGTAGTAATAACACATAACGAGTAAAGCAGAGGTGCACCACACACATAGTACACACATTTCACTATTTATGTATAAGTCCCATGTAACAGTAATAAATAGTGCCTATATTCAATTGTATATTGTGATCAGTATGAATATGAGTGTATTGTACATGTATGGTAGATATGTCGAAAGTTTCAGCGCCTTCTTTTCTGATTTAATTGGTTTGAAAATACAAAATTAATTGGTAGATGTCAATGAGATCTGAACTCCATAGTCTAAAGAACAAAATAAATGATAAATGATTTTATTTCTGTAAGTAGGTTTGTACAAACACTTTTACACGTCAATCATATTTTTTTAAACTAGATGAGGTCGGCGTTTCCTATCTGACTACTCTGAGAAGAAAGGCCGAGACAAACTCAGAGGTCACAGTCTCTTTTAAAGTCCAGACATAATCTTGGTCAGATCATGTGAAGACCATGTGGATCGGTGTCTGAAATGATCTTTTGAGGAAAGAACCACACAGATTGAGTGGACCTGTCCATTCAGTGCACGCATTTATCAGTAATCATACAGCTTAACTCAGAACTTGAGGAGCTCAACGATTTGACGAACAATACCAAAGACAGGACATTTGGGTAGGCCGCATAAAATACTCAAACTGCCAGATTAATATTAAAACTAACTGAAAAAGAGATGAAACACAAAACAAAAACACAAAAACAAACAAAATATGACCCACAATGGTAGTTAATCACAAACGACCAAAAATTGCATATTAAAAATCAATCAATCTGTCTAGTCTTTTCTCAATTATATTGGGTTTGGCTTCCAGTCTAACCAGAACCAACTGAGTAGCAGTATTTTACATGGAGCGATCATTACTGGGTAATATGATATCCCTTGGAAAGACTGGTTGCCAGACTTTCTGGTTTCTGACGACCCGTAACAACTGTCAAAGATCCACGAATGACAGCTGGAACCATCGACTTAACCTGCTTTCTGAGGCACCGATCTCCTCCCGATCGGCCAGCGTACCTAAACCTGATCGAAAGACCCGTGCAGCTACCAAAAATACCATATTAACACCTACAAAACATTAACACAGAGATAAAACAAACTCGATAACACACCAAATCGATTACAAACAACATTATAACGTCCAAAACCCAATTTGATACTAATGTCCTTTTATCCGAGCACCATTAAGCCACCATGCTATAGCTATGGTAATTTTGTATATATTAAGTTGCTTGTGCTGAAAACTTTGGTCATTAGAACAAGGGCAGTACGTAAGTGCTCTGAGACTGTTATGTCTACACACGGTGGGCAGGTGGGACCGCAGTGTGTGGATCAAGTTATGAGCGGTGTACGGGTTAGGTTTTGTAATGATATGCCCGAGTTGACAGGAAAATTAGTTGCGGAAAAGTCGCATGGAGGGGAATTCTTCTCCCTCTCTTTCTATTATACAGGGTAGCAAGGATAAACTTTTTATTTTATAACAGACTATAAATTTCAACGCAGCGCAAGTGGGTTCAGAAACTGATACTGAATCCATGGTAACTGGTTGCGCGTTGATGCGTAGTTCGGATGTGGCGACATAGATGTCGCCACAGACTTATTGATCGACGACAACGCTGCGTAGAGATGTTTCAGCATCAAAGGTAACTACTACTTAGGCACTCCGTTGCAAAGCCAGTCATCGTTTAGAAACTTTACCTTCACGGCATTTTTAGACATGTAAGTTATTTTGACTGATGTATGACGATTGCACCAATATGGAATTGTTCAGTAGTTATCTTTGATATTTTATCAGTATTTACGATAAAGAAAGAAATTTAGGTATTTCAAAAAATGTCGTCATGTGTATTATCTGTTTGTTTAATTTTTTATCACAATTATCCTGAAATCAATCATTGACCTGTGCAATAATTGTATTGTTTAAGAAATTCCAAATTATTCAAAGCTTTAAAACCTTTTTACGTCCTCAAACCACCATAAGTCTCGATCCACCAATCTGCCCAGCCAGTTCCCAACTATGTTGGGGTCGGCTTCCAGTCTAACCGGACACAGCTCAATAACAGTATTTTACATGGAGCCACTGCCGAGCCTGTTCGACTTCCACAACCCAGTTACTGGGTAACACGATACCTCTTTGTAAGACTGGTTGTCAGACATTGGGCTTCTGATTACCCGTAACGTCTGTCAAAGATTTATTAATGACAGGCTTTTCTAGGCAAGGTGGGGGTTTTGATTTGCAATGGATACTCATCCAGGCACGAACCGACCGGAACAACTGTAAAAAATCAAGAATGACAGGCTTTTAGATGCACTGTGGGGTCTCGATTTGTAATGTTAGTCACCTATCTACGAACAGAACGCGGAAATCGTAGCTTACTTAAGGGGAATCTAGTCGCAGGCTGGAACTCACTGGTGCGCCTGGCTAAAAAGCACGTTGTCTCTCCAGGCATCGTGTCCGATAGAGGTAGTATCAGTGATGAGCAGTTATTCACTAGTCTAGACGCACAACGTCATTGAGTGAGATGCAGGATCATTTAACGTAAAACAGGCTCGTTAAAATTAAGAAAACCCCTTCGAAAGATCAGGTTTCATTAAAAAACCACTGCATAAATCCCCAAGACCCAATAAAGTTAATTAAACTTTCCGATATTTGACCTTGTCGGTACAGGCTTGGTTTTGGAGATTTCACACTTCTTTTATTACTTAAACATGCCCAAAGTTAGGTTAAATTAGCAAGAAAAACGAATCTTTGTTGGCTCCTAACTTTTAATGGATTTTTATTTTAGTATTCTGTTTCCGTACAGATTTTAATAATGAGACAAAATCATACCATGTTAATTTTTGATGTACATTGTCAAACAGTGGAATAATACACTCCCGAAGTTTGTATGGAAAAAATTTCGATAAGAATCACCTTAACCTTTGACATAACCGTGCGGTTGTACACGTAACAACTGTCCAAAATCACACAGAACTTCAGGGTTTTCAAGGCAAGGTCGGCTCTCAATTTGTAATCGATGGTCACCCATCCAGGAACTGAGAGCGGAAAGCGTAGCTTACTTAACCTTCGATCGAACCATGTAGCTGTGATAAATTAGCCACCAGCCCCTCTCAAACCGCCATAAGCTCATGACTTGTAAATCATAAATGTCTAGGCGCGCTAACTACCAAACTTTCAGCTATTATATGTCAAAACAAGTTTCATTCGAGCCTTTTGTATCATGTACCGTCTTTGTCAACTATGTAGCAATGTGTTACATATTGTAATATTTTGGTGTTAGTTTGTTGCAAACTAGGTGGTCGTCTCATTAGTATAGTTATAATTTTCAAATGTTATTTGGTAGGTAGGTTCATTCAGGTAAATTAATTGTTAAGCAACTTGATATTCAATGTCAAATTGCCGTGTTATAGCTACTTCATATAGGCCTACGTTACCACGGACGTAATGTAATCGCAACGGGACTTTTTCGCGTACCTACTGGATCCCCAGCGTACTGCTAAAAATCGAATAGATGTTTTTTCGACGCGCTGACATATGAAGTTTGTTGAATTCTCAATGCTTAGTCGAACGTCGAGAGTTCAAAATCCAGTGCCCGGTATTTTTACGTCCGTGTGAATGTCAACTTAACTGTCAAAGAATTACAGATGTGATTTTAATATACGGTCAATTTCAGTTAGTAGTCACTTTGTTTAAATTTAAATTACTGCTACTTAATTGTATGTGTAGTGTGTGTACAGATCAAGTATCTTGACCTGTCACGCGAGGCTGTCGACATGTGGGATGTGGATACAGCAGTCATTGTGCCGATAGTCGTGACGGCCAATGGCATTATAGCCAAGAGCCTCGACCAACACCTCAGGAGGCTCTCGTTAGGCACCTGGATCAAGGGCTTGATCCAGAAAGCAGTATTACTGGACACGGCGCGTATAGTAAGGAGGTTCCTCTCTCAGCAGCCCTGACCACCGGTAGCTTGGACCCTGCCCCCGATACCGGTGGGCTACTATTTTTGTATTTTTAAATGTTTTTATATATTTTTTTATATTCGAATATTTAAAAATATAATTTGTATGTATTAATCAACGAAATAAAGGAAATACAAATACTACAGTATCTATTTATTATAAAGCAATGGTAACAATAAAAACAAATGAATAAAGGTTGACTTCCAAGGGATGAAGGGTGGTGGTAATAAGTACAACCTATAATTTTCATTTGTTGATTTATTTGTTGATACTTAAGGAAATTAAAAATATACTTCTAATAACTCTTGTTTCCTCAACCCAAATAAGGCTTTATTGGGGCCGCGAGTTTGATTGCCAGACAAATTCATATTGGAATATATGCTATTCGCAACAATGGATTTAGATACCAAGTCTTTCGTAGTAGCGTACCATTCGAATGAGTGTGTTCGCGACAACGTCATTCGATATAGCGGTTTTCGGCTCAATGTGTTTTCGAACTGGCGTACCACTCGTAAAGTTTTTCGAAATAGCGTGCGTCGCAATAACGTCATTCGAAACTACATATCACTCCCAACTATCACGGCTCATGAGATACAGCCTGGTGACAGACGGCCAGACAGACAGATGGATGGACAGCGGAGTCTTAGTAATGGAGTTCTGTTTTACCCTATGGGTATGGAACCCTAAAACCGATGAGGTCCTCGAGTTACAAGCACACTAATAAACAAAGAGACGTTCGTATTTTACAATGAAATCTATTAATGGATGATTTTTGTAATTTGGCAGTTGAAGGTAAAAAATATATTCAAAACACCTTCCATAAATGTCGGTTTCATTTTGAATAAAACCGACATTTCGGGCAGTCATTTTGAATGATCATAAATGCAGCGATCATTTCACCGGTTCCAAATTCGAATCCTCTGTCAATCAGGAATAAACAGAACCTTGCAACCGGCCTCAAAATTCACTCGTTGATTGACAATAACCTTATTCACACCAAAATTGTGATACAAAAGAGAAGAATTTTCAAAGGGCACACGAAAAAATATCCACCGCATTTTTTATTTGATCAATTTTTGTAGCAAGCAATTGATGGCTCCGGGGAAGAGGAATTTGGGAGGGAAACGATCTCATTTGTACGCGTTCTTTGATGAGATGACTGACTCAGTATCGACGTATAAGAGGCTCATGGCCTTATTCTGGAAAGAAAATGTGATTCTTTTTAGTCGCTCTAAAAATTTACATGTATATTTTTTTGGTCGGGTTCATGTCCCGGCTTTTCACACCATTAACACAATATTTAGTAGGTACTTCTGTTTTTTATTTATATGGTTGTTACCTTAGAAAAACTTCAATGTATCTGAGTTTGTCATAATGTGTTCTATACTGACAACTATGTACTTTAGTAGTTAGTGAAATCAGGGTTTATTATTTAGCAAATTTTCATTGACTGAGAACTACAACAAAAACTATGAGTACATGTCACAACTGTCATCTTTTGACAGATGAATGAATTGACTCTAGCAGACTTTGTTTATGGAGGATACGCCAGGGTAGCCCCCGAAATTAAAATTTTCTGACGTTTTTTTTTACAATTTACTGGTCAGTGTCAGCCTGTTAGGCTGTATTTTGAACAAAATATCAAAAAAAGAAAGAAAAAAAGTATTTATTGTGACTCGCACCGGAAGATCACATACTGAACTAGACACACAACCGTCCAAAAATTATTAAAAAAAACGAATTTTTTGGAAGAAAAAATAAAAATAAAACAGAAAGACCTGCATGAAGCGCTGCGACATTTCTTTCTTTAAATGTCGTAGCATCATGCTGAGGTAGGAGCCTTTTGGCCTCGTGCAGGACCTTCTGTTTTATTATTTTTTAGTTATTTTTTAACTTCCAAGAGGTTTATTTTTATCATTTTTGTACAATTATGTGTTTATTTTAGTATTTGATCTTCCTGTGCGAGTCACAATAAATACTTTTTCTTTCTTTCTTTCTTTCACGAGCATCATGCTGACATGATGCTGCGATATTTAAAAAGTGTCGCCGCGCTGGTATTTTAATATTGCCCGCGATTCGCGACCTTAACCCGCATGTAAGTATTTAAAGAATATATATTTATTAAAATTGTCAACCACTTGAGTTCACATAATCCCATTTATTCCTATCCATTCCTATTTCATGAACAAGTAATTCAATGGGATTTAATCAACGTTTAACTTGTCAAAGACCTAAAAATTTCGAAAAAAATGTAAGAAAATTTTGATTTCGGGGGTATCTTAGTGCATTCTCTTTCATCTGCCTAATCTTTTCCCAACTACGTTGGGGTCGGCTTCCAGTCTAACTGGATGCAGCTGAATATTTATTTATTTATTTATATATACACCGTGAAATTTTAATGGTTGTTTCCCGCAGCGAAATGGTTTTGTCCTGGTAAGACAATCGTTATATAAACAAATAAAACATTAGAAACAAAAAATGGCAGATTAACCATTGTGAAAAATCACCACGTGCGAGAGTTTATTTTGCTTTGAACATTTATGCATCGTTTTTCCCTTTGTCGGAGGTGCCTGCGATTCGAGTAGTACCTACAAGTTACCCCTAGTGTTACTATTGAGTAGTGTTTTATCGAGTTGATGAATATTTGTTAAATTATTTTAAAACAAAAAAATATTTTTTTTGTTTTATTTTTACTCTATGCTTCGAAAGTACTCCTTATGGCAAGTGGTTCTGCTGCGGGAAAACAACCATTTAAATTTCACGGTGTTATACACCGTGACATTATATATATTGATATTATATATATTCACGGACCGACCGCGGAAAGCATAGCTTAACCTGATTGATCGACTCGTGCGGCTGTTATTACTTAGCCACAAGACCCTGTGCATTCCCTTTAACAAATGATACTTCAATTCAATTTCCCACAATTATTACACATTTTACTCCAGAGCAAACCAACCTAAGTTCATTATAAAATGCTTCATAAGTAAGAAGAATACATAATACAAAAAATATAAGCACAAGAACTAACTTTGAAATAAGTAAAGACTGCTCAAACTCCTTCCTCTCTGCGAAGGATTATGCAAGTTATTGGAATAATTTCTACGTTACTTTCTGAATATTATATTAAAGCAGCGGAGCGCATAATGTATCGTTTTAGTCCATGTTTTCACGGACATAATATTATCGCGGCGAGATACTATCGCGAACTGGATTTTTAAATCTTGGTGTTGAACCGAGAGTAAGTTATAACGAGTCGCACGGGTCCATCGATCTGGCTAAGCTCCGCTTGCTGCGGATGATCCGTGGATTGGTGACCATCTTTTCATACCAAGACCCCTTCGTACCTCGGAAAGCACGTTAAGCCGTTGGTCCCTGCTGTCTTTCCTGGATCTTTGACAGTCGTTACGGGTCGTCAGAAGCCCGAAAGCCTGACAACCAGTCTTACCAAAGGGTATCTATCGTGTCACCTAGTATTTGGGTAGTGGAGGTCAGATAGGCGGTAGCTCCATGTAAAATACTGGTATTCAGCTGCATTCGGTTAGATTGGAAGCTGACCCCAACATGGTTTGGAAAAAGTTAGGCAGATGGTGACGGTGGTGTCGAACCGACCAATATAAATCCAACAGAGTCATCTCGGCGCGTCGAAAAAACACACTGCTCGATTTTCAACTGTCAGACATAATCAGATATTTACACGTCCGTGGAAAGGTGAACTTATACAGGTGACAGGAATATTGACGCGCAAACTATAACCCTGAGTTGAGCACATGATTCTAGACGAAGAATTTGTTGGGCAATTAACAACAAAAAATCTGCTGTTCATAAAAAGTGCAATACCTACGCGGTTGAAATGTCCTAAATAACCGACGAAAAAGAAAATATTCAAAACAGCCATTTTGTTTTTGCAATCACCGTAGATAAATATCTACGCTAGAGGGGTCTAGTATTATGAGCTGAATTCATGGTTACAGTTTTACAAGTCGATGTCCCTGTCCCTGAGAAAATAAAAATAATATAATTAAACCGGCTAGCAATCATCACTTATAGCTCCACATTCTTGAGTTTTCCTCCAATTCCTCCAGAATACAGCCGCCCTCGTCTATCATAACGGCGATGGAATCTTTCATTAGGCCGCTGTAAAACCTACTTATATAAAAGGAAGCTTATCTTTATACCTTACATGCATGAGAATATCAGATCTTGGAAGGAAATCTTCAATACCGTAATCATTGATGATAATAGTACACTTGATTTTTAATAGGTGAAGTGTGCATTTATTTAAATACCTACAACTCGTATTATACGTCATTCTAACTTCATAAAAATAATAAAACACATTGTACTGAACTCAAACTGAGCATGTAAATTGAGGACCAGGCACTTATCCGATTTAAGAGATATTTTTTAATTCTATGGATAATTTTGTTTCCGACGTGGTGTAAAAGCCGTGGTTGTATGCCACTTTGCCCTAAAGTTAAAGGTGCTCTTACACGGGCAATTTTTTGAGCAATTACTGCTCGGCATCACTAATGGATCAATCTGGACCAATTAAGTGGAGCAATCTGGAGCAACAACAATAAATTGCGAATATGTTTCGGGAATAATGCTTGTGATTGCTCCGTATATTTAATGAGTTGCCAAATATCCAATCTGTTTGGAAAATTTTAGTAAATTTCTTTCTATCTCGTTTGTACGTATAACTACGTCTCGTTTTTGCGGCAGGCGGCGGACACGGCAGGGGGGCGTATTGCCTAGTTTTTTAAGTTGCTCCATATTGCATGATATTTTGTGGCCGTATCTCTGGCAACAGGTTGTTATATGTTACCATTGCCCTAAATTGCTGGATGTAGTCGTGACGAGAATTGAACAGGATGGAGCAATTTTAGTGCTCGTGTAAGCACTTCTTCATTATGATCGGTTACTACTGCAAGGACGTATTGTTTTGTTAGGCTAGATGGTATACGACATCGGCTTACAGATGAGAATATTTTCATGATTCATACTTTTCATAACGTGATTTTTCAGGAGTTGGGTATTAGTTCTTGAACTTACTTTTATTTAAATTGTTTTGAGATTAGGTAACAACATGTAATATTATATTTTTGAAATGTGCTAATTTAAGCCCTTTCATTTAACATCCAAAACGGGGGATAAAAAATATTTTTAGGTCGTCACTTTAGATCCTCTAAAGAAAGAAAAAAATGTATTCAGCGCAGACTAAAAGGCACAAAATATACAGCAAATAAAAATAAAAACAAATAAATAGAGTAAAGTGCTATGTAAGGAATTAGCAGACAAGTGTACCTCACGGCTGCGCCAAAAAGGCCCAGTTCAGCTAAAATGCCAGACAACTAATCCCCGACAGTACATGCGCCCTCACAGCCGTGGCCTTCGCAGGAGACGCCCTGGGCGTCGGGAATCCCAGGCTGATTCCCGGCCACCGTAGGCGCGGGCTTGCGGACGGCGAGTAATGGGTAGCTCGCTGTCCGGTAAGGACCAAGCCCGAGTCGACGGCGCGTTGTGTTCCACGCGCGCCTCAAAGAGATGTCATCAGCAACTTATGGGGCCCGCAAGGGCCGATGCCTGCCAGGGGTGCGGGTTGTTCGAAAGAGATACCGCCGCCCCTGGCACACAGGCAACTGAGGGAACACGGGTGGGTTTTAGTCAGTAAAAGTCTGACACGCCCACCCGCTCCGCCCAGAGCGGGAGAAGTTATTTGATGATTTCCCACCCAAAAAAAAAAAAAACTAGTCCTCGACACTTCTCATCTAGACCTGTTTTCACTTCAAACATAAGATGTTCGCGTTAGTAACGATTTTGATCCCGCACCAATAGATTCTGGTACAGATATAGTTCTGGAAAGCGGCTGATAAACGTCACAAAAAAACTATTTACCTACATAATAAACCAACAACTGAAAATAACATCACTGGCAACCGTTTACTATCGGGGACATCCTCTTATCACGTCTAATCATAATCGCTTATCGTTCAAACAAAATATTTTCTGTGTTGTTCTTCAAAATGCCCTGTACTTTATTACACTGGCAGAAATCTAATTACGTCAAGTGGGTCCGTAAAAGCAAAAATAAACTCATCTAACTCAAGTGTTTCGACCCAGGGTTCGATGAATGATAATCTGACTCCAATTTTAAATGTGTTTATTATAATTTCTTTACAAGAGATGGTTGCACAAACTAATGCTATGAATGATGATTTATGAACGAATGAATATTTTAAAAGAACGTATGGACGAATGAACGGTCGCGGTGTGGGTTCGCTTGCTTGTTTTGCTCCAAGATATCTCACTCAGTGCGGTGCACGAACATCAAGTTTCATGAAAATAGTTTATTGCTTAATTTCTTCACCTTTCATTAAGACGAATCATTCCAAAATGATGAGTTTGTATGTTTGCTACGTGTTCACTTCTCACTACTTATTGACACTATCGCTTAAATCGTATGGGTCCAGAAAAGCTTGGTACCAAAAGGCCCCTGTAGGATGCATTGCGTCCCCTCTTGTAGGTCACATAGAATCGATGATAGCTGCTTATTTCTTATGAAATATCATCAGATAACCGGCTTGTTCTAGGTTCTAGAACCTAAAATTTGAAGACATGTGACATCTACTAACCTGCTCTGGGGCCGCGTGGTAGATTACAACCCCCCCCGATTCCCTCACGATGACCCCGATGTGACACAGGGTCACAGCAGTGGGAACATTACAGGCTAGATAAGTATGTATGGCTTCTTTTTTGCCTACAACACCAAACCAGAAAGTGACTTTTGATAACGACACACTTCTTTTTCTTCTCGTTTTATAGTAGTAAAGCTTATCGGATGCTGTGGTGCAAACATTTGTTAGTTAACTTAAAATTTCGGTTTTAGTTAAGATCCAGCGTCAGGCATTAGCTGTCGGGTATTGAACTGGGTCTGCAGCCGAGAGGCCCACAATACTTTTTTATAAATTGGATTTTCTTTTTTTCTTTATGTCTTCTAATGTGATACAGTAGTATTTTAGTAAATTGTATTAGTCAAAACAAAGCCGCAGGATAACAGTATGATAAAATATTTATGGGTTTTGTGTGGGCACTGGCAGTAATAATGAGAATATGAAAGAAAGAAGAAGAAGAAAGAAAAATGGATTTATTTGTCACAGAAACACGTGCATATAAAAAACAATTACATAACATTAAAAAAGAAACATGAATACAACATAGATATTTATACATCGGCTTAGAGAACATAAATAGTCGGCAACTGCACGCCGTGACTGTGACAAGAAGGCTTCCACTCAGCATGATGCTGTGCTATGGGACCCACAGCACAGCGCTGATTTTCAGTGGTTACCCGAAACCGACGTACGAAAATCAAGCCAGGTTTTTTACAAATTAGACAAAACAAAGTAACAAAGTAAAATAATTATAATAATGAGTACATAACATTTTACATTACCCTACAACACAAGGTATAAAAATGCTATAGAATAAAGCAATGAAATGCATACCTAGTTACACAAAAACATACAAGTACCTACACAAAAATGTACCGCGTTTTGTCTCGTTCCCACTCTCAATTAGGTGCATTTCCTTACTGCGCCTATGAGCGTGATGACGTACTGTGAGTCTATGAGTTATCGAGTCATCGGGCTCACGGCTCGCGCGCCGCGGCGCCGCCGCCGCCGGCTCATCGGCGCGGCGCACGAGACCTGCGTGATCACGTGTGACTAGTGCAGTGTAGATGCGTGGCTAGTACGTGCGTCTCAGTCGACGCTTAATAGAAACAGGTGTTTAGTGTATGTACTTCGATCATAGACCACGATGTAAGTGGCTATACGTCGCTTTCACCGCGACGCAACCGACGACGCATCGCCCATCACGCCATCGAGCATCACCAAACCAAACACGATGCCGTCTCGAGCCGCTTGGATATTGATGTACCTTGCCCATAGATGATAAACCTTATGTGAGTATAATTTATTTATAAAATAATTGCTGGTCATACTTCTGTTTTTCTAGTAGACTTTTTTTTAGATGTAATTTAAAACTTTGTTTTGTTTGCAGGGATCTTATGGGAGGTGGTAAATCATTCCAGCAGCGAGAGGCGGCATATTTGAAAGATCCTCTGAAGGCTGTGGTCTTATGCCGGGGCATCGAGATCGGGTTGGACGTTGAACGAGCAGAGTAGCTGTAGTGCTCGTGCCTCCAGCGAATTTTTTTAAATAAGTATTCCGGTTTGTGTGTTTTTATTATACCGAACATTAGAACGGCTAGATGTAGTTTCCGTCGTGCAGCCATTTTTAGTACATTGTGTTCATTTAAATACGGTGTAATATGGTGCCTCCGGGGTATGCCAAAGCAATAACGAGCGCACGCATTTTGTACACGCTGTATTAGACGTTCTGTACGGGAAAGGAGACAGGGCCCGTATACACAGTCACAATAATTTAGTTTCGAGAGTACTAGACTATCCACCAATCTCTTCCTCATGGCGATGCTAAGGAAGTCCCTCACTCTGTACAGAACCTTTAATCTATAAAAGCAGTTTTTGACTACATCATTAATGTGCGCCTCAAAACGAAGTTCCGGATCGATGATTAGGCCCAGGTTCCGCGCGACTTCTACTCTTTCTATACTTTCGCCCATGATTCTTACATCTGGTTTCGCAGAAAGAATTGTTTTTATTTGATTTCTGCTCCCCATGACCATAAACTTAGACTTTTTAGGGTTCAGTACTAGTGAGTTGGCCATAGACCACGAAGAAATTCTATCCAGTTCCTCATTTAGGGTACGTACGGCGGATGCTGTGTTACTGGCGTTAAACGACACATACAGTTGAGTGTCATCCGCGTATATGTGAAATTTGCAGTTTTTTATGCACGTGGTCATGTCGGCGCTATAAAGTATATAGAGAAGGGGGCCGAGTAGCGATCCCTGAGGAACACCCCTTGTTATTAATTGTGGTGAAGAAGTTACTGTAGAACCATCTTGCATGCGTATCTCAACCCGCTGCGACCTGCCCGTTAGGTAACTCTTAAACCAACCTATTGTTCGGCTATCGAAACCGTAATACGACAACTTGGATAACAAAAGGGAAACATTTATTGAGTCAAATGCCCGTGAGTAGTCGAGTAGTACTAGTATAGATCCCTCACCACGATCCCGCGTTTCAAGGATATTACCCAAGACGTCAGCTAGGGCAGTTGTGGTTCCGCGTCCCTTTCTGAAACCTGACTGCAGGTCAGGTAATACACCTTGCGCTTCGAGAAAACCGGAGACCTGCAGATACACTACTCTCTCCAACACCTTGGACAAACATGGCAATATACTTATTGGCCGAAGATCTTTGTAACTTTGTGGGTTTTTATTTTTTGGAATGGGTCGCACAACTGCATGTCGCCACAGATCAGGAAAAACATTTGAAGTAATGGATCTATTTACTATCTCAGTTATAGTACTTAAAGATTGCGGTAGTGTAAGACTTAACATTTCCAGTGATATACCGTCAATCCCTTGTGCATTTGTTGATATATTTTTTAAAATATTTAAAATTGTCGTCGGGTCTGTGGGCGTCATGGCGAATTCAGCGGTCCCGTACCGGTTTGATTCAAAGAAGGATTGTTGAGAGGTGTTCACATTAGGGTCGCCCGGGACATCTAGGAACGCTGAATTAATCCCGTCTGGGTCGTTAAATTTCTCTAAGAGCACATCGTCGTCCTTACACACTGGAAGCACATGCTTTTTTATATTGTGCCATAATGATTTTGAGTCGCTAATGTTGTCATTTATATATTTGGTAAAAAACGCGAGAAATAAAAATAAAAATATGAGTATTTTTATTTCGTAATAATGGGATTAGTTAATATGCGTCCACGCCGGGTGAAACTTATAACTTTATTACTTGGAACGATCTTGATTCAATTATAGTAGTAATTAATATTTTTATAAGTAGATAATATAAATAAAGTGTAAAATTAAGACAAATGCAATTAGAGTAAATTTATCAATCGAGAATATCGAACTACCTATTTAAGTTTTACCTTAGAAAAATATAATAATTAGTCTCAATTTAGGTACATTTGTGCAAATTGGTAGCAAAATATATTTTATTGTATTTGCATTTGAAAAGTAGGTACATTGTCTCGAGTCATAAAAACCTTTATATTTAGTAGGAGTAAACAGTCGTACGAAATTTTATCGCACACTGGTTATTTTGTAAAACTGGTTATATTGTATTTTTTTTAAGCACTGGGATGTTTGATTCTGAAAAAAAAGAAAACCTAGAATTTACATTTATTTGCGGGAAACATGGCACAAAGAAAAAACACAAAATCAAAAATGACCAAGATTCTCAATGCGTTACCACCGAAAGTTGGTCCTCCAGTGCGCGATACAAAAATCGCCCTTGCAAACCTGGGTTTAATTAAGCATAGTGACACCGCAGCCAAAATTCCGTATGCTTAGTTAGATATCTATGTTTTCTATGAAAATAAATTAATGACGTCTTTTTCAGCCTAATGTAGCCAAAAGCATGACAGGCTTAAAAATACCGAAGTTTGATTAAAATTATACAACGAATCAGACTGGAATCCTGCAGTAGCATAATACGATAACTAGCTGATAACGTTCCCACTTCTGGGACACGCCTCCTGTCTAAGAGAGGGAGTGGGCTATTATCCACCGCGCGGGCGTAGTTCGGGTTCGCGGATGTCACATTCGAATTTTTTGTTCTAGCACATTCTTCTTCACGATGTTTTTCTTCACCGTTTTAAGATTAGTGGTGACGACTTTAAAAACACAAAGTAAAGGGGCCGATACAACGAGGCCACCACTACATCACTCCTGAAGTGCAATTGATATTTTGCGTTCAAAATAAAATGGGTCAGTAGCTCTGTTTTTATCAGGAAGTCACACCCAAAACTTCCAAGTACCACCAACCGGAAACAAGACGTACAAAATATTTTTACCAGAACATTCCACATGGATTTAAAGCCATATTCCCGAAGGAAATATAAATACTGAATTGAAATATCGTATAATGTGTATCGGAATCCCTTTCCGTGGTGCAGAGTAGACGAACAAAGTATCGAGAGCTCCCGGCCCCCTCTTTGTAGAAGGGTTTGGAGGATTACTGGGAAGTGGTGAATACGTTGGTCGCGGGTCAAGTTATACCGGTGAAGTAGTAAACGTTCGATAGGTCGGGAGCTACTTATGACTATGAATATTTATAACGTATTAGCCGAACGTCGTTTGTGTTGCTGCCTGTGAGTATTAAGGGTGGGTTGCTAGAGTAAAAAAAAATATAAAGGTATTTTTTTGTGATTGTAAAAAATCTAAGAAATGTGAGGGTTTTAAATTTTTTATTTAATGTTCTTAGTTGTGTCGTGCTGGACGTAAAGAATAGCACCATCCCATCTCTTCCCGTGGGTGTCGTAGGAGGCGACTAAGACTTACTAGTGAATGAGCAGCAGCGTTCTCTATGCATTTTACCACCATACTGCAATCGCTAACCCGCCTGGCAAGCGTGGCGATTATGGCAAGACCCCCCCAATTGAGGGAGGCCTATGTCCAGCGGTGAACGTCTTCCGGCTGAAAATATAAGATGAAGATGTTCTTAGGTGAATGAGGTAACTTACTTTACACGGCTCTTATCAGAATTATATTTTCAGTGTTTTAGTTTTAATATTTTATAGTAGGTATGATTTTAGTTATTCACTTAATACGAAATCCTTTTCTTATCGATATTTATACTAATATTGCATTTATATTACTAATATTTGTTGGAAACGTATGTTAAGGCCCGTTCACGGTCTGGAGCGATACGAGTTGCGTCAAGCGAACTGTGGACGCGTCACTTTTTCAGGCCGTCGTGAAATTTAATAAAAAATTACCAACAGACCCTCTTATTAACCGACTTCCAAAAGGAGGAAGTTCCCAATTCGTCGGAACCTTTTTTTTTATGTGTGTTCCCCGATTACTCGAAGATGGCTGGACCTGGAGGATGGCTTTGTTTGAAAGGGTATACTTCCCAGGTGGTCCCATGATCATCAAGTCAGGATCTGATAATGGGATCCTGGAGAAATAGAGAGAACTCTTCAAATTTTATAGGCACACTTGAAGCGATTTGGATAGTTTTTGGAAGAGTACTTTCTAGGAGTGGTCCTATTTCAGTTTGGTCAAGATCTGATAAAGACCTTCGGAGATAGGCAACGGAACTCCTCAATAAATGATAGCAAATGGACTGGAATTGCAGAAATCTCATGTCTGTCTATTGTTTACACCACTTCGTAACATAACATCACGCCGGGACGCTGTGAAGGGGTAAGCACATGTGAACCACTAAAAAGTGAAAAATAAAAACTTTTTTCAAAAAAAAAAACAACCGACTTCCAAAAAAAACTAAAAAGTGAAAAATAACTTTAATTTCGGAAGGCAGCGACAAAAAATTAAAATACATATCCAAAGACACCGCCTGCCGAAATTAAAGTTATTTTTCACTTTTTAGTTTTTTTTTTGGAAGTCGGTTGTTTATTTTTTGAAAAAAGTTTTTTATTAATGCTGGTTAAAGTTAAGAGATGTTTAAACATCAAAAGATGTGTGGTTAAACTCTCGCTAATCATTACTTAACTTTAAGCAACGTTTATAATCGAGGGGGAGAATGTTAATGTCTGCTGGGGAGTTTGTTGCGCCACTTCTTCTTCCCAGCTAAAGCACTAGGAAGTGGTGAAGGGCGGGCTTTTTGGGGGGACTGTCTTATGTAATTTTGACGTTCAAAAAGTGCTGACTCTCAGCCTAGTTTGAATAAATGACTTTTGATTTTGATTTTTGATTTAAACCTATGTTAATCGCTTTGATTGGTTGATCTAAAAAATAGCTCAAAACCTAATCACTTGACTTATGATTTTCATTGACTTTATACCTGAAGGTACTGTTTCCTAAGAGAGCGGTGGCCGCTACATAGTAACCGCAATTTATGAGTGAAGGAACGTCACAGAAACGTTATTTATTAAAGTAAGCTAGTGTGTTTTCCTAGAGACCGTGTTTTAACACCGTAAAGTAAAACCCCGCTGCCAACATTTTCATGACAGCCGTCAGTGCTCCTATTATGTGGTGGCCACCGCTCTTCTATGACTTCTCTTCACAAGCAGCCACTAGGGGCTGTTTGTTTTTAATATAAGTTGAATTACTTGTTTACGAAAAGACGGGCTTGTATAATAACAACCGCACGGGTCGATAGATCAGGTTAAGCTATACTTGCCGCGGTTGGTCCGTCAATGGGTGGCCATCTTTACATACCAAGACCCATCCGTGCCTCGGAAAGCACTTTAAGCCGTAGCTCTCGCCTGTCATTTAGGGATCTTTGACATTGGTTACGGGTTGTCAGAAGCACGATAGTCTGTCAACCAGTCTTACCAAGTGGTTCCAACTGGAAGCCGACCCTAACGTTGTTGGGAATAGGCTAGGCAGATGATAATGATGACTTCTTTACAACAAGTCTTATAAAATAAACATGTAGCTACTACATGTGCTACATGTTAACACTGTTTCAGACATGTTTTGGTAATTTTTTCAACAAGTTTTGTGTCAAATTAGTCTTTCAAATTGTTTTATTTGTACACATTAAATGAAAACACTATGCAAAACATATACAATACATTCATGTTTTATACCTTGTTGTAAACTTGGCGTTACAACGATCATCGCCTTAAAACGTCCCCTTAAATGCAAATTATAAATGTTTTTATAAAGAGTTCAATTTATATTCTAATTCGATGGCTTGCCGCTAGAGGGCAAGGTGTCACCAATGACAGCACTTTTCAAACTAAATTAAGCTGTTATGACAAAACTGCGGTTGAAAGTGCACGATAAAAGATTGTATCTTCTCTCATTTAAGATCTTTAGCAAGATACAAAAGCTTTTGTAAATATGGTTAAGATTATTAAATTTTGGTTTGAAAGAAAACTAGATATGAGTCTTCTTCTGTTATGACCATTCTGATAGTCATAATTCAAGGTTGGTCAGATGTATACTCCATTTATTATAGCATTAGAAAAAGAGGCTCGTAGAAGCAGGAGTGCAAAACATTTTATTTCAAAGTTAAGTTATAACGTTTTTTAGATAGATTTAAGACAGTACTAAAAATAAAATAAACGAAAAGTCACTTTATTTTACACTAGCTTTTGCCAGTGGCTTCACCCGCGTGGAGCTCGATGTATTATACATATAAACCTTGAATCACTCTGTCTATAAATGAAAACCGTATTAAAATCCGCTGCTCACTTTAAAAGATCTAAGCCTACAAACACGAAAAGCGACTTTGTTTTATACTATGTAAGGATAATGCTTAATTTATAATATCATCTTCATCACACTGTATTACAAATGTTAGCGCCTTGAGCTAACTGTAAAACTTTTAGACGCTAACATGAGGGGGTGTAGGAAATTTACCAAGAAATGGATAGAACTGTCTAAACAGCTCGCTCCAGGCTTCTAAAAGCCTGGAGCGGTAATTCAAAGCCTTGCTATGAGAATTGGCGGTTTTGTGGACTGTAACAAACTTTATGTGGCCGGCATACATTGACTTGGAATGAGGTTATTTTTTTGGTATGGAGAAACAGGAATAAGAGAAGGACACAAGATGCAGCGCCTTACCTTTCTAGAAGTCTGGAGTCTCCTTCCTGCTGCTAGGAGTTTGTATGTCCTCGACGTGTAGGTTAAAACCACGCGGCCAGCCAGCGTGGTTTCACGGACAAGCGATTCCTATTTCTTACACAGCACTTCAAAATCAGTGTAACTTGATAAGTAGGTAGGTCTAATTTCATATATAGACCGGAAGACCTGGATTTATCACGGAATCCAGCTATATTAACGGTAAAAGCTCCGGAGAGATGCTTTCGCGGCAGCGGGTTAGAACGAACTTACTTCCATTCAAAAAATGGCGTCCGTTAAGGTCAATCTTCTTCCAGCCTTGTATTGCTGTTTCGCTCTGGCCTATGGTAGACGCTGCAGGAATGAATAGAAAGGAAAGTGATTGATGGGAAACGTACCTACTACCGCCACATTCCAATATAACTAAAATCGAAAAGATTTGAAGTAGGTAGATTTAGATATCAGCGATGTATATGGCGGTAACATTCTCCCGACCTTAAAGGGTTGCCTATAAAAATATGGACTCTAAAAATTTATAAGCTTACCACCGTACAATTATGCGATAGGATCCGATCCTGACAGAGTCAGTCCCCAACAATTTATTTGCAGGATTGTTTGCTCTAAAAAGAATCAAAGAATATAACATAAATTTACCTATTTGCAATATACCTATCTCTAAACTAATCTAAGGTAAGTAAGCTACACTCTCACTGGCTCGGTAAAAGGCACACACGGACAACTGGGCGGACCAGGCTACCCTTAGCAGTTCTAAGGGTAAGAGACCGCGTTGTGCCATCCTTCGAGGTATGAACAGCCTCCACCACACCCAGTGGCCACGCGAATGTTGGAGCGTTGTCGACAATCAGTATAACTACTGATCCCAGTGGGATCGGAGTGGTTGGAATATTCCACTTGGATCTAGATTGAAATTGATGCAAATATTCTACTCGCCATCGCTGCCAGAAAGACTGTACCATCTTGTGCAAAATCGAATGTCTGTCCAGCAGACTCACGTTCTCTACCTGAGGAGTAGGCAAAGAGCGAAGGGGCGTTGTGTTAAGAAAAAGAGCTGGCGTGAGAGCCGATGGCTCTGAAGGGTCGCTACTCATAGCGGTCAGCGGACGCGAGTTTACAAGTGCCTCGATTTGCGTTAGCACCGTCAACAGCTCTTCATAAGATAATATTTGTTGACCGATAATCTTGAATAAATGAGATTTTACGACCTTTACCATGCTTTCCCAGCTACCTCCCATGTGAGGCGACTGGGGTGTTATGCGTTTCATCTCTATGCGACTTTCTGAAAGCTCATACTCAAGTTGCGGGCGATGCTCATCGAGGAACCTATAAAGATCGCGAAGGTAAGAACTACATCCGACAAAATTAGTACCATTGTCAGTGTAAATACACTGCACAGAACTGCGACGCGACTAGAAATCGTTTCAGAGCAGCAAGGAAGTTGGCGGTACTTAACTCCGAAGCGATTTCTATATGCAAACATCTGGTTGTCAGACAAGTGAAAATACAGAGCCAAGCCTTGCGGCATCTAATGCCTCTTCCACGAACCGGTGTATACTGAAGAGGACCAGCATAATCACAACCAGTATGCGTGAATGGCTTGTCAACTTGGGTGACGCGGAACTCGGGCAGGTCAGACATGATTGGAAAAGATGGACGCGGTTTTGCTCTAAAGCACGTATTGCACCTGTGGATACGATGACGAATAACGCGTCGCGCTGCCAGTATCCAATACTGATTCCTAAGTAAGGACATAAGCAATTCGGGGCCGGCGTGTAAATGCTTCCGATGGTAATAATCTATTAAGATATCAATCACGTGATCGTGTCTAGGCAGTACATATGGGTGTTTATGGGCATAATCGATTTCTGCGTAAGTCAACCTGCCGCCAACGCGGATAACACCGTTCGCGTCTAAAAACGGTTTAAGTTTTTGCATAGTGGAGGAACAGTTCTCACTGTTTTTTAATTTATTTATATCGTCAATAAAGTAAACTTGTTGTAATGCGGATATTATTTTAATTTTGGCAAAATCTAAATCAGATTTATTCATGTAAAATCTGCGCGGTAATAATTTTGAAAAGCGGTATACATAGACAATTATGCGAAGTAACTTGGACCATGAAGAAACACGTTGAGCGAGCTCATAAATAAGCGATTTTGATCCACCCACGGTTATAGCGTGCGCAGAGGTCTTCAGTTCTGGTACTTCACTAACGTCTTCGCGATCAAATTCAAAAATAGGCCATTCTGATGTATGCCTAGATGCCCATGGGGGTCCGGTAAACCACAGAGGGTGATTGACAAGTAGCGCGGGTGATAAACCTCGCGATAAACAATCAGCAGGGTTCTCAATGCCTGCCACGTGATGATGATGAAAACAACTTGCGGGAATGTTATCGACAACCTTTGCGACGCGATTTGCCACAAAAGTTTGCCAGCGGTGCGGAGATGAATTGATCCAACAAAGAACGATTTTCGAGTCAGTAAACGCGAAAACATTTGAAATTTTGTACCTTGGCTCAAAATTGTTCAGCGCATTACGCATAAGCGTGGATAATAAAACAGTAGCATACAACTCTAAGCGAGCAATCGAAATAGTTTTAAGCGGCGAAACTTTCGATTTTGAACACACAAGCCTAACAGTCGTATTAGCGTTATCTTTGACTTGCAAGTAAACAACGCCGCCGTAAGCACGCTCAATTGCATCAGCGAATCCTAAGAGGTTTGCTACGCAACTCTGCACTACCCCGAGATGCCGCGGAACGCGTACCTCGTTGAGTGCGGGAAGTTCGCTACAAAATTGCCTCCAAAGGATTACAATGCGTTGAGGGGGGGCATCGTCCCAGTCGCTCTTCAATAACCAAAGCTCCTGTATCAGGAGCTTGGCATAAAGTATGATGGGTGCCACCAGCCCTAGATTGTCCCATAAGCGCGCTACGACAGACAGGATACTGCGCTTAGTACAGCTTGGGTTTTGTCCCAATGTGTACCTACAACTTTGTCAGGTACATTTTTATCAATCTCGAGATCTGACGAAGCTCGATGCGAGACGGGAATAGCGCGAAGGACAGCAGCCGAGTTAGTCGTCCACTTCACGAGGTCGTACTGACCGCATTTAAATAATTGTATAAGTTCGATACAAGAATTGATAGCGACGTTCTCGTTTTCCTGCGCTGTATCATTTGACAAAATGCTGTAGCAGACGTCATCCATGTACGTGGAAGTGGATGCTATGGCAGCTGCAATTGGGAACCTCTCACCTTCATCAGCAATCAGCTGATGAACAACGCGGATTGCGTGAAATACGGACGACTTCATACCGAACGCAACACGAGCCAGTTCAAAAACCGTCAATTTATCTTCCGATGAAAGCGATAAATGAACCTTTGATATTTGCGGTCTCGTTCTAACATTCCCAACTGAAGAAACATTTGTCTACAATCTGCTGAAACGGCGATTTTGAATAGCCGAAAATTCAAAATAATGTTGTTCAAGTCACCCTGTAAATTAGGGCCTGAATGAAGAACATCATTCAAGGACAAACCTGTGCTAGTTTTACAACTAGCGATTAAAACCATGCGGACCTTTGTGGATGTCTTATCTAGACGTTGAACACAATGATGTGGCACGAAGTAGGAAGCGGCGGTGGATATTATACTATTTCTGTCAATAGGCCCCACTTCGGTTACATAACCCTTCTCAATATATTCACGAATAATATCGTCATAGGCGGTGCGTAGAAAACTTGATGACTCCAACTTCTTATCTAAACACAAAAAACGTCGACGCGCTGTGGAGAAAGAATCTGCCAATTTATAAACATCGTCGCGAAATGGAAACGCAACGGTGCACCTACCACTGGAATTACGCGTAGTAGTAGTGCGGAAATGAATTTCACATTCAATGTCATCTTGACTGGTCGGGGTAGGAGCGGAAATTTCCTCGAGTTCCCAAAAACGCTTCAGGAGGTGGCCCAAATCGTCCTTTACGATGGCGCAACATGCGGCGGTAGACTTATAAGGGAGCAGTGCGGGCGCGGAACCCATTATAATATACCCTAACACTGTTTGTATGGCGGGCGGTATTCCATGCATGCTGCTATGTACCGTATCAGGCATCAACAAGTGCGGAAAAATAGATGCCCCAAGCAGAACATCAACGGCGGTGGGAGTGGCGAACGTACTATCCGCGAGCGGCAATGAAACGATGTGGGTAAAGGCAGCCTCGTCCACGGGAACTGTGGGCAGGTCATCCGTGATGCGATCTACGACAAATTCCGATACATCGAAAGAAACGTTTTTGTCAAAGCGAGAAAATATTTTAAAGTCAGTGGAACCTTTGGTAGGTTTTTCCGAGCCACCAAACCCTCGCACAATCATTCGCGTATTTTTATTATAACTCAAACCTAACCGGTTACAGCATTCTGTACTTATAAAATTGCTCTGCGATCCAGAATCTAAAAGGCATTTTACAATATGCTTTTGTCCGTTTCGATCGAAGATAACAACTTGAGCGGTCGATAGTAATATCGTTGTGTGACGAATACATCGCGCGGCGCGATCGCTGTCATGAGCACTAAACTGCAATGGCGCAGCAATGGAAGTGTGCAAGGACGATACTCTCGGCTCGCTCGTAGTAGGCGCCGGCGCCGCCGGTACGGGTGCACTGATTAACGGTGTAGACGGCGACGGCTGCGGCGGCGCGGCGATCGTAGGTTCGGACCTGGACACAGGCACCGATCCACTGTTTTGAACCGTATTGAAATGCAATAAAGAATGGTGATTTTGATGACAGTTGCGGCATTTGAGCGTTGCATTACAATCGCGAGACTTATGTTTAATGCTTAAACAATTAATACATGCACCTTTATCTTTCACGCATTTGATGCGTGCGGACGGTGTCATATCAATTAACTTTTGGCACTTGAAAAAATGATCATGCACAATATTGCATATTACTTTTGTTACAAAGTGTACATTCAAAATAACGTTCTTTAACTTCTGTCTAATCATTACATAGTATAAAACAAAGTCGCTTTCTCTGTCCCTATATCCCTATGTATGCTTAAATCTTTCTAACTACGCAACGGATTTTGATGCGGGTTTTTTTTAATAGATAGAGTGATTCAAGAGAAAGATTTATATGTATAATACACCGACCTCTACGCGGGCGAAGCCGCTGGCAAAAGCTAGTGCTATTATAAATTGAGTATAGTTCTAATGTTACATAAAATAATTTAGCATAGGTTCTTGGGTAGATTCCCAGTTCAGGTAGGATATTTAATGATTAAAAATAAGGTTGAAATTAATTGAAAACTAGCTGTGGCCCCAGGGTTTTACCCACATAAGTCTCTATTCCGTGACAATATCGACATAAAAAGTATCCTATGACATATACCAAGTCACAGTCTACCCAAATGCCTTCATTCAAATACATTGAGCCGTTTTAGTGTTGAAGCGTTACAATAGAAAATACAAAATTCTTAAAAAAAAAATTGTATATTTTTGGTTTAGACAAAACATTTTTGTTTATTGTTTCGTACAAAAAGAAGAACACTTTTAATCGAGTCAGACAAAAACTAGTAAACATATGATGATATACTTAGATATCAATGATAAGGGTTAGATATCCGTGTTTATTTAAGACTAGTTTCGTCCGCGTAAAGTCTCTATCTAGATTAAAAATTAAATATACCATGTGCCACTCGGCAGTACTGTAGGTTTCCTTAGTGAAAGAATTTTCAAATACAGAGTAGTATTTCGAAGATACACACGTAAAAACCCATGCATTTTACCTCTTTTTAGTAGTGGTATAGATATTGAGTGGCAAAGTACAATCGATAATCATGTCACAATCTTAAATAGGGATTCCATTATCTATTGACGTTTAGTTCGATAGTAGTTATCAAAGACCCATTTCTAATTAAAAGGTGTTTTAATTTTCGTCTAAAGAGTTTATTAGGCCTAGAATAATCAGAATAATAATTGTGCAAATTCAATTAAAATACCGTGAGATTTTAGTCGTCTTACAAAGGACCACCTTTGTAAGACGACTAAAATCTCACGGTTTTTATGACGGATACATTGAGTGGACCACCACTCAATGTATCCGTCATAATATACCTCTAGGCGCGATTAAAACATTGTTACCATTAACTAAGGTAATAGGTACAAAGAAAAATAAATAATGCTTTAGAATTATGAAACACCCTCTCCCTGTTACTAATGTTTTTTTTTTTAGATGGAAAATCATCAAATAACTTCTCCCGCTGTGGGTGGAGCGGGAAGGCGTGTCAGACTTTTACTGACTAAAACCCACCCGTGTTCCCTCACTTGCCTGTGTGCCAGAGGCGGCGGTATCTCTTTCCAACAACCCGCACCCCTGGCAGGCATCGGCCCTTGTGGGCCCCATCAGTTGGTGCTGACATCTCTTTGAGGCGCGCGTAGAACACAACGCGCCGTCGACCCGGGCTTGGTCCTTACCGGACAGCGAGCTACCCATTACTCGCCGTCCGCAAGCCCGCGCCTACGGTGGCCGGGAATCAGCCTGGGATTCCCGACGCCCAGGGCGTCTCCTGCGAAGGCCACGGCTGTGCGGGCGCATGTACTGCATCTCCCTCACGTGCGCCGCCTCCCTCTTTGCGAGCATAACTGCTTCGCTGAAGGAGGCGACTGCTAGCCATGCACTCTCGCTCCGTACCATGGCCTGGACCAGGGTTGGACGCGAAAGATCGCCGCCGCCGATCACCTCCACGAGGACACGGTGGTGCTCCGCCCAAGCCGGGCAGACCTCCACCGTATGCTCTACCGTGTCCTCAGGGCGATCTTCACAATGGAAACACCCGGATATTTCCTCCCACCTTATCCGAAACAGGAACCTCGCGAAACAATCGTGTCCGGTGAGGTCCTGCGTCAGGCGGCAGGTGAGAACGCCGTGGCGCCTCTCAAGCCACTCCTCAAAGAGGGGACTTACCGCCGCATTGGTGGCGTGCCCCCTCATATGATCAGTCCATGATTATGTCTGGACTTTAAAAGAGACTGTGACTTTGTTTCAGACTTTCTTCTCGGAGCACTCAGATAGGAAACACTGAACTCATCTATTTTTGAAATACAGGATATTTTTGAAGCGTAAAAGTGTTTTTTTTTTTAACTAATTTACGCTAATAAATATCACTTCATTTCATTATGATACGAAAATGATCGTTACAAAAATAAAACACGAAGGAATTTTATCTTATCTTATTATACTTATACTGATTGCGATTATATTATTAAAATTGCTCACATATCAAATATTTACAGAAGGAAAAATACCTATATATTCATATTGAAAATTGATAGCCATAGAGTATTTCTTTATAACTATTCTAATACACTTACTGCATTAATCATATAGTTTAAATTTATTACATTACAGATTTTTACCAATCATTTTAAAAGCTAACATCTTGTAAGAGTGTCCAGAAATGTCGTAAACCTTAAAATTCTTAAGCTTGGTAATAAATTGGTAAAAATAATCAATAACTTTCACTGAATCGAAATCTACGTAAAATCACTGTTCATAATAGTTTTATTTGGACATTTCCGCTATAACTTAGTACTTGGTTGTGAAAGAAAAAATGGTTTGAGGTCTTTATATATACAAAATAACACATAACTTATTATCCATGTTACTAAATAATATAAAACTATCTAACTTCAAACATCATCGCCCCTAACTCAAATTACAAACTACCCAAATGTATAATTAATAAAAAAGAAGCTGCTATATTAAACACTGGCGTCTTTCTCTAAAATACTTCACAGTAATAAAATGCAATATGTATTGTCATCTCCCCACGGTATAAGATCGTTTGGAGAAAAAAAACGAATCATAAATATTTCACATCGAGCATAGAAAGAGAGTGTGCGTGACACTCTCTTTCTAAGTTGGTATGAGTGAAAGGGACGACGACCTACAAAGTCATACTTTACCTCGTACTTAACGTGCTATATTCATAATTCAACTCGACTCACAGTGAAAATGAAAAGATTTCTATATTAATAGATCAGTAAAAAAAATATAAGTTCTCACGTCTTACTTATAACAATTAAACTTCGTTTCACGCCGAATATCACACAAGCACTTTCACTATAAAAGCAGAGATTAATCTGAAGCAAGGCTTAGTAGTCGTGATAACTTCCCTTCTGGGTCAACTGCCTCTTCGCTTGTTCCTGGTGTAACGTCCGATGGTGTCGTTGCCTCTGTTGGTATAGTCGTCGCCTCTGTTGGTATAGTCGTTGCCTCTGTTGGTATAGTCGTCGCCTCTGTTGGTATAGTCGTTGCCTCTGTTGGTATAGTCGGTGCCTCAGTTGGAACAGTCGTCGCCTCTGTCGGTACCGGAGTTGTTAAACTGTCTCTACAATCGTTCAGCTCACGAGCTAACCCATTTTTCTGACCAGCCAAAGCTAACGTAGACACGAATAGGGAGAATGATAGAAGTGACAAGAGAACTATGATCTTGTTGTTCAACATCCATCCTAAAGTCCTCTCAGTGTAATATTTGCAAGAGTTACTCATTTTTCTGTATTTGTTCCGTTTCACACGAGTTTCACTATCCGATTTGTTGCGGTGAATACTTCAATCTCTTTACTTTGTTTTATCGATATTATATTATATCTTGTTTATCAACTGATAAACTATATCCTCCAACTTTATCACTTCGAAAATGAGTCTTATTTTTACAAAGGTAAAATCGTTTTCTGGTTGCATGTTATTGATATTGGGAATAGATAATAGTGGCTGCTATTATTTCGTTGGTCAACTTTATTGTGATAATTTAGTCCTACTGTTTCGTCATGATTATTTTTAGTTATAAAACAAAAGATTTCGTCATGCATACTGTTTTATTCAACGTCATCGAAGAATTATTGAAGTCGGTTTTCGGTCGGCACTTTTTCCTGAAAGATGTTTCAGGAAATAGTGCTGTTTTTAACCGACTTTAAAAAGGAGGAGGTTACCAATTCGGTATGTTTGTATTGTTTTTTAATGACTCCGTCATATATAGACGGATTTGCAAACAATCTCATTTAAATATCATATAGATCTGATTATGAGTTTCGGAGACAAACAACGGAACTCTTCAAAAAATAACAGCAAATCAACCGCAATTGCTGCTATGGCCTATATATGCATTGTTTATGCAATCACACAACATAACATCACGCCTGTACACTCGGAAGGGGTAAGCAGATGTATTCAGTATATCAGGGTACACCCACATTTTCTAACTGCAGTGGTATACGAATTGGTGTGTGGGGTAGGTACCATACTACAAACTGAAAAATTACTTTAATTTCGGAAGTCGGTGACTATATAATCCTACTATCCGACTATCCTACTATCCTATACATACCTGTACTATAATCGTATATATAAATATATATCGGAGAGGCACTATTCATCTCGACATAATCATTAATGGTCACAGGTTTAGTGGGCGTCATTGTGGTAAATGCTAGCACAAAATAAATTACGTATTCAACGTTGCATAAAATGTAATTAAAACTTTTACAATATTTAATGCCACTGAACTTTGCAATTAAACGTTACTGAAAACAATTACATTAAAGCAGCGGGTTTGCGACACCAATCTTACTTTACCACATAAAAACAAATACTCCTTCAAAATTATGGAGAAATCCAACTCGATTTTCCAAAACGTCATAAATTCCCGCCCCGCTAACTTCTCCCGCGCATGCGCGCAATCTGTCAAGATGGCGCCTCGACTCCCGCTCGAGGGTTACCTCTGCTATGTAAAAATTATTACAAAATATTAACTTTTAAAGAAATTAAAACAATTTTACACAATAACAAAATGTATCAAAATAAATAAAACTGAATTAGGATTTAACAAATATTCTTAATAAGCATTATTGTTGAAACCAACAAACAACTCTCCGAATACATCCTCCGACATATACATATAACCCTAGTTTTAGTATAAGCAAAACCCGAAACACGTGTCTAGTATTTTTATGTAAAGAATCTATGTACAAAATTTCAAACCTGTATCATGAAAAATCACAAAGTTATGCTTAGCTTATGTTATGTTTCCTAATAAAATTGTCTACACAAACATGGTCACCACGCGGTCCCTGCGCCGCCCGGCTTCGTATTGCGCTCATTGAAAATAATTAGGGAGACCCACTCCCTAATTATTTTGCGATGCACTTCACCGCAACCTACTTTTTGGCCGCTACGTCGTCGGCTTGGAGGAAAAAGCCCTGACGAGCGGCCCCACCTTGGGGTTCCTCTTTGATTCACCGTGGGAGGGTGACCACGGTTACTGAGCCCCCCCGCAACGACAATGCGGGAACCCCACTGGGGGGATCGCCGTACGGTTAGGTACCTCTGGCAGGGGTGCGGGTTGTTCGAAAGAGATACCATGGCCCCTGGCACACGGGCAGCTGAAGGAACATGGGTGGGTTTTAGTCAGTAAAAGTCTGACACGCCCTCCTGCTCCACCCAGAGCGGGAGAAGTCATTTGATGAAATCAAAAATCAAAAATCAAAAAATCAAAAAGTCATTTATTCAAACTAGGCTGAGAGTCAGCACTTTTTGAACGTCAAAATTACATAAGACAGTCCCCCCAAAACGCCCGCCCTTCACCACTTCCTAGTGCTTTAGCTGGGAAGAAGAAGTGGCGCAACAAACTCCCCAGCAGCACAGCTGTCTGTTAAGTTAGAAGAACTTGATTCTATACAATAGTGGGTAATTTAACATTACGAAACACAAAAACATTAAAATTTACCAACAAAACATTGAAAACATAGTACAGGCAAATAAAATAAACCAACACATGAACTAATATAATTATATAACCTGTCAGTAGTCAAGCTAATACTGGTGAAAGAACATGAACATTGTCTTGAGTTAATCACAGCGACCAACAATTATTATCGTTTAAGTAGTCGTTGACAGAATAGTAAGCCTTTGAACAGAGGGTGGATTTAACTTTAACTTTAAACGCATTAAAATTCAAATCTAGCAAAGAAGAGGGGAGCTTGTTATAAAAAGTTATACCAAGACCAACAAAAGAGTTATGAACCTTATGAAGCCGGTGAAAGGGAACACGTAGTTTGTCCTTATTTCTAGTATTAATATTATGAATATCACTGTTTTTAGTATACAAGTGTATGTTTTGCCTGATATATAAGATGTTGGCCAAGATGAATTGCGATGCGACCGTGAGAATCCCAATATCCTTAAAAAAATCTCTCAGAGAAACTCTAGCACCTAGTTGGTAAATGGCTCGAACAGCTCGTTTTTGAAGAACAAAAATATTTTGAATGTCAGCTGCTTTGCCCCACAGCAGAATGCCGTAGGACATAACACTATGAAAATAACTAAAATAAACTAACCGAGCTGTATCAACGTCAGTGTATTGTCTTACTTTTCTGACGGCGTAGGCAGCCGAACTGAGCCTTCCCGCTAGGCTTGATATATGTAATCCCCACTGAAGTTTGGCATCTACTGTTAAGCCCAGAAAAACTACCGAGTCTACAGTTTCAAGCACCTCATTTTCTAAGACGATGTTAGGTCCTAGATTCTTAACATTCGGTAAGGCGAACTTGATACATTTCGTTTTCTTGGCATTGAGAACTAGGTTATTTGTGGTAAACCAATCCGTAACCATTGAAAGTGCACTGTTTACGTCGTCAAAATCTTGTCTGTTCCTGTCTACTTTAAAGATAAGAGAGGTATCATCAGCAAACAGCACAACGTCACAGATACTCTTTAAATAGTATGGTAAGTCATTAATATACACTAAGAATAAGAATGGTCCTAGTATTGAGCCTTGAGGTACACCTAACTGAACTGGTAGCCCGGAAGATTTCACACCATTAACATCTACACATTGGTGCCTATTTTGCAAATAAGAACTTAATACATTGAGTGCTTCGTTTTGAACACCGTAATGACGTAGTTTACGCAATAGCGTGTCATGGTGCACGCAATCAAAGGCTTTGGAGAGATCACAGAAAACTCCAACAGCATTTTGCGAGTTTTCCCACGCGTTAAAAATGTGTTTCAGCAGAGCAACACCCGCATCTGTAGTCGAACGACCTTTTGTAAAGCCATATTGATCATCATGAAGGAGGCTATTTAAATTAAAATGTCTTAGCAACTGCTTGAGTATTAACTTTTCAAATATTTTACTAAATGCAGGTAAGATAGAAATAGGCCTGAAATTACCAACGTTATTTTTATTACCTGATTTAAATAATGGTATGACTTTACTACTCTTCATGAGGTCAGGAAAAGATCCTAAATCAACACATTTATTAAAAGTAACAGCTAAATAGGGGGCTACGATGTCGATTATATTACTTAAAAGCTTAATGGAGATGCCCCAGTAATCTCCAGTGTTTTTAGACTTAAGTGTGTTAAATATGTTAACTACATCCACAGGCGTTACATGTTCGAAACTAAATAAGCGACTACATTTAGGCACACTACTGTGTAAAAGATTTTCAGCTTTAGACGGGGACGAATTTAAGGAGCGAGTCGTAGTAATAGGTATATTAGCAAAAAACTCATTAAATGCCTCAGCTACGTCAGCAGCTTTATCAACTAATTTGTTGTTAACCATAATCTCTAATTGTTTATCCTGTTTAACCGATTTACCCGTTTCATTGTTAATAATTTTCCACGTGGTTTTTACTTTATTATTAGACTTTTTAATAGTATCGCTTAAAAATTTAGATTTAGCAAAAGCACAGATCTTTTTAAATAATTTTGAATAATTTCTGACATACTCTAGAAAAGGACTATCAAACCTGTATTTTTTCAAACCATATAACTCGTATAGTCTCGCTCTACTTTTATAAATACCTGGACTGGCCCATTGGTTGAAGCCAACGGAGGTGCCATTAATGTCAATGGTTTTGGTCTTGAAAGTAGACTGGAATTCTTTATGCACTACATCAAAAAGGTCTCCATAGATTTCATTAGGATTCTCATGTTCTATTATAGATGGTGTAACTATACGAGCTATATTATTTTTAAATTTGTTGCAACGACTAGCTGTATAAGGCCTGCATTCCATTTTATGCGGCTTTTTATGTAAGGGCAAAGGGAAGCTAGCTAATAATCCGCAGTGGTCTGACGTTAAGTCACTTAACACTAATTTATTTTTGGCATCATAATCACTAAATATATTATCAAGACAAGTCGACGAAGATGCCGTGATCCTAGTAGGTTCAAAAAACAAGTTTTTTAAATTAAAGGATCTAAACAGATTGAGAAGTCTAATACTTATTGGAGTAACATCTAAAATATTAACATTAAAATCTCCACATACAATTATACATTTATTACTTGATTTTAATTTATTGAGTGAATCCTCCATTACCGATTCGAAACGAATAAAATCCCCAGAGGGGGGGCGATAAACGCAAATTATCACGTAACGCTCGAGTTCAACACAAGACAACTCAATAGTGCGCTCGATGGAAAGATTAACTAGATCTAAACGTTGTTTACATTTCAACTTGTTGGAAACAAAAACTAAAGATCCACCGCGAATAGCACTTTTCCTCACAAATGCACTTTGCACGGTAAAAAAATCATCGTTGAAACACACTATTTCATGCTCCTTCAACCAGTGTTCGGTCAAACATAATACCTGAACATCGTGGTTTTCGATAAATAAACTTAACTCTAGCTCTTTGCCGGACAGACCCTGCATATTTTGATGTACAACATTCAACATATGCGGCGTACCCGTTGTCGCACCTAATTGTTTAAACTACTAGGTGTGTCGAAAGTGGTGTTAGTATCACTACTAACAGTATTCGATAGTACACTACAGGTACCAGTGTCACGGTGTAAATTGTATGCTAAAAGATTAGCAATTTGTCTCCTACAACTAGGTGGCAAATACATAGTATAATGTGTCAGCTTGTAACCAGTAATAAATTGATTACAATCAAAATATAAAATAGCGTCACTGTGACGACTTGTCCTATTAAAAATTAACATATTTAAATTATAAATGTGCCTATTTTGTTCAACAGACAAGTATTGTGAGTAAGGCAAGGCACAGAAAATGAATTTACAATTGTTGGTCTCATTGAGATGCAACATCAAATGGACACATTTAATTATGTCCTTTTTTCTAACAGCTAAACTATTCCCATATAATAATATAACATTTGAACTGGGGTTTAATTTTGACAATTTAATACTATTTAATAATTGGCTAATACTGGCACCGGGTAAACAATTATTTATAACACACTGTTCTGAACACTGATTTAATATGCCACCAAAACCTTGACCAAGTTTGTCAGAAAAAACATATGTGTTGATTGAATTATTCATTCTATTATTATCATCAATACAGCTACCTACCGGCTGAGCTGCTGAGGGTGTGGGTATTACAAGTGGAGGCTGGGGTGCCTGGGAACAGATACAGCTAAAAGAGAGGTTATTTGTCAGAGACTCATACCTCTCTGCATTGTACTTGACCAGGTCCGCCAACTCACTAGCCTCCTGCATGCGCTCACTCAGGTCTTGTCGAGTAGCCTCATATTTACTAAAGATATCCTTTAGTGCATATTCCCTAATAAACAATTCATCCTGAAGGTGCTGAGTGTCAGTATCATACAAAGTATTACATAATTGTAATTCACTACAACACTTTTTCAATTCTTTAATTAAATTTAGATTTTTTTGCCTAAGTTTTAAGTTTATTTTGTTAACTTTTTGGAATTTTAATGATTTCTGATATTTTGATATTAGTCTATTAATTTTAATATATTTTTTTATCTTATTGTGACTAGTAAATAATTTGTTTTTAGTGATGGTATCATCAGTTAAATCTATCGTTACAATTGGCTCAACACATTTGGGTCCGGACCCGCTACAAACCAACTCATCATAGAGACTGCTGGTGATCGCAGACTCTTCACCGGCTTTGAGAGATTCCAACGTGGTTATTGTGTTGTGGGCCCTGCTTAATTCCAGTTCCAGTTCGGATATCCGTCTCAAAGCCAGTTCGTGGGTGTCATCATCTAACATCTAAGAATAATCTGGAAATTTGACACAAGTTGACGGAGGTGTTGATGCTGGTCAATTATGTCTATATGCTGTACATGTAGTTCAGCCAATTGGTTCTTAAGCTCAGTATTCTTGCTATTGATTAACTCTATTTCCACCTCGCTGTCTTCCCTTTCCTGTATCAGCTGATTGCACAGCTTTTTACTAGATTCCAATTCCTTTAACGTAGCCCTCAGTTTTTCCTCTAAGGATGCAGCTCTACGGGTCAACATGGTGACAGACCAACACTAGAGGCACCCTGGAATGAGAGAAGAGAAAGCTAAGTGAGTGAAAGGAATAAGAATGAGGAGATGTGGATAGTAAATTAAGGGCTTTGGGCAGTTCAAATTTTAAGTGAATAAAATAAAAGAATTAAAGTAATAAAAAGGGTGTTATCTCAAATAAGGGATGAAAATTTAATTATTCATAGATAGATGATAGAAAGATCTCTTAATTGAGATAGTAATTTACAACAATTAAAAGGGAAAAATAACAAAATTAACTTTACAAAAATGATTGGGGGTAGGTACTGCTATTGTCAAGTTAAACTTCTAATTCATAAACATAACAGTAATATTGCAAGTAATAACGTACAGTGATTCCTAGGGGGGTCTCTAATGTAACCTATGTGATTTTATCCAAAAAATAAATAAATAAAATAAAATAAAAAACAATGCATGAACATAATGTCCAGCACAGTAAGGAGAACTATAGGGTGGTCTACGACGTAGCTCACTGGGACAAGCAGTATGAACGTTAAAGGGGAAAAGGTACGATGGGGATATTATTTCTATAGGCTTGAATTTTAAAAGAAATACTCCCCGGGTATGGTGGTGATTTCAAATCCGTCCGTTGGATGACAGCTGGTACTAGTTCATTGATTTTGCGGCGAAATAACTCACGAACACAGATCCTTATAATTTATAACTACATTATCAAAATTAAGCACATTTTTTAGTTATTTAAACGCGAAAAACATTAATTTTGTAATTTAATTCTAACACCAGATGATTTCCCAACCTCAAAAAAAAAAAGCCGTACGGCGATACTATTATAATTAAATGATGATAACATTTTCCATCACACATGGAAAACTATTTTGGAAAAAATATAACATGGAGTAAAAATTATTGGAATCGATTCAGTTACTTGTTCTGAACAAACTATATTCAGATTTCGCATATTATACTAAAAATAATGTTGTATAAAATACTATAAATGTGAATGTTTGTATGTTTAGATGTTTGGATGTTTGTTACTTAATCACGCAAAAACGGTAGAACAGATTTGAATGAAATTTGGCACACGTAAGTAGTTTATAACCTGGATACTTTTTATCTCTGTAGTACGTTCCCGTGGGATAATTTTGACAAGACGAGACTGGTTGACAGACTTGTGAGGATGGGAGTGGCTTCTGACGATCCTACAGCGACTAAATTGTTGGATATATTTTATTGATTTTTTGTATGCAGACTGGGATCCTTATAAGATACACGCAGTGTTTAATTTATTGTCGTCTCCATCTTGTTTTTTGATGATAAAGCAAGTTTTCTTGTCAAAGCCAGATAAATAGAATAATTTCCTCCACTCATACTATGGCTGTAAGTATTGAAAATTTGCTCCCCTCGCGTTTAAGGTTAATGACGTCATCCGTATAACAAATTGTATGAATTTGTATGAAACCCTACGAACCTCCGCCCTATGTCTTCAAATGAAGTAATTTCTAAGAATAATGTGACGGTTTGTGACGGAATAGAGGTGAACTTCGATATTTCTAGTTCTGTCTGATCATAAATAATCGAGAGCATACATAAACTAAAATTGCCTATGAATTGAGAACCTCTCCGTTTTTTTAATTCAGCTAAACTGAGCGTGTTTTAATCCGTTTAATTTAAAATATGCAACTAAGTAGTTCCATTTAGTTAACGGAAAAGGTATTTGACGATATAGAATTGTTACCAGATAAAAAAAGTATCCATATTTTAATGTCGCTGTTTGCATTTTGATAACAATAAACCATGTGCACAGTTGCCTGTGTTGTTGAATGCTAAGAAAAAATTACACTCTACCATAATTTTCCGTGTTATAGCTAAGCGATCACTGTCAATGAATGACAGTTGTCGAATTTCGATTCGAATATACGGACAATTTAACTTAATAGTGAATTAATTTAAAACAATCCCTGTCTTTACAAATACACAACAAACACATACAATAATGGACACTTTGACGCGTCATTTCTCGGATTTCTCAAATCGCCTATGAAATTGACTACAGACGTAATTTTTTTCGCATATTCAAATTTCAACTGACATTCTTATATAGTCGCATAACTATAACGCGGAAAATTGACGTAGGTGTCAATTTTCTTACTAATAAATTTAAGAAACTGGGTACCTACTGTACCAATGTAGCTGTACAGTAGGTACCTACACCTCGTTTGTGGAATGTATATAAAAACAGCTGAAGAAAAAGTCATGTAAATTTTGTGATTGTCTGTTTTTCTTTTAAAAAGGGAATTTAATTAAAAATACATGTCAATTCAATATGTCGACTATCCATCAATTTTTTACAAGTTTTTGACATTTGATTGTCGCCGAGATGAGATTGTGGCTAGATTTTAAACGTTAGTAATTACGAGAATTGGCCTTCAGATGACTGTCATCATCATGTCAGCCGAAAGACGTCCACTGCTGGACATAAGCCTCCCCCAAAAGGGGGATTTGCCATAATAGCCACGCTTGGCAGGCGGGTCGGCGATCGCAGAATGGTGGTTAAACGCATAGAGAACACTGCTGCCCATTGTCTAGTAAGTCCCTTAGTCGCCTTCTACGACACCCACGGGGAGAAATGGGACTGATGACGATGACGATGATGATCATGATGATGAGATGACTGTCAGATCTTGATAATCCCAACATTTAATGACTCATCTGCCAAAAATTCGCGCCAATAGACAAACTAATATGGCTGCCATCGGTTGTCAAAGAAATCTTATCCTATTGAAAAACCATATACAATAAAATAAGTTTTATTAACATAAAAGTTTACAAAAATATTGATGTCCTGGTCCCTAAACTAGTGTTAGCTAGTCACAATGTCAACAATAAATAAAACATTAAGTAGAACTAGGATTACAATTTAACATTTAATGAAGCGTGTTTTTTTTTAGAGGGTGTGTGTTTATGTGTACCTATGTAGTGTGTGGCTGTTCAGTGTGAATGTGAGTTTATAAATATGCATCTAATCACAGCAGTTTACGTAGTACCTAATTTCCATCCAATTTTTCGCCGTCTAAGTGCAGTTTTATCAAAAATCTCTTCTCGTTCTTCAATAGCATAGATGTAATTGAACACTCTATATTTTCTACCATTTTGCAGTCTTTTCTAAACATTACTTGTGTCTACTTTGCGAGTACGTGGCGCCCCATTCTCTTATCTAACGGAGCTCATTCCTTACATCGAACGAACGACAGCCGAGCATTTGTCTACAGAACCCTTTGTATTAGCACCAATGTGTAGGGTTCCTCCAACTTTTATTAGCTCGCTTGTTTTCGGTTTTCGGGGAAAATTCGGTAAATGCAGTGATTTTCGCGCTGGTTTTATGGTTGGTCTTTAAATATTTTTTTTTATTTTTTATTGCGAGTTGTTGTTAAGGGGTTTCTGGCTAAGTGATAACAGCCACATGGGCAATCAATCAGGTTAAGCTGCGCTTGCCGCGGTTAATCCGTGGATAGGTGATCATTACATACCTACCAAGATCCTTCCATGCCTCAGAAAGTACGTTAAGCCTTTGGTCTCGGCTGTCATTCGTGGATCTTTGACAGAAGTTACGGGCCGTCTGAGCCCCGAAAGTCTGACTACCAGTCTTACCAAGGAGTATTGTATTATCCAGTAACCGGGTTATGGAGTTCGGATAGGCAGTCACTCCATGTTTAAATACTGGTATCCAGCTGCATCGGGTTAGACTGGAAGCCAACCCCAACATAGTTGAGGAAAGACTAGACAGACGATGATGATTGACAGTTGTTGTTTGTATGGTTAAGTCTTTTTTTTAGGGTGGGAAGTCATCAAATAATTTCTCCCGCTCTGGGTGGAGCAGGAGGGTGTGTCAGACTTACTGACTGAAACCCACTCGTGTTCCCTCAATTACATGTGTGCCAGGGGCGACGGTATCTCTTTCGGTCAACCCGCACTCCTGGCTAAAGGCCCTTGTGGACCCCAACAGTTGGTGCTGACATCTCTTTGAGGCGCGCGTGGAACACAATGCGCCGTCGACCCGTTGTGTTCTTGATTACGAGTAAGTAACCAATCGAGTAATTTCTGTTGCATGCAATCCAATGCATGCAACAGAAATTACTCGATTGACTGAGTGCAACAGTTTAAGTCTTGTAGGGACAGTGGAAGTGCGGTAGCACGTTCTCACCTCGCATCACATGTTGGTACACATATTTTACTCACACACAAACATGCTCACACACACTCACAAATACACACACACACATACTCACAAACGCACACATATACTCACACACTCACACAAATAGTGTTTTTTTTTTTAATTGTTATTATATAACATCCGGTACGGAAGAGCGGAGTCTTCCAATACAGGCATTACTTGATTAAAGGGAGGTTCCAATCACTAATCTGTTTATTCTAATTTATGTTGGAGAAATAAATAATTTTTGATTTTGATTTTGAAGTTTATTCTCCACGTAATTGAGACGTCAAAACTCTGTTAAAACTAGGATCATACTTTATATTTTCTTTTGTTCTATTTATTACAGAGTTTACACTTCTCAATTAAGTCGAGCAATCTTAAGAATAAAATAAATACTCAGTTCAACATGTTTCTTGTCATCAAAATTCTACATTTATTTTGAATTTTAATCTTAATACTGACGAAGTAACTAACAAACAACTAACTCACTTAAATTGACAAAGATTATGTCTGGACTTTAAAAGAGACTGTGACCTCTGAGTTTGTTTCGGTCTTTCTTCTAAGAGACAAGAGTATTCATAGTCTTCATCTAGTTTTAAAATATAATTGGCGTGCAAAAGTGTTTGTACAAACCTACTTACAGAAATAAAATCATTACATAAAACAATCTTTATGTACTTACCAAATACAACTTACAGAAAAAAAACACTAAAAAATTACACGATAGCCACCTATGTCCTAAATCAGAACAGAACATATACATAAAATTGAAATCAAATTTTCTATCGGTGGCCGCATACCCCCGGGAAATCAGTGACGTCACAAACCAGACGGTTGATTTCGTGTTTCGCTTGCAAAATAAATATTTTATTGATGATCGCTCCCACTTTGATACGCGTAAAGTTTTTAATGCTGATTACTTTGGTAAAAAATTACCTGTAACATACAGGAGGGAAGAGTGACAAGGCTTAGCGATTCTGTTTGGGTTAAAATGGGAACGACGTATTTTAAATATTCTATTACCCGGTCTGAATTGAGACTTTGAAGTGACAACATGTCAAAGTCTACTTTAGCATACTTATGTTGGTATTTCAATCTATTCTATAATAATATTATAAAAACGTAAAGTATGTGACTTTGTGAGGTTGTAGGGGGTAATCTCTAGATCTACTGAACCGATTTTGAAAATTCTTTTACCAATAGAAATCTACATTATTTGTGAGCGTTATATTAACCCGAAAAATGAAAAGACTTTTTCGTGGTAGTTGGATTTGCAAAGTAAGTCGAAGAAAAAACGGTCGAACTAATACGTTTCTTACGAACGCTGACTTAACGATGAGAGATATATGATTGAGTTATAGAAAAAAGTTGTAGAAATTAATAATGCCTACAAAAAAGTTTTAGACAGCATATGTCTAACTTTTATATTTAAGTCACAAAAACTAGATTTTTATTTAAAAAAAATCGTTAGGTCATGTTTATTGGTCATATTATCAACAATTATGAATACTTACCAAAAGTAGCAGCATAACTATGTGAGCGTCTGTTAACTGCTTCCAAATTACAATGTTAATTTTATTAATTTTATTTTTTACACTTTCTGACATATTCTCGTCATTATTTGACATTGTACAACACTTGTACTATCGAGTATTTATTAGCGATTCTCATGGAAATCATATCACTTGGTTTAAATAGGTTGATTTTACTTATGTAGATTCTTTTACATATTGTGAATGAGAGAACGTTGTAGGCCTACAGTTTCTATTCTTTATTTTCATTCCTCTAAGTACCTGGTACTTATTGACAGGTCTGCACTGTCCTCCCGTACCTAATATCACTGTAATTTGAAAACATTATAAAAGCCAATTATTTTTAAAAGAGTAACCGTGGAGTTTCTTGCCGGCTCTTCTCCATAGGAAGCGACAAATTGGAACCGTTCACCTAGCTTCTGTCGTTTCATAAGTGCCCTTGCAGGTTTATGTGAAATAAAATATTTTGATTTTGATTTTAAATAAGTAAAAGGGAAAAATCTTTTGTTTTAAACACTAGAAACGTCAAGTGTCTAAAACAAAAGACTTATCACTTTTACTGCATATAATTTGGACGAATGGTTAAAGATACAACATAGGTATGGAACCGCGACCATGTCTGTGTGAATCTATTGAGTGATATTTCTATTAGACGGTTTTTTTTTTCAAATACATACAATACGTCATATGCAATAAAAATATGACCCTCCTTTGGCAGTCAGGAAATAAATCATAGCACTCAGTACTAACCGAACCATATTCATAATTTCATCACAATTAAAAATGTTTACCGCCAAACGAATTGGGCACGGTCAGATAGTTTTCATATAATTGAACTTCTTAAGTTATTCTTCTTCTTCGTAACACTATTGTCAGAGCGATCGTGTTTCTCATGAAGTTTTTTTTTTTAAGGGCTGATGTGATTCTAATGCGAATGATTTTAGGTGACTTAAATGCCAAAATCGGAGATAATTCTAACGTTTGGTCTAGGGGTACGGATTAAAAGAGGAGCTTTATACATTTTGCCATTGAAAATGACCTCTTGCTTATGTTGACTTCTTTATAATGGTGTGCAAATACAAGTGCAGTAAGTCCCTTACACGTTATTGTTTTTTTTAATTGTAAATAAATGTTCGTGTGTCACAGTTCCCACTCAGCAGGAATTAATTTTTGCATCCATTGACATGTCATCGCTACGAATGAGATACCATATCCATACGATAGCCTGGCCAGATATTTACAGAAACTGAGTAAAATCAAATATTAAAATGGGATGCTGCCATCAGCATAAGGAGTTAAGATATTATTAGCAATACTTAGATCAAATTCATAATCATTGAAGATTTTTTCAACTAAAATTTTCTCAGAAGCATCCTGCAGTCTGAATTAGATATGGCAAGAGATTCGGTCCTCATTTGTTTGAGACTTTAACACAATTGAGTGTGAGTGCTTGCGAGCTACTTGTCGACGACACTCCCTACAATACATAGGTCTACGGATCCTACGAGATTCTACGAAATATTTGTCTACGACACCCCTTATATTATATGGGTATATGGGCTGTATGAGTGTCTACGAACTATTTGTCTAAAACACTCTCTACCTACATTCTGTGGGTCTACACGTTCTACGAGAATGCTTATTTTTTTGGTCTACGAGAGTGTCTTTAACATTCTACGCTCTACGTGAGGGTTTAAATAAATAAAAATTAAAAAAAATTACAACAGTTCAGTTTTCATCCACTCAGAATGATGACAGGTTTCAGTAGTATAACACACATCACACATCACAACACACACACACACACACACACACACACACACACACACACACACACACACCACACACACACCCACACACACACACATCACACACACACATCACACACACACACACACCACACACACACACACACATACACACACACACCCTGCCACATCTGTCTCCCCCTTCACGGAACAGTAGCATAATGATATAGGATTTGAATACTAAACTAAAATGATAGTGTACACACTTTTAATAAAGACACTCCCTAACTACTTATTTCACTAAACTCCAAATCGACTTCTATCTTACCTCAAAACACGAAAGCTTGAAGATAAGAATAATAGCTTAATAGTACAGTGAGTGCACAATCCTTTGATCTGTTGGTTCAGACACTTGGGGATTCCATAATTCAGATTATTATGGTATCAAATGGTATCTTAATTTAACAGTGGGGATCATTCGGCTTTTCGGAGCTTTGGATCAACTTTGAATTATTATGAAAGGTTCTCGAATAAATGTTGTTAAACTATAGCGTTTATTCATTCGTGAAATTAGTCTGGGTTAAGTCTCCTGAAACCTAATTTAAAATTTGAGATACTAGATGTGTATGTGTTATTTTTCTTCATCGAGGACATCGGTTGAAATTGGGTCTCAACAGTAACGGTTATGATTATGTTATTCATTCAAATGGACCATTGTGCATGGGCCATGGCGGCAATCCAAACAGCCAATCTCCCTCTAGAAGTTCATTAGATCTCCTGGTCTGTTAAGAAGATCTGTCTAAGATCCGGGTGCCCCGAAGGTTTCTGTCCTAATCTGGATGATGTCTGTGTATTCGAAGAGCACACGCGTTACAGTTACCTCAGTCTCCATGCAAGAGGACTGTCCGTAATGCCAATCGTGTAGAAGTGTTTGTTTAGCGGGCAGTGTCCCCTGATAGAAAATTACTTTCTACCTAAGCCTGTAGGCATAATCAAAGGGACTTGCAATGACTTTTGCATTAACTAGAGCATCCTGTTACACTGGAAGTCAATCTCAACATAGTTGGGGAAAGGTTAGCCAGGCGAGGTCGATCCACATGGTTAAGCTAGTCTAGTCACGGTTTGTCCGTGGATGGGTGACCATTTTTAGACACTCCGTGCCTCGAAAAGCACGTTAAGCCGTAGGTCCCGGCTGTTATTTGGAGATCTTTCACAGTCGTTACGGGTAGTGAAAAGCTTGTAAATCTGAATTACTCCGTAACTGGGTTGTGAAGGTCAGATAAGACGTCCACTGCTGGACATAGGCCTCCCCCAAAAGGGGGGTTTTGGCATAGTCGCCACGCTTGCCAGGCGGGTTGGCGATCTCAGAATGGTGGTAAAATGCACAGAGAACGCTGATGCCCATTCTCTAGTAAGTCCCTTAGTCGCCTTCTACGACACCCACGGGAAGAAATGGGATGGTGCTATTCTTTTACGTCCGGCACCAAACGGAACTTCCGTCGTTCCATGTAAAATACCGGTATTCGGCTGCATCCGTGTCGACTGACAGCCGACAACAATGTTGGGAAAATGCTAGGCTGGAAAAATAAAACATTTTCTAGCTATCCAATATATATTACCTATTCTTTATCATACGTCAGGTCACAACTCAACGCTCCTAAATAAGATTAGCTCTGAAATTATTAAAAAAGATACTGGGTCTGAACAAATAAGGACACACTGACAATACCAAATAATCTTTCACAAATAAATTGCACGTATAGAAAATCCGCAAAAACAATCACCTAAACCAAAACTCGTAACCTACGATACCATTTATATAATCCGATTTTAACAAGTTACTGCTACATTGTCCGCCTTAAACACATAGTTCCGGTCTGGGATAGGGCTGCCATCCACACAACTATAAAAATAGTAGGATATTTTCATATCCCTCTGAAGATCGTCGTTATGGTTATCCTGAGATGAAGCTCATAAAATTATAGTTTAATGAAATGTCTACTTTTCTTGGATGTTTTGTTTAATTTACCTTTCATAATTTGCAAATCCTATAATTTATTGTTTTATCTACAGCTAAATACGAACAGTATTTAATTTATCAAAAGATTAAATTCTAATTTTGTTACAGTAGCTTTTTGCTGATACTTTTTGCAACGCATTTCTTGCAAGTCATGTTCAGGGCAGGTCAAAGTGACAGGCACAGTACAAAATTCCATGACATTTCACTAATACTGATGGCCTACTACCCACCCGTATTTGTGGATACTAAAAAATCAAGTAGTAGTATCAAGTTAAAAACCTTCTTCTGCCTCATAGGAATCTATAGCTTAATTGAAAGACAACAAAAAATACTTTCTGGTAGTTATTGTATTCTTCTTAATAGAAAATCAAAATCCATTTTTTTATTCATTCACTCGCTAAAAGAACACGTACATCACTCGCTAAAAGAACACGTACAGCCAAAACGACTGGGTCTACAAAAAATATTACATTTTGCACCAGAGTTCCTTTTACAACAAAGAAGAGCATTACGAAAGGATTTTAGATAATTCATCCCCTAAAGTGTACTTACTGAACACAGCATCGGTTTCTGAAAGTCTGAACAAAACCAAAATTCATTTATTCAAATTAGGCTGAAAATAGCAATTTTGAAGGTCATCACTAAATCAGACAGTACCTCAAAACGCCCGCTTTTCACCACTTCCCTAGTACTTTAGCTAAGATGAAGAAGTAGCGTAACAAACTTCCCAGCAGCTCTCTATTAAGTTCTTCGACCTTAAATTTATACAATAATATATTAGGCCCTCATAATAATGAAACTGGGGTTTTGTCAAACTGGCCACTTTGATCCCAAGTAACACAGATGTGCTGAATAAAGATTGTGTAAGAGCAATCATCAAGAGCATAAGCTGAATACTAAGCTGAATAACGTCTGAGTACCGTCTATTCAGCTGATATTCAAGCGAAAAGGGCCCAATTTTGAATACTTAACGCTGAATAACATCTGAGTAGGAGCTTAATAACGTTTCAATTAGCTTAATAACTTTGAATAACAACTCACATTGTTTTTATTAAGCTCTTACAACTGAGTTATTCAGCTTAGTTGAGTTGGTTATTGTATTCAGAATGTATTAAGCATTTAAATTATTGTTCACATTTTGCAAACAATATTCATACTAATTGAGAAAAGAATTCAATTGGATTAAATATTTTAATGTCGGTGTCGAATTTAAATGTTGATTTGAAATGGTGAAGTTATAAAATCGGTAATAAGTAAATTTTAATTTACAAGTTAGAGATCTGCTTTATGTTTATTGTTAGTGCGCAAGTAATTTTGTCGTGAATAGTCCCTATGTTTTTTTTTTCATTACCAACGACGCGCCGCGTGAATAATCAAGATAACAGACAGCAAATAGTATTTTCACACATACTAGGTCTGACAAAAGTACTTGTGAGGAAATACCTAATACTAGCAATTTTAATCCAACAAAATAACATGAATCGAGTTGAAAATGTTGTAGTTGTAAGATTAAACATTGTGGTGATCTCGTAAATTCCTTGTAAGAATAAATTACAAAGATTTTTAATGGTGATCGCTTGTTTTGCTTTATAATGCTGGATAAAAGTGCACACATGTCTTGTTACTAAGCTATAACTTGAAAAAGAGTAGTCTCATTACACTAACATCTGAATAACAATTATATAGTTGATCACATTTCTACATTATTAAAAGTTTTGGGTTCTCTAATCGAACGAAAAAAAACCGTTTTTAATGTGTAATTATCCCGCCTGGCTTTCACTAAATTGATTACATTTAAAATTATAGCGTCTATGTTTGAATTTTTTTCCTGAAAAAAAATCTCATTTATGTTTAAAGAAAATAGCAGATTTCGTGTGTATTGTGCACTAGGCCCTAGTTTACTCTCACACATGTTTTGTTATTTGTTTTATGTACAGACGCCAGCCAGTACATCAAGCCACCCGAAACTGTCAAATTTCCCCAATCAACCTTGAACCTAATGCTTTAGCGATATAGATGAAAATCTATTTTAAAAAATCCTTAGCCAAATCTTTTAGTGCTATTTGTGTGATTTTTTTTTCGACAGCCTATTTTTTCTTGAAATATCAAATTTTTCATGTGTTCGGTATGGTTCGGTACATTGTTCTTCTTCGATATTTGTACAGCTGCCATCAGATGAACTCTCTTCTTGCATGAATCGCAATGCTGTTTGACTTTTTTGGGGGACGGAACCCTCTTCATTGCACGGCAACCACGCATGCAAGCTGGTACTGGGTTCATTTTTGTTCAAACTATTTTCACAAATCCTTTGATGATCAGAAACACTTAGACAATGACTACTGCTGAAATTTAAATATTCTTTTAACAATTTTCTTTTGATATAACCGGTTCTCTTATGTTTTTTCCACGACTTTCGATCCCTAACGCAAAAAAATAAATACGTAGGTACAATAATATTTTAGCTAAGCTGGTATTAAGCTATGGGCGATATAACAATACAAATATGGTATTTAATTTGAATAAGTTAGTTTGAAACCCTCTATTATACTGAAAATGCTTAATAAAAACATAAATAATATTGTTTATTCAGCAACTGAATAAAACATAGGAATCTTATCCAGTTTAAAGATAAAATAAAAACAATTATTCAATATCAAGCTGGATGATAGAAGTATGTTACAAAATTATTCAGAAGGTGATACTTTATTCAGCAATTAGCTGTTTCAAACGCTACTAGCTTAGTACTGCTTTAGTAATAGCAATACAGATTATGGTTATTCAGATAAATGCTGCTTTTCAGCCACCTGGAAAGCGTAATGCGTAAAGTCTGTATAATAAACTTACGGTGATTGGTTATTATGAGTAAAGAAGAGAAGGACAGAAATACAGAATTTATTAAGCGTTAAGAATTTTATGGGTCCAAACTCAACCTAATTTAGCATTTGGCTATTCTCAAAGCTCTTATACAAACTATATTCATCCTTGAACTAAGTTCTAAATGTGTTCTTGCTTATGTGTTGCCTGGGATAGGGGATTAAAGTTCACTATTTTTGCCAATGGGAAATTTTATTAGGCGCTCGGATTTTATACCCAAAAATATGACCAAAAATTGTACTTGCCAAGCAGTAACTGGCAACTGGCAACCCTAGCGCACACAGTGTAAAGCTTCAACCGCTTGCCTTTTCACTTGAGAAGTTAAGCCAGTGCGCTATCAGGGCTGGCAGACCACGCGATTGTTGGCTCAAACGCTTAATTACATTCGGGTCGATTGAGCACTACAGCTCCATTGAGCGTGCTGGATTTTTACTTTCATACTTTTATTGTCATAAGTGGGATAGATTGGATTTTGTGGAGGAGAAATTGATTTTTTATGGATTAGGTGGGAGATTTAAAGGTTGATTAGCTGTACTATTCTAGTGCGTACGAATAAGGTAAATGTTGAGATTTGCACAGACCTGGAAAGCATGGCACAACAGGGAGCGGCCTATAGTCAGCAATGATAGGAACTAGGCTTTCAGTGAGGATGATGGAAGAAAATAACGCTTCAATAGTTGAAGCCTAATATTCCATTGGTATACTCTGTACTTAAGTTCAGGACATGTCTAAATCTCGAAACCAGCAACTACAGTTTCAACCTAACAACGTATACTTGGTATAGTTACCAAGTATACTTTACTATCTTTTGCCTGCGTCTGGTATCCAGGATTAAAAGCTTATATCCGTACCCAGGTCATGGCCTATCTGTGTGCCAATTCTATCCAAATCTGTTCAGCTGTTTTAGCGTGAGTATGTAACAAAAAAACTTATTTTCGCATTTAAAATATTAGTTTTTTCCATCAGTTTCGCCCGCGTGGAGGTCGGTATTAAATCCGTGGGAACGTACAAACTACCGTGATAAAAAGTACTCTTTGTGTTAATCCAGGCTATAAACTATCTGTGTGCTAAATTTTATCCAAATCTGTTCAGTGTTTTTTGCGTAACGAACATCCATCACTCCATCCTCACAAATTTTCACACATGTATTATTGGTAGGAATTAGTAGAATAGGATAGGATTAGGTTGGAAGTGTTTAATAGGACAAGTATACCTAGCTAGGTTAGGTTACTGGTATACTTGTCCAATTAATCTCAACCTCTACCTTTCTGTATTATTAAGACACTATTTTCCAATACTCTCAACAGAAAAAGCTTCCACCCAAAAAAAACATTCGAAACAAAATCCAATTACATCAATTTACGAACGAAAACAAAAACGTTAGCAATATAAATCTTTGTTTTCTAGGTAGCAAAAGGTACCCATAAAAAGCCTTGAAGGAGTTGTGACAAATGTCGCCTCGCGGTTGCAGTGACGTGAAAAATGATCCTTTTAGATAAGGGGACCAACCAATTGTTATGTATAACGTGACCAGAAACACTTGAACTGCCAACCCCCTTAGAATGTATCACTCTAAGACTGCCAAAGAGGATATTGGGAACAGTTCAAGAGGTCATCGTGAATGGTCGTCGAGTACCCAAGGGATGTCCCTTTAGATCGAAACGTTCCTTAACTTTGGACGGTTTGAAATAATTTTCGAGCTATGATGCTTGTGTTAAAGGTTTTTCGGTAGTTTTATGAGAGTAGTTTGTTTGGAAAGTTAATTTAGAACGTTTTGATGTTTAATTAAGGTTTTTGGTTTACAAAAACATGGAGAATATCGTTTTTGATGTTTAACTTTTTTGATATGGTTTTTGAAGGGATGCAGTGGTGATTGTGACAGTTCATTGTTATTTCTTGCCTGATCTTTAGATCATCAGTGATCACTGACCTGTCTTGTGCAAAGGCAGTAGTCGATAACACTAGGTAGTATACCATTTTATGGTTCCGTATCTAAAGGGTGCATATGGAACCATATTACTAAGCCTCCGCTGTTCGTCCGTCCGTTCGTCTGTCTGTCAGTGGGCTGTATCTCGTAAACCGTAATGGGTAGACGATTGAAATTTTCACAGAGTGTGTTTTTCTATTGACGCTGTAACACCGTGAAATTTAAATGGTTGTGTCCCGCAGTGAAATGGTTTTGTCTTGGTAATACAATCGTTTTATAAAGATATAAAATATTAGAAACAAAAATGGCAGATTAACCATTGTGAAAAATCACCACGTGCTAGAGTTTATTTTGCTTTGAACATTTATGCATCGCTGTTCCCTTTGTCAGCGGTGAGTGCAATTCGAGTAGTACGTACAAGTTACCTCTAGTGTTACTATTGAGTAGTGTTTTATCGAATTGATGAAATTTTTTTCAATAATTAAAAAAAAACCTTTTTTTTACTTTTACTCTATGCTTCGAAATTACTCCCTAAGGCAATTTGTTCTGCCGCGGGAAAACAACCATTACAATTTCTCGGTGTACAAATAAAATAAAGTTAACCATTGAAGGGGTTGGGCACGCCACGATTGCGGCGGTAAGTCCCCTGTTTGAGGAGTGGCTTGAGAGGCGGCATGGCGTCCTCACCTTCCGCCTGACACAGGGCATCACCGGACATGGCTGTTTCGGGAGGTTCCTGTTTCGGATAGGGCGGGAGGAAACGCCCGGGTGTTTCCATTGCGAAGATCGCCCAGAGGACACGGTGGAGCATACGGTGGAGGTCTGCCCGGCTTGGGCGGAGCACCGCCGTGTCCTCGTGGAGGTGATCGGCGGCGGCGATCTCTCGCGTCCGACCCTGGTCCAGGCCATGGTACGGAGCGAGAGTGCATGGCTAGTAGTCGCCTCCTTCAGCGAAGCAGTTATGCTCGCAAAGAGGGAGGCGGTGCACGTGAGGGAGATGCAGTACATGCGCCCTCACAGCTATGGCCTTCGCAGGAGACGTCCTGGGCGTCGGGAATCCCAGGCTGATTCCCGGCCACCGTAGGCACGGGCTTGCGGACGGCGAGTAATGGGTAGCTCGCTGTCCGGTAAGGACCAAGCCCGGGTCGACGGCGCGTTGTGTTCCACGCGCGCCTCAAAGAGATGTCAGCAGCAACTGATGGGGCCCGCAAGGGCCGATGCCTGCCAGGGGTGCGGGTTGTTCGAAAGAGATACCGCCGCCCCTGGCACACAGGCAACTGAGGGAACACGGGTGGGTTTTAGTCAGTAAAAGTCTGACACGCCCTCCCGCTCCGCCCAGAGCGGGAGAAGTTATTTGATGACTTCCCACACAAAAAAAAAAAAAAAAACCATTGAAGGGGTCTCCATACAATAACCGTTGTTTTTTTCGAGATTTCCTCCAATACCAGTATTGTGTGGGAGTCCAAGTGGCTCTTGGTCAGTATTTTTGTCAAAGTTTGAACAGCTATTGCGGCTTAGTATTTATTTTTCTTTCTTGTCACTTCTGTGGATACTGTGAATTAAAATATCTGCCTACCATTTTACCAATTAAGAAAACCAATACTCACTTCAAAACTGTATCGCACGTTTTTTTGCCAGCCATCTCACTACCGCAAAAACCTTTTAATAAATTACCATAAACATAACACATACCTATACAGGTATATACTCAGTGCAACGCGGAAAAAAGCGTGATTCCCTAGATGCCAAATGACGTCACATTACCGGATTGTGTCTGAGAGGGGTTAAAAACATTTTTTGAAGAGTTTAATGTTGTGGCCTCTTTTTCGGTGTAATAAAGAGGCGTTTCAGATTGTATTTAATGTTAAAGTGGTTTAGCTTTTAAAATTCATGAGATTTTTTAAGTATGATAAAAATAACACAAAATGATTATAGTAGAACTTTATTTTATTGAATATTATAAATTTTTTCGTGCACCCTAGTTTATCAATAATAACGTTCTAATGTAGGTAGAAAATTAGTTGTCACAGCTCACAGACTCAGATCTGGAAATATTCCATGTACTTAATAAATATGTTTAGTACGTTCACGATGGATTTTTTTTTGTTTTGCCTGTACTGTCCCACTGATGGGCAAAGGCCTCCGCCAACTCCCTCCTGCCTGTAATGGATTGTACATTTACTTGTAATATACTGTGTATCTAGATATAATATACAATGTACACAGCGTCAGTATGTGCTAACCCCTCAAGTTTTAAAATGTTACACTGCTACAACATTTAATTCGTTACGAATAATCTACAGAATACTTCAAAAAGAGTTTATTGTTTCGACTTGGATTCGAACCATTACATCACCGAAAGTCGTCGAACTAGCCAGCGAGCCCATATGAAATGCGATGAAATCGTTATCCACTATCGCCCGAGTCACTTTATCTCTGACTAATCGGTAGACTTTGTTATTTGAGGGTATGCACTAATTTAACTTACTTACGTTTTATTTATAAAATTAATCCCTACCCTTAAGTTATAACTACAACGTTTAATATATACGTTCACTTAAACTTTAAAACGTCTCTATGCAGATTGCAGTGACGACATGACAGATCACGTGACATTTCGTTAGTTCATGTCAATCTAAAATATTTCTAGCGCTTCCTATTTTATCGTTTGCATTAAAATTATTACCCGTTTATGTCGGTTAGCAAAATATGTATAATATTAAGTAATCTGTAAATTATCAAATCAAATTGTAAAATCTTTGTAGTAAAAAAGATCAAAGTTTTGTTAAATAATAGCAATAATTATAAAAGTATTGTTTTTCTTGATTTTATTTGAATTCTTTATAAATAATACTAAAACAAAATATAAAATACTTTAAATTAAAAAAAAATTATGACAAAAGCACATATCGTGCTCAGGTTTCGAACTTTCAATCTTATGCACGGCAAACAGTCTTGTTACCTCCAGTCTAAAAATTATAAGTAAAATAACTCCATAAATGTCTACCATATTCACAAAAACAATGCAGTTACCTATATAAAATGTTTTCACAAAATACATAAACTAACTTGGGCATGCCTTTTGGAGGGGTAACCAATTAATGAAGCTGTGTGTAGGTTTTTCGTTTTCCCAAATAAAACAAAGTAAAATCCTACCAGGAACATTTTTCCCATGGCACCTCGAACCAGTCCTAGCGGGGAAAAAAATGAGTATTCCATAAGAGTCTCATAGAAATTATCTGTTTGGGGTCTTGAGGTTAATCCGACTTAATATTGGCACATCCCATACAATTCTTTGTATGGGATGTGCACAGAAGTGTCAACCAAATGATGATGAAGAGTTTGTTCAGGTTCATGGCCAGAATGTAATCGGAAGCGTTGTGTATTTAGGGTACGATGAGAATGTCATACAAATTGCAGCCCCCAATTAAATAATTATTAAAAAAAAAACTCCGGGTTCTATAATTCATCATCATCATCATCATGTCAGCCGGAAGACGTCCACTGCTGGACATAGGCCTCCCCCAATTTGGGGGCTTGCCATAATCGCCACGCTAGGCAGGCGGGTTGGCGATCGCAGTATGGTGGTAAATTGCATAGGGAACGCTGCTGCCCATTCTCTAGTAAGTCCCTCAGTCGCCTCCTACAACATCCACGGGAAGAGTTGGGATGGTGCTATTCTTAATGTCCGGCACCACACGGAACGGTTCTATAATTACTCAACTGTGGTCGTACCTACAGACTGGTTACTAAAACTATTTAAATAAAATAAATATCTAGCTAATTTTGTTCTTTATTATTCTTTCAGGTAGTTTTGAAACTCATTTACGACAAAAAAAAACCACAGAATTTCAAAGTAAATAAACCCAACTTACAGAGTAACTACTACAAAATTATTCAAGTCACACTTTAATATTATATTTGATACTCCACCCTTGGGCCTAAACCCGATAGTTCCTTGGTTTGAGATGTTTATTCTCTACGAGACTCCATTGAAATCAAAAACTTTTCCCTGCGGTAGGGTAGACCCAACCAATATTAACAATGTTGCCAATTGGAATAAAATTAAAAAGTATACAGACCACTCCACTCTTGAGACCTAGTGAGTAGTAGTAAAAAAGTTTCGTCGGTTTAAAAAAAAAAACTGTTGTTCCATTGAAATGTGCAATACCTACGCGATTTAAGGAACAGCCAATTTTTTTTTTTAAACTGACGATTTTTTTTTTAAATCGTCAGATGCGTGTATTCAATCCATGGTAAAAGATTGCACGTCGATGTACCTGCCGTTCTGTATTTCATTAAAGTGCAAAAGGTTATTAAAGGTCAACTGATTTTAAAACGGGTCCATTAGAAGGTTAATAAGAGTTTAGAACAGATCTGATCTTAAAAAACTAATTTTAACTATTTTAAAATTAATTAATCTCTTTTTAACTTTCTTACCTTTCCCTCTTTGCGCAGAAGGAGGTGACGGCTACCCATGCACTCCCGCTCAGTACCATGGCCTGGACCAGAGCCGCACTCGAGAGATAGCCACCGCCGATCGCCTCCACGAGGATTCGGCGGTGCTCCGCCCAAGTCGGGTAGACCTCCACAGTATGCTCCAGCGTGTCGTCAAGGCGATCTACGCAGTGGGAGCACCCGAGCGTTTCCTCTCGCCTTATCCGAAACAGGAACCTCCCGAAACAACCGTGTCCGATGAGGACTTGCGTCAGGCGGAAGGTGAGGACGCCGTGGCGCCTCTCAATCCACTCCTCAAAGGGGGGAGTTACCGCCGCAATCCTGGCGTGCCTAAATAACTGATTCAGTTAGGTTTTAACTGTGATCAACCGCGATACATCTAAGTTGGGTGCAGTAACTTGGCTAGTTAGAATTTTTAGAATCACAAAAAGCAATCATTATATTAAAGTGTTGAATAATATTATTAGGGTCGCAAAATGGTTATTATTAAAGTTCGAAATAATACATACCTACTAAAAAAAAACTTTTGTCGACATGTCACAAGTACTGCTTTAAAACTACATACCTACACACAAGCCGTTGATTACCAAAATAATTGCCTCCCAGAACACGTAATACATAATCTCACCAAAAACGGTTTCCATAATGATACATTAACGTTAAAACATACGACAAGTTCGTCTCTGTTCTTGGTTCAATTTGGTTTTAAAATCAGAAACATAAAAAATCCAGCTGTCATTAATGTATGAAATTACTAATCATTCCATGAGAATACAAATAACTCAGATTACTCAAGTTGATACTAAGTCCAAAACTGAAGTAGTACACTCGTCTAGCTCCAGAGATCTCTGTTACGGTGTTCCGCAGGGTTCTGTGGTGGGACCCTTGCTTTTCATTTGTTACAAAACGACTTTCCCCAAGTAATCATGAACCAAATGTCGTTATTTGCCGACGACACCACGGTTGTATATAATACTGGTAATGATAAAGAAATAGAAGATGACATTAACAATCGTATTATTTCGATTGTTGACTGGCTGAACGCTAATAACCTTAAAATAAACCTAACCAAAACGAAAACTATGAATTTTAAAATTAGACAAAAAGCACTGTCAAATGTTCAGGTAAACTACAAAGGAAATACTTGAAACAAATGTTACAAAGTTTCTTGGATTGAATATTGATCACGATATGTCATGGAGGACTCAAATCGATGACGTATGTGGGAAGCTCAGTAGCTTTTCCTATGCTCTTTATAAGCTAGGCAAAATTGTGAATAAGACAACGCTCCTAGCAGCTTATCATGGTTATGTCGCCTCTGCTTTGCATTATGACCTTATATTTTGGGGCAATACTGCTAGGGTAGAGGTGTTAAAAGCACAGAAAAAATGAATTCAAGCTATATGTAAAATTAAACGAACAGATTCATGCAAGCCACATTTCAAAAACTTAAAAATAGTAACTATACCATCACTTTATGTCTATGAAGCCTGTATCTTTGTAAAAACCAACATGTCTTTTTAATCTGTTGAAAGTCAACGGCGCTCAAAAAAATTGCACCAATTATACACTAAAACCAAATTTCTCGAAAATAGTATATATGCAATGGCTCCAAAACTTTATAACAAATTACCTGATCAAATTGTATCAAGCATCAACATGCATGATTTCAAACGTAAGCTTTTTAAATTTTTGATTGACAAGGCGTATACTCAGTTAAAGAATATCTTAGTGACACATTCAAATAATGTTTGCAAAACTTTATATATGTCTATAATTAAAGTGTTGCTCCCTTACGATAAAAATATTCTTTATTGACATTTTTATAGCATTTATTATTATATACGAAATTGTTACCAAATATTTGTTTCGTGTCGCCTTAATTTATTAACATATTATTAATTATTCGTTTTTGGAAAGAAATTGTGACATCATACCTGTTTATTAACTTTATTTTTTGTTTTAATTTTGTTAATTGACATTCGATTAACCACCCTATTTTGTATACCTTGTGGTGGGACATAGTATGGACAAACATAGTTTTATATTAACATCTATATAATTTTTACTCTTTGTTTACAAAATTAATAAATGAAGTTGAATTTGACAAATTTATATTCAGGCTCCAAATACATTTTTATTCAGAAGTTTTATGTGCGCATTTTTCGATTTGAAAACTGAAAAGTTATTAGTTAAACCATTATGTATACAGTCAAGGATTACAATAAATGTAGTTCCTTTAACTACAATTTGATATTTTACCTTATTTTTATGTCAACTATAAATTATATGCATTCCGTCATGACTTTTCTCTGCCTTACACGCTCTTCGACTTGGCTTGGCCATCTACCGTGCGTCCTCATATTGATGTCAAACACATCAAAGATGTAGTCGGGGCCCATCTGGTCCTTATTAAACTTAGAGCCGCAAACATCCCATGTTTGTCTAATATAACGGCAAATATGGAAGCAAAAATATTTGTGGATACATGTAAATTGAGGGATCGAACGGGAAAAGCAAAGTTTAATTAAAGTGGATGCATTTATTTGTACACATGGAGCTCCAACATTAGATGGAAGGGCATTTTCTATAATACAAATTATAAAGCAGAAGACTTTCTTTGTATGACTGTTTATTTGAACGCACTGATCGCTGAACCTACCAGTCATATAAAAAAACTCTTTAAATTTGGTTGCTAAATTCTTGAAGAAGGGCCTATACCCTACTGAACATCATGCTAGGACCCTTAGAGCTGGGCAAAACGAACAAAACTCAAAAGAATGCTAACCGACTCGCAGTTGGGCACGCCACGATTGCGGCGGTAAGTCCCCTCTTTGAGGAGTGGCTTGAGAGGCGGCATGGCGTCCTCACCTTCCGCCTGACACAGGTCCTCACCGGACATGGCTGTTTCGGGAGGTTCCTGTTTCGGATAGGGCGGGAGGAAACGCCCGGGTGTTTCCATTGCGAAGATCGCCCAGAAGCCACGGTGGAGCATACGGTGGAGGTCTGCCCGGTTTGGGCGGAGCACCGCCGTGTCCTCGTGGAGGTGATCGGCGGCGGCGATCTCTCGCGTCCGACCCTGGTCCAGGCCATGGTACGGAGCGAGAGGGCATGGCTGGCAGTCGCCTCCTTCAGCGAAGCAGTTATGCTCGCCAAGAGGGAGGCGGCGCACGTGAAGGAGATGCAGTACATGCGCCCTCGCAGCCGTGGCCTTCGCAGGAGATGCCCTGGGCTTCGGGAATCCCAGGCTGATTCCCGGCCACCGTAGGCACGGGCTTGCGGACGGCGAGTAATGGGTAGCTCGCTGTCCGGTAAGGATCAAGCTCGGGTCGACGGCGCGTTGTGTTCCACGCGCGCCTCAAAGAGATGTCAGCAGCTGGGGCCCGCAAGGGCCGATGCCTGCCAGGGGTGCGGGTTGTTCAAAATCAAAAATCAAAATCAAAAGTCATTTATTCAAACTAGGCTGAGAGTCAGCACTTTTTGAACGTCAAAATTACATAAGACAGTCCCCCCAAAAAGCCCGCCCTTCACCACTTCCTAGTGCTTTAGCTGGTTCGAAAGAGATACCGCCGCCCCTAGCACACAGGCAACTGAGGGAACACGGGTGGGTTTTAGTCAGTAAAAGTCTGACACGCCCTCCCGCTCCACCCAGAGCGGGAGAAGTTATTTGATGATTTCCCACCGAAAAAAAAAAAAAAACCGACTCGCAGTAAAAGCGCACTCAAGCCATGCGATGCGAAGGGAGTGGGTTGCGGGAGCAGAAAACTAGTTATTTTATGAGATACTGTCTATGCCTTTGGGGAATAAAAGTGTCATATTAAGTTAATGTTTAAGAGTAAAAAAAATTAAAGCTAAAAAACCTTTTTTAAAAACAAGCTTTTATTTAAATTCGCTTAAAAGAATAAAATATTTTTTTCCTTTAAACTTTTTACTATCAACATAAAACGTCATTACAAAATGTATATGATATAAAAGCTCGATACCGTTTTGTAGATGTGCATTAAAAATAATAGTCCGCTATTTTAGGTGTTCCGCCATGTTTGGATTTAGAATAACGTCACACAGCTAACCATGCATTGTCACCCAAACTAAACGTGTTTACAAAATTTCAGCTCAATCGGTTAAAGATATCTGCTGTAAAATTGAGTTGCAAGATTCCACCCTAAAAAACATAGTTTATAAACAATACTAGCTTGTAATATAGTGTGAATCAGAATCAGGATATTTTTGTGCATTCAGTAAGCATGTAAGATATAAATTGATCTGAAGAACAGTATGAAGACAACAAAGATAGTATTAAAAAAAAACCAGTTCTCTTTACTACCTGCGTGTAAAAAAGAATCAAAGTTTCATATAATAGTCCCAACAAACATCAGCTTTCCCACAAATTACCCAGAAATGATCCAAGAAGCACCTAATTAAGCTTATTAAACCCCGCGAGGGTACCATTCAGTTAGCATTGAGGATGCTCCACAGTGTACGACTTACGAAGCGTTGTTACTGCACCTTGCATTTAATGCGAGTTGCTTCACGAAAGTAGGACGAGCTTTGGATATGGTATATTGTGGTTGCTATATTATGTTGTTAGCCACTCTCAATCGAGAGGGGCTTGTGGCTAAGTAACAACAGCTGCACGGATCGATCGATCAGGTTTAGCTACGCTTACCGCGGTTGGTCCGCAGATAGGTGACCATCTTCACATACCAAGACCGTTTCCGTGCCTCGGAAAGCACGTTAAGCCGTTGGTTCCAGCTGTCCTTATTGGATCTTTTACAGTCGTTACGGGTCGTCAAAAGCCGAAAGTCTGACAACCAGTCTTACCAACTTGTATCGTATTACCCAGTAACCGGGTTGTGGAGGTCAGATAGGCAGTCACTCCATGTAAAATACTGGTATTCAGCTGAATCCGGTGAGACTGGAAGGCAACCCCAACATAGTTGGGAAAATGGCTAGGCAGATGATGATATTTTGTTGTGGAGATGGTGCTTTGTGTTTGATTGCCTTGTTGGTCTACTCATGGCAAGCACTACAGCTGATCACGAGGTCCTAGATTTGATTTCCAGTAGGGCAACTGCGGCAAACACTAACAGTAGAAATGGCTTTAATTTTGACAGTCCAATAACATTCATTGCATTATTTACGTTGTTGAGCGGAAGCAATGGATTAGCAATATCCAGTGTACGATTAAACACCGACAGACTGAACACCGACAAGACTTTACTTCGACGGGACTCTTCGCGGACAGGACACTTGCTCGACAGGATTCTTCGCCGACAGGGCGATAATAGGTTAGGTTAGGTTAGAATTGCGACCAACCACGCGCGAGCCGAGCGAGCGCTTCTTCCATGTTAGTGGCAGTAACTTGACTATTTAGTAATGGCGCAAGGATGAGCTCTGTCGGCGAAGAGTCCCGTCGAAGTAAGGTCTTGTCGGTGTTCAATCTGTCGGCGTTCAGTCGTACACTCAGTAATATCGTTCAAAATGATTCAGATTGTGATTAAGTGTGTGTTACTCAATTAGGATGCTGGACCGGTTGATGATAATGTTTAGGTGTGTTGGACATAGGTCATATTCAAGAAAATTTAAAAAGACTATTTCCAAAAAAAAAATAACAACTGACTTCCGAAAAAACACTACAAAGTGAAAAATTACTTTAAAGTCGGTGAATTTGGATATTTTTTGAAATTTTTTGTAACTGCTTTCCGAAATTAAAGTTATTTTTAAGTTTGTAGTGTTTTTTCGGAAGTCGGTTGTTATTTTTTTTGGAAAATGTATTTTTTTTTTCACTTTTTAGTTATAGTACCTACCCCACTAATTCGAAATTTCATCATCCTTGGGGTCAAAACAATGCATGTTTATGCGATAGCGATAGCAAGCAAAAAAAAATGATTAACTGTTATTTTTTGAAGAGTTCCGTTGTCTGTCTCCGAAACGCATCATCAGATCTATATGATATTAATATTGAAACCACACGGGAAGTACCAGCTTTAAAAAAAATAGAACAATCAAAATCGGTTCACCCAGTCGAAAGTTCTGAGGTAACAAACGTAAAAAAAAACATACAGTCGAATTGAGACTCTCCTCCTTTTTTTGAAGTCGGTTAAAAATACAGAAGCGTAGAATGATAAGATAAGTATTATCAGGCTATTGGCCTGCTTACTAATGAATCAGGTGCTCAATGATTACAGCAAACAAAACCTTTTTTGTAAAAATGAATCACTTTTGTTTATACCTAAAAGAAAATAACCCTCCTTCTGGTGCAGTCGCGCTTATGATAATGAGATACATTCTACATGATAGAATAAAACCAAAATGATTTTCTAAATTCGGTACTCTAGAAACGATGCACTCCTTGTTTGACAATCAATGTGAACTGATGACAGCTGATGTCGAATGGCGCCGAGTATACCCGAATAAGTGTCACCGACCGATCGGAGCTGAGTATAGCCGACTCAGCGTCACGGCCCGACTGACGCCGAGTCTGATGGTTTTGTGCACTGTACAGAAAAGGTGTAAAGAGCGCCTAAAGAAGATTTTACTTCTATAATTAACAAATTAATACTATGTGGAAGGCTGATATTTTTATATCAAATTCATTCGTGAAGCTTCGACTATTTTCGTACATTCCGTAACCAGGCTATGTTATGAAAGCATAAATCGCTGTGGCTTATTAAGTTGGCAATGTTGTTTGCCCACCTTATTAAAATTATGTTTTATTTACATTGCGCGTTGAAAACTCACTTTAAAGTGTTTGGATTGGTCGGTTTGAATTTATGTTCTTTTCTTTTGTATTACTGTCAGTTTAGTATATTTTTTTATACAGTGTGGTGTAGCTAAGTAGTAGTTTGTTGATAATAGTTGATTGCTATTAAAAAAATATTTTATTCGCAGAGGGCACACCCTAGAAGGACATATATTGACCCTATTGGTGATGAGAGCATGAATGAAGAGCGGGTAACAAAAAGTATTAAGAAGGAAGAAGTGAGTGGAAACGCCGGAAGGGGACGCCCTAGTAAAACATTTATACACCGTGACATTTTAGTCGTCTTACAACGGCAGCCCACTTCATGTATCCAATAACTAACAATCTTTTCAAAAAAAAGATATTTTTTGACATGTGAATTATAAATATAAAAAAATACCATTCACTAAGACGCATGATGTAGTTTTGAACACCTTGTTATGGAGATGGAATGAATTATCAAATGTAATGGTATTATGATAGGTAGGTAGATATCTTCTACCGTTTGATTCGTAAACATTATTAACAGGGAGGGTGTTTCATAATTCTAAAGCATTATTTATTTTTCTTAGTACCTATTATTATCTTAATTAATGGTAAGAAATTTTTTATCGCGGCTGTATGTATTTTATGTCGGATACATTGAGTGGACCACCTTTGTAAGACGACTAAAATGTCACGGTGTATAGTGACCTTAATGGGGATGTTCTCCAGAAACTTCAGATGTGGAGTAAGCACAACCAGAGTGCGTTAGTTTTGTATGAACGAAAACAAAGCAAACGAAGTATGTTAGGATCATAGTAGGTGCCGTTATATAGTTCTTGCTTACCACCATGAGATGGAGGCGTGAGTTTATGTATGTACGTACTAATAAAATATTTTCTTTATTATAGAATATTATTATTATACTTACAGAAAGCATTGTAAGGAAAAACTGTGAAAAAGAACCTTATTAAAGGTTATAGCGGATGTAACTAAACGTCTCCCTGAACGCATTGGTCGAGGCAAGTTGCCAGCACGATATTTAACATAATGCGTTTTGGAACGCACCTTCGCGCATGCGCCTCGCGCCAACCTATAATAGCGTAGCCGGCGCGAATACCGGCCACTGATTGGCTAATGTTAGGTTGGTAGAAGTGAGTTTGCGTTGAACGAGATATGATAAGTATGGCGGCATTGGAATTCTACTCTTGTGTCGTAATGATGTCGCACCTTTAGAATTAAAGAGACCTAATGTGAAATTAGCCGCAAGCAAAATAGATCTGTATAATGCAGTACTATACAGACCTATTTTGCTTGCGGCTAATTTCGCATTAGGTCTCTTTAATTCTAAAGGTGCGATGTGATTAGTTATATTTTTTGAGTTTCATTAAAGTTTATGCCAATAACAAAACCCTTTTACTCTAAACTGACTCACCCCGACTTTGTTTAGTTTCTCTTGACTTTGCCTCCCACTCGAATTCACAACTGAAATCTTTCATATGAAGAGTTATAATTGTTTGTTTGTTTGTAAGACCTAATCTCTGGATGTTCCTCATGATCTGTCTAGCCTATTCCCAACTGCGTTGGGGTTGGTTTCCAGTATAATTGTATGCAACTAAATACCTACCAAGTGTAAGACTTATCTCAAAAGGGAATCAGAGAATTTAAACAACAGATGAATCAACGCAGTAACAATATTTATTATAAATTAATCAACATAGTTCAGTGCATGTTTACATTATTTTACTAACCTTAGAAACTTATCACTCTGGTGCCTCGTTCAAGACTGTCCGTTGCCGGGAATTTTGACTGATAATTAACTTCAATGTCAAAATGATTTAATAACTGACAGTGACTTTGACAAAAAGACATAAACGTACCTTGACAATAACAAGACCTATCCATTGACAGTTCTCTATAAAGTAACTAATATAAATCTACCCTCACATAAATAAGTCTTGTTACAGTCGGCCATCCTTCAAGAACGAGTCCCTTCGTTCCTTAATATATTCTAAAAGGTTTATTACAGTTTCGGTGAGTATATCTTCTATCAATCCAACAATTATCTTTTATTCGTACTTATATTATCTTGTACATCATAAGTTTAGGTATTATTTAACAATAAAAACAATTAATCAGTTTAGTCTCATTCCTTGTAAAAATAAAATAAAAATTCTAGATAATCATTTTAGTTCATTTTATGGCTTGAGCGATGTGAAAGCTACTTCCTTCACTATAACACCGCTCGAGCCGCAATGCTTTGAACTACTCATAGGCGGCGAGTTCATACGCCAATCCTGCCTAGTTCAAACATTCTCATTCAATCTACTATCAAGTCCATTGCCGAGCGAAGTGCGGCTACTTCCTTCACCGTCACTCCGGCATCGGCGACGGTACTTTGAGCCAATCCTGGGCGGCGAATCCCAACGCCAATCATGCCCGACTCAAAGCACCCTCATTTATCTCTTAGGGCCTGGCAAGTTCATATGCCAGACACCATCGAGCTAGTACATCGCAATCGTCCCAAATCATTAACTAAAGATCACGTATAATATCAAGTCACACACAAATCAAAAAATTCATAAAAAATTACACATAATTAAAATAACAATATTATTCGTTTTAATTGCTATCACTCTCATCGTCGTTGTCATCACTGGACGAGCAAGCAGGGGCATTAAAACTTAACCATGGATAAATTTTGTCAATAGCAACAATTGATTCGTACTTGGCTCCTTTTCTTGTCAAAGGGGTGTCTACAACGAGAAATCTATCGTTTGGTAAGACTTTCTTTATTCTGTATGGACCCTGACACTTTGCTTCTAACTTCTTAGACTGGCCCGGCGCCGCTACTACTGCCCTCGCTATCCTAACCAGATCGCCCTCCTTGTAAATCGTGGCCTTTTTCCTGTGTTTATCATACCGTTTCTTATTTGTCTCCTGATTCTTTGAAATTCGTTCACTCGCTTCGGACCTAATTTCTTCTAAAGTTTGAGTACTACTCTGTCCTATGTCATCGATTACGTTATTTAATATACCTTGGCCCGGGTTTGACACTGTCCTACCTAACAATAGCTCTGTAGGGGTTTTTCTAGTCACATCATGAACTGTAGTGTTAAGTCCTAGTTGAATGTCTGGCAGAAGTTCATCCCACGAATTTTTGCTCTTACCGTGGGCCATGGACCCCAGGGATGCCAGAATCGTCCGGTTATACCGTTCGACCTGCCCATTTGCTCTTGGTGTGGCAACAGAGTTAAGGATGTGTTTTGCACCGATCGACTGCACGAACGTCTTAAACTTTTTGCTTGTGAAACTTGTGCCTCTGTCTGTTATGAGCCGCGAGGGAGACCCGAAATAACTAAAGAGAGTCTTCAAGGCTTTTATACTCTCTTTGGTTTTCGTACTTCTAACAGGTGTAATGCTAACATATTTGGTAAAGGCGTCGACTATTACAAGTATGTAAGTATAGCCTCGCTTACTTCGCGGAAAAGGACCCAAGTGGTCCGCATGTAAAGTGTGAAACGGAATCTCTACTTTCGGAATCGGGTGAAGTAATCCTTCTTTGCTTCCCGAAGGCAGTTTGTGGTGAGCACACTCAAGGCATGTAGCTACATATTTTTTTATGAACTTTCGCATCTTCGGGAACCAAAAGAGTGATTTTATTCGGTCCAAGGTCTTCTCGAAACCAAAATGACCTACGTCATCATGGTTGGATTTCAAGAGTTGCCACCGCACGCCCTTTGGGACCACCCATCTGGTCACACCCTCTCCTAAAGTCCTAAAGACTCGTCCGTTTTTAATTGTGTATTCCTTGTGAATACCTGCAATCTTAGATGTTTCTGGGTCTTCCAGAACATCTTTAATACGTCTAACCTCTTCGTCAGAAGACTGCACCGTAGAAATCCAGTCCTCTGTACTAACCGACATAATGTCTAGAACGTGGATGTCTTCAGACGGTACTAACACTGGGCCCCTACTGAGTGCGTCTACGTGTGACATTCTTTCACCAGGACGATACTCGATTTCGCAGTCGAATTCTAAGAATTGAATCCACCATCTAGATATGCGAGGTATGAGATCTCTCTTGGTGAAAGTAGAGCGTAATGCACTGCAGTCGGTTATAATAGTGAACTTAATTCCAATGAGGTATGTGCGGAATTTGTTTAAGGCACAAACGACCGCAAGTGTCTCTAGCTCGAATGAGTGCAATTTCATCTCATCCGCTGACGTTTGGCGGCTAAAGTATGCTATTGGCCGCCAGGGTTCTGAATCTTTTCTTTGTAATAAGATGCCCGCAACTCCGAATTTACTCGCGTCAGTGTGTAATTGCGTTTCTGCACTGGGGTTGTACAAGGCTAGGACAGGCCTTCCGGTTAGGTGTTTTTTTATAGATTGAAAAGATTCCGTATGTATATCTCCCCAGCTCCAAGGTGTGTCCTTTTTCAAGAGGTTTGTCAATGGCCTAGCAATTAATGCAAATCCTTTCACAAACCTTCTGAAAAAGCTAGCAAGTCCAAGAAACCTCCTAACCTCATGTTGATTTCGGGGAGCAGGAAACCTGGACACTGCTTCAATCTTTTGGATCCCAGGCCTGATACCATCTTTATCTATTTCGAATCCAAGAAAATCAATTCGTTCTTGGAAGAAATGGCATTTCTCGCACGATACCATGATCGATCATGTCACCAACCATGTCCTGAACTAGTTTGCGTTCAGAGTAAGGTAGCCGGTACGGCCTATAAACAACAGGAGTGGAGTCCTTGAGGTGAATTTCCATTTCCGTTACGTTGGTAAATCCCAAGTCGTGCATACCAGTGGAGAAGCAGTCATTATACTTTTCCAGCAATGTTACGCATTGACGGTTTTGATTTTCCGACAGCTGTTTTCCGCAATTTGGAGTAATAGAGACGTAATCATTCAAATCATTCGTAATGCTTAAAACATGTAAGTCTAAATAGCCCGACCCTACAAACTGAGCGCGTGTAATGAGGGTGTCCTTTTTAAAGCACACTAGGCTCGAACCAACATTTTGAACTAACAAATGACATTCAGAAGTATGAATTTTATATTCTCCCGGTAATAGGTAGTACTCATGACCAGCGCGGCCTCTTACCGATCCGCCTACATAGATATTTCCGGTACAAGCAACGTTTGACTTTACAGGGACTGAAACCATCTCACCGATGTCCACAGTAACATCACAAGTTGTATAAAGATGTAATTTAGAATCAAAGACATCTTGTCCTACCCGTTCAAATATTAGATCGGTTGGAGTTTTAATGATCTTAAGTGTAGGTCTTTCAGTAAAGCTGTGTCCAAGCAACACGTCATAATTAATTAAGTGATCATCTACAATAAACACTTCGACACCCCTTTCTGAAATACCTTGTACATCTATATTCACTGAAGTACGCCCTAGCGGTAAGTATGGTACATTCCCTAATCCTCTTAAATATGGGCCATTAACGGTTTCCCACTGCAATCCTAGTCTTATAGCATTATTTCTACGAATTAGTGTTGCCTCACTACCTAAATCCAATTGGCAAATTGTAGCGATGCCGTTAATATTTGTCATGACCTTGTACTTGTCGTTACTATTTTCACTAAAAGAAACTTCGAGGACCTCTTTATCTTTTGAAGGGTTATTTTGATTCTTTAATCTAGGACAGTGGGAACTGTCGTGTCCCATAAAATTACAGTTAGTGCACTTGACGATCGGCTTAGGGCACTTAAAGCTGGGGTGACCGACACCCTGACAGTTAAAACACTTAATTGACCCTCTCACGCCACTATTTTTGTTTGACGCCGTATTATCTGTGTTCTTTGCCGAGTTATTACTTACTGATGCACTGCTAGGACGCTTATCCTTATTAAAATCTTTGTTAAAATCTGATTGATTTCTACTATGATACTTGATCGTTTTAAAGAATTCGAGTACATCTTCTGGTTTATCAAATTTTGCTGCTTGAGCACCTACACGAACTCCCCTGTCTTCAACCCCATAAAGTAAACAATCCACTGCTTGCTTTCCAAAGATCTTACATCTGTTCAGTAAATTAATTTTTGCAAAATAATAAAGTTCATAAGATTCTCCAGAGCGTACCCGTCTATTAAGCATATCTGTCAGAAGTTCCGCATAATTTTCGGTTGCAGGAAATGATTCCTGTAGCATTGACTTCCATTCAAGCCAAGTATGCTTAATAGAGGGCAGACCCTGGAACCATGTCTTAGCCAGTCCGGTGAGTTTAGGCAGGGCATAGTGAACCGTTTGTTTATCGTTCCAATTATAAATTTCGGAACATTCATCGACTTTATCGAGCCAAATATTAATAGTCTGTTCTTTCGACATAGGGTCAAAGTCTGGAACGACGTTATTCAAAGTTGCACTCGAAAACGATTCACGATCCCCTGCTTTAGACTTAAGAAGTTTTACAAAAAAATCCTCAAATAGGTCCGTAGTAATATATTTTGTTTTTTTGTTGTCATGTGGTTCATGTGTTTCATCACGAGGCGTGTGTCGTTTCGCGGGAGTGATTAAGGATCGGTTGCTCGGGCCAGGCTCAGGCGTCTCGAAACGCCTACGTGATCTGTGCCGTTCCGTTAATCTCTCCCGTTCCTTGCGTACCTGGTTTTCAAGGGTTTTTAATTTTTCCCTCTCCCTGGACAACTCGCGTTCTTGCTCGAGTAGCGTCCGCGTGCTGCTTATGCTTCGGCTTCTCAGCTGATGATGTATTTCACTGCTGTGCCGCCGATCACGAGCTGGACTGCGCTCCCGAGATCCTTGCGTTCGTTGTTGGCCATCACTACGGCCACTGCGACTGCGGCTACGACTGCGCCTCTCGATTTCCCCTAGGTCCCGCTTTCGACTTCGTGATGCTTCACTATATTTCCTCTGTCTTTCGTAGTTACAGGAAGGGTTGCTGGTGCGTCGATAGTCCGCATTTGGTTCTTTGTCGCTCATTTTCCTGAAACTCAGAACATTTTGTTAATGTATTGTGTACTAATCTCGCAAATCAAAGTCACTGAATTTAAATTTTAAAGTAGGTATTTGTGTTTTTAATCTGTATGCATCACAAAAATGGCGACACATTTTGGGGTTTTTTTAAGTATTTCTAGTTTTATGTTCACTACATTTTTCTTTTAAACGAGTATTTCCATAAACTACCTCTTTTATCATTGAAATCTATTATGACCATCAAAAATAACCATTTTTCAAAGGAAACTGCATCCGCTTCAATCGGCCAAATCGGCGTTCATAATGTTATCCTTTAAAGTTAAACCACACAGATTCCTATTATCCTTCTTGTTATTGCGTCGATTTTCCGTTTTAAAACAATTAAAATTTGGTTTATCGGCGGTCGAGGTCGTGGGGTGGTTCACCACAAAACAAAATGTCTTGCGAATCCCACTTCTGAGATGTAAGACTTATCTCAAAAGGGAATCAGAGAATTTAAACAACAGATGAATCAACGCAGTAACAATATTTATTATAAATTAATCAACATAGTTCAGTGCATGTTTACATTATTTTACTAACCTTAGAAACTTATCACTCTGGTGCCTCGTTCAAGACTGTCCGTTGCCGGGAATTTTGACTGATAATTAACTTCAATGTCAAAATGATTTAATAACTGACAGTGACTTTGACAAAAAGACATAAACGTACCTTGACAATAACAAGACCTATCCATTGACAGTTCTCTATAAAGTAACTAATATAAATCTACCCTCACATAAATAAGTCTTGTTACACAAGATTTTACATAAAGTGACTGCCTATCTGATCTCCAAAACTGGGTTTTCGAGGTCAGATACAGGTTGTATCCTTGCATGTAATTGTGTAGCCTCTGCTGGAGATCCAATAACTAAGTAAATAAATAGCCTTTTCCCAACTATGTCAGGGTCGATTTGTAGTCTACCCGGATGCAGCTGAATACCGATATTTTATATGGAGTGTCTGCCTACCTGACCTCCACAACCCAATTACTGGGAAATACTACACCCCTTGGTAATACTGGTTGTCAGATTTTCGGGCTTCTGACGACCCGTAACGACTTTTAAAGATCCACGAATGACAGCAGCAATCAACGGCTTAGCGTGCTTTCCGAAGCACTACGTCATCACTGACATACAGTAAGGTGACGATTCATAAAACAAAGATCCGCGGATGTCTTACCAAGGAGTATCGTATTACCTAATAACTGGGTTGTGGAAGTCAGATAGTCGCTCCATGTAAAATACTGATATTCAGCTGCAGCCGGTTAGACTGGAAGCCGACCCCAATATAGTTGGGAAAAGGCTAGATAGATGATAATGATGATCCACGGATGTGAGCCTTCAAAAATCCGAATCCATGTCAAACAATCTGCCCCAGCTGCATTCCTGTTGGCTTAGCTACTTGACGCTTTCTATTTCTGCGAAGAATAAACACCGCTATTTCTATACAAAGTGACATTTAGTTTCTTCATTTTTGACATCGCACCGTAAATAATCCTTCTAAAATCTGTCATTTTGTCTTTCGTTTCTAACTATCTTTGTCTAGGTCCTTTTTAATGTAGAATATTTCAGAAGAAAGTTTTCTATCCCAAACTGTCAATATCACACTGACATTTGACAGTTGTCTAAGGTAGTCAAGACAATTTAATTATGCAATCGCCATGCTAAAGACACGGGTGGACTTAAGGTTAGGCGTCATTTAGATTATCATATTTATATGACATCTTATCAGTCATATTTAAAGTTGTGACAGCTATGTTTCATATATTAGGTGTAGGTAGGTACCTAGCTACTTAAAAGTCAAATTCATTAACTACATTGTCATTATTACTTTTGTTGCTTCAGTCATAAATTGATTAATTATCGTATGTAAAAGTAATACTGGCCGTTATCACGGGGATTTTTCAAATTAATGTAAACACAATTATCGTTTATCTAGAAAATGAATCTAGATATTATATTCCCGATATGACGATTTTTTGTTGCATCATATATTCAAAAAAATGTTGTTTCGTGTTCGCGTTTAAGTCAACTAACTAAACTGTAAAACATGTCCATACCCACTAAGCAATAATAGTGAAGCATTATATACCGTGACATTTTAGTCGTCTTAAAACGGCAGCACAGTTCATGTATCCAATGACTACTAAACATTTATTTAAAAAAAATATAGTTTCGGACATATTATGAATAAAATAATATAAATAATATCATTCACTAAGACGCATGATGTAGTTTTGAACACCCTGTTATGGAGATGGAATGAACGATGAAATGTAATGGTATTATGGTAGATAGGTAGAAATCTTTTACAGTTTAATACGTAAACATTATTAAAAGAGAGGGTGTTTCATAATTCTAAAGCATTATTTATTTTTCTTAGTACCTATTATCTTAATTAATGGTAACAATTTTTTAATCGTGTATTGTAGATATTTTATGACGGATACATTGAGTGGCCCACCTTTGTAAGACGACTAAAATGTCACGGTGTATAAGTAAAAAAAAATATCTTAAGTTAGTAATAGTTAAGCTACGCTTTCTGTGGTTGGTCCGTGAATGGGAGACCATCTTTATAGACAAAGACCCCAACGCTCCTCGGAAAGCACGCTAAGCCGTTGGTCCCTGCCGTCATTCGTGGACCTTTAACAGTCGTTACGGGTCGTCAAAAGCCCAAAAATCTGACAACCAGTATTACCAAGGAGTGTAGTATTATCCAGTAACTGGGTTGTGGAGGTCAGGTAGGCAGTCACTCTATGTAAAATACTGGTATTCAGCTGCATCTGGTTAGACTAGAAGCCAACCCCATTATAGTTGGAAAAGGCTAGGCAGATGATGAGGATTTTCTAGAGATTAGCTCGTACAAGCAGAGAGAGAGAGAGAGAGAGAGAGAGAGAGAGGAGAGAGAGGGAGTGGGCCGTAATATGCCACACGGGCCCAGTACGGTAGATATCTGATGGTTTCCTTCATCGTTTTGAGGACAGTGGGACCTGGGTTCAAACCCAAGACCTACAACTTAAATCGTTCGTATTATCGAATTACAACTGCCATTATTTCATAGTTGTACAAAATGGCTATTACACTGCAAATTAACATATCGCACACCTAGGTCTAAAGGGAGATAAGTCAAAAATTAGGAGTTTTGACTTATGCTTACCATTGAATTCCTTAACTCACTACCTACCAACCACCCAACCAATAAATATTTTTGATTTAAAAATATTTTTCTAGTAGAACTTGCAAAGCAAATATGAATACAGATAACTTTTCCAGTGCACAGGAACACGGTAAACAGTTTTTGACCTTTTCTAAGAAAAGTGCTTTTTTGAGTTAACTCTGTTTAGATCTAGGTGTGCGTTGTGCTTTTGATATTTTATACAAATCATTTTCCCGACTGAAATGACTCAAGTCACGTCAAAAATAAACAAAAGACACTACAGGCTATGAGATAAGATACAGCTGCATTATGACGCACGAAACTGAAGTACCTGTTTGATAAGTTACTCCATAATCTTCGACGTGTTTTATCTTTATCTCGACGAGGCTAAAGTCAAAGTGAAGTCATTTATTTCAAATTGGCACATTTACAAAAAAAAATGAATTATTTCTAGTTGCCCCTAGCAAAAGATAGTTTCGTATGGATACAAATGGACAAGAAAGTCCGCCATTACTCTTTTATAATGTTTGGCAATATGTGGTATACATTCACTAGATCATTGGCGATGCATCGAGAGTAAAATTACTGTACAACAACAGGTAAAAATAATTAAAAATAAAGCAATGACAGGTTGTTTTTGCAGCCCCAGGATATCAAAGGAATATCTACAGCTTCGTATATATCTATCTATCCTTAGCTTTAGGCTAGTATTCTGGTGTGACAATAGGATGAAGGTCTAGTTTTGATCTAGTAGCGTCCCCTCCACTGGTTTTTCTATCCTGGCTTGTGTACTGCCTCATGAACCCGGCAAAGTAAATACCCTATCGAAGAATTTTATTTCGCGGATTCACTCACCGAAATGCTGTTGGCTTCAAATTTACTAGCATCGTGTTAACAATTCAAGGTTGCCTGGAAGAGATCGCGGAAAGCGATAAGGCCGCCCATTGTATATTTTGTAGTGTACTTTGTTTTTTGTTGTGTATTTTTTGTGGTGTACAATAAAGTATATATAAATAAATAAATAAATAAATTCTGGCAAGTGCTCAGCCAGGATAGTTAGCCAGGGTATTACTTGCATGCTATCTTTGGTTAAAATACAAGCCTCAGACAGTTATGCTGTTAGCTTATACCATGAAGGCGAGTCTAGACAGTCCAAGCAGACATGTGTGTTTCGAACTGCTTCGAATAGTACACCACGCGTGTGACGCATGCAGATATAAAGACGGAAAATCCATTTATAACACTAACAGTGACGTATAAAATATTTAAAGAAAAAACACACGAATAAAATAAGAAATAGTTGGGGCAATCCACGCAAAACGGCCATCGCTCAGTAAGCTCCCGCAGACTGGCACGACGAGACACCGGTAGAACAATTTCCATGAAGTTTTCATTGAAATTGTCTCGGTAGAAGTCCGCCTATGCGCGGGACTGACTAATGCTGTGATATTATATGAGTCACAGCCACAGTCCTGATTTACTACGACAGCTGGCGTACGTTATGCATCAAGCTAAGGCATCTAATATATATAAAAACTCAACTAAAATGCATCTCGACAGGCAAAAACCGGGAAAAAATCGAGATTTTAATACAGTCCATACACAGTTATTTTATGTCGGTCAGCAGCAACCTTAAATTAACGACAATGAAGATCACTGTGATATTGACAGACTTTTTAGTGGCAGCAACCCAACAACAACCTTAATGTAACGACCATAAAGATCACGGTGATATTGGCAGACTTGTTAGTGGCAGCAACCTTAATGTAACGACAATAAAGATCACTGTGATATTGACAGACTTGTCAGTGGCAGCAACCCAACAGCAACCTCATTAAACGAGAACAAAGATCACTTTGATTTTAACAGTGACGCAAAATCAGTGGTAAAATAAGTGTGAACGGACTGTATACTGAGAATATTATAGAAAAACAAAATGACTCTGTCCGACCCAGAAACTTAAACTGACTGACACTTGAAAAATCAAGTGAAAGAAAAGTACAAGTTTTTTGTTAAAGAGCGTTCTCCCCACGCGGCGCACGGGCTGGCAACGGCGCAGTTATGGCGGTTTTTTGTGATTATTCATGTAATAGAAACAAAAGTAAACAATGTTTTTTTACAAAAAATATCACAGACTTACACAAAATGGACCAATTCAAATTACGTTTGCACGAATTCCTAGTTGCAAAATGTTACTATTCAATTAATGATTATTTAAATGAACGATGACTGATTTTATCCGAAATTTTGATTTGACTTGTGTATTTTTTTATTTTGACATTTATATTTTTTTAAGTAACTCAATTACAATTTATGTATGCTGTATCATTATTTAATGTTGCAATTAGTAATTAGAATTATAGATTAGTAAAGACATAATTATATTAATTTGCACACCTCATTAGGTACAATTACATACAATGAACCTTATATACCTGTAACACCTTTTTAACATGTATTATGCAAGTAAATTATTAGATTTGATTTGATTTTCACCCATGCACTAGATCGTTGGTATTTTCAAGTTTGTGTGCTATTTTTTTTACAGTTATTTTGGAGTTTACTTATAAAAATTGACATGTCGTCAATTATTTTATATTTGTATTACTCAGTAAGCTTGAATGTTTTTATTAAAGAGTATATGTTAAAAATAACAATAAATACCAACGATCTAGTGCTTCACCGAAAAATATTGTACTTTTGTTTGTATTTAATTAAATAGTCACGAAAAACTACTATAAATGCGTTGTTGTCAGCCCGCGTGGAATCAACGCTCTTAAGAAGTCAATTTGAAATTTTTCCAGGATTCTTAGTACTGGTCTAATAAGATCGGTTTATAGAGTTCCTTCGAAGTATTTATGATAAAAGTCTAGGAAATAAGTTCTTGGAAAGAAACATTCCCTGGATGTTCAAGGGAAGTAATAAGCTTTGTAACTTATAGTATTTCTAGTGAAGACAATTTTATAAATCTCTTGTACTTTACTAGATTTAAAGAGAATCTGGCTTTTCCTCAGCAGAAAATTTGAATATTATGTTAACACATTGTTGACATAGAGGAACTAGTTTTTTTTTTACCTATTGTTCTGGTATATTCGTTCAATATCTCTATCTCTCCACTTGGTCATAATTGCTTATGTATTTATAACTAGCTTCTGCTCGCGACTTCGTTCGCGTAAAGTCGCAACGCACCACAATTTAATAAAATGACAGCGACATTTTACAAAAAAAATTATGTACTACGTTTGAAGTGTTGGTTATAGTATAGTTGCCCGTTTCAAAAGCCGCTTGTCTTGAGGTCGATACCCGCAGTGTTCAGTATCTGCCTCTATGACTGGTTGATAGTCATCGCGAAGCATATGCTCACTGGGAACTGCATGCTCTTAAACTGGAAGGGGTAGTTCTGAGAAATTAGTGGTATACGCGGTATAAGCACTGTCTCGACAACTTCACAACCCGTTAGAATTTCCGCCTCAATGAGGTTTCTCTGTAAAGACACGAGTTTGAAGCTTCAATTTACGAGAAAATACTATGGTTGATCGCTGCAGCTTGGTCATTTTTGGGCGTTTAAATGGCCCATTCACACACCCAAGAATTCTCTTGGTACAGTATTGGACTGATGTCTTCGTAGACCAGACGAATCAGATCTTCTAAAGTGGGAAATACTCTACTAAGAGCCTCCACCTGGCAATCTCGCCAAGCAAAAATTGCATGTTGATGATCAAGCTTACTCTATAGAATTGTGGCAATAGCGGAAATCACCACTAAACAGAACTGTAATACCACCCATCACGTCTTGCTTCTTGCGGATGTCCTGCTGTGTTTTTATTACAGCTTCTACTGCTTTCCTACTTGCCACAGTAGATTCATCGCATTGAAAGCATCCTAAGCACGCGCATCTTGACGCTGTTCCGTGACACCCAAAAAACAGGTGTTTCGTTGCTCTTTATATTGATGGGAATCTCAAATATGGCGTGCGATGATTTGCTACCAGGAAGCAGTATGATAGCGATTCCGGAAGATCCTAGCGTGATTACCATTTAGCCTTGCTCCGAACCTCTGCATTTTTCTATTGGTTTAATATTTTTTGGTTTAAATTAATCCTTGTTAATATAAAAAATGCATGTATAATCAGCCTACAATGCTCCTCTCTGTGAGAGAGCGTGGTCCGTTATCCACCAAGTTTCCTCACGATGTATTTCATCATCATCTTAAGAGCAATACTGATGAAATAAGTTTCACAAAGTAACTGACTACCTGGGGGTTAAGGCCGACCATCTCTGGTTCGAGTGACTGCGAAGAGGAGGCAATGTTAAAATAAAATGCAGATTTGTTGCTCGAGTTTTGTTCGCTACTTTTAGTAAATGTTGCCTCTTTGGTGGCTGTAATGCGACTGACCAAGAACCTTTTTTTTTGGAGTTGACATCTCGTAGGTTATCTCTGTGGACTTGCTTGTGGCTGAATCAATAAATGGGCAGTAAGGTCCGGGCTGGATTGGAATCATTAAATTGGGACCGAATTTAAGGCTACAGGCTCAACGGCATGGGCTGGCTCGAGCAAAGATGGACATGAATTGGGAGGTCGCAGCAGGCGTCGGCGGCGAGGACGGAAAGACAGTGTTCTGTGTATTGCGCGTATTGTGCGTATTTTGAGCGTGCTGGTGGAATCTCTTTTAGAAGAGGGTTTTAGGGTCGTTGGAAATGGATTTTTACCATTCCTGATGCCTCAGTCAGCTAATCCTACGAATACGGTAGTGAGTGCAGCCGGCGGCTACCACAATCAGGGTATCGGGGTGCTTTACAGCAGAGGCAACGAAACGTCGACAAATGACACGCCTTTTTTACGGGCCTACCAGAGGTTTGCGAGCCCATTTTTTACTTGTAATTTTGGAACCATTGTTTTAATATAATATCATGCTTGATCTTTACATTTTTTAATTTTCGCTCGCATCGCTTTTTCATATAAAATTGAATTCTTTAACATCAACACGAACCAAAAATGTGTAGCCCGTGCCGTTGAGCCTGTAGCCTTAAATTCGTCCCAATTTAATTATTTCGATCCAGCCCGGACCTTACTGCCCATTTATTGATTCAGCCAAGCAAGTCCACAGAGGTAACCTACGAGATGTCAACTCCATAAAAAAAGGTTCTTGGTGAGTCGCATTACAGCCACCGAAGAGGCAACATTTACTAAAAGTAGCGAACAAAACTTGAGCAACAAATCTGCATTTTATTTTAACATTGCCTCCTCTTCGCAGTCACTCGAACCAGAGATGGTCGGCCTTAACCCCCAGGTCGTCAGTTACTTTGTGAAACTTATTTCATCAGTATTGCTCTTAAGATGATGATGAAATACATCGTGAGGAAACTTGGTGGATAACGGTCCACGCTCTCTCACAGAGAGGAGCATTGTAGGTTGATCATACATGCATTTTTTTATATTAACAAGGATTAATTTAAACCAAAAAATATTAAACCAATAGAAAAACGCAGAGGTTCGGAGCAAGGCTAAATGGTAATCACGCTAGCATCTTCCGGAATCGCTATCATACTGCTTCCTGGTAGCAAATCAGCGCACGCCATATTTGAGATTCCCATCAATATAAAGAGCAACGAAACACCTGTTTTTTGGCTGTCACGGAACAGCGTCAAGATGCGCGTGCTTATGGTGCTTTCAATGCGATGAATCTACTATGTATACTTTAACGTACACCATAATAAATAACAATCAAGAACTGTTAATAGCTACATAGGGCCCGTCCCTAAGTAGCTATTAAAAGTTCTTGATTGTTAACGAGTATGGGGCCTAAACTTGGATCTTATGAACTCTCCGTATATCTCCTTTTCTTTTCATTGTCAAAGAAGAGAGATAGATAGGTATTACCTTCAGTTTATGGTCGTTCACTGGTCGTTCTTTGACTTTGCTACATAATGTGATGAGCATCGCATACGAATTTATACATTACACAGATAAGAATAAGTATCATATTACGGGTTCGACTTCGATCTATATACTTTTTTATCCACTATTCGTACATATCAATTCGATGACCACGCAACAATGAAGAGCTATTCAGGGCATTGCCGTAATAAGGACCGAGTTACGCTTATCAAACGGAACATGGTATGTTGTCATCCACTTGACATAACAGTCCGCTGATAAGTAGCCAAAGGATGGCCGTATTTTTTGCTAAGAAATGCATTACAAGCTATAGATCATTTTGAAAATAATTTGACTGTCTTTCGTAGATCGAAAGTCTAGCAACCAGTCTTACCAAAGGGTACCGTATTTCCCAGAAACTGTGTTGTAAACAAAAACCTCGTGAGGAAAACGAGGTTTTTCTCATTCCTCCGCAATACATGCCCAAACCATGCCAACCAATTTTCACACAACGTTTCAATCATCGGGCCAGTTTAAAACCATCTAGACTTCAAGCACAAAAATCCAATAACCGAACACCACCTAAATCACATAAAGTGATACACCACAGAATATCTAATTTCGAAGTCTTCTCGTTACGCGTATCCGAAAAAGTCGATAATACCAGTTGATACCGGTTTAATCTAGTAACGGGTAAATTACGCGCCGTAATCCCTATTCGGGGGAAAGCAATCAGTATTAAGTAGGAACCAGGTACGCGGTGTGCGTAATACGTACCTACCTACGTGAAAAGAGTACTTGTACCTTCTAAGACGTGGAATTAGAATGTGGAGTGGAATTGTGGTTGAGTGAAAGACTTTTTTATTATGGATCTTGCTTGACATTTTCATCCAAAGGTAGTATTGACATGGAAATACAATGTATTCTATGTGATTGTGGAGATTTGAAAAGCGGGTTTTCTTTAAGTTATGTAAATTTTACTTAAAGATGTCATTGTGTTCAGAAGCCTTATTATTCTCCCGAATGGCATCACGTCTGATCTGCATTGTCAATATATTTATGTTTTAGCATTTTCACATTGTATTGGGGTCGACTTTCAGTAAAACCATATGTGGCTGAATACCAGTATTATACATGGAGCGACTGGATATTTGACCTTCACAACTCAGTGATGTACTGGGTAACAGGATACCCCTTGTTTAGATTGGCTATCAAACTTTCGAGCTTCTGACGACTGTCAAAGATCCACTTACGACAGCCCGGACCAACGGTTTAACGTCCTTTCCAAGGCACGGAGGAATCTCTCTTTGTAAAGATGGTTAGCCATCCACGCACCAACCCCGGTAAGTGCAGTATAACCTGATGGATCGATCCGAGCGGTTATTATTACTTGGCCCCGAACAGTTACTTACAACACAAATATTATTCTTTTGCCCCAAGAAAACTTAAGATACAAGACACACTGTATATAAGTCCACTAGGAAGTGACTTCGATTATATTTTCTTCGTTAAACCAACAGCTGATCACACAACCACACTCTTCATTAACACAAACACATCTAGTCACAAAATTAATAAATCCGTGTATCTCGAGTATGTTCCCCATTGATTTCCCTCGAGTTCCACCACCTACAGGCAGACAAAATATCATTACTTTACCCCGGGCGCCGCTCTTCATTTCCGAAGTCACTTCGGCGAATCACGCGTTCTGAAGGGCTGATCAATCAAATTCAAGATGATTATCTTTTACTGTAAATTCGAGGGTATTTTCAAGTGTCAAAGACTGGAGTGTGGTTTTAAGGAAGTTTCTATGTTACAGATAAATTATTAACACGACTGTTATTTATTTAAAATATTGTAAGGAACTTCAACAGTGTGTAGTTAGCCGAACTGTCAAAATGAACTGACGTATCCAACATGACACGGTTCGACACGCACTTTTGCTCGAGACAGCTCCGCGGACTGGCGCATCACTTACGTATCGTATTACATTAATATTATTTTGTTGTTAAGGGTTCAAGAAGACCGAAATCAATCATTGTTCTAGTAAAGTTTTAGTTTCATGATTAAATTTATTATTTTTGTAAAGCACATTGTTTCATTTGCTTTTATCAGAAGTGGGATAACTACCCACATTTGGTTTTATTTATACATGATTGATTTCTGGTCATTTTATTGAATATTTTGTTGATTGCTGTGCATTATTGTATTGTTGAGTGTCGCAATAATGGGAAAACGAAAGCGTTCGCGGAGTGTTTCGCACAGTCGTTCGCGTTCTAGGGGTCGCAAGGTTTCGAAACGTCGGAATCGAAACCGTTCGCCGTGCAGCCCGCGATCTAGGAGTAATTCAGGATTACGCGAGTCCTTACAAACAATAATTTCCCGGTTAAATGCGTTAGAAGATAAGTCGTCGGTGAATATATCGTCTAATGTTGAAGTACCGTCAACAAATAACGATTCAACGGAAAAAATTGTGAAGGCTATTCATTCTTTAAAATATGGTGGTGGTACACGTGATTTTTACGTTTCAAATTTTGACCCTAATATACACGATGTTGAAGCCTGGTTTAATGAGGTAGATCGAGCGCAAATTCTAAATAAATGGAACGATGCTGAATGTTTGTCGCGTATCGGTCATTGTCTTAAGGGTGATGCGAAATCTTGGTTGGATGATTGGGTTACGACAGACCGGTCTTGGAGTAATTTTAAACGAGATTTTAAATCCTTGTGCGTGAAAAAGATTGATGTGGCGAACATCCTTTATGAGGTAATGAGTATCAATTCTGATAGTTTTGCTACGTATGCAGAATATGTACGTCGATCTTTATTACGGTTACAAATAGTCAAAGGTTTAAGTGATGATCTTATTAGTGCCATTGTTATACGTGGTATCAATGAACCCAATATTAAAGCGGCAGCTACGAATGAGAACCTTAAGCCGTGCGAGTTAGTTAATTATTTTTCTACTTTTGTAAAACCGGTTGAGGGTAAACATGAAAAACGTTTGAATCGTGACTCTGTAGTATGTAAGGAGGTTGTGAAGCCAAATTTTGCCAAACGCCCCGTCCAAAAGACTCCATTCAAATGTTTTTCATGTGGACAAATCGGACATAAACAAATTAACTGCCATGCAAAGCAAAAACCAACAACTACTAGTACAAACACCAATAACAGTGACGTAAAGTCGGGAACGAAAATTGTTTGCGCATATTGTAAGAAAACTGGGCACCATATCAACGATTGTTTCGCCAAACAACGTTCTGATAATAGAAAAAGCAATGTAAATTTTTGTTCCCTACCCGACGTTAATAATAACAAAGATGTTATAGTTGGAGTAATCCAAGGGATTCCCATTGACATTCTGATCGATAGCGGCGCTTTAGATGTTTCACTTATTTCGTCCTCTGTGGTAAATCATTTGTCGTGTGCTACAAAAACTACTTATCGAGAGTTAAAAGGTGTCGGAAATACTATCACTCGGGTGTTTTCATATGTGACACTAACTATTGAGTTTAAAGAAATTACACTTGAAGTCGACCTATTGGTCGTGCCCAGTGAAAGTATGAATGCACCTATCATAATAGGTACAGACGTCCTTAACCGCGAAGGAGTAACATATGTACGCACAAAGGATTACCAACGCTTGTCTTTTAGTGCTGTCCCTGCAAAAGTCTCGGTTATCGAATCGAATGAGCATCCTATCCAGACGTCGCTTGTTGCCAGCGATATGGAAAAACTTATCAAAATATTAAATGAATTTTCAAAATTTATGATAACTGGAACTGCTACCTCAACCGTGACCACCGGTAGCATGCACATTCGCTTGAATAGTGATGCGCCCGTTTACTATAGGCCGTACAAGTTATCTTTTAATGAGAAGTTGAGGGTACGTGAAATAATTAACGACCTTCTAGTTAAAGGAATAATCCGTGAATCCGAATCTGCGTACGCGAGTCCTATACTTTTAATTAAAAAGAAAGACGGAACGGACCGAATGTGTGTGGATTTTCGTGCTTTAAATAGGATCACTGTTAAAGACAGATACCCTTTGCCATTGATCGAGGATCATATAGATCGATTAGGTAAGGGCAAATATTTTACAACCCTTGATATGGCATCAGGGTTTTATCAGATTCGTCTTGATGATGCGTCGATTCCCCTGACTGGTTTTGTTACGCCTGAAGGGCATTATGAATATATGAAAATGCCCTTTGGACTTGCCAATGCGCCAGTTGTCTTCCAGCGCATTATTAGCAATACGCTACGTTCTTACATAAACAATGGTACGGTGATGGTCTACATTGATGATGTATTATTGGTCAGTAATAGCATTGATGAAGGACTACAGATTTTGCGTGATGTGTTGCGTACTTTATCAGACGCTGGGTTTTCATTAAACATGAAAAAGTGTTCATTTTTGGGTACTGAAATAGAGTACCTAGGTCGAGTAATTAGTAAGGGCAAAGTATGCCCTTCTAAATCTAAAATCGCTGCATTGATCAATTCTCCAGTGCCCGAAAATGCACGACAAGTCAGACAATTTCTAGGATTATCGGGGTACTTTCGAAAGTACATAAAAAATTATGCTCTCAAAACTTCATGTATTGCGCGTTTGACTAAGAAAGACGTAGACTTTAATTGGGGCAAAGAACAAGACCAAGCTCGTAATGAGGTTATTAAGTCTTTGACGAGTGAGCCTATTCTCGCTATCTTTGATCCTGATTTAGAGACAGAGGTCCATACGGATGCTAGCAGTCGAGGATATGGCGCAGTATTGCTCCAGATATGTGTAGATGGTCGTAGATCAGTTGTTGCTTATTATAGTCAGGTCACACATGGGGCAGAGGTGCGATACCATTCCTATGAGCTAGAAACGTTGGCGGTAGTCAAAGCTTTACGTCACTTTCGACATTACCTAATAGGCATTACATTCAAGGTTATTACGGATTGTAATGCGTTGAAGGCTACGCAAAATAAAAAAGACCTGCTACCTCGTGTAGCGAGGTGGTGGGTGTACCTACAAGATTTCACGTTTACAATTGTCTATAGAAAAGGTGTTTTATTACCCCACGCAGATTATCTTAGTCGCAACCCCATCCGCGTTGTAAATAACATAGATAAGCCGCGAAATTGGGCTCAAGTTGCACAATCAGGTGACGAGGAAACGCAACAATTAATTAGACAGTTGGAAGAGGAACAGTTAGATGCTAGTCGTTACGTTAAAAACAATGACATTCTTTACTATCGATATTCGCCAGTAGGTGAGCAATCACGGTTACTTTGCTATATACCGAAAGGCCACAGATTAAGTTTACTTAGAATCTTTCATGATGAGAATTGTCATATTGGGGTAGACAAGACTATTGGATTGATTCTAAATCACTTTTGGTTTCCTGGTCTTCATGGTTTTGTAAAGAAGTACATAGGACATTGTTTAACTTGCATAGCTAATAAACGGATCCCTCGAGCACCGTTACAGCCCATTACGTCATGGACCAAGCCAGTAGTTGCATTTCATACCCTTCATGCCGATGTCTTGGGCCCTTTACCAGAGTCGAATGGCTATAAGCACATTTTGGTATTGGTTGATGCTTTTTCAAAGTACTGTCTCACTTATCCCCTTTATAGACAGGACCATGACGAATTAAAAAAAGCATTAAAAAACGCCTTTTCCTTATTTGCTACTCCACACCTTATAGTTACCGATCGGGGTCGCATGTTTGAATCCTCAAATTTCGTTAAATGGATTAATGATTTAGGATGCAGCATACATTACATAACTCCTGAGATGCATCATGCGAATGGTCAGGTGGAGAGATATGTGCGTACTCTTCTTAACATGTTACGTGTCGAGACTAATAATAAGAAGAGTAAATGGTCCGAAGAGTTATGGCGCTTGCAGCTTGTACTGAACATCACAAAACAAAAAACCACTCAAGCGTCTCCGTTAAATTTGTTGATCGGTATTGAAGGTACGACTCCTGTAATTCAAACCTTGGTCCGTGATGTCACCATAGACTGTTCAAATAGTGATCGCCGTTCCTTGCGAGAACTCGACCGGCAGAGGGCTGCTGAACGTCTTAAGGAAAATCAGAGTCGCCAAGACAAGTATGTCAACAAAATGCGCCAACAGCCTCATGTTTTTCAAAAAGATGATCTTGCTTTTGTAATCAAGTACGCACAGTCCAAAGGGAAATTGGATTCCGGAATGCGCGGTCCTTATAAGGTGACAAAAGTGTTGGAGAATGGCCGATACGAATTGAAGCTTATTGCTGGAGCCTACGGCAAGGTGACCTTCGCCGCAGCGCAGTTTATGGTACCTTGGAAGGGTGAATGGACTCCAGATGAGTGTGCTGCTTTCTTTGCGTGTAAGTAGCCATTAGATGTCTGTGAGGTATAGTCGCCTTCAGCCTTTTCAATACTAGACCTTGTGTATTATGTCTAGTCTTGTGTGGATACTAGACCTTGTGTATTATGTCTAGTCTTGTGTGGATACTAGACCTTGTGTATTATGTCTAGTCTTGTGTGGATACTAGACCTTGTGTATTATGTCTAGTCTTGTGTGGATACTAGACCTTGTGTATTATGTCTAGTCTTGTGTGGATACTAGACCTTGTGTATTATGTCTAGTCTTGTGTGGATACTAGACCTTGTGTATTATGTCTAGTCTTGTGTGGATACTAGACCTTGTGTATTATGTCTAGTCTTGTGTGGATACTAGACCTTGTGTATTATGTCTAGTCTTGTGTGGATACTAGACCTTGTGTATTATGTCTAGTCTTGTGTGGATACTAGACCTTGTGAATGCTATGTCCAGTCTTATGTGAGCCTAATAGTAACAGATTTTTGTGATCTTACACGGATTATTAAATCCTCTTTCACTCTTTTCCTTACCTGAAGGAAAGAGGTGTCCTTCTTAACACTTGCTGTTAGTCCTAGTTGTATATTTATAGTAAATGTACATTTCAGGTGCAGACCAATCAGATGAGACCATGCCCTTAATAGAAGGTGAAACTACGTCCGAGGTACAAAGCACTCCAATCTACGAAGGTGAGGATGTTGGACCGTCTACACCTTCCGAGGACGTCAGAATGTCAGGAGAGGCCGTGTAAGGAACTTCAACAGTGTGTAGTTAGCCGAACTGTCAAAATGAACTGACGTATCCAACATGACACGGTTCGACACGCACTTTTGCTCGAGACAGCTCCGCGGACTGGCGCATCACTTACGTATCGTATTACATTAATATTATTTTGTTGTTAAGGGTTCAAGAAGACCGAAATCAATCATTGTTCTAGTAAAGTTTTAGTTTCATGATTAAATTTATTATTTTTGTAAAGCACATTGTTTCATTTGCTTTTAATATATTTATTTATTGGAACGAAGTACCTTATCGCGCGTTGCGAAAGGGGGCTAGACGGAAAAAATTAAGACCAAAAGTTGTAACGACACTTAATTAAGACCAAAAGTTGTAACGACACTTTTTGCTACATTGTTGTAAGCCGTGCGGCGTGCGCGTGTTTCTCTGCAGACAGAGACACAGACAGAGGATGGATGGATGGATGGATGGACGGATGGATCGGATGGATCGGATGGATCGGATGGATCGGATGGATCGGATGGATCGGATTGATCGGATTGATCGGATTGATCGGATTGATAGGATTGATCGGATTGATCGGATTGATCGGATTGATCGGATTGATCGGATTGATCGGATTGATCGGATTGATCGGATTGATCGGATTGATCGGATTGATCGGATTGATCGGATTGATCGGATTGATCGGATTGATCGGATTGATCGGATTGATCGGATTGATCGGATTGATCGGATTGATCGGATTGATCGGATTGATCGGATTGATCGGATTGATCGGATTGATCGGATTGATCGGATTGATCGGATTGATCGGATTGATCGGATTGATCGGATTGATCGGATTGATCGGATTGATCGGATTGATCGGATTGATCGGATTGATCGGATTGATCGGATTGATCGGATTGATCGGATTGATCGGATTGATCGGATTGATCGGATTGATCGGATTGATCGGATTGATCGGATTGATTGATTGATTGAACATCCAAAACCAAACCAAAAGACCAAAACCCAAACAAAGACCAAAGACCTAAACTTGTACAAATCCCATAAACCAGCCAAACTGCGTGACAGTTTATCGGCAGGATTAGCGCTCGTATTAAACAATTTTATCAAACATCCAAGTAGAACATTGCATTAAGTAGTTCAGTTTTGGAACGAAGTTTTGGAACGAAGTTCCTTATAGCGCGTTGCGAAAGGGGGCTAGACGGAAAAAATTAAGACCAAAACTTGTAACGACACTTTTTGCTACATTGTTGTAAGCCGTGCGGCATGCGCGTGTTTCTCTGCAGACAGCGACACAGACAATACATATTATATATATATATATGTGTGTGTGTGTACGTATATGTACAATTTTTAAAATATTATTACAATTCCTTTACTAATTAATCGAAAGGAACTTCGTTCCATCCGGGTGTCCCTTGACACCTCTCACGTGTTTTTTTAACATAAAACTGCTACAGCTGCTGGGTATTTCATTAAGTAACGAAAACATTTTTTTTTTTGTTTTATTTATTTATTAATGTGCACCCTGTGCCTTTATCCTGACTAATTCACTAATTTATATTAATTTTGGTAAGTCACACAGACAGTCGCCAATCTTTGAAAAACATCACGGCTAAAAGAAGCCTTATTTTGTGTAGGTACTGAATATACTGACCATACTGGTGAAAACATTTTGAGCATCAGGACGAAAATTAACAGACAAATAAATAGTAATACAATTAAAATAAACAGCAACTTGCAACAAATCTTGAAATAAGTATTTCCAGGAGTGAGTTTTTTTTAAGAGTAATAATAGTTTGCGTTTTTGGAGGGAAATTTGCATTGTGTACTAAAGAGTTTTATATAAAACCTGACACCGTACTCACCTCTAATCTAGAAAACCTTAACCTTATATAATTACATGTTAAACACGCACAAACTCAAAGTACACAAAGGTTTACTTTTTCTAACGAGCAAAATTTTCACTTAAACTCGCTAACACCCCAAACGGGGCCAAACAATTAGGAACATCACAAAGCTTTGAATATGCAGAAATAATGCTTTTCATTATAAAAATCTAACTTTCTAATTAGCCCTTTACGTAGCGAGAGCGTAAAAACTGTGACCACAACCCTGTGCTTGGACAAAGTGCTCTTTTAACAGATACTGAGAGTGTGGACTATGATCAATTATGATATACGATGTGTAATATAATTAACGCAAGACGATTAACGCAACACATTACAATGACCATTTTTTTTAAAGCAGACTATTATAGTTTAGAAAATAATAGCGTTGACCCCAGCATTTCTTTATGTATTTAAAATTTTGTTTTATTGCCTCATAATAAGATTTAATTTTAATTATCTTTGGTTCAATCGGCGGTCAGTATGGCAAAAAAAGTATTTTTTTTTAAATACCTATATTAAAATTCACTGAAATCGATTCTGTAGGTAGTAAATTTATGAACAAACAACTTGCAGGACTTGCGTTCATTCTATTAAACCTTGTAAATGTAGGATATCAATTCGGAACACATCATAATTTAAAGAAATAAATAGAACAACGCAGCGATGAGTAAATGAGAGAGTATGGTGGGAGGGGCATAAAGGGAAGATGGCGAGCGACACATAATACAAAGATTATTTATTGTTAATTTTCCTTGAAAAGTTATGGTAAAGAATAATAGCACAACAGCAATGGACAGGATTCAAGCTTAGCACCACAGGTCTTGACAAGTGGCAATCGCTTCCAAAGCAATTCGTATTTCTACAAAGACTTTCAACAGGATTGACTTAAGCTACGTGTCATTTCCAAACATTTTTGACTATGTCTAGGCCTTCAGGGTTCATTAGATTTTTTACAATACGCGCATTGTGCCTGAGATCACCACCTTTTATATTTTTGATTCTTATTTAGTTTGTAAACACTCATTAGCATAATTTTGCATCTATTCGTGAACGAAACTCTAGGGCCATGGAGCCCGAGTGGGTCACGTAGTTTTCCGAGACATTACCAAGTGGTTGGTCGACTCTTCACATGACCAGAGGGCTGGCCTATACTTGGCCAAAAATTAGCATTACCATACAACGTGGCAATGCTGCCTTTTGGGCACATTTGCCGTTGACAACGATGCAGACGAACTTTTTGATGCCCAACGATTATTTGCTTTTTATAAACTACTTGTACATATTATTATTTTAAGACTTCTTAAATTATTAGTAAATGTATATTCAAATCGACAGCAATTAATTATCATTACCGTCATAATAAAACTCTCCTTCTCGTATTAGATTACATTATTTTGAGAAGACGATAATTTTGCGTTGAACATCTGTATTTTCTTTGACGTTTCTCAGTTATTCCACAATGCATTGTAGAATACACAACCCTTTTGTTTTTCTTCCAAAAAAATGTCATTACACACCACCACATAATATCCATCTGAAAAAAAAAACGCAGAATTCTCAGACGAAAAGCATAAAAGCATCAGCCACGAATAAAGCCACCATTTTCACACACCGTTAGGTCCACATTCTAAGTGGTCGCAGTATTTACTAAGCATACATTCTCGTCGGCTCTCATTAAACGAAGCCGGGAGGAACTTTTTGCCAGTTTGCGACCATAAAAATGGCTGGAAAATATAGGGCTTAGCGAGTTTCTTTTTATTTAAAACCTGCCCTTTTGAAACTGTGTACGACAATGAGTATTTATTTGGTTTTATTTATCTTTTGTGACAAACCTGGAGACTAACAAATTCACTGAATCTAGTGATTATTTTTGAAGTAGACACTGTGAATTTAAATCTTGTTGACTGTCTACCCATTGTCTCCGCCATGGCATAAGATTGTAGCTCCAGACATATACTTACTACAATTTACTATAATAGTGGTTTAACTACAGAGGGGCTCACGGAGCCGCACGGGTCGATCGATCAGGTTAAGCGACGCTTGCTGCGGTTGGTCAGTGGATGAGTGTTTGAGTTTACATACCAAGCCTACTCTTTGCCTTTGAAAGCACGTTATGCTGTTGGCGGGACCAACGGCATACAGTTGTCAGGCAGTCGTTATGGGTTATCAGAAGCCCGAAAGTCTAACAACTGATCTTACCAAGGCGTATCAAATACAAACTAACTCGGTTCTGGAGGTCAGATAAGCAGTCGCTTTATGTAAAATACTGGTGTTCAATTCCGGTTCAACTGGAAGCAGACCCCAACATAGTTGGGAGATGGCTAGGCAGATGGTGATGGTGGTGTCGAACCAAACAATATGAATCCAACAGAGTCATCTCAGAGCGTCGAAAAATCACTGCTCGATTGTCGACACTCAGTGCCTTGACGCTGAGGGTTGAAAATCGAGCACACACAGTGTAGTTAGGGAAAAGCTAGGCAGATTATTGGTAGTTTTGACTACAGGGATCCCCACAAATCGTGAGACCCGTCAAATTCAGACGTCTATGCCATGACATGATAACGTCATCACCGATCAAGGCTCAACTGAAACCGAGTCTATAAACAAAATGGACACGATTCTGGCTTTGGCAGAAGTATTAGTGATTCGTGTCTCTCTTCGTAAAATGGTGGGTATGTAATGCGTGATAAAATAACTAATGTCTGCTACATTTCACACGTTACATACAGGCCCTCTCAAAGGATTCTATTGCCATATAAACACAATGCTTGGAGCAAAGCTTCCCGATCTGCTCTTGGTACTTCCAGGAGCAGCACCCTGTAGTTGCAGGTTGTGAATTCAAACCGAGGCAGGCAGTTTACTTAGTGTAATTAATTTCATCACGATTGCTCTCAAAACGGTGAAGGAAAACATCGTGAGGAAAACGGCATGTCCTAGAACACATGTGACATCTGCCAACTCGCTCTACGCCCGCGTGGTGTATTAAGGCCAGCTTCCTCTCACAGAGAGGAGCCCTGCATCCCAACAGTGGACAAAATGTAGACTTGAACTTTCCAATCCAGCTCCTAGCACCTTTCGAGACTATCTGCGTGAATTGTCCACACGTCAAAAATTCTGTTTAATTTCCTAAGGTTCTCCGTAACAGAAAGTTACAGTTAGTTATAGCAGTAGTAGCAGTAGCAGTTAGCAGTTCGTCTGTCGAAAAATGAAACAGAGAAATCAAAAATTTCTATTTTTGATTTCTATTTTTTATTTTTGACAGTCTCTGACTTTTATGTTCGTGTGGGTATTAGCTGACCAGCCGCAGTATATCTGCATTCTCTCCATTCGTCATTTCGTCTTTTTTGGCTAGGATTGTCTTGTAAAAACAAGAAAGTAACCCAAATCTAGGTAATATCAGCTTAGCTTATATTACTTACACATAACATTACCCCTGTATGCCTAGAAAGGTAAAGCAGAGATATATCTAGAGTAACAACACGGTGTCGACCTCAGGACGAGCTCCTTCTCATACGGTCAACTCTCCGTTATCGTTACCTCCAGCGTCACCAGTCCTGACTCTCTTCATATTTTGACTGCAGAGATCAAAACAACAAACGTAATACACAGGAAAGTTTTTTTAAATATGGCTGTTATTTGAGTAAATTGCGGTGTTGTACGACTTCCACGCCGAACGATATAGCATGCTAAAACAGCATGTCAACACGGCTTTTTTTTGATTGGGAAATCATCAAATAACTTCTCCCGCTCTGGGTGGCGCAGGAGGACGCGTCAGACTTTTACTGACTAAAACCCACCCGTGTTCCCTTAGTTGCCTATGTGCCAGGGGCCGCGGTATCTCTTTCGAACAACCCGCACTATATTTCGTTTTAAAATCACAATAATTTTAGCAACACAAATAATACGTACATTTCGTATTTCATCCCGACATTATTATAACCCAACACAAAAGTGGAGGCGACGGCCTGTAAAATTAGAGGTTTTTAAAATCCAATCGTAATATGTTAATGTGGAATACGGTGTTGTGTGTTTGTATTATTTTAGTACTAATTATAAACGTTGTTTTGATGTTAAAGATTTGCGTGAACCGTTTATTGATTTTGTGGTGTTGTTTATTTTACATTGTTTTGTAACGGTAATTGAAGGGATGGAGAGGCTTGTGGCTAAGTAAATAACAGCCATACGGGTCGATGGATCAGGTAAAGCTAGGCTTGTCGCTGTTGGTCCGTGGATGGATGACCATCTTTAGATACTAAGACCTCTCCGTGCTTCGGAAATCACGTTAAGCCGTTGGTCCCAGCTATAATTCGTGGATCTTTCATCAGAAACCCGAAAGTCTGATAACTAGTCTTACCAAGGGGTATCGGATTACCCATTTATTGCGTTGTAATGGTCAGATCAGAGAGATTGTTCCGTGTGGTGCCGGACGTAAAAGAATAGCACCATCCCATTTCTTCCCGTGGGTGTCGTAGAAGGCGACTAAGGGACTTACTAGAGAATGGTGCTGCCCATTCTCTAGTAAGTCCCTTAGTCGCCTCTATGCATTCGCGCGTATCACGGGTTCTCTATGCATTTGACCACCATACTGCGATCGCCAACCCGCCTGCCAAGCATGGCGATTATGGCAAATGCCCCCTTTTTGGGGGAGGCTTATGTCGATCAGTGGATGTCTTTCGGCTGAAATGATGATGATGATGATGAATGTTAGACTGGAAGCCGACCTTGGAAGAGGCTAGGCAGATGAATTGAGAGGATGATACTAATTTTGGTACCTCCGTCCTATAGCCCCGAGAATAATTCACCGTCAGATAGCTCTTTTCAAGCTGAATAGAAGTTACTGTAGCGCCTAAATCCAAATCCTCGTACATTGAGAGTTATACTGTACCAAAACTCAGTTTTAGCAATACAAAATAATGTTCAGTTTCAGATCATCCATCATTTTAGGCAAAAGAAGTCCACTGTTGCACATAGGCCTCCCGTAGGCTAAGCTTTTGTTTTCCAATACGCGGTCGCCACTCCAGAACATTTCAGCCCCATCGGTCATCTGTTCTGAAAACAATATGGCCTGTCCACTGCCACTTAAGTGTGACAATTCTTCGAGCTATGTTGGTTACCTGGGTTTTCCTGCGGAACTTTTCATTCCTGATTCTATCACGTAGGGAAACTCAAAACTTAGCCCTCTCCGTTGCCCTTTGGGTGACCTTTAACCTTTCATTAAGGTCCATTGTTTGTTTGGAAAAAGTTGCATACGTTTCTGACTTTTGTAGTATCTCAGTTAATGAAAAATAGTCTTAAAATCTATACAAAACTGCAACACTTGGGACTGAACGAAAGTGCAACACTGCAACATTTTAATAAATTACTAAAGAAGGTTCCGTGTGGAGCCGGACGTAAAAGTATACCACCATCCCATTTCTTCCCGAGGGAGTCGTAGAAAGTGACTTGCTAGAGAATGGGCAGCAGCGTTCTCTATGCATTTTACCACTATAATGCAATCACCAACCCGCCTGCCAAGCGTGGCGATTATGGCAAAATCCCCCCCAAAAATGATGCCTTACCCCGCTGGATGTACGGAGCACAAGACCGGTCGAAGTGGAGGAGCCTGGAGCAGGCCTATGTCCAACAGTGGACGTCTTTCTGAAATGATGATGATTATGAAAGAAGTTAATGGATAGTCTCCTAAAACCATTAGTCTGTAGCTACTACGGTTAAGGTAAATTCTTTTACTGCTTCTTCTCAACTTCCACCCTGTATTACTTTGATCGGGTTCATGTATATAGATAGGTACTTAGTGTAAAACCAGGATAATTGCTCCAGGGGTATAGTTACCCCGATCGTAATTACTCTAGTTTCGCGGATGCATCGCATGCTATTTTATTAATTGATCGAAAGAATCTCCAACTACCGCTAAGTTGACCGTGTCGCATGTCGCTTTGCGATTGCATGGGCAAGCAAAATGCGATCATAGTTTTTGCGGGATAGATGTCTTGTTTCTCGGCGGGGCTATCCTTAACGTAATTTATATGGATTTGGCAATTATGTCTTATGTGGGATAAATGTTCAAATATAGACGTCCGCAAAAATCGCTAATACTCTAGAAATATTAATTTAAATATTTTATTTTACTTTTCATAAATATGTAAATAAAAAACAAAAGTATCGGACAGTTTTACAAGTAAATTATTTTGGTTTTTGTACTGAGAGGTATACAGTAATTTCAAAAAGTGTGGTAACTATCCGGCTTTTACCATACGTCTTCTATGAATATCTAGTTATTATTTATTTATTTTTTTTACTACTAGTACGCCTATATTCATGCCTCTGCATCAGATCTTCCCGAAGAAATCCCAACACAGAAATCTATCTGGGTTCAGTAACACCGAAGTTTTCGTAGGCAACTGAGGTCGATAACCTACGGGATTTTCTTTATCTTTTATAAATATCTTTCTTTGAATATCCTAAATAAATCCTAGTAGCTACTTATAAATGAGAATACAATATAGAATAAAAGTTACCAAAACACAGGCACAAAAACATATTTTATCTCCCTTGAAAAATGTTTACAGAAATAGAACAATAAATAACAAAAACAAGATATTTTCCTTCTATCCGAGAAACCGGAAAAAATCTAAACAATTCGTTTAAAGTAAGTACATACAAAATGTAGGAGACAAATAATTTTATTACTTTTAAATCTCACGGACGGTACAGCCAGCAAAACTAATTAAAATGGAGCCGAAACAAAAACTCTGTGAAGCTTAAACAGCTAAGATAAATTACTAAGTTTGTCTCTAAAAAGATTTTTTTTTTACCAGTGCAAGTGTTTGTTTGCTGTTAAAAGTAGTCTTCCGTACTGTTTGGTTACTTTGAATCTTGTTTTATATAAGGATAGTATTGTTACGTTCTGCAGTAATTAAGTTTGCTAGAATCTAGATAGTAACTTTTTATTTTCATAGTCGTCTTTTGTTTTTCTTATTTGTGAATCTTCCATGTAAGGTGCATAAATACCTACCTTACATGAATCTTAAATGGAAAGTCACATGTTTTGCTCATCAAATAAAACGTTGGGAAAATATCTATTTCAAAAGAGTAAGGTTTCAATAAATCTATGTTCATATCGATGTCGAACCTACCTTAAAAGAAAATTGTTATTAACTATTGCATATTTTTAAGGTAAATGGTCGTGATCGTTGTGATTAAACCGTTTTTAACCAAAACCCGTGGTTTAAAACCGTGTTGGTTTTGTTTAAATCGGTTTAAAACCATTACCACGTGGGCCGTACATTGATTACGAATTCCTTTAATAATTAAGTTAATAAGGCTCATTGAAATCATTCACCATTTTTATTCATTTATGTAAAGACATAAATATCATAGGTACTTACACTAATTTTATAGAATTAGAAAGACTGAAAACAATTTTGATATGCCCATTTATTTTTAGCTAGTAGTTGTAGAATATCAATAAAACTAGTCTGATTACACCTCAGCCTTTATAATTTTTTAAACACCATTCCTACGTGCTCTCATTAATCCTTCATAATTTCACCACAGCTGAGTTAGAAGCCTGCCAGGGGTGCGGGTTGTTCGAAAAAGATACCGTGGCCCCTGGCACACAGGCAACTGAAGGAACACGGTTGGGTTTTAATCAGTAAAAGTCTGACACGCCCTCCTGTTCCACCTAGAGCGGGAGAAGTTCCCTCAAAAAAAAAAACCTGAGCTAGATACCCACCATTTCTTTTAAAGCAAATAACTCAATGATATATTACCTTTAGATGCTTTACCGGCGCTCAATATTGGCAAGATGAATGACAGGTAATTGCCTGTCGTGTTATTAGTCACGTACCATTGAGTGACGCGGCGCAACGCTAGTGATGTAACCAAATATCCTATATATATATGTTGCAGTCAAAACTCTTAACCAGTCAAAAGTACTATTGACCGTATGCTTTAGTCAATAATACTTTTGACTAAAATAACAGTTAAAAGTACTTTTGCCCAATGGAGCTGGTTAAAAGTACTTTTGACTAAGTGATTCTGACGTGACGAAGAACTGTACTGCAGGTACGTACCTACTAATTCAAATTTAATGTGCGTCTACTTAGTGAATTTGTAAATATAAATGAATTTGTGTGCATGTGCGCGTGTGTGCGTGTGAGCGTGTCAAAAGTACTTTTGACCGTATGCTTTAGTCAATAATACTTTTGACTAAAATAACAGTTAAAAGTACTTTTGCCCAATGGAGCTGGTTAAAAGTACTTTTGACTAAGTGATTCTGACGTGACGAAGAACTGTACTGCAGGTACGTACCTACTAATTCAAATTTAATGTGCGTCTACTTAGTGAATTTGTAAATATAAATGAATTTGTGTGCATGTGCGCGTGTGTGCGTGTGAGCGTGTGTGCGTGTGTGTATTTGTCTGTAGGTTTTAACCTGTTTGTAACATTTTATTTTCCAGATCCGAATTTGATGGCTGCAAAGAAAAATTTATCCGGCAGGATGAGGTGCCCAACGTAACAATTACATTACGAACAGCTGCAAAGAACGCTGCTATCGGAACAGGACAAGGTTATGCACAATGTGTATGTTCTAAGGGCTGTAAAAACAATAAATGTTTATGCTAGAAAAAAGGATTGCTGTGTAATTCAAAGTGCCATAATAGTTTGAGTTGCATAAATAAATAATTCGTCATTGTAGACTGATAGCCTTGTAAAGTTATTTAAAAAAAATGTATGTTGTTTACGATGCATAAATAATGTGTAATAAGTAAAACATATATAATTTACAAGGTTCTCATTATACAATCACGAATTATGTTTTGATTTTTTTAAATTTCAATTAAAGTTAAAAATTATTTAAGAAAAGCGATTAACGTAACATAGGTACTGTGTTTTTATAACCTGTGAATTTTCTGATTACCTATTTTAATGACAATTTTTAAGTGTATGTTTTCTGTGAAAATTATTGAATATTAGTGCTTTTGACTGATGCTTTATTGCAGTTAAAACGCTCTTCGTCAAAAGTATGACGAAGAGCGTCAGTCAAAAGTACTTTTAACCGCAAATTTGCAGTCAAAAGTACTAATAACCAATAATTTTCAGTCAAAACCACTTTTGACCAACCTGTTCAGTCAAAAGTACTTTTGACTGATTTTGCTAGTCAATAGTACTTTTGACTGGTTAAGAGTTTTGACTGCAACATATATATGTTTACCGCTTTCTAACAACAGGAATCGGTATGGGTCTTTACTGTTCTTCGCTTACTTCATGATTGTATGCACAGACACCAGCACATCAAGCTACTCAAATCTGTCTTTCTTTGATAGATTTTCAACTAAATTACAAAAGTATATGGTTCATGTTCAATTGGGTAAATTTTACAGTTTGGAATAGTTTGATGTGCTGCCGTCTGCGTAGGTAGCTACATTCATGATTTAAGCTGTTTCTGAGTGCTATATTGTTCGCGTAGGACGCGTCTATACGCCGTGACATTTTAGTCGTATTACAAATATGGTCCACTCAATGTATCCGTCATAACATACCTCTAGGCGCGATTAAAACATTGTTACTATTAATTAGGATAATAGATACAAAGAAAAATAATGAATGCTTTAGAATTATGAAACACCCTCCCTGTCAATAATGTATCAAACGGTAGAAGATATCTACCTACCTACCATTACATTCCATCATTAATTCCATCTTCATAACAGGGTGTTTCAAACTACGTCATACGTCTTAGTGATATTTTCATGTTTTTGATTATGCAAATGTTCAAAAAAAATTTTTTTTTTTTTGAATGGTAGTCATTGGGTATATGAAGTGGGCTGCCGTTGTAAGACGACTAAAATGTTACGGTGTATATAATACGTCATGGAAATAGCCCTACTTTTTCCTCATTCCCAAAACAAAAACGGAAGAATCCCCAACCGGAACAAAAGTACAAGCGACCAGCTTCAAGAACACACATTTCCTTTATTACCATACATTTTGAACATCACTCGGTCTGTTTGTCCGGTGTTTGGCACAAAAGAGGCTGAAATTATCGCGTCCGGCCGGAACTTGGGGTACGGAACCACCCCTTTAGCTGGAAGACGGTTAAAAGCCGTTGCTGCTTCGTTTCGGGGTAATTGAGATGTGTATGTTGTCTTAAAGGCACTTGTGATGTCACATGTTATGTTTTGGTGAGGATATGGGTAATTTATCGACCGATATTTTGGTAGGCGAATATGTATTTTGGAATTACAGATTTAATATTATAAAATTCTGTTTTACAAAGATCTTAGTGAAGAGAATTTTAAAAAGTTTCGATGTGTGTGTATTTAAGTATATTCTAAGTCGTCTTGCAAGTCTATGCAAGGTGCAGTAACAACGCTTCGTAAGTTGTATACAGTGGAGCATCCTCAATGCCAATGTTCTTGTTCTTACATTTAGATTATTATTATGTTGTACATTGACGGTACGGTTGGCGCAGCGGTTGACCGATTGACTGCTGCGCTGCGTGCGAAACTAATATTGGTATGACCTACAAATAGTTGTTCCGGGTCTGGCTGTTTGTGCTGTTTGTGTATGTGAGTTTAAATTTTTATAAACGCACCCGCAATACAGGAGTCATTCCTAGTGTGGGGCAACGTTTTTTAATTAAAAAAAAAAAAAAAAAAAGAATTGGTAATTGTGTGTTAGTACGTAAGGAATTACGTGTTAGTATGTAAGTAATTGAGTTATTTTATTTTAAATGTGTGTCTTTGGTTTCGCCACAACTAACTTTCTTATTATTTGTATGCTCTCGAGTAAAATGTAGCGAACTGACCACCTTATTATAACATCATGTAATAATGAAAGCTACATTTACGAATAAATTTTATTTGATTTGTTATGTAGGTAATGTAAAATAAATCTCGAAAATTTCAACACCCCATTATTTTTACAACTTTAAACATTTACAATATTCGTTTGGATACTACCACCATTCTGTGAGTTAAGACAAATAAGTAATAATGCGCATATTTGTTCCTTTACCTACTTCAGTTAAAATATAAAGAACTATATAATCGGCTTGTTATTTAGAGAAAAGCTTACCAATTTGTCTCGAAACTCTCTGGCCAATATGTGTGACTAAAAAACTCCGTAGTACCGACATATTCGCCAGATAAGACAAACAAAATTGTTATTGGACTCTGGAATGTGGACAGGCTTTATTGGGGGAACTTCTAAAAAGCTCTCTCTTCGTTTTAGCTTTCGATACTCCACTGTTTATGTGTATGTATAGTCTGTTTCAAAAGAATGTGATGAAAAAGTAAACAAATTGATCAGGTAACGTAACTGTGGTTGTGGTGTCACTTACTAATTGAGAGCTTTTATTTGTTATTTTGAATAGTTAAAGCCGAAATTCTAAACCAACCACCACCACCATCCACCCACCACCAACCTTTCACCAGAGATTCAGTATATGATTCTGAAACCCTAGGGTGAAAAGTTTTCATAGGTTATTCAAAAAAAATCAGCTGTTTCATACAAAATCGCACAACTCACAAATATCTACGCTAGGGGTCTAGAATAATGTGCTGAATTCATGATTTCAGTTTGCGCGTCGATGTTTCTGCCACAATATTTTTAAATTACTTTAATGATTTTTTTCCATTTTCATAACCTCAATTTTCGGAGATGATTTTAAAATACAATTTCATTATGTTATTTAAACAATAATAAAATGCAGGTGAATATTTTAATGATTCCTTTTAGTGAGTGATTGCGTAAGAATTTAACCTAAAAATAGTTTGTTTACAGGTTTGTCAGATACATTTGAAACAGAGATTTGGTGCCGATTCTTTTGTTCACCACCACAACTAAAATAAGAGTATTGCTATCTCTTACTGACAGACCGCGAAAGAAAAAGACCAGTGACGCTTTAGAACTGTCAAACTAAATTACATTTCCATTCGCTTGACTTAGGCGTCATTTTAAGCATAATCAATTCATTTCGTCGTGGTTGCGTCAAAGAAAATCTTTGTTCAACTAAATTTGACAGGTCTTATTTATTTCCGTCTCTTTTTTTATTCAGTACAAGGAAAAAGATAGCAATAGCCTAAATTAGCTTAGTTGATGCACAACGCATAACCTGGCGTCTTAATGAATTATAGCATAATAACGATGACAATATATTTTTTTTAAATGTCATCAAATAATATATTACAGTAAGTAGGTGTCCACCTATTTTTCAATAATCTTAGTGACAGGTATTATAATTTTATAAACAACGACGATTACAGAATCAAACAAAAGATTTAAAGACTCAGCCACACAACTTCATTCCTCCATTGACATCGACAAATACGTGGGGGTTTCTGTCCAGTATTGAGGATGAGACAGTCCAGGGCAGGGTTTACGTAAAGTGCTGACCGTACCAGCGGGCTGTATGATCCATTCGGACATTTAGAGACACGAGCGGATTGTCCTGATTCACGAGTGATTGAGGGACGCACGCATCGATGGGTGGACACTGCTAAAGTGGAGTTGGGTACAATTTTGCAGGCTTTTTATTCTAAAATGTATAAACATACATTTTATCGTATAATGCAACTGTAAGTCGTCACATTATTTGACTTATGCTGATAACTTCGAGTTGTTATACATTTACCACATTAACAAGTCACGTCATGCGGTACTGTAATAACCTTTTAAATCCAATAACTAAAATAAGGTTTCATCAATCAAAGATTGCTTCCTTGCCGACCTTCATGTCACTCAATCTACAAGAAACTAAGGGCCTTTGCACACAAGGCGCGTCGTCCACTTGCCGCCAATGCGCGTATCAGCATTGCAATTGTAATATACCTAGTGCTGATTTTTCTAGGCACTTTTTCAGGCTGTTCAATTTATTATTTGTGTTCTTAATTATGAGGCACCCCCCCCCCCCCGCCCTTGGGAATAATATTGTCCCATTCTAAGTAAACATCAGAGCAGTAAAAAAATAATAATAATAATAAATGAAATGAATGAAATACCACAGGGCTACAGTAGTAGCCCTGTGGTATTTCATTCATTTCATTTATTTCTTAAACAAAAACACATTTGTGTCGAAATATAGGAATACAGCATGAACTTAATATTACTATCGTGACTCAACCAAAAAAAAAAATACTACAGCGAAAATACATAAATATAAAATTTTCTTAGTTAATACATGTCAAAAATTGCAATACATTCTAAAATTAGTCATTTACCATTACTTTTTTATCCTCACGAAATTCGTCAATACTTTAATAACACTTCTGAATCAATCATGTCTTTAGTTTATTTCTAAATACATTCGAATTCGGAATATTCTTTAATTCTGGTGGTAATTTGTTAAATATATGAATAGACTGCACACTTGATGAATGTTTTACAATAATAAGCTTTGCTTGGAGGATAGAAAGCAGATCTTTTCTCCGAGTTTTTACTCTATATTCTCTCTCAGTGTCAGTCTCCAGCTTGTTAAGATTTTTATGTAAATGAGTAAGGAGAATTAAAATATAAAGGCAAGGTACTGTTAAAATACTTAGCTTGATAAAATGTTCCTTACACGATTCGGTTTGGTCTAAACGAAGCATAGTTCTTTTTGCATAACGAAGGCAGCATTCACGTTATATTGATAACTGTTTCCCCAAAACATTAGGCTGTGCCTAAGTTTAGATTCAACCAGGGCAAAGTAAACTGTACGAAGTTGAGCAAGTGATAAAGTATTGGCCCCGACTAACGATTTGTTGGTCGTGAGTTCGGATCCAGGCAGACACTTGGTGTATTTAATCTTATCACCACTGCGGTGATAGAAAACTTCGTTAAGAAATCGTGTTCCATAACTAAAAATTCCCAAACCCACACTGCGGTAGATTCCTCTCACATAGACGAGGCATGTGTCAACAGTGTAGGCTTGTGGCGGCCAACAATTACACATATAAAAAAAACTTAAGGTCCAATGACCTCCCCTGACTGGAGGCTCTTAGTCTAAAAGCTAATAGTCCCCACAGGAAAGCCCGGTTAAGCAGTCACGGCCTCTCAAGGTCAACTGCGAGATGCCATACCCAAAAAAAAAACCAACGACCTCAATATTCGTCCTTGTCTGTCACAAATAACATCTACTCTGCTTTTCTCATAATTCAACCAGAAGGTTCTAGGTTCTAGTTTGTTCCGTTTTGTAATCCTTGTATGTTAAGGAAGTGTCGAGGTAGGGAATTAATACAAACGCATTACCTCGTCGAGGGTTCATTTTATTTCTGCCTACCCCGAAACCACTGCAGGCTAATTATGCAAAGTAAACATCTATTCTAAATTGATCACAAGTTCTCAGTTTACCTCTGCATCTTACGTGTATCGGTTTAAGGCAAATTGTATTGAAATCTATGCGAGATTGCTAGTCCAGTTCAGAGACTACTCGCTACGTAACGTTTACAGTACACCTATTATTTCTAGAATACGTGCAGGTTTTCATACGATTTATTTACTGTGAAGACTCGTTACTGGATATGAGTTAATGATGTATATGCTTCATAATAACCGCTGAATTTATCATCACTATATCTTGAAAGGCAAAAAATGCGTCATCATGTAGCGATCGTCTGTATTGGGGTCAGATTTTACATCAAGCGACTGCCTATCTGACCTCCACCCAGTTACTGTGTAAGTAATACGATACTATTTGGTAAGACTGGTGGTCAAAGTTTCGAGTTCGACCCTTTATGACTGTCAAAGACCTGGACAAGACAAAGTGGACATAGGCCTCACCCAAGCACCGGAACTTCGACAGGTTCTGTGCTTTTCGCATCCAGCGGATTCCTGCGGCCTTCACCAGGTCATGGGTCCATCTCGTGGAAGGCTTTCCAACGCTACGTCTTCCAGTACGCGGTCGCCATTCCAGAATCTTCCGGCCCCATCGGCTATATGTTCTGCGAGCAAAGTGCCCTGCCCACTGCCACTTAAGTTTGGGAATTGTTCGGGCGATGTCGGTTACCTTGGTTCTCCTACGGATATCTTTATTTCTGATTCAATCGCGTGGAAAAATTCCAAGCATAGCCCTCTCCATTGACATTGGCACTATTGACAGCTTGAAATGATTTGTCACTCCACCAGATGCAAGCGGCTTGCATCTCGTGGAATGACAACTCATTTCAAGCTCATTTCTCCTAAATTATAGCGATGTTTTTAGGGTTCCGTAGCCAAATGGCAAAAAATGGAACCCTTATGGATTCGTCATAAGAACTATGCTGTTGAAACTTGGAAAAACAATACATTTTGAAGGTTCATACCTACTTAGAACAGAAACTCAAAAAATTCATGAAACGCATACGTGTGGGGTATCTATGTCTTATGTCGTGTGGTCTATCTATGTCGTATGGTCTTTAAAAATGATAATGAGGTTTCTAATATAATTTTTTTCAAAAGTGAATAGTTTGCGCGAAAGACACTTCCAAAGTGGTGGTAAAATGTGTGTCCCCCCCGAAACTTCTAAAATAAGAGAATGATAAAAGTAAAAAAATATATGATGCATGTAAACTTCCACCGAAAATTGGTTTGAACGAGATCGAATAAGTAGTTTCTTTTAATACGTCATAAATCGTAAACCGCGTAAAAATTTAAAAAAACATTTAATTTCATAAACGTAAACCTTATGCATAAACCGTGAACCATTATTTTCTAATAATAAATCTGTAATAGGTGCCTAAGCAAAATTATTAAAACATCGATCAAAGTTACAACGAACTACAAGAACTTTTATATTAAGTTACTTGCTGCTACGGAACCCTTCATGTGCGAGTCCGACTCGCACTTGGCCGCTTTTTTTTTATTTTTAAGAAAAGACTGGTAAAACTGACCATCTAGATCGTGCCTATCCCTATACCTTTACCGTGAATGATAAGGGTAATATATAGGTACAATAAAAATCTCACCGGGCATCCTTTTAACATTCCCGAGAGAATCAAAAACTTTGACCAACCCTGTCAACAGTTCATACATAACTAATACAGCATCCACCAATGATTACACGTGACAAGGTCCCAAACTGCCAATCGACTGATTGAAATATAAAGGCGCATACACAATATCACTAAACACAGTGGTCCCGGGGGAAATCACGGAACGACGACAAATCTTTCCCGCGATCGCATAAAAATACCGTAGGACTGATAATAAATTCAGTTTATTGCGACCACGGGCTCGCTTCTGTGTGAATCTACGCATTTTTTAAAACAAATAATGTGCACCCAGCTTTAGGATACAGATGGCTGTGGATTAATTGTCTTGTCTCTGTTGTTTTTTACTTCGGTATCGTTATTTACTGCCGTTTTTGTTGAATTTTAATCAGTGTTAACATTTTATTGGAATTGTTTTTTGGTAATTTTGCTGTTGGCGTAATCTCTGCGTTGATTCTGTTTTAAAATGTTTCGCCTTGTTGAGTTACGAAAGAAAAAATAAAGAACGGAAATACATTTATTTCGCACAGACTGAAGACACACAATATAGAAATTAAAGTAAAAGAATAAAAAATTAATGAAAAGTGCGGTGCGATGTCGGAAACTATCATTACAGCGTGACGCACGGTTGCGCCAAAAAGGCCCATATCAGTAAAACTGCCAGACAACTGTTTTCAACTGGACCTGAAGTGTGAGGTGACGGATGTAAAACAGTTAGTGGATATCTCGTACAGTAATTTACTACACCTATCCAAAGAGGGGCACATTCTAAGACCCATGTTGGTATTAGCAACGTTGGGGATGTAAAACAGTTTTGAAGGAAATTCCTAGCCCATCGCTTCATACCTAGGTTAATAAAGCCTACTACTATTGTGAATAATTCAATGAAGATGGCGGAACTGTCAAAAAATCAAAATTAATATATTTTATTTCACATAAATCTACTAAGTGCTCATGCACTTATGAAGCGTCAGAATGTGCACGGTTCCAATTGGTCGTTGCCTATAGAGAAGAGCCGACAAGAAACTCCGTGGTTACTCTTTAAAAAAATTAAGGCATTGCGATCGACTGCCATTCTATGTGTAACGCTATTACTCCGTAGATGTTTGGTAACTATATTAAGTACCGTTGTAGGTACCTTCTGAAGGCCAGTTCAATTTCCTTCATAAATTACATTTTATATAAAACAAAAAGAAAGTGCCTAACAAGAGCCACCTTTCACGTTCCTAAAATATTATTTCAACAAAAAATATTCCGTTACCGACAAAAAGGAGAATTTTATAAAAACAACTTTCCGATGTCGAATATTGTGAAGGGTAAAATAACAACTTCGCTAATGAAGATAATCATAATTAAAAATTAAAGCGTCTTCATTTTGTTTATCCTCCCTAATAATATTATTATTAAAATAAAAGCTCGAAATTGCTCCTTATTAGGAGTTATCCTTATTACCGACATAAGGAGCGCTAAGCTACAATAAGGATTAATCATGTTTATTTTATAAGTTACGATTATTGGTACGGTACCTACTTAGCTGGTTTCTTGTTGCTCTCTTGTGACTCAGAAATAAAGTTTTAATAATACATTTTCTTCTGCAATAAGAAATGTCTAAGGAATAATGCCTGACTGTGTATTCATTGGCAATATTTAATGGGCTGGTAGTAACTTTTTCTATAGGAACAACTCTTTAAAAGCAAAGATAAAAGCATTTGTTTCTACCCCGACATCATTAACATTTCAGCCCAGAATCACACACTGCTAGGCCTACCCTTTTTTCTGCCATACTTCTTGTTTCCGCATGTCCCTCATCCGGATGTTTCCTACGATTTTGAGAACATCATCAACAAAACACGCTATCGGACGGCCTTGGTTTCTTTGGCCTAACCTAGGCCACTATTCGGTCACAGCTATACTCCATCGGCAAACTCCTTACATAATTAGACGTCCTGCCCAACTCCATCTGAGGCGCTGTCCCCGACTCGTATACTTTCGACCGACGACTTTATTCTGTAAATAAGAAGTCTAAGCTCAGTGGTAACGGCCCTGACTTGTAGGCCGTGGGTTCTAACCCAGGTAGGCTCTTTACTTTGTGTAAACTGCTCTCAAAACGGTGAAGGAAGCCATCGTGAGGAAACCAGCATGTCAATTCCAAGACCAACCCCCAATTCGTATTGGGGCCGCGTGGTGGATTATGGCCCACTCCTTCTCACGGAGAGGAGGTCTTTCCCAGTAGTGGCAACATTATAGGCTGATTATGATGATTTTAGTTGTAGTCTGCAAAATTAGACCATAAGTAAGTCAAATAGGGTTTTCTATTAATTTTATTTTATTCGAAAATATCCATCGGTTTCTTACTAAATAAACATGAACTTTATCTGATGATCCTGGTTACTTATTTCTTCTAGTGACCGTACCTTCTACAAATCTCAATGCCTTTTCCAGGTATTTCGGATCTTCACTAATGAATATTTATAGAAAAATGTTCAAGAAGAGATTGCCTGAAACACATTTTGTATTTTAGGTACAATTAGCTAATTTCATTAGAATTTAGCGCTTTTAGGCACAAAAATTGGGAACGACTATGGATAAATCCTTTGGGAGTTAATATTTTGTTAAGAATGTTTAAGTTCTTGAATAATAAAACGAGATTTTGGTTTCCCCTTCGTTGTGATTACGAAATTACTTAGTGAAGTTCATCACAGGTAGAAACAGGTACAAAACTCAACCCCTTTCTACTGGATAAAATTATAACCAGTGCGCAAACTGTAACCATGGATTCAGCATATGGTTAAATAAAAAAAAATAAAAAAACAAAACGTTTCCATACCTTTGACCGCGTAGGTAGTGCGTCATCTGTCACTTTTCTATGAAACAGCAGATTTTTTTGTCGTAACCGACGAAAAATTTCTACGCTAAGGGATCTAGAATCATCATGCTTAATTCACGGTTACAGTTTGAGCACTGGTTATAAGTTTTCTTTTATATGTAGTTTTGAACTGATACTTTTCGTGAAGTTCTTGTTTCAAAGCAATGTTAAGAGCTAATTGTATTGCTTAAAGGTGAACATTTGAACGTAACTGTTTGCGCGACGACACATCAAGCAAATCATTTCCAATACCAGTGGATTCATTTGCGGTAAGCATCATAAAACGCTAAGTCAGCTATCATTGGAAATTCAAATAAATTTATTAATTCGCCCACAAATTAAGTAACAGTCGCGAGTGAATTTGTATATTATTTTGTATATTATACAAAATAATATACAAATTCAATTCAAATTCATTTATTTAGCTTACACAAGGTTCATAAATATACAAAGTGGTTTTACATGGTATGAAATTATCACTAACAGAAGACTTACACAGATTAAGCAACGGGTCCTAAACTAGGCACAGCCTGTATCTTGGTGACCCAAACGCTACACAAAGTTAGTAATTCTGCTAGCGCAAGATTGTTACAATTCAGATGTTCCTTATGATTTATAAAATTTACAATTATGTAAGAGCAATATATACCTACGATTTAAAAGTTACGATTCCTACGATTCGGGCGAGTGAATTCATGCGAATCGACTAATAAACCGTGTGTACGCGTCTACATTTAGTGATAATCCCTTTCTTCTGCTAAAATTGTTTGTCCGAAAATCACTATCCATAACACGTTTGCTATAAACTTCAGTAACCATAATGTTCAAAATTCCGAAATTTTGTTTTACATCATTACTTCTAAAACTATTCTGTCGTAATATCGTTTTTTATAATAATTGAATCTCCTAATTTTGCATGAAATAAAGTCATATGTCCTAACTATTGTATCATATAATTTGAATTTAGGACTCATAACTTTTATTGAAAACGTATTTAAGTGTTTTGTATACTATTGCTTGTAATATTTATGACAAACCCGTTTTAAGTTTTTTTTTTTATATTATTGGTTGTAATATTTATGACAAACGAATTTAGGGCATATTGTATTTAGGGACTTCTATTTTATGGCATGTTATATTATGTGACATTAAGTTCGGACAAGTTATCATTCGGAAAAATCATGATTAGGACAAAAAAAAATATAGCACATTAGATTATGGATAAAAAAGTTAGGAAATACAATAGAGAACCACATTTAGTAGAGATCGTCATCTGTCACCAAAACAAGACAAATTGTTTTTATTATGACGTTACAACTCGAGAAACAAAAGCTACGGTAAACGCCCGAACCATTACAAAATTATACATTTGGTAGTACATGCGCCAAGACAGCCGTGGCCTTAGCAGGAGACGCCCTGGACGTCGCGAATCCCAGGCTGATTCCCGGCCACCGTAGGTACGGGCTTGCGGACGGCGAGTAATGGGCAGCTCGTTGTCCGGTAAGGACCAAGCCCGGGTCGACGGCGCGTTGTGTTCCACGCGCGCCTCAAAGAGATGTCAGATGTCAGCAACAACTGATGGGGCCCGCAAGGGCTGATGCCTGCCAGGGCTGCGGGTTGTTCGAAAGAGATACCGCGGCCCCTGGCACACAGGCACGTGAGGGAACACGGGTGGGTTTTAGTCAGTAAAAGTCTGACACGCCCTCCCGCTCCACCCAGAACGGGAGAAGTTATTTGATGATTTCCCACCCAAAAAAAAAAACCGTATTGAATCCTTTTGGTGTGTCTTATCTTGAAACATATCATTCATTTTAACTGCCCCATTTCATTGTAATCAATATGATTATAATCACGTTAAAAGGTACTTTATATTTTAAATTCATGCCCACACAGAAGGTAATAAATTATTCACATGATATTATCCACATTTCCATGACCGCTTTGCGCCCAATTTTTGGTATATCAAAAATGTTGTGTGCACAAAATAACTAGTGGGACATTACGGTAATTTTAATCCTCTTAAACAGAGCAATGGATACGGTTTAAAACTATACAAAATTGGTGAAATGTGCTGGCTTTGTGGTGGATCCCATTGTGATAATATTACTAGAAAATATATTATAGCAGCTGCGTTGATAGACTGTTGCATGCACATAATATTTTTGTGCTCAACTCTTTTGCCGTTATTTTGTAAATAAAACATTTAGCATAGTCCATAGCCCAGAATACTCTGTTCGAAAGAGATACCGTCGCACACTTGTCCCGATTTATTAAAAAATGGACATTGATCCTAGAGCGCTGATTTTTTTTTAATGTTGTGGCAGTGATAACAAATAAGACAAAATAATATTAATGTCGTACCTCAAATAATGTTTCGTAATTTTTTTTGGAACGAAATTCCTTATCGCGCGTTGCGAAAGGGGGCTAGATGGAAAAAATTAAGACCAAAAGTTGTAACGACACTTTTTGCTACATTGTTGTAAGCCGTGCGACGTGCGCGTGTTTCTCTGCAGACAGAGACACAGACAGAGTGATATATTATGAGGATATATTATGTGTGTGTGTGTGTGTGTGTGTGTGTGTGTGTGTGTGTGTGTGTGTGTGTGTGTGTGTGTGTATATGTACAATTTTTACAATTTTATTACAATTCCTTCACTAATTAATCGAAAGGAACTTCGTTCCATCCGGGTGTCCCTTGACACCTCTCAAGTTTTTTTTTTGTATGCGTATTATTACATTTTATTTAATTTCTCAAAAATGTTAAACGATGTCGTCTAACATATGTTAGAAAACTAATAATTCTGAGTAATTCGCTCCAAGAAACTATTTGCTTATCTCTGCGTACTTTGGACATAATGAGCATCTTAAATAGTGTATGTTTACTACTCTAACTGTAGTTTGGTACGAGTTGAACGTTAAAAATAGGATCTCTGTTGATAATTAACAACGTAGATAACAATTCACACTTAATAGGAAGTCATTCGTCCACTAGCGCCACCACTTAATTTTCATGAATTATGGTGAATTTAGGACTTCTAGGCAAAAACTGTTTTGTAGAACGGTAAAGGTTATCACATGTTAATTACAATTTTTAAAACAAATCTGTTTAGAGACGCAACACACGCTGTTTTATGCACAATAGGTACAGCAAAATGAAATAATGACGCCAGTTTGCCGTTTTGATTTAAAATAAAAACTGAAAACATGGCAGTAGCTTCACAAAAACGCGCACCTAAAATTAGGTTCATTCACACAATTGACTTTAGCTATTCGACGAATTATACGTGCTAATAGAGCCTAAATATCGAGAAATTACACGGCAGAACAATAAACGTTCCCTCGATTGACAGGAGATGCGTATCTTTATTTACAAATATGTGTGTGTGACGTAACGTTTATGTAGATTAGTAGGACTGTTTTTTGAACTAAGATAGTACGGGCATATCTTAAGTTTTTAATTTAATCAAAGGTTTGCCGGACAAGATAGCTGCAATTAATGACGTATCACGATACGCCGAAGAAATATTTGGACTAATGATCAATGTTTGGGTCAATATTTTCATTGTTCACGATCAACGCACTAGCCTCAGGGAATAACTGTTTATACAAACGTGTAAACTTTGGTTTAATGTGGCTGATGTAGGAATCTGAGCTTATTAGAAAGTTGTGGATGATGTCCAAATTAGTCTAATCTCTACCGATTTTTCTTGTATGTGCCATTCTAACATTCCGGAAATCTTTATTCCTCGCTTCGGAAGCTTCTTCAGAAAGAATGCCTATCGGGATAAAAGGGAAAGTGTCACAAATGTCAGCACCGTGTATCAGCAATTTATAAACACTTGAAGGCATGTGATACCATGGATATAAGTTGACACAGAGCTCAGCTGTTCTCTACAATATTCTCTAAAAAGATTAGTGTTAATCAGTTACCCTGATAAAATTGTTTGTAAGATAACTGCAAATCTCTTAATTAAATCGGGGTGTATGCCCGGTATTTCAGTAGATACTTCATAATTTTCGAAAGACCTTATTGATGTGTTACCATCGTTGGTTGTGCCAAATCCTTGTTTCACTATATCAAATCAGTTCTCTCCTGGAATTCTTCTTGAGTCATATTTTTTTTAATTCTTTTTACAATTTATCCTCATTTCGTGCAGCCCACTTTTTTTTTCTTTTTTGTTTTCTTTCTCCAAGAAAGCATTCTCCTTATTAATCAAATCATTAGTTTCTTTTGCAAATATGACACCAATTGGACTACAGTAGTTCGTTGAAGAAGGAGCACGATTGTCCCACAAGACATTACCACTCTCTTCTTGGAAAACTGAAGAATCGTCAATTACTGTACTGGATTGTGACTTTGCTTGTAGTTACTTTGAGAAGATGACCCATCAAAACCCCATTTGCTTATCAGTTTTAATGATTTTTTGTCTGTAACTTCCTATTAAGTGTGAGTTGTTATCTACGTTGTTAATTATCAACAGAGATCCTATTTTTAACGTTCAACTCGTAACAAACTACAGTTTGAGTAGTAAACATACACTATTTAAGATGCTCATTATCTCCAAAGTATGCAGAGATAAGCAAATAGTTTGTTGAGCAAATTACTAAAAATGATTAGTTTTCTAATCTGTATGATTGCCATCTCGATGTCGTTTAACGTTTTTGAGAAATTAAATAAAATGTAATAATTCCTATACAAAAAAAAAATCTACGAAATATTATTTAAAGTACGATAATAATATTTTTTGTCTTATTTGTTATCATTGCCATAATATTAGAAAAAAATATGAGCGCTCTAGGATCAATGTCCATTTACAAAATGGACATTGATCCTAGAGCGCTCATATTTTTTTCAATCGGGACCAGTGTGCGTCGCCCCTGGCACACAGGCAACTGAGGGAACACGGGTGGGTTGTAGTCAGTAAAAGTCTGACAGGCCCTCCTGCTCCACCCAGAGCGGGAGAAGTTATTTGATGATTTCCCACCCTCTAAAAAAAACCATTGTTAGATTTAGGCATCAATCTTAAATTAGGTTTTTTTTTTTATTAGGGAAAATAAACTATTACACATTACAAAACTACACAAAATTTGAGTTACAGAGTGAGTAAATGTTCCCACGACATTTTTCACATATTATCAAAAAAAGTTATAAAACTATGCGATGCGCGCTTCCAATTTTATAAAACTTACAATAAAGTTACTTTATGCGTTAGCGATAAAATCAAACTAGAATTTAACAGGCATGCAGATGAAAGAAAGAAAGAGAAAATTAAAATTAATTATAACAATACAGTCTGTCTACGCCACTGCTTGACCAATCACCAACGCTCAAAATCACGTCATGTCTGCGGCGCATCGGTTGACCAATGACCGTTCCTGAACATAGCGTCATATTCAACAGCCAATCATCGACGCTGATTCTCACGCGATCGTAGCTCTCAAGCGACACCTCAGTAGACACATTTTCTTTACTTAATATACAACGCCACATCGGCATAGCTCCTAAAATCAAAAATAATATGTTATTGCCACCTTTTAAGTTATTGAATATTGTAAAATCTAGCTAAACCATTATACGCTTTAAAATTCGAACTCCAATTGTTTCTTTTGTTCCACCGTGAACACAGTCCAAGAATTAAATATTACGGAGCAATATCCAAAAAAGTTTCCCGAACAAGGCCTCTAAATTTACCAGTTGGTAAGGCAAAGATGTGAATATTTTGGAAGAAATTGTTATAATGACTCATAAGGCGACGTAGGGGTGCTAGCAAGCCTGCAATTGTACGACTTGATGATACGGCAAATAGAGGTCATGCGCGCACCCCACGGCATATGGTTGTCCTATATGATGCATAAGTACGAAAACAACGGAAATGCATGGCTTTCAAAAACTTACTTTGAACCTTTTCAATCGCGTCTGAGTATAAGGATTCCATACCGCGACAGCATATTCTAACTGAGACCTGATTAGCGATTTGTAAAGATATATATATATGTATATGGGCGTACGCATTCTGTGGCTGATTTCATCACAAAACCGTACATACGAAAGGCATTATTTCTAATTTTATCAATATGGAAGTCAAGGTGTAGTTTACCATCTGATAGAACTCCAAGCTCGCGAACTAGTGTTTTTCTAGTTAAAATTACATCATTTAAAAAGTAAGGATGCTTGATAACATTTTTGTTTTTTGTAAAACTTATACTAAAACTTTTATGTTGTAATTTTTATTTTTTTTAATTTACTGAGCAGTATGCAGAGAACCTATCTAGGTCCTCTAGCAGGAGTAAACAGTCTTGAGAATTCTTGACATGCTTAAAAATTTTGAGGTCATCTGCCTATAGCAATAATATAGAATTTTGAAAACATGTACTGATGTCGTTAATAAATATGATAAATAAAAGAGGTCCCAAAATGGTCCAAAGGTATGTCGTTCTCCTTGCTCTTGTAATGTGGGTAACTCGAAATCAGAGGGGTAATTTCGTTACACACTAACAGTAAGAATGGCTTTCATTTAGACAGTTCTGACATCATTCATTGTATTGTTGAGCAGACCCATTTTTCGGACATTTGTCGATATTGCTTATCCATTGCGGATAAGCAACATCGTGCAATGCATTGCTGATGCTGGACCGCTTAGTTATACGTATGTATAGGGACCTAACTATATCATTTGGCTTGTCATATTACAAAACACGCAAAGAACATCTGCGTAATCAACACAATTAACTATCCTCTCAGTAAACATTTATTACTACAAGGTCGAATTAAATCAATTATAATTCAATAAATAGGGCCTTACTGACAATATTGAGATCGTCGATCTAGAATCCAATAAATAAACCCTTTCAAAATATCTTGGTTACAAAATAAATTTTCTCCGCAAAAAATCCCTCCAAATCTAACGTACCGTAACATAAATCGCAGCAGAATATATAGTCTTCTTCGCCGTATCCGGCGACAACGTTGTATAAATTGACGGTCCGGTACGGAGCAGTTTTGAAGCGAAAACTCAGCTACCTCCGCTGTAGAACTTTGCCTTCTTTATAACTAATTAAACTCTCCCTGACTGTACAAAGGCTGATAGTGTTCTTGCTTTGTTATCCTAAAAAAAAAAACAACCGACTTCCGAAAAAACGCTACAAAGTGAAAAATAACTTTAATTTCGGAAGGCGGTGACTTTGGATATGTATTTAATTTTTTTGTCACCGCCTTCCGAAATTAAAGTTATTTTTCACTTTGTAGTGTTTTTTCGGAAGTCGGTTGTTTTTTTTGGAGAAAGTTTTTATTTTTCACTTTTTAGTTACAGTACCTACCCCACTAATTCGAAATTTCATCATCCTTGGTGTCAAAACAATGCATATTTATGCGATAGCAGCAATCGTGGTTGATTTACTGTTATTTTTTGAAGAGTTCCGTTGTCTGTCTCCGAAACGCATCATCAGATCTATATGAATTTGACCAATTTCCAATTGAAATGGGACCACACGGGAAGCACGAGCTTTCAAATAAAAAAAGAATCATCAAAATCGGTTCACCCAGTTGAAACTTATGAGGTAACAAACATAAAAAAAAACATACAGTCGAATTGAGAACCTCCTCCTTTTTTTGAAGTCTTTTAAAAAAGCAGAAACACTAAAAGTTAGTAGTCAATACCTTTTTTTTGGGAATGACTTCTCGCAGGTCATCCAGGTATTTAACTGGACTTGCCTGTGGCTAACTTAATAAATTAAGGCCGTTTCAATACTGTAGTGTCGGTATACAACGTGTAACGGAAAGGGTATAAACATACCAAGGGCACGGCTTCTCTGGATGATATCAAACGATATTGGAAGGGTTTTTTAATCCTATCTCTATATGTTCGGAAGTTATGAGAATTTTTAATACATTGATACCAGTACAAATTGAAACAATCTTATCACTTAGAAGAGATTAATCGCGATATTTGCAAGTAACGTGGAAAGTTATTGACCTACGTATTGTGGTGACACGTTTGTTATGATTTGAAATTAAGATATAAAATGAAACCGAAAATTTGGTATCAATTCATAGAGTATTTTATTTTGAGCTGAAACTATGTATAGTCATCCTATACTAGCTGTTATCTTTAGTGCTTAAGGATAGCAATTGGGTTTCTGTTACACCCTGTATATGTATATGAGGACTCTCATCACGTTTACTCACAGGCTCACCAGCACATTCGAGGTCCTAGTTCTCGGTATACTTCACGTCTACTTTTCCGCCATCTTCGTGATTGGCAGTTACAATTAGTGACAGCTACCTGACACTTGTATGTGTGAGATAGTGTTTACATATCTATTAAGTAGATATAATATAAATACCTTGTTGAAATCTTCTAAATAATAAAACACATAAAATCTCCATTGAAAATCCCCCAAAAAATTCACCAAACACAAACCACAGCAGAAACATTAAACTCGGCACACAAACAGAGTCATAATGGCGCAAAATTGTACGTATATATGGTATGAGATACGCGTTACGTTGCACGCTATCTGTATAAATCAACGTTGTGTAAATTGACGGTCCACCAAGCGAAATACGCAGCTGCCTCCGTCGGTTTACAGAGATGAGTGCGGAAGAATGGATGTGGCTGGTTGATTTTTTTCTTGTTTACACTTACTGTTACTTTGATAAGCGCGGTGGCTAAGTTATAACAGCCGTAAAACGTTTAAACGTGTTAGTGTGTAAACACAGTACGTTCGCCGCGGTTGGTTCGTGAATGGATTGGTCCTAGTAATCTCCGTGCCTCGGAAATCACGTTCAAGCGTTGGTCCTGGCTGTCATTCACGGATCTTTGACAGTCGTTACGGGTCATCAGAAACCCGAACGTCTGACAACCAATCTTACTAAGGGGGTATTACCTAGTTACTAGGTTGTTGGAGTCGCTCTATGTAAAATAATGATACTCGGCTGCATAGCCGATCCCAACACAGTTGGGTTTAAGGCTAGGCAGATGATGATAAAAATAAGTAGTTTAAAAGTTTCATCAAATGTTTGAAATCATTCAGCTGATAACAAAAATTGAAGAGGTTAATCTACACAAAACCTTTACCAAGTTTGACCATACCACCATTCCCAAAACACCTTCTACTTTTATCCAAGTGCCTTCATAACTCCTAACATTATATACTTGTATGTGTTGGGAACAAAATAGCATACGATGTTCGTTGGCACTACATTATTCAAGCAGTAAATTTGATTGTCCAACTCTAAATAGAAACTCACATCATTTAGTTACGTTTCTACAAATGGTGCGTCTGAATGTGTTAAGGATTTATTTGCAGTTATATTCTGTTCACGTTCTAAATTCTTAAGTTACTTCAGTGAGAGTAACAAACTATGAAGACATTTAATACCATTATATCCGTTGCTTCGTTTACATTGTCATTATTATATATCAGAATTAATTAATTAACTCAAAATTATTTTGACCGGCCCGTTAGTCTCGTGGTCGCACGCGCGACTTTGGAGCGTGAGGTCCGGGTTTCGATTCCTGGTTGAAACAAAGTGTTATTGGGCTTTTGCATCTGGATTTTTTTAGTACCAACCCTGGAGTCTGAATATGTGGCCAGTTGATGGCAATAGGCCCGTCTCCTATTATATTGGAGTTAAATATAACTGACGAAATATGACGATAACGCCTCATTTCAATAATTCATCATCATTCATCATTTCAGCCCAAAGACGTCCACTGCTGGACATAGGCCTTCACCAAGCTCCACCACTTCGACCGGTACAATACAAATATAAATACAAATTGAAGGAGTCCGCTGGATACGGGAAGCACAGATGCTTCCCGAATCCAGCAGACTCCTTTAATCTATTATCTATACTAATAATAAAGCTGACCCGTTTGTTTGTTTGTTTGCTTGAACGCGCTAATCTCAAGAACTACTAGTCCGATTTGAAAAATTATTTAAATATTGAATAGCCCATTTATTGAGGAAGGCTATAAGCTATATTACATCACGCTAAGACTCTTAGGAGCCGAGCAAAGAGAAAAAGTCACGAATACGAAGTACTCGCACGGGTAGGCGAGGCAAGCGACGGGGTGGGTTGGGGAACCAGAAATTTGACGCGAACGAAGTCGCAGGCAAAAGCTGGTAATTGCTAAAATAAAAACAATTGACATTCGCTGAAAATCTCTTGTCAAGTTTCTATGAAACGTTTGAATGCAATCATTGTTTCCAATTTCAAGTAGATGCCATTCACTATAAACGATGAATTTTTAATTGACGGAGCAGTTTTGAAAAACCATTGAAAGTATGTAATACTAGCTTTTGCACACGGCTTTGCCCGCGTGGAGGTCGAAAATTATCCCGCAAGAACGTACTATCAAGATAAAAAGTATCCTATCTGTTAATCCAGGTTACAATCTATCTGTTTGCCAAATTCATCCAAATCCATCTAGCAGTTTTTGCGTGATTGGCAAATATTCAAATATCTAAACATATAAACTTTTACATTTATAATATTAGTTGAAAATTAGGAATTAGTAGGATTATTGAAAGTGTTAATTAGAAATAAAAATTGAGGCAACTTTAAAATCTCAGTAATTATATAAAAATCAAAATCAAAAGTCATTTATTCAAATTAGGCTGAGAATCAGCACTTTTCGAATGTCAAAATTACATAAGACAGTCCCCCAAAACGCCCACCCTTCACCACTTCCTAGTGCTTTAGCTGGGAAGAAGAAGTGGCGCAACAAACTCCCCAGCAGCACAACTGTCTGTTTAGTTAGCTAGACTTGATTCTATACATAGTTAGGCAGAGTAATCAACATTACGAGACACAGAACTTAAATAATTTGTCATATGTCAGCTAGCCATGCCAATATACCAACAAATAAAATGAAAACTTAACTCAAGCACAAAAAATAAAAGTTAACACAGCATATACCAAAATAAAAGCCTCCTGGTATAAATGGCGTGATAGCTTACATATGCAATGCTGTATTATACGAGTATTTACAAATGATAACCTAGGACCATCGACGTAAAATAAATAAACAGGTAGGTAATTATCAGCAACAATAACAAAATCTATCAATCTCTATCAATACTGTTTAAATACTAATGCAGAAATATAAGAAAAAATAGAAAGAAAAATTGTTACACATTTGTATTTCAAGATTTGAATTTCATTTTACGGCTCCGCCAGTTTCAGTGATTTCCGCCCTCCCTCATATTTGTAAGGAGGTGCACGGAAATGATGACTCGCAACTTTAGATTTAGCGCACAAATTCTGCTATCGTGCATGCATTATTTGACCTCGAGAGCGTGCAAATCCATGCTACTCACAAATTGACGATAAGGAAATGGGTTTCAATTTTTAATGTAGAGTTATTTAAAAAAAAATATTTATACAAAAATTATGTATTTATTTGATTCTGCATTTCATTGGACATGCTGTGTACTGATGCGGCGACATTTCCAAAATTGAGATTTCTATTCTATATCCAAGTGTGGGGCTGAGTAATAACAGCCGTACGGATCCATCGATCAGGTCAAACTACTCTGGCCGCGGTTGGTCCGTGGATGGGTGACTCTCATCTTCATCTTCACATACCAAGATCCCTCCGTGCCTCGGTAAGCACGTGAAGTAGTTGGTCCCGGCTGTCATTCGTGGATCTTTGACAGTCGTTACGGGTCGTCAGAAGCCCGAAAGTCTGACAACGAATCTTACCAAGGAGTATCGTACTACCCAGTAACTAGGTTGTGGAGGTCAGATAGGCAGTCGTTACATGTAAAATACTGGTATTCAGCTGCATCCGGTTAGACTGGAAGCCGACCCCAACATAGTTGGGAAAAGGTTAGGCAGAATTAGTTATTTTGTAATGTTTAGTTTTGTATAAATATCATGTATTTATTTCATTCTACATTTCATTGTAAATCTGCTAGCGTGCGTGTGCGGATGCGGTGACATGTCCAAAATTAAAATTTCTATTCTTTAACTAAGCTGAATATAAAAATATCACACTAACTAGCCTCTGCCCGCGACTTTGTTCGCGTCAAATTTCTTGCTCCCTGACCTACCCCGTCGCTCGCTTCGCCTGCCCGTGCGAGAACTTCGTATTCGTGACTTTTCTCTTTACTGGGCTCCTAAGGGTCTTAGTGTGATGTTATATAGCCTATAGCCTTCCTCCATAAATGGGCTATCCAACACAAAAATAATTTTTCAAATCGGACCAGCAGTCCCTGAGATTAGCGCGTTCAGGCAAACAAACAAACAAACTCTTCAGCTTTATTATTAGTTTAGATAAACCTTCCAGAATAAATCATCAAAGTACATTGAGAAGTTTAGAAAAACTTAACCGGTCACACAGCCAGACACGCAAGGCAACTTTATTTATGTAAATGAAAATACTCCATGACAAAATATAATAGATCTACCTCTGTATAAACACTAAGTTTAAACCAGCGGGTGGTGTTATTTCTCAAGAACCCTTACAGTTTTAGAACCGTGCAGAAATGAGGAGAATAAGGAGAAAGATGACATAAAATAATTCTAAATTTATAAAAATGTAAAATGATTTTTGAGATAAGACGATCCACTTATAATCCCCATCATAACAAAATGTAAATATCTAAATTAACCGGCGTGGCGCACAGTGGAACGAATGTATGGGAGCGGTTGGACGTAGACATGTCCGAAAAATAAGAGTAAAATTATGACAAACTAATGATGCCATCTTATTCGATTACTTAATGCCTTCATAAATTGTGGTGATGAATTTCTTCATAACTCCCATATTTCGGGAGTAATTTGAGAAAATGTGAAATTTTACTATGAAAATGAGTGTATCGAGCTCTCTCCCTCCTGATTCCGGGCTTGTTTCAAGTAGCGGTCTCTAATATCGTAATGCTATTACTAAGAGCTATATTTAATACTAAGACACATAGTGCGCCAAATGTGCACTTTCTGGGATAAAAGGAAATGAAAATTTAAAAAAAAAAACGTTTTTTCCCCATTTGTATTTACTTTAAACCGCAGACAGACTTATTAAGAGGTCTATAAATATATTATATATATATACAGAAATATATATTAACAAAAATATTCACAAGAACTGATGAGAGTATGACTTTTAAGTAAGTTGATAATAAATTACCTAGTTTCATTAAAAGTACAATAAATAATTAAGATGTAAGCTCTAATTTACTAAGTTACACATTTTAAAACAATAACATCATTTAATTATCTTCGTCATCATCATCATCATCAATTAATTCAAATTCAGAATCGATGTCCGCTAAATCATTTATGTTAACAAATTCGATATCACTTTTCTCAGAATCCGTAAGCTCATAAAATTCCTTAAAAGAAGATTTTTTTACAAACTTATTTCCTTTTGGACGGATACTTGTAACAAGTGGATCAGAAGACAGTAAAAGATTGTGCATAATATCTTCATTGCATGAGATACTGCTATGCTTTCGAGAATGCCCCTCTCTATATTTTCTAAAATCTTTATTTCTAGCCTCAGATGCCTCTTCGGATAGAAAACCAATGGGCACAATTGACATGTTCTGAACTATGTCTGGCCCATGCATTAAAATTTTATGAAGTGAAGAAGGCATATAATACCATGGGTATAACTCCACGTAAAGCTTAGCAGTATCAAAGCAGAACTCTCGGAATTTAGTTACGTTGATCTTCTCTCCTGATGAAATACACTGCAAGATCACACAGATTTTTCTTAAAAGCATAGCATCTATTCCGGTCAGTTCAGCAGATTTAGTGTAGTTTTCAAAAAATCTCCTTGCCGAGTTGCCATTGTTGGTGGATCCACTGCCTTGTTTCACAACATCGAGAAGTAAGCCCGTTTCTCTTCTTACAGCCTCTTGAACTCTTTTCTTCCTGTCATCAACTTGCCTTTTTGCTATATCACCCCTTACTTGCCATGATTTTATGTCTAATTTGTAGGAAATGTGTAATAAGCATTCCATTGAGCGAATCCAAGCGTGAAGGGTGCTTAAGCTATATTTATACATGTCCTCGTTTGCGTGTTTATCTTTGATTAACTCTAAATTATTCATTTCTTTAGGACAAGCCTTGCATATGTCACACACTGAAGCTGCTGTATTGGATATAATGGAATGAATTTTACCATCAATCATTGTCAACAGCAGTTGGTGTTTGACACTAATTCCATCAGTGATGGTGGATGGAGTTAAGGCTTCAATCTCTGCTTCGATTTCAGCCATCTCTCTCTGCACATTTTCTTTGGTTTCCTTTATAAACTTAAACAATATTGGCCGGCAAAATGAAGTGGAAGATGGTCGCTCGTTTTCCCAAATTGTTACACCTTTTGAGACGAGCCGCAGTGGTACAAGACTAATCATAAAATTACTAGCAAGATCGATTTGCTCATCTTCACTCGTCCTTTGATGATAAATGCTTTGGCTAGATGATCCGTCAAAACCCCATTTGCTGGTCAATACGAGCTGTTGATTGGGATCAACAGGGGTTTCTAACGACCTAATAAGTCTTCTTGAGGTTAAATCCATCAAGGCTTGTAATTTGATTTTTGCAGAGCTCTCTGTAACTGTGAGATCTTCTTTGGCCGGATAGCACTTAATTTTTTCTTTAACCAACATGTAGTAACTCGGGTATTGAAGAGCTCCTTCTTGAGTGTTGAAATCCCGAAGAGTGTTATAGCGCCATTTCGATAAGTTCATCGATACATAAAGAGCCAATGCCTTCAAAGGGGATATTTCCCGTACCTGAATTGATTTACCTTCAATGAAGGCTTTGATTTTTGAGGCCTCTTCTGGATTCTCCGTCAAGTATTTCATAACATAAGCTGTATCGCTTTGTCCTGCCTTTTGAAGCGCCCTTTCGGCCGAAAACATAATTTCAGCGCTGCTACTGCTGCATGAAAGACTATCTTCAGTGCGTCTTCTTTTTTGCCGGTTACTAAGGTCCTCAAAAGATTTACGAGGACTAGGATGTGTACAAGTTGAAGCATCAGATTTAGCAGGAGAAATTATGGGCTCGATGACGTCACTTATATTTTCTGTAGAAGGTTCCATATTTTCATTCTGTAATTCCGGCCATTGAATTGCAGCCTGTAGCCAAATCTCATGTTTCTTCCGAAACTTATCTGTGCTTCTTCCAGACTGTGTCCATTTTGCATAAATGCGGTAGCAAAATCGACGACACCAGTCTTTTAAACTTGTTTCAGCACTTTCACATAACTGAACACAACTGTTATCTTTTAAAACACTGAACAAATAGTTAAAGTCGCGTAAATCTTTATGTGCGCGTGCGCATAAAGCAACGTGAATATCAAGATTTGTATTAAAATTTGGAAAATACATTGCGAGATTAGCTTGGATACAACGAGGTGTAAATCAACACTGATTTTAAAGTTACTAATAGTGACCTATTTATATAAAATCCAGGTATCCCAGGTATCCTTTGTTAAATATTGCAAGGTAATTAGTTATTGTGATAATTAGTAAATGATGCATGCTAAATTAGTGTATTAAGAGCCATTTAGTAATTAAATAATAGCAATGTTCTTATCAGTAATCATTAGTGCATCAGTTTTATATGTAAACCTTAAGTCCCTAATTATATATCCTAATTAGCTTATATCTTCTCTAATTGGCTGCTCAGAAATGTTATTGTAATAAGGTAAACCTTTAGAAAAACGGTTTTAATCAACAAAATAAACAAAAAATAAAAAAATTGTGTTATAAAATAAACATCACTCTTTATCCCAGAAAGTGCACATTTGGCGCACTATGTGTCTTAGTATTAAATATAGCTCTTAGTATTAGCATTATGATATTAGAGACCGCTACTTGAAACAAGCCCGGAATCAGGAGGGAGAGAGCTCGATACACTCATTTTCATAGTAAAATTTCACATTTTCTCAAATTACTCCCGAAATATGGGAGTTATGAAGAAATTCATCACCACAAGTTATGAAGGCATTAAGTAATCGAATAAGATGGCATCATTAGTTTGGCATAATTTTACTCTTTTTTTTCGGACATGTCTACGTCCAACCGCTCCCATACATTCGTTCCACTGTGTGGCGTGCGTGTATGTCATATGACCAGACGTATGAATGTAAACGAAGCACGAGATACTTCTCGTTCTTCGTGTCAGGGTGGCATTCTGTAGTATCTGCCTACCCCCATGAGCATGCAGCGTGAGTCAAAACCTGTACCTAGAAATAACTATCCCAAAATCTGCATACATAAAAACAAACTCCTCCCCCAATTTGCATCAGCAAACGAACAAAAACGAAAACCTAACACGGCTTAAACACAGTTCTCCAAAACAGCAAGCGTCAGCGTAAAGAAATGCCAATTTCTAAAACCAAAGTTTGCCTCAATAATCCAGAATGTTCCGTTCACAACTTCACGTAAGCCTCTTACGTCGTTTTTGTGTAGGACTTTTTCTCGCAACAAGCTAGAAAATAGTGTACTAGGAGTAGGAAGTTAATCTTTGGCCCTTAAAAATTCTGCTGTAAAGTTTTGGAGTTGGATGTCGTTTTAGTGTAATTAGGTGCTGTTACGTTTTGTCTAGTCGTACGTAGTAAAAACAACACGGTTACGAACACGAAATCAATTTAGGACAAAGAGAAAAGAAAAACATTTATTTGGCAACCGTTAGGCAATTGAAATTAAAAATATAAAAATCTTTTTTCAAAAAATAAAACACCGACTTCCAAAAAACACTACAAAGTGAAAAATAACTTTAATTTCGGAAGTCGGTGACTTTGGATATGAATGTATTTTATTTAATTTATTGTCACCGCCTTGCTTTTTCGGAAGTCGGTTCTTTATTTTTTTAAGTTTTTTATTTTTCACTTTTTAATTACAGTACACTACCCCACACAATTCGAAATTTCATCACCCTTGGGGTTAAAACAATGCATATTTATGCAATAGCAGCAATCGCGGTTTGTTTGCTGTCATTTTTTGAGGAGTTCCGTTGTCTGTCTCCGAAACGCATCATCAAAACTATATGAAATTTTTATGGGACCATCTCGGAGTAAACCCCTTTCCAACAAAAAAGAATTTTTCAAATCCATCTATATATGACGGAGTTATGCCCGAACATACATAAAAAATAATAAATAAAAACATTCGAATTGATAACCTCCTTCTTTTTGAAGTCGGTTAAAAAGTTAAAATGAAGGAAAGCTATGGAAGTTTGTATTAATTAGTAGTCAGACTTTCACAATAATTTACATGCGATTCAAGTAAAGGATTTTGATGTGAAAACTTCTTTAGGGCGCGTTAAGCATTTTTTTTTGAGATGGTCAAAAACAATTGAACTCGCGACACCGCTACCGACACCTCTGTATACAAGTTAGTTTTAGTTGAGCTTCATCGGTATATGCTGACGATTCAAAAAATACACACGTAAGTGTGCCACTGTTTTTTTTTTAATGAATTGTTTCACATCAGAATTATACCTGTCAATATTTTTGATTATTATTTCTTTTTTAGCAAGAAACCAATGCTTAACAAGTGCAATGTAACTGTGGTACATTCAAATGTTTTAAAAACGACGTCATTAAGTTCCATTCGCTCTGAAGAAGTCTGAAAGTCTGTGACAGCAATAAATGTCAATGTGTCATAGAGGAGTGTTTGTGACTAAGTCCGATCTCGAGTTTTTGGCGGGATCGCGTTGGAACATGTCGCATGAATTTTCATTTTCATGGAATTTAGTGAAATAGCGAATTAAATTGTATAATTTTGATAGTGAATTATTCAATTTAGTTACGTGTGAGTGCACAAGTGTAGTGAAGGTGAAAATAAGTGACTAACGTGGACTTTTCGTGTTCCCCCCAAAAACTCCTATTAGGTTGTTGTAAAGTTACTACCGCTTTACAATAACTTTGATTTGACTTGACTGACTAACGACGACTGTGACTGTTTTGTAACTTCGTGCCCGATATCTAATATCGGGCCATTTACTTGATCTAAAAGAAAAATTACTTGACACTGGCTAAATGCACAAACCGTGTGAAGCCAAAATGAAAAAAAAAAAAAAAAAAAAAAAAAGTCCGATCTCAATGTCATAGACTATGACATCAGAACAAGCGCGCCAAAATTAAGGGCGGGAGTTTAAGGTGTCGTCATTTTCAGTTGCTTTTTTGGCGTTGAATATTTTTCCACAATTTATGGCGAATTGGCGATGTAAACTATCGAATGAAAATATAAAAAAATACATGCATTTTTCCTATTATGTAATGTGCTCAATAAGATTGCGAAAATGCATTGAAGAGGTTTTAAACAACTCAAGAACTAAGTAGTAGTAGTAGTATTAATAAACCTTTTTCAGTTCGGTATACCGCTATAGGATTTGACCATTTTCGTAGGCAATAATTAACACTGTATAGACTGCTGATGACGACCAATGAACACTCAAACTAGCATATCGATCCAACACATACGGGATTCATCGCTCATCATGACCAATAAAGCAATTGAATTGAACGGACCATTAAAGATTCCGGCTCAATACCTACCCAAGATGAACGCCAATGACGATATCAGGCCATTCCGGTGATAATTGGCGTAGATAAACAAACGGACAGCTGGATTGCACGGTAGATGGACAACGGCCTAATTGGCGCTATAATCACACGCAGTTGAAGCACCCAAAATGAGGGATTCGAAATTCGAAGCCCGGATGACGTGTGAATAGAAATTGTGAGGATTCCGAGAAGGATGGAGAAAGGAATATATAAATGTTTCTGGTTTAGAGATAGATTCTCTTTTTGAAATGGGTGTTCGGGATTTGTGTTGACAGTTTTGATGGCTTATCTTTTTTGTGTAACTTTTTCTTTGGTCCTTATTTTCATGTTTTCCCAATTTCATATTTTAATAATTTCCAAAATAGCCTTTTTCATGGCTTTGCGATGCTTTTTGACGATTTTGTCGTTTAATAGGTTATAATTATCCTGTTGATTATTGTCTTAGAGATATTTTTAATGCCTTAAAATGTTGTGTACTTTCTTTAGGTTTTAATCTTCTACCACTTCTATTTTTTTCTGCAAACTTTAATTTCTACGCTTAACGTATCGTAATCGATTTAACTTAAAAAAAAAAAAAAACTTATTATTGCGTTTTCCCCTATCATCTCCATTCGAAAAGAATCGTTCAGATAAATGTACACTTTAGGGAAAAATCCGAGACATCAAAAGGGCGAAATCCCCTCACAATTATTGTAGCCATAAACAAAAACCCATAACTCGAAGACTATCAATCGGCTATAAAATTAACTATAGCCCATGTAGGCTATATTATAGGCTTCATGGTACGGAATCCTTTGCCACTGTTTTGTTTGTGTTTGTGACAAACGGCAACCCTTATTTATTTTGGAGTTCGTCGACATTGCTAGCAAATTCAGAGCGCTTTGCTGAGAATTAGGGTCACCACGGCGATAGAATAATTGGTTGCAGTTACTGAAATTGATATTTGGAGGTGGTAAAGTTTGTATGTGATTTGATTTTCATTAGAATGAATTAATTAAGGTTTTGTTTATAAATAAATGTATTTTGTGTGTGTTTTATTTGTTTTTTTTTGTATGTGTGTATGTTTTGTTTGTTTTTTTGTATGTGTGTGTTTTGTTTGTTGTTTGTTTGTGTGTGTTTTGTTTTTGTTTTGTGTATGTTGTTGTTTTTTTTGTTGTGTTTTGTTTAGTGTTTTTGTATGTGTTGTTATTTCTTTTTGTGTTTGTGTGTTGTGTGTCCTAATAAGGCATTTATTTGCTTAAAAGGACATTTATAACACTAGCTATGTAGTACACAAATTTGTTTAGGAAAATAAACTATTTGTATTTGCATTTCTATTTGTATTAATATAACATATCATCACGACATGTTATATATATGTATGCATGTATAGTACACCCGTATATCGCCAGTTATGTTTAAGTCCCATGTAACAGGGGGCTAGCCTATTGCCATCAACCGGGCTCACATCCAGACTGCTGCTACTGAGAAATTCTAAATAGCAAAAAAAACATCAAATAACACTTTGCCCGACCAGGGTGCTTACTCTCGAAATTAATTCCGATAGATCGACATTGGAATTGTCAGTCAAACGTCAGGAATTGGCTGGACTCACTGAGTCTAGCCAATCCCTGACGCTTAACTCGACCAACTGACGTTTGACCAATGTCGATCTATCGGAATTATATTCCAGAGTAAGCACCCAGGGCCGTGAGACAAAACACATTTCTGTTAGCGTTCACAAATTTATGGGAATTACATTATCTGCGGAAAGGACAAGACGTAATCTTTCCGCAGGTAATGTAATTCCCATACATTTTGGCGTAGTGTTTGGCGTGAACGCTAACAGAAATGTGTTTTGTCTAGGCCTGCTGAGCTATTCGTTAAATTGGTAATGAATAGTCATTGTTTAGTTCTAGTTAGAATATTAAAGATGGCATTTTTGATGGCAAACCACGATCAATGAATCACAAAATTAAATGGTGCAACATTACACTCAAATATTTGGAAATTCTAAGACATTTATTTATCTGATCATCAGCAATAAGTAATATCAATAAAAATAGCCGTAAATGAAATAGAATACATTCATAACACTATTCACAATTCACAAATATCACACATTACCATAAACATTGACTATCGATAGACTCAAATAAAATTTCATGACGCCATAATTTTCAGTCCTATCTTAGAATCCAAGATGGCTACCCTAAGTATGATAAATACAGACTGTTTGCTGACTAAGGAGTGAGAGTACAGTAAGTTGGCAAAATACAATCGTTTGTTTTGCACTGTTTTACAGTCGATGGGGTGGAAACCCCATACATGGGGTTGCAGGCCCTTAAATTGAGAAATGTTTATGAATTTATGTCGTCATGAAATCACATTATATTAGCGAGTTTTATGATAATAAATCGAACAGTGGTTTAATCTAAGATTCATCATTTAGAACAAACTTTACAACACGAGTGTGTCTTCACAAAAATACACAATTACTCATAATATGCACTTTGTTTCGATACTGATTGTACCTATTTGTAAGTCAAGTCAAGTCATTTATTTCAAATAGGCACATGAAATGCACGTGTGAACGTCAACGTTTACATTAAATTATAATTCATTCTAGTCGCCACTCCTAAAGGTAGTTTCATGATTATGGAGAAGAATGGGCAAGAAACTCCACCGTTACTCTTTTCTTTTAATGAAAATATTACTACATTATGTTACATACTTTTTACTATATTCATTACGAAATTATATATGGAGTTAGTTACTTTAATCCATGGTGATAATCAATTAAAATGACTGGTTTTCAGAACCAAATCACATCCACAATTCCAAGAAACTTTAGCTCGAACCCTGCATCTAGAATATCTAAGTACTACCTATATTACCTATCTCTGCATTTGAGAGTATGGCCAATGCCCTGAGGAGTTCTACACGAAGCGACTAACGCCATCTGTCATACTGTACATGAGCTATCGGCGCAACGTGTGCGATTTGTACCCTGAATGCATTCCCTGCTTTTAACGTAAGTGGGTTCATGCTACCTGAGAAATGAACACTGTATTTCTCATTGGAAAAGCATCGAATGGAATTGAAATTTTAATCGAACTTGTAATAATTTACAGGCCATATTAAATTGGCTAGCGAAATGCAGACGTGATGGGTCGATGTCTTAACACTATAAAACAAAAACAAAATCATTTGAAGTTATCGATGTCTTAACACTATAAAACAAAAACAAAATCATTTGAAGTTATTTTTTTTTTTGGGCCCGCCTCCCCTGGTGGAACTATGAGTTGAAAAAAAAAACGGTTGTTTTGATTTAAAACTTATATTGCCGCGTTGAGCGTTTTTTGGCAGGGGCAAAACTTATGGGTTCGCTTCACCGACATGCTAGTAGCAAAAATATATTTAGATAATGCTCGTAGCCAACTGATAAAAGTGGCACGGGTCGATCAAAGATTTAACCGACGCTTGCCGGTCGGATCGTGGATTGGTGAGCATTCGTGAGTGACTCGAAGAGCATGTTAAACCGTTGGCCTCAGCTGTCGTTCGTCGTTGCAGGTAATCAGAAGCCCGAAAGTCTGTCAATCAGTAACACCAAAAGATACCCTTGTTACCCAGTAACTGGGTTGTGGAGGTTAGATAGGCAGTAGCTCCATTCAAAATACTTGTACTCAGCTACATCTGGTTAGACTGGAAGCCGACCCCAATGTAATTGGGAAAAGGCTAGGCAGATTGATAATCGCATAATGAAAAACATTTCCTAAGTTCATCACAAATAGGTTTTTTTTGCAAAGCACATCCTGATGCATAACACTTCTAACCACACAAGAATATCAAAGTAAAATGTTAATTAAACAAACGACGAATGAATCCACCCAATAATCATATTAGCTACAGAGTTCAAAAATTAAATTATTAACATTCAAGCTTTTCCTTTATTTTAAACATTGCTTCACGATTTGAAACTGTATCCATATCTCTACATAATTTAATTTTCACTGCAACTGATATAAATTTATGACGCTTCCAACAGTGTTTTGTTAATCTAAAATCAACTTAAGTATTTAAGTCATAAAGTTTATATTTGCGTATTTACTAATAACATGTATTTCTATTTTCATATTGGCTTTTTGTATAAAATTGGTGTTTCCTTGTGAATGTAATTTTCTCTTTTGAGAGAATGTGGTGGTTTAATTAGATGCCGACCGACGCCGACGCTCAAAGCTGACTGCGTTTCAAAAATTAAAAGCAAGCGCAGTTCCCGTTTTGCTTAAATGTTTTATACGAGTGTTGTAGTTACAAAGTCAACATACACTGTAAGTGTTTTTTCATGCGCGGGCTTGCGGATGGCGAGTAATGGGTAGCTCGCTGTCCGGTAAGGACCAAGCCCGGGTCGACGGCGCGTTGTGTTCCACGCGCGCCTCAAGAGATGTCAGCACCAACTGGTGAGGTCTGCAAGGACCGATGTCTGCCAAGGGTGCGGGTTGTTCGAAAGAGATACCCTCGCCCTTGGTACACAGGCAACTGAGGGAACACTGGTGGTTTTTAGTCAGTAGAAGTCTGACACGCCCCACACTGGTCCCAAATTAAAAAAAAGTGGACATTGATAGTAGACCGCTGATATTTTTTTTTATTGTTGATACAATGATAACAGATAAGGCAAAAAAATATTATTGTCCTACTTCAAATAATAAAAAAAAAATATTTCTTTTTTTTTTGTATGGGAGCGATTACATTTTACTCAATTTCTCAAAAACTTTAAGCGATGTCGAGATGGCAATCACATATGTTAGAAAACTAATAATTCTGAGTATTTGGCTCGAAGAAACTTATTGCTTATCTCTGCGTACTTTCGAGATAATAGTGACAGAAAATAACATTTTTTTTAATGTTAATTTTTTGCTTTTTTTTAATCATAGCCTTACTTTAGCACATAATTATAATGTATGCGTAATGTCAAATAAGTAAAAAGAGACTTCTCTGTAAAAGAGGTTATGGGGGCTCACTAATGACTGAAAAGTTATGACCTTTCTGAAGGAGTACTTTCATCAGTTCTAAAAAACAATCAAAATGAAGACATATTAAGCTGCAAACATAAAGTTGAATATGTTCACAAACGATTCTGAAAAAATATTATGGTGAAAGATTAATATTTGGGTCTATATTCTCTTGAGAAATCTCTATTTCCTCGTTTTCCAACGAAAGCAATTCATTGTTCAAGATCAAAGCACTAGCCTCTGGAAACAACTGTTTATGTAAACGAGCAAACTTTGGTTTGATATGGCTGATGTAAGGATCTGAGCTAATTAGAAAGCTGTGGATAATGTCTAAATTAGTCTGAACTCTACCGATTTTTCTTGTATGTGCCATTCTAACATTCCGGAAATCTTTATTCCTCGCTTCGGAAGCTTCTTCGGAAAGCATGCCTATCGGAATAAAGGAGAAATTTTCACAAATATCAGCACCGTGTATCAACAATTTATGGACACTTGAAGGCATGTAATACCATGGATATAAGTTTACATATAGCATTGCTGTTTCTTTACAATATTCCCTAAACAAGTTGGTATTAATAAGTTGACCAGATGAAATTGTTTGTAAAATGACTGCAAATCTCTTGATTAAATCAGGGTGGATACCCGTTATTTCAGCAGATACTTCATAATTTTCAAAAAACCTTCTTGCCGTGTTACCGTCATTGGTTGTACCAAATCCCTGTTTTACTATGTCAATTAACAAACCAGTTCTTTCCCGGAATTCTTCTTGTGTCAAATTCTTTTTAATTTCTTTTAACAATTTATCTTCTTTTCGTGCAGCCCACTTTTTGAAGTCTAAGTTGTACGAAATGTGTAAAATACATTCCATACATCTTATCCACATATGAAGCGAAGACAGACCATATTTATACATATCTTCTCTGATGAGTCTTTTGGATACAAAGTCCAAGTCATTCATTTTGCTAGGTGGGGTATTGCAAATATTACAAACAGCTGCAGAAGAAGTATTGGAAATCACAGTAGAAATTTTCCCATCAATCATAGTCATGTACAAATCATGTTTAATATCAAAATTATCTACAATTGTGGGAACAAGATTACGAATTTCTTCCTCTAAGGATGCACTTTCCTTCTTTATCAATTCATTTGTTTCTTTTGCAAATATAAAGCCAATTGGACGACAATAGTTTGTTGAAGAGGGAGCAGGATTTTGCCACAAGATAGTACCACTCTCTTCTTCCAAACGAAGCGGAACCAAACTAATCATGAAAACTGAAGAATCGTCAATTTTAGTGTCGGAGTGTGACTTTTGTTTATAATTACTTTGAGAAGATGACCCGTCAAAACCCCATTTGCTTATTAGTTTTAGCGATTTTTTGTCGGCAGAGTAGTGCTGAATTGTTTTTAATATCTTATTAGTTGTCAAATCTAGAAGCGATTGAAGTCTTATCTTAGAATCAGATTCAGTTACAGTTATGTCTGACTCTGGAGGATAACAAGTTTTTTTAGCTTCCAGGAGCTTTTGATAGGATGGAAGACCATACATTTTCTCTGAAGCAAGAATAGTTCTTAAATTTCGATATTGCCATTTTGACAAATTTGTTGAGGTGTAAAGCGCTAACGTTTTATCATCTGGTAAACACGGTTTGTCAGTCTTTTTAGCGAATAGTACATCATATACCATCTCACATTTTTCCTTGTTTTGGCTGAGTTCGTTTAATATAGCTGCTAATTTTGTTTTTTTAGACTTTTTTAATTTGGCACATAAAGCATAAACTAATTCCTCATCTGTGTGATCTAGAAGTGTTAGAGAACGCCTTTTCTTCTGTTTATCAGATATATCAACAAATGGTTTTTTACTTGTACCATAACTTAATTGATGAGTATCCACTTGCGTTTCGAAATTTGGAATTACTTCCTCGGCAACTTTAAAAATGCTGCTTAAATCGATATTTTGACATTTTGGCCAAACTATTTGGGATTGTAACCAGTCTGAATTTTTGTTAAGAAAGGTCTTTTGAGCTCTACTGGAAGCAGACCATCTTTTTGAGATATTACTTGAAAAATTACGACAAAATAATTTAATATTACTCAAATCTTCGGAAGACAATTCAACACCAATACGTTCAATAAGGGCATTAAATAAAAATTCGACATTTTTAAAACCACCTCCTGATTTAAGAACAACGTATAAGTCTAAGTTGGTGACAAATGCGGACATATTATAATTTTAAGGAAAATTGAAAACAAATTAGAATCAAAGATATCAAAGACAAAGTGACTTTGATTTTAACAAAAAAAATTACGAAAACAAATTCGACGAAAGAAAGACAAACAAAAATTATTTGATTTTAAAATCCAAAGATTCAAAATACAACAATAACAAAACAAACAAACAACAAGCATTTCTTCAAGCGCACAGAAAAAATAAGGACACGTCTTATCGCAACCACATTTAGTTGTACACTGAGTGAGGTGTACGCGCGCGATTCGTGACCGTATTACGTTACGTCATGAGAGGCGGCCATCTTGTTATCCCGGCAAACTCGCGTCGAAGCTCCATTTTGCTGGCCAGCGGACCTATTGCGATATGAGTAAGGCTATGATTAAAAAAAAGCGAACAATTAACATTAAAAAAAATTGTTATTTTCTGTCACTATTATCTCGAAAGTACGCAGAGATAAGCAATAAGTTTCTTCGAGCCAAATACTCAGAATTATTAGTTTTCTAACATATGTGAATGCCATCTCGACATCGCTTAAGGTTTTTGAGAAATTGAGTAAAATGTAATCACTCCCATACAAAAAAAAAAGAAATATTTTTTATAGAGAAAAGTATTTGAAGTAGGACAATAATATTTTTTTGCCTTATCTGTTATCATTATATCAACAATAAAAAAAAATATCAGCGGTCTACTATCAATGTCCACTTTTTTTTAATTTGGGACCAGTGTGCGCCCTCCCGCTCCATTCAGAGCGGGAGAAGTTATTTGATGATTTCCCAACCAAAAATATAAAAAAATATACATTAAAAAAACTTCCGACCCAAACAAAATCTATAAAAAGAAAAAAAATATTTATTGGCCGCTTAAGTTGTAGGTAGTATTTTGATCAAGGCATTGTCAAGTCGGGGAACGGCTAATAAAAATGTAGGCCTCCTCTGTTTGGCGTTTTCGATGACCGTCTATTCATTGAGACCTTTTCAATGAGCCCAAACACGATACTTCTGCTGTTTGTTGATGAGTTACTTGGGTATCCTGCAAATTTCAGGTGTTACTTTGTTCATTTAATATCTTTGAAGTTATAGAATACCAAATTTCGACTTTATCAGACCCGTGGAAGATGCTCAAATCCCTTCATCAACCAGAAAAGAGCTGATAATCTTCAAACGGCTGAACCGATTTTAATGAAACATGTCTAAGAACACTCCCGACTAATGATGCCACAGACATACACACACACACACACAGACACGTCAAACTATAACACCACGTCGTTTTTGCGTCGGAGGTTAATAAAAAAGTGTTTATTCATAAATGTTTATTCAGTCAAAGTATAAATTCGGGTGTACAAGTCATATTTTTTATTACTTTTGTAGAAGTTGATCAATCTTAGTAGTCGAATTTCGTACTGGGATCGGTCGGCACTAGGCATTTGTTCAAAACAAAATATTCACGTTCTTTAGACAATTCAACAACATTAATTGCGTTACGTTGTTGAACAGGTAAATTTTTCGAACACAATAATGAAGGAATGGATTAGCAATACAGATAGTTCAATCCATGATGACGCGCCCCTCTCTGCCCCTTTCATTTGTTTTTGACCGCTCTCGGTACAAGTGTCAAAGAGTGGGGCGCATCTTCATGGATTGAGCCATCTATATCCTGCAAAATTATTTAGAATGTGATTGATAGTGTATTAAGCATTAAGGGTGCCGATCAGGACAAGCCATTTTGAGTTGTGGGAAACTAAAAATTATAGCAATAGAAAATTAGTTACTTTTCAAGGAGATGTACTGTAAGGGGGGGTACACATATAGAGGTATGAGGAACAGGGTGTAAAGGTCACTCATACTCAATAGTAAAGGAGGATCCTCCGACCAGACGGGTGTTGTGTCTGGTGGGCAACTGCCCGACGATTGATGTCGGGATGTTTGTATATATGCAGATCGCGCGGTAAACTCTGCTTGCGCGATGTAGTTGATGTAGTTGCAGTGTATCTTCAAGTCTTGAGTAGTTCGCATATAGCATTGTAGATGGCGCCACTTCACTTTTTGTGTTTTCCACTTTTGTTGATTTTATGTTTCGTATGTGGGGCATTGTAGATATCCGCCACAGGCATGTTAGACGTACTAGTAACAGTGTCTAAGACAGAAAAGGCTTTTTTGAAAATGTACCTGTTTACCATAATCAGCTTGAGCAAGTGAGTGAACTACCCTAAGCCTTCGAACAAGACATGTTTATAAAATCACAAAAAAATCTTCCTAAAGATGAGGCTGGAAGAAATTCCATGATCCCTACTAATATTATAAATGCTAAAGTAACTCTGTCTGTCTGTTACGCTTTCACGTCTAAACCGCTGAACCGATCGTAATTAAATTTGGCAGAGATATAGCCTGGGATATGTAAAAGAATATAAGCTACTTTTTTATGCGATAACCGGCACTCACGGGTGGAGCCGCGTGCAAAAACTAGTTTCATAATAAATTAAAAAACAAAATCATAGATAAAAATCGACCTGAAAAAATTTAGTTAGAGATTGCAAAGAGCGTTACCAACAAGCATCTTTATGTGCCAAATTTCCCCAAAACGGCCTCCCATTGATTCCTATACCCTATTTTGAAACAAAATGGCAGAAATTTCCAGTTTATTCTATTGGTACGTGTCGCATCCGTCTGAACAGAGAACCGTATATTACTTGGCGCTCAATATTTTAGAGCTACATTTATACATGCAGCTCGTTTTTAGTCTACTAGTTTAGGCTTTCGAAGAAATTTCCATGTAAGATTAGCGGTGTTCGTTCCGGCTGACGGGTTCAATTTGTAACCGGAATGTGGATTTCGAACAGTGGTGGAAAAAATTGATAATTTCACTCGTTGACTTGACATACCTAATGTATTAACCAAACACAATAATAAAAAATAAAATAAAAAGCTGAGAACAAAAAGAACCGCCGTATATTGAATAACATTTGATTACTAATTCCACTTAAAACTGAATGAATGAAATATGTTACAGCGAGAGCTGCGTTGAACCCCTTTTCCAGAGACAAAGAGAATTCAACCATAGATTCTTACACAAAATCTTGTACTAGTGTTGCAAGCAATGAATTAAAGTTTTCATACAAAATACAGATAAAATATAATTAGGTTATTGAATTCAAAACTTACAGCTACCAATGATTAAAAATATAAGATACATGGTAATTTGAATTAACAAGTGGTAATGTTTATTATTTTACTGAGGGCTTATAGAACAGTCACATATAACTAGTTTTGTTGATCATAGGAAATTGAAGTGTAATAGAGGCTGAGCCTATTTCAGATTACGGGTTTAGTTCGACCTCGGGGTCGAACCCTGGACGCAGGGGTTAATGAAGCAATCCATGCAGACATTGGAGTCTCGAATGTATTTGAGCGTTTTCTGTTTATGTTGTTCTGTGTGAATCTTCTACAAGGGTGTGTACAGACATCTTGGTAGTATCCAACATCTCATTATGATCATCATCTACTTAGCCTTTTTTCAACTATGTTGGGGTCGGCTTCCAGTCTAACCGGATGCAGCTGAATACTAGTACATGGAGTGACTGCCTATCTGACCTCCACAACCCAGTTACTAGGTTACATCCTTGGTAAGACTGGTTGTCAGGCTTTCGGGCTTCGGACGACCCGTAACGACTGTCAAAGATCCACGAATGACAGCCGGGACCAACGGTTTAACGTTCGTTTCGAGGCACGGAGGGGTCTTGGTATGTAAAATGGTCACCCACCCACGGTCTAACCGCGACAAGCGTAACGTAAGGCCCTGGTAACTTTAAATATTGTCGTTATGAGCGATAATAGTTCTTATTGCAATCTGTTACGGGTTAAAATCTGTTGTAATAAATTCGAATAACAAATGAGCAAGCGTGTGTCGTAAAAATGCAAATAAAATCTTATAAAATTAGATATTAACTATTTAATAATTAATAATCCATCACTGGATGCAGTTTGGCATATTAAATTTTTTGGAATATTTTTAATTGTTTTTATAATTGCTATTGAAGGGATAAACTGATTTTAAAGATAATAAAGAGGTGACTTTGATGATTTTCTGATGCATTAAAGTATGTTTAGTTATATTTTGAGTTCTATCAATGTATGCAAAAAAGACTTGAATATATCATATATTTTTTTGCTTTCAAAACTATTTACGGTTAAAGAGATACACAGCTTTAAAAACCTCCTTTTTGAGCGTTTTCCAGAAATCTCCGTCTTAACCTGATCGATCGACCCGTGCGGCTTCTCTTAATCTCATTATGATAAAGATATTAATTACGAAAATACAAAATATTTCTAAAATTTTCAGTTATGCTATAAAGTTACAAATATCGAACGTAGGATTTCCAAACAGAATAGTATCCGCATGATCGCTTGTCGCGCGTTGGCGGAGCAGCATAACTTCAAAATTCAACAACATCCTACCTTGAAAAATCTTTTACTTGAGCTCAAAGAAACTTTACATAAGAAACACGTTATTTTTGCTTTTAAAACATTCTAACGACCTCGCGAAAGGTCACAGAATAAAAGCTACAGCCTTACAGTTAGGCTAGAATTTCAACACAGTAATTGGGAAATTGAATTTTCATGTCGCCTTCTGCCTAGGCTGAGGCAAATTTGGCCGTAATTTTTGAATTTCCGAGGCTAGCTTTTTGGCCGCAGTTCGGTTGACTGGACACTTCTACCATTTAAAAGGTTTGTTGGTAGACTGGAGTTTATTTGCGTGTCTGTGTGTTCATTTGCGGTGTTCTGTACCTATATCTTTGGATGTGGATAGTGAAATATTTTTTTTTTCTTAATCGTCAGTTCAACTTTTGCAAAATAGTAGGCTTCTATTGTTTGTTCATTTGTGTTTAAAATAAAAAGCCTTCGTATCATGATGACAATTATTTGAATAGGGTCCAAGGGTCCAAATTAATTGTAAGTATCTCAACTATAGCTAATGTAATAACAGGATGGCATACCTTCCTTCGACCAAAGACATTCCTTAGAAAAAAAACAATTTACTCTTACGCTGGTACACAGTAGGTAAAGTTTCTTAAGACGGGTTCATAAGCTTGATTTTAGTTGGACAACTTTTGTTACGTAAACATAACCTTTGAATTTGGAATTCAATATGATTCAGTCTGTTTAGACGGTTGAAACGGTTAATCAACTTGTAGCGGCATTACTTGTGATGTTCTACGCCCCATTCGAACTACGCAACGCACTGACGTCACGCTAAATCCTGCATCGTGCAAGCAGAGTTAATCACGAAACTAGCATATATACAACGTCCCAACATCAACCGTCAGGCATTTACCCACCAGACATAACACCACTTAGTCGGAGGATCATCCCTTTTCCATGGAGGTTGAGTGAACTTTACACCCTGGTCCTCACACCTCTATAAACTAAAATCAAACCGTTTATCAGCCGCAGCAGTAGTAGGTAATTGTGGTTGTACTGTATTTATTAACTTTTTCACTTATGTACTCTCTATAATTACTCTAGTTGACATACCTAAATATTAATACAAAAGGGTTACTATAAAGCCAAGTTCACAATATCGGGCCCATTAATCTTCAAGTTAAGGCGAGCCCATCTGGTCCTTGTCTCACGCATGTTGCTAAAGTCGGCTAAGTGAGATGGGCTGCTAAAATATTCATCGCTGCGAATCTTGGTACCTACTGGAATCACTTAAGTGAACCCATGCGGGTTTGGGCAAATGTAAATACCTACTTGGTGTTGCGAAAGTTATTTGTTAAAAGTTAGTTATCATCATGTCAGCCGAAGAAGGTCCACTGCTGGACAAAGGCTTCCCCCAAGCTACGCCACTTCGATTCTTGCGGCCTTCACAGGGTGGGAGGCCTTCCAACTCTACGTCTTCTGGTTCACGGTAAGGGTAAAATTCAGCGAAAGGACAATGGAGAAGTCTATGCTTGGAATTCCCATACGTGATCGAATCAGGTGCGATGAGATCTGAAAAGTTCGTTCGGAAAAAAATTCTGTATAGGCCGACATCGACGCATATACTGTAACTATGATCACTAAACGAGTCTACTGCTAATTAATATAATAAATAATATGTACTTACTTAAATTGCTACAGTCCTGTTACATCAGTTATAGACAGAACTTCTTGCGTCAAAACAGTTTTTACAGTAGATTTGCCAAAATTTTTCGGCTGTTTTAATGGGATAGAGCAGTGGTGTCCCCGTGCTAATAGATGCGACAGTGTTGTTAGTCGTAGGTTCAAACCCGGACAGGGCTTACTCTCAAAACGGTGAAAATATCGTGAGGAAACCGACATGTCCTAGAACCAAAAAATTGAAGATGCCACATGGCGTCTACCAACCGGCACCGGTTCGCGTGGTGGATTATGGCCCACTCCTTCTCCCCGAGAGGAGGCCTGTGTTCCAGCAGTGGGGACATTATAGGGTAGTTATAATCACAGTTTTAATGGTGCGCGCTATCATTGAGTGATTGGTATGGTCTGACTAAAGACGGCAAATAAAAGTTTAACAATTACCTTTTTTTGTGAAATAAAATTACAAATATGTAGTACCTAATGTTCCTCCAAAACTAAATTAATCTCAGGCAGGTCCAAAATCCGTGTCGCTATATATCAAACTTTACTTTAGTTGTTGTTGACTTTTTTTAAATAAATTTCTGAGGAATTTATGAGAGAATTGAGGAAAATTTAGCTTCATTTATTTTAAAATGTCTAAGTAAAACAATAGGTATTAGGAGTTTAAGTCCGTTCAGTCAATACCCAAGGACGTTTATATCATAACGATGATGACGAGTAGTAGACGAGGGGCTTGTGGCTAAGTAATAGTAGCCGTACGGATCGATCGATCAGGTTAAGCTAAGCTTGCCGCGGTTGGTCCGTGGATGGGTGACCATCTTAACATACCAAGACCTCTCCGTGCCTCGGAAAGCACGTTAAGCCGTTGGTCCCGGCTGTCATTTGTAGATCTTTGACAGTCGTTACGGGTCGTCAGAAGCCCGAAAGTCTGACAACCAGTCTTTCCAAGGGGTATCGTATATTACCCAGTAACTGGGTTGTGGAGGTCAGATAAGCAGTCACTCCATGTAAAATACTGGTATTCAGCTGCATCCGGTTAGACTGGAAGCCGACCCCAACGTAGTTGGGAAAAGGCTAGGCAGATGATGAGATGATGATGATGACGAGTAGAATTTTAAGTGTTTCCTGTTAACATTTCGGCTTATATAGGAGTTGTGTAGCATAGAGCAATGCCCTTTTTGGTTTATAGTTATGCTAGTTACAAAAATTACGAATGCTCAATGTGAATAGAGCGCTACAAGGATCTTTTGAGACCTGCATGACATTGGCAGGGGTGCGTTGTTTCGCTTCCGGCCGTTGTTTAGTCCATGGTCGGAAGCCAACGCGTGGGATGCTATCACCTCTTTTTTCGAGGAGGTAATGCATGCAAAGAAGGCGGTGAAGAGAGAAAAAGACCATACTTCACTCGTACCGGAAGAGCAGCCGAGCGTCGAAGAGCACTCATTGATCTCCGGTCACCATGAGCAGGGGCCTGTGGGCCGAGAAACTGGGATTGACTGGAGAGACTGGGAGGACGTGTGGTACTGGGACCAGCCACACTTCGTGGCGAGGCCCGCTAAGCATGGCGGCCTGATACCAGTCGGGGTTGCGGCAAATGTACAAGTATCTCCCGGGCCCCCGACATATTGTAGTAGAAGGAACAGTGGGGTTTTAGTCGGTGAGAGCCCGGTATATCCCTCCGTTCTCCCCAAACGAAGGGTATCCAAGAGGATTTCCCGACGGAAAAAACAAAGTGGCAGGAAGCGTTGTTGGTAAACATTTATGAAAGTGTTTGTGAAATTATGACATGGTATTGACAAAACATGTTGGCGACATCCGTTCCAATTTCGGCCACACGCCGTAACGTTCTTGTAGCATTGTACGATTGTTTATTATCATGTTGATGATGACTTGGGCACAGTTAAGCCTCCTGAAATCACCATCGTACTAAAAGTAAGTAAAGTGTTTTATGCTCGGTCCTTCTTTCATAATTTGCCTAGCTTTTTAGCAAATATGTTGGGGTTAGCTTCCAGTTAAACGAGGTATTCCTCGTAGCGCTCCCGTTTTGAAACGCTCCCATCTAAGCGCTCCCGTTTTGTTCCTCCAAGCGCTCCCAAAAGGAGCGCTTCGAGGAACGATTAAAAACATTAAAATTTATTTCCTCGAAGCGCTCCCACGTTGAAAAATAGGGAAAAGCATGAAGTAATGAATTATATCGATAATTTTTAAAAACTCATGTGTGCATCATCGACATCGAAGTTGCTTAACCAAATTACGAAATTGAGAGAATAATATCTTTTTGCTTTCGACACTCTTATGTGTATACAAGGACCAATGTTATTGTGTAGGTATTCAAAGAGGATGTTATAAATAAAACGCATAGATATACTTAATATAAATTATATACGTATAATAATCACATTGCAGTAGACCTACATAATAATTACATTAGTACTTTGTGTGTACCACTAGCGACGGGGTGTGGACGAACGGGAATAACCCCTGGCGACTAGCTCCACGCCACGGTACTGTGACGTCATACGCATTAGCGAGTCTGCCAGCGCGACTGAATATTTTTCGAAACTTTAAATGCTAATAAAATAAAAACTACTGGGTATTTTTGAGAGAAACAAAAAGTTGTTAACTTGTATCCATACAGGCTATATTATGACAAACTTTCAGGCGATTTGGCAAAGTAACATTATCCATTACAAATAGGATATAAAAACATATTCCAAGTTACAATCACATTAAAACAACATTAATACTAAGAGTAGTATAAGTATGTATATTATAAAAATCTTTAAAATTAAAAATCACAGATCGTTTCATAATCTTAATTATTACTGACTAATTAATAAGTGTTCATTGGAGTTGCACAATTTGATCCCGCCAAGTCCGTTCCATCATCGGACTACTAGACGTACGGCGTTGCGCCACCGTTACATGGTCGACATCCCACCCATACGTACAAAGCGTTTTGGGAACACATTCATTATGCGTACAGCTAAGGAGTGGAATTCCCTGCCGGAGTCTGTGTTTCCTGATAGCTACAACCTAGGAGTCTTCAAAAACTTCCGAAAAAAAACATTGAGGTGTGCGGGGAAGGGGGTAGTAATGGGAAACATAATGGAGAGAAATCATAAGCTTTCTAAACAATAAAAAAATATGAATAGGTACATATGTCGGTAGATTATATTCATCTATTTGGTGGACTAAAAGATTTACAATAAAACAAAAAAAAAAAAAATTACCAAACCCGTGCGAAGCCGGGACGGGCCGCTAGTTGTATATTATAACAATGTGTTCTACTTATTATCGATAATTTCAGTTAGTATAGTCCCATCTCTATCCGAAAGTTAATCATGGGAGCGCTTCGAGGAAATAAATTTTAATATTTTTAATCGTTCCTCGAAGCGCTCTTTTTGGGAGCGCTTGGAGGAACAAAACGGGAGCGCTTAGATGGGAGCGTTTCAAAACGGGAGCGCTACGAGGAATACCTCAGTTAAACCGGTTGCAGCTGAATACTAGTATTTTACATCGAGTAACTGCAGGTCTGAACTCAACAACCCAGTTACTGGGTAATACGATACACCTTGGTAAGACTGTTTGTTAGACTTTTGGGCTTCTGGCGACCCGTAATGACTGTCAAAGATCCACAACTGACAGTCGGGACCAACGCACGGATTCAAAGGCACAGTGGGGTCTTCGTATGTAAAAATGGTCACCCATCTACGACCAACTGATCGATCAACCCATGCGGCTATTATTACTTAGCCATAAGCCCCACTTGCTTCTTCCTTTTCTATAGAAGAAAAAACTTACGCCCAGAGTTGTGAAAAATACAGCCTAAAATTACATTCCCACCTGACCTTTTACCTCACAAAATCTTTAAACACTCATTACTAAAATGTAATACATGCCACTTGTTCCAACAAAGCAATAAATTCTGGCTGAAAAACTACACGAAGCGATTCATGCTCTGTTTAACAAAGATATTTGGAAGCGGCCACTAGAATGATAAAATTTAATATCACGGCCGAAGGGAGCACATTGCGGCTATAATTTTAGCTAGAAGAATTCTATCCCTAATAACGGTTATTGGTATTTTATTATTACAGTTCTTTTTTCTTTTTCTTTTTTGCCAGGAATTCGAATTATGATTGTCTTTTTATTAGATTGAGGGTGTTTTTTTTTAATTCGTTTCTGATTATTTTTGGCTTTTTTGTAACGGTCGTTAGGGGCAGTAATGACGTAATTGTATATCTCCTTCTTTTTTGGAAATTGACACAGATACCAAAACCTCCTCAGCTATTTCGGATTTATTTTCAAGTTGTGGGGAGACATGGAGCAAGTGCTTATTAGTTCAGCTTGCATTTAAAATAAGCAGAGTAATATATAATTTAAGAATCATAGTTCGTGTTTGTTTAAGTGTCTGTTTGATAACGCGGGTTTCATTCGTAGATAGCCTAATTTCTATCAAAATTTTGGGAGCGAGAAAACTGTCTTTTGTATCCCAAAGTCGAGTTTGACAGATTACTATTAAAGCTGTTACAAGTGTTTATATTTTCGTAGCATCTTTCCTTTTTTAAGTATTGGTAAAAAAAGCAAGAGTTAGAACACCCCTTTTTGAGAAGCTGAAGTTGAAATATTTAAAAAAGAACGTTTTAAATGTTAGTGTTCTCTAAGCGGCAAACGTTTAGCATCGCACTGTACCGGTCACATAAACTGTGTGTATAAAATCACACTTAAGATAAGTGACAGATAATATAGAGGTGTACTGGTGAACCCTGTAATACGACAGAAAGAGAGGTTGCATTTCATGAAACTGCTGTCGAGGATGATAAGGTTGACCGCCTTTACGATACATTTTATTGTTTATCGTAGCTGTCTCTGAATTCTTTTTACTACAACTTTTTCCAGCAGTTAAGCCCGCGTGGAAGCTGAAAATTATCCCACTCGAACGTACTACCGGGATAAAAGTAACCTATGTGTTAATCCAGTTCATAATCATCTATCTGTGTTCCAAATTGCATCCAAATCTGTTCTGCTGTTTTTGCATGTTTGAGTAACAAATAAACAAACTTACACATAAACGTAACGTAACGTACGTGTTGTAACTTACAAAACATATCATATCAATTGCTTCATAATTTAAAACAAAATCGTTCACCGGACATAACCCCAAAAATCCCTCCATCCGTCAACACACAGTTAACCTCTTCCCAGGTCGCATATACCCTTAGATTTATCACCACATTATAACTGGTAATCACTGTTGATCGATCACGGCTGTCAGCTTCAGGCCACAGTCTATCAATCAAGCTTTTTGTCAAGCTCCGTCTATTGTTTAGCTGTTTATCTTACACTGTGGCTCGACGTAATCTATGACTCGTCATGTGAGGTTCGATATTCAAGAAACGATTAGCGTTGATCCTTTTTTGTGGAGGATGTGTTGTCGTTTGTAATTTGAACACAATTTTTTTTTTTAAGAACTGTGAATTTTGAATCTCATTTTTAATCAGTGTAAAATTATCAATTTTAAAGTCAACCTAAGTAAGTCGTAAGTCAATGTAATTATTCTGAACAAACTGAGGTATGAGTACATACTAGAAAAGTCAAGAATTGCATCAAAATTCCCATAAACTTAGTAGGAAATGACACTAAGATGTGAGACGTGACACTAAAATGTGAGAGAGAGTATGGCAGATCAAAATGTTTCAAAAGTTAATAACGAGAAATGCTCTGTATTTGGACAGCCGTTATCGTGTGACCATCCACGGCTGACTTAAAAAGCCAAAGCTTTAGATTAACAAAGCCGCAAATCTACAAAGTACAAAACCTCAAAATTAACCCACCAACCAGTAATAACCATTCTAAAACAGCTCTTAAACCCACAACCGTAACCAAACCCATTATATTTCTAAAACACAATTACATAAGACACTTTGAAGACTCGAAGACCATAACTTTGGCGGGCTAGCAAGCACCGAAGCAGTTGTAAAAGCATCGTAAAGACTGCTCACCTGTTCTCCATAAGGTAAGACCTGAGGTAATGAACCATTAATTCGCTGGAAGAGTTAGTGCACTTACAACGAACAATTGCAGATAAAGCTGGAAGAAGTGTTTCTCGGGCCGTTTGGTTAGAGGAAGGTGGGAAATTGGATGGAGGTATTTTGATTTTGGTTTTGATTAAGTTTGAAGATTAGAGCTCAAGTTTGATGTCAAGTTGCTCGTAATCTTGCTGGCTGGTTGACTTATATTTTTGTAGCTTAAATTTTTTTTGAGGATTTTAAAAGTGTCATTCCATAGTCAGTTCTAATTGATTAATTAAAAAATCATTGTTTTAAAGCCAACTAGGCAACAGAATTATAAGCTTTCAGGAACCAGGGAACGTTTTTTTATTCAAATTATTGTTATTTTACCGTATTATGTAAAATTAAAAATGATTGGCTCAATAGGTTGCGTGTATTATTTGCAAAGCAAATTCTTATTCAGGAGTAAAAAACAGATAAATTTTAATTGTGTTTTTGATTAAGTATCCTCATTGTGGCATAATGATTGTATAGGATCCTCAGGATACCCAAAATCAATACCACAACAGGTCAAATAATGAAAACCCAACTGTTTTTACCTTTTTAAAATATTCATCACTTTACTATAAGAAAACGAAATGAAAATTCATAATGAAATAACTTTTCCGCGATGTAGTAAAAGTTTAGAACAATTTTATTTATTAGAAAAGTTTTAACAATATGCTCAAACTTTACTACTGTAGTTTTAACTGTTCGCTAACTTTTCTCGATTGAACTTTGATTTACGTGAGATCTGTCACCTTTGGAAATTTCGAAAATATATTTCTGCCAAATATAAATTCGTTTTTGAACGTAAAACATATTTTTGAATTGTTATCTTTACATAGTATAAAACAAAGTCGCTTTTCGTGACTGTACGCTTAGATCTTTTAAACTTCGTAATGGATGTTAATGCGGTTTTCATCAATAGACAGTGTTTCAAGAGGTAGGTTTATATGTATAATACACCGAGCTCTACGCAGGCGAAGCCGCTGGCAAAAGCTAGTGTTTTTACCGACTTCTAAAAGAAGTAAGTTATTAATTCGACATGGCTGTATTTTTATTATGCATGTTCGGGCATAACTCCGTCATATACACCGTGACATTTTAGTCGTCTTACAACGGCAGCCCACTTCATGTATCCAATGACTAATAATCATTTATTTAAAAAAAATGAAATTTTTGAATATTTGCATAATTTAAAAAAATATAATTCACTAAGATGCATGACGTAGTTTGAAACACCATGTTATGGAGATGGAATGCAATGGTAGGTAGGTAGATATCTTCTACCGATTCATACGTAAACATTATAATATTTTCTTTGAACCTATTATCTTAATTAATGGTAACAATGTTGTAATTGCACCTAGATATATTTTATGACGGATAAATTGAGTAGACTACCTTTGTAAGACGACTAAAATGTCACGGTGTATAGACGAATTTGTAAAATTATTTTTTTTGTTCGAAAGGGGTTTATTCCGAAATGGTCCCATATAAATTTCATATAGATCTGATGATGCGTTTCGCAGACAGACAACGGAACTCTTCAAAAATGACAGCAAATCAACTGCAATTGCTCCTATCGCATAAATATGCATTGTTTTGACCCCAAGGATGATGAAATTTCGAATTGGTGTGTACTATAACTAAAAAGTGAAAAATAAAAACTTTTTTCAAAAAAAAAAGTAATTTTTCACTTTGTAGTGTTTTTTCGAAAGCCGGGAATTTTTTTTTTTTTTATTTATGTAAAGACAAGTGTGCAAGAATTTCTTTGATTATTTTACTACCAAGCCCAGAGATTTTATTTTGGTGTACTATATGTGTATAATGTTTGAGTAAATTGTAGCATTTCATATTCAATCTATAACAGAGCACCAGTAGTGCTATTCTGTACAAATCTCACCGTGAAAACTTAGGTGAAGTGATTTGGAAGTGAGCTGTTAATCCCTCAATTCCCTAGCGTCAGATAGTATGACAGTTCATTATAAACTCACGTCACCAGAGAGATTTTCACAGAATAAATACACTAGCAGTTCAATGAGACATACTTATCTAAAAACTAAAAAAAACAACCGCCTTTTGTTTTAGTTATCTATACCTATCCGACACCAATTTGAAATACCACAAGGATGATGTAAATCATCCTTGTGGTACTCAAAGTCAATCAAACCAAATAAATACATATTTATTCTATGTATAGCGGCAATAGCGGTTGATTTGCTTTCATTTTTTGAAGAGTTCCGTTGTCTGACTCCAAAACTCGTCATCATATGATGATGAATTTTAGAGGCGGACAACGAAACTCTTCAAAAACTAGATCTCTATATGAAAATTAAATAGGCCCATTTCAAAATAATCCCCTTTCGAACAAAAAAAGAATTTTGCAAATCCGTCTTTGTCTGGCAGAGATATTTATGCCCGAACATACATAAAAAAAACATGCCGAATTGATAACCTTATTTTTGAAGTCTGTTAAAAACTCAATGAAATAAAACGCAAACAAAATCAATTTACAATTCCAACACTCAACACAAGGAAACAAACACAAGAAAACACAATGTCAACATTTACCTGTTTTTCGAAGCGAACTAGGTATTTGCACGGTTCAACATGGTGCAACATCTGGAAAACGGTGAATTATAAAAAAAACTGTTTGCGATCCTTGGACCACTAGACCGCATTGCGATCGGTGCCCCGGGACGCTGGTAATTATCGGTGCCGACTAATTCATTACGTGAACGGTTTCCGTGCACTACGATTGATAGAATCAACACAATGCAACTGATTATTTGAAACGAGATTGAGAGCAAGAATGACCGAATGATGATAAAATGTATCTGCGTTGTAATTGGTCTGATATCTGACAGATTTAAATTAAAAACTGCTAAGGTGCTTAATAGCTAGATGCCATCCTTAACAGTAGAACCGTTTTAGTACCCAACGGTACTGTAGTAGCCCTAATAGAAGGTACGAAATATAACGTCATTACTAAAAATTATGGTCAACTTATATCTGCATTACAAATCACGACACGCTCATAAGACTTGCGTCCGCCAAACAATTCTACACTACCGTCCACCCCATATTACCTCATTTATTAGCGCGAAAACAATCGGTTTAGTAATAAGAAAATAATTGCAATACTTATTTATTATTTATTTGTTCCCCAGGGTATGGTTCTAGGGTTGATATGGTTTTTTTTAAGACTATTTGTATAGCACTAATGTTTAAAAAAAAGTTTTTTTCAGAATTTATCAATAACACAAATCACCCTGTATCATCAAGTAACAAAATCTGTTTGTACTGTCAAAATAGCAGCTTATTACTAAATCCTTATAAAAGTATATGTTTATGGTACTAATAACAAAAAAAAAAATTGTATGTTTGTTCCGGCTAATCTTCGAAACGGCTGGACGGATTTTGACGGGACTTTCACTGGCAGGTTGCTAATGTTATAAAGACTAATATTACTGTTCTCATATGTTGTGTCCGGAAGCATGTTTCCGTGGGATAATTTCCAACATCCACTCGAGAGACGCCGTGGGCACAACTAGTCATATTATACAAATATACTTGTGTACATAACAACTGCAATCTCGGGGTTCCGCTCACTCTGATACAAGTTCTGTTTGTAATGCTGATAACTTAAACAGTAATATTGCTCCTTTGCTGGTTTTAGACTGAACTGTTTAGTTTGTATTTTAGCTTGTTTAAGCTTATGCAGTTAAGCATAGCGTTCAGTTTTGTTTGGCAATTTTTCCTTTAATAATTTCGTGACAACAGAATCCGCTAATTTTTTTCGGCCTTTATATTAATGCTTCGTTGGTCCTGCGTTCCTAGTAGTTCAATGTCAGAACTGGGCAGAGTATAAGCGCATGGGGCCTGCTCTCTAAGTCCGACAATGATTCAACCAAAAATAAAATAACTTCTGTAACTAGCAGTGTGAACAAATGTTCTAACAGGCTCCACAAAAATATATTAAGACTTAATTTAAAAAAAATTACATGTTCACTATCCGCAAAGTTAAATTAATCATAATATTTAAACCACAGAAGCTTTTTCCCATGTATAGCGATGGAATGAGTATTGATTTCTTGTGCATTCTATTGTGGCGGCATCTACAGCGCTAGATGCAAACTGCGCATCGATGACCTGACGTCACAAAAATCCTGCATCGCGCAATCAGAGTTTACCGCGCGACTGGTATATTTGTCACCGTAAAATTGTAAATACCGTTAGATTTTAATCTGTCTCGTGAGATTGTGAACTGTTGAAAGATTGTGAACCATAACATACTGCTTACAATTTAACGCATTATGTTTTGGTAGATTATAATCCAATGAAGTGAAACCGTCAAATTGTGAAACGGCATGCGGCGGAACGCACCTCGCGAGCTGATAGGTTGAACAACATATGCCCCGCGCCGCCTTATTTGTTAATTCGTTTGTGGTCGAATGTAAACAAACAGTGTTTTGGTGATTATAAATTGATTTCGTGTTGAAAATAACTCACAAGTTAAGAATTAGTTCCATAAAATTGTTGTGGAAGTAAAATGAATCTGTGATTAATCAAAGAAATGCAGTTTGTAACTCTAAGGACACAGAACGGTTTACTGTGAGACCGACCAATCAGGGACAGCCTTCGGACAGTTGACAATTTAACTCGCGACAGATTGTTTTTTAAACACTTCATATACATACCGTCAATGATTTTTTTTTTGCATTACTTAGTATGATTAAATGTTTTTATGAAAGAGTAAATGTTTAAAATAATTATAAATAACAACGATCTAGTGCTTGGCTGAAAAAAAATAGTACTTTTGTTTATATTTAATTAAATAATCACAAAAAACTATCATAAATGCGTTTTTGCCAGCCCGCGTGAAATGAATGCTTTGACGGTAGAAGAATTGACGGTATGTCAATTTTATAACCAAATACCAAAATAACTGTAGAAAAAATAGCATACAAACTTAAAACCAATCCAGTGCATGGCTGAAAAAAATGTTTACTTTTGTTTGTATTTAATTAAATAATCACAAAAAACCTCCATAAATGCGCCATTGCCAGCCTGCGTGGGGAGAATGCTCTTAAGGAAATATTGTTTCACTTCGATAGATTATAGTTAAAAATAATGCGTAAAATTGTAAGCAGTACCTATGGTGCAGTTTACAATTTATCGACAGTTTATAATCTCGCGAGATAGATTATAAACAAACGGTGTTCACAATCATACGGTGACATATATACAACGTCCCGACATCAACCGTCGGGCTGTTCCTCACGAGACACAACACCCGTCTGGTCGGAGGATCCTCCGTTTTCTATAGAGTATGAGGGAATTTTACACCCTGTTCCTCATACCTCAATACTATTAACCAGTGCCTGTACTATATTATTGAGATAAATAAAGAGTTACAATGATTATGATTGCCACATTTGCTAATTGAGAATAAATTATGCTATTGGATGTTTCTATTTTCGAATTTAAAAAAAACACTATCCCTCTTACCAATAAATTCGGAATAAAGTTATACCAGGAATAACAAAGTATAACCATACATTTTCATAGGTAAACTTGGAATAACTTTATTCTGTGTTTATTAGTATGAGGGTTTTTAATAAACCTAAAAGCTGTTTTAGTTCAAAAACCCCTTTGAAGTAAAATAAAGTTTAGGTTTCGTTTTGTTGGATATAAAAGAGAATTCTTGAGTGTCTGGCTAAATGCAATTAATAGTGAGTACATAATGATTGTAATTAATATAAGTTTAATTAATTTGAAAAATGATTAGCGCTATCTTAAATATAATTTGTAAAACGAAATGATTATTAAGTATAATATTGTCTTAGTGAAATTCGTGAAAGTAATTTATTTTTAGTTTTTGTAATTATTAAAAGGTCAAGGGAAAGATATAAACAATTAACCAAAATGATTATTTTGTACGCAAACAAGGATTTTTTTAATTCGCTCAAGGTAAATGCCCTAAAAATTAAATTTTAGAAACGAAGTCTCACAAAACCAACCCTGTGCTCACTGTAATAATTTAACTGCACTTAACTTTTCACCAATTAAATCCCAGTCAAAAAAAATCGATTAAAAACAAATCGAGTTTCAACTTCATATAGTAATCAATGTGGACTACATAACTCCCTACCTGAATGTTACAGAATTGCGAAAACGAGATCAAAATTGTATTGGAAAAATCTCTTGGCTTGTGTACTTGCGTTATCAATGATCAAACTGAATACTATAACTTATCTGACCCTACAGACGATAAAAATTCCATAGAAAATATAATAAGTGTTTCCCAAATTTTCCAATTTTCCGAGCTACTTTTCCAATTCTTCATTCCCTTAAAAACCTTTTTGGACTAAAATTTTGAAGATAATTCGGAATAAAACCATTTTAAAAATTTTCCTTCACGGCTGCACGGGACACCCGGGTAGATGTAAAACATCAGAGTCATCATATCATATCAGCCAAAAGACGTCCACTGCTAGACATAGGTCTCCCCCAAAAGGGGGGGATTTGCCATAATTGCCACGCCTGGCAGGCGGGTTGGCGATCGCAGCATGGTAGTAAAATGCATAGAGAACGCTGCTGCCCATTATCTAGTAAGTCAGTTAGTAGCCTTCTACGACACCCACGAGAAGAAATGGGATGGTGCTATTCTCTTACGTCCGGCACCATACGAAACTAGCGCGACAGCGAGAGTTTCATGCCATTTTCCGTCATGGCAGTTTTAGTCAGTCTAACCCCACAATCTATCAAAGTCTAACCGCACCAATAGACGGTTCACATTAAAAAGCAATCTGTCCAGCCATTGTCAAGATTTGAACTTACCAACGCTATTTTTTACAGGGTTATTTTAAATTGGCTAGCTAAACTCCGCAGACAATGGGTAGGTATCGAGATGTAAACACGACCAAATTAAAATATTTGCTATTTTTTCGTACAGTTCGTTTACGTTGATACATCTGGCCATTCACGCACTTGCGAGTACTATGCACCTGCCCGTTCTGAACAACACTATTAATAAAGTCACCATATTCGGCGTTTCGTTAATATCTACTTTTCTTATTTTATGAGATAGTTTTTCAAACATTCCCAGCAGTTATATTTGTATATCTTGATGCATTAAAAATCCATATCAACGCTGGATTCGTAACTTCTGAAATCCAGTCTTGCGGTACGTTATATTTTTTAAAGTTCTCAGCTTGTTAAAGGAAAATCCTCACAGTTGAATTCTTAATTAGTGTTGACTTTTTAAATTAAATTCACCGCAGTCATCGCTTGCAGCTTTTGCAAAAAAAAAGAAAACTTTAAAACAGGGATACGTTGAATTATCTCGTTAGTTTTATTGGAGATGAGCCATATTGGGCCGACCGGCGAAAAACAATGTTACCCTGGTCGGGGTTGGGCATGCCACGAATGCGGCGGTAAGTTCAAGAATGGCTTGAGAGACGGCACGGCGTCCTCACCTACCGCCTGACGTAGGTCCTCGCCGGATACGGTTGTTTCGGGAGGTTCCTGTTTCGGATAAGTCGGGAGGAAACGCCCGGGTGTTTGCGAAGATCGCCCAGAGGACACGGTGGAGCATACGGTGGAGGTCGGCCCGGCTTGAGTGGAGCACCGCCGTGTCCTCGTGGAAGCGATCGGCAGCGGCGATCTCTCGCGCCCGGCCCTGGTCCAGGCCATGGTACGGAGCGAGAGTACATGGGTAGCCGTGACCTCCTTCTGCGAAGCAGTATTGCTAGCGAAGAGGGAGGCGGCGCACGTGAGGGAGAGGCAGTATATGCGCCCTCACGGCCTTAGTCACCGCAGGAGACGCCCTGGGCGTCGGGAATCCCAGGCTGAATTCCGGCCAACGTAGGCGCGGGCTTGCGGACGGCGAGTAATGGGTAGCTCGCTATCCGGTAAGGACCAAGCCCAGGTACACGCGCGCCTCAAAGAGATCTCAGCTTCAACTGGTCGGCCCTTGCCGATGCCTGCCAGGGGTGCGGGTTGTTCGAAAGTGATAACGTCGCCCCTGGCACACAGGCAACTAAGGGAACACGGGTGGGTTTTAGTCAGTAAAAGTCTGACACGACCTCCTGCTGCACCCAGAGCAAGACAAGTTATTTGATAATTTCCCACCATCAAAAAAAAAAAACCTTGTCGGGGAAGCCATCTTTATCATATTTTACTATTGCGCCGATCTTTACGACCATTCCTTCATCTTGAACAAATAATACCTACTTTGCCAAGAATTCTCTGCGAGTATTCCTATAACATTATTTTTTGCATAATACAGTTAAGTATTAAGGTCACTTTTCATTTATTTTCGCCAGTTGGTAGTTTTTAACCGATTCCCAAAAGGAGGAGGTTCTCAATTCGTCGGAACCTTTTTTTTTTATGTATGTTCCCCGATTACACGAAGATGGCTGGACCGATTTGGATTATATTTTTTTTGTTTGAAAGGGTATACTTCCTAGGTGGTCTCATGATCATCAAGTCTGGATCTGATGATGGGATCCTGGAGAAATAGAGAGAACTCTTCAAATTTTACAGGCACATTTGAAGCGATTTGGATAGTTTTTGGAAGAGTACTTTCTCGGAGTGGTCCTATTTCAATTTGGTGAAGATCTGATGAAGAACTTCGGAGATAGGCAACGGAACTCCTCAATAAATGGTAGCAAATGGACTAGAATTGCATTCTTGCAATCTCATGTCTGTCTATTGTTTACACCACTTCGTAACATAACATCACGCCAGGACGCTGTGAAGGGGTACATGTGAACCACTAAAAAGTGAAAAAAAAACTTTAAAAAAATAGACAATCGACTTCCAAAAAAAAGACTAAAAAGTGAAAAATAACTTTAATTTCGGAAGGCGGTGACAAAAAATTTAAATACATATCCAAAGTCACCGTCTTCCGAAATTAAAGTTATTTTTCACTTTTTAGTCTTTTTTTTGAAGTCGGTAGTTTTATATTTTATTAAAATGTATAAAACTAAATTTTTCAACAACAAAAAACACCTCAAGGAAAGGTCGCAGAAATTTACCGCGACGCTAAAAAATTAAAAGAGGACATCCTCGACCTGGGTAACATATTATTATTTGTTTTTGCTGGCATTAAGATTTGGGCCTAGCTTTGAATAAAACGTGACTGGTCTCCTTTAAATAATTAATTTCAATTTAATATATGGAAAAGGTTTTTGTTCCATTTTACAACTTCTCTACTTCGTAGTTCTTTTTTACCATACATAAATATCTTTTAGTTATTTCAGTTTCAACTATATTTGTTTTGTTCGTAAGTTTTTCGTCCCATTCAGCAAACTATGCAGAAATATTATCAAGACACCTGCATGGGCTACATGAATTTGTAAGCTTCCACCTCAGTATTTCAAAGTCATGTCCATTTATCCAAATATCGTAATAACAAAGAATTCCTGGATAGCTGCAAATCCAGGGGAGACGCGGGAGAGTTCAGACACACCCATCATGAGACTTAACGCCCAACGCGGCGTGATCCCTGATTTCCCCCGGGGCAGCGGTACTGCGCCGGTTACAGATGTACCCAGATTTGGATGTGGTAGTTTTCATCTTTATATATATCAACAAGACGGGTGACGATCCTTAGCACTGAGGGACCCAGTATGAAGAAGAAAACGTACGTCTATACTTATTGTTATATAAGCGAGTTCCTTTTATTCTTTACCAGCTTTTTCCAGCGGCTTCGCCTGCGTGGAGGACAAAAATTATCATAACCCAACGTACTGCCGGTTTATAAGTATCCTATGTGTTAATCCAGGTTATAAACTATCTTTAAGTCAAATTTTATCCAAAACCACTGACCACCCATCCATCCATACTCACAAACTTTCACATTTATAATATTAGTAGGATAGTATTAGTCGGATAAGTAGGATTCCGTAATGGATTTTCTTGCTGCAGGCTGAGCACGAGCACCGATTTGTCGACGGAAGAATAGACGTGTATATTAACTAAATGATCTTCAATAGGAGAAGACAGATGTTTTTCTGTTAATTATCACAGTTATACGTTCTAAACGAATCATGACTTTGTAGATAATCGTATATACTTTGTGGCCGACGAGTAGAAAGTTTGTTGATTTTGACAGTTTGGCAAGAAATATTCTTCTGAAATAGTCTACAATTATAAGGACCTGGATAAAGATCGTTAGAAACTAATGACAAAATGACAGATTGTAGAAGGATATCTACGGTGCGATGTCAAAAATGGGGAAACGAAATGTCACTTTGTATTGAAAAAGCACTGTCTATTCTTCGTAGAAATAGAAAGCGTCATGCCAAGCCTGCTGTTTAATGTCTTAATGTCTCATATCTCTTAGTTTATCTTATGTTTTGCTTTAGACGTAGTACCTAGAGTTTAATAGAATTATATGAATGGTATTCCCGATTGTATTCGTTTCTGTATTCGCTTTTTGACACCTATGAAGATCTTCCAAAAAAACTACATTCAGCGATTTCTTAAAAATATTCGGATTTTGTACAGCCATGATTGTATCCTATAATTGGCTCGTCTTTCTCTTCTAAGATCCATGGGATCATGAAATATTTAATTCCGTCGCGCATGACGAGGGCTCTCCTTATTGCGTTTGCACTTGACAAATTATATTAGAGGCCAAGGTATTTTGATTTTTATGGTTCATCGGACGATGTTTAATCACTTCCCTTCATTCTTTAATTGAATATCACTGATCTTCGTCGAGATGGAAGTCCAATATGAATTGCGTCTATGTGGTTGTATCTACCTACCAATTTTTTTTTGGCATCTATAAAGTCAACAAATGTATTTATTTCACCAACTTAAATGGTAGGACAGTTGACAATTTAACGCCCGACAGATTGTGATATAAGACTTTCATTTGGATAGATTATAATCTATCGAAAAATAATGCGTTAAATTGTAAGCAGTATGGTGCAGTTTAAAAATTATCGACAGTTTACAATCTCGCGAGATGGATTAGATTTGAACTAACAGTGAAGTTGAAGATTACAACTAACAGTGTTCACAATCATACGGTGACATAAACAATGGCAAATATGCATAGTGTGTCAATTTGATGAACAATTTATTACCCTGACATTGACATGACATTGTTTTGGTTTTGATTTTCAACTTTCAGAACACAATATTACAATGTTGCATCATTGACACCACACTATGTCGAAAATTGTTGGCTTCGTCAGTCTTGGTGCCGTCAACGTCAGATTTGCAATTCTCCGTTTCTTGTCAATTTTTTTTTTTTTTTTTCTGGGTGGGATATCATCAAATCACTTCTCCCGCTCTGGGTGGAGCGGGAGGGCGTGTCAGACTTTTACTGACTAAAACCCACCCGTGTTCCCTCAGTTGCCTGTGTGCCAGGGGCGGCGGTATCTCTTTCGAACAACCCGCACCCCCGGCAGGCATCGGCCCTTGCGGGCCCCATCTGTTGCTGCTGACATCTCTTTGAGGCGCGCGTGGAACACAACGCGCCGTCGACCCGGGCTTGGTCCTTACCGGACAGCGAGCTACCCATTACTCGCCGTCCGCAAGCCCGTGCCTACGGTGGCCGGGAATCAGCCTGGGATTCCCGACGCCCAGGGCGTCTCCTGCGAAGGCCACGGCTGTGAGGGCGCATGTACTGCGTCTCCCTCACGTGCGCCGCCTCCCTCTTTGCGAGCATAACTGCTTCGCTGAAGGAAGCGACTGCCAGCCATGCCCTCTCGCTCCGTACCATGGCCTGGACCAGGGTCGGACGCGAGAGATCGCCGCCGCCGATCACCTCCACGAGGACACGGCGTTGCTCCGCCCAAGCCGGGCAGACCTCCACCGTATGCTCCACCGTGTCCTCTGGGCGATCTTCGCAATGGAAACACCCGGGCGTTTCCTCCCGCCCTATCCGAAACAGGAACCTCCCGAAACAGCCATGTCCGGTGAGGACCTGTGTCAGGCGGAAGGTGAGGACGCCATGCCGCCTCTCAAGCCACTCCTCAAAGAGGGGACTTACCGCTGCAATCGCGGCGTGCCCAGTTTCTTGTCAGTTGAGTAATTAGGATTGGTATTGCCAAGATCTGTGGTATCAAATAAAATAATATGATCTGCCTATTCAACGAGATTTACTTTGAAAATTGCACCAATATACATAGTGTATTGTAATTTCGACCTACGGTCTGGTGGACTAAAATATACAATTGTTTTTGAAAATATAATGCAACGTTGTATATATACTCTGTGAACCATCAAGCAATGTTTGTTTCATCTGCTTTTGTATAATCTGCATCTTCTTTGTTTTAAAATTCTGCATCCTCATTTCTTTCGTTTAACTAAACCTACCCAAATCTTCATAATTCCACTACCTTTGCTTGCAGGATTTAATCACTAATAAAGCAAAGGGTGTTTAAAATATGCATCTGGGCTAACCATTTTTAAAATTGAGTCCAAAGCAGGACGTTCTTCTATCCTTTTCCCACGAGTGATAGTTTAAAGAACCTTAAACATAGTTCTGTCCCGCTCACCGTAATCGTATTTAAATTTGCATATTTAAAAAGATGCCAGGGAAAGCTGCAATATCCTCTCGTTTTGTATGCTTTTCCTATTTTAGATGGAGAAATATTTTTTGCTGCAAAGCGAGGGGGTGACGTTTGATCTCGGTGTAGAGGAAAGACGAGATTTAACTTCGTTTTACATTGCGCTATGTTTTCTATGGCAAGTAATGATTGCGGAAACACGACTCCTGGTTTCGGAAAAAATAATTTAGCTATTAAATCCAGATTTATTACTGCTTCTACATATTTCCATGCCTCGGACAACACGTTAAGTCGTTGGTTCCGGCTGGCATCCGTAGATCTTTGACAGTCATTACGGGTAGTCAGAAGACCAAATCTGACAACCAGTCTTACCAAAAGGTATCGTGTTACCCAGACTGGATTTTGGAGGTCAGATACGCAGTCGGTTCATGAAAAACACTGGTATTCAGCTACATCCGGTTACACTGGAAGGCAACTCGTATAAAGTTGGGAACAGGCTAGGCAGATTGATTTTTAGTCTTCTACGCTGTAAAATATGATAGTGTAATAGGTTCTTATAACATAATATCGTCTTGGGATACTTTTAGGTATCGGTTATTGGTGTGAATAAAATAAATTTGGAATTCACATTTTTTGTAGTTATATATCGGCGTTTCCATCCTAGTTCATCAATACTGGGAAAAAAATAAAAATGTATAGAAAACTGACTCAATTGGGACAGTTTCATACGCTTTTCAAACGGTCCAATCTGTAGCAGCAACAATAACTTCAATCTAAATAGAGTTTTCTAGAACAATGCAAAAATGTACTCGTATCGGACCATCCACTCCGGCTCAACTTTCAGCCAGTGCACTCGAATTTGTTCAGTGTATTAGATAGGTAGAGGAATGAGTAAAATTTTGTACAATCATTGGAGTTTAGTGGAACTACGTAGTTGATAAATTCAGATTTGGCTTTAAACAATAGGTGTACGTCGACCTCGTAATTGTCTTACCACTTTTGACAACAAATACCAGGAAAGTTTTAAGTTCATTAAAAATTCAACTACTCTATAGCTACATGCCTAAAATGAAATACAGTCGCACTGAACGAGTTTTATTTAATTACTAGCTGTACCCGCAACTTCATCCGCGCGGAATAGTTTTTTTACTATTATTTATATATCAATAAAAACAAATAAAATTTCTAAAATAAAAGTAGCCTAAGTTATTCCTTATTACATCAGCTACCTGCCAGTGAAAGTTCCGTCAAAAACGGTCAAGCCATTTCAGAGATTAGCGGGAACAAACAGACAGACCGACAGACAAAAATTGTAAAAAATGTTATTTTGGTATATGTACCGTACGTATTTATATATATTCATATGCATGTAGCAAAAAGCGGTTATTTTAATATTACAAACAGATACTCCAATTTTATTTATATGTATAGAAAATGTATAGATATTGTGAAATACCGAATTTTTATGTATTTTAATATGACCAAAAATTGCACTCTCTCCCCTCAGACATAGCAGTGTAACTAAAGCACTTATACCTCAGGACACGAAGACTCAAAGCGATTCATAGAACTGACACCTTTTACGAAAAGGGAGCGGAAAGTAAAATATTAAAATTTAAATTAAGGAAACATCAAAGTTTTCAACGTTGCATTTTCTTTTACCAAAGAATCAGAACTATACAAGATTTTTTTCTGGTCTGACAGAGAATTCGAAAGCTCTTTTATCCACAGAAATTATGAAGCTCCGTTTAAATTATGGAATATTTGCGGGAGACAGTAAAAAGGATAAAACGTCTTCTGGTGGTGAATACCGAATTGTATCTGTACACTGTGTCGGTAAAAGTTTGTGTATTGCTGCAAATTATATTAATATTTTCTACAGTCGTTTAGTTGAATTTGTTGACCAACGTGGCACTTTGGTCTGGTGGTCGCGAGCGCTACTGCTAAGCATATTTTGGAAAACAATCCGTTTGAACCCTGAATTAACTGGGGAAGAGTTATACAACGTGTAACGGAAAGGGTATATACATACCAAGGGCACGGTTTCTTTGGATGATAGCAAACGATATTGGAAGGGTTTAATCCTATCTCTACATGTTCGGAAGTTATGAGAATTTTTACGTATACATTGATACCAGAAAACGAACTTTCAAATTGAAATAAACACATCAGTCAGAAGATATTTATCGTGATATTGGCCAGTAACGTGGAAAGTTGTTGACCTACGTAGTGCGGTGACACGTTTGATACGGTTTGAATTTAAGAAACATATGAAACCGAAAATTTGGTATCAATTCTTAGAGTATTTTATTTTGAGCTGAAACTATGTATAGTGATTCTATACCAGCTGTTATCTTTAGTGCTTAAGGATAGCAATAGGGTATCTGTTACACTCAGTTTTGAAAAGTGTCTTAATTCGATTCTAAGATGCTAATAACGACAAAAAAAATATAATGAATCGATTAGTGCCATAAAAATGCATTTAAAGTTTTACATTTTCATATTGCGTGCGTAATTTGATGAAAACGCTGGACGCAATGGACGCCATATTGCTCGGTGCGTATGACGTCAGTTTTCTGTATAAACAAATAAGTTGATATTTTGTATAATAATTGTTTATTATTAAAAATAAAATGTTATTATTCTACATATCGTTGGTTTGCTGTTCCTGAATGTAAGATATTATTTCAATAAAAATTACTTTGGTTACGAAAATAATAAAAGCACAGTTGTTCAGTTGATTAGTTAAAACAGCGATATGACGTAATAAAATCGCGGTTACTATTTCATAGTGTTCATTCATCTTTGAATTGAATTTTAAAATGTATTTTGTTATTTCATGAACCAACATTTTCAGACTGGTTTTTGCCTAGGCTATCTCAATAATATATTTTTAGATTTTTTCTCATAAATAGTAAAATACCCTATTGAGGTCATATACAGCTGGCTGGCTTCTAGATTTGCAAGTCATTAGAGAGCCAAATCGTAGAGCATAAACCTGTGAGGAAATCGAATTGAAATCTTACTTTAGAAATTCTTAGAGAATGGAAAGTTGAGTATCCCCATTAATTCGAATGTTAAACTGGCTCGGTGGTCTAGTCATTTCAAAGGCAACTGCTGGGCAATAACGTACTGGGTTCGATTCCCAAGACGAGCAAAGTGTAATTGGGTTTTTCCTTTAGACATTTCTCAGCAGCAGTCCGTAGTCAAAACTTGTGCCTGGTTGACGGCAATAGGTCGTTCCCCTATGACTCAAACTCAAAGCATTTATCTACATCTACACTAATATTATAAAGAGGAAAGATTTGTATTTTTGTATTTTTGTATGTAACGAATAAACTACTTGACCGATTTCAAAAATTCTTTTGCCGTTAGAAAGCTACATTATTATTGAGTAATATAAACTATATTTATTACTAGAAAAAATTAGCGATCCTTAGAAATCTCTACTAAAGCAACCCAAGGTGTAAAAAAATTCGCCATAAAATGTCTTTCATCGCATGCGCTACGGAAAGTATTGATGATAGAACAAAAAAATGTTCTACAGTATTATAGAACATATCAATATCTACAAAAAACTTCCATATTATGTCCAACTATTGTAGTTACGTCACTATAACTACTTTTTTACATTTTAAAAGTTGATAGAAATGCCGACCAAAATCAGACCATGTTATCCATGCCTTTGTAATAATTCATAACCAAATAAATTTTTTCATATTCAAGAATGTTTCAATACATGTTGATTACTTTTTGAATTATTGAAATCGGACATTCCATTCAAACATTATTATGAAATTACTGACTAAAACCCACCCGTGTTCCCTCAGTTGCCTGTGTGCCGGGGGCCACGGTATTTCTTTCGAACGACCCGCAACCCTGGCAGGCCTCATCAGTTGATGCTGATATCTCTTAGAAGCGGACGTGGAACACAACGCGCCGTCGACCCGGGCTTGGCCCTTACCGGACAGCGAGCTACCCATTACTCGCCATCCGCAAGCCCGCGCCTACGGTGGCCAGGAATCAACCTGGAATTCCCGACGCCCAGGGCATCTCCTGTGGAGACTAGGGCCGTGAGGGCGCATATACTGCCTCTTCCTCACGTGCGCCGCCTCCCTCTTCACGAGCATTACTGTTTCGCAGAAGGAGGCGACGGCTACCCATGCACTCTTGCTCCATACCATGGCCTAGAACCAGGGTCGGACGCGAGCGATTGCCGCCGCCGATCGTCTCTACGAGGACACGAGGGTGCTCCGCTCAAGCCAGGCAGACCTCCACCGTATGCTCCACCGTGACCTCACGGCGATCTTCACAATGGAAACACCCAAGCGTTTTCTCCCGCCTTATACGAAACAGAAACCTCCCGACACAGCCGTGTCCGGTGAGGACTTGCGTCAGGCGGAAGGGGAGGACGCCGTGGTGCCTCGCAATCGTGCCATGCCCAGCACTGCGTTGCGACAATCACATTCTTCATGTCGCCATGAGATCCCGCCCGAGCTCTGTCCACTGTCCCGCAATTTCTCGCGGCAGCGGAGTTACGCCCCGGCGTTTGCCCTCCTCGCGCCACTCCCAAGTGTGCGCAAGGACATTTGCCTCCAGATTCCATGGCGGCAATTCGGCAAGGAGGCCCGCCGCTTCACCGGAGATCGTACGGTATCCCCGGACCATTCGGATGGCCATAACCCTATGGGACGCGTTCAGCCGGCGAGCTGATCGGTGCCTTAAAGAAGGCGCCCACACCGGTGCCCCATAAAGGGCCATGGACCGCACGACCCCGCATAGAGCCTCCGGCAGGAGGCGTTTGGACCCCTAGATTTGGCAGGAGCCGCTTCAAAGCAGCTCCAGCCCACTCCAGTCTTTGTTTTTATTTTGAACATTTGGACAAATTGAGTCATGTACGTTTTAATTAGCATACTTATAAGTTAAATTATCTTTTTATATCCCAAAATGTTTAAAAAAAAATGTCCACCGGTGCGATTCCGGGACGAGCCGCTAGTTTCAATTAAACCATTTACAGGAACTTTTGTATTGTCAAAAAGTCGATCAGTTGGGAAGTTGAAGCTGGTTGCCCATTCCAAAACGTAGATATCTATGAATAAGCACGGGCAAGAAACTTTTTAAGTGACATGGGACTTCTGGTGAAATGTGGGTGTAAAATAAATCCAAAGTCAAAGTCCAAGTTTTTTATTTGTAAAACATAGGTAAAACACACCTTTGTGTTGTGTTTAAAATATGTACAAGTACACTATGTTTTGCCGTTGACGGCGTACAAATATAATTTAAATACTAATAGTAAGCAATAGTTACTTAAATCTACATTTTATAATACATTTAGGCTAAATGTACTTTTTAAAATAACTGCTACTACTTACAAATAAACCCAAAATATTTTTTTTTATATTATTGCACATGTTTATCCTTATACATAGCTATCATTATTATCTTCTAGGTATTCATTAACTGAATAGTACGCCATCTGCGCTAAGAAGCTGCTTAAATATTTAAAAAAATCACACAAATCGCGTTTGTCTCGAATAGACTTCGGTATTTTTAACCCCCGACGCAAAATGACGGGGTGTTATAAGTTTGACGTGTCTGTGTGTGTGTGTATGTGTCTGTCTGTGGCATTGTAGCTCCCGAACGGATGAACCGATTTTGATTTTGTTTATTCTGTTTGAAAGGTTAATTCGTCGGGAGTGTTCTTAGACATGTTTCATCAAAATCGGTTCAGCCGTTTGAAGATTATCAGCTCTTTTATAGTCGTTGAAGGGATTTCAGCATCTTCCACGGGTCTGATAAAGTCGAAATTTGGTATTCTATTACTTCAATGATATTAGACGAACAAAGTAACCTTGAACTGATGTTGGAGCAACACCTGGAATTTCCAGGATACCCAAGTAACTCACCAAAAACAGCAGAAGTATCGTGTATGGGCTCATTGAAAAGGTCTCAATGAATAAGTTATGGATAAATGGTGATCAGGACGAGGAATGAGGATAAATTAGTAACAAGTTTCACTGTGGGAAACATACGCAATGCTGCGCAGATTTAAGCGAGACATTAAGTTTAAAAAGTAGGAAATAAAAGTTAAATTAAAAATTTAAAAAACCCCCGACCCAAATAAAAACGAAAAAGTTAAAAATAATATTTATTGGCCATTTAAGTTGTAGGTAATATTTTGATCAAGGCTTGGTCAAGTCGGGGGACGGTCAATGAAAACGCCAAACAGAGGAGGCCTAGCATTTTCATGAGCCATCCCCAGAAAGCCTTGATCAAAATATTACCTACAACTTAAACGGCCAATAAATATTATTTTTATTTTTTATTTTTTTGGGTCGGGGCTTTTTTAAATTTTTTGTTGTAGAAACCTAAAAAAGCTTTTTGTGTAGAATGCTATGTTATGTGTATTAGAGCAAATTTCATGGTTGCGACGTTCCAACTTCTGTAGTTCAAATTGATGAATGTTTGTTTTTTCCACCTGTGCCTTCGGAGATTACAAAGGTGATTTTTATTTCTTTTTTTTTCTCTGGATGGGAAATCATCAAATGACTTCTCCCACTCTGGGTGGAGCAGGAGGGCGTGTCAGACTTTTGCTGACTAAAACCCACCCGTGTTCCCTCAGTTGCCTGTGTGCCAGGGGCCGCGGTATCTCTTTCGAACAACCCGCACCCCTGGCAGATTACAAAGGTGATGAGTTATGTAAGTTGATCTTTTTTGTTCGGCCTGACAGTTCAACAGTCAGTAATGTACGTAATCTGAAGAATACGGTTGACAAGGTTTGCTTATAATATTCTCAAATTACAATAACTTAAATCGTAAGATAAAAATTACAAGTCCTTTTATAAAATCAGCCCATAGTTAAGTTAATGGTTTTTTCAGTAGACTTTGAGTTTACCTAGGCCCACGTGGTTGATTACGGCCCCTCCCTCTTACTGAAAGGAGACCTTTGTCCCAACAGTGGGAACTTCATATGCCGATTATGATTATGATAAGGTACATTGGAATTACTTTCATTATTTCATATTATTGCAATTTTTGTGGTAACATAATGAGAACCAAATTCCTATTCATAAAACGTTATTGATAGGTATATAAAAGTAAGCTTTTGCCATTGACTTCGCCCGCGTGGAGGTCGGAAATGATCTACGGGAACGTACTACCGGGATGAAAAGTATTCTATATGTTAATCCAGGTTAAAACTATATGTGTGCCAAATTTCATCCAAATCCGTTCAGCCGTTTTTGCATGATTGAGTAAAAAACATCCAAACATCTTCACAAACTATCACATTTATAATATTAAATAGGATGTAGTAGGATTAAAATCAATATTTAATATAGTGTGACAATGTGAAGCTCACCGCATAATCCGATGTGACTGGGAGCACTTACGTGTGCCATACGCTTCCATACTTGATGGAGTTGGAAACTATCAACTAGGTGTAAGTACTTATGTATTATCGTGTAAGGTATATCGGTGCCTCTTGCCACGGCTCCAAACTTAGTGGTAACATTCTGCTACATGAGAATAGTGTAAAGGCTTCTTCAAACAGCCGCAACGCGACAGCGCGACGCGACACTTGTGGAACAATTTCCATTAAGTTTTCGTAGAAATTGTTCTACGAGTGTCGCGACGCGACCGTCGCGTCGCGCTAGTCTGCACGAGCCTTAACACTGGTACTGTTTGAAGTTTCGATTTCATCTTACATTATTGTAAAATCTTTTTAATGGCTGAACAAGAAACTAATACAACTTTTACAAATCGATTTTTTTTTAATAATTTTTAAAAGATATTTCTTATCGTATAAAATGTCAAGTGTCAAGTAATTAACACAATTACTTTTCTATTGTTATCAGACTCAATGAGTAAGTATAGGCCTAACAGACGAGGGGGCCGTTTTAATAAAACCCAAAGGTGTTGCTATTGAAATGAAATAAATTTATATAATATCTAAGTTTTACTAACTTAAATATAAGCTAAAATTACCAACTAAGTATTTGTCTACTAAAACCATTTTAGTATTATATTACCACTATGTCGATTCTCTTTCCAATAAAAGGAGAATGGGCAAAAATGTATGAAGCCTGGTACTCGGCCCAATAGTCATAATATATATATCATTGGGAAGGTCTTTTTACAAGGATTAATGATAACCAAGTCGCTTGTCTCCATTTGCTGTCGGAACGGAGTTATTTTGTGTTAAGTATTTAATTTTTTTTTTAGTATTTTTTTTTTGTTTTTGTTGATTTTGTTAAGATAATGGTGATATTATATCGTTGTCTTGTATAGAATCATGTGTGTGTTGATTAATAGGTACTAAAATGAATAAACACTCAAGAATAAAAAAAGAAAAAGAAAAGAAAAGTAAGAAACGTTATTTATTTTTTTAAACATTATTATCAGTAATGATATCATTGAGGAACGCTGCAGGAGCAGTGAAGCCTTCATGTCTGGCATATCCTAGATACCACACGATTGAAACTATATGAGCACAAGTGCCGACTGTTCGTCGTCCGGTCAAACATGTGCAGTAATAATTGCATAAAATGTTATGGATATTGGTTTCGTTTTCATTAACATTGTTTTTTACCAATACATAACAATAATACGTTTTTGACCGTACGTGACGCGACTGTATGCGTCCGCGTAAAAGCCAAGTATCTTCGTTTATGCCATATTCAATTAAATCTTGAAGTGCACTTTCTCTATATATTTCTAAAATGTATAGTCCATTTGACAAATGCTCGTTGCAGTAGGATCGGGCTAGCTTTAGTTGATAGGTGCCCAAAGAAAGTAAAATAATCTGTTCTTCCGTCAGTAGTGGGAAGTTCTGTATTTCTTGACTTTCTATTCTTTGAAAATCTGCTCTTCGGCTATTCAAACGTTTTCTTTCTACATAATCATAAAGTAGATTCGGGGAATCTATTCTCTCCCTAATTATGTTTAGGAAGGCCTCTGCATGAATGTTATCATCGATGGGTATGTGGAAGTTATTTAACATAGCTGCGGCGATTTTAAAATCAATGAACATTTTTGGTAGTGTTTTATTAAAATATTTATGCCGCAAAAGCTTGAAATCTCGTTTGAACCTCCCGTTCACCACTTCCACTACCCACCGGCATATTGTAACTGATCGAGCTTCATTACCTTGCTCTGTAGTTAACTGTGTCTCCCATCTGTCTTTAGATGGTGGAACGTAGGATTCATATCCACATGCTTCGATAGCCTCTAAACTGTCCCGGAAGCCGCGATCTAATATGAAGACATCGTTCGGTTGAAGAAAGCAATGTAATGGGTTTTCTCCATCATTCATTATGTCGCTCATGATGTTCGCATCGGTCTTAGTGGCAGCGTATGGTCCCAAAACATCGATTATATAGCCATTGGAACACACAAGTAAAAACGGCTTTAGCAAATTCTGGAACTTATGCAGGCTATAAGATAGACGCTGGAACAAGAAGTTCGAGCTTTTATTGATATATATATAAGTCCCATCGCATATCACGATAGCTTTATTGTTTTCTTCATTGCCAAATAATCCTCTTGGTATAGTAAGGTTCTTTTCTAAAACGTCGTTTCTGTTCATATGGTCCACTCCCAAGTGTAATATTACATATTCATTTATGAGGCATTCGCGCACAATAGTTAATAAACGTTCCAGTTTTCTTCGTGACATATTAAATAACGTCGCTAGTCTTTCATCTGAGTCTCCGGTACGTAGTTTCGTAAGATATATGCCTAACGCAGTTCGAGGCTCCTTGCACCTCTCACTTAGTGACGGTGTTTGTTGTAGTATGGAATCAAACTGTTCGCAGTTGCGTCCTGTCCAAAAGTGCATATCCTCGTTGCTTAAAGCACCTCTCGTGTTGAAATCTAGCCTAGGTCCACGATTTAAAGCCATTCTCAACATGTCACAAACGTCACTAAACTGTTGTGCATTGAAGTTATGTGTGACATTGCAGAATTGAGGCAGCTCTTCCCAAGAATTGCTCTCAAGGTGTTGTCCACATACTCTAGCACCGTCTGGAATATATAACTTATATTCACAGAAAATGTGAATCTTGATCGTCTCTGGTATTCGATGGCGGGTTGTGTTTTGGCAGGTGTTAAAGATACAATGCCCTGGAGTGTTTGGAGCTCGAGTGTAGTCTGGAACCTGAAGTTCTCGTACATTCTGTTCTACTTCTGCAGGTGGTCTTCCTACAACGTTGTCAATTCTCTGCCAACATCGGTGACACACACGTCGTGTGTTGTTGAACTCCACCTGAAAATAGTAAAATACGATCTTGTTGATGTAATGTTGTATTTTTATGAAAATATTTAAAACAATGCGGGTTGTAGGCTAAAAATTCAGGGCTAAAGTCATAGCATACTTGTATTGTTTTCACATTTTAAGTAATGCAAGTAAAAAAATATCTTATGTATAGCCGAAGCGACGGCTTAGTGAATAGAATAGATAACAATATCAAACGCACAATAAGTGGTCAGAAAAGTGTTTCAATAATAAGAACTATAAACGTGCGAACTAAGTCATAAAAGGATTGTGAAAAAGCTGCACAAGTCATTATTGATATAAAGGAATGCCGCTCAGACGCAGGTATCTGGGATTACACGTGTTTTTTTTTCTATGAAGCGCGAACACTATTCTATTCTAAAAAAACACCCACAGCTAAAATAAATACGTGCAGTTGGTAGTCTACAGCTCGTTTCGGAAACGCATTTTTACACACAACACTAGGACAGTTCAATAAGACCTGTAAGTGCGAGTAAAAGGTCCACTTAAAATGATTTATGACTCAGTTCGCACGTTTCTAATGGCTCAAGTATAAAAATATAACATACAATAATATTATAAACAAACCTCTTCTAAAAAGAAAAATTGAAGCTGGTGAAGAGCGATATAGTTTAATGAAGTACTAACCTCCAGAACGGCGTGTTCTCGTATATATGCCACAAACTCGGGGCGCATTCTTGGAAGATCATCAGTCAACACGTGCTGTTGGTATCTAGCACGATGTAGGCCTCGCCGACACATCACACAGTTGCGATGTTCCTCCATAACGATGTTCCAAATCGAAAAACACAACAATAGTCCACAACACTAGCCAAGATAAACGTTTATAGCGGGTAACAATGTCCAAAAGGGGTAGCCGGGGTCAGTGATGAAAACGGTATAAGAAAGTACTAGATATGTAATAAACAGCAGCGGAACGTCGTCTCACGCACAGAACGATACGACGACTAATGAAGGATGCGGCACAAAAGGTTGTCCACTGGCACCGCGCACCGCCCACCCCACCCCTCGGCTGGTTCCCTATCCCCGAGTCACCGTAGTTTCAAAAAACAGAAATACACTTTACTTTACTTTACTTTTATAATATACTTTTTTATGTAAAAATACATATTTTCAAAAGTCATCACCATTATCATATCATATCACGAAATATTATGCATGAATAGTAACACAATATATTTCTCGTTTTAAATAATGTTATTTTACATTGTTATTTTTCGTATTTTCAACCATGATAGGTATGTAATATTACTGTATTTGCAATTATGATATTAACTAACTTTGGGGGCTTCCCGAGGTTTTCGGACAAGGATTTGGGACAAGTCGCCATAGTAAATATTTTTCCTGATTAAAAGATCTATCCAATGACGCCACAATGATTGCTATTGGAGCGAGTACCAAAATGCCCAATCTCCTTTATGCAATAAAATATTTAACAACTTTTTATTTTTTAAAGTAGGTATTTTTTCATGTCATCTTGACATCTCTACCTTTTTTTTTGTTGGCATCCGTACTTACTGTCATAGAGAAAACCTTTATTGTTAATGAGCACAAACTTTGACTTAACGCGGAAAACTATTAAATTATAAGAAATACATTTTCGTTACATTTAAATAGTTTTGCTTTCACAACTCAATTGTAATATTTGTCGATCAAATTCAATAAATTACCTATACTCAAACGCTAGCAATAATAGGCAATACGTCCAAAATGAAATCACGTGTCGTCACGATGGTGGACAGACCGTATAGAAATTCGTCTGAAAATTTCAATTGTCCATAACTCAGTGTGAGTAGACGACATATATACCCGAATAGTGAATACCAAACACAACCTTATTAAGGCATCCGTAAACTCGGAAACTCGCTAAAAATCCTCCGACAATAGTTACAAGTTTATTAGAATTCATCCGAAGACTGTAACAAAGCTCGTCCGAGCGTGTTATGGAGACAAAATGAAAACGGCCTTGTAATCTTACAAATTGGGTGCTCCGGTACTCCGAATGTATTATCTCCTTAACTTAACCACCTTGCACACTATGCGACTTATGACGGCGACAGCTCGACGACAAAACGCTGACCTGTCGCATGTAACTGTCATTGAGTGTGCGCGTGCATAGTGCGTCTAGACAGTGCGACAACAAGCGAATGTGCGACTGCCTCTATTCTGTTGTTACAAGTCTGCGACTCGACGTGTATGGAGCTTTGAAAATAATAAATGGTATTTCAATAGGAACAAGGTATCTTTGACAACCGGTGGCGGCCATATTAGATTTTCTATTGGCGCAATTTTTGACAGATGTGTCATTAAATGTTCATAAAGATGAGATCTGACGGTCATGTTTTCAACAAGATGAAGCCACCTGTCATACGCCAGAGAAACAGTCAATTTATTGAAATAGAATTTCAACGGGTATTTTTTATGGGTTTACAAGAAATCACTGGTGTCTGCGAAAAAGCCAAAAACTGCCAAACATCTAAAGAGTAACATCACACGCGTCATGAATGAGATAGAGGTGTCATTGTCAAAAAGTGATGGAAAATTTGACCTTTCGTTTTCACGCTACTACATGAAGTCAAAGTGGTTATTGAAATTATTTGGTACTAGCTTTTACCAGCGGCTTCGCCCGCGTGGTGTTGTAAATTATCCCACGGGAACATACTTTTGGGATAAAAAGTATCCTATATGTTAATCCAGGTTTAAAACTATCTGTGTGCCAAATTTCATTCAAATCCGTTCAGCCGTTTTTACGTGATTGAGTAACAAACATCCAAACATCCTCACAAACTTTCACATTAATATAACATATACACCGTGACATTTTAGTCGTCTTACAACGGAAGCCCACTTCATGTATCCAATGTACCTATCCATCTTTGCACCTATTTTCTTAATTAATGGTAACAATGTTTGAATCGCGCCTAGAGGTATTTTATGTCGGATACATTGAGTGGACCACCTTTGTAAGACGACTAAAATGTCACGGTGTATAAAATACTAGCTGACCCGACTGACATTGTCCTTTTTTTTTTTTTTTTTGATGACGGGGGGAAATCCTCATGGATGTCCTCCGCCCCGGGGAGGGCGGAGGGGTCTGTCAGACTCTTACTGACTAAAACCACCCCGGTGTTCCTTCTCTCACTTGCACCGGGGATCACGGGAACTAGTGTGACTTCCGCGATCCCCGGCTAGTGCCGGCCCGCCTCTGCGGGCCACCTCGCGATAGGGGGGGAGTGAGGTGTTAAACTCCCCCCTTACGCATAGAGAGGCGCGCGTGGAACACTACGCGCCGCCATCTCGGGTCCTAACAAGTAGGGGGCAACGAATTTCCCCAGATCCGTTGCCCCTGGACCCATTTAGGGGGGCTGGAAGAGGGCGTTATCCGCCCTCCGCCGACGCCCGGTGCGTCTGCTGCGGATCGGGTTAGCGGAAGCAATCTCCCGCTCCCTCTCCGCAGCCTCCTTCTGCGACATGACTGTTTCGCAGAAGGATACCACCGCGTCCCAGGACTCCTCGCTGCCAACCATCGAGTCGACAACGGCAGGCAGCGACAGGTCACTGCCGACTCCTGAGATGAGGGCACGGCGCGGCTCCTCCCAAGCGGCACACTCTACCAGCGTGTGCCACGCCGTGTCCTCCCGACAGTCGACGCAGTGGTGACACCGAGCGTCCGGCTCCCTGTTTATGCGACACAGGTACTTGCCGAAGCAACCATGCCCCGAGAGCACCTGTGTCACCCGAAACGACAGGGAGCCGTGCCTCCTCCCGAGCCAGCGCTCGAGTACCGGTCGGACCGCCCCGATGGTGACGGGGCCGGCGGTAGGGCATGAGAGCCTGTCCCGCCATTCCGCCACCAGGGCAGCGCGAAGCTGTGACCGACGCAACTCCAAATGTCGCTGCGTCAGCCATTCGCCCCGCGCCCTCGAGACTGACATTGTCCTGTCTTAACTATGAATATTGAACTCGCATTGGTATAATATTAGAAAAGTTAATATGGTCGTTAAGTTTTCTTAAATTTTGTAATGTTACGCGCAACTTTCTGAATTTTTCTTTCATAAGAACCTTCTCCTAATAATAATATACACAATAAAAACGGAATTGCCAAAATTGGTCCAGCCGTTCACGTGTGATGCCGTGACCAAGGGAAATAGGGATTCATTTTTATATATATTATATAGATTAGTAGGAAGTAGGATTCCATACATACGGCCAAAAACAACGCGTCGCGTCGCGTCGAGCGGGACGGCTCTGTGTGGCGTCGTCCGTAATATCTAGTACATTACAACTGCTCAGCGTCGCGTCGCCGTCCCGTCCCGCCGCGCCGCGCCTGCGGTTTGCAGCGACCTTTAGTGTAAACAAACAATGTGTACTTATTTCAATACAAAGCCCCCTAATTGTGTAATAAACTATTAATTATCTGAATTTGTATCATTTTGAAGTATACTAATCCATTGCTCCATAATGTTAGAAAATTGTGTCTGATCAACAACGTAAATAACGCAATGAATGTTGTTAAACTGTCAAAATGAAAGCCATTCTTACTGTTAGTGCATAACCCAATCGGTCCCTATTGAATAGCCCTATGTATGAAAGTTGTCGGTCGCAGCCTGCAAGCGTCTTGTCGTCGAGCTGTCGCAGTCGGATACTGTAAAGATGGTTTAGACTTCACTCATTCCTCAGTAATGAGTTCACCGCAGAATTAGGAGAAAAACTGCTGAAAATGTAATGAGAAAATGTATTAAATTCTTTGTTATCTTCTCAACTTTGAAGAGTAGGTACACATTTTTCTGAAGAAATCTTCCACAAAATTAATGAGAGGGACGTGGATTGTTTTTAAAAGGGGATTTTGTTTTTATTTTTAAAACGATAATACCTTATTTGTTTTGGCTGTATTTTTGTTAGAGGTAGAAATTATGAAAGCTGCTTATTATTATGAGCGTAATTAATTGCTAAAGATTACTGAGAAACGGCAAAGACGGTTGGTTCGTATGAGCAAAAAAGTGTTAAATAACTTTAATTTCAGAAGTCGGTGGCAAAAATTAATTATTTAAAATAACAATCAAAGGCACCGACTTCCGAAACTTAAGTTATTTTTCAGTTTTTAGTGTTTGTTCTGGAAGACGGTTATTTTTTTTACTTTTCATTTTTCACTTTTTTGTGGTGGTACCTACCCCACACAAAGTATACCTTCAGTTGCTAAGTAAATAGCAGTGACAGAAAGTTATTATAACATAATGAACATATACTAATTAGAACAATACGTATTATTAAAGCTAACTATAAAATCACTAATTAGAACTCGACCAAATTGATATGGAACTACTCTAAAAGTATACCTTTTAAAACAAAATATAATCTATTTTAGTCAATTGTGTCTATATTTTGCACCAATGACAACCCCATTTTTATGTCAACACAATTAATTTCCAGAGACTGAGCCTGCAATTAACTGGAACCGCGGTCCCAGTTTCTTCCAGCGACTGGGACCACCCATAAATGAATAGAAAACACCAATTGTTCCACCCAAAAACAGGAGATACGTACAGTCAAACGAAATAATATTTAAAGTAACAATTAAAGGAAAATACTCTTTGATTCAAAAATATCATTTGTAAAAATACCTTGACAACAACCAAAAAAAATACATGCGAATTGGAGCCTCCTCCTTTTTTGAAGTTAATATTTCTGAAACATTTCGGTTTAATTAAATTCAGAAGCTTAAGTAGGTACTTAGCGATTTCGAGAATTTAAATTAGAAACAAAAGTTATATTAATTCGTTCACGTGCAATTTCTTGTTTCAACATAAAATAAATCCTATTACACTCGACAATAATGTAGCTTCCTATTAATGAAAGCAGATCCGTCGTAGATTACGCCTTACATACAAACTCACAAACGTTATCGCCTCTGAATATTGGCCCAAAATAATTTTGAAAATTATACATATGCACAATTTTTTATACCTACCGACACGTTGAAAAGAAGAGTAATTTGATCTCTTTATAATAAATATTATATATAGGGTGACTGGTAATTAGTGACCGATATTTAAACACATGATTGTACTCATCATAACAAACAGCTTTCGAAAAGAAACGATTTTTTTAAACTAGCGCATATCCCCAATCACCCCAATATAATATTGAATACTTAACAAGAATAATACGCCATCATCTGTAATTTAATTTAGTTACCTACAAACAAAAACAAAATCCACTTTTACGATGCATTATTCTTTTTACACGCTTTAATCTAGATGCGGCGGCCAAAAGCACTTAAGTCAATTTTTGCTCAAATTTATAAAAAATCCCAGCACCCATGTTTTTGTATTATCCTTCGACTGGAATAAGCATATAAGTCACGCGTCACTTCATTGAGTCGCAATAGTTGACTGTACCATATAACTTAAGTCGTATCAACAAATCAAGAGGCGACATAAACCACTTAAATTGACTTAAGTTTTTTTCCCCAGCATGGCAACTCTTAAGCCGACTGACTTAAGTAACATGGTAACAGTAGGTTAAGTGAGGGTACGTGAAAATTTTTCAAGTACCAACCTACTCTGACTTTACCCTCTTTTTTGAAGCGCTTGATAAAAAGTTGACGAACGTTGTGGGTAAAGTAAAATTAAATACGTATTTCTTCATTAGTGTTTCGGTGTGACGGTCGTTGTGGTGTTGTGCATTAACTGTATTAATAATGAATTCAAGAGCCAGGAAGTTAGTACATCTCGTCATAAATACTGAAAATAAAGGTAAGTGTTGAATGTTTTCCTGGCATTTTTATGCAATATGCAAAATAAATGCATGTTTTTGTTGACAAGATTACAACACAATCAACAAAAAATTGTCATTTCACTTTTTTTTACAGGCGATGAAGACCCATTCTCTAATCCGCAACCAAGTACATCTGGAACTCAAAAACAAATTACTCATGATGAAACCGCTATTGACTATTCCAGTGACGATTCTGTTGCTGATCCTACCTACTCTCCAGACAGTCCTAGTTTGCTTACACAACATGAAGATGATTTACGATGCATCAGTACATGTACAGATAGCATCACAAACTGCAACACCCGAAAGTATTGAAGATACGTCATTACTACAACAAAACAATTCCGTGTCACGTAGAAGAAGGAAGCAAGATAATAAAATAAAAAGAAATTTAGGCCAATCCTATTTGACAGCTACTGGGAAAACTATCGTCAAACGTTGAAGGAATTACCTAATTGTCGAAATAAGTGCCGTCAAAAAATAAGTGATGAGCAGCGAGCTGTAATTCATAAAGACGTTTGGAATCTTGGGTCTTATGATTTAAGGGCAGCGTTCGTTTCATCTTTGATTACCATTGAAAACAAGAAAACGGAGCGTCGACGGGTCGAAGATCCTAGTTTACAAAAAAATAGACAGTGGACTTACAAGTATCATTTTAACGTCAATACTGAAAAAATATCCGTGTGTCAAGGTTGCTTTTTAAAAACCCTATCGTTAAGCGATAATTTTATAAAACTAATCGGTTTGAAGAAACGTGGCAGCTCGAGTGGAATTATACAAACAGACAAACGTGGAAAGAATACACCAGCAAACAAACATTCCGAACAAAAAATCCAAGAGGTGATTAATTACATCAATTCGTTTCCGCGATATGAAAGTCATTACACTAGATGTAGAAGCACCCGCAAATATTTACCATCGCATTTGACAATTTCAAAAATGTATTCTCTTTACTCAGAATCACATGAAAATCCTGTAAGTGATAAGATATACCGCAAAGAATTTCATAAATTAAATTTAAGTTTCAAAAAACCAAAAGTGGACACTTGTCACACATGCGACCTCTTTAAAATGAAATTACTTAGCTTATTTTAGTACGGTAATAAACACTTAAGTCGCAATTTTTTGACGTTCCAAGAAACTTAAGTCAGATAATTTAGTAAATAATAATTATAGCCTAAATATTCATACTCTGTTATGTAACTAGTTCATAATTGTGTAATAATAAATAATAAAAACAAAAACCGTAGTACATTTTTCTCATACCAATCGGATAAAACCTACTCCTGTAAAATTTTTGCTTGCAAAAAGATTTGACTTAAGTGCTTATGGCTTCCGCGTCTAGTTATATCAGCTTCACTTGTATGTTTGTTTGTTTATTTTTTTGTATGTTTGTATGTTACCGACTCCTTTGGACGCTATTTTGACCCACTTTAAACGGTCAGATTTCATTTAAACTTTGTAGACTTATCGAGGACCTATGACAATTCAATAATTTAAAAAAAAAATAGAAAAAAACACGCTTTTGTAGTTAGCAAAACTAAAAAATAGAAAATAAATAATAACTTGATATTAATTGATTATAAAAATACCTCAAAAAGCACCCCACGCTTTTTAATAGAATTAAATTATTTTCTACTTTTTAGTTTGGTTTTTAAAGGGTGTTTTTTATGTTTTTTTTAAACTATTATTTTTTCATTAATGTAACAACGGATCGCGCCAGTCAATTGACCCAGGGGTGAAGCGACTCACAGCTGATAGCGCGCGCGCGATCCGTATGGTGGTTAAATTAATGACAAAATAATAATGCATGGTAAAGGTGGATGTTTTTTGTTTGTAGGTAACTAAATTAAATTACAGCTGATGGTGTATTATTCTTGTTAGGTACTCAATATTCTATTGGGGTAATAAAATAGGGGTCAATAAGGCAGGTAAAAAAAAATCGTCTCTTTGGGAAAATTGTTTGTTATGATTAGTACAATCATGTGTTTAAATGGCTATCACTAATGACCAGTCACCCTATATACCCCGAGAAATTTTAATGGTTTTTTTCCCGCGGCAGAAGAACTCGCCATAAGGAGTACTTTCGAAGCATAGAGTAAAATATAAAAAAAAAGATTTTTTGTTTTAAAAAAATTAAAAAAATATTCATCAGCTCGATAAAACACTACTCAATAGTGAGGTAACTTGTAGGTAATACTCGAATCGCACGCGCCGCCGACAAAGGGAACAGCGATGCGTAAATGTTCAAAGCAAAATAAACTCTCGCACGTGGTGATTTTTCACAATGGTTTATCTGTCATTTTTTGTTTTTAATATTTTATTTGTTTATAATACGATTGCACTGCCAAGACAAAACCATTTCACTCCGGGAAAACAACCATTAAAATTTCACGGTGTATAGGTAATATACTAACTGTTTGCTTAACGCAGAGACAACATAACGTCACAAATAACATCACGCCTGTTATCCTCAGAGGGTTGGGCAGAGGTGTACCTATATAATTGGTCACCCACATTTCGCTAGTTAAGTTCAAGTCCCATATAATAAAGGGCGAGCCTAACGCAGAAATATCAAAATTAAAACAGAACAAAGGCGAAATCATCCTAAAAGGTTCCAATATTGCCAATATATTCGTTATTATTACCCCAAGCGTAACAAAAAGGACACAGGCTATCCAATATTAAGCACCCTAAAACATCTGCAGAGCTCTGATCGACCCTTGATGATGTCTTTTAACGCCCAAAACCACTTAGTAACTTACCAATATTATAGCAACCTTCATAGTTAACGCCGACCCAAGGCTAATCTCTTATTAATTCTGACAAAGTTACAAAACATCTCTGCAAAGGAAAACCAACCTTATTTTTCTGTGTTAGAGTTGGAGAAGACTGTATCAAAAACTTTGCACAAAAGTCACGAACTATAGAACTCCTCATTGTTTTAGCAGTCCCTTGAAAGCGCGAAGTTATGGCTGAACGCATCATGGGAATGATTGAACTCAATACTTCGGTAATGGTTTTTTAGAGAAGTTAAACAGAGTGTTAAGATTTGGAACGATTTTCTGTAGCGGGGGTTATTATTTAATTGGTTTTTGTTGAGAATGGTAGGTACAGTGGAATGAATTGATCCCGTTTTCTTCCATTTTTCGTCTTTAAGGCGTACAATAACTGAAAAATAACACACCAAAAATTGACAATACCTACACAAACTACTCTTTGTATCTGAAGCCTTTTCAGGACTATTATGCTAATACTGTCTCAGTAAAAACGAGCAACGAAAACGAAATTACCTTTTTTTCATTTACTTTACAAGTTTGAACTTTTTACTAATAAAGGGAGTTTTTCAGTTCAGAGTTCGAACACCTCAACATGTTTTTTTAAAAATGTCATCGAATTACTTTCAAATACCATTGATACAACACAATAGCTCGGCAAACAATAGGTATCTGAATAAGAAGACCAATAAGTTTGTTGATACAACGAACTCAGATTTCATCAAAAATCTTTCCAGAACCAACACACCCACACCCTCTTACTACACAATTCTCACGATTCCTCTTCACATGATTAGACCATCTCCTCAGGTCTCAAGCAATTACGTCACGACAACTCGATCAAATCGCATGTCAACGCAGCTATTCGGATTTCGTGGAAGTAAGCTCAGCAATATGTCGTCACCGACGCGTCGACGCCCTTATTCGTCGGAATGACGTTTTCGACGTCCGACATCGAGCGGCGAGCGTTCGAGTGTAAATGATGTGCCAACGGTGGAATAAACGTCAGTCGTCCGCGATCCGGCCAATGTGAGGAGGTACGAATATGGAGGATGGGTTATGATGTGTTTTGCTTTTGTTTTTTTGGAGTTTTTTCCGAGGAATGTTGGATCCTGTGATCTGATTAATTAACTGTCTGTCAGATTGGACACTTGAAAGAGTTTGTGGGCCTTGTGGCTAAGTATTCAGCCGCACGAGTCGATGTTGAAAGTTGGATCCTGTGATATTTCAACGATTTTGTTTTGATGCTTCAGATTAAGGCCCGTCGTCCAATACGATATTCAAAATAATGTGTAGCAAACTAAAATCACCAATGAGAATGTCACAAAACTAATATTTCAATGGTGGACCGCGAGGCGACTAACTTAAGGGTTATTAACAAGTTTGTGATTGGTTACGTCGTGTACGACGGGTCTAAGAGTGGATGACTGTATGCACCCGTATGCTTATATCATAGCACAAGTAGGTATCAGACTAAAATTTTTGAAACTTTAAATAGCAGAAGTTACATAAAGTCAAAGACTTGTATCAATTCAAGTTATAACCTCAAACTCAAAGCATTTTTTTTTTTCAATTAAACGATACAAAGGCACTTTTGAATTGCCAAAAAGTAGGTCAGTTGGTCAGAAAGTAGAAGATAGTTGATAATTCCAAAACGTACATTTCTATGTAAAAGAACGGGCAAGAAACTCCAAGGATACTCTTTAAATTTCATGATCATCATCATTTCGGCCGAAAGACGTCCACTGCTGGACATAAGCCTCCTCCAAAACTTGCCATTTTTTGGGGGCATAATCGCCACGCTTGGCAGGTGGGTTGGCGATCGCAGTATGGCGGTGAAATGCATAGAGAACGCTGCTGCCCATTCTCTAGTAAGTCCCTTAGTTGCCTCCTACGACACCCATGGAAAGAAATGGGATGGTGCTATTCTTTACGTCCGGTACCATACGGAAATTTAAATCAAGATAATTATATCAAAATCCTGGGTACATTATTCTTATTAGTTCCATGACTGAGAACCGTATTAAAAAAAAAACACTAGAAAAACACGCTTTTATAAATGCACGTAAAAACAAAAAATAAATTATGGATCGTTTAAGTTGTCTCTATTTCTGGGCTGAAGTGTAAACTATTTATTTATTTATTTATTTTATTATTCATGTACACACAGTAAAATACATACAAGATATGGCATAATTAAACAAGAGTACAAAGGTACTGCTTCTTTCTTCTTTCTTTCTTTCTTTGCTTTTAATTATAAAATTTGATTGTAAAAGCGTGGGGTGCTGGAACAGGAAAGACTTTCTTGTTAACAAATAGATAGATACTAATTATAACTTCCTGGCGGAAGCTGCATGAGGTCGCACAAGAGCATAACGTTTATGCCGCCAAAGGGTTATCAAAGGGAACCTGTTCCAGCGCCCCAAGTTCCAGTTCATATCTTCCGGCTCCATCATCAGATCAGTTCGACAGTGCCATATTATTGTACTGTCCTCAGAACTACGTACAGCTGCCAATTTTCATTACGCTACGACCCTTGGAAGATGGTTAAATTAGTTACCTTAGATTCCATTACATAGTTAGTTACATACAGGTTGACCTAATAAAAGCGTGTTAAAAAAGCATAACAAAACAATAAAAAAACAAAATTAAAGATTTTTAAGATATATAAAGCTAATATTAATAGTAACGCTATGCCAAAAAATGTCCGGGATTCATCATAAAAAATTCAAGTTCTAATTAATTAAACCAACCATCAACTAAGAACGACAACTGGGATTACAGACCAAACAAATGGGGCCAATGACTTACCTATACAGTCACAACGTCACAAGCACGTGAAGACGAACTTATTGCCTCCTTTGATGATACTCCTCTGAACATAGTAGCTCAATGGTTCAAAGCACACTCAATTTAAATTGTGAGCTCGATTTAGATCCGCGATTTCAATCAACTATCACATGTTACGTGCCTTTTGAAACACGATATTCTATTGATTACATTACAATTCTATGTATACCTTTAAAAGTGAATCCCTATTTCCATTGGTCACGACATCACACGTGAACGGCTGGATCAATTTTGCTAATTCTTTTTTTGTTGTTGAATGTTCTTTTGAAAGAAAGTTACGGGTAACATTAGAAAATTTAAGAAAACTTAACGACCATATAATTTTTTTCTAATATTATACCAATGCCAATACAATTTTCATAGTTAGGACAGGATGACCCCGACGTCTGTCGGGTCAGCTAGTGTATATTTATATAATAATTAGAGATCGGATAATCGGATGCATATTTACGTAAAGTCCATTTCAGTTATGAAAGTTTCCATACTTTCATAACTGAAAATGAACTGCTTCAAAAACACATTTTTTGATAAAAATATCCCGGGATGCCAGGAACACCGGGAATGCATAACCAGTCAGGTGTATAGTATGGAAGCGACTTCTAAATTATTAGGGTTGCATAGCTATTCAGACACATATTTATTTAAAATTAATCGCGATGGAAATATGTGTAAGTATAAAGTCTGTAAGAGTGGGAGTGGTGTGTGTTAGTTAAAACATTATTTAACATTAAATGAAGATTTTTTCGACATAAAAACGCGTTCCATATTAGCCAACACCGCAACTTTAGGTGAATATGCATCCGAATATGCGATCTCTGATAATAATGTTAACTTTTCAGTTAAATCATGTCTTTTCCAAGTTTTCATGCGCAGGCTCATGATATTTATCGTTATAGTTTCAATTGCAAAACGTCTGCGTCTAATTTGAAAACGATTTCTAACTATAGCCAAGCATAAACCTACGCGCCTGTTATTGTACCTACTTTAAAAACTTACTTCATAACTGAGTCTAAATTACACATTTTTATAATAGGAACTTTACTGTGGTCGGAATAAAGTTCAAAATATAATAACAAGCTCGAGGGTTTGGGTTGGGACTTAAGATAGAGCTCGTTCTGGAATGTGACGACTGTTGTTTATTTTATTGAAACTTCCCGAACACTCTCGGGTGTCTCAAGGCTTGTGGTTAACTAATGACAGGAACACGTGTTAAGCTACGCTAGCTACGGTAGGTCCGTGGATGAGAAACTATCCTTACATACCAAGACCTCTCCGTGCTTCGGAAAGCTTATTAAGCCGTTGGTCCTGGCTGTTCCTACATCATCAGTCGTTACGGGTCGTCAGAAGCCCAAAAGTCTGGCAGGCAGTCTTACCAAGGAGTATCGTATTACCCAGTAACAGGGCAGTCCCATCTCTTCCCGTGGGTGACGTAAGAGACGACAAAGGGACTTACCAGAGAACGGGCAGCAGCGTTCTCTATGCATTTTACCACCATACTGCGATCGCCAACCCGCCTGCCAAGTGTAGCGATTAGTGCAAAACCGAGGCCTATGTCCAACAGTGGACGTCTTTCGGCTGAAATGATGACGATGATGATGAGGGCAGTCGCTCCATGTAAAGTACTGGTACTCTGCACTACATCCCGTTTGATTGGCAGCCGACCCCAACATATTTGGGAAAGGGCTAGGCAGATGATGAAGGCTCTAGCGCAAGACAATGAAGAACCTCATTTTCTTGAAGACCTAACGAGATTCATTCACATTTCTCGAGTCCAGTGGTGTCTAGCTTGACTTTATAATACACTTTACTACCTCCACGTTGCAGTCACAGTCCATTTGAACTGTGGCTCGACTTGGAGCAGGATTTCTATAATTGGTCACAGCTTGGTACAGTATTGGCGAATAGAATGCCATTTCCTTTCTTAGAATAACATAAATGATTTTCTATTGTTTTTCAAAAATATATTTTAGTGTTTTTAGTTCAAGTGAACTGCCTCGTTGTTTCTAGTGGTCGCAGTCGCTACTGTTAACATGTGATCCTGAGTTCGATTCCTAGGTCAGGTGAACGATTTGGCGTGCCTGGTGATCGAAGGCAGAAATACGTCATCATCAGTTGCATATACATGTCACCGTATGATTGTGAACACCGTTCGTTTATAATCTATCTCTCGAGAATATAAACTGTCGATAAATTGTAAACTGCACCATACTGCTTACCGACCGAATAGATTAGGTTAGGTTAGGTTAGAATCCACAGCGAGCGATGGCCGTCAGAGTCATTAGGGGGTATCGCACGATCTCCTACGAGGCGGCTTGTGTACTGGCCGGATCCCCGCCCTGGGACCTCGAGGCGAAGGTACTCGCGTCATTGTACCGGTGGCGCGAGGACTCGAGGGCGCAGGGCGAGTGGCTGACGCAGCGACATTTGGAGTTGCGTAGATCACAGCTTCGCGCAGCCCTAGTGGCGGAATGGCGGGACAGGCTTTCACGCCCTACCGCCGGCCCTGCTACCATCGGGGCGGTCCGGCCAGTACTCGAGCGATGGCTCGGGAGGAGGCACGGCTCCCTGTCGTTTCGGGTGACACAGGGCTCTCGGGGCATGGTTGCTTCGGGAAGTACCTGTGTCGCATAAACAGGGAGCCGGGCGCTCGGTGTCACCACTGCGTCGACGGTCGGGAGGACACGGCGTAGCACACGCTGGCAGAGTGTGCCGCTTGGGAGGAGCCGCGCTGTGCCCTCATCTCAGGAGTCGGCAGTGACCTGTCGCTGCCGGCCGTTGTCGACTCGATGGTCGGCAGCGAGGAGTCCTGGGACGCGGTGGTATCCTTCTGCGAAACAGTCATGTCGCAGAAGGAGGCTGCGGAGAGGGAGCGGGAGATTGCTTCCGCTAACCCGATCCGCAGCAGACGCACCGGGCGTCGGCGGAGGGCGGACAACGCCCTCTTCCAGCCCCCCTAAATGGGTCCAGGGGCGACAGATCCGGGGAAATCTGTCGCCCTCTACTTGTTAGGACCCGAGATGGCGGGGCGTAGTGTTCCACGCGCGTCTCTCTATGACGTAAGGGGGGAGTTTAACACCTCACTCCCCACTATCGCGAGGTGGCCCGCGGAAGTCACACTAGTTCCCGTGATCACCGGTACAAGTGAGAGACGGAACACCGGGGTGGTTTTAGTCAGTAAGAGTCTGACAGACCCCTTCGCCCTCTCCGGGTGGAGGACATCCATGAGGATTTCCCCCCGTAATCAAAAAAAAAAAAGTTAGGATGGCGACCAACCGCGCGCGCGCCCAGTGACCGATACGAGCGGTGCCGGGTAGCGGTAGGGGTCAGTTACTTGACTACTTAGTGATAGCGCAAGGTACTCCGTCAGGTCCGTCAGTTTACAATCTCGCGAAATAGATTATAATCTAACGGTATTTACAATTTTACGGTGACATACATATACCTATAGATGTGACACTAAAGCTAGAGATACTTTTTTTATTTTTTTATTATTACTAAATGGGTCTGCCTGACCTCTATCACGCCTGATGGAAAACAATTGATCAGGTATATGATGGATCGAGCGTGCCCAGAAAATGCCTGTTCACTCTTGTTTTGAAGGTTAAATGTGAAGGGAACACAGACGCAGGCAGAGAGTTCCACACTTTGGCTGTGCGCATAATACTAGACTTAAAGTATGTTTATAGAACCCCGAATGAGTCTCCGGATACAATAAGCATTTTGTTTGCAGTTAAACCGCAACTTTTATTGACTGCCTATTGTTGGTTCAGTGGTTGCAGGCGCTACTGCTGAGTATATGGCCCTGGGTTTGATTCCCAGTCCGGACAATGGGTTATTGAGTTTGTCCATCTAGCGGCCTGCAGTCTGCATTTATGCTCGGTTCTTGGCAATAGACTCGCCGTCTAATACATGGGATTTAATCAAAATTGGCGAAATGTGGGTGTTCGCGTTTCTGTTTCATTTGACATCTCTGACACACACAATGTAGTTTGATTACATGGAAATGCCATACAAAATGTGTGAGCGCACTCTTCTCTTCTTCGCAATTAAATCTTTGGTTAAATGAATAATGCATAGAGAGTGGACAGTGGTAAGTAAGGAACTGCTGTACCTACGTATCGTATACTGTCCTGTTCTGCGTAGATATAGTTTATCATTCATCCGGAAAGTAAAATCTAACAATTTATACCTTCAACAAATACTTCAAAAACTTAAAGAACTATAATATAATCTAGTTAAAATGCTTTTTAGCGTAGTTCTAAGTCTGTGTAATGTCTCAAAACGGTACTCTAGGCAATAATTTAACACTAAAATTGTCTAGACATAAAGATAATAAATGCCTTTGAAAACTTTAATATAGTACTTAACAAAAACATAAATCTACCGTTATGATGGACTACGATAAGACGAAGAGCAAGAGTGAAAGTTAAAACTACAGGCTTTTATCTAAAAATAAACTAATCCATACTAATAATAAACCCGAAGAGTTTGCTTGAACGCGCTAATCTCTGAACCTTCCAAAAGGATTTGAAAAAATCTTTTTGCATTTGATAGCCCCTTTTTTGAAAAAGGTTTTAAGTTATTCAATATTGCGCTAAGATCAGCGGCGTGGGCAGGCGATCCAATGCGATGGGGTAGGTCAGGGAACAAGAAATGTCACGCGGACGAAGTCGTAGGCAGAAGCTAGTCTAATTATAATCGAATTTAGGAACTACAAAACACGTCAATATTTAATCAACCGATAATTCAGTAGCCTATCGGATATGCCAAATTTTCAACAAAAAAAAAATTGTTGCACCATATTTTGCAAAGAAACGCAGAAAAAACATGATATTTTAGGGTTCCGTACCAACATACTTACACTCACACAGCTCGCCTACTGCCACGTCAACAGGACGTCAACGAGAACGAGATGTCGGACGGTGCGAAAATAGCGATAGATACGATGGACGCCATCACCGCACCCTAATTGCGTACCACACTATCAATCTGTATAATTTTGAAGAATATTATTAATCGATTGCTTCATATGATCGAAAGATTATAGATTATATTAATATATAATCTATAATCTTTAACTGTAAGATCAGTTGTTTACCTTATTTAATAATAAGGTAAACAACTGATCTTACAGTTAATGTGCTACGCAAGTACCTACTACGTGGGTCGTCATGTTCGGATCGAATAATCTGGTTTGTCGTTGACGTCTCGTTGACGTTGTGTAGTGGACAAACTGTGTTAGGTACTCATATCAATACAATGCCCAACTTGCTTCTTGACGCTAAAAACGCTTATGTGGCTAAAGTAGCAAACTCTAACTCAAACTTTTAGCATTTATTGAAATTTTATATAAAAACCATGTACAAGCACTATATGTGGGCTATTTACCTAACAAAGCGTAGTAGTAGGTACCTATCTAGAAGAGCGGGCAAGAAACTCCATGTACACTGTTTTTAACCGACGAAAAAACGGAGGAGGTTCTTAAGTCGACGCGTATATTTTTTTTTTTTATGTATGACCACGGATAACTTTTTACGGAGTAGTCTGATTTTGATTTGATTTTCTTATTAGAAAAGGTTTATCCTGAAGTTGGTCCCATATAAATTTGGAAAAAAAAATCCAAGCCTAAAGGTAGGAAAACAGGGGATGATTGATTGTTCACTCACAGATTTTAATGCAGAGTTGTGTATTACAAAAAGTAGCAAAAAATTAAGCATGTAGTAATTAGTAGATTATAGGTACCCACAAAAAATTATAAAATAAAAAACTTCTTTACAAAAAAATTAAACCTCCGAAAAAACTGAAAAGTAAAAAATAATAAAACTTTTTTGTTTAACCTTAAGAACTAAATTCGGAAGGCGGTGACATTGGATATGTTTTATAATTTTAAGTCACTGCCTTCCGAACTTTTAAATCATATATTACAAAAAATATAGTAACATCATTATTGTACACAGACATAGTTATGTCAATTTATAATTATATGTGAGAACGATGTAAAATAGATGTACCTACACGTTAAAAGCGTTCTGAGAATAGCAAATAGAAACAAAAAAAAATATATATAAAATAAGCCATGGCAGCTAAGAGCTACAATGCTACCAGTCGAACAATAAGCTAAGACATCACGGATGAGCCATTCATATCTTCCAGAGGTACTCACGGTCCAAGAGAGCTAAACTTAATACATTTTCCATTAAGCACTGATTACTTGAAAGCTCTTCGCCGTCACGTAGTGAAACAATGCACCCGTTGTGAAGACGATATTGATCATGTGTAGGTACTTCTGTGATGGTATTGAAGATGACACGTTTTCAGGTCACCGGCTGCTCAGAAAATGCGAAGTATCAAAATAACGGCCTTTTTAACCGACTTCCAAAAGGAGGAGGTTCTCAATTCGTCGGAACCTTTTTTTATTTTTTTTTTATTTTTTTTTATGTATGTTCCCCGATTACTCGAAGATGGCTGGACCGATTTGGATAATTTTTTTTTTGTTCGAAAGGGTATACTTCCCAGGTGGTCCCATGATCATCAAGTCAGGATCTGATGATGGGATCCTGGAGAAATAGAGAGAACTCTTCAAATTTTGTAGGCACACTTGAAGCAATTTGTGTAGTTTTTGAAAGAGTACTTTCTCGGAGTGGTTCCATTTCAATTTGGTGAAGATCTGATGAAGAACTTCGGAGATAGGCAACGGAACTCCTCAACAAATGATAGCAAATGGACAGGGATTGCTGAAATCTCATGTCTGTCAATTGTTTACACCAGTTAATAACATAACATCACGCCGGTACGCTGTGAAGGGGTAAGCATATGTGAACCACTAAAAAGTGAAAAATAAAAAACTTTTTTCAAAAAAATAAACAACCGACTTCCAAAAAAACACTAAAAAGTGAAAAATAACTTTAATTTCGGAAGGCGGTGACAAAAAATTAAAATACATAGGTATCCAAAGTCACCGACTTCCGAAATTAAAGTTATTTTTCACTTTTTAGTGTTTTTTTGGAAGTCGGTTGTTTATTTTTTTGAAAAAAGTTTTTTTTACTAAATTAATATGAAAGTAAACATCATCTGTCTAGCCTATTCCTAACTGTTGGGGTCGGCTTCCATTCTAAGCGAATGTAGCTGAATACCAGTATTTTACATGGAGCGACTGCCTATCTGACCTCCACAACCCAGTTACTGGGTAACACGATAACCCTTGGTAAGACTGGTTGTCAGACTTTCGGCCTTCTGACGAACCGTAACGACAGTATAAAAGTAGTTTTAACAAAAAGCATGTTTTACATTTTTGTGTGTCCATCTGTCTGTTTATTTCGGCTTACCTCCAAAACGGCAGGACTCTTTTTGGGACTTTCTTTGGCAGCTGATGTTATAAGAAGTAACGTAGGCTACGTTTTGTCTCGGTAGCACGTTCCTGTTGAAAAAAATCCACGTGAACGAAGCCACAGGCAGCAGCTATTAATAACTAAAATTAATTAAATATCTTCAGAAATTTAGTCCTTCATAGGAAAAGAGATGTGTCATCGATATTTCGTAAATAATTATTAAGTTTCTTTGAATAGAAGATGGATTTGTGGGTGGTTAATAGAAAGGACCCTTATTGGCAGTAACCAGCATAAAACTAGACCATCATAACAATCGCTTCCGTACCGAATCGAACATCAACCAATGTTATCGTAGGAGTAAACTAAATGCTGTTTACAGAACCAAAACCCAAAAATGTTGATAGTTTAAACGACCGCTATTCTGCCGACAGCTGTTTGCTGTCAGGGGCAAGGCAAATCAGGTTATCGTAATGTGTCATTTTCTAGACGATAGCCTGTCGCACGGTTGTTAATAGCTGGATGCAGGCAACTAATACCCCGTCAGTCGGTCTAGTGGTAGCAAGCACAACTTTAAAATTTAAGGTTCTTCGTTTGATTCTTGGGTCGGAAAAAGTGTTTTATATGTATTGAGTTTTTAGTACCTAAGTGGCTACAGGCTTCTCTTCCATTACAGTGCATAAAAAACTTTTTTAAATTTTTGAATGAGCCTGCTCTTGAACTCGATCACGCCTGGTGGAAGGGTCTATGATGGAACGAGCATTTACAGAAGATACCTGGACAGTATTCACTCTTGCTTTGAGGGTAGACAGGTTAAATGCAGAAGGGAACACAGACGCTTGCAGAGTTCCGCACTTTGGCTATGTTCATAATAATAGGTGAAATGTAAGTGTACATCCAATACTAATGGTGGTATATAAACTGCTTCCAAATTACAAGAAAGTGATAAAATTAACAATTTTATTAATTTAATTTTTTACACTTTTTGACATATTCTCGTCATTATTTGACATTATACAACACTTGTAATATCGAGTATTTATTAGTGATTCTCATGGAAATCATATCACTTGGTTTAAATAGGTTGATTTTACTTATGTAGATTCTTTTACATATTGTGAATGAGAGAACGTGTTAGGCCTACAGTTTCTATTCTTTATTTTCATTCCTCTAAGTACCTGGTACTTATTGACCGGCCTGCACTGTCCTTCCATACCTAATATCACTGTAATTTGAAAACATTATAAAAGCCAATTATTTTTAAAAGAGTAACCGTGGAGTTTCTTGCCGGCTCTTCTCTATAGGAAGCGACAAATTGGAACCGTGCACCTAGCTTCTGACGTTTCTTAAGTGCCCTTGCAGGTTTATGTGAAATAAAATATTTTGATTTTGATTTTGAATGCAGAGGAGTATACCGGTTCTGCCTACAAAAAGGGCAGGTTTTCAAAACGCAGAAGTTATGTTATCATAAAAAAGCCAATCTATGAACGCTCAGCCAGGATTTTATAACCATCAGAAAAACCTTTTTATTTTTCCTTCCATTACCGATTTTACTACTACCAAACCACATTTTATCAATGTTTAAACAGTATGATCAAATGAAACCGTTCGAGGCGAGGTTTAGAAGAACGCAATAAGTAGAGTACTTAGAGTTAGCGGTCTTGTACCACGTACTGCCTTAAGTGAGGCGGTACGTGATCACGGGAGTACTTATAACGTACTTAGGTAGGTATATATATGGTAGGATGTGGAAGAGAATCTTGGAAGATTGTCTTTTTAAATAGAGTTAATTATTGGCGGGGACTGATTAGTCTAACATAATTATATAAAATTCTCATCAAAGCTAACTTCCAATAAAATACAATAAAAACACACTGACTTCATTGACTTTTATAGAGGGAAAGATTGTTAGGAAACCATTTAAGGTCTGAAGTCGCCAACACATAGTGAGCGAACATGCAGAATACTCGTGCTCTCTCCTCAAGGCAAAACTTTGCTTGGGCTATTTAATGAACTATTTAGGAATCAAATTCTTTATAAAGATATTGTAACGAATCACAATAAAGTCTGTCAAAGTTATTCAAAACCAAAAGTCATTTATTCAAACTAGGCTGAAAGTCAGCACTTGTTGAACGCGAAGACAGTACCCCAAAAACGCCCGCCCTTCACCACTTCCCAGTGTTTTAGCTGGAACGAAGAAGTGGCGCAACAAATTCCCTAGCAGCAGCTTCGAAGAACTTGATTCTAAATAATAGTAAGCAAAACATTACGAGACACATAAATTAAATTAAATTATTTACCATATTCCAACAAGTACACGCCAATATACCAACAAAAACATCGAGAACTATATTCAACCAGAAATAAATAATAAAACTTAATTCGTAAAAAACGCCTCCGCCTGGAGGCGGCCTTTATGTCCATAAAGGGCGTGCCCACTTACATATAAAGGCTATTTTATTTATTTGTGGCATTTCACAACTAAATAAAAATAGCCTTTTATTTCCTCTGACCTTTTGTACAGTACACAGAAGTTCTTTTAATTTTTTATTTACTTTATTTAATGTCAACTTAACCCTAAAATTTGCTAATATCAGCTTCCAGGTCAGACATTAAACAAAACTATAGCACGACTGTTTAAATGTATACAACGTGTAACGGAAAGGGTATATACATACCAAGTGCATGAATTCTTTGGATGATATCAAACGATATTGGAACGGAAGTTATGATCATTTTTAATACATTGATACCAGAAACCGAACTTTTCAAATTGAAATAAAAACATCACTCGGAAGAGATTTATCATGACATTGGCAAGTAACGTGGAAAGTTATTGACCTACGTAGTGCGGTGACACGTTTGTTATGATTTGAATTTAAGAAACATGAAACCGAAAATTTCGTATCAATTCGTAGAGTATTTTATTTTAAGCTGAAATTATGTATAGTGATTCTATACCAGCTGTTATCTTTAGTGCTTAAGGATAGCAATAGGGTTTCTTTTACACTCTGTATAAATATCCTTAAAGCTTCAAACCTTTTGCAAATTCCACTCAACTCCGAAAACAAAAGAGCAAGTTAAAATAACATGAATTGTTTTACCAACGACAAATAAACATGTTCTCGATTCACAGTCAATCGTGACTCGAGACAAATTTCTTCGTCTCTCTGTTATCTATACAAAGGTAATTTACCCTTTTTTACTAACTCAACCAGATTTTTCAGAATAAAGGACGTGTAAGGCTGTGTTCGTATGCCGCGTTTTTTTATTAAAGACCTAGAGAAAACATGTCTTTTTAACACGTTTTTATTAGCTTGGTATGTATACTAGGTATGTATCTATGTAACGGAATTTTCGAACGTGATTTTTACCCCCTTCAAAACGTCGGATTGATGACATTGCACACTTATCAAGGACCAATAACAATTCAATAATTTCAACAAAAATATAGAAAATAAATAATATTAATGTAAAAAACATGGGATGCTTTTTGAGGAATTTTTGTAATCAATTTATATCAAGCACCCCACGCTTTAGTTTTAATAACAATTTTTTTTTTGTGTCAGACTTTTACTGGGCTTCCCTACGGCCCAGAGCGTCTCCTGCCGTGAGCGCACGTATACTGCCTCTCCGTCACGTGCACCGCTTCCCTCTTCGTGAGCATCACTGCTTCGCAGAAGGAGGCGATGGCTACCCATACACTCTCGCTCCGTAGCATGGCCTGGACTGGTCCGGTGGCGGCGGCGACCGCCGCCGCCGATTGCCTCCACAAGGACACGGCGGTGCTCCGCTCAAGCCGGGCAGACCTCCACCGTATGCTCCACCGTGTCCTCAGGGCGATCTTCGCAGTGCAAACACCCGGCCGTTTCCTCTTGCCTTATCCGAAACAGGAACCTCCCGAAACAATCGTGTCCGGTGAGGACCGGCGTCAGGCGGAAGGTGCGGACGCCGTGCCGCCTCTCAACCCACTCCTCAAAGAGGGGACTTACCGCGGTTACAGTATTTAACATGGAATGACTGCCTGCCTTATCTCCACAACCCAATTTCAATGAACTGTCAAAGATCTACAAATGATAACCAGGACCTGCGATTTATCGTGCTTTCCGGGCATGAAGGGGTCTCGATATTTAATGGATGGTCACCCAACCATGGACCGACCTTGGAAAGCAAAGCTGCGATCGACCCGTCCAGCTGCACTGAGAAAAATGTCATTTTGGCATAATCTTAAAATATCGTGACGTTGGTTTAAAATAGATGCGTTGTCTTATAATATGTTGATAATAAGTAAATATTACGCTAGAACTGAAATGTGTTAAGATGGAATCGAATTTTTTGGGTAAATAATGCAATATTATGATACTTGTCATCGTAAAAATTTGTAATTATGAAATAACATTGTCTTCTTCAAATAATAACACAATGTAATAGAAAATGGTCCACTGTCCCATAAATTAGTATGATAATTATAAATAAGATTCTAATTAAAAAACACAATGACAGTCACCGTAATATAAATAGATTTCATAGTTTAATATGAAGAAGTATCTCTAAAAATACGATGACCTCCCCCTAATGTACTATATTAAATTATAATGCTTTAAACTTATATTTTTAAAGTAAGCATCATTTTTTAATATTACAGTCATATTATTTTATGTGAATCCTATGATAATACGATTAAATAATCTCATATTTTTAGAGTAAGCATCAAAGTTCAATAATATAGTCATATTATTTTATGTGTATCCTACTAAATTATTATTACAGAGACCCATTTATGAGTAGCATTTGAATGATGTCCTACAAATTTAAGGTGACGGCATTATATAATGAGGTCTCCCTCTCTCACTTCATTCCGCCGCCGCGCCATTTCGGTCGGCCATTTGTATTTCACCGCTACAGCCGGCAAGTCACGACTCACGACTCGTTTAATTAATAGCAATAACAATTCCATTAGTGCCAGTGAACGTGTTTGATCAGTGCAAAAATGGATATGGCTACGCGTGATCTTTTGAAGAAGTGGAATTTGGAACGCTACATCGATCGTTTTGAAAGTAAGTTGACAAACCTACCTAGTAAGTTGCTAGCATGAGCTCACACATTACATTCACACATTCTAATTTCTAGCAAGAATAGGGTCAGAGTGTCGTCTTAGAGGCACTATGAAAATATACTTAAAAAAATTTCGCGACCAATTTCAAGGTCACAGTTCTAACATAACCTTACCTATGGATCCCTTCGACATCGTTTTACGACAAACGGTTGGTCGGAGACAAAAAACACCCAGACACTTTTAGCCTTTCTAGGTGTTACATACTATAGAATCGAGAAAATAAACGATTTGCGAAAATAACACTTTTTTGGCCGCTGTACACTCCAACCAAGAATAGTCTTGTCGTATGGTACCTACCCACCTACCTAGATATACGTTCATATTTATATTATACACTAGATTCGATGTGCAACTGCAACCCAAAAAAAAACAAATAGGTAGAGTGCGTCTAAACTAAAATGACGCGCCCCACTACCGCATTTACCGTAGTGTACGTATACAAATTTAAGTAGTGGGCGCGTCATTTCAGCTTAGACGAGCTCTACCAACCTACATTTTATAAAGTCGATGCGACGTAGTGCATTTCACAGCTGCAATCAGGGCGCTGTTAAATTTACCTTTTTTTTCAGCTGAAAGAATTGATATCGCAACAATGCAGATGCTTAGTAAACAAGACATACATAGTATGTTCCCTCAAATAGGGGACAGACTCCGGTTTGAAGCAGCTCTGGCCATGTTAAAAAGCGACCAACCAAAAGATATGGTTTGTTTTCATGTTAAATTGTATTTCAAAAAAGTAAATTTTGTTTTAAACTTTTTGCTTACACATGCCCTGCGTCGCTTAAATGCACATTCTCCTACTTGCATGTAGGTAGGTAGGTACCTACTTATTAACTTTTATTATTTTAAAGTCTTCTTAAGATACCTAACAATTTAACCGGTGCAGTATTTATTTAAAAAGTGGAATAAAATCATAACTTTTCATCAGTCTTGTTAGTTTACCAACTAAGTACATTATTATTACCTTTTTAAATTTCTTGTTAAATTTCAGGATAACTCCTACAATTCATCACTCTTTGAAGAGGTCCTGAGGAATGACTTGTTAACTAGTCTACCTTGTAACTTAGAGCCTCTGCCACCGTGTGAAGGACTGCAAAGCTCAATCCTCAACCAAGACTGCGAAGCAGGACTTAACCAGGAAAATTTGGTAAGTTCTGCAAAATTGTAGAAAAGTACTCGTACTTACTGTTTTTTGGTTCAAGAGCAATTTGTATTAATTTGTAATTACATCCATACTAATATTATAAAAGCGAAAGTAAGTTTGTCTGTCTATCTGTCGGCTGGGGCAGGACCTTTTCACATTTTCATACCTAAGACACTGAACCGATGCAAAATTTGGTATAGACATTCTTTGAGACCAGGATCAGTCCTGATCTTGATCGATTAGTTTTTATCAGGGCCGGATCAAGGGACGAGGGCAGGACCGTTCACACCTGCAATGCTGAACCGATTACTAGTAAAAAAATATAACACTTCCCTTGAGTTATCTCCGGCTAGGGCTAGCTATAGCCTGTTAGTTAACGGTCGCACTCGGACACATTTAGTGATTATTTCAACGATTATTGAGGTTAATTGACCGTACATACTCATATTATCACACCTTTTTGTTACATGTACTATTATAACATTGTCTCAAAGTAAATATTATTTTAGGATGGTGACATACTGGTGATACCACTGGACTCGTCGTCGTCAGTGGGTGAAGCAGTTAGACAAGAGTCCACCGGAAGCAATTTAGTAAGTTATTGCCTATTATCCTGTACTTTTGATAAGGAATTTAAATTGACATTCAATATTGTTAACCCCCGGCGTAAACAGATAAGTTTAACGTCTGTACCTGTCCTGTCCTGTATGTGTGTACGGACGGCCGTTTAGGAGCTATACTATATGTCACAAAGATCAGTAATATATTTGGAGTTGGTGACAGCTATAACTAACAACTAAATGCATGATGCCTAGACTGGCACCGACTCCAACTGATCATTATACTGAATGGAAGGTAGGTATTGAACCTGTATTTTCAACATTTTAGTGACATTTTTTTTTAACTTTTACCTTGCATATTTAGTTTGTAATGCCATACTTATACTATTTGTGTTTCAGGTGAATACCATACTGAATTCATCAGTCGAGGGAAAACAAATAATAGCAATTGGGCAGAAAACGGGCACCTTACCCTCAAACGTGCGTGGGCGTTTATGCAAGCTGCTTATGGAGAAGCTCATTACGGCCGAAAACCCGGTACTTCTGACAGATTCGCAGCTGCTTGCTCTATCCTACGACATTGGCAGATTATTTAAAGAGGAGTCACCACCCCTATACTACGCGCCGTACCTGCCGGCTGATGCTTACCAGGCTAAGCGCAATATCTCTGGCTGGTTAGTCACCGCCAGAAGGGCTCGACGGCAGCATTTAGTTTCGTTGGGCCTTATTGAAAAGCCCAAGTCACGTTCTCGCTCCAAGTCCAGTCCTAGGCTAGACACCCCTCCACTCGCTGGAATCGACCTGACCGGACTTAAAGAAGGTAACTCCTTTTCAAGAAATTTTATGTTTTCAGATTGAATTAAATTATCAAGAACAAAATTATTGAGAAAAATATCTGAATTAGTATAAATTTTCGTTACAAATTACAAAATATCTGAATCTAAGAACCGTTATTGTCATTGTACTAATTATTAATCGTTTTAATTTTTGTGTGCAGGTGAAGTGGAGGACGTAGCGTCAGCATTAGAGCAGCTGTCAAGTCCTTCAGCTGGTCCGTGGCAGGAGGTCAGTGCCCTGTGGCGGGAGACGGTGCGAGCTCGCCTCCGGTACTTGTACTACGAGGAAGGGACATTACAGGAGTACTTCAATAAGTATCCTATCCTGAAGTCAAGTGATGGATGGCGACTCCTGACTCATGACTACGAAGCACTGTTCCCTGATAAATCCGGGGGCCTCGACGCCTTGGATGCTTCATCGGAAAACATACTAAAAGCTGCTCAGCAGAAGCTTAACACCACAAAGGACTCGTTTCTTCGTCGAAAAATAGCTGATACATTGGCAATTTGTGACGGTAAGGAAATGATTCTGTTATATAGTTCTAGGTGCTCGACCTCCCTGGGTCGGTGAACCCGTTATAAAATATATAGACAAAAAAGAATTTAAAAATTATCTAACATGGTGCAGTCGTTCAGAAGTAACGGGCGGGCGGACACACATTTCGGCAATTCATTTTTACTTATATAGATAGATTTTATTTTGTTCTGATACTTTTCCCTATTTGCTCAGTTAATGATGATGTGTTGTGTCAAATATACTATTATTATTTTCTTTCCAGATGAACAACCGGAGACAAAATTAATAGCAGCGATATTGCTACTCGGCTGTCTCTTTAATATTCCTCCTGCCCGTCGATCTAGAAAAGACTGGCAAGCTTCACGAGCGGAGATATTGGATGGATTTGTGACCATCGTGGATGATGACGCAGACGTGCAAGTGGTAATTGAGGAGCGTCGCCAAAAGCTTCAAAACCTAGGTATTAGCCTCCAACCATTTATAATTTGGTGCCGCCAGTCAGGTGTCTCCTTCACAGTATGTGACAATACGTTTTACAAGTTCACAACACTAACTGAGGCTGTTGATGTGACTTTTAAAATATTTCATGCTACTGCGGCTAAATATCCTACTGAAAGCTATAACATTTGGCTTATTATCCAAATTGGTTTTTACAAAGTCAAAACATCGTACGATCGTATGTCACAATCTGTGAAGGAGATATTAGTTACTCTCGGAGTCACAATTTAAATTAAGATGAAGTGTCACAGTTGTAAAAGGACTTTTCCCACGTTTTCTTCACTTATTACCCACATAAGGAAAGAATGTGAAAAAATTGATATTACTGGAGTTTATAAATGTGGTGAAGACGCATGCTACCGGTATTTCACGGACGTTAGACAATTTAGAAAACATGTTAACTTAAAACATTTGAATAAAGTAAACACTCGTTATTTGCCATCCACCTCAAACGAGGCTTGCGTAGTTCCTATGTGTGAAACAGAGACTACCAAAGTAGCAACTGAGCACATATACATTGAAGCTGATAGTGAACCGGAAGTCCTTGATAATGCTGATAGTATTATTCATAAAGAAGTTTTGAAATTTATTTCAACGCTCTATGTAAATCCCTCTGTATCTCGATCGTCTGTACAAGCTATGGTTAGTCATTTGCAAACCCTTCTTGACAATATCGCACCGTCTTTAATGTCCGTATTCGGCCCTATGCTAGCTGATGAGGAAAGCATGTCTGGAAGCGAAATTAATAAACGACTTCATAAGTTCAACACAGCTTTGAAGGGCATCTTTTTTCCGTTTCGTTCAGAATATTTGAGATTCCGAGAATTGAATTTATTAGGTTCTTTTATACCACCACATGAAGTAATCGTTGGTTATTGTCCTGACATTTCACAAAGGAGTAACACTTTAACATTACACACCAAGCCACGTACAATGCAAGTAATTCAACTTCGCCAGGTTTTGAAGAATTTTTTTTCCATTGACACTATTTGGAAAGATGTAACGGATTATTTGAACCACCTAAGGGGTAATTTAATAATCCGTGAAGAAAATCCGATGAGGCCAATGTGTCTAGAAAATGTAATGCAGGGATCTGTATGGCTGGCAATGTGTACACCGCAGGCGTCGGACATTATTCTTCCTTTAGTAGTATACTATGATGATTTTGAAATTGGAAATCCTTTGGGGAGCCACGCTGGGGTGCATAAGCTTGGTGGTGTATACGTTTCCTTGCCAGCACTCCCACCACATTTATTTTCATTGTTGAATAACATTTTGCTGTTAGCTATTTGCCATTCTGCTGACAAAACTAAATATGGAAACAAAGCTATTTTTGACCCTGTTATTGAGGAATTGAATTACTTGCAAAACAAAGGAATTTTTATAGAAAATAAGTTTTTTAAAGGAACCGTAAAATTGAAGGTTGTTGCTATAACTGGCGATAATTTAGGCCTGAATTCAATTCTCGGGTTTACTGAAAGTTTTTCAGCTAACAAGTGTTGCAGAATCTGTAACATTGACAAGAAAGGTTTGCAAACTGCTCTATATGAAAACAGTAACTTGCTTAGAAATATGACTTCATACCACGCTCAATTGCAAGAAAACGATACACCTAACACGGGCATTAAAGAATCATGCTGTTGGCTTAAGGTGACAGGATTTGATTTATTTCAAAATGTAGCAGTAGACCCAATGCATGATATATTAGAAGGTGTAGCTCGTTATGTAATGACCTTTGTCATAAACCACTTCCTTGCCGAAGGTCTTTTAAAGATCTCAGTATTGCAACAAAGAATAATTTCATTTGATTATGGACCAGATAGGAATTCAAAACCAAGTAATTGTTTAGTTGTCCAAGGTTCGAAAGTAAAATTGAAAACTTCAGCATCAGAAATGCTTACCCTTATTAGATACTTCAGCCTAATAGCCGGGTTTTACATTCCTTTAGAAAATAAAGTATGGAAATTATACATTATGTTGCGGCAAATCACCGACAGGTTATTAAGTCATAGGGTCTTCAGTGACACCAATATTCAACTCCGGGTTATAATAGCAGAATTTAATCAATTGTACACGGAGCTAACAAAATCACCCCTGCAGCCAAAGTTTCATTTTCTGACTCATTATCCTACCATGCTAATGAAGTTCGGCCCCGTACGTAACATGTGGGCTATGCGTTTTGAAGCCAAGCACAGGGTATCTAAGTTAGTGGCTAGATCATCTTTTAATCGAGTCAATGTTTGCAAGACTCTAGCAATAAAATGTCAACTTATGCTCAATGACTTGTTTGTGAAAAATACAATACCTACAACAAAAATACTAGGAAAAAAATCTGCATTAAATTCAGGAGACACTGTCAAGTTTTCTCTCGGCACTGGCGTTGTCCTCAAATATTCGGTTACTTCCGCTACAATAGCTGGTGTTATATGGCAGCGGAACTCTATTGTTACTGTAGATATAGATGATGAACAATTCTTACCCACTTTTGGCCAAATTGATGCAATTTTGGTGACAGATACTGAAGAGGTTTTTTTCCGTTGCTGTATGTTTGAAACTATTGAATTTAATTCTCATTACAATTCTTATGAAGTTAAACGTGGTAATGATTATCTGTGCTTTCCTTGCCAAAATGCCGTTTCTCCGTGTCCTAACACGCTCACTCTAATGCGAGGTAACACGTCATATATTACAAGTAGATGGTACCTAGAGTAAAAATTTCAAAATTCTGTAGGTATTCTAACGGCTTACGGTCGCTGCTATAATACCTTGAAAATGCGCAAACGAGTTAACTCGTTTGCTCATTTTTAAGGTGTTTTTATTTTGAATCCAGTAATATCAATTTTTTTTGGAAACGTTTACATAATTATTAATTATGTACTTATACCGTACGCGGCGTTGCTAGTTTGAGGCACTGCAGAGTCCAAGGGCAGTTATTTTTTTATAGCAGAGTGCGCTCAACTAGTAATCTACCCTTAGTTACGGTATTTATCGGATATCCCTTTAGGATATCCTATAAAGACGGCCCGATAACGGTGTCCGCATAAAGTAATGGTATGAGCCAGCACCAATAGCTGGTTTAAGGTGAACGCACACTTATCAGAGCCGAAGGAGGCGAAGGAATCAAATTTTAGAATTACTTAAATGAAGTCCAATGTAACTTCGCACACTTATCCGCACCGAATCGTACGACCTTATTCGTCCGATTCGGTAAGTGTGCGAGGTTCCATAGGATTTCATACAAGTAATTCTAAAATTCGATTCTTTCGCCTCCTTCGGCTCTGAAAAGTGTGCGTTCACCTTTAGTAATAGATTTTAAAGTAAAGTATTTGTATGAGGGATAGATTAGTCTCATCGGAGTGTTTATAGTAGCACTTTACTTGAAAATAGATATTTACTATAATAATATAACCAATTTATTGTATGCAGCTTTAAGGTGAAAGCGTCAGGGTAGCCCGCGAAATTCAAATTTTCTTACGTTTTTTGCAATTTGCAGGCCAGTGCTAGGTTTTGATTGAAATGTTAGACGCGGGTGTAAGACGTATGTAGTACAACTTATGTACTTACACCCGCGTGCAACATTTAATTAACATACAACCTAGCACTGGCCTGCAAATTGCAAAAAACGGCTACCCTGAAGCAATCACCTTAAGGGCAAAAATGTTTTAGTTATAGGTACATTAATGTAAAGTTTGTTATTTTTTGTAAATTAAATTTCTACTCGTCTCAACCTTTATTTTAATTTGTAAAAACTAGAATTATTGAACATAATGTATATAATGATTCTTTATAATGACCGACAAATAGATACTGTAATCATTAAGGCGAGGATGTTTCTAAACAAAACAGTCTTCTTTTATACTGAATATAAATGTTTAGAGTATATAATAATTATTCATTCATACTATGGAAATAAAAATACCATTCAATTTTCTGTTTAATTTATACATACATCCCTTTTCACCTTCTTACCATTCTTGCCAAGGTACTTTTTTCTATTTTTTTTACTTACTCTCCATTTTTTTAAGGTTCAAGTTTAGGGTTCTTCAGTTTTTTTTAATGTTGAGCTCACACCTAATAATATTTAAAAGGAAAGAACCAATATTGGATACTTAAAAATAAGGGGATCATGTAAGTCCAGTGGCGCCCTCAATTATAGGAAGATTGTGATTTCTAATAATCCAAACAATTTCTGTGTAATCCACCAGTATTTAGTTGTAGTCCTACTGATGGAGAATGAGTAGAACTACAACTAATCACTGGTGTATTATAGAGATATTAATTGGTTTATTAAAAAACACAATCCTCCTATTGAGGGCGACCTCCGTAAGATAATAGGCTATAACCAGAGATATGAGGAAATAGTAGGAAAAGTAAGAGGACCTAACCTAAAATACGAGGAGGTTACCGAAAAATAGTAGGAAAAATAATAGGATATAACTGGATATATGAGGAAGGCACCGAAAAATAGTAGGAAAAATTGTATGACATAACTGAATATGTGAGGAAGTCACCGAAAAATAGTAGGAAAAATAATAGGATATAACTGGATATATGAGGAAGGCACCGAAAAATAGTAGGAAAAATTGTATGATATAACTGAATATGTGAGGAAGTCACCGAAAAATAGTAGGAAAAATAATAGGATATAACTGGATATATAAGGAAGGCACCGAAAAATAGTTGGAAAAATTGTATGACATAACTGAATATGTGAGGAAGTCACCGAAAAATTGTAGGAAAACTAATAGGATATAACTGGATATATGAGGAAGGCATCGAAAAATAGTAGGTAACTAAAACTAAATCCATGGTGACACATCATCTTAAATACTGTTATCATCAACATCAGTATTATCATCGTTCTTTTTGGTGAATCACTATGCTCCGTCCTTTGAGTGAATTCATCATACTTTAAGCTGAATTCACCTCTTTTATGATTGTCAGTTTTCTCAGTGTGTTATTATTTAGCCAGCTCCTCGAGCCTCGAGCCGAAATATAAGAAGCTATTCTATTTCTGTCATGAAAATTAACTTCAATATAGCTCAAGTATTGAACGTTTAGACAGGTTGAAAACCTTGAGGAGTGTTTTGTATTCGTACATGCGTAAGAATTTGTGGGGATCGCCCAATTTTCAATGGCACGTGTCAAAAGTCTTAAGCCGAGTCCAAACGTGTATTATTATGTGATGTATCGTATAATAACATAACCTCACGCCTTGTTCCCCGACGGGTTAGGCAGACGTGTACACCCACATTTCACCAAGTTCCATGTAATAGAAGGTGAGCCTATTGAGATAAACCAGACTCTGGGTTGCTACTGAGAAATTTCAAATGGAAAAAAATAATAACACTGCCTGACCTGGGAATCGAACCTAGGGCCTCAGGATCAGCAGTAGCGCTTGCGACCACTAGAAAGGAGGCAGGCAAATGTTTTTTATTACCAGTATAACATGCATCTAGAGTTGCCTTGATTCAAGAACAGTGTGCTCTTCGCTTCTACATAACTTAAGAGTTTAAATCGATTGATTTCAATATCAAGGTTTCCATGGCAACCGAAATCGCTCAAAGAATTGCCAAACTTAAGTGGCAGGGCACTTTGCACGCAGAACAGATGGCCGATGGGGTCAAAAGGTTCTAGAGTGGCGATCGCGTACTGGCAGACGTGGAGTTGGAAGGTGGACCGATGGACTTGTGAAGGCCGCAGGAATCCGCTGGATGTGGCAAGCACAGAACCGGTCGAAGTGGAGGAGCTTGGGGGGCCTATGTCCAGCAGTGGACGTTTTTCGGCTGAAATAATGATGATGTTGTTATCAATATAATTGGAGTCTAGTTCTTCAATCGAGCATCGTTCGAATAGAGACTAAGTACATGGAATACGAAAGATCGGGATGGTGTTCGAGCTGACCCATCGGCTATTGGTTTTTAGAGTGAACAAGTACATACTTCTGAATCCGGCTTTACTCTTGCGAAAATCTTCTGCACGTGTCTTAAATGGTTGCCTACTTAGCCGATGTTAAAAAAAAAAATATTATTTAAAATACTACCTATTTCTGTCTGAAACAAAATTAAAAATTGATTCTAATTTCACTGAGAGCAAAAATTGACGAGATGCCGATCTTGAGGAAACTACAGTCCATGTAACCCACTGCTGGGACTAAGGCCTCCACTCGAGGAGAGGGAGTGGGTCGTAATCCACCACGCGAGGCCAGTGCGGGTTGGTAGATGTCACATGTTTGCGTATTTTTGGTTCTAGGACAGGCCGGTTTCTACACGAGGTTTTCATTTACCGTTTTGAGAGCAGTCTGGTGATGTGGTGAATTTACACAGAGTACAGCACCTATCTGGGTTTAAACCTACGACCTATAACTCGTAAGTCACGGCCGTTTCCACTGGTACACCACTGTTCATCTCAGGCCATCACAATATTATTTTTACCCGACTGCGCCAGAAGGAGGGTTATGTTTTTCGAGAGTATGTATGTATGTATAATTGTTTGGCACGCTCTGCAGCCTGAACGGTTCGATGGATTTTAGCATGAGAGGTGTCGTTAGATTCGTATTGAAAGTGATATCGTAATTTAAAAAAAAACGGTAATACAATAAACTAAAAAACCCAACTGCTTTTCTGAGTATTCATGGAAAAGCCCTAAAACAACGATTTGCACTTAACTTAAGAATCTTGAGAAAACTGCTACAATTTATCTGCATATAAGCATCGCCTTAGCAACTGGCGATTCTTAAGTTAAGTGCAATCGGGTACAACGACTTTCTTGTTTTAGGGCTTTTCCATGAATACTCAGAAAAGCAGTCGAATTTTTAGTTTTTTAAATTACCCTTTTTTTAATATCACGAGCCACTCAATCATAAATAATTCCTTACTTCTCTATATCTATATAGTATAAAACAAAGTCGCTGTTCGTGTCTGTACCCTTAGATCTTTTAAACTACGCAACGAATTTTAATGCGATTTTCATCAATAGACAGATAATTCAAGAGGAAGGTCTATATGCATAGTATATTCAGCTCCATGCGGGCGAAGTCATTGGCAAAAGCAAACATTGGGAAACCAGTTCTACTGGCTAAGTAAAATATTCATATTTCCTGCGGCAACTTGTTAAAAGTAATAGAGCTCCGCCATGAGGGACGTGACGTTTAGGAAACTCGTAAACAAATGTAAAAAAATGTGAAAAAATAACGGTTCATAAAATTCTTATTAGTTTTAATTTAAAGACAACCGAAAAACAGTTGCGTCATTACAATATTTCTTAGACAGTCAATTATTTGTGACTACGTTTTGCCCGCGGCTTTGCCTTCGTGAAGATCGGAAATTATTCTAAGGAAATGTATTACCGGAATAAGGCGTATCCTACAACCACCATTATTATAACAGTATTATTTTAGAAATAGAGGTATACGTCTTGCACAGCTCTATCTCCTCTTTCCGACACTGAAGTAAGTTTAAAAAATACTGCTGTAAGAGTTGGTGCCTCCAGATCATGGATAATCCCTGTGCCAAAAACACCGTTAAGGTGTGATAACGAACAAACAGAATTACTTTCTTATTTATACTTTTATATATAATGTTATAAAGCTGAAGAGTTTGTTTAGTTGAACGCACGAATCTCAGGAACTGTTGGTTCGAATTGAAATATTCTTTTAGTGCTGGATAGCTCATTTACCGAGAAGGGCTATAGGCTATATACCATCACGCTAAGACCCTTAAGAGCCGAGCAAAGAGAAAAACGTCACGAATACGAAGCACTCGCACGGGCAGGCGATTAGAAGCGACGGGGCGGGTCGGGGAAGCAAGAAATTTTACGCGAACGAAGTCGCGACCAGAAGCTAGTTTATAATGTTACTAGCTTTATGCCCGCGACTTCATTCGCGTCAAATTTTGGCCTATTGCCCGGGCTGTTACTACGTTTTCTCACTTTTTTTCTTGTGGCTAAGGGTCCTAAGGGTCGTAGTGTGATGTTAAGGATAACCTGAAACCTTCCTCAAAATTTGGGCCATCAAAAATCTGCCTGGTAGTTCTGGAAATCAGTGCGTTCATTCAACCAAACTCGTCAGCTTTATTATTAGTATTAGTGGTATGGATATGGTTTAGTCTAAACTACTTCCCTCTGACTCCAAAGAGCTTTGCAACTTTCATAGTTATCCCAACTTTTACAAAGATAATATTATATCCGTATTTTTCATATTTACCAGTACTTTTTGCCTGAGGCATTGGTGAGATGCTACATTTTTGTTATATATAAAGGAATCTCTTGAGGACATTTCTTTCATCCGGAATTAAAAATCTAATGTAAAAAATAAAATTGTCTCTTTTAAATGCAAAAAGGGGCCCAGAGTTACAGTAATGCATTCAATTCAAGAAGTAGGCAAGGTTAAAAAAAGTCTAAGTCAGGCAAAACCCACTACATAAAATGAAATTAAACACAAAACTGCAACAGAATATAATAAAATGTCAGTCACAGAATTAAAACATTAGACTAAAAGTCACAAAATTTAAATTAAAATATAATGTCAAAAAAGGTGACAGAATAACAAAAAAAAAAAAATTTAATAACTTCTAAAATGCACAATCCAATGACAAATATTCTTACTATTTTAATACCGTCATGTCAGTCGTAAACAAAACCTGTACCGTTCTGCTGGGGAGTTTGTTCCGCCACTTCTTTTTCCCAGCTAAAGCACTAGGAAGTGGTGAAGGGTAGGCGTTTTGGGGGACTGTCTCATGTACTTTGACGTTCGAAAAGTTCTGATTCTCAGCCTAATTTGAAATAAATTGATTTTGATTTTGATTTTGATTCTGTAAAGTAGAGTAGTAAGTAAAAGGTACCTTTTAAATTACGATGCATGAGTACAATTAAATAATAGTGAAAGTTGGGGTATCAAACTCAAGATATGTTTAACAGCTTCTATTGCTACTTGATCTGCGTCAGTAGTAAAGCAAAATGCCTGGTAGCAATTCTGGAAACTGAAAATGTCAATATTTTAGAACAAACTAAAAACCAGCACAACTGTAGCGTCCTACCGGGAAATAGACGAGAATAGTTCTATGTAAAGCCATTTTTACGATAAAAAATAACCGCCAAAAAATTCACAGCGTTTTCCCGCCAAATCTATAACTGGACTAAACCAGTTTCGTCCTGTCACGCCCGTCGAAAACGGGACACAAAGGGGCACTCCGCAATCACGCTGTTTGTAAATCTTTCACGTAGGCACGTGAGCCGGAATATTGAGTATTGACTCACACGGCTGCATACTAAATAATAATCGTGTTGGCTACTAAATATTGTGGTTGCTGGAACTAATGTTATTGCTATCACGCTTTCCCCGAAGGGATGGGCAGAAAAGTGTATTATTATTTAAAAAATCTTGCCTTGCCTGAGGATATTTCCGTGCGTGACAGTGTGTCAGCTGCGCGTTTCGATCCTGGATGAAAATATTTTATGTCCTCATCCAGGTTATGGTCTACCCATGTGCTAATAATTTCATCTAAATTCTTTCAGCCGTTTAAGCGTGAAACAAACAACCAAACATCCAAAAAATCAAATCTATTGTCTTTTTAATGGAAGTTTAGAAATGCAAAAAAAATAATTGTTAAGAACATTCAGATATTCGCTAAAGACCAATTTGCAGCAGAACTTGGCATAAAGCAAAGAAGTTATAACAAGTCATTACGAAGGGAAGATTTCTGGAATTCTAGTTCCTAGAAATTTTCCCATGTTCCATGGCAACAACTCCGTTACTATCAAATCTCCTCTCATTCAATTTTGTACTGACTTGGTGCTTAACTTCAACGTAATCTCTTCGACAAACGCAAAACTTCAGAAAAACAGATTTCCTTTTCCATATAAAGATGTATTTACATAGATACAGCAACATCAAAAGTATGCGAGAATTTGTCTCCAAACTTATTTAATGAGGGTTACTCATTAATAATTAAAAGTCAGACGATTCGAGGAGACTCGAGCAGAAATGACTTTGGAAAGTTAAGTTGGAGCCAAGTCTATTTATTTGGTGGAAACATATTTCAAACCATTTATCTCTAAGAGTTGGATAGGGATTTGAAGGAGAGAAGATTGTTTTTTTTTACGATTAACTTAACCAAGTCTAATAATCTGATAACACTTCATATTTTTAAATATTAAGGGACTTAATAACAACCGCACGGGTTCACGTTGGTCCATGGATGGGTACCATCTTTACATCAAGACCCCTCCGTGCTTCGTAAAGCACGCTAAGCCGTTGGTCCCGGCTGTCATTAATGGATCTTTAACAGTCGTTGCGGGTCGTCAGAAGCCCGAAAGTCTGACAAGCAGTCTTACCAAGGGGTATGGTTTTACCTAGTAACTGGGTTGTGGAGGTCAGATAGGCAGTGGCTTCGTATGATTTACTAGTAAATGATAAATTATTATATTTCTGTAAGTAGGTTTGTACAAACACTTTTACACGTCAATCATATTTTTTTAAACTAGATGAGGTCGGCGTTTCCTATCTGACTACTCTGAGAAGAGAGGCCGAAACAAACTCAGAGGTCACAGTTTCTTTTAAAGTCCAGACATAATCTTGGTCAGATCATGTGAAGACTATATGGATTGGTGTCTGAAATGGTCTTTTGAGGTAAGAACCACACAGATTGAGTGGACCTGTCCATTCAGTGTACGCATTTATCAGTAATCATGCAGCTTAACTCAGAATTTGAGGAGCTCAACGATTTGACGAACAATGAAAAGACATTTGGGTAGGCTGCACTAAGTACTCAAATTGCCAGATTAACATTAAAAACTAACTGAGAAAGAGATGAAACAAAAAAAAAGTCATTAGCTGCATCCGGTTAGACTGCAACCCGACCCCAACAAACTTGAGAAAGGGCAAGCAGATAATGATGATGATGATGAGTTCGGTGGTGGCGATATTAGTGGTGATGGGATGGCCACCCATCTACGAACCAACCACGACAAGTATAGCTTAACCTTATCATATAAATACAAGCCGGTTGACTTACTAAACTATCACCAAACCTAAAGTATCTCTAGAAGCATCTAACAACAGGGAAACTACACATAATACTTTGCCACGGTAACTAGAAAACTATTAAATGTTTGACCAAACCGCTCCAAACACAACTCGGGAAGCAAACACAACTACACCCTTTGAAACGAAACTTTCCGAATAGGAGCTGACCGCTAACATACGTCACAAGCGACGATTAATCAATTAGCTATCGACTTTACTGTGAAACCCTTGTTTATTTCGCGACGACATTTTAGGAGTATGCGGTTTTTGGATTGTGGATCTGTTTGCGAAACCCTGATAGGTGTTGGATTTATGGAGATTTTTGAGAAGGCACTGGGCACATTTGTATTTTACAAGTTGCCGCACGGGTTGATCGATTAGGTTAAGCTACGCTTGCTAGGGTTTGTCCGTGGATGGGTGACAATCTATAAATCGCAAGTACCCTCCGTGCCTCGGAAAGCACGCTAAGCCAAGACTAACGGGTCTCGGCTATCATTCGCAGATCTTTGACAGTTACTACCGAGTCGTCAGAAGCCCAAAAATCTGACAGCCAGTCTTATCAAGGGGTATCGTATTTACCTAGTAACTGTGTTGTGGAAGTCAGTTTTTTTTTTTGGATGGGAAATCATCAAATAACTTCTCCCGCTCTGGGTGAAGCGGGAGGGCGTGTCAGCCTTTTACTGACTAAAACCCACCCGTGTTCCCTCAGTTGCCTGTGTGCCAGGGGCCGCGGTATCTCTTTCGAACAACCCGCACCCCTGGCAGGCATCGGCCCTTGCGGGCCCCGTCTGTTGCTGCTGACATCTCTTTGAAGCGCGCGTGGAACACAACGCATCGTCGACCCGAGCCTGGTCCTTACCGGACAGCCAGCTACCCATTACTCGCCGTCCGCAAGCCCGTGCCTACGGTGGCTGGGAATCAGCCTGGGATTCCTGACGCCCAGGGCGTCTCCTGCGAAGGCCACGGCTGCGGGGCGCATGTACTGCATCTCCCTCACGTGCGCCGCCTCCCTCTTTGCGAGCATAACTGCTTCGCTGAAGGAGGCGACTGCTAGCCATGCACTCTCGCTCCGTACCATGGCCTGGACCAGGGTCGGACGCGAGAGATCGTCGCCGCCGATTACCTCCGCGAGGACACGGCGGTGCTCCACCCAAGCCGGGCAGACCTCCACCGTATGCTCCACCGTGTCCTCAGGGCAATCTTTGCAATGGAAACACCTGGGCGTTTCCTCCCGCCCTATCCGAAACAGGAACCTCCCGAAACAGCCATGTCCGGTGAGGACCTGTGTCAGGCGGAAGGTGAGGACGCCATGCCGCCTCTCAAGCCACTCCTCAAAGAGGGGACTTACCGCCGCAATCGTGGCGTGCCCATTGTGGAAGTCAGCTCAGCTGCATCTGATTAGTCTGGTAGGCGTCCCTAGAATAGTTGGGAAGAGGCTGGTCAGATGATGATGAAGTAGCACAGTTCTGTTGTGGCGATTCTAAAATTGAAGTAAGGGGTGTGTAGAAGAAAATGACCTTACATAAACTTAAACTCACATCTTCCTCCCATGGGGGTAAGCAGAGACTACAGAACGCCACCAGCTACGATCCTTCCATTCTCCTTTTGTATAATTTATGCTCATACATCTGAGCCCTTAGTGTGAGTTTCATCTGATTGGCCCTGTATTGGTAACGGAGCAATTGGAGCGTCAAACGCACTCGACGCATTTGATCGTGCTAGTTAAATGAAACTCACACTAGGGCCACAGCAGGCCTAGACAAAACACATTTCTGTTAGCGTTCACACCAAACGCTACGCCAAAATGTACGGGAACGACATTACCTGCGGAAAGATTATGTCGTGTCCTTTCCGCAGGTAATGTCATTCCCATACATTTTGGCGTAGCGTTTGGTGTGAACGCTAACAGAAATGTGTTTTGTCTAGGCCTGCTGTGGCCCTAGTGTGAGTTTCATTTAACTAGCACGATCAAATGCGTCGAGTGCGTTTGACGCTCCAATTGCTCCGTTACCAATACTATGTGTTGTGTCAAATGTGTGTGTGTGTTGTTGAAATGTGTTTTGTCTCAGGGCCCTGGTCATACACGGGCGCTGGTACCGAGTATTATGCTCAGGACCTTTCTGTAGAACAGCGCAAATAAAGTCAATATATGTCTTTCTGCTGATTTCCCCCCTGGAGCATTACTCGCCGTTAGAAAGAAATAATTTTAATTATTAAGAAAAAGCTTTACAAAATGGTAATCCATATCTATCTGTCGTTTGTTTGTTTGCTTAAACGCGGTCCAATTTGAAAAATTCTTTCAGTGTTAGATAGCCCATTTATTGAGGAAGGTTATAAGCTATATAACATCACACTGAGATCCTTAGGAGCTGAGCAAAGAGAAAAAGTCAGGAATACGAAGTACTCGCACGGGCAGGTGAGGCGAGCGACGGGGTGGGTCGGGGAGCAAGAAATTTGACGCGAACGAGGTCGCGGGCAGAAGCTAGTAATTCATAAAAATCAATAAAAAAATGACAGCTTCTAAAACGGTATCTAAATGGTTCACAAATAAACAGAATTCACAGCAAAACGAATGAATCGCAAATAAACGACTATGCATAAAAGATTCTCCATTATTCCTATTCTGTCTACGAAAAACGGAGGAACAGAATTCAGTTTCTGAAATAGTTCATTTTCGTGTAGAATGGACAATTTTTTATTTAGCAACTGTTTATTGGAATGTCGCGATAATGTTCGGTGCGTGCAGTAAATAGATTTATGTTGAAAATAAGTACAAGGTGAACCGATGACCTTGTGAAAGCCGCAAGAATCCGCTGGATGCGGGAAGCACAGATCCGGTCCAAATGGCAGTGCTTGGGAGAACCCTATGTCCAGCAGTGAACGTCTTTCGGCAGAAATGGTGATGATGATATCGAAAATTCTTGACCATGGTGTAACCTTGCATTAGACTTTGGGATTGAAATGATGTAACCCCTTTGATTATATTTGTACTGTAGAGATTATAGCCTAATTGGGACTTACTTATACCCTAAGCGCGTCCGCGTTAAAAGATTGACAACCATATATAACATGACAAACATTTATAATTTATTTGAAGAATAACATAAACAAACAGTGAACTTTAAACTGACCGAGCTGGCAAACGAAGATGACGAGATACAAAATGATATAAAAACGCAGAACGATTTCTAGGAATAATTATTGAACTATACGAGAAACTGTGCTTTATTTTACTCGTACCGGTTCTGAGAGCATTTAAACCCCTCAAAGTACCTACTTAATGGTTTAATACTGAAATGGTGAATTCGGTTATTTCTAGTTATTGCAATGTTACCACTATTTTCCAGGTCCATGAGAGTTTTCAACCTATGGTACAACAGGTTTGTCGGAAAAACGAATGGTTTTATGAATGTATTAAATACCAAACCGTTTTATTATTCCAATCTAGAATTATTTGAACCAAAAAATATGTCCCTTTATATAGAAAAACCGTTATAAAAAGAATAGGTATTTAAGTAGACCCAGAAATAATCCGTGCAAAACAACAAAGTAACTGAAATTCACAACTATTTTTGTTACCGTTCGTTATACGCGGCGTATTGCCAAAAGTCAGCGGACTTCAAACCAAGTTCGACTTCAAGAGGTTGTTTGTGAGCACGCCAATGTGGCGTGTAATGAACCGACTTCGAATCTCGGCGGTTATCACGAAGTTTGTATTCTTGTACTGAACTGGGTACACAAAATAGGTGGAGTATTGAATGGTGTGAATATTTTTAGAAGCGGGTGTGTAGTTAGTTGATGACAGATATTTTTTCGACGAATAAAACCAAAATTCATGGTTCTAACAATTCGATAGTCTTCTTCATAAATGTCGGAACTAGCTATAGAAGAATATTAACAGACTTAATATGAACCTGCATCTTAATTACGTAACACAAAGTTAAATCCTAATTACGTAATCAGAATCTGAATATTTTTTTAAGGATATTGATAATACATTGCTTCATACTTAAAAAAAAAAATGATTTGCTCTACAATGTTAATAACGTAATTTTAGTTGTAGAATTGTAAATGACAGCTATTTGTAGTGTTAGTTTGCACAATTATCCATCTGTTCTCTGAATCATCATCATCTGTCTTGCCTTTTCCCAAATAAGTTGGGGTTGGCTTCCGAATATTGCTGTACACCAGTATTTTTCATGGAGCGACTGCCTATCTGACCTCCACAACACAGTTACTGGATAATACGGTAAAACATTTTACCTAAGAAAAATACACCGTGACATTTTAGTTGTCTTACAACGAACGGCAGCCCACTTCATGTACCCAATGACTGCTATCTACTACCATACATAAAAAAAAAAAAATTGAACATTTGCATAATCAAAAACATGAAAATATCGCTAAGACGAATGACGTAGTTTGAAACATCCTGTTATGAAGATGGAATTAATGATGGAATGTAATGGTAGGTAGGTAGATATCTTCTACCGTTTGATACATAAACATTATTAACAGGGAGGGTGTTTCATAATTCTGAAGCATTCATTATTTTTCTTTGTATCTATTATCTTAATTAATGGTAACAATGTTTTAATCGCGCCTAGAGGTATGTTATGACGGATACATTGAGTGGACCATCTTTGTAAGACGATTAAAATGATACGGTGTATAAAGGCAATCAGCAGGTTGAAGTTGGCCAAAATAGAAATTCTGTTCGAATGCTAATTCATGTCCCTTTTCGTGGTATTTTTACTGCATTGTTAAGAAAAGATCTTTACTTTATACCGTCATAGAAATCAGTTGCAGTTTGTGAATAAAAGTCATTAGATTTTTCGCGATGATGCCAATCTTTCGACCTATACACATAACATCACGCCTTGTATCCCTGAACGGTTGGGCACAGGTTTATTATATTATACCCACATTTCACCAGTTATGTTTAAGTCCTATGTAATAGGGGGCGACCCTATTGCCATCAACCGCACACAAATCCAGCCTCCGGGCTGCTACTGAGAAATTGCAGATAGAAAAATCCAATAACACTTTCACCGACCTGGCAATCGAATCCAGGACCTCATGCTCAGCATAAGCACTTGCGACCACTAGACCAATTTATACAAGGTGTAATTTTTATCACCGTTAACTTCATAAGGGGTCACATTACTCATCATTATGAACAACTTTTACTATGGGCCCAAACCGCGAAAAAATAAAATCGTGAAAATAAAATCAGTTGTTCCCTACATTTATGTTCGTCTAAAACTCGTCAAAACGTAAGGAACAGGTGATTTTATTTATATGTATTAAAATTACACCCTGTATAATATAATCTGAATCTCGGAAACGGCTCTAACGATTTTCATGAAATTTAGTATGCAGGGGCTTTCGGGGACGATAAATCGATCTAGCTAGGTTTCATTTTTAGAAAACAAAAAAAAATACGGAGCAAAGCTCGGTCATCCAGATATTATACACCGTGAAATTCAAATGGTTGTTTTCCCGCGGCAGAACATCTTGCCATAAGGAGTACTTTCGAAGCATAGAGTAAAAGTTAAAAAAAAAATAGATTTTTTTGTTTTAAGATAATTAAAAAAATATTCATCAACTCGATAAAACACTACTCAATAGTAACACTAGAGGTAACTTGTAGGTACTACTCGAATCGCACGCACCCCCGCAAAGGGAACAGCGATGCATAAATGTTCAAAGCAAAATAAACTCTCGCACGTGGTGATTTTTCACAATGGTTAATCTGCCATTTTTTGTTTCTAATATTTTATTTGTTTATAAAACGATTGTATTACCAAGACAAAACCATTTCGCTGCGGGAAAACAACCATTAAAATTTCACGGTGTATATATGTAGGTACGTTGGTCATAAACATCCTAGTTGTGTTGTTTATAACCACGGCGCATCACGTAAGTGATCGCCCTGTTAACCAACCTATTAGATGGAACTCGAAGTAAAGTTCAGTGTTTGGATGCACTTGCTTCCTTGCTTAAACTAACTTTAGTTTATCCGGAAAGTTTAGGTTCAAGTTATTTTTGATGATTTAGTTTAACAAATATTTGACTAAAAAATCATCGTCCATGAAGAGAGAGATGAGAGGTAGCAATGAATGACTTCCATAATTGCATACAATTATGGAAGTCATTCATTGCTACCTCTTCATTATACTGAAGTATTACGAATATTTCTTTTTTACATAATATTAGGTAAATGCTACAATTTATCTACCTAATTGTGTGTAAGTTCGACTTGGTTACAGAATTATGAAAATCAAAAATCCTTTAAGTTGAAAAGCAACATTTTGAACGTCAATTGATCAAAGATTGATCCTCTCTGCTTACACTAATCAAAACTGGATACAGCTAAGTAGATCTCAAACAGAGGCAGATAGTTTTAAAAGAAGTGTGACTTTGTAAAGCGACACTCATAACATGTAAGGCTAACAGCAAATTGCACCAATAAAACTGAATGCGTTCAGCACATTTACACCAAAAACAAGAACAAGAGCAAGTGTCAGTTTCAAAATTGTTATGGAATAGTGACACTGACAGCTCTTAAACGCGGTTGATGCTGGGGCTACATTAGCGGGCTAAGATTCGTGTCGTGTTGGCGAGCTAAAATACGCGATGTTCTTGTCTATATTAGGCGGGCGAAGATTCATCGTGTCGGATTGTGTTGTTCGCTTTTGTGCGGCTGAGACTTATTCAAAATGGAGGAAGTAGTGGCGTTGCATTAAATGTCGGTAAATTATTATTTATTACCATTGTATGAGTATCAATTACAAAATAATATGATAAAGAGAAGAAAGAGGAGATGGATGACTACTATTCATAGAAATGTCTGGACGACACTGAAGTAACCTAGGTGTAGCTACCGAAGCAAATATTGTCGCAACAAATCCGTTTGATGCGCGCCAGTTTACTGACAGCGCCCCGATAGTACATCGTCTTCGCCCGAATACTACGCGTTGCAACGATTTACCCGGCACACTCATCGCGTTAACACGAATATTCACCGTATCCCGCAAATGTAGCCCCAGCATTAGAAATACTCATCGCGTTCTTTCATTGTTGAAATTTGCCAGACAAAGATAAAGAAAGGAAGGCAGGAAATTTTATGTCTACATAAGTAAGCAGCCTATAATGTTACTTAGGACATGCCGGTTTTCGCACGTTGTTTTAAAGCGACTGTCAAGATTAAAACCTACGGCCTACAACTCGTAAATCGCTGCTGATTCCACTGGACACCACTGCTTTGGTTTCTGTGACGCTCTATATTTCGGCTTCTCCTGTGTCACAAATCAAGTTGAAGAAGCTCAGAAGTCTCAAAAAACTAAACCCGTGACATTATTCGCAGTATATCCAGCGCATTGCCAAAGCCAACCCATCCAAACTTCAGAGCAGTTGTTTGCAGCGCAATGTTCCGTATAATGAACGTCTTCGAGTGTAGTCTGTTTGTCAAAAAGTTTGCACTTTTACCAGTCGAAAGTTTGTGTGGTGACTGTCTATTGTTATTGTGGTCGTGATTTATCTTTACGTGCGTTGTTTTGTTTAGGTGACTCAAGTTTGGAGTTGTGAATAACAGGATTTAACTTACGATTGACTTTCTTGCAGTTTTCTGATACATTCCCTGCTATAAATTGTAGATCAACATCGTCATTATTTTACCTTTATTGCAATTGATTTTGTTTTGCCGCAGTATTTCTTCTACGAGTTTAGTATAATCCCTGGCAATAGTTAGTAGATTTACGATAGTACTAGAATTACAGGAACAGTTTGATAGATCACCATATAATTTACCTAATTCTTTCTTCCCGGAACTAGAAAATTATAAAAAGGCTTTTCTTTTTGAGAGGCTTAGCAGCTAAGGTAGGTACAAAGATAATAAAATCAATGATGCTCTCAAATTACGTGCCTACTTATTTGTAGCAAAGTATTCGTGGAGATAAAATTATTATTTAACAAGTACTTCGCCCGGGTGAAATTTTGGCCCCCATCCGCCGCATCGAATCCCATCGTATCGTATCGTCCACCGCGCTATTACTTCTGATTCACATAATATTCTTACCGAGTTTTTTTCTTTTTGCTCGGCTCCTAAGGGTAATAGCGTGCTGTTAAATAGCCTGTTATCTTCCTCAAGAATTGGACTGTGCAAAAATATATTTTCAAATCTGAAAATTAACTAACAAATTTTGCCTCGTTTATGATATTAATACCGATAATTTATGAGTTATTTCGTATTATATAGTAACAGTAGCTAGGTACTTACCTACCTATATAATTAGGGCGGGATTAGTACCCACACAAAATTGTCTCCTAATTATTTCCCGACCTTTCTCTAATTAAGATAATCCGGTGCCATTTGTTTACGTGAATTGGTAATAAGTACCTTTTGCGACCTTTGAGGACCAAATAAATTAATAACATCGACAACCACTTATGGGCAGACGGTAAATTATTAAAGAAAATATATGGCACCGAGGGAAATGCCCCGAAAATTACAAAAGAAAATAATAACTGGCGCTACACAAAAGCAATCGTATTTATTCCGGTATTACGTCTAAATAAATATATACGGATGTTACTGTTGGAGTACGAAATTATAATTTTGGAAGAGTTACTAGAATAGATGAGATGGTCTAGTAGTTGGATAATGGAGATCAGATAAAACTCTTAATTTCAAATCAAAATCAAAATATTTTATTTCACATAAACCTGCAAGGGCACTTATGAAACGTTAGAAGCTAGGTGCACGGTTCCAATTTGTCGCTTCCTATGGAGAAGAGCCGGCAAGAAACTCCACGGTTACTCTTTTAAAAATAATTGGCTTTTATAATGTTTTCAAATTACAGTGATATTAGGTATGGGAGGACAGTGCAGGCCTGTCAATAAGTACCAGGTACTTAGAGGAATGAAAATAAAGAATAGAAACTGTAGGCCTACAGCGTTCTCTCATTCACAATATGTAAAATTAACAATAGTATAATAATCATTTGAGGTGTTTTAAGCGTGGATACAAAGTAATACTTTTGTTTTCCCGATTTTCATTTTCAGCATTCAGTTACTGCATTAGGAGTTAAACTAGAATAGAGAAGAAAATACGATGTTCATCTGTTTATTATATCTCCGTTTATTTATTTGTTGATTGAATATTAGCATCAAGATGATTAAAATCAGCGCACACTTATAAAATAAGTGCAACAAAAACCATTTACTTATATAATTAATAATATAATTTACGGTGTAGGATGCAAGATGGTCAACACCCTAGCGCCATCCCCATCTTCCTAGAACGGCGGGCTGTACTGGTGCGGAAAACCTCAAACAGCGCAAATATTCCAACGCTATTGGAAATTATATGTTCGAGCCATTTGGGGTTGAAACACTAGGCCCATGGAGTCCGAGTGCCCACTTAGTTTTTCTAAACATTTCAAAGCGGTTGGTCGACTCTTCATGTGACCAGCACACTATTTGCGTAACACACTAATAATGAGAATTTGAATCATTTTGATAGATTTTTTTTTTAAATCCATTGCTTCATATAATTCGTCTGTTCAACAACGTTATCAACGCAATGAATGTTATGAAACTGTCAAAATAAAAGCGATTGCGATTGACAGTGAATTACGCGATTACCTATCAGATGGCTGGCATATTATTAAGGCAAAGAATCAGCATTGTCATACAACGTGGTAATGCTGCTGCCAGCCCTCTTGTTGCCAACGATGCAGACGAATTTTTATGTCCTATAATTCTTTTCTTTTTTACACACTTGAAAACACTGTTATTTGAATGCTAAGCTTTTAAATTACGTACATATTTAAATAATTATACAGTTTTACAAAAAAGATTAATCAGCTGTTTCATACATTTTGACCGCGTAGGTACTGCATTTTTTTATGATACATCTGATTTTTTTTGTAAAACCGACGTAAAATTTCTGCGTTAGGGGGGGGTCAAGAATGATATGCTGAATTCATGGTTACAGTTTGCGCACTGTATAAAAACTTATCCTTTATACTTTATAGTACATTATGATATATGTGCGGTAAGTTGAAAATTACAGCCGAGGCGATATTGCTAATACTACTGGAATAATCAAAACGCAAGTATGTCATACGACGTTTTATAACATATTTGCGAGGAAATAAATAAAACTCGGACTCTCTTAAACGAATAAATCTTTAATCACTTGTTAAAGCAGTTAGAAATATTTGAACAATTTGTTAAATTTATTATTACGTTGCCAGTTGGCATTTTTAATGTTGTCAAGTTATTATTATTAGTTACAATTTCACCAGTCTCTCTCTCACTCTCTTGAGTGAAAGTAGGAGAAACGAGACCTCCGAGTTCTGCAGTCGGTGGGGGCGACGGAGGTGGCTGCGGCGGCGGCGTCGATGGTGGAATGTACGCGTGTGTGCTCGTAGATGGTCGAGAGTCAACAGTTGGCTCCAAATTATATTCCTTGTAATGCGGGAGCTAATTTGTTCTTTATTTCTCATCGAGTCATCTATGTAGCCCTCGGCTACACTGTTCGACCGCAACCCTCCGTGGCGTTTTAGTGTCAATAAGTTCGCACCTGAATCGGCGAGCAATGTAGCCGAGAACATTCTGAAGATCATCCAAATTTAAGAAAGTGGCAATTTGTTTCGGCATTGCTCCAAATTTATTTATGCCAATGGGTTGGCTAGTGCATTTTCCATTTTGGTAATTTTGAAAAAATCTGTTAGACATCGCTTTTGTTGAACGAAGCGCTTCGTATTTCTTCACTATGTCGTGAAAAGGCCCCTGTATTGTGAACAATCTTAGAATATTATGTTGTATTTTGTGTTGTGCTGTAACGTTTTTAACCTGGGCAGGAAGAACTCGCCCATGGTTCTCAACATCATTACTTGTGATGTTTGCCAACTCTTGACATCGACATGCACCATTTATGCCGAATATTAATACAACCTGAAAAGAGATAAAAACAGCGTACAAAACACCTATTTTGTAAAGAAATACGAAAGTGAAAGAAGTTAATAACAATAATTTAGTTTCAACAGACCTTTGTTGCCAAGTATCGGCAATCCGGAGCTTTTTTTAGGAACTTCTTGACATTGTCAGCCGAAAATACTTTCGACTTTTTACTCACATGGCCACTTGAGCGTCTTTTTAGAAATGCTAACAAGTTGGAGTATCACTTGATATCAATACTATGTTTTGTTTTCAGTGCTTATTAGCATTGAATAGTAGCACCACAATGAGCTTGACTTATATTTTTGAGAAAGTTCCATGAAAAATGCTAAACACACAGAAAAATGAATTTACATCTTTACTTGTTTTCCATCTGATGAAATTTTGATACGCTTGTAAGTATCTATCGGTCGATTTTTCGGGCAAGAGGCTTAGAGTAACCTTTTTTGCTGCCTCTGAGACTTCTGGCGGTGTCGAATTAATAAATTCATCATTACTTGACGACATTTTCAAATAAAAACAATACAGCGAAAAGAAAAAGCGCGCGGAATAATTTTTACTTGTTCATAAATTAGCGATGCGCGCATCAGCGCTTTTTTTTTAAGGCAAAGGCACAAAAACAGCCAGTATTACTAATAAAGTAAATCAACAATGTTTTTATTACAGATAAATGGTTGTAATTTATTGTCAAAACTAATTAAATTAAAGAATTAAATGTTTATTTTTATATTTTATCTCTCAAAGTTAATTCTATTCATAAAATGTTGACCAATTTTCTGACATAAAAACTCTTTGCTAAGATTTAAAAAAGTACCGTTAGTTTTAGACGGAGCATCTTGATAAACCATGCGTTTTACCTTATTAAAAAGAAACTCATGCATTGCATTCGAATTCGTGCATTTTACATTATAATAACGCACAAGTACGTAATGACATACATTACGATATTGAAATTGGTGAAATAAGAGACCCTTTACGAGCAAATGTGTTATAAAACCTGCGTTAATATTTACACAAAATATAATTAAAAACAAGACCCCATAATCAAATCCCCCATAAACCTCCATCCCAAACCCATTACAAAGACGCACGCAATTTTGATAAAACCTTATTCACACCGTCGACCGTCCAGTCATTCCACTAATGGTCCGAAATCACACTGACACCGCAACACGTACCTAATAACATTGGCTGCGGCAATAATAATGTCCAATAACGCCCTTTTATGATTTACTTTTGTGGGCGAACATACGAAATAAAATCGTATGTGATATTTCCTTGGTACATAAACTATAGTGATGGAAAACCATGATAACCGCTCCTGGTAATGGGAGTTTACTTGTGTATGTTTTGTGTTACGGTGTATCAATGGGTGTATTTGGCGAATGGTATGGTAAATTGTATCGGGAAATGGGACTAGTATCGGTTCTGTAGGATTTATGGATGTTGTGTTGTTTTCCGAGTTTGGCCCGTGAGTACATTCGTGGCGACGGTTTGACGGTTGAATGTATCAGACGATCTATTCTGTTGGGTACGCCACAATTGCGGCGGTAAGTCCCCTCTTTAAGGAGTGGCTTGAGAGCCGGCATGGCGTCCTCACCTTCCGCTGACACAGGTCCTCACCGGACATGGCTGTTTCGGGAGGTTTCTATTTCGGATAGGGCGGGAGGAAACGCCCGGGTGTTTCCATTGCAAAGATCGCCCTGAGGACACGGTGGAGCATTCGGTGGAGGTCTGCCGGGCTTGGGCGGAGCACCGCTGTGTCCTCGTGGAGGTAATCGGCGGCGGCGATCTCTCGCGTCCGACCCTGGTCCAGGCCATGGTACGGAGCGAGAGTGCATGGCTAGCAGTCGCCTCTTTCAGCGAAGCAGTTATGCTCGCAAAGAGGGAGGCGGCGTACGTGAGCGAGATGCAGTACATGCGCCCTCACAGCCGTGGCCTTCGCAGGAGACGCCCTGGGCGTCGGGAATCCCAGGCTAATTCCCGGCCATCGTAGGCACAGGCTTGCGGACGGCGGGTAATGGGTAGCTCGCTGTCCGGTAAGGACCAAGCCCGGGTCGACGGCGCGTTGTGTTCCACGCGCGCCTCAAAGAGATGTCAGCAGCAACTGATAGGGCCCGCAAGGGCCGATGCCTGCCAGGGGTGCGGGTTGTTCGAAAGAGATACCGCGGCCCCTGGCACACAGGCAACTGAGGGAACATGGGTGGGTTTTAGTCAGTAAAAGTCTGACACGCCCTCCCGCTCCACCCTGAGCGGGAGAAGTTATTTGATGATTTCCTACCCAAAAAAAAAAAAAAACTTCAAGCACACTAATTCACAGAGTATTTGTGTGTCAGTTATAATATTGTAGACAAATAAAAGATATAAATGACACAATCCAGTCGTATCGGATAAGGCAACGCCATCTGGTGGCGCTCGACAAAGTTGATGGGGCGCGCGCCATCGATCGAATCACTTTTCTGTTGCCAGTCGGCGCGTGCAGACATCACTAGACCATTGCGCGCTCTGCGATGAGTACCTAGCTAGTTATGTACCTACCTATCTACTGTGTTATAATTGTTGGATTGGAATTATAATTTGGTTGAACAAAGTGCTATGCTTGGATTTTCCCTACGTGACCAGAAATGAAGAGATCCGTAAGTAACCGAAATAGCTCGAAGAATTGCCAAACTTAAGTGGAAGTGGGCAGGACACATTGCTCGCAGAAAGGACCGATGACCTGGTGAAGGCTGCAGGAATCGGCTGGATGCGAGTAAAACAGAACCGGTCGAAATGTCGGTGTTTGGGGGACGCTTGTGTCCCATCAGTGGAAACTTTATAGGCTGATTACGCTAATATACTGAAGTAGGGACCTATGAAGTTAAATTGTAAAAGAAATAACAATCAAACTGAAACCTACCTTTTAAAACCTCATGAGAATTTCTCAAGAACTTGAAAGTATTTCTACGACAACGTTCGCAAACAAAGGACCTTATTACCATGAACTAAAATAACGTAGTTCATGAACGAAGTAAATTTTAATAACTACGAAGTAATAACGTTGTATTTATGGAACTTAAACTTTATCGTTTTGTAATAAAGGTTTTTATTGAGAAACTCAAAACAGAGAAAGAGTTCAATAATCTATCAGTTTTTGCGTAAAATATGTCTGCTGGAAGAATATAACTTTCAATACTAACAATTTTAATTGAAAACATGGGTAGGAGATGAATCCTCAAACTATTGTGTACGTTCGTGAAAAACAAAATCCAAACCGGATACGACTAAGCAAATCCAATAAAATCTAAACCAAATAAAAGCGCATTTCAAACAAACAACCATAAAAATCCAATAACGGGAAAAACATTAAATTTGGATCGGTCTCTGGTCTCACCTACACCGAATCGAATACAACTCTAGCAAATCGACTTAATTTCTCCTTTTATCAGATTAGGCGCCGATTTCTACCGATAACAAAACGAAAGGCTCCTGGAGTTTTGTCTCTGCCCCGCTCTCAGCCGTAATTCCTCGCATAGCATCGTTAATTTAAAACTAAATGCTCCGAGCTCGAAACAATAGATTGTCACATAAATAACTTTAAAGGAAAAAAGGGGGAACTCAAGAGGGGGCGAAGAAATTTATACTCCGCCTAACTTTGCCAGAATTTTCGGGGCCAAAAACTCGAAATTCGAACGGAATACTCGGCCCGATTGGTAATTCATGAGGATTATACAGCTCTCGCGTAATTCAGGACTTTATACACGTTGATTAGTTGGCAAGATCTACATGAAAAAAAGTTGAATTATTCATTACAGTTAAGAATAGATTTGGGTAAAAGTAATCTCGAAATTGAATGTAGCTTAATAAAATGTTCGAATTACATAAAGTAATCTGTATTAGTGAAAAAGGTAGCTTTTTGTACTACCTGGGTTCTTTTTGTGAGTAGGTATAGATTTCATCTTGTTTAATAAGATTCTGCTTTTGCTCTGTATCATTTTATTTTGGGTCGGTTTTTATTTATGTAAGCAACTAACTTCTGACGAAATTCTGTGACTTCTATTATGTGATTTAAAGGTTGAAAACAGTGCCTAATTGGAATTTTATCCGTTCTATACCATTTAAATACAAATATCCAGATAAATCAGATAATGTATTTGCAAAATACCACTCACATTTCAATTTTCCATTCTTCGAATTTATTTTTGCAATTAACTCCACAGTTCCCATGTTAACCGCAATGTTTGCAATTTAGTATTTCAAAATACCAGGTAATGGTTGTTCAAAAAATGTACTCTAGTTTATTCCAACCAATTTATTATTGTCAGGATTCTTTTGATACCTAGCTTCAAAAGTTAGCTTAAAATCAAACTGCTCGTCCATTCATACACAAAAAAAGATATACCAAAGAAATAAAGAAAGAAGCTGCTTTGAATTATCTATAATCGAAGAAAAAAAGCATTATCTGCAATAAATTGCGGTAAAATAATCACACCAGAAACCCGAATGCCTAAAAAATAACTTTAAAAATATGGGAATAAGAAAAGTATATTAAACTTGATACCAAAAGCATTCTCATGCATTCGGAGGCAAATTAAGGTCTTTATTTTTAAATTTAAGAAAATGCCTCCAATTGCATCCAACCCACAGTGCCACGAAAGAACTCAAGACCCAAGAATCAAACTGCGAAGATCGCCCTGAGGACACGGTGGAGGTCTGCCCGGCTTGGGCGATGCACCGCCGTGTCCTCGTGGAGGCAATCGGCGGCGACGATCTCTTGCGTCCAGCCCTGGTCCAAGCCATGGTACGGAGCGAGAGTGCATGGGTAGCCGTTACCTCCTTTTGCGAAGCAGTAATGCTCGCGAAAAGGGAGGTGGCGCACGTGAGGGAGAGGCAGTATATGCGCCCTGACGGCCTTAGTCGCTGCAGGCGACGCCCTGGGCATCGGGAATCCTAGGCTGATTCCCGGCCACCGTAGGCGCGGGCCTGCGGACGGCGAGTAATAGGTACCTCGCTGTCCGGTAAGGACCAAGCCCGGGTCGACGGCGCGTTGTGTTCCACGTGTGCCTCAAAGAGATGTCGGTACCAACTGATGGGGCCCACAAGGGCCAATGCCTGCCAGGGGTGCGGGTTGTTCAAAAAGAGATACCGCGGCCCATGGTACACAGGCAACTGAGGGAACACGGTTGGGATTTAGCCAGTAAAATTCTGACACGTCCTCATGCCCCACCCAGAGTGGGAGAAGTTATTTGATGATTTCCCACGAAAAAAATAGTACCCAAGAATCAAGGCCTATGTTCGAATATGTATATTCATTCATCCTTTGCGTCACGCAGCCGGGAAAAAAGAACAAGTCGGGGAAAAACTGCGTCAACGATTGAGACTTTTGACAGTTCACTTCAAGCTCACTTCATCGGTGGCAACGGAGGTCAAACAATATATGTGATTTTATAGAATATTTGGCAGATCTCTGCAGAAAGTGTAAGTGGAATAATTTTAGGGCTGTATTATTTTATAGGTACCTCATGAAAACCCTTCATGCATGACTTAATGATTATGGCGTACCTACATTTTCTCATAGCACTTAGCTCACTGCCTACCCCATACAAATGTGAAGCCCTTATTAATAACTGAGCGCAGTGAGAGGTAACCACAACATAACGCGTTAAGGGTGCTTGCACACGACAGAGCTTCTCATAAAACTCATTGTGAAGACAACATTACAATACATCGCTTGCAGGGTGCCCAAATTTTGGGGTTCCTTTTTCAAAGCATGTTTGGTTTTTGGTCAGTACGCGGTAAGCGTAGTTTAACGGGATTGATTGTCCCCTGCGGCTGTATTTACTCAAGCGCAAGCCCCACCCTAACTTTTATATTGCATAAAGTTGAATAAATGAATAAAACCAATAACTGACTGTTTTCATGACGAATAGGACCTACTCCAGAAGTAGGTAAATAAATGAACAAATGAAATGGTAAATTAATAAATAAAATCAGTAAATGAACTGTTTGTTTTATGTTAATTGAATTTAATTTGAAAACATCCATCGATTTCTTACTAAACTTAGATAACTATAACCAAACGATTTAACTATACCCAACGACTCTAGTTACTTATCTCTTTTTGTGACCATACAGTATCCTATTCCAATCATTTAATCCAAGACAAACTAATCTTTAATAATACTTAAAGCTATGGCTTAAACAAACTTAATTAACATCGAATCACGTACACATCCCATAACCGGCACTGTAGGTATGCCCGGGGCCTAGGGACGGGAGCAGCCAGTCAAAGAAGGCTTCGTGACTGTGGAGTCGAAGCGAAGGAAGCCCACTTGCCCTAACCGATGTGGTACTGCTCTGGCGGGACCAAATATGTTGCTGCGTCCCGCAACACCGTTGACGCATCTGTATTCTGTACGTACCCCGTCTGCATCACTCCGTAGCATCCCTCCACGATGACTGAAGACATCGTGGAATACATCCGAATCAAGTCCAAGTGGACTTTGAGAGTAGAGAAGTTGGAATCGCGCCATAACATAAACTTCAAGTCGTTTGCGGTGCGGGTTCCAAGTTAGTATCTAGAAATCTTCATGAAGGAAGAGTTTTGGCCGAAAGGGAGAGAGAGAGAGTTAGAGTTTTGGACGTAACCTTCCGCGAAAACGTCGGTATGCCACAGCATACCGACGTTTTCGCGGAAGGTTACGTGACACCGTACAGCGCAACACGACGCCGACGCCGACACAGTCACTTCGTGTACAATAGTTGTATTTCTATCTACACTTCTACACTAACAACAATAATCACTACTTTTTTAATAGATAAAGTGATTCAAGAGGAAGGTATGTATAATACACCGACCTCCACGCGGGCGAAGCCGCTGGCAAAAGCTAGTAATATTATAAAGAGGAAAGATTTGTATTTTTGTATGTAACGAATAAACTTAAATACTACTGGACTGATTTCAAACATTCTTTCACCGTTAGAAAGCTACATCTTTACCGAGTAACATAGGCTAAATTTTATCCTCGTATTCTTACGGGATCGAGAACTACGCGGGTGAAACCGCGGAGCGCTGCTAGTGTAAAATAAAATTAAAACATGTATGTTTAGATTAAGGTATTTATCTATGGGCCTGCGACGACTGAAATAAATGGTTTCTTATTATTATTATTATAACAGAGATACGCTTCAAAAACTTCCATATAAAAAAAATCAAAGCACACAAAAATTGTGCTACAGAACCCGAACAAACCCCAGCCAGACAAACATTCCCATTCCTCTTTTCTCACAATATACAGTAATAAGTATTTATGGGCCACACACAATAACCCATTAGTTGGCCATGTTAGCACGGGCCATAGCCCCTAATGGCCTTACGTACTTACTAATTACAACTGGCTATATGTCTGCTAGTCCTCTATTGTGATTAGAGGATTTATGAATGGGTGGATTGAAGAATGTGTGGGTAGACCGGTTTTTCAATTTTCTTTACTATGTAAGTAAAAAGAAAATGCAAACCTTTTCTAAATAATTAGTTAGGTACCCCTCCATCGTTATCTGCTTATCCCTTTTCCAACTATATTGGGGTTGGCTTCCAGGCTAACCGGATGCATCTGAATACCAGTATTTTACATGGAGAGACTGCCGATCAGACCTCTATAATCCAGTTATTGGGTAATATGTACCCTTTGGTAAGACTGGTAGTCAGAATGTCAGGCTTCTGACGACCCGTAACTACTGTCAAAGGTCGGGATGACGGATGGGTGGTGACGCTTGGTATGTAAAGAGGGTCACCCATCCACGAACCAACCGCGGTAGGCCTAGCTTAACCTGATCGATCGAACCATGTGGCTATAAGTGAAGTGAACCTTAAGCTTATGAGATAAACTTCAAAATCTATCAAAGAAATTTGACAAATTGGGGTAGCTTGATGTGCGGGCCTCTGTGCCTAGAATAATATTACTCTGCCACAAGGCAATTAATTCTGTCGCTTCATTTATGTAAGATAGCGATAATGCTAAGTGGTCATTTTGTATACCATTTAAAACAATTTTCACTTTTATTTGTCCTGTTTTTGTTGATTATATTTAATTTTGTACTAAACACATAGACGGGATGGCCATGATTGCGTAATGAGGCCAGCTTTGATGTATTTTAATTTTAAGCTTGTCGAGGATTTCTGCTGCTTTATATATTATATTATTTTCTAAAACAGGTATTTTATCTACAAATTAATCCGTAATTTTATCAGTAAACGGTGGAAGAGGCCCTCGGGGTTGTTTTGAAAATAGATAATTTTAGCTAAAGAGTTTTCACTCACAAAATTTAATGAGAGCGGCACAATATAATTTTTCCTTGCGAACCTTTTTCTTAAAACAAACCTTTCGTTTTCCTTGACACACTGGCCACGAAAAAGAAAAAGAAAAACTCCAAATTCAAAAATGGAACAACCACCTCAAAAAGCGCGAGAAACAATCGCTCACTTTTTGTTTCTTTCAACAGACAAAGGGGGTTGGTCCGCTGCGGGCGATACATGTCTTCAAGTTTTACCCGACCAGGTTCAGAAGCCCTTTATTTCTTCGCTGTTTTATTTTACTATGTTTCTTGTTAAAATGGTCGCTTACTACTGCTTCAGACATGAAATACGGAGTGTTTTCATATGAAACGCGTGTCATGTATGCGTCCGCAGCTGTCAGAGTGATGCCTTTTGATCGTGGTTCACTGTTGAGTTGATGACGTTTTAAGACGGTTTTAAGATCTTCCTAAAGTTATTAAGTCTAATAAAATAGTGTCAGATCTTCTAGATGGCTTATCTAAGCTTTTTGGGAACGACAAGACAAAAGCGATAACTAGAAGGTGACTTGGAAATTCTTGTCTTAAATACTTATTCACTATGGGTTTAAAGAACTTTATTCTCATAAGGACTTAAAAATATAACAGTTCGCTTATAATGAGATACTTAAATTAGTTTTAACTAGTACTATAAATATAAGTTACCTCTAGGGTTCACTATACGTAGGTAAAGTTCATTAGCACTTCTCAAAATATACCAGACAACTTTATTTTTACCGTACCGGTACCACTAAGTGCTAGAAATATCGCGGCAAAAGTCGAACATTTCACCAAACTATTTAGCACTTCACCGCAACTTGGAACTTATTTCTTTCCCGCAAGTCATCGGCACTTCTGACCGTCACTTTCGTACTAATTAGTCTCAAACTGTCAAACAAAACATTTTTGAGGCCCCTCTAATGAGTAGACCAGAAAACTTTGAAGAACGGGTACTAGGAAATCGAGGGAACAGATGGGCCTGACACGAACGTGCGGAGTAAACGGAATTCGGTGTTCGTGAAGTCGAAGGAATTTTAAATTGAAAATACTCGTTTCGCACATAAAATATTAGTTTTTAGACTTTATTCCTATTATATCTAGGACTATGAGGCTACTTATATTATTGCATTAGCATAATCAGTCTATAGTTAGTGGGCTTCAATCCTCCAGTGCCGGTCAGTAATTTTATTGTGTTCGTCACGAAAAAAAGTACCAAAATGATAGTTAATACTACTAACATTTTCGTACTTTTTTTCGTTTCTTTCATTTTTCATGGATGGTTGAGCTTGACATCTTAACATACCAAACCCCTTCCGTGCCCCGGAAAGCATGGTAAGTCGTCGGTTGGTTCTGGTTGTCATTTGTGGATCTTTGACAATCGTTGCGGGTCGTCAGAATCCCAAAAGTCAGGCAACCAGTCTTACCTGGCCTTACCCAGCTACCTTTACCAAAGGGTAAAGGTAGCTGGGTATTACCCAATAACTTGGTTGTAGTGGTCAGATAGGCAGTCGTTCCATGTAAAACACATATAGTTGCATCCGGTTAGACTAAAATCCAGAAAATAGTCAGGAAAAGCGTAGGTTGATGATGATTTACTCCGCACGTTCGTGTTAGGGCCTTCGAGCTTCTGCTAAAAACTTGCGAACTGCAAAGTGTGTGTCAAAACTTACGCCATCTGTAGCGGCGATAGTTGGAGACCATTTCTCACGTTTGATTTATAAACGCAGCGAAGAAGTGTGGCTTTTAAAATGGCGAACATAAATGGTGTTAGAAGGTTTGTAAATAGAACATAAAAGCGATCAATTATCTTGTTAGAGTTTTCCATTCTAAGTGTTCTATGCCTTCTTTAAAATTATTACAGAATATTGAAAGGTGAGATATTCCATGTATGTATAATACCTGGTAATACAAAACATTTAGTACCATTAACCTCTTGACCGCCACAGTCATGTATAGATGATAAACTAAAATGTGCCCAGCACGGTCATGACTACATGACAGACTTGTACGTAAATAAAGGCGCTTGGCGCTGAGGGGAAGTTTTTACTTTTTTGACGTGGCGGCCAAAAAGTTAATGATTGAGAATTAATTTGTTCCTGATTTGTTTGTCATCCAAGAGAGTTTTGGATACTTTTAAAACCTAGTAAATCTTCTACGTAAATAGAAAATCTTTATGGACAAGAACCAAACAGAATTTAAGAGTAATTAGCAAACTAAAGTCTAAGCTGATTATATAGTGTTTTCGTAAAACAAAGGATTTTAATTTCAATTAATTTGTAAGCTAATTTGTTGTTGTTTGTTCTTCATCTTAAAATTTCCTTCAGGTACCTTTATCAATATAAAAGTAGTTTTTGCTTCTAATGTTCATTTTTTCTTGTTACTATTTACAGTGATCGGAACAACATATTATTTGCAGTGATCGGAATAGGCTGACTATATTTGCCTAAACTTCGGAGAACAGATCCCATGGCGGCCACATGGATGCATGGCTAGCAGTCGCCTCCTTCAGCGAAGCAGTTATGCTCGCAAAGAGGGAGGCGGCGCACGTGAAGGAGATGCAGTACATGCGCCCTCACAGCCGTGGCCTTCGCAGTAGACACCCTGGGCGTCGGGAATCCCACCCAGTATAGAATTACGTAGCCCAGATTAGAATAAAAACCCTCGGGGCACCCAAATGTTACACGGATATTCTCAACAGACCAGGTGTTACAGCCAACTTCTGGAGGGAGGTGGCCTGGCTGGAATAACAACCGAAGGCCGCCATAGCTCACGCACAATGGTCCACTTGATGGACTAAGTGCGGAAGCCAAACCCAATAACATAGAACATAGAGACGACTAAAATGTCACGGTGTAAATGAGTGGGGCAATACCAAAAAAACTTTCTTGCATTAGTACAAATACTATTCAAACCAAACATCATCATCATCACTGGCAGCCTTGTTCTATCCACTGCTGAGCACCTACAGGCTTCCAACTTTTTGTGTCATGCCTCCCAGCATCTTTATAGCGTAACACACCATCAATCTGAAACTGAATCATTTTGAAAGACATTGCTAATCCATTGCTTCTTGTGCTCAACAACGTAAATAACGCAATGAATATTGTTAAACTGTCAAAATGAAAGCCATTCCTACTTTTAGAATGTTACGTAATCATCCCGCAGCGGGTTTAGCACAAGAACTGTAGCGAAGCGTTTTGTCGACGAAAGAGTAGACAAAAATGACGTTTCCGTGTAGACAGTTGACAGTTTTTCACCGAGGAATGTAGATAAACGATTTATATTCTACGGTAGAGTAGAAATAGAAAGCGGCATGCTAAACCGATAAAACCGTAATTTTCTCCGAAATTCCTTTCGCGGTTTTCGTGGCTACTCATATATTAACACTTCAAGCAACGCCGGGGGCTACTCAAGTATGTGTGGGGCTATTTGCCACAGTTATGTTTGCTCAGTTTGCATCCCCTCATATTGGTCTAGTTGGTCCTTTATCAAACGCTTTGCTGAAATACTTCGTTCACACATTCAAGTTTTTGCTGGTATTTCTCATCTATACTTGTATCATAAAGCTTTAGAGTAAGTTCGTTTGTTTGAACCAGCTAATCTCTGAAACTATCCGTCGGATATCAAAATTTATTTTTGCATTTGATAGCTTAATTCTTGAAGAAGGTATATACTAGGTAGGCTATTTAATATCACGCTACGACCCATAAGAGCCGAGCAAAAAGATAAAAGTCAGAACGGAAAACGAACACGAGGTTATAGCGCGGGCGATGCGACGCGTTGGATTAGGGGACAAAAATTTCACGCCATCGAAGTCGCGAGCAAAAGCTAGTTTTGGATATGAGTGAGTACATGTCTTCAATATGGATGTTATAGATGATGTAGTATTAGGAGTAGATATCGTCAAATTTGTAATAAATGGCCGTCTCACTATGATTGTTTGATCGATAGATCTACTAGGCTAAGCTTCACTAGTGCTTAGTCAACCGACGGATGACCATTTTTTACATATATAGCCATGTTTCATGCCTTGCTATCTATTTCTGTAAATAGTACCAGGGGTAGTCCGAACACTCTTATCAAAACTGAGGTGTTTAAGATTTCCGTTAATCCTTGAAGAAAACGTTCTGGATCTCCGCTTTTCTGCATGGCCTGCAAGAAAAAATATATATCTGTACCAGGGAAGTAAAAAATTATAATTACTATACAGCATTTATCATAAAGATGTGGTAAAATGTATGGATGTAATACAGACCATCATACTGAACAACTTTCTGCATAGGACCAGAATCGTAATCGCGAAAAAAATATCATCTATCCCATCATCATGATAATTTCTGACGAAAGACGTCCACTGCAGGACATAGTACCAAGCTTCGCTATTTCGACCGGTTGTACGCTTCCATCATCCAACTGATTCCTGCGGTCTTCACAAGATCATCGGTCCATCTTGTGAGAGGCCTTCCTACTTTACGGTTTCCGGTACGAGGTTACCTCTCCAGAACTTTTCGGCGCCATCGGCCATCTGTTCTACGAGCAATGTGCCCTGCCCACTGCCACTTAAATTTGGCAATTCTTCGGACTATGCTGGTTACCTTGGTTCTCCTGCGAATCTCTTCATTCCTGATTTGATCACGCAGGGAAACTTCAAGTATAGCCCTCTCCATTGCCCTTTGGGTGACTTTAAGCCTTCTTATGAGGCCCATTGTGAGCGACCACGTTTCGGTTCCATATGTCATCACTGGCAATAGGCACTGGTCAAAGACTTCTGAAGACTGGTCGCGAAAAAAATATTATCTATCGCATCATCATCATTTCTGACGAAAAACGTCCACTGCAGGACATAGGACCAAGCTCCGAAATTTCGACCGGTTGTACGCTTCCCGCATCCAGCGGATTCCTGTGGCCGTCACAAGATCATCGGTCCACCTTGTGAGAGGCCTTCCAAATCTACGTCTTCCAATACGCCATCTGTGTCATGCAAAACTTCAATACCCTACCTACTAGACACAAATGTACCTATAGGACGGCTGTTATTTTCTCGCTATTACAATGTTGGTCCTAGTGAGAGAGTTCTTCAGTTAGACGGTCTTTACCACATACCTACTTAAATCTTCTATCTATATGTATCTATCTATCTATCTTCTATCTTTATAAATAAAAAGAAAAGTCCTGACTGACTCATCAACGCCCAGCCCAAACCCTTGGACCTAGAAAGCTGAAATTTTGCACAGAGGTTCCCTTTATAATATAGACAAGTAAAAAGGAAGGATTTCTCGAAATTCAACCCCTAAGGGAGTTAAATAGGGGATGAAAGTTTGTATGGAAAATCGTAATTTTAGTAGTTTAAACCATGAAAATTGGTGTTTATTATTCTGATTAAAAATTAAAAACCATGTCTTTCAGTGTTTTTGGAAAATCAGCCCCTGAGGGCATAAAATAAGGGATGAAAGTATAAATGGGAAACCCGTTAGTTTTGTAATTCAAACCATGAAAATGTTAGCTTTTTGGTTAGTAATTAATAATTATATGTATATTTATATTTTTGAAAAATCATCCCAGAAGAGTGTAAAATAGGGATTGAAACATTTGTATAGGAAACCCTTACATAAAAACGTGGTATTTACTGGCTGTGCTCGAGGTGAATCGGTGAATCGGTAACGCGGATACTACTAATACCTTCGGAGTACCCATTCGAGCTTAAAAGACTGCAGTTCCCCTTAAGGTATGACGATTAATAAGTCTCAGGGTCAGTCACTGAAAACAGCGGGAATTGATCTTAGAGGGGACTGCTTCTCGCACGACCAGGTTTACGTGGCCTGCTCGAGAGTGACCTCATCTAGCAGTCTGGGTGTGATATAGTATATAAAGAGGTCCTTTAAGTATAAATTTAAAAAAATGGTAATAACCCCCTGGGAATAACAATGTAAGTAAAAAGCGTAATTTGAATTATTTAGGTAACTATTTACCTTAAATTTAACTTATTTTTCAATAGCATTAAAATTTTCGTTTTACAGTTGCCTTCAAATTTGTCATTCAAGTTGGTAATTTTCCGTTCCGTTATGTATTCCGTTACTATTATTAGATTTTAGGATTTGTTATCCTCCAGCAATCATATATCAATCCGCGGCGCACCTCGGTTACTATAATAAGCAGTGTGAGAAGACATTGTTTACCTGGGTTAACACATAGGCTACTTTTAATCTCGGTATTACTTCCCGTGGGATATTTTCCGACATCCACGCGGGCGAAGCCGCGGGCAAAAGCGAGCAAGGCGACTGTATTTAAAAAAAAATCACATACACGTGCTCAACATAACTCAACCAATTCCTAAGTAACTACACACTCACAATTTCTATTTGAATATAAACTAAAGTAAACATGGAGGACGGTAGCGAAAGCTTCTTAATGTAAGGTACTTGGTAAACTTTTAATATACGCGTTCTAATAGAACACGCGCCAACTTTTACACGGAGTTAACCTTAGTAATGGTACATACGGGAGAGAAGGATGTTGAATAGGTGATGAAACATATAAAAGACTTCTCTGTACTGTCAGTATAACTATTTTAGCCTGTTAGAATATTATCTAAAAATTAATACGTGAAGCAATAACGTTGTACCTCTTTTCGGAGATCCTGACGAAGATTTCTACAAGTTTACTCTTACCACGAGCTGCGTTAAAGAACTTTGTTTCCAAAGAAAAAATGTCCACTGCTGTTCATGAGCCTGCGGATTGAAGACCAGTTCGTTGTACACAGAAGAATCAGCCAGAATCCTCTTTTCCCAAGACACCTTTGAAAAGTATTAATTTCAAGTCTAGCCTAATCCAATGACCATAACGACGCAGGATAGCTCTTAGCAGAAGTGATCATCTATGAGTGGTTCAGTAGCTTCAATATCATGAGGAACTTCATCGTTTACTTACAATCCATCCAGTTATTCACCTCTTATTTTGCATTACAGTCATCTTTTTAGTCGTTATTTTATGGTTCATAATAGATTGATGTCAGAGGTAAAACAACTATGAATGGACTGTTTGTAGTACGACAGCGGTTCCCCTGACAGGAGACAACCATCGATACGACGCTCAGCTAAAGTGAAAGTAATCAGCCAGAATTACTCTTATCCGACCTCTTTGGTGGTTCCAACAAAGTTCATAACAAAACTAGATGGCACCACTTGCTGTATCGTCATGCAAATAATAATACCAGTTGGTCAACCATAACAGCAGTATGTACAATCAGTTAGAAAAGTGCCCCAACTTCGCCACGTGTTCACTCGTTTGGAAATTAAAAACATGGCTTTTGAAGTTCTAAAGAGGAAAGTTAACTGCCTACGACTGTACCTACATCTTAAAGGGTTTAAGGTATACTCCTGAAAAGTTATTACCTCATTCTATAGACAGGAAAAGTGTTTCTGAAGTTTTGGTTTTGAGAAAGAAAGGTGGAAGGTTATTTTCTTATGGTCGATTCCTGACTTCCTGAATACTATTGGTTAAGGAAAATATAACTGTTGTACTTTCGCCTTGAATTACTCAGGTGTTTTCTTAGTTTATCAGTGTCATTGTGGCCTCAAAACAGGTAAAACGCCATGTATAAGCGCTAACTACCACCCAGAACAGTTGCAGATGAGCTGCCATCCCAACTAAGGTAATGAAATCACTCATGTGCCTGGAATGCAGATAGCCGTAGTCTTCTAAAAGTTACACAGCTCCAGTTGTAGAGACTTTTTTGTACCTGAATCGTTTTAACACATTATCAATAACAAACTGAATAATTTAGAAAGATACCTACTGCTAATTCATTGCTTTAGGTATATGTTCGAAAAATGTGTCCGCTCAACTACCTATAACGCTAACGCAATGGATTGTGTTGAACTGCCAAAATAAAAGATATTTCTACTCGTAGTGTACGCTCTCATGTCTGTCGGAGTACAGTACAGGGCTGTACTCGATGTTGTGGACGAGTACGTTTACCTAGGGCAAACTGTCCAATTAGGTAGGTCCAACTTCGAAAAAGAGATGAATCGTCGGATCCGACTCGGCTGGGCAGCGTTCGGGAAGCTTCGCAATATCTTCTCGTCCCACATACCGCAAAGTCTCAACACGAAAGTCTTTGACCAGTGTGTGTTGCCAGTGATGACATACAGAACCGAAACGTGGTCGCTCAGAATGGACCTCATAAGAAGGCTTAAAGTCACCATAAGGGCAATGGAGAGGGCTATGCTTGGAGTTTCCCTGCGTGATCGAATCAGGAATTGCCAAACTTAAGTGGCAGTGGGCAGGACACATTGCTCGCAGAACAGATGGCCGATGGGGCCGAAAAGTTCTGGAGTGGCAACCGCGTACCGAAAGACGTGACGTTGGAAGGCCTCCCACAAGGTGGACCGATGACCTTTTGAGGGCCGCAAGATTCTGCTGGATGCGGGAAGCCCAGAACCGGTTTAAGTGGCAGAGCTTGGTGAGGCCTATGTCCAGCAGTGGACGTCTTTCGGCTGAAATAATGATGATGATGAGTGTGCGCTATTACCCGTCTGGGCAAGATGGATTCGCTAATGTAGCTCGCGAAATTTTCAATGATGAAAAAAATCGATGGGAATTAATGAAATGAAAGGGTTGTATTGATAATATTAATCTATATATATTACGTGAAGCAAAAACTTTGTACCCCTTTTAAAGAAAATTTTGCGGACGGCGGAGTATGAAATTTGGCACAGGTAAAGTTGGTATGGAGAAGTATGGCAGAAACCTAATATTTTAATATCATAATGGATTTCTATTTCACTAGTGATTATAATTATGTAATTACATACGCGTTACGGCCGCGGATCATGTTTGAATCACATACAGGATACGTTTTTATCCAGTGCGCAAACTGTAACTGTGAGATAATAAATATTAAATAGGTAATAAATAAAAATAATAAGTAAATAAAATAACAAATAAATGTGTATAATTTCCAAAATAATAAAAATGATTCATAAATTTAATTCTGTGATAATAAAACAACTTACTAACAACACCTTACTAACAACAACAACTTACTAACAACTTAACTTGTAATATTTATCAAATTAAACACGCAGTGTTCTTCCTCCTCTCTCCTACTTGATCTATGCTGTGCCCGACAGGGTCTATATTTGTGACTATTGTAATTCCCTACCAACTTTATACATTATGGTACGCAATAAAGAATTGAGAATTGAGAATTGAGAACCACGAATTCAGCATATCATTGTAGACGCCCGAGCGCAGAAATTTTTCGTTGGTAATACAAAACAAAATCAGCTGTTCCATACATTTTGACTTTGTAGGTATTGCACTTTTCTGTGGATCAACCGGTTTTTTTTTTTGTAAAACCGACGTAAAATTTCTGCGTTTGGGAGTCTAGAACTGCCAGGGGTGCGGGTTCTTCGAAAGAGATACCGCGGCCCCTGGCGCACAGGCCGAGGGAATATGGGTGGATTTTAGTCAGTAAAAGTCTGACACGCCGTCCTGCTCCACCCAGAGCGGGAGAAGTTATTTAATGATTTCCACCCAAAAAAAAAAAATGTGAATTCATGGTACCTAACTGTTTGCGCACTGGATTAAAACTTATCCTGTATAACTTGACACTTACCTGCAAATTGCAAAAAACTTAAATTCCGTGCGCTCGTTTTCGTGTGTTTCTCTGGTACTTGCCCCTAACAAAGAGTTACTGTGCCAGTATACCACATTTGGAAAGCTTAAAAACCTATCATGACATCTCAAACTAGACCCTATAATAGTCTAGCAAATAGGTTTTATAACAAAATCGCATAAATATACCTTACTAAGTGCACATTACAGCTTCGCGTTACATAATTTAAAGGAATTCTACTTATTCACCTCACGTTCCTAAGCCTGAGCTGTGGTCGCGTTTGTTCCTATTTCGGACATCTTTAATTCGGCGTTCGGTAAAAAATAATCGCATGCCGAAAATAAATTTTGCGGTGTCTTGGCGAAATGGAGACTTGAGTTAATTTTCGTGGGTGGTAAAAAGCGTGTAATTAGTAAATGATCGTATCAAGTGATCGAAAGTAGTGTATTTTTGTTTTGCAGACAAAAAAAAATTACATTATAAGCGGCTTCGCCCGTGTAGAGATTTAAAATCATCCAACGGAAACGTACTTCCAGTTTACAATCTATCTGTGTGTCAAATTTCATCCAAATCCGTTCAGCCGTTTTTGTGTAATTCAGTAACAAACGTCCAAATTTCTAAAAATGTAAACATACAAAGTTGTACACTTATACTTGGGGTAGGATTGATGATAACAATTTTAAAGTGGTATTTTTAACCGAACAACTGATTAAATATGGAATAAGTGTCTGCTGCATAACCTGAAAAATAACTCGTTATATTTGTATAAGCAAATCGGTAACCTAAACTTAGGTTCTGAAAATCACACCGTTCCCAAATCAAATACTGCCCATTTCGGACCCTACCTTAACCATTGAGCGTCATTCATCAACCTGTTCGGAGCAAATCTCTAGACGTGTCCTCTCCCTGATCCCACCGGACCGGGTCTACGGAAGCCCCGTTCGCCTCATACGTCCCGGACGCCCGGAACGCCTGGTTTTTCCCCAAATTACGGACCCGCTTAAATCCACGTTGAAATGTGGACGCTATGTCCTAATAAGCTGGGTGACGCCGCTTTTTGTCAGATGTAACTGTGATTTTAAGGAATTGAAGGGTATTTTTGGCAAAGTTACCTGAGATAAAAGTCTGGAATTTGGGCTAGGTTTTTGTGGGAAATATTCTGGTTGAAACCTTAATCTTAAGCTTAACTGGGGAAGAGTTATTGAGGTCATGTACAGCTTATTGGCTTGTAGCTTTTTCAAGTCATTAGAGAACAAAATCGTAGAGCATAAAGCTGTGAGGAAATCTTACTAACAAACTTCTTAGAAAATGGACAGGTAAGTATCCCCAGTAAATCTATGGTGCCTCGTTAGTCTAGTGGTCGCAAAGAGCTACTGCTGAGCATAAGGCCCTGGATCCGATTCCCGGGTCGAGCAAAGTGTTGTTGGGTTTTTCGTCTGGAATTTGTCAGTAGCAACCCGGAGTCTGGCTTTGTGCCCGGTTGATGGCAAAAGGCTCGTCCCCAATTACATGGACTTAAAAACTTAAGCGGCGAAAGGAAGATGTAATTTACTTAGGTACACCTCTACCCAACCGAAACCGAGAAAAAAGGCGTGATGTTAAAAATCACTTTGTTTTATTTTTATGAATCACTTCTAGAGCCTTTGCTAATAAAAAGGAAAAATCACAATTATTCCACAAACCGCTTCGTATTCAAAAGTCCTAAATAACTCTAATTTGCTCCTTCCCAAATTAATATAATTTGTGTATACGCAGTAATTTGTTACTCTATAAACATAGAACGTGACGAGGATACTTGATTATTATGTATTTACCTGTTTCTTGGGGTTCCATGAAGTATGGTGTTTATCAAAAGTAAATTCTAAGAGGTTTTTTGGGTTGAGAACTTAATTTTACATGTTATGATTCTGACGTGAGATAGGTAAGTAGGATTTGTTATTCATAAATGGTATTTGAAAAAGGGTTCTCATACTTTTCTAAATTAAGTTTGCTGTTTGTAAACGGGGGTAGGGATGTTGACGCTCTTGTTTATTAAAAAAGAAAAACTGTTTCGTTTAGCATTTTTTTTTTTAATTAGCGATGAAAATTTCCAGCTCTGGTTTGCCCAGATTCATGTTTAACACGTTGCACGTTGATGTCACACTGTATTTGCAATATTCTTGGAAGCCGCACGCGACCTAGTCGCATGAAATTTCTTAATCCCTGGAGTCACCCCGTCTCATTGCATCGGATGCCCGCGCTGTTAGGTATGTACTTCATTTTCGCTAAGCGTTCCTTTTTACTTTTTCTTTTTACTCGGTTTCTAAGGGTACTAGCGTGATGTTAAGTGCCTATATAGCCTTCCTCGAGAATTGAGCTATCGAATACTTTTAGATTTTTTTTCAATTCCGACTACTAGTTTCAAAGATTAGCGCGTTCAAACAAACACACTTTTCAGCTTTATTATTAGTATATAAGTATGTATAGATTATATTTCCAAATTCATTTATAACTTCAAGTGTTGTATTAGGTATGTACCTACCTATACGTATCCGAACGAGATTATTGTGCTTAGTCTTATATTACTACTGTGGAAGTCGGCATTGATGAATATAGACCAATTCGAACAGTTCTGTGAAATATGTAAGACTTATAATTATTATAGCAGTTTTTATAACATTACTAGCTGTCCCGGCGAACTTCGTACCGCCATATTTTATTTCTCCAGTCGCGACTGGTTAAATCAAATCAGTTGGTCGATTGTTTCGTCAAAGATCTGTCAAAGTCTTCTGTCACATACCGTCAATCGCTTTTTGTATTAGATTGTAAAAAATAATTCTGATCAAATCTATATCTTTTTTATACATTTGCTTGTATACAAACCTTGTCCTGACAATAAGGAACACAAAAAAAGAATCATCCAATTTGTTGCAGTCGTTCGGAAGTTATGCGCGTACATACATTTCGGCAATTCGTTTTGATATATATAGATAAGTGGTTTCCTTACAGATTATAAAACACGACTCATCTAAGTTCCTGACATATGTACATATCAAGTAACATTACCTACTACTACCATTAAGATACGTTACTGAATTTCAAAACGTAGCATTCGATCCTCTGACCTACTTGACAATTTCACGTCGGCAAATTTTGTGAAATCCTTTGAAATATTTAAGTGAAATTTCTAGAATAATGTTACTGGACTTTACATGTAATCATGATACCTAACTAGGGTTGCCTGAGACCACTTTTCTGAAACTGTGTCATTTTTAAAACCTCTTGACTTCATTTTCACGTCAAAGTAATACTCAAGTAGTGTCAAAAGGTCCTTAAAATTGAGTACCTAGTAGGTAATTTTATTATTTAATAAAATTCAATGTTTAAACTTTATATACAAAAAAAAGGTTTAGCTCCAGCAGACCCACAGCATACCATTTCTAGGCTAAATTAGCTTCTATTTCCAAGTTTTCAAATCCATAATGTGAACGGAAAGAAAGTCAGATTACCCCCCCAGTGGGGTTCCCGCATTGTCTTGCGGGGGGGCTCAGTAACCGTGGTCACCCTCCCACGGTGAAGCAAAGAGGAACCCCAAGGTGGGGCCGCTCGTCAGGGCTTGTGCCTCCAAGCCGACGACGTAGCGACCAAAAAGTAGGTTGCGGTGAGGTGCATCGCAGCTGACGCGGGCCGCGATGTCGAATGGGAGGCATCGCGGCTGAGAGTTACAGGCTGCGGCGGAGGAGGAGTGCCGGTACTTCTGAGTAGCGCTCTTCCCTTCCGTGGCCAGGACGGGGCCGCCACCGTTTGATGGCGGACGCGGTGGGGCCGCAGGGGAAGAGGAGTGTCGGTATAGCGTTGGCCGCTCTCCCTATCCCCTGCGGCCGAAAAGTGGTAGGCGGCGGGGCCACTGCTGACCCGTCGCAGGGAGACGTCAGCAGCAGCTGGTGGGGCTCGCAAGGGCCGATGCCTGCCAGGGGTGCGGGTTGTTCGAAAGAGATACCGTGGCCCCTGGCACACGGGCAGCTGAGAAAACATAGGTGGGTTTTAGTCAGTAAAAGTCTGACACGCCCTCCTGCTCCACCCAGAGCGGGAGAAGTCATTTGATGATTTCCTAACCACAAAAAAAAAAAAAAAAGTCAGATTACAGTGTACAGTGCCACAAACTTATGTGACTTTAAGTGGAACTACCGAAAGCACTATGAAAAGTGACAATAGTGGCTAGCTAAATGGTAGTCCTTTTCAAATGTTTCGTATTGCTACAACGACTTTCAACAAGATTGATAAAAATTCTAAAATGTATTGGATTGACATCATTTTCTTCATTTTCTTCGCAACACTCTTGTGTCAGAGCGGTCGTGGATCTGATGTAGTTTCTTGCCTAGGGACTGATGTGATTTGCCTCACAATTTCTGGCCATCAACACCGATTTTTGTAATATAATGTAAACTCATTTATGGGATCGCCCACTGTGGATTTCTTTGGTCACATGAGCGTCCGCGAGGTCGAATGCCCTCCAGTCTACCGAGTCTTCTTCGCGCTCTATAGAGTCAACCTCAAACCTCGAGATGTGTCCAAATTATTTGAGGATGCCGTTTGGCCCAGAACAGACAGACGCTTTTTGATGTTGAGTTCTTGGCGTATAGAAATGTTGGCGCAAAAATGCTTCGGGTGGCCCAAGCTATTTTCGCCTGCACCACATTTCCGTCTGTCTTCTTCTCAATACCACGCAGCGTACACATCTCGGTAGAATATAGTAACATAGGAAGAACTAGTGACTGATCAAGCTGTATCTTGGTGACTTTTGTAAGATGATTGTTCCTCCAGACCTTTTCCAGTTTTTCCATCGATGATTTAGTAATTGCCACATATCTCATAATTTCATTTAAGTATTCACCCTCGTTTGAGATTAACGCTCTAAGAAAAATGTGGGATTGGGGCAAGACACAGTTCGCCATTTTAGACACTTCGGGCGAGTTGTTGTTACCACAGTCCACGATTATCACCTTAGTTATTTTGCGGTTAATCTACATGATACATTTTTAACCAGTGCGCACACTGTGACCTTGAATTCAGCATACCATTGTAGACCCCCTAGCGTAGACATTTTTTGTCAGTTATACAAAGATAAATTAGCTGTTTCACAAAAAAATGGAATACCAACGCGGTCAAAATGTTCACAATATATTTTGACCGCAGCGTGCGCACTGGTTAAAAATTTACCCTGCATTCTCCAAATTCCAGGCTCACACTCTCTGTCCTACGAAGAATTGAGCTACGCTACCGATTAAAGCAAAAAATGAGCGTCAGGTGTTTGCACTTTGTGTTTTCATCTGAAATTATGCTGAGCTCTGGATTATCTGAAGCCCTTCTGGCATTATTATCATTGCATTTATAGTTTTAAGGTTCTATAAGAATTTTTCTTTCTATTTTTTTAAAGCTCATGTCATTCCAATTTTTTTTTAAATTTTACATCTTCGTGATCGCTGATAGAATGTCACTAAGTCTATGCCCTCTGGTCTGTCAATTTTTGGTCACCGGGCCAGATGGGCGTGTCGCACAGTTTTGCAGCGCTAAATGCTGTTCAGAGTCTCAAAATGTCCGCTAGCAACCCTATCACTCACGAAGTACGATCATTTTATTATTAACGTGTGGCCTTTCGGCCAGGGGCTTACGACTCATACATTTTATATTTGGGCACAGACAAACAAAACAGAATATTTTGACTAAATAACGGTTTCCAGACATAATTCAATATCCTTTGGCCTTTAGTCTAGCCTTCACGGTTATGACAATTTATATTTTGTGAATTTCCCTTTTTTGTGGTAAGTATTGAGCGTTCATATTACAAATGTTTTTGGTTAAATTCTTTTATGTTTTAATGATAAAGAGGAGTGCTGTAAGCCGCTGTCTGCTGTATTTGTCAGATCTTTGGCAAGACCGACAATGTCCGAAAATAAATAATAATATTGTATATTTCCGTACTCAAAAGGTCAACGCGACCCTATAACTCAGGCTCCGCCCTGTGTCCGCTCGTCTGTCACAGGGCTGTGTCATTGGAACTGCAAGAGTGTGTATTACTTTGCCCACTATAAAACAAAGTTAAAAACTCTTACATGGGGACCCCCCATATAAGATACGTGTTTTTACTAAAGTAATTGTTATAAATATTAAACTGTCATACGGAACCCTTCGTGTGCGAGTCCGCCTCGCACTTGGCCACTTTTTTTTTCAGCACGAGAAAACGAAAAAACGTTTTTTTTTTTTTGGAATGCTACACCCTTCTCTATAAAAGCCTATTCGTCAATTTGAATATTTAGTACCCAAATCCTAGGACTCGAACATAAAAATTCCGAGACTAGCAATAAAACAGTCTAATAGAATTTCCCCACTATACACGCCTAAGTATACAAATAGGGGTAAGAAATAATAAAATCGCGGCTAGGTAGCCCCATAGGGATTGTTTCGGCAAATTTGGACTAAGGAATTTAATATAAATCCGGGGTGAAAAGGGGTTGGACCTTGCCCCATGATTATTAGTCTTGGAGGCCTAAAATAGCGCTTTGAGTTCTTCATATTGGGATTAAAGATAATGTTTTTTTTTATAGAATCGACAGTTGGACCACTATCTAAGTCAAATACAATTATGTATTACGTCATTAGGGTCATCTTTCTCTTGACCTTTTCCCAATTAATTTGGGGTCAGTGCAATATATCGCAGCAGGGTTGTCCAGTAATAGCGACCCCGACTTCTCGAGTTGTAGGTCGTTGGTTCTAACCCAGGTGCTTAATTTTGTGTAAATAATTTCATCACCACTTAGCAGTGAAGGAAAACATCGTGAGGAAACCGTCATGTCCTAGAACCAAAAAAATCAAAGATATGTGACATCTTTTTCTTTTTTTCCTTATAAAATATCACAATAGATGATACTTTATTCACATTACAATCTAGCCCATTAGCTAATAAGCAATTTAAATATAACTTAAACTGCTAAGTAACTATAAAACTAAGAAATCGTCCAATAACGTCTTTCTTATTCACTGTAAGTTAAGGGGAAGACAATTGATTCACGTGTTCTTTATTAACGTCAGCACTTGCACTACAGTTTAAGTTCACTTACACTGCACTAAAGTAACTCAAAAAGGTTTTACCCTTTTTAGTCTTCGCACTAATTCAGTGTTGTCAACGAGTTGGATCGTCACGACATTCACGTGATGATGAAGTCTGTGTTCATGAGCTTCTGCATATTTTCGTGTAACTATGTTTACGTAGATGTTTTTGTATAACATGTGACGTCTAACTACCCGCACGGAGATTACAGCCCACTCCGTCTCGAAAACAGGAGGCCAGCGTCCAAGCTCCCACAGCCTGGACACTGGCCTCCTGTTTTCCGACGTAACGTTTTCTGTAACGTCCCAAGGACGTTAAAGGATGATTATGCAACATGTTGAAGTAAACACCAAGAAATTAATTAAACATCTAACTTGACAACTTGCTCAACAAAGGACCCCAATAGATTACTTTTTAACGCTCAAGATGAAAATTAGAACGGTGCTTTGTTCAAGAGAGAAACAATGAATGTAGTTGTAATAGATCGAGTATTTCTTATTTTAATTTAATTAACATGTTTTTTGAACCTACCCGGATCACGGCATCTTCATCAACATGTCTTGATAATATATTTAGTGATTGTGATGCCAAACATAAATTAGTGTTAACTGACTTAACATCTGACCACTGTGGTTTATTAGCTAGCTTCCCAATGTCATTATATAAAAAGTCGCATAGGTTTGAATGCAGGCCTTATACAGCTAGTCGTCGCAACAAGTTTAAAAATAATATAGCTCGTAGAATTACACCCTCCATAGCACAACACGAGAAACCTAATGAAATTTATGGAGCCCTTTTTGATGTTGTGCAAAAAGAGTACCAATCTGCTTTCAAGACCAAAACCATTAACATTGATGGCACCTCCGTTGGCTTTAACTAATAGGCTACTCCAGGTATTTACAAAAGTAGAGCATATGGTTTAAAAAAATACAGGTTTGATGCTCCTTTCCTAGAATATGCCAAAAACTATTCAAAATTATTTAAAAAGATTAGTGCTTTTGCAAAATCCAAATTTTTAGGCGATACAATAAAAAATTCTAATAATAAAGTTAAAATCACTTGAAAAATCATTACAAATGAAACGGGTCAATCAGTAAAACAAGAAAAACAACTTGAGATTATGGTCGACACCAAATTAGTTAATAAGGAAGCTGAGGTAGCACAGGCATTTAATGAGTTTTTCGCCAACATACCTGTAACTACGACTTGCTCCCTAAATTCGTCCCCGTCTAAAGCTGAATATATATAATATATAATACCTTTTGCATAGTAGTGTGCCTAAATGTAGCAACCTATTCAATTTCGAACATGTAACGCCTCGTGATATAGTTAATGTTTTTAACACACTCAAATCTAAAAACACTGGTGATTTCTGGAGCATTTCCATTAAACTTTTCAGTAACATAATAGACACCGTAGCCCCCTATCTAACTGTCACTTTTAATAAATGTGTTGATTCAGGGACTTTTCTTGACCTCATGAAGAGTAGTAAAGTCATACCATTATTTAAATCAGGTAATAAAAATGACGTTCGTAATTTCAGGCTTATTTCTATCTTACCTACATTTAGCAAACTATTCGAAAAATTGATATTCAAGCAGCTGCTAAGACATTTGAATTTAAATAGCCTCCTTCATAATGAGTAATATGGTTTTACAAAAGATCGTTCGACTACAGATGCGGGTGTTGCTCTGATGAAACACATATTTAACGCATGGGAGAAATCGCAAAATGCTATTGGAGTCTTCTGTGATCTCTCCAAAGCCTTTGATTGCGTGCACCATGAGACGCTCTTGCGTAAGCTGCGTTATTACGGTGTCTATAACGAAGCTTTAAACGTAATAAATTCTTATTTACATAATAGGTTGCAATGTGCAGAAGTTAATGGAGTAAAATCGTCCGGGCTACTAATTCAATTAGGTGTGCCTCAAGGCTCAATACTCGGCCCATTCTTGTTTTTAGTGTATATCAATGACTTACCATTTTATTTAAAGGGTATTTGTGATGTTGTACTGTTTGCAGATGATACTTCTCTTATTTTTAAAGTAGACAGGAATAGACAAGATTTTGACGACGTAATGTCGCGTCTACCTATCCCTGACAAATAAAAGGGGTAGAAAATAGACTAGACAATTAAAATTTAATAAGAGAAATACAAGATAAATTATAAAAAAGGTACCTTTGCACTCTATTTATTGGTAATAATCACAGTCCAATTCCTTGACATGCATATCTTTGACTTTCACTTCTGAAACACTTCTTGGAGTTGTAGTAGCAGTCACACAAGCTTGCTTAGGAATAGTTTCAGTAACTGTTCCATTCATGCCCGGGACGAAATACCGCGCACGAGCCAGCAGTATAAACGCGGGCTTCATCTTCACCCCGTAATCTTTCATGGCTATCGTCATGTCTATGGAAAGTCTTCCGAGTTCTTTGCCAGTAGTTAGGGCGGTCCATTTCATCAGCTTTTTGCCCAGTTGTGCGAGATGAAGTCTGTTTCTCATCTGGACTATTTCATTTTTGGGCATAGACGGACAACGGACATTAAGTGCAGATGTGTAACTCCATTTTATTGCTTTATTTCATTGTAATTTCCAAAATACCCAACTGTTTTTCGCTGACATTCTCAATTCCTTCGTTCTTTTTCTTTTTCAGCCATATCTACTCTCATCTGCCAGTCTAGTCGGCCAAAACGTATAAAACCTCCTTCATATAATCCGAGAGTGCGTTTAAGAATCTTATAATAATAATTTAGAATTTCCTTATTTAGTAGACAACGTAGTTACATAAAAAAAAACAAATTTAGGCTATCCAAAACGATATAAAATTATTTTTAGTAAGTAGGTACAATCTTAATGCAACCTTCCTTGAATAGACTGCATAGACAATTAAAAGAATAAGTAGATATCAGTTTGACGTGTTTGGCTTAAATGTCATAACAAGAATATTATTATGTAAAAATATAGAAAATTCTAATGTAAAATCAAGTAATTCTATATAGACGAATCGTTTAAGGCCGATTCGCAGCGTGTTAGCACAGAGAACAAAGAGATAAATATAATAATGTAAGAAAGTTGTAAAAGGATAATAAAACAATGATGATGTGGATGAATGAATAAGAAGTGTAAGTACAGTATCAGTAATAAACAGATACTATATTTCCCCATCGACCCCGAGAAAATTTTTGGCCTAGAACAAAAATTTTGTAAGGTTAAGTAAAACAACTTTCACATAACTTACATACTTCTTTCAATCACACTGACATCTTACGAAGTTAGGCCAGGTTAGATTCACATTCAATGATCACAACTCGACTTGATAAATAAATAACAGTAGGCTTATTTTCGGAGTTGTTAGCCGCTCTCGTCGAAAACCATTAATCAGAAAAGATTTTTAACAAAGGCTTATTTATAATGGAGTTGTTAACCGCTCCAATCAACTTCAGTGTTGATAGTTAATAACAAGGGCTTATTTTTATGGAGTTGTTAGCCGCTCCAATCAACATCAGTGTTGATAGTAAATAACAAGGGCTTATTTTTATGGAGTTGTTAGCCGCTCCAATCAACATCAGTGTTGATAGTAAATAACAAGGGCTTATTTTTATGGAGTTGTTAGCCGCTCCAATCAACATCAGTGTTGATAGTTAATAACAAGGGCTTATTTTTATGGAGTTGTTAGCCGCTCCAATCAACATCAGTGTTGATAGTAAATAACAAGGGCTTATTTTTATGGAGTTGTTAGCCGCTCCAATCAACATTAGAGTTGATAACAAATTAGAAAATAAAAACTAAATAGAGTTATAATGGGCCGAAAAGAACTCTACAGTTTAGAAGAAAGAAAAAAAATGAGTCATGAGTATGGACTAAAAAATAATATAAAAGATAGCAAAAAGAATAAAATTGTGCAAAAGGAAGAGAATGAGAGGGTTTGTGTCAGTGGGTAGTGGTATGGGTAGTGTTAGAGTCAAAGAGTGTTCAAAAGGGTAAATTAGTTGTAAGAGGGAAGACAAGTAAGTAATAATAATAGTAAGATCACTCCTTAAAGAAATTAAAAAGTTATTAAGCCAAATAAGTTAGTCAAAAAGAAGCAGTACTAATAATAGTACATTTTAGAATTTTGAAAAATAGTTTAGTGTGTAGTAGTATCTAGTTTTGATTTTACATTGGGCGCCAAACTGTCGTGTCTACCTATCCCTGACAAATAAAAGGGGTAGAAAATAGACTAGACAATTAAAATTTAATAAGAGAAATACAAGATAAATTATAAAAAAGGTACCTTTGCACTCTATTTATTGGTAATAATCGCAGTCCAATTCCTTGACATGCATATCTTTGACTTTCACTCCTGAAACACTTCTTGGAGTTGTAGTAGCAGTCACACAAGCTTGCTTAGGAATAGTTTCAGTAACTGTTCCATTCATGCCCGGGACGAAATACCGCGCACGAGCCAGCAGTATAAACGCGGGCTTCATCTTCACCCCGTAATCTTTCATGGCTATCGTCATGTCTATGGAAAGTCTTCCGAGTTCTTTGCCAGTAGTTAGGGCGGTCCATTTCATCAGCTTTTTGCCCAGTTGTGCGAGATGAAGTCTGTTTCTCATCTGGACTATTTCATTTTTGGGCATAGACGGACAACGGACATTAAGTGCAGATGTGTAACTCCATTTTATTGCTTTATTTCATTGTAATTTCCAAAATACCCAACTGTTTTTCGCTGACATTCTCAATTCCTTCGTTCTTTTTCTTTTTCAGCCATATCTACTCTCATCTGCCAGTCTAGTCGGCCAAAACGTATAAAACCTCCTTCATATAATCCGAGAGTGCGTTTAAGAATCTTATAATAATAATTTAGAATTTCCTTATTTAGTAGACAACGTAGTTACATAAAAAAACCAAATTTAGGCTATCCAAAACGATATAAAATTATTTTTAGTAAGTACAATCTTAATGCAACCTTCCTTGAATAGACTGCATAGACAATTAAAAGAATAAGTAGATATCAGTTTGACGTGTTTGGCTTAAATGTCATAACAAGAATATTATTATGTAAAAATATAGAAAATTCTAATGTAAAATCAAGTAATTCTATATAGACGAATCGTTTAAGGCCGATTCGCAGCATGTTAGCACAGAGAACAAAGAGATAAATATAATAATGTAAGAAAGTTGTAAAAGGATAATAAAACAATGATGATGTGGATGAATGAATAAGAAGTGTAAGTACAGTATCAGTAATAAACAGATACTATAGTAAACAGTGCACTCTCAATGGTTACGGATTGGTTTACGGCAAATAACCTAGTTCTCAATGCTAAGAAAACTAAATGTGTAAAGTTTGCCTTACCAATGGTAGAAATCTGGGTCCCAACATCGTCTTAAATAAAGAGGTGCTTGAGACTGTAGACTCTACAGTTTTTCTGGGCATTACAATAGATGCCAAACTTCAATGGGGATTACACATATCAAGCCTAGCAGGGAGGCTCAGTTCAGCTGCTTAAGCCGTCAGAAAAATAAGACAATACACTGACGTCGATACAGGTCGGTTAGTTTACTTTAGTTATTTTCACAGCGTTATGTCCTACGGTATTCTGCTGTGGGGCAAAGCTGCTGATATTCAAAATATATTTGTGCTTCAAAAACGTGCTATTCAAGCAATTTACCAACTAGGTGCCAGAGTTTAATTGAGGGACTTTTTAAAAGATATTGGTATTCTCACGGTGGCATCACAATTCATCTTTGCCAATATCTTATATATTAGACAAAATATACACTTGTACACTAAAAACAGTGACATTCACACCGTAAACACTAGAAATAAGGACAAACTACGTGCTCCTTTTCACCGGCTTCATAAGGTTCATAATTCATTTGTTGGGCTTGGTATAACCTTTTATAACAAGCTTCCCTCTGCTTTGGTAGATTTGCCTTACATATGTAAGCTATCACGCCATTTATTCCAGGCGGTTTTTATTTTGGTAGTATGCTTTGTTTATTTTTTTTTTGTGCTTGAGTTAAGTTTTCATTTTATTTGTTGGTATATTGGCATGGCTAGCTGACATTATGACAAATTTTTAAGGTCTGTGTCTCGTAATGTTGATTACTTTGCCTACCTATCTATAGAATCAAGTCTATCTAACTAAACAGACAGGTGTGCTGCTGGGGAGTTTGTTGCGCCACTTCTTCTTCACAGCTAAAGCACTAGGAAGTGGTGAAGGGCGGGCGTTTTGGGGGACTGTCTTATGTAATTTTGACATTCGAAAAGTGCTGATTCTCAGCCCGATTTGGATAAATGACTTTTGATTTTGATTTTGATTTCAATTTAGGACCCCACAACGAGAAAAGATAAAAATAATTCTGCTCTGTACCAAATGTGACCCCATCATCTGCCTAACATTTTTCCAACTAGGTGGGAGTCGGCTTGCAGTGTAACCAGATGTATCTGGTTACCAATATTTTACTTGAAGGAGACTTCGACAACCCAGTTACTGTCTAATAAGATACCCCATTTAACTTTCAAAGATCTATGAATCCAGACCAGACATGATCTACAAAATTAAAAAGAATCGAAAGAAATCCAAAAACACTAAGTAAAAATATAACAACAAAAAACATTCCCGAGACTAGCACTATATACATTTTAGGCCCACTCAAACTAAGTACCTACTAAATGTAGAAATTACAGAGCAATTTCTAGCAAAGACTTCGGAGGCAATTCGTTTTATCTGAAACATTAGCTGCGAAGCATCTACACTTTCAGTGTTATATCCACTCAATATCGAGCATAATCTTGTTTTTTATACACAAGATAAGTTGTTTCAAAGCTTTCGTACTTTTATGTTGACGTGTTTTATGTATTTCTTGGACGACTGAAATTCTTGCTTTATTGGTCTTTGTGAGCGTCGTTTCAGTCAATACATCATCATCTGCCTAGCCTTTTCACAACTATCTTGTGATCGGTTTGCAAGAAACTGCTATCTGGCATCTACAACACAGTAACGAAGCAAGTCGTTTAACAAGAAGCATCTGCATATCTGATTTCCAAATCCCAGTTACTGAGTGACATGATTGAATAAAATACCCTTTATTCCGTACGTACAATATGCAAATTACAATGAAATGAAATGAAATGTTGAAATGAAATGAAATGTTTATTTATGTAAGTAGATCTTAAAAGACACTTTTACACGTCAATATTATGTAGGTCAGTATTTTAAAAACTAGATGACGCCGGCATTTCCTAGCTGACTGTTCCATGAGAAGAAAAGCCGAAACAATGGGTGGTTCGTTTTAAAGACAACCTTTGAATGGTTTTAAAAAGAGACGGAGAGACAAAACTGCAGGTAGCCTGGGGTGGACCAGATACATTTATAAGACATACATATATGAAGCATATACTTATAAAGAAAGAAAGAAAATACTTTTATTTAGCACTGACTAAAAGGCACACAATATACAGCAGGAAAGAGTAAAATAAAAATCAAATAAAAAGAGTAAGGTGAGTTGTCAGAAAGTATGACTCATGGCCGCAACAAAAAGGCAAAGTTCATCAAATATACCAGACAATAGTGCCTGACGCTGATTTTCAACAAGACCAGTGGCCCTAGTTTGAGTTGTATTTAACCATCTCGATCAAACGCTTCGAGCACGTTCGGCGCTCCGATTGGTCCGGCAACAATTCAGGGCCAATCGGAACGCCAAACGCGCTCCATGCGTTTGATCGAAATGGTAAAATGAAACTCACACTAAGGCCTCTGTAGTGTGAGGTGACGGATGTAAATCAGTTTTATACCAATACAGCGTGACATATGTGTGCATACTTGAATAAAATAAATTTACCACACGATACCCCTTGGTACGACTGGTTGTCAGACTTCTGAAGACCCGTAATAACTGTTATGGTTTTACGACAGACAACAGAGGTCTCGGTATATAAATATGGTCAGTAATCCATGGATCGACCTCGACAAGTGTACCAGCTTCTGATTGATCCACCTATGCGGCTATAATTACTTATACACCAGTGACTCTAGCCCTTTCCTTTAAAACATTACACGTTTTCTTTTGATAAAATGCTCAAAAGTACTCTTCAAACGAACCCTGCAATGAACAACTTAAATAGTTTTTCTTTGGGATGGTTGTCAGCTGCTTAATCGGACTTGCCTGTGGCTGCCTTAATAAATGAAGGCCTACAGCCAGGGCTTATAAACTTAAAACTAGGCGACTACACGCTAAGGGCACCCTCTGTGGGAAGCTCGGCTTAGGGCGTCGATGGACGAGCGCAGCAAGGTATGGGCTGGATTGGAATGATTATTATTTAGAGAGGAATTATGAGCTACAGGTTTAGTGGCGCGGACGGCTCGAGCATGGGTCGGGGCGGACGAAGAAAAATCTCACGCTGCTGCAATTTCTTTTGACGCTTTTGGGAAACATCCAGCGAAATAGGCGAAAACCGTGACAGACGTACCGCTTTAATCAATTCATAGACCCTGTTTTCCAGAAAATGTCAATTAGATTCAAATCAAGATTTATCTCAATTCAGTTTCAAATCTAGATTTATCTCAATTTAATTTGAAAGCAAGATTTCAGGGAAATTAAGTTCAAAGATGTTTGAAACGACCATCGGAAAATGATAGATGAATATGATGGCGAGTCAAAAAATTTGCGACGCTATACTTACAGAGTTTTAGAACAAATTTGACACCTGTCGACTTGACGTAGCCCCAGGTACTGAAATGGAGGCCTGCCAAAATGCAAAAAACAAATCGAGATCGAGGAGTTCGATCTAAAATGACATTGTTTTGTTGTGATTGTGATATATTGTTTTCTAATGATCGCAAGCGCTACTGCCGAGCACGAGGCCCTGGGGTCGATTGCCAGGTCGGACATACTGTTATCGGGTTTCGGGAGTCTGGATTTGCGCCCGGTTGATGGCAATAGGCCTATTACAAGAGACCTTAACATAACTGGCGAAATGTGGGTGTACTAAAGATACACTTCTGCCCAACACTTCGGGAAAACAAGACGTGATGTTATGTTTATATTCATCATTGTGACTACCTTTGCAGTGTAGTAAGATGATTGATCTGCCCTCATGCCTCACGTACTCGCGGGAACATCGTTTATATTGTTCATTCCATATGGGCCCATCCATAAATTACGTCACACGTTAAGTGGGGGGAGGGGGTCAACGAAATGTGACATTGTGTGACAAGACACAGGGGGTCAAAAGCTTTGTGACGTCACATGTTAAAATCTAAAATACTAATACTCGAAATTTATATGTGAACCAAAAACTTAAAAAAATTACTTACTCGATCTATATTTATTTGTAAGGCTTCTTCTATCCATCTAAAATATTTGACTTTGTGTTAGCTTTTGTTAAAGATTATTTTTTATTTAAATTAAAAATAAATGAAAAACTGCTGTTTAAATTTAATTCCAAACATAAAATTTAAAAATATGTGACGTCACACAAGGGAGGAGGGGTTTCACAAGTGTGACCACCTGTGACAAGGACGGAGGGGGTCAAAAAACCATAAAATTTGTGTGACGTATTTTTTGGACGTCCCCTAATGTAATCAGATACTTATGATTATTCAGAATTTTTGCTGACTTGCACTTGACTTTATCTCCTTGCTCGCATACCCACGCACGACAGATAATAAGACGAAGTCTTGCCTTTACATTGACTAACGTAGAAATATTGATCGTCAAACCATTTCAACCCAAAACAATAAAATAGTGTATGAGTAAACAAAAAAATAAACAAATCGAACCTCAAACGATACGTCTGTAAATAATAATGGTTTTATAACAAGATAAGGGCACATTTTCTTTAACGCGATCTCTGATACTTCGCAAAAGTTAATCTGAAAGTAGGTTCAAGTTTGTTTGCACTGCGTTAAGAGAATGGGGTGATAAAAATAATAATATTGCGAGTAACAATGTTGGCAGAGTGAAGATGGAAGTTTTACTCTAGTTGAATGACTGAAACTATGGTTATACCGTGTATTAAGGCAGGGATTCCCAAAGTGGGTTCCGCAGAACCTAGGGTTTCCGTAGAATAGTCATCAGAGTTCCGCCAAAATTATTTGTTATTAGCAATAAGCTATATAACAGTAAAACAATTTCATTCTTCACATTAAAACTTTAAGTTAAGAATAATGTGTTTCAATTATATTACGCATTTCTTTAAAAAAAATGTTCTTATATAAATTTCAGTGTTGATTTGTAATCACTTGATATGGGGTTCTATAAAATAAAAGGTATTTGGTTGGTGGTCCGTTATCTTTAAAGTTTGAAACCCCAGTATTAAGGTACTGTGATTATTGTAGAGAAGAATTCCATTATTTTTTATACTGTAGTAATGCCTCTGTTTATGATTTGCTAGAACATCATTATTTCTTTATAGTACTGTGTGACCTAAACCAGTATTTACATAAATCACGCTTTTCTGTGACTTCAATTGTATGAATGTCGATGGGTATAAAGAAACGAAGTGTAAAAGATGATATGGCTAGAAAGGAGGAGGAGTAACGAGATGATGACTAAATAAGTATGGAAGAAAAAGGCAGGTTGAGGTGACCGTTGATAAATTTGAGAAAAGGTCAAGAGAATGATCTTGATTAGAAGTGCAGTCAACTGCGGTTGATTGTACTTCAACCTCATATAGTGGTAACATTTTTGACTTAGGGTGAATTTTGCAGTGCTAGTGTTACCACTTATGTGCGATTGACAGTACTTTTGGCACCTTGCCGATTGGGTAATATTTTTAACAAGTCATATACCGGGTGTAACAGAAACCATATTGCTATTCTTAAGCACTAAAGATAACAGATGGTATAGTATCACTATACACAGTTTCAGCCCAAAATATCTATATATCACTCTAAGAATTGATACCAAATTTTCGGTTTCATATGTTTCTGAAATTCAAATCATAACAAACGTGTCACCGCACTACGTAGGTCAATAAATTTCCACGTTACTTGCCAATATCACGATAATTCCGAGTGATGTTTTTATTTCAATTTGAAAAGTTCGATTTCTGGCATCAGTGTATTAAAAATTCTCATAACTTCCGAACATGTAGAGATCGCATTAAAAAACCCTTCCAATATCGTTTGATATCATCCAAAGAATCCGTGCACTTAGTATGTATATACCCTTTCCGTTACACGTTGTATAGAAATAAGTTTAAAGGTCTTTCGAAGATTCAATGTAATGCCAACAGAAAATTGAGTCTCTTCAAAAAATTCACTTGAATTTTGTACAAACCAATATGACCTCCATTTTCCACAACCCAATCACCAAGGAAAACCGATATCCTACGATTCGACGGACTGACAGATTTTCGGGATTCATACTGCTCGACGACATAGATATACGTGTGACATTCGGGAGTCGAGACCAACGACTTAACGTGCTCTTGAAAGCTTGAAGGGGTCCCAATATGAAAATGAACGGGTAGATACGAAGGGGTGTCAGACTCTCGGTCAACGGGCAACTTAATCTTACCATTCGACTGATCAAAACGGTTGCTTTAGAGCTAAAAGCTGTTAAAAATATACCTGATTGACATACATATAGAATTTTGATTAAACATTTTCTGGATGGCCAGTGGCAGATTTACCAACAGGCTGAGTAGGCTTAAGCCTAGGGCGAACAATTTTAAGAGTGGTTTTAGGGACCGATTTTTTTGCGTTGTTTTGATGCTTTACAATAATTCCAATGACTTTTCTCTCTTATATTGCATTGTACATTCAATGGTACCGGAAACTTCTATATTCCATGTAGATTCTTCAAACTTTTCCATCTACCCCTATCCCTTCACGTTACCCATTTTATAATTTTTGTACTGTTTCTAAGCGCAATACAAATTATTTAATTACGTCTACCGAATGTTTAGTGCATGTGCAAGTCTAATGTATTAGTTGCATACACACTGGCAGGGGTCCGCCCTGCGCCCTCAAAATCTTGAGAAGTACTTTTTAATCGAATCCGAAACAAGGCCATAACTTTTGTCAGTAAGAAGCAGATAGAGGCCCACCCCTTACATTTTACAAGATTTAAATGCAGTGAGCTAATATTTTAGAACTCGCTTCGCTCGCGCGTGTCATTATCTTGATTGCCAGGCTTTTCTGCACATCTTAGTCGACAAGTAGGTAACTGTTTCTATGTAAATAGACAGAAGAAAACATAACCCACAATCAGTTCAATTTCAAGCTCGCTTCGTTCGCCCTATCTATCATCCTACATTCTCTTCATTTTCATGGTTTTTTTTCATTAGTCTACAAAAGTACTCCTATATACAGTACAAATGTTGAAAAGAAAAATGAAAGATTCTACATAAATCTAACTTTTCTACATAAGTCAACAAAGCAATTATATTTCCGTATGATTTTTCAAAAGAATCCTAACTGACAATTACGCTCGACGCTATGACACTCGTTATTTTATCTCACATTCGCGTTTTTCGATTAGATGTCCGTCAATAGCATTGTTTTATGTCATTATTCAATTCTACAAACTATTACTAGAAATGCCCACATAAACTCAGAAGACCGGGGTCGACCTCATTTTGCTTTGCCACCCCGGGCCCTCGACAGTCTAGTCCGCCACTACTCCGCCAAATGCATTACCCTGCCTTAATAGAAGTACATTATTTAGCTTCGATAACCTCAGAAATATACACAATAACTATTTCTGGTGCGATTTCAATCAAATTGTTGGAACTTACAATATTGTCGAGGTAAAGGCGACAAAAACTTAACAAACTTGCCAGTCTTGTACTTGCAAAATGTGTAAATCAGCCACAGTGGATGGTTCAAAGCTGTATAAAATTCTCATTTCATTTAAATTTCTTTTAAATAACTTAAACAATTGTATTATCATTCTCAGCTACAGCGTGTTAAATCTTACTAAACGCTTTTAATAGCCACCCTTAATACCTTCCATATATTGTTTAGATCCTTTAAAGTATATAGCATAGAATACAAACAGACATTAGTATGGTCCACGGAGATAGTCATACCACTTAATATACTGTTAATTTTGTCTTTATATACAAACGTACATGCAACTACGTTTGCGCTCTTTGTAGGTTTAGCGCAGAAAGTTGGGAATCAAAAAAGCGTCAGAATTTGTTAAGACTGTGGCGCCATCTACATCGTAACATACGAACTACGCATCACACTGACGTCACGCAAAATCCTGCATCACAAATACAAAGTCCCCGTTCAATCGTCGGGTAGTTGCCCACCAGAGACAACGCTCGGTCAGAGGATCTTCCCATTATATGGAGGATGAGTGAACTTTACACCTTATTCCTTATGCTGCCTGCCTGCTCTCTACATGTTAAACCAAGCCTAAACGCCTACAAGTATAGTATTTTTCACCCAGCATATCTATAAAATCAAACAAAAAATAAGTAACATTTTGATTTTCTTAAACAAATCACGGGAGCAAACCAGTGCAACATAACAAGTATCTTGATAAATTTTAATCAAAATCTTTCGGTCGTATTTGCATAGCCCTCTAAACATCATGAAACCCTTGAATTTGCATCGAAATGAGCGTAAAATGACCAAAACCCTCATTAAAGGGCCGCGAGGAGAGTCAGGCCTTCATTCTTTTGTCTAAGCTTTTGTTAGGCGGCCATTTTGTGCTGCCGCCATTTTGTGACGACAAGACTTGTTTATGAAAAAAGTTGTATTGTTAGCTATTGTTGTTTTTATTATGAAAATAAGTTTTTTCGTGGATTAAGCGACATTATTAAAGTTTTATGAATACATAGTAAATCTTAATGTTTTTAGTTTCATGAGATTATGAGATTTTTGTTGTTCATTTTCATATTTACGCTGTAGGTACAGTAACCAAAAGAGATAAGTAATCAGGTTCGTCGGGTATAGTTGAAGTTTAGTAAGGAACCAATGGATGTTGTTTTTCGAACGAAATCTAATTTGATAAATGAATTGTTTATTTGTAATCATTAAATTAAATTTTATACGAAAACATCCATTGGTTCCTTACTAAACTTCAACTACATTCGACGACCTTGGTTACTTTTCTCTTTTTGTGACTGTACATGGATAACCTCAAACAATTTTATTAGGCTCACATAACTTCATAAACTTTTTATAGAGCTCAATAATCTTCTTTTATTACTACGAGCTATTGAAATAAAAATAATTATAGACATGCAACTAGTAAAGTTAATAGCTAACTTAACTTTGTAAGTATTAATAAGTTTTAATGACTTGTATGACCTGCAAGTTTCACAAAAGTAAAAGCATTGCTTCAATTGAAAAGTATCAGTTAGTATCTATTACTAAACACTAATACATTCGAATATAATGATCGCAAAAAAAATGGTTTAATTCTAAACTAATACTGTAAAGTGATTCGATTTTTTTGTATGTTTGTTTGTTACGATTTCACGCTAAAATGGCAAAACGGATTTTGATCAAATTTGCCCATATTGGTAAACTATGAGTTGGAGAAGAACATAGGCTACTTTTCATGCTGGAGCGTAGACGAAATCACGGCCAACGGCTAATTTAAAATACTTTCGTTGCATTTATTTAGTTTATTTTGCAAGAACAATTTAAATGGGTAAATAGGTACCTACCTATACTTATACATAATTATGTATTCTCAGTGTTGGACATAAAGTATCACTTGACTGTTTTACATAAACCTTTATAACGATTTGTTAACTTAAGAAAACACAACTTTGTGTTTAGGTTGTAGTGGTATCTATGTCGTGGCCATATCTTAGATTTGTTCACTTCATGAAATGCTCGAGAATTTCATGAAATGGTCACATTTAATGATATTCTCGTCTTCTTCTGGTTCTTGTATTACAGAAGAAGACGGTCGACGTCAGGTTGACGGGGCCCCACTGCGTGGAGCTCCTATTTATGTCTGCAGGTTTTAAAGGAACCTAACCAAACCGAACCTCGGGGTGCCCCTAAAGTCAACCGTCTTCTCGAGCATTTCATGAAGTGAACAAGTCTACGATATGGCCACGACGTCTACATCGCCAAATGCGAACTACGTATCACACTGACGTCATGCAAAATCCTGCTTCGCACAAGCAGAGCTTACCGCTCGACTAGCATAGGTATATATAAAGTGACCATACGTCCTCTTTTGAACGGGACTGTCCCTTTTCTCAGTCAACAGTCCCGTTGTCCCCATTCAAAGTTCCGGGACGCAAAAAAGTCCCGTTTTCTGAAACCGCGCGAAAAATCCATATTACAGATCTACCTAATGCCGTATTTCATATCATCTGTATGCAGATGATTTGCAATTATACTGTCATGGGAGGGTTGAAGAACTACCGGAAGCTATTGACAGGCTGAACAGGGACTTGATAGCCGTAAAAGCCTGGTCTGAACGATTTGGGGTAGCAGTAAACCCTAACAAGTGTCAGGCAATCATCATCGGTAGTTCTCGAAGTATGAGTAAAGTGGATAGTTCAACTTTGCCACCAGTACTCTTCGATGGTACGATCGTTCCATTTAGTGCTGATGTGAAGGACCTAGGCTTGCACATTGATAGTACCCTAAACTGGCGTACTCAAGTCGCTAGGATCAGCCAGAAGATTACTGGAACGCTGCGTGCTCTGTACCGACTAAAAAATTTATTACCAACGAGTACGAAGACAATGCTTGTGCAGGCCTTAATTTTCCCTATCATCGATTATGGTGATGTGTGCTATTACGATCTGAATGCTGATCTCCTCGACAAACTTGACCGTCTTCTCAATTACTGCATTCGATTCGTCTTCAATCTGCGTAAGTACGACCATGTCTCTGCGCAACGGTCGCTTCTGAAGTGGTTGCCCATTCGCCAGCGCAGAGAGCAAAGGGCGTTGACCACCTTATTTTCTTTTCTTGACTCTCCCACTTCCCCTGGTTACCTAGCCCCCCACTTTCAATACATTTGTGTCAACCACAACAAAAATCTTCGTTCCTCTAACAATCGCCTTCTTCAATGTCCCACTCACCGCACAGACTTTATGCACTCTTCCTTCTTCGTTCAGTCTATCTCTCTGTGGAATGCGCTCCCCCTTGATATCAGAATGGCAACCAACCGGTTATCCTTTAAAGTTAAAGTTCGCGAGCATATTCAAAAGAAGCTGGCAGTATCTTCACAACGATAATGTTTTCCCATTGTTTGTCTTATTTGTTTTATTATATTTATGTGTATTTATGTATGTTTATTTGTGCATATATTTAATTATTTATATAGCATATTTATTGTTAAAAAATAAAAATTAAAAAACAATTGAGGTATAATATGAGTATATTTAGTTATATTTAAATAATAATTAATTACACCACTTATTTGATAGCACCTACCACTGTTTGTCTCTGCATCGCCCAAAGGTTGACTGGTAGAAAATGCCTATGGCATTAAGTCCGCCTCTGTACATATATGTGCGTAAAGTATTAAATAAATAAATAAATAAATATTTCAGTATATTATAATCTGTTATAGTAAAATCAGGTGGCGTGACACCTTCTAAAAAGGTAGTTTTCTGTTTTACCCGTATATGTATGTACATATGTTATCGATTTTCTAGAAAGCTAGTAATCCGATTTAGATGGGGAGCGAAAAGACAGTTTAACTCAGAAACAGCTCACCCGTCTGGTAGACAGATCACAACAGACACAGCACTTGTCTGGTAGGCCTATGTTCCCTTTCTATGGAGGTTGAGTGAATTTTACGACCTAATCCTAATGTCTCTGTCGCAGCCATTTGGTTAAATTAGTCAGCTAATTGGAAGTCTAGGCGGTTCATTAAACGCCTAGACTTCCAACTTCATTATCCAATTAAATAGCTGAAGGACAACTAGCTAAGTCATTGAGCGCAACGTTGAACCAGATGACTGAATGTCGTGTTTAGTTAAATTTGATATTGATGAATTTGTGACGTTTGGTTTGGGGACTATGAGGTCACAAATGATGTACGACTACTTTTTACTAATACCTACCACAAAGCAACTAGTAATAGTGAAATGGTGGGTACTGAGTAATATTCATGTTATGTACTTGTTACATAACACGAATATTACTATGTAATAATTAAGTCAGTCAGTAAGATCAGTCAGTTTAGACTCAAATGTTTCGCGAAAACTTGCAGGAGACGTATTATTATTCGGCACCTCCATGTTTTAATACTATTTTGACAATATCACACTTTAATTTCACTTAAAATTGCACACACATTTAACATTCACGGTTTTGACGCCGTATTTGTTTTGGTGACTACTAGCGCCGCAGTGGTAAAAAAAACTGAACTAAATTTGAATCACTTGCCTGAGTCTTGGTCAGTCATCATCAAAGGGCTGACTTTCAATACTCCGAGTTGTTAAACGTTGAATGATTCTAGTTCAATTAACTATCGGCCTAGGCATCCAATAAGCTGGCTAATTTAAGCAGATGGCTGCGACATCTCTGTAAGGTTATAGAATTACTTTACAAATTACAATTATAAAACATATCTTTTTTACACGCTTTATATTAGCTTCACTTGTATGTTTGTATGTTTGTTTGTATGTAACCGACTCCTTTGGACGCTATTTTGACCCACTTTAAACGGTCAGATTTCATTTAAACTTTGTAGACTTATCGAGGACCTATGACAATTCAATAATTAAAAAAAAAATAGAATAAACACGCTTTTGTAGTTAGCGAAACTAAAAATAGAAAATAAATGATAGTTTAAAAAGCTAAAACACACGCTTTAAAAACCAAACTAAAAAGTAGATAATAATTTAATTCTATTAAAAAGCGTGGGGTGGTTGATATTAATTGATTATAAAAATACCTCGAAAAGCACCCCACGCTTTTTAATAGAATTAAATTATTTTCTACTTTTTAGTTTGGTTTTTAAAGCGTGTTTTGATTGTTTTTTTTTTTACTATTATTTATTTAAGTTCATTTTCATGTGTGTAAAATAAAGCATTTAAATTAAATTACTGCCAAAGTAATGTAGGTCACCTAGCATTTCTTTGAGGTGAGAAAGTGTTAATTACACTGCAGCTATTTTCACATCACACCACACTTAACTGAAAAAAAGTCCAATTCCTTCACTACATTTGTTTGAGGAAACTGTTTTTAAGACTCCAAATAGTTTCGGAATTTTCTCTTGTTAGTGGGTCATGCAAGCTTAGGGGTTTGTTCCAGTTGACAGGAGATAGCGAGATATGTCAAATAAATACCTGATTAAGAATTAAAATGTTTCGACTATCACATCCGCTCGTGAGGTTAATATCAAAGTTGGAACGTTTTGTATATCACCACAAGTACAGTATTTTTCAAATCAAAACAAAAATTTGACGCTGATTGCTTACGATGTAAATAAATATCAACCACTTAATTGCGAACCACCCTAAGGTTGAATATCAGTTGCACGTCATAAATCGACAAGGTCTACTTTCAAGACGAATGTGACAGTTAAGGTGAATCTAGTCGACATTTTTTCCATACAAACTTCGGGAGTGTCTATTACTCCACTGTCCGAAAATGTACACACGGCTACACATCAAGCTATATATTTCCAGTATAAGCTGATCTCGCATTGTATAGGATTTCGAGAGCGAGAAGAGCGAGATCAGCGTAAACGTAAAACGTTTTATTGACGGAAGAGTAGACAAAAATGACGTTTCAGTGTAGACAGTTGATAGTTTTGAACCAAGAAATGTAGACAAGCGATTTCTATTCTACGATAGAGTAGAAATAGAAAGCGTCATGCTAAGCCTGGGTACAAGATAATTTTAACAACTTATTCTTTCTACCAACGTTATTAGCAGTCCGCGATGAAACTGCAATATGAATTTGAACGCTATTACTTCTACTCATAGAATTCATCTTCCTTTTCATCTTCAGTCTATAACTCAGAGTAGAAGGCAATAAAGCACGCAGTGGGACATCGTTCCGCATTCCAATGCCTCCAGTTCACTTTCAGAGAATATATACAGCGGAAAAATGCGTTCCAAATGCGACCACTTTGCTATTTGACACACTGTATAAGATTACCCTAAATTATACTGAACGAAAGAAAACTTGTTTCGATTAAAGATTTTTCCAAGGTTTTTTTTTTTAAGTGTAGCAGGTTTAGCATGACGGTTTCTATTTCTACGAAGAATAGAGAGTGCTTTTTCTTTATAAAGTCGCATTTCGTTTTTCCATTTTTGACATCGCACTGTACATATCCTTTTTTTTTTTCGTTTTTTAACGATCTTTGTCTAGGTCCTTTTATACGTAGACTATTTCAGCATTATGTATCTTCCCAAACTGTCAAAATCACACTGACAACAGACTTTCTACTACACAAAGTATTTACGATTATCTACAAAATCATGATTTGTTTAAAACGCATGACTGTGATAATTAATAGAAGAACATAGCTATCTTCTCCTATTGTACATCATTTAGATAATAGTCATGTTTATTCTTCCGTCGATAAACTGGTGCTCGTGCTAAGCCTGCAGGATAGGTTATGGAAACACGAAACTACGATGGAACTTCGGTGATCTAAACACAACAATGTCCATACAGACCTCAATTGTATTGTATAGCTTAACGCCAGCGTAAACAGCTTATAATATAATCAGGGCCGTCTATTCCATTGGACACTCTGGGCAACTGCCCAGGGCCCCACGAACGGTGGAGCCCTCTAGTTCCTGCTAGCGTCGTAGCTAGAGGCTTTCAAAAGAAGACCTAAGTTATCCCGCTTTGCTTGCTCATGCTTACATCCGACACTTAGTTTTCAAACTTTTCTGCACAAGGCGACAAAGTTACTCCTATTTCTGTATGCATGGTCAAACCCATCCGAAGCGGTATGCCAAAATTATCTATAGGATCCCCTTTATCCTAGTGCCCAGGGCCCCCAATAGATAAAATATGGCACTAATAATATTTCCACTGCTTGGTTATAGGCGTCCTTTCGGTGAGAGATAGTGGGCTTAAATCCACCACGCGGGCTCAGTGCGGGTTGGTAGATGTCACATATCTTGTAATGATTGGTTCTAGGACAAGCCGGTTGCCTCACGATGTTTTCCTTCACTGTTTTGAGAGTAGCGGTGACGAAATTAAATACAAAAAGTAAAGTTCCTGCCTGGAAAGCGGAACCAGCTACACGTGCAGCTAGCCTATGGGCCGGTTGATGGCAATAAGCTCGCCCGCTGTTACATAGGACTTAAACATAACTGGCGAAACATGGATGTAGGTACTATAGGTGAACCTCTGTCTAACACTGCAGGAAATACAGGCGTAATGTTTTATGTAACAAACATTAGTATACACCGTGAAATTTTAATGGCTGTTTTCCCGGAGCGAAATGGTTTTGTCTTGGTCATACAATAGTTTTATAAACGAATAAAATATTAGAAACAAAAAATGGCAGATTAACCATTGTGAAAAATCACCACGTGCGAGAGTTTATTTTGCATTAATCATTTATGCATCGCTGTTCCCTTTGTCAGCGATGCGAGCGATTCGAGTAGTATCTACCAGTTACCTCTAGTGTTACTATTGAGTAGTGTTTTATCGAGTTGATGAATATTTTTTTAATTATTTTAATACACAAAAATCTTATTTTTTTAACTTTTACTCTGTGCTTTGAAAGTACTCCTTATGGCAAGTTGTTCTGCCGCGGGAAAACAACCATTTCAATTTCACGGTGTATATAGTAGCATATAGTATTGCTATTGTATCTGCTTGTGATCTGAGAAAATGTCTACTAATATCAACAAGATGAATAAAATTGCGCATCTTAAAAAAAAAACAACACAAGAAGATAATGACGAAAACTCTTTCATCCATTTAAGAAACTCAAAATAATCTGGTTTATATTTTAACTAAATAGTCCAGTAGCCAGAAAAATATGCCCTTCGATAATTCAAAAGTTTTTTATTTTCTCTGGGTGGATAAATTTAGTGAATTCAATGCTATGTACAAAAATGCTAACAGTTTAGACTTATGCAATAGGTATGAGGTAGGTATTTCCTATTATTTCGTGTTATAACAAGAATATAAAACTTAAATTAAAATGCTTTACTGATTCTTTATTAATACTATCTAAACTATATATTAGTGAAAATGCTAACAGATAGGTATTGTGGAACAATGGAAAACTGAAAATGTCCCGTAACTCATTCAATAAAAAATTTAAGTTTTTTAAATCATCTCCTTTACGGGCATAGGTATTAGTTACACCTTACAACAAAAGTTCTAACAACTAAGTAATATGCTGCAAAAGTAATCGTTTTTTTACGCTGCGATATGCGCAATATTGAATTTAAATTGATAATTTTGCGCCTACATATTCGTAATAATAAACTCAGCTTCCACACAAAAGTTTCAACAAATATGTGCTATGCCTTTGGTTTAATTAATAAAATACAACTTGGGTATTGCGGGGCGCGGTCAGCGCGGTGTAGGTACGATAATGCGTGCGGCGAGGTACGACGACACTCCACTGCGGAAGTGCAGATGTATTGAATTAGGCACGAAATCATTTCAATATTCTCACTTCTCACAAATCACTATACTCCGTTCGAAATAAGATTAGACATTTAAATAAACCTTTTGTACAGTCCATTCAACTGATTTTGACTTCTATTGCTTTGGTAGCATGATAAATGGCATCTGCAGTAAGCAGTTGGTATTGTAACCACTTTTAATGTCATCCTTATGCATACGAAATAAAAGACGAAATCGGTTGGTCGGACTGTAAAAAGGTTTGTTTAAATGTCTAATTATATTTCAAATAGAGAATAGGTACTCTGTTCCGGTCCGTGATTTCGCCCGTGTGTAACTAATTATTCATCAACAATTGTCATAATCCCGTCACTACCGTCAAAAAAAGACTGTTTTGAAAAAATACGCTGTTATTCTGTTCTTAATTTCAAACAACTTAATAGGTACCTACCGACCAAGATCGTAATAATTATGTACACTTTCAATATGTAGCTACTTGTTATAGTGATAGGGGAAGGGCACAGAGACAGAAAGTGGAGATTCCGTTACAATTTTTTTTCGGGATAGTTTTCCCGGGAAAAATACATTTATATGTATTAAATATATTAAAAAAAAAAATATATTGAAGCGGTAAAATAATTGAATTCAATAAGTAGGTACCTGTTTTTGTTCCATCATTTTAAAAGTACCCTTAAGTGATCTCCCGAAAACCGAAACAAGAAATTCCCAAAAAAAAAAAATGCTACAAATAATTTCTTAATAAACCTCTTTGTTATTGAGAAACAATATATACTTTATAAAAAGCTTTCGTCTCTTAGTAGACGTTGTGTTTCATGTTGAAGATTCCAGTTCTCCGAGGTTGCAGTTCGCTTCATAATCTGTGCATTCATTTGGTTTTTATTTTTTCTGGGTGGGAAATCATCAAATGACTTCTCCCGCTCTGCGCGCCGTCGACCCGGGCTTGGTCCTTACCGGACAGCGAGCTACCCATTACTCGTCGTCCGCAAGCCCGTGCCTACGGTGGCCGGGAATCAGCCTGGGATTCCCGACGCCCAGGACGTCTCCTGCGAAGGTCACGGCCGTGAGCGCATGTACTGCATGCTCACGTGCGCTGCCTCCCTCTTTGCGAGCATCACTGCTTCGCTGAAGGAAGCGACTGCTAGCCATGCACTCTCGCTCCGTACCATGGCCTGGACCAGGGTCGGACGCGAGAGATTGCCACCGCCGATCGCCTCCATGAGGACACGGTGGTGCTCCACCCAAACCAGACAGACCTCCACCGTATGCTCCACTGTATCCTCAGGGCGATCTTCGCAATGGGAAACACCCAGGCGTTTCCTCCCGCTTTATTAGAAACAGGAACCTCCCGAAACAGCCGTGTCCGGTGAGGAACTGTGTCAGGCGGAAGGTAAGGACGCCATGCCGCCTCTCAAGCCACTCCTCAAAGAGGGGAATTCCTATGCTTTACGTAATCTCTCAAAGGAGGTAAATCAAAAAGTTTTGGTTACGGCGTGTCATACATATGTTACGTCTGCATTACGATACGGGATTATATACTGGGGTAACTCCACCAACAAGGAGACAGTATTTAGAGCGCAAAAGAGATGTGTGAGGGCGATATACGGTATTCAAAGCACGGAAAGCTGCAAACCGTTCTTTCTGAATTTCCGTATATTAACAGTACCCTACCTATACATATATGAGGTGGCCGAATTTGTCAAAACAAACTTCCACCTTTTTAAAAACTACACAATTCGCGATATAGAAATAAAATAAGCAACAATAAAATAACAAAAAAGCAGTATTCCGTAAAAACTTCCTAGAAATGACACCACATATTCATGATAAGTTACCTAATGCTTTGTTAAGTATTAAAGATACCCATTTATTTAAGAAGCAACTCAATAATCTACTGATAAGTAAGACATACTACACAATTAATGAATACCTCTCTGATAGAAATTTGTGTGTGTAATACTAATAATAATACGTGTAATTAGGGGGAATACCTGAGTTCGTTTTGTTTTTAGTTTTATTAAAATTATCATATTTGTAATAGACATTACTTAGTAATTATGACATTATATATTCTGACATTACATACTTATTGATTAGAATTTAAGACATTTTCTATGGTATTATTTTGAGTTATTAATGAAATCGTAAAACATATTAAGGTGAATTTATAAAATAGTATAATTTTATTGGTTTAATATAATTTTGCATGCCTGAGTTGGTGCAACACAGTGGACTGCGTATTCACTTGACATCTAGAAATGTATGATTATGTATTGTGTTGAGCAAAAAAAATTTTAATATACCGCCGCAATCATGGCGTGCCCAGTGCATTCGTTTGGTTAGATGACTAATTTGGAGAGGTCCAAATTAGTCATCTAATATTATTGATAGGGCGGGAGGAAACGCCGGGAGTTTTCATTGCCAAGATCGCCCTGAGGACACAGTAGAGCATACGGTGGAGGTCTGCCCGGCTTCCACGGAGTACCGCCATGTCCTCATGGAGGGGATCGGCGGCCGCGATCTCTCGCGTCCGATCCTGGTTCAGGCCATGGTACGGAGCGAGAGTGCATGGCTATCAGTTGCCTCCTTCAGCGAAGCAGTTATGCTCACAAAGAGGGAGGGAGCGCACGTGAGGGAGATGCAGTACATGCGCCCTCACAGCCGTGGCCTTCGCAGGAGACGTCTTGGGCGTCGGGAATCCCAGGCTGATTCCCGGCCACCGTAGGCACGGGCTTGCGGACGACGAGTAATGGGTAGCTCGCTGTCCGGTAAGGACCAAGACCGCGTCAACGGTGCGTTGTGTTCCACTCGCGCCTCAAAGAGATGCCAGCAGCAACTGATGGGGCCCGCAAGGGCCGATACATGCCAGGGGTGCGGGTTGTTCGAAAGAGATACCGCAGCCCCTGGCACACAGGCAACTGAGGGAACACGGGTGGGTTTTAGTCAGTTAAACTCTGACACGCCCTCCCACTCCGCCCAGAGCGGGGGAAGTTAATTGATGATTTCCCAAACAAAAAAAAAAAAAAACAAAAAAAAGTAGCGCTGAGTACGACTGGTTGGGATATCAACCAAGTGCGGATGGTACCCTGCAGTGTGTTTGGTAGTTCGGTAGTAAAAGGGCGATAGTGGGATCATGAAGCCCAGCCACCAACGTTTCGTCACCTATGAGCCTTTTTTGCTCTGCGTTCCACCGAGTTAAGGGCAGCAAGCTGGTATTTTGCTGAGCCATCCCATAAGTGGCTGCAATACTCCACACAAGAACGCACTTGAGATTTATACAGGCTCAAAAGCTATCCAGGTGTGAAGTATCGCCTCACCTTATGTAGGATGCACCTTATTTAGTTCCCATCAAAATACTCGACTAACCCGCACCTGACGATATACTGAAAGTTATATCTTGCAAGTTATATCTTGATGCTACGTCATTGCCTCTCGAGGTCATCGTCATCTTTTAAATTTTCCGTTATGATGTGTCCGAGATACTTAAACTGACTAACTATTTTTAATTTTAAACCACACGAAGTAATTGGTAAGACCTTATTAGGGCCATTGTCGTGTTTGAAAATCATTACTTCTGTCTTTTTAACATTATAGGTTAATTGGTGTAAGGGAAATTAGTTTTCTGAGGCCGTTGACCGAGGGGCTGAGCAGAACCATGTCGTCTGCATAACTGAGCTTATTTAAACATTCACCGCCAATATGGCATCCGACTCTTGTGCTGCTCAACTCTTCAATCAGGTCGTTGACCTATAGGTTATACATATACTGTCATATTAGTTAAAGTTGGTCTTCTTAATTCGTATTCGTAAGTCTATTTATATTCGGGTGTTGTGCATTATGTCTTAGTTATTTTTGCTATTGACAAAATGCAGCTGTACTGATTTGGTTCTATAGTTTTGATTATAATAAAGAAATATAATAGCATTATTATTTTATTGCTGCTTATTCAGGAGCTTGATTCATAATAGCAGCATTGCCGTTATCACACTTTCCTACTGCACATAGTAAATTTATCGTCAACTAGTGTTGGGAGTATATCGTAGGAAGGCTGGCAGATGCCACACTATGATACGTAATATTTCAGAGCAGTAGATACTAACGTAACAAAGTGATGGCCGCCATACTAGAAAGTCAAACTGTAATTTAGTTACAATTGTACCCGAAGGCACTAGTGTTCTATGAAAATTGCAAAGCACCATGTTTCAAACATCACAATAGGAAGACAGTATTTAGCTAAACTTCGAGTAGCAGAGACAAAAAGTGTAGACTTCCTTACGACAATCTTTTTTTTTTTGCGGGAATTTCTTGTTTTGGTTTTCGGGGGATCACTTAAGGGTACTTTTAAAATGATGGAACAAAAACAGGTACCTACTTATTGAATTCAATTACTTTACCGCTTCAATATATATTTTTTTTTAATATATTAAATACATGTAAATGTATTTTTCCCGGGAAAACTATCCCGAAAAAAAAAATTGTAACGAAATCTCCACTTTCTGTCTCTGTGCCCTTCCCCTATTACTATAACAAGTAGCTACATAGTGAAAGTGTACATAATTATTACGATCTTGGTCGGTAGGTACCTATTAAGTTGTTTGAAATAAAGAACAGAACAACAGCGTATTTTTCAAAACAGTCTTTTTTAGACGGGAGTGACGGGATTCTGATAATTGTTGATGATTAATTAGTTACACACGGGCGAAATCACGGACCGGAACAGAGTACCTAGTGATTTCTGAGAAGAGACGATAATTAAATGATTTCGTGCCTCATTCAATACGTCTGCATTTCCGCAGTGGAGTATCACCACACTTCGCCGCAAGGCGCGGCGGCGGCGGCGCACGCATTATCGTAGGTACCTGTACCGCGCCCCGCAATACCCAAGTTGTATTTTATTTATTAAACAAAAGGCATAGCACGTATTTGTTGAAACTTTTGTGTGGAAGCTGACTTTATTATTACGAATATGTAGGCGCAAAATTATCAATTTAAATTCAATATTGCGCATATCGCAACGTAAAAAAACGATTACTTTTGCAGCATATTACTTAGTTGTTAGAACTTTTGTTGTAAGGTGTAACTAATACCTATGCTTGTAAAGGAGATGATTTAAAAAACTTAAATTTTTTATTGAATGAGTTACGCGAAATTTTCAGTTTTCCATTGTTCCACAATACCTATCTGTTAGCATTTTCACTAATATATAGTTTAGATAGTATTAATAAAGAATCAGTAAAGCATTTTAATTTAAGTTTTATATTCTTGTTATAACACGAAATAATAGGAAATACCTACCTCATACCTATTGCATAAGTCTAAACTGTTAGCATTTTTGTACATAGCACTGGATTCACTAAAGTTATCCACCCAGAGAAAATAAAAAACTTTAGAATTATCGAAGGTTATGTGGAAAAATTATTGTATCCTTACTGGACTAAAACTCGTCCCTTCAAAACGCCATCAAACATTCAAAACATAATCATTTTTCATTTTTAATTAGTTCATTATAAGCTGTGTCCATTTTCTTCGCCAGATGTTGCAATAATTTTTTAAAGTATCGCTTTTACCTTTTTACTGTACATTTTTATCATTATATTAATGTTAGATAGTCAATTTGTGAAATTACGTTTTTATATCGCTAATAACATTAATAGCCGAATTGATAGTATGGATTAGATTTTTAATTTTATCCTAATTAATGATTCTTCGTTATTTCGCGATGTCGTCGGAGAATATATTTTTGCTAGAATATGGAAAAAACATCTCAAAAGATTTTTTAATTGAATTATTATTATCTCTCAAATTTTCATCGTAGTAAAATTGATTGAAAACAAACAACAATTTCCGCATAAACGAAACAACTAGGCGTTTAATTCAAACAAACACACAAATGTTTTCAATAGTCAGGATACCATGAAAGAAATTAGAAAAACCAGCGGCTTCGCCCGCGTGGAGGTCGAAAATTATCCCACGGGAACGTATGACCGATATAAAATGGATCCTATATGTTATTCCAGGTTACAAACTATCTGTTTGCCAAATTTCATCCAAATCCGTACTGCCGTTTTTGCGTGCCTGACTAACAAACATCTAAACGCCCAAAATTTCACATTTATAATAGTATTAGTACCTAGGATAGTTGGATACCCATGTACACCGAACCGCAATAAACTCCATGTACATCGAACCAGTAATCGAGCGAGAGATTTTAAATTTTATACACGGAATGCAGAATAGACGTAGTTTTGCAGTGTATGAGATTCCGCCGCTATTAGTTAAAAATGCGTAAAGGAGTTAATATCGCCACTCATTAAGATAATAACTATTTCTTTCGACGAGGGACGATTCCCAGAAAAACTCAAAATTGCGAAAGTAAGCAATTGCGGAAAAAGGAGGAAATTCTGAAAATCCTGGTAACTATAGGATTATTGCACTATTACCCACTATTTCCAAAAAAAAAATCTGAAAAATGTGATATTTTAGATAAACACTAATTCGGTTTTAGAAGACAATGCTCAACTACTTTAGCGGCATACAACTACATACAGGGAATTTACAGTTGCATTAACGAACGACAGTACGCTATTGGCTTGTTCCTAGATATGACGAACGCATATGATAAGGTGTCACAAAGAATTTTCGTATAGTCCCAGTCGCCCCCACATGGATTGCCACCAGGTGGCAATTGGGAGAAAAAAATCCCAGTTGCCACCGGGTGGCGACTGGGACCTTATTGCCCCCACTTCAAATCGCTGTACATTGCGGCGTGGATCGCCAAACCCCCTCATCACTATATTTCTTACGCCCGCGATGACGGGGTTGGCGGTCACATTTCCAATGTGGTTTTATTAGTAGATAAGTGATATTTTTAGGGACATACAAACAAGATTTAAAGAACACCACAAAGTATTATCAATAAAACCACACCAATACAAACAATGCACACAATAAACTACCCGACGGATTAAGTCATAAAACACGTGTTTCGTCAAAATGAAGGAGTTAGTTAAAACTTCATGAATGTGATTGTGGTAGGTATAACAATCCTTTTATTTTTGTGTAAACAATCGTAAAAGCTTGTAAAACGTTAGTTTACCTATTGCTATTTTTTGCCGCCTATAGTCGGTATTCATTTGTTTTGTTTGAAGCACTCCAAAACCGACTCAGCGATAAGGAGTACACAAATCACAATAGATGTGTCATTCCCTTCCCCTACCCTTTACCGGCTTTTGCATCTATGACATTGAAATGCAATTTAGTCTATCTATAATCATGTCAGAGCAAAGTGCGTCTTGCAGCTCCGGACAAAGTATACTATATATAAAAAGACGACATGGGACCATTATTCTTCGTGCAGGACATCAGTATAATTTGAAAAGAAAAAAACAAAAGTGACGTAGAAACGTGGGAGTGCACCCAAAGGAAAAAAAAATGCAAGGGATTTATAAAGATAAAAGTAAGTCACTAACGCCTATGATTTATCACTTAAGAGCGTGCAGCCGCATGATTCTTATTTTTGAGTAATTATATTCACAGGCAATAATATATATGCACGTTCCTAAGAACTTTTCAATTCTACCTTCCAGCCGCGGCTGTTATTTATAAACTTCTGTTGTATAAGTATGTAGATGCATGTGTGCGTTTCCAGCTTATTATAATCTTGCAGAACATCTATCTTATAATATAAAAAATACTCTATTGAAAAAAAATTGTAACACTTACTAGCAACAATTTATGTAATCATTTAATTTAAAAAAATAGTATAATGCCTTGTTCTTGTTTTTAGGATAACAACATTGTACACGAATTCAATCATACATGTGCAGCCGATTTTAAGAAAAATTAAAACGAAGAGCGCCTTTATCAAGTCAAGCAAGCGCTGATAAATAAAAAGTTTCCTGCTGTTCCTCAAACATTTAATTCACTGATTGCTTCGTGCGAAAACACAGAAGAAACTTTATGTGATTTACCAAAATATTCTAGTGTGAAATCCTCTTTGTATAGATTTCGCAATAAAGTTGCTGGTGTAGATAGGTTTGGCGATCCACGCCGCAATGTACAGCGATTTGAAGTGGGGGCAATAAGGTCCCAGTCGCCACCCGGTGGCAACTGGGATTTTTTTCTCCCAATTGCCACCTGGTGGCAATCCATGTGGGGGCGACTGGGACTATACGAGAATTTTACTGCAAAAACTTTACGGATCGGGGATTAGAGGGCAAGCTTTTAATTGTTTTTTTTTTCTGGGTGGGAAATCATCAAATAACTTCTCCCGCTCTGGGTGGAGCGGGAGAAGTTACATGTCAGACTTTAACTGACTAAAACCCACCCGTGTTCCCTCAGTTGCTTGTGTGCCAGGGGCCCCGGTATCTCTTTCGAACAACCCGCACCCCTGGTAGGCATCGGCCCTTGCGGGCCCCATCAGTTGGTGCTGACATCTCTTTGAGGCGCGCGTGGAACACAACGTGCCGTCGACCCGGGCTTGCCGGACAGCGAGCTACCCATTACTCGCCGTCCGTAAGCCAGCGCCTACGGTACCCGGGAATCAGCCTGGGATTCCCGACGCCCCGGGCGTCTCCTGCGAAGGCTGCGGCCGTGAGGGCGCATGTACTGCCTCTCCCTCACGTGCACCGCCTCCCTTTTTGCGAGCATCACTGCTTCGCTGAAGGAGGTGACGGATAACTATGCACTCTCGCTCGTACCATGGTCTGGACCAGGGCCGGACGCGAGAGATCGCCGCCGCCGATCGCCTTCATGAGGACACGACGGTGCTCCGCCCAAGCCGGGCAGACCTCCACTGTATGCTCAACCGTGTCCTTAGGGCGATCTTCGCAATGGAAACACCCGGGCGTTTCCTCCCGCCTTATCCGAAACGGGAACCTCCCGAAACAACCGTGTCCGGTGAGGACCTACATCAGGCGGAAGGTGAGGATGCCATGCTGCCTCTCAAGCCACTCCTCAAAGAGGGGACTTACCGCTACAATCGTGGCGTGCCCAAGCTTTTAATTGGTTCAAATCATATTTACAGGACAGAGTTCAATTCGCAGAAGTAGAATATTACAATAGCGTTAACCAGGAAATGTACAGCATAGGATCAAACATGGCTACTATTAATCATTTAATACCACAAGTATACGTAAATAACTTGCCAAAAAAGATAAGTTCGTCGTGTATTTTGTTCGCTGACGATGTTTCTTTGTTGTTTTTAAATAGGTTATCATTCGCGAGCGTTTTAACGCTCGCGAATGATAACCATTTAGCTATTTTAGAAACTTTCACAAAAACTGAGCAATGATTTAACGAACATAACTTACCAAAGAACCCCAATAAACCTAAATATATTATCGCAAAAAATTCAATTATAAGAGGTAAACGAATTTAAACTCTTAGTTCTAACATTAGACTGAAACCTAAATTGGAAGAAACAAATTGAAAGTACAAGAACTAAATTGTCCTAGTTTATTTATGCGCTAAGCATATTGAAATGCAACACAGACTATAAAACGGCCTTATCTGCTTATTATGCGTATGCCTACTCATGACTAAATTATGGTATTATTCTGTGGGGAGAAAGTACTGACTTTGTAGTCCACGAGAGAGTTGCAGGCCACACTTTATTAAACAACAAATTCTAACACTATCAGCAATACTACAAAGTTGTGTATTCGTTGGAAAAAAATAATTAAAAATAAATAAATAAATTCTTCAAATCTAATTTTGAGCTAAATGAAAACTATAACCGACGGAACAAGAATATATTAATAATACTACCCATCAACTTATCGGGAAAGGCTCATACTCAAGACTAACATATTTAATAAGCTACCGGAAAGTTTAAAATTCCTACCAAATGACTCAAATTTCTCGAAACCGTTAAAATCTCTATTAATAAATTCCTCAACGGTATAGTAGACCGAGTTCGTAATTTTTTGTTTTGAAATGTTTGTAATGGTCCAAATTAGGTATTTAAGAAAAATTGGAAAAGATCTTGCGAAATCGGAAAATTCGGAAAAAACTAAAGGTGCCTTTTTCTATAAGATTTTTGTTTGAACTCAAGACCATACATATAGTTTTGTTAGGTTAGGACACCGTCTGTGGGATCAGCTAGTTTAAAATAACTTAAAATATAACATTAACGTAATGATTGACGTAAATATAACAATAAAAAAAACACCTAGCCTTATTCTCCATTTATTCACATTAAAAAAAATACGATATTAGCTGCAACCTCTTAACTGTCAGTTCTACTTATAATTGCGGGAACTCAACGTTCCATTCAATTTACAGACGGTTTGAATATCGACGTTCACTTGTCGATGGTATATTCGTTAAGTCAGCGGGTTTACTTCAACTGAAATTAACGAGGTTGTGGGTAAAACCAGTAAAACGTACAAAGCAGTTTGAGTTATGAAAATTGAGATTTTTTTTTCAGTTTTGTTTGTTGGCATTTTTTTTTTCATTTACGATTTGTGAATTAGTGTATTATCCAATTCAGCATTTTCAATTAAAAGTAAGTGGCACTGTTGCTACCGACCAGACTGCTAGCCAGACTTGCTGGCAGTCTCGATAAAGTGATATTGAATAATCAGAGATAACGATTAAGGAAAATTAAAAAATGTATTGAAGGTAATGTATAAGGCTACCTAAGTTTTTTCAATTCTGTTGAAAGTCGTTGTAGAAATACGAAATATTATGATAATGACAGCCATTTACATGTTTTAGACCTAAGGCCCATTTCTATGTGTGGTTTAATACGATTTGCGTCTCAGTTTTTGCCAGTCAACTACTACTCCCTTTCTCCATCAGACCATCCGTTTTTATATTCATAAGGTAGGTAAACTACAGCTTCAGATACAGATGAATTGTCAATCATCTGTTTTGCGGTTCGCGGTTTTGAAATGTCAACTGTCAGTGTAAGTTGAAATTTCAAAACTGCGGGAGACAAAAAAAATAGAGCTAACCCCGACACAAATATAAAAATTTATACATAATTTCTGTCCAAAAATCAAAAATACTGAATACAAAAATCGAAAACTAGACAGAGCTATCAATAAAACATTATAGCAGCTCGAACCTCGAAACCCAACGGCATAAAATATAGATTATGAGTTCAACCCCCACAGTTCAGACTGATCCTGGCTTTATCACACCATGAATTCGTATTGAAGACATTAATGTTTGAATTATGTCTTGGGATATTGAAAAGCGATTTTTTATTGTAGTAGGTACTGATTTTCTGCTGGTATTTATTGGATACGTGCTGCGGTTATAATATGGGCTGTTCATACACTAGCAGAAATTGCAGTCTTGTTTTCTGTAGAGTTTTAGAAAAATACAGCTGTCAAATTATCACATTTTTTTCACGTATGCTACCTCTCTCAACTCCTTCCAAGACTCTTTCCTCGTGCCACTTCGATCCAGCTCCCGCAGGACGCGCCCAGGTCGTCACACCACAAATTCGTAAAACTATTTTGGGCTTCTAAATATGCACGTTTGTGTTATAATAAATAAGCCTTTTTGTATCTGGCCTTGTCTCACAGTCGATCGCAGTAACTAAGCTTGGGTACCTCGACCAAATACGTAAGGTTAGACTTTTTTGTTACATCTATGGTTACAACGTGCGGGTCGAATGAGCGAACCTAGCAGTGCCGTGGCGGCGCGTAACGGCTTAACGTGCTTTCCGAGGCACGGAGGGCAAAAAGCATCCTAAAGTAATAAACTAATAAACTTTCCATATGGTGCCGGAAGTAAAGAATAGCACCATTACATTTTATCCCATGGGTGTCGTAGAAGGCGTTTAAGTGACTTACCAGAGAATGGGCAGCAGTGTTCTCTGTGTATTTACCACCATACTGTGATCGCCAACCCGCCTGCCGAGCGTGGCGATAATATAAAACCCCCCTTTTGGGGGAAGCCTATGTCTAGCAGTGAACGTTTTTCGGTTCAAATTATGATGATAAATAAATAAACTATGAATGTAGGAACTCATAAAAAGGTATATTTTTACTAGTTTTATCCAGCGGCTTCGCCCGCGTGTAGGTCGGAAATTATCCCACGGGAAAGTACTACCGGGATAAGAAGTATATTTTGTGTTAATCCAGGTTTTAAGATATCCTTGTGCCAAACTTCATCCAAATCGGTACAGCTGTTTTTGCGTGATTGACTAACAAACATCCAAACATCAAAACACACAACTTTCACGTCATAATATTAGTAAGATTCTGTCTAAAACGTAATCCCTCCTAATACCGTTAAAAATTTAAAGGTAAGTAGTTTTATCGCAAAGTCGAACAAATAAGATGTTTTTTAAGAAATATTTCTGGATAAACATGAAGCCTCTCCTTCTAAATCTCCTATCCAATATTTGTTCCCTTCCTAATTTAAAAATGGCGCCATACCGGCGCGCAACGCGAATGCCTCACTGCGGCGACAGTGAGAACTAACGTGTTTCGAACCCCGAGAATTAACCGCGGCGGAAGGTCTGTTCTACGCATCTCCGTTAAAAATAATATAAGAAGATACATAAAAAGCTTCGCTAGAAACTGATTGACTGATTGGTTCTCGTAACCTTCCATGTGAAGTGAAATCAAGTGAAACCCGTGAATCTGTAGGGCGTATTCAATAATCGCGTCGCCGCACTATGGAAAATGGTAGAACAAGCGCATATCAAAAATGCTTTTTACGAATATCATAATTTGGCTAATATGGCTATTCTTTTAGGTTTTCTAATAGTCAAATTATAATATTCATTACGATTTTTTTTCTTAATACGCGAAATTATTTTTTTTTTCTTAGATAGAAATACATAGAAAACAGAAGTGCCAAACTCAAGTCTTTGCGTATACATGTTTCAATGCCATATTGTGAAAAAAATACTTGGTACAGATATGCAGTATTATACATTTTTAGAAAGGTTATTTTATGCTTTTTGCGATACAGCTTAATGATTTTAAAAGTAAAGAAAAATATTTCAGTAATTACTTAAAAAGTGACATACCTTTTTTTTCACTTGTATGTTTTTTCGTTGAAGGTTTTCAGTATTACCCACGTTTGCCCAAGCGCTACTTTTTGCGTCGACTAGTAGTCTAACTATTCATAAATAGAATGCAAAAAAAATCAGCTGCGGATATTTGCGGTTTTAGAAGATATGAGAAAAAAACTGATAAAAGTCAGAACCCGAAAATTAGTATCTTTTGCGGTTTACCACTGACACCATTCACATGAACAATATAGAACTTTTTGGATATTTTCTTCATTATTTCGTGATAACAAAGGGACCTTATCAAATTTGCACTCGGTTTGCGTGGGAAATTACAAGATAATAATGATGTAGGTACCAATTCGATATTGTAAAATGAGTATTTAAAGGGAAGCAAAAACTATTCGAACCATCTACATCAGTGTAACTTCAAGTGAAGCAAATCTCATCAACGCCTATTATTTCTGCAGATTGTGAAGTGTTAAAATGTCTTCCTTCAGCTGTACCAAACGAGACTTCATAATCCCCTATATAGAGGGCGGCAAGACCATGGAATCATTATCCAAAGTTTTAGTGGAAAAGCTGAATGTTTCTGAAAACAACTTGTGTTTTATAATTAGTGACATACAAAGGCACATTCTTCCTATTTTCAACAAACGCTGGGCCCTGGCATCTCGGAAAAAAGAAACATTTTTACAGAAGTATTGTACTTGGTTGGACTCAAGGTATTCGTTAAATTTACCGGATTCTGAACAATATTCTACGCCATCAACATCTGGCCAACGAGGACGAGCATGCGTGGCTTATGGAGACTCCTCAGAATCTACCAAGAAGAGGAAAAACACTCTTCTACTCCAAGACTATGGCTTCGAGCATATAAAAAACGCCTATCTGCAGGGACTACGGGCTTTACGTGAGTACACAGAAGCTCATCTTGTCGAAGAATTAAGAACCGCTGACACTCAAAAGAAATTAGATATCTCAAGTAAGTGGAACGACTCAGACCAGATGAAGATTCTTTCCGATACGGAAGCATTGAGTGCTTTTATAGATTTAGATCTAACAAAAGCACAATATATGTACCTGAAAAACTTAACCAACGAACGAAAGTGTTGTATATTCCCGCCTTACTACAAAATACAAGAAATAAAAAGATCCTGTTATCCACCATCTTCTACAATCGAAATCACGAATACTTATGCTAAAGTGATTAATATACAAGATTTATTGGATCATACTGCTGCTAGAATTTTAAAAATCGATTCTGTTTTCCAAAAACAACATAGAACATTGATCCTTTATTCTAAATGGGGATGTGATGGTTCATCTGGTCAAAGCCAATACAAGCAAATACTTGCAGAAGAGTCAGAAACAATTTCAGATGCCAATTTGTTCATCACTTCATTAGTCCCCATCAGATTAGTTGATGTGCAATCGGGATCCGTTGTTTGGCAAAATCCGGTACCTTCATCTGTCCGTTTTTGCAGACCCATTTCTATTGAGTTTTGTAAGGAAACTCCAGAAAAAACCAAGGCAGTTGTTGATGATATTAAAAAACAAATTAGGGCTGCACAAGCATCACTTATAAACAAAGATGGTGTTGTAGTAAATGTGAAGCATGAACTATTTCTAACGATGATCGATGGAAAGGTGGCTCAGGTCCTTACAGATACTCCATCTGGTTCCACATGCACGATATGTGGGGCTACTCCACGGCTAATGAATGACCTATCGAAAGTAACTGCCAGACCCGAAAACGAAAACGCCTACCAATACGGATTGTCCACCTTACACGCCTGGATTCGCTGCATGGAAATGATATTGCATATTTCCTATAATCTTTCGTTTAAGACTTGGTCTGCTTCAACTGAGGAAAATAAGAGATTAAAAAAAGAAAAGAAAGAAGTTGTTCAAAAACGTTTCAGGGAGGAGTTGGGATTAATCGTCGACAAACCTCGGCAAGTTAGCGGGAATACGAACGATGGCAATACCGCACGAAGATTCTTCTATAATAGCACTTGCTCATCGGAAATAACAGGTGTAGATGAGGCATTGATTAAACGCCTATACATTATCTTGCAAGTTCTTTCTTCTGGAATGATGATTGACCCTGAAAAATTTGGGGAATATGCAATAGAAACTGCAAGAATCTATGTAAGTAATTACGATTGGTATTATATGCCATCCTCCGTTCATAAAATACTCATACACGGGCAAAACGTTATCAAACATTTTGCGGTGCTTCCTATTGGACAGCTATCGGAAGACGCACAAGAGTCTCGCAACAAAGACTACAGAAACATACGACTTCATCATGCCAGAAAATGTTCCCGATCTGCTACAAATGAAGATGTCTTTAAAACGCTTTTATACACGTCAGATCCATATATAACAAGTTTGAGAAAACCGTACGTAAGAAATGTGAAAGAACTTGAAGAAGAGGCACTAAGTCTTTTAAACGTGGCACCTGAAAGTGAACCCACATTTACTGACCCTGATCCTGAAGTGGTATAAATTAAAAATAATATTTATATTTAGTTATTACTTATATTTGTACCTAGCTACATAATTTCCTGAAGCCAGAGTATAGGATGTACCTATTAGTAATATGATTTTAATTTAGTATTTTTTTTTCATATATATATATTTTGTTTACTTTGCTTGTTGTAATTAACCATGGTTTAATCTTTTTAGTCATTATAAACTTGTATTCCACTTGAAATAAATTTTTAACTATTTTTTTCGTGATTTTTTCCCATTTTTTTCATTCTATGCAAAAAAACATACATAGATATACAAGAAAACCCTATAAACTACACATCGTTCGAATCTCCGAACCTTGCTGCATATTTGTGCCAAATTTCATCACGATACAACAAAAATTCATGAAGTTACAGATTTTTGATCCGATACCGACCTATATTTTCCATAGTGCGCCGGCCGGCACAACAGTCCCGAGTGGACCAGTACCTTCGATCCCTGCCTATCCAGGTGAGTGTTTATACTTTTTCTCAACACACGGAATCACAGGGTTGCTAAATGCCAGCATCAGAGAAATGCAATTGTTTCTCCAGCCGAAGCTCCCCCAATTTCCTTAATCTAGTCGCGGGCTCGAACTCACTGGTGGGCCTAGCTAAAAAGCACGTTGTCTCACCAGGCATCGTACCTGACAGAGGCACTACCAGTGATGAGCAGTTAGACGCTAGTCTACACGCACAACGTTATTGAGAGAGATGCAGGATCAGTTATAGTAAAACAGGCGCGTAAAAAATTAAGAAAAGTCCTTCGGAAGATCGGGTTTTCTGAAAAAACCACTGCATAGGTAAATCAATGACCAATACAGTTAATTGAACTTTTCTATATTTGAGCTTTGTTGGTACCGACTTGGTTTTGGAGATTTCACACTTCTTTTATTACTTAAATTTGCCCAAAGTTAGGTCAAATTAGCAAGAAAAACGAATCTTTGTTGCCTCATAACTTTTTAATGGCTTTTTATTTTAGTATTCTGTTTACCGCACAGACAATATTAAGGGTCAGCACTAGGAAATCGTGTTATGGGATTTCGATAATTTTATATAGAAAACTTAAAGTAATTGCCACGAAAAAATATATCTGGCTAGCTCAAGAGTTGTACTATACCGTGAAACAATCGGATTGGGGATAAACCTTGTAGATGATTGTTAAAAAAATATTGAAAATCACTAAAAACGTGTAAAAAGCACTGCCGTATTTTGATAACTTAAGGCTTAAGTAAGAAGGCACCTATTTAATTTATACTTAAAAATAAAAACAACATAAAACAGTGAACCCAATACATTTTTCAGTTTTCCATAATAATACTTCTGTTTTGCGTAAAAAATTCGCAAACTTTCTCAATTTTGATGCCCGAAATCTCCATACAATTTACTATGGCGACGCGTATTACCCGCTATATGACAGAGTTCGAACCGCGGAGCTCAGTCGACCGCACGTCTTCAAGGTGGGAGCACGTCGCTTTTCAAGTAAAAAATACGCGGCAAATAGTGGCCTGTGCGTACACGAGATTCCCCGCACAGTGGTCGGAACTCCCGGAGTCAGAACAATAATTGGAGCAAAATGACAAAATATTTATTAACCGGCTCAGAAAACTATTAGTTGATAAATGCTATTATACACTGAACGATTTTTTAAATGACGACATCAAAATGGGATGACTTTCACCATTATTTTATTCATATTTAGACATTAATTTAATTATTTTTATTTGACTTTTGTTTTTATTTTATTTTTTGTACGTTATGTTTGACTTATTCTTTATTTTATTGTTTACGTTTAATCTGTAACATAATTATAATATTCATTCCTCTTATGTAATTTCTTTCTTTCAATGGATTTGTATTTACAACCGTATTATTATTATGTTACGTATTTACTTCAAATTACTTAATTGAATTTTAATGGTACCCTAAAATATAATATTATTTATTTTTAATTGACTAGTTTTTTAATGATATCCGAATCCCTATCTCGTTTTGTAAATTATGACGTTCTATACACTTATTAAATAAAGCATGCTACTATTTATAATTTACTCAATTGTTGTGCCCGACAGGGTCCATGTGAACTTTATAAATAATATTAAGATCTTGTACACACATGAGATATGCAATAAAGATTTGAATTGAATTGAATTGAATTAATTTATACAAGGTAAGTACTAAAATTTAAGATTTTTACGCTCGAATCTTTTTGCACGTATTTTTTATATTGTGTCATATATTATTTGTTTGTTATTATTTTTACGTCTCTTATTATTACAAGCTTGCTTCGTTCGCAGGTAGGTATCTTTCCGGTTCATAATTGTAATCTTATTTTCAAGTACTTGGTGTGACATAATTTGTTCTAGGTGGTGAAAAAGACCTAGATGGTGTCCAGGGTCTGATGATGAAGCCATCCGGTGGCCATAGGATCTCTTTAACTACACAACATAGCCCAGTCGCGTTTGGGCTCGTAAGATTTGTCTCGACAAGTACTATATATCTGGAATAATATCCAGGGTCTGATGATGGAGCCAACCGGTAGCCATAGGAACTCTTTAAGCATACAACATAACCTCGTCGTGTCTGGGCTCGTTAGATTTGTCTTTACAAGTACTATAGATCTAGATGATGTCCAGGGTCTGATGATGAAGTCGAAAGGTGGCCATAGAAACTCTTTAAGTATCCAACACAACCTCGTCCTGTTTAGGCTCGTAAGATTTGTCTTGACAAGTACTACAGATCTAGACGGTGTCCAGGATCTGACGATGCAGCCTGAAGATAGCCATAGGCTACCCCGAACTCGAAACGCATGTTTAAAGATTTTAACGTTTATTGGAACGAACTTTTGCGGCTTACGGTAGGAGTTGACTAGTAGAAATCGTCACGCGAAAAAGCGTTCATACTTGTATGCCCCCACCATGCGACTTTCTTCTTTACACTCTGAACCTCTGAAAGTGTGAATTTGGTCAAAATGTAAATCCAAATGGCGGCTGCGAAAAGTTTCAAATTTTTCGCCATAGGTGTCGTTTTCGAGGGTGCTAAAGCCGCTAGTGGGGTCAAAATGAAAATCTAATATGTCGGCTGATAGAATTTTGTATATGGATTTTAAACCATACGATACGTGAGAAGGAATCTTGTTCCTGACGGGTCTCCCGACCGCACAGGTTTTTTTATTAGGTGCATGCATGTTGTGTGCTCGTAATCGTAAACCTAAACCATAAAAATAATTATTGTTTCGTTTACATTGGATTTTTTATAGAAAAATATGAGTACGGCCAAAAGCACAAAATACAAGAGCTTTTTTGCCAGCCAGAATAGCACATAAATGCACGCGGCATTGGAATAAAAAACGAAAAAGGATAGGAGTGTGAGAACCTACCTACATTTTTCCAAAAACAGTATCTTTGACTAACGAAGAGCGTTCCCACTAAATTTTCAGTAGCTGCCGGCCGGTTTTTTTGTTGTTTATAAATTGTTAGCTATTGTACTATATACCTACTTATGTTTTTTGTCAGTAACGGGTATAAAATTGTATCTGATTTGTTTCAGGGCTGCATTTGGCGAAACCCAAAATGTTGATAATAATTGTAATACAGAAGTTAGCACCTATTTACGTTTAGTTTGAAACAGTGAGCGAATTGGAAGGCGAGTAAGTGGACGAATGCTTGAGCGAGTGATACAAGTGAGTGGAGAAATAAATAAGAGAAAGAAATTAGTCTTGACTTTGTTTTTTAAAATCATAATATAACAGCTAATTGATACCTACATAGAAAACTGTGCAATAAACCACCCCCTCTCACATCCTTCCTTACTAAGTATAAATGCAATGAAAAGAACAAAATAGTATCCACTTATATTTTAAATATTGTCTTCACGCTTCCCGCCGTTCGAACCACTATGTAAACATGTATGTGTGCGTAAGCGGGGCACGCGTCTATTGCTGTGTGAGTAGCGCTTCAATACCTAATTTTCTCTCGCGCTCGCGGTGTATACGGCCCTTAATAATGAGGCAAAACTATACCATGTTTAATTTTTGATGTACATTGTCAAACAGTGGAGTAATACACTCCCGAAGTTTGTATGGGAATAATGTCGATAAGATCCACCTTAATGCCTATAAAAGCATAGAATTTTTACTTCGGTTCGAAACCTTTTTAAGGCTCTTTTGAACGATTTTGTATCTAATTTGGGAATAGAATATTTAGCAGGTTTTGGGAAAGATTAGGTCAACGAACTTAAAGAGATTTCATTGAAAAAAGTAAGCACATATAACGTAAGTAACTTTTGCACGCGGCACCGCCCGCGTGTATGTCGGTTATCGCATAAAAAAATAGCCGATGTCCTTCTCCATAACCCAAGCTACATCTCTACCGAATTTCATGACGACCGGTTTAGCGGTTAAGGCGTGAAAGCGTAACAGACACACGGACAGAGTTACTTTCGCATTTATAATATTAGGAGGAAAGTAGGGATATTAGTAGGGATTTATAACTACCAGTTTATGACTTCTTCGTCGTTTTTTGATTTTCTATTTAGGAAATAAATAACGACTTTGCCCTACGGTGGGACAGCATACTTAGGCCACTTTCCGAATTAGAAAAATAGCGCTGTGAGCGCTGACATCAATAATTTGCGTTCCGAGTTAGATTTCGCGATTATGACAGCTAAGAACTGTCATTTCTGTCATCAATACGGAACGCTCGTGAACGCGCTAACAGTGCTCACTCAATGTTAAAACCTATTTACACCATATAAAACTTGTATAGACCACAAATTTCATCTTCTTATTTAATTAGGTGGCGATTCTAGCCAGAAGCACTATTTATAAGTTAGCTAAAACTATGATACGAATCAGAACATAACAGCACAAGTGTCATTTTTGACAGCGCTCACGGTGATATTAGTATAACGCATGGTCGGCGTTATCGCAAGATGGCGCATGTCATGACGTCATCTATGACGATTCACGGGATATCGTTATCGCGCTCACGCCAATTCGGAACGGATGTGAGCACGCTCAAATCGATATTATCGTATCTCGGAACGTAGCCTTAGGCTTACAGTTATAAATAAGTAGAATTAACTAAAACTGGATATAGATCTTCTTTTTTAGACTTGTGTGAGTTGAATTGCTAGCAATTATACCTACATTAATATTGATTTAAAAGTCTTGGATACGATCTAGAAAAAATAACCTAACTTTTTTGGAAGGAGCAGTTCTTCTCTTTTTATTTTGCTGAAGTTTTCCCTTGTTGTAGAGAAATGGAAAAGGCTTTTCTAATCCATCCAACTTAGTCACACAAAGTCCCCTCTCAAACACAACAAAACAAACCCTCATATTCCCGACGCCATCTTTCAAAAAGACACATTACACAAGTCAACTCAAAAACCACACGAGCAAAGTGCAACTTTGAACTTGTTCATAAAGGGCTGACGCGGACGTCTCGACGAAATCTGACGAATTTTAACGAGAATATCCGAGTGAACTTTGTGCTGCGTACAGACAGACGTGAGGCATGCGATGCGAATGGTTTTGGTTTGTCGCGTAAACTGTTATAGAATCTTTTGGCACTCGAATGACGAGCTTATTACACGAATTTATTCTGAATTTTATGCAATATTGTCTTGAAAAAAAGGAGAAAATCGAACGAATGTCATTACTTTCTGGAGTTGTCGATTCGCCCACAAAAAAATTGTGTCCGTGCGAATGGCCAGCAGAAATTAATATATTATTTAAAACTGTCGATTCGCTTGTTTTCGGTTAGTAAATTCGTGCGAATCGCCTCATGACCTTTATAGTATTAAAAGAATAAGATGGCGGCGTTAGTTCCGAAATTTGACACACGTCAGAATTATCTTGTAGCACTGTATGCCTCAGATTTTTTTTTCTGACTGTAGATACTATCGGCAGGCGTCGTCAGGTATAAAAAGACGATACATCATGTGCAGAAAACACATTTAAGTACATTCATTTTTCTAGATTGTGTACTCACTATTTTTTCTACTTTATACCAGCGTTTTGACACGTATTTTTAAATGTCGCAGCATCATGCTGAGATGATGCCTTTTAGCCTCGTATGGGACTTACTGTTTTAATTTTACTTTTAATTTAAACTGTTATGTAGAGTGTGTTTAGTTTCGAGCATCCGTCGCTGCGGCGAATTTGTTTGGCGATTCGTTGACTCTGTGACATGTCATTCGCGATGCATGCCTAGCGGTGTCTGTACGCAGCTTAACAAGAATATCCAAGGGAACTTTGTGCAATTAGTGGCGGGAACCGAACAGTAATAACCCTATGGTTAATGATGGTGTCGTAATTAAAGCATATGGGATAGTTTTATGAAAGGAACGGCGGCATTCATAGAATAATGAGGGTTGGGCTGCGAACATTTTAATGGTTTGCAAGTTTTGTTTTTAGTGCCAAAACTTGTGTTACTTCCGTGTGTTCATTTGAGAGGTTTTTGATTGGAGCAGTTTATTTCGGTGCTATATTTATATGTAGGTATATATAATACATCTGTACACGTGTATGTCACTGAACTTCTCGTAAACGGCTGGGCCGCTTTTGAGTAAAATAAAAGTGTTTGGATTTTTATGGCGGATCGAATTCTAGGAAACTGGATAACTTCTGTATGGTCAGCTAGTTTAATATAAAGACCATCTACAATCTTGTTCGCATCCAACAAATCTGTATCCTTTGCTTCAAAGTACGCTTCAATATATTCGGTTTTACGTTTTGTTGACAAAGATGTCCGTAGTCGCGATCGCATTATGGTGGTCAAATGCATAGAGAACGCTACTGCCCATTCTCTAGTAAGTCCCTTAGTCGCCTTCTACGACACCCACGGGAAGAAATTGCATGGTGCTATTCTTTTACGTCCAGGCACCACACAGAATCCATCGGATATATCACACAAATTACCGAAAAACGACTTTTTTTCCTCACCATCATCGTTAGCAGCGTTGTTCCACTCACTGCTGACTATATGCCACCTTCTTTTTGTGCCATGCTTCCCTGTTCTGTGACTCCATAATCCATAATCAGCCGATAAAGTTACCACTGTTGGGACACAGGTCTCTTCTCAGTAAGAGGGGGTGGGCCGTAATCCACCAGGGAGCCCTAGTACTGGTTGGTAGACGTGACATGTTTCGAATTTCTGGTTCTAGAAAACGCCGGTTTCCTCACGATGTTTTACTTCACCATTTCGAGAGCAGTGGTAATGAAAATATTAACACAAAGTAAAGCGTATACCTTGGTTCGAACTTCGACATACAACTCGTACGTCACAGCCGTTACGCCACTGCTTTGTGTGACTAACCACATTTATTGTTTGGCAATTAAGGAAGTTATGGATGCAAGCCTGATTTCCCAAACTACGTCATAAATGAGTGGTGCTTTAATTACGCGATGGAGCAATATAACTGTAGAAGTTGGGAGTTCACGTTTTGTCGCTTCCTTTGTTAACATTCGGAAAGTCTCGGTTCACAGTTTTCTCTCGTGTATACCCGTTAATGTTTGTGCATTTTATATCAAATGCGTTTACAGCTATTGGCTTGTAGTTTTGATTTTGTTCTTCTTCATAATTACTAACTTTCTATTTGATATTAAGTTTCTCTAAGATAGCGGCTTGTGGCTAACTAATAACAGCCGCACGGGTCGATCGATCAAGTGAAGCTTCACTTGCCGCGGTTGGTCCTTCGTTGGGTGACCATCTTTTCATACGAAGACTCCTCCGTGCCTGGGAAAGCACGATAAGCCGTTGGTCCCGGCAGTCATTCATGGATCTTTGACAGTCGTTACGGGTTGTTAGAAGCCCGAAAGTCTGACAACCAGTCTTATCAAGGGATATCGTGTTACCCAGTAACTGGGTTGTGGAGGTCAGATAGGCAGTCGCTCCATGTAAAATACTGGTATTCACCTGCGTCCGGTGAGACTGGAGGCCGTCCCTAACGTAGTTGGAAAAATAATATCTCTAAGATATTCGAATTGTTTTTTTTTTTAATATGGCCTTTCGTAGTTGTCCTTGAGAGGTTTTGACTACTTACCAGGACCATCCTATGGCTGCCTCCAGCCAAGCGCAAATTTCGTATATTACTAAGCGACTGCACGCTAAGGGCACCCCCTTTTTTTTGGGTGGGAAAACATCAAATAACTTCTTCCGCTCTAGGTGGAGCGGGACGGCGGCGGCGTGTCAAACTTTTACTGACTATAACCCACCCGTGTTCCCTCAGTTGCCTGTGTGCCAGGGGCCGCGGTATCTCTTTCGAACAACCCGCACCCCTGGCAGGCATCGGCTTGGTCCTTACCGGACAGCGAGCTACCCATTACTCGCCGTCCGCAAGCCCATGCCTACGGTGCCCGGGAATCAGCCTGGGATTCCTGAAGCTCAGCTTAGGGCGTCGTTGGGGTGAGGACAGAAAGACAGGCTGGATCAAATCTGGATAATTATTATCAGCAGACGATTTTAAAACATCAGGCACATTTACGATGCAGGCTGGCACGTAGTTCAGCAAGGGTCCCAGGAGAAGATTTTGAAAGACAGCTACTGGACTTTTAAATTTTGATCCTACAAACCTTTTAGAAATCATTTTCTCATGATTATATGGTTGACTTACCTAGTCATATTGACAGTATTGTTTTTCCTTCCTCCGTTTTCTTTCCGTCCTTTTGACATCCGAGCATAATTCCACGTAAACTTACCTCAACTACGCGCTATTACTTAGAAATTCCAAATAGAAAAACCCAGTAACACTATGGAACTGGGACCCATGATCTCATGCAGTAGCGCTTGCGACAACAAGACCACCAACGAGGCAGTTATCAGTTCGGAAATAGAAATAGAGATGAAAATTAAAAGGTAAATGAGGACATTATTATTTTCTCACTACAATATTAAAACACACCCAAAAAATACCACAAAATACATATTACATGGTATCAGATTCAGATAACATTTTAATATTGTGGGACTGGTGCCTAAACTAAGCCTTATATATATGTCACATTTTATTTTCATGTAAGTACTTAAAAACTGAGAACCTAAAAGATAAAAAATAACATTTTAAGAACATGGGAGGCTCGAGTGGAAGTTATAGCCCTAAAATGTTGTTAATTAGGTTGTTTGTGTGTGGAAGTGTGTGTGTGTGTATTGTGTGTGTGGGGTGTGTGTGTAAGTGGTATTGTTCTGTGTGTGTGTAAGTGATGTTGGTCTGTGCGAGCGACATGTGGGTGTGTGTTAGGCGCTGTTATAAATATATTATTAATGGTCGAATACTACGACTGTACCGCGAGTGAGTCTCATAAGCAGACTCGCATCGGGGCGGAATTGTTTCGCGGCGAAAGTTAACGAACACGAATTTTGATGAACCCCATACTCAGACAGTTATTTTTGTAATTACAACTTTAAATAGGAGACGGATGTTAACGAGGCTACGCTATGCGGTTAATTGAGGTGAGGTTTAAGATGTGTAGCTTGAAAGTTTATTTGATGATCTTTGAGTTCTGCTAGACGGGATTATAAAGGGAATTTCATAAAAGCATGTATTTAATCGAATTTCAAATGATTTCCATTTTGCTTTCCTAAAATAATTATTGAACACTCTAATATAATGAATGCACCGCTTTTCACGAACTACTAATGCCGACACAAAAAATAGCTGGACAAGGCTAGGCAGCTGATGACTTTATTATTTTAGGGTGGCACGTGTAATATTGTAACATAATATTGATTTAAGTAAATGATGCAACCTTTTTGGCGCAATTGGAATGAACGAAAATGTCTTCTTTACTACGCATTTTATTTTAAAACCAATCGTAAATAACGCTTCTTAAACAAAAAAACTTTACCTACTACCAAATAAACCTAAATTCAATCCACGAGGCAAACAGTACCAAAATTTCCGATAGAGATTTAAGGAACATCGCGACGTTTATCGAAGGAGGCATTATCATGCATTAAAATTCGGCTCCACAGCAAATTGTTATCGTTCGAACCTAATGACGTATTTGCATGGAAAAAGAGTTCCACTCGCCGGCGACGGGAACACAGAATAGATGGCCTACAGAAGGCTTAATACAAATGCCTGTCTGTTATTGCTTGATTTTAAATAGTTTGTAGCTCATATGGTAATTTTGTTCTAGATATGGTCACCAAGTAACTAGAATCTTCAGATATAGTTGAAGTGCAGTAATTTAATAAAAAGAAAACAAACAATTGCATTTATAAAATTGATTTACATTATATAACATCCATTGGTGTCTTACTAAACCTCAACTTCATTTAACGACTCTGGTTACTTATTTCTTTTGGTGACTGCGCATTGTCTTCACATACAGATTTTTTTAACCATAACGGAGAAGATTTCAACTCACCTGGGCCTAAATTTACTATGACCACTTAACGATTCTATTGACGTAGTTTGAACGTAGTAAGATTCCGCGGGGAATTATTGTAACGATACAGAATTGGAGCCCTGGTCGTAAGTGATATTCAGACTGAAGGTTGAAGCGAACTTCACCCGGATTCCTCAGCCACAGACGAACGATTATAATTAAAAAATATTGAATACAACATATTGTACACACCTTTTAAAAGAAATTTCGTAGTTACTACGATATTTCTGGCCCATTCTTCTCAATAGGAAATACGTTTTGAAAGGGGTGCCTAGAATAAATCATATTTTCTTGTCTTTTAATGGCCTAGTTTAAATAAATTATTTGAGTTTTACTGAAAACGTACGCACATACGTGCTTTACGTACAGCAAGTGCAAGTGAAGTCATGGCTGGCATTTTGTTAAATTTGAAAACGCCAGGGACCCGCGAAATTCTAATTTTCTTACGATTTTTTGCAATATGCAAGGTCATTGTCAGGCTGTGTTGAGCAAAACATGATTCGCGACTGTAGCACGTACGTATTTACAGAAGAAGAAATATCATTAATACAAACCCTCTGAGCTCATTTAATACAATTGAATATGTTTTTCTGTGTGCGTGCGCCTGTTTTCTCTTGTTGTATGAACCTGGCCTTCTGTTTCTATCTATTCTGTGACGGAAAGTTGTTACGAAAACACTGCAGTGAGTATCGGGAATTATATTCTGATTTGATGGGTGTTTTTAAAATTGTTTTTTTTTATATTATGTATTGGTTTTGTATGTAAGATGCGACGCGGTTAGGTTTCATGTCTTCTTATTTAGTGTGTGATTGGTAATTGCTGGGTATAATATCTTCTTTAATCTGATTTATCGTCTTCAGTATTGGCTTTATCTTTCTTATCGGTACGTCAATCTATGTTTGAATGTTGAAGATATCTGTGATTTTTCTTCTATAGCAATTTCGCCTATCCTTATTCTTCTAACACCAATCCACATGATTTAACTAAGATTATTTCAGCACTTTAAAAACTTTTTCCAAAAAAAAAACAACCAACTTCCGGAAAAACACTACAAAGTGAAAAATAACTTTAAAAAACATATCCAAAGTCACCGACTTCCGAATTTAATGTTAATTTTTTTTGGTAAAAGTTTTTATTTTTTACTTTTTAGTTATTGTACCTACCCCACACCAATTTGAAATTTCATCATCCTTGGGGTCAAAACAATGCATATTTATTCGATAGCAACAAACGCGGTTGATTTGCTATCGTTTTTTGGAGAGTTCCGTTGTCTGTCTCCGAAACGCATCATCAGATCTATATGATTTTTTTATGGACCTCTAAGTTTATTTCGGCCTTTCCTCTCAAAGTATTCAGATAGGAAACACCGACCTCATCCAGTTTTATTTAAAAATATGAATAGCGTGTAAAAGTGTTTTAACAAACCTTATCATCTGCTTAGCCATTACCCAACTATGTTGGGGTCGGCTTCCAGTCTAACCGGATGCAGCTGAATACCAGTATTTTACATGGAGCGACTGCCTTTCTGACCTCCACAACCCAGTTACTGGTTAATACGATACCTCTTGGTAAGACTGGTTGTCAGGCTTTCAGGCTTCTGACGACCCGTAACGACTGTCATAGATCCACAAATGACAGCCAGAACCAACGGCTTAGCGAGCTTTCTGAGGCATGCAGGGGTCTTGGTATGTAGAAATGGTCACCCATCCACGGATCAACCGGTTTTACAAACCTTCTTACAGAAATAAAACCATTTATCACCTATTTTGGCATCCGGCATTTTCAGTCTCAATTCTTATTTTGGCTTAAAGCTAAGAAGGTACCTATCTAAACTCTGGAGTAAATCTGGAGTTCCATGCCATTAGTTCATTACATTTCTATTACAATTTACTACGAGTCACACATAGAGTTGTAAAATAAATAACCTCATCACCTTTTTCTAGCGTGATCCCTGAACATTTTGTTATTTTCCTTATATTCCGAACACAAATCTCAATATTCCATAGTGCGGATGTTTGGTAGATGGAAGCTTACGGCGAGACGCAGCCATAGATCTTTGGGGGGTGAATAAATCAGCATAAACGTCTCGTTGTGGTAGGCGTGAAAACCAACAGTGTCTTTGGATTTCTTCTTTGTAGTATTTAAAGATGCAAACGATGTTAATTGGTGGTTAAATATTTAAAGGTTTCTTTTCCTTAAGTGATCTTGATATCGCGAGTCAAATAAGAAAACTCTCCTCCCATACCTATTAACACTGTTATTTGAAACCATTGTAAAAACTTCATCATCATTTCAGCCGAAAGACGTCCACTGTTGGACATAGGCCTCTCCCAAAAGGGGAGGTTTTGCACTAATCGCCACGCTTGGCAGGCGGGTTGGCGATCGCGGTATGGTGGTAAAATGCATAGAGAACGCTGCTGCCCATTCTCTAGTAAGTCCCTTAGTCGCCTTCTACGACACCCACGGGAAGAAATGGGATGGTGCTATTCTTTTACGTCCGGCACCAAACGGAACGTTCGTTCTTCTCTTTACGTATGTGTAACCCTATTTAAATCAAATTAGATCATTTATTTCTTTTGCAAACATGGGTATAGTGGTAGAGTGTAAAAACGTATTATTTATAAAAGAGTAACCGTGGAGTTTCTTGCCGGCTCTTCTCCATAGGAAACAACCAATTGAAACCGTGCAACTTCTAACGTTTCATAAGTGCTCATGTTGGTTTATGTGAAATAAAATATTTTGTTTTGATTTGATTTGAAAAGTTATGCACCAGCTATTTATAATGAGAACAAGCTTTACTCTTAAACAGCCTTTAAATATATAGAATCATAGGTTTGTGTTTGGCTTGTGGCTAAGTAATAAGAGCTGCATTGGTTGATCGATTAATTGAAGCTTCGCTTGCTGCAGTTGGTCCGTAGATGGGTGACAATATTTACATACCTACACCTCTCCGTGCCTCGGACAGTAAGTTGAGCTGTTGGTCCCGGTTGTCATTTTTTGAGCTTTGACAGTCGTTATGGGTTGTTAGAAGCCCGAAAGTCTGACAACCAGTCTTACCGAGGGGTATCGAATTACCCAATAACTGGGTAGTGGCGATCAGATAGGCAGTCGCTCCATGTAAAATACTGGTACTCGAGATCATCATTATTAAAGACTTGTGGCGGAGCAAAAATTAATTGGACCACCACCTTACATTTTAGAGCGGAAACGCTCCGCTTATGAATCTTGGACCAAACATGCGGATCATCCGATGTTTGCACCGAATGTCCTGGCGCTTACACGCGCCGCGCGCAGGCAGAGTGCGCGTGATATTTGTACGGGCGACGGCGTCAACGACCTTGGACGGCTGGGAGACTGCGTGCACGCACCTCCACCGACCAGCGAGCCGAGCTGCGGGGACACAGTCTTCATTCTACCGCCTACCGAACCATTCGGATCGCGCCGCGCTTACTATTGTCTTATCATTTATATTTGCTTGTTTTATTGTCCGTGTAATTTAATTCAATTATAATTCTCATATCGCTAAATAATATTCTTCATTTCTTCATCTGTTCTCACTTCATTATTTCATCCTTCCGCTGCGCTTTACGCTTACTTTGCTAATAATAAATTAGTACGGGTTCGAATCCCGATCTAGTGGTAATTAATTAGTAACATATAAATGTTACCACAGACTTTTAAAAGATATTCTGGTGAAAGTATAATCGTAGAGAACAAATATTCGCAATAAATATTTTGACATCGGAACGGAACAAGTAAGTAAACGAAGTAACTTTTGATAGGCCAATAAAAAGTTGTATAATATAAACTTGCAAAAATTAAATAGGTAGGTGCCTAAGTACTACCAATGGCGGACTTCATATAGGGAACAAAAAATTTGCAATATTTTTATTATCTAATTTATTTTAAATTTTTATACTTGGTATTTCTGTATGTAAATTGTTTGATGTTGCCGAGACGTCATATTAACCCCTCATTGCCAAGAATATCACAATCAATTGCCTGAACTCACATTGTGAAACTTTATAAAAGCTTTAAAGAAAATCAAATGTGGGACCAACACGTCTGACTATTCAGAAGAATAGTCAGACGTTTTGGACCAAATCACTAACTACACAATTAAGCTAGCCAAAAAACTGCCAAAAATTTATCAAAAATGAAAACATCCTCTATCGGAACTAGAGACAAACATTGTTCCAAATCCGGGCGCTCTAAAAATGTACAATATACATCTCCAACAATGCCATATAAGTTGAAGTAAATGATTGATCCAGCAACTGATGTTAGGACGAGCCAAAGTTTGGACGAACCAATTTCATTGAAATCAGAACAAATGTACTGAGGAGACTAAAGCATTGAATGATACGAAATGGGGAAGGAATGGAATATAAATACTATGAGAGGAGAGAATGCTGTTGCTTTCATTGACAAAAAGACAGTATCGTCATCGCAATCGTAGAATTAGCTATGAGCCTCTAATGATGAGCATTCAATCGAGACTGGTGAAGATGAACTTAATTTAGGCTATTGCTATGTTTTTCTTTCTAATGAAACAAGAAAGAGACGGAAATCAATAAGAGCTGTCAAATTTAGTTAAAGTAAGATTTTATCTGACGCAACTACAACGAACTAAATTCATAATGCTTAAAATCACGCCGAATTCAAGGCAATCGAGACGTTTATTTAGTTTGGCGTTTGTAAAGCGTGATATGTCCTTTTCTTTCGCGGTCTGTAAGTAAGAGATAGCAACACTCTTATTATAGTTTAGGTGGAGAACAAAATAATCTAAAGAAATATGGGTGATAAAAAAGTAAAACAAAGTAGGTACTCGATTCTAGAACCATCAGTATCCCAATAGCGTGACGCACTTTCTTTCACAATTCAAAGGATTTTGAAGAAAATTCCTAATCCACTGCTCCATATGTAAGAAAAAATCGTCTACTCGACAACGTAAACATGCAATGGATGTCATCGAATTGTCAATATGAAAGGCGTCACAATAGGGTATTTTCCAATTTGTTAAAAACTATTCTAAGTTGAAGATTGGGATGAAATATGTAACAGGAAAATAAAAGTAAATTGATTTATTTCCATTTGCTCAATTAAAAACGATTTAAATCAAACTTATTTTTCGTTGTTTTGAATTTACCACCAAAACGCTCCTTACGTTGAGTTTTATCAAGTGACCACACGTGACGTCAACTTTGTGTAAACTAAAGTAGTTAGTAAGTAAACAAGTGAATGTACAGTTTTTAATTAGCAAGATTTTTAATGGATAGAAAGTGATATTACTGTTGTGCGGTGCCTCTGTGCACAAATACTTCTAAAACTACGCCTAAGTATTTGTACCGGGCGGGTCGACGGCGCGTTGTGTTCCACGCGCGCCTCAAAGAGATGCCAGCAACAACTGATGGGGCCCGCAAGGGCCGATGCCTGCCAGGGGTGCGGGTTTTTCGAAAGAGATACCGCGGCCCCTGCCACACAGGCAAGTGAGGGCACACGGGTGGGTTTTAGTCAGTAAAAGTCTGACACGTCCTCCTGCTCCACCCAGAGCGGGAGAAGTCATTTGATGATTTCCCAAAAAAAAAAAAAAACGATGTCACTTGATAAAAAAAGTCATCGTAAGGAGCGTTTTGACGGTAAATTCAACACAACGAAAAGTAAATTTGATTTTAAGGCAAGGTGAGCCGAGCGCGGTAGGCATTTAACGCTTACCTCAGCCCCCGAAACGAGTAGCGAGACGTAACAAGTTACGATGCGCGAGCGACGCGCGCGCCAGGCGTTGCTGGCGGCCGGCAGCAGTATTGACTATGTCACCGAATATAGCAATACAGTGGATCAACTTGAACTGATTACGATTAGTAAAAGTTTGTTTTACTATTCTGTAAATATTTTTTTAAGATATAATAAGTTGCGGAAATGAAATTTCTTCATAATATAACGCCTGTATTCTTTCAGAGGGGTTGGGCAGTAGTGTATTAGTACACCCATAATTCGCCAGTTATGTTCAAGTTAAATACAGACTGGAAGTAATAATCCAATTAGGGTGATCGTCGTAGTTTTTTGGTTGCACTTTTTTATTTATTTTCTTATTTATGTACCTATACCTACATACAAAACTATGTACCGACTACGGTACGTACCGAGATATGAAAATCTAACAGTAAACCACTCTGTTAGATTTTCAACGCACTGAGTTGCACTGTGTTGGATTGTCAACCTTCGGCTTACTACCGAGAGTTGAAAATCCAGCCCGCGAAATTACGTCCGTGGGAACGTGGACTTATATTTATTATTTTTCTTTCTAACTGTTTATGACATGGTTTTCGAGGCTGCTGATCAAAATGTAAATCCAAGACGGATTTGTGACGGCCTCCTTAAAATGACGGCCGCAGTAACATGACAGCCGCAGTAATATGACGGCCGCAGTTTTATGACGGCCGCAGTAACATGACGGCTTCCATAGCGGGCTACAAAGCTATTGTCTACTTAATAAACTTGAACTCAATGTTTCTAAATGTTTTGTTGGTACTTTCACACGTAAACCACGTGCAATCACGTTTCAGTATAAGTTACATGATACTACCATAAACAGGAAAAGCGTTATCAGGGACCTGGGTGTAACATTTGACTCTAAATTGCTCTTTGATACATCGAAAACATTGTTAGTAAAGCTTCCAAAGCACTTGGATTTATACTTAGGTTGTCAGCTGACTTTAAAAAAATAAAAACATATGAAATTCTTTATTGTGCTTTTGTCCGCAGTCATTTGGAGTATGCCTCACAAGTATGGAATCCTAATTATAACATTTATGTTGACAGAATTGAGGGAATTCAAAAGCGTTCCTACATTTTTGCAATACAAAACTAAGATGTATTCTTCGAATTACATAGCGCGATGTAAGAGGTTTCACATCTTACCACTTCATGAGCGCAGACGCATTGCAGATATGTCGTACTTGTTTAAAATTGCAAATGGTACTGTAGATTGCACTGAACTGTTAGGCAGCTTAGGATTAGTCACACACTGCAAAATGTTTCGAAAACCTAGCTTGTCACATGTCCCTCATTCCAGGTCCGCGTACAGGCAGAATTCATTTTTAATCCGTGCGAGCAGAAGTTTTAATAAGCTGTCTTTTTTAACCGCAATATGACGGCCGCCGCTATATGACGGCTTCCGCTAAATGACGGCCGCCGCAATATGACGGCCTCCGCCTAATGACGGCCGCCGCAATATGACGGCCGCCGCAAAATGACGGCCGCCGCAATATGACGGCCTCCGCAATATGACGGCCGCCGCAATATGACAGCCGCCGCAATATGACGGGCGCCGCAATATGACGGCCTCCGCAAAATGACGGCCTCCGCAATATGACGGCCCCCGCAATATGATGGCCTCCGCAAAATGACGGCCGCCGCAATATGACGGCCTGCACAATATGACGGCCTCCGCAATATGACGGCCGCCACAATATGACGGCCGCCGCAATATGACGGCCTCCGCAATATGACGGCCTCCGCAATATGACGGCCTCCGCAATATGACGGCTGCCGCAATATGACGGCCGCCGCAATATGACCACCGCCGCAATATGACGGCCTCCGCAAAATGACGGCCGCCGCAATATGACGGCCGCCGCAATAAGACGGCCGCAGTAACATGACGGTCGCAGTAACATGACGGCCGCAGTAACATGACGGCCGCAGTAACATGACGCCTGCAGTTACATGACGGCCGCAGAACATGACGGCCGCAGTAACATGACGGCTGTCGCACACAATAACAACGCAGAAGAAGCCCGTTTTGCGTACAATCGCAGCTTCGTTCGAAGCACACGTTATGAAATACAAAAGTAAGTGCATAAGTAAGTATCTATCTATCCTGCACTGCTCCGCTCCGTGAGTAAAATACAAAGAAGCAAAAGAAGAAGCAGCATAATGTCGGTATTACGCTGGACCAGCTCAAGGTCATAGTGTTATCATATACGGTGCCTATCCAGACAATCATCTTTTTTTTTGTTTTTTAACCTACCTCTTTGATATTTGAAAACAGTAAACAAACCATTACAAAATTTGCGCGCGTGGCGGCTTTTTGTGGTGGTTTCAAATTCAACTGTTTTGCGCACTTGATGCGGTTGGTAAATCTATTCCGCGAGAAAAATGAACCATTCTAGCTTTTGCGCGCGTGGCGTCTTTATTTACATGGACATGGGGTTCCAATTCTGTTCTACACGCCTATTTGCGGTTTGCAAATCTATTACGCGTAGGTACATAGATTTGCAAACCGCTAATAGTATAATAAATAAATATAGTAATCTATTACGCGTAAAATATAATGACTGCAGGTGTAAATAATAATATTGTCAAACCATCCTTATTCTTTTTTGGTTACTAGCCTTCGAAGAGCCAGCGCTGGATCGAAAGTTTTTACTTTCTGTAGTTTCCCATTTTGTTTGACCAAATATTAACTACTTTAATTTCCTACGAAATGAAGCTTGTAAATAATTAGATATACATTACTAAACCTGTATTTAGTTTATTATCACGTATTATCATTTACAAACAATTTTTTACTCTGCCGGCAGATCATAGCGGGGGGTGGCGGGTTCAAAAAATTGGCACACGTCCGACGTCCAACACGTTCCGCTCGGGACTAAACGACACTGGATTTTAGATTTGTTTTAATTTTAAATGTATTTTCATAGTCCATAATATGACGGCCGGATTTCATCATATTTTTTACGACCTTTATTATAGTATAAGTTTTATTGTTCAAAGCCTTCAAATGAAATAAGAATCCGATCATCATTTAAACATGTCTTTGCGATTTAAGTGGATGCAGTAAAATGCAAGTAATCGTGTATCGCACGGCCGGAATATCTAGATCAAGGTGTGAACTATGTAATACATTTTTTTCATTTTTTTAAAACCGGTTTATCTACTTATAAAACACAATACAAAACGACGTTTTTCCGGATTACCCCGCCTTAATCGTTTTTAACTGAGAAAATGGATTTAAATAAATTTATTTTTATTTTTCTGTTATGAAAAATAAAAATAAATTAATAAATAAATTTATTTTTATTTTTCTGTTAAGAAAAAAAAAAATTTATTTATTAATTTATTTTTATTTTTAAATCCTTATAATAAATTTATTTTTATTTAAACTATTTTAATTTGAAGATTGGGACGATATATTTAACAATATATCGTCGTTTTCATTATATTGGAAAATACCCTATTGTTGCTGTGTTACGAAATTATCCCACAGCTCTTATTGTGTTACTGTTTATAAATACAACTGCATAACATGATCAAGCTATAATGTTCCTTCTGCTGGAGCACAGGCCTCTTCGAGAGGTAGTGAGCTACAATCCACCACGCGGGCCCAGTGAGGGTTGGTAGATGTCACATGTCTTCGAATTTTTGGTTCTAGGATATGCCAGTTTCCTCACGACGTTTTCCTTCCACAGTCATAAGCGCAGTGGTGATGAAATTGCGCCTGTCTGGGTTTGAACTCACGATCTGCAATTCGTAAGTCGGAGCCGGTACCACTAGGCCACCACTGCTTCTATCAACTCAGCCTATCGCAGTCCACTGCGAGACATAGGCCTCTCCCAGGCCACGCCACAACACTCTATCCTCCGCCTTCCGCATCCAGTCTGTCACAGCCACCTTTTTAAGGTCGTCAGTCCATCTAGCTGGGGGGCGTCCCACGCAACGTTTGCCGATACGCGGTCTCCACTCCAGGACTCGTCTGCTCCACCGTCCATCGGTCCTTCGATAAACATGGCCAGCCCACTGCCACTTCAGCTTGCTCACTCGACAAGCTATGTCGGTAACTCCGGTTCTTTTCCGGATAATTTAATTCCTGATTTTATCCTTCAAAGAAACTCCGAGTATAGCCCGCTCCATAGCGCGCTGAGCGACCTTACAGTTTTGGACCAGCCCCAACTGTCAGTGTCCACGTTTCGGTACCGTATGTCATCATGGGCAGGACGCACTAGTTGAAGACTTTAGCACCATTGCTACTACAGCTGCCTGAATCATCATCTTTTTATTTCCATACTTTAACTCCTTAAACATGCATGCAGGAATTAAATGTTTTTCACTACGTTAAATGCTCACTTCAACATCACGATGTAAACTAGGTCAATTAGTTGTAGTAGATCTTATTAGAGTTAAATATGTATTAACCGTGGCAAAGGTATACCCCAAGGAGTACAGGCTCAGTACATATCCGTACTTACATTAGGGATGGGACGGGACGATTGAGGCTTGAGTCGAAAATCGAGTCGATTTGGCAGGAATCAATCGTCTTATATCAAAAAAAAAATCGTCTTATCTACTTCAGGCACGATTTGTTTATACTGTCAAATACCTATATTTTTAATAATTTGGTTGTTTTGTTATTGACTATATTTCATTTATTTTCATTTCTTATCTTACAGACTGGGAGGAGCTGCATCACATAGAACAGAACAATTTCAACCTCTTTGCAAACCCATAACATACAAGGAAAAACGGTGAGGCAAAGTATACCTATACAACCGATATGTAGATACAATATCAGCTATTTAGAATTAAAAGATTTCTTTTGGTGACCTTCACAACTTCAAACGTAATTATCGCTTCCCACTAGGACCAAGTAATGTAAGAATGAGAATAAAAATTAAAAGAAACGCCAAGCTAAACGATAATCGATAACAATAAAAACTAACAGCAGTTAATTACGAATCTTTTCCCAACACTATCCCGTTCATTTACCCCCCAGGGGAATGCTAGCGACACTACACATGAGCTTATTTCCCAGTCCCGTTTGTTAACGTTTAGATACCACCAGCTTTGTATACAGCCACAAAATAGATACGTACAGAAGATTGACTCCATACAGCGCGATAAATCTCATGCACACACAGGCAAACTTCACGTACAGCGAATGCAAGCGCACTCGCGACTGACATTTGTTTGAGATCATCGCACGTACGCGTCTATCCCCGAGGCCACAAGCGCATGTCTCTTACCTAGCTACCTTATCCCTAAGTCCTTCTCCCTCAGCACGAAATCCGTTGTTTTGGCCGAAGTTACTGGCGATTCCTACTCTGTATTACCTATGGACATACTCGTAATATTATTTTGAAGTTTGACGTAAGAATGAATGACACTACGATTTGACAGCGGTCCCTACTCTCGATGTGTTTTTGACCGTAGGGTGTGGGGCTCATTCCAAAGTTTTGAGAGACTTTCAGAAGGGCCCGTATCTTCGTTGACGGACTTAGACAGTAGACCCAAGTAACACGTAGTCGCATCGCTCGAAGACGTGAACGAGGCGTATGCAAGCAAGCACCTGTTTTCACTCGTTGTATGAAAGCAGCCTTCTGCATCTATCTATGTTGTGCTGCCGCGCTGGGAAATCGTTACATAGGGAGCTATAATCAATGTGGGAAAATAATTCGATTGCTGCGGAATCGATTATTGAATTAGGATTATTGTACTCGATGGGTTTATTGTGAGACTGTTATTGATAGGATTTTTAGGTAATGGGGATGGAACATACCTCCCATGGGGGCTGTACGTAGTAAGTGACTTTGGTAACAGGTGCATAGCATGATCCAAATTATAATATTGTGTTGATTTCATAATCAATACCCGCCTATTGCAGTCCACTGCAAGACAGAAGCCTGTCCCAAGCTGCGCCACAACACCCTGTCTTCCGCAGCAGTCTGCTTTCCCAGGTAACATTTTAAGGTCGGTGGCCCAATTAACTAGAGCATCTTGTAACACTGCAGAGCAAAAAGTCCACATAGAAATATAAATATACATATTTTAACATAGGTAAGGGTATAGCATAGTTTAATTAAATAAAAAATGGAGAAAGTTTATAAATATTTGTATAATTATGTTTGGAGAGTGTTTTGGTGGTACATGGCCACAGGAAACTCATCTCTATGTGTTTGTTTTATGCTCTAAAATATTTTGCATACAATCACCATTACCGCTAAAAAGGGCTCTGATCATGACAGAGGGACACTGGGCAAAGTCAGGAGTGGGTTGTAGCCGGCAAGATTCCAGCCTCGTCACTCAGCCAGGGCATCCATGAGGATATCCTATTACTGCCAAAACAAAAACACTGCGCTCTAAGGACTAGTTTCATATAAAATGTATGAGCATTGAAAACCACGCATGCTTATTGATCTCACATATCTTTCGAAAACAGAAATAATACTCAGGCAATAGCTCAACGGTTAAAACATGGACATGCGAACGCAATGTAGCACGTGCCGCCCTTCGTAGCACTACGAAAACTAACCTTGCTGCTACGACATAAAAGCGCTGTCAATATCAAAATTGTTATCGCTTGTATATGTGAAATAGTGCTATTGGCTGTTGACATAAATAACAGTCTTAGTATAATTTGGTCATCAACATCATCCACAGCTTGATTTCATCCACTGCTAGACATAGGCCTCTCTTTTCTTGTGCCTATCCCCACGCTCTCGTGCCAGCCTCAACCAGGTTTTGCCCGCGATAGTAACACTTTCGTCCGTCCATCTCGTTGCCGGACGACCGATATCTCGTCTTCCAGTCCTCGGACGCTACTCTGTCAAAGCCTTACTCCACCTGTAATTACTGCGCCTTTTCAGGGGTTATGCCCAACTCCATTCGAGCTCCATAATATGTTTTCCGATATCGAAGGCCTTCGTACGTCTTCGTATGTCGATATTCGAAACTCGGTCTAATACACTGAAGCCGAGCATGTAACGCTCCATGGCTCTCTGTGCAACTTTCAGCCTGTACACAGCCTGCTGCTTGGAGGATAATTACGTCATAGCAAAGGCCTAAATTAGGAGTCGACATATAGATACGTTGAGATGAAAGATCAAACTTCCCTTGTAAGTATATTTAACTGAGAAATAAGTAATATGAATTCCGACAAAATAAACAAGGAAAACGCCAGAATTAAAATAAATAATCACAGTCCATGGGAAATTGAGGAAAACTCACCCTAATAAATTTTTGCTAATTGATTCAGCTTAAAACCCTGTTTACATTTAAAACAAGTAAGGAATGATACAATGTAACTTTGAGAGGAAAATGCATAGAGAAAAGCTGTCATTACCATATTTTATTGGCAAACAAAGAACAAATAAAGTATGACAACAATAATCCTGAAAGCGAAAGAAAAATAGTCTGGTTACAGTGTTGACACGTATACGACGGACATAGAGGTAGCATTGGGCTGGAAGTAATATTTTCCTGCAACACAATAATTTTTAACCGGCGAAAAAAAAAGGAGAAGACGACGGATATTTAATTTTTTTTTGTTTGACGCTTAATTTTTTACTAAGTAGTCCGATTTTGGAAATTATTTTTTTTTTGGACAGGGTATACCTAAGTGTAGAAAAAAGGATCCCAAAAAAACCTTGGCAAACAAAGCTTTTTTTTAATTGTATGAAAATCACAATTTTTGGGAGATTCTTGTCAGAGTAGTCGGTTTTAAATGATTAACATTTCTTTTTTACGTGCAAGTGTTTTTTAAACCGATTTAACATACACTTATCCCTTTGTCAGTCTGATTGCACGCGAAATGTCAGCCATTTCTGGGTGGTCTTGCAGACAAAGGGTTACAAACATCACATCACGCCTGTATCCCCCTAAGGGTTAGACGGAGGTGTTCCATTATTTTATCTACATTTCGTCAGTTATATTTAACTACCATGTAGTTCCAAGTCGCTCAAGGGGGCGGGACTTTATCAATCAGGCACAAATCCAGTTTCTCCAATCGCTAACTAATCGAGACTAATCTGCCTACAAAAATGTATCATTTATTATGATTCAGTGGCAAAAAAGGAAATGGTAACTCTTCGTACTGTATTCTTCTACCGTGAATTTGTCTATAAAAAACCGATGTAGAACAAAATATAATTGTAAAGACATAAGTGTCAAAACGGATTAACCATTCAGCATGTCGCGGTTAGTCCGTGTATGAGTGACCATCTTTATATACCACGACCCGTTCGTGTCTCGGCAAGTACGCCCGGCTGTCATCGCTCGAAAATCTGACAACCAGTCTTACGAAGGGGTATAGTATTACCCAAAACTGGGTTGTGGAGGTCAGATAGGTATTCATCATCATCATCATTATATCAGCCGAAAGACGTTCACTGCTGGACATAAACCTCCCACAAAAGGGGGGATTCGCCATAATCGCCACGCTTGGCGGGCGGGTTGGCGATCGCAGTATGGTGGTCAAATGCATAGAGAACGCTGCTGCCCATTCTCTAGTAAGTCCCTTAGTCACCTTCTACGACACCCACGGGAAGAAATAGGATGGTGCTATTCTTTTACGTCCGGCACCACACGGAACAATTAGATAGGCATTCGCTCCATGTAAAATACTGGTATTCAGCTGCATCCAGTTTGACTGGAAGCCCTAACATAGTTTCAAAAAGGCTGGGCAGATGATGATGTCTGGTAGCGAAGCTAAGGTATTTTTTTTATTTTACGAAACACAGTATTGTAAAAGGCTTTACATGGGGCTTTGAGATCTTGTGTAGCTTCGAACGATGATAATAATAGTAATAGTATGTTAACCTTTTGACCGCCACAGTCATGTATAGACAACAAACCAAAATGTGCCTCGCACGACACGGACGCGACTACATGACAGACTTATAGGTAAATAAAGCCGCTTGGCGCTGAGGGCACGCTTTTGGTTTTTTGACGTAGCGGTCCAAAGGTTAAACACCTACCTAATAAGTAAGTTAAATAAAGACACTGCAAAAAAGCAAAGGTTTATCCGACTTCTTATTTGAAAATCCTGCCTATTATTTCAGTTCCAGGCATTATAAATCCGTTGACTGTTCGCGGTCCGCGCAGGACATTGTTGTTTATGCTGTTCATTTCAGTTTTTATCGCACAGGGCCATGAAACGTGCTGCCTTTACCAATACCAATCGTTTTCTAGTATTTATAAATAAGACAGTGTTGTTTATACCGAAAGATATACGTATTTGATCGACTTTAAACAAATATCAACAGCCTAAAATTAATGAATGTGGTTTGTTTCGAGTAATATATTTAATCTATAGACGCGGGCTTGCGGATGGTGACTAGTAGGTAGCTCGCTGTCCGGTAAGGACCAAGCCCGGGTCGAGCGTTGTGTTCCTCACGCGCCTAAAAGAGATGTCAGCACCAACTGACGGGGCCGGAAGGGCCGATGCCTGCCAGGGGTGCGGGTTGTTCGAAAGAGATACCGCGGCCCCTGGCACACAGGCAACTGAGGGAACACGGGTGGGTTTTAGTCAGTAAAAGTCTGACACGCCCTACTGCTCCACCCAGAGCGGGAGAAGTTATTCGATGATTTCCCACCCAAAAAAAAACCCTTTTCTCTTCCCCACCTTTTGATAGATTTATTTTCAGTCTTGAAAATTCTGTTCTTCATAAAATATTCTTAATTGTAACCGTCAATAATTATGATAATAACAACATTGCAGTTTTTTAAGACAACCTTTCCTAATTTTACGCTTTCGCCTCACTTAATTTCTTACAACAAAACACCTAACGCAAATCATTTAATTTAAGTAAATGATTTGCGGTAGCTGTAACATTTTTACATTAATCGCTATTTTCACAGCCCCAGGCTTAAAACTAAAAAATGTGACGCCACTTTCTGGACGAACGAGCTTCGTTTTTGTTGCAATTGTACGCAACCAACGTTTTAGTTTATATTGGCAACTGTTGCCGGCGCCATGTTTATAGAGCTTCACACTCTGTTGCTAAAACTAAAGAGGATTTAGTTCGGCAAAACCAAGCTGTGATTTTCTGGACAAAATGCTGCTATGTTTGAGAAATTACCGCGTTCTTTAAAGTTCATTTACTTTTGGATACACCTGTACCACACAACCATTCAAAACGCTTCTGTACCGAATGGACAATCAATCAAAATTATCGTAGCAGCGTTATAAAGTCCTGTTTACAACTCCATAAGCCAAAAATTATGTCAGTTTAAATCGAATAGACAACCGCTATTCTTCCGACAGTTGTTTGCTGTTGGTGGCAATGCAAATCAGGTTATCGAAATGTGTCATTTTCGAGACGAATGCCTGTCGAATGCTTGTCAATAGCTATGCTGGGCTCTTTGTGTAATTTAGTTAGATAAGTCAAGCTCGACACATAAGAAGGCGCAGTTACCCAAAAATAAAAACTTTTTCCAAAAAAGAAAAAATAACCGACTTCCTAAAAAACACTAAAAAGTGAAAAATTTCTTTAATTTCGGAAATCAGTGACTTTGGATATGTATTTTAATTTTTTGTCACCGCCTTCCGAAATTAAAGTTATTTCACTTTGTAGTGTTGTTTAGGAAGTCGGTTGTTTTTTTTTTTTGGTAAAAGTTTTTATGTTTCACTTCTTAGTTATAGTATATATAGTACCTACCCCACTAATTCGAAATTTTATCATCCTTGGGGTCAAAACAATGCATATTTATGCGATAGCAGTAATCGCGGTTTATTTGCTGTTATTTTTTGAACAGTTCCGTTGTCTGTCTCCGAAATGCATTATCAGATATATATATATTGAATCGGACCACACGGAAAGCGCCAGCTTTCAAATAAAAAAGAATCATCAAAATCGGTTAACCCAGTCGAAAGTTATGAGGTAACAAACATTAAAAAAAAACGTACAGTCGAATTGAGAACCTCCTCCTTTTTTTGAAGTCGGTTAAATACAAGTTTCACCCGCGCTCCCTTACCTACCCCTCTCATCCAACTCAAATAAAACAAAACACAATTCTTTCTCGCCACCAGAAACTTTTCACCCGGGCGGCGTCGGCGGCAATTCTCGTAATTAAAAACGTTCAAAATCTCATCATCGCAGTCTCATCCGACAGTATAATGTTAAAAACTTTTCAGAAATGTGACAGATTGAGACAGATCAGACTGAATTACACCTCTGTCAGATATTTTAATGTGAATCTTCTGTGCCTACATATACGCAAAAGAATCAAATGAAACGGCTCTATTCAGTGTACCTAAGAAATTATCTAATTAGTATGATCGCTGTGTACAAGTAGGTATATGAATGACCTTGAATCTGTTACCGATGCTGGTGGGCTACTATTTTAAACAATTTATAAAAAAATCATCATCATCATCATCATAACAGCCGAAAGACGTCCACTGCTGGACATAAGCCTCCCCTGAAAGGGGGATTTGCCATAATCGCCACGCTTGGCAGGCGGGTTGGCGATCGCAGTATGTTGGTCAAATGCATAGAGAACGCTGCTGCCCATTTTCTAGTAAATCCCATAGTCGCCTTCTACGACACACATGGGAAGAAATGGGATGGTGCTATTCTTTTACGTCCGGCCCCACACGGAACGAATTACGATTAAAAAATATTAGTATTTTATTGAAAAGTCGGCAACTTTGCCTCTCCCAAGCATCGGGCATATCCAGTGGATTCCTGCAGCTACGTCCTCGGCCCGAATTGTGGGAGGACTGTCAACGTTAAGTCGTTTTCATGCTCGCAGAGCGAAGCGTGGTTCAGTAAGATCCTGAAAAAATAAGACCTACTTTCTTCGACGATCAAAAACAATTTCAAGGATATTCTCATTATGTTTATGAACCTCTCTATCTTCTATTTATTTCCTACCCTGTTACTCCATTATCACGTCATCGCCATCTTCAAAATATTACGTAAATCAAAGTCAAACGTCAATAGAAATTAATATCACACACTAACAAAAAGATTGACTGACTGACAAGCAGATTGATTGCGTTTTAGCCGCCTAACCCTTTCATTTCGCGTCACAGCCATGGCTTGGAGTTGCGTGGTTACGAAATACGGGTTGGGTTGCGCTAGAATCGGATAAGACTTTTATGTCGACAGTTTTTAGGGAAATATTTTCTAATTTTCTTTTCTTGTATTGGCTTTGAACCAGGTATATGGGAACAAGTCATAATTCGGTATAAATATCGGTCAGTCTGAAATGTGGTAGGCAGGACTAACGGCCCAGGTGTGCAGGATGACGATATAAGTATCGTCACTCTCAGGCTATATTTCCGTGCACGCGGCTTCTCCTGCGCGAATGTCGGAAATTATCCCAATAGACCGTGCTATCGGGACAAAAACTTTATCGCTCATGTTACTTCTTATAACACCAGCTACCTGCCAGTGAAAGTCGCGTCAAAATCGGTCTGGCAGTTTTGGCAATAACCCGGAACAAACAGACAGATAGACAAAAATGAAAAAAAAAAATGTAATAAGTGCCGTCGTATATATACTTTCATACACATTTAATAAAAAGCTGTTGTTGACATTACAAACAGACCCTTTACTTGTTTAGATAGCTAAGTATGATAATACCTCATCTGCACTACAATACAAAATTAATTAAACGATTAAATCGACGAAGATGAAGAATAGGCCCTTTGGTTGCAGTTTATCTTGCAATGCCTGAGCAATTTCACACATCAAACCTAATTATTTCCACATCGCTCCAACCAGCATTCGCTCATACGCTTCCAGGAAGCACGTGTCATCAATCACAGCTCGTCTCTAAGCGTCTTTGCCGGGGTAAATCTCTCTTTTTTACCCCGTAGCGTCATTCGGGGTAGAACTCCCCCAACATCGGATACCCACATTATCGGTCCTGTTGTGTTTTGAGGTTTTTTTTTATTATTTACCTCCTCTGGTCGGTGTATGGAATCAATTTTGAGGAATATTTGGTATATTGCCGCAAGGAATTTGGTTTTGTGATGTGTTTTCGCATTGAGCATTTGCCTTATTTTTTTATTCTGAATGAAGGATTTTTTGGAAGGAAACAAGATCTCTATAGACTAAAAGAAAATTTGAAATTTTCTGTAACATGGCCATTTCCTACTGATTTCAGAGATATAACAATAAACAAAAACAACAGTGTTTTAGTTTTTTTTAATGTGTTTAATAATTGTATTGTGTTGTAGATAAGTTTGTGATATTCCTGTGCGAGTCCAATAAATACTTTTCCTTCTTTTCTTTCTTTCTTTCTTTCTTTCCTGTAGAAGCAGTTATTTAGCCATATTTTTACAATACAAGTTACAATATTACAATTTGAAACAACATAGTACAAGTTTCTATTTAAAAATACTAGTGGTTGCCCTGTGGTCGATATTCGATCATAATTAATTACATATTTTAATTAACAGTAATTTAAAATATTAGCTTTCTGCACTCTTTCTCCATATAAGAAAGAAAAAGAAAGAAAGAAAAAACGTTCGTTTATATCACCTTTAACTATGCCAAATTTCATATACATACCTCCGTCCGCGCAATTTTTGTAAAAAGGGGTACAAAGGTTTTGGCTTCACTTATTAACATATATAGGTACGTAGGTATATTGAGATAAAATGTGTGTCTAAAAAGTAAGAAAAAGGATTTTACATAGCTAAAATGAAAAAGATAGATGCACTAAATATAATGATTTCTAAACCCCTATTCCACAACAACTTGGTAAGTAATCAAAACCTTTTGAAGAACGCACTTACTGTATATAAACGCAAAAGAGCGGTGCAAACACAAAGAGAGTCCAAAACCAACCCGAGTACAACGTCCCCTTTCACAGGATGAATGAAGCCCCCAAATCAGTCAGAGACAGTAATCAGGAGCAGACACTCCCCCAGAAATACATAGATAATAGAAAAATAAAAGATTTCAACATTTAGCTCTACAAGGAATGAAAGGAGAATTAATTTGAAGGAGCATCTGCTAGTAAAATAAAAACAAAGATGGGTTCTATAGGTTTTCGGAGGGCAAGGGACGATTATTGTAATGAATAATTAATGCACTGTTTTTATGAAAAGGGAACTGGTAATGGATTCATACTGTAATCAGTTCATTTTTAACTAACAATTTTGTGTAAACCCAAAATTATATATAAACTAGCTGACCCAGCAAACGTTGTTTTGCCTTATAAATTATTTAGGGGTGGACTACCCCTAACATTTAGGGGCATGAAAAATAGATGTTGGCCGATTCTCATAGATACCGGATAAGCACAAAAAATTTCATCAAAATCGGTCAAGCCGTTTCGGAGGAGTATGGCAACGAAAACTGTGACACGAGAATTGTATATATTAGATAAATACTTTTATTTCTGTAAGTAGGTGTGTACAAACACTGAGTAGTTGAGGTTGAGTAGCTTTTTTTTTGGGTGGGAAATCATCAAATAACTTCTCCCGCTCTGGGTGGAGTGGGAGGGCGTGTCAGACTTTTACTGACTAAAACCCACCCGTGTTCCCTCAGTTGCCTGTGTGCCAGGGGCCGCAGTATCTCTTTCGAACAACCCGCACCCCTGGCAGGCATCGGCCCTTCCGGGCCCCACCCGTTGGTGCTGACATCTTTTTAAGGCGCGCGTGGAACACAATGCGCCGTCGACCCGGGCTTGGTCCTTACCGGACAGCGAGCTACCCATTACTCGCCGTCCGCAAGCCCGCGCCTGCGGTGGCCGGGAATCAGCCTGGGATTCCCGACGCCCAGGGCGTCTCCTGCGAAGACTGCGGCCATGAGGGCGCATGTACTGCCTCTCCCTCACGTGCAAAATAACTTAGAAATGGAATGAAAAAAGCAATGACCCACATAGTCCTTACATTCATAATCATTAAAATAATATAATACTTAATAAAGTAAATATTCATGTCACTGTATAAATAAAATGTATAAAATATGTCAATGTGTATGAAATAACTGGGCGTAACTTTGGGGGACCTTCAAAGCACCATCAATCAAAATCATCAGATTTCCATTCAATCTATCGTTATAAAAACCTTTTCAGTGATCCGCGATCAATCTGACAGGACGACGATGTAATGAGATGATGAACTTTGATCATTTATTACAGAGTATATAGTACAAGGATCTTTCGGCGAGTGGATAAGATCGGAATGTTTTTTCAAAACATTCCACTCGTTAGAGCGTCAAAAGTTCCTTGAGCAGTTTATTTATTTATTTAACCATTTATGCACACAAATATAAACATATAAAAAGAAAGAAACAGAAAAATACGCACAAAGGTAATGCTTATTTCTGCAGAAATCTCTTCCAGCACACCTGCGAAAGAAGAGAAGATAAAAAGAGGTGTAGACAACGTGTGTAATAGTAAAAGGGAAAACCTAAAATTAAAAAAATATACTTTAATTTAATATGTAGTATCGACCCGCACTTGTTCTGCAATCAAATAATTTCTAAATTTCTGGTTAACCGTATCAAAATCCGTCACGTGGTTTAGAATAGTAAGCGAAGACACAAACAAAATAAGCCACTTTACTTAATAAAGATATGCCCATGTCTGACAATTAACAGCATCTGACGTTCGGTCTCCTCGAGTTGTTGCCATTATGACTTCAGTTAACAGTTAAAAATGCAAGGGCAATGGACTTGAAATGTCGAGTAGTTAAATCAATGGCTATAGTCTGCAGAAGATCGTTATCCTCCTGAGATCAACTCCAGACCTAATCATAAAACCAAATGCTTTGTCTCAAGTGCCTTAAAAACTGTTCGAAAACTTCAACTTGATACGTTTCAGTTTCTATCACGAACACAAGACGATAATCCACGTTTAGACGGTATGTCTCGAAGAAAGTAAGGCTGAGAAGTTTGTACGCCAAAGAGATCTAAGATACTATAGAGACTGAAGTCACAGAAAACTGTGATCGAATGTCTCGTAACGCCATCTAGCATATATACAGGGAGGCAATCTGTTACCCTGGATTCAATAGGTACAGACGCCAGCACATCAAGCTACCCCAAACCGTCAAATTTTCCAAATTGAATATAAACCTTATGCTTTTGTGATAAAGTTGAAAATCTATCGAAGAAATTTGACATATTGGGGTCAATATGTCAAATTTCTTCGATAGATTAGATAGACTAGATGGCGTTACGAGGCATGCAATCACAGTTTTCACACATCAAACTACCCAGTTTGATGTGCTGGCGTCTGTTCGTGATTCAGAAATTTTGCAGTCATAAAAAAAAATCCGTTCCATACCATATCCATCTCATACGTTTGCACTTTTCTATGAAACAGCAGATTTTTTTAATGATAACCGAAAGTTTTAACGTAAGGTTAACCAGAATCATTTACTGAATCTAATAGTCCATGCCAACCTGTATATGAAATATGAAAAAAGGACCTTCCCTAGAAAATCAATTTCTACGCTAGGGGGTCTAGAATGATATGCTGAATACATTTTTCACACTGGATAAAAACTTATCCTGTATAGCACACTGACGTCATACCCACAGAGCAATATGGCGTCCACTGCGTCCAACGATTTTGTCAAATTACGCGCGAAATTTTAAAATGTATAACATATTTTTACGGCACTAATCGATTAAACAAAAATATTGTATTTTTAGTGGTTTATTAGCACTTTAGAATCTAATTAGTATATTTTTAAAAAATGGGTGTAATACCCCGTTACTCAGAAGGTAAATGATAAAAATATTACGGAAATAAGTAGCTATAGGTACCGCAAACTCGGCATATTTTATTCGACAATAATTGCGACCTGTCATGTGAAAAATATGACATGAGACGCAGAACTAAACTGAGTGAGGTGCGTGAAGTAGGTTTTGATGTTACTCGCTTTGTCCCGTCTATCATATGTTAATATTTAAATGTCTTCCTTAAACACCCAGAAATAAACTTTTTTTTTCCGTGGGAAATCCTCATGGATACAATCCGTCTGGGGACAATGTAAGGTTATGTCAGACTCCTACTGACTAAAACCCCCTGGTTCTTTTACTACCATAAGTCCGGGGCCCGGGAGATACTTGTACATCCGCTACACCCCCTACTGATATATGCCAGATCGCCAAGTGCAGCCGTTCCCATGACCGCATGGGCTCCCAAAATATTCAACCATAAAAACAGACTCAAGCTTATGTGCCCATTTCATTGTGCGCATCCCAGAAACTTATGTTCAATTGACTATCCTGAACTTGTTTCAAAATTAACGATACGCAGTAATCAGATGGGTCTGCGACAGCGACCACTTCTACAAGTACCATAAGCAAACACTAATTAGAGGTGTAATGCATACTTTCAAAAAGCCAATCGCAGTTTTAACGAAATTTGTTGTGAAGAAGGCATTGACCTTTTCTGCACCAATGCAAGCACACTAAGGAAGCTCTTCGCAAAACCATTTTTTGTGCAAGATGCACCTGCCGGCACTTGAACAACTACTTGTCCGAATTAGCTTAAATTTTAAACAACGAACTATTGAAAAAAAGTAACCAACTTTGAGGAATTAACTAAAAATAATATAAAATCATTTATTTGCCTATAAGTATAATTTTGTATTTATTTGGGCTTGTAATGAGCAATTTAGTTTTATATTATTAATATTATAATGTTAGTAGTCTGTAAGACTTCCGAAATTAAAGTAATAAAATAAATAAAGAATAGCTTTGCGTAATTGTAACGCCTTTAAAAACATTTGTGAAATGGTTTTACTTTATAACAATGAACTCACGCCTTCTTTCAATGTGGGTAGGCAATCACACAATGCCACCTGATATGATCCACAGTGTAAATCCTAAATAAATGTTTTGTTGAGATTTATTATATTTAATTTTGTTCAGTTTTGTAGGTAATTGTAAACAAATTGCTCTTAGTCTGGTACAGAAATTTAGCTTTTGTATAATATTATTTGTCACCGTTTTGTTTGCCGTTAGTTGATACACATAGATGAATTCACGCATTCTTCCCATTGGTAAGCAGAAACTACAGAATGCCCTGCTGCGATCCATACATATTTGACTTTTTCTTCGATTATGTTCATAAATCTGGTCCATCCACGCACGCCAGTTGCGATAACTATGCTCCGGATCTTTCTGAGGACCAATCCACCAATAAGGTTTAGTAACATTATGTCCTCTTAGGATGCCCAATAGAGGTATGAGGAACAGGGTGTAAAGTTCACTCATACTCCATAGTAAAGGAGGATCCTTCGACCAGATGGGTGTTGTGTCTGGTGGGCAACTGGCCGACGGTTGATGTCGGGATGTTTGTATGTATGCAGATCGCGCGGTAAACTCTGCTTGCGCGATGTAGCCGATGTAGTTGCGGTGTGACGTCAAGTCTTGAGTAGTTCGTATAAATAGAATTGTAGATATGGCGCCATTTCACTTTTTTTTGTGTTTTCCACATTTGTTGATTTTTAGTTTCATATTCCTGATGTAATCATATCTGCCTTGTAAATTACCCTTTGTTTGTCGCTTTTCATTCATACTCTCAACATGCCGGAACTAACTAAGCATCATCTTTTCAATTACCAATTCAACATTTCATTCATTCATTTTAATTACTACTAGCTTCTGCTCGCGACTTCGTTCGCGTCAATTTTCTTGCTCCCCGACCCACCCCGTCGCTCGCTTCGCCTGCCCGTGCGAGTACTTCGTATTCGTGACTTTTTTCTTTTTGCTCGGTTCGTAAGGGTCTTAGCGTGATGTTATATAGCTTAAATATAGCCTTCCTCGATAAATGGGCTATCCAAAACTAAAATAATATTACAATTCGAACCCGTAGTTCAGGAACTACGGGTTCGAATTGGAATATTCTTTTAGTGTTGGATCTCAGGAGATTAGCGCGCAAACAAACTCTTCAGCTTTATAATATTATTATAGTATATATTTACACTGGGCACTAAATTAAATTACTATCTATATCAATACAAGACTATTTATGTACATATTCGTTACTGTTGTGACGTATTGCGTTCAATGCGCATACCTACTTAAGAATAGCTATGTATAGGTCACTAAGGTATATTTAATAGACATCTTCAGAGCAAAACTAGTCGCCCAATACAATTGCAGTAGAACACACGTCTTTTCTTATTAAAAACCTATCCAAAGTAAAGTGAACCTTATAATCATCAACATATGGTCGTATTCGAGCCGAACGCAGTGACTACGGAGCGATCAACATCTGGCCGCACGAACAAAAGAACCGCATTCCACAGCGATAAGGATTCGTAGAAAAAACACCTCGTTCTAATGGATAGTTATGAATATGTTTGCAACTAAGTAATTAGCACTACCTACTACGGAAGATTACCAACTTTTACGAACTATTTTATTGAAGATCTGTTTATAGTGAAATTAGTGAAACCACAATGAGTACGACGAAAGAACAACAGCAACATCTCGCTATCTTGGAAGATGGTGCTAATTTACTACAAAAAATGCAAACAAACTTGAAAAAGTGTCCAAAAGCAAGACTGACAAAAGGTTATATCGAAGCACGTGTGAAAATTATTGATGAGTATTGGATGTCATTCAAGAATGCACATGACGGGTTAGTAAAGATAACACCCAAAGAACAAAAAGGAATTTTGCCATACTTTTTAAACGAAGAATTCTTTGTTTATGAAGAATTATACAGCTCATTACAAGGTGATTTGAAAGATATGCTTACGTCCTTAACGGAATCGTCATCGATGGATTCTAGAAATTCAAGTATGCACGTAACATATGCATCGCAAAACATAGTGCATTTACCAAAAATAGAATTACCTAAGTTTAATGGAAATTATGAAGGATGGCCGACTTTCAAAGATTTGTTTATTTCTTTGGTGCACGAGAACAATAACCTCAGTGATGTACAGAGATTACATTATTTAAAAACAAGTGTGAGTGGAGAAGCTGAGACTTTATTGACCCATATACAAGTGACATCCAGTAATTACACAACTGCATGGGATGTTTTGAATAAGAGGTATGGTAACAGACGCATTATATTAAACTGCATCATGAACAGATTATTTTACCAGAGGAAGTTGACTTCGCAATCAGCCGTCCAATTAAAAGGCTTGTTAGATACAACTACTGAATGCTTAAATAACATGCAAAATTTAAAAATAACTACGAGCTCTTGGGATCATGTAATTATATTTCTACTCGTTCAGAAGTTTGATCCAGAGACGCATAAAGGCTGGGAAGAGTATGCATATAAGGAAGACAGCGAAGCATTGCCTACTTGGGGTGAATTAAAGAACTTCATGGAGTCCAAGTTCCGCACCTTGGAGTTAGTAACAGGCGTTACAGCTAAGAATAATACAAGAGAGAAACAAGTCAAAGAACGTTCTTATCACGTTGCCACACCCAATTCAGAGAAGACATGCATCCTGTGCAAAGAAAACCACACGTTGTGTCACTGCAAGAAATTTATAGATATGAAATTAGAGGAGCGAACCGAATACGTCAAGAACAAACATTTATGTTTTAACTGTCTAGCACTTGGTCACTCTGTAAAGAGATGTAAATTACCAGTGTCCTGCCAGAAATGTCACCGACGTCATCATTCTTTACTACATGAGACCAAAAACACAGAACCAGCGGCTACACCGAGCACCTCACAACCGTTGGCTTCACAGCATGTAGTAGAAGAGAAGGAAGCAGTTCAAGTGAACACAGTGATCTCGTCGCATCATACAACTGGCATCGCGGGGCCCTTTCAGATTTTGCTATCTAAAGGACGAGGAAACAGGACAGCAAAGGCTTACGTTTCTATATTCATTTGTATGTCCACAAAGGCAATCCATATTGAGCTAGTAAGTGATCTTACTTCAGAAGCATTTATCGGCGCTTTTAGACGTTTTGTTGCCAGGAGAGGCAAATGTAATCACCTGTGGAGCGATCAAGGACGCAACTTCGTGGGAGCTGACAGAGAGCTCCGAGATGCCTGGAGCGAAGCAACCTTACAGTTTACTGGAGAAATTGCAGAAACACTAGCCACAGCTGGTACTCAATGGCATTTCATTCCCGCTTACAGTCCCTCTTTCGGTGGATTATGGGAGGCCGGTGTTAAATCTATAAAATACCACCTGAAAAGAATTATTACAACTCACCTGACATATGAAGAGATGACAACGATACTCTGCCAAGTGGAAGCCTGCTTGAATTCCCGTCCGTTATGTCCCATGGACGACACTGACCCAGACAACATGAACCCACTCACCCCAGGACATTTCTTAATTGGAGAGGTACCTATTGTTGTCCCATCACCCGATATGAAGGACATAAGGCTGTCCAGCTTATCTCGCTGGCAACACACACAGAAACTTGTTCACGACTTCTGGCGGCGATGGCAAGATGAGTATTTATCCAGATTGCAACAGCGTCCAAAGTGGCATAAGAAACAAGAAGAATTTAATATCGGAGATGTCGTCTTGATAAAAACTGATAACTTGCCACCTGGAAAATGGTCCCTGGGACGAATCGTCGAGAAGTACCCTGGTCCGGACGGTCTAACGAGGGTGTATGGTGTCAAAAGTGGTAGTTCCGTAACAAAAAGAACTATTACAAAATTATGTCCATTGCCTCTCAATGGAACCTAGTGTATTTAATGTTTAAAAAAAAAAGGGTTACATTATTGTTATTTGATTCACGCTGTTTAAAAAAAGTTGTTTTATGTATGTTAAATAATACTATCACATACCCCCACCTACAGATTTATATAACGTTGTTAAGCTGTAGTTTCATAATCATGTATTATTTTAAATATTTTTTTCTTAAAAGACCTACAGGCCTTTTGGTGGGCGGTATGTTGTGACGTATTGCGTTCAATGCGCATACCTACTTAAGAATAGCTATGTATAGGTCACTAAGGTATATTTAATAGACATCTTCAGAGCAAAACTAGTCGCCCAATACAATTGCAGTAGAACACACGTCTTTTCTTATTAAAAACCTATCCAAAGTAAAGTGAACCTTATAATCATCAACAGTTACAATTTTTTGTTTTTAAATTTTATTTCCCACTAATTTATTTTATTTCATTTAAGTATGCATACGTTGCAATATTGGTATAAAACTGATTTACATCCATCACCTCAGACTTCAGGCCCTAGTGTGAGTTTCATTTAACCATCTCGATCAAACGCAGTGAGCGCGTTCGGCGCTCCGATTGGCCCTGGATTGGTGAAGGACCAATCAGAACGCCGAACGCGCTCACTGCGTTTGATCGAGATGGTAAAATGAAACTCACACTAAGGCATCTGGTCCAGTTGAAAACCAGTGTCAGGCACTAGTTGTCTGTCATTTATGCTGAACTGGGCCTTTTTAGCGCAGCCGTGAGGCACACTATAATGCTAGTTTCGATTTTTGATTTTTATTTTACTCTTTCCTGCTTTTAAATGTATATTGTGTGCTTCAAAAGTCTGTGCTAAATAAATGTATTTTCTTTCTTTCTTCTTTCAATTTTTGTCCTCTTTCAACAAAGAAGATGTTAATATAATAATAAAACAGTAATTGGACATAGATCAACAAGACTAAATCCACCACAATCACGAAGTTCCTTATTATATTCTAAACCAAGCAAGCAATGCGTTACGCAATCAAAGAAAATCCTCAGAAACAGCGAGTTCTAATAAAGACAGTGATAATTAAATAATTTCATATGTATCTAATGAACTTTTGTATCCTTCGGCCTGGTCTGATGTTTATTATGGAAATCTTACGACCCTGTACCACGGCATTGTGGCTATTGATATTACAATAGGCTTTTGGGATTCTGAGAAATACAGAAAATAATTAGGATGTCCTCTGAAAATCATATTTAAGGTGTTTTGTGAAGTAGGTTTCTATTTAATTAAAGGCTTACCAAATAAACATATACACAGCATTAGCCTCAAGTCCTTGTCATAAAAAATATACACCGTGACATTTTAGTCGTCTTACAACGGCAGCCTACTTTATTTACCCAATGACTACTATCTACTACCATTCATAATTTTTTTTTTTTTTTTTATATTTGCATAATCAAAAACATGAAAATATCACTAAGACGCATGACGTAGTTTGAAACACCCTGTTATGGAGATGGAATGAATGATGGAATGTAATGGTAGGTAGGTAGATATCTTCTACCGTTTGTTAAGTAAACATTATTAACAGGGAGGGTGTTTCATAATTCTAAAGCATTCATTATTTTTATTTGTATCTATTATCTTAATTAATGGTAACAATGTTTTAATCGCGCCTAGAAGTATGTTATGTCGGATACATTGAGTGGACCATCTTTGTAAGACGACTAAAATGTCACGGTGTATATATTAGATTTTGCATGTATCTAAATTATAGGAAATATCGGTACCTACTTTCAATTAGCGTACTAGAACATGAAATGCTGAGAAGTACCTTCAAAGTAAATATTTACATAATATAACAAGTTTACAAACTTAAAATATTAATAGTATCTAATAATATAAAAATCAGGGGAAGAAATCTTAAAGCATAAAAAATACGTCCACATCGTTGTCAATAGGAGAAGTGCCCAAAAGATTGGCAGCATTGAAGTCACCTACTAGAAATTCTGTGATATTAAGGAAACCTCAACCTCAGCAGCCATGTAATAAGGGTTTTCCGCGAAATGAATGGACATACATATTTACAACATAAGGTACCGAATCCTTCCCAAAAATATCTTAACAAGACTTCCAATAAAACTGACTATCCCGATATTGCGTATCGTTCCACGTCGTGGTAGTGAGGCCTGAACCTAATTATGGCGACGCTCATTTTCGCGCGAAAATGAGACAGTTCGTTAGGTGCCGGCCGCATCTTGGCGGGAAATGGAATTGTTAGGTTATGAGAGAAATAAGTTTATACTCAGACGTTTTAGCTGATCCTTGTTATTTCTTGTTTTCGTAAATGGGAAGCGTAATGTAGAAATTCAGTAATGCGTGCCCTGTTTCTGGAGCAGAATATTAGGTTGTTTCAGTAGAGACAATGAATGAAACTGTCCTGTTAATGTATTTATTACTCTGCTTGTTGTTGTATAAAATGTGACAAATAGTATTCACCGCTACACATAATGTTTTGTTTATAAATACGAGTTTGTCTTACAAAAGCATAGTTAGTAAACATAATCTTCAAAGTAAAGTAATCACTTACTGCACAAAACAAAATGGCGGGCGCGCGAGAAAATGTTAAATACAAAACAAAAATCAAATTAACGACAAACGCAGCCAGGTAGCGACGACGATATTTTTAAATTAAAACAAGATTAAAACAGGAAAAAGAAGTAAGTATTTGGCTGTGAAATAAGTAATCTCGGAACAGACAAAGACACTTGATGAAAAACTTGAACGAGATGAAAAAGAAACATTGGAAATTAATTTTGTCGGCTTTGAAGTTTGTCATAATAATGAGAGATTTTGTCAAAATATCTTATCCTGCAAATGTAGCTGACGGTTCTGAAATGTAAGATTACTTGCAGGGTTTGACGTATTTCTAAAGATGCGGTACATTTTTTTGTTTTTACAGAAATTGGTGTTATTTAGACGTCACCGCAGAACTTGATTTTCTGAGGTAGAAGTAGGTAGAGGAAGGAGGGATGGGTAGTGTAGCGTAAATCCGCTACGGTAAAAACCTTTTTGATTTCTAGTCCAACCTTTTCAATAAAAAATATTTTTTCTTCATAGCTTTTGATTTAATTTTAAAATTTGAACCAGAAAAAACATCCGAATGTTTTATTTTGACAAAACCCTCACTACAGATTTGGGAACCACTGATGGTGGTACGAATTCCCTTTATAAGAAAATTCTCCTTTTATTGTGACACATTATTAAAGTTAAAAAAACTACGTTATTATGTTGTTGTGTGGTTAAAGCAACCAGTAAAAGCTGTTTCTGTGTGTAAATAAGTGATTTCTTCCACATTCATTGGACAACAAGCTACAGGCCGAAAATCGGTTTTCCCCACGGGCTTAATATCGGCGTGGTTTCCACTCGACCTACGTTGGTGAGCACCAGCCCGAAATCCTGCCGCATCTCGGCGCGACGTGACGCGCTTCAAGAGCTAAAGCGTCGCTCCACTGCAGCCACGTAACCCCCGAAAGACCCTTCTATCCACCCGTCCCGCACGCTCCACCACAGGTCTGGTTTCTCGGACTACATAAGTGTATCAAAAATTATTACTTTATATTGTTTTTGTATTAGATTACTGTCGGTTTGTTTTTTTTAAACGGTTAAGATAGTTAATATTACAGGTAATTCTATAAAGACGCGCCGGTTTTTCTTAGTGTTGTAACGTAAAACAAACGTTTTACGTTACAACACTAAGCGTAAGTTTTTGCGTACTTATGCCTTGTTTTAACCGATTGCAATCGCTTGATAGGTCGTGTACCAAATAATTTACGTTTTTTTCCTCTTTTAAATTCTTAAAATTTTACTCTTCAAGTCTCTCCGCATAAAAATCTCCCAAATCTGTAAAATATTTTTATTATACAATTTTCACCCTTTTTTTATATATTTGTCTGGTGTTTTTATATATTTTGTTATTTTTTATTTCACAAAATTAAAACGTGTTAGTAGCAGTGTGTGTTTCACTTAAAAAATTTATGCTACAGTAGGTAGGTACGTAGGTAGAAGATAGGTAGATAGGTATGGTGCAGTAAAATCAAATAAAAGAACAAGTTAAAAATCAAATAAAGGAACAGGCAAAAACATTTTGTGACATACAAAATTATGTAAAACAATTAAAGATGTTCAAAAAAGAAAAGCTTGATCAAAGACTTCGTTCAGATTCTTTCAAAAACCATTCTAACACTATTTCAACGTCAGCAAAAGCACTATAAAACATCCAAAAACACAAGTTACTCATCTCAAAATCGTGACCAAACAAATAAATATTTCCAAATAAAAATAAATCTTACCTGAAACCTGAAGGAAATTACGTGGAAAATAATGACGTTGACAATAATTTGACGCCACCGAGATGTGTTGAGGGTGCCTTTTCACACCCTTTTTATGAAAATCCCATGTCAGTTGAACACGGATTGGCTTAGCCTAACCGTAAATATAACCGGGCGATACATGTTGGAATACAATACAATTTCTGGTTGAATATCTTTGGGAAGGTTTTCGGAATGTTTTATAAATGTGGTATTTTTTGCTTGCTTGGCAACAAACATTAAATAGGTTGACTGGTTGATTTTGTTGTTGTTTTTAATCGTTATGTTTACCTGAGTCACAAACCGTAAAAATGCAGGTAGGTATGATTAAAAATATCATCTATTTTGATTCCGATGACCTACAGAAAGTGGTTGGCAGACTGGATGCGAAAGGCGGAGTACAGGGTGTTGGGCATAGCGTGGGAGAGGCCTATGTCCAGCAGTGGACTACTATAGACTGAATTGATTGAACCGAAGCCGGTGCCGACCATTCTGCCAATGTCTAAAGTGAATTGAAAAAGCACGCGTGCGTTGTTATAATTTTTTTTTATAAAACCATAAACATTTTCGATGATTATGTTGGGACCAAATGATGATCTTGTGAGGTTAGTACTGCACGGCACAAACAAAAAATAACATAAACATTGTAATTGAAAAAAAAATATCATCATTATTCTTCTATTCATCTCTCAATTTATTTGGGGTCGGTGCGACATTCCACACTTTTCTTAAAAATATCTTGGCATAATTTATTTTTTTAAATATCACGACAGTTAAATAAAGATAAATAATTACACAAAAGCTTAACTTACACAAACAGTAGTACTGATTTACAATTACAAAACTAAACAAAGCTAAATCTAATAAATCTCAACGAAATATTTATTTAGGCTTTACAGATACATTGTAAATATTATTTAAAACGTTCCAAATGTGAAATATTATTTTATTCACATTCGCAACTGTCTTGAATAAGTTTGAATCACACCTGTGGCAGAATGCAAAGGATTCGCAAAATATTTATTAATTTATTTATTTATTTATTTATTTATTTAACCATTTATGAACACACATATAAACAGACAAGAAGAAAGGAACAGAAAAATACGTACATAGGTAATGCTTATTTCTACAGAAATCTCTTCCAGCACACCTGCGATAGGAGAGAAGATAACAGAGATGTAGACAACGCGTGTATTAACAGTACAAGGGAAAACATAAAATTACAACATAAACTCTAATTTAAATATACACACATAATATGAGATTATACATACATACAAACATACATACTTACATACATACTTGTAAAATAAATATCACCAAAATATATAGAAATAATATGTAATTTAATTAATAAATACATAAGCAATTATGATAAAGTGGAGAGATAGTGTTCTTTCACTCTCCTTTTGAATACAACTACAGTTTGGCAATCCCTAATGTCAGGCGGAAGTGAATTCCATAGCCGGACCGCGTGCACAGTGAAGGAGTAGGAGTAGAAGTCAGTTGAGTGGGGAGGGGCCTTGAGGAGATTTCTAAGATGCGACCTGCAAGGCGCATCAAAAGGACGGGCGTAGGAGAAGCGATCCCGTAGATAGGATGGGGTTTTAGGGTTGTGAAGAATGTTAAATAGCAAACACAATATCCGAGAGTTTCTGCGAAGTCGAATAGGGAGCCACTTGAGGATCTTGCGAAAGTTAGAAACGTGATCGTATTTATTAAGTTTAAAAACAAAACGGATGCAGATATTTTGCAAACGCTCAAGTTTATTTAAAAGCTCCTCGGTGGCATCCAAATAACAGGCATCAGCGTAGTCAATGATGGGCTGTATGAGAGTCTGAGCAAGGGAGATTTTGGTGTTCAAGGGCAGGAAGCTCTGGAGGCATTTTAATGAATGGAACGTGTAGTGTACTGTGCGACTGACTTGAGCAACATGGGCAGTCCACGATAAGTAAGAGTCCTAGTTTTATTTGAAAGTTAGGTACATTAAATTTCAATTCTTTATATTTCTTTAAAAAGAAAATGTATTGTACAAAATGTGGCCGTCTTAAATTAATTATAGGCGAGCTTTTAGAATAAATATTTATATTCTAGCCATTGCCATTACTTAGGTACCTACACCATTGTGTTAGGTACTATATTTTATTGGAGGCTTAGAAATTCTTCTTTCTTTTTTCAAATTCTTTATCATCATGTCGTGGACATAGGCCACCCCTAAAGGTTGGGGGGTGGGGTGTTGGAGGAGGTTTCAGTCATCGCAGTATGGTGGTAAAATGCATAGAGAACGCTGCTGCCCATTCTCTAGTAAGTCCCTTAGTCGCCTTCTACGACACCCACGGGAAGAAATGGGATGGGGCTATTCTTTTACGTCCAGCTCCACACGGAACGACGTGCAGGCTTAGCATGACGTCATAGTTGACGAGAATTGACCAGGATGAAGCGATTTTAGTTGTTCGTGTAAGCGCACCTTTAGTTCTCAGTAATCTACTCTAGTCTAAACCTCAGTTATCATTTCAGCATGAAATCACTGCTGCGCCTGGCTTCCCTTTTTTTGCCGTACTTCCCGGTTCCGCACGTCCCTCATCCAGTCTGTACATACTCATCTATACTTAATATTATAAAGCTGAAGAGTTTGTTTGTTTGTTTGGTTGAACGCGCTAATCTCAGGAACTACTGGTTTGAATTAGAATATTCTTTTAGTGTTGGATAGCCCATTTATCAAGGAAGGCATTAGACTATATAACATCACGCTAAGAGCCTTAGGACTCGAACAAAGAGAAAAAAGTCACGAATACGAAGTACTCGCACGGGCAGGCGAGGCGAGCGACGTGGTGGGTCGGGGTGCAAGAAATTTGACATGAACGAAGTCGCGAGCACAAGCTAGTCCTACTATAATATTATAAATGTGAAAGTTTGGGAAGATGTTTGTTACTCAATCATGCAAAAACGACTTAATTTACTCATAGAGTACTTTTAATCCCGGTAATACGTTCCCGTGGAATAATTTCCGACGTCCACGCCGCGGGCGAAACCGCGGGTGGAAGCTAGTAACTAATAATTTTAGTGGCAGATTATTTTAATTTTTGTTACTGTCGAATTCGTTATTTCATGAAAAAGAAGAATTACTAAATTAAATATATATTTATTGACTGGTCGTGAATTCGTTTATACCATGATTTTTTGCTAGCTTAGCAGAATATTTATATCACACTCATTTTATATCGTCGAAAACTAACAAAGATATTTCAATAATTTTTCATCCCCCGCCCAGAAAAATACTTAACAAATGTACGAGAATATCTCTAAATAATTCATGACCTAAACGAACAGCAACGTTTAATAATAAGCTTCCATTACTTACCAAAATATAAATAGGTACCTTCACGTACAGTCGACAAAACAGCCTGATCTGCAGGCGAGAAATAAACATCTTCGACCAATGTAACTGCGTGTGTGATTGACTTTTTAAATATCTAGGATACCAACACTTGTGCACTGTGACAGGTGATGAATCATACACAAAAGGGTAGAAGCCGACCGCGGTTGGTCAAAGACTTTTTTGCATACATATTTTGAGGCTAGTAATTTACAAGCTTTTGCCGCTTCGTCCGCGTAGATGTCGTAAAATATCCAACGGGAATACATTACTAGGATTTTAGGTACCATACCTATGTGTTAATACAGGTTATAAACTATCTGTGTGTCCATCCCATCTAATGGCGCGGCGCACGACAGTAAAACTCCCAGTCAACCTGATTTTTCTGACATCTGCAACAATCATTGTCATATTCAATGAACCATTCATATTCATATTCTCGTGATTTACTTCCTCCATTGGTGTTAAACCGTATGAAAATCCGTTCGCTAGTTTATGTATTTATCACGTTCAGACAGACAGACACAGCGGGGGGACTTTGTTTTATAATATTTTTGTAGTAATTTATGATCGAATTAAGTAAGGTACACTATAGTAAGCTACCTGGATGCTAAGTCTTCAAATTTACAAACATTGCATTGTAATTTTTTGGCAGATTTTCCTTATAAAATCTGTGCAATAATCACAATAACGAGACCATTGCAACGTTTGTAAATCAGTAGTCTCATGGCTCTGTTTACTTGTTTGTTTTGTCGACTGTACCTAAACGTACATAGGAATGCGTAGACAGTTTCTGTATATAGAAATATTAATATTACGTTTATACAAGCTGAATCATACCCGTAATATTATATGGAGACGTTATTTGCTTTTTTTGCTTAATTCATCATAACGAGGTAGGGTTGTCGCTAATTACAAAAATGTTTTTTAATAAAACATTTTTCCAAAAAAAAAAAACACTTGTGTAATGTCACAGATATTGTGTCGGCAAAACAAGACGGCGGAACTGCTTCGTTACTTAATGGTCGCAATTACAACAGCTAAGCTTGAAGACCTGGGTTCGATTCCCCGGTCGGGCAAAGTGTTACCTATTAGGTTTTTCTTGCAGGAAATTCTCAATAGCAGCTCGGAGGTATGGATTTGTACCCGGTTGATGGCAATAGGCTCGCCCGTTCGCTCGCTATTTCTGCCCTGCTAATTGTATCTGCAGTAATCGACACTTATGGGTTTTCACTTTTTTGCAGAAATGGGATCCTTATGGGCAAACCTATATGGGAAAAATAAAAATATTTGGGTACTGGAAGTATGTTTTTTTGCTAACGAGATTCATAGTACTTGCATGAAAATTTTCCTTATAGATTTCCGCGTTTTTTTCGAAACCGGTTTTTTGCAAGTACTGCATTTACAATTAGCAGGGCAGATTTGTGACCCAAGCAGTTATTGTGACAATCCTGAGAGTGCGACAGCCAATCAATTGAGCGAATCACATCGCTGGCCATTCTGTCGAGTCGCTAACTACAACACAACACAATTGCGACTTTTTTGTATAGTCTGCGGAATTCTGGATTTGTATGTATAGCATTTACCTATTATTTTCTTTCTGGAATTTCTCAGTAGCAGCCCGGAGTCTGGATTTGTGCCCGGTTGATGGCAATTGGCATTAACTCGCCTCCTATTACATAGAACTTAAAAATAACAGGCGAAATAGGGGTGTACCATAAGTACACCTCTGCCAAACCCTTCGGAAAAACAAGGGATGATGTTATGTGTTTTTAAGTAAGTAAGTAAGTAATCGTTTATTTTACAAAAGACTTAGCCTAGGTAACATCAGAGATTGTTTAGTAAGAGATAGGTTTAAACAATATTATTTCTACTCCATTTTCATCTTTTGAATGCAACTGCCAAAAAAACATATCGTTAAGGTACACCTTGTCCACCATCCATAGACTACTAAAATCTGTCAAATTTGGGGCTACTCTCTAACTCCGTCAACGAAAATACGGGCCCGTCCAACAGTAGTTCGAAACTTCTTAGTGGCTCCTACAGCTGATTAATTAACTTTTTGGACGGGTAAAATCATATAGGGAGTAGAGAGAACTGTCAAATAGTGTAGTAATTAATTCTTAGTTTGGGCCCCAAACTAATCATAGGTCCGTAAATGATACGGAATAAGAAACGCCCGTAACTTCGACCGAGATTGCGGATTTCGTGCTTAAAGAGTAGGTCCCCGAATTACGTGCTACAACAGCGTCATAGCCGTCGTAGCGCGTAGCAATCTCGTAGCGTTCATCTTTGTCGAGTATTTTAGTAGAGTTTATAATGTTTCAGAAGCCACAATATGCTGTCCTTTAGGCACCTGTTCCACCGCCAACGAGGAAGCGAATAACTATCGACTATATTCTCGCTCAATAAACGTACAATAAAAGTAGGTGTCATGTCACTAAAATATACAAGGTGTAACAGAAACCTTATTGCTATCCTTAAGCACTAAAGATAATAGCCGGTATAGAATCACTATACATAGTTTCAGCTCAAAGTAAAATACTCTAAGAATCAATTCCAAATTTTCGGTTTCATATGTTTCTTAAAATTCAAAACATAACAAACGTGTCACCGCACTACGTAGGTCAATAACTTTCCACATTACTTGCCAATATTACGATAAATTTCTTCCGAGTGATGTGTTTGTTTCAATTTGTTCTGGTATCAATGAATTAAAAATTCTCATAACTTCCGAACATGTAGAGATAGGATTAAAAAACCCGTCCAATATCGTTTGATATCATCCAAAGAAGCCGTACCCTTGGTATGTATATACCCTTTCCGTTACACGTTGTATATACATATATTAATAGTTGATCGCTAAGATCACCGCTGGCGAGAACTCTTTCTCTTCGCAGAATTGGAATCAAAGGAAATACTCGCTCAGCGATGCTCGCTTCACGGGCAGAACACTCGCTGAGAGACTCTCACTTTGTACATACATACGTATGTACCAAGGTGGTATGCGTCAGCTAGTGACCGGGCAGTCATTCTACTCGTTGCATTCGCGCACTCGCTAATAAACCAGCGAAAAAAAATATTCGAACTATACACTCGCTGCTTGTTACTCGTCAACATATTTCCAGTTGCTAGTAGTTTATAGTAGCAAACCACATTTCTTTTAAAAACTACAACTCAGCCTATCGCGGTCCTCTGCTGGACATCTCTCCCAGACTTCACCATAATATCTCGTCCTCCGCCTTCCGCATCCAGTCTATTCTAGCCACTTACTACAGGACTCATGTGCTCCACTGGTCATCGGTCCTTCGACATACATAGCCAGCCCACTGCCACTCCATTGTGCATAAAACCAAATAATTATTTATCTTTCTCAACATAATTTTCCTAAGCAAACAAACAACTGGAAACTAAGCAAAACTTCTCCCTTTTACATTTCTCTGCAACACAAATAAATCTCTGCGGCGAAGCAAAGACAAATTATTAACATTCTATAATTAACAGCGAAATTATCAAAATACTACAAACAGTATTGGACTGACGCTATCGTGGACCGCAGAAACGTTTAATAAATTTACAAAACCCTCGCTTTTAATCCTCACTGATATTCAGACTAGCGAAAGGTTTGAGGGATGAGAGTTAAGCGATTAATATAATTTTTGGCCCAGTGCTGATTGATAGTAATAGTAATAGTAATAATAGTAATAGTATTTATTTGCATAAAACATGACATATAAAGTTTTTTTTAAGGTACACAAAAAATAAAGGTGATAAATTATAATATACACCGTGACATTTAAGTTGTCTTACAACGTCAGCACACTTCATGTATCCAATGACTAATAATAATTTATTTCAAAAAATATATATTTTTTAACATTTGCATAATAAAAATAAAATATATCATTCACTGAGACGCATGACGTAGTTTGAAACGCCCTCTTATGGAGATGGAATTAATGATGGAATGTAATGGTAGGTAGGTAAATATCTTCTAGCGTTGGATACGTAAACATTATTAACAGGGAAGATGTTTCATAATTCTAAAGCATTATTTATTTTTCTTTGTACCTATTATCTTAATTAATGGTAACAATGTTTTAATCGCGCCTAGAGGTATTTTATAACGGATACATTGAGTGGACCACGTAAGACGACAAAAATGTCATGGTGTTTAGAGTTGCCCCAAAAGAGTGATAAACTAAGGTGTATACATAAAGGCATTAAAGTACTATTTCTGTGTCGATTTAGTTGTATACAGGGTGAAATTTTAATCACCGTTAACCTCATAAGGGGTCATTGTACTCATCATTATGAAGAAGTTTTACTATGGGCCCAAATCTGAAATTGCGGAAAATAAAATCAGCTATTCCTTACATTTTGACGAGTTATGCGAACATAAATGTAGGGAACAGCTGATTTTATTTTCGCGATTTCAGGTTTGGGCCCATAGTAAAAGTTGTTCGTAATGATGAGTACAATGACCCCTTATGAGGTTAACGGTGATTAAAATTTCACTTTGTATATTGTGTAGAAGTTTTTGTGTAGAACATCAACACGTTATACATGGACCTTCTCTGGCTGAAACGTTTTATTCAAGTAGGTATTCGGGTGAAATTGCACCAATTAACTGAGCGAGATCAGAACGTTCAACATTCAAAAGCTGTCAGTCTACAACAATGATGACACTGACTTGAACTTGTGGTTAAGTAGTAACAGCCGCACGGTTTGATCGATCAGGTTAAAAAAGCCACATCTTTAAATACCAAGACCCCTCCGTGCCTTGAAAAGCACGCTAAGCCGTTGGTCCCAGCTAATCATTCGTGGATCTTTGAGAGTCGTTACACGTCATCAAAAGCCCGAAAGGGGTATGGCATTACCCAGTAACTGGGTTGTGGAGGACAGACAGGTAGTGACTCCATGTAAAATACTGATTATTGAGCTGCATCCTATTAGACTGGAAGCCGTCCCCAAGATAATCAGAAAAATGCTATCCAAATGATGATAACAAGGACAGCTCTTGAACTCGATTTAGATGTGCTGCTTGCGCTCATTTTTAAACAACTTCAAAAAGAAGGAGGTTATCAATTCGACATGTTTTTTTTTTAACTTTTTTAATGTATGTTCGGGTATAACTCCGTCATATTATAAACGGATTTCGAAAATTATATTTTTGTCCGAAAGGGGTTTATTCCGAAATAATCCCATTTAAATATCATATAGATCTGATGATGCGTTCCGGAGACAGACAACGGAACTCTTCAATAAATGACAGCAAATCAACCGCGATTGCTGCTATCGCATAAATTTGAATTGTTTTGACCCCAAGGATCATGTAACAAAAAAGTAAAAAATGAAAACATTTTCCAAAAAAAAAACAACCGACTTCCGAAAAAACACTACAAAATGAAAAATAACTTTAATTTCGGAAGTCGGTGACTTCGGATATGTTTTAAATTTTTTTGTCACCGCCTTCCGAAATTCGAAATCGGTTGTTTATTTTTTTTGAAAAAAGGTTTTTATTAAAACTCGCTCTATCTTATGCCTTGAACCTCATCTATTTCGATATAGATTTAATCGATTTTCTTCCAAGTTTGAACCTAATAGACTGTTTGGTTTAGTTTTTTATTTGAGTCTTGTTATTGATGCGGTCATATTTACACAGGATCTTGATACTTATTTCTTATCTTAGCTCGAGCAGAATTTTGCAAGCAAATCGACACCAGCGGGATTATTGTGTAACACATATAAATTAGCAATCGATTTCAATGCTTTTCATACCAAGGTGTATCGTATCACCCAGTAACTGAGTTGTGAAGGTCAGATAGGCAGTCACTTCATGTAAAATACTGGTACCCAACAGCAACCGGTTAGACTGGAATCGGACCCCGATATACCTAGTTAGAAAATGGCTAGGCAGATTGTTGCAATGAAAATTAAAATGAAAATTATTTACAAGAAATGTGGTAAATTACAGATGGTCGGCTTTTTAACAGTTTCTAAAACAATCCGCTAAAACCAGCATGCAAAATTATTGATTGCATTAATTAAATAAATGAAGGCAATTAAATTGGTACTTAGCATTATAGAGGTATGAGGAACAGGGTGTAAAGTTTACTCATACTCCATAGTAAAGGAGGATCCTCCGACCAGACGGGTGTTGTGTCTGGTGGGCAACTGCCCGACGATTGATGTTTTTTTTTTGGAAATGACATCTCGCAGTTGACCTTGAGAGGCCGTAACTGCTCAACCGGGCTTTCCTTTCTTTTCTTTTTTTTTTTTGCCTCCAGCCAGGGCTTACAAAACTAATACTTAAACCTATAGCGACTGCGCACTGAGGGCACCCCCTGCGGGGTACGAGCCTCGGCTCAGGGAGTCACCGTTAGCAGCAGGCAGCAAGTGGGGACAGGCTAGATCAAATAATTTCTTTATTACTAGATCATGGGGATTTTAACTCTACTTGCTCAGCTTCGGCGCGGGCTGGCACTTCTGCGGGCAAGGGACGGTTGGGGGACATTTCGTTAACTCGGGGTCTTCGCGGGGCGCGAGGACCTCGGCGGCGAGGTCGGAAACACGGTCTGTATTTGTGTGCTGTACTGGTGGCCCTACTGCTTTCTTGAAGGAGAGTGATGGGGTCAACAGGGTCGGAAAGGACATGTCTCGGCCGGCGAATTCTACTGATTCTACTGGGGACATAACTAGCGGCCTTCGCAATCACTGGATTGCGGAGTTGTGCGGCGGATTCGAAGAAACGCTTTGAAATACGTTTAAGAAATTGAGCTATAGTGGGGATTTTAAGGTCGAGATGGAGGATCTCGTTCCTAACATACCATGGCGAGCCTGTAGCTTGGCGAAGGAAACGGTTCTGGAGGGTCTGCATCCTATGGATGTATCGGGGCTTAGTGTGTGCAAAGACTGCACTAGCGTAGGTCATGATTGGGACGATTGATGTCAAAATCGTGTATATATGTAGATCGCGTGGTAAACTCTGCTTGCGCGATGTAGTTGATGTAGTTGCGGTGTGACGTCAAGTCTTGAGTAATTTGCATATGGCATTGTAGATGGCGCCACTTCACTTTTTGTGTTTTTCCACATTTGTTGATTTGAAGTTTCGTATGTGGCATTGTAGATGACCGCCACAGCATAATCAGCCTATTAAATTCTCACTGCTGGGCTATAGGCCTCATCTCCGTGAGAGGGAGTGGGCGGTAATCCACCACGCGGCCTAGTAACGGTTGGTAGATGTCACATGTCTTTGAATGTTTGTTTCTAGAAAATGCCGGTTTCCTCACGATGTTTTCCTTCGCCGTTTTCAGAGCTGTGGTGATGAAATAATTTACACAAAATAATACACCTGTCAGAATTCGAACACACGACCTACAACTTGTAACTTGTAAGTCTGGCCACCACTGCTCCACATAAGTCATAGATATTAAATTTAAAATTTCAGGTATTTGTCAAATGGACTGAATATTTAGATAAATTAAATAATTATATTAGATCTGTCAAACTATCTGAACTTTGATAATCAAAGAATAATGTCGGTAAAGGTCAAACTTGGCTATTATTTACGTAATTACCATTAGTATACACGGCTATAAATCAAGCTACACATTCCCAGTTTACGCTGATCTTGCACTGTACGGAAAACCCATACAATCCGAGATCAGCTTTTACTGGAAATGTGTAGCTTGATGTGTAGCCGTGCGTACACAATAGCATTATGCTACACTTTCCATTTCCAAAACAAAAAGTCCCAAAATAATGAAGAATTTAAAAAAAGGCTTAACTCATAGAGCCATTAGATTGATTTTTAATCGAAAATGAAACACATCTTATAGCAGAATTACTATATACTCATTTTTATAGTTGTAAATAAACCGTTTTAAGCCAAAAAACATTATTTTTAGTTAAAACGTAATCTACCACATAAAATTTAAGTTAGAGTTTAATTGCTTATTAGCCTATTAGGCTAGATTGTAATAAATTACTAAGAGCTTTAGTAACAAAAAAAAAACTACAAAATCCATGGTTTAGAACCCGTTTTAAAGTTTCAAGCGATTTAAAACCACGTCCTCGTGGGCCCTACATTGATAACGTATTACTTTAAAATGAAGTTAAAAAGCCTGATTAAAATAATTCCCATTTTCATATAAATGTAAAGACATAATCATATTTACACTACTTTTGCAGGATTAGACAGACTGAAAACAATCTTGCTTTGAATGCATTGAATCTAAGATTTAAAAAAAATGCTGTAGCTAAGTATCAATAAATAAATTAATAGTTTAAAAAACACTAGAAAAACACGCTTTTATAAATGCACGTAAAAACAAAAAATAAATTATGGATCGTTCAAGTTGTCTCTATTTTTGGGCTGAAGTGTAAACTATGTGCTTTTAATTATAATATTTGATTGTAAAAGCGTGGGGCGCTGGAACAGGAAAGACTTTCTTGCTAACAAATACTAATACTAACTTCCTGGCGGAAGCTGCATGAGGTCGCACAAGAGCATAACGTCTATGTGCCGTGGGTACATAAAAATTAAAGGTATGTTATATTATATATGTTTAAATATGTATAAATTAAAGGATAAATTATAATATACACCGTGACATTTTAGTCGTCTTATTAAATGTTAGTATCCATTTATTCTATATATTATATGGAGCAAAACTTTGTACCCTTTTTTACGAAAATTACGCGGACGGAAGAGTATGAAATTTGGCACAGTTAATGTGGAGAAGGTTTGCAGAAAGCTAATATTTTTACATAATAATGCATTAAAAATTATAAAAAAAACATGGCCGAATCTCGACCGCTGGGCGACCACTAGTCATTATTAATAATTAAAGATATTTGTTTTAGAAGTAGGTATGTATGTATGTATACATAAGTACATTTTTATTTTATTATTTTCACCTCACAACCTCGGAAAGATTCCTGTAAAAGCAATTCACTTCTTGAATTCTCGTATGATTCTGCTATTTGACATTTTACTTTAATAGAGCAATTCATAATTTGGTGACAATTTTATGAATTTCCATACAAAACAGTCAAACAGATGAATTGCGTGCTGTCTACGCAGATAATACTATGAATTGTCAGTTTGTGACTATTTTACGATTTTAAATAAGATTCATAATATTATCTTGTCATTCGAAATCTGCGCACAAAAGTGCATTTTACCCGCTAGCATGGAAAGAGATTTTGAAATTAGAACCTTTCTTTTTATTAATTTTCTATGGGGAACGTGCACGACGAAGAGTCTGCCATCTAGTGGCGCAAATCCGAAGTTTTCTCGGAATCATTACTTGAAATTGACACTTCACATAATAAAATAATCTCATTTATGATGTGAAAAAACATAATTACTAAGTAAAAATGTTTTGTTGTGTTTCTGGACGCTCGAACATTTCAACGAAAACTCAAATTAATCAAATAATAATCAATAATCAATAATTACTTTCCCACGGATATTTCTTACTTTCCTTGGTTACGTGATATACGACAAAAGTCGATAAATGCAGTAAAAAAATGTGTACCTAAGTATGAGTTTCAAAACATTTAGAAATAACTCAATAATGTTATTTGTAAAAATACCTGAGTTTTGTATATAGTACTACTATTCAATGCAAACAAATCTAAGTAAACATAACCTCAAATAATTTTTGTTAGTTTTCGTTAAAGCACTATCTGGAGAATTTTTAAAGAAAATTAAAGCACAGCTTACAGTTTTCAAACAGGCCTGCCTTACATTTGCAATTTGCTCTTCTAATCTTGGCGACATGAACAATATAGTAAATAATAATATAGACGAAATATTTACGTGAAAAATGAGTTCAGAAAATACGTTATTGTTATTTTGACATCATAAACGTTAGAAATCGTCGTTTTGAGCTACAATTTTGCCAGTTATTACTGCATTTTCAGGATTCATAACTGTTACTTCTACATCTAGACGTTTCCGGACTCGGAAGAGTTTTTGGCCTTTGGACATATTTTGACCACGCTGACGATCATTATTAATCGGCCGGAACCTATATTTTATCATTTTAATCATTAGGAACGATATAAATGTAATGTAAACATTAACATAAACATTGGCGGAACATGATGACAGGTCTAAACAGTTTCTTTTTTTGACCACACCGTGGCTCTCGTGTCGATTTGTGCTGCCATCTATAGTTCGTGCACGTTCCGTATACAGCCAGTCCACGCGGTGGGGCCGCAGGGGAAGAGGAGTGTCGGTATAGCGTTGGCCGCTCTCCCTATCCCCTGCGGCCAAAAAGTGGTAAGCGGTGGGGCCACTGTGCTGACCCGTCGCAGTCGGACCAAGGGTGCCAGACACGGGGTCGTCTAAGGCCGGTATGCTATTTGGTTCCTGGGGTGGTCACGGCGTGCCATGTGTCCTGGTGCGCCGGTGATAGGGGTTATTCCTGGGGGGTGTTCCTGCCTCAAGCGGCACTGGAGGACACCGTGGAGTTTTAGTGGGTTACAGTCCCACATAACTGCGCTATCTCCCCGTGGTAGCGCAGTAGGCATTTCTAAAAAAAGTAGCCTATGTCCTTCTCCATATTCCAAGCTATAACTCCAAATTTAATGACGATCGGTTCAGCGGTTTAGGCGTGAAAGGGTAACAGACAGAGTTACTTTACTATTTATAATGTTGAAAGTTGATTAAGTATTTTAGTTGAGATAGTAGGGGATAACACGTTTTTCCTCAACAATGAAGATAGAATCTAGTTAATTATATCTTAAAAGAAACTTGTTTGTGATTTAATTATTTTTTGAACAAAAAGGGAAAATAAGTGAAATATACCAGGAAAGTCTTGTTTCAAGGAAGTTTTTTAAATAGCGTCGACAGAGTAAAAGGGATCCGTTGAACTGTGATATAAACGTGGTACAGGTAACAGCGTTTATTTTGTTTTTGTTGAATTTGTAAAAGGCGGAGGTCCTCAATTTGTATGATTTTGCCGCGATATCTCCGTCAATTTAAAAAATCTTTTTTTAATTGATAGTTTATGCTTCAGGGCCAGGGGTAGTCCGGTATAATTTTTATTATCTTTTCTTCAGTAGTTTTTGCGTCAGCCTCGATAATACGTTTTTAATCCATTTTACTGTTGTTTATAAAGCAAGTAGTGGTATACAAATTGGTGTGGTAGCCAACATAAATGAAAAGTAAAAAATTAAAAGATTTTTTCATAAAATGCTTTGACAGCTTAGTAACATTACAGAAACGTACGAGTAGGTTGTGATCACCATAGTAAACACAACGTACCCGTACCCAATAAAGTAAAGTAAAGTAGGTAATCATAATTAACATTACAAACATTAGTATCATAATCATGCTAAAAGAAAAACAGTCAAGTGCGTGTCACAAAGTTAATACGTGTAATATGAGTGTTTCTGGAATTGCCGATTCGCCCACAACTAAATTAGCTGCGTGCTTAGAGAAAATATTATTATTATTTAAAAGTGATTATTCGCCTGATTCAGGCGAGTTCATTCGTGCGAGTCTACTAATTCAGGCGAGTTCATTCGTGCGAGTCTACTAATTCAGGCGAGTTAATTCGTGTGAGTCTACTAATACGCCTAAAAAATACTGAACGTACATCCTGATGTCAGAATGTCTGACTACTTTCTTTACCCGTTTTTCCGCTGTCAGCCGAAGTACTAAATATTTGAAGATAGGTATCAAATAGAAACAAAATATATATCTCTATTGGTCTAGGGGTTCTGACGCTTACTATTTCACTATGTAAGAATAGCTTCATTCAGCCGGATGAATTATTAAGTACATATTCTAAACAATTCAGTATTCGTTCCAGGATGATCACAACTCCAATACCAACTTCATCGATTAGCCGCACAGTAAACCATATCGTTAGTTATGTTTATGTTGCCAACATAACTAGTGCTTATAGTTTCTAAGTTGCAACATCCAAAACTGTTACGCAGCCCTGGGGTACAAGTTTCTAGTGCTTACTACGTAATAACTTAAATGTAGCTTGCAATAATACAACAAATCTTTCAGAATATCCACTATGAACAAACCAGACATATTTGATTATATCTTTTGATAGACCAACGCGATTGCGATAAAACTAACACGAGTTAACCAGATTGGTTTTGTACTTTTTACGTGATGCCTGTACAAATTACTCACATCCAAATAAACAAACAGACAAAAATTTCAAGTATAATGAAATTACATCTGTTGGTTATCCTTTAACACCCCAACAGTTTTTTGTAAATATTTTTAATCTATAGAAACGCCTCGTCTCAAATTTTTTATATGTATGTATAGATATAAAAGAATATATGCATCATCATAAATATTGGTCTTGGCGATATTTTATTTATGCTTTTTTATAAATTAATGTCGGTTTTCCTGTCAATCTATTCGACTTCTAAACTACACAATGGATTTTGATGCAATTTTTACCATCATTTAGAGCAGTTATTTCAGTATATTACATTAGTATAAAACTGACATAATTGTAATTAAAACATCTCAATATTTTGTAAAGTCTTACAAAACCATGTGAAGCAGGGTTCTACACCCTAAGCACGAAGTTCGTAGTTTCTGCCGAAGTTACGGGCGTTTCCTACTCCGTATTACTTTAAGTTTAGTTTGGGGCCCGAACTAGGAATGGCTGACAGCGGCGAGGTGTCAATTTTTCTAAGAGAGAAGCCGAAGCGAAGTTGGCTTTAACTTACTGACTTATCAATAAAGAATACTTACTATCATCCTAAAAATAACATAGGAATGTAAGGAATTAAATACAAGAAAATTTAACAGCTGAAAATCAAATACATTGTGCAATATTCCTCCATCTCGTTCTCGCTTTCAATTTTTCTATATCTGTCTGTGCCATAACCCGTTGCTAAATATCACTTTTTTTGTTGTTTGAATGTTACGGTGAATTAAATACCCCTAGTGTAAGTATATTTTTTTACATTAGTAGCCACCTATTAACTTGCCATTTTTTAATAGCGATCGAGTTGCCGATGCGAATCCCCGAAGGGAAGCCGGTAGGAATCGTGTTATATGGTGCTTTCGCCACTGATGACTGACAGCACAATTTGACAGTTGTCCCTAATCCCGATGTGTTTATGCCCGTCCGAAAAATTTAATTTGACCCTAGTTTTGATGTATCAACTATTTTCGGAAGTGCCCATATCTTCTTTGACGGACTTTTAGAGAAGCTAAGAGCGGTACTCTAGACTTAAATAAATAAATAAATCATTTGCCTAGCCTATTTTCAACTGTAATGGGGTTGGTTTCCAGTCTAACTGGATATGGCTAAAACTCAACAATTACATGAAGAGACTGCCTATTATGCGTCCTTCACAACTGAGTTACTGTGTAACACGATTTCTTTTGGCAACACTAGTCTTGCTGTACAAATAATATCAGACCCATCATTGTCCTTAAACAGATCAAAGGCCGTTCTCTCCTCATTCTGAAAAGGCATTGGAATGTTCACTTTTTACCTTCGAATTTTCAAACGGCACTTCACTTTAAGCCGTTCTTAAAGGTATTTTTGTCGCTACAATACACCTTGAAGTGAAAGAGACAGCATGAGTATTTACGTAGACTTAAAATGGAACGTTATTCGCGAATGTCGATAAAATTAAAAATTCAACCAAATGCTTCGATTAACAATAGTAGTTACTAGATTTCCAATAAATGCAGGAAAAATAAGACCACAAACTTAAGTAATGTTGTAGTCTTATTTTGCAACATAGTTTTTTCAACTCAGAAATGATGTTTTTTTTCCATTAACATTTTTCATCATCATCATGATATCAGCCGAAAGACGTCCACTGCTGGACATAAGCCTCGAGGATTTGCCATAATCGCCAAGCTTGGCAGGCGGGTTGGCGATCGCAGTATGGTGGTAAAATGCATAGAGAACGCTGCTGCCCATTCCCTAGTAAGTCCCTTATTCGCCTTCTACGACACCCACGAGAAGAAATGCGATGGTGCTATTCTTTTACGTCCGGCACCGTCCGGAACATTTTTAGTTCATATAAAAAAAAAAATAGTTTTACTTTTCAGTCGATCTAGTAAAACGATAATAAAGTTTATGTTTGTTAAGGTTTATAATGTATTGCGTATAATATGCAATCGCGGCCACTTCAGTCATGTGTTTTTGTTCCTAATCCTTAATCTAGACACACATCACACCACAGATCATACAAGGTTCATCTCAAGTAGCACAGACAGAGGCTTGTGGCCTCACTTGTTCTAGTAAAGTTTGTTATTATTCTATTATGTTTTCAGATAGTATAGGGAGAAGGTTAGGTAAATTATTGAATAACAACTTTAGTCTATCTGCTGTTAATAATTGTATGCCAGGGAAATCCTACAAAGAGATAATGCCATCGTTAATTGGGAATAAATATGATCCATTATTTCTGTGTTAGTAGGTAATAGTACTAATGTAAAACAAGATGACATCACTGATAGCGTCACTGAAATCTTGAAGATTAATTGTCAGAAAATAATATTGTGTGCTTTTCCTTACTTTGAGCATTTGTCAAGTAGGCAAAATCATAATATACATATGCTAAATAACCATATGCATTTATTAGCTAATTGCTATAGTGACAAACTTATATTTTTTGACACCAACACTTTTGTTGAGAAATTAAAATCGACTAGGGATACTGCGTATCTGCCCATTAGTTTTAAACGTCAAATAGCATGGCTATTAGCTTTTAATATAAACTCAGACATAAGTAGTATGTCGAAATCTACTGTAATTACAAACATTAGTAATAATACTAATATTAAGGTGGTTAGTGATACTAATTTAAACTAGTAGGTAAGACAACAGATGGTACCAATAAAAATGTTTTTAATCGCACTGTCAACAAGGTGTCATCTAGCTTTCAATAATTTAATTTAAAAAAAGGGGTTAAGCTGAATTCCTTGAAATTGTTTCATCAAAACATTCAAGGGTTTTCTTCCAAACAATTGGAAATTGAATTGTTTTTAGAAAAACAATGTTTGATATTATTTGTATAACTGAACACTGGTTGAAAGGTTATGAAATGTTAATTAATTATGAGAACTATAGTGTGGGCAGTTGTTTTAGCCGGAAATCTATGCTTCGTGGAGGTTCACTAATATTAATTAAAAATCGTAAAAAATCTAAGAATCGTACAGACATAGTTAAACTATCAGTGGAACATAGCGTTGAACTGTCCTGTGTTGAGCTAGATAAGCATTGTACAGTGTGCATTTACAGACCTCCTGAACTATCAAAACTACTCTCTTTTTGAGTCAGTAATGGAAGATGTTTTGGATGTATGTGCGGCAGCTGGCAAGCCGGCCGAACTCTGGGCTGGGAGCAAGGCCTGCGCCCCACCCGTCAAAACTGAGGGCCGAGGCAGGGCAAGCCCTCCGCCACCTCCGTCACCGCCGTAGCCGCCGCCATTGCCGCCGCCGCTGCCGCCTCCACTGCCGTAGTCGCCACCGCTACCACTGCGGCAGGGCCCTCTCAGGCGGCTCCGGAGGGGGCTGAAATGGAATGCCAATAACGGCTCTATTTCGCCTCCTCCAGGCGAATATCAACCACTGCGCCACCGCTCAGGATCTGTTGCTCCAGAGCATGGCGCAGTGGTCGATCAACATCGCCGTGGTCGCTGAGCCGTACTTTGTCCCGCCCAGGGATTACTGGGTGGAGGACCTGAGCGGCTCAGTGACCCTAATTTCGTCGGCCGCCGCCGGTAGCCCGGCTCTCGAGGGTGTCCAGAGGGGAAGGGGTTGCGTAGCAGCACGGTTCGGGGAGATTGCAGTGGTAGGGGTGTACTTCTCCCCGAGCCGAACTCTCGCCAAGTTCCACAACTCCCTTGCGGAGTTGAGAGACGTTGTCGTCGGATTCCGTTCCCTCCCCGTACTCGTCCTCGGGGACTTCAATGCCAAGAACTTGGCTTGGGGTTCCCGGTTGACGGATGTGCGGGGTAGGATGGTGGAGGACTGGGCTCTAGAGGTGGGCCTGGTCGTCCTAAACCGGGGTTCTGTCGCCACGTGTGTGCGGATACGGGGTGAGTCAGTGGTGGACATTTCGTTCACCAGCCCCGCTCTGTCACCGCGTGTCGTTGATTGGCGCGTCATGGAGGGGGTGGAGACGTATTCCGACCACCGGTACATCCGGTTTGACTTCTCCGCCCAGACCTCGAGCGCGCCCGTCCAACAGGCCCCGTGTGGTCCGCGGTGGGCGCTGAAGCGGCTGGACCGGGAGCTCCTCCTGGAAGCCTCGATCGTGCAGGCTTGGGTGTCACCACCGGACAGGCCTGCCAATATCAACGACGAGGCGGAGTGGTTCCGGGAGGCCATGTCCGAGGTATGCGACGTGGCAATGCCCCGGGTCCAGCAAGGACGTGCTTCACGCCAGGTGTACTGGTGGTCGCCGGAGCTCACAGCTCTGCGCGAGGCGTGCGTTGCTGCGCGGCATCGGTACATCAGGCACCGCAGGCTTCGTATCTGCCCTCCGGATACGGAAGCCATTCAGGCGGAGCTATACGAGGGGTACAGAGTGGCGAAGACCGCCCTCCGAGCGGAGATCCTGCGGGCCAGGTCACTGGCCCGCGAGGAGTCGCTGGAGACTCTGAACAGGGACCCGTGGGGACGCCCCTACAAAACGGTGCGGAATAAAATCCGCCCGTGGGCACCCCCGCTGACCCAGAGTCTCCGGCCTCAGCTTGTGCAGGACGTGGTGAGCGCTCTGTTCCCCTCGCGAGGGGAGCATGCTCCGCCGCCCATGGCTCCGCCTCCTGTGGTGCCCGACGCGGACCACACCGACGACGACGACGATGCTCCAGAGGTGACCGAGGTAGAGTTGAGAGTCGCGGTACGTAGGCTGAATGTCAAGAATAGCGCCCCAAGACCCGACAGCTTGCCTGGAAAAGCCTGGGTCCTGGCCTTGGAGGCTCTCGGGCCTCGACCAAGAGGGCTCCTAAGCGCATGTTTGGAGGAGGGCCGGTTCCCACTTCACTGGAAGACGGGGAAACTGGTCCTCATCAAGAAGCCGGGGCGCCCCGCGGACTCTCCGTCCGCTTACCGGCCCATCGTGCTGCTCGAAGAGGTGGGCAAGCTCTTTGAAAGAGTCATTGCATACCGCCTCGTCGGGCGGCTGGTGCGGGTGGGGCCGGATTTGGCGGAGAGCCAGTTCGGTTTCCGCAGGGGGCGCTCCACGGTGGACGCCATCATGCGCGTGCGAGCCCTCACGATGGGGGATGCTGTGGCCCGGGGTGGGGTCGTCTTGGCGGTGTCTCTGGACATCGCCAATGCCTTCAACACCCTGCCCTGGAATTGCATAAGGGAAGCACTCCGATATCACCGGATGCCGACCTACCTCTGTCGTTTGGTCGAGGCCTATTTGACGGACAAGGCCGTCATCTACCCTGGTCACCTAGGAGAATGGAACCGGCGAGAGATGTCGTGCGGTGTCCCACAGGGAACAGTCCTGGGGCCGCATCTGTGGGACATTGGATACGACTAGGTGCTGCGCGCCGACCTCCCTAGCGGCGCCAGTGTAGTTTGCTACGCTGACGACACGCTGGTCCTGGCGAAAGGGAGGTCGTACCAGGCGGAGGCTGACTCAGGGACACACGGGGTTGCGACAATCGTGGATAGGATCCGGAAACTAGGACTTGAGGTGGCCTTGCACAAGTCCGAGGCCATGTGGTTTCACGGTCCTCGGAATGCGCCACTGACGGGTTCCCAGATAACGGTGGGAGCGATGAAGTACCTAGGACTCGTCCTCGACAGCCGGTGGAACTTCGCGGAACATTTCCGACGTTTGGCTCCCAGACTGGAGTGGGCCGGGGCTGCCTTGAAGCGGCTCCTGCCCAATCTAGGGGGGCCAAACGCCTCCTGCCGGAGGCTCTACGCGGGGGTCGTGCGGGCCATGGCCCTATACGGGGCGCCGGTGTGGGCGCCTACATTGAGGCGCCAACCAGCACGCCGGCTGAAGGCGGCCCATAGGGTCATGGCCATCCAGATGATCCGGGGATACCGCACGATCTCCGGTGAGGCGGCGGGCCTCCTTGCCGGATTGCCACCTTGGGATCTGGAGGCAAAGGTCCTCGCGCACACTTGGGAGTGGCGCGAGGAGGCCAAACGTCGGGGCGTAACTCCGCTGCCACGTGAAATCGCGACACGGCGGACAGAGCTGCGGCAGGATCTCATGGCGACGTGGAAAGTGCGATTGTCGCAACCCAGTGCTGGGCACGCCACGATTGCGGCGGTAAGTCCCCTCTTTGAGGAGTGGTTTGAGAGGCGGCATGGCGTCCTCACCTTCCGCCTGACACAGGTCCTCACCGGACACGGTTGTTTCGGGAGGTTCCTGTTTCGGATAGGGCGGGAGGAAACGCCCGGGTGTTTCCATTGCGAAGATCGCCCTGAGGACACGGTGGAGCATACGGTGGAGGTCTGCCCGGCTTGGGTGGAGCACCACCGTGTCCTCGTGGAGGTGATCGGCGGCGGCGATCTCTCGCGTCCGACCCTGGTCCAAGCCATGGTACGGAGCGAGAGTGCATGTCTAGCAGTCGTCTCCTTCAGCGAAGCAGTTATGCTCGCAAAGAGGGAGGCGGCGCACGTGAGGGAGATGCAGTACATGCGCCCTCACAGCCGTGGCCTTCGCAGGAGACGCCCTGGGCGTCGGGAATCCCAGGCTGATTCCCGGCCACCGTAGGCACGGGCTTGCGGACGGCGAGTAATGGGTAGCTCGCTGTCCGGTAAGGACCAAGCCCGGGTCGACGGCGCGTTGCGTTCCACGCGCGCCTCAAAGAGATGTCAGCAGCAACTGATGGGGCCCGTAAGGGCTGATGCCTGCCAGGGGTGCGGGTTGTTCTAAAGAGATACCGCGGCCCCTGGCACACAGGCAACTGAGGGAACACGGGTGGGTTTTAGTCAGTAAAAGTCTGACACGCGCTCCCGCTCCGCCCAGAGCGGGAGAAGTTATTTGATGATTTCCCACCCAAATCAAAAAAAAAGAACAAAAAAAAAAACATCGGGTAATTTAAATAATTTTAATAGAACTTTAATCAGCAAGTTAAGTGTTCAGGGCCTAAATTTGAATAATGGTAATATTTTGTACAAAGAATTATTTTCATTAGTCCAAACTGAGTTCAATCATTTTTTTAAGCAGAAATCTAAAACTATTTGCCCTAAATTCTTATTCAGTGACTGGGCAACTAAAGGAATCAGGAAAAGTAGAGAAAGATTATTTGAACTGTATGGCCTTAAGCCGTTTATTAACACAGAAACTTTTACTAAGTAACGTGCTACTTACTCTAAAACTTTTAAAAATATCTGCAAAGTAGCTAAAGCTTCATTCATTAGCCACAAGGTTAAATCAGCACATAATAAAATTAACGCAGTTTGGAAAATTATTAACAATGAAACGCACAAGCACAAGGCATAATACTGATTACACAATGGACACTTCCCGCGGTCTCATTAGTGATAACATCGATGTTGCACAGGAATTTGCAACTTTCTTTACCAATATTCCTATTAAAACTACAGAAACTTTAAACTCTTCGCCCGCACTTGCTATTGATTTATTAAGATCGAATGTCTCAGCCTGTCCCGTGGAATTCAAATTTAATCATATAAGCCCTGTGGTCGTTGTAAAGGCATTTAAGCAACTTAAGATCAAAATTACCGAAGTGTTGATCAAGGGGTTTTCCCGGATTTAATGAAGTACAGTAAAGTTATTCCACTCTTCAAATCTGGAGACAGCAAAGATACTAATAATTATAGACCCGTATCGATTTTGCCGGTTTTCAGCAAGGTGTTTGAAAAAGTTATGTTAAACCAAATGCTCAATCATTTTAATCGTAATAACATCCTACACGACCAACAGTATGGTTTCACCAAAGAACGTTGCACAACCGACGCTGGTGTCACCTTATTGAAACACATCTTTACCGCATGGGAAGAGGCGCAAGATGCAATAGGTGTCTTTTGCGACCTATCCAAGGCGTTTGATTGCGTGAATCATGAAACACTTCTCTTGAGACTTCGGCATTACGGACCTGGAAATAGGAACAAATTAGAAATAGGAACAAATTAGATCAACCACGTTTCAGATTATCTAAAGTACACACTTATTTTATGGGGTACTGTGTAAAATGTTTTAATAAAATACCAGTTAAATAAATATGTTTTAATAAAATAAAATTCTTGAACTAAATGAAAAGATATTTAAATCATGCATTAAACGCACACTATGTAGACAAGCATATTATAAGTTAGATGATTATATCGTCGATAAAAATGCTTGGCTTAATGCTGGTCCTGCTCCACAGCCACCTGGGCATACTAGTTAAAATTTCAATATTTGAAAGAGAAGCTTCCCTTTTTTATTTTTATTACGAATGTTTTATTTTTGCTGAACCAAGTGTTAGTTACTATATACGTAAATATATATTAAATGTTTTTTCTTTCTTTTCGGAAATCAAATTTTATTAATATTTTAAATAGATTGCAAACTATAGTTTTGTATAATTTAGAAGCATTTTGTTTAAATTTTGTAAATGTGAGTACCATGCATCCGTTTATGGTGTTGTTATGATGTACGTTGACTTGAAAAATCATGGCAGTTGAGAGTATGTCATGCCCACATAAATGTCTCACTGACGGTGGCGCGTGTGTTGGTTCATTCGGTTCCCTCCAAAAGGTTGAGCTGCACCCTAATTGCGTAACTCACGATTAATCATAATCGGTTTCATTTTGACAGTTCAACAATATTCATTGCGTTATTTACGTTGTTGAGCAGACACATTTTTCGAACATATGAAGCAATGGTTTAACAATCTGTTTCAAAACGAAACAGATTATGATTAATCGTGAGTTACGCAATTAGGGTGCTGGATGGTGCTGATTCACGCGTCAAGTTCGTGAACGGGCGCTGTCGGTTGAGACTGGTCATCTCCTAACTTCCAGGGCTTGTTTTTATCTTGTATTTAGAATTGTTTATAATTATTTTTTCACATTGTTCTCACATACAGAAGCAGCCAGAATAATGTTCCCACGATTTTGTAATATTTCAACTTGATTTTAAAAGAGTGTCCGTGGAGTTTCTTGCCCGTTCTTCTCCATAGAGATCTACGTTTTGAAATGGGCAACTAGCTTCAACTTTCCAACTGATCGACTTTTTGACAATTCAAAAGTGCCTGTAAATAGTTTAATTGAAATAAATGCTTTGAGTTTGAGTTTGACTGCTTAAAGTTGGAGAAAGGTTTTTCTTGTCCTTGGGCGCTACCGCTGTGGAAATCGTTATAAATTAGAGTCTGGGTCGTATAGTTCACAGTCTACAGCAACTTATAGATGCAGTTCATCTGAACTGCATCTATAAGTTGCAGTGACTGAGTTTCTCAAGTTCTTAAGTGTTCGATCCACTGCTTCAACATGAGTTCTATGAGTGGTATTTATCTTTGCTACATTTGTCTAGCTCGCTAGCTATGGTACTTTCGTCCTATATTATCAGCGACGCATCTTGTAACAACTGACTATGGGGCCCACTTTTGGATATCGAACATATCGACTGATGTGATGCTCCAATGAAACTGTCAGTGGGAGTTTGAAGGCAGAGTCTGTAGATTTACCGTTGCTCAATAAAGTATCTGCAATCCCTGAAGAAGCCACTGCTAGAACAATTTTTCCGGATTGCCTAACATGTGCTAACATTAAATTAGCGAGGAAGGTTTTCCCTGTGCCACCGAAAAAAAATTATTTTCCTTTATTGTTCGTTACGCTGTCAATAATACATCAAAAGCCTATTTTTGAGCTATGACTAACTGCAAAAAATTTGTTTTACAAAACTGCCAATTCATTGATGTTGTATGGATTCACCAAAATTTGCAGAGACTTACTACTGCCTTAATTCAGAGAGACGCTGCGCACGTTCAGCGCTAGACTTCCGAGCACGGCTCTGAGATATTCTCAGTTTCTCACACTTTGGCCAGCGAGTCGCTGCGAACGCTCGGAGCTAGTCTCTCTATCACTTGTTGCAGATACATGGTGCCTTAAATCAGGGAGACGCTGCGCACGTTCAGCGCTAGACTCTCGAGCACGGCTCTGAGATATTCTCATACTTTGGCCAGCGAGACGCTGCGAACGCTCGGAGCTAGATTAGCGCGTGTTATCTTCGAAAATATTACATATTATTGAAAATATACAATATTATGATTACTTTGAATATACTGTTTAGGGTAAATCTTATCTCTATGATATCCTTGTGATCATAAAATATGTTTTTTTGATAAGGATTAATAATTGGTTGCTTAAAAAATCATCCAAACGTAAGTAAATCGAAAAATACTTTTTCAAAACATAAAAGCTACTATATCCGCTAAAATATAAAAGATAGAAATATGGTATTGCGGACCTTTTTGTAGAATTATTTAAGGCGGACTAAGTTGCTTTACATTATTTTCAATTATATACAATATTTTAGGCGGCGCATTCAAATAACTCTGTTTTAATCCACCTGGCTAGACAAACATTGTGGTAGTACGGGTAATATGCAAGTTATAAAAATAATTTATAGCCTTTAGCACTCACAAATAACGCAGCTTTCAACCAATGAAAAAAAAAAATGGAATTGGATCATTAGAACTGGAGATTACCCCCAAAATACAAACTTCCAAACAAATTTTACCTCTTTATAATATTAGTATAGATAAAATACGAAATAAAACAAAATAACATAAGCTTATGTATTTAATTATTTGTTTTCAAACAGCTTGTCGCGCAAATTGTAAATACATAGGTACTTTGGCAAGTACTTGCTTACCAACCAATCAGTGTGCAATGAAATATATATGATATAAAATAATGGTATCTATCTACTTTTATGAACACTAAACGTTACAAATTTTTTGAAAAAAGAATCAACGTAAAAAAAAAATACTTGGTTAAAAAATAAATAAAAGTTAGCTCAAGTATCAAGCCGTGTCAGTTTACTCATAATTTCGCCGCTTCGCACAAATCGCTGTGTGTGTGAGCCGTGCACGTGTAGGTAGTAGTAAGACTCAATACCTAGAATGGAAGCGCGTTAATTCGTAAATACGTCCTGAACAGGTTGCCTTTAGATCTTAAAAGCACGGGTCACACTAGTTCCTTTAAAACAATTCCTATTGAACAAATATCTAAATACCATTGAAGATTTGTAGTTCCTGTATAATTCGTATTATTTAGATCTTTACATAGTATAAAACAAAGTTGCTTCCCGCTGTCTGTCCCTATGTATGCTTAGATCTATAAAACTCCGCAACGGATTTTGATGCAGGTTATTTTAATAGTTAGACTGATTCAAGAGGAAGGTTTATATGTATAATAAGCCAACCTCCATGCGGGCAATCCGCTGTCAAAAGCTAGTTTATTATATGACTTATGTAATTAGAATGATTTTTTAATGTATTTTTTTTTTCTGTGTAGTGTGTTATTTAACTGTTAATTTTAATTAAATTCAGATACAAATGATCGTTAATGAATAAATGACTAATTACTAATGACTGTTGACCAAACACTAAATGCGTAATCTAATGTAATGTAAATATGTCGTCACCTAAAATGTGGTCCTTCTGGATACATTATTTCGTGCTGTAACTTCTTATGTTGCTTAGGCAGTAATTATACTGTAATCACCTCTTTGGGGAATGCCTATCCATCCTAATAATTATAAAGTTAAGAAGAATTTTCTCTTCTAATATTAGGTACCTGTTTTTTTGCGTCACAGAGCAATGACCTTATCTGTCAGCTGGCGATATTAGGCTAAGACAGTTTTGTTACTAAACAAGGTTTTTTGGCAGTGTTTAAACCATCTATCTACTTTTTGAAATTCGAACGTACTATAGTTAAAATACAGTTCTTTTTACAAATCTGACAACTTAGTCCGGTGCTTAGTTGTCAGTTCTGTACTACAAACCTTTGTCGGAATAAAGTCCGAAATTTAAAAATGGCGATACGGTTTATACCTGGGTCTGACGATTCCCCGTCGTTAGAATAAGAAGGAGAAGGTTCAGAGCGGCTATACCCCCAATCGTCCCTTGCCCGTAGATGTGCCAGCCCGCGCCTAAGCTGAGTAAGTAGAGTTGAAATCCCCGATGATTAATAATAAAGAAACTATTTTGATCCAGCCTGTCCCCACTTGCTGCCCTCCCCACAGTGACGCCCTGAGCGGAGGCCCGAACCCCGCAGGGGATGCCCTCAGCGAGCGGTTACTATAGTATTTAAGTGTAGTTTTGTAAGCCGGAGGCTTTTAGCCCAAAAACTAGAAGATCCACAGGAAAGTCCGGTTAAGCAGTCACCGCCTCTCAAGGTCAACTGCGAGATGCCATTCCCAAAAAAAGCGCCTATAGAAGTGGCAAACACTTTTAAAGCGTTTCCGTATTGCTACAACGCCTTTGAACAGGATTAACGTAAGCTTTTCTATAGCTTACATAAATCTACAGAGTTACAGATTGGATGTGGGTGATTCCCCGAAACTACCATCTGATTTCAAAAATTATTTCACTGTTAGATAGCTACCAATATTGTAGCTATCTAACTTTGAAAGAATTTTAGCGGAGGGCCACATTATACACCGTGAAATTTAAATGGTTGTTTTCCCGCGGCAGAACAACTTGTCATAAGGAGTACTTTCGAAGTAGAGAGTAAAAGTAAAAAAAATTAGAATTTTTTGTTTTAAAATAATTAAAAAAATATTCATCAACTCGATAAAACACTACTCCTTAGTAACACTAGAGGTAACTTGTAGGTACTAATCGCACGCACCGCCGACAAAGGGAACAGCGATGCATAAATGTTCAAAGCGAAATAAACTCTCGCATGTGGTGATTTTTCACAATGGTTAATCTGCCATTTTTTGTTTCTATAATTTTATTTGTTTATAAAACGATTGTATTACCAAGACAAAACCATTTTGCTGCTGAAAAGCAACCATTTAAATTTCACGGTACACCGTGAAATTAATACACATGCCATAGTAATATACATATTACTATGGCAGTGGTGGCCACAAGGCCATCCAGGGCACACAGGGTAAAGGCCGTGACTTACGAGTTGTAGGTCATTAGGTTCGAACCTTGGTAGGCGTTTACTTGGTGTAAATTATTTCATGACCACTGCTGTCGAAAGGGTGAAGAGAAACATCGTGAGGAAACCAGCATGTCCTATGTCCTGGAACCAAAATTCGAAGGTATGTGACACTGGGCCCGCGTGGTGGATTACGGCCCACTCCCTTTCACTGAGTGGAGGCCTATGTCCCAGCAGTGGGAACATTATATGCTGATTGTGCTTATGCTATAGGGGACAGCGGTAAGGAATTTGATGACGTCCCGTTGTCCCCATATGACGGGGACGCAAATTACGGGGACAACGGGATTACTCGATATTTTATGGTGTTGGCATCCACGCGGACAGAGTCACGAGCAGAAGTTTATTCTACATATTATTGAGTTTTCCATCATCGTTATCACTGATATCATAGACAATCATCATGGCGTCATCATGGGACAATATTGGTCCCGTGGAGAAAATTTATTATTTTGATAACTCTTTACCACATTTTTAAATATAACCTTACTTTTCTGATGCACGCTGTAAACAGATAAATAAATAGTCAAAACAAATATTGGCTTAAAAATATCGGTTTCTATACTGAGTCAAATATAACCGCCTGGTTTCACTTTCATTTCAAGCATAACTTTTAACGACACGTCAACAATTCAGAATTATGTGGCGTAATATTGGACCGAACACATTCTAAAAGACAATAACATACAGGGCTATAATAAATATCGCTTTCGCTCATTTCCGATAAATGGGCAACACTGAGGCAGGCTGGTCAGTCACTAAATCAGTCATAATTACAGCTATAAATGTCGCGAGCGCGACCGTTTTGTATGGCTGAGCTGGTGTTGCCAGACTAAGTGAATAAAAACTCCGAAAATAACGTTAAAAGTACTGAGACTGATATTCCCGTTGAATAATTAGTGTTGTTATGTACGAACATAAATGATCATAGGACTGAGTTTTGAGCTAGTTACTTACTCTGTGAGATTATTTCGAAGAGTCACGACTTAGGTAGGTACGTCTGATTTTCTGTTGAACTTTATCTACACTGCCAAATCAACGGTTTATAAACATTGGTATTTCCGTCAAGTCGACCAAATATTATGCGAACAGTTCTTTTGAAAGTTCTGAGTATGAATAACGATGGTTTTTCTTATAGCCATCGACATTTATGTTGTGCCGAACCCAAATAAACTAGGATAAGGGCAGAAGAATGATTATTATATATCAGTAGATTCACTGATTCGACATTGACCTGCCTTCAAAATCTTCAGTATCAATTTGACACTGACTTTAATTTTATCTCGCGATAAAATGCAATGCTATTTTAAAATTGCCGTACGTTTTTCCCCGTTTCTCCCAAACACGACAGCTTTTAAATCTGGCAACCCCGAGCTAACCCGGCGAATATCAGCGACAAATAAAACGCACGAGATTGGTACGATAAAACAATTTTATTGTCGTTGTAAGCAATAATACTGTATCGCTGTTTGGTATTAAGGGTTTTTTCGGTGCGAATCATTGTTAACCTTTAGAAAGTCGATGAGGGCATTTGTGTAACCCCGGTAACCCCTGTCCTTCTGAAAGGAGACTGTACGGTCATATCAAGAGGATGCCACCACAATAAGTCGAATTCTTAAAAAAAAAATATTTAAAAAACCCCCGACACAAACAAAAACCGCTAAATAGTGTAAAATTATATGTATTGGCCCTTTAAGTTCAATATAAGTTGGAGTTAATACTTTGATTAAATATTCGTTCGATCAGGGATGGCTATTTTTATTTAACTTTTATTTCCTGCTTTTTAATGTGTATATTATTATACTAATAGTAGACCCGCTACGATGACACTTGCCTTGCTTAAATCTGCGCAGCTGTACGTATGTTTCCCGCAGTGAAGCTAGTTACTTATTTATCCTTATTTCTTTTTGCAGCTCCATCATCAGACCCTAATCACCATCTCTCTATAACCCATTCATTGAGATTTCCAATAGGCCCAAACACGACACTTCTTCTAGTTTGGTACTTAATAAAAAAAGTCTACCATTGGTATGGTAACCAAAATGACTCGTTTTTGTTTGTAGGAACCGAGCATAAGATGTATCTAATGCCTGTATTTAAAACACTATTACGACCACAAACCTGATCTTCCCGTGTACTCATCGAGCATCGACACGAAAAGAAGATCAGGTTACTACTCTTGTCGACAAAATATTATTATTTTGTCTGACAAACGTAGAAACACAGCTTAATTGTTTAACTCTGATAGTCATCTGAAATCAGTACCAATTCTCCTTCAGAATCTAATACGTATCACCTCAGCTCACCATGGTGGTTTTATACTTTGTTTGCAACACAAACAATACCCTGATAACAGAAAATCCATCTAATTCACACAGTAACCACTGCTTGTTACCGTCAATATGTGTCGGAACAGAATATTTGATAATGTGCCAACGGCCTGTCCCAGAGGACCAAGTTATTATCTTATTACAATTGGTTTTTAATGGCCGATTTCTATAATTTACGGACCGTTATTAGTTGAATTTAAGACTCTTGTATCTTTTGTAATAAAGAAGCAAAGACCTCAAAGCTTTACATAGTAGACTCTCCCTCCTCCTCCGGGAAGTAACCACCACATCACAGGTAAAATTTGCTTACGAATCTATTTATATGCCTATTTTTGTAATAAAAAAATCTACCACTGTTAAGCAAAAGGATTCGATTTTGTTTATAGGAACCGAGCCTAAGATACATACTATCTATTATATTGCCTGTTTGTAAAAAGACCATTACGATCAAAAACTCTTCTCGAGTCGATGATTCATATTTTGTCACACGAAAATAGTAACACAGTTTTATTGTTTGAATCTGATAGTCGACCGAAATCAATACTAATTCTTCTTCAGAATCTAATACAGATCACCTTGCCTTACCATGATGGTTTTATATTTATTTGCAACTTGCAACACAAACATTACCCTGATAATAGAAAATTCATACAAATTTACACAGGAACCGTTGCTTGTTACCGTCAATATGTGACGGGCAGAATATTTGATAATGTGCTAACGGCCCATCCCAGAGGACCAAGTTATTAAACATTTCATATTTACCTATTTATAGCAAGTGTTAAGTAGACCTTTGTCAATATTTGTTTACAATTTTAGTGGTAATTGGTGATTTATTAGGTTGTGTAGCGGTGTATTGGTAATTTGTTGTGAAAAATGTTTTTCATTGACTTGAAATAGGTATTTATTTATTTACTGAATGATTCTATCTATTGAGCATTACCTACCTCATTTACTTCATTGCCTACTTTCATTTAGGTTGTGTGGAGTCTCAAATGATTTTTATCTATAGGTATATCCGATCCAGAACACGGCCCGGTGGCCACGGCATGGCATGGGGATTACGGTCCTCTACCTCTCACAGAGAGGATTCCTGTGTTCCAGCAGTGAGAACATTATAGGTAGTTGATGCTACACAATAAAATATTTAAATGAATGCATGATAGCTTTAGTTTTCATTTTTACCACCAAGCACTCTTTTATTACGAGCCTTCCGACCTAGCTAGCAAAGTAGCGTGAAAGTCTCAAAAACAACCCATTCACGAAATAAATATACTATTATGAAAATCTTTATCCGCCATTTTCGCCGCAAAAATACACAAACACTCACATAAATAGGTTTTATAGTAAATAAATCTCTAAAAGGGATCTCTAATAACATTATAGGATGTCGCACTGAAAGTAATTTTCTCTACATCAGTTTGAAAATACGTTTTCGTCCACAGTATTTTAGACATTTGAATTGCAAACGGTGTTGTTTACAACTGGTTAATGTACCTACGTTTGGATCATCATCATCATCATGATCAGCCTTTTAATGTTCCCACTGCTGGGACACAGGCCTCCCCTCTGTAAGAGGGAGTGGGCCACAATCCACCAAGGTGTTCTCCTTCATCGTTTTGTGAGCAGTAATGAGGAAATTAAATACACAGAGTTTTTATTTTTTGTTTTTTGTTTTTGGAAAATCATCAAATAACTTCTCCCGCTCTGGATGGAGCAGGAGGGCGTGTCAGACTTTTACTGACTAAAACCCACCCGTGTTCCCTCAGTTGCCTGTGTGCCAGGGGCGGCGGTATCTCTTTCGAACAACTCGCACCCCTGGCAGGTATCGGCCCTTGCGGGCCTCATCAGTTGGTGCTGATATCTCCTTGATGAGCGCGTGGAACACAACGCGCCGTCGACCCAGGCTTGGTCCTTACCGGACAGCGAGCTACCCATTACTCACCGTCCGCAAGCCCGCGCCTTAGATGGCCGGGAATCAGCCTGGGATTTCCCGACGCCCAGAGCGTCTCCTGCGGAGGCTAGGGCTGTGAGGGCGCATATACTGCCTCTCCCTTACGTGCGCCGCCTCCCTCTTCGCGAGCATTGCAGCTGCTTCGCAGAAAGAGGCGACGGCTACCCATGCACACTCGCTCCGTACCATGGCCTGGACCAAGACCGGACGACAGAGATCGCCGCCGCCGCTCGACTCCACAAGGACACGACGGTGCTCCGCCCAAGCCGGGTAGACCTCCACCGTATGCTCCACCGTGTCCTCAGGAAATACACATAGTAAAGTAGTCCTGCCTGGGCTCGACGTCACGACGTACCTAAGTTTATCTAATTTGTATATTTTTCTGGAGCTGTTTAAAATTAGTCAACATCATCATCATCTGCAGCAGCCCGACCTCATCCAGAGGTGGACATAGGCCTCAGTTTTCTTGAGCCAGCCTTATCCAGATTGTACCCGCGAATGGCAAAATGTCGCCCGCCCTTCGCTCCGCTGGTCGACCGACATCTTGTCTTCTAGTCCTTGAACGCCACTCTGTCACAGCCTTACTTGTCATGACTGCGCCTTGCCAGGTGTTCTGCCCAACCAAAATTTGTATTATGCTCTAATTTTGTGAATGCCTTCTTTCACCATATCAAAAAACAAAATTATAATCAAAACGACAATGTAGGTACCTGCGGCATTACATACCTCATTCATCTAACATTTAAATCATTCAACTAAAAAAATGAAATGAAAAACAAAACAGTTTTACATTTACGCCCCTCTGGGCAAAGTAATCAAAACACAAGAAACCCGTTATCCTAAAAAAAAAATGAAGAATAAACCATTAAAATTATATCATCCGCAAACAAAGGGTGATTCCGCAACGAAAAATGGAAGAAGCCGCAAATATTTAGCTAATCTAGCGAGATACTGACTCAAAGGACCAATTAGGTCACCTTTAGTGATAAAATACTAAAAGCAAAAAACAGAGCTAAGCATAATAGAAAGAGAAAAGTCCCCGAAGCAATAACAGTTTTAATTACGTTAAAAATTATGTTGGAACCAACTTTTCCGGTTGGTATCTTCCCCAGTCCGTTTCATTTAACGGTAATGTTTATTTCTGAACGTAACGACGCCCGCAATTTAATATTTTTTTAACTTTTATATTAAAAATGGAGTTTAAAAAATAAGATTTTAATTTTATATATTTTCCTTCTTTCTTCTTTCTATTCGGGGGATTGGTTTTCAAACTTCGCTTCTCCCCAAGTGTATAGATAAGATCTTTTATTTAGAAAATGGTTGTATAGAATCTGTATATTTATAAGTTGCGCTGATTTTGTTGGCTCAATGCAAACTCGTTAGCATTTTTGTCGTATGAACTGGTTCGATCGAAGTATTTATAAAAAAAAAAAGTTAAAAACCTACAGAGAAGAGAGTAGGCATCTTATTTAGATTGGACCCAAAGTAGCCGTAATTATTTTACGTCATTTCTTTTGTAACCCTTTCTTAAATCGCACAGATAATTTGGGTCACATAAAATGAAATACGGTTTTAAATTGTCAACCCAAGAACCATAACTAAAACTCTCACGACCATAAGTACCATCAAAGTTATAAACGAAATACATTTTAAACCAAAAATCACAGGCAATAATACTTCGAAATTCCACAAGCGAAACTCAAACGAGTTGCCAATGGCCAATGAAGACTGAAACAATCAACATTGCAAACTCCTGAACAGTTATCAGCAATTAACAGACCTTACAAAAGTTACCGCCTCGATAATCGGCTGAAACAAAATTAACACAACTTCAAAATCAGTTTTCTTCGCTCCTTCACGACTTTCAGAGCGTCCCTTCTTATCGATTTTAATATTAACAGCTCAAATCTACTTTCTTTCAAAGTTTCTGCAAGTTTTCTTGCTACAAGTCTTCGGTTTGGAACTTGGGTTTAGAGTATTATCTTGGCTATCTATCTTGCAATAGGTACGCTGTTAGATATTATGAAAATGTGACCTGTGGGCAATATATTATCATTATCATCAACGGCACGGCACAGTCGTTATGGATCGTCAGAAAGCCCGAAAGTCTAACAATCAGTCTTACCAAGGGGTTTCGTATTACTCAATAAATGGGTTGTGAAGGTCAGATAGGCAGTCGCTCCATGGAAAATACTGGTATTCAGCTGCATCTGGTTTGACTGGAAGCCGACCCTAACATCATTGGGAAAAAACGAAGCCGATGATATCATCAACGGTACGGCAGGCGTTAAACTGACGGTATTTAAAGCGCACTGGCAAAGTTCTACACTACGGAAATACTACGAAATAGCTTGCCTACTGACAGGTTATATAATTATGTTAGTTCATATAATTATTTATTTTATTTACCTGCTTAATTCAGTTTATTTCTACTTCAGGACTATGTTTTCAATGTTTTGTTGGTATATAGGCGTGTGCTAGCTGACATATTACAAATTTCATGTTTTTTGTGTTTCGTAATGTTAATTACTTACTACTGTATTGAATCAAGTTCTTCTAACTTAACAGACAGCTGTGCTGCTGGGGAGTTTGTTGCGCCACTTCTTCTTCCCAGCTAAAGCACTAGGAAGTGGTGAAGGGCGGGTGTTTTGGGGGACTGTCTTATGTTATTTTGACGTACAAAAAGAGCTGACTCTCAGCCTAGTTTGAATAAATGACTTTTGATTTTGATTTTGAATAACCAATTGGAACCGTGCACCTAGCTTCTGACGTTTCACAAAGTTTATGTGAAATAAAATATTTGTATTTTGAACACAAAGTGCCTACAATGGCGCTCACAATACAATACAATAACATATTCAGGGCACTGTTGCGACTCCCGTGTTCTTGTAATACTTCAGGTATGTTTGCTGACGCGTTTATAGCTGATTTCTATGCAGAAGAAAACCGCGTTAGTCTTGAAAACTATGCGGAGATGTAACAACTGCATCCTGATAATGATAGCTGGTAGGTTGGATGCGGCTGTGATCAATCATTTCATTAATTTTCATGTGTGAATCGAAATTATTTTCCACTTGTATATATGTATATCTGTACCTACAAACATTCTTTAAAAAATATATTGTAACTTACACTATGGGTCTTGGTTGTATTATAGTTTTAAGTATTTCATAGAAGCCGTGATTCAATTAATGAACTCAACACAGTTTTATGAATGCCGATTTCTTTAATGCTTCATGGTTTAACTGAGGGTTACAATGTCAATCACTCAATCAATGAACTCAGCTTATCGCAGTCCACTGCTGGACATAGGCCTCCCCCATGCTGCGCCACAACACCCTGTCCTCCGCCTTCCGTATCCAGTCTGTTCCAGCCACCTTTTTAAGGTCGTCGGTCCACCTAGCTGGAGGGCGTCCCTCGCTTGTTGATACGCGGTCTCCACTCCAGGACTCGTCTGCTCCACCGGCCATCGGTCCTTCAACAAACATGGCCAGCCCACTGCCACTTCAACCTACTTACCCTGCAAGCTATGTCGGTAACTCCAGTTCTTTTCCGGATAACTTAGTTTCTGATTTTATCCTTCAAAGAAACCCCAAGCATAGCCCGCTCCATAGCGCGCTGAGTGACTTTAAATTTGTGAACCAGCCCAACTGTCAGTGTTCACGTTTCGGACCGTATGTCATCACGGGCAGGACGCACTGGTTGAAGACCTTAGTCTTCAAACATTGTGGTATTGACGACGAGAAAACTTGACGAAGTTTTCCAAACGCTGCCCAATCCAACTGGATCCTCCTGTCGGCTTCTTTCTCAAGGTTGTGTCTACCAAACTGAATGACTTGCCCTAGGTAGACATATTCCTTCACAACTCGAGAAGCGACCTTTCGATGCGGATTGGACTCGGTAAGACGTGCGAATTGTACATGACTTTCGTCTTGTCCAAATTCATGCCGAGGCTTACTCGCCGAGAGGCTCCATTTAGGCTAAGTTAGCTAGGCTAGGCTAGGCTAGTTACAATGTACGAAGACGAAAACGTATGAAGGTATAAAAGCACAAGCTTTTAGAATTTCATACGTGGAAAAGGAAACATTTGCATTTCTTGGACCATCATCAACAGAGAGGTAATTGTAACCCACTAACATCAGAAATGGTTTTCATTTTGTCAGTTCAACATCGTTCTTGAGCAGACATTTTTTTCGAACATATTATGAAGTAATGCTTTAGCGATATATTTCAAAAGGATTCAGTTTCCTACGCAATTACGGTGAAAATGTATCAAATATAAGTAACAAACCCTCGAATTTGTTTGCTAGATACCTGTTCAGCATCTAAACAAACACTGATATGAGTTGATGTTATAGTACGAAAACCAATAACTAGGTCTATACCTACATTTTATATCCAATTAAAGGCATTCAGAAAACAGTTTCAGAACTGTAGCTGCAACTAGAAGAAAGTCATCAAAGATGGCCACCGACGTTATCAACAGCTGCATCTGCCAAATTCGCACAGTTTTAAACTTAATTTCCGTACTGCAATCTTCTTGGCAGGGTAGCATGCTCCAATTGAATATCACTGCGCTCGTTTAGATGTGGAAGGTAGGCGAAATAGGGGGCGATGGCCAATTCTTTTTTAACGGAACTGTCAACAATTTTAGAGTAGGTACTCAACCAACTGGAAGCACTGGTGGCAATTTTGATTATTTGACATGATAGTTGAAATAGGTCATACCTAAACTAACTTAAATTTAAACATCAGCGAAGATACATGAGAATTTCTCGTGGGTTTTGCAAAAATACAAAGAAATTCGAGAGTTTTCTGCGACATATTTTCACATCAACACAGGCAGTTTTCGCTCGATGCTCGCAAAACATTTTGGTATGACGAATGTTGGGAATCTGCAGCGAAATGCCGGCTACATACCGACATTTATTGAATTCAGTACTTTTATACGAATAGTAGCTGACCCGACAGACGTTGTCCTGTCTTAACTATGAACATTTAATTCGCATTTATATATGTATTTTACGCGCAACTTTCTTATTTTTTCTTTCATAAAAACTTCCTCGTAATAATAAAAAACACAACGCAAAAGGATGAGCAAAATTGATTCAGCCGTTCACGTGTGATGCCGTGACCAAAGGAAATAGGGATTCATTTGTGTTTCGACAGGTTTGTCATGGCGATGGCAAAACCATATGTAAGCACTCACTACTTATAAGAACCTACTACTACTAACAGTTGGGTAAACAAAATATATTCATGAAAACAAACATTCGCACACATCATTATTCCATTAATATAAAAAACTTTTTTCAAAAAAATAAACAACCGACTTCCAAAAAACACTAAAAAGTGAAAAATAACTTTAATTTCGGAAGTCGGTGACTTTGGATATGTATTTTAATTTTTTGTCACCGACTTCCGAAATTAAAGTTATTTTTCACTTTTTAGTGTTTTTTGGAAGTCGGTTGTTTATTTTTTTGAAAAAAGTTTTTTATTTTTCACTTTTTAGTGGTTCACATGTGCTTACCCCTTCACAGCGTACCGGTGTGATGTTATGTTATTAACTGGTGTAAACAATTGACAGACATGAGATTTCAGCAATCCCTGTCCATTTGCTATCATTTATTGAGGAGTTCCGTTGCCTATCTCCGAAGTTCTTCATCAGATCTTCACCAATTTGAAATGGAACCACTCCGAGAAAGTACTCTTCCAAAAACTAAACAAATTGCTTCAAGTGTGCCTATAAAATTTGAAGAGTTCTCTCTATTTCTCCAGGATCCCATCATCAGATCCTGACTTGATGATCATGGGACCACCTGGGAAGTATACCCTTTCGAACAAAAAAAAATTTATCCAAATCGGTCCAGCCATCTTCGAGTAATCGGGGAACATACATAAAAAAATTTAAAAATTTTAAAAAAAAAGTTCCGACGAATTGAGAACCTCCTCCTTTTGGAAGTCGGTTAAAAAGGCGTGACCATTTCTAAATTAAAAAAAACGCCAGAAACGGTCGCTAGCACATAGTGACGTAGCGACAAGAGGGCAACATGTCTCCACTGAAAGATGGTAAAGAACCCTACCAGCACTTACTGGAATACTTCCATCCTCCGAGCACGTTTGCTCCAATAAAGGCAAGAATGAGTTGGGAGCTCCGCTCCTGGCCTGGTCCAAATAAGCCCCTGATAGACAAGATTACATTTAATTACTTTCCATATAAGTAGAACTAACTTTAACGTACCAGTTGACCCTATATTCTTTCCGAAGTGTTACAAAACCTACCATCAACATCGTAACGCCTCTCCAGCATCATCATGTCGATTCTTAATCAACAATGTATCACGAAGGATACAGCTAACTAACAATTATTCAAGTCAACTATAGAACAATGTTTGTTCCGCACAATATCAAACTTTGACTAAGGTCGTAAAGGTTGGGTGCACACTGAGGGCGCGAGTATTTCGTCGGTGCGCTTGCCAAATCTGTTAATGTGCATTTGAAGAACTTTTCAGGACAACAAAAAAACTGTTTTTTTTTCGTAATTTATTACGAATGTAATAACTTTTTTTATTATCTTAGGCTTAATTAGATTTTTTTTGCCACATTTTGTGTTTTTTTTTAATTTTTTTCAGAAGATAATAAATTACAAAAAAAAAACAGTTTTTTTGCTGTCCTGAAAAATTCTTCAAATGCACATATCAGATTTGGCAAGCGCACCGATGATTTGATGACTAAAACTGTTGAGAAAGGAACAACGTAATTTTATTTACACTAAATGTGGCACAATCAATCTGTCTATTTTTTCAACTATGTTGGGGCCGGCTTTCAGTGTAACCGGAACCGGATGCAACTGAATGCTAGTATTTTACATGGAGCGACTGCCTATCTGACCTCTACAGCCACCACCGGGTAATACGATACCCATTATTAAGCGTGGTTACCAGACTTTCGTGTTTCTGACTACCTGTAACTACTGTCAAAGTTCCACAAATGACAGTCGGACAAAATATATAAAAAAAACTATTTAAACCAAATGACATGATTGCCATTATCAGCTGTTATTATAGGTATATAATCATAACCACTATTATATAACCACTAATAAAGAGTTGAAATAATAATGCTCCTTACCTATTCTTATTAATTGTAATATATTGCTTTCATATCCATATGTCTGCTTGCAGGTATTTTTATTTGATTGACCATCCGAATACCCAGGGGTGCGGGTTGTTCGAAAGAAATACCGTGGCCCCTGGCACACAAGCACCTGAAGGAAGACGGGTGGGTTTTAGCTGCTAAAGTCTGACACGCCCTCCCGCTCCACCCAGAGCGGGCGAATTTATTTAAAGATATCCCACGCTCAAAAAAAAAACCACCCGTTTCCAAGCAAAACGTGACCTCTTTTATATAATCACAAACATGTGTAAAGATACCAATAATAAAAGGTTAAATAATACTTTTGACGCCACTTCCAAAGAAAAAGCGAGATAACAACACAAAAATAGCGTAGTCAAAACAGTTAATCTACAATTCTACAGACTATCTTGTGTGTCACAACTTTAACCCCGGGTAGTGATAGCAGAGTCAATTTAAGTTGGCAACTTAATTTATACAACTTTAGCCATACCTGCTCGAGACTTGTGGCCATTGTTGAACAATGCCCGTCTTAGCTAAAGCAAACAAATTGAGCACCCAAACGCTTGAACAATGTTGTTGGAAGTTTTTATCGCGTATTGTGAAGCTATTTGCATGGAAAGTGAGCTGATAACGTTGATAACAATGGGGAGCTTTGATAGGAACGTTCTGGGAAAATCTGTATCGTTTTTAGTGTAGAAACTCTTCTGTATTAGAATTAGTATCGATTTGTTGACAGCCTCGTTCGATTAGAGAGGTATTTCACTAATGCTTGGTTTCTATAAACAAAAAAGGATTGTTTTGCTTACCAATGGTAGCATTTTTTATTTCCAAACTAGACACAAATAGTTTCGTAAGCTAATTTTACTTGTGATAGCTACTTCCAAATAGGCGGTCTACTGTGCGATATATATATCGGTATATATACTAGCTGACGCCCGCGGCTTCACCTGCGTGGAGGTCGAAAATTATCCCACGGGAACTTACTACCGGGATAAAAATTATCATATATGTTAACCCAGGTTATAAACTATCTGTTCGCCAAATTTCATCCAAATCCGTTCAGCCGTTTTTGCATGATTGAGTAACAAACATCGCACTATCCTCACAAACTTTCACATTTACCAGAAAAAGCAATTTTACGCTATAGATCAATCAATAAATCACAAAGCACCGCGTGTAGTTGGAAAAGAAATTTCGAATTCGAACGTGGCGCCATCTATGAGAAGTCCATGATAGACGGTCCGACAGTTTTCTGTGAAAAATCGGATTTGAGGCACCATCTGTTTGAGACTTATGAAACTTACGATTAATAACAACAATCAACATTGATAATCATTGTATTGTTAATTATAAATTATTATGCCAAAAAAACTATCCTATCTCTCAAGTTGGAATAAATTACATATAAATGCCAATTTTCAGCAAAATCGGTTGACTTGGTGAAGAGTTCACTGGAACATACATCATGACACTGGATTTTTATATATTAAGATATATTAGGTCTTTGCTTCATTATTAGTAAAGATATAAAGTCTTAATGTAACGTATCGGCCATTATAGCACTAATTTCAATGGCACTTGACCGAACGGCACCTGTTCAACTGACTGCACTGAGACAACATCTTGTAATTCGATGGAATAGTTTACTGTCATAGTTAGCCTGCATCATCACACTGATGGGTAAAGGCCTCTCCCCATGATTTTCAGCTCTTTCGATCCAGGGTTAACAAGACCACAGGTCATGTGTTTCCTCCAGGGCCCCAATTCTGTATGGTTACAATGATTCCCCGCGGAATCTTACTACTTTCAAACTACGTCAATATCGTGTTTTTTAGAAACCAATGTAACGGTAAGGAATCGAAATGTCGTATTTTGTATTTTCCAAGACAATTTGTCGATGTTTATTAGCAGATGTCGTGTGTGACCTAAGGAGTTGACGTGGTTTCGAGGCAAGGAATCGTTAAGTGGTCACAGTGAATCAAGGCCCAGTTCGTCCCGCCATCTTCTATGGGGTCTGCCACGACGCCTTCTTGCTGTGTCTGTTATTCTCTTGTCTTAAATTTTGGCCCACAGCTGAGAGTTGAAACTCCAACGTGGAATAAATTTAGGCATTTTCACAAACACACCTAAATGGTGTGTTAGTGAAAATGGAAATCGGCGTCCTGAATTTATAACAAAGGTGACGTATGAAATGTGGGAGGGTTAGAAGCGGAAGTGAATAATAACAACCTGTCGAAACGCGCGTGCAACCTATTGCCATTTCCAATTACCATGGATTCAGTACATAATTCTTAACCCCTGAATTAAAATTTTCGCCGTTTGTAAAAAAATTCGCCGGTTGTAAAAAAAAAAACTTTGCCATACACTTAGACTACTAAGGTTTTGCACTTTTCTATGCAATAGCAGAATCACGTGCTGACCTCATGGTTAAAGTTTGCGTGTCGATGTCCCTGCCACCTGCATTATTGCCAGCTCTGCTTACCTTTTTGTGGACAGCCTGATTATATGTATCAGTTGAGGAAGTAGAGAGATTGATGGTTATTGCAAAGTAGGAAAATAAAATAATAAAATCTATCTAACACATTTACGTTATAATACTTACAACGAAGTTTCAAGGCAAAATATTGATAGAATAACATTAATAAGGAGAATTCGGATGATTTCAAGAACAACTGCCGTCTGTTTTTGTTGAAATAATAACAAGTGCGAGTCTGACTCACACACGAAGGGTTCCGCCCCTTAATTATTTGACACTACATTTTTTTTAAACACATTTCTTGTGTTCCGGGATGCCTTTTACTGTCTACTTTATTTAATTTTTATTATTTATTGATAAAGCAGCAATAGAAATTTCAACTGTCTACCTATTATGCTTCAGGAGATACAGCCTGGTGACAAACAGGCGGACGGATCGATGGACAGTGGAGGCTTAATAATAACGTTCCGTAGGCACCCTTAGGGTGCAAAACCCTAAAAACTGTATCTGCGAAGTGCCCAATATCACATGTTAAATAATAATATATGTACACATCATCTTAATTGGCACAAAAAATTACGAAACTCTGTATTTCATACCATATAACTCATTTCATTTTACTTCTGTTCCGATTTTATTTAAAATTTAGCTGAATAATAAAGATTAAAAACTGAAGTCGTTACAGACTTTTGTCGCTGCATACCTACCCAATACCAAAAGACAAGTAAAAGAATGTAACAAAAGGCATGTGTTAAGTAATTAATTATTTACTTCCATCAAAATTCAATCAATTATAATTCTCAATCTACCTAGCATACTCCCACTTATATAATAATAATAAATCAATTTATTGAAAACAAAAACTCAGTTTACAGAAACTCTGTGTTCGATAATAACAACTGCATTAGTATAATACTGTGTCGTAGTCGTTAACGCCCACCTCCACAAAATCGAGAAGAAGTAAAACTAAAAGACTAAAAACTAAATTAAAAATAAAAACAAAAATTAAATTAAAATATTAAATTAAAAATTAGAACTTAAAATTAAAGTTGAATCTACAGTCTACAGTACAGAATCTACTAACAATATTTTCACTGCGTAATTTTGTGTGAGATTGTGTGTCGGTATGGAAGGATTTTTTTTTTGCCTTGTTTTTTGTTTCACTTTTTGGGTTTTGTTTTGTTGTAGATTAAGTATATGTTTGTGTTTTATTTTTAAACAGTATCTGCTATTGGATACGGACACTGTCTTTTTGTTGAGGCTTTTCGCAAAACTCCATAAAGGGGTTACCTTTCCTTGTTAGCCGCATAAGTTTTTGTACAGTTGTACAGTACGCGTGTCCGCCCCCCACGTAGCCAGGTGTTCAGCTTGGACGTAAGGTAGGATTTTAGGGGGCGGTATGGAAGGATTGTGTATGTTTTGTGGAGTGTATGTGTGTGTATGTGTATGTGTGGAAGAGGTGTCCCTCTGTGCAAGGGATATATTGGGGTCGGCTTCCAGTGTAACCGAATACAGCTAAACACCTTTCCATACATATATAGAGCTACTGCCTATCTGACCTCCACAACTCAGGTTACTAGATAGTACCTTAAATAATTTACTTACACTTTGGTAAGACTGGCTGTCAGACTTTCGTGCTTCTGACGACCCGTAACGACAGTCAAAGATTTACGAATGACAGCCGGGACCAACGGCTTAACGTGCTTTCCGAAGCACGGCGGGTCTTGGTATTTACATATGGTCACTTATCCGCGGACCAACCATGGCAACCATAGCTTAACTTGATCGATCGACCCGTGCGTCTGTTATTACCTAGCCACAAGCCCCTCAACGTCAAAAATAAAAAAAGCCAAAATCTAAAAAACATAGTTAAGCGTTTATACGAATGTCAGAAAATCTTCATAAATTTCACGTCACCAGTCAAACTGGTACCGCATTGCACAAAGCACACAAATCTATTTTTGGCAAAATATTTTTATACCGAGGCAAACGAGTCCGTGAGGTTTTTCCTACAAAACAACTGGATGACTATCACACCGAACTGTATCACTTTAATGGACATCGAGAAAACTGTAAATGCATAGTTATGCTATTTACCCACTGGCCCGGCAGATGCTCTCCTATCCAGATTTCTATAAGTAATTAAAACAAAATTCCCATAGAGAATGCAATTTCAGTCCCTTCCTTTTCAAGCTTCTGACGCCCCTTAAGTAATGTTAAAGATATACGAATGACACCCGGGACCAACGTCTAAACGTGCTTTCCGGGTTATGGAGGGATTTTGGTATGTAAAGATGGTCATCCATCCACGAACCAACCGCAGCAAGCATAACTTAACCTGATCGATCGACCCGTGTTGCTGCTTACTTAGCCACAAGTACACTGAATACCTATTCCTCAAAAATGCTATTTTTCCTTTTTATAAACGTTAGTGTGAACTCAGCACCAAATCGCATTCCTGCACATCACTTCTCCTTAAGGCTGCCTTTACAGCAGAGATGTGCTATGTAGGTATAATGCGTAGATGTGCAAGGTAAGCCATGGAACTGTGACCGTTTCCACTAATGCTTAGCTGTGTAGCGGAGCGAGTAAGATCTGCTATGAAGATGCGCCGCCACGAGGTAGCTGTGCGAAAAAGATACGAAGGAAGATGCGCAGCTCCAGTTATATGATGCATCGACAGTAGGAAAGGAACAAATGCACTCCTACTGTAGATGAGTATCTGGTATAGCTACACTACTCGCGCATCCATAGCACGCATCCTTTCGTATAAAAAATAGCTTAGTAAAACCCATTTCCTCCATTGCCATGCTATGTAGATCAATGAATATGATTGGTGGATATGAAAAGCACCCATAGCAACGTAGCTTAGCACATCTCTAGCTCTGGTGGAAAAGCAGCCATCAGACTTCTTCAAACAAGCGTGAGGCGGCATTTGTTGAACAATTGCCATGAAGTGTTCATTGATATTGTTCTACGTGAGTCGCGTCGCGCTGTCGCGTCGCGTCTGTTTGCAAGGGCCTTTAGAGGGAATTCCCTCAAATCGTTTCGTTCACTAGCACAAGAAACTATTGACATACAGTCCCACTTGAATGAACACAAGTACACAACTTACCGCGATATAATTTTCTAACCAATCAATGGATGATTAGTTGTAACCATATCAATATGGGACGCCATTTTGAGTTGACATCAATAATAGCGGGTGAGGTCGAGTGAAATGGGCTAAGAAGGTTCTTTCTGTACATTCATTTGTTTAATACTTCAAGCACATTTGTATGTAGGTAATCAGGTGGACTTAATACCATAGGCACTTTCTACCAGTAAACCTGTACCTGCGCGGCCAATATGTATGGAACAGCAGCCGGGTTTTTTTTTTCAATAACCCGGCGAAAAACATCTGCGCAGGGAGGTTCAGGACCATTATGTACTGAATCTATGTTAACAGATTCAATGTCTCACCACCCTGTGTAACTGACAATGCGACATATTTGTCAAAGGATTACGTAATTGTCATTTTACGCCTAGTACTAAAAATATAGCACTAAAAAATTGTTGGATTGTTGCCTGTCATTTATCGGTTTGTATTAAATAGGCCCGAACTAAAAAATATGTCATAGTTGATTCAAAGAAGTGTGTGGAAAAGTAAAACCAAGCAAGAACAATTCATAAATTCTTAGAATTTATTATTTCAGTACAACGAAGAGAATTAAGCGTAAATATAGACATCGTAGTGCAACTGTTTAGCGCGATCACTCTTCATCCGAAGGTTCACGAAGTTGAAGCCGAGGCCTCCTTGAGTAATGTTAACCGATGCGCCGGAGTGCGTCAGGTCGTAAGCGAGGATACCCTGAAATAAAGTAATTAATCTATGATTATACATAAATAAAACACACGTCTTCTTCCCATGGGTGTATAGAATCAAGTTCTTCTAACATAACAGACAGCTGTGCTACTAGGGAGATTGTTGCCACTTATTCTTCCCAGCTAAAGCACTAGGACGAAAGGGCGGGCGTTTTTGGGGACTGTCTTAAGTTATTTTGATGTTCAAAAAGTGCTGACACCAGCCTAGTTTGAATAAATGACTTTTGATTTTGATTCTGTAGGCAGAAACTACAGAACGTCATCTGCTATGGTTTTAAGATATTCCTTTTGCGTTGTTTACGTTAATATTTCTGGTCGAACATGCGAGCTGGTTGTAAGTACTATGCACCTGACCTTACTGAAGAACGTCAGCATTAAGGTCACTATAATTGTATGTCCTCCTAGGGTGTCCTCTCCCGACGTCCCCATTGACATCTACCTTGTTATACGTTTTGTTATTTGCCACTTATTCATCCTCTAAATCTGACCAAACCAACTAAACAAACTCTTTTCAGTTTTTGTCAGGAAGTACATCTTCTTTTAAACTGCACCGTTGCCTTATCACATCATTCCTCAGCCTATCATTCATAGTCACACCTTACATCTACAATTATGTTCTGTGAATATGTAGGTAATCCTGACACTGGACAGAATAAAGTTTTATTTTTTTATTTTTTTTAGAAATTTAGATAAAATAATGTCATGGCCACCAACCCGTAGACGAGTTACCAACAACTATGATGAACAAAACTATTAGGAATATGAAAGAGGTTGGTCTCTGGGAACATAAAACTACCAATCACAGCGCTGTGTTTCACGAATTCATCATCTGCCTAACATAGTCGGGATTGGCTACCGGTCAAACCGGATGTAGCTGTACACCTAGTATGCGACATGGGGCGACTGCCTATCTGGCCTTCACAATCCAGTTACTGGGTAATTCTAGACCCCTTGGTAACTGGTTGTCAGACTTCTGCTTCTGACGACCTGTAACGACTGTCAAAGATTCACGAATGACTGCCGGGACCAACGGCTTGTCGTGCTTTCCGAGGCATGGGGGTCTTGGTATGAAAAGATGGTCACCCATCCATGGACCAACCACGGCAAGCGTAAATTAATTTAACCGATAGATGTTGTTACTTAGCCGCAAGTCCCACTTGTGTTTCACGAAATGTGTCCAAATAAACGTCATTCTTTCTTTCTTTCAAGAAAAGAAAACACAAGTACGTAAGAATGTGATGGGTCTAATTGTGGGCTAATCACAACTCTGTTTCGAAAAACAATTCTACAAATGGCTACTAAGTAAAGAAAGCCACTCCACCTCACAAGTTAATCACCCATTCTGAAAATTAACTCAAAAGAAGAACACTTAAAAAATTACCTGAATACTTCTTGAATAGCCACCAATAGCGGGCAGCGTGAAGTTCAAATACTCAATTCTCTTCTGGAAGATCTTCGAGGAGTACCGAGTCTCTTTGTGGTACACTAGAGGCCTCAAGACGCTGGTACCCATGAAGGTATGACCACATTCTACGAAGACTGCGGCAGCTAGCAACAGGACTACTGTGAACACCTTCATTTTGCCGAAAATGTTGCTGAGATGGTGTTTCTGATTGACACTGTAAGGTCGGCTTCCCGAATGATGGTTGCAACATGCGCGGTTATATTTTTACCTGTTATCGTCTCATTTTTCATCATTAGAAGCAGTAATTAGGGATCCTTAGTCGTTTATTATTGTAAAGTTTGTTAATTGACTATTATTGATGGTTTCTGTCTTTATAATTTTTAATTTATTTCCGCGAATAACTATTTGCGTCTTCTTAAGAAAGTATCCATTACGTCAGAACATCGTTTCATTTGTCTGTGGTATTGACAATTCATTTTTACCTCAAACCTGTGTGCAGGTGTCGAGGTGACTTTTTTACGAGGCTTATTATTAGCAGGACCCAGCATTTCTTCTGATTTGTTTAAACAAACAGAAAAGCACATACGGGGTTACTTTCCAAGGACCTATTTGATGGTGTGGTACAGACCTTTAGACTGAACAACTTTCTCCATGGGATCAATATCGTAATTGCAAAAATGTATCAACTGTCGCACACAAAACTTCAAAACATACTCGATCTACAGGTATGCGATTATGATGTTGGTCTAATGGAATTTTCAGTCTGATGGCAGACCAGACTGAACAGGAAGATTGTCTTTCTAAGAAAATTGCAGGTGTAAAGGTTAACTAGTAGAAAGTGCCTATGGTATTAAGTCCACCTAGTTACCTACATACAAATGTGCTTGAAGTATTAAATAAATAAATGTACAGAGCCTTAGCCCATTAAACTCGACCTTACCCACTATTATTGATGTTAACGTCACAAACAATAACAAATGCATTACAGTTTACTTAATAGCCGTGTTATCAGCCAGAGAATGGCGTCCCATATTGATACCGTTATAACTAATCATCCATTGATTGGTTACAAAATTATGTAGCGGTTAGTTGTGTACTTGTGTTCATTTAAGTGGAGCTATATGTCAATAGTTAACTGTGCTAGTGGATGAAACGATTTGACAGAATTCCCTTTTAAGGCTCCTGCAAAGAAACGCGACGCGACGGCGCGACTTAACTAACGTAGAACAATTTCTTTGAAAACTACATGGAAATTGTTCAACAAATGTCACAATGTGTTGATTAACTAACGTTACAATAATAAACGACTAAGGATCCCTAATAACTGCTTCTAATGATGCAAAATTAGACGATAACAGATAAAAATATAACCGCGCATATTGCAACCATCATTCGGGAAACCGACCTTACAGTGTCGACCAGAAACACCATCTCAACGCATTTTCGATAAAATGAAGGTATACACAGTAGTGCTGTTGCAGTGTTCAGTTAATTTTTTGGATCTTCTTTTGAGTTCACTGTAAGAATGGATGCTAAATTTGTGAGGTGAAGTGGCTTTCTTTACTTAGTAGCCATTTGTAGATTATTTTTTTTCGAAACAGAGTTGTGATTAGCCCACAATTAGACCATCACATTCTTACGCACTTTTTTTTATGTGAGAAATCACCGAATAACTTCTGCCGCTCTGTATAGAGCAGTAGGGCGTGTCAGACATTTACTGACTAAAACCCACCCATGTTCCCTCAGTTGCCTGTGTGCCAGGGGCAAAGGTATCTGTTTCGAACAACCCGCACCCCTTGCAGGCATCGGTCCTTATCGACCCCACCAGTTGGTGCTGACATCTCTTTGAGGCGCGCGTGGAACACAACGCGCCGTCGACCCGGGCTTGGTTCTTACCGGACAGCGAGCTACCCATTACTCGCCGTCTGCAAGCGCGCGCCTACGGTGGTCGCGAATCAGCCTAGAATTCCCGACACACAGGGCGTCTCCTGCAGAGGCTAGGTTCGTGAGGGCACTCCGTACCATAGCCTGGATCAGGGCCGGACGCGAGGGATCGCCTCCGCCGATCGCCTCCACGAGGACACGGCGGTGCTCCGCCCAAGCCGGGCAGACCTCCACCGTGTGCTCCTCCGTGTCCTCAGGACGATCTATGCAGTAGAAACATCCGGGCGTTTCCTCCCGCCTTATACGAAACAGGAACCTCCCGAAACACCTGTGTCCAGTGGGGACCTGTGTCAGGCGGAAGGTGAGGACGCCGTGGCGCCTCTCAATCCACTCCTCGCCGAGAGAGTGCGGAGTTACCACCGTAATCGTGGCGTGCCCAATTTTTACACACTTGTGGTTATTTTTTCTTGAAAGAAAGAAAGAATGACGTTTATTTGGACACATTTTGTGTAACACAAGTGGAACATGTGGCAACAACATCTATCGGTTAAATTAATCTACGCTTGCCGTGGTTGTTTCGTAGATCATCTTTACATACCTACCTAGACTCCTCCGTACGTCGGAAAGCACGTCAAGCCGTTGGTCCCGGCTGTCATTCGTGAATCTTTGACATTTGCTACGGATTGTCAGAAAGTCTAACTCAAACTCAAACTCAAACTCGTGTCGTGCTACCCAGTAACTAGAGTTGTAAAGGTCATATAGGCCATCACCCCATGTAAAACACTAGGTATGCAGCTACATCCGGTTTGACCGGAAGCCGATCCCAACTATGTTAGGCAGATGATGAGTTCGTGCAACACAGCGCTGTGATTGGTAGTTTTATGTACCCAGAGACCAACCTCTTTCATATTCCTAGTAGTTTTGTTCATCATCGTTGCTGGTATCTCGTCTATGGGTTGGTGGCGATGACTTTAATCTAATGAAATTACTCAAAAAAAAAAATACCTGACTGTGCCAGAAGGAGGGTTATGTTTTTCGAGTGTATGTAAGTATGTATATTTCTTTGACACGCTCTGTAGCCTAAACGGCTTGATCGATTTCAGCTTGAGAGGTGCCGTTAGATTTGTCTTAATAGTGAGTGACACTATGTATATTTTTGGCGCCATATTGCGTCTTCAAATATTTTTTTTTTTCTCAAAACCTAATGAGTGGGGTCTTAAAATAAACGGTTTCATAAATAGGTCTCATTATCGTCAAAAATAATTATATTAACTAAAAACTGTGAAATAAAGAAATAATTTACAAAATCAAAAAACCCGACTGCCTAAAAACTAAACTTTAATTAAATCAAACTCAACTCAAACTCAAACTCAAAGCATTTATTTCAAATAAACCAATTACAGGCACTTTTGAATTGTCAAGGTCGGTGAGTTAGAAAGATGAAGCTAATTGCCCATTCCAAAGCGTAGGTACCTATGGAGAAGAACGGGCAAGAAACTCCATGGACACTCTTTTAAAATCATGGTATTGTTACAAAAAGTTGGTTACATCATTATGTTGAACTTATCAATGTGAGAACGATGTAAAAAGACGTGCACATTAAAGCGTCCGTAATTAAAACAAAAATAAAATAACAATTCAGAAATTAAAATAAGCCGTGGGAGCCAGGAGATGACCAGTCCCTACTGGCGGCGCCCGTTCATGAACATGACGTGTGGATCAGCACCATTCAGCTCAACCATTTTGAAGGGAACTTAATGATCCAACACACACGCCACCACCAGCGAGACATTTGAGTGAGCATGACATACTCTTAGCTGCCAGGGCACATTCAAGTCAATGAAAGACGTACCCTGTAAATAAATAATTTATAAAATATAAAACCTGGAGGCATCTTCTTAAATTTAACAATAAAGACCTTTATTGCCTCCGACTGTATGAGATTGCTTATAGTATTCAGTCTAATAGTTCTTTTCTTGTTTCCATACTTTTTAATTAAAGATCACTGTTTACGCAGTCGGGTTTTTCTTTATTTTGTCCAGTGTCAGGATTGCCAATATATTCACAGAATATAATTATAGATGTAAGATGTGACTATGGATGATAGGCTGAGGAATAATGTGATAAGGCAACGGTGCAGTTTAAAAGAAGATGTTCTGACAAAAATTTAAAAGAGTTTGTTTAGATGGTTTGGTCAGATTTAGAGGATGAATAAATGGCAAATAACAAAACATATAACAAGGTCGATGTAATTGGGAACATTGGGAGAGGACACCCTAGGAGGACATACAATCATAGTGACCTTAATGGTGATGCTCGTCAGTAAGGTCAGGTGCTATAGTACTTGCAACAGGCGCTAATGTTTGACCAGATATACATGATAAAAATGAACTAGTGCGGAAACTGTAATTGTGAATTCAGAATATTTCTAGACCCAAATTTTCCGTCGGTTATACAAAAAAAAATCAGCTGTTCTATACATTTTGACCGCGTAGGTAATTGTACTTTTCTATGAAACAGCAGATTTTTTTTTTGTGAAACCGTCGGAAAATTTGGGTCTAGAAATATGCTGAATTCACAGTTTCAATTTGCGCACTGGTTAAAAATTTACCCTATATTAACGTAAACGGCGCAAAAAAAGTATGTTAGGACCGTAGCAGATGACGTTCTGTAGTTTCTGCCTACACCTATGCGAAGAAGCCGTGAGCTTTGGTATGTATGTATAATCATAGATTTATTACATATTTCAGGGTATCCTCGCTTACGACCTGACGCACACCGGCGCATCGGCTAACGTTACTCAGGGGGAGCTCGGCTACAACTTCGTGAACCTTCGGATGAAGAGTGACCGCGCAAAAGAGTTGCACTACGGTGTCTATATTTACGCTTGACTCTGGTCATTGCACTAAAATAATAATATTGTGGCGGACATCTACAACTACAGACCTACTTACTCATCTACTTACTTTGAATGATGTGCCGAGTTCATGGTTACAGTTTGCGCGTTGATATCCCTGACACTCTCTATTAAATAAGACCCATTTTGAATGGGTCTTATTTAATAGAGAGCTGCAGGCCTGACGAATACACTCTTGCATGTATCATCATCATCATCATTTCAGCTGAAAGACGTCCACTGCTGGACACAGGCCTCCCCCAAGCTGCCCCACTTCAACCGGTTCTGTGCTTTCCCGCATCCAGATGATTCATGTATAACATCTGCATATCTTAACTGATTATCTCTGTAAAGATACGTCGAATAATAAGAGAACATAGTATTTTATGGCCCATAAAAAGATGAATCATCCGAGAGTGTTACAATGACGAATGTCTAAAAGAAAAGTCCCGGAAAAAGCCTTTTAAAAATACATAAGGAAAAACGCCAGCAAATAAATGAGGGGAAAAACTGCATTTCTATGTAAAGGCGGCCGCCCACCGTCGCGTCTGTTGGTCTGTCACACGCTATCAGGTGAAGTCGGTTTTTTACCATTTTGTTATTTCCAAGCCAATCCGAGCCACAGAGATTTGAACCGAAACCCTCGCGGTTAAACTAAACTGACGGGACATCGGATTTCATTTTATGTTTAGGATTTTTGTTTTGCTATTGGTTCGTTATTACAGAAGGTTAAAAATGGCAGGGTTTTTTGGTATTTTCATTTGGATGTACGAATTTAAGGTTTAAAATGAAATCAATGGTTTGAAGGCATTTTATAGGTCATAAATAGCACGTGTAGTAACACGCCCGGGAACTTACTACCGGGATAAAAAGTATCCTTTGTGTAATCCAGGTTATAAACTATCTGTGTGCGACATTTCATCCAAATCCTTTCGGCCGTTTTTGCGTGATTGAGTTACAAACATACAAATATAGACACTTTCACAATTATAATTATATTATATAGTAGGATTAGGTACAAAGTAGTAGGTAGGTATACAATGGTACAGTATTATGCAATAATTGTAGACAATCAAATGATTTATTGTCTAGTGCTATCTGAAAGTACCTACCTAGTGATCTTTGTTTTTCTGAACTCCGTACTTAACTATCTAAAAGTACACTACTATCTAAAAGTACACACACATATATCCATTCTAAAGAACATGGAAAACAAGATTCACGAAATTTAGAAGGAAAACTTAATGAAAAAATGACGAGAGCAAGAGATGACCATAATTAGCACGTATGGAAAATGGGTCGGTGATCCTGATCTGCTGCTTCTAGAAGACTTTCAGTCTTCTGAAAAGTGAAATGATCATCTGCAGGAGTAATGGCTCAGTCATAAAATGACAGTACCTAGTATTTTAATATTTAATTTCGGAGAACCAGCCGTTGACAATATTTCAATACACTTAAACACAATAAAAATTGGCAGTCATGACCAAGGTAGAGATAACTAAACCAAAATCATAAAGATAAGTTATACAGGGTGGACGGAACATTGACGTACAAAAATAAAATTTGGTTCCGTCGTATCGTGGGGTATCCGAATCACCCCCATGTATGCTCCGTGACTTTTCATAGTTTTCGAGTTATGATTTTTTTCTGAATTTTTGAGAATTTACAACCTGACCAATTCAAAAAACAAGAAGACTTTTACGAGATTTTTTTTGCAACTGAATCTTCATAAGTAGTACTTTTATGTATAAAATAATCAGCTTCGTAATTGTGATAAAAGTTATGAAAATGTTGGTCTAAAGTGAAAAATTTGCGTCCGGTAAATTATGACTTAAATTTTCAACTTTAAATTAAAATCTAAACAGGTGACTACAAGGTTCTTAAGTAGGCTTAAAGAATGCACCAAACTCTCAGCTTTCATATTCATTAAAAAAGTAGTACTTCATAAAACTACTTTGGCTAAAATCGGCCTTCAAAGACAGCGAGATGGAAAATTCATAAAATTTGCCATGTAATTAATAATTTTTTTGCCCATTTTCTCTTTCCTAAGATTATTTAGTTTGTTAACTAGCCAAAAATGACTGCAGAAAAGCTAAGATTTAAACACTTGTAAATTTTTTATAAGTTTAATTAATTTTACGCGATCTGTTCTCGTGGACCATGGGTTGTAAACGAGGGCGCAACTCTTTTATTTGCAATAACAATGTGCCGAAAGGAGAGACCGAATTATTGCTATCTCTCTCACTCTCGGTGGCACTGCCCGTGCTCAACAGAAGCCAACGTAAAACAAGTTACCTCGGTCGTGCTCACTTTATGTTTACTGCTATACGCGTGTCGCCATTTTGTCTATTACATACCATACTCACTTTGCCCACGGACCCCGCTGCCTACTTGTTTGACTACTTTGTTCGTTTATTGGACTGTGTTTTTAATTCTGATTTGGTCTTTGTTTACTTGGAAGTGTAAGAGATGAGTTACACGTTAAGTGAATATGTAGAAATGCATTATTTTTATGGAGTTGCACGAGGAAACAGCCATATCAGGGCGATTATATCGCGAACAACTTCAACGTCGTGGTGGGCACTCGACAAAAATAACTCTCTTTCTGGCGCAGTCGGGTAAAAAAATAAATCCCTATGTCCCTTGGTCACGGCATCACACGTGAACGGTTGGACCAATTTTACTAATTCTTTCTTTGTTGTGTTTGTTATTGTCAGAAGGTTCTTATGAAAGAAAAAATAAGAAAGTTGCGCGCAACAAACATAAACATAATGCGAATTCAGTATTCTTAGTTAACACAGGACAACGTCTGTTGGGTCAGCTAGTTAATAATAATAAAAACCAGAGGTGCGCTTACATGGGCAACCAAAATTGCTCCATCTTGGGCAATTCTCTTTAACTATGACGTCATGACTACATCCAGCAATTTAGGGCAATGGCAACATGTAGCCACCTGTTGCCAGAGATACGGCCACACAATATGCAGCAATATGAAGCAACTTAAAAAACTAGGCAATGTGCCTCCCCCGCCGCCTCCGCCGCCGGCCGGTTACTCTCGCAAAAACGAGACGTAGTCATACGTACAAAAGAGATAGAAATAAAATTGACTAGAAATTTCCAAACCGATTGGATATTCGGCAACTCAAATACATGGAGGAATCAGAAGCAATATTGCCGAAACACATCGGCAATTTATTGTTGTTATAGCAACCTGAGTGATATCTCGACCATCGTGTATATATTAACACGCATAACACTTTAATGGCAGGCCGCATTCCTGATCGACGCGGCAGTCATGAAGGAATTTCTAGAGCTGACCTGAATCGCAGAGAAATGGTGCTGGAAGAAGTTCAGAGTACAAGACTATGTATGACTCGTTCTCTGAACATCCCAAAGACTTTTATCTAAGCCAGCACAGCGGACAGAGCTCCGGCGGAATCTCATGGCGACGTGGAGAGCCTGATTGTCACAACCCAGTACTGGGCACGCCACGATTGCGGCAGGAAGTCCCCTATTTGAGGAGTGGCTTGAGAGGCGGCCCGGTGTCCTCACCTTTCACCTGACCCAGGTCCTCACCAGACACGGTTGTTTTGGGAGGTTCCTGTTTCGGATAGAGCGGGAGGAAACGCCCGGGTGTTTCCATTGCGAAGATTGCCCTGAGGACACGGTGGAGCATATGGTGGAGGTCTGCCCGGCTTGGGCGGAGCACCACCGTGTCCTCGTGGAGGCGATTGGCGGTGGCGATCTATCGCGTCCAGCCGTGGTCCAGGCCATGGTACGGAGCGAGATAGCATGGGTAGCCGTCACACCCTTCTGCGAAGCACTAATGCTCGCGAAGAGGGAGGCAGCGCACGTGAGGGAGAGACAGTATATGCGCCCTCACGGCCTTTACCGCCGTAGGAGTCGCCCTGGGCGTCGGGAATCCCAGGCTGATTCCCGGCCATCGTAGGCTCGGTCTTGCGGACGGCGAGTAATGCTTAGCTCGCTGTTCGGTAAGGTCAAGCCCGGGTCGACGGCGCGTTGTGTTCCACGCGCGCCTCAAAGAAATGTCAGCACCAACTGATGGGGTCTACAAGAGCCGATGCCTCCCAGAGGTGCGGGTTGCTCGAAAGAGATACCGCAACCCCTGGCACACAGGCAACTGAGGGAACACGGGTTGGTTTTAGTCAGTAAAAGTCTGACACGCCCTCTTGCTCCACCCAGAGTGGGAGTAGTTATTTCATGATTTCCCACCCAAATAAAAAACTCTATTGATTTCTTCATTTGGGGCTATTACAAGGAAATAGCATACGCCAGAGACTGTTCAAGTGAACAAGAGCTGAGTCAGTTGATTGCAGAAGCTGAACGTGTTGTGGGAGAGAACAGAAAAGCTTTTAGACGAGTGCCAGACAATTTCTTATGTGGATGTAGAATGTGTATTGCTGCTGGAGGTGGCCACTTTACAACCTTTTCTAAATGTTAAAAATACATTACTTTTTTCACATTATCACCTGTGTTTTACTAACAAAACCACTTCTTATCTAAAACTTTTCGTATCCAACCTCTGAAACTATTTCTTGGTTAGTTTTCAGTATTCTTATCATTAATTAACCTTAGGAACGGGAACATGGCAAAAAAAATGTTATTAATCAAATGGCAAATTTTAACAATTTTCCACCTCGCTGTCTTTGAAGGCCTATTTTAGCCAAAGTAGCGTTATTAAGTACTACTTTTTTTAATGATTATGAAACATAAGGTCTGGCGCATTCATGAAGCCTACTTAGGAACCATGAAGTTACTTGTTTAGATTTTTAATTTAAAGTTGAAAATTTTAGTCATAATTTACCGAACGTAAATTTTTCACTTTAGAACAACACTTTCATCACAGTTACGAAGCTGATTATTTTATGCATAAAAGTACTACTCATGAAGATTTAGTTGCAAAAAAAATCTCTTAATAGTCTTCTACCGATTTTTGAGATTTTTTTTGTTAATTGATCAGGTCGAAAATTCTCAAAAATTCAGAAAAAAAATCATAACTCGAAAACTATGAAAAGTCGCGGAATGTATATGTGGGCGATTCGGATACCCTACGATACGAGAGAACAAAATTTTATTTTTGGACGTCAATGTTCCGGCCACGCTGTATATGAAATAATAACTGTGAACAAAAACAAACTATGACACCCAGTTTATCATAAAGAGATAAATGGTGAAACATACTTAAACACAACTTAAGTATCCATTCCGGTTAGGTCTGTCTAGTCTTGCAGACGTCTGATTCGTAATTTAAAAGTGTATTTTTTACTTTTTAATAAAAATGAAGCTTTGCGCTTTAGCCTTTTTTCTGGCAGCGGTGGTTTATGTGGAGTGTGGCCATACTTTCATGGGTACTAATGTATTGAGGCCCTTGGTATACCATCATGATGTCCAGTACAGTTCCCAGGTCTTCAGAAAGAGGGTAGAGAATCTGTACTTCTCGTTGCCGGCTGTACCTGCTAATATGGGACGTGCTATTCAGGTGAGGTTTTTAGCTACAGTGTTACCCAGCAACTGGGTTGTGGAGGTCAGATAGACAGTCGCTCCATGTAGACCGGAAGCCAACCCTAACTTAGTTGGGAAAAGGCTAGGCAGATTGATCGGTTATAAGAAAGTATTTAACTTAAAAACATTCATTCCACGCGGGCTGGCAACAACGCATTTATAGTAGTTTTTCGTGATTATTTCATAAAATACAAACAAAAGTACATTTTTTTTCAGCCAAGCACTAGATCGTTTTTATTTTTAATTATTTTTAACATTTACTCTTTAATAAAAACATTTAATTTTACTAAGTAATGCAAATAGAAAATTATTGACGGTATGTCAATTTTTATAAGTAAATACCAAAGTAACTGTAAAAAGAGTACCATACAAACTTCAAAATACCAATGATCTAGTGCATGGCTGAAAAAATGTTTACTTTTGTTTGTATTTAATGAAATAATCACGTAAAACCGCTAATAATGCGCCGTTGCCAGCCCGCGTGGGATGAATGCTCTTAAAAACTATTAAATTAACTTGTAATTTTTGTTTCTAGGACAGGCTGGTTGCCTCACGATGTTTTTTAGCATTCGAATTGAATCAATAGAAGTACCTCACCTTATTTTCCGGGAACCAAACAGCATCATCTGCCTTGTCCTTTACTTAAAACTATGTTGGGGTTGGCTTCCAGTCTAACCTAACACAGCTGAATACCAGTGGTCTACATGGAGCGACTGCCTATCTGACCTACATAACCCAGTTAGTGGGTAATAAATGTGACTCGTAAGACTGGTTGCCAGACTTTTCGGGCTTCCGACTTCTACACTTAACGACTGTCAAAGATCTATAAACGACAGCTGGGACCAACGAAACACTAAGGGATCTCGATACGTAATGGATGGCACCCATCCGCGAACCAACCTTGGTAAATATAACTTGACGTCACGGCTCGTCCACTTTCCACGACCAAACGGTGACAATAATTCGAAGTAAACAATTAAAATCAAAATTAGAGGTCACGACCAAGTTTGCGATAACTTGCCCAAAATCATAAAGATAAGTTCAGTATATGAAATTATAATTAACTATGAATAAACACATACTATGACACCCAGTTTATCTTAAAGAGATAAAACTAAGAAAGAAACAAACGCAACTCCAGTATCCATTCACGTTACGTCCGTCAAGTCGTTCAAACATCTGATTCGAAATTCAAGTGTATTTTTTACTTTTTTTATAAAAATGAAGCTGTGCGCTTTAGCCTTTTTGCTGGCAGCGGTAGTTTTTGTGGAATGTGACCATACATTTATGGGTACCAATGTGTTGAGGCCATTGGTATACCATCATGATGTCCAGTACAGTTCCAAAGTCTTCAGAAAGAGGGTAGAGAATCTGTACTTCTCGTTGCCGGCTGTACCTTCCAATGTGGGACGTGCTATTCAGGTGAGGTTTTTGGAAATTATTTATGGCTACAGTATTGAGGTCAGACAGTCGCTCCATGTAGACTGGAAGCCAACCCCAACATATGTAGTTGGAAAAAGGCTAAGCAGATTGATTGGTTAAAATAAGTTATTTAACTTAAAAACTTTTAAATGTAATGTATTGTGGAAACCGGAGTATCTTTCTTCCAATTTATCCACTTAGTGTACATTTCTGTTTAATAACACTTGCTTAAATAGATAGTCACTGAATTTTTCGTCAAAAACATGGTAATTTGTAATATTTTCTTTGAAAAAAAAAAATCGATTCGACCATGTAAGTTGATTTATTGAAATAATTGCCGGTAATTATCGAATACTTATGTTATTATTTTGTCGTTATGTGGTTCAAAAACCGGTCTGTATATTAAAAATACTGGTTTTCAACCAGCACTTTTATGGTATCACTAAATTACTAGCCAATAAACAATCGCTAAGGCAATCAATTACCGATAATTAGTACAGTCAACCTCAACAATAAGAGAAGAATTAGTTTCAGTGACTACAATGATTATTCTTTCATTTTGTATCAATGTGTAGCCACAAAACACATTACACGCTATATATTACCAGCGACATCGCCCGCGTGGAGGTCGGATATTATCCTACGGGGACGTATTACCAGGATAAAAAGTATCATATATGTGTCAATCCAAATTATAAACTGTTTGCCAAATTCCATACAAATCCGTTTGGCCGTTTTTGTGTGATTTAGTTACAAACATCCAAACATTCAAACATCCAAACATACAAATTTTTACATTATATTTGTCTCATCTAACTAGCCTGCACAGTCCCACTGCACCACAAATGCCTCTCTCTCCCTATTCCACACATACAGACTTTGACATACATAATGTTAATTTAATTTATTAATAGTTATTAAAAGTAGGTTTAGGTACATAGTTATAGGGGATCTCCAAAAGCCGAGAATTCACACATTTCAATAATTTTCCTGTAGTTTCATTTGTTTATTGGATATGTCACGCAATGATTCACTTTGTTTTCGAAGGAGAGAGATGTATAAAAAATAAATATGTAAAGGTATTTGACCATCCTGATTTTATTTTGCTGAAATTACCTAATCTTAAGCTACAAGTAGTTGTTCCGCGTCTGGCTGTTTGTGTATGTGAATATAAATAAATGTTTGTAAACGCACCCACAATACAGGAGTATTTCTAGTGTAGGGCAACGTTTAAAAAAAAAAAGCTATTATGTTTTGTTTTAATTTATAAGGGTGTCCAGGGTCCATGGAGTTTCTTTCTCGCTCTTCTGCGTATGAATCTAAGTAATGGTAAACCCCAGAGGGATTTGAGCAAGCAGTAACTTGCATTCGCGCTGAATATCCTTTTGAAAATTAGTAGTTAGATCTAGGGAAACACCACAATTTCTTCATCAGATTTGCTTATTTAAGTCATTAGGGGTTAGGACGCACACGATCATACCAAAATCAACGACTCTGAAGATCACTTTTTGTTTGGTCCTCTTTCGTAATCTGGAAGGGGACTCCTGACCACGGGGCTCCTACCTCGAACTTTTTAAATATATTTTCGGTGCTCTCTATAACAGCCCTGCATATGCTTGCTCAAAAAACCTCTGGGCTTGGGGTACCAAAGTACATACCCCATAATCGACTAGAGCGGCGCGCAATGATCGTTGACATAGGTACGATCCCGCATGACAGTAACCTCGTGAAAACTGAGAAAGATAAACAAATCAAGTATCTTTACTTGGCTCGCGAGGTTGTCGACACTTGGGATGTGGCCTCAGCGATCATTGTACTGATAGTCATAACAGCTAATGGTGTGATAGCCAAGAGCCTCAACCAACATCTAAGGAGGCTCTCGTTGAGCAGCTGGATCAAGGGCGTGATCCAGAAAGCAGAACTTCTGGACACGGCTCGCATTGTTAGGAGGTTCCTCTCTCTGAAGCTCTGACGTTGTAGCTTGGACCCTATTTCCGATACCGGTAGGCTACCTTTCGCTTTGTCATGGCGAACTAGCCTCATCTTTCTCTGGCCGACTCCTTATCAATTCAAAAGTGCCTGTAATTGTTTTAATTGAAATAAATCCTTGAGTTTGACTTTGAGTACTTCCAAATCCCAAATTTGGTAACCTACCAAACACCTTCACTTTCAAACTTTTTACTCAGTTTGGGTGTCAGATTCTCAACCAGCTTCAATGTCGTAGAGAATTTTATATTTTCTTCTTCATTCAACTTTTTTTTTGGAAATACTTCTGTCACCTACCTGACACAAATTCGTATTTAACAGTGGCAGGGAGTAATAGAACAATAACAAGATGCACATGGTGGATCAAATACGGATGATCAAAGCTAACGCAGAAACTACCCAAGCAAAGTCAATGTATGGGACCACCCCTGAGGCATAACCTATCCATTCTAAAAGATTTTTTGAAATCAATCCAAAATATCGGAGATATCACAGCATTTAGATACAAAAAAAAAACAGACGAAATGAGAATTATATTTAATTGACCTTTAAAAAAAAAAGTATTTAAAAATACCAATGATGATATAATCATTATCTAATGTCGCTACGGTCATTTTTGTTTTCTTTACTTCTATGATATCATTAACCATTTTAATTCAAGGCAATAGGTTATCGGTACTTCACCAGATTACAAGTACCTATTATTTTGCATACTGCTTCTGCGAAAGTTCCAAATAAATTATACGATAATGGAACCCACTTTATATCTGGTTATAATCTACAGACATTTATGTATCACCATGTAGACTTTTTAATTACATCCATCACTATATTTTGAAGTACATTCAAATTAACAAGTTGTGTAGTAAAACGCACGCTTCTGGGCAGTGTTGCTAACACAGTTAGACACATACCTAAACATTCAGGACAAATTGTGTTTTTATTTTATTTCTTAGAATAGAATATAATAGAATAGAATTTTATTTGCTCAGAATGTAGGTATTTACAATAAGGTGGTTAAAATAATATTATAGAATCCTTGTACATTCTACCATTTTGGCATGCAAATATTGATGCAGTTCATCATCAAACACAGAATAAATCTTTACCAATACACGATACAACAAATTCTTTACGAATACACAACTAAAATTTGTCAACTAGAAAATCCGATACAGAGTAGAAACATTTATTCATTAGAAGTGCAGTTAGTTTCTTTTTGAAAATCGTTACTGGTTCCTCTTTTATGGAATTAGGAATGTGGTTAAAAATAGCCGTTGCCATACCAAAAACACTTTTCCTCGACAAAGCAGTCCTATATCCACCTGTGCGTAACAAGTGTTGGTTTTGAGATCGCAAAGTTCCATCTCGGTATCTGCTTTCCGATAGAGTTATAAATAGATGTCGATTACATTTAACAAAACTAGCAATTTTTTAAATGTAAAGGCAAGGAAATGTCAACAAATTATGGTTTTTAAAAATTGGAACACAGCTGTCAGTAACTTTCAAACCAAATATTGCTCGCAGGCAGCATTTTTGGGCCTTAAAAATACTCTCTCTTTCGGTACAATTGCCCCAATATATAACACCAAACCTTAAAATGAAAACGACAAGACTATGATATGCTAGTAATACTGTTTTGATATTAACTTTTTTTTAAAGATTATAAAGTGCGTATGCAGATGCGCTAAGTTTTTTACAGATTGCTTCTGCCTGAGCCTTCCATGTCAGTTGACTATCAATTAAAATACCTAGAAATTTTGTAACATCTACACTTTCCACATTTTGACTATTATAATTAATATTAAGATCGTTGATACGAAATCTTTGGCAAAAATACATTATCTTTGTTTTTTGTATGTTTATTTGTAAGTTGTTACTATTTAGCTAATTTATTATAATGTTAATGGTGTAGTTTATTTCGTTTTCATAATTTTCAATACTGTCGCATTTTAAGAGTACTTTACGGATTTGGCGTGGGAGGTCGTTAATGTTAATTAAAAATAACAAAGGCCCAAGGACGCTTCCCTGTGGTACACCGAATTTAATTTCTCTATTGGAAGACTCGTATTTTTATTCTAATTTAGACTTGACACATATTTTATAAATTTCTGTCCTCTGTTTGCGACCGGTTAAATAAGTTTTTATTAGGTTCAGGATATTACCTCGAATACCATAGGTGTTTAATTTTTGAAGCTTATTTTGTTACTTTTGTCTTTACGTATGCTGCACCGGTTGACGTCATCGCGTCAACCCCGGCTATCCCTGAAAACCAGCGCTGGGACAGTCACGCATCAGGCCGTAGCATTATTTACGTTTTGCGTGGATGTCACGCATATTTTTCCCCAACTTGATCTTTCTGTGCGTTATGTTTACAACAAATAAACGTAATTTCTTTCTTTTCTTTTTACCCGACTGCGCCAGAAGGAGGGTTATGTTTTTCGAGAGTATGTATGTATGTATAATTGTTTGGCACGCTCTGCAGCCTGAACGGCTCGATAGATTTTAGCTTGAGAGGTGTCGTTCGATTTGCATTTACTGTGAGAGTGACACTGGGTATATCAAAATAAAAAAACAAAATGGCGGATTTTTGGCGCCAAATTCAAATGTTTGATACGCTCTGCGGCCTGAACGGCTCGATGGATTTTATTTTGCGAGGTGTCGTTAGATTCGTAATTACGGTGAAAATGATATCGTAATAAAAAAATAAAAAACGGTAATTAAAAAAATTAAAAAACCCGACTGCTTTTCTGAGTATACCTGGAAAAGCCCTAACACAAGAAAGTAGTTGTACCCGATTGCACTTAACTTAAGAATCGCCAGTTGCTAAGGCGATGCTTATAAGCAGATAAATTGTAGCAGTCGGGACCCATTCTAGAAATGGAGGCTTAGTGAATTGAGAGCACATACCTATACATTGCAGATTACTCCAATCTACTGACTAGACGGCTGACTTTCTAGAATGGGTCTCAATTGCTGCAATTTATCTGCTTATAAGCATCGCCTTAGCAACTGGCGATTCTTAAGTTAAGTGCAATCGGGTACAACGACTTTCTTGTATTAGGGCTTTTCCATGAATACTTAGAGAAGCAGTCGGGATTTTTTGGTTTTTTAAATTGCCGTTTTTTAACATCACGTAGTTAAGGCTGATAGTTAAGGCTGCTAAGTAAACATTGAACCAATTTTTCAATCCAGTACTGGAATCCAGTGAAACTTGATCGATATTGGATCAATGTAAAGACTGAAGAGTCTTTACATTGATCCAATATCTTCAATCCAGTCCAGCATCGCAAGAGGATAGGCAGAGCAGTCGCTTTTTCAATCCAGTTCCACTCTGGCTTCAAACGCTGGACTATTTAGTAGATAAATGTAAAATTATAAATAACAATACCTACTAGAACAATGTTAGGTGAGGGCCTCCGACAGGTGCTTTAATAAGTGTTAAGGCGGAGATTTCGGGAAAACGCTCAAAAAGGTGGTTTTTTAAAGCTGTGTATCTCTTTAACTGTAAATAATTTTGAAAGCAAAAAAATATATGATCTATTCGAGTCTTTTTTGCATACATTGATGGAACTCAAAACATAATTAAACATACTTTAATGCATCAAAGTCACCTCTTAATTATCTTTAAAATCGGTTTATCCCTTCAATAACAGTTATAAACATAATTCGAAATATACCATAAAATTCCAAATGCCAAACTGCATCCAATGATGGATTATTTATTATTAAATAGTTAATATCCAATTTATTACGACGTTATTTGCATTTTTTCGACATACGCTTGCTCATTTGTTATTCGAATTTATTACAACAGATTTTATCCCGTAACAGATTGTAATAAGAACTATTATCGCTCAAAACGACAATATTTAAATTAACAGGGCCTTAAATTACTTCATCACCACTGCTCCCAAAACTGTAAAGGAGAAAACCGGCATGTCCTAGAACTAACAATTCGAAGACATGTGAGATTTATCAACCCGCATTGAGCCGGTGTGGTGGATTATGGCCTACTCCCACACACCGAGAGGAGGCCTGCGGCCCAGCAGTGGGAACAGGACAGACTGATTATGTGTTGACGAGTGACAACACGTTTTATTTGATATGTATGTATGTATAATTGTTTGGCACGCTCTGCAGCCTGAACGGCTCGATGGATTTTAGCTTGAGAGGTGTCGTTAGATTTGCATTTACTGTGAGAGTCACACTGGGTATATCAAAATAAAAAAATAAAAAAATGGCGGATTTTTGGCGCCAAATTCAAATGTTTGCCACGCTTATGGCCTACTCCCACACGCCGAGAGGAGGCCTGTGGCCCAGCAGTGGGAACACGACAGACTGATTATGTGTTGACGAGTGACAACACGTTTTACATACGAAGTCACTAACATATTGGCCCTTTCAGACTTCAAAAATATTTGAACGTCAAAAAAGTTCGCAATATTGTGACAACCATAAGCATCATTAAATTGTGGTTAACATTTATATTCATTAACATGTGATTGCTATTTCTCATAATTTTTCATATTATTTAATAATAATAATAATAATCGTTTTTATTGGGAACAAAAAAACAAACATACAAAGACAAACAATGTTAAACGATGATAGCTGCAAAAGCTAAAACTGTAGCGCAGCTACCAACGCCCGACTCCTAGTGAGAGGGTAGGTTGTTCCAAGACTAAAGCATAACAAAGGTCTTTTAAAAACAAGGATTGAAAAAAAAAAATAAAAACTAAAGAAAAACTATTGCAGCATATATTATTCAACTATTCACATGAGGACATATTTTTGATCCATAGATTCTATAGAATTTATTGAGCTATCCGACGCTCACAATATTTTGAATTCTTGACAGTGCCAATATATTAATAAACTCGACTGTATGTCATATTGGCCTTGTGGCAGTCTTTACTCAATAGTTATTTCCGTATCACCCAGTTGAACAAACATTGTCTAACTTGCAGGGTATCTTGGCGTTCGACATGACACACTCGAGTGCGAGCGCAAACTTGACTCAGGGTGGCCTCGGGTTTAACTTCGTGAACCTTCGGATGAAGAGCGCCCGCGGAGAGAGAGATCCACTTCGACGTCTATATTTACGCTTAAAATTCGATCATAATTATCAGAATAAAGGAATTCATGTTGCCATATTACTTTTGTGATGGTTTTATTTTTCCAACTTTTAACATAATTGATAATACTACCTAAATTTACAAATATATACCTACTACTTAAATATTCCATTAAAATCATGTAAATAATCCTAAAAAGTTGACGATAGCTAAGGATAGTCGTCAGCCTTATCCACACATTTGTAACGTGCGATATATTCCAGAAAAAAACGTAAGTACCTAACGTTCTGTGACTGTTATGAAAGGTAAGATAAATAGTAGAAACTTGCACTTATCTTATTTGTAAGGCTTATGAGTACCCTAATTACGTAACACACTAAATCAGAATCTAAATAATTTTGAAGGTTATTGCTAATCTGTTGCTTCATAATTATGTACGAAGAATTGTCTGCGCAGCAACTTCAATAACGCAATGAATGTTGTTGAACTGTCAAAGTTAAAATCATTCCTACGTTTAGTGTTACGTAATTACCCCGCTTATTGAACCCGAGAAAAAAATTATTTGTCCTCATTTTTGAGCAAACACGAGTAGATTATCTGCGAACTATTTTGACCTTTTCTAGATGTTTCTTCGTAGGCATTCTTATCAGAAACTATTGTTTAATAATTTGGCATTTAAACATCTTTTAAAATAACTGGAAGAGATAGCTTTATTGAACCTATGTACCCATAATTAAGAACAGACTTATCTATCTTGAATACAATAAGTATCATTCACGTATGTTCAGACTATATAGCTAACAGTGACTTGAATGTACTCTGGCAGCTGAGAGTATGTCAAGCTCACTCAAATGTCTCGCTGGTGGTGGCGTGTGTGTTGGATCATTGAGTTCCCTTCAAAATGGTTGAGCTAAATGGTGCTGCTCCATACGTCATGTTTGAGAACGGGCGCCGCCAGTAGGTAAGTAATCTCTTAACACCCACGGCTTATTTTAATTTCTGAATTGTTATTTTTAACCGACTTCAAAAAGGAGAAGGTTCTAAATTCGTCGGAACCTTTTTTTTATGTATGTTCCCCGATTAGTCGAAGATGGCTGGACCGATTTGGATTTGTTTTTGTTTGAAAGGGTATACCTCCCAGGTGGTCCCATGATCATCAAGTCAGGATCTGATGATGGGATCCTGGAGAAACAGAGATAACTTTTCAAATTTTATAGGTACACTTGAAGCGATTTGGGTAGCTTTTAGAAGAGTACTGTCTCGGAGTGATCCCATTTCAATTTGGTGAAGATCTGATGCAGAACGTAGGAGATAGGCAACGGAAATCCCCAATAAATGACAGCAAATCGACTGGTATTGCTGAAATCTCATGTCTGTCTATTGTTTACACCAGTTCATAACATAACATCACGCTGGTACGCTGTGAAGGGGTAAGCACATGTGAACCACTAAAAAGTGAAAAATAAAAACATTTTTCACAAACAAAACAACCGACTTCCAAAAAAACACTAGAAAGTGAAAAATAACTTTAATTTCGGAAGGCGGTGACAGAGAATTAAAGTAGGGGAAGGGTGTCCTCGTTGTCTCAAGTACTAGTTGTCAAAGTACAATATTTAAAAAAGTAAAAGGATTCGAGAAACGCACTCATTCACTTTTCCCAAAGCTTCCCAGTGCTACCAACATTAGAAAGTGTCATGGCCGCCAGACTCCGGTATCGACGTGTGTTGCAAAAATATAAAAATACCTTTGTTTATACTTTGAGGTAAGTCATTGACTACACTTATCTATATATTATAGAATTTCTTGTATAGTTTGAAACTGAAATTAGTCAATGTTAACGTTAGTATGGACGGTACCATAATTTGTTTCGTTTTGGAGATTATTTTTGTAATAAAGTATTTTTTAATGTTGTCGGCGAATGTTGTCTCAACAAAATTGGGGCTTGTTGTCACTGTGACAATCATCGACATCAGCGCCATCAAGAACTAAGCGTTCGACAACATGAAGGGACTAGCCTCGCACGAGCAACTAGCTTCAGTTCTCATAATGTTAGTTTGTTCCTTAATAACTTAGGATTTTTTTGGAGAAGTACAAGTTTCATATGTTTTGAAACTTGGTCAAGCAGTAAACCCAACGAGAAAGGGGTTCAATGTACAAAATGCAAGATGATGTAGAAGAGAATTTTTTTTTGGACGGGCAAATATATCGGAAATAGTGACAGCTGTCAAATCATGTCGTCGTTCATTCTTAGTTCGGGCCCCAAACAAACCTTATGTGGTTAGATGTTACGGTGTTGGAAACGCCCGTTACTTCGGCCTAAACTACGAACTGCGTGCTTAGGCAGGTGTGACGGTGTGAAGGGTAGGATGATACTAATGTCCAGGGGTCGCCCATATTCTCTCCTTCTGAACAATTTACCGGCCTTATAGTGATTACCACTGGGGATGTCCCAGTCGGGGCACGTGAGGGTACATTATAACAAGAACAGAATAGTTGTCAACTTGGCAAGCAGGCGATCGAAACCAGCTAAATTATTGCTATGTTGGTCTCGTGGCGTTAAGCGCGTCTACTGACCGTAGGATTCTTTCTTTATTCGATTTCGTCGTCGGGTAATGTTATTAGATTTTTCCATTAGATATTTTTCTTTGCAGCCAGGAGTGTGACTTTGCCTGACTTTTGCATTTTTTTTAAACACGGGGTTTTCAAGCATCAAGCAAAGTGTATTTATTGAAAAGGTCACATAGATCACACCATCACTTAGATTATTAAATATAACTGCCAAAATGTGGGGCTGTAAAATGGTACATACAGTTAGGGCAAATAATTGACAAGCAAACTGACACATTATGTCAATAAGCCATGTTATAGTCAATAAGCCATACATACGGTGTACATAATTAAGAGTATTCTATTATATTCCATTCTGCCAGAGAATGACAGCTGTTGTGATTTATAGACGGCCCAATTTAAGTTTACGAACTTAAATAGTCTAATCTAATCGAAACACTTCTACTTAGCTCTTCGGGAATCAGTGGTGATGACTAGTTATGAAAATCACGGAAGAACAAACCTTCGTAATCGTAATCGATACTCCAGAAGTCCAGAACATTCCCACGTAGTACAGATATTTTCCAATTGCCCAACCATTGGAGTTTTGTTTCAATTGGAGTAGGTACCTTTTTTTTTTTTTGGACGGAAATCTTCAAAAGGGGCACGGACTTTGAGGATAAGACCGGGGAGTGTGGGATTTTTACCTCACTAAAACCACCCCGGTGGTCATCTTTCACACATGGAAGGGGCGTCGTTACCTCTCAGAAGACCGATCCGAAGCCCCTTCTGTGCAACGCCTATTGGGGCACATCTCTGTGTAGACTGTAAAGGGGTCTTCCCGAAACCGAACTCTGCAAGTGCGCGAGGCAGCACGTGACCATTGTGCTCCGTCATCCCTGAGGTTACTCAGTGGGCGAACAGAATCCCCACTCTGAGCGCCCGCGACCTCAAATTCCTGCCTGCCTTCAATTATGCAGGCGGGGTTTCGGCGTTTTAGACGTCGAGGCGGTTACCTCTCCGACGCCTTCTTCTCCGAGTGGGATCAGCCCTCTCACGATCCCGCTCAGCAGCCTCTTTCTGGACCATCACGGTCTCACAGAAGGAAGCCATTTCCCCCCAGTTCTCCGACTCCCGCAGCATAGACCCAACTACTGCTGGAAGTGACAAATCTCGCCCGATTCTGTCGACTAGGATCTGTCTTTCAAAAGCCCACGCCGGGCATGCCTCTAGCGTGTGCTGTGCAGAATCGAAACTGCCTTCGCAATGGTGGCAATTTGTTGTGGCCTCTCGCCCAATCTTGTTTAGGTACTCACCGAAGCAACCGTGCCCGGTCAGCACCTGATTGAGCCTATAACTGATGCGGTCCCCTCTTTTCATCCAGGCTTCGAAATGCGGTAGGACGGCTTCGACAACGCGCTTACGCGAATATTGTGGCTGTTGTAGCCGCTCACGCCACCGCTCGAGCACGTGTCGCCGTTCTTCCCGCCTCAGCCGAACAACAGCGATTCCTGACACATAATTGCCACTTTGACGGCTAGCACGGATTCGGTTATAGACTCTTGCGTCCATATCCGCCAAGATGTCCAGTGGCGGAAAGCGTGCAAGGAGAGTTGCTGCCTCAAAGGATATAGTTCGGTATCCTCCTGCGATACGAATAGCCATTTTCCGCTGCAGGCTGTTGATTTTATTCCTGCAGCGTCGGACACCTGACAGCCTATTTGACCAAACAGGTGCCCCATAAAGGACCATCGATCGCACTACACCCGCATAGAGGCGGCGAACTTCTTCTCGAGGTCCACCGAGATTAGGCAATAGTCTGTGCAAAGCACCCACTGCCTTCCCGACGCGAGGAACCAGGCGTTCAAAGTGCTCTTCGAAGCCCCACCGACCGTCCAAGGTCAAGCCAAGATACTTGATATAGCGACCAACCTGGACTTACGCATTTCCCACTCTGACCAAAGATGCTGGGTGGCTCTCTGCTCCTCGGCAGTTTGTGAAACCAAAGCGCCTCAGTTTTATGTGGCGCTATCTCTAACCCCAGCCCGCGTATCGACGCCACAACTTTTGCCACTCCAAGTTCAGCCAGCTCGATGGTTTCTTCGTAGGTGTCCCCGCCGGCTAACACCAGGGTGTCATCCGCATAGCAAACGACATTAACGCCAACGGGGAGAACAACACGCAAGACCACATCATAAGCGAGATTCCACAAGAAAGGACCCAAAACTGACCCCTGTGGAACCCCACATGTAATCTTCTTGCGATGAACGCTACCATCTCACCCCACATAGCGAATATGTCGATTGCGAAGGTACGCCCCGACGATGCTCTGTAGGTAAGGTGGCACTTTGTGATGTACAAGTGCTGCCCTAATCGCATCCCAAGGCAGAGCGTTAAAGGCGTTGACGATAACCAAACTTACCGCTAACACCACCCCACCCCGGGATACCACCTGTTCTGACAGTGAGCGGACGCGCAAGATCGCATCCACAGTAGAACGCTGCTGCCGGAAGCCATACTGGCAATCGGAGAGGTCGGGACCAACACGTGATAGATGCCCGACTAGCCTTTCGGCAACTATTCTTTCGAATAGTTTGGAAACCTCGTCGAGCAGGCAAATGGGACGATAAGCAGAGGGAGACTCTGAGTCTCTACCTTCTTTCCTCAACAACACATGCCTGCACTGAGGCAACTGTTAAACAACCGTCTTAGGCGGTCCCCCAGAGCAGCCAAAGCCAAAACCCAAGCCCACCCAGGGATACAATCTGGGCCTGGCGCGGTGTTACGAGCCCCCAAACGTCTCACGGCTCGGTCTAGCTCGCTTTCAGTCACCCCCAACTCGTCAGACCAATCTGAAGAAGACAAGAGTGGCGAGGGACTGTCCCTAACTACTGGAAAGAGCGTGCTTACAACTCTCTCCAGTAGATCTGGATCCATGGTTTCTGTGATAGGGGGGACCCATGGACGCAATTTGCTCATGACCATCTTATAAGCTCTTCCCCATGGATCCCTATCCAGCCCCTCGAGAAGCTCCTTCCAGGATCTTGACCTGGTGTCCGCGATGGCGTGTTGGAGATCCATTGTAGTCTCCCGATACACTCTATAGCATCTGGCTATTTCCTCCTCTGTAGCTCTCGGCACGCAACTGCGCAATATCTTCTGACCACCAGTAAACCGCACCAGGACGCTGGGCGCACCTGACCCGGGGCATGGAAGCGTCGCAAATCAATGCCATCTTATCCCGGAACCAGACCGCCTCTTCTTCTGGATCGGGCAAGGTCCCTTGAGAACCTATATCTTCCGGCCATGCCGCAACGTTAGCAGCTGCGACGAGCATGTCTCGTCTGAGCCGTTTGAGAGCCCATCGTCGCGCCGGTGGGTTAGAACTTGGACGGTCTTGGCCGTCTAAAGGGTGGAATCTAACATTAAAACTAATGTGGCGATCTATCTCCTCCACTACTCTCCACTCCGACACCATGCGGGCAACTGAAGGAGTTGCCCAAGAGAGATCCACAATTGACTCCCCCTGCCACCGAACGCATGTGGATACGGACCCCTGGTTCAGAAGTCGGAGGTCAAGCGACGCAGCCCAATTTTGTACTGCATTTCCCCTCGGTCAGTCCTGGGTGCTCCCCAGGACAGACTAGTATTGGGTGATTAGATTAGTATTGGGTGACGGTGCTAGTATTGGGTGATTTCAATGCTCACTCTGGAGAGTGAGCATTGAAATCACCCAATACTAGCACCGGACGGGGTGAGCATTTGTATCGAATACAGTTCGCGACCCTGTCCAGATATCTCTCGAATTCGGTGAGGGAAATATTGGGAGACACGTAGCAGCCCACTACGGCCAGAGGTCCCCATTCCACTGCAACAAATCCTTGCCCTCTGTCTAGTACGGAGCAGTGCAGCTCACCGCTTCCACCAGCCCAGTAAACGGCGACAGAGTCCGCGGTGTCCCGGAACCAGCAAGGATGGTCCCGAAGGCCGTAGGGCTCCGCTACCACCGCCAAAACAACCGACCACTCCGCAACAGTCTGCAGAAAAAGATAACATAATTTTACGCACACCAACGTACAAATTCTACACTAATAGTTATTTATACAATTCCAGAGTAGAAACTTTCAATAACTTGTTATATCTGGATACAACTACTCATGGACATGCTTATTTTCTAGATAGTAACAAGAATTTAAAATACGATGATACCATGTTCAATAGACGCACAGGTATGATAAATTACTTCGGAATTAAATCTATTTTTAATGATATTTATAATATGATTTCTTATATTCAAAGTTTCAATACTGAGAATGAAATATGTGGACTCGACATAAATGACAAAATGTATCCAATTACAACTCGTATAAATTTAAGACAACATCCGCGACTAGTACAGAGAGACAAAACTCGCAGTTTTTTCTGTAATACTCTCAATATTCTGCACCAAAATATTGCCGGCTTGCTGAACAAATCGGACTTATTGACTATTCAATTAAAAAACCTTGAAAAGCAAGGAACTATTGTAGACGTTCTTTGTATAACTGAACATTTTATTGCATCTGGCCATGAAAGTTTACTGTACCTTCCTGATTTCCATCCCGCCGCTTTCTTTTGTCGCAAAACAAATCGCGGAGGGACTTGTATTCTAGTTGGAACTGGGCATCATTATAAAGATCTACCAGATATTGCTAAACACTCTGTGTCAGGCGTTTTTGAAATTTGTAGAATGGAATTGACATCTCACTCTATTAAAGTAATCTGTGTTTATAGAATTCCTAAATACAATTATTTGACATTTTATGATAAGCTTGACAATGTTTTGAATAAGTTATGTTTGTTAAATAGAAAAAACATTGCTATATGTGGCGATTTAAATATTGATACGTTAAAAAGGAATAGGACTACTTTGGAACTAGAGAACTTTCTACTGAGCTACAACTTGACATTAGAAATAAATCAACCTACCCGGCTTAGTAGTAACACATGTATCGATCATTTCGCGCATAACATACGAAGAAGATGTAAAGCTGAAATTATAAATCTCATCCTTTCTGATCACACGTCACAAATACTCAGGGTTCCCATAAATAGAACATGCCGCTTAAAATTTTGGAATCTCAAAAAATTCCGAGCATGCATTCGAAGTTTCACTTTTAAGGATGTATACGAAAGTAACGATGCCAATGTAGCTTACAAAAGATTTTATGAAACGTTCTCCCTATTCTACAAACTTTGCTTTCCTCATAAAATAATAACTATTCATACTAATAAAAACGTAAAATGGGTATCGCGTGGCTTAAAAAGCTGTAGTAAAAAACAAAGAAAATTACTATGGACATATAGACTAAATCTTGTAATAAAAAATAAAAGTAATTTTAAAAAATACTCATTACAATATAAGAAAATCATAAGACTAACACAAAAAGCTCAAAATGATATCTTTATAAAAAACTCGCAGAACAAGTCGAAAGCTACATGGCAAATAGTCAATAGACCTAAAAATAACTCTCCTAAAGAACAAATAATGACCATTAATAAATCTGACCTGACCTTTTCAAAAGCCTCTGACATTGCAAATGCAATGCAAAAATAATTATTTTATAGATGAAATTGAGAATAATATAAAAACTGACATAAAATTTGACAATAAATTAGACAATATGACAAGGCAATCCATGTTTATGCAGCCTGTTCTAACAGCCGACATTGTTTCAGCTATAGGATCACTTAAAAATACAAGTACTGTAGGATTTGACGGTATGTCAACAAAGGTGATAAAATTTGTAAATGAACTTATAGCACCCGTACTAGCACATATTATGCACCTTGGCATTGTTGACGGAGTTTATCCTGAAGACTTGAAGAAAGTTATTATTAAACCACTTCATAAAAAAGATAACAAAATCGATATGAAGAACTATTATTATTATTATTATAAACATTTATTTCAGACCAGGTCCATAAAACTTGTTAGTAACAATATTCTTAAAACTAATGTTAGTACTTATTCAAAAAACAAAACAAATTAAACTACGACATGAAGCCGCATCCTTCTTTGCAGCATGGGAGACTCCCCACGATCTGCAAATACACCCAGTATAGAGTTGGAACTACCACGAACGCGAGTGAGTAGGGAAGCACATCTTTTCCTTACGACAGCAGCAAATCCATCAACCCGCGCCTCAGCAAACATCCCAGACGCACTGCAACGCCATGGCAGCCCCAACTGTACCCTGAGTGCATTGTTGTATTGGACGCGCAGGTCGCTGTATGCCCGCTGCGAATAACTGACCCACAGGCTGCAGGTGTAAAAAGATTGGCAATATGCTTTAAACAGCGTGATCTTAACCGCATTTGTACACCGAGCAAACCTGCGAGCCAGCATGTTACAACGGACAGCCAGCGACCGGCGTTCCCTTTCTATGTCCACATTATCACTTAAATCATCGGTGACCCAGTGACCCAAATATTTAAATTTAGAAACCCTGCACAGTGGAGTACCATAAAGTGACACATTCGGAAATGCTGGGTAAGAAAAACCACTTGCTTTGAGGAGCATAAATTCACTCTTCCCAACATTATACTTGAGCCCATGAGCCACCGCATAGGATTCACAAATAGACACTAGCTGCCTCATGACACTAATTGATGGACTTAGCAAAACCACGTCGTCCGCGTAGCTAATGTTATTGGTACACACTCCGTCAATATGACATCCGACCATGGTGCTGCTGAACTCACCAATCAGCCGGTTAATGTACAGGTTGAACAGGCGAGGTGAGCTTAACCCCCCCTGCCTCACTCCGCATTCCAACCGATACACACTCGACAGAGAACCGTTCCACCTCACACAATTGCATTGATTGCTATACCAAAACTTAAATATCGACAAAACTTCAGCAGGTAAAGACGTTTCAGACAGCAGCTTATCCCACAACACATCGTAACTGACAAGATCGAATGCCTTCAATAGGTCCAAAGAACAGGCAAAAACAGGCGTTTTTCTATCCTTGTAGTACTGCACAGTCTGCTTTAGACACAATATAGCGCTTTCAGTGGACAGCCCCGGCCTAAAGCCAAACTGAGCGTCGTGTATTTGGAGATGCTTTGCCAATTGTTTGTCAAGCAAACTATCCAGCACCTTGGCTGAAACAGTTGCCAAGGATATAGGCGTGTAATTGGAGACATCAGAGGCATTTCCAGTTTTATTTTTAATAACAGGGACCACAGCTGTAAACATGAGACCATCTGGTAAATAACAGTGACTGACACACAAATTAAGAAACATAGCGAGTACACGCGGCAGGTGCACCCCGGCAAATTTCAGATGTTCGATACTGAGGCCATCGTGACCTGGTGACTTACCTCTCTTCATTGAATTTATCACCGAAGCAACTTCCTTAGGAGTAAAACAAACGTCAATGTCCCCAGAAATGGCCTCAGCATCGCCAACCCGGGTCGCCCTAACAAGTGGTGACTCAACCTTAAAGTGTTGCTTAAATAAGTTAGCTATTTCTGACGACTCGTGCACGCCCGCCACGCTCACCGGAAAACTAGACCGCGGATTTAACTTATTGGTTGCCTTCCAAAACGCACCAAATTGCTTCTCTGGCTGATTTTTAGCTATAATATTCATTTTTATTTGTTTTTCATTGTCCTGGCAATATTTAAGCTTGTCTTTAAAAACCTTTCTGGATTCATGTTTGTGCAAATGTACCCCGATGTAGGTTTGCTATGTAGCACCCAAGTCTGAAAATGCATGCGGGCTTCCCTGTGAGCGTCACGCACATGCAAATTCCAACCAACCACATATTTCCTTTTACAGCCTATGTTATCAGAACCAACATAAGTAAGATCTGCGCCTTCTTTCAAAATACTTATAACCGTTTCGTACATTTCATTTAAAGGTCTGTGTTGGCTAGTATCCGAGCCAATAGCAAAAATTTCTATATTTTCGAAAATCTTCGAAAAAAAAAAATATAAGGCTCTGTATTGCTATCTCAATAAATTTAACTTACTATGCAAGGAACAAAATGGCTTTAGAAAGAATACCACGATCAACATGGCTATTTTTGATTTTTTGCATGGCATTATGTTAGCAGTAGACCAAGAAACTCCTATTTGTGCTATTTACACAGATATGACTAAAGCCTTCGATTACGTAAAGCACGATGTCTTATTAGACAAACTGCGTAGCTATGGTATCAGAGGTAACATTTTAAAACTACTCGAATCCTATATCTCCAACAGAATGCAATGTACAGAGATTGCCAGAATATGTGACAAAACAAAATTTGAAAGGAGTTTTTTATCTCATTCTAGATTAATAAAGTTTGCTGTCCCACAGGGCAGCGTCCTTGGGCCACCTCTCTTCTTAATCTATATAAACGGTATAAGGTAACGCAACATCAAATGGTGATGTTTGCAGATGACAGTACTGCCATAGTGAAATGTATTGATCGCAATATTTATCAAGATGACATAAATAATACTCTATCGGACATAATTAATTGGCTTGACAAAAATAATTTAGTTATAAACTTAAAGAAAACCAGAATAATGCACTTTCACCATAGAACTGAAGTACCAAAAGTAAATATCAGACATAGTAACTGTGACATTGAAGAAGCTAAATAAGCAAAATTCTTAGGTTTATTCCTTGACAACCAGCTTAACTGGAAGGCCCACATTGATGACCTAAGTAAGAAAATAAATAAATCAGCATACGCACTTTTCCAAATTGCTAGAAAAATAAATATGGATGCGCTACTACTTAGAATAGAATAGAAAGCATTTATTCGACACAGACACAACACAACAGCAACAAACACATAAAAAAGAACAATAAACATGACAATAAAATTGCAGTAAAAAGTGCTGAGCGTGCCCATACCGAAAGGGTTGCCATCTCAGCATTTGCTGGGCGTCAGACACCCAGCGCTGGTTTTCAGTTGGCACCCTGCAGTGACACACGGACGTAGGCAAATAAAAAAGATACATACTTGAAGATAGTAACAAAAAATATTTAAAAATACGTAAATAAATAATAAATAAAAGATTTTTGTGTGCTACTTAGTTCAGAGATTTTTTTTTTAATACCCACGAATCTACAATAAAAAAAAATAGTGCCTGTCACTTGACGCAGTGACACATCATCGAGAAGCCGCAAAAAAAAGAAACGCCAGCGAGGGAAATGTGCTTTCCGTAAAATATTTCTATGTGCCAGTGAATTAATATTTCTAAGGCGTAAGACCGACCCACCTCCAGTCAAAGTTTATATTGTAACGGAAAAGAGAAGGTAAGATCGAAACCTTGTGGTTTTTGGAGACACCGCATCACATCCAGCCTAAAATAAGGTTAGTTTCTATAATATGAGATCATTAAAAATAAAGAAGACTTACTTAAATTTGTAATCGATTGAACATAAACTATTAGATTAATTATAATTATGTATAAATAGCTATTGGATTAAATAAAAGATTTATCAATATTAATGTCATTAAATTCAATTTGTGAATTTAAAAAGAATTTCTTAAGTTTAGCCTTAAATGTACTAATGTTTTTTAGGTCCCTAATGGGTGGGGGAATGTTGTTCCAACATTTGGATGCCGCGTAACGAAAGCTTCCTCGGAAGGCTGCAGTACGGTGATGCGGGGTAGCCAGCTGCTGAGCACAACGCCTAGCTTTGCGCTGCCGGTGACTATTTACCCACACAAGCTTCGAGTACAGGTATGATGGACATTTACACTTGATAACGCCGAAAAGAAGACAGGCTAAGTGTAACTTCCGACGGGATTTCATTTTTAAAATATTATTTTTGTTTAGAAATGGTGTAATGTGGCTCCTTGGTGGTACATTAAAGCAAAATCGCGCGCAAGCATTCTGAACCCTTTGAATTAGTCGTACGGTACGTGCTAGAAGTCGAGGTCCTACCACAGTATCGGCATAATTTAACTTAGATAGAACCAAATTAGATAGTTAAATAGTTGCATATCACGGCTTAGTAGCCTCAATTTTACGATATGGTATTATTTTTTGGGGCAATTCTACTGATAAAGATATCGTTTTTAAGGCACAAAAAAGATGCATAAGATCAATGTGTGGTCTGAAAATTGATGATAGCTGTGTACCATCATTTAAATCGCTCAGAACACTTACCTTACCCTCATTATACATTTTTGAAATTCGTGTTTTCGTCAAAACAAACATGAGGTTGTTCGAACAAGTGTCAACGTTACGAGATATTGCGATTCGTAGCCAATACGCAAACTTTTTAAGCAATCAGCGCTGTAACACTGCCTTAGTGGGAAAGAGCGTTTTAGGCATGGCTCCGCGCATTTACAACAAATTACCAGATGTCATAAAAAAATTGAATGTTACACAATTCAAAAAAAAAAAACAAAAAAAAAATTAAAACTGTTATTAATTGAAAAATGTTATTATACGACTGATGAATTCCTAAATGATGAATTGATGTAGACTTATTTATTTGACTGAATATTGTGACTAATTGTAATTTATGATTATTTATTTATGCATTGACCGTAGAAACCATTCCACATAGTGACATTTTTAATTTTTGTTTTTATTTTTTATTATAATTCTATTCACTTTTGACATAACAACCAAATATTTTATGTTTACCTCTCGCATATTCATTATTTTATTTCGCATGCAACCATATTTGTACGCCTCTTGGCATAACATAGCGACCTATGACTCTAATTTAAGAACTGTATAATACACGACCTATGTTACACAAATAAAAATGATTTGATTTGATTTGATTTGATTTGAACGATACCGCATGACGGGAACCTCGTGAAAGCCGGGAAAGATAAACAAATCAAGTATCTTAACTTGGCTCGCGAGGTTGTCGACATGTGGGATGGGTCTCAGCGATCATTGTACCGATAGTCGTTACAGCCAATGGTTTGATAGCCAAGAGCCTCGACCAACACCTAAAAAGGCTACCGTTGGGCAACTGGATCAATGGTGTGATCCAAAAAGCAGTACGTCTGGACACGGCTCGCATTGTTAGGAGGTTCTTCTCTTTGGAGCTCCGACCTTGTAGCTTGGACCCTGTTTCCGATACCAGTAGGCTACTATTCGCTTTGGCATGGCGAACTTACTTCATCGTTCTCTGACCGACTCCTTATCAATTCAAAAGTGCCACAGGTGTAATTGGTTTAACTGAAATAAACGCTTGAGTTTTACTTTGAGTACTTCCAAATCCGCACTTGCTAATCTACCAAACTTTCTACTCAGTTTGGGTGACAGATTCTCAACCAGCTTCAATATCGTAGAGAATTTTATATTTTCTTCTTCATTCAACTTTTTTTTTGGAAAAATGTTTTTGATTTCGTCATTTTCTAGTTATGAAATACTTCTGTCACCTACCTGACACAAATTCGTATGTAATAGTGACAGGGAGTATTAGAACAATAACAAGATGCACATGGTGGATTAAATACAGATGATCGAAGCTAACGCAGAAACTACCAGCAAAGTCAATGTATGGGACCACCCCTGAGGCATAACCTATCCATTAAAAAAGTTTTTTTTGTAATCGATCTAAACTGCCGGAGATATCACAGCATACCTACCTATAAATAAAAAATAACTGTAAAAAACAGACGAATTGAGAACTATTTTAAATCGACCTTTTATTTTAAATCGTCTTCAAAAAGGAGCCTCCTGCTCCTGTTTCAAGACGATTTAAAATAAAAGGGCGGCCTACTCCCACTCGCCGAGAGGAGGCCTGTGGTCCAGCAGTGGGAACAGTACAGGCTGTTTATGTATTAACGAGTGATAACTCTTTGTACATTCGAGTTCATTAATATATTGGTCCTCTCAGGCTTCAAAAATATATGAACATCAAAAAGTTCACAATATTGTGACAACTATAAGCATCATTAATTTATGGTTAGCGTTTATATTTATTAATATGTGACTGCTTTTCTCATAATTTTTCACAGTATTGCCTATTGCATAATATATGCTGTGAATTATCACAGCATATATTATGGAACCGTTCACATGAGGACATATTTTTGATCTACAGGTTCTATAGAATTTATTGAGCTATCCGACGCTCACAATATTTTGAATCCTTGACAGTGCCAATACATTAATGAACTCGACTGTATGTCATATTGGCCTTGTGGCAGTCTATGCTCAATAGTTATTGCTGTATGGCCCACTTGAACAAACATTGTCCAACTTGCAGGGTATCTTGGCGTTCGACATGACACACTCGAGTGCGAGCGCAAACGTGACTCAGGGTGGCCTCGGGTTTAACTTCGTGAACCTTCGGATGAAGAGCGCCCGCGGAAAGAAGATCCACTTCAACGTCTATATTTACGCTTAAAATTCGATCATAATTATCAGAATAAAGGAATTCATGTTGCCATATTACTTTTGTGATGGTTTTATTTTCTCAACTTTTAACAAAATTGATAATACTACCTAAATTTACATATATATACCTACTACTTAAATATTCCATTAAAATCATGTAAATAATCCTAAAAAGTTGACGATAGCTAAGGGTAGTCGTCAGCCTTATCCACACATTTGTAACGTGCGATATATTCCAGAAAAAAACGTAAGTACCTAAGGTTCTGTGACTGTTATGAAAGGTAAGATAAATAGTAGAAACTTGCACTTATCTTATTTGTAAGGCTTATGAGTACCCTAATTACGTAACACACTAAATCAGAATCTGAATAATATTAAAGGTTATTGCTAATCTGTTGCTTCATATGTTCGAAAATTTGTCTGCGCAGCAACTTAAATAACCCAATGAATCATTCCTACGTTTATTGATACGGATACGGAATTACGCCGCATACTGTACCCTAGATAAGAACGAGGAAAAATATTTGTTACATCTAGACAGGCCTGCTGGCAGGCGCTGGCAACACTGTCGGCGTGCCCTCTCACCACTGACTAGCCCCTCCACGCACTTCACTACGCCATGACGGGAAATCGTGCATAAATAAGCGTGCACGTCTCATTATCGCTCTCTTTTCACAAGGACTACTGATCAGGTCGAACCTCCGTCAATTTAATATTTGATTTGTGCTGATTTCTGTTGAAAACCTAATACGTTGATTTATATTGTACCTAATCAAATAATAAAACTTAAATATTTATGTACCTACCTATAATGATTTTATTTTAAATATGTTGCTGTGATTAGTGTTGATAATTAATTAAAATCATTTACTAAGATAATTAGAATTTAATTTATTATAAACCCTATGTCTAATCAGTTGTAACAGTTTCAGAAGTGGGATTACTCGTTCATCATGAAGAGGCATCGAGCTAGAAGCAGTAGCAGTGAATCTGATGATTCTGATGTGCAAGCTGCAGCAAAGCGGGCAGTACCGTCTACCTACGGAGAAACATCGAGTAGTAAACTAGAACAATTGGTAAACGAAAAAGTTGAAGGTATGATGAACAAATTCTTAAGCACAACACGTGAAAATAGAAGTGACAGTGTTAAAGGTGACATAATTATTCCGTTATTTGATCCGGATGATAAAGACAATAACGTGTTTGTTTGGCTGAAGAAAATCAACCAGTTGGGTGATATCTATGGCTGGGATGAGGCAAAGCGCTCGTATTACATGCAGACTAGATTGGATGGTTCAGCTAGACGTTGGTATAATAGGCTAGATAATTACGACCTTACGTGGTGCGAGTGGCAAGAACTTTTGAAACGTACGTTTCCTAGGATGTTTGAATTTGCAGAATTAATTGAAGAATTAGTCTGTCGTAAGAAAGAACCAAAAGAGACTATGAGTAAATACTTTTATGATAAATTAGCAATGTGCCGTAGATGTAGGTTCGATGACAGTGCCGCGGTTTCGTGTATTATTCGCGGCCTACCCTCTGAATTACAAGCTAGCGCTAAAGCTATGAAAAGTACAAACCCAGAAGAACTTTATTGTCAGTTTTTGGTGACTATGGAAAACTATCAGTCCCATCCATCACGATTTCGTGAGAACGACCAACGTGTTTTGCGACATCCTTATAATGTAACCAGTACTTCGAAGCCAGCTGAGAAAAAAACGTGCGATTCTCCTTCAGGTCAAATTAAATGCTACCGCTGTAATACTGAAGGCCATTTGGTTAGGGATTGCACTAACCCTGACACTCGGTCATGTAAAAACTGTGGGAAGACTGGGCATATTGCAAGATTTTGTAGGCAGAATGTTCATATTGATTCAAATAAAATAAAAGAAGTAAAAGTTATACAAAGTTTTAACGATTTGTACTTTAAAGACATAACGGTAAATGGGATAAAGGCTATTGCATACTTAGACACTGGAGCACAGAGTAATGTCATAAGTTATAGTTTTGCGAAGTTATTACAGTGTATTATCGAACCAAGTGATAAAATTTTAAAAGGTTTTACTGGCACTCCAATACCCGCACTAGGCGAAATAAAAATTAATATTTCCATGGATGGTTTCTCTGTAAGAACGAGTGCTTTAGTTACTCATGTCGACCTGGGAAAAATCGATATATTATTAGGGCAGCCTGTCATTAACAGAGATGATGTATCCCTTGTAATAAATGGTAATTCTGTGATCCTTTCCCAAAATCACAATAATATCCAAGGCATAGCCGTAGAAAATACTGAACAAAGAATAGATCTCGTTTCCAAAAACAGTCTGAATATTCTTCCTAACGAAGCAGCAATGGTCCCGGTGCTAATTAATGGTGGATCAAAGGGAGTTGTAAACATTAATCCCCGTTATTTTAACCTCGCAGATCATGAGTACATTATCCCGGCGTCTGTGGTGGAGGGCTCCGAGGGTTTGCTCAGAGTTTACAACCTTGGGTCAAAAGTTGTGCAGTTTGCAGCTGGCCAAGTGGTGGCAAGAGGGCAATGCTGTGCCGAAATATTGCTAGAAGCTGAAGCTGGCTTGGTGAGTCAAATCTTACTATGTTGTTGGTCCAATTCTGACGCTGGGCTTCAAAGCCAAAATAATAGAGTTGTTGGTGGTTTCGTACCGAATTTTGCTGATACAGATGTGACAAAATTGGACCAAAAGGATATACTTTTAGTTGATGGTTTAAGGGCTGATAAGATGTGTATTGGTGGTGTTGATTTGGCAAATATAAACGTGGGTAATATAAGCGACGGCGATAAGCTACGTTTGTTTAATATTTTGTCTCAATATAGTTCTTGTTTTGCGTCTAAAACATCCGAATTAGGGCTCACAAGCCTAGCAGAGATGGAGATCAAATTGAACACTGATAAGCCTGTGTATCATCGCCCGTATAGACTATCTTTACCAGAACTTTCAAAAGTTCGTGAAAAAGTTAAAGATCTTTTAGAAGCCGGCATTATTAGGGAATCCAATTCAGATTTTGCGTCGCCCGTTGTATTAGTCAAAAAGAAAAATGGAGACATTAGGCTATGTGTAGATTATCGGGCCTTGAATGCAGTAACAATAAAAGATAGATTTCCTTTGCCTATAATTGATGACGAAATTTCTAAATTAACAGGTAAAAACTTCTTCACTAGTTTAGATTTGTCACAATCTTATCATCAATTACCCGTTTCCGAAAATTCGATTCACAAAACTGCTTTTATTACACCCGACGGGCAATATGAATACGTTCGGGTTCCGTTCGGTTTAGCCAATTCACCTGCGGTTTTTCAACGTTTAATGAATAAAATTATTACTAAGGTTAACAAAATGGGTGATGGTGATCATATTCTGGCATTCATGGATGATATTTTATTACCAAGCAGCGATATTCCACGAGGTTTAGAGCTACTAGAACTTCTCCTTAAAGTATTACGCGAGGCCAATCTTAAACTCAATATGGAAAAGTGTTCTTTTCTTCAGACTGAATTAAATTATCTCGGTCATTACGTTTCTAAGGATGGCATTAAGCCAGGTGATCATAAAATAAAATCTGTGCGTGATTTTCCGACCCCATCTAATGTTCACCAAGTGAGGCAATTCGTTGGTCTTTGTTCGTTCTTTAGAAAGTTTATACGTAATTTTTCCCTTATTGCTAAACCCCTTACAGACCTTACAAAGAAAAATATGACCTGGTCATGGGGAGAAGCCCAAGATAAAGCTTTTAAAGATCTCAAGTCTAGTTTAGTGTCGCAACCAGTTTTAGCAATCTATGATAGAAATTTGCACACAGAACTCCATACAGATGCAAGTAAGTTCGGTGTAGCAGGAATTTTGCTTCAGCGTCAAATAGATAACTCTTTAAAACCTGTAATGTACTTTAGTCGCACCACTACCCGTGAAGAACAGAATTATCACAGTTACGAATTAGAGACTCTGGCAGTTGTTGAGTCACTAAAAAGGTTCAAAGTTTATTTGTTAGGTATTAAGGTAAAAATATTAACCGATTGTGTTGCTATACGTCACACTTTTGTCAAAAAAGATTTAGTTCCGAGAATTGCACGCTGGTGGCTGCAAATTCAAGAGTTTGATTTAGAAATAGAATATAGGGCTGGAGACAAAATGAGGCACGTTGATGCGCTGAGCCGTAACCCAGTAGAGCCCACGTTTATGTTCTGTCTGCTGATGATTGGTTTCTTACTGTTCAAATGCAGGATCCTAAGATATGTAACATTATCAGCCAATTGCGTGGACCTAATGCGAATGCAGACATATTGAATAATTACAAAATAAGTAATGAACGTTTGTATAAGAAAACTTTGCATGGGGATCGTTTGTTAGTCCCTTGTAATGCTCGTTGGAAGCTTTTGCAAAAATATCACGATAATATGGGGCACAGTGGATTGAAAAAATGCGATAGTACAATAAAAGATAAATTTTGGTTTCTTAAAATGACTAAGTTCATTAAGAAATATGTCACTTCGTGTTTGGATTGCGCTTTTCGGAAAGGACATTATGGAAAACTGGAAGGAAAATTAAATCCTATTCCAAAACCCGAGTTGCCAATGGATACTCTACATATTGACCATTTAGGGCCTTTTCCGAAGTCTAGTAAACACAATCAATATATTTTAGTAATTACATGTTCCTTCTCAAAATTTGTTATTGCCAGAGCAACACGCACCTTAAGTTCAGCTGAAACTATTCATATTTTACATGATGTATTTTCATTATTTGGTTTCCCTTCTACCATAGTGTCCGATCGTGGTCTTGCGTTTTGTAGCCGTTATTTTAAAGACTTTGCAGTTAAACACCTTATAAAACATGTGCTGACGTCAGTTGCCACACCAAGAGCTAACGGTCAGGTTGAGAGGGTCAATAGGACGATTTTAAATGGTTTAAGAACTAGCAGTGAGGAAAACAACTGGGACTGTTGCCTGCCTGATGTAGTTTTCGGTGTTAACAACACGTGCCATGAAACCACAGGTCAAGCCCCCTTTAATTTAATGTTCAAACATAAGAGTAAAGTATCAAATCTAGAAAATAGTGAAATAAATTTAAATATAGATAATAGAAGGGCAAAAGCCACTGCTAACATTAAACGTAAACAACAATTAATGAAACGTCAATTTGATAAGAAACGTAAAGAGGGTCGTATTTACAAGAAAGGGGACTTGGTCTTATGGCGTAATCCAAAAGGCTGTGGTCAGTCTGGAGTAAACACGAAGCTTGACGCTACGTACGCTGGGCCGTACGTAATAATTAAGTCACTTGGCCATGACCGGTATATGATACACAGTGTAAAAGGGTTTCGAGGGTACAAGAAATTTAGCACAGTAGTGGCTGTAGATTCTTTGAGGCCGTATGTAGCTGTTGTTGGTTCTGATAGTGATGAAGCTGACAGTGAATTAGATACAGAAGATCTCATAGATCTATTAGAAAGTTAACTAATGCACATCGTGTGGACACTTTGTTTCAGGACGGCCGAGCTGTTACATCTAGACAGGCCTGCTGGCAGGCGCTGGCAACACTGTCGGCGTGCCCTCTCACCACTGACTAGCCCCTCCACGCACTTCACTACGCCATGACGGGAAATCGTGCATAAATAAGCGTGCACGTCTCATTATCGCTCTCTTTTCACAAGGACTACTGATCAGGTCGAACCTCCGTCAATTTAATATTTGATTTGTGCTGATTTCTGTTGAAAACCTAATACGTTGATTTATATTGTACCTAATCAAATAATAAAACTTAAATATTTATGTACCTACCTATAATGATTTTATTTTAAATATGTTGCTGTGATTAGTGTTGATAATTAATTAAAATCATTTACTAAGATAATTAGAATTTAATTTATTATAAACCCTATGTCTAATCAGTTGTAACATATTATTTTCCACATTTTTGAGCCAACACGAGTAGATTATCTGCGAACTATTTTGACCTTTTCTAGATCTTTCTTTGTAGGCATTCTTATCACAAACGATTATTTAATAATTTGGCATTCAAAACATCTTTTAAAATAACTGGAAGAGATAGCTTTATTGGACCTATGTACCCATAATTAAGAACAGACTTATCTATCTTGAATACAATAAGTATCATTCACGTATGTTCAGACTATATAGCTAACAGTGACTTGAATGTACTCTGGCAGCTGAGAGTATGTCAAGCTCACTCAAATGTCTCGCTGGTGGTGGTGTGTGTGTTGGATCATTGAGTTCCCTTCAAAATGGTTGAGCTAAATGGTACTGCTCCATACGTAATGTTCGAGAACGGGCGCCGCCAGTAGGTAGGTAATCTCTTAACACCCACGGCTTATTTTAATTTCTAAATTGTTATTTTTAACCGACTTCAAAAAGGAGAAGGTTCTAAATTCGTCGGAACCTTTTTTTTATGTATGTTCCCCGATTAGTCGAAGATGGCTGAACCTATTTGGATTTGTTTTTGTTTGAAAGGGTATACCTCCCAGGTGGTCCCATGATCATCAAGTCAGGATCTGATGATGGAATCCTGGAGAAACAGATAACTTTTCAAATTTTATAGGCACACTTGAATCGATTTGGGTAGCTTTTGGAAGAGTACTGTCTCGGAGTGATCCCATTTCAATTTCGTGAAGATCTGATGCAGAACGTAGGAGATAGGCAACGGAACTCCCCAATAAATGATAACAAATCGACTGGTATTGCTGAAATCTCATGTCTGTCTATTGTTTACACCAGTTCATAACATTACATCACGCCGGTACGCTGTGAAGGGATAAGCACATGTGAACCACTAACAAGTGAAAAATAAAAACATTTTTCAGAAACAAAACAACCGACTTCCAAAAAAACACTACAAAGTGAAAAATAACTTTAATTTCGGAAGGCGGTGACAGAGAATTAAAATAGGGGAAGTGTGTCCTCGTTGTCTCAAGTACTAGTTGTCAAAAGTACAATATTTAAAAAAGTAAAAGGATTCGAGAAACGCACTCATTCACTTTTCCCAAAGCTTCCCAGTGCTACCAACATTAGAAAGTGTCATGGCCGCCAGACTCCGGTATCGACGTGTGTTGCCAAAAATATAAAAATACCTTTGTTTATACTTTGAGGTAAGTCATTGACTACACTTATCTATATATTATAGAATTTCTTGCATAGTTTGAAACTGAAATTAGTCAATGTTAACGTTACTATGGACGGTACCATAATTTGTTTCGTTTTGGAGATTATTTTTGTAATAATGTATTTTTAATGTTGTCGGCGAATGTTGTCTCAACAAAATTGGGGCTTGTTGTCACTGTGACAATCATCGACATCAGCGACATCAAGAACTAAGCGTTCGACAACATGAAGTGACTAGCCTCGCACGAGCAACTAGCTTCAGTTCTCATAATGTTAGTTTGTTCTTTAATAACTTAGGATTTTTTTTGAAGAAGTACAAGTTTCATATGTTTTGAAACTTGGTCAAGCAGTAAACCCAACGAGGAAGGGGTTCAATGTACAAAATGCAAGATGTGGGTACATAAGAAATGTGACGGGAACAAGGACTTATTTTATTGTTGCCTTTATTGTGTGTCCGGTGATGACAGTGATGTTAATAGCGGCCTGTGACAACAAGGACCGTGACCTGAGACAACCTACCCCACCCCGAGAGTAACTTGTCTCACTCGACTTTTATTTTAGATCTCTCAAGTTTTTTTTTAATTTAAAATTAAAAATGTTTATTTATATTTTGTGACAACTAGTACCCGTCTCCCCTACATATCACACACAGTCACCGACTTCCGAAATTAAAGCTATTTTTCACATTGTAATTTTTTTTTTTGTTTTAATTACACACGCTTTTAATATGCACGTCTTTTAACATCGTTCTCACATTGATAATTTAAACATGATGATGTAACCAACCTTTTGTAACAATATCATGATTTTAAAAGAGTGTCTATGGAGTTTTTTGCCCGTTCGTCGCCATAGGTACCTACTACGCTTTGGAATGGGCAACTAGCTTCATCTTTTTAACTCACCGACTTTGAATGTTGTAGTTTAGGCCGAAGTAACGGGCGTTTCCAACTCCGTAACATTTAACCACATAAGATTTGTTCGAAGCCCGAACTAAGAATGAATGAAGACACGGTTTGACAGCTGTCCCTACTCTCGTTAGGTTTTTGCCTGTCTGAAGAAATGAATTTGTCATTTATTTTGACAGATCATTTACTTTCGGAAGGGCCCGAATCTTTGTTGACTGAGCAGAAGGCTTAGCACGAGAACCATAGAGAAGTGTTTTATCAACGGAAGAGTAGACAAAGATGACGTGACCGTGCAGACAATTGACAGTTTTGTGCCGCGAAATGTAGACAATCAATCTATATTCTACGGTAGAGTAGAAATAAAAAAGCGTCATGCTAAGCCTGCTGGAGGCCTACACTCTAACTCCATCATAGAAGATACGGGCCCGTCCGAAAGTGGTTCGAAACTTTGAAGTGAATCCTAGAGCCGATTCATAATTTTTTTTAGACGGGCAAATACATCGGAAATAGTGACAGCTGTCAAATCATGTCGTCGTTCATTCTTAGTTCGGGCCCCAAACAAATCTTATGTGGTTAAATTTTACGGTGTTGGAAACGCCCGTTACTTCGGCCTAAACTACGAACTGCGTGCTTAGGCAGGTGTGACGGTGTGAAGGGTAGGATGATACTAATGTCCAGGGCTCGCGCATATTCTCTCCTTCTGAACAATTTACCGGCCTTATAGTGATTACCACTGGGGATGTCCCAGTCGGGGCACGTTAGGGTATAATAAAACAAAAACAGAATAGTTGTCAACTTGGCAAGCAGGCGATCGAAACCCGCTAAATTATTGCTATGTTGGTCTCGTGGCGTTAAGCGCGTCTACTGACCGTAGGATTCTTTCTTTATTCGATTTCGTTGTCGGGTAATGTTATTAGATTTTTCCATTAGATATGTTTCTTTGCAGCCAGGAGTGTGACTTTGCCTGTTTTTTGCATTTTTTTAAACACGGGGTTTTCAAGCATCAAGCAAAGTACCTATATTGAAAAGGTCACATAGATCACACCATCACTTAGATTATTAAATATAACTGCCAAAATTTGGGGCTGTAAAATGGTACATACAGTTAGGGCAAATAATTGACAAGCAAACTGACACATTATGTCAATAAGCCATGTTATAGTCAATGAATCCATACGGTGTACATAATTAAGAGTATTTGTAGGGGATTCTTATTGAAACACCTTATTACATACACTTTTCATTTATTAAGCCGCGCACTTATGGAATACTAACTCGTTTTATTTTTTTATTTTTTTTTTTTTTTTTTTTTTTTTTTGATATGGGCATCTCGTAGTTGACCTTGAGAGGCCGTAACTACTTAACCGGGCTTTCCTGCGGGGACTTTTAGTTTTTAGGCTAAGAGCCTCCAGCCAGGGCTTACAACTAAAATTTAAAACCTACAGCAACTGCGCACTGAGGGCACCCCCTGCGGGGTACGAGCCTCGGCTCAGGGAGTCACTTTTAGGGAGGGCAGCAAGTGGGGACAGGCTGGATCAATAATTTCTTTATTATTAATCATGGGGATTTTAACTCTACTTGCTCAGCTTCGGCGCGGGCTGGCACTTCTGCGGGCAAGGGACGGTTGGGGGAGGAATCGTTTACTCGGGGTCTTCGCGAGGCGCGAGGACCTCGGCGGCGAGGTCGGAAACACGGTCTGTTTTTGTGTGCTGTGCTGGTGGCCCTACTGCTTTCTTGAAGAAGAGTGATGGGGTCATCAGGGTCGGAGAGGACATGTCGCGGCCGGCGAATGCGACTGATTTTACTGGGGACATAACTAGCGGCCTTCGCAATCAATGGATTGCGGTGTTGCGCGGCGGATTCAAAGAAACGCTTTGAATTTCGTTTTAAGAATTGGGCTACAGTGGGGATTTTAAGGTCGAGATGGAGGATCTCGTTCCTAACATACCAGGGCGAGCCTGTGGCTTGACGGAGGAAACGGTTTTGTAGTGTCTGCATCCTATGGATGTATCGGGGCTTCGTGTGTGCAAAGACTGCACTAGCGTAAGTCATGATTGGCCTTATGCACGTCGTGTATATTCGCAACTTGCACTTGAGTGACAACTTGCTACGTGCGTTCAGAACAGAATGCAGCCTTCCAAGAGCGAAGGCGGCGCGTGAGCGCGCCTTCATAATGTGCTTATAGAAGGAGAGGTGCTGATCCATGATCACTCCTAGATATTTGGCTTGCTTCTCCCAAGGGATAGGCTTGCCAAACATGGAGATGGGCCGGGGGGGGTCGGGTCTGTGTCGCGGTTTCGAGAAGAGAACCGCTTGACTTTTGTCTGGGTTTACTTCAATCCTCCATTTTCTAAACCATGCGCCAAGAACATTGACTGCGGTCTGGAGTCTGGTGGATATCGCATCCTGACTGACCCCAGCGTAGTAAATGGCTGTGTCGTCTGCGAACAGTGCCAACTTTGCCAGTCTACGCTTGGGGATATCGCTAGTAAATAGCGTGAAAATGAGAGGGGAAAGCACGGCGCCTTGAGGGACGCCGGCGCGTATGGGGTGGGGGGAGGAAATCGCTCCCTCTATGCGATAGCGAAAGGTGCGGTTCGACAAAAAGTCTCGAAGGATGAGTACGAGACGGTCAGGCACGCCGAGTTTGTACAGCTTATATAATAAGCCGTTGTGCCAGACTTTGTCGAAAGCTTTCGCTATATCGAAGAATACTGCACCGGTCATAGAGCCGCGCTGGAAACCAGCGCTTATGTCTTCTACGATGCGGTGGACCTGTTGCACGCACGAGTGTTGGGTTCTAAAACCAAACTGCTCGTCGGGAATGAGGCCTTTCGTCTCGGCAAAATTTCTGAGTCGCTTATAAATAAGTCTCTCGTAGATTTTACCGAGCGAATTCAGTAAACTGATGGGGCGGTAGCTCGTGGGCTCGGACTTGGGCTTGCCAAGTTTTGGAATGCCGATGACCGTGGCTTGCTTCCACGCCTGCGGGAAGATGTTGTTGCTCAGGGCACCATTGAAGATGGTGGTCAAGAGCATGATCATGTGGGCGGGCAGCATCTGGAGCACCCTATTGGTGATTCCGTCAGCGCCGGGGGCCTTGCGGGGTTTCAGACCTTTGATGATCTCGTGAACTTCGTCCGGGGTGACGAGAGGTATTGGATCATCAGGGTCTTCGACGGGCGGGAGGGAGGCTCTGCGTTCAACTTCGGTGTCCACCTCATCGAGGTGTGCCTGGTCTACTGGCAGAGAACTGGGCGTGCACTGGGCTTCGAGGCTCTCGGCAAGGCATTCAGCCTTGTCGATGTCGTCGAATGCGACTGTGCCGTCGGGCCTGGTCAGGGGGGGCATGGAGGAGACTTCTCGGGATTTGAGATTCCTCTGAAGTTGCCAGAAGGCTAGATGAGTCGGCTCTAACTCGCTCAGCATTTTGTCCCAGCCAGCGTCACGAAGCTCTTTCATGCGCGTCTTCACAGACCTCTGCAAATAGCGCATGTGAGCCTTGTTCGCATCGCAAGGAAAATTGCTGTAGGCACGAACAGCTGCGTTCTTCTCATTTAGCAGTTCGCGTACATCGTCCGGCAACTTCCATCGATGGTCTTCCACCTCAGGAATTTCCCTTGAACAATCGTTCAGGACAGATTGTACGTGACCCGTGAATGAGTCGATCGCAGCCGTTGTGTCGGCGACAGAGTCGAAATGGTCGGGTATGGAATTCAAGTGGGGGGATGTGTTGGTTTTCAGCGAATCGCTTACTCGCCTCCAGTCCGTTACCACTTTGGTGCGGGGGAGTTGGTCTGTATCTGGGAGACCCGTTCGCGGGGCCAGATGCAAGACGACCGGACGATGGTCAGAGGTGAGCTCGTTTATTGCTTCTATGGAATCCAACCTTAAGTTGATTCGCTTCAGAATGGCAATGTCGAGTACATCGGGCCTGTGATTTACATCGTGGGGAAAGTGAGTTGGAGTCATCGGGGCGACGACATCAAAGACTAAGGAGGAACAGAGGTCATACAGGCGTTTTCCTCTAGTCGTTTGTCTGGAACTATTCCAAGCGGGGTGTTTTGCATTGAGATCGCCTGCTATGATAACAGAGTCACTCATGCCTAACAGGGCGGAAATGTCATCGGAGATTTGACTGAAATCTTCCGGTTGGGGAGTGGGAGGAAGGTAGGCTGAGACTATCGTGACGGGTTGATGACCCGTCAGGCCCAGTCGACAGACTGAAACTTCTAATCGGTTGAGGGTGGGGGGATCCATAGGGATGCAGTGTAATGACCTTTTATAGTAGATGAGTGTTCCACCCTTATGACAACGCGACCTGTCGTTGCGCACTATACGATAGTTTGCAATTTTCGGGTCGCGGTTGTAGGGTTTTAAGAATGACTCTTGTACTAATAATATGTCAATTTGATGGTCGCGGAGGAACTGGGCGATCTCATCACGTTGGGTTAGTAAACCGTTGGCGTTAAAAGTTCCTAGCTTTAGGGATCGGGGTTTTAGTCTCGCGGGGGCCGTATTATTCATTTTGCGTTGTTAAATTGGACGAGGGCTTGCGTAACATCGGGATACGCTTCGTAGATGAAAAAGACCTTCGCGATGTCTTTTTCGTTAACGGCTGCTTGTACCTCCTGTGCCATGCGGTAGGCACGGGGGGTACAGAAACGGAGAAAAATACTGTTCAGTGTGTTGAACACTGAGGCGCCGTTTATGCTGGTCGCGGGGCCAGCGGTTTGCCCAACTGCGGCTGCGGGGAGCGCGGCTGGGAGCGTCGCGGGGGTCGCGACGGCGGCGGGTACGGAAACGCGGGGGGGCGAGGTAGAGGGCGCGGGGGCGCCGGTACGCGGGTCCCTGAGCGGAGGGATGGGGGCGGGAGTGGGCCTAGCGGATGCCATCGCAGGGAATGCCTGCTGATGGTTAAGCTGGTTCCAGGGACTCGGCCTCTGAGGGCTGAGCCTGTCCGGGAGTTTGGACGAAGGGGCTTCCCTCTGCTGGCGGGCGTCGGCACGCTTCGCCAGTTTGGGAGAAGAGGATTTGGGTGCTTTCGAGCACCCTCTGTAGTTCGCGGGGTGACCGGTTTCACCACAAAGAACGCACGCCGGAGGTTCCGTGCAGAGGGCACGGTCCTTTGGCCGGGCACAGTCGGCTGTGCCGTGATCCCCTAGGCACTTGACGCACCTGGGTTTCGCGTTACAGTGTGACTGTGCGTGACCGTATAGCTGGCAACGGTGACATTGCCCGATAATCCCGGATTTACGCGGTTTTTCGATTTTTAATCCAGACAAGTGGCAAACCGTCTTGATCTGGAATATAGGGTTGTGTCCCTCAGAAGGAGGGCACACTACGAGCACCATGTCGAAGGGCACTCCGCGACGGGCTCGGTGCATGCGGTGCACCTCTAATATAGGGACTCCTTGGAGCTCAAGGTCGGCCTTGATCTCCTCGGTCGCAATTTCGGTTGGTATGCGTTTAATGACAACCCGCAATTGCCTGTCCTCTGGTAGTGCGTAGGTGTGAAAGGACACACCTCTATACCTTAACATTTTTGTGAGGTCCCTGTAGTCGCGCGACGTAGGGACCGTCACTTTGATACCCTGAAGGGTCGATCGGGCGCTGGTGTAGGCTATGCGAGCCTCCGAACACCATTTGGACACATCGGTCCACTTCCCCTTGTCCTGGATGAACACCGGGGGCGGCGGGGGCACCTTTTTCCCCGCAGCGGTGCGGGGCGCGACGGTGGGTGCAGACGCGGGTGGGGATGCGATCGGGGTGGGGGCCGCGGCGGGGGTCGGCGACGGCGGGGTGGGGGGGCGCGAGAGAAGGGACGCCGAGACGTCCGTCAGCGCGATCTTCGCAGCTTGGGAATTTCCGCAAGTCTTCTTCTTGCGTTTCTTCCCCTTGCCCTCGACAGTGGTGAAGCCACTCTCTTCAGTGGACGAGGGGGAAGAAACGGAAGCAGAGACTGCTGCTTGGTCAGAATTGGAGTCCGAATCACCCGTGAGGGTGTCGGTATCAGAGGGCGCGTCTTCGGCGTCCATTTCTTCGGCAGGCTCTTCCGAGAAGGCCGGAGAGGGAGGGCAAGCCGGGGCGGCCGGAGAAGGAGACCTAGAATAGGTCATGGGCGCAAACGTGGGCGCGGTCGGGATAGCGGTCGCGAGAGTGATCGCTGGAGGATTCACGGGCGAGTTCGCGGAGGTCGCGGGGATCGCGGGAGCGAGTAAAACGGGCGCGGGAGGCATAGCGCGGAATGCCTGGATTGTACGTTCTATATCATCCGGCAATTCGGGATGAGTAGAGAGGAGTAACCTCATTTCGGCCAAAAAGGCCGATTTTGAGGTTACCATGATCGCGTTTGGGAGCCTACTTTTTGCTCATAGGGAGCGGCCTAATTCCCTATAACTCCTATCAATCCTAACGTCTACTTCCCCGGGAGGATAGCCCGGGGATGTGTGGCCCTCCCTGCCGGGTGTAGGCAGGGGGGTGTGTACCTAATGGTGAGCCCTAAGCTTGTAAACCTGTTGCCAATCTTATTGTGCAACAGGGCCCTGACGTCCAATGCGAGGGGTGTAGACACACCCCAAAGACACTGGGTGAGTAGCTGGGGAGGCAAAACTGTCACCAGTACCGACTAGGAGATCCCCCAAGGCCGGTGGTCTGGGACCCGTCCGATTGATGCCTAGCCCTGAAGGGGTTCGGCGGGTGAGTCGGGTCAACACCCCCTCGGATTCGTTGACACCGTGAGGTTTCAACCGAGGACCACAAAAACAGTGGATTTTACCCGGAGAGGGCCAAGTGAATTTACACGAAGCTTTCTCCGACAAAGAAATAGTATGTCTTGAAAAAGACAGTTTTTGATTATATTAATCAGTGAAATAAATTTCACCAACTAATTAAATCGTCCGTAGCCGGGGCGGCTACAATGTTCGCAGCGGGGCGCAGCGAATCAGGAGAGCGGCGAGAGGTGAGTCACGCAGCAGGCAGGAGCACTTCACAACACGTCCGTTCGGGGCGAGCGTCGCGCGCAGAGTGTCTAACTCGTTTTACATTTCAATTTTTCTTAAGTAGTTTTCTACTAGGGTACAAGTAGCGGGTAGGCCCACTGATAATTATTTACATTTATTGCTTCTAAACCAATCAACAATAAGAAAGGCCGGGATATTTTGGTCAAGCATGAGTCTAATTCTCGACAGGTTTAGACCTGTTCGGACAAGTTTTTGCTTGCTCGAGGGCGATACTATTTGTTGCGTATGTGTGTGTAGGTGCCTGTTAATGTTTTACCCGTGTGTTTTTGTCGAGTTAGAACCTGTTTTATGGGTGATACCATTAGTTTAGATATTTATTTACCTTTTGAGGATTTGTGGGGTGCTAACTACGTTTCTTATTGATTGGTTTATAGCTACATTAGGTATTGATAAAACTTATTATTAACTATGGGAGATGAAAACTATCCCTATGCTTAAGAATGTAACAACGAATTACCCATCTATTTTACCTATAAGAAAATGGTTTTTATTGTTTAATCAAACTCTTAATTATTAATCAGTTCTTCTTGTAGTCGCCAACAGTCTCCCCCTCAGTGCGTTGCACTCCATCTCGTTGGGGCGACGTTGCTGGTACGATCAGGACTAGGCGCGATGCTGGCCGCCGCAGGACACCCGCTGCAGTTCGCACGTCTACGATCCTGGTTCTTCCGTCTGGTCCGGGATGAGTGGCGACTATCTCGCCGCGTGGCCACGAGTACCGTGGCAGGGTGTGGTCGACGATCAGGACTATGTCGCCCAATGTAGGGTCCTGATAGTGAGGACCTTGGTTGTAGCGTGGCGAGAGAGTTGGTAGGTACTCTCTCAACCACCTTGACCAGAAATGATCGGTCAAGCGTTGGGATGTCTTCCAGTTGGGAGAACCGATGAGTTCTGTGTCGTCGAAGGAGCCAAAGAGGGTAGCTCCGCATGAGCGCCCGATGAGGAAATGGTTCGGGGTCAAGGCTTCTTCTTCTTCTGGGTCGGTGCTGACGGAGAAGAGGGGTCTCGAGTTCACGATGTGCTCGGCCTCCAGAAGCAATGTGTGGAGTATTTCTTCTTTAGGTTGCCGCTCGTGTAGTGTTGCTGAGAGAGCGACTTTTACGGATCGCACCATTCTTTCCCAGGCTCCGCCCATGTGGGGGGCTCCAGGAGGGATGAACTTCCAAACGATGCCCATTTTGTTTACTTCTTTTCCCAGAGTCTCGATGGCTGCAGTGATTTCTCTGTTGGCACCGATGAAGTTGGTTCCGTTGTCGCTCAGGATAATTTTCGGTGTTCCTCTTCTGGCGATCATTCTTCGTAGCGCGAGGATCATGGAGTCGGTTGATAGGGAGTTAGCCAATTCTAGATGAATCGCTCTTGTGGTGAGGCACGTGAACAATGCTCCCCAACGTTTCTCTGTACGTCTTCCAATGGTAACAAACATAGGTCCGAAATAGTCTACTCCTAGGCAGGTGAAGGGAGGGCTGGCCTTTGTTAGACGTTCAGGTGGCAGATCTCCTTGAGGTGTGATCTGTGGAGTCTTCTTCCGAATTCTACACCATCCGCAGTCTCGTGCTACCTTTTTTACCATGTTTCGAAGCGATGGTATCCAATATTTCTGCCGGACCTCATTCATCACGGTGTTGTGGTTCCCGTGATTGAAAGCTTCATGGAGGTATTTCACTAGCAGCTGGGTTATTCGGTGACGTTTGTCCATCAGGATCGGATTCTTGTATGAAGCTATCAAGTACTTGGCGGCTCCGATGCGGGTGGATAGTCTGATGAGCCCGTCTTCTAATTTGATCGTGAAGTTCTTCAGGTTGGATGTCGAATTAAGGTCTTCTTTCTTACGCAGGGCAGCTAGTTCGTCTGGGAAGCTGTCTTCTTGCACTCTTTTTATCAGCAGTTGTTCCGCCTTTTCTATGTAGAGTGCAGATTTTGGTAGAAAGGCCGCTTCTTTTCTGCTTGGTCTCTTTTCCGACGGTTGGATCTTTTGTTTTTGTATCTTTTTCCAGGCTGGGTCTTGGGTTCTTCTGGTGATGAGTTTTGTGATGTTCACCTTTTTCTTTATTTTTCGCTTGAAAACGTCTATGGCTTGTAGGTACCTTGCTGTTGCGTGAAGTAGGCGTATCCAACTGGAAAATCTCTCTGGATCGGGCACGATGACAGGTATGACTTTCCTGACGCTTAACGTGATGGCGTTAGGCTTTTCCTCGCCCGTATCGGTGATAGAGACTTTTTTCTCTTCTGTAGGCCAATTTCTGGGATCTTCACGCAAGAAGGCTGGGCCATTAAACCATCGATGTGTTACATCGAATTTAGACGGGGTTTCTCTGGTAGCGTCGTCGGCTACGTTGTGTTTCGTCGGAACCCAGCGCCATTCTTTATGCTTCGTCAGCTCTTCTATCTCGGCGAGACGGTGCGCGACGAAGGGCTTGAAACGCCTAGGGTCTGATTTGATCCATGTCAGCGCTGTTCTGGAGTCGGTCCAGAAGTATCTTCGGGTCGTCGTTAAATCCATTTCTTGGCTTGTACTATTGGCCAAGCGGCTTCCCAGTAGACACGCTTGTAGTTCGAGTCGAGGTATTGAAGTTGGCTTGAGAGGTGACACTCTAGCTTTCGCCGTTAGCAGCTTTACTTCCACGCGATTGTCCGGATGTTGAGAGCGCCAGTACACCGCGCAAGCGTATGCCTTCTCACTTGCATCGCAGAATGTGTGCAGCTCCCCCTCGGTCGCGTCGTATGTGAAACAGCGAGGAATTCGAAGGTCTTCAAGTTTCCTTAAATCTTCAAGCCACTTTCTCCATTCCTGTTCTCTTGGTGGAGGTAATATCTCGTCCCATTCTAGGCCGGACCTCCACAAGTTTTGAAGCATCACTTTTCCCTGTACGGTTATGGGTGACGCCAATCCTAATGGGTCGAAGACCGACATCACTGCGCTTGTCGCTTCTCTCTTCGTCGGTGCGCGTTTTCCTTCCTTGGCTTCGTCGGGGGTGTTCCGTAGACTCAGAGTGAAATGAAGACTGTCTTCTTGGACGTTCCAATTGAGTCCCAAGGTTTTCTCGACTTGATCCTTAGGTTCTCCCAGCACGATGGAGTTTGTCTTGGTGTCTGCGTCGGTGAACTCTTCAACCGTCGAAGGGTCGTTGCTCGCCCAGCCTCTCAAGAGGAATCCCCCTTTCTTGTGGATCTCATTCACATCTCTTGACACTTTGGTAGCTGTCGCTGCGTCGGGAAAGCTTGCGATGTAATCGTCCATGTAATGGTTTCGGTTTATCGCTCTGACGGCTTCTGGACAGCAATTGGTGAAATCTTCTGCATTTCTGTTCTTTACATATATAGCGGTACACGGCGAGCAGGCGGCTCCGAATATTAATGATGTCATTCTGTATTCCTTATTTTTCCAAAGAAATCGAAGGCTGTCTCTATCTTCTTCATTGATTTTTATTCTCAGGAACATCTCTTTGATGTCTGCGACGACGGCTACTGCTTCTTGCCGGAACCGGAGCAGGACACCGAACAGTGATTGTAGCAAGTCGGGTCCTGCTAACAATGCGTCGTTCAGCGATTTTCCATTTGATTTAGCGGCGGCGTCGAAGACCAGTCTCATCTTCTTCTTCTGGGGGTGGACAACGGCGAAATGCGGCAGGTACCATGATCTTGAGGAGGCGGGTTCATCTGTTACTTCCTCGGCGTATTTACTGTTGATCAGGTTTTCGACCTGCTCTTCATATTTTCGTTCAAATTCTTTGTCCTTTAAGAACTTTTTCTCCATTCCCCTTAGTCGTCGCGCTGCAGCTGTTTTGCTTTCCGGCAGGCTTTCTTTGTCCGTCTTCCAGATCAAACCTGCACTGAATCTTCCATCAGGTAATCTTTTCGTCGTGGAATGCAGCAGGTCAAGAGCCCGTTGGTCGATGTCGCTGGAGGGTCTCCTCACGGCGATTCCTAGGGCTTCGATGTCGAAGTGGTTTCTAATCATCTTCTCGAGGCAATCATCTTTTCCTTCAGGCAATGTCACAAGATGATTCACTATTCGTACTGCAGTATTATTTCTTGACTTGGTTCCGTGCAAGACCCAACCCAACTGGGTTCTGGAGGCTACTGGCTTGCTTCGGTCGCCAACTTTTACTTCTTGAGACACGATCAGATGCCAATTGTCCTGTCCGATGAGTACAGTAGGACGAGCGTTTGGATATTTCAGTTGCTCTGCTATCTTTTCCAGATGTGGGCAGTCTTCCAGATCCTTATCGCTGACTTCTTGGGGGGTCAAGTGCAAGGCTTTAACGGTGTATCCTGACATTTTCTCCATGCTGCGCTCGAATCTTCCTCTGATCTTGATATCGACCTTCTTTGACTTCTGGCTCATTCGATGACCTCCCACGCCCTCGATTCTTAATTCTTCTTCAGGGCCCTGGGCTCCGATCATGTTCACGATGTCTTCTTCTATCAGGGTCACTGTTGATCCTTCGTCCATGAGGGCGTAGACTTCGGCTTTGGCATCTGGTCCCCATAGTTCTACTGGCACGATTTTCAAGTAGGCTCTTGATATCGTCCGCGTTGCATTCACTGTCGATGCTACAGCTTGGGTATCTTGCGTGGCTGGCTTCGTCCTTTCTTCTGAATGTAACATCACATGGTGACTTCTCTTGCATTTTCCACACGGCTTTGCTTTGCAGCTGAATCTTCTATGTCGTCCCAATAGGCATTTGAAACATATGAAAGCTCGCTTGGCTTGTTCCCATCTTTCTTCTATGGAAGCGTTGACGAACTTATTGCATTTCAACAGTGCGTGTTCCCCAGCACATTCAGGACAGGCGATCTTTTCCGGTTTCTTGGTGTCGTCCTTGCATGAACAGACTGTCGCTGTTTGTGGTTCATCTTCTTCTTCTTCATCCGAATCTTCCTCGTTCGATGAATGTTCTTCTTCATTGTGCCGTGCGACTCGAGTGGCGTTCACGCCGCGGGAACCGGGAGGTCGCATGCGGTTTTTTAATCCTTCCTTCTTCACCTTGGTACCCATGAACTCGTGCATTTCGAACTGATCCACCATTTGGTTGAAGAAGTTCATAAGGCTGATGAGGATTGGTTCATCATCTTCTTCTTTGGATGCTCTGTAATCGTACCACCTGAATCGCACCAGGATGCACATCTTCTCAATTATACGATTCGCTATATCACTTGAGTGCAGATAACTTTGCTTCTTCATTTGTTTCACAACGCTGACTGTATTGGCCACTGCTCCAGCGTATCTCACCAACTCTCTTGCGTCTTCAGACATGGGGGTCAGCTTCTCTATGTTTTCTATCTCGCTTCTTATCAGATAAGTGGGTCTTCCGAATCGGCGTTCTAATGCAGTTATTACCTCTTCTGGATCCACTTGTGTATAGAGAAGGGACTTCACTGCTTCTTTGGCTTTCCCTTTTATTGCTCTTCTTAATCTTCCCATGTTCTCGATTCCACTGAAGAGAGCCTGCGAGTCCTTGTATGTTGCTTTAAAGGCCATCCAATCTCTTGCGTCGCCGTCAAATTGGTGTAGCTCGCTGACATACTTCGGCGCGCGTTGCATAACCGCTGTTGCCTTGCTGTCTGTTGCTGATTTGACTGCTTCCAATATTGCTTCGGCCAGCTGACTGGCAGGGGTCGTCGTGGGTGGCGTCGTTTCTGCTGTGTGCGGCGCTTCCTTTGCCTTTGACACCCATGCTTCAGTAGCCTTTTCAGCAGCGGCTTTGGTCGCGGTATCTTCTTCATTATCACTCAAGTCCGTATCGTCTTCGCAGACACGCGTTAATTCCAACTTGGTGTTCGCCAGCTTAGCTTTCATCTTGATTTCTTCCAATTGTAATTTCTCTAATTCTAATCTGGCTTCTATTTCTTTCTTCTTATTGCTTGCTTTGTTTGAAGTCGGCTTTGCCTTCTTTTTATTTTCTACCAAGGTAGCATCGGCTTCCTCGACCACGGTTGTGTCTTCGGTAAGCGCGCTGCCGTCTGTCACCTCTTCGGAGGTGGTAGCTGACGTTTCCGTAGTTTCTTCTTCCGTGGTCGAGCGTGTGCTATCTCCTTTACGGCTTCGCGTCATCATTATTTATTCACTTTCACAGCACTTATTGTCAATATTGTTCAGTAACTTACCGGTGTTTATATGTTAGTCCTTTAGCAGATGACGCGTTGAAGCGAAGGCGTACACACACACACTTCGACTTATACAGTACATACACACATTAAAACTTTAGTTCCGTGTCCTTTATGTATTCACTAAACACCGTTCACGTAACGCTTATGCACTCACTAAACACCGTTCACGTAATGCTTATGTACTCACTAAACACCGTTCACGTAATGCTTATGTACTCACTAAACACCGTTCACATAACACATATACTCATTACGCACGTTAACATAACACTTATGTACTCACTATGCACATTCACAAAACACTGGAACAAGCAGGGCTTCGAGTGATACGGGGGCTTCGAGAGGGCGCGGCGTGGCTCGTAGTCGACCCTCCCAGCTATAATCTTCACTCGGCAGGTCGTGTGCCCGCTAACAGGTCTTCCGTGGAGGGCCTAGCTTCGAGAATAAGCGATCTTCCTAGTCGTTTATTCCCAGCAATAATCTTCGGCGGCACACGTAGGGCTTCGAGTGATACGGGGGCTTCGAGAGGGCGCGGCGTGGCTCGTAGTCGACCCTCCCAGCTATAATCTTCACTCAGCAGGTCGTGTGCCCGCCAACAGGTCTTCCGTGGAGGGCCTAGCTTCGAGAATAAGCGATCTTCCTAGTCGTTTATTCCCAGCAATAATCTTCGGCGGCACACGTAGGGCTTCGAGTGATACGGGGGCTTCGAGAGGGCGCGGCGTGGCTCGTAGTCGACCCTCCCAGCTATAATCTTCACTCAGCAGGTCGTGTGCCCGCCAACAGGTCTTCCGTAGAGGGCCTAGCCTCGAGAGTAAGCGATCTTCCTAGTCGTTTATTCCCAGCAATAATCTTCGGCGGCACACGTAGGGCTTCGAGAGGGCGCGGCTCGTAGAACTAATCTTCACGTAACTTACCAAAATACGCAAGCTTCTTGTAAAACGCTGCTTATCTTCATCCAGCGATATATCTTCAAGTAGCTTCTGTATTCTTCGTGTATGGCCGGCTGCAGAAGGACCAATTCTTGTAGGGGATTCTTATTGAAACACCTTATTACATACACTTTTCATTTATTAAGCCGCGCACTTATGGAATACTAACTCGTTTTACATTTCAATTTTTCTTAAGTAGTTTTCTACTAGGGTACAAGTAGCGGGTAGGCCCACTGATAATTATTTACATTTATTGCTTCTAAACCAATCAACAATAAGAAAGGCCGGGATATTTTGGTCAAGCATGAGTCTAATTCTCGACAGGTTTAGACCTGTTCGGACAAGTTTTTGCTTGCTCGAGGGCGATACCATTTGTTGCGTATGTGTGTGTAGGTGCCTGTTAATGTTTTACCTGTGTGTTTTTGTCGAGTTAGAACCTGTTTTATGGGTGATACCATTAGTTTAGATATTTATTTACCTTTTGAGGATGTGTGGGGTGCTAACTACGTTTCTTATTGATTGGTTTATAGCTACATTAGGTATTGATAAAACTTATTATTAACTATGGGAGATGAAAACTATCCCTATGCTTAAGAATGTAACAACGAATTACCCATCTATTTTACCTATAAGAAAATGGTTTTTATTGTTTAATCAAACTCTTAATTATTAATCAGTTCTTCTTGTAGTCGCCAACAGTATTCTATTCTATTCCATTCTGACAAAGAATGACAGCTGTTGTGATTTGTAGACGGCCCAATTTAAGTTTACGAACTTAAATAGTCTAATCTAATCGAAACACTTCTACTTACTTCTTCGGGAATCAGTGGTGATGACTAGTTATGAAAATCACGGAAGAACAAACCTTCGTAATCGTAATCGATACTCCAGAAGTCCAGAACATTCCCACGTAGTACAGATATTTTCCAATTGCTCAACCATTGGAAGCTAATATATGAATTCCTCTCGGGTCATGTCTTATACAGTCATATTTCATTTTAGTGAAATATGCGGCGAATGTGCAGTAGGTACCTACTACTGTTTCATACTTACGTTTACAGTGTCAGTTCAAGTTTTTGAGCAGGGCAGTTGTAGGGATATGGATGCGGAGCTTGTGACTATGAATTGCAGTTCATGATTCTGAGCTCGCTGCGTTGAAATTTTTCATTTATTAATGAAAAATTTGCTGTCCCATACATTTTGAAAGCAAAGTACTGCAATTTTCTATGAAACAGTAATCGTCCGGCCTACACCGGTTAATGTAAAAACGTGGTATTTTATTATTAATCATGGTTGTATATTGTACTGTGTGTATGAATAATACTAGAAAAATAAAAATATATCATACTTTAGCTATCCCAACGAGTACAATAAGTGAGTAAATATTTGATTATTACTTTTTCAAGTAAGTAGCTTTATTTTATTGTATGATCCTTTTTTTCATAAGAAGAGGGTACTACACGGTGTGTTTTTACCTTTTTATTGTTATTACAAGCTTTTACTTAACATTTGTAGGTATGTGGATAAGGTAGGTGCAAGTACGATTTGAACCACTTCCCGATGTCTGATTGAGCTGAAATTTTGTATATCGTAACTTCAGTGACAACACAATAATATGATAGATATAACCTGATGCTGCAGCCAGGATGATCTCCTCACTGAGGAATTCTTCAACGTTTAGTAGCACGGTCACGAAATTTAGTAGGTAAATTTAATTTTGATAGTTTTACACGGTTTTTATCATGAAGTGCTGCTGCAGACAGGATACTTTCCTCACGAGGGAATTCCTCAACAGCTATTGTAGCATTATCATTAAAGTTTGAATACGCGTTTATAAAGCATTATTAATGAAAATGTATCATTAATACCTACATCGTTCTTATTTCCCGCTACTAGTTGGTCTGTCTTTAAATTAAATTAATATTTAAAAAATAGGTATCATCATCTCCCTGCCTTTTCCCAACAAGCTTGGGGTCGGCTTCCAGTCTAATCGGATGCGGCGGAATACCCGTGCTTTACGTGGAGCGACTGCCTTTCAGACCTCCACAACCCAGTTATTGGGCAACACGATACTCCTGGATAGACTGATGGTCAGACTTTCTGGCATCCTATAACGACTGTCAAAGATCTACGAATGACAACCAGGACTGGGACAAAAACGTTATACTAGATTCAGAATTTACAACATCATTAAAAGAAACAATATATTATTTAAACAAAATATTAAACTAAGTAATTTGTAAAGTATTCTATCATACTGGACAATAAAACTATGTAACAATGTTTTGTTTAATTTGTCTTCACCTATTGTGACAACCCTACCAAAATAGGTAACAATTGTGCACGTTCTTAAGAAGCTTTGCCTCTGTTCCGTTTGGTTACTCATGTCACTTCAATATCCATTCACGTTTACGTTCGTCGAGTCATTCTAACGTCTGATTCGAAATTCAAGTGTATTTTTACTTTTTATAAAAATGAAGCTGTGCGCTTTAGCCTTTTTGCTGGCAGCGGTGGTTTTTGTGGAATGTGACCATACATTTATGGGTACCAATGTGTTGAGGCCGTTGGTATACCAACATTATGCCAAGCACAGTTCCAAGGTCATGAGAAAGAGGGTAGAGAATCTGTACTTCTCATTGCCGGCTGTACCTTCCAATGTGGGACGTGCTATTCAGGTGAGGTTTTTCTTTTATGGTTTATTTATGGCTATACTATTGAGGTCAGACAGTCGCTCCATGTAGACTGGAAGCCAACCCCAACATATGTAGTTGGGAGAAGGCTAAGCAGATTGATTGGTTAAAATAAGTTATTTACCTTAAAAACTTTAAAATGTAACGTATTGTGGAAACCGGAGTATCTTTTTCCAATTTATCTACTTAGTGTAATTTTGTGTTTTTATTATGATTTGTATAAATAGATAGTCGCTGAAGTTTTCGTTAAAAACATGGTTATTTGTAACATTTGTTTTGCACAAAAACATCGTTTTTTTGCAAAAGTACATGTAAGTTGGCCTATTGAAATAACTTCCGGGAATTATCGAATACTTATTTATCTTATTATTTTGTTAACTGTCGTTATGCAGTTCAAAACCCGGTCTGTATATTAAAAATACTGGTTTCCAACCTGAACTTTTATTGTATCACTAAATTACTAGCCAATCAACAATCGCTAAGGCAATCAATTACCGATAATTAGTACAGTCAACCTCAAAAATATCAACAATAAGAGAAGAATAAATTTCAGTATCTACAATAATTTGTTCTTTAATTTTGTATCAATGTGTAGCCACAAAACACACCGCATCGCCCGCGTGGAGGTCTGAAATTATCCCACGGGAACGTACCACCGGGATAGAAAGTATTCCATATGTTAATCCAGATTATAAACTTTCTGTGTGTCAAATTCCATACAAATCCGTTTGGCCGTTTTTGCGTGATTGAGTTAGAAACATCCAAATATCCAAACATCCAAACATCCAAACATACAAACTTTGACATTCTATTTGTCTCATCTAACTAGCCTGTACAGTCCCACTGCACCACAAACGCCTTTTGACACACAATCACCAGATTTGCCTATTTAAGTCATTAGAGGTTAGGACGCACACGATCATACCAAAATCAACGACTCTGAAGATCACTTTTTTTTGGTCCACATTCGAAATCTGGAAGGGGACTCCTGACCACGGGGCTCCTATCTCAAACTTTTTAAATATATTTTCAGAGATCTCTCTATCTTTTCGCCCTGCATGTGCTTGCTCAATAACCCTCTGGGATTGGGGTATCATAGTACGTACCATAATCGATGGGATGGGTCTCAGCGATCATTGTACCGATAGTCGTTACAGCCAATGGTTTGATAGCCAAGAGCCTCGACCAACACCTAAGGAGGCTTTCGTTGGGCAATTGGATCAATGGCGTGATCCAAAAAGCAGTATGTCGGACAGTCTGGACACGGCTCGCATTGTTAGGAGGTTCTTCTCTTTGGAGCTCCGACCTTGTAGCTTGGACCCTGTTTCCGATACCGGTAGGCTACTATTCGCTTTGGCATGGCGATCTTACTTCATCGTTCTCTGACCGACTCCTTATCAATTCAAAAGTGCCACAGGTGTAATTGGTTTAACTGAAATAAACGCTTGAGTTTTACTTTGAGTACTTCCAAATCCTACACTTGCTAATCTACCAAACTTTTTACTAAATTTGGGTGTCAGATTCTCAACCGGCTTCAATATCGTAGAGAATTTTATATTTTCTTCTTCATTCAACTTTTTTTTTGGAAAAATGTTTTTGATTTCGTCATTTTCTAGTTATGAAATACTTCTGTCACCTACCTGACACAAATTCGTATGTAATAGTGACAGGGAGTATTAGAACAATAACAAGATGCACATGGTGGATTAAATACGGATGATCGAAGCTAACGCAGAAACTACCAGCAAAGTCAATGTATGGGACCACCCCTGAGGCATAACCTATCCATTAAAAAAGTTTTTTTGTAATCGATCCAAACTGCCGGAGATATCACAGCATACCTACCTATAAATAAAAAATAAATATAAAAAACAGACGAATTGAGAACTATTTTTAATCGACCATTTATTTTAAATCGTCTTCAAAAAGGAGCCTCCTGCTCCTGTTTGAAGACGATTTAAAATAAAAGGGCGGCCTACTCCCACTCGCCGAGAGGAGGCCTGTGGTCCAGCAGTGGGAACAGTACAGGCTGTTTATGTATTAACGAGTGATAACTCTTTGTACATTCGAGTTCATTAATATATTGGTCCTCTCAGGCTTCAAAAATATATGAACATCAAAAAGTTCACAATATTGTGACAACTATAAGCATCATTAATTTATGGTTAGTGTTTATATTTATTAATATGTGACTGCTTTTCTCATAATTTTTCATATTATTGCCTATTGCATAATATATGCTGTGAATGATCACAGCGTATATTATGGAACCGTTCACATGAGGACATATTTTTGATCTATAGGTTCTATAGAATTTACTGAGCTGTCCGACGCTCACAATATTTTGAATCCTTGACAGTGCCAATATATTAATGAACTCGACTGTATGTCATATTGGCCTTGTGGCAGATTATACTCAATAGTTATTGCTGTATCGCCCACTTGAACAAACTGAACAAACATTGTCCAACTTGCAGGGTATCTTGGCGTTCGACATGACACACTCGAGTGCGAGCGCAAACGTGACTCAGGGTGGCGTCGGGTTTAACTTCGTGAACCTTCGGATGAAGAGCGCCCGCGGAAAGAAGATCCACTTCGACGTCTATATTTACGCTTAAAATTCGCTCATAATTATCAGAATAAAAGACTTCATGTTGCCATATTACTTTTGTGATGGTTTTATTTTCTCAACTTTTAACATAATTTATAATACTACCTAAATTTACATATAAATACCTACTACTTAAATATTCCATTAAAATCATGTAAATAATCCTAAAAAGTTGACGATAGCTAAGGATACTCGTCAGCCTTATCCACACTTTTGTAACGTGCGATATATTCCAGAAAAAAACGTAAGTACCTAACGTTCTGTGACTGTTATGAAAGGTAAGATAAATAGTAGAAACTTGCACTTATCTTATTTGTAAGGCTTATGAGTACCCTAATTACGTAACACACTAAATCAGAATCTGAATAATATTAAAGGTTATTGCTAATCTGTTGCTTCATACGTTCGAAAATTTGTCTGCGCAGCAACTTAAATAACGCAATGAATCATTCCTACGTTTAGTGATACGGATACGGAATTACCCAGCTCATTGAAGCCTAGATAAGAATGAGGAAAATTATTATTTTCCTAAGTTTTGAGCAAACACGAGTAGATTATCTGCGAACTATTTTGACCTTTTCTAGATCTTTCTTCGTAGGCATTCTTATCAGAAACTGTTGTATAATAATTTGGCATTTAAAACATCTTTTAAAATAATTGGAAGAGATAGCTTTATTGAACCTATGTACCCATAGTTAAGAACAGACTTAACTATCTTGAATAAAATAAGTATCATTCACGTATGTTCAGACTATATAGCTAACATTGACTTGAATGTACTCTGGCAGCTGAGAGTATGTCAAGCTCACTCAAATGTCTCGCTGGTGGTGGCGTGTGTGTTGGTTTGGATCATTGAGTTCCCTTCAAAATGGTTGAGCTAAATGGTGCTGCTCCGTACGTCATGTTCGAGAATGGGCGCCGCCAGTAGGTAGGTAATTTCTTAGCACCCACGGCTTATTTTAATTTCTGAATTGTTATTTTTAACCGACTTCAAAAAGGAGAAGGTTATAAATTCGTCGGAACCTTTTTTTTATGTATGTTCCCCGATTAGTCGAAGATGGCTGGACCGATTTGGATTTTTTTTTGTTTGAAAGGGTATACCTCCCAGGTGGTCCCACGATCATCAAGTCAGGATCTGATGATGGGATCCTGGAGAAACAGAGATAACTTTTCAAATTTTATAAGCACACTTGAAGCGATTTGGGTAGCTTTTGGAAGAGTACTGTCTCGGAGTGATCCCATTTCAATTTGGTGAAGATCTGATGCAGAACGTAGGAGATAGGCAAAGGAACTCCCCAATAAATGATAGCAAATCGACTGGTATTGCTTAAATCTCATGTCTGTCTATAGTTTACACCAGTTCATAACATAACATAACGCCGGTACGCTGTGAAGGGGTGAGCACATGTGAACCACTAAAAAGTGAAAAATAAAAACATTTTTCACAAACAAAACAACCGACTTCCAAAAAAACACTACAAAATGAAAAATAACTTTAATTTCGGAAAGCGGTGACAGAGAATTAAAATAGGGGAAAGGGTGTCCTCGTTGTCTCAAGTACTAGTTGTTAAAAGTACAATATTTAAAAAAGTAAAAGGATTCGAGAAACGCACTCATTCACTTTTCCCAAAGCTTCCCAGTGCTACCAACATTAGAAAGTGTCATGGCCGCCAGACTCCGGTATCGACGTGTGTTGCCAAAAATATAAAAATACCTTTGTTTATACTTTGAGGTAAGTCATTTACTACACTTATCTATATATTATAGAATTTCTTATACAGTTTAAAACTGAAATTAGTCAATGTTAACGTGACTATGGACGGTATCATAATTTGTTTCGTTTTGGAGATTATTTTTGTAATAATGTATTTTTTAATGTTGTCGGCGAATGTTGCCTCAACAAAATTGGGGCTTGTTGTCACTGTGACAATCATCGACATAAGCGCCATCAAGAACTAAGCGTTCGACAACATGAAGTGACTAGCCTCGCACCAGCAACTAGCTTCAGTTCTCATAATGTTAGTTTGTTCTTTAATAACTTAGGATTTTTTTTGAAGAAGTACAAGTTTCATATGTTTTGAAACTTGGTCAAGCAGTAAACCCAACGAGGAAGGGGTTCAATGTACAAAATGCAAGATGTGGGTACATAAGAAATGTGGCGGGAACAAGGACTTATTTTATTGTTGCCTTTATTGTGCGTCCGATGATGACAGTTTAATGAAATGAAATTAAATTAAATTAAATTACATTAAATTAAATGAATGAAATGTTTATTTATGTAAGTAGATCTTAATAGACACTTTTACACGTCAATATTTTGTTGGTCAATATTTTTAAAAACTAGATGGCGCCGGCATTTCCTAGCTGACCGTTCCCTGAGAAGAAAAGCCGAAACAAACTCAGAGGTCTTAGTCTCTTTTAAAGTCCAAACATTATATTATTTAAATTTTATGTCTGTCTAACAATGCAGGGTAATGTCTGGAAAGGCCTTTTGAAGAAAGAGCCATTGCAGCTTTGAGCTGACCTGTCTCAACAGACGGCATGTATGTAGCAGTCACCGTGTAGCTCAACCCTACGTTGTGAAACCGAATTGTTTAGTGTTTAATAAACTTATGTTTATTAAAATGTCTTTGCAACTGATCTAGCATAATTTTTTTAATATTTTACTGAAGGTGGGAAGCACAGAAATTGGTCTAAAATTCGTGGGGTCTGATGTGCTACCCGATTTAAACAAAGGTATTACTTTAGTATTTTTCACTAGGTCAGGAATTCCACCACAGTCAATACATTTATTAAAAATAATTGCCAATTCAGGCGCTACAGTGTCGATTATGCATTTTGTAACCTCTACGAAATTTCCCCATAGATCAGCAGTTTTTTTTAACATTAAGCGTATTGAAAATTTTTATAATATCTCTAGCACTAACATATTCGAAATTAAATTCATGGTTACAAATAACAACATTTTCCCTCAATAGGGACTTGGCTACAGTGGGTGAAGAATTTAAAGTTTTAGTGGTTGAGACTGGAATATCAGAAAATAAATTTTCAAAAACTGTGGCAACTTCTAAATCTTTTTTAGTAACTGTATTGTTAATATTAAGGCTGTAGTTACTACTACGCTGCCTATCTCTTCCAGTCTCCTTATTTATAATTTCCCAAGTCGTTTTTATTTTATTCTGACTATTTTTAATTATTGAGCTTAAATATCGACACTTAGCTTCACTACAAACTTATTTGAATAGTTTGAACAGTGATGTTAATAGCGACCTGTGACAACAAGGACCGTGACCTGAGACAACCTACCCCACCCCGAGGGTAACTTGTCTCACTCGACTTTTATTTTAGCTCTCTCAAGTTTTTTTTAAATTTAAAATTAAAAATGTTTATTTATATTTCGTGACAACTAGTACCCGTCTCCCCTACATATCACACACAGTCGCCGACTTCCGAAATTAAAGTTATTTTTCACTTTGTAATGTTTTTGTTTTGTTTTAATTACACACGCTTTTAATATGCACGTCTTTTAACATCGTTCTCACATTGATAATTTAAACATGGTGATGTAACCAACTTTTTGTAAGAATATCATGATTTTAAAAGAGTGTCTATGGAGTTTTTTGCCCGTTCGTCGCCATAGGTACCTACTACGCTTTGGAATGGGCAACTAGCTTCATCTTTTTAACTCACCGACTTTGAATGTTGTAGTTTAGGCCGAAGTAACGGGCGTTTCCAACTCCGTAACATTTAACCACATAAGATTTGTTCGAAGCCCGAACTAAGAATGAATGAAGACACGATTTGACAGCTGTCCCTACTCTCGTTAGGTTTTTGCCTGTCTGAAGAAATGAACTTGTCATTTATTTTGACAGATCATTTACTTTCGGAAGGGCCCAAATCTATGTTGACTGAGCAGAAGGCTTAGCACGACAACCATAGAGAAGTGTTTTATCAACGGAAGAGTAGACAAAGATGACGTGACCGTGCAGACAATTGACAGTTTTGTGCCGCGAAATGTAGCCAAGCAATCTATATTCTACGGTAGAGTAGAAATAAAAAAGCGTCATGCTAAGCCTGCTGGAGGCCTACACTCTAACTCCATCATAGAAGATACGGGCCCGTCCGAAAGTGGTTCGAAACTTTGAAGTGAATCCTAGAGCCGATACATAATTCTATTTGGACGGGCAAATACATCAGAAATAGTGACAGCTGTCAAATCATGTCGTCGTTCATTCTCAGTTCGGGCCCCAAACAAATCTTATGTGGTTAAATGTTACGGTGTTGGAAACGCCCGTTACTTCGGCCTAAACTACGAACTGCGTGCTTAGGCAGGTGTGACGGTGTGAAGGGTAGGATTATACTAATGTCCAGGGCTCGCCCATATTCTCTCCTTCTGAACAATTTACCGGCCTTATAGTGATTACCACTGGGGATGTCCCAGTCGGGGCACGTGAGGGTACATTATAACAAGAACAGAATAGTTGTCAACTTGGCAAGCAGGCGATCGAAACCCGCTAAATTATTGCTATGTTGGTCTCGTGGCGTTAAGCGCGTCTACTGACCGTAGGATTCTTTCTTTATTCGATTTCGTTGTCGGGTAATGTTATTAGATTTTTCCATTAGATATGTTTCTTTGCAGCCAGGAGTGTGACTTTGCCTGACTTTTGCATTTTTTTAAACACGGGGTTTTCAAGCATCAAGCAAAGTATATTGAAAAGGTCACATAGATCACACCATCACTTAGATTATTAAATATAACTGCCAAAATGTGGGGCTGTAAAATGGTACATACAGTTAGGGCAAATAATTGACAAGCAAACTGACACATTATGTCAATAAGCCATGTTATAGTCAATGAATCCATACGGTGTACATAATTAAGAGTATTCTATTCTATTCCATTCTGCCAAAGAATGACAGCTGTTGTGATTTGTAGACGGCCCAATTAAAGTTTACGAACTTAAATAGTCTAATCTAATCGAAACACTTCTACTTACTTCTTCGGGAATCAGTGGTGATGACTAGTTATGAAAATCACGGAAGAACAAACCTTCGTAATCGTAATCGACACTCCAGAAGTCCAGAACATTCCCACGTAGTACAGAAATTTTCCAATTGCTCAACCATTGGAAGCTAATATATGAATTCCTCTCGGGTCATGTCATAGACAGTCATATTTCATTTTAGTGAAATATGCGGCGAATGTGCAGTAGGTACCTACTACTGTTTCATACTTACGTTTACAGTGTCAGTTTAAGTTTTTGAGCAGGGCAGTGGCAGGGATATGGATGCGGAGCTTGTTACTATGAATTGCAGTTCATGATTCTGCGCTCGCTGCGTTGAAATTTTTCATTTATTAATGAAAAATTTGCTGTCCCATACATTTTGAAAGCAAAGTACTGCAATTTTCTATGAAACAGTAATCGTCCGGCCTACACCGGTTAATGTAAAAACGTTGTATTTTATTATTAATCATGGTTGTATATTGTACTGTGTGTATGAATAATACTAGAAAAATAACTTCAGTGACAACACAATAATATGATAGATATAACCTGATGCTGCAGCCAGGATGATCTCCTCACTGAGGAATTCTTCAACGTTTAGTAGCACGGTTACGAAATTTAGTAGGTAAATTTAATTTTGATAGTTTTACACGGTTTTTATCATGAACTGCTGCTGCAGACAGGATACTCTCCTCACGAGGGAACTCCTCAACAGCTATTGTAGCATTATCATTAAAGTTTGAATACGCGTTTATAAAGCATTATTAATGAAAATGTATCATTAATACCTACATCGTTCTTATTTCCCGCTACTAGTTGGTCTGTCTTTAAATTAAATTAATATTTAAAAAATAGGTATCATCATCTCCCTAGCCTTTTCCCAACAAGCTTGGGGTCGGCTTCCAGTCTAATCGGATGTGGCGGAATACCCGTGTTTTACGTGGAGCGACTGCCTTTCAGACCTCCACAACCCAGTTATTGGGCAACACGATACTCCTGGATAGACTGATGGTCAGACTTTCTGGCGTCCTGTAACGACTGTCAAAGATCTACGAATGACAACCAGGACTGGGACAAAAACGTTATACTAGATTCAGAATTTACAACATCATTAAAATAAACAATATATTATTTAAACAAAATATTAAACTAAGTAATTTGTAAAGTATTCTATCATACTGGACAATAAAACTATGTAAGAATGTTTTGTTTAATTTGTCTTCACCTATTGTGACAACCCTACCAAAATAGGTAACAATTGTGCACGTTCTTAAGAAGCTTTGCCTCTGTTCCGTTTGGTTACTCATGTCACTTCAATATCCATTCACGTTTACGTTCGTCGAGTCGTTCTAACGTCTGATTCGAAATCCAAGCGTATTTTTACTTTTTATAAAAATGAAGCTGTGCGCTTTAGCCTTTTTGCTGGCAGCGGTGGTTTTTGTGGAATGTGACCATACATTTATGGGTACCAATGTGTTGAGGCCGTTGGTATACCAACATTATGCCAAGCACAGTTCCAAGGTCATGAGAAAGAGGGTAGAGAATCTGTACTTCTCATTGCCGGCTGTACCTTCCAATGTGGGACGTGCTATTCAGGTGAGGTTTTTCTTTTATGGTTTATTTATGGCTACACTATTGAGGTCAGACAGTCGCTCCATGTAGACTGGAAGCCAACCCCAACATATGTAGTTGGGAGAAGGCTAAGCAGATTGATTGGTTAAAATAAGTTATTTACCTTAAAAACTTTTAAATGTAACGTATTGTGGAAACCGGAGTATCTTTTTCCAATTTATCTACTTAGTGTAATTTTGTGTTTTTATTATGATTTGTATAAATAGATAGTCGCTGAAGTTTTCGTTAAAAACATAGTTATTTGTAACATTTGTTTTGCACAAAAACATCGTTTTTTTGCAAAAGTACATGTAAGTTGGCCTATTGAAATAACTTCCGGGAATTATCGAATACTTATTTATCTTATTATTTTGTTAACTGTCGTTATGCAGTTCAAAACCCGGTCTGTATATTAAAAATACTGGTTTCCAACCTGAACTTTTATTGTATCACTAAATTACTAGCCAATCAACAATCGCTAAGGCAATCAATTACCGATAATTAGTACAGTCAACCTCAAAAATATCAACAATAAGAGAAGAATAAATTTCAGTATCTACAATAATTTGTTCTTTAATTTTGTATCAATGTGTAGCCACAAAACACACCGCATCGCCCGCGTGGAGGTCTGAAATTATCCCACGGGAACGTACCACCGGGATAGAAAGTATTCCATATGTTAATCCAGATTATAAACTTTCTGTGTGTCAAATTCCATACAAATCCGTTTGGCCGTTTTTGCGTGATTGAGTTAGAAACATCCAAACATCCAAACATTCAAACATCCAAACATACAAACTTTGACATTCTATTTGTCTCATCTAACTAGCCTGTACAGTCCCACTGCACCACAAACGCCTTTTGACACACAATCACCAGATTTGCCTATTTAAGTCATTAGGGGTTAGGACGCACACGATCATACCAAAATCAACGACTCTGAAGATCACTTATTTTTGGTCCACATTCGAAATCTGGAAGGGGACTCCTGACCACGGGGCTCCTATCTCAAACTTTTTAAATATATTTTCAGAGATCTCTCTATCTTTTCGCCCTGCATGTGCTTGCTCAATAACCCTCTGGGATTGGGGTATCATAGTACGTACCATAATCGATGGGATGGGTCTCAGCGATCATTGTACCGATAGTCGTTACAGCCAATGGTTTGATAGCCAAGAGCCTCGACCAACACCTAAGGAGGCTTTCGTTGGGCAATTGGATCAATGGCGTGATCCAAAAAGCAGTATGTCGGACAGTCTGGACACGGCTCGCATTGTTAGGAGGTTCTTCTCTTTGGAGCTCCGACCTTGTAGCTTGGACCCTGTTTCCGATACCGGTAGGCTACTATTCGCTTTGGCATGGCGATCTTACTTCATCGTTCTCTGACCGACTCCTTATCAATTCAAAAGTGCCACAGGTGTAATTGGTTTAACTGAAATAAACGCTTGAGTTTTACTTTGAGTACTTCCAAATCCTACACTTGCTAATCTACCAAACTTTTTACTAAATTTGGGTGTCAGATTCTCAACCGGCTTCAATATCGTAGAGAATTTTATATTTTCTTCTTCATTCAACTTTTTTTTTTGGAAAAATGTTTTTGATTTCGTCATTTTCTAGTTATGAAATACTTCTGTCACCTACCTGACACAAATTCGTATGTAATAGTGACAGGGAGTATTAGAACAATAACAAGATGCACATGGTGGATTAAATACGGATGATCGAAGCTAACGCAGAAACTACCAGCAAAGTCAATGTATGGGACCACCCCTGAGGCATAACCTATCCATTAAAAAAGTTTTTTTGTAATCGATCCAAACTGCCGGAGATATCACAGCATACCTACCTATAAATAAAAAATAAATATAAAAAACAGACGAATTGAGAACTATTTTTAATCGACCATTTATTTTAAATCGTCTTCAAAAAGGAGCCTCCTGCTCCTGTTTGAAGACGATTTAAAATAAAAGGGCGGCCTACTCCCACTCGCCGAGAGGAGGCCTGTGGTCCAGCAGTGGGAACAGTACAGGCTGTTTATGTATTAACGAGTGATAACTCTTTGTACATTCGAGTTCATTAATATATTGGTCCTCTCAGGCTTCAAAAATATATGAACATCAAAAAGTTCACAATATTGTGACAACTATAAGCATCATTAATTTATGGTTAGCGTTTATATTTATTAATATGTGACTGCTTTTCTCATAATTTTTCATATTATTGCCTATTGCATAATATATGCTGTGAATTATCACAGCATATATTATGGAACCGTTCACATGAGGACATATTTTTGATCTATAGGTTCTATAGAATTTATTGAGCTATCCGACGCTCACAATATTTTGAATCCTTGACAGTGCCAATATATTAATGAACTCGACTGTATGTCATATTGGCCTTGTGGCAGATTATACTCAATAGTTATTGCTGTATCGCCCACTTGAACAAACTGAACAAACATTGTCCAACTTGCAGGGTATCTTGGCGTTCGACATGACACACTCGAGTGCGAGCGCAAACGTGACTCAGGGTGGCGTCGGGTTTAACTTCGTGAACCTTCGGATGAAGAGCGCCCGCGGAAAGAAGATCCACTTCGACGTCTATATTTACGCTTAAAATTCGATCATAATTATCAGAATAAAAGACTTCATGTTGCCATATTACTTTTGTGATGGTTTTATTTTCTCAACTTTTAACATAATTTATAATACTACCTAAATTTACATATAAATACCTACTACTTAAATATTCCATTAAAATCATGTAAATAATCCTAAAAAGTTGACGATAGCTAAGGATACTCGTCAGCCTTATCCACACTTTTGTAACTTGCGATATATTCCAGAAAAAAACGTAAGTACCTAACGTTCTGTGACTGTTATGAAAGGTAAGATAAATAGTAGAAACTTGCACTTATCTTATTTGTAAGGCTTATGAGTACCCTAATTACGTAACACACTAAATCAGAATCTGAATAATATTAAAGGTTATTGCTAATCTGTTCCTTCATACGTTCGAAAATTTGTCTGCGCAGCAACTTAAATAACGCAATGAATCATTCCTACGTTTAGTGATACGGATACGGAATTACCCAGCTCATTGAAGCCTAGATAAGAATGAGGAAAATTATTATTTTCCTAAGTTTTGAGCAAACACGAGTAGATTATCTGCGAACTATTTTGACCTTTTCTAGATCTTTCTTCGTAGGCATTCTTATCAGAAACTGTTGTATAATAATTTGGCATTTAAAACATCTTTTAAAATAATTTGAAAAGATAGCTTTATTGAACCTATGTACCCATAGTTAAGAACAGACTTAACTATCTTGAATAAAATAAGTATCATTCACGTATGTTCAGACTATATAGCTAACATTGACTTGAATGTACTCTGGCAGCTGAGAGTATGTCAAGCTCACTCAAATGTCTCGCTGGTGGTGGCGTGTGTGTTGGTTTGGATCATTGAGTTCCCTTCAAAATGGTTGAGCTAAATGGTGCTGCTCCGTACGTCATGTTCGAGAATGGGCGCCGCCAGTAGGTAGGTAATTTCTTAGCACCCACGGCTTATTTTAATTTCTGAATTGTTATTTTTAACCGACTTCAAAAAGGAGAAGGTTATAAATTCGTCGGAACCTTTTTTTTATGTATGTTCCCCGATTAGTCGAAGATGGCTGGACCGATTTGGATTTTTTTTTGTTTGAAAGGGTATACCTCCCAGGTGGTCCCACGATCATCAAGTCAGGATCTGATGATGGAATCCTGGAGAAACAGAGATAACTTTTCAAATTTTATAGGCACACTTGAATCGATTTGGGTAGCTTTTGGAAGAGTACTGTCTCGGAGTGATCCCATTTCAATTTCGTGAAGATCTGATGCAGAACGTAGGAGATAGGCAACGGAACTCCCCAATAAATGATAGCAAATCGACTGGTATTGCTGAAATCTCATGTCTGTCTATTGTTTACACCAGTTCATAACATAACATCACGCCGGTACGCTGTGAAGGGGTAAGCACATGTGAACCACTAAAAAGTGAAAAATAAAAACATTTTTCAGAAACAAAACAACCGACTTCCAAAAAAACACTACAAAGTGAAAAATAACTTTAATTTCGGAAGGCGGTGACAGAGAATTAAAATAGGGGAAGTGTGTCCTCGTTGTCTCAAGTACTAGTTGTCAAAAGTACAATTTTTAAAAAAGTAAAAGGATTCGAGAAACGCACTCATTCACTTTTCCCAAAGCTTCCCAGTGCTACCAACATTAGAAAGTGTCATGGCCGCCAGACTCCGGTATCGACGTGTGTTGCCAAAAATTTAAAAATACCTTTGTTTATAATTTGAGGGAAGTCATTGACTACACTTATCTATATATTATAGAATTTCTTATATAGTTTGAAACTGAAATTAGTCAATGTTAACGTTACTATGGACGGTACCATAATTTGTTTCGTTTTGGAGATTATTTTTGTAATAATGTATTTTTTAATGTTGTCGGCGAATGTTGTCCCAACAAAATTGGGGCTTGTTGTCACTGTGACAATCATCGACATCAGCGACATCAAGAACTAAGCGTTCGACAACATGAAGTGACTAGCTTCAGTTCTCATAATGTTAGTTTGTTCTTTAATAACTTAGGATTTTTTTTGAAGAAGTACAAGTTTCATATGTTTTGAAACTTGGTCAAGCAGTAAACCCAACGAGGAAGGGGTTCAATGTACAAAATGCAAGATGTGGGTACATAAGAAATGTGACGGGAACAAGGACTTATTTTATTGTTGCCTTTATTGTGCGTCCGGTGATGACAGTGATGTTAATAGCGCCCTGTGACAACAAGGACCGTGACCTGAGACAACCTACCCCACCCCGAGAGTAACTTGTCTCACTCGACTTTTATTTTAGATCCCTCAAGTTTTTTTTTAATTTAAAATTCAAAATGTTTATTTATATTTTGTGACAACTAGTACCCGTCTCCCCTACATATCACACACAGTCGCCGACTTCCGAAATTAAAGCTATTTTTCACATTGTGTTTTTTTTTTTGTTTTAATTACACACGCTTTTAATATGCACGTCTTTTAACATCGTTCTCACATTGATAATTTAAACATGATGATGTAACCAACCTTTTGTAACAATATCATGATTTTAAGAGAGTGTCTATGGAGTTTTTTGCCCGTTCGTCGCCATAGGTACCTACTACGCTTTGGAATGGGCAACTAGCTTCATCTTTTTAACTCACCGACTTTGAATGTTGTAGTTTAGGCCGAAGTAACGGGCGTTTCCAACTCCGTAACATTTAACCACATAAGATTTGTTCGAAGCCCGAACTAAGAATGAATGAAAACACGATTTGACAGCTGTCCCTACTCTCGTTAGGTTTTTGCCTGTCTGAAGAAATGAATTTGTCATTTATTTTGACAGATCATTTACTTTCGGAAGGGGCCGAATCTTTGTTGACTGAGTAGAAGGCTTAGCACGAGAACCATAGAGAAGTGTTTTATCAACGGAAGAGTAGACAAAGATGACGTGACCGTGCAGACAATTGACAGTTTTGTGCCGCGAAATGTAGACAAGCAATCTATATTCTACGGTAGAGTAGAAATAAAAAAGCGTCATGCTAAGCCTGCTGGAGGCCTACACTCTAACTCCATCATAGAAGATACGGGCCCGTCCGAAAGTGGTCCGAAACTTTGAAGTGAATCCTAGAACCGATTCATAATTTTTTTTGGACGGGCAAATACATTGGAAATAGTGACAGCTGTCAAATCATGTCGTCGTTCATTCTTAGTTTGGGCCCCAAGCAAATCTTAAGTGGTGTGTGTTACGGTGTTGGAAACGCCCGTTACTTCGGCCTAAACTACGAACTGCATGCTTAGGCAGGTGTGACGGTGTGAAGGGTAGGATGATACTAATGTCCAGGGCTCGCGCATATTCTCTTCTTCTGAACAATTTACCGGCCTTATAGTGATTACCACTGGGGATGTCCCAGTCGGGGCACGTTAGGGTATAATAAAACAAGAACAGAATAGTTGTCAACTTGGCAAGCAGGCGATCGAAACCCGCTAAATTATTGCTATGTTGGTCTCGTGGCGTTAAGCGCGTCTACTGACCGTAGGATTCTTTCTTTATTCGATTTCGTCGTCGGGTAATGTTATTAGATTTTTCCAATAGATATTTTTCTTTGCAGCCAGGAGTGTGACTTTGCCTGACTTTTGCATTTTTTTAAATACGAGGTTTTCAAGCATCAAACAAAGTACCTATGGACTCGAGGTGGCCTTGCACAAGTCCGAGGCCATGTGGTTTCATGGTCTTCGGAATGCGCCACTGACGGGTTCCCAGATAACGGTGGGAGGGGTTCACATCGGCGTCGAGTCGACGATGAAGTACCTAGGACTCGTCCTCGACAGCCGGTGGAACTTCGCGGAGCACTTCCGACGTTTGGCTCCCAGACTGGAGCGGGCCGGGGCTGCCTTGAAGCGGCTCCTGCCCAATCTAGGGGGGCCAAACGCCTCCTGCCAGAGGCTCTACGCGGGGTTCGTGCGGGCCATGGCCCTATACGGGGCGCCGGTGTGGGCGCCTGCATTGAGGCGCCAACCAGCACGCCGGTTGAAGGCGGCCCATAGGGTCATGGCCATCCGGATGATCCGGGGATACCGCACGATCTCCGGTGAGGCGGCGGGCCTCCTTGCCGGATTACCGCCATGGGATCTGGAGGCAAACGTCCTCGCGCTCACTTGGGAGTGGCGCGAGGAGGCCAAACGCCGGGGCGTAACTCCGCTGCCACGGGAAATCGCGGCACGGCGGACAGAGCTCCGGCAGGATCTCATGGCGACGTGGAAAGTGCGATTGTCGCAACCCAGTGCTGGGCACGCCACGATTGCGGCGGTAAGTCCCCTCTTTGAGGAGTGGCTTGAGAGGCGGCATGGCGTCTTCACCTTCCGCCTGACACAGGTCCTCACCGGACATGGCTGTTTCGGGAAGTTCCTGTTTCGGATAGGGCGGGAGGAAACGCCCGGGTGTTTCCATTGCGAAGATCGCCCAGAGGACACGGTGGAGCATACGGTGGAGGTCTGCCCAGCTTGGGCGGAGCAACGCCGTGTCCTCGTGGAGGTGATCGGCGGCGGCGATCTCTCGCGTCCGACCCTGGTCCAGGCCATGGTACGGAGCGAGAGGGCATGGCTGGCAGTCGCCTCCTTCAGCGAAGCAGTTATGCTCGCAAAGAGGGAGGCGGCGCACGTGAGGGAGATGCAATACATGCGCCCTCACAGCCGTGGCCTTCGCAGGAGACGCCCTGGGCGTCGGGAATCCCAGGCTGATTCCCGGCCACCGTAGGCAAGGGCTTGCGGACGGCGAGTAATGGGTACCTCGCTGTCCGGTAAGGACCAAGCCCGGGTCGACGGCGCGTTGTGTTCCACGCGCGCCTCAAAGAGATGTCAGCAGCAACAGAGGGGCCCGCAAGGGCCGATGCCTGCCGGGGGTGCGGGTTGTTCGAAAGAGATACCGCCGCCCCTGGCACACAGGCAACTGAGGGAACACGGGTGGGTTTTAGTCAGTAAAAGTCTGACACGCCCTCCCGCTCCACCCAGAGCGGGAGAAGTTATTTGATGATTTCCCACCCAGAAAAAAAAAAAAAAAAAAAAAACAAAGTACCTATATTGAAATGGTCACATAGATCACACCATCACTTAGATTATTAAATATAACTGCCAAAATGTGGGGCTGTAAAATGGTACATACAGTTAGGGCAAATAATTGACAAGCAAACTGACACATTATGTCAATAAGCCATGTTATAGTCAATGAATCCATACGGTGTACATAATTAAGAGTATTCTATTCTATTCCATTCTGCCAGAGAATGACAGCTGTTGTGATTTGTAGACGGCCCAATTTAAGTTTACGAACTTAAATAGTCTAATCTAATCGAAACACTTCTACTTACTTCTTCGGAGATCAGTGGTGATGACTAGTTATGAAAATCACGGAACAACAAACCTTCGTAATCGTAATCGATACTCCAGAAGTCCAGAACATTCCCACGTAGTACAGATATTTTCCAATTGCTCAACCATTGGAAGCTAATATATGAATTCCTCTCGGGTCATGTCTTATACAGTCATATTTCATTTTAGTGAAATATGCGGCGAATTTGCAGTAGGTACCTACTACTGTTTCATACTTACGTTTACAGTGTCAGTTTAAGTTTTTAAGCAGGGCAGTGGCAGGGATATGGATGCGGAGCTTGTTACTATGAATTGCAGTTCATGATTCAGATAGCTGCGTTGAAATTTTTCATTTATTAATGAAAAATTTGCTGTCCCATACATTTTGAAAGCAAAGTACTGCAATTTTCTATGAAACAGTAATCGTCCGGCCTACACCGGTTAATGTAAAAACGTTGTATTTTATTATTAATCATGGTTGTATATTGTACTGTGTGTATGAATAATACTAGAAAAATAAAAATATATCATACTTTAACTATCCCAACGAGTACAATAAGTGAGTAAATATTTGATTATTACTTTTTCAAGTAAGTAGCTTTATTTTATTGTATGATCCTTTTTTTCATAAGAAGAGGGTACTACACGGTGTGTTTTTATCTTTTTATTGTTATTACAAGCTTTTACTTAACATTTGTTGGTATGTGGATAAGGTAGGTGCAAGTACGATTTGAACCACTTCCCGATGTCTGATTGAGCTGAAATTTTGTATATCGTAACTTCAGTGACAACACAATAATATGATAGATATAACCTGATGCTGCAGCCAGGATGATCTCCTCACTGAGAAATTCTTCAACGTTTAGTAGCACGGTTACGAAATTTAGTAGGTAAATTTAATTTTGATAGTTTTACACGGTTTTTATCATGAACTGCTGCTGCAGACAGGATACTCTCCTCACGAGGGAACTCCTCAACAGCTATTGTAGCATTATCATTAAAGTTTGAATACGCGTTTATAAAGCATTATTAATGAAAATGTATCATTAATACCTACATCGTTCTTATTTCCCGCTACTAGTTGGTCTGTCTTTAAATTAAATTAATATTTAAAAAATAGGTATCATCATCTCCCTAGCCTTTTCCCAACAAGCTTGGGGTCGGCTTCCAGTCTAATCGGATGCGGCGGAATACCCGTGTTTTACGTGGAGCGACTGCCTTTCAGACCTCCACAACCCAGTTATTGGGCAACATGATACTCCTGGATAGACTGATGGTCAGACTTTCTGGCGTCCTGTAACGACTGTCAAAGATCTACGAATGACAACCAGGACTGGGACAAAAACTTTATACTAGATTCAGAATTTACAACATCATTAAAAGAAACAACATATTATTTAAACAAAATATTAAACTAAGTAATTTGTAAAGTATTCTATCATACTGGACAATAAAACTATTTAACAATGTTTTGTTTAATTTGTCTTCACCTATTGTGACAACCCTACCAAAATAGGTAACAATTGTGCACGTTCTTAAGAAGCTTTGCCTCTGTTCCGTTTGGTTACTCATGTCACTTCAATATCCATTCACGTTTACGTTCGTCGAGTCGTTCTAACGTCTGATTCGAAATTCAAGCGTATTTTTACTTTTTATAAAAATGAAGCTGTGCGCTTTAGCCTTTTTGCTGGCAGCGGTGGTTTTTGTGGAATGTGACCATACATTTATGGGTACCAATGTGTTGAGGCCGTTGGTATACCAACATTATGCCAAGCACAGTTCCAAGGTCATGAGAAAGAGGGTAGAGAATCTGTACTTCTCATTGCCGGCTGTACCTTCCAATGTGGGACGTGCTATTCAGGTGAGGTTTTTCTTTTATGGTTTATTTATGGCTACACTATTGAGGTCAGACAGTCGCTCCATGTAGACACGAAGCCAACCCCAACATATGTAGTTGGGAAAAGGCTAAGCAGATTGATTGGTTAAAATAAGTTATTTAACTTAAAAACTTTTAAATGTAACGTATTGTGGAAACCGGAGTATCTTTTTCCAATTTATCTACTTAGTGTAATTTTGTGTTTTTATTATGATTTGTATAAATAGATAGTCGCTGAAGTTTTCGTTAAAAACATAGTTATTTGTAACATTTGTTTTGCACAAAAACATCGTTTTTTTTGCAAAAGTACATGTAAGTTGGCCTATTGAAATAACTTCCGGGAATTATCGAATACTTATTTATCTTATTATTTTGTTAACTGTCGTTATGCAGTTCAAAACCCGGTCTGTATATTAAAAATACTGGTTTCCAACCTGAACTTTTATTGTATCACTAAATTACTAGCCAATCAACAATCGCTAAGGCAATCAATTACCGATAATTAGTACAGTCAACCTCAAAAATATCAACAATAAGAGAAGAATTAATTTCAGTATCTACAATAATTGTTCTTTAATTTTGTATCAATGTGTAGCCACAAAACACACCGCATCGCCCGCGTGGAGGTCTGAACTTATCCCACGGGAACGTACCACCGGGATAGAAAGTATTCCATATGTTAATCCAGATTATAAACTTTCTGTGTGTCAAATTCCATACAAATCCGTTTGGCCGTTTTTGCGTGATTGAGTTAGAAACATCCAAACATCCAAACATTCAAACATCCAAACATACAAACTTTGACATTCTATTTGTCTCATCTAACTAGCCTGTACAGTCCCACTGCACCACAAACGCCTTTTGACACACAGTCACCAGATTTGCCTATTTAAGTCATTAGGGGTTAGGACGCACACGATCATACCAAAATCAACGACTCTGAAGATCACTTTTTTTTGGTCCACTTTCGAAATCTGGAAGGGGACTCCTGACCACGGGGCTCCTATCTCAAACTTTTTAAATATATTTTCGGAGCTCTCTATAACTTTTCGCACTGCATATGCTTGCTCAATAACCCTCTGGGATTGGGGTATCATAGTACGTACCATAATCGATCATTGTACCGATAGTCGTTACAGCCAATGGTTTGATAGCCAAGAGCCTCGACCAACACCTAAGGAGGCTTTCGTTGGGCAACTGGATCAATGGCGTGATCCAAAAAGCAGTATGTCTGGACACGGCTCGCATTGTTAGGAGGTTCTTCTCTTTGGAGCTCCGACCTTGTAGCTTGGACCCTGTTTCCGACACCGGTAGGCTACTATTCGCTTTGGCATGGCGAACTTACTTCATCGTTCTCTGACCGACTCCTTATCAATTCAAAAGTGCCACAGGTGTAATTGGTTTAACTGAAATAAACGCTTGAGTTTTATTTTGAGTACTTCCAAATCCTACACTTGCTAATCTACCAAACTTTTTACTCAGTTTGGGTGTCAGATTCTCAACCGGCTTCAATATCGTGGAGAATTTTATATTTTCTTCTTCATTCAACTTTTTTTTTTGGAAAAATGTTTTTGATTTCGTCATTTTCTAGTTATGAAATTTTTCTGTCACCTACCTGACACAAATTCGTATGTAATAGTGACAGGGAGTATTAGAACAATAACAAGATGCACATGGTGGATTAAATACGGATGATCGAAGCTAACGCAGAAACTACCAGCAAAGTCAATGTATGGGACCACCCCTGAGGCATAACCTATCCATTAAAAAAGTTTTTTTGTAATCGATCCAAACTGCCAGAGATATCACTGTATACCTACCTATAAATATAAAATAAGTATAAAAAACAGACGAATTGAGAACTATTTTTAATCGACCTTTTATTTTAAATCGTCTTCAAAAAGGAGCCTCCTGCTCCTGTTTGAAGACGATTTAAAATAAAAGGGCGGCCTACTCCCACTCGCCGAGAGGAGGCCTGTAGTCCAGCAGTGGGAACAGTACAGGCTGTTTATGTATTAACGAGTGATAACTCTTTGTACATTCGAGTTCATTAATATATTGGTCCTCTCAGGCTTCAAAAATATATGAACATCAAAAAGTTCACAATATTGTGACAACTATAAGCATCATTAATTTATGGTTAGCGTTTATATTAATTAATATGTGACTGCTTTTCTCATAATTTTTCATATTATTGCCTATTGCATAATATATGCTGTGAATTATCACAGCATATATTATGGAACCGTTCACATGAGGACATATTTTTGATCTATAGGTTCTATAGAATTTATTGAGCTATCCGACGCTCACAATATTTTGAATCCTTGACAGTGCCAATATATTAATGAACTCGACTGTATGTCATATTGGCCTTGTGGCAGTCTATACTCAATAGTTATTGCTGTATCGCCCACTTGAACAAACTGAACAAACATTGTCCAACTTGCAGGGTATCTTGGCGTTCGACATGACACACTCGAGTGCGAGCGCAAACGTGACTCAGGGTGGCCTCGGGTTTAACTTCGTGAACCTTCGGATGAAGAGCGCCCGCGGAAAGAAGATCCACTTCGACGTCTATATTTACGCTTAAAATTCGATCATAACTATCAGAATAAAGGAATTCATGTTGCCATATTACTTTTGTGATGGTTTTATTTTCTCAACTTTTAACATAATTGATATGTAAATTTACATATGTATACCTACTACTTAAATATTCCATTAAAATCATGTAAATAATCCTAAAAAGTTGAAGATAGCTAAGGGTAGTCGTCAGCCTTATCCACACATTTGTAACGTGCGATATATTCCAGAAAAAAACGTTAGTACCTAACGTTCTGTGACTGTTATGAAAGGTAAGATAAATAGTAGAAACTTGCACTTATCTTATTTGTAAGGCTTATGAGTACTCTAATTACGTAACACACTAAATCAGAATCTGAATAATTTTTAAGGCTATTGCTAATCTGTTGCTTCATATGTTCGAAAATTTGTCTGCGCAGCAACTTAAATAACGCAATGAATCATTCCTACGTTTAGTGATACGGATACGGAATTACCCAGCTTATTAAACCCGAGATAAGAATGAGGGAAAATATTATTTTCCTAATTTTTGAGCAAACACGAGTAGATTATCTGCGAACTATTTTGACCTTTTCTAGATCTTTCTTCATAGGCATTCTTATCAGAAACTATTGTTTAATAATTTGGCATTTAAAACATCTTTTAAAATAATTGGAAGAGATAGCTTTATTGAACCTATGTACCCATAATTAAGAACAGACTTATCTATCTTGAATACAATAAGTATCATTCACGTATGTTCAGACTATACAGGGTTATTTGTAAAACACCGGTAACCTCTCAGGACTATATTACTAACATCATCAACAACAACTTTTGTTCTACGACTTTTTACAAAACATAATACATTTACCAAAAACAAACCTTAAATATTTCGTTGTCCTATGTAACACATTTCAACTCTGTATTTTGCTGTACCTACATACATTGCCGCGCACTGTCCTCGTAGTAATACTTTTGGGTTAGTAACTCGCTACGCTACGGTTCCCGCCTTTTTACGCAAAAGCCAAATTATACCTACAATCGAACATTTGACATGGAAATAACCTTGATATTTCTCGGTACCTATGCACTAAACACCGTAATGAAAACAAACTAACAATGACATCTCACATTTTCTGTAAAGTTACAACGGTATAGCACTTGATAAAAGTATTTTGTATACGTACGTTTGGGAATCGTATGGCGTATTGGCGACACGCTTCCGAAACATTGTCATCACACCTAACTAGCATTCGCACCATTTCCGTGTACTCGACATTGGAATATTGATACGCCATCATGTAAAGATAATTACGTATACGTCTGCACTGCCGAATTTCACTACAAGGACCCGTAATGACGCGACGCAAGCGCATCAAAGCAAACGAATGACTGAAGGCCGCCCGTAAATAGGTCAAGTTCAAGCGCCCCCGCCGCCCCCTACCCTGCTCCCCTCGCTATTGTCGGTACTACCTATCGCTTTCTTTTGCTTCGCATAGACTTCGTAACATTTAGAGCGTTGAATTTAAATATTTTTATTTTTGTATGTAAATCTGATGAATTAAAATATGATGAATTTTTAAAAGTCATAGAACAAAAGTTGTTGATTATGATGTTAGTAACGTAGTCCTGAGAGGTTACCGGTGTTTTACAAATAACCCTGTATAGCTAACAGTGACTTGAATGTACTCTGGCAGCTGAGAGTATGTCAAGCTCACTCAAATGTCTCGCTGGTGGTGGCGTGTGTGTTGGATCATTGAGTTCAAGTTCAAGCAATCTATATTCTACGGTAGAGTAGAACTAAAAAAGCGTCATGCTAAGCCTGCTGGAGGCCTACACTCTAACTCCATAATAGAAGATACGGGCCCGTCCGAAAGTGGTTCGAAACTTTGAAGTGAATCCTAGAGCCGATTCATATTTTTTTTTGGACGGGCAAATACATCGGAAATAGTGACAGCTGTCAAATCATGTCGTCGTTCATTCTTAGATCGGGCCCCAAACAAATCTTATGTGGTTAAATGTTACGGTGTTGGAAACGCCCGTTACTTCGGCCTAAACTACGAACTGCGTGCTTAGGCAGGTGTGACGGTGTGAAGGGTAGGATGATACTAATGTCCAGGGCTCGCCCATATTCTCTCCTTCTGAACAATTTACCGGCCTTATAGTGATTACCACTGGCGATGTCCCAGTCGGGGCACGTGAGGGTACATTATAACAAGAACAGAATAGTTGTCAACCCGTTAGGGTATTTATGTTCTGTGGTTGTCAACTTGGCAAGCAGGCGATCGAAACCCGCTAAATTATTGCTATGTTGGTCTCGTGGCGTTAAGCGCTTCTACTGACCGTAGGATTCTTTCTTTATTCGATTTCGTCGTCGGGTAATGTTATTAGATTTTTCCATTAGGTAGATATTTTTCTTTGCAGCCAGGAGTGTAACTTTGCCTGACTTTTGCATTTTTTTAAACACGGGGTTTTCAAGCATCAAGCAAAGTACCTATATTGAAAAGGTCATAGAGATCACACCATCACTTAGATTATTAAATATAACTGCCAAAATGTGGGGCTGTAAAATGGTACATACAGTTAGGGCAAATAATTGACGAGCAAACTGACACATTATATCATTATGCCATGTTATAGTCAATGAATCCATACGGTGTACATAATTAAGAGTATTCTATTCTATTCCATTCTGCCAAAGAATGACAGCTGTTGTGATTTGTAGACGGCCCAATTTAAGTTTACGAACTTAAATAGTCTAATCTAATCGAAACACTTCTACTTACTTCTTCGGGAATCAGTGGTGATGACTAGTTATGAAAATCACGGAAGAACAAACCTTCGTAATCGTAATCGATACTCCAGAAGTCCAGAACATTCCCACGTAGTACAGATATTTTCCAATTGCTCAACCATTGGAAGCTAATATATGAATTCCTCTCGGGTCATGTCTTATACAGTCATATTTCATTTTAGTGAAATATGCGGCGAATGTGCAGTAGGCACCTACTACTGCTTCATACTTACGTTTACAGTGTCAGTTTAAGTTTTTGAGCAGGGCAGTGGCAGGGATATGGATGCGGAGCTTGTTACTATGAATTGCAGTTCATGATTCTGAGCTCGCTGCGTTGAAATTTTTCATTTATTAATGAAAAATTTGCTGTCCCATACATTTTGAAAGCAAAGTACTGCAATTTTCTATGAAACAGTAATCGTCCGGCCTACACCGGTTAATGTAAAAACGTTGTATTTTATTATTAATCATGGTTGTATATTGTACTGTGTGTATGAATAATACTAGAAAAATAAAAACATATCATACTTTAACTATCCCAACGAGTACAATAAGTGAGTAAATATTTGATTATTACTTTTTCAAGTAAGTAGCTTTATTTTATTGTATGATCCTTTTTTTCATAAGAAGAGGGTACTACACGGTGTGTTTTTACCTTTTTATTGTTATTACAAGCTTTTACTTAACATTTGTAGGTATGTGGATAAGGTAGGTGCAAGTACGATTTGAATCACTTCCCGATGTCTGATTGAGCTGAAATTTTGTATATCGTAACTTCAGTGACAACACAATAATATGATAGATATAACCTGATGCTGTAGCCAGGATGATCTCCTCACTGAGGAATTCTTCAACGTTTAGTAGCACGGTCACGAAATTTAGTAGGTAAATTTAATTTTGATAGTTTTACAGTGGACCCCCGGGAATCCGACAAACGTTTTGCAGGGCAGTGTCGAACTATCGAATTTGTCGGATTATAGAGTACCGCTTAAGACCCCTATAGTCCGGATTTTCTTACAAAAGAGTACCTTGTAATCCGAAAAATTACAGATTAAATGATGAGATTCTATATGTTTTACTCTGAAGTACAAATCATACTTCATTATGTATGTCAAATTTAGTAAATTAAACAACACCATAGAGAGCCTGTTTTGTTTTTTTTGGGTGGGAAATCATCAAATAACTTCTCCCGCTCTGGGTGGAGCGGGAGGGCGTGTCCAACTTTTACTGATTAAAACCCACCCGTGTTCCCTCAGTTGCTTGTGTGCCAGGGGCCGCGGTATCTCTTTCGAACAACCCGAAACCCCTGGCAGGCATCGGCCCTTGCGGGCCCCATCAGTTCATCAGTTGCTGCTGACATCTCTTTGAGGCGCGAGTGGAACACAACGCGCCGTCGACCCGGGCTTGGTCCTTACCGGACAGCGAGCTACCCATTACTCGCCGTCCGCAAGCTCGTGCCTATGGTGGCCAGGTTCAGCCTGGGATTTCCGATGCCCAGGGCGTCTCCTGCGAAGGCCACGGCTGTGAGGGCGCATGTACTGCATCTCCTTTACGTGCGCCGCCTCCCTCTTTGCGAGCATAACTGCTTCGCTGAAGGAGGCGACTGCTAGCCATGCACTCTCGCTCCGTACCATGGCCTGGACCAGGGTCGAACGCGAGAGATTGCCGCCGCCGATCACCTCCACGAGGACACGGCGGTGCTCAACCCAAGCTGGGCAGACCTCCACCGTATGCTCCACCGTGTCCTCAGGGCGATCTTCACAATGGAAATACCCGGGCGTTTCCTCCCGCCTTATCCGAAACAGGAACCTCCCGAAACAGCCATGTCCGGTGAGGACCTGTGTCAGGCGGAAGGTGAGGACGCCATGCCGCCTCTCAAGCCACTCCTCAAAGAGGGGACTTACCGCCGCAATCGTGGCGTGCCCAACACCATAGAGAGCTCACGTTTTATTATAAAATTAAAGTCATTAATGCTATAGAACTTACAAAAAATAATAAGTAACTTTACATTAGGAAATAATTGTGTACAAACAAATTTTCATGTGTAGTGGTGGCGCGTACAAGTTGTAACCTGTTCAATCATGCAGTATCTACATAGCGAAGATTGTCAAAAAAATGTTCAATAATAATAGACCTGTCGAATTACAGGGGGTGCCGGATTATACAGGGGCCGGATTACCGGGGGTCCACTGTACATGGTTTTTATCATGAACTGCTGCTGCAGACAGGATACTCTCCTCACGAGGGAACTCCTCTAAAGCTATTGTAGCATTATCATTAAAGTTTGAATACGCGTTTATAAAGCATTATTAATGAAAATGTATCATTAATACCTACATCGTTCTTATTTCCCGCTACTAGTTAGTCAGTCTTTAAATTAAATTAATATTTAAAAAATAGGTATCATCATCTCCCTAGCCTTTTCCCAACAAGCTTGGGGTCGGCTTCCAGTCTAATCGGATGCGGCGGAATACCCGTGTTTTACGTGGAGCGACTGCCTTTCAGACCTCCACAACCCAGTTATTGGGCAACACGATACTCCTGGATAGACTGATGGTCAGACTTTCTGGCGTCCTGTAACGACTGTCAAAGATCTACGAATGACAACCAGGACTGGGACAAAAACTTTATACTAGATTCAGAATTTACAACATCATTAAAAGAAACAATATATTATTTAAACAAAATATTAAACTAAGTAATTTGTAAAGTATTCTATCATACTGGACAATAAAACTATGTAACAATGTTTTGTTTAATTTGTCTTCACCTATTGTGACAACCCTACCAAAATAGGTAACAATTGTGCACGTTCTTAAGAAGCTTTGCCTCTGTTCCGTTTGGTTACTCATGTCACTTCAATATCCATTCACGTTTACGTTCGTCGAGTCGTTCTAACGTCTGATTCGAAATTCAAGCGTTTTTTACTTTTTATAAAAATGAAGCTGTGCGCTTTAGCCTTTTTGCTGGCAGCGGTGGTTTTTGTGGAATGTGACCATACATTTATGGGTACCAATGTGTTGAGGCCGTTGGTATACCAACATTATGCCAAGCACAGTTCCAAGGTCATGAGAAAGAGGGTAGAGAATCTGTACTTCTCATTGCCGGCTGTACCTTCCAATATGGGACGTGCTATTCAGGTGAGGTTTTTCTTTTATGGTTTATTTATGGCTACACTATTGAGGTCAGACAGTCGCTCCATGTAGACTGGAAGCCAACCCCAACATATGTAGTTGGGAGAAGGCTAAGCAGATTGATTGGTTAAAATAAGTTATTTAACTTAAAAACTTTTAAATGTAACGTATTGTGGAAACCGGAGTATCTTTTTCCAATTTATCTACTTAGTGTAATTTTGTGTTTTTATTATGATTTGTATAAATAGATAGTCGCTGAAGTTTTCGTTAAAAACATGGTTATTTGTAACATTTGTTTTGCACAAAAACATCGTTTTTTTTGCAAAAGTACATGTAAGTTGGCCTATTGAAATAACTTCCGGGAATTATCGAATACTTATTTATCTTATTATTTTGTTAACTGTCGTTATGCAGTTCAAAACCCGGTCTGTATATTAAAAATACTGGTTTCCAACCTGAACTTTTATTGTATCACTAAATTACTAGCCAATCAACAATCGCTAAGGCAATCAATTACCGATAATTAGTACAGTCAACCTCAAAAATATCAACAATAAGAGAAGAATTAATTTCAGTATCTACAATAATTGTTCTTTAATTTTGTATCAATGTGTAGCCACAAAACACATTACACACTATCTATTACCAGTGGCATCGTCCGCGTGGAGGTCTGAAATTATCCCACGGGAACGTACCACCGGGATAGAAAGTATTCCATATGTTAATCCAGATTATAAACTTTCTGTGTGTCAAATTCCATACAAATCCGTTTGGCCGTTTTTGCGTGATTGAGTTAGAAACATCCAAACATCCAAACATTCAAACATACAAACTTTGACATTCTATTTGTCTCATCTAACTAGCCTGTACAGTCCCACTGCACCACAAACGCCTTTTGACACACAATCATCAGATTTGCCTATTTAAGTCATTAGGGGTTAGGACGCACACGATCATACCAAAATCAACGACTCTGAAGATCACTTTTTTTGGTCCACTTTCGAAATCTGGAAGGGGACTCCTGACCACGGGGCTCCTATCTCAAACTTTTTAAATATATTTTCGGAGCTCTCTGTAACTTTTCGCCCTGCATATGCTTACTCAATAACCCTCTGGGATTGGGGTATCATAGTACGTACCATAATCGATGGGATGGGTGTCAGCGATCATTGTACCGATAGTCGTTACAGCCAATGGTTTGATAGCCAAGAGCCTCGACCAACACCTAAGGAGGCTTTCGTTGGGCAATTGGATCAATGGCGTGATCCAAAAAGCAGTATGTCTGGACACGGCTCGCATTGTTAGGAGGTTCTTCTCTTTGGAGCTCCGACCTTGTAGCTTGGACCCTGTTTCCGATACCGGTAGGCTACTATCCGCTTTGGCATGGCGAACTTACTTCATCGTTCTCTGACCGACTCCTTATCAATTCAAAAGTGCCACAGGTGTAATTGGTTTAACTGAAATAAACGCTTGAGTTTTACTTTGAGTACTTCCAAATCCTACACTTGCTAATCTACCTAACTTTTTACTCAGTTTGGGTGTCAGATTCTCAACCGGCTTCAATATCGTAGAGAATTTTATATTTTCTTCTTCATTCAACTTTTTCTTTTGGAAAAATATTTTTGATTTCGTCATTTTCTAGTTATGAAATACTTCTGTCACCTACCTGACACAAATTCGTATGTAATAGTGACAGGGAGTATTAGAACAATAACAAGATGCACATGGTGGATTAAATACGGATGATCGAAGCTAACGCAGAAACTACCAGCAAAGTCAATGTATGGGACCACCCCTGAGGCATAACCTATCCATTAAAAAAGTTTTTTTGTAATCGATCCAAACTGCCGGAGATATCACAGCATACCTACCTATAAATAAAAAATAAATATAAGAAACAGACGAATTGAGAACTATTTTTAATCGACCATTTATTTTAAATCGTCTTCAAAAAGGAGCCTCCTGCTCCTGTTTGAAGACGATTTAAAATAAAAGGGCGGCCTACTCCCACTCGCCGAGAGGAGGCCTGTGGTCCAGCAGTGGGAACAGTACAGGCTGTTTATGTATTAACGAGTGATAACTCTTTGTACATTCGAGTTCATTAATATATTGGTCCTCTCAGGCTTCAAAAATATATGAACATCAAAAAGTTCACAATATTGTGACAACTATAAGCATCATTAATTTATGGTTAGTGTTTATATTTATTAATATGTGACTGCTTTTCTCATAATTTTTCATATTATTGCCTATTGCATAATATATGCTGTGAATTATCACAGCATATATTATGGAACCGTTCACATGAGGACATATTTTTGATCTATAGGTTCTATAGAATTTATTGAGCTATCCGACGCTCACAATATTTTGAATCCTTGACAGTGCCAATATATTAATGAACTCGACTGTATGTCATATTGGCCTTGTGGCAGATTATACTCAATAGTTATTGCTGTATCGCCCACTTGAACAAACTGAACAAACATTGTCCAACTTGCAGGGTATCTTGGCGTTCGACATGACACACTCGAGTGCGAGCGCAAACGTGACTCAGGGTGGCGTCGGGTTTAACTTCGTGAACCTTCGGATGAAGAGCGCCCGCGGAAAGAAGATCCACTTCGACGTCTATATTTACGCTTAAAATTCGATCATAATTATCAGAATAAAGGACTTCATGTTCAAATCAAATCAAATCAAATTATTTATTTGCATAATACAGGTAGGTGAGATGTTACAAATAAATATAAAGTACACTGTATCATTACCTAATAAGATGTGCAAATTATTACATTATCGATAATCTAGTTGTATAATTATTAAAATAACATTTCAAAATTATTATAATCAAATAAAATTAAAAATTAGAAATAATAATAAAATAAATTAAGAATAAGTACTACAAATGTCAACAGATTAAAGATACAAATTGTCAGATGAATTATAATTCATGTCATTAAAGTAAAATTACATAAATGTCAAATAAAATTATTACTGTACGTCACACTATTTTTATTATTGTTAAACTATTTCACGTCAATTTTCTCTTACTAGAGGTATCTATCTATATTTTTATCCTGTAGGTACTCCTCGACGTTATAATAACATTTATTGACCAGTAATTTGTTCAGCTTCGACTTGAATTGGTGAACAGGTAACGTTTTGACATCATCAGGCAACTTGTTGTAAATCAATGATGCCATACAAAGAATACTTTTATTAATTAGTGCTGTTTTTCCATACGGTATGTCAATTTCTAATCTTTTTTTGTCACGTAATTGTCTGTAGTAGCTTTTAAAAGCAGTCTTATAATAATTAGGATTTAATTTCACAAAAACATTAAGTTCATATACAGAGCGAAGGCAGTGTCAGAATTTTTAAGCTTTTAAAGTAGGGTTGACAGCTGGTAGTGTTGTCGATATTACAAATTGCTCGAATACATTTCTTTTGAGCTTTAAATGCATATTCCTTATCGACTGAGTTGCCCCAAGCTATAATACCATATCTTAGGACAGGTGCAACAAGTCCGTGATAAGCAGCTAATACGGCTTCTTTATTGACAATTTTTGTGAGTTTATACAGAGCAAATGAGGATGTATTAATTCTTTTGCAGACATATTCTAAATGTGATTTCCATGTCAGTTTATTGTCAATAATAATTCCTAAAAACTTTGTATGTGTGACAGGATGTACTATTTTACCTTGGTAACTAACGTTTATATTTGTCAGTTGAGTTCTCTTGTGAAAGTGTATAATTGCCATGTTACTTTTATTTTTATTGTTGTGTATGTTGCCATATTACTTTTGTGATGGTTTTATTTTCTCAACTTTTAACATAATTTATAATAGTACCTAAATTTACATATAAATACCTACTACTTAAATATTCCATTAAAATCATGTAAATAATCCTAAAAAGTTGACGATAGCTAAGGATACTCGTCAGCCTTATCCACACTTTTGTAACGTGCGATATATTCCAGAAAAAAACGTAAGTACCTAACGTTCTGTGACTGTTATGAAAGGTAAGATAAATAGTAGAAACTTGCACTTATCTTATTTGTAAGGCTTATGAGTACCCTAATTACGTAACACACTAAATCAGAATCTGAATAATATTAAAGGTTATTGCTAATCTGTTGCTTCATACGTTCGAAAATTTGTCTGCGCAGCAACTTAAATAACGCAATGAATCATTCCTACGTTTAGTGATACGGATACGGAATTACCCAGCTCATTGAAGCCTAGATAAGAATGAGGAAAATTATTATTTTCCTAAGTTTTGAGCAAACACGAGTAGATTATCTGCGAACTATTTTGACCTTTTCTAGATCTTTCTTCGTAGGCATTCTTATCAGAAACTGTTGTATAATAATTTGGCATTTAAAACATCTTCTAAAATAATTTGAAGAGATAGCTTTATTGAACCTATGTACCCATAGTTAAGAACAGACTTAACTATCTTGAATAAAATAAGTATCATTCACGTATGTTCAGACTATATAGCTAACATTGACTTGAATGTACTCTGGCAGCTGAGAGTATGTCAAGCTCACTCAAATGTCTCGCTGGTGGTGGCGTGTGTGTTGGATCATTGAGTTCCCTTCAAAATGGTTGAGCTAAATGGTGCTGCTCCATACGTAATGTTCGAGAACGGGCGCCGCCAGTAGGTAGGTAATCTCTTAACACCCACGGCTTATTTTAATTTCTGAATTGTTATTTTTAACCGACTTCAAAAAGGAGAAGGTTCTAAATTCGTCGGAACCTTTTTTTTATGTATGTTCCCCGATTAGTCGAAGATGGCTGGACCTATTTGGATTTGTTTTTGTTTGAAAGGGTATACCTCCCAGGTGGTCCCATGATCATCAAGTCAGGATCTGATGATGGAATCCTGGAGAAACAGAGATAACTTTTCAAATTTTATAAGCACACTTGAATCGATTTGGGTAGCTTTTGGAAGAGTACTGTCTCGGAGTGATCCCATTTCAATTTCGTGAAGATCTGATGCAGAACGTAGGAGATAGGCAACGGAACTCCCCAATAAATGATAGCAAATGGACTGGTATTGCTGAAATCTCATGTCTGTCTATTGTTTACACCAGTTCATAACATAACATAACGCCGGTACGCTGTGAAGGGGTAAGCACATGTAAACCACTAAAAAGTGAAAAATAAAAACATTTTTCACAAACAAAACAACCGACTTCCAAAAAAACACTACAAAGTGAAAAATAACTTTAATTTCGGAAGGCGGTGACAAAGAATTAAAATAGGGAAGGGTGTCCTCGTTGTCTCAAGTACTAGTTGTCAAAAGTACAATATTTAAAAAAGTAAAAGGATTCGAGAAACGCACTCATTCACTTTTCCCAAAGCTTCCCAGTGCTACCAACATTAGAAAGTGTCATGGCCGCCAGACTCCGGTATCGACCTGTGTTGCCAAAAATATAAAAATACCTTTGTTTATACTTTGAGGTGAATCATTGACTACACTTATCTATATATTATAGAATTTCTTATATAGTTTGAAACTGAAATTAGTCAATGTTAACGTTACTATTAGTCCAGTAAGGATACAATAATTTTTCCACATAACCTTGGATAATTCTAAAGTTTTTTATTTTCTCTGGGTGGATAACTTTAGTGAATCCAGTGCTATGTACAAAAATGCTAACAGTTTAGAGTTATGCAATAGGTATGAGGTAGGTATTTCCTATTATTTCGTGTTATAACAAGAATATAAAACTTAAATTAAAATGCTTTACTGATTCTTTATTAATACTATCTAAACTATATATTAGTGAAAATGCTAATAGATAGGTATTGTGGAACAATGGAAAACTGAAAATGTCCCGTAACTCATTCAATAAAAAATTTAAGTTTTTTAAATCATCTCCTTTACGGGCATAGGTATTAGTTACACCTTACAACAAAAGTTCTAACAACTAAGTAATATGCTGCAAAAGTAATCGTTTTTTTACGTTGCGATATGCGCAATATTGAATTTAAATTGATAATTTTGCGCCTACATATTCGTAATAATAAACTCTGCTTCCACACAAAAGTTTCAACAAATATGTGCTATGCCTTTTCTTTAACAAATAAAATACAACTTGGGTATTGCGGGGCGCGGTACAGGTACCTACGATAATGCGTGCGCCGCCGCCGCCGCGCCTTGCGGCGAAGTGTGGTGATACTCCACTGCGGAAATGCAGACGTATTGAATGAGGCACGAAATCATTTAATTATCGTCTCTTCTCAGAAATCACTAGGTACTCTGTTCCGGTCCGTGATTTCGCCCGTGTGTAACTAATTAATCATCAACAATTATCAGAATCCCATCACTCCCGTCTAAAAAAGACTGTTTTGAAAAATACGCTGTTGTTCTGTTCTTTATTTCAAACAACTTAATAGGTACCTACCGACCAAGATCGTAATAATTATGTACACTTTCACTATGTAGCTACTTGTTATAGTGATAGGGGAAGGGCACAGAGACAGAAAGTGGAGATTTCGTTACAATTTTTTTTTTTCGGGATAGTTTTCCCGGGAAAAATACATTTATATGTATTTAATATATTTAAAAAAAATATATGTGGAAGCGGTAAAGTAATTGAATTCAATAAGTAGGTACCTGTTTTTGTTCCATCATTTTAAAAGTACCCTTAAGTGATCTCCCGAAAACCGAAACAAGAAGTTCCCACAAAAAAAAAAAAGATTGTCGTAAGGAAGTCTACACTTTTTGTCTCTGCTACTCGAAGTTTAGCTAAATACTGTCTTCCTATTGTGATGTTTGAAACATGGTGCTTTGCAATTTTCATAGAACACTAGTGCCTTTGGGTACAATTGTAACTAAATTACAGTTTGACTTTCTAGTATGGCGGCCATCACTTTGTGACGTCAGTATCTACTGCTCTGAAATATTACGTATCATAGTGTGGCATCTGCCAGCCTTCCTACGATATACTCCCAACACTAGTTGACGATAAATTTACTATGTGTAGTAGGAAAGTGTGATAACGGCAATGCTGCTATTATGAATCAAGCTCCTGAATAAGCAGCAATAAAATAATAATGCTATTATAATTTTTTATTATAATCAAAACTATAGAACCAAATCAGTCATACAGCTGCATTTTGTCAATAGCAAAAATAACTAAGACATAATGCACAACACCCGAATATAAATAGACTTACGTATACGAATTAAGAAGACCAACTTTAACTAATATGACAGTATATGTATAACCTAAATGTCAACGACCTGATTGAAGAGTTGAGCAGCACAAGAGTCGGATGCCATATTGGCGGTGAATGTTTAAATAAGCTCAGTTATGCAGATGACATGGTTCTGCTCAGCCCCTCGGTCAACGGCCTCAGAAAACTAATTTCCCTTACACCAATTAACCTATAATGTTAAAAAGACAGAAGTAATGATTTTCAAACACGACAATGGCCCTAATAAGGTCTTGCCAATTACTTTGTGTGGTTTAAAATTAAAAATAGTTAGTCAGTTTAAGTATCTCGGACACATCATAACGGAAAATTTAAAAGGTGACGATGACCTGGAGAAGCAATGACGTAGCATCGCATATAGAAGTAACATGCTAAATAAACGTTTCTTCCATTGCTCGAAACAAGTAAAACAACTCTGTTCCAGGCTTACTGTCAGTCGTTCTACACCAATCAACTTTGGTACAAGTACACGAAGAGTGCATACAACACGCTTCGTGTACAATATAATAACGCATTTCGGGTCATGACCCGACTCGGTCGCACTGCACCGCCAGGGCAGGTTGAGCATGCTCAACCTGCCCTGGCGGTGCAGTGCGACTGAGATTTTTGCTGAGAGTAGAGTAACTGACTTCTTTGCGCTCATGGGGAAGCTCAGGGCGTTGTTCTTTTCGCGTGTGGTGGCAAGTCAAAATAGTATTGTCAAAGCTGTTTTTCATACTGTGCATTTACTGAGGGAGACAAAATAAATGTACTCACCATTGTTACATTTGTTTTGGCTTCCTTGGTGTGAAATGGTGGGTTGCTGTATTGTTATTTTTCTTTACTTTGTTATTATGTTCGTTTGTTTAGTTTATCTTTTGTTTAAATTATAATTTTATGGGTGCTAAAGCCTGAAATAAACGATTAATAAAAAATAATCATAATAAATAAAAAGAAATACAAGTTTTACTATCATAATATAACGAAAAATATTTAAGAAGACTATAAGGGGGATTAGCATGGAAGCTATGGAAGGTTCAGCATCAGCTACAAATAATTGCTTAATGAACCTCTTTGTTATTGAGAAACAATATATACTTTATAAAAGCTTTCGTCTCTTAGTAGACGTTGTGTTTCATGTTGAATATTCCTGTTCTCCGAAGTTGCACCTGGTTTCATAATCTGTGCATTCGTTTAGTTAGATGACTAATTTGGACCTCGGTTGCCGAGTCCAAATCAGGCTCGCTTGTAATTATGCGTGCTGTGCTGCATGGTTTATCTATGCAGTAGACGCACATAGCAGAACATTTCATTTAATTTTCTTTGCAGGTTAACTTGCACTTGCAAGATATAACTTTCAGTATATCGTCAGGTGCGGGTTGGTCGAGTGTTTTGATGGGAACTAAATAAGATGCATCCTACATAAGGTGAGGAGATACTTCACACCTGGACAGCTTTTGAGCCTGTATAAATCTCAAGTGCGTTCTTGTGTGGAGTATTGCAGCCACTTATGGGATGGCTCAGCAAAATACCAGCTTGCTGCCCTTGACTCGGTGGAACGCAGTGACGAAACGTTGGTGGCTGGGCTTCATGATCCCACTATCGCCCTTTTACTACCGGACTACCAAACACACTGCAGGGTACCATCCGCACTTGGTTGATATCCCGACCAGTCGTACTCAGCGCTACTTTTTTTTGTTTTTTTTTTTTTTGTTTGGGAAATCATCAAATAACTTCTCCCGCTCTTCGTGTCAGACTTTTACTGACTAAAACCCACCCGTGTTCCCTCAGTTGCCTGTGTACCAGGGGCTGCGGTATCTCTTTCGAACAACCCGCACCCCTGGCATGTATTGGCCCTTGCGGGCCCCATCAGTTGCTGCTGGCATCTCTTTGAGGCGCGAGTGGAACACAACGCGCCGTTGACCCGGGCTTGGTCCTTACCGGACAGCGAGCAACCCATTACTCGTCGTCCGCAAGCCCGTGCCTACGGTGGCCGGGAATCAGCCTGGGATTCCCGACGCCCAGGGCGTCTCCTGCGAAGGCCACGGCTGTGAAGGCGCATGTACTGCATCTCCCTCACGTGCGCCGCCTCCCTCTTTGTGAACATAACTGCTTCGCTGAAGAAGGCGACTGCTAGCCATGCACTCTCGCTCCGTACCATGGCCTGAACCAGGATCGGACGCGAGAGATCGCGGTCGCCGATCCCCTCCATGAGGACATGGTGGTGCTCCGCGGAAGCCGAGCAGACCTCCACCGTATGCTCTACCGTGTCCTCAGGGCGATCTTGGCAATGAAAACCCCCGGCGTTTCCTCCCGCCCTATCAATGATATTAGATGACTAATTTGGACCTCTCCAAATTAGTCATCTAACCAAACGAATGCACTGGGCACGCCATGATTGCGGCGGTAAATTAAAATTAAAATATTTTTTGCTCAACACAATACATAATCATACATTTCTAGATGTCAAGTGAATACGCAGTCCACTGTGTTGCACCAACTCAGGCATGCAAAATTATATTAAACCAATAAAATTATACTATTTCATAAATTCACCTTAATATGTTTTACAATTTCATTAATAACTCAAAATAATACCATAGAAAATGTCTTAAATTCTAATCAATAAGTATGTAATGTCAGAATATATAATGTCATAATTACTAAGTAATGTCTATTACAAATATGATAATTTTAATAAAACTAAAAACAAAACGAACTCAGGTATTCTCCCTAATTGCACGTATTATTATTAGTATTACACACACAAATTTCTATCAGAGAGGTTTTCATTAATTGTGTAGTATGTCTTACTTATCAGTAGATTATTGAGTTGCTTCTTAAATAAATGGGTATCTTTAATACTTAACAAAGCATTAGGTAACTTATCATAAAAATGTGGTGCCATTTCTAGGAAGTTTTTACGGAATACTGCTTTTTTGTGTTGCTTACTGCTTATTTTATTTCTATATCGCGAATTGTGTAGTTTTTCAAAAAGGTGGAAGTTTGTTTTGACAAATTCGGCCATCTCATATATGTATAGGCAGGGTACTGTTAATATACGGAAATTCAGAAAGAACGGTTTGCAGCTTTCCGTGCTTTGAATACCGTATATCGCCCTCACACATCTCTTTTGCGCTCTAAATACTGTCTCCTTGTTGGTGGAGTTACCCCAGTATATAATCCCGTATCGTAATGCAGACGTAACATATGCATGACACGCCGTAACCAAAACTTTTTGATTTACCTCCTTTGAGAGATTACGTAAAGCATAGGAATTCCCCTCTTTGAGGAGTGGCTTGAGAGGCGGCATGGCGTCCTTACCTTCCGCCTGACACAGTTCCTCACCGGACACGGCTGTTTCGGGAGGTTCCTGTTTCTAATAAGGCGGGAGGAAACGCCTGGGTGTTTCCCATTGCGAAGATCGCCCTGAGGATACAGTGGAGCATACGGTGGAGGTCTGTCTGGTTTGGGTGGAGCACCACCGTGTCCTCATGGAGGCGATCGGCGGTGGCAATCTCTCGCGTCCGGCCCTGGTCCAGGCCATGGTACGGAGCGAGAGTGCATGGCTAGCAGTCGCTTCCTTCAGCGAAGCAGTGATGCTCGCAAAGAGGGAGGCGGCGCACGTGAGGATGCAGTACATGCGCCCTCACGGCCGTGACCTTCGCAGGAGACGCCCTGGGCGTCGGGAATCCCAGGCTGATTCCCGGCCACCGTAGGCACGGGCTTGCGGACGACGAGTAATGGGTAGCTCGCTGTCCGGTAAGGACCAAGCCCGGGTCAACGGCGCGCAGACCGGGAGAAGTCATTTGATGATTTCCCGCCCAGAAAAAATAAAAACCAAACGAATGCACAGATTATGAAGCGAACTGCAACCTCGGAGAACTAGAATCTTCAACATGAAACACAACGTCTACTAAGAGACGAAAGCTTTTTATAAAGTATACATTGTTTCTCAATAACAAAGAGGTTTATTAAGAAATTATTTGTAGCATTTTTTTTTGGGAATTTCTTGTTTCGGTTTTCGGGACATCACATAAGGGTACTTTTAAAATGATGGAACAAAAACAGGTACCTACTTATTGAATTCAATTATTTTACCGCTTCAATATATTTTTTTTTTATATATTAAATACATATAAATGTATTTTTCCCGGGAAAACTATCCCGAAAAAAAATTGTAACGGAATCTCCACTTTCTGTCTCTGTGCCCTTCCCCTATCACTATAACAAGTAGCTACATAGTGAAAGTGTACATAATTATTACGATCTTGGTCGGTAGGTACCTATTAAGTTGTTTGAAATTAAGAACAGAACAACAGCGTATTTTTCAAAACAGTCTTTTTTAGACGGGAGTGACGGGATTATGACAATTGTTGATGAATAATTAGTTACACACGGGCGAAATCACGGACCGGAACAGAGTACCTATTCTCTATTTGAAATATAATTAGACATTCAAACAAACCTTTTTACAGTCCGACCAACCGATTTCGTCTTTTATTTCGTATGCATAAGGATGACATTAAAAGTGGTTACAATACCAACTGCTTACTGCAGATGCCATTTATCATGCTACCAAAGCAATAGAAGTCAAAATCAGTTGAATGGACTGTACAAAAGGTTTATTTAAATGTCTAATCTTATTTCGAACGGAGTATAGTGGTTTGTGAGAAGTGAGGATATTGAAATGATTTCGTGCCTCATTCAATACATCTGCACTTCCGCAGTGGAGTGTCGTCGTACCTCGCCGCACGCATTATCGTACCTACACCGCGCTGACCGCGCCCCGCAATACCCAAGTTGTATTTTATTTATTAAACAAAAGGCATAGCACATATTTGTTGAAACTTTTGTGTGGAAGCTGAGTTTATTATTACGAATATGTAGGCGCAAAATTATCAATTTAAATTCAATATTGCGCATATCGCAACGTAAAAAAACGATTACTTTTGCAGCATATTACTTAGTTGTTAGAACTTTTGTTGTAAGGTGTAACTAATACCTATGCCCGTAAAGGAGATGATTTAAAAAACTTAAATTTTTTATTGAATGAGTTACGGGACATTTTCAGTTTTCCATTGTTCCACAATACCTATCTGTTAGCATTTTCACTAATATATAGTTTAGATAGTATTAATAAAGAATCAATAAAGCATTTTAATTTAACTTTTATATTCTTGTTATAACACGAAATAATAGGAAATACCTACCTCATACCTATTGCATAACTCTAAACTGTTAGCATTTTTGTACATAGCATTGAATTCACTAAATTTATCCACCCAGAGAAAATAAAAAACTTTTGAATTATCGAAGGGCATATTTTTCTGGCTACTGGACTATATGGACGGTATCATAATTTGTTTCGTTTTGGAGATTATTTTTGTAATAATGTATTTTTTGATGTTGTCGGCGAATGTTGTCTCAACAAAATTGGGGCTTGTTGTCACTGTGACAATCATCGACATCAGCGACATCAAGAACTAAGCGTCCCAACGAGGAAGGGGTTCAATGTAAAAAATGCAAGATGTGGGTACATAAGAAATGTGACGGGAACAAGGACTTATTTTATTGTTGCCTTTATTGTGCGTCCGGTGATGACAGTGATGTTAATAGCGACCTGTGACAACAAGGACCGTGACCTGAGACAACCTACCCCACCCCGAGAGTAACTTGTCTCACTCGACTTTTATTTTAGATCTCTCAAGTTTTTTTTTTAATTTAAAATTAAAAATGTTTATTTATATTTTGTGACAACTAGTACCCGTCTCCCCTACATATCACACACAGTCGCCGACTTCCGAAATTAAAGCTATTTTTCACATTGTAATTTTTTTTTTTTTTGTTTTAATTACACACGCTTTTAATATGCACGTCTTTTAACATCGTTCTCACATTGATAATTTAAACATGATGATGTAACCAACCTTTTGTAACAATATCATGATTTTAAGAGAGTGTCTATGGAGTTTTTTGCCCGTTCGTCGCCATAGGTACCTACTACGCTTTGGAATGGGCAACTAGCTTCATCTTTTTAACTCACCGACTTTGAATGTTGTAGTTTAGGCCGAAGTAACGGGCGTTTCCAACTCCGTAACATTTAACCACATAAGATTTGTTCGAAGCCCGAACTAAGAATGAATGAAGACACGATTTGACAACTGTCCCTACTCTCGATAGGTTTTTGCCTGTCTGTAGAAATGAACTTGTCATTTATTTTGACAGATCATTTACTTTCGGAAGGGCCCGAATCTTTATTGACTGAGCAGAAGGCTTAGCACGAGAACCATAGAGAAGTGTTTTATCAACGGAAGAGTAGACAAAGATGACGTGACCGTGCAGACAATTGACAGTTTTGTGCCGCGAAATGTAGACAAGCAATCTATATTCTGCGGTAGAGTAGAAATAAAAAAGCGTCATGCTAAGCCTGCTGGAGGCCTACACTCTAACTCAATCATAGAAGATACGGGCCCGTCCGAAAGTGGTCCGAAACTTTGAAGTGAATCCTAGAGCCGATTCATAATTTTTTTTGGACGGGCAAATACATCGGAAATAGTGACAGCTGTCAAATCATGTCGTCGTTCATTCTTAGTTTGGGCCCCAAACAAATCTTATGTGGTTAAATGTTACGGTGTTGGAAACGCCCGTTACTTCGGCCTAAACTACGAACTGCGTGCTTAGGCAGGTGTGACGGTGTGAAGGGTAGGATTATACTAATGTCCAGGGCTCGCCCATATTCTCTCCTTCTGAACAATTTACCGGCCTTATAGTGATTACCACTGGGGATGTCCCAGTCGGGGCACGTTAGGGTACATTATAACAAGAACAGAATAGTTGTCAACTTGGCAAGCAGGCGATCGAAACCCGCTAAATTATTGCTATGTTGGTCTCGTGGCGTTAAGCGCGTCTACTGACCGTAGGATTCTTTCTTTATTCGATTTCGTCGTCGGGTAATGTTATTAGATTTTTCCAATAGATATTTTTCTTTGCAGCCAGGAGTGTGACTTTGCCTGACTTTTGCATTTTTTTAAACACGGGGGTGTTTTCAAGCATCAAGTTAAGTACCTATATTGAAAAGGTCACATAGATCACACCATCACTTAGATTATTAAATATAACTGCCAAAATGTGGGGCTGTAAAATGGTACATACAGTTAGGGCAAATAATTGACAAGCAAACTGACACATTATGTCAATAAGCCATACGGTGTACATAATTAAGAGTATTCTATTCTATTCCATTCTGGCAAAGAATGACAGCTGTTGTGATTTGTAGACGGCCCAATTTAAGTTTACGAACTTAAATAGTCTAATCTAATCGAAACACTTCTACTTACTTCTTCGGGAATCAGTGGTGATGACTAGTTATGAAAATCACGGAAGAACAAACCTTCGTAATCGTAATCGATACTCCAGAAGTCCAGAACATTCCCACGTAGTACAGATATTTTCCAATTGCTCAACCATTGGAAGCTAATATATGAATTCCTCTCGGGTCATGTCTTATACAGTCATATTTCATTTTAGTGAAATATGCGGCGAATGTGCAGTAGGCACCTACTACTGCTTCATACTTACGTTTACAGTGTCAGTTCAAGTTTTTGAGCAGGGCAGTGGCAGGGATATGGATGCGGAGCTTGTTACTATGAATTGCAGTTCATGATTCTGAGCTCGCTGCGTTGAAATTTTTCATTTATTAATGAAAAATTTGCTGTCCCATACATTTTGAAAGCAAAGTACTGCAATTTTCTATGAAACAGTAATCGTCCGGCCTACACCGGTTAATGTAAAAACGTTGTATTTTATTATTAATCATGGTTGTATATTGTACTGTGTGTATGAATAATACTAGAAAAATAAAAACATATCATACTTTAACTATCCCAACGAGTACAATAAGTGAGTAAATATTTGATTATTACTTTTTCAAGTAAGTAGCTTTATTTTATTGTATGATCCTTTTTTTCATAAGAAGAGGGTACTACACGGTGTGTTTTTATCTTTTTATTGTTATTACAAGCTTTTACTTAACATTTGTAGGTATGTGGATAAGGTAGGTGCAAGTACGATTTGAACCACTTCCCGATGTCTGATTGAGCTGAAATTTTGTATATCGTAACTTCAGTGACAACACAATAATATGATAGATATAACCTGATGCTGCAGCCAGGATGATCTCCTCACTGAGAAATTCTTCAACGTTTAGTAGCACGGTTACGAAATTTAGTAGGTAAATTTAATTTTGATAGTTTTACACGGTTTTTATCATGAACTGCTGCTGCAGACAGGATACTCTCCTCACGAGGGAACTCCTCAACAGCTATTGTAGCATTATCATTAAAGTTTGAATACGCGTTTATAAAGCATTATTGATGAAAATGTATCATTAATATCTACATCGTTCTTATTTCCCGCTACTAGTTGGTCTGTCTTTAAATTAAATTAATATTTAAAAAATAGGTATCATCATCTCCCTAGCCTTTTCCCAACAAGCTTGGGGTCGGCTTCCAGTCTAATCGGATGCGGCGGAATACCCGTGTTTTACGTGGAGCGACTGCCTTTCAGACCTCCACAACCCAGTTATTGGGCAACATGATACTCCTGGATAGACTGATGGTCAGACTTTCTGGCGTCCTGTAACGACTGTCAAAGATCTACGAATGACAACCAGGACTGGGACAAAAACTTTATACTAGATTCAGAATTTACAACATCATTAAAAGAAACAACATATTATTTAAACAAAATATTAAACTAAGTAATTTGTAAAGTATTCTATCATACTGGACAATAAAACTATTTAACAATGTTTTGTTTAATTTGTCTTCACCTATTGTGACAACCCTACCAAAATAGGTAACAATTGTGCACGTTCTTAAGAAGCTTTGCCTCTGTTCCGTTTGGTTACTCATGTCACTTCAATATCCATTCACGTTTTCGTTCGTCGAGTCGTTCTAACGTCTGATTCGAAATTCAAGCGTATTTTTACTTTTTATAAAAATGAAGCTGTGCGCTTTAGCCTTTTTGCTGGCAGCGGTGGTTTTTGTGGAATGTGACCATACATTTATGGGTACCAATGTGTTGAGGCCGTTGGTATACCAACATTATGCCAAGCACAGTTCCAAGGTCATGAGAAAGAGGGTAGAGAATCTGTACTTCTCATTGCCGGCTGTACCTTCCAATGTGGGACGTGCTATTCAGGTGAGGTTTTTCTTTTATGGTTTATTTATGGCTACACTATTGAGGTCAGACAGTCGCTCCATGTAGACACGAAGCCAACCCCAACATATGTAGTTGGGAAAAGGCTAAGCAGATTGATTGGTTAAAATAAATTATTTAACTTAAAAACTTTTAAATGTAATGTATTGTGGAAACCGGAGTATCCTTTTCCAATTTATCTACTTAGTGTAAATTTGTGTTTTTATTATGATTTGTATAAATAGATAGTCGCTGAAGTTTTCGTCAAAAACATGGTTATTTGTAACATTTGTTTTGCACAAAAACATCGTTTTTTTGCAAAATTACATGTAAGTTGGCCTATTGAAATAACTGCCGGGAATTATCGACTACTTATTTATCTTATTATTTTGTTAACTGTCGTTATGCAGTTCAAAACCCGGTCTGTATATTAAAAATACTGGTTTCCAACCTGAACTTTTATTGTATCACTAAATTACTAGCCAATCAACAATCGCTAAGGCAATCAATTACCGATAATTAGTACAGTCAACCTCAAAAATATCAACAATAAGAGAAGAATTAATTTCAGTATCTACAATAATTGTTCTTTAATTTTGTATCAATGTGTAGCCACAAAACACACCGCATCGCCCGCGTGGAGTTCTGAAATTATCCCACGGGAACGTACCACCGGGATAGAAAGTATTCCATATGTTAATCCAGATTATAAACTTTCTGTGTGTCAAATTCCATACAAATCCGTTTGGCCGTTTTTGCGTGATTGAGTTAGAAACATCCAAATATCCAAACATTCAAACTTTGACATTCTATTTGTCTCATCTAACTAGCCTGTACAGTCCCACTGCACCACAAACGCCTTTTGACACACAATCACCAGATTTGCCTATTTAAGTCATTAGAGGTTAGGACGCACACGATCATACCAAAATCAACGACTCTGAAGATCACTTTTTTTTGGTCCACATTCGAAATCTGGAAGGGGACTCCTGACCACGGGGCTCCTATCTCAAACTTTTTAAATATATTTTCGGAGCTCTCTATAACTTTTCGCCCTGCATATGCTTGCTCAATAACCCTCTGGGATTGGGGTATCATAGTACGTACCATAATCGATGGGATGGGTGTCAGCGATCATTGTACCGATAGTCGTTACAGCCAATGGTTTGATAGCCAAGAGCCTCGACCAACATCTAAGGAGGCTTTCGTTGGGCAATTGGATCAATGGCGTGATCCAAAAAGCAGTATGTCTGGACACGGCTCGCATTGTTAGGAGGTTCTTCTCTTTGGAGCTCCGACCTTGTAGCTTGGACCCTGTTTCCGACACCGGTAGGCTACTATTCGCTTTGGCATGGCGAACTTACTTCATCGTTCTCTGACCGACTCCTTATCAATTCAAAAGTGCCACAGGTGTAATTGGTTTAACTGAAATAAACGCTTGAGTTTTACTTTGAGTACTTCCAAATCCTACACTTGCTAATCGACCAAACTTTTTACTAAATTTGGGTGTCAGATTCTCAACCGGCTTCAATATCGTAGAGAATTTTATATTTTCTTCTTCATTCAACTTTTTTTTTGGAAAAATGTTTTTGATTTCGTCATTTTCTAGTTATGAAATACTTCTGTCACCTACCTGACACCAATTCGTATGTAATAGTGACAGGGAGTATTAGAACAATAACAAGATGCACATGGTGGATTAAATACGGATGATCGAAGCTAACGCAGAAACTACCAGCAAAGTCAATGTATGGGACCACCCCTGAGGCATAACCTATCCATTAAAAAAGTTTTTTTTGTAATCGATCCAAACTGCCGGAGATATCACAGCATACCTACCTATAAATAAAAAATAACTGTAAAAAACAGACGAATTGAGAACTATTTTTAATCGACCTTTTATTTTAAATCGTCTTCAAAAAGGAGCCGCCTGCTCCTGTTTGAAGACGATTTAAAATAAAAGGGCGGCCTACTCCCACTCGCCGAGAGGAGGCCTGTGGTCCAGCAGTGGGAACAGTACAGGCTGTTTATGTATTAACGAGTGATAACTCTTTGTACATTCGAGTTCATTAATATATTGGTCCTCTCAGGCTTCAAAAATATATGAACATCAAAAAGTTCACAATATTGTGACAACTATAAGCATCATTAATTTATGGTTAGCGTTTATATTTATTAATATGTGACTGCTTTTCTCATAATTTTTCATATTATTGCCTATTGCATAATATATGCTGTGAATTATCACAGCATATAATTATGGAACCGTTCACATGAGGACATATTTTTGATCTATATTTTCTATAGAATTTATTGAGCTATCCGACGCTCACAATATTTTGAATCCTTGACAGTGCCAATATATTAATGAACTCGACTGTATGTCATATTGGCCTTGTGGCAGTCTATACTCAATAGTTATTGCTGTATCGCCCACTTGAACAAACTGAACAAACATTGTCCAACTTGCAGGGTATCTTGGCGTTCGACATGACACACTCGAGTGCGAGCGCAAACGTGACTCAGGGTGGCCTCGGGTTTAACTTCGTGAACCTTCGGATGAAGAGCGCCCGCGGAAAGAAGATCCACTTCGACGTCTATATTTACGCTTAAAATTCGATCATAACTATCAGAATAAAGGAATTCATGTTGCCATATTACTTTTGTGATGGTTTTATTTTCTCAACTTTTAACATAATTGATATGTAAATTTACATATGTATACCTACTACTTAAATATTCCATTAAAATCATGTAAATAATCCTAAAAAGTTGAAGATAGCTAAGGGTAGTCGTCAGCCTTATCCACACATTTGTAACGTGCGATATATTCCAGAAAAAAACGTTAGTACCTAACGTTCTGTGACTGTTATGAAAGGTAAGATAAATAGTAGAAACTTGCACTTATCTTATTTGTAAGGCTTATGAGTACTCTAATTACGTAACACACTAAATCAGAATCTGAATAATTTTTAAGGCTATTGCTAATCTGTTGCTTCATATGTTCGAAAATTTGTCTGCGCAGCAACTTAAATAACGCAATGAATCATTCCTACGTTTAGTGATACGGATACGGAATTACCCAGCTTATTAAACCCGAGATAAGAATGAGGGAAAATATTATTTTCCTAATTTTTGAGCAAACACGAGTAGATTATCTGCGAACTATTTTGACCTTTTCTAGATCTTTCTTCATAGGCATTCTTATCAGAAACTATTGTTTAATAATTTGGCATTTAAAACATCTTTTAAAATAATTGGAAGAGATAGCTTTATTGAACCTATGTACCCATAATTAAGAACAGACTTATCTATCTTGAATACAATAAGTATCATTCACGTATGTTCAGACTATATAGCTAACAGTGACTTGAATGTACTCTGGCAGCTGAGAGTATGTCAAGCTCACTCAAATGTCTCGCTGGTGGTGGCGTGTGTGTTGGATCATTGAGTTCAAGTTCAAGCAATCTATATTCTACGGTAGAGTAGAACTAAAAAAGCGTCATGCTAAGCCTGCTGGAGGCCTACACTCTAACTCCATAATAGAAGATACGGGCCCGTCCGAAAGTGGTTCGAAACTTTGAAGTGAATCCTAGAGCCGATTCATATTTTTTTTTGGACGGGCAAATACATCGGAAATAGTGACAGCTGTCAAATCATGTCGTCGTTCATTCTTAGATCGGGCCCCAAACAAATCTTATGTGGTTAAATGTTACGGTGTTGGAAACGCCCGTTACTTCGGCCTAAACTACGAACTGCGTGCTTAGGCAGGTGTGACGGTGTGAAGGGTAGGATGATACTAATGTCCAGGGCTCGCCCATATTCTCTCCTTCTGAACAATTTACCGGCCTTATAGTGATTACCACTGGCGATGTCCCAGTCGGGGCACGTGAGGGTACATTATAACAAGAACAGAATAGTTGTCAACTTGGCAAGCAGGCGATCGAAACCCGCTAAATTATTGCTATGTTGGTCTCGTGGCGTTAAGCGCGTCTACTGACCGTAGGATTCTTTCTTTATTCGATTTCGTCGTCGGGTAATGTTATTAGATTTTTCCATTAGGTAGATATTTTTCTTTGCAGCCAGGAGTGTGACTTTGCCTGACTTTTGCATTTTTTTAAACACGGGGTTTTCAAGCATCAAGCAAAGTACCTATATTGAAAAGGTCATATAGATCACACCATCACTTAGATTATTAAATATAACTGCCAAAATGTGGGGCTGTAAAATGGTACATACAGTTAGGGCAAATAATTGACGAGCAAACTGACACATTATATCATTATGCCATGTTATAGTCAATGAATCCATACGGTGTACATAATTAAGAGTATTCTATTCTATTCCATTCTGCCAAAGAATGACAGCTGTTGTGATTTGTAGACGGCCCAATTTAAGTTTACGAACTTAAATAGTCTAATCTAATCGAAACACTTCTACTTACTTCTTCGGGAATCAGTGGTGATGACTAGTTATGAAAATCACGGAAGAGCAAACCTTCGTAATCGTAATCGATACTCCAAAAGTCCAGAACATTCCCACGTAGTACAGATATTTTCCAATTGCTCAACCATTGGAAGCTAATATATGAATTCCTCTCGGGTCATGTCTTATACAGTCATATTTCATTTTAGTGAAATATGCGGCGAACGTGCAGTAGGTACCTACTGTTAGGGTTCGGTAATTTACATTTTTATTTTATTAAATTGAAACGCGAAAAGACTAGTTTCCAGACCAGTAACTATTTTATTCGAATATTTTGTACTGGCAACACTTTAGTTTGTCAGTTGGTCGTTGGATGCTTCTGATTGGCTAGCCGATCAGAGGCGGGAACATTGTGATCTGTGATTGGTTGACGACATAAAATCCAATTAACCAATCACAGAACTCGATTTTACCGCGCAAATTATTGAAAACCTGGGAGGTGGGAAAGGGTCGGTTAAACATGCTGACTCGAGCTGTTGGACGAGAAGGTCGTAAAAAGAATAAAGTTGTGTTTCCTGTTACCTGAATTTTCTTCAGTACTTCACCTAGGTATCCTGAAAGTCTAAATTTAGTCCATAGTCTCAGTTTTTCTATATATCAGAAGTGACACGCTAACCAAACTTAAAACGTAAGTACACGCCCATGGTTTTTATTATTTAAATTCTGAATTATGTGTCTTTTGTGTTTTATCTTGCATTATAATATTTATTATAGTTTTATATTTAATTAAAATTTGCTTAATATGATAGTGATGGTACTGAAATCAGTGGTAGTTTAAAACATAACGGTCGTATTACGGAAAGAATGGACATGCTTTGTAACACGTGTTTATAGATAAACAGTGTAGTGGTTCAATTGTTTTGTAATGCGATCTTAGACAATATTTTATAACGGTTTGTTTTATTTTTGTGCCCAACAAGTATTTTATTCTTTTATTTTTTTTTGTTTGTCTCGACGAGTGTCTGAAATAATCAAGAATATTTCTTATCCTATGGGGTACGAAAATTTGCTTATTTTTAGGATTGGACACACCGTCTCCGATATATGACGCACTTTTCATCCTTCCATTGAACCGAATAATATGGTGTTATTCACCATATTGTTATTCATTGTTATTAACATACCTTCTTTTTCTGTGAGTGTTTAGATCATGGACGAGCCACCAGAACGCAGAGAACGCTCAAATCGAGACTCCAGTCGCCATAGACTGGAGACACCTAGTCGAGAGGATCGCTCACGAAGTCGAAGCGGCCTGCGTATGAGCAGTCCGAATCGATGTCAAGATGAGCAAGACTTTCTGCTGGGACGGCAGAGAGTACAGATGCTGGAGCAGGAGTTACGCCGAGAGCGTGAACGACTTCGTGCGACGGAGGACCGCCATCGATCATCGTCACGACGTGCCAGCGAGCGTCGCGAGCCCTCTGGACGTCGGAAAGCCGAGCATCGGGCAGAGCCACGTGCCAGCGAGCGTCGCGAGCCCTCCGGACGTCGAGAAGCCGAGCATCGGACAGAACCACGTGCCAGCAAGCATCGCGAGCCCTTCGGACGTCGGGAAGCCGAGCTTCGGACAGAACCACGTGCCAGCGAGCGTCGCGAGCCCTCCGGACGTCGGGAAGCTGAGCGCCGGGCAGAGCCACGTGCCGAGCAACGTGCCGAGCAACGTAGCAATGCGGGAGAATATATAAGGTCACGTAGTCCATCTTTTTCCAAGAACGATCTTGTTAGTGTTTTGAAACTGTTGAAGGAGGATCTGTCGTCACAGCCACATAACCAAAATGCACAGTCGTCTCAAAAGATAGACCACCAAAATATATTGCCTAATTTTGACCCTTCAACTAAAAATCAACGTATTGATATATGGCTGAAAAAGGTCAACGAATGTGCATCGGTATATGGTTGGGACGACAGAACTACCACTCATTTTGCTATGCAGAAACTCCAAGGCCTGGCTAAAATGTGGTACGAAAGCTTGAATTCCATTCTATTCAGCTGGAAAGAATGGCAAGATAAATTGATAAATGCATTTCCTTGTGAACAAAATTACGGCCAGACCTTGGAGGATATGCTGAAAAGGAAGAGCAAGTTCAACGAGGCCATCGAAGTTTATTATTACGAAAAGCTTGCTCTCGTGAATCAATGCGATATATTAGGAAAGCGTGCCGTGGACTGCATTATTCACGGCTTGAGTGACAGGACGCTTAGATCGAGTGCTTTGGCATTACGTTGCAATCACCCTGACCAACTTTTGCAGTTCTTATTAAGCAATAAAGACACTCATCTGCCTTCAATGGACCGTGGCCATTTTCGTAATAAAATTGTAGACAATACACATCAGAGTAATAACCCAAACCAAGCTCCAAAATCTATAGCTAGATCGGGTCACCCTAATGGTTGCTATAATTGTAAGGAGAAGGGGCATAGTTTTCTACATTGTCCTAAACCTCTCTTGAAGTGCCAACGATGCAATAAACTCGGTCATACGATAGAGACCTGTTTTAGCAAGCCAGGGGAAAAGCCGACGAATTCCAGCGCAACTGTTTCAAAGACAATGCGCATAGATTCTGTTAAAACGGGTACTGAAACCCCAAACTCCAAATTTATAAAAGAGGTCATTGCTAATGGGGTGTCCCTACAGGGGTTCATAGATTTTGGGAGCGAGGTTACCTTGATTAAGGAGTCGATAACCAAGGACCTAGGCTTGATTCACAATAACACGCCCTCTCAAATGAAAGGTTTCGGTAATAGTGTTGTACAATCCCTTGGAGAGTTGTCGCTTGATTTGATAATAGACGATGTCAACGCCAGGGTTGTTTGTAAGGTTGTGAGTGACGACTTTTTGGAGAAGCCTTTGTTAATTGGTCAGACCTTCACGGAACTTCCCCATATAATTGCTTATAAAAATGTTTCTGAATTGAAATTCTTCGACAACGGCAATAAATTGCCTTTTTCTGATGTTGACATTGAGAGTGAGAGTGGAAACTCTTTAAAGGTTCGCACTTTAGGAGCTGTCAAGTTTTGGGGACCTGTTTCGACTAGAGCCAGCGTTGATCCAACCATTAGTGGCAGTATTTTACTGAAAAATAGTGTTGCAGGAAAACCCAATCAGCAATTTTCAGTTTGCGGAGGACTTTATAATTCAAAAAATGGCCATGTGAATATAGTTGTTATGCCCCATGCTAGTTTCTGTCTGATTCCAAAGGACAATGTCTTTTGTCGAGCTGAAAAGGTCTGTTTTGTCAACAAGGTTGTCGTTGAGTCGCCTGAACAGATGAGTGATGATGCCGGTAATAAATTCGATAAAAATCAGGTTCGCATTTGTCAAAAGGTACCTGATGATACTAGGAAAAGGTTACTAGATTTGCTCAGAAAGTACAAGCATTGTTTTGCGTCATCCTTGAAGGATCTAGGTTGTACTAACGTTGCCCAAATGAAAATAGAGCTTAGCAGTCAACGTCCCGTTGTATACCGTCCGTATCGTCTGTCACATCATGAGCGCTCGCAGGTGCGTACAATGGTAGATGAGATGCTAGACGCAGGTATAGTGCGCGAATCATCTTCCGACTATGCTAGTCCTATTCTGCTTGTACGCAAAGCCCAAATGAAAATAGAGCTTAGCAGTCAACGTCCCGTTGTATACCGTCCGTATCGTCTGTCACATCATGAGCGCTCGCAGGTGCGTACAATGGTAGATGAGATGCTAGACGCAGGTATAGTGCGCGAATCATCTTCCGACTATGCTAGTCCTATTCTGCTTGTACGCAAAAAAGATGGATCTCTTAGAATGTGTATAGATTACCGCATGCTGAATTCTGTAACTCTTAAGGAGAGATATCCAATGCCAATCATTGAAGATGAAATAGCTCGCCTTTCTGGTCAGGCCTGTTTTATTTCTCTAGACCTCGCGTCAGGTTACTACCAGGTACCAATTGTAGAGCAAAGTAAGCGATTCACCTCATTTGTCACGCCGGACGGCCAATACGAGTTTAATCGCATGCCGTTTGGCCTGGCAAATGCGCCTGCCGTATTTCAGCGAATGATCAATACAATTCTAGGGTCAGCTCGTTTCTGTAAGGCAACCGCATATATGGACGATATTCTAATTTTTGGGAAGGACTCTTCGGAATGTCTGAAAAATTTTGAAGACGTATTGCAATTGTTAGAAAAGGCGAATCTTACTTTGAATTTATCGAAATGCGATTGTCTGCGCGATAAAATCGACTATCTCGGATATGAAATCGGAGCAGCAGGAGTAAGGCCTGGGGAGAAGAAGATCTCTAGTGTAATGAATTTTCCGCGCCCTGAAAATGTACACAATGTTCGCCAATTCCTCGGGCTGGCAAGCTACTTCCGGAAATTTGTCAAAGATTTTGCCTTGATAGCTTTTCCACTCAGCAAATTGTTAAAGAAAGGTGTACCATGGGAATGGGGCGATAATCAGGAAACTGCTTTTCAGGATTTGAAGGCTAGGTTGATAAATAGACCTATTCTCGCAATATTCGATCCATCAGCAGAGCTTGAACTGCACACTGACGCCAGTAGGATAGGTATCGGAGGCATCCTCCTTCAACGTCCAGCAGATAACACGCTGCGACCGGTTGCATACTATAGCAGGCAAACATCGCCGGAGGAGAAGAATTTCCATTCTTATGAACTGGAAACTTTAGCGGTAGTCTGTTCCCTACGAAAGTTTCGAGTATATTTGCTAGGAAAAGACTTTAAAATCGTTACAGATTGCAGCGCTCTTCGGTCTACTTTTACTAAACGGGATCTCATTCCTAGGCTAGCACGCTGGTGGCTGCAATTGCAAGAATTTAATTGCATAATCGAATATAGAGCTGGTAGTAAAATGGGACATGTTGACGCGCTATCCCGTAATCCTGTAGTCGAGTCCGCGGAGAATCAATATGATAATCTTCCAACCATTATGGCCATTTCAAGCGAAGACTGGTTGCATACCCTCCAACTTGGGGATTCAGAACTTAGGAGGATTAGAGATATTTTGGATAGTAGTCTAGATCAGAAAGGCTTGCAATATATTAAGGAAAATTATGTCGTTAAGGACAACAAGTTATTTCGTTGTGTAGGTGAAGACAAGGGAGATGTGCGCTGGGTAGTACCGAAGGGCGCGAGATGGCAATTGTGTCGGATGAATCATGACGATATTGGTCATTTTGGGGTCGAAAAGACTTTGGAACGATTAACGAAAAGTTATTGGTTCCCAAAAATGACACGCTTCGTTAAAAAGTACGTGAGCGCTTGTATTGAATGTGCATACGCTAAAAATAATCAGAGCGGTAAAGAAGGTCTTCTTCACCCTATAACGAAAGTGGAGGTACCTTTTCATACACTACATATTGACCATCTCGGGCCCTTCGTGAAATCCAAGCGGGGTTTTTCTTACCTGTTAGTAGTAGTTGACGCTTTTACAAAGTTTTGTTTTGTCAGACCGGTTCGGAACACGCACACTCAGAACGTAATAAGGGTACTAGAAGAAATATTCAGGATATTTAGAACTCCTGATCGCCTCGTGAGTGACCGCGGCAGCTGCTTCACGGCACATATGTTCAAAAGATTTTGTCTAGACGAGGGCATTAAACATATCCTGAATGCGGTCTCTAGTCCCCGATCAAACGGTCAAGTCGAGCGGTATAACCGCACAATTCTGGGCTCTATGGAGGCTTTAAGTGTGAAATATGGCGAAAAAGAATGGGATTGCCATTTAGGAAGGATTCAGTGGGGACTAAACAACACTATCCAAAAAACAACCGGCAGGACACCAGCCGAGGTGATGTTTGGTACCTCTATGAATGTTTCGGCAAATCCCATCCTTAATGAGATTTCTGATGAAACTCGCGAATCCACTGATTTAACCACTATACGTCAGGAAGTTAAGTGTAGGATAGACAATGAGCAGATCAAGCAAAAACGGTACTATGATAAGGGTAGAAAACCTGCGCGTGCATACGTGGAAGGCGACCTTGTTAAAATTACTAAAACTTGCTTTAATAATGAAGGGCAGAGTAGGAAGCTCCTGCCGTCGTATATCGGTCCTTACCGGGTTACAAAGGTCTTGGGTACTGATCGATATGTAGTAGCTCCAGTACCTGGTTTATGTAATACACAAGGCAAGCGTCCAACGACTGTTGCTGCGGATCGCATGATGCCTTGGATCCACGTGGCTGCATTAGATGTGAACGAGAACTCTGAATCTGCTTCCGATACAGATGATGATTAGATTTACTTAGTTTAAGTTCGGTGTCCCTTGTGAGGCATGTAACTACAGAATGGTGTGTTGTTTCAGATTGGATGCGAGAATCGATTGGTTCGCGTCTGATCAACTATGTCAGAGCTACTCGTTCGTCTTGCTCCTGTTGCACAAGCTTAATCGATCGGCTTGAACGAGTAGTTAGCAAAGGCTCCCTCGATTAATCGATCGTCGAGGTAATCTTTGAAGTATATCGACTAATCGATCGTCGATCACCAGGTATCCCGATTAATCGATCATTGGAACCTGAGTTCCTTAATGGATTAAACACAACTAATGGATCGTTGAGATTAATTTGAAGTTGCTCTTCCGTAGAAGTCCGTACAAGCTAAACAATGTTGTAAATAGTTATTAAATATTTAGATATTTCATATTCTTTTAGTTACAACAATAATTGTGTTAATTTCTAAAGAGTAAAGTAAATGTATGTTTATTATTATAATAATTTGTAAAACTTCTAAATATTCAATTTAAATTTTATTTATAATTAAATAAATGTATAAATATATAGTCAATAAAAAGGTTTAAATGATAATTATTATGTATGATAGTAGCATATAATTTGAATTGATTTTGAAATATTGTGTACATGGATTGTGAAGTTTGTTTAACTGACCTAATTCCGATTGTTAGGGTTCCACCTGGTACCGTGTGCTCTACTCACACGATATCAGGATGGTCGATTGTTAGGGTCAGAGGCGTCTCTAGCCCTTGTGGCGCCCGTGTGCAACCAGTACCCTGGCGCCCTCTAGTGTAGTAGGAGCGGGGTCAAAATGGAATACTAATACATAGTTATATTTTCAAACGGAAATTCGGATGCAAATGGTGCAATTTTAAATGATGTCGGGAAGCAATAAGTTTTTTTAGGAAGGAAGGGGTTATAAGAATTAAAAAATCACAACTTTGTAGTTCTTTCAAAAATATTTAATTTAAAAACTATTATAGTTAAGTACATAACAGGACGCTCGTACACACAAATGTATTTACAAAAAAGTTACTTTTCGAGCTTTTGCATTAGCGAAATCTTTAACAATGTCACTAACTTCAATTTTGATTTCATGTTCAATACTTATTAACGATAAATTTGTCAATCTACTTTGCGACAATGTTGATCTAAGGTAGTTTTTAATTATTTTTAGTTTAGAAAATGACCTTTCGCTATGTGCGACCGTGACTGGAAGTGTCAGGTATATCCTCAGTGCTGTGGACAGATTTGGGAACACTGAAATGAATTTATTCGTAAACAAGTAATTTAAAATATCCAACGGCGTAGTGGAATCATCAATAAACATCGGTAATAATTCGATTTCATTATAGAGCTCGAACTGTTCTACATCTGAAGAGCCAGCATGGCAAAGTTTATTTTCTAAATTAGAGCAATGTGTTTTTTTTGTATCAGAGTCCAAATCTTTCCAGTGTTTCAATTTTTGAAGAAATGAAAAAGTTTCATTATTTTCATTCAAAAGTTCGAACCGTTCGTCGAACTTAGTAATTGCGGTGTCTAACAAATAGTAGTAAAAATTTACTTTAAAATGTGTTTTCGCGTCTGTTATCGGGTCATCCTCCGCCTCATAATTAAAAAACCTTTTACGAGCGCGAGGGCGTGCAGGTGTGGGAAATTCTACTATTGCCTCGACTTCTTCCGCTACAGTTTTCGCCCTGTTAAGGAGCTCCTCAAAAGCGGGCTCATTACGAAATTCAGACAAACTTATTTTTGCATTATTAATCATTTTCACCGCTTCTGACAATACAACGTCTGACTTTTGAAGGGCCTTGCTAACTATATTTATCTTGCTTAAAATTTCAAACCAAATAAGCAGAGAGCAGATGAATTTAAACGACTTAATTTTTGCCAGTAATGAATTTGCCATATTTCTTGACTCTGCATCTTTGCTTCTATCAGAATATATAGTAAACAAGGCATCATACACTTTTCCCAGTTCAAAACGTAGAGCTTTTACTGCTTCAACCCTGCTCTCCCATCGAGTATTTGAGAGTGGTTTTAGACTTAAAGTTGGCACTTCTTTAGCAAGTATTTGCCAACGTGCTGTTGACGCAGAAAAAAAAACATAAATTTCCTGCACAATTGAAAAGAAATTGACAATTTCTAATGAACTTTTAGCAGCGTCATTCACTACCAAATTTAGGCTGTGTGCCGCACAAGGTACATAAAATGCGCGCGGGTTTAAATCTAAAATTCGTTTTTGTAGACCTATATGTTTCCCTTTCATGTTTGCACCATTATCATAACCTTGACCACGCATATCTTGTATGTCAATTTCGTTTGAGATTAAACAATCTAACAAAAATTGAGTTAAGCCCAGGCCAGTAGTGTCTGTTATAGGAAAAAACCCCAGAAAGTGTTCTTTTACTTCAGCCTTGTTGTTGCTTGTATTTAAAAGAACGTACCGTACGACAACCGATATTTGTTCTTCGTGTGCAATATCTGGAGTGCAATCTAAAATAATGGAAAAATATTTAGATTGTGTCAATTCCAAAACAATAGCTTTTTTTATTCTTTCTCCCAATAATTGTATTATTTCATTCTGAATATTATGGCCAAGATAATGAGTTAGGCGTGACTCAGATTTTTTAATAAGGGCAATGTGTTCCGCAAGCACATTATCAAAGTTAGAGGTACGAGGGTCATTCAATAAATACTTAGCCTACAAAAAGTAAACGAAAATTTTGGAAAAGTGGGAATTTATTTTTCAACATAGTCTTCTTTTAGTTCGATACACTTAGCCCAGGGATGCTCCAACTTTTTTAATCCGTCCGAAAAATAGTTTTTGTCAAACTCTGCAAAATAGGCCTCCGTGGCGGCGATGACCTCCTCATTCGATCCATATCTATTCCCGGCGAGTGATTTTTTCAGATTAGGAAACGGAAAGAAGTCACAAGGGGCCAAATCTGGAGAATACGGTGGATGGGGCAGCAATTCGTAGCGTAATTCGACCAATTTGGCCATGGCAACGGCAGACGTGTGAACCGGTGCGTTGTCGTGGTGAAACAGCACTTTTTTCTTCGCCAGATGGGGTCGTTTTTTCTTTAATTCGGCGTCGAATCGGCCCAATAAATCGGCATAGTAAAGCCCTGTAATTGTTTTACCCTTCTCGAGGTAATCGATGTAGATCACACCTTGTGAATCCCAGAAAACGGTGGCCATAACTTTTCCGGCCGATTTTACAGTTTTCGCCTTTTTGGAGCACGTTCCCCGGTCTGGATCCATTGTTTTGATTGCTGCTTGGTCTCTGGTGTGTACCAGTGGATCCAAGTTTCATCGACGGTCACAAAACGACGCAAAAACTCCGCTGGATTCCGCTTAAACAGCGCCAAACACGTCTCCGATGTGGTCTCACGGTTGCGCTTGTTTTCTGGTGTGAGTAAACGCGGCACCCATCGCGCCGACAGCTTTCTCATGCCGAGTTCCTCGTGAAGAATATGATGCACTGTTCCTTCTGAAATGCCTACAGTCTCAGCTAGCTCCCGAACCTTCAATCGCCGATCTGCCAATACGAGATCATGGATTTTTTTAATGTTTTCCTCCGTAGCAGCTGTTTTCGGTGCACCTGGACGTGGTTCATCAAAAACCGACGTACGGCCACGTGCAAACTCGTTGAACCAATTCTTGACGGTGGCCATCGATGGAGAAGAGTCACCGTACACAGCATCCAAGCGCTCTTTGATTTCGATGCGCGTTTTCCCTTCCAAAAATAGGAATCGAATCACCGAACGATATTGCTCTTTTTCCATTTTTGTAAAACCGATCGACACGTTCGCTTCCATAAGTTGTCAAATTAAAACAAATAAAGGGATTGGAATGAAAATTTGAAAAAAAGAATTAAAAAAGAATGTGCTACACTGTGGTAAAACTCTTTTGAAACTACAGCGCCCTCTGGCGATGAGGCTAGGTACTTATTGAATGCACCTCGTATATTCAACCAGCTTTAAAAAATTACCATTATCAGAATCGTAAATTTTTTGAGATCTTCCCCGAAAAGCCAGACATTGCCTCGCTAAAAAATGAATTATGTTGATTATTCGTTCGAGTACTGCAACCCAACGTTTTTTTTCCCGATCAATTTCATTTTGGTGCAAGAAATCTACCGACTTTTCTTTTAAAATAACAGTTTTCAATGTAATTTGTTTCTTAAGACATGATAGGTGCCCTAAGCTCTTTTCATGACGTTCTATAGCAGTAGACAAATGCTGCCAATCTTTGTAACCCATTTCACCATTAAAAGGAGTCGGAGTCGCATCAGCATGAAAAAGTTTACAATAAAAACAATAAACAGAATCAGTTGACTTAGAGTAAACCAGCCAGTTTCTTAAAACGGTTTCATTATTTAACATCTTTTTAGTATAATAAGCATTTGAAAAAGATCTTTTCGAACTATTCGAAGGATATGAACCCACTTTTACCTGTACTGGCCCACGCTCCATCAAAAATATTCTCTGTTTATCGGATAACACCTGTGGCCATAACGCGAGATCATTAATTATATCTTCTCGAAGTATATTCTCCGGAGACGCTTCGGCACTAGGAGGTTCTTCGTCTTCTTCAACTACCGACGATAAAGACAGCAGCGGCGGCGGCGGTGAAGTAGAAGTGACGAGTTCTGCTGTAGAATTATCTAGGTTTTCATATGTCTCTGTTTCCAGGTGTTCGTCCGAGGATGGACCGGGTCGAACAAAAAACTTTTTAATAGAACTTGTATTCTTTTTCAGAGACTGTTCCTTCTCCAGCTTTCTTTTTCGACTCTGTGCACCAGAAAGTTTCTTTTTTCCATTGCCATCAGACATCTAAAATAAATAAAAAACTAAGTATAGGCACCTAAAAGAACTAACAATGTAAATTACTATAGGCCCAGAGAACTAGTTGTTGCAACTTGGACTACGTATTATTTAATTTTATTTCTAGCTTCTGCCCGCGACTTCGTCCGCGAGGAATTTGTATATCGTGATTCCCCTGGGATCTTTGCACTTTTTCGGAATAAAAGTAACCTATGTCCTTCCCCAGGACTCAGCTATCCTATCTCGATACCAAAATTCATCCAAATCGGTTCAGCAGTTGAGCCGTGAAAGCGTAAAACACAGACAGACAGACAGACAGACAGACAGAAAGACAGACAAAGTTACTTTCGCATTTATTTATAGGTAATATAAGTATGGATATGATATGACACATCAATCAACGTCGCGGTACCTAGGTAACTAACTACATTAGGCAATCAAACGGAATAAATAAATAAAATAAAAAAGTAGTTCGTTGTTCAAATAAATACCTAAGTATACTAGTAGGTACATATTAATGCACTTTAACTTACCTTGTTTGTTCCGCACTGCAGTAGGATAAACAAATGAAAAATCCTAGGTTGTATAGGTACGAGCATAGATTTAACTTCAATATCAGTATTTATCACTCGATGTTTGGTTTTTTTTTCATGAATTTCGTTAGCTATTTTGATGACCTCCGACCTCGAGGCATGTCGCAATAATTGTGCAAGCAAATAACCAAATCTTACTTTTTATATATTTTTTATCAAAAGAAAAGCCGATTTACTTCATATTTACATGTTTATTCAAAGATGATACTTAATCAAATTTAATCAAGGCTTATTTTGCAAAACTATGGTGTGGCGGTAAAACAAAAATTGCGGCGCGCGTACACAAGCCTTTGAAAATGACCGCCGCACGTCCCTGGGAATTTTAATTTGAATTTTATAGCATTCTAATACAGCCGAGTTAGCAATGATTGTCGGCGTGTTGTCAAACGAATCAAAACAAACAGGTGCCGATGCTGGCACGCGCCTTTGTTTGGTAGCGATGCAAGATGCGACATTACGCCAATTTAATCTTTAATTATCTGTTTTAAGGCTGATTTCACGTTGAAACAAAAGTTATTGTGTAAATTTAAATAGAGTAGGAAAAGGAGTAGTCTTGCTTTGCCACGGTACCTACTATTATCTATACAGCATTGTAACTCGCTCGGCCGTAAAAGAAATGCCTACAACCGCGCGGTACCTAAACATGCGATAGGGCTGCCCGCCTCCAGCATTTTAGTTACATTTGCCTACTTTGTGTTTCCATTTAGTTTTGTGATTGTAAATATATTTTTTTTATATAAACAAATAAAATACTTTGTGAATTTAAAGAAGTGTTCAATAAAAATGCGTATGCGTGTTGTTTTTTGATTGGTAGATTTAATTAAAAAACCTCGTTAATGTTTGAGTAGGTAACAAATCGGTCTTACAAAAAAAATATTTGCGCCTCGTCTGAGACGTACGAAATGCTTTATTATTAAATTTTAAAGTATAAATAAACCGCATTATAATATACTTAAAGCTTAAAGGAAGTTCGGAATATTTCCTCCATTTTTTCTATATATCCTACTCGTTATATTAAATACGTACCTACTTGAACTTATTTTTTGTGAAAAAGTCGCGCGGTTATTGTTATAAAAACAACACACCGTCCGGCACAGTCGCGACTGTCTTCATGCCGAGCGCATGCCGAGATCGAGGCGCGTAGATATAGCTCGCGTTGCGTCCGTTTGTATGAAGTTGGAATACTGTATAGATAGTATTACCGTGGCTTTGCTACCGCGCGCCCGGCGTCGGCCATAACACGAGCGCAGGGTCTTTAAAGAGCGCCGCCGCCGGGCGGCCGCGGCGCCGCGAGTGACGCATCTTTGGAGGTGTCGCATTAGAGGGCGTTCGGCGCCCCCTTAGACCCGGCGCCCGTGTGCGCCGCACACCCTGCACCATAGGTAAAGACGCCTCTGGTTAGGGTTCGGTAATTTACATTTTTATTTTATTAAATTGAAACGCGAAAAGACTAGTTTCCAGACCAGTAACTATTTTATTCGAATATTTTGTACTGGCAACACTTTAGTTTGTCAGTTGGTCGTTGGATGCTTCTGATTGGCTAGCCGATCAGAGGCGGGAACATTGTGATCTGTGATTGGTTGACGACATAAAATCCAATTAACCAATCACAGAACTCGATTTTACCGCGCAAATTATTGAAAACCTGGGAGGTGGGAAAGGGTCGGTTAAACATGCTGACTCGAGCTGTTGGACGAGAAGGTCGTAAAAAGAATAAAGTTGTGTTTCCTGTTACCTGAATTTTCTTCAGTACTTCACCTAGGCATCCTGAAAGTCTAAATTTAGTCCATAGTCTCAGTTTTTCTATACTACTACTGTTTCATACTTACGTTTACAGTGTCAGTTTAAGTTTTTGAGCAGGGCAGTGGCAGGGATATGGATGCGGAGCTTGTTACTATGAATTGCAGTTCATGATTCTGAGCTCGCTGCGTTGAATTTTTTCATTTTTTTATGAAAAATTTGCTGTCCTATACATTTTGAATGGATAGGTACTGCACTTTTCTGTGAAACAACGGGTTGTTTTTGGTAACCGACGACATATTTCTACACTAAGAATCTTTGCTAGAAGGTATTACACCCATTTAAAAAAAAATGTCTTTGTTAGATTCTGAAATGCTAATAAACCACAAAAAACAACATTTTTATTGAATCGATTAGTTCCATAAAAATTTATTTAAAATTTTTAATTTTTATATTTCGCGCGTAATTTGACTAAAACGCTGGACGCAGTGGACGCCTATTGCAATGTGGGCATGACGTCATTTTGTTGTATAAACAAATGCACTGTTATATTTTGCATGATAGTTGTTTATAATTTAAAAAAATGAGTTATTATTCTACTTATTGTTGGTTTGCTGTTCCTGCATGTAAAATATTATTTCAATAAAATGACTTTGTTTACGAAAATAATAAAAGTACAAAGTTTTTCAGTTGATTAGTTTAAAAAGCGGAATTACGTAAGAACATGGCGGCTACTATTTCATGGTGTTCAAAAACAGATTAAAAAAACTGAAATCGTTTAATTGAATTTATTTAAATTTATGTTGTTATTTCATGAACTAAAACCAACATATTCCGACTGCTTTTTGCCTATTCTAGGTATCTCAATAATATATTTTTAGATTTTTTCTCATATATACAGTAAAATACCCAATTATGTGCTGGATTCATCGTTACAGTTTGCGCACCGATGTTTCTGCCGCCCTGTATAGATAATTCTTTCCCACGTAAAAAAATTTTAACTTACATCAAAAATACACCTACCGGAAAATCCAATATAAAATAATGGTAAAGTTAATTTATTAGAACCAATTACCCATTTCTAAGCGACCATTCTACCGGTGACTTACCTAACCTAACACCTTCAAATATTGGTCCAGTATGTACTTACCTACGTGTCCTAAACCAACACAATGTTAGTTATAACCAATTCAGGTTATGTTTGTTATATTTACATTAACATATAAAGTTTAACATAAACATCAAAACAGTTTGAACTTGGTTACAACTTGGTGACACTGGTTAAGTTTTCATTGTTATTTCCTACATATAGGGATAATCTTATTATTCTTGTGTACGGATATACTCATTACGAGCCAAGATGATATTTATTTATTTAAAAAAGCACAGCCACATCACATACATTCAACTTATGCTAGATATAATCTTAATAAATAAAGGACTAATGTACATGACAATTACGGCGTACACAGCAGAGATCAGAATATCTTGCTGCCTTGAAATACTAAACCAAACAATGTACTAAACTAAACTAAAAACTAAAATAAACTACAGTAAAACAGACTAGTATAAATAAGCTGGGTTACAGCCAAAACCAAAAAAAAAGTTAAGAAAAACAAATAAATAATAATAATTATTATTAATAATAATTATTATTAATGTTCCGTATAGTGCCGGACGTAAAAGAATAGCACTCTCCCATTTCTTCCCGTGGGTGTCGTAGAAGGCGACCAAGGGACTTACTAGAGAATGGGCAGCAGCGTTCTCTATGCATTTTACCACCATACTGCGATCGCCAACCCGCCTGCCAAGCGTGGCGATTATGGCAAATCCCCCCCTTTTGCGAGAGGCTTCTGTCCAGCAGTGGACGTCTTTCGGCTGATGTGATTATTATTATTAAAAAACAAAACAATAAAAATTGAATTGACATAATTGGATTTAACATAATCAACTTATAATGTTCCCAAAGCGGATACAGGCTTTCGCTCGGTGAGAGGGAGTGGGCTATTATCCACCACGCGTGCCCAGTGCGGGTTGGTAGATGTCACATGTGTTCGCATTTTTTGTTCTTGGACATGGCCGGTGTCCGCACGATGTTTTCCTTCGCCTGTGATGAAATAATTTACACAAAGTAAAACGCCTGTCTGGCATCAAACCTACGACCTACACTTCGTAAGTCAAGGCCATTACCACTGGGCCAGCACTGCTACAAGTACAATATGCTGTTGCACTGGATATAATGTTATGGAACATTAGTTTTAGACAATTAAGTGGTCTCTTCTTTTTGGTGGTGACTATACCTTGTACCAAGAACTCGTATTGCAGCAGATTTTGATTAGTACGTTATTTAATTTTTTCCGAAGCTCCAGGGGCTAGTGCAAATCTTGGGGTTCATTCGATTAATCGAGTCTGGTCAAGCCACGCTGGGATCGGCGCACTTCATTCGTTCATTCATTTCATTATATTCTATCCCGTGCATCGGAAAGCACGCTACGCCGTTGGTCTCGGCTGTCATTCGTGGAACTTTGACAGTAACGACTGTCAAAGTTCCACGGATCGTCAGTAGCCTGAAAGTCTGACAACCAGTCTTACCAAGGGGTATCATATTACCCAGTAACTAGTAACTGGGTTGTGGAGGTCAGATAGGCAGTCGCTCCATGTAAAATACTGGCATTCAACAGCATCCGGTTAGACTGGAAGCCGACCCCAACATAATTGGGAAATGGCTAGGCAGATGATGAGCCTATGTTCTCTAACTCCAGGGCAAACGCCACCCTTTCTACTGCCTGTCTTGAACTGGTGTGGATCAATTCTGTGTATAGAGCTGTGCGAGCTCGTCCCGCTATCTACTTATTGAAATAGTACATTCAAAATATTAAACAAGTAATAAATGCTTAGCTACAGAAATTCCAAAACATGACGGAACTTGCAAGAAGTACAGAATAATAACTTAACTTGAAAGTTACGGTGCGCCTGAATCTTGATTGCGAGCAAACACACGCAGTGCATATTGCATGTCTACTTACGTACGTCGTTACGGGTCGTCAGAAGCCCGAAAGTCTGACAACCAGTCTTACCAAGGGGTATCGTGTTACCCAGTAACTGGGTTGTGGAGGTCAGATAGGCAGTCGCTCCATGTAAAATACGGGTATTCAGCTGCATCCGGATAGACTGGAAGCCGACCCCAACATAGTTGGGAAAAGGCTGGGCAGATGATGATGATGACTTACGTACACTCTTTACAAGTTTTCAATCATCCTTTTCTTTAAACATAGTTCTTTACTAGTTTTGTTTGATTTTTTCATAGACGGCAAAATTCTAGCAACTTAATATTTTTTTTTTCGTTGCCCCACACTAGGAATTACTCCTGTATTGTGGGTGCGTTTACAAACATTTAAACTCACATACACAAACAGCCAGACCCGGAACAACTACTTGTAGGTCATACAAATATTTGTTCCGTGCGGGAATCGAATCTGCGACACGCAGCACAGCAGTCAATTGCTTAACCACTGCGCCAACCGTGCTGTCAAAATATTTCTTCAGCATAGTATCAAATGGTATCAATCTACTATGTCACTGTCCGATTATCTGATTCATCATTATACATACGGTGACAGTATGCAAACGGACAGCGACGTATGTATCGTGACGAATTATACAATCTGCCCTCGAATATATTATGCCTCACCAAACTTTCAAAGATTACAAAAAAAAAAACAACCGACTCATTTTCTCGCGCCAAAAAAGAAAGTTTCTTAAACGGCCTCGTTGAGCCAAAGGACACAACAAAATAGATCTCACTTACAAAGATCGACACACAAGTCGTCAGAGGGCGACACTTTAGCAGGAAGAAGGTCTTCACTAGAGTGGATATCAGGAGGCTGTAAGTGTGCTTCCGGCGAGGGCCCGCGTCAAAGCGCCCGCCGGATGTGTCAATTTGAAGCCGGCGCCATGCCATCTTGAAATCTCGTTGACTTCGGGATGTGTGGGATTTGAAATCTACTTTTATGGAACTTGACCTAGATTTTATACTGTGAAGTAGTTTATTTGTAATTTAATAAAGGACGTTCCTCAATAGGAATTATTTAGGAAAAATATGGGGGAAATTCGGAAGTCTTGTACTGATGTGGGGTTTGTACCGCCTCTAAAGATCCAGCTGCCTGAGTTTTACCCACAGTTTTACATATCCTCTTCAGTACCTTGTATTATTATTATTATTATCTAAATATAATAAATAGCTCAATCGACGGCAATAACGCATACAAAACCTATTTTGTACATTACTTACGTAATTACATACAGAGGTACAATCTATCAATTTAAACCAAAATAGTGAATAGACCATCATTGCCCATTGTATACAAGAGAACAACACTATCTATTCGATAATTGAATAATCGATTTACTTTATAGTCTGTGCACGAGTTATCGCCATTAAACCTCATTCACTAATGAAGTGTGCGACCATTTATCACGGAGAAGTGCCCGCAGTGAATTTGTTGGTTCCCGGGCATTTGTCCTCCAAATATTGTGACAGGGGGGTATGACAAGCAAACTAATTACTTATCCCGCATGTTTATACACTGAGTCCGTTTTGAATTTTAATCTCATTAAATACTTTGCGAATTTGATCGATGAGTTTGAGTTTTACAAGGTTTTATTTAACTTGCAATGTATGTATGTAACTATTTTTGTTCGGGTGGAATCTTGCAATTCAATTTTGAAACAGATATCTTTAACCGATTGTGTTGAAATTTTACATGCATATGTATATCGCGTGACAATGCAATATTATGATGATATGGAGCTGATATAATGCTGGAGCTGGAAGGTGGCCATAGAAACTCCGCAATAAAACGACACAACCGCATCGAGTTTGGGCTCGTTTGATTTGTATTGACGAGTACTTTGATCCTATATGGTAACCAAGGTCTGATGCTGGAGCTCAAAGGTGGCCATAGACACATAACACTTTAAGTGCTCAAAACAACACATATGTTTGGGTTCTACGAATTATTACGAGCTACATAACGGAAAAACGCTGCTACGAACTACGCCGTAGTAAAACCCGCATCATAAATACTAAAAAGTTAAAAAATAAATATAAAAAAAACCTTTTAACAACAAGCTTTTATTATTACTTGTTAATAAAACGAACTAAAAAGTTAAAAATAATTTAACTTCAATTATTTAATTAAAAGCGTGTTACTTATTGACGGTTAGAAATGTAACATGCTAATAAAAGTTTTTTATTTCTCCTGCCATCAAAATGTAACACGCTTTTATTAAAATAATTGAGATTAAATTATTTTTAACTTTTTAGTTCGTTTTATTAACAAGTTTCTTTCTTTTATTTTTTTGATATAATTAGACCATAAAACGCTCAAAGACAGGCATGAAGGGCTCGTGCATTACAATTTGTTTCCATTAACAACAGATGCAAATGGATGGTAATGAGGAATGATTGATGAGTAATGCCCTCATTAATACTGAGCCACAAGCCCCTGCTTGTGGCTCAGTAATAACCCCGGCACGGGTCGGCTACGCTTACCGCGGTTATCCGTGGATGGGTGACTCTTCACACGATCTTTACATACCAAGATCCCTCCATGCCTCTAAAAGCACGTCAAGCCGTTGGTTCTGGCTCGGCTGTCATTCATAGATCTTTGACAGTCCTTACGGATCGCCAGAAGCCCGAAAGTTTGAGAACCACTCTTACCAAGGGGTACCGTATTACCCACTAACCAGTTACCGACAACTGACCACCCTGTCGTGGAAGTCAGATAGACAGTCGCTTCTTGTAAAGTACTAGTACTCAGCTGTATCCGGTTAGACTGGAAGCAGACCCAAAGATAATTGGAAAAAGACCATGCAGATGATGATGACGTTCCAAGACAGACATCGCCAACGTTAGCGATAAGCCTGCAAGGCTGAAATGGAACTTGGCGGGTCACACCTATCAGATTCGCTGTAAGGTCGCACCAAGACAAATTGGCCAAGATCGTCACACATTGGATGCCTGGAGAAGAAAGAAGGCTAAGGAAAACTGGAAAAGGATAGGAGAACCTTTGCCCAGCCGTGGGACTAAATAGGTTCACTAATTTAATAAATACTTTGATGGAGGATACAAGAAATTAAGTGTTAACATGCACCAATACTTAGGCCAAAGGCCCTCTACTGTCCTCTAGTCATGAATAGAACGTCACCACGAGTTATTTTCTGAATCGACTGTCACTTGTGAGACGGAGAATGGAATAGAATACAAAAGTTTATTAGTGAAACATAGTTAATTTAATTACATACAAAGATCTGAAAAATAAGCTAGGTAGAGTGCCATGTTTTGCCAATATTGGCATACAAATAATTAAAAACAATTAAATGAGCACTATTCCTATTACAGTGATAAAATTACAATATCTATTTATTACATGAAGCAAAAACTTTGTACCCCTTTTTACGAAAATTACGCGGACGTTGGAGTATGTTTGGCACAGTTAAAGTTTATATGGAGAAAGCTTTTTAACGCCCTTTTATTAGCTTCGCCTGTGTATGTTTGTTTGTAACCGACTCCTCTGGGCTTGATTTTGACCCACTTCAAACGGTCAGATTTAATTTAACTTTGTAGACTTATCGAGGACCGATGACGATTCAATCATTACAAAAAAAACAGTGGCACTCGGGAGTGCCGATAGAAGTGAAAACTTGAACAATTACGTGTAAAAGACATCAACGCACGACTCATCCGTGTGCTCGCTGGAAAGCGTTCATAATAATGTACTCTGTGAAGCGTTCGGTGTCGATGACGCGAGTTCCATGATTTTTGTTCATCCAAAAAGTTCTCAACGCGCCTAAAGAAGGTTTCACTTCAAACACACGCTTTTGTAGCTAGCAGAATCAAGAAATAGAAAATAAATAATAGATTTAAAAAATCTAAAAAACACGCCGTAAAAACCAAACTAAAAAAGCAGAAAATAATTTCAAAAAAGGGGTGGATTGATATTAATTGATTACAAAAATATCTCAAAAAGCACCGCACGCCTTATAATAGAATCAAATTATTTTCTACTTTTTTAGTTTGGTTTTTAAAGCGTGTCTTTTAGTTTTTTAAACTATTATTTTTATTTCCTTTATTATATTAAATACACATATAAATTACATTTTTAAATATTAATATAAAAAATTTACAAACATTTAAAAATATAAAAAATAGTAGCCCACCGATATCCGGAACAGGGTCCAAGCTACCGGCGGTCAGGGCTCCAGAGAGAGGAACTTCCTAACAATGCGAGCCGTGTCCAGGAGTACCGCTTTCTGGATCAAGCCCAGCTGCCCAGCGAGAGCCTCCTCAGGTATTGGTCTAGGCTCTTGGCTATCAAGCCATTGGCTGTAACGACTATCGGTACAATGATCGCTGAGTCCACATCCCACATGTCGACAACCTCGCGAGCCAAGTCAAGATACTTGATTTGTTTATCTTTCTCGGCTTTCACGAGGTTCTCGTCATAAAGGACCGTTATATCAACGATCATTGCACGCCGCTTTAGTCGATCCACCAGCGGCGTCCTCGTCGACGAGCAGGTGGTGGTGTCATGGGCGGAGAGAAATACTCGTCGCTCGAGCTCGACGCAACTACCGCGGCCGGTGTCATCACAGCGCCCACAGTGGGGCTGGGTACCGGCGGCGGTGAGGCGGAACTGAGCGACGAGTCCGGAGGTGGTGAGTGCTCGTGCTCAACGTGTCGCTGATCTTGTCAACAATCTTCGTTTCAAATAATAATTAAATTTTCTTGTTGTTTTATCGGAGGTGACAGATGTTATTATTTTATTATTATTCTCAGGCATGCACTTGACTTTGTGTATTTAATTTCATTACCACTGTTCTCAAAACGAACCAGAAATTCTAAGACATGTTTGACATAGGTATAGCAATCCGCACTGCAATGGGTCCACATGGTAGATTATGGACCACACAGTGGGAACATTATTTGGGGGAGGTCTATGTTTAGCAGTGGACGTCTTTCAGCTGATATGATGTTACAAAATAAAATCAAAACCAAAATATTTTATTTCACATAAACCTGCAAGGGCACTTATGAAACGTCAGAAGCTAAGTGCACGATTCCAACTTGTCGCTTCCTAAGGAGAAGAGCCGGCAAGAAACTCCACGGTTACTCTTTTAAAAATAATTGGCTTTTACAATATTTTCAAATTACAGTGATAATAGGTATGGGACGACAGTGCAGGCCAGTACCAGGTACTTAGAGGAATGAAAATAAAGAATAGAAATAGGTTCCATGTATCTATGATTTTGCATAAAATATTAAAGACACACGAACATGAGATCAAAAGTCAAGGAAAACAGTCAAAAGCAATAAAAAGTTACGCAAATAAAGATACTCCAGCGAAGTTTGGAGTAATCTCTTTCTGCACGTACTAATATTCAGTGGAGCGAAGTTTTATTTAATTTTTTACGTGACTTCCTCACAGCACCTTGAAGTTTCAGGCCTCGGATAAAGTATGGGGTTCATGTGAGGGTAACTGCTTTTTAACTTACCTTTAAATGTTGACATTATTTTTATTATTCACTAGGTTTTGCCCGCGGCTCCGCCCGCTTGGATGTCGGTTATTGCGTGAAAAAGTAGCCTATGTCCTTCTCCATATCCCAAGCTATAAACATCTTTGCCAAATTTCATGACGATCGGTTCAGCGGTTAAGGTGTGAAAGCGTAACAGACAGACAGAGTTACATTCGCATTTATAATGTTAAGTAGGGATTAAGTAGGGCTTAGGGTTTTTCTATTTGGAATTTCTCAGTAGCAGCCCAGAGTGCGAGATTAGCAGCGGAAAACTGTTACTGTTCCAGTCACTTGGAAAACTGGACCAGATGCCGTCTCGCCGCAGAGATGGAACCGAGAAGAGTGTTCAAGATATCATCGATAAGTTGAAGAAGACTGACCCGGCCGACGTGCCTGATTTCGTGGCGAAGGAGCTGAGTAAGCTGCCCCCCGTCACGTTCGATCACGTCGACGTTACACGGCTGCTAAAGGACATCACTACCTTGAAAGCGGAAATGACCAAGATGCAGTCCAGAATGGAGATTTCTGAAAAAGACAATATTGAACTACGTTCAGAAATAGCATTATTGCGCAACGTTGGTTCGGTAATTGGGTCACCAGAGGCCTCAAAGGTGAATGCGCGTCGAGGGGTGCAAAATGCATCCATCGGCAGTTTTGAATCGGCGAACGCAAGTGCGTCACCAGCTGCCGATAAAGCTGAGCAAGCGCCATCCGCCGGCACCGTCGCCCGCACCACAACACCGGCTGCGGTAACGTCACACGTAGGTACGTCGACCCCTAAACGTATCTACGCTGCTATTGTTGCAACCAGCAAATCTGATGCGTCGCAGCCTAAGCGACAAACCGGAAAAAGGGACAAACTGGAAAATGGTACTCAACCCTCCCTGACTGCGGTCCGTAGCACCTTGCCAAGAACTGGCCTAGTTGATGAGGAGGGTTTCACGAAGGTAGAAAAGAAGAAGAAGCCATGCTCTCGTAACTTGTGCGGTACCGCACCGAGTGGACCCAGCATACTGCTGCGCCCTGCTGTGCCTGCGACGCAGCTGTACATGAAAGTGAACACCAGCTGGACTCTGAGGGTCGAAAGGTTAGAGTCGCGCCACGACATCAACTTTAAGTCATTCGTGGTACGAGTTCCAACCCACCATCTACAGTACTGCTTGAAAGAGGACTTTTGGCTGAAAGGTGTCGTATATCGACGTTTCCGAGGACGGTTACGTGACACCTCGCAGCCAAACACGACGCCGTCAAAATTACGTGTTTAGTTATTGTTTTAAGCTGTGGCCCTAGTGTGAGTTTCATTTAACCATTTACATCAAACGCCTCTGGTTGTTTAATATGTATTAGTTTGTCATTATTGTTTAAGGTTATTTTGTGTATTTAATGTATGGGCCTTAGTTGCCTAATAATAAAATGGTTATTATTTCCTTTATTTCATTAAATAGACATATAAATTACATTTTTAAATATTAGTATAAAAATATAGAAACATTTAAAAATATAAAAAATAGTAGCCCACCGGTATCGGGAACAGGGTCCAAGCTACCGGCGGTCAGGGCTCCAGAGAGAGGAACCTCCTAACAATGCGAGCCGTGTCAAGAAGTACCGCTTTCTGAATCAGGCCCTTGACCCAGCTGCCCAACGAGAGCCTCCTTAGGTGTTGGTCGAGGCTCTTGGCTATCAAGCCATTGGCTGTAACGACTATCGGTACAATGATCGCTGAGTCCACATCCCACATGTCGACAACCTCGCGAGCCAAGTCAAGATACTTGATTTGTTTATCTTTCTCGGCTTTCACGAGGTTCTCGTCATGCGGGACCGTTATATCAACGATCATTGTACGCCGCTCTAGTCGATCCACCACCACTATATCAGGCTTATTGGCCACAATAGTCCTGTCAGTGATGATGGATCGATCCCAGTACAGTGTGACATGTCCATTTTCGAGAACTGGGTCGGGCACATACCTGTAGTACGGCACTTCTGATTCCACAAGGCTGTATTTCAGAGCAAGTTGCTGGTGGATAATCCTGGCTACAAGGTTGTGTCTATGCAAGTACTCCTCGTTAGCTAGACGAGAACACCCGGAGATAATATGTCTGATTGATTCACCCGGACGGTGGCATGCCCGACAGATGTCAACCGTGCCGTCTTTCACAATAAATCTCCGGTAGTTGTTCGTCATCATAACTTCGTCCATAATTGCACAGACAAAACCTTCGGTTTCTCCAAAGAGGTCACCGAAACGCAGCCAGGCTACGAGAAGGTCTACATCGGGTCCATGTAGGGCCCGGAAATAGCGTCCGTGAAGCTCCTTACTCTGCCATACTTCCACGCGGTCTTTAGTGTCAAGCACTACAGGCTTGCGCCAGTTCTCTTTAGCCAAGGAGAGCGGGGTGAGGCCCTTGTCAACCACGACCACATCTCGATGCATCCTCACGTCGGCTCCCAGAAAATATTCCCTGAGACTGCATATCTCGCGATTGTGGAGGGTCTTAGCGTTTAAGAACCCTCGACCTCCACACTTTCGCGGGATATACAGTCTCATTACCGATGACCGTGGGTGATGCATTCGATATGCAGTCAGTAGCGTACGGACCCTCCTATCCAGGGCGTCGAGTTCGGTCTGAGTCCATTTGAGTATGCCGAAAGAGTACATCAAAACCGGCATGACCCAACCGTTGAAGGCGCGCACCTTGTTCCCGCCTGATAAAAGACTATTAAGTACTTTCTTCAGACGGCCAAAGAAGCGCTCCTTCAACGATTGCTTCAAGTCAGTATCGTTGATGCCCAACGCTTCCGACATACCCAAATACTTATAGGTTTCGGCTGTGGAGAGGGCTCGAAGGTTTATGGAATCCGAGAGTTGGGTTCCCACGGATTCCACAATCTCCCCTTGCTTTACATGCATGACCGCACATTTGTCCACACCAAATTCCATCCTGATGGCGCTACTGAAAGTTTCAGTTACTTTCAGTAGCTCCATCAGTTGCGAATTGTTGGGGGCAAAGAGTTTTAGGTCATCCATGTAAAGGAGGTGAGATATAACCTGACCACCTCTCCTCAGCCGATAGCCTATACCTGAATCCTCCAGCAGTGTGCTTAGAGGATTCAGGGCTAGGCAGAACCAAAGCGGACTCAAACTATCGCCCTGAAATATGCCTCGCTCGATCCTTATCGGCTCGCTATTCCTTTGGATGTTTCGACTTCCTGGATATCGAAGGACCGTACTCCATTGCCTCATACATGACATCAGGAAGGTGCGTAGAGTTGTATCTACTTTATACAACTCCAGCACCCTCATGAGCCATGTATGTGGCACCGAGTCATAGGCCTTCTTGTAATCTATCCAACATGTCGAAAGATCCTTTCGGGAACGACGAACCTGTTGGCTAATGGCCATATCAATGAGGAGTAGCTCCTTAGTACCACGGGACCCGTTCCGACATCCATTTTGAGAGACAGACATGATGGAGTTACTGTCTATATGATTGTAAATTTTAGCTCTCAAAATGGATGTAAGAACTTTATAGACCGTCGGTAAACACGTGATCGGTCTATAATTTTTGGGCTCCGCAGTACTACCTGATTTATGGAGCAGGTGGGTAACTCCTGTCGTTAGGAACTGGGGTAGCGAACCAGACTCTAAAGCAGTCTGGTACTGAGCTGCCAAGCGAGCGTGCGATCCAATGAACCATTTAATCCAGAAGTTGTGCAGCCCGTCCGGCCCCGGAGATTTCCAGTTCGGCAACGGACGGACTGCACGAGCTACATCTTGGGGGCAGATGGTAATAGCCCCCATTTCTGGTATTGGATCGCAGGCTCGCTCGACTTCCCGAGTCCAATCATCTTCGGTGTGACTGACAGGCACCGACCAGATACTACGCCAAAAAGAACACATGGCATCATCATCTGGTAGGCGCGTGCCAGCCACACCTTGGTCCGGTCGCTCCCAAGCCCTGTATACCCACCTTTCATCACTCTGGAAAGTGCGGTTCTGGGTGTATCGATCCACTCGCCGCTTATACCTACGGATACGGTTTGCCCATGCATACACTTTCTGCTTCAGGAAGTCGATGCGCTCTGTGACACAGGACGTATAGTCTTGAGGACTGATATCAGTCCCCGAGAACGCTCGTCTCACAAAGCGCATCACTCTAGGGCGAGTATTGCCTTCCCTGAAGCAGATTAGTTTGCCGATGAGTGCTCTGGCCCCACCAATACGGCGTTCAATCCTGCACTGCCAAGCTGGTACGGCTGGTTTCGGTCGCGTAGCTCTTGAGTCATTAACGAATTTAACGTGAGCTACACGACACGCCGCTACAGCTCCGCAGTACAGAATCGAATGAGCATCGGTGAGGTCTTCGCAGTCATCAAAATAGTTTGACAACTGCGAATCCAGAGCCGCCACCAGCGCCCTATTTTTGTTATGCATGGGCAAACGAGGTAAGCGTGGCCTAAGTTCGGGCGACATGAACCGATATTCCCGAATCGCACCCTCCAAAGCACTCCTCAATTCCTCACTGCACTGGGTACTTACGTTTGTAGCCCTGTCAACATTCCCCTCGTCAGCTTGAGGCGTGTGACTTGTGGCTAGCCGTGGTGGTACCACAACTGTCTGCGACGGGGGGACGATGACATGGCTACTCTGCATTTCACTGCGCAAGCGATCAAGTACAGTCTCATCCAACATATGATTACGCTGGATGACCCGCACCTGATCCGATAGTCGTTGTGCTGAAACGTTGACAGCTGGTTCAAGCACCTGAAAAAGAGAGAGCATCCGAACACGGTACGCGGTCAGATTGTTTCCTCCTTCTGTAGCCCCATAGTATGAGCGCATGACGTTCTCGTTAATGGATCGTGTCCATCTCATGCGCTGCACACTTCCGCCGGGAGCTGGGACCCTATCAGAGGCCGGTGGGCCTCGAGGTCCTAAGCCGTCCGGCGGCCGGCGTCCTCCTCGTCGACGAGCAGGTGGTGGCGTCGTGGGCGGAGAGAAATACTCGTCGCTCGAGCTCGACGCAACTACCGCGGCCGGTGTCATCACAGCGCCCGTAGTGGGGCTGGGTACCGGCGGCAGCGAGGCGGAGCTGAGCGACGAGTCCGGAGGTGGTGGGCGTGCATTTCTTGCGGCAGATCTTGTCAACATTTTATCATATTTGCTTAATCCTGTTCATTGTGGTTCGGAGGTGACATCTGTCATGTCACCTCCGATTCGGTATTTTTGATTAGGTTTCTTACATTTTCTTATTTTACGGGTTTGTTTTTGGTTTTTTTGATGATATTTAAGTTTCTGGTTTTGGTTTGTGTAAAATTAAAAACTCTTGTGAAATTGGGTAAAATTATTTTAACTGTTGAAATTGCAGAAAAATTTCTATCGTGACGTTTTGTTGACACGGTGTTGCCATTTTTTTTCATTGATTATTATTATTATTATATTATAAAAGTCTAGGCAGATGAGAGCCCGGATATCTTTCATCCTTACAATAAAATTGACATTTTACAGTTGTTGTACGGAAAATTTGAAAAATCATGCATCAGCAGTGCAGAGCAGTGGTGGCCTAGAGGAATACCTCTCTTTCTGTGGGCTCTCACTTTTTGTGGCCACGAGTGACTACGAGTTAAGATTTATAAGTCGTAGGACAGTCGTAGGGCTTTTTATTATGACCTTTATTCTGAATTGTTTGATTTTGTTTTTTTTTTCTGCAAATTACAATATATCGCTCAATTCACTGTGCCTTTTCGTAAAGGCCTCCTCCAGCTGTTTCCACTGAGTTCTGTCATGAGCCACTCTCCTCCAGTTAGGGCCGGTTGTTAGTTCGTCCTCCCATCTTCTTATTTATTTCGCTTTACTGCGTTTACTGTCCCTTGGATACCAATCTGTTATTAATTACACCATTTCTCTATTCTTGATCTTATCATGTCGCCAGTTCATCTCCATTTTTCTTGGTCAATTCTGGTCAGGATGTCTGGTAGTTTACTTTTAGCTCTTAATTGGCAATTTCTTACATGATCTGCCTTACGTGTGTTTATCATGCTTCGTTCCATGGATCATTGGCAATATTGCAATTTGTTCCTGTGTAGCCACTGGCTATTCCTGTATTCATTTCCTTCCTGCCTAGATATGTGTATTCATCTACATACTCCAGTGGCTTTGATTCCACCTTTATTACAATTTTATCAGAATTGGTTAACAGTTTTGTTTTTGTTGTGTTCATGGACTATCCCACTTAAGCACTTTCTTTGTTTATAGCTTGGAGACAGGGGCTTTACTTAGTGTTAATTATTTCATCACTACTACTCTCGAAACGGTTAAGGAAAACATGGTGAGGAAACCGGCATGTCCAAGAACCAGAAATTCGAAGACATCTACCAACCCTTACTGGGCCCACGTAGTCGATTACGGCTTACTCCGTCTCACCGAGAGGAGACCTGTGTCCCTGTGTCCCTGACAGCATTAAAATCTTACCAGCTACTACGCCTACATACGTACGCGACATATTTATTAAGAGATTGAAAATGAATTATAATAATTATAAACTACCCTCTGACATTTTTTTTCTTTTTTAATGTGTTTAATAATTGTAATAATATTGCTGCTCCATTTTATTTTTAATTGAATTATAACTATAAATAATATAATCATGTTTATGTGTAAACTCAAATGTTTGCATGTCACAGTATTATGAAGTGTTTTGGATCTGTATAATTATTTATGTTAAGACCGAAATTGTACCAATACTTATGGCAAATAAATTGATTTAATTTGATTTGCAACACTGGGAACACTGGGAACACGGTTTTTTTTTTGAGGGTTGGAAATCATCAAATAAGTTCTCCCGCTGGGTAGAGCAGGAGGGCGTGTCAGACTGTTTCTGACTAAAACCCATTCGTGTTCCTTCAGCTGCCATGTGTCAGGGGCCGCGGTATCTCTTTCGAACAACCCACACCCAGGCATGCTAGGCATCCACATGCAGGCATGGCAGGCATCGGCCCTTGCGGACCCCTCCCGTTGATGCTGACATCCTGTGCATGGTTACGATGTCTTTTACCTGTCATGTTTTTGGGATATTTGATAAAATGTAGGTACCTACGTATGCATTCATATTGGTCTTTTACTGCCCCAATGCAAGGGACTGCATCTCGCATAGAGAAGAGACATGTATCAATCGACCATAAACCGTTTCCTTACTATGTTTTACTTGCCCAGTTTTCCGCATGCAGGTGCTAAGATATTACTTCCATCTTGTGCCTAGCCTTTTCAGAACTATGTCGGGGTCAGCTTCTTGTCTACCTGGATGCAGCTGAATACTAGTGTTTTACATAGAGCGACTGCCTATTGGAGCTCCCGCGAGGGGTATTTACACGATACCCCTTTTTAAGATTGATTTTCAGACCAGCCGGAAGCCCGAAAGTCTAAATGTATTTAAGTACGTAAACCTCAGGTCCAGTTGATAACCAGCGTCATGCACTAGTTGTCTGGTATTTATGCTGAACTTGTCTGGACTGGACTAACTGGACCTTTTTGCCGCAGCCGTAAGGCACACTTTCCTGCTAATATCTTAAATCGCACTTTACTATTTTTATTTTTAATCTGCTGCATATTGTGTGCCTTTTAGTCTGTGCTAAATAAATGTATTTTCTTTATTTATTTCTAAACAACGGGAGTTTTAACCGGCAGTAGAGCTCTTTTCCTTTCAGTAGTAATAACAAAACATCCTAAGGAAGATATGCAGCTTCCATTCCCAAAACCATCCCAACACCAATAAATAAAGTATTTTGATGTAAATTTCGGTATATTTCCACACCATGTAATGTGCGTGGAAACGCAAGCGTCGCCTGTACTCGTATATCACGTCGGGTCGGTTCACACATGAAATGTTTTACAATTTACTTCACACGATAATGTATCGCCCTACATGTACAGTGAGGGGCTAAAATACGAGTATGTAAGCGCTACAGAAAATTCTGAAGCGTGTTTCTCGAAGAGTATCGCAAAAGTATGTTAGTGAAGATGGTATACAGCAGCAATCAATAGCTAAGAAGAGGCGTTTTTAGGGTTCCGTATCCTAAAGGGTGCTGTCAGTCCGCCATCGCCAGTGCGTCTGTTACAAGGCTATGTATGGGCATAGCCTTCCCATAAATAGGGGGCAAGCCCATTGCCGGGCACAAATCCAAACTCCGGGCTGCTACTGAGAAATTCCAGATAGAAAAACCCAATAGCACTTTGCACGATCTGGGAATCGAATCCTAGACCTCGTGCTCAGCAGAGGGCTTGCGACCACTTGACCCACGAGGCAGTTAGGTAATTGTCGCTCCAGCAAAAAAAAACAAGAGGACCTAGATCCTCTTTTTTTTCTAAAGTTTTTTTTATAAATTATTATTAATAATTTTAAATAATAAATTGTTATTAAAAAATACTTAAAACTGTGTTAGTAACATTATTAATTATTGTAAAAGTTGAGCTATTAAATTTAACATTATAAAATTTAACATAATATGTAGTGTTAAATATTTTACGGTGGTACGGACCCTTCGTATGCAAGTCTAACTCGCACTTGGCCGTGAATTTCGCTAAGTGCATACATACTTTTGCCCTTGACTGTACTACTGCAGTTCGATTTTATCTCGGCTCTTAGCGATATGGTCATCATAATTCAAAGTCAGAGATAAATATTTTAGATAATGTATTTTCGTAAGTACATTTTGATAGTAAGTATGATCCTATCGGTTTTAATGTCCAGATTCGATTTAAAGATTATTTTTTTTAACGTCAATGTGAACATAATTTTGCAGTCAATTTCATTATGATAATGTAGGTATCTAGGTGTGTTTCAGTAAAGTTTGAATCTTTTTGTGTAAACAGCAAATTCTTCTCCTCCCCTTTTGGATTTAACTATCGATTTCTCTGTAGCACAAACTGAAAAAATAAAAACAAAATACCTACATAAGAAAGTACGCGATACCTACTCGGTTACTTACCTATAGTTCCCATGGACGTAATAAAATTGAGGCGGGATTTTATCGTGCACAAGATTTTCAACACTCGGTGGTAAACCGAGCATTCAGAATCCAACAGAGTGCATTTCACAGTGTCAAAAAACACACTGGTCGATCTTTCTCAAATACATTGCAAACTTATAGTTTTGTATAATTTAAAAGCATTTTGTTTAAATTTTGTAAATGCGAGTACCATGCATCCGTTTATTATGTTGTTTTGATGTACGTTAACTTGAAAAAGCGTGGCAGTTGAGAGTATGTCATGCTCACTTAAATGTCTCACTCTCTGATGGTGGCGGTGACCATTTCGGAATAAACCCAACGGGGGTTTACAAATCAATTTTGCAAATCCGTCTTCAGGATAAGTTTTTAACCAGCGCGCAAACTGTAACCATGAATTCAACATATCATTCTAGACCCCCCAGGGTAGAAATTTTTCGTCGGTTATACAAAAAAAAAACAGCTGTTCCATACATTTTGACCGCGTAGGTATTGCACTTTTATATGAAAAAGCTGATTCTTTTTTGTATAACCGACGAAAAATATCGGCGCTGGGGGGGGGCTCGAATGATATGATGAATTCATGGGTACAGTTTGCGCACTGGTTAAAAACTGATCCTGTATAAATGACGGGATATGCCCGAAAATACAAAAAAACAAACATGTCGAATTGACAACCTCCTCCTTTTTGAAATCGTTTATAAAACTACATGGCGCCGGCATTTCCTAGCTGACTGTTCCCTGAGAAGAAAAGCCGAAACAAACTCAGTCAGGAGTCATGGTCTCTTTTAAAGTCCAAACATTATTATTTTATTTTTATGTGAGTCTGGCATTGTTAAATGCAGGGCAATGTCTGAGACGGCCTTTTGAAGAAAAAACCATTGCAGCTTTGAGCTGACCTGTCCCAATAGACGGCACGTATGTATCAGTCATCGTGTAGCTCAACCCTATTTTAGGTAGCTCAACGACCCGTCACAAGACGCTACCAGATCTGCAGGACATTTGCATAGGCCATTTACAAAATAGGGTATTTTCCAATTTATTAAAAACTATTTTAAATATAAGATTGGGACGAAACATTTAACAGAAAAATTAAAATAAATTGATTTATATCCATTTTTTTAAGAAAATGGATATAAATCATTTTTTTTTCCAACGAAAAATACGTTTCATTTCAATCGTTTTTGATCAAGTCAAAAACGATTGAAATCAAACATATTTTTCGTTGTTTTGAATTTACCCCCAAAACGCTCCTTACGATGACTTTTCATCACGTGACCACATGTGACGTCAACTTTGTGTAAACTAAAGTAGTCTGTTGTAAACAGGTGAATGTCGAGTTTATAATTAACAAGATTTTTAATGGATAGAAAGTGGTATTACTGGTGTGCGGTGCCTTTGTGCACAAATATTACTAAAACTGCGCCCCACAAAGTGTTTTTACCGGTGCCGTTTACACAAATCTGACGTCACGTGAAGTGACGTGATAAAAAGTCATCGTAAGGAGCGTTTTGGCGGTAAATTCAAAACAACGAAAAATAAATTTGTTTTTAATCGTTTTTGATTGAGAAAATGAATACAAATCTATTTATTTTTATTTTTCTGTTATATATTTCGTCCCAATCTTCAATTTAAAATAGTTTTTAATAAATTGGAAAATACCATAAACTCAAAACCACCAGACGAGTTATAAAGTCATGTCTTCAATCTGGCCTGCATAGTACTCACATTCACAGTCAGTTTTCTCTTTGAATGTCATCAAAATAATGTCACGTAAATCAATAGCAACTGTCAAGTCTGCCAAAATCATAGTGATCTTTATTGTTTTTTCAATAAGGTTGCTGTTAGATTGCAACTGTAAAAGGTAAAATAACTGTGAAAAGACTAAAAGTAGGTAAAAATCCAAAATGGCGGTTTCGTAAATCTACAAGACCTTGGTTTTTTTACAGACCATTAAATAAAATAACAAACCGTTGAAAGGTACCTAAGTAATGGACGAAACGTGTTAATAGCGAAAAAATTATATTACCCATAGTTTTGCCGAGCGGCAAATAATTTTTTCCCTTTTCCTTACGCAGTTTTCTTTTATTTTTCCTGTAAAACTTTGCTAAGCTTTCTGAGCCCAGTTTAATTGCTAGTTCGAATTTGTTGAGCCGATTCCTTAGTATTTTGTTCGTTAAAATAATCCGAGCCCATGTTTTGTGCGTGCGGGCTGCAATTTGTAGTGATGTGTCGTCCAAATAACTAAAGAAGAAAATAATTATATTTCAATAATTAATACTTAAGGTGGTAGGGCTAGGGTAGGCCGCGAAATCCTACTGTAATATAATATTACAAACGCGAAAGTTTGTAAGTATGGATGGATGGATGTTTGTTACTCAATCACGGAAAAATTACTGAACAGATTTGAATGAAATTTGGCACATAGGTAGTCTGTAACCTGGAATAACACATAGGATACTTTTTATCCCGGTACTACGTTCCCGTGGGATAGTTTTTGACTTCCACGCGGGCGAAGCCGCTGGCAAAAGCTAGTTTGAATTATAAATCTTTTTTCAGTTCTACTGAAAAAAAAAAAACAATAACACGATTATTTACCTTGGAATCGAACCCAAGACCCTATGCTCAAAGTCAGCAGTCACGTTTGTGACCACGCACTAAAGGAGGCAGCATTATGACCGTTCGTTCACATCAAGAAGCTTATAGATAAAAGTGAAGGCAACACTCTAAATACCTAAGTGAAGACGACTGTGGGCTGACGCTCTCTTTCTAAATATATACATAAGAACGAGACAGTGATACGTGTTTTCTCTCTCTTATGTATGTATTCAGAAAGAGAGCGCTAGCCCACAGGTTGTCTTCACTTTTTTATTTGGAGTGTGGCCTCCACTTTTATCTATATGCTTCTTGGTTCACATGCACATATTTTACCTCTTATTTGGTGTCACTGTCAAAATCAACGGGATCTTTGTGCAAGTTGAAATAAGATTGTGTTTGGGTTGCTGCAACTAAGGAGTCTGTCAATATCACAGTGATCTTTATTTCCGTTACAGTACGGTTGTTGTTGTGTTGCTGTTATCACTGCTGTCAAAATCTGTATGTATATTAACTCACGCGTTAAAGACACATGAGTAACTATACGGAATAGAAAAATAAAAACAACATGCATTCAAAAAAATACAACGGAAAAAGTTAACATGAAATACGACCTTCGTCGTCAGTAACTCACGAAAATATTTTCCAAGACATCTCCAGTGGCAAAGCAGAAATGGCATCCCGCCTCGTTTCTTTGTAAAATGTTTTAGCGCCAAAAATGAAAATACCACTGCTGTACATTGTCAACAAGCTACGAATAAATTACAAGAAGAATGTGGGTAATTTTGAATTTAATCAAACACGTACGGTAGTTAGAGGAAATATTTCAGCAAAGTAAAAAAATGGTTTTGTAAACACGGTCTCTTGAAAACAGGAAGCCTGCCCTAGTCCTGGCAATGGGATAGTTATAGGCCGATTATAGGTAAGTATTACTAAACACGGTGGTTCAAGACTTCAAGCTGACCACGCTTATCCGAAGTATAGGCACAATGCGCTTAGTATATTATGCCCGGCGAGAAAATGAGAAATTATAGGAACCTTCTCATCATAGCAGATGCGAGACAGAGAAGGCACATGTACCTATTAGTAGGTACACACGGCCACAGAGTACTTTTTATAGACAGCAGATACGGTTCCAGTTTACGCTGAACTCGCAATGTACGGAAATCAATCCTATACAATGCGAGATCAGCTTATACTGGAAATGTATAGCTTGATGTGTAGCCGTGCGTACTACTTTTCAAGCAGTGCTACATCTGTATTCCGCAACTGGGAAGAACAAACTGGTGTCCATATGGTTGTAGGCAATAAAGTTAAGTACCTACCAAGGTAAGTCCCGCTAGCGTTGCAAAAGTTCGGAATAATTCGCAATAATTCGGAAACATTCCAAAGTATATTTCGATTGAAAGGAATACTACCGCAGCAAGAATGCAGAGTAAAATAAATATTGTAAGGATGGAGTAGGTAACCTACATTTTATTATGAAATAAGAATTAAATGATTCCCAGTAATTATGTATATATTTATGCGTAGGTAGCTTGAGGACTCCCCATATATCAGATATTGTGGCGTGCCGTTTTTGAATTAACGCCATTTAGCAGGCAATGAACAACTTTGTGAACCGCCGAGCACCGCGGCCGTTCATTCATAAAATCAACAAAGTATTTTTCGATGCCTACGTACCTACTATGCGGGAATATTTCCCTATAAGTAGTTATCTACTTGTGAATACTTATTATTTTTGTATGGTTTAATTTCGAATTCGCCCGATTTCGGGCTGATGTTGTGTGTATGTGTTATGTACAAGTTTAGTTAACTTCGTAAAAGTGTTTTTGCTTTACGATGTACGCAACTAATGTATTTTTTAAATAAATAAGTAGGTAGGGTTACTTGCGTAATTTTTTAGGACGATTTTTTAGCAAAAAGTTTATTTCCTTTATAGAATAGGCAGTATTCAACTAGAACAAAAAATTAGAATCAATTGAAATAATATAATAGTTACCGTTTTACTATGTAGGTACTTACCTCGATACTTAATTATCGACACGTATTTATCTTTATATGTACATATTATTCTCGCAAAATAACATTTGTACAACTAAAACGCATACAAAAACTTATTACGTAAGTACATATCTAAGTAGATGCAAGAAACATTCGGAAGTTTACTAATCGTATTTTACTCTTAAATAATGAATGAACGCGTCAGAACATAAAAACAAGAAATATGTCAATCGTCGCATAATTGAAAATAAACCACAGTGGAATGACTATAGAGTTGTTTATTGTGTACTCTTTTTACGTATTTATTACTTTTTCCGTTTAAAAAGCGCACACGGAATAGTTTAATGAGCAAGTTCCGCTACCCGCCGCTAGATGTCACTATAATTTAAGATTTATATTTGCGTAACGAGGTCATTACTATTTCTCCTCCTATAGGGATGTACCACTATCGTTTACTTATTTATCGACATTCCGTTTTATTTTTAAGCAAAATACAGCAACAGCTAGAGTCAATAAATATTACTATGTTTGAAATCAAATGTTTATTTAAATATATTCTAACACATACTTACGATTTATAGAAAGTATATTTAAGGTTTGTTATGTTAAACTAATGATCCGATTTTGAAAACTATTCTATTCATAAAAACATACAGTTGTGGAGTTTCTTTCTTTCTTATGCGATAGATATTAAACTACGGGAGTAATTACTACGGGTAAACTAAAACCGCACACGGTTAAATTTTTCCCGATATAGCATAGAACAAAGAGAACATTGCAAGTTTTCAAATATCGATAACTCATTATCGATAACGGTAATCTCTAATTAAGTAGCTGACTGTAACATGTGCATTGTTGGAATCTTCGAGAACAATATGTTTGAGTTTAAAAGAAAGTAGACTTTAAAATGAGTAGAATAAAGTCAGTTTTTACTTGTCTTGTTTAATAACGCGTTGTTGCGTCGCCCACTAGCGGTCAATAGTCGAACTCTAGCTATATTTTCCTTGTAATAATAATTATTCTCGGGGAATATTACCGAATTTTACTCAAACATCCCGAATGATTCGCGAATATTACGACGGGAATAATTCGGAATATTTCTCACGAGCAACTCTAGTCCCGCCATCTGTGTTGTACCATCGTCAGACCGCCGCATCGCAGGTCAGCGAGGTACCTAGTTGTGAAACACACTAACAGCAACAATGGCGTTCATTTTGACAGTTCAACAACGTCCTTTGCGTTATTTACGTTGTTGAGCAGACGCATTTTTCGAACTCATGTAAAATGATTAAGAGTGTGATTGAATGTGTGGTGCAGTCACTATGTCAGTGCTTTCGAAGTGAAGCGTGGAAGCTTTCTGATAATGATGAGGTTTCTAATGAAATTCTGGTTAAAGCTTAGAAACGTGTGATTTTTTTATTGCATTGGACAGTTGGACTAAAAATAAAGTGTAAGACTTTCCCGTTATTATCTGTTTATTTCTAACAATAACAAATTAAATAAATGATACAAATCAAATCTATTTCTTGCATTCATGTGTACATTTCGTTGTTTTACATTTAAGTAAGTAAGTTCCAACATGAAACCCGGTTAGGGCACGGCAACATAATAATAATTTTAACAAAATAAAAATAAACATAATTATTAGTTTTTTTTTTTGTGTATTATTACATTTACATACAAAATAAGAACAATAGCCTAGACAATAGGTAAAATGGTAACAGAAATAATGTTGCATAGAAAATACAAGATGAAGGCGTTAGTTCCGATTTCGGCCACGCTCCGAAAGAACCTTACAGCCTAGTATTATGGTTGCTGTTACCTTGTGATAATTGTAAAATGGTAACTAGTAATTCATATTTAGATAAAGTGATCAATTACATTATTTTTTAATTTTCATATACATCAAACTCTAAAACTTCTTTTATTATTCCCTGGTATTTATCATACGCGGTCAGGAACGATGTGGTGCCTTTTGCCAAGAGCTTTCCCTGTTCATTCGTGAAAAACGTTTCTATCACTGAAGAATTGCCACTTTTCAATGATTTAGTTTCCACATTCACTTTTTCACCATCAGCAGCTACTCCGACGTAGCTATTGACAAAAATGAATGATTAAAATATGGCAATCATTAAAAGCCAGTCCTAAAATATTTTTCATAAGTATTAAAACTAAGTACTTATTAGGTAAACTTGGAGACATCTTTGAATACCATTTTGCGATTTAACGATGGTTTTCATTACTGCCAATTTGAAGATTTTTTCTACTGAACCAAATTCAATATCGAGACAATATGACGTTAAGTAGGCAGTGTTTTCGTCCACGTTCGATCGTTTTATACTTGTTTTATGTTATGATACATCGCGATATTATTTTTCTATCTTTGAACTCATGCTGGGAACAAAAGTGTAGTATGAGAAGTATAAGAACCACCTACTTGACATTCATACTGGTGGTCCAGGACAATCTGCCATCAGTTTTGCTGAGCTGTGTGTAAAACGATAATACGTCGGTCACAGACGCAATGTAGCCTCCATGCAGTGATCCTCCCATATTGCACATAGTTTTGTCCACAATAAATGTGCCTTGAAACGTCCCATTTGAGACTGGTTGCAATTTTACCTAGAAACAAAAATGATATGAATCAAACAGCTAACTTGGACTCAGGATTTTGTAAAAATAAACGTGGATATGTTCGAAGTTTTGTTATATTTCACTTTGGGCACCATTGGCATAGTGGGATACCTAGGAGTAAATAAGAAGATGCGTGAATGTAGCTAAAAACATTCACATCAGCATATCGATTCTATTGTTGCTAGTTTTGCTCGTTCTATTGGTTACGCAGTCGATTTAACCGTCAAGTGGTGTGGTACTTACATTATATGTTTACGTCATAGATTACTGCGTTAAGCTCACATCAGGTAGGTACCTAACTAAGTGCTAGACGGGCTAACCAGTGATGGGGAAACTACGGCCCGCGAAGCTTTAAAATCCGGCCCGCGAGCATCAAACAAAAATCAAGTGAAGTCATACTAAAGTGACCATCTCACTTTCGGGGGATTTTAAATTTTTGGAATAGTCGATGCATCAAACCCCGTGAACATACTGTGTTGATAAGTTTTACAACCACAATTAAGCTGTGGTAATGCATTTGAGAGAGTGTGGAACTTATGAAAGGAGATTTAAGAGTTGCTGACCGTGTAAGGCAAATGGGACGACTTCAAGATCCAAATGGGACTAAATAATAAAGCCACAAATAAGTACTTAACTGAATAAATGAATAGTTTTTTTTTTTTACTTTCGACGAAAACCAAATACTAAACCAAAATTACATGCTGAAGCCAAAAATGCAACAACTTGGCCCGCCATTTATTTCGTTAGTAAATATTGGCACGCGAAGGAATAAGTTTTCCCATCCCAGTACCCTAATTGCGTAACTCACGATTAATCATAATCGTTTTCATTTTGACAGTTCAACAATATTCATTGCGTGATTTACGTTGCTGAGGAGACACATTTTCCGAACATATGAAGCAATGGTTTAACAATCTGTTTCAAAACGAAACAGATTATGATTAATCCTGAGTTACGCAATTACAGTGCTGGTCTAGACAATTATGTACTTGCATGAACTGACTTAAAAAGGTAAAATAAATTACCAAAAATATTAGATACATCATTTTTTAATTCAAAACAAATTGCTATATATATTATAGATTCTTTGTTCTAAGTAACTTACCCACAAATAAGTACTTAACTGAATGATTGAATAGTTTTTTTTTTTTTTACTTTCAACGAAAACCAAATACTAAACCAAAATTAAATGCGGAATTGCCATAAATCATATTCATGATACTGTGATTAGTTAAAAGGACGGAAATAATTAAAATTAAATACTTAAAAATAAATATAAACTGTAGGTACATAATTTCCAGAGATAACAGTCTGGCGAATGGTACCTACAAGCTACGCTGAAATTATCATAGCACGCCTTTTATGAGAAAAACTATGCTAACGCTATTAAATTAATATGATGCCGAAAAGATTTAGGTACTTGTAAAGATTGCATCATTTACAGATCAATATCAGTACCATTACATTCATTACATTCCAATTCAGTGAAGTAAACACAATGCTATCAGATCAAACGTAACGATGCTCTGCGTTATATTATAACTAAGGTACCTATAGCTTTTAGTCAGTAAAATAATAATAAGTAAGTAACAAAATACATTTTCCTCTTTTGGCTATTACCCGTTTTTCAGATTGTCATTTTTGGTACTAGCACAACAACAAGATAATATTTTGATTATTTTGTCAAGCTCTAGTTTTTTTTTTCGCAAATAAAATTTTCCTTTAGGTACAGGGTTCCATAGCCAAATGGCGTAAACGAAATACTTATACTTTTGTCGTGTCCGTCTGTCAGTTTGTCTATCTGTTCGTCCCATTCCTACTCCGTACAATTTTGTTTATGTCGTAGTTTTTTTTTTTCGATGCTCCCCAAAAGTTCACCAAATCAATAGTGTGTATGTCTAGACATTCATATCGACTACGGAACCCTTCACTGGGCGTGGCCTGCACGAACTTGGCTGGTCTTCTTATCAATTTTTGATAGCTACTGCATCGATCTTGATAAGATAAAGATCAAGTCTTAACTTTTTAATCGTAACTTTTTTTTTTAATAATTGGCTTTTACAATGGTTTCAAATTACAGTATTAATAGGTATGGGAAGACAGTGTAGGCCTGTCAACAAGTACCAGGTACCTAATAACATAGAAAATGGTCTACAAATCTACAGTCTAGTGGGCCTATAATGTTCTCATATTCACAAAACATAAAAGAATCTACATAAATTAAATAGATAAATAAAATATCAAAACTTATATTAACCAAATTACATGATTGCCGTGAGAACCATTAATAAAGAGTTGAAATTAAAAAAACTTTTTTCAAAAAAATAAACAACCGACTTCCAAAAAAACACTAAAAAGTGAAAAATAACTTTAATTTCGGAAGTCGGTGACTTTGGATACGTATTTTAATTTTTTGTCACCGCCTTCCGAAATTAAAGTTATTTTTCACGTTTTAGTGTTTTTTTGGAAGTCGGTTGTTTATTTTTTTGAAAAAAGTTTTTTATTTTTCACTTTTTAGTGGTTCACATGTGCTTACCCCTTCACAGTGTACCGGCGTGATGTTATGTTATTAACTGGTGTAAACAATTGACAGACATGAGATTTCAGCAATCCCTGTCCATTTGCTATCATTTATCGAGGAGTTCCGTTGCCTATCTCCGAAGTTCTTCATCAGATCTTCACCAAATTGAAATGGAACCACTCCGAGAAAGTACTCTTCCAAAAACTACACAAATTGCTTCAAGTGTGCCTATAAAATTTGAAGAGTTCTCTCTATTTCTCCAGGATCCCATCATCAGATCCTGACTTGATGATCATGGGACCACCTGGGAAGTATACCCTTTCAAACAAAAAAAAATTTATCCAAATCGGTCTAGCCATCTTCGAGTAATCGGGGAACATACATTAAAAAAAAATAAAAAAAGGTTCCGACGAATTGAGAACCTCCTCCTTTTGGAAGTCGGTTAAAAATGAGGAGAACTTTGCACTTAAACTCGGAAAATAAGTGATATGTTATACAAGGTAGAAACAACAAATTTTAAAAAATCGTACCTTGCTGAGAACAGTACCATAATCAAAAGTAGTCTTCTTCGCTAGGAGCTCCATTGCTTTTAGAAGACGAGTAGCCCTGCCGCTCGTTGCCATTTTTGTAAGCACTTCAAAAAATAAGCTGACAAAAAAAAAAAAAAAAAGGTTCCGACGAATTGAGAACCTCCTCCTTTTGGAAGTCGGTTAAAAATGTTAGCCATTTGTGTTTTCGCGCTCTTTTATATGTTTCCTAATCGATCATTTTGGTGTTGCTACTGTTCTATGTAGCATTTTTAAACTTATATAAGTAAGAACATGCAAATAATTACAATTGATCAAAGATTTAGTTTCAAATAAAACCCACCTATTCTTTTTATTTTATTTTTACTTTCTACTCTACCTAAGGAACGGACGCAAATTATTTCTTTCACGGTTTTGGTAGAAATTATAAGATCGCAGTCTGGCAACTCAGGCCGGATCAACAAGCGAGCGGTCTGCTTATGTCTGTTTGTTCGCAAAATTTACAAAAATATAATTTTCCACGTAGTTTCCCGCGTTTTGTTATAATCTCAACGTGTATTCGTTCCAGTTATTCCATTGTGTTATTTCTTTATTTATATAATTAGAAATGTTTAGAGATTCAACATACTCCTAAGTGACAGATGTTACGCTGATAACTCGCGCCACTTTTGGAGCAATTACTTGTTTGTGATTGAATAAATTATGGAAGAAAGCAAGGATACCATCATTGAAATGGAGTGTAACCTACCAGAGTCAGGTAACGGTAGTATTCATTTAATAATTGCCTGTTAATTTCACACTCATGTTTGACGTTCGTTCGTATAATCCGACCGAAATTAAAATGTCGTCATGTAACTTTCAATCCAATAAGAATGATCGTTTATTTTCTCAGTTACTGACGAGTGTAAATGAAATATATACAACAATATTAGATTTTATATAGACTCTCTTATTCTGTATGCGGGGATATGCCTATAATGAGCAAAACCGTTAGATAAACAAAATTATAACGTGCCCTAGTATCGACCAATTTTTCTTGGTCGGGTTATAATCCAAACATCAATAAGGTTTTGTATCTATTTTTGAGTTACAAATACATATCCGTTTATCGTCGCTTTTGTTGTTTCATCTCACACATAGCAGTAGATATTGGTCTCTCATGAACGTTTCGAGATATTAAGCGTATAACTATACCAATTTAATTATGGTGTATCTTCTTTTTTAGGTTATAATGAAAGTGGGACTCATTGTGCCAGTTCTGTTTAATAGATTTGGGTTTTCATTGATGAAATGCTCTTTATTTAAAAAGGGAATACCAAAAAATGTTTTGTTTTTCTGCATATAATTGTTATTATCAATTACAAAAGCAAAGAAAGCTTTCACTTGTTAACATTTTATGTAGGTATGTGTAGTAACCCACATACATTGACACAAGTCACAATGAAACCTACATGGTGGCAGGGACATCAAGGCGCACCATTGGCCCTGTTACCGTGAAGTCAGGACATAATACCCATGTCTTGTAATTTTCCATCAGTTATTAAAAAAAAAATTGCTGTTCCACATGTACACATACAGTTTAAGGAGCCTTCCATGAATTACGTCACACAAATTTTATGGTTTTTCGCTACCCCCCCATTCTTGTCACAGATGGTCACACTTTTGAAACCCCCTCCCCCCTTGTGTGACATCACATATTTTTCAACGTTATATTTAGAAGTAATAGTTATATGTATATGTTAAGTTATATGTAGAAATAATCTTTAGTAAAATTAACATAAGGTCCAATATTTTAGATAATGGTGATTTAATTATCATGTTACTTCACAAAGCTTTTGACCCCCCTTATCCCTTGTCACACAATGTTACAATTGATCGGCCTTCCCCCCCGTAACATGTGACGTAATTTATGGATGGCCCCCTAATATGAAATAGCAGATTTTGTTATAACCAATTAATATTTTCTAAGTAAGTGGGTCTAGAATCATATGCTGGATTCGTGGTTGCAAATTTAACATCAATGATCCTGCCAAACTGTATTTAACGATGATAGAAAACAAGCATACTTTATACATCTCCCTACTAAATACTTTAATAATGGTAGGTACTCAAAAATAATAAACATAATTAAATCAAAATTACAAATTCAAAATTTTATGCTGTAAATCTAATAATTATTTACATATTTCTGTAATTTAATACTTATTAAAAAAAAGTTGGAATTAACTGATCCTGTAGATTGATAATTCTTGATATATACATTTAATCTTCTCTAAATTACAATGTACTGTCTCGAATGTGAATATTATTTTAATAGAAATACCAATCACTAGCCTGTCCCACATTAAAACTCAAAATTGTAATTAACAAGGACCTTGAACACAAAATGCCTACACAATCTATTAATGGGTCCGTTTCTGACAAGTTGCAACATGTTCTCATAGGAACTAGTTTAGTCTAGACAAAAGTTATTCTGAATAACTTATTACTAAAATAACGGGCCTCTTGAGTGCTATATCCTTAGTATCGACTAGCGAGTCGGGTAGAACACTGGCACTTTTTTTGTAAGCAACCGTTACCTTATTGAACTAATTAAAAAGGGTATTTTGCATGACTCACAAAATTTTATAAAAAATTAAGTATAAATAAAATATGAAAAAAAAAAAACTCATTTTTATTGAAAAATTATCATTCCTTTTGACTGGATTATTGAACTCTTGACATTTTGCGGCCCTTTGGAAGGCACAAACCAAAGCCAACTCGCAGAGGCCCGTTACACGTTTTAATGAAATGAGGCACCAACTTTATTGAACTTATTATTAAGATAGGCTAAGAAAGAAAAACTGCTGTAACAATATATTTACTCATTATGACTGCCATACACATGACCATCCTTTGTGATGGTCATCAGATAATGTTTGAGGTACATCACTATTTCATAGTTTTAAAACATAAAATGACAATGTATGAGAAACAATTTGAAAATTATGAATTTTTCAGAACCAACCCCTCAGGTGCCTGTTGTCGATTCCTCAGGAGACAGTTTGGGGACTAAGGCAAATAAGGATGATTCTCAAAATCTGTTCCCAGATAGTCCTGTTTATGAGCCTGATGATGACATTGTGGTATGTTATTTTTATTCTTATATTTAATAGTTGTTTTTCAATTTATTTTTTTAACAGTTCGTCGTACCTCTAAATCGTCTACTTACTGGTAAAACAAGTTAAATACATTTTTTTACTTAATCGAGTTAAAAATGCAGTCACGTGTAATTTTTTACGGGCTATCTACTGGTAAAATAAAAAAAATGCAATGTCCAATGGCTTCTGAGATAGTAAGTTTGTAAAAATGATATCTTCTCAAATTTTGTAAATATTATATAGATAAGAGTATATCTTAAAAGAAGGGTAACTAGTGCAACAGTTTGCTTTAACAGTTTTTTAAATTAATGTGTTTAAAATAGATCAAATTAAAACATAAACTTTGAAATGTCATTTTACTCGAAATGACACAGACTGCACTTATTACTTTTTACCCGTAAGCAGACGAAATGGTTTCATTGAAATAAAGGCTTTTAGTTTGAGTTTTGTTTATGTTTATGAAAAGAAAAACATTAGTACTGTTTGCTTGTCAACTCGCCGTAGTGCGAAATATCTTATACCCATGTCGTTATGTTAAAATACGTAGTCGAAAAAGATACCGCAATGTTCGCCGCAGCTTTAAGCCTTTAAAAACGAATTTCTTTATAAATAACTATCTGTTTTATCATTTTTGTGGTGTAAGTACAAAACAGGTAATTATTAAAAATGTTGACATGTGGCTTATCTATATGTAACCTATTGTTTTATTGGGGATATTTTTACATTTTCAGACTATTAGCAGCGGAACTGACGACATCAACGTTATTTCGTCAGATACAAAAGGTATGTTTAAATAATATAAACCGGCGTAAATAAAACTTTTTCACATAATTAAATACAAAACAACAATTTGAATAAATTTCAGAAGAACCAACCGCCCAACCAAAAAGAAAACTGTCAGACGACCCTTCAGACAGCAGCGCGAAGATCCAGAAGTTAGAGCTGACTGACGATGAATTCGCCGTATCTACCCAATCGTTGGACAATGAAGTGTCCGAGATCACAAGCGCAACCAAACGGAAGCTTGAAGACTTTGAGCTTCCATCGACCTCCCGCGTCCGAACTCCCCTTCGATCCAGTCCTAGGAGACTTAAAAGATCAAACAGCGCTGAAATATCCAAACCCACAACGCCAAAGACCCCGAAATCCCGAGCAGCAAGCGTTGACATCACCAAAGCCAGAAAAACACCGCTCAAAGTACAAATAGAACTGGCCAAAGATGAGCCAAAAGAGGTCATAGTTGTCTCCGACAGTTCGAGCTCGCGACCCAGCCTTGAGTTCATCGCAGAAATGCCGCCCCCGAAAGTCCCAGAGACAATTGCCGAGGAAAATTCAGAGTTAGACGACTCCCAAGGATTCCATCTAGAACTTTCACCGACCCCTGACAGCGTCGAAAATGGCAATAAAGCAAAAACTCCGAGCAACAGCGACCCAGTGCTTGTTAAGAATAGGATCGAAGAACTCAATCCTGGAAAAATAAGCGAAACTAGAAGTGAAGGGTACAAATACTCAGATCAGGGCAACTTCTCGCAACCGAGATCAAAGGATTGTCATATAGAGAACACTACAGACCTAGAAAGTACTGATAGCGTCGGTTCACTTAACCTGGAGAGCCCAGAGCACGTAATGCCAACTGTCGCATCCAAATTGATCTCGAAACTTTCCAATGGAGACTCATCTACTCCTTCTGAGATTGTGGAAGTCAAGACAAATTCTGAAGACAGTGATAGCACTCCGGATATGACGAAACTCAACTCTATTAAGAGCAAGAGAGGGAAGAATGAGTCCTTCCGGTCCAGCAACAATGCTACTCCGTCGACGATATCGCCGCTTGCGAACGGCCATTCTTTGCCAATCAACACGCCACAAATACCTGTGTTTGACGTTCATATCAGTCACAATGAAGATAACGAATTTCTGTCTCTTTACATCGTGCGAACAGATAATGATCTTGGTATGGACATGTGTAGGGAATACCAGAGGATTTCTAAAAGGTTTACGATAGATCCATACATGGCTGATGTGTCGGTCAGCAATTCTCCGTCGAGCGTTACCAGTGGCGGAATGATCAATTTGCCGAATAGAACCTCTTTCGCTTCCACAGTCAGTTCAACGTCAACTTCAAGCACCCGAACAAGTGATGGCGCATTTGTAGTACCGCAGCCGCCGCGAAAATCGATCGCGAACCCAACAACCTCAGTCAAGGGATATGAAGCCTTAATGAAGAAGCTACAAGACATGTTCTCACATATTCGAGATTCTTCAGTAGACGAAGGACTGAGTGACGAAAAAGTGTCCGTCGGTATTCAAACGTCTGTTTCTAATGAAAGCACCATGAGCAACGGGAATGCTAGTCCAGAGGAAGTGAACAAATGCGATAAAGCGACGCCAAAGAGTTCGTTGAAAAAGACTCGCGTGCGAGGTCGACGGCATATAGCCGGGAAAACTAAGCGAGCTTTGCTGCCAACTCAGCCTGAAGAACCGGAATACATGCACGGAATGAACTCGCCAGAAATGGTGCCAACTAACGGCGAAAACGGCAAAGTTTCGCCGGTGAAATCCCCCAAAGATGAGAAGCCTCTATCCTCTTTGGTTGCTACGCCAAAATCTGTGAGCAAATTGAAGACGAAACGACGACCAACGTCACCACGACCGGCTACCCCAGTAGAAAAAGCAGTCGTGAAGCCAGAATACCCAGGATTTGCGCCAGAAACTGTGGTGTTGGCAAAATGGGTGGACAAACGTTATTATTCAGGCAAAGTGTTGGAGATAACTGAGCTAAACAAATATTTGATCAAATTCGATGATGGCCAAAGCAAGGTCTTGTTGGATGATTTCATAATATTTGGTGATATGAAGACGTTGCCTTTGGAGGGACAGTCGGTGTATGCTATGGTTGATGAGGAACAGAATTATGAACCTGGATTGGTGCTTGGCGTGGAGGAAAATGATAGTGGAACTGTGACTTACAAATGCACTACTGATGGGTAAGTTGATCAAGTGTTGTTGTTTTAGTGGATTATACATGTTATGTTATTTTAACTCGACTTCATGAATCAGTTTTAGGCCTGTTTGCACCAGAAATCACTAAATGCGTTAGCGCTAAATGTACACATATTACGCACATCAAAAGTGTCTAGGAATCAAGCACCTTTTTGCTACTTAACAAAAATCTGGTTTTTAATTTAATTTGATAACTTCTATGGATATTTTTTAGTAAATTTCGTCAGTTGTAAAAGGAACAGTTATAAGTTTAGTTCAGAAAATTTGTCCTAAATAATCTTACAACGGATTTGAGGTCAAATCAGTACAATTTCTGCCATACTTCTGAGGGGAATCGATACAAAAGAACGTTATTATGAAGTGAAGACGTAATTTGAGTCGATAAGTAATGATAGGTTAAGAGAATGAAAATGACTACAGATTCGGCCGTCGCGTTGTAACATTGTAATATTGAATTTACCTGCAAAGAACTCGTAAACCTCTATTTTTTTTTTTCAATGTCTTTCTATGTACCTTTAACTGTGGTATCTTGACTTTCCATGGGCAACATTACCAATGAGAACTGTATTAAAATTTTGTTACAAATAGTAGATTGTTCCACTTCTGTATCGCTTCGATATTTTATAGCAGCAATAGATTTTTAGTTATTGAGAGAAGTTAAAGATGCCACAGTTGACCGTATATGTTCAATCTTTACATAGTATAAAACAAAGTCGCTTTTCGTGTTTGTACGCTTAGATCTTTACGGATTTAAATGCGGTTTTCATCAATAGACAGTGATTCAAGAGGAAGGTTTTATGTATAATACACCTGTGGCGGACATCTACAATGAAACCCACTCCCCACATACGAAACTTCAAAAACAACAAACTCGAGAAACACAAAAAGTGAAGTGGCGCCATCTACAATGCCATACGCGAACTACACAAGACTTGACGTCACACCGCAACTACATCAGCTACATCGCGCAAGCAGAGTTTACCGCGCGATCCACATATATACAGCATCCCGACTTCAACATTGCAGTCGGGCAGTTGCCCACCAGACACAACACCCGTCTGGTCGGAGGATCCTCCTTTACTATGGAGTATGAGTGAACTTTACACCCTGTTCCTCATACCTCTATACACCGACGACCACGCGGGCGGGGAGCCGCTGGCAAAAGCTAGTTAATAATAAGGTTTATCTCCCCCCAGCGACACCGTGGTGCTGGTGACAGCCAGCGAGCTGTACCTGACGGAGGACCAGGCGCGCTCGCTCAAGGAGTCGCGCGCCACCGCGCCCGCCACGCCCGGCACGCCGCGCCGGCGCGCGCACCGGGAACTGGACCTGGACAATATTATACAGGTGGATAATCTATACATCTATACATCTATACATCTTTACATCTATACATATAAATAAAATTGGAGTGTCTGTTTGTAATATTAAAATAGCCGCTTTTTGCTACATGTATATACATACGTAATATATATACGGAATATATACGGTACGAATATATAAACGGTACATATTCCAAAATATGTTTTTTTACAATTTTTGTCTGTCTGTTTGTTCCCGCTAATCTCTGAAATGGCTGGACTGTTTTTGACGGGGCTTTCACTGACAGGTAGCTGATGTAATAAGGAGTAACTTAGGCTACTTTTATTTTAGAATTTTTATTTGTTTTTATTGATATATAAATAATAGTAAAAAAACTAGTCGAAGTCGCGGGCATAGCTAGTAATATATAATAATCATTATCATTGTCAGGCAACTAAGGCCCATAGATAAAATACACAAAATAATCTTCACAATAATAATAAACCAATACATACTAAGAACCTTATTTAAACTATAACTATACACGTAAGTTTGTCGGCGTCGTGTTTCGCTGCAAGGTGTCGCGTGACCGTCCTCGGAAACGTCTATATACGACACCTTGCGGCCAAAAGTCTTCTTTCATGCAGTGCTGTAGATGGTGGGTTGGAACTCGTACTACGATTGACTTAAAGTAAATGTCATGGCGCGATTCTAACCTTTCGACCCTCAGAGTACAGTTGGTGTTCACTTTCAAGTACTGCACGACTTCCTCAATCTTCAACAGAGAGCAAGGCTTCTTCTTCTTTTCTACCTTAGTGCAACCCTCCTCATCAACCAGACCCAACTATGTAGGAGTCGGCTTCCAGATGCAGCTCAATATTTTACATGGAGCGACTGCCTGTCTGACCTCTGCAACCCAGTTATTGGGTAATACGATGACAACCAGTTTTACCTCTTGGTAAGACTGGTTGTCAGATTTTCGAGCTTCTGACGACCCGTAACAACTATCAAACTTCCACGAATGAAAACCGAAATCAAAAGCATAAATGGCCTTCCGAAGCACGGAGGGGCCTCGGTATGTACAGACAGTCAACCACAGACCAACCGCAGCAAGCGTAGCATAACCTGATTGATTAATCCGTGCGTCTGTAATTACTTAGCCACGAGCCCTTACATCTTCTGTTACGTAACTTACTTGGCTAAATATTTTATTGACCTTGCTTGAGCTTCTAAATATTTTATTGGATTATCGGTTCTCTCTATAAAATAATTATTGTGATTGATTACAGGGACCCCGCAGCGCACGAAGCCGAGACAAGGGCAGTTCGAGCGCGCGCAAACGTGTCTCCTCACCGAAGAGTCCTAAGGCATCTACTTCCGGAATATCAGGTAACTAACAAAATACAATATCACACATTAATGGTAAGCACGGATATACTGAAAGAGGCAACTCCAATAAATTATACTTACCTAAAACAAAACAGAGGTCTAAAAAGGCCGGTTTGGCAGAATCATTACAGAATAATTCATCATATTTAAAATCGTTAAATGGTCACAAACTCATAACTGCCTATACTATAGTTATCTGCGTATACAGCACGCTAATTCATCTGTTTTTTTATGGAAATTCGTAAAATTATTAATAAATTATGAATTGACATAATGAATTTAAATATCAAATAATAAAAAATAAAAAAAATATTTCTCACCCCAATATCCTTATAAAAGAGTTACATAGAATAATATTGTGCAGTCCAAATAGCAGAATCATAAGCAAATTCAGGAAATTAATCGCTTTTAGAGGAATTGCTTAATGTGGCGTTTTACGGCCCCCAGATCTACATTGTTCTGACGTTCTGACTCTGTTACGAGCACAGAACAAAGTAGACTTACTTTATATTTTTATACATCTGTTTTGTTTTGTATCATTTATTGGAGTTGATTTATCTTTTTTGGATGCACGTGTTTCTATGACAATAAACACATTTCGCATAATTTTAAGTCATGTGTTTCATTATTAAAAAATAATAGGAATTAAATGTAATTATTAATATTTTAGTTAAATAGTTTAAACTTACTTTTACTTTAGATTATTTTACAACTGTTGTTAATTTTATTTTATTGCTTTATAATTATAAATGTTGGAACGCCGACGTCTCCCTTTTCGGAGGTGGGCGCTAATGGCTGCAATACAGTAAACTATCGTAGTTGTCACAAAAAATTTGTAAACCTGTTTTTCTGTTCCAATAAATATTTGATTTGATTTGATGTAATGTAATGTAATGTAATGAACATGTTATAGAAGGTGCCGTCTATTGCTAAAAACCGGGCATAAATTCAGAAACCGGGCTAAAATCGAGAAACTCATAATTAAAAAAATTGCCTGATCTAGGGACCGAACTCTGGACCCCGCGCTCAGCAGCGTGGGCTCGAGACCACTAGACTACCAACACACGAATTAGTTCCGTATTTATTAATTTTATTCTCTGTTTAATATACACTGCTATTTCGGCACGCTTGGTACGGCCCGGATAGCTCAGTCGGTAGAGCATTGGACTTTTAATCCAAGGGTCCAGGGTTCAAGTCCCTGTTCGGGCGGCTACTTTTTTAATATTTTGTGTTTTATTTATCTCATTGGGAGTAGTATTTTCCAGAATATTCTATAGTAAACATTGATCTTAGAGAATATAATTCTATAACTACAAATACCAGATTGCAAAACTTTTTTTTGTATTTGGTGTTTTATTAATTTAATTAGGAGTAGTACTTTCCAGAATATTCAATAGTAAACATCATATCATCATTCTACGGCCCTTATCCCAATTTATTGGGGCTGGCAACATGTCTTTTTCTTCCACACTCTCTATTAGTCGTCATCTCCGTAGTCACACCTTTTCTAACCATATCATTTGCACAGTCCATCCATCGTTTCTTTGGTCTACTCGTATAGCCATCGTTATTCACACCCAAAACTTTCTTTACGACATTTTCCTCCGTATCACATGACAACAGATTTCCACACAACTTTTCAGTTATCGGTGCCACTTTCAGGCTTCCTCTTATGTACTCATTTCTTATTCTATCCATCTGTGTAACACCATCATCTCATAACATTCTCATCTCAGCTACATGCAATTAATTGCCTTTCATTCATCCCTTTTGTGGCCCAACATTCTGACCCATACAAGACGGCAGGTCTCACCATGGTTTTATATATTTTCCCCTTAAGTTTAACGGGATTGTGGAGTCGCAGATTGTCCCCGTGACCTGCCGCCATTTCATCTATCCAGTGTTTATTCTGTGCTTTAATTCAAAATCGGTTGAACGGACTGAAAAAAAGTTTTGGTTAAATGTCTAATCTTATTTCAAATGGAGTAGTTTTCAAGTGCTTGATAAAACATTGTGTTGGTAAACGTCACAGTGGCATTTATCAGCTATTGATTCTTATCCAGCTGTACTATCAATATTGGTTCACGTGTACGTATTGAGATTCTAAATATGTATGTGTTTAATATTCATATATGTTTAGGTACGCAGCTTAAATTTGTGTCTGGCGTGCACACAAATCTTACCAAAGTTTCATCACAATCGGTCGAGCTGTTCTCCAGTTTTTGCGGACTGACGCACGGCAATTTATTTTATAAATACAGGGTGTAATTTTAATAACCGTTAAGGGGTCATTGTACTCATCAGTATGAACAACTTTTACTCTGGGCCCAAACCTGAAATCGCGAAAATAAAATCAGCTGTTCCCTACATTTATGTTCGCATAACTCATCAAAATGGGTTGGTATCAGAATGACCGGATCGCAAATTGTCTACATCGCTCTTAGTTCTCAATATGTCTATATCTCAAAATACCTAAGTCGCAAAATGACTACATCTCTTTTTGTCCACATCACATATATTGTCTAAATGTCAAAATACCTAAGTCGCAAAATGACTACATCGCTAGATAGTAGAAATAGATTAGACGGAAATAAAGTGAGCATCCGAGATGGGTCCCATCCCAATACAAAAACTTTATAAAATTTAGCTGCCGGTTTTATTATGTGCGAAATTCAGGGGCCCAAGTCTGCTATTTATATAAATTCGTCATTCCAACACGATCCCATTGTCATTTTGCTAAAAGTTCTAGCAAAAAAAGATATTCCACGACGACATCGCGAAATAACGAAGAATCATTAAACTAAACTACTAAAGTTCAATTTCTTTATCCTAGGTGTGAAGACCAAGAGCACGCCAGTCGGTCGCAAGCGCTTGGCGAGCGAGAGTAGCGAGATGAGTGAGAGTAGCAACTCCGCGCCGCCCGTCAGACTGGAGGAGGTGGCCGGCGTGGAGCCAGAGGTGCAGCGCACGCCCAGGAAGATAGACGGGGTTAAAGGTGAGAGCTTATGTGAGAAACCAATTTGTTATTAAAAGTCATATTTTCATCCATTCGAAACACATCATTTCTTAATTTGTCAAATATGAATTTCTATTCTTTCATCTGCTAAGGATCCGTATCGTCTTAGAGGAATTATATAATTGGACGACCCACTTGCCTAAATATTGTTTCCAATATAGGGCTAGGGCTAGGGCTAGGGATTGTTGGGTGCTGACCAATCAGGTCAAACCATATTGTATGTATCTGTACTAAAGCTAGGCTTTCCTAAGACGCTAGTTGGCTTAGATTATTGGGTGACTGAATAACCAGGTCGAATCATCTTGTATGTATTATCTGTACTAAAGCTAGGGTTTCCTAAGACTAAGACGCTAGTGGGCTTGGATTATTGGGTGCTGACCAACCAGAACCCTAATTGCGTAACACGTGATCAATCATAATCGGTTTCATTTTGACAGTTCAACAATATTCATTGCGTTATTTTCGTTGCTGAGCAGACAAATTCGTTGGACATATGAAGCAATGGATGAGCAATCTGTTTCAAAATGATTCAGATTATGATTAATCGTGCGTTACGCAATTAGGGTGCTGGTCGAACCATCGTGTATGTATTATCTGCACTAAAGCTAGGGTTTCCTGAGACGCTGGTGGACTATGCCGGCTGGCCGCTATGTGTTACCGGCAGCAGTATAGCGTCGAACGACGTCACAAACAATGTGTCTACGGTAAAAATGGCGTGGTTTTGGTAGACCGTAACATCAAACATCTGTACATGGTAGCAGGGACATCGATGTGCAAATTTTTAACATGGACGCAATACTTGATTCGCACATGCGTTGAAATTAAACCGACTATACGGTTATAAAAAAAAATTGCAGTTCCATACATTTTGACAGTATATAGATATTGCATTTTTATATGAAACAGCTGATTAATTTTTTTATAAGTGACCAAAGATTTCAATTTCAGGGGGTTCTAGATCATGTGCTAAATTCATGGCTACAATAGGATATTACACCCATTTTTGAAAAGTGTATCAATTAGATTCTAAAATGCTAATAAACTACTAAAAAAACAACATTTTTATTGAATCGATTAGTACCATAAAAATGCATTTAATTTTTAACTTTTCATATTTCGCGCGTAAGTTGACGAAAACGCTGGACGCAGTGGACGCCATATTGCTCTGTGGGTATGACGTTAGTTTTCTGTAAAAACAAATGCATTGATATTATAAATGATAATTGTTTATAATAAAAAAAAAAGATATTATTCTACTTATCGTTGGTTTACTGTTCCTAAATGTAAGATGTTATTTCAATAAAAATTACTTTAGTTACGAAAATAATAATAGTACAAAATTGTTTATTTAATTAGTTAAAACACCGGCATGACGTAATAACATGGCGGCTACTATTTCATGGTGTTCAAAAACAGATACTGAAATCTTTGAATTGAATTTTAAAATTTATTTTGTTAAGTATTTCACTAAATAAATCGCACATTTTCCGACTGGTTTTTGTCTAAGCTATCTCAATAATATATTTTTAGATTTTTCTCATATGTAGTAAAATACCTTATTTGTGCGTCGATGTCCCTTTCACCCTGAATATGATCGTCGTACTATGGCTCTTATGTAGCCCCACCACTGTCTTAAGAAATCCTACCAGTGCAGCTGTTGTATGTTCACCTGTTATATAGAACCCACCCGTTTGTCAGCAGTGTCACTGACACAACATGAAGAAATCTAAGATCCAAAACACAAAAAGCAGCTATGAAGTTAACCGGTATTTCATTTCAATCAATAATCATACCTACCCTCTAAGAAATAAGTCACAAAATGACTTAACATTATCTATTCCCAGCCGGACCATTGCAGCTAAAAGGCGCATCGAAACAGAACATCGGCAAGAAGAACTCTAAGCTGACTAAGTTTGAGAACGATGAGGACACGGTATCAAAAATGGGACCGATACCGGGACCGGATTCCAAGTTGTTTGCAGGATTGCACTTCTTGCTGACTTGCACCGAGACGCCAAGACGGACGCGTACCGCTGCCACGACTGACAAGGTAACATTCGTTACAGAGAAGGGTTTTTGGTAATAAAACTCTAACTAAACCACGAAAATGGGGTCATGAGCCAACGATAAAACGCAACTAAAGGAAACAAAAAACAAACTTATATTTTTAAGTATTACTTAGGAAAGAGCTAAGTAATAACAGCCGTACGAGTCGATAGATTAGGTTGAACTTGTCTTGCTTGCTCGCGCTTGGTCCGTGAATGAATGACCATCTTTACATACTAAGACCTCTCCATGCCTCGGAAAGCACTTTAAGCCGTTGGCAGAAGCTCGAAAGTCTGATAACCAATCTTACCAAGGCGTATCGTATTACCCAGTAACTGGGTTGTGGTAAATGTAAAATACTGGTATTCAGCTGCATCGCGTTAGACCGGAGATTTTTTAGTTTTAGTTACGCTAACATTTTCTTTTATAAAGTTTAATTTCTGTATTTTTAAGGCCACCCAAAGCGCTGAGACCCGCCACTACTCTTCCGAAGAGGACGGCGAGACGACCTCGTCAGTAGCCGGCACAGACACTGAAGACCTGGAGTTCTGCGACCGACCCTTCAACAAGGAGCGCCTCAAGGAACAACTGGAGGCCGGCGGAGGGACCGTGTACAGGTAAATACTAAGAAAAACTTCGCTAAACTAGTAAGTATTGATTATCACGTGACTTAAAAATAAGGACGTGTGTCGCATTTTTTTGAAAAGTGTTGATAAAAATTTGTGTTGCAATTACCGACTGGGAGCTTTATTGGCGTAGAGTTGTATGACTACAATGAATTAATCCATTCTGTGCCTAGGTAAACAATGGATTAATTTATTGTTTAAAAAAAAACTAAAAGTAAGTTTTAATACCCTATGTGTTAAATCAGATGAACACATACGGTACTTTAATCCCGGTAGCGAAGCTGCGGTCAACAGTTAGTTTTTATTAATATAATACTTTGTTTCTGATTTTAGAGACTAACATTTTTGATGCGTCTTTACACAGACCTATAACCATCCCAATTCGTAACGAACTTTCACAGCAAAATGTAACAAATTTTCGTTTCCCGCTTTCCAGCCACTTCGACGACGTACCAAGAAACAAATACACCGTCTGCAAGTTAATCGCGCCCCGTCCTTGCCTCACGGCCAAGTTCATCCAGTGCCTCGCAGCCGACATCCGCTCAGTGTCGCACGGCTGGGTCATCATGAGCTGCATCGACAACACTCTGCACGACATCGACTCGTTCGCCCTGCCGGCTGGCTGGTCTATACTCAAGCAGAGGTTCATTAATTGGGTGAGTGATACGAGTACATCTAGTGCCTCGCAGCTGATAACTGCTCATCTTATATCTAATAACACTGGAAAGTCTTAAAATTCTCTAGTATAGTAAATAGTGCGACACTTATACCTAATGAATGAATGTTCCAAAATAGAGACGTAACATTAAATTTTCGGACTACTTATTTGTATTTATTTTGTTAGTTTTCAATCAGTGAAAAATTCGAAATGTGTGAGTGTACCTTCAGGTAAATAGACCTCTGTTTAACACTTCGGGCAAAAGAGGTGATGTTATGTATTTTTAATAAGTTAATTCTGTAACTAGAATATTAGTGTGTTAGTGTGTGTGGTATTTTTTTTTTCTCTGACTAATATCAGACTATGCCTAAAACTTCTTAACTTGTAACATTTCACCAGGTGCCGCCCTCAGGCCGACGCAATGCAACATTCTTCAAAGACAAGATCATCCTACTATGCGGAGACCAGGACACCTTCGTGAAATTCTGGGAGCGAGTATGCACCCTAGCTGGTGCTACTACACGAGTGGTGAACGAGGAAGACCTCAACATGTCTGGTGCACTAGCATTGGTGACAGAATGGGACTGTCCCCACGAAGTGCAGAACAAAGCGAATCAAGACAACATCCCTCTGGTCTCCACGACATGGGTGGTGCAGTCCCTAATAGAGGCCCGCGTCATCGCGCCCACCTCCCACGAAAAGTTCTCATTTATGTTCACTGAGCCAGAATGATCCTGGGACTTTAGAAAGATCCTCATAATACGTGAAAATTGACACTTGAGGTGACGCGACAGTGACGCTTAGTGTTTAGTGAAGTGAAATGGATGAATTACTTACTTCACTAGTGGTTTAGGTAGTGGTGGCCATTGTGCAGTCGTCTTTCGAAAACTTTGGTCATTGTCGGACTTTGTCACAATAATCTCGTTACTTCTCGAGCGAGTTAGCGTGTCGATAGCAATCTCTGTCAGCCCAGAATTTAGCTATAATCGATAACAATCCAAAATTCACTCATCGATTGATATAACGGACTGCCGTTCTCGTCGATGTCATTTACATTGAATTTTTTCTTCGTTATCACGGTTAGATAAATAGATACTTTATATATGTCACAGCCATCTGGTTAAATTAGCCAGCTAATTGGATGCCAAGGCCGATAGTTAATTGAACTAGAATCGTTCAACGTTAAACAACTAGGCGTATTGAAAGTCAGCCCTTTGAAGTTGACTGACCACGATTCAACCAAGTGATTCAAATTTAGTTCAGTTTTTACCATTGCGGCGCTAGTAGTCGCCAAAACAAATATGGCGTCAATAGCGCAAACCGTGCATGTTTATTTTTCGTTCCTATGTGCAATTTTCAAATTATTAATTTATTTATTTAAAAACATTTCACTATTCACTACTAGTTATTTAGTGGTAGGTATTAGTAAAAAGTACTTGTACATCATTTGTGAACTCATCGTCACCCTGACCAAACACCACAAATTCATCAGTAGCTAATTTAACTAAATGACTACACGAAGTTCAGTCATCTGGTTAAACGTTGTGCTCAATTACTGGGCTAGTTGTCCTTCAGCTATTTAATTGGATTGAAGCCGGCGTTTAATGAACGGCCTAGGCGTCAGCACTTTCACTGTAGTTTAAATACACTCACATTGCATTAAACTAGCTCAAAAAGTTTTACCCTTCTTAGTCTTCGCACTAATTCTGTAACTTCAAGGATCGCCTCGATATTCACATGATGATGAAGTCTTTGTTCATGAGTTTCTGCATATTTTTTTTGTTACGGTTTACGTCATCCATCTTGAGGCATTGTATATTGTGACAAAGTTCAAAGCATGGTCGAGGTTTTCGTAGGCTGACTACACAAGGTTGTTAAAGTACAAATTATATCAGTTATTCTGGGCATAAATTGACAGAGTATATAGACAATGTATGGTGACAGTTTACAGTGTCTAGAGGTTTATAAAGAATATAAAAATAAAAAACATTTAAACGCTTTAGCTTCGAATGTAAAGCGATACGTTCCTATTTTTGTAAGCGAAAGTTAATCAAAATGAAATATTTTATTCACAACCTAAAGCGCTGCCTATACCACTGGTTAGTGAGTTTTCAAAGTGAAATAACAAATTTTTTAATGTGAACCTACAACTGCAAGCAAGTGCGGGTGTCTTGGTGTTAATAGTGTTTAAGGAATGTGTGACGGCATTCGTAAAATGGTGACGTCGCGGTAATTCGGGCTAATATGATATCTGTAGCCCTAACATAGGGTTGAGTATTCTGTTAGTCTAGCTGAAGTAAAAGCAAAATGTGCCGGCAGCTAATAGGCTTATTTTCGAGCATCCCAGTGTATTTAACAGTATGACAGCTTTCGCTGACCGCATTATCGTGACGTGGGTATCCCATTGATCGCCAGTTGCAAATCATGAATGTAGTGAAAATGCCTTGGTCTAAGGTAAGATCGGATTGCTATCTTCATCATCTGGTAAGCTAAAATTTGAGGTTCTAAAGTCCTATACTTTAGAAAAAGGAAGAAAAAAAAAATAAAGAAAAGAAAGAAAGAATTTGCTTTAATTTTAATTAAAGCAAATTCTTTACTTTACATTAAAAGGTTCATATTGCGACTGATTTCTAAACTTATATCTATTACAAAAATATACTTAATTTCTACTCAAGGCCTTACTATCTGGTTTCCTACATAAATATGGCTTATCCCATGTTTACGGTGAAATAAAACCATCCCAGTGGGATATAGCCTAGAATAAATTGCAGGAATCATGTATTTTTTTAGTAAGTGACACTAAAATGTTCAAAGACTTGCTGACTTTAAAAGAATGATAGGTAACTAAGTATAATCTAATAGAAATAAATTGCTATTCAATTGTATATGGTCTCATTTAGCTTAAGAATTTATATAAAATTGACATTTCTGTGAATATTTGTGTAATTGATACAGTCATCAATTATTATTGTATCGATTTAAAATCGATGTTTGGCCAAAGCGAGCTAATAATATGTTTGAATTACAATCTTGAACAATTATGAAGTATCATGTCTTTTTGTTATTTATTTTTAATTGATCTTATTTCAGTCTGTAGCGAGTATTAGGGATGTATGATGACTTGGTGAGTTTTATTTCAACTTAACTTTTCATGTTTTATTGTAGGGTAGGATTGAGTAGGATCAATAAAATCAGTAGTTTATTGTTTTCTTAATTTTCCTTTAAAATTGACATTCGTTCCTTTAAAATAATGTTATGATTGAATCATGGATTTTCTGCAGTATTTTGTTTTTGTATGACTATTCGACATGTAACTTAGGGTGTCACAAAATTAGAATTAAGGTGGCTCGATGTTATTGTTTATTTCTAAATCTCATTGACAGTTTTGTTTGATTTCTCAATTTCGTCTTTGATGTCGTTCAAATAAGGTTCTTTTTACTCTTTGATTAAGTGCAAGTGGTATTATTAGATAAATAGTAAGGAAACTCACGAATGCTTGAACAACAAGCAATGTCGTAAGATTGTCACATTATAGGGAATTAATCATCATCAAAAAAATAGATGACCAATTCCTCATCTCGTTTGTCCAGTGGAGACATCTAGAATTAAAAGTAATGAGCAGCTTCTATTGTTACTTGCACTACTCAAGCAGTAACAAATCCTAATATTTCTCTTGTAAATTACTGTAGTAAGTTATGAATGAGAAATAAAAAAGAGGGTGGGTAGAAGTCGAGGGATAGGCAATGCTAGAAAATATCAGATGTAATACAAAATAAAAGAAATCAGTGTATTTGTAAATGGTATATGCATTATTAACAAATTCTGTGAAAAGTTCACTTGTTGATCTCTGCGAAGGGAGCAAGAGTAGTATGATTGGTTGTTTAAAAACTTAAGGGTAATACTGGAATTATGTACAAGTAGATAAATGTTGAAATTTAACATAATTTGATCTGACTTTTGTAAATAGTATTTGTGATGTTTTTCTAATAATAGCACACACTAGTTCTTTACGATTTTTGACAGCTCTTTAGTACATAATATATTGGTGTTATTGTCTATATAAATAAGGATGTGTTTGCGTGATCGCGGCACATCCAGTTAGATGTATAAAAAAGTTACAATTAATCCGTGTACTACGCCAAATGCGTCCGCAAGTACTGCGGTTTGTCAAATAATCCAATTTGTTGTATAAATTACATGTTAGTGGTAATAAATGTTCAGTACATAAACGATTGATATCCATAGTCAAATAATTAATGGTCTATGAGGCCCGAAGTATTACAAATCCCTGCCAAATACTTGTACAGTTTTCAATGGAAATGCCCAATTATGTAATCCTAAAATATTAATGTATAGTCTGGTGTTGTAATGACAGTTTAAATGAATCTTGTACAGTAAATTATAATCTACTCTAATCTGAATGTGTACATAATGCTAGATTGAACGTTTTGAAGCGATTTAGTCTAATTACATACAGTATTGAGAATATTCCTGTGTTATGTATGTGTATGGCTGCCATTAGATATTGTACTAAAATCTAAAAATTAAATCATTTTCAATTCATTCAATTTAAAAAAATAAGGTAAGTAACAGAGGGCTAGTGTGTGCCAATCAAAATTGATGTAAAATTTCTTGAAGTGACCTTTAGAGTGTTATCTGCATTTTTTTAGTCTGTAACTGAATTTTTTTACTACGTACATTTTGGCGTCATTTTGTGTTGCATTTTCTTTTTGATGTTTGTTTTTTTTGTTATTCTATCATTGTATCTTCGTTATTAAGGAGTCAGATAGACATGTATGTGTAAACTATGAATAAAATGATAGAAGTAAATGAGTTTTTGCGTTATTGTGCCCTATTGATGCGACGACTTGTCAAATTTTCGTTCAAACTTCCGAATATCAAAATTCAAAAGCAACACATCACCATAATTATTATCACTTTGACCACTATTACAGGCAGATATTTGAGTGACTGCTTCAGCGCTGGCTTGGTGCTTGGTGAAAGAATAAAAGGTTTAATCTACGCAAACTGAACATGGTTTTGGTGCATATAATATTCCTGGTACCGTGCTATTAAAGCTTATTATTATTATGCAATCGGTGTCTCGAATTGAAAACTGAAAGGTAAATACGCAGCGCACATCCGCGCACAGAAAGGCACGAAAAGCGACTTTGTTTTTTAGATCGGTAGGTAGAATATTTCTTGCGGTGTAACGCAATGTCAGAATACAGCTGGGCAGCACTTTAGCTTTAAGGCTCGTGCAGACTAGCGCGACGCGACGGTCGCGTCGCGACACTCGTAGAACAATTTCTATGAAAACTTAATGGAAATTGTTCTACAAGTGTCGCGTCGCGGCTGTTTGAAGAAGCCTTTAGTGTTTTATCTATTGCTCCAGCCAAGGCACCTCCAGTGGCACCTAAATGTGCAAGAATTTAGTTTCGTGAGGAGAGGCGCAGACGCTGCCAGAAGGTAATGAAGTAAGTTTTTTCATTATAATAAATATAAATCCATTTATTTTCAGATGACACAGGCCCATAAATAAATACATTAACGTAAAGAGTCCCGCAGACACCCGTGACGTATCTCTAATAAAACAATTTCTATTATCTCCACTAGAGTCGCAACGGCCGGTCTGAGCCTATTTTTTATTATAAACAAAACTTGTGTTAGTAAATAAGACTTCAGACTATGTTAGTAGCCCTTACTTCACTTGTTCTTATGCTGTCCTGTGGTACTATTCCGCGGAAGCGTCGGAAGTAGTCGAAACACCATTATCCATCATTGGGCGTTATTGGAGACGGAAACGTGCGAAAAAATTGAATCCATTTTAACATGCACAAAAACAAGCGGTCTGGTAGAAAATGCAAAAAGCCAACGTCACGTGGTGTTCCCAGGCGGTCACCCATCCAAGTACTGACCACGCCCGATGTTGCTTAGCTTCGGTGATCGGACGAGAACCGGTGTATTCAACGTAGTATGGACGTTGGCAAATGCTTTCCCGAATTTTACTTTTCGTATCAACTTAATGACGTCATTTAATTAAAATCAATAATTTTTCTTCGTGACTGAGATTTAGGAGCATTTGTAAGATGGTTCGCTTGCGCGGTGCGGTGCATATTTAAAATGTGCTTCCAATCCAACTGATGAATATAATATAAATTAAAATTAATTAGGAAGTACTTACTACTAAAAATAATAACTATTCAAATGAAAATTGGTAAAAGTAAATTGGTTATTTATTTTTATTGTACATCAACGTGGCTTGTTTTATATTTCTTTCTACAATGCAAAAAAAGCCAACGTCACGTGGTGTTCCCAGGCGGTCACCCATCCAAGTACTGACCACGCCCGATGTTGCTTAACTTCGGTGATCGGACGAGAACCGGTGTATTCAACGTAGTATGGACGTTGGCGAAAGCTACGGCAATTTTTTCATTTGGTATCAACTTTATGACGTCTTTTAGTTTCAAATACATAACATAAAAAAAAAATACGAACTATTTTGGAGTTTTAGAAAGACTGTAATCTGGCACGGTACGCGTTATTAATAATTTTAACAGGAGTGTAAATTATTACTAAAAAAGTAAAACAAATAGGTAACAAATGTAGTTAAACAAGTAGAAATAAAATTGGTACTAGCTAGTGCTTTCTTGTTTGAAATAAAAACATTGCTTTTAGCGACATCTAGCTAGTGAATTATTAACTTTAGTCAAGTACAACTAGCACTTCATCCTGAAGTTATTTAAAAAATCCGCTAGATGTCACTAATCCTCAATCAGCTTGTACAATAGATGGCGATGCTGTTCTGTTTTGTGCATATTTCTATCTACCGTCCTGCAACCAGCATTGCGTGGAACCAAAAGACGGGCCGTAGAAATCTACGGCCTGTCATTTGGTTCCACGCAATGCTGGTTCGACAGATGGTCGCAACTTGGTGCTGTTCCTGTTCTATTTCCAATACCCACCTATGAAATTGGTACAAGGTACTTTTAAGGAGAACAGGACAGTGTATCCCACGCCCACGGAGTAGGTACAGAATCGTAAATGATAACTGATTTTATTTCTTTAAATAGATTTTTACAAACACTTTAACACGTCAATAATATTTTAATAATAAGTCATCATCAGCCCCGGGAGTGCTGCGGCACCTGGAACTTTTCGTGCCTGACCGGTACTTGTGGAGGCGGCGACACCCGCCCCTACTTGCTGTGCCTGCAGCCAGAACCAACCTACTGGAGAGGACTCCTCTCACTAGAGCCATCCGTGTGGTGAACAAGGTTCACGAGAGGCTTGATGTATTGTGTTGCAGCTTAAGTGAATTCGCAAAAGTTGCATTATATATAATATGTATATATATTTTTATAGGGTGTAGATTAAGGATTAGCATGTAAGGCCACTCTGTCGCATTGGATCGCAGATCGGTAATGGTAGTAGTCGGTAAGATTTGCGTAAATAAATAAATAAATCATTATTAAGTACCGACCACGGTACCGACTTAGGTACTGTACAAAGATACCCATTTACAAGTCAATGACATGAGATACGGGACGACGAACTACTCAACGATTCCTATATCATTCAGACTAGAAATTGATGTGAAAATAAATTAAATATTGATTAGGTAAGCTGACTAGCTTACCTAATCAACAGCAAAACCTATAGATGATTTCTTTGTATATATTATACAAAACTTTAAAAGATCATAATGAGAAGTTAATTCTGCGAAAAAAATACAGGAATCTTTGAGGGATATCTAGAAAATTGTGTCCTACAACTTAAACCAAGAAATAGTTAATTTAAATAACATCCATAAAAATACATAAGTTCCTTTCAAAAACAACACCGACCTCATTGAAAGATAATGAATAAAAAGCAAAACTCATTTATCACGAAACAATACAGTCAGTATGCCTGACCTGGGGTTGAATGGTTGATACCGTGAACCGACAGCAAAAGTGTATCGTTATTAACCCTAGGCCAGCATAGGGCCATGCTTAAGGTTACCTATATAAAGCATCTTTAGAACGTTTTGTCAATCCAGTTAACTTTAAACAGACGATATTGGTGGTCGTTTAGGGGTTGGTTGTGTAAAAAAATCCAATTTTTTAAGTTACGTCAATTTAAACTCATGTTTTGGAATATATTAAGACTTTAGTTAAGATAAATGAAGATACCAAGTAAAAATATGACGTTATTTGACAATATTATGGTGTTGGCAGTGTGGTGGTTGATAACCCTTCAAGTGGTTATGGAGTTAAAAAGTGGAGTGACTTAAAAGTGCGAAGATTATGTGCAGTGAAATTTTAATGCAATGGATTGCAGTGCGTGAAAGCTTGGATCATAGCCTAGGCTATGCCAGGCATATCAGATGCTGTCTTTGCCTTGAGGTGGTAAAATTTTGCGCATCTTGCAATTTGCAATTGAATCAAGATTACTGCGTGAGTCCGATCTTTGTTATGATCAACACAATACTTTGGAATCTTACATCGCCTTTCAGATTTCTACTTTTGCAAAATTTTATAATCTTAGAACTAACATTTTGTGGAAATAACTAAATAAATGGAACACACACGTAAACAGAAAAATAGATCTTGAAGAAGCCACGGGAAAGCTATTGGAAGAATGCAAATGCAAACAAGAAAGTTGCATGTATTTCTAAGAAATAACTAAATAAATGGAACACACACGTAAACAGAAAAATAGATCTTGAAGAAGCCACGGGAAAGCTATTGGAAGAATGCAAATGCAAACAAGAAAGTTGCATGTATTTCTAAGAAACCATTAAAATGTTACAGATTAGCAGTACACTACTAGGAATATCATTTTCAATGGTGCATGTTTTTTTTTGTTATGAAAACTAGAAAGTTGGAGGTCTTGATCTTGACTAGATGATTGGAATTTGTGAGTAATAATTCAATTGTAATAATTCCTTTTAATAATTCAGTGGGCTAGCAGGCTAGCACGAACGTACGGAGTAAACGAGGTAATGTAAGTAAATTCGAACTATTATAAAATTTAAAATACTCGTTTTGCTCAAAATACCAATTTTCTTAATTTTATTTATTCGAATTAATGGGCATTTAAACAATTAGCGTAGAATCATCGCATCACCTCTCCCTCTAATCAGTATATATGTATTCATATAATGTATATGTATATAATTATAGTAATCTATTTATGTCTTAGTGTTATGATATTCCTAGTAGTGTACTGCTAATCTGTAACATTTTAATGGTTTCTTAGAAATACATGCAACTTTCTTGTTTGCATTTGCATTCTTCCAATAGCTTCCCGTGGCTTCTTCAAGATCTATTTTTCTGTTTACGTATGTGTTCCATATTTATTTAGTTATTTCCACAAAATTTTAGTTCTAAGATTACAATAATATTATGCAAAAGTAGAAATCTAAAAGCCGATGTAAGATTCCAAAGTATTGTGTTGATCCTATCTAAGATGGACTCACACAGTCATCTACAGGATACACATCCTGTTATATATAATTCATTATGACGATTGTATTTTGAATAGTATTTTGTATCATTATACGAGTACCTCTCAACCAAAGCACCTGCCGTCTTAATCTCCTCACCACGCTTGGTTGACTGGTAGAGAATGCCTAAGGCATTATGTCCGCCTTTGTACCTTTTTTTGAGCGAAAATTTTAAATAAATAAATGGGTGATACCTAATTGCGCTTGTAGCAGAAATTAAGACTATAATGCTATCATCATCGTCATAATCACAATGAGCCTATATTGTTCGGACTGCACAGGCGTCCTTTCTGTGAGAACCCAGTGGGCCGTTAACCACCTCGCGGGCCCAGTACGGCTTGGTGGACGTCACATGTTCTCAATTTTTTAGTTCTAGGACATGCTGGTTTCCTCAAGATGTTTTCCTTCACCGTTTTGCGAGCATTGGTAAATTAAATATAAAAAGTAAAGTGCTTGCATGGGTCCCAACTCACGACTCGTAAACTTGGGGCCGATACCACTGAATATTGTATAGTTATTATAAAATATTGTATAGTTGTATGTTAGATTCAAAATTAGTTTACGTTTACGTCACACTTTGATGCGAGGGCCTTACGGTAAATACAGGCGCGGTCACAGCCAAAGACTTTGGGGGGGGTCACAGACAAAGTCTACCTACTTACATATTAATAAGAAAATGTATTATATTATCGAAAAATTACTATTTTAAGCTTTACGTTTACGGCTTTGAGGGGGTCATAACCCCTAGGACCCCCTCTCTCGGATCGCGCCTAGGTAAATACAGCTATTATTATGTTTTAACTATTCATTATTGTATCTTTTAGTAATAAGTAAAATGAATAAGTTCATGAAACCTGCAAAAACTGATAAATGTTAAAACTGTTGTTGCATTGAAGACCAAACTTTGTAACCATAATTTATACGTATGTTGTTATTGAGTTGCTGCGTTCTAAATAAATGCCTACGCGCAGTACATATTCTTACATAATTATTTACATTATATACCGTACCTACTTACTGCTATCAGGCTCTTGTCAAAGTTTATCATGCCCGTTTATTTCAACATCAGTCTTGTGACGATCACGTCTGTGTTTTAATTGGGACATTTTAATATTGTTCTGTATTAATATAAACTATTAAAATTTTACAAAATGCGTTCTGTTTTATTTACCTACCGTTCTGATTTCTATTTTCCATGTAGGTTCGTTCTAGACGAAATTTAGCGGTTTATTAGTCGATTCGCACGAATTGACTCGGACGAAATAAATTGAAAAGATAAGTGTGCTTTTTTCTTAACTTTCGTGTTGTGTCTAACACGTATTTCTGGAGTTTTTGATTCGCCTACAATAAAATTAACCTATTGCAGATTGCCTGCAGAAAATAATATGTTATTTAAAAGTGGCAATTCACCGTTTAGGGCGGGTAAATTCGTGCTAATCGACTAAGGGACTACTCACACTTATTCAGCTCTGTTCAGCTTTTGTCCATAGAAAACAACGATTTTTATAGGGTCCGTTCAACTTTCCGCAGCTGAACAGATGCATATGCATCTCATACAAAATCTGAATTAGTGTGAGTAGCCCTTAGTAGGCCAATTTACCAATTTATCTTTCTAGCAAAAGGGGCTGGGATAGACAGATATCATACAAATTTTTCTTTTAGAAACATTGCTACTTAATATACAATACATAAACCTACCTGCTATAAATTTACCAAAGCTGTGCTAAAAGAAGAAATTATGTATGTTACATAAATATTGGGACTTGCACCCTAAATATTGCGTAACAAAGTTTAAATTATAATCCGTTTGATTTCGAAAGAAATTGCTATCCATTGCTTCACAAATATATTTGAAAATATTCGTCTAATCCACAACGTACATGACGCAATGAATGTTGTTGAATTGCCTAAATGAAAGACATTCTACCAATAAATACTTGAGGCTCACGACATTCCTTCCGCCTTTCCGACCCAGATGACCCCATTACTCTCCTCCAAGAAAGCAGTAGGGCCACCAGTAAGGCATACAAACACAAGAAACCGTCCTTCCGACCTCGCCGCCGAGGGCCTCGCGCCCCGCGAAGACCCCGAGTTAACGATGAGACCCCCGACTGTCCCTTGCTCGTTGAAGTGCCAGCCCGCGCCGGAGCTGAGCCTGTAGAGTTAAATTCCCCGATTGATAATAATAATGATGATAATTTGATGCAGCCTGTCCCCATTTGCTGTCCCCCCATTAGTAACGCCATGAGCCGAGGTCCGAACCCCACAGAGGTTGCCCTCAGCGTGCAGTAAAAAAAAAAACATTTCTTCCGACTTTCTGCAGGTACCATATCAAGGAGTAGTTCCAGTAAGCAGACAAACTTCCACTATCATGGTTTTTTTTTAGTTATCATGCTGTAAGTGGGTACAGCAGCGTAACTAAAAGAAAAACCATAACTTCGTTCCCCAGACATCGTCAGGGGACGTATCCTAGCGGCCGATAAGCACAAGACATGTCAGTAGCAAGATAAAGCTTTATGAACGTAATAAATGTTATAAATGAACAGTTGTTTACGTCCCGCTATCGCTCGTGATAAAGAACGTTGAGATCATACGTTAAAATTATATTATTGTACGGTAGGTATTTTATTTGAGTGATGTTTCCTTCATTATGTGGAGATGTTTTAGAAGTTTGAGCTTGTTGGATTTACGAATCTCATGCTTAGGGACCTCTAGGACCGATGATGGGGATGAGGTACGTAAATTCAGCCGAACTTACCGGCGTTTCCTACACAGCTTCAACTACGGACATAAGATTAGTTCGGGGGCTCGGGGCCCGAACTAAGAATGAATGACAACACGATTAGACAGTTGTCTTTATTCCCGATGTTTTTATGCGTCCGAATCGGGAGAGGCGAGGGTAGGCCCTCTGTATGGCAGTCTGTGGAGAGAATAGGGTTCACGTCCAAGTATATCCTACGTTGACGGACATGGAGAGTAGCCCCCCCTATTTCGCAGTCTCTGAAAAATATAAAACTGCAGGAAAGTCACAATTACAGAATTGTATTTTAACAAAGAAGGAATTGTATTTTATGAGATTAGAAGGTCAGAAATTATCCACAGGAAGTCAAATAAGGCATCCATAATTGTGAATCATGATCAAAAATCATTTATTTGCAGAAAGTAGAAATGTAGGTGCAGGTGTTACCAGATATAAAAACATAAGTAAAAAATAACTTTAATTTCGGAAGTCGGTGACTTTGGATATGTATTTAATTTAATTTGTTTTTTTTTTTGTAAAATGTATTTATTTTTCACTTTTTAGATAAAGTACCTACCCCACTAATTCGAAATTTCATCTTCCTTGGGGTCGAAACAATGCATATTTATGCGATAGCAGCAATCGCGGTTTATTTAATGTTATTTTTTGAAGAGTTCCGTTGTCTATCTCCGAAACGCATCATCAGATCTATATGAAATTTGAACGGGAACCACACGGGAAGCACCAGCTTTCAAATGAAAAAATAAACCATCAAAATCGGTTCACCCAGTCCAAAGTTATGAGGTAACAAACATAAAAAAAACATACAGTTGAATTGCGAACCTCCTCCTTTTTTTGAAGTCCTTTAAAAGTTGGTAGTTTATGCATTATTACCTGCAACCTAATTACGGCGCTCACTATCAATCATAATAAGTATGAAACATTATGAAGGATTTTTTTAAAACGTTGCCCCACATTAGGAATTACTCTTGTATTGTGGGTGCGTTTACAAACATTTATCCTCACATACACGAACAGCCATATTGCTACTCCATTGCTTCGTAAGTTCCAAAAATTTGTCTGCAACAACCTAAATTACGCCATGAATGTTGTTGAACTGTATAAATGAAAGCCGTTCCTACTGTTAGTGTATTAAGCAAGAGGCCTCGCAGTTTAGGGCCACCTTTCATATACCTTCTTCTTCTAATTCTTACTTGGAGATTACTGAAACTGATGAAAATTTATGGAATCGCCATCATTTTTACACGCTTTATATTAGCTTCACTTGTATGTTTGTTTGTATGTATGTTTGTATGTTTGTTTGTAACCGACTCCTTAGGGCACGATTTTGACCCACTTCAAACGGTCAGATTTCATTTAAACTTTGTAAACTAATCGAGGACCGATGACAAATCAAAAATTTAAAAAAAGTAGAAAAAAAAACCAAATAAATCACGCTTTTTTAGTTAGCAGAACTAAAAAATAGTTTAAAAAACACGCTTTAAAAACCAAACTAAAAAGTAAAAAATAATTTAATTCTATTAAAAAGCGTGGGGTGCTTGATATTTGATTATAAAAATACCTCAAAAAGCACCTCACGCTTTTCAATAGAATTCAATTATTTTCTACTTTTTTAGTTTGGTTTTTAAAGCGTGTTTTATAGTTTTTTAAACTATTATTACAAGCTGTTTTTCACTCATTAAAATTGGGAATCAGTTCGTTGTTGCACTAGAAAGATGGTCGACTCTTCTACAAACGCTTTCAATATTTTTACGACTGCCACGGGAAGAGCTACATAAAGCAAAAGAATTCTATTACTACTTTGGATTGAGATTTTTTTGTAACCATAACTTCAGTTTTCCCTCCATAAAAAAGGCGTCATAACTCACAACGCATAGACAAAACACAAAATATACGACGTCAACAAGTACCACAGATAAGAATAATATGGTGTTAAAAGAACCCCAAAAAAATCATATTCTGAGGGAAAGTGTCCCTAGAGAACAGTGACTACTATCTTTTACCATTTGGAGTACCGAAAAATATAGCGGTTTTGATAACAAACGGTTTTTTGTTGATATCGGGAAAAGATATTTTTGACAGATAGTTTTTTTTTTTTAATGGAGAAACGGTTTTTTTCTGGTTTTCTTCGAATAGAGAAATGCCAGAAGATCGTTTAAACGGTTTTCTTAAAGTATTTGGATTGGAAACTATATACAAAAAGAATTAAATACATGTTGCTCCAATTAAGCATCAGATAATTTATTCACACCGTGGTAGTTTGTAAAACTCCGGTCGTTCGAAAACATGCGTTCCTGACACCTGTCAGTGCGTCAATTCTACTGAATTATAAAGATCAATTTCGCGAAACACGTAGGTATTCGTTTGTAAGAAACACTTATGGGTGTCAAGAGCGCATTCGCTTGACGGCCGTCGTAAACTTTACCTATCACTTGCTTTGGTTAGACATGTTCAGTCTCTATCTAGTACTTGTAGTTTAACAGTTGTGTGACAGTGACAGCGATATAGCTTAGCCAAAGTTCGTGCTTAGTAACGTTTATCAATCTGGGTCTAAGAACAAGGCAAGAAGTTTCGCAAAACTTCACCCATAATTACTTTTTGCTACATAAATCCCCGTTTTATTTAAGTACTTTTACCTTATTTAGTCCATTCCATACGAAGACCTAATACCTGACTATGTGATCGTAAATTTATTGTAACTGAAAACCGCCTAAAATAGCTTTCAGCCCCTGAAATAGCTGTAAATATGTGGGTGTCGTTTCAGCCAATGGTTACCCGGCCCGGGTCGTGACCCCGCGTCATTGGTGGGGTCACGCCTTGCGTAATTACTTACTGAGGCCGTGACTATGTCTCAAGCATGGAATTAGTATGTACTATACGCCTAATACAACTTCAAGTTTGAAGTTAAACTTAAGTAGATAACAAACCTGGATAGTAGTTTGAAGTGATTTAAAGTTTCACATTTTTGTTGCTGTAGACCGTTTGCTTACAATCACTTAGTGATAAACATGAAATTGGGTAAAATTTAATTAATTTAAAAACCGTAAAAACACTGTGTTTGTGTTTATACTGTATTTGTTAGTATATTAGCGCCTGGTAGCTGACATATATAACTGATTTGATCAGTCATTATGATCCATGCGCGAAAAAATTCTGCCGCAATATTATCACGTCCGCGTGAACGTCAACTTAAGCTATACAACATTGTTTATAATAACTATTGAGTAAAGTTTCGTCATAAATATTAAAAGTAAACAAAAGAAAATACAGTATCAAGTCTATATGAATATAAAAATACGTCATCAAGATGAAAAATGCATCGCTTCATAAATATAATTAACGCTCCTTACTTTTTCTATTCGTAGGTAAACATAAGACTGATATCACTCATACATATACCTACTTACATACATTATGTATGTTAACTCTTCGCACCAGGAAAATGCACAATCGTATGGAAATAAGCTGTGTCAATGCAATTGACTTAACTCTACCTTATTCCAATGGGATAAGGGCTAATATAGCATCACTACTCAACACGGCTTCGTTCGGTCTTTGACCTGGTACGTACACCAGCTTTGAAGTAATTTAATGTGCATTATTCTTATTGTTTTAATGTAGAATGTTCTTCAAAACGAACACTGTTATGGATACTATTTCTTTCTATATTATTATCTTACAAAACTTTAAAAAAAACAACCGACTTCCAAAAAGACACTAAAAAGTGAAAAATAATTTTAATTTCGGAAATTGGTGACTTTAGATATGTATTTAATTGAATTTTTTGCCACCGCCTTCCGAAATTAATGTTATTTTTGGAAGTCGGTTGTTTTTTTGAAAAAAGTTTTTATATTTTTCAATTTTTAGAGTCACACAATTCGAAATGTCATCATCCTGGGGGTCGAAACAATGCGTATTAATGCGATAGCAGCAATCGCGGTTTGTTTGCTGTAATTTTTTGAGTTCCGTTGCCTGTCTCCGAAACGCCTCATCAGATCTATATGAAATTTGGGACCACACGGGAAGCACCAGCTTTCAAATATCAAAATTATCATCAAAATCGGTTCACCCAGTCGAAATTTCTGAGGTAAAACATAAAAAAAAAAACAAAAACAGTCGAATTGAGAACCTCCTCCTTTTTTGAAGTCGATTGAAAAGAGGAGCTTGGGGCTAGGTAATAACAGCCACACAGTTCGATCGATCAGGTTAAGCTACGCTTACCGCGGTTGGTCCGAAGATGGCCGACCATTTTTACTTACCAAGACCCCTCCATGCTACGTGAAGCCGCTGATCCCGGTTGTCATCTGTGGATCTTTGACTGTCGTTACGGTTCATTAGAAGCCCGAAAGTCGAAAAACTAGTCTTACCAAGGGTATTATATTACCTACTCCGTAACTGGGTTGTGAAGGTCAGACAGGCAGTCGCTCCATGTAAAATACTGGAAGGTACTCAGCTGCATCTGGTTAGACTAGAGGCCAACCCCAACATATTTGGGAACAGGATAAAGTAACAGTTACAGACTTCTAGAGCGCTGTGATGAAATACCTGTAGGTTTTGTAAAAATTACATAATAATCTTAGAATAATCACTAATCAGCCTGTATCGTTCCCACAGCTGGAACTCAGGCCTCCTCTCTGTGAGAGGGAAAATCACTGTAGTAGACTTTAAAGAATGTCGAGCTACGCCAAATCACTAAAATATATTATTTCGACATTTTTCAGAATATACATCCCTACTGTAAGTTGGCCAGTACCTAAATATAATTCTTAAATCAGATAGGTAGCTTTTGTGGGATCGAAATAACAAAAAATAATTTAATTTAACAAAACATTTGATTACGTCAGAAGAAAATTAAATACGCTTTCAGTATACGGAGAATTCAGAATTATATTCGATATCGTCGCTCGTTAATTGCGATAGGCATAATACATTTATCGCAGGCCCTTGTTCACATCTATTTAATCTAAGAAGCATGAAATTTTGCACACGACCTATAAGTAACGAAAGTGACCACTAAGGAAGTATTTTTAAAATTTCGTACCCTAAAGGGGTTCAATAGGGGGGATCTAAGGTTTTATGGATTTCGTCATATTAGACTATGGGAAATCCCATCGCGCACACGGCTTGTGCTCAAGGAATCACAATTTAAAAAAAACTGGCAGACATCATCCTAATTTCTACACAAATCTTTAAATACCAGGACACATATTACAGCACAGTTCTAGAATACGTAAATACACTGACAACCCGTCTATTTAGTTTGTAGCTCGACCTGCAATGTCAAAATAGAATTGAGCTCAATGAATCTCAATTCAAAACTGACAGACATCATTCTAGTCTCTACTCAAATCTTCCAATAACAGGGTACATATTCCAGCACAGTTCTGGAATACTAAACAGAAGAACTGTTCAATTAGTTTATAGCCCGACCTGCAATGTCAAAATAGAATTGAGCTCAATGAATCTCAATTCAAAACTGACAGACATTCTAATCTCTACTCAAATCTTCCAATACCAGGGTACATATTCCAGCACAGTTCTAGAATACGTAACTATTCATAAAACGTGTCCATTTAGCTTGTAGCCCGACCTGCAATGTCAAGGTGGTGGACTGACCGCGGTGGCGCGGGGCGGGGTCACCACCCTCGCTCTATTGATTTTCAGCAAGACGCCGCTTTCTTGCTACTTGTCCGCTGAAAACCACTGAAAATTCGCAACCTTATATTGTGGGTGGTTTTCTGGGATTTGTCAGGCTTGGTTAGGTTTTTTAAACAGATTTTCTCTCGGTTTGAGTGGGTAAGATTTTGCTCAGCCATTACAATAAAGGTATTTCAATTATAGGAAAGTATTTAAATATTTTCAGTATTTTGAAGATAGTTCTGTAGATTTTATTATAGCCACTCATTCGTATTTCTTTTCGGTAATGGCCAAAGGAGTATTTTATGGATTAAGTACATTATTTAACATATTAGTTAGTGACTAAGTAGTAGCCATGCGACAAATTCATATTTGTTCAATATCTTAGGAACATTTATGAGCATAGTTTGTAACTAACAAGTTTTTATAGAAGACTGTTGTAACTTAGACTTAGGCGAATTCCTTGTAAACTAAGAAACTGCGACTTTATTTATGTAATAAAAAAAAAAAAAATTATTCAAGCAACAAAACTCAAAGTGTTAGTAACAAAACCTTACAAAATATGTTAGTAAAACATTAACACAGAAACAATTGGTGATATCACTGCTATCCGATACCTTGCAGCAATGTGGCTCGCAAACGCACAATTTAGCGTCCTTTTTAAGATTAAAAAACAACAAAAGTTTCTTTCGTTTCATTTATATTCGTATAAATCCAGAATCTCAAAGGATATGTTCGTAGATGAAAATCGCTAATACGCAGTAATATGCCATTGTGGTCAATTAAGTTCCTTCTCTAAACGATAAGATTTCATCATACAGTGAGACAGTAATTAATTAAAAGGTAAACACTTACTCACAAACAAACAACATAAAGCCAGATCCAAACCGGTGTTTACAAAACACGAAAACGCTCAAATAATAATAACAGCTCATTCACAAATGAGTCTCAACTGACATCAAACAGCACACAGCCCCCGCCCTCATTAGACCTTCTCTTTGATCTCGACCTGCTGAATGTAGCCATAGATAGTATACAACTACATATGTACAGCGTTTACACGTCGTGTGTGGATAAAGCCTATGTGCTGGTGTATTTACTTTGTAAGGCTGGGGTTATTTTTTTGTAAAAGGGAACTTAGTCGACATTTTTTAAACAATAGCCTGTGTTGAGACAACTATGTTGACGATATACAAGGTAACTCCATGGAACGAGGAAATTTCATGTTGTTGTAGTATTATTTTGTTGTTTAACATAGCTTAGATACGGGCAACTGTGGGATCTTCACTTTCCATAGCAACTTTACCCATGAAGTGTACATAAATTTCTCTCGATAACTAAAAATCTATGGCCGCAAATAAATATCGAAACGAGACAGAAGTGGAATAATCTACTATTTGTAAGAATTTTATAACCAACTTCAAAAAAAGGAGGAGGTTCTCAATTCGACTGTATGTTTTTTTTATGTTTTTTACCTCATAACTTTCGACTGGATGAACCGATTTTGATGATTCTTTTTTTATTTGAAAGCTATTTCAATTTCATATAGATCTGATGATGCGTTTCGGAGACAGACAACGGTACTCTTCAAAAAATAACAGTAAATAAACCGCGATTGCTGCTATCGCATAAATATGCATTGTTTTGACCCCAAGGATGATGAAATTTCGAATTAGTGGGGTAGGTACTATAACTAAAAGTGAAAAATAAAAACTTTTCAAAAAAAAAACAACCGACTTCCGAAAAACACTACAAAGTGAAAAATAACTTTAATTTCGGAAGGCGGTGACGAAAAATTAAAGTACATATCCAAAGTCATCGCCTTCCGAAATTAAAAGTTATTTTTCACTTTGTAGTGTTTTTCGGAAGTTGGTTGTTTTTAGTAAATACTTAAATACGGTTCTCATTGGTTAAGTTGCTCATGGAAAGTAAAGATGACACAGTTGACGGCACTGAAATAATGAAGACAATTTCTAAGCTTGATTAGGAATCGAGTTTAAACGTCAGTCAGAAAAGTCGTCAGTAAGTCATAAATCAGTATCTCTAATAAAGTAAATCATTTAAGGGGGCAGCGCCAGGATAGCCCGCCAAATTTATATTTTTTTGCAACTTGCCGGCCAATGTCAGACTGTGCAACAAAATATGATTTGCGATGTACCACGTATGTCCATCTTTTCCCGTGGGTGTCGTAGAAGGCGACTAAGGGACTTACTAGAGAATGGGCAGCAGCGTTCTCTATGCATTTTACCACCATGCTGCGATCGCCAACCCGCCTGCTAAGCGTGGCGATTATGGCAAATCCCCCCTTTTGGGGGAGGCTTATGTCCAGCAGTGGGTGTCTTTCGGCTGATATGATGATGATCATGACGTATGTCTTATTGTCTTTACAGAATTATACTTCATCATCACCTGCATAGCCTTTTCCCAACTATGTTGGGGTCGGCTTCCTGTCTACCCGGATGCAGCTGAATACCAGTATTTTACATTGAGCGCCTGCCTATCTGACCTCCACAACCCAGTTACTGGGTAACACGATAACACTAAGACTGGTTGTCAGACTGTTGGGCTTCTGACGACCCGTAACGACTACGAAGATCCACAAATGACAGCCGGGAACAACGGCTTAACGTGCTATCCGAGGCACGGAGGGGTCTTGGTATGTAAAGATGGTCACCCATCCACGAACTAACCGCAGCAAGCGTAGCTTAACCTGATCAATCGACCTGTGCGGCTGCTATTACTAATTTGATTATACTTGATCACTAAAATTCATAATTTAAATTAAATCTATTTATACGAATGATTATTTCAAGGAAAAGTCACTTAATGGGATTATAATTATGAACTTAGATGATTTTAATGATCATAATTCTGTAAACCCGTATTTGTTACTACTCATACGTCAATCAACTTACAACCTGCAATTGTCTTGCAAATTGCAAATAACGTAAGAACCTCCTTAACACAAAAAAAATATTAAGTACCCACCATCAGCTAAAAGAAAAAGTATAAAAAACCCTCGATCCAAACAAAAACTGTAAAAAAATGCAAAAATAATATTTATTGTCCTTTTAAGTTGTAGGTAGATATTTTTTTTATCAAGGCATTGTCAAGTCAGGGGACGGCTAATGAAAATGCTAGCTCCTCTGTTTGGCGTTTTCAATGAATGTTTTGAGAACACTCCCGACTAATTCACCTTTCAAACAAAAAAAAAAACAAAATCAAAATCAGTTCATCCGTTCGGGAGCTACGATGCCTCAGGCAGACACACACACACAGACACGTTAAACTTATAACACTCCGTCGTTTTTGCGTCGGGGGTTAAAAATGACAACACCTGCCACTGCTCATATTTCCAACATTGCTTCAGATTCCTCTATTTTTAACAAAAACTCCAAATCCCAATACTTACTTACCTAATTAAATCCAGTCACTTTATTAGGTACTTACCACAGACGATAAATGCCTATATTTTAATCACCTCAATCAGTTCCAGTAACAGGCAGCTAAGGTTGTAAGGGGATGATCCGCTTTCATCCGTTCGGCCCCCATTCATCCCCTATTGATGCCGTTCATCCGGCCCGTCCTTTGATCTGGCACTGCCGTACGGTTGACGCAAATTGTAAGCTAGTGGGCTTATTGGAAAATATTGGAGGATAGGAGGATTGCCTACGGTTTTTTTATCATGTTGGTATGTATAGTTTGTTCATATGACCATTTTTTTTATTGTAGAAAGAAAGAATGCTTCGTTTTGAAAGATTCATTTCAATTGAAAGAAGGTTGGTTGTCGTAAGTACTATCAAACTTGATATTTTTGGCACAAAACTAATGATTTATGAATAAAATAATATTCAACGTAAATGACATAATTTTTGAAAATATTTACAAAATAATAAAAATTGTCTGACCTACGCCTGGCTACGGCAAGGCTACGGCGTAGGTCACATCACTAATTTTGGTGTCCTCTTATTTTAGGTAGCCACCTTGTGGAGACTAACTTTTTTATTGCGGAGACCTGATGCTACGGTTACGTTAATCACGATACCTACAACAAATGAGTCATCCCTTTTTATGTAGTACTTAGTTCAATAATGAAACACTTTCAACTTAACGAAAGTTTCCACATGCTCACATAAATATTACTGACAAATATCTGCGCGGACTGGACAGGTCAATCTGTGTGGAAGAACACCAAAAAACCATTTCAAACACCAATCTACATGCTCTTCACAAGATTTGACCAAGACGATGTCTGGACTTTAAAAGAGACTGTGACCTCTGAGTTTGTTTCAACTTTTCTTTTCAGATAGAAAACTCCGACCTCATCTACATAACATCATCCCTTCTTCCTCTGAAGGAATTGGCAGAGGTATACCCCCATAGGTCGCCAGTTATGTTTAAGTTCCATGTAATAGGGGGCGACCCTATTGCCATTAACCGGGCATAAATCCAGACTCCAGACTGCTACTGAGAAATTGCAGCTTGGAAAAACCCCCATATTTGGCCCGACATGGGTATTGAACCCAGAACCAGTCGTTCAGCAGTAGCGCTTGCGACCACTAGCCCAACGAGGCAGTCCAATCTGTTTAAAAAAAAATATGATTGTCGTGTAAAAGTGTTGGTAAAAAACTACCTACTTACAGAAATAAAATCATTTATCATTACATATCAACGCTTATTTTGTAGTAACATACCAATCACTGTACAAAACAATATGAAATTAGTATTCGCAGTTAATTACGGGAAGTGAACCACGGTCGTGGTAATTAGTGAGACAGATTGACGCGGCACAAACACTGCGCTGCGCTGCCAGACTAAATATTGTGGCAGTTACCATTGTAGAGGATACGGTTAGAATTATAACTATACTAATATAATGTAACGTTGTCTACATCTCTGTTATCTTCTCTCCTATCGCAGGTGTGCTGGAAGAGATTTCTGTAGAAATAAGCATTACCTACGAGGGTCATTCAATAAATACTTAGCCTACAAAAAGTAAACGAAAATTTTGGAAAAGTGGGAATTTATTTTTCAACATAGTCTTATTTTAGTTCGATACACTTAGCCCAGCGATGCTCCAACTTTTTTAATCCGTCCGAAAAATAGTTTTTGTCAAACTCTGCAAAATAGGCCTCCGTGGCGGCGATGACCTCCTCATTCGATCCATATCTATTCCCGGCGAGTGATTTTTTCAGATTAGGAAACAGAAAGAAGTCACAAGGGGCCAAATCTGGAGAATACGGTGGATGGGGCAGCAATTCGTAGCGTAATTCGACCAATTTGGCCATGGCAACGGCAGACGTGTGAACCGGTGCGTTGTCGTGGTGAAACAGCACTTTTTTCTTCGCCAGATGGGGTCGTTTTTTCTTTAATTCGGCGTCGAATCGGCCCAATAAATCGGCATAGTAAAGCCCTGTAATTGTTTTACCCTTCTCGAGGTAATCGATGTAGATCACACCTTGTGAATCCCAGAAAACGGTGGCCATAACTTTTCCGGCCGATTTTACAGTTTTCGCCTTCTTTGGAGCACGTTCCCCGGTCTGGATCCATTGTTTTGATTGCTCCTTGGTCTCTGGTGTGTACCAGTGGATCCAGGTTTCATTGACGGTCACAAAACGACGCAAAAACTCCGCTGGATTCCGCTTAAACAGCGCCAAACACGTCTCCGATGTGGTCTCACGGTTGCGCTTGTTTTCTGGTGCGAGTAAACGCGGCACCCATCGCGCCGACAGCTTTCTCATGCCGAGTTCCTCGTGAAGAATATGATGCACTGTTCCTTCTGAAATGCCTACAGTCTCAGCTAGCTCCCGAACCTTCAATCGGCGATCTGCCAATACGAGATCATGGATTTTTTTAATGTTTTCCTCCGTAGCAGCTGTTTTCGATGCACCTGGACGTGGTTCATCAAAAACCGACGTACGGCCACGTGCAAACTCGTTGAACCAATTCTTGACGGTGGCCATCGATGGAGAAGAGTCACCGTACACAGCATCCAAGTGCTCTTTGATTTCGATGCGCGTTTTCCCTTCCAAAAATAGGAATCGAATCACCGAACGATATTGCTCTTTTTCCATTTTTGTAAAACCGATCGACACGTTCGCTTCCATAAGTTGTAAAATTAAAACAAATGAAGGGATTGGAATGAAAATTTGAAAAAAGAATTAAAAAAGAATGTGCTACACTGTGGTAAAACTCTTTTGAAACTACAGCGCCCTCTGGCGATGAGGCTAGGTACTTATTGAATGCACCTCGTATGTACGTATTTTTCTGTTCCTCTCTTCTTGTCTGTTTATATGTGTGTGCATAAATGGTTAAATAAATAAATAAATAATATTATAAAGAAGTAAAGTTTGAGAGTTTGTGAGGTTGTAGGGGGTAATCTCTGGATCTACTGAACCGATTTTGATAATTATTTTACCAATAGAAAGCCACGTTATTTGTGAGTGTTTTAGGCTATATATTAACCCTTTTTCGTGGTAGTAGGATTTGCAAAGTAAGTCGGAGAAAAAACGGTCGAACGAAAATGTTTCTTACGAACGCTGCCTTAACGATGAGAGATATATGATTGAGTTCTAGAGAATAGTTGTAAAGCTTAATAATGCCAATTACAAACTTATGTTTAACTTTTATATTTAAGTCACTAAAAGTTTAGTTTACATATTAAAAAAAATACTTTAAATCGTTGTTAGGTCATGTTTTTTGGTCATATTATCAACAATTATGAATTCATATCGAAATAAGTAAATTTATCGTCTCAAGTGTTTAAAACAAAAGACTTTTCCCTTTCACTGCAAATAATTTGGACGAATGGTTAAAGAGATAATACGACATAGGTATGGAATCGCGACCATGTCGTAATCTATTGAATAGCACTCAGTACGAACCACACTCATAATTTCATCACAAGTAAAAATGTTTACCGCCCAACGAAGTGGGCACTGGTCAGCTAGTAAACAGTATAGCTGTGCCCACAGCTTCGTCCGCGCGGATGTCGGTAAATATCCCACAGGAACGTACCTAAGTTACTTCTTATAACTTCAGCTATAGCCAGTAAGTCCCGACAAGATCAGTCAACAGAAAAGAGACAAAAAAAAATTGTAAAAATTGCTTTTTTGTTATAAGTACCTAAAGTACCGTGTGGTGCCGGACGTAAAAGAATAGCACCATCCCATTTCTTCCCGTGGGTGTCGTAGAAGGCGACTAAGGGACTTACTAGAGAATGAGCAGCAGCGTTCTCTATGCATTTGACCACCATACTGCGATCGCCAAACCGCCTACCAAGTGTGACGATTATGGCAAATCCCCCCTTTTGGGGGAGGCTTATGTCCAGCAGTGGACGTCTTTCGGCTGATATGATGATGATGACCTACAGTACCTAAATCCCTACTATCCCTACTAATATTATAAATGCGAAAGTAACTCTGTCTCTCTGTCTTCCACGAAATTTGTCGTCATGAAATTTGGCAGTGATATATCCTGGGATATGGAGAAGGACATGGTTACTTTTTTACGTGATAACCGTCATCCACGTGGGCGGAGCCGCGGGAAAAAGCTAGTACTTCAATATATATTTAGTAAAAAGCTTTTATTTGACATTACAAACATCAACATTTATTTCATTTTCTATTTTTTTTTTTTTTTTCATTTTTTTTTTTTTTTTTTCATTTTTCAACATTTTATTTATTTTTACGTATGTGTATGTATGTATGTATGTATGTGTATGCATGTATGTGTATAGGTGACATTAATTACTTATAAGCCGTGTGCCCGATGAAATTTCCCTCCAGCAAAAATGACGAACTATCATACCCCATTTAACCCTTTTCAGAAGGGTGAATTTCCAAAAATTTCTTTAGAGCTTACCTTTTTGTTTAAATAACTCTGGTAATACAAAACATTCTTCTACACCCAGCGATACAGGTTGCCATGTGCGTTGTCGTTGTTTGTACGTGAATTAATGAATTTGGGATTAATTTATAAGTTAGGATAGAATTTTATTATTTATAACACATTTGCTCGTAAAGGGTCTCTTATTATACCAATTTCAATATCGTAACGTATGTCATAACGCACTTGTGCGTTATTGTAATGTAAAACGCACGGTTTATCAAGATGCTCCGTCTAAAACCAACGGTACTTTTTTAAATCTTAGCAAAGAGTTTTTATGTCAGAAAAGTGGTCAACATTTTATGAATAAAATTAACTTTGAGAGATAAAATATAAAAAAATAAACATTTAATTCTTTAATTTAATTAGTTTTGACAATCAATTACAACCATTTAACTGTAACAAAAACAAAAAAATATTAATTTACTTTATTAGTTATACTGGCTGTTTTTGTGCCTTTGCCTTAAAAAAAAAGCGCTGATGCGCGCGCATCGCTAATTTGTGAACAAGTAGATAATAATCAATTTTACAAATTGTTCAAATTTTTCTAACTGCTTTAACAAGTGATTAAAGTTTTACCCGTTTAAGAAAGTCCGACTTTTATTTAATTCCTCGCAAATATGTTCTAAAACGTCGTATGACATACGTGCGCTTTGATAATTACAGCCTCTGCTTTCTTGTAGCCCTCGCCTACAGCTCGGGCTAGCAATATCGCACCGGCTGTAATTTTCAACTTACCGCACTTATATCATAATGTACTATTACATGCCTACAGATATTGTTTTCATGCCTTTACCGCCTTCACCGTTTTGAGAGCAGTGGTAAAGAAATCATTTAAAATGTTTGTACCCCTAACGGTACATGGGCTGGCGAAACTGGTTACCATGTAACCTAGCTAGAACGCCGGATTCAATTATGTTACTTTATTTCTATTGGATTTAACCCTAAATTGTAAAATTATAGGTATTTACCGTAACAGACTGTACCACACTTTTTGAAATAAATAAATAATTATTATTATTAATTTACACGAAGTACGGCCGCCGTCACTGCTCTTATAAATAGTGAAAACTACTAGTGGTGTTGTTTTCATGTTGTCAAAACGGCAAGGCTTAATAGTGATGTTACAGTATTAACTTTTCCTGCACTTAGATGTCTTCGTTATTTGTCTTACTAAAAAATTCAAAATATTCGTCCTCCATTCGTACCGAAGTCTGTACACTCAAATATTAGTAAATCCGCCTAAATAGGCGCGCAGTTAATTAGCGGGATTGAACCGCGATACCCGCGTTAATTTACTAACACAACCTGTCGGCAGACTGCAAATATGCTAGTTAAACTACTTAAACTGGGAACTTATATAGCAGGCTTAGCTTGACGCTTTCTATTTCTACTTACTCTACCGTAGAATAGAAATCGCTTGTCTACATTTCTCGGTACAAAACTGTCAATTGTCTACACGGAAACGTCATTTTTGTTTACTCTTGCGTCGACAAAACGCTTCTCTACGGTTCTATGAAAAAATTAGGACAAAATTTGATTACCTACTACTGATTACCATTACAGTGTCTGTCAGGTATCTGGAGTATGTTTTTTTGGGTGAGAAATCATCAAATGATTTCTCCCGCTCTGGGTGGAGAAGGAGGGCGTGTCAGACTTTTACTGACTAAATCCCACCCGTGTTCCCTCAGTTGCCTGTGTGCCAGGGGCCGCGGTATCTCTTTCGAACAACCCGCACCTCTGGCAGTAGTATAATAACCTGACTTAGTTTGTCTAAAACTTCGTAATTCATTGATTAACTTATAGAAGCTTCTCGTGTTAAATATTTTCCAGGAAAATACAAACTAAATAAGTAGATAAAGAAAGCCGTGGTGACCCAGTGCTAATGACCGCGACATACGAGTTGCAGATCGAAGTTCGAACCCACGCACATGCTTTGTGTAAATAATTTCGTCATCACTACTCTCAAAACGGTGAAAAAAAACATCGTGAGGAAACCGGTATATCCTGGATCCTAAAAATTCGAAGAAATGTGACTTCTACCAACCCGCACTGAGCACACGTGGTGGATTACGGCCCACTCCCTCTAACAGAGAGGAAGCCTGTGTCCCAGCAGTGGGACCAGTAGATAATGGTACCTAATGATGTAGTTTATATTAGATTTTCCTATAATTTCTCACTCAATAATGGTAATGAATGAGGATTTTCAGCTGTTTGACAACATAGGTATTGGTAACCCCTTTGGTGTTGCAAGGCACGATGCCATAGGTTCTTTGACATCTTCTCAATACGTAAAGTATAACTGGCATCTGAGTCACCTAAGCGGGAGGCGGCGCACGTGAGGGAGACGCAGTACACGCGCCCTCACAGCCGTGGCCTTTGCAGGAGACGCCCTGGGCGTCGGGAATCCCAGGCTGATTCCCGGCCACCGTAGGCACGGGCTTGCGGACGGCGAGTAATGGGTAGCTCGCTGTCCGGTCAGGACCAAGCCCGGGTCGACGGCGCGTTGTTTTCCACGCGCGCCTCAAAGAGATGTCAGCAGCAACTGATGGGGCCCGCAAGGGCCGATGCCTGCCAGGCGTGCGGGTTGTTCGAAAGAGATACCGCGGCCCCTGGCACACCGGCAACTGAGGAAACACGGGTGGGTTTTAGTCAGTAAAAGTCTGACACGCCCTCCCAGCTCCACCAGAGCGGGAGAAGTAATTTGATGATTTCCCACCCAAAAAAAAAATCTGAGTCACCTAAACTATTTTGTATCTTTTGCATGTTTTTAAGTGTTCCAAAGTTTTCCCAGTCAATGCCGTTCTGTACACATTGCTACTAATTGAACGAAATGTATTAGCTATTTATTGTGATGTCAATTTATGACTGATTGAAGCCCATATCCATATAAACTGTAAATTATAACAACTGCAATGAAGTTCTTCGTCGTATTGACCATTCGTTTTGTTGGTTTTAAACAAGCTTTGACCAGAATTCTGCCACTTTAACAGCGTTGTGTTTTGTTTTTTGTTGGAAAATCATCAAATGACTTCTCCCGCTCTGTGTGGAGCAGGAGGGCGTGTCAGACTTTTACTGACTAAAACCCACCCGTGTTCCTTCAGTTGTCTGTGTGCCAGGGGCCGCGGTATCTCTTTCGAACAACCCGTTATCGTTGGCCTCGCAAAGTTCTTCCATAGTGCAGCTGTTAGTGCACAGAGAGCACGGCAAAAGGCGTGGCATTGTTTACGATATGGCTCCACATTCGAACTGTGGCTCATCGGAGTACCCCCACCTGACCAGGTTGTGACGGCAGTGGCCCGCTTGGGCCCGAATTCACTATGACCACTTAACGATTCCTTACTCGGAACCACGTCAATCACACACAACATCTGCTAATATCGTATTAATGATATCGACAAATTGTCTAGGAACATACAGAATATGACTTCGATTCCTTACCGTTACATTGGTTTCTAAAAAACACGATATTGACGTAGTAAGATTCAGCGGGGAATCATTAGAACCATACAGAATTGGGGCCCTGGCTGCTTAAGGTGCTCTTACACGGGCAATTTTTTGAGCAATTATTGCTCGACAACACTAATGTATCAATCTGGATCAATTAAGTGGAGCAATCTGGAGCAACAAAAATAAAATGCGGAAATTGTTTCGGGAATACTGCTTGTGATTGCTCCATATATTACACATTTCTCAATGTCGCCAATATGAGTTACCTAATATCCAATCGATTTGGATTTTTTTTTTGGCAATTTTCTTTCTATCTCGTTTGTACCTATAATTACGTCTAGTTTTTGCGAGAGGAAACGGCCGGCGGCGTAGGTGGTGACAGGGGGGTGAACTGTATTGCCTAGTTTATTAAGTTGCTCCATATAGCATGGTATTGTGCGGCCGTATCTCTGGTAACAGGTAGCTACGAGAATTGACCAGGATGGAGCAATTTTAGTTGCTCGTGTAAGAGCACCTTTAGTCGATTGAGGAAATAACTAACTTTGCATTAATTATTTCATGTGATATGTAAGCTGGGTAGACTTCAGTACTCGCTCTTTCTTCTTCATCTTTGACATTGGAATATAGTTTTTCATTTTTGTACTTCACCATGGTCCATCGTCCATCTTTATATGGTTCATATGACTGCCTCGTTGATCTAGATACAGCTGAGCAGGTCCTGTGGGCGATTTCCAGGTAGGTCTTAGTGTTGTTGGGTTTTTGCATCAGGAATTTCTCAGTTATAGCTCGGAGTCTGGTTTTCTGACCGCTTGATGGCAATAGGCGCGCGCCCTATTATATGGGACATTTAAAACATGACTGGCGAAATGTGTGGGTACTTTATGTAGTTATTATCGAAGAAACTTTAATCAATTTGAAAACAAAATCCCGTTCACACAATGACCACAACTGTTAGCAAACGTTACTATAGCGGCTGAGCGCTGCAAGCAATAATAGTCCTTACGGTGTGTAGACGCTAGTTTCCTTGATAGTACATCTCTGCATGATCCTTCGGGGAAAACTGTCGTGATGATATGTTATGTTATATCATGTTATAGTTTTCGTGTCACCATGGTCACCATCGAAAAAAGCGTTCGGACGTAAAAATATCGCCGCGGGATTTTATCGCGTAAGAGATTTTCAACTTTCGGTACAAAACCGAGCGTTGAAAATCCCACAGGGTGCAGCCGAGCGCGTCAAAAAAACACACTGTTCCATTTTCAAACCTCGGCGGTAAATAATGCGTTGAAGACCGCGAAAAAACACCCACAGCCATGTTTTTTTCCGTGCGAATGTGGACTTTTCGTGCAAGAGTTGGTACCTTATGCTTTCGCTAAAACAACTCAATTTAAAGCCCCAAAGAGTAATCACACATAACACGAATGAAATCCAAACATTTTGAGCACAAATAAAGATCGGATAACAAATCGGAACGGGGTGTCGATAAGTGGTGTAAAACCCGTATTATATCAAAACCAATGTAGTATGACCTGCACAAACCCACTGAATTACCTCTTTAGTTCCTTAAAATTTGCATAGTAGAGGGGAACAGGGTGGGTCATTGTAAAATGGTTGTCGATTACGACTCGGATTGTCAAATCTTCGAGTGGCAGAAAATCGCATCAGCGATCGAATAGGGATGGGACTCGCGATTTTTTCGGATCTCGTTTGCATTTCGATAGTGAGAGGATTACTCGTAATGCGATCAGATTGCCTGTGTTGTGTTTGTGTATTTGTTTGTGTGTGTGTGTGTGTGTGTTAATCTCGTGTGAATGCGTGATGATGTGATTATATTTGTTAGGTATTGTTCAGGAAGATTTGGGTGGGTGAGAAGTAAACATTGTGAACTGAGTAAGTGGAATTTTCAGCCTATAACTTTACCACTGTTACGACACAGGCGGCCTTGCTTATGATGATAGGGAGTGGGCTAGGATCCACCACGTGGGCACAGTGCGGGTTGGTAGATGTCACATGTCTACGATTTTTTTTTTCTAAGTCGTGCCGGTTTCGTTACGATGTTTCCCTTCACCATTTTGAGTAAGTGGAAATGAAATGTGCATTATCTATATATATAAAATGTATGTACGCGCATAACTTCCGAACGACTGCACCAAATAGGATGATTCTTTTGTTATGTGTTCCTTATTGTCAGGACAAGGTTGGTATATAAGAAAAAAAAAAAATATTTGATCAGAATTAATTTTTACAATCTAATAAGTACAAAAAGTGATTGACGGTATGTGACAGAAGACTTTGACAGATCTTTGACGAAACAATCGACCAACTGATTTGATTTTACCAGTCGCGACTGGAGAAAAAAATATGGCGGTACGAAGTTCGCCGGGTCAGTTAGTTTCTAATAAATGGTACCACAGAATCAAGTACGAATAAAATTTAATCTTTTTGGCTATTGCCTAGCTTTGTATGTTAGCGTGTGCTATGGATGGAAGCGTTATTTCTCTACTTATTGTATGCAAAATAGATGTGAATACACCGCTCTCTGCCTACCCCACAATGTCAACGGTCGTAATAGTGTAAGTCTTGTAATCTGCACATTACTGGCTGTTGAACAAACGTATCGGGGGAGCGGTTAAGCCCTACTTATCTTAACCCTTCGTGATGACAGCTTAGAACGAATAATAAAGTAACTAATTTTTAAATAAAGAAGCTGAGACTTTTTTTTTGTTGGCTTGCTTTATTCTTGTAATGAAAGTAGATGAACAAACAAAATTGTGAAAATAAATTGAGTGTTTTCTGGAGTTTTGTAATAAAAAAAAAATAAAAAAAAATCTTTTATTTCAGACCCATAAAATCCATTTGGTTAGTATACAAACGACTTAGAAACTAGTGTTAGTACTAACACTAGTTTCTAAGTCGTTACAAAGATTACATCTACTGGAGAATTAACAAAAACTATATTTATTTATTATTACGCCAGTTGCATGTAGGTAGATCCAATGTCCCAGTATGGGGGCTGTCCCACCTATCCGCTATAGCATAGGCAATTAGGTACCAATAAGTACAGATTTTACTTATTGCCTATCAATCAATCTGACTAGCATTTTCCCAACTATGTTGGGGTCGACTTCCAGTCTAACCGGATGCAGCTGGATACCAGTATTTAACATGGAGCGTCTGCCAATCTGAAATCCACAACCCAGTTACTGGGTAACACGATACCCCTTGGTAAGATTGGTTGTCAGACTTTTGGGCTTCTGACGACTGTCAAAGTTTTACTACTGACACCCGGGACTTTCGGCTAAACGTGATTTCCGAGGCACGGAGGGGTCTTGGTATGTAAAGATGGTCAACCATCCACGGAACAACCGTGGCAAGCGTAGCTTAAACTGATCGATTGATCCGTGGGGCTATTAACTTAGTCACGAGCCCCTCTACTTTACTTATTGCCTATAATAAAGTAATTATTTCCCTATCACTTTAAACATAGGACTCAAACCAGCATGCACAACTTCTCTCAAACTGCAATTAGAGACATTCGTTCTAGAACTGAACATTAAAGAAAGTTATTTCCAATTCGGAAATCCTTGCACAGAGTGAACGGAATTCATACAAAAAGTACGGAATTCCGAGGGGCGGAACCACCTGTGCATAATCCGCATACTTTCACGGCTGTATGATACAGGCTGCTTGGAAAGTTTGAATTTGGAATTCTTGTTGGACTAACGTTGTAATTTGAAATTGGAAAACCGATATCTTTTTAAATTTTAATGATTCTAGGTTGAAATGTTTGTTTTATTCTAAACAGAAGAAATACCCACATGAAAAATACTGGGTGGTAAAAGTTATTGCGCGTTATCTCCTAGTATTTCAAACTTATTATTAGTTGAAGATAAATTTGAAAAATTAAATAGGTATTATAATAAAAGGAAACTAGCTACATATTTCTATAATCCCGTCACAAAGAGGAGGCCTGTCATGTCCCAGCAGTCTTCATGCTCAATATGCTTATGCGGATGCTATTTCTAAAAGGTCAAATTAACAATATACAAATTATCAAATATATTTTTTTGGGCATAATATTTTCAGATATCGATACCCATTTACTCCTACGAAGTTTTGCCAGAAAAAAAAACAGAATAAGAAAGCACACTACATTACCACCGAATTATTTATTTTCATTTCTAAACTTTGGTAGCATCCTCTATCTCGCAACTCGATCCCGTGGGAGCGGTAGACGCATCATTTCTACCAATATACCTTAACCAGGAAATAACTGTTTTTGCTGGCGCACTGGGTGGAGAGTAAATCATACGAGTATACTTTACCTAATCTTATGAGTATTGGAACTTGCGGTCGAGTATGGAAATTGGTACAGCAACTAAGCAAATATTAATATAAAGTCTTTCTTTAAATTATTTTAGACTAACAAAGCTAAAATATTTAAAAGTTTTATTTATCCTAGGGGAACTTGGTACACACGGCTACTCATCAAGCTATACATTTCCAGTTTACGCTGATCTCGCACAGCTCGGAAATCCTATAAAATGAGAGATCAGCTTATACTGGAAAAGTACAGCTTGATGTGTAGCCGTGTGTACTACTTATTTTGTGGTAGACACTTACCCGGATTTAAAGTAAAAGTATTCTTTTCCGAGTACACAATGATATAGCTCTGCTCTCTTAGTCTCATATTTTTCTACTACACGGCTATAAATAAACGATTGATTAACGTCCTGCTTACAAATAGAGCAATAAACGTCAAAGTTGAATTAACATAGGAATCTAATTGACGCTAATAAGAAACGATACATTACAAATTACTTAAAAATACTAGTAGACACTCAATGTACCATAACCAATAATTAAAAGTCCTACAATAATCGCCACCCCACTTATTAGCCACTGCCAGTCTATGGGAATGTTGTCCAAACTTTTTTCCATTTCCTGATGCGTGATTTGTACGCTGTCAGCGAAAACATTTGGTTTTCGAACGTCACCTGTTCGCTAGTTCCCACGAAATGGGTCGCATGTGTTCTAATTACGAAATCTGCATAGAATTCGATTATTTGAATGTCCTTACATTGTTTTTACGTTAGAATTTGTTTGAATCGATTTGCAGTTACTTCGGATTTCGAATTTGGGTCAATGGTAGTTTGGAGTGAAGACATTTGAGTCAGTTTAATAACTATATATTGGATTGTTTTCTATAAGTTATGTTAGTTGTTTCTTATCAATGAACTACTTATTTTTTTCTTTAATTTTCGAGATAATATTTATAAATTTATTCTACTTTGTGGTTTTAGCCCTCCTTGTTTATATATACTTGCATCTACACAAATTACCATTAATTTATACTGTTATCTTATAAATTATGAACTACTTAAAATCCTAAAATATTTACAGTGTCTAATTACTTTGAAGAAATACAATATTCCAATCCGACTAAACATAGTTTCGGCGCTAAAATCTCACCAAAAAGTTTTTGCCTATAAAAGTTTAATAGCCTACAAAATGTATTTAAGTGCTTTTCCAATATTTCAATAAAATAAGTCATAAAACTTAAACAAGGTGGTTTGTTACTGATAAGGGGTGTTAAAACTTTATTTATTGCGCTGATTTCTATGAAGACTTGAAATTATAATTTCTGAGATGTTTAGAAGACTGTTTACTAACAAGCCACAAACGAAGTTAAATATTTAGTGTTATAGAACTACGCTAGCCGGAACCCTAACTATCTAGAAGGAACCCTCCTTCTGTATGTATTTTTGATAAAAAATCTCCAATGAAGAACATTTTTAAATTTTATTTTTTTAATTTATTCGCTCTTCACAAAGCTGACTTCAAGTAAATGTGTACAAAAAATAACGACATACTTAATTTTGAAATTGCAATAAGTAGGTACTCATAATTACTAAGTATGTATAAAATTGCAATTGGCATGATAGGTAGGCACGTAGGTATGATAGTCAGCACCCTAATTGCAATAGGCAGGATAGGTAGGCACGTAGGTATGATAGTCAGCACCCTAATTGCGTAACGCACGATCAATCATAATCTGAATCATTTTAAAACAGATTGCTAGTACATTGCTTCATATGTTCGAAAAATGTGTCTGCTCAACAACGCAAATAACGCAATGAATATTATTGAACTGTCAAAATGAAACAGATTATAACTGATCGTGTGTTACCTACGCAATTAGGCCGCAGGGATGATTTTTAAGCTCTTTTAAACAGGGTGGCAGTGACATCGACGCGCAAACAGTAACCACGAATTCCAATACAGCACATGATTCTAGAGTTTTTTTTTAGCGGTTATCAAAAACAAAAATCTGCTGTTTCATAGATAAGCGCAATATCTACGCGTTCAATATGTATGGAACAGCTAATTTTGTTTTAATGCCCGACGAAATGTATCAGCGCTTGTGGGTTCAGAACTATTTACTGAGTCTATTGTTACCGTATAGATACAAAATCATAACCCTTCTTTTTGCTTTGCCGTGGTCGGGTAAAAATAGCTAGTGGTCGGGTAATTATACCTGATGTGCCAAGTATATGTACTTTTTTTTTGCCTTATTTGTTGTTTCGCTTTTTGGGTTTTGTTTGTTTTAGATTAAGTCCATGTTTGTGTTTTATTTTTAAACAGTGTCTACGATTGGATACGGACACTGTCTTTTTGTTGAGGTTTTTCGCAAAACTCCATAAAGGAGTTACCTTTCCTTGTTAGCCGCAAGTTTTTGTACAGTTGGACAGTACGCGTGTCCGCCCCCCACGTAGCCAGGTGTTCAGCTTGGACGTAAGGTAGGATTTAAGGGTCTATGTACTTACCCTGCAGACCAGCGTCCTGTAGGCATGATGCTGGTCTTCGGAGAAAAATAAGGTATCCCTATACAGGCAATCTACACAGGAAACATAGTTCCTGAATGCCTGTTTAAAAAAGTAGCTATTTGTATGATATAGACAAGCTTAAAATCAAAATTCAGGTGCGATAATAGCTCATTCAGTGCAATAAATCATTACCAAGCTGGTGGCAAACGTTCGCAGATTAATTTCACGGCTCGCCGTCAACTTGTGAAAACTTACAAATTTTCCGGGGTACAAATATTGGTTGTAAAGTAGAACAAAAGAAAATATATATAAAGCAGTTTTGTAGCATTTTCCGATACTTAATGTAGAAGTTCGATGGTAACTAGAAATTGTTAAAATTATCATAGGCAAAAACGCAATGTACCCAATTATAACGTCTTTGATTGTAAGTGAAATTTCATCGTATGTATACGTCTCCTTACTTTTGTCTGTGGTGTATAGAAAAATGGCTGTAAAGACTTAAATTTTGTTAAAACTGTAACTCAACAACTTTCAACAGAAATGTCAAACCATTTCCTAAGTTTATTAGTTGAATGATGATAGTGTTCCACGACCCGTTTTTCTAAGATTATTATTTAAATCATTTTCTAATCTCAAAATGTTTCAAATTTACTAGGACATTTTACAAAACATCTTATTAGCAAACAAAATATCCAATTAGTTTAAATAAAAATTACCCACGAGATAGTTGTTAACACTTCATTCATTGTACAAGTTACATCCGTGCGAAGACATCAAAGCACCGGAACACAACCCACCCACATGTCCAGGTTTTCCACGACAATTGTACAGAAATATCCATAAAATTAATTGTTACTAATGTAACTACTTTCACACGAGACACCGCCCGAAATTACCGTGACACTACTCGTAATGACCAATGTCTCTTTTATCCCAAATTACCAACATACCTTTACAATGAAAAACCATAAAAAAATAAAAAATATACCCAGTGACTTACAACATAAGACTCAATGGTACACAAGACTGGCCGCAAATAGAACGTTGTTCGAGTTTTGACGTCTCAATACTCATTGACAGCTGCGGTCAGCCATTTTGTGTTTTTTGACAGATTTACGATGTCCACCCACATTTGGCATGCGACCAACTTTTTATGGGCATATTACATGGTCATTAATGTTTTCCTATTGTTGATTGTATTGAAATGACATTATTATATTGTGGAGGAATATTGTGCGAGGTGTGGATAGGCGTTTCATTTTCAATGACGGTTAACTTTGATGGTTTTTTGTCTATGATTTGTTCGTCACACAAAAATAGCTCAGTATGGTATCTCTATACAATGGCTCACGCACGTGCCGTCTATAGGTAGGTACCTCCTCCCTCTGTTCTTCGAATCGGATTCTTGTTTTTCGTAATATCCCTGCAATTAATTGAAGTCTGCGTCAGAGGTGATCCCAAGTCTTCCTATGCTGTTCTGAATGCTGCGTCTATCCTGAATACGGGCAACTTTCTTTAAAAAGTGTACTATTCAAGAGCAAGACGCGATACAAGAATCTTCAACACCATTCTCTAGTTCTTATTCCAATTTATTTGAGGTCGGCGCAACTTGTCTTTTTCTTCCATAATTATACAGGGTGTAAGGCGAACGCATCCGAAGCTAGAACGTAGGTTATATACAACCTAAATGCAATCGGATACCAATAACTTTTGGCGTTAATTTGGTTATTTTGCATCAATTTAAAACGTTTGACGCTTCTGTAATGTTTCTACTTATTTTATTTTGGCGGCGCTTTACAAAGGATGCCTAAACTTAAAGTTGCCGCCTGGATTTGGGGTCGTTTTTAAATGTGTTTAATATCAAATAATGGTTCAATTAACTGTTCTCACAGCATAGTGTACAAAAAATGCTAAAAAAAATTAGGTAAAAATTGTTAAAAAAATCTAGATTTTTTGATGGTATCGTAACAAGAATCACTAGCCCTATCACCTGTCTGCGTTTTCGGAAGCGTTTTCCTTACACCTGTGTTCTATTTCTTTTTTTTATTTTCAATTAGTCGTCAAACCGGTAGTCGCCCCCCTTTCTAGCCATATCATTATTCACACAGTCTATCCATCGTTTCTTTGGCTGTCCCCCTTCTTTAATAGCCATTCATATTCATTTTTCATACCTAAATATCTACTCCTTATGCAAAAATAATACCTTATTACCAACTTAAAATATGAAGGCATTACAATCCAAAGACCGAATCTAATTATAGCGAAGCCGTAGCAACTATCACTAGGGCACGGTAAGTACCTGCCTAGGTACTCACAGAACTGTTTCTACAATAGTAAAAGTTACAATTTCGTTTCCGTCTTTCGTGACTTAACTTCCGTTTGCTACGAGGCTTCTTATTAGGGTGACCAGGTAACTTGGAATTTTTACTTGGAAGAGACAGACGTGTCGACCGTGTGGTTATACCCTGGAAGCCAGGATTTTTTAGTTTAAGCCAATGGTACAGGTGATGCTGCAGGCAAGGTAAAAAAATATCCTGTACCATACATACTGTAAAAATACATACTGTAAAAATACATACAATAAAAATACATACTGTAGGTAGCTAGGTATTATGTTTAAGTCCCATATAATAAAGAGCGAGCCTACTACCATTAACTGGGCCCGAATCCAAAGTCCGGGCTGCTACGGAGAAATTCCGAAATCTGAATTTCTGTTTTTTTTATATTTGAACATTTTGACTATATACAGGACAAGTTATTATCCAGTGCGCAAACTGTAACCATGAATTCAGCATATCATTCTAGACCCCTTAGCGTAGAAATTTTTCGTTGGTTATACAAAAACACAAATCAGCTGTTTCATACGTTTTGACCGAGTAGTCTAGAATGATATGCTGAATTCATGGTTACAGTTTGGGCACTGGATAAAAACTTATCCTCTATACAAGCATGTAGAAGTCTTGTTGCCTGAGCTAAGTTGATTTTCGTAAACTTACACATAAACTCACACCTTTTTCCAATGTGGGTAGGCAGAAACTATATAACGCCACCTGCTACGACCCTTACAACTCCTGTTGCCTCGTTTAAGTCAACATTCCTACATCTAGTCTTACACGCACGCCGTTTGCAAGAGCAACGCACCTAGGTTTTTTTTATGCTGAGAAATCATCAAATAACTTCTCCCGCTCTGGGTGGAGCGGGAGGGCGTGTCAGACTTTTACTGACTAAAACCCACCCGTGTTCCTTCAGTTGCCTGTGTGCCAGGCGCCGCGGTATCTCTTTCGAACAACCCGCACCCCTGGCAGGCATCGGCCCTTGCGGACCCCACTAGCTCGTGCTGACATCTCAACGCACCTAGGCTACGTGCGTAATACTCGCCACTGGCGTGCGTTTTCGACTAGATGTAGGAACGTTCTAAAGAACATCACAATTAAGCTCACTGTAGACATCAAAGGGTCATCCTAGGGCTTCCCTAGCGTTTCCACTTACGTCTACCGTTTCTAGTAGTATCTAAACATTCCACGATACACATAATAAAATCTGTTTTCAGCTATAATAACACCTGCTTTTCCTTCTCAGAACTGCATGTGGTTAGGCTTTAAGCTGACCCTAATCTAGAAAAAAGCTAGACACATGTTGATCCAACGTTCTATTAACACCAAAGACTTGGCTCATGCTCCTATCCAGCATGTTTTTTTTTTTGAGGGTGGGAAATCATTAAATAACTTCTTGCGCTCTGGGTGGAGCAGGAAGGCGTGTCAGACTTTTACTGACTAAAACCCACCCGTGTTCCTTCAGTTGCCTGTGTGCCAGGGGCGATATCTTTCGAACAACCCGCACCCCAGCATGGTCACCTCACAACCACTGTAGTAGTCACCGCAATAGTATTACATGTCAAACGCAATCCTCTTACCCTCCCCCCACCTTACGTTTGCCCGTCTTTAACCGCCTTTTGTAAGGTTTCACGCAAAACTTAAGGAGTTGTGGTGGCCCGAACAGTTTTTAAGATTGGTGTGTATTGATGCTGAAGAATAGGTTAGTTTTTTAACGATTCAAAAAACTTCCAAAGGTTCTTTCTAATCGAAAGTCTAGCTGCAACAGCGGATTTTGATTGTTGACGAGATCCTTTAGAGATTATTGAAGAAGAAGAAAGAGATGAAGTTTTATTTCATTTCAACCAAAACATAATATAATTCTTAATTAGTAATGTCATCTCTCAATTACTTATTTTTTATCATATCGTATGCTGTACCGATTGACGTCATCACGTCAAAGCCGGCTGTCACTGAAATCAATCGCTGCATTATGCTAAGCGAAGGCCGTTTTGCATAGATGCGACGCATATTTTTTCCCAAGTTGTTCTTTTTTGTGTTTGTGTTCTTTCTCTGCGTCATTTTAACCGCAAATAAACGTAGGTACCCATATTCTTTTTTCTTTCTTTTATCTCAATCTCATTTATTTAAGGTTCATCAGTTTCCATTAGGTTTCCTTTCTATCACTCTCTTGAAAACTGTTTCATTTAGACCAGTGGTGGGCAAACTTTCTTAATGGGGGGCCACAAAGTTTAAGAAATTTCAGAGGAGGGCCAGAATTATAGGAAAAATGCATTGTGTGTTGAAACTTTTAATCATATAAAAACATTACAGCATTACAAACCTGCACAAATCTACATCTACACTTCTACACTAATATTATAAAGAGGAAAGATTTGTATTTTTGTATTTTTGTATGTAACGAATAAACTTAAAAACTACTGGACTGATTTTAAAAATTCTTTCACCGTTAGAAAGCTACATCTTTACCGAGAGAACATAGGCTTTATTTTATCTCCGTATTCCTACGGGATCGGGAACTACGCGGGTGAAACTCGGAGCGCTGCTAGTGTTAAATAATCAATTTAACTTTTATTCGAAGGCCCTGCCATGGTAGGCGTGTGAGACATATGAAATTGCTTTTGATTTGCCATAATATTTTCGAATGCAGGTTCGAGCTGTGACTAAGTAACTTTCAGCAGCGCGAAAAGGCTAGTCTAGCTGGCTCCTTTACCTATGCGGATATTATTCTACTAAGTAGAATCTACTTTATACTTCTGGACCGTCAAAATACAATTATCGGGGGCATATACTATACATGTCGAAGGACCGTCGGCGGGCCGGATTAAATGCTTTCGCGGGCCGTACTTTACCCATCACTGATCTAGACAGAGGCCTCTCCAACCGTTCGCAATTCATCTTGATTCTCAGCAACACTCATACAGCCGGTCCAACTACCCTGTAAAAATCGTCGCTCCACCTAGCATAGGGCCCAGCTTACGTTTTCCAATTGCCGGTTTCGTTCAAGAACACGTCTACCCCAACGGTTTTTTGTTTCAGCTTGCTTATTCTGTGAGATATATGTCGAAAACTTTGGTTTTCTGCTGGACCTGATCGCCAGTTTAGCCTGTTTGCAAGTCTGTATTACAAACATGATCACAATCAATAATGCAGCAAATTCATCATAATTAACATCTGCATACTTTTTGGGGGCCTCCAGTCCAACCAGATGCTGCTGAGTAGCAGTAATTTACATGAAGTTACTGCACGTTTGACCTCCACAACTCAGTTACGGGATACCCCTTGGTAAGACTGGTTGTCAGACTTCCGGGCTTTCGACGACCCGTACCAACTGTCAAAGCTCCACGAATGACAGCCGAGACCAACAGCTAAACGTGCTTTCCGAGGCACGAAGGGGTTTTGTAAATAATGCAGATTTAATTTAATTATCAAATAAAATTTAATTATCAACAAGAATTAAAGGTATAAATCCAAATAAGTGAATGATATTTCAGTTGTTTTAATTACCTTTCTTGTAGCTTTATCTTATCTTCTTCCTGAAAATGATGTATTGCCAACATAATAATATTTAATTACCTAATATGTTTTGATAATCTTATCATCATAAGCGTCTTTGAAACAGATGCATATTTGTACACACTTCTTTCCTAACATTATTTTAAACCCTAAATGAATGAGGTTACGAATCAAAGTCCTTTAACAGAACTGCATCTACAAATATTTTTATTATGAACGATTTTAAGCCTTATTACTTCAGTTCACTTTTTCATATCGATTGTCTTAGCCAAAAGTCAAGCGATTTTCAACTTTACTCAAAATACGAAAGGTTAATTTTCAAATGGGCAGGATTTCCGATGTGATTTATGAAGAAAATGAACTGAAACTTATTAATAAACTACAAGAATTTAAGGGTGGAAGTGAGGTTAGGGGTGAGTTCCGCCATTAGGGTGTTTGAACATGTCTAATGGTTCCTGAAAGATATACCTTGGGGTAAAGGTGACGTCAAATTACGCTTGGAGAATACCCATATGCTGATAGGTAAGTTATGGGAAGAGGAAATGCAAATTGTGAGCGAAATGCAGTAAGTAGTTCTATTTAACCACAAAGAGCATAGAGTTTTACTAATACAGAATGGCAAGGACATGGTAGTACCATGGATTTAGTAAATATTCCGTAGCCCTGAGTTGAAATTTTCCGTCGGTTATCAAAAAATTTCATAGAAAAGTGTTCCATACATTTTCACCTGCGCGGTCAAAATGCATGGAACAAAAACTTATTTTTATAATAACCGAAGAAAAATGTCTATGCTAGAGGGTCTAGAATCATCGTTATAAAATACTTTAGTCAAATTTTCTTACATCGACTATTTCGTCAGTTGGTTCGGCACGGCTCCTTGACCAATATTTTGAAAAAAAAAAGTATACAGGAAGACTTTGAACTGTGCATCTTTGAGCCATTACGACTAGCAATCTACATTCAAAGCTACTCACTTATAGCGAATTTCACCAATGGAACCGAGCGATTAGCACATTTAAACCGCGTTTAAGAGCTGTCAGTGTCATGTATCCACAGAAAATAATGACACTGAGCTTAGGTTAAGTTCTGACCGCGTTCAGTTTCATTGGTGAAATTCGCCCTTAGTTCTTCCATAGTCACCTTTATGTGCTCAGTCTATAACTAGCTAGCATCTCAAGTCATCACTCTGAAAAGTTATATTGAAAATGTTTAATAAAACAGTCATAGGACAGAACAAACTTTGACCAGAAATTCATCAATTCCCGTATTAAACATTAAGGGGTTTATTTATAAACGATGTCAAAAATGATGTATGGTTATACAGTCGCTAATCTTTACTTAACTTTAAGCAACGTTTATAAATAAAGGGGTCAATATCTAGTTGAAAATCGCATTTTAAAAAACAATGTCAAAAATGTAGAGAAACATTTTTGACGGATTGAGATAAAGATTGGAATGCGAACGATATAAATATAACGGGAATGACCCCTCTGGTTACCAACCAAAAGGAATTGCAAGTAAACCAACAGGAAGTCCAGTGGTAACTCTACACCTCAGGGGACACGTGCTACTTCCTCACAGGACACTTGAGAACTGAGACCACTTCCACGCGTCCACTGGACAAGGGTACTTCACCATGAGTCCGTGATAAGGTAAGTATATGCTTGCTTAATTGTCCGACTCCATCATTTAAAGTGTAGAGGTACGTTTAAGCTCGGATTTTCAAAGAGACCACTCACCTTCCCGTCCAACCGGCTGGATAAGATGTCTGACCGAAAATGGATATTTAGCCGAAAAAAGAAAAGAAGTTTCGGCTTTAGACTTATTTTCGGCAAAAAACGAATACGAAAACTAAAATGATTTTGACATAATAAAAAAAACAGTCAGTCTTGTTTGTTTTTTTACACCTAGGGAGAGAAAGGGTAACTAAATGGTTTAAAAGAAATTAAACACGATAATTCCGTCAGCTGATATTGGCAAGGTGTACGAAGTAAGCCGAATGACGCGTGACAATTAACGAACTTCTGATTTTCGGCTACGCCGAAGGTTCAGCTAGTTTTAGGGCCGAAAACGAAAAGGATGTTTTGTCGGAAAATGACCGAAAACGAACCGTCGGTCGGTCATTACACTGAAAATAATTTTCAACAATCAACTTAACTGCATTTACTTTTGACAGGTTGCTTGAAAGACTACTTACTTTCCAGAAACCAGGTGGTCAGTCAAAGATTTTAATCGCAGATTGGCCTGTAACCAATTACTTTATAAGTAGCCTCTTAATTATCTTTGCTTGTGACCTACACAATGTCGCAGAGAAGACTTGACTTGAATGTCAAGTCGCCTGTATGATGACAGATCTAAAGATTTAAATCTTTGGTGTTAGTTACTTGCTTCGTGCGAAAGCGATCCTGGTTGGAGCATCGCGGGTCATCTTCAAATTATTGCACCATACCTAATTAAATATAAAAAAACACCCTATTTATTTGCATATTTAAATCTATCTTAGCATATTCTTAAATCTATTAAAATAAAGTTAATAGCCCATCTTAATGATCACAATTTGTGAATTAATTGATCTGGTTTTCTTACCAATTTGGTACCGAAAAGCTTGCCTGCTATAATAATTAAGAGAACCTATAAAACCATAAGAAATTAAAAAAATAATTAAAAAAAAATGTTCTACCTAATGAAATAAAAGTGTATGATTTTACGAACCACATAAGTAGCTATAAAAATCACATAAAATCGTTGGAAAATAAAAAAGGATCCTACAAAGAAATAGCATAACGCTTTCGTAATAAATTGTCTTAAAAGCTGCCATTAAAATTCATTGCCGCTGAGCATATTTCCCTTTTTACTGAGTTGCCAGTTGTTGAAATTTAAAATTCCCTGAGTGTCAAACTGATGGTGTGACATAAATAAATAAAATATGTAGCCACGTTATAAAGATGTCATAAAGTGATTGATTGAAATAAAACTTGAAGTTTTAAGTTGTTTTTTTCTGAGGGTGGGGAATCATCAAATAACTTCTCCCGCTCTGGGTGGAGCAGGAGGGCTTGTCAGACTTTTACTGACTAAAACCTACCCGTGTTCCCTCAGTTGCCTCTGTGCCAGTGGCGATATCTTTCGAATAACCCACACCCCTAGCAGGTATCGGCCCTTGCGGACCCTACCAGTTGGTGCTGACAACTCTTTGAGGTGCGCGTAGGACACAACGCGCCGTCGACCCGGGCTTGGTTCTTACCGGACAGCGAGCTACCCATTACTCGCCGTCCTCAAGCCCGCGCCTACGTTGGCCGAGAATCAGCCTGGGATTCCCGACGCCCAGGGCGTCTCCTGCGATGACTAGGGCCGTGAGGGCGCATATACTGCCTCTCCCTCACGTGCGCTGCCTCCCTCTTCGCGAGCATTACTGCTTCGCAGAAGGAGGTGACGGCTACCCATGCACTTTCGCTCCATACCATGGCCTGGACCAGGGCCGGACGCGAGAGATGGCCGCCACCGATCGTCTCCACAAGGACACGGCGGTGCTCCGCCCAAGCCAGGCAGACCTCCACCGTATGCTCCACAGTGTCCTCAGGGCGATCTTTGCAGTGAAAACACCCGGGCGTTTCCTCCAGCCTTATGCGAAATAGGAACCTCCCGAAACAGCCGTATCCGGTGAGGACCTGCGTCAAACAGAAGGTGAGGACGCCATGGTGTCTCTCAATCCACTCCTCAAAGAGGGGAGTTACCGCCGCAATCGTGGCGTACCGGCGTACCCAAGTTTTAAGTTGTTTAGGTGGTGTTGTTTTTGTGTTTGAATTTACCTGAGTGTCCACGTTTTAAGTGAATGACTACGTTTTCTATTGTACGAATAGTAAAACTTAGAAGACTTGTTGATGTGAAACTCTTATGATTTACAAATCTTCGTAAGTGTGTGTTCAAGGATGTGTCTAAGTTTTTTTTTTCCAATAAGGTAATTCAAATCTGAGTAAAATATTATTACATTAAGTAACCCTGAAATAAATTTAACACTTCTAAAACAATACCCTATCCCAAAAATACTAGAAGAGCAATCATTTTAGCAAAATTCTTCAAAATTGGCAATACACGTTTTTATAACAAGACAATTCGTAGTCTTGCCGCCATATTATTTCCATACTTACAGAATACAGACACAACGCCAAACTTAAAGATGCTTTTCAAAAACATGAAATTGACGCAAAATTATTCTTATGTGCTTGTGATAAGGTGTATTTCAGGTTATGCGAGTGTAAAATGTAAACTTGTGATAGTGTTGCGATATCAAATCGCGAAGACGGGGGCGTCTACAAAATGTGTCAGTTTTATAACCACATTATAAGGGAAGTTGGTATAATTTTGGCTTGAATAGACTAGATTTTGTTTTATTCATGATGCCTCAAAACAGTGCTGGTTAAGAATCGAATTGGTTCGTCAGCGAGTAAATCACATAAATAATAGTCAGGCAATCGAATTAAACCATAGTTCATTCTAATTTTAAATTTTATTTTTAAGAATCTGCAGTAATATGATACTGCAGATTCTACTTAAATACTTAAATGTCTGAAAATATATTTCATTTTAAGAATATTTTATTAATAGTTTTTTTTTTAGAAGTCAGACATGCAGATTCGAAAGCTTGTAATTCTAATAAGGCGTATTGCTACAACGCGTAGGTATCCCCTCTTATACCGATACCGATTTGCTTTACCAACTTTATTTGGAAGTTACATCAGCTAACCAAATAAAAGCGTCCAAGTGCGAGTCGGACTTGCACACTGAACACATCTGAACGACCATTTTATCACTACACTATTCTATTACATGTTTTTGTATGGGATCCCCCTTTAATTTTTAATAGTAGTACACACTCTGTGAAAATTTCAAGTTTCTATTACGGTTCAAGCTACAGCCCTGTGATAGACGGATAGATTGGCGGACAGCGGAGCCTTAGCACCCTTAATCCAGTTGGTACCGTTTGGATACGGAACCCTAAAAAGCGCTTTTAGAGCCTAGCAAAACGTCTGCATTAAATCGAGTTACATGCGCAATATATCGCGTTCCGCGCTCAATGTTGCGGAACGCATCAAATCCATACTTGTAATGGGGCTACGTTCCATTTTTAAACTTATTACGATTTATTGCTTTATATTTGTACGGTTTCTGAATTCAAATATTTTAGTCTCCCCCCACCGTGGAGAATTGGCGGGATTTTTGCAGATTTATTGAAAAAAAAATGTCGTTATTTTTGCTTTGTCCACCATGTCCAGTAGAAACTGGGATTCATTTTTTTTTCAAGTAATGAATAATAAATAAATAAATACTGACACATTTTTTTTTCAGGAAAACTGACTTTAGAAATCATCAAAGGCAAATCAAATTGATACCACAATTCCCTAGCTCATAGATATATTTTATTCAACCCATGAGCTTACAAAATACTGTGGTCGTTCCAAGAACTGTATCAAAATTCAGACCAGCTGTTTTATTAGATAACCCAAATACAGACAGCCAGACAAAATCAAGTTTAATATTCTACGAAGATTGTGTCTGAAACACACCACAAACTGCAGTAGCCGAAAGCTTACGATAAGATTACTCGTATCTTAAAACATTCACTAAGAAAATAGCACTAAAGTTCAGATTTCTGACAGCTGGTATCAGTATTCGGTATCCATTAACTCCGGTCAGAAGTCATGGACGAGAGAACTGGCGGTTGCGCGGTTTATTTTTAAATTTAGAATGAATGAGTGATGTTTTGCCAGTGTCTTTTTATCAATGAGTTGGCTGAATGAGTACTTTTTTAAATGAAGTTCGAAGAAATGGATAATTAAAGATTTTTTATTGACAGATACCACGTTTTATTTATTTTAACGTGATTATTACTTTTATACTAGCGACGAACGTACTCGCACGGCTTTCACGACTTTATAAAAAATCGAGGTTTCTTTATTAAATGTACGCACGGCTTCACATCAAGCTATACATTTCCAGTATAAGCTGATCTCGCATTGTATAGGATTTCAGTACAGTGCGAGATCAGCGTAAGCTGGAAATGTATAGCTTGATGTGTAGCCGTATGTACCTAAGTTAGCATACTAACATTTAAACCTTCCGGGAGTTTGAACAACGCGGTCACGCAGACAGACACGAAGACTTCACTCTATAAAGATAACCTTAATACAGATTACACGATTTTTTTTTTGTAGGTGTACAGATGTGGAACTGACTACCTGACCTAATCGGTTACCTTGTGCTTTTTTAGAAGAGTTTAGAGTATCTTTTGGCTACTGTCTGTTACCTATATTGGAAACAACTGCTTTATGAATAATTTTTATATGATACCCAGTAGGTAGATTCAGTCGACATTCACACGTAATAAAATCGTGGCACATCCGTATGAATGTCGAACTAAAGTTCCACCAAAACTGCTAAATCAGACAGCGCATAGGTACACGCGGAAAACCGGCTTTAAGAATGAAAAAATCGAAGACGAGACATCTACTAACCCGCACTGGGCCTGCGTGGTAGACTATGGCCCATTCTAGTCTTGTGCCTGCTCGGCCATTTTTAGATCACTCCGTACTAGTTCATTTCGGTCAGTGAACTAGTTCATTCTATTAGTTCTATTCGGTCTTCGCTCTCAGTCAGTATTTCCATAGATCACAGAGCAAAAAGTCTCTTTGAAATCGTATCAGTCAAATCAGTCGCTCTCACTCTTTGTAAATGTACGAGGAGCTGTTAGAACTAATAGACCGATTACAAGTCAGCATTCGGGGACTACACTTTCTTTTAGTACATTGTTAAGAAACGTTTCCTATTCGTTCATCGTTTACGAACTACAAAAGACTAGCCCATTCCCCTCACTAAGAGAGGACTTGTCTCCTAGTAGTGAGAACGTTATAGGCTGATTATAATAGGTGATAGGTGTTTATTAATGCTATGGTCATGTCATAGTTGTCAAACTAAATATGAACTTGACAGATGGTTGTCTATGCCCTTCTAACTTCACCACGAACAGAGCGCAAACGCCTCTTACAAATATTAATCAAATTAAATAGTTAAAATGTTATTATAACCCTGTGTGTAGTACCAGTGTAGGTACAACAGTGTAAAACAGTGTTCTGAATAAATAATAATAAAAAGAAGTGGTTTGCATCAAGATCCCATACATTAGGTACACACGACGACATATCAAGTGCTGTAGCTTTCGCTGAATTCGCATTGTACAGGCTTTTCGTACAATCAGATGTCGGTTTATACTGGAAATGTATAGGTAGCTTGATGTCGTAGTGCGTACAAAACAATCTTCAACCTATCTGTTAACATCACACAACTGGGGTGACAAACTGTCTGTGAATTTATTTCCCGTGTTCTTTTGTTTTGGCAATCAACGTCGAGTCCAAACAAAAATAGACGGCGACAGACTGTTTGTGCATTAACCTATGGGCTCTTCCTACTATTTTCTACCACAAAATCCTCCCAAAAATCTTATCTCCAGAAATACATAGCCCCATATGTATAAAGTCACGGACCGAACATTATCTGCTCCGTAACTCGGTTTCCTAAAACCCGAAGTTTATTTTCCTCGTCGTAAGATAAGCTGTCCCATTAATAGCACTTCGGCCACCTATCTGAAGCTGAAAGATCTCTTACAGTTTAATGGGAGATATTTTTTTTGTGCATGGGAGGGGTTAAAGGTGACGGACCAATGGCGGCTCGTGACGTCATGCAGATAAAGAAGTGAGGTAGAGTGGGATGAGAGATTTCTATTCTTGGAGCGTCTGGTGGAGGTACAGGCGTGGGGAAATTGATTATTATTCCATTATATTCTTTGGATCGTATGAACCAGGTAAATCTCAATTCAGGGGTGTGTATTAGGCAAATAAGGAATTGTATCAAAAGAAACAGCTGTAGTAGACGTTGGTATTACTAAAACTAGTGTCTTATTACGAGCACGGTTATTAGGAAGAAAGTGTTCCGCAGTTAATTTTAAAGTATAATTCCAAGGATTGATTCCTTCCTAGGATATTCAATGAGTGTTTGGTAATCAGTCTACAAAAATGTAGGTAAGTATAGTTAACCACCTACATTCTTGTAGAGTGATTAATCCCAGGCTGATTCCCGGCCACCGTAGGCGCGGGCTTGCGGACGGCGAATAATGGGTGCTCGCTGTCCGGTAAGGACCAAGCCCGGGTCGACGGCGCGTTGTGTTCCACGCGCGCCTCAAAGAGATGTTAGCACCAACTGATGGGGCCCGCCTGGGCCGATGCCTGCCAGGGGTGCGGGTTGTTCGAAAGTGATACCGCGGCCCCTGGCACACAGGCAACTGAGGGAACACGGGTGGGTTTTAGTCAGTAAAAGTCTAACACGCCCTCCTGCTCCACCCAGAGCGGGAGAAGATATTTGATGATTACCCACCCAAAAAAAAAACCATGCATGGGGTTCTAAGACCATGTAATTCGAAGACATGTGACATCTACCAACCTGTACTGTGAGAGGAGGCCTGTGTACGAGCAGTGGGCATATTATAGGAACTGGGCCTTTTTAGCGCAGCCGTGAGGCACATTTGGACATACTTTACACTTTTTATTGGTTTTTTATTTTTATTATTTTGCTGTATATTGTGTGCCTTTTTTGTCTGTGCTAAATAAATGTATTTTCTTTCTTTCTTTCTATAGGCTGAATATGCTAAGTATATTTCAACGAACTCTCGTGCACTTTTGCATGCGACAGTACTACTTCGGTTTATTCTCGTCGACTGCACGTGAACGCTGAGCACCGGAGTCGAAATAGGTACTGGCAGAGTTTATGTTTTACATATTAGGTACCTGTATGATATAGGTAGGTAAGTCTTAAAATTTATTGACATCCGGACATGGAGTTTTACAGTAAACTTTAGCTTACTAAAAAAAATCTTTTGCTTCGAATTCAACTCAACTCATAATATTTGTTTCAATAACCCATTCTCTTCTTCTTAGAATACTCTATATGATGGCAAAAATACCAGAAAAAATAAATAGTTTTATTTTATATGTTTAATCAAAAATTCAGCAACGCGAATATCTTTTGCTGACGTGTGCAGGTGACAGGGCATGCGGTGAATATAACCATTTTAGGCACTTTTTAATTTTCAAGGAGTATTCGCATCGGTGACAATTTTAATAGGCTTAGTGGTGACAAACATTATGGTATAAGTTCAATTTCGTGTATATGTATATCCTTCTTGCCCATGTAAAAAAATCTATTTGCGAAACGGACCCATCTCACTACCACAAAAACTATAGCGCCATTGAAAAGCCATTTCACGACATGTCATCCAAACTTCAATCGTCACACTTCAAAAATAAAAACCAATAATAAACCACAATTGTTTTTTCAAAATTCTAAATCGGGCCACGCTCATTTCAAATATTTCACCAAAAAATCTGTCCCCAGCGGGCCATATTTAGTAGTTCAAACGCTTATAAGGAACACTTCATTTACACATCACAGTCGACTGCCAACGAAGTTCCTGCAATATTTACTGTCGAACAAATCACTGTGGAAACGAAAATAAATAAAATACGCATAGAAAAAATAGAAAAAACTCATTCCGTAAAATTAAAAAAAGCTCTCTGTTATTTAGATTTCCATAAATACTCTTCGCTCGACTAAAGTTTTTGAGATACATCTTCCTGAATGGTTTTTTGAGTGTCGACCGGGAAGTTTCGAGATCGTGACGAAATTGTCGAGACTCGAGAGTTGAAGCGATACGCTTTCGCTTCGGATTTTTGTGTTGTTTTCAGAGAATAGTCTCATAAAAGTAATGGTTTTGGTTTACTGAAATATGGACGTTTTATATACTTTAGGACAAAATAAAGTAAAGCTATGCTCATAACAATAATTTCTTTTTTACAAAATCTTAATAAACCAAAATTAACTGGTGTAGTATATACTAATGATAAAATTATATCTAGGCTTGAAATAATCTTCAGACATTTGCTATTCGTATTCTTGTAATCATCTACTGATTACCATACCTACCAACTTTATCTAGTCGTCTTACTTATAATTATGACAAATTTCAAGAATAGTTCTGTTAAAAATTAAGCAAGCTATCCAAACATGACTTCTGAAGAACTGCGATCGCTCTTAAAAATACGGGAATAGCCTCCCGTATTAAAAAAAAAACTTTCGCTTTCTAATTTCGCTACCTACATTTTTGACATGTTTTTGACATTGATTGTCGCTGAGATGAGATAACGACTAGATTTTGAACTATATTTACGGGAATTAGCTTTCTGAGTATAAAATCCATATTTTCACGACTATGTAAAAAATCTATCGCTATCGAAAACACTCGGGCTGATCCACTTATTCACCTCATTGTATTTATTTGGGTTTCGAATCCTCGCCACAGATTCTGTCAACATAAATCGTGAGCGAGACATTTCCGACAAATACGCGCTTTGCCACGCTAACGACGTTTTGTTCACGATTGTACATACTTCATTCTTTTGCTAGATAATTAAATGTTTCAAATAGGTTTGTGTGTGATTGTACTTTTTTGATGGCGTTTTAGAATAAACACATTTATTATTTATGGTTTTTTGAAAATTGCAATACTTTTCAGTGATGCTTAATTAATTTCAGTACTAAACAAGAAACGCTATAAAATATCATACTTTTCCATATCAAAATATGCCCAGATCGAAAGAAGTATCATCAAAATATCGATGAGTGCATGTTTCGAAATAGCCATGCAGCATGACAATATATAGCTTGGAAGGTGGTACATGTCTGACTCAAGGTACCGCTGGACACATTACAAAGGCTTGGCTGGGCTTTGCTGCCTATTGAGAGCTTGACAGGCGAGAAATGTGGAGAAAATTGAACGGAAGGCGAGCCGAGAGAGCCAATGAGTTTAAAATAGGAACCTCTGAGAGAAGCTAGTGATGTCATGTCCCTTGTTCCTCTTCATCGACCAGAGGAATAAAAAATCTTGAAGTTTATTGCGGCCAGTGAATAGAGTTCTATTTTTAAAATTGCACGTGAATTTGTAGGCTACACAGACACTATTTCGAGTGCAGTATTTTTTTTATCACTCGGGGTCAAGATAACAATAAGAAAATCCTATTCAAATTTAACGGACTTATAGGCGATTAATCATTTCCACTGCGTACTACAAAAACGAAACAAACCGGAAGGTCGAGTCCACAATGACCAACAAGTGGACGAAGTTCTCAAGGGCCCCTTATCAATATTCAAGAAATTCTACTTTTCTATTCACGCATAAATCGTGTCCGCGGCCATTATCCGCGAATTCGGACAGAAGGACTTGTAAGAACATTAATTATAAATCCTTCGCGAATGACTAGAGGTCACGTTTGATGCGTGAGAATGCGTTCGGACTCAAAGGACCCTATTTGAATATGCCCTTCGGTGAAAGAAAACATGGCTTTGTGAGCCATCGGTCAGCCATTGTTGTGCAGTGCAGTGTCATCGTATTATTATTCAAATTTAAGCAGGTGATGCAAACAGAACTGACCTATGGCTATTTTTTTATTCGCCGTAAATTTTTATTTACAATACGCAATTATTGGGTTGAGTGAATTCGAAATTTGATTTTTTTTTAATTTTTCAAACGGAATTTTAGCGAAAAGTTCTTTGGATAACTTCGATTATTTTCTTTATAAAGCCTTTGCGACAGTGACATTTGGTTTTCGAATTTTACAAACTACAAAGTTGCTTGCATTTTTAGATTTAGTGCTAAAAATAATGAAAACATTATAAAATTAATAAATCTCTATTGGTGAACCTACGTGAATGCTAATCAGCCTATATTGTCGCATTGCTGGGACACAAGCCTCATCTCTGTGACAGGGAGTGGGCCAATCCACCACGTGGCCCAGTACGGGTTGGTAGATGTCACATGTCTTCGAAATTTTAGTTCTAGGACATGCTAGTTTCCTCACGACGTTTTCCTTCACCGTTTTGATAGCAGTGGTGATGACATAATTTGCACGAAGTTAAGCACCTGTCTGGGTTCCAACTCTTGAAGCTCTCCCAAATCCAAGGACTAGACCTTACGACAATTTCAATAAATTATTTCATTTTGCAGTCTAGTATTCTGCTGCATTCGATTAGACTGATAGCAGACCCCAGCATAGTTCGGAAAGGTTTAGTGTAAGATGAATTTTTGAAAACCTATTTAATATTTTACGTTACAAAATTTATTAAATACCACAAAAACCTCATATCTCAAACACAATTCATCAAATCTACTTCATGCCCGTACTTATTATGCCCGCCCCTGTTTAACAAAGATTTGGGAAAAAAATGGGAGAATATCCGCTATCGGGCTGGTCATCAATCAATGTGGATTACCGGACGATCGCTATTTTAATCATTATACCCTCGAGGATTGGAGTGGATGTAGGGATATGAAGATGTTCTGAGCTACTGTACTTATAGGTATTGTTGTGGTAAGTATCTATTATTTTTATCATTTAGTTGATCATAATGAATTAATCGGGGATTATTTATGTTGAAAAACACAGCCACATTGCACAACTTATACTTGTGCTAGAAACAATCTTAATTAATAAAGGACTATTAAGGGGTTGAGATATTTTAATTATTATTGTGTGCCCGCGACTTCGTCCACAATCCAGGATGAAAAGGAGCCCGTGTACTTCTCCAGGTCAAGGACTAGTGATGTGCCAATTTCATCAGCCATTTTAGCATGAAAGCTTAATAAACAAATACACAAACTTACTTTCGCATTTATAATATTTTTAGTTAGGATTAGGATATTGTTCGCAAAAAAAACGCGGTTTTGCATTGCACTTCTTGAAAACCTACTGTTTTAGCTTGGAATCATCCACATTAAAAAACAATCTAAATAACTACAGTCTACAAAGCCTACAACGACGAGGACGTTGTATTCTTGTAGACTGTAGATTTTTTCACAAAATATAAAAGAATCCCTATTAATCCCTACTAATATTATAAATGCGAAAGTAACGCCTAAACCGCTGAGCCGACAGTCATGAAGTTTGGCAGAGATATAGCCTGGTATATGAAGAAAGACATAGGCTACTTTTTTACGCGATAAGCAACATCCACGCGGGCAGAGCCGCGGTCATAAGCTAGTTTAACTATAAAATTTAATTCCACAGTATGATCTGTTAGCTCTTTCGTATCATCAAGCTTCTGCCAATACGAGACCTGCAAGGTAAGTATTGCTACATCACAAAACTCTTCTCTATCAACACAAACTTCCTATTTTTTATAAGCAGTATCTTCACAATATTGAAGGGGAATGTTTACCTTTGACTTAAGCGTCAGTGATAAAATTTTACGAGTTCTGAGAGAGAAGGAATCAGTCAAGCGTTGGATTGTGTCCATTATAGAGATTGGATGGACGGTGTTTGTGGCGTGACGTATGGCTTTTTAGCATACGTGCTAGGAAAAGGAAACAATAGAGACTAAAGATTTTTGAAGAAGTGACAGCCTAATGATGTCGATAGCTTGAGTATAAATCCGAAAACACAACTATCTCATAGCATTTTGGTTTAAATGCGACAAGCATCATATTAGCTTTGCCGTTCAACGTGGCAATGTTGCCAGTCTTCCGGGCACGTTTGCGGATGACAGCGATGCAGACGAGCTTCGACGCCTAGTGTCCTTTGTTTTATTTTATTTATTTCTTTAGTTAGTAACTTAATTTAGTACCTAGTGTCCTCATACACCGGGCCCATACAATCTATTCAGCATGACAATCAAGCCATCAGTAATCTGCCAGGGGTGCGGGTTGTTCGAAAGAGATATCGTGGCCCTGGCACACAGGCCACTGAGGGAACACGGGTGGGTTTTAGTCAGTAAAAGTCTGACACACCCTCCTGCTCCACCCAGAGCGGGAGAAGTTATTTGATTATTTCCCACCCAAAAAAAAAAAGCCATCAGTAATCCCCAAAGGCTTCCCGTTCATCAGACGGATATACGCGAACTTTACCCATCTAAAGACAAAATCTAGAGTGCCCGATGGATTCATGTACCTAGTGTAAATAATTAGTTGTGTTAAATATTATATTATTCATTTCTAAATCAAAATTAACATTAGTATCGCCCATAAATAGGTAGTAGTGAAACGAAATAAAAACTACGATCAAAAAGTATTTCAATTAAAAAATCGTTCGAATTAACGTGCCGTTTACTTCGCGTGTTCGTGCTTAGTCTTTTTACTCCTGATTTTTTTTCCGATATTACTATTATTTGCCTATATTTGTTCAAAATAACACTAATAAATGACCATTATCTTTAATTTCTTCATGTTTGTATAAAATAACAGTAATAAATTACCACAATCCTCAATTTTTTACTTTCGTCCCATCATGACGGACAGTATAAACAGTCGTACCACCATAGACAATGGACTCGCACACCCTTCCTTGCACCGTCAAAGGGTTGTCCGTTGATCCGTTGAGCCGGCCTCCTATCGCGATGGCGTGAAGATAACAAATGCCATATTTATGCCACATTAATGCCACTTACGCAGTTTGGCGGATTTTTTGCCAGTTGCCAGAAAGTCGTCAGTTTTTATGGCACGGATTAGTTGGCTGTTATGGTTTGTGGTGAAATCAATTCTTCTTAGTTATAGCATATTTTTGGGAAAGTATCAAATTAGATGCGAACTGTTGAATGTCATCAAAAATCTCTATTTAAAATAAATGCGAAAGTAACTCTATCTGTTACGCTTTCACGCCTAAACCGCGGGACCCATCGTCATGGAATTTGGCAGAGATATAGCTTGGGATATGGAGAAAGACATAGGCTACTTTGTTTACGCGATAACCAACATCAACGTGGGCGGAGCCACGGACAAAAGCTATTGTTAATAAATAAGCAAAAAAAGTAGTTTTCATTTACAAAACTTACCTACCTAATCGTTACTTTTAATTTACAAGACGTCTAAAATAATTAGTTACATGGAACAAATAGAATTTGAATTTCATGTTTTATTTTTATTTATAGTTTAAAAAAATATTTTCGAATTGTTGAAAATAAGGTCCAAGCATATTTTCGTGACGCTGGATCTGGCAGCTTATAATTTAAAAAAAAATGTTGGTGGTTGTGTATTGTTGGATGACGACTTTCAGAGTGGAAATCGTAACTCCGTTGTTCAATTGAGTTCCCACCTGTACTTAAATAAAAGTGGTAATAAATACCCAAATAATATTCTCAAGTTCAAAAAATGTTCAAGTAAACAAAGTAGGGATAGCTTGTAAAATTATTCATGTGGAAATGAAAACGAAATTGTATAAAATGCACATAGAGGAAGTATTAGCGGTATTCGATGGGTGGACCTCACGATTTATATTTTGATATCCATACCGAGTCCGAGGGCTAGCTACCGCGGTTACTATCCAACGGACCTGACGAGCGAAAACTGTGGAATGGACTTTTTTTAACCGACTTCAAAACAAGGAGGAGGTTCTCAATTCGGTTGTTTTATGTTTGTGTTACCTCAGAACTCGGTAATTTATAAACAAATTGAGTTAGCCTCAATAATACCTTCATATTTTTTCCATTTAGTGCATGTTGATGTTGATGTTATAATAACTTCGGTCACTGTTATTTACTTATATATGCATATGCAAGTGAATGTATACGTATAAACATGTCGAATTGATAACCTCCTCCTTTTTGAAGTCGTTTAAAAATTGTAAATTAAAAGCTTATTGCAAAAATAACGGACTACCAAAATAATACTACAAAGAGAAAAACAACTTTAATTTCGGAAGTCAGTCGCAAAAAAACGAAAATATAAAACCAAAGACAACGATTCGGATAGTACCTAAACTTATTTTTCACTTCGTGGTGTTTTTTTTTGGAAGCCGGTACTTAGATTTTGTTTTTGAAATAATTTACTTAAAAAGTTTTTTTTTTGTCTGTTAACTTTAGTAAAGACGCGTTTATGTTTTTCGTTCTAAACAATTATAAAATCGAGAATCAATTCATTGGTGTTTTTAAATGGATTCTTTGAAAATAATAAATTGGACATTTTGTTTTCGTGATTTACCCAATAAAATTATCTATGTCTCTATACTCAATCCTACATACATTTTGCCTATATCTAGTAATGTTCTTGCAATTATTATTTAGCGACAAACTAAACAAAAAATATGTCAAAAACAAGATTCCACTGCCATATTAACCCTCAACTACGTATGTCCAAGAAATTTTACAGTGCAATTTTATTTATAGCTAAATTATACGGTGGTGGCTATGTCCGTGAGAAACGTACAGTGGGGACAGAAGAGAAGCCGGACAACGGCTTATTCTTATATATTTTAGGACATTTGAATAATGCACCCGATAGTTTGAAAAAATAGGGAGATTCGCTATGATAGGGCGAAGTTTTTTTGGTATCGCTGCAGTTTTGAGAACAGAGTTCCTATTGATTTGAATCTATTTCAAGAATAAGGACTTAACAATGTTTTAAAAAGAAAGAAAAATGTTCTGTTTATTCTGCAAATTATAAAATAAACATTAAATTTGCTAATATAAAGTAGCCGAAAGCCCAGTATTTGACCAATCAAGAAGACGAAAAATTAAACAGTTTTACAATCATCATCGTCATCATAATTTCAGCCGAAAGACGTCCACTGCTGGGCATAGGCCTCCCCCAAGCTCCTCCACTTCGACCGGTCTTGTGCTTCCCACATCCAGCGGATTCTCGCGGCCTTCACAAGGTCATCGGTCCACCTTGTGGGAGGCCTTCCCACTCTACGTCTTCCGGTACGTGGTCGCCACTTCAGAACCTTTCGGCCCCATCGACCATCTGTTCCATTTAAGTTTGGCAATTCTTCGGGCTATGTCGGTTACCTTGGTTCTCCTGCGGATCTCTTCATTCCGGATTCGATCGCGTAGGGAAAGTCCGAGCATATCCCTTTCCACTGCCCTTTGTGTGACTTCAAGCCTTCTGATAAGGCCCATTGTGAGCGACCACGTTTCTGTACCATAGGTCATCACTGGCAACACACACTCGTCAAAGACTTTCGTCTTAAAACACTGCGGTATTTGGGACGAGAAGATATTGCGAAGCTTCCCGAACGCTGCCCAGCCGAGTCGGATTCGACGATTGACCTCTTTCTCGAAGTTGGACCTACTTAACTGGACAGTTTGTCCTAGGTAAACGTACTCGTCCACAACTTTGAGCATAGCGACATGAGAGTGGGTGTTACTTGAGCATTTGACATGACCTTTGTCTTGTCCATGTTCATTACAAGACCCACTCTTTCGGAATTTTACAATATTGTTTTCGAAAAATTTAGTTGAGTACCTAAAAGGCCTGCTTACTTGGGAATATTGTGCGGTTATCTTGGTCGATAAATCAATCAGTGGAGTAATCCACCACGCGAGACGGGGTTGGTAAAAGTTATATGTTTTCGAATTTTTGGTTCGTATATGCTGGTTTCCTCACGTTGTTTTCTGCCACTGTTTTGAGAGCAGTGGTAAGGAAATTTACTCCAAGAACGGAAGTGTAACGCCTGCCTGGGTTCGGACCCAAAACATAGAACAACTCGTAAGTAGAGGTCGATACCGCTGGGACACTATTACTTTCGATAGCTGCGAGATGTATGATATCTTATTTCAGTATCTTTCAAAATGAGGTCTTTAAACATTTTTCAAAAGACAGGAATTTCTTAGAGAAAGCGCAAGTCTTATGCATGCATACCTCCATAAAGTAGGTAGGTATAGCTACCAGGAGGGTCGTCTCTGTAAATATTAATCTCGTAAATTTTATGTCAATAGTTTCCCTCCTACCCTCTTTGATGGATCGGGGTACGATATTGATGTAATATATAATAATATTTGCACTAAAATGCCTCATTTTGGGGTTAATATATTCATTGTGGTTGTTTACGAGTTTTTGAAGGAAATGGGTAAGTTCACGGTTTGTTGTGTTTGGATTAGATGCCTTTAGAGGAAGGACAATATCTTTTATTTTAAAAAATCGAGCTCGCACTCACAGTTCAGTTTAAAATTAAAGAGAAACATTTTCAAACAAAAAAAAAACTTGAAACACTTTAAATTTTAGTCCTTATTTGATTGATCTTAGGGAAACCTGAATCTTCTGAATTAAAAACTTTAAAACTAAGAGCTAATTATAACCTGTACCCTACTTAATTACTTAACACAATATCAATCAAAATCTGAATAACTTTGAAGGATATTGCTAATTCATTGCTTCAAATAGTCAAAAAATGAATCTGATCAACAATGTAAATGACGCAATGAATGTGGTTGACCTGTCAAAATGAAAGCCATTGCTACTGTTAATGTGTTACGTAATTACTTTTCTTAATTGCGTTTCTTGGCCTGCAGTGCAAGTGTACACATAGGTCTAGTTTAACCTTACTAATTTAATTCCTTAAGTTTAATTCCTTACTAAGATAGTCCTAAGAAATACTAAACATGACCATAAAATAAGAAATAAGTAATTGAGTACCGTCATCTATGGCATCTTTACTTTACATAGGCAACTTTACCAATGAGAACTTGTAAAAAAATATCTAGCGATTATTAAAAATTTGGTACAAATAGTAGATTATTCATCTTAGTTGGGCGAGGGGCTTGTGGCTAAGTAACAATAGCTGCACGGGTCGATCGATCAGGTTAAGCTACGCTTGCCGCGGTTGGTCCGTAGATGGGTGACCATCTTTACATACCAAGACCCCTCCGTGCCTCGGAAAGCACGTTAAGCCGTTGGTCCCGGCTGTCATTTGTGGATCTTTGACAGTCGTTACGGGTCGTCAGAAGCCCGAAAGTCTGACAACCAGTCTTACCAAGGGGTATCGTATTACCCAGTTACTGGGTTGTGGAGGTCAGATAGGCAGTCGCTCCATGTAAAATACTGGTATTCAGCTGCATCCGGTTAGACTGGAAGCCGACCCCAACATAGTTGGGAAAAGGCTAGGCAGATGATGATGAGTAGATTATTCATCTTCTGTATCGATTGAATATTAAATGGCGGCAACAGATTTTTAGTTATCGAGAGAAATTTAAGTACACTTCTCATTGGTAAAGTTGCTCATGGAAAGTAAAGATGCCACAATTAACCGTACTGTTATCTTTTTAATGTTTTTGTTTCTTCTTTAGAGTAGCCGAATATGTTGACACGTATCTACCCCAATTGAAACATACCTGACAACAAGGCTGGCAATTTTTTTTTATAAAAAACGCCATAAATATTTAATCCACGGACGCACATCTAAGAAAACAACACAAAAAATGTTTTCACAGCCACTCTCCGTGAATAGCTTGCCAATTTGCCTATCTATTGAAATCTTTTTTTATAAAAAAGATATGGAGTGACCACTAACAAGCTCTATTTGAAAGAGATCATCTCACGCCTTGAGAATTTTGGAATACTTTCCCTATTTTTATTCTGTTTTTTTTTTCTTGTCCTTTCAGATCTTTGACCAGGGGACCAGAAAAAATGTGCCAGCTGTGGATGTGAGCTCGCCGAATTTAAGGTTGTAAAGTTGAATACCTACCTAGTTTTGTTTATAAAAGCATGCATTAAACGCACACTATGTAGACAAGCATATTATAAGTTAGATGATTATATCGTCGATAAAAATGTTTGGCTTAATGCTGGTCCTGCTCCACAGCCACCTGGGCATACTAGTTAAAATTTTAATATTTGAAAGAGAAGCTTCCCTTTTTTATTTTTTCAGACATTACGAACATTTTTGTTCATAATGTTATAATTTTTGTGACATTACGAATGTTTTATTTTTGCTGATCCAAGTGTTAGTTACTTTATATACGTCAATATATATTAAATGTTTTTTCTTTCTTTTAGGAAATCAAATTTTATTAATATTTCAAATAGATTGCAAACTATAGTTTTGTATAATTTAGAAGCATTTTGTTTGAATTTTGTAAATGTGAGTGCCATGCATCCGTTTATTGTGTTGTTATGATGTACGTTGACTTGAAAAAGCATGGCAGTTGAGAGTATGTCATGCTCACATAAATGTCTCACTGATGGTGGCGCGTGTGTTGGATCATTCGGTTCCCTACAAAATGGTTGAGCTGAATGGTGCTGATCCACGCGTCAAGTTCGTGAACGGGCGCTGTCGGTTGAGACTGGTCATCTCCTAACTTCCAGGGCTTATTTTTATCTTGTATTTAGAATTGTTTATAATTACATTTTTTTACATTGTTCTCACATACAGAAGCAACAAGAATAATGTTCCCAAGATTTTGTAATATTTCAACTTGATTTTAAAAGACTGTCCGTGGAGTTTCTTGCCCGTTCTTCTCCATAGAGATCTACGTTTTGGAATGGGCAACTAGCTTCAACTTTCCAACTGATCGACTTTTTGACAATTCATAAGTGCCTGTAAATGGTTTAATTGAAATAAATGCTTTGAGTTTGAGTTTGAGTTTGAAAGTAAAAAAAAAAAAACTTAAATTATTACCCGCTTTTTAATTAATATCCTAAGGCCCATTTACAATTAGATTTTCTTGAACGTCGCTACTAAACTAATCTGTTCTCGTAACGTCCGGGAGGGCACGCATGCGTGCCCACACAATGGAAAATTAATTGTTATCTCATTAGCCGTGATTACGATATAATCAATTTTGTTGGTCACGATATAATCAATTTATTTAATAATAATCTTCCGTGTATTCCCATAAATACAATGGTCCCGCCATATTTTTGGACGTGATCCTAGCTAACTCTAATCCAAAATTCAAATAAACATTCATACGAATCCCCGTCAAAGTTCAAATTTAAAAAAATAACGACCACATGTTCCAAATTCGAAAGCAAAACACGTCGGCTTAATAAAGACGGTGCAGACGACCGCACAAAAGTGCAGGCATGCATTGTCCGAGCTCCTTGCGTAAACTTTGCACAAAATATAATTGCCTTAGCCCCCTCGGCCATTCACGCATTAAGGGATTTAAAAAAAAAGTGAACAGCAAAAAAATTTAGATGACATTTCGTATTCAAAACATACGTCATTTTCTGTATCGGTGTGTCCATTGTGTCATCTGGACGATCCTTATTAGCGAAACCGTGAAGTTGCCGACGTTTCCCATGACGGCTAAATTTTATATTCGAATTATTTTTACGATTTACGGATTTCTGGACGACATATCTTTATTGTTGTTAGTTCGGAAGCGAAACGGATTAGTTCCGTGTATGCATCGATGCATGTTTATTATTTAGAATAATACAGTTTTGTATTAAAGGCAGTGTGAATTGGGGAATTTGCGTATGTTGACCCATTTATGTCTTGTGTCCAAGTGACATTCTTTTGTTAATTCCGACAGATGCAAGAATATGAAAGAATTTTATGACAAATTACCTACCGGGGCAGATTTGATATGGATACTGAATATTCTGGGAACTTCGCGGTAAAAATAAAAACGATTCCAATATCTGTTAGGATTTTCATTAAATGTCGATGAGGCCGAAAGGTTCTGGAGTTGCGACTGCGTACCGGAAGACGTTGTGTTGGAAGGTCTTATAAGGTGGACCGAGAACCTGGTGAACGCCGCAGGAATTCGCCAGATGTGAGAAGCACGGAACTAGTCAAAGTGGCGATGCTTGGGGAAGGCCTATGTCCAGCAGTGGACGTCTTTCGGATGAAATGGTGTCACGTTAAATTATCCAAAAAAAAAACAACAATAATAAAAAATTTCGTTCTCCACGAACGCATATTAACACATTCAAAAACCGCGTGTGGATAAAAACGACCCTACCAGTTAATAATCCTCATCGATATGGCTCTGATTACGTCGACAACAAAAGTCTAGATGTACCAGATAACCCCGCAGAGGGGGAACATTACACCCCCAGGGTACATGTAGGGTTGAACGTAGACTTTTATTATGAGTTGCATTTTTCACGCTTCATTTTTTTTTAATTTCAAATAAAGAAGACCAAATCAAATCATTATTATTTGTGTAACTTACGTAGTGTATACAGTTCTTAAATTAAACTCATATGTCACTATGTTATGCCAAAAGGCGTACAAATATGGTTGTATGCGAAATAAAATAACCATGCGAGAGGAACTTAAACATAAAATATTTGGTTGGTAGGTATGTCAAAATTAATAGAAATAAGATTTTTTTTAAAATGTCACAATGTCGAATAATTTCTATAGTCAATGTAAATAATAAACCAATTGTTTATTGGGTCTCAAACGAAAACATTTTCAAATTTTAAATGAAACAGCCCCAGGAAGTAATTAATAATACTTGCGTTGGGGTTGTCTCGGTACATCCCACGATGTTAAACGAAAATGAGACTTAATAAAAAAAAATAGTACTTATTTAAATATAACATAAAGAAACAATGACCTATCAATGCATAAATAAATAATCATAAATTACAAATTAAATCACAATATTCGGTCAAATAAATATATATTACATCCGTTTGACCGTCCGTTCATTCCGTCTAACTAAAATCTTTATTCATCATAATCAGCCTATAACGTTCCCACTGCTGGGACACAGGCCTCCTGTGAGAGGGAGTGGGCCGTAATCCACCACGCGGGCCAGTGCGGGTTGGTAGATGTCACAAGTCTTCGTATTTTTGGTTCTAGGACATGCCGGTTTCCTCCCGATGTTTTCCTTCACCGTTTTGAGAGCAGTGGGGATAAAATAATTTACACAAAGTAAAATGCTTGTCTGGGTTCGAACCTACGACCTATAACTCCTAAGTCGCGGCCGTTACCACTAGGCCATCACTGCTCTTAAATCTTTATTAAAAAATGTATCGAATTGAATAAAATACATACAATTCAGTAAATTTCTAAACATTGTGAAGTTTGCGGCTGTTTTTTCCTCTCTGTAGTTGATTCAAGGAATAAAATGTATACTTTACTTTTTGTGATTTTTTTTTATCTTGTCCATGTCAGTCTGAATGATTAACCTTGGTAAAAAACAAAAGTAATGTGAAATTCATTTTTCCTTTTACAAAATTTATGACATAAAATATACCAGACAATCATTTAGTATGAAATATTTTTGTTATTATGGCAACCCTGTTCCCACAAAAGGTGACTACACTGAAAGCCCACGCAATAAGTGACATAATAACCAAACTACAGATCACAGATAAGCTATTAATTTGGCTCAAGTATCCTTTTCCATATCGAAATTATGCCCCTAGCTCCCAATTTATATTAACTGCATAAACCACTCGCATCAACCTTATTTCCGTTACATAACGTATATTTTCGTGTGAATTTTGTTTTTAGAATTGGATTTATAAATATGGTTTTTTAATCACCAAGAAATTGATACGAAGCTCTTTTATGTGGCAACACAAAAGCTATATTGTTTTCCCAGCGTTTGAACCACGAATATGTTACCCTTGATTGAGGCGGGATTATTTTATATGGCAACCCTCCGATGATTGATTAATAGGGAGATCTGTGAGGACTTCATTTGAGAAAAAATAAAAGAGTTTGAATAACCGCGTTCATTTCTAAACTGTTCCGAATATTATTTCTTTTGTAATCAGGAGTTTAATCATAAGATAACTTTGTATTATAAAATTACTATATGCATCTCCAACCCAGGACATAACAACGTGAGGACATCGGCATGGCTTAGAACCAAAAATTCGAAGACCTGTGACATCTACCAACCCGCACTGGGCTCGCGTAGTGGATTACGGCCCACTCCTTCTCGAAGAGAGGAGTTCTGTGTCCCAGCAGTGGGAACATTCTAGGCTGATTATGTTATATGAAATCCCAAATCAATGGACCAAATTAAAATGGAAATCATAGTCAAAAGTTTTATCTATCTTATAGATAACACTTTGAAAAAGAAATTGAAAGTTAAAGATTCCATAAATTTCAATCCCTAATAAATAATATATATATATTATAATATAATATTATAAATGCGAAAGTAACTCTGTCTGTCTGTATGTTATGCTTTCACGTCTAAACCGTTAAACCGATCGCCAAGAAATTTGGCAGAGATATAGCCATACCTATTATCACTGTTATTTGAAAACATTGTAAAAGCCAATTATTTTTTAAGACTAACCGTGGAGTTTCTTGCCGGCTCTTCTCCATAGGAAGCGACAAATTGAAGCCGTGCACCTAGCTTCTGACGTTTCATAAGTGCCCTTGCAGGTTTATGTGAAATAAAATATTTTGATTTGAGTTCGGTCCATGGATGGATGTCTATTCATTACAGATTAAGACCTCTCCGTGTCCCGAAAAGCACGTAAAACCGTTGCTCCCAGCTGTCTGGGATTGCTCCTGGGATTAGTTAAGTTGCTCCAATGTACCCTCAAGCAACAAACTATTATATAAGCTAAGTGTATTAGAATACTGTTGACATTTTATATTTAGGTATTGATCTACGTGACATTATTTTTGATGACATTTAAAGAAAAAACTAACTGTGAATGTGAGTACTATGCAGGCTAGATTGAACACATGACTTTATAACTCGTCTGGTGGTTTTGAGTATTTTATAAATTGCCTACGCAAATGTCCTGCAGATCTGGTAGCGTCTTGTGACGGGTCGTTGAGCTCCCTAAAATAGGGTTGAGCTACACGGTGACTGATACATACATGCCGTCTGTTGGGACAGGTCAGCTCAAAGCTGCAATGGCTCTTTCTTCAAAAGGCCCTTCCAGACATTGCCCTGCATTGTTAGACTCACATAAAATTCAAATTATAAAATGTTTGGACTTTTAAAGAGACCATGACCTCCGAGTTTGTTTCGGCTTTTCTTCTCAGGGAACAGTCAGCTAGGAAATACCGGCACCATCTAGTTTTTAAAATATTGACCAGTAAAATATTGACGTGTAAAAGTATATTTTAAGATCTACTTACATATATAAACATTTCATTTCATGTCATTTGTAGCTCTTTGACAGTCGTTACGAGTAGTCAGAAGGCCAAAAACCTGGCAACCGGTCTTACCAAGGGGTATCGTGTTGCCCAGTAACGGTTGTGGAGGTCAGATAGGCAGTCGCTTTATGTAAAATACCGTAATGTAGCTGCATCCGGTTAGACTGGAAGCCGACCCCAACATAATTGGGAAAGCTAGTCGGATTAGGATATAGATCTAAGAATCTTCATTCTATAGACGCATACACACAGGCTAATCTATACAGGATAAGTTTTTATCCAGTGCGCAAACTGTAACCATGAATTCAGCATATCATTCTAGAGCCCCAGCGCAGAAATGTTTCGTCGGTAATACAAAAAACAAATCAGCTGTTCCATAGAAAAGTGCAATAGCTACGCGGTCAAAATGTATGGAACAGATGATTTTTTTTTGATAGCATATCATTCTAGACCACTTGGTCTGCTGATATGCTGAATTCATGATTACAGTTTGCGCACTGGATAAAAATTTATCCTGTACATAAAAATGAATACGGCATCACACGTGAACGGCTGGACCAATTTTGCTAATAATTTTTCTGTTGTGTTTGTTATTGTCAAGAGAAAGGTTCTTATGAAAAAAAAAAAAGAAATTTGCGCGTAACATTATAAAATTTAAGAAAACTTAACGACCATTTTAACTTTTCTATTATTATACCAAAGCGAATTCAATATTCATAGTTAAGATTGGACAACGTCTATCGGGTCAGCTAGTTATAATATACTCTATGACTATTTCAATTATAATTGAAACTATTAATCTCAGGGTTAATAATCATGTAGTGTTTGTATGTAGATGTACAACGTTCGTGGGGTCATCTGATTGGAGCCAGTTCAGCTATAAACACTGCTATATTATGAGTAATTGTGTGCAAAGATCGTACTTTATGTTTTGATGGAATGAAGTCGGCTCTCATTAAGTGTCGCAGATATAGTTTTAATGATTACCTAAGGCGTCGGGAATCCCAGACTGATTCCCGGCCACCGTAGGCGCGGGCTTGCGGACGGCGAGTAACGGGTAGCTCGCTGTCCGGTAAGGACCGAGCCCGGGTCGACGGCGCGTTGTGTTCCACGCGCGCCTCATAGAGATGTCAGTATCAATTGATGGGCTCCGCAAGGGCCAATGCCTGCCAGGGGTGCGGGTTTTTCGAAAGAGATACCGTCGGCCCTGACACACAGGCAACTGAAGGAACACCGGTGGGTTTTTGTCAGTAAAAGTCTGACACGCCCTCCTGCTCCACCCAGAGCGGGAGAAGTTTTTTGATGATTTCCCACCCACGAAAAAAAGGCAACAAGAAGAAGCTGGTTGGTAGAAGCCTGGCAATCCGTCTCATTAGGGGTTTCGTTTTCCCAGTAAATGGATTGTGGAGGTCAGATAGGCCGTCAATCCATATAAAATACTGGGTATTTAGATCCGGGCAGACTGAAATTCGAGTCCCACATAGTTGGGAAAAAGAGGCTATGCAGATGATGAATTCAAAAGCCAAAGATTCTCTTTTCTCTGTTCGATAGATTCTGAAGTTGGCGATACATAATCGTCTAGATTTTCCCGTGGCTTGGTTGGTGTGGCTGGCGTTGGTGGTTGGCGATACATAATCGACTAGATGTTGTTCATGTTCACTGCTGGCGTTGGTGGTTGGCGATACATAATCGTCTAGATGAACCCACTTGGAGGTCAGAAATTACTGGAACGTACTATCGGGACAAAAAAGTGTTAGGATACCCTAACCCAGTCCCAGATTTGTACAAACACTTTTACACATCAATCATATTTTTAAAACTAAATGAGGTCGGAGTTTCCTATCTGACTACTCTGAGAAGAAAGGCCGAAACAAACTCAGGTATAAATCTCTGAAATGCCACTCATATTGTAAAATAACTGTAAAAACAAACCCTCTCGATGGCGAGGCGGGGTCACATTGACAAATTTACGACAGTTTTTGCTAATTTTTTCCCATTTTTTTTTTCTAAAATTTATAGTTCCCGTAAGTGGCAAACGGTTCTGCGGCTAACTTTTTTTGTTTTAAGAGATTATCAACCTGTCTTGAGGTGTTAAGTCAATCTTATCGGGGCCCCGGTTCGGACTTGACAGGTTTTTGTGATAAATAACTTTACATTTCTTTGAGTGTAAACAAAATTTATGGGTTTGTTTATTTTTGGAATGGTTCGGTTTGTTTTTGTCTTTAACTCAGCCTTTACTGCAGATATCGAATGCTCAAAATAAATAAAAAACAAAAGTCATTTATTCAAACTAGGCTGAGAGTCAGCACTTTTTCGGCACAAAGCCCGCCCTTCACCACTTCCTAGTGTTTTAGCTGGGAAGAAGAAGTGGCGCAACAAACTCCCCAGCAGCACAGCTGTCTGTTATGTTGGAAGAACTTGATTCTATACAATAATAGCATATAACCATCATTCAGCGATAAATGAAAATTTAATTACTAAAAAAAAAGAAATGGTTTATGCAGTCAAGTTAAATAAACAATGATATGAAGTAATTCATAATATGACATGTCAGTAGTTAAGCTAATTCTGGTGAAAGAACACAAACGTCTTGAGTTAATCACAGCGACCAACAATTCTTATCGTTTAAGTAGTCGTTGATAGAATAGTATGCCTTCGAACAAAGATTTGATTTTAATGCTGGGACTCGTATGATGTTTTCTTCTCTAATTCAAATAAATACGTCATAATCACCTGCGATTTTCATACTGTTGGGACACATGTCTTATCTCTGTGGGAGGGATTGGGCCGTAATCTACCACGCGGACCCAGTTGGTAGATAGAAAATAGAAATAGAAAATATTTACTGTCCAGGTAATACAGTAAGCATACATAGATTAAAATCAAGTTGAGACGACATTATTGAGTAGCTTAAATATTACCTACACAGCTAGTTACATATATTATACTATTTGTTAGTGAACCCCCAAACTAGATAGTCTGTATCTTGGGGTTCAGGATACGAATTCTAGAGTGGAGACTAGAGAGGTGATTTCAAGTATGATATTTTACGAGTGTATGTGTTAAGTTCGTATGGTGTCAGATGCCACATATCTTCGAAATTTTTGGTTTTATAACACGGTATCCTCACGATTTTTTCCTTCAGTTTGAGAGTACTGGTGATAAAATAATTTACACAAAGTAAAGCGCCTGTCTGGTTTCGAACCCGCGATTTACAAATCGTTAGACGGAATAGTTATCAAATACAAGTATTCCCCTGCATCCGAGTAGACTTAATGCTGACCCCAACATACATAAATCGGAAAATGCTAGGCAAATGATGACGATTAGTCGGTGGTTTTAGCCGACTAGTCGCCGACTACAAATATGGCCGACTAGTCGGTACATCACTACTATAAATAAATTACCTTTTAAATCTAAACTGAAACCAACTTAACTTACGACTAAATGTAGGTGCAGTAACAGGAGCCTTTTTCTGACAAATGAAACTTATTTATGACCCCACCAGACGTGTTTTGCTATTCCGCAAGTTAATTAGTGACCTCAAATAATCATATGGGAGACGTTAAGGTCACATGAAAGTAATAAACTTGTCAAAGAAAATTAAATATATTTCTACCGACTTCTGTTCCGTTCCATTACGGTATTTTTAACATCAACGACCAGGTTATGTGTCAAATCGTTATTAAAACGAATATCTTGCACTTTCTGGCAATCACAATTAATTTATTAGAAAAGTATCTTAATAAAAACAACAATCAAATGAAATAAACAGGATTTGTAGCAAAATTATTTTTTTCCCACCACGGCTTTGCTCACGTGGTCAAAAATAGTCCCACGTACTACACGTACTTTTTTATCCCAGGTACTAAATGGGATAAAAAAGTATTCTTAGTTAGGACTAAGAATACTTTTTTATCCCTTTAATTAGGGTGCTGGATTAGGATCCAGAACCCTAATTGCGTAACGCACCATCATATCAGCCGTAAGTCGTCCACTGCTGGACATAAACCTCCCCAAAAGTGGGGGATTGGCCATAATCGCCACGCTTGGCAGGCGGGTTGGCGATCAAATGGTGTGGTGGTCAAATGCGTAACGCACGATCAATCATAATCTGAATTATTTTGAAACAGATTGCTAATCCATTGCTTCATATGTTCTAAAATGTGTCTGCTCAACAACGTAAATAACGCAATGAATATTGTTGAACTGTCAAAATGAAACAGATTATGATTGATCGTGAGTTACGTAATTAGGGTATTAAACCCATTATTGAAAAGTGTCTTATTTAGATTCTAAAATGCTAAAAAACCACAAAAAAACAACATTTTTTTGAATCGATTAGTGCCATAAAAATGTTTTTAAATTTTACATTTTCATATTTCGCGCGTAATTTAACGAAAATGCTGGATGCAGTGGACGCCATATTGCGCTGTGGGTATGACGTCAGTTCACAGTGTAAGCGATTGCGCTGATATTTTGTGATAATTGTTTATAATTTAAAAAATTTGTTAATTGTACTTATCGTCGGTGTGCTGTTCCTGAATGTAAGATATTATTTCAATAAAATTTACTTTGGTTAAGAAAATAATAAAAGTACAAAGTTGTTCAGTTGATTAGTTTAAGAAGCGGTATGACGTAATGACATTGCGGCTTCTATTTCATGGTGTTCAAAAACAGATAAGAAATCTGAAATCTTTGAATTAAGTTTTGAAATTTAGTTTGTTATTTCATGCAATAAAACTAACATTTTCCGACTGCTTTTTGCCTAAGCTATCTTAATAATATATTTTTAGATTTTTTCTCATATAGAGTAAAATACACTATTAGGGTGCAGTCATAGACTTCTTGTGTGCCAAATTTCATCGAAATCCGTTCAGCCGCGGTAACGGACAAACAGACTGACAGAGTTACTTCCACATTTTATATTATTAGTAGGTATAGATTTTTAGGTCAAGATGTAAGACAGTACCGCCCGAAAAATTTAATATAATCAAACATGACTCTTAATAAAAACCAATTAATTAAATGTGCATAAATTACCCCGAAATACACCAAAACCAGATTCCAAAAGGTTCTTAAGCCCGTCGACTCGTACGCAGCATCTAACCCTACCGTTGCCGCTATTAAGCGATATATCTAATGTAATTTGGGTATCAAAATACCTGTATGATAAAATAAATACTATTTCTAAATAATACAACCGTAGCGTCTAATTGATCCAACATGACTCTCAACAAAAGAGTTAAAAAAAACCCCGAAATATACCAAAAACTAGATTTTAAATACTTCTTATATCCGTCGACTCGTGCCTCTACGCAGCATCCAACCCTATCGATGCCACTATTAAGCCATAAACCACTTCACCTGCACGTAATAAAATAATTATTCTTTCAAAATAATACAAAACCGACACATCTCTAATATCAAACATGATTTCAACGAAAGGGGTAAAAATCACCCTGAAATACACCAAAACCAGATTTAAATACTTCTTAAACCCGTCGACTCGTGCCTCTGCGCAGCATCCAACCCTACCGCTGCCGCTGTTAACCCGAGAACGCGTGCCCGGGATCAATATGACCCACCTCCGAGATACCTCAACCCCTATTGTACCCGTTCATCTCGGGCACAATCCCTTTTTATCCCTTTTACAGGGCTAAAGGGTACATGAATCGTGCGCATGGATTCTGTACTTATCGCGTGCGTATTGTTAAGATGGAAACGAGATGGTAACCCTTACTTTTTTTTGGAGATCGTCTGCCCCTTTATGTACCAGTTAGTTTTTATCTTTTGTTGGGTACCAATAGTTTTTTATCTTCTTTACATAATAATGCTATGATTTTATCAGTAGCTCAATTTTTTTTTAGCTGCTCTCACTACCGAGTTTTATTTTTTTAAATAATAGTAATAATTAAATTCCCAGTGATAAAAATTGTTACTTCAACGTCCTAAGTTCCCAACGAAATAATCCAGTTTTCTAAAGACGCTTCAGTTCAAATCAAGTTTGAGCGCGATCCGCGATTCTCAGAACATTTTTGTAACACGTGAACCCACCCCGTGGGACCACACATGCGTTTGAATGAAACTTCTACAATCTTCAATATTAAAAACCAGATTCCTTTCTTCATCAATATTCACAATATTAGAAGAAGCCCCTTTTTTTACTTATCTTTTTTTCTATAGGGGTGTTCGTAACGTCTTTTTTCTTTGGACGAAAAATACGATGGTGACCCATGACCTCAGGACCCTTTGAATGTTCGAAATCTAGTTTGTATGAAAAAAGCGTGTCTGGCTGTTTTGTTTGGATCTCACAATGAAGTGAATACATGTCCGAGACTGATTGTATGTGGTCGGGGCAGTTTGCGTTCTCTTATGTGACAAACAGACGTTATATTCTATGTAACAGTACTTACCTATGTTAAAGAGATATAAATATTATAACGCCATGACAGTTTTTAGGGTTCCGTACCTCAAAAGGTAAAAAAAGAACCCTCATAAAATCACTCTCTTGTCCGTCAGTCTGTCCGTGTGTCACCACCGATTTTCCCAAAAACGAGTTGACCTAGCAAGTTGAAATTTATACCAGATACTGAGGTCTATAGTCCCTATTAGGTGTATAAAAATCAAGGTCCTGAGTCAACATAATAAAAAGATATGGGCAAATTTAGATTTTCGCGAAAACTTGTAAGTACCAAAATTTACCTTAATTTTCAACGTTTTTTATTTTTCAGAATTTTCCCTTTACTTGTGCTATAAGACCTTGCTTTTAACCAAAATTGTCAATTCTAAGTCAACCCGAAGTACCCTACAGGTTTTGGATCGAAAACCTATATGGTAGTTCCCGTTGACCTAGAATCACGGAATTTGACAAAAAGCAAGGTCTTACAGCACAAATAAAGGAATAATTGTATAATAGTTGAAAAGTAAGGTAAATTTTGGTACTTACAAGTTTTTTTCTGAATAGAGCGTATGGAACGGACATGCGTAGTTTATTTATTTAGTTATTTTGTTGGCTTATTAGTCGATTCGCGCGAATTTATTCGCCATACATTTACTTTCAAATAATATATTATTTGGTATAGGCGACTCGCACGAAGTTAATTTATTTTTGGGCGAATCGACAACTTTAAAAATTCGTAAGAGCACGTATTAAATTGTGTGCAGGTTCTTGCATGTAAGTAGGTACTTGCATTGACCTTTTTGCATAACTTTATTGCATAAAATAAATTAACTTCGTGCCAGTCGGCTATAGAAAATAACCTGTTATTTTAAAGTGTCGAATCGCCCACAAATAAATAAAATTCGTGCGAATCGACTACCTACTGAATAAGCCACTTTGTTACGTTTACTTCTTTAAGTATTTTTGGGTAAACCATGGTCGTTTACTTAATATAAGTTAGAAAGATTAATGATTTATTAAAGTAATATCTACATACCTAAAAAAATATGGGAGTGCTAACCACGATCACACTTCGATTCGAGGTGACTTCATCATTAATAACTGCGAATTATCTAAGATCTATTAATAATATTTGTAATCGCAATATACTCGTGCCAACCGCCTCTTTGTATCACGTGTTCGAAACTTTAAAAAAGTAAAAACATTTTTTTTAAACTTTTTTGGCAAAAAATCCCCCACGTCACACAATAGACTTTATGCTCCCGTTAAGTAACCCAATTTTTACACCATAACTAAAAAGAAGAAAAAAACGTAAAAGGTAACGGTCTTCCTTGTTCCTTTTTTTATGAAAAAAATGGTGCGAGTATGTAAGAATTAATTTGTGTAACGCCTCGATGCTTACACAGAAAGTGGGTATTGAGAGCGAAAATTAGGCCACATTCATAGGTTTTTTTCTTAAAGTTTTTTTAAGTATCTTTTTTACCTTTTTTCTTAATGTTTTGTGACAATATTGACAGATCAGGCCCCGTTGAAGCTTTGACGTTGAGTTTGAGGATTTGTAAATAATCTCATTGAAAATTAATACCGTTTTTGAAAGTTTCTAAGAGGCTGATTGGCTTCATTGTTGCTGCATGTTTTTTGTTAGTGTCTCAAGTTTTCAGTGGCTATGAATTTTGATGAGTTCCTTTTTTTGACAGCTTTTTTAGTTGATATGTAGGACAAATAATAATATTTTCTTGTGAAATGTAATGTAGGTGTAGGGGACTTAAATTAACTTTTAAAATAACGGTGTGTGATATGTCACGTCTAACTACATCATCCTGAGTTATTTTTTTGCTGTAAGACCGTTATATTTTTAAATTGTTTGAGTTGATTTTTTTAAGAATCTTCTCGAAAATTTTATTTTAAAAAACAGTAGGTGCTTACCTTATTCTTGTACCGTGACTTACCGAATTTTTTCCTGTCTTTGAACCCCGCCCTAATATTTTAAATCTAAAAAACGAGTTCTCAACAATAAAAAGTCGCAGCATCCGTAACCGTTTAAGGGTTAATAATGGTAATGACAACCATAACCCTTATCCACGTGCCGAGATGAGGGTTAAGTTAAAAATGTGAAGATGACAGAAAGGGTAACTTTACGTAATTGTTACTTAAACTTATCTTTATGACGAATTTTTTTAGGGTAGGTAGAGTGCTTGTTGTCTCTGCTTTTGTTGAAGAAAGAGAATGAAACTGTGGGACACTTAGAGCTAAGTACTTTTTTGATGGCTGAAGAAATGTGATTCACATGATTTCGTAAGAGGTTGGAAATAATAAATAGTCCAAAAAATTATAAAAAGTTTGCTAATATCATGACCTAAGTTATGATATTAGAAAACTTTTTACTATTAAGTCATCATCTAAATTACATGCTTTTTAACATAATGTTTCTGTTTCTACTTTGGCCTACCGTAAAGTGTCTTAATTCAAAATTAAAATTATATGTAGGGAAATAAAAACCTTAAACCTAACTAAATACCTATTATTTTTTTTCGGTTCGTCTTTGAACGATTTTTGTAGTTTGTCTAACAAAAATACATTGTCTTTCCGAATGGTCGTTCTTTCAAAATTTTCTACCGTCAAACATTTTGAAGGACCGATTATGGCTATGAATTTGATGAACCTTTAAGTAGATTACACCTAACCTTACCTTTGTAATACCGAAACCCAGAAAAAGATTGGATCACAAAATTATGGAGTGGTCAAGTACAATAACTTGTGCATTGATTAATCCTGTCTCAAGGGAAATATGATGTTGTCAAGGGTGATCCGTACGATTGGGATTGTATCCGGCCTCTTGATGATAAATCTATAATATAAGTATCTATAGATATGATAATAAAGGTCTTCCTTTATTTTATGTCTCGCTCAAAATTGAGCTAGCAGAAGTTTTTATTAAAGAAGATAAAATGTACATTGTGGCAGAGACTTCGACGCGCAACCTAAAACCATGAATTTAGCACATGATTCTAGATAGCGTAAAATATAATTTAAAAAAAATGCTGTTCCATACTTTTTGACCGCATAACACTTTTCTATGTAACACCTGATTGTTTTTTTAACCGTCTAAACTTTCTAATGAAAATTTAAAGAATTTGTCAATTTCCAGAGTTTGTCCATTCTTTCTTTACATTCCTCACACACTTTCTATGAGTAGGAATTTCTATGTAGGTATATTCCTAAAGTATTTTCATCTCCAATTCTTAGGATGAGAATTTTCGAACGCCACCCTATCCGGTAAAGGAGGTTCTCCTCCCAAATCCAATAACGTTCATAACTAGCACCTCTCGATGCACTCGACTGCCTCTCTTTGAGCTCAGCCGCGAATCAACAGTCCCCGGTTAATCGTTCAGATTAAGTGGCATTAACGCTCCCACACAATCCCATCACTTGCCAACAAATCTCATTTCTACTGCACTTTAATCCTATACCACAACCTGTACCATGAAACCTGCATAATTTTTATACCACAACCATTGCTGAGTCGAAACTATAGGGGTTTGAATCTAGTTAAACAGATGCGGTAACGTATGACGGATGCAGTGAAATTGTAGCTGATGGGTATCGTTTCCCCCAAAAGCTCTCGCTCGCTAGTCAATTAAGTGATCAGCCCAGGGGTTCTGCACAATTGGTCGCCTCCGCACAAAGCGACAGTGGCGCCGCGCTACGATATTGTATACAACTCGCTACGGGTTTTATTAGACGGATTGTGAGGGATGACGCTTTTTTGAAGGATTATAACTGAAGCATATTTGCGGTATTAATATTGAGGGTATTACGAAGCTAATAATGCACGAATTGAATAGATGCTAATACGCGTATGCACATTTAGTGATTGTTGTGTTTATATGATACAGTTTAACCGAATTCTGTTTATAATTTGCAACTTGATAGCTACCGCATATTTCTTAATAAAAAGTAATTAAACTTTCAGTTTCCACGAAAACAGATACAGGGCTTAGAATTCTTACAATAAACTCCGATTTATTCCAACCCGCCCATCTTTCAGTGGAACTGAAACAAAAAAGCCAACCGGATCTATTTTTATCGCAAGTTTTTTCGCATTGCAGACGCGGCGAGTCGTCGGGCCCCGGGCGTCCGTGCGTAAAATCGGATCATGAACAAGTTACTCGAGCGCGACCAATAGTTGAGAGCCTCTGACCGAACCATGGATTTTAGAATTACTTTTTTCCGGGAAACTTTTAGAGTTTTAACGCTTCGCATGAAAGCGTGAATTTCTGTGTAGCCTTTGTGGATTTCAGGCAAAAAAATTAGCGATGTGCATATTTTTCGTGAAAACTATAAAAAACTCTTTTATCAAAATCAATCTGCCGCGCCTTTTTATAAATATGCACCAACTGAATTAAGCTGAATACCTATTTTACACGGAGCGACTGCCTAGCACAAATAAGAAGACATTTATATACGTATATGAATCGACGTATAATTGCGCACCTGGTTATAGTGGAAGCCACTCGAACATATAAAAAAATGTAACAGAATATACGATAAGTACATCCAAAAATCAGCATACAAACATTCGTGTTCTGTGTGGTGCCGAACGGAAAAGAATAGCACCATCCCATCTCTTCCCGTGGGTGTCATAGAAGGCGACTAAGGGACTTACTAGAGAATGGGCAGCAGCGTTCTCTATGCATTTTACCACCATACTGCGATCACCAACCCGCCTGCCAAGCGTGGCGATTATGGCAAAAGCCCCTTTTGGGGGAGGCTTATGTCCAGCAGTGGACGTCTTTCGGTTGAAATGATGATGATGATGATACAAACATCCATAAAATCACGCTTTCTTCCCATGGATGTAAGCAGAAACTACAGCGGGCTTAGCATAACGCTTACTATTTCTACGAAGAATAGACACAGCTCTTTCCATACAAAGTGACATTTCGTTTCTCCATTTTTGACTTCGCACCGTAGAAATCCTTGTACAATTTGTCTTTAGTTTCTAACGATCTTTGACTAGGGGTCCTTTTATATGTAGACTATTTCAGAGGAATATTTCTGTTCTGTTCTTCAAACTGTCAAAATGACACTGACAAGAAACTTTCTACTCGACGACTACAAAGTATATACGATTATCTACAAAATCATGATTAGTTTAGAACGCATAACTGTGATAATTAATAGAAGAACACAGCTATCTTCTGTTTTACATAATTCAGTTAATTAGGCATTATCAAGGAAATGGTTAAAGCCAATATAAATGTAATATTTTACGTTCCGAAATACGGTACTTCGACACTTTGAGAAAAAATGTTGTAGTTGTCTATAAATACGTGACTTAATATCAGTAAAAATTGAGAAACAAAGAGAAAAAAAATCCTATGCAAAACTAGGAATTCTGAGTCGAATTACCTACTCACATAATATCTTAAAGAAGTGCAAATGACTTTCATCTACTTTGTTGCCGTTGTACTGTCAAAACGGAACGTCATTTTTGTATATTCTTCCGTCGACAAACCTGTGCTTGTGCTAAGCCTGCAGAACGCCACCTGCTTATTTTTTTTTTGGGTTGAGAAATCATCAAATGACCCACCCGTGTTCCTTCAGTTGCCTGTGTGCCAGGGGCCACGGTATCTCTTTCGAACAACCCGCAACCTTGGCAGGCATCGGCCCTTGCGGGCCCCATCAGTTGTTACTGACATCTCTTTGAGGCGCGCGTGGAACACAACGCGCCGTCGACCCGGACTTGGTCCTTACCGGACAGCGAGCTACCCATTACTTGCCGTCTGCAAGCCTGCGCCTGCGGTGGCCGGGAATCAGCCTGGGATTCCCGACGCCCAGGGAGAACGCCACCTGCTATGATCCTTACCTAGATTAGAGGCAACGTTTTCCAAAAACATCGTCCATAATATATAAAACATCTTCCTTATTCATACAGCTATAATATTAAATACGCAAGACAGGGAAGAACATACAACAACATATAAGATAAAGCTTGCACGGAGTCAACACGTGAGGTTGGCAGATAACCTTAGACGGATGTCTTATCTGTGAAGAAAAATAACTGACCGAGTTCTACTGAGCAATTGTAGTAAATAAAAAAATTAAAAATAAAATAATGTTTATTATCAAAAAGCCAAATACAATTTGTCCATCTCGATCAAACAAAAAGAACAATGAAGCACTATGCATTATTTGAGACAGAGTGAACGTCTGTGTCTGTGCTAGTATAAAAAGCCAAATACAATTTGTCCATCTCGATCAAACAAAAAGAACAATGAAGCACTATGCATTATTTGAGACAGAGTGAACGTCTGTGTCTGTGCTAGTATAAAAAGCCAAATACAATTTGTCCATCTCGATCAAACAAAAAGAACAATGAAGCACTATGCATTATTTGAGACAGAGTGAACGTCTGTGTCTGTGCTAGTATAAAAAGCCAAATACAATTTGTCCATCTCGATCAAACAAAAAGAACAATGAAGCACTATGCATTATTTGAGACAGAGTGAACGTCTGTGTCTGTGCTAGTATAAAAAGCCAAATACAATTTGTCCATCTCGATCAAACAAAAAGAACAATGAAGCACTATGCATTATTTGAGACAGAGTGAACGTCTGTGTCTGTGCTAGTATAAACTGTGTTACAGACACAAAAGTAGTATCGATATATGGTGGATAATTTTGACGTATTCGATTTTAGTTGTTAGAGAGAGAATATGGATCGATATTTGGTGACAACAATATAACTAACAGGTTTTTAGAAAGACAAGTCATGTTAGTTTACAGAATGTTGTCATCTGCAGTGTTCTAATCAATGTCAGTGACAATAATTCAATGTAGGATGCATGATGAGCTTATAATATTCCTACTGCTGGGACATTATCTTCTTTGTGAGAGGCAGTGCAGGTTGGTAGATGAGAGAAATGTCGGTTTCCTCACGATGTTTTCAAAGTCAAAAGCAAAATATTTTATTTATACTAATATATCTATACTTTTAAATAATATTATATTATGTTATATTATATTATCTATACCATTAATAAAGCTGAAAAGTTTGTTTGTTTGCTTGACCGCGCTAATCTCAGGCACTACTGGTTCGAATTAGAATATTCTTTTAGTATTGGATAGTCCATTTATCGAGGAAGGCTATAGGCTAGGATATAACATCACGCTAAGACCCTTAGGAGCCGACCAAATAGAAAAAAGTCACGAATACGAAGTACTCGCACGGGCAGGCGAGGTGAGCGACGGGGTGGGTCGGGAAGCAAGAAATTTGACGCTAACGAAGTCGCGGGCAGAAGCTAGTTTCACATAAACCTGCATGGGCACTTATGAAACGTCAGAAGCTAGGTGCACGGTTCCAATTTGTCGCTTCCTATGGAGAAGAGCCGGCAAGAAACTCCACGGTTACTCTTTAAAAATAATTGGTTTTTACAATGTTTTCAAATTACAGTGATAATAGGTATGGGAGGACAGTGCAGGCCTGGCAATAAGTACAAGGTACTTAGAGGAATGAAAATAAAGAACAGAAAATCGTCTACAAATCACAATATTTTAAATTGTTTCCCTCACCGTTTTCGGAGTAGTGGTGATAAAATAATTTACACAGAAAGCATCTGTCTGTATTCAAACCTACGACCTACAACTTGTAAGTTTCGGCCGTTTCCACAGCCCATCAATGTTTAATATAAAGCCACATAGGCAGTATAAATTGTTGGACACGTAACTAACTTATAGTTACTTCTTAGGTATTTTATCGAGTAAAGAATGAGTAATAAACTAAAATAGTAATGAGCAATATAACTACAGATTTCTCAGTAGGTACTTAGTATGAATAACACACAACCCAATTGAAGCAGACTCAGCTCTAAATTAAAACACACAACGCAAACTGCACATGACAGAAACATTAACGGATGCAGCGCTAAAAATACATAATAAAAGGTGATAAATACATCATTTTTACAAACAAGATCCGACAAGACACATTGGCAGACGTTCTTAATTTATCCAGTAGCACACAAACAAAGAGGCAAGCGGACAAACAGAGAAACAAAACAACAAACGCGTGATTTAACGCTGACATACTCTTTTCTTGTTTGTCGTTTTATCGTATCGATCTTAGTGCAAATTGTAATGGGGACTGATTGATTTATTCAGAGCTTTGCTGGGAATATTTTAAATTGTTGCTGAGTGTATATTTAGGATTATTTGTTAGTACTTGTTTCGTGGTGGTGACGTTATGTTTAGCGGGTTTATCCTGCTTTCAGTGTTGTTCTAAATGAATCTTCTTCATCATCCTCAAATTCTTTAAAATCTTCTTTTTCTTCAACCGTATAAAAAAGTATTTTATACCTGTATACCAGCTGTTTTGTCATTGTGTGCTTCATACATATCGGTTAAATCATTATTACCTCTTTTAATACAACTTGGCAGCGTAGGAAATTTTCGTGGGTTATTAAAAAAAAGTATAGCTGTTCCATATATTTTGACCGCGTAGGTATTGCACTAATCTAAGAAACTTACAGCAGATTTTATTTTTGATAACTGGCGACAAATTTGTAGTTGCTAGTCTAGAATCATGAGCTGAAAACATGGTTACAGTTTGCGCGTCGATATCCCTGCCTGCCTGTAGGTATACAGGATAAGTTTTTATCCAGTGCGCAAACTATAACCATGAATTCAGCATATCGTTCTAGACCCCCTGTAGAATTTTTTTGTCGGTTATACAAAAAAAAAAAATCAGCTGTTTCATAGAAAAGTAAACAGTATATACCAACGCGGTCAAAATGTATGGAATAGCTGATTTTTTTTTGTAAAAATTTCTGCACTGGGGATTCTAGAATGATATGCTGAATTCATGGTTACAGTTTGCGGACTGTTTAAAAACTTATCCTGTATACTTAGTAGCATCTTTACAGGTTTACATTTAAAAAATGTACAAGGCGAGGCATTGCACTACTCTCTCGAATATCCCAATTCGCAACTGAAATCATATATCTTCTATATGTGGTAAGAAGATCAGTCAAATCTAAGGTCTTTTAGGAACATCATCATCGTCTGCCTAGCCTTTTCTCATCTATGTTGGGGTCAGGTTCCAGTCAAACCGGATGCAGCTGAATACCGGTATTTTACATGGAGCGACTGTCTATCTGACCTCCTTAACCCAGTTACTGGGTAATATGAAACTCTTGGTAAGACTAGTTGTCAGAGTTTCGGCTTCTGACGACCCGTAACGACTGCCAAAATTCCACAAATGACAGTGACAATGACGGGACCAACGGCTTAACGTGCTTTCCGAGGCATGGAGAGGTCTTGATACCTATATAAAGACGGTCACCCATCCAAGAACCAACCGCGACAAACGTAGTTTAACCTGATCGATCGAGCCGTGGATCTGCTAAGACTTCGCCTCAAGCCCCTCTTTGAGAAACATACGCTCAAAAATTCTCTCAAAGAAAATGTCCCTGCTGCCGCTACATTCCGTCGCGAGTAGCCGCTGAATGGCGAAGCTATCTCAAAGTCTGGCGATTGATACATGTGACATTACAGGACAAGTCTTTCTGTGCTTTTTATTTGACAATTTATGGCTCCCACAAAACGTAAAGTACTTTTGAAGTAATGTGACTGTCTTACAGTTTTTATTTTTTACGGTAAGTGAAATTTTTAGTGTCCATGTCGTTTCGGTGGGGAACGCTTTGGGCTTTAAGCGGTGATCCGTTGATTTCTTTTTCGGATGTAAAGATTTAAATTGGCGTGAGGTACGGTCAAGCAATTGCTTGGGGTGGCTATTTCTATTGTTTTAAAACGTAATTACTTTTTTCTTGGTAGTTAGTTTTACTTTGTTTATTGGGATTTTACCTTGAACATTATTGCAATATCGACCCTCAATATTTAACTAATGAATAGCAATCTAGTAAATCATAGATATTTACCAATATTTAATGATTATTTTTAAAGCCAATCCACCGGCAAGCAGCAAGAAGTTCTTATTATTTTTGACGTTTTTTTAAAAGATTGATTGATTGCGTTTCAAATTATAGGTACATTATGGACCGGAATAATACTTAATAATAAAACAAAGTCACTGCTTTAACACGTTTAATTTTTCCGCACTTAATAAAACTCGAAAACTTACTAATAAAAAATACTCAAAAATCTTTTTTTTTTAATCTATGTAAAATCCATAATGTTGTTCTAAGTTTCACAATAGCAGTCTCCAAAACCTTCCAAAATTAAAATCCTAGCCCCCAAACTCAACACAACCACATAAAAAAACTACGAAAATATCCTGAAAAAAAAAAAGGAAAGATAGAAAGAACAGCGCGGTCGGGGGACGTCTCGGGCACTCGGGTACCTGCACCCAATTACTCAGTCACCCAAATGGGGGGAATGGGGGAAGGGGGATGACATACAGACACCGCTGTCACGATCGATGATAACTCCGGAGATAAGTTTACTGCGGCAAGTCGGCAACCGCCTTCGAAGAACGGAGAATATGGTTTATTTGGTCTTTTTGAATGGTCCGTTAGTTAGTAACATAAATACTTTTGGAAAGTTCTAGTTTTAAGCAGGTAGCTATATGGGTACTTACTTAACCGCGGGTTTTTTTAAAATATTGTTTCATCGTATTTTAAGTCGAGTGTAGAGTAAACAGTATTTAGTTAATTGTTCGTTTTTTTTATTTGTGATAAATGAATTCTAAAATGTGTACATATTACAGTTATCAGCGAGGTCATAGAGAAAAAAAAACTATGTCGTTGCTTCGCAAGCACGCTTATACGAGATTATATTGCATATGTAAGCTATCACGCCATTTATACCAGGAGGCTTTTATTTTGGTAGTATGCTTTTTATTTTTTTTATTTTTTGTGCTTGAGTTAAGTTTTCATTTTATTTGTTGGTATATTAGCATGGCTAGCTGACATATGACAAATTTTGAAGTTCTGTGTCTCGTAATGTTGATTACTTTGCCTACCTATGTATACAATCAAGTCTATCTAACTAAACAGACAGCTGTGCTGCTGGGGAGTTTGTTGCGCCACTTCTTCTTCACAGCTAAAGCACTAGGAAGTGGTGAAGGGCGGGCGTTTTGGGGGACTGTCTTATGTAATTTTGACATTCGAAAAGTACTAAATCTCAGCCTAATTTGAATAAATGACTTTTGATTTTTTGATTTTGATTTTATAACAATCACTGAAATTTTTGTCGAGACATTAGCATAGGTAAGTACCTATAATATTTCCACTGCTAGTCCACAGGCCTCCTGTCTACGAGGGAGTAGGCCGTAATCCACCACGCGGACCCAGTGCGGCTTGGTACATGTGACATATTATGTCTTCGAATTTTTGGTTCTGCGGTTTCCTCACGAGATATTATCGTATGGAAATTGATCTCAACAATATTCAAATATAGATGTACCTACTAGTCGTTTGAGTGTAAAATATTCCTATTAACATACCCAACATGCCAAGTAGACACCACCAGCAGGTTCCTCACAACAACTCATCTGGAACGGAATTGAACACACGACTTCTTGATCGTCAGCCAACGTTTCAGACTTTGAGCTACGGGTACTAACTACAGTAAGCACACACACACAACAAGAACTTTGATCACTTTTAGACTTTGTTACAATTAACTCATTGCTTGTCAATTGATGCAACTGTCGTTATCAATTTTGAAATTTTTGTTGTCGTCATAATTTTGTTTCGTATTTAATATGATTTAGGGCTGATTTTTAAATAGTCAGATAATTTTTATTTAAGGAATAAATATGTCACTCTGACAGCTTTTGTATGGAAAATATACCAAACTGTCACATTTATTCTTCATATAAAAGTTCTCTGACTATTAAAAAATCAGCCTTATGTAGGGCCTTATGAATATGTTTAGTTGACTGTCTCATTGGTCTAGTAGTTGCAAGCAGTACTGCTGACCATGGGGTCCTGGGTTCGATACCCAGATCAGCAAAAGTGTTATTGGGTTTTTCCATCTGGAATTTCTCAGTAGCAGCCTGGAGTCTGGATTTATGGCCATTTGATGGCAATAGGCTCGCCCCATATTACATTGGACTTAAAAATAACTGGCGAAATGTGGGTCTACTATAGGTACACCTCTGCCCAGCCATTCGGGGAAACACGGCGTGATGTTATGTTCTGATTAAGTTCTAAGCATAGACAAGGTTTTCGTAAGAGTACTTATACATAAGACAATAATTTACGATTTGAAGATGTCTCTTCAAGACATTTAACTCACACAGAGCCAATAATCTATAGTCTATAAGTAACAATACTCTATACACATAGATATGCGTAGGTGTGCGGGGCGGGGTCGACCTCTGACCCGCCCTCGCCACCCCCTCACCTCGCTCACTTCACCCCCGCTCTTTCACCTCGGGGGTGAAATCCCAAGCTTTCTTGTTATTTATTTTTAAAGGGAAATTTACTTGAGGCTTTGAAGCGGTAAATGGCTGGTTATGTAGTATGTAGGTATAGAGCTAAAAGGTTTTAGTTCGTTTAGGGGTGGGCAGAGATGCTGGGCTTTGGACATCATCTTGGTTGATGATATGGTGGACTCATTTTTCTTGGAATATGTGTGGAGAGGCTATACACCGTGACATTTTAGTCGTCTTACAACGGCAGCCCACTTCATGTATCCAATGACTACTAATAATTTATTTAAATAAATAACAGTTTAAAAAAAACTAAAAACATGCTTTAAAAACCAAACTAAAAAGTAGAAAATAATTTAATTCTATTAAAAAGCGTGGGGTGCTTTTTGAGGTATTTTTTTTTATAATCAATTAATATCAAGCACCCCACGCTTTTTAATAGAATTAAATTATTTTCTACTTTTTAGTTTGGTTTTTAAAGCGTGTTTTTTAGTTTTTTTTAACTATTATTTATTTTCTATTCTTTAGTTTTGCTAACTACAAAAGCGTGTTTTTTCTATTTTTTTTAAATTATTGAATTGTCATAGGTCCTCGATAAGTCTACAAAGTTTAAATGAAATCTGACCGTTTAAAGTGGGTCAAAATAGCGTCCAAAGGAGTCGGTTACATACAAACAAACAAACAAACATACAAGTGAAGCGTGTAAAAAAATGATATTTTTGGACGTATGAATAATAATAATAAAAAATATCATTCACTAAGACGCATGATGTAGTTTTGAACACCCTGTTATGGAGATGGAATGAATGATGAAATGTAATGGTGTTATGGTAGTTAGGTAGAAATCTTCTACCGTTTGATACATACCTAAACATTATTAACAGGAAGGGTTTTTCATAATTCTATAGCATTATTATTTATTTTTCTTAGTACCTATTATCTTAATTAAAGGTAACAATTTTTTAATCGCGCCTGTAGGTATTTTATGTCAGATACATTGAGTGGACTACCTTTGTAAGACAACTAAAATGTCACGGTGTATAAAAATGCCCAAGTCGTTATCGTAAGTCATGTTGGGGTCTGCTTCCAATTTACCCTGATGCAGCTGAGTACCTACCACTAATTTACATGGATCGACTGCCTAGGTCTTTTATATTAGTAGGTATTTCATAATATTCCATGAATCAATGTATGCTTAATTTTCTTATCTTATTTGCTATTCAAGAATTTATTTTCCTGCTTCGTATCTGTTTGAACACGTTCCAAGTCACTATAGAGCCAAATTTCTTAGTCTGACGAAATGAAAATGACCAACAATGAGTTGAAGATGTCAGAGAGATTTGTGTTTGAAATAGGAGCATAATATTTCTGCTTATAATGTCCCAGCCTGTGTATCTATCGTAGACGTGCGTGACAACTTTAGACTTTGATACGTGTAAGTGCTTAGCAGTGGCAAAATTTGTCACCTGCATCCGTGAGGAGGATGATTGTACACGTCATCCAAAAGACCAATCGTTTTGAAACCAATTGAAAAAAAAAACAATACATGAATCGAAATAGTTTGGCTATGTTGTAAGTATAGGAATTTGTTCTTTTCACGAGTCGGTTAAGAATTTATTTGTTAGTTTATTGTTTATTTATTTGGGTAAATTAACGGTTACACTTTACTGTATTATGGTATAGAACTTAAAACTAAAATGGCAGTAGGTACCTACAATTGTATAATCAACAACATTTTCCACATAATATAAAAAAGTTAAACAAATATGAACGGCGTGTGATATTGAATACAGATTATGATTAAATATAAAATTAAAATAAACTGAAACTAATACAAGTAAAAATAATAAAAACAGAAAGAACATATTTGAACAGAAATTATGAATTTAGAATTGTTATTTACCTAATTCTGCTATAATTTCAAGCGCAATACTTCGAAATTTGCCAGCAGAAACAGCAAAAAACTCGTTGTTTTTTTAATTATTAAGGGGCAGCCCTATGCCTATACGTCTGTCACGTGGCCTGGGCCTAGCTGGTCGTCTGCGGCCGTCTGAACTTAAGGGCAAGTTACTAACTATGGCAAAAACTACTTACAGGTAATATTCTGAATACTTACGTTACTGCTACACTAGCCAAAAAGTTGTTAGAACTTATATTGGAGAGGAAGGGCGATCGTTGTACTAGTTTCATCTACTTTTCAGTTATAGGTATCTTAAACTAGCTTTTGCCCGTGGCTTGGCCCGCGAGTAGGTAGGAAATTATCCCACGGAAACGTTAAATGGATCTTTCCAAGAGAATTTTATTCCGTAGTACATTGTGTTCATATAACTATTGGTTTACGTGGCGCACGCCAGTAAACATCCCATGATTTTATCCGACATCTTCAACAATGATAGTCATATTTCAGCCAATTCACACTAAACCATAATTAATTATACACTTAAACTTTCCTCGTTAATCATGCCGTTCATTGGTGAAAACCGTATGAAAATACGTTCAGTAGTTTTTGAGTTTATCGCGTTAAGAAAGATAGACGCGGCGGGGGCACATTGTTTTATAATATGTCGTGAGAGCGATTCGATAAAAAGTTCATAAACTGAAGAGCACTGACGGCTAAATTCACTTGCTACGTCCTAACAATTCAGTTCTCGATAAACTGCGAATGGGGCACAAGTCGTAAGGAAACTGTATTCCAAACTTTCAGTCTCCTTCTCAATGTTCGGCTCTCCATATAAATATACTATTTAATTCAAGATCATAGAGGTATTTTACGATTGTAATTCAATCATGATCAATTAATCGATGTTGATGATGACATCAACATCGATTAATTGCAGCAACAGCTAAATGAATGCCTGTTGCTTGTAGCCCGACAAATACTGTCAAATTGCTCATATCAATCAATCAATCAATCTGCTTCTCTATCTCGATCTAGCCTTTTCCCAAATATGTTGGGGTCGGCTTCCAGTCTAACCGGATGCAGCTGAATACCAGTATTTTACATGGAACGACTGCTTATCTGACCTCCACAACCCAGTTACTGGGTAACACGATACCCCTTGGTAAGATTGGTTGTCAGACTTTCGGGCTCCTGACAACCCGTAACGACTGTCAAATATCCACGAATAACAGCCGTGACTAACGATTTAACGGGCTTTCCGAGGCACGGGAGGAGTCTCGGTATGTAAAGATGGTCACCCATCCACAAACCAGCCCCGGCAAGCGTAGCTTAACCTGATGGATCGACCAGTGCGGCTGTTATTACTTAGCCACGAGCCCCCCCTGAAATACCCCCGCCTGATGAAATTGCTCAATCAGAGTTATTAAGATTGACAGCAAACTGCCGCAAGTTTGAGCATTGACGTCACTAATTGATTTAAATATTTTAGTAACTGTTTATAGAAACTAACCTCAATTCAGTCTGGATTCAGTAAGAAAACACGTGGTACCTATTCTGAAGTAGGTATATTAAATAAGATTGTGCAATAATAACTTAATCTATAATTTGGAGGTATTTACACATATTGGTACAATGCACTATAACTAAATCGAAATCAGAATAAGTTATAAATCATAAATGTAGAATAAAATCGTTCCTATTAGAACTGAAATGAAATTCTAGTTGGAATTTGCTGGTAGGTGAGAATTAATTGAGTGGATTCATTATGGAATGACGTGCTACGTAGGTAGGTACCTACATACATGTAAAACGGCTATTGTTTCAGTCGCTATAAATAAATTATATCAAAACTAAAAGTTTGATGATCTCATACGTTATGCTGAAAAAATTTAATGTGGTGCCTTCAGAAATATTTTAACTGAAAACAATCAAATCTAAAACATTAACCCTATAAACTCCACATCAACCATTGTATCTCACAACAAATGAATAAAAATCACGACTCAACATCCAACTGCAAACGAAAAACGGCATAACTCGTAAAATTAACAAAAAAATTGTCGAATCATAGTGTCGCTTCGGCGATGCGTCAAACTGCGTCGACGTCACGCTGACAAGTGCGCGGGAGTGCCGCCCCCCCTCCCGCGTGAGGCCACGCCCCCGGCGCACGCGCCGCCTACCGGCCATCTAGATTGATCTAGATCTAAATAACGTAAGTTACGTCTCAATGTGAGCTATTGTGCTTTACATGTATTGGTGTGGAAATACAAATATGCATTTAACGAAGTGAATATTTTATTAATTCATGATGTTTGATTTTCAATTTATTTTTATGGATTGAATGTTGACTAGGCCATTGACTTGGCCGAACATGCTACTCATTGAATGTTTCAACTAAACCACTATTACACTGTCCAACGTGTCTTTTAAACATAATCGCTAAAAAGATAACCAAAAACATAACCTAAATTCACAGCTCCACAAAATGTTAGAATAACCGTCATAATAATACATACATTACAGTTAAAAGGAGAGCCACTTGATCACCTGTATGTGGGTAGTTAAGTATACGGAGTGCCTATCAGCGCGCAGAAATATGGAGGCAGCGGGAAAGTTGATACAAAGTAGGATTTTCAGGTACCGTCTGCTCCGCAAGCACTGAAATGTGGACGATATTATTTTTATTAGAACATGTTTGGAGATAAAGGAATACGGGATCTAAATGTGAATAATAAGATGTTTTATACCTTAAAAAGTGCATTGGGATCGTATAAACCTCTATATTGAATATCATTTCGTATAAAATAACAAAACACAGCACATAATGTGGAATAAATGGACAAGCAAATAAATAACGATAAAAAATACCCAAACAAACGATAAAATCGTTATCCTAACGTCTAACCTATAACAAACCAGTTCATTCTATTCATAAACAGACGTAGAAAGAGACAGTTATATATTGCATAATAAGACACAACTCTTCTAAAAACGTTGCACAAATAAACAAAGCCCCAACCGCCCAACAAATTTTCTTACCGACGGTACTCGGGTATCTCGGCTGAAAGATTTCCACCCCGCGTCCGGGGGGGAGGGGGGCCGCGGTCGAGGTGGCGGGGCCTTCGCTCCCTGCCCCTGCAGGCCACCGGGCCAATGGCGGAGCGGCGCGCCCTGGCCCGACCCGGCTCAGTCGCGACTGAACCGCGACCCTTGACACACAAGCGCGTCGCGCGGTCTCTTGCCCTGTGACGGCAACCGGCATCATCACGCACGGAGCGCTAGTATACGGCGGGGTCGGAGGCCCGGGGCTTTGTCCTCCGAGGGCCCCTGACCTCCCGCCTCTCGAACTCGGCTTTCGCGGCAGCTGGCGGGAAGACGAGCTTCTGCCGTCTACGCCCGCGAGTCAGGCCGCGTCGACGCAGAGCGGGTCCTCTGCGACGGATAAAGGCCAGAATGTGGAGTGTGTGGTCTGCGGCGACAAGTCGTCGGGGAAACACTACGGCCAGTTCACTTGTGAGGGTACGTAATCTTGTGTGAAGTGAAAGTGAACTAGTGTCTTAGCGACGGAAATTAGCCGTGTGTCTGTGTGGTGTCCCTATGATTTGAGTGATCGAGGACTCTGGTTCTAGGCTCTTGGTTGTTTGTGCGTGATAACAAGGTTCCGCAAAGGTCATTAGTTAAGTTAGGGCAAAGTTAGACTATTTATGTTACAGGAAATAGGACAAAAATCCAAAAACTTACCAAATTGTTAAGTTAGCCAAAATCGCTGTCAAATGATGCGTAGTAAGCCAAAACTTTTAAAACAACTTGAAAACTTATGGTTTTAAGTGAGAATAACTCAAAATTCGCAAAATATAAAACTCCGACGATAGTAGACCAATGACTTGATACTAAAAACGAAACAAGTTACGCTACGAGAATATTACTTAACTTGATTGATGATCGAACGAAACGCCAATTATCGTATCAAACGGAATTATGACTACGATTTTAGCATTTTTTACGGCGGCTCCAAATTGTATGATAGGTACGCAATGTTCCCAATTTGTGCCTTTTGAAACTGTCATGAATTTGTAATGTAAGTCAATTTCAACATACGCAGTTAGGTATTCTGTCATGTTTAATTCTCATTTTGCTTTAAATGTTATTTTTGATACCGACAAAAATCGGACGGTATAAAATTTAAAAAAAGGTTATAATTAAAGGTTATTAATTATCTTCCCCGTTTGACCTTTAAAATCTCAATTACCGGGACTCGACTCGCGACATTTCTAATCAGAATGCAATAAGACAAAGTTTTCACAAAGTGTCTGTCTCAAAAGATAAGGGGTTCCTCACTTTTATGCAAATTACCGCGAAATTGTTGTTTTTTGACTTATGCCGTTTTGATTTTGTGGTAAAATTGGGCGGCAAGAGAACTTGTGTCGAAGTATTTGTTTAATTACATTTTAAATTGTGATTTTTAATTGATTTCTTAAAAATAATAAGTCCTGGCACGTATCTCTTTATAATGTAACTAAACAAAAACAAGTTGACAAATTTTAAAACATTAGGTACTTTATTAAAGTCACACAGAAAACATAAGAAATCTAAAAAAAAACAGTATGTAATAAAATAAATAAAATCCTCTTCAAAAAAAATTAAACTAAAAAAAAAACACAACAGCATTAAAACTAAAAAAACTAAAAAGATAAAATATCAAGTGAAACGTGTCTCCGTAAACCACAATTACGGGAGCATGTCACCAAATAATTATGTTCAAGTGGCGTAGATGACCGCAAGCGATGTGCTTGGGAACGCCGTTTTTACACTTTATTGTTTCAGAAAAACTGCTTTCTACACATAATCTGATTACTTTGTTAAGCCAAGACTGTTAATCATACTCGTTACTACAATTATTTTCAACGACCAAGTTTCACTAACGTAAGGATTTTTAATTTTGAGGAGATTGAGGAATTAGAAGGTCTATCTAGAGTTCTAGACGATGTTCTCATTGTTATTTGCACTTGATAGTAGCTTGCGGGTATCTAGTGGAATTGATGATGAATTGAAGGTGAATACTGATAAAAAAAATACTTATTGGGTGATAGATGGTTTTTTTTTGCTGTAGGTATTCGACGACTTGTGCCTGGTTTTAATTGTAATTAATCATTAACATTTTTGAAAAAAATAATTTGGCTTTCTTCTTTGGCATTTGGGCACTTACCTACATCACAGATTTAAAATGGGGTTAGTTTATAGATATTTAAAGAAATGCAGATACAGTCACTGCAACGTTAATTTCAGTAAGAGCCACCTACTTAGTTACACCTAGTGACTTTAATATCAGTTTTTACTTTAATTATATTTTAGTCAAAATAAAAAAAACCGAACCAACCAAACTAAAAATTAACAAAATTGTTTTTGATTCCGCAAAAAATACAAAATAAACAGGCGCCAGAGCCGCGATAGTAACCCGACCCGTTGATGACATAATAGTTGGCATCAAGTGTAGTCATTACATTGGTCTCAGCCTTGACCCTCGGTCCTCGGGTGAGCCAACCTGCATGAACCATACTTTCGTGATATGCGCTTGTAAACAAAACGCTTTCAAAAGGGACGCTCTCTTTGTTGTCGTTGTTTCTTTACTTTTTAGTTTTCATAACCTGTTCTTTTTTATTTTTAGTTGATTCGGCATTCACAATACAAAATGCAACTAGTTTTTGGATGTCATGCTGGTTTTAGGTGTCAATGTCAAATTATAAAGACATTGAAAGAAAAAAGAAATTTATGGTTTGAATATTGTATTTTAAAAATCCTTTTGCAGTAGATAGGTGATTTTCTCTGTCGGTTAGGTCTTACTGAATACTTGTCGAATGTTCATGCACTATAATTATTTAGGACGTAGGTACTGCTCATAGTTATTAAATTTACATAAACAAGATTATAAGTTTTTAACAGTATCGGAAAGTTTCAAGACTATCTTGCGCATTTTGCTTTCATCGATTTGCACATAGAGAATCCATTACGGACTTTGACTAAAGTACATAATTTCCCTAATTTTCGCCAAGAGGAGAGTATTCTTCACCTGACATTCTGCATTCTACAAAATAACTGAAATAATGGTCTGTCTGTTATTTTCAAACACTCCGATATGCTAGGACATAAAATGGATAATAAAAAAAATCAAAACTGTTTTAATGACCTACAGCTGGACTAGAGTTGACACTTCTTGAGAGAGATGTATATCCATCAATGGACTGCAAAAAGCCGTGTCAATTTGAATAAAATTAGTCAGCGTCAACGTTTTTAGTTGTGGCCATTAAACAACTTTAATCAATAGTGTTGTATTCACTGCCTCCAACTTTTGGAAATAGATAATACGCATTTCTATCTTCACATAAGTAGCACCCACTACAGACACTACCACTATTATATATGTATCTACTCAGTGCACATAGTCCATACAACTACTGCATTGTCTTTCTAACGTGTCAGAATTAAAACTGTTAATTCACACAATAGTCACTGTTGCCGTTGGTATTTCAGCTTTTGTTGGTTGCGCAACCATGATAGCTGGCTTACAGGTTGTCAGTCAACTTTCAAATGAGATTATGAAATGTATAAGAGAACTTGTAAGTATGTTGAGGATATATAGGAAGTAGATACTTGTCGACGATATTGTTTAGAAGTGATAGAAGATGACTCTGATGAAAGCTTTTCATTAATTGTTCTTGCGACATTTTCCTCTGTTTAAAAGGTCGTGTAGCTAGAAGTTTATTTAAATATGAATGCTTCCTTATTGCAAGATACAATTTATTGCAGTTTCTTTCTATAGCAAATATTTTAGGACGCGGTACAATTAAATTCTCTCTAGTAGCTTTAAGGGTAGCAATCAAACTGGGAGCTTTGTAATTCTAATCTTGCTACAGACTTTTAATCAGCTCTTAAATAAAATATTGCGATTCCAAATTCCCCTTGCTATTTTTCTCTATTCCATTCATTCCTAATTTATCAACTCCATATTCTAATTTAGTCAACAATACTAGCTTCGCTCTGCCATTCACCTCACCGCTTTTATCACTCCGCAACAGAGTTCAAGCTTAAATTATTCCAAAATAAAGCCAAGTATCCGGTACATTTTTTACAAAACTAATTGGTCGCAAACTATTTTCGTCATGTTATCGATATAGGCAGACCTGGCGCCAGTAAGGTCCTGACCTTTGATATCAAACGCCTCGGAGCCGATAAATGTAATTTAAACTAGAAAATTCATTATGCTTTGTCTGTCATCGGACTATGATTACGTAATTCTGAAAATGTCACGCGTATTGTGAATGAGAATGGTAGGATGTTTGGTGGAATTTATAAATTTGGTATTTTTTTATCAGGAAGCTTCGTAAGTCAGTAGCGTCATCGATAAGTTATTTCGTCTATAATGCGGATAGTTTCTGTTCGTTCTATAAAAACTCGGAGAATGAAATCTGCACTTCTTTATTTTACTATTTAAAATAATTTTTTTTCGGTGGGGCAACTATAACCCTGTGATAGCAGCCCCGACTTACGAGTTGTAGGCCGTGGGTTTCGAACCCTGACGGCGCTTTACTTCATGTAAATTATTTCATCACCACTGCTCTCAAAACGGTGAAGGAAAACATCGTGAACAAACTAGAATGTCCTAGAACCAAAAATTCGAAGACATGTGACCATTGGGCCTGCTTGGTAGACTTGTGTCCCAGAAGAGGGAACGTTACAGGCTAAATTATGCTGAGTATTTTTTATGTATAATAGATCGGTAGCGAAGAGCATTAGCAGTGAGATGTAATATGTTAATTCGAAGATTCTCACGCTGCTCGGGGGTGGTTAAAATAACACTTTTTAAGGCATATTGCCAATTTTGTAGTGCTTCGGGTATATTCGCGGACGCGTAAACTGACGGCTTCGCTGCGATCAGACGCAAGCGTGCAGCATCTTTGTTGCGCAGAGGGCGTGCCAGCTCCAACAGTCTCCTGGTTTTCATTGCTAGCAAACTGGATTGCCCAATTTTACACTTTTTAAGCCAGCTACATGTACCTGCTAATATAGTTGTTTAGACATCGTTTTTTGTAAATATTTCTAACATACCTAGCTTGTAAGAAAATTGTTACTAATAATAAGAGTCCTGGATACTTGAAAATAAATGTTTTATCATTATTATTAATACCACCAGTGCTGATGTCCTTCTTCTTCACATATCTACACATTCCGTATCCTTTCTTTAGATATTGATATCTTCTAAAAGCATGTGTGAAGCTATTGTTTTCTCAAAAACTTTATCATAGAACCAGATTTCATGACTCTCACTGTATCCCGGATACTTGATATTGCTTCACATTTAAAAATTACCCATGACAGATAGGAAATATGCATAATGCAGTCTCAAACACCATTAACGCTCGATGGCTACCATACAAATAATAAGATTTGTTTATCCACTAAATATGTAAAAATCCAACTAAATGCGTACGGTAATATACCACAAATCTACATAAGTTGTACAATATTTCAGCTCCGCTATCACATGATAACTCCCTAAGAGTGTATCGATAAAGCGCATTAGTGTTGTGCTCATAAAGTGTTATTTTGATGTCGACAAATCCACTTTATTAGCGCTCGGACCCCCCGCTGATGGAATTAGAACCCTGTCGAAGTGAGACCGTGCAGTCTCTGAGGTCAACTTGTACTAAAAGTGTTTATAGGCGTTATAACGACAAAGTCCCTGGCCGAAGCGCTTCTTTTGACTTAAATGCTCGCGTCCGTGAGCGACAATAGTGATCGCAGTTGACACCTGGGTGAAGGGATGTGTGGTGTCGATGAATTGTTACTGTCGATAGTTTTTGAGTTTTCGTCACTTCTATTACTTTCTTATAGACCTTCTCATAACAGAGCTAGAAAAGTCAGATACCTAAATTATTCCATCTTATTATTGTTTCGGATTTTTTTAATTTCACACCGTCATATTAAAATTGAATATATTTTCAATCACAAAACATTTACTTTATTATCTTTACTAAGATAACACACCTCGTAGATCTTATTTCGAAAACATCGCTTTGTACTGACGCAAAACACGCAATAAATTATTATTTAAATTTCATTAAACAAAATAAATATCGCAGCAATGAATAACGCCGTCGTGCTATCGACAAGCGGTGGCATCACTATCGACCACTACAACCGGTCAGTTTATGGTATGTTTTGTCCGGCGATACCGTGGCAGTTAACCCTATCTTTACGAGCGACTCTAAACATAAGTGTCTTTCCGAACTTATTTATTTTTATCTCATTCCACTTTTTAAATTGAATCCAAGTTCGGCGCGTGTGTGGTTCTCCTCTTTCCACTAAAACTGTCAATAAAACGCTCGAACGTCTTGAATCATGTTGCCTTTTAATGAAAATTTGACTCTTTTTAATATATTATTTATGTGAATTAAACAAGTACTAGCTACGCCTTAATAAGGTAAACATTCAACCGTGTGACGTTAACGACCATTTTCGAAATTTAAAAGCCGCCATATTGTTAAAGAGTACGCGTGTTTGTCACGTCGTAAATCCAAAATTTATATTTTTTCTTCTCGATAAACGTGAGTAGTTTTATTGGGAATTTATTGTGAATTAATTTTATTGTTGATTTAAAAAGAAAAGTTGGATGCATAATGTTGATTGATTAAGAAAATTATGTATTCGAGTTTCACGATAAAATGGATATCGATGTCCGTTTGTCGATACATTTATATGTAAATCACCAGCCCTTTACGTTGCGTTTTAAATGGTTTATTGTTAAACTGTATTAATATTCATTATTTGCTTCATTAAGCGCTTCAGAGTAACATAAATTAAAACTGAGGTGCCTTTGTGAAGGAAATGCAAGCAATGAAAAAAAAATAATCAACAAAAATTATCGAAATCTATTTCCGACCCATTCTAAAAGCCAATACCGTCTGGTTACAAAGGGAATTCATTTACAATTTAAATTTTTATTCAAATCAATGTTATTTTGCCGTACGAACACTTGACAATAACCAAATATATATATTTAAAGAATTTAAAGGCCTATTTCCATAAAACATCTTGCTCAAAAACATTTAATAGTATTTAACTACAAGTGACAATGCTCTTTTGTTCCTATTTCTATAAAACTATTCAAGTGTCCATCTACGTACGTATATTAAAGTTAATAACAACTGTTCGCAAACACAAGGCTCGTATGTACGTGTGTGTGCCGATACATTCTCAAGAACAGGACCTAGATCATTAAGGCGATCCGATGGGTCATTAAAGCGAGTAATTTTTCATTAGACTCCTTCTTTTGTGCATTCGTGTCTTAATGAAATGATTAAGGGAAGTTGGGTATCGATATGTATGTTGATGGCTATACGTGTATGTGTGCATCACTATTTCGAATGCGTGTTTAAATTTTTTGCAATTAGTTTTGCGATATTTCAGTTTTGTTGCTTTCGTTTTTATTCATGATGCTTTGGGTCATTTAAACACTTTTGCCTTCGAAATTGAGACCACAGTCAGAGTGCTCTAGAAATTCTTTATCATCAAAACCTCCAGTTCTCTTTCATTAAGCTAAATCTCCTAAACCACAAGTTCCATTAAACCTAAAATTACAGACATTAACACAAATAATTACATATTATTTTGCACCTGTATTACGATGTCAAGGCTAAGTCTACCTACCTTACAATCGAGATCTTGGCCTTATATCTACTCGAAGGCCCTAACGACCTGGGTCCTAACTCAGTGATTGATGGATAGCATTAATAACCATCTCGAATAATTGATTTGCTTCTAATTCAATTTTAAGGATACGATTTTAATATACTTTTGCTTTGGTTCATTAAGTGTAAGTTTAATTACTACTTGCCAAGGGGTATCGTGTTATAATCGGTCGATTTTATAGTTCTTCACAAAACCAATCTGCCTAGCCTTTTCCCAATTATATTGGGGTCGGCTTCCAGTCTAACCGGATGCAGCTGAATACCTGTATTTTACATCGAGCGACTGCCTATCTGACCTCCAGAACCCAGTTACTGGGTAACACGATACCCCTTGGTAAGACTGGTTGTTCCGAGCTTCTGACGACCCGTAACGACTGCCAAAGATCCACGAATGACCAAAAACTACGTTAAGCCGTTGGTCCCGGCTGTCATTCGTGGATCGTTGTCAGTCGTTACGGGTCGCCAGAAGTCAGAAAGTCTTACAACCAGTCTTACCAAGGATATTGTATTACCCAGTAACTGGGTTGTGGAGGTCAGATAATAATCGCTTTAAGTATGTAAAATACTGACATTTAGCTGCATCCTAGTTACTGATCCCAACATAATTGAGTAAAGGCTGGTTATTAAAATAAGTATTTGGCGAAACTGTGATAGTACAAAACGCTTTGCAATATACCTCCTTCGATCAAAATAATATCAATGCAAATCCCTTTGCAAAAGGCATTCATTCTTGCAATATTATATGGGTTGATTATCTTACGACAATATAGCTGAATATAACTCTCTGAGAGTGTTATTCTCATTAAATTTAATTCATATTTCTTACAATTCGGATACACCGTTGAATGAAAATGATCACTGTGAAGATGCTATCTTATATTCTTTTTTTTTCTGAATACCATAAAAACATTCAAGCTATCTACAATTAATTATCACCACTACTGCCACAGATACATAAATCTGGTAGAAAAGCGGAAACTCTTGTCCTACAAGACAACAGCACTGGCCACTAAATGAAGATTTAATGGCGTTTAGCTATCTTTATTTATTACACTGGCAACACCGCCAGGTGCTGTAAATACCTACATATTATATCATATTAGGCGATATTATTTTATGTTTATATTTTTAGTTTTAGGAATATCTAATTAACTCTATTTTGTGTTTGGCGGGGAAATATTTTTGTGATTTTTATTTTAATATTACTATGATTCAGACTGTCAAACTATATATTTTTATGATAATTTTAAGATTTTCAGTTGCTTTCAACTCAAGAGCATTGAGTAAATACAATTTTATATCGAATGCCCGCAGCTTCGCCCGCGTGGTTCTAGGAAATTATCCCACGATACCGTGATACCGGAACCCTTTGCCTATGTTACTCCTTATAACATCAGCTATGCTACCATTGAAAGTCCCGTCAAAATCAGTTCAGCCGTTTCGGAACAAACAGGTAGTAACACAGCCAAACATTTTTCTTTAAGTGGGTACCGTACCTATATACTTTCTTATGCATTTTGTAAAAGTTGTTAAAGACACTTCATTTTAAATTATTATATTAGTTATAGACGTTACATAGATAATTTAAACAAGCACAAAAAATAACACATTTTCTTGTCAGTATTTAAATGGCAACGTTTACGTTCGATATGAATGTTGCCAGTTACAAAATTGCAAGTAGGTAATACATGACGAGGTCACGTTCTCAATAAAGGCATTTGAGTAGATGACTGATATTTATTCCTAATCAATTTGATGGGATTTTTATGGCAAAGAACAAAATACTTACATGCCTCGTCATCTGCCTAGCCCATCCCAACTACGTTGGGGTTGGCTTCCAATCTAACCGCATGCAGCTGCATACCAGTATTTTACATGGAGCGACTGCTTATCTGAACTCCACAACCCAATTACTGGCTACCCCGATACCCTTTAGATAGACTGGTTGTCATACTTTCGGGTTTCTGACGACCCGTAACAACTGTTAAAGATACACAAATGATAGAAATACTTACATGCCTATAAATTTAAAATTCCACCTGATGTTTCAACTGCGATAATTGTGTGACGCTCGTCTCTGCATTTGATTTTTTGTTTATCTGTAGAGTTACAAAGAGATTTCTTATTATGTGACGCTTTTTTCGTGACATTACTTAGAGTCACACACCGTGTCGTGTGCATTCCAAGAATTTAAATGAAGTCTTCTTAAATTCCGAGTGCCTCGTTGATCTAGTGGTCGCAAAATCTGCTGCTGGGTCCCGGGTTCGTTTCCCAGGTCAGGCCAATTGTCCCCTGTTACAATACCGGCCTTAAATGTAACTGGCGAAATGTGGGTGTAGGTAATAGGTACACCTCTGTCCAACCCTTTAGGAAACCAGGCGTGATGTTATGTATCATCTAAAATTCCTTACCAACTGTGCAGTACAAGTAACGGATTTATCACAGTTTCAAAAATTTGCTGACCGCGTAAAGTACATTCATGATGAGCTTCATAAGAAAAATAAGCTGATAGTTAACATGAAGATTGACCAAACCTTCTCTCAGCAGAAGCCTGAATTCGAACATGCATATCTACCAAGCCAAGTGTAAAGTAGCGACTTGAAAAACCATGGCAGTTGAGAGTATGTCATGCTCACTTAAATGTCTCTCTGATGGTGGCGCGTGTGTTTGATCATTCGGTTCCCTACAAAATGGTTGAGCTGAATGGTGTTGATCCACGTGAACGGGTGACTTCGGTTGAGACTCATCATCTCCTAACTTCCAGGGTTTAATCATAATATTATATTTAGAATTGTTTCTCAAATTTTATATTGTTCTTATAAATAGAAGCAATAAGCATAATACACCCAGGATTTTCTAATATCTTGATTTAAAAGAGTTGCCTTGAAGTTTCTTGCCCGTTTATTTCCGTAGTTTGAGTTTGGCTTTATTACTTAAGTTTCTCGCATCAAGTCGACCAGTGGTCGATAATCCGTAGAGTCTTCTAAACTGACAGGCAGTAAATAATGTTACCGCTTTCCCGAACAAACCATCCGTTACCTTCATTCTCTCACAAGCCTCATTCATAAATCACAAGGCAACATATGCGCATAATTGCAATTTTAATGAACCTAAATTCTTCAATGAATCTTTTCTATAAATATCAGCAGTACAGCAATATTCAATTGTGTTTATGGTACAATAATGTCGCACGTATGCCCGGTCAGTCGCAAGTTGCATTGCGCAACAGCCCTGCGACTTTTATTGCGGTGATAACTCATTGTGGCTATAATATTCGCTAGTGAAGTCGTAAATGTGATGCATGATGCATGCGATGGGATACCAACCTGCCACTTATACTTTTTCGAACTTTGAACCTGGCTGGTTATAAAATGAAGTGGACATAGTTCTATAGTTTTTGTAGTATCACATTTTAAGTTTCGAGTTACTTATTTTACTACAATTCGACACTGAGAACCCAAAATCATAGCTTATCTGCCAACATCGATTTTATGGTTCTTCAAGGGCAATATCGTAAAAATCAAATTTATATTAGCTTTCACAATTATGTCTAGTCCTCTTAGCCTTTTTCCACGTTGGAGCTGTTTAAAATCAGCTTTTACAGTGATCTTACTATTGTCACGGTTGGTCCGTGGATGGGTAACCATGTTTACGTTTGAAGACCCCTCCGTGCTTCGGAAAGCACGTTAAGCTGGTCCCGGCTGTCATTCGCGAATCTTTGACAGTCGTTACGGGTCGTCACAAGCCCAAAAGTCTGACAACCAGTCTTATCAAGGTGCATCGTATTACCCAGTAACTGGGTTGTGGTAGTCAGATAGGCTCGCTTCCAGTATCATACTGGTATTCAGCTGCTGGTTTGACTGGAAGCCAACCCCAACACAGTTGTAATAAGCAGACGATGATGACATGACTATTCTCTTTCATACCTCATTAAACAAAATGCTTAACTGCCACCACCTCCTTATTTTCTGACTCATAATCCACACCATTTAGCTTCTTGTTTACCAGAATTCCAACTAAAATTTTCTCGTGTCCATCATCTAAACCGCCATTACGGTCAAGCCGGTGTTACATCATATCTCGTGCTATATGTAGGTCAGCAGTAACCTGTAATCTAGGCGTCATTAGTTCGCCAATAATTGTGGACACTACACGTTACTGCCGATGGAGTTCCGCATCTTTGAATACTTCTAAAGTTTTTATATTTAGTGGTAGCATATAGTTAAGTTTGCTTATGTGACAGCTCTTGGATTCTTTATTTGCAACTTTAAACTTTTGCCAGCGTCTACGCCCGCGTGGAGCTTGGAATTTATCCCACGGGAGCGTACTACCGAGATATAAAGTATCAGATGTGTTAAGCCAGGCTATAAGCTATATGTGTGCCAAATTTCATCCTAAATCTGCTCAGCCGTTTTAGCGTGATTGAGTAACAAACATCCAAACTTTCACATTTATAATATTTGACAACCAGTCCACCATATAAAGTAGGATTTTGGTCTTCGTTTTGCCTTTATTTTGATTCTAGTCTTCCTGTTCTTCCTTTTACGTTTTCTGTTGTACTGCACCACCTTCTTCAATGCTAATAGTATTTGCAATATGCTAATAATAAAATATAAAGATAAAAAGATAAATATTTAAAAATTAATAAATGAAAGATAATTTATTTGTCAAACATGCCTTACATACAAATCGAGCATGCAAGATCTTAATTATAAGTAAAAAGTCCTAACATGTTTTGCCTGACGAGGCGAACAATTTTTTCATTCAAAACATTCAAAAAATTAATTCAATAGTTTCACATATTTTCATTATCCTAAGGGGGCACGTCTTCCCTAACGGACGGCGCGCCCCGGTCTACTCCTTGATATGCAATGACCTCTGTAGCACCATGAAACAATACTGTCAATACTTCAATCTATTCTAAAACAGCAGTATATTTTGTTTCATATACTGAACCCAATACAGCAGCAGTAATCGCTTGACGAGTTTATTTCTTTATAATGCGTCAACCATTGCCAAGTTGACATTCAAGCAACCTGTCGGTTTATTCACATTTCGATTGTATTTAATGATATCATACCTAGTTCTTTATTTTACCTACTATTAGTCACCCGTCGAAGATTTAGCAAAAATATTGTTGTTTTTGCAGTTATTTTTGTCTTTGTATACCTATTTGAAAGGTGTTTGTCATTTTAACTTTTATTACATGATGAAAAAGGAAATCTGTAGATGATTCTTGCTAAAAGGTATCAGATCATTCAGTTTGTCAAAGATTCTTGAACTTTTCGTCAAACAACTGGTATCGTTGTTTCTATTAGGATCTGATTATTTCAGACACTGGTAATGGACTAATAGAGGGGCGTTTGGCTAAGTGCTAACAGCCGCACGGCTCAATAGATCAGGTTAAGCTACGTTAGACGCAGTTGGTCCGTGGAAGAGTGACCATCTTACCCCCCGTCGTAACCCCTCCGTGCCTCAGAAAGCAAGTTAAGCAGACAGGTCCCGGCTGATATTCGTGGATCTTTGACAGTCGTTACGGGTCGGCAGCAGACTGATAACCAGTCGGTAGGGGTAGGCGTATATCGTATTTTCCAGTACCTGGGTTGTGGAGCTACATCTGGTAAGACTGGAAGCCGCCCACAACATAGTTGGGAAAAGGCTAGGCAGATGACTAAGGGGTCACCAAAGAGCAAAGATGCAAATGCGGAGCAGCCCTGTTTATCTTCCATTTGCGTTTGAGGATCGTTTTCACCATGTGTGAGAAAGGAAAACCATGCTGTAAACTATGAAGTCTTTCAATTTCAAGTTCATTGGTACAGAAAGAAGAAGAGGTTTACCAGATATTAATACAAGTATGAAAGCACTATAGCTACATAAAATTTCTGTTCCTTTAGAACACCAGTCGTAAATTATGACCAGTATTTCAATGATTTTAATGGCAGTTCATATTAAACAGTTATTTATTCCCTTCTATTAGGAAAATACTGTTAATTTATAGTTGGTATTCAGTTTATATTCGTTTGCCAATTGGTCTTGGTTATTCATGAGAATTTTAAAGTTATAAAATATTGGTTGCTAAGAGGTTAGAGCACCGATTGCTTTTTCATACGCTCGTACTGTATTCTATGCATCTTCTCTTGGGCTCTCATTTCCCTGACCAGACTGATTGCCTACATTTTTCAGTCTTAGCATCATCTTCCCAACTATATTGGGGTCCGCTTCAAGTCAAACCAGCTGCAGCTTGTTGCCACTGTTTTAAATGGAGTGACTGCCTCTCTGACCTCCTCAATCTAGTTATTGGGTAATATAATACCCCCTGGTAAGACAAGTTGTCAGACTCTCGGGCTTCTGACGACCCGTAAAGACAGTCAAAGATCCACGAATGGCAGCGTCATTTTCAGCTGTCCAGTAAGGACCAAGCCCGGGTCGACGGCGCGTTGTGTTTCACGCGCGCCTCAACGAGATGTCAGCACCAACTGGTGGGGTCGGCAAGGACCGATGCCTGCCAGGGGTCGGGTTGTTCGAAAGAAATACCATCGCCCCTGGCACACAGGCAACTGAGGGAACACGGGTAGGTTTTAGGTAGTAAAAGTCTGACACGCCCGCCTGCTCCACCCAGAGCGGGAGAAGTTATTTGATGATTTCCAACGCTCAAAAAAAAAGTGCATTCCATGGCATGGAGGGGTCTTGGTATGAAAAGAGTGTCAGTATCCACGTACCAACCGCATCAAGCGTAGCTTAACTTATTACATAGCCACAAGCCCCGCGATCTCAGCTTGGTCATTAATTGATTCGCCAAAAGATATTTTCCAGGCTTGCTTAGGCAAGCACCAGGAGGCCCACATCAGCAAGTTTATACGTTAAGTTTGTCGCCCAAGTGAACTAAATAAATTCTTCTTGAAAAACACATTACACTCTGGTTACCCGTGATGCACTATATACTTCCTTCCAGTTCACTTTCTCAACAATTCTCGGGATTTATGTCAAAGAATCTAAGCCCGTACCATTGTTTTTATTTTCACTACAAATCTTTGTGTCGATGCACTCTTTATCATCTCGTGTGGAATACAATTTGCAACTGCTGATGTTCCCAACGATAAGTGGTAATTGGGAGGCAGTGTTCCCGAAGAGGTGGTGTGCAGTGCTAGTGGAGAAACGCTGCGGTTGGAACGCAGATATGGTTAGGGATGACAGAATATAGAATGTGTCTTTTTGAGAATAATGTACTGAAATGACATGATGTTAATATTATAACCGGCACATTTTTACTCAAAGATAGTTATATCATTGACATTACATTACAATATATAAGACTAGTAGCTTTATATACTGTAATGTCAACAGTATACTTATGTTAAAAAATAATGCGCAAACAAATAATGCAAAATGAAATGAATTTGGAAATCACCACCTGCACTCAAATCTAATACCAACTCTAACTTTTACATAATTAATACAAAAATATTTTTTTTATATAAAATCCACGAATATTTTCAAACAAGCGTCTAACCCGCCACACGTACCGACAGCCTGCGCTAACCGCACAGCGGCTTATCTGCACACTGGGTACGTGAGCAAGCCTCTAACGGTATCGCAACTAGCAAGAAACCTCGAGCGCTGCGCTTTGTTGCCTAAACACGCTGGATTTTCAGTTGCCTGCTTATTCTTTAGCATCGTCTGGCTGTTTGACGATATTTTTAAAATAATGGTTGTGTTTTGTTTTTTTTGTGGGCTTGTCATAGCAGCTAGCATATCTACCTATTCCAAAAAAGTTATTGTGAAATCTAACTTTTATGATCTTGAGGTTAATCATCTTCTTCCTCAAGCATGCCAGAATCGGCTTTCCTGCTGAAACTTCTTCTCTTTCAAAATCTATTTCTTTACCATCAAAATCTTTCTCAACTAATTTCATTGATATATGCAATTTTCCTGTCTAAAATGGCGTCTAAGTGTATATTTAGAACAATTTTACCCGCACCTTTGGTTCACCAGACATCTTCCAATCTATGGTCACGATTTTGAATGGTGAGATAACTATAATTACTGAGTGCTCTTTGAAGACAACTCGTTCAATGAAATCCGTATATATTGATTTTTATCACTAAATATATCGAACAAAATGTAGAATTTTAGGTTTATTCCTCAAAAAGTCCTCCGTGAACGGTCATTGGCTACTTCAATAGGTACAAATACAATAGTTTCGAAAGACTATTTCCTCATTATTCATTCTGAATAACAAACGCCTTGGGACTACGAACATTAAACAAATACTCAGTAAATAGTTACACAAGAATAAGTTACTAGAAGAAAAAACAAGATATTGTACTTTAAAACGTAGGACTCGGTTAACATTTTACTGTACCTTGCTCCATAAGGAACAAAGTATTTTTACTTTGACATTCATATACGAACAATTTGCGCAGGTAAAATATTACTAACAGACCATAATGTGTGCAATTTGTATAAGGAACTCTTTAGTTGGATAGCTACAAAAAGAAGAAAAAACTGTGGATAATACTATTAATTTGGATAATGTTGTAAACGAAGAGGTGATACAATTTCAAGATAATAAAATAAAAGAAGTTAGTACACAAGCAGAAACAAAACATTGGCAACTTACTGTAATATCTATTAAACATGAATTTACATGAACAGTTACAGTTCCTTATTATCATGATTCTCCTGGTTCTTAACCTAATTTATTTGAGGTCGGTGCAACATGTCATTTTCTTCTATACTTTCTTCTCTATTAGTCTTCTTCTCGATAGTTACCTCCTTTCATCATTCACACAGTCCAACCATCGTTTCTTTAGTTAATAATGATATCTATATAAAAATCTTGGGCCTCTATCTTGAGAGCATTTTCTCTCAATAGTAGAAATATATTTTTTATATTAATTCCACTTAGAAGCAAATACTTAATAGATACTTAAAACTACTCTAATTTTATGACCATATCAAGCTTCATATAAAAGAAACGTGATAGCCATAATTAAATGAACAGTAATTAAAATGAAGAAGTTTACTTTACCTTAGAAAGAAACGATATCTTTTATGGCTCCAATTTTATTTCGGAAGTCAAAACGTTTAAGATATCGAGTCATTCGATTGTAATCTAAGATTACTGGTTCAAATCGATAGATGGGAGTCTCTGCACGATTTGTAGAAGTATCGACTTTCTTTGGGCTTCGAATAAAAGAAAATGGGTGCCTAATGTAACTTGAAACAACTATAAGCTTGGAGTATTGATGATGGGATTCGAAGAGTCTTGCGTATAATTCCCAATACTTAGATACAATTACCAGGGCTACTTAATGAAGACATATTTCTAGTTCTACTAAGTACCAAATATCTATCAGTCTTCTCTCACTATTTTATTAGATTTGTTCTGTACCCACAATTTAATTTTAAATGCATTCGGGCCCAGGTATAAAATTGGCGTTATTATTCTGCATCATTTCGTCGTTCGATCTACGTCTATCCGATACCCAATTTTCTACATTCACAATTTCATTTTCAATGCATTTGTGCCCAAGAACTAAAATTCGCGTTCATACGTTCATTCGTACGTTCACCATTTAGGTCGCCAAAATCACTAAGTACCTCTTAGATCGGTAGGTACCCCAAACAAGCAGCCTCTCACACAGGCTACCGAGGCAATAAGTAACAGATACAACTCCCTTCATTTGTAGATAAACATGGATATTTGATATTTAAATGTACTAATACATAATGATTAGATGTTTGCATAACTTCCGTACAAATGCATGGAGTAGTCCAATGACGGTATTTTATTAGTTTATTGAATAGCCAACAAACATGCTATTTGTACTCTGAATTCCGAAAAAGCATATAAATTTAATTTAATTGGTAAATTGCCTCCTACTTGTGTCAAGATTGAAAATTGCAAGAATACCGTGATTCGGCTTGGTCTAGCCAAAGTGTACCTAAGCTAATATTGTAAACACGCTCGTTGTAATTTACCGTAAATGATTGCGTTCACATGACAACCAAGCTGTTTTTCCAAACAATTTTCTGCAATGACCATAGCTTTTGTATTGATAATTTGATTAATTTTCTTAAACGCCGAACTATGTTTTACTAAGAAATCTCCTTGTGGAACACCAATCGATTCTCAACCTTATGCCATCAAAATTCTAGCATACTTCATTGTGTTTTGACTAAAGGCGCCACGTAGCGCGTTTCAAAGCAAATTGTTTCTTAGTCTAATATTTACGCATAATATATTCATGAGATTGGTCTTAACTGTCTTAAGATCGTTAAGTTGGTATTTTAACTGTTTTATAAATTCGTATATATTTGACGCTTCCATACGAATCGCCGTATTTCGATATCGGGTAGCCATTGATATATGGTAATATGCTAATAGGTTTAAGCATATTAACAAAATAGGCTAACAAGTAATTACTACCGACAATCATAAAGTATAGTAAATTATTAGGATATCCCCATGTTTGCATACGATCACAAAATATGGAAGCTTGTTGACAGTCTCGAATATTTTACACTCTGGTGATGATATACGTACAAACTTCCGAATTTTAAATATGCTGTCGCATCGAAGCCAGATTTATGAAGTGATTATATCGTAAATAGCAATAGAAGTCAGAACCACGTTATCAAAATATTTTAAACTATTCTCAACGAAGTCATTCCATTTGATGATGATAAAAGTGAAAGTGTAAAAATTAACATTACAATTATGAAATCTCTCCCACAGGTTGCAAATCCTTCTTCAAGAGGTCCGTGAGGAGGAATCTGACATACTCCTGCAGGGGGAATAGAAACTGTCCAATCGACCAACACCATAGAAACCAATGCCAGTACTGCAGGCTAAGAAAATGTCTCAAAATGGGCATGAGGAGAGAAGGTGAGTCAAAAATACTTTGAGAAAATTTATAAAATTTTGAAGAAGTCAGCATGAAATTTTCAAGATGTTTACCAGTTCAAAATTTTGGTAAATACATACTAACAAAATTGGCAACGTAGATAGAAGAGCAACTAACATCCATGCCTATATTGAGACATTTCATACGCGTTTTAAACTGAAATTTTCTTTTGTTCACCGGTACTTTTTGTCAGTATGTAAGTATTAGGTGATAAGATACTCTAAATTCGCAAGTTTTTTTGCTTTAGTATGATGACAATATGAATGTTCTCACACCAAATCCTTTACATTTGCGTATTTCGTAGATATTTTGCTATAATTTGCCCTTCCATTAGATGTAAGATCTATTGAACTTTCCTTTTCCTAGTTTTTTTGTTTAACTGCTTCATTCCTTTTATAATTTGAAACTTAAATCTACGTCCATATTTAATTACCACATGAAATTAATTTGATCGAATCATGACCTCATATTCTGTTACGATTATAACAAAATTATTAGTCGGTACTGATAAATTACATAATACATCAATAATACTAGAACATGCGGTGTAACTAACACAAAAAGCTCGCTTTAAAGATACATTGATTGTCACAAGTATAATTAGTGAAATCATTAATCTTGTCGAGTCATTAGTGCAGAGACTGCCCAAGGGCACTGCTCTAAGTAACTGTTGACGATCAATGTTAATATAAAGTTATGGGCTGTAATAGGTTATTATTATGAGGGAATTAATATGGCCGGTTATTGTTTTAAAGACAGCACTGTGATTGATGGTACTCAGGAATTTGTGACCTCTTACGTTTCAAGACGTAGTGATAAGAATTTTGAAACTAACAACAAACTTAATGATTCAAAGTTTGTTCGTTAACGGAGAAAAAGAGGTTTTCTTTTGTTTACTTAAATGCGTAATACTTGCTTGTATTAATAGTTTATTGTCAGGTCAAGGCTGCTCAGAAATGAGTGAGCCTTGACGAACTGTCAGGTTTATGATGTGCGACAAGATTGCTTTTAGTAGCCCATTGAATACAACATTGTGAAAACATTGACTTATGGTGTTTCTTTGATTTTTTTAAAGAACAATGGAAAACTTTAAACTATTGAAGCGTAACTAATACTTTTCCAAATAACCCAACAATAAAATAAACTAAATATTTTCGTATATTATTTGCCTGTTCCACACAACGAAAAAGTTACTGCGCTCTTAATCATTATAAAACAATTCACGTCCGAAAATTCGCGTGTGGCTAAAATTATTTACCCAAAACTCAGAACGGCACAGGTGCACATTTTAAAAGATAACACGCGACCGAAGTAATTTCCTCATGCCATAAAGGAAACGGTCTTGACGGAGGGCACAGAGGTTGAAGAGTTCATAACATGGACGGAACTCCCGCTGAGGCGCTTATTGTAACCCATATAGCCCCAATGGCACCCGTTTGACGACCTCTCACATTAAATTTTTGTTTCTAAACATATTTTTTCTTCGCAAACTATTTCGGCAGCTTAACACCACCTGCCGGTTCTTTATGGACCTCGTTTTAGCGTTATATCTACAATATTTAGTAATTTCCAAATATGATCACCGACTTTAATATCGTTTTCTGTATCTGTGAGTCCTACAAAACTTTTTACGAGTCCCACCTTTGCATCATTAGGGTTGCTCCCTTTGATAATGCAGAGGCCAGCTCGTACCGGAAAGGACACGGTAACCCGCTGCTCTCATTCAACCCTTGAGGACAACATTGAGTATCTCGACCCCGTCATATTTTGGGCAACAAACGATTTGTTTGCCCTCAGAACAATAGAAAGGTGCGAACTCCAGTCTCCTTTTTATACGAGATTAACTGTTAATAGAAAAAAAAGTAAGTGTGCCCCTTTTGTCGCTTTGTAATCGTCTTAGATATCAAACTGGTAGATGCGGAGATTAGTGAAGACCTTTTGTATATTTTTTATAATATTGTTTCACAGTTGGTGGATGTTTTGTAAAACGTTTTAGCTTTGAAACGGTCCATTGAGGATGAAGCTACCACCTAATACGTTTAATTGTGATAGAACTTGATGTAAGAGATACGTTTTTTGTGTGATGTCCGTTCTTTGGCTTATGTAACCGTTGTAAATGAGCGGTCAGTTTTGCTTTTAACCTTTTGTACGTGTAAGTTATCTGTTTGGATACTTTTTGTCGTCATCACAATATGAAATAATATGATGATATGAGGTCTCTATAGTGTTATTCAGATTTAGCTTTCCTACTTTCTCCGTGAACAATATGACAATACATCCTTTTCTAATTACCAGTACTTACTATTCTAACGGTCGATTATTATTACTGGCGGTCCATTCAATTTCAGTCATTAATCCTGGTACATTATTAATCTATCACAGCAGAATGGGGCATAAATGGTCCGTAATTTAAGTACAGTTATCAACCTATGCAAATTCAAATATGAGACAAAGCGTACATATGGATTGATTAATTAAACGCATTACTGGACCGGTTTAAAAGTGCATAAAAGGTGAACATGTAGTATTCCCCGGGTTCGCTCGTCTGTTGAACAATGGAGAAGCACCTTTTGTTCACGGCGCATCAATCACTTCTCATTGTTTGCTATATCTTAATAAGTTTTTGTGTTAGGCCGGTCATTTAGAAAGATTCCGGGTCCCCCCCTAGGCCTGAATTTTAATGGGCGATTTTTGCGGGTAGATTGAAAAGTATCTTCCGTGTTGTTTTTGGTAATGATGAGCGGTATTTTGGGATTTTAATTTTCATTAATATGCAAGGTTTCAACAGTTTTTGACTTGAGTGATGGTTTTTAGATCAGTCATCATTTCAGTCGATTGACGTCCTGCTTGATCGACTGCTGGACATAGGCCTCCCCTAATTTGGGGGGGGGGGGGTTTGCCATAATCGCCACCCTTGGCAAGCGGGTTGGCGATCGCAGTATGGTGGTAAAATGCATAGACAACGCTGCTGCCCATTCTCTAGTAAGTCCCTTAGTCGCCTCCGATCAGAGATCAGTATTATTTTCGATTTCTAAAGTTTTACTTTGTTATACTTCATATTACTCATGGTTCAGGTGTTTTTCATTCACAATAAGTTCTATTACTGAAAATGAGACAGAAAAACAGCATGACTGTGCTATACTTTTTCTGCTTGATTTTAGACTCACCATTTCTTAACTCATGTACAGTTCACTTAGCAACAAAAGTTTCAAGCTCCCTTTACCTTTCAGTTCCAATGCCATCACAAATTAATCCATGCACAAATGACCACTGACCATACACAATATGATGCATTGTCCCGAGCTTGTCAAAAACATCATCTTTGCGTTCCCAGGGCACGATCGAAGGGGCAAAATTGCAATATTTGTCCCTTACGCCTTAAACACGCCTTTACGTCACAATGACGTAGGTTCTTAGAGGGTGTGTTTTCGGACACCTGGTTATTATGGGTCAACTGACCGTAAGGACCGTATAGCCCAGGTTTGTTTGGATTAGACCAGTTCTAGTTTTGCAAATATTGAAGCGTGAGAAATGTAACGTTTTTGCTTTTTGCTACTAATGGACTGTGGTTATGATTTATGACACGGTATTATGGGTTGAACTGATGCATTTAGTTTTGGTCGAAAGCATGGGATTTAGGATTAAATAGATTTTGGTGTTCATGAAATGGATACCGACAGTTAATATAGGTTTTTACTTGTGTTGGTTAAGTAGATTCAGTTTAGATTTTTATGAAAACGTAAAAAGGAATTTCCTACAATGTTAAACCAAACTGACCTCAACGATAACACATAGCACGTTACAAATAACGTTTCATACGGTTTTACCCACAGATTGATCCAACTTAATCGTGTCAACAATCAGTACGAACGCTTTGGATGACGAGAATAACTCAGCACATACAGACCGCCTCTGTGTGCGTCATAGCCGAAAGATTATATCGCTTCTAGTGAGCATAATAACTGTGACATGTCTTACGACGCTCTCGTACTGCGTGTAATGGCCTCTTTCTCGGAAAAACAGACTCTTACCGACCAACATAAAGATACAATCGCAACGCACGTTTTCCCACGGACCGTCGCGAAAACATCCCCAACCCTAGTGGACACTGGTCAGAAGTTACAATACTACCAAAACATTAATTAAAAGGCGAAACATAAACCAGTTTTTGGCAAGGTGCACGACCCTTCGATACCAGCTAAGCTAATTATATTTCCGCACGTTTTATCACGCATTTGCATGAGAATCGGGGACACAACTACAATAGAAAACGCCACGCTAATCTCTTCTACATAGTAAAGGTTTTTGTACGCAGGTATACGGACGGGTCTCCGCTCAATAGTTGTTAGAAACTTGATAGGTTTTCACTATAAACATTGGCTTTACAGTGTACGGTAGTGAATATTAAATTTCACATTGCGATGAAAGGAGATTTCATCGAGTTATTGTGCCCTTAAAATAGATAGGCACTTAAATATCACAGTATTTATGTCATGCTCGTGCACTTTTCCTTATGGCGTACTCCAAAGTACAAGGCAGCATGGGGTCACGTACGAAGATATTGGATTTAAAGATTGCAATTCATAGTACACAAATACTCGGGTCAAACTTCACAATCGATGGAACCGTTCGCAATAGACGAGTTTTACAAAATCATAAACTCGGCGTAGAATTACACATTGAATTTGTTAACAGTATCAAAATTACTTTTACGATATAAAGGCTAGCTTCGACGGCACGCTTCCACACAACCTTTATTAAATCTAAACCCATTCAATATGATCAAAAGGCTATTTTAACATAAAAAGGTGGTCAAGTCCCAACAAATTCAGGTGTACAAAATCCATTTCGAACAAATCGTAAACTCTGAAGCGAAATGGCGTCACAAAAAGGAATCAAAGTGTAAAATCATTTGTGTTGGATTAAAAAAGGAGCTAGCGAACGAGCGTGAGATGTATACCACTATCAATCAACCGGTGATTTATATTCGTCCGTATGATGTATCGCCGAGCGCGCCACACGAAATGGTAAAAGTATCCGATAATTAACTTTTTAAAATTTGACGGACGCCTTCATCTCGGTCAGAGGAATAAACCTTTTATTTTGGTGTAAAAAGATGAACAAGTATTATCGCCGAATGTGGCAGATTGTTAAATTCCTTTGTCTGTATAGTAGATGATGAAAAAACCTGTTGCTTACGACAAACACGCTAGTATGCGGAATGTGTCTATGGTATCAATTGGCGCCAACAATAGATTTGTTATTTAATCATTCAAATATGTTCATACATTATGTTTATTACGTTGTATTAATTAATTGCAAAATTTTTGTCGGTATATTTCGACGAATATGGTGTGAAAGCTGATATTAATGTTATCAATTGTGTGATCAAAGGCGACTGACTGACCTGTCAAATGATGTAATATTTAAACTTAGTTGTTGTTCGCAGAGGATTATTAATAATTCATTGGCATATCCTTATTAAACGAATTAATAATCAATTATAAGAATTCTTTAACCATAAAAGGAGTTAATCGACGTTAAAGTCGACGAAAGTGCAGATGATAATTTTGAAGCAGCCACATAACTAAGAAGAAATTCCAAAGTTGATAAAAGATTAACGAATTGTAAATTCACCATTCATCAACCTGTACCCAACATGGCACTGTATGGCCCGTCAAAATATTCTACAGGGGGTTCCTCAATAGCGTTCCACTTGCCGGCACGGGATCGAACGTGGACCCCTGCGGCGCGAAGCCCGTTCCTAACGAACTGTGTAGGTGATTTATCTGTACGTACTCTCACACTCCCGATACTAATTCCTTTACGATGTGTGATGTTGGTTCTTGAAATATATCTGCAGCAGATTTAATATCTAATTTACGTTTATCGGCATGTATTTTAGTGTTTAGTTCTTCGTTTTCTTTAAGATTTTATTTATTTTATTTTATGTCAATGGAGGCACTAATCACTATAACAATGACATATGTTTAAATTCAGCAACAGCAAGATAATCAATCAAGTTTAACTCAATTGGGTTTATGTTATTGCTCAACATCGTCATTTTCCGTTCATCGTCTCCCGTAGCATCACTGTCATCTTAAACTCCAGTAGCTACTCTCCAAACATGTATTCCTCTACCAAAAATGTATATAACTCCAACTAGTTGTGCAGAAAATAACGCAAAACATTTTGCCAACCACGTGAAAGGTCGTCTAAATCAACATTGATAGGGCTCCTACAGGTGAAATTTTCTCACAGCCAACTCGTTCCGTTCTAACGTCGTATAATCTTGAATACTTGAGAGTAATGCACGGTCTGCATGTATATTGGTTACTACGTTAGTAGTCTCAGCAAACCTGTTCCGTCTGGTCGTGCCCTCTGTACCGTATCCAGCTACAGCACATCTGCATCCAACATTATAGTTTCACTTTATATTTAAACATCATTGCGTATGATTTTATGAACTTCACAAACTGTAGAGTCTGTCTCGGAATTTAAAATTTCCATGTCATCAGACCAGATACTAATCAAGGTCACAGAATGCCAACAAATGCGGTTTCTTCATATTATATATTGCTGACAGCTTAATGGAATAGCAAAGCTCCCATCAAAATCATAGATTACGAACAAATAAACACAACAGATCAAGATATCGAAAAACAAAAACTAATTTAATATGTTAATGTCAGTGATGGCTCAATAAAATTAACGATAACAGTCCTTAATAATCATGACCGTATTTTAAATTGAAACAACTTTTTCTCCCGACCTGTCGCTTGGAATTCATCTAGCGTCCGCATCTCTATATGTCAGTCCGTCTGTACGTCCATCATTACACGTGAATCATCCTCGGTATCGTGCGCTGAGAATTTCGTGAGGTCACAGTTTACTATAGCGGTTTAGGCGCCCTGCGGTCGTTTGCCTGACAGAGACGGCGCCATCCAACTGTCCATATGCTTGAAAAGGATACGGTATGTCTTCTCTGTCTAACGCCGACCGTTTCGTGACCCCACAGCTAATCACATATCTGCAAGCGTATTATGATTATCGCAAGGCTTCGTTTCGTCTTCGTCGCTCGTACGTTGTTGTGGTCAGTGACTCTGTACATGCTGCCTTCGTTTTATTTCTCTCTAACATCTTTTATATGCACAATTTGCTTTAAGATATCTTGAAAATTTATTATACTTCTTAGTAGCTTCTTGTGGATTTATTAATGCTCTTTTGTTGTCAGACATAAGTAAATATGGATTAAATGTGGGTTAATGTCGTTTGTAACATGTTAAGTAACATGCGCATTAATGTCGTCGTCAGTTTCCGATACATTTGCACGTTCATTTATCAGCGCATGGGTGTAACGAAACAGATTTACCTGTTGCCAGCATGACATAAATCTCTCGCGGCATTTAATAAGTCGATAATTACAAAAACCCGACGCGAGCTAATGGGGTTGTGGAGTGCTCAACAGGAATGCGCTTAATTCTCAGCACGTGCCTCCCAATAGCTTTATTATACAAATCTTGAACGTTTCCCAACCAACTTTATCTTAACGATAACTTTAATTATTTGATTTGGTACTGTTTTGATGTCTTCCGTGTCCGGTTTTTAGTGTTCATTTAGATATGCAGTTCTCGGTGGGCGGCTTTGTTTACATTCCTTAGAGTTAACGACTTTCTATTGAATGTCGATATCGTCACCAACATTCCTTTTCGCTTAAGAGAATCTATATCTACCGCTGGGTGCAACAAATCAAAATCGTATGTTTATCTTTCCATGTTGCAGTAATCGAGGTTCTAATCGTGTGTCCCATCCGTCACTGACTTTGCGTCTACTACTTTCTACATTAGTAACAGACAAATCTCTAATCTGTATATTAGAAACAATATTTCTCACTGTCGTAAAACCCGAGAATTTCCTAATGATATCAAAACACAACCGTTAGAGCAACAAAAGGTGGATGGTCGACCATTTGTCGGTGTTCAAGAGTCGGGCGACAAGTCGCGTGCTAGTCTCTTGTTGAAAAATGTCCGACATAAATAACGGATTATCAAGTTGTATCGAGTCGTAACGAGATAGTGGCTAACAACTAAAATAAATAGGCGAACGGTAAATGAAGTTGTGTACCAAACTTTACAATTTAAAACGTACAGATGATGTATAATATGTATCTTTTAAAGTAAGTAATGACTGCGAGTTGCCTTCGTTAATGTTACAATTTATTGCTGGATATTTATACGTTGTTACATCGGTCGTTTTGTGAGCCATTAGCCGTGAAATGTTATCTTGATTAGTGTTTATGTATTGATGGATGAGATAACTTATTTAGATGACATTATAGTCTTCAGTGGTGGTTTTGTTCTTTAATGGCTCTTCTTGTTGTATTGTGTTTGTTGATTCTGGTGGAGCTTAGTTTCGATCTTCGATTTAGTTAAAACAACTTCAAGATCACTTCTGATCATTACATCTTTAATATTAGATTAATGTTCAAGTCTTTTGAATTCATGTGTGATGCTTAACCCTGCTATATGAAACGTATCTATCTTAGATAAGCCTCTATGAATTCTTACACCAACATTACCTCCTCCTTTACTTATTCGTGACAAGCTTCTTAAAGTAAATTGTGTATGGGTATCATCAACACTTAATTCTTCAATGACTCCTTCCTTCTCCGCTATCTTTGCAAAAATGTAAAACAGCAAAGTTTATATTGTAAGAGGAATTTTAATTATTACGTAGGACTATAATATTATTGCTACTTCTTGGGAAATAATTAACATGGTTCTATAACGATTATAACTTCATTCTTTGTCACTTCGCCTTGTCATGTGGCACGTGTTACTCATTCTTTACATCTAAGAGGGTTAGCAGAAGCCTAAGGCAGTTTTATCGCTTTTGGTGCAAAGGATTAGTGCGGTTTATTGTCTTGTCTTGAAAACCTCAAGATTCTTCAATTAGCTGTTAAATCTCAGATCAGCACGGGTTAATTGCGTAGCGTCAGCCAGAATCACAATGATTTTGAAGAATATGGCTAAGTCATGGCTTCATATGTTCGAAATATTGGTCTACATAACAACATCAATAACGCAAAAATATTGTTGAAATGTTAAAATGAAAGCCATTCCGATTGTCACTGTGTTACGCAACTGCACCGCAGTAGGTAGTTGTGATTTTCTTAAACCAAATAACAGCCAATCGTTTTAGTTACCACGAGATTCAATTTAACTGAAGTCACAGTTAAATTGAATGGATTTTCAGTACTCACTAGACATTCAAAAATATTTAGTTAAATGTTTTGTTTTCTTGAGCATTATTGTTATTATGTGACAATTACAGAACAATTACTTGTAATAAGACTACCTGAGCGTTATGTTTATGGTATTTCCCTCTTGTTAATGTAGTTTTCTGTGCTGGATTTGGTCTCGTACCTTGCAGCTAGCGTTGTGTTGTCACTTCTAGTCTCAATATGTCTCAGTTGTCAATTCCAAAGACAGTCGTGACATTTTCTGAGCAACTATTTCATATCACCGTACGTTTCACGAAAGAATTTCCTTTACAGTTAGGTGGTCTCCCCTGTTTGTAGAGTGAATAATACTCTATTAAATTAAGGGGAATCTAGTCGCGGGCTCGAACTCACTGGTGGGCCTGCCTAAAAAGCACGCTGTTTCACCAGGCATCGTGCCCGGCAGAGGTAGTATCAGTGAGGAGCATTAAGATGCCAGTCTACACACACAAAGTTATTGAGTGAGATGCAGGATCATTTATAATACAACAGGCGCGTAAAAAATTAAGAAAAGTCCTTTGGAAGATCGGGTTTAATGAAAAAACTGCTGCATAAATCAATGACTAATTAAGTTAATTGAACTTTTAGATATTTGAGCTTTGTCGATACTGACTCGGTTTCGGAGATTTTACACTTCTTTTATTATTTAAACACGCCCGAAGTTAGGTTAAATTAGCAAGAAAAACTAATCTTTGTAGGATCCTAACTTTTTAATGGCTTTTTATTTTATTATTCTGTTTCCGTACAGACAATGTTAATAATGAGACAAAACCATACCATGTTTAATTTTTGATGTACATTGTCGACCAGTGGAGTAATGTACTCCCGAAGTTTGTATGGAAAAAATGTCGAGAGGATTCACTTTAGAACATTGAATTTTCGTGCTACCAACATTACAGTGAAGGGATTCTTTCTTGAATTGCACTCAACTAATTGTTCTTGATGCCAACCAAAAAATCTTGGATTTTAGTAATATGGCTAAATTGGTAGCCTTATACTTACAGCTTTTTAACTGTTATGCTTAGATGACCATCAGCTTTTAGTCTATCATTAAGGCGCATTCTTGGAATCTATCATCGCTCTTAATTAAATGAATGCTTAACACATCATTTAAATAATTCACTCGCCATTCGGAAATAAACGTCATTCTAAAGATTTCTCTATGATTAAATAAACATAACGCTATTTAGGTTTCTGCTAAAGCTCTTAATTTAAACAGCATAAACGGTAACATGCATATAAAACACATCTTTAAAAACAAAATGACATAAATCCTACTAACACGATTTTGAACAATCAACTCTAATTATGCTGATTCTGGTTCAATTTTTAATAAACTTTAAATCTTCGAATAAGGACCTAAGTCTTTTTACTCCTACGTACAATTTTTGCGTGGTATCAAAATGTTGGAATCTAAATTGGGCCCTAGTTTAGTTTTATTAATATTTGTTATGCAAACACAAGTTTATTGAGAATCAATTTAATAGTTATTCTTCTTGGCATCCATCAGTTCACTGGAACAAATTAGTACAGGGCCGGTAATTTAGGGTTGTGCGGACTGGGAAAAGTAACTATGATTTAATTAAATAATGCCATCGATAAAGGCCTGGATTATGTGGCTTGGTCCCTAAATGTCATTGTGCACTAGATGCGGGGTAGAACACACTTGCAATGGAAATGCCATTCATTTTGACAGTCCAACCTCATTCATTGCGCTAATTACGTTGCTTCGCATACGATTTTTTCTAACATATCAAGCAGTGGATTTGGAATATCCTACCAAATCCTTTTGATTGTGATTGAAAGTATGTGCCGCGATTAGCGTGCTGGTTCTCCACTTCTTTATTTATTTGTTTATATATGCTTTATTGTACACTAGAAAATACATTACAAAGATAAAACACTCAACACTAGAAACATACAATGGGCGGCCTTATCGCTTTCTGCGATCTCTTCTAGGGAACCTTGGAATGGACAGTGATTGCGTGGACATAAAAATGGGGTTGTCATTGGTGCAAAATATAGATACGATTTACTATAATAGATCACCATTTCAGCCGAAGACGTCCACTGCTGGATATAGGCCTCCTCCAAACGGGGAGCGGATTGCCATAATCGCCACGCTTGGTAGGCGGGTTGGCGATCGCAGTATAGTGGTAAAATGCATAGAGAACGCTGCTGCCCATTCTCTGGTAAGCCCCTTAGTCGCCTTCTACGATACCCATGGGAAGAAATGGGATGGTGCTGCTATTCTTTTACGTCCGGCACCACACGGAACCGGATATATTTATACCATACACCGTGAAATTTTAATGGTTGTTTTCCCGCAGCGAAATGGTTTTGTCTTGGTAATACAATCGTTTTATAAACAAATAAAATATTAGAAACAAAAAATTGCAGATTAACCATTGTGAAAAATCACCACGTACGAGAGTTTATTTTGCTTTGAACATTTATGCATCGCTGTTGCCTTTGTCGGCGCTGCGTGCGATTCGAGTAGTACCTACAAGTTACCTCTAGTGTTACTATTGAGCAGTGTTTTATCGAGTTGACGAACATTTTTTTAAATAATATTAAAACAAAAATATCATTATTTTTTTTGTTTTTACTCTATGCTTCGAAAGTACTCCATCAGGCAAGTTGTTCTGCCGCGGAAAAACAACCGTTAAAATTTCACGGTGTATAATAGATACATAGATATATTAATATATATCTCTTCTTTCTTTTGTAACATTCTTGTCAGAGCGGTCCTGGTCTTCATGAAGTTTCTTGTCTAGGGGCGCTCATGTGATCCGCTTGTAGGTCTTGGATTTCAACCCAGACAGGAGGTTCACTTTGTTTAAATAATTACATCACACTGCTCTCAAAACCGTGAAGGAAAACATCGTGAGGAAACCGGCATGTCTTAGAGCCAAAAAATCAAAAACATGTGAAATCTACTAACCCACAATGGGTCGTGGTAGATTACAGCCCCCTCCCTCTCGAAGCGAGGAGTTCTATGTCCTATCAGTAGGGACATTATACGCCGATTATGCAATGTGAGATTCTCCTTACTGTAAGTAAAAAGCTTACTAAGATTTTTGCAGTAGGTACCACCTAGTCAGGTAAACGAAAATACTCGATCTGAAAGTAAATAGTTTCAATTATTTTTTTGTGAAATCTATTCACAAAGCAGAAGTCGAGACTGGTCCACTTAAAGAGGAAAATGCGATCAAAACTGAACAAACGAAAGTATCCAACTTACCTACTCATATTTCTGTTAACAATTTCGATACGTGTTAAAGCCAACACGCTATTATAAAACTATATTTATAGGACTTACTGGATAAAGAGGCTTGTGGCTAAGTAATAACAGCAATAAGTTACGCTTGCCGCGGTTTGGCCGAGGATGGGTGACTATCTTTACATAACAAGACCCCTCCGTGCCTCGCAACGCGCGTTTTCCGATTTTAGGCTGTTGTCATTCGTACATCTGTGACAGTCGTTACGGGTCGTCAGAAGCCCGAAATTCTGACATTCTTTCTTACCAAGATGTATCGAATTACGCAGTAGAGTTGTGGAATTCAGATAGGCAGTCGCTCTATGTAAAATACTAGTACTCATCTGCATCTGGTCGGACTGCAAGCCGACCCTAACATAGTTGGGAAGAGGCTAGGCAAATTATATTTTTTCATAGTACCTACTGGATTTACTAAAGGACGATTTGATCCAAAACGAATGGTTTTAAACTCTAAAATGTACTGAATGTAGTCGTTCATACCATCATCATGGTCATCACCATCATTGGCAAGCTCGTTCCTCTCTCTGCTGGACCTCAATTCTCTATCGTTTTAATGATTCCCCGCGGAATCTTACTACGTTCAAACTACGTCAATATCGTGTTTTGTAAATGTAACGTTAAGGAATCGAAATGTCATGTTCTGTATGTTTCAAGACAATTTGTCGAATGGAATGGAATCATTATAACGATACAGAATTGCGGCCCTGATGTCGTGTGTGATCTAAGAAATTGACGTGGTTTCGAAGAGAGGAATCGTTAAGTGGTCATAGTGAATTACGGCGCTGAGTACAGGCCTCCCACCTTTTGTGCCATGCGTCCCTGTTGCTTATCGTCATATGTTCGAAAAATTTATCTGCTCAACAACGTAATGAATGTTGTTGAATTGTCAAAATGAAAACCATTCCTACTGTTAGTGTGTTACACAATTAGCCCTCTAGTCTGTGCGACTCTCGTAGTTCATATATTGAAGTTCAAAGTTGATAAAATACACCTTAGTAGGTCAGCGCATCTCCTTTCTATTACTAACCTTTTCCCTTCAGCTGAGGCACTATTACAAGTTTATTTACACTCGATTTCTATGTCTTAGTGCGCTTTATTGTTTAAAGCTCTCGTATCTTTACGAATATCAAAATGTTTCTTAGCTTGAGTTCCACTTTCCATCCTTGACAAGACTTTATTAGCAAAATCTCTTTTCAGAGGTTTTTCTTAGTACTATGTTTTGGCCGACTGGGCTACCGCGTAATTCCAACATGTTTGTTGCCCAGAAATTAACCCAATATCTAGAATACTGCTTGATGACAGAAATGAGATCAGTGGTGGTTCGGACCGGGACAGGCGCTTTTGTGGAGCAAATTATTTCTCAAAACGGTGAAAGGAATCATCACGAGGAAACCGGCATTTCCTAGAAAAAAATATTCGAAGACATGTGACATCTAACAACCGCACTGCGCTCGCGTGGTGGATTTACGGCCCATTCCCTCTCAAGGAGAGGAGGCCTGTGTTCCAGCAGTGGGAACGTTACGGGCTGTTTATGTGTGTGTTGATTTAGCTGGCATTTTCCGACTCTAACAAGGAACTGTAACATCTTGCATAAGACTCCTTCTCTTCTGGGCATGCTCGTTCCATCATAGACCTCATGCGTCGCTTTACATCAGGCGAGATCGAGGTCAAGAGCAGGCTAATTCAGAAATAAAAAAATAGTCATAAAAGCTTACGTAAATATCAAAACTGGCCAAGAGTGCGTTTCGACAACCCTGCCATAATTGTGGGGCATTTAAATAGTTATAAACGATACAACAACTACAGTTACTTTATCCTTATGACAATCGTTAATTGTAGCAAATTATACTTTGGAATATGCTCTTGAGAACGGCGATCGATATTGAGTCATTGAGTCAATAAATACGAGTAACTAATACTCCGATTAGTTGACTCGACGAGTTGTGGTGTCCTAGAACTTTTGGTAGACTTTTTGAAAATGAAGGAAAACTATAGCTTTAGCTTTGTAAGTAATGAAGCACAATAGGCACAAGTCTGCCTGTGCCTAGCTTTTCCCCAACAAAGTATGTTGGGGTCGGCGTCCAGTTTCTGACCTCCACTCCCCAGTTACCGAGTAATACGATACCTCTTGGTATGACTGGTGGTCAGACTTTCGGGGGACTTTACGACCCGTAATGACTGTCAAAGATCCACAAACGACACCCGTGACCAACGGCTTAACGTGCTTTCCGAGGCACGGAGGGGTTTTCGTATGTAGAGGTAGTCGCTTCTTATTAAGCGTAGCTTAAACCACAAGCCCCTCTAACATAAGGCACAACTAACAACACAAATCTTTAAAAAAACTGTAATTAAGGATCTTTAACTTTATGGTCTGTTGTCGTCAATATGCTGTGTACAAGCGTGGTATACAAAATGGTGCCTTCTTAACTTTAGTCCTAAAATGGGCCAGCAATAACAGTAGGGCAATATAGGTTATGATCATTTTGCATGTGTGTGTCAAGTTGTTATTCCAAATACTAGTTATAAGTTAGCTGGTGGCGGGTGGGAGCGAGATTGGCTGGGCTGGTTCCTGGTACCACCTTCCAGACCCAGAGCGCTGATCACCAGCAGTGTCCCCTTTGGGGGAGATCCTGCTAAGGTTTGCATCCCACGTTAAGGTAACTGGGTACTTTTTGAGGGTGTAATATTTCGAAGATGTACTCGTAGAGGCGCGCTTAGTCGTTCTTTTTTTTTTAAACAGGCAGAAATTGCATCAAAATCAATGGATACTATAAAATAAATTCACATGTGTCCGTTCATCGTTAGTCATTGTGTGAAAAGGCCATACTTTTACGAGCTTAACCGTTTTTCTTTATGGCGCGAAAATGATTGAATGTTTTTTTATGTTTAATGGCGCCAGTTCGATAATCAAACCGGTTATTTGTATTTGTTTTTTTTTAAAGAGCCCTAAGAAGGATAGAACGATAACCTTTCACCTAAGCTGCCAGCATTATTGACCGCATTCTTTAAAATTCAAACGTAACTTTTTGATGTTTTATTTGCCTTCATTTTAGTAGGTCGTTAGATAACCTAGTTGCTATTATATTCCTCCTAGTGCTCAATAGGTACCTTGTTAAGACTGACTAATAATAATACTTTATTGTTGCCATATTATTGCGGTTTAGTGCTAAATAATGTATGTAGTCCGTAGAACAGTGGTGGCCCAATGGGATCGGCCTAGACTAAAGAGTTGTTGGTCAAGAATTCGCACACGAACAGGCATTTTACTTTATGATTCTTTTCATCACCATTGCACTCAAAACGGTGAAGAAAACACCGTGAGTGAACCGGAATGTCCTAGAACCAAAAAATCGAAGACATGTGGCATCCACCAACCCGCACTGGGCCCCGTTGGTGGATTAGCCCACCCACTGTTACAAAAAGTTGTGTCTGGCTGTGTCTCAGACGTGGAAACATTTTAGGTTATGATTATTTCCGTATACAACTAGTCTAGCCAGCTTACTCAGGAACTGGGTTGTGGAGGTCAGATAGGCACTTATTTTATTTAAAATACTAGTAATCAACTGCCCGGTTAGACCGGGAGCCGACCCCAACAGAGTAGGAAAAAGGCTAGGCAGATGATGATGATATTATGTCCGTAGTTGACAACTATGAGTAATTTTTAACTTGCCAAAGTGTACCATGTAGGTACACTTTGGTATCAAGATTTAATTTATCTTCATACATGAATTTAATGCTTTTTGTTTAACACAATATGTACTATCAAAGTTTTCGCTATGGAGGTGTCAAGCCGTCATATGTCAGTCAAATAGACATGAGTGTTTTGTATGAAAAACGTTTAGATTTTTGAACTTGGTAATGTGGTAATTTTGATGAGAGCAAATTTATTGCTAAAGATTTAATTAAAGAACAGGAGATAGGTTTTTGGTAAACAAAAAAATGCTGGTCATTTTTCGCTTCAAGAATGGCTTTAAAATTATTAAACAGTTCACGAGTAGGTCGTAATTTTCTTAATATCTAAATTGGTCTAAATCACGGTTGTAAAATTTCCCGAAGGGTTAGGCAGAGGTACAGAGATAGCACCCATATCTCTCTCTTTTTTCTATTTTATTTCTCTCATAATTAAGTCCCATGTAATAGGGGGCGAGCGTATTGCCATCAACCGGGCACAAATCCAGATTCTGGGCTGGTACTGAGACGGGGCTGATCTATGACGTGTATATAGTTATTAAATAAAGCAATTCCAACTTGCCTATCTCAATACTTCTCTATGTTACTGCAGGTGGTACCTCGAGTTAGTTGAATCTCAGAAATGACATGACATATTGTTTCCTCAACGTTATCTGTGTCAAGATCACACTTGGCCAATCACGATCAATCTTCAACCACCCTTATCTTTAGGCCATAAGGTCGAGAATTCTTTAAATTAAACGAAAATAATAACTTTGTTTTGATCTGTGTACGGATCTCGAATAAAAACAATGTAAAGAGATCATTTAGTGTGGTCTCCACGTAAATAGGTTGAACGTGTTGTGATTTCTGAAGCTTATGTCGCAATTTATTTAGATGTTTCCACATTTTTGCCTAATAAAGAAGATTCAAAACAAAAACAATGATATCCTTCCAAATTAGTTCCAATAATATTTTTATAAACAAGGCTGTATTCGCTCGCTGTTGTTGCTAGTCCAATAGAATTCTTGTCCATGGCTCACCTTTGACCGTAAACAATTATAATAAGCTCTGCTTTCACATTATTAAAAAGTATTAACTATTTTTTTATTTACCAAACTGACGCGTTATTAACTGAACCGTTATCAAGTAGCTATTTAATTTATAATAAACACATTGCTAATTTTCACTTAATCCCGTGAAGTATGCGTCGTGGGTGCCGAACGATTTAATCAATGTTATTTATACAAGAGAAATCCGAAATGAGACGTAGCCGTATGCAAATCACAGCTAATGGACCTAGTTGTATTAACCTTACGGGAAGCCCACTCATATTAACGCTACTTTACATTAATTTCCATTCATAAACTTCCACCTGTCAATGGCTAGAATTGATTCTATAGACTTAAAGCAAATTAAGAAAATATTCAGTTTCAAATGACGTTTTCGCGCGTTCGAAATCCGAATCGTAATTAGTGTTGAACGCGATCGAACAATCGCTTTGTTGGAGTCGCGCCGAGTGGTCATCGATTATACGAGCAGATAGTGATGTTCCGTCGATGTCGAGACTTACCGGAGATGTATCGGCAGATAGTGTAATGACGCGCTATTAGGCTAGGTGTCGACGCGGCGCGGCGTGGGAGAGCCCGCGGCCTACATTTCCTTCTGAAACCGGCTAATCACGCGCGCAATTACTCTAATTCAAACGGAATTATTCCGGCGATGTAACACTTTAATTGAATTGTTGATGCGAGCTGTAATTCGTGAATGCGTGTTATTTCGATGATTGGTATCGTGATATTTGGTTGGTAAATATCGATATTGAGCGAAGATAGGAAACCGTATGTAATTGTTGTAATAATAATGCGAATCAACGAAATCAAATGTCTTAACAATTTATAAGAATCAGAATTTAGTAAGTTTTAGTGTGAGAAGCGTTCGTTACGAAACAACCGTGGGGCGAATTCCAGTCATCTTGTCATTCAAGGAAAAAATAATAATACAACCTGTTTACTCGTTTTGTTTTTTTCTTGCTGCACTGACAAGAAATAAAAGGCGGTACGCGCGTGCGCCGGCATTCGCGCCGGCCCGCGATACGTTCCCGCCAAAAAACGTGGCGCGCTCCGAATGCTTGGCGCGCTATACATTTTTGTTCCCCTGTGAGCATTTCCGAATGAACGATTAGAAGCGACGATTCCGCGTTTTCACGTCGATTCGTCTCGGATCGTATCGATGATTTGTGGCGTCACGATCTTTGAAATGCCTCGTTGTACTGAGAAACAACAGGTTAATTCTTTAACTTCTACGTCTGTGAAGCTGACTCGTAATTTAGAATCGACTAAAACAAATGTTGTCCATTATAGTAATAGATACTAGGTTTTGGAATCGAGATTTTTGCATTTTTCTGATTGCTGTCGATTTGTAAACGCTTCTTTTGGAAAAAAATACCGTTATGTGCGGTTTTTGATTTAAATTTACAGTAGGCTTCACTTATTTGCATGCTATTCACCTGTTCGGCAAAATCATGATCGTGACACCTAAAAAAGCTCAGCAATAGTTAGAACTTTTTTTAATTGATTGTGACGGTTTCTCAGCAGGTAAGTTCTTATTTGAATTTGGAAATGGCAATGGCTTTGAGATTCATGAATTAAAATCTTTTCGGCTCAACATTGACGCAATCGTTTCTTTTTTTTTTCAAAACGATAATCAAATCAAAATTTCACAAAGTCATGTCCCACATGTACTTAAGGTCTGAAAGCATCTCTCCTTCCGCGTAGGAAAACTTTGCAACTTTAAAAAAACAATCTCCTCTTCATTTGACATCATCAACTCCAGCATTTGTCACCATTTTCTAAAATTAGACCGCCTAAAGATTCCTCCACCTTAATAAATTTTATATACTATGCAAGATAATCTAGTTTTTGTTCAAGATACCCAAATATACATTTTTATTTCGATCTCGAACATTAAGATTGAAGAATTAACACAAACAGTCATTTGGCATAGTTAATTTATTATAAAAATGTGGACTCAATCAAGATAATAAAATAACTAATTACCATCGCAAGTTTAATAAGATTATTGACATCAAGCTCTAAAAAGATAGCGACCGGAAATCGTTTGCAAAATAAATAAAATATAATAATAATGCAAGACTTATCAGAAAATACTGTTGTTTTTACAATCTTGAATAATATAAAAATGACTGACAAGCTGGTTAATTAATATAAAATGACGCAGAAAATAAATGGATATCATTCTGTATTTGAAAATACATCCCTATTTTTAGTTCGGCTTAAAAGTCCTTAGGAATCGTTTTGTTCTTTCATGAAAAGCTACTTAGGATACAATGGATATGTCACCGTGTGACTGTGAACACTGTTAGTTTAATTCTTTCAATATAGATCGTAAACTGTCGATTAATTGTGAACAGTACCATACTATTTTATATCCATGTCAAGGCGTAAACAAACGTGCAGTTCTCGACAGGGTTAAAATCTGCCCGAGTTCATCACTCGTAAAATTGTGAACCGACCCTGACTTGTCGGACTTGGCGGCAGCTGAATAGGTCGCAGTAACTGTGCCAGAGCACCGCTACCAAATGGGTTAGGTTAGGTAGAACTGCGACCATACACGCGCGAGCCGAGGGAGCGAAGCGAGCGGTGCCATGGCGGCGGTAGGCGAGCGCTACTTCCAAATTAGGGGTAGTTTTTTTATGACGGTAGGAAATCATCGAATGTCTTCTCCCGCTCTGGGTGGAGCAGGAGGACGTGTCAGACTTTTAGTGACTAAAACCCGCCCGTGTTCCCTCAGTTGCCTGTGTGCCAGGACCACGGTATCTCTTTCGAACAACCCGCACCCCTGGCAGGCATCGGCCCTTGCGGACCCCACCAGTTGTTGCTGACATCTGTGACGGCGCGCGTGGAACACAACGCGCCGTCGACCCGGGATTTTTTTTTTGTTGTTTAACGTGGAGAAATGCCTACTGCGCTACCACGGGGAGATAGCGCAGTTATGTGGGACTGTAACCCACTAAAACTCCACTGTCTCCTCCAGTGCCGCTTGAGGCGGGCACACGGAAATGCGCCAGCCATCCGCGAACCCGCCGCGGCTGTACGTCACCGGACCCTCCTCGGAGGGGAATAACCCCCATCACAGGCGTACCGGGACACATGACACGCCGTGACCACCCCAGGAACCAAATAGCATAAGGGTCCCAGACGACCCCGTGTCTGGCACCCTTGGTCCCCCTGCGACGGGTCAGCACAGTGGCCCTACCACTTTTCGGCCGCAGGGGATAAGGAGAGCGGCCAACACCTATTCGCCCCCAATATTGCGGCCCCACCGCGTCCGCCATCGACCGGTAGCGGCCCCGTCCAGGCCACGGAAGGGAAGAGCGCTACTCAGAAGTACCGGCACTCCTCCTCCGCCACAGCCTGTAACCCTCAGCCGCGATGCCTCCCATTCGACTTCGCGGCCCGCCTCAGTTGCGATGCACCTCACCGCAACCTACTTTCGGCCGCTACGTCGTCGGCTTGCAGGCAAAAGCCCTGACGAGCGGCCCCCACCTTAGGGTTCCTCTTCGTTTCACCGTGGGAGGATGGCCACAGCTACTGAGCCCCCCCGCAACGACAATGCGGGAACCCACTGGGGCGAAATTAGTGGTAGTAAGTTGGCTATGTAGGTAGTATTTAATAACCTATCAAATAGCACAAGGTGCGATCAATCGCATGCAAAGATACCAGGTCACAATTCGTTAGTTTGTCATGGACAGATTATAAACAGAAATTATACAATATGTAACAAAAACCCTGTTGTTTCTTTTAGGGACGTATACACTTACCCACAAGCACAACATTTACGAAGTTATAATTAAAAAAATAAGCATTGGCTAGTCGAGAGTTCAACATCAAATAACTATTAAAATCGACATATTCAAAAAAAATGTTAACAGTATCTGATTTTACAAGTATCCTTATTTCGCACAATAGACTACGAGCTCGGCGGCATTCTTTGATCTAATCAAAAACAGTTAAACATTACAAATATTCATAATTAAATATTTATTTTAATTATTTTTGTTAAACAGTTTTTATAAATGACATGCTTTATTACGTATGTATACCGATTCTGAAAACGTGGGTAGAAGGAACAACAGGGTTTTTGTTACATATTGTAGAGAGAGTAAATATTTTGTTACAATTCACAATTTTACAATAATTTGTAATCTCCATCGGCCAAGCGCTTAGCTATGGTTATTACAATATAAAATGCAGAAATCAAAACCCTCCAACCCATTTAATCATTGTACAATAAACCGTACATCACTGGGTAACGTCACTTGGACACTGACAGTGCCTATAAGTCGTTGCAGTACGGGCATTGTTCGTAGTGTAGGTCAACTTGGCATCTTTAATTCTGTACCTTCAATGAGCAACTTTACCCGTGAGAGAAATATGAAAGAACCTCTCAATTACTATAAATCTTGTACAAATAGTCGAGTTTCCTACTTTTGTATCGCTTTGATATTAAATGGCGGCTACAGATGTTTTGAGATATATTTAAGTACAGTACTCATGCATGGGTAAAGTTGCTCATTGAAAGTAAAGATACCACAGTTGATCGTACGTCTCTATTAAAAACTAAACTTCATTTTAAACTAAACGAACAAACAATTATTTATAGCAGTTTACTAGAATTTTCAAACGCATCCATTCGATTTACAAATCTGTGTAAAACACGAGTTATAGTGTTGTAAGCAACTGGTATTTACTAAGTATCAATAAAATACATGCAGAAACACCAGTAGGTACATAAGTACATAACCACATACCTCGTAAGTATTTACGAGTAATACACAGCTAATAATAGTCGGTGAACGAATCAATCATGATTGTCGTGTTAATATTGTTTTAGACATTAATTTGAGTTTATTTGTTCAAGATTTTCCTTGTCTTTTAATTATTTTTTAAACCTAAGTAGTATTTATTCATACTTATTTAATTAATAAACAACTAACTTTATACTAACTAACTAAACAAATAAATACAAAAACAAAAGGACACTTAGGCGTTGAAGTATTCGTCCGCATCGCTGTCATCAGGAAACGTGCCCAGAAGACTGGCAGCATTGCCACGTTGAATGGCAATGCTAATTCTTTGGCCAAAGAATGACCCAGCCCTCTGGTCACGTGAAGTATCGACCAGTCAGCGAGATATTAACTTAAAAAGGAGACGTGCACTCGGGCCCCATGACCCGAGCGTTTCGACCCCAAACGGCTCAAAACTGTAATTACCCATAAGGTTACAATATTTACGCCGCTTGAGGGTCTCAGCAGCTGCAGCAGCGGCACCAGCACAGCCCGCCGTGCTAGGAACGTAGTATTTTAACTTAGTTAGAACGCTTATGATAAGGTAAAGTGTGATCATTATACCGAAAATACCTATAGTTTGACTTTTTATTGTATTCAGTAACTAGACAGCTCAAAGAAAAATAATGTTAGCATACTAAAACTAATAGTGTTTATGTAGTGAACGATCTTGCGTAAAGAGCGAATGATAAAAATGGTTTCATTTTTAATTAAACCATTTCTGTCATTTCTTACACAACTTTAAAAAAATATTTGTAAGATGTGGAGTCATCATCATCATCATCTGCCTAGCCTTTTCCCAACTATGTTGGGGTCGGGTAATACGGTACCCCTTGGAAAGACTGGTTGTCAGACTTTCGGGCTTCTGACGACCCGTAACGAAAGATCAAAGATCCACAAATGACAGCCGGGACCATCGGCTTAACGTGCCTTCCGAGGCACGGAGAGTTCTTGGTATGTTAAGATGGTCTGGAGTATAAGAATAATTAATAATTTATTCATAAAAGTAATTTCCATTTTTTTATTTCTAAAGAAACTACCTTACCTACCTTACTACAGAAAAACAAAATATATAACAGATTTTCTATTTTTTTATAGTGCATATCATGTTTTTAAGACAAGACATTAAATTCAAAATAAAAAAAATTCTTACACCACCTCAATATCTTTTTTTTGTCAAAATCTGGTGACAGCTTTCTTAAGTCGATCATCCATACTTTAATATATATTTTATATATTTATCTATCTTCTATACCACTATATATATAAAGCTGAAGAGTTTGTTTGTTTGTTTGCTTGAACGCGCTAATCTCAGGAACTACTGGTTCGAATTGAAATATTGTTTTAGTATTGGATAGCCCATTTATCGAGGAAGGTTATAGGTTATATAACATCACGCTAAGACTCTTAGGTGCCGAGCAAAGAGAAAAAAAGTCACGAATACGAAATACTCGCACGGGCAAGCGACTCTAAGCGAAGTCGGTGGGTAGGTGGGTCGGAGGTGCAAGAAATTTGACGCGAATGAAGTCGCAGGCAGAAGCTAGTCCCACTATAAGACTGTAGACTGTACCATAATGTAGCACGATTGAAACTGTGGCTTCTCAAACATTCCTCTCCAGCTGACTATGTTGAGCCAGCAGAAATGCTTCCCGCGGTCCACTAACTGCCATGGCACACCCCTTTAATCGACTAACAAGACAGGTGGGCCGCTGCTGGTCGACAACACACTGGTCACAACCTTGTCAGGCGGTGGTACTCTGACGGACCGCAGTGCGACTGTGGAGCCACATCACAAACAATGCCCCACCTCTTATTGAGCTCTCTGTGCTTAGTCTATGGAAGACCTTTGTGAGGCCAATGATAACGCTTGCGAACTGGCCGTATTCTGCTCGAAGCTTATTAAAAACCAACAATTGGAATCATCAATACGACGAAGAAGAAGAAGCCTTATCATCATCTACCTGCCTTTCCCAACGATCTTGGGGTCGGCTTCCAGTCTAACCGAATGCATCTGAATACCTGTCTTTTACATGCAGCGACTGCATATCTGACCTCCACAACCCGGTAACTGGGTAATACGGTACCCCTTGGTAAGACTGCTTGTCAGACTTTCCGCCTTCTGACGACCCGTAACGACTGTCAAAGATCCACAAATGATAGCCGGGACCAACGGCTATACGTGCTTTCCAAGGCACGGAGGTATGTAAAGATGGTAACCCATCTACGGACCAACCGCGGCAAGCATAGCTTAACCTGATCGATCGATCCGTGCGGCTAATAATACTTAGCCAAAACCCCAAGAAGAAGCTATATAACGTAGTTATCTCTCCTGTAGCTGCCCGGAGTCTCTTTCATAGGGGATTTAAATATAACTTTCGAAATGTGGTTGAACTACGCTTTCCCTCTTCGAAGTATTCAGACGGAAAAGTTATGTGCAGGTAAATATATCAGTCTGCCTCGCCCTTTGCCAACTGTGCCGGGATCGGCTTCAAGTTAACCGGATGCAGCTGAATAATATTAGTACCAGTATTGTACAAGGACTAACTGCCTATCTGACCTCCCAACCCAGTTGCTTGGTAATACGATACCCCTTGGTAAGACTGGTGGTCAGAATTTTGGGCTTCTTCGGAGTGAATGAGAGAATGTAGGTCCATATAGCTGTGGGAATTCCGCACTTTCTAACTGTTATATTAATAGCAGGGCTTGCAAATATTCGGAAATTTTCATATTCGAATATTCGATTTTTTTTGGGTAATATTCCAATTATTCGAACATTATTCGAATACTTAAAAAAAAGCTGTTTTAATAAGTATATCTTTATTTGGCAATGTCATAAATACAGTAGGAGTCTGAGTAATACCAAGGAATAAATGAGTATTTAACTGTTTTATAAAAGTACTACACGAATTTAAGGCCTTTAGATACAAAAGCGATGGATACATAAGAATTCTTATAATATTTATAATAATATCAAAGAATTAAATAACAAGTAATACCATAGAGGAAGAATTTGGGCGACGTCTTTACTCAGCAGTGGGACAGTATAGACATATTAAAAAAAAAAAAACTTTATAAAATCTTCAATGTAACGCACAATGCATAGCACTGTTCTTACTTATTCTAATGTGATTTTTGGTCACAGCACCGACTTACAAAAGTTAAGGATTAAATACCTATTCAAACAGATTACCAGAGAGTGGTTAAAAAAGTATAATTGGAAGGAGCTATCTTTATCATCATCATCATTATTTCAGCCAAAAGAAGTTCACTTCTGGACATAGGCCTCCCCCCATTGTTCTTCAAGATAACTTCGTTTCTATTTGTAAATCCAACACTTAAATTAGCATTTCTATGTGCTACACATAGTTGAGGCCCGCACTGGGCCCGCGTGGTGGATTACGGCCCGCTCCCTCTCACAAAGAGGAGGCCTGTGTCCCAGCAGTAGGAATGTCATAGGCTGAATATGATGACACATAGTTGATGGTACGAAGATTCTTGTCGACCACACATACCACACATCACGCTTGCGCCGTCAGTCTCGCAGGGATCGCAGTCCGGTGTTATGGAAAGTAGTCGAATATTCGAATATCGCAATTTTTGCATTCGAATATTCGAAAAACAATATTTTTCGAATAATTCGAATATTCGAATGCAAGCCCTAATTAATAGGTACTGAAAACGGCCTCTTACAACATACTTTGTAGTTTTGAGAATTAATACAAAATTATTTATTGAAATCGTGTATTGCATTCTATCAAATTAGTCATTGAATACGAGGTCTGGTCATAAAAGGCAGCGGCAAGATAACTGCCCGCTGTTTTAGTGCAAATTATGTATTTACTGCTTTGACTACTAATTGCAAACATGAAGTAATGTGCATGCTAATTTATAATATCGTAATTATTTGTAAAGGAGGAACTGGTAACAATATATCGAATGTTACTGCTGAATTATTGGGTGCGAGCTCCGAGTTCAGCGAAATGTAATTGAGATTTGTGAGACTATAATGTGGTCGTTTCATGTAGAATTCATGGTGTGAGAACTTCTTGGTCTACTGCTTGATAAGTGTTCTGCTTTTAAATCTAGAATGTATGGTAACGTGCTTTTGTCTCTTTTGTTTCAGCTGTACAAAGAGGTCGAGTCCCCCCGACGCAGCCGGCGGGGCTTTCCCTACCTGGCCAGTATGCGCTAGCCAATGGCGACCCCTCAGGCGGCCTCAACAGCCATCCCTACCTCTCTTCCTACATCTCTCTGCTCCTCAGGGCAGAACCCTACCCCACCTCCCGGTACGGGCAGTGCGTCCAGCCTGCCAACGTCATGGGAATAGACAATATCTGCGAACTAGCCGCGAGGCTACTCTTCTCCGCCGTGGAATGGGCGCGGAACATCCCCTTCTTCCCCGAACTCCAAGTGACCGACCAGGTTGCGTTGCTAAGACTCGTCTGGTCGGAGCTGTTCGTCCTGAACGCGTCCCAGTGTTCCATGCCCCTCCACGTGGCGCCGTTACTGGCGGCCGCGGGACTCCACGCGTCGCCGATGGCGGCCGACCGAGTCGTTGCCTTCATGGACCACATCAGGATCTTCCAAGAGCAAGTGGAGAAGCTGAAAGCGCTCCACGTCGACTCGGCGGAGTATTCCTGTCTGAAGGCCATCGTCCTCTTCACGACAGGTAAAATTTTAGACAGTCTTTTTGGGGAGGCGCGGTTGTTGCTTTACAGAGTGGCGGGGGCTGGCGGCTCCGTGACTAACTACGGAGAGTTGCTTGTGTTGGTGAGGACGCACTTGGATGCGTACGCCGAGGCGGCGCGCGCGCAGATACAGCAGCCGCCAGCTCCGCAGCCGTCTACCGCTTCATCCGGGTACTATTCCACTTTGGACACGTCTTTGGGCGTCAACTCCTCGCTGTCTTACGGGAGCTTCCTATCTACCCCTTCTAGATTACCACCTAACTACACTAGTAGTCCAAGAATGCCTGAGGTGAGTACGTCGTCACATTTATCACCTTTCAAACTGTGGGAGGGAAGTGGGAAGCTTCCCAAGACGGACCAAGGAGGTTGACGTGTTACCGTATCGGTTACGGGTTGGAATTGAGGTGACGGGTTATGACGGAACGCTTGGCGTATGTTTGGAGTCACTCGCGTATTTAACTGTTGACGTATTGTTAGAATATGTTTGTATATGGGGATAATAACTCTCGCTCCCCGAAGCGGTCGGACTCCATTCGTCCGGGGAGTGCGCGACTTATTGTTCTCGAAGATTTCTTCGCGTATCTCGCGTTATTGTAAATATTACGTATAAAATACATGATATATAGGCATAGCTTCGTTGAAAACGATTACTAATATCGTCGAGACGTCTTAACGTTTTAAGTTTAATTTATTTTCATGTAGATAACTAACATTTAATATGAATACACGCGCGTAATTTATTATTAACTACTTTCGTTTCATTTTATGTCTTTAACCCTTTTTATTAATTTAATTAAGCTTACGATGATAAATTTGGATTAACGATGTTTTATAAATATGTTGATTTTGGCAAAAATATTCGTAATTAACAGTAATTTATTGGATAGATGAATTATAAATCAAATTACTTTGATGTTTATAGTTGGTTGGCAACAGATTTATGAAGTCTATAGACCGTTTTGGGGGATTAATGAACTACTGACGTTACAATTCATATGTCTTATTTGATAAACGTCTCGCAGTCCACAGTTTTTCGAGTAATATATAGACTTTAATTTAATCTCTATAATAAGGAAATTGGTTAAGAAATTTCTTGGTCGGAATGTGGTCTAATAGAATTGCGTCAATATTGTGCAATCAATGAATCAGTATTTATAAATTAGAAAAGAAATATCTTAAACTTAGTATTGCTTTTGAAGTTTTGGGATATTTTTGCCATAATGAATAGAGATTTAAAAACCGCCATAAGTTAATTATGAAACAGTCGTGTAAGTAGATAATGATTACCTACATATATGTTTCTTAAGAAATTAGGTTTTATTTATATTGGATATTTAAAGAGAATACATCACATTAACACAATATAGGTACACACCTACATCACATGTAGTGACTTGATAAATTATATTCAGTATAATTTAGGTAAGAATACCAATTGTAGATAAGCAGGTTCTTTAGCTTCATTATGTTTCGTAAAATTCACAACAGATCTACTGAAAGATACCTAAGAAGGTTTCACTCCAAGGATATATTAAAGAAAGCAATTCTCACGGACTCGACTAAAATTATAATCATTGTAAAAGCTGCATATTATTAAACAAGTAAGTACTGCACAGTAACTTAGCTAGAAATTAATACAGAAATAGGTAATAAACTTTCGCTTTCCCAGGCTTACGATCGCGAAATTTCCAGTTTTACAACATATTAAAAGTCTTTGACAAATTTTAATGGGTACTTGTGTAATTTTATCCGATATTAACTTTTAGGGTTGTAATCGTGGCGTAATGCGGATATTTTGTGCGTATTACACGGATTTTAATTTCTGTTTGATTATTTGAAGTTATGAATTAGTACTAAGTAGATACATAAGTAAGTACTTCGGAATTATTATCTAACTTTTTATTAGTCTTTACAAATTTAATATTCTTCTATTATTGTTTCGTACTTAGAGTAGATTTCATTTAAACTTAAGTAAAAGTGATTTATACAGGATAAGTTTTATCCAGTGCGCAAATTGTAACCATGAATTCAGTATATTATTGTAAAACCCCCAGTGCAGACATATTTCGTCGGTTATACAAAAAAAAATCAGCTATTCCATACATTTTAACCGCGTAGGTGTTGATTGCACTTTTCTATGAAACAGCTGATTTTTATTTGTATTACCGACGAAACGTTTCTACGCTGGGGGTCTAGAATGATATGCTGAATTCATGGTTACAGTTTGCGCACTGGATAAAAACTTATCCTGTATTTAATAGGTAACCGAATTCTTTCTAAGATCTATAAGTCCAAGTATGGATATACTTACATACGTATTTCCGTGTCACACTTAACGCCATCTAGGTACTAAATCAGCCTACTGGTAGCTCGATGACATTATAACATCATAATTAAGGCCTCAAATAAGATGTAAACAAATTCGTAAAACAAGATGTTTCGTATAATTAATAAGTTTGTATTTATTAATAAACTAATAATTATACAAGATCACATTTCAAGCGCGGACGCATTAAAATTCGACTAAAAATTAGACATGCAATCTACACAATATTATCCGGATAAAATCACGTTGTATATTATTTTTAATCTTATAAATCAAATTTCTTACGTTATGCAATTTACAAGTCAGTGTCAGGTTATGTGTTGATTATAATATGATTCGCGACCGTAACACGTTTATATTTACAGAATTTTAATAATTAAAATGATCAATATAACCTTCCAAGTTCATTTTATCCCATTGAATGAATGAATTTTTCATAAAATAGACATTTACATACATAATTAGAATTTCGCGGACTATTCTGGCGCTTCCACCCTAACTTTAACCCTTCAATACCTAGGAGTTAATCATAAGAAGCACATGACATTACTATAATTTTATTTCCAAATACGTATCCCATAGATAAATTAAACACACTGACTACATGTTCACATACCTACAGCGTTTTATTCAACGTCCCACAACTTTACCGTATTTTGTACCGTCGTCGTCGCAACTAGCCGTCCCCTACGATTGTCCGCACAAAACTCGTCCCGCGCTCGTCGGCTCGTCCTACGATAATCTCTCGAGCGCGTGACGAGACGTTTCCGACATGTCGACGACACTTTCGCCACACACCGCGCACCGGGGTGTTAGACTTTTGATAGCAGACCAGTAATAGACTGTATATTATTGTTATTTTCTGTGTTTGTCAGTTTTGTTTTAATACGCGGACTAATTATAATACAAGTTTAGAATTTAGATTTAGCGACAAAAATATTTTTTGACAGGCTTTTTCTTAACGGAGTCTGGATTTGATGGCAATAAGCTCCATAATACATAAGCCGTAAATATAACTGGCGAAATTTGGGTGTTCTATAGCTACACCTTTGCATAACCCTTCGTGGATTACAAGCGTGATGCTGTTAAGTAGATTTTTGAAGTTTGAAAGACATCATCCTTTAAATACTTATACCAAATAGACAGTTACTTAATGCGACATCTAAGTAATTCTAACCCCAACACTAAAATAACAAGGTAAAAGAAATAACTACCAATTGTCAATTCCAATTACTAGTCCGATCGTATGGCACAAGTCTCTAATTCAACTTCCTTACTCCAATAATAAATGATTATGATTTAGTGGTGTATCACAGTTTTAGTGGTCGTTCTCGGCTTGCGGTGTAGCCAACGCAACGGTAGTAAACAGTTGAATGTGTAAAGTTAGCAGACAGTCTGTGATTGAAGGATACTACAAGTTCGGATATATCGGAGATATATCTGACTGTCCAATGGGCATCGCATTGAAAGGGTTGGGCCCTGAGCGCTTGGTTCGAATTTCGAATGTGCGTTTTGATATTTCGATGCGCGTCTTTGGCGATTATAGTTCTATTTCTGTTTCAGAGTGTCAAAGTAAAAACTTTTTAGTAGTTAGTCTATGGTTTCAGATACCAAAAAAAAATCGATGGTTTCTTTACCCAAAAGAAATTAATCTATTAATGGCAGAAATGGTATTTTACGTTTTTTTATTGATCGATCTCTTTGATGAAGTTCTTGTACGAATAAAGCGATGGACGTTAAAGTGTGTTGACCACAGTACACTTTAGTCATTATATGGGCTTATAATGTAATTTAAACGCAACATGACAGGTGTCGTGACTTCGATTTTTAATAGAAAGATTGATTCTTCATTTTCATCTAGCTTTCTAGTGATTGATCGGTCATTTTTTTGGCAAAATGTAGACTTTTTAATACTAAGTCTGAAGTTGGCAATATGTCTTTTCTCAGGAATGACAGTAGCGCCGAAATAGTTAAATCTAGGTACTACACTGTAATTAGACTCTATTTTTTTATGATTTTTTTTTACTATGAAACTAGGTATCTTATTTTCCACCTTGTCGATCTACCCATGTAACACATACTTTTTATTAAACATATTTTTAAACAGAGTCTCGCGTTATGTTCTCCATAGACAAACCTCCTCACTGAACCATACTTATTCCCGATCCTTATCGCGATATAACTTAACAGCTATAAGTACGACACCTAACACAACACTGTCACTACTCTAAACTGAATATAAAACTAGTTACTAGTAGGTACTGAATGACCAATATACCTTGAGCTTCTTCTGTCCCCTCTTCATATAAGGAAGTCTTCAACAAGGAAGGGTTTGCTTCTCCGTAGAGGGGTCTAGTGTGAATGGTTCGGTATTAAGCCTGGGGGTACGATGAATATGCAACACCAATAAATGTAGTTTTATCCACGCCGGCTAACTTTCTCCGAGCACGGGCCCAACTCGACTCGGTCGGGTAATAGTTGTACGAACTAACTTTGCGATGTAGTTGGATTATCGCAGATTGATTTTTAAATTTTAATTGTGCTGGCGTGTGGTGGGTGGCTAATTGATGTAAATTAAAATAATTATAATTTCAGTAGGTATCTAGGTATTAAAAAAGACAAGAATAAAGTCCCTAGTGTTTAATTTATAAAAATCATATTCGCCAACTGTCATAAGATAATTTATACGGAGGTATGTCGCACGATGTATTTCCCAATATTGCAATAAATCTGAATACGACATAATTATCATGTTTTACAAAATAATTCATCAATAGCTGCATTTAAATCTTCACACATTTGAGTAAGTAAATAATATCTGCTACTAGGTAAATAATTACTTTATTCGCTTCTACAAAATGGCAGCCGAAGAACGTCGTAATCTATCAATTGTATGATGCCACACGGTCCTGGTTACCTACCTATTGGCAATCGTGTAGTACCTAGGGATACATAACTTAGGTAAAAACGTAGATATAATATATATTTCATATTACAATATTGCATGTGACTGCCACAATTTATGTTTGAAACTGAATGAACAGTGTTTTTATTGCATGACTTGGCTTTATTATTATTACAACAGGAAAACCAACTAATTATGAGATACGACATTATTACAGACTGAGCAAAGCTTAACAAGTGTATCAATTATTTTTTTCACAGAAAACATTTACATAAAATTTACATAAACGTCAAAATCCGTTAAGAATTCAATATTTTATTCTGACGCTAAATAATTAACGTGCGAAGAAAAATGTAGAATTGTTGTAGATAATTAATATTATCAAATGGCTTCATAGGTATTTTTTTGTGATGGCTATTTATACAAATGTTATTGTATTCAAAAGTAAACGAATTATACGTTTTAGGAAGTATTGTCCTTATTTCAGTTTGATAAGCGGTAGGTGTAGGTAGGTTAGCCTGAATATTCGGCTAAAATTCGTTTATCGTGCCGAATACCGAATGTAATATTTATCCCATCTCTATTAATTATTTTTTTAAACGTGTTAAGTGATCATTCATGCTGTCTAGTAACAGAACAGTTACCAAAATATTCGAACGCTGGTAAAATGTTGTGTCGTGCAGAATTTTAATTTATTTTTTCGTGACAGCTTATTGAACGAGTTTTTATTAATATACTTGAGCCGATAATTTATAGCTTGTTTGATTAAATAAATCTAAATCGATCTGCTTGAATTTAACACTTAGTAATCAATAAAATTTTAAATAAAAAATGCATTGGAATAAACACTCACACATCAATTTATTTAAATATTCTCATCGTTTTTTATCTACTTAAACTTTTCTCGTGACAATTTCTCGTATATTGAAATAGAATATTTTAGTTTTAAATTCAGAAAACGGTGCTAACTTTTACCCGCAGCTTCGCCCGCCTGGAAATTAAAATACCCCACGGGTATTTAAAGTACCAAATTTGACCGAATGTGCCAAATTTCAACCTAATCCGTCAATTCGTTTTCGCGCCAATCTGGAATATACATTCAGACAGAAAATATAGTTTTTAGAATGTTTATTCTAAAAACTATATTTTCAGCATCGGAGTTGTTCCCGCACCTCAAATAATAATAATTTTTCAAAAATATTCAATGTACGTTTTTGACTTCAGAACAATTTTATTAAAAAGATATATACCTAGATAGAAGAAGGTCAGTTCACCAATTCATAGACCTACCTTATTATCTCTACTTATAAAAACAAAATATATTTTACAATACAATGTAGTCTTACATTGTATTGTACGCAAAAATCGTACCACAGAGAACAAGTCTCATATATTCGATTCGAGAAATCGAGACTACAATGTAGCAAACTCGACCAATCACTGCACCGTAACCATGACCAAGCACTCTGCAACAGAAATCACAATTACAACTTATTAGACACAAATCAATATAATTATTCGTTTGGCCGACCACCTTGGTTCCCATAAGATTTATAAGAGGTTATGTAATTTTCTAAGTGCCGTAAATGTTGTATCGATGACTGCCAAAGTGCCCATTGAGTTGTATTTAAAGGGCCTCACACACTTTCTTTGGGCATTTGTTTCTGCCGTGACTTTGGTAAAAGTTAAAGTTTTGAAACCAGATAGGCGCATTACTTTGTGTAAATGATTTCAGCAGTAGGTACTCGCAAAACGTTGAAGGAAAACATCGTGAGGAAACGATGTCATGTCCAAGAACCAAAAATTCGAAGACATGTGACATTTATCAACCCGCATTGGGCCCGCGTGGTTGTTTAGCTGGCACTCTCTCTTACAGAGAGGAGGCGTGTGTCCCACCAGCAGTGGGGACATTATACTAGGCTGATTATGTATTTTGGTCTATTCTGTAAACATCTGTGCAAATCTAGGTGAAATGAGCTGCTATTCCTTAGCATCATACTCGTCTACGCTAACGATGTCCTTTGGAATAAAGTCGTTTGTGACAGACACTATGTAAAATATCGCAGTATACAGGATGTAAGTGAAACGCTTCCGAAAACGAAGACAGGTGATAGGGCTAATGATTCTCGATACAGTAACATGAAAAATCTTTTTTGTGCACAATTTTTATCTTATTTTTTTAGCATTTCTTGTACACTATGCTGTGAGAACAGTTAAATAAACCATTTTAAAACTACCCCGAGTCCAGGCGCCGACTTTAAGTTTAGGCATCCTTTGTAACGCGCCGCCAAAATGAAATAAGTAGAAACATTACAGAAGCATCAAACGTTTTAAATTGATGCAAAATAACCAATTTAAGGCGAAAGGTTATTGGTATCGGTTTGCATTTAGGTGGTATGTAACTTACGTTCTGGCTTCGGAAGCGTTCCCTTGACACCCTGTAGAGCTATGTTTAAATTAGATATGACTTAGGCTGTGTTCACATCAAACTATAGATCGATAGAAATTGATAGAATATACTTTAAGGCTCCCACAGACAGGCACAACGCGACGTGACTTTTACAGAACAATTTATATGAAAACTTCATGGAAATTGATCTACTAGAGTCGCGTCTCGCCTGTCTACGGGAGCCCTTATTGTATTCCAAATCACACACACACATGACTGTGAGCGAGCGTTAAGTTTCGTGTAAATTTTTCTTAAGATAGACCATTTTCTAGATATGTCTGACAAGATCACCAGCTCGCAAAGTTAACCTCAAAGCATTTATTTCAAACACTTCAACCATTTACAAGCAGTTTGACTTGTCGAGGTGTCGGTCAGCTACTCAGAATGCACAAAGCCCGTTTCAAAACGAAGATCTCCACTCTATGTAGAAGAACGGGCAAGAAACTCTTAATAGGTACCCCCTTTTAAATCAAGACTACAAACTCTGGGCATATTATTCAAAGGCAAGTTTGCCCAATCTAGTCGCATACTGAGACCGACCCTTAACATTCAGTTTACGCGTAGTCACGTTTGACTAAATTTTATTTATTAATTTTTATTAGCGTATGGCTTTCATGAGGAATATAAGGTTACGATTGCCGCCTACGGTCCTTTTGATTAGCTTTTATCTTTTCTAATAATAACTCTTTTGTTGTTTCTGGAATGTCTGGCTTCATTCATGAAAATGTTACCGGTATGAAAGAAAACAGTTTTATTATGTTCAGTTTTTAAACCTTTATTGTATTAGTCGAAAGTCCTTAAGACTATCTCTGCGTATCTATAATATTACCGGTAACCACAAAATCTCCTCCCATCGAAACAGGTGCTGTTCTACTATTAAGTACTAAAGTAGAGTAAAGTTCCACGGAACTAGCCCAGTTTTTTTCAAGCTACTGAAATAATTCTGTAAGTGTACCTAGAAGTTCGTTAGTCTGAAAATGCCTGAAATGTCAAATAAAAAACATTCAAAATACTGACCTCAAGTTTCAGCAATTCAGAGCATATATGCTTTGTTTCACTTCCTGTGATGATAAATCATAAATATCTATAGATGTTCTGAAACGGGGCTTCCCCAGTTCCCTACACCATTCTATTTTTAATTGGAACCCAGTTCCGTATCGAACATATACTATTTTAATACGTTAACACATCAAAAACAAAACACGGTTCCCTCAAGCATACCCTTCAGTCTAAAGACGGTGGTGACGAATACAACTATCTCTTTCTAGCTGTAGGTGCAGCAGGTTAGTGTGAGTGGTGTGTACGTCTGGATAACGGTACACAGCTCGTGACGACGAGGCCGCGGGACGAGTCACGATTTGAAAAAGTGTCGGGCCGACGGGACGAAGTCCCTGCGTTCCGAGATGATATTGCTTGGTGCAAGACGTAGGCTTAATGCTGAACCACATTGACCTTGCATTCTATGAGGACCTATTCGGTGTTTAAGTCAACCAATAATAGGCAGGCAGGTGGAAAAGCGCAAACTTAAAACATCATCATTTGAAAATTTTCTTGAGTTCAAAAGTTCTTCTGGGCTCAATCCAGGCTCCATCCCAAGCCTTGATCTAGTTTATGCGGAGTTGATACTAAATATTCCATTATCATGCATTTACGCAAAGTAACACTTGATTCGATAACTTAGTTCTGAGGTATAAACTATTTCTACGCCCTTATTTTAACGAATATACATATAGAAACTGTTCTTTCGGTGTCTTTACCATTTCTTTTGCGCACTGTTGACAGTAAAGAACATCAATCAACTCTGCCTATCGCAGTCCATAGCTGGACATAGGCCTCTCCCAGGCTGAGCGAACAACACTCTGTCGAAGGACCGATGGACGGTGGAGCAGACGAGTCCTGGAATGGAGACCGCGTATCGGAAAACGTAGCGTGGGACGCCTCCCACTGCCGTCCATAAGCTATAATGCCGTTAACCAACAAAATCATATTTCGACTTATGGACAAAAAAGCGCAGAAAAATATGAAATGCATGCTATTTAGTTATGCTACGGATGGTAAAAATTCTAGTAAAAATGTAAATTATAAAGGTCGCTGCACACAGCGGGCACGGCGAGGTAGGACGGAACGGCGACGCGACGCTGAGCTTCTGCGTGACGTCGTCCGTAATATCTAGTACATTACAACTGCTTAACGTCGCGTTGCCGTCCCGTCCCGCCAAGGCGCGCCCGCTGTTTGCAGCGACCTTAAGCCTTTAGTCACTTTTTAGTCTAGTAATGTTGCTTACCTGCGTTCTAGCGTAGTAAACATATCAAACAAGGCAAGTTAACGGCGTTTTTATTTTTTTTATCTCGGCATCCATAAATAGTAGAAAAACACTGCTTAGACAGAAATATAGAGACTTTTTTCTGATTATGGTAGCATCAAAAAACGAAAACCGCCCATATGCGAGTTAACGGCATTATTGCTTGTGGACGACAGCCCAGCTAGATAGACCGACGACCTTAAAAAGGTGGCTGGGACTGGAACAGACTCGATGCGGAAGGCGGAGAATAGAGTAAACAACATGAGCAATCCCTATTCATTATCACTAGCCAAGCCCCAACTATGTTAGGATCGGCTTCCAGTCTAAACGAATGCAGCTGTATGCCAGTATTTTACATGGATCGCTGCCTATCTGGTCTCCACAACCCAGTTACTGGGTAATACGATACGGTGAGCAATCCCTATTCTTCCTTGTATTGAACTCTGGCAGTCTAGAAAAACCTATTGTCTAACATCCGCCAAACCGTTATGTTCGTCTCCAGTCTTTCTTTCATGACCTGCAATGTCAGCAGACAAAAATCTGCTGTTTCATAGAAAATGGCCAATACATACGCTGTCAAAATGTTTGAAACAGCATGTTTTTTTTAAATAACTGTATTGTTCCCTGTCTTACCATTTCCTTCAACAAACCGTCTCCGCCTCTAACTTAAACCACACTCAGCAAGCTGCATACTGCAACAGTATTACACGTTCTTTATATCTGCGAAACTTTAATACATGAGACGCTCGCAACATGTATACTTCACTATTACTAGCAAAATTCACTGCAAAGTACCTCCAGGTTATCTGAAGATACGGTTACAGGAAGATATTTCGTCTAAGACTGGTGTGTCGCTAGTCAAACTGTGAATCCTGGGGTCCTGGGTTAGAAAGGCTCTTGCAGACCGGCGCGACACGACTCTACTAGAACAATTCCTATGAAAAAATGATCTAATATAGTTCGACTTTTAATTGTAGACAGTTGAAGGGTTACCAGATTTTGACAAAAAAAAGATAGTGAGGTGGTGTAAGAATGAACGAAATTGAATGAACTCGAGAGAATGTACTTACAAGCAAATTTTTATTATAAAGGTATCAGTATGTTATCAATAAAATGGCCCATACAACACATATCATCTTCTACTTTGAATACGTGAGATACGCAAGCACTGCATGACGAAGGGGTCACATTACTAACGCCATCTTCAAATATTTTTTAACTTCTTTCATCATATTAAAATAATGATCATTTTCATATTCATATTCATTTAGTTGCGTTCTACGAGGTAAAAACAAAGGTGTTAACAAAATGCTAAGGAGCTAAGAGCCGTTGAAGACCCTGTTAGGGTACAGCAAAAGGTATTCTTTGATACATAACTAAAATCTAAAACTTAGTAACCAAAATTTAAAAAATATATATACATAAACATAAATAATAATGGGACAGCTATTCTAATAAAATACTTACTATTTTTACATTTAGATAAAGTTATATTTTTTTAATTATTACGAACACCTTATTTAATACCTACGAGATATTTTTTTTTGACAGTACAAATTAATTATTACTAAAGAAATCTGGTTTCATGTGTATTACAATTTGAGACAATTTACATTTTATAAATTACTTGTTGTATATTTAGTAGTCATTTTATGCGACATGCCCCTTTACCTGTGCCCAAACGAATTCTATTGGGTTGAGTTAAAAAAGGGTTTAATTTTAAATTAAACCATTTTTATAATTCGTTCTTTACGCAAATCGTTCTCTACCCCAACACTATTAGTCTTCTTAGTATGGAAAAATAATTTTCTTTGAACGTCAAGTAGTAACTGAATACAATTAAAAGACGAACTATAGAGCCGTGCCGCGCTGTCGCGTCGCACCGGTCTGTGGGAGCCTTAACTCTTATGTCGGGCAGTGTTATTGAGATTTCATTCGATTTCAGTAGCAGCTCGAAGTCTGTTCGAAGTCGAAGTCATAGGCTAGCCTACAACATAAGACCTATCGATGAGTCCTATAGCACCTGTAGGCTTAGCACGAGCACCGATTTTGTCGACGGAAGAATAGACATGACTATTAACTAAATGATGTACAATAGGAGAAGATAGCTATGTTCTTCTATTAATTATCACAGTTATGCGTTCTAAACGGTTCATGATTTTATAGATAATCGTTTATACTTTGTGGCCGTCAAGTAGAAAGTTTGTTGTCAGTGTGATTTTGACAGTTTGGGAAGAAATATTCTTCTGAAATAGTCTACATATAAAAGAACCTAGACAAAGATCGTTAGAAACTAAAGACAAAATGACATATTGTAGTAGGATATCTACGGTGCGATGTCGAAAATGGAGAAACGAAATGTGACTTTGTATAGAAAAAGCACTGTCTATTCTTCGTAGAAATAGAAAGCGTCATGCTAAGCCTGCTGGAGCACTTTAAAACATAACATTGAAAACGCCAGTGCCTAAAACGTATCACTGAAGTTGTCGAGTTGCCCGTAAACTACAAATCGCCCACAGAAAATATTATATTATTTAAAACTATCAATTCGCCCCTTTCGTATCTGTTTCTTCTTGCTTATGTCTCATTAATAAAGATAATATTATATTCAGCAGAGTAGTAGGTATACATAGTTTCTCATTAACGATGAAATTATATTATTACAAAAGTTTTCAAATGACAATAAACAATCATTTGTAAAGCCGCTGCTTGCGCTATTCCACGCATTCGAATACGATGTTGCATATTAGCAATAGTCCTTAACATGTCACCACTTAGCCGATAGCCGATGGTCTACGACCATGTCCACGGCCCGGGCGATAGCCTCCGATCCCTGGAACCTGTTTCCGCGGTTAACTTTTAACAAATTGCGCGAATAAACTGATACCTACCGAGTTTTAATTTTCATTAATAGTTTATGAGCTTAGATAAATATGAACTGAAAATATTGTTGACTCCTGCTTGAGGTCAAATTTAATTACCTAGCGAAACTCTACAGACATGATGGGTTTCGATATTTTAACACGATAAACCACAAAATAACTGATATTCTAAACTCATACTTTTTGTACCTACCTACCTACCTAAGAATGAGCGATCAATTTTTTTTTTTACTTAATTAAACTAGTTTTATAAAAATTCAACATCGACGCGCAAACTGAAACTATTAATTCAGCACAAATATGATTGAAATGTGAGATTTTAGGTCGATTATTAAAAAAACAGATACTTCATAGAAAAGTGCAATAAACTCAAACTCAAAGCATTTATTTCAATTAAAACATTTACAGGCACTTTTGAATTGTCAAAAAGTTGAACACACTTTTTAATATAACAGTATACCTATAGCCCCTGGCACACAGACAACTGCAGGAACACGGGTGGGTTTTAGTCAGTAAAAGTCTGACACGCCCTTCTGCTCCACCTAGAGTGGGAGAAGTTATTTGATGATTTCCCACCAAAAAGTATACCCATTTTTTTTAATAACCGAAGAAAAATTTATAAGCTAAGGGGTCTAGAATCATGTAGGTACAGATGCACGTCGATGTCCACTCTGTATTTACAAAAAGACGTGATCTTGGAAAATCATGTTTCCTTACTTACACTTCTATGATAATACTGCAATTTTGCTGATTCTATAGAAACTGATCATTTTAAACCACGGATGAAACGGCATTATTTACATTAAATACTACAAAGCAAACCTAATAACCGCTTTATTATAACACAGCCGCACAAACTCATTCTAAGCGCCCACAATCTGAATGACAAATCAAAAACTTTTAAAACCTCAACAATAACTTTGTGGAGTCCAAATTTGGCTTATTGTTGGAGCCAAGATGGCCACCAACCAGCTTTGAGAACGCTTCCTGACCGCGCCAATCACCAACCTATTGTACCCGGATTACTTGCAAATTCTATTAAAATATACCCGCGAAATTTTCGCAGAGCCAAAAATTTTAATAACCATCGTAACTTTAGTACGAGTCATTGTAAAATGCAAATAAAGGAACCGCGCAATGTATACAGCAGCGGGAAATAATTGGATAACGGCAGCCCAACATGTGGTTTTGTGGTCAAGATATATGGATTTCCTATGACTATCGAGTTTTTGATTGAAATGTCAGTTACACGATGTTATGATAGGAATTTGTTGAGAAATTGATTGTAGGACCATTATTCTTGGCTTGTCTTTACATACAGCTGGCCAATACAAATATGCAGACGTCGTAATAAATATTAATATACGGAGAAAATGGAGGGGCTTGTGGCTAAGTCATATAAGCCGCACGGATCGTTCGATCAGGTTAAGCTACGCTTGCCGCGGTCGATCCGTGGATGGGTGACCATCTTGAAAATACCAAGACCTCTCCGTGTATCGGAAAGCACGTTAAGCCGTTGGTCCCGGCTGTCATTTGTAGATCTTTGGTAGTCGTTACGGGTCGTCAGAAGCCCGAAAGTCTAACAACCAGTCTTACCAAGGGGTATGGTATTACCTAGTAACTGGGTTGTGGAGGTCAGATAGGCAGTCGCTCCATGTAAAATACTGGTATTCAGCTGCATCCGGTTAGACTGGAAGCCGACTCCAACATAGTTGGGAAAAGGCTAGGCAGATGATGATACGGAGAAAATGGAGAGCATTTGCATAAAGATGTTATCTGTGGTGTAGCTTGTATCTTCCTGGCTATCAAGTACTGATTGTGAAATGATATTCAAACAAAGATATTCACACCTTCTTCGAAAATTCGGTCTTTCGGAAAACTTTAATTCGTAAATAGCTTCTGGCCGCGATTTCTTGTACACTGAAATTTATTGTACCCCCGATCCATCCGGTCGCATCGCATCGTTTTTGCTTCGGCTTCTAAGCGTTCCAAGTTGATGTGAAATGACTTATAGTCTTCCTCAAGAATACAGCAATGCATTAAGGCCAAATGCACAAATGTTTTTTTCAAATGCGACTGGTAGTTCCAGAGATTAGCAAGTTTAAACAAAGCCTTCAGCTTTATTAATAGTATAGATACTTATAGCTGAATGGAATTCTTCCTTGCATTGCTACAATATTGTGATGCAAGCTTCCCAATATGTTCGATCACAAACAATTTCCGTAAACCATAAACAATATGAAATAACAAAAGGGAGGCGAGCAATAAAACATACACAGATGCGTACCGAATCCTGAGGTCACACTCGTTGCATAATATTAATATCCTACACCAAAAAACACAACAAATATACGAAAAATTGATATTCGCCCGTTTCCAATTGGACCCTCGTCACGTGTCAAAGATTCAAACACAGAATCATTGCAATTTCCCAGACAAGAGAAAACGCACTCTAATTTCTATAACACAAAATGCAATTCTGTTCAACTTAATTTATCGAATGAAATCGACGCCAATCCATCAATCGAATATAGTCGTAACTTTTAATCCTGACAATTAGATGAAGACTTTATTTACATGAGATAGAATTGCAATTCAAATGATAGAAAAAATCTTAACCCTAAAAAGTTGAATGCAAATATTAATCAGGATGATAAGTGTGGGGTGTTACATTCTTGTTCGGATTGCGTTTGTCTGTCTGTTTATCTGATGACATCGTGACGGGTTGGTAAGGGTTGTAACAATAACACGTGCAGGCTTTATCAGTGACCAGAGATAATTCGCTTCAACGCTTGAAATAAAAGACCTTTTTGCTTTTCGGTGTTGTGGATTCATTCATCTTGTTCACCACCTCGTTATTCAGGGAGTTATGTTCTTGAAACGTTTGTTTCTTTAAAGCGTCTTTAGGTTGTTGTGGGTGAGAGGGTGGGCTTTTGCATTACAATTTTAGTCACTTTACGATATATTTTAAGATTTTTTTTTTAATAAAAGTATCGGCCCCTAATAACTTTTACATGTAAGCATTCCCAAACACTCAGTAAGTGTAGAATCACATTTTTTTTTACATTTTATTATTTATTTAATTAAGGAATTTTAAAACGGCAATGCGTATGATAATCCCATCATACCCTAAATAGACACTGCTTCCGATTATGTTTAGACCGTGAACCTGAGCAGACTCTTCGCTTCATTACCATTTGGTTGTCATAGAATTTTATGGAATGTGCTTATCAAGTCGGTTCAACCTCAAGACCCCAAACAGATCATTTCTATGAGACTCATATCGAATACAGTCCATCAATAAGTGATGTAAGTCTTCCACAACTCCACACAATTAGGCGAGTAACCCTCTTATTTAAAAAGAGACGTGTAAAATTTACGGTTAAACATATGCTAATCACTGCTTAACTTTGAGCAACGTTTTAAATATTATCTTCAATGCCTATTTCCGTAACAAAAATACTCATCCCGTAAACTTTCTTTAATCTTTCAGATAACGCAATCGGTTTCGAGCACCCAAGCGACCACTCGAAACCAAATAAAGCAGGACATTAGTTCGTGCAACCAATATTAATTAGCAGATGGTTATCTCGTCTTATTTAGAGCCTGCCGTGAGCATGTCCGCCTGACCCTGCCTAGGTCGTCATATATACCGCTAGAGGGTTAAACCACGGAATAAAGTACGTACAGAATGTCTGGTCGACAACGCGGTATTGGCACGCACACATGATGGCGCGTTTTAAGCCTGATTTGCAAGGTGCAATTTAATTGAATTTGGCATACGATGTTATACTATGTGTAGAAAACAATCTTACTGTCCTACAAATATGTATATAATAATATATAATATATAATATACTATGCAGGCTAGATTGAACACATTACTTTATAACTCGTCTGGTGGTTTTGGGCATTTTGTAAATGGCCTACGCAAATGTCCTGCAAATCTGGTAGCGTCTTGTGGCGAGTCGTTGAGCTCCCTAAAATAGGGTTGAGCTACACGGTGACTGCTACATACATGCCGTCTGTTGAGAAAGGTCAGCTCAAAGCTGCAATGGCTCTTTCTTCAAAAGGCCTTTCCAGACATTACCCTGCATTGTTAGACTCACATAAAATTTAAATAATATAATGTTTGGACTTTAAAAGAGACTATGACCTCTGAGTTTGTTTCGGCTTTTCTTCTCAGGGAACACTCAGCTAGGAAATGCCGGCGCCATCTAGTTTTAAAAAATATTGACCAACAAAATATTGACGTGTAAAAGTGTCTTTTAAGATCTACTTACATAAATAAACATTTCATTTCATTTCATTTCATAAACATTTCATTTCATGTTTTATTAGCATTTGCCAGCGGCTTAGAAGGAGGTCGAAAATTATCCCACGGGAACGTACCATTGGAGATAAAAAGTATCCTATTTGTTACTGCAGCTGATTAATCTGTGCCCAAAATTTCATCCAAATCCGTTCATTAGTTTTTGCGTGAAAGAGTAACAAACATCCATTCATCAATCCATCCTCAAAAACTTTGTATGTTTGAATGTTTGAATGTCTGACACACAAATTTGGAACACAGATAGTTTATAACCTGGATTAACACTTTATTGTCGTCTCTACCTTGTATAAAGTTGCATTGTCTTTGCAAACACTATTCAGACATGCAGTATTTTTTTGCTTCAATTTTACTGTTTGTAGCAGGCAAGAAACTCGCATCATATAAATGAGGCTTAATCGATAGAAATCCGAATTGCAGTTTTCTTGATTGTAGAATTCTAGGTCTAGTTTTAGGTACTTTTAGGTACTATTATAAAATATTCATCAAATAAGTAAAACCTACTTAGATGGATTTTCTTTCTGACGTCTACAATAATAACGGTAGTCCTTAATCACAAGGATATCTGCAATGAGACTTTAGTTCCTCACACAAAATGGCAACACCACAATAAAAAATATAGTAGTGTAGCCATTTTGCTAAGTTATTAATGCTTGTTTGAAGACTAAAATAAGGTCCGTACTGACCTTATAATGGTGTATTAGTAGATAGTTACTTTGTATTGTTGCTTGTTTTCGTGCTAAGTGGCTATAGAGTTTATAGGATTAGCGTTATATGTCTTTAATGGCGCATCGTTAGAAATACAGTTATTTTGAAACATGTTGTTGGTACGTTGCTTACAGTATATACAAGGTGTAACAGAATTAACGCATGTCCTGAAATTAGTTTGTTCGTAATAAATTGACTAATGAATTGATTTCAGTAACTTTCAATTTGGGCATTTTGTCCTAAAATTATACTTCGTATTTTACCACACCAACCGCCGATTGAGCCAAACAAAATTCTATATTAGATACCTATATCAGTGCAATAAGACTCAATTTTAAATTTAAAAAAATAAAAAACTTAAATAAAAATGTTGGTATTCTGCATTGTATTATGCTTTTAGCTCAATACTCTAATTGGTGTGTATGAGGTTTAGCGTTAATTATGGTACATGTTGTTTAACCCCCACAGCAGACGGTCTATTCTGTAAAATTCGCACCGTGAAACCTAGGTGAAGTGAACTGTCAATAGTGTGAATCCCTAAAATTAGTTGGACTGACAGGTGTTCATCTAAATTGTCACGGTGACATTTTTGGGTCTGGCCGTTGATCCCTGCTGTAATTCGTGGATGGACAGTCGTTGCGGGTCGTCAGAGGCCCATAAGTCTGACAACCAGTCTTACCAAGGGGTATCGTATTTCTCAGTTACTGGGTTGAGGACACCAGATAGGCAGTCGCTACATGTAAAATATCTACTGGTATTCAGCTGCATCCGGTTTGGCGGGAAGCCGACCCTAACAAAGTTGGAAAAAGGCTAAGCAGATGATGATGAGACCGTCTGGTTTCAGGACGTCGGTACATAGGTACAGGTTGACTTTTGTAAATCAGGGATCGATTATTATCCTACTTTTAGAAAGTATACATATTTCTACCAAAGTAAAATAAACGAAATACACAAATAAATACAAAAACAAAAGGTCGCTTAGTCGTCGAAGTATTCGTCCGCATCGCTGTCATCAGGAAACGTGCCCAAAAGACTGGCAGCATTGCCACGCTGAATGGCAATGCTAATTCTTTGGCCAAAGAACGACCCAGCCCTATGGTGGGTATTTTTTTTATCCTACTAAAATTATAATTGTGAAATTTGGTATGTTTATTATTAAATCACTCGAAAATGGCTGAACCGATTTGGATCAAAATTGGCCCACAGGTATTTTATAACCTGGATAGGATACTTATTATCCTGGTAGTACGTTCCCATAGGATCCGATCTCTACACGGGCGAAGCTGCTAACAAAAGTTAATTTGTAATATTTCGTCGTTTTTTCCTTAAAATAAAAACACTTTTACGCATCCTCAAAATGCCAAGGGAACAGGAAAGTTTAAAAATGTTTTTATTATTTCAATTTATTGATCCAACATTGGTGCATCGAATTATTTTTGTAAAATATAACTATAAACAAAATGTAATCGGATTGGATACGGCAAGGTGTTCGTAAAATGAAATATATTGAATATTTTATCGACCATTGTTTTCAGGTCAGTAATATTATGGACAATTTGTTGTTTTTATTCGTAAATTTTATTTTATTTTAAAAGCAATATAATACTGGCCGCGAGTGTACCGGGTTGAACGGAATCAATATTCTGAATCACCATTTTTTTATTTCAATGTCACCCTTGCCACCATCTTAAGTTAAGTTAACCGCAATAAAACCTGTAATTAATGGCAGTTAACTAAACTATAACCATAATAAATTACTGCTCAGTTAACCCTAAATCGCGCTCGTACGTGATAGGTTAGCAACCTGCCTGTTCTCGTTCGATCTTTAACCCGAATCTAATAGATCTGGCGGATCTGGGATACAATGGCGGATGACGTCTTTTTGACGTGAGACGTTAGAAATTAGCTAATTATTTTTGGAACAGCTTGTATGTAAATCAAATGATTGTTGTCTACATGTATGTAGGACGTACTGGCTTCAGACAAAAATAGTGCTAATTCCGTAAAAATTAATCACCTTATATGTACGTGCTGGAAAAATAATTTAAATACACATTCTTTAAAAAAAATTCGCTATTTTATTCAGAAAAAATATCCTAAGATACTATAACCACTGCATAAAGATCTTGGCTCTTTTCTTAAATCTCGTCTAAGATGTGTAGTTATCAAGTTGTGACAGGTCTTAAAATGGAGCTGTCAAAAAAACCTAACATATATGAAAAAACAACACCACACTCCACAATCAGAAATCAACATAATTATCCATAACCCATCAACTGTGATCGATAAATGAGAAGCTAAAAACAGTGAGTCAAGGGGTCGGCGGGACCGAGACAATGGCGTAGGGTTGCGGTCACAGATGTCGTTTATCGGACGCTCGCCTAATCTTTAACCCTCCTAGCATTTGAGGGGTTGTGTTTACGAAAACGGTAAATGAATTTGATTGTGTTGTATCTATTTTTTTCTTATTGGATTTTTTTTTCACGAATTTTTACTCGGAAACGTCGGAAGTAACAATCCTTACTTCCTTACTAATATTATAAACGCGAAAATTTGTATGTATGGATGTATGGTTGTTTATTACTCTTTTACGCAAAAACGGCTGAACGGATTTGGATGAAATTTGGCACACAGATAGATTATAACCTAGTTGAACACATAGGATTTTTCTCCGCTTTTTATCTCGATAGTACGTTCTCGCGGTATAATTTCCGACTTACACGCGGGCGAAGCCGCGGGCGGAAGCTAGTGATTTCATAAAACGTAACTAAGTATTTTTTTTTAATTGCCATTAATGTCCGACTACTGGGCAAAGGCCTCCCCTACTCTTTTTCCATCTCTTTCTGCCCAGAGCTGCCAAGCACCAGTCTTTATTAAAGGAGTTAAGAATACAACAATCCGCTCCATCACCGAAATAACTAATGTCACTCAGAAATCTGCCACGCTTAAATGGAATTGTGCTGAATTTGCATTTGCATCTACCACATGTCAGACCTTCAGACGATCAAAGGACCAACTAAAAATTACAAAAGAAAACATTTCCTTTTAATAATACGAGTCTTTGGGTACCTAGTCTCCTAGCTTTTTCTCCTTTACAGCTTCGCTCTTTTCAGTAAACTAAATGACTACCATAAAATGAAGTTTACCTGATCAAAAACTCAAAGAAAAAATCATCCCAATAGTATTCACTTACCCCTTCATTCTGCAGGATATGTAAATACCCCTCACAATGATAACGGTATAACTTTTTAGACGATGTTTGTTCAAATCACTCTGGTTAGGGGTAAGGGGTGACCACATTAATTGAATTACGTGTCGCTTCACATTATGCCTGCGTCGGGTGTACTATTTGAGTTTACTTTATGACTACTCACACAAATTGGTGCAAGAACTTCCTTATTACCAGGGTATTATGATTGTAAGTAGACATTTTAGTTGCGACGGCAATGTAACTTAATGTGATGAAGAAAATTTTAAGAGCCGTATTCTGGAAGGATAGGGTTTCTAATCCAGCACCACATTATCAGCCTATATTGATGCCTACTGGGACACGGTCTCCTCTCTATGAGAGGGAGTTGGCCATAATCTACCACTTAGGCCCAGTGCCGGTTGGTAGATCTGCCCTGCTAATTGTATCTGCAGTAATCGACACTTATGGGTTTTCGCTTTTTTGCAGAAATGGCATCCTTAGAGGCAAACCTATATGGGAAAAACAAAAATATTTGGATACTGGAAGTATGTTTTTTTTTTTGATAACGAGATTCACAGTACTTGCATGAAAATTTTACTTATAGATTTCCGCGTTTTTCTCGAAACCGCTTTTTTGCAAGTACTGCATTTACAATTAGCAGGGCCACAGGAATATTAATGTCTGGTTCTAGCAAATGACGTTTTCCTCACTATGTTTTCATTCACCGTTTTGAGAACAGTGGTGGACAAATAATTTACACAAAGTAAAGCGCTTATCTGGGTTCGATCCTACGACCTACAACTAGTAGGTCGTGGCCGTTACCACTGGATCACCACTTCTCAAGCATAGATCACAATAAAAAAAAATATAGAACTGAGCGGAGAGACTTCTCAAAATAATTTTGATTAGACATAGCATCGTTTTAGAATAAGAGTCACGCAATTTCTCAAAATTTTGAGTAAAATATTCCTACAAATCTAAAATACCTCAAAGAATAAGCTCTCTTCCTATCTCTTGACAGCAAACACCCTTTTAATTCAAACCGATTAGATGATTGTATTTGTACGCGCTTACCACCCCACTAGTTCCGTGGCAAACAATCCGAACGGAATAATTCCGCCCAAAGTAAGGACAGACGTCACCAACTACTTGTATCTTGCCTTTGTCTTCGACCGCCGAAGTTCGGGTCTGATAAGGAGATGGGCCCACAATGTATAGGTCCCAAGTTTGTTAACATGGGGATTTGAAAAGCCGTTGAAACCGTTTAGACGTTGCAAAAGCGACAGGTGAAACGCTTTTCTTTGCTTATCTGTGTGTTTACTCCGATAAGTTCGGAATAAGGCGCCCGACGTTTCTGGCTTTACCTACGTGTTCTATTTTCGAATTTATTCTTTGTTGTCTGTAAAAAAAGAATTGAGTGTCGGAATAATTTTACATTCTATATTTAAATTAATGTAGTTGCATTACTTTGACAGTACTTTGAACATCAAAATGTCTCCATAAATAACACGTTTTTTACGACACCAAAATTTCATTTCCCATATCGAAAACGACAAATTACAAAACGACAGTTTACACTTGTCGTTTAAAAATAAATTAGAAAAATAATTGGATTCGGTGTAAATACACATGTGACAAAAAATAGTAAAAATAGTCACAAATGTCTTGTAAACTCGTAATATTCTCGTAAAATGTGTGTGTAACAACAGTTTTGAGTCGTAAAAGGGCGTAAAGTGAAGAGTGGGATACTTTACGGATGTGCTCGTTGACGGCACCCCGGGGCTCACATTAACACCGATATTACTATTATCGCGGTGTATTCGTATTTAATGCGTCGCACAGTGGAACGAATGTATGGGAGCGGTTGGACGTAGACATGTCCGAAAAAAAAGAGTAAAATTATGCCAAACTAATGATGCCATCTTATTCGATTACTTAATGCCTTCATAACTTGTGGTGATGAATTTCTTCATAACTCCCATATTTCGGGAGTAATTTGAGAAAATGTGAAATTTTACTATGAAAATGAGTGTATCGAGCTCTCTCCCTCCTGATTCCGGGCTTGTTTCAAGTAGCGGTCTCTAATATCATAATGCTAATACTAAGAGCTATATTTAATACTAAGACACATAGTGCGCCAAATGTGCACTTTCTGGGATAAAGAGTGATGTTTATTTTATAACACAATTTTTTTATTTTTTGTTTATTTTGTTGATTAAAACCGTTTTTCTAAAGGTTTACCTTATTACAATAACATTTCTGAGCAGCCAATTAGAGAAGATATAAGCTAATTAGGATATATAATTAGGGACTTAAGGTTTACATATAAAACTGATGCACTAATGATTACTGATAAGAACATTGCTATTATTTAATTACTAAATGGCTCTTAATACACTAATTTAGCATGCATCATTTACTAATTATCACAATAACTAATTACCTTGCAATATTTAACAAAGGATACCTGGGATACCTGGATTTTATATAAATAGGTCACTATTAGTAACTTTAAAATCAGTGTTGATTTACACCTCGTTGTATCCAAGCTAATCTCGCAATGTATTTTCCAAATTTTAATACAAATCTTGATATTCACGTTGCTTTATGCGCACGCGCACATAAAGATTTACGCGACTTTAACTATTTGTTCAGTGTTTTAAAAGATAACAGTTGTGTTCAGTTATGTGAAAGTGCTGAAACAAGTTTAAAAGACTGGTGTCGTCGATTTTGCTACCGCATTTATGCAAAATGGACACAGTCTGGAAGAAGCACAGATAAGTTTCGGAAGAAACATGAGATTTGGCTACAGGCTGCAATTCAATGGCCGGAATTACAGAATGAAAATATGGAACCTTCTACAGAAAATATAAGTGACGTCATCGAGCCCATAATTTCTCCTGCTAAATCTGATGCTTCAACTTGTACACATCCTAGTCCTCGTAAATCTTTTGAGGACCTTAGTAACCGGCAAAAAAGAAGACGCACTGAAGATAGTCTTTCATGCAGCAGTAGCAGCGCTGAAATTATGTTTTCGGCCGAAAGGGCGCTTCAAAAGGCAGGACAAAGCGATACAGCTTATGTTATGAAATACTTGACGGAGAATCCAGAAGAGGCCTCAAAAATCAAAGCCTTCATTGAAGGTAAATCAATTCAGGTACGGGAAATATCCCCTTTGAAGGCATTGGCTCTTTATGTATCGATGAACTTATCGAAATGGCGCTATAACACTCTTCGGGATTTCAACACTCAAGAAGGAGCTCTTCAATACCCGAGTTACTACATGTTGGTTAAAGAAAAAATTAAGTGCTATCCGGCCAAAGAAGATCTCACAGTTACAGAGAGCTCTGCAAAAATCAAATTACAAGCCTTGATGGATTTAACCTCAAGAAGACTTATTAGGTCGTTAGAAACCCCTGTTGATCCCAATCAACAGCTCGTATTGACCAGCAAATGGGGTTTTGACGGATCATCTAGCCAAAGCATTTATCATCAAAGGACGAGTGAAGATGAGCAAATCGATCTTGCTAGTAATTTTATGATTAGTCTTGTACCACTGCGGCTCGTCTCAAAAGGTGTAACAATTTGGGAAAACGAGCGACCATCTTCCACTTCATTTTGCCGGCCAATATTGTTTAAGTTTATAAAGGAAACCAAAGAAAATGTGCAGAGAGAGATGGCTGAAATCGAAGCAGAGATTGAAGCCTTAACTCCATCCACCATCACTGATGGAATTAGTGTCAAACACCAACTGCTGTTGACAATGATTGATGGTAAAATTCATTCCATTATATCCAATACAGCAGCTTCAGTGTGTGACATATGCAAGGCTTGTCCTAAAGAAATGAATAATTTAGAGTTAATCAAAGATAAACACGCAAACGAGGACATGTATAAATATAGCTTAAGCACCCTTCACGCTTGGATTCGCTCAATGGAATGCTTATTACACATTTCCTACAAATTAGACATAAAATCATGGCAAGTAAGGGGTGATATAGCAAAAAGGCAAGTTGATGACAGGAAGAAAAGAGTTCAAGAGGCTGTAAGAAGAGAAACGGGCTTACTTCTCGATGTTGTGAAACAAGGCAGTGGATCCACCAACAATGGCAACTCGGCAAGGAGATTTTTTGAAAACTACACTAAATCTGCTGAACTGACCGGAATAGATGCTATGCTTTTAAGAAAAATCTGTGTGATCTTGCAGTGTATTTCATCAGGAGAGAAGATCAACGTAACTAAATTCCGAGAGTTCTGCTTTGATACTGCTAAGCTTTACGTGGAGTTATACCCATGGTATTATATGCCTTCTTCACTTCATAAAATTTTAATGCATGGGCCAGACATAGTTCAGAACATGTCAATTGTGCCCATTGGTTTTCTATCCGAAGAGGCATCTGAGGCTAGAAATAAAGATTTTAGAAAATATAGAGAGGGGCATTCTCGAAAGCATAGCAGTATCTCATGCAATGAAGATATTATGCACAATCTTTTACTGTCTTCTGATCCACTTGTTACAAGTATCCGTCCAAAAGGAAATAAGTTTGTAAAAAAATCTTCTTTTAAGGAATTTTATGAGCTTACGGATTCTGAGAAAAGTGATATCGAATTTGTTAACATAAATGATTTAGCGGACATCGATTCTGAATTTGAATTAATTGATGATGATGATGATGACGAAGATAATTAAATGATGTTATTGTTTTAAAATGTGTAACTTAGTAAATTAGAGCTTACATCTTAATTATTTATTGTACTTTTAATGAAACTAGGTAATTTATTATCAACTTACTTAAAAGTCATACTCTCATCAGTTCTTGTGAATATTTTTGTTAATATATATTTCTGTATATATATATAATATATTTATAGACCTCTTAATAAGTCTGTCTGCGGTTTAAAGTAAATACAAATGGGGAAAAAACGTTTTTTTTTTTAAATTTTCATTTCCTTTTATCCCAGAAAGTGCACATTTGGCGCACTATGTGTCTTAGTATTAAATATAGCTCTTAGTAATAGCATTACGATATTAGAGACCGCTACTTGAAACAAGCCCGGAATCAGGAGGGAGAGAGCTCGATACACTCATTTTCATAGTAAAATTTCACATTTTCTCAAATTACTCCCGAAATATGGGAGTTATGAAGAAATTCATCACCACAATTTATGAAGGCATTAAGTAATCGAATAAGATGGCATCATTAGTTTGTCATAATTTTACTCTTATTTTTCGGACATGTCTACGTCCAACCGCTCCCATACATTCGTTCCACTGTGCGTCGAGATTACATTAACCAAACTACCGGCCGGCGACGGGTTAACACTGTTTGAGTTTATAAAGAGCGCGTTTGTTTTACGCGATCCGGTTCGAAAAATTCACGCCGTATTTAAAATTGGAAATAATTTTTCACTTTTCAATTTATTACTTTAAGAGAATATGTGATCTCACCTAAATTTTTTTTTAAACTACTTCCAAAATACAAATGACCAAGTAATAAAAACGTAAATAAGTACCTAGTTTATCGTTTTACTATCATTATTTATTTGATCAACATTAAAATAACGTAATGGAATGTCTTAAAATCACTAAATATTTTGTAGTTTGTGAATATTTTAACTAGCTTTTGTCCGCTACCTCGCCCTCTTGGAGGTCTAAAATGATCCCACTGGAATGTAATACCGAGATGAAAAGTATCCTACGTGTTAATCCCAGTCATAAATAACCTTTATGCCAAATTTCATCCAAATTCCTTAAGCCGTTATGATTGAATAACAAACATCAGAACTTTCAGATTGAACTATTATAAAATCCAATCTGTAAGTTCTGCATACGATGTTTTTGGCAGAAAATATTTTTAATAAAAAAACACGTTTAATTTGCATGTTTTTTGCCAACCCCCTGTACCAGGCTATGTTTAGCCCATTCGCCGGTTGCACAACGCAGCATTGTTCGCAGGGGTCGAGGTCCAATGCTTAGCTGACCCTTAATTGATTTGTGTCGGGCTTAAACACAGCTTAGCGTCATTACGGGCTAATCAAATGATAGTTGTGCTTATCGCTTTAATGATGTTCATTAAGAATTAGGGTTCGTTGTTAGTAGGAAATGGTGGATTAATGATTAGTACTTACGTGTAGTCTTTTTAGTGAATAAAGGATAATTTCTTAAGAATTTGTACCTAGCTTTGTGGCGAATTGGACAACTTCTGAAGAATTTGCGCCTAGCCTTGCAGCGCATAGGAGAATTTCTTAAGAAATTGTACCGATCTGATGGAATCTGTATTAAAAACAAAAAACGAAAAAGAGCTTCCTCAACTTATCGAGTTTAAAATGACGGATAAATATTTTTAATACCGAATCACGTTTTTACGTTTTACGTACTTTTATTTTAATTTATTTATAATTCGATTTATGGTAGTAAAAATACATTGCAGTTAAAAATTAAACTATCGGTAGTTTTAAAACTACATAGAATAACATTAAAATAATGTTTCTAAGATGAATTATTGTTGACTGAACCGGTAATAGTTCTGTAAACAGAAACTAAGCAAAACTACCACACTCCACCAAAAACAATTTTCTCTAACCCATAACCACTATCCTAATATTTCTGTACCTGACCACACTGACCACGTAATCGACCATTAAAGGGTTAACAGCCCCGCACGAAACAAGAATAGCCACAAATCAGTGAGATATTCAATCTCGGGTACAATAACATTAGAATATCGGCTAAACGGCTAAGCTAAGGGGGTTTAGCGACAGTGCGATAACTAAGGGTTAAGTCTATTGTGGATATGACATTGTTTAACGTATCATTAGAGATTTTAACGGTGGTGTTTGGCACTTTTTGAAAACGAACAGGGCTGAAAAAAGAAAGTGAAAATAAAAACAACTTCTAATAAATAAACTACAAAGAGAATTTTTTTTGCCACGGACTTCCGAAGTTAAACTTAACTGTAACTCAAAAACCGCTGATCAGAATTTGACCACATTTATATGAGACACTTTATAGAGTGCGTTAATAGCGCAATTAATGTTGTTGAACTGTCGAAATGAAAGCCATTCATACTGTTAGTGAGTTGCGCAATTATATATATAGATTTTTCTTTGAAAAGTTGGAATTAAGTACTAAATTTGGGCACATTAGTAGGGAAAAATGCTTAAATAAAACAAAAATAAACTACCATTATACCATCACAAAACTAACATATTCGTTGCTCATCTAGCTCCACTAATTCCTTACTTAACGATCTGTAAAGGGAGACGGAAGGGATAAGGTGGAAGGGCTCCGAACAAATTAAGGGATCCTAATGGTTATCGGCGGGATCTACAGGCAATGTTTAAACTGGCCCTTACACGCGCTGGATGAATTTTAATGTCCCCAAGTGTAGTGTGAGATGTTATGGCTGATATTTTGACATATAATACAAGATGGTTGACGTAATCGTGTTACGAGGCTTTTGAGTGCGTTTTGAATTGTTTATTGGCTGTTTTATGTTAGTCGTAAGTCGTAATATTGGTCTTGATTGGCGCCATTCTATGATATTTAGTTATTTTCGTCAATAAATATAATGATGTGTGTTATCTTAGATCCATATTCTTTCACCAATGAAATTAAACGCTATCAGCATTTCTAAACTGCGATTAAGAGTGGTCTGACAGCTTTTGAACGTGGTTTAGATGTGGTGATCACGATAAATTTCTTTGGTGAAATTTGCCCTTCGTTGAGTGTAAAGTTCATTTTTTAAACCCAGATACTAATTGGAAGGTGTAATGTCAAACTTACTTCAAACTCCTACTTATACTAAGAAAACAAATACCAAAGTCTTGAAATGTCAAAATTAGTCTCTCAGGTTAATATTAATTAAATGTGCTTCCCGTAATTTTCATTACTTCACAGCATGCAAAACATCACTGTAAAGTTTACAGAGATACTCTGATTTAAATTCTCGATTTACCTACCCTATAAAGGATTTTACAGGTTAAATAAAAAAAATAATGCACTCAGTTGGAGGTCCAATAATCGGAGATAACTTGTCCATAAAATTAAAAACAGCATCAATAACACTCACAGTAACCAGTTTCATTTATTTCTTTTCTTTTTTTTTTCATTCTCCGCCATCTTTAGCAGCCATAAATAATTGTCAGCGATATTAATTACGATGTTGTCTTAATTTTAAGACGTACGCGCCATTCATCTTCCAAGTCTTACTCTCGTGTGCCGTAATTATTCAAATTATCTTCTTATCAGGTCAAAACAGTTTTCCAACACCCTCCTGAAATTAACTCATACTTCATATCAATTTCAACTTTATGACTTGTGTGCTAAGGTTGAAATTTCATTGGCGTAAAACACGATTTTTGTTTTGCAAATGTCTCCTTTATCAGTCTCGCTTTTGATATTTTAATTTGCAGTTTTGTTTTAATTAATCTTTGTTTTGGTAGTGTTATGGTTTCGCTTTTGGTGCTACTGAACATTTAATTTCGTTTCGTTGTTTATTATTTGGCCTGTCTGCACAAGTGCATTGCCAAAAAAAGTAATTATAAGTACATACATATTATGATCAGGCGCGGTCCGAGTTGGGGGTCCTAGGGGGTCATGACCCCCCAAAGCCGGAAACGTAAAGCTTAAAGGTAGGTAGTCTTTGTCTGTGACCCCCCCAAAGTCTTTGGCTGCGACCGCGCCTGATTATGCTACATACATACACATACGTAATCTCATGTCTTCTCCTCATGGGGGTATGCAGAAACTACAGAACGCCACCTGCTACGATATATTTCTTCAGTATAGTTGTGGCGTTTTGGTATGATGGTCATCGACCATACTCCATTATCTAGCATTTTTTAAATCTAAAATCCATTTACGTCCTGAATCAATATCGTGACCTTCAACATGTTTAAATTACGAGAAACCATACATAGTTTATTGTTTTGGTTCCTACGGAGAGATATTAGGGAAAGGGCAATGACCGCTAATGCCATGCTAAAATGTGACGACTATACTTTTAAACTTATCTCAAAAAACAAAACTATTAAAAAATTTATAACTTGTGATGATAAATGCATCGCTAAAGGCTCCCGCAGACAGGAGCGACGCGACGGTGCCACGCGATTTATATGTTAGAACAATTTCCATGAAGTTTTCATGTTGTTCTGTAAATTGTTCTACTACGGTCGCGTCGCGTTTTCGCGTCTCGTCTGTCTACGGGAGCCTTTTCTCAAAAGCTGTTTCTATTGTCCAACGTTTTAACTGCATCTTAGGACCTATTGAGATATCAAGAAACTTCAAAAATCTACAGAAAACCTTAGATAGTTTGGCTATGAATGTATGCTATTGTTGAAACCTCGTTTCCATCTGTACAAAGTCGCGAATCGAACAACACATGAATTCAATCTCATTTGTATGTTAAATGCAAGTAGCCTCGACATCGAGTATCTTAGGCCATAAGTTACACCCTACCGATATCGATCTAATCTATCGATGCACGTTTATCGAGTCGTTTGAATCGATACAAACTTATCGATAGCGCATTTGTCACGAACACTCAATGCGTCGGGACAAATCTTGTTAAGGGGAGGTAATTCCGTTAATTGTAGTTTGTAATCGGTCTGGTTTGTGGTATTAAGGAGTTTAGTGAAGGCTTGCGTGGTAGGGGAACTTTATCAAATTATAATTAGTGATGATGTGGAATTTCTTATCTGCACAAAAGAAACAGCTTCAGAAATAAACAGAGACGTTAAAATTTTCATTTTATCTCCATGAAATTCCATTTTCTTTTTGCTTGTGGCTAAGTAATAACAGCCGTACGATAGTCGGTGGATGAGTGCCCATCTTTAAGTACCAAGACCCCTCCGTGCCTCGGAAAGCAGATTAAGCCGTTGTTGCCGGCTGTCAGTTGCTGTTAGTTCAACATTTAGGCTCACATTCTTACACAAAAATGTGGACAAAACAAGTTTCTTGTTTCAAAATAATATCAGCTGTTTCTACACAGTTCACTGACTACAATTAAATTAACTTTTACTTTAGAAATACTATCCTTTAATTTACAATACCCTTTCTTCTACCCTCGCTCTTGAAACGAGTAGTATTTTTATCTTCTCTTCTGTTCTTAAAGTGAATAAAGCGCCAAATTATGTAGGTACAAAACAAATTACAAATCCACATGACTTCATCAGAAGTTCCTCTTAAAATTGACACAGAGAAGAAATCCTAAGGTTTATTTAAAGATACCGCTCTTGTAGATTCAATCGATCGCCCATTGTTTCAATTTATTCGATTTACCGATCGATGTAATGCGAGCATCTAAAAGTATTGTAGAGCGTGGGAAAGTCGATCTTTCGTTATTATTTCCATATAGGTACTATTCTAGTATCAATCTTATCTCATCTGGGTCTGAGATATTTTGCAAACATATCTGCGATATTTAGTTGGCTATTTCCAATTTTGTTAAGTACTTATAGACAGGCCTACACTGTCTGTATTAACACTGTAATTTGACAACCTATTATTATTGTAACAGCCAATTGTTTATTAAAGAGTAACCGTGGAGTTTCCTGCCGGTTCTTCTCCATAGGACCAATCAATTGGAACTGTACACCTAGCTTCTGACGTTTCATAAGTGCGCATGTAAGTTTATGTGAAACAAAAAATAATTATTGATTTTGAAAGCACTTTGGCAATATTTTGATGACAAATGTGAGCTAGCTTTATGTACAGCCGCCAGCGCATCAAGCTACCCCAAACTTTCAAGTTTTTCCAATTGAACATGAACCTTATTCATTTCTAATAAAGGTTGAAATCTATCAAAGCAATTTGACAGATTGGAGTAGCTTGATGTGCTGGCGTCTGTACAGTCAAGGATCATCATTTTTGATCAGATTGACACACAACACCAATTCACCATGTCCTAGCCATTGAAGACAACTGAAAATTAATGACGTGACTTGAATTTACCGACAATTTCAGTGTATAGTCAATTTGCATATCAAACAAGTAGGTTTACCTTATATTTTTACCTTAAATTTATTTTTCCCAAACCCTAAATTAAAATTGAAATGATGTCATTTTAGATATTTTATATAAAATGTATTTAGTACTGAAATTTGTATCTAATACATACCAAATACCAACATACACAATCACGCCTTTTTTAAACGGTTTTTCCTACGGGAGTAGGCATAAACTACAGAACTCCTATCTAATTTTTCTAGCAAATCATTATCATCATTTCAGCCGTTAAAAAACAAATAGGGGGGTTTGCTATAATCGCCACGCTAGGCAGGCGGGTTGGCGATCGCAGTACGGTGGTAAAATGCATAGATAACGCTGCTGCCCATTCTCTAGTAAGTCCCTTAGTCGCCTTCTACGACACCTACGGGAAGAAATGGGATGGTGCTATTCTTTCCGTCCGGCACCACACGGGACAAATCATTAAATCCTTATTAAAATGACCTAAACTGTCATATGCTTCTTTATCTAGTTTACATGATACAATCAGTGTACAAACATCTGACAGAGCCGACATATCGTAGCATACACAACGGATTTCTGAGACAACTCCAAGTTAATTACTCAAAAAAACAACATTATCTTTTAGATCAGCGCATAGTGCCCATGTTATATAGTTTTGGTTTGAGGTACGGTCCAAGGCATACGCAGGAGCGATTTCGGTAAATGGGTAAACGGAGAAAAAAAACCTTTTCACGTTGGTGACTAGCAGCCTGCAATAAACTGACGTAAAAAAAACTAAAAAAACACGCTTTAAAAACCAAACCAAGAAAATAATTTAATTCTATTAAAAAGCGCGGGGTGCTTTTTGAGGTATTTTTATAATCAATTAACATCAAGCACCCCACGCTTTTTAATAGAATTAAATTATTTTCTACTTTTTAGTTTGGTTTTTAAAGCGTGTTTTTTTAGTTTTTTTAAACTATTATTTATTTTCTATTTTTTAGTTTTGCTAACTACAAAAGCGTGTTTTTTTTCAATTTTTTTTTAAATTATCGAATTGTCATAGGTCCTCGATAAGTCTACAAAGTTTAAATGAAATCTGACCGTTTAAAGTGGGTCAAAATAGCGTCCAAAGGAGTCGGTTACATACAAACAAACATACAAGTGAAGCTAATATAAAGCGTGTAAAAAGAAAGGCTTTTGACTTTTATAGCGAATCTCAAATGCACAGAAATGTACGATTTTTTAGTGTAGATAAGAATCTGTCTTAGTGAAAACTGCACAGGTTGCACTTAACCATGGAACTAAAATCATAAAACACTTTGTAAGAAACAGAAACGCAGCTAACTTGCAAACCTGAATTCATTGTAAAAGTAGCCTGGAAAATATTCCTAGGTATATAATTTTATAGCCCTAGTAGGTACAAAACCAATTTCTAGTCCCGATATCGTGATTTCGAAACCTACGGATAAATTTGCTGCGTGTATGTGCATACGCATCATAAGTTATCGTTTACGACAGATTGAAAGGTAATGCGATGCCAGGATGAAGAAATATTTTGGTTTTATGATATCTATTGAGATGGGGCATTTATTCTCAGAAATGAAATTATCTTACCCCTTCGAAGTTTTAGGTCGGAAGTAAGTAAGATTGTCGGACTTCCCCAAAACTCCTTTGTGGACTCTCCTGAATTGCTCTAATCCCTACTATATCCCTACTAATATTATAAATGCGAAAGTAACTCTGTCTGTCTGTTACACGCTTTCACGCCTAAACCGCTGAACTGATCGTCATGAAATTTGGCAGAGGTATAGCCTGGGATATGGAGGACATAGACTTATACTTTTTTACGCGATAACCGACATCCACACGGGCCGAGCCGCAGGCAAAAGCTAGTTATTAATATCTCGATAAAGTTTTCCAGTTTTGTCTAGAATGGATTTTTCAATGAAACTGAAAGTAATCTCATCTAAACCCCGTTTAAGATCTGTCAATGTCATTATTGTATTAGAATACTAGCTTTTGTTATCCTACGGGAACGTACTACCTGAATGAAAAGTATCCTATATGTTAATCCAGGTTATATCTGCGTGCCAAATCCTTTCAGGTGTTTTTGCGCGATTAAGTATTAAACATGCAAACATTTTAAAACTTTCACATTTATATCAAGTACAGTAGGACTGATGCTGACAGCTCTTGAACGCAGTTTTGATGTCCTGATCGCGTTCAATTTTATTAGTGAAACTGGCACTTATTCAACTCCAGATTGCAGTACGTAAAACTGAGCCTTTTACTTTTAGCTATGATAACTTTACATCTATCAAGTTTTACTCGAAAATACCTTTCTTCTATTAAACCATTAACATAACAACGAACAAAAAAAAACCTACAAAATTCTCTACCCTTGCACTGGACGCACCACACGCCGCGTCTGTCCGTCTGTCAGAGCAACGTTGACAGGTGTTAAATCGTACGCAGAGACGTGCGCGTACGCATCGTAATTAGTTGAGTCATGGCTATTAAGTAATACCTGTTTGCCTCTCAACGGGGTACGGAAATGTTGAGTGTCTTTTTAAACTAGATTTTTAGCGTTATAAGAAAAATTGTTGGTACTACCAAAGTGGTATATGAAACTTTGAATGCATGCTTTCTGTCACCTTTCAATTTGAATAATTAAATTCGGAAGTTACCCATAACTGCTAAGGGTTAGGCAGAGGTGTATCCATAGTAACTACACCCGTAATAGGGGGCGTGCCTATCGCCATCAACCGGGTATAAATCTAGACTTCGAGCTGCCACTGAGAAATTCCAGATAGAAAACCTCAATAACACTGCCCGACCTGGGAATTGAACCCAGCACCTCATGCTGAGCAGTACCGCTTGCGACCACTAGACCAACGAGGCAATCCCTGCCAGTCTCATTAACAATCACCTCAATATAAGAACTAATCTAATTAGGTAGACTATTGTTCTACAAAATCCTTACTGAGATAATCATTTTCATCTTCTGCTCATTGCATTACAGCCTCTATCGATCATCTGCGGGTCTAAAAAGGCCACATTAAGCAGTTCCTCTAAAAGTGATTAATTTCCTAAATTCCCCTATGATTCTGCTATTTGACATTTTACTTTAATAAAGCAATTCAGAATTTGTGGGCCATTTTATGAATTTCCTTACAAAACTGTCAAACAGATGAATTGCGTGCTGTCTACGCAGATAATATTATGAATTGTCAGTTTGTGACAGTTTACGATTTTAAATATGATTCATAATATGATCGTAGTCAAATTTGTTCTTCAATTAATAAACCCCTTCAACACTATTTCCTTAGTTCACGATGAAACTGATATCTTCACGGCTCCATACATAAACCGCGCAAGATTTCCACCCGTCTAACGGCGTATACCAATAAAGCGTAGATCAAATGAGCATATCTGAGCGTAGGGCATCCATTCACGCTGCTTGCCTATTAAATCAATGTCCACCGTATATGTATTACAGTACAGTGTGTCTGTCTGTCACGCGATACGAAGAAACATTGGCGCTGGGCGAGCCCCTGACTCCAACAGATGTTTTGACTTTATATTTCTGTTTTGTTGAAGAATTTCAAGAATTATTGCCGTGAAACACTACCAAGTAAAATAATAAATAAATTTATGGACCAGATAGCCCATTGAGAACTCTTACAAGAACTGATTTACGACTCTCAAACAGCCGTGTAATCCATTGAACCGATGATACACCACAATTTAAACAATAATATACCATCTTCTAAGCCGTAGAACAAAAGGCGTGACCCAATATGAATAATCATAAAACCACATTAAGGAATTAGACGTTGCACGCCCAATAACTCTATCTTAACATCTGCTACGCGGCCGATTGAAATAGTCATCAACAAACAAACAATATAGTACACCTGACACACCACCATAACACGGCAGGTTAATGTAAGTTCACACGTGAACCTAAGGTGAGAGCGATCCACCGGCGGCAAGGCCGAGAAAACCGATCAATTTAAAATGAAACTTACCTGACACGTAATAAGGTCAACATTCCCACGGTCGATGTTTAAAACACAATTAAGAAAGTATCCAATAAGGCTCGGAATGTGTGGCTGGAATGTGGACTGTATTGGAAGGTGGTAAGGTTGTTATTGTGTGGGTTGTTGTTCGCGAACCGGTTGGATCGGTCGCGAACTTTTACCTATAAATTTGTGTCGGCTAGCCGGCATGCGGCGGGCGTGCTTCGTGTCTAGGAGCTCTCGAGTGGGTGAGTCTTATGTTATAGGAAATTAGAGGGAAAGAGCTGAAAATATACGACGACATCTATCACATTCAATTGCGTTGACAATATCGGGACATTGTATACGAAAGCAAAACAAATGCTAGAGCTTGTATTTCCCCGAGCTATGATCGCTTCGAAACTAAATTGATTTTATTTTTAATTATTATCAAACAACTGGCTGTGCATTATTCCACGGTAATGTGCTACGGAGGTTAAAAGGCTTAGGTTACTTCTTATAAATTAGCTATCTGCCTGTCAAAGTCCTGTCGAAATCGGTCCAGCTGTTTTGGAGATCTAGTCGGAACAAACGAACAGACAAAAAATAAATTGTTGTTTTGTTATTACTTTTAGACGCATTTAATAAAAAGCTGTTATTTTGACATTACAAACAGACACATCAATTTTATTTATTTGAATAGATATACCTATCGATATCATACAGTTATCCATCTCTTTAAAATACAAATTTGCCAGTTAATTATTTCAAATAGCCAAAAAATTAAATTGCCTAATCCAATTCTAGCTGCATTAGAGTATCAAATCTAACAAAAATTACTTACACATGAGCGCTTTTGCCATAACTACAAAAGCTAAAAAAATACCTATTTCTCATTTTTGGGGAGTTTGTTCCGCCACTTCTTCTTCCCAGCTAAAGCAGTAGGAAGTGGTGAAGGGCGGGCGTTTGGGGGGACTGTCTTATGTAATTTTGACATTCGAAAAGTGCTGATTCTCAGCATAATTTGAATAAATGGTTTTTGATTTTGATTTTAATTTTTTTAAATCACACCAACAACAGCCTATTAAAAATCGCTCCCGCTCACGGTCGCGCCGCACCCCAAGCCAAGGGCTGATGCATTTCACAACAAGTCAATTAAAAGCAGCATCATTACTACAATCTGTTTTTACCGAGCACGGCTAAATGTTAATACTGTTGCACTTTCATGCTATAGCACAGTATACTGTGACAAAACGAGACATGTGTCGAGAAAACTGAAGATTTAATTACATTTTCTCAATGCCTCGCTTGAATGCGACAAAATTCTTGAGACTTGTCACCTTCTCTTATTTACTTTCATCATACAATCTTGTCATATGGCAATCTGGTAAATTCCGTTACATTTTTAACAAGCCTTAGATTTTCAACTCTCAGTGTTGCACCTAGCATTGAGAATTCAACAGAGTGGATTCCAGCGCATAGTGTGTTACAATTAGGGTGACAGTTGAAAGCTACCTGAAAACGAAGTCCGAATATATTCAAATTCAGTGTAAACTGCACGTAACGTTACTCGATTTAACGACCAACTCCCTAAAGCGTCGAAATCACTCTGCTGTGGTTGGTTTAGCTTGTCTTCCATGCAATGTCTTTATACAGGATAAGTTTTTATCCAGTGTGCCAACTGTAACTATGAATTCAGCATATCATTCTAGACCACCCAGCGCAGAAATTTTTCGTCGGTAATACAAAAAAAAAAACAGCTATTCCATACATTTTGACCGCACAGGTATTGCACTTTTCTATGAGCAGCAGATTTTTTTTGTAAAACCGACGTAAAATTTCTGCGCTAGGGAGGGGTCTAGAATGATATGCTGAATTCATGGTTAGTTTGCGCACTGGATAAAAACTTACCCTGTATAGCATTACACCCACTCTCAATAACGATAACAATTAAATAGCTGTGTACGTTCTTTTGTCGCTTTACTATTCTAGCCCGTAATAAAGTCGACTATCGGCATCATACTCGTACATACCAAACTTTCTAAGAAAACCGTTCTTTTGTTTATAAATTGGGATTGCTTGCTCGTTGTTATTAGGAGTCATGGATTATCAATATACGTTATCACATTCTTAGTTGCTCTTTTTACGTAATTACAAACACTATTCTGAAAAAAAATTTTTCTTACTGCAGTTTGTATTATTTCGACGCGCCGGGATCCACTCTGTAACACAATCATAATCTGAATCATTTTGAAGATTACTGCTAATCCATTGCTTCTTATGTTCGAAAAATTCGTCTGTTCAACGACGTAAATCACGCTATCTTGTTGAAATGTCAGGATTAAAGCCATTCGTACCTACTGTTAGTGTGTTTCACAATCACCCATTGGCAGTCAATTTGCTTAACAATACGCTTCCCTAACTGTGCATTACTTCTAACATAACGATTTTTAGAGTTCATAATGTTTGAAATCATTAACAACTTTGTTGCTCATACATAACTGGCATAGCTGCAAACAGATTTGCTACATCTTACTCCATCAAATCCTAACAGTCTAACAGCTGCACGGGTCGATCGATCAGGTTAAGGTACGCTTGCCGCGGTTGGTCAGTGGATGGGTGACCATCTTTATATACCAAGTCACCTCCGAGCCTCCGAAAGCACGTTTAGCCGGACTCCCGGCTGTCATCTGACAACCAGTTTTACCAGTAACTAGGTGGTGGAGGTCTGATAGGCAGTCGATCTATCTAAAATTCAGCTGCATCCGGTTAGACTGGAAACCAACCCCAACATAGTTGGGAAAAGGCTAGGCAGAATGACGATGTCTTAAATTCTGTAGTCTTACTATGCACTCGACAAATCCACGTTCGGACGGACGTAAAAATATTGCGGCGGGATTTTTCGCGCACTGTATATTCATCGCACTGCTTACCACCGAGAGTTGAAAATTGAACAGTGTGTTTTTTCGACGTGGTGAGGAGCACTTTGTTGGATTCCCAATTATAGGTTCTACACCGAGAGTTGAAAATACAGTACCTACGCGGTAGAATCCCGCCGCAATATTTTTACCACGCACCTTTTGTGCCTTATAGTCTGTTCTGAACATTAACCCCCTTATTTATAAACGATGCTTAAAGTTAAGTAATGATTAGCGTCTGTTTAACCATACATTTTTGACGTTTAAACATCATATAACTTTAATAATCGTTTATGAATAAGGGGGTAAGTGGGTACTCTATGACCTGGTAGATGCTGTAAACCTGATTACAAGCACACTATGACCCGGTTACGGTCTTAGATTATTATAGGCAATAATTGCCCGATATTATGGGGCTATAAATCCAGCTGTAAATGGCAGAGTTTAGTTCGTTATCGTTGGAATGAATGATGAGTTTGGTTAGAGAAAAATGATACAGATCTAGGAGATGTACAGACAGAGATAACCACAAAGAAGTTTCCTTTAAAAGACAACTACCACGCACCCCCATTGCGAAACAGTCTTTCTTTCACAACCTAAAGCAACATCAAACGTGTCCTTATCAAAAAAGCATATTACAAGATAAAAGACTACATTAAAGACAGGGAAACTTGGCATTAGTGCCTTGTGCACATGTGGCTTCCCTGGTACCTCATTAACAGCATAACGGAAATCATGTCACTTGGTTTAAATAGGATGATTTTACTTACACAGATTCTTTTACATATTGTGAATGAAAGAACGTTGTAGGCCTTACAGACTGTAGATTTATAGACGATTTTCTATTCTTTATTTTCATTCCTCTAAGTACCTGGTACTTATTGACAGGCCTGCACTGTCCTCCCATACCTATTATCACTGTAATTTGAAAACATTGCAAAACCCAATTATTTTTAAAAGAGTAACCGTGGAGTTTCTTGCCGGCGCTTCTCCATAAGAAGCGACAAATTGGAACCGTGCACATAGCTTCTGACGTTTCATAAGTGCCCTCGACGCGACTCTCCGTCACGCGCGCCGCTTCCCTCTTCGCGAGCATTACTGCTTCGCAGAAGGAGGTGATGGCTACCCATGCACTCTCGCTCCGACCATGGCCTGGACCAGGGCTGGACGCGACAGATCGCCTTTGCCGATTGCCTCCACGATGACAAGACGGTGCTCCGCGCAAGCCGGCAAACTTCCACCGTGTCCTCAGGCCGATCTACGCAGTGGAAACACCCAGGCGTTGCCTCCCGCTTTATCCGAAACAGGAACCTCCCGAAACAACCGTGTCCGGTGAGAACGCCATGGCGCCTTTCCATCCACTCCTCAAAGAGGGGACTTACCGCCGTAATAGTGGCATGCCCAATGTTACCCACGGTTACCTGGCCTTTAAAAAAAAACTAGTTTTTTTTTAAAGTCAAAAAAAAACTAGTTTTTTTTTAAACACCCCGGACTGTGGTTTTGTTCCAGGTTGATGGCAATAGGCTCGTCCCCTATTACAGGGAGCTTAAACATAACTAGCGAAATGTGTGTGTGCTATGTGCTCCTCTGCCCATCCCTTCGGGGTAAAAAGGCGTCATGTTATTCTTTTTTAAATTCATTTTACTTAAATATACTCCATTGTATGTTCAAATCTGTTTCGTAATGGCCCCAGAAGATATGAATACAGAGTCCACATCATTCTTGTATGTAGAGATCCTACTAATAGGTATTATAAACTAGCTGTGCCCGCGACTTCGTCCACGTGGAATTTAACAAAAAGTATATATTAATAAAAATAAATACAATTTCTAAAATAAAAGTAGCTTAAGTTACTCCTTATTACATCAGCTATCTGCCAGTGAAAGTTCCGTCAAAAACGGTCCAACCTTTTCAGAGATCAGCCGAAACAGACAGACAGACAGACAAAAATTGAAAAAAAAATATTTTGGCATATGCACGGTACATACACCAAAATAACATTTTTTACAATAATAAATATTAAATATGTATACATCCATAAGCATTTAGTAAAACGCGGTTATTTTAATATTACAAACAGACACTCCAATTTTAGTTAACTGTATGTATGTATGTATGTATAGATGAAAGTTTGTGAAGATATTTGGATGTTTGTTACACAATCACTGAATGGATTTGGATGAAATTTGGCACACATATGGTCTATAACCTGGATTAATTAATACATAGGATACTTATTATCCCGGTAGTACGTTCCCGTGGAATAATTTCCTAACTGCACGCGGACGAAGCCTCTGGCAACAGCTAGTTTACTAGAAAGTTAGAGAAGACTTCATCATCTGCCTAGCCATTTCCCAACTACGTTGGGGTCGGCTTCCAGTCTAACCGGATGCAGCTGAATACCAGTATTTTACATGGAGCGACTGCCTATCTGACCTCCACAAGACAGTTACTCGGTAATACGATAACCCTTGGTAAGACTGGTTCTCAGACATCATGATTCACAGGCTTCTGATGACCCGTAACGACTGTCAAAGATCTACAAATGACAACGGCTTAACATGCTTTTCGAGGCAGGGGTCTTGGTATGTAAAGATGGTCACCCATCCACGGACCAACCGCGTCAAGCGTAGCTTAACCTGATCGATCGATCCTTGTGGTTTTTTGTTACTTAGCCATAAGCCTCTCGTTAGAGAAAGAAATATAGCCTTTTTATTTTCATTCCTAAAGTAATGTTTATTATCAGCTATGATTCAAACATTTCCAAGTAACGAAACACATTACGTAGGCTACTTGATACGCTACTTAATCAATGCGATGCGAACACAGGTGAAATACGGCCCAGCATCTTCATAACATATTCCCTGGATCTAACAGAAAGATTTAGCGCTAAAAGATGCACTAAATATCGTCCTGTCAGGTTGTCAGCTGGTTTTGAATAAAAACAAAAGACGGTCTTCATTTAAAAAGAAAAAAGAATAATTACAAAAATGGTGATGAATTTTTGATTAAAATTAAATAAGGATGAGGTTATGCTAAATACTATAGGTATCACTTTACTAATAGATAATTGTTCATAGAATATTAATTATCATCGCCGCATGTTCGTGGCTAAATCAGATAGGTACGGTTAAGTTTACCACAATCGGTTCGTGGATGGGGGGATCATCCATTACGTATCGAGATCGCTCCGTGTCCCAAAAAGCACGTTAAACCGTTGGTCGTCATAAGTAGATCTTTGACAGTCATGACGACAGATCGTCAGAAGCCCAAAAGTCTGACAACCAGTCTTACCAAGGGGTATCGTGTTACCAAGTAACTGGGTTGTGGAGTTGGTTGTCAGTTAAGTAGTCGCTTCGGATAAGATTGTAAGCCAACGCCAACGTAGTTGGAAAAAAGCTAGTCAAATCGATTGATTAAATATCATCCAAAAGACCAGTGGTTATAATATGTTTTTTGTCAGTTACTGTTGTCAGTTGTCACATATCTACATTTCCCGCCAAAATCCTGCTTGTCATAATGTCATTCAACCTGCCATAGATTTAAGTAGAATATTTTTTATTTGCATACACGTTAGGTAAAGTTTATGATTTATACAGCCTAAATAATATAATATTTTAATACAATTTAAGAAAGAGCCCTTCAGACTTATACATGCAGTGTGAACGCACTTAGCACTAAAAGCCTAATTCTTTATGCACCCTTACGGCTTTTTACCACCAGCCGCCATTTTACTTTGTCCAAGTGTTCGTGTTATTTATAGCAAGGTATTAGGTTATTCGCTAAGAGATTGTCAGGGAACACTGTTGTGATTGTCTTTATCAAGGAGTACATTTTCACAACTGCTATAATTAAGTGTAAGTATAGGATTACATGAAGTTAGAGAGTTGTATTGATGATTTTATTCTGCAAAAGCCATATTTTTTTACGGTTGCGAATCATATTTTGATCAATACAGGATAAGTTTGTAACAAGTGCGCTAACTGTAACCATGAATTAAGCACATCATTCTAGACGCAGAAATTTTTCGTCACTCATGCAAAAAAAAATCAGCTGTTACACAGAAATGTGCAATACCTACGCAGGCAAAATGTATGGAACAGCTGATTTTTTTTGTATAACCGACGAAAAATTTCTGCGCTGGGGGTCTAGAATGAAATGCTGAATTCATAGTTAAAGTTAGCGCACTGGTTAAAAACTTATCCTGTATACAGCCTGACATTGACCTGCAAATTGTAAAAAACGTAAGAATTTTTAAATGCCACTGGGTACAGACGCCAGTACATCAAGCTACCCCAATCTGTCAAATTTATTTGATGGATATTCAACTTTAAAACATAAGCATAAGGTTCATGATCAATTGGAAAAAATTGACAGTTTGGGGTAGCTTGATGTGCTGGCGTCTGTACCTTAGCGCATCCTCCTTAAGCATAGACTGTTCCCATTTTTATTTCATTTACTACGTTCTAATAGATAATCTTTAATACATTTATGCATAACGCATAATATCTTAATTCAGTTTATAATGAATACCATTTAATAAATAACATCATTAAAAATCCAAACCTAATTTATTTATTAACCAAATAAAATTATAAAACAAACGTTATAAATTCACGATTATCCCAAGAAATTAAAATCTCAAATTACGAATTAATGAAGGTGGCTTTACTCTATGGGCCGCCGTAGTTTGTATAATTATTTAAACCATCACTTTATACAATTTACATAAAACTGTTTACAACCAATTTATTTATGCATAAAATAAATAAATTAATCAATGCAGTAACATTATTAAGTTATCATTTTAATTGTATAAGATTAAGGCCCGTTGTCACAAACGAATTAAAACAAATGGAGAAAAAAATTGGTACTTACTTGAATCAAAAATATTGTCTTTAAAAATAAATTTGTGATTAATAGCTTCGGCTTTACTGACTTTCTGGTGTTAAATATGATAATGCAACCAAGTTAAATTGGCCTCTTTTTCAAGACAAACCTCGATTTTCAAGTATCTTTCAACTTTAGTCACATCTGTTGAAAGCCTGTTTCACATTGCTAGCAACTGTGATATCGTATTTCACGGATTCATAATTTAATTTGAATAGGTAATTGGATGTAATCTTGCAATTACCAGCTCGTATTTATTGCATCCTGAACTGGAAACGCAGTACGCACTGTATGCAGTATTTTAGCTAATAAGTAGGTGTGTTGACTGGTAAGATGCAGTTTATGTAGGGAACCATACTTGAGGTTACTTTTAAACGAATTAAATCTTATATAAACCACCTAGTCTCAAAACAGCGTCCATTCTTCTTTACCAATATTATAAAGAGAAAAGATTCGATTTTTTTATGTTTGTTTGCAACGCTTTTACACTAAAACGGCTAAACGGATTTGGATGAAATTTGGGACATGGGTAGACCATGACCTGGATTGGGATATAAAATACTATTTTTCTCGATATTCCCACGGAGTCGAGACCTATGCGGATAAAACCGCGTTACGCAGGTAGTTATCAATAAAATTGATTTGACACGTAATCTTGACAGCTTGCAAAACCATGACCAAACACAAATGGCCTTTTTTAAAATAGCCTCCAGTAAATAATGGCTAGTACAACTTGGTCATTCATGATAACTGACCCTGCTTATCAACTTATCAACACTGTCCTAAACCAATAACTTTATACTTCCTATCTACAAAGACAAAGGAACAAGAATAAGCCACATACAGTCTCTATAAAAACTACAGCATTCGCCGTCTCGGTCCTTAGTCCACTAGCGCCATTGCTATTGACGCGCGCCCATTGATTTATACGCGCCAACCCCCGGAATGAATAAAGAACTAACGGCCCCGAGCGGCCATTTGTCTCTATCCTTTATGGTAAATGCGAGATTTAGGGGTTTTTATTTACTGGTAAGAAAACTCGCCAACAATGGACACAGTTAGGAAAATAAAAAAATCTTAAAAATATTTTGCCTATGGATTTCTCCATGATTTGCTATGCAATCCCGTTCATGTAGTAAACATAAAAAATACATTTAAAATGTTACACACGAAAAGAACTGCAGATTTTTATGAAACAAAAATGATAAATGGAGTTGGCAGATCGCCTATATTTCATCAAAAGAACATTTTAAAAACTGCAATACCGAAAAACATTAATAACTAAGTGAAAATATAATGTCCCCTCGCATTCCGCGACTCCCCCAAACTATATTCCGAAAAACAAGAGGAAACTATTTTCGTCGAACAAAAAAATGTTTCCGGCAGAAGATTTATAGGCCACCTTACTCACAGCATAGGCCCTCTTCGTATAAAACGCGTGAAATGAAGTGTTTCCCTCCCCCTTTGGTTTTTTCTTCACTTTTTCCTTAGCCACAGATTTTTTATTGCTCAATTAATCCAATAAATTCGCGTTGATGTGCGTTTTGACTCGTGTAACAGGGCTTTTAAATTTTATTTCTTCTTTTTCGTTTGAAAATGGAGCGGTGTTTATACAGATCATTAGCAGCTGTCACATTTAAACATGGAATTAATTTTAGCGTTTCATTTGTTTGGTTTAATTAATTAAGCATGGCCAACTTTTGAATTATTTTAGTTTGTAGCAAACAGCAAAATTTTTTTAGGTTTGTAGCAAAATCAATGTACATAATGATCTACGTAGGTAGGTATGGTATGACAAAATGAACACATGCAGCTTTAATTGAAAGTAGTTTAAATTAATAGTTATTTCAACTGCGTAATACGGAATTCCCCCTCATAAAAACATGTAATACTACCCGGGGTATGGGTATCAAACTTTCAAATATCATATGGTCAGTCAATAAAAGGTCCACCAATGGACATTCGCGTCACGTTCGCCCTCACTTGTCGCTATGCCCATTGCTGAAATTGATATACAGCACTCGCCAATATCCTAAAATTTCAAATAACTCTTAACACAATGGAATAAACGCCACGTTAGTAAAATGCGCACGCAGATATAAATTGGCCCCGTAACCTATGCCCAAAATTGGGTGACCTCTCTAGTCCGATTTTCAATAGGTGAACATGGAATATCCGGAACAGTGAGAAAGGTCTTATAGAAATGGTGTTCTTAAGGCTTGACCGCGCACTTTCTTCAGTGCTCTGGGCGCCTGGTACCAATTGCTTGAGAAATATCTATTAACATGGAGGTCGGTGGACCGTCAGAGTTGATCAAATAAAAAAATAGTTGGAATTGAATTGTCTTCTTTGGTCAGTAAGAGGGTGTTGATTACATTTCAGAGTTTTTCAGCACTTTTTATTTCTTCGCATTATTGACAGTCGTCGGCCATTTTGAGTCGTATTTTTTGTCACTACTGTCTAAGAGTAGGTAGGCTAAGTAACCAAATAGGTAGGTAAGTGTGTTATATATTAGCAGTAGGTAGTACCATATGAAGTAACAGATTATTTATTTTATTATTTATGTACACACAGTAAAATACATACAAGCTTAAAGATTATTCAGATTCTGTTTGATAGTTTGTCACGCTATTAGGGGCAGTGAGGTAAGAGTAGGCTTTATCCACTACTAAATCACAGCCGATGATCTCTTTGCATCTACTTACTTCGGAAGAAACTTATCAAAAAGTTGCCAACTTTAATAAACGCATTCCAAATCGAAGTCCATGGATTCAACCCGTTCGCTGCGACGATAAAAGTCGCAACGTTAACATTAACAGATTTCGACCCTAAAGATAAACATTATGGACACGACGTAGGCGGCGCCGGGGGCGTCTCCCTGTGATATACGATACCCGACAACGATTGTATCGATTCAATTAATTAACATATCTATATGTAACATATTTGTATTACAAATAAGCGTACGAATTAACTTTCTATAATTTATATTCTACAATTTCTGATACCGAAATGTTCACCGAATTCTGTTTGTTGCCTTTAAAAAGCTTTAGTTCGATATTTTAGAGAACTTTCCAATAAAATATTTAAAAGTAACATAATTACTGTCAAAATAAACATAGAATTAAAAATACTGCTCTTTTAATTTCCGATTAGTGTTATTAACATGGAAACGATTTTATTAAGTCCCATTTTGAGTAAATATAGGAATATTTACTCACTTTATTGTCAATTTAATTTCTAATTATTAATTCATATCGATTAATATTGAATATTTATTCAAGAATATTGACAATATTGAATAAATTAGTCAGAAAAAAGTTTTTTACGAGAACAATATTCAAAACCTGTTTATTTTTATATTTTCTCTAAGACATTATTTGGCGTCTAAAAATGATTTGTTATTTCCTGTGCCTATTCTCCGCAGAAACGTATGCTCTATTAAACACATTTAGGTACTTAAAACTAGTCTGTAGTTTGAAATAAGAAATTACCTGTATTAAGATCATTCGATCTTTCTTACTCAATCTACTACGCAAAATGCGTGTCTATTCGTCGAAATAGAGCGCTCATAACCAATCACGTTTCAGAATTATCACGTCTAAATTAACAGTCACAGATTTTACAGATTTACTATCTGTCACGAAAATTTTCTCGGTCGCATTTCACGGTTGACGTAAGATCGCCATGATGAGCGATGTTACTTAAAAGGTAGTTATTTATTTTAAACAGCGTGTTTAATTAAAAATATTAGGTTATTAGAGCAACTTTCGCTTTGGTAATGAAATGACAGTTTTAACTAAAGTGACATTCTTTTGTTTTTTTTCTACTGTCAGTGGTGTCAACAGGAACTGTCTATTCTATTTTTTTATATGCCAAGCAATGCCGATGTCGACTATTCTGCCAAAGTCTAAAGTGATTTGGTAAAGCTTGTGTGCGTTGTTATACAAAAATAATAGTAGAATAATAAAAATCTTCGATGATACAGTTGGGTTTCATGTTGATCTTGTGGGAACTGGAGCTGACGGTCTGTCATGTATAAAAATCAAAGTAAAAACTGAGGTGGAGGTGTGCTGTCATTCCACCTGATGCTATAGATTGACACTATTGGCAGCTTACTTCACCTAATTATTTCCGGTGAGATTAATTCAGAATATATCGGCTGTTTTTTTACTAGTGTTGGGGTTATTTCGAAAAATTTCGAACACATTTTTGAGTCCAAATGAGCTTAATTTAGTATATTACAGGAAGTGTTAAATTTATTACAATAATAAGTACGGCTGCGTGTAAAAGATGACAAGTAGCGAAACTCAGAAGTGCTTTTATTTCAAAACTGTCAGTGTCAAACACTATATGTAACCTACTTGCTGTCAATAACAATAGCTACTAGAACCTGTGCGAATTAACTAGGCACCTCTCTGAAATTCGGCCCCACATGTACAGACGCCAGCACATCAAGCTATCCCAAACTGTCAAATTTTACCAAATGAAAATGAACCTTAAGTTTTTGTTATAAAGTTGAAAAACTATCAAAGAAATTTGACAGATTGGGGTAACTTGATGTGCTGGCGTCTGTATCCTACTTAAAAGTAGAGAGGTAGTTGCGTAACACACTCAGTAGGAATGACTTTCATTTTGACAGTTCACCAACATTCATTACGTTGTTGGGCAGATTTTTTTTCGAACATGTGAAGCAGTGGATGCTATTGATTCAGATTGTAATTTTTAGAGTCTTACACAATTAGGGTGCTTAACTGTACGAGTGACGTCACAGTGTCAGGTGCCTAGTTAACTCGCACAAGTGTTAAAGAAAATCACCATTTGATGTCGCTAACCGAATAGATAATACAGCCTCTTTTACACATGGCCGTTTACTACAAATTGTTGTGTTGGTTTATTTTTTTCTTTTGGTTTTGCTTTGCATGCATTTTTCTTTCCTCTTTTCCTTCCGTAATTCACTGTGCATGTCCTAAAATAAATGTGGTGACGGTTACTCTTGGTGGTGGTAAATTGTTAAAATATCATGATAACACTATACTAACCATATATTCTTTCTGTTGAGCATTATTCACCCAAAGTAACCAGTCCACTGTAGCACTGACAATCTGTCACCTGTCACTAACATTCCACCATTGGAGCTTCGGGGTACAATCGACCAGTATCATGAAGGTAAGTCAAAAGCACTAACTCAGTTAAATAGGGTTGGTTGAAGCGAATCGTTGTAAAGTGTGTTATTTTGTCTTAGGTCCCATTTACACGATGCAAGTTTCTTGTTTGTGGCATAGGTACGCACGGCTACAAATCAAGTCAATCAAGCTATACGATTCCAGTTTACGTTGATCTCGCACTGTCAAACTCGAAAATCCTATACAATGCGAGATCAGCTTATACTGGAAATGTATAGCTTGATGTGTAGCCGTGTGTACTTACAATAAATTGAAGCAACAAATGACTTGCATCGTTTGGTATGTCAATTAAATCGTACAATGTAAATCAGGCTTTATTTGGTAAACAAACTTATGACACTGAATTTCTTATTAATAAAAATACATGTAAGTACCTACTGTGTTTAATTCCCAGGGCGAATTTCACCAATGAAACTAAACGCGTTCAGCACATCTTAATCGCGCTCAAGAGCTGTCAATAGTATCAGTGTTAAAATTGTGATGGAATATTGACACTGACAGCTCTTGAACGCAGTTAAGAAGTGCTGATCGCGTTCAGTTTTATTGGTGAAATCCATGCTAAATCTGATGTCATTACATAGCATAAAGATATGATTCGCTTCAATGAACGCCAGGCCTTATTTTTAATGATTATGTCATTGTTAAATTACTTTTAAGTGCAATCTGCAATACTGGTGCGTAATTTTGATTCTTAGTCACTTACGTATCTCATGGTTTTGTATCAGATTTTTAGATAGCGTTATTTTTGTTGTAATGTTGACTTTCATTTTAGAACATGCTTTTTGTAATACCTTAACAGGATTTTTACTGGACTATAGATATAGTAAAGCTTTGCAGATTGCATTTAAGAATAAACGTAACTTACTTATTTTATGCTAGAATCTTATTTTATTATTTTTAGTTGCATTTTTTTAAACTCAAATTGCACAATTTTATGACAATAAGAACAAAAAAAATATATTTCAAAAATCGTAAGTAATAAAAATACTAACACGTCAAACTAACCCTATTTTGCGGCGGTGGGTCCAACGGGCCCCGGTAGGGAGACGCGGCTAATAAGTGAAACAGAGATTTATGAGTGCACAGATATGCAAATAGAAATTTGCGGTCCCCCGCCGATAAAAAGACGCCGGGGCCCGCGGGGCACTGTTTGTCCAAATGCCGGGGGATGACGGCCTTCTAATTATTTTGGATCATATATCTATGAAGTACGTTTTCAATGTTTGTTTGTTTTGAAAAGACTTTTCCAGTAGATAAAAAACTGTCCAAAAAGAGGGATTTTCTACGTAAAAAGATATCAAAGCCCTTCTGCTACTAAATGAACTGGATACCGTAGACGTTTACTCTGAGTTTAATTTCACACAACAAAGTGCACATAATTAGAGCCTAAACAACGAAAATGTCTAAAGAGGCATTCACGCAGGCTCCTATCTCCGCCCATAAGTTGACTCATAGATTATTTACTATTTAGTCTTACCACTAAACTCTGGTTGCGAAGTGTTAACTCGAAGCTATCTCACTAACGTATCAGCAATCCTTGTACTTAATGGTTTTTATCAAACCCGGCCCTATCTGCTGAGGAGGTTATCGTGTAATTCGTGAAACTTGTTAAGCCTAGATTCAGTTATCTCGCTCAACGCGGACTTTGTAAGGGGATTGCTAATTATTCGCACCGCTGGTGGAAGGTGACGGCGGCGTGCTAACAAGATTATGTTATTTCATTCGTTGCCGTTAATCTTGTTCCTGTTCTGAAGCAAGGAAGTTTTAGAGTTAGATTAGATGTTTTGAAGTGTTTTGACGGTGTTTCTGGCTGCAGAAATAAATTTAATTGGTGCTTGAGTTTGTACAAGATAACGTAAGATTTTTCGAGGGTTGTTTTAAGCACTTTTAATGATGAAAAGATATAATGCATACAAGAACATATCTAGGTAGAAGAAGTAATACAAATAATAGGAAGCATTTTATGTTAGATGGAGAGTCAAAATTAGCCGTATGCCAAATAAATTTAAACACAAAATAAAAAACTAAATCAATAAACACGAAAAACAAATAGGTACAGAACTTAACTAAATAAATTAAATAAAAAACAAACTTCGCAATTTTAGTTAATCAAAGCGGATTCCGGCAAAGCAAACACCAAGAATGCGGCAGACCATACGATGCACGTCCCATGTCCACGTTTGAGCTTGTTTGCTCATTAGTGGCAGGGAAGGGAGCATCGGGCTGTCACCGCCTGTCACTCGGAGACTGTCACCTCTGTGGATGTATGAATAGTTGATTGATATGTGGAATTAGATGGTAAGTGTTTTAGGGTTGAAGATGTAGGTACTTAGTGCTTATGTTTTTGAGTGCTTTATTTTAGTGTTAGACGCTTGTAGACTATACAATATGGACATGGACAGACAAGTCTTAGAAACTGACATTTAGGCTTTCGGTGAGATTTTAATTGGTCGATGGTGGTCTTTTGACACGGAAGTTTTGGTCTAATCTTTTTGCAGTTTTGTTTCCTAGTCACTTAATTCGAAAGCGATATTAGCACCTCGGCTGGACAGCGTTCGGGGAGGCATCGCAATATCTTTTTGTCCCAAATACCGCAGTGTCTCAAGACGAAAGTCTTTGACCAGTGTGTGTTGCTAGTGATGACCTATGGCAAAGAAACGTAGTCGCTCACAATGGGCCTTATCAGAAGGCTTAAAGTCACCCAAAGGGCAATGGAGAGGGCTATGCTCGAAGTTTCCCTACGTGATCGAATCAGGAATGAAGAGATCCGCAGAAGGACCAAAGCAACCGACATAGCCCGAAGAATTGCCAAACTTAAGTGCCAGTGTGCAGGGCACATTGCTTGTAGAACAGATGGCCGATGGGACCGAAAGGTTCTGCAGTGGCGACCGCGTATCGGAAGACGTAGAGTTGGAAGGCCTCCCACAAGGTGGACCGATGACCTTGTGAAGGCCGCGAGAATCCGATGGATGTGGGAAGCACAAGACCGGTCGAAGTGGACGAGCCTGGGGAAGGCCTATGTCCAGCAGTGGACGTCTTGCGGCTGAAATGATGATGATGATTAGTACCTTTCAAATGGCGTGTTCTAAATAGAACTCCTCACTTTTTTGTATCCTGTAATTGTTATACCGTCATCCGATGAACTTTCACACAGATTCAAACTCCGCCCCAACATAGGTACACATTACAGTTCCGGTGTAAAAGTCTAGTAACAAATAAATCCGGGATTCTGGACCCCTCGGCGACAGACCGTTAATGCTGACCGCCGACGACCTAACGAGCTGTGACCGGCATGAATATGCAGCGGTCGTGCGCTACAAGGACGAATTAATTAAATTTGTCCACACCTAGCGGTGTATCGTAGTTAAAAAACGGATTTTTGATTAAATTTGTCGTCAATGGAGAAGGATTTAATGTTGAATATATAATATAAATTTGGATTGGAAACAGTAGAGTTTCCTTATCTTCGCTGGTCTAAAATAAAACTGGCAACTGTTCAGAAAAATTGTTACTTATTTAGAAAATGTTGTTTGAAATGAAAAGGTTCTGAAGTGGCGAGCGCGTACCGGAAGACGTTGGAAGGCCTCCCACAAGGTGGACCGATGACCTTGTGAGGGCCGCAGGAGTCCGCTGGATGCGGGAAGCACAGAACTGGTCAAAGTGGCGGAGCTTGGGGGAGGCTTAGTCCAGCAGTGGACGTCTTTCGGCTGAAATGATGATGATGATGATGATTTAGAAAATTAAATCGAATAGTAAACAAATACTAAGTAGTTTTTTGTTTAAGAAGTTGTAGATCATAATTGTTACTGCTGTAACAGGTAATTTTCTTTATTTTCGTCGGCCATTTCTGTCTACCTAATATACCTATACACAGCAAGGTGGCGCCTCCAAACTAGCCAATCTAAAAGTAGTTAATTTTAGAAAGTTGCTGTATGGCAACTATAATTTCCATCACGGTATCTCAGTAATCATTATAAATATAATAAAGTTTCTAAGATTCCTTAATGTGCACAAATGATGGTGTCTTATCGAGATAATATTGCCATTACCAATAGATAAAAAGCCTTGTTTTTAATCTAAGCTCATAAAACTTTCAAGTTTTATATCGTCAACTACATTATCTATATGTTAGAAAAACTATTTTCATTACAGATTAATACATCGAACTTAAAATGTGTCACAATAATAAACAGTAGTGGCAAACGTAGGCGGTACTCTTTGTCCGAACAAAAACATAATAAAGCATGCGCCCGCGCAATTCCAGTGGCGGCGCCGCCAGCGACATCTGTCGGTACCCGCAATTATGGCGGATTTATAAGTTAAGCGCGTTTGACGCGTGAGATTAATACCTTGTGAAAATAATCACATGGTTTTTTGTCTCGTGTGTAATCAACAGTAAATGGGAAGTTGTAATTTTATTTTTTTGCGCAGACGGTTTGACGCGTGCCCTGCAGCGTAGGGTTACTTGATCACTGGTTGCGGAGTTTTTTGTTGTGGTTATATGTTACAGTTCCCCTCAGAATTCGATGTTTAATACTACAGTTCGCAATATTCAATTTTACACTTAATAACGGTTATCGGAAATGCTTTTAAAAAGTTTTTTGATCAATGATTAGTGGTCAGAGTGTAGGGGTGTCAAGTCGACGTGTCGCGACGCAAGTGACGTGTGTGCAGATATGATTATCCACACCCCCAGGGGTGGCGGATACAAAACTGCATACGTGCATGCGTAGGTTGTGGATAAATCTGATGAAATTACTTACAAATATCTGACTATTACTCAAAGAATAGGTTTTTTGAAAAAAAAAATGATGGTCATTTATTTCTTATATACTATAAGGTTTAAAAAACAAGACTTTTATTTAATTTTTTTATTCAGAAATTCTTTCTTTCTTTTTATTCATTTAGATAATATATTAAATATAACTACGTTTTGATAAAAATATCCGCTTAAATTAGACAATAAGAAATCTAGAGACCCTTACTAAAACTTATGGTTTACGTTCATAAACCTTATGAAGGTTTAAAAATAATTTCAGTTTTATTTAAATAAAAAGTAGGTAAATTTTCACAAAATAATCTTTTATTCAAACAATCATCAGATTTATCCCACTTTTAACACCCATGTATCAACTCACCGGATTGTAGAGGCAAAAGTCGCGGTGGATACGAGATTGCGTCGACCGCGGGTCGTTTAGACCCGAGGGTCGCTCCCCGCGTGTTAGGGTTACAAGTCTTGTGGCTTGTCACACTTTAGGCATTCCGGTTATCCTATTGAGGAATGAGGTTTAGGGCTATTTTAGGATTAACAGAGATGTTTTATGGAGTGAGTTTAGGAATACAAGAGATGTCAATGTGTGGGAGTTTCCTGATAGTTTTCCTAAGAAAAGTTGTAGTCTTGGTAAGCAATTATTTTATTTATTTCTTTTATTAAAAATGTATGCAGAAGTAAAAAATATCTACCGACAACCTTAGGATGATGCAGAGATAAAACATGGCAGGTGAAACATAAGGGATAGATAGCCGGAAAACATCTATAGATAACCGTTTAGATTTGTTGTCCACATAAATCGCAAGCATTTGTTCAATATGACTAACGTTTTTATTTAATTGAAAGAAATAAATTACTCATCGGCACAAAATCAGAAAATCTTAGTCCAAAACAATGTTCCATCGTTTTCACAACCAATAAGTTAACACCGAACAGGCACCAAAACTCCCCTTTAAACCAAATCCAAATTGCCTAAAAACCTCATTAAAAGTATCATCAGTGTAATATCGAGTCGTGATTTCCGTTGTCGTCGAACTTCTTCTTTTGTGCTGTTTAATTGTGGAGCTACACACGGCGAATTAACCAAATGAGGCCGATACACTGCAGTGTGCAGCTTTCCTTAGCTCTAGTACAATCGGAGGGAGCCCGCTTAGCAGAAATTGGAAATATTCGCCCGTATTTGGGACTTCAGAATTGTTTACAGTGACTGTGATTGGGTTTCATGCCGTCTCTTTTTGTTTCCTTTGGTTCGCTCTTTGTAGGCAGGTTCACTTCTTAGACGAAGCTAATTTATGATTAAAAAATTATGCATATTTATTCGATGTGAAATTTCGGTAGTCTTCTCATTAGTTTTTATTATTTATTACGACTTATTCAAATACGGAATTAAAAAATATTATAAGACTATAAAATATGACCCCACAGTTCATTAACTCCAAACTAAAAAATAATCTCCAAAATCACATTCACAAAACAAATAAAAAAAACATTTCTCATTTTATTGACGAAAACGGAACATGATCTCACATGACACTAAATCACCTTATAAACCCATAATTAGTACTAAAAACTAATGCGTTTGCCCACACAGGGGCTTATCCGAAACCCATCTCTTTAGAACTGTACAATTAAACAAAAGGACTTTCGTGATCGGCGCAGGCGCTCACGAAGCCGCCATTAGCGCTGCACCGTGGGCGTAATTAAAAGAGTTACAATACAGTACTGGCGAATTAAAAACAATTAACTGGGACCCGAATTGAGCACAATGGTCGTCCTGTGCACGACTTACACAGAATGTTCGGCCGTACGGCAGGTGAACACGGCCCGGACCTTGTTCCCGCGTGAAATGCGACCCGTCCAATGCGGAAGACGCGTTTGTTTAGCGAAATTAATTTTGTAATTAGGGAGTTTTTTGATACGCGCAGAGGAAAGGTTAACTTTATGATTTTTGGAGGTGACGTATTGATTTGACGTATCGTTAAAGTCACTTTGGTGAAATGTCAAACTGAGTCTGGAAATGATATATTTGGGTTGAAAATCATCCTCTTGCAATGTCATAGGTGGATTACAAATCTACTACACTCGCTATTCTTTCCGTTCACAATCAAGCCCATTTCTGTATCGCGAAAATCAATCATGTGACGTGAATAAAAACCCGACTGTGCTAATCGAGCCGTCAAATTGGGTTTTCAACGTTTAAGCTTATTCTGCGAAAGTGCTGAATCGCACTGACACCCCACGCCAGCGCCACAGGGCGAGGGTGTGACGTCACTGGCATTTTTCTCTTTTTTCACGGTACTGCGATTCTATTACCGCCTCTTAATCTACGAGCCCGCATTGGTCTACTGACGTCATTATATTTAGTCACGCTTGACATTTTTATTAATTTTCAAAATTCGAACTGTGATACGGTTAGAAATATTTTTTTATTTAATTAAGTGGCAACTCTAATGAGGGTTGTGGCCAGTGTCGTATTTCGTTGTATAGAATTCGATTTTTGAGGGTGCCTGGGGGCAACTCTTATTGTTAATGTCCCTCGGTTTAAATTATCGGTTATCAGTGCTGTATCGTTTTACAGCTGGTAGTGGGTTCTTTGTTGTTGTTTTATAACTACCTATGTAACTTTTTTTTCATTTAAAAAAACTCAGCTCGCGTGCCATATTGATATAAATCTACTTATGTGATCTGAAATTCTGATGCGATACGAAGATTTTTAACATTTTTTTTTTATCATAATCGCCTTGTTCCTGTCATTTCTCACAGACATATACCTACATTGTAAAATCTCTTTTAAGCTAGACAGACGCTCCAAAAAGCGAACAAAACCACCTCAATAGTCTGGTGAAAAAATCGTGCACTACATGCATCGTGTAGTACGACAATGCGACTTTTTGTCGGTCCGTCCGTGGCTTTTTGAACTGGAATTTTTTCACTCCATTCGGTCGACGGGCAGGAGAGCTTTATTTCACCCCGTCAGCGGGTAGGGTTGATAGGATTTTGTTTCTTTTGTCTTTGGAGAATGATACGGTGCTAATTTTTGAATGATCAGATTTGGGTAGGTTGGTTACGAATTCAATTTGATATTTTCGATGAGGAAGTACACGTATACGTTGTTCAATATTTCATTTAAAAAAAACTTTGTCATCTGCCAAGCCTTTTTTCAACCATGTTTTCCACAACCCAGTTACTGGGTAACACTATACCCATTGGTAAGACTGGGTGCCAGACTTTCGGGCTTCGACGACCCGAAACGACTGTCAAAGATCAACGAATGACAGCCGGGACCAACAGCTTAACGTGTTTCTGAGGCACGGTGGGGTTTCTGTTTATGTAAAGATGGTCACCCATCCACGAACCGACCGCAGCAAGTGTAGCTGAACTTGATTGATTGGCCGGTGCGGATATTATTACTTAGCCACGAGAAAAAAGATTGGTACATACAATCAAACCAAAATATATCACATTAATCATCACAAAATTTAGGGAGTTGTAATCAATTTAGCTTTGACTTACTATTAAACTTTCTCTACAAAGACGTGTCCTATAACAATCCCAAGCTAGACTATTCCTTAAATATTATAGACTTTATTTCTGAAATCGTTATTATTTCGTAAAAGGTAGTCTTTAAATAATAGAAAAACACAAAAAAAATGGCAACCCTAACCTTACATTAGTTTCCAACTCGGACAGTAGCCGTCCTCCCGTTCTGTTCTACAGTACAGTCGTGTCCAGCTCAACGCTAAGTGTTGGCAGTGTCACAAATGAAACTATACGCTACTGTACACTATTCAAACAGTGCCATTTTGACTTTTCATGCTACGATATGTCAATATTTTATTTGAAAGGGTTAATTTTATAGCTACTGAAAATAAAAATTTAGAAATTAATTCACGATACATCAAACTACTGGCAACTTTTCAGGAATCACTCGTTCATATCGGTCTAACCTTCATTCCAGATTCAAAACGGCGCTTATTGAATGTCATCGGTTTATTAATTGCGTTCATTTGTAACTAGACCGAACGGAATCGATTGTAAACCATCATTCACGCACGTAATCCGTTCAAGTTACATCATAAAAAAGACAATCCACTTGTTAATTCCATTTAATAATCACAATAGATAATACCCAATGAGTAATAATCGCGTTTAATCTTTAAATTGAGCAACAATTATGTCTTTACTGAAGCGATTATAATCATCGATCTTACACAATAGCTACAACATTTTTGTTGGTAAATTAAAAGCTAAGTGCCATAATAGACGGTTCAAAAGTATCGATAAAGATCGATTCAAAGCACGTGTTACACGTTTTAGACAATACGTTAAGCTGAGCACTTTCGATCCGCTTGAAGTGACTTTGTCAAGAGGTATCGTCGGTGTCAAGTGCGCACTGATCTTCGTGGATCGCCTCTACAAAGCTTGTAGTACGTGATTAAACCGCGAATGTCAAAGTGCAAAGATCGGCCCTTTGTTGCGCTCCCATCAGTCAATGCTTCCCTTACTGATGTGTTCATTCATCAAAAAATTGCTCGCGGCAAGTAATATGTGCGTATTTTATGGGGGTTTAATGGGAACTTATGGATACTTATGATGGGAAAAGATTTATGTTTTAATACCAAGAACAAGTAGAACAATATCTATGTTTTTCCCCTCCGGCAAATATTGGTGTGTTCAAGAACATAGTGTCTATTTTGGAGATAGGCGGTGATAGTTTCTCAGTGACTTATTATACATAGGATATGTTAAATGAGGTTCTTTTACTAATACGTTAACACGCGTGCAAGGCGCAACTTGTTTTTATTGCAAAGCGTACCTAAGTACAGGAGATAAATTAGAAAACAAATAACGGGCATAACTTGGTGCTGTCTTCTAATTATTAACTATTATCTATTATAGTATCTATGTTTATGGTTCGGTTGACAATATGAACCCTTTTTCAGGCATAAAATCTGCTGATGCCTGTCGGTAAACGAGTGTTTCCAAACAGCTATTCATTACAAGCTAATAAATTCTGGCTTTAAATGCCTTTATTTTGATTCCCGCCACATATCATAATCGGTGGCTCGCCCCCGAACACGCGTGTGTGTCAATCTTTCGTTTTTCCGGCACGAGCGCGCGGTCAGACCTCTTTGTTATTCAAATTAAACACGCCCAGATGGATGGACGCGCACGGGGAATAATTAACATATGTATTTTAAAAATACCTTTTTATAACGTAAATGGAAACATTTTAGCATTGAAATTGTGATTTAAAGAGGATTTAGTGTATTCACGTGGGTGTGTAAATATTTTCAGTATTAATCACCACCTTGATAATTCATATCGGTCATCAAATTCTTCATGGCGATGAGCCACGAATCAACGGCATAGAACAAGTTATCTATACGTCGTGTGATTTAAGCTTACTTTAAATTTAATCTCACTACTAAAGCTAGGATCCAGCCTAACAGGTGATTTACTCCATCGTTAGTGAAGGCTAATTCTTCCGCGTTCTCGCGTATCTGCGTTGTTTCTATCTCGCTCTAGCGTTGCGGGGCAGGTTTACGACGTCATTAATGTTATCAAAACGATGCGATGGGACGTCGCGCGCCGCTACAAACTCACAGCGTACGGCACTTGTTTGCGTTAGTATTGACGTCCGACTATGAAATAATGTTAGGATACATATTTCGGATTGCATGTAAATTGCTGAATTTTTACTTGTATCAACATTATCGTTAAATTTAGTTTAGTGTAGTGCTACCAATGGAATTTGTAGCGAAACTTAAACCGCGTTTATTGGTCCCACAGTACAAGAAGTACGATTTGTGGCACCGCTCGTTGAAAGTTAATGCAAAAAAGCTGACCCGGTTTATAGTCTCAGAGTAGTGTTGTTTGATTATACGCTATTTGTATTCGTTCCGTATCATTAAAGATAAAAGTTATACGTTTTAATATAATGAAAAGCGGAATTAAACAGAAATATGTGATTTAATGTTCATTTTCAAATTGATTGGAGCTATTTGAATGTATATGAGGTGTTTACAACTTCCTTTTGATGGAGTATAAAAGAAAAAGGTTTTATATTGCTTATCATAAACTTTCTGGGAAGTGGGTTATTCTAAATACCATGATTATCACTATGGTGGTAATAAACTTTCTATAGAAAAACGCTGTCGCAAAATAATCGAAACTACTATGTTGAATTATTTTTATTATTTGATTGGTTTACTAAAGAAGCTTATGAATAATTAATAAAATAAAATATGGAGGGATGTGACTTGTTACACAGGAACCCGTTGCAATAATACAAATTATAATTTTAGAAATTGTGATAAATGTAAAAACATAATTTGTCTTAAGTCTATAAATATTTGACAACCATTTCTATAATTGACTATAACTTCTGTGATACATCAGATAACCTAAAAATATCTTTCCAATATTCTAATCATCATAAAAATCGAATCAATCAGATCCAATCAACGAAAACTACTGATTAACCTTTCATCTGTTTATATACAACATAATTAATTATTTAAATAAAATGGCCCGACTAATTAATACCCAGTCAATAAATACCAATATTAACTTATTGGATTTTCAAACGATTGCGGCGAGCTGAAAGGTTAACTAATGATTTTGACAGTTCGTAAGTATGTATGTATGTGTAAGAATGTTTTCTCGGAGATAGCATCTAATCTTTGGATCCACAGACAAATAAGGCATCTCTCGATTCATCGTGCGTGTTCGATTTTTCCAACTACGAATAGAAATAATGGTTTTTTTCTGATCGATACTTTCTCTACTTCGATGTTCCAGTATCTTTAGGCCAAATATGGGTTTTAATCCAACTTTTTGCGACTTAATCGATTAGGTTTGCGCCAACTTCAATCTCCTAAAGAAAATGCTTCGAACTAAGGCAGCATACACACTGACCGCATTGTGTCTTGCGCGGTGTCAGTGTGCCATTATGCGGGGCGAACTCGGGACCTCGCTATCAGTGACGTGACACCGGGCCAGTGTTGTGAACGACTCACTGACCCACTTGGGAACTGTATTGTTCTTTTGTCAGTCAAATGACTGTTCAGGAGGATGTGCTTTGTAATGTGACGTCGCGTGTGACCTGGAGAGTCACTTCTTGCCCTTTTAGAGAATACGCAAGGGTTTGAGGGGAATGTAATGAATTTTCATATCGAAATGGGTTGGGAAACTGTAGGTATGTACAGTGTCAAGAAAGTACTTCTAAGTTGTAATTTTGTGGCAGAATTAAGTTCCGCAAACGCACTTAAGCAAGACCTTAAACTTATACCAACTCTTGCTCTTTTGCAGTTGCTGGAAGTTTTAAATGTGCTGAATAATAATACAAACAGTTAAGTAAATTCCATCTGTACCTGTTAGTCGTTACGCAGTAAACTTTACAGGCAAGAACTTGAATTTTCTCCAAAATTATCAAATCCCGTTACAATATGACTCTATTAAAAAGACAGTTCCACGATAACTGCGACGCATTCTCTGCATATACATCTTAAAATTATGTAGGTATGTCATTCAAGATGCCGTTACAATATCATTATGTTTAAAGAATTCACATAAAAGCCAAAAAATATTCTTCAACAATTTTTGTAATTTCTTCATCGAATAGTTTTATGTTTTACTTGGCAATGTTGTGTAGGTACCGTAAAGATCGGTACGGTAGCGAGTATTTTTGTGACGTCGTAAAGTGTAGTTGGTACTCGGCGCGTCGGTAGCGCCACCCGCCGCGTAGTTTATGCCACGCGATCGTGCGATTTCGCGCCAATGTTATGTGCACGCACCTTTATGGTATTAAGTTACGCGCCTTAGAAGTTATATGCGATTTGCTTTAAGTTATTCTTAATCCGTATTAGGTAAATCTAATTTGCAGATTTAATTTACAGTAGGAGGTGTATTCTCGTTTATGACGTAGCCGTATAAAATATTATACAATCTCGCACCTAAAATGGTAAGCGATCGCTGACCATGGACAATAAATGCCTTATTAGTATTATTTATGGAATGCTTACATATCAATTTTCTGTAGACGGACTAGCTTCCAAGATTAAACGGTTTTTGTCTGCTTAATACCTACCTATCAACTTTAATTTGATGAGTTTTTTATTATGATTCTATCTCGCTTTAAATATAATTACGTGAAATTGTAAAAAAGTGTTTGAATTATACTCTTTACTCTTTAATTTATGATAAGAGCGATTAGTAATTTGATTGGAATAATTTTCTTTCCATTAACTCAATCGGCTTAGCTTGAGCTGTTTACATTGATTTTTTTTATTTAGTTCAATTCATCACACAAGTGAATCAGTAAAGAATAATGTTTTGCCGATCGTAGTGGGCACAAAATCCAGGTAAACTGTAACTACAAATTATAATTTTTGTTACGGCAACAATACAAATGCCAATATTAAAAGCACGTGGCAACATTACGAGACTGTCAGACAACACCCCTGCTGGGAACCGTTGTTAAAAATACCATTGTAATATCAACAAAAACTTATTTACAAATACTCCGCTAACGCCCACTCAAAAGGTGTTTATTTAAAATTTTATTTCACAATGCTAAAATGTCACATTTTTTCACTTTTCGCGCCATTTGATGCTGTTTGACATCACCAACTTTCCAACTGACTTCTCAAAATATTTGCCAAATAAATTACATCCTTCCTCCTGGGTTTTAAGACTGACGAAGTTCGATTTTCAATTTTCATAGCGGTAAATACAACGTTGTTCGATAAGGCTGGCCGTCTCTTTTTTTCTTCTTTCGGACACGTGTCTATGGTTCCTATGGACGTCCAATTTGTGTCTATTGATCTATTGTTCGGAATCTTTTGAATTTAATACTTTTCAATGTTATTAACTGTCATAAAAGTTAGATGTATTTTTTCTTTTATTCATTGAATCATTTTGCCGACGGCCGACGCCTATGTGCTAAATGTCGGTTGTAACAAATGAATATTACTTAGCAGTAATTGCGTTTACGGACCGCTTTTGGTTTTTTTCCATTACAGTTGGCTACTGTTCAATAATAGCTATTATTTTCTGTTCTTAGCTACCATTGAGGTTTTAGTGCTAAAAGCTTCCTATGCCTAGGGTCATAATTGCGTAAACTTTCATTGCCTTTACATCGTTTTGTCAGATCGATATTTTAACAGATGATAGAATGTTCCACATTTTCTTTGAACTTTTATACCGAATTACTGAAACAGCAATAACAAGCTAAAAAATCTTTTCAACGAAAACACACATCAACACTTGGCTTGGCTTATTTTAGTGTTCACAACACTAAAATAAGCCAAGCAAATAACCTAAGTTGACAAAATCAAGAAAATTTTATTTTACAAGAACAATTATATTTTCTCATCGAACATAAGATTCAAATAACATACCTATATTTACAGCACATTATAAACGTAAATAAACATGTCGTAGGTACCAGGGTAGGTACCAGATAAGAAGGGTGTTATTCTCAAGATCCCAATCTTGGTGACAAACACCACGGGCCTATTGTGGTAGCTAAATTTGCTTCGCTATTTCCGATCTACTTACAAGATTATTTTATTATTGTAAAGCCGTTCGAGATTATATCGGGTGGAGCGTGCTGCTTGCCCTAAAATGTGGAATTGGATGTCTTAAATAGGTTGCGTTCCTTAAGAGGGTATTAGTTGCGTTTTTAATAATTTTTTGTCAAATCCGGAGGTGCTAAACTGAAAATAATGATAGTTCGGGTTAAGAATGCTTTTGCAGTTTTTCTCAGAACAGTTTAAGTTACTCTTGTCGCGGTCGGACCGTGGATAGTTGACTATTTTTACATACTGAAACCCGTCCGTGCCTCGGAAGGCACGTTAAGCCGTTGGTTCCGGCAGTCATTCGTAGATCTTCGTCCTTACGAGTAGTTAGAAGCCCAAAATTTCAAACAGTCTTACCAAGGGTATCGCATTACCCAGTAACTGGACTGTGGAGGTCAAATAGGCAGTCGCTCTATGTAAAATACTGGTAATCAGCGGCATCCGGTTAGACTAGAAGCCGACCCCAATATAATTGGGAAAAGACTAGAAAGATTGACAGATTTTGGTCTACCTCTACTATCATGACAAGTATTATAATTAGAGCCTTATTATCTAACGTAAACCAATCAAGTCCACAAGATATTCCAAAATTAGATAAAAAAATGCATCACATTTTTTAATAGACTGCGTAGAATATTCAATTGACAAAGCTTATCTTTTCAAATTGTTCACGAAATTCTTAAAGCATCTGAGTACCTACATCCCGCTTCGACTACAGTCGGACATTCTTCGTCCTTCCTCGGACGCTGAACAAACATCTGCTTTGCCGCCTATAGTTTGCAGTTACGCCTCCTTGCATCAAAAGATTTTAGATTTCTAAAGACGGCTGTTTGCCTTTTCATTTTGTGGTCTATTAGGATAAAAATAGATGTTTGTTATACTGTTATAATTTATTGTTGGTTTTTAAACGGATTATTGTTACTTTTTGTGTTCCAGTGAGCTTGTACTAAATTTGATGTTGGTAAAGTAAACATAAAAATGTTTGAAATTCCAAACTTAAGCACCTCAAAGTCTTTAACATAGCCAGGCGTACAGTTCAATTAGTAACGGCCAATACAAGAATCATTTAACGGCCAATTACAATCACTATAAACTTCCAAATGATAAAAAATGCTCCAATCACTCAGAAAATAAACCAAAAAGAAAACACAACACAAATTAAATACAATCAACGGAACGATGAAAGTTAAAAGCCATTGATATAAAAAGCGTGTCACTATAAACACCCGCATAACCCGTAAATCGACTAATGAGCGACGATTATTTTATTTTCATAAACGATACACTCGCCATCGATGCGGGCCATCGATTTAATTCTCGATTATCACCCTTTAGTCGAGTATTTAATTAGAGTCAATGAGATTCGTCACACTGAAATCTGGAGGGCAATCGGTTTGTGGAATAACGATTTATTTATATACTAGTTGGTAATAACTTTTGGTTACTCTGACAGCAGACAGCTTCAAAGAAAAGTGATATAAATTGACAGAGAGATTTGATAAAGTACTCAAACGTTCTGCAGATTTGGTAGCGTCATGTGACGGATCGATGAGCCCCCTAAATTGGTTCAGCTTCTCGATGACTAATGCATGCATGTCGTCTGATAGTATTGGAACAGGTCAGCTCAAAGCTGCAATGGCTCTTTCTTCAAAAGGCCATTCTAAACATGATCCTGCATTGTTAGATACTGTTTGGACTTTAAAATAGACCATGACTTCTGAGTTTGTTTCGGCATTCCTTCTAAAGTACCAGTCAGCTAAGAAATGCCAGGCTATCTAGTTTTAAAATATTAAACATAAACAAATAAACATTTGATTTTAATAAAATCTGTATAACGAATAAAACAATTAAGTTAAAGTAAAATGTACCTACAAACAATGTCACAGCTGTAAACGTACATACATGGAAGTTATGAAAACGAAGCCAAAATCAACAAAATTACGAATAAAACAATTAAGTTAAAGTAAAATGTACCTACAAACAATGTCACAGCTGTAAACGTACATACATGGAAGTTATGAAAACGAAGCCAAAATCAACAAAATTACAACCAACTGGTTTAATGATGATTGATACATTAAATTACTCGACTATCTGGCTCGCTAACAAACAATTGTTACGACCTCTGTTTATATGTGCTACTCTAAATTACTTCACATTTCAGCCATTAGATAATAAGTCAACTAGTTTATTTATTGTATCAATATCATCAAAGTTTAAGATAATATTGACTACTTCATAATTTATCTTATTCCTATCACAATCAATACTTAAAGCTGCCAATTAAGTTAACTTTTTTAAATAGATTTTTACTTCTTCATCAACAACATTTGAAGCTTCAGAAATAATCCTTAGCTTGGTTCCAGCATCGTTTAAGTTATCCTTCACATCTTAGCAACCTCTTCTTTCTCTCTCTCCATCCTGGTTTTTTCTTTGTTAAATTGCTCATTTCTTTTTCACCTATAACCTTAATATCGCACACCTAGATCTAATGGGAGCTAAATAAAAAATTGGCAGTTTTTACTTATGCTTACCATTGAATTCCTTAACTCACTACCTATCGACCAATAAAACATATATTAAAATATTTTTCTAGTAGAACTTGCAAAGCAAAAATGTCTACAGATAACTTCTCCAGTGCACAGGAACACGTTAAACAGTTTTTGACCTTTTCTGAAAAAGTGCTTTTTTGAGTTAACTCTGTTTAGATCTAGGTGTGCGAATATCATCACTCTCAATCTCTACCTCTTCGTAATCAATACTCACACAAAGTGCTTCACCCAGGCTATCAATAAGTACTTCAAACCGAGCCCTCGACTCATCGGCGCCAAGAGGAAAACTCATAAGTTTATAAGCATTCATTGGTCATGATAGAACATTGATTCACTGGGTCAAATCTGTTGACACTACCATCAATACTGTTTAAGAGCGGGCTTCGAATCATGCGCATGTAGGGTTTATTAGTGTGCGCTGTCTGTACCTACTGGGTTTGTTTCAAATGATTTTTATTTTTTTGTAGATTGATTTTGGGAAAATTTTGAAAGTAAACTTGATTTGGTGAAGAATTCCGTTCGGTTTTAATGCAATTTTTTTGCAAGATGAAAAATGGCACCTTGTTAAATTGAGTGGATCTTCATTCGTATTCTGTGCTTCTCCATCATTAACATAATTCAAACATAGTTGAAGTTCAAAGAGAGAATGTTCTTTACTTTCCATGGAAAATCTTGTGCCATATATAAAATATATGTTCCTTGGCGAAACAAAACACGCTCCTTAAACATATCAACATCATCACAATCAACAATTACACAACTAACGAATGACGTCACTCATTCAGAACCTACTTTAAAATTTAACACGACACTCCTTCATCCATTCAATTAGGTCCATTCGTTCATTCCAACCAATATTTACTGCATCTACGGCAGGGTCGTTTCAATTAAAATATATTACATTGTTACGATGTCCGGCGGGCGCAGGGTTAATTGCTATTGCACCGTCTTTGCCTGATCTTTGGTCTTTTGGATCATTGTCGTACACCTTTCGATTTGATAGCGCAGGGTTGAGATTGCCTGCCCTTGGATTCTTTGAGGAAATTGTAATTTTCTGTGCGCTTTTATATTTTATTTTAAGACATTTTTTTTTTTCAATGTTATTGAAATTGATTGAACTTTTGTTCTATCATCGTCTTAGTGAATAGATCTTCGACCCTTGTCTTAATCCATCACATTTGAATGTAAGTTCCATAGTTAAGCCTCTGATAATTTTGTTCTGAGAATCAGCGCTTTACCATACAATCAATTCATCTACTTCTTCACATCTGTACATCTTGTTGAAACCTAGGAACCTCAAAATATTACAAGTAGGTATTACTCCTAGGCTGCTTTTGTGTGTTGTGTGTCATCTTGACTTCATATATTGACTTCATTTTACCCCAAAAGTTTACGAATTGGTCTAGAATGGACTACTTATTTCTTAAACAATTATAGCAGTAAAAGCTTTGCCTCCTTAGAACCAAATTTAACCTCAAAGATTTGCTTGAAAACTAGCATTACGCCGGCAGAAGATCGCTCTATTAGAGCTATTAAGAGTCAGTTGAACTCAGCAGCCACCTGCTTCGCGCGCCTACTCTTGACCTCCTTCGTGTTGCTTTCAATCGTCGTGGTTAACTATCCTAGTTAGGAGATATCTATGCTTTGTTAAATGAAGGTATGCTACTTGGGCTGGTTTGGAAGGAATTGGAATTTGTTGGTCATTTTCGTCGCGAACATTGATTTGGTTTCTAAAATTATATGATCTCTAAAATGCTTAGAGTCTTGGATGTTCTAGTAATAATTGTCAATTCATCGCCCAAATCATAATATTGTCTGTTTTGGCACCAAAGTAATGTTTGAAATTAATTTTGACTTAATTTTCGGTCCATTAATTAACTTCATATTATGTTAATTGTGTATTGGTATAGTGTACCTCTATAAAATTTATACAGCATATGCTAGCTAGCAAGTCGAGATTGTAAATTCCTTTCCCTATCTTCCAACTACTCATAGTCATTTGCCATATTAAGCCATCTTTCTCCGTCGTTTTGCGCGGAAATGCAAATTACACAACTTATTGTCCAGCTTACTAACAAACGCCTCACAACATCCTTCAATAAGCTCAAAAATACCCCATTCAAGTTTCAACTTTAACACTGCAGCTGAAACCTCAAAATCGTTTCTACAGATTTTTCTGTTCTTTTCTTTGACATTTCGCAACCAAAACCGAACTTAGATGTTATAAAGATACGGTAGAGTTTCATTCGTACGGGCAAAGTGTATCAATTATCAAGCAGCTGTCGCCATTTAGTGGCATCGCTGGAACAATTAGGACAAGTGACCACAATTATGGTCCCAGGATTGCGTCATCTTGTCCCAAGACGCTGCGAAGCGTAGACGCACGAATTAGAATTAATAGTTGCCTTTTATTGAATGAAAATGTAGGTTGTTGGAGCTTCGGGCCTCCTATGACGTCATTGGTTGATAACATGATATAGTGGGGTGTTGTTGTGTGCTCATCAATTTGATCTTTGTTAGGTGCTTTAGTTGTCTTGGACTGAAATACCAGTAATACCTCTTCTTATACAAAGAAGGCACAAGCATTGATCACCACGTTTGTTCAAGATATGTTGGCGATTTCAAACCTACCGGCTTGGCGCTGGTCGAAAATTATCCCACGTGGACGTACTACCGGGATAAAAGTATCCTATATGTTAATCCGGGTTATAGACTATCTATGTGCTAAATTTCATACAAATCCGTTCAACCGTTTCTACGTGATTGAGTAACAAACATCTAGACACACAAACTTTCACATTTATAATATTACTAGTTTTTGCCCGCGGCTCCGCCGGCGTGTATATCGGTTATCACGTAAAAAAGTAGCCTATGTCCTTCTCTATATCCCAGGCTATACCACTACCAAATTTCATGACGATGGCTTCAGCGGTTTCGGCGTGAAATCGTAACAGACATTCAGACAGAGTTACTTTCGCATTTGTAATATTAGTAGGGATATACAAGGTGGCGCAAAATTAATCATCCTATCGGAAGATGTTATTATTTTTGCAAATGGCGTCGTACGTCAATCACATTTGACATTTGTTAACTACACAGCTGCAGTATACAAACAGAGAAGTAATGGAGCGCCATACTCCGCAAGAGCACGAGCCACAATGGATATTGTGAAGGAAGCGTTTCCTGTTCGTGTAATCTCCCGTTTTGGCGATTTGGCATGGCCAGCAAGATCGCCCGATTTAACCATCTCAGACTTCTTTCTTTAGGGCTACTTGAGGTCGCGGGTTTAAGCCAACAAGCTTCAGACAATCGCAGCCCTTAAGGGGAATCTAGTCGCGGGCTCGAATTTACTGATGGGCCTGGCTAAAAAGCACGCTGTCTCACCAGGCATCGTGTCCGACAGAGGTAGTATCAGTGATGAGCAGTTAGACACTAGTTTACAGGCACAACATTATTGAGTGCGATGCAGGATCAGTTACAGTAAAACAAGCGCGTAGAAAATTAAGAAAAGTCCTTCGGAAGATCGGGTTTTATGAAAAAACCACTGCATAATTCAATGACCAATAAAGTTTATTGAACTTTTCGATATTTGAGCTGTGCCGGTACTGACTTGGTTTTGGAGATTTTACACTTCTTTTATTACCTAAGCACGCCCAAAGTTAGGTTAAATTAGCAAGATAAACGAATGTTTGTTTGCTCATAACTTTTTAATGGCTTTTTATTTTAGTATTTTGTTTCCGTACAGACAATATTAACCCTAGCTCACTAAACATATTTTCGAGTTACACAGTCACTAAACAGTAGTCATTTTGACTAACAAAATGAAACGTCAATATTTTTCTTGAAATGACATTTATTAATTTAAAAAGTAGGTAACATGAGAGGACATTTAGTAAGACTTCTTAAAAACTATTAGACTCTTTTAAAATATTAATCCTGGCAGTCTGAGCAGACAGGAATGGTATGTTCGCCACAAATGGCCTTCCTGCAGGAGTGGCATGCCACTTTGGTCATCCTGTGCTTCTGATATGAGCAAAATGCGCAAATTTTTCGTTTGTTTGGCTGTGCTTGAGAAGCACTAGCCACGTCATCTTCAATTTGCAGGATATCTTTGATACTGGCTTTGATATTCTTTCTCAAAGTAACAGTGTTGTACCGTTCCCGCAACCACGGCTCAATGAGATCGTCGGCCAATTTTTGCACGAATGCTCTGCGTTTCAGTGGTTTTTGTCGTTGCCGTACCATGTTAGATACATAAATGACATACGCATTGATCATGGATAAGTTCAGCATATTATAAAATATGCATAGAGGCCATCTATTTGTTTTGCGATTGCAGCTCATGCCAGAACAAATCTGATCGACAGTATCAACGGCTCCTTTGGTACTGTTGTAGAAATGTATTATTTCAGGTTTCTTCGTGCTGGAGTTAATGTCCGGCTGATCGTGCATTGTCGATAAAAGAAAAACCACTTTGTTGGACTTAGGTTTATAGCACACCAAGGTTTTCTCAGCATCGAAACCAAACATTGAAGTGCCGATATTCCTTGTTTTTGTGTTTTTCATCTCTTGTGGTATCTCTCGTTTATTGCTGCGCAATGTGCCAACAATTGTTAGTTTGTAAGGAGTTTTCAGTAGTTCTGAAGCAAGTGGCACAGACGTGAACCAGTTGTCCATAGTTATGTTTCTGTTTGTCCCGTAAACAGATTCACAAAGTTGTTTTACAAAATATGTAGCCAGAGGCGTGTTTTCGCTGCAGTTTGTTCCTTTACCCAAATATGGCGTAGCATTATAAACATATTTTGAGTTAGAATCAGCGACCATTACAATCTTGATACCATATTTATTAGGCTTGTTTGGTATATACATTCTAAATGGGCAGCGACCTCGAAACCCCACTAATTGTTCATCTATTGTGAGATAGGAACTGGGTACGTACCATTTTTTACAATTCTCAATGAACTTTTCCCAGAGTTCTCTTATTGGCGCGAACTTATCTGATTGTCTTCTTTCTTGTCTGGTAGCTCTATTGTCGAAACGACAACATCTTAGCAGGAAATCAAATCTCTCAGCACTCATACACGCCTTGAAAACGCTACCGCTTCGTTTAGTGTCAAATAACATTCTCGTAGGCAAATGGTTACTTTTTATAGCAGCTGATTGCAGGAGAAGACCGAGCAAAGCTTTCATTTCATTCGCTGAGGTAGATGAATTAGTATGAGATAATTCTTTGTACTTCTCCTTTTTCAAATCAATTTCAGCATTCGTGTGGATTACAACCTGATCAATCATTTCATCAGTAATAAACAAATGAAATAATGGAATCGGATCTACAATATCTCTCGCTTCATTTACAGGTCCAGGTATAAAATTAATGACGTTTCGAGCTGATGTACGAGTGCCTGAGCTGCGTGGCGTAGCTGCCCATTTAAATTTATTTTTTCCATAAATATAGGCTTTACCTGGATGTATTACCGGGTTTTGAACTAAAGTCTCGGGTTGATGTGGCTGCGACCGCTCGGGAGAGTCATCATCAGAGTGAAAGATCATATTTCTGTTTCGGTTACCTCTGACTATGTTTAGCTCCTCATCAGAAGATACCAAAGATTCTTCGTCACTTGCGTCGGTGTTTATGCAGAGGTCTTCCTCTAAGTTATCTCCTTGTTCAGAGTCTGAAAGCTCACCAGGTAGTCGTGCGAGTTCTTGGTCATCATTCTCATTGTCAGAGTCATTTAAAAACTGCAGAATTTTATCTTGATCTCGTATCAAATCCATCTAAAACAGAATAAACGCGCTTACATATTTTGAAATACACATTTTTCCTGATCCACTAATTAAATGCATGACACCTTGTTTTTTAGTATATTACAAAAGCAATAAAAATCTCAGAAATCAATAAAAAATCACTTTATTTTTACAAGAAGTCAATAAATAAACAAAATTGTTCAAAGCTTACCTTGACTCACTATACACACGTTATCACTAAACATTAGTCCGTGAGACTAACAATTCGCCAAAACTCCGGAAGTACAAGACGTACGGACGCAATGCATGCGCACGGGGCACTAAAACACTGAGTTAGGAGGATACTGAGCGCGGTGGGGCGGGGGAGTGTCGGGAACATACCTAAACAGCGAATACGTCGGGGCCGTGTCGCCTGTGAGACTAATGTTTAGTGATCTAGGGTTAATAATGAGACAAAATTATGCCGTGTTAAATTTTGATGTACATTGTCGAACAGTGGAATATTACACTCCCGAAGTTTGTATGCAAAAACTGTCGATAAGATTCAACTTAAGGAGAATATTCGACAAGAATGCGAACAGTTATCACCGGAAATCTTGCGGAAAGTCATGCAAAATGCGATAAAACGGGTACAAATGTGTATCAACACTAGCGGCAGCCACTTGACTGATATCATCTTTTCCACCTAACAGTAAAAAATTGTAAAGGTCCAAATATAGATTTCATTCACACAAAAACATTTTTTTTTAATAAGTAAAAAAGCTATTCAAAAACAAAATTGGATGATTAATTTTGGACCACCTTGTAGTAGGATTAGTAGGAAGTAGGATAGTATACAGGATATATCAGGATATATCATTTTTTTTTTGTAGAACCGACGAAAAATTTCTGCGCACGGGCCGGGGCGTCTGGAATGATATGTGATGATATGCTGAATTCATGGTTACAGTTTGCGCACTGGATAAAAACTTATCCTGTATAGTATATATGTCCAGGTTTTCTTCCACCGATATCAATGATGTCCAAGATAAACTTAAAAATTACGTATGAATTGGAAACGTCATATTGGTATTTGCCCGGATTTGAACCCCACAAGCTCGGGCAGCAGAATCGAGACCTTGTGCATGCCAATATCCTCGCATTCTATTACATGGGACTTAAACAGAACTGGCGAAATATATGTGTACTATTAGTGCACGTCTGCTAAACCCTTTAGGATAACACGGTGTGATGTTATGTTATTTTCATCATAAAACTACCTATCTCATCAAATGCCTAGCCTTTTCCCAACTATGTACTATTTTTCTTCTTTTTTTTTGGGTGGGAAATCATCAAATAACTTCTTCCGCTCTGGGTGGAGCGGGAGGGCGTGTCAGACTTTTACTGACTAAACCCCACCCGTGGCCGTGCCGTGCCGTGGTTAATTCAGTTGCCTGTGTGCCAGGGGCCATGGTATCTTTTTCGAACAACCTGCACCCCTGGCAAGCATCGGTCCTTGCGGACCCCACCAGTTGATGCTGACATCTCTTTGAAGCGCGCGTGGAACACAACGCGCCGTCGACCCGGGCTTGGTCCTTACCGGACAGCGAGCTGCCTATTACTCGCCATCCGCAAGCCCGCGACTACGGTGGCCGGGAATCAGCCTGGGATTCCCAACGCCTAGGGCGTCTCCTGCGGCGATAGTTTTCAGGGTTGAGATTTTAGTTTAGTTTAGTGCTTACTAGACTAAGTACCTAAGCAGTGGTGGCCCAGTGGCATAGGCCGCGATTAACGACTTGTAGGTCTTTGGTTCGAACCCGGCAGACGCTTTATTTCTGTCGTAAGTACGTGTGTCATGGTATCTCTTTCGCCCCTGAGGGTTGGCTTACAGTCTAACCGGATACAATTGAATACTATTATTTGAAATGGAGCGACTACCTATATTTGACCTCCACAACCCAGCCTTCTGACGATCCGCAACAGCTGTCAAAAATCCAGTAATGACCGCCGGGACCAACGGTTGAGCGTGCTTTCCGAGGCACGGAGGGTTCTCGGTATATAAAGATGGTCAAATGTTGAAACCCATCCACGGACCAACCGCGACAAACGTAGCTTAACCTGATCGATGGACCCGTGCGATTACTTAGCTCATAAAACTCCCCATATTTCCAGTATAAACCTGAATTAACAAACAGATAATTGTCTTACCCACTTGGAGCGTTCTCATCGCACAACTAGGTTAATTTATAATTACCCGTGATGATTACTTGTCAGTTTTAATGTTAGTTGAACATACAACTTGTTTCATTAGATGTACGTAGGTTGATTAGCGTTTTTATAACCTTGTTGCTATGTGAAGAGTTTTCCGAACGGTATAGTATTATGTGTTCTTTCTTGTAGGATCACGGACGATGTTTTGATTTAAGTGTTTCTCCGTATTGTTCCGTGTGGTGCCGGACGTAAAAGAATAGCACCACCCCATTTCTTCCCGTGGGTGTCGTAGAAGGCGACTAAGGGACTTACTAGAGAATGGGCAGCAGCGTTCTCTATGTATTTGACCACCATACTGCGATCGCACACCCGCCTGCCAAGCGTGGCGATTATGGAATCCCCCCCCTTTTGCTTATGTCCAGCAGTGGACGTCTTTTGGCTGATATGATGAAGTGTTTCTCAAGTTGAGCTACTTCTCACTTCGTATTATAGCGACTGGAACTATGAGCAAAACAATGAGTCTTTTTTTAGTTCGCCGTTCCATTAGATTAGGGGGTTATATTTCTAATTTTTATATGACAAGGGCTTCGTAGTCGAGCACAAAGAGTCACCATCCATAACAGCGATTTGGTCTATAAAAGCGAAACACTTCATTTTTACATAGTATAAAACAAAGTCGCTTTTCGTGCTTGTACGCTTAAATCTTTTAAACTACTCAACGGATTTAAATGCGGTTTTCATCAATAGACAGAGTGATTCAAGAGGAAGGGCTATATGTATAATATACTGACCTCCGCGCGGGTGAAGTCGCTGGCTAAAGCTAGTAGATTATAAAATTGCTTAGACTTGTTATGCAATCGAAGCCTAAAAAACTGCAGTCTAAGGGCAATTTCATCAATGTGATGAAATGCGGTTTATATGTGCTCGTATTTAGTTTCAAGTGCTGAAACTCAGTCTAAGTAATACCAGTAATGTCTAAGTATCCACATATCACCGACGATCTTTCTCCACCCAAAACAAGAGACGATCCGAACTAATCAGCTCCGACATTCATAACACTTACCCAGACCCACTGAAGCAGACATCTGGTCGAGCTCATAACGACGTTGTTGTTTACCGAGCCATATCTTAGTATATAACAATAAAAAATATTAATGTGCCGCGCCAATGTGCCGGGGGCCTAATCGCATTACGACCTCAGTACGGACCCTACGTCCCTGAGACACCCTGCAACCATTCACGGGTTATTATGCTTATTCGTTTTTATTTGAGGGTAGGATGGATTAATCTTTTCTTTGTTTTCGGTTACTTCCGAAGTTCTGAGCTTCCTTTAAGGCTTTGAGAACGGTTATTTTTTGGGTAACGGGTTGAGAGGGATTATGGTTATAAATCATGGATGCGTTTTGTGATTTCAAAATGGACGTGACATGATGTCCACAGTAGAAGTCAAACTGTACATTTAATATTATGTATCAAAAAAAGTAATTTATACGAAATGTGGGGCATGATGCTGATTACGAAAATGTTTTTTGTCAATGTTTGTGTTTGTATGGACGTATGTTCCAAATTGACGCAATAACTACTGAGTAGATTCTGTTCAAATGTACCTACTAATTGCAACATTTACAGTCAAATCCATTTTGTCTATTTCGTACCTACTTACAAAAGGTTTTCATCATGCTACCCATTTCATTACACATTTCTCTTTCTTCATTCAAAAACCTATCCAGTAGGCAATAAGTTATCCCATCACATATTAACTTGGACTTAACTTCAACAGTGACTCAACACCATGTTTATCATGGTTTATCTCTATGACAAACACAAAATCTTGGTACGATGACCCAACATCTTCACCTCACCATTAAAGTCCACAATAAATCACGGATTTGTTTATTTCATCTTAGGAAATCCACACATTGGTTAACACACGGCAAAATAACCGCTGGTTGAACGCGAATTTCCAGTGATTCTCATGCAATCAACATTGGCATTTTATTTAAACTATTCGTTAAATGTATCGAATTTCAATTGAAAACCAGTTATCGTTCCATATTTAATTACGTGGATATAGAAACTACTAAACCCTTAAAATAACATAAAATAAATAAGTTTTATATTAGCATAAAGTTTTTATTTTAAAAAAGACATCAAGCAAGCCACGGGTATGATAACAAAAAAAAATCTTGACAACAGCCACTGCATCAAATATTATACTTAGTTTAATATGACAACAAGCGATTTCCGCGAAAGGCATACCATAACAAGTCGCTTTATACCCCTTGGATTCATCGAATTCATCGTTAAGAAACAACGTAATAACTTTGACGCCTTGGTGCAACAATTTAACACATAAGTGCTAATAGACTCAACACAAAGCTTTTGCGGTAACATGATGAAACCAGTTGTTAGTAACGTCTTAAAACTCCAACTAACAGTTAATTAGGATTCTTTAGAAGCTGTTACAACACGTAAAATAATAATGAATGCATTTGGGATGCAGGTTATTGTGAAAACTGCAAGATATTGCGAAAAATAATTGACTGGCTAAGAAAATATATCAATTTAATGAATAGATTACCTAAACCACATAATTACTTGTCAATTTCAAAAACGCGCGTCTAAATAAGTTGTCAATGTGCCAGCACCCTTAAGTTTATTTTTATTGACAAAACGAAATATTAAGCGAAAATAACCAAGTTTAATGTAGCAAACGTTTTTCTATTACATTAAACCTTTTTTGATGGCAACATTAGTATAAGCACAGGTATTTTCGGCGTTAGAGGAGCATAAAATAGATTTATGACGCATTAAAAACAATAATAAGAGATTATGACGACAATTTGGAGAAACAAAAGTATTACAGACAGGAAAACGGGAAACTTGGGGAAAAGGAGGATAAATAAAGTTAGGAAAAGATAAACCCAAAATCTTGTTGGGAATTGGCTTTAATGACCACTACATGAGCGAGTAATATCATACTATGGGGAGTAAGAGATATATGTCATTTTGTCTCACGCTTGCCGGCGACTTCGTCTGCGATCCCGAATAAAAAGTAGCCTATGTTCTTACCCAGCACCCTAATTGCGTAACTCACGATTAATCATAATCTGTTTCGTTTTGAAACAGATTGTTAAACCATTGCTTCATATGTTCGAAAAATGTGTCTGCTCAACAACGTAAATAACGCAATGAATATTGTTGAACTGTCAAAATGAAACCGATTATGATTAATCGTGAGTTACGCAATTAGGGTGCAGGTCATGGTCTATCTGTGTGCAAAATGTCATCAAAAACCGTTACATTTTGCTTACGCACGACTCTCGTAGAACAATTTCTATGAACAGTAAAATTCATGGAATTTTTTCTACAAGAGTCGCTGCACGCCTGTCTGGAGAAGCCTATACAAACAAACGAACTTTCGTTTACTTTTTATAATATAAGTTAGTATGATTCCCAAAGTCCAAGCTTAACAAAATCAATGCGACAATCTAACATTTGCCTATTTCCTTCCAGACGCGTGCGGCCTATCAGACGTGCCACACATAGAGAGCCTGCAGGAGAAGTCGCAGTGCGCCCTCGAGGAGTACTGCCGGAGTCAGTACCCCAACCAGCCCACCAGGTTCGGCAAACTCCTACTACGGCTGCCCTCCCTACGGACAGTCAGCTCACAAGTTATAGAACAACTCTTCTTCGTGCGACTCGTCGGCAAGACGCCCATAGAGACCCTCATCAGGGACATGCTCCTCTCCGGAAGCTCTTTCTCGTGGCCCTACATGGCGACCATGTGACATACGATGTGGAGGCAGCTGGCAGCGGCATGATCCACGCCTTACGGCTTCCCGCCGTACCTGCCTAGCCAGCGGTTCGACCCTTTCCAAAGGTACCAGCGCGAAGCCCAGCCCGAGGATGCCGTGACCTCCTCGAGCGAATTCCACGAAACAGAAGCGAGCGAAGAGTACTTCGGGTCCAGAACCAGCAGGGAAAGCGAGAGAGCCGATCCTACCTTCGATCCCATATCAGCTTTCTACGCTCCGAAATCGAACGAGGAGTTCGAAACGACTTCGGAGACTCAGAAAAACGCGCAAAAATCCCTGATGATAGACAATCTGTTGAACATACGACAAGAGTGTAGTATACCGGATTTGAAGTAACGTTGCTCAGTGGGGTCCGTAGTGTATTAGTTCAAGTTTTTTGTTCCTCTGTAAAAATAGTTTACTATTTAATATTGTAAATAAAAAATGTTTTTATTATTGTAAATTGATAGTTAAGAGTTTTCTACGATGATGGATGGATTTTTATTTTATTATATTTTTTTTTCTGATTCTTCCTGTGTAGAAATTGTATGAAAAGCAATTTTGTATTGATAACGCAATAATATGTACGTCGGTCGTGCAATGTTGGTGTGTAGTTATATGTATAGAGATAGATAAAGGTTTTCGAAGAATGTGAAATCTTTTTATACGGCTAAGTAGGTACGAAGCATCCTCAATGTTTTTAAACTGGAAGTGGAAACTGAGGGCATATCAGAGAAATGAAAGAAAGTAAATCATTTTAACTGATCGTATAAAGTTGGTATCTAATGTGACTACTTGTACATAAAACGTTTATTTTTGTCTATGCTAAAGTTATTTTCTACGCGTTTCTTCTTCGGAAAACATTCCCAGTTTAAAATCATAAATAGGCAGAAGTACAAATACGATTGGACGAGGTTCTTTCTTTTTTTGTTTTCGACTGGTGCTGTAATAACTCAAATATTTACGTAATTATACGTATATTCTTATTTACTGATTCCGTAAAGCATTTATAGGTATGTATCGTTCCTTTAAAAAAAACAACTTTTACAAATAATTTTATTGTTTTTAGTAAAACTGTGAAACATGTTTGAGTAAAATTGTTTTTGTTCTTTTACTTATTGTGTGTGTATATGAATAAACAATAGTGAGAAATACAAATTATATAAGAATAGTAACTATACATAAATGTTTTATTTATAATAATTATAAAAATCTTTAGCGCAACGATTTTTTTTAAATAAAAATATATCTATTTAATTTTTTTCGTATGACCATAGCCATTTTAGATTTTTTTTTTCATTTATAACTATTGCAAATTATGGAATTGTCATGGTATTCTTTAGTTTGAAAACTAGAAACATTTTTACTTGTAACGTAACATTAATTATATCAGTTTATCGCAATCCACGAATAGACAAGTACCTACCTATAATTAAGCTCTTACGTAAATGATCAAAGATAAGATGATCAGAAAAAGATGTCTTTTTAATGTACTTTTCCATAAACAAATTGTGTTATCAAAACTTTTTAAACAATCATAGAATCAAAATGTTACTTTACAATCAATTGTTTACACATCGAGCAATTATTGTTTTAATTTACAACAAAATAAAGAAAACTATAAACATTTAGTAAAAGAGAAGCAATGCATTTATTCGCAATAACATGTACAGTGAACGTTTGTAAAAAATGTCGGTGTGTGTATGAGAATGTATGGAGTTGTATAAAAAATAAATATTAATGAGGAATAAAAGATGTCTCTCTGGATTTTGATTTATTTTGTTTTATTGTCAGCCAATTTCAAAACACACACAAAATGGGTATAGAACAGAATATGTCATCATCATTTCGAAATACGTCCACTGCTGGACATAGGCTTTACCCAAGCACCGCCACTTCAAACGTTTCTGTGGGGATTTATACAATTACAAAATTAAAAAAAATTAAAACAAGATTTGAAGATAAGAGACATCATTTTTAAATGGTAACCAATGCAAAGAGAATCTCAGGATTTGTAGTTTTCAGTATCTCAATTTCTTAATCAATGAAGTTACGGAGGCTTGTGGCTAAGTAATAAACGGCCGCACGGGTCGATCGATCAGGTTAAGCTACGCTTGACGCGGTTGGTCCGTGGATGGGTGACCATCTTTACGTACCAAGACCCCTCCGTGCCTCGGAAAGCACGTTAAGCCGTTGGTCCCGGCTGTCATTTGTGGATCTTTGAAAGTCGTGACGGGTCGTCACAAGCCCGGAAGTCTGACAACCAGTCTTACCAAGAGGTATCTTATTACCCAGCTACTGGGTTGAGGAGGTCAGATAGGCAGTCACTCCATGTAAAATACTGGTATTGAACTGCATCCGGTTAGACTGGCCCCAGTATAGCTGGGAAAAGGCTAGGCAGATGATGATACCGAACCATAAATTAAAAGTCTATAAGTACATTCGTTACCTTTCTATCCAAAACTAAAAATCACAGGCAAAGAAGTCAAGCATAGCTTAACACTATCTACTAAAATCAATCTAAACACCGAACTCCCCCCAACTCCCTCCCTTCAACGAAATCAAAAGTCAAAATCAAATAGCCACACACGGAAGAGGTCATTTCCACTAATCACCCAATTATAACAAACAGGAGTCTATCCGGTGACGGCGTTGTCGTGTGAACGCAGGGAAATACAGAAAACCCACTGTGGACAAAACAGGATATAATATATAGAAATATTAAAAAACAAACAGTATGTCTATAGGATAAAGTAGTTGAAAAGTTTTTGCTTCACATGTGCTGTACTTGAGTTTTCTGCTAGCTATAATAAGTAGGTATGCATAGAGTAAAACGAAAGCGTACAAAAAGTTTCAAAACCTCACATTGTCAACCTAAATCCCAGGCGACTGATAACTCACGGACGCTTTTGTGAGCTTTTCTATTCAGTCTTATTCTACGTTGGCTTTTCCTTCGTTTTTTAAACCCAGATACTAATTTGACAGGTGTAATGTCAAACTCATGTCAAACTCCTACAGCAAAATACAAACACATTATAGACTGTAATAACAGGTTAGTATCTGGGAAAAAAAAACGAATTTTTGTCCGTTTTACGACATGACTAGGGATGAAACGCGTGATTTTCTATAAGCACCTGTTTTACATAATTTCATCAACACTAAAACGTGAAAAATAACTTTAATTAGGGAAGTCTGTGATAAAATATTAAAATACAGAAGCAAAGACACCACGCCGCTCACAACTCTATAAGTTACCGTCAGAGGTTAAAATAACTTAGTTAGGACTGTAGTGACCCTTCTGTACCAACGTCTAGTGTTGGTTGTCACCGTGTGAAACTCTAAGTGCGCGTGAGAGTGGCGTCCGTCGTGTGCGCCTGCGCAGGTGGGCAGCGCACGCGATACTTCTGTTTACGTGGGAATATACACTTGTTGGGGCAATTAGCTCGGCGCTGATTGGTGCTGTTCATTTGTAGAGAGTGAAATTAGGTTCGATGGTGAGATATCCGGTAGGAAAATGAAGGTTAGTATACAAACCTATAAATAACGTTCATACATTACTAGTCATAATGAAAAGAGTGATTTCTTTAGTAAAAATAAAATGTTGTCTAACGCTACGGTTACATTGTCGCGTTATCGCGAACTACAAGTAGCGCTCTCTCTGTTATAACATCGAGACGTCAAACTATGTGCGAAATAGAGGGCGCGATGTGAAGTTCGCGACAACGCGATAATGTAGCCGAAGCATTAGCAAAAATATGCTTGTTTAAGCGAAAATAGACTGTTGTCTAAATACAGTATTTCGCAAACCTCAACAAAATTCTTTTGGACGATGCCCTTTCGGTTGAAGCAGGTAGCGTAGGCAGGCAAGTAATCTTGATGGTCTTATGATGTCATCAAATAGTAAAAAAATGGGAAATGTCCCAAAAGCTATTTTGTGTGAGATGAGGTATTCTTTTTCTTCGTCGTGTGGACGCTTCCACTTATTGGTTTTAAATAAGCTTCGATCAGAATTCGGTTGGCCTCGCTAAGGTCTTCCATAGTGCAGCTGTTAGTGCGCAGAGAGCACGATAAGAGGCGTGGCATTGTTTACGATATGGCTCGACATTCGCACTGTGGCTCATCGGAGTACCCCCACCTGACCAATTTGCCCCACCTGGCTTCTGAGTCGATTAAGGGATTTCCAGGAGAGCCATAGCAGTTGTTGGCCCGCTGGAAGCCTTTCTGCAGGCACAACATAGTCAGCTACAGGGGAATGTTTGAAAAGCCACAGTTTCCATCGTGCCGCACTAAAGCTACCATCATATAGTCGGATGTTCGACTTGACAAAGCTGTTACGGCTCTTCAGTCTGCTCCTCAGCTTCGTTATATTGTAAAATAAATGCGTCTTTTTCTTAGATGAGGCATTGTGGGCACATCTGTAGCAAATCGTAGGTAGTTACGAGCTGATGCAGTATCTCCTGTGCGTGTCTAATAAAATATGTTTCTTTCTTTCTGATGATGAAGATGAGTTGTGGGACCTACTTCTCGAAAAACAAGCATTTCAAAGTAACTGCACATTATTATCCCACAATAATTAATATGTAATTACATAAATATCAAATTCCTATAAACTAGAAATCACAACTGCTCTACGGAAGTTAATATTAAACCACCGTTTCCTCGCACCTGCGCTAGGGTTGCGAGTGTCGTGACTGCGGGAATGTTGTGCGGAATCACGGCAGGAGACTCCCACGCTACTGTGTTTACTGTAAAGATTATGATATTGTACGTTTGAGGGATGAGCGGATTAGATGGGTAGCTGGTACGCACACTGAGAATAATATTAGATTTTCGCATTTACATTTTGAGATGATGCCGCTGCATATAATGTCATTCTTGCAAATAACCTCAGTCGTAGGTGACCGCGGGTTTCCCATTTTTGGTTTAGGTATACCAATATCTATAACAACGAATCACGAATTTTGTCTATATTGTTAGCCGATGGAAAGATGATTCTGCCGGTGTTAGTCATATTTCGCGAAATTAGAATGGGGTACGTCCTGCAGTAACGTCTTCAAGTGGCTAGACTTACAGTTTTTCAGTAACTGCTAGTCCATTTTCCTATGCCATAAAGCACACCTTAATCACCATTTCAGCGGAAACATATCCACTGCTGGACAGAGGTCTCCTGCCAAAATCGCCACGCTTGGCGGGTTGGCGATCGCAGTATGGTTTTTAAAAATGAGTAGAAAACGTTGCTGCCCATTCTGTGGTAACACACCTTTTACGACACCCACGGGAAGAAATGGAAAACAAAGCATGTATGAAGCAATAATAAAATTATCTATCTTCTCCATACACGTTCAAATGGCCACATAAAGAACTTCATACACATCTAATTTATTTTTATTTTGTCACGGCGGGTAGTCTGTTCAATCACGCGACTGACACCTGCAGCCCACACATTATGACGTGCCCAACTTTTTTAATACTAGAGCTGCGATACAAATCGCTAGAGGTGAGCCTTTTCATTTTAAATACATGTTTTTTGTAAATTAAATGCTTTGGTGATTTGTAAAACAAGGTTGTTTATTATGTGTGTGTTTTTGTTTATTAGATATTTGTGTTTAATGTTTTAATGTGTTATGTACGCTGCAGGAGGTTTTGAAGTTATGGAGGCATCGACTGATAAGTGTTAAATTGTAGACATCATTCGTTGAGATAATTAACTTGGGTGCTTTATTTGATGTCCATAAGCTACTTATGCAGATAAATATAGAGAAAACGGACGATCTGATTATTATAATCAGGGGTGAACTTTGATACCTTTTTCCTATAATATTCAAGAAATCTGCAAAAGTAGGCTTACCCTGTAGGTACCTACCGATTTAATTTGTATAGCATTTAATAGCGTTGACAGATGGCATTATACTTACAGGAAGATGACAGCTAACCCTGAGTATGCAAAACCTCAGTTAATTTAATGAAATATTACATAATTAACAATTTATTGGTGTCTAGAAGCTACCCAAACATCAAAACCTTGAACATTTCAAGCTGAAATATCCACCACTAACAGAGCAAGCGCTTCGCTAACCATATCAAGCTGCGTGACAAATGAAAGTGACATTTGACACGCACAGCGTGACAGTGACCCACCTTTAAAGCAAAAAGTCATTTGACAAAAAAGTATCCAGTCATCAGACAGGTGCACTGATTGTGCTGGAGGTCAGAATGTCACCAACTGTCGGTCACGCGAAGAACGGATGGTCAACGGTAAGTGCGATATTGATATCATAACTGGTGTTGGTCGACGTAATAATATCGTGACGTATTTAGTTGCGCATTGGATTTTTAACTTCTGCTAGGGCCATCCATAAATTACGTCACACAATTTTTTTGGTTTTTTGACCCGCCCCCCGTCCTTGTCACAGTTGGTCACACTTATGAAGCCTCCTCCCCCTTCTGTGATGTGACATGTTTTTCAATTTTGTATTTAGAAGTAATTAAATAAAAACGGTAGTTTTTCCCTTACAAAAAAAAATCTTTAAGAAAATTAGTATAAAGCCTAATATTTTAGATAGATAGAAGCCTTATAAATATAGATCGAATAAGTAATATTTTCAAGTTTTTGGTTTACATATAAATTTCAAGTTTTTAGTATTTTAGATTTTAACATGTGACGTCACAAAGCTTTTGACCCCGCCTGTCCCTTGTCACACAACACAATGTCACATTTCGTTGGCCCCCTCCCACCCCCTTAACGTGTGACGTAATTTATGGATGGCCCCTTAGCGCTGGAGTTGAAAATCGAACAGCGTGTTTTTTTATTCTCAATTTGATTTGATTTGATTCTCAACACCAAGACTTTATTGGAAATCTAATGCGCAATAAAATCCCGTCGCAATATGTTTACGTCCGTGTGAACGTCGATTTATATGAATCTATAATTTCAATAAATATAAAACTGTTACATATTAACATTACTGTACACTGACAAAGGTATTATTGTAGAAGTATAAAATACTATCTTCTTAGCCTCTCTCCTGCCCCAGGTTTCAAAGTATCCCCATAGGTACCAAATTAAATTATAATCAGTCCAGCCGTTCCGGAGATTGACTGCTACATTCAAACAAATTTTACCTTTTCAAAATGTATTAGTAGTAGTCGCAATTAAAGAGTATGACTGTAAAAGTATACATATTTTTTCTGGTTGGTTATGATTTTTTTTTGGTACGCCATGTCATGGCCACATTCAATATTTATTGAGAAAAAGTTACACGTAGATATACTTACACCGTGCCATTTTAGTCGTCTTACAACGGTAGCCCACTTCATGTATCCAATGACTACTATACTTTTAAATACAAATATATTTTTTTGAACATATGAATGATTTGAGAAAATTAAAATATCATTCACTAAGACGCATGACGTAATTTGAAACACCCTGATATGAAGATGGAATGAATGATGGAACGTAATGGTATAGGTATCTTCTACCCTTTGATACGTATGCACGCTACGAAGTTTCATAATTCTAAAGCATTATTTATTATTCTTTGTACCAATAGGTAACCTTAATTAATGGTAACATTTTTTTTATCGCGCCATAGGTGTTTTATGTCGGATACATTGAGTGGACCACTTTTGTAAGACGACTAAAATGTCACGGTGTATATCTTAGTCTATATTAAGTTATCAAAGGTGATTTGATAGGTTTGCCATAAACATTTGTCCAAAAAATTGGTGATAGCCGAAAACTGTCTCTACAGTTAATACGTCCGCCTGGTGGTTTTCCATCTCTGTCATAGGTGCACTATTCTTCTCCACAAACCACAAGCCTAGCACCCATAGGGTTACAGACCAGTGTATTATTAATCTAACAAATCTGCCTACAATATACGCTAACCAATAAAAAACAAAATTCAGGCATATTCTACAGGAAAATGAACGCGAAATTGATTGTCCTTATTACAATACCTACAATGTAATACTACATTAACCTACATAGTGGTATTATGTGTTTAATTAAAGTTCAAAATATTGTTCTAGGAGATGATAAGATGGCGTATAATTTAATCTACTTTAAAATAACACCTTTTAAAGTAGATTTCAGTAGTGATACATCCTTTTAGAGGACTTAAAGTTTAATTGCCACAATTTTTCAACATAATTAAGTCAACATTTACCTCTAATCTTAAACATACACATAATATACAGAAATTATCCTCATGCTATCCTTCATCGGTGCTTTCAGCGAGGTTTCAGCGAGGTAGAAGGCGGGGGGCGTGTCAAAGGTCGCCCAATAAGGTCACAGGTCGCGAACCCCGACCTCCCGGGCGACCCGCGAGTGCGCGCATACTCCTCCGCGGAGTACGATTGATTCGTGCCTGGTTTGACGCCCCTGTTGTAAGTACGTAGGTATGGATTAGAAGCTCAATAGCTGCACAGTAATAGGTGGAGTGTCTCTAAAGGGAATAATTAATTATATTTTCTTTGGAACAGCTCAAAACTTGCACTGCTTCTTGTAATTACCAGCAATTATTTGATAGGAATGGAAATACTACTTGCTCGTTGCTAGACAAGCATTTTGAAATGTGTGTACCTAAACTAGAAAAAATCGTCGAAATCTTGCTTGCTAAACATAATTAATATTTAACTTGATTAAATTAGTTCAAGCTAGATTGCCAAATCGACCATCCGACCTCAATCGAGAATCTTTAATGTCCCTTTTGAGATGAAACGTTATTACTTTCACACCTCAACATGTTTTCTAAGCCTGCTGCAGCTGTTCATCATCATAATTATTCTTTCGAAAGACGTCTTCTGCTGGACAAAGGGCTCTACAGCTTGTGGAGTTTGTGGAAGTTTTTATTTGGGGTTGCGGTCCAGTCAACATTGGGAACCCATGCTCTATACTATCATATTGAACACTACACTGTAAGCTACTAACAAAAATAATAGTTTAAATAAAACAAAAAAACGCTTTAAAAACCAAACTAAAAACGCAAAAAATTCTTTCAAAAAAGCGTGGGGAGCTGTTTGAGGTATTTTTATAATCAATTAATATCAAGCACCCCACGCTTTTTTTAAATTATTTTCTGCTTTTTTAGTTTGGTTTTTAAAGCGTGTTTTGTAGGTTTTTTTTTAACTATTATTTATTTTCCATTTTTTAGTTCTGCTATCTACAAAAGCGTGATTTTTCAGACTTTTTTCTTTTTTTTTATTATTTAATTGTCATCGGTCCTCGATAAGTCTACAAAGTTTAAATTAAATCAGACCGTTTGAAGTGGGTCAAAATGAAGTCCAAATGAGTCGGTTACAAACAAACATACAAACATACAGGTGAAGCTAATAAAAAGCTTGTAAAAATACGGCAGCCATCTTGAACCTCCCGTCACTGCCAGTGGCCAGGCTACACAAGGACAGCTTATCCGTAACTGTGATCCGATGTACAACTACACTGGTCAGACACGGTGATCCGATACAACAGGCAGATTCTGTCGCTTGTACCTGTTGTGACGACCGAGACTGTGTCGTTGTTGTAAAACATACATCATTGTCGAGGTAATGGTCAAAGGTAGGTCCTGTCAACAGTCTCAACTTTATTAAAAATCTAAGAAACGGGATCTTGAGGAGGAGAATTGTAATTTGACAACTTTGTGTGCTTTATTGAAGCATTTTTAACGACATGAAGACAGTTTTCAGAACTCAAATTGCTGCCTCATTGCTCTATATATGTAGGTGTATTTTTGCAGGGACCGCGCGGATTCCCAGTTACTAAGAGGTTGTTTCTTACTATGTAACTTATACACAGAAAGGACGTAGTTACGTTACCATTTTAATGTGCAACGGAACCATTTATTTATATCAAAGCGACTGTGAAGCTAGAAAATGAAAACAACTATTTTGCATACGTCGCTCTAACTCTGATGCCATTCGATGGCGCGCACCTTATAACGTTAATTGACCTTCTTATTTACATCAAAAACTATGATGACTTTAAGACTTCTCCAGGGTACCTAATGTGTCCAACACTTAGCATTAATGTTCAGGATCAAATTGATCTTTCGATAGCCCAGTTCTCTCTTGAACTATTGCTTTGGCGACACCTACAAAGGCTCACCTATCCATCAGAACTCCAAATTCGCACAAGACAATGCGTTAAGGCTTCACCTCATTTACCATACCCGGATAAACATACCAGCCGTTAACTGTACCTAACTACGAATGGTTAACGGTAACACAAACAGTATTATGTGGAAATCAAAAATATTGTTTTCTCCATCCATTGTGAGGTGTGGAGATAGGAGCGATAAGACGGACAGACAGACAGATATCTGGTAAACGTGGTTCTTGTACACCTAGATGATTGGGATTACAGGTGGCATGGAGTCGCTCTGTATTTGTTTAGTGGCGCCGAAGTGGACCAATTACTAAATGTTGTGTCTATTTAAAAACTCAAAAATGAAGGGATCCGCAGGAAAACCAAGTTAATTGACATAGCCCGAAGAATTGCCAAACTTAATTGGCAGTGGGCAGAGGACATTGCTCGCAGAGCAGACAGTCAATGGTGCCGAAAGTTTCTGGAGTGGCGACCCTGTACCGAAAGACGTAGCGTTGGAAGACCTCCCACAAGATGGACCGATGACCTTGTGAAGGCCGTAGGAATTCGCTGAATGCAGGAAGCACAGCACCGGTTGAAGTGGTGGAGCTTGGGCGAGGCCTATGTTCAGCAGTGGACGTCTTTCGGCTGAAATCACGACGATAATGACTTAAAAACTGTATGTGTGAGGAGGACTCAAGATGTAAAAGGTAGGTGAGGATATTTTGCTTATTGACTGAACTAGGTATTAGCTGGGATTATGAATGAGAACTGGAATCTGACCCTAACACAGTTGGAATCAGGCTAGTCACATGCCTAACTCTGAATAAATTTTTCAACCCGTTTAGGTTAGAAAATCCTCCTCAAAATGAACATCTCACTATGGGATCTACTCTGAAATCGAATCTATAACGGATATCATTGAATTCCAAGTCGCTTGGTGTAAGATTAACCAACGTTGAAAGCAGAACTTTAAACTGAGCCCAAGATGACGTTAGACAAGTGTCATCATGCACGTATTTTGAAAAAAAAAATGTTTAAATTTTAACCAATTGAAGGAGACTCCATTGCCTTCTCATTCACTATCCCGCGCCTAATCGTGCGGGTGGTCGAGCTTGATTGTGATTGACAACACAACGTCACAGCACCGCATTCATTCCTACACTACACCACAATTCCACTTAACACACCATACATTACCGCTCCAACACCACACATGAACTTTAAGCTTTGAAGAAAGCAAGCAATGTATGTTGCGTTGGAAATTTTGGTGGGTAAATAAATGGGCGTTCAGACGATAGTAGGCTTTCAAATGTGCCTTTTGAATGTTGGTTTCTTGAAAGTGTCGGTGCCAGTAACGCGTGGAGCCTGACAGGTCAGTGGGACTAAAGAGTTCCCTAGTGAGTGCTATACTTATAGAATAAAAGATATGTAGATATGTGTATCGGGTTCTGTGCCAGCCCGACGGAACCACAAGCTCAGTCGGACAGGTGAGAAATCGATATTGATCCGTGGTGTTCAAATTGCAGGTATGGCAGAGACCGACGCGCAAACTGTTACCTACCAGTAATTCAGCAAAATATTCTAGACTTTTTTGTCGGTAATCGGAATGAAAATTTGCCGTTTCATGGAAAAGTGCAATACCTAAGCGATCAAAATATATGGAACAGCTCTTTTTTTTAAGTAATCAGAATCATGTAGGTACTGAATCCATAGCAACAGGTTTTGTGTCGATGTCCCTGCCACCCCGAATAGGCTTCTTTTTTTTTGAGGGTGGGAAATCTTCTCCAGCTGTGGGTGGAGCATGACGGCGTGTCAGACTTTAACTGACTAAAACCCACCCGTGTTCCTTCAGTTGCCTGTGTGCCAGGGGCCGCGGTATCTCTTTCGAACAACCCGAACCCCTGGCAGGCATTGGCCCTTGCGGGCCCCATCAGTTGGTGCTGACATCACTTTGAACACAACGCGCCGTCGACCCGGGACCCCGTTTAGGCTTGAACCTCATCCTAGCATAAATTTATGTTAACAGATACAGAAAGATTACCTGAAGGCTTTAAAAGTAATTTAATAATCATTTACATTTTTAAACTTTATTGTTGGAAAATTATTTTTCTTAAAATGCAAAAGTTTTTAACTAAAGCTGTATAGATAGATTATTAATTCTTGACAAGAAAAAATCTTCAAACGTAAACATATTTCCGGTTAATTATTGCCTCGTTGATCTAGTTCCGTGTAGTGCCGGACGTAAAGAATAGCACCATCCCATCTCTCCCCGTGGGTGTTGTAGGAGGCGTCTAAACGACTTACTAGAGAATGGGCAGCAGCGTTCTCTATGCCTTTTACCACCATACTGCAATCGCCAACCCGCCTGCCAAGCGTGGCGATTATGGCAAGCCCCGCCCGCCAAATTGGGGGGACGTCTTCCAGCTGAAATGATGATCTAGTGGTCGCAAGCGCTACGCTTGAGCATGAGGTCTTGTGTTCTATTCCCAGGTCAGGCAAAATGTAATCAGGTTTTTCTATCTGAAATTTCTTAGTAGCAGCCCGGAGTATAGATGACCCAGTTGAGGGTAATAGGCTTGCCCCCTATTATATGGGACTTAAACATAATTAGAAAAATGTGGTGGGTGCGTGATGTTTTAATACATATATGTTACTTCTAGCTGGCTTAGCATAACGCTTTCTATTTCTACTCTACCGTAGAAAAAACATCGCTTGTCTACATTTCTCGGTTCAAAACTATCAACTGTCTACACGGAAACATCATTTTTGTCTACTTTTTTTTTAGAACGTTGCCCCACACTAGGTATTTCTCCTGTACTGTGGGTGCATTTACAAACATGTAAACTGACGTATATAAACAGCCAGACCCGGAACAACTACCTGTTGGTCATACCACAATATTTGTTCCGTGCAGGAATCGAACCCGCGACACGCAGCGCAGCAGTCAATCGCTTAACGTCTAACCGACAACAAAACGCCGTCGCCGTCGTTTTCCGTCGACAAAACGCTTCTCTACAGTTCTCGTGCTGAGCCTGCAGTAAGTATTAAAAAATCTGAAGACCTTCTTGTTTGTGCGGCAGCTAAAAGTAATCGAATATAGAAAAGACAACCATCATAATGTCTGATCGATAGCTAGCAGACCTCGATTATGCAAAATAGATATTGAACCGATTTCATATTTTTAGCATAACCAGTGATTGAAACTTATCAACCAAATGTAGTGAGCACTGCATTCAACTGCACTGGTACTTTGTGATCTTCCAAACACAAGTTGTAATTTAGAACACGATGATACAGCGGCGATGGTTTCTGTGATCTAGCTCGCTCTGTTTGGAGCAAAAGACATACAATATGTGTGTTGCCTGCAGGTAAGTAATTTTCAGGGTTTCGTACCTCAAAACGAAAAAACGGAACCCTTGTAGGATCACTCGTGTGTCCGTCTGTCCGGCCATAACAGTCAATTATCTCCGAATCGACTAAATCGATTAAGTTGAAATTTGGTACACATATCAATTTCTGTGACCCAAACGCAGAAGTGTGACGTGAATAGACGAAATCTGTATATTGGGGGCAAGATGGAAAATTAAAAAAATATGTTTGCAAACTGCATCGTGTGACATATCAAATGAAAGGACTTGTTGTGAAGATCTGAAATATTTTTTTGTAATTTTAAAATAAATTGTTTCCAAGTTATTCAAGAAAATAGACAAAAATTTACCAAAATTTTAGGTTCAGTAGGTTAGGAAATAGGGGGGGGCCTTATCTCCGAACTTACTGAACCTAAAATTTTGAAAAAAATACAGTAATTAGTTTTCTACTTATAGACTATGGGGAAACCCATAACAAGTCCATGATATTAAAATAACTTTTGCTTATATACCTACAGGTTTGTACGGAACCCTCTTTGCGCGAGTCCGACTCGAACTTGGCCGGTTTTTCCTTATATGGTTGATATTATCTGTGATCAAAATCAATCAAAATCAAAATCAAAAGTCATTTATTCAAACTAGGCTGAGAGTCAGCTCTTTTTGAACGTCAAAATTACATAAGACAGTCCCCCAAAACGCCCGCCCTTCACCACTTCCTAGTGCTTTAGCTGGGAAGAAGAAGTGGCGCAACAAACTTCCAGCAGCACAGCTGTCTGTTATGTTGGAAGAACTTGATTATATACAATAATAGCATATAATTAACATTCAACAATAAATGAAAATTTAATTGATACAAATTAAAAAAAATGGTTTATGCAGTCAAGTTAAATAAACAATGATATGAAGTAATTCATATGACCTGTCAGTAGTTAAGCTAATTCCGGTGAAAGAACACAAACGTTGTCTTGAGTTAATCACAGCCACCAACAATCCTTATTGTTTTTTTTTTTTTTAAGTGGGAAATCATCAAATAACTTCTCCCGCTCTGGGTGGAGCGGGAGGGCGTGTCAGACTTTTACTGACTAAAACCCACCCGTGTTCCCTCAGTTGCCTGTGTGCCAGGGACCGCGGTATCTCTTTCGAACAACCCGCACCCCTGGCAGGCATTGGCCCTTGCGAGCCCTCAGTTGCTGCTGACATCTCTTTGAGGCGCGCGTGGAACACAACGCGCCATCGACCCGGGCTTGGTCCTAACCGGACAGCGAGCTACCCATTACTCGTCGTCCGCAAGCCCGTGCCTACGGTGGCCGGGAATCAGCCTGGGATTCCCGACGCCCAGGGCGTCTCCTGCGAAGGCCACGGCTGTGAGGGCGCATGTACTGCATCTCCCTCACGTGCGCTGCGTCCCTCTTTGCGAGCATAACTGCTTCGCTGAAGGAGGCGACTGCTAGCCATGCACTCTCGATCCGTACCATGGCCTGGACCAGGGTCGGACGCGAGAGTTCGCCGCCGCCGATCACCTCCACGAGGACACGGCGGTGCTCCGCCCAAGCCGGGCAGACCTCCACCGTATGCTCCACCATGTCCTCTGGGCGATCTTCGCAATGGAAACACCCAGGCGTTTCCTCCCGCCCTATCCGAAACAGGAACCTCCCGAAACAGCCATGTTCGGTGAGGACCTGTGTCAGGCGGAAGGTGAGGACGCCATGCCGCCTCTCAAGCCACTCCTCAAAGAGGGGACTTACCGCCGCAATCGTGGCGTGCCCAAACCAGGATCGGTTTGATTCTTATTAACAGACTTCAAAAAAGGAGGAGGTTCGCAATTCGACTGTATGTCTTTTTTTTATGTTTGTTACCTCAGAACTTTCGACAGGGTGAACCGATTTTGATCTTGATTTTGATCTTTTTTTATCTGATGATGCGTTTCGGAGACAGACTACTTCAAAAAATAACAGTAAAACAACCGCGATTGCTGCTATCACATAAATATACATTGTTTTGACCCCAAGGATAATTAAATTTCGAATTAGTGGGGTAGGTACTATAACTAAAAAGTGAAAAATAAAAACTTTTTCCAAAAAAACTAACAACCGACTTCCGAAAAATCACTGCAAAGTGAAAAATGTCTTTAACTTCAGTAGGCGGTGACAAAAAATTAAAAAACATATCCAAAGTCATCGACTTCCCAAATTAAAGTTATTTTTCACTTTGTAGTGATTTTATAGTCACAATCACAAGCCCCTAAAGAAAATGTCTCAAATGCATTAGCCCATCAAACATGTCCCAACGATCATTAATTATCTTTATATATTTCTTTACTTTTTTATGTAATAATAGTCTTTATTTATGTATTCTTTATTTTTTTTTAATCACTTAACTTTTAATTAAGTATTTGCCACACGTATTGCTACTAATGTTCCTAGCGGTTAGCTCTTTTTTTTTTCTTAAACTTCTATGCCTACTTGTGGACAGCATTGTGGGTTACTTTATAACCAAATAGCTATTTTGTTAAATTAGTTTTAAGTCCTTATAATGTAACTGTTTGCTGTTCCTCTCAATAAAACAAAAAAAAACAAAAAAAAAATTAGTCCTTTCATACATCTTCTAAATACCACATAATTTCTTCCTCACAGCCACAAAATCCCAAAGAAAACAATAAACACTTAGGAGAAACAATAAAACAGTTAATCCGGAGCACTATCGACGGTGACAATTTATAGAGAGGCACTCCCGCCCTACGCCGCCCTACGCCGTCGGCCCTGGACGGTTTACTGCGACGCACGACCCTAATGAAATTGACGAGTTGTGGTATACCACAGGATTGGATCCGAAGATTTGTCTTAGGATAAAACGAAGTGGGTAAGTTGTAGGCATAATACAAAGTTTTTACAGTGATCTTTTTTTTAAAGATCTTTTAATTTAACCAGTTATGCAGATATTTTTGTATACAATTCTAAAGCAATTCCTGCAATACTTTTGTAAAGTGAATTAAGAAATATGAAGTGTTTTCAACCAAAAATCCCAGATGTTGAAACTGTATGTAGTTTCGTCGAAATTCTTTAATTGCTACTTCGTTTTCATCGATAATTAACAACACTAAAACAACTTGCAGTCAACATCCTCTTAAATAACAGTAAAACTAGATTTACTCCAAGTTTAATGCTTCGCATGAAGCAATAACTTGGCATCGACAGCTCAAGCCTTGCGGCAGTTTGCCACACACGAGAGCCACCGGTTTACATAATACCATAGCTATGAGTCCTTACGGGACAAGTAGAATTACACCTATGATGGAGTAAAATAATATTCTTAGCAAAAGGATTGATATAAGCAAGGTTATTTTAATGTCTATGTGAAGTTTACGTGAATGTTTGATAATGGTGTTTTCTTCCCTTAGTCGACACATTTTTTCTCGGATGTTCGATTTTTTCTCGGATGTTCGATTTTTTCTCGGATGTTCGATTTTTTCTCGGATGTTCGATTTTTTCGCGCACTACATTTTCATCCGAACCGATCATTGAGGATCGAACAGAGTGCGCCTCAGCGCGTCGAAAATCGAACACTGTATCTTACTATTCGATTTTCATGTCTTGACGCTAAGAAGTGCTGTATAGGCCCAAGTGGACGTAAAGCAAGCGGACTGTAAGTATTTTATAAAGGTTTGTTAGGTGGTTTACAATTATAGCAGAATCAAAGGGAATGCCCGAGCGCGGTCGTGTCGAACGATGCAATCCCGCGAAGCTGTCGCGTCCCGGTCCCCGCGCCATACCGCGCCGCTTGTTGATGACGTCGTGGTGTGTTCGTTGGATTTTTATATGTGTGTCTGAACAAGTGCGTTGAAGTTTTAGTGGGCTTTCGACGTGGGCTTACCCCAATTTGTTTGGGGCACTACGTCTTCTTCGACGTATTTCACATAATCTATCTATCTGCTCTTTGTTATCATTTAATTTTATTAAAGTTTCTTCATCATCGTCATAAATATCAACGACTACCTTCTGCCCGCGACTTCTTCCGCGTAAAATTTCTTGCTCCCCGACCCACCACATCGCATCGTTACGCCTACCCACGCTTTTCTTTATTTTTGCTAAGAGTTATATCTGACTTTTTGTCTTTTTTCTTGTCTCCTAAGGATCCTAGCGTTATTTTAAATAGCCTATAGCCTTCCTCAAGATTGGGCTATCAAATACAAAAAGAATATTTCAATTCCCACTTGTAGTTCTAGAGATTAGCGCGTTCAAACGAAAAAGCTCTTTACCTTTATCCTACTATAATATTATACATTAAATTATTATATTGAACACGATAGTTTGTATGTATTTGTTATGTTTTGATTGTTACTTAATCACGCAACAACGGCTGAACGGATTCGATGAAATTTGGCTCACAGATAGATTACATCCTGGATTAACACATAGGATACTTTTTATCTCAGTAATACGTTCCCGAGGGATAATTTTCGGACTCCACGCGGGCGAAGCCGCTGGCAAAAGCCAGTTATTAGGATATAGACATAGATTTCGCTTCCACTTCTAAATATTCGAAATACATCTCCTCCATAAACTTCTACATTACACGTTTCTAATATATGTTTGCCATAAACAGGTTTCCAAAAAAATAATATTCCTATCTTTTCCATATTACTCGAGCTACTCATTTTCCTGATACAACTTTTCGATAAAATATCTATCTCCGTTCTCACCTCTCATGTGTAGCCGTTCACATTCACAAGAATTGGCGCGGACGTGTAAAAACAAACGTCTCGTCCCTTGTCCGCTTATCCGCACTTTTTACGGACATCCGTGACGTCATCCACTTAACGTTAAAATATATCCGCACTTTTTTAGGGCAGTAATAAGGAAAACCTGTTGGCTTGTGGCTTGCTCGCGTTACCACTTACTATAATGTGGGACAGAGGAGGTACTGTAGGAGTGCGTAAATGTTTATTAGAAATACTTTTTTCCTGCAGTTTTTTTTTTTTGTTTTGCTTGTTTGTTTGAAGTCTGGTTTAAAGAACCAACGTGGGCATGACTACTATTCTCATATCGGTAAAAGAAAACATCGTGAGGAAACCGCTATGTCCTAGAACTAACATTTCGAAGAAATGTGACGTCTACCATCTCACCTAGAAGAGGCCTGTGTCCCAGCAGTGGGAACATTACAGGCTGATTATACGATGCATGTCGTAGGGGGCGAGCCTACAGGGTATAAGGGGAACGCTTCCAAAGCCAGAGCGTAGGTTATATACAACCTAAATGCAAACAGATACCAATAACCTTTCGCCTTAAATTGGTTATTTTGCATCGATTTAAAACGTTTGACGCTTCTGTAATGTTTTTACTTATTTTATTTTGGCGGCACTTTACACAGGATGCCTAAACCTAAAGTCGCTGCCTGGACTTGGGGTCGTTTTTTAATGTATTTAATCTCAAACAATGGTTCAGTTAACTGTTCTGACAGTACAGTGTACAATTTGTTTTTTTTTTTATATCGGTAAAAATAAAAAATAAAAATCTAGATTTATTATAGTAGTGTATCGAGAATCGCTAGCCCTATCACCTGTCTTCGTTTTCAGAAGCGTTTCCCTTACACCCTGTATGGGCATCAACCGGGAACAAATCTGGACTCCGGGCTACTACTGAAAAAATCCTAACGGAAAAACACAATAACACCTTGCCTGACCTGGGAACCGTGGCAAAGATACAGTCAGAGTCATAATATCACGACCAATACCGAGACCGTGTTATTGTATCAATAATTACATTTAGGATACCATCAGTGTCATTAGCATCATAGTCATGCAGTACCTACGAGATACAGCTTATGAAAAGTCAAATTTCAATGGTATGCCAATAACAAAGAAAATTCTAGTGTCGCAAGTAATGACAAAGTACCACACGCCAATACACAATATCCGATTTTATCGTTTCATTCACGTCACTCGCACCTTAATAAACTGGAAAACGGTACATAAAAAATACAATTTCAAGAAAAAAAAAACAGAGAAAATCAAGAAAACCTCACTCAAAGACATCTGGCGTGAAAAATAAATTTTACCTTTTACTTTGGCCAACCTTTTAGCTAAATTCAGAATTCTGCGGTGAATTGAGCCAATTTACATAGTCATAAATATATTTGATTCCCGACATTGTCTTTTCCGTGGGGTGGGTAGCACCCCAGGGGTTTTTTTTACCCTAAAGATAAGACATGTCAAGTCTTGACAGATGTCGCCGTGTTCGTTGGGTTTAAAACAAGAGTTTGTCAGTTGTTAAGTTGCGATATCGTAACTTTTCTTTTGGTGATAAAAATGTTGGGAAAAGTTGTTGATTAGATTGTTTAATTTTTCTTGAGATGTAAGTTTGTTACCAACAATTTTGATCACGATTTAAATTTTTATGTGAAGCGATCTGAAATGTTCGAGATCATGAACTTTAAAAGAGACCATGACCTCTGAGTTTGTTTCTGTTTTTCTTCTCAAGGAACAGTCAGCTAGGAAATGCCGGCGCCATCTAGTTCTTAAAATATTAACCAACAAAATATTGACGTGTAAAAGTGTCTTTTTATGATCTACTTACATAAATAAACATTGCATTTCATTTCATTTCATTAGTAAGCGTGAAAGACAAATGTTTTGTATGTTTCAACTTAATTCAACATCTGCCTAGCCTTTTCCCAATTATATTGGGGTCGGCTTCCAGTCTGACCGGATGCAGCTGAATACCAGTATTTTAACATGGAGCGACTGCCTATCTTGCCTCCACAGCCCAGTTACTGGGTAAATGTAATCACATACATACACACGTCACACATCACACCATCACCCTCCCTTACTCTTCATCAGGTACTCATTCACACGGCACTTATCGCAAAATGTATTTTTCTTAATTTTTTTTCCTTATATTCTTGTTGAAATACCTTTGTTACGTATTGGTCTTGGAGCAACCTACCTTCTCACTAGGAGTTGGGCGTTGGTAGCTGCGCCACAGTTTTAACTTTTGTGGCTATCATCGTTTAACATTGTTTGTCTTTGTATGTTTATGGTTTTTGTTCCCAATAAACGATTTTATTATATTAGTTATTGGGTAATACGATACTTCTTGGTTGTCACTTATACTACGTCAGACTACATTCTTCTTCTTCGTTACGACTGGCAAAGATACACGAGTCACGCCGGAACCAACGACAGAACGAGGGGTCTTGGTATGTGAAGATGGTCACGTATCCACTCAATTCATCTAATCTAAGCATGTAATATTGTATCGCCAATGTAATTTTATTAGAACCTTCCATCAACCAACACCTTGATAACATTTTATAAGATGGCCAAACCCAACAGTGGACAACTATACGGGTTCATGATGGATGATAGTAAAACGTCATGAATTATTTTATAAACACAATTTCCTACAGGATCTTCCCACACGTCAATATCAGATCGACACAAAACTATTATGTCTATCAAACCAAATATAAATTCCTACACACAATAGAATATACGACAACGGTACTTAATTTTTCACAGCATTATCACGCTTCATCCTAAAGAAATAAGATTAAAAATTCCATGAAATATCGAACATGAAAGCCATCTCTTGTCACTACATTCCCATATTTGCTTAAAGCCAAAAAAAAAAACTTTTGTTGTTAAGATACCGTCTGAACTCCGAAATCATTTGATTAATGATATAAACTGGCCACCGCGCGCGGGGTCCAAAAGACCCCGACTAAGAAAACAAACGACGAATAAAACGCATGTACTAATGATACGTGTAATGGCTCCGAGTAATTGTTGTTAAAACCATTAGCGAAATAAACGGTTCCCTTTAAGAATGACCTGTTTGCTTTAGGATCGCCAGTTGGACAAACATGGCTGTCGCGACATCATTAATTATTGGCTTTGTTAACCAATATTCGCACGGATTTTGTAGGCGGCTGTGTAAGATCTGTTAGCACCCTTCCCTTTGATGTTATTTGTCAGGAATTATTACCTTCCTTGCTATGTATAATCAAAAGCTGCAACATAAATCTACCTAAAATATTCCCATTGCTGGGACATATGCCTCCTTCTTCGAGAGGGAGTCGGCTGTAATATAACAAGCTGGCCTAGTGCGGGTTGGTAGATGTCACATGTCTTCGAATTTTTAATTCTAGGACATGCCAGTTTTCTCACGATGTTTTCCTTCACCGTTTTGAAAGCAGTGGTGATGAAATTATTTACTCAAAATACAGAGCCTGCCTGGATTCAAACCTACGACCTACAAACTCGTAAGTTGGAGCCAATACCACAAAAGCTGCAACGTTGTTTGCAAAATGTACGACTATGCTCTTATGTTTTCCAACTATTAAGAAATACATGAATAGAAACATGTTAACAAAACGCAATCCTCCAACTCGCGTCGATTAGGTTCTTACAAAACACTTAAAGCTAAATGCATGCACCCTTCAGCACCTCTTACAAGCCACATATGTCTAATGCATTCAGGAGTTACAAACGACTTATTGCCTTGTACGCCATACATCACTCCTCCAACTCGTGAATATAGAAAAACAGTGGCAATTCGAGAAATGGATTGTAAATGGAACATTCTGGTCTGAAGAACGACACGTGTCTCTAAGTCACAAAGCCCTTGTTTAAAACCACCAGAACGACGAAACTTGTCATCAAATACGCATCCTTGAGGGCGGGAATCAGTTTTAAAAGCCATTAGAGGACGCGGGGGACGAGGGTTGTAATTAGACTGCGTTAATATTTAACAAGTGCGACGCCACACAGATTAGCGTAATGCCGTCCCAGCTGCGTCCGGAGCCCGGACACCTTCTGTGACTCGGGCTTTTAAAAAAGCCACTCTGTCAACGGGATCGTCAAAAAATAATTACGTTATGTACTGCTCTGTAAAAAGGAGATTTTGAGCTAATGGCTTTGTGATAACCTCCAGTTAAGCGAAAACTGAAAGAATAGCAAACCATTCTTTGTTCGCAAATTAATTCTGCGGTACAGAATTAATGTTTTCGTTCCATTACAAAAGATTCAAAGTTACACCTTTACGAAAATATGGTAGCTAATTAATTCCCAAAAAGTAAGGTACAAAGTTAAAACAGATTCGGGTAAAATCGGGCAAGTGTAATCCTTTCACCCTTTCTGTGCAATTAGAATTAGAGGCAAGACGGGCTCGGCATCTGCGGGTTAACTAATGGCGAATGCATTATTAAAGCCGTCCGTGGCGCGCGAAGGGTTGGGGACAGATTATGTTATTATAGATTTACGTTCTCTTTAATATGCCGATGTGTTGATGATGGATATGCAAGTAGATGTATGTATAATAATTATGTATGCAACGGCTTTGAAATATCTGAAGTTTATTTTTTACAAGTTTTTAATGGAAAACGTGAAAATTACAAACAGTTTTCAAATTGAGTTTGACCCGTCTGATTACTGCCAGGGGTGCGTGTTGTTCGAAAGAGATACCGCGGCCCCTGGCACACAGGCAACTGAAGGAACACGGGTGGGTTTTAGACAGTAAAAGTCTGACACGCCCTCCTGCTCCACCCAGAGCGGGAGAAGTTATTTGATGATTTCCCAACCAAAAAATAAACCCGGCTGATTAGTGTAAAACACTGCAAAGTTATATGAGCATTTCATGAATTCAAAGCATTCGTTAGTTTGCAAAGTAACAGATGTTTTATCATACTAACGGAATAAAGACAGGAGAATGGTGATGTTATATCATAACAGTCCTCCATGTTTTACCATCATATGGGAAATTTGGGCAAACAAATTACATTTAATCATGTTTTGGAAGCTTTTTACATTTTATGCTTTAATTTAGGCATTATGATCTCATTTTTATTTCAATTTATATTGCTTGAGTCAGAGTTTTATGCACCTAAGTGTCTAATTAGTGGACAAAATTGCATTACCTATTGTTCGAGTATTTTAATTTATCTTTCCTTTTTGTTATTAAGTTAAAGAAGTATTTTGATATTATTTCTAAATTCTAGTGCCTTAGGTTTTATTAATGGTATGTGTTATCAGATTTGTGAAATTGCTCGTATACCTGTAATTGGCAACTGTGTAAGTCCGAGGCTAGTCAACCAATACACAGAAGCTGTTGGTGTACCTTTATAAATTCATTCATTAATTTAATTTACACTTCATCATATCAGCCGAAAGTCGTCCACTGCTGGACATAAGCCACCCCCAAAAGGGGGGATTTGCCATAATCGCCACGCTTGGCAGGCGGGTTGGTGATCGCAGTATGAAATGGGATGGTGCTATTCTTCGCCCGGCACCGCACGGAACTCCAGCACCACACCGAACACTTTACAATTTACACTTAAAGTGTTATATATAACACTTTAAATGTAAATTGTAAAGTGTTTTATCACAACGTTTTATTTAACTGTTGTTTATTTGAGTGTTCAATTAAAGTGTTAATGTATTAGGTTGGGGAAAAACTGTTTTCGCATTATAGTATGTATGAACTTGTAATAAAATCTCTTTGGCTATACTATTTGTATCTGGCTGGTTTTGGTATCATTGAAAGTTTAAATTTTAAAGAACATAATTCCAAATTCAAATTAGGAAAATGTGTGATTTTCATTTGTTTTTCGTACCGTCAAGATGAGTGAATCTAATGAAGAAATTCGATACATTTTAAAATTTTACTACAAAAAAGGTAAAAATGCAACGCAAGCCGCGAAAAAAATTTGCGATGTTTATGGACCTAGTGTAGTGTCTGTGAGAGTAGCACAAATTTGGTTAAAGCGTTTTCAATCCGGAAATTTTGATGTCAAAGATGCACGTCGCTCTGGTCGCCCTATTACGGATAAAATGGATGCCATTTTTGAAAAAGTGGAGCAAGATCGGCATACCAGTAGTTACGACGTAGCTGAAGAACTGGAAATTGACCACAAAACAGTTTTGGCGCATTTGAAAAAAACTGGGTACACAAAAAAGCTCGACATTTGGGTACCTCACGAGCTCACTGAAAGAAACCTAATGAACCGTGCACTCATTTGTGATTCTTTATTACGACGTAATGAAACCGAACCATTTTTGAAGAAGCTTATAACTGGTGATGAAAAGTGGATCACGTATGACAAGAACGTGCGAAAAAGGTCGTGGTCAAAGGCCGGTCAGGCTTCACAGACTGTGGCGAACCCCGGGTTAACTCGCAACAAGGTGATGCTGTGCGTGTGGTGAGATTGGAAGGGCATTATTCATTATGAGCTGTTACCACCAGGCAGGACCATCGATTCTGAACTCTACTGCGAACAACTGATGAGATTAAAGCAAGAAGTTGAGAGAAAGCGGCCGGAATTAATCAACAGAAGGGGTGTGGTTTTTCATCATGATAACGCTAGACCTCACACATATTTAGCCACCCAACAAAAATTAAGAGAGTTTGGCTGGGAGGTGTTAATGCATCCGCCGTATAGTCCTGACCTTGCACCTTCAGATTTCCACCTGTTTCGGTCTCTTCAGAATTCTTTAGGCAGTGTCAGGTTAACATCACGAGAGGACTGCCAAAACCACTTGTCGCGGTATTTTGACCAGAAGTCCCAAAATTTCTATAGCAATGGGATCATGTCCCTACCTACAAGATGGCAAAAAGTTATCGAACAAAATGGTACCTACATACTTTAGTTAAATGTAAATAAACTTTATTAAAAAATGTTTTGAATTTTCTTAAAAAATGCGAAGAAACTTTTTCCCCAACCTATTATTATATTTTAATATAACAATCAGCTGCAATTAAAGTACTTATTACTTAAGAGTAGCGTGAATAAATAAAAAGGTTCGTTATTGAATATTTTAAACGAATGACCGCTGCCATAACAAAGTTCTAACGACTATTTTAATCTAACCGTTGGTTATTACCCGTTCTTCTTCCTTCCCACATCCTAACAGGTTTACAAGAACCCAATATACAAAAATTTGTCAAGTCATACACCAGGCCTTTCTCATCATTAGGTACTGACCGTCACCCTGCCATGAGAATCCCAGCACCAATCAGTCACAGTTCCACCCGGAACCAAGATTAGCATACGCAAAAATAACAATGGCTGCCTCAAGAAGTTAATGGAATGTCCCTTGTGTAGCACAAAAGGGTTAAACAAAGGTACAGGTATAAAAAGCTATATTAATGTGATAGATGAATCATACGGGGTCCGTTAGACCGGTCGTGGACATTCTAGTGTTAAGTCCATTAAGGTACCTTTATAGTTGTTTGTTTAAGTTATTATCTTATTCTTTGGTTTTACTTTAAGATTTATTCGGTTACGCTGATTTGAATTGTTTTGAGGTGTGACTTTTATCGTTATTTAAAAAAGTTAAGCTGTCCTTATATGGACTGTGCAATACGTGGGTTATATTATTTGACTCCACATTCTGATAATAATAACATAGCCAGCGACTGTTCTCTCAAAGCAAAAAACTTCCTCCTAATAGTCGATTCGCACGAATTTTCTCGCCCGAATCGGGCAAATTAAAAAAGGAAAGAAAAGAAAATAAATGTTAACGTAAGTACATGCAATAAAGTGCATAATATTCAAAACGTATCAATGGCCTATTACGTATTTCAGGAGTTGTCGATTCGCCCACAAATAAATTAACTTCGTGCGAATCGATTTAAGAAAATAATATATTACTTATAAAGTCGATTCACCAGATTCAGGCGAGTAAATACGTGCGAATCGACTAGTAAGACAAAACTTCAATATCAGTGGAATTAAGAAACCTAATAATACTTAGAGAGTTAGGCGTGCGTTCGCACTTGTCTCATATTTATTTAAACCAGATACATAACGCCAAAATATTAGAGTTAGTGTGTTTGAATGTGCCTGACAGATATGTGTGACGGCGACGTCGGCCTCAGCTGCTGGCGGTACCTCGTGGCCGCATTAATCTGCTGAATGAGGCGCCCCTGACGCGGGAGCTTCGCACTCTTAACCTTGTAGCAGAGGAGATTTTTGCTTGTACACTGAGTGAATTCACAAAGATAGCATTATATGAAATAAGTTTTAGAAAATAATTTCTTATTATTATGTTTGCTTCACTATTGCATTGGTTTGTACCTGTAAGTGATGAATAAATAAATAATAAATAATTAAATATGTATTAGTAGCTGCGCCTAACTGATCCTGGTCAATAAAGGCTCCTACACACTATGCTGGCGGGACAGCGCGCGGGCATACTGCCAACAAGGCCGGCGGCATACTCGGTTTCTGCGGCAAGTGCTTAACAACACCTGCAGCATACTCGCAAGGCTAGAACCCGCCGGCTGTGCCGCCGGCATAGTGTGTAGGAGCCTTATCACAGATAGACATAATATACATAATTGTACAACGTGAGATTAGATTACTAAAGTTTGATATAAAGGTCCATCCTTTACGACCCTCAAAATAGGAGAAGGATCTTCTTTCCACATCAAAAGCAGAAAACTCAAAGATTTGAATACAACTACAAAACAAAAGTAACCAATACCCAATACAATAGAAAGTAATCTCTAACAGCTAGAACATCGAACAAGTCGAGACGTATCAAGTATCATTATAATAGGCAATTAGAACTGTGAAGAACAACATTACCTACCAGGACCCCATGACCTTTCTGAAGCTCCCAACTATAACGATGACACAGACTAAGGTATATTAGACAGGGCAGCTAGTATAACAAGAACTACGCCTTTAATGAATATGGGAACTGTTGGAGGTCCTACTACAATGGTTAGTAGAAGATGGGGTTGCTACTTATTCTAAAACGGGCTATTTGTTTTCATCCGTCACTTCTTAGTAAAACAAACAATGAATAAATACGGAGGACTTTTGTACTGCTTCCCATAGCCCTATTGTGTCCATTGTCACCTTTGTGGACTATTGTAGATATTTTTTGTTGGCTTTTGTGTAGCAACTGAAATTGTGCGGCTGTTTGACGCTCCTGTTGGTTAATTAAAGAGCCTTACAAGTTGGGTTTCTATTTAACAGTAACTGGTAACGGGCGGTCAGCAGTAAAAGTCTGATACAGTGATACCGCATTATTCAAGAATCGATATCTAATACATTTCAAGTACATCGATATGATGGAAAAAAGAAAAGAGTGTCGAATATGAAACAATCACTATACGCAAACTATTCACTAACGCTATATTTGCTTTATTCCCAGACTATTGAAACAGGAATCAATCAACTATTGATATTAATTAAGCAACCTTAAGTGAATAAAATTCTTGTAGTGAATTTAGTGGGATAGACGGAGACAAAGATTCCATAATAGTACCTAATAAAATCAAAGACGTCGTAATTTATTCACCACACTATAATATAAATTATATTTTTATGTAAATTTAAATGTTCATTAAAAATTAGCATATTCACACCTATTGTTAAAAATACAAGAAAAAATCCTTATTAATATTCATGAAATATCCCAAATATTACAGTAGTTCATAAACTTCCATAACAATTAGGAAACATATTCGGAATTCTCCAAATTTCTCCGGCTGCGCGCGTCATACAAACGTCAATCAAGAACCGCGCTGGGTGGCAGAGGTCACCGATCATCGTCTTCTACAAATATACCACATTTCTAGGTACCCAAACAGAATTATAAACCGACCTAAACTATTCTTTATCTCGTAGCATCAATATGAAATTTAACCTCACCGAGCCGCAGCGGTATCTTTGTGAACTTACTACGCTACATCTCCCTTTTTTGCTTCTAAACATTCATGTCATTCTGTAGAATAAACAAGTCGGCACAAAGGGCTTAGTCACTATCCCTTTTTATTAATATCGGTGGCTGAATGGACACAAAGGGTTTTGTACTCATTATACGTAATCGGAACAGCTCAGGTGTTATATTATAGCAATAATGGGCTTATAGATAATAGACCGCAAATGAAGGGATACAATTTCATGGGTGGTTTTTCGCTTTATAGTTTGATTAACTGGTCAGTTTTGGGAAATGTAGTGGTTTTTACTTTAAGTGAATAATGTTTGACTTCCAGAGCTTTGGCATACTTGGATTGGTAATTTTATGTTATTGGTAATGTTAATGTTTGGAATTTCGCTAACTAATATTTTCTATTTAGCTTGTAGAGATCCTCCACAAGCCCTGCTTAAATTCATAAATGACATTTAGATAAAACCACTAACTTGCCAAAAACACAACAAAATATGATTTACCTTTATGATTTAAGAGTTCATGTTTTAAGATTTTTTTTTTACAAATTAAAAATAGCTAGCCTATTTTTATTTGTTGAGGACAAATCAGTTAAGCATCTGTAGCCGAACTAGGCAAAACCTGTATTTCGGCTATCAGAAATTAAATTTTCTATAGGTAATCTATGCTTTTTTATTATGAGGTAAATTAAAAGTGACAGGTGAGGTATCATCCGTTTCACGTTCCAAATCATAATTTTTATTGCGACTGTCATTCAAAATTAAAAATATTTTTAATTTTTAAACAGTTAAATTATGACAACGATAAAATACCATATGTTACAACTAGGTATTTTTCTAGCAGTTAAACTATCCAAACATTATAAAAGTGGTAAATCCAGAATATTCCGGAAAAATAACCGTTACAATACAAGTGCTCATTTATAGTCGGACTCTCATTACCAATGTTTACTGCACTTTAGCTACCTACTTGACTCTTTTCCCAATAAACATAAGCTTCGGATTCTGGGCAATACACAAGCTTATCATCAGCGATCAGCCTTCTTAAAACAAAGCCCATCAAAGTCACGATCATAAAACTTTTCCAATTTCTATCCAAAAGAAGCTCTCAAAGAGATTTGCATGAGGTCCACACAATGAACGGTGTATTTTGCAATATTTTCAATACCCCAGCATGGGTCCAACTACTCGGGGGTCCTTCTTTTGTCCTCCACTTTAATATCTGTGGGAATGGACATACCGACTCCATTTAGGTAATTTATCATTCTTAAACGAGTGAGGAGACTATCCACTATTATCCTTCGTCGTGTAGTCTTTCTAGTCTTGAAAGGGCGCAGTCTTCGCCCTTTGTCCGGACTTGTTCAAATTAATGACGTATTTGGCCCCAACGGGTTTTGGTATTAGCGATTTTGAGCACCGGACACAGGAGTCCGGTGTCCGATATTTATGAATTATTAGCTATTTCGGGTTCCCATAAAATCTATGTGCTGGTATTTACGGCGCTGGACAAGGGTCAGTCTTCGAAAATATTATTACTTTGATTTATTTTTTCGGACCTCAAATAATGTTTATGAATTTGCATAATTCGAAAATAACGGACCGTATATCTAAATGAAATGAGCGTCCAAAATTATGACATGAACGATGAAATTTATTCAAACAGCCTAATTTAGTTTAAACATGTCAAGTTAATATAAATAACGACTACAAATTTTACAATCAATGTCTCTCATTCAAAAGTTAAACTGCGTAAAAAATGCGAAGACCATCAATATTAACATATCTATGTAGGGTCATGATAAAAAGGCGAGATGACCACAGCATCCCTGGGTCAAAGGCCAAATGTACAGGTGCCACGAGCCTAACACGCTTTCTTTACAAATTCCCAATAAAGTTGGGGATGACATAGAAATTAAGATGTTTTTTAATGTCCAGTAGTGACAGTGGACACGAGGCAAAGTAAAAAATGGGGAGATGAACGAATTATACGAGATTTAAAAGTAAAATGTATGTTATGCGGGAATTATAACAGATTGACATTAGCATAACTTGAACGCTGCATGCTGCGATTTGTAAAATGGTAATGATACTCGACATCTCTGAAAATTTATTGTTGCGAGATGTTTTTCTTGGTAAATATACATGTAGGAACAAGTTAATTTTATGCAAAACTTGTATGGAAATGAAATACCAAACTTAGATAGAGGATATTCGGAAGAAGACTTGATAGAAAATTTTACAAACAGCAGTAATTGTAAAATCTACCAAAAATACGAGTAGCAAGGAACGGTATTGCAGTCACCGATCACAAAGCTATACAAAACAAAATTAATGAATATACTGGAGACAGTAATGAGAAAACAAATTTAGCGGACATTAATGCTTCAGACAGATCTCCCAAAGAATTCAATGTCGCATGGAAATTAATGATTATCCACGCAAGCCGACCGGTTGGATTGTCCGTCGTTAATTTATTACACGTAAACACTTCCCAATGACCGTTATGCCATGATGACGGATAGTAAAATTTAAATAGAAAGTAAACAACACTATGCACGTTTTATAAAAGTGTCAAAGCGTATATTGCTAGTGTTAAATTTATATGCAGCTAAAACGATGAACTCGAACACTATTTGTGGGATGTCAGTTTTTTGGAATATTTACTGAGTTTTTTTATATTGCCTTCTTTTATTAAACTTATTAGTCGAATACAATTAGTTGTTTATATTTTCTAATAAGAATATCTATTTTTTTTTAACGTGCAAAGTATGTGGTAGCTTGTAATGATTAAATTAGCTCTTATGGTATTTTTCAATCTTATACTGGTTTGATCTTTGACTTAGTCTCTGTTATTTTGTATAGTGTTTAACTACTTTGCCGTTATATAGTTAGACCTTAATTGGGATCCCTAAAGATAATCTTTTGATTGACTACATATTCATTGCTTGCATTAACCCAGTATATCTTCCTGTACCAAAACCAGGCACCATCTTTCTCCGAACTCTTAGCATCACAAAGCGGCTAATTTTCATCAGCATGTTGCAGCATAATGCAAGCATAATGTTGTATAATACTTCCATTAGCGTGTCATTCGTTGTGTCATTTGTCAACTAGCTGATCGTTGTTGTCACAGCTTTTGGCTTGATTGGCTCTTTTGATCGTTTGAGGGAATTTTGCTTATTTAGCGTAGATTGAGGTTTTTTTCTCTGGCAAAAATATTGTGACTTTTATTACTGATTTTACCTAGTGTATTGTTGTATATCGCTTGAGCGGTGAAGAAAATCCTCGTGAGGAAACCGGTACGTTCTAGGACCACAAATTCGAAGACATGTGACATCTACTATCCGCATTGAGTTCGCGTGGTGGATTATAGCCCACTTCTTCTTGAAAAGAGGGGATCCAGCAGTGATCAAAAAGATTAGAATGATTAAATAAGTCCTTACGCCCTACTATTAAAATAATTATCTGGATATGCAAAGATGGAACTCGTTTATCAAAGTAAAGAATAGCCAATACATTGGTCACGCTATATGAGCTACCTTAGCTTTATCTCAACCTTCAATCTCTAATCTAATTTGCAACACAATATATGACAGTCCAAAATGCGATTAATAAACTCGGAACAAAGCGCAGATGTTACGTAAAAGTAAAACCTATCAAATATCAGACTAACGCGACTTTACCGGCTCGGACTTTAGACACAAACCTCACTACCGTGCGCTAAGGCAAATCGTAGGAGATTTTATCGCAGGATTATCTTGGGTTATCGCGCATCTGTCTCTTACCAACGAACATTGCTTTAGTTCCAGTGACCATATCTCTAGCCCCAATCCATTGCCTTCCCAACTTGACTCTTAAGATTCAACTCTGGAATCAGACACGCAATATGTGGCGAATTTCCTCCGTTCATCGGCGTACGGTGTCTTCGAAAAGCTTGCAAAAGATTAGGAAGGTGGAAGCGTGATCTTAGTTACATAAGGTATTTATGTAAAGCTGTATCGTCTCGAGCGATCGAACGTTTCGATAGTAACATTGTCTGAGGGAACTATTGGCATTGTTCGATGTACTAAGAGCAGATGGGAAGTGATCGATGATATTTTGTTGATATAGGATGTGGGTATCGGGTACCGTTTTTCTGGGCTATTTGTGTTTTTTCGGTATGTTTTTGTTATTTGTGCAAGGCCAACGATCATTGCGGATCTAGCGTTTTTTTTTTCACGTTTCTCTTCAATGCTTGCATATAATCTCTTAATATACATATTTTCTGCATAATTATATTCCTCGAGAAGATTTACTGTTGACACGTTACATTAATTTATTGCACCAATAAACCTGAGTACTTAAGTAAATATAGATACAAAAGTAGTTGTCAATTCACCCATTCTTTTAAAATCAACCATGACAAAAACGAAAAACCACTTCTGAATTCCAAATTAGTTCCCCTAACCACGATACCTACTCTAACAGAAAAACAAAACAAAAGAACATCTTACGACCACTCGTAAAACCACTCAAGAAGTTAAAAACAATTAACTAACTAACTGGCTGGTTACAAAACCACCCTTTTCCAAATTATAAACAAAAAGATTAAAAAACAATACAGGCGGGAGAAAAAAAGTGGAGTAAAAAGTTGTCTCTGAATTTGTTCGCTGACAACATCCATCTCAATCAATTGTAGCCTCCATCCCTGAGGAGTTAACCCTTCCCTCCCTTGAGGTAACCCTCTGTAACCCAATTAATGAAGGGTTTCGTGTGACCGCAAAAAAATCAAATTGAAATGTTAATTTGATATGTGAGGAGACAATGTGGTGGCGTTGATTGGGGAAAGTTTGCTTTAAATGTGGTAAAGTTGAAGATCGAAGGCAGTTGGGTCTTTGCTGCCTAAACTCTCGTTCTAAGAAGCTCGCGATCGCGGTTGCTATCTCGATATCTCAATATCGATAGATACTCGCTATTTGTAGCTGTTGGTATCAAAGCTAGCTAAGTCGTTTGATTTTTTATTTACTTTTTTATTTGATTGCTTATTATTAAGTACTCATAGATAAAGGTAGCCAAAACCAATATTAAATCACATAGCTACTCTAAAATCAAAACTCAATCAAAAATCAAACTGTGGTGTACAATAAAGAATATATAAATAAACTCAGAGAGTATGAAAACCCCTGACTCTTAAATAAGAAAAACGTTTTTTTTCGTTTCCTGAAAATTTCACATGGAGGCACTTAGCTACCTTTGATTCTATATGCCTCATTTCTACATAAATGTCGATGGCACATCAAGCTGCCCCAACCTGTCAAATAACTTTGATAGAGTTTCAACTTTATTACAAAAGCATGGGTTCATGCTCAATTGGGAAAATTTGACAGTTTGGGGTAGCTGGTACTGTTGTATAGAGAGACCTTACTGTCAAATCGGTTCTTAATTCTGACCCAAAAAGGATGAAAATCAATCATTCGCATCATCATAATCATCATTAAACTCAGCCTATAATGTTCCCACTGTTGGACAAATGCCTCCTCTAGGTGAGAGAGAGTGGGCCGTAATCCACCACGCGGCCCCAGTACGGGTTGGTAGATGTCACGTGTCTTCGAATTCTTGGTCCTTGGACGTGCCGGTTTCCTCACGATGTTTTCCTTCACTGTTTTGAGAACAGCGGTGATGGAATAATTAAGAGCATTAATTCCACGCGGGCTGGCAACAACGCATTTATAGTAGTTTTTTCGTGATTATTTCATCAAATACAAACAAAAGTAAACATTTTTTTCAGCCATGCACTAGATCATTGAAATTCTCAAGTTGAGTGCTACTTTTTTTTCAGTTATTTTGGTATTTACTTAAAGAATCGACATACCGTCAATTATTTTCTATTTGCATTACTAAGTACGATTAAATGTTTTTATTAAAGAGTGAATGTTAAAAATAATCATAAATACCAACGATCTAGCGCTTGGCTGAAAAAAAAATAGTCCTTTTGTTTGTATTTAATTAAATAATTACGAAAAACTACTATAAATGCGTTGTTGCCAGCCCGCGTGGAATGAATGCTCTTAACACTAAGTAAAGCGCCTCTTTGGGTTCGAACCCAATACCTACAACTTGTAAGTCGCGGCCGGAACCATTGATCCACCACTTCTCTCTACAATTATATTAGTAGTTACTTCACGATTTAAATCAGTACCAGAAAAACTTATTTGAGTACCCAGGATAAGCTTTGAAAATGTTGCATAATTTCAGGTTAATGACTGTTCTGTTCTGTCTGTTATTGAATAATGTTCAATTAGCATTTTATTTCTGTTTACATATTTCTATCAGATTCTTACTCAACCAACATAAAAACGACTAAATATCATAAAATTTGGTTATTTGTTACTCCATCACACAAAAATGTCTGAACGGATTTGGATGAAATTTGACACACAGATAGTTTGTAACCTGGATTAACACATAGGATACTTTTTATCCCGGTTCCCGTGGATTAATTTTCGACCTCCACGCGGGCGAAGCCGCGGGCAAAATTTTTATTTCATAAAAATATCAATACCTAATTCTTTGATAAGAAACTACTTCCGTTAAATCATCTGTCTAACCTTTTCCCAACTATGTTGGGGTCGGCTACCAGTCTAACCGGATGCAGCTGAATACCAGTATTTTACATGGAGTGAGGTAAGATAGGCAATCTTACCTGCACAACCCATTATCTGGTTAATGCGATACTCCGTGGTTATTCACCTAATATTGTCTAATACGCATTACTGTAATTGTCGAATTAACCGCAAATAAATTAACTTCGTGCGATTCGCCCATAGAAATTGTTACATCTATCTAATAACAAATTTACACGAACAATTCTTCACTACATATTATAAAACAAAGACCCCGCCGCCGCGCGGTCTGTCTGTTTGTCCGTTCGCGATAAACTCAAAAACTACTGAACGTATTTTCATGCGGTTTTCACCAATAGACAGAGTGATTCATGAAGAAGGTTTATGTGTATAATTTGCGCGGGCGAAGCCGCTGGCACCAGCTAGTATGTATATATATATATATATAATCTGAATCTCGGAAACGACTCCAACGATTTTCATGAAATTTTGTAGGTATGCAGGGGGTTTCGGGGGCGATAAATTGATCTAGATTTCATTTTGAGAAAACGTCAAACCAAAAAAAAAACCGAGCAAAGCTCGGTCATCCAGATGTTATTATTTATAGGTGACGAGTCGCCTTTTTTGGGTGAGTAAATTTGTGCGAGTCGACTAATAAGCCGAAAGTTTTAGCGACGACGGCGTCCCAGACGTAAGTAGGTACTGATACCAATATAAATAAAACAGCGTGGTACTGATTAATGGTGCATTCAACGACATGCCACTTTACCTCGCTAGAGTGGTGACTAAACGATCGCGCGTCGGGTTGGTCGAGATGCACCGATTGTAAGTGATCGAATGGCAAGTAATTGTGGATTTAAGTGTATTACAATTTATTGGTATTTTCTACTGCTACTGGTTAATTTTACACAATCTTGATTTTTGACCCATCAACGGAAAACCGACATATGTATTTCCCAGTTTACGTACTACAGAAATAAGAAAACCATTACGTAAAGGTTAATTTTAAATAATTTAATTTTGTTCCTAAGTAACAACCAAAAATCGACATGGCGAATCTTCAATAACAAAAAAAAAACCAATCCACAAGTCTATATAACACTTTTCCCTTGACCAAGATTCACTTTACATGCATTATTAAAAACGTCTGTGGACTTACAGGTAACCCTTAATACAACTATCTTCTAAACAAATTGTCGCGTAAGTTTAATAGATACGTGTGAGTGATTACTTCTGTCTGGTACTAACCAGGAGACTGAAGAAAATGACACTAAACTATAATTATAATTGTGTAAGTAGTCTAAGGTAGGAGCGTAACTTATAAGTAACGCTCGAAATTTCCCTGTGTGGTCGAATTAGGATTAAGAAGATTCGCAGAAAAACCAAGGTAACCAAAATAAACCCTAGGATTAGTCAACTTATCGCACCTTTAGAATTAAAGAGACCTAATGCGAAATTAGCCACAAGCAAAATAGGTCTCTTTAATTCTAAAGGTGCGTTATATGGTGTTACCATGACACTTTGCTCGCAGAACCGACGGCCGATATGACGCCGAAATTAGATAAATAATCTGGCAAGTATTCCTAAAAAACACACGTCTATCATTCACGTAAATAATGCATAACCAAAAGATGAATACTATCGAAAACAAGCTATTGTATGTAACGAAACACGTTCATATTTGCATAAACACAGAAATAAAACATAAAACCAAAAGCTGGTAACATTTATCTTATTTTTGTATATGTTTATGTTATCTCTTAAATAACACCTCGTTTGTCAAAACTGGATGATAGCTTTACGAGACTATCATGAGGATCCATTTAATGTGCTCTTGGCTTTAATTTATTATGGGCCGAGATGTCGTTTTGTCTATGACTGCAATAGAGAATGTTGTTTTTTTTTTTAAGCAATTGAACCATACTGCTTTCTCTAGTCGCAACCGAAACATTTTTCTGTGCTTATGCCTTTGTATTTAAAGCACAAAAATAATAATTATTATTGTTTATTTATTTTAGAAAACAAACAAACGATATTGGCAGCCGTAACTTTAACAAAGGGTCTGTAACGAAAAAAATATTGAAATATGTATTTTAATCTTTTTCAAGACCTTGAAAACCTGTTAGGTACATCAATCCTTCCTTCTGCTCTCTTCTCTTCTATTTTTATCCTTGTGACTTGACAAAGTCGTTGATAGCTGTAAGTGCTTCACCCTAATTGTGTACCTATCTATCAATCACAATCTGAATTATTTTGAAGAATATTGCTAATCCATTGCTTTATACAACGTGTAACAGAAAGGGTATATACATACCAAGGGCACGGCTTCTTTGGATGATATCAAACGACATTGGAAGGGTTTTTTAATCCAATCTCGACATGTTCGGAAGTTATGAGAATTTATAATACATTGATACCAGAACAAATTGAAACAAACACACTCGGAAGAGATTTATCGTGATATTGGCAAGTAACGTGGAAAGTTATTGACCTACGTAGTGCGGTGACACGTTTGTTATAATTTGAATTTAAGAAACCTATGAAACCGAAAATCTGGTATCAATTCTTAGAGTATTTTATTTGAGCTGAAACTATGTATAGTGATTCTGTACTAGCTGTCATCTTTTTTTTTTTTTTTTTTGATTTTGGCTTCACACGGTTTGTGCATTTAGCCAGTGTCAAGTAATTTTTCTTTTAGATCAAGTAAATGGCCCGATATCGGGCACGAAGTTACAAAACAGTCATAGTCGTCTTTAGTCAGTCAAGTCAGAGTTATTGTAAAGCGGTAGTAACTTTACAACAACCTAATAGGAGTTTTTGGGGGGAACACGAAAAGCCCACGTTAGTCACTTATTTTCACCTTCACTACACTTGTGCACTCACACGTAACTAAATTGAATAATTCACTATCAAAATTATACAATTTAATTCGCTATTTCACTAAATTCCATGAAAATGAAAATTCGTGCGACATGTTCCAACGCGATCCCGCCAAAAACTCGCTGTCATCTTTGTGCTTACGGATAGCAATAGGGTTTCTGTTACACCTGTATATTCGAAAAAATTCAAATGTCAAATGTCAAAATGTAAGCCACTCCTATTGTTAGTGTGTCACATAATAACCCCTCTGTTCTTAACCAACAAACCAAATCAGTCAGCTAGGAAATGCATCATCAGTTTTAAAATATTGTCGTGTAAATATCTTAGGTAAATAAATAAACTATTAAATTTATTAGTGATTCTCATGGAAATCATGTCACTTGGTTTAAATAGGTTCATTTTATTTATGTAGATTCTTTTACATATTGTCAATGAGAGAACGCTGTAAGCCTTACAGACTGTAGATTTGTAGACGATTTTCTATTCTTTATTTTTATTCTTCGAATTACCTGGTACTTATTAACAGACCTACACTGTCCTCCCATAACTATTATCACTGTAATTTGAAAACATTGTAAAAGCCAATTAATTTTTAAAAAGAGTTACCGTGGAGTTTCTTGCCGGCTCTTCTCCATAGGAAGCGACAAATTGGAACCGTGCACCTAGCTTCTGACGTTTCATAAGTGCCCTTGCAGGTTTATGTGAAACAAAATATTTTGATTTTGATTTTGAAACAGTACATTTCATTTCAATACCTCCTCAAAAACAATTAACAGGGCTCATACAGCACCAAGCAGGTATAACCCTATTCCTCTCACGGTCACAGATACCCTATCACCACTTACATATCATTCCCACTTCAACACAAGCAAGCGTAAAGCATTTATACATCATTTATAAAAAGCTGAGCACAATAGGAATTGATTAGCGATGATTGGACCCAGTCCGGGAGGGGTACTGACCCGACGGAATTAATTATTCAAAGTATGTCCCGGCGAAGAAGTCTTGTTAAAGATATTGTTTGTGACTTTCTTACATTTTTGATGTGACTGCAATGCTGATGGTGGCAATTAATTGGTTTGTTGGAGACTGGCAATCTAATAATCTAATTAAATAGGAAGTAAGGCCTGCTACTGTCAAATTAAGGCTTCTTAATGAGGCAGAAACTGCCTATTTTCTCATTCTATATCTATGTTTAGAAAAAGAAAATCGCTCACAACGGGGGCTCGCCAACAATGGGTCTCATTAAAAGGCTAAAAAGTCAACCAAAACGCAATGGAAAGGGCTATGCTCTATCCGAAATGAAGAGATCCACAAAACCAAGGTGGCGATGTAGCCCGATGAATTGCCAAACATAAGTGGCATTGGGCAGGGCACGTTGCTTGCAGAACAGATGGCCGATGTGGCTGACAGGTTCTGGAGTGGTGACCACGTACCAGAGTACGTGGAGTTGGAAGGGCTCCCACAAGGTGGACCGAAGACTGCGTGAAGGCCGCAGGAATCTGCTGGATGCGGGAAGCACAGAGCTGGTCGAAATCGCGGAGCTTGTGGGGGCATGTGTCCAGCAGTGGACGTATTTCAGCTAAAATAATGAAGATGATGATTTCTAACTTTCAAAAGTTATTTCTGTAAAAACAAAGGTTTTGCAAGCTCGTTAGGAAGTCTTTAATAACACGCATCAGTGGTCGTCAGTTCTAACTAGATTTTTTCAATGCCATTTCCCCATGTAGGCTTACAACTGCTGGAAAAATCAATGTATAATGGAGTCAAGTATGGCCCTGCCCTTGAAATGACATTGCCTGATATCGATTTTATTGCCCTTGCCATTTCTCACATGCATTTAGAAATATTGCATTGCAACCAAGCCAATACTCATGTTACACAATGAAAATTAGATAGGTTTCAAAAAGTAAACGGTAAACTCACGCTTTCTTCATGGCGGTAGGCAGTAACTTCAAAACGTCATCTTCTACGATCCTTAAATACTTCTTTTTAACCGACTTCTAAAAGAAGGAGGTTATCAATTCGACATGTTTATATCATAAATATATAAAAATCAATAGCCGAAATGTATGTACGTGCATAAAATCTGAACGACTGCACCAAATTGTATTGGATGATTCTTATTATCAGGACAAGGTTTGTAGATAAGAAAATTATTTAAAAAAATATTTAGATTCGATCAGAATTAATTTTTACAATCTAATACAAAAAGTGATTGACGGTATGTGACAGAAGACTTTGACAGATCACCAACTGGTTTGATTTTACCAGTCGCGACTGGAGAAATAAAATACGGCGGTACGAAGTTCGCCAGGTCAACAGACCGGGTATACAGGGTGTGACAGAAACTCTGTTGCTATCCATAAGCACTTAAGATAACAGCTGGTATATAATCACTATACATCGTTTCAGGTCAAAATAAAATACTCTAAGAATTGATAACAAATTTTCGGTTTCATATGTTTCTTAAATACAAATCATAATAAACGAGTCATCGCACTACGTAGGTCAATAACTTTCCACGTTACTTGCCAAATTCACGATAAATTTCTTTCGAGTGATGTTTTTATTTCAATTTGAAAAGTTCGTTTTCTGGTATCAATGTATTTAAAATTCTCATAACTTCCGAACATGTAGAGATAGGATTTAAGAACCCTTCCAATATCGTTTGATATCATCTAATGAAGCCGTGCCCTCGGCATGTATATACCCTTTCCGTCACACGTTGTATATATGTATATACACCGTGAAATTTAAATGGTTGCTTTCCCGCGGCAGAACAACTTGCCATATGGAATACTTTCGAAGCATAGAGTAAAAGTTAAAAAAATACGATTTTTTTGTTTTAAAATAATTTAAAAATATTCATCAACTCGATAAAATACTACTCAATTGTAACACTAGAGGTAACTTGTAGGTACTACTCGAGTCGCACGCACCTCCGAGAAAGGGAACAGCGATGCATAAATGTTCAAAGCAAAATAAACTCTCGCACGTGGTGATTTTTCACAATGGTTAATCTGCCATTTTTTGTTTCTAATATTTTATTTGTTTATAAAACGATTGTATTACCAAGACAAAACCATTTCGCTGCGGGAAACCAACCATTAAAATTTCACGGTGTATATATACATATTTATTTATGTATGTTCGAGCAGAATTTTGCAAATCCGTCTATATGTGACGGAGTTATCCGTCACATATAGACTATTACATATAGGATTGATCGTCACATATAGGATTTGCAAAATTCTTTTTTCGTTCGAAAGGGGTTTATTCCGAAATGGTCCTATTTAAATTTTATGTAGATCTGATGATGCGTTTCGGAGACAGACAACGGAAGTCCTCAAAAAGTGACAGCAAATCAACCGCGATTGCAGCTATCGCATAAATATGCATTGTTTTGACCCCAAAGATGATACAATTTCGAATTAGTGTGGGGTAGGTACTGTAACTAAAAAGTGTTTTGTTTTTTATCCAAAATATAAACAACAACATCCGAAAAAACACTACAAAGTGAAAAATAACTTTAATTTCGGAAGGCGGTGACAAAAAATTAAAATACATATCCAAAGTTACCGACTTCCGAAATTAAAGTTATTTTTCACTTTGTAGTGTATTTTCGGAATTCGGATGTTTTTTTTTTGTGCTTCAATTACGTTCATAGGGTTTCATTTGGACAGTTAGACGAAGACAGTCCGACGTTCCTTGCGTTATTTACGTGATTGAGCAGACGATTCTTTAAACCTATGAAGCAATGGATTACCAAGAATTCTTCAGAACTCTCGAGGAAGTGTGTTACGCAATAAGGGTTTCTTCAGAAAGGTCAGCCTTTCTGAAGAAACGAATGAGGTCACCACTGGAAAAAAGAAATACCACTGCGCAAACTGTTAGGTACCATTAATTCAGCACATAACTCTACCGAACCCCTAGCGTCGAAATTTTTCATCGGTTTAAAAACAAAAGATTGCTGTTTCATAGAAAAATGCAATAGAATAGAAAGAATAGAATAAATTTAGTTTCCAGTATTAGGTACAGCTACTAGTAGTTCCACACATACACAAAACTATAATAGGTACCGGAAGCAAAATGTTTAAACGTCAGCAGTATGCTTAGGTGCCCATAGCGGGTTGCTAAATGCTTGTTTTCAGCTTAAACCCTTGCCACCTGTTTACAAAAAAAAAAGAGTTACATTTAGCAATACTTTCGTGGTCAAAAAGTATGACAGAGCAATTTTTTTTGTTAATAATCGACAGCAAAATTCGACACTGGGGCTTCAGATTCTTGTACTGAATCATGTCATGTATGGTATCAGATTGTCCGTGCCAGCCTGTATGTACGTCCCTCTAGTGCGTCCCTTCCCGACGTCCCATAATCTAATCTATTCAAAATGTTATTCACAAAATCTATGTATAATTTCTACATGCGCATAATCACGTAAGTACCTCAACTTACCTTTTTTCACCCACCTCGTATAATACCTCTAAGCAGGACAAACAGAGAGGCCTCCCCGGGCCACAAAGGACTCAAAGAGCGAGGCCCATATTAAAATTTCCTTCGAAATAATCCGTACACAACACAATATCAAAATTTAATATCATTTTAATCTTAATTCTCCTTATTAATGTTGGCCAAGGAGGGTTGTGCGTAGGGCTGTGAGGGTATACCTGGCGGAGGTTCGCGAGTTTAAGAAATGAAGGAAAAGGGAAGATGAGTAAGATTGTTTTTTGAAGTGAAAACTTCTTTAGGTGCGTTGGGAATTTTTTGAGATGGGAAAAAACAATTGAACTCGCGACACTGTTCAAAAAGTACACACGTAATTGTTCAAGTTTTCACTTCTATCGGCAATCCCGGAGTGCCACTGTTTCTTTTTGTAGCTAAACAAACATGTTGTAGACTGAATGGAAGATGGGGGAAGAAAATGCTGGAGTGGAGACCACGGACGGGACGGAGGAATGTGGGAAGACAACCAACTAAGTGGACAGACGATCTCATTAAAGTGGCCGAAAAAAACTGGATAGCCATGACACAAAACCGCCAAAAGTGGAGCGATTTGGAAGAGACCTACACTCAGCATTGGGAGGGCAAGGGTTGAAGAAGAAGTAAAATAAGAAACATGTTGTCAAGGCATAGAGTCTGCTTAATATAAGCCATTACAATTCACAATGAAGAAAGCACGGGTAGCCTAGTTAGCTACGACTTTACGAGTTGTAGGTCGTAGGTTGGAGCAGACAAGCGCTTTAGTTTGAGTAAATTATTTAATCACCGCTGCTCACAAAACGGTGAAGGAAGACATCTTGAGGAAACTGGCATGTCCTAGAAACAAAAATTCGAAGACATGTGACATCTACCAACCCGCACTGGGCACGCGTGGTGGATTACGGCCCACTCTCTCTCACAGAGAGGAGGCCTGTGTCCCAGCAGTGGGAACAATATAGACTGATTGTGTAGGTTTGTGTGTTATATAATTGGCAATGAGGGGAACGAGTATCGGACCATGAAGAAAATTCATGAGACACACTTTACTGATAAGGATAGATAGTATACGGAGGAATATCACCCTAATTACGCAACTCACGATTAATCGGAATCTGTTTCGTTTTGAAACAAAGTGCTAATCCATTGCTTCATATGTTCGAAAAATGTGTCTGTTCAACAACGTAAATCACGCAATGAATATTGTTGAACTGTCAAAATGAAACAGATTATGATTGTTCGTGTGTTACGTAGTTAGGGTGCAGGTTATTAAATTAACTCGTAGGCCGCATGTTCAAGCTATCTTCGAACTTAGAAAACTAGTCATTTATCCATGTAGTTGTCAAATGAATTAGACATTTGTTGACAGTTTTAATAAAAATTGCTCCAGAATCAACTTACTTTATTTTAGTTTTTTTTTTAATATATTTGATTTCAGGTAACCCTACAACATCGCGAAAATCTTCGCCTCTCAGCCCTTAAGAGACAAAACCCAACTCTACTACTGAAACGCCAAGATTCAAATTCACTTACAAACCCGAGTAATTTCCAAACAGAAGGTAGAAAGCATTCAAAAGCAGGTAAGTTCAAAGATAACGCTTGTCTTTGGAATAAGGCTTAATTAGGTCGAATTACTTCCATCGAAATCTTAGGAAATTAACATTTTATGATTCTGCATAATGTAAGGACGGTTCAAACAGACAATGATGAGATTAGCGCTGAGAGGGATATTAAAAGATCTGTTCGAATATTTCCAAGGTCTTCTCTATCTGCACAAGTACAATAATTATTAACAGGGTAAGTTTTTATCCAGTGCGCAAACTATAACCATGAATTCAGCATATCATTCTAGACCCCCGGCGCAGAAATTTCACGTCGGTTTTACAAAAAAAAAATCACCTGTTTCATTGAAAAGTGCAATACTTACGCGGTCAAAATCTATCGAACAGTTGATTGTTTTTTTGTTTACCAACGAAAAATTTCTGCGGTGAGGGGTCTAGAATGATATGCTGAATTCATAGTTACAGTTTGCGTACTGGATAAAAACTTATCCTGTATAAATACAAATTTTTGTGCGATATGAAGAGGTTTTGATTCTACAAAACGCAGGCTTAGTTTTAATATCATTTTCTTTATTCTTCATCACTATTTTCTCAGATCTGTTTTTAAGGACCCTATTACTGAACCACCGCTGTTCGTCTGTCTTTGCGTCCGTCCATCCGTCCATCTTCAAACAACAGCAGTTGTGGCCCAGCAAAAGCTGTGGTGGCCCACTAGCTACAGCCATGACTTACGAGTTGTACGTCGCGAGTTCGAACCCCGACAGACACTTTTTTTTGGCTGGGAAATCATCAAATAACTTTCCCGCTCTGGGTGGAGCGAGAGGACGTGTCAGACTTTTACTGATTAAAACCCACCTTTGTTCCTTCAGTTGCTTGTGTGCCAGGAGCCACGGTATCTCTTTTTAACAACCCGCACCCCTGGCAGGCATCGGCCCTTGCGGACCACACCAGTTGGTGCTGACATCTAACGTTGTGTATTTAATTTAATCACCACTGCTCTTAAAACGGTCAAGGAAATCATCTAGAGTTTCCCCACGATTTTACTTTCAACGCATGTCCTAGAATCAAAATTCCAAGGCATGTGACATCTACCAACCCGCACTGGGCCCGCGTGGTGGATTACGGCCCACTCTCGAAGCGAGGAGTTCTGTGTCCTATCAGTAGGGACATTATACGCTGATTGTGAACTAGAGATGGAGCGTATATACTGGTACTGGTATAAAAGTATGAGTTTACCAGTACGCAGACCGGGTAGGTATGTACAGCAGAGACCCGGTCCGTACCCGATAGGTATAATGTCGAGCTACACCACGAACTATACCGTATGACGGTACGGCCCTACTACGTACTTATTATTATCTACACCGATCACCCGCCCATAGAACACTTGCCGCAACGGGTATGACGTCATACCCAGTACGGCGGGTGCGGCAGCGCAGTACCTAGTTCATAGAGTCCGTCCAACGAAAAAAGTCCCGCGGAAATACATGGAACTAACAAGATTTGTGTGTGGTGCCGAACGTAAAAGAAAAGCATCATCCCATTTCTTCCCGTGGGTGTCGTAGAAGGTGACTAAGGGACTACCAGAGAATGGGCAGCAGCGTTCTCTATGCATTTGACCACCATACTGCGATTGCCAACCCGCCTGCCAAGCGTGGCGATTATGGCAAACCCCCCCTTTTGGGGGAGGCTTATATGTCCAGCAGTGGACGTCTTTCGGCTGATATGATGAACAAGATTTGTTAGAGGATAGCGATTTTGCTTTTCTGCATATTATAAACTTCGGAAGGTTCACGTTCATTCAAAAAAGTCATCTAAATGTTCCAATGGTCGTTCGATCGAGTCTCCAAAAGGCGACCGCTAAGGCCACGTCTGAACATACCCATAGGTATTTTGATACTGGGTTTTAGTACTGGGTATAAGGCCATACCCACACCTTTGAAGCCGGGTATAGAATGTTGCAAGTATCTCATGCCTATTGTGAACACAGATTTCCAAAAGGTACATTGCACAAAAAGGGTGAATATTGTCACCACCTCGCTGTCAGAGTGGATTCTTTAATTAAAACATTGAAGCCTCCCCCTGATGGATCACTGGCCGCTAATTGATGGGTTTTATGTGTACCGGGTTCGAGTCCCGGCCATGTTTAATTATATTAACGTTTTACACCTCTTCTAAGTGTAATTGATATGTGATCTAGCTGTATGCAAGTCTATAAAAACGGTTTGTTTTGGTATTGGAGACTTAGGGCGAATACACCAACCAAACTGAACGTGATCGGCTCATAAACCACGTATAAGAGCGTGTCATTATTTTCTGTGGAATGGTGACAATCTCCTGAACACGTTCGTGTTGATCGCATTCCATTCGTTTAGTGAAAATCGCAGACACCGTTTCTGAACCGAAAAACAACGTCTTGTCAAAATTAAACTCATTTTAAAAGATCTGTTTGGCGTTTGTTAATTCAATCAACCATTGACAGCAGGTTAACGCGTTTGACAATTTGCTTACTCATTTTATTTGATTTTTCGTCCAGAAACCGGGTGTTTGTAATGTAATGTATGTCATGTAATTTTAGGTAATGTTAATATTGTAATTCATCATTGAATTTGCAATAACCTCATCAGAAAGCAACAACAAGCGAAACTAAGCAAGTCAAGTCATAACTAAGCTGGCACATTCAATTATTGGAACTTATAGAAAATTCGGTGCTTAGAATATAAATATTCTCGTCCTTGGAGGCTAAAAATAGATACTGATAGACAATTTTTTTTAAAGTAAAGCAATCCTCGCTGTATGAAAGCTCCTAGTTAAAAACGTATTAAAACTATTGTATCTAAGAAAAACAGCACGAATACCAACACAAAAATCGAACAAAAGTTAATCAACCCCGAAAAATTGTGGCGCACGAACGCAGAACATAAGGCACTTTCCACATTATTGCTTGGCTGAATGGCACTGCAGACAAAACGCGCGTTATTAAAGAACCCATCACCACACAAAACGCCGATGACAAAACTCTTACTTTGAACTCCTTCCTAATCGCAGGGAAAACTTTATTTTGTGGGGTACACCTCGCGTTAATGTTGGAGCATTCGACGCTCAGAGAATAGAATACTTTTCCTGTAAGTATTCATTTTTTTATGATTATGTACTGAGTATGATTCATTGACTGTTACTGAATTTCAGAATTGAGGTACTGTTTCAATATAACATCACACCTTGTTTCTCCAAAGGTTTTGGGCAGAGGTGTACCTTCAGTACTTACTCCCGCATTTCGCCAGTTATATTTAAGTCCGATGTAATACGGGGTAAGCTTATTGCCATAAACCGTGCATAAATTCAGACTTCGCGCTGCTACTGAGAAATTCTTCATGGAAACACTTTGCCCGACCTGCGAACTGAACCCAGCCTCACCTCGCGCCCAGCGGTAGCGCTTGCGATTACTACACCAACGAAGTATTTCACAATTCAGTACTTATTGGCCATATAAAACCACAATTTGTGCGCCGCTATTCTTTTAATATTTTTGTCCATTTTTTCACGACAAGTCTGCACCTGAGAAAAATACTCAAAATTATACAGGATAAGTTTTTATCCAGTGCGCAAACTGTAACCAGCAGTGAATGAACCAGTAATTAATTCAGTATATCATTCTGGGTCTAGAATGATCAGCGCAGAAATTTTTCGTCCGTAATATAAAAAAAAAATTAAATGAGCTGTTCCATACCTACATTTTGACCGCGTAGGTCTTACACTTTTCTATGAAACAGCTGATTCTTTTTTGAAAAACCGACGTAAAATTTCTGCGCTAGGGGGGGTCTAGAATGATATGCTGAATTCGTGGTTACAGTTTGAGCACTGGATAAAAACTTACCCTGTATATTAGTCACTTTTGATAGCATCATTTCATCCTGAAAACCACAAGACTCTTTACATAAGTCCTTTTAAGATAAGCAAATACAATCTAAACACCATATTAAAAATCACTTTTATGTTAAGTAAATTGTACCTAGACAGGGTAAATAAATCAATCACAGTTAATGGACGCAAAAAGTGCTATAAACGAACATCGGCGTATAATATTAACGGAGACATTGATGTGGTCACTGTGGTCATACCACTTTATTGGTGCCACATCGTAAAATAATAACTACTATGTGTTTTTTGTTTTTATCGAGCTTGTAACTGTTTGTAATGATGCTCAATAATATATCTGTCTGGATTTATAAATAGCTACATACATCACAAGACAAACTTACAGAGTTTTGGAAGTTTTAGGCCATCTAAATATAAAAACAAAATAAACGCCATCTTTGAACTATTGACGTGTCTATTAAGTACCTACTTAGTGAATACGCACGCAGGATATCCTACGATTTAACAATTTTCTAGGTAATCATCATCAGCCATCAGCCTAGCATTTCCCAATTATATTAGGGTCGGCTTCCAGCCTAACCGAGTACAGCTGAGTATTTTACATGGAGCGACTGCCTATCTGACCACCACGACCCAGTTACTGGTTAATACAATAACCCTTGTAAAGACTGGTCGTCACATTTTAGGGCTTCTTTCGACCCGTATCGACTGTCAAAAATCCATAAATGACAGCAGGAAAGTACGGCTAAACGTGGTTTCCGGGGCACGGAGGATCTTGGTATGCCTCGGTCCGCGACTTCGTCTGTGATCCAGGATGCAAAATAAAACCTATGTCCAGGTCATGGTCTATCTGTGTGACAAATTTCATTCAAATGCGTTCAGCCGTTTTAGCGTGAAATCGTTACAAACACACAAGCTTACTTGCGCATTTATAATACTAGCTTTTGCATTCCGTGAGAACGTTCTACCGGGAAAAAAGTACCCTATGTGTTAATCCAGGTTACGAACCATCTGTGTGCTAAATTTTCATCCAAATCCGTTCACTAGATTTTGCGTAGAATAGTAACAAATATCCATCCATCAGCACATTTATAATATTAGTAGAATTGGTTAGGATTTGATAAAAAGCATATTTTTTTACCAGTATCTCAATACACGAACCTTACCGCGAGTGCACTCAACCGCAATGGTTAGAAGACAATGGCACCATGGTTTTGTTCGACATCGGAGAGGGGCGAACGGTAATGAAAAACATGGGAGCCTCCGCCCCATGTCCCGATTGACTTGCATATCGATTCGCGACTCGATTCAATGATTTTAATTAGAATTTTAAAAGTGTGACTTTGTTTGGAGAACGTAGGTACGTCGTAATTGTAGCTTGAAATGAAAAGCAGAGGGATAGTGAATGGTTTTATTCTTGGAATTAGGCTAATTCACCGATGGTATTTTAGAAGGTCGTTATCTACTGCCTGTATTCCTATTAGGGTTTTTTTTTGGGTGGGAAATCATCAAATGACTTCTCCCGCTTTGGGTGGAGCAGGAGGGCGTGTCAGACGTTTACTGACTAAAACCCACCCGTGTTCCCTCAGTTGCCTGTGTGCCAGGGGCCGCGTTCTCTCTTTCGAACAACCCGCACCCTGGCAGGCGTCATTCACATTCTGAGACATCAGTCATTTGAAACTAGTAGAGATATTACTTCCATCCTCTCCCCCCTCTACCCCCACTGGTGGTCGCAAGCGGTATTGTGACCAAGAGGTCTGGTCGGGCAAGGGTTGTTGGGTTTTTCTATCTGGAATTAGTTGAACATCAAAAATCAAAATCAAAAGTCATTTATTCAAACTAGGCTGAGAGTCAGCACTTTTTGAACGTCAAAATTACATAAGACAGTCCCCCCAAAAAGCCCGCCCTTCGCCACTTCCTAGTGCTTTAGCTGGGAAGAAGAAGTGGCGCAACAAACTCCAGGCAATGCGGAGTTTGGATTTGTGCCTCAAGGTTGATGGCAATAGGCTTGCCCCCTATTACATGGGACTTAAACATAACTGGCGAATTATGGGTGTACTATAGGTAAGTGCAGTCACGAGCACTTATATACTATATATACGCTTACCAACTTTTAAAAGTGATTTTCTCCTTTTGTACTGATTGTAAATTTATGTCATTACTAGCTTCTGTCCGCGACTTCTTTCGCGTCAAATTTCTTGCTCCCCGACTCCTCGCCTGCGCGTGCGAGTACTTCGTATTCGTGACTTTTTTCTCTTTGCTCGGCTCCTAAGGGTCTTAACGTGACTTTATATAGCCTATAGGCTTGCTCGATAAATGGGCTATCCAACACTAAAAGAATATTACAATTCGAACCAGTATTTCCTGTGATTAGCGCGTTCAACCAAAAAAACAAATAAACTCTTCAGCTTTATAATATTAAGTATAGATTAGTTTAGATAATATACATACTATATATAATAGATGAAAATAATATTTTGAAACCCACACTATAATGAAATACCTAGGTTATCTCAAGCTTCCAATCGTTGTTTAAGAAAAAATCGCTTTGGAATTTTGCTATGTTTATACAATTACGGCTCGTGACGTTCACTTCTGAAACTTCAAAAGAAGCTGTGATGTTATGTTCAACTCAAATCTTGTAGTTAGGTACTTTAAAAAGTACTCATTTCTCAACAAAAAAAAAGTTCTAGTGCAAAACCACCATTTATAAAAACAAGGTACATTCTTACATGACAATATCACTCGGTCTTGTATCGAGTCGAGTGTATCAAGTGTATCGAGTGGAACAATACTCGTACAATGAATGTTTGTGGCTGTATATCATCGCGGCTCGCCCGAACAATGGCGCCCGCGCAGCCGGCGCTAGCGCATGCCTGCGGGAGGAAGTGGTTTTGATACTTGGTGAGGTATTTTTTGAGGAATTTGATAGTAGCAAATATGTAGCTGTAGCTTAAAAAATACCTAACATACTCTTGTGTACCCACTACAGGTTTGACTTCTTCTAGCTTGCCTATTTTGAGGGTCGCGATGTCAAACATTGTGTAGAGTGTCATTTATAAATAAAGCTTTGTAAGTACAGTCATGGAATTCGATGTTCTAGAAGATTAAAGAAGATCATTCATTAAGACCCTCAATCATCGTTGACGAGGCAAATTATAATGGGTTGGAAAAAATAAACAGAGTTATTAATTTATTATTTTTCAAAATAAACCAAAGTATCAAAACCTCTCTCTCTCTAAAAACAACCGCTAAATACCGCGTTATAAACTAACCGACAATGTCCATCGGTCAATAATACATTCAAGCTTAAACACTGAAAACACACCCTCACTTCCCATGACCCACGACATTGTCCCACAAAACAATTGAATCTGTCTCAAAAATACCACCAAGAACACCAAACAGACTAACACTTACAAAACCTCCCATATGTCCTTATTCCAAAGGACTAAAACCCAAAGTTGCTTAACTTGAGGTTTCTCAAATACAGATGTATCTTTGTGAGCAACAAAACCTCTTTTGTATAGCATGGTGTAGTAGTCCAAACACATGGCAAGGAGGTTTTGTTCCAAGGGTCGCTCTTTGGTCAGCCGCGATTTATTAGACGTCGTAGGCGCAGGATTAGTGTTCCGCTGTCCTTAAATATTATTTAAGTATCGTGGGAACACGATATTGGCAATAGAATTGTGATCTTTTGACAGTTAAGTTGCTAAATGGTTCGGAAGGTGAGCTTTGTTATAGATTGATTTGAATTTTGATGGAAGAGATCTTGTGGTCGTAAATGGAATGACCGTTAGTGGTTTTTGTAATTCTGGAAAATATAAATTAATATGTTAGATAGCTCATAGAACAGTAGTAATGAGAGCCAACTTTCAAATTTAAATCCGATGAAAGTTTATCTGAATTGTGTGGTTACTATACGGTACACCTTTGTCCTACCCTTCGTCGAAAAAAGGCGTGATGTTATGTTAAAGTTATCTGACGCTGAGCAAATCAGCCCTTAGTCTAGAACAGTGATGGGCAAAGTACGGCCCACGAGGCCACCTCCGGCCCGCGAAAGCATTTTTCCGGCCTGCCGACGGTCCTTCGACATGAATAGTATATGGCCCGCGATAGTTATATTTTGACGGTCCAGAAGTATAAAGTAGATTCTACTCAGTAGAATAATAGACGCTAAGGTAAAGGAGCCAGATAGACTAGCCTTTTCGCGCTGCTGAAAGTTACTTCGTCACAGCTCGAACCTGCATTCGAAAATATTAAGGCAAATCAAAAGCAATTTCATGTCTCACACGCCTACTATGGCAGGGCCTTCGAATAAAAGTTAAATGATTATCTAACATTTGTGCAAGTGTGTAATGCTGTAATGTTTTTATATGATTAAAAGTTTCAACACAATATGCAATTTTTCCTATAATTCTGGCCCTCCTCTGAAATTTCTTAAACCTGGAACCAACGGCTTAACGTGCTTTCCGACATGTGAAGATGGTCACCCATCCACAGACCAACCGCGGCAAGCATAGCTTAATCTGTTTGACCTACCCGCACGGCTATTATTACTTAGCCATAAGCTCCTCACCTTTCACCACTATATATGGAGTGAAGTGGAGTGAGTTCCGGGTAGTGCCGGACGTAAAAGAATAGCACCATCCTATTTCTTCCCGTGGGTGTCGTAGAAAGCGACTAAGGGACTTACTAGAAAATGGGCAGCAACGTTCTCTATACATTTGACCACCATACTGCGATCGCCAATCCGCTTGCCAAGCGTGGCAATTATGATAAATCCCCCCTTTTGGGGGAGGCTTATGTCCAGCAGTGGACATCTTTCGGCTGATATGATGATGATGATGATGATGATATCTAGTAAAAATATTAAATTTTAAAAAATTGAGCACTCTTTCATAACAATGAAGTTTAATTATTTTTCTGTGATGTCTGATGTATTAATAAAAAAGCGGGTGTTTAATAATATTACGAACATAGAAATAACTGTTGAGAAACCCACACAATTCCATAGTATGCACACGTATAGATTTATTACATTAGTCATATGCATGCCTAATAAATGATATTGCACCCTCACATAATGGCGCACTCGTAATTATTCAGTGGGATCACTTGCTGGGCAACGATCCACAGGGCGCGCCTTTATTAACATCTGTCTGTTTTGATGACCATTGCTTATGGGCATATTTTTGTAATAACTTTACCTACATCTGCTTCCGTAGAATTTGTCAATAAGACCTTAGGAGCCTCTTGACCGAAACTGATCAAAGCATGGCAACAGTAGACATATCCTTCACCTGTTCATCTAACTTCCTGTAGTACTTTACTTATAGCATCTTACATCATCAAAAATACGTCCACTGCTGGACATAGGCTTCCTCCAAGCTCCACCACTTCGACCGGTTCTGTGCTTCCCGCATCCAGCGGATTCCTGCAGCCTTCACAAGTTTTACGATCCAATTTGTGGGACGTCTTCCAACGGTACGTGGTCCCCACTTCAGAACCTTTGAACCCGATCGGCCATCTATTCTGCGAGCTGCACTGCATCTTATAAATTCAATGTAAACACATTATTTCTTGAAGAACAAGACGCCCTAACTTTTAGTAGTCACCACAAGAGCTATTTCTAGTGACTAATTGCTTTGAAGATGGTAAGTAACCTTAACATTTTTACAGTCCTACAAAACAACTTTGCTATGATAAGACATTGTTTTTCATAGGTTACAATCCTTTTCACATCGTCAAACTTACTAACACCATTATCAATCTCATGTTCACCCCTATACCTTGACACTTCAATAAAACAATTAACCACTACCACTTCCCCCCTTCCCCTCCCTCTCAACATGTAAATGGTATAATTCATCAATAGCCGGCGGCACTCACTAATTGATTTCTATTTGCCCCTCTTTAATTGTTGCGTGTGATTCGATGGTCTCTGAATTATTCATTTGACTGCACGGTTATGCATACATGTTTGTGAGCACTGCATTTGGTGGGTGATACAGAAGTAGCTGGTTTAATATTGTTGTTATTCTCGAAATATCAGGACATAGGAACAATAGTCAAAATATATAACAAGACTTGGTTTTCAATAACAATGATTTAAATGTTATTCAAACTTGTTACCATTTACCAACTAAGCCAAGACAGTGTGGCATCTTCTTCACATATAATTATATCAATAATGTCGGTAAATAAAATATACGAAACTACCTTTTGAGAGTGGCGACTAGAATCAATTTTAATTAAATGTAAATGTATTTGAAAGAAATGCATTGACTTTGACTTTAACGTTTGGAGAAGCTAAACAATAATTGGCACTCACAAAAATTTGGGAATTCCAACAAGATTCGCAAAGTAAAGTGATTGTTGAGCGTGTTCTAATTAGATTGTGTATTAGGTAAAATTAAAGAATTAAAAGCTATTTAAAGAAATACAATCCTCTAAAAAGGCCCACAATACCCTTTAAAACTAAGATCATCTAAAATTACTTACTCAAAGACACGAAACTATTCGAAAACTGAGACTATGCCTGAGGGGCGGACACAAAAATTGTTATTTTATTGCATCCGGGGCCACACATATCATATTTTATTCTCCACTCGGAATTTTGTGGATTTGCAACTTCCTTTTCATTTGCCGTTTCAAACTCCTGATTTTCCTGCACTAAGTCCTTACTGCTCTGGAATAAGGACTTTGCCCTTCATCTTCTAGGTTTTCGGGATTCTTTGAATGTTTGTGAATGACGTGCGTGTCGTCATACGCACGGATGACTAGTATATCATTTTCTTTGTACAAATGGCTGGTGGAATTCTGTGAGGCGTTGTAATCTAGTGGAATATAAACAATGGCATCGTCTGTCTGTCTGCCATTTTGTCTATGCGGGAAATGAGGTGTGATTTACATTTGAAGATGTCTTGTGTTTTTTTTTTCGTGACTCGCAGTTTTTGTATGATCTGTCTAGCGTTTTGCGTAACTGAAGAATCTGGTGAAGTTATTTGCCGATTTTTGTTATTATTTCAGTTACAAATGTACTTATTGGAATGATTTATCTATTATAATTGATAAACCAATAAATCCGTAACCGTCTTATTACAAAATGCGATCCAACTTGAGTTCTAACATAAAGCTTGTTTTATATCGATTTGGGTAAAGTTGATAGTTAATACAAAATGACAACTAAGCACCAGACTAAGTTGTAAGTTTTGTAAAAGAAATGTATTTCGTTTTTATACCCCGACGCAAAAACGACGGGGGTTAAAAACGAAGTTTGACGTATCAGTGTGTGTGTGTGACTGTCTGTGGCATCGTAGCTCCCGAACGGATGAACCGATATTGATTTTGTTTTTTTTTTTTGAAAGGTGAATTAGTCGGGAGTGTGCTTAGACATGTTTCATCAAAATCGGTTCAGCCGTTTGAAGATTATCAGCTCTTTTCTGGTTGATGAAGGGATTTGAGCATCTTCCACCGGTCTGATCAAGTCGAAATTTGGTATTCTATTACTTCAATGATATTAGATGAACAAAGTAACCTTCTGGAGCATTACCTGGAATTTCCTGGATACCCAAGTAACTCATCAACAAACAGCAGAAGTATCGTGTTTGGGAATCAATAACAAACTTCACTGTGGGAAACAAACGCAACACTGCGAAGATTTAAGCGAGACATTCAGTTTAAAAAGTGGGAAATAAAAGTTAAATTTAAAAAGTTAAAAACCCCCGACCCAAAAAATTTAAATAAAAGGAAAAAATAATATTTATTGGCCGTTTAAGTAATAGGTAGTATTTTGATCAAGGCATTGTCTGTTAGGTTAGTTCATGTCAGCCTATACAATCGAGTCTTTCATCGAAACACTCTTAACGAAAGTAATCAACTTCACATACATACCTACAACATGTTACGCATTTCCACCGTCCAGTCATCAGGCTATTTTTACACAGCCGGGAATCGAAGCCGCGACACCGCTCGTAAATCACCAGAGGTATAAGCACTAATGTCGTGGAACTAACTCCGCATTTCACGCTCCATCAGAACTGTTAATGTGGGCCAAATAATGTTTTGCTCGCCAAAGGAAAGCCATAACAAGTTCTTATTGGAATCAAATTATTTATTTTTGAGAACAAAAATGTTAATGGTAAGTTGACGAAGAACCTTTTCGGGGTTAGGGAAATAAAACCGTTTTCTCATAGTCATAAAAACTGGAATTTTTGGGGTTAAGTACTTAATTTTGTAAGGAGAGCCCTCTCTTCAGAACCTTGATCACTGGTAGCTTGGACCTTGTTCGTGATGCTAGTGGGCTCCAATTATCCTCAGGTATACCCCTAAAGATAGTTACACATTATGCTACCATCCTTTAAATAGAACCCGGTAAGCACGTTAGTGTTAACAAAACTAGTATTTAATATCAAGCACCCCACGCTTTTTTAAAATAATCTAAAAAAAATTCAATTTTTTAGTTCTGCTTACTACACAAGCGTGACTTTTCGATTTTTTTTAATTATTGAATTGTCATCGGTCCTCGATAAGTTTACAAAGTTTAAATGAAATCTGACCGTTTGAAGTGGGTCAAAATCAAGTCCAAAGGAGTCGGTTACAAACAAACATGCTTACAAACATACAGGTGAACCTACTAAAAGCGTGTTAAAAAAAAAAAGAAACATCTACACTGATCTGCCCTTTCCCTTTTTCCTGCTCCTATACCTCACACAGCATCCATCAATTTTGCTATTTAAATAGCCTTCTGAATTCCCGTAGCTGATTCCCAAAACCCGCCATAGCCCATAGGCCATGTCCCATAGCCAAAAGCCCATAGCCCAAGGCGAAGTTGCTATGAACCCATAACATCTCACCCGAGAGCGTTCACCCCTGACCCCTAACTGCCTCTGGTCATCTCGAGACGTGTGCTGTCTGCTTCAGTCTCGTGCTGCCATGTGTATAGCTGTCCTTGTCCCGCCGTGCACGATCCGATGCGAGTGGATCCGGGTATCCTCAGAATTGCAGTTGGCTACACGGTACGAGAATTGTGGAATTGTTTAAAGTTTTGTACGTTTTTTTTTATTCATTGTTAATTTGAGGACTTTTTGCTAATCTGACGTCATTAGTAAATGATTTATTTATGATCCTTTCATTTTACAGCCGCCGTCCTTCATTTTATAGCCGTTGCTATTTTATTTCTATTTAAAACAAGAGATGATGTTTAGTTTTCCCGTTTGGGTGATGCACTAATGTGTCAAAAAATTGGTAAATAGGTGCACATATTGATGCCGCAAAGGGCACCTCGGTCTTATTAGAATTTCCTCAAATTGGACTAGTTCAAAATCAAAAATCAAAATACAAATTTCACATAAACCTACATGGGCACTTATGAAACGTCAGAAGCTAGTTGCACGGTTCCAATTTGTCAACGCGTTGTGTTAGTTCAACAGACAAGTCAAAACGTATACTTCCCAAAACTCCAATCTTATGGTAGACTGTCATAGTTTTGAGAAATTCTTATTATGTTCCATGACTCAAAATAAATGCGACCGATAGGTCAATCTTGTTGAACTGAACCGAGTTGAACTGTTTAACCACGTCGGGAAAACTTCTAGCAACTTATGAGGCATTTGAAACGAATTTAGCTTCATATTCACGTATCTGGTAGTTAGTACCTATGAGGATGGGCCTATTGAACGCCCACGTTCCCACAGACGTAATAAAATCGCAGCGGGAATTTTTTGCGCCCTGGATCTTCAATGCACTGCTTAAGGTGGTGACTGACATGAATATTCATTCGCTCGATGTGAGCACGTTAGAAGTCGAAAAATCGGCATGTCAGTACAGCGAGCCGAGCAGCTCGATGAGCAACGTCGAGCACACGAGCGCGTTCCACCCGGCTGTCGGTTTTTTGGTGAATCCCTTTGAATGTTACATTACAAGTCAGTAGCTAGCGCGAGCACTGCCGGGAGCGCACTCGTTGCTCTGTTTGTGTCGTAGTTTTGACGGAAGCAATCCGCCAGCTTCATTTCTCATTTTGAACAAATTTGTTGTCCAAATACGCTTTCTTCTTTAAATTGCAATATCGGATTAAAAGGAACACAGCGCACACTACCTCTACGTTCGCCATTTTCACTACTAATGCTGGAGATGGAGTACAGTCAAACGTATATTCAAATTTCAGGTATCATAAGCATCTGCTCACAATGAACAAGTTATCGATGTGAATATTCACATCGAGCAAATGCTCATGTTAGTCGCCACCTTTAGAGTTGAAAATCGAACACTGTGTTTATCGACGTGCTGAGACTCACTGGCGCTGCACTTTGTTGAATTATCAATGCTCTGTTCAACACCGAGAGTAGGAGATCCAGTGCACGAAAAAAACCGGCCGCGATTTTATTACGTTCGGGTGGACATCGACTCGTGAACCGCGTCGCTATCAAAACTGAAGACGCGCTTACCGCTCTCTGCTCACACACATACATATTAACTGTACACACAGTTTACACATACCTGTACACATATTATATTATACTAGGTACTTATTATATTTGCTAGTATCTACTAGTTGTGGTACCTGTAAAATATTGGCTGGTTAAGTGTTTTGTGTTGTCTTCTCGGGAGAAAAACTAGGAAGTAGTGCGGGGTGCTGGAATCAACTGCTGACGTTCAAAAGTGCTTAAAAGTCTACGATTTTAAAATACAGTTTCTACCTTTTCGAGGGTTTGATACAGGACTTTTATTTTCATGATGGCTTGCGGTTTTCAACTGTTAGGTACCCACCGGCCCTAATCCGTGCCCGCGCCCTAATTACGTAACCCGTTTGTTAAAATTATTTTAATTTTAATTTGAGTAGTGTATCATACACCACAGTGTGTATGTGTGTGTGTGAGGGGGTGTGTGTGTGTGTGTGTTGTGTGTGTGTGTGTGTGTGTGTGTGTGTGTGTGTTTGATGTGTAGGTAATCATATTTTAATCAACATAAAACCTGACATTGACCTGCAAATTGCAAAAAACCTAAGAACATTAATTGAATTTCAGCGTAATCGGTTGTTGTAATTATTTGGTCAGCTAATCCTAACAGCTAACATTCGACATGACAGCTAGTTATCTAATCAGAGAGGCAATTCTGGTATTTTAAGAACTTTTGCATTTTAACTTCAGTCTTAAATTGAGACTGAAGTTGAGATTGAGACTCTCAATCTGACAAAAGTACCTTTTATAGATTTTTGACAAAATCTTTTTTTTTGCCTTTTAGATGAGATTGCGAATAGTTTTCGAACCTTCTAGCAACGGTAATTGGCCATCCGAGATTAATTAAAGCCACGACGCAGCAGCGCGACGCGACTCACATAGAACATTATTCTATGAAAACTTCATGGAAAATGTTCTACATGTCGCGTCGCGCCTGTTTGAAAAAGCCGTTAGGCTTTCGATATCAATAGGTAGGTACAATGGTCTCCAAAAGTTATAAGTAACCAGGATCGTCGGATATAGTTGAAGTTTTGTAAGAAAGCCACGGATGTTTTAGAATGAAACATTTAGTATTGGTTCTTACTAAACTTCAACTAGGTATATATCCGACGTGCCTGCGGGGGAATGGCAGTTTCATTTTAAAAGTTTAACAACATTCATTGCATTATTTGCATTGATGAGCAGACGAATTTTACGAACATACTAAGCAATGGATTAGCAATATCCTGCAAAATGATTCAGATTGTGACTTATCTTTTTAGGTGACTGCACATAAACAACGAATATTAGAAGGAATATGAACCAAATGAATCAAACTACTAATTATATAATTCACAACAAAATTGAATACACCACACCTATAAAAACTGTAGCAGCCATAATGAGACAGTCCGGGTGCCCACCATTGTAATTACGTCATTGACTGACGTTAGGGTTGAAAAGGGGATGCTATTGGGAACAAAAGAGGCGCGCAATGATTTTTATGTGATTTTCATGCATCGCTGGACAGGCACAGGAAACGTTGTAATGCCAATGTTTTTGTATTGTTTGTGGTTTCTTTTTTGCGGTAATTATTTTTTTATTTTATTTTTGTATAATTTATGCATGAGCTTACATGTTTATGAAAAAATATAGGATACAATGATAGGTATAGATTTATTCCTTAACCTATGGGCCAATGACCCAAGTAAGTATTAAAAAATTATCTATTAGAGAAAATAGAAAAAGAAAAGTAGAATACTTTCACAAATGTTATAAAGTAGGTATTTACAGAAGTTGTCACAGGGTAGGTCCCTATGAGTCGACGACACATGCGTAAATACCCTAGACCAAAGTTCTGCGGTTCTGTCAATTCTTCCTGTAAAAAAATAGCGTAAAAGTAGGTAATAAGTAATTAACTTTAATCCACCGTAAACGTGAAAAGGTAATAAGTTCACCCGAACTTCACACAATATTTGTCGTATCCAAACAGCACAGAATAATGTTTATATTGTAATAATTAATAATTTCACACTGAATGTTTAATATTTTCACTAGTTAATTAAAAGGGAAGCTCTGTAAAAACAGTTGGCGTGATAATAGTGAACACGGGAAACAGCACGCCTGTTTTATTGAGAACAGCGCCATCTAGCGGATTAATTGAGAGCGAATAAACTCGTTTTTTTTTTAATGGTGTGGTAACAAAGAAATTATCAGATTAACCAAAATCTTTAGAAAAATTAACAACATGTGAAAATAACGACCCACTTTGTTTGGATCACTTTATTGATGTCATATGCAAAGGCTCTGATTGACTATTTCGGCGAGTAAGTCACTCGGGGATGTAACTCAGTGGTAGAGTGTCTGCTTCGCATGCTGAAAGTCCTGGGTTCAAATCCCAGCATCTCCAAATGTGTCTTTTTGCGATTTGGTTTTTTCTTTTTACTCAACTTTACTGGAAGTTTTACGCATGTTTGCTCACATGATATACTATATTTGTTTTCTTCTATAATTTTGAATATTATCAGTTTCTTAATATTAGTATGCAAAATTTAATAAATTTTTCGACACAATACAACCTAAAATCCCGTTACACCCTAAAACCCACCAAATAACTATTCATACACAATCAAAACTGTCAGTCTGTCAAATGTCTTCACGCGCCAATAGAGCGAGAAACCGCGACAGACACGTGGACACCACTTTATTATTAGAGAATCCGTGATTGGCAGCCACCTGGTCAATCAAATCTAATGACCGAATTGGTGCAGTATTTATTTATTTTGAGTTTTTAGCACGTGCTCTGGTTACGTGTCTTTATCAATTTATTTTATTTCTGGCTGCACGGTTGACTTCCTATGACCGCTCGACCAGCTGTCTTTTCGGAGTCACAGGATCATCAGCTGCCTCGCCCTTTTCCCAACTATTTTTCGGATAGGCTTCCAGTCGAACTGGATACAGCTGACTACCAGTTTTTACATGGAGCAACTGCCGATCCGATCTCCACAACGTTATCTGGGTAGTACGATACCCCTTGGTAAGACTGGTTGTCTGACTTTCGGGCTTCTGACGACCCGTTACGACTGTCGAAGGTCCACGAATGACAGCATAACGTGCTTTTCCGATGCAGGGAGGGTATGTAAAGATGGTCACCCATGCACGGACAGACCGCGGCAAGCGTACCTTAACCTGATCGAACAACCCGTCCGGTGGTGATTACTTTGTCTGTAGATATGTTACCTTTTCATGCCTACATCACTAAACAGATTTCGATGGCAAGGAGATGGCATCCTGGAGAAAGACATAGGATACTTTATGTCCAGTAGCCTTAGGTATGACGCTTTCTATTTCTACGAAGAATATTCAGTGCTTTGTTTATACAAAGTGACATTTCGTTTCTCAATTTTTGACATCGTACCCTAGATATCCTTCTACAATCTGTCATTTTGTCTTTCGTTTCTAACGATCTTTGTCTAGGTCCTTATAAATGGAGACTATTTCAGAAGAATATTTCATGCCAAACTGTCAAAATCACACTGACAACAAACTTTCTACTCAAAGTCAAAGCATTTATTTCAAACAGGCACGTATAAGGCACTTTTGAACGTCAACATTTACATTAAAATAGAATTGATTCTAGTCGCCCCTTCCAAAATGTAGTTTCGTATGGAGAAGAATGGGCAAGAAACTCCACCGTTACTCTTTTAAAATGATATAACTACAATATTTAACATACATTCATTGTATAATTATGTGTGAAAACGATGCATCCAGAGAAAAATTACTGTACCAAAATAGGTAAAAATAATGAAATTGAATCAATTACAGATAAATTAATTTTATGATAGATACATGGTGCCCACACATTTACAAACATTGTAAAAGTAAATATACAATTTTCCTAGAATATTAACAAGTATGTAATCAGACAGTGTGTGAGTTAAAGTAATCACTGAGTGTAATCAATGTCATAGATATAATTAATTACATAATTCAATTAGCAACCAGTTTGATTTTGTCTAGACTCTAGATTGTCCTATGGAGCAGGTCCAGCATGTTTCCAAGCATTCTTATCTTGGATATAATCCTCGAATTTGTAATATGCTTGTTTACAAAGTGTACTTTTCATATGAGTTTTAAATTTCCTTTCATTTAATTGCAATATATCACAAGGTATTTTGTTATAACATTTAACACAGTACCCCATAAAAGATGTACGTACTTTAGCTAATCTGAAAAAGGGTTGATCTAATTTGTCTTTATTTCTAGTATTAAAATTATGTCTATCACTTATTTTATTAAAAAGATGTAGATTTTTTCTTACATACATGATATTTTCATAAATGAATTGGCAAGGTACCGTCATAATATTAATCCTTTTAAATACTCGACGGCCACAAAGTGTAATACGATTATCTACAAAATCATGATTCGTTTAGAAAGCTTATCTGTGTTATCTAATAGAAAAACATAGCTATCTTCTTCTATTGTTCATCATTTAGTTAATAGTCATGTCTATTCTTCCGTCGACAAACCGGTGCTCGTGCTCAGCCTGAAGGTAGCACGTTCCCTTGGAATAATTTTCGACAGTCACGCGGGCGAAGCAGCGGCCAGAAGCTAATGTAATTACAAATGGCCCAACTACAGATGGTTGGTGCGGGTTTAGGTCTGTGCTTTGAGATTTTTGTTTTTGTAATTTAAACGTATGCACGACCATGAGGCTTATTGTGCAGGGACAGATATCATTGAGATTTTTTCCTATTTAAGTAGGTATCTGCGGGGTAATAGCCAAAAATAACACAATATCTGTAGCAAGTAGATTTTCATTTTATCCCCTTTTCTCCCTTTTGGGGGAGGCTTATGTCCAGCAGTGGACGTCTTTCATTATAACAATTCAACATAATTTATTGGAATATTTACGTTGCTGGGCAGACATTTTTTTTTAATATACAGGGTAAGTTTTTATCCAGAGCGCAAACTGTAACCATGAATTCAGTATATCATTCTAGATCCCCTAGCACAGAAATTTTACGTCGGTTTTACAAAAAAAAAATCAGCTGTTTAATAGAAAACTGCAATACCTACGCGGTCATAATGTAGGTATTGAACAGCTGATTATTTTTTGGTATTACGGAGGAAAAATTTCTGCGCTGGGGGGTCTAGAATGATATGCTGAATTCATGGTTATAGTTTGCGCACTGGATAAAAACTTACCCTGTATATGAAGCAACGGATAAGCAATATTCTCCAAAATAAGTAATTCAGATTGTGATTGATAGTGTTGTACGCAATTAGGCAGCTCAACACCCTACTTTTTGCCTAATGGAAAAAATCACTTGTATCCAAATAAAATACCAACAAAAGGCCAACCAATTAACACAACGCGAAAGCAATCAAACCTACCACTGCCCAAAGGTCAGAATATAATTCTATCAGGTGGCAACACTCGCCACCACCACTCTTAAAGGTAAACCCCACTAAGCAGGTATGGCGGCCCTAATGAATAGTTGATGCCCCCCAAAATGTCAGGCCAAATGGAATAACATATGAGGGACGGCTTCATCAGACGAAATGGTGATCAATATTTGAGTGGTCATTATGGATTTCCTGATCATACGCCTAGTTAACAACATGACCTAAGATCTATGTTTGGTTGGCAGGTGTGCTGTTGAATTTAGTTTGAAGGCGATTGGACTGATATGATTGAACAATGGATCATGCTCGATTTCTAATTAGTAACATAGTTTATAGGTTATAAGTTAATAAGTTAGAAAAAAAATAAGATATTCTGTCAAAATCAAAATCAAAATCAAAAGTCATTTATTCAAACTAGTCTGAGAGTCAGCACTTTTTGAACTTCAAAATTACATAAGACAGTCCCCCAAAACACCCGCCCTTCACCACTTCCTAGTGCTTTAGCTGGGAAGATGAAGTGGCGCAACAAACTCCCCAGCAGCACAGCTGTATGTTATGTTGGAAGAACTTGATTCTATACAATAGTACCATATAATTAACATTCAACAATAAATGAAAATTTAATTGATAAAAATTTAAAAAAAAAATGGTTTATGCAGTCAAGTTAAATAAACAATCATATGAAGTAATTCATATGACCTGTCAGTAGTTAAGCTAATTCTGGTGAAAGAACACAAACGTTGTCTTGAGTTAATTACAGCGACCAACAATTCTTATCGTTTAAGTAGTCGTTGATAGAATAGTATGCCTTCGAACAAAGATTTGATTTTACTTTCGCTTTAAACGCATTAAAATGTAAATCTAGCAAAGAAGAGGGAAGCTTGTTATAAAAGGTTATACCAAGCCCAGCAAATGAGTTATGACACTGACTGTGTCACTGACAGTCCTGACAATCAGCCTTACCAAGGAGTATCGTGTTGCCCAGTTACTGGGTTGTGGAGGTCACGCGGTGTCATAGGCGGTGCGCCATGTAAAATACTGTTACTCAACTGCATCCGGTTAGACTGGATTGCTGCTATAGATATTTTTCATCGTATCTTGGAGATGCATACTTAACTGAAAATTACGAAGTTGTTTACTTTAGGTGGTAAATAGTTGTACCAATTTGTTAATAAAATTGGTTAAAGATGCATATTTACTTCATACGAGACGCCTACTTGAATCAAGTCCTGATAAAGTATCCGCTATTCCTTTGCGATCAAATCTTTCGTTACGAAATGTGATCTAAAAGTGGTAGATAACAACTTAAGTGCAATACTCGCGCTGATATGGGCCCATATAATCTCTTGTTAGCCCACATTCGCTTACCCGAATGATAATGATTCATATGCAGGCACCCGCCAAGTTAATTAGACTATAAGAATACGACTTGACGAATTTGGTAACGAAGCTGGACGAACTTGCCCGAAGGCGGGCGCTTTAGATAGATAATATAGCGCTACAAGTTTATACCGGCGCGTGGTCAAAATTGGAATTGACGACGCCGTCTTGTTTTTTGAATCATTCCAAGTGACAGACATTTCACAAAACAAATGATAATACTGACAACTTCAACGTCATTCGTCATAAACGTAGTATCCTAAAGCTACGGTGTCATAGAAGAGCGGTGACCGCTTCATGCAGCCGTAGGTAATGTCCAAATGCCTACAGAGTGCTTTGTAAAACCTTAACGTCGAACAATGTCAATTAATGGTGAAAATGACAGATTTTCTTCACGTCTGTTGTAGATATGACGAACACGCTGTCCTGGGAAACCTACATGGGAAACCGTAGCTTATTTGGCACTTCGTCCGAACCTAAAGTTAGACTAATACTTATCTTAAGATGATAAATGTCAAGCATAAAATACACAACACAATTATTCAATGGTTCCATCTTCACAATCTGTCCACACAAAATATGCAGAAGAAGAACCGCCCTCGAAAAACACACATCTCAATCCATTATACCTACTCAAGCTAAGATAATGCATTCACTATCACAAAAAATAATTAAAATACCTCGACGGTAACACCTACAGATGACAAGTCCTTTTTTCAACACCCATCCGCCATTGATTCCTGATTTTAAAAACCGTCCACAGATATAAAATAACAAAAAGGCAAAAGGTGTAATATTGTCGCGTTAGATTTCCGCGCGGATTACCCGGAGCTGTGGAAATTGAGTCGCAGCTTCATTTCCTGAGCCGAGCAAAGTTTTCACTTGCTGCGTTCGCAGGAACATATTTTTATGTCGGTGCTAATCTTGTTTCAATAAATGGTTGGAGCGGTTTAATAAATGATATTTGATTTGCATGAGCTGTGGCTCTAGAAGGATTTGGCAGATGCCTTTGCTCAGCAATGTGACAGCGTAGGATTTTTTTTTTTAAGTATGAAATATACTCTTAGTTAGAATGGACGCCGTCGAAATTAACTAGCACTTGATGATAAGTGACGACAGACGTCGGATCAGACGAGAAAAGTCTTAGATTGTAATTTAAGTTCAAAACATTTATTTCAAGTAAACCATTTACTATATAGTAATAAATAAAAAAATCTTAAAAACACGCTTTAAAAACGCAACTAAAAAAAGCAGAAAATAATTTCAAAAAAGCGTGGGGTGCTTTTTGAGGTATTTTTATAATCAATTAAAACCAAGCATTTTGTAGTCTATTATTTATTTTTTATTTTTTAGTTCTGCTCACTACAAAAGCGTGACGATTCAGATTTTTTTTTTAAATTATTGAATTGTCATTGGTCCTCGATAAGTCGACAAAGTTTAAATGAAATCTGACCGTTTGAAGAGGGTCAAAATCAAGTGCAAAGGAGACGGTTACAAACAAACATACAGGTAATAAAAAACGTGTAAAAAGTCGTAGATCTCTATGGAGAAGAACAGGCAAGAAACTGCAAGAGCAGTCTTTTAAAAATATATTAGGTAATTATTGGAAGGCACTATTATTATGATAATTAATGAAGAAATCTTCTCTAGATAGTTATTTGTGTACTTCCCATAGAATTTCATTGAACGTAAACTATCCTTTATAACGAAGGTTTCTATGTCTTGGTTTCCCTTTCAAGGGAATCGCTAAAAGCTGCCTTTTTTTCACCGGGGGTGTAACTCAATGGTAGAGTGTCTGCTTCTAACGCTGAAAGTCCTGGGTTCGATCCCCAGCATCTCCAAGCAATTTCATTTTATTTTTAGTCGAATTATAGATTTTTATTCTGTGATTCACAGATAGGTATATGTATTCATACCTATATGTATCTTTACATAAACATTTTATCTACCTACCATAAAAGTTGAAAAAAGCACGTCGAAACATCTTTACAAATCGAAGATTACAGACCATGAAAATACCTTAAAAAAAAACCACCAAGTCAATCAAACACAACTAAAAAAATGTCGTTCAAAGAAATCTCAGCACGTCGTTTGTACATTACCGATAGGGGGCGCCACTGCTATGATTGACAGCTAATAACCACAGATTTCCCACGGGAACGTACAATTTGTCCCCTACACTGGCTACACCCCATGGATTTTCCGCGGAGTCATAGAAAAAGCTATGGCTTTTAAACATGGTGCTTGAAGATATTTTTATTTATGGTTTCTTCTTGGTAAAGGTATGCCATTGATTCATGCATAGCATAATCAGCCTATAATGGTCCCACTGCTGGGGCACAGGCCTCGTCTCTTTGAGTGGGCAATATTCCACCACGCGGGCCCAGTGTCTGTTGGTAGTTGTCACATGTCTTCGAATTGTTGTATCTAGGACATGCCGGTTTCCTGACGATGTTTTCCTTCACCGTTTTGAGAGCAGTGGGGATGAAATAATGAACACATAGTAAAGCATCTGTCTGGGTCCGAACCTACGACCTACAATTCGTAAGTCACAGCCATTAACCTCTGGGCCACCACCGCTCTGCCATTCACAATCTGCCACTGATTGGCATCAAATAATTCTGAAGAGGACCCCGAATACTCCCGTTATCTATATCTATTATCCTATACTACACTACTATATCATGTGCTTGACTTAAGTTTTCATTTTATTTTTTGGTATATTGCCATGGCTAGCTGACATTTGACAAATTATTTAAGTTCTGTGTCTCGTAATGTTGATTACTTTGCCTACCTAAGTATAGAATCAAGTCTATCTAACTAAACAGAGGTCCTAGTGTGAGTTTCATTTAACCATCCTCACCAAACGCAGCGAGCGCGTTCGGCGTTCCGATTGGCCCTGGATTGGTGACGGACCAATCGGAGCGCCAAACGCGCTCACTGCCTTTGGTGAGGATGGTTAAATGAAACTCACATTAAGGCCTCAGACAGCTGTGCTACTGGGGAGTTTGTTGCGCTACTTCTTCTTCCCAGCTAAAGCACTAGGAAGTGGTGAAGGGCCGGCGTTTTAGGGGGCTGTCTTCTGTAATTTTGACATTCGAAAAGTGCTGAATCTTAGCCTAATTTGAACAAATGACTTGATTTTGATTTCCAATACTAATAATAAAACGAGGTAAAGTTTGTGAGGTTGTAGGGGGTAATCTCTGGATCTACTTAACCGGTTTTGATAACTCTTTTACCAATAGAAAGCCACGTTACTTTTGAGTGTCATAAGCTATATATTAACCCGTAAAATGAAAAGATTTTTCGTGGTAGTCGGATTTGCAAAGTAAGTCGGAGAAAAAACCACTGTTTGTTTTGTTCTTTTATTAAGGCGCCTTCTAAAAAGTTGATAGCAAATATTTAGATCATCAATAAAACTAACTACATTTTGATTGATTTATTCTCAATAATTTACCACTTTCAATTTATATCGGAAACCATACCACTATATCAACAAATATCTTCATCGGGGGTGTAACTCAGTGGTAGAGTGTCTGCTTCGCATGCTGAAAGTCCTGGGTTCAAATAATTTGTATGGAACGCTTTCTTTTTACTAACTTTATATTCTGTTTAACTTACTTCATTCGTATTTGTTTCTGGTTACTCTCTTTGTATTTTTTTTTATCGCAAACAATATAAAAACATATCGTAAAAATAAGATGAGGAGTAATTTCCTTTTTTTACTATCACTGTAGCCTAAAAGCACCTACTGGAGCAAATATGTTCGTTCTAAAATGGGAAAAATAGTACGCAACTCAAAATAACTGAAAGCAGACATAAACATTTAAAATACCTATTATCATAAGCCTATACATATCAGCTTATAACATTCCCACTGCTGGGACAGAAGCCATTTCTCGGTGGGCCGTGGGCCGTAATCCACCACGCGGGCCCAGTGCGGGTTGGTTTTCACATGTCTTCGAATTTTTGGTTCTAGTTTCCTCACGATGTTTTCCTTCACCGTTTTGAGAGGAGCGGTGATCAAATAATGTACACAAAGTGAAGCTCCTGTTTGGGATCGAACCTACGACCTTACGACTCGTAAGTCGCGGCCGTTACCACTGGGCCACTACTACCTATACCTAGCATGTTTCTCAAAAAAATAATTGTCTAATCACTACATAGTATAAAACAAAGTCACTTTCTCTGTCCCCATATCCCTATGTATGCTTAAATCTTTAAAACTACGCAACGGATTTTGATGCGGGTTTTTTTTAATAGATAGAGTGATTCAAGAGGAAGGTTTATATGTATAATACATCGACATCCACGCGGGCGAAGCCGCTGGCAAAAGCTAGTCGACTATAATGCAAGTATTCTAACTCTAACCATACTTACCTCATGGGCAGTACGTACATATAAATAGAATAATACTATAGATGTTCAGCGGTTTTCGTTAAGCATACAATATTAACATCATGCCATTACGCGGAGAGCTTTTTACGCTCGCAAACAGACCGACCGACGGATAATCTGTTAGAAATCGTGGATGTCACGCCACTGGAAGTGTTATCGATTATTGTTTTACTGGATTTGTATTTTTGAAAATGTGGTAGAGCTTTATCTAGATACCTACTTAATCATGCCGTTTTTAATTAACTTGTTTTTGACTGTCATCCGACCAAACTAAGATGTCTTTGTCTTCATCAGCATCATCATTTCAGCCGAAAGACGTCTATTGCTGGACATAGGCGTCACCCAGGCTCTTCCACTTCAACTGGCCCTGTGCTTCCCGCATTCAGCGAATTCCTGCGGCCTTCACAAGATCATCAGTCCATCTTGTGGGAGGCCTTCCAACGCTACGTCTTCCGGTACGCGGTCGCCACTCCAGAACCTTTTGGCCCCATCGGCCATCTATTTTGTGAGCAATGTGCCCTGCCCACTGTGCCACTTAAGTTTGGCAATTCTTCGGGCTATGTCGGCCGCCTTGGATGTCTTTGTACATTTATAAAAAAACAACAATAGGTGTACTGATCGCAATTTTGGAAGTAGGTACCTGTCTATTGAAAATATGCGTTTGAGTTACCTAATTTTGTAATTGGCTAAATTGACTCGTTTCGTTATGATGTCTCATACTCATGTATTTACGCGATAGTATTTTTTAAGAGAATGCTGGTTATTATGTATTATTGGCGACTGTGTAAGTGTGAGTCTGTAACCATAGTACTTAAAATCAGAGAGAGAGGGTGGCATCGACATCGACGCGCAATTTGATATGATTTTAAGCCCCTGCATTGACGACGAGTTCGACGATTAGTATATTAATAAAATTAGCTACATATTTTGACCGTTTAGGTATCACACTTTTCTATACTAGAGAAAATTTATGTACTAGAGAATGGTTTAAGTTTGCGCGTCGATGTCCCAGCCACCCTGGGTGGCAGGTGGCTACGCTCACAGCACAGCTACGACAAACAGCCACCCAACAAAGCCACTTCCATATCCCCTACATCCACACACTCTAACTAATCATAAGGCGCTCATTGGGCACAGCCGCACAGCGATAAATCCAAGTGCCTTCACTATAACTCACTGTGAGAGCTACCCCTAATTAAGGGTAGCGGTAAAAATAATTACCTGTCATGTTTCTAGTGGTTTTGTGTTCATTTCATATTGAGAAAACTTTATGTTGGGCTGAAATAATGAATATGTTTATGTAGAATTGAAAATGGTCCATTGTTCTCGGCAAATATGAGATTTGTAACTTTTTTATTATGTCAATTAATTAAGGTGGAAACAATATCACTACAACAACAAGCAAAACATTTTTAGAACATTTAATTTTTTTGCTTTAGAACGTTTGTAGATCAGACTGCATGTTGAACAAAATATGACCGTAACGCGTCTGTATTTACAGAATTATAATAATTAATTATAATCAATACAGAGCGAGATTTTTATTGAACCTATCGGCAGAAATTCTGATCACTTTCTTAATAGTAAGTCTCCAGCCAACCCTTTGAATGCGTTGGTTAACGTAGTAAACAAGAGTTTATGTGCCATCAAAATTGTTAAGACATAGTAAAATATTAACGAGACAAATGTGTATCCCAAGTAATACGGCCAGAAATTAACACAAATCCCACATACAAGGCAATTAAAATAAAATAAAATAATTTCATATGCGTCTTTAGTATCAGTCATTTGTAGCAGCTATCAAGTCAACCCTTCTTTGCTGCGTATTAATTGTTGGCTCAATTAACATGAGTTTTATGAGCCACAAATTAAATAGAATATGCTGGCGTGTTCAATACACAGTAAGATATTGTTATTTCTGCCAACTATTATTCTATTATTTTTCTTCGATGTAATTAAGAGTTACTTAAATTGCAGGTTCAAAAGTCAAAAAAGAAGATTTAACCTGACGATCGGTATGTATCATGTGTATTCAACTGGTTGTGGAGGTCAGACAGCCAGTCGCTTCATGTAAACTACTTGGTATTCATATGCATCCGGCTAGACTGGAAGCCGACCTGAACATAGTCGGGACAAAGATAGGCAGATGGCAGATGATGATGATGATGTATGTACCTACCTATATTCAATATGCAACCATCCCTTGAAAACTTATTTTTATTGGCTACCGATAAATCGAACCTTCCATTCAAAATCGATCAGCTGACTATTGATTTTGCATGAGGGTTCCGTTTTTTTTTCATATTTCGACCCATGTTTCTTGGAGAAAGTTGTTCAATTTCACGAGTACTATGACCCTGAAAAATTTGGACGATGACTAAAAATTAACCCTGTATGTTGTTGAACAGACGATTTTTTTTAACATACTTGTGAAGCAATGGAATTAGTAATATCTTTCAAAATGATTCAGATTTTTAATAATAGTGTGTTGCTCAATTAGTGTAGTATTATTCCATTGCCCAATAAAAGTATTTAGTTGCAACGAAATTGCCTTTTGATATCAATAATTGACGTGATTGTGTACATACATGGAGCTATGGGCGTCGAAGAGTTAAACACAAATTAATAGCAACATAGGCCCCATAACATCAGTCATTAATTAATGACAACTATCCAACCCCTTCGTCGCCTTGTTTTAATTACTATGTCTCACGACATTTGACAAACAGTAAGGTGTCCATGTGTTTGTAGCTATTAGTTTATGAAAGATGAATAAGTATAAGTTTATAATTTGCAACGGCATGTTCCAGAACCAAAAATTTGAAGACATGTGTTAATCTACCAATCCGCACTAGGCCCGCGTAGTGGATTACGGCCCACTCCCTTTAATAGAGAGGAGCCATGTGCTGTATCCCAGCAGTAAGAACAATTAGAACACTAAGGGAAGAATTAAGCTTACCTCACACCTCGACTTAGAAATGTGTACTTTACCTTGGTGGAGTCCAGGCTACAGCATTGAGTTTTCGGGCAATAGCTCCGCATGAAACAGACGGAATCATGAAAATACCATTTTATTAGACTAAAAATCTTGACAGTGCCGTGCCTTTACATTTTAGTTTTGCTAACCAGCTTAGTTAAAATTTTGCACAAAGTTGAGACTGATGAGCAAAGACAAACTAGAGCTAGCACACGTAGGAAAGATTTGCCCAACACTATTCAACAGAAATTAAAAGTTGTCAAACATAGCCCGAGGTATCAGCCGTTAAGCTACGCTTGCCGCCGTTGGTGCATGGATGGGTGACCATCTTTACATACCAAGACCCTTCTGTGCCTCAGAACGCACTTTAAGCCGTTGGTCCCGACTGTCATTTCTGGATCTTTGACAGTCGTTACGGGTCGTCAGAAGCCCGAAAGTGTGACAACCAGTCTTACTAAGGGTACTCAGGTAAAGGTACCCAGTTACTGGGTAATACGGATACCCCGTATTACCCAGTAACTGGGTTGTGGAGTTGTAAACCATGCATGTAAAGAACAGCTACTCAACTGCATCAGGGTTAGACTGGAAGCCGACCCCAACGTAGTTGGGAAAAGGCAAGGCAGATGAATTGTACTCAAAACATTCTTCACAACATTTTCCTCATACCTCGTTCCATATTCAGTGGCTTCACGCAAGTCAATATTAAACATACACGACATAATTAAAATCAACTAAATGCCGACATCGGCTCATAACATCAGTCGTTTGTAGCCACTATCAACCCTCCAGTGCCGTGTATTAATTGGTGGCTCTCCAAACAACGGCCCGATAATGCTTGATTGATGCCGACGATACGGCCGTAAGGGGACGCTCATGTGGGCAGGATGTATTGATAAGATTTGATAGTATGGCTGAGATAGACTTTTAATAGATATTATGCAGTTTTATAAATGATAAAGTTTTACCTTTTTTAAACAGCCAAGTCGTTTTCTGTTATTTGATATGTTATTTTGAATTAAAGGAACTCACTAATCTACCAGACGCGTAAAGAGATGTAGAATAAGTTAATTTGATAAACATTTATTTCCCTGATTGTACACAGAGGTATTAGCTAAAGGTACTTACTATCGATTTCTGGAAGGTAAGACCTATATGAATTTAACAAACATCAAATAAAATTTTAGGCAGGAATATTTTCAATGAACCGTCGAAGTGAAAATTAAAAACTAGACAGCAGACTAGAAACACAAACCAAGTTTATCAAATAAAACAAATAATAGAAAAAAAGGCCTAATACTGAATTAAAATGTTAGGGTAAGTAATCGAAATGCAATCAGAAATGATCAGTACGTCTAGCGGTAAACCTCAGACCAAATAAAAAATCAAGACATGTGACATAGCGCTGTCAAAAGTGACGTGAAAGCGGTTCTGTGGACATGAGTGCACTTGGTGAGGTGTAGTTTAGTGACAATTTGGTTGTAAATGTGTGCGTGTGGTCTATGTCTGGTACTATGTCTTGGTTTTTTATTTGGTCTGAGGGTAAATATTATATTTTAAACATCACTCTGTCTCTATCATCCTCCAAAGATTGACAGAAACAAAGTTTTCTACACGTTCAAGCGATTTGTTGTATAATATAATTGTAAACTTGTGATAACCTAATCACGTATTTAAATCAACACATAAAATGTCTTGCTACTTTTAATCGCAACATCAACAGTCCAGTCCGCACGTGCCCTAACCCTACATAGCCACAAGGATATTCCGTTACACGCGTCATTAAGGGATGTAAGCGTTACACAGAGCATGGGAGGGTTATCGGCTCGACATACTCTTTGATTACCGATTCGTAATCAACGGTTATATCGGATTAGTGTGTATGTAAACGTTAACGGAGCTTTGTTTATTATAATAATGTTGAGTGAAGATGGTTTGGAAAATTAGCGTTACTTTTTAGGGAATGACGACCCCTTTTAGTATGACATATATCTCAGCTTTTCAATGGGCATTTTTCACCCATGAAACCGAACGCGATCAGCAGTGCTGTTCTGTAAAAATGAACGTGAAAACTTCTGTGAATTTAGCTTTAAGTGAGCCGTCAATAGTGTCCCTATCATCAGGTGGAATGACAGCCCACTTAGAGTTCAATTCACCTAAGTTTTCACGGTGAGATTTGTACAGCGGATCTATTCTGTTAAAATCTCACCGTGAGAAATTAGGTGAAGTGAGCTGTCATTCCATCGGTACACTAGGGATTGATGCTAATGACAGCCCACTTTAGGCTCACTTCACCCAAAGTATCACGGTGAGATTTTTACAGATTAGCACTGCAGCTCACTTTAAGCTCACTTCACCAAATTATCACGGTGAGATTTTTGCAGAATAGCACTGCAGATTAGACTGGCAGCACATCCAAACCACGTTCAAGAGCTGTCAGTGTCATCATTGTTGTGGAATATTGACACTGATAGCTGTTGATTGCGGATTATGACATTTTATTGCTGATCGCGTTCAGTGTAATTGGTGAAATTCGTCCGAAGACAGCACAGCATAAACGCCCTTTTGCAAGTCCTACATTCGACATACCAGAATCGTAATATAACATCCCAAAAGTAACCACACCACAGTTTAGTTACATTTTACATTCAACAAGCATGTCATTTGTCACAATAACCGCAATTAAAGTGACACCGATGTGAAGGACTGGAGTCACGCCATCGTCGCCATCGTCGACTACCAGCTTTAATATGTTAATTTGACTATTAATTATAATATGAACATGTTGGTAGACGACCCACGCGAATATGTAATTAGTGGGATCAGTAATTGTGGTTAGAGGTTTGTGGTATGTGGGCAATTCATCTTGGGGCTAGGCGATCACCAATGAAACTGAACGCGTTCAGAACATCTAAACCGCGTTCTAGAGCTGTTAGTGTCAAAATTGTTATGGAATAAATATTAACATTGAAATACAAAAAACCGAAGATACACAATCAGCTTCTCAAAAACATCTACATAAATAGGGCACGATGTGCGCAGGTGTCAAATAGTATCGTCAGTCATCTTTCAGTCTTTTTGGACATGGCTTTGTAAAAACCACTTTAAGTCATGCGTGTAAGGTTGAATTGTTTATTTGCAAAAAAATATGTTTTATCATTAACCACTGATGTATAACTGGGTACAGTTTTGAGCGTTGCTTTTGTTGGAGACTGTGCTTCTTGGGTTTTTTGAATATTAACAGAGACAGCTCTTGAACGCGGGACGCTTACTTATACTTATGGAAAATGCGCGAACTAGCCGGACGCTTCCTCCTTAAGGTGAAAGCTCCAAGGTCCCAATTCTGTATGGTTATAATGATTCCCCGCGGAATCTTACTACGTTCAGACTACGTGAATATCGTGTTTTGTAGAAACCAATGTAATAGTAAGGAATCGATATGTCATATTTTGTATGTTCCAAGACAATTTCTCGATATCACTACATAGTATAAAACAAAGTCGCTTCCCGCTGTCTGTCCCTATATGCTAAGATCTTTAAAACGGATTTTGATGCAGGTTTTTTTAATAGATAGAGTGATTCAAGAGGAAGGTTTATATAATACACCGACCACCGCGCGGGCGAAGCCGCTGGCAAAAGCTAGTTATTAATACGATATTAGCAAAATTCGCGTGTGATCTAGAGGACTTGACGTGGTTTCGAAGTAAGGAATCGTTAAGTGGTCATAGTGAATTCAGGCCCAGGGCAGCCCGCGTATTTAAAATATTCGCTCTCTAATCTCGTTCATAATAATATCATCCCATTGAATGTTTTTTCATGAAAAAGCATTCAATTAATTCATTTATGTACCATGTACCTGTATGTGTTGTATTCTCTCTTCGCAATATAGGTTTCCTTAAAAGTTATAAAGCCATATTTTTACGGTTGCGAATCATATTTTGTTCAATATACAACAAATTACAAAAAAAAAAGTAAGAAAAAATGAATTTGGCAGGCTACCGTGGCGTTTTTCCCTTTTTTTTTGGGTGGGAAATCAACAAATAACTTCTCCCGCTCTGGGTGGAGCAGGAGGGCGTGTCAGACTTTAACTGACTAAAACCCACCCGTGTTCCCTCAGTTGCCTGTGTACCAGGAGCCACGGTATCTCTTTCGAACAACCCGCACCCCTGTTATATACTTTATTTCCAAAGTCAAAAGGAATGTCCCTATTCCAATAATAGCGTACACTAGTGCAGGCAGTATAAAATATGTTTGTCGAAAGCATAGGATAATACTTGCAAAATCAAATATAACATGAGGAATTTTTGTCTACTTTTTGCATACTCCCCTTCTCTCAACAACTGCGCTTTTATCCAACCATCAACATACCTACAAGAGCCCCCAAATCAATTCTGCACCGATATCATTACGCTCAAACTCCCAAAGACACCGTATCCCACATATGTGTAATCCCCTAATTTGATACTGGTTTTAATTAAACAATTTAACGTGTCGGTCTCGTAGCGTCCCCCTTACCCCTACTTCTGTCCCCGTAGTTATAGCGCCTGTGATTTATTGCCCAGCCACCTGGATGCTGTGGTGTACTAAACAAATCACATGTATTTGTAAGACGCCTGTGATCGATCAGGTTAAGCTACGCTTGCCGCGGTTGGTCCGACGATGGGTGATCTTTACATTACTAAATGACGTGTAAAAGTATTTGTACAAACCTACTAACAGAAATAAAATCATTTATCAAGAATCCCTCCGTTCCTCAGAAAGCACGCTAAGGGGAACTTAGTCGCGGGCTCGAACTCACTGATGGGCCTGGCTAAAAAGCACGCTGTCCGATCAGGCTTCGTGTTCGACAGGTAGTACCCATGAATGGCAGTTAGACGCTAGTCTACACGCACAACATTATTGAGTGAGATGCAGGACCATTTATAGTACAACAGGTGGGTTAAAAATTAAGAGCAGTCCTTCGGAAGATCGGATTTTATGAAAAAAACCACTGCATAAATCAATGACGAATTATGTTTATTGTACTTTTCGATATTTGAGCTTTGTCGGTACTGACTTGGTTTTTCAGATTTTACACTTCTTTCATTACTTAAACACGCCCAAAGTAAGGCTAAATTAGCAACAAAAACGAATCTTTGTTGGCTCCTAACTTTTTAATGGCTTTTTATTTTAACATTTTGTTTCCGTACAGACAATATTAATAATGAGACAAAACCATACCATGTTTAATTTTTGATGTACATTGTCGAACAGTGGAGTAATACACTCCCGAAGTTTGTATGGGAAAAATGTGGACTAGATTCACCTCAAGCCGTTGGTCCCGGCTGTGATTCGTTGATAAAGATCAACGAATCACAGCCGGGACCAACGGCAGTTTGGCAGTCGTTACGGGTCGTCAAAGGCCGAACGTCTGACAACCAGTCTTACCAAGGGGTATCGTATTACCAGTAACTGGGTTGTGGAGGTCAGATAGGCAGTAGTTCCATGTAAAATAATGGTGTTCAGCTGCATTCGGATAGACTGGAAGCCGACTCCAACTTAGACAAAGGCTAGGTAGGTGATGACATGTATTTGTATGATCATTGGAACACTTGGACAGAGAAATTTACTTACAGCACAAAAATGTTGGTTGTCAGGTTGTAGGAAAGGCTACAATGGCTACGTATTAGGGAGTCGTCATTACAATCATTACATCCAAAAATATCGGTGTATGCGGCCCAATGTGGCACGACCCGGCCGCATGGTGGACGACAACCTTTGTGTTGGTGTCACCTTCATGAAACGAATAAAAATCTTCATCATCTAGAAAAATCAACGAGAAAAAGAAAGTGTCACTGTCAAACTTACGAAATATAATATTGTAATTTTGTGTCGCGTGTATTTTATAGCAATTTATTTTGTAAAATTTTGTAATCGATATATAAATATGATATTATATTACTACGCCTGCGCCATATTCTTTACAGTAACTTGCGAAAGTCTTCCGCTTGATAGAGACTATGCACATAATGTGGGCACAGTACTGTTCAGTCTCAGCGATATTCATAAGAAACAGTGGAGTAAGAGCGAAATTGGACTACTGCAAGCAAGAAGATATTTCCAGAACCTTCTCCCCCCACCAATCTTCATAAACACTTTCAATGAAGATCATGTCAACATTCTACTTGGATACTTCAGAAACGCTTATGCTGCCATCAAAAAGGAAGCTAAAGATCCAGAAACTGACACTATCATGACAACAGCACTCTCGGATGCTATCGGAGGCTACCTTAAAGTATGGGTCCTACCCGTCGCAAAATTAGACTACTACGGAGGTACGATCTCACAAGGCAACGTTGTAAAATTATTCCAGTTTTACAATGAAATAAAAAGATACTTAGACACCAACGGCGATGGATGGCGCAAACCTGATGAGAGGATCCTCAATTCTATGACAATCAACGTTGCCCCTCTTCAATTAATGACCAATACCAGAAGTATGAAAGACCCTTGTGATCATTTAGCTTACTTTGAAAAGACCGCAACAGGCTTAAGTATACCAGTCCCAAACGTGAATTGGAATGACAAGTCAAGCACGATGTTTGTACCTCTTAAGAATGTATCACTAATACTGATGAACACTCCAGATACGGCTCATAATCTTATTAAATACTACGGTGCAGCAAGAAGTTGTATTCAAAACAGTAACCCTAAAGAACAGGAAAAGTTTGACGAAAAATTCCAAAAGTGGTTGATGGAAGATGTTGTGCCCCACTTAAAAGATGAGAATTTGTATCTAGCGTTAGGTAGTGTTCTAACTTTAGTTAACAGGACTCGAGACCTTTGCAATGGCGTCTTAGACTTATACGTGACCAAATGCAACGCCAGATGCAAGCCATTGAAGCCACCAAAAATCAACATATGTGATATATCATGCAAAAAGATGTGGATTATAATTATAATACTGTTTATCGAAATAGCCTGGTGCGTACCAGCATTACTTTTTATAATATGCTCTAAAAAGTTCCAAAAAAAAGACTGTAGCAGCAACGTCTATCTATTTATAGACAATGATAAAAAGGATAAAGATAAAGCAGAAGCAAAAACAACATGCTGTGAGGATACTTGTTCGGCATGTTTAGAGAATGCTCCAGACTGCTCACAAGTAATTCGTAAAACAGTGTACAGTAATATGGAGTTTATAGGCCAATGTCCCTCTACACAAAAAACGACTACCGTTGGAACTGGAACCGTAGCATGTCAAAAATTTCCCCCCAAAACGTGTTTAGACGTTTGTGAAAGTATTGAAACTAAAACTCCTGAAACATGTGAGGTTTCGAAAAAATCTTCTTTAAAAAAACCGTCATCTACAACATTTTGTGACCCTACACAAGTCATGTCCCTAACGAGTGAGGACCATTTCGGGTCGAAACATAGTGGAACAAGCTGTTTGACTGTTAGGTCAAGAGGTTATCCACCCGTGGTAGACATTCCATCAAGGAGTAAAAAAAAACGGGATAGAGATGTATGCAGAAGACACGACGACCGTAAAAGATCTGATGACTACTTTAAGAAACCTAATGAACGCAGACGATCCGAGGACTGTATAAAACTTTTAGAACGTTCACAAGCTGAAGAACGTAGGAAACTACGAGAACGAAGACAAGCTGAAGAATTTAAGAAACTACAAGAACGAAGACAAGCTGAAGAATGTAGGAAACTCGAAGAATGGAGACTAGCTGCAGAATGTAAGAAACTTAAAGAACGGAGGCAAGCTGAAGAATATAGGAAACTTGAAGAACGTAGACAAGCTGAAGAAAATAGGAAGCTTGAAGAACGAAGACAAGCTGAAGAATGTAGGAAGCTTGAAGAACGAAGACAAGCTGATGAGAATAGAAAGCTTGAAGAATGTAGGAAACGTGAAGAACGAAGACTAGCTGAAGAATGTAAGAAACTTAAAGAACGGAGGCAAGCTGAAGAATATAGGAAACTTGAAGAACGAAGACAAGCTGAAGAAAATAGGAAGCTTGAAGAACGAAGACAAGCTGAAGAATGTAGGAAGCTTGAAGAACGAAGACTAGCTGAAGAAAATAGGAAGCTTGAAGAACGAAGACAAGCTGAAGAATGTAGGAAGCTTGAAGAACGAAGACAAGCTGAAGAATGTAGGAAGCTTGAAGAACGAAGACAAGCTGAAGAAAGTAGGAAGCTTGAAGAACGAAGACAAGCTGAAGAATGTAGGAAACTTGAAGAACAGAGACAAGCTGATGAATATAGGAAGCTTGAAGAACAAAGACAAGCTGATGAATATAGGAAGCTTGAAGAACGAAGACAAGCTGAAGAATGTAGGAAGCTTGAAGAACGAAGACAAGCTGAAGAATATAGGAAACTTGAAGAACGAAGACAAGCTGAAGAATATAGGAAACTTGAAGAACGAAGGCAAGCTGATGAATGTAGGAAACTTGAAGAACGGAGACAAGCTGAGGAAGCTAGGCTATCCGAAGAAATGAGACAAGCCGAAGAAGCTAGAAACTTTGAAGAACGTGCTCAAGCTGAAGAATGTAGGAAACATGAAGAACGGAGACAAGCTGAAGAATATAGGAAACTTGAAGAACGGAGACAAGCCGAAGAATTTCGAGAACTTGAAGAACGCAGAATTCTTGAAGAATGTCGGAAACTTAGGCAACTTGACGAATGTAGCATATCTGATGACAGTAACAAATTTGATGGGCTTAGAAAACTCGACGAGCCTAGACAACATGATGACCTTAGAAAATTTGACGAATCTATGAAACTTCAAGATCGCAAAATACGCGATGAATGTTTTAAGTTTGAAGACCGCAGGAAATTCGATGTAGATAGAAATCAAGATGAAACTGAAGATGATGAATTTGAGAAGCTTGAAGAGCGCAAAAAACTTGAGGAACGTAGGAGACGCAAAAAAGCTGAGTTTTGTAAATATCTCGAAGAAAAAAAAAAGTACGACGAATGTAGAAAGCTCGAAGAACTGCGAAAGCTCGATGAATGTAGAAAACTCGAAGAACTCTGGAAAGTCGATAAATTTAGAAAACACGAAGAACTCGAGTTTGATATCCATGAATGTTTAGATTTCGATGAAAGTAGAGAATACGAAGAATGTAGAGAATTCGATGAAAGTAGGAAACCGAACAATTTTCAAATATGTGACGGCAGCTGTTTAAAAGCTGATGATTCTTGTATAGTTAACGAAGTTAAATATGACAACTTCGAAACTGGGGGAGATGATGCAGAAGATGACTACATTGATTTTGATGAACCAATGTGCTGTAGACAAATCGATACTCAAGAACATCCCTATCCGGCTATTTGTCCATGTCCCGGATGCGTTAAACGGAGTTCTAACGATTCAGATGTAACTTGTTGTCCAATGAGTCTTACCGATATGCAAAATCCATCGGACAAACAAATTGACGCAAAGACCACACGTTTTAGAGTACAAAACGAATTAAAGACAAAAGGGGGGAAAGGAGAATCAAAATTTTGTTCGCAACAACCTTACCTGGAGATTACAATTGATAGGCCTGGCACAGAGATTTGCGTAGATATGAGCCAGTGTAGAACACATTCTTCACCATACAGGCCAAGCAAGATTCCGAAACCTGCTGCCTGTAGCATCATACAGGCATCAGGAAGACAGTCCACCTGTCCTAGTCCTGGAGACAAACACAAAAGCTTAATTCCTCAGCTCAAGAAGAAAACTGCTGATGACTTGGAATTAGCACGGTGCCATTGTACTAAATCAATAGAGAGCAAATTAAACGGTTCATTTTAAACACAACTTATTTACTAATTTTTAGTCAAGTTCGATCAGAACTGACTATTTACTGCGTGACGTTTCAGAATAAAATTAGCTTTGTTGTAGTTCATATTGTACTTTTTAATTTTAGTTGTTATGTCCTTATTATAATTATGATACTGATAATATTATTAATATAATTGGTTTTTAAGTAAAACAAATATTTTACTTCACTCCTGTAATGTTATTCCGACAGCCCGAAAGTCTGACAACCACTCTTACCCCAGGCTATCGTTATACCTAGTAACTGGGTTGTGGAGGTCAGATAGGCAGTTGCCCCATGGAAAATACTGGTATTCAGCTCAGCCATTAGTTTGGAAGCCGACTCCTACATGGTTGGGAAAAGACTAGACAGATGATGAATGCTATTCCCACTTTGGCAGATTACATACATTTTGTCTTATAACCGAACACATTTGTAATTCTTTGTCTCAATGATTACTAGATGCTTTGGCTACTTTAATTCAGTCAATAAAATTCTTTGAAAAGGCGACCTATGCAATTCAGGGCCCCATTATAAATCAAAGCAATAACAAGGTTCTTTTACGTGTGCTCCTTCAATTACAGGAGACCACAGCATGCACATATAACTAAGTGTAAACACGATAAACATGAAGAAAACAATGATAAATGATGAAAAATAATTTATGAGATTAGAGAAAAAAAAAGAAAAAAACATGTCAAGATTGAGCATTAAAATAACGATTGTATAGGATAAAATATAAAAATATGAGACAATACATGATTAGATTTAAGTAAAGTAAAATAAAAATTAAAAAATTAACATCGTTTGTTTTTTAAACAATGTAACGTGTGTGTGTAAGGAATCGAAATGTCGTATTATGTATGTTCCAAGACAATTTGTCGATATTATTATTACGATAATAGCAGAATTCGTGTGTGATTGACGTGGTTACGAGTAAGAAATCGTTAAGTGGTCATAGCAAATTCAGGCCCAGGAGCCGAGTATATAACATAACTAGCATTTGCCCGCGGCTCCGCCCGCGTGAATACCAGTTATCGCGTAAAAAAGTAACCTATGTCCTTCTCCATATTCCAGGCTATATCTCTGCCAAATTTCATGAGGATCGGTTTAGTAGTTTTGACGTGAAAGCGCGACAGATTAAGGATTTCTCATTTCACCATGTCGTTTTCACAACAGAGGAGCCCACTCCACACAATTCCCAGAGTACTACACTAATCACTGTGACGAATTTATTGGCTCGGTCCGGGTGAATTAGAGGGGATCCTGAGTTATTGCATATTTTGGCCAGCTCAGGTGGCCGGCCGGACCGCTAATCTGTCATTACACCGCCCCGCAGCCCACTTGCCACTTTTCGAATTGACTGTACTCGACTTTGGTGTGGTTTGCTTTGGATTGGTGTGTGGTTGGTGTTTCAGTAAATTTTATACCGGTATTGCGTGATTTGTGAATAGCAAAACATGAAAATCATTGGTAAATTTGTATTGTGAGTAAATTGTTGAATAAAAATGTTCACACACACTTGTACACTTACGATCGAAAGAAACCCAACAGTAATAGGGTATTTTACTCTAGATGAGAAAAAATCTAAAAATATGTTATTGAGATAGATTAGACAAAAAGCAGTCGGAAAATGTTGGTTATTGTTGGTTTTAGTTAATGAAATATTAAAATAAATTTTATAATGCAATTCAAAGATTTCAGTTTTTTTTTATCTGTTTTTGAACACCATGAAATAGTGGCAGCCATGCTATTACGTCATACCGCTATTTTTACTAATCAACTGTTGTTCAATAAAAGTACAAAAAAAACTACGTATTTCATACTGCCCGTTAAAGGGTTAATGCATTTTTATGGCATTTATCGATTCAATAAAAATGTTCAGTTTTTTTTAATGGTTTATTATATTAGCATTTTATAATCTAATTAAGACACTTTTCAGAAATGGGTGTAATACCCTATTATAGTTTTCTTCCTTTCGAAGGAATTTTTTTATCATAAATAACCGTACGCAAAAGACGTGCGACTGTGCGATGTGTGAACATGGAATTGCGGACATCAGCCCGTTAGTTCTATCTATACCTACGACTACGACTCAATCAAATTCAATCTGTCTAGCCTTTTCTCCGCTATGTTAGGGTCGGCTTCTCTTTTGTAAGACTGGTTTGTCAAACATCCAAAAAGGTAATATTTTTGTATAACATTATTATTGTATTATTAAATTCAACCATAATTCATTTAAAACTTGATACATCCAGTTTTAAATGAATTATGGTTGAATTTCGACCACTGCACACTGGGCGACCAATAGTAAACATAATTCTACATTTGGCGCACGTTTGGACGGACGTAAAAACATCGCGCACTGGATTTGCAACGCTCTGCAAGGCGCCGAGAATTTAAAATCCAACAGTGTGATTTTTCGTCACGCTGGAATGCACTCTGTTAGATTCTCAACGTTCGACTCAACACTGAGAGTTGAAAATCCAGTGCGCGTTAAAATCCTGTCGCGATATTTTGTCGGTCCGTCCGAACGTGGGCTTAGTTAATAAAAAAAAACACTATACTTATGTATGAAGTTATTTATAAGTGATTTTTTTAAGTCTTCTCTAAAGTAGTAGCAGGGTAGGTAAACCTCACCTGTACAATTAATTTTCACGAATCCTCAGCATTTTCAAGGGTCTCTCTCTCAAAATCATAAACACCTAAACTCATTTACAACTAAATACAATTCTTCAAGACCACGGCTTAGGGTGACTAGCCCGCAATAAATACTGGACGCAGTAAATTGGTAGGTACAGTGTTGTGGGATTACCACATTTACCACCAATTGTCCGGATAATCCCCGATCGACAGGGATTATCGGACAAATTGTCCTTGTTCTTGGCTAATTTATGGTCACTGGGTGTGAGGTGATTGCAGACATCTGTACGGAAAATAAAATAATGATGGTGGATTATGTATTGTGCATTGATTTGTTTGAATAAATAATTTACTAGAGGGCTGGTCAAAATAGGGTATTACTCCCATTTTTTTAAGTGTCTTAATTAGATTCTAAAATGCTAATATACCACTAAAAAAATACAACATTTTTATTACATCAATTAGTGCCATAAAAATGCATTTAAATTTTACATTTTCATATTTCGCGCGTAATTTGACGAAAACGCTAGACGCAGTGGACGCCATATTGCTCTGTAGGTATGACGTCAGTTTACTGTGTAAACAAATGTGCGGATATTTTGTATGATCATTGCTTATAATTTAAAAAATGAGTTATTATTCTATTTATCGTTGGTTCGCTGTTCCTGAATGTAAGATATTATTTCAATAAAAATTACTTTGGTTACGAAAATAAGAAGAGCAAGTACAAAGTTGTTGAGTTGATTGGTTTATACAGCGGTACGACGTAGTAACATGGCGGTTCAAAAACAGATTAAAATTAATTACACTGATTTTTTTAAATTGAATTTTAAAATTTATTTTGTTATGTCATGAACTAACATTTTCCGACTGCTTTTTGCCTAAGCTATCTCTTTAATATATTTTTAGATTTTTTCTCATACAGGGTAAAATACTACTATTTACCCGGAATATTGAGAGTAAAAAAACTAGATAACAATCCGTGGTCGAATACCACCTAAACAATGAGTACATTGTAACAGTAGCAAGCGATCATAAGCTATATGACAAAATGGCATACGACCACGGCTTTCAGATGAGAAAAGGGCTTTAAACCTATTCGCCTCCCCCCCTATCCATATAAATATAGGTATAATCATGCGACGCCATTTTGAAAAAAAATCAAAATGGCGAGACAGTTTCACAAATGTTCACAACAAAGCCTCCCGTCAATGTAATTTAGGCGCCAAAAAATCCTAGTTGCCCTCTACATTTATGTGTTCGTTTTCTAAATATACAGGATAAGTTTGTATCCAGTGCGCAAACTGTAATGTAACCATGAATTCAGCATATCATTCTAGACCCCCCTAGCGCAGAAATTTTTCGTCGATTTTACAAAAAAAAAATCAGCTCTTTCATAGAAAAGTGCAATACCTATGCGGTCAAAATGTATGAAACAGCTGATATATTTTGTATTACCGACGAAAAATTTCTGCGCTGGGGGTCTAGAATGATATACTAAATTCATGATTACGGTTTGCGCACTGGATAAAAACTTATCCTGTATACAATAAACACCACGACACTTACACAGTCAGCATTAATACCAGCCGAAGTCACATTTTAAACAACAGTACATAACCCAATATCCTCAAATCAATTCAACATAAATTGAAACACTTAATACTAAGAGATTATTGCGTCCAAATGTAATAAACATAATACTTCAGGGCTGGTCGAAGTTCAGTCCTGATTTATAGCTCGTCCACAAACGGACTGCGGACCCGGGTTTATAATGTCCAACACTAATCCCGCTGATAAAGCACTTCGGGTCCGTTTTGTAAAAGTATGACAAATAATTGCCGGGTTTGTTTTTCTGGGATGATGTGTAAAATAAAATGGTGAGTAAAGGTGTGTCCACACTATAAAACATATCTATCAATCTAACTAGCCTGTATGGTCCTGGTCCTGTATGCAGGGCATTGGCCTCTCTCTTCCATAAAATTCTGTCTTTTGCTAGTAGTTACTGGCCAGTCCTTTCGGAAGGAGTCAAGGTCGTTCCTCCATCTTCGTCTCGGCCTTCCACAATGGCATATGAAACATGACATGTAATAAAACAGTTTTATAACATGTTTCAATAGAGAGGTTAGCAATGTTAAACAATGTGGATGTGTTATACACCGTGAAATTTAAATGGTTGTTTTCCCGCGGCAGAACAACTTGCCAGAAGGAGTATTTTCGAAGCATAGAGTAAAAGTAAAAAAAATAAGATTTTTTTGTTTTAAATAATTAAAAAAATATTTATCAACTACGATAAAACACTACTCAATAGTAACACTAGAGGTAACTTGTAGGTACTACTCGAATCACACGCACCTCCGACAAAGGGAACAGCGATGCATAAATGTTCAAAGCAAAATAAACTGTCGCACGTGTTTTTCACAATGATGAATCTGGCATTTTTTGTTTCTAATATTTTATTTATTTATAAAACGATTGTATTACCATAGACAAAACCATTTCGCTGCGGGAAAACAACAATTTAAATTTCACGGTGTATAACAAAAGTTCCACATAATCTGGACCCACGCACCCTAAGACTGTATTACCACCAGAGATGTGCAATGGGACCACGCCGGGAAGATGTGAACGGTAATAAAAAAAAAAAAAAAAAATTGTTTATTACCACAAAAATTCAGTACATTGCACTGTGTACAAATTAGAGATCTTATTTTAGCATTAGGTAGGTAAGTACAGTAGTACGGTACGGTAAGCTACGAAACTATGTGACTGTTTCTGTCTTCCACAGCTATAGGTCTTGAACAGTGGCGGTACCTTCATAGAAGCCGAAAAGCCCAGCTTGCCCTAATAAAATTGTAATTATTATATTTACGAGTAGTTATCTTCGTATTTATAGGTTTTCTAACCAAAATTATGATAATGGTGTTAGTAATACTAACAAACATGAGAACATGAGCCAATCCCTTAGCTGTTTTTAAATAGTAAAAAATCTATCGGCTTGCCTTGATTGACCCCTAGGCACGCCACTGGTCTTGAACAGCATCAGCTATCTGCCAGTGTAAGTTCCGTCTAAAACGGTCGAACCATTACGGAGATTAGCCGAAACAAACAGACAGACAAATAGATAAAAATAATTAAAATTGTTTTTTTTTTGTTATAATAAAATTTGTGATTTCTTACGCATTTAGTAAAAACCTGTTATTTTTATATTACACACAAACACTTGAATTTTATTTATTTGTAGGTGGTATAGATGAATAGATAACTTTAAATTTAGGAAAAACCTAAGGAAAGAAATCAAAATCATGAATTTTTAATATTTTTAGCAACAATCAAAACAAAGCATTTACCTACCCCCACAAAAAGAGTAATGAATTTATGAAGTCATCTTATCAAGACGCAACAAAAAGAAGAATATCTTAAATTAACCCGTTGACAACCCCGCAGTCAACCCCCTGTCGGCGACTTGTGGCCATAACTTAAGGAGCCCCTTGTTCACCGAAACCCAAGATTTTACACTGATACCGTTCTGTAACCCCTTATCGTGCTGATGGAGTGCAACCAGGAATGGAAGAGGCAGGATAAGAAAAGGTATTTGTGGTTGTAGTTTGATGGGAGATCCTGATACCCGACGGTCTGTAGTTAGGTTAGCTATGATGCTGTTTAAGGCCACGAAGTAAGGAAATTCGTTCGAAAACAGATTATTAATACAGCCCGCATGAAATTTCTTGCACCGCCGACACCCCGGCGCATCGCATCTCCTTTCCTCGCTATTTTTTTGTTGTCACTTGGCGTTCTTTCTGCCTTTTTTTTTGCTCGACTTCTATGGGTCTGAACGTGATGTTGAGTAGCCTATAGTCTTTCTCAAGAATTGGGTTATCTAATGCAAATTTTTTTTTAAAATCTGACAGGTAGTTCCACAGATTAGCGCGTTCAAAGAAACAAAAACACATGTGGTATTTTTCTTATCTACGATGAAAAATTATGGACTAATTAAAATGTTTATAAAATATATATAATTTGAATTGACCAAAATGAACTAAACACCTATATATCCCAATCTCATCTTACTATAATCGCAGTAAACCACGAACTGCCACAGGCCGCCATTCACACCGTCGCCAACGATTCCGGGTAAGCAAATAACTCTTAGTTTCTAATTGAAGCAGATAGGTGTCCCAGTAATTACGGCGGTGTAACAAGCTCCCAGGGGATGGCTGAGATACCGCCAAGATACCCTCCCTTACCAGATGCCGCGTGAAAAACGAACTGCAAGATAAAACGGTCACGTACAACGTACCTTGGATTTGTTTTAGGAGAATACGGAATTAGGGGTCGGGAGAATTGCATGTTCAATTGTTTTTAGAGTTTTGATAAAGTTTTAGGACGAATTAGGGACAGATGCTACATACTAATTTGCTGATACATACTATGAACCAGAATCTTATCCTATTGCTTCATAAGTTCGAAAAATTAGTCTGCTTATAACGTTAATAATGCAATGAATGCTGTTGAACTGTCAAAATAAAAGCCAGTCCTACTGTTAGTATTATGCAATTACCCCGCAGGTCAAAAGACGAACGAAGACTATATTTGAAACAGTACTGTGGAAGATCGGACGAGCCTCCAAGTACCGGGTGTGTAAAGGATATAATAATTAAAATGTCATGGGGCGCTTAAACTGTGGGAATCCACGTTTATTTCAAGAGTTTAGAAGATTATCAGACGCTTACAAAGACGCGCCTGTCCACAGAACACTATTACTCCTAGCGGAGCGCCTGTCATTAGAATGAAAGCTCACAGTATACTATTGTAGTCTTTGAAGCTCACGGAACAAAACTTGTGTAAAATTATTTGACGTTCTTATTTTAGAACTCCCTCAATGTTCGAACATAGACACAGCCCAATCATCGGCTGCCAGCACATGTGTGAGGTTTTTCAGTAAGTAAATAACCTCTACAGTACCCTACTATGAGTAGCATTGTGGAATACAACCTTCACAAGGTCATCGGTCGACCTTGTGTGGGAGGCCTTCCCACTCTACATCTTCTGGAACGCATTCGCCACTACAGAACCTTTCGGGCCCATCGGCCATCTGTTCTTCGAGCAATGTGCCTACCCACTGCCACTTAAGTTTGGCAACTCTTCGGGCTAACAGTGGTTTATAACTAGCACATACCCTTTTCTTACGATAAAAACTTTTAAAAACCCAATCTCATAGGATTGACAACTTTTTAATAAAAGAAAACTCACACTAAGCCTGTCTTGTCTTCGAACCGTGAATCCTTTAATAATTTCATCAAATTCCTTGAAGCAACCAGTTACGGAATCATCGGAGCAAAAGAAACAAACACGTATAATTACTTCTCAGCAAACATCTCGTGAATTTCTCTATTTATTGAGCTCCCAATGTCAACTAACCAAATAAGCAAGGAATTTTAGGAGCACACCGACTATTTTGATAAGACCCCTCTTTTTCCACACCTTGCCTTTTCAACTGTATACTTTGTTGGCGGGGGGAGCTCAGGAAATAGTTGTTGATGACAAATTACACGGTGGGGGAGTTAAACAAATTAATCACGGAGTCCAATTTAGCGGAAAACAATGTGGGGCGATGGGATGGTCGGATTTTGTCATGGTACACCATGTCGAGTGTGCTGTACTCGCGAGCGAGATAAATTGGAAACTGTCTAAGGAACTGTGAGAGGTACCTACTTACTGGTTTTCTGTAGGTATTTAATATAAGATAGTTGAGTAAATAGCAATGACCTGAATGGTGCTGATCCATCCGTCATGTTCGTGAACGGGCTGCGTCCATCAGTGAAGACTGGTCATATCTTTTTTTTTTTTTTTGTGGGTGGGAAATCATCAAATGACTTCTCCCGCTCTGAGTGGAGCAGGAGGGCGTGTCAGACTTTTACTGACTAAAACCCACCCATGTTCTCTCAGCTGCCCGTGTGCCAGAGGCCGCGGTATCTCTTTCGAACAACCCGCACCCCTGGCAGGCATCGGCCCTTGCGAGCCCCACCAGCTGCTGCTGACGTCTCCCTGCGACGGGTTAGCAGTGGCCCCGCCGCCTACCACTTTTCGGCCGCAGGGGATAGGGAGAGTGGCCAACGCTATACCGACACTCCTCTTCCCCTGCGGCCCCACCGCGTCCGCCATCAAACGGTGGCGGCCCCGTCCAGGCCACGGAAGGGAAGAGCGCTACTCAGAAGTACCGGCACTCCTCCTCCGCGGCAGCCTGTAACTCTCAGCCGCGATGCCTCCCATTCGACATCGCGACCCGCCTCAGCTGCGATGCACCTCACCGCAACCTACTTTATGGCCGCTACGTCGTCGGCTTGGAGGCACAAGCCCTGACGAGCGGCCCCACCTTGGGGTTCCTCTTCGCTTCACCGTGGGAGGGTGACCACGGTTACTGAGCCCCCCCGCAACGACAATGTGGGAACCCCACTGGGGGGGGACTGATAATCTCTTAGCTGCCACAGCTTATTTTAATTTCTGAATTGTTTTTTTTTTTGTTTTTATAACGGAAGCTTTAATGCGCACATCTTTCTACATCGTTCTCACATGTATAATTTCCACAGGAATGACGTCACCCATTTTTGTATTAATATGTCATCTCCGCTCTTCTCAGCGGAGCGCTTCTCTTCAGCGTAGTAGGTTATCCATAGGTATGGATAACCTACTACGCTTTGAAATAACTAACTAACCAACTAGCTTCCTCCGCTGGGTCCGCAAGGGCCATGCGTTGCCTGCCAGGTGTGGGGGTTGTATGAAAGAGACACCGTGGCCCCTGGCCCATAGACAACTGAAGGAACACGGGGGTGGGTTTTAGTCAGTAAAAGTCTGACACGCCCTCCTGCTCCACCCAGAGCGGGAGAAGCTATTTGATGATTTTTCACCCTCAAAAAAAGAAAACTTACCTGTAATTGGTTTATTTGAAACAAAAAGAACAAGTTTTGAGTTGATAGGCATGAAAACACAATGTCTCACAAGTAGTACATATTATATTAAATTAGATTGTTTAGTGCGATTGCCAAGTCAATCTATTTATTTAAAACATAAAAGATTTTTAATATTGATATGGTCACTATAAGATGTTGTTAGATTAGCTAATTACGTAATAACTTAAGACAGAAGGTCCCATAAGTACGGACTGAATAAATCAACCGACTTGTTATTATATGGATCTCTGGAAGTTTTGTTTTTGATGGCATCTCATTTCTTTTTGTAGGTTATACATATACCTACAGGTACACTGATTCATTCACTGCAAATATTACTTTGTAATCCTATATATTTATATGGGATTACAAAGTTATTTATGCAGTTGGTGTATCTAGAAAACTGGACCGAAATTGCAAAATATTTTAGTTTTTCCTTAATTTATACACTAAACACTAATTATATTCTAAATTTGAAGTTTCTATGTCTACTAGAAGTGCCTTAGAATTTTGATGATCGGTCAGTCAGTGAGTGACAAAATTAAGAACTTTGAATAGTTATAATTCTTAAACTACTAGTTCAAATTGAATGACATTTGAAATATACCGTGTTTATACAATGCTTGCTTGGTTACTATAAATACAGGCTTCTAGTTTAATCCACAACGAAGTTATAGGGGATCGAAAATGGCCTGAACTGCTTCGAGAAAAGGATGGTAACGGGCAACGGCCGTGCTTTTTTTTTGCTCGACTTGGCGGGGGCACTGCCGTGCCCCCTGATTTTAAGGCCCGTTATAAATCGGCAATCCCTTTGATAGAAGTCAAGTTCAACGGAAATAATTTCCCACGAAAGCTAGCACATTCGAAATGAGTATTTTCGGGTTACAAGGTAAAAACTCCTAACCTAGATAGTTTGGTTCCGAGTAGCCTACTTTAATTTTAATTAAGGCTAAAAATGCCTGCAGCATATTTTATAGAAATGGCATTATGCCTAATAAAATTATTCCAAATGAAATTCTGCCATCTTCACAGTATGCCAAGTGAAACTGTACCAAATAATCGTCGCTCTAAATAAAAGTTATGCTAAACGAAATTATGCAGAATGTTAACTTTGCCTAAGGTAATTATGCCAAATAAAATTCTGCCATCTTAAAAGTATGCAACTATAAATTCGGACATATAAACATTCGGCCAAACAATAAATATACCTATTTAAAAAAAATATGTCTTAAAAATATTGGTTTAAAGAAGATTATGCCAAGTGTGTTATGCTAAATAAATTTCGGAGCTTCAAGATTCTGCCAGATAGAGGAATCCCAAAAACGCCATCTTTACCTCTTCTAAATGACAACAGTCATCTTTCTACTACTTCTGAATAATATTTTTCTACTAAATAATTCTAAACGAGCCTAACAAATCTGTATTCCAACAATTCGAGCCAAGTCTGGCGGTAATGAATCTCATCCTGTTTGTCAGCGGGATACAATAAAACTTGCGTCTTGGTTAAGACCTGCTTAATTTGTATTTCCTGCTTATGTTTATATTAGTCAAGCTTATTTCTTATAGGTGATGACCTACAACTGGCGGACGGTACTGACTGCCAGCCAGTTGAGCTTGTCTGAAGCTTTTTTAACGCCTTTAATCTTCTGTAGGTACTAATAGTATAGAGGTAAATTTTGTTTGTAAGTTAAAAGATACTATGACCTCTGAGTTTGCTCCGGCCTTCTCAGGGTAGTCAGTTAAGAAACGCCGATCTCATCTAGTTTTTAAATATGATGGACGTTTTAAAGTGTTTGTACACACCTACTTACAGCAATAAAATCAAGGATGTTTGATCTGTACAGACTTCATTCTATAAATGAAGGGAGTAGTAAAAGCTGTATTTATATTTAATTACACACATAGAAAACTATTCCATTGTTAATTTCCTATAACTACATATAAAAAAACAAAATCAAATACTTACTTATTTACCACACCTGGCGGAAGTCGGTGCTTCAACCAATGCGATAATTAAAAAAATATCGTCCGGAAGTAAGTTCCGCTCTGGTAGCCGCTTCCGCTTGCCATTGGCCGACACCTTTGACCCCACCCCACGTGAGAGTAGGCACACCCTACGGTGGGCACTCACGTGTGTTGACGTCATATATAGCCCTCCGTTTTAAGGGAACTTTTATTTATTACTAGCTGACCCGGTGAACTTCGTACCGCCATATTTTATTTCTCCAGTCGCAACTGGTAAAATCAAATCAGTTGGTCGATTGTTACGGCAAAGATCTGTCAAAGTCCGTCAATCACTTTTTGTATTAGATTGTAAAAAAATATTCTGATCAAATCTATATATATTTTTATAAATTTTCTTATATACAAACCTTTTCCTGACAATAAGAAACACATAAAAAAAGAATCATCCAATTTGGTGCAGTCGTTCGGAAGTTATGCGCATACATACATTTCGGCGATTCATTTATATATATATATAGATAGATAGATTAGTTAGTTTTGATTTTGGAAAAATTATAATTGTTCATTTGAAGGGGAAAAAGAATGAGCTGTTCGTTTACTTTCTCCATATGTGCCATGTAGGTAAGTGGATAGTATAAAACGCAGGTTACAGACATTGCTCGAAAAGCCGCTAACCTGAAGCGGGACCGGGCTGGCCACGTGTGCCGTATGCCCAATGAGCTGTGGGTCAAAATACCAGTAAGACGATAGTGGAACACTGAAAAACTATTGATTGTTACGAATCTTTCACATGCACGGTAGTCTTTCTTACTTCAAGTTTTATAAGTAGGTACAAAATAATCTTGCAGTTGTCATTTACCTGCCTATTTTCACCACGTTGAATTGCAACGAACGAATACACAATACAACACCCTAATTGTGGAACGCGCTATAAATCAGAATCTGAATCATTTTGAAGGACAGGTACTGCAAATCCATTGCTCCATACGTTCAAAAAATTTGTCTGCTCAACGACGTAAATAACGCAATGAATATTGTTGAACTGTCGAAATGGAAGGCATTTCTACCGTTACGCAATTACCCCTCAGTATTCAGAATTCACGATAATATTCTTAGTCTGCTAACATTCCCCAACCACTACTAATCGATTTCTACACTTCAAAAACCTTATAATAGAATTTAAAAGTCCATTTAAAAACTTTCCGAAGCGTGCGTTCAAACGTGCGAGAGATAAAAACTTCTTAGATACTTCAAACGTAGGGATATTCGGAGAGTGGTCATAAATCTGAAGTATTGATAAACAAATTAATAAAGATAATGATAGTGTAGCTTCATAATTCATTTCGAGATAAAAACTTGTAACTGTTAAAGCGGCTATTATCTATGGATTTTTGGACTTCGTAATATGTTGTCTATTTTGAGAACTTTTTTCTTCTACATGCAAGATGTATTCATGATCAATTTAAAAGCGGCTGACGCGGCTGTTTGTCATAATCACGATTATCAGCGTACAGTAGTCCCCTGCTGGACATAGGCCTCTCCAATTGCACGCCATTTAGCTTGATTCTCGGCAACTCTCATCCAGTTGCTACCAGCCACCCTGCGAAGATCGTCGCTCCTCCTAGCCTGAGGGTATCCTACCTGACGTTTGCCGATTCGCGGTCTCAACTCATGTTTGTCATACTGGATATTATTTGAGTAATGTTTTTTGACTGGCCTTTGCCCAGCAGTGAGACACAATGTAGGCTAATAAAAAAATGCTTTCTGAGAATTTAAAACGGCAAAAATGATAAGTTTAAAATTAAAAAAAAAAACAACACGTCACGCAAGCCATATCACCACGTTAGCCTGTCCGCAACGTGGTGATATTATCATGTCGGTGACGCGAACCCACAAGTTTTCCCCCTACCAAAAATCGCGACACAACGCGGCTAAATAAGTTTTCTCTTCAAAGAGAGAGATTACTCAGGTTTACTTAATTATGATTTCAGAAACGCAACTATCTGAACGTAAGTTTAACTTCTTGGTTCACTCAGTTAATTGCTAGCGTAACACGTCTGATTTCATTCTTACTAAAACTTTGAAAACTTAAACATGAGCTAAATAGTGTTACAACATGGCTATGTCCATCTTATCGAACACAGCAATTCCACAAGCTTTAAAAAACAGTACTCTATATTCTAGCTCCACTGAAAACCGAAATAACAAAAATTAGTTATTCGGTATGTTAAATGCTACACTAATGTCTTCTCCTAATTTATTTTAGCAAGGAAATAAACTCGTCCCTAATTGGTGGTTTAATTAATAACAAAAACAAGCAATTAGCACCAGTGCTATCTGCGAAATACGCTCAACTTTATGCCAATGTGAAATGTACGGAGCACGCGGCTATTAAACTATTCCTTATGGCACCGAGCGCATATTTCAAACAATTAGACGGTCCAATCGCGGCCAATTTGAGCCTCCGACGACCGCCATCATGTTACAGCGAGTAGTTAGCAGTTGGGCTTTTTGAAAATCCTCCTGTAACAGAAGCTTTATTAGCTACAAAAAAAAACGTCTACCAAGATCCAAGATAACGACTAAAGTGAAAAATAATTTTAATGTCGAAAGTTTTTGTATTTTCGTTTTTCTGTCACCGACTTCCGAAATTAAAGTTATTTTTCATAATTCGTATAGTTTCACTTGCTAAATAAATAACAGTGACAGGAAGTTATTATTATTTTAATGACACCATCAGCATACACTAAGTGGAAAAATATGTAGGTATTATTGAAGCTAACTCAAAAACCATTCATCAGAATTTGACCAAATATGTATGAGTGGTCTCATATAAAGTTCTCTCCGTTGTTTAAAAACAACGGAGTTAAAAGGTATTATATAAATACCTCAAAAATTAAAAATATTTGTCTATAGAAGATATACTAATATTATAAAGAGGTAAAGTTTGTGAGGTAAAGTGGGTGATCTCTGGATCTCCTGAACCAATTTTGAAAATTATTTTACCAATAGAAAGCCACGTTATTTATGAGTGTTATATATTAACCCGAAAAATTTATAGACTTTTTCGTGGTAGTCGGATTTACAAAGTGAGTCGGAGAAAAAACCACACTCATAATTTCATCACAAGTAAAAATGTTTACCGCCCAACGAAGTGGGCACGGATGAGCTAGTCCCAAATATATAAAAATAAATACAACCTAAATCCCGACTCCAAAAAAAGTAGGCGAAGTACCTCCTACTTTTTTTGAAGTCGTTTATAAAACAAAATGGTTGATTAAAATCTACCAAATACCAAAGTATCTGTATTCTTTCATCCCATATTTCCTGTATATAGAGTTAACAGATGGTCCATTGGTCCGTCAACGAAAACTTGTTTCATAAATGGTGATTGAGGTGGTGATGGTTCGACGTAAAGAATAGCACCATCCCGTTCTTCCCATGGTTGTCGTAGGAGGCGTCTAAGGGACTTACTAGAGAATGGGCAGCAGCGTTCAAGACGTCTTCCGGCTGAAATGATGATGATGACGATGATTGAGTTATACTTGATAACAAGTTAATCACAACTGTTCTGAAGAGAAGCCATAGAGAAGAAATATAAAGCGACAAGTATTAAAATTACAACAATTGAGTAGTCTTCTTATTTTTAGGTACTTGAAAACGCTTATTAGAATTACTGTACAAGAAAAGAGGTTTAGGCTTCCTTAAAATTACACCATATAAAACGCAATACCTGGGCATTCTCCAAAAATCCCAATTCCTAACTTGCCGACATCTATGACAACCACGCCGTACGTCCAGCGGCCATAACTCAATGAACAATGGGCAGCATTCTAATCCAGCCGGCAGTCCGTGGCCTGCCGGTCGTAATGAAATTCCCGGGTTATATGGCCCGGGGCAGGCAGGCCACTGTCATCAAAACAATTAGCTGGATTACTTGCTGACACCCGACAGTTGGTATACAAGTGCTTTGTGTTGCATAGATTTGTTGTAGATACAAGTTATTAGTGCAATATTTTTTTCAATATTCAAGGTTATTTTTTAGTCACCATCCAAATTTTTCAGGGTGATAGTACCCGTGAAATTGAACAACTTTCTCCAAGGAACATGGGTCGAAATATTTAAAAAAAAATCCGACCTCCCATACAAAATCGATCAACTGACTATTGATTTTGTATGGGAGGTCCGATTTTTATGGAGGCATGTTTCTTGGAGAAAGTTGTTTAATTTCACGTGTACTATCACCCTGAAAAATTTGGACGGTGACTAAAAAATCAGCCTGTATATTAAAATTTATTCATAAACACAGTTATGGTGGAATTCACTACATATTAAAATTTTATGGTGGAAGCTCTCGGGTAGCGCCGCGATTGCATTATGCAGGTCAGAGTGAGGCTATATGTATTTACAGAAGTATAATCATTAAATCATCAATAGGTACATCACTTTAAGTTCATTTAATTCCATTCAATGACTATTTCATAAAAAAGTCATTGGAAATATAGAAACAGAAAGTAGTGCATAGAAAAATAAATAAAGATAGAATAGCACAAAAGTACTGCTGATAAATACATTTTCACAGATCTGCGAGAGAGTTGGATACTAAATGCCTACGTTTAGTATCCAACTCTCTCGCAGATCTGTGAAAATGTATTTTTAAATGTAGTAGGTATGTAAAAACCTGTCTTGTTTTTTTTTGCCGAACATCTGGGAAAACCTGCAACGGAAAGGAAACGCTCTGCAGGCCTAGACAAAACACATTTCTGTGAGCGTTCACGCCAAACGCTACGCCAAAATGCACGGGAATGACATTGCCTGCGGAAAGATTATGTCGTGTCCTTTCCGTAGGTAATATCATTCCTATACATTTTGGCGTAGCGTTTGGCGTGAACGCTAACAGAAATGGTTTTTTTTATCTCAGGCCCCTGAGGTGTAAATATCCAGGGAAAACGCGACACTAAGCAGCCTCCGCGGATTATTTTTTGGTTGTCTGAGAAAAGTGGAAGTATGAAACGACTAACTTCGCCATACCTGAACATCATATATGTCTCCTTGACATATTATTTAGCAAGCGAATCAAATCAAATCAAATCAAAATATTTTATTTCACATAAACCTGCAAGGGCACTTATGAAACGTCAGAAGCTAGGTGCACGGTTCCAATTTGTCGCTTCCTATGGAGAAGAGCCGGCAAGAAACTCCACGGTTACTCTTTTAAAAATAATTGGGTTTTACAATGTTTTCAAATTACAGTGATAATAGGTATGGGAGGACAGTGCAGGCCTGTCAATAAGTACCAAGTACTTAGAGGAATGAAAATAAAGAATAGAAAATCATCTATAAATCTAGTCTGTAAGGCCTACAATGTTCTCCCATTCACAATATGTAAAAGAATCTACATTAGTAAGATCAACCTATTTGAATAAAGTGACATGATTTTCATGAGAATCACTAATAAAAATGTGGACTAAGCTAGTACCAATTCTTACCTATTTATTTACTTGGGCACCGGTTTTATTCATTAAGATATATATTTTTAATAATTTTTTAACATTGTTCCTCTCAACCACAGCACCTACCTTTTAATCTCTTCACCACCCTTGGTTGACTGGTAGAGAATATCTAAGGCATTAAGTCCGCCTTTGTACCTTTTGGTGTACGAAAAGTTTCAATTGGAAAACATTCTGCGCTTATCTCTAAGCATGACGTCTAATTCCTATTCAAATTACATCCATAATTACAAAACAATAATAGTTCTGAATGAATGAAGTTTTTCATTCAAGATATTGACGCGTGTGGCCCACCTTCCGTTATACTCATAATATATGCCTCAATTGAGGCCTCACTGTATATTAAATATGAATAATGATTGCCCAGTCGTTGCAGGAATACTAAACGCATTGCGATCTTCGTGTCATCATCACGTAATCATTAGCAATGCGACCTCATAAATTTTGAAGAGCAATCGTAATTGGTGTAAGGACTTGTCCCATTGTGGCACTGCGACATAAAAAGTGCAATATTCCAGTGTTTCATTGTTTTCTTCGAATTTGTAACTCAGTCCTACATTTTCTGAAGTTGTATTATTAACCTGACAACTAAATTGTTTTAATATCTTAACCCTAATTTAGCATTATATTATAACAATATTGACAGCGTTACGCAATTAGAGTGCAAAATTAATTTTATCTGCAAAGAATTCGTAAACAAATTTTTCGAAAGTCCTGATTCTTTTCTGCAGCAATACTACCTACCTGAAACCCCTTTTATTTCAAAAGATTTTTCTTTGAACTGAGTATTAACTCAGTTGAAAATAGGGTGGCTTATTTACTAACTAGTGACAAGGATATCAATCACAAGGCAAAGGTAATAAACATCGAGGAAAAAGAACCCAGATCGACTTAGCAAAAAAACATAGTTCACCGCTGTCTGCCGCGGTGAGGCCTTGTCTCAACTTATTTGTTCTGTCTGTTAATTTTTAACACTTGCATCTCTCTCACACAAACTCATATATCACTAGAAAGAAAGAGATGGGAGCACTTGTAATTTGCGCGACAATTAAACTGGATCGTTCACGAGAGATTTATACGCTCATTTGTAAATAATGAAGGCGCCACTCATTGTGATTGAAGCCCCATTGATGGCGACCTAACCACACCCCTGTGCGTAGGGCTGCTACCTGCCGCCGATCTTGAGGCTAACATTCCGATGATAAATTACTAGAGATGGGCCGACTATGACTTTGGCCGACTACCCGGCTGCAAAATGACCAAGTAATCGGCCGACAATTCGGCCAAGCAGATCATTGTTTTCGGTTGATTTCGGGTGACATCGGTAATGTTCGTGATTACGCTTTCGGCTCGTAGGTGCCGTTCGCGGCGCCCGACGACCAGGCGGAATTGTCAGGACATGTTTTTATTTGCTTTGCATTTATTGTATCGTTGTTTAAGTGCGAGCCGCCCTTTCTTACTATCCTATTCTAGATTGCACTGAAAGTAAACTGTAAAACTGATTCTATAATAAAAATAATAACAGTAAAGATTTCAATTTCATACCAATCACCGTCTTTTAAATTTTTAAGCATATTAAATACGAGTAAAAAATGGGCCAACTAGTCGGCGGTTTTAGCCGACTAGTCGCCGACTAATCGCCGACTACAAATATGGCCGACTAGTCGGTACATCACTATAAATTACCATACAACTTCTTTAGTTTCGTGGAAATCCTACTTACAAAGAAAGTTGTTTTGGATGTTTAGGTGTTTGCATGTTTGTTCCTCAATCACGCAAAAACGGCCGGATGGATATGAATGAAATTCAGCACACAGACAGTTTATAACATGGATTAGCATATAGGATACTTTTTATCCTGGTAGTAAGTTCCCGTGGGAAAAATTCCGGCCTCCACGCGGGCGAAGCTGCTGGCAAAAGCTAGTAAATAAAATAAATCTCATTCAGGCTGAAAATAATAAATTGAAGCACTGAGCATAAATTGCAGTTGGATACTGCAATTTATGCTGCCAATTGAAGCTGAACTTTTTCTTTTTCAGTGCACTCAAATATAAATGTGTACTGAATTTAAATAGGTCAATCTATTTGTAGGTCTTTTTCCAAAAATAATCACCAAATTGATGAGTGGCTTGAGAGGTATTGCGTCCTCACCTTCCACCTAACGCACGTCCTCACCAGACACGGTTCCTTTGGGAGGTTCCTGTTTTGGATAAGGCGGGAGGAAACGCCCGGGTGTTTCCATTACGAAGATCGCCCTGAGAACACCGTGGAGCATATGGTGGAGGTCTGCCCGGCTTGGGCGGAGCACCGCCGTGTCCTTGTGGAGGCGATCGGCGGCGGCAATATCTCGCGCCCGGCCCTGGTCCAGACCATCGTACGGAGCGAGAGTGCATGGGTAGCCGTCGCTTCCTTCAGCGACAGTGATGCTCGCAAAGAGGGAGGCGGCACACGTGAAGGAGAGGCAATATGCGCGCTCTCACGGCCCTAACCTCCGCAGGAGACGCCCTGGGCGTCGGAAATCCCAGGCTGATTCCCGGCCACCGTAGGCACGGGCTTGCGGACGGCGAGTAATGGGTAGCTCGCTGTCCGGTAAGGACCAAGCCCGGGTCGACTGCGCGTTGTGTTCCACGCGCGCCTCAAAGAGATGTCATCGCCAACTGGTGGGGTCCGCAAGGGCCGATGCCTGCCAGGGATGCGGGTTGTTTGAACGAGATACCGCGGCCCCTGGCACACGGGCAACTGAGGGAACACGGGTGGGTTCTAGTCAGTAAAAGTCTGACACGCCCTCCTGCTCCACCCAGAGCGGGAGAATTTATTTGATGTTCCACCATAAAAAAAGCCCTGGCGCTTCCACCTTAAGGTCGAAGGGTTTTATAGCAGAGACTCCAAGTTAAGTTCTCTAATAGAATAGCATTCCTCTCCCGTGCCAGCCCTATCCTAAGGCCAATTACTTAAAGTCAGTATGCAAACGGCCTAGACAACTACACCTGCTATTGTCTGTCGCTTAATACGTGGCGCCCTCTGCAGACTCTTACTGACAACTCTTATGAGCACTTTGTACAATTAGCAAGCTATTTTAATAAACACTTGGGAAGAAGGGTATTTCAGAGTAATTTACTGTAGCTTTTGAATCTTTTGAGATTGAAATTGTGAGGTGAGATCTTCTTTTTCATGGCGCGTGTTTATTTTGTTGTTGCAGCTTGTTTCTGTAAACATGAGTGCTTTAACTGTGCCCAGAGATTGCAGATTGAAAGGCAGGAAAGATAAATGTGTATTAGAAGAACAATTTAAATGTAGTAGATAGTGTATCTATGTAGGTCCTGAGACGTGGACGCTCATGCAGTACGCTTTTTATAGGCTGAGAGTAACACAGAGCCATGGACCGTTCCATGTTTAGCATCAGCTGATCGACTTCCAAACGTCGAGCTATGAAGACGTATGAACGTCTGTGATGTTGGAAAACGTATTATGGAACTCTGAGTTGGGCAGGACACCTGACACGGTGCAGTGATGACATGGACAAGTGGAGTAAGGACAAACAGAATGCCGTCTAAGAACTGTAAAACGAATGTCGGTCTTCATGATGATGATGATTTGATACTTTTTATCAAATCAAATCAAAATATTTTATTTCACATAAACCTGAAAGGGCACTTATAAAACGTCAGAAGCTAGGTGCACGGTTCCAATTTGTCGCTTCCTATGGAGAAACTCCACGGTTACTCTTTTAAAAATAATTGACTTTTACAATGTGAGGTGAGGTATCGAGGTTTTATACTTATACTTTTTATCAGCCGAAAGACGTCCACTGCTGGACACAAGCCTCCCCCAAAAGGGGAGGATTTGCCATAATCGTCATGCTTGACAGGCGGGTTGATGATCGCAGTGTGGTGGTAAAATGCATAGAGAACGCTTCTGCCCATTCTCTAGTAAGTCCCTTAGTCGCCTTCTACGACACCCACGGAAAGAAATGGGATGTGGCTATTCTTTTACGTTCGGCACCACACGGAACCCTGGATAAAAAGTATCCCTTGTGTTAATCCACATCCATCCTTGTGTAAACTATCTATGTGCCACATCCGTTTGTCAGTGAGTAATAAACATCCAAACACACAAATTTCCACATTAATAATATTATTAGGATACCAATCTATTATTGTCCTTCTACAGGGTACAGGGCAAGGGCTTCTTCTCATCCAGAGAAAACATGAGCATTGAAAACCACGCTTGCTCAAGACGTCGGCAATTTCAGACTGTTACAATATATTATGAAGTTTAAATTATTATCAGTAAAGAGGTATTTTACCATTCCGATAAAAGTTCATTAACATTTAAGGCTTCTTCAAACAGGCGCGACGCGACACTTGTAGAACACTTTCCATTAAGTTTTCATAGAAATTGTTCTACGAGTGTCGCGACGCGACCGTCGCGTCGCGCTAGTCTGCACGAGCCTTTATATAACAATGTTAACACACACCCAAATTATTGATGTTACCCATTTAATGTATTCTTACCTAACGTATTACACAATAATATAATACAATATGTAACAAAAACCCTGTTGTTCCTTTTAGGGACGTATACACTTACCCACAAGCACAACATTTACGAAGTTATAATTAAAAAAATAAGCATTGGCTAGTCGAGAGTTCAACATCAAATAACTATTAAAATCGACATATTCAAAAAAAATGTTAACAGTATCTGATTTTACAAGTATCCTTATTTCGCACAATAGACTACGAGCTTGGCGGCTTTCTTTGATCTAATCAAAATCAGTTAAATATTACAAATATTCATAATTAAATATTTATTATAATTATTTTTGTTAAACAGTTTTTATAAATGACTTGCTTTATTACGTATGTATACCGATTCTGAAAACGTGGGTAGAAGGAACAACAGGGTTTTTGTTACATATTGTATAATCGAATAATGAAATACTATGTTTCTTGCTTGGTAAATGTTGGTAAAGCATTGTTGCTAAATTGATATTAGATATGAGGTAAACTTATAAAGGAGTCCCATCAAACAATGTATTTTAAAAAAAATGCTAATTCTTCGACATATTTTATCGTAGGTATATTCTGATGAAAGAGCAATTTGGCTTATTTATTAGCTTACCTATTACAAACATTTTAAAGGAAGATTTGCAGCATTCATGCAAATACATGAGCAACTGAAATTAAAGTTGTACGTAAGATACATAGTTGAAAAAAGGGAAACAGATGCTACGCTCTACGCATTTTCGTAGCGCTACGCAATATTCTAAATCTAAAACCTTCTTGAACATTTCGAAAGTCCCCTAATTTGTTTCTTCTAAAGCCCGCGAAAACTTATCTATGGCACATTTACATTTTTGTTAACTGATTAATCCACAGATAAAAAAAGAACCAACCCTCTTTAAAAAATACCAACAAGGAACGAGGTGCGTATTCTCGAGTCAACAACGTCTTAAAACGATTACCGACAGTCTTCAAGGTGTGAAGGGGGACTGCGACACGTAAATCGCATTAGGTATGTTAAATCCCGGCCCTCAGGGGGATGTGAGGCGGTTGAGACGATATTTTTATTCGTATCGCTTACTTTCGTGATTATTGTTCGGCGGCCATTTGCATTGCGAGTTGTAGTTGGAGTCGACAGTTTTGATATTTAAAGATTTCGTTTTAATAGGTCAGTGCATAATGAAATTAAATTAAATTGAATCACATCAACAAAAAAAATAAGATAGATGGAGTCGACATTTTATATCTGATTGTGTGATAAACATTTAAGCATATTTAAAAATTATCCTAGTGGTCAAGTAACAATAATTGTTTACCAAGGAGCGTGTCTTTTTTTTAGCTATCGTCAAAGAATTGGTTTGTTAGTGAACCAAGCAGCCCTAAGCAGCCTGACACCTAATATTGAAAACATTGAGTAAGTAGTAACGTGATATTTAAACGCATTTCACTAATTACACCTAAATATACAAATCAGCTTTCAATTCATGACTACATTTAATTAAAGTTCAAGAATCCAAATTATTATTTCCTGAAAACAAACACAAGTATCAAAACCTCTCTACTCGGCTGCACAGGTGACATTTCCATGATTTTCCCGCCAAAAGCGTGACGTAAAAAAACCCCCAAGACGCAAAGCAAAGTCAACGACTCCGCAGAATGTCGGAAGTGAGTTTTTTATTCAGTTTTATATTTATACAGTCTCTTGTCTCTTGTCAATTTGGGAGTGTCACAGATCTTTTACTTACGACAATTTGACTACTCTTTGTTGTGAGCGAGTGCTTTGCTGAGAGTAGGTCTGTAGGCGCTTGGCAAATCGAGGAACAAGGAGGTATTCAGTTGTTGGTAGGTTGATTGATTCGTGTTTAAATGTGCTTTAAAAAAAGAAGTATATTATTCAATTCATTGATGTTGAGAGATTGTATAAGTCAATTAACTTAATAAGTCTTTGATTTGAAACTGAAGACACCTAGGGGTTTGCCCATGGATGTATTCAGTTTGAGCAACCAATCAAAACCTCAAACACGAAATTTAAGAGCAGATTAAAGTATTAATCAGAACATTTGGTTGGGTTTTAAGAAACCAAGCTACGATTTATCCTTAGTTTGACCAAAATACCATTTCAGACACTACTGTCAAGTGTTAATGAGTTAACATAATTACTTTTCTATTGTTATCAGACTCAATGAGTCTGCCTAACAGACGATGGGATAATATATAATCTAAATGATCCTTACCTACATAATCAGTCGTGGGACTTTAAAGGAGACTACTGTGACCTCTGAGTTTCTTCTCAGACTAGTCAGATAGGAAATGCCGACCTCATCTTGTTAAAAAAATATTATTGACGTGTAAAAATGTTTGTATAAATCTACCGACTTACAGTAATAAAATCATTTATCATTTGCTTTATTCAGAACGATAAGAAGGTATACCTACAACGAAATAAGCCAAAATAGATAATACAAAATAAAATAATCAACATTCTCATATCTCCCCTCAAAATACCTCTGACTCTGAGTGTTAGTTGCTGTTTTTATAAGTCTTCCTCGCTCAGATATGTACAGTCGACTACACGATTTCTTCACAAGCCCTTTACCCCTTTGTTCTCAATCGGATAGACGGAGCTCACCGTTTTGATCTGACTCACTGTTCATTTATCTTTGTCGTTTATTATGAATTAATTGAGCAAAAATATTTTTAGCTAGGAATGTGAAAGGTGATTTAATGTTTATAGTTGACTTGATTGGAGACATTTTGTGACTGTATATTAATGTGAGAATGTTATTACAAAAGTGACACTTTATTTAAGAAGACGAAACCCACAATAATACCTACCTGTATCAAACTTTAACTTAAAAGAATTGAGGCCAAAGAAATGCTGAAATTAGGCTACAAATAACCCGATCAAACATAGATACCTACTATTTATGCGCTGTTGGAACACCCCAACATCCAAACATTATTTGTTCGGAGTTATTAACATCCTTATTATGCAATCTTAAATACAATCTCTCATTATTTATTTATTTAGGTTAGCCAACAATTGTTTACACAATACATTAAAATAATTTAAATAATGGTACCTACGTTCATAAGTGCAACAATTACATAAAGGCTAACACAACATAGAGCCCCCTAAAATCCTACCTTACGTCCAAGCTGAACACCTGGCTACGTGGAGGGCGGACACGCGTACTGTACAACTGTACAAAATCTTATGCGGCTAACAAGGAAAGGTAACCCCTTTATGGAGTTTTGCGAAAAGCCTCAACAAAACGACAGTGTCCGTATCCAATCGCAGATACTGTTTAAAAATAAAACACAAACATATACTTAATCTACAACAAAACAAAACCCAAAAAGTGAAACAAACAACAAGACAAAAAAAAACACAACATACAATAAAAAATAATTATTATTATCATTATAATAAAAAAAATATTAAAATATATAATAATATTATGTATATGAAGGAAAAACGAAACAAAACAGCTCATTGGGCATACAAAAATCGGTCCACATCGTTGACAGGTGGAAAAGTGCGGAAAAGGCTGGCAGCCTTGCCACGTTCGGTGGCAATGCTGATTCTTCTCTCTTCAATCTTTAATCTAAAAATAGACCAGTCGTCTCTCGTACACAATCATCCAACTACTTGGCGATGCCCCGAAATACTCGATGAGCACTGTCTGGAAGCCCTTTGAGAAAAACGAACTCAGTTTCCTATAAATTATTATTGCAAACTGATTATTGATTCAGTTATTAAAATCTCAAGCCACTCTCAGCATTAACTATACTTACCCTTAAGATGTAAATGTCGCAGCCATCTGGTTTAATTAGCCAGCTAACTGGACGCAACGTTTAACCAGATGGCTGAATGTCGTGTAGTCATTTAGTTAAATTGCATATTAATGGATTTGTGATGTTTGGTCAGAGTGACAATGAGTTCACAAATTATGTACGACTAATTTTTACTAATACCTACCACTAAGCAACTAGTAATATTGAAATGTTTTTAAATAAAATAAAATAAAATTACTTAATTGCACACAAGAACGAAAAATAACATTCACGGTTTGCACTATTGACGCCATATTTGTTTTGGTGACTATTAACGCTGCAGTGGAAAAAACTGAACTAAATTTGAATCACGTGGCTGAGTCTTGGTCAGTCATCTTCAAAGGGCTGAGTTTCAATACGTCAATTTGTTAAACGTTAAATGATTCTAGTTCAATTAACTATCGGCCTAGACATCCAATAGGATGCCGGCGTTTAATGAACGGCCTAGGCGTCCAATTAGCTGGCTAATTTAACCAGATAGCTGCGACATAAATATTACTTTCATAATAAAGGGAACACCACCACACTCTCTAAGAATAACTTATAACAAAAGGAATAACTGCAGTAAAGCAAAACCGTCGTATTTTCCCATTTAATTTCTTGACTTAGCCACAGGTGCCCGTAATTATCTAAAAGAAAGGGTTCTTTCATGATCCCTACAATATCAACCTTCCATTTATAAAATAACCACCCTTATTCTATACAGCATTAAAGGTTATTATTCTACTGATCAAATGCCGCCAATACGTTCGTTGATATCTGGCATAACCAGTGTAGAATGATCTATTATACAGCCTCTTATCTCCCGTTTGATATCTATTTTTTATTGTTAAAGCGGGTGGAGGGGGGTCAATTTTAATTGGTTTGTATTTAATAGCATTTTCAGTACAAATCCCAAGTTAATAGCTGAGAGTGACGGTGTTCGTTATAAGTAATAGAAACCGCGATTTATTAATCTCGGTTTATTAGCGGTTCAGTGCTAAATATGGCTGAATTAGGACTTAAAGTTTCTTTATGTCTTTTGGAGACACGCCACACTGAATGTTGTATGGCTAAATGACTGATTAATTAATGGTGGTATGGCCCCAATTCTAGGAGACATCATTGAGAAGATATGTAGATATTGAAGGTTGGATCTCTTCATCAATCTCAGGATACCCATGAAGCTCTAAAACGAGCTTTGTACCTATATTACTTGGAACCCGTAATGCCCCTCTGATGAGGATAGGCCTCCCCTCAAAAATCTAACATTCACTGGCAGACGACATCCTAAACCACTTGGTGTAGAAGCAAACAATTTTGCAAAAGTTCCTTATAATAAAAGTTGGCTCTAAGAAAGGTATTTAATAATTCACCCCCTAAAGGGGTTGGATGAAAGTTTGTATTTTTGTCGATGGGAAATCCCATCGAGCACATAATGCCTCGTTTGCTATAAAAAAACTGAATACCAACAAGGCACCTCTACTTGCCTGTGACCTATACAATTCCTATTCCGTAAGACAAGCACCAGTTTTCCCCATAAGTTGACAAAAATGTCACCACTATAAAAGAGACCGCATAGATTTTATGTATTTGGCGCCCTTTGCGGAATCATCACCATATCGTCTGAAAGGTCGTGACCCCATAGCCAAATGTCGCGCCCTTTGCGCTTTGGCCCCATAGGAATACCATAAACATCGCCGCTAAACACAATTGTGTGAACGTCAGAAATGGTCTGAATGTTTGTCTATGACTGATTCAGGAAAGATTAAATCTATGTCTGCATTGTTAGGACTGGTTTACACGAATGATTATCGTTTGGATAACTCCATCATTAAAAATCCAGTGACGTTTACCTATTTATGTTTTGACAGCCATTCTTGAAATTGCGCTGTCAGGCTTCGGTTGAAATATAGTTTAAAATCCGTATCCAAAAATTAGGTATTTATTAAAAGAAACTAACAATGACATGAATTCGTGTGGTCAAGTAATTATCGGATAGTCGGCTCGCCCTGGTCTAATTCTCTATCATAGTAATGCAAATGTACATTTCATTCTCAGACCTAATAAAAACCTTTTTTATTTAGTCTGAGATTTCATTTTGACCTCACGACCTTATAAAAAGGTACACAATACTCAAAATAAACCGAAAACCTCATAATTTCGAAAATGGATTGCGTGTAATTCGAAATTTAAACTGTCCAATGTCGTCCCTAGCCCTGATGACGTATGGCACCCGTGGGGGTGATCAACTCCACTCTAGAGTGCCAACTTAACATTACAGTTAGAAATTTTGAAAATAGACTCTATACCTGTTGCGTTAAGGGTTTTTAAGTGGTAATAAATATTGGCAAGTAACTTGTTGTATGACGAATCTGTACTGTCAAGGAGCTATGCAATTATTAATGTGGTGTACGGTAGGTGGGTGACAAAGTCACATGTAGGGATTAGTGAACAAGTGTTGTGGGTGCAGAACATTAATCTCTTTGTTTTGTTTGTTTTGAGGGAACGATTTAACCTCGGAAACTGTTATATTGACAGACGTGCTTAGTTTTGAAATCGAAGCACCCGAGAAAGACTACTACTTCCGAATAAGTTCCGTTTATCTTCTTCGCCAGATACACTTACGCGCTTACAACTCGCTTACAACTTCTGTTAGGTAGGGTAAAAGCCGGATAGTTGCCACACTTTTCGAAATCACTCTTTATCTCTCAGAACAAAAACCAAAACAGTTCACTTGAAAAACTGGCCGATACTTTGGTTTTTTAGCTACAAATTTAGGAAAAATAAAAACAAAAATCTTTAATATTTCTAGAATATTAGCGATTTCTGCGGACCTCTATATTTTGGGACATCTATCCCACATAGGGGATAGTTGTCTAATCCATACATAAATTACGTTGCGGATAGATGTCACACCGAGAAACAGGACATCTATCCCGCAAAAACTTTGATCGCTTTTCGCCTTCCCATGCAATCACATAGAGACATGCGACACGGTCAACTTAGTGGTAGTTGGAGAGTCTTTCGATAGATTAACAAAATAGCATGCAATTCATCCGCGAAACTAGAGTAATTAAACTCGGGGAACCATACCCCTTTTTTTTTATTATTACGGGGGGAAATCCTCATGGATGTCCTCCGCCCCGGGGAGGGCGGAGGGGTCTGTCAGACTCTTACTGACTAAAACCACCCCGGTGTTCCGTCTCTCACTTGCACCGGGGATCACGGGAACTAGTGTGACTTCCGCGATCCCCGGCTAGTGCCGGCCCGCCTCTGCGGGCCACCTCACGATAGGGGGGGAGTGAGGTGTTGAACTCCCCCCTTACGTCATAGAGAGGCGCGCGTGGAACACTACGCGCCGCCATCTCGGGTCCTAAGAAGTAGGGGGCAACGGATTTCGGGGGAACCATACACCTGGGGCAACTATCCTGGTTTTACCCTAATATTTTGGTGAATAGTGCATGGGCACTATTTACCAAACATGGTGAAACAGGAGTTTTGCAAAAAAATCCTACATTATCTGTTTAATATAATATTTTCTGTAAATATCTAGGCACAAAAAAACACCAGCCAAAAGCTAAAAACAAATAAAACAACATCTTCGAACAAAAAAATTATAAAGCCAGATCACAGACAGAAAGTGAACACAAAACAGTATCAAGTGCAGTAATTATAATTAGTGGCAATAATTGGATGGGTCGCGAGGGCCGTCCTCCGTCAGAGGGTAGTAATTCAATAAAACGCTATGATGGATCGCACCCGCAGACTAGTTGAGATGAGAGGTTATTACGTGTGAAATGTATGTGCTTTTTTGTCTATGGCATGTGGCTGGATTTGTGTAGTTCATTAAAACATTTTTTTTGAAGAAGCTCTGTATGATCATAAATAATTAATAAATTATAAATGATTTTATTTCTGTAAGTAGATTAGTACAAACACTTTTACACGTCAATCATATTTTTAAAACGAGATGGCGTTTCCTGTGTGACTACACTGAGAAGAAAGGCCGAAAAAAAACTCAGAGGCCTCTGTTAAAATCCAGACATAATCTTGGTCATCTGACCAAGATTATCCGAAATGGTGCGAAATGGTCTTTTGAGGAAAGAACCACACAGACTGAATGGACTTGTAATGTAAATAAAGTGCTTGGTATCAATTGATGTGAATATTCTATCGACAGATAGATACTGATAAAAGAACAGTCATTATAAAAATACCTCAAAAAGCACCCCTTTTTACATTGAAATTATGATGATGATCACTTTCTACCTCTTAGTTTGATTTTCTATTAAAGCGTGTTGCTTAGTTTTTTAACTATAATTTTGGTATCATAACGAACCTGGCGAGGATAATGGCGCTTATTAATGCTATTATTGTATTGTCAACGGCCCTTGAGAAGTTGTGCAAAATTTCAAATTAATCTGATGTATAGAAGTGTGTGAAATTCGATTTATCTCTAGTAATCGAGAAATCTTGGTATTCGAATTTATCTATCTAGATAGAAGAAGAAGCTTGTTAAAAAGCGTGTCATACGCTATGCCTATGCTAAAAGGCTACGCTTATTCGTTTTAGATAGTATCATCTTAAATTGTGTTGCCTTTGATATTCCCACTCAGATATTCCCTTAGAATTCAATCAGACATGTAGACAGACATCATACTTTTTTTTATTAATTTGAAATTCACGTAGTGTCTCATCCTCTCAGAGGAGAAATTGCGTAACACACTAACAGTAGGGATGGCTTTAATTTAGACAGTTCTTAAACATTCATTGCGCTTACGTTCTTGAGACAGACCATTTTTTCAGACAAACATTTGAAGCAATGGATTGGCCTAATGGATCCTTCTAAATTATTCAAATTATGAATGATGGGGGTGCAGCCGATCTATTCTGTACACAATCTCACCTTGAAAATGTAGGCGAAGTGAGCTTGTAGTGAGTGGTCAATAGTGTCAATCCCTGGCTTTGGAATGATAGCTCACGTCGAGCTCACTTCACTACATTTTCACGGTGAGATTGTGTACGGAATAGATCGGCTGGTCGAGGTTTCCGTGGTGATCCGGTCTTGAGGATATCTATTAGTCTTAGAATTCGAATTTCAAATTATCGAATGTTTTTCCTAACATTCATAGACACATTCTTATAAAAAGTACTGTGCGCTCTACACCTACATTTAAACCGTAAGGAACATAATAATAATACATTGAATTTTTAAACGATAAAACACGTTCAGATACTGTGTTCGTGCGAGGGTGGTGTGTGTTCTATTGTGCGGCCTTCACATGACACTAAAGGGGTTTTCGAGTGTGCTTTTCAATTTGCCTCAGGCGAGTAGGACAGGGAAATCCTTTGAGTCTCCTGGTATTTATATTTTTTCAATAAATATTTGTGAGTAAATTAGTAGGTTTGAAGTTTTGGTAAGATTTTATGTTGACTATGTAGGTGTCGTGAGTAAACTACCCGACCCTGTAACCCTTTACAAAGAAACAGCGTTAAGGATTAACGTTTACAATTAAATTGAACCGGCCTCCTGGTTTATGAATGTGTTCACCGACAGTAACTCCTCAGAGAACTTCCTTCGAACTGTCTAGAAGCACCCTGTCGGGTCAGCTTCTTCTTATCAAGCAAGCTCGAAAGTGAGGAGGAAAACCCAAAGAAAACCCGGAGCTGCAAGAACTTTCGTAATGCTGTCTTCTTTATCAGTGCCTACATAGATGGCTAAAACGAATCCTGATAAACACAAAAATAACTGTGGTGAAGTCTCCATAGTTTTCTGTGTTCTTGGTCAAATCAAGTTCGTGTAATAGTGAAACTTTTTTTTACAATGGATCCGTTCAAAAACCTCTCGCACCGCGAACAGAGTGCAACGGAAATGAAACGGAGCATGTGTCGATGAAATCGGCCAACGAACTATTGTCCTGTGCCCACGTTCCTGAACGAAACGACACTTGTCAAACGTGGCGGGAATTTAGAAAAAAATATCAACGTCACCAATCGAAAAAGGAACGCACCTGTGTTGATGTTGTGGTTAAATAAAACGAAATTGAATAAAGAACGTTGCGTTGAAAATTAAAATTGAAATGATTTTACAGCTGATAACACAGAAAATGAAATGAAGTGAAGATTCTATGCGTCTGAAAAGTTTGTTGCCAAATCGTATACCAATATCAAATGGTGAATAGCTAAATGTATCTTAAAGTTATGGCATAGCCTAATAAATTAGTAGGCTCTACAAAAACAAAATTAGTTTGCCATTCTTTTTTATTTCGTTTCATTATTGAAGCATTGATAAAATTAATTAGTTCAAACTAAAACAACATAGAGCTTCATTGCAGTCTTAAGCTCTTACTAAGTATTTCTCGTCTTTTGAAAATATCTTAGAAATAATCATTTCATTTTCATTCTCATTTTTTCTTTCAAATTTTCTATTTCTTTTCAGGACACCGCACCGCAACGCACCCAGACAATAGTAAAATGCTGATTTCTTTGACGATATAAAAGTAAAGGAGCCTCTTTGTGAATTTTATTTTTCATAGATAGATACGCTTTATGAATAAATATGAGGACATTCGAAGGAGACAACCTGTTTTGTGTGGAAAATATAGCTTTTTAAAGTAAACAGTATTACTTCTTAAACCTGTGTTGCGTTTTTATAGTTTAATGAAATCCGGAACAACTAACAGGTAAGTATTGTTCTATTTAAATATACATAAATATAAGGATACTTTTTACTTTTAGATTTAGCATATTAGGCAATTTTCCTGTTGACAGCAATCATTTATATGTACTTGGACATTTAATTATTATTATTTTTTAGACTGTTCGTTGTTGTTTTTGAGTAACTTAAAAGTATCACAAATCAAAATAAAAACTCTTTTAGGAAATCTCGAAACGGCTGGTTGATACTTCCAGACCCAAGGGCTGGTTTTTACCTAGGCCCTTGGGCCAAGGTAAAACAAGGGAAAATGTTTAAATTTATTGACATTTTAAAAGGTACTAGCTTCTGCTCGCGACTTCGATCGCGTCAAATTTCTTGCACTCCTGATCCACCCCGTCGCACACTGGTCCCAAATTAAAAAAAAGTGGACATTGATAGTAGACCGCTGATATTTTTTTTTATTGTTGATATAATGATAACAGATAAGGCAAAAAAATATTATTGTCCTACTTCAAATACTTTTCTCTATAAAAAATTTTTCTTTTTTTTTTGTATGGGAGTGATTACATTTTACTCAATTTCTCAAAAACCTTAAGCGATGTCGAGATGGCATTCACATATGTTAGAAAACTAATAATTCTGAGTATTTGGCTCGAAGAAACTTATTGCTTATCTCTGCGTACTTTCGAGATAATAGTGACAGAAAATAACAATTTTTTTTAATGTTAATTGTTCGCTTTTTTTTAATCATAGCCTTACTCATATCGCAATAGGTCCGCTGGCCAGCAAAATGGAGCTTCGACGCGAGTTTGCCGGGATAACAAGATGGCCGCCTCTCATGACGTAACGTAATACGGTCACGAATCGCGCGCGTACACCTCACTCAGTGTACAACTAAATGTGGTTGCGATAAGACGTGTCCTTATTTTTTCTGTGCGCTTGAAGAAATGCTTGTTGTTTGTTTGTTTTGTTATTGTTGTATTTTGAATCTTTGGATTTTAAAATCAAATAATTTTTGTTTGTCTTTCTTTCGTCGAATTTGTTTTCGTAATTTTTTTTGTTAAAATCAAAGTCACTTTGTCTTTGATATCTTTGATTCTAATTTGTTTTCAATTTTCCTTAAAATTATAATATGTCCGCATTTGTCACCAACTTAGACTTATACGTTGTTCTTAAATCAGGAGGTGGTTTTAAAAATGTCGAATTTTTATTTAATGCCCTTATTGAACGTATTGGTGTTGAATTGTCTTCCGAAGATTTGAGTAATATTAAATTATTTTGTCGTAATTTTTCAAGTAATATCTCAAAAAGATGGTCTGCTTCCAGTAGAGCTCAAAAGACCTTTCTTAACAAAAATTCAGACTGGTTACAATCCCAAATAGTTTGGCCAAAATGTCAAAATATCGATTTAAGCAGCATTTTTAAAGTTGCCGAGGAAGTAATTCCAAATTTCGAAACGCAAGTGGATACTCATCAATTAAGTTATGGTACAAGTAAAAAACCATTTGTTGATATATCTGATAAACAGAAGAAAAGGCGTTCTCTAACACTTCTAGATCACACAGAGGAGGAATTAGTTTATGCTTTATGTGCCAAATTAAAAGAGTCTAAAAAAACAAAATTAGCAGCTATATTAAACGAACTCAGCCAAAACAAGGAAAAATGTGAGATGGTATATGATGTACTATTCGCTAAAAAGACTGACAAACCGTGTTTACCAGATGATAAAACGTTAGCGCTTTACACCTCAACAAATAAGTCAAAATGGCAATATCGAAATTTAAGAACTATTCTTGCTTCAGAGAAAATGTATGGTCTTCCATCCTATCGAAAGCTCCTGGAAGCTAAAAAAACTTGTTATCCTCCAGAGTCAGACATAACTGTAACTGAATCTGATGCTAAGATAAGACTTCAATCGCTTCTAGATTTGACAACTAATAGGATATTAAAAACAATTCAGCACAACTCTGCCGACAAAAAATCGCTAAAACTAATAAGCAAATGGGGTTTTGACGGGTCATCTTCTCAAAGTAATTATAAACAAAAGTCACACTCCGACACTAAAATTGACGATTCTTCAGTTTTCATGATTAGTTTGGTTCCGCTTCGTTTGGAAGAAGAGAGTGGTACTATCTTGTGGCAAAATCCTGCTCCCTCTTCAACAAACTATTGTCGTCCAATTGGCTTTATATTTGCAAAAGAAACAAATGAATTGATAAAGAAGGAAAGTGCATCCTTAGAGGAAGAAATTCGTAATCTTGTTCCCACAATTGTAGATAATTTTGATATTAAACATGATTTGTACATGACTATGATTGATGGGAAAATTTCTACTGTGATTTCCAATACTTCTTCTGCAGCTGTTTGTAATATTTGCAATACCCCACCTAGCAAAATGAATGACTTGGACTTTGTATCCAAAAGACTCATCAGAGAAGATATGTATAAATATGGTCTGTCTTCGCTTCATATGTGGATAAGATGTATGGAATCTATTTTACACATTTCGTACAACTTAGACTTCAAAAAGTGGGCTGCACGAAAAGAAGATAAATTGTTAAAAGAAATTAAAAAGAATTTGACACAAGAAGAATTCCGGGAAAGAACTGGTTTGTTAATTGACATAGTAAAACAGGGATTTGGTACAACCAATGACGGTAACACGGCAAGAAGGTTTTTTGAAAATTATGAAGTATCTGCTGAAATAACGGGTATCCACCCTGATTTAATCAAGAGATTTGCAGTCATTTTACAAACAATTTCATCTGGTCAACTTATTAATACCAACTTGTTTAGGGAATATTGTAAAGAAACAGCAATGCTATATGTAAACTTATATCCATGGTATTACATGCCTTCAAGTGTCCATAAATTGTTGATACACGGTGCTGATATTTGTGAAAATTTCTCCTTTATTCCGATAGGCATGCTTTCCGAAGAAGCTTCCGAAGCGAGGAATAAAGATTTCCGGAATGTTAGAATGGCACATACAAGAAAAATCGGTAGAGTTCAGACTAATTTAGACATTATCCACAGCTTTCTAATTAGCTCAGATCCTTACATCAGCCATATCAAACCAAAGTTTGCTCGTTTACATAAACAGTTGTTTCCAGAGGCTAGTGCTTTGATCTTGAACAATGAATTGCTTTCGTTGGAAAACGAGGAAATAGAGATTTCTCAAGAGAATATAGACCCAAATATTAATCTTTCACCATAATATTTTTTCAGAATCGTTTGTGAACATATTCAACTTTATGTTTGCAGCTTAATATGTCTTCATTTTGATTGTTTTTTAGAACTGATGAAAGTACTCCTTCAGAAAGGTCATAGCTTTTCAGTCATTAGTGAGCCCCCATAACCTCTTTTACAGAGAAGTCGCTTTTTACTTATTTGACATTACGCATACATTATAATTATGTGCTAAAGTAAGGCTATGATTAAAAAAAAGCAAAAAATTAACATTAAAAAAAAAATGTTATTTTCTGTCACTATTATCTCGAAAGTACGCAGAGATAAGCAATAAGTTTCTTCGAGCCAAATACTCAGAATTATTCGTTTTCTAACATATGTGATTGCCATCTCGACATCGCTTAAAGTTTTTGAGAAATTGAGTAAAATGTAATCGCTCCCATACAAAAAAAAAAGAAATATTTTTTTTACAGAAAAGTATTTGAAGTAGGACAATAATATTTTTTTGCCTTATCTGTTATCATTGTATCAACAATTAAAAAAAATATCAGCGGTCTACTATCAATGTCCACTTTTTTTTAATTTGGGACCAGTGTGCGTCGCTTCGAATCGCCTGCCCGTGCGAGGACTTCGTATTCGTTACTTTTTTCTCTTTGCTCAGCTCCTAAGAATCGTAGCGTGATGTTATATAGCCTATAGCCTTCCTCGATAAATGGGCTATCCAACACTAAAATAATATTTCAATTCGAATCAGCAGTTCTTGAGATTAGCGCGTTCAACCAAAAAACTCTTTAGCTTTTTAATATTAGTAAGTATAGATTTCATAAGTTACCTACATCAAATAACGAATTCATTAATAAAAATAATAGATTCAAAAATCTAAAAAAAAACGGTTTCAAAACGCAACAAAAAAAGCAGAAAATAATTTCAAAAAAGCGTGGGGTGCTTTTTGAGGTATTTTTATAATCAAGCACCCACGCTTTTTTGAAATTATTTTCTGCTTTTTTAGTTGCGTTTTTAAAGCGTATTTTTTATTATTATTTAATCTATTATTTATTTTCTATTTTTTTGTTCTGCTAACTACAAAAGCGTGATTTTTCAAAAAAAAAAATTATTGAATTGTCAGGGGTACTCGATAAGTCTACAAAGTTTAAATGAAATCTGACCGTCTCAAGTGGGTTAAAATCAAGTCCAAAGGAGTCGGTTAGAAACAAACATACAAACTTACAGTTGAAGCTAATAAAAAGCGTGTAAAAATAACAAAATTATATCCTAACTTATGCAAAAAAGAGACTGGCGGCCATTACCGCGTAGTATGGCAAAGCTTAGATAGACGCTAAGCATTACTATGATTAATTAATTCGTTGTTAGATGTTACTTATGAAATAAATAGCTACCATAATAGCATAATCAGACTTTAATGCTCCCACTGCTGGGACACAGGCCTCCTCTCTGTGAGAGGGAGTGGGCCGTAATCCACCACGCGGCCCAATACTGGTTGGTAGATGTCACATGTTTTCGAATATTTGGTTCTAGGACATGCCGGTTTGCTCACGATGTTTTCCTTCACCGTCGTACCTTACATAATGTCATTAAACATCAAAAACATTTTCAGTGAAAAAAAAAATGTATCAATAGTTCAGAATTTAACTTATTGACGGTATAAATACTGATGATAAACAGACGTATGAAGATTCCGACTTGCAAATTAAACTCATATGATTTTTATTTATTTTTTAAGTGTGAATGTGTTTATTTATCTGAAATTGTAATGACCTGTTTACCTACCTGACATATTTTAAATTGATTGTTTTTTTTTTTTGTAATGTATTGGCATGCCACTTTGTAATTATAATTGCTTGTTGTGTTAATTTTGTATGCTATATATTGGCAAAACATAGTGCACATATTTTAGACAATTCTAACTGTAACCATACCTATGTTTAACAAAATAAATAAATTGAATTGAAATAAGTACCTATAGCCCACTTCCTTTAATAAAATTCTAACTCACTAATTACAAAAAAAAAACAAATCACCACATTAATTATCTGTCACACTAATTTACATTTTTCAAAACCCTCAGGGCAAACGTGCATCTAAGTTTAATGAGAAATTAGAAGGAAAAATGGAAACGGCCATTCGTAAATGAAAAATTAAAAAAGTCCCGCCGGATACGGAAGCGCAGCCATGTTTCATGGGACGGCCTTAATTACGGCGACAAACAAACCGACGAAACATTTATTGTTTTAGATCGAATTAAAAATGACTTGGGCTTCGGATTTGTGGGGTATTGTTTTTGGGTTTTGGTTTCTAAATAAGAAAAGTTTGTTTTTACTATTATACCACTAAGTAGGCATTTTAGTGTAGTAGTAGTGGGTGATGACTAGAGATCGGATATTCGGATGTATATTTACCTAAAATTAATTTTTGTTATGAAAGTATGGAAGCGGCTAAAAACATATTTTTATGCCAGGAACACCGGGAATGCATAACTAGTTTTTTTTTTTTTGTTTTTTTGGGTGGGAAATCATCAAATAACTTCTTCCGCTCTGGGCGGAGCGGGAGGGCGTGTCAGACTTTTACTGACTAAAACCCACCCGTGTTCCCTCAGTTGCCTGTGTGCCAGGGGCGGCGGTATCTCTTTCGAACAACCCGCACCCCTGGCAGTACTAACCTGCATAACTAGTCAGGTGTATAGTATAGAAACGACTTCTAAATTATTAGCATTGCAAAATTATTCAGATACATATTTATTTAGAATGAATGTTTAAACCCCGATGCAAATATATGTATGTAGGGTGTAAGGGAGGGTGTGTTAGTAAAAAATAAATAAACATAAATTAAAGATTATTTCAAGCCAACATCGTAACTTTAGGTAAATATGCATCCGAATATCCGATTTCTAGTCATCACCCACTACTACTACACTAAAATGCCTACTTAGTGGTATAATAGTAAAAACAAACTTTTCTTATTTAGAAACCAGTGATGACTTACGAGTTGTAGGTAGTTTGTTCAAACCCAGTCAGGCGTTTTACTCTGTGTAAAGTATTTCATCACCACTGCTCTCAAAACGAAAGCGGCATGTGCTAGAACCAAAAATTCGAAGACATACCGTGTGACATCTACCAACCCGCACTGGGCCCGCGTGGTGGATTACGGCCCACTCCCTCTCACCGAAAGGAGGCCTGTATCAGTGGGAATATTATGCGAAGGTGGCATTCGACATAGTAAGTTTAGCTAAGCGCGCACTGTAAGCGCAACGTAAATCATTTGTAAGGTAAATTCTCAAGTGATTTTCACCGCAGTGCGCAGACTCTAGAATTTTGGTACTGTTGATAGATTGACGATTATTTCGTGCAACGATCAAAATTCCTGGTGCGCGCTTAAGGGGAACCTAGTCGCGAGCTCGAACTCACTGATGGGTCTGTGGGTAGGTGGGGCGAGGTAGTATCAGTGATGAGCTATTAGACGCTAGTCTACACTCACAACGTTATTGAGTGAGATGCAGGATCATTTATAGTAACACCGGCGGGTAAAAAATTAAGAAAAGTCCTCGGAAGATCAGGTTTTATGAAAAAACCACTGCATAAATCAATTATCAATAAAGTTTATTGAACTTTTCAATATTTGAGCTTTGTCGGTACCCACTTGGTTTTTCACTTATTTTATTACTTAAACACGCCCAAAGTTAGGTTAAATTAGCGAGAAAAACGAATCTTTGTTGGCTCCTAACTTTTTAATGGCTTTTTATTTTAGTATTCTGTTTCCGTACAACAAGACAACATTAATAATGAGACAAAACGATACCATAAAATTTTTGACGTACATTGTCGAACAGTGGAGTAATACACTCCCGAAGTTTGTATGGGAAAAGTGTGGACTAGGTTCACCTTAAACTTAGTAGGTACCTAGTTAGTTGAGTGCTGGTGCGCTTCGATCACAATGCCCTTCATTCTGCCAGTTCAGCCGCTTTCATTGCTTTATTTACGTCGTTGACCAGACGAATTTTACCAACCTTACAAGTATTTAGTAATGGATGTCAGAATTAAATGCATTGTGATAGATTGGCATTTACGTGTGTGAGTCGACATTCACACGGACAGTATACAAGGTGTAATTTTAATCACCATCAACCGAGAAAATAAAATCAGCTGTTCCCTATATTTATGTTCGCATAACTCGTCAAAATGTACGGAACAGCTGATTTTATTTTCGCGATTTCAGGTTTGGGCCCATAGTAAAAGTTGTTCATAGTGATGAGTACAATGGTAACTTATGGAGTTAACGGTGATTAAAATTACACCTTGTATAATTTATGGATTTTTTGGCGCACTCGATTTTCTACTCTACAAACCGAGCATTAAGAATCATACTGAGTGAAGCGCAAATGAAAAAAATACAGTGTTCGATTTTCAACTCTAGTGCGTTGAAATAGCAGCAGTAAGCAGTCTTCCACATTTCTTCCTAAAAACCTTACTTGAAGTACGGGCGTTTACTTAAGTATAGGTATGTAGGTATATGAAGTAAATAATTCATTGTTAACCAAAGTATCTTGGACATATCGAAACGATCAAATAGTTAATTAATTAGTGGCACGTTTCATTCTACACTGGTAACAAATGTTACCATGGGACACTCATTGTAAATTACAGTAGCATTGTAATTATGATAATCTAAGTAGGTATCAAGATTGCTAAAGAAGCAATCTCTGGGGCTTCGCTGTATTTTAAAGATGACAATGATTACCTAGCTGTACATACCAAGATATAATATCGTACTGACTCCTTCTTGCACACAGAAAACTTTTTTCAAAAAAAAAAAAAACAACCGACTTCCAAAAAACACTACAAAGTGAAAAATGACTGTAATTTCGGAAATCGGTGAATCTGGATATGTATTTTATTTTATTTTTTGTCACCACCTTTCGAAATCAAAGTTATTTTTCACTTTGTAGTGTTTTTTGGAAGTCGGTTGTTTTTTTGTAAGTTTTTTTTTGTTGTTTTTTTAGTTATAGTACCTACCCCACACACAACACAATTTCATCATTCTTGGGGTCAAAACAATGCATATGTATGTGATAGCAGCAATCGCGGTTTGTTTGCTGTCATTTTTTTAAGAGTTCCGTTGTCTGTCTCCGAAACGCATCATGAGATCTGTATGAAATTTAAATGAGACAATTTCGCCATGAATCCCTGTCGAACAAGAAAATAATTTTGCAAATCCGTCTATATATGAAGGAGTTATGTCCGAACATACATAAAAAAAATTATACAACATGTAAGGGAAAGGGTATATAAATACCAAGGCCGCGGCTCCTTTGGACGATATCAAACGATAATGGAAGGATTTTTTAATCCTATCTCTACATGTTAGGAAGTTATGAGAATTTTTAATACAATGATATCAGAATAAATTGAAACAAACACATCACTCGGAAGAGCTTTATCGTGATATTGGCAAGTAACGTGGAAAGTTATTGACCTACTTAGTGCAGTGACACGTTTATTATGATTCAAATTTAAGAAACATGAATCGAAAATTTGGCAGCAAGAGTATTTTATTTTGAACTGAAACTGTGTTCAGTGATTCTATACCAGCCGTTATCTTTATTGCTTAAGGATAGCAATAGGGTTTCTGTTACACCCTGTATATAAACATGTCGAATTGATAACCTCCTTTTTTAGAAGTCAGTTAAAAAAGAAGCATTGCGTCAAAGTGTTTTTTCTAAGCCACGGAGTAATTGCATAACACACTAATAGTAGGAATGGCTTTCATTTTGACAATTCAATAACATTCATTGCCTAATCTACGTTGTTGGGTAGACGAGTTTTTCGAACATATGAAGCAATGGATTAGCAATATCGTTCAAATTATTCAGATTCTGATTGACAGTACCTATGTAACGTAATTAGGGTGCTGGATAAGAACACCGATAAGCAGCCTGTATACAGGGTTATTGGAAAAACATCAACAACCTCTTAAGAGGTAATTGTAAAAAAAAAAACAGCTTTTCCTTACATTTATGTTCGTATAACTCATCAAAATATAGGGAACAGCATTTATTTTTTTCGCGCTTTCTGGTTTGGTCCCATAGTAAAAGTTGTTCATAATTATGAGTACAATGACCTCATAAGAGGTTGTTGGTGTTTTTTCAATAACCCTGTATACATAAATTCCCCAGAAGTTTAGAAATGAGTTGAAATGAGTCATCAATAGTATCAATCCCCAAAATTAGATGGAATGACAACTCACTCACCTATAAGCGAGGACGCTGGCACGCTAAACACAATTTAAATCTTACACAGCGTGCCACAGTTCATCGACTACACACATTCCCTTAGATGTACCGCTGCATAGTGTTTTTTTTTTTTGGGTGGGAAATCATCAAATAACTTCTCCCGCTCTGGGTGGAGCGGGAGGGCGTGTCAGACTTTTACTGACTAAAACCCACCCGTGTTCCCTCAGTTGCCTGTGTCCCAGGGGCCGCGGTATCTCTTTCGAACAACCCGCACCCCTGGCAGGCATCGGCCCTTGCGAGCCCCATCAGTTGCTGCTGACATCTCTTTGAGGCGCGCGTGGAACACAACGCGCCGTCGACCCGGGCTTGGTCCTTACCGGACAGCGAGCTACCCATTACTCGCCGTACGCAAGCCCGTGCCTACGGTGGCCGGGAAGTGTTTAGGTATGTGTTTTGTACCACGTAGGTTTTTTTTTTTTTTACTAACTATGGTTTTTACAGAATACACATCAGGCAGGCACCTACTTACCGATGTTCTTATTGTTCTTGTGAGAGTCTTACAGAATAGATCAGCTGCTTTAACTTATTTTAGACCCCTTTCCAATTTCCCTTTACTTACTCAACAATATTTATAAAATAAAAATAATTTTGAGGGTAGGTGTAAAATAAAAGTGCATTTTGTGTAGGTACATGTCGCGAGTGCTCCTGTGACTTCCGTCGACACCGAGATGACACTACACGCAACCCAGTTACCCTATAGGGCTATCACGAGAAGAAAATGATGAAAATGAAAATTGTTTCTGAGATGTCTGCTGTATTGAAAAGGTGTGTTTCATCATCATTTCAGCCGAAAGACCTCCACTGCTGGACATAGTAAGAAGAAAGAAAGAAAATACATTTATTTAGCACAGACTAACAAGGCACAGAATAAACAGCAAAAAAAAACTTAAATAAAAATAAAAATAAAGTGTAAAGTGTGATGTCAGAAACTAGCATTAAAGTGTGCCTCATGGCTGCGCTAAAAATAGGCCTCCCCCAAAAGGGGGGTTTTGCCATAATAGCCACGCTTGGCAGGCGGGTTGGCGATCCCAGTATGGTCGTAAAATGCATAAGAGAACGGTGCTGCCCATTTACTAGTAAGTCCCTTAGTCGCCTTCTACGACACCCGCGGGATGAAATGGGATGGTTCTATTCTTTTACGTCCGGCACCACACGGAACAATGTGTGTTTGGACAGTCGGACAGTTTCAATATGAAAAGGCGTGTTCAGACAGATTAAATTACCTATTATGCCACTCTTAGTTCAGTATGAACAGAGAGCGGTATAATGATTCAGTTGTTTACTTGTTCATCGTCATTTAGCCGACGTCTAATGGTTGACATGGGAGGTCCCATGTCAACCAGTCAACCTCCAAAGCATGGTCTCATTGACCGGTCCAGGATTCTGCGACATCAGGTCACTTTGGGTCACCCATACACACGTTGCGCCTACAGTCCAGACACAAAGGGCATTTGTCGTCGTGTGTTCTCGATGCAACCAGCTCTGAAATTCAGCCGAAACACTAATTATAATATTTTTCGTCCAAACTAACAAACTAAGCGAGCGCAGGTCTTGTTGCTTTCAATGAAGTCATCAATAGATGACTGCGGAATTAGACACCTGCATCAAGCAAAAGTTTCCATTGCACACTGAATCTGGACTTTTAGAGCAAAAAAGGAAACTTTCCAATTCTTTTTCTTTTTCATCAAGCGGCAACCCTAGACCAAAGACATCATTATTGTAATGGATGTCACGGGCTGCAACTCCACAAGTGCTCTAGAAAGTAGTGGCTTTACCAGCAACCGTTCCCCTAGACACGCGAAAACCAACTTTACCGCCAATCAAATAAGTTGCAAATAAAATGCACCACAAAGTTTGCAGTTTCGGAGACTAGATGGTGCGACAATCGCGAGAGCAACACATTAGCGACATCTCTCGGCGAGTGAGAAAATTACAGAGGAATTACGACGTTGGCGAGTGTCGGAGCTTTCAGCATGAAGCGCGTACTGTACTTCAGTTTTTTTTAAGTGCCACCCTCGTAGATATGGTCGTAAGGAAGTATAGGCAACTGTTGGGTAGATTTTGAAGTGCATTATTGAATTTCGCTCCTTCATTTACCATCGTGAAAACAGACTGCTTGGTCACAGCACCCGCCTCATGCGATTTCTTTTGAGTGTCTTATTTTTATACAGAGGCCTGACAATAAGTATTGTCGGTCTTCCATGGCTCCTTAATAGATGGAATATCATTATCATCATCATCCTCCTCAGATGACATGCGTAGACCCCAAATAAATTGCGATAAATAAGTTGCGAGATTACCCAAATTTATTTGGGGTCTACGCTTGTCATCTTCTTTCATTCATGAAAATAGATTATCTTTTCCACTCTTTCCTATTTGAATATAGTCGTTCATTGTTTGAAACTCCAATTGTATAACACACTATCAATCACAATCTGAATCAGTTTGAAAGATATTGCTAATCCATTACATCTCCTTTTGCTTTGTATTCGATTCTCGTCCTCTCAGTACTTGAAGCTATTACAATGTTGTAGTGCGTAAGTACAATTTAATATTGTAATTTTAAGGGTGTGAGCCTGGAGATCTGTAATAAAGATCCCGAACCCAGTATAGACTCCAGCACTCAAAAAGGTTTCAATCTGCCTGTAACCTAGATATCATCTACCAAATTTGTACCATAAAGAAATAAATATTTATTAATTAGTTATTTATTACTTCTTAAAACTATGTTTGAAAAATTTATCTGCTCAAACGCAACGTAAATATCGCAATAACGATTTTTATTAACAGTATCTCCCTAGCTCTCGTACCATTTTGAAAAAACCCGTAAGGTAATAATCACAGACAATTGTTGAAAAATCAGTCGCGGAATCAATTCCTACATACTCAAAAAACTATTCAGTTAATTATAAACTGACGATCCAATTAAGGTACCTATTTGATGACATATTGATGACATGCGAGCTATATTTCGTCTTAAAGGTCTTAAAGTAACAGACAGTTGCGTACCAATATTGAAGTCTCATCAATTATTAACCTTCCTATGCCTTTATATCCTTGAATTAGCAATATTTGTAATAACTAATCGATGTCTATTTGCAACTTTAATAGAAACTAGAACACGAAGTACAGCTATGAGATCTCAATACCAGAATCTATTATGCACGGGCCTGTTTAAAACTAGCTTATTGAAAAGAAATGTGATTTGTATGGCTCCTGTCGTCTATAATAAAATGCCTGACCAAATTAAAAAATTACCGTTGCAAAAATTTAAAAAACGTTTTACAGAATTCCTTGTAGGTAAATGTTATTATTCTGTGCAGGATTTCTTAAATGATGATTTTTTGTAATATCTGTAGCCTCTACGTTGTATTAAATTTGCATACTATATTAAGGCAGAATGTACATGGATCCTATTAAATCATTTAACAACTTATTTTTGATGTACCTACATTCTAAGCAAATAAAGACCTATTCTATTCTATATTAAGTGCACTGCCCTAAGGCGTCCTTCATCTAACGCCTAACAAACTAGGCACGCGTCCCACATAACGAGAACCTTTCTAGACTACTAATAAACACGCCAGTACCGATCTGACCGGCTTACACACATTAAAATTCATCAATCATACCGGTTGTTAAATGCATATAAAGTGCGCAGATCTAAATAAAATAAATGTGGTTTTTATTACACCTACGTAAAAGCTATGATGTTTTTCTATAAAGCTAACACGTAATGTTAAGTCATGGTTATCTTCCAGGCACATTGTCAGTTACATTGCTTCGACTACTTCGTTTATATCCTTATTCCTGTTTAGCTGAATCCTTTTAAATTTTTAACCTACTTCAAAAAGAAGGTGGTTATTAATTCGACATGTTTTCTTTAAAGTTATTTTCGGGCATAACTCCTTCATATATAGACGGATTTGCAAAATTATTTTCTTGTTCGAAAGGGGTTTACGCCGAAATTGTCTCATTTAAATTTCATACAGATCTCATGATGCGTTTCGGAGACAGACAACGGAAGGAACTCTTCAAAAAATGACAGCAAATCAACCGCGATTGCTGCTATCGCATAAATATGCATTGTTTTGACCCCAAGGGTGATGAAATTTCCAATAGGTGTTGGGTAGGTAATATAACTAAAAATTGAAAAATAAAAACATTTTCCAAAAAAAAAAACAACAGACTTCCGGAAAAACACAACAAAGTGAAAAATAACTTTAATTTCGAAAGGCGGTGACAAAAAATTTAAATACTCGTACATATCCAACGTCACCGCCTTCCGAAATTAAAGTAATTTTTCAATGTGTAGTGTTTTTCCGGAAGAAGGTTGTTTTTTTTTTACGGTAAAAGATTTTTCATGCTACTATTATGGTGTTCAAGGGCTTCAAGTTAGTACCTACTTACAGTGTACGACTAAATGTCGACAGACACTACGCCGACAGACTGAACTCCAACAAGACTTTACTTCGACGGAACTTTTCGCCGACAGGACACTTCGCCGACATAGTAATTCCATAGTTCTTGATAACCAGTTCATTTTAGCCACCCAAACACATATTCCAACACCTTTTCTTCCATGTACTGCAATAGTCCAACACAATACGGGGGTTGTCCTTGGGTGCAGTTGCACAGTGCATATATGGATAATCATCGGTTGATGCCTCATTCCATCTCAGATGTCTAAAGGGCCTCTGCGAGTTGGCTTCGGCCTAGGCTAGGCCTATATTTCAGGACACCAGGTCTCCGCCCTATTACTAAATGATATATATTTATTTTGTTATGTACTTGAACACTGACAACCTAAAAGATAAAAAAACAACATTGCTTAATGTTATGCAGGTAACCGGGGATGGGAGACCGTCCTTACATACAAAGATCCTCCGTGCCTCGCAAAGCCAATTTTACGAAGGGAAGTTTTGCTCAGCAACTGAGATGTCGAGGTCAGTTAGGCAGTCGCTCCATGTAAAATACTGGTTCTCAGCTTCATCCGGTTAGACTGGAAGCCGAACTAAACATAGTTGGGAACGGATGGCGAGTAATGGGTAGCTCGCTGTCCGGTAAGGACCAAGCTCGGGTCGACGGCGCGTTGTGTTCCACGCGCGCCTCAAGGAGATGTCAGCAGCAACTGGTGGGGCCCGCAAGGGCCGATGCCTGCCAGGGGTACGGGTTGTTCGAAAGAGATACCGCGGCCACTGGCACACAGGCAATTGAGGGAACACGGGTGGGTTTTAGTCACTAAAAGTCTGACACGCCCTCCTGCTCCACCCAGAGCGGGAGAAGTCATTTGGAAAAGGCTAAACAGATGATGATGTAACTAAGTGAGCTTAAACTTGATTTCATGTAAGCAGGCCCAATGTGAATGGGGCATAAACTCTCCGTGGACATCATAATATAATAATTGATTCATAATAATAAAAGGTATAATTAACCTCTTAGTTCCGTGTGGTGCCGGACGTAAAGAATAGCACCATTCCATTTCTTCCAGTGGGTGCCGTAGGAGGCGACTAAGGAACTTACTAGAGAATGGGCAGCAGCGTTCTCTATGCATTTTACCACCATACTCCGATCGCCAACCCGCCTGCCAAGCGTGGCGATTATGGCAAACCCCCATATTGGGGGAGGCCTATGTCCAGCAGTGGACATCTATCGGCTGAAATTATGAATGATGAACCTCTTAGGATTATTTCAAACTAGCTTTGCCAGCGGCTTCGCCCGCGTGGAGGTCGATAATTATACCACGGGATCATACTATCGAGATAAAAGGATCCTATGTGTTAATCCAGATTATAAACTACCTGTGTGCCAAATTTCATACAAATTTGTTCGACCGTTTTGGCGCGATTGAGTAACAAAAAAACCCAAACATACAAACTTTACATTTATAATATTATAGTACCTAAGATAAGTAATAAAATATAAACCTATCTAAGTTAATGAGTACTTAGTGGAGATAGTAATTATTCTCATTAAGAGCTTCCTTAATGAAGCAATTATGCAGTTTATCGACAAGTTCTAATCATCTCTGTGTGTGGGATTGTTTATTATTGTATGTGGGTGTTGTTTATATACTTTTGTCGCTAGCCGTTGCGTGGGACATCGTCTGCGTGTATTATGCATTTCATCAGTTTTAGGGTTCCGTAGTCCACAAGGAACCCTTATATAATTTCACCATATCCATCCGTCCGTCCATCTGTCTGCAGCTTAGCTAAGGGCAGGCCCTTGTCCCAATTTATTGGGGTCGGCAACATGTCTTTTTCTTCCACTCTTCTCTATTAGTCGTCATCTCCGTAGTCACACCCTTTCTAACCATAGCATCATACACATCGTTTCTTTGGTCCTCGTGTGCACTCGTGTTCAACCACGTAGGTGGACTGTTCAGAGGCCCTAGTGTGATTTTCATTTAACCATCTACACCAAACGCAGTGAGCGCGTTTGGCGCTCCGATTGATCCGTCACCAATCCAGGGCCAATCGGAACACCGAACGAGCTCACTGCGTTTGGTGTAGATGGTTATATGAAACTCACACTAGGGCCTCAGAGATGTACGAGTATAGCGTGATAGTCCTATGCGGCGTGCCCTCGTGTGCAACCACGTAGGTGGACTGTTCAGAGATGTACGAGTATAGTGTGAGAGTTCCATTTGGCTTACACTCTACTTACGCTCTAGTTCAGTCCCATATTGGTGAGTCCATCCATCGTTTCTTTGGTCTCCCCCTAATCGTATAGCCATCGACATTCACACTCAAAACTTTCCTCACGACATTTTCCTCATTTCTCCGTATCACATGACTATACCATGACAACCGATTTCCACACAACTTTTCTGCTAAGAAAAATTATCGTTGCCACTTTCAGACTTCCTCATATGAACTTATTTCTTATTCTATCCATTCGTCTACCTAACACCACACATCCATCTTAACATTCTCATCTCAGCTGCATGCAATTGCCTTTCATTCATCCCTTTAGTTCTCCATGCTGTGATGATATGAATGGATATTAAATGGGTTCACTATTAAAACTCTGCAACACAATAATTCTATGATTGATTCCGGTAAAATATCGTCGAAAAAAATAACCTAGTAAGTATTTACCTTTGAATCATATTCATACGCCATGTACTTAAAGCCAACTACACATAGGTACCTACCTACTATTATGTATTCTGTGACATAAGTACAATAACAATAGAATTATGCCGAAAATTCACGTGTCAACGTTAATGAAATAGTACCTATTTGAAAGAGAATATTGCCTTCTTGGTCTAGTGGTCACGAGCGCTACTGCTGCGCATGAGGTCCTAGGTTCGATTCCCAGGTCGGACAAAGTGTATTTTTTTTTGTTTTTTTACACAATTCAGTAAATAATGGTACCTACGTTCATAAGTGCAACAATTACTACGTTATTGGGTTTTTCTATCTGGAATTTCGCAGAAGCGGCCCGGAGTCTGGATTTGTGCCTGATTGATGGCAATAGGCTCGCCCTTATTATATGGGACTTAAACACACCTCTGCCAACCCTTCGGGGAGAACAAGGCGTGATGTTATGATAAGATTCTATTACTTTTCGCAGTTTTATGTTTACTTCTAAAGATAATCACTGGTAGGTATGTTATAAATTAATTAAAATATGTAGAAAAACACGAGTAATGTTTGTAAATATTTATTAAAAAATATTTCCACAGGGAATCAAGGCTGTTAACGATGACATTCAATACATGAGATTAGTTAGGTATTGCATAAATACGTCGGCTTTATTTCCATACAAGTTAGTAACGCCGGTTTTCAAAGCTTCTGCTACAGTTTCACTTCTCATTTTCATGGACGACTTGTGGCTTATAGTCTAATTCCAGTACCTTACTCAGACTGTTGACATACATGTCCAACCGCTGCGTCATGTAGTAACAGCGCCTGTCCTTAATCTGCCTGTTCTTGTTCAGATCCATCACACTGATCAGCAACCCGTCCCTCGTGCGCGACAGGCCTGGGCACCTCACGCCATCAGGAGCTGTGAAATAACTTGACCCGTAGAAGAGACCTATGTCCTTGTGAGCAGGTTTCCCATCAGCCGATGTGAACTCATTAGGGAACTCCTCATACCCTACTCTGTTGATAGCCGCGGTGTAGTAGCAGTTGGTAATCGCAGCATTCCTCGCCTCGATGTTCCACATGTACTCACTGCCAGCTTCAGCAGCAATAGTACATGATGGGTTGAACACAATCTCCGCTCCGTTCTGCCCAAACATCATCCAGTTCAGCACGTGATGACGCCCGAAGCAAATGTTCACCGCGATCTTACCGTACCGGGTCGCGAAGACCGGGTGGCCGGTGTTGCCTTCCATGTAGTAGTTAGATTCGTTGAAGTCTCCTACCCTCGGGATGTGGTTCTTGCGGTGTTTGCCGATAACGCTGCCAGTGTCGCTGATGATCACAGCGGTGTTCCACAGAATGTCGGAGTGGTTCTCGTCTCTTTCGAGAATAGACGACACGAATACCATTGCGTATTTTGCGGCTAACTCACTCAGGAATCTCGTGGTAGGGCCGTCTTCAGCAGATTCAGCAAACTCGCACCACGGCTGCTTCTCCCTAGTGCAGAAGGCAAAAGGCATGTTCCACAGCTCTTGGAAGCAGATAATGTTGACTCCTTCTTGTCCGGCGACATCGATAATCTTCTTAACTTTTTCGAAGATGGCTTTCTTCTGCTCGTTGACTGGGCGGTCGGTGGGTGCGCCGATAGTATTCTGGATGAGGCCAACCTTCACAATCCTGGGAGGTCTGGTCTGTTCTTTCTTGGCGGGGAATGCGTAGGCAGCGATTTCGAAGTCAGCTTCTTTTGCCGCTGCAATCGAAGAGTCCTTCAGCTTAACTTCGTGGTTATCAATTCTTCCATAGTGGATTCTGTTAAACTCATCAAGGTCTCGGCCGCTGAGGTTGTTATTGATGATGGCTTCTAAGCTCAGAGTTTCGTTCTCCATTTTTGAAATATTAATGTGTATATGTCCGCTCCCTTGGATAACCCGTCAACGACTGCGCTTTCCAGCCTGCGCCGGCGTTTAAATACCTTCGAGGTTGTTAGTGATGCATTGGTCGTAGGTATTGTTTGTTTTATCTGTGTGGTCCTGCTGTTGTGGGCGACCTTCGAACCTTCGCGATAAGTTTAGAAGCGAGTGAAAAATATTTGGTTATCTTGCCGGTCACGTAGACCGGACAAATGAAAGCTACCCGGGTTGTCGTACGATGATAGTAGAATGTGAAAATAAATTCTGATATTACAGTATCTTGTTGGTAACTGTTGTTTATTTAGTTTTTTTTATTATTTTTGTGTCTTGTTTAGAATCTTCTCGTTCAGTGTTTTCTATACCTACGTTGATAAGAGCGTGTATGATCTGTAGTCATGTGATTTTATTTATAGTTAATTTGTCATCAATCAGGTACCTCAATATGTGGTTATTAGCGCCATCATTAGGAACCTATATATTCCCATAGGTACCTTTTTACTGTGCTCGTATACTCGTTAATGGTCGTATTCAACGACCTTCGATCCTCCTACTAACATTTCGAATTAACCAGCCTGTGTGTTGGTTTCCTATGTAAGTAACTCCTGGTTACAAAATCTCTCAAGTCTGAAATTATATATCTGGTATTTGACCTGATTTTTATCATCCCACGGGAACGTACAACCGGGATAAAAAAAATAACCTTAGTTATTCCAGGTTATAATCTATCTGTTTGCCGTGATTGAGTAACAAACATCCAAACATCTAAACATACAGGTTATCACATTTATAATATTAGTACTTACCTACTTAGACATAATTTTTGCGAATGCAAATTGTCCACCGTCTAAGAATCTTTTCGTTTTTCAAACTCAAAACTCAAACTCAAAGCATTTATTTCAATTAACCATTTACAGGCACTTTTAAATCGTCAAAAAGTCGATCAGTTGGAAAGTTTAAGCTAGTTACCCATTCCAAAACGTAGATCTCTATGGAGAAGAACGGGCAAGAAACTCCACGGACACTCTTTACAAAATCTCGGGAAAATTATTCTTGTTGCTTCTGTATGTGAGAACAATGTAAAAAAAAATTATAAACCATTCTAAATATAAGATTAAAAATAAGCCCTGGAAGCTAGGAGATGACCAGTCTCAACTCTCAACTCAACTCATCTAGTTCAATCATTTTGTAGGGAACCGAATGATCCAACACACGCGCCACCATCAGTGAGACATCATGACATAGGTACTCTCAACTGCCATGCTTTTTCAAGTCAACGTACATCAAAACAACACAATAAACGGTTGCATGGTACTCACATTTACAAAATTTAAACAAAATGCTTCTAAATTATACAAACCTATAGTTTGCAATGTATTTGAGATATTAACAAAATTTGATTTCCTAAAAGAAAGAAAAACAATTAATATATATTGAAGTATTCAATAAATTTTAGATTTCGAAATCTACGGAGTATCAAATACAGTGGTTAAAGCAACCAATACGACCATATTATGTGATACAATAACCACAGGCCGCCCTAGATTGGAAGAAGGCTTTATTCTACCAAGGAGTTCTTATTACTAGATGTCGAAGTATCAAGGTAGGTACTTAGTTCGTAAATGCAAAGGAGCTAAATACAAATAAATAAATAAATAACAAGGAATGTATACTCCTACAGTGTACGGAGTAACTAAGTACTTATTCCTTGTTATTTACGAATACCAAGACAACCAAGTCAAGACAGCAACTAAGTCTGAACGCTGGAATACACTTGCTACGTAGTAACACAAAAGCATGTTAATTTCGAGCATATGCTTTTATGTAGCATACAATTAGCAAGTCTATACGTAATAAGTATGTTTATGGCAAAGCACGCTACTTAATCGCAAGCCGGTCTATTTTTTCGTGCTAATTAGTAATTAGCACACAGTGTGAGGTGGGTGTGGCTCGAAAGCAAGTGTCAACACGTTCTTTGAGAGCACGCTACTTGATTTGTTGAAGTGCATAGAACACGATGGCTCGATGTGGCGATGGAAAAATATCAAATTTCATGTTTCTATACCGTAATCATAATTTTTGTGGAATATACAAAATGGTTACCAAATTCCTTGAAGGACCATAACTAGAACTTTAAAAGTATTAAACTCAGATTATAAAACAAAGGCAGATAGACCGCGCGGAACACCAAGAGTGAGGCCAAAAAACCATATACTAAAGCGTCGCATTGTATGTAACATACAATGCGACGCTTTAGTATTTGGTACTAAAATAAAAAAATCTTGAGGTCCATAAATCATACCAAACTTTAAAAATTAAAGATTATTAAACGTAATTCCTAGTTTTGGCTGGAATAGCATCTCTCATATTACGAGTGTCGCTTTTCTGTACTTATACCTAAATGGTTCAGTTTTTTTTTAAAAGTTCATCAAATTGTACTAATTGAATTCGCAAAAATATTCCTGAAACCGCCAATAACTTTCTTGTCGCATTTCATTTAGTAGGTAAGCAATCAGTTGCTCCCAGATCTTGTCTTCTGCTAATCCAATTGCGCACCCATGTTTTTCATTCGTATAGTGTTTCTTTTCATCAAAAGTTTATTTATTAAATGTATTGCAAGAACTAATATACCTAACAGAATTTAATTCATTTTGCAAAGATACGTCCATTATAATTAGGTACCTATATGACAAATAATGAGCATGTGTATCTCAGAGCTGCAAAAAAGAAATGTGTTCTATAGGTATGCTTCTGAGGTCTATGCTTTATCCTTTCATGAGCAAATGTACACACCCGGAAAGCATCCTATAAAAAAGCATACAAAGAAGTATGCTTTCCTAATAGCATGTGTAGTCCAGACTTAAGTCTTACTAAATTTTGTCATTGCAATAAAATCTCACAAGTAGGTATAATGTGCGGGCATCAAACCCGGAGCCAGACACAGCCACTAAGCCAATCCAGCAACACGAGGTGTACCGTGTAAGTAAGGAATGTCTGCATCATCAACATCAGGTAATCAGCATTTCAACAATTTTACTATTTTAACAAAACTAGGCACTCACAATAATTTAAATGAAAACAAATGATTTGTTGTCCCTAGATACCAACCTACTGAACATAGGAAGAAACCTATCTACTGATACCCCAATAGGTCAAGGAAAAAGAACCCGTTTAGTGTTTAAAGTTGTTAAAAGGTAAACAAGAGATAGGTACCTATCTTCCAAAACGGCTATAGTAGTACCGATCTATGTAAGTAACTAAATCTTTATTCAAATGTTGACCAATCTGGAATAATATAAAGTGGTAAACATAACGCGCCGATAAGTTAAACAACGATTAGTTACACAAGCCACGCTATTTACATCGCACTCAACATTACGTAAGTTATCACTCGCTTAAATACCAGAGCTATTTATATCATTTAACTCCAAACATGGACTCCCAATCAGTGCGAAGTATGGACGAAATAATAAAAAATAATTTGAACTCCGAACAGTTGAAAGAATACAACAGAATACACTATGGAAGAACTGATCATTGTGAGCTAAAACTTCAAGATTCAACATTAGCAGCAGGTAAGATGCATGATTTTGAAGTCGCAGCCTTTTCTTTTGATGCTGCAAAAGAGGTTAGATCTCCGAAAATCGTCAAGGTTGGCATAATTCAACATTCAATTGTTTTGGTGACTAATGAACCCATAGACAAACAGAGAGATGCTATTTTTCATAAAGTGGAAAAGTTAATTGATGCTGCAGCTTCGGAAAGTGTCCAGATTCTTTGTTTACAAGAAGCATGGTCTATGCCATTTTTTTTGTGTACGCGAGAGAAGGAAGAATGGGAAGAATTTGCGGAATCAGCTGAGAATGGACCAAGCTTCCAGTTTGTGAGTAAATTAGCTAAAAAGTATGACATGGTTATTATATCACCAATTTTGGAAAATTACAACGGTGTTTGGTGGAATACTGCAGTCGTGATAGATGAAAATGGGAAGTTCATGGGAAAACACCGCAAAAACCATTTACCAAGTGTTGGCAGTTTCAGTGAAACGCATTATTATTTACCTGGCAACACTGGTCATCCGGTATTTGAGACGAAATTCGGGAAGATTGCTGTCAATATTTGCTACGGTCGGCATCATGCTTTAAACTGGTTAATGTTTGGACTTAATGGAGCAGAAATTGTTTTCAATCCTGCAGCAACCATTTCCGAATTTGGAGAATCGTTTTGGGGCATAGAATCCCGTAACGCAGCGATTGCCAATAGTTATTTTACATGTAGCCTCAATAGAGTTGGCACTGAAGATTTTACAACAAAAATCAGTCAGAAAAATATAACGAGAAGTTATTATGGATCGAGTTATGTCACAGCTCCTAATGGATGCAGAACTCCTGGACTATCAAGAGACAAAGACGGTCTTCTCATCGTCAAAATGGATTTAAATCTTTGTCGTCAAGTCAAAGATCATTGGGGATTTAATATGACGGCTCGACTAGATGTGTATGCCGAAGAAATAAAAGACGCATTGCCCTAAGTATAAAATTGAGAAAACTGGAGCTTTTTATGATTTTTGTTATTAAATAAAAAAGTTGTTACCAATGATTCCGAAGTTTCATCTGTACACAATCCAAATACGTTAAACACGTCAGCATCACACACAATCCAATTTTCATGCAAACAATTCAAAAGAAGGTGCTTCCCATAAAGCCTAAGGTTTAGAGAATAAACAAAAAAAAAAGTCCAGTGACTTGTCAATGGCAACATTTTAGTTTAAATTTTTAATCTGTGATTGAAATAGTCGCCGATGAATTGTCACTTTTTCGGTTTCCCGTGTAAAGTTTACTGCCGTGTTTTTACTACAATATAATTGGATTTATTTACATAGGGCGACATGGTAAGTATCTTTTACAAAACTAAACACATAATAGCTGATCTAGGATCTATATTATGAGAATTCTATGAATATTGGTTATGATAGCGTCACGAACATTACAAAGCATAATTTGTATTTTGTTGTAAAACAACTAGGATTGAACTATTTTCTGGTTTCATTAGGTTTGAATTCACTATATATTCCAATATTCACAACGTTTTACAGTATTATTTTTAAAATTATCGAAATAATGTCAGTGTTCACTTCCCTCTTTCTAATATTCCTATGGTTTTCAGTCTATTTTAGCCTACAATGGAGGCGCGGTGGTGGCAATGAAGGGAAAGGACTGCGTGGCGATCGCTACAGACAAACGTTATGGTATTCAGGCTCAGACCGTGTCGACGAACTTTCCTAAGGTGTATCAAATGGGACCCACGCTTTATGTAGGTCTCCCCGGCTTAGCCACTGATACACAGACCGTATTCCAGAGATTAAAATTCAGGTAAGGATCTATTGCTAACATATTTTAGACAACAATCATGTTATTTAAATACGTAAAACTCATCTTTAACATATCAAAAGTGCTGTGTTGTCGGTATCTCAATATTGTTGTCCATCATGTCATGAATGTCAGGTTCTATACTTCATCAATATTATGAAACTGTAACTTTGACAAATGCAAATTGAGAATAGTCATGCTCACCAGTTTAAAAAAAAAACTTATTTGCAAAACTATGCCACATAACTGGTCCCCTTTAATAAATTCTATCGTGTTAATGAGATCTGTCTGTTATTCCAGAATGAACCTTTATGAGCTGAAGGAGAACAGAATAATGAGACCTAAGACATTCTCTGCGATGCTGTCCAATCTGCTTTACGAAAAGCGCTTTGGACCCTACTTCATTGAGCCCGTCATTGCTGGACTGGACCCTTATGATAACCAGCCCTACGTGTGCAATATGGATCTGGTAAACTTTCTAACATACACAAAGTACAGTTAACAACATAGTTGCATATACTGTATACCTACATCACACAAACAGAGGAGATATGTATTAGTATGTTATGATATCTGTGACTTAAGTAGTCCGTTAGTGCATAGCATCTAATTAGCACCTGAGCATGGCAAGGTTGCTTAATGCATGCCATAATGGTCTACTCTTAAGTCACATGTATCTTCTATTATACTATATATTATATTATACTATTTTATAGCACTTAAGACAAAAAAGTGTTGCGTTTGAGTTTACAGACACCCAAAAACTGTTGGGCTAGAACCAGTTGTTGGCAGGAGGATCTTCCCCCTTCCATCAAGAAAGATTTCATTTTATTCCTCCCCCTCAAAAAGTGCATAACATTCAGAACATTTCAACCTCATTTTTATATGCCATCAGTAGCTAGCTAAAATTAGCTGTGAAAATGTTTTGATCATTTTGTTCCACAGATTGGCTGCCCGAATGAGCCTGAAGACTTTGTGGTGTCAGGAACCTGTTCAGAGCAGCTGTATGGTATGTGTGAAGCTCTGTGGGAACCCAACCTGTCACCTGATGAGCTCTTTGAAACCATATCACAGGTAAGAATATATTGATGACATAAAAATGCTGTCTCTAATGTTGAAGAATCAAAAAAGTAAAACATACAGGGCAGTAATACAAACTCCACTCCAACTCCCATCTGTGCTGTGCCACATTAGCTGTGCCCTGATTTTGGGGGTATGTGTGCCAGTGTAATTACAGCACACACAAAAATTGAGACATTTTAACATTTTCACTAGAAAAGGCTGAAATGTGGTTGAAGTACCTGGGCTTGGGTACGAGCACATGGCACCTGTTTATACAATTTTATGCCCATGTACTAGAGCGTTAGCCCTTTGCCTTCAATTGGGTACAAATCCACACTCCGGGCTGCGGCTGAGAAATTCCAAACATAAAATATACAGTGGTGGTCATATAATTAAGAATGCTTATTTAAAGGCAAGATTTTCTCAAAGTAACATGTATAACTAATTGCATGTATTTTTTTTTGTATTTCTCTCGGTATTGCAAAACTATCGCATACTAGCAGTACAAACATTGATACACATGATTGGTTAAAAAATATATCGATAAACTTTATACATTCGATATGAACCTAGTATTACTACTTACTGGCTGGTCACATAATTAAGAACGCTGAATAGTTAATTTTTTATTCAAATTTAAATAGAGCACACTATGTGGCTCTGTGATTTTATGTCACTATTCATATAATTTTGACGCTATTTATTGCTCTAAAGGTCTTAAAGCTTCATACGAAAACAATGGGGAAAAATAAAAGTTGTGATAAATCTACAAGGGAAGGAATAATCAAACTACGCTAAAAGATTTGGTCGTATCGTCGACCCGTATGCATAAGACATTAAAGCATGGTGAGGTAATGTGGAAATTTGGGGGTGCTTTTCTGGACCTGGTGTTGGACCTGTTAAGCTGATAGAAGGAAACATGGATCAATTCCAATACAAGAATATACTGGAAGAAATAATGTTACCTTATGCTGAAGACGTGCTTTTGGACATTCCAGCACGACAATGATCCAAAGCATACTCCACGCACCGTTAAGGAATTTCTCACATCGCAATCAGTTTCTGTCTTAGATTGACCAGCTAACAGCCCAGACCTAAACCCAATAGAGCATCTTTGGTGCGAAGTCAAGAAAAAGGTTTCAAATCGACAGTGTGGCAATTTAAGAGAGCTGTATGACGTTTTCTTTTAAGAATGGATCTCTATCGCTTGTGAAATGTCAAAAATTGATAGAATCAATGCCTCGCCGGTGCGTTGTAGAGCAGTAATTAAAGACCGTGCACATGCGCCTATTAATTTTAGTTTTAAATATATTGCATTGCTTTTTTTCTTTACGCACTTAACATTAATGTGATTTATTTAGTTTAAGTTTCATATAAAACAACTATCGAGCAGTTTCATAAATCGTTCTTAATTACTTGTCCAGCTTCATTACCTACTATTTGAATTTGTAACTATAGAAAATAAAGGTAAAAAAATAGTTAGCGATTTCATTCTATATTCCTAATCCCTTTTGCTCTATTCATGTGGCTATTTCATAACATAACTAGTTACTTCTAAGAAGGAACACATAACTACACATGACATGATTAACACATTCCATGCCAAGCACCCAGCATATGGGTCGAAAAATAGTTGATTCGTGTGCCCACAACTTGCATCCGAGTCGTCGCAATAATTAGCTATTGATGATTCTGTTCATGCCCAGGACCCGACTAGCGAGACTACTTATAGCGACGACTCGAATGCGAGTTGTGGGTACACAAACTAATTATTTTTATTTTTCTTGCTTGGCATCGAATGTGTAGGCGATTCACACACTAAGACGCATCACGCGACGGGGCGCAGATAACGCGCTCCCGCGTGTGATTATTTTTATACAAATTTAATAAAAACGCTGGAAATTCGCGCACCCCGGAGCGTGGCGCGTAGCAGTGTGTGATCCGCCTAAAATAACAAAATCTGGAACTTCAAATCGTTCTTAATTATATGACCACAACTGTATAAACAATGTGGACCTGTTCCACCTTGTATAAAAATCCAATAACACTGCCGAATTAAACCCAGGACCTCATCAGATGAGCCACCAAATTACGCAAGACCAGCTGGCAGAACACAAGACTCAGAAACAGTTCCTAGTTCTTGCCCACTGATCAAATTTTTCTCCTCTACTACAAAGGTACATTGTTTCTTTTCTCAGGCGCTAGTGAACGCCGCAGACCGTGACGCGATCTCCGGTTGGGGTGCTATTGTGTACATCATCGAGAAGGACAAGATCACTGAGAAGCATGTCAAGACGAGGATGGACTAGTTTGTTGTAAGATACGCCGTGGTCTGAGGAGCTTTTACTAATAAAATTATTCTAAAATTTTGGTAGTATTTTATTTTTTCACGTAAAATAAATCACGCCCCACCACCCCATGCTTGTACTATGCTACGATTCGTCATCCATGCTTTATTTTATTTATTGTTATTTATTTTTGCACAAGTATAAATAACGCCCCGTATTTGTAAAGAAATAAATATTTTGATTCACAAAGGCGGCATTTTGCAGTGCTTTTGTATACTGTAGGAACATTATTATAACTAGTAAGGCAGCAAAAGAAAATGTGATTTATCCATAAAGTATACTATTTCCTTCTATACAACAATAAACTGAATAATACAGATAGATGTGCATAGCGAAATGTACCTTAAGATACGCCGCTAAATTTAAATTTTCTTGCGTTTTATTCAATTAGTAGGTCTGAGTTAGGTTGATTAATTGAAAATATGATTCGCGACGGTACGACTGGCTGTACTGATTCCGACTGCGCGGGTAAGTACTCTGTGGGGTTACCTTAGCGCATCCAAGATAGACTGGTAAAATTCCGTATCTCATTGTATATGTTGCTGAAACCCGTCGGCAACTCTAGGGCTAACATAGGAGTTATGTAGGGTGAGTGGGGGCAAGATCGAACGGGTTTTTGATGAGATGAGCAGTGTTGTGTTTGAAGTCTTGTAGAACAGTACATATTAGCTTAAGCTAAAAAAATATTTTTAGTGAGTAAAGAGCAAAGAGTATATTTTTCTATCAAATTGATAACATTCAGTTAAATCAATTCCAGAGCACAAAAAAAATAAAATAAAATGTATGTATCACGAGAATGAAACAGGGGGAAGACGAAAGGATGATGGGGAAAGATCGAAATAGTTACTAAAATCGTTCAAATGAGTATCAGACGTTGTTGGTGATCATTAGTCTATAGTTTGAAGTTCCCTAAAAACTCGGAACTGCCTGTAGTGTCAAAATACCTTTAGTTAACAAAGATATATAGAAATATATTTTTTTATATTTCTATCTTACCCCACCCGGGGGAAGATTGACATAGAGGTTCTCAAACTTTCCACTTCAATCGCTTAAGGTTATACTGAAAATAAAACATCAATATCAATCAAATAAATCCTTTAATTTTACTTTATTCTATCGAGATATTACAAAACAAGAGTTTGCATTTTTTTTTCACAAATAAAAGTGACACAAAGGTAAAATTTTACAAAATTAAGTAGTTATCCAAGAAACATCCTAGAAAAAGAAATGGCTTCATGCCCATAACAAAAACATAAAAAGACTCTTAAAAGGTAAAAAGCAATAACAAATCACTTATGTTACATTAATTTGGCATATTTAGGAACTCTAATGTCCTTAAAGATTCTATTTGAACCTATTTGATGTAATAAACATCTAATTCTTAACATAAAAATCTTGACGTCGACACGGATTTCCCAGGATGTCTAGTTCTTTCACACTACGACGTAGAAAAAGACATCTTAGTGAGATCGACGACTGCATTATAGAGATCAAATATTGAGATTGTATTATGAGGTACGTAAATAGTACAAAATCAGAAGTCGAATAAAGTAACAAAAAGTAAGGTAAGTACTCTAAACAATAGCTAAAAGTAAATATGAACGTTGTTCAAAATCATCACGATGAAAACGCAATCAAAATTACACCAAATATCCACCAAATATTCCTCACTGAATATTGTATTTTTTGAGATCAGCTTCATTTGCTTGCAGCTTGATTTGGCCACGACGAGAAATTACAGGTTCGGGGAGTATACAAACAATATCTTCTTTGTGTTTTATGGCGCTAACATCTTCCACAATCGGATATGTGAAAGAGGTAACCGTCTCAACTGATATCGTTTGTTTTACTTTTCTTACATATTTTACCACAGGCATTTGGTTTTCAAAGGACAAAATTGTCCCAACAAAATGTTTGACATTTTTTTTCGTTGCAAACTGCACTACAAGCCAATCATCTTTTTTCAACTTGCTTGAATTCTCACAAAATATTATTTCGCTTAATCCCAAGGGTATGTTTGCACATGGATTGATGTTTTCTTGATCTTCATCTTGTTCTTTTAAACAATTTTCTATAAACTCATCCATATTGTAGTAATCAGAGCCGTCAGTTTCAATAGTTTCAACTATCATTTCGTTTTCAGAGCTTTCTGTGTCACTAGAAAATAAGTGTTTCCTTTTTCTTTGTTCATTTTTAGGTTTTTTCTTTTGCTGCTGATTTTTTTTAACTTTACATTTCTTAGAATTTTGCTCTTTTTCTATTTTACTACTGTCATCAATTTTTCCCATCTTTTCTTTTACGATTTTATTTTGTTTCAGCGTTTTTTTCTTTGGTATTACTATCTTTGTCTGAAGTATATTTTGTGTTGTTGTTTCATTCAATTTTTTTTTCATAGTTTCTGTGATCACTTCCGCTCCTAAAGCTACACGCCTTTTTTTGATCTTCGTGTCAAGTCGAGGAGTTTGTTTGACTGTATCGAGAAGAAGTTCTTCGAAACTGACTATCTCATTAGAAATTATATTAATTTTAGAATTTTGTCTCTGCAAAGTAGTTTTGGATCCTGTTCCATTTTCGTTTATAAAATTGATCGATGTCAGACATGCGGGCAATTCTTCTTCGTGGTTTGCTATGAATTTTTGAGCCTCTTCTTGGTACTTCGATACATCCGCCAACAATTGAACACTTTCTAAGTCCTCAACTAAAGAATTATTTTCAAAATAGAATAATATGTTATCATGCATTAGGACATTGATAGCATTAATGCAAAGTTCTTTTAAAGGTGTTGGAGTTTGGGTTGACTGAACCTGTAACTGGTGCGAAAACTGTGAATCCACATGTAGTGGCAGAGAATATTGTGTATCATCTATTGGCGGATACTGAGACTGTCGCTGTGAAGACTGAAAATTGCTTTTTTGCGCTTCTACCCAACGCTTGTATGCTCTTGGGTCGTACTTATCAATTGAAACGACATCAGAATTAAATGGGTATATTCCTGCTTTTTTAAAGCCGTTCGTTATTATTTCATCTTTGGTATCGTTCCAAATTTCAGCAAAAAGCTCGGAAAATACTCTCTTAGGTACTTTAACACCTGTATTTTGTCTTTGCCATGCGACTAATTTAGCGTCCCATCTATTTTTAAAGGACTTGAATACAGCCACATCCAAGGGTTGTAGGATATGGGATGTGTGAGGCGGTAATTTTAATATCGTGATATTGTTTCGAATAGCTAATTCAACTACATTGAGATCAACGTGGCTGCCATGTCCATCGTAAACAAGTAGGACTGATCTTTCTTTTCCAAGAGCAGGAATGAACACTTTTTCTATGTAATTATAAAATATTTGAGTATCCATCCATCCTCTTTGGCTCGCAGCATAAGACAGCTCAAAATTATATCTACCCTCAGTTTCAGCTACCCATGAATCCCACACATATTTCCCTTTAAATATAATTAAAGGACTTATTTTCTTAGCATTCGCACTAACAGCTGTTAAAACGGTGATATTTTCTTTGCCAGTACCATGTGTGGTTCGAGAGGATGGGGCCCCCTTCTTTCCAACTACTTTTGTCTTGGAAGGGTCTAAGCATACTGACGTCTCATCTAGGTTCCATATTAAATGTGGCCGCTGTTCCAAATTGAATTCCTTTAATGTTGATTCCAAAAGCTTGAAGTATTCATTTATAATAAAGAGATCCGTGTTTTTTTTTCTAGAATGTTCAAGAGACTGAGCTTTTTTGAGAGAAAGTCCGTGACGTCTACGAAAGTTTGTGAACCAATCTGGTCCTGGAACGTTGTCTTTAAAAGGGGTATATATGTTATTCAATCGAACAGAGCGTTCCACTAGTAAAATTACTTCTTTTCTGGATAGCCCGAAACCCCATTTTTCCAAAACTTTTAGACCGTTTGCTAATTTCATTTCTGTTTCATGAGCAAAGACAGGAGGGCGACCCAGTGTATTACTTTTAACACCTGTTTTTTTATTGAACCGATTGTGAAGCGTGGCAATAGGTATATTATAATGTTTAGCCGCGCCGTACAATGTCAATTCCTTCCTTTTTACTTTCTCTATGGCGTTAGCAACATCGTCATGAGTGTAGGAGGTTGCGCGTAGAGATTTCCGGACGTAGTTACGTGGCATGGTGATTCTGGATAGTCAGTCCTAAGTAGGTAATTACAATAATAAAATTTGTACCTCTAGACATAAATGGCCGAAATAGTCTCGCTGACAGTTAACACTGCGCATCCGTTTATTTTTATAATGGCTGAAACAAAACAATAATTTTATTCTAAGTAAATACTTCAGAGACGTATTGTATGTAAGTATGTAATCACTAATCACATAAGCACAAAACTGATTGATTCAAACTTTGCACTAACGATATTCTATAAGAAATATAAACGATAAAAGACCATAAAAAGATCATGAAATCATAAAAGGTAGGTACCTTTTATTTTATTTTGTATAGGTACATGTCTTATCATGAACAGTTTGAGAACATCTGACCATTAGTATGACTTTTGGAAACGGGGTAAGGTTGAAACTTCTATATGTTCTTCTTACCCCGTCAAATGTTGGTGGGTAAAGACGGAAAATTTAATTAAATCCTAAAATACGAAAAATAGCCATATTTGGATGTACTAACACAACTGAGAATTAAAAATAATTAGTAGATATTCTAATAAAACATTCGTACCCACCACGTAAGTAAAGTTATAGGACACGGGGTAAGATTAAAACACTCGATTAACTTACGTAAAACTCACTGCGCAGACATTTGCACTTTTTACACATCCATTCACTCAAAGCGGCAAACGCTGACTGAGTTGTGCGACGTAACAAAATTGGCGGTCTTAACAATGTTGCCATCTCTGCAAAAACTGCACTAAATCTGGCGTTATGGACAACTTTTTGTGTTACCCCGTTTTTTATCTTCCCCCCACTCACCCTACTGGGATTTGAAGATATACAAGCTGGGCAAAGGCTATAATGATGATGATGACAAGACATGTTCCTGTAATCACGAGGCCTTTTCTCTGACGGAGGTTTTGAGTTAACGTTGGCTGGTTCAGTGGCCGCCGAACTGGGCGTGGTGGCGCTTCTTTTTCTAACTCTTGTTTCAAGCCGTTTGCAGTAGAAGCTTCACTCATCTAATGAGCTTTTTCAAACAATCTGAGTTACGAGCATGTCACGAGGCAAAACATGAAATATAATCAGGGAGATGAAACTTCCACAAACTGGCTTCTTTCAAAATATACGTACTCTATATAATAATGTACTCTGTGGTGATATTCATTGATAGTGCTGCCATCTGAGGTAAGGAGTATAGAAACTGGCCATAATTCAAATTTTTTGTCATACAGCTACCAGTAAAACTATTATTCAAACTAAATAATAATATTTATGTATTATTTACAATTATACTAAAAGTAATTTATAAAATCTTGTAGCAAAATAAAATAACAATAATAATAACACCTCCAGAGCAGGACCTAATATTATTACTAGAAAAACAAACTAAAAGCGCCAACTAGCGAGCAAATACCATAGAAACATGCAGCGTCATGTTTACAGGGGTACTCAGTTTTCACAAAAAACCAAGACGGTTGTGGCCCATTTATTGTCATATCTATAGCATACAGACTACATAGTCTGTGGCATCATTTATAATACAAGGAAACAAGGAAGAGACCACAATATTGTGCCAAATTATAGGCCATGGTTAATGCATTTTATTGTACACACGGCTACACATCAAGCTATACATTTCCAGTATAAGCTGATCTCGCATTGTATAGGATTTCCGTACAGTGCGAGACCAGCGTAAACTGGAAACTTATAGCTTGATGTGTAGCCGTGTTTACTACTGACTGACTGCCCAAAGAAAGAGTAGGTATATAATTTGGACTGACCTGAGTAACGCTTCAAACGCTGGAGATTGATCCAAAAGGTATACTTATTATGTGGTTAAATCTTGGACTATTGACATAAAACTAATCAGTAAAATATGTTACAAATGTTTTAAACATGCTGTGATAACATTCCCTGTTCCCTCTTATATCCCACGTTCTCTTCATTCTTACCTAATACGCTTTCCTGCTTAAAAAGTTAATCCTATTTCTCTATACCAACCCGCACTGGGCACGCGTGGTAGATAACGGCCCAATCTCTCTCACCTAGAGGAGGCCTGCGTCCCAGGAGTGGGAACGTTATAGGCTAATTATGTTGATGATGATGAATGGACAAAAGTAAACCCATCTTACAGGGTTTGGGAAAAAAATCCCAAGTCTTTATCCTTTCGTCCTAGTCTCTAAGGGTACCTACGCACTATGCGGTTAGCCGGAATGTGGCCAGCCGTCCGGCTGACGGCAATCAAAAATATCTACGAGAAAGTAATTTTTATCCGCACTGCGATGCGGCTGCCGGCCGAGCGCTACGGTCGTTCCGAGCGCTGCGGCCCGGTTGACGGCCAGCCGGACAATTACCTACGTGTTCACCGACGCTCGCGCATTTTATTGATGACAATAGATAATTAACTATGGATTTCGATACAGAAAAAAAACATAATTGAGATACAAGATAGGCCTTAGGTTTATATAACACGACTAAATATAATAAATAGCTGCGACTTCTTCGACGTCCATCTTGGAAATGAGTCGATCCAACCGCAAACCTCGACGGTTTCATTCCGGTTGCGGTTGCGGCTACCTGCCACCCGGCTAACCGCATAGTGTGTAGGGACCTACGCACTATGCGGTTAGTAGATAAACTTGGAAGGAAAGCAATGTGGCGCTCAAGCTGCAACTTCCTGAAAATCCTGCCGGTGCGAAATATTTAGAGAAATAGGTTTCTAGACCTTGTAGTCAACCTAAGGTGGCATTTTCGTATAAAACATACCAATGAATCTTTTGCACAAGTTTAGTCAAAGCAAAATAGGGTGTGTAGAAGTGTGGACGCGGGCGCTGAAGCGGCTAGCGACGGGCTTGTTGCTTCATTCACGAATAGTTCCCATCTCTTTCCCCCATTTCCGATCACTATGTTACCAAAATCATTACAAAGTGTTCCTGTTTCATAACGCAAATCTGTATATCTGGACTGTAAGTTGCCGACTACTCAGGTGTACAAAACTTAGCGATGGTTTTTCAATCACAAACATTGCGCCACTTTGCCAAAATAATTTAAGGGGTGCGAAATAAGGGAATAAAGAAAAAACGTTTATAATGCAGAATCTTTATAAACCGAATATTTAAAAAATTAAGTTTTAATTTTTCATACACATTTTTTTGTCTTTACAAGAGTAGTAGACTAGAGAATTAACATTTCAACCGTGTTGCTTACATGCCGAATATGTTTGTATGTAGCGAAGCTATCGTTTAATAAATATATGCCGTACACTGCGGGCTCGTGGCTTCAACCGTCACCGATAACAAGATAAAACCTATTCGAAATAACATAACTACAAATTAAATACAATTACCGACCTAAACAATGGCAACACATATGACATAATTTGAATCATTTCATGACTAACACATTGTTCAGGAATATGTAGACAAGGTTCAGGATAAAATAAGAAAAATCCTCTTCACTAAGAGAGGTAACAAAGGATTTCTAAACACTAAGAAAGTTGACCACCCTGTAACAAAATGGTACTTCACATCGTTATTAATTTAGAAAAATGAAGAAGTGGAAAACTTGGAATCTAATATAAAATTAATATCTAAAAGTAAACAATATCTATCACAAAAAAAACTAACGTCTGTCAAATCATTTCAAATCGAATACGTACCAAATGGAGCCCTGAATACTGATTTTCATGAATAAATCTTGTAATATTTCCCCGATAAATATTCGAAAATTAAAAAAGCATTACATGAAAGAACGTTATAATTATTTTGAGGTCAGCTAAACATTCCATCACGATAGTCGAGGGCGCGAAGGAATCGACGCCTAAAAAGTATAAAATTTACCAATATTTAGTAGTAGTACACCGTAAACGGCACCTGAATTTTCACAGAATAAATCACAAAGACTTTCATAACAATCCAAGTCTTATTCGAAATATATAATAATAAATAACAAAATCTTACATCGTACTATTAAAAACACTACTCTAGACAGAAACTAAGCGAACTAGGTATGGGTATATTGGCAAAAACGACATTATGTAATGGGTGAAATACCGACTCTTAACAATGGCCGTTTCTTTTATACAAATTTGGACTCAACTGTCCTTTTAATAGAATACATAGTTAAATGTTAGATAACGAGTACAATATCGAATACGAATACACTGATAACAGTCCTCCCTGGGAACCGAACGTTATCGAGGTTTATTGAATGCTTTCGACTACGAGGTATTTGGGATAATCCTGACAGTTTTAATACAGATTTCAATATTTTTTTTCAACAATACTCCCTCTCAGCGAGAGGCCTGTGTCCCAACAACATTAGAGGCTGATTATGTATGTTTATGTAGTTAACAACAGACCTCATAATCTTCTAAAAGTATGGATCAGTACGAATCTATTTTTATTAATAACATTTTACGTCTAGATTCACTACTATATATTCAAAATCGTTTATTGACAATTTCATAAGTTAGTTCTTTGAGCCGATCCATACTCCCCAGGGGAATATTCTCCCAACTTTTATTATGAAACAAAACATGTATGTACTTCAAACAATATACAATATATCGAAGGCATTACAATAACACATACAGGGTTATTTTAAATTGGCCACCTTGACTTCGCAGACACAATGGGTATCGATACATATTTATGTCAAAGCAAAACAAAATGTCAATTCGACGGATTTTTTTGTTGGGCCTTCGACCGCAGTTATTGTAGTCACGTGAAATATCAGTTATAAGAACATAACATCGCGCCTTGTTTCCCCGAAAGGTTGGGTAGAGGTGTACCTATATTACACATGGCTACACATCAAGCTATAATTTCCAGTTTACGCTGATCTCACACTGTACGGAAATCCTATACAATGCGAGATCAGCTTATACTGGAAATGTATAGCTTGATGTGAAGCCGTAAAGAACTAGTTTTTTTTTTAATAAACTTTACGGATATAATGATAAACTTTACGGATATAATGTGTATCGACAGCTAATTACGATAAAACATAAAACCGTTTTCTCTCAACAACCACTGTTCGTATTTTTAAAACATTAACAGTGGTTGTTAAAATACTAATCCCAAAAAACATTAAATATTTTTAATACTTATATTTTTATCGTGTTTAGATTTAGATATGGACCATCCACGTCTGCGGAGTTTGCCTAATCAATTAAAAATAACCCTGAATAATACAACGGCCAATTATATAGTATACATGTAATTTAATTGATAAATTTAAATTGGCCAACTGTAACACGTCAACATCTTAATTCAATGATATTTTAACATTTTTATTTATTCATTATAATTTGTCGATACTAAACTACGCATATTAGCGGAACATTATAAAAAGCTAATAACGAGTTATGAAAATTATTGCGAACGTGCTTTGAGGTTTTAGTATGAGAGAAAGTGTTTCAGGTGGAAGCTCCACTTTAACCCGCGAAATTCAAATTTTCTTTAAAAAAAAAATCCAATTTGCAGGCCAGTGTCAGTCAGGTTGTATGTTGAACAAAATATGATTCGCGACTGTAACAAATATGGCTTTACACAATTATAAATAAATAAAAACCTTTTTGCAGACCACATGATCCATATAAAAAAAATATATGTAATTATAATTATCCCTTTCTGTGTTAGGCAGACTCATTGAGTCTTATAACAAAAGTAATTGTGGTAATTACTTGATACTTTATTATTTAACATCATCAACCTCTAAGTACATTTTAATGACTATTTCATGAAAAAAATCCTTCTATTCGAATTTTGCGGGTTACCTTAGTGCGTCCACCAAAACACTGCATTACGACTGCAATTTGCATTAATCACAGCTCGATGCAGTTTGCTTTAATTCAAAATGCAGTCTGTACACAAAGTTTGAGTACATATACATTGGCAAACACTGCTTTTTAACTGGTCACAGAATTTTAATTTCAAATCACTGTGACAGAGGATCGACACCACTCCGAGTTATGCCATAGTTGCCCACATCTATTTGCGTTCCGATTAAGACAGCTGAGAGCTGTCATTAATGTCAACAAGAACGCTCGTGAAGACATCGTTATCGCTCACGCTAATTCGGAACGGGTGTCAGCCCGCTCAAATCGATTCGTGTAATTCGGAATGCAGCCATGGTGGCGTTGATCTGCCGAAATTACGCGACGGAATTTTCGTGTGCTTATGTGTTTGCCAACGTGTATGTACTTATAAAAAGTTCACATTTTGAAGCACTCAGAACCATCGATTTCGCTAATCATTTTGGCGAAAATAAACGAGCGTTTCAAAAATTGAACTACAGTTTATTTAATCTGTATATTTCATAGGTATTGGGGGACAGTGCGCAGTAGCTTTATTACTGAATTCGAGGCTGCCTCAAAATGCTTTGTATTTGTATTTAAAATACAAAACATTGCAACCTCATCGCAAATATGTAACTTTCTTAATTCAATCTCACATCACTCCATCTTAGATTTACAACAACTCCTAGCTAACTAACTCGTATGCGTAACATAGATGTACAACCGCGGACAATGAAGTTTGGCTACTTTTCACCCTTATGCCCTTAGTGATAAGGTTGAAAAGTAGTGTCCGAGGTTGTACGAGAGTCACAATAAAATGTCATTGTGACTTGTGTGCAAAGGACAACAGTCTTAATACCAAACATTAAAATTCATGCAAACAAGTCAGCCTCGAATTCAGTAACACAATAAGATTCAAATAGCACAAAACAGGGACTCAAGTGTAAGAATAAAATGTGAATATTGTCAAAAAGGGTCCGCTTATTATTATTATTATTATTGCAAACATCAAGACGAAAGTGTAGAACATTATTAATTGTAAAAATATGGGTCCCTTTCAACCCGTAACCGTCCCTGTTTCGGACAATGACCGACCCGGAACTCTGAATTATGCTAGATCGTAGAATGCCCGACCCGAGGTAAGAAGCTGCGTCGCAAATATCACACCTTCCTAGTGTAATGCTACAGCTACAGTATCGCGATAACGCTCTGCTGTACAGCGAGACGTCGAGCGTTGTGGGAGGGCGCGACGTTTGTGGTATCGCAACAATGTAGCTGTAGCATTAGAAAAAGCTTGGCTCCGTTTAGCCTTTTCTCTGTCACTTGTAAGACAGACGATAGTCTCTTTCTACAGCTCGATTTGTTATATTTACGCCAGGATACCGAAGTATACCGACCCCGTGCGTATTTTTCTGACGAAATTCCGGATTCGTGCTTTCTACGATCTAACACAAATCAGCCTTTAAACGTGTCTATTGCACAACTCTGTTAATTCGCACGCAAAGCGAATAAAATACGATACGATATTTAATTTGATAAAAACGACAAACTTCTCGCCAGACTGTCCGATAGTTTCACATAATCGCTAATATCAATTACATGCCTCCTCACTACGAAAAATTTTTTAACATTATGAATTTTATTTATTTTCTCAATAAGAATCGACGTTATTACACTTACTGTATCGTGCGACTTGTCTTGGACAAGATGGGCGTGCCACACATTTGTTCGGGTCGGCATTATTCGGCACACCGGGCGTCACAATATATCTTCTTTTAACGCCCGGCTATGCCAAATAATGCCGACCCGGACAAGTGTGCACCCCTTATAACAACATATAAGCGGTGCTTCTTTTAGTACGTAACTACGTGGAAATAATAAACGTCAAAAGCCGAAACCACCTATAAATGTATCGACGTCACCCGAATTCTGCCAATATTTGGGTGAAAACCCGTTCACACATACACATAATTTTTCTTTATCTCTATTCCTTTCTGTCTCTCAGAGTGGAACAGACTTCTCACACACATTCAATTCACTAGAGTGAGACGTCCGTTCCATTTGCACACAATACTTTCTATGCGAATGAGTGTGGATTGAGAGCGGACTTCTCACTCTAACAAATGACGGTTCTAAGTGACAGAAAGAGATAGAGCAACGGAAAAGCATATAAGTATTTTTTCACCCATAGAACAAGTAAGCCGGGTAATTATTTTATAACTGTCTTAACTGAAAACGCGTCTAAATAAACTACTAGCCCTTTATAATCTACGTCACCCTGTAAACTCCAATTATTTAACAACAAAGGATCATGATGCAAACTTAATTCGGTCTAATAAATGAGCTAGCGGGAACTAAACAATGAATGTTGAGAAAATATTCAATAATAAACTTATTGCAATCGTTCATACATTATTATCGTTATTTCGTTATGAAGTAACGTTGTATCCATACTGATCGAAAAACTACGAAATAGAAACTGGAAAAAAAAATTGTATTTGTTCAGTCCAAAATATTCGTTAATGGCGCTACCGGTTCTTGAGTTACTTAACTTTTTTGTTTAATTTTCGTGTAACTTTTTAAATGTTTAGTTTCTTTTTTCAAACAAGAGCTTTTTATTGAGAGGAAGGAGGATTTGTTGAGAGGAACTCCTCGTGCATGTCCTTCGCCCAATTATCGATAAATAAAGTAAAGATATCGAAATATAAAGTAAATTGAGCCGATTATGTAAATTAATTACAATTTTAACGTTAGGCAATGTTCTGAATTCGTCAAGAGCAGTAGCGCCATCTATAAGTAGTATAAACACAGAGTAATAAACAAATGGAGTGCTAATGTGACGGCGAAAAATACGTGTCTTTTAAATTAATTGTAAAGGTATTGTAAATCTGAAAATACGTGTCTTTTAAATTAATTGTAAAGGTATTGTAAATCTGTTCAAAACATTATTCCAATACATGCCAAACTTTTTAGTAGAATTTACAATGGCATGAACGCACGTTTGTAAGTTCACTGAAAGTCATTTAGCGATTCCAATCAAAACATCTGCATGACAATCGACCTCCTTTCAGCGATTAAATGTCTTTCTCAAAACGTAGTTATGACCGTAGTCCATCGTAAGGAATACACAACAGCTTTATTGCTTTTCTTAGTCGACTTACACATGGACGTAATAAAATCGCGTCGGGATTATTTCGCGTACTGGACCTTCAACGCTGTGCTTAGCGCCGAGAGTTGAAAATCGAACAGTAAAATTAAATACATTGTTCGATTTTCGACGCGCTGCGGTGCACTCTGTTAGATGCTCGGGACGCCGAGATTTGAAAATCCAGTACGCGAAAATCTCCCGCCGCGATTTTATTACGTCGTTACAGAGTAGAGTTGTTGAATTGTAAACGTGTTCGCCAGCCACAACATTAGACGTGCTTGATTCGATTGCCGCTAGTCCTCCATTTGCTTATCAATCCGTGACGTGTAATAAGTACTAAAAGAAGCACCGGTGTGCGCTGGGCCCGCCTAGTTGCCCTCGATGGCCTTAGCTACGAACTCTATGAACCTCTTCCCGTACTGTTCGGGGTCGCAGGTCGATATGCCGTCGACGTTGCTGCCGTATTTCACTGTCTTCGCTGCTTTCGCCGCCTGAAAGAGATGATTCCGTTATAAGAAACATATTTGTTCCATACAATTTAAAGGATTGTTTAATACCAAAAGCCACTGACTGAATTTCAAAATAAGAATTTATCTTCTATAATCTGTTACTCGCTGTACTAGTAAACTAATGGACGTTTCAGATTTCAGCGAATATTTCGCAGAAACAAGTGGTAAATTGATTGGCTTTTAATTCAACCATTTTTTTTTAATGATGCTTGAACCTTCTTTGTGTTAGATAATTGTAAATTAAGTATTCAACAAAATTATAAATGTGTCAATATTTACCTGTTTCTTGACTCCGTAGTGTGTCAATACATCAATCAGAGCGACGAAATAAATCTCCTTTTTGGGGGCACCTGAAATTACAGTAAACAACGAAGCGCATAAATTAACTGCAGCTTTTTAAAATACATTATTTTTGATAAGTGAAACTGAAGTAGGTATAAACAAACACGATAATAAACCTATACAGGTCCGATATAAACAAAACAAAAAATAATTTTGAAGTGTCTGTTTGTAATGTCAAAATAACAGCTTTTTACTAAATGCATATGAAAGTACATAGGGTATTTTTTAACAAAGAGACATTTTTTTTATCTTTCGTCTGTTTGTTCCCGCTTATCTCCGAAACGGCTGGATCGATTTTGACTGTACTTTCACTGGCAAATAGCTGATGTTGTAAGAAGTACCTTAAGCTTTAGTTTTGTATTAAAAAAAAGTTCGGAGGTATAAAATCAAAAGGTGATAGTGTCATGCGAACGAAGTCGCCGACATTATCACCTTTGCCACCGTCTGCCAAGTTACATTAACAACAGAGAGATTCTCGTATATTTAAGAACGATCGCATTCTACCTCAGTTTTGATCTGTTCAAAAATATCTGCAGTTCACCTAAATTGTGACAAGTTTTTGAAATTGGTTGTCGCTGAGACGAGATTGCAACTACATTTTGAACGTTTTCAATACTTGGCCTTCTGATATTATTAGTTCGGACTTACTCTCTTGGCTAGGTATGGCGTATATGTCGAGCTCGGGAATGATGCCCTCGTACCGCAGCGACGATTGGCGAGCGAAGCCACGCGGACTGTCCGGCGGAGTGTTGTAGCCCCACCTGTGGGGACATATTGCAAATATTAGGGCTTAGTACGAAAACTTGCACGCATCTACATCGCCACATGCGAACCACGCATTACTCTGACGTCACACAAAAACCTTTGTCGCGCAAGCTGTGTTTACCACCCAACAGGCATATATATATGTCACCGTATGATTGTGAACACCGTTAGCTTATAATCTATCACGCGAGATTATAAGCTGTCGATAAATTATGAACTGCACACTACTGCTTACCGACCGAATAGGTTAGGTTAGAATTGCGACCAACCGCTACTTCCAAGTTAGCGGCAGTTACTTGACTATTTAGTAATATCGAAAGGTACTATCCGTCTTGATACCAGTTCACAATTTGACTGTTTCACTTCGATAGATTATAATCTACCGAAAAATACTGTGTTAAATTATAAGCAGTATGTTGCGGTTCACAATCTTTCGACAGTTCTTCACTTGCTCTTTGCGTATGACGTCAGTTTGCCATATAAATAAATGCGCTGATATTTTATAAGACAATTGTTTATAATTTAAAAAATGGATTATTTTTCTACTTATCGTTGGTTTGCTGTTCCTGAATACAAAATATTATTTAAATAAAAATTACTTTGCTTACGAAAATAATAAAGTACAAAGTTGCTCAGTTGACATGCCGTATGACGCAATAACATGGCGGCTACTATTTCATGGTGTTCAAAAACAGATTAAAAAAACTGAAATCTATTAATTGTTTTTTAATTGTTTCATGAACTAAAACTAACATTTTCCGACTGCATTTCGCCTAAGCTATCTCAATAATATATTTTTAGATTTTTTCTCACCAAACCAACAATTGGAATCATCGATACAATGAAGAAGAAGAATAGCAGACTAGTGAACTTTACAGTCTGTTCTATATACTGTACTGGTAACCCTGAATATGAGCGTCAGCGCAACCTAGCCATGGGATACTTTTTATCGTAAATTTTCGTGGGATAGTTTTCGACCCCCACAAGGGCGAAACGGCAGGCAAAAGCTAGTTATTTATAAAATGTTGAGGGTTACCGGTCGCCATGATGCCTGGTATCGGTATCGCTGTCGGTATCGGTGTCTCCGTTGTCGCTGTCGTTCTCAGCGTCCCGTTGTCGCGCCGCCTCGGCCTCCGCCTCCCCACGTCCACACTCGTGCATGCCCAGCAGGAGGGAGTAGTCCATCAGGTGGAGCTTTGTTAGGAACTGGGAAAAATATATTATATTTAAATAATCACTTCTTATCTGGTCTTCAGCTGTCTTTCGTAGATCTTTGACAGCAATTACGGGTAGTCAGAAGCCCGAAAGTCTAACTACCAGTCTTTCCAAGAGGTATCGTATTACCCAGTTACTGGGCTGTGGAGGTCACATAGGCAGTCGCTCCATGTAAAATACTGGTTCTCAGCTGCATCCGGTTCTGGAAGCCGACCGCAACTTAGTTGGGAAAAGGCTAGGCAGACGAAGATTTTAATAATTACTTGGTAGGACAGGTGGGTTTTTTTTTTATGTTGGGAAATCATCAAAAACTTCTCCCTCTCTGGGTGGAGCAGGAGGGCATGTCAGACTTTTACTGACTACAACCCACCCGTGTTCCTTCAGTTGCCTGTGTGCCAGGGGCCACGGTATCTCTTTCGAACAACCCACACCCCTAGCAGAAGACAGATAGGTCAAAGGATATATTTCTACTTCAACAGAACTCTGAGGCACGGGAGACTATTCCAAGAGTAGATACAGTACTTCAAAAGCTCAAGAAATGAGGTACATATTCATCCAATTTTCAATAAAAAGAATTAAGTCTGTAGTTACACACACAACGGTGAACGATAACATAGTATTAGGGCAACCATGGGGCATGTCCTAGAACCAATAATTCGAAGACATGTGGCATCCATATCAACCCACACCGGGCCTGCGTGGAAGATCAGGGCCCTCTCCCTCTCACAGAGGCCTGTGTCCTGTATAGGCTGATTATGTATTTACCTCAACGTCAGCAGTAAGGGTCTCCAACAACTTCTCTTTGGCAGCATCACCGATGTCAATGCGAACACCTTGTTTGATGAAGTCGTTGTCTTTAAGCGTGGGCAGGTCTTTCTCTAGCTCCTTCTCTGAAGCCTCACGGTCTACTGTCGAGCCTTTTAAGTCGTATTTCCTAGAAAGAGAAATCGCGTTCAACAAAATTTAATCGGTCATGGAATCAGGGGCTCTGAAAAACATTGAGACTATAAATTACTTGTTCCCTCAATTTTGACCGAGTAGGCTTTGCACTTTTCTGGGAAACAGCAGACTACCGACGAAAATTTCCTACGCTAGTCTAATCATAACCATTTATATGTCAGAATATGGTACATTATAAGGTCTTAAGATTATTAAATGGTATCATCACATTCTGCCAAGTGTGGCGTGCAAATATTAATTACATACATTATTACGGGACAAATATTATTGGGTTAGTCTTAATTAACATTATTGATTGCATGAATATGAATTAAAATTACAATTTGAGGTATGTCAGCCAATAATATCTGGAACCATGTGCTAAATTTGCTTACAGCTTTCGCGTCGATGTGATGCTACCCTGTTTATTCCCAGCAATTTTTTTATCGGTGTATTCGATTGTTGGGTACCCCCACAAACGAATGTACCGATAAAAGAAACGCAATTTCATAGAAGCGAGTACAAATGCACTAAAAACCATCGATATTGACATTTGATTAAGTATCAACTTATCATGATAAGAATTTTCCTTATCTATAAGGAAAACTTGCGGGTAGTCGCTAATCAGTGACGCTAACTAGTTTAATGTCACGGTTGAAATAGCAAGCCACGCTAGCGTGAAGGATTGACCACCATGTCTGTCTTTTCAGCCCAGTGGTGATTTGCCAGTAACTGGCTATTTACTTACTCGACTGGTTTTTGAATTCACCTTTTGTAAAATATGGTTATTTTCACACTCCCCCTTAATATTGAAAGGACAAAAAGCCCACCATAAAAAAATATCTTGTTGACATTATAGGCGTGATGTGATTCGATTTTTACCCGACGACGGCGAAGCAAAAATGAGGGTTATGAATTTAACCTGTATGTATGTTCCGTCAGAACTTCTAAACTTCTTATCATAATTTGACAAATGAGGTTTTGTTGGAAGCGTGTTGAGCCTCCGCTGGTTATAGACTATGTTACGTCACCTTACGTATATATCGAAGATAAACCAAAAACAAAAAAAAAAGATTCCATGTTTGGAATCAAAGGCCTATTAACTGATTTTTCAAAACCTGACGTTTTAGTTTCGAACTTACTCTTCAGGGGAAAAACATTCTGGGATTGAACCACAAAATATTTGCTATAAATTGGTGGTTCAATCCGTTAACTTGTCACAATTAACCACAAACTCCTGAAATAAAACATACCTGTGTATGTTGAGGTGGTTGGAGAACACGTTCCTTGTGGCGACGAGGTAGTGCTCGATGCCGTCCACCGTCAGTCGGTACATACCCAGGTACTGAGGCAGCAGGGTCTTACCGTGACGCTCCACTATGTACTGGAAATAATAATACCATAGTTAAGCTATGTGTGGAAACTATAAATTAATCTTTAAAATCATGCCTGATATATTTAGAATGGAATGATACAGCAGGCTTATGGCTGAGTAATAAAAACCGCACGGGTCACTCGATCAGGTTACGCTCGCCGTGGTTGCCCTCCATGCCACGTTCTTACTCCACAGTCGTAATGTACCTACGTGACTGGCTAAGATCCGCGAATGGCACCCTGGACGTTGGTCGTTAGTCACCAGTCGTTGGTTACGTGTCGTCAGAAGCCCAAAGTCTGACCACCAGTCTTACCTTACTAAAGGATATCGAATTAACCAGTAACTGGGTGGTGGAGGTCAGATAAACAGTAGTTCCCTGTAAAATACTGGTACTCAGCTAACCCCAACATAGTTGAGAAAAGGCTAGGTAGATTTCTGAACAGACACTGTTGCAGAAATAGTGTGTCAGTGAAGAAGAATAGTATCTTCTGTCATCAATAAAGGGATTATGTAGATTGTCGTTGAAATATTGCATTTCTTCAGCGAGACCGTGTCAAACTCCTTTAGAAGACCCTTTTTTTGAGGGTGGGAAATCATCAAATAACTTTCCCCGCTCTGGGTGGAGCAGGAGGGCGTGTCAGACTGTTACTGACTACAACCCACCCGTGTTCGCTCAGTTGCCTGTGTGTCACGGTATCTCTTTCGAACAACCCGCACCCCTGATAGGCATCGGCCCTTGCGGACCCCACCAGTTGGTGCCCTTTACGAAACGTAAGGGCTCATTACAATGGCTAACACCACCCTCCAATGTCGATTGAACCATCCAAATAACTAAGAATAAGTTGTCTGCTGTTAACTCGTCCATAAAACTATTTGCAATCTTTTCTGCCCATAGTAACAACATGCAAATAAAAACGTCCCATATTCTTCTGAATGTAAACCAATCTGTCATAGTAACATAGATAACCTGCCTTACATTTACAACAAACAGTAATTTACACAAAATTGCTCTAAATTCCTCACAACTTAGTGACAATGACGCTATCTTTCACATATTATCGGAAGTAACACATTACGTATACATTCATATACTTTTTACGATTAGACAGGGGGAGACTATCTTTTGTTTACATGCCGATTGATAATTTGATAACTTGTCAATTACGTTGCTATCTCTTAAAATTTGAATAAAGATAAATTCGAGCGCACGGTCTGAAGATAGCTGGCTGCATTTAGGTATTATCACTGTTGAGCGATGATGAAAATGTACTGCTACAGGCGTTCTGCTTTGGGAGAATTATTTCATCACCGCTGCTCTCAAAACGGTGAAGGAAAACATCGTGAGGAAACCGGCATGTTCTAGAACCAAAAATTCGAAGACATGTGACATATACCAACCCGCACTGGCCCGCGTGGTGGATTGGCCCACTCCCTCTCACCGAGAGGAGGCCTGTGTACCAGCAGTGAGATTTATAGGCTGATTATGATAAATATGTGCCCAATTGATACTATAGAAGGTAAAAGGGGAATTTGCACTAATAATGACCTCGCTACTGCGGAGCATTAGGTTCTGCAAGCTTAGCACGAGTACCGTAGACAAGCGTGAACGTGCAGCAAAAATGACGTTTCCGTACAGAAAATTGACAGTTTTGTACCGAGAAATGTAGACAAGCTATTTCTGTTCTACGGTAGAGTAGACACAGAAATCGTCATGCTAAGCCTGCTGGGTCGATTCCCAGGTAGTGTAAAGTGTCATTAGGTTTTTCAATCCGGAATGTCTCAATAGCAGCCCAGAGTGTGGATTTGTACCCGGGCGTAATAGGCTCACCTCCAATTACATGGTACATAAATATAAGTGGCGAAATGTGGCTGTACTATAGATACACCGCTACCCAAATCTTCGGGGAAACGAGCCATATGTTTTGTAATGATCAACCACGATTAGGATACGGATTGGTGATAAGTAGATAGGACAATACCTACTGACTGTTCCTCTGACGTCATCCTTTATAAGCCGTTACATCGCCTTTTGAGACTCCTGAAGTTGCCAAAATTATTGGTAAGACTACAAAACAATTTCCTTTAATTCTTGCAGATAGTATTAAATATGCGGTTTTAAAACGCCTTACGTGAAAACCGCACGTATTCACTTGCATTATTCTTTGTTACCGAAATGACTCAAACACTTTATTTGTCAAGTGACTTTTACGACTGAAATGCATGAATAATTGGCATAATGAATGACTATAATGTATAAGACTTTGCGTCTATTTGAGTGTGGCTGTGCACACTTAGGAGAGCGATACCACCATTACATTCTGGCAAGCAGTTGACTCGTCAGTTCAGATTTGCCAGACAAAACCTGTCAAAAACTCACAATGATGAACTATTGCTACGCAAATTTCCTGCAGATCTGGTGGCGCCTTGTGACGGGTTGTTGAGCTCCCTAAAATAGGGTTGAGCTACACGATGACTGATGGATCATGCATGCCGTCTGATGCGACAGGTCAACTCAAACCTGGAATGGCTCTTTTTTCAAAAGAGCCTTCGAGACATGGTCCTGCATTGTTAGACTCACATAAAATCCTAATGGTATAATGTTTGGACTTTAAAAGAGACCATGACCTCTGAGTTTGTTAACGGCATTGCTTCTCAGGGATCAGTCTGTAAGGAAATTCTGGTGCCATCTACTTTTAAAATATAGACTAACAAAAAATGGACGTGTTAAAGTGTCCTTTAAGAACTTCTTACATAACATAAATAAACATGTCGTTTAATTTCAATGGCAATTGTTTGCCATCAACTAGGCAAAACCCAGTCAGTCAATACACATAACAGTAGGAATGCCTTTCTTTTTGAAAGTTCAACAACATACATTGCGTTATTTACGTTGCTGAGCAGAAAAGTTTTTCAAAGATATGAAGCAATTAGCAATAACCTAAAAAAATATATTCAGATTCTGATTAGTGTTTTACGCAAATTAGGGTCCAGGATCCGAACAATATTACTCGAATAAGTAAATCACATTGTCAGCAGCCGATAAACTAATACTCACGGGATGGTATTGCTTGAGAAACGAGTGCATCCTCTCAACCTCCTCGGAAGTCAGGGTCTTGAGGATGAACAGGCGGTCGTAGCTCTGGTAGAACTTCGCCCCCGACTTGCCAGAGGAGTCGTCAGGGATCGGCTGAGATCTGTCGACAAAATGTCAGTTTTTGTTCAACTTACTTATTCAATATTAAAAGTTGCCCATATACCTCCATTTACCTGACACATTTTTCCGATAACCTTACTTTTAACCAATATGACCCCCGTTACCCTGCGTATGGTGACGTCAAAATACATAGATCAATGGTTTGTCCAACAACAGTCGTTAAGCGCATCTTTGAATCACCTTACCCTTGAACCGCCCTTAAATGTCACCCCTTATGATAGTCCTAAGGTAATCTGTAGTCTAACCTTTGTTTTTCATTTGTTCAACTAATCACAACAACAAACATGAACTTTAATAGGTTTTCTTTTTTATTACAAGCTTTTATTTAACTTACAATATAAGTATGTAACTATATTTGTTAGGGTGGAATCTTGCAACTCAATTTTGAAGCAGATATCTTTAACCGATTGAGCTGAAATTTTGTATACACGTTTAGTTTGGATGTTTGTACAAAGCTTTTATATCATACTACCTGTTGCCCGCGGCTTCGTCCGCGTTCAGTTCGGAAATTATCCCACGGGAACGTACTACCGGGATAAAAAGTATCCTATATGTTAATTCCGGTTATAAACTATCTGTGTGCCAAATTTCATCTAAATCCGTTCAGCCGTATTTGCGTGATTGAGTAACAAACATCCAAACATCTTCACAAACTATCACATCCTACTAATATTATAAATGAGAAAGTTTGTGAGTATGGATGGATGGATGGATGTTTGTTACTCTTCAAGCAAGAACGGCTGAACGAATTTGAATGAAATTTGGTACACAGGTAGTTTGTAACCTGGAATAACACATAGGATACTTTTTATCCTATGTGTTATTATTATGTGGGATAGTTTTCGACATCCACGCGGGCGGAGCCGCTGGCGAAAGCTAGTTTAGATTATTAGTAGGATAAATGTGTAATGACTAATGAGTATGACGTTATAAGTTGATAGTAAAAAGTTTAAAGGAAAAGCTTGTTTTAAAAAAGTTTTATACTTTTAATTTATTGGTCAAGACTTGATCAGACATAATAGAAACAAATATTTGGGCTTGTTATGTTATTCAAAACGATTTTTTGTCGATGTATGCGTTTTGAGGCTGACAAGGTTTTTTTTTTTTGAGTGTGGGAAAATCATCAAATTACTGCTCCCGCTCTGGGGGGAGCAGGACGGTGTGTCAGACTTTTATTGACTAAAAACCCACCCGTGTTTCCTCAGTTGCCTGTGTGCCAGGGGCCGCGGTATCTCTTTCGACCAACCCGCAGTACTATACAGGGTGAAATGGACATCGACACACAACCACCATGGATTCAGTACGGTAAACTGTGGCATCTTCACTTTCCATAGCAACTTTACCCATGAGTACTGTACTTAAAGTTCTCTAGATGACTAAAAATCTGTTGCCGCCATTTTATATCGAAGCGATACAGAAGTAGAATAATCCACTATTTGTAACAAATCTTTAGTAATTGAGAGATATTTTAATACAGTTCTCTTTGATCAAGTTGCTCATGGAAAGTAAAGATGTCACAGTTGACGGTAGTTGATTGTGAACCCCCATGTGATGGAAAGAAGGAGGTTATTAATTTAACATGTTTATATTTTTGTTTATATATGTTCGGGCATAATTTTGGGCATTATATATGTTCGGGATTTGGGAGACAGACGACGGGACTCTTCAAAAAATAACAGCAAATCAACCGCGATTGCTGCTATCGCATAAATATGCATTGTTTTGACCCCAAGGATGATGAAATTTCGAATTGGTGTAGGGTAAGTTCTATAACTAAAAAGTGTAAAAATAAAAAAAATAAAAAAAAACTTTTCCAAAAAAAAAACCGAGTTCCTGAAAAAAATAACTTTAATTTCGGACTTTGATTTGACTTTGGATATGTATTTAAATTTTTTGTCACCGCGACAAAAAATTTAAATACATATCCAAAGTCACCGACTTCCGAAATTAAAGTAATTTTTCACTTTGTAGTGTTTTTTGGGAACTCGGTTGTTTTTTTTTTCTATGAAACATTTTTTTTTCTTTTGTAACCGGTGAAAATATTCTACGCTAGGGGGTCAATGATCACCATACAAATTCTCTAGTTGCCCTAAACGATCCAGAAAATAGAAAGTTAGCCAGTCAAACATCTCTTTTAATTAAAGTATGAGATACTATTGAGATATAAATTTATAACTAATTCATGACTGAGTATTAATCTAGAATACCGGCTTGAGTGTTTTATGATGATTGATAGTGGTATGAATGGCTATATAATTACAGAATTTATATTTGTTTGTGATATGGTAGCTATAACAATACACGAGGTCATTCTATTATTAACAGAGACATCAACTCGGCTTGGTCCGCCCAAGTTTGCCTTGTAATGAAGCTACCCACTAAAGGGGCCATCGGCACCACGCAACATGGCATAGATTTTAATAAGCGGAAATGATTTGGAATCTTATTTTAATACTCTTAGCAATCAAATTTCCTTAATATCGTCCGTATCGTATAGTTCCGTATCAGAGGCGTGCACAGAGTTTTTACACAGGGTAGGCAGAATTAAAAAAAGGGAAAAAGAAAACAGAATAACCGATTGCTGTATACATACCTACACAACATGCAACCTATGAGGCAATTAAATTAACCATATTGTTGTGTATTGAATACTGGTAGTTTAGTGGGAAATGTAATCGCACTGCCAACTTTGTTACGAAACGTTTTTTGTTACGAAACAGCGAAAAACTTCGGTAAGTTACGTATTTCGTCGCGTTCTATAAAAACGTAAAAAACCAGTGACTACCCTGTACGGTTTTTTTTTTTTTTTTTTGGGTGGGAAATCATCAAATAACTTCTCCCGCTCTGGGTGGAGCGGGAGGGCGTGTCAGACTTTTACTGACTAAAACCCACCCGTGTTCCCTCAGTTGCCTGTGTGCCAGGGGCGGCGGTATCTCTTTCGAACAACCCGCACCCCCGGCAGGCATCGACCCTTGCGGGCCCCTCTGTTGCTGCTGACATCTCTTTGAGGCGCGCGTGGAACACAACGCGCCGTCGACCCGGGCTTGGTCCTTACCGGACAGCGAGGTACCCATTACTCGCCGTCCGCAAGCCCGTGCCTACGGTGGCCGGGAATCAGCCTGGGATTCCCGACGCCCAGGGCGTCTCCTGCGAAGGCCACGGCTGTGAGGGCGCATGTACTGCATCTCCCTCACGTGCGCCGCCTCCCTCTTTGCGAGCATAACTGCTTCGCTGAAGGAGGCGACTGCCAGCCATGCCCTCTCGCTCCGTACCATGGCCTGGACCAGGGTCGGACGCGAGAGATCGCCGCCGCCGATCACCTCCACGAGGACACGGCGTTGCTCCGCCCAACCTGGGCAGACCTCCACCGTATGCTCCACCGTGTCCTCTGGGCGATCTTCGCAATGGAAACACCCGGGCGTTTCCTCCCGCCCTATCCGAAACAGGAACCTCCCGAAACAGCCATGTCCGGTGAGGACCTGTGTCAGGCGGAAGGTGAGGACGCCATGCCGCCTCTCAAACCACTCCTCAAAGAGGGGACTTACCGCCGCAATCGTGGCGTGCCCAGCACTGGGTTGCGACAATCGCACTTTCCACGTCGCCATGAGATCCTGCCGGAGCTCTGTCCGCCGTGCCGCGACTTCCCGCGGCAGCGGAGTTACGCCCCGGCGTTTGGCCTCCTCGCGCCACTCCCAAGTGAGCGCGAGGACGTTTGCCTCCAGATCCCATGGCGGTAATCCGGCAAGGAGGCCCGCCGCCTCACCGGAGATCGTGCGGTATCCCCGGATCATCCGGATGGCCATGACCCTATGGGCCGCCTTCAACCGGCGTGCTGGTTGGCGCCTCAATGTAGGCGCCCACACCGGCGCCCCGTATAGGGCCATGGCCCTACCCTGTACGGTTGTGTCCGTAAATTGTTACACTGTATGCCACGTATGTATAGGAACGCACACCCAATAAATCTGCATGACCACGAGAGCACACATATAAACATTAAGCCGCGAATAGTTCGTGTCTCTCCCGAGGCACTCAGCGGCGCCAGTGAATCACAATTCGACATTGCGTCAAATTGTACGAACGAACGAGTTTTGTATTGGTGATACGACCGACGCTCGACAGGTGGAGCTGATTTATGAATAAAGATTTGTTGTTTATTGATAAAATAATTTTAGTTTTAATGTTCCGTTTTACCATAGCCTAAAGTCGAAAAAAAACTGTGTCGATATTGATACAAATTTCGGTGCTAATACGGTCCTACTTTCAATCGAGCCAGTAAATTGCTCGGGCATTTTTCCGTTCTGTCTAAACTAACCCAATGCCCAATTCGAAGTATTGTGTAATACTCTTTATAACATTTTGTTTGATTCTTGAAAAAGGAAATTGATAGCAGCCCTTCCCGTTTAGAAAGGATTGATAAAGGACATAATATAACGGCTGTTATCATCACCTTGAATGGCGGTTAGAAATTGTTTTGTATCTTTTATGGCAAGTATTGATTTTTTATACGATGGTACCATTGGTGGAAGAGGGGCATGTGGCTAAGTAATAACAGCCGCACGGGTTGATCGATCAGGTTAAGCTATGCTTGCCGCGGTTCGGCCGTGGATGGGTGAACATCTTTACATACCAAGACTCGGAAAGGACGTTAGTCATTGGTCCCAGCTGTCATTTGTGGAGCTTTGACAGTCGTTACAGTCTGACAACTAGTATTACCAAAGGGTTTCGTATTTCCCAGTTACTGGGTTGTGGAGGTCAGATAGGCAGTCGCTCCATGTAAAATACTGGTATTCAGCTGCATCCGGTTAGACTGAAAGCCGACCCCAATGTAGCTGGGAAAAGGCTAGGCAGATGATGACGATGGTACTATTGGTGAAAAATCAAAATTAATTTTAAAGTGGATTTATTTTATTTTAAAACACTGAAACTGCGGCTAATATGACGTTGCCATGTCAGTAAATATCGTTCGTATTGTAAGTAGATAAAGTTCCACTGATATAAAACAATTTCCCATTAATACGAATGCTAAACAAAACATGGCAATGCTTCATTATTGTAATGTATGTCTAATGCTTTTATTTTCGAAGGACGACCCTGGCGACAAACAACGTATAATTTTATTTTTACGTCTAACAACGTGTCTTTACCACTGTTTAGCGAGTTCTGCCGGATAATTATGTCTAAATTTTCAGGATTTCCGAGAAAAGGCCTTTAGAATCAGGGTAAAAACTCTGACCTTCCGAAGAAATTGGCAAACTTAACGAAGATTTTTCATTGCGTAACTCCGCAACTCGTTGCTTGTTTGGAAAAGTCTCTGAATATCAAACTTGAGGTTTTTTATGGGCATTGAAACTTGATGTCCGGGCAAAATGACTTCATAGCTAACAATCCTACTAAAAGCACGCTGTTGGATTTTTAACTTTCGGCCCAGAGTCGAGCGTTGAAAATCTATCAGCACGCTTTTATTTAAGCATTCATTTAGGCGTCGCCTACTAATGTAAATAAAAACGGCCATTCGTTTATTCTTCTATTCCTTAAGTGCTACGTTCTTGTCGGACTACTAAAAGAAGGTGATAATTAAATACCAAAGTGGATCGAGTTCTCAACTCCTGTATAATAAAGTTGGTAAACAAAGAACACGTTTATCAATGACTCAGAGATTTGTACAAATATAATAATAATCTTACAAATCTAAAGAACATACCAACATTAGTCAGTTTTTTATCGTAGAATTTTAATACCTAGAAAGTTTTCCCTTTGTGTCGAAACGACCGTCAGGCTTGCATGATGCTATCGATAAAATAAACCCAAGCTATTCTCAGAATATATAAAAGACTATCTTTGCCAGCGGCTTCGCTCGCGTGGGGTTCGACAATTATCCCACGGGAACGTACTACCGGCATAAAAAGTCTATGTATTATTAATCCAGCTTATAAACTGTCTGTGTGCCAAATTTCATCCAAATATGTAAAAACTACTGAACGGTAGGAGTTTTTGCGTAAAAGAGTAACAAACATCCACCCATACTCACAGACTTTCACATTTATAATATAAGCAGGATACAAGATAAAACTAATATTGATAAATTCTTCTCTTCACGAGTTGACAACAAAGGAACTAATGAATGTCGTATGGCTACGACATTGACATTGCCTTGACCTTGCTATTAATTGAAATTATAGAACGAAGCACTCCGAATAGTGTTCTTGTGAACTCTACAAAACCCCATCGAAAGCTAGTCAGAATATTATATACCCAATCTTAGAAAAATTAAGTCGTATTGGTCGAGTGATCAAGGACTTGACTCTTAAGCATGAGGAGTCCAATCCGGGCAATGTGACTTTTCGATTCATATATTCCAAGTTTATCTTTGATATCACTGACTTTGCTGAACGAAAACATGATGAAACCTGGACTTAAAATTAATAACCATAACATAAAATTACGGGTTGTTACAATTCATCAGTCAGAAATCGCCAACCCGCCATGATAAAGCGTGGTAATCAATAGTCTTGCCTTCTCTATATCAGAAGAGGCCTTTTCCTGCAGTGGGTCAATAATAAGCTGGTATTGTTTCATAGAAAAAAATACTTTGTTGTATAATTAAAGCATAAATATTCTGCCCGCCATACAATGCCTACTAGACAGGAGTCATATATGTTGATTCTATATCTATCTATATAAATAAAAAGAAAAGTCCTGACTGACTCTTCAACGCCCAGCCCAAACCCTTGGACCTAGAAAGCTGAAATTTTGCACAGAGGTTCCCTTTACAATGTAGACAAGGAATAAGGAAAGATTTTTCGAAATTCAACCCCTAAGGGAGTAAAATAGGGGATGAAAGTTCCGCGCCTAAGCCTCTGGCAAAAGCTAGTAAAGAATATTTTTGTTTTGTATCTACAAAATGGACACTAATAGACTGAGTCTGACTGATTTAGTAAGTTTTTTTTTTTAACTGGTATTTATCATTGATCCCTAATTATCTCACATGAACAGAACCTGTTCAGCTCTTAGTATACTACGAGTAGGTACCTAAACAAGACAATCTATTACTTACATGATGAAACTGCAATTATTATATGCATTACTTTACAAAGTATATGGTTATGATGTCAAATTGTATGTAATTTAATTACAATCAACAGTGATTTGTGACTTGTGAGTGAGTTTGTGACGTTATTTCTTGCACACACCCTAACAAACGAGACATCAAGGACACTCAAAGAAAATTGCTTAGAATAAGGCTACGCAAACGACAGACTTAAGGCGATCGAGTCTTGACGCATACAAAGTCTGTGAAATATCCATTCTTTTTGTGCGTCAACGGAATATTTTAATGGATAGCACCAAGAATTGTCTGTAGTCTGCGATGACCCTTAAGGGACCGAAAAACTAGCACCATGCGAACGTTCCTCAAGGTCCACCAAAGTTCATTATTCAACTATCTTTATGTCATTGTAATTACGCAGGTCCTTGAATATCCTTTCATTTGTCCTTCATCAAAATGCAAGTTGATTCGCGTGACGTCTTTCTCAATCATTTCTATTTCGTGTTACGTGCGAAAGAGATGCGCATATTATCATAATACTTACCAACCGGTGAAAGTGCACATGAATGTGCTCACAGCATTAATGTGCACATGTAGTGTTAATGTTAAAGAAAAAAAATATACGATATATTAAGTAACCGAGACATACGGGACAATTGCGGAGGTTAAGGAACGTAAATAGAGGTCACGGTCAATCAAGGATCGAGGCACTCTTGACACCCATTTAACCTAACTGGAATGGACAACAGGACAGTAGGCGTACAAAAACCAAAATCCAACAAAAATCCATATTCATATCCAAACTTTTGAAACCATCTCTCATGAGGTCTCTTTCAAGCGGTTAGACAAGGGAAATGACTTCACAATACAGCCAGTGATCGTGAATGCGTATGCTCGCCGTGTCAGTTCGAAAGGCACACTACATACTGTTATTTGAGAAAAAAAAAACTGAAATAAATCGTACAGCTGCTTAGTAAAACTCCGCTGACCTCAGGCGTTTTATCGTCAGCCCTCGTTTGACGAACTCGCTTGCATCGTGGAATATGCTCTCTTGATGTGTTTCGTTTTTCAGGTTGGCAACCCCGGTGGGCGCCGTCGCCGAGCGCCGCAGCATGCTGCAAGGTCTCTTCTGGGCCTTCGAGCACAGGTAGTTATCTGGCTTTCTAAACCTAAGGACCATAGGATGGGATGTGGGATCGAGGATGCCAGATAATACAATATGGGAGTAAAAATAAACATAAATAAATACATATAATCAATAAAGAAATAAATTATCGTTAGCGTATCACTCGTGCCAGTCGAGTTTGACGTCAGTATTGGCTATGGTTGGGTTTTATAGTTAGGGTTGTACCTTGTGAGTGATTCCTTGTAGTCAATATCGTCGATTCCGAACCTCTCTCGTAGATTCCTGAACACAAGAGGGCAGTACTCCTTGACCTTGAAGTGAGATGGCATATTTTCTCTGAAACAATGGATTATTCAGTTAATATTTATTTATTCAGTCAATACCTACAATAAAAGGGGCAACCCTAGCGACTCTTAAGGAAAACACCTGTATTTTTTGCCTCATCATCAAATTACCATAAATCCATTACGATAAAAAGAAATGGAAAAGTAATTTAAGGGAAAAGATAACTAAAACAAATACATATTTATAATCAGGAGATTGATATAATTTTTCACTAATCTAAGAGGAAATACTGTCTTAGAATATAGTATCATAGTACACAAAGTAAATTGCCTTGTGTATTTAATTTATATAGGTACCACAGTAAATGGTATAAAGCTATTAATATACCATTAAGCGAATCATTTAGTTCTATAAATTTTATTAGCATTGACGCACCATAGTCGTTCATTTGCAACGAGATTATAAAATGGTTTAATAGATCTTAATAGTCTACAGATTAGTGTCTGTGTGATGGTGAAGCGTTGCTATTTATGTATAATTGACTATAATGACTAAGAAAAATATCATAGAGCATAGAAGATAACAGTATTTCTCTGTTTGCATTTTCTTTCGTGTCAGCTCCAGTGACGGCAATAGGTAAATTTTTGGTGAAAAGAATTAGACAGCAAAGTTGGTGACATTAGAATAGCTTCCAGGAATGGTGAAACTTTAATCAATGTTTGGCGTATTCTGAAAAGTAACCCTCTTAACCAGTTGGTTACGAGAAATAATTATCTGTTAGAATCTTTACTAAAAATAAAACTGAAGAGATTTTTGTGTGTTCTTTAGCTTGTATCAACGCGTTTAAAATCTTTCTGCATTTGATAGCCAAATTCTTGACCTAGATTATTGACTATTTAACATCACGCTATGGCCCTAAGAGAGCAGTGGTGGCCCAGTGGTAATGGCCGTGACTTACGAGTTGGTGGTCGTAGGTTCGGACCCAGTCAGGCGCTTTACTTTGTGTAAATTATTTCACCCCCACTGCTCTCAAAACGGTGAAGGAAAACATCGTGAGGAAACCGGCATATCCTAGAACCAAAAATTCGAAGACATGTGACATCTACCAACCAGTACTGGGCCGCGTGGTGGATTACCGGCCCACTCACTCTCAACGAGAGGAGGCCTGTGTCCCAACAGTGGGAACATTATAGAATGATTATGCTATGGCCCTAAATCCCTCAAAAATTGGACTAAGATGTAAAAAGTTTTTTCAAATCCGTCTGGTAGTTCCAGAGATTACCCCTTATACAAACAAACAAATTTTACCTTATTATAATATTAGTATAGATAACACCAACGTAGATGGTTGAGTAATTGGCAATGCATGTAAATTATCTGAGATTCTGAATTGACTACTTTTTTTTAGTTTTATTCTGTAAAAGTCTGACACGCCCTTGCCGCCAAGGGCGGTAAAAGGAATTTGATGATTTCCAATAAAACAAAATAAAAAAAAACAATTGGCTAGCTAATAAACTTATCACAGCATAAACTACTTTCATTCGGTGGGAGAGCAAATTTGCATAACCTCTGAATGCAAAATTGCGTTAAGGGTTGAGTATTGTTACTCATTAGCACTTAAAGTGCTAATGAGTATCAATAAATTATCATGTATAACACTGGCTATGATAATGAAGCTAATTTTCTTGACGATAAGTCTAAGTTTTTTTTTTTTTTTGGGTGGGAAATCATCAAATAACTTCTCCCGCTCTGGGCGGAGCGGGAGGGCGTGTCTGACTTTTACTGACTAAAACCCACCCGTGTTCCCTCAGTTGCCTGTGTGCCAGGGGCCGCGATATCTCCTTCGAACAACCCGCACCCCTTGCAGGCATCGACATTCCAATGATGGACATAGTATTCCAGTAGTTAGAAGCATTGTGATTCATACAGTAAGTATACAAGTTAGAACCAAGTCAATCCAAGCACTAGGCACCCGTTCCACCGCTGGAAATTAACGAGAAGCGGGTAGAGCTAGCAACGAACAGCGAATGAGCGAATGCGACGAGATAGTAGATATACCCCGCATGATGTTGATGGTTTCCTTTGGCAAGTTTTCAGCCAAGCGAGCGTCTCGGAGCGAGTACTCTTTTTGATAGCTCTTGTCGTTGCGACAAACGAGTACTCGCCAGAGGTGTGAACAGTCAGCGATGAACTATTAATATAATATAATATGTATCTCTTTTACCTACAATCTATTGTGTCTTTCTAGAGCGAGGAAAACCTTCGATAGCTACTCGCTTCCTCATGGGTGGGACAAGTGCCTTGGGGTTTTCCAACACAGTAATATATTTCTGATTAAGACTGATATCATTAGAATTTGTGGAAACTAGATGAGCCAACTTTGTTCTTATCAGTAACACCAATTATATTTATCCTTATATCGAATTTAATAACAAGATATTACACTTACAATCTTCTAAAATATATCAAAATAATACTGATTGTGTGTTTACAGTAATATTTTTTTATCAATCGTCAATGATCTGCATCCATGTTTTTATTAGCTTTAGAATTCAATCTTGGCTATGGCAATAAAGAAACCCAAAAATTGCTCTTAAAGCTGAAAAATTGAATCTTTTGGCAAGGCTGTTTAATTATACTATTTTACCATGTGTGTCTTAACAATAATATTTATATTTGCCATCGCGGTGAAAGGATTAGCCAATCGTGAATCGACAGAAGTCGATTGCCCAGGGTGCGCCGGACGTACCAGAAGTTCAGAGGGTACGTCGCTCCGGGAGGCTCCTTTCAATATATCGATACGCTAAGAAGAACAAAATATTGGAGACCCCTTGAGGGAGGCCTATGCCCTATGTCCAGCAGTGGACGTCTTTCGGCTGAAATGATGATGATAATGAACAATAACATTGTTAAGACTTCTCAACATAGTTTTTTGTTCTTCTAAACTTCACAACGAATTTTAATGTGGTTTTCACCAACATTTAAATAATTTACTACAGAAGGATTACGTGCATGTAAAAATAAATATTGAAGTAATCTCGATGTTTATTCAACTCTTAAAAACCATGTGAAGCACGGGCGGGTCGCTTGATCATTTGTAAAACGTAAAAGATACAAAAAATCTTGCAAGTAATAATCAAGAAAAGGATGCAGAAAAATGCATTAAGGGACTAAGATTAGAATAAACATAGTGTGTAGTTGTATGTCAAACAGGTAGTCAGTCTGCAGCATACTTTTTGTTAGTTTGGGTTTTTACATCTACCTATACTCACTATTGAGAAAAGCTGAAGCCTTTGCTTTTTTATTTGTTTGAACGTGCTAATCTCTGGTACTACCAGTCTGATTTGAAAAATTCGTTTTGCATTTGATAGCCCAATTAAAGAGGACGGTTATTAGAGTATTTAACATCATGCTTCTACCCATAGTAACCGAGCAAAAAACAGAATGAACAAAAGAGCGAAAACGAAGTAGAAGTGTGGGCGGGCGATGAATCGCGGTGGGTAGGGGGCCGAAATTTCACGAGGACGACGTCACGGGCAGAAGCTAGTAACTAATTAACAGAACTGATTTAGATGAGATTCACAGAGAGATAGCTGGATTCCTATAGAAGGCTAAAGGGTGCTTTTGGCGCGTTGAGATCCACGCGCGCCTCAAAGAGATGTCAGCACCAACTGGTGGGGTCCGCAAGGGCCGATGCCTGCCAGGGGTGCGGGTTGTTCGAAAGAGATACCGTCGCCCCTGGCACACAGGCAACTGAAGGGTCACAGGTGGGTTTTAGTCAGTAAAAGTCTGACACGCTCTTCTGCTCCACCCAGAGCGGGAAAAGTTATTTGATGATTTCCCAAGCTCAAAAAAATGGTGCTTTTCACTCTCAAATTTTTATCTTGCATTTACAGGCAAAGCTTAATTGACCAGTATTATTGTTTTATTTTTATAATTCTAAAACTTTTGCAGTATTTATTTGTCGTAACAGTTTACCTATCTCTATTTTATTCTACAGTTTGAAAATATTATCCTCAATTTCCATGATAGAGCCTAGATATTAATTTCCTTGAAGGGAAATCCATGTTATGTTGCAATACATTGTAAAACATATGTTCTACAAAATAGCAATAATTAGTATGAAAATTATTTGTCCTTGAGTGTCTACTTTGTTCATGGTAACAAATAGAGAACTCTTAATTTTATTTCTGATTTTGTAGGACATCATTCTGGATACATAAGAAAACAGCATTTTTTTTTCTGGAAATTACTTTATTACTTGGGTACGAAATGAATGATGTCCTTTTGAACACATCTAGTATAATGTAGCAAAATGTTATTGCATTTTAGATTTTAAACCTAACTTATTTTGTCATAAACTATTGTTCATGGAAATACTTTTACCTTTGTCACAGAGATAACAATTGAAGATCATCTAATCATAGAGTACAACATTTCTGAATATATTATTAAGATTATTGCACATGTCATCATTATCTTACAAAATGCAATACAGGCGCGGTCACAGGTAAAGACTTTGAGGGGTCACAGACAAAGACTACCTACATATTTATAAAAAAATGTATTATATTTTCGATAAATTACTATCTTAGGCTTTACGTTTACAGCTTTGGGGGGGTCATGACCACTAGGAACCCCCCTCGGTCCGCGCCTGATGCAATGAATCTTTTTATTTCATGTTTTAACATTAACATGTTGACTGCCCATACATTATATGAAAGTAATGCATTTTTTTTTTATCTGGCTATGTTGTTAGTACATAACGTGTAATTCATGCTGAAATTCAGGTCTCTATAATTACGCAGTAAACCAGATATCAGCCTATTTTGAAGAATATGAAATTAAGCAGTTTAAAAAAAAACCCATTGGATTTGCCACAAAATTACCCAAAATGATAAGATGGGATAGTCAACATATCAATAGACTTAATTTGCTTAAATAATTAACTATAAGATGGATATGTATGTTCAAGCCTAGTTTCCAGTTAGAACAAGGAAAAGATTTGGCAAATTCTTACTTGTTAAATAAATGGTTGTCAACTTTGAGCTTGGAGTAAGCTCGGAAGTCGTCGGGGAGTAGCATGACTGGTATTGTGACATGACTTAGCTCATTTATCTGAAAATTAAAAAAATAACATAGTTATCAACACAATACTCTATGCAAATTAATAGCAATGTGACTAACATGCCTGATGCCTTAATGTATTAGACCTGCGTCCAACGCAATAAAACTTATTAGTCTATTTATATTCAATGGCAAGGAGACATAAAAACATAATGCATTGACAATGTGCCAGAATTTTCAATAGGATTTGGGTGTTAAAGTAAAGTTTTTTTTATAAAGGTAAATTCAAATGTAAACATTGTAAAACGACAACAAACCAGTCGTGTGGGAAATGACATAATAATGATGCTTCGCTCGCCCAGATCGTTTCAAATAGGATTATACACCCGCCATACTACTGCAATTAGTGCATAAAATATGAATTAATTACCGTGTGATTCACACCCCACATAAACACAGATAGTAATGGTTCATTTGCACGAAACAGTTTCACTTTTTGATGTTTTACACGAATGTGTTTCTTCTTCAATTTGCTTAATCCAGAGCTAGGAACGGACATTTTGGATTTGTTTACAACTTCTACCAGAGTCAGAGAACAACCGCTGTACGTAATTTATAGCGCGAGATAATAATCAAACCATTTTTAGGTAATGGGGAATATATTGAATCACAAAGAAAGACGATAATGAGAAATTTATAGAAACTCGACACCCATCAACAGCAGCAAACGGCTTTTTGACAGGCAGACAAAATTCACACAGAATGAAAAAGCACTACGAATTTAGTAGCATAAATAGAGACACACCATTCATTTACTTTTACTCTATGGTAGTATAATAAAAATAATGGTAGAATGTTATCTTTTTAGAGTAAAAGGAGACCCAAGACCATTATGACTCTTTGCTCGATTAATCATTCATTTTCTTCAATCCAGATTTTAACACCACTGGCTACAAACCAACTGTAAAAATCGTACGTGGTCTTGAAATATTGACATCGCTAGTGTGTCAATTAAAGTGACTGCGTGTGTACCTGGCATAATGAAGGTGTAAGATTTACGCTACATGATTTTGATTAGGTGTCAATCAGATTAATCAAAATGAACTAGTGATGTACCGACTAGTCGGTTAGGAGCAAGCGTTGCGGCGACGAACCGTTTCCAAAGACCGTTTTGTGTTCTGAGAAGATGAAACTGTTTTACGTCCTGGGTTCAAACAGTCTTCGTCGCACAAACCAGTCCTCAAATTACTTGGTGCGATTTTTTGTTTTACGCCTATGAAAATACAGTCGAGATCGCAATGGTTCAATTATCTATCACACTCGTTCGTAGTGTCGCGTCGTCGCGTCGTCCTTAACTTTTCGCGTTCGTTTACAAAGCAGACCATACAATAAAAAATGAACTTTTCATCACTGAAATAAAGTCGATAATCTATTACCAGTTGTCAATGCTGTCGTTCGTCATGGGACGATCAAACCCGTGCAACCTTATGTTAGTTGACTTAAAGTTCAAACTGGACTCGCATGAACGATGAATTGGGATCATCGCTAAATTTCCTGGAATTCGCGCCGGTGAGCGCGTCGCGTGGTTATTATTTCATTATTCATAACATTTGTTTACATTTTTTTGGGCCAGTTAGTTGTTATTGGGCACGCGCAGAGAACTTTAGTAATTGTTTTTGTTGTTGTTTTGTTTGCAAATAGTTGTAAATTTATATACGCCTGATAAAAAGATAAGAGTATGTCCAAGCCAGACCTAAGCCTGTAAAAGTATGAAGGAAAGTTCATTTAATCGTATACTTAGTAAAGTCGATCGATAAAACGGATTATGTATTTAGTTAACCATTTCATAGATTTTAAATCGTTGATAGTTGTAAGAACTAACAAACTGCAACTATTTCAATAGACAAAAACCTCGAAAACGCAATTATATTTCATGTTGCATAAATTTCGTCCTTTAAGTGCTCTCGAAACCAGTTGTAACGACGACCGTTTTCTGCAACCGTTATCGTCGTCAGGAAAACAGTTGAGTTTCGTTAGTCAAAAATTCGACAACGACCCACCACTATAGTCGGCAAGCGCGTTCGCAGTCAAAGACTTTGGGGGGGTCACAGACAAAGACTACTTATAAGGTGTATCTATTCATACACGAAATATCTGAAAGGGTCATTATACTCATCATTATGAACAACTTTTACTATGGGCCCAAACCTGAAATCGCGAAAAAAATATCAGCTGTTCCCTACATTTATGTTCGCATATCTCGTCAAAATGTAGAGAACAGCTGATATTTTTTCGCGATTTCAGGTTTGGTCCGGTAGTAAAAGTTGTTCATAATGACGAGTACAATGACCCCTTCAGATATTTCGTGTATGAATAGATACACCTTATATATTAATAAGAAAATAAATTAAATTTCGAATTTTCGGTCATGACCTCTAGGAACCCCCCCCCCTCGGACCACGCCTGATAGCTGGCCATGTTTATAGTCGGCGATTTGTAAGCGACTAGTCGGCGGTTGTAGCCACCTATTTTTTATTCGTATTAATAAGCTTATAAATTTAAAAGACGGTGATTGAAATGAAATTGAAATCTTTATTGTTATTGTTTTTAATAAAGAATCAGTTTTACAGTTTACTTTCAGTGCAATTTAGAACAGGATACGATGAAACGCGGCACGGTGGGCTGAAAATCGGCTCTCATAGACGGGATTTCAATTCGCAAGTGCCGGATTTTTTGCCAGATATCACTTCGAGGGAATTATATTTTTTTTACGAAAAATTTGTATGAAACTTGTATGAAAAATCAAAATATCACTTAATCGGAAAGGAAAACCGTAATATCTTTACAGGTGGTTATAGTACTAATTATTTATGATTTTTGTCATACTCCAGATAAGACTGCTGATTTTTTTTAATCTTCAAAATATTTTTGTTTATTTTTACATATGAAACGGTTTCTTTTAGTATCTTAGTTGAGGAACACAGACTTTTAACAACACGTAACATAAAATAGCATCACCCTATATCCCCGAAGGAATAGGCAGAGGGTTATAGTACACCCACACTTAGACAACTATGTTCCAGCTAGATATTTATCAAACAGAAAATATTTTTAAAAACTTCGTATACAACCAAAATAGATACAAAATAACAAATTGCTTCTAATGAGTCTGAAACAAGTGATACAGGAAAAAAAATTCAAAGATGATCTCAATCTGTTCATTGATATAGTGAAACAAGGTTCGAGAACCACCAATGGCGGGAATACCGCAAGAAAGTTTTTCGAGTTTCCCAATAAAACTGCAGCTATTACCGGGTTGGATGAAGAGCTAATTAAGAGATTTGCTGTGATTTTGCAAGCAATAACATCTGGCTAAATGATTGACGTAATCAAATTTAAAGAGTTTGCCCGCAAAACAGTAGAAAAGTACGTGGAATTATACGACTGGTTCACACGGCTACACAAGCGGTACTCTTTCGAGTTCTGTGTTTTATATTTTGTTACAAAAAAAACTACCAGAAATTAAATCAATAAATCAGCCTTATAGCTGGCAACATCCTTGGCCGGCCGGTCAGCTAGCTGATGAATTGACAGATCAAAAATATTTCACTTTTCTGAAACTAGGTCTTGGAAATTAACAATTCCAGTACAATTTTGGATTGTTCTGTTAAAGTATTTACACCGCTGTGCAGTGAATTTGTGTGAGAGACAATAATGATCATCCCGAGCCCGTTCGTTTACTGGGCACAAACTGAGAGTGTAATAACATTGAAGATAGAGTTGAAAAATGTTGTTGATCCTGATGTGAAAGTTCTCGAGAATAACTTGAAATTCTCGGCACAAGGCGTTGGAGCCCGTGGCGAGAGTCTTTATGAATTTAATTTGGATTTATATTCGCCTGTGAAAACAGTAAGTACATCGGAGCTGTGATTATTTTATCAAGTATTTAAAATGCTGAATTTAATCTCTTTTATCAAGGAAGATAAGGTGTAATTACTAGTTACTAGTTACCACAGAGTAATCTACGTAAAATTGTTACTATGTGATTTCAAAGGAAACTAGGTGTTTGATGGATATTGTTAGTACAACGCACACACAAGTCATTTTTGTGGAAAAACCATTTACAAGGTACTTTCAAGGCATTCTTCACTGAAATATAGGAACAAGTCTTGCAATGCTTGCATGAATGAACTCCTCTCGTCAACGCAGTGAATCATCATACAATAGTAATGAAAACCTTTACAAAAGATCTGTAAAACAATGGCTTAAATAGTATGTTAGTAAATATTTATATGTGACAAAATACAAATTGTATTTACCACGCTGTTTAAAAAGACAAATAGCTTTATCGCTATATTTTTTCTATATTGATTTACCAGCCAAGAGCTTGGCTACTAAACCTGTTGCTACTATTGAGCAAAAATCTGACTTTTTAATTGATTCAGCCAATAACTTGGCTACATAAGCTGACATTAATTTAAATTAGAAGTTGAGACAATAGAGGAAACCTCTTGCCTAATTAATGGAGATAATTTAAATTTAAATACATTAAATTCAAATCATTCAAATCATCAAAATGTCAGAGTAAGTTGTAACACAGTTAATCTGGTGCACCAAAATATTCAAGGCATGTTGAGAAAAGACCTTGAAATTGAATTATTCATGAACTATAATCACATTGATATTTTATGCATTACAGAACATTGGTTAAAAAGCCATCAGTTCATGTTTAATTTCAGTAATCACCAGGTTGGTAGTTCGTTCAGCAGAGAAAATGCAATACATGGTGGCTCGTTGATACTGTTAACTAAACAACTTAAATTCAAAGAACGTAAAGATATTGTGAGCCTCTCTGTAGAGCGGACTATAGAAATAGCTTGTGTGGAGTTGGAGCAGCTTGTTGTATTGAGTGTATACCGGCCTCCATCATCGATTTATGATTGCTTTGAGAGTATCATGGATGATGTGTTACAAAAACTTGGTAAATTAGGAAAAAAAATAATTGTATGTGGTGATTTTAATGTCAATTTATTAGAGGACTCGTCAATGTGCCTAAAAATTAAAAATTTATTTCAGTCATATAACCTAAATTATATATTTTTAGAGCCTACTAGAATAACTGCCACGTCAGCTACATGTTTAGATAATATATTTACTGACATTTCACCTATTAATAAAAAGATTATAAGTCAACTAGATTCTGACCACTGTGGACAACTGATTACATTTAATAAGCAAGATAAAAAAGTGGCTAAGAGACTTATCACTGTAGTGCCAAAAACTGCAGGTCGCTTGGAGAGCTTTAAAAATAAACTCAATAGTAAATTACCCTACTTGCCTTTTAGTGATGATCCTAATGAACTGTACAATTCTTTTTTTGCTATGTATTGTACAGAATTTAACTCAACTTTTATACCCAAGCAGATCTCAGTTAATGGTTCTGCAAACTTCAGTGAATGGGCAACTAAAGGGATATTTACTAGTAGAATAAAACTTTTTGAACTGTATGAAGAAAGAAATTATAATAAGAGCAAAGAATTTTATAAATATGTTAAGAACTATTCCAAACTATTCAAACAAGTTTGTAGTGAAGCTAAGTGTCGATATTTAAGCTCAAAAATTAAAAATAGTCAAAATAAAATAAAAACGACTTGGGAAATTATAAATAAGGAGACTGGAAGAGATAGTCAGCGTAGTAGTAACTACAGCCTTAATATTAACAATACAGTTATTAAAAAAGATTTAGAAGTTGCCACAGTTTTTGAAAATTTCTTTTCTGATATTCCAGTCTCAACCACTAAAACTTTAAATTCTTCACCCACTGTAGCCGAGTCCCTATTGAGGGAAAATGTTGATATTTGTAACCATGAATTTAATTTCGAATATGTTAGCGCTAGAGATATTATAAAAATTTTCAATACGCTTAATGTTAAAAAAACTGCTGATCTATGGGGAAATTCCGTAGAGGTTACAAAATGCATAATCAACAGTGTAGCGCCTGAATTGGCAATTATTTTTAATAAATGTATTGACTGTGGTGTAATTCCTGACCTAATGAAAAATAGTAAAATAATACCTTTGTTTAAATCGGGTAGCACATCAGACCCCACGAATTTTAGACCAATTTCTGTGCTTCCCACCTTCAGTAAAATATTTGAAAAATTGATGCTAGATCAGTTGCAAAGACATTTTAATAAACATAAGTTATTAAACAGTAAACAATTCGGTTTCACAAGGGGTCGCTCGACTACCGACGCTGGTGTTGAGCTTCTTACGCATATTTATGAGGCCTGGGAGAAGTCACACGATGCCCTAGGTATTTTTTGTGACTTGTCTAAGGCTTTCGATTGTGTTTCACATGAAACGTTGGTCAGGAAATTGCATCACTATGGTGTTAGAAACACTGCCTTGGATCTTCTTATTTCTTATTTGGATAATAGGATCCAAAGAGTGGACGTTAACGGCAAGCGATCCCCAGGCTCTATTGTCACTATGGGAGTTCCGCAGGGCTCAATTCTTGGCCCTTTTTTATTTCTCATATATATAAACGACCTACCTTGTCTTTTAAAGAACAGTCATGAAATAGTGTTATTTGCAGATGACACATCACTTTTATTTAAACTTAAACGACAACAGACAGTTACTGACGATGTAAATAATGCTCTTGCTAAAATAGTGCATTGGTTTAGTGTTAATAATTTACTATTAAACGAGAAAAAGACTAAATGCATTCGATTTTTGACACCTAACGTTAAGCAGGTGAAAACCAATGTATTAGTAAATGGGGCGGAATTGGATCTTGTGGACACCACTGTGTTCTTAGGTATTACTTTGGACTCGAAGCTACAGTGGGGCCCACACGTAACTAAATTGTCGAAGCGGCTAAGCTCTGCAGCCTACGCGGTCTATAAAATCCGTCATTTGACTGATGTAGAAACAGCTCGATTAGTATATTTTAGTTATTTCCATAGTGTAATGTCGTACGGCATTTTGCTGTGGGGAAATGCAGCCGACATTCAAGCTATATTTGTGCTGCAGAAACGAGCCATTCGAGCAATTTATAACCTAAGTTGTAGACATTCACTGAGGGATAAATTTAAGGAAATAAATATAATGACAGTCGCATCTCAATATGTATATGAGAACCTAATTTATGTTAAAAAGAACATTAATCTATATTCTAAACACAGCGACGTTCATAGCATAAATACTAGAAATAAAGATTTACTTATTGTGCCCACGACTAGGCTCCAAAAAATTAGCAATTCATTTAAGTGCCAAAGTATTCGTTTTTACAACAAACTCCCAAGCCATGTTAAGGAACTAAGCTTCAATAAATTTAAACCATTTATTAAACAGAAACTCTGTCAAAAAGGTTTCTATAAAGTTAAAGATTACTTGGATGACAAAAAAGCTTGGGACTAGTTAAGTTGCTCCAATGTACCCTCAAGCAACAAACTGTTATATAAGCTATGTGTTTAATAGATACTGTTGACATTTTATATTTAAGTATTGATCTACGTGACATTATTTTTAATGACATTTAAAGAAAAAAGTAACTGTGAATGTGAGTACTATGCAGGCTAGATTGAACACATTACTTTGTAACTCGTCTGGTGGTTTTGAGCATTTTGTAAATGGCCTACGCAAATGTCCTGCAAATCTGGTAGCGTCTTGTGACGGGTCGTTGAGCTCCCTAAAATAGGGTTGAGCTACACGGTGACTGTTACATACATGCCGTCTGTTGAGACAGGTCAGCTCAAAGCTGCAATGGCTCTTTCTTCAAAAGGCCTTTCCAGACATTACCCTGCATTGTTAGACTCACATAAAATTTAAATAATATAATGTTTGGACTTTAAAACAGACTATGACCTCTGAGTTTGTTTCGGCTTTTCTTCTCAGGGAACAGTCAGCTAGGAAATGCCGGCGCCATCTAGTTTTAAAAAATATTGACCAACAAAATATTGACGTGTAAAAGTGTCTTTTAAGATCTACTTACATAAATAAACATTTCATTTCATTTCATTTCATTTCATTTCATTTCATTTCATTTAAACAATGTATGGGTAATAATATATTTTACGAGTTTTTTATTAACTGTGTGTATTTTCAGGTACTTTATGTTTTTAAGAGTAATGTTGTAGAACTAATTTTGGTAGAAAATATTATGCTTTAACGTAAGTTCTATTTTAAGACCCGGTTCACCTGGAAAACTGGTAAATCATTATATTTGAGGGCCACAATAATATTCATGCTAAAGGTAGAATATATTAAAATCTAGCCAGAAAACCGCTATTTTGTTGATAAGATAGTATTTCTAAAATACATCAGATTTCATTAGTTTATTGAAAAATAAATTCTCTGTGCATTACCAAGCAAATCCTTTTTGCAGGCGGACAATGATCACGTTACCACAGTCCGTGTATTTGAAAACAGAGTGGAGCTCATACTGCAGAAAGAAAAGCTGGCGTGGTGGCCAAGACTGACTGCTCAGCCACAAAAACCTGCATGGCTCAAGGTAAGATAATGCTTTATACAATATGTAATAAAAACCCTGTTGTTCCTTAATCCTTATTTTTTTTAAATTACAACTTCATAAATGTTGTGCTTGTAGATAAGTGTAGACGTCCCTAAAAGGAACAACAGGGTTTTTGTTACATATTGTATAAGAATTTCATTACTGAAATGTGCCATAGTATTTTTATTCCTAAGAAATTTCTTATCTTCTTCTTACCTTTGTCCCAATTTATTTCTTCACCACGCAAACAATCTCATCAATAGCCCGTTACAATCTTTAAATTAAGTATGGAAAAATTTACATGGTGTAAGGGGAATTTATAATTTTTTTGTAACTTCGGGATTCTTTCATGGAAAGCGGGACATACTTAGTAAAAAAACGTTTATAAATAATCAGAAGTTTTTTAAATGTATCTTTTTATTTGAGTTCAAATTAAGTTTATGTGACAATACATAGGAAAAATAGCCATAGAAAATGTATTTAAAAAAAAAAAATGATATTTTAAATCACATTTACCCTATCGTTAATTAGTTGAGTCTTATTTGTCGTGAATACAAAAATATAAAAAAACAGAAATCAAAATCAAAAAACCTTTATTCTTCAGAACAATATGCTTCACAAACCATAGAAGCTTTTAATTCAATAGCAGTTTAATATCGGAAAAACAGCTGTGAGCATTAAAAAAAAAATTGAGAAAGAGTACTATGATAAGAATTACTTTTAATAAAGGTGAAGAACTCTTCACAGGATAGCTGTAGATTAAACTGGATGAGTTATGCCCGAAAAGCGGGATTGAGCCTGTCCCGCGCGGGACATTTAATTTTGATTTAAAAATCGGGACGTCCCGCCAAAATCGGGACGTCTGGCAACGCTGCTGTATGATTGTGCATGCATAGATATGAGGCATAGAGCCAGGCCAGGAGTCTTATCGCGACAATTGGTATGAGTAGATAGTCGGTACTTCTTGCTTCAAGTAATACGAGTCCTCATTAGGTAATTTCAAAGTCTCTATATTAACGGGGTTTTTTTTGTTGAGGGTGGGAAATCATCAAATAGCTTCTCCCGCTCTGGGTGGAGCAGGAGGGCGTGTCAGACTTTTACTGACTAAAACCCACCCATGTTCTCTCAGTTGCCTGTGTGCCAGGGGCCGCTATCTCTTTCGAACAACCCGCATCCCTGGCAGGCATCGGCCTTGCAGGCCCCACCAGTTGGTGCTGACATCTCTTTGAGACGCGCGTGGAACACAACGCGCCGTCGACCCGGGCTTGATCCTTACCGGACAGCGAGCTACCCAATACTCGCCTTCCGCAAGCCCGCGCCTACGGTGGCCGGGAATCAGCCTGGGATTCCCGACGCCCAGGGCGTCTCCTGCGAAGGCTACGGCCGTGAGGGCGCATGTACTGCCTCTCCCTCACGTACGCCGCCTCCCTCTTTGCGACCATCACTGAGTGGAAACACCCGGGCGTTTCCTCCCGCCTTATCCGAAACAGGAACCTCCCGAAACAACCGTGTCCGGTGAAGACCTGCGTTAGGCGGAAGGTGAGGACGCCGTGCCGCCTCTCAAGCCACTCCTCAAAGACTTACCGCCGCAATCGTGGAGTGCCCAGCACTGGGTTGCGACTAGGGTTCCCAACCATACTGTTAAAAACAGTATTATACTGTTTTTCGTTCGTTAATACTTTTTACTGTTCTATAAAAAAAAGTATACAAAATACTGTTTTTATGTCCGCTGATATCCGGAGCCACGCGTAAAGTCTGTATGAAATGTAAACGTACGTATACAAACTACATTTCAGTACGAAACTGTCAATGTCCAGTGAGTGCCACGCATGCGCAGCGGCAGAACGCAGCACAAAAAATAACCGTATTTTATTTTGCAATTGTGCGAGAAGGTCCAAAAATGTGTTTAAAACATTGAGTTATAATGTAGTACGTAGTACATTATAACTCAATGGTTTAAAACGTCAAAAAAATAAATACCGTTTTTTTTTTGTAAAATACTGTTCATTTTTATGTCTCCCATCTTATTATACTTCATTTCTCGGACAAAAAGTTGGGAACCCTAGTTGCGACAATGGCACTCTCCACATCGCTATGAGATCCCGCCGGAGCTCTGTCCGCTGTGCCGCGATTTTCCGCGGCAGCGGAGTTACGCCCCGGCGTTTGGCCTCCTCGCGCCACTCCCAAGTGTGCGCGAGGACCTTTGCCTCCAGATCCCATGACGGCAATCCGGCAAGGAGGCCCACCGCCTCACCGAAAATCGTGCGGTATCCCCGTACCATCCGGATTGTGAACACCGCTAGTTTATAATCTATCTCGTGAGATTTTACACTGTCGATAAATTGTAAACTGCACCATACCGCTTACAATTTAACGCATTATTTTTCGGTAGATTATAATCTATCGAAGTGAAACTATCACAATCTGTCGCGCGTTAAATTGTCAACTGTCCGAATGTTGTTCCTGATTGGTCGGTCATACAGATTGACCGTTCTGTGTCCATAAAGTTACAAACTGCACTTCTTTGGTTAATCACAGATTCATTTTACTTCCGCAACAATTTTATATAACTAATTCTAAAACTGTGATTTATTTTCAACACGAATTCAATATACAATCATCAAAACACTGTTTGTTTACATTCGACAACAAACGGATTAACAAATAAAAATGGCGGCGCGGGCATACCTATACCGTTCAACCAATCAGCGCGCTAGGTGCGTTCCGTCGCATATATTTCACAATTTGACGGTTTCATTTCGTTACACTATAATCTACCGAAAAAGAATGCGTTAAATTGTAAACAGTATGTTACGGTTCACAATCTTACGACAGTTCACAATCTCGTGAGAGAGATATAATTTACCGTACCGGTATTTACAATTTTACGGTGACATATACAACCCAAGTGCAAACGGATACCAATAACCTTTCGCCTTAAATTGGTTATTTTGCATATATTTAAAACGTTTGACGCTTCTGTAATGTTTCTACTTATTTTCTTTAGGCGGCGCTTCACAAAGGATGCCTAAACCTAAAGTCGCCTCCTGGCCTTGGGGTCGTTTTTAAATGTGTTTAATCTCAAATAATGGTTAATTTAACTGTTCTCACAGCAAGAAATCGTACAAAAAATTACGTAAAAGTTGGGAAAAAATCTAGATTTTGTGATGGTAGGTACTGTATCGAGAACCACTAGCCCTATCACCTGTCTTCGTTTTCGGAAGCGTTTCCCTTACACAGTAAGTATGTGTTTGCAATTGCCTTCAAGAACCACCAAGCGAAACGTGATAACGTATACAAGTTATCACGTTTCTTAGTCATGTTTGTGTCTTTTTAGTCCTTCTTTTTTTTTTCAAATAATTCTCAAAACTTAAGTTGTTGCCCTTGAACTTCAGAACTTCATATCATAAAATCAAAATGTCATTTATTCAAACTAGGCTGAGAGTCAGCTCTTTTTGAACGTCAAAATTACATAAGACAGTCCCCCCAAAACGCCCGCCCTTCACCACTTTCTAGTGCTTTAGCTGGGAAGAAGAAGTGGCGCAACAAACTCCCCAGCAGCACAGCTGTATGTTAAGTTAGAAGAATTTGATTCTATACAATAGTGGGTAATTAACATTACGAAACACAAAAACATTAAATTTGCCATATCTCAGCTAGCACAGGCTTATATACCAACAAAACATTGAAAAAATAGTACAGGCAAATAAAATAAACCAACACATGAACTAATATAATTATAAAACCTGTCAGTAGTCAAGATAATACTGGTGAAAGAACATGAACATTGTCTTGAGTTAATCACAGCGACCAACAATTATTATCGTTTAAGTAGTCGTTGACAGAATAGTAAGCCTTTGAACAGAGGGTGGATTTAACTTAGCTTTAAACGCATTAAAATGCAAATCTAGCAAAGAAGAGGGGAGCTTGTTATAAAAAGTTATACCAAGACCAACAAAAGAGTTATGAACCTTATGAAGCCGGTGAAAGGGAACACGTAGTTTGTCCTTATTTCTAGTATTAATATTATGAATATCACTATTTTTAGTATACAAGTGTATATTTTGCCTAATATATAAGATGTTGGCCAAGATGAATTGCGATGCGACCGTGAGAATCCCAATAATATAACAATGGAAAATTAAATTATGTTTAAGTAGTAATTAATTTTTGTTCCGCTGGGTCCAGCTAACATACTTAATGTATTCTTAGTTTAAGGTGGAAGCGCCAGGGTAACCCACGAAATGCAAATTGTCTTACGTTTTTTGCAATTTGCAATTCAATGCCACAGCCTGGCATTGAATTGCAAATAAAATATGTTTTAACTAGCTTTTGCCAGCGGCTTCGCCCGCGTTAGCCAATTTACACGAAACCTTAACTAATTATACACCTAAACCTTCCTCGCGAATCAATCTGTCGTTTGGTGTAAACCATATGAAAATCCGTTCAGTAGTTTTGAATTTATCGCGAACAAACAGACAGACGCGGCGGCACCCTCTAAGTTCATTGAATGACTTTTTCATGAAATAGACATTCAGTGTTATTGGAGCTGGAGCTTCTACCTTTATTACTTTCAGGGACAGTCGTCTACAAGTTACCAACAAGTAGTTCCCACAAGATAACTAGACAGTGCTTGCTGCAGTGTACAAAATATTGTGATACAGAAAATAACAATTGCATATAATATACGTGTAACATAATTAATGCAAGAGCTCAAACACTCCAATATTGAGTGAAATAATATGTATAATGCATAAAACAATAACCAAAACTTTTCTTTTAAAGCTTATTGTTATCATTAAGGAAATCGTGATTAATCGTGTTGATCCTAGCATAACTTAGTGCATTATTCCCTTGAAATAAGATTTAATTTTCTTTGGCTCAATCGGCGGTAGGTATGGCAAAATGCATAATTTACAAAAAAATACCTATAAGACTATATAAAAAAAAACAACGTTTATTTCAGACTATTAAATTGTCCATATTTTGTTATAACGTTATCTTAAAAAACTATGTTAGTCGTGAGGAGATAACATTAAAATAAGTTAATCAAAATTAAATTAAAATAAATTAGAATTAAATTAAAATAAATTAGAATTAAATAAAAACAATTTGAAATAATTTAAAATATAAATATTATTATACTAATATAAAAAAATATTTATAAATATTATTACTATTTTTTATTATTAATAAATATTATTAGTTTAATATTATTATTATTGTTATTTTTTTGTTATTATTTTTTTTATTTATTATTTTTTATATGACTGATATCGATTCAGTAGTCAATCACGAACAAACTACTTTCAAGACTTGCGTGCGTCTATTTAGTTACAACTTGTATAGGTATCATAATAGGTCCATATTATAAATTATTGTCGTTTTTCGTCTTTGTCCGTGCCGTGTTGTTGTTCCAAATTACGCAACGGATTTGAGTACCTACCATCATTTTTAGTGGACTGATGCTTTTTGTGTATAAATCAGTCATGTTAAAATTACTTAAAATAAGGAAATCTCGATGTTTTATCAAGTTTTAAAAACCGTGCGAAAACGTGTATCATCATCATATCAGCCAAAAGACGTCCACTGCTGGACATTGGCGTTTGTTTCGGCTTTTCTTCTCAGGGAACAGTCAGCTAGGAAATGCCGGCGCCATCTAGTTTTTAAAATATTGACCAACAAAATATTGACGTGTAAAAGTGTTTTTTAAGATCTACTTACATAAATAAACATTTCATTTCACAAGCCTCCCCAAAAGGGGGGTATTTGCCATAATCGCCACGCTTGGCAGGCGGGTTGGCGATCGCAGTATGGTGGCCAAATGCATAGTGAACGCTGCTGCCCATTCTCTAGTAAGTCCCTTAGTCGCCTTCTACGACACCCATGGGAAGAAATGGGAAATTAAAATTAATTTAGTAATTAATTTTTGTTGCGGAAACGTGTATAAAGCATAATCTCTATAGATTATGCTTTTATGACTATTCATAATCTTTCTGCCCTTGGACCTTGCTCCATGTTACTTGGAGTCGGCGCAACACGTTTCTTCTCCTATTCTCCCCTGTCAAACAATATAATCAAATATCAAATAAATTATCTCAGAATATTGGTTATCTGTACTAATATTATAAAGAGTTAAAGTTTGTGAGGTTGTAGGGGTAATCTCTGGATCTACTGAACCGATTTTGGAATTGTCATAGGCATGGCCAAGTCAATCTATTTATTTAAAACATAAAAGATTTTTAATATTGATATGGTCACTATAAGATGTTGTTAGGTTAGCTAATTAGAATAGAATAGAATAGAATACAGAATATTTATTTATTTTGAAAAAAACGTATATCATTACGTAATAACATAAGACAAAAGGACCCGTAAGTAGGGACTGAATTACATGGATCTTCGACTTGGTAGTAATCGCCTGCGGTGGTGGTTTCGTCTTGGTGGTTGGTTGGTGATCGATGTAAATCGATCTCACGATTTTTTACTGTAGAAGAACTTTTTTGATGGCTATGATTGAGTTCTAGAGAAAAGTTGTAGAGCTTGATAATGCCTACAAACAAGTCAGCGACAGCGTATGTCTAACTTTTATATTTAAGTCACAAAAAGTAGTTTCTAATATTTAAAAAAAAATCGTTAGGTCATGTTTATTGGTCATTATTATCAACAATTATGAATTCTTATCAAAATAATTAAATTTATCGTCTCAAGTATTTAAAACAAAAGACTTTTCCCATAGACTGCATATAATTTGGACGAATGGTAAAAGAGATCATACGACATAGGTATGGAACCGCGACCGTGTCGTAATCTATTGAATAGCACTCAGTACGAATCGCACTCATAATTTCATCACAAGTAAAAATGTTTACCGCCCAACGAAGTGGGCACGAGTCAGCTAGTAACCAGTATAGGGAGAGCAGTGGTGGCGCAGTGATAATGTCCCCGACTTACGAGTACCAGTTACCCAGGCAGGCGCTTTACTTTGTGTAAATAATTTCATCACCACTGCTCTAAAAAACGGTGAAGGAAAACATCGTGAGGAAACCGACATGTCCTAGAACCAAAAATTCGAAGACATGTGACATCTAACTACCCGCACTGGGCTCATACGGTGGATTATGGCCTGTATCCCAGCAGTGGGAACATTATAGGCAGATTATTGATTATGGAACCAAAATAATCTATAACTCCGTAAAACAATCAATTTCAGTTACAGCACTATGAGCTCTATGAAAGAATTTGTGCTGAGACTTTTTTGTGACTTTTACAGATAAACTTCGACTTGTGGGTTTTGGAGGACGCCGCGGACAGTGAAGACGAGAAACGTGACGTGATGAAGGACTATCCTGGAATGTACGATAAACTTCATAAAGAAGAAATGGGTTACAGAAGAGGTAAGTTGCGCCTAGGGCAATCGAGAAATTAAAATTTCCTTACTTTTTTTTTTTGCAATTTGCAGGTTGAGTGTCCGGTTTTATGTTGATTAAAATATGATTCGTGACAATAACAAGTATGTATTTACAGAATTTTAATCATTAGGATCATCATACAACCGTCTAAGTCCATAAAATTCCATTTTAATTACTATTCCATAAAATAGTCTTTCAAATACAAAGTACATACTTGTTAATGTCTCCCTGACACTGACCTGCACATTGCAAAAAAAAAACGTAACAAAATTATTATTTTTCGCGCTATCTTAGCGCTTCTCGCATAAAACGTAACAACATTTAAATTTCCCGCGCTACCTTAGCACTTCTCGCATAAACAAATTCATAACTTGGTTATCAAGGCATATTAAACAAAACGAAGTAGTCGTCCTTAACACCTGTGTCACAGTGATTAAATAATAATAATACACATACATATAATATGATTAGATTACTTGTAATATGATGCCAAAGATCAAAATTGTTACCTATTCTTAGAATCATACTTCATACTAATAATATAAATGTGGAAGTTTGGATGTTTGGTACTCATTCGCGCAAAAACGACCGAACGGTTTTGGATGAAATTTGGCACACAGATAGTTTATAACCTGGATTAAAACCTAACCCTATTAACACATCTGCCAGAGGTGCGGGTTGTTCGAAAGAGATACCGTGGCCCCCGCACTGGCACACAGGCAAATGAAGGAACACGGGTGGGTTTTAGTCAGTAAAAGTCTGACACGCCCTCCTGCTCTACCCAGAGCGGGAGAAGCTATCTGATAATTGCCAACCCTAAAAAAAACCCTATTAACACATAGGATAGTTTTTTATCCAGGTACGACGTTCCCATGGGATAATTTACGACCGTCACGCGGGCGAAGCGGCTAGCAAAGGCTAGCAAATAATAATTTTAATAATATTGATATGTACGGCACATTAAACTATCCCAAACTGTCAAATATTCCCAAATGAACATGAACCTTATGCTTTTGTATTAAAGTTGAAAACCCAAAAAAAGAAATTTGACAGATTCGGGTAGCTTGATGTGCTGGCATCTGTACTCTTGTGAACTCTCTTGTGACTGTAAATGTGTTGCAGAGCAAACCACGAATTATCTATGAATAAAGATAAAAAAACCTTTTAATTTTCACAACTTCTTTGTGGCCAACAGCTAGTTTACCATAATATATTCGTCTCTATGTTATATCCTTTTTATCGAATCCTAATGAAATTAAACAATTCTATTCCATTATACAAATTTATTGGAAATCTTCATTGAACCACTTCGTCCGCAAAATGTGCATTACAACGAATGTATTATCGTAGAATGCTTCATTGATTACAACACATCGTTTGAATTGAATGGTAAAATGAATAGGTAATGTTTGCATAACTAGTGAGACTTCAAGAATGTTCCTTACATTTTCTCTTTTTATTGTCGTTTTGAGTTATTTAATATTGTGGTTGTTTTTTTTTCTTTTCTTTTTTTTAAAAAACGTTGCCCCGCACTAGGAATTTCTCCTGTATTGTGGGTGCGTTTACAAACATTTAACTCACATACACAAACAGCCAGACCCGAAACAACTACTTGTAGGTCATACAAATATTTGTTCCGTGCGGGAATGGAACCCGCGACACTCAGCGCAGCAGCCAATCGCTTAACCACTGCGCCAACCGTGCCGTAACTAAACATCGAAACTTTACAATAATTGTGTCATTCTCTCAAAGTATTAAGACACATGTTTTTGAAGAGATTAAAGTTTCCTGCATTTTGCGAAATGAAAGACATAAAATATGGCACCTGTCCATCTGAATATAATGACCAAATACCTAAGTCATTTTGAGGTGATCAGATTCGCCAAATTAATGTAATTAGCAATGTTTGTAGCAGGGAAAAGTTTATGGAGTATTAATTTGAAGCAAAAGCACAAGGGCCTCTTACAATTCTTTTGAAAATTCTCCACTAAAAAGTGTTCTAGTATATTACCTAACCAAACTTACATATATTGTGTCCTCTTGGGCTTGTGGCTAAGTAATATTAGCCGCACGGGTCGATCGACCAGGTTCAGCTACGCTTGCCGCGGTTGGTCCGTGGATGGGTGACCATCTTTACATACCAAGAGCCCTCCGTACCTCGGAAAGCACGTTAAGCCATTGGTCCCGGCTGTCATTTGTGGATCTTGGACAGTCGTTACGGGTCGTCAGAAGCCCGCAAGTCTGACAACCAATCTTACCAAGGGGTATCATATTCCCCAGTAACTGGGTTGTGGATGTCAGATAGGCAGTCGCTTCATGTAAAATACTGGTATTCAGCTGCATCTGGTTAGACTGGAAGCCGACCCCAACATAGTTGGGAAAAGGCTAGGCAGATATTGATATTGGCTAGGCAGATGATGATAGTGTGTCGTCTCGTGATCGCGGTTTTAACTGGTTTATAAAATGACGCTATGCAACATGTATCATAAGTAACGCAAGACCTCATACAGGGATTAATTAGAGTATTTAGTTAAAAGCATAATACAATTACCTAAACTTATATTTTTAATGCTAACTGTTATTATTAAGAAAATCGTAATGAACCTAGCATTGCTTCCGCGGCCCCTGGCACACAGGCAACTGAAGGAACACGGGTGGGTTTTACTCAGTAAAAGTCTGACACGCCCTCATGCTCCACCGAAAGCGGGAGAAGTTATTTGATGATTCCCCAACCTCAAAAAAAGGACCTTGCATTGCTTTATTCATTTAAAATTAAGTGTTATTGCCTTGAAATAAGATTGAATTTTCTTTGGCTCAATGGGCGGTAGGTGTGGCATAATACATTATTATTAAATTATTATTGAAAGCCTATGATGTCCGACTGCAGGGCAAAGGCTTCTCTGCCCTCCTTCCACTTTTCTCTGTTTAATCCTGCTAGTGACCAGTTCTTGTTAAAGGTGTCCAGCTCATCCCGCTAAAATACATAATTTAAAAAAAAACCCATATTCAAAGTTACTGAAACCGATTCAGTAGTCAATTATGAGCAAACTAATTTAATTATAAAGGGATAACTTACCATGCCATTTCTTAGAATACTACCAAATATACCTTTTCCATTTCCAGAGGACCTCAAAAAAGTCTACCTGAAACTATACAACCTGTTCCAATTCGTCGGCTACACGTACGTGCTAGCTGTCATGGCCGTTAGATACGCTAAGCTCGACTATGAATCAGTGGCTGATACGTATGAGCATGTCGGACCTGCCATGAAGTTCTTACAACTGCTACAGTATCTTGAAGTTATGCATCCACTGTTTGGGTATACTAGGGTAAGTTGAAATTTTTTGTTTTAAATTGAGGCTTATGTTTAGGGGCATAAAAGCTAAGAAAAGTATAGAGGTGTGAGAAACAGGATGTAAAGTTCACTCATACTCTATGGAAAAGGGAGGATCCTACGACCAGACGGGTGTTGTGTCTAGTGGGCAACTGCCCGACGATAGGTGTCAGGACGTTGTATATACACTGTGACATTTTAGTCGTCTTACAACGGCAGCCCACTTTATGTACCCAATGACTGCTATCTACTACCATGCATATTTTTTTTTTTATTGAACATTTGCATAATCAAAAACATAAAAATATCACTAAGATGCATGACGTAGTTTGAAACACCCTGTTATGGAGATGGAATTAATGATGGAATGTAACGGTAGGTACGTAGATATCTTCTACCGTTTGAAACGTAAACATTATTAACAGGGAGGGTGTTTCATAATTCTAAAGCATTCATTATTTTTCTTTGTACCTATTATCTTAATTAATGGTAACAATGTATTAATCGCGCCTAGAGGTATGTTATGACGGACATTGAGTGGACCATCTTTGTAAGACGACTAAAATGCCACGGTGTACATATACACCGAGAAATTTTTATGGTTGTTTTCTCGCGGCAGAACACCTTGCCATAAGGAGTACTTTCGAAGCATAGAGTAAAAGTAAAAAAATAATTATGTTTTTGTTCAAAAATAATTTAAAAAATGTTAGGTAGCTTGTATACTACTCGAATAACACGCGCCGCCGACCAAGGGAACAGCGATGCATAAATGTTCAAAGCAAAATAAACTCTCGCACGTCTCGGCTTTCGAGTTTTGTTTTTCACAATGGTTAATCTGCCATTATTTGTTTCTAATATTTTATTTGTTTATAAAACGATTGTATTACCAAGACAAACCATTTCACTGCGGGAAAACAACCATAATTATTTCTCGGTGTATATACGAGTCGCACGGTAAACTCTGATTATGCAATGTAGGATTTGTGTGACGTGACATACTCTACGTCACGTCACGTCTATTCAAGTCAATGAAAGACATACCCTGCAAATGTTAGCTTTATACTCGAAACATAGTGCTCACACATATGCTATGCAATTATACAATACAATACTGGATTTTCAACTCAACAACCGACCATTGACATTGAGTGAGGGGCTTGTGGCTAAGTAATATTGCCCGCACGGCTCGATCGATCAGGTTAAGCTACCCGTGCGTACATCCGTGGATGGGTGACCATCTTTACATACCAAGAGCCCTCCGAGCCTCGGAAAGCACTTTAAGCCGTCGGTCCCGGCTGTCATTTGTATCCAAAAATTACAGTCGTTACTTTGACAAGAGGTCTTCCAGTTCGACAATGAACGAAATGAAATTTGATGTCATTCGTTTCATTCATTCGTTCACCATATAGTCCGTAGGAGCTTTGACACTTTTGACAGGTGCCCGGACCTGACGTCTTAGTGCTGCCACCTAGTGAACGTCATTTCAGAACACCCTCATTGTTCCAACATTGTTCCGCGGGATATTCGGAAGCATACGGATCTTATTCGAAAGTGTAAGAACAGGCCCTTTGTCCGGGTTGAAGGCAAGCAGCAGATTTTAATCGTTATCATCATAATTCCAGCCAAAAGTAGTCCTACATAGGCCTCCCCCAAGCTCCGCCACTTGACCGGTTCTGTGCTTTTCGTATTTAGTGGATTCCTGCGGCCGTTACAAGGTCATTGGTCCACTTTATGGGAGGCTTTCTAACTCTACGTCTTCCGGTACGCGCACTCGCCGCTCCAGAACCTTTCATGTCGGTTACCTTGGTTGTCTTGCGGATCTTTCCATTTCTGATTCGATCACGTAGGGAAACTCCAAATCATAGCCCTCTCCATTGCCCTCCGAGCAATTTTGATGTCCATGATTAAAAATCTTGTTTTATACTTCCTCTAGTTTTAAAATCTTACTTGTTTCCTTATCTGATTACAGGGCGGAGTACTAGTTCCGTTCCTGCAAGTAACCGGTCGAGCATTTGTCCTGTTCGTGATGATTGAAGCTGAGCCACGCATGCATTCCAAGCCTGTGGTGTTCTACCTCTTCGTCATGTGGAGCATGATTGAAGTTGTCAGGTAAGGCAGCCTTTATAACATCTTTTTGTGGCTTAAGTTAGGCACCTTCTGAAAGTCTGATAAATTTAAACTATTGTCCAATACAATTGTGAATTGGTTACAAATCAAATTCTAAAAAAAAATGTCGTAATCTTGTCTCAGCGATAATCCATGCTCGAACCCTAGAATCGTTTCGAGTGCCTAGGGAGCTCCGTGGACGATTATAACGATGGGTTCTGGAAACTGTCCATACGGTCGGGTCTAAGGTCTTCAAGACCCGTCGTACTAATGGCAACAAGAAACTCTCTGATCCTACTCTGCAGCTAATGGAGGAGAGGCGCGAAATGATCCTGCAGTCTTCAGACGACGCGCTAAAGTACCGACAGCTCAATAGACGGTTCTCTAAGTCCTTGAAAAGCGATCTTCGCCGTTTTAATACGGAACGCATAAAGGACGCGATAGAGCGGAACAAGGGCTCCAAGGTCTATACAAGAGATCTGTCTATTGGGCAGAGTCAGCTTGCGAAACTGAAAACCGATGATGGCAGGATCGTATCCGCCAAGTCTGAGCTGTTGAGAGAGATCGAGAGGTTCTATGGGCAGTTATACACGTCAACAAGCAACCCCGTTACGAATCTGGAAAACGACCCAAGAGCCAGATTAACCCGGCACTACACCGAAAACATCCCGGACGTTAGCTTGTTCGAGATTAGGATGGCTCTGATACACCTTAAAAACAACAAGGCGCCGGGTGATGACGGAATTACGGCCGAACTCCTGAGGGCCGGCGGACAACCCGTACTGAAGGCCCTCCAGAAGCTATTTGATTCCGTCATACTCGAGGGCAAAACGCCACAGGCATAGAACAGAGGTGTGGTGGTACTTTTCTTTAAGAAGGGTGACAATACCCTTCTTAAGAATTATAGGCCCATCTCACTTCTGAGCCATGTCTATAAGCTGTTTTCGAGAGTCATCACGAACCGTCTCGCGCGCAGGTTTGACGACTTCCAGCCTCCCAAACAAGCCGGATTCCGTAAAGGCTTTAGCACCGTAGACCACATACATACGCTACGGCAGGTTATACAGAAGACCGAAGAGTATAACCTGCCCCTCTGCTTAGCGTTTGTGGACTACGAAAAAGCCTTCGATTCGATCGAGACATGGGCTGTACTGCAGTCCCTTCCACGGTGCCGGATCGACTATAGGTACATCGAAGTGCTGAAGTGTCTGTATGAAAACGCAACTATGTCAGTCCAATTCCAGGACCAGACTTCGAAACATATCCTTCTGCAGCGAGGTGTGAGACAGGGAGACGTTATCTCTCCTAAACTGTTCACCGCTGCACTGGAGGATGTCTTCAAGTTTCTGGACTGAAGGGGGCTGGTATGATCATCAATGGCGAGTACATCACTCACCTTCGATTTGCCGATGATATAGTTGTCATGGCTGAGACCATGGAGGACCTCAGTGCAATGCTCGACGACCTCAGTAGAGCTTCCGAAAGAGTGGGTCAAAAAATTAACATGGACAAGACAAAGGTCATGTCAAATGCCCATGTAACACCCACTCTCATGACGATCGGAGGCGATGCGCTCGAAGTTGTGGACGAGCACGTTTACCTGGGACAAACTGTCCACTTAGGTAGGTCCAACTTGAGAAAGAAGTCAATCGTCGAATCCGACTCGGCTGGGCAGCATTCGGGAGGCTTCGCAATATCTTCTCGTCCCAAATACCGCAGTGTCTCAAGACGAAAGTCTTTGACCAATGTGTGTTGCCAGTGATGACCTATGGTACAGAAACGTGGTCGCTCACAATGGGCCTTATCAGAAGACTTAAAGTCACCCAAAGAGCAATGGAGAGGGCTATGCTCGGAGTTTCCTTACGCGATCGAACCAGAAATGAAGAGATCCGCAGGAGAACGAAGGTAACCGACATAGCCCGAAGAATTGCCAAACTTAAGTGGCAGTGGGCAGGCACTTTGCTCGCAGAACCGATGGCCAATGGGACCGAAAGGTTCTGGAGTGGCGACTACCGGAACGCGTACCGGAAGACGTAGAGTGGGAAGGCCTCCCACAACGTGGACCGATGACCTTGTGAAGGCCGCGTTAATCCGCTGGGTGTGGGAAGCACAAGACCGGTCGAAGTGGAGGAGCATGGGGGAGGCCTATGTCCAGCAGTGGACGTCTTTCGGCTGAAATGATAATGATGAATAATGATAATCCATGTCAAAAACATGTTCAAAATTTAGGGAAATTAACAGGTATTTTTGACATGTTGTGACAGATTAGAATGTTAAAGAATAAAAACAAAAATATCACTGAACAATAGATTTATTGATCATCTCAACCGACAAACGTCCACTGTTGCATAGACCTCCCAAAAAGCAGGCTTTATAAAACAAAAAAAGTCTTAAGGTGAATCTTATCGACATTTTTTCCGTACAAACTTCGGGAGTGTATTACTCCACTGTTCGACAATTTACATCAAAAATTAAACATGGTATGGTTCTGTCTCATTATTAATATTGTCTGTACGCACACAGAATACTAAAATAAAAAGCCATTAAAAAGTTAAGAGCCAACAAAGACTCGGTTTTCTTGCTAATTTAACCTAACTTTGGGCGTATTTAAGTAATAAAAGAAGTATAAAATCACCAAAACCAAGTCGGTACTGACAAAGCTCAATTATCGAAAAGTTTAATAAACTTTATTGGTCATTGATTTTAAATACAGTAGTTTTTTTCATAAAACACGATCTTCCGAAGGCCTTTTTTTAATTTTTTACGCGCTTGTCTTACTATAAATGATCCTGCATCTCACTCAATAACGTTGTGCATGTAGACTAGCGTCAACCTGCTTATCACTGATAATATGTACTACCTCTGTTGGACACGATGCTTGGTGAGACAGCGTGCTTTTTAGCCAGGCCCACCAGCGAGTTCGACCCCGCGACTATAATCCCCTTCAGAGTCATACCTATCTCTTTCGATTTGTCTTCTTTTGCCTGCAATACAGTATAATGCTAGTGAGCTAATTTATTTGTTTCCTGTTACAGGTACCCATACTACATCTCACAGCTATACAAAAAGGAAATCTACATACTGACTTGGCTGCGCTACACAATGTGGATCCCTCTCTACCCTGTCGGCATTATATGCGAAGCTATAGTCATCCTCCGGAACATACCATACTTTGAGGAAACTAATAGATTCACAGTCGGATTGCCGAATGAATGGAACTTCGCCTTCCATATGCCAACGTTCCTGAGGGTCTACCTACTGTTTCTCACTTGCCCAGGAATGTACTTCGTTATGAGTCATATGCATAAACTCAGGAGCCACAAGCTGAAGCCAAAGATCATCATTAAGAAGTCCAAATAGGTAAGGCTGAGTCGTTTCTCACCGATGTTTAGAGAAACAGTGTGAAATTTTATGAAATATTGGGTAAACATAAAAAAACCCTTTTAAGTCCACTTTTAATATAAAAATTTTAAGCATTTAAACTTTCGAAGGGAAGACTAGATAATTGATTTAGAGAACTGATTATTTACTCAATATGTATTGTGCACAAAATATGTTAATGTAGTATAAAGTTTTCTTTCTTAATATATGTACTACGTAACCAAAGAATACACAATTCATACTGTAATAAATATACATTTTAGACTTTACCTCAATAGTTAGTTAGAACAGTTTCAGCCATTTCTCCTGCCATGACTACTTTAATTACTTACAAGTTATTTCTCCCGCCATTACTTTAAAAAAATGCCCAAAAAGAAAAATAGCCCAAATTACAGAAAGGAGACGCACTGTCAACAATTTCCATACAAACCAAGCGTGACAGTGTTTCCTCGCACTGCGTCATCACAAATGACGCATAGAAACTGCTTTGAATGGCGAAGATGAAGTTGTCGCTCACGCACTTTCTGCGCTACGAATTTTATTAGTTGATATTGCCGTCTTTAGACCCTGCCGGAGCCTCGCTCACGCTGACATATTTTGTGGCTAGGACAGAAATTGCGTTATAAAATTACTTGCTTTTGCCCGCGGGGATGTCGGAAAATATCGCACGGGAACGTATTTCCTGGTTTAAAACCCCACCCTATATGTTAATCCAGCTTATAAACTATCTGAGCCAAATGTCATACAAACCCAAATCTGTTGCGCTAATCCGGAAAATACATCCAGACAACAGATAGACGGACAAAAATTCCTCCATACCATTTTATTGTATGTAAGATATAGATAGATGTGAAATAAATTGTGTAGTCTCGAACTACTGTATCAAGTATAATTAAATTTAAAAAATCCCAAGTGAGTACTAATACTTATACAGGGTAAAATTTTAACCAGTGCGCAAACTGTAACCATGAATTCAGCATATCATTCTAGACCCCTAGCATAGAAATTTTTCGTCGGTTATACAAAAAAATCACCTTTTCCATAAATTTTGACCGCGTAGGTATTGCACTTTTCTATGAAACAGCTGATTCTTTTTTGTATAACCGACGAAAAAAATGTACGCTAGGGGATCTAGAGTGATATGCTGAATTCATGGTTACAGTTTGCGCACTGGTTAAAATTTTATCCTTAGGTCCTAGTGTGAGTTTCATTTAACCATCTACACCAAACGCAGTGAGCGCGTGGTTAAATGAAACTCACACTAGGGCCTCTGTATATAAAAATGAATCCCAATTTCCCTTGGTCACGCTCAAGACATCACACGTGAACAGCTGGACCAATTTTTGCTACTTATTTTATTGTTGTGTTTGTTCTTGTCAGGGGAAGGTTCTTATGAAAGAAAAAATTAAGAAAATTGCGCAATAATTATACCAATGCGAATTCAATATTCATAGTTAAGGTCAGCTAGTCAACAAGTCTAACAATGAAAGTTATGTGAAGTTCCGAACTTGCGATCTTGAATCCGTTTTTATTGTATCTGTGTGTTATAAATGGTAAAAAGTTTCAATTATTCATAGTCAAATTTTAGATTATTTGCAAATTTATCAGAAATATTGGGCGCATAAATTATGTTGTCAGCCTAGAAGTACTATTCTGTTTTGATGGGTAGGATGTAGGTAGACTTATATTTAAATCCCTCCTAAGTTTCTAGTTTCCTATTGGGTGTAGGTATTATTAGTTCTATTATTGAAAAATAAATAGGATAGAGTCTTATATCCTTCTTAGATCATAAGACATACATGAATATAATAAAGTTAGATTTAATAATTGTACATTAATTGTTGCGTTTTACGGTTGTGCGTAAATCATTGCAATTTGAACCTTGTACAACACTGAATAATGCAACCTTTTAAATAAAATATGGTGGTTAAGGATGAGCTTAAATGCTTTTGATTTGCAAACTCGTTTTTTGGTGATGTGATTAATTTATTTAAATACTCGTTTGTGGTTTGATATGAAAATTATGAATATTCATGTCAATAAATTAATTAACTTGTATGAAGTGATTATTTATAAGAATTTTGTTTACAATTTTGTATACTGGATGGTGAAAGTAATAAATGTTTTGTTTATAAAACGGCGACGTTGTTTTATGTTTATGATTAATTATCCATGTTTCTGACATGTATTGTTTTCAGTGCTTAAACTTTTAAATAAGACCAAAGTAGCTTGTTGCCTGGCTACATTAACCTTTTAACCGCCCGACTTCATATCAGTTGTGCCCCCAGCGCCCGGCACAGCGAATCAAAAAATAAATACCTACAACAAAGAGGGATATGCAATATTAAACTTTTTACAACAGATTAAACGAGCTGTGGTATTTTGGTCGTAAATATACGACCCTAGCGAAATGGACCCGAAAATATTTGTCGGATTTTATTGATCAGACGTAAGCGGCTAACCCTTTCACCGCCAACGTACACAGAACGCGATGCCTCGCCAGCGCCAAGCTATAATGTAGGTATAACGAAATTATAGCAAACAGTAGTGATGAGGGTATCGTCGCTTGTATCGTGCGCGTATCTTGGCGCTCAGAGCACGTTAAATTATGTTCTGATTAGGGATGTGGTCTATGGTCTTTCTTTCTTCTATATTTGTCTACTCCCGTGTTTTTTAACTACCTACTTCAGTCAACGTTTTTACCGTAGGTATCTATCTAAGCGGCTGAATTTTTCACTGTATTTAAAATGGTTTTTGTCGTGTTTTTTCGAAATGGAAAGTAAGTAAATATTTAAATTATAACACTTAGGTAGCAGTGTACCTATCACAGCACAGTTTTTAAAGCTTTGTCTCTGTTCTTTTCTTTATTCATGTAACGGTAGCGTTTAGTCGTCATGCCGGGCACCCCACCCATGGATTCCACGATCTGCTTGATAAGCAAAATGTTTCCTTTGCGTCTAATTCCTGTTATTTTTCCTTGCTAACGTAGGTACTAATGTAGACTAAGAAATTGTAAAGCACTGTTTTTTGGTAAAATAAATATTATTTATAATTTATTCTAAAGCCGCGGTCCCACAGGCCTATAACGGACAGTCCGCGCCAGGTCGTGCCGAGCATTCCCACGGATAATGCCACACATTCTATCGGACGGGGGACAACAGACCACCGCAGGTCTCATTGGATGCGACAGTTCCCAGCCTGGCCTGAAGCGATCTGGCCTGTGAGAAAACGGGTTGTGACCTACTTATTAGGAAAATAGAATACTTACGTTTACTAGCTCAAGACAACTGTCACTAATGAGACGCAATTACTTTTCTATTGTTAGACCGATCTTTAGGAGATTTCGCGATATCGGAGCGGGTATTGTTCTTACTATGCTAAAGTTACCTTGACAGCCGTACGCTTATGACGTCACAGAACGACTTCTATACTAGTCCGTGGCGCCCGGGGCACTGATAACTAATTGTTTTGTAGAGATGGGAATATAATTATCGACAAGGATTGCTAATAACTATTGAATTCCGGATCGGCACCCATCTGAAGGTCGAAATTCGTCTATTTTTCCCCTTGTTATAAAGTAGTTAACTAAGTTCATATTTTACTGACCTCAAATTGTTTTAGATAGTAATATTTGTAAATATTTCAACGGGCGAAATCAAATAGTCGTAACTTTCGTGTCACATCACTGGCCGACTATACACCGTGATATTTTAGTCGTCTTACAAAGGTGGTGCACTCAATGTATACGTCATAAAATACCTCTAGGCGCAATTAAAACATTGTTACCATTAATTAAGATTATATTAGGTTGGGGAAAAAGTCTTTTCGCATTATAGTATGTATGAACTTGTAATAAAATCTCTTTGGCTATACTATTTGTATCTGGCTGGTTTTGGTATCATTGAAAGTTTAAATTTTAAAGAACATAATTACAAATTCAAATTAGGAAAATGTGTGATTTTCATTTGTTTTTCGTACCGTCAAGATGAGTGAATCTAATGAAGAAATTCGATACATTTTAAAATTTTACTACAAAAAAGGTAAAAATGCAACGCAAGCCGCGAAAAACATTTGCGATGTTTATGGACCTAGTGTAGTGTCTGTGAGAGTAGCACAAATTTGGTTTAAGCGTTTTCAATCCGGAAATTTTGATGTCAAAGATGCACGTCGCTCTGGTCGCCCGCCCTATTACGGATAAAATGGATGCAATTTTTGAAAAAGTGGAGCAAGATCGGCATACCAGTAGTTACGACGTAGCTGAAGAACTGGAAATTGACCACAAAACAGTTTTGGCGCATTTGAAAAAAACTGGGTACACAAAAAAGCTCGACATTTGGGTACCTCACGAGCTCACTGAAAGAAACCTAATGAACCGTGTACTCATTTGTGATTCTTTATTACGACGTAATGAAACCGAACCATTTTTGAAGAAGCTGATAACTGGTGATGAAAAGTGGATCACGTATGACAAGAACGTGCGAAAAAGGTCGTGGTCAAAGGCCGGTCAGGCTTCACAGACTGTGGCGAAACCCGGGTTAACTCGCAACAAGGTGATGCTGTGTGTGTGGTGGGATTGGAAGGGCATTATTCATTATGAGCTGTTACCACCAGGCAGGACCATTGATTCTGAACTCTACTGCGAACAACTGATGAGATTAAAGCAAGAAGTTGAGAGAAAGCGGCCGGAATTAATCAACAGAAGGGGTGTGGTTTTTCATCATGATAACGCTCAAACTCAAACTCAAACTCAAACTCAAAGCATTTATTTCAAATAAACCAATTACAGGCACTTTTGAATTGTCAAGGTCGGTGAGTTAGAAAGATGAAGCTAATTGCCCATTCCAAAGCGTAGGTACCTATGGAGAAGAACGGGCAAGAAACTCCATGGACACTCTTTTAAAATCATGGTAATGTTACAAAAAGTTGGTTACATCATTATGTTGAAATTATCAATGTGAGAACGATGTAAAAAGACGTGCACATTAAAGCGTCCGTAATTAAAACAAAAATAAAATAACAATTCAGAAATTAAAATAAGCCGTGGGAGCTAGGAGATGACCAGTCCCTACTGGCGGCGCCCGTTCACGAACATGACGTGAGACCTCACACATCTTTAGCCACCCAACAAAAATTAAGAGAGTTTGGCTGGGAGGTGTTAATGCATCCGCCGAATAGTCCTGACCTTGCACCTTCAGATTTCCACCTGGTTCGGTCTCTTCAGAATTCTTTAGGCAGTGTCAGGTTAACATCACGAGAGGACTGCCAAAACCACTTGTCGCGGTATTTTGACCAGAAGTCCCAAAATTTCTATAGCAATGGGATCATGTCCCTACCTACAAGATGGCAAAAAGTTATCGAACAAAATGGTACCTACCTACATACTTTAGTTAAATGTAAATAAACTTTATTAAAAAATGTTTTGAATTTTCTTAAAAAATGCGAAGAAAGTTTTTCCCCAACCTATTATGTACAAAGAAAAATAAATAATGGTTTAGAATTATGAAACACCCTCCCTGTTAATAATGTTTACGTATCAAACGGTAGAAGATATCTGTCTACCTACCATTACATTCCATCATTAATTCCATCTCCATAATCATTTATTTAAAAATATCATTTTTTAAATAAATGATTAGTAGTCATTGGATACATGAAGTGGGCTGCCGTTGTAAGACGACTAAAATGTCACGGTGTATATAAAGTCCTTGGCGGTCTGGGGACATTAAAAATATTCGGAATTTTAGTTTTTGCCGATTTTAAGAAAATAAGGGCTTCTTTTGCGTGGAAAAATATAAAACAAGGGTATAAGACAGTGCTATATTCATTAATAAAATGAAACAAAGCTTTTAAATACAGTTAAATTATTTTTATAAGATAGTTAAAATCAAGAGCTTCCAATGAAGTCGTCGCGCTGGCGGCACGAAAATCTGGAACTTCTATTGAAGTCCGTGGCGGTGAAAATGTTAAAAGGTTAAGGAACGAAGTTTGCACAGTTTACATTTATCAGTTCCCCATGTTATCGTGATTTTCTTGCCATTATCCCTATTTATTTGGTGTCGGCGCAACCTGCCCCATTTGATGTTAGTTCATATTGGTAGAGATCAATTAGTTTAGAACTGCACGCCCATCCACTGCTTGTTGCATACAAATTTCAAATGCTTGTATAGAAAATTAATTGGAGGGGCGTGCAGTTTTAAAATTGGTTGATTAGATTATAGAATTTAATAGAATAATCATTCCCTTGCCCTGATCCTAATTTATTTGGGGTCGGCGCAGTTGTCCACTTCTTCCATACTTCAGTAGTCAACCCTTTCTAGCCATATTTAACGCAGTCCATCCAAAAATAAAACTCACCATTCTCATACTAGGTATGCTTTATTGAAATGAAATCACCTAAATAAACAATAACCGCACTTTATTTCACCAGCAGAACAGCGGTTGTGTAACTTTAGACCAAGGAGGCTTTTTAGATCACTAAAGGCTTCAGAAGCATCTTATTTTTGGCTTAAGAGCGCAGCTTGAGGTAAGCGCGCTGGAACCATTCCCAGGACCTGGAGTGGGCGTAGTACTCATGAAAGATGGGCTCCACCAGGGTATCAGGAGGGAGGAGTTTGTATATCTTCTCGCCGTAGTAGGTGCCGACCTGGAAACATCGGAAATCGATTTAGTTTACGCTATTGCAACTAGCAATTACTCATGTATCCATCTTGTCGACCATGTTGTTATTGTTGTCCATGTTGTTGTTGCCTTGTTGACTATAGAAAACAGTATCAGTTTATCTCATGAAGCGACGCGCTCTTTTCTTGGGCTACCAAGTGTACAAACACGTTGTGAATGCGTGTATAAGCATTCCTACGCTTACACACACTAGAGCTTCTACTCTCGATAGCGTCCGAGACGCGCGAAGTAAGAGTAATATGTAAACGACCAGATGTATGAACGAAAATTAGGCAAAAGGAATATGTAAGGATCCATAGCACGTGGCATTCTGTAGTTTCTGCCTACCCATGAAAAATGCGTGACTTTATGTTTATTTTTTACATGAATATCAACAGTTCCATTAGTCTACTTGGAATCTACATGTCAATCTACATCCTCCGCTCTCTGCCTCGAGTCTACCTTTTTAAAGTCTATCTAGCTGGGGGCGTCTCGCACGATGCTTGCTGTTATGCGTTCTCAATTACTAACCATTTTACTACTAATCATAATTATGTTTTTACGTAAGAGCGTTTATTCTTAAAGTTGGCAACGTCGCAAATTGCTGTCAAATATTTACCTGTTTTTATTAATTTGTTAATATTACTATATGGAAATATGAAATATCGCTAACTAGTGACCTAAAATATGAATAATGATTTGCAATTATAACACTGAATTTGATGTTGTTACCGTTTTAGGTCCCCCCCCCAGTGGGTTCCCGCATTGTCGTTGCGGGGGGGCTCAGTAGCTGTGGTCATCCCCACGGTGAAGCGAAGAGGAACCCCAACCCCAAGGGCCGCTCGTCTGGGCTTTTGCTTCCAAGCCGACGACGTAGCGGCCAAAAAGTAGGTTGCGGTGAGGTGCATCGCAGCTGAGGCGGGCCGCGATGTCGAATGGGACGCATCGCGGCTGAGGGTTACAGGCTGCGGCGGAGGAGTGCCGGTACTTCTGAGTAGCGCTCTTCCCTTCCGCAGCCTGGACGGGGCTGCCACTGTTTGATGGCGGACGCGGTGGGGCCGCAGGGGAGGAGGAGTGTCGGTATTGCATTGGCCGCTCTCCCTATCCCCTGCGGCCGAAAAGTGGTAGGCGGCGGGGCCACTGTGCTGACCCGTCGCAGGGGGACCAAGGGTGCCAGACACGGGGTCGTCTGGGGCCCGTATGCTATTTGGTTCCTGGGGTGGTTACGGCGTGCCATGTATACTGGTGCGCCGGTGATACGGGTTATTCCCCTCCGAGGAGGGTCTGGTGACGGACAGCCGCGGCGGGTTCGCGAATGGCTTGCGCTTTTCTGTGTTCCCGTGACACCGTGGAGTTTTAGGGGTTAAAGTCCCATATAACCGCGCTATCTCCCCGTGGTAGCGCAGTAGACATTCCTCCACGTTAAAAAAAAAATGCCTGTTTCGACGGCACGTTGTGTTCCACGCGCGCCGTCAGAGATGTCAGCAGAACAGGTGGGGTCCGCAAGGGTCGATGCCTGCCAGGGGTGCGGGTTGTTCGAAAGAGATACCGCGGCCCTTGGCACACAGGCAACTGAGGGAACACGGGTGGGTTTTAGTCAGTAAAAGTCTGACACGCCCTCCTGCTCCATGCAGAGCGGGAGAAGTCATTTGATGATTTCCCACCAAAAAAAAAACACGTTTTAGGTGTAAAAAGGACATTTGGAAAGTTTCCGAGTTCTTTTTTTACATCTAAAACTAAATATTCGGTGTTAAGATATTAATTATTGCATTTCATAATTAATTTATTTCCATACAGTAATATTGCCAAATTAAACAAAACATATTTGACAGCTATTTGCGACGTTGCCCATTTTCAGAATAAATGCTCTTAACTATCTAACCTGATTTTTCTGTGGAATACATGTATTAAAACAAACAATGGTATAATTTATAAAAAAAGAAACCTATATTTGAAAGGATATCATTATTGTTTAGTAAATCTAAATTATTTCAATATATTTCCTGTATGCATTGTTATCCACATATAGAGAAACAGAGCCCTTTTATGTGAGTTATAGTTATATGGTAACTTTAATATTTATTTATTGTCTGGTGGTCAAGAGCACTCCTGTGGAGAAAGAGATTCTAGGTTAAATTCCCAGGTCGGGCAGTCTTATTGGGTTTTCCATATGGAATTTCTGAGTGCCAGCCTGGAGTCTAGATTTGTACCTGATTGATGGCAATAGGCTCACCCCTATATGGGATATAACTGGCAAAATATGAGCGTAGATACACCTCTAACCAACCATTCCAGGAATACAGACATGATGTAAATATATATTACTAGCTGTGCCCGCGACTTCGTCCGCGCGGAATAGTTTTTTTTTACTATTATTTATATACACCGTGAAATTTGAATGGTTGTTTTCCCGCAGCGAAATGGTTTTGTCTTGGTAATACAGCCGTCTTATAAACAAATAAAATATTAGAAACAAAAAATGGCAGATTTACCATTGTTAAAAATCACCACGTACGAGAGTTTATTTTGCTTTGAACATTATTTACGCATCGCTGTTCCCTTTGTCGGAGGTGCGTGCGATTTGAGGAGTACCTAAAAGTTACCTCTAGTGTTAATATTGAGTAATTTTTTATCTAGTTAATGAATATTTTTTTAAATTATTTTAAAACAAAAAAATCTTAATTTTTTTACTTTTACTCTATGCTTCGAAAGTACTCCTTATGGCAAGTTGTTCTGCCGCGGGAAAACAACCATTTAAATTTCACGGCGTATATCAATAAAAACAAATTAAAATTCTAAAATAAAAGTAGCCTAAGTTACTCCTTATTACATTAGCTACCTGCCAGTGAAAGTCCCGTCAAAAACGGTCCAGCCATTTCAGAGATTAGCGGGAACAAACAGACAGACAAAAATTGAAAAAATGTTATTTTGGTATATGTACCGTATATATATTCATATGCATGTAGCAGAAAGCGGTTATTTTAATATTACAAACAGACACTCCAATTTTATTTATATGTATAGAAGATGTATAGATTTATAGATTTAGAGATTATTTAATAGAATATATCGTCATGTTAATGGGAAAACCGACTAAGTATACATTTTTGCAATACTGAGGATAAAAATACAGTTTTTCGTAAAAAAGCGAGAGCTATCTAATGGCAAAACCCACTTTACAATATAATGCATACTGAAATGAGACTGAAAAGCAATTATTAAAACATAATTCTCATTTTAAATTTATATCTTCGAATAAAAGGTATTAACCTAATATATCTCTTTTTCATGCTGAACATTTCTTTGGTACACATTTTGTAGATCGACATGCAAAATATAGGCCTCCCCCAAGCTCCTCCACTTCGACCAGTTCTGCAGTACTCGCATCCTGCGGCCTTCACAAGGTCATTGGTCCATCTTGTGGTAAGCCTTCCTACACTACGTTTTCCGGTATGCGGTCACCACTCCAGAACCTTTCGGCCCCATTGGCCATCTATTCTGCGAGCAATGTACCCTCCCTATTGCCACTTAAATTTGGCAATTCTTCAGGCTATGTCGGTTGCCTTGGTTCTCCTGCGGATCCCTTAATTCCTGATTCGATCACGTGGGGAAACTCCGAGCATAGCCCTTTCCATGATAAATATTTTTTCTGAATAATAAACTTACATTATAATTTATTTCATAGAGATTTTCTTTATCTAACTTTCAAAATGAAATATCTCGTTTTGATAATTTGGGCGTTAATTTTCTCATTAATACGACGATATAAAAGCATCATTTTACCTCCCATCCAGGAACATCCTTCATGAGTTCAGCCTCAGCGTCACGGTTCCTACGGAGCTGCTTCAAGAAAGCCCTGTCCCTCTCTGCCAGCAACATTGGGAATATCGCCATCTTGGAAGAGCGCATCTCAATTTCGTCTTTGGTTATTTGCTTGTAGTTCTTACCATACAGATACATTGCAAATGCTGTGATGCCAAAGTAGCCAGCAAACATGGTATACCCTAAAAATAATCAAAACAAACAGATATGTGTAGAATGGGCTTAAAATGTAAGTCTTTCGACATACCAATGCAAGGGGGCAGAATATTAAGGATATTTTTAAACAACTTCCAAAAGGAGGAGGTTCTCAATTCGTCGGAACCTGTATATATATTTTTTTTAATTGTGTATGTTCCCCGATTACTAGAAGATGGCTGGACCGATTTGAATTTTTTTTTGTTTGAAAGGGTATACTTCCCAGGTGGTCCCATGATCATCAAGTCAGGATCTGATGATGGGATCCTGGAGAAATAGAGAGAATCTTCAAATTTTATAGGCAAATTTGAAGTGATTTGGGTAGTTTTTGGAAGAGTACTTTCTCGGAGTGGTCCCATTTCAATTTGGTGAAGATCTGATGAAGAACTTCGGAGATAGGCAACGGAACTCCTCAATAAATGATAGCAAATGAACTGGAATTGCAGAAATCTCATGTCTGTCTATTGTTTACATCAGTTCATAACATAACATCACGCCGGGACACTGTGAAGGGGTAAGCACATGTGAACCACTAAAAAGTGAAAAAAAAAACAACCGACTTCCAAAAAAAAACAAAACTAGTTGTGATTTATAAAATAGACAACGGACTTCCAAAAAAACACTTAAAATGTGATAAATAACTTTAATTTCGGAAGGCGGTCACTTTGGATATGTATTTTAATTTTTTGTCACCGCCTTCCCAAAATTAAAGTTATTTAACACATTTTAAGTGTTTTTTTGGAAGTCCGTTGTCTATTTTATAAATCACAACTAGTTTAAGCTTAGGTACAACAAAAACATTAAATAATAGTGGTGAATGCAAAACATGAGTTACAATGAATGCACCATCAAATACTTTGGATTTTTATTTACATTATTTAACACGTGAAAGGGTTGCTTCGTGTTCATTTTGGCAGTGGAACGAATTAAAGTGTATAGAAACAATACAACCTAACCTATAAACGTAAGTTACATAATGGTATTAGTCTCGTTCGCAAACCTGTATGAGGGAATTTTTTATTTTACTTACCGCTAAATAATGTTTTTGCAGGTATTCTTTTAAAAGGAATCGGTTTATAGCCCCCCGGAGGGGGCAAGTCTTGTTTACGGGCTACTTGACAAGCCGCCATCTTCTGATTTGACAAAAGCCGATTTTCGATCAGATGCTGACTGACATTTACAATTTTTGACGTTTACGTTCCAATACACGAAAGCGTATCTAACGGCTTGACAAAAGTAAGATTTAATAAAAAGTATGTAACATTATTATTCGTATCCATAACAACCCTAACACGCTTTTGACTATATATTTCGCGTAAAATAATTTAATTTAGGTTTATCAAAACATGAATCCTGCAGCTACTGATGCTGGTGTTCAAGCTGATATTCCGGAACCAGAAAATGAAGAAGAAACATTGAAGATTAGACCACTAGAACGAATCAAGCTCCATCCTAAAGTTCCTATAGAACCGACTGCGTATGGCAAAGGAAAGAATTTCAGCAGACCATGGATTTTACAAGATGGTCGGGAAGCTCCTGATAAAGGGAGCGAGATGCGCCACTCCTATAAAGTCCCCAAGAAATCAAATTACGGAGCAGGTGATTTATTGCTATTCGTTTTTATGCAGTAGCTTATCCAAGTATTCTTCTTTCACTTCTTAACAATTTATAAGACCATAATAATTTTACAATTTTACTTCTAGGAATCCGCAAGCGAATGCTAACAGATTTCTTTTGGGAACAAATGCTGGAAGAAGTGATCGAAGAGCTGAAGACATCCCAGCCAGTCTCCGAGTATTGTACAGAATATGACGCCAATTACGTCAAGGAAGATTTTGAGCCACGCAATTTAGAAGTAACAGCTGATAAAAACGTAAGTCTGGTCTTACTGGTATATGACATATAAAGGATGTCGTGTTGCCCCAATGCTATAGGCACTAGAGGCCACTTAATTACTTAAGCTAGTAGCTAGGATCAGTCGCCCAGTCGGTTTCATTATGTTTTCTCCTGTTGGTCTTGGTTTCACCAGTTGTCTGTTTCTTTCCTTTGTTTCAGATGCACCTTAAGTATCCCTTGTACGGTACTGGATCCAGCGCCATTACTTATTACAGCGAAACAACTACTAAGACTGGGCCTGTAAGTCAACTTAATATCCCATTGAGCCCACAAACCCACGGGCGATTTTTTATATCGCTAAACTTTGGATTTTCAACACACCTACTGGCTATCGCCAAGATTTGAAAATCCAACACTGTTTTTTGACAAGCTGAAATTTAGGTAGGTACTCTGTTGGATTCTCAGTGCTGGGTTCACGACGGAGAGCTGAAAATCCAGTGCGCTTTCTTACTTAGTAAAGAGGTTCCTATCTAATTTTTTACCGGCCTCATTTTTATTACAGGGAGAGATTTTGGAGAAGTTCCGAAGATGCCAATATTTTACTCGGCCTATGGAGGAGAGGCTGGATGACGGCTGGGTCTTGTAGATTATTTATATTGTTTGGCTTACAATAGTCTTGTCTAAAATTATGATAAATTTAATAAAGTTTAAAAAATATCGCTTTTTTATATCTCACCCCGTTAATGTACGTACATATATATATATATATATATTTTAATATATATACATATATACCAACTGCTGGAATCCGCAAAGGCCCATGCCTGCCAGGGTGCGGGTTGTTCAAAAAAGATACCGTGGCCCCTGGCACACAGGCAAAAGAGGGAACACGGGTGGGTTTTAGTCAGTAAAAGTCTGACGCGCCCTCCTGCTCCATCCAGAGCGGGAGAAGTTATTTGATGATTACCCACCCTCAAAAAAGAACCCCCGTTAATATAGAGGACTTTGAAATCACCTAATGAGGACTCGTTTTACTTGAAGCAAGGAGTACCGAGTACCTACTCATACCAATTGTAATAGGAATCCTGGCCTGGCTCTATGCCAAGAGCATTAAACCATGCATCCCTACTGATTCTTTATCCGAATTCTACGCATAGTTTGCTGCTAGAAAGCTGTCAGTGACACTGTTAGAAGGTAACAAATATTCAGCAATCTCGAAATCAAAATATCATTTGAGTAGTCACATGAACATGTATTAAAAAAAAAACAGGAAAATAGGAACGCATTCAACAACAAAAGAAGATAGGAAGGTGGTTTTAGAAGCAGTAAACCTTAAAACAGCAGGTCGTCGTCATCCCAATTGTGGGGATAACATACAGGCTTGAAGTCGCCAGAATCCGTGGTCATGGAAAGTGTGGAGGCGCACGTCAGAATACCGGTGAGACACTCAAGAGAACGGCGCCGAGCGGGCAACGCCGCAGGGGCGTCGATGGCCTCTGGGAAATGAAATACGGATTATTCATAAACCTGCTGCTTTTAGGGGAGATACTGATATTCTTGTCTGTTTACTATAAACTGTTTCTAATTAAAAATACCTGCACTGTTATGCCGTCATACACTATCAATTAGAATCTGAATCATTTTGAAGGTTAGGTATTGCTAATCCATTGCTGTTCTAAGAATTTGTCTGCTCAATAACATAATGAATGATGTTGAATTGTTAAAATAAAAGCTGTTCCTACTGATAATGTGTTACGAAACTACCCCGCTGATTTAGTTATGGATAAACCCAGCATAGATTCTTGTAAATCATCATCATAAAAGGTACAAAGGCGGACTTAATGCCTTAGGCATTCTCTACCAGTCAACCAAGCGTGGTGAAGAGATAGATGGCTGGTGTTTGGTGGAGAGGAACAATAGTTAAAAAATACTATAAATTTAATGAAAAAAAAATATAGGTACCTACTTATATAGGTTAAGTATAAACTTATAATATACATACATGCATACATTTCTACCTACTTTATTATACCTATACTTATAATCTATTTATACTTAGGTATACTACAACTACTACTACTACTTAGGTATAACTTACCCTGTATTTAGATACAGGGTAAGTTTTTAATTAGTGCGCAAACTGTAACCATTAATTCAGCATATCATTCTAGACCCCCAGCCCAGAAATTTTTCGTCGGTTAAACCAAAAAATAATCCGCTGTTCCATACATTTTGACCGCGTAGGTAGGTATTGCACTTTTCTATGAAACAGGTGTTTTTTTTTTGTTTAACCGACGACATTTTTATTGCGCTGGGGGCATTCATGGTTACAGTTGCGCACTGGTTAAAAACTTATCCTGTATATACATATACATTCGACGAAGAGAGGTGTTGAGATGACTCTATGCTATATTAGTTATGAAAATACCTTGCATCATCAGCTACCCTTTTCCCAACAATATTGGGTCGGCATTCAGTCTAACCGGGTGTAGCTGAATAGGTACCAGTATTTTACATTTGTAGCGACTGACGATCTGACTATAGATCATAGATTCTCGTAAAAATCAACTCTTAATATTGTCACTTGACCCAATTTAGGGCACAAGAGTCCCATTAGTTATTTATTAGGACAAGATTATTATAACTACACAGGCTACAATATTAATGAGGTAGGTACATGCCTTGAGATTCCCCAGAACCAATGGCTTTCCGCAAGAGAAGGAGTGCTTGAGTTCTGACTTTCTTCGCTTTTAACATTTTCAAACGATGGAACTCTTCCCTCTCCTGTTTAAAAATAATACCTACATTTTTAAAAGAGATCTCAGGGAAGCTAACTTCGGACCCGCAATATTTGGTGTTCATGGAATTTAAAAGATTTATTTTATGAAAAAATTGTTACCCTTTCATCCATTTCCGTCATAATATAAGATTCCGTATTACGTAACTTTGGCATGATGACTTTTTCGATGCCATTTACCTTCCTGCGAAAATTTAGTTTACTTGATGTTAGAATCATGCTAATTGCTATGTGACAACATTTGAAACGATTCTACCTTAACGTGGACCTAATAGCTTCGTCCAAGAGTATGCAAGTATTCCTTAATGAAGCAAATTTGACGAGTATTCGTACGGCTTCTCTGAAAGCTTTCTTGGCTTCACCGGTGCGGTGGCCGCCTGCGCCGAGTCCTGCGTAGCGCATGGAGTCTTCGACACCAGTCTCCTCTAAAGCTTGAAGAGACACTGTGGAAACTCCTGATATATTCTCGGGTACACGTTGAACTCGAACTTGAGCCTGTATAGGTAAGGAATAATAGAACTATGAATTTAAAGTTTCCCATTTTTAGTCGAGTGTGCCAGTTGCCTTATTTGAATTTTATAAACATATTTGTTACGTTTCTTGCAAAGTTAGCAGGCAGCATGAGCAGCCACGAACTCTTGTTTAACCTCATCCGAAACGCCACAAGTTGCGACAAGTAGCGTCATATTTCGATCGAAATTTGTTTTGGCTAAGTAAAACTGCAGTCCCACATCCCGCTGTTCCTTGCCGGCCTGTTCGCCGCTATTCTAACATGTCAAGCGGTACGGAAAGCATGGCTGCGTTTGCATCTGCTGTGGTTTTATTCAGTGGTCTACATTTGAAATAAAGCAAAAGGAAACGCGACGTATCGGACGGGCGGCGAGAGGCGACGGATCTGACGGACAACGACATGTACGACAGGCCACCGCAAGCCTCATCGGATGCAACAGTTCCCACGACTTGTCGGCTGGCCTAGGGCGAGCGAGATCTGGCCTGTGAGTAAGCGGGCCGTGGGACCACAATGAGTAGAACATAAAGTTCAAGAAATTAACTTACTTGTCCAATATTCTCAAGTACCAACGCATTTGACTCTCCATTAGTGAACTTGATAGCTGCCAATGTTATGTAAGCTTCTCTCAGAGTGTGGCCCAAAATGGCCTGTGTTGAGGCCAACTCTTTGGCCACTTGCCTGCCTCTGATGCGTAGGGCTTCGGCTTTGCGTTTGAGGAGTTGGAAACCGCGGTTTACCTGCTCCTGCCTATGTTTTATTTCTTTCAACATGAAGAGAGAAGCCGTCACCGGGTATCGGTTATCAGCATTCATTGTTGGGTTTGTATGAAATGTTTTGCTAAAAGTAGGTACGTTTTAAACTTTTTGTGATTTTATTACTGATTCTAGTGAAGATTTTAGGATTAACGTCGACCAGTCAATGTCAAATTGTCAAGGTTATTAATCAATATTAATTTATAAAAAAGTACTCTGTGATAATAATGGAGTTCGCTTATCTAATAATGTACTCTGTGGTTCGCTGAGAGAAAAAGTAAATTGAACATGAGTTAACTTTTGCATACTAGAAACTTTTTTGTAACAATTTCGTAAAATATGGCAAGACCCATATTATCTCTACCCCAAGGAGTACTTCCTGCGAAGTAAAACTGGCGTAATTCGGTATGAGAAGTATCAGCAACGACCCTATCGGAGTCAATTTTGGTACTTATTGTAGTTCTAACTTGGCGTATTTGTTAATTTTGAATTCGTGAAAAAACGCAATTAAGTGAAATGTAGTGCAACATAATTATCATGTTCCTTGAAGAAAATTGTTTAATTTCACGGGCAGGTTACTATCACCCTGAAAAATTTACGGTGACTAAAATGCACCTTGTATACATATCCTCAATACATCTCGGGTACTCAGAAACTACAGAACGCCAACTGCTACGAACCTTCCTTATACCTCGTTTACTTTGGATCATACATCAGCACCCTAATTGCGTAACACACTAATAATCTGTTTCATTTTGAAGTTTATTGCTAATCCATTGCTTCTTATTTACGAAAAATTTGTCTGCTCAACAACATAAATAACGCAATGAATGTTGTTAAATTGTCAAAAAAATGACCCATTCCTACTGTTAGCGTGTTACCAACGCAATTTCCCGCTGGTCATACACACCCAGTGGCGTAACTAGGGTGGGCCACGGCAGGGCAAAAGCCCTGGGCGTCTATCGAAGGGGGGCGCAAGAAGTCGGCAATTATTAAATTTTTATCTAAGAAATCTGAAGAACTACTTGAATATATTATGCAGTATGGGGATGAAAGCGTATTTCCAAATCTGCCCATTTCCATTTAAATTCTCTTAATATAGTAGCATTGCAAGCGATTCTTTAGCAAGTTGAAATGAATACCTTCGTTATTGAAGGCCATAATTGGTCAAGAAAGGTTATGCGACCTAGCTTTGCTCAGTGTAGACCGAGAAGATAATTTACGAAGGGGCGCAAATGTGATGCGTGCCCTAGCGTCATTTTCTATTGGTACGCCCCTGTACACACCTGACCTTTCTGAAGAACATCACCAATAAGGTCACTATTATGTCTTCAGAGGGCGTCCCCTCTCCTTTCCTACTTATAGTATAAATTACTATAGCAAAGTTTACCGTAGCGGCTTATACGATCTTGTATAATAGTAACGTCATCGATATATATACTATTTTATATTGATAGCACTAAAGAAAATACCTTGAAATAAGAAATATGTCAACATTTATTCGAGTCTGTGCACGTGGTAGCGCATCTTCTATTTTGCTGTCTAAATTCTTACAAAGTTGTGTGTGAACAATGACGTGCTAGTAAAAAAATATAGGACTCACTTCATTTACTGTAAGTCCACGTTCGGACGGGCGTAAAAACTTTGCGTTTGTCACTGGATCTCCAACACACTGCTTAACGACGAGAGTAGAAAATCGAACAGTATGTTTTTCGCTGTATTGGATTGTCAATGCTCGGTTCAACACCGAGAGCTGAAAATCCAGTGCGCGATAAAATACCGCCGCGATATTTTTACGTCTGTGCGTGGTCTAATACTAGGGCCACACTAACACAACGCAACGCCCAACGGTAATCACGCTTAAATATCGCGATTTATCAGTAACGTAGGTATTTGTTTTTGGACACAACGCTGTGCTACTGTGTACGCATTATAAACGTGCAAAGTGGTTTTAAATGCTCTTATGATGATTAGTAGCGCCATCGATGAACAGTCACCAAAACAGATAAATAACCCGGGTCGTCGGATATTAGTTAAAACGTTAAACGATGATTTCTGCATAAATTAAAAATGTGGCGCAGCTACCAATACCCGACTCCAAGTGAAAGGGTAGGTTGTTCCAAGACATAACAAAGGTTTAAAAAAGAATAGAAGAAAAAGACTAATAATAAAAAAAAAATGAGATAATTGCCGTGTGTGTAGTATACCTAATCTTACTAATATTATAAACTAGCTTTTGCCAGCGGCTTCGCCCGCGTGTATGTCGGTGTATTATACATATAAACCTTCCTCTTGAATCACTCTATCTATTAAAAAAAACCCACATCAAAATCCGTTGCGTAGTTTTAAAGATTTAAGCATACATAGGGATATAGGGACAGAGAAAGCGACTTTGTTTTATACTATGTAGTGATGTGAAAGTTCTTATGTTTGGATATTTCGATGTTTGGTACTCAACCACGCAGAAACAGCTAAACGGATTTGGATGAAATTTAACCCATATATAGTTTATAACCTGGATTAACATATAAGATACTTTTTATCCAGGTAGTCCGTTCCTGTGGGATAATTTACAAACTCCACGCGGGCGAAGCAGCTGGTGTAGAGTAAGAGATGGTGATAGTGTGTTGTGTGACGTGTGTATGTGTTTTTCAAGGTGTTAAATTTCCACAAGTTTTTCTGTTGCATCATAATCATAAGTGAGTGATTTTAGTAAAATCTCGAGTTTTTTCTTGCATTTATTTCTCGTAACAGAATAGATGTAGATATTTTTATTGATCCTATTATATATTTTTGAGCTCATGTAGCTGCTACGGTTGTACGAGGCTTTACCTCACAAACTCGATCAGAACGACGTCTACTGCTAGATCGACCCGGTTCATAAGTCAGCTGGGTATGCTCACGGAGTACTGCTTGAGAAATGAACAACTGTCTGACCGTTAGGGTCTGGCAAAGAGAGTAAAGAGATATCGTAGGAAAGCGGATTGGTTTTCTCGAAAGAACCTTCAAAACTGCTCTGAGCTTTTTCAATCCGCAATATTGTTATATGCTAATTAAGGTTTTAAAATCAGCAGAGCCTAGTTTCTTAAAAATATATATGAGCTTACCCGGTCGTGCCACGACAGAGCCGACTTGCTGATGCCATTTAAGGTAACAGTCAACTACAACCCCGAGATATTTCGAAGTCTGGGAGCCTGCTAGTTGAAGGCAGCCACAGTTTGAGCCAGAACCAGGATTTATACATAAATGAGCGTGAAGGGCAATAGGTGTTGTAGGTTACCTGACTTATTTATGGAAGAACAGATTAACTTAGTTTTATTGACATTTAGAGTAAGATTTGTGGCTACGCATTCTATAACAGTTCCAAGGGCTAGTTCAGCGTTTTTACGAGTTTCACTCCAATTGCGGCCATGAATTATTAGAGCCGTATCGTCTGCGTAAGTTACTATTTTGCAGTTAGGTAGAGATAAACGACAGAGCTCATTCACATATAATAGGAAGAGGCTCGGACCAAGTACGCTGCCCTGTGGTACCCCAAAGGTAAACATCTCCTTTCTGCTTAGGTGGTTATTATTTTTTAAGTACAGTCCACGACCTGTTAGATAACTTTTAAAGATGTTATGGGCAGTGCCGCGTATACCAACAATTTCCAGGTTCGAGTAATATGGGGACAGAGACAGTGTCGAAAGCTTTAGATAGATCTAAAAAGATAGCCAGTGTTTTTTTTTTGTTTGCAATATTATTAATAATAGTATCTGTTAGTTCCAATACAGTCCTTTTTCCACTTCTGAAGCGAAATTAGTTACTACTCTACTAGTTTAAGTTTATTAAGAAACCGATGGATGTTTTCGAATGAAATTTAAATTGATAAATAAACTGTTTCTTTTTTATTAATTAAATTATGAATAAAATTCGAAATAATCCATCTGTTCCTTACTTAACCTCACCTAGGTCCCATGACCCTGGCTAAGAATAGTTTTTAGTGACCGTATTATTTGATAGTGATAGCACCTACTAAAGAAAATTGCTTGAAATAAGATATATGTCACAATTTATTCGAAGCTGTGCATGTTTTACTTGAGCTGTCTAAATTCTTACAAAATTGTGCGTGTACAATAACGCGCCAGTTTAAACAATATAGGATTCATTTCATTTACCATAATGCTAAAGCCATTCTTACAGTGTCTACAAAAATGCTACATTGTCTATTATAATCTTTTATATTGACGTTTACGTTTGTGTGGCCCCACAAGAATAACAACCATTTCAGTACATGCTTACAATAAAACGAAAAAATATCAGAAATACTCATTATTAGATCTAAATTCTAAAATATTTCTTTACATTTCATAAATGTACATTTATAAAGCAGTCTCCCATAATACAAATTATTCTTATGGCTATCACTGGTCAAATTCAGTCCCAACAAAACACTCCAGGTCTCAGCTGTCCGGCCAATAGTTATAGTTTCCTGAGGGAGGAGGGACGGGCATAGGGGGCCCGTTAGGAGGGGGTCCTGTGCCTGCACTGTAAGGTGACCCTTGTGGGGACCCATATCTTGGCCTGAACCACGGCCTACTTGTGTATTGATACTGGTTACTCGCGTAAGCTGCCAAATTCTGTCCGGTAGCATTTGGGTACGGGTTTTGAGGAGTTTGGTTCGGCGCGAAAGCCACATTCGGCATGGTCGGAAGGTTGGCAGTAGGATACGACTGTGGCGCTGGCGTCGTAGATGGAGAGAAGCTAGTTTGTTGTGAGTTTTGTGATGTTGGCGTACTTGGAGGCACGTACGACTGATTAGAAGTCTGGTTCGACCCGTTTGTAGGGTTATAAGACGGTGGTGGTTGAGTTGTCGTCGTTTGACTGACGTAAGTTGCGGTTTGGCTGCCATTCGATGACCCGTATGTCGGTGTTCCATTCTGATTGGTCGGTGTAAAGCCTGTCGTCTGCGTTGATTGGCCGTCAGACGTAAATGTTTGCTGATTTTGCACCGTCCCAGTCAATGAATACCCGTTATCTTGTGATGAAGATGTGATGTAATTAGTTTGGTTGTTGGTTCCATTTGTTTCAGTTTCCGGGGATGCAGATTGTCCGTTGCCATTGTTTGATGTGTTCTGCGTGGCTGGCATAGTATATTGCACCGTCGGATTGTTAGTGGGCACGGTGATAGTACCAGAGTTCCCTTGCATCATATACTGTTGCGGCATCCCTGTATACTGTGAGGTGGGCGTTAGGAAGGAATTCGGTACTATTTGGTGAACAGGCGGCTGTGACCCAGGGATTGTCTGACCAGGGTTTGTCATAGGAGAAGATGAGGGAGCTTGCACAATAGGGATGGTCCCTAGATTAGGGTTCAGTTGATGTCCTGCGAGAGCTGCGTTTAATTGCTGGGCGGATAGCTGCGTATTAAAGTTGAGTCCTGTTGGCATATACTGTGAGGTAGCTGGCATATTCATTAAAGGCACGTTGTACTGGACTCCACCTGGCATGCCCAACTGGTTAGGTTGCATGACTGTGACATTCTGACCGGGTTGGAGGACTTGTTGGAACCCTGGAGGCAACGTACTTTGCATGAGGTTCGGATGGTTCGCAGGTATCATGTACACTTGGCTGTTCGGCTGCCCAAGCATGGTTGGCATCTGGCTTAGGTTCAAAGGGTTCTGTAACACAGTCATGCCTTGAGGTACTGTGATCATCTGCACGTTTTGCGTGGTATTCTGAACTTTGCTGAGATCTTGCTTCTGTCCATCTTTACTGGTTTGGATCTGTATCGCGTTTCGGTCGATCTGGCGGATGTACATTCCTGTACCATCTTGGCCCAATCCGGGGGATGAGACACTGCAAAGAGACATTTTATAGTTAGTACATATCTTAGAATTAAAGAAGATGCGAATGCGGGAGGAGCTAGATTCCTACAGAAACGACTAGCCGTATTAGCAGTGTAAAAAGTTTTTTTAATGAAGTTGGTGAGGCCTTTACCCTGCAATAAATCAATTTGTTATAAACTACTTATGTTTATATATTTAGTGTCAAAATTTTAGTTTCTTACTTCGTCTGTTGTCCCGAAGAGACTTGTATAATTGTACCGTGTGCCGGGTTAATTTTCATTCCCATGCTGACAATGGTGTTGTCCTTAGCTGTAAAACAATGTCAAGTTAGTACACACTCTGTAAGGCTTAGCAACGCTTTGCTCTCTACGCTTAGGCTTTTCAGGAGTGAGGTACTACTATGCTGTTAGTGAAATAGCTAGATAAAATGAGCTACAATGAATTATGCATTGCAATGATGTCAGATATCCCCGTCGAAATCTGAAAATAATTATTTTAATGCTTCTTATCTACTACTACACACTTCCGCATCATGCCTGCGTTTAGCTCCAGGGAGTTGTATACTAGCAGGGATGAAATAGAAAAAAAGATAAACTAAGTAGTAAAGTATGCAAACTGCATAGCTATTCACAACTATTCGACAGGCTATTGTGATGACATATTTCAATAACTTGATTTGCCTTGCCTCCGACGGCAAACAGCTGTCAGAAGAATAGCAGTCGTCTATTTGATTTAAACCATAGGGTATATAACCATTAGAGAGCGTATTGGCCGATTTCTTCTAAGTACACGACTCACTACCGCGGGCCAGGGGACGAGGAAAAATGCGTGGCTGCAATTGGTCAGTTCAAGGTCAAGTTGCGTAGGTATGCCTGGTTAGGGATTGCTCTACTTGATTAAGGGAAAATAGTCGATATCGATAAAGTGGGTTTTAACATTTAAAAAATACTCAATAAAATCACATAATAATATTTAATAAAAATCAGTCAAAACAAAAAGAAAAACAAGTATCCTGTTATTATTGATTTTTAAAATGAATTAATTTGGTATACGTTTTTCCGAATTAAAGTTTTAGGGTCCTGATTGTTCTTGGTTTTCTGAATTATGCATCTTGCTAATTCAATCAAATGATTTGTTGATTCTTTTATTTTTATTTATTATTATTCTATTATATTAATTTTAATATTATTGATATCGACTTCAGCCGTTAATGGTAACAGCACAGATTTTTACGATAAAAATACAAAGAGAAAGAGAGGGATACATAATTAGAATTTCCTAATGAAAGAAAAGGACTTTTCCAAAAGACATCAACGCGCGACTCAGCCTTGTGCTCGTTCACCAAACCACCATTTTATATAGACCTGCCGTGACTCATAATCTGATTAAATCAAAAATAATTTTCGTAGTGTTTATTTACTGATGAAAAGTTATGCCATCCTTTTTGTAACTAGATGTCTTGGAATGTTTCCCACACCACTTCACCGCGCATGAAGGCATTTTTATGCGTTATAAATTGCATAAAAATTATAACAATTTGTAATTATTTAGCGTGCACACAGGTCTAACACTTGGTCATAACTAAAATGGTTACTAGTACTGTAGCCTATACATAGGCGATAGAATACTAATAGTTTTCGACCGTCGGGGCACTGTATGCGTAGTCAAGTGGTTTTATAGTCTTTGATTTAAACTGACTGAAATTTTCGGGTTTTGGATTTATGAACAGCGTTTACAGGACTCCTACGATAACATTGATTGATGTTCGACTCGGTACGGAAGCCTATTGAATGGCTGTGAATAGCTATGCTAATTGGTTAAAAATATATACACTTTGACGCAAAATGGCAGTATTTATAATCTAATCAGTTTATCGGAGTCAACTGCTGCAACACCACGCTTGGCAAACGTTAGTAATAAATATTTGGAAGATGGCTCTTCAATTTCTTACACTGGGTTCCGCTGGATTCCGTATATTTTGCCATCGTTATTCGTTGAAGATATTCTGTGAAGGATAAAGTGTTTTATAATAGAAATTGGTGTGTGTAGTGAAGAAACAAATCCTCCGATGAAGTTCTATTTAGTGGTTGCTACAAGAAGTTTAAAAAAAAAAAAAGCGAGGTAATAAAACGTTTTACATCTACGCCAGGCACGCGATTTAGTTACTGACTGAAACGGCTTACGAATAATTTTATTGAATTGATAAGAATTAATAGTAGCATGGTTAATTACTATTGATGACGCTAATGCGGTTTACGCCTTTGAAATAAATATCACGCTTAAACATTTACGCTTTAATGCCAGTGAAAACTATAATTTATTTTTTAAAGTTAGGTGCAAAGCTATAAAATAAATCAATTTACGCTTTGTCTTTTCTAGACTAGCTAATCAGAATCATTTATAAATCCAAATCAGCTATTAAATCGTTGTTTTACGCAAAAGCAGTTAGTATTCTTCTGTGCTTGCCCCAATATATTTGTAGGTCGCACGTATTTTCTTCATCCGTACATCTCTATCATGCGTCATTTCAGTTCTCACCGTCTTCCCAGCTATATATCCTTTCATACAATCCATTCAATATTACGCAAAAGCAGCTCTGAACATAAAAAGTCGAGTACACGACCATAAATATCCGCTGGAAACATAATAACTTTAATCCAAGGTAGATGAATTCAAGATTTAATTTTTTTTTGCTGCGTCCTTCACCGGGGCCTCAATTCAACTAGGCGAAAAAAGAACCACAGCTAACTCATCTTCATTGCTGCACCTTCCTAATCTACCTTAAAATAACAATATCAGTGAAATATCCACATAATGAACGGCGCTGATAATGGAGTGATGGACGGTCGGTATGTTTATGCATAATTACAGCCAATATGCCTTGATTGTGGCCCTCAAAATGTAAAAAAGCATTGTTTACTGTCTTGGTGTGGTACACTTTGTTGCGGAGTGACCTAGCCAGGGACAAAACAAAAAGCAAAAGAGGTAGAAACCCAGCCTGGACACAAAATACATAGGGCACGATCTGCTTTCTGATTCTGGTGGTCTATAAACGCCTAAAACAAGAAAAAAATAATGGATAGGATGTTCAAGCAAAATTAAAAGGGAAGTATATCTGAAAGGTAAGGACGCTGATGAATTTTGCAGACGATGCAGTAATGCTACGGTACGCTAAAATCTGCACAAAAACAGAGTAACATGCTTAAATAAGTCCGAGAGGTCTTGTTGCAGCGATGTGATTGTTTTCTCAGCCAAGGAAAGCTGCTATTAAAAGAAAATTATTATTCGCAAAATGCCATATCCGCCCCTTATGCCTACTCCTCCTTCTTTGTCGACTAGATGTGATGGCGGAACGCTAATCAGATGCATTAAAAATAACCCAGATACAAATAGAATTATGCAACTGAAGCCGTAATTAATTAATTAATATAAGTAAGCAGGTGCTGGTTACGATACAACAATATTTTATACAAGAGATAACTTGAAGAAAGAGTTGCATGGACCACTGCTTCTTCCGAATGAGATTCGAAGATGCACTGCTTCAGTGGTCTTTAACAGTATACAAAACAAAAAAGTCTACGCGCAAAAGTTTGTCGCATACGGCCAGACTTCTTTTTTAATTTGTCAATGGACACCTTTCGATTAAAATATAAAATCTGAGTCTTCCAAATACGAACGAACAAAGAGTTGATTACGCAACTATTTCTACTGAAGTGATCATTGCAGATAACACGCTAAATATATACGCAAATAGACAGAGCTAATGCGGACAATGCTTGCTTCAAGTAATCTCGTATAAAACAGCAGATAATCTTCTAAGTACCTGGTGCCGCGGTCCAGGTGCGCGAATCTCTCGTGGAGTTCTTGTCATGGCTCACATGCGACCTGGAGCATCACATCGTTTGAATACAAAAACAACAAAAAAAATACAATTTAAAAAAGGAACAAGAGTTGGAAGGCGTTCTTCATTTGAATTCTTCAGAATGGTGATGGGTATGCAGGGTCAAAGAGCTGTAGTGTAGAAGTCATTTTCTGTAACGAGAATATCTTCCGTGAATCTTCTTTCCCGTAGAACTTGCTGTTTTGTTTTGATTTCGAGAAATGTGTCGAAAACAAAATCACCTCCTTTTCAGAAGTCGGTAAAAAAACGCGTTCTATTACTATTGTGATCTAAGTTGTGAACTGCTTGGTTTTAAGTCTTAAAATAATTATATTTTTTGTTGAGCTCACAAAAATAGAAAGTTTGTTTTCATAAAATGAGAGATGCTTATTTGAGATAAGAATTGCAAGAATAGTAATAAAACAAATTAAAAAAAAGCTAGGAAAAATATACTTTGGTTTTTCTTCTAGTGTCCTCATTTATGCAAGTGACGAATTCCTTCTTCTTTCTCATCAAAAGGAGAAGATTTCAATATTTGCAAAAAATGGGATGGTAATTATTATAATTATTGTAACGCCAACTGCTTGACCACTTTAGTTTCATTTAAATGTATAGACCTAGTAATTTATAAGATGAATTTCGAGTCTGTCATTTTTGTAAATATTAAAATCTTGTAGAAAAGATAGTTGCTATAACTAGAAATGAATAAACTTTGCCTGATATTGTTATGAATGAAAAGTATAATGAAACTGATTTACAGCAAATATCTTTTACAAAAGGAACAAAATACTGTAAGAAGTTCCACATTAGTTTCTAATCAAATTAAATACTTATTGAATTGTAACTTACACAGCGGGAGCTATGGGTCTTAGCTGTAACTGGCTTGGTGTCCCATCAGACAACCTCTTTTGACCCCGAGACTCTTGGCCAACACTTTTTGAAGGAGTTGTAGGGTTCTGAAAAAATATTAACATATTTATCATTTGAAATAGCCGCGTAATGGGCGCCAATAAGGGCAGAAGCAATTGTTATTTTATTAATTTGGTAGAAAAAATAGGACATGGGAGAAATAAAGAAGCAAATGAATGCAGCAGTGGCATAGCTAGACGGCCAATTGGATTTTTTGTTATTTTAAGCTAACCGCACATTACAGCCACAACGGGATGCAGCGCAACTCATTTCTATACGAAAACTCTTTAGTGTGCGTTGGTTGAGTCAAAGAATATGTACGAAAGTGATTGGAAAGGTGGATTTTTACAATGCGTTACGTTGTGGCGCAGCCCGCCTCATTCTGCATTGGCCTCTAAGAGAGCTTCAGAGCACAAGATCTTGTTGCCAAATAAATTGCTCCGTCATAACTACGCCACTAGAAAATGTTAAAACATTAATGGAAAATATACATTTCTAAAAAAACAACCGCCAAAAGTAATGAACGAACGAAAAGTACACAAAATGCAGGTTTCAGCACGGATGACGACAAAAGAAATGGCTAAATAATCTGTGAAAATAAAACCCTAGACCAAACACCAAAGGCATGTGAGGTGAAGCATCATATATTAGTATGTGCTAGTATTAAAACCTGCTCACAGAGATAATTTGTGGTGAAGACGCTTGTCCAGTTGATATAATGTTTATCAAAGAACCACTGCTTGCTATAGGCTGTAGGGAAAATTTAAAACAATATCAATGTTATGGCTTAGTTCTGTGTCTATTTTCAATATACTCTTTATTTTACATTATTTGCAGTAAACCATTCAACTAGGATGCTTTATTTAAGGTGAAAGCACTAGTGTAGCCTGCGTAATTCAATTTTTTATACGTTTTTTGCAATTTTCAGATCAGTGTTAGGCTGTATGTATATGGAACAAAATATGAGAGGCGAGTGTAAAACGAGTACGTATAAGATCGTGTGTTACCCTGGCAAAATGTTATGCCGACTTGTGCTTTAGAGAGTTGAGACTATAACAAATAATTCGTGTATCATAAGGAGCAACTTGTTTACTAATAGCAAAATTTGTTTGAATTGTAGTTTTAAAGTTATTTGAGAAAACCAGATTTTGCAAACATTTACTACGTAATAAAAAGCTATTCGCGTATTTGGTTCCGGGCTGAAGTGAATTTTTGAAAATGATTTTACCAGGGTTTTATTTTTATTAATCTTTTTGGGTGGGAAATCATCAAATAACTTCTCCAGCTCTGGGTGGAGCAAGAAGGCGTGTCAAACTTTTACTGACTGAAACCCACCCATGCTCCCTCAGTTGCCTGTGTGCCAGGGGCCACGGTATCTCTTTCGAATAACCCGCACCCCTGGCAGGCATCGGCCAGGGTAACGTTTGAAACATCATCGTCTTAGCGGGCAAAAAGTTCCTCAGACGATACAGGGATCGCAGAGTACCGTTGACTCTTTGCCTAACACCAGAGTCCTGGCGTTGCCAGCTCAGTGTCGAGTCAAGATGCAAACCGAGATCTTTCGCAGTAGGGGTAATGGGTATGACTATTGAAACTAAGTGGAGGAAGAGAGCTAAGCGTTACCCTACCCATCATGCGCAAGTTTCCACTTTCTGATTGCATCCAAGTCTCGGTTTACATCTGCTATAGCGTCTGATAAACCCATTACCCGCTCAGATGTATAAAGTTAAAGATCATCAGCATAAAGTTGATACGAACACCGAAGACAGTATGTTATAAAATTAATCAAGATGAAGAATAAAAATGGAGAAAGAATATCGCCTTGCAGAACACTAGCATCCAGATCACGCGAACTCAACGAACTCTCATCAACGCGAACCGACTGCTGACGTCCCCACGTCCCCGAAGATAAGAAGAGAACCATTCCAAAGCCTCGAGCGAAACCATAAGATGAGAGAGGATAGTAAGAAGAATATCGTGGCTGACGGCGTTAAAGGCATTAGAGAAATCAATTAATACCAGAACGGTAACCTTGGTATCCTCCATGACATCTCTAATGTCACCAGTCACTTTAAGGAGAACGGAGGATGTACTGTGCCCGGGCCTGAAACCAGACTGATAAGTGCTAACAAGGTTGTTCCGGTGAACAAACCCCGTAAACTGCTTGTGTACGCAGGCCTGAAGTACTTTAGACAGGAATGAGAGAATAGAAATGGGGCGGAAGTGACTGGTTAGGGAGGGATTTGAAATTTTAGGGGGTGGGTGGACATAGGCCATACGCCACAGGGATGGGAATTGTCCGGAATCAAGAGAAAAGTTGATGATGTAGGTAATCGGAGGGAGAAGGCTCTCCAGGATCCAAACGACCTTACTACGACTGATGTCGTCATAGCCCACAGCCTTGGATTTTATGGAAAGGATAATCTTTTTAATTTCGTCCAAGGCGACCGGAGCGAAGTGAAATGATTCTATGATGGGACTACCTAGGTCAGTAATGAAATCAACCGTCTGGGATAAAATTTGGGAATCCAAATGACACGTGGTTATGAAGTGACGGTTGGTATCATCGAGGCCAATGGTATTAGGAAAATCCACATGACGTGGTCTGCCAATACCAAGAGTACCAAGAAACTTCCAGATATCAGCAGGTGAAGAAGAAGATATGTTATCCAGAATATGGCGGCATTATATTTGCTATAGTCTCACCTCTCCAAAGTCAGCATAACATTTTGCCAGGGTAACGCACACTATAAAATCATAATCAATAAAATCTTCAATACAATCCTAAGTTTATTTAATGCCATTGAGTGACTTTTTTAATAAAATAGCGACAAAATAGAAACGGAAGAAATTTTTGAATTCGCGGTCTACATTAGCGCATCTAGTCTACTTTAAAACACATTTACGCAAAAAATGCCAGGGAGTGAAAACTATACAGGGTAAATTTTTAACCAGTACTATCATTCTAGACCCCCAGCGCAGACATTTTTCGTCAGTTATACAAAAATAAATCAACTATTTCATAGAAAACTGCAATACCTACGCGGTCAAAATGTATAGAACAGCTGATTTTTTTTTTTTTTGTATAACAGACGTAAAATTTCTACACTAGGGGGTCTAGAATGATATGCTGAATTAATGGTTACAGTTTGGACGTTGATGTTACTAAATTTGATGTTAGTCTTCGTAAGTTTAAATAATTAATAATATGTTCTTCCATGCAAATTGTTTGTCTTTGTTTGTAACAGCATCAGTTTTTTATTTTCTATTTTTTGCTTAGGTTATGATCCTCCATTGAACCTCAGCATTACTAAAGTTTGCTGAATGCTCCCTCTTTTTGTTTTACATTATTTCAATCAATTTAAAAATGTCAACGAAAAACATCACACATCCAAACTTTGGTAATAATCAAAGAAATATTCCGTCCTGTTCTAACTTTCGTTTATTCTGTATATTTGTTTCACCTCCCTGAAGTTAGCGTTTTCACAGATGAGATATTCGGTCAGATAGGTATTCCTAGGATAAATATTATTTGAAAAATTGACAACCACTTATCCCACAAATAAAGAGTCTATTATCTTTATTTTTCAAGTAGCTATTGGGACTTTTATCTGAGGATTGAAAAATCGGCCCTCAATCACATTTTAATCATACAACCTGACACTGATCTTAGAAATGCAAATTGCGAAAAACGTCAGAAAATTTGACTATTGCAGGCTGGTGCTTCCACCTTAAGTAGATTGTATTTTAAAAACATTGGGTAGACTAAATAAATATTATGTAAGTAAATATTTTATTATTTTAAATAAATCATACAAAATAATGTTTTTTTTTTTGTTTGAAATTCTAAAGCCAGTAATAAAAATATGAACCTTTTTTATGTCGCTAAAAGTAGGCATTTTGTATTAAGTAATAGTGTTACCTTCTGGTTGAGCTGCATGAATGTGCCAGTGGCTTGTAGCTGCTGCAACTGACCTGCAGTTAGAGGTAGGGAGGTTTGTTGTAGTCCACCAGCTGGGGCTATCTGTATACACAAACAATGATTAAATACTAGCATTTGCCAGCAGCTACGTCAACATGGAGGCCGAACATTATCTCACGGTAACATACTACTGGGATCAAAAATATCCTATGTGTTAATCCAAGTTATGAACTAAATACATTTAGCTATTTTTGCATGAATAATAAACATTCATTAATAATATTAGTAAGATAGTAGGATTTAGAAAGGCAATTTTAAGTAAGGTTAACATTATTGGAGTTATAGTGCAGCTGGGGCATTGATTTTAGAATACCCCTAAAGTCATGCCATAAGATATGTTTCCTTGACTTGTTTTATAAAAGGTTCTTCTGTAACCTTTGGAAAGCTTGATGTGCATGATAGGCGTTTTGTGCATAAATAATTAATTACTAAATATTTAGAAATACAATTCTGAGTATAGTAAATGTTATTTTGAATTATATTGCAAACCATGTCATGCAATAAGATATTTTTCCTTGACTGAAGATTCTTCTATAACCTATGGAAACATTGGTGTGCATACTGCATGGTAGGCATAATGTGATATGCTTTCATTTATTTTAAAATAGAAAGAACAAAACAACTTACAGATACAAACTGTTGAGGTTGAAAATTGGTCAATCCTTGCTGACCTGTGGCTAAGTCCTGCAGCTGTTGATAAGGAATCAACATTGTCTGAGAGCCCGGGACTGTCCACTGCACAGTGTCAGCCCCTTGTATGTGATACTTCACGTCCTTGTCCCCTTTGTCTGTGCTGTACAGGATCTTCTGACACGCATTAGTACTCTGAGCAGCACAAACAACAGGAGTAGAAGTAGCTGTACTTACAGTAGTACTGTCAGACGTTGAAAGACTCGCTTGAGGAAATGTTAACCCATTCGGTAGAATCATTGACATAGAGGATGGCACACCACTTAGCCGCAATGGAGTCACATTCACTGGCTGCATACTAGATATATCTACTATCTGTGTCCCAAAGTTTGGCTGCTGCAAACTCAATGTTTGACCAAGAGGCATAGATGCAAAGTTAGCATTGGAAACTTGCATCCCAGGTTGTACTATAGGTATTAGCTGCCCATTTTCTTGGTTCAAGACATACTGCTGCTGAGGTTGGAGCAGTTGTAAGTGTTGTAACATGGTGGGTTGACGAACTGTCATGAGAGGAGCTGTTGCAGGCGCCACACTGACAACTGGGGGCATGACGGCGGGGTGGGCAGTAGACGTTAACGTCTGAGGAGTCGACAGCGCCGCCGTCACGACAGGCGGCGGCGCGGCCGGGGGCGCGCTAGTCGTCGCCAGCGTCGGCGGAGGCACATTCAGCGCAGGCGGCGGTCCCCCAGCCTGCGCCGCACTCCATTGCGCCAACTCAGCCCGTATAGTCTCTATCAAGTTCTGTGCGAGTGACCTCGCGCCTGCCAAAGCTTCAGATCTCGTATGATGCAGAGCCAAATGCAATGGCTCGGTTTTATCACCTTTTAACACAGCTACTACACCTGTCTCTGACCTTATGTATTCCAAGTTAGTGCCATTCTGAAACAAAATTGATTACATTGTTTTCTAAGCGGCTTAGAACGCGGAAATCAAGACCGAAAATGCAAAAACTTACGGGTCCCAGAATACGTCCTTTTATATCAAATGCGGCCGGCGCATTATCCAGACCGATATAAACTTTATCTACAAGACCACCGGACATCATTTATTATCACTTTTTGTGGAGTTTTATTGCATTTATGTGATTTTAGCGAAAAGCATCTTTCTTCCACAGAAGCACAGACAGAGGGAGAAAAAACCTCTTCTGAGTGACATTAATGCGTTTCGTTCTAAAACACCAAAGAGATTTTATGTTTTTATAACTTACTACAGTAAATTGAATAGAAGCCTTTTATAGTTTTTCTTTAAAACTGGGCATCATTGTTTAGGTTATTATGAATTATGTTAGGATTCCGATTACTATTTTTTCAGTAACATAAATATCATCTACTGCAAAAAAAAAAATTACGCACTGCGACGTATTGTTTTTGAACGATTAAAATGCTCTCAATTTTGTTTAGGGTTGTTATTCGCGATCACGGCACGCAAACTTAGAACAAAAAATGTATACCGTATACTCTATGGTTGGAAGAAACGAACTAGACAGGCCTCCTCACCCCCTTCTATCATTCTTCACCCCTTTTTCGCCAGGTGCCAAAACCATAGACCATTTACAAATGTCACTGTCAAATTTAGGCGGTTTTCGAATAATTTTTCGGATTTTGTCATTGTCTTGGTGAGATTAAGCACGCGTTTCTTAACCTCAACTTTATTTTGATAACAAAATCTGTTTGTAGTGTTGTGATTTTTTTGTGTGGTCTGGTTTGGGTATAAGGTTGGTATTTTAAGCTTCTTTGCACTCTTTTCCTAAGGAAATGAGTGCCGAGGAACCCCCTGATGGGGGTGGAGGGATTCCTCCTGATATTATGGAGGTTGTGGAGTGTTCCCAAAACACTGATCGCGTAAGACCCGATATTAGAAAGCGCCCCGGAGGTCCTGAGATTTTCGTTGACGCGAAAAGAAATAAGCCGCCGTCTGATTCAATTCAGTCCGTATTTACTAAACCAGGTTTTGAGAACGACTCCAAAATGCTCTATGGTGAGAGTGACAGAGCTCCCTTTACTGTATTTGTCTCTAGGGTGGAAACAGACCCTAAGCAAGGCCTAACCTTAAATTCCCTTATGTTTGCCCAATTTATTTTCAATAAAGGTTTTAAAGGTGTTGTCCAAGGCAGTGTCAGGTCTATGGGCCGTAACAAGATGTCTATTGAATTCATAACATTCAGTGATGCCAACAACTTTGTCAGCAATCCCATTCTCATTGAAAATAAATACTTGGCAACTATCCCACGCTTTCATGTAAGTCGCATGGGAGTTGTTAGGGATATTCCTACTGACTGGACACTAGAGGAGCTAGTGCTCGGTATAGAAACCACTCGCAATTGTGGAGAAGTCATTAGGGCTAGAAGGCTTAATTTTAAAAACAAAAAAGAGGACTCCGTATCTTGGTCCCCATCATCGACAGTGGTGCTTACTTTCTCTGGACAAATTCTCCCAGAGAAAGTCTTCTGCTACAATGTTTCTCTTCCTGTCTCTATCTATCATCTTCCTACTATCCAATGCCGCAACTGCTTACGTTTTGGCCATATAAGCACTCAGTGCAGATCTAAGTCCCGCTGTTACCGTTGCGCTCAACCTCATCCTGGAGATAGCTGTAATGTTCCTGACTCACAGGTCTCATGTCTTTTGTGTGATGGTGGAAACCATAAGGCCACTGATAGTAATTGCCCTGAACACTCAAGACAGAAGTCAATTAAAATGGTAATGTCTCAAGAAAACCTAAACTACCGTGAGGCCTCAGTAAGGTTTCCTCGTCCTCGTAAATTGCCATACTCTAATGTAACAGCAGGTCCTTCCCAATATAAACTACCTCATGCTTATCCTTCTGAACCCATTCTTCTCTCGTCCCCTCTTAAGACTCCTACTTCTTCTCCAAATGCATCCCCTGTTAAAACCTCCTATACCAAGACAGTTTATCGTTCCCCAAGACCTAGGCCAGAATTGGGTAAGTCATATGATACCCAAGCCCATAAGTCGATGGTCTATACCCCTAATTCTTCTCAGCCTAATGGCTGTGCTCTAAATTCCCCTTATGTGGAAACCACTCCCCTTCCCACTCCTAATGACAATTTGATAGAGCTCCTAGTTTGCTCCCTTATAAACATGTTGTCAAAATTTAGTGACGCAATACCGGACAATGTCGTAATATTAGTTCAACAACTCCTTGAATCCTGGACTCGCCTAAATGGAAAAAATCCTTCAGTGGAACTGTAGATCAATTCGCAGGAAAAAACATGATGTAACCTATCTTATAAATAGATATAGACCCGTTGTCTTTGCTGTGTCGGAGACGTGGCTCAGCCCTGGATCTCTGTTTAGGGTTCCTGGTTATTCATGTCTTCGGGACGATACAGATGACGGATGGGCGGGTTGTGCCCTACTGGTTAACAGATCTATCACTTTTTCCCAGATTCCTCTTCCCCATCATGATCCTGGTCTACATGTAGTGGCCATTAGAGCCATGGACATATCATATGTATCAGCCTACATTCCCCATCCCAATGCTAATATTTTGTCTGAATTTAACTCTATCCTTTCTTCTATTCCTAGCCCTTTGATTGTGTTAGGTGATTTTAATTGCCGTCACACCCTTTGGGGCTCTCACTGTAATGATCCCTCCTCCAGCTTTTTGCTAGATCTTTTAGATGACCGCAACCTTTGTGTTCTTAATGATGGATCTGCTACCCGTCGGGTTTCCCCTAACCAAAATATTAGTGTTCCTGACCTTACTTTCTCTTCCCCCTCCTTAGTATCAACTCTTTCCTGGTCTGTTCTCCCTAATTCATATGGGAGTGACCATTTTCCTATCCTAATTTCTTTTCCAAGTACTCACCCACGTTCTCCTCCCATCCAACCCCTACAAAAATATCGCCTATCCCAAGCTAAGTTCTTGTCCAATTTGGACGCGGAACTTCAAAATTTTCCCCAAATAAATTCATCCAACTCCCTAATTCTCTACAGTGATTTTGTTGAGTGTCTGTTGAGAGCGGCCAATTCTTCAATCCCATTAAAAAACTCTGCCCGTCACTTAATACCTTCTCCACCTTGGTGGGATGCTGAATGCACGGAAGGTGTCCGTAAACGCAAAGAAGCAGAAAACACCTTTTCCTCCAGTATAAATATGCCTGAATACTTAAATTTTAAAAAGACTTCTGCAACTACTTGTAGGTTATTGGCAAGAAAGAAAAGATGTGGATGGCTCAAGTTTTGCGAGTCACTTTCTCCACGTTCTCCAGTTTCCCTTGTATGGAAAAAAATCAAAATCTACCGCAGAGCTTGTGACAGCCAGTCTCCCGATATTTCTACCAATGACCACAGTTCCTGGTTGGAAGACTTTATATCCAAATTAGCCCCTCCTTTTGTTCCTAGCTCCGAATGCCTTCCCACAATAGATCCTTCTCCTCCCACTTCCTCTGATAGATTTGATGACCTTTTCTCTTATTCAGAACTTATTTGTGCCTTAGATCATCTCCGGGATTCTGCTCCGGGGGTCGATGGAATACCCTACTCCTTTATCTCCAAATCTTCTTCTAACTGTAAACTAATCTTTCTGAACCTAATCAATACCTTTTTTGTTACTGGCCAAGTTCCAGAGTCTTGGAAATTCCAAATAATCATCCCAATTTTGAAACCTGGGAAAGATCCAAAAGATTCTACTTCCTATCGTCCTATCGCCCTCTCTTCTGTCTTGGCTAAACTTATGGAGAATCTCATCAAGAACCGACTTGAATGGATCTTGGAAACTAAAGGCATCTTATCCAGTTCTCAGTTCGGTTTTCGAAGAGGTATGGGAACTCTAGATAGTCTAAGTGTCTTCATGTCTGATGTCCGCATTGCCTTTTCCAATAATGAAAGTGTTATCGGTGTTTTCCTAGACATAGCTTCAGCCTATGATAATGTCCAACTTCCAATACTCAGGCAAAAGCTGCTACAGCTGAGTATCCCTGTGAGGATGGTCAACATCATCTGTTGTCTCCTTATGTCCCGTTCTATTTCTGTCCGTCACCAAAACTACCTCTCCCCATCCCGTCTAGTGTGGAAAGGCCTACCCCAGGGATCGGTTTTAAGCCCCATCCTTTATAATTTATATACACATGATTTGGAGTCTTCAGTGAGTTGTTTCTGTAAAATCCTACAATATGCTGACGACATTGCTCTCTACTTTAGTTCAACTTCCCTTTTAGATGCCTCATCTCGCTTAAATTCTGCCCTTTACTACTTAAACCAGTGGCTGACTGATCACGGCTTAAGTTTGTCAGTCTCCAAATCCAATGCGGTTGTCTTTTCTCGCAAGCGTAATATTCCTCCCATTAACCTTTATGTTGAAAATGAACCCATCTTGATCCGTGACAAAGTAAAATTTCTTGGCCTAATTCTTGACTCAAAATTATCTGGTCTCTATCATCTGGATTACATCTCAAAGAAATGCGAAAGAGGCGTTAATGTCTTACGTGCCCTTTCTGGTGTTCGATGGGGAGCTCATCCAACTTCCCAGAAAATCCTATATAATGCCATAGTCCGTAGTCACTTTGACTATGGAATCTTTCTGTTGGAACCATGCAATAAAATAGCCCTGGCCAAACTGGAAAAAATTCAATCCAAATGCTTGCGTATTATCACGGGTGCTATGAAATGCTCACCTATTAATGCCCTTCAGGTAGAATGTTTAGAGCCTCCCCTTCACTTACGTAGACAATATCTCTGTGACAGATTTTTCTATAAAGCCATCCAGAATAAATGTCATCCTCTTCTCCCTCCTCTTCGTACTCTTTCTCAAATAATCCCAACATCTCGCTATTGGTCTCACAAAAATCCTCCACTCCTCGTTAACAGCTTCAATAAATTAAATAATTTGCACATTTCCTTAGTCCAGTTAGATAAAAACCCCATATTTGAAGTAAATTTTGATTCCTTGCTCTTCCAACCAAAAATTATTTTTAACTTTGGTATATCCAAACATGACCCCGCTGCTAATGTCAAATTTAATAGGATTCTAGCAGAGGACTGGCACGACTGGCTGACGTTATTTACAGATGCCTCTAAGATGTGTGATAATAGTAATGTCGGATCAGCTGTGTGGATCCCAAAATACAAAATTATTCTAAATTTTCGTAGCCCTGCTTTTGGTACTATATTCACTGGAGAAGCAATAGCTCTTTTGGAAGCAGTCTCCTACATTGAATCACATGGACTCAACAAAAGTCTTATTCTCTCAGATTCTCTTAGCTGTCTACAGGATTTAACAAAATCACCTTTTCGCTCTCGCCACAATTTTCCCCTTATCCTAAAGATTAAACAACTCCTGTATAGATGCCACTGCTTAGGCTTGGAGATTGCTCTGGCTTGGATCCCCAGCCACACTGGAATAGTTGATAATGAGAATGTGGATTCGATTGCTAAGCTGGCCACTCGGAATGGGATCGAGTCTCATCCGTCTTGTTATCCCCGAGATCTGCACTGTCTTGTTAAACCTGAGATGATGAAGAATTGGAATGAGCATTGGCAAAAAACTAGAATATTGAAGGGAAGATTTTATGGCTCTATCCAACCATTCATTCCTTCTGAATGTTGGTTCAGCAAATTAAAATTCTCTAGTAAAATTGCCACCTCTGTCATAATTAGACTCCGACTTGGGTTCGTTTGCACACCAGTTTTTTTGGCCAAAATCCGCGTGAGGGACTCTTCTTTGTGTGAATGCGGTCTGGATGAGGGTACTCTGGAACACTTGTTTTTTTCCTGTCCTCGTTTAACCACTCCCCTTTACGACATACTCCCTCCTGATGTTCCTCGCCCAATTAACATTCCTTTCCTATTATCTTTAGCCCATACCCCTGCAGTTAAAATCCTTTATAAATTCATTAGCATTAATAAAATTCAGTTATAGTTGATATTTCTATCTACTTATTATATATATATTCACTGAATGTTCTAACATTTATTTTGTGACGTTTTACATGTACTAACCAAAAATGTTTTGTCCTTTTTTAGCATGGGGATCCATGGATGCCACCGCTACAAACACTGATCAATCATTGTGTAACAGTTTACGACAATTATTTACTCATACCTTGACATTGGCAAAATCATCGAACGTTATCGATGGAGCCAGAACCTTTAAAAAAAATAGAATAGAATAGAATAATTTTTCAGTTTTCCGCTTGTGATATTTATTTACCGCCATTACAGTTTTGTTGTTGATCGAGTGAAGTTTGCGTTGATTAATTTCCGTACTATCTTATCCTCTCAGTGAATAAGTCTAAGTACTCATTTGACTTCCTTTCTTGTGAAACACATAAAAAAGAAATTGAAAAGGCCTTCCTTGATCATGTGTTAAAATTTGTAATTTTCAACTGGTGTTGTATAATAAATAAAATAATAAAAGGCACAGATATATCCCCATTAATAGGAAAATCTCTTCCGAGAATGCAACTTAAGGCATATAATAAATATAAAACTAAATTTAAAAATAAAAATCTTAATAAGTATTTGTTGTATCATTTACATATTTCTCAGTAGTTCCCTGTCCCCGAACAAAAAAAAAAGATCTGGAAACTACCTACAAAAGGATAATTGAGGCTTTCTGTATGAGCCTTTGCCTAAAACTTAACAACTAAATTAAAAAAAAAACGTAAGTGAGGCTTTCTGTATGAGCCTTTGCCTAAAACTTAACAACTAAATTTAAAAAAAACGAACTGTCATGTTTTAAACTTCCAACTTTTGACATCTCTACTGACCATTTTTTCTCTATGGGAGTGGGTCGTCTGATAGGTAGTATCTCTATGTAGTCTGTGTTGTCGATGCAGTTTCGAAATGGTGAAGATCTCGTAATATTTTACAGATTTACATTAATACTTAAGTGTGTATCTTTAGAAACATTTTGTTAATTATTTAATATTATACCAAGCACGATTGAGTAAAAATCCCAATTGTACTTTGTTCTTCATCGCTCAGAAGCTTTATGAGAATATCAACCCATGCACGAATGAAGGCATTGACAGGATGGAACAGTCGCGCACAGGGGTCTAGTACATTGAGGTAGGAAAAGTCTAATATAGTAACACAGAGTACATTGAATAAAGATATAGTAATCTCTTAATCTGTGGCGCGAGTGTGTTCTCGGCGGGAAAACTATTTTTAATCTCTTTACGTTTTATTTGGTAGCGAAAGTTTTTTCGATGATTTTAACTACGAATGTCTATCTAATCGAAGTGAAAGCTAAGAGCCTAGTCATAAACTTCTGCACGCGAAGCATGACCACTGTAAGGTCTGTAAGTAGAAACGGAAGATACAAAAGCCAAGTAATTGAAGAAATATTTCTACGGCGCGATGTCTAAAATGAAGAAAAGATCATTACGTCATTCTGTCTTCGTAGAGTAAAGAAAAAAGGGTCATGCTACGCATGCTAGAGAGCGAGTCTCTCTAATGCCACCTGTAGTTCAATTATGCCACATTTTTTATTTTCTAGTACATACCAGGTACTACTACACTAACTTTGAAAATAATGCCTCTAATTTGAATGTTCAGAAATTTCATTGTTAAAAACTACATTTGTTATCGTGTTTTGGATATTTCATGATGATTGGTGGTGGGTTTAAATAAAATGCATTCATATTAAATTTGCATAACTAATATCAATTTATATTTCTACAAAACATGATATGCTGTCTCTATATTGTTAAACATATGAAAAATATAATGTTACCTCAGATTTCAACATGATTTATAGTGTACACTTTTACTTATGAAAGAATTATAATTGTCATGATTTCTCACAATCTTGTTACAATTTCACAGATCTATTATGCTATACAAAAGGTATAGGTACTTATTTTATAAGACAACAGAGATTAGTAGGACAGAAGTTTGAAAATTAACAATTAGAGCGAAAATATAAACAACATGATCACACCATGCAACTGATTTTTTAATCGTTTTATAACATCAGTAATTGATTAACTGCACTTATTACTATTACATTTAACAACTAAGTATTCTATCATACGGGACTAGAAGATCAAAATTTTTATAATGAAGGCTGGGTTTCACCACTACTAAAAAGCACATTGATGAGATTATTAAAATAAAATATTGTTAGGAAGTTAAGTACATGTCAGCAGTGGTAAAATAAAGCCTGAACATTTTTTCTTAAACCAGCAAATTAAGGACGTATATGAACTCCCAAGCTCGTGACTTTTATATTGGAGAGGCTATAATTACTAGTTATTATCTTAGGAATTTTAGTGCATAATTATTTTTACCCTGAGTCCAGAATATATCAGGCAATTATGGCTGATCAAGATACTGAAATCCACCAAAAAGTAAAAACTCTGAAAAGAGGTAGTCTTACAATTTTTTTCTATCATAAACGCTATTACTCATGCATATTGTTTTAGTTGAAAATGGGACTTTCTAGTTCCAAAGTTTTCTTTACAATAAAAAGTAATAAAGGTATTGGCAAAATATCTTTGGAAGCACTATCTTCCACCATAGTATTTCAATCAGCCATAGTCTTTCGTTTTCTATTTTTAACACTAAATTGCTGCATCAATGAGGTAGTCGGATGATTAAATGAAAAAATATACATCTGTCTCTTCTCTACTTGTACATAACCTCTAAATCACAATTCCACAAGGCTATGGTCAGAATTTAAGCTGCAATAGTACCTACTTATAGTAGGTATAATTATAATTATTTTATTAATAAACTCTTCTTAAACATGTAGGTATAATGGTAATATTGATGATAAATATAATTTAAGTATAACATTTTCTCTTTTTTTTTAAGTAAGTATTTAATTTTTTATCATCCTCGATTTTGTTAAATAAGTCTGAAACGTTCAGCCGCCAATATATTTAAACATTTATTATTAAAATCCTAAATATAATCCTCAATTTAAAATACAATAAAAATACTCATGGTACATTTTCCAATGCGAGAAGACACGATTATAAAGGCAACATAATTTTAAGGTATACCATACACTGTTGGTGTCTAAACAGATTTTACCCTGTTTTATACACTGTCAATTTTTAAATATATTTTTATTTATTAAACAAATGTATGAAACACATCATAGTCGCCGTATTGTCCAAATTTTACTTCCCGTTTCCAACCTGGCACTGAATTTTGAACACATTTGTTACTTAAACACTCATAGACATTTACATCTTCCAAATACTTTTGTAAAATACGTTTAGAAGCCACTTTTTGGCACTTGATAATATAACAGTCGCATAGATCATTCAGACCATAGGCGCATATAAAGGGGATTAATATTTTCATTGAACTGTTTTTCGAAGATTTGTGGGATATTATTTTACCCCTGGTATGGAAATGAGAGAACAACCTTCGTTGTTCATTAATATTTCAGTATACAACATTAGAGGTTTTTCTCGTTACATTTTGAATACACCTTTACACGCCCATGGTTGGTTATCCAGGTAATGACAGTAATAATTATGATATAATTATTAAATCACAGACATTATCTGTGCTTACTTATTTATTATGCATTATTAATAATGGTGGGGCAAACACAAACGTGACTTACTAAATCTAAGTAACAATAAAAAAAATATCACCCACGCAAACAATAATATTACTTTTTAATCGTTATTAAAGTAATAAGCCTAATTCGAACGATATTAACGCTTAACATAACCTAACCTCATGTTAGTATCAGAGACGAAAGTAGTCGGGTATCAAAAAAATATTATCATGAAAAAAATCAACCAATTTCAAATCTTAAGTTCGTACTTAAAATTCAGAATACGACATGTAGAATATTTTAGATCAACTTTTTACTAAAATTTGATAAAACATAGCTTCACAGGCTGCTAGCCGGACTAACCTAAGACTCCGGAGAGTTTATCACACAGTGTGGGGTGGAAGTTACTGCAGGCGCGAGCAGCGAGAGCAGTAGTCTCCGTTGGCGGCGCTGCCGTAGTACATGCACAGCGGCGCGCGGCACGGCGCGGGCGACGGCGGCCGGTCGTCGTAGAACGTGGAGCGGCTCAGGTACAGCGTGCGGTCGGCCGGCGCGCGCGCCCGCGCCGCCGCGCCGGCCGCGCGCGCCGCGTCGTGGGCGGGCCTCTCGGCTTCTGCGTAGAACTGCGATCGACCGGTGCCGTAGCGAGGTTGGCTCGGTGCGACTGGTTGTTCTTTGCGATTTTTTTCGGCTGTGTACCTGAAGTTTTTAGGAAAATTTTAATTACCTCCTTAGTTTTTACCCAAATAACATAGAAGATAACGTTTGTATTTCCCAAACGGCTAGGCAGAGGTAAGGTGTGTGTAATACAACAAGTTATTTTATTTAGTCCTGTATAAAACGGGGCGAGTCTATTGTTATATGCCAGACACCAAACCGGATTCCAGGATGCTATGGGAACAAAAAACAATTACGGTAAATTCGACTTTAATGACCCGGGATTGAACCAAAAACCCAACGCTCTGCAATTCAGTATATTTATATGAATACCAGTCTATTATTGTCATGTTATCAAATATGTGAATGAAAAATGTATTCAACTAACCCAATCCATGCCTCATTAAGGTAATTCTTGACCATCTCCTCTTGCACGGGCGCCCTCGCCGCTAACACACGACAGCACAACACCTCACACGTTGACTGTGTCCTCATCAAACTCTCTTCAGGATTACTATGACTTCCACTACTTTTACCAGCCAATTTCGCCATAGATCCAAAATTCTTCTTCAATTTACTGCTCATAGACCTTCCAATGCTTCCGAATTGTTTGGCTACTGAGTTCATCTGCTTTGAACTTTTGGTCGATAATGCGTCGAGTGATCTTCGCAGTTCTTCGGGCGGTTGGCTGAGGGAGATGCATTCGATTGGTTCGAGGTCTAAGTAAGCTGCCAGCATTGAGGAACGTTGGTATTCGTCGGGTAGGATGTTGTTTATGGTTTTCTGGTCGGGTTCGACGTCCCAACGGAAATCGTCGCCGGGATCTACGTTGAATCTGAAATAAAATATATTATTATTTTTGTGAATGAAATAAAAAAGACTAAATGTAGTGTAAGGATTGGAACCAGAAAAGCGTAAATGCATAGATAGGTTTAAAATGAAGGTGCCTTTTTCCGATTAGCTTACCTGATAGGCATAGGATTCCCTGCATGGTCTTCAAGCGGTACCCTGGCACCGTCTGTGGGCAGTGGTTCACACGGTACTAGCGCAGAGAAGTGTCCCGCGTCATACGCCAGTAGGATGGGCGTCTTACTGCACGCGTCGGGGGCCAGCTCCAGGGGTAAGTACACGCCGCCGAACGGGATAGGGGCTATGGGGTCGCCGCGGAAGTCCTGCAATCAGTGAGATTTGTTATTATTTTGCTATTGCCAGACAATGCGACCACTCGCGTCACTCCTTTTATGATGAATATACAAAACTAGCACTTCGCCTGCGACTTCGTCCGCATAGATAATGTATTTTCAGCCACAAACTTTAACACCCTTTACGGTAAAAAAAATACAGAAACAGCTGAGCGATCTACGCGCGCCCGGCCGACGCGGTTCGCTGACCGATTACGAGCATGTTTTAATTTTTTTTTCATTAATTTTCGATATCGATGCCCAATACGTGTGTACATTATTACCATATTGTTTAGAATACGTACCCTCAAAGCGACGTCCGCGAACACAATAACCGGGCGCCGCATGACGTGCGCCAGCGCGAACACGTGCAGATGTTCGAGCGCGGCGTAGTGCGGCGCCGCGGCCGGCGTGGCGCGCGCCGGCTCGGGCGACGCCGCCGTCACGCACTGCGCCCACTCGTGCTCCCACTCCGCCTCCGACGGCGTCAGCCCGGCCGAGCGCAGGGATATGCTCTCTGACCATCGCCAGCGTCGTTTAATTGCGTCTGGAAAGGGGCAAAAATATGTGTGTGTCGGAGAAAGATGGTATGGTCGGTAGACCGACATAAGTATCCATCTCACTAAGTTAAGTCCACGTTCATCATCATCATCATCATTTCAGCCGAAAAACGTCCACTGCTGGACATAAGCCTCCCCTAATAAGGGGGACGCGTTAACGTTAGTCCACGTTCACAGAGACGGAAAAACACTTTTTCATTGCACTGCACTGGATCTTCAACGCACTGATTAGAGCCGAGAGTTGAAAGACGAACGGTGTGTTTTCGACGCGCTGGTAACCACTCTGTTGCTCCAATGCTCGGTTCAACATAGAGACTTGAAAATCCAGTATGCGGCATTATCCCGTCACGATATTTTTACGTCGCGAACTTGGTCTAATAGTCATATCCAAGGAGATTCTTCTACCTTACCTTTTAATGCATACAAGTCTTAAGTTACTATAAACTAATGATGGATGGATACTGCAGATGTTGCAATATTTTCAAATTAACAGATGGGTGTCTAAAATCTTTTTGAGGGTCATCATATCAGACTTTATTAAACCACTGCTGGTTATAGGGCTCTTCAACAGCACGTCGCTGAGCTAAATCGTCGGCCTCTTACACAATTAGGTACCCAAAAACAACTACTCCACCTACGGGAAAATTGCGTACCACACTCAATTAGGGTGCTGGTCTAATACTTACAGGTAAATAGTGAATAACACTTACTAGTAAGTACTTCACCGCCTTCTCCAGACAGCAGCGCCTGAACCTTAGTTCTCAAGGCAAGCAGTCTATCATGGAAGCCATAGGCTGCGAGCGAAGCAGCATGTGGCAAACAGTTGCCATCGCCCGAGGTGGCCAGTGGAAGTAAGCGAGGGGCACCCGGGACGCGACCATGGCGCCACCAATTCAATATGTTTGCAGATTCTAGAGTTACTAACGTCGCAGTCTCTAGGAGGTCTTTTTCTAAGAATGTTCTGGAAAAGGTGAAAGGATTTTGGATGTGATAAATGTGTCGAACCACGAAAGCAAAGTGTTGTGGACTTTTTTAAACTGTAGCTATCGACAATACCAAAACAGCTACGCAATTGCTACTAAGGTTATTTGAAATAAGTAATTAAGACTCTATTGGAAATTTCAATCTAATATGGAATTCCAACATTTTTTTTTACCTTAGTTATTCTAAATAATCGGGGCATGGAAGCGTGGAACATCCTTAATTTTTCCTTAACGTTAACCATCAGAAACCTAGTATTTCCTTTCATACATTGTGCACATACGCCAAAATCAATGTGGACAATGTCGAATTCATGTGTCCGAAACACGAAAAGGTTAAAGAACGGTAAACAATAACAGAAAGTTCAACGGCAAGAAACGGTCTGATTGCGTGTGCGACGATAATGAATATTGGCTAGCTGCCGACCGTACGTACGCACCGACAACGGCCATATACACGTATTCGGGTCTACCACTATATTTGTCATTCGTGACTAATTTAAAGGGCATCAATCCAAAAATATGCAAAATGTTGAGCGTTGGCGTGCGAGGCACACGCTTGTCATCCTTTTATTTTTCTGTCTAGCAAGTCATTCCCATATTTTTATGCTAACATTCACCAAATGCTCCCCTGATGAGTTTGGATTTGTAAATAATCAAGCGATAAATCAAATCGAACATCGGTTTGCGGAAATACATTAGCTAACCAAAACAAAAGCACGCGGAGTGTTCCTGATTTTAGGCTGTCAGTGATGAGCTGTTATGAGTTCATGACATGTTTTTCTTGAACACACCACTTTGACCTTGCGTCGAAAATAACCAAAAGGCAATCCACTTTTAGTACCAGATTAAGTCCGACCTTAGTCTGTTCGCATAATATTAAATTACCTAGATTATATGCTTACCTAAAGTCAGGGGGATAGACAGAAATATCTGGAAGCAGCAGTATGTGATCGGAATTGATTGTGTTTGGCTCTGGTTCTGTATTGTTGCGTAACGCCCACACGAGGCCCTCGTTGTCTGTCGCACGGGAGATGCCTCGGGATAGCTTTCGACCTGGTGGTAAAATGAACTGGTAGTTTTTCTTTTATACTAATACTTGAATTTTATTTTGAGTCTTGGCTCCTGAGCCTAGACTCAAAAAAAAAAAAATAAGATAATGAGCATGGTACCTGTACCATGCTCATTATCATAATCGTGAAGCTGAAAAGTATACACTGCTGGTCCTGTGATTTCCTCGACTTCACCTTACAGGTCTGCTAACTTTGAAGACTTTTTTTTAACAAGGAAGTATCCAGCTTTAAGGAACTTTATTTTACCTTTTTAATGAAATGCCAATATAACTTACATTCAGGAGCAGGTGTGAGCACGAGGTTAGAAGGAGCTGTGAACGACATGTTGAGGTCGAGGGTGCCGACAGAGCGCTCTGGAGAGATGACGTCACCACCAGCCCGCGCCTTCAACGATGCGCCGTGCACTCTCTCTGAAAGACACAATCCGTGATAATATAACACATTGAGTATTACTTTCGACTATTTATAAGACACACTGATTCATATTATAAATTTTAGCTTGTGCGTATACAAATACATACATGGGTTTATTTTGAGAATGCCCGAGTTTAGATATTGCAAACATGAGCTAAGTTGAGGCTTAACTGCGCTTAACTATGCAATTAACTAAAACATACATACTTGTCTCGTTACTCATTACGTTACGACAGCCGTCTTCAACAACTCTACTTAAGCTCGTAATATAAGTTAGCACTGACCTAGTGTAAAACTAGGTGGCTATTAGGGAATTTGTTTGACAATAAGAGTCGACACTCAAATACACAATGCTGTGACTGATTGAAAATTGGACACCAACTAACCATTAAATACTAATTACTGAATATTCGTCAAACTGGAACGGAAAATGCCAAACCCATAGTATTCATAATTAACGAGAAAAACCGGGATATGATGTTATTTCCATGGTTAGTAATGAGGATAACTTTTATCGAAGCTGACGGTAGATAAGTCACGTAAATGTATCGCAATGTCGACTATTTCCATTTCCTGAAGGGAAGTATGTCACGAACAATGGATTGGATACGACTTTATACGCTTGATTGGGGACGGTCCTTCAACTGGAGACATTATGGACGGTAGTATTTGGGAACTCTGTATTCGAAACATTTTTGATACTTAACTGTGTGTGCTGGTTATAATTTACATCCTGTACTAATTTATCATAGCAGTCATAATATAGTACGTATAGTTCATAAATAAGTGATAGATATCATCATCATCATCATTTCAGCTGAAAGACGTCCACTGCTGGACATAGGCCTTCCCCAGGCTCCTCCACTTCGACCGGTCTTCACTGGCAACACACACTGGTCAAAAACATCCGTCTTGAGACACTGCGGTATTTGGGACGAGAAGATATTTCGAAGCCTGAGAACGCTGCCCCCAGCCGAGTCGGATTCAACGATTGACCTCTTTCTCGAAGTTGGACCTACCTAACTAGACAGTTTGTCCTAGGTAAACGTGCCCGTCCACAACTTCGAGCGCCTCCGATCGTCATGAGAGTGTACATGGGCATTTGACATGATCTTTGTCTTGTCCATATTCATTTAAAGACCCACTCTTTCGGAAGCTCTACTGAGGTCATCGAGCATTGCACTGAGGTCCTCCAAGGTCTCAGCCATGACAACTATATCATCGGCAAACCGAAGGTGAGTGATGTACTCGCCATTGATGTTGAAGCCAACCCCTTTCCAGTCCAGAACCTTAAAGACATCCTCCAGTGCAGTGATAGATAAGGTAACTTGAAAGAAATTTTAGAATTATCGAAAAACATAAAGACAACGTCGGCTTTAGTTTTGATAACCTTTATCAAAAAATCCATACCATAATGGATTTTTTAGGACTTGATTCACTAGCTGGAAAAGCCACACCTAAAGTTGCATATCGAGCAATTATCTTTTGGAGGTATACGGCCTCTGAAAGATGAAGTTGAAAGTATGGTGATGAGAAGGAAGTATGACATACATATAATACCTATAGCCCCAAGGAGAGCACTCAAAAAGGAAGAATTTGACAAAACCTAAATTGATTGATCAATGGCGCTACACCGCGATGTTTCCGATATTCAAATAAAAATCAAGCATAATAGAAGCGACGGAGCAAGACCGTACGATTCGATTGACAACATCAATGGCCAATCTGAATAATGGCCGCCATTCAAAGTCATCGGATAAAGTTACGCTACATTGAATCTTTGTAAATCGTTGTTTCAATTTAAATGCAATTTGCACATTTAACTTTTTTGTATTTTGTCTCTAAATCGTTGCGTTATTGTTACATGTTGTGGGTTCATGTCAAATGTCGAAAAAAGAATATTCGCTATCAGATTGGCATAAGCTTGCCAGACACCCAATCTGGAACTTGTAGTAAGATGAAGCTATGGATAAAGCAAATTGGCGCAATTAACGTGGCCACCTTCTGGGCTCAACTCATTTAAAGCATATCCATCGACTTCAAAAAGGTTTTCACCTTACAAGAAGAATAAGACAACATATAAAAATATATTATTGATGATGAAGAAATGAATAATAAAAGGGATTCATTAGTAGTATTTAAAGCAATGGGGTGGAGGGAATGGTGCATTAAAAAAAACGTATACTCATATCAATTAACGTGATATTCACTAGTGATCAATAATTTCTCAGAATTTAGGCAACAATACACTGATTACTTACAAAGCTATAAATAATGGTGCAGTAAACTGGGCACAGGAAGACCAAGACACTAGACAGAAGTTTTCAAGGAGTAAGCCATGGTTACAAATCACGCTCGAAGATCAAAGCAGCGTTATGTCTGGCTCTGATTTGTGTCCCGACAATTTAGTTTCCGTTCCCGCAAATTAGGTGATTCCAACAGAATTTTATGGGTTTATAGCCGGCTAGCTAAATGGCACATCGGGTGTTACATTTAAAAAACTAAATATTTCTGCATCTATAGTAACTATTTTTTTCAGTAGATAACCGCATAAAACCTGAGACACTTAAAAAATATTGCTACAGTTTAACAGAAACCAGAAATAGATTTTATTGACACATTCCACTCGCGAGAAAAACAAAGCTAATCTATACATATAATATGTAATAATAAATCTAGGAAATACGTTCAACTACAGTCGTAATTGAATCGATAACGATCGAACCGTCGTCCAATCCAGTGATATTGATAATGATAATCTACTATTGTAGTCATAAACGAAAATTATTCATATTATTCGCCAAAAATGTGTGTTTATGTATAACTTAAGCCAGACATTGAGATAAAACAGGGACGTGCCCAGACTCCCCAGTATTTATAGCGTGGTATCAAGCCAAGCAGACAAAATTTGGGCCAACGACTTGTGAGCCAAAGTAAAAAATTGGAGGCAAGAAAATAGGACGATGGGCGTCAAACGGGACATGACGGGCCTGACGTGCTGTTAATCAGCGTATACTAGCCTACATCTACCAACACGAGATTACTCAATAATTCATAATTATAACAACACGATATTTAGCGCCTTATACGGTCAACGACTGACAACGACAGCTAGAGTTAGTATATTTCAAGATTTTCTGTAGATAGTTACTGGAACCTGAATGCTTCATTACATGTAAAATTTGGAGAAAATCAAACGCGTCTCTAATAGAAAATAACGAAATAAACCGAGCATTTACATATTTGTGGTAAAAATATGTAAATGAACACGCCTACGAATAGCTACGAATTCTGAATAGTTCAGCGTTATTGCAGTAAGTGCTCCATAAATTACTTTCTGGAAGTCATAAAGACCTCGACATTATTCAATTACAGACCTCAGTTCGTTATGCATTCAATAAAACTGAGAAATAGACGTGACGCCAAAATGATTGAAGAAGGATCTTTTTTATATTTACCATCAGTATGTTTGCCAGCAATAGGGTCGGCTTCCATCACCATCCCGGCTTACCTACCCTGCAACAAAAGGAGTTCTTCAAATCCAAAGTAATTGAAATTTTATAAGAAGGAATACCTACTACCTACGTCAGTGTCACAAAATAGTCCTCGTTCGGGATTGAATGCGAATCGATAGTACCTCGCTTGCCATCAAGCCAACTGCGTCAACCACATACACAAGTCAAATAATGTTTCGTTAATTATTGGACAAAAAACAGTGTTAACAGTGAGACTTGCCAGCGTGGAAAATGACGAATTAAGTCCAGAAATATAATCATGAGCAATAACGACACGTACCACCACCCACACAGGGTTTTAAATAGATTTAAATTGCCAGATCTGATCGTCAATTTAATTGTGTTCTTGGACAAACACATGATATGGCTTACGACGCTTTGTTTAGAAGTCAACATGGCGGGTAGGAAGGTCTTTGTGAACTGGTTTCTCTTGTGTTTACATCTGATGTTGACGATGGTGACGATATCGAACAACAAACCTCATTAGAATACCTAATCGAACAGGTAAATGATCACTAATGTTTACTTATCGTATCTTTGATCAAACCATATAGCGTACGGATTGTGTGGAGGCAAATTATGTACCGTGATTTATTATCATGGTCTACGGAGTACAAACTACTGCGTAGCAAATCACCTATACGTTTTTCGACAAAAGTGGCAACTGCTTTAAACTTGTTAAAGTCAAACAGACGTCACCTACAGAATTAATACTAAATTAAGATAATCATGTTCGTGATATATGATTATAATATCTTATGTCCACAATTTTACATCCTACACTAAACGACACCTACATTGGGACTATTTGGGAGGTCGCTATGAATAACCATAAAAGCAGATCTCGACTAAGATTCGTGTAGGTATCACGTCTCTGTACCTGCCACTGTTTTTGTTTTACTAATGGTGATTAATACCTGACAAGGAGACATTGAAAACGGTTGGTATAAACATGTATATATACCTGGATAAGTTTTTATGCAGTGCGCAAACTGTAACCATGAATTCAGCATATAATTCTAGACCGGGGTAGCGCAGAAATTTTACGTCGATTTTACAAAAAAAAATCAGCTGTTTCTTAGAAAAGTGCAATACCTACGCGGTCAAAATGTATGGAACAGCTGATTTTTTTTGTATTACCGAAGAAAAATTTGTGCGCCCCCAGGTCTAGAATGATAAGCTGAATTCATGGATACAGTTGCGCACTGCATAAAAACTTATCCTGTTTAAATTAACATGTCGAATTGATAACCTCCTTCTTTTTGAAGTCGGTTAAAAATACATTTACATATTAATGTAAGCATGATGCGTGCATGTTTTGCAACGATACAGCTGTTTCAACAGAAAGAAGCCCTTTCATTGTATGCGGCACTAAGATAACTGAGGTTTTTATACGCGGTTGAACGATAACTTCGCATTCTAATGACACAGCATGCCGTAGATAAGAGACCGATTGAAACAAGGCCGTCTGAGATCTAGTTATGACTCATGTTTGTATTCGTTCCGACGTATCAAAACATCAGGAAATGAACCGGCATCGCCTTCCTTGAAGAAAAAAAAACAAAAACAAAGCAATAAAGGAGGAAATATGGAGGTCAGTTTTACTAATTACTCAAACAGAAAGCGATATATTTCCCAAATTGAGCAATCTGGCGGTCCTGACTACGCTTTTGTTTACTTAATTAACACTTTAGTGCTAAGAATGTGGCTGTAGAGAACATTATCACATTTAACAACACTTATGTAACAAGTAGCCGGGCTTCATGTAGCAAATCTAGGAAATAGGTACTTCAGTTATCCAATTTTTAAAGGTGTTTGCTAGATATAATATTGCAATCATGCGTGGTTTCAAAACAATATTGATATGGCATATCAAAAATTGTTGTTATTTATACTAAAGTAGCAGACCTTGCTACAATCTAGGCAAGCTGGCAAGGTTAGGTGTGTTTTTGATTCGTTAAACTATTTGAATTTAATAACCTCAATGGTATGGTCTTTTGAAAGTTTGAATTCGTATTACGCCGCTGACTCCCTGAATCTCCCATTATAGTAAGCTATCCTGAGGTAGTCAGAACTTGATAACCGTAATCCTATACAATAAATATACTGAGCGGGATGACGTATACCGCCGGATACGTCACGGCCAGATTAATAAGCGGTCAACCAATGAATGGGGATGACATTGAATTCACAATGTGAGACACAGGGCGGGATTATTACTTTATATGGTGGTGCGGTATTTTGAATATTAATGCAGTACAGATAATATTGACGTTGTGCTTCAGTGACGCCATTCAGATTATGTAGGAACCGGGAACGGAAAGAATTCTCTTCAGAATCAGAAAAACCACGTGGTTCTTTGAATTTAGAAACATATTTTTATCCTTTTGGATTCGTTGTGTGTCTACTGTCTACAGTAGCGAGGATGTTTTTATTGCCTGCGTTTGGGTTTTTTATTTTTAGTCCGCTCCGTTGTTCCAGCTTCCAGCCGATAAAAATTACATACTTTTGGCCTTTTGTAGGGAGTAGGGAGGGCGTAGGAAGAAGCGCTCGTAACACAAATATTTAATGTTAGTTATTTATAAGATCTATTCTGTACTCTTGTCTAAAAACAATACAGGTACATGTTTTTCTCTCGTATGAAACCGTGAGCATTCAAAACCTAAAGTCTATTGACTAATTAGGTACCTTATGATGCCCAGGCATAATATGTTTAATTAACTTAGCAGTATGTATTGATTTATAGCATGAGTCAGCAAATTACTTTACAACAATTCAACCTTGCTTAATGAATGCTCGAGGGTCGACGAATTTGCCGAGAACGTACCAAAGAACAAGTGAACCTTCTAAAAAGTCAATGAAATTACTTTTTTTCGACATTAATTTAGAACCTAGTCGATAAAGCCACTGTCGAATAAATCCACGTTCAAACTTGGAGAAAGAAAAAGGATGCTTGAGAAAACTTGAAGACGCTATTCACTTTGGACTGTATCACTTCGGGAAGTATCTTTAAATTTTGGCGCTCTGCCCAAGTTCCATCACCGATTTTATGTCAATAACCATAATGACTTTCAGATATTTCGATGTTATCGAGTGTGAATTATTTATTTACCAGTGTTAACACTTTCTCGATGTGCTATATCAAAATCTCACAGCTGAATAATGGCCTCATATTGGTTAAAATCATGCAACCGAGAACACTCTTGTATAAGTTACTTTACAATATACACGCTATTCTCAGTTCTAGCGTTCTGGTTGATCGCACTGTAAGAATCTTTGACCTTATTATGCATGCCTTGTCACGGCTGAGTTTTGTTTAGAGTCCTCTAGGGGCTAGCGAATCACGCTAGGTTTCTATGCTAGATAGGTATATTTGAACCTGAATAATTAGATGTCGAATCCACCATTCATCTTGCTAGGCTATTCTGGCTCCTCATGGAGCTATTGCTCTCCGATCTTCACAAGGAAAATCTGGCTTAATTTTTTGATGCACGCTCTGGTACTCATTTGTACTTGTCAAATGATCAATATTCCTTGTTCTGGTAATTATGCGACCTAAGGTGACTTGCCAAATGGCCAAGCCAAGATGGCAAATTTCATAAAATTCACAGCGTGTAAGATTTAGGAGCGAAAGGTTTTAATGCCATATAGGTACAGGTTGGCGATCACCTACCTAGAGTACAAAATCAAGCCATTTAAGCCTCAACGAGGTATCAATCCGAGCAACAACTTTCGCATCGACTTTTTGTGAAGAGCGATGGTTATTGTGAACCGAATCGTATTTCTACACAACATGTCATTGCTCGAGAGAAAGTTGTATTGTATTAGGCATTGGTATGCGGCAGTTCGAACGTGGTAAGTACTTGTGATTTCTACTGGAAGTCGTCAAGATACGAGAGGGTTAGGGACAATAGTCAAATACCAAATAGGTATTTGACAAAAATGTATTTCTTGTTCATATTGTTTTGTGGTGGTTTAGGCCTAATCATATCCCAATTTTGGTCAGCAGAAGCTTCTATACATACTGTTTACATCTCCATTAAGCTATTACCCGTCGTCTCAGAGTTCAATCTTCCTAGTTCCATATTTTTAACTCAATGGAATCCTGGCCTTATGTTTTTTATTATCTCATTCAGGTATGCGGCATCCAGTCTGCAAGGCGCATCACAAGAGCTGATTGAAGATAGCTTATTTCTTGAATGACGATGGATGTCGATGAGATGTGAATATAAACATGAGCCAGGGAGATTTCTATCAGCATTGTTTAATTGATTATCTTATCTACAAAATGCTGTTTCGAAACAGATTCCAACTAAATCTCAGTCGCGTTTATAATGCAAGGGTTGTTTATTGTATAAACAGCTTCATCCTTGACTCACATAATAGAGAGATCTTGAAGCTCAAGCGGTTGTGTTCCAGGGATTTGTAAAACGCGGTCTAGCTGTCGTTCTGAGAACTTGGACTCTTTGACAATATTAAGGTCAACATTCAAGCAAGGCCGGACCGCGTCGGATGTTTGGCGCAACTTGGGAGAGGTCTATAGACCTAAGTATGTGTAGCATTACATCTGCAGTAGGCTGAATTAAGGTATCATTTCAGTGACATAAGTAGTCCTAAAGGGGCCCTGTATTAAAATAAAATGTTGTTTGTACCTGACTGCGGCGAAGCTCAAAAGGAGGGTATCGTTTTTTTTTTTTACAAAATAAATAAATGCGATCCTATTTTTTGCTCATCATTTGTTTGTTAGAAATCGTCGCCAAAAAACAGTGCGTTTCATGCCTACGTGCTTCTTACCCTCATACTGATGCTTCATTATGGAGCTTAACTCGTGACGAAAAACATGATAGATAAAGATTAAATAAGACTAACATAAAATAATCTATAATCTAATCAAACGTTTAAAAAGGGCTAGTTGTTATCGTATCTAGCGTCATTAATTGTTATCTCTAGTGTAAAATACTGAACGATTTTCCGTTCTACAAGTAACAACTGCTTCTAACTGGTGTGGGGTGTTTACTAGCGACTTGTCAGCAATAAATAGATGGACTGTGTGAACGTTGATATTGTAGAAATTACGGAGATGACAACTATTAGAGAAGTATCAAAAATACATTTTGTGCCGAACCTAAATAACTTGGGATATGGACAGGACAGGAGGTCATCGGTCCACCTTGTGGGAGGCCTTCCAACTTTACGTCTTCTGGTACGCGGTCGCCACTCCAGAGGCCTTAGTGTGTCTCGATCAAACGCAGTGAGAGCGTTCGACGCTCCGATTGGCCCTGGATTGGTGAAGGATCAATCGGAACGCTGAAAGCGCTCACTGCGTTTGATCGAGATGGTTAAATGAAACTCACACTATGACCTCAGAACTTCTCGGCCCCATTGGCCATCTGTTGTTGTGCTGAAGGAGTCCGCTGGATGCGGAAAGCACAGAACCGGTCAAAGTGGCGGAGCTTGGGAGAGGCCTATGTCCAGCAGTGGACGTCTTTCGGCTGAAATGATGATGATGATGGACAGCAGAATGATGTTAGGTCACGTTGAATAGTTTTAATAATTTTAACTTTGTTAAGCAAATATTTACAAAAAGCTAAAAATAAAAATGAGTAGGTACGTAATCAGGTAGGTAAGCATTCGATGACAAAGTGTGTTCAAATATAAATAAATAATGCTTTAAAATATGCTCTGACAAATTAAGGATATCGCCAGACACATTCATAACGGGCGATATTGACGTCAATCCGAATGAAAGATTGTACACAAAATAATGAAGATAATGAAAAAAAATAAAGAATTGTACAATACTGTTTCTTTTGTTGACAAAGATGTTTCTTTGTTAGTTGTGTTATTTGGACACAAGATACGATTAATGGTTAAACGATGGATGGACTTTGTGAAAGATGATATGGCCATAAAGAGGGTAACTATCGAGGTTTCGAATAATAGAGCAGATACCTACTTTAAAATAAAATCAACATTTCGTACTTAAAAACATCATAACTTGTTTGGAGTACCTAATGGTCCCTACTTATGCTTTACTTATGCATTTACCCTCTTATTTATAAACGTTGCTTAAAGTTAAGAGATGTTTTTAGTTTTTAGACAGGGTAGGCAGAAATAAAATAAAAAAAGGCAAAGCAAAAAGTAAAGACAGCAGTCGGTTATTCTGGGTTAAAAACCCAGAATAACCGACTGCTGTCTTTACTTTTTGCTTTGCCTTTTTTACCTACCTACCTACCTACGCAGTATGCAACCTGTGAGGCAATTAAGAATCATAATATCGAGGGGTGAAAGGCTATTTGTTTGAAGCGACATTTTGGACGATATTGAGTTATATACCCAATTACTAACTCAATACTGTTTATAACTCAATATCGTGTAAAATGTCGCTTCAAACAAATAGCCTTTCACCCCTCGATATGGTTTTGTATTGAATTTACGATTGACTTTACCTTTAGTTTGTATTAGTTTTAATCCGGGGTACAATTACTTTTTACGATTACTTGTTTTTTTTTTCAGCGAAATATAGTTTTTAAAATGCATCATTTTTTATTTTCTATATACACGCACCACCTGAACAACTTTCATGGTGAATATTATCTATTTTTCACACTATCATCAACGTTAAAATATTACATTCATGCTATCCTAGCTCACAACTAGCGTTGCAAAACTCCGGAATTATTCGCAATAATTCGGAAATATTCAAAAGAGTTTGTCGATTGGAAGTAATACTACCGCAGCAAGCAGTGGCGTGCAGGCCATAAAGACAGAAAGACTGCCTACCCTACCTAAATCAAATAAATATTTAAAACTAATATTATTTCATCAATAAACAAAAAAATCTTTATTCATAAATCAGTTCCACCTGTCGAGCGTCGGTTGTATCATTAGTATTATCGATACAAAACCTGTTCGTTCGTAAGATTTCACGCAGCTTCGCATTGCGATGTACTAGCGCCGCCGAGAGTCTCGGGAGAGACACGAACTATTCGCGGCTTAATGTTTATATGTGTGCTCTCATGGTCATACAAATTTAATGGGTGTGCGTACAGTCCTATACATACGTGGCACACAATCTCACAATTTACGCACACAACCGTACAGGGTAGCCACTGGCTTTTCAAACTCAAATTCTTTATTTCAGACAAGAGTCCATAGTGTTAGTAGCAACAAAATAACTTAATCACTAGTGTCAGTAATAAGATCAATATTCAACTGGTACAAATTACGTAACTTACCGAAGCAAAGTTAGTGCCTCGGCATCTAGCGGTCAATAGTCGAAGTCTAGACATTCTCCTTATAATTCTTCTTGGGGAATAATTCCGAATATTGCTCTATACTTGCGAATGATTCGCGAATAATACGACGGGAATACTTCGGAATATTTCTCGCCGGCAACGCTACTCACACACAACCTTAACAAATAAATCAAAACAAACAATGGAGTCGGAAATCGGAATATAAAAATAATACGACAAAAAAATAATAGTTGTTTATGTACCGACAATTCAATGAAACAATGCTACTTTCTAAAATAGTCGCGTAGCCAACTTTGTTCGGAAAACTCCGGTAAGTTTCGTAATTCGTCGTGGAATAAAAAACGTAAAAAGCCAGGTCTATCCTGTACGGTTGTGTGCGTTAATTGTTACATTGTGTGCCACGTATGTATAGAAACGCACACACAATAAATCTGCATGACGACGAGAGCACACATATAAACATTAAGACGCAAATAGTTCGTGTCTCTCCCGAGACATTCAGCGGCGCTAGTGCATCGCAATGCGAAGTTGCGTCAAATTGTACGACCGAACGGGTATTGTATCAATGTTAATAATGATACGACCTGCGCGACGCTCGGCAGGTATAGCTGATTTATGAATCAAGATTTTTTGTTTATTGATAAAATAATATAAGTTTGAAACTGATTTAGGTAGGGTAAGCAGTGTCTTTCTGTCTTTTGGACTGCACGCCACTGTTTAAAACCCCAAAAATGTATGGTTAAACAGTCACTAATCATTACTTAACTTTAAGCAACGTTTATAAATAAGGGGGTTAATCTTTATACATTTAAAACAGAGGTCAGAATAGCAGCTAAAAGCAAACATTTTAAGGCAACCCGGTACGGGTTATCAACAAAAATGATGCAGGTATATTTATCCAATAAAATACTATCGAAACAGTCATTTGTACCACATATATTATTAATCTTTCTAATATAATATTTAACCGAGCTTATCAGAACTCGGTACTAATATTTGTGTACTACTTTTTACATTATTTGCTAGATAGTTAAGCCGTGAGTGATGGTTTAACACCTGACGCATCATACCATCGTCTGATTAGAAGCCTTATCTTTACAGCTGTGAGTGGACAAAACACCAGCTTTTAATTTGAATTGATATACTATGATTATAATTTATTTTATGCTGCATTTTGAAATGGAGATTTTTTATTCTAACACGCACACGCACGCACGAACAAACGCACACACACACACACATCACGCATGTAATCCCCAAAGGATTAAGCAGAGGTGTACCCACAGTACACCCACATTTCACCAGTTATGTTTAAGTCTCATGTAATAGGAGGCGAAACAAAGTGCCATCAACCGGGCACAAATCTAGACTCCCCAAATGCTACTAAGAAACCTAATAACACTTTGCCCAACCTCGGGGACCCAGGAATGGAACCCAGGATCTGGTCGGCAACTCACCAGTAACCTTTGTAACCACTAGACTAAAGAGGTACTAACTAATGTTATTATTGGAGAATAAAATATTGACTACTGATCATTCTTAATTCTTAAGTGATGGCATAGACTTGGTTATTTTAATCCCAACAGAAAAATATATTTTCTTATTGCAGCTCTGCATTTACATACTTATGTGGCAGGTTATTTATAAATACTACCTAACTGTTCTACAAAATAAGATCTTAAACTTGAAATATTTGATTTCTAGTTGGAATTATTACTTATATTGGTCATTAATAAAACCAGTTTGAAACAGAAGCAAATAAACAGCTGTTCTAATAAATATGTATGTAAGTTTAAAAAAACGCTCATGTAATAATAAGTTGCAGCATTACTTAAAATAACATTTTCCAACCAGAGACATTTTATCTATTTATTTTAAATTAAATACATACCATCAAACGGGGTGAATAGGAATTGCGGGGGTGAATCGGGAGGAAACTTTAAAAGGGATTTCAACATTGAAATAATACAGTTTGTTGCTAAAAAAGATGTGAATGTGATAACTGTATTATAATTGATGGAGGTCGGTGTATTATACATATAAACCTTCCTCTTGAATCACTATATCTATTAAAAAAACCCGCATCAAAATCCGTTGCATAATTTTAAAGATTTAAGCATACATAGGGATATAGGGACAGAGAAAGTGACTTTGTTTTATACTATGTAGTGATGATTAAGTGCCATTGTAGGCAAAAACTATAATAATGTAGTTCAACGTTAAAATCCATTTTAAAGTTTCATCCCAATCCACCCCGTTTGTAGGTACATCTGATTTAAAAAAATAACAAAAGCTACTGACCAAAGGAGGTATTCAAAGCATAAATTCCAGAATATTTTTTTTTAAAATCAGAGTCTCACTATCACATATTATGTTTATGTTAGACTAGAAATTGCATACATTTGATTATAGGTTTTAATTGTGTCTGGTTGGGAAGCAGTGCTTCCAAATAAATATAAAATTGTCTAGCAATATTTTTTTTACTATGGGGCAGTACTTTTAAGTAACTAGTCTACAACATAAGAAAGACATAAAAAAAGGAAACTGTGAAACTTCTTTATCATTGATTTCTCAATATTAGTACTCAACGGTTTATAAAAGTAGTTACTAAAACGTAAGCACCTAGGTTTTGTAATATCAGACCATAACAGAGACGTAAAATATAATTAGGATAATATAGACTATACATTAACCTACAAAAGTAATGAAGCAATGTAGTTAGTTCTCCGTTGATGATAATGTACCAAAGAGGTGTAATAAGGTGGACAGTCTACTTGTTTATGGGGGTGTGAACAATTCGGTCTGTGGGCTGCCTAATGAGGATAATCTCTTTTACCGTATTGAATACCGTACATAGTTTGTTATTTGATTAGGGAATAATTTGTCAACTGAATCACTTAGAGTAATCACAGATATTTTAATATGATATTTGCAAGTTGATTTTTTAAAACTTGTGACGATTCTTTTATTTCAGTTTCAGTACAAAATAAATACGAGTTTAACAAATACTTTTTTTTAATTTGGAACATCTTTTTTTTAATTCTATTGACAAACAAAAGAATATGTAAGTATGAAGAAAACGTTCTACAACACGTGCGTGACATGTACTAGGTACTTGTTTTCTGTACAAGTATGTACCCGAAGTATTGCGTTGCCTTTTATATACTTGTAGGGCACAAGCATAAGGCCGAATTAGACGATGACACTCCGCTTCGCTCACTCAAGGTTACACGAAACAGCGCAACTGGCCCACAGTCCAGACAAAACAACAGATCTAAACTCATTGCGAAATTGTAATGACCCTATATTTAACAATGAATTGCGTTTGTATAAAAATTACGTACGGTACGACAGGTGTTTGATCATCGTTCACAATTATCTCACCTTATAGAACGCAAAAAGTCCTTATAATGTACTGTATTTCCATAAAACACCAGCACTTCGATTAATATCACAAATCCAAAGATAAAACACCGAAAATTATGAATATTTACAATTATCCAATATTTACAAATAAACACCACTTTCTACTGCGCGCAGCACTTAAAAAAACCAAAAACAAAAATAGACTGGCCGTACTGACAGCTGGACGTCTAGTGTTGTGACACTATAATAAATTCATTTAACAGTCGATTTTAAATTTAATCGAATACTACTTCGAACTACAATTAATTGTGAAATTAAAATGAAATGATGCACCATAAATTCAGCAATTTCAGCGTATAGCAAAATCTCACATGAATTATATATACTCTTTACAACAATCTAATAGCACGTACGTGACGATGGGAAGAGACCAGACAGCATGACGTTGTTGTTGCCTTGTAAGGTGGATGGGTCTCTAGAGTGGGCCGTAACCCCTTGCCTCACTGTGCTGGTGCCACTGCTGCTGCGGCTACTGAAGGCTTCATGTGGCTTATATACCGTATCCTTATTGCTAACTACAGTTTTCAGCCGTTCAGGATTGAAACACTCGAGTCAAAGAGCCCGAGTGTTCGTTTTCTTTTTCTAGACTGGTTGACACACTAGTTGGTTTGTGCCCGGAGGGCAATGTAAAATACAATTTAAATGCTTATTCTTTGGGCATAAAACGAGACAGCCCAAAGAATAAGCATTAAAACTGTTCAACGTGGCAATGCAGCCTTTTTTCTAGGCCTGTTTCCATATGACAGAGTTACGGAAGAGTACTTCAGCTAAGTATACTTTTGTTTTGGTTTTTATTTGCTAGTTAGTTAGTCATTCAATTTAGTACCTACATAGTGTATATAGTAAAGAGGGGCTTGTGGCTAAGTAATATTAGCCGCACGGGTCAATCGATCAGGTTAAGCTACGCTTGCCACGGTTGGTCCGTGGATGGGTGACCAGCTTTACATACCAAGACCCCGGTTCGTCCCGGCTGTCATCTGTAGATCTTTGAACTGTCAAAGATCGACTTTCAAAGACTTTCGGGCTTCTGACGACCCGTAACAACTGCGTTACGGGTCTTCAGAAGCTCGAAAGTCTGACAACCAGTCTTACCAAGGGGTATCATATTATCCAGTTACTGGGTTGTAGAGGTCTGATAGGCAGTCGCTCCATGTAAAATACTGGTATTCAGCTGCATCCGGTTAGACTCGAAGCCGACCCCAAGATAGTCGGGAAAAGGCTAGGCAGATGATAGTGTATTTACAGTAAGTTGTGTTATAAAATGTATTGTTCAGGTATATAAATCAAAATATTGTAATCGCTTCATTTGACTTTGCATTGTTCTTAACCGAATCGATTAATCGTTGAAATAGATTTGAGTAGGTATCTCTATGTCGCAGCACAATGTCTATGAAAAAATGTTACCAGGTTAAATCTATCTCCATTCATATAGGGGAATGTTAAATTTATGGCATTTGTGTCGAATACAATAATTTTCCAAACGATGTATGCTGCGTACATAGTCGAAATAAATAAGTTTTGACTGCGAGATAATAATAGAAGTTTAGTTAGTACAGAAAAAAAAACTTTGTTGTTATATTTCGAAGCTAGCTTTACAATATTACTCGTTAAGTAGTTTTTAAGAGATCACTTAAAAACTTAAGCATTAATCTGGTACTCGATCTAGATTCTATTAAATTTTAAAATCAAATGTTGCTGTTGTTGATCGGAAAAACAAATAAAAATAAAATGTCTTAAAAATACCGTTTCACAGCAACTTTGGGGAGACTCACAAATAATGTGGCAGCACCGTTCTGAATTTCCGGGTTCCTGTCGGGCGGGCCGACATGGCTCGAAGGTCCAATCAAATCATTCAGCTCGCGATCCTATGTGGGCGATACCTATCGAAACAGCGTTTTGTGTTGCGTAGACCGCGCGTGTTATTTACAAATTAAAATTTGAAAACATTGACTGAAAACATTTAGCTTTTAACGTTTACAGAGATGCAGTGATATATTTAAGTGGTATTTGTCTTAATAAAGCTTGAATATAGACTTATTGACTGTGCGAATTTTTATTTTGTGTGGAAAATGACCGCTTCCACGATGATTGAATTGGAATCCTGGATAATCTATCAGTGTGTGCTGAATGAATGCCATGTGTCCAACAGCTGTAAGTAGTAATTGTATCAATTATTATGATAATTAATTCATCAGATATCCACCACACGACACGGCGCGTGCCAAACATGTTAAAAACGTACGTCAAATATTTTTTTAATTAACTTGTTTTTTTTTTTAATATTAAAAAACAACAGGTAAGCAAATAGTTTCCTCAATTTATTTTTGTATTATTTGTTCCCTTTTCCGTTAGGTACTTAGAAACCGTATATTTATTTGGACCAGATTTTTGTGGACCAGATTGTTTTTTATTTAAAAAGTATATTTCAATTAATTAAACCTCCAAGGATATTATTCTAATTTACGGTACCTATAGCAAATATATGTAGTTAATAAAACTTGTTATTATCTTTTATTTAAAGCAAATGCCTTGACTCTTAGAAAGTAACGATAAAATTACCTACTTTTGATTTTTAGTAAATAATACAAGGATTAAGTAATAATATAGTTCTACGTGCTTTATAATTTTATCATAGATACCTACCCGTCTGACTAAACTAATGTACCTCTAGGTACCTACCGATAGGTTGGGAATTACGTCCTATTATTATGACTCACGTCAATATATAATCAATTAATTGTATTTGAAATTCAATTTAATTCGTATAAGCCTCAAGTCTTATATTTGTTCAATTACAATGGATTATTGGGTCGAATAAAGTGATCTCACGATGACCAACACATAACATTTTTACGACAAGAAAACTTGTCCGAATAGTCGCTGAAGATTAGGTACCTACAGAAAGAACCAGGTTAAGGAGGCGGGAATTAGGTACCTACTTAACACCTTGGGTGTTTATGGGAGCCTAGTACTTAATAAGGAAATACTATACATTTTTGTAACCTCTTTCTTCCTAGGTTATTACCATTCACGTGAAGGCTTGTTATCCTCAGTAAAAGTGTGTTTGTGTGTCTATTAAAGGCACTTGCTCTAAGGTTAAAGGTACCCTAATATTTTTAGGTTTTATGCGAGGGGTACCCAAGCCGCCATAATACAATAATATTACATTTGGGTTCAAGACTTTTGTCTAGAAACACCTGCGTATTGGAGTATAGGAGGCACTAGCAGTGCTATTCTGTAAAAATCTTACAGTGAAGACTTAAGTGAAGTGAGTTTGAACTGAACTGTCAATCCTTAGCATGAGATGGGATGAGTGAGTTTGAAATGTCAAATTCACTTCACTTGAGTTTTCGCGGTGTTTTTTACAGAATAGCACAGCACTACTGATCACTTTTAGGAAAAATATCATACATTCACGTATGATATTCTTTCAAAAAATAGTCTAGCTATCATGAAATTTTCATCAAAACGGCAAGCTCAAACGAAATCGTCACCACACAAACAAATCAATTTCAATCACGAAACGAACCATAAACAATCTCCATTGAATTGTTCAGATAAGAGGCGTCTCTAAGAAAGAAGTAACGATCACTGGTAATCGTGAACGCTCGAACGGAACCCCTAATTAACGTTAATTGCTTACCATCTTCATAAATGAACACATGCCCTGTCCGAAACGGTGTCTGTTAGTCCTCAATGGAGCATGAGGGGGCATTTGGAAGCGTGCTACTAATTATACCTATACTAGCTTCTGCAGGCTTAGCATAACGCTTTCTATTTCTACTCTACCGTAGAATAGGAATCGCTTGTCTACATTTCTCGGTACAAAACTGTCAATTGTCAACACGGAAGTGTCATTTTTGTCTACTCTTGCGTCGACAAAATGCTTCTCTACGGTTCTCGTGCTAAGCCTGCTGCCCGCAACTTCGTTTGGGTGAAATTTCTTCTTCTCCCGACTCACCCCGTCGCATTGTATCGCATCGCATGCCGCAGTGTGTTTCGTTTTCGATTAGCGTTATTTTTTTCTTTTTCGGGCCCTGGCGTGATGTTAAATAGTCTATAGCCTTCCTCATGAATCCGACAAGTAGCTCCAGAGATAAGCGCGTTCAAACAAACAAACAAAAAAAAAACACTTCACCTATAGTATTAGTAGATAGAATACTAGGAACAAAATATTTGCAACTGTCACAGTAGGATTTAAAAACAAAGCATTTATACCTAAATGCTTTGTTTTCTATCAAAATTTGAATGATATATATAGAAAGGGACACCTAAATATTGCTATGGCAGCTGATAAGTAGAGATGTATGGAATGGAAGAAAATGAGGCACTGCGCCGACCCAGAAGAGTATAAAGATGATGATGACATTTGAAATCTCAAGAAAGTGTGACATAGAACTAGCCAACCCTTCCAAACTATCTTCTATGGAAAAGAACAGGCCCAAAACTCCATGGTCTCTAAATTCCACAAGATTCAAGCCTTGTTCCGAAAACAGATTACATATCGGAGCATTAAATAAAGGCCGAGATAAGAAACTACAAGATCGTTAACAGTTTGCAACAAGTACACGAACAAGTTGCCCGGAAGAGGCTTTTACTGGAACCAATCGCGTTTGATCCCAATCAGAGACACGCTCTCGATGTCTAACGCGCTTGCCATTTCCTATTACATACACTGACATGTTCTGATAGCGAAAATGAAAAATTTGTCTCGTAAAACAGTTTTGCAGATTCACGGAAAATCAGTGAATATTGATTCATGTTTTTAAAGTCAAAGTAAAGGGTTTTTATGATTTTAGAGTCAAAGCAAAGGGTTTTCATGATTTTAAAGTCAAAGCAAAGGGTTTTCATGATTTTAAAGTCAAAGCAAAGGGTTTTCATGATTTTAAAGTCAAAGCAAAAGGTTTTCATGGTTTTAAAGTCAAAGCTAAGGGTTTTCGCGCTTTCTGGGTCTTTGAAATTAAGGAGGATGCGTTAAGGTGATCTTTGAAATCACAATTTTTTTCCGTTTTTTGCAATATACAGTTTTAGGTTATATGTTGACTCATGATCTTTTCATGAAAAACCCATTCAATGGAATTAAATGAACTTTTTATTGAAGTGAAAACTTCTTTAGGCGCGTTGGGAATTTTTGAGATGGGAAAAAACAATTGAACTCGCGACACCGTTACCGACACCTCTGTATACACCGTAACATTTTAGTCGTCTTACAAAGGTGGTCCACTCAATGTATCCGACATAAAATACCCACAGGCGCGATCAATAAATTGTTACCATTAATTAAGATAATAGGTACTAAGAAAATTAAATAATGGTTTAGAGTTATGAAACACCCTCCCTGATAATAATGTTTACGTATCAAACGGTAGAAGATTTCTACCTACCTACCATAACACCATTACATTTCATCATTCATTCCATCTCCATAACAGGATGTTCAAAACTACATCATGCGTCTTAGTGAATGATATTTCTTATTATTCATGTCCAAAAATACATATATTTTTAAATAAATGATTAGTAGTCATTGGATACATGAAGTGGGCTGCCGTTGTAAGACGACTAAAATGTCACGGTGTATAGTATATAGTTTTAGTTGAGCTTGATCAGTATACGCTGACGATTCAAAAAATACACACGTAATTGTTCAAGTTTTCACTTCTGTCAGCACTCCCGGACTGCCACTGTTTTTTATTGTTGTATTGACTAACGCCTTTTCCCCATGAGGGTAGGCAGAAACTACAGAATACCACTTGCTACGATCCTGACATACTTTTTTTTACCTCGTTTATGTTCATACATCACGCGCGCCGGTTACGAGTACGTTCACTATAATATGTCCTCCTAGGGCGTCCCCGTCCGCCGGTTTTGATGATTTTAATTATTCTAATGTTGTAAATCCATCTTTGTGACGGTCGCGAATCAGATTTTAATGAACATAAATATAACCTGAAAGACGCAAAAAACTTAATAAAATTTGATTTTGGCAGGTTACCCTGGCGCTTCTACCTTAGGTGGGAGATATCCCTTCCGCGAATAGAATCTTAAGGCTCCTTCCTACACACTATGCTAGCGGCACAGCCGGCGGGTTTTAGCCTTGCGGGTATGCTGCAGGTGTTGTTAGCTAGTTACTTGCCGCAGAAACCGAGTATGCCTTGTTGGCGGCAAGTCCGCCCGCCGCCGGGCCGCCGGCATAGTGTGTAGGAGCCATTACTCTCAGAGCATCATGTGTTGGTATTAGATAGGTTGCAACTAACAGTTTTACTATCAAAGTAGACCATGCTTCATTGCTCTTTGCTGTCTACATAAAATTTGTAGTATTTAGAAGGTAAACTGTCGATCGATTAAGTCTTCATGATATACAGGAGCTCCATGAAGGACGTGCCCTTGACATCGGCCAGGTCTTTACGAGCCGAACAACAAGGAACGTGTAAAGTATATAGCGTTTTATGTTTACTGCGGCGTACTCAATAAATACGCAATGTTAAAGTAGGTACGGTTGCTCTGTTGTTGAGACCACACACCCCTTTGTTGGCTTAGCTATGCATATGAATAGGTTACCTACTGACAACATGAATAATATGACGCATTTTCCCTTGTCGTCATAAGAAACTGCGTTTTACTGGGAGCTACGCTTCCTTCCTTTTACGCTAGATTCCAAATTTTTGTATTTTTTTACGTGGGTGCCGGGAACGTCCCTAGCTATAAAATAAAATAAACTTATGTGTAAAAACATTGAAACTAAAAAAATATCCAAAATGCCTAATACAATAATAGATAACCTATTCGAGGATCTATTGTCTCCATTCTAAAGCTTTTGAGCATTCAAAGTTTCGAATACCTATTTCCAAAAATCGAATCGACTCTAGGGTGCTAACATTATAGAGCTTGCTTCGCTTGCTCTTGCTGCCTACTCGGTTTTAATTCTTAAGCTTCTATAAATAACTCGACACAGTTTTTCTTTTTTCTGTGTGAAAATAAAACTTATCCTTATTTGAGGCTAGATGCAAAAAATATCGAGTATGCTCTGCCCGCTCTTGCATCTTTACAACACAACAATTGTAAGAGTTCAATCCGCTTTTCTGTATAAGTTGCCAGCTTGAATTACTCCTTGTGTATGCAATGACAAACGATAACCTAGCATATCCGTGGTGAATTGTAAAATTGATCGAGTTCTTTTTGTGAAGCTGAAGATGCACTCTCTTGAAAATAAATTTGACGGCGGCAGAACCCATGTCTTTTTATACAGTTTTGTAAATACCTACCGGAAAAACATCCGACGTATTAACGTCTGATGTTCTTGTATATATAAGCATCATAAAGTTAACGAAAATGTTTTTAGGAAAATAAATGAGTTGGTATAAAATCAGCTTCAAATAGAACGATCCGTGGTTCAAAGAAGGAATTCCCGCCATCGTTCAAGGAGCGCCGCCCAATAATTACGATACTTAAACCTAATGGAGAACTTAATTATCCTACAAAATAATTAAAGACATTTACGTGAGGAAGTTTCTGGAATAAATCCAGTCTTTTGCGTAACATACCGGTTTTATGGTCGATCCTTATGTTCCAAGAGTCATGCCGAGAGCTAATAAAGTAATAATAACATCTTTCAATTTTGTTACAAAAATCTAGAACGTCTAGAAATCTGAGATATTGACCGAAGTTGAGAAGAAAAAAATATTTTTACAGTTTTCAAACTTTCTAAAAAAGCTTGGGTAATTTGAAGTGCAGACTGCGTCTTTGAAATGGCTGTTCTATAGGAGCTATTGATCGTAATAAACTCAAAATTAAATTGCCAATTTTTTGGCAGCTGTTAAGGAAAAGTCGTGACTGGCATAGTATTTAATAAAGTTATTTTTAACCCTGAAACTCATAAGACCGGGCCTCAGCGATAGAATACATTTGCGGTTAGAGTATAATCCTATAAAGCCTAACATGTTTCCATTGCTACGACACAGGCTCCTTCTATACCACTTGGGCCCAATTCGGGTTGGTAGATGTCAGAAATGCCTTCGATTCCTTTTTCGTTCTAGGACATGCCGGTTTCTTCACGATCTTTTCGATCACCGTTTTGAGAGCAGAGGCCTTAGTGTGAGTTTCATTTTACCATTTCGATCAAACGCGTTTGGCGCTCCGATTGGTCCTGAATTGGTTACGAACCAATCGGAGCGCCGAACGCGCTCGAAGCGTTTGGTCGAGATGGTTAAATAAAACTCACACTACGGTCACAGTAGTGATGAAATAATGTACACTGAGTAAAGCGTTTGTGTGAGTTCGAACTTACGATCCAATTAACTCGTAAGTCGTGGCCAAAATATTAAAATCAATAATAACTAATGTACAAAACGTGCTCTACATTTTAAAAATGAATAAAGTTCTGATGCTGTAAAGTGATATACAAGGTTATTTTTTAGTCACCGTTCAAATTTTTCAGGGTGATAGTAAAAAAAATCCGACCTCCCATACAAAATCGATCAGCTGACTATTGATTTTGTATGGGAGGGCCGATTTTTTTTTCATATTTCGACCCATGTTTCTTGGAGAAAGTTGTTCAATTTCGGGTACTATGAAAAATTTGGACGGTGACTAAAAAATTAGCCTGTATAATCCCCATAATCAGAAAAACGAGTGTTAAAGACCCATGGATGTTTCGTAATAAATTGTAGAAGGATTTACAAGATACTCTCCCAAAACTTCACAGTACTATTTACGTGCCCAAAAATGTAGTCCTTAAGATAAATAAATTTCGAAAGTAAGCCAAATGGAAATGTTTGTGGTTTCGTCGAGTGTTTGTAAACCTCCTTCAATTCTGAAGACGCGAATTAGAAGTTCTTAGATATAGTTAAAACGCGGTTTCTTGTTGTAATTAAGACGCGGTTAAGTTTTCTTAAAAATTATCATTATCTTCTTTTTGGTAAGTTTAGGGGAGAGGTTTCTATGGTTGTTTTCTCGCAGCGAAATAGTTTTGTCTTGGTAATGCAGTCGTTTTACAAATAAAATTTTAGAAACAAAAAATGGCAGATTAATAACCATTGTGAAAAATCACCACGTGCGAGAGTTTATTTTGCTTTGAACATTTATGCATCGCTGTTCCCTTTGTCGGAGGTGCGTGCGATTCGAGTAGTACCCACAAGTTACCTCTAGTGTTACTATTGAGTAGTGTTTTATCGAGTTGATGAATATTTTTTTTATTATTTTAAAACAAAAAAGTTGTATTTTTTTTTTTCACTTTTACTTTATGCTTCGAAAGTACTCCTTATGGCAAGTTATTCTGCCGCGGGTAAACAACCATTTAAATTTCAGGGTGTATAATTTATTGTACACCAGAAAAAGACAACAAAAATGGGTGTGTATATGTCACACAACAAAACATCGCCTGTTCGCCCCGAAGGTGACCAAGGCAAAGGTGACCTATAGTTCGCCCACATTTCGCCAGTTATATTTAAGTCCTATGTAATAAGGGGCGAACCAATTACCATCAACCGGGCACAAACTAATACTCGGGTTATACATATAAGTTATGCTAGGTTATATGTAACCACATTATTTAAATTTTAGCTGTAGGTATACATGTAGATAATTAATTAAGGCGGGCTCAATGTGATATTCGTTCATTAAAATTAATTAGGGCAACAAGGTGTAATTGGGTGTAGCAACACCAACAAGCTCGACCATGCGAGGACCGACTCTGATGCTATGCATGATATTATAAAACAAGCGCAAGAGTCTTCACGTACTAAAGGTTTTGAATCGCTTTGAAATGTTCTTTTTTATTATGGCTACACAAAGATCAGAAAACTGATCTCCAAATAAAGATGGCCCCATCAGCTTTCATTGACGTTTTTTCCAAAGATATCGTTTTTAACTTCTATTCCCGTTTCTCTTCGACCACGAAAAAGCAAGATAATGCTGAATGAATATCGCAGTTCAGCGGCTTGACCGCAATTTACCAAAGTGCCCGGCAAAGGATTACTCTGAATTCCACGTGTGGAATGTGGAGCCCGAAGGTCATGAGCTTTTGTCCAGTATTCGCACATCGGAATATGGCGACGTATGGCCGACCTGCATTCCCTAACGGTGTGTTTTATGTACCATTCTAAGTATTATCATGTTTATTTAGGCACAAACGGTCGTCGAATGTCTTTATTTGAACTCATTTCAGTCCCTTTCCGTAATAAATGAATGTCACGTTAGTTCTGTTCTCAATTTTAGAAGAAATCTTCTAAAATTGAGAACAAAACTCAATAAAAGTTGAAAGTATCAGACACAATGACGTTGAAACGTTAGCGAAAATGTTTCTTCGTTCAAAGTCCCCCTTCGTCTACAAGAGTCCTTATCGGAACTCAAAATGAGCCGGTTCCTTGCTCAGCTGTTGCGTAGCAGGTGCGATCCCAGCTGCCCTTCCCATCGTTATGTTGTAACGGTCGCCGGCGTGTGCGGCCCGCCATTCTTTTTTCAAATTCAAACTCAGAAACTGTTTGCTTTAAAAATTCAATGCTTGCAAAAAGTACTAAGGTGAAAAAGTTCTTTCTCTTTTTTTTTATATAGCCAGGTTCATTTTCTCTGTCTTGGCATTGCGACAGTACCATGACTAAGCGGGTATGAATTTTAATTGGAATACGGCTGCCTCGCGAACCTTATTCGGTAAACTGAGGTTTGTTTAGAATTCGATCTGGATTCTGCTTAAGCTCAATCCCAAGCATTTTGTCCTGAATATAATCTTTACCGGTATAAAAGCTCTAGAGCCTGGGGGAGGCCTGTGTCCAGCAGTGGACGTCTTTCGGCTGAGATGATGATGATGATGATGGCGATGAGACTTAGATCTTGACCATGGCTTGGAAGTTTTTTTTTTAAGCGTATACATTGACATCTGAATGACCCACCTATTTTCTTGAGACTTGTTGGTAGTACACCGAATTTGTGTTTGTTCCTAGTATTCGTACTATGGATATCACTGTATTTTTAAACAATTTCATATTTTTATGGGCATATAAAAGATTTTCAAAAATATACTGTGAATGCACATTCATTACATTAATCTCCTTAAATTTCTCTCTGAAAGAGTATCTCGGACTTAATTTATAAATTGATCGAACAGCTCTTTTCTGCAAGACAAAGATAATCTGTATGTCGGCGGCATTTCCCTACAACAGAATAGTACCATACGACATTACACTATGGAAGTAGCTAAAGTATACTAAACGGGCCGGCATGGTATTCTAGATTGTGTTTAAAATTTCTAAACACAACTTCTAACAATTTTAATAACAATAGAACATATTATTTTCAATTAAAATCCACGTAGACATGGGTCAAATTCTTTACATTTCTATCCATGGAATTTAAGGCGTGTATATTATTTAGTCTTACACATACTGTGTTGTTTTCGCTACTAGTTGGGTTTGGCATTAAATAGGTATTTCCACCATCATCAAATCATAATTATGTCGTTATGATAATGTTTTATTCTTTTGGTTCAATTGTTTCCCTTTCAGTAAGTTTATTTAGTTATAGAGAAAATAATCTACTTACCGGATTTCTCACGAATTCATTGTTGTTAACGACGGACAACTTGCAAGTTCTCATTTCACTTTAACTTTTACTGGTAGTTTTACCCTTTCAACTAAATGCATTACTACCCCGTAGATATACGGCTATTAAAGTCAAAAAGACTCGCATGTACGAGGAAAGTAATTTTGATATCTTTCTAGTCGTTAAAAATGTTTCTGCTCTTTTATAAACTTTTCGTCCTACATATAGACAAGAATCCCTACAATTTCGATATTGGAACTATCTTCTCGATCCAAGTAAAAGTCAAGAATCTCTATTGTTCCCAGATATAATCCGAACCATGCCAGGTTGGTCCCTTAATTAAATAACTAAGATCTTGTCTGTCTGGCGACTAGGCCATTAATACTGGGGTTTAACGGGAAGGTTCTATAATGATCGATAGCTTGTAGACATGATTCCGACTCTAAAGTCATTACTGAGTTAAAATTGATGGACCTCTCTAAAGTCATCTCTGTGCTTAAATTGGTCCTTTTGCCCAAACTCTGTTAGGCTTTAAGGCCTCAATTTTTCTTAATCCCGTGTTCACTTCAGTAGCAAGTTTCAAATCTGATAAGAAATCTATTGTAGGACCAGACAGCAAAAAATGAAACGTGTGACAGCTCGGTAGATTGTATCATGACCCAATAATGGCGGGTCAGGGTCGCCCAATACCGTTTAATGCTCTTATGAAAATCAATAGGGGAGATATATATATAACATTGTTTGTAGGTACTGCTACTACGTGGGTTGACAGAATTATAACCCATTCTGTAACTTTAATTATCTATTGACGACAGTGTTTTCGGTTCAGGAAAGACCCTATGTCCTAAGTGCTACGTTGAAACCGTGTATAATCTCCAATTTTTATTGAAACATAGTTCCGTACTTAGGCTCTGCGCTAACAAACAAACAATAATTCACATTTGAAATGACGATAAATCCGCAAGGGAATGGCGCGCCGGCTATCCATATAAATAAAATTCTTGTCCGTCTGTATCGGAACATAATAAATTCATTGTCACGTTCCCGCGTGTGGAATATTTCGTAACGAATGATTAATAAATAATAACGAACTAACTGTGCACGTTTATGATATTGTACATATTGACGGTATCTCTGCATGCAAATTGCAAATGCTCCAGTTTTATTATAGTTTTGCAAACCACGACTTAGTTACATGACCTTTCATAGTTATATTTAAGGAAGTTCCACTGGTGAATGGAAGATTGTCTTCTAGCTTTAATAAAATGTAAAAGAATGTTGTCACCGTTATCTTGAAAGAAATTCTTACAGCACTCTAAAATTTGGAAGATTTAATTCGATAACCATTTGGAACTGTAGAGACATCTTGACAAATAAGTACCTGTACAGGAAGAAATGACTTGTGAGAAATACGTTATTACTAGGGAAGTCATCGTTTTGGGTAAAGCCAAAGACCGACAAACTTCAGTAATTAAATATGTATATGACAAATACAACTCCTCAAGGCTGATGAGGTAATCGGTATGTTCATGCATTTGATTTAATGTAAGTACCTCACTCGCCCTCTACTAAAGTATTTAGATCAAGTATTTATGTGGGCGGTCCAGTTTTCTTTTAAAATTTCTTCGCCCTTCAGCTACCAAAGCAATGACCCTTACAAATATGTCAAGTACGGTACAGTGCTTGAGGTATTCATTAATGAAAGGTTTTTGCATATTTGCACACGACACTTTTATATATTCTCAAATGGGTATAGCTGAAGAGAGATTAAAACTTAATTGAGGTTTAACTAGATTTTTTTTTTAAATTTGATCCTTAACAAAATTTGATCCTTGCAAACCCTATTTTATAATGCATAAAATTTTAACATTGCCATCGTTATATATTCTTGAAACCGTAATGTTTGTCAGGAACAATCCTAGATTATTTCCCCGCACAGCAGATCAATTTCCCAGGAATAGACGTGACCAAACTCAACTATGTGGACTACCCTGTAGGACTGCACTTATGCGCAAAAGTGTTTTTCGTATGGCTCCAATTGTCTACAATAAGCTGCCTAAAAGTTGGAAGGAGCTTAATAATGTGCACTTGAAAAGAAAACTTAAGACATATTTAGTAAATAAGGCATACTATAACATTAACGAGTTCCTAGAGGAAAGATTTGTATTTTGATTAGGTAGTCTTAATAATTTATTTTTCTTTTGATGTTCTGTTTGACTTTTTTGTTATTTTAATTTTTTACAATGTCACTATTATTCTTTAACTATCTAGTAATTTATTTTTATTTTAAGAGAATGTTTTAATTAAAAGTATTTGTTGACATTTGCACGTCACATCATGTGGCAAACATGTCTGTATTTGTTATTGTTGTTGTTACCATCTTGCATGCAAGTCTTTAATTGTATGTATGACACATGTTTAAGCAAATAAATATTATCTTATCTTATCTTATCTTATCTAAGCAGAAATGGCCCTTAGTGAGGCGGACGAACTTCTTAACAGAGCATCAAAATATATGATTCTTCTTTTTCACCCTTACGCCAGGAATTGTCATTTGTGCGTCCTATGTTTCTAGTTATTTTCCGGATTTCAGGATGAAAAAAACATGGGGGTTGTGGCTAAGTAATAACAGCTACATGCAGCGATCGATCAGATTAAGCAACGCCGTGGTTGTCCGTGGATGGGTGCCCATCTTTACATACCAAGAAGCCTTGGAAAGCACGTCGGCTGTCATTCGTGGATCTTTGACAGTCGTTACGGGTCGTCAGAAGCGCGAAATTCTGACAACCAGTCTTACCAAGGGGTATTGTAACACCCAGTAACTAGTTTGGGAAGGTCTGATCGGTGCTGCATCCGGTTAGACTGGAAGCCAACCCTAACACAGTTGGGTAAAGCTGGGCCGATGATGATGAAGATGAAAAAAACGTCGTACGTATTTTTGAACTCAAATAGTTATAGAGTCATGTTTAGTTCGGTCGTCCATTTATTTTCTTGATCTTAACATTGACTTGATGAGTTTCAGTTAATGGTCCTGTTTTCAAAATAGACTCAGACACAAACACATAACACAATTTCTTGGAAAATATAAGGGTTTTCGAAAGATATTTCAAACCTCAGTCGTAGTCGGCAAACAAAAAGTTTTATTGGTTTCTTCACGAGTTCTTAACTTCAGCAATCAGATCAGATGGCTTTCCGCACTTAAGGACGTTATTGAACTATCTTCAGTGCTAACTGATATTCCACATAAATTGTCTTGAGTTTTCTGTATTTATTTAGAGAAGAAAATGAGGCGAACAACAGCGAGTTGGCAACTTATCTCCTGAATTTCAACCAAATTGTGTTGTATTTTCAGCCCGAAATAGGGTTTTATTTGGTTATAATTTTTCATAATTTTGGGGTCAAAATATGTAGGTTTGGGGAAGAATTTTAAAAGGTTGACGATGACGACATAGGTGGATCTTGTGTTCTTTCAATTGCCGTGCGTTAGTTTCGCAAAAACTCGAAAATGGCGTGACCGATTGTGATGATACTCTGGTAAGTTGTTATGCGCTGGAGAAGGTACCTTACAAAAAATAAAAAACTACGAGGTACCAATTCGAGGTACTTAATTATAAAAATTATATGTGGTTATCGTTTTATTGCAAAATACTGTTTGTGCAAGTTTTTGGCTTTAACCATTGCGTTACTTTTGGGATTACATATTGCAATAATCTCTTGCAAAAATGCCGAAGTGAATGGTTACGTAGTGACATCATTTGGGTTATTGATGTCTTTTGTTATTCTTGAAAGTCTATTGTTGGTTGCAGCTCTAAATAAAACACTTCTAGACCGAGACACTAATAGGTGCCATTCTGAAGATGGTCACGTACATGGAGAATAGGGCTATCTTTACTTGGCCACTCTACTTTTGAATAACTGCTTATTTAGGGTATTTATATTCCAACAACTTTAAAATAATTTATTATTTTACATAGGCGACTCGCACAAAGTTATGTTATTTGTGGGTTAATCGACACCTCCAGAAAAACGTATGCAATTGGCAGTTGGCAAGTTTTGAATTCAATGCTTTTTATTTCATGTACTTGCAGTGACCTTTTCTCATAGTTTTATTGCATAAAATTCTAAAAGTGTACTTCAATATCTCGTAACAAACAACTGATACGTAAATAAACATGCTAATTTCTGAATGGAGCACGTTATCTCCATTACTCATTATACATGAGGCAAGCTATACAATAATGGTGAATTTGTTCGCTTATCTGCAAACAAAAAAACCGAGTGTGTCTCAACATGCACAACGGACGAAGCGAATTACTAATACGTGTGTTCTTAGCTAATAAGTCAACTAGTCATAATATATTACACAGGACATGATATATAATATAATCTTACAAATGTTATAATGGGTCCTTGTAACTCTGCGAACATAACCACGGATCCTCCAGCCTTTATTGCAAACTTTGAAGTCAAGATGTTACTGCTGTAACTTTGCTTATAATAATAGTTCCAGTTGTCTTGTTTCTGTTTGTTCCCCCTAACAACAAATATGAAGACGCAATCAAATCGTTACCGCCCTGTAAGGATCTTTATTACCCACCAAATTCGTCATGCATATATGAACGAATTGTTTTTAACACTTATTCTTCGCATTAACCTGTTAGGGCATGCAAAACAGGTCCGGTTTCTAACCGTTAACCGATTTCTACGTTTTTATGAGCACTCTTCACACATTTATTTTGTCTAGCATAAACTTAGTCGAACCGATCGATTTTGTACGCCGACTACCGTTGTTAACCTTTGCACTCACAATGTAAGGATATTTTAGTTTTGACTTGGTGTATCTTTCTTCTTTGGTTAAAGATTATGATTTATAAATGTCTGTCGTAAAATTAGATACGTTTAAACTGTGAAGTTCATTACTTGCTCCAACTTTGTTCTTAAAGTTTTAACGATTTATATTTGAATAATGTATTCATTTGTCCACCGAACAACAGTTGTTTCTACTGTTCCAAGAATTGTGTCCATACATGTTTTTCCCTGCATCAGGTGTCGCGGTCTACCGCCACAATTATTAATTTATAAATTGTCATGTCCACGATTATAGGGTATTGGCATGTTCAGGGGAATTCTTTGTCGTCTGATGACCACAGTTGGAACTTTCTACAAAGGAGCTTCAATTAGATTTCAATTAATTTGTCACGATATGACTAATTCTGGAGATGTTATTTGATAAACAAGCAGTGACTATACATTCGAGGAAGCTAGGTTTGTACTGACTAATCGCAAATAGCTCTACGCAAGTTCCTGTCGACGATAACGAAGTACCCAACTAAGTCATATCTCCAATTATTATTGCAACATTCAGTATCATATTTTCTGACTGCATGTATTTTATTTCCAATCGTCGATCATCTTAAGTACTTTGCAAAAAGGACTATAATGGCTGGTCAATTATTGAAATGATATATAACAGTCCTCGCTTGCATACAATACACGCATCATTTTGCAATCTTTCAGACTATCACCTGTGAAATTGTGGTCCTTATTGCTACTTGCTGAGGAGCGATAATGCGTAGGCAGAGGTTAGACTGACAAGGTCGTTAAGTCTAGTCTCCAGACAGCCTGTTTTGCTAGCTTCAATGATGTTTATGCTTGAGTTATAAATATTAGCGGGACTTTTATCGGCAAGCCATGTAGACATTTTAATAACTGTATGATTTTTCATTCATTATATAATTAATATGTATGATTGAGTAGGTATTAATTTTATTACACTGGTTTTCAAATTGTGAATCGCGATGTTGCTTGTAAACAAGATACTGTAACAGTAATGGTAACGGTAGGTAATTTTTGGACCGCGATGCGCCCGCGCCGGTCTGCTTAATTGGTTATTCCGCTTCAGTATGAACAGTTTCGATGCTTCTGTGAAATTGACCGCTGGGTTCGAGTGTCGTGTATTTTTGTTTTGTTAATACTTGCACATGTTCCGTTTTAATTTGTTTGTTTTTGTGATCTGGCGCCTGGCGTACTTGGCAGTTGGGTTATACTTTCATGAAATCATGATTAATGGATTTGTAAATCTGAGAAGCTCTGCTGCTTATATTAATTCTAAAGAGATTGTGAGTAAGGGTGTGGTTTTGAGTTGTGATTGTCTTTTACTTGCTACATTAATTTTACTTCAGGTGTCGGGTGTTTGACAACAAGTAAAATTAATGTACAGACGCCAGCACATCAAGTTACCCCAATCTGTAAAATTTCTTTGATTGATTTTCAACTTTATCACATAAGAGACTACTCACACTTATTCAGCTCTGTTCAGTTTTTGTCCATAGAAAACAAATAGTCCGTTCAGCTTTCCGCGGCTGAATGGATGCGTACGTATTTCATACAAAGTCGTTGTTTTCTATGGACAAAAGCAGAACAGAGCTGAATAAGTGTAACTAGTCCCTTAGCATAAGGTTCATGTTCAATTGGAAAAAAAAATCAGTTTGGGATAGCTTGATATGCTGGCGTTTGTACCAGGTAAATAAACACCGGCCATTTGGAATATCAACCATCCTTTCTAGAAAGCTTGTATCCCAAACTACCCATTGTCTGCGACTCTGAACTAGCCCCGTATCCACATTACACAACAGACTCGGATACTTGATAGCTCCATTGTCACCACAATGTTGGCCTTTGATATGTGAAAGATTATATTACAATATTGTAAGACTAGCCGACTTGTTCCGGGTTGCCGATCCATGACACACTTCCGAAACAAAAGACTAATCGTTTTTCAACGACGATTAATATCCCGTTCTGCTTTAATTAAGTTCCAAACTATATTTATCTTTATCTTCCGTTATGCTATTATCCATATTTATGACTCATTCTACTGTAAATTTTTCAGTTTATTGTCGACACACTTGATAAAGGCGATAGTGATTTTCCTCTGTTTTATTGGCAAAATCAAAAATCAAAATCAAAAGTCATTTATTCAAATTAGGCTGAGAATCAGCACTTTTCGAACGTCAAAGTACATGAGACAGTCCCCCAAAACGCCCACCCTTCACCACTTCCTAGTGCTTTAGCTGGGAAGAAGAAGTAGTGGAACAAACTCCCCAGCAGCACAGCTGTCTGTTTAGTCGGATAGACTTGATTCTATACATACTTAGGCAAAGTAATAAACATTACGAGACACAAAATATTAATTAAATAATTAGTCAAAATGTCAGCTAGCCATACCAATATACCGACAAATAAAATGAAAACTGTCGAGGCCAAATAAAGCCTAAAACAACTCATCATAGAAAATATTGTTATGAGTAGATCATGTCAATAACTAATGACATAATAGATAGTTATAAAAAAAAAATTGTTAGACAGGCAATAAAAAATAAAATAATAATTATATGAACGCATATAACCTGTCACTAGATACGCCGATTCTGGAGAAAGAACATAAACATTGTCTTGAGTTAATCACAGCGACCAACTATTCTTGTCATTTAAATAGTCGTTGATGGAATAGTATGCCTTCAAACAAAGGACGGATTTTACTTGAGCTTTAAACGCATTAAAAGGCAAATCTAGCAAAGAAGAGGGAAGCTTGTTATAAAAAGTTATACCAAGCCCAACAAATGAGTTATGAACCTTATGAAGCCGGTGAAAGGGAGCACGTAGTTTGTCCTTATTTCTTGTGTTAACGGTGTGAATATCACTGTTTTTAGTGTACAAGTGTACGCGCGGCGGTCCAAGTATTAGTCAATCAATGACCTCCATTCCGGTTTCTTCGGTTAAATAATTCGATACTGTCCTGTCGTCCTGGTGGTATAGAATGATGTCAACTTCAAATTTAATTTCGTCTGTTACCAGTTTGTTAGTCACAGAAATTAAATCCGTAATATAAAAAAAGGCTACAAGATGTCGAGCTTTAATTTGCACAAGAGCAAACGTTTTTGTTCCTTCTAAACAAATTGGGCCCAAATTGTTTTGGCCTTTTTTCTTAAGTACCTATTACATTTCCTCCTCTTCGGAATCTTTTCAGAATTTCTTTCGTTAAACATTTTGATTAAACGAGAAATCATTTAACAGATGCAATGGACGTACAGTACATTCTTGTATGTATTATATCTTTCAAGATCTGTCAGCCATAAACTTGTATGCGGTGGTCCACTGAATAAGTTTGCACATTTTATTGCTGACATAAAACTAGCACATTATGATAACATTCCTATTAGAAGGCAATTTTCTGGTGTTGTTGGTATTTAATAATGAAATAGGGTCGTTCTGGCCTTGTGTGTAGGGACGTTCTTTGTACAAAGGGAGTCCATTAGAGTCATATAGGGAGCGTAACATCGTTTTTATTTGCCGGTAGACTGGGTTTCATACGCTTTTAAGTCTGTGACAGGATGCCGAGGGAAATGTATGCGTCGCGTCGGTGTCACGATTCTGAGAATCACTAAAGTGATTTACTCAAGGAATACTGCTACATATCTTGGGTTAAATGATTTCTGTTGGTATGGGACATTTGTATGTTCAAATGCAGGTACGTGTAGCTTGGCAGTCACCTGTAGTGTTCTGAGAAATCCTGTTGGTAGTTTGAATGATTCCGTAATATTCTCTTACATTGTGGATATTATGATATTGTCGATTTGTTGTTTATATCTTTCATTTATTTTGTACTTCACAGTTTGTTTTTCTAATCTTTTTATTTGTTTCGACAATCGAAAGTTATCTTTATGATTATTTGCCGCTACTACTAATACATTTATTAATTATATGAATTTCATCAAGATTTGTAAATTCTCTAACGATTGTGGTCTGATTCGGTTTGAGAGAAATGTTTAAGCAAATAAAAGTAGAGGAGAGATACTGTCTCGTCCTATTTAACATATGTTAGCAAGAAGCGTATTAATGTCTGCTATAATTGTAACCGCGTTGCTCTTATGAGACGTAATATGAGCGGCGTCGACTGCTTATTGTTCAACATCTCTCACGATTTTACTTGTTTCTCGAAAGTCAGGGGAAATGATTCATTTATTATGTTTGTACTCCACGGCGTTTCCGTTGTTATTTAATTGACAGACTACGTCTTCGCTTTCGATACGATCTCCTTGTGTGTAATGTAACCGACTAATTGACTAGATTGAGGTTTATTGTTAGAGTTAAAAGGCAATAACTGTTTATTTATTTCGACTTGGATTGAAATTGGTACGGCGTGGTAATTCAGAAAGTAAATTAAATTCTGTACCTTATTAGAACCGTTTTCGTCCTCTTTCAAGGCTTCATATATTTCATGGTCTGTACTTTCTTCATGCGACTTTTCAATTATAGACCTTATGATATTTTAATGAAAACACCCTCATCTCCATGATACTTACTTAGCCTTTACCCAACTACGTTGGGGTCGGCTTCAAATTTAACCGGATGCAGCTCAATACAAGTTTTTTGCATGGAAATATTGCCTATTTGACCACAACCCAGTAACTGGGTAATACGATACCCGTTGGTAAGACTGGTTGTCAGACTTTCGGGCTTCTGACGACCCGTAATCCGTAATGAAAACACCCTATAAACAAAAAAAAAAACACTGGATATGAACGAAAACGTAACACAATATTCAAATGCACATCTAACCTCATTTGCTTTCCACCGGTCGCTTTTATGAAACTTGTCATTCCCTATACACAAAGTGGAACAAGTTTTTGCTCCACATCAGGCATTGACCGCGGGAACATGTCGTAATTAAATATGCAGTCTAATCATAAGGACGGAACATCTATATTTGCTAGGAATGGAACGGAATGAAACCGGAACGGTGTGAGACGAGATCGCGGTATCGAATGTTCTCACGCACCGCATTCTAGCTCACCCCGCCGCTCTTACACCGAAAGAATATGAATATTGTTATTGAAAGTTGAATAGACAAATGTAAATCTGTTGTAGTGTAGTGTTTGAAGCAGGAAGTTAAGGAGCAAAATTGGCCCTCGCAGATATGCATGTAAGCATTACTTTAGAGTCTTACTAATATTGGGGCATTTCTTACATTAACACCCTCTTCTCGGGGTAAACTGTGAGGCTTTATTAATCTCTTCTTCGCAATCTTTGCCATTCATATTTTGCTTCATAATATTCAATATCGTCAATTTAACTTTTATATTTACTTTCGCCTTATTTAAAATTCTCAACAATTCATGATAAATGTCTTCTTAAAGCTCAAAACTTATTTACACCTAAATCAAAAGCACGGTTTGAAAATAGAGTTCCCCAATATTCACAATGTATTCGATCAGAAACAGTTAATATTTGTTCATTGTACACGATGTGTCAAAAAGGGGCGCTATGTCCTACGTGAGCAAAGGAATACCTATTTAATTGGATGGGCCCCCCATTCAACCATACCGTTGGGTCGGTATTATGTGTCTATAGGCGAAGGGATTTCCTCAGCTGCCTTACTGGAGCCTGTTGTTGGGTCTGTTATGTATGTTCGTATTGATCGTTTTGTATGTTGAATTCGGATTGGTCTTTACGTGTTTGTTCATTGTTAAGTTTCCTGTTTGAACGGTTTTCAAATTGTTTGTTTTTTGCGTTTTATTGCGAATTTAGAAATTAAAAGCTTACTTTCTACGAATCTGTTTTTGTCTTCTTTTTGCTTTGCTTGGCTGATGTACTTACTCATTTCTTTATAAATGTTAAGAGTGTCTGCCATACGTGGGAAACGAGAGCTTGCCATCTGGACATGATATATGACATGATGTATTATTCGCTGCATCTTTTGCTGTATCTACCTAATGAAATAAAACAATAAGTAGACCTCCAATAACAAAACAAGTGGTCTGGGTGACGTGAAAACGATACTAAATACTGAAGCTGTGTTTCATGAACGTATAAAACAAACCGCAGTATAGCATTGTCGATGTTGTTCATATATTTATAGTCAGTAAACACAATGATTCAAACAGCTCTGTACAATTACGTAAAGCAAGATTGAGACCTTAGTTTATTATAGCTTCGTTGTTTTTGTGATAGCAAGTAAGACTACCCTACTACTGTAGCTGTAGCTGTAGTAGCTCGGGGTGCCCAATTTTCATTAGATTCACCTCTTAGTCCATAGTACCTACATTAAATTTGGCGAAATATTATGGTTTACTAATCACCGCTGCCAGCTAGATAAGTTATCTTTTTTGTAATATAGTTGTGATGTTATGTTTTTTTATAGCCTACATAGAATTCATGAAGCGCAAGGAAAAGTACCTACCTATGTACATATATCCAGTTAGACCAACATGGTTTCGTTATTGTAATCATATTGTATTTGCGTCGCAAACCGGCCGACTAGTGAATAGCGACTAGGTTGGACGGATGCAAATTTTCTTTTAGTCTTGTTACGAAGTATTTGCTCGTATGTAAATGGTTCGGTTACGCATATACTTGTTAGGTACCTACTGATTCTCGTGGGATGTCAGCAATATGACTCAGGTAATCTACCTTTACTTGTTTTTATTATGTACCTGTTGTTGCCAGGCTACACTGTCTGCCCATACCTATTATATCACTGTACTTTGAAAACATTGTAAAAGCCAATAATTTTCAAAGAGTAACAGAGGAGTTTCATGTCGGCTCTTCTCCATAGGCAACGACCAATTGGAACCGTGCGTAAACAACCTATTCTATTCTGTTCTATTCTAGGTTCTGACGTTTCATAAGTGCCCATATAGGTTTATGTGAAATAAAATATTTTTTAACAGAAAAACCGTCTGTGGGTTTAGGAAAGGCCTTTCCATTCCAGGCCAGACATTGCTCATTCTTTATATTCGTCTTGTTTTCATTCATTCCATTAATTGACTGCAAATACACTATACAATTAACAGTTCCACAAGGAAAACGATGACCCCAATAGTGTTCATCGTACGTTAAACCGTACAAAAATAACAACAAGCTGTAGAACGCAATAGTGCGAGATAAATGTTCAATTCAAGGATGGTGTTAACAAAGATTAGGTCACCGTTAACCGTCTGTTCAGCTGTGAGTCAGAATTTGTGTGTTCTTTTGACTGCTGGCGTGCTTTTGAAGGCTGGTAGTGTTGAGAACCGTGAAATCTTGTTGCATGACTGGTCCGCTATGTCCTACGTCATTGTCTGCTCCTAGACTCAAACTTGTTACATTAAAGATTTAAATTTTAAAGGAATCATTGTTTATGGTTTGGGAGGGGCTCGTAGCTAAGTAATAATAGCACCGCAGATCAAACTATGTTCCATGTGGAGCCGGACGTAAAAGAATAACACCATCCCGACACCGTCTCGGCTGTCATTCGTGGGCCTTTGACTATAGATAAGCGTAGTTAGAAGCCCGAAAGTCTGGCAACTAGTCTTACCAAGGGATATCGTATCTGACTACCAAAATACAACAGTAATGGATTGTGGAGGTCAGAGACGTCGTCGCTCCATGTAAAATATGGTAATTAGCTGCATTCGGTTAGACTGGAAGCCGACCCCAATATAATAGTTAGGCAAATATTAGGCGGATTGGTTGAATTTTTGGGGTTTTGGGTATCCAAAAAGTCAATGGGTCGTCTTTGTCGAATTGTTTATAAGCTTGGCCTGAATTGAAGAATTGGCCTGTTGAGTTTCATTTTGAGATCAGAAAGATCAGTTTCATGGTTTGTCTGTATATTATTTTGTATAACCAATACATTTGGGTTTTTTTGTATATCAATGAACCAATACCATTCTTACAGTTACTTTGTCATTTATTTTAAAGCTATATCTTCTATGTATTTATATAGCCTGTCCATTATGATGACTCTGAATCGTTGTGAGTTTGTTTGTGTATGTTTATAAACCATTGTATATACCTTTTTACAATTTGTGCCTCTACATTCATGTCTAGTCATCTGAGACGCCTTTGTAGTTCGTCTTTCATCGCTGCCTGAAAATCTAGCAATAAACAGCATGAGGCAATCATGATTATTTTAGACTGCTGGAATTTTATAAGTTAAAACTAAAGAGTAAAGTGAAAACTGAGTGAGAGATGTCTGTTCTGGAATCATGTGACTTCATTTCCAGCTTTATTTCCATGTGGGTAAAGTTAACAACTTAGCACGGGGCTTTTTTATTTTTATTGGGTGGGAGGTCATCAAATAACTTCTGCCGCTCTGGGTGGAGCAGGAGGGTATGTCAGACTTTTACTGACTAAAACCCACCCGTGTTCCCTTAGTTGCCTGTGTGCCAGGGGCCGCGGTATCTCTTTCGAACAACCCGCACCCCTGGCATCTCTTTGAGGCGCGCGTGGAACACAACGCGCCGTCAACCCGGGCTTGGTCCTTACCGGACAGCGAGCTACCCATTACTCACCGGCCGCAAGCCCGCACCTACGGTGGCCGGGAATCAGCCTGGGATTCCCGACGCCCAGGGCGTGTCCTGCGGAGGCAACGGGCGTGTGGGCGCATGTACTGCCTCTCCCTCACGTGCGCCGCCATCCTCTTTGCAAACATCACTGAAGGAAGCAACGGCTACCCATGCACTCTCGCTCCGTACCATGGCCTGGTCCAGGGCCGGACGCGAGAGATCGCCGCCGCCGATCGCCTCCGGCAGACCTCTACCGTATGCTCCACCGTGTACTCAGGGCGATCTTCGCAATGGAACCACCCGGGCGTTTCCTCCCGCCTTATCCAAAACAGGAACCTCCCGAAACAACCGTGTCCGGTGAGGACCTGTGTCAGGCGGAAGGTGAGGACGCCATGCTGCCTCTCAAGCCACTCCTCAAAGAGGGGACTTGCCGCCGCAATCGTGGCGTACCCATTAGCACGGGGCCTAGTTGTCAGTTTTGGTTCTTAATATTCAAAAACTGAAAAATCCTTGTTTTGTAATAAGGTGTTTAATATTATTTGTGTTCTTTTTTATTGCCAGTCGAAATTGAAGTAATAATTGAATGTTGCAATGAAATATTAACAAGCAAGCAAATTAGTCTGTATCTCTCACAGCTTTTTAGAACCTTTGCTTTAGTCTCTGTCGATGAATAGGTATTTAAATGAAATGAAGCTAAACTCAGAGCTTCTGCTCTGAATATATAATATTTCGAATGACATTTCACACGACTGAAATATTCAATCTGCTGTAACATTTATGTCTTTCTCATAGCATATATAATCCCGTGAAACTGATGTGGTTAAAATGTCGTGCACACGGATAAAACTTCACGAACATAAATCTATCACAAGTTCGCTAATGTATTTAAATGTTTCTGACGAAATGTTATGGTGTGGGCCTCAGGGGCGTATATATTCGAATTCCATCGTATTTTTAGATGTTCACTTATCTGAAGAATCTTGGGCCATCCATTTTATTTCATTGCAATTTTTCGGGCACTTCTTCCCTCCCATTACCGTGCCTTCCGGTATATTCCTTAATATACAATGACCTCAGTAATACGATGAATTTCGAGGCTTTAAGGGGAACCTAGTCGCGGGCTCGAACTCACTGATGGGCTTGGATAAAAAGCACGCTGTCTCACCAGGCATCGTGTCCGACAGAGGTAGTATCAGTAATGATCAGTTAGAAGCTAGTCTACACGCACAACATTATTGAGTGAGATGCAGGATCATTTATAGTACAACAGGCGCGTAAAAAATTAAGAACAGTCCTTCGGAAGATCGGGTTTTATGAAAAAACCACTGCATGAATCAATGACCAATAAAGTTTATTGAACTTTTCGATATTTGAGTTTTGTCGGTACCGACTTGTTTTTTCAGATTTTACACTTCCTTTCTTACTTAAACACGCCCAAAGTTAGGTTAAATTAGCAAGAAAAAAGAATCTTTGTTGGCTCCTAACTTTTTAATGGCTTTTTATTTTAGTATTCTTTTTCCGTACAGACAATATTAATAATGAATGAGACAAAACCATACCATGTTTAATTTAAGATGTATGTACATTGTCGAACAGTGGAGTAATACACTCCCGAAGTTTGTATGGGAAAAATCTGGACAAGGTTCACCTTAAGGGCTAGTGCAAATCTTGGGGTTCATTCGATTAATCGAGTCTGGTTAAACTATACTGATACTGAGGTCGGCGCATTTCATTCATTCATTGATGCTGGCTCTACGATAGCTTCTAGTGGTTTATGGCTCACTTTCGGATTAAAATCTAATCTTTTTTTAGCTAACCTATTTCATGCTGTTCTCTATCAGGGTCTAAGATGAGAATAGGACAACAAATATTCAAATTTATGCCATGCTTCTTAAGTTTACCTTAACGTGATCCTTTAACGAAGCAGGAATTAACAGGGGTGTGTAGGAAACAGTATAAGGCTCCCACATAATATTACAAATTTTAGACCCACCTCACACGTTCAGATCCAAATGAGATCGTATTTAATGACGTTTTACTCTTATTACTCGGCCAACAGACCAGAAACCCGGTCAAGTGTATATGCGTATCAACATTGAGAGCCAAGTGACTCTGAGTGTCACGTGTTTGCAAATTGAAATATGAGCTTGTCGTCTCGTTTACAAATACTTACGATGTGAATTGTATAATAGGCCATAACGAAGAGATTGGAAGCATCAGCCCTCTTATTTATAAACGTTGCTTAAAGGTAAGTAGTGATTAGCGTATGTTTAACCATACATTTTTGACGTTTAAACATCTCGTAACTTTAAGTAAAGTTTATAAATAAGAGGGCAGATGGCTAGACACTATTAAAAGGACGAACACACGTTGTGCCGTTAACTAAATTATTGTGAACCGTAAGACCATAAATATCGAGGATACATAACACCAGACTTCCAACATTGTGAATGCCAATAACCTATGAATATTATGCAAACATTCGATAATATGGTACCGGAAACTGTAAATTTTCCGCTATAGCATAAAAAGCGCTTTATATTTCATGTACATAAACAGAGTTAACACGATAAAGCGATTAAGCGGCTCTAGGCGTCTGTCAGAAATTACGTCGCATATGCCATCGACCGCAGGGTGGATTTTTTTTTTTCGTGACCACGGCATCCGGACGCAACTGGCGACGTGCGAGATAAAAGGATTTTAAATATAGAACGGGGAAAATGTAACGGCTATTTTGTTACTGATGTGGCTTGTTACTGAAAGCTTGGATTACCACAACGTTATATACTTTGAAGTGGTGCAAGCTAGACCATACTTTGTATAGTCTGGGAAATATATCGTCTAGCAGATAGAGACACTACTTTTCGCCGTGTTATAGCTGTCGCAGCCATCTGGTTAAATTAGCCAGCTAATTGGACGCCTAGGCCGTTGATTAAACGCATCCGTTTTGATGCCTAGGTCGATAGTTAATTGAACTAGAATCATTCCATTTAATAGCCGTGTGTAGATTGTATTTTGCATTTTAAAAATTGTGTGTTTTAATTTGTAGCAACACTGGCAACATGAAAGACACGAGTGAATCTACGTTTACGTTTCAACTGAACGTGAAAATGGAGATTGTCTGTGTGATTAAATGTTCTGTAAATTAATGTAGAGGATCTAGAAAATAACTACAAAAACTAATTTGTTTTGGAATTTACTTTGTTTTCTTTTGATTACCTTGAAAGAAGCATCATTATGAAATGCGACCGTTTCGGGTTAAAATATTTTCTTTTATATAATTTTTTTATTTTCTTTTGTTAATTTTTTTTCTTTTTCTTTACAGGATCTGGATGTGTAGCTGATATTATTATTTTTACAACAAGTTTTTCTAAGTTTTCTTCATGGTATCATGTAAGTTTTATTTTATTTTTGTTTCTTTATTTTTATTTTTGTTACTTTTTATGTTCATTTATGTTACTAACACGTTTATCAACAGAAGCGAAATATCTAACATGATTTAAGAACAACGACCATAACCCATAACCTTCGGTCCTTCATTTATAACATCATAAAAAGTAAAAAAAAAAAAAATTGTACATAAATAGGATACTTATTCGGAATTACTTTAACACGTCATTAAAAAAAACATTAGGTAGATGAAGTCGAGATTTCCTATCTTACCTCTAAAAAGAAACGGCGTTTTTTCGCCGACTCAGGGTTTCATAATCCAAAAAAAATATAATCATCACATAACACAGGGCCCATATCCTCAAAATCCGGGCCATGTCACCCGGATTTTTTCCATTTCCGTAAACGGACATGTCACTGGTTCTGCAAGGGACGGCGAGACGATTCAATTTGACGTTATTTTCCGGATGTTTCACATAAAGCCCACCCTGACGAGATATGCCGTAAAAATAATCCGGTGAACCGGGTCCGGTTATCTCAGCTATTCGAATCTATCTACAAGATTGGGGGTAACAGGGTTCCCGGAAGGTCTAGATGCGGAATTTTCTGCAGATTTTTTAGGGCTCGGATATGCTTTGTGGAATTTAGGGCTTGTGATGCGTCGCAAATTCGTAATATTGGTTATTGTTTGACCATATTACATTTATTATTGCTTAAACTCAAAGAGGAGCAATTCATTTCAAGCTTTAATTAAAAGGTGCCAATTTAGGTTTAACCTTTTCTTCGTAGGTAGTAAAATTACCAGATTATCAACACATAACGCCGACTCGCGCGTTCATGGGTTTTCCTAAATAACTCAGGTTAAATTAATAAATGTATAGTTTGTAAACTCGGATTAATATTTTAACTCTTATAATGCGTTGCGCCAGTAAAGACAGTAACACAGGGTTAGTTACCAGGCATTAGTGTATTTAAAGGGAACCTAGTCGCTGGCTCGAACTCACTGGTGGGCCTGGCTAAATGTAAATAGCACGTTGTCTCACCAGGCATCGTGTCCGACAGAGGTAGTATCAGTGATGAACAGTTAGACACTAATCTACACGCACAACGTTATTGAGTGAGATGCAGAATGATTTATAGTAAACGCGTCTGGCGTAAAAACTTAAGAAATGTCCTTTGAATGATCGGGTTTTACGAAACAACCACTGCATAAATCAATGACCAATAAAGTTTATTGAACTTTTCGATATTTGAGCTTTGTCGGTACCGACTTGGTTTTAGAGATTTTACACTTCTTTTTATTATTTAAACACGCCCAAAGTTAGGTTAAATTAGCAAGTAAAACGAATCTTTGTTGGCTCCTAACTTTTTAATGGCTTTTCATTTTAGTATTCTGTTTCCGTACAGACAATATCAATAATAAGACAAAACCATACCATGTTTAATTTTTAAGCTACATTGTCGAAGTGTGGAGTAATACCTACTACACTCCCGAAGTTTGTATGGAAAAAATGTCGACAAGATTCACCTTAATTTAGAAATATTGCAGTTCAATCGAAGAAACATACTGCAAGAGGGCCAGTGAAATAGGTTTAATCCCCACTCCTTCTATACCTGCAAATAAAAACCTAAAAACAAAAGAGGTCCATTCATTCCTTTGCATGACAAAAGCAATACGGAAGCGTTCAGTAATTTGTGAACATTTTATGTTGACCATAAAACCTCCCAATTCCAAGGTGTCTCCTTGGATTTGCATAGGTTACTATTAGTACCTATATACACCGTGACATTTTAGTCGTCTTACAACGGCAGCCCATTTCATGTATCCAATGACTACTAATAATTTATTAAAAATATGTGATATTTTTGGACATATGGATAATAATAAAATAAAAATATCATTCACAAAGACGCATGATGTAGTTTTGAACACCCTGTTATGGAGATGGAATGAATGATGAAATGTAATGGTATTATTGTAGGTAGGTAGAAATCTTCTACCGTTTGATACGTGAACATTATCAGGGAGGATTAATTGCGCCTGCAGGTGTTTTATGTCGGATACATTGAGTGGACCACCTTTGTACGACGACTAAAATATCACGGTGTTTATGTAGTTCATATACACTGCCTCTATAGCATAATCAGCCTATGAAGTTCCCAATGCTGGGACACAAGCCTCTTCTAGGTAAGAGGGAGTGGGACGTAATCCACCACGCGGACCCAATGCGGGTTGGTATACTAGGTATATGTCACGAGTGTTCGAAATTTTGGTTCTAAGACATGCTGGTTTCCTTCGCCGTTTTGAGAACAGTGGTGATGAATGATTTAGACAAAGCGTCTGTCTGGACCTACAACTCGTAAGCCGAGGCATGCAAATTAAAAATACCCTGAAAAATGGCTCTTGATAAATCTTGAGGGCAACTTTATTGTCTTTTTAGTTACAGTAGAAACCTATTAAAATTCATAAAATATTCCATTAAGTCAATATCCACTTCTTGAGCCCACCCCACTGATTGAATCACATTGTTCGCAAAAGTATCAAAATATTTGATTGTCAAAAAGCTTTATTCCTAGAAACTTCTAGAAGCAATTAGGCTGTAATTAAAGACGCTAGTTTGTCTCGATAGTGGCCTTTATTGAGCAAAACACACTATCATCGCTGTCATTCCAAAAAGTCGTATTTAAAATAGACTGTTTCAGGAAACACAAAAAACTATTAGTCTAAATGACATTTGGTTAGACACAATAAAAATATACCTTTTACCAAATTATAACAAATAATTTATATAAAAAAAAAAATTTAATATAATATTATTGCCTTTCACATAATTTTTTAAAACTATTTAAGGAGTAATGGAAAACAATAGTTTTTTGTGTTTCCTGAAACAGTCAGTTTACATACGACTTTTTGGAATGAGAGCGACGCTATAATATTGAGTTGAAAGACACGTGTTTGTTTGTCGGCAAATCATCATCATCGGCTCTAGCCTCCCAACTATTTTGGGATCGGCTTCTAGTTGGATGCAGCTGAATACCAGTATTTTACATGGAGCGGCTGCCTATCTGACCTTCATAATCCAGTTACTGGGTACCCTTTGATAAGACTGGTTGGCACACTATCGGGTTTCTGACGACCCGTAACGACTGTCAATCAAAGATCCGGCAATGACAGCCGATACCACCGGCTAAACGTGCTTTCCGAGGTAAGGTGGGGTGACTGGGGTGCAGGAATGTACAGATGGTCACCCATCCTCGGAACAACCGCGGCAAGCGTAGCTTAAACTGACTTGCTTCGCCCCACCCAGACGGCGTACCAGATATAGGCTTAATATGCTCGAAAACCTTCCACGCCTCAAAATAATTAATTACGTATGTGAAAATTAATACTGAACCGGTAATGGCTATACACTCGTTCTCGATTAGATCTTGGAAAGTCAAACCCACTCGGTTCAAAGACGATACGTGATCGTATAGCAGGGTGAAAGCCGATAATAGTTGCCACACTTTTCGAAATCACTCTATATCTCTCAGAACAAAAACCAAAATACTTCACTTGAAAAACTGGCCGATACTTTGGTTTTTTAGCTACAAAGGAGACGGGGATTCTGGGCCTGATTGATTTAAGTTGACGTATGGTTAAAAAAAAGGTTATATTTTTCTATTACAAAATGTGAAATATCAGCCCATTTTACAATCTGGAAATTGAGAAATCCAAAAATTAAGTTATGGCTACGAACAAAATGGAATATCGATTAAATTATAATCGACTATCGTGACAGAGTTCATACTATTTAAAAGATGCTTTTACCAGATGATTAATTCAAATACATTAATTATTAGAATTAACGTATTAAACAGTTTAAACAAATTAAATATCTATAAAGATAAATGTTAAAATCGATTCACGTTTGCTAATCGATTATTGTATTTTTAGTCTATGGTGACATGTCAGTCAGTCACTCTATCCCTATCGGATTAAGTGCCAGGGTCCGTTTAGGCACAAGAGAATGTAATGTTTTCGGAATTTGGTGTTTTACAGCGAACTAACCGTGTATACTACACCTTCTATAATTGTAACAGCATCCTATCTTTAAAAAAAACAACTACCTATCGCACAATGAGGTTATTTATACATAGCACTTAAAAAATCTGTTGTTTTGTTACGTAACCTCACTTTAACAAAATCTCTTTTAACCCGGCTCTCAGATTGCTAAAATCCGCAAAATTTTCAGTGATGGTTTGATAATATAGTAGCTATTAATTGACACCAATTTCATCTCTTTACATCCAGGCCCAAGATTGTATGAAAGCGTATCCGTCTCCTTTATGAAAAGTAAAAACAAAAATCTTAAAAAATTTCTAGAGTATTAGCGTATGAGACATCTATCGCACATAGGGGGTAGTTGCCTAATCCATTTATATAACGTTTCGGATAGATGCCCCGCCGAGAAACAGGACATCTATCCCGCAAAAACTTTGATCGCATTTTGCCTTCCCATGCAATCACATAGAGACATGCGACACGGTCAACTTAGTGGTAGTTGGAGAGTCTTTCGATAGATTAACAAAATAGCATGCAATTCATCCGCGAAACTAGAGTAATTAAAATGGAGGCAACTATACCACTGGGGCAACTATCCTGGTTTTACCCCTATAGATGGTACTATACACCGTGACATTTTAGTCGTCTTACAAAGGTGGTCCACTCAATGTATCCATCATAAAATACCTCTAGGCGCGATTAAAACATTGTTACCATTAATTAAGATATTAAGTACAAAGAAAAATAAATAATGCTTTAGAATTATGAAACACACTTCCAGTTAATAATGTTTACGTATCAAACGGTAGAAGATATCTAACTACCTACCATTACATTCTATCATTAATCCGACCTCCATAAAAGGATGTTTCAAACTACGTCATGCGTCTTAGTGAATGATATTTGATTTTTTTGAATTATGCAAATGTTCAAAAATTTCATTTTTTTTAAAATAAATGATTAGTAGTCATTGGATACATGAAGTAGGCTGCCGTTGTAAGACGACTAAAATGTCACGGTGTATACAATAACAATACTCCCATTATACATATACTTACATACTAAATTGCTTTGGCTAATTGCTTGTTGCTAATACATAACAGCACGGGTCGATCGATCATATAAAGCTACGCTTGCCGCGGTTGGTCCGTGGATCTTTACATATGAAGACCCTTCCATGCCTCAGAAAGCACGTTAAGCCATTGGTTCCGGCTGTCATTCGTGGATTTGTTACGGGTCGTCAGAAGCCCGAAAGTCTGACAACCAGTCTTATCAAGGGGTATCATATAACCCAGTCAGAAAGAAAGAAAGAAAAATTCAGATAGGCAAGCGCTCCATGTAATGTTATGGTATTTATCTGCATTCGATTTCACTGGAGGCCGCCCCTACATAGTTAGGAATAGGCTAGTCAGATGATGATAATAAATTGCCTTGGCAGCTGTGTTTTTGTTGACATAGGTAGTATCGAAACTCAATCTAAGCCATATTATCAAGGACCAAAGTAGGAAATTACTTTTTTCCAAGTAACTTTTTGCGATTTAAAATCATAGTATTTTTAAATAATGACCCTTTGTTTAACTAGTCTCACAAGGTAAAACTTAACATAATGCAAGTAGAAATTCTTGGCTAATAAATCACAGTTAGCATATAATAGTCCTTGCACCCGAAGGTCTAAAGTAATAACTGGAGCAGCATATCCTTGACACGCCCTAGGTGACCGCATCACATGTGCGAAGGAAATGTACGGCAAACACTGAATATGGTTAATGGTTTATTAAACATACTTTAGGGATCCCTTGGGGAATGTTGTGTCTTCAATTTACTTGAGTTCATGATACATTACTGGGGCTAATAAGTTGTTTTAAATAAAAGCAGAAAGGAATATATTTTTTGTGTTGTAAGTAGTCTTATGCGGGTTTCCAATGAGGGGCTTGTGGCTAAATAATAACAGCCGCATGGGTCGATTGATCATGTTAAGTTACGCTTGCCGCGGTTGGTTCTTGGATGAGAGACCATCTGTGCAAGACCTCTCCGTGCCTCGGAAAGCACGTTAAGCTGTTGGCCTCGGCTGTCATTCGTGGCTCTTAGACAGCGGGATTGACGCTAATGACAGCTAACTTCAAACTCACTTAACCACACTTTTTGCAGTAAAGATGTCTTTGTCAGATAATCTCATTCCGGATTCGATCCCTCAAAGAGATATCCCAGTATAGCCTTTACCATCTCTGCCTGGGCAGCCTTTGAATTTCGTTGCAAGGGGCAGACCTTACAGATATGTAGATCGTAGATCATAAAGATAGGCAGCTGATTAGAAGGTTGTTCTTAAGCAGGATATTACCTTGTAATGTTTGTAAATTAGTCAATTGAATACGATGTTAAACTGAAGGTTTTTTGATCCATTATTCAGTCTTTCTTTCAATTGTAAGATAACTTATGTTCCAAGGTTTATACAACGACTGCTAAATGAAATATACTATCCATATTTTTAATTGGAAATGTAATTTACATTCAAAGTTTATGTTTCTCTGCAGCGTTTGATGTTCTCATCCTCTTAGAAAACAATCATAGTTTTCCATTCTATTTCATGCTGACTGAACTAGCTTGAAGCTTCAATATTAACTAAGAAAATAATAACAACAATGTGTGCAAGACTGTTTAATTAAAGTTATGTTTGCAAATGCAATCTACATTTCAATCGAACAAACCTTTGTTTTTCTTGCTTCTTGTACCTAACATGTTCTAAGCTCAGAGGTAGCATTTACCACTTTAATTTACCTTGATAAAATTTCACAGACGAATGCTTTTAATATTCCCGTCGCACGTAGAAAAATGTGAGCAGTTTTTTATGAGGGCGGCTAAATAAAGACGGCGTCTCCTTTTACGTTATGTTATAATATAATCCGAAAAAATTAAGTGTACATATAATATTCTCTTCGCTCGGCGTAATATCTTGTAGAACATGATAAGGCTTTGTTGGCAGGTCGTTAGGGTATCCTTGGAGACTCGAAGCCTCGGAGCCAGGTCGTGCAGGGTTAGATAACGCCTTTATGGGTAGATAGCAGCGGATTCAATTAAATGTGGCGTTTTAGGGTTGGGTGTTTGGGTTCTTATCGTGATCGGATCGTGAAGTGGAAGAATGGTTGTTTGCGATAAACTTTGCTTTACTGCCTTCTTGTCTTCTATTGAAAACATTTCCAATGAAAATGTACTTATGTTTCTCGAAAGTTTTTGGAACGTGCTATGCTTGACAATCGTGTTAATAAATGGATTGTGACTCAACAATGTTGCAAATAATGTCAGTTAGTACTTATTAGTAACCAATTAATCATTCATTCGTTTCTGCTTGCAACTTCGTCCGCATGAAGTTTCTTCTTTTAACATAAAATATAGGTGTCCTGATATTACCTACTTACTTTTTGTTCTATTAGCGTTCTTTCTGACCTTTTTTTTACTCGGGTCCTTAGGGTCGTAGCGTGATGCTAAATATCCTATACCGTTCCTCATGAATTGTGCTATCAAATGCAAAGCAAAAATTTAGAATTGTTCAAATCTGACGGGTAGTAGAAGCTACCCCAAACTGTCAAATTATCCCAATTGAACATGAACCTTATGCTTACGTAATAAAGTTGAATACCTATCAAAGAAATTTGACAGATTGGGGTACCTTGATGTGCTGGCGTCCGTATAAAAACAAACAAATTTTGCAATTATGTAAGTTCATGGTGTAGCCAAACCACATACTAACCGCAGTTAGAACATTTACTTTACATTGACTTTTTGGTCAAAAGCACAAATATCTTCCACTTACAGTAAATAGTCATTATAACAAATTTTCCTTCCAATATAACGAACCAACAATGTAGATATTCCATTCGTCTAACTAAAGCCAAACATGCACAAACAAGACTATCAAATGACGTTACATCGTACGTGGTTTATCTTGCATCAGGTACGGAACCTCTGACTTAGTTAGAGCATAGGCGCTCCCCCACTCAGACAGAACACATATACGAATATACATAAATACATCCTACATGTCTGTGGATGTCTTGTAGGAAAGTTGATCTTTGAGTGATTAACCTTTCTCTAATATGTTTTTAACTACAGTTTGTACGCAGAGCACTAATGAAACCGTTCTTGCAGTGCTTTCTAAATGACATGAGAACTATTTCATTCTTTATATTCGGTGAATCATCTTTTTATATTTAGTAGTATGAGTCCACTTTACTGCAGTCGAGTTTTTAATTGGTAGCTTACTCATAATAAATGCGACATAATATGGCCAGTGTAATAAGTATATTGATTTTTCCGGGCATTCATGATGTAAATACGTTTCACATATGGGACAAAGAAACAATAGAACGAGGCAAAACTTATCGAAACAACCGTATAAACAACGAAACGGAACAAATGAAGGTAAATATATAATATATATCAATATTTTACAGTTTAATAATAATTAGTGGTCGCCCAATGGTCGAAATTCGACCATAATAAAGAAAAAATAGTTTCCTGCTCTCTTTCAACTTTAAGTGTGCCAAATTTCATACTTCTCCATTCGCGTACTTTTCGTAAAAAGGGGTACAAAGTTTTTGCTTGTAACGGAAAGAGTATATACATACCAAGGGCACGGTTTCTTTGGATAATATCAAACGACATTGGAAGGGTTTTTTAATCCTATCTCTACACGTTCGGAAGTTATGAGAATTTTTAATACATTAATACTGGAAACCAAATCATCAAATTGAAATAAACTCATCACTTAGAAGAGATTTATCGTGATTTTGGCAAGTAACGTGGAAAGTTATTGACCTACGTAGTGCGGTGACACGTTTGTTTTGATTTGAATTTCGAAAATTTGGTTTCAATTCTTAGAGTATTTTATTTTGAGCTGAAACTATGTAAAGTGATTCTACACCAGCTGTCATCTTTAGTGCTTAAGGATAGCCATAGGGTTTCTGTAACACCCTGTATGGATCTTATGTAGGGCAAATGCCGACTCACGAGCATAAATCTTCTTTTAGGCTAGCCGCACACACACAATACTATTATCAATAAAGTACCTACGTATTGTAAATAATAAGGTGTGTGTGCGTGCGGCCTGTATTGCAGTACGGTTCAATATTATTGTGGATATCCAGAAATTTTGATTTTGTCACGGCAATATCCGGGGGAGGACACGTCAATATTATTGACAATACCCCTGATTGTCAATAATATTGTCGTGTGCGCGGCAACATTTTAGTTAAGGAAATGATTTCCAGGCAGGCGGACGTTCGTGTTTTTTGGTTAAAATGGAGGACGATAACAGTATCCGTAGCGAAAATAGTGTTGATACTGTTGATAATACACTCACAGAAAATCAAGATTTATCAATATTTATTAAACCAAGGGAAAAAAAAGCTTTTTTCTCATCCAATCCTTAATCCATCGTTTCTTTCTTGATTGACTTTTTTTAGGTAGTTGATAAAATTAATGCAATACTCAATGCAACGGCTTTTTTCTTTTTATCCATTATATTAAACGTGCGCATATCAATCTAGCTGCGGAGCGACTGAGTCAGATTGTACCACGAAAAATTGCCAATAATGTTACGAATTGTGCGGGACCTTATATTGGTGAAGATTATTGACAATCTTGCATTGACAATATTTATGTGTGTGAGCGGCTAGCCTTACAGTACGTTAAACACTGCTAAGTCTGTGCAAAAACATAGTCTATTTAGCTATGCAGAACGGAGACTTGGACATAAATCTTTCCGAGCATAAATTGGACAAAGTATTATTAGTAACATAACTCATCGCAGAATTTAGATGACGTTTTTCCGTGAATTTGTAGTCTAGTCGTAGACTTTCTTGTTTATATACTCCGCTGTTTTAACAAGGTTTTATTAACTTTTTAATTGGTTTGTAGGTAAATCATGATGCAAGACCATGAATGGCACAGCGCCTGTTCCAAGTTTTAAATGCTTTTAAAATGTTATTGGTGAAGACTGTCGGATGTGCTAGAAATGTTATTATAGTACAGACGCCAGCACATCAAGCCACCCCAAACTGTCAAATTTTTCCAATTGAACATGAACCTTACGCTTAAGTTATACGGTTCAAAATCTATCAAAGAAATTTGACAGATTGGGGTAGCTTGATGTGCTGGCGTCTGTACATTGCAGTGTACTGTATAACAATCTTGTTGCGGTTCCCTACATTTCAGGTATAGAACCAAAAACATTGTTATGTGTTCGTTAAGATCCATTTAGGCTTTCCCCGGTGATGTGTCCTTGTAAGCCTTTAATAATAATCATCAAATTTATTTTGTGTTTACGTAACATTACCTCTTATTCCTTGCATCTTTGTCAGCCCTTTTTAGCATGTCACTCAAACCACCCATCGTTGCTTTCGTTGCTTCGTGACTTCATGAGCCAATAATGTTCCCACTACTGTACACAGGCGTACTTCCTGTGAGAAGAAGTGGGCCATAATAATACGCCACCCGGGCCCAGTGCGGGTTTGTGTATGTCACAATATCTTTGATTTTTTGGTTCTAAGACATGCCGGTTTCCTCACTAAGTTTTCCTTCACCGTTTTGAGAGTAGTGGTGATGAAATTAAATCATCCTCACCATCCTCATTTGAGCCGAGGCATAAGCCTCCCCCAAAAAGGGGGTTTGCCATAATCGCCACGCTTGGCAGGCAGGTTGGCGATCGGAGTGTGGTGGTAAAATGCATAGAGAACGCTGCTGCCCATTCTCTTGTAAGTCCTTTAGTCGCCTTCTACGACACTCACGGGAAGAAATGGGATGGTGCTATTCTTTTAAGTCCGACTCTACACGGCTATCCGTGTGGTGTCGGACGTATATAGTAAATTGCCTGCCTGGTTTTGCACTACAACTCGTAACACGACCTACAACTCTTGGGTCACCAGTCCACCACTGCTCCTCGTGAGAGCAAGTTACCGACCTCAAATCATAATCAGTAAAAACTCCCAACTACTCTGTACTCTCAAGGGATTACTACACAAAGATGTTATCAATCAAAAACAACTGAAAATCGATTTGTGTTTCCTCTCAATCTTATTGGCCCGAGTTACCTAAGAATCCAGAATATCGTATCTCTCCCGTGGCGCTGTCAAGACACGTTAATGGCACCTGTCGTTGAACACTATTGAATTTAAACCGTCACGTAACTAAGGATCAAAGTGGCTTAACTTCGCTGAATCGAATTGTTTCTGGAAAGTGCCAGGCAAGAATAGCTATCTAATGTTATTTGGTGAAGAAGTTTCAAACGCCAACAACCTAATAAAAATACCTTATAGATAGGTGGTCAAAAATTATGTATCTGAACATCTGCTATTTGACTTGGATCATGGGTTTGAGGGCCTCGCGCCATATTCATAATTATAATAATTTATTTGCAATGGGTATTGGTAATATGTTGGTCTCAAAGTTAGTAATTAAATTTCCTAATACGTATACATTTGACATGCAAATCTTCACAATGTATTAAATGCTAGAGTATATCTATCTTCAATAGCATGCTTTAAATGCAATCAATGTCGTTTACCTACATGAAGTTTGAATTGGTACAGACTAATTATCTGCCTAGCTTTTTTCCAATTATGTTGGGGTCGGCTTCCAGTCAATCCGGATGCACCTGAATACCTATATTTTACATGGACCGACTGCCTATCTGACCTGAACAACCCAGTTACTGGGTAATACCATACTCCTTGGTAGGACTGGTTGTCAGACTTTCGGGTTTCTGAAGACCGGTACGTAAATCAAATCAAATCAAAAGTCATTTATTCAAATTACGCTGAGAATCAGCTATTTTCGAATGTCATAATTACATAAGACAGTCCTCCAAAACGCCCGCCCTTCACCACTTCCTAGTGCTTTAGCTGGGAAGAAGAAGTGGCGCAACAAACTCCAGCAGCACAGCTGTCTGTTTAGTTAGATAGACTTGATTCTATACATAGGTAGGCAGAATAATCAACATTACGAGACACGGAAATTAAATAATTTGTCTTAAGTCACCTAGCCATGCCAATATACCAACAAATAAAATGAAAACTTGACTCAAGCACAAAAAATAAAAAGTAAACAAAGCATTCTACCAAACGACGACTGATTAACGACTGTTAATAGGTACAGACTACGCAATATAAAAATCGACGACTTTTTATAACATTTGCGTATTGCAAATGAAGAACGGCTAACTGACAATTAACACAAAATCAAAATTCCTGCAAGCAAATTACCCGAATTCGAGTGCTAATTTGGAAATAAAATTTCTTGATTAACTTCCTGTACACAGCTGAGTACCAACATGAGTACTTCGATAAAATCGTTTATACAGCAGGAACAGTTCTCATTGGGGTGAATCAGGGAAAGGAGTATTTGAGGTCGTTGATCCGGCCTTACTCCTTGTTCCCGCTTCCCATTACTTTAAGTACTGAATAAATTCGATGAGAGAGATTTAAAATTCTATTAAGTACGCTTTTTTCGTTGTTTTCGTAATTACATTCTTTCTTAAAGTTATATACAGAGTAGCAGGGATGAAGATGATTCTGAACCTCCCTGCGTTGAAATATTTCATCAATTAGGTATTTACAAAAAATAGGTACTGAAAAATACTGACCATTTTTCAGTACATATTGACCGCGTAAGTGTTACACATTTCTATGAAACACCAGTTTTTTTTACGATAACCGATGAAAAATTTCTATGCTAGGGAACCTAATCATGTACTGAATTCAAGGTTACAGTTTGCACATCAAAGTCGCTACCATTCTGTACCTACTTATTTACAAATCATCAAGTAGAAATACCACTATTGTTTTTGTTTCGTCATTAAAAATGTTCAAGATCAATTTATCAAATTTCTTCGTCTTTAACCAGTTTTTACTCAGTGCTGGAATTGGGACTTCATGTAGGATGTTCAGTCTGAGTCTGTTGCTTGCCTCGTCCTTGGTTTTGCTATCGTTTTGATTGGTTTGCCTTTGGTTTTGACAGCACCGCTACCGAAACGGAATATTAAGTACTTACTCACTTTTTCCTATGACAAGCCCTTGGCAATATTATTGTGTGGTTTCTGCCTTCCTCATCTGAAAAAGGTGTGTATCTTCTTAAAATTTCAGAGGCTCGACCTAAAACCGTCTTTATTAGTCCATGTTTGCATGGACGTAAAAATAACGTGGCGGGATTTTCGACTCGCTGCTTAGCGTCGAGAGTTGAAAATCGAACAGTGTGTTTTTCCACGCGCTGGGATGCACTTTGTTGGATTGTCAAAGCTTGGTTCAACACCGAGAGTTCAAAATCCAGTGCGCGATAAAATCTCGCAACGATATCTCTACGTCCGTGCTTCGAACATGGTCCTATGGAATATACCTGCTTACCACAATCTCTACCCTAATCAAATATTTCTAAGTATAGCTACGACTAGTTTTGCCATATTTTTTTTCATAACGGGTCATTGAATAGCTTACCTACACTTATAATCTGATACAGAGGTGATTGACACGAAGGTCAGAATAGGCTTTATCGCACGCCCCTAATACCAAAACTACGTAACTATTTACGTAGTTAGATCCGTAATTATATCAGAAATTGGACTACGTACGAATAAATAAGATAAATATATATAAATTACCTGTTAAGGATTACTCCAAGTCTGGTTTAACTGTGAGTGTAACTAATTATATCAAGAATATGAGCAGCCGTTCACCTGTCTGCGAAAAATGGTTGAAAACATGATACAGTGATGACGGAAAACTATGAGTTAGGCTCAAGCTAAGACTTGTTAAAGGTAAATTGATACTCTATACTTAGATAGGGCAATGTAACGATTTGGGAAAAGGTCGGGAATTCTGGATACCACAAAATTAATAAATTGAGACAAATTAATAAATTGTAGCGGTATCTACAACGCCACATGCGAACTACGCATCACACTGACGTCACGCAAATTCCTGCATCGCGCAAGCGATGTTTACCGCGCAACTAGCTTATTGCTTCTACAGGGTAAGTTTTTATCCAGTTCCTGTATACAACGTCCCGACATCAATCATCGGGAAGTTGCCTACCAGATACAACGCCCGTCTTGTCGACCTCCCTTTTCTATGACGGATGAGTGAACTTTGGCACCCTGTTCCTCATACCTCTAAAAAATTACTGCTAGCTACAATTTCAACAGTACCACGCTTGACAAACATAAATGTCCTACTCACAAATACACAGGTAGACTCGACCTCCCGACATAACCCCACCAGCCTTTTACGGCACCCATGGGAAATGTATGGGGTATTCTATTTTTAGGCGAAAACACGACAATTCAACTTACCTACAAGTACTTAAATAAACCTCATTCCGGAGAAAATTGAACTGGATTAAAGTTTTACCGAAGTCTTAAGGAAGTGTCGGTTTGTTTGTTTACCCTTAGGTAACATCGGTCTATTGGACAGTGAATAAGGAAGTTCATACGTTATCTATCCTTGTCGCACATCACATTAAATTACTTTTATTTTTAGACGAATTTTTATTTTTAATTTTAGTTCGATTGTCCGTTAAAGTGTTTTTTTTTTTGCTAGAATAGAGAAGAACCGAATGGTTAATTTGCTAGACTGCTGCCTCCCATGGATGTGGTAGCCGTGTCTCGAGCTCTATCTCCGGAAAATGTAATTTAAAAAAATAATAATCCGCTAATACTGAAAATCCTGGTCAAGAAAATGGGACGAACTTGTTAAATTATTGTATTGTCATCGGTCCTTGGTAACTGTCCTAAATTACGTTTTGAGGTGGGTGAAATCATGTTCAAAGATTCCGTTACATAGATAGGTAAATAGATAGAAACAGGTGAATCTAATTCAACAGTGTTATAAAATAAGGTTGAAAATCCATAAATATTAATACTTATTCCCGTCGTTGTTTCTATGGAAAGCAATTTTACCAAAGCCTCAAATAACTTAATGAACACAAGCCCCATGTTTTCTCGACCAGCAGGTGTGGTAAATGTCAAGTTGCTTGTTATATCGTTATACCGACTTTGCCGATGTTAGTAATGAGAGCGACCGCTTGTTTACGCTCTTTGCTTCAATGAAGCGTTCTAATGAATGCTGCTGTCATTCAGAACGGATGTTTCGGGACTGAAATGAGGGTCGAGAGAGTTTTTGAAGAGGATTTTCCATCCTTTGCGGTTTAATTAAAGCCTTTTGTGGTGGCTTTGGAGTATTTGCTTTGATATACGATCAAAGCTAGAGATATAATTGGGAACAACTGGATTTGTGGAAGAATCTATTGGGAATTAAGGACTTTTAGGACGTAGGTGAAAGGTTTTCTACCTGTGTCCTCGTAAGTTTTTTGGAGGTGAGGTTGTGGTCGAAGAGCGGAAGTGAAACTCCAACTTGTCGATAGTCTGATTGTATATTATACGTACACACGTTAACACAGTTAGTTATAAAACTAATTAAACTAGTTGGGATAGAATAAACTAATGACTTAAAATCTAGTCCGTGTCCCGTGATGGTTTTTTTTTTTTTTTTTTTTGGGTGGGAAATCATTAAATAACTTCTCCCGCTCTGGGTGGAGCGGGAGGGCGTGTCAGATTTTTACTGACTAAAACCCACGCATGTTCCTTCAGTTGCCTGTGTGACAGGGGCGGCGGTATCTCTTTCGAACAACCCGCACCCCTGGCAGGTCCCGTGATGGTTGACAATGAAGAGAGAGGGACGCTAAGGGTAGTGCCCTGGACTGTAGCTTAGTGTTGCTACTTAACAAACTAACACAAAAGCTTAGACAAACTAAACATAGTACAGGTGACGCCACGTGATAAGGTGCGTACACAAATGCACAATACGTAACGCCACAGGACTATAATAAAAAATCTTGTCATAGGTACCGATTGAGAAAATGTCTATCAGAAAGAACTTTCAAACAAAGGAAATAGAAGTTCTCCCTACTTTGTGGTTTCAGTGATTTCTTTTGTGTTGTAAGAATGCGAAAGCTTAGGTAATGTTTTGAATCATAGTTACTTAGTGCATGTCAATGTTTGTGATAAGTCATCATAATGGTCTTCTCTCTTCGAGAGGGAGTGGGCGGTAATCATCCACGCGGGGCATGTGCGTGTTGTAGATGTCACAGGTTTTTTTTTTGAGGGTGGGAAATCATTAAATAACTGCTCCTGCTCTGGTTGGAGAAAGAAAGAAAATACATTTATTTAGCACAGACTTTAAAGCACACAATTTACATTAAACAGCAGGAAATAGTAAAATAAAAATCAAAAGTTTAAGGTGAGAAATCAGTAACTAGCTAGCAGCACTAAGAGTAGGTCTATGGGTGGGTTTTACTGACTAAAAGCCACCCATATTCGGTCAGTTGCCTGTGTGTCAGGGGCGACGGTATCTCTTTCGAACAACCCGCACCCCTGGCAAGCATCGGCACCTGCGGATCCCACCAGTTAATGACATCTCTTTGAGGCGCGCGTGTCTTTGAATTTTTAGTTCTAGGCCATGCCGCTTTCTTCACGATGTTTTCCTTTACGATTTTGAGAACAGTGGTGATTAAATTATTTACATAAAGTAAACCACCTGCCTGAGTTCGAATCCACGACCTTCAATCGTAAGTCGGGGCCTGTACCACTGGGCCACCGCTGCACTCTTGTGATATGTACTAATTTCAAAGTCAAAGTCAAAGTCAAAGCATTTATTTCAAATAGGCACTTAAAAGGCACTTTTGAACGTCAACATTTACATTAAAATAGAATTGATTCTAGTCGCCCCTTCCAAAATGTAGTTTCGTATGGAGAAGAATGGGCAAGGAACTCCACCGTTACTCTTTTAAAATTATTTAACTACAATATTTAACATATATTCATTGTATAATTATGTGTGAAAACGATGCATCCAGAACAAAATTACTGTACCAAAATAGGTAAAAAGAATGAAATTGAAGCAATTACAGATAAATTAATTTTATTATTGATACATATTTTATATTGATATTGATTAAATTAATCGAATCGGGGGCGTCGGCCACAGGTGCCTCGACCACTGGGGGCCTAACTATGCCACGGACACGATACATTTCGTAACTCAAATAGGTACTATACCTACAAATAACAGAGTGAGGGATGGACGACATATACTCTCACAGCTCACTGTCGAACATACTCATATCACAAACGTAGTAAATACATACAGGATCAATTTTTAACCAGTGCGCAAACTGTAACCATGAATTCGGCGTATCATTCTAGACCCCCCTAGCGTAGAAATTTTTCGTCGGTTATACAAAACAAAATCAGCTGTTCCATACATTTTGACCGCATTGGTATTGGCACTTTTCTATGAAACAGCTGATTGAATAGAAACTTCTGATGTTATAGTCCTGTTGGTCATTGAATGCGACACTAAGCGTGTTCATAATTCAGCAAGTGCATATCCAAAATACATGTTTTGAATTAATTAAAAGCATCCGTAATTAGGACACTTGTTTAAATGCCAGACAGTTATAAATGAGAGTTCCGTTGTTTTCATGTATCCCAAACCACAACAAAAAATAGCAAAAGAAAAAGAAATGTTTGAGATAAAGATCTGAAAGAAATGGCCCATCTTTTATTTCCTTTGTACAAATAAAGAGTTAAGAAAGAGCAATAAATGAAGGTGTCGCATCTATCACCCAGACTGCCTGGCGACAAATGGGCTCAGACTAATAAATGAGCAGACGGGACTTACCCCTCGCGCTCACCGGCGATTTTTTCCGCGGTGATTTTTTTTAGCGCACTGGATTTTGAACTCTCGTTGTTAAAATCCAACAGAAAACTTCTGAGCGCCTCAAAAAATACACTTTTTGATTGTGAACCCTCGGCTCTAAGCAGTGCGTTGAAAACGTTGTGCGCGATAAAACATCGCCCGTGGATACGAGGGCTTACCTTTGAATATTTAACTTGTTGGAGTGAACAAACATGTTGTTGATGTTGGCTTTAGAAGCTCTACTTTGTATAGTGTTCTACATATAATACTTAAAAGTGATGATATAGGCCAATTCTTCGTCTGTGACAAAAGATAGATAGGTATTGATAGATGGAGAGGGAGAAGAATACCAAAGTAAAGATGGATGATTTGTGTGAGAGATGACATAAAACAAAAGGAAGTGAATGGTAGAATGACGGCTGAGAGGAGAGAATGGAAGAAAAAACGTGTTGCTCCAACCCCAGGTAACATGGCACGAGATGATGATGATATTACGTCATTAGCAAGTTTAGGGTTAGGCGAATGCTTAGGGTCAGGCTAAGGAGGAGGGTAGTGGTGGCCCAGTGGAAAAGGCCTATTAAAAAAATATCAGCTGTTTCATAGAAAAGTGCAATACCTACGCGGTCAAAATGTATGGAACAGCAGATTTTTTTTTGTATTATCGACGAAAAATTTCTACGATGGGCGGTCTAGAATTATATGCTGAATTCATGGTTACGTTTGCGCACTGGATAAAAACTTATTCTGTACATTATAAGCCTGTAATGTTCCCACTGCTGGGACAATAGCAATGTTATTCGTTTCGCTAAGAAAACAATATAACATATTTAATCTTCTTTATATTCATAAACAATAATCTCTTTGTGATTTAGCTGGAGTATGTTCATCTGTAGAATTCATTGCAGATAGTTTAAGACGTACTTAGATATTCATACCCAAGTACCTCTTAAACTGTCTGTTATGAATGAGCAAAAAGCAGTTCACTGTTCGACAAATGCGTGCACTGAGTAGACCTGTCCTGTGCACGCTCAACAAACTATCTCAGACCCAAGATTATTTGTTGACTTTAAAAGACAACGACGACAAGAAAAAGGACATCAGAGGTCAGTACCTCTGATGTCCTTTTTCTCAGACTAGTAGGTAGCAAAATGAGGGTATAGGTATGTATATATATACGTAGGTAGGCATATGTACACCTCTGCCCAATGCTTTTGTGTGTTTACAGAAATAAATATAATTTATCATCATTTAATAACTGTTGGCTAGAGTCAAGTGCATCATAATTCATAAGTCTTAGTCAAACTTTGTAAACCGGTCGAAGCGCAGACATTGACATTTTATATTTGCGTTTAGCAAACAGCTGCAGTTGTTTCGCGTTTACGGCTATTGTGCGAACTTTACGACTCTTTACCATACAAAGTATGGACAATTCGAATATTTTTATCGACATTACCGACAGTGCCGTAACATATTTCATTTAGTTTATGTCTTTATTCAAGAAAAATATTGATTGGTTCAAGTTATAACTTCGATACTTCACTCAAATTGAGTATTTTTGCGTGTGGGAGGATGATATAATTGGCCATTTTAAACTTTCTTTTTTAAACAACGTAACAAGTCAATTATAAGTTTATAACATTACTTTTTCCACAATAAGTAAAAAAAAACAGTTACCAATTCTATTTAATATTTAATAATAATAATAATAATAATAAAGCTGAAAAAGATTCGAGATCGCGTGACAGATCAAGATCAGATCAGATGTGGGATGTAGATACAGCAGTCATTGTGCCGATAGTCGTGACAGCCAATGGCATTATAGCCAAGAGTCTCGACCAACACCTCAAGAGGCTCTCGTTAGGCAGCTGGATCAAGGGTTTGATCTAGAAAGCAGTATTACTGGACACGGCGCTTAAAGTAAGGAGGTTCCTCTCTCAGCAGCCCTGACCACCGGTAGCTTGGACCCTGTTCCCGATACCGGTGGGCTACTATTTTTTATATTTTTAAATGTTTTGATATAAATTTTTTACATTCGAATATTTAAAAATATAATTTGTATGTACTAATTAACGAAATAAAGGAGATAATAATAAAAATCTTTACTCCAGACCACATGATCCATAAAAAACACACAAAAAAAAAATTAATACCAATCATATAATTAGCGAAAATACGTAAGGTAAATAAATTGCTTTCGTTACTTACAGAATAAAATCGGAAAATACTTTCTACGGTATACAAAGTTAAGTAATGATTTCCCTCCCTAAAGGCCACACGAAAGACGTTCAGGGTCACGACCATGAGGTCAATCACTTCCATGAAAGTAAAAGCAGTTCTGTTGATGAAAACACCTTGATATAATCAGAATTTTCTTTATAGCGAGCAGCTTTTATGTTTTTTCCATATCCGTTTGGCATGTTTGCGATGTTATCGAAAACTAATCAGCAATTTTAATGTTTTTTTTTTTCAGTAATGCAATTTTGGCCCACCTGCCTCTCATAGAGAGGAGACCGGTGTTGCAGTGGGAACATTATATGTTGATTATGCTTTTAGTTATGCTTATAGTTTGATTTGATAAAGACCCAGTAACTGGGTTTTAGAAGATAGATAGGCAGTCCCTATAAAATACTGGTATTCAGCTGTTCCGGATAGACTGGAAATCGATCCTAATTGGTATAAGGTTATGCAAATGATGATATTTTTGATAAAGGCAAGCTTTACAGTATAACCATCGCATTAAAAAAAAAAATACACAATGCAAAAGAGCTTTCGCAAAAATACTTTAAAAGGTAAACACAAGAATTTTGGTTCATCATCATTTTTTTCTCAGCCGAAAGACGTCCACTGCTGGACATAGGCCTCCCCTTCGACCGGTCTTGGGCTTCCAACATCCAGTGGTTTCCTGCGGCCTTCACAAGGTCATTGGTTCACCTTGTGGCAGGCTTTTCCACTCTACATCTTCCGGTAGGTACGCGGTCGGCACTCCAAAACCTTTCGGCCCCATCGGCCATCCGTTCTGCGAGCGATGTGCCCTGCCCACTGCCACTTAAGTTTGACTATTCTTCGGGCTATATCGGTTGCCTTGGTTCTCCTGCGGATCTCTTCATTCCTGATTCGATCACGAATTTTGGTTACCCAATTTAAACTATTCCGTTATCATACAAGCCTTAGTGACTTAGATAATAGTTAATCCATTAGTCATAGAACATTTCATGTCGGTTCGTCGCAATTCTGTGTCCAGTCCAATTAGGTTAGTGGTGCGACAACGACGTAATAGGTCTCTTTGACGCATAGCCATCAGTCACTTTGTTTGTGTGTTTAAAGAGTATGAGGGTATTTTAATTCCTTTAAGGGTTTACTGAGAAAGAGGGTGAAGCGTCGATGTATCATTATGTCTTGTAAATGGGTTAGTTAAGGGGAATCTAGTCGCGGGCTCGGACTCACTGGTGGGCCTGACTAAAAAGCACGCTGTCTCACCAGGCATCGTGTCCGGCAGAGGTAGTATCAGTGATGAGCATTTAGATGCCAGTCTACACGCACAATGTTATTGAGTGAGATGCAGGATCATTTATAGTAAAACAGGCGCGTAAAAAAGTCCTTCGGAAGATCTGGTTTTATGAAAAAACCACTGCATAAGTCAATGACCAATAAAATTTATCGAACTTTTCGGTAGTTGAGCTTTGTCGGTATCGACTTGGTTTTGGAGATTTTACACTTCTTTTGTTACTTAAACACGGCCAAAGTTAGGTTAAATTAGTAAGAAAAACGAATCTTTGTTGGCTCCTAACTTGTTAATGGCTCTTTATTTTAGTATTCTGTTTCCGTACACACAATATCAATAATGAGACAAAACCATACCATGTTTAATTTTTGATCTATATTGTCGAACAGTGGATTATTACACTCCCAAAGTTTGTAAGGAAAAAATGCCAACAAGATTCACCTTAAGCCAAGCACACATTACAACCGCAACGAATTTTCATACAAAAATGTACGTTGCGGCCCTCCTGTAAAATATTCTTATTGCTGTAAGTAGGTTTGTACAAATACTTTTACACGTCAATCATATTTTTTAAACAAGATGAGGTTGGTGTTTTTTATCTGACTACTCTGTGATGAAATGCCGAAACAAACATCCACTATGTTTGTTTCAGTGTCTTTTAAACTTCAGACATAATCTTGGTCAGATCATGTGAAGAATAAAAAACAAAGACCATGTAGATTGGTGTCAGAAATGGTCTTTTGAGGAAAGAACAACACAGATGGAGTGGACCTGCCCAGTAATCGTGCAGCTCAATTCGGAACTGAAAGAGCTCAACATTCGACGAACAATACCAAAAGGCAGATTTTCGCCAAGCGTTGCTTTGCGGTGCGGCTCGCCTCAATCTGCTTTATCCTTAATTATACGGAGTGTTGATTTTGTCACCTGCATCCTTTAATGGCGTGACTCAATTCATCACACTGAACAATTTACCCTGTAACATTTATTTTGGATTCAAAGAAAAACGACTTTTCACACAACATTTATAAGTACCTACTGTAAAGAGTTAATGACGACTCAAGTACCAAATACACATTACGGTGGGTTATAAAACTATCCTAATTGATCAATTTCACTTAAATAATAAAGATATTAAATACCACTAACGATACAACGTTACATTATAGTGATGTGCATCGTTTTCAAATACAGTCGATATATCCTTTCGAAGGCTAAGTTGAAAAGCTAAGTCGTAAAACATGAGGAACCACGTAACGGATTTATTTTCAATAAAACTAAATAATAATGTGAAGATATTAATATTATACCTCTCGTAAAACTAAACAAGGAGCTTTATTACAAAATCTCCCAAGTAATATGATAGCTAGGGTGATCCTGAAATATTGTGTAATAAAAACCAATGTCGTTGTAACAGGGTCATATCAAGCTAAGGGGGATTTCATATTTTTGTGAATAGAGACGGAAAAACGGATTAAGGGTTTCGTAAAAAATGCAACTATTGTCGATAATGCTGACATGGGTGACATGTTTGAGTGTCATGGCGGCACTGCTTTAAAATAGAATAAGTCAAAAATCTGTCACATACTGAAAATTCCATATTAGTTCTCTATTTCGTCGTATGCACAAATTTACGCCCATTATTTTTGGTATTAAGTCTATTATCAATATAATAAAGCTGAAGAGTTTATTTGTTTGTTTGAACGCGCTAATCTCTGAAACTTTCAGTCAGATTTGAAAAAATCTTATTGCATTTAATGGGCCAATTCTTAGGGCTATTATTTACGATGCGACGCTGAGGAGCCGAACAAGAAGAAAATAGTTAAGAAGAACGCTAAGCGAAAACTAAATAACAGTGCATATGTTGGAAGGCGATGCGATGCGACGTGGTGAGTCCGGTCAAAATTTCACGCCGACGAAGTCGCGAGCAGCAGCTAATAAATAATGTGTGTCGGTCTATTTATAGGTCATGCTTACAAAGTAAAAATAGCTTTACGCACAGGTCGATCGATCAGGTTAAGCTACGCTTGTCGCGGTTGGTCCGTGGATGGGTGACCATCTTTACATACCAAGACCCCTCCGTGCCTCGGAAAGCACGTTAAGCCGTTGGTCCCGGCTGTCATTTGTGGATCTTTGACAGTCGTCGGTTAACTCGTCGTCAGCAGCCCGAAAGTCTAACAACCAGTCTTACCAAGGGGTATCGTAGTACCCAGTTACTGGTTGTGGAGGTCAGATAGGCAATCGCATCCGGTTAGACTGGAAGCCGACCCCAACATAGTTGGGAAAAGGCTAGGCAGATTATGACTTACAGTAATTATAATATGTATTATGGAATGACGTTAGCACTTTGACATTTAATTCTATAAGTATTGTAGCTTACACATTCAACCTTTACAATTTTCTAAGAATGGATGTTTTAATAAAAATATGTTATTATCCACATACTTTGTGACGTAATCATGATGTTGACTATACTTGGGAAATCTGTATGAACAGTATCATATATTAAATATTTTCTAAGAACTTAATTATTAAAAAAGCGCTTAGCAGTAAGCTTTTATGACGACCGTCGAGTTTTCATGGAAAATTAAATTGATGTAAACTATATGATATGATATTAAAACTCGCCATAATAAAAGCCATTTAGACTTAAATAAGAAGCATTTAATTAGTAGGATAAACTTCAACATTGCGGCTGAAATCTATAAACGTTACTTAGCACTTCTTTGGCTAAGCTTTATTATTATTGTCACTGTCGCACAACTGTTAAACTAAGCCAGCATCAGCTAGTTTCGTTTATAGATCTCTACATGAGAATTAGACATAGTGCTATACATTTCAAATTATCTTCTAGTATACACCGAGAAATTTTAATGGTTGTTTTACTATACTACGGCAGCACAACTTGCCAAAAGGAGTACTTTCGACGCAAAGAGTAAAAGTAAAAAAATAAAGATTTTTTTTGTTTTAAAATAATTAAGAAAATATTCATCAACTCGAAAACGTGACAATCAATAGTAACACTAGACTTGTAGGTATTACTTGAATCGCACGCGCCGCCGACAAAGGGAACAGCGATCCATAAATGTTCAAAGCCAAATAAACTCTCGCACGTGGTGATTTTTTACAATGGTTAATCTGTCATTTTTTGTTTTTAATATTTTATTTGTTTATAAAACGATAGTTTTACCAAGACAAAACCATTTCGCTGCGGGAAAACAACCATTAAAATTTCTCGGTGTATAATTTGAAACTATGGGTCGTCAGAAGCCCGAAAGTCTGACAACCACTCTTACCAAGAGGTATCGTATTACCCGATAATTAGGTAGTAGAGGTCAGATAGGCAGCCACTCCATGTAAAATACTGGTACTCAGCGGGATCTGGTGAGAGTGGAAGCTGACCCCAATATACCTTGTTGAGAAAAAGCAAGGCAGATGATCTTTACAAAAATCAGACACACTCCAGATTGTAGCTTTTGTAGGCTTTTGTTTTAACATCGCACGGTAAACTTGCTAATGGCGGACTTTATAATAAATCTTTTTGTATACTTAGAGACAGTTTTCGTTGTGGAAGCACGTGAATCGATACGGTGGCGTGTGTCACGCAACTAGTGATGTAGCAGGTAGGCTTGTATCCGTAATTCCGTATTCATATCCGCGGATATCAACCGATGTCCAATGGATAGAGATTTGTATCTGTTTCTTGTTTACGCCATTTCTATTTTTTATTTTTAGCACACAAAAAATGTATATTAATTTTGTGTGTGCTAAAAAGGTAAGGTAATGAAAAAGGGTGCAAATATTTTCGAACGCGCTTTGCTCACGCTTACATCATAAAAACGCTTTTCCGCATAAATAGACAAAGTTAGTATTTCCGTGAGAATAGACAAAACAAAATCCAACTTATCTGAAGCGGGATGGAACGATTTTCGAGCTCGCTTGGCTCGCTCTTATAACACAAATTATGATCGGAATCCTGCCAGTAGGTACGTATGTATGGCCGCGACCCCGAAATCTGAGGCTGTGACTAAGTCTTAATAAATATAAATATTTACATCGCAGATTGGTCAAGAATCTCGCTATACTATTGATTGCAATTGACATTGCAAAAAGTATTGATGTGGACCAATTATTGACAAATTGGCCCGAGAAAAGCCACGTGCTGGGGTTTTATGGGAGCAAAATTCAAATCTTGGCAGATACGCTCATGACCTGATACAACGACTGATAATCGCTATTAAGATTGATACATGAAGACCCTCAAATGGATGCGATTTTTTTTTGCGAAACGCTTGCTTAATCTAAGCTTACTTCATCAAATTTGTATATGGTGCCAATTCTCGTATCAGTGGATTTAGCTTTTTGTTCCATAATGTCACGTCCCTATTTCTAACAACGTCGGACGACAACTAACTGTGGATGCCTCTAATTTACGAATTTCAATGTGGTCACACAATTTATGAGAAGTTTCCTACCGGTTATGGACGTTATTTTGCAAATGAGCGAAAAGCGCCTTATATCGGCAAGCTTTTACTAAGTCAAGTTTATTTTTTTAGTAGGAAAATAAAACCGGCCAAGTGCGAGTCGGACTGCACACGAAGGGTTTCCGTACCACAAGGCAAAAAAATGCCTAAAAAGTACTTTTCTTATTTAGTAAATTAATGTTTTATTAACCTTATTTGTATGATTTGTTGTTATAGCGGCAATAAAAATACACATTATGTGAAAAATTCAACTGTCTACCTATTACGGTTCCTGAAATACAGCCCGCTGATAGACAGACGGACGGAGGAGGCTTAGTAATGAGGTCCGTTAGCACATTTTGGGTACGGAACCCTAAAAACTATGTTCACAAAAAATATTCAAATAATACAAGAACATATAAATCATCCTACATGAATAATAAGAAAGAACCGAGGGACCTGATAGGGCCAGACATAAAGAAGAACAGGACCACGAAATAATATCTTTATGCTACGAACGCTAATAGAATACCAAACGAGTACAAAATAATACCTCATTTGCCTGATATATTATTATTCATGAACACAAGGAACTTTCCCGTATCGATTAAATCTGCCTTTCCCAACTACATATATCTTGAAGTCGGCTTGCAGTCTTACTACATGCAGCTAAATAACAGTATTTAACATAGAGCGACTGCCAATCTGACCTCCACAACCCAGTTACTGGGTAACACGATATTGTGTTCCACGCGCGCCTCAAAGAGATGTCAGCACAAACTGATGGGGCCCGTAAGGGCCGATGCCTGCCAGGGGTGCGGGTTGTTCGAAAGATATCTCTTTTCTTTTTCGCGGTATCCCGCGGCCCCTGGCACACAGGCAACTGAGGGAACACGGGTGGGTTTTAGTCAGTAAAAGTCTGACACGCCCTCCTGCTCCACCCACAGCGGGAGAAGATATTTGATGATTTCCCACCCCTTTGGTTAGACTAGTTTACAGACTTATTGGTTTCTGCTTACCCGTCACAACTGTCATAGATCTACGAATGACAGCCGGGACCAACAGGTTAACGTGCTTTCCAAGGCACGGAGGGGATTCGGTATGTAAAGATGGTCACCCATCCAAGGACCGACCGCGGCAAGCATGGTTTATCCTGATTATTCGAACTGTGCGGCTATTATTACATGTAGGTAGGCCCATCCACGATTCCACAGCATTTAGGCACGACTTTGCCATCGATTCATCATCATCATCATTTCAGCCGAAAGACGTTCAGTGCTGGACATAGGCCTCCCCCAAAAGGGGGGTTTTGCCATAATCGCCACGCTTGGCAGGCGGGTTGGCGATCGCAGTAAGGTGGTAAAATGCATAGAGAACGCTGCTGCCCATTCTCTAGTCCCTTAGTCGCCTTCTACGACACCCATGGGAAGAGATGGCACCGGCACCACACGGAACCAGCAATCGATTATTCCTTAAAAAAAAGAAATTGTGGAAAATAAGGCTACTCACTCATGCCACATTTTTCATACATTTACCGATTGGTCGCCACGGTGACATTATTTATACAATATTGTAAAGAGGTATAAGTTTGTATGTAGGCGTTAATCATATTAGTGCTTATGACCAAAAAGTCAATGAAAAGAAATGTTTTAATTGTGGTTAGCATGTGGTTAGACTGGACAATATGTATCATTGGTCGTAGGTTTTGGAATCTAAACGTACTAATGTTATGAAGAGGTATTTGTTTGTTTGTATGTAGAGGATAATCGGATCGAAACCAGTATGATTTGAAAAAATCTTTTTGCAAACTATAGCAAGTTTCACGGGGACTACTGAAATATTTGCAAGTATTTAAACGTGGCTGTCGCTGACGACTTCTGGCAGTTACGAAATTTCCGTGTGTAAAGGACAGTTGAGGAGACTGCGATACAAAATACTAAAATCTAAGGGATGCGGCTGTCAATAGCACTGTCTGTTACTCATTCATGCCCCAAGAGTTCTTGCCTCTTTTTTCTTGTTTTTTGTAATAAAAGTATACATTTCGTTACGCAAATTGAGTACCGGAAAGTTTTGAAGCAAAGGGGCCGCCCTCTGTTGTAAGTTTATTCGTTCGATCACAAGCTGTGAACGTAGATTGCTTCGACTGGTTCTTTGTCATCTATTATTCAGAGCTGTCGTCGGTCCAAAATTGTCAATACATCAAACATTTCTGAAACAATTATTGTATAGAAATAGTAATAGTAATATTGTGACGGTAATTACATAATTAGCCATTTAAATTTTCCTTACTTATATTGAAATCACAATTGTATCGTATCTATACTATATACAGGGTTATTTGTAAAACACCGGTAACCTCTCAGGACTACGTTACTAACATCATAATCAACAACTTTTGTTCTATGACTTTTAAAAATTCATCATATTTTAATTCATCAGATTTACATACAAAAATAAAAATATTTAAATTCAACGCTCTAAATGTTACGAAGTCTATGCGAAGCAAAAGAAAGCGATAGGTAGTACCGACAATAGCGAGGGGAGCGGGGTAGGGGGCGGCGGGGGCGCTTGAACTTGACCTATTTACGGGCGGCCTTCAGTCATTCGTTTGCTTTGATGCGCTTGCGTCGCGTCATTACGGGTCCTTGTAGTGAAATTCGGCAGTGCAGACGTATACGTAATTATCTTTACATGATGGCGTATCAATATTCCAATGTCGAGTAGGTACACGGAAATGGTGCGAATGGTAAGGTGTGATGACAATGTTTCGGAAGCGTGTCGCCAATACGCCATATGATTCCCAAACGTACGTATACAAAATACTTTTTATCAAGTGCTATAACCGTTGTAACTTTACAGAAAATGTGAGATGTCATTGTTAGTTTGTTTTCATTACGGTGTTTAGTGCATAGGTACCGTGAAATATCAAGGTTATTTCCATGTCAAATGTTCGATTGTAGGTATAATTTGGCTTTTGCGTAAAAAGGCGGGAACCGTAGCGTAGCGAGTTACTAACTCAAAAGTATTACTACGAGGACAGTGCGCGGCAATGTATGTAGGTACAGCAAAATACAGAGTTGAAATGTGTTACATAGGACAACGAAATATTTAAGGTTTGTTTTTGGTAAATGTATTATGTTTTGTAAAAAGTCGTAGAACAAAAGTTGTTGTTTATGATGTTAGTAATATAGTCCTGAGAGGTTACCGGTGTTTTACAAATAACCCTGTATAAGGTGTATCTATTCATACACGAAATATCTGAAAGGGTCATTGTACTCATCATTATGAACAACTTTTACTATGGGACCAAACCTGAAATCGCGAAAAAAAATATCAGCTGTTCCCTAAATTTATGTTCGCATATCTCGTCAAAATGTAGGGAACAGCTGATATTTTTTCGCGATTTCAGGTTTGGTCCGGTAGTAAAAGTTGTTCATAATGATGAGTACAATGACCCCTTCAGATATTTCGTGTATGAATAGATACACCTTATATAATATTAATACTATAAAGAAGAAGACTTTGTTTGTTTGTTTGCTTGAACGCGCTAATCTGAGGAACTATTGGTCCGATTTTGAATATTCTTCTAGTGTTGGATAGCCCATTTATCCAGGAAGGCTATAAGCTATATAACATCACGCTAAGACCTTTAGGAGCCGTGCAAAGAGAGAAAAAAGTCACGAATACGAAGTACTCGCACGGGCAGGCGAGGCGAGCGACGGGGTGGGTCGCGGAGCAAGAAATTTTCCGCGAACGAAGTCGCGGGCAGAAGCTAGTTACCCAATAACTGGGTTGTGGATGCCAGATAGGCCGTCGCTCCATGTAAAATGCTGTTCCGATTAGAATGGAAGCCGCCCGAACATAGCTGGGTAAATAAAGGCTAGGGAGATGATATAGATAATGAAATCACAACCATATTTTTTGTTTTTTGAAATGTCTACAACTCGGCTAATTGATGAAATGCCAGAATTTGTTAAGCAATTAATTTCCCTGACTTAAATAAATGTCAAAACATTAAACAATTTCTAGCAACCAACCGAGCTCATAATTAATATACATACGGTATAAAGATTACTCCTATACCAGAAACTTCCCTGTAATGTAACATTAATATCTGAGAGCTGTTTACCAAACATCATGAATAAGATAAAACTAGGTCACGTCAGGAACTAGTTTCCACCATTCATGGCATGGCATGTCTGACAGGCGAGATAATATAAACACCGACATTTTCCAGTAAATATTTGCTTTATGAACTCCTTGTATAGAACCTTACCTACGCAGCAAATAGCTTCTTCAGCCCTTCAATCAGTTCGATACGGCTTTTTAATAGACTCGCACGAATTCGGAAGGGACTATTTCCCCGAATCGGGGAAATAGTCCCTTTTAAGTAATATAGTATTTTCTGTAGGCGACTCGCACGAAGTTAATTTATTTGTAGATTTGATAATTCCAGAATGTTGTACTTTTGCCTTAACTTTCCGTTGTTTCCATAAACGTTTTATTCAAAACGTGCCAATTGCCTAATTTCTGGATTTTTTGATCCCTTCACAAATACCTATATTAACTTCGTGCGAGTCGCCTATATATTATATTATTTAAAAGTGACCATTCGCCCGATTCGCGAGAGTAAATTCGTGTGAGTCGACTAATAAGCTGGCTTTATTGGACAAGAGACGATGAATTAAAAGATTAGACCGACATTTTCAGATTACGCTAAATCGAAAAAAGGTTCGAACAAATATCGTTTCTACCTCCGAGTGGTCTTCATTGTTTGCTGATTGCCTGTCCCACATTTCGGTAGTACCTACTGCATACAAATCCTAAATGGGAATGGCCCTAAACACTTTTTGTTAAGGATCCCAAACTCAGCATGAATTTTAAATAGCTGCTCTACGAGGTCTTCGATACCGCGGCCGATATCATCTTAAACTTTTTAACCGATTTAAAAAAAGGAGGAGGTTCTCAATTCGGTTGTTTTGTTTATAAATATTTGTTAATTCAGTAATCCAGTCATTTATAAATCGATTTGAAAAAGTCTTGTTTGGAAGTGTATAATTACCGAGTAGGTAGTCAAGTTTTTGTTAGTGGTTTTTGAGTTAGCATCAATAAGAATTATTATTGATGCTAACTCAAAAACCAGTAACCAGAATTGTTTCCACTTAGCGTGTGTTGATGATGTTCAATAAAGTTGTTACTTATTTACTTAGCAAGTGAAGGCGTACGAATTTGTATGGGGTAGGTACCACAACTGAAAAAGAAAAACACAAAAGTAAGAAAAAAAACAACCCACTTTCAAATAAACTCGACTTACTAAATAAAACTTTAATTTCGGAGGTCGGTCGCAAAAAAACGGAAATTCAAAACCAAAGACTTCCGAAATTATATTTTATTATAGAAATAAACTTTTGTCAGAATAGTTTGTGGTACATTAGAAATATATGCAAATCACTGAACTAGATTTATCTCTCAACAAGTCGTATCGTATAAGCTAATTGGTACTGAACCAGTTACTATAACTTCCTCAGGTTACCTTTTATGTTGAATTCTACATCTCAAATAGGACTAACTAACGTGGAATAGTCATTGCGTGGAATATATTCCAATTAATGTACTGTTATATTTATTGGTGGTTTTAGCTAAATAATAACAACCGCACCGGCCGAAAGATCAAGTTAACGAAAAAGATTAAGTTACGCTTGCCGCGGTTGGTCCGTGGATGGGTGACCATCATTACATACCAAGAGTCCTCCGTGCTTCGGAAAGCACGTTAAGCCAGTGATCCCGGCTGTCATTCGTAGATTGTCAGCCGGTACGGGTCCTCAGAAGCTCGAAACTCGGACAAGTAGTCTTACCAAGGTGTATTACCCAGTTACTGGGTTGTGGAGGTCACATAGAAAGCCGCTCCATGTAAAATACTGGTATTCCACTGCATCCGGTTAGACTGGAAGCCGACTCCAACGTAGTTGGGAAAAGGCTAGGCAGATTACGATGTTTATTGGTAGGAAAGGGCTAGGCAGATGATGATGTTTATTGGTAGGAAAATACCGTACAGATGCTCATTATTATTCACAAAAGTATAGGAAAGATCTTCTAAATCATAATATCAACAACGACCCTTGTCTTACAGCAGTTGACGACAAAATTCGCTAAGTTTGCCGAAAGCCGAAAGTTTCGCTATCCCGACTCCACGTGAAACGGGGAGTGAGGGATTTTTCCAAGTTATGGACTAAAAGTTGATTCACTTATGAAAGTACCTTAATTATGTTGACATTGTACAACTTTTTAAAGTTTGCTGCTGACTTGGACATAAGTGAGTTTCGTCTGAAAAGTTTTTGCAAATTACACGTCTTGCACCGAAGCTTATGTAGGTAATGTAAGTTTAAGTAGGTGCTTACAGCCTTAGTAATGAAAATATTTAAAACACTTTAATTTAATTTTTAATTAAAAACACATTGTATAAGCTATGGATAAGAGTTACATTACACTACCTTTACCAATAATGGGTGTGTAAGCATTGTGTACTTATAAATTCGTTATATAACAAAAGTCACAGGCAACATTCTCCGGAAACGTTTTATTTTATTTTTATTTTATATATTTGGGACAAAAAACATTTATACATTATAGCATTTACAAAAAGTTGTTACATCACTGTCGAAAAAACGTATAATTCACACTATTGTCCCCGAAGTGACATCAGAGTATGATAACGAACGCATGATAAATGAAATTTATAATTATAATTTAAAAAAAATGAAGTACACATTAAACAGAAGAAGACTTAAACCGACGAATCGTAGGATGCGGATGACAAAATCATCCGTCTTTTAAGCAACGTGCAAGAGTTTGTGAAATCATTCTTTTGAATTTAAATTGCGACAGCGCACAAATATCAAAATCAATGAATTGGGTGTTATAGGGTTCTAACAGTCGGCGGAGAGGGGCCCGCACCCCAGCCTTCGTTCTACATCGCGGAGTATAGAATAGTTTCGAGAACATATATGTTTCATATTGCTTTTTCGTTAAAATATTCCTTTCTGACTGATGGACTCCATGACAATTCAAAAGTGCCTGTAATTGGTTTCATTTAAGTAAAGGGTTTGAGTTTGAGTTTTGAATACTTGATGATCCAGTTGGAATACCTTTCTTCCGCTTCTCTTCGTTGTCATTTATTTCCACAAATCGTCAGCAGTTGTGGCCGAGTGGTAACGGCCGCGACTTACGAGTATCGTAGATTCAAACCCAGCCTGGCGCTTTACTTTGTTTAAATTATTTCATCAACCCTGCTCTCAAAACGGTGAAAGATAACATCGTGAGAAAACCGGTATATCCTAGACCCGAAAATTCGACGACATGTGACATCTACCAACCCGCACTGGTGTCGCTTGGTGGATTACAGAAAGCGCAATCCCTCTTGAAGAGAGATGGCCTGTTATGATGACAGTATAGACTGTTATGATGCTATATGATGCGTCAACCCCGTGCTGTCCACTTGAGCTTCAAAGTCTCACTTACTCCAATTAACAAAACATTGTTCTTAATTGTCTTCTCGGAGCGAGGTCGTTGACCTAGCCCTCTTCCTAGGGCTGTACCGTAATGATCCATTGTTCAGACTTGTTCCGAGTTGAGTGTATACTCCAAGTCTCGAAAGTCTTTGTTGTGCGTAGATAACGATTGTTTATCGATAACAAAGATGGTGGAGTTGGAGCGAGGCTAGGAAAAGTTTGTGAGGATTTGGCGAACAAACTTTTAATTGTACTGAAATCTTTGTTTGGAGAAGAATTATTTCGCTCCACTAAACCTTTTTAATGACGCTTGTTAAGAAAAATAATGAGTTCTTTGCTTACAATTTCGTAATGGTCCAAAGTTTGGGATAATGGTTTCTTAAATTTTTATCAAAATCCATACCGTCGCCTACTAATAAGCTACGCTTGCCGTGGTCGGTCCGGTGACCATCTTTATACATACCGAGGTCCCTTCGTGCCTTAGAAAGCATATTAAGCCATTGGCTGTCTTTTGTGGATCTTTGGCAGTCGTTACGATTCGTCAGAAGCCCGAAAGTCCGACAATCAGTCTTACCAAGCGGTATCGTATTATTCAGTAACTGGGTTATGGAGGTCAGATAGGCAGTCGTTCCATGTAAAATACTGGTATTCAGCTGCATCCGCATGCTAGACTGGAAGCCGACTCCAAAGATAGTTGGGAAAACAGCTAGGCAGGCAACTTACATAAAATTAAAATTACAATATTGGCCCGCGATTACATTACAGTGACACATTACAAGATTTATAACACTTGCGAAGAAGGAAGATATAAAAAGGGCCGAGGACCCTAAATGATGAACGTTCTGTCGTTCACATTTATGAATCGTTTCCATAAATTCTGCTGTTGAGTACGATGGCCCTACAGTGTTAATTTCCCTAATAATTCATCTCTGCACGTCGTTAATGATGGTCTCGCTTGCCGAGACCCTGCGACGAAGGGAAGACTTTAAATTGGTTTTTATTCGAAAGCTTCGTTCAATATTTTTTCATTTATATGCCCTTTTACAAAATACTTCATAAATACAGATGAGATGCATAAATACATCCAAATAAATAAAATTTAAGTGTCTGTTTGTAATGTCAAAATTAAAGCTTTTTACTAAATGTATATGAAACTTACTTATTTACTTATTTATACGGTAAGTACATAAAAATATTTTTTTTTTCTGTCTGTTTGATCCAGCTAATCTCTGAAACGCCTGAAATGATTTGAACGGGACTGGTAGATAGCTGATGTTATAAGGAGAAACATAGGTATTAGCACACACAACACTTTCGTCTCAATAGAGGTAGCACGTCCCTGTAGGGTAATTTCGAAAAAGCCACGCGGGCGAAGTCGCGAGCACAGTTTTGAGTTATATAAGGTAGACTTTGATATAGATGTCACTTTTAGAAACTACCTAATCAATTTTGATCTTTCTAGCAGATAATATCGTCACGTGGAAATTAAAAGTTGACACGCTTTCAGAGTTATTATTATAGCTAGCACAGAAGACTTTCTCAACAAAACACAGGTGTTTGATTTAATAATAACTCCACGGCGACCTTTAAAGTTTCTTGCCACGTGCAATCGCCTCTTAGGAATTTCCTCTTATTCTTTGAGGGACTGACACATGGATGAAGGGACATAAACTATATTTGTAACTAGTGATTCTAATAGCGATAATGTCAGTAGGGGAATCTAATTCTGTAACATGATTACCGGATGTTAAGCTGGAAGTGACAGGTAGCTCCGAGGGATTAGCTGACAAGCTATATGTACGAGATAGTTTCTGACAAATCCTTGAATATGTAAATGATAAGCTTTAGAATCAAAACAATTGAAGGTATTTATATTGGAACACGGGTCTCTGACTGAACTCGAAAGTTTTGTGTGGGTGAGTTCACAATGTAAATATACGGTTTCTATTCACCCCGGTGTGAAAGAACTCTCTTCGGGGAACCGTCAACTATTTTGGTATTTCAAAATGAAATGCTGATCTTTGATCGACTGTCTGTGATCAGCTAAAAATAGAACTATTGGTACAGAAGGCAAACAATGCAAAAGTATCAATGGATGATTGAATTTTGAAACGCAATCACACAAACATAGTTAGCCTATACTTTTTCCAATGCTGGGATACAGGCCTCGTCTCTGTAATGGGGCATAATCCACCATGCTGGCCCAGTGCGGGTTCATGGATGTCACAGTCATCGAAATTTTGGTTCTAGGACGTTTCCTCACGATGTTTTCCTTCACCGTTTTGAGAGTAGAGGTGATGAAATTAAATACACAAAGTAAAGCGCATGCCTGGGTTAGAACTCACGGCCGATGGGCCACTGGGCCACCACTGCTCTCGAAACCCATTACTTACCTTAAAACAATCTTCACTATTCTTAGTGAAAAACTTTTTTCAAAAAAATAAACAACCGACTTCCAAAAAAACACTAAAAAGTGAAAAATAACTTTAATTTCGAAAGTCGGTGACTTTGGATATGTATTTTAATTTTTTGTCACCGCCTTCTGAAATTAAAGTTATTTTTCACTTTTTAGTGTTTTTTTGGAAGTCGGTTGTTTATTTTTTTGAAAAAAGTTTTTTATTTTTCACTTTTTAGTGGTTCACATGTGCTTGCCCCTTCACAGCGTACCGGCGTGATGTTATGTTATTAACTGGTGTAAACAATTGACAGACATGAGATTTCAGCAATCCCTGTCCATTTGCTATCATTTATTGAGGAGTTCCGTTGCCTATCTCCGAAGTTCTTCATCAGATCTTCACCAAATTGAAATGGAACCACTCCGAGAAAGTACTCTTCCAAAAACTACACAAATTGCTTCAAGTGTGCCTATAAAATTTGAAGAGTTCTCTCTATTTCTCCAGGATCTCATCATCAGATCCTGACTTGATGATCATGGGACCACCTGGGAAGTATACCCTTTCGAACAAAAAAAAAATTATCCAAATCGGTCCAGCCATCTTCGAGTAATCGGGGAACATACATAAAAAAGAATAAAAAAAAAAAAAGGTTCCGACGAATTGAGAACCTCCTCCTTTTGGAAGTCGGTTAAAAACCAGTCTACCAGTAATCTGTTTCAACAATAAAATAATTGATTTAAAAAATCTAAAAAACAGGCTTTAAAACCGAACTTAAAAAGCAGAAAATAATTTTTAAAAAGCGTGGGGTGCTTTTTAGGTATTTTTATTATAAATTAATATCAAGCACCCCACGCTTTTTAAAAAATTTTCTGCTTTTTTAGTTTGGTTTTTCAAGCGTGTTTTTTTAGATTGTATTACCTATTATTTATTTTCTATTTTTTGGTTCTGCTAACTACAAAAGTGTGATTTTTCAGTTTTTTTTTTTTTGAAATTATTGAATTGTCATTAGTCCTCGATAAGTCTACAAAGTTTAAATAAAATATGACCGTTTGAAGCGGGTCAAAATCAAGTCCAAAGGAGTCGGTTGTAACCGACTCCTTTGGACTTGATTTTGACCCGCTGCGACATGCTTACAAACAAACATACAGGTGAAGCTAATAAAAGCTTGTTAAAAACCAAGTCTAATATCATTTTCAGTTTAAAGCTTTTAAAGTTGCCCTGATTGCTAGCCCGAGGTTGAGTTGAGTATCAAATTTAATTTCCCTTGTTGTTATAATGAAAATGCGGCCTTTCAGTCGCTTACCAGCTATAAAACAAAATTGTACACACAACTGCAGCTGTAGTTATATATTGTAGATAACTGTGAAGCCTTGAATTAATGTAGACTTAAAAATGATTAAATGACAAATTTTTGCCAGTGGCTTCGCCCGCGAAGAGCTCGGAAATTCTCCCACAGTAACGTACTGCCGGGATAAAAAGTATCTTCAAGATCATCATAATTTCAGCTGAAAGACGTCCACTGCTGGACATAGGCCTCCCCCATGCTCCTCCACTTCGACCGGTCTTGTGCTTCCCACATCCAGCGGATTTCCACGGCTTTCACAAGATCATCGGTCCACTTTGTGGGAGGCCTTCCCACTCTACGTCTTCCGGAACGCAGTCGCCATTCTAGAACCTTTCGGCCCCATCGGCCATCTGTTCTACAAGCAATGTGCCCTGCCCACTGCCGCTTAAGTTCGGAAATTCTTTGGGTCACCTTTGTTCTCCTGCGGATCTCTTCATTCCTGATAACATCGCCCTCTCCATTGCCCTTTGGGTGACTTTAAGCCTTCTGATAAGGCATATTGTGAGCGGCCACGTTTCTGTGCCATAGGTCATCACTGGCAATACACAATGGATAAAGACTTTCGTCTTGAGGCACTGCGGTATTTGGGACGAGAAGGTATTGCGAAACCTCCCGAACGCTGCCTAGCCATAAAAAGTATCCTATGTAAGGTTATAAACTGTATGCGTGCCAATTTTCATTTAAATCCATTTAGCTGTTTTGCGTGATTGAGTTACAAACGTCCGAACATACAAACTTTCACATTTATAATATTAGGAGGATTAAAACTGACGCTTTCAGGGATCGTGACGTGAGTTAAATTAATTAAAACTTGCTAATATCCAACAATATGTGTTGGATATTAGCAAGTTCTAATTAATTTAACTTGGCAGGGACAAGCTTAAACGCATCGTCCTATAATCTCTTAAAACAGGAACCTTTATACCTACAACAGGTAAGTCCTATGGGACATTCTATACATTCTGGAGAAGGTCAGAGCATCTTGTGCCCAATAGGAGTCTGAAAGAGCCTTAGCTGTTGAATTTCTAAATTAAAACCACCGACGTAGAACAGTATGGCATCAAATCAATAACTTAGAGGAATTTCATTATAGCTCAAAGATCTATCGAACTTGTATGGAATCTTCCTACAAATATAGGGAGAGGTTAGGAAAATTCAATACTACAGCAGATACCCTTCTACTCTCGGCACGAAGTTTGGATCTGTGAATGCATTCAATATCCGTAATATCCAATAACAAGATATACCCGATACAAACTATCTACTGGTTTCTCCGGCGTTGCCATGGTTACAGGATGTTATACAAGATATAACTTTCTTATACAGGGTGTGGCGTAAATAATGGATAACCCTGAAACTGCCGATTGGCCAGATTATCATCTATCATTTACCCCACTTATATCGCCATATGCCCATGGATGACCAAATTATTGATATTTATGATATACTCTTACAAAATCAGCTGCCATTTGTACAATTGGTGATTTTTTCTTGTTTTTTTTTTAATGTCACTCCTGAATTTTGTATTATTAGATCAGTATCAAGGTTTTTTATTACATTCTAAGAAAAAATTGCATAAAATACTAATTCTCATATTTTAACATTTTTTCTAAGGAATTATGCAATTTTGGGACCCTGTATTGAAAAAAAATCATACGTGGTCGATATACATATGTGGAGAAAATGATAGATAATAATGTAGACGATCGATAGTCTCAGGGTTATCCATTATTTCCGCCACAGCCAGTATACCTGTGTGCTTGAAGGTTATGATGTGTGTATTCCTGATACTAAGTTTTGAGAAACTAGGGAGCGAAGTTAAACGAAAACTTTGTTAAGAAAAGATAGAGTTGCCTGCCGGAAATTTAGCTTCTTTGAAAATGGTTTTGCCTGGAAGTAATTCTTCCAAACTGCCTTCTGTTATAACTGCTGTCCATTTTTACGGAAAACAGAAGTAACAATTAAGTTTTACTGAATAACACTGCTATACAGGGCGGCAGGGACCTCGCTGTGTATATTTTCATCTACAATACCTATCGAAAAAACCTCGAAAAATCCATAAAATGTTTCAAGAGATTAAATCTCTGTCGGCAACAAGGTACCTGAACACTCCGACGAACAACATAAAAATAAGTTTTCTACTCCACCAGTTGTAAATTATAACGATAAATCCCTTCTTTATCGTTTTTCTTTTGAAGGTAGAAAAAAAGTAATTCGGCCTTTTTACTACAAGATTCTTTTTGCCTAGAGCGGATACCGTTTTAAGTTTGTATGAGCTCACTTCGTTTCTTTTTATGAGAAAACTTGTCTGTACATTTTGAATTATTGTTTGTGAATATTTCTAACAATACACCCTAATTATGTTACACACTTTCAATCAGAATCTAGATCTTTTTGAAGGATATTGCTAATTCATTGCTTCATTGGTAGAAAAATGTTCTGGACGTAAAAAAACGCAATGAATGTCGTTGAACTGTCAAAATGAAAGCCATTCCTACTGTTAGTGATTTACGGTATTACCCCTCGGGACCTCTTTTAAAATACAGTTTAGCTACCCATTCAGGTACTCAAACTTTTGGTTCCAATTTCTATGGCATAACAATATACACAAAAATTAAAATAATAAAAATTAAAAGACTGAAAATCAGCGCTGCTGTAGGGGCTCGTGGCTAAGTAATAACAGCCTGGGTCTATCGATCAGGTTAAGCTATACTTGCCGCGGTTGGTCCGTGGATGGGTGACCATCTTTATATAATACCACGACCCCTCCGTGCCTCGTAATGCACGTTAAGCCGTTGGTCCCGGTTGTTCGTGGATCTTTGACAGTCGTTACATCGTCAGAAGCACGAAAGTCTGACAACCAGTATTACCAAGGCGTATAGTCTTACTCAGTTACTGGGTTGTGGAGGTCAGATAGGTAGTCGCTCCATGGATAATAATTATATTTGACCGATGCACTGGAAGCCGATCCCAACATAGTTGGGAAACGGCTAGACTATTGATTGATATTAATCAGCGCTGTGCCGTGGGTCCCCATGGCATATGCTCATGCTGAGTGGAAGCATTCTTGTCAATCAGGACCGACGTGCAGTTGTCGACCAGTTTTTTCTTTCTTTTAATTAGTACCTAGTTACCTGTTCAAGCGAATTTATCTTTCTAGATGATCTTGTCTGTGACAATACAATATTTTTTCTTTCGTTCCTTCTTCTATAAATTGCGTTAAAAAGGAAATATTTTTGGTTAAATCGAGCAGATAGTGGTGTTACTAAGGGGTTAACGGCTACCCAAGGGAGCTATTTCCTGGGCGGGCCTCCAAGGTCGACTGCGTATAATGGGCGAACTTAATGTACCTACTTGTGTTACACATATTAATATTGACATAGCTTTGCTTACACCCTGTCTGGTAGAAAAAATAAACGCCGAAAAGGTAACAAAGGCTTTTTAGAACATCTACTTCAATCAAGCCAGACAGTTGGTGACAACTTTGTCCTCTAGAGTAACTATACTATAATAATAATATAGCATAAATATAACACAAAGATTTTTTAGTCTTAAATACACACATAATCCGGCCTATAATGTTCCCACAGCTGGGACACAGACCACCTCTCGATGTGAGTGAGTGGGCCGTAATCTACCACCGTTATATACCGGCGGGAATATTTGTTTCTAGGACATGCCGATTTCCCCATGATGTTTTTCTTTACCGTTGTGAGAGCACTGGTGAATAAATAATTTACACAAAGTTAAGCGCCTCTCTGGATTTATACCCACGACTAGCGTTGCCAGGCGTCAGGATAAAGCCGGACACAGTCAGGCTTTTGGGTTGCGTGTACGGCCAAATATACGGCCGTCCGTATGGTGCCGGACGTAAAAGAATAGCACCATCCCATTTCTTCCCATGGATGTCGTAGTAGGCGACTAAGGGACTTACTAGAGAATGGCAGCGTTCTCTAAGCATTTGACCACAATACTGCGATCGCCAACCCGCCTGCCAAGCGTGGCGATTATGGCAAATATCCCCGTTTTGGGGGAGGCTTATGTCCAGCAGTGGACGTCATTCCGCTGATATGATAATAATGATGATGATCTACGGCCAAATTATATGGTGTCCGGCCTGTCCGGCTTTTGGTAGGCCTTTTAAACTTGATATTTTTGTTTTACATTTGCCATGTGTTGGTTTCCGCTCCGCTCGCCTAACCTTGTATCGATAGCGCAAGCGAGCGGAGTAGCACTGTCCATAATAAACAAGACTGATTCATAAAATTTTGTTGTTGTCTCATTAGAATTTAAGAAGGTTTTATGGTATATGATAAAAAAGACTTGTTTTTTTTTATTGTAGTGTTATACTAAGACTAAAAAAAATAAGGGTATCCGGCCTTTTTACCCAAATGTTCTACTAAACAGACTGGTCTGTCCGGCTTTTCAGTTTTAAGACCTAGCAACCCTACCCACGACTTACAACTCGTAAGTCGTGGCCGTTAACACTGGCCCTTACTTCAGCGTAGTAAACGTATGTTACTGTGGACATTCACTAGAAGCAGCTGCATTGCACATTGAAGTTATTTCTGGACAATACTCAATTGTCCAGAAATAACTTCAATTAATATTGTAAAGCCTATTGTTGTTTTATTGACTTAAGTCATATTAAGGTGATAGATAATAGGTAATACACTATTTTTCTATAATAATACAAAAGTTTATGGTTTTCCTAGTAGGTATCGAAGGTATAAATACCATAACGGAAAATGAACTCACGATAACGTTTACAAACATACATTACATTATGTTCAAAAACTAAAACCCGATGAGCGTTATTTTTCTGTGGTGTTCGTTTTTAAATTAGAAAGAAGCCGTTGCATTTGAAACCCAGCACGGCATTATAAAAAAAGAAGATATTTGTTGACTTTGTCCTCTAGATGACGCCATTTATATTCAACAACAAAATTGTTAAGAAAAAAAAAGACAGGACCCTACCCGTACTTAGCGCAGATACTTACCATAATGTTTTATTCCACCTCGAAAATTGCTATGTTTTTCTGCCAAAAACATTGTCTAACACATGTTTAGAACATAAGGCTCATAGAGCTTGCCAGGGAACCAGAAGAGCCTTGAAATGTTGGCACGAAGAGGTGTCGGAGAGGATTACGTTGGCAGCCAACTGCCCATCACATAGCTAAAGCGAACGAACAGCTAAAGTATTCGTGTGTAAAGGCTTTACATATCATTAAGCTGATGGTAAAGTAATCAAATTATATGTGGAAGTTTAGTTTGGCAGTTTGGTTTTTAATTAATCATATTTTGTTAGCTTTCAAGCACATGCGTGTATGTTAACGCACGCTTTTGGGCAAATGCTACCAAACTTTTATAACTAGACCATTATATAATAATGTACTCTGTGCTAGATTGTCATATCTTGAGAATAAATTTTGTCAGTTTTCCGTAATAGAACTGTCAAACGTCAATTTTATTCCACAGACAAATACAATACAAACAATACATCTTTAGACTTTGGTATAAGCTCACATGTACTATAGTGATTTTTCAATAGTCCGATAAGTTTTATCTGAGGAATAAATCTGAGTTTGGCATATTACTATTTATTACTATACAAAGCTGTCAAATCGACATGTTTATTCGTCAAATAAAAGTTAACCGATTGGATAAAAATCTGCCCTAAATGAACGAAATCAAATTCTTGGGTGAATTTGATTGGCACTGTTTCTGTTTCGTCGCCATAAAGTTAATCAACTTTTCATCCTAGTCCCATGATTTGCAGTCAAATATTAAATTTCCCCAAAGGTTAATTGTGACTCAATTAAGAAAACATAAAAGCGTAAATAAACAAACATGGTACTTCATTAAAATATCCATTAACTCTCGATAGCTTTATTAGCCGGTAACAGAGTATACGCGACACGGAAGGGAAGCCACTCAGGAATTTGACCACGTTTTTGTTTATTTTCCACAATGTTTGTATTACCAAGCGTTTATGAGGTGACCTTTTTATTTTATTTGCCTTTAACACGACCTCCGGCTGTTGGCTGGAACCACAGAGTACGGATATAAAAACTTGGGTGTAAAAAACATGTACGTAGGTTTTTTTAAATTGAAAAAGCTCGTGTTACTATTTTGCCATGATACCGTCAACGATGAGAGGGTTTCGTGGCTAACTAATAACAGCCGCACGGGTCGATCGATCAGGCTAAGGTACGCTTGCTGTGGGTGGTCCGTGGATGGGTGACCAACTTAACATACCAATACCCATGCTTTGCTGTCATTCGTGGATCATTATGGGTCGTCAGAAGCCCGAAAGTCTGACAACCAGGATTAACAAGGTACCCAGTTGGGTGGTGGAGGTCCGATAGGCTGTCGCTTGTATAATACTGGTATTCAGCTGCATCCGACCCTAACATAGTTTGGAAAAGGTTAAGCAGATGATGACAGTCAACGATGGTGCCCAAGCAGTAACTTACCTATTCCTTAACCATGCCTGAAGACTCAGGTTTAACTGCATCTGTCCAATCTATGAACTGCCTCAATACCTACGTCTTACATTACAGTCGGGCACCGTGACTTAAATCACGTACCTGGCTAAATTCGTCATATAAACATAATAAGTACCTCCTTGACAAAATCATGACTTGTGAGTAGCATAATATGGGCTACATTATAACTAACGTCTGCGTGGCTTAGGCGGAGCACCGGCGTGTCCATCATGACCATCGAAGTCGGCGATCACTCGCGTCCAGCCCTGGTCCAGGCCATGGTTCGGAGCGAGAGTGCATGGGTAGCCATCACCTCCTTCTGCGAAGCAGTAATGCTCGCGAAGAGGGAGGCGGCGCACTTAAGGGAGAGGCAGTATATGCGCCCTCACGGCCCTAGTCGCCGCAGGAGACGCCCTGGGCGTCGGCAATCCCAGGCTGATTCCCGGCCACCGTAGGCGCGGGCTTGCGGACGGCGAGTAATAGGTAGCTCGCTGTCCGGTAAGGACCAAGCTCGATTGGCGCGTTGCGTTCCACGCGCGCGTCAAAGAGATGTCATTATCAACTGATGGGGTCCCCAAGGGCCGATACCTGCCAGGGGTGCGGGTTGTTCGAAAGATATACCGCGGCCTCTGGCACACGGGCAACTGAAGGAACACGGGTGGGTTTTAGTCAGTAAAAGTCTGACACGCCCTCCTGCTCCACTCAGAGCGGGAGAAGTTATTTGATGATTTCCCACCCAAACAAAAACAACCCGTAGTCTGGATTTGTCCCCAGTTAATACCAATAGGCTCGCCCCCTATTACATGGGTCTTAAACATAACTAGTGAAATATGTGTGTACAACCTCTGGGTACAACCTCTGCCTAATCCTTCAGGGAGTACAGGCGTGATGTTATGCTATGTTAGGATTGCGTGTTGATGATCCACGAGGCTTGACTATAACAAATCAAAGACAATCAAATACGATTTTCCCTCGCAATCTGATTGTCGTCTAAAACGAGGAATCAAACAACCTATCGCAGTACACTGCTGGACTTAGGCATCTCTCCGGCTGCGCCACAACACTTTATATTCCGCCTTCCGCATCCAGTCTGTCCCAGCCACCTTTTTAAGGTCGTCGGTCCATCTAGCTGGGGGCGTCCCACACTACGTTTGCCAATACGCGGTCTCCACTCCAGGATTTTTCTACTCCACCGTCCATCGGTCCTTCGAAAAACATGGCCAGCCCAATGCCACTTCAGCTTGCTCACTCTAAAAGCTATGTCGGTGACTCCGGTTCAAAGAAACTCCGAGCATAGTCCGCTCCATAGCGCGCTGAGCGACCTTAAATATGTGGACCAGCCCAACTGTCAGTGTCCACGTTTCGGCACCGTATATCATCACGGGCAGGACGCACTGGTTGAAGACCTTAGTCTTCAAGAATGGCGGAATAGCACTGCGAAAGCGAGGAATAAACAGAACAAGATCGTCATAATGTTACACTGGCTACCGCAAAACATCCGTCTCATAGGTAAACAATTTATAGGGTAACCCAGGTCCCATACCAGACAGGATTGATAATAATAACATGCATTTAATTAGAGCAACAACAGGTGCTAAGGAAATCTTCGTGATTTTTTCCTACTCGTAACACTTCAACGCTAAGGCGCTCGATTTATTGTCTAAATGAAAGGATTTTCAATCAATACAGATCATAGCAGTACAAATCAGGGATCGAAACATTATTACCTAATGTGTCATTATGCCTTTATTATAAAGGCAAAATGACACATTAACCAAATTTGTACAGAAAGTTGTACATAATGACATGTCATGCGTGTCCAAAATACATTTCGAGAATTCCACAAATTCTTTGTCACTACAACCACAATATTTAATTTCCCCGAACATATAAAATTACCTTCAGACATCATATATTTAACCGTAACACGAAAACCACAGACAGTAGATGGCGTTTTGTACGTATCTCTACCTACTTTCCTGTTTGCGCCCAATGCTGCGTATGCGCATGCGATTGTTATTCAAATACGTGTGTCATTACACGAGCACAATACACGCGGCCGATCCAAGGAACGATCGTATCGGCTTTCGAGGGGTTAACGGATTCTGTAATTAGAATACGACTATGTATTGCACGATTGCACGTATCTGTGTATTTGACGAAAATGGTACTGAATAAGGATCATTTTCAGCTGATGGAATTCGTGCCCCGAGCCCCAAGAAACAGGTTAACTGTCAAGTTTGGGCTCAGTGGAAAATACCTAATGTTTTAAATTATCATATCATCATCATAATTAGCCTATATTGTTCCCACTGCTGGAACTCAGGCCTCTGTGTGAGAGGCAATGGGCCGTAATCCACCACGCGGGCCCAGTGCGGGTTGGTAGATGTCACAAGTCTTCGTATTTTTGGTTCTAGGACATGCCGGTTTCCTCACGATGCTTTCGTTCACCGTATTGAGAGCCAGTGGTGATGAAATAATTTACACAAAGTAAATCGCCTGTCGGGGTTCGAACTTACGACTTACAACTCGTAAATCACGGCCGTTACCACTTGGCCACCACTGCTCCTATTCAATTATCCTATACAATATATGAATTATACAGGGTTATTGGAAAAACACCGACAAGTAAGCAGCGACAAGCGACAAACATTATGAACAACTTTTACTATGGGACCAAACTTGAAATCGCGAAAAAAAAATCAGCTGTTCCCTACATTTTGATGAGTTATACGAACATAAACGTAAGGAACAGCTGATTTTTTTTCACGATTTCAGGTTTGGTCCCATAGTCAAAAGTAGATATTAAAAGTAGGTTATTACCTCCTGGAAGTGAATCCATTGAAAAAACAAATAGTTCACGAAGAAAATTATAGAAATCGTAGTAATCAAAAGCAACACTTTCACTCTTAAACACATCCGCTGTTGATCAAGTCGAATTTTGGCCTGAGACCCAGGCGAGTAGGTGCCAAAAGATTCGCGCCGCTTGCGCAGGTAGCATATTTTATTTATCAGACTTGTCGGTAATACCGGTTTTTATTTGTTTGGAGTACTTTTAAGTTTTTAGGTTTTGTGCGGCTTTTATTGATTTTTGGCCAGTGTGCAACATCACCAAAGCATCTATGCATTCTCTATTCACGGCGGACAGAGCTCAGGCGGGATCTCATGGCGACGTGGAGAGTGCGATTGTCGCAACACAGTGCTGGGCACGCCACAATTGCGGCGGTAAGTCCCCTCTTTGAGGAGTGGCTTGAGAGGCGGCATGGCGTCCTCACCTTCTGCCTGACACAGGTCCTCACCGGGCACGGCTGTTTTGGGAGGTTCCTGTTTTGGATAAGGCGGGAGGAAACGCCCGGGTGTTTCCATTGCTAAGATCGCCTTGAGGACACGGTGGAGCATACGGTGGAGGTCAGCCCGGCTTGGGCGGAGCACCGCCGTGTCCTCATGGAGGCGATCGGCGGCGGCGATCTCTCGCGTTCCTTCAGCGAAGCAGTGATGCTCGCGAAGAGGGAGGCGGCACGTGAGGGAGAGGCAGTACATGCGCCCTCACGGCTGTAGCCTTCGCAGGAGACGCCCAGGGCGTCGGGAATCCCAGGCTGATTTCCGGCCACCGTAGGCGCGGGCTTGCGGACGGCGAGTAATGGGTAGCTCGCTGTCCGCTAAGCACCAAGCCTGGGTCGACGGCGCGTTGTGCTCCACGCGCGCCACAAAGAGATGTCAGCACCAACAGATGGGGCCCGCAAGGGCCGATGCCAGGGGTGCGGGTTGTTCGAAAGAGATACCGCGGCCCCTGGCACACAGGCAACTGAGGGAACACGGGTGGGTTTTAGTCAGTAAAAGTCTGACACGCCCTTCCGCTCCACCCAGAGCGGGAGAAGTTATTTGATGATTTCCCACCCAAAAAAAAAAAAAAAAAATGCATTCTCTATTCATTTATGTCACTACATCTTCTTTTAAACCACACCGTTCGTAGGCCAGCAAGTGTAAACCGGGAATATGTACTTGCCTACAACGAATCTAATCACTTGTGACTTGATTTCTATTCCTACAACTTCGATGTAAATTGAAATTATTAAGTTAATGTTCAAAACTACCCATGTAAAACTAAGCTTCTCGTAAGTGTCGGCTTTAATTCTGCCGCAGCATGACCTCTTATGCCGTGAATGCGGCATGCCGTGGTGCCGGTGGCTTTGTGCCGGCTATTCCGGCTTCCAGATTACGCGATTGTATTCCATTGGGCTATAAGTTTATAAGCTCTTGTGCAGTTAGACAACTTCCAAAGTCGGCTTGTTTCGTAGCCAGCCATCGATGTACCTACCTAATCTCGGATGATCGGAGTCCATAGCTTAACGGACTTTTTGTCGGTCTATTCTGTTCATATTTTTATCGTGAAAACTTAAGTGAAGTGAACTGTCATTCCATCCACTGACATATGACATCATGGAGAAGAGACGGAAATAAACTCTACGGTTACTCTTTAAAAGTAATTGGCTTTTTAGCTTTTTACTATGTTTTCCTATAACAGTGTTAATAGGTATGGGGGCAGTGTACCTTATCAACAAGTACCAGGTCCTTCATAAAATATAAAATGGTCTACAAATCTAGAGTCTACAAAGTGTACAACGTTTCACATTCACAAAATATAAAAAATCGACATATTTTAAAAGTTACACAAAATACAAAAACCTATTTATAGCAAGCGGCAACAATGATTGACATTACAACCACTAATAAAGACTTGAAATTAAAATTGTAGGGAGGTACATAAATAGTGTCAAATAATGAGAAGATAGGCAGTACATGCGCCCTCACGGTCTTAGTCGCCGCAGGAGACGCCCTGGGGGTCGGGAATCCCAGGCTGATTCCCGGCCACCGTAGGCGCCGGCTTGCGGATGGCGAGTAATGGGTAGCTCGCTGTCCGGTAAGGATCAAGCCTGGGTCGACGGCGCGTTATGTTCCACGCGCGCCTCAAAGAGATGTTAGCACCAATTGATGAGGCCCGCAAGGGCCGATCCCTGTCAGGGGTGCGGGTTGTTTGAAAGAGATACCGCGGCCCCTGGCACACAGATAACTGAGGGAACACGGGTTTTTTTTTCGGGTTTTAGTCAGTAAAAGTCTGACGCGCCCTCCTGCTCCACCCAGAGCGAGATAAGTTATTTGATGATTTCCCACCCAAATAAAAAAAATTAGAAGAATATGTCAAAGATAGAAGTAGAAGATATTGATAGGTCACTTCAAGCTCCCTTCACATAAGTGTTAAAAATATAATTTGAATAATATTAAGTTTTGTGCGATTTTTACGGAATATAGATCGACTGGTTTCAGTAATTTCACTTGATGAATTAGTTAGTCAGCCAGAGTCAGAGAATTGGATACTCACTCACTCCGTCTTCCATTAAGTTTTGGAGATCGGAAAATTGCTGATATTTTTTACTTTAATTTGAAGATGATTTAATGTCATATTCAGCAGTAAGTGCACGGTTTCGTGAGAAATTTCATTATCATAAATTAAATATATCTACAATCTAGACTGAAAAGTAGACTTTCTGGGGCTCTGATAAAAATCGGGGCTTTATTGGGGACAGAGGTCTGTGAACACATTTAATGTAACTCATAAATAAAGGGTAGGTACTGCTGTTAATGAGGTTGCTAACCTCTGGTTATGTAACCGTAATAAGGCTTTTTCGATACGGCCTAAATGGATCGTGGGCCTTTTGCTGTACCTTAAATTATATTTGCCGATACTTATTGGACTTTAGTACAAGGAAAATGAACAAACTAAATGATTGCTTATCAACGAAAGGGTAACCTTATCTGTAATTAATTATGATTTTAATCTAACAATCACAACATAACATCACGCCTGGTGTCCCACTTTTCGCCAGTTATGTTTGAGTCCCATGTAATAGGGGCGACCCTATTGCTAAGTTATGTTTAAGTCCCATGTGTTAGGGGCGAGCCTCAATAGGCTCAATGGGATTTAAACATAACTTGGCAATCCAATTTATATATAAATTCCATGCAACAGAGGAGGAGCCTATTCCATCAATCGGGCACAAATCCAGTTTCCGGGCTGCTACTGAGAAATTTCAGATTGTAAAGCCAATAACACTGCCCGACCTGGAAATCGAATCCTAGACCTCACGTTCAGCAGTAGCACTTGCGACTAGACCAGCAAAGAAGTCCAAAAATGTGAAAAATAAACGTGTAATATGAAAGAGAGGGTGGAGCTTAGTAGAATTTAGATTTCAGGCCATCTGGCTAGATTGGCTATGCCGATTGTATGTAGATCCACATGACAAACAAACTCGATACTTTTTAGGAAGCATAAATCAACTGATATGAGTATACTGGTGTTCTGCAACCACATCACGTTCCTGTGCGTGATAGATGTTAGGTATACCTAGATTTTATTAGACAGTTCAGTTCATGCGGTGTGTCTCAATAGTTATTGGATAACGTTATCAATATACAAGAATAAACTGGGCAGGTAAATTAAAACTAAAGAGAAACTTTACCACGAATAATATCATCAGAGCTGAATTTTGCATTTCTTGGTTGGCTTTACTACTCTTATCTTTTTCTAGCCGATTCTATGTAGAACAGTAGACTACACAATATGTAGCTTGAATTGTAAAGCTTTCACGAACAAAAGCTTTTCTAATACGGCGGCCGATTTATTCACAGCTCGGTGGTACGGTGTTATTAAAAACCCATGATACTACTTATGTACATATCTTACGCTTTTTAACTGTCTTAAAAAAAGAAGGAGGTGCCCAATTCGGTTGCTTTTTTATGTCTGTGACCTCAGAACTCCGTCAGTTATTAACTGATTTGAAAAATTCTTCTTTTGTTTGAAAGCGTTTACTTATACAGTACTGTATAAGTAAACCCTGAAAAGAAAAATTTTACCTCATATGGTAAAGTTCGATTAGTGGTTTTTGAGTTAGCTTCAATAATACGTATATTTCCACGTAGTGTATTGATGATGTTCAAACTTCCTGTCACTGTCATTTAATGTACTAAATAAAAGCTTACTAACAAAAAATAACTTTAATTTCGGAATTCGGTGGCAAAAATCCAAAATACCAAAACCAATGTTATTTTTAATTTTATAGTGTATTTTTCGGAAGTCGGTTGTTTTGTTTGATCAACGAACCATAATTTATTGCTGTCACAGTTGTTAAAGAAACTATCCTGTAATCGTAAAAAAATAGCACTACACCTATGACAATGTTGGGCACGCCACAATTGCGGCGGTAAGTCCCTTCTTTGAGGAGTGGATTAAGAGGCGCCACAGCGTCTTCACCTTCCACCTGACGCAGCTCCTCACCGGACACGGCTGTTTCGGGAGGTTCCTGTTTCGCATTAGGCGGGAGGAAACGCCCGGGTGTTTCCACTGCGTAGATCGCCCTGAGGACACGGTGGAGCATACGGTGGAGGTCTGCCCGGCTTGGGCGGAGCACCGCCGTGTCCTTGTGGAGGCGATCGGCGACGGCGATCTCTCGCGTCCGGCGTGGTCCAGGCCATGGTACGGAGTGAGAGTGCATGGGTAGCCTTCACCTCCTTCTGCGAAACAGTAATGCTCGCGAAGAGGGAGGCGGCGCATGTGAGGGAGAGGTTGTATATGCGCCCCCACGGCCCTAGTCGCCGCAGGAGACGCCCTGGGTATCGGAAATCCCAGGCTGATTCCCGGCCACCATAGGCGCGGGCTTGCAGATGGCGAGTAATAGGTAGCTCGCTGTCCGGTAAGGAACAAGCTTAGGTCGACGGCGCATTGTGTTCCTCAAAAATATGTCAGCATCAAGTGGTGGGGTCAGCAAGGGCCGATGCCAGGGGTGCGGGTTGTTCGAAAGAGATACCGTTGCCGCTGGCACACAGGCAACTGAAGGAACACGGGTGAGTTTTAGTCAGTAAAAGTCTGACACGCCCTCCCGTTCCACGCGGGAGAAGTTATTTGATGATTTCCCAACCTCATATAAAGAAAAAAGCCTATGTCAATGTAGATGCGCATCAAAGCTTTAAAAGGCACACTGCAGAACATTACACACAGTAAATATAAGGCTTCAATCACTGTAAAGATCCTTGTAATCTGAACTTGACCGAAAAAAGCTCCAATCCACCTCGTACCGGTAATCTAGCCGGGCCGAAACCCATTACCATTGGGATAGCAGGGTAAGTTACGCAAGCCGTAATCAAGATGACCGCCCCAAGGTCTAGGCCAGCTCAATCAGAACATTGACATTGAACGGGGCGCGTTTAGAACTTGACTTTGTGCCCATAATACTGGCTAGGTAGAATACAGTGGGTTCAGTTTGGTCAGCCCTGAAAAGTGCCATCTTTGGTAGGTGTAAGGTAACATTATAGAGCTTTATTTAGGCAACTGAAGTAACGACAGTTTCCTTTATTCATGTGTAACATCTTTCCTCTCGGATTCTTGCAATCTGTGGGATTTCGTGAAAAGGGACGGAAGTGTGTAACAGGAAGCCGGGGAAGCGCGCGCTATTAGATTTGACGAATGAGCATGCGTGGTGGTAAAGTTTTCCGTCAGTTGGTACCATACCAACTCATTTTCCGAGAGGTTGGATACGAAGGTGAGATGTCAGATGTTACACATCATATGCGACTCTTGTAAGGCTCGCTCGTTTTTTTTTACTGTATTCTTCTAACAAGTCGTGCTACCAATGGGATGTACTAACGGCTAAAATGATGAACTTCCTATACAAATTTAATCCACTACTTAACTCCCTCAGGGCATGAATTTTCAAAACTCCTTACTTAGCTCACCTTCGTTATCTAAGGAATTCTTGTAGCATGCTTCTAGACCGCTGCGGTATAGGCTGTGCGTCGGTTTTCAGAGAAAAAAATTAGATTTAACTAGCAGTTTGCGCAATAGTATCCTATTTTTGTTATTTGAGCCGCTCTGCTGCGCTCGTTTTCTCTAGCACATACTACTCACGCATTCATAAAATGATATAACAACATAGTCCTGTCTGCGTTCCCTCCTATAACCTAGGTCATAAGAAAGTTTCACACACCTCATAAACTCAGGCAGACGACCGCATATGTGTCATCCCCTTTATGGCAGCTCTAAACTACTGTAAATGACTCCACACTGGCATGGGTAGAAAGTTTGGCACCCCTCCAATCTTCAAGGCTTGTGGAGCACGCTATACGGTAATATTCGCTTATCAGTTTCCGGCGGAAAGTGCTATATGGGCGCGCCATTTTTATAAATTTACACGGAGAATATTAGTCGCTTAGTCATCAGTTTGACTTTAAGTTCAAGCTGCAAGGCTATTGTTGTCTTCAACTTTCGGCCTTAGTTAGTCGTTGTAGGTTTACAAATTGTTTGTATTTTTTTTTTGTTGAAATTACCTACTTAGTCACTGTTACCAAGGTTAGTCATTGTTTGATTGAGTATTTAGAATTTTAATTAAGACTTGTGACTCATGTGGTTTACAAACAGGTGTCGAATAGACTTTGTAAATATTACCAGCTGTTGTTATGCTATATTCTAATTGATCATTATGGTATGATTTAATCTAGAGAGGTGAGTGGCTTTTATATTCAATCCGAAGATAGATAGCGTGGTGTCCTCCATCATACTGTAGTTTTCCTATGATTTACAAATCATATAAACCAAACAGTTTTATGATTTAAAAATCGTATGTGCGACTTGCAACAAAACTTTCCAGAGAAAAATCCAGAATTCTTTGATCCCAATCAAAGAAAGGACAATATTGAAGTTCAATATCAGAAAATTACTCTTAAACGATATCCATTTTCCCTTTCTACAGTCCGGATATTTGAATGTAAAATAACAGGTTAATTAAACTTTCAGCTGGCCAAATTCGGAATGCGATTCATTTCAATCAGTCGGGTGCTGTGAACGCTTCGAATTTTATCGATAATTGTGATCTGATTCAAAAGAATTGAAAGTTAGCTTAAATTCGACGGTAGGCAAGTGCTTTTGTAACAGAATAAAGTTATAAAGAACAATAGCAGGCTTGACAATAGGAGTCTTGATCAAAATTCAGTGCAAAGTAAGATATTAGTTTGGTAGTTTGATTTAATATTAAGATTTGGAGAGTGGGTAGATATAGGAATTTGTAAATTCTTCTCATTACAAAAAGAAAACCATTAAACGCTCGAATAATACGCAAACAGACAAACAAAGGCTAAAATAAAATCGGTAGCTTCAACAATGCACCAAAATTTTCATGCAAATCATGCACTTCCAAGGAACCGTTATAAAACCACTTTGAAACTGAATTTGAAGAAGTTTCGACGAGTAATCTGATAATCTGCATGCAAACTGCTGAAAATGGAGCAGACTTAGTCATAAGACCTTACACTCACTACCTAACTTTGAAGTAGTTTCTAAATTTACTAACATTTGTCTTTTATGAGTTTTATAATAAGAATCCGAGTGCTGCCGAACGTAAGAGAATAGCACCATCCCATTTCTTCTCGTGGGTGTCCTAGAAGGCGACTAAAGGACTTACTAGAGAATAGGCAGCAGCGTTCTCTATGCATTTGACCACCATACTGCGATCGCCAACCCGTCTGCAAAGCGTGGCGATTATGGCAAATACCCCCTTGTGGGAGAGGCTTATGTCCAGCAGTGGACGTCTTTCGGCTGATATGATGATGATGATGATAAGAATAATGTTGAAAACGCCTTTAATTGTGGTTCCTTGCTTTTAATCATCTTACCTCATTATCTTATCTTATCGAGGGTTTGCAGTCTATTAAAATAGTCACAAATTCAGCCGTTAAGGCGTAAAAAGGTAACAGGTACCTAGATTATCATCATCATATCAGCCGAAAGACATCCACAAAAAAGGGGGGGGGATTTGCCATTATCGCCACGCTTGGCAGGCGGGTTGGCGATCGCAGTATGGTGGTCAAATGTATAGAGAACGCTGCTGCCCATTCTCTAGTAAGTCCCTTAGTCGCCTTCTACGACACCCACGGGAAGAAATGGGATGGTGCTATTCTTTTACGTCCGGCACCACACGGAACAACAGATACCTAGATAGACAGGCAAAGCTACTGTCGCATTTATTAATATTAACATAGTATGGATTTTGTTAAGCTTTTATACATGATTATTCATCATACCTATTATGTTACAAACAAATCAGCTGGATATCACTAAAAGCCGGTGTTGTCACGGGGATTAGTGATTCTTGTCAGTGTCCGTGACACCACCGGAGGTATCAAACTTAGTGGCGTCACGGGGAATGACTGAATTTATTCGCATTTCTATCGCATTCCACTGCTGGACGGAATCCCGGGGATTGTGGGACAATTCCCGGGTTTCCGTCTTCAGTGTCCTGATCGTCCCAGCCGGTTTCGGTTACGTTCGAAGTAGTTTCTGTATGTTGCTTCTTGACTAATTATCCATCGCCTAATTGGTAATAAGTTTCAAATAATGAAACCATTTAGACTGAAAGCGATTTTGATTCCCATTACTTTAATGGGAATCAAAATCGCATTCGCATTTTCTCATGTTACTTTAACATGAGAACGACAAATATCATTAAACGATAATAATGCGTTCGCAATCAAATCGATAGCTTAGCCCGTCCTTGGTTGTATTTTTGACAATGAACTTTGAATAATACAAGTAAGTAACTAAGTAAGGGTGGAATGACTACGTGAAAAAGTTAAAGCAACTAATGGACCTACTGTGAGCCATAGAACATAGTCGTCATTTTCTGAAAAATAAATGAAAACGTAAACATTAGCAAAATGAAAGACATATTTGGCAAAACAACGATAACGATGAATTACCAAATAACCAACAAGTTGCTTTTGTGTGGTGAACTAAACAAGTAACAGATGTAACATATCCGAATATCCAACACTCATCATTTCAGCCGAAAGACGTCCACTGCTAGACATAGGCCTCACCCAGGCTCCTCCACTTCGATCGGTCTTGTGCTTCCCACATCCAGCGGATTCCCGCGGCCTTCACAGGGTCATCGGTCCACATTGTGGGAGGACCAACACTAATCACCAACACTATCTTAATACAATTCTAAGAAGTTGTTAATCCCCAACCCATTAAAACACGTATCGGAATCCATGCAAGTCCAATACTACTGTTAGTCCAAAACAGAGCCCGTTTATACGATCTACTAGGACACTCAGCTGGCATCCCGCAGCTGTAAGGGTTACCGATACAAAATATTGATTCGGTTTTGGCAACACTTCAAATAGTTGTTTCTACACCAAATCGGTCGTTTTGATTTTCGAGTACGTGTTCACTTGCTACAACTACTTGCACTAGCATATTATTTTAGTTAAGTTTCACATCTATTGCTATTGTAATAACCTGCTTACGTTTGAATTTATCCTTCATTTCTTGGACCTTTGTTTTAAGTATTGCACAACATCGGATTTTCTTCACTTCATCTGTTATTATTGTGCATTCAAACACGCTTATTATTATTAACATCGATGAGGTCATGAAATAAATTCTTAATTATTACGTAAAAATTGGTCAGTCTATTTTTGTTGCGATATAATTTTCATGTTTGTTTGACGGCGACATATATGTATATCAATTTGTTTACTGATGTACGAGCTAATTGTAAGAATTAACGTCTGTTGGTTTTAGCAGCTGTATGTTGCTAACATGAAGCTGGTCTAAGGTCAACCTGAATGTCGAATTGATGTACAGTACATTGATGTTAATATAGTGGAAAGTTTAAGAAGGAGACCGTAATTTGAGCGGCAGTGTCGAAGATAAACTTTTTCTGAAATCCGATGTCCCTAATAGCCTACACATAACCTTATAAAGTGAAAATTGACAATTTATATCAAGCAGTCTCCAACGAAAAACCTTTCTATAAATAGATTCGGGACCATCATGTAACAGGCCATTCACAAGTCGGAGCTCACCTGCTCAAGCAAGGCTGTCTGAACCCTCCTCCCTTCGGACACGATCACAATTTCCGACGACGATTTGTCTGGTACCGTGTCGCGTGGGTTGCCATAGTAACCGACGACAAAGAGATAAGCTTTCTTGTTTACAGACACCTAAGTTTAGCTGGGTGGTTGATTGAGTTTTTAGATACAGTAAGTTCGGTACTATTGAGATAATATTTTAAACCAGTTGACTGAAGTCTTCAATGCCCACGAAGTTTAGGAGCTGGAATGAATTGATGGAAGCATTTGGTAATATAATATTACGTATTGTTATTGCTTAATCATTATAATTCTTTACATTTTCCTCATTGGCACTAAAATAAATGTGTCGCTATGGAATTAAAACCAAAAATTAATTGAAATTTGTCAACAATACATAAAATACGTTAGTCAATGTAATTAGTTAACTGAACAAGTAATATAATATCGATAAGTATTTATGTATATTCCCGATTACCCGACAATCACTAAATTGCACCTCATGAACAATGCACATAAAGTAATATCACATGATAATATTCTCGTTGATGTAGATAGATAAACAGAAGAAATGAAAGCAAGCAGCCCACAATGCAATGTCCTAGTTAACAGAGATTCAATTGAATTCACTATTGTTCATTGCACAGAATTGAAATAGATTCCTCTAGGCATTTGTAAACAGTCGAGGTGACAGATGTGGGCAGATGCGATACTGCATAAATAAATATCTACACGAATATAACCACGGTTCTAGCAGAATCGTTTGATGTAGTATTTTAATTGCATTAGCTTTGGTAGATCGTTCATCATTAGCTAATCTAATTTTGTCTATCGAGGTCACCATTTTGTTTTAGAATAAATTATCGATCTCTTGATCATCGCTCGCTTTCAATTTATTAGTCCAGATTTTGGTTCGCGAGTAATTACAAATAATCATGAGCTATTGAACGGTGAAATTGCAAAAAGTTTATTCTTATGAGCACGGAATATTGGAATGCTCTAGTAATTGCGCAGTATTGCATATCTGTAAATCGTTTACGTTAAATGCTTTTCTTTTATCGTTGCCATGTTGGAAATTGTTTTCGTATTTTCTTTCGTCTGTACCATTCTTTCATTTGCGTGTTATAGGTTTTTAAATTCTTGTCTAGGTTCTAAATTATTAATAACAATCTACCTTTTTCTTCACTTTATTATTAGAAAATAAAATACACAAATAAACCGTGATTCATTAACCGACTCATACTTACACGATTGGTTTCCTTGTCAACAGCAATGGAAGGTGGCGCGTGGTGCGCCCGCGACATCTCGCTGCGCGCGCAGAAGAAGTTCTTATCGCGCGTCGGCGGCGCTGCCAGTGCGCGTGCGCTCGTACTGGACGAGCATGCTGCCAAACTACTGGATCAGGTATTACTTCGTCTAATGTACTTAAAATCAGTGCTACCCAAGAGATATCCTATAGCGAAACTGTTCCCTTTCATTAGAGACCGCAAAAACTAGCTTATTACGCATTTCTCGTCAAACCTACTTCTGGAGTAACTGTAAGCCAAGGATCCAAATTCTTCATAATTATGTAAGTTACTACAGAGTAGGTACTTATCGCAGTTCTAAAACAGCAATTACAGATTTGAATTCCCCAACTGCCTTTTATCACAGATTCCGTCTGCAGCTAGCCATAGACCTCGCCCGTGGTGCCACTCGGTTTCCCGCCTTCACACCCAGTGTACCTTACTTATATCCAACCTTCTCACTTCCAGTTCCTGACAGTACTCCGCGAGCGCGTGGAGAAGCGTGAAGCAGAGAAGCTGGTGAAGCACGTGATCAAGTCAGCGGTTAAGCTGGGCGTGCTGCGTCGCCATGGACAGCTGTCGGCGGCTGACGAGCGAGCACTGGCTGCTTTCCGCTCCAAGTTCCATGTAAGTATTGACAAAAACTAAGTTCGTGGTTGACGTGATGCCGATTCATTTGTTCACTGTCTAACTAAAAGAAGAGTATTGCTATCTCTTATTGACAGACCGCGAAAGAAAAAGACAAGTGACGGTTTAGAACTGTCAAACAAAATTATTTCTCGATTGCATGATTGCCTTAAATTTGCCAACCTGAATGATGATGAATTTAGTTCGTCGTAGTTGCGTCGACGAAAATCTTAGTTCAACTAAGTACGTTTTGGTTGGTTTTCTGACTACCCTCACTTACAACATTGTTGTGACTTGTGTATGCAAGATGGGCTGTGTGTTTTAAAGGATCTGGGTTGGAGTGTAATTGTAATGATTTTCTTAACGAATCGATTCCTCAATTTACTTTAACAATGTTACCAATACTTACGCTTTGCTAACTTCTCCATTTTCCAGACTGTGCTGATGGCCGTGGTGTCCTTCTGCGAGGTTGACTTCTCATACGACCGCGGATTCCTACAGGATGCCCTGCGCGACTCTCACCAGTCCCTCAAGTAAGTAATTATTTAAAAGCTTTATGTTAGTTGATTTGGAATTTTAATGGATGTTTTGAAAACCGTCGAATGTATTATTAATACTGTTTTTGAATGAATTATTCCAGAGCTGTAGTAGAGCGACATCTTACAGACAAGTCTGTGTCTAGACTCGCCGGTGTGTTCGCCATCGCGTCTCGAGGTGAGCTTCTCGACTCACTATTCGCCGGCCAGGTCGACGAGGACGTGCTCAAACTATCCAAGATGCTGCGCAAAGAACTGGACAGAGGCCTTCTATAATCTCACAATGTCACACATCCTGTGCCGTCCTTAACCAAAGCTAGACGTACCAACGTATTTGGACGATTTTCCTCTGACGAGGCTTCATGTCGTCGGGACAGACGTCCCTGAAACTCGACTATGGGAACACTTACAATATCGTTATCTCCACAAATGGAGATTTGATTTTTTATAATTAACAATATTTCTAGTTAGATTGTATGTACATACAATTTGCACAGTCGGTGGTCCGATTATGTGCCGGCTTTGAGTTTTGATTGTTTAAAAGTGCAATTAAAATTCGATGAAGAATTGAAATAATAATTAAACTTTATGAACAACTTTCATAATTGCGGATCGTCGATTAAACGATTTGGCATGAGAATGTAAAGTAGGTACTTTATTACATTTTTAATTTAACCAGAAAACGCGAATTGATAAAATATGACAGAAATAGCATCGTTCGAATCAGAGCCGGCACTGCGATGTAGGGCATTATCGCTTTAGCATTCGTTTTACTAACTGCACAAAAAATGTTTCATAAAAATGGCATTGAAAAGCTCTCTCAAATCTACATGGCAAAGACGAACGCCAATTTGGAATCACGAATTCCAAATATGGCGTTCGTGGCAATTTACAAGACTTCTATGAATACTCAGTGAGTTTATGTTGAAATATGTATGTATTGTCATTCAATTAAATCATGTATGTCCAATAAAAGCGCGTACCTAAAATATTTTATTGGCATTACGTTTGGATCTCACTGCGGGCTATCACCAAATGCCATTGTTTTAATATTGTACGCTGGATCGTGTTAACATCCACAGTTATTGATTACTAAGCATGAAACTAGAAGTTAATGATTACTGTCTGTGGTTTAACACCAATGATTCATAATGACGACACGTTTTAAAATAGATTAAGGGATTTTTACATAGACGACTGTATGGGTGTCAGTCAACAGTGAAATCGCTCTTTAATATCATTAATATGTATTTGACCAACGCCAAGAGTTTCTTAGAACTCATATAATAAATTATAATGCCAGTAATTTTGAATTTGAATGCTTATATTCGTTATCTTTCTTTCCAATATAAACTTGCCTGCCGTATATATGCACATTTTATTGATTGATTTGGAGAAGTAAGGAGTATGTTAACTTTCGTGACTATGTCGAAACATATTATCTTGCCTTGTCCTACGGCTTTTAAGATGATTACACAGCATTATTATTTTAGAATGCATTTAATAGTTTGTATATAATACATATTTTAAGGTATACTCGAATAATTAAATTTTGTAATTATATTTTAGTTTTACACAATAGAAGTTATAAGAACAGTTACCAGTAAGGTAAGTCGTTCTTTTAAAATATCAAATAATGTGGTTTTAAATATTTTTACATTCAGATCCGTAGATATTTTAATGAGTCAATCAATTTCTTGGTACATTGTCATGTATGCTTCTAACGGAGAAATTACTTATTTATGGATTTGGCTGTAAAGCCTTGAATTGTAATCTACTGTTAACTTATATAAACGAAAAAAATAGACTTAAACAAACATATTCAAGCCTACACATCTTCGAATAAATATGGAATCTATCAAACTAAGGCCCTATTGCATTACTCAATAATTACAAGTCATCCATAGTTAACTTGGTCATTTTGGAGATTGTACTTTTCAAAATATGTATTGGTTTTAAGTCTCGTATTAATGTATGATATCAGAACGTTTGGTTTCGTATTTTAATGTTCCAATAAATAATTTATAGTGTAATTTGGATCAGCAGTCTGTCTCGAGCAGTAGTAGCTGAGGCCCTAGTGTGAGTTTCATTTAACCATCTACACCAAACGCAGTGAGCGCGTTCGGCGCTCCGATTGGTCCGCCACCAATCCAGGGCCAATCGGAACGCTGAACGCGCTCACTGCGTTTGGTGTAGATGGTTAAATGAAACTGACACTAGGGCCTCTGTAGGTCGTGTTTTCGAATCCTGCCACGCGATTTACTTTGTGTTCATAATTACATCACTACTGCTCTGAAAACGGTCAAGGAAAACATCCTGAGGAAACCGGTATGTCTTAGAACCAAAAAAATCGAAGACATATGACATACACTAACACAGCCAATTCCGTCTCGGAGAGTTGAAGCTTGTGTCCCAGACAGACTTTCATCTCATGATTTCATAATCATTTGAAATCTGGAGCTCTCTGGAATATATATCTTTTATTACATATATCTTATTATACACCGTGACATTTTAGTCGTCTTACAAAGGTGGTCCACTCAATGTATCCGTCATAAAATACTTCTAGGCGCGATTAAAACATTGTTTCCATTAATTAAGATAATAGGAACAAACAAAAATAAATAATGCTTTAGAATTATGAAACACCCTCCCTGTTACTAATGTTTACGTATTAAACGGTAGAAGATGTCTACCTACCTACCAACATTCTATCATTAATTCCACCTCCATGAAAGGGTGTTTCAGACTACGTCATGCGTCTTAGTGGACGATATTTGAATTTTTTGAATTATGCAATGTTCAAAAATATCATTTTTTTTTAAATAAATGATTAGTAGTCATTGGATACATGAAGTGGGCTGCCGTTGTAAGACGACTAAAATGTCACGGTGTATATTCTCCATATCTGTATAATGTATGCTTAGTTAAATTATCATTTATCATTACCTTGTTAAGAACCTACTACTCAAGTATTCGATCGAACACACATCACGTAAAATTAATCTTAAAATTTCGGCAAAATTTTATAAAATACTTTGGACCAAAACTTTAATATCTACACAGTTCTAACATATCTGAACTAGAATTCATATCTTAATTATTTTATTAGCAATAAACTTGGATAGTCATAGTATGTAACTGTATTGTTTTGTATACCTAACTACTTATTTGTAGTCGTAGTGCGGTACTCTCACTTTAGAACGCACATCTCTAACTGTCTTGCCTAATCGTGTCACTGTTGAGTGTTTTTTACTATTTGTGTTGGTGTTATGGCGTTTTCCATTTAGAGAATTCATGCACTTATTCAATTGAATGAATTCAGGATTATTTTTAAGAGAGATCATGGGCATTTTTGCCATGGCCCATGACCAAACCAAAAATGTGAGATGACAACATCAGATGACGATATCTGGTCTTTCTTCTTAGAATAAATAAGCGAAGTGTGAGTTAACTATCTAAAATAAATGACAATTTCTGAATGTAGTCGCTTCATGTAAGATTCGCAAACTCGAATGTGTTGTTTTGTATGTGCATCTCTGAATGGGAACCACCAAATGTCATAGCTAGATGAAATCAAAGAGACGTCCAAGTAGGGATTGTATTAAAAAAGACAATATCAGTGTGTTATATAATAAATGTTGATTCCTAGACGACTCTAGACGAGGAGTTACTGGATTGGTGTGAAATGAATGTTTAAAGTTAGTTGTTTTTTTACAAAAAAAACTTGTGTGATTTATATGTTAGCTATATGTTAGGAGATAGTTTCATGAACTTTTGAATGTTTTATTGTATGTACTTTACGAAGAGGACGCTCACCTCATCGAAGTTAAGTGTTATAGGTACCTTCTTGAGAGTAGGTGCCTAGTTTCAAATTTTGGTCAAGTCATGTCGGCCGAAATAAAGGCTATTTGGTTCATAGTGGAGCAGTGTGGCCGTGGGAACGGTCGCGACTTAAGACGACGAACCCCTAGGGGCTCGTCGTCTGCCTCTCTAGGTACTTTACTAGTTGTAAATTATTTAATCATCACTGCGCTTAAAACGGTAAAGGAAAACATCGTGAGGATACCGGCATGTTCTAGAACCAAAAATTCGAAGACATGTGACATCTACCAACCCGTACTGGGCCGCGTGGTGGATTAGAGCCCAGTCTCTCTCACAAAGAGAAGGCCCATGTCCCAACAGTGGGAACGTTATAGGCTGATAGGTATACACACCGTGAAATTTTAATGGTTGTTTTCCCCCAGCGAAATGGTTTTGTCTTGGTAATACAATTGTTTTATAAACAAATATTAGAAACAAAAAATGACAGATTAACCATTGTGAAAAATCACCACGTGCGAGAGTTTATTTTGCTTTGAACATTTATGCATCGCTGTTCCCTTTGTCGGCGGCGCGTGCGATTCGAGTATTACCTACAAGTTACCTCTAAAGTTACTATTGAGTAGTTTTTTATCGAGTTGATGAATATTTTTTTAATTATTTTAAAACAATGTTTTTTTTTACATAAAATCTATGTTCCGAAAGTACTCCTTATGGCAAGTTGTTCTGCTGCGGGAAAACAACCATTAAAATGTATATGTTCATAGTTCATGTTTTCAGACATTTTTGTGAACCGGACTAAATATATTGTGGCCTGTGGGTGAACTGAGGTGAGCGTTAGTTCTTCAGTAAATCCTATTTGTTAAACAAACACCACATACCTACCTATTATGAAGGATTTTAAAGCAATGTCGAAATCTCAATGAATGAAATGTTATCAAGTTCTATGGTTCAGTCAGGCTTTAAAATGAAACATCGTGGTCTTTTTGAGGTATTTTTAATTAATTAATTTACTATACAAATTAAATGTTCTACTTATAATAGAGACACATTGCAACTTTGTTTCAGAACACATGATATGCAAAAATGAAAGTGAAGCGATTTATGACACAATTTAACACGGTATTGAAATTGAAACTATCAATACATATTTTCATCAAATTGAAAATTTCTTTATCAAGTCCAATTTGATAATTCAAACACTAAACAATCCGGTATTTTTGTATCGTTATTTATTTATTGTTGATTAGTTATATTTTTAGACCAGCCATAATTCTTTTTGACCAATTTCAATACCGTTAATGACTTATAATTCTATTACCGAGCACATAATGGCACGTACATGACATTTTACTGATCGTAGGTCTATTTCATCTTACTTCTCAAGAAAGTCGTAAATGCGAGAAGGCGGGTGAAGCCGGAAACTTAAATATAATAATTTTTGTTAAGCTGTGTTATTGTAATAAGATTTTATATCAAATATACAATTCATAAGACTTTCTGTGTATTTATTTCAACTGGGATACAAACCCTTTGCCCCATAACACAAAACAAGGTTTTATTTCGATCAGGTTTCCTAACCAAGCTAGTTTTTTTTATTAAGAACTCAACTTGTATACAAATGAAGTTCTTTTTACAAAACTGACAAATTAGTTCGGTGCTTAGTTGTCATTTCTTTATTAATAACTTTATCTAAATCGAAATTAAGTTGGAAATGCAAAAACTGTCTCGGAGCTTTCGATTTGAACTAAAGTTCTATTGCGGTTTGTAATAAGACGGTTTATGTTTATTTATTTAAATATACTTTATTATACATTAGAAAAACATAACAAAAAAAATTAACACTACAAAACATAGAATGGGCGGCCTTATCGCTTTCTGCGATGTCTTCCAGGCAACCTAGCAATGAACAGTGATTGCGCGGATTTGATGTCTTGCTTGTAGTAAGTCTTAGCACAGACTATTGTTACAGTCCCATTTTAATCATCGATAAAATTAGTTACATCAAATTCACGTTTAACTGGATGGGGTACGACCCGGGGAATATTATCAATTGACTCGGGGCTAACTCCGTCAGCCTGTAATTCGTACCGAGAGAATAAAGTCGCTATATCTAGTTTTAACATTATTTGCATTCTAATTGGTAACTTCTTAAACGATTGAGCATAGCTTAGGAAAAAATGTTCTACTCCGTCCACTGTAGAATCTTCATTAGTCTTTATTATGCTATGGTTCTCTTGATCCTCGTCTATTGACCTTCCTCGTTCTCCTTCTTCTTGTTTCTCTTGTTCTGGTTTATTTGTCGGATCTATTGGGAAATCGGAGTGAGTCATGTTTTCAGCGGGTATGTCCAAGTCTAAATTGCTAATAGTTTCTTCTTTTGCATCATCAATCTCTTCTCTAACTTTAGGTTTATGCTTTGGTATTCTTCTACTGCTGAAGCAATCGTCTAGAAACATCAACTTGTCAGCCCAGAGCCAGTTTTTGTAGTTCTTATAAGTGTCGGCGTGGGCAGGCTCCGAGGACTTCTTGAACTTTACAAAGTTGTCTTTCAGACCTTTCCACTTGGCGAACCAAATATCAGCTAAAAATGAAACTTGTTTTTAGTAGGGTTCTTATATATAATAATATATCTTATTTTAACAGTAGTATTTTATTCAAGAAAAGACGCCCTGATCCCAGATGCCTGTCATAATGCACCAAGTACCTATGTGGTAAGAATCAGAGGGGTAATTGCGTACTTAATACACTGTCAGTAGGAATCGCTTTCATTTTGACAGTTCCACCACATTCTTTGCTTTGTTTACGTTGTTGAGCAGAGGAATTATACAAACATATGAAGCAATCATACTCAACATCATTATTTCAGCCGAAAGACGTCCACTGCTGGACATAGGCCTCCCCCAAAAGGGGGAGGGCCTCCCCCAAAAGGGGGGTTTTGCCATAATCACCACGCTTGGCAGGTGGGTTGGCGATCGCAGTATGGTGGTAATATGCATAGAGAACGCTGCTGGCTATTCTCTAATAAGTCCCTTAGTCGCCTTCTACGACACCCACGGGAAGAAATGGGACGGTGCTATTCTTTTACGTCCGGCACGGCACGGAACTTACTTATGAAGCAAGGGATTGACAATAATCTTCAAAATGATTCAGATTCTGATGCAGGCTTTAAAATTAAACAACATAATCTGTGAGAAGTATTATAATAGAACAAAACAATTGTACCTACTTATTATTTAAGATAGAGATACACACATTTCGATTTTGTTGTAGATCACAATTTAAGCACAAATTACAGAAAAGCTTTCATGGAACATTATACGGTATTGAAATCCTTCTATTCCTACTTTCCTACTATTAATAATAAAAATGTGAAAGTTTGTATGTTTGGATGTTTGTTACTCATTCACGCAAAAACAGCTAAACGGATTTGGATGAAATTTGGCACACAGCTAGTTCATAACCTGGATTAACATATAGGTTCCTTTTTATCCCGGTAGTACATTCTCGTGGGATCATTTTCGACCACCATGCGGGCGATGCCGCTGGCAAAAGCTAATAATTAATATTTGCGAAGTGCTTATTACTTATAATTATCACAACTTAAAATAAAATCTAAAGCAGCTATTGCAGTTTTATCATTTGTCACGGTCACAAATGTTTATCATAATAGTGTTGGTAAAATCAGATTCACGATTCATCCGGTACCTACGATCAGGGGTATATTATCGGTTGACTCGGGGGTAACTCCGTCACCCTGTAATTTGTACCGAGAGAACAGTCGCTACATAATTTTTTGCAATATTTGCTTTCTACTTAGCAACGTCTTAAAAGATTGAATATTATGGTCAATCAAAAAAACTCAGGAAACAATGTTCTACTCCGTCCAGTGTAGTAGGTTCCCTATTTTTTATTTTATGGTTCTTTTGACCTTCTTCAGTTAGTACAGTGATATTTCTTATTCTTGTTCATCTTCTATCGGTTTGTTTGAATATTATTTTGAGAATTCTGAGTTGCATTGCTGATTTTTCAAATATGTCAAAAACACATTACCGAAGTCTTTCATAGAAATCTGCCAGATTTTCAGAATGTAGTTGAACAATAGATTTTAGATATCGAAAACACAATGTTCAGACACCAGCGTAATTGCGTAACCCAGGATCAATCATAATCTGTTTCATTTTGACGATTCAACAATATTCACTGCGTTATTTACGTTGTTGAGCAGACACATTTTTCGAACATATGTAGCAATAGATTAGCAATCTGTTTCAAAATAATTCAGATTATGATTGATCGTGCGTTACGCAAATAGGGTGCAGTAGCGTGACCCCCAGTTCCTTAATTGCGAACACACTATCAATCAGAATCTAAATAATTTTGAAGGATACTCCTAATCCATTGCTGCATGTTCGGAAAATTTGTTTGCAACGTAAACAACGCAATGAATGTTGTTTCACTGTCAAAGTTCCTATTGTTAGTATGTTAAGCAAGCGACCATTTGAGAAAATTAAAAGGAAAGCGCCAGCGTAGCCAGCCGATATTAAAATTTAATAACCTTAACGCCACTACAATATGCTGCCGGGAGACTATTCATACATACTGCGTAGATCGCCCTGAGGACACGGTGGAGCATACGGTGGAGGTTTGCCCTGCTTGGGGGGAGCACCGCCGTGTCCTAGTGGAGGCGATCCGCGGTGGCGATCTCTCGCGTCTGGCCCTGGTCCAGGCCATGGCACGGAGCGAGAGTGCATGGGTAGACGTCACCTCCTGCAAAGCAGTTATGCTCGCAGTGAGGGAGGCGACGCACATGAGGGAGAGGCAATGTCACCGCAGGAGACGACCTGGGCGTCGGAAATTCCAGGCTACCGTAGGCGTGGGCTTGCAAGTTATTTTATAATTTCCCATGCTCAAAAAAGATAAAAAAAGACTATTTATACAAGACCACTGCTTGTCCAACTTTAGTTGCTGCGGTGTGACTGTGGTATGGGCCCTTAGGTGCTACCTTAAAGGAAAGCGCAAGGTTGGACCGCGAAATTAAAATTTTCTTAGAATACGTTTTTGCATAATTATTACCATAAAAATCATCAATACAATCACGAAAAAGTGATTCAGTGGCATAATAATGGACTATTATTACTGCGACTGAAAACTTTATAGTCTACGATTGCACATTGGGAGAGAAATAACTTAGAAGATCGGATATAGCCTGGAGCTACTATTTTCTAATTATGTCTTGTCACATGCTACAGTCATATTTTAATCGTCAATGGCATTAAAAAAATCAAATTCAAGTTTAACTGGATGCGGTACGATCCGGGGAATATTATCAACTGAGTCGGGGGTAACACCGTTCGCTTGTAATTCGTACCGAGAGAACAAAGTCGCTATCTCTAGTTTTAACATTATTTGCATTCTGCTTGGTAACTTCTTAAAAGATTGAGCATAGCTTAGGAAAAATTGGTCTACTCCGTCCGGTGAAGAATTGTTATTCTTTTTGGTTTTCGGGTTGGTCTCTTGATCTTCTTCACTCGGCTCGGTGTTATGTCTCTTTCTTTTTCTTCTAACTTCTGTTACTTCTGGTTCCGCGTCGTTTGACTCTTCCGTGTTAACATCAGCAATGCTAGTAGCAGCTCTTACAGGTGTACATCTTATTCTTCTGCCGCTGGTAAAGTTGCACTCATCTAGAAACCTCACGTGTTCAGCCCACGGCCAGTTTTTGTACTTCTTATAATTTTCGGAGTAAGGAGGTTCCGTGGACTTCTTGAACTTAGCGAAATTGTCTTTCAAACCTTTCCACTTGGCACTCCATATGTCCACTGAAAATTAAAATTATTTTCTTAGCTTGAATGATGATTTATATTTGCCACTATTCGTCAATTAACATCTAGACATGTTCGTTGAGAAAGGAAGGTATTTAGGTAACGTGTAACGGGTACTTATGTTCATTTGTTGTCTATTTGTTGCTGTTTTTAAGTCGTTAATAAAGCACAAGTGGGTCACTATTCAGTAATATAATTATTAAATAATTTATAAATAACCTAGTCTCTGTTGAGATTGGTCGTAGCGCAACGGGCTCAGAATTGGCCAAGAGCATAGTCAAGCAGATATGATTGTTACCCTCTTTTTGGCGTGTGGAATTCCTCATGCCCTCGATATTATTTTTCACCTGTCAAGCAAGTCTTGACTAATGGTACATAATTAATTAGGTATATATTGTTACGGTATGTGCACACGGGCAGAATTTAAAAAAAGCACTACTAGTCCCTAAAAGAGCACCGCTTGGTAAAAAGTAAAAAAACCGGCGTATTACGTGTTGGACACATTAAATGTGTCACACCTATTCCGTAGTCGGGATGAATATGAACGTATCCATATAATTAATTTTACCAGCCCCAAAATTGTTTTTATATAATGATTTTATGTATTTCTCGAAATAAACATGAAAAAACTGTTATTTCTGCGGTTGTAACCGAAAATATGCCATAACTCAGACTACCTATTTATTTAAACAGAAAAGTCGCTTAGAAACATCACGATCTTTTTAATTACCTATGCTAACTGTTTGTTCAAATAAACTTCGATTACATATCTACTAAATGAGTACTTTAACTACTATTCATTGCATGATAAAAAAAAAAATTAAGTCACTTCCGTACAATACAAATAAGAGAGCTAAGTTTTGATGGTTTCGAGGGTTTAAGTTTTGATTGAGTGTCACTGCTTGGGCCATGGAATGATGGCAAATCTCCATAGGGAATGTTTTTCGGTACAAGCATCATTCATGTTACAAACGCGCTATTAATAATTTGTAAAGTTATCATTATTGCAATAAGCAAAGAGTCACGCGCTCTCGTGAATTGCATTAACTTTATCAGTAGGCTACTCAAAACCTTGTTTTCGTCAGAAGATAAACATGTTAATTCCATTAAAAATAAATTTAACAGCATGTGTAGCAAAATTACTTGATTTATGAATGTTTAATATAATAAGTATTACTTTTTGAGAAAACAAAATCATTATTTCCAAATGCATTTTCTGAATTCTATTTAAAGCGCAGATAAAAAACACCGTATGAAATAATGAATTGGGTACATTTCACACAGCAATCGCGTTCAAACAAACTTGCACATTAGAAAAATAGATGGCGCTGTACACACACATACGCTGTAGTAAGGAGTTACGAACACGGGGTAACTTACCATTGCCTGAGCCCATTTCACTGGCGATTTCCTTCCAAGTTGCCAGTCTCTTTGGCCGATTTTTGTACTCCGGATCATTCATATCATATAGGAAAGATCTTTCTCTAACTAATTCAATTAATTTTTCTGTTTCAGACATGGTGGCGAAGGCGGTGTTTACGCCAGAAGGAAACGTAGAACGCGTTGCGACGTGCGTTCCTATTGACCGCCGCGGTCGAACTGTCAGCCTGCGCGAAGTTTCTAGAAATCGTTTGCAGGACAGAGAGCGCTGAACTCCTATCGCGGAACGCGTGACCGCTCTCTCTTTCACACACAGGGTTATCTTTTTAATGATAAATGATAACAACGAAAGAGATTGTTGAATTTATATGAAAGAAAATCATGTTTGCAGTACGGTGGACAGAAAGTTTATTTTGCGTAGTGGCAAACGTGTGGTAATATCATCATGGAGTATTTATTGACAATATGATAGGTATATATACCTATTCATACTTACACTCATTCAGACGTGTCCTCCCGGCAGCCTCTAACCTTTAGTTGAGTAGGTAGCTAATTAATACACTGCACATCAAAATTGTAACAGTCTTACTTTAAGATCGTAGATGAGGTTGTTAGCGTGCCAAGACAACTGCACGAGGGTCGACTTCAGTCCCAAGGAGTTTTGTGATCTCCAGGAGTGACTCCACCATGTTTGTTACTCATGCCTTGCGTTCCTATGGCGACATTTCCAGCGCCTACGTTTCTCACGTTCTGAGCCGTTTGTTTCCACCCGACGGCCTAACATATCAAGAGATGAAGAGACATCTGTTACGATGCAAATTATTTATACCTGCTTATAGTACGTAGGGACGGTCGCTTTGTTTTCCCACGTATTGCTGCTAACGCGTTCGTTTCGGCGAATTGCTTTACAGCGTTTTTGTTTCGAACGTGGTAATAATAGCGTTGCCGGAGGGAAATATTCTGAATTATTCCCGTCGTATTATTCGCGAATCATTGGGAAGGTTTGAGTAAAATTCGGAATTATTTCCCGAGAACCGAGAATAATTATAACAAGGAATATATGTCTAGCTAGAGTTCGACTATTGACCGCTAGATGGCGACGCAACAACGCGTTATTATACAAGACAAGTATAAGTTGACTTTAAAATTCTCATTATAAAGTCTACTTTCTTCTAAACTCAAACATATTGTTCGCGAAGATTCCAACTATGCATATGTCACAGTCAGCTACTCAATAATTAGAGATTACCGTTATCGATAATAAGTTATCGATATTTTAAACTTACAATGTTCTCTGTGTTCTATGCTATATCGGGAAAAAATTAACCCTGTGTGCGGTTTTATTGTACCCGTAGTAACTAATCGAGTAGTTTAATATCTGTCGCTTATGATAGAAAGAAACGCCACAGGGTGTATCTTTTTATGAATAGAATAATTTTCAAAATCGGATCTGTAGTTTAATATAAGAATTCTTAATTATACTTTCTATAAATCGTAAGTATGTATGTATTACAATATATTTATATAAACATTTGATTTCAAACATTGTAATATTTATTGACTGTATTTTGCATCAAAATAAAACGGAATGTCGATAAATAAGTAAACGACAGTGGTACATCCCTAGAGGAGGACGAATACTAATGACCTCGTTACGCAAGTATAAATCTTAAGGTGAACGAAATACAGCTTTCAATTGAATGCATTTATTATAGTGACATCTAGCGGCGGGTAGCGTAACTTGCTCATTAAACTATTCCGTGTACGTTTTAAACGGAAAAAGTAATAGTTCACTCCGCTTGCCGCAGTTGGCCCGTGCACGGGTGACCATCTTAACATACCGAGACCCCACCGTACCTCGGAAAGCACGGGTTCCGGCTGTCATTCGTGGAGCTTTGAGTCGTTACGGGTCATCAGCAACCCGAAAGTCTGAAAACCAGTCTAAGGGTTATCGTGTTATCCAGTAACTAAGTTGTGCAGGTCAGATAGGTAGTCGCTCCATGTAAAATACAGGTATTCAGCTGCATCCGGTTAGACTGGAAGCCGACCTCAACATAGTTGGGAAAAGGCTAGGCAGATGATGATATCACCAGGCGTCAGATCGGCTGTGCAGCCAACTTTACGTTTTTGGCAGTGCGACTACGGCTGCGCCACACTGATGTCCTAGTTTAGACAGGGTCCTAAGAGGAAACGTCAAACAAAAGTAAGAAATAAAACGCACGATTATTGTGAAAGCACCAGTCAATAAATTTTATTCACTAAAATTCCCTTAGTATACAAATCTGATATTGGTGATGTGGATGACGTGGTCTATATACTACAAGTGCTGGTATATCTGGTTATCTGATGCTATTCTCACCAAGACATTATAATTTACCTGAACCTTTTGATTTCCCTAAAAAGGAGTAGTTAAAGCCAAATTTTACAAGCATGTGAATCTCCCAGTTCATGGAGAAAAATTCAACGAATTGCCTATAAATAAATTCATGTCCAGTGAACTGCAGAATAAGCATAATCAGCCTAGAATGTTCCCACTGCTGGGGCACAGGAGTCCTCTCTGTGAGAGGAAGTGGGCCGTAATGTATAACGTGGACCCAGTGGTAATTGGTAGATGTCACACATCTTCGAATTTTTGGTTCTAGGACATGCCGGTTTCCTCACGATGTTTTCCTTCACCGTATTGAGAGCAGTGATGATGAAACGTCGGTGTAACCTACAACCGACGACCTAGAACTGTTAAGTTGGGGCCGTTCCCACTGGGCCCCACTGCTCTCTTCTGATTGGGTACTGATATAATTAAGTAAGCCAATCACAAGCTACAGTAAAAGAAGAATTCTGTAAAAAAAACTTGTCGAGAAAACTTACGTGAAGTGATTTTGAAGTGAGCTGTCATTCCACCTGATGCTAGGGATTGACACTATTGACAGGTTACTTCAAGCTTACTTCACAAACGTTTTTACGGTGAGGTTATTAAAGAATAGATCGACTGTTGACATCATCACTATCATCCATAGCCAGCCAGGCTTCAGTGTCAACACCCACTGCTGAGTTAGCATATGTTTGAATATCTATTAAGGAATTTTTATATTGATTTTCGTTCCAGAAACCGGGTGTGTGTGTTTTTACCCCTGACTGATTTTCTGACAACTAGACTCGTTTTCTATTTGTGTTTAGTTCATCTTGGTGTCGATGTTCGTTCAGAAGAGACGCATATCGATTTTCGATTTTCACCTTGAAACATGAGGGCTTATGGGCTAGTGCAAATCGCGGGGTTCATTCGATTAATCGAGTCTGGCCAAACCTCGCTGGGGTTGGTTCAATTCATTCATTCATTATTGACATTTTTGTTTGGTGCATTTATTTAGGTAATGGTTGACCATCCTCTTTCATTTTGTTTGCACGTTTTCAGGAATTCATCAGCATATTTTATAATGTCTTGGTCAAAATAGAACTTAAATATATTATTAAAACCTAGAATCTGTTTCATTGCTTACACAAAATCATATTAAAATTAAACTTCATCAACTTTTCTAATTACTTACAGCATATCCTAGTAACGAAACAGACCCTAAGTCATTAGCGTTAAGAACCAGTTTCGCATGGGTTTCATCTACTACACATGAACAATTATTAAAAAATTATACAAAGTAAAACATATGAGATCTTTAAAAACAAACATTTAGTGATAGTAAAGTTCTTACATCTAATTATAATTTCTTATTTTAATAATTAGAATGAGAAAGCAGTTTATCGATGATCAAAGCAATGACTATTTACAATTTTACTTAGTTTTGGAATGTTTAAGTACGGAGTTAGTTAAACAAAAAGACATTTATTGATGTTACTATTAGTGACATTTAGCTACAACGCTTTAATTACCACTACGACAATGAAGTTAACTAATTCAACCGTTGATTTCAAAATCGGTATACATAGTGAGTACATATTAATATGGAAATACTTTATATATTTTGTAATTCGTATATTGTCACTACAATTTCTGCGACATTATAAAATACATTACCACTGAATAAATAATATATTCCATATAATATCCGACAATTTCAAAAATATGGATATCAATGAAATGAGATCATTCGTGAAAGCGCCATCTATGGTGACACAGCGACACTATGAGAGTACAATACGAGACAGAAAGCTCGAAGCTTCCACCTGAGCTTACACATATCTAAACGACTATCAAAGTAATTTTAGGTATAAAATAGATTTATTTCTCTAACCTATAAACTATACATATTAGGTTCTAGTCGACCAATGAGTATTACTTTTGTCCAATCCTGCGCATGCTTGCGTTTGAAAATCGAATGTTTTCATTCCCGCCTAAAGCATGAACAGTATTGAATGCACTGACTACCTACATGTTGGGTGAGTGATTCAAAACCTCGACTGTTTGCTTTGATGTTAAACTATTCGCTGAAACCGTTAGGTAAACTTAGGTACCTGTCAGTATGTCGTTAGCATAAAGACTCTAAACAATTCTTTCTCTCTTAGTTTTTGTTCATAACGAGATAGTTAGTCGCCAAGTTTCCCATCTGATAATATCTTGCTCAAAAATACAACATTTGATGTCATAGTCAAAACAGACTCAAAATCGAATGACCCTTTTTGAGATTTCTTACAGACCCCACTGGAATTGTTTAGAGTTAAAGTTTAATATTGTAAGTACCCGCCTATTCATTGAAACAAACTTTGCACTAAGGGCGACAAGTTAGCGAAATCTGTACATATACTTTAGCTAGAGCGAATTTTTGCTTTCAATTTGACAGTAAACCTAGATTTTGTCAATATATCTCCAGAATCTTTAACTAAGGTTGATGAGAACTAGACTGAAAATAAATACATCTAGGCTTAAGAATAGCTTGTCAGACATTACACAAATATCCATAACGAGTGAGTTTCCATTACATCAAGTGTTCTTACATTTAGATATGTAGAGCAATTAGAAGACATTGAAACGGGAGTGACTGGGTTGTTATCGGCTGTCAAGTACAACAATTATACCATAGTCTAAAAAAAAGTATATTATTATACCATGAATTATACAATATCTTGAATAGTTTTGAGCATCCTGCGTTAAGTTTTCAGCAGACTACTAGCTGAAGATGTGTGAAACCGTGATGGTTCAGTTTTATGTAGATCGAAATCTCTTTGTACTCTTTTGTTTAGATTCTTTCCTTCGTGTCGACCGCAATCTTTTCATTCCCGTTTCAAAACATTAAGTTAATCTACATTTGAATAAACACAAGTTTGCACTGTGTTCTGTGATTACACATAGTACATCAATGTTTTACAACAAAAGGGAGGGGAGGGGACGCTGTGCGCTTTCAAACATACACAAAATATTTCACGCGATTAAATTCCAAATAATTTCGTCTATCTAATATACAATATCATTTTTAGTTTACAAATTAACGCTAAAACAAACTCTTCGTAATCTCGGCTGGACTTTGGCTTTGCCATCCTACTTCTTACCGTACTCTGTGCAATAATAATGAGTGAGTAAATAAACGAACCAAACGATTATGGCCGATCTTTGTAGCAAATTAAACGGTTGTGACCTATTGTGTCAGGTCGTCCCAGAAAAAATAATTTAAGTTACTTTTTCTAAAACAAAATTAGATGGAATTCTAGTGAGCTATAGACAAGAAACTCAGACACTGCTTAAATACTTTCCAGTTCAGCAAATTAAGTGAATACCTATAAGAGTTAAGATCTGTACAATTGCTGTTGTACTCTTTGGCAATATCAAAACTGAAACTCAACGTGCTGAACACAGAAAAGATGACATAAGCGTCTAAACCATTAAATGTTGAAGGATGAAAGGGAAATACGTGAAGTCCTTGTTGATACTGCACAAGCTTCCTGATCCTGTAGACCCTCTGTCATTTCCCTTCTTTAATGGATTGTCTTCCAATGTAATCGATGGTGTATTGACGTCTGTATTTTCATCCAAAGCAAGTGTTTTTTAATACCATCCCATGACCTACATACAAGGTGGTATATGTAGTACCACTTGCTTGTAAAATTGGGGAAGAGTTATGACGAATTCTGACTGATAATTTGATAGCTTTGCGTGACCTACAAGGCACGAATGTGTCGTGACTTCGTTCGATCTTCACGGACTGTCAATGGGGTCCTGGACCACAATGAAGAGACAAAGCAAAATGAATTTCATTTGTTTTTCCGGGAAAATTTGCTTGCTATGTCATCATCAAGTTCTGCATCAAATCGAATTCGATACAAAAGAGAGCCAAATCTACACTAGTTTGAATTAAATTCGATTCGATTCGAAGTCGATGTTGTCAGGAGTAGATTATTAAGCCAGTTGGTTCGTTTAGGTCTCCAAATTCAGTAGTGTTATATTGACATGGGATCTTTTAGTTTGCTACAGGTCAGTAGAGTAGTGCAGTATGAACGTGGGACGGGGGTGGGTTTGTGGGAGTGAGATCATGATGCTGCGTTCACTCCTTGAGCTTGTGCCAGTCGGCGATCTGCCGGCGCGGCGCCGCCTGCACCTCGCGCCAGTGGTGCCGCGCGCTACCTGCTCCCACAGCGCCGAGTTCCAGCCGACCAATCACCTGGTGAAAAGGCAGGCATTGTTAGTACACACATTAGGAAAAAAAACAGGCTACATCTGAACATGAGAGTTTGGCTCGATGCCTACGGTGGAGGGAAAAGTTTAAGGAACTACGAGTAACAAGGCGGAAAGTTCCTCATCTTCCTTTGAAAAGGAAGGATATTACGACCAGACCGGTGTTGTGTCTAGTGAGCTACCTACAGCCCTAGGCCCTGCCTTTTAGGAATGGTAAAACATCGAATGTCGCCACGGGTGATTAGAGATTTCTTATGAAAAAATTGGAAAATCTTCTATATTTTTAGATTATAAAAAATATATATTTGAAATCCTAGCTAGTATCTACATTAATATGTATTTGTTCGTACCATTTGCTATTAGGTACAACTTGGAATGCGTCTGCAAGGCGAAATATTTCAAGCCGTTGCGTTGACTACCAAATAACACCCCATCTAAAAAGTTACAGGGATCTCCCTGCAGTCTTTCAATGTATCGTTGAATGAAAAAGCCACTCACCTCATTCTTAGTAACCCTGTCCCAGTCCAGCACAAGCAGTTCGAGCGACACGTGGTCGAGGGTCGCGTTGGGCGCGGCTGGCACCTCGAACACGAACGACTCGTTGAATACCGGGTTCAGCGTGCGCTTCTTCACGTGGGTCTTCTTCTTCGCGATGCGTTGGCCGTTGTAGAGCAGGTACATCTTCACGTAGCTGTGGGGTGGAGAATATGAGTTAGTGTGGATCAAATTTGTTTTCGTGAAATGTCAAATATTGATTAGCTTTTCAAGTAATTCCTGTAAATGTTTTGACCAGTTAAGTTATGCCTCCTGTTTGAAGATACGGTATAAAAAGGCCTAAGCGGAGTGGTGAGTGAATACTAACGGGTCAGCAAGTCCGGTGACGTCCATCTTGGGCAGGTTGCGCGCCTTCAGCAGCACGACAGTCAGCCGAGCGGCCGCCGGCTGCCAGCAGAGAGACACCAGCACCTCGCCGCGACCTACGCTACGCATCTGGAGAAAGAAGGAGAAGAATGTTGGATTTCTAGTTGATTCAGATTATATAGGGGATCATGATACACGTTATTTCAATATGGTGTACTAGAAAAAGACAACAATTTAGTATTGAGACACCGGTCATTGGTGACGTCGGGTGTGGTACCTAATCTCATCCAGCGCATTAATTTTTTGCCCGTTTACCCCAATTCGGTGCTACTCATCATCTTACCAACGGCATCACATGTCGTATAAAGATCGAGACAAAGATTAGTTTCAGTATCACGTAGTGTTCCCTTCACGAAAGCTCGTCCGGAATGTCGTTTTTTATTTGGGTGGGAAATCATCAAATAACTTCTCCGGCTCTGGGTGGAGCGGGAGAGCGTGTCAGACTTTTACTGACTAAAACCGACCCGTATTCCCTCAGTTGCCTGTGTGCCAGGAGCCGCGGTATCTCTTTCGAACAAACCGCACCCCTGGCAGGTCCGGAATGTCGTCTCGGTCGGAATATGATTATCACCGAAAAGTCTGTTGCTAAAGTACCTAGTAGGTAGTAGTAATACCTCTAAGGTCTATGGAAGGCCTGTTTACCTTGAGACTACGTGGTTGTACCTCGCGGCAGAGGGCCATGGCCTCGCCACTCTGTAGCTGCAGGTTCGTCAGCGGGGACACCACCTCTCCAATTATCTCATCACGGGAATATCTGGAACATAAAAATAGAAAGTGAATATCAAAGCCCTACTTTGTTTATTTGAGTTGATAGAAATTCTGATACGAATTTTAAGTGAACATGGCAAAAACAAATGTTAATACAGACACAAATGTCTCAGCAGGACCGTTACAGGCTGATCATAAAAAGTAAACATTTGGATGTAATAATAGATGTGGAACAGAACAACTATTCTTACCTTATAGCAATTTCTGTTAACCAATCAAAATCCTACCATCGATGATGGCCGCCTCACGAAATAGGTGCTCCGTCTAACTAAACAACAGCAGCAGCAGCTGTAACTGGCCATGGGTCATTTAATAAATACCTCTTTGTCTTAGGAGTAACAGACAGTGCACTGTGCAGGGCCTGCATGGAAGTCGATGAGACAGCAGCTCATGTATGTTCAGCTAAACAACCCGGTGGGCGCCACATTCGGGGACCCAGGTACCCTACGTGAGATTGTCAGTAAGCGTTGGCCAACGAAGGCGTTGCTGGCTTTCGTCGAAGAACTAGGGTGGATCGAATAACCGATTTTCACGTAACCGATTTTCAAAATACGTGCTTTGACGTGGAGTTGCAGACACCAGCCGGTATCCATTACGTATCCAATCAAAATATGGTTGCCGTTAAGTATTGTTTACCTGTCAAAGCTGAGTACGACGAAGTGCAGGGTGATAGCAGCGATCTGGTGCGGGGCAATGCCGTAGAACGTGAAATCCTCGTCGTACACCGGGCAGCGGGTCTTGCGGACAACTCTGAAAGAATTATGCTTAATGATAAGTAAAAAAAGAAAGAAGATACGAAGTACCAGGTCGACAAAAAGATCTTAAACATCTACTGCCGTAATCAGTCAGCAAACTTTTGATATAGACTCCTCCAAAACTTGTGGTAGCTTATTGCACGTTTGTCATACATACGGAGAAATTTGACCGTTCATTGGTTGCGGTCATAGTCGAACACTTATTTTGAATTACAGCATTCGCAAACATGTATTTGCGTGATAGTCAATCTCTAACGTAACGCAGATGATACGGCAGACTGCAACAGACAGCTGTGCTGCTGGGGAGTTTGCTGCTCCATTTCTTCTTCCCAGCTAAAGCACTAGGAAATGATGAAGGGCTGGCGTCGTGGGTGACTGTCTTATATGTAATTTTGACGCTTAAAAAGTGCTGATTCTCAGAAGTGCATTCCCGTGGGATCATTTCTGATGTTCACACGAGACAAGCTTTTGCACGCGGCTTGTTTAGCTTTTGCTAGTATAAACGAACTATTGTACTGACCGTGTCTTAACTTTGTGCTGCTTGTCGGGCAACAGCTGCAACTTGACGTAGGGGTCGGGGCCCGCCGGCTCACGGCCGGGCAGACCCTGGCAGGATACCACCGACACCACCAGCGCGTTCTTCTCGTTTTCATAGCTGTGGGCGAAACCAATGCAAATTAATATTACGAATCAATTACTAAATTAATTATTCGATTATCAACAGTATGATATTTAAATCATCATCATCTATCAAGCCTTTTCTCAACTATGTTGGGGTCAGCTTCCAGTCTGACCGGATGCAGCTGCATCAAAAATACTGGTGCCAAATATTAAGCTGAATGCCAGTACCTATTTTACATGAAGCTATGAGGTATTTGTGCCCTCTGGCCTCCACAACCCAGCTACTGGGTAATACGATACCCTTGGTAATATTGGTTGTGAGACTTTCGGGCTTTTGACGATACGAAATTACGAAAATTGAGGAATTAATATGTATTTAACTATAAGTTGATGGATATTGTTATGATATGCCATAAGAGTTGTTGGATGCAGTCAGTTTATTGCGTCGAGAATAGCCTCAATCGAATGAAAACATTTCGATAAATTCACCATTTTAATTTTTTTACAATATCTTGCAAGCAACGATTGTTTTAGGTTTTTTTATTTTATTTTATGAGCGTGGGAAATCATCAAATAACTTCTCCCGCTCTGGGTGGAGCAGGAGGGCGTGTCAGATTTTTACTAAGATTATCTTTGTCTTGCAGAAAAGAGCTGTTAGATCAATTTATAAAAGAAGTCCGAGACATTCTCTCAGAGAGAAATTTAAGGAAATTAATGTAATGACTATGCCTTCACAGTATATTTTTGAAAATCTTTTATATGCCCATAAAAATATTAAATTGTTTAAAAATACAGTGATATCCATAGTTTAAATACTAGGAACAAACACAAATTTGTTGTACCATCAACAAGGCTCAAGAAAATAGGTGGGTCATTCAGATGTCAATGTATATGCTTTTATAATAAACTTCCAAGCCATGTTCAAGATCTAAGTATCAATAAATTTAAATCATTAATGAAACGTAAGTTGTGCCTGAAAGTCTTTTATACCGTAAAAGATTATATTGAGGACACAAAAGCTTGGGATTGACCTGCTCCAATTTTTGCATACTAAATGTTGTTTTTGTTTTTGTTTTTGAAAACTTATACTCTTTGACATTTGATAATTATTATATACACTTTGACATGAATATTTACTTTGAGAAGTATAATATTATTTTTGTTTTAATTATTGTGAATGTGGGGACTATGTGGGTCATATTTTTTTTTTGTTTTTTCATCTCTTTCTTAGTTAGTTTTAGTATTCATCTGGCAGTTTGAGAGCTTTATGCGGCCTACCCAAATGTCCTATCTTTGGTATTGTTCATCAAATCGTTGAGCTCCTCAAGTTCTGAGTTGAGCTGCATGATTACTGATAAATGCGTGCAGTGAATGGACGGGTCCACTCTATCTGTGTGGTTCTTTCCTCAAAAGACCATTTCAGACACCGATCCACATGGTCTTCACATGATCTGACCAAGATTATGTCTGGACTTTAAAAGAGACTGTGATCTCTGAGTTTGTTTCGGCCTTTCTTCTCAGAGTAGTCAGATAGGAAACGCCGACCTCATCTAGTTTAAAAAATATGATTGACGTGTAAAAGTGTTTGTACAAACCTACTTACAGAAATAAAATCATTTATCATTTATCATTTACTGACTAAAACCCACCCGTGTTCCTCCAATTGCCTGTGTACCACGGTATCTCTTTCGAACAACCCGCACCCCTGGCAGATCGTTTTAGAATTCATTGAATATATTTAGTTACAAACTCGTTTGCCTGTGCTCAGAGCGCAAAATGAAATAAATTGCTTCTAAATAACGTTCGTTTCAGAATTTTCCGCCAGGTACATAATACCTTGACGGAAAATTGGAAACGAAAATAACTTTTGATAATAGGAACGACTTAGGTACCCCTAAGTCGTTCCTATTATCAAAAGTTATTTTGTTTTAGTTAAGTTAGAATATTACATTGTTATTTTTATTACTACATATTTTGTTTATTGGTTAGTTTAGTAGATAAGTATTACAAGTTTATCCAGCGTAGTTATATGGTTTTATCTTATTAATAAATTCCTGTTTAAGGCGATTCACATACCAAGACGCATCAAGCGACGGGGCGCAAATGACGCGCTGCCGCGTATGATTATTTTCATACAAATTTAATAAAAACGCTGGAAAAGCACTGAGAAATTGGCTCGTTTCGCGCACCCCGCAGCGTGGTGCGTAGCAGTGTGTGATCCGCCTAAAAGTACCTAAAGTACCTAAGTATTCTTACAGATTCGGTAAAGAAAACAGCGGGGTAATTGCGAAACTCGTTAACAGTAGGAATGGCTTTCATTTTGACAGTTCAACAACGTTCGTTGCGTTATTTATGTTGTCAGCAAAAAAAATATTTGATCAGGTAAACAAATTTTTCGAACATATGGAGCAATTTATACCAGGCCATTTATTTTAATTTAAACACGCCATTTATACCAGGAGGCTTTATTTTGGTAGCATGCTTTGTTTGCTTTTTTTTTGTGCTTGAGTTAAGTTTTAATTTTATTTGTTGGTATATTGGCATGCTATCTGACATATGACAATTTTTAAAGTTCTGTGTCTCGTAATGTTGATTACTTTGCCTGCCTATGTATAGAATCAAGTCTATCTAACTAAACAGACAGCTGTGCTGCTGGGGAGTTTGTTGCGCTACTTCTTCCCAGCTAAACCACTAGGAAGTGGTGTACGGCGGGGGGCGTTTTGGGGGACTGTCTTATGTAATTTTGACATTCGAAAAGCGCTGATTCTCAGCCTAATTTGAATATGACTTTTGATTTTGATTTTGAAATGGATTAGCAATATCCTTCAAAATTATTAGAATTATGATTGATAGTGCGTTACGCAATTAAGGTTCTGGATCGCTTAGTAACCAATCAAGCTAAATTCCGCCAGTAGGTACCAAGTTTTCTGTAACTCAATACAACTCCAAAAACAGAACATCTGCATGTCGTAATATAAATGAATACACGAAAATACAAATATAAACTCATTTCATATCTTTACGCCAAAACGACTTAGTTGCACGGAAACCAATATTCGCCATATACACGAATATTCAGTACTTTCCAAATCACGTCTGGTATTTGTTATCGATTACCTACGCCCCGTCGTGAACCAAGGCAATAACCCTTGTATGCGTTAGGCTCTAAATGTAAACTAGGTCATATCGGGACACTAGGTCGAAATACAGGCAATATTGTAAGTAATGCTTGTTCGTATTTGTATCGACCGGGCGGCGGCGTCGCTACGACGAATTGTTATTTCTCTCTGTAAACTGTTAGCTTTCAGTTGTTATTCAAGAGTTTTGGAATATTTTAAAGGCATAGAATGTAGCTTTACTTTCATAAAGCCAACTTTATAAGAATAACTGTTTTCTGTTTGTTTCAATTTGTTAGAACTTCAAGTTGTTTTTTTGCTAAAAGGTATACCGCAAAAATACAATCTTGTAATCGAGTACCCTCTACATCCCCAAAACTAATAAACTTTCTATTTGGAGTCCACAAATAGATAAGGATTCTCCTGTAAACGTTCGTGAGCCCTGTAACTGTAGGTACAGTCAACGTCAAAAATATCGGGAAGTACCGAAAAAAAAAAAAACAATTTCTCACTGACACAAGGGGTGTTTCAAAATGAACGCAGTACACTGCACCTGTCATTCTAACAAGAGTTTTATCCAGTAATGAAAACGTTTCTTTTTTAGGTTATTCAAAGGGGAAATTGCCCTATTTTGAAGTACGTAGCATTCCAATCTGAGTCCTAAAATTTTTGGAAAATTTGAGTTTACCGTTCATTTCCCTACATTTTTTGGGATTGATTGGACTAGATTTTGACCGTATTTAGGTATAGGAATTGGCGCTTTTCAATACATTGAAAGGTCTGTTCGTCCCTTTATATTTAGTCTCTACTGTACCTACGAGAGTGAATAGGGGTCGAAAGAAACACGTTACAAAGTTTACAGAGATGGCGGTGGAGCGGGCGCGGGTGACACTTTCCCGATATTTTACGATTACACCTCTAGGGACTGGTTTAGTTTACGGTTTATTGGTAAATGTATGTGAGAGGGTATCACCTTACGTATTGGTGTAGTGAATCAATCAATTAATGTCGACTGTCGGAAAAGGTTAAAATGAAAAAAATGGCACAATAAAGAATGACGGATGATTGCCTGGCATTGCCTGGATTATGTTATGACTCTGTGATGACAGAACAGTTAGTATAGATATGTACAGATCCAAAATAAATAAGAGTGGCAGAATGGTTATGATAATGAAACATCCACTTTAGGATAGAATAAAATGACTTATCGTGATCATAAACGTGTTTATTCCTACACACAGTCGGCTTAGTCGATTCGCACGAACGAAGATCACGAATCTACACTTTTTGATAATACGAGTATATTATTTTTTATAGGCGACTCGTACGATGATAATTCATTTGTTGGTGAATCGCCTTGTGCGTAAATTCGTTCGAATCGACTATATAAGCTTCAAATTCTTTTCATGTCTAGTAAAAATCATCAAACCAGGCGGTACCTACGTAGGTACCGTCTGGTTTGATCTACGCACCTAGCTAAGTAGGTAGATAAATAACAAGAAAGTTATAAATATTACATAAGAGTAAGTAAATAAGAGAACATTTATGATCGTAAATATTTGGAACATCTCAGCAACAAATTCGGTAAAGATGATAAACTTCTTAAAGAAGTATTCTAATCAAAAGTATGACAGGAAAATCTCGTCGTATTTACTTTCAGGAAACATTAAATATTAAACGTCTTTTTATCCCAAAAATGAGCTACTTTCGTTACAAATGCTAGCTACCTGTCGGTGAAATAATTTATTTTTGCCAACATTTTACTTACAGTTTTGTACTTACATGCCTGCCGACAAATATCAGAATGCCTTATACAGGATGGTAGGGACATCGACGTACAACCAGTCGCCATTCATTACATAATTGGAATCCCCTGCGTTGAAATTTTTCCTCGGTTATTAGAAAAAAAAGCTATTCAGTAGATTTTGACCACGTCCGTACCTACACACTACACACTTTTTTTTATGAAACAGTAGATTTTTTAACAGAAGAAAAATAGGTCTAAAAACATGTGCTGAATTCATAGACACGGTTCGAGCTTCGATGTCCCCTGCTATGGAGCCACCCTGTATGTATAAGTCACAAGTGATTCACCCCAATCTCAAAACAAATACCTACAAATGAGATCCCAACAATCAATTTCACGTCACAACAACTTTTGAACGTCACCTACTTGGAAGTACGTTAAGTTACGAAGCTTCTTATCAACAAAACAACCTCTTAAACCTTAACAACAACAATAATCCCGAAAATAGTTGATTTGTACCTGATAAGGGGAACATTTTACAACCGGCTGACTGTAGTAAAACGAATATATTCAAGTTTACGGCCTGTGCCAGACGCCATGACAGTTTATTATTAAAACACAGTAAAAAGGCTTAGATACCATTAAAGGCTTTTATGCTCCGTGTAACAAAACGCCCCCTAGGGCTGTACAAATGGATTACTTTTTAGTGAGACAAGAGTAATATTCCGAAAGGTTTAGTGCGAGAGAAGTTTAGCGAGTGGAGAGGTAAGTTATGATGATGTACGAGGCTAGTAAAAAACATGAATTTATTATTTATGTAAAGCGGTAAAGTCTACGGTTGTGCTCCAGTTTAGTATCAGCTTAGTCCCGGCTGTCAAAATTATGTACTTACCGCATTTGTAAAAGAGCTACTTAGTCTTTAAAAAATGCGGTAGGAACGTTATTTAGATATTGTAATAAGCGATACAACTTTGTAAAGGAATATAATTTTGCTGTTTCGTGTGGTGCCGGACGTAAAGAATAGCACCATCCCATTTCTTCCCGTGGGTGTCGTAGAAGGCGACTAAGGGACTTACTAGAGAATGGGCAGCAGTGTTCTCTATTCATCTTACCACCATACTGCGATCGCCAACCCGCCTGCCGAGCGTGGCGATTATTATGGCGAGCCCCCTCAAATTGAGGGAGGCCTATGTCCAGCAGTGGATCTCTTCCGGCTGAAATGATGATGATGATGATGGTGGTAATTTTGCTAGCATAATTTTATTAACTTATTGTGTATGCAATGTCTATAAAGTTAGTTTATTTATTACTAGCTTTTACGAGCGGCTTCCCCCTCGTGGAGGTCGAAAATTATCCCACGGGAACGTATTACCGAGATAAAAAGTATCTCATGTTATAATCTATTGGTGCCAAATTTCGTCCAAATCAGTTCACCCGTTGTTGCATGATTGAGTAACAAACATCATCATCATATCAGCCGAAAGACGTCCACTGCTGGACATAAGCCTCCCCCCAATCGCCACGCTTGGCAGGCGGGTTGACGATCGCAGTATGGTGGTCAAATGCATAGAGAACGCTGCTGCCCATTCTCTAGTAAGTCCCTAACAATACGTCCCTAAGTAATAAACATCCAAACATCTAAATATCGAAACATACAAACTTTCACATTCATAATATTGGTAGGATTCATCCCATTTAAAAGGTTAACAATCAAATGCGTCGTAATTACTTAAAACGATCAAATCCCTGAACCTGTAGGACTTAGTAGTACAATAGCTTTCTAAATGCGATTAAAAGCTTAAGGAAGCTTAAAGCTCCTTAATGATTTAGGAGATAACGTTTTACATGAGTCTTCCGTGAAAAGCGTGTAAGGTTTATAAGGGCATTAAAATAAATAGAAATCAATTTAATTATCTTTTAAAGAGGTCTGCTGTAAGCTATATATGTCAAACTTAAGTGTTTGTAGATTACTATTTCATCATCTGCCTAGCCCTTTTACAGTTATGTTGCGGTCGGCTTCCAGTCAAACCGAATGCGGCTGAATACTAGTACTTTACATGGAGCGACTGCCTATCTGACCTCCATAGCTCAGTTACTGGGTAATAAGATACTCCTTGGTAAGACTGGCTATTAGGCTTTCGGGCTTCTGACGATCCGTTACGCCCACAGAAAGCTTAATAATTTATTATTAAGATTTCTGTGGTTACGACAGGCGTAGCTTAACCTTGTAGTTTAGTAGTTAAAACATAATTATTCCGTACTGAATGTGTACCGGCAAATAATAGTTGTACCTACGGTGCAAAGCTAAAACGACCTCTCAGCTGTTGACAAACTGAAAATAACACAGAAACCTATTCAAAACACTTCATTAGTGCTGTCAATACCACAGCATCATTATCACTTCAAACAAAGACAATATACAAAGTAAACTAAACCCGAGAACTCAATTTGATCGCAGCGTGAAGTACTCAACCCTTCATTATAATGACCGCGGGGTGCCCGCGGCAACTGCAGACAAACATTGTTATAAGTCCGTAAATTACCGGAACTCCGTCGACTACGCGAATTCCGGAACTCCGTAGATTCGGCGTGACAAACAAAAGGTCGCCGGTGCGTAAATAACCGAAACCATTTAATGAAACAATTTAACTTTTTACAGAAAGTTAAGGGTTGGTGGTGCGTGGGGACATGTGAATTAAACTTTTAAAGGCAATATGAAACCCAATTAAAAGTCGAGAGTTTTCGCACTGAATGGTAAATGAAAAGCTTTGTTACCTTGACTACGAAATACATATATAACAAGGCTCTAACGAGAGCGAGACATGGAAATATCTGTGTTTTCTTATACTTACTTTGAAAATAGAATGGACTTCCGTAGATACAATCAGAATACATCCTACATGTTGAGATTGTTCCTAGAGCTAAAACATTCGAAGACATAACATGTGAAATCTACCAACCAGCACTGGACCCGCGCCGCGTGGTAGATTATGGCCCACTCCTTCTCACAGTGGGAACGTTGTAAGCTGATTTTGTTAACCTACCTATTATCCCAATGTGGGTTGTCTTTCGTATCATATGACGTCAGATATTTTATTAGGACAAAAACTAAATTAACTAATATAGAGAGAAGAGACTGAGCCTAATATAAGGTCAAAATCATCATAATTTATCGACCTTGTCCACTTGACACTGAAGAAAACCGGACCCTCGAAAGGTTATTCTCTGAAATACCCTTGCAAGTGATCTTAGGCCGTTGGAGTATGGCTTAAGTTTTAAGAAAGTTTTATCTTTATGATCAGTACTCGTCCCAAGTCGAGTTTTTAGCCGATGGGGTTAACTATTGGGAAGATAACTTACTGACCGTTTTTATAGCTCAGAGTCTTCAGACTTCGAAAAAATTTCATAGATTTCAGTTACATTCTGTGTACACACAGAACAAACTATATTCTTCCTTCTATTGAGACACAGGCTTCCTCTCTTAGAAGCAGTGGACTGTAATCACCATGCGGGCCCAGTTCGGTTTGATAGATTCAGGGCAGAAAGGACATGCCGGTTTCCTCACGATGTTTTCCTTCACCGTTTTGAGAGCAATGGCGACAAATTATTTGCACAAAGTAAAGCACTTGCCTAGGCACAACCTCAACTACATAACTCGAGGCTGTTGCCACTACTCTGGTTCTGTGCATCAACAGTTTATTCATCCTTTTAGGAATCAAGATCGACATTATAATTTATGACTGTGATATATAATGATAATAAAGCCTTTTATTTCATAACCCTTAATTTTATATTTCAAATGTTTTTAGTAATGTTAATAGATGTACTTAATGTCTAGTTTTAGTTAAAGTAAGAGTAACTCAATTATGTGTAATTAATTTAGGATATGGACCCTATTTTGTGTATATGTCGTGGCCATATCGTAGATTTGCTCACGTCATGAAATGCTCGAGATTTTTTTTTTCGAGAAGACGGTCGACGCCAGTGGCACCCCGAGGTTCGGTTTGGTTAGGTTCCTTTAAACACTGCAGACAGAAATAGGAGCCCCATGCAGTAGGACTCCCTCAACTTGACGTCAACCGTCTTCTTCTGTAATATAAGAACCAGAAGACGAGAATTTCATGAAATGCGACCATTTCATGAAATTCTTGAGCATTTCATCATCTACGATATGGCCACGAAATATGTATATATGGCTGTGATATTACCTACAAAATCTTATAAACTAAAGCTTCTAACAGAAAACTATTCAAAGAATCTTTCCTCTCCGCTCCTTATACAATATTCCGCTCTCATTATCTCGTCGCGTATAATCATCTCACAGATAATACGGCTTCCACTTTGATCCTTCCAGCGGTAATGAGAAATGATGGACATAGTCAGGATTTTTCTTAGAAAATGGGAGGATTATGGATGTAATATACCTTTGATAATACGGGTAAAGGAGACCTTAGTGACCGTAGACGATAGAGGGTTTAATAGGGCCACGGCTGTAATTACGGTTGTTGTTATTTGCATGTGGTCATTTTGGTTGCTAACCGAGCGCTGTGTTTTGGAATTTCTGACATGGTGTTATAACTTGCTTTAATTGAGTGAGGCTTGCTTATCGCATTGTATTGAAGCTAATTTGATTTATGTTTAAGTAGCTCGTTAGCAACTCCTAGCATTAGAGTTTCTTATCCGTCTTGTTTATAAACATTGCTTAAAGTTAAGAGACGTTTAAACGTCAAAAAAAAATATATGGCTAAACAGACGCTAATCATTACTTAATTTATAAATAAGGAGGTAAATTTTTGGACTGCCTCGTTGGTCTAGAGGTCGCAAGCGCTACTGCTGATCATGAGGTCCTGGGTTCGATTAGAGTTTGGATTCGTGACAGGTTGAATGTGAAGTGGGTACGTACGGTAGAATTAATGGAAGCTGGTAGGTATATAGTCACAAGCTGTGTATATAGTTCAAAGTTCACAGTCACGTAGGTACACACAAGTCGCGGTCGATGACTCACGCGCTTGTTATTTACATATTAAGATTAACTATTAAATATTCTAACCGTGACGCTACAATGGCAATCTTTGCTCAAGAATGATTTCTCCTATTCTCCCCACCGTACTTCCCGTATTGACCCACATTTTTAATTTCTCCTTGTTTTCTTGTACATTTCCTGAGGCCTGAAAGTTATTTACATATTAAGATTAACTATTAAATATTCTAACCGTGACGCTACAATGGCAATCTTTGCTCAATAATGATTTCTCCTATGCTCCCCACCGTACTTCCCGTATTGACCCACATTTTTAATTTCTCCTTGTTTTCTTGTACATTTCCTGAGGCCTGGAAGTTATTTACATATTAAGATTAACTATTAAATATTCTAACCGTGACGCTACAATGGCAATCTTTGCTCAAGAATGATTTCTCCTATGCTCTCCACCATACTTCCCGTATTGACCAACATTTTTAATTTCTCCTTGTTTTCTTGTACATTTCCTGAGGCCTGGAAACAAGCCCATATAATCCCCTTACCCAAAATACCCGATCCCGTCTCACTGACCGATTTCCGACCCATTTCCATCCTTCCATTTCTCTCAAAAGTTCTTGAGCACATTGTTCATCAGCAACTTTTTGCCTTTTTATCTTCTAACGACCTTCTTACACCTTTTCAGTCTGGTTTCCAACCTGGTCATAGCACAGTTACGACTCTGTTGAAGGTTACTGATGACATTTGCTGGGCTATGGACCACAAATCTCTGACCTTACTTGTACTTCTGGAGTTTAGCAGTGCCTTTAATTCTTTTGACTTCGAAATCCTTCGCGGGATCCTTAAATCTTTCAATTTCTCTTCTTCTACTATTGCTTGGTTCGACACCTATCTTAAAGGCCGCTCGCAGCGGGTGACTGACTGGTGATCTCTTGTCGCGGGTGTACCTCAGGGTGGCCTTCTCTCTCCCCTTCTCTTTTCTATTTTTATTAACTCTGTCACCAGAGTCATCTCTTCCCACTTCCATCTCTATGCCGACGATCTGCAGCTTTACAATCTTTTTCGATGCAAGATGCGGATGCCGCCGTATCTGCTATGAACAGAGACCTGGATTTGATTAGCGAGTGGTCGCGGTCTTTCGGACTGCTGATCAACCCTAAGAAATCCCAGGCCTTAATTATCGGTGGTAGGTTTATGCGAAATAGGCTTGGTGTTGCATCGCTGTCTCCGCTCTGTATGAATGGAGTTCAGATAGAATACGCAAAAACGGTTAAAAATCTGGGGGTAACCATGGACTCTTACTTATGGTGGACTGCCCATGTTGCTCAAGTCACTCGCAAAGTACACTACACGTTCCATTCGTTAAAATGCCTCCAGAGCTTCCTGCCTTTGAACACCAAAATCTCCCTTGCTCAGACTCTTATACAGCCCATCATTGACTACGCTGATGCCTGTTATTTGGATGCCACCGAGGAGCTTTTAAATAAACTTGAGCGTTTGCAAAATATCTGCATTCGTTTTGTTTTGAACCTTAAAAAATACGATCACGTTTCTAACTTTCACAAGATCCTCAAGAGGCTCCCTATTCGACTTCGCAGAAACTCTCGGATATTGTGTTTGCTATTTAACATTCTTCACAACCCTAAAACCCCATCTTATCTACGGGATCGCTTCTCCTACGCCCGTCCTTTTTATGCGCCTTGCAGGTCGCATCTTCGAAATCTCCTCAAGTCCCATCCCCACTCAACTGACTTCTACTCCTACTCCTTCACTGTGCACGCGGTCCGGTTATGAAATTCACTTCCGCCTGACATTAGGGATTGCCAAACTGTAGTCGTATTCAAAAGAAGAGTGAAAGAACACTATCTCTCCACCTTATCATAATTGCTTATGTATTTATTATTTAAATTACATTATAATTCTATATATTTTGGTGATATTTATTTTAGAAGTATGTATGTATGTCTGTATGTATGTATAATCTCATATTATGTGTGTATATTTAAATTAGAGTTTAATTTGTAATGTTATGTTTCCCTTCTACTGTTATTACACGCGTTGTCTACATCTCTGTTATCTTCTCTCCTATCGCAAGTGTGCTGGAAGAGATTTCTGTAGAAATAAGCATTACCTATGTACGTATTTTTCTGTTCCTTTCTTCTTGTCTGTTTATATGTGCATAAATGGTTAAATAAATAAATAAATGGCAATAGGCTCGCCCCATAGAACATGGGACTTAAACATAACTGGCGAAATGTGGATGTACTATAGGTAGGTACACATCCACCTCCTTACGCTTCGGGGATTACAGGCGTGATGTTATGGTATCTTACATTTTTGGTCATGTCACTGTGCAACTTTCTGTGGAAAAGAGGACCATGTTTTTCCAAACTGAGTTAGAAATTGGAATAAAAAGTATTCACATCCAGGAGATGTAAGTAGGGATTAATACGATCGTGACGGAGTGCCTCTCCATTTAACTATGAGAGCTAGAGAAGAGAGAGTGCACCTGTGTATGCGCACACACTTGTGCACTATAATACCCAAAGCGCTAACGGGTGATCTCCGTTGAGATTGACCGCCATGGCCGAAATACGGTCTGACGGAACGATCGAGTTTTAAGTTACTTTAACTTTGTGCAAATCCATACATTCGTGCAAAGCACGCAGTTAGGTAGGTACCTAGTACGCTGCATTTATAGCATATCCTTCAAATACACGGGTTACAGCTTTATTGCCAAGGTCAGCCACTGCCCGTGTTCGTGGCAGGGATGCATGTCTAGCCGAAGACCTTGGACGCATAGCGGTTTCCGCTTGTGTTACATTTGTTTCATATCACACGGCATATCTGTGTACCCTAAGTGCATTAGAATTGCTTTAATAAGCTTGTGTGAAATTGAAACTCACGGAAGGAAATTGTTTTCTTTTCAGTACACATTATTTGAACTTATGGGAGACGAGTCAGGGGCCTACTCTCTAAGCACGAAATCTGTAATCTCGGTCGAAGTTACGGGGGTTTCCTACGTCGTATCACTTACTGACTATGATTAGTTTGGGGCCCAAACTAAGAATGAATTACTATACGATTTGACAGTTGTCCCTACTCCCTATATGGTTTTACCCGTCCAAAAAAGTTAATGAATCAGGAGTCTTTTCGAAGTTTCGAAAAAATTTCGGATGGACCCGTATTTACGTTGACGGAGTTAGAGAGTAAGAGTAGCCCCCCTGGGTAGACTGTGAAATTTAAATTTTCTTACGTTTTTTGCAATTTCCAGGTCAGTGTCAAGTCGTATGTTGATTAATATACACTGTGACATTTTAGTCGTCCAAAGGTGGTCCATTCAATGAATCCATCATAACATACCTCTAGGCGCTATTAAAACATTGTTACCATTAATTAAGATAATAATAGGTACAAAGAAAAATAAATAATGCTTTAGAATTATGAAACACCCTCCCTTTAAATAATGTTTACGTATCAAACGGTAGAAATATCTACCTACCTGCCTTTACATTCCATCATTAATTCCATCTCCATAATAGGGTGATTCAAACTAAGCCATGCGTTTTAGTGAATGATATTTTTTTTTTGTTAATTGGCATAATAATGTTCAAAAATATCATTTTTTTTTTTTAATAAATGATTAGTAGTCATTGGATACATCAAGTGGGCTGCAGTTGTAGGACGACTAAAATGTCACGGTGTGTATGATTTGCGACGTTAACAAATATTTGTTACGGTTTTGGCTTTGCAGAATTAAAATAACTAAAACCATCAATACAACTTTTGGCGCGTCATGCGTCCGGTTTTTGTTTTGTTTCGGTGTTTCTTTCACCACACAGTAAACATACGACAGCGCAGGATATACAGGATGTAATTTTAAGGATGTGATTAAAATTCATCATTATGAACAACTTTTACTATGGGCCCAAACCTGAAATCGTGAAAATAAAATCAGCTGTTCCTTACATTTTGACGACTTATGCGAACATAAATGTAGGGAACAGCTGTTTTTTTTTGCGATTTCAGGTTTGGTCCTATAATAAAAGTTGTTTATAACGATGAGTACAATGACCTCTTAAGCGGTTGTTCGTGTTTTTCTCATGCCCTGTATAACTGGTAATAATTACACTGTATATCGTAATTAAGTCACTAAGCTTTACGTCGTGATTCAAAATTCTAATCCCACTAGTTCCAATCTGTCAACCATATACCACTCGTCTAGAAACAAAATAGTGTTACCACTACACTAACAATGGGACCCACAAATATCTGGTTTGGTTCGCTACACAACCCTCTCAGGATTTAAGTTCATTTGATTGAATTACCTTTTCATGGAATAGTCACACTGACATGGAAATTACAAAAAAACGTAAATTTGAATTTCCCGGTCTACCTGGCGCTTCCTCCTTAATTTTGCGAATAAATAAATATTTACATAAAGAAAATATGAATTTATAACATAATTACTGCTCTTTGCAGAAAACTATTACTTCCCTGAACGACACAGCCAGCCGGCACACACTGGTCCCAAATTAAAAAAAAGTGGACATTGATAGTAGACCGCTGATATTTTTTTTTATTGTTGATACAATGATAACAGATAAGGCAAAAAAATATTATTGTCCTACTTCAAATACTTTTCTGTAAAAAAAATATTTCTTTTTTTTTTGTATGGGAGCGATTACATTTTACTCAATTTCTCAAAAACTTTAAGCGATGTCGAGATGGCAATCACATATGTTAGAAAACTAATAATTCTGAGTATTTGGCTCGAAGAAACTTATTGCTTATCTCTGCGTACTTTCGAGATAATAGTGACAGAAAATAACATTTTTTTTTAATGTTAATTTTTTGCTTTTTTTTAATCATAGCCTTACTTTAGCACATAATTATAATGTATGCGTAATGTCAAATAAGTAAAAAGAGACTTCTCTGTAAAAGAGGTTATGGGGGCTCACTAATGACTGAAAAGCTATGACCTTTCTGAAGGAGTACTTTCATCAGTTCTAAAAAACAATCAAAATGAAGACATATTAAGCTGCAAACATAAAGTTGAATATGTTCACAAACGATTCTGAAAAAATATTATGGTGAAAGATTAATATTTGGGTCTATATTCTCTTGAGAAATCTCTATTTCCTCGTTTTCCAACGAAAGCAATTCATTGTTCAAGATCAAAGCACTAGCCTCTGGAAACAACTGTTTATGTAAACGAGCAAACTTTGGTTTGATATGGCTGATGTAAGGATCTGAGCTAATTAGAAAGCTGTGGATAATGTCTAAATTAGTCTGAACTCTACCGATTTTTCTTGTATGTGCCATTCTAACATTCCGGAAATCTTTATTCCTCGCTTCGGAAGCTTCTTCGGAAAGCATGCCTATCGGAATAAAGGAGAAATTTTCAAAAATATCAGCACCGTGTATCAACAATTTATGGACACTTGAAGGCATGTAATACCATGGATATAAGTTTACATATAGCATTGCTGTTTCTTTACAATATTCCCTAAACAAGTTGGTATTAATAAGTTGACCAGATGAAATTGTTTGTAAAATGACTGCAAATCTCTTGATTAAATCAGGGTGGATACCCGTTATTTCAGCAGATACTTCATAATTTTCAAAAAACCTTCTTGCCGTGTTACCGTCATTGGTTGTACCAAATCCTTGTTTTACTATGTCAATTAACAAACCAGATCTTTCCCGGAATTCTTCTTGTGTCAAATTCTTTTTAATTTCTTTTAACAATTTATCTTCTTTTCGTGCAGCCCACTTTTTGAAGTCTAAGTTGTACGAAATGTGTAAAATACATTCCATACATCTTATCCACATATGAAGCGAAGACAGACCATATTTATACATATCTTCTCTGATGAGTCTTTTGGATACAAAGTCCAAGTCATTCATTTTGCTAGGTGGGGTATTGCAAATATTACAAACAGCTGCAGAAGAAGTATTGGAAATCACAGTAGAAATTTTCCCATCAATCATAGTCATGTACAAATCATGTTTAATATCAAAATTATCTACAATTGTGGGAACAAGATTACGAATTTCTTCCACTAAGGATGCACTTTCCTTCTTTATCAATTCATTTGTTTCTTTTGCAAATATAAAGCCAATTGGACGACAATAGTTTGTTGAAGAGGGAGCAGGATTTTGCCACAAGATAGTACCACTCTCTTCTTCCAAACGAAGCGGAACCAAACTAATCATGAAAACTGAAGAATCGTCAATTTTAGTGTCGGAGTGTGACTTTTGTTTATAATTACTTTGAGAAGATGACCCGTCAAAACCCCATTTGCTTATTAGTTTTAGCGATTTTTTGTCGGCAGAGTTGTGCTGAATTGTTTTTAATATCCTATTAGTTGTCAAATCTAGAAGCGATTGAAGTCTTATCTTAGCATCAGATTCAGTTACAGTTATGTCTGACTCTGGAGGATAACAAGTTTTTTTAGCTTCCAGGAGCTTTTGATAGGATGGAAGACCATACATTTTCTCTGAAGCAAGAATAGTTCTTAAATTTCGATATTGCCATTTTGACAAATTTGTTGAGGTGTAAAGCGCTAACGTTTTATCATCTGGTAAACACGGTTTGTCAGTCTTTTTAGCGAATAGTACATCATATACCATCTCACATTTTTCCTTGTTTTGGCTGAGTTCGTTTAATATAGCTGCTAATTTTGTTTTTTTAGACTCTTTTAATTTGGCACATAAAGCATAAACTAATTCCTCCTCTGTGTGATCTAGAAGTGTTAGAGAACGCCTTTTCTTCTGTTTATCAGATATATCAACAAATGGTTTTTTACTTGTACCATAACTTAATTGATGAGTATCCACTTGCGTTTCGAAATTTGGAATTACTTCCTCGGCAACTTTAAAAATGCTGCTTAAATCGATATTTTGACATTTTGGCCAAACTATTTGGGATTGTAACCAGTCTGAATTTTTGTTAAGAAAGGTCTTTTGAGCTCTACTGGAAGCAGACCATCTTTTTGAGATATTACTTGAAAAATTACGACAAAATAATTTAATATTACTCAAATCTTCGTAAGACAATTCAACACCAATACGTTCAATAAGGGCATTAAATAAAAATTCGACATTTTTAAAACCACCTCCTGATTTAAGAACAACGTATAAGTCTAACTTGGTGACAAATGCGGACATATTATAATTTTAAGGAAAATTGAAAACAAATTAGAATCAAAGATATCAAAGACAAAGTGACTTTGATTTTAACAAAAAAAATTACGAAAACAAATTCGACGAAAGAAAGACAAACAAAAATTATTTGATTTTAAAATCCAAAGATTCAAAATACAACAATAACAAAACAAACAAACAACAAGCATTTCTTCAAGCGCACAGAAAAAATAAGGACACGTCTTATCGCAACCACATTTAGTTGTACACTGAGTGAGGTGTACGCGCGCGATTCGTGACCGTATTACGTTACGTCATGAGAGGCGGCCATCTTGTTATCCCGGCAAACTCGCGTCGAAGCTCCATTTTGCTGGCCAGCGGACCTATTGCGATATGAGTAAGGCTATGATTAAAAAAAAGCGAACAATTAACATTAAAAAAAATTGTTATTTTCTGTCACTATTATCTCGAAAGTACGCAGAGATAAGCAATAAGTTTCTTCGAGCCAAATACTCAGAATTATTAGTTTTCTAACATATGTGAATGCCATCTCGACATCGCTTAAGGTTTTTGAGAAATTGAGTAAAATGTAATCACTCCCATACAAAAAAAAAAGAAATATTTTTTATAGAGAAAAGTATTTGAAGTAGGACAATAATATTTTTTTGCCTTATCTGTTATCATTATATCAACAATAAAAAAAAATATCAGCGGTCTACTATCAATGTCCACTTTTTTTTTAATTTGGGACCAGTGTGCGGCATTGGAAACCGGTTATAAACTGAACAAAGGTACAGTACAATTTATCGTGAACAAGACTTGGTATTACAAAGGCATACTTCATCGGCATACGTTACGACAAAGCGTCGACCGACACAAAATAACTCCTGTGTCGTGCAAAGTCGTGCGGAGTCGTACAACGTAATTGTGGGCGACGGAGCAGGAGGGTAGTTATTGATTCGTGGACTTCCCTATTACATAGAGTGGTGACGTGTCGATAATGTGGGAATATCGGCTTTTTAATGCATGGGTTGTAAGTACTCGACTGTTGTGACAGCCTGGCGACATGAAATACTAAGTGGAATCGTGTGCCGTTGTTCTCGTTTCGGAACTTGTGACTCATAAACGGGGAAGCTAAGGCGAAAATGAAATGTGTTTTAATATGTATGTAGCTTTCATAAATATACAGGTGAAACCTAACTGATAATTTCAAAAATGCGAAAGTGAGTTTGATTGTTTATTGGAACGAAGTTCTTTAAAGTTTGTGGTAGGAGTACAATTTTAGAAATCGTGAAGAAACGAAAAAGTGTTTTCATGTTTTTCAGGGGTGCTGAAGTCAATAGTGAGGTCAAAATGATAATACAAGTTGGCGGCTGATAAAAAAATTTGTTTGTTTGTTATTCAATTACACAGAAACGGCTGGACGGATTTAAATGAAACTTGACACACAGATATATCATAACCTGGGTAAGCACATAGGCTATTCATCCTGGATCGTAGATGAACTCATGAGATACAGCTAATAATAAATAAGGACGTTTAATTACGTTAGTCTGTTAGCTATCTTGCAGTTTTCATAGTGCAAGTGTTAGCACTGATGTTCACTTGACTGTACCTAGCTACTGTTTAATATAACGCATTTGTCCTTTCATCTACTTAAAGAAAATAAGTTATTCACAATGTATGATTATCAGAGCGTAGCATTCACAAGCATAAAGTACGTACGTATTAACATAAGTTAATACAATCTTGCTTTATTTTTAGAACACTCTAAGTGTTAAGTTTAATTCCAATATAAATGCAAATAAGAATTAAAAAAGAAGTAAAAATAGGACAAAAGAAAAACAATGTTGCGGATACAGAAAAAATACATGACTAAGAAATAATAGCACTACTTCGTACGTAGTCATTAAGTATGGCGGATACATTATACGGCGCCTAGAGTCAACCGTGGCGCAATTAATTAAGAAATCACTTTTATAATTGCATTGACCCCTAGTTAGTCTCGATGAGGTATCAAGTTGCTGCTAATTAGGGGTCGTTAATGGCCACTAATCCTATAATGTGTGTGGGTGGCCGACAAAATTACAAAGACATTTAAACCGAACCGAAATTCACGTTGCTAGGGTGGTAACAACGATTTTGACAATCTTGACAAGGTACTATGCCTAAAAATATCGTCAGTAAGTAGACTCAAATACAGTATTCAGCGAATAATCATATTCAAACAAGAAATTGAGATATTAAATTAAAACGTTCAACAATATAACGTTTAGGTACACAAAGTATGTTAGTAGAAATAAAAGCCTCCTTGAATAAAACGAAAAATCCCTGTAGCTGTTTACATTTTGACGTATCATGTAAATACCCGGCGGGCTCCCGACAAATTGAATATTCATTCGATTTTTCACAAACAGAATCCGTCAGTTTTCTACATTACAAATAAATGTCTGAATCCATGAAAATGCTGCTTTTGATAAATTGGGGAGTAGATTAGATCAGGGACGAATGAATAAAGCACTTATTGACACTGGACGTTCAGATTGATCGGGTTCTACTGGATTATGAACAAGTCTTCGACGACTCGGTACGTGGGTGTACAATATGTTACCGTTGGGAATTCGATCGGATGAGCGGTATATTTACTTTGAGTTAGCGATTTTCAAACACTAGTGATCCTGTTTAAATAGTTGGTCTGTAGATTGGATACTAAGATTAAGGAGAATCTCAAATTGGATGGCGTTGTAAAGCGGAATTAAAGCGTTTAAATATTTACTTCCCCGTCTTGAAAGTTAACTTGTGTTACATTTCAGAGTGTGGTATTGATTAGTCTTTCGAAAGCAAAAATCCGGGTTTCAATATTTCGGAGGGGTGTACTCAATATAAATACGGAAATCAGTAAGTACGCGTTTATGACAATCGTAGAAACTTGGTAGAAACGGTAGAAACTAAAGACAAAATAACAGATTGTATTAAAGGTTTCTACCGCAGCGATGTCAAATATGAAGAAAAAAATTATCTTTGAATTAATTAATTTAATTAATTAATTGAAGATAGGAGTGGCCATACTTACTTCGCGCTGTGCAACCTTTGAAAGATCAATTTTTATAGGGGTACCTTTTTAAATCACTTACCGCAGCTTAAAATGGAGGTCTCCTAAACGTCCGTCATTGATCTCTGGCTCAGTAGTCTTGGTCTTTTCGGTGGCATTAGCGTCGGCGAGCTCCTTGCTGAGCGGGGTCGGCTCGGTCGGCGCGGTTGGCGAATGCGGGCTGTTGCCCCCAGTTGGCTGGATCGAAAAACGAGTTCATTATTATAAGTATCTACATTATTATCTCTTCTTTATGAGATAGAGTCGGTCGTAATGTAACTCGCATGTCCTGTGCGGCGCGGCGGCGCAGTGATGGATGTCAGACGTCTTTAAATTACAGTTTCTAGACGTACCGGTTTCCTTAAGATATTTTTACAAGTTTGAGTATTAAAATTGAAGAATTTGAGACCGAAATGCTTCCGTATTATTTACATATCATTACATATAGATAATGTCTTATCACTAACAATCGGGAGCGACCATGGGAATTCCTACACTTGGCACTAATTAGTAGTGCGAATATCAAACAACCGCCTAGTAACCGTTATCGTGTTGCTATTGACAATACAATGATTCTATTTAAAACCAAACAAAATCATGGAAAACGTCACAAATAAAAACGTTAGACGTTGCGTTGACCATGCACAATGGTTGTGCTACACACAGCTACTTACAATGCTAGAAAGAGGTGGTTGGCGTTTTGGGAGTTATAACAAAAGATAGCCCACAAAATGACTTTCGACGTCTTCATTTGTTTTTCTACGGGTGCAAGCTTATTCATGAATCCAGAGAGTCTAAAAAGGCCACTTTGGCAGAATCATAATATGATCATATTATGAATAATATTTAAAATCGTTAAATTGTCACAAACTGACAATTCATAATATAATCTGCGTTGACAGCACGCAATTCATTTAATTGACAGTTTTGTATGGAAATTCGTAAAATGGTCACCAAATTATGAATTGCTTTATTAAAGTAAAATGTCAAATAACAGAATCATAGGGGAATTCAGGAAATGAATCACTTTTAGAGGAATTGCTTAATGTGGCCTTTTTAGACCCGCAGAAAGTTGAAGACATAAATAACATCACGCCTTATTTGGCTGGGCAGAGGTGTATTTATAGTTCACCCATATTTCGCCACTTTCTCCCTTATTACAAAACGAGGTTTTTCTTTAGGTATGGTTTAAACCATCGAGCATATTTTTGAAATAAGAACCTAACTGAAATGGAAATACTTTTACATGAACGATGTTTGCGGAAGCCCGCGTAGATTGTTTCTATGCAACAATGCGCAAGCGTAGCACCTCGCTGGTGTGGCGCGTGCGGAGGTGCCCCAACAGCATGCTGGCCGCGCTTGCGGAAAGGCTCGATTGTGCTTTTAACGACTCATTGTTTTATGCGACACGTAGCACGCGTAGATTGAAATATGTAATTGTTATTTATTATGCTCATTTCATTCAAATTTTATTTTTAAATGTTTCAAATTTAGATTTAATTTGAATAGTGTGTAATTTTAATCAATGTGACTGTGTGTTTTTGTCCTATTATTATGTTCGTGCCCTATTATTATAAGTCTATGGTACTTGAAATAAATGATTTATATATATACACCGTGAAATTGAAATGGTTGTTTTCCCGCGGCAGAACAAATTGCCATAAGGAGTACTTTCGAAGCATAGAGTAAAAGTTTTTTTTTTTCTTTTTTTGTTTTAATATAATTAAAAAAATATTCATCAACCCGATAACTCAATAGTAATACTAGAGGTAACTGGTAGATACTACTCTTCGCACGAACCGCTGACAAAGAACAGCGATGCATAAATGATTAAAACAAAATAAACTCTCGCACGTGGTGATTTTTCACAATGGTTAATCTGCCATTTTTTGTTTCTAATATTTTATTTGTTTATAAAACTATTGTATGACCAAGACAAAACCATTTCGCTGCGGGAAAACAACCATTAAAATTTCACGGTGTATATAATATTACAAAACTGACAACTTAGTCCAGTGGTAAATTGTCATTTTTGTATTAAGAACTTTACCCAAATAGAAGAAAAGTTGGTAATGCAAAAACTGACTTAGAGTTTTAGGCTAGAACTAAAGATCGCGTTTATTAATAAGACGGTTCATGTTTAAGTTCCATGTAATAGGGGGCGACCCTAATGCTATCAACCGAGCACAAATCCAGACTGCGGGTTGCTACTGAGTAATTCTAGGTATAAAAACCCAATAACACGTTGCCCGACCTGGGAATCGAACCCAGCTCCTCATGTCCAGCAGTAGCGCTTGCCACCACTAGACGAACGATGCAGACAAAGTTGAAAATATACCATCATCATTATTTGACTTACCGTGGTAGCAGGGTTGATGATTGGCGGCTGCGGCGTTGGCTGTGGCGGGGAGGCGTTGGGTGGCGCAGGCGCCGTTGGAGACGGTGACTTGCGCAGGTAATGCGTGGCGGAGCCTGGCGAGCGCACGGCGGTGGCGCGGCGAGGCGGTTGGAACACCAAAGCCTTGTCTGGGCCGCGCTTGCCGCCTGTACAGAGGAAGTAGCTTTATGAAACCATTGTGTCGAGGAAGCTACCACGGTGGGGACTAGACCGTACCTACTGTGTCTATACAACATGGAACATAATATACATATACGCAAGACTTCATACACACCAATTAGAGTAAGTATTGAGTTAACAGCATAATACAATGACCAAAATTTTTTAAATGCTGTTTCTATTTTAAAAAATGCATTGAACCGACCATTAGATACTTTATACATTTAAAATTAATTGTTTTTTCCTTGAAATAAGATTGAATTTTCTTTGGCTCAATCGGCGATGGGTATAGCAATTTCTTTTTTTAAATTACCCATAAAAAAAATTACTGGAATCGATTCAGTAATAGTCAATTATCAACAAACTACCTTCAGGATTTTCGTTTATTATGTTACACCTTGTATAAGAGTGATATTAATATCTTTTCCCTGCCTCACATACAAGGTCTTGATGATTGTGAGATAACAGGATGGTCGATTCCCAGTAGTAATTAGCAATTAACGTTAACTTTATCTAGTTTGTTGTGGGCAATTACGTAATTGCGGCCTGTAACTTTATCAACTATAGAAAGAGGCTATGTTATAGATATTCTATGCTTTTTATTAGTCAATCAAAATCAAAATAAAAATCAAATTAGTGATGTAATAAAGTACCTAGTTTGTGGGCGAGCGAGTTTCTGCGCCGTGCGATCCAGCAGGCGAGGGCGACGAGCGCGGCAGCCACCAGGGCCGCGGCGCCGCACACCACCAGCCATAGTGTGGCGCCATGTAGCTCGCCGGCTAGAAAAGAAGAAAAACACAAACGTTAACATGGATTCAGTAAGTACAAGACACAACAAGTAATCTGTTGTTCTATACATTTTGACCACGCAGCTAAAAAACAGTAGATTATTATTTTTTGACAATTGACGAAATTGATTGTGCCTATTGCACTTTTCTATGAAACAGCTTTTTTTTATTATTGACTAAAAATATCTAAGGTGAATATGAATAGCGTGGAAAATATGGTGGTGGTGAATATGGTGTGGTAATCATGGGCTGAATTAATGATAACAGTTAGCGCGTCAATGTTCCTACCACCCTGTATTAGATATCTAAGTTTACTATAAAAGCAAAAGTTTACTGGAACTGAACCTCTTTGTGACTTGGCTCGTCTGGGAAGGTTCCGGTTTGAACAGTAAGTTTAACTTTGTCACTAAGGTTAACAATGAGCAAAATCTCTTCGTGATGAGGCTAGAGCTGGCGGTAACAAGTCAACAACTTCTAAAAGGTACCAGCTAATTTGCCAACCTGTCTAGTTAAAACTTAGTCAGTTTTAAAGTGTACTAGCTGCGCCCCGCATTTACACCCGCATACGTCTCGATCCCGTTGGAATATCGGGACAAAAACTATCCTATGTCGTAATCTAGGTTATGTTCTACCCATGTGACAAATTTAAGCTAAATCCGTCCAGCCGTTTTGGCGTGAAACCATAACAATAAACACACCATATGCAAAAAATACAAATAATTTATCTTAATAAAATTAGTTTAGACGATATAATGGTTAGTTCATTGAAAAAAATCAACAGTTTGGTCAACTAGCAACCTACACACAACCTTAAAATTACCTATGTTGAATTAATTATAGACTTTTCATTGACAATATAATACATAATCACGTTAACTTTTATCGATCCATTGAATCTACTCATTCATATGGCGATGGCCTATTACCGTGATTTGATGAGCCGTTCGCATACTATATGAGAACATCTATCCAATAACCGATCAATGGGCACGATGTAATATTCATATTATCGGTTATTGTGGAGGGCTATATTGCCTAAGTTTGCCTGAAGGCTTCGTAGATTAATATGAAACATAATATTTATATTTGAGATTGTATTTCTGTAGATAAATACCTTCAGGCTACATTGTGAGTTATATAACGATTGTGATAAGCGAAAAACAATCTTCTTTACATTACATTGTTTTTAAGATCCTATTAGACGAGTCTTTCTTGACATAACAAGAAAGTTATTGATTTCATTTTTCAATTATGATTTTCTATCTATCTATAATAATCATAAAGCTGCTGAGATGTTTTGTTTGTTTAAACGCGCAAATCTCTGGGACTAACAGTCAGTTTTTGCCAGGGGTGCGGGTTGTTCGAAAGAGATACCGTGGCCTCTGGCACAAAGGCGACTGAGGAAACACGGGTGGGTTTTTTAATTTTTCATATACATTGTCGAACAGTGGAGTAATTCTCTCCCAAAGTTTGCAAGGAAAAAATTGCGACTAGATTCACCTTAATATCACGCTAGGACCATTATGACTCACGCAAAAATAAAAAATGTCAGAATGAACGCTGAGCAAAAACGAAGCATCATCGCGTACAGACGATGCGATGCTACGCGTCAGAGGAGCAAGAAATTCCACGCGAACGAAGTCCTAGGCAGAAAATAGTCATCAAGGTAACTTTGTGACGCAGTTACTAAGCTGCAGTACAAAATTGTCATCAAGATAACTTTGTAACGCAAAAAAAATAGTAAGCTGCAGTAAAAAATATTGATTGCGACCAAAAATAATTTTAAAACCGATATCAGTAGGGAAAACTACTTTTTTAAAACTTTAATGATACCCAAACCTACATAAAATCACCGTGTTTTGAAAGAAACTGTAAATACCTATTTCACAATTCGTGGCGAATAAAGAATATCTGCAAACCTTTTGAAGTTTTATCCATTAAAATCAAAATCAAAATCAAAATATTTTATTTCACATAAACCTACAAGGGCACTTATGAAACGTCAGAAGCTAGGTGCACGGTTCCAATTTGTCGATTTAGACCCGTGTAGTTTTCAAACATGACTCATTGCTTCGACGCGGAAAAACACAAACATTTCAAGAAATTTTGGTGGTTCTAGATGTCTGTAGGTAATACCCATTTATTTTTTTAAATCACAAGACAACACTCATGCTTGCTACAACATTTTTTTTTACACGGAGCCACTACCTGTCTAGCCTCCACAACCCAGTCACCGGGTACTACGGTACCCAGTAACTGGGTATTAGTGTTAAGAAAGTAGTACCTGCTAAAAGGTTTTTGATTATTTTGTTAGTCGTTTGACTGTTATTTTTCTATGTATTACTAGGCTAATCCTACTAATGTTAATACGTATTTCGAATTTCCCCAAAAAAGTAGATAGGTACATCAATTTAAGGACATAACTGCGAATTATTTTATCTCAGATACTTGGTCATACATTTTACTTAACCTCAAAAGATACAAAAATAAACTCGACGACATAAATAAATAAACTACATTGGATCTCTACATAGAGTCCGCAGTACTTTCACAAAAAAAAAAAAGAAATAGTTTTATAGAGAAAAGCCGAGAGACGTCGGCGCCCTACTTCGGAACTATATACATTTTTTATACGAACTCTATGTAGCGGCTAGATCTATGTAGAGTCGGGTAATAAAATGTTCTCCGGCATCCGGTGAGGCGAAGCTCTATGTCCATTTAGGTTAAATAAACAAAAAGCTTGAAGGTTTAAAATGACTAGACTCCGGTGGAGGTAGAGATCTTAATAGCTCTTTCCTCTGGCTGTTTATTTTAATACCTACCATTTCTAGATATCGAGTTCTATTTAGCTTGAAATTCAAAGCGAATGGTACCAATTTTCCAAGTTCAAATTGAAAGCAGGTCTTTAAAATTGGGTTAAGAACTTTTGAGCTGTCGACAGAACGGAATAGGAATATGAATGTCGCAATACCAGTGTGCAATATTTTTTATTATTATTTTATTCGGGAAACATACAGCTTACTTATACCGTGATCATAAATAATATGAAATTGAAGGCCATTTATAGGTTTCCACTGACAAAAACTAAAAATAAAGACAAAAAAGGTCGGTACAAAATACCTATACTTAACATAAATTAGGAAATAAATAAGTACACGATCGACGAATACAAACTAAAAGTCTTTTAGACGCAAAGAGCAAAGTATGCGCCGAATATTTTATAAAAGAAACGGAATGCTAATTTAGTTTCGAATTATTCCGATCTGTCACCCTTCTTTGTCCTCATGAGGGAACGGATCGGAGACAGATGATTATAAACTCAAACCTCTTTTATTGAATGTAATGTTGCTAAAATGTGTGGCATAATAATTTCGTTAGTTTCTAAGAGGAAGAATTGTAATTGAATGTTCTTATGTGCTTAGTTGTTTGCCTTGTCTTATAACTAAAGATCGGATATTCGGATGCATATTCACCTAAAGTTGAGAGGTTGGCTAAAATGGAATGCGCTTTTATACCGATTTAAAAAAAAAATGTAAACAAAATGTTTTTACTAACACACACCATCCCTACTCTTACAGACTTACACCCTAGGTACATAGATATAGGTACGAAATTTTCATCGGGGTTAATTTTTTAATAAATATGCGTCTGAATAATAATGCAATCCTAATCATTTAGAAGTCACTTCCATACTATACAACTGACTAGTTATGCATTCCCGGTGTTGTTGGCTTCACAGGATTTTTGTACAAAAAAATATTTTAAGAAGCCGCTTCCATATTTTCATAACTAAAAATTAACTTTAGGTAAATATGCATCCTATTATCCGATCCCTACTTACAACACATTTTTCAAAACTATCTGCAATCTACCCTATTCTCAGTTATAAAGGTACACTTATGTATTTAAAATCAGGAAAATTAATTGTTCATCAAATTGACTAACCGACTTATATTGTCCGTATATTGAACTCACAACAGCTTTCATCCTTTGAAAATGGTATGAAATGGCTACCAGACGGCAAATTGACGTGATATGTCAATTTGATAAATTAATAGACCACGTCAATTTGCTGTTAATGATCAACCCTGAATGTGTGATGAATTAATGACGCACCAACAACAAGAAGTCATAATCTTATTTATCGCATTAATCCAGACAGAACTGCACCCTAATTGCGTAGGCAGTATATGCGCCCTCACGGCCCAAGCCATCGCAGGAGACGCGGCGTCGGGAATCGCAGGCCGATTCCTGGCCACCGTAGGCGCGGGCTTGCGGATGGTGAGTAATGGGTGCTCGCTGTCCGCTAAGGACCAAGCCCGGGTCGACGGCGCGTTGTGTTCTACGGGCGCCTCAAAGAGATGTCAGCACCAACTGATGGGGCCTGCAAGGGCCGATGCCTGCCAGGGGTGCGGGTTGTTCGAAAGAGATACCGCGGTCCCTGGCACACAGGCAACTGAAGGAACACGGGTGGGTTTTAGTCGCTAAAAGTCTGTCAAGCTCTCCCCTCCACCCAGAGCGGGAGAAGTTATTTGATGATTTCCCACCCTCAAAAAAAAAACCAAATTACGTAACACACTCAGTCAGAAATTGTATTATTTTGTACGATATTGCTAATCCATTGCTTCATATGTTCGAAAAATGTGTCCGCTCAACAACGTTAATGACGTAATGAATGTTGTTGAACTGTCAAAATGAAAGCCATTGCTACTGTTAGTGTGTTACGCAATTACACCGCAGTACCAACTACTACAACCCGCCCAAATTGGGGGAGGCCTATGTCCAGCAGTGGACGTCTTTCGACTGAAAAGAAAGAACGAAGACCAACTACTGCATTTTCTTTTAAAGTCCCGAAATAGACTCCAAGTGGAATTGTATACAACCTACGGAAAGCAAACCAATCTTTTACTGAGGAAATCACCTTCAAACTACACACGGCTTTTGTACAGACTCCATCCATCTTCGTTCTTACTCCCTGCCCACTTGATCTGTATACAATCAATATATCGGGTCTAAAAAAAGATCTAGGTCATATTTCGTTCTGTCTGGACCAGATATAAATATCGATTGGGAAATGCATACAACGATAGTTATACACGTACAGGTTTGGTCAAAGTTTTTGGAAAAAGGTGAATATTTCTACAATATTATTATGTAAGAGCGTTTGGCAGCGGCTTCGCCCGCGTGGAGGTCGAAAGTTACCCCACGGGAACGTATTACCGGGATAAAAAGTATTATATGTGTTAATGCAGGTTATAATCTATTTTTGTGCCAAATTTCATCCAAATCTAATCAGTAGTTTTTGCGTGAAAGAGTCGATACACAAAAACTTTCGCGTTTATAATATTAAGTAAGGATTTTGCATCATAGTAGCGCATTATCTCGGTAGTCTACCAAGATGACGACGAATACAGAAGAATGAAAGAAAAAGACGTACTTCGTAAAAAAATGGGATAAGGTCAGGAGAATAATGGGTTGGTTTCATAGTCACAATCAGCCTATTTATTTTATTTTATTTTATTTTATTTTATTTTATTATTTTTGGAAAACTTACAGCTAATCAGACACAATAGTTGCTAAGGCTTTAACATGGTGATGGCCAATTACAAGTTTTCACACATAGATTAACAATTAACTATGTACTAGGTAGCAGACAGTATTACATTCGCATACTGTATATTCGTATAATTTATAATAAAAGGGCTATGTTGTTTTGTCGAAGAAATGATTGCAAAGAGCCTTCTTTAATTTAGCCACATTAGTATTGAAAATATCTATGTCAATTTCCTGGCAGGTTTCATTATACATACGACTCGCCCTGATAATGTAGGAGTTTTGTCTGTAAACTGTTCCTGTTATTGGTATGTGCAACAAACGAGGTTTACGCAAAAACGAAGAACATACGCGCAACCCAATTTTGCCCAGCAGCTCAGGGATGTTGTTGGATCCGTTTGCAATTTTGGATAAAAATGCTAAATCGGAAATTTTTCTTCTTTCATAAAGTGGAAGAACATGAAATTTTTTACACCGCAAGTTATAATTAGATAGGTATGTATTGGAACGAAATTGAATGTACCTAAGGAATTTTCTTTGTATGCCCTCTAAACGATCGATATAAGTATTATAGTTGGGGTTCCAAACTTGAGAGGCATACTCGAGGTGACTACGAACAAAGGAGCAATATAATATCTTAAAAGTCTTGATGCTTCTAAAATCAGACGAGACCCTGCAAATAAAACCTAGTGCTTTCGACGCTTTGTTGACAATATTATTAATGTGAGTATCAAAAATAAGCTTTGCGTCGAAAGTAACCCCGAGGTCTTTAATAGAATTGACCCTGGTTATTGGGGTATCTAAGAATTTGTAAGGAAAATAGAAAGGGTGAGGTTTGCGAGTGAAAGAGCACACATAGCATTTGGAGACGTTTAGGTCTAACTTATTAACAATACAGTAGGTTTGAAAGTTGTCAAGATCCTCCTGCAGTAAGCGAGCATCTTCATAGGTGGCAACCTGTTTCATGATCTTGATGTCATCTGCGTAAAGCAATATTTTAGAGTGGCGAAAACAGGAAATCACGTCATTAATAAAAATATTAAATAAGAGAGGCCCCAATAACGACCCCTGAGGAACTCCCGAGGGAACACGCATAGCTCTAGATGAGTACCCATTCAGTACCACAGTCTGACATCTGCCCTCCACATACGACGCGAACCACCTGAATAGGTTACCCCTGATACCCAAGGATAAAAGTTTACGCATTAAGATTACATGGTCAATTCGATCGAAACATTTGCTGAAATCAGTATATATAACGTCGACCTGGGACCGAAGGGACATGGACTCTGATAGAAAATCGCTACAAATAACTAGGTTGGACGTGGTAGACCGACCTCTTAAGAAACCGTGCTGATAATCGCTGAGACTTTGATTGACAGCCGAATAAACTTGTTTATAAACAATTTTTTCCAGAATTTTTGCAAACACACACAATTTGGAGATCGGTCTATAATTCTCGATGGAAGTCTTTGGCCCCTTTTTGTGTATCGGTGTTATATATGCAGACTTCCAGATCGTGGGTACCACACCCGTGGCAAGTGATTTTTTGAATAGCATCGAGAGCGGGACAACAAGACTTTTGGTGCAGTTCGCAATAAAAACCGGTGGAATGTTGTCTGGGCCTGCTGACTTATTTAAGTCAATTTGTTTTAGCAGCCTGTGAACCTCATCCTCACAAATTTCCACAGAACTGATATCAGACGTGTACTGTGTCGCACTGCTATGGTCCACGTCATATGAAATAGAACCATTGCCAGCACCAGTGCCTGAAAGAAAATTGGAGTGAAAATAGTCACCAAACATGTTGCAAATTACGTCACCGTCGCTAGAGGACAGCTGCCCAAAGTGTAGAACTGAGGGATATGAGTTTGATTGTTTCCTTGCCTTAACATAACCCCAAAAAGCCCGAGGATTATTAATTATATCTGATTCTATTTTTGCTATATAATCCTCAAACATAACCTTTTCTAGGTCTTTAACCCGTTCTCTCAATAAACCAAAACATTCGAGATCTGATAAATTTCCGTATTTTTTAAATTTAGCATGATATTTAGCCTTTTCTTTAATTATTTTGACTAACGGGCTTCTATACCAGGGCGGATACTTCGATTGGGAAACTACTGTTTTTGTTGGTATGAAGGTATTGCGTAGCCTATCAATAACAGTGTAAAAGTATGTGAGGGCGTCTTCTAACGACCGACAGTTTAAGTCGCTCTGCCAATCCACCAGATTAAGTTCGTCACTTATTGCATTGTAATCACCCAAGTGATACAAGAATTTTACGTGGGGACGAACGGGAAGACTATGCAATTGAACAAAGTCCGCAGTAACACATAATGCTTTGTGATGCGAGTCCTCAGGTACAAGTGGATCACCACACCAAGCGACAACAACTTGGTCATTAGATAGCACTAGGTCCAGAATCCTATCCTTGACGTTCGAATGACAGTTATACTGTGAAAGGTTACAGAAATTGAAGTTGTCAACTAGGTTTGTTTGGACATTGCCCTGCAGGTTAGTAGGGCGTAAAGTATACCCGTCAGCAGTCGGCTGCCACTTAATGTTCGGTTGATTAAAATCACCCAGAATAACAAACTTATCAGCAGAATGCTGAAGGACAATATCCGATAAGTTATCCGAGAAATTACCAAGCTGGACTGCTACAGAATTGCCTAGGTTCTGGCTACAGATGTAAGTTACGCAAATGTGCATTTTATAAGATATTCTTGGTTTCTTCCGCACTAGTGTCAGTGTAACCCACAAGTCCTCAGCACTCGAGCACCATTCACTGCGAGCAGCCGCCACAAGTTCACGTCTAACCGCGATTAAGACACCTCCTCCCATAACTTGATTAGTGTTAGCATAGTCACGGTCCCGCCTCCATATGAGATATCTGTCGTCAAACACTTCAGAATCAGATATCCCGTCATTTAACCATGTCTCCGTCAAACAAATAACATCAAAACTATTGATACATACATTTCTAAAGAAAACTCCTGTTTTAGTTCGTAGTCCCCTCACATTTTGATAATAAATGCTAAGGGACGCCATCAAAAATGATCAAAAACGTAAGCACAACATGAATAGCAGAGGTCTTAGGTACATTCAATTCGCGGAAACTCATATTATTTTTATAAGTAAGGTAAATTTCTGTGAATATGGAACATAGAACTTTAGCAACATGTACATTAAGTAGAATTAGCATACTGCAACAAAAAATGCCATTACAAGAAATATGGTCACAAAAAACTTGGTATTTATATATTATCAAGCTAAATGAATCCTTAGGTGTAAGGAGATAGAAATTACGATCGTAATGCAAAAATAATGCGCAACGGTCAACACCGAGCGATAAGCGAACAAAGGGCCGGCGAGAATGGAATGCGCAGAAAAAACCAATGCATGCGTTTCTCAATCTTAATGAGCCGATGGAATAGATAAACAACTTGCCAGAATAATGAATAGGTAGCCTTAGTTTAAAAACTTCTTTAAATCCTGTTCAGATTTGATGTGGAGTTTTGGTGACGCGGTGTTTTTGCGGAGCATAATTTTGCATCCCCTGACCCAAACATGCTCAAAACCACGTTCTTTGGCTCTGGCCTTGGTTTTATATATGTGTGTATTATATACACACTCCTGAGACTCAGGCCTCGACAGCTCTTCTATGTGTGAGAGAGTGGGCTTTAATCGACTACACGGTTACGGTGCGGTTTGGTGGATGTCAATATGTCTTTGAATTTTGATTTTTGGTCTGGTGGTTTCCGCACGATGTTTTACTTCACCGTTTTGAGAGCAGCAATGATAAAATTAATTAACTAAAGTAAAGTGCCCGCCCAGGTTCGAACACGCTACATGAATTCGTAAGTTGTGGCTGATAACGTGCGCCTCTTCGTCGCCTTACGAGCAATTTTAATAAGAACTTCTGCAGTTTGGATCGCATAGAAAGTTTCGACTCATGTTACTTAACATATTGAAAAATTAATTTGCACTGTGTTCCACTTATGCGGCACTATGTTTAACTTATGTTTTAACAGCTTCAAATTTTGTTGATACTTAATTTACTATTGATATTCCGCTTTTTTTATTGTTAACAACGCTAGTCTTCAAATTTACCAAATTATCTCACTCTGTATCTGTGGAAAACGTGGTTATTTCACATTTTTATCATTTCTGTATCCTATCCTATCTTTTTGTAATTCTTAATGTGTAATTGTTTGTTTTCCCAAATAAATAAAATAAAATAAAATAACAAAGGAGGCCCCCTTTGTTGTTTTATTTTATTTGATTTGGTTTCTGTTTCATAGTAAGTGCGACTAATTATATCTTAGACTGTCTATTGTGATTTATTAACCAGCTGATGAATTTTACACCCACGAAGTTGCACCAATGTCACGACTTTTAACTTAGTCGATGAGCGGTGGCAAGCTCAAGTGAAAGAGCCAAGATGGCTTCCGACACACGACACCCTCTGCACAATAGCATCCTTGTGTCACAGAGGCTGAAAAGGCGCAACAGCTTCCTGAAGTGTGTCCCCCTGCGCAGTGGCGAAAGGTTTAAAGAAAGGCTAAGCCTGTGGCGAAATGCTGCTTCCCTACCAAACCCAATCGTTCCGCCTGTTGAAAATCCCGCACCTGGAGATGATTTGCCTTGGTTTCACTGGAAGTCTCTAAATATACTCAGAACTTAGGTAGGCCGAAGTAAAGAGAACCTGTTAAGGTGGAGATTCACAGTTAACTCCACGCTACAGGAGTTGATGGACATTGTTGAGGGTGCCAAGGTCGTAGCCAAATTCTGGGCTGACTGTCTATAGATTGCTATCGATACGCGACGCTTTACTTTTTATTTTTTGTGCTTGAGTTAAGTTTTCATTTTATTGGTTGGTATATTGGCATGTCTAGCTGACATATGACAAATTATTTAAGTTCTGTGTCTCGTAATGTTGATTACTCTGCCTAACTATGTATAGAATCAAGTCTATGTAACTAAACAGACAGCTGTGCTGCTGGAGTTTGTTGCGCCACTTCTTCTTCATAGCTAAAGCCCTAGGAAATGGTGAAGGGCGGGCGTTTTAGAGACAGTCTTGTGTAATTTTGACATTCGAAAAGTGCTGATTCTCAGCCTAATTTGAATAAATGACTTTTGATTTTAATTTTGGTTTAAGAAGAAGACTTGTTTTTGAGTTAGCTTTAATAATACGTATTATTTCCACTTATTGTAAATTGATGATGTTATAATAACTTCCTGTCACTGATATTTACATAGCAAATAGTGGTATTCGAATTTGTGTGTGGTAGGTACCACAACTAAAAAGGGAACAAAAATGAAACGTTTTTACAAAAAAAAACACTACAAAGTTAAAAATTACTTTAATTTCGGAAGTCAGTGTTTTAATGTTTTTGGTTTTGTATTTTCATTTTTTACCCCGAATAACTAACAATCGTTCGAAACATTAATTACCCTCTTACTAATAAACACGGAATAAATTTATACCAGGAATAATCATACATTTTCATAGGTTTAAACTTGATGCAGGGCGTTGCTTGGAGGCTGAGGAAACCGTTACGCATGTGCTTTTCGAATGCACAGGCGTAGCCCAGATTAGAACAGAGACCCTCGGGGCACCCAAATGTTACACGGATATTCTCAACAGACCAGGAGTTATAGCCAACTTCTGGAGGGATGTCGGCTGGCTGGAATAACCACCGAAGGCCGCCATGGCTCACGCACAATGGTCCACTTGAAGGACTAAGTGCGGAAACCCAACCCATGACATAGAACATAGGTTTAAACTTGGAATAACCTTATTCTGTGCTCTGGAACATAACACGTTTTAAACATAACGCACAATAATAAAATAAAAACTACAATGAATTCAAATACAATTAGCATAGAGATTACTGTGAGATACCTACGTAACGAACGTTGAGTTAATTCAAGGATCAAATTGCATTACCGGTGACGCACGCGATGGCTATTACTCCCTTACCTCCCCTCGACCATGGAACGAGCAGATTTCCAATAAGCCCCGTTCCACCCTTTCCGTAAACATTGTCTGTGACGCTCCCAAATACCCTGTTTTACTGGCAGATGGGTTAACTAGAGGAGAGAGGGGTAAACGTGACATGGTTTCGTTTGTTTTATAGGTAGATTTTGGTAGGATAGAGTTTCTTCGGCACCACAAACCACTAAATAAGGTTGACAAATTTGATAGCCACTAGACAGATGACATGATATGACATGGTTGGTGGTATATTGTAAGTAAGTAGTAGTGGTAAGTAGTGACTAGAATCAATTATATTTGAATGTAAATGATGACGTTCAAAAGTGCCTTTTATGTGACTTTGGTTTGACTTTGGTTAAGTAGTAGGTAAGTGTCATATAGTTATATAAAAAATAAACTTTTTAATTATGTGCGTATACGCAGCGAATACATGTTAGGGACACCGATTTACTGGCTCAAATTCATAAGATTTACGTATCGTATATCATCACCACAGGTCATCACCATCCAGAGAATTAAATCGAACTTGCAAACCAAGTTATATTCCAACAATTTTTATCGTAATTACCACCACAGTTTGTCAGTATGTAGCTTAAGTCAGGTAAACTAATTGTTATCCAACAATTCGAAGCGGGTTGGTTCATGTGACATCTACCATGCCGCACTGGGCCCGCGTTGTAGGACCACTGGACATCTCACAGAGAAGAGGCTTCTGTTCCAACAATGGGGACCATTTACAGGCTGATTATGAACCAAATTGATTACCTATTTAAATTGTCCGTATTTTGTTATCATAACTGTCAATCTTGGACAGATGTGGTAGCTTTAACACGGCAAATTGGTATTTTTTTTCTTTAGCTTAACAAAGAATTTCCTTGATTGTACAACAAAAATTCACCCCCAGATCTACCAAATGCGACTAGTTAGCACGTGATGTCACCCTCCCACCGTCATCGTTCACAATGTACTGAGCGGCTCATTTCCACAGGAAATTGTTATAATCCCGTCGGGAGAAACGTGCGGGATTACAGGAAAAGCCGCGTTACGTTTTTTTTTAGAAGAAAGTGGCTGTTTTGTTTGGCCGCTTGCAAACAAAACCGCCTCTTTGAGAGTTTCATTTAGAGGAAAATGGTAAGAGGTTAAATGTGTGTGACCTTTTTTGTAGAATTACGGTTTCATATTTTTTAAACATACCTAAAATAACAAAGGGTAAAGCAGAGGTGTAGGTACTAATCGTAGAACCACATTTCGCCAGTTAAGTCCTATGCTATAGGGTTCGAGCTTATCCCCATCAACTGGCCACAATTTCCTTTGAATTTCCTGATAGAAAAACTGAACAACACTTTGCCAGACCTGGGAATTGAACCCAGGACCACATGCTCAGCAGTAGTGGTTGCGATCGCTACACCAATGAGGCTGATTTTTCATTACTTTGTCAAAAACAGAAGCTAGTGAACGACTTCGTGGCTTCAATACGGGAATACATTAAATCTACGCAAATTTTCGACTACCTATTTTATATTAGCCTACACTGTCCTACTGCTCAGCAAAGGCCTCCCCCAAATCCTTCCAGGCATCCTTTTCCAGGGCCACCTCGATTCAACCTTTGCGATACGCGTCTAGGTCGTCTCGCCATCTATTTTGGGCCGGCCTTGGCGGCGCCGTCCATACTCAGGCACCCACTGTGTGGAGACTTTTACCCAGCGGTCACTGTACATGCGGCTGGCATGACCCACCCGATCCCATTTTAGCCTAGCAGCCTTTTTGCCTACGTCTATGATTCCCGTTTTGGAGCGCTCCGTGGTGTTTTGAATTCTGTCCGTTCGTTTAACGCCTAAAATGCTGCGCTCCATTGCTCTTTGGCAAACCTCAAAGCGGAACTTTTGCGAGTCGGTGAGCGACCAGCTTGAGCACCGTAGGTTAGGTTTAGGATTACAGTGCGTATAATCCGTTGCGGTGTAACTCTAATATTCACTTATTTCAAAATAATATTAGATTAAGTACCTTTGTTTACACTACTTTCTACCTATTGGAGGATATAGGTAATATACTACACTACAGATTTAATTTTTGACATTGCTTGTATTTTTTTTGACAATTTTTATTTATATGTTATTGAGTACACACATAAAAGTACACGCAATCAATACTTATAATATAGTATTAGTTTTTTTTTTGGGTGGGAAATCATCAAATAACTTCTCCCGCTCTCACAGTGGAACGAATGTATGGGAGCGGTTGGACGTAGACATGTCCGAAAAATAAGAGTAAAATTATGACAAACTAATGATGCCATCTTATTCGATTACTTAATGCCTTCATAAATTGTGGTGATGAATTTCTTCATAACTCCCATATTTCGGGAGTAATTTGAGAAAATGTGAAATTTTACTATGAAAATGAGTGTATCGAGCTCTCTCCCTCCTGATTCCGGGCTTGTTTCAAGTAGCGGTCTCTAATATCGTAATGCTATTACTAAGAGCTATATTTAATACTAAGACACATAGTGCGCCAAATGTGCACTTTCTGGGATAAAAGGAAATGAAAATTTAAAAAAAAAAACGTTTTTTCCCCATTTGTATTTACTTTAAACCGCAGACAGACTTATTAAGAGGTCTATAAATATATTATATATATATACAGAAATATATATTAACAAAAATATTCACAAGAACTGATGAGAGTATGACTTTTAAGTAAGTTGATAATAAATTACCTAGTTTCATTAAAAGTACAATAAATAATTAAGATGTAAGCTCTAATTTACTAAGTTACACATTTTAAAACAATAACATCATTTAATTATCTTCGTCATCATCATCATCATCAATTAATTCAAATTCAGAATCGATGTCCGCTAAATCATTTATGTTAACAAATTCGATATCACTTTTCTCAGAATCCGTAAGCTCATAAAATTCCTTAAAAGAAGATTTTTTTACAAAGTTATTTCCTTTTGGACGGATACTTGTAACAAGTGGATCAGAAGACAGTAAAAGATTGTGCATAATATCTTCATTGCATGAGATACTGCTATGCTTTCGAGAATGCCCCTCTCTATATTTTCTAAAATCTTTATTTCTAGCCTCAGATGCCTCTTCGGATAGAAAACCAATGGGCACAATTGACATGTTCTGAACTATGTCTGGCCCATGCATTAAAATTTTATGAAGTGAAGAAGGCATATAATACCATGGGTATAACTCCACGTAAAGCTTAGCAGTATCAAAGCAGAACTCTCGGAATTTAGTTACGTTGATCTTCTCTCCTGATGAAATACACTGCAAGATCACACAGATTTTTCTTAAAAGCATAGCATCTATTCCGGTCAGTTCAGCAGATTTAGTGTAGTTTTCAAAAAATCTCCTTGCCGAGTTGCCATTGTTGGTGGATCCACTGCCTTGTTTCACAACATCGAGAAGTAAGCCCGTTTCTCTTCTTACAGCCTCTTGAACTCTTTTCTTCCTGTCATCAACTTGCCTTTTTGCTATATCACCCCTTACTTGCCATGATTTTATGTCTAATTTGTAGGAAATGTGTAATAAGCATTCCATTGAGCGAATCCAAGCGTGAAGGGTGCTTAAGCTATATTTATACATGTCCTCGTTTGCGTGTTTATCTTTGATTAACTCTAAATTATTCATTTCTTTAGGACAAGCCTTGCATATGTCACACACTGAAGCTGCTGTATTGGATATAATGGAATGAATTTTACCATCAATCATTGTCAACAGCAGTTGGTGTTTGACACTAATTCCATCAGTGATGGTGGATGGAGTTAAGGCTTCAATCTCTGCTTCGATTTCAGCCATCTCTCTCTGCACATTTTCTTTGGTTTCCTTTATAAACTTAAACAATATTGGCCGGCAAAATGAAGTGGAAGATGGTCGCTCGTTTTCCCAAATTGTTACACCTTTTGAGACGAGCCGCAGTGGTACAAGACTAATCATAAAATTACTAGCAAGATCGATTTGCTCATCTTCACTCGTCCTTTGATGATAAATGCTTTGGCTAGATGATCCGTCAAAACCCCATTTGCTGGTCAATACGAGCTGTTGATTGGGATCAACAGGGGTTTCTAACGACCTAATAAGTCTTCTTGAGGTTAAATCCATCAAGGCTTGTAATTTGATTTTTGCAGAGCTCTCTGTAACTGTGAGATCTTCTTTGGCCGGATAGCACTTAATTTTTTCTTTAACCAACATGTAGTAACTCGGGTATTGAAGAGCTCCTTCTTGAGTGTTGAAATCCCGAAGAGTGTTATAGCGCCATTTCGATAAGTTCATCGATACATAAAGAGCCAATGCCTTCAAAGGGGATATTTCCCGTACCTGAATTGATTTACCTTCAATGAAGGCTTTGATTTTTGAGGCCTCTTCTGGATTCTCCGTCAAGTATTTCATAACATAAGCTGTATCGCTTTGTCCTGCCTTTTGAAGCGCCCTTTCGGCCGAAAACATAATTTCAGCGCTGCTACTGCTGCATGAAAGACTATCTTCAGTGCGTCTTCTTTTTTGCCGGTTACTAAGGTCCTCAAAAGATTTACGAGGACTAGGATGTGTACAAGTTGAAGCATCAGATTTAGCAGGAGAAATTATGGGCTCGATGACGTCACTTATATTTTCTGTAGAAGGTTCCATATTTTCATTCTGTAATTCCGGCCATTGAATTGCAGCCTGTAGCCAAATCTCATGTTTCTTCCGAAACTTATCTGTGCTTCTTCCAGACTGTGTCCATTTTGCATAAATGCGGTAGCAAAATCGACGACACCAGTCTTTTAAACTTGTTTCAGCACTTTCACATAACTGAACACAACTGTTATCTTTTAAAACACTGAACAAATAGTTAAAGTCGCGTAAATCTTTATGTGCGCGTGCGCATAAAGCAACGTGAATATCAAGATTTGTATTAAAATTTGGAAAATACATTGCGAGATTAGCTTGGATACAACGAGGTGTAAATCAACACTGATTTTAAAGTTACTAATAGTGACCTATTTATATAAAATCCAGGTATCCCAGGTATCCTTTGTTAAATATTGCAAGGTAATTAGTTATTGTGATAATTAGTAAATGATGCATGCTAAATTAGTGTATTAAGAGCCATTTAGTAATTAAATAATAGCAATGTTCTTATCAGTAATCATTAGTGCATCAGTTTTATATGTAAACCTTAAGTCCCTAATTATATATCCTAATTAGCTTATATCTTCTCTAATTGGCTGCTCAGAAATGTTATTGTAATAAGGTAAACCTTTAGAAAAACGGTTTTAATCAACAAAATAAACAAAAAATAAAAAAATTGTGTTATAAAATAAACATCACTCTTTATCCCAGAAAGTGCACATTTGGCGCACTATGTGTCTTAGTATTAAATATAGCTCTTAGTATTAGCATTATGATATTAGAGACCGCTACTTGAAACAAGCCCGGAATCAGGAGGGAGAGAGCTCGATACACTCATTTTCATAGTAAAATTTCACATTTTCTCAAATTACTCCCGAAATATGGGAGTTATGAAGAAATTCATCACCACAAGTTATGAAGGCATTAAGTAATCGAATAAGATGGCATCATTAGTTTGGCATAATTTTACTCTTTTTTTTCGGACATGTCTACGTCCAACCGCTCCCATACATTCGTTCCACTGTGGCTCTGGGCGGAGCGGGAGGGCGTGTCAGACTTTTACTGACTAAAACCCACCCGTGTTCCCTCAGTTGCCTGTGTGCCAGGGGCGGCGGTATCTCTTTCGAACAACCCGCACCCCTGGCAGGCATCGGCCCTTTCGGGCCCCATCAGTTGCTGATGACATCTCTTTGAGGCGCGCGTGGAACACAACGCGCCGTCGACCCGGGCTTGGTCCTTACCGGACAGCGAGCTACCCATTACTCGCCGTCCGCAAGCCCGCGCCTACGGTGGCCGGGAATCAGCCTGGGATTCCCGACGCCCAGGGCGTCTCCTGCGAAGGCCACGGCTGTGAGGGCGCACGTACTGCATCTCCCTCACGTGCGCCGCCTCCCTCTTTGCGAGCATAACTGCTTCGCTGAAGGAGGCGACTGCTAGCCATGCCCTCTCACTCCGTACCATGGCCTGGACCAGGGTCGGACGCGAGAGATCGCCGCCGCCGATCACCTCCACGAGGACACGGCGGTGCTCCGCCCAAGCCGGGCAGACCTCCACCGTATGCTCCACCGTGTCCTCTGGGCGATCTCCGCAATGAAAACACCCGGGCGTTTCCTCCCGCCCTATCCGAAACAGGAACCTCCCGAAACAGCCATATCCGGTGAGGACCTGTGTCAGGCGGAAGGTGAGGACGCCATGCCGCCTCTCAAGCCACGCCTCAAAGAGGGGACTTACCACCGCAATCGTGGCGTGCCCATATATAGTATTAGTAACAACAACTCAAGAACTATGATTAGATTGACGTGTTTGGTAGATTCTAGAGGGATTACAAGTTTTGTAACCACTTTTATTTTTTGTACTCCCTATATTCTAAGCAAATAAATGACTACGATTATTATGCCAAGTTTAGAATACGAATAATCTTCCCTTTTATCGGAAAACTGAGACAGTCTATTGTATATCACTAAAAGTTTCGACACTTTCCTTTTAAAGGTAATCTTCTAAAACACAGACTTGTTAAACACAAAGAAAATGGATCTCATAAAGTAAGGTAAAAACCTTAGTCCTAAACTTTTAGAAGTCTATAAAGTATAGAGCTTTATCGCTAGATAGGACAGAATCTAAAAAGGAATAGTGACAATAAAACAAGGGTTTTAGTATTAAAAAGTCTAAAACGTGTTCACTGGATAGGAGACAATGTTTTATTTATACCTAAAGATACAGTCTGCACACATACACACATATACATACAGTGGCGTGCAGGCCAAAAAGACACTGCCTACCCTACCTAAATTGGCTAAATATTTAAAACTAATATTATTTTATCATTAAACAAAAAAATCTTTATATATAAATCAGCTCCACCTATCGAGCATCGGTCGTATCATTAGTATCGTCGATGCAATATCTGCTTGTTCATACAATTTGACGCAACTTTGCATTGCGATGCACTAGCGCCGCGCGCCGTTGAGTGCCTCGGGAGAGACACAAACTATTCGCGTCTTGATGTATATATGTGTGCTCTCGTGGTCAAGCAGATTTATTTGGTGTGCGTTTCTATACATACGTGGCACACAATGTAACAAATAACGCACACAACCGTACAGGGTAGGCAGTGGCTTTTTATGCTTCGTTACTACACGACGAATTACGAAACTTACCGAAGTTTTCCAAATAAAGTTATGCGACTATTTTAAAAAGTAGCACTGGTTCATTGAATTTTTGTTACATAAACAACCTTTACTTTTTTGTATTATTTTTTTATTTCGACGCCCTTGTTTGTTTCGATTTATTTGTTTTGGTTGTGATTGTGGGCTATGATAGCATGTATTTATTAAGATTTTAATGTTGATAATACTGTGAAAAATAGTTAATATTCACTGTGAAAGTTGTCAGTACAGAAAATGATGCGTTTTCAAAACGGTGAAAAAAGAAACAAGTGATCGTGGAATCAATCGTAAAATCAATACAAAACAATATGATTAATGATTCGTTTAATTGCCTCACAAGTGTAGGTAAAGCAATCGGTTATTTTGGATTTTTTGACAACTTTAAAAAAAAATCTGACTACCTTGTCTAAAAACTCTGTGCAAGCCACTGTATACACATTACATTAGAGACCTGGAACATCTTATGCTAATTTATTTTGAGTGTTTTCATAGTTAAAAATAATAAGAATTCGATATCATGATTAATATTCTAGTTAAATAAAACTATTTAATTAGAATATTAATAATTACATGTAATTATAATTTTAAGAATCTAAAGTTAAAGTAAGTAAGTATATAAACTACTTACTTACTTTAAATTTAGATTCTTTTTTTTAACTGTTTTTAAATTTTATTTTACTGTTTTAGAGTTATAAATATTGGAACGCCGACGTCTTCGGCGGTGGACGCTAATGGTTGCATAACAGTTTAAAAAAAAAATTAATGTAGCTGATAAGGACCACTAAAAATATGTAAATCTGTTTTTAGTTACAATAAATATTTGATTTGATTTGATCTATATTCTGAATTAAGATTAGACTTGTAAATAAAACTTTTTTACAGTCCGTTCCACTGATTTTGATTTATATTGTATGCGCTGGTGGCATGATATATGGCATCAGCAGAAGCGGTTAATATTGTAACCACTTTTTTTGCCTTTAATGCCATCCTTATACCTACGGAATAGAAGTCAAAACTGGTTGAACGGACTGAAAAAAAGGTTTATTTAAATGTCTAATATTATTTCAAATGGAGTATAGTAAACAAAAAGAGTAGTGACAGACATTTAAAAAAATTTGTAAACAGGTAAAATTTGATAAGGGTAATCTCCAGAACGGAGGAGGATACTTTGAGCCGTAGGAAAGAACATAGGATACTTTTAATCGACACACCACGCGACCGAAGACGCGGGCAGAAGTTAGTTTTTAATAAAATCCAACTAGAAGCGAAAAATAAAGAACCGAACGATTTATAAGTCTAAAATCACTGGATAAGAGGGATCTTTAATGTTTACTAAAAGGGAGTAGTGACGAACAGCTTGGAGCAATAAATCTCGGGAAGCACTTATTTAAGTGCGTCCTTGCCCTTCTCAAGTGCGACCGCCCCCGCGCACTTCACGCTCAACTTGATGAAGACTTATAATGAAAATGAAAACCTACTGATTCTTAACTGGAGTGCTTTCATAATTTAATTTCTTCGAAATCGTCGTTTCAATATTTTTTGCTTGTTTTAAGATTTGAAGATGTTTTGATGACAATGTTACGGTACAACTATTTTCGAAATGTCTCTCGGGAATCATCGCATTTCCGAATGCCGAACGAGCTTTCCTCCCATTTTTAAAATAAATTACATTAAGTTAAAAGAATGTTAACAACTCTACATAGGGTAACAATTTTACCAGTGCGCAAACTGTATCCATGAATTCATTCATCAGCATATCATTTTAGACATAGCATATAAATTATTCATAGGTTACACAAAAAACATCTGCTGTTCCATACATTTGACCGCGTAGGTATTGCACTTTTCTATGGCTGATTTTTTTTGCATAACCGACGAAAAATTTCTATGCTAAATTCATGAATACAGTTTTGAGCACGCCACGATTGCAACGGTAAGTACCCTCTTTGAAGAGTGGATTGTGAGGCACCACGGCGTATGCAACTGCCGCCTGACGCAGGTCCTCACTGGACACGGATGTTTCGGGAAGTTTCGTATAAGGCGGGAGAAAACGCCCGGGTGTTTCCACTGCGTAGATCGCCCTGAGGACACGGTGGAGCATACGGTGGAGATCTGTCCAGCTTGGGCGGAGCTCCACCGTGTCCACCGATCGGCGGTGGCGATCTCTCGCGTCCGGCCCTGGTCCAGGCCATGGTATGGAGCGAGAGTGCATAGGTAGTTGTCACATCCTTCGGCGAAGCAGAACTGCTCACGAAGAGGGAGACGGCGCACGTGAGGGAGAGGTAATATAGGCGCTCTCATGGCCCTAGCCTCCGCAGGAGACGCCATGGGTGCCGGGAATCCCAGGCTGATTTGCAGCCACCGTATGCGCGGGCTTGCGGACAGCGAGTAATGGGTAGCTCGCTGTCCGGTAAGGAACAAGCCCGGGTCAACAGCGCATTGTGTTCCACGCGCGCCTCAAAGAGATGTCAGCATCAACTGAAGGGCCGATGCCTGCCAGGGGTTGCAGGTTGTTCGAAAGATCTGCCCTTGCCCCTGGCAACTGAGGGAACACGGGAGGGTTTTAGTCAGTAACAGTCTGACACGCCCTCCTGCTTCACCCAGAGCGGGACAAGTTATTTGATGATTTCCCATCCTCAAAAAAAAACTGGTTACAGTTCGCGCACTGTTTAAAATTTTACCCTGTATAGCGTCAGGTCTGCACCAAATAGAAAGTTGCTGATGAAAATCCGATTTTCTTTAAATTAACCGTATTTTTTTTATGAGTAGATAAAAAAAGGCGTGTTTACGTAAAAAATATGGTCACGGATATTAAATTACTAAAATTCATTAAAGCAGTAAAAATTTCCTGAACACGAAGAACGACAACAGGAAAATTTTTCGTCTCTCAATAATTTTATCCGAACAAACGAAATAAATTCAACGGAACATTTTCTCCATACACCTGGCCATATTTGTAAACGCGTTAATAAAACTGAAACTTTACCTACAATTCTGCGAAACGATAAAATTAATTCCGTCGATTGAAAGCACTTTACTCTGACGTCAGTTCCTATTACGTAGAGGGGTCTAATAATCCCCGTTCCCTCTCATTTTGGTTTTCCTTGTAAACATAAAATTACGGCTTGTTTCCAGAAAGTTTAGGCAGACCTATGGGAACACCATGTTCTATGGGACCCACAGTAGGGACACCCACATTTCACCAGCTATGTTTAAGTCCCATGTAATAGGGGGCGAGCCTATTGCCATCCACCGGGCACAAAGCCAAATTCCGGGCTGCTACTGAGAAATTCTGGATGGACAAGCCCAATTACAATTTGCCCGACTTGGAAATCGAACCTAGGCTCTCATGTTCAACAGTAGCGCTTGCGACCACTACACCAACGAGGCTGTTTTAATTATAAACTGTTATTTTAGCAAGCTTGTACAATTACTGAACACTATAATAAAGAAATTGACGAGGTTCAGACTTTGTTGGTTTTTAATTACATCGTTTGTTGAACATCAATTTAAAAAAAGTTAAATTAAAAATTTAAAAAGCCCCCGACCCAAACAAAAACTCTAAAAATTAAAAAAAAAATGTAAATTGGCCTTTTAAGTTGTAGGTAATATTTTGATCAAGGCATTGTCAAGTCGAGGGACGGCTAATGAAAAGACTAGGCCTCCTCTGTTTGGCGTTTTCATTGACCGTCCCCCGACTTGACATTGCTTTGATCAAAATATTACCTATAACTTAAAAGGTCAATGTATATTTTTATGTTTTACTTCTTAGAGTTTTTGTTTGGGTCGGGGGTTTGTTAAATTTTTAAGTTAACTTTTATTTCCTGCTTTTTAAACTTTATGTCTCGCTTAAATCTGCGCAGCGTTGCATATGTTTCCCACAGTGAAGTTTGTTACTAATTTATCCTCATTCCTCGCCCTGATCACCATTTACCCATAACCTATTCATGGAGACCTTTTCAATGAGCCCAAACACGATACTTCTGCTGTTTGTTGGTGAGTTACTTGCTAATCCTGCAAATTCCAGGTGTTGCTCCAGCATCAGTTCAAGGTTACTTTGTTCGTCTAATCATCATCATCATCATATCAGCCGAAAGATGACCACTGCTGGACATAAGCCTCCCCCAAAAGGGGGGTTTTGCCATAATCGCCACGCTTGGCAGGCGGGTTGGCGATCGCAGTATGGTGGTCAAATGCATAGAGAACGCTGGTGCCCATTCTTTAGTAAGTCCCTTAGTCGCCTTCTACGACACCCACGGGAAGAAATGGGATGGTGCTATTCTTTTACGTCCGGCACCACACAGAGCGTTCGTCTAATATCATTGAAGTAATAGAATACCAAATTTCGACTTGATCAGATCCGTGGATGCTCAAATCCCTTCATCAACCAGAAAAGAGCTGATAATTTTCAAACGGCTGAACCAATTTTTATGAAACATGTCTAAGAACACTCCCGACGAATTCATCTTTCAAACAAAATCAAAATCGGTTCATCCGTTCGGGAGCTACGATGCCTCAGACAGACACACACACACACCCATACACAGACACGTCAAACTTATAACACCCCGTCGTTTTTGCGTCGGGGTTTAAAGATCATTGATAGTTCTTACTAGGCAGGAGGCACGCTTCTTCTTCTTAGCAGTTCATGTAAGTATATAGTTTTAAATTTAGTTTTGCCCAGAATTCAGATACGCGAAAACCGTTCGCTGACCCAGCCATTAGGTCCTCACGTGTGCAGGTGACATGGCATGCACTGCAAGATGGGAGGTGAGCCATTGTCTGTGGAGAGACGCCGACAGAGGTCTGAGACACGCTGTGACGGTTTTACAGCAAACGGAATGAAATATTACTTGATTAAGTTTTTAATTAATTATTTAGTGCAGATATTGCGTCGTGTTTTACATGTGTTTATATAATACGGCATGTGGTCGGGGAATATGGATGACGGATATTTAATTTACATTAAACATTGCTCACTTTTATTCCCAAAGGGAAGTTGGCAGAACTGTAGCTGTACTGTTGGTGACTATAGGTGGGCAACGATTTTTCCCTATATGAAAAGAACTATAATAATACCATTGCAACATCACATGTTAATTATTAGCAATAAGAATAATGTTCCCTGGATTTTGTCATATCTTCATTTAAAAAACGTCCTTGCAGTTTCTTCCGTCCGTTCTTCTCCATAGAGATCTACGTTTTGAAATGAGCAACTAGCTTTAACTTTGTGACTAACTGACCAACATTTTGACAGTTCACGAGGGTGGGAAATCGTCAAATAACTTCTCCCGCTCTGGGTAGAGCAGGAGGGTCTGTCAGACTTTTACTGACTACAACCCATACATGCTCCCTCAGTTGCCTGTGTGCCAGGGGCGACGGTATCTCTTTCGAACAACCCGCACCCCTGGCAGGCATCGGCCCTTGCGGACCCCACCAGTTGGTGCTGACATCTCTTTGAGGCGCGCGTGGAACACAACGCGCTGTCGACCCGGGCTTGGTCCTTACCGGACAGCGAGCTACCCATTACTCGCCGTCCGCAAGCCCGCGTCTACGCTGGCCGGGTATCAGCCTGGGATTCCCGACGCCCAGGGCGTCTCCTGCGGAGACTGTGGCCTGGAGGGTGCATACTGCCTCTCCCTCACGTGCACCGCCTCCCTCTTTGCGAGCATCACTGCTTCGCTGAAGGAAGCGACGGCTACCCATGCACTCGCGCTCCGTACTATGGCCTGGACCAGGGCCGGACGCGAGAGATCGCCGCCGCCGATCGCCTCCACAAGGAGCCTGTCAAGGGTTTAATTGAAATAAATGCTATGAGTTTGAGTTTAATTATTACTTCTACACTAATATTTTAAAGAGGTAAAGTTTGTTAGTTTGGATGTAGAAGTTAATCTCTGGAAGTACAGATCCGATTTCAAAAATTCTTGCCCTGGCAGAAAGATACAATATTTCAGAGTGCCACAGAGTATGTTTTATAGATAGTTGACTACCACGCAGGCAAAGACGCGGGCAGTGGTGGTTTTTAGTTTAGAAGGTAAACTAAAAACCACTACCAAATAACCCATTTATTTTATTGATTTAAAAAACAAACATTTCTCGGTTTCACAATAATTTCTAACAACTACGTAATCCGGAAATGAAGTGCATTACAAAGATTAGGCTTCCATATATTAGGCTTACACGTGTGTCGGTGTGTAATTATAATGTAATCGACACGAAAACACAGAAATCAATAGCAGTTAATTTGTCACAAAGTAATGGCACACTACACAATGACATCACTGTTTAAAAATGGCCGCCAATTACCACTAGTTCACGGTGTTGGTTATTCATCCTAGAATAGGGTTGGGAAATACGCAATGTTTAATAGTTATAGAAAAGTTCCAAGACAGTCTGTCTTGGATCTTTTCTAGACCTTTACCTTTAGTTACTTTGGTATCGTCTTTATTTATAAACGTTGCTTAAAGTTAAGTTATAATTAGCGACTATTGAAGCATTTATTTTAAAGACGTTTAAACATCTTCTAACTTTAATAAACTTTTGTAAATAAACCATAAATGTAAGCAAAAATAATAAGAACCGAAATACTATTTATTAAATCATCATCTGCGTTTGCCCAACTTTGTTGGGGTAGGCTTCCAGTTTAACCGAATACTATAAGTCCTATCCTTATCCCTGTCCTATGCCTATCTGAACTTCACAACCCAGTTACTGGGTCACACGATACCCCTTGGTAAGATTAGTTGTCAGACACCGAAAGACAGGAAATAAAGTGGCTCCTAATCACCCGTTCTATAGTGGTTAAAGCCAAATTCTAAATTAATATAACTCCGCTCCAGGTAGAACACTAGGTTTCAGCATAGTATATAATACCTATTTAGTTGTAAGAATATGACGCTCAAGTTGCCTTTTACGACAGTTCTTCGGTGTCATATTCAAACCGATGCGATGGCCGGGACGTAATTATGATACACTGACATTAGTGTCGGTTAAAATTTTGTTCAAATAGCAAATCAAGTGAAATAGAGAGAGAGATTATTTATAACTAACTAGCTTCTGCCCGATTTCGTTCGCGTGGAAGTCGTAAGTCATCAGAATTTACTAAAATGACAGCCACAATTTAATAACACTTTCCTGTATACCACGTTTGTAGTTTTGGTTACAGTGGGTACAGTTGTCCGTGTGAGAAGCAGCTTGTTATAACTAATTATTTCTCTAAATTGGTACAAAATAAATAATAGATTAAAAAATATATATTTAAATTTTTTTAAACGCACTTTAAAAACGCAACTAAAAAAAGCAGAAAATAATTTAAAAAAAGCGTGGGGTACTTGATATTAATTGATTATAAAATTACCTCAAAAAGAACCCCACGCTTTTTTGAAATTATTTTCTGCTTTTTTAGTTGTGTTTTTAGATTTTTGAATCTATTATTTATTTACAATTTTTTAGTTCTGCTAACTACAAAACCGTTCTCGACAAGTCTACAAAGTTTAAATGAAATCTAACATGTATGTTTGTTTGTAACCGACTCCTCGAGTCCAGAGGAGTCGGTTACAAACAAACATACAAATATACAGGTGAAGCTAATAATAGCGTGTAAAAACACTAATACACGTCGACAATAGGTTCGGAATTTCCTTACTAGAAAGACTAAAAAGAAAGGCCGAAAACAACTCAGAGCTCTCTTTTAAAGTCCAGACATCTTCTTGGTTAGGCCATATGAGAACCATGCATATTAATGTCTTCTGAGACGGTATCTTAAAGAAAGAACCAATCAGGCTCTGTTACTCATATGTGTTTAATAGTCTCTTCTACAAAGCTATCTGTATTATATTGAGGCTGGGGTACTACATGTAGCAACCCAAGAGAACAAATCACAGCCCAAAATTATCAGCAAGAATTTGTAATAAAATCTTGTCAAAATCTCCGAAAGTTACTCTCACCACTCAATAAAGAAATAGAAACGATTTTCGAGGGCTAGTGGAATCCAGATTTGTTATTCATAGTTTTACCTACACGTGTATCCTTTGTTATAAAATAGAGAACCCTTTGCAACGACCCTCCGTGTATATTTGATGGACCACATTTAGGATTCATAGCCATCTTTGTGCCGCTACCTTGGATTTGATTTATACAGACTGATATGTGACTGTTATGAATAGCTTAAATTGCCTTATAGTAAATATATTTGAACCATTTTAAAAACAATGTAACTTGTTATTTTTAGAAAAAAACGGAACCCTTGTAGGACCACTTCGCTGTCCGTCCGCCTGTCCTTTTTCTCAGTAAAGCGTGGAGGTATCCTGTTGAATTTAATATCAAATACATAGGCCTACGGTGTCTTGGAGCTCTAAAAATCAAAGCTTCTAAGACAACGCAATAAAATAATATGGTATTTATGTCATTTATTTTGCTCACTCGCAAGTAAATCAAAACCTACAGGGCAATTCCCGTTGACTTAGAATCTTGAAGTTTAATAAGAAGCAAGGTTCTTACAGTATATGTAAAGGAAAAAGTCCAAAAATCATCTATTTCTAGTTTTATCACATGCAAAGTATTGTTTTTTTTTTTGCGATTACAAACTTACATTGACATATGGGAGAACATATTATTCAACTAAATACATTGTTAAGTTTGTTCTTGAGATAAATTAATACCTACTACGGAGTCCTTCATTATTTAATTTTGTTATCACATAATATTATTGATCGAAGATCCTTCAATGTTACCAAAATATCACGCCTGTATTCTCCGAAGGACTATGCGTTGGGTAGATGTGTACCTATACCTAGTAGGTATACCAACAATTCGCCAATTCTGTTTAATCTAATCATGTTTCCCGCAAAAAATAAACGAACGATGAATCTTTAATGGTAGCTGATAACTTAAGCTCATTCCAAGTTTCATCCACCCCATGAACTCAGTAAACAAAATAACAACATCCTCAAATGAGATAATCCCTGTTCTAAAAATATCTTCAAACTTAAACACCCCACACTTGCGCTTGTACCACGTACTAACAGAGATTTAAGGGCCGTTTCAGCAAGAAATAATATTTGTTACACTTACTGAAAACGTGTTAGACTTTCGAAGAGCCTTTAGGCTTTGAATAAACACACTTTTGCAAAGAAGTCCCCTTGAAGCTTTCAAATGGAATTATCAATAAACTTCTGAAGGTCGTATGTTAATAAAATATGTATTTTACGAGGAGTTACATAACATAACATGACGCTTGTAATCCCCGGCGGATTAGGCAGAGGTGTACCTTTAGTAGACCCACATTTCACCAATTACGTTTAACTCCCATGTAACAGGGGGCGAGCCTAGTGCCACCAGAGTGGTGGCCCGGTGGTATCGGCCTCGAATTACGAGTTGTAGGTCGTGTGTTCGAATGCAGGCCGGCGGTTTATTTTGTGTCACAAAATTCACCACCGCTGCTTTCAAAACGGTGAAGGAAAACATTGTGACAAAACCGGCATGTACTAGTACCAAAAATTCGAAGATAATGCGACATCTACCAACACGCACTGGACCCACGTGGTGGATTACGGCCCACTCCCTCTCACAGAGAGGAGGCCTGTGTCCCAGCAGTGGGAACATTATAAGCTAATTATTATGCTATTGCCGTCAACCGGGCACTAATCAATTATTCCTAGAAAATTCTCTCGGAAATACTGAAGGAAGCTATTTATATTCTATGACGTTGAAACTGTCTTTGACCGGAGAAAAGGTTAAGGAATAATTGAGCTATTTGCAAGTGACGTTTGATAATCACAATCTTAGATCTTGGGTGTAAAGCAAAGTGACTGTTCTGGAAGTTTCAGTGGGCGATTCATTTCGAAAGATGGGGAGCAACTTCAAGTGAGGTGACATGATAATGTAGATGAAAATGATTGGATGATGTTTGACAGTTTTGGGCATTTCTAAGGACATTAAATAATGCCTATCCATATTAATATTATAAAGAGGTAAAAGATTGTTTGTTTGTTACTTCGTATGTAGGGGGTCTTCACTGGAACTACCATCGGATCGTCGTCGGATTGAAAACCTCTTTTTGGATTTGATAGTCCAACTCTTGAAGAAGGTTATAGGCTATTTAACATCACGGTACGATCTTAAGGAGCCGAGTAAAAAGAACAAAAGTCAGAAATAACGAGTAAGAGAAAGAGTAAGAAAAAGAGAAAGAGTAAGAAAAAGAGAAAGAGTAAGAGTAAAAGAAAGAGTAACAGACACAGTAAGAAAAAACGAAATAATATCACGGGTGGGCGATGCGATGCTGTAGGATAAGTTTTAAGTAAAAACAAGAAATTCCAAGCATAAAATAAGAGACAGCGGATAAAAGCTAGTTTTAAATGAAGAGGGCAAGTTATCCTACTAATATCATAAATGTGAAAGTTTGTATGTTTTCATCACGCACAAACCGCTTGACGGATTTAGATGAAATTGGGCACAAAGATAGATTATAACCTGAATTAACACTTAAGATACTTTTTATCACGGTAATACGTTTCTGTGGAATAATTTTCAACATACACGCGGGCGAAGCCGCTGGTAATAGTTTGTGAGTTAAAAAAACTCCTAGCAAAATAAAACGCGAAAAGCAACACTGAAATAATAAGACACGTACACAATATCATTATGCAAACCACACCTGAACTTACAGACCCCAACAAAGTTCCCCAAAAATAATCTCAAAAAGTAACAATGAAAATGATCTCATTTAAAAACAGCTGTGTTTACAAAGGGCGTTTTGTGGTCACAAGTCACATTCCGTGGTCATGTCTGCGTCCCGACCACAGAGTAATAAAATTAGGTCCGTTCGGGATCGCGTGGGATCTCGATGTTGAGTTGGCACAGACGGAGCCGTTGTCGTAACATGCTCAATTATGAAAATTTATGAAACGTCTTGAAGGGTAAGGTCACAGTCTTTTTTGTGTATCTGTATTTTTATTGTAAAAGATACTTGGAAAGTCTTTTAAAGAGGCCAATTAGCGAAAATGCTCTCGTTTTTTATCTGCCCATTACTTAATTCATTACGTTAGAAAATATCATTTTGTTTGAGTATTATCTAATTTACGTGGAAAACATGTATAACATTTTGTATTCTTTTGTCACTACTTAAGTATGTCATTATAAAATCCTCTTTGCTACTCTTAACTCAAAGAGAGGGCTTTCAAATACGAGTAGCGGTTGGAACACGCTTGGAAGCCGTGCGGTTTGTCCCTCACGCTTGCTCTGTCTGTATAATATGTTATGTTTTAAATTATGTCCTTTTAAAAGATCAGAGATGTCAGTCTTTTTAGTCACATTTGAAACATGCTAGTCATTTTAAAATGCGTCAAATAATGACAAAACCAACTGCGTAACATCTTACTAGTATCATAAACGCGAAAGCACGACAGACGGTTGACGCAGTAGTTAAGCGATTGACTGCTGTGTTGCGTGTTGCGGGATCGATTCCCGCACGGAACAAATATTTGTATGACCTACAAGTATTTGTTTCGGGTCTGGCTGTTTGTGTATGTGAATTTAAATGTTTGTAAACGAACCCACAATACAGGAGTCATTCCTAGTGTGGGGCAACGTTTTAAAAAAAAAAAAACTTTGTAAGTATGGATGGATGGATGGATGGATGTTTGTTACTCTTTCACGCAAAAATGGCTGAACAGATTTGAATGAAATTTGGCACACAGGTAGTCTGCAACCTGGAATAACACATAGGATACTTTTTATCCCGGTACTACGTTCCCGTGGGATAGTTTTCGACCTCCACGCGGGTGAAGCCGCTGGCAAAAGCTAGTTCTGAATAATTTTGAGGATATTGCATATCCATTGCTTCATAGGTTTGAAAAATGTGTCTGCTCAACAACGTAAATAACGCAATGAATGTTGTTGAACTGTCAAAATAAAAGCTATTGTTACTGTTAGTATTTTACGTAGTTATCTCTCTGATTGGATATGTAGTTATAGGCCGGAACTACCCAACTGAGCTTAGAAAAGAAGAGAGTTCTTTCATACCATTACAGACTGACTTTCGCATAATTTTTTCCCATCATTAAGATTATTTGTCCGATATTATTAAATAAAAAAATTGTGATTGCTTTCAAATCTGCACTTATTTATTACTAACTAGCTGTGCCCGCGACTTCGTCCGCGCGGAATAGTTTTTTTACTGTTATTTATATATCAATTGAAACAAATAAAAATTCTAAAATAAAAGTAGCCTAAGTTACTCCTTATTACATCAGCTACCTGCCAGTGAAAGTCCCGTTAAAGACGGTCCAGCCATTTCAGAGATTAGCGGGAACAAACAGACAGACAGACAAAAATTCAAAAAAATGTTATTTTGGTATATGTACCGTATATATATTCATATGCATATAGCAAAAAGCGGTTATTTTAATTTTACAAACAGACACTCCAATTTTATTTATATGTATAGATGTATAGATAACTCGTCGGTTCTTACGACTTGATAACAAGGAGATTTTTTTTAACTTATTATAAACATACCCTGGAATAAATTCTCTAATAAACGATGATGAAACCTGCATCAAAATTCGACAAAACCCAAACCCATTTTAATTATAAAATGCATGTATAGATTAACCCGAAAAATATCCCGTTGCTAAATAGAGTCATCGTTCTCCTGCCATTTCGTGCCTTTATAGCGAGCACAGTAGCTTTCAAAATACGTGTAGTGGTTTGAAACCATGCGGTTTGTCGCACTCCGGGTACTACTACGGGAATAATGTCCGTTTCAGTGAGCAATGCTAGACATCTGGACAGTGTTCCTAATGCTTTGATTCAATAGGTCTATTGTCATTGGGAAACATGCTGAAGTACAGCAGTATTGAGTAATATACCGTAATAAAGTCAGTATTTGCTAGCATTTCAAAACGTTTAAAATATTCTGATAAATAACTGGATAAATATGGTGTTCATATACACCTTTGTTATTCCGAGGAACACAAGGTTAATGTTGTGTTAATGAAATTGCTTCACTAAATATTCAGTTAACCTCTGTCACAAAAGGCAAACGTATCAAATATCGTACCCAACATAATATCAAAGATAACTACTACGCGTAGCTCGTAGCGCTACGCCGTAGCACCTCTACGACCGAACGATAATGTTATTATTAGCGGCTACGTACGTGGCGTATTATGATTATTATCGTTTACTAGTTATATTAAAGATAGTTTAACACAATACGCGCAGTTTTTTATAACATTTAAATTAAAAATAGTACATTTAATTTTAGTTTTATTTAAATAGTTGTCGTAATCTTAATTTAAAATAATCCTGTATGAAAGGGAAATGATCACCAGCCGCACCAAAGAGAAAAATTACGAAATCACTACATTTGACAGATAACAAAATTGGTGATCACAGGTCGTCGATAGTGGCAGAGAAAATTTCGCTGCTGTCGTATTCATTTTTAAACAGGCCAATAATTACCATAAGTTAAACCTTTTTTTTTTACTTTACTTGTAACTATGAAACTGATGAATACTTCTACGTTTTTGTGTTAACTGTACCTACAGCCAAAGCTCTATCGATTTCTACAAACGTTTCAACTCCACCTAATATCTTTTGGCAGCCAGTCAGAAACTCAGAATGTACGTACTTACAGGCACGGATAACATAATATTACTCTAATAGTATAGGATTTCGTTTAGTGTAATGCGCTCAGGTCGTTCACCGATCAATACTCCGGCCCATATCATTACAGCTGAGTTGTATTGAACCTAGGCATCTCTGTACTATATTTTTCCGTGTGACTTTTAAAGAAAATCGTTGTAATGCTATCTAGGTAATATAGCAAATTGTTTTGTAATTTGAAACGTATTTTTTACTGGTTTGTTTTTCATTAAAATGATAAAAATGCTTCTAGAAATAGAGTGTAGTAAGACAAGATGCTACTTTCAACAGGAAGAAGTGTGACACAGAGTGGTGTGGCAGGGACATCGACACGTCAACCATGAATTTAGCACATGACACATGAGTGTCTAAACCTTTAGCGCAGAAGATCTACCGCGGTTATAAAAATAAAAAATGCTGTTTCATAGAAAAGTGCATTACCTACGCGGTCAAAATGTAGATAAATACCTGCCATCCTGTATAACAATACAACATCATCAATGGTTTCTATCAGAAAATATCTATCTTATTCATCTTAGTCACAGACTTCAAAGTAATAAAAAGTAGGTGTCAAACTTCAATTAAGCATTTTAAGATAATATTCATCAGTCAAGCCTTTGATATTTAAAACAGCAATTACTTGAAATCTTAAAACCCTGAAAGGGTGGCTAGTTTCATGCAAATGTTCCGTCCCATCTTCCTAGCTCGGGGTGCTGTGCTGACGCTGCCGCTGCGGCGGCGGAAAACCTCAAGCGGCGAAAGTATAACAACCTAATTGGTAATTCTATTTTCGAGCCGTTTGGGGTTGAAACCCTCGGGCTGTGGGGTCCGAGTGCTCATGGTCTCTTTAAGGAAATCTCGAAAAGGCTGGTTGTAACTTCCCGTGACCCAAGAGCTGGTTTGTACCTAGGCCAGCGGCTAAGCATTGCCATACAACGTGGTAATGCTGCCAGTCTCTTGGGAACATTACCAGTCGACAGCGATGTGGATGAATTTTTTAAGTTGTGAATAGGGTTAATTAAGTTAGTATTATATTTGTTGTTTTTTACAGAAATAAAGTTACTATTAGGCTAGTTAATGAGTTCGTCGATTACTTGTACCAACATAAATGTATTACAACCGAAAATTAATGTGAATCCGTGAATGAAATTGGTGTCATTCACGGATTCACATTAATTTTAAACACGAAAATTCATTTCGTGGTTAATAATAATTCCAGGCGTTTCCCGAGCTTACATAATGCTAACTTATCCTTTTTATATCATAAAAATAAAGAAGTCGTGTTATTTTTTATTCCTTACTTATACTAGAATTTCATAAAATAATTTGAATTCATAAATATGTATTTATATGTAAAAACTTTTTGTCCTAACGTGTGAAAAGCAACACGAAAGTATGTATGTATAAAGTTGATTTATTACCTTAGAAGGTTTAGAGGATGATAATATGTTCGGTTGAGATCCAGTTTTCCATACATATTTCTTTTATTTGTATACTGAAACAGGTTTCATAACCAAAAAGAAAAAAATAGGGTGTCTATGGAAACGTAAACAGCTAATGTACGTTTCTAGAAGGTAGTTGCATCATCGTTAGCCTACAGCAGTCCTCTGCTGGACATAGGTCTCTCCAATTGCACGCCATTCAGCTCAATTTACGCCAACTCTCATCCAGTTGCTACCAGTCACCCTGTGAAGATCGTCGCTCCACCTAGCCTGACGTTTGCCGATTCACGGTCTCCACTCAAGAACGGTTCTCTATTGTGTTCCCTAACTTTTTATCCATAATCTAAAGTGCCATTATATTTATGTCCTAATAATCATCATTTGTCCAAATGATAACTTGCCCGAACTTAATATCAACATAAAATTTAAATCCCTAAATACAATATGCCCTAAAGTTTGTCATAAATATTACAATCAATAATACCTATACAAAAGAAATAAAACCGTTTTCAATAAAAGTTATAAGTCCTAAATTCAAATTATTTAATGTTTATTTATCCCAATAAGGTTTTTAAAACAAATTTGTGTTACAGCTTAGCTTTTGTTATGAACTTCTCTCAGGCGGTACTGAGATACGAGTTAGGTATATGACAGCGGGCAATATTTTTTATTTTATCGACTTGTTTTGAGATAGTGCACTTGTTGTGTAGTTTCCTGTAAGAAGTATGCAAACAAGCATACACCATGCATGCAGCAAGCATGCAGCATGCAAGCGAGCATGCAACATGCAGCTGGCATGGTTTCTGTCACGGCTCCGGCGCTGCGGGGCTCCGGCGGTCCCACGCGATTCTAAATTACACTCTAGGGGTAGGGCAGACAAGACTGCATGGATTCGAATTTACAGCGATTCGTTTCTGTCAATAAAACCGATTGTTTTGCAAATATTAGGACTAACATTTTTTTTTATAAATGAACCTTCGGAATAATACACTATAACAATACTTAGGACATATGACTTTATTTCATACAAAATTAGGATATTCAATTATTATAGTTCTCGATATTATGACAGAATAGTTTTAGAAGTAAAGTTAATTATGTAAAACAAAATTTTGAAGTTTTGAACATTATGGTTACTAAGTTTTATAGCAAACATGTTATGGATAATGATTTTCGGACAAACAATTTTAGAAAAAGAAAGCGACTACCCTCAAGAACACGTCTACCCCAGCGGTCATCGGTTCTACGGCTAATATGGCCGGCCCATTGCCACAGGGTTGAAGGTAATTGCACAATTTTTAGATTTCTACCAAATGTAGATGAACAGGTGCAAAATAAAATTAAGAAGTCATGTTGCGCTGACCTCAAACAAATTGAGTTAAGGAAATTATGACAATGATACAAAATTAAATAAATACAAGCCCACTACGTTTAGCTTTAGTTCAGCAGTGTCATACAACAAGACCAGTTGAATGAATTTAATTAATGACGTTATAAACTAAATCGGTTTAGCTCGAACGCACTCTCTACCCTCAAGGTTAAACTGACACTATCTCGCCGATTCTAGACGAAATGGTAACCTATCGGATTACATCGCTAGACTGAAGGACGTCGTCTGTCTGTCTTTTGTCTGTCTAGATCTGGAGATTGTAATAAAATACTCTTGTGTTACTTGAGAGGTCTCTCACGACACCCAAATTGAAAAAAATGCGACTGATTCTTTACACAACACAACATCACCCCTATTTTCTTCTACGTCGTATCGATGATTCCATTTGTTAGTTTTAAATAAGCTTTGACTAGAATTCCGAAAGTTCGGCAGCTTTCTCCAACGGTAAAGCTGCCGAAGTTGCGGCAACAGGCCAACGCCTGGCAAAGCTTTTTCATAGTGCAGCAGGCTTCGCACGAGAACAATAGAGAAGCGTTTTGTCGACGGAAGAGTAGACAAAAATGACGTTTCCGTGTAGACAGTTGACAGTTTTGTACCGAGAAATGTAGACAAGCGATTTGTATTCTATGGTAGAGTAAAAATAGAAAGCGTTATGCTAAGCCTGCAGGTGTTAGTGCACAGAGAGCACGACAAGACATGGAGCATAGTTTGCAATGCGGCTCCATAGGCTCATCGGAGTACCCCCACCTGACCAAGTTGTACCGGCAGCGGCCCAATTGGCTTCTTAGTCGATTGAGAGATTTCCAGGTGTGCCATGGCAGTTGGCGGCCCCTGTAATACCGTAGGGTTGGGCAGAGTTGTGTATAGTGCACCTGCATTTCACCAGTTATCCATAACAACACAACATGGCATGCCTATCATTTGGCCATAGCTGGAACTCGTATCTGTCGGAGGAAATGGACCGTTATACAATTCAGCGATTCAGTGGACGTCACATATATATCTCCGAATTTTTTTCCTTATAATATTTAGCTTTACCTTTATGACTCTGGTATTGAAAGAAAAAGCACAACGTAAAATGCGTGCCTAACTACTAAGGACCAATTTCACCAATGAAAGTGAACACGATTAGTAGCTTTGAAAACTTTTGCAAGCCGCCATTCATTCATCGTCTCAACAAGACCACACCACCTTAGCATACTCTTTTCAAATTTTTGTCACTACATCTTTTTTAAACCACACCGTTGCACGTTGCCATAAGTCTTTCTTAACAGATAACACGAATAAGTACTCATTAAAATAATTGTTATTAGTAATCGTAACGTACCTCACATTCAATCGTTAATGTTGTACAACCCTATTATTAATTTACAGCCCTATTGATTTGTACACCGTTTGAGAATGATTCATGAATACCCAAGCCTTGCCGACGTTACGTTCTCAATAGACCTGTAAGACATCAAAACCTATTCGTCAATACTTTTATACATATACTTGTAATAAATAGAGGTAGGTATACCTCTACCTACGTCTACTCGACCTCTAAGAGGACAAAGGAGGTCTAATTTGTATTAGCGAAGTGTTGCCATCTGGCGTCGGCTCACGTAACTAAATTAGTTAATTTGGGACCAAAAGTCACGCATTACGGTATAGTAGATCTTTCTGCTGATTCTATTAAGACCTTAATTAGTTTATAGAGAAATTGTTTCTTTTTTTGGGTGGGTAATTAAGGTTGATGCATTGTTATTGTTATTGTGAGACAACGGAAAAAAATACGATAAATATCTCTGAATTCCGCGTAAAAGTAGAATGTTTCAACACTTGACGTGTGTGAAAAACAAATTATTTCATGTAGCATGAAAAGCTAGGCAATTAAAATAAAATACCATCACTCCTGTATTCCCATATGGGTTAGGCAGAGGTGCACCTTTATTACACTCACATAATGTGGATGCACTACGAAATATGGCTCTTTTTTTTAAGGGTGGGAAATCATCAAATAACTTATCCCGCTCTGGGCGGAGCGGGATGGCGTGTCAGACTTTTACTTACTAAAACCCACCCGTGTTCCTTTAGTTGCCTGTGTGACAGGGACCACGGTATCTCTTTCGAAAACCCCACACCCCTGGCAGGCATAGGCTCTAGTAGACCCCACCAGTTGGTGGTGACATATGGGTCACATTTCGCCAGTTTATTATTCTACCTGTCTACCATCAGGCCATCTTTGGATAGCACAAAGAGAAGTAGGTACATCATCAGACTCACATTAGTAGTACATTCAGCCAAGTTTTGCATTAAAAACCTTTATATTTCTAACTTTACCCTTACACTATGTATTACATAATTTATAGTTCTGGAAAAGACTTCGATCGACGCTAATAACGATCTGACACGTGCTGAAAGTATTGTTACGTAATCGAATAGTAGATAGTAGCATAGCGTGACATTTTCAATTACCTATAATATCGGTGACTAGCAATAACTAAAGATAGAAAAAGCTCCTCAAGAGGTGTCTTCACATTTTCCATGGGGCAAATTGCTGACAATTTTTTTTGTTAAAAAATACCTTTTAACAAAAAATTAACCTCTCTAAAAAAGAAAGTGAGAAGCAAAAAATAAACCACTTTTGAGTCGTCGCCAAAAACTATCAACGCTGCAGATTAATCAACCTGCCATTATTTTACTTGACGCTATTAGGTTGCCCTCACGACGGGGGATGCTGTGGCCCGGGGTGGGGTCGTCTTGGCGGTGTCTCTGGACATCGCCAATGCCTTCAACACCCTGCCCTGGAGTTGCATAAGGGAGGCACTCCGGTATCACCGGATGCCGACCTACCTCTGTCGTGTGGTCGAGGCCTACTTGACGGACAGGGCCGTCATCTACCCCGGTCACCTAGGAGAGTGGAACTGGCGAGAGATGTCGTGCGGTGTCCCACAGGGATCGGTCCTGGGGCCACATCTGTGGGACATCGGATACGACTGGGTGCTGCGCGCCGACCTCCCTAGTGGCGTCAGCGTAGTTTGCTATGCTGACGACACGCTGGTCCTGGCGCAAGGGAGGTCGTATCAGGCGGCGGCCGACTTAGCGACACACGGAGTTGCGACAATCGTCGATAGGATCCGGCAACTGGGACTCGAGGTGGCCTTGCACAAATCCGAGGCCATGTGGTTTCATGGTCTTCGGAATGCGCCACTGACGGGTTCCCAGATAACGGTGGGAGGGGTTCACATCGGCGTCGAGTCGACGATGAAGTACCTAGGACTCGTCCTCGACAGCCGGTGGAACTTCGGGGAACATTTCCGACGTTTGGCTCCCAGACTGGAGCGGGCCGGGGCTGCCTTGAAGCGGCTCCTGCCCAATATAGGGGGGCCAAACGCCTCCTGCCGGAGGCTCTACGCGGGGGTCGTGCGGGCCATGGCCCTATACGGGGCGCCGGTGTGGGCGCCTACATTGAGGCGCCAACCAGCACGCCGGTTGAAGGCGGCCCATAGGGTCATGGCCATCCGGATGATCCGGGGATACCGCACGATCTCCGGTGAGGCGGCGGGCCTCCTTGCCGGATTACCGCCATGCGATCTGGAGGCAAACGTCCTCGCGCTCACTTGGGAGTGGCGCGAGGAGGCCAAACGCCGGGGCGTAACTCCGCTGCCGCGGGAAATCGCGGCACGGCGGACAGAGCTCCGGCAGGATCTCATGGCGACGTGGAAAGTGCGATTGTCGCAACCCAGTGCTGGGCACGCCGCGATTGCGGCGGTAAGTCCCCTCTTTGAGGAGTGGCTTGAGAGGCGGCATGGCGTCCTCACCTTCCGCCTGACACAGGTCCTCACCGGACATGGCTGTTTCGGGAGATTCCTGTTTCGGATAGGGCGGGAGGAAACGCCCGGGTGTTTCCATTGCGAAGATCGCCCAGAGGACACGGTGGAGCATACGGTGGAGGTCTGCCCAGCTTGGGCGGAGCAACACCGTGTCCTCGTGCAGGTGATCGGCGGCGGCGATCTCTCGCGTCCGACCCTGGTCCAGGCCATGGTACGGAGCGAGAGGGCATGGCTGGCAGTCGCCTCCTTCAGCGAAGCAGTTATGCTCGCAAAGAGGGAGGCGGCGCACGTGAGGGAGATGCAGTACATGCGCCCTCACAGCCGTGGCCTTCGCAGGAGACGCCCTGGGCGTCGGGAATCCCAGGCTGATTCCCGGCCACCGTAGGCGCGGGCTTGCGGACGGCGAGTTATGGGTAGCTCGCTGTCCGGTAAGGACCAAGCCCGGGTCGACGGCGCGTTGTGTTCCACGCGCGAATTAAGTAAGCGACAACGGAAGTATTTAAAAATAACTTTATTCCGACAGAGTTACAGCGAAACAGTAATTGATTAAATCTAACAAAATATTGATCTTATATACTAACTTAATTGCTAACGTAGTACCTGCACAGCGTGATCAGATTGACGCATGTTCTAGATAATTATAAATGCTGATCGCGCAGTGGGGAAATTGGGAAATAATAATCTAGTAAATACTTATTGTCTGACAAAGCTAATATTGGTAGGTTGGGGTTCCTTAACTCCTCCCTCCCTAAGAGAGGAATTATCCGAAGGTGTCGCAGACGGTTTCGGAGAATTTCGACAAAAGTTTATGAACTGAAATTTATACATTATAAAGATAACTATTGCTTTTATATTCATATTTAATTGCATCGTCTTCATCTAAATTTCCTGTGATAGCTTTTACAAGTGAGCCTAATGGATTAAACAAAGCTCTTTTATTTCTATAATGGAAAGGTAAGATTTGAAAAAATCTATCCTTAGTTAGTTTAATAAGATATTCTATTTGGCTTTCTATTCCTATAGTTTCGTTACTAAGACTATTTTCCTTAATTTTAATTTTCAAGTTAATAAAATCCCGAATATTATTATCTATTTGTAAGTGTAATGATTCTAAATCTACACTTTTGTATATTGTCCAATAACTATTCCTCTTCACTGCTACTCCCCGCTTTATCGCTGCTATCCCCGGATTCTGACCGAGGTTTTGGAGGTCCAGCGTGAGTGTTGGCACCACTAGTACCAGAAGTACCAGGCACGATCTGTGGAGGACGTTTTACATTTTTTAAGGCTACTCTAGTTTTCCTTTTCTTTACTTCTACTGGGACTATATTTCTTTCAACTTCACCTATTACTTTCGCTTTTTCATATCGAGGTTTTTCTTTAGCTTTTCTAGTCCTAGTGTCTTTCATGTAAATATTATCGTCTGGTTCGAGTACCGGTGTCGTTTCGCCACCTTTTTTATTAATTATTTTAATTTTATCGGATTCTAATTTTTCTGTTATGAATTCATAGAGTATTTTAAGGCGTTTTCTATGATCTAACAATAATTTCTGAGTTAAGTTCTTCTCTCTATCCACGTTAAATACATTATCGGAATAAGTGTGACCAAATACTAGTTCAAAAGGCGTAAAATCTGTTGCTGAATGTATGGTGTTGTTATAAGCCATGATGGCATAAGTCATAACTGATGCTGCATCTAAATCGCTTTTATCGTATTTTGCTATACGATAAATCTCAATAATGGTAGAATGAAACCTTTCTACTATTGCCATTGAACTGGGATTATTTGGCGTCCCAATATGAAGTTCAATTTTGTAAAAGCTTAACATTTCTTTAATCAAAGTATTGTTGAATTCTGTACCGGAATCGCAACTAATTTTCCTAGGCAGACCATACATGCTGAAATATTTAATCAATGCCCTAACTATCTCTGGTGTACTCCTATTCGGTACCTCTATGGCTTGTGCTATTTTACTAAATGCATCCACTATAGTTAAATAATATTTCCCTTCAATATATAATAAATCCATAAAAGCTTCCTGAAAAGGGGCATCCTGGGTTTGTGTTAACTGAATGTGGGGTTTAATCGGCTTTCTATCATATTTCATGCGTTTACATGTTTCGCAAGCATTTATGATTGCCGTGACTGTCTCTTTCATGTTTGCCCACCAATAATGTCTTTTAAGTTTGGTTAAAGTTTCTTTAATACCTCTATGACATGTTTTCCCGTCGTGGTATTTTAAAATAACTTCTTTTTGATCTTCTTCAGATCCTGTCAAATTTATAACTCTTTCTGTACACTCGGTTAACTTAACTGAATCCTTTTTAAATAACTTAATTACCATGTTTGAAAAAGTTTTTCTAAAAGATGTGTGTTCGAAGTATATAAAGTACTTATGTTTTGGATCAATATACTCTTTCAAAAAGTCTTTAACTAATATATCGTTATTTGTCGGTAAGTGAACTTCGAGAATTTTTTGTTTATTATTTGAAATATCTTTTACGTCTAATTTATTTTTAAACCATGAATGAATTAAAATCTGTTTTGGTTTAGTATCGACAGCTTCGTTTAAACTAGGAATGCCTTCGTGTTCTCTATTTGAAACTGAGTTGGCAGTGACCCCATCATCAGAATCCGAAAGTTCTATCGTTTCTATTGGAGTTTCGGGGTCTTGCAATTCGTTTTCTATAATTTTTTGTATCCGTTCCTGCCTATCTCCTATATTTACGAATATTGAATCTAAATCGTCGTCAATTGCATTAATCTTAATCCTAGATAAAGCATCTGCATTCGTGTTTTGAGGGCCTTTCTTATATTTTATTTCGAAATCGTACTCTTCTAACCTTAACCGCCATCGCGTGAGTTTACTATTGGGCTCTTTCAATGAATACAGCCAAGCTAATGGTCTATGGTCTGTAAATATGGTAAACTTATTACCATACAAATACGGTCGAAAGTGCTTAACTGCCCATATTATGGCTAAAAGTTCCTTCTCGATAGTGCTATATTTTACTTCTGTGTCGCTTAAGGTTCTACTAGCATAGGCTACAGGCTTATCTGAGCCTATCGTTCCTTGTGACAATACAGCCCCGATCGCAAAATTGGATGCATCCGTGGTTAAAATAAAAGTTTTACTAAAGTCAGGAAATTGTAACAAAGGTGCATTTGTTAAAAGCTTTTTACATGTCTCAAAACATTCTTTATATTCCCCATTAATTACAATTTTGCGACCTTTCTTTAAACAAGCTGTTAATGGTCTAGTTATTTTGGCAAAATCTTTGATAAATTTCCTATAATAACCGATTAGTCCTAAAAAGCTTTTAATCCGTGTAACCGTTTCCGGTATAGGATACCTAAGAATAGCGTCTATTTTATCATTATTTGGTTTCAAACCTTCACTTGTAATAGTATGCCCTAGGTAGAGTACTTCCTTTCTAAGAAAATGAGACTTATCTAATTGAACTTTTAAATTTGTTTGACGGAAGCGGTCAAAAACTGCTCTAAGTTTTTCTACATGTTCAGGCAAGCTTTTAGAAAAATATGGTTCCACTTGAAAAGGTCCCGTAACTACTAATTTTCTATTTTCATGGCTACAATTCTGAATAACAGTTGTTGCATAGCCTTCAATACACGTAACTAATGCGGCGGGCATTCGAATCCCTTCCGTAAATTGCTTAAAATCTAACACAGCTTCCCCGTTCAGTACGTTGACTGGGAGTCTTACTCTAAGTTCACTACGAGATGGTAGATTATATATCTCTCTCATAGGCGGTGAATATATGATAGGAATATCAGTATTTTTTAAATGTAGTATCTGATTTTCCATATTAATCTTTGCCTGTAATTGCTTCAGCAAATTGCTACCTATTAACCCATCATACCTATCGTCGACACTATAGACATAAAACTTATGGAACTCTTGACTTCCAAAGGTAACCGGTAATGGAATAATAGCCGTTTCACTATGAACACTCGATGCGTGAGTGCTAACAACTTCGAAGGGTTCATACTGTAAATAATTTTTAAAATATTTATTCGCTATATACGGGCTTATAAACGATCTAACACTCCCCGTATCTATCATAAAAACTGCCTTTAATTCTGGTATAACTATATGTGGTAAATTTAAGCGTTTATTACAATTTATTTTTATTCGTTCTCTAGGGTAGAGGCCGTTATGCAAAAATTTCCCGCCCCGGGTTCTTCAGGAGAAAATTCTTGGCACTCATTGTACGAATAACTTGAACTCTGTTCATTATTATTAGAATTATTTATGTAATTAACACGTCGTGAACTTGCAGTACGCATGGTGACATCAGTATTCGCACCCGACGTAGATGCTTGCGCTGCAAAAGACGGCGTGCTCGGTGCATGTGCCGCGAACTGTTGGTTCGGTTGTGCAATCGGAACAAATGACCTACTTGACTGCGGTGACGCATTATTGTTGTTTGTACGATTAAAATTGTCTTGATTTCTTTGAATATTATTATGTTGTTTATAATGTCTGGGCTGATGCGAATTGTTCGGTGTAAATGTGCTGTTTGTAGCACTATTCGGTACATGTGTACTTGATATGCTATGTGAATCTTTCTTTTGATTATTAGATTCAATTGCATTTTGGTTATTTGGCAAATTGGGTCTGTTATTTCTGCTAAAATTACGTCTGTCGTTTGTTTTCGACTCATAGACTGCCTGGAAGTTTTGTTCTTCTAAAACTATTTTTAATGCATCCTCTAACGTTGTGACGTCGCGCAAACGAACTAATCTAACTAAAAATGGTGGTAAATTAAACAAGAAAGCATTCATTGCTCTGTTACTATAAATGATTTGCTTTGCCTTACGTAGAGATTCATCAATGATAGTTTCTGATATTTTAGCAAATAAAACACTTCTCATCCGCTGTATTCTATGGCAAAAATCTAAATAACTTTCACCCTTATTTATTCTACACGATTCTAACTCCATTGCTAAACAATCCTCTGTGCGTGGATCACCGAAGTGTTGGTTTAACAACTTCTTCAGCTCGTCCCACGTACCTATAGCTTCTCTTTCGCCTACCAAACTGGCTGCTTCGCCTGATAACCTACTTGTTACTACATGAAATAAATATTCATTTTGGGCTGCGGTTCCTAAGAACGTAGACAAAATGTATTCACATTTTTTTATAAATAAAGGCAACATTCTAGTGTCGCCGCTGAATATTGGTATGATGTTAACCAATTCCTGTGGGACACGGGTTACGTTTTCCATTGTGAAAAGTTATGAAAGAAACCAACGCGGAGAAAAAAAATCACACTAATGTGCTACTAAACTATCACTACTCTAAAATATTAGTACAATTAAAATCTATGCAAATATTATTACGGCGTTGTCCAATCCCTAATAATACACAAGGTTGGGATATAGATGGAAGAGCTGAGAGGAAGGTGAAAAAGATTTACTCACAATTCCGCAGCTAGCTCCATGCTCCCTGAATTACTGCTGTGGCTGGTCCTCTTCCGTAACTCGAAGTGGCTTCTTAATGAATTTATTTGTTCGGCGATCTCTGCTAAACCGTAGACACGGACGTCGGCTACTCCACGTAGAATTGTATACACGGCAAACTGACTACAGAGATCCTACCGGCTGCGCCAATTAAGTAAGCGACAACGGAAGTATTTAAAAATAACTTTATTCCGACAGAGTTACAGCGAAACAGTAATTGATTAAATCTAACAAAATATTGATCTTATATACTAACTTAATTGCTAACGTAGTACCTGCACAGCGTGATCAGATTGACGCATGTTCTAGATAATTATAAATGCTGATCGCGCAGTGGGGAAATTGGGAAATAATAATCTAGTAAATACTTATTGTCTGACAAAGCTAATATTGGTAGGTTGGGGTTCCTTAACTCGCGCCTCAAAGAGATGTCAGCAGCAAGGGCCGATGCCTGCCGGGGGTGCGGGTTGTTCGAAAGAGATACCGCCGCCCCTGGCACACAGGCAACTGAGGGAACACGGGTGGGTTTTAGTCAGTAAAAGTCTGACACGCCCTCCCGCTCCACCCAGAGCGGGAGAAGTTATTTGATGATTTCCCACCCAGAAAAAAAAAAACGCTATTAGGTTTGTGAGCGCAAAACTGCCTTAAAATGAGCTTACATTAATTTTACAGCTTAGTTATAGGGTTTATTTTTTGCATAAAAAATTTTTTTTTCTACATTTAGCGTTTCTCAATTTTAAATAGGATCAACTTCGAACTACCCTTTCAAATAGAATAAAGAATGTTCAAAATCAGATTATTCAGTAAGAAGTTACACGTCGAGTTAAGAACCTCATTTTATTTCGTCGGTTGAAAAATAATTACTGTAGGTTACGTTTCGCAAGAATTTCATGAAATTTATATAAACACACAAAGCAACCTGAAAACTGTTGGTGACAGGTGGGTCAGCCCCATACTGAGACATCGGATACGTATACATTGCGTATTAATGAATAGTTTGTGTTTTTTTTTCTGGTAAATGTAAGTAGTAACACTAGTTTCTAAATCCTGTGTAACCAAATAGACTTTAGCTAAGTCAGAAATAAAAGTTTTTTTTTTATTTTTTCATTGGCGGATATTTAAATTTCGTGTTGTGAGTGGTTCCGTGTCGTGCCGGACGTAAAAGAATAGCACCATCCCATTTTTTCCCGTGGATGTCGTAGAAGGCGACTAAGGGACTTACTAGAGAATGGGCAGCAGCGTTCTCTAAGCATTTGGCCACAATACTGCGATCGCCAACACGCCTGCCAAGCGTGGCGATTATGGCAAATCCCCCCTTTTGGAGAGACTTATGTCCAGCAGTGGACATCTTTCGGCTGATATGATGATATGATGATTTAAATTTAAAGAGATTGGAACAAGGTTTTAAGGAGTCTGTGACTCCTGATTGTGATAATTCAAGTCGAAACCAAATACTTTACGTCTAGGTTACTTCTAGGCAAGCGTGCTCCATCTTCCACCACATTAGCGCTTACTAAGCAAGATAGTCAAACGCGAGGTAAGCCTATCTCCTTTTCCCGTACCTTTAAAATAAATAAATAGTTGTACCTTGTTTCCGACCCTTTGGCGTTTAGTTACTCATGTGTCTCGGCCCTTATTTACAGGCTGTCGAGAAAATAACTGTAATCACATTCGAAAATTCTAGCAATTTCAAGAATAAGCTATCAAAAAAATTAGAACTAGCTTTTGCCCGCGGTTCCGCCCGCATGGATGATGGTTATCGCATAAAAAAGCAGCCTATGTCCTTCGCTATATTTCTGCCGAAATTCATGACGATCGGCTTTCATCGAATTTCATTAGGCTGATTATACACAACAACTTGTTTCACTAATCGATTCCGATACGGAGAGCCCTGAAGGTTCTTAAAGTACCCAACATAATTATTTTAATGTAGTCTGTGACGTACACAGTTGTGGCCCAGATTACCCGGTACCCTAATACCCTGACTTATAGGTAAAGATACGCGTTATACTATGTACAATTTCAGTGTGGCTGTCGTACGTATGACGCCGTCATCACATCAATAATTTCAGTCCAGTTTCCAGTAAATGTTGTTTCTCTCCCTCTCTCTCAATAGTGCTCTCGCTCTCTCTGTGAGGCCCGACATGGGATTATATTAGGCCTCCACAAACGTTTGTGAGCTAAGAGGATCACACGAGTAATCCGTCTGACAGGTGCATAGGCAACTGTACACAAATCGGTCATGAATGTAATGTAGTTAGTGAATGGTTGGAGAACAGTCACGTCTTACGATCGAGAATGGCACATAAGATGTCACAAGTCTGCTACTCTAAGTACATGTACAGAGAAAGAGGAAAGCTGTACAACCGTAATACAGTTGATACTAGTACGGGGAACAGAAAGAATTAGTTGTGTGTTAACAACTATAATTAGTCTACGTCAACTATGTTAGGCTCCTCCTCCACTCCAACAGCTGAGTACTGGTAACAACCATACCTACAGATAAATGAAAAATGTTACCTACCTATAACCAGGCGCGGTCCGAGAGGGGGGTCCCCCCAAAGCCGTAAACGTAAAGCTTAAAATAGTAATTTTCGAAAAAATAATACATTTTCTTATTAATATATAGGTAGTCTTTGTCTGTGACCCCCCCCAAAGTCTTTGGCTGCGACCGCGCCTGCTTATACCTACTGCTTATTTGTTACTAATTGAAATTGTGCAAGGTTATGATATTAATGGGATAGTGCTATTCTTTACGTCCGGCACCACACGAAACCACCACACCGGCACCATCCCATTTCTTCCCGTGGATATCGTAAAAGGCGACTAAGGGCCTTACTAGAGAATAGGCAGCAGCGTTCTCTATGCATTTTACCATCAGACTGCGATCGCCAACCCGCCTGTCAAGCGCGGCGATTATGGCAACCTCCCCCATCTTTTGGGGGAGGCTTATGTCCAGCAATCGACGTCTATCAGCTGAAATGATGATGCTTATGATGGTATTAATTTGACAAATAACGATTATTTTATTAATATAGATGAAAAGTACTTGAATAAATTATGGAAAGATGTATGAGACAGCATGGTGTTTTTTATTTAGATGCTCATTTTTTTTTTGTAAATTATACGAGTCCGTTAGTCGGAATTTCCTCTTCAAAAGATATTCCTTTTATATGAGTTCAATGATACACTAACAAGAGCTATTTTATACATAAAATAAAAACAAAATCAAAAATCAAAATCAAAAGTCATTTATTCAAATTAGGCTGAGAGTCAGCTCTTTTTGAACGTCAAAATTACATAAGACAGTCCCTCCAAAAGGCCCACCCTTCACCACTTCCTAGTGCTTTAGCTGGGAAGAAGAGAGAGAAGCAACAAACTCCCCAGCAGCACAGCTGTCTGTTAAGTTAGAAGAACTTGATTCTATACAGTAGTAGGTTATTAACAATAAATTAGCATTTCCATGCAATCATAAAATCTTAAACCAATTGAAGGAAATAATATCCTACCTTCAAAGCAAACAAAGGAACTAGGAATAAAATTAATACATCCTGATTTTCCATCACTTTCCACACAGCTATAGCCCACAAAGCAATCAAATTGATTTGACATTTTAAATGCGAGAATGTCAGATGAAACCATTTTCAATCATGATTGAATTCAATTAACCGAAGTGAAGTGTACTCAGCATATAAAATGAGTTTCCAATATAGCACAGTGTTCTAGACACCAGATAAGTATGTAGGTCATTTCATCTGTGTTACTTATCGAATTTCATAAGAGATGCCAGGAGGTAGATAGGAATCTGAGGTCCTAGTGCAAACGCGCGAAGTATACGTAACGTAAATGCGATTGTTTCTTGAATCCAAAATACAATAGACTATCTAGCAGAGGTTTCAATTTTTTTTTTCTCATAGACCACTTTCAATATTTTACTGATTTTAGTGGCTCCACCTGCTGCACCTGCTACATTTCTACCAGATTCCCAAAACTCGACAAAAACTGTTCGAATTTACGCTAAGCGCGTTCATGCTAGGCCCATCGGTGATATGTAGAATCTTTGTAGAAAATAGGTAGTAAGTACCTAAATACTGTTTCACCTACAGAGTACAACTTGCTAAAACAGATATCTATCGAACAAAAGAGAAATCACGTTAATCACATTAGTGGTACTCGAGGTATAAGTGAACTGACGGCTAGACAAACAGAAAGACGTTCTGTTTTATATTTTGTTTGCAAGGATAAACATCAGCGAAACCTATGGAAATAGGGCTTACTATTTCGTTTGAAAAGTCCTGACAAATTGTCGGACATTTAAAAAAAGTCCAGACTTTTCACCATATTATAATATTTCTTTTTTCAGCAATAATCTGACAATATTTATTTACTCAAACAAAGTCCCCGTTTTCCGAAACATCCCGATTAATGGCAAGGCCAGACAAAGTCCGACAAGACAAACTGGACCAGACTGGTTGTGTGTGAAAACAGCTTCAAGCTTTCCACATCGGTGTTGAGCTTATTTAGCAGGCATTATTAACTATATGGCAGTGCTAAGTTAAGTGTGTAGGTTGAGTTTACTAATACAGGATACGTTTTTATCCAGTGCAAAAAAATCAGCTGTTCCATACATTTTGATCGCGTAGGTATTGCACTTTTCTATGAAACAGCAGATTTTTTTTTTGCAAAACCGACGTAAAATTTCTGCGCTAGAATGATATGCTGAATTCATGGTTACAGTTTGCGCCCTGGATAAAAACTTATCCTGTATAATTGTTAAGAAATATCGTTACTACCATATTTGTGTCTAGAATACTTTAATTTCGGGAGTCGGCGTCGGTTTTGTATTTTCATTTTTGCCACCGACTTCCGAAATTAAAGTTTAAAAGGTTCACTTTGCAAAGTTGCTTTTAGGTTGTTATTTTCACGTTTTTATTTGTGGTACCTACCTCACACAAATTCATATACTACACTACTTATACTTGCCATGCAAATTATAATGATAGTAAGTTATTTTAACATCATTATTATACACTACGTAGATAAAATACGTATCATTGAAGCTATCTCAAAAAGTACCTGAGCAAAGTTAGTAACATTTATATAGGACCACAAGTGAGGCATACCCTATCCATTAAAAAATAATCTTCGAAATCGATCCAAAGACCCGGAGATATCGCGTAACATATATTATATTAAAAAAATACAGACGAATTGAGAACCTCCACCTTTCGGTTGATAAATTAAATAGACTCTGGACGGGGAGCGAATAATCCGGCTGGAAGGTAACCCTATAGAATGGGAATGGGAATGACAAAGCCACAGTTCACCAGACGACTGAGACCACATAAACTCACACCTATTTCCCATGAGCTTAGACAGACAATGCAAGCTCCATTCCACGTGCTACGTGCCTCATATATCTATTCTTTTTGCTTCATCCACGGTCGAACATTTAGGTACACGCGCCACAGTAGCGAGTGCTACGTCTGACCTTATCAATCATGGTAACTTATGTCAATCAATTACAGTACCGCCTGAAAAGTACACGTGCACTTCAGGGTGGGTATACTTACCTACAACTGGGATGCAATTATGTTAGTGGTGGAGGTTTAGCCACGTATTTTTTTCTTAGTGATCCGAGATTTTCAAGGAGTCTTTAGAAAAGGCAGAACCTATCTTCCTAGGTTCTGCCTTTTTTAAAGAACTAGTTCCTACTAGGAAGAAAAAACTGGCACTCCGGGAGTGCTGACAGAAGTGAAAACTTGAACAGTTACGTGTAAAAGATATAAATACGCGACTCATTCATGTGCTCGCTGGAAAGCGTTCGGTGTCGATGACGCAAGTTCCATGATTTCACCCAAAAAGTGCTCAATGCGTCTACAGAAGTATTCACTTCAAAATGGTATTAAGGGGACAGAAATATTAAACAGTATGTTAATCGTTTTAGGAAGGTTTCAATTGCTATTTTACTTTAGATAACTCATTAATAGTCCTCCTGTCTTTTCTAATTAATCGCATTCCACAATGTGTAATTAAGTGGGAACTTGAGATTGAGATCATTGTGGACCCTATCAGGGACAGCAAAATATGTAGTAGGGGAAAGAAAGCTTAAAAACTTAACTCATCCGGCCTCCTTAACTACTTATATCTATTGTTTTTTTTTTTTTAATAAGTTGTTCATGGAACTCTACAGGTTTAAGGCTCCTGCAAATAGGCGCGACGCGACAGTGGAACGCGACTGTAGGGTAGGGTAGGGTACGCGTGAGTAGAACAATTTCTATATACATTTCATGGCAAATTTTCTACATGTGTCGAGTAGCGCTGTCGCGTCGCGTCTGTATGAAGAAGGCTTTAGCTGAATCTGGCTAGAAATAAGGTAACATTTATTTAGAGTACAGAAATAATGAATAGTGAATCATTTGTGTGAAGTAATAGAACCTATTAATGGCCCTCCAGGCTTTTGTACTTCTAAGAAGTCGCACTTCTAGTTTAAAATAATTTGGTTTAAAATTGTTTCTTTTAAATTTAATAGAAAAGCGAGTAATACTAGTAAAATTTATTATTGTTAAAAAAAAAATGTATAATTAAAAAAAGAGGAAAAGTATTTATTCGTATACAGTATTTGCAACATAAACGATAACATATTTTGTAACTAAATATCAAACTGTATTTCAAACTCTGTATATTTTTGGTTGAATAAAGATTATTATTATTATTATTGTTTTAAAAGGTTGTATTTTATGATACCTTCACCCAGAACAGCTGTTTTAATTGGATTTTTACACAAGCATATTCTCACTTCTCAGTAGTAGCCTGGAGTCGGGATTTATATTGTAGGTACCCAGTTGTTACCATAAGTTCGCCCACTGATACATGGAACTCAAAAACATAGCAGGCGACATGTGAGTTTAGTAAGTAAGTAATTACCAACTATTGATCACTGCCTACCTCTTTGTAGAATACAGAAAAGATGTTATATTTGTACTTTTACGTTGCTTATTCTGTTCCTATAAATTCGTTTGCGACTTTAGACAGATAAATACCTATACAAACTGCAAGAGCATTATGCTATAAAGGTCTAACTAATTAACAAGCACTTAGTTGGTATTTAGGTACAACAGCTTGTTTTGACAGCCAGTTCGGTAAGCAAGGTTTGATAAGACTAAAAGTTAGTTCATAAGTCTAGTTATAAGCTAGGAATATTAATTTTCTGTTTACTTGGGCTTGCCTCATAATAATATGGTTTACAAAAAAGTACATATGAAACAAATTGAAGTGTTGGAAAGATAAAACGTCCTCATTAGTCGACAGCCTCGGGTCTTGACTCAGGCTTTTATATTTTGTGCTGGAGGTCGGAAATTCTCCAGCGGGAACGTCCTACCGGGATAAAAATAGTATTATATCTGAGAATCTAGGTTATAAAGAATATCTCTGTCAAATTTCATCCAAATCCGTACAGCTGTTTTTGCGTAACAAACATCCAAACATACAAAGTTTCACTTCTATTATATTATAGTAACATTAGTAGCATAGTAGCATTTTATTAGAGACGTCATATTTATCGACTCAACATGACGCGGAAATACAAATTCCTCTTCCATTTTCCTGTAATTATGAAAATAACCTCAAATATTACAATTTCCAAAACTAAACAGCAACCTCATTTGGTAGATAAAGGCTTTTCATGTTAACAAGTTGATAGAGAAACATAACATTCTCGTTAGCGTTGTTTTGATAGCCGACGAGACTGTGCTCCAAACAAATACAGTGCACCCTTTAATATTTATAAAATCTAATCGACTATAATAAAACCACAAATATTACGTTTTCCAAGAACAAACTCATATTAATAATCATCAACGTTATCTGTCAGATATGAGCCCTGAAACATTCTCGTTAGCTGTTCCCCGTTGGATTTCGTCTACTCAGGCTTTTATATAGCATAAGCAAAAGCATTATCAGCGTATAAAGATCCCACTACTGGGATAAAAGCCTCCTCTTGGGAGAGGGAGTGGGCCATAATCCACATGTCTTCGAATTTTCGGTTCTAAGACATACCGGATCCCGGTGATGGAATGATTTACACGAAGTAAAGCGCCCGTTCCGTATGGTGCCGAACGTAATAGAATAGCACCATCCCATTTCTTCCCGTGGGTTTCGTAGAAGGTGACTAAGGGACTTACTAGAGAATGGGCAGCAGCGTTCTCTATGCATTTGACCACCATACTGCGATCGCCAACCCGCCTGTCAAGCGTGGCGATTATGGCAAAATCCCTCTTTTGGGGGAGGCCTATGTCCACCAGTGGACGTCATTCCGCTGAAATGATGGTGATTATGAAGGCGCCTGTCAGGTTTTGAACCGGACAGGCCCTACGACCTACCCTTTTATACTTATAAAATCTAAACGACTATAATAACACGTGAAATGTAACATTTTCCGAGAACAAACTCATAATAATAATAATCATCAAAGTTATCTGTCAGATAAGAGCCCCTAAACGAGACAAAACATGCTCGTTAGCTGTTACCCTTCGGATTTCGTCCACCCGGGCTTTTATATTCTGTGAAAGTTGACTAATGAATCGTAAAATAACCAACAATGGCTTAAAAACTGTGCTATATGACTTTGGGGAATGAGAGCTGCCGAAGAAAAGACAGAGACTTACTACTACTGAAGAGATTTTAGGGTAGAGTGTGAGAAAATGCAACTTGCATTTTACAAGCAGAAACAAATTATAATAATAATCATCTGTCAGATAGGGGCTAGTGATCGAGAGCAGAAGGTCCTTATTAATCGATAACCGACGGTTAACAGTTACTACCTAAATGTATTAATCTAAACAAACAAGTAGGTAATAAAATCTCAAATACTCTATTTTTCAGAACAGACAAGTAATATATTGACATTTCTCAGATAGGGACCATTAATCAAGCCAGAACATCGTCGATAGCTGATAGCCCTAGGGGCTTGTCTGCGTGGGCTTTTATATTCTCTAATGAACCATAATACTCACAAAATTGGCACAATTGCGGTTTTGAAGCATTGTTTCTTTAAAGTACCATAAGCAATTCCATGTTTTGAAAGTTTTTTGACGTTTAAAATGCGGTAAAGAACAAGTGAAATGCACTTAAGTTTCAGTTTCCTCAAATAATTATATTATTCTCATTTCTGATTGATAAGGATTCTCATTACTCTTGTAATCGACAGAAAACATGTTCATTAATCTACAGCCGACGAAAAATACATACTTTAATAACACTTCCTACATGATTTAATCTAAACGAAGAAGTTAGTTCTTCGTTTAGATTAAATCATGTAAGAAAAACCTCAAAAACGAAATTATTATTCAAAACAGAGATGTTTGGAGGTATCTTTGGTCTATCACACCAAAACGCCCAAACGGAATTAGATAAAATTTGGCACACAGATTGTTATTAACCAGTGTATGGATTAACTCGTAGAAGATTTATCCTGATAGTACGTTACAGTAGGATAAATTCAGATCACCATGCGGGTGAAGCCGCAAGCAAAAACAAGTTTTTCAGAATTTTCAGATAAAGTCCACCTTATCAAGACAATCTATTCACACAATCAATTCACCACTTACAAAGAACATCCTCGTAAGCCGATAGCCGTTGGGTTTCGTTCACTCGGGCTTTTATATTCTGTGAAAATTGACTAATGAGCCGTAAAGTGAACAAAATAACCTAAATGCGGCTATAAGGCATTGTTTTATTTTAAATTTCTTCCGATAAAAATCGTGCTCTGCAATCGTAACTTCCAACTTCCATTTCAAAACACCTCAATATTCAGATTCGCTGCACTTTTCCTAGTACATAATATGATGATAATATTCTCAATCCGCTGGATGCGAGAAGCACAGAACGGGTCGAAGTGGAGGAGCTTGGGGAAGGCCTATGTCCAGCAGTGGACGTCTTTCGGCTGAAATTAGGATGATGATGAATGATTCTCATATCTTCCTGATTAGAACTTGTAATCGAAACAAAACATCCTCTTTAATCTATAGCCGCCTAGTAGGTTACTATTTAATCAAAACGGCAAACTTATAACACGTCAAATATTATATTTCCAAGAGCAAACATATAATATTATCATATCGGTCCCAACCTATCACTTCCTATGTTATTTAATCTAAACGAACATCTAATAACACAGATTTTCTTAGACATACTCATAACAATTACTTAGGTAAGAAATCTTTCACGTAATACACAGAACATCCTCGTTAGCTTATAGCCGTCAGGTCTTGTCCACTCGGGCTTGTCTACAGCTTTAATTGACTAACTTGCCAAAAGGAAGGTTCTAAATATTTCTTCAGATTCACAAAATAAAAGGACGTCCTAATCGACTATGGAGTGAATCAACATGAAGTATTTTTTAAAGCTCTTATTTAACTCGCAAGGTTTTTTTTTCTTAAAAGCTTATATAAAAGCGTTTTATACACCGTGACATTTTAGTCGTCTTACAACGGCAGCCCACTTCATGTATCCAATGACTAATAAAAATGTATATAAAAAATTGGACATATGAATAACAATTAAAATAAAATATCATTCACTAAGATGCATGATGTAGTTTTGAACACCCTGTTAGGTCGGTAGAAATCTTCTACCATTTGATACGTAAACATTATTAACATAGGGTGTTTCATAATTTTTCTTAGTACCTATTATCTTAATTAATGGTAACAATTTTTTAATCGCGCCTGTAGGTATTTTATGTGTCCGCATTAAGTGGACCACCTTTGTAAGACGACTAAAATGTCACGGTGTATAATCTATACATCTATACATATAAATAAAATTGGAGTGTCTTTTTGTAATATTAAAATAACCGCTTTTTGCTACATGCATATGAATATATATATACGGTACATATACCAAAATATTTTATTTTTTCAATTTTAGTCTGTCTGTCTGTTTGTTCCCGCTAATCTCTGAAATGGCTGGACCGTTTTTGACGGGACTTTCACTGGCCGGTAGCTGATGTAATAAGGAGTAACTTAGGCTACTTTTATTTTAGAAAAATACACGCGGACGAAGTCGCGGGCACAGCTAGTAATGCATATAACCCTCAAGCTTTTAAGAAAATATTACAGTTCTATGTTCCCAGGTCAGATCGAGCAGTGTTATTCGATTTTTCTATCTGTAATTTCTCAATAGCAGCCGTTGATGCATCAGCAGCAGTTGATAGTAACAGGCTCACCTTCTATTACATGAGACTTGAACATAACTGTCGAAATGTGGGTGTACTATACGTACACCGCTCCCCAGCCCTTCGGGGTCACAAGGCGTGATGTTATGGTTTTTTTTTGTTGGGTGGGAAATCATCAAATAACTTCTCCCGCTCTGGGTGGAGCAGGAGGGCGTGTCAGACTTTTACTGACTAAAACCCACCCGAGTACCCTCAGTTGCCTGTGTGCCAGGGGCCGCAGTATCTCTTTCGAACAACCCGCACCCCTGGCAGGCATCGGCCCTTCCGGGCCCCATCAGTTGGTGCTGACATCTCTTTGAAGCGTGCGTGGAGCATAACGCGCCGTCGACCCGGGCTTGGTCCTTACCGGACAGCGAGCGACCCATTACTCGCCGTCCGCAAGCCCGCGCCTACGGTGGCCAGGAATCAGCCTGGAATTCCCGACGCCCAGGGCGTCTCCTGCGGCGACTAAACCGTGAGGGCGCATATACTGCCTCTCCCTCATGTGCGCCGCCTCCCTCTTCGCGAGCATTACTGCTTCGCAGAAGGAGGTGACGGCTACCCATGCACTCTCGCTCCGTACCATGGCCTGGACCAGGGCCGGACGCGAGAGATCGCCGCCGCCGATCGCCTCCACGAGGACACGGTGGTGCTTCGCCCGAGCCGGGCAGACCTCCACGTGATGTTATGATTTGAACAACTATAACAACACCCATTTACCAAAAATACTTATAACAATAAGGTATGTCAAGTAAGGCAAGGATTGTCTCAGCGTACTATCGCTCGACAGCTTCATTTGAGGCAGTCTTGTATCTCGAAAGTATACAAGAGGTTCAGGGAGACTGAAAACTTAGTCGGGAGACCAGGATCTGGACGACAGCGATGCACTTCGGTGAGAAATGACCGATTTATTGTCACTCGAAATCGACAACTGACCGGCGTGGATGTCTAGCAGTAGCTCAGAGAAGTTCGAGGGAGGGCGAGTGTACAGTGAGGCGAAGACTCAAAGAAGTGAACTTGACCCCGAAAAGGCCAGCCACGGGCATTGAGGTAATATGTACTAACGTTAGTCACGGGACCTAAATTGTCTCCAGCCCACCGACAAGCCAGGCTTCAGTTTACTCGCGGTCACTTCGATTGGGATATCGAGCAATGGAGCGAGTCCTGTTGTCGGACGAATCCAGTATGTGCCTGCCTGGCAGCGACTGTCGACAGAGAGTCTATAGGAGATCGGGAGAGCGATTTGCACAATGCTGTTTTGCGGAAACAGTGGCATACGGGAGTTGGTCCCGTGTGATGTGGGCGGGGATATCTAGGTATTGAAGCAAAAACGGACTTGATATTCGTACCTGGTGGAGGTCGGGGAGGGGCTAACCGCAGAAAGATACATCAACGACATTCTGCTAGGCCATGTGTTTATTGGCGAAGATTTCCAGCTAATGCACGATAATGCCCGCTGCCACACCGCTGCAGTGACTAGACAGTACCTTGTAGAAGTCGGGATTCCCACACTAGACTGAGCAGCCCTCAGCCCTGACTTAAATCCGATTGAACATATATGGGACGAGCTGACGAGCCGGGTACGAGGAAGATATCCAGCTTCGGCGTCTATAGAAGACCTGGAAACTGCTTTAGTCGAAGAGTGGCAGGAAATCCGACAGGAATCCATCAGGAAACTCAATCGGTCAATGAAAAACCGTTTAAAGGCAGTCATTAAGGCCAGGGGGGTAACACAAAATATTAAGGCGTGAATAACATAAATTGTAAACAAAATCTTTATCTTTTCATGTTACTTCCTATTCATTTAGACGTCCACAACTTCGACCTATTGCAATCATTATCAAAATTTAGGTAGAAAATTTAATTAATTTTAATTTTTTTTGATATCATTTGAAAGCTAACAAAATTACCTTTCAGGTGATATACCACAATCTACAGCTCATTGCATAGAAATTGTCTTGAGCAACCAGTTTATTGCTTGCAAGTGTAGTTTAACCGGCAGCAGCTGATCATCTGCCTAGCCTTTTCCTGACAATGTTGGGGTTGGCTTCTTGTCTAACTTGTTGGATGCAGCTGCATACCAGTATCTATTTTATATGGACCGACTTCTTATCTACATGTTAGGTACCCCATCGTAGACTGGGCAGCCCGAAAATAATGACAGCCAAAAATCGAAGAACCGCCGGTTGAGAGGTTATGACCAACGACTTCGTGCATTCCGAAGCCCGGAATCAATTAGTACAATGATATGCCTGTCTACCTTGTATAGATACCATACAGTTTCTGTTACACTGCCAAACTATAAGGACTGAGTAAAAAACGGACGAGGGTTGACAGAGCGCAAGTCATTGCTACAAAATACATCACGTTGACGTTTCCCTATAAGTTATTGTTTACTTAGAAGCTTAACATAGAAGTTTATTCAATGATTGTTATATACTGTATGAGTATGTAGATGTGTCATGTAGCTACATAGCTGTAAGGTAAGTGATTACTAAACCGTCTTAGCCTCAACATCATACATACTTATCATTTACATTGCTAAAGACGGGCTATTTTTGAGCCGGGTTTGTGGGCTTTTTATTGTCATCAAATTGGGAAAAGGCCCAAAGGAATTATGGTTTCACCACATGTATGTATAAAACCCAAGATGCCCAAATACATAGCCTACCTCCAAATCAGAGCTCTAAATAGGATTCCTGTGTGGGTGAATTATAATAGGACCTATCTAGTTTGTATCTGTGCCCGAGTGGGAAGTAGTCCCTAATGATGCCTTGTTCAGCGCACAATTAAAAATAACAAAGACTATGTTAGAGAAAGCGCCTGAGGCGTTTATAATTATTTTGATCTTCAGAGGAAAACATAATGCCATTTGTCCCCTTATAGTATCAGTTTATTTTTGTATTTATACGGAGTAAACAAAGGCGGTGACATTTCAAAAGAGACAACAACATGTTTATAGGAAAACGCATGTCATCCTACATGTTTTTCGAAGGGGTGAACAGAGGTACATCCATTTTGTTATGTTATGTAAGTCCCATGCTACAGAGGGTTCCCCCTCCTACCATGAAATGCAGACTAAATACGTCGTATTTTATTACCTTTTTAATAATGGAAGAGTTGAATTTTCTAGTGACAACAAAAATGCATATTTTGAGCTACAAAACAAACGTAGGTAATCGTTACATACACGGGTTTAACAGGTAACAAATTAAAGTTACAATATTATTATTATAATAACAAACGTTTTCAATTAATACATTTCCTTCCTTCTCTAAAATAGATCTAACGCTCAACATTGATTAGCAGTTTGTATCTAACCATTATTGTAACTTAAAACAAAGGAGTTTCGCGTTGTCATAATTATATATCTTATAACAGAGATTAAATCATTATTGTGTTTATTATGTTGATGTCAATTGAAATTGTTAGTTCAATTTGCGCTTAACTTGATAAGTAAATTAAACGGAGTTTTATTTAATTATGGATTAACGCAACTTGAATTTAGCGAGTCATACGGTAAGAGAGCCAAGTAAGTGAGTTGTGGGGGTCAGATAGGCAGTCGCTCCATGTAAAATAGATACTGGTATTCAGCTGCATCCGGTTAGACTGGAAGCTGACCCCAATATAGTTGGAAAAAGGCTAGGCAGATGATGATACTGTAAGCGAGCCTTCTACAATTTAAAATAATGAATTCTCATAAATAAACTGTTCAAATATTAACATTTAAAACGAATGTAAGGACTTAATATCACTGGCCGGAAAAATAATAGCCCGTAATCTTCTTCGGCCTACAATAATATTATGAAACATAAATATTTTATATGTGCTATGAAGTTAGACATTTATTATTCTCCTGTGATATGTTTATTTTAGTGCTATCCACACAATATGAGGTCATTATACAAGGACAAAGACCTAAATATAATATTGTCTAGTTTGTGACACTAGCTGGACTATATCGATCTGAGGCACATAATATTTTTATTATTATGTATCTCCAAAAAATACTACTCCATATAGGAAGGACGCTGCGTAAGCCTTCTGCGTGGTTCTTGGCATAAAGGATGAAAACACACATCCATAATAAGACCGTATCATCTAAAAAACTCAGATTAATCTTGGAACTTTCACAATTACTCGATTGAATATTTTCCTCATAGGGGATTCAAGATGCCTTCCATAATTTTCGACAAAAACCAATTATTACATATTTATTTATAGGGTGTCGACATAACAAAGACCCTTTTCTATATGTTATGTACTGCGCATAAAATATTTTGCTCAAAATATTACTTTCTAATAACACATAACGATTTTTTTGTGAAAATATTGGTGGTTATGAGACAATGTATTTGATGTGCAATTATAATGTGATTTTAATTATTGTTTTTCACTGACCTGAGTCGACTGGCGCTATATCGGGGCCGTCGTGGGGCGCTAGCATCTTCATAGTGATGGCTCCAGGTAACACGCTACTTGACACCGACACGATGGCGAATTACTTCACAATTTCACCGAAAAACGACGATTATTCGGGAAAATAAGGGAAAATAACCGGAGCCCAACAGGCTGTTTCAACACTGCACTATCGATCCGGTTCTGAGGGTAGTCACGCATGCGTGTGGCGGCTGTACTCGCGCATGCGCTCTCCCGCCGCCGCCATGTTAAGCCGGAAAGACGTCATGTGACAGTTGACAGTTTTAAGGCGCGTTTCCGCTGTTAATAATTGACGTGCAATCTAATTTTCCGATGACTAATGTGTTTATCCGACTTTCAGTGGGAAAATATCAAATTTCCCAGTAAAAGTAGGATAAATACAATAAAGCTGTCTTGTAATAGAATACGTTTGTTATGTAAATTCAGGCTATCTAATACAGAGAATTGTCTAGATGGGAGTTTAATGTTTTGACATCGTTAAAGATACGAAAAAACTTCACATGTAACATGTTTCTAATAATTTAAATATCAGTTAAGTATTAGATGATATAAACATAAAAATATCTTATTATTTATTTAAACTGTTCCAAGATTTAACTTCCCTGACTGAACTGGGTTTCAATGAATTTTAAAACTTTCTTTTAGTTGTCACTCGTCAGCCACATCTTGCTAGATTTTGCCACTGGCCCGTAGATATTCTGAAAACAAATTCCTGTTACGTAAAACGTTTAAAATCTAGTCGCATTCACCTCAGTGACAATCAATGTCATAAAATTGACGAAAACCAGGGAAATTAGAGGTATTTTTGGCCGTTTGCGACTGTGTTGTTAGACGGTGAACGGGAATTGCCCGTCTGACTAATTTATGATAGTTTAGGACAAGTTGAGTAGGCTTAACGGAAGATATTTTGACAATCCTTTATCAGCTTCAACATAAATCCGTCACTAAGTGTTCATCATATCGTCTTCTTTTCTTCTGCCTGGCAAACCTGAGTTAAAGGAAACATTGCTAGGGATGGTATTGATGGTAGGTATTAAAAGGGAAAACAACAAATTCAAAACTAACTTGTTATAAATTAATTTTATTCAAAATCGTAAATAAATTTACATAAAATATTAATAAATATTACATCACGTGTACAAACGTATTTGTTTGTTGTGTTGTGTGTCTGTGGCGGTGGCAGCTGACTGCGTGTGTGTGTACGTGTGTGTGTGTGAATGTGTGGAAGGAGTGGTGTCTAGTAGCCGGCCAGCTCGGCGAAGGTCGAGTCCATCTCGTCAGCCAAGCTCTTGTATCTGTCCTTGTTGATTCCAAGCTCATCTGTTTAAGAGATAACGATATTAGAATACAAATAGTACTTGGAAAGGAACTAGGGGCTGTACCAATCACTTTCAGATCCAGTCAGTTTTATACTGATCAGTATCCAAGCTTCGAGAGAACTGGTCCTCTTGACCAGTTCCTTCGAACTAGAGGCAACTTGCCTCTTGAGCCTCTTGCTCAAGAGGAAATTGCCTCCAGTTGCTTGAGAGACAAAAAACCAGTCGTGAAACTTCAAATATCATGTTGGTAAGGCCTATGCCAGTGACTGAATAGCTGTAAAAGTTATTGACAAGCCCCTTGATAGTCAACTACTGTAAACTAGCAAAGGAAAGATAATGTTCTGAAACTGAAATATCAGGCTACCTATATAAATAGAATTAATGTTGAAGAAATAGTGTCAATAGAATTAGAATTGTTACTTCTTTATCATTGTAAATTATATTTTAGTAATAAAATTCTTTAATACATATTTATGGCAAAGCGGATAGCTTTATAGATCATTTTAAATATAGAAAGTTTAAGAGATTACCAACGTTACCTTGGAAGCATTGGTCCGCGACGGTAGCAGCAAAGCGAAAGACATGTTAATCACAAACAAAAAAAGCAGGGCTCAACACAAGATATGTGAAGGATTGTAGACATACACATAGACTATTCTGTACAGAGACAATCCTTCACACATCCAGCAAGAGGTTAGGCGTTAGAAGAAACAGTTTAGAGAATCTGAAAAAAATGAAACTCATTCTTGACAGCTAATCTACAGTCGGGCTAAACGATGAACGTTGTAAAGGGGCGAAGGCAATGCAAGGTGACGCATCAAAATGGACTTTAAGGTGAAGTGATTCGGACGGTTTTGACTTAAACTATGTGCTGTAAGGGCTGGTTAGTATCCTGTCAGCTCGGCGAATGTGCCGTCCAAGTCATCACATATCGCCTTGTATTTCTCCTTCTCGCTGAATAATGCGTCTGTAAAATTTAGTGATTTGATAACAACTTACGAAACGAGCCATCTTTATCGCGGCCTCTGGACTTAAAGATAAGTAAGAAAAATGAGTTTTTATTAAAAAAGTTTTGATTAAAAAGCTTTTGCAATTGAGAGAAGCTATAGTATTCTCTTTTTGTTAGAATAGTTATCAAGTTATAATAGAATAGATTTCGTTACTTGATAAATTTAGATTTGTTTTAGTAAAATCTTTGGAATCAATCAAAAAAATCTTTCTTAGTTTTGTTTCATTTAAGTTGATCTTATGTTACTTGATTAGGGAGGATGTCAGTTAGAGTCGTACCTTCGAGCCTGTCGACTTCCTTCTGTAGTTTCTTGACAGTCTTCTCTGCGAACTCAGCGCGGGCCTCGGCCTCCTTGAGCTTGCCGGTGAGGGTCTTCAGCTGCTTCTTGAACTCCTCGACACGCTGGTTGGCCTTCTCTTCCGATACTTCCAGAGATTTGAGGGAGTTACCTACGACCTGGATGACAAGTTTCGTTAGTGGTAGTTAGTGGATATTCGGGTTTCAGGGTTCCAAAAATTACTGTCGACTCATTGACTAACTCCATTAACTACTTACCGGTGTAGCAATGTGTTGTCTTGTAGTCTAAACATATGTGTATATTAACCTATGTAGCCGTGATTTTCCATTGACAATTCATAAGTTTTACCTTTAATTCCTCCTCAAGTTCCGAGATCTTGGCGTCTCCAGACTTGACACGGTCCTCAGCGACTTCGAGCTCGTCTTCAACGAAAGCCAGCTTGCGGGATACCTGGACATCATACGTTATCATTTTAGTATGTTTTAGTGTTTTAATTAATGTATATGCATAACGTTAAATTGTGCTTTCTTTGATTCTCCATTGATGAAGCCAATGATAACTAAGACATAATATATGTACTATGAAAATTATGTAACAAACGTTTTTATTTTTAAGGCACTGACTAGGATATGTGCTTCGAAAACTAATAACAATTCTACCTGCATTATAAATATTTGAAGGACATGTTCTGAGGATATTTTTGAGTATGAATGTAGATTTATAACGTAGATTAAAGTACCCATCTCCATGCTTGCACGAATACTTCTATCCTCGCATCCATACACACTCGCACATACAATTCCCCGTATCTCTTACATACCACATCGCATCACCTACTCATCCACACTCACACACAAACACCTACACACGTACAGTCATATTCACTCACCCTCACCCTCGTACTCTCACATAATTTAAAAAACGAATGTAAATTATAAGTTATAACTTTTTTCTTCCCTTCTAAAGGTATATCGACACAGTCCACTCATACATACAGCAATTGAAACCTCATTGCGAAACCGTCACTTAAGATACAGGATACCTTAGTTTACGAGACAGTCTAATTTATTGTGTACAGATTTTTGCAGCATCCAAATGTTTTGTGTAATTAATCTCTATCGTAAATTCAAATATAGTAAACTTAACGTTCAATTATCTGTATCTTTGGAAAATAAAGATATATTATGTATTGTATTATATTTAAAGACCAAAGAAAGGATGAATGCTGTGAAAGATGGAAATGGCAAAAAGGGGTCTCAGATATATAATTTATTATACAGGGTGTAACAGAAACCCTATTGCTATCGTTAAGCATTAAAGATAACAGCTGGTATAGAATCACTATACAAAGTTTCAGCTCAAATTAAAATATTCTAAGAATTGATACCAAATATTCGATTTCATATGTTTCTTAAATTCAAATCATAACAAACGTGTCACCGCACTACGTAGGTCAATAACTTTCCACGTTACTTGCCAATATCACGATAAATCTCTTCCGAGTGATGTTTATTTCAATTTAAAAAGTTCGGTTTCTGGTTTGAATGTATTAAAAATCTCATAACTTCCGAACATGTAGAGATTAAAAAACCCTTCCAATATCGTTTGATATCATGCAAAGAAGCCGTGCCCTTGGTATGTATTTACCCTTTCCATTACACCTTGTATAGAAGAATTGGAAGAGGATGCTTACCTCGTCGGACTTGCCGTCAGCGTCCTCAGCGAGCAGACGGGCTTCCTTCAGCTGGTTGGTGAGCTGGTCCATGCGCTCCTCGTCTTGCTGTGCCCTGTTCTCCAACACTTTGCACATACTGGAACAAACGATATGCCATTCATGAGGTATATTTACACCAAGAACTTGATTAAACTGGTATAGTTAGACCACGTCTTTTGAATTAGAGTAAATTATAGGATAGTAAATTCCTGCTCCATTTAGACTGGTATTCAGCTGCCTTCGGTTAGACTGGAAGCCAACATAGAAGGGAAAAGGCAGATTGCTTGATTGAAGTACCATAGATCAATTTTGTCTAAGCTATTTGAGCATTAAGGATAGACTCAGTGCATTTATTACGTTCGTTTAGAAAGAAAAAAACAAAAGGATGTATGTAGATAGGTACTTTGACGTGTTCGTATATGTAGGTTGATGTTTGAGTATAAATAGATCTCAGCAGTCACTCTCACTGTTTGGAAAGTTCTGAGTTACATTTTCGTGTGATGTAAATTAAGTCAAACAGAATTACGTGAACGAAAACATTTCTGTTATTTCACGGAATTATAATATTTCATAAACTAATCTCCAATTCACACCATGTTTCTAATTATAGTGCCGCACGTAATCCAACTGTTGCTTTACTAATAAATCTAATGCCGCCGGAAAAAATACCTACGTCTAATACTTAGATTACAAAAATATATTACATTTTAAAATAGTTATGACTATTATTGTAGCATGAAGATAAAAGTATATGTAGGCATACTGAAACTAGATTATTTGTTTGTTATCGATAACCACAAAGATGGTAAAATAGTTCATCAAGGAAATAGTAACGGCTGAGTGTTAATTTTGAAACGTCCTTTACATTTCCCATCTACTAATCTAGACTTCATACTGGCTTGTCTGTAGCTGAATTGTCAGTTTGGCTTTTATGGTAGAAACCCCAGCAATGTCGCGGTAGTAAAAATAAAATCCACTGTTACATCTGTTTTTTAGATCATACATACGTTTAAAGGTATATCTTACCGGTTGTTCTCGTCAGCAGACTGCTGGGCCTCAAGCAGCTTCTGCTGGGCGGTGCCTGACCTCTCCTCAGACTTCTCGAGGTCCTCCTCAATCTGCTGCACCTTCCTGTTGCGGGAGGCGACGTCAGCTTCGGTGGCGGTTAAAGTCTTCTCTTTCTCTTCCAAGTCCTTGTTGGCCTGTTCCAACTTGTTCTTGTTGACGATCAGGTCTTCCTCCACCTGGGCGAGCTTCTTCTGGAGCTCACGGACTTCCTCGTTGACCTGGAAAGGAGGACACATTTTGGAGTTAGAACTAGCAGTAGCTATAGTATAGTCCCTTGGGGAACCCATAAGTAGGGTAAAGAATTTTCCTGCAGTGTGCACACTTTTGAAGGTTGCATAATGAGGGTTAGACTTAAATTCCGATGGGAAATAACTCCCGACCCTTACTGAGTTCCAACAAAACGATAAATATGCAAATTCCGATCCATTCCAATGAAACTTTATTTCACAGAATCGAGAATTATTTCTTTTCTCCCACATAAATACCTACTAAAATACATTTAGCGTGGGTACAAATAGGACAAAACTCTTAGAATTTAAATAGATTTATCAATTGTGTATAAAGAAGCCAAGAAAAATGTATATTTAACTTGAAACATACAGAAATATGGGTCGTCCTTATGTTTTTAGAGTGACTACATCAAACGTGACCCTCTGACCCCGATGTCCCAAAGAGATCAGCGGACTTATCTAAATACCAATTTAGAAAAAGAGATTACGAAATGATGTTTTTGTATTCGAATTATAGGATCAATAAGTTGATCTATCTTAACATTGCTGAAAGACCTTCCTTTCTGAGAATGAAATAGATCGTTATCTGCGTAGCCTGTTCCCAACTTGTTGGTCTTGGCTTCCAGTCTAATGCAAATAGATGGCAACAATAAAGATTAACTTCGTAGTCACTCCGGCCAGCCACCTTCCCTATCACCCTCTGGAGGGACACAGTCTGTCTCAATCTGGACTGAGAAAAGAAGTTTATCGGATACAGAGTGAAGCGCTACCACCTCCTTATACTTTAACTGTTGGAGAGGGTTAGGTATGGCCGGCCAGGCGCCTGTTGCAGATATAAAGAAGTTGTACTTAAGTCCTTTCATGATGACGACGTATTCTTAATATTATCGGGAAGCTAATGCCTAGTTGTCTCTGTTAAATATAACAATGTAGGAAATGGGGCTAAAGCCCCCTTTAGCCCCATTTCCTACATTGTTATATTTAACAGAGACAACTAGGCATTAGCTTCCCCCTAGGCATTAGAACCCCTTCTATCAGGAATTTCTCAGTAGGAGCGGAGTCTGCATTTGACCCGGTTGATAGCAATAAGATCTCCCCTTTTTACGTAGGACATTTTAAACACATCTGGTGAAATATGGGTGTGAACTGTTATAGGTAAACTTCTGGCTAACCGATCGGGTCGATTACAGCCGTGATGTGATGCTGTATAGTAATTGCTGCAGAGCTATTCTGTAAAAATCTCACCGTGATAATTTGGGTGGAGTAAGCTTAAAGTGAGCTGTCATTAGTATCAATCCCGAGTGTCCGATGGAATGACAGCTCACTTCACCTAATTTCTCACGGTATCTCACCGACATTTAACAGTATAGATCGGCTGTACCTTTTCGGCGCGGAGGTTGGCGTCCCTAGCCTGCTGTTCGCAGGTGTCGGCCTTGTCCATGGCGTTGTCCTTCTCCAGCTTCATCGCTTGCATCTTCTTCTTAATCGCGTCCATGGTGGCGGCTTTGTGTCTTCTACGGTCCGGTCAAAAAATACGCCAGTTACGGCCTGAAAGAAAACAACAGATATTGAATAAGTCCATGATATTTTTGACATCTGCAAATTCGAGGTTTAGATAGACTGTAGTAGGTATTGCTCGGAAAGGCATATTTTCTACAAATGCAAAGTATCTGTCAGAAACACGGATAGGATGTTCATACATTAAGAAAAGGTTAATTTGAAATATGTTCACCATTAACAAGATTTCAAATAATTGAGAGTTAATAAGGTTCAAGAGCTGAATTAAAATTAATTGGAATGTCGTATTCCGATTTTTTTTTTCAGTTCTTTTAAATGTAGGCGCAATCATTCATCGTTGACATAGCAGCAAAACATTTTATTTCATCCCCAGCTCTTCCTCCACACGAACATGTTTGTTCGTAACAAAAAAGGAAATACAGAGGAACCGGATAGATTTCAGTGAACCGTTCTCTGTGTATGACATAACCTACAATGCAGCAGGTTTTAATAAAGTACTGTTACGGTAGGTACTACATAACTACATAGGTATGAAGTTAATTGAAATCGTGACAATGCATTTTGAAACGCTCGGTGCTCCACTGAGCTTTTAGAGGAAACTCATAACATGACAAGTTTGCTTGAAATTGAATTGGATGTTTAGAAAACACTCTGCCTCCGATCTGCTTGTTTCAAAAAGGAAGTTTCTATCCACTGATGAATCCTAAAGAAATATTTAATGTTTTTTTGTAAAGAAAAAACATAAAAAATTATCAAATCATGAAGATCGCTTTATTTAACTCGGGACAAAACCTCAGTTTTACCACAAAATCTATATAGACTAATGCATTCCAAGCAACAAATGGTGCACGCTTCTTATAAATGTTTACGACAAACTTTATCTCCGTTGGATAAAAGCGAAACATTCCTATAAAGTTATTTAAAAATACGAACTATTCCAATTTGAAAAGTTTAACTCTGCCATTCGATATGGCACACTGCCAGCTTGCCAGATGTGGCAGTGCATAATTATTGGGTCTACGTTCCTGATACTAAATTATATTCCAACCTAATTACATAGGGGCATGGCACACTTGGCTTGCTGAAATATTAGTGCTGTACACACCCTTGTTTTGGGAGTTCATAACCCTTGCTATGAGACTGGGGATGAGGAAATGAACGTGTAATATCAAGATTTTACGGAATCTGCCCGATGCAATTTCGGAAGCAAAATCGTCTCGGTAAAATTTGTCTTGTTCAGGTCGAGTTTACTTATGTGTGGCAGTGTACTCATAAATGAATTACTGTGTTCATGGTGGTTTGGGTATAGAATGTATTCAATCCCTGCAAAGCTTCTGTAAAATCGAATCCGAAAACCAAAAAATATCAATTTATCAATATAGACATAGTCAAATTAAAGCTTAAATAATTAGCAAAAATCGGTCCTGTCCTAGCTTTGTTCACAATCAAATGTTAAGTAATCCTGAGGTTTTTTAGCTTCACAATGCTGTTTCCGTAGCATTTTGTAAGCTCTCGGTACCTTATCGTTTTCCAAATAAATATCAACTTTGTATCCAACTGAATTGCAAAACGACAAACGTTCCTAAATACAAAGTTCGTGTCAAAACACAAACGACAATAAAGTTATAATTTTATATGCTACAACTTAATTTGATATTGGCCACATAATTCAACCCTTTGCTCGCGACTCGTGGTAGAATGTTTTACCCTTTACTGTGATGTAATTCAATATAACAGAGTTTTTGGACCAAATCGTATTACAGGGAACAGATACTTGTTGTTTGTTTTTGCTCTTGTTTGGCTGTAGTAATTAAATCTTTGCTTTGAACAGTATTGGCAGGGTTAAAAGTATTAGCTGCTATGTCTATGGGTGGGTGTTAAGCAGAGTGGGTGTGAAACTATGGTGTGACGTCAGTAATGGCGTCTGTGTTTACACATTTTATGTGAGAATGTGTTGGGTTGGGAAATCTTTATAAATAGATTAGATCTTCGACGTCGTCGTCGTACATAGAAACTCGTAAATTGTATTTTTTTGCTTGGTTTTATTACAGTAAGATATCAGTTCCCGTCTTAAAAACGACATTTTTCGTGTGGGAAGATATGAACTTTTATACACCCACTTTCAGATTTCCAATGACGGAATTTACTCCGACGTGATAGCCATTACTTCGATTAATTCATAGCAATTCCAACAAATCCCCACTGTGTTTTCACATAGACTTCATTTGTTTTCTCAATTTAATCATCATAAAAGATGATGATCAAATTGAGAATGAATTGAGAGTCGGAGTCTTCTGAAAATCAATACATTGAGAAAACACATACCTAATCTCATATTTTGTGTTTATAAAAGTATGAATTATGATTACTTTTTTCGTAGAACGGCCATGGCCGATATTTTCTTAGATGCACCATATTTGTATTGACTGGTTTATGTGATGAGAGCATCGGCAGCTCAGTTTGTTTACAATATGTGTAAGAAATATAGCTCAGTGAATGTGTGGACTGAAATAACGATGCCGGAGAATTTTTGAAGGGCATTTTATTCGCGAATGTTACGTAAATGATGAAATGTGAGCTTTTGCACGTGTTTCTTGTGTAAGTATTTCGATATTGTCTTATTCTGGTTGAATTTATTGCTGTACGAGTAGTGTGTGTTATGTATATGTTATCCTCATACATAAATTATTGTGTTCTTTGTAATGTTCGTATGTAGAATGTATATCCCTGAAAAGCTTCTGTTAATCCGAATGATTTCACAAAAACCCCTAGCAACAGATTTAACGATCATCCATCAATATTTTACAACCATTGCTTGCCGCTATAAAATACGAGTTACACGAAACGGAACAAACGCCACCCGCGATAGCAAACGGGCGAAGTTGCGAAAATAACGCGAGTAGTCGCGCGGTGACGTGGTGCTGGCGATCTGACAACGCCACCGACATATTGTTCACGAAAATAACCGTGTTTTCACATCACTACAGCTGTTGCAGGCCAGAGACTAAATATAAGTCCGGAATTTTAGAACGAACGCTAATTTATGTTTCGTTTGCGCTTTTTCCTAACTTGGTTGGCACAGGTTTTTAGTTGGTTTCATTTGAACAGCGGTATTGGTTACATGTGCCTGATTAAATGATCAGTTGAGCTTGAGTGAACCTTAAGATAGAGAGGATAAGCGTTGGTTTTCTTCTATTTTAGATTCCATCCCGATAGAAGGTTCAAGGTTCTATTACTTTGCAATCTTGAATCCTTGTGCTTCTATTTGTTCAATTTAAATCTTATCCATGACAGTCTTAAGAAAGCTCGCACTTTGCAAGCTTTAGCAGAATAGAGATAAAAAATAAGAACGTTCAGTTCGATAGTTTAAAGAGGTAGAATTGAGTTATTCTCTGCCGACCTTTCTACTGTAAGGTTTGATAACGAGACGTCTCTTTGTGTCTGTCGTCTAGTAAGTGTAGTCATTATTTTCTGTAAACAGTTAGTTTCTAGCTTTCCATTGTTAAATAATTATCAAATTTTTAACTAGCGTACCTAATATGCTTCGCTGAAAACCATCATTTAAAATTCAACTCACAAACTCGATTATTCATTCGCAACGCAGTCAGGTACGTATAATTCCTGAAAGCTACCAAACAAAACGGTTTTATTTTAACTTCTAAATTCAGACTTCAGTTTAGCAGGAATTGAAGTGTAAAAAATAAAAAAAAGTCAATGAAGACGACTTCTTTGAAACTTCTTAATTCAAATTATGTTTAAATGTAGTCGGGTATACGTTGTATAAATTCTAATCGAAAATTATTTCCATTGAGCATATCAACTGATTTCATAGTATCACTATGTGATACCTATAGTTAATTGAGTTACGTCCAAAGTGTCAATACCAACCCTTAATTCAAGGGCAGAATAAACTACGCGTGACCAACGACGTCACTTAATTAACTGAGGTATTGATTAGTTTTCAATGAACTTGAAAATGAACAAAGGATCTAAACTATCTAATCTCGTGTTAATTGTTCAGATGAACACTTCCAATTAATCAGATGTTGAACTTGAACCCGAAGTTGTAGAGTTCCTAAATATTTGGACAACAGAATCTTATTCACATTTGAATAAGCAAATTAACTTTAAGTTGCTTCAAGTTATTCAAAACTGGTTGCCTTAAGGGAAATCGTGTTTATCATTATTGTATGCACGCTTTTGAAAACTTCATGAAGTCAACGTCACCACCAAAAATTGGCAAGTTCTTGATGTAAACAATAACTTGTATGTTGTATTGTTTCGTCAAGAGAAAATTTAAGTAAATACATTATTATGTATTGAAATTATAGTAACGAAAGATGATAGTGAGAGAGATCATGGAAAAGCAATGATTAAAAAGCATTCAAGAAGTGACGTAGGATACTTATATTGTCCCCTATAAATGGTCTAAGTTATGATTAAGTAATGGTCTGTTGAATGGGTTGTCAACCAGATTTAACTTGACAGATGCATCAGTTTCGCGTAGTAATTAATCATTGTCTTAAGATGGATTTTGGGTAGTCTAGCGGAATAATTTTCAAGACGTATGTAAATTATTGGAAGAGAAATGAAGAGACATTCCATAATATTTTTTGTCAATTGATAAATTTGTAACTTTTGTGATAAATGACCAACATTAAAAATGTACGATAGAATTTTAAAGTATAGACACCTGCCAATGTCAAGATCGATCGATTAAAAGTTGACTACGTATAAAAGAGATGATCTAAATATACGAAATGATGTCACAAAATAGTTAATATGAAAGCTATAACTGTAACCATCTCCCGAATTTCAGGGATAGTTCAGCTTGTATGTAACAGTAGGCGCTTTGAAGAGGTGCCAACTCTGCGAGTTCCATGCACGCCGGTAATCATGACTCGTTCAAATGACAACCGTCATCTCCCATACTTTAATCCTGAGATGATTTATAGTTTCAGGTATAGCTTTTATTATCTGTGTAACATTAAATGTTATATATGTGTATTTTAACGATCTATAAATAAGGCTAGTACCTATTGTTATTATACCTTATGCGTTTATAATAAAAAGTATCGACTAAGTATTATCTCAAACTTCCAAAGTGTATCCGATTGTTACGTATTCAAATGTGAACAAGTGTGGTGTTTGCGTTAAATATAACAGCTTTTATGAAAGCTATGTTCATAAAACTATCATCAACATTCATTTTGTCAGTAACTTCCCAACGATGGCCAAATAGCTGGACAGTCGGGGCTGTAATCGGAAACCGAACATCAGTAAACAACAGAGTTGTGGACCGAACGTCCTAATTACACGATATATGGGCCACGACTGAGGCTAAATAAAAATTGAGACGAGTTTCCTCATCTCGCTAAATAAATACTGATGTTCGGGCATGCCGCAAATAGGTTACAAGCGGTGCGAGCGCGCGGCGTGGGCGGTGCGCGGGGGACTCACTATTTTCAGCGAGGACGCGCGAGCGATGAAACCCGAGTCATATCCATGGAAAACGCGAGCCGCACGCGCACACCGCCCGTCCTTACTCGCTACAACTGACACTCAATACACACTGGCGTACTGCCGTACTAACACGAGATATGTCAACCCGAGCCAAAAAATACAGAACGACGTATCACAGAACGAAAGCACAGAATCGCCGGAACCAAATTCCAGGAGCTTGGATACTCCACACATGATGGCACTGATGTGTCACTGGCACAGTCCTGGGCCGCGGCTGGGTGTGGTGCCTGAAGGTCCAGGTGAAGTATCCAAGCTGCCGGCGTGGTGGCGCGCGGCTGCACTCACCTCACGAGCGGGCTGTTCAAACGGCGGAGCGACACGCACTGCGCCGCGCCCGCCCTCGCGGTTTCGCCGCGCTCCCACCCGACTATTTTCGGTGCCAAAAATCCAGGATTCCGATCCAGCATAGCAATCGCAACGAACATGCCGACCGCCACCCGTCACGCTCCCACACACAGCTACGCCACTATTTTTGCCACGATCGCTAACAGACGGACCTGTGACGACGTCGGTGGATGTGAATATCGAGTAGATTGATAGATCGATGATATAAAAACACGCTCGCTGTCAATGCCGGCTAAATCGATCAGGTGGCACTGTCCCGCTCACGCGACGCTAACATTCGTGTTGCAGATTTCCCAAATTCCGAGAGCCATCCGGCTGGCCGACCCTACTATATTTAGCGTAATACCGAACTCATTGAGATCGACACGCGGCTTTCATCTGGCTATAACTAATAACACTAAACTATTTGCATATTGGTCCACTCAATGATTCGTGTCTGTTTGGCTGTTAATTGCTTTAGACATATTTCATTCATTAGATTCCGATGATCTGAAATAGGACAGACGACTGAAGTAATAGGACACCTTTCGGCTTACACCATCTGAGTGTCCATTTCTGAGCGTAGATCTCGTAAGACCCACACACACTACCAAAGAATTTACATGACTGTCCGCTACGATCTTCTTAACCTCGACTAGTTGTTGCTTTTCTGAACTGGCTGGGTTGTCAAAAAAACAAAGGTAGGTTGTCTTCTAGGAAAACAAATTGAACTGAAAATCTTGATTACAATACAATAAGCTTTATTAACATAAAAGTATACACAAACAATGATATTATAATGTTACTTATTATGGTTATCTGACTACCTCAAACACCATCTTCGCCTACCCCACCATTTGCAAGGCTCTGACGATCGACAGAGTGAGAGATAAACATCCAACTTGTTACCCTAAATACCCACCACGTTCAAGGGCAGCAACAGCAATGTCACTAGTGCGAGTGGGAAAACGAATAGCTTAGCACCACTAAGCTGCTTGCTTACAGTGTATGACAGATTTAAAGGGAAATAAGTCATAGTGGAAAATCGAAGAGTAAATAACCCTTAAAGTGTATTTCTGTGAAATATTACTTTTGTTACACTTTTTAAAAATCTGTCACTATGTGTTTTAGTTGTGAAAAATTGTTGTAGTTGTCGTCGAATTCGACCTGGCGGAAAGAAAGAAAGAAAATACATTTACTTAGCACAGACCAAAAAACTTTTTCCAAAAAAAGAAACAACCGAATTCCGAAAAAAACACTATAAAGTGAAAAATAATTTTAATTTCGGAAGTCGGTGACTTTGGGTATTTAAATTTTTTGTCACCGCCTTCCGAAATTAAAGTCATTTTTCACTTTGTAGTGTTTTTTCGGAATTCGGTTGTTTCTTTTTTTGGAAAAAGTTTTTATTCACTTTTTAGTTATAGTACCTACCCCACTAATTCGAAATTTCATCATCCTTGGGATCAAAACAATGCATATTTAGGCGATAGCAGCAATCGCGGTTTATTCACTGTTCTTTTTTTAAGAGTTCCGTTGTCTGTCTCCGAACCGCATCATCAGATCTATTGAAGTGGGACCACACGGGAAGCACCAGCTTTCAAATAAAAAAAGAATCATCAAAATCGGTTCACCCAGTCGAAAGTTATGAGGTAACACACATAAAAAAATATAAAAATACTGTCGAATTGAGAACCTCCTCCTTTTTTTGAAATCGGTTAAAAAGCTGTTAAATGCATGCAAGCATGGTAATTACCATTACGCTAATACCATTTAGGCATGTGGGTAGGTCTGCGAGAGACTTTTCGTTACGAAAACATTGAAGTCTATCCGTATTAGCGCTTGATAGTGCTTCTTCCTCTCTCTCTTTCTCTCTCAGAACTATATCTCTCTCGAATTATATCAGCTCCTACTTAATAGTTCATGCAAGAATTTCTTAGTCACTTCAGCAAGATGATATCGGAGCTCACTGTCCAGGGTGCGTGTAGGGTTGCTAAGCGTACTGTGTAATATATAATATAAATAAAAGGTTAGAATGTCCAAATATATAATTATATTATATTAAAAAATATATATTTATAAGTAGTAGGCGAATTCTAAACTACGTACTATATTTTAAATACAATACAATACGCGTGATGACCGCAATAGGGCCAGTAGGTATTTATCTAATCAGTTTTGTGATTTAGAGTGTAATAATAAATTGTTTTGAATTAAGGAATGAATGAAATGAATGACATCCGATCCCAGCGTGGCTTGACCAGACTCGCTTAATCGAATGAACCCCGAGATTTGCACTAGTCCTGGAGCCTCATGCTTCATGGTGTTACAGAAGCCATTTAATATCAAGAGTAGACCGGGGGGCGCGGTAATGGTCAGGTAGACGTGCCCTTAGGATTGGAAAGGATTGCGAGCCTACCGGATATGCATCCTTGAATAAGCATTGGACTAGTGGAGAGACGGGTGATATTTATTTATAGGAGCGAGGGATCTTTTCACGACGTCGCCGGCATGTTGATTCAGATCGAGGTTCTTGGGTAGGTTCAACTGTTTTCTTAGCTCTTTTCTGTGCCGTTGCTTCGCTATGTTCTGTGTTGTTGTTTTCATAGTCGTCTTCTGAGTTCTCGCTGCTATCAGTGTTTTTGTAGATATCGCTAGCCACTTTCATGATCTTGTTTCTGTCTCCAGCCATGTCCTTCCAAAACGTGATTCCCATGTCGAAGTATTTCATATACTGTTTTAGGTTGTCGTTCCATGTGTAAAGGTAGGTATTCCGACCTTCTTAGATTTAGCCATATGCTGCATTGCCACATGCAATAGGTGTGGTTTATCCCGTCTGAAAACGTACTGCTAAGTAGCACTTCCTGTGGTTCTTGATTCGTTTTGTGACGGTTTTTCCGTCTAAGATTTGGTGCACTTTCTTATTTCTCGGTTTATTCCTGGAGGGTTAATCAAGTCTCTCATGATAACTCGTTCATATCTTCTGAGTCTTGATCTGTTCGCCTTGATGAGGGTTAACACTTTTAAGCGATATATCATACCAGGTACGATAACCATTCGATACAAAAGTCTAGCTAACTCCAGTTTAGTATGAATGCTAGTAATGATTTGGCGTTTCTCGTGGCCTGTTGGCACCGTTTTCTAATTGTGCTTTTTCTGCTTAATGGGGATGTTATTGTGTGCCCAAGTATTTGATTTGTCCACTGTTGGTATACTTGTTCCGTTGAGGTTCACGTTCGTCGTTTGCTGTGATGTTATGGGATCACTAATTCGAATTTTTGTTTCGTTAATTTGCAGGCCTATAAACGGCCTATAAAGTAAGAGTTTTATGTGGTAAAAGATAGGCGTTTCACATTTTATTGATGATTACCATTAATTCTTCTACTGTCGGTCCTGCGCTTTGTACTTCGGTTATAGGCTTGGTTATTTTAACAGTTGCTATCGGAAGGCCCTAATTTTTTACCCCATTTGGACGCCGCTACGTGCGCGGATCTTTGACCTTTTGGAGTGTTGTCTGGCATTCTTTTTTATGCCTATTTGGATTATCCTGTTGCTTTGTTTTGTAGGAATTAGGCCTTTTGTAGTTTAGTAAGAGCTAAGTGATGGTCTCTTGAGTAAATTGGCTGAAGAATCAGTTTCTTGAGCAGCTCAGGTCAGTTTTAATACCTGCTTTATTGTGTTTCAGGGTATTTCATTCGTTGTGGTAATTCCTTTATAAATTTGCTAGTTAGTTTTTGCTATGCCGTCTTCGTATTTTGTTTTCGTGGAATTTCTATTGAGAGTGGCATAGTTGCATTGTTTATGCTTAGCAGTTTCCAGATTATTTTATTGTTGGAGATGCACCCGTTATTCTGCATGACGATGTAGCTTTTCTTATTCCTATTTGCAGTTTTTCCCTGTCGGCTATATCCATTAATAGTCCGTCGTTGGAATTGGAAAATTCACGGTGTAGGTTTTGTTGGGTCAATCCTTGACGAAACATTGTGTATCTTGTCGACCACTATGGGCTTTGAATTCGGCGTGGATTATAAGCGTACAGATCCTCAGTTTTTAACTAATCAAGTTTAATACGCCTGTGAAGGATCTGATTGCTTTCGAGAAACAACTGTTGATGTGAGAGTTGATTTATACAGAGCAGTTGACTTGTCTTTTCCCATGTCTACCTCAAGGTAGCTGACATCGAGTCACTGTCACATCCTATTACTGTTAACTGGTTCAATTTTGACTTACTTTCTTAATAGAATTGCATAACCCCGGTGTGGGATACCCGCTTTTCTTGAGGGTTGCCATTCGTAATGTGTGGAGATGTATGTTTCTGAGTCCATCCCTGTTTCCTGTAGGTTGGCTTTATGAATGCCGCTACGTGAAGGTACAGCGTCTATTTGATTTTCTTTCTTTGGCTGGTGTCGAGGCGCCGCGAACATTTCAAGTTGCAATGCACAGGTCTGGGCAAGTGTGCTTGATTGGGAGAGGTCGGATTTCTAAGTGTTGTGAATCCAGTTTCGTTCACGAAAACGTCTGATAACGGTGTGAGTAGTGTTGATTATTGTTGTTCACATGGTGTTAATGAGTTAACTTTTTGGGGGCTGTTCGTTAGAGGCTGGGGTTTCGTGGGCTTTTCTTGCTCTCCTGGCTCTCGTGTGTTATACCGGTTACCGGTGTGGTAGTATGTTGTGGTGTTTTAACTTTGTACTTAGGATGTGGCTGTTGGCGGGTACTGGTTCGCCAATAGGTGAATACCCCTGTGCGTTTCTGTGCACATGCACATTTACGAGATAGTATTCGGACACGACTATGAGGATATCTTCGGCTCCCCAGAATATAATAATAATAATATGTATTTTTTTTAATTTGATTTGACAACATTGGTCCACTGGTTAGTGCAAAGAACTTATGAAACTAAGGGTTAGTATTTATAAAATTAATATCTAGGTACATATCATGTCTATTTATCCCTGCCGCACAAACAACCGGACAGCGTGTCTTAATATTGTGCATCGTGTTGTTCAGCTAGGCTTTTCAGAATACTGTCGCTGCTAGCCCTCATTCTGCTTATTAAGGATGCGGTCTTCTTCCTCACAATGCCATAAAAGTCGTCAGTTCGTGCTACAGCAAACATGCTAGACGCGCTGCAAAACCGGGGCCACCTCAACAGTACTCTGAAGCCATTATTATATAGCACACGCAGGGCATCTAGAGCCCTCCGCGTATAGTTGACCCACAAATTGCCCGTGTAGAACGCTTGACAATAAGCTTTAAACAGACTTATTCTAACCTCGTTACTACAACGAGCGAATCTGTGAGCCAACATGTTGCATCTGGCTGCTAGAGCCCTGCGCTCACGATCCAAATCTACCTGATCCTTGAGATCCTCGGTAACATAGTGTCCTTATTATTGGGCGACCCTTTTTAATGCTCGTCCATTGAAGGATATTGAGGACTCATAATTCACATGTTTCCCGGGAGCAGCAAAGATAAGGTATTCATTTTTAACTACATTGTATAGCAGGCCGTGAGTTGCCGCATTTCTTTCACAGACGCTCAGGATCTCCCTGATTGAGCCAGCCGTTGGACCCAGCAGCACCATGTCATCAGCGTAGCTTAAATTATTGACGCTAGCGCCATCTGCTATTGTTACATTAAATTGTGCGGTTATTTATTTTGCTATCCTTTGTTCCTGGAAGAGAATGCTGTTGGGGAGAAAATCATGTAAATTATTTAGAAGTGCTGGGCGAATTCTATCATCATCATCGATTCCAAAACATATGCGGCGAGGTCTTGACGAACATTTCCTGATCAAATGGTCCCATTAAATTATTTATTTGGCGGCTATCACACTAAACAAACAATTCCCGCTTTTTAATATGGTCACAATTTAAACACAACCCATTGTAATCACTTTTGTTTGTATGGCAACTTAGACACTTGCAAATTATGGGGCTCACTTGACCCTTTTTTTGTTTCTTATTTGTTGATCTGTCTGTGTGTCTGAGTTAAAGGTACCTTTTCTGTACACTTTAGCACACGTGGGCCATCTAGCCGACTCAAATTCCGGTAACTGCGGCTCTAAATGCCACAATAATAAAATCTTTGATTGCGATACCGTGTTTCGTGTAAGAATAATAGCGTAAATTTGGTTTACCCCACCCCATTAGCCAGTGTTAGCACACTGGCCCACAACGATCGCCTCAGATAAAGTTCTTTTGGGCGTGCGGCATAGCAAGGCCGGTCGTACGCAACTTCAGCAAACAAATCCCTGAAATATTAGGAACGATCTCACCGGGTCAGCTGCCAGGGGCCACTCGCCCTCTAGCTTCACGTCTCCACCGAAGGCTGAAGCGCACTTATTTCACTTTTGCTCCCCCGTTTTATATTACTACCCAATATTACAAACTGCGACACAGACGGAGACACACACAAAAACTCGGTTTGATTTCGAAGTCAGGCAAGCAAGCCCACATCCACCGCTCGCGGGCAAACACGACCGCTCTCAACAGTGCGCGGCGGCCCAACTTGAACTGCGTGTAATAATAAATTGTTTTGAGTCATAAACATTTTTTAACGGTTAATAAAGGGTTAAAGTAGCAAAAAGTGTGCACTTTAAAATATTAATCTGTTTAAACTTCTCTACTAAGTTTTTTTTTTTATGTACCTAATATATTTTACAGGAATGGCTTCGTAAAAATACCTACAGTTACTATATTCGATACAAAAAAAATTGGCAACCCTAGGTGTGCCGGACATGTCAGAACCGCTACTCATGGAGGCTATTTTAATAACCCCGGTGGCGCTAAAGCTTACTGCCTGTTGACGTCATGTGCTCCTGCACGGTGGCTTTTTCAATCACTGCAATGTTAGAGTTACTAGCAATTTTCACACCTCAGCGCGTTATAGGTTAGAACTGTCACTAGTCGCAGATGCTTTACTCTATTAGTCGAACTTCACACGGACATGAAAATATCGCAGTGGGATTTTAGGGCACACTGGAATTTCCACTCTCGGTGTTGAGAACCCAACAAAGTGCATCTCAGCTAGTCGAAAAAGCACACTGTCCGATTTTCACACCTCTAGGCGCAAAGCAGTGCGTTGAAGGTACAGTGAGTAAAAAACTCCCGCCACGGGATTATTTCGAGCTTGTGGACGTCGGCTGATGGGACCGTGAAGTATTTAGCAAAGGACCTACCCTGATACTATTTTTAAATCGTAGGTGATAAGCGATAACAGCATACTTCGATCGCTATTCCATTAAAGAAACTCAAATATTACTATAGTCAATTAACAGTTGTTTTACCTCTGACAGAAACAACCCAATAATAACTATATTTTAGTTTAAGACGTCACATGTTCATATTTTCTTCTCTTCTTGTTCTCACACACTATTGTCCATATTTCTTTTTCATTTCTCCTTTCGCAGGTCTGCTGGAAGAAATTTCTGAAGAAATAAGCAGTACCTTTGTACTCAATTGTTTAATTATGCCGTATCTCGTATACACCGTGACATTTTAGTCGTCTTACAACGGCAGCCCACTTACTGTATCCAATGACTACTAATCATTTATATGTTAAAAAAAAATTTTTTTTGAACACTTGCTTATTTAAAAAAATTTAAATATCATTCACTAAAACTCATGACGTAGTTTAAAACACCCTGTTATGGAGATGGAATTAATGATGGAATGTAATGGTAGGTAGGTAGATATCTTCTACCGTTTGATACGTAAACATTTTTAACGGGGAGGGTGTTTTATAATTCCTAAGAATTATTTATTAGTCTTTGTACCTTTTTTCTTAATTAATATTACCAATGTTTTAATCGCACCTAGAGGTATTTTATGACGGATACATTGAGTGGTCCACGTTTGTAAGACGACTTAAATGCCACGGTGTATATTTTACTGTGTGTAGGTACATCACTACATAGTATAAAACAAAGTCGCTTTCTCTGTCCCTATATCCCTATGTATGCTTAAATCTTTAAAACTCCGCAACAGATTTCGATGCGGGTTTTTTTAATAGATAGAGTGATTCAAGAGGAAGGTTTATATGTATAATACACCGACCTCCACGCGGGCGATGCTGCTGGCAAAAGCTAGTAAATAATAAAATGAATAAAAATAAAAAAATCAATTTATTAATATCATTGTGACATTCACAGACTTGTAATAGCAGCAACCCAACAGCAATCTTATTGCAATTAATGTCCTGTCGCAGGGATATTGTCAAACCAGAGATATTATAATTTCACTAGTCAAATTATAATTGCACGGAACTTAGTCAACCGCCTCCATTTTTCACAATTCCATGGGCTCATTTCAGTGACATTATAATTCCACTGGACCCACACAGTGTTATTGCAGGCCAGTAATATTTTGACAGTTTCACTGTAGGTATGTGCAAGCCCGTTAAATTGTGATACGGTCAATGGTCTGCGTCCTTTTAGGCGGAGATTTCTTGAAAACGCCCAAAAAGGTGATTTTTTAAAGCAGTGTATCTCTTTAACCGTGAATAATTTTGATAGCAAAAAAATATATGATATTTTCAAGTTGCTTTTGCATACAGTGATGGAACTCAAAACATAATTAAACATACTTTAATGCATCAAAAAAATCAGCAAAGTCACCTCTTAAAGCAGTTTATCCCTTCCATAATAATCAGTTAATATCTAATTTTATACGATTTTATATGCATTGTCACGACATACGCTTGCTCATTTATCATGCGAATTTATTACAACAGATTTTAACCCGTATCGGATTGCAATAAGAACTATTATCGCTCATAACGACAGTATTTCAAGTAACCATTGCCTTAAACAGCGGACGAAGAAGAGTTGACCAATCAAATCGCACGAAGTCCCCACTACGAAGTTGACTCATAATATACCTAGGGTTATTATAAAATCACTACAGCGTTCCCGTGAAATTACAATAACACTAAAAAAGGTCCGTTAAATTGTATGCAATGGAGGCGGTTAGCAAAGTTTCGTACTTTCACTTTGATAATTTCACTAGTGAGGATAAATTGATATTATAATTTTTACGAAAACTTCATGGAAATCGTTCGACAAAGGTAGCGGCGCGCCTGTTTGAAGAAGTCTTCAAACTAACCGAGGACAGTAAGTCAGTAACTACACATCATTTATAAGTAGCTATATAGACGGTGATGCTAAAGGTCAGAACTTCATTTTCTTTCGATTTATATGCTACGCAGCTTCGTAGCATTTTCGTAGCCTGGCGTAGCGCGTAGCACAGACCCTCGTTTCGCTAACGTAGACCCACCGTAGACCCAAATTGCGTCCCTACGAGTAGCTTGCCATTACTTAGTGTCCGTTGGAAGCTTTATGTCTTCTAGCTAAGTAAATTATGTACATCAGGTTTGGTGTCCGTTTCAATGGCGCGGCCACGGTGATATTAAAATAAAAAATTGTACCAAGATTTTGTAAAAATTTGTAAAAGTTGATTCCCAAAACCATAAATTTGTCAAAGTTATGGTTAAAAATTTATAAGGGTACGAACGTGGCCGCGCTATTGAAACGCGGAGAACCGCGCGGCCATGAAGATCTTTAAAACTAAGCGTTGCAGAGACCTGAATTTTAAGTAGTTAATAGATTGAATTTGAAAAAAATTTTTGAAAAAATCCTAGGTTTGTATTTTAGAAGCTGTAAGACTAGACTAGACACCATGGCGGCGCTATTGAAACGGTGAAAACACGATATCGCCTATATCTCGCTGAAAAAGCATCGCAGACGTCTGAAGTTTTTTGGAAAACCCAGATTTGAATGTCAAAATTAGTAGAAATACAAAAAATATCCTAGGTTTATACTTCATGAGTTCTAAGACTAAAACCACCTGGCCGCGCCATTGTAATGGTGAAAAACACATTCTCGCCGATATCTCACTGAAAAAGCATCGCAGAAGTCTGAAGTTTTTTGTAAAACCTAGATTTGAATTTGCCAAAACTTTTAAAATACACAAAAAAATCCTAGCTTTATATTTCAGGAGCTGTAGTACGGTATCGCAGTATGTTTTAAATGTTTCGATAGGGTGACCATGGCTTATTGTTTACAGAAAACTTTTCACCTATTTCAAAATCAAAATCAAAAGTCATTTATTCAAATTAGGCTAAGAATCAGCACGTTTCGAACATCAAAATACATAAAACAGTCCCCCAAAACGCCCGCCCTTCACCACTTCCTAGTACTTAAGCTGGGAAGAAGAAGTAGCGCAACAAACTCCCCAGCAGCACAGCTGTCTGTTTAGTCGGATAGACTTGATTCTATACATACATAGGCAAAGTAATAAACATTACGAGACACTGAACATTAATTAAATAATTAGTCATAATACCAGCTAGCCATGCCAATATACCGATAAATAAAATGAATACTATCGAGGTCGCTAGCTAACCACATAAAGCATAAAACAACTCATCATAAAAAAATTGTTATGAGTAGATCATGTCAATTATTAATGACATAATAGATGATAATAAAAAATAAAAAAGTACCTACTTAGACAGTCAATTTTTTTTATTTTTTATATATATATATTTATATGAACTCATATAACCTGTTACTAGGTACGCAAATTCTGGAGAAAGAACATAAACATTGTCTTGAGTTAATCACAGCGACCAACTATTTTTGTCATTTAAATAGTCGTTGATGGAATAGTAAGCCTTTAACTAAGGACAACAAGGAACTTTTAACAAAGGATGGATTTTACTGGAGCTTTAAACTCATCAAAAGCCAAATCTAGCAAAGAAGAGGGAAGCTTGTTATAAAAAGTTATACCCAGTCCAACAAATGAGTAATGAATCTTATGAAGCCGGTGAAAGGGAGCACGTAGTTTGTCCTTATTTCTAGTGTTAACGATGTGAATATCACTGTTTTTAGTGTATAAGTGTATATTTTGCCTAAAATATAAGATGCTACCGAATATGAATTGTGATGCTACCGTGAGAATACCAATATCTTTAAAAAAGTCCTTCAAGGAAACTCTGGCACCAAACTGGTAAATTGCACGAACGGCACGTTTTTGAAGGACAAAAATATTTTGAATATCAGCAACTTTGCCCCACAGCAGAATACCGAAGGACATAACGCTGTGAAAATAACTAAAGTAGACTATCCGAGCTGTATCGACGTCAGTGTATTGTCTTACTTTTCGGACGACGTAGGCGGCTGAACTGAGCCTCATCCCCGCTAGGCTTGATATGTGTGATTGTGTATTATATTAGAAACTCTAAACATACTATGTTTTCATATCTTATCGTTTCACTTTAATTTAATTTAGAATCTTTGCGATATAATTTCTAACACAAATAGGTGGAAAGTTTTCTGGAAGCAAAAAGCCATGGTCACCCTATCGAAAAATTCTAAACGCATTTTAAGGGTTTATGTAACGATTTTACATAATATTATCGGTAGTTCTACATATTAATCATCATCATTCATCATTGGTCATTGGGTCTCAGACGATCTGAAAGATAACGTTGATGTAGAGCGGAAGCGCAGGTCGCTGGCTGTTCGACGTGAGAGGTTGGCCCACAGGTTTACACGTTGTACGGCTCAGGTTAAGGTGACGCTGTTCAAGGCGTATGCTAATCCTTTTACACGTGCAGCCTGTGGGTGAGCTTTACGCAAAGGGCATATAGTGGCCTGCGCATACAATACAACAACACGTTCCGGGTGTTGATGGGGCTGCCGCATTTCTGTAGCGCGTCCGGCATGTTTGCCGACGCAGGTGTTGATAGTTTTTTGGCCATCATGCGCAAGAGACGCCCAACTCTGCTACGCCGTGTTCGCGGCAGCCCCAATACCATTCTTAGAACGTTGGCTGATGATGAGGTGGGACTCACCGAACTTGGAGCGGTGGTTACGACTGCACGTAAACAGTCCCTAGAAACGGCGTGCCTCGCGCAGCTTCTTAATAAATATATTAATGTAACTAACACTAGTTGTAAGTCTACATTGTTACTAACAAGTATGGAAGTAATTCTGGGAATAAATGTATTTATTTATTTAATAGTAGCTATTACTTATTTTCTTCGATAGATAATCACGACATATTTGTACACAATACCGTACTACAGCTCCAGAAATATCAACCTAGGATGTTTTGTTGTATTTTTACTAATTTTGAAAAATTCAAATCTGCGTTTTACAAAAAACTTCAGGCGTCTGCTATGCTTTTTCAGCGAGATATGGGCGATATCGTGTTTTTCACCGTTTCAAGGGCACGGCCATGGGGTTATACTCTTACAGCTCCTAAAATATAAACCTAGGATTTTTGCTATATTTTTACAAATTCAATCTACTATTTACCTAAATGTCAGGTCTCTGCAATGCTTAGTTTTAAAGATCTCCGTGGCCGCGCGGTTGTCCGTTTCAATGGCGCGGCTAACCCCTTATAACTTTTTACCCATTTCTTTGACAAATTTTTGGTTTTGGGATTCAACTTTTATAACTTTTTACAAAATGTTGGTAGCTTTTTTTTAAATATCGCCGTAGCCGTGCCATTGAAACTGACACCAGGTTTGAAACACTCTTGTATTTGTAGAGCTTCACCCAATGTTGTAGAGGTAGGTACTTCGCAAAATATGAATCCAAAGGGGCAATTGCGTAATACACAGTAGGAATGGCTTTGATTTTGGCAGTTCAACAATATTCACTGCGTTATTAACGTTGTGAAGCAGACAAAATTATCAAACACACCAAGGAATGGATTAACAATAACCCTTCAAAATGTGTCAGATTCTTATTGAGTGAATTACGGTGCTGATAATTGCATGGTTTTAATATCTTACTTCCTCAATACGCTATTATTGGTATGCCAATTTTGTAGGCAATAGTATCTGTTTGAAAGCCAGTTTATGATGATTATATGTTGAAGACACTCACAGCGATTGCTTCTTATTCCTAGCGTAAATAAAACACTGATTAGATTTAGTATAAATTTATTTTACAAGAGTGAACAGTTCAAAGCGCTGATAGGTACACTTCCTCAGAAGCTGTCATACAAAGATATACTGGTATGAAGAAGAGACTTACGGGAAGTATGAAATATACGTAGAAATACAATAATAATTGAAGGTACAATCATATTGTCGTACAAAATCTAAGCTAAATGAGTACAAACAAGTACAAAAGTTCTCAAACCTGTTAATGATTAATTGGATAGTAATTGGCTGTCTTACTCACACTTTACCAGGATGGATATAGCTAATTTCTAGATCATTAAACACTGTTAAAACTTAATCTATTGTGATAGATGCATCCGTTACTTTTTCTATTGTGATGCAAAATGGTACTAATGGCTGGCAGATAAAATTCTATCTTCGATGTATATCTCAAAGTGCGATCAAGACATAAAAATAGTGCCTTAAACTCAAATAAAAACTCGTTACTCATGTCATAAGATTATGTTTTACACATCATAAAAAACGATTCTCGTAAAAAAACTCGCGGCGAAGATACACAAAACTCTGGCAGTGTATTTAGGCGCATTCAATGCTACATAAAAGTGAGCTTTGAAGTAATAAAATAGCTGTAGATATCTATATAATTTTTTTTGCACACACTCCGTTTACGTCAGCGTTTGAGCTACTCCGAGAAGGCGACTATCCAGAAACGGAAGCAGTCGTTTCACGTTACATGTTATCATATTTTAGTTTTTCCTCTCTTTAGCGCAGACATTTTTTATTTTATTATAAGAATAGAACGAAAACAAATGTACATTCTTATCCTTTTCAGTTACTCATCGCGACTTTCACTACACCGTACAAAATAAACGTTTTACTTAGTAGGATATTTTGAGTGAGCTTCAAAGTGTATCTGTGTAGGTATTTTGGTTGATTCATTATTTTGGTATTCTTCTACACTGTAACGGCAATTCCGTTTCTGATATTTTTATACAGTAACAGGATGATCCAGCATAGTTTGTAGGTAACATGCAACTAATGTAGCTATTGCTTCACATTCCAGCTATAGGCAAAATATTGTGGAATTCGTTCATATCTAGATCAAATAAGCCCAAACATGTTTAGAGACAAATCAAAGTAATTTAGAATTCATGATTTTAAGTACACATGGATATTTTCAATGATAGGTAGGTAATTTTAAATCAACACTACACTACATATTGTACAATTCTCAAAAAAATATTCACTTATAGAAATAGACATCTTGATAACAGCGATAATTCTGGACATCCTAATTTTGAATTATACAACACTGTTTCTTTATAATTTCAACACAAAAGCAATGTTGCTTTTTTAAACTTGAACATTTTTTAAGAGACTTTTTCGCCTGAGCGTCTGCGCTCAAAGCAATGAGGCGTCTGAATGAGAATAAACTACAACTTTTTACGTTTTAGAAGGAATAGTATTCCCAGAAGTCTAAAGTAAGGCATAAAACAGTTCGCGAAAATCTCTTAGGTAAGCTTATGCTCTCTTTAGCCAGAGAACAGTCATACCCATACTTAGCTTTAGCACATTGTTCATTTTGCGACTACTTATACTTCATCTGAACCTTAAGTAGTAAATGCAAACTGGCCTATTCTGTTCTATTAGGTGATTATGATGTAATTTTTTCCCAACAGAATCCACATAATTTCATAGCGTCTAAAGAATTTAGGTAGATAGACGGACTGTTCAGTCCAACACATTTACTTATTTGAAAATTGTTCGGTATATAAAGCAGTCCTAAGAATTTGATCATTGCCAAAAAACCATCCAAAGTGAACTGTCGTTGAAGTAGTTTGTCCATTGCTCAACGTGAGCATTGTGCAAAGAATATGGAGTCCATTATAAAGTACAATACATGAAAACTGTTCTTTGTTCCTATAAATAACCAGTTTGAGTATTATATTAAGGCTTCATGTGTTGTTCTTTTATAATAGGCACGTTTCGAAGCAACATTCACCACGTGCGCCCGCAGTCTTACCGCCATTTCTCCGCAAAATGGCTGCCGCCCCAAGATGGCCGCTTACAGTTTAGTATCCAGACAGATCAGCGAATGTCTGGTCCACTTCCTCCGCTATGGCCTTGTATTTACTGCGCTCTTCGACCACCTCGTCTGTTAGTAATGTTAGTAGGTTAGTAACACATTTAGGATGAATTTAAAGTTAGTATGTAAGTAATTAACAGTTGATTTCATTGTTTAAAAAGGGTCAATCCAGGGTCATCAAAATAAAAATCTTTACAATATATCAGCTCTTGGACTGTTCCTAGATTCTTTGTAACCTCGCGATACCAAAATTTATTTGTCTTGCAGTGCGTGCAACTTAAAATAAAAATATAGCTTTCTATCTACTTCAAAATAAAAATCGCTACTTCTCTACTTACCCAATAGAAGCAGTTTTACAGGCTCAATCTACTGGAGTCTAGGCAGAAAGCATGGTAATAGATCTTCAAACATAGCTTTGGCAACTCCTGTATTCTAGCTTCTTTTGACATAATTTTTGAGTAGGACTCAATTTCCTCAATTTCAATGTTATCCTGTTGTCCGTTATGTTATAATGGCAATTTTCATTTATATTAAATTCCATCATTTAAAAGAAAAATCGTCATTTTTTACCCAGGCCTAACTCGAAAGAGACGTATCTCGCACGGGCTTGCGGACGGCGAGTAATGGGTAGCTCGCTGTCCGGTAGTGTTGAACACATATTGTATGCGGGATCATTGCTTTATGAAAAACTTGCTTACTTTTTTAATGCATGTATTGATCACAGCTACCTGCCGATGGAATTTATGAAACTAATGTGGTAACAATAATTAAAAACAAAACCGGTGACGTCTCCTGCTTGTCTAATTACCGCCCCATTTCCCTAGCAACAATTTTATCTAAAATATTTGAACGTGTAATTAACAGCTATTTGGGCGAACATAATATTCCAATAAGTAAGGCTCAATTCGGCTTTAGAGGCAGCTTATCTACCGATCTCGCAATTTTTGCACTGAAAAACACGGTACGAAGCTATACTCGAAGAAACACCTCGGTTTTTGCCTGCTTTCTTGATCTGAGCCGTGCTTTTGACCCAATTGATTATAGAATACTATGGAAAAAGTTAAGAAATTCAAAAGTACCGCCTTACATAATAAATATCTTAGAATATTGGTACTCAAACCAAATAAACCAAGTTAAATAGGGTAGCAGTTTATCTAAAACATATAAATTAGCAGAAAATTGTAACAATCAATCTAATGAATGTATAATAATAATTATTATTTAATTTAACATCTATTAATTTAATATCTATTCAAAATTTAATGTAATTTATTCGAATACTATGGGTGTATGTGTAAAAACTTGCCTGAAATAAATGAATTTTATTTATTTATTTAAGGACCAAGCCCGGGTCGACGGCGCGTTGTATTCCACGCGCGCCTCAAAAAGATGTCAGCAGCAACTGATGGGGTCCGTAAAGGCCGATGCCTGCCAGGGGTGCGGGTTGTTCGAAAGACATACCGCGGCCCTTGGCACACAGGCAACCGAGGGAACACGGGTGGGTTTTAGTCAGTAAAAGTCTGACACGCCCTCCCGCTCCACCCAGAGCGGGAGAAGTTATTTAATGATTTCCCACCCAAAAAAAAAGAGACGTATCCCAGTTTTTATCTTCCATATTAAATGTAACAAAAATATGTACCTAAGTTTTATATTTAATATCAGTGGCTAACATTATAAATATGTACATACAAGTTTTGCTTAGTTTTTCTTTAAGCACAGTACGAAAATGTTATTTTCCACCCACTTGTTATCACAGGAAGAATACTTACATTAAGTTGTCCAAATACGATTAGTATTATTGGGGCGGGCTACACTAGAATAATAACTTTTTACACGGCGTCTGAAGAAAAATCAAAGCAATATATCTAGACTTCATCATATTATAAAGCTGAAGAGTTGTTTTGGTTGAACGCGCTAATCTCAGGAACTACTAGCTCGAATTGAAATATTCTTTTAGTTAGGATCCAAGCAAAGAGAAAAAAGTCACGAATACGAAGTACTCGCACGGGCAGGCGATTCGAAGCGACGGGGTCGGTCGGGGCAGCAAGAAAATTGACGCGAACGAAGTCGCGAGCCTTCTGCTCGCATTAGTTATGTATATGTTAGCCACTGATATTGAATATACAAACTACTTACATATTTTTGTTACATTGTATAAAACAAAAAAACTGGGATAGGTATGTCTCTATCCTGTCGGGCCTGAGTAAATTTTATATGGGCCGTGACCATTCTTTTTACGCGACTGCGCCAGAAGGAGGGTTATATTTTTCGAGAGTATGTATGTATGTATGTATAATTGTTTGGCACGCTCTGCAGCCTGAACGGCTCGATGGATTTTAGGTTTAGAGGTGTCGTTAGATTCGTATTTACTGTGAGAGTGACACTGGGTATACCAAAATATAAAAAAAAACAAAATAGCGGATTTTTGGCGCCAAATTCAAATGTTTGGCACGCTCTGCGGCCTGAACGGCTCGATGGATTTTAGTTTTCGAGGTGTTGTTAGATTCGTAATTACTGTAAAAGTGATATCGTAATAAAAAAAAACGGTAATTTTAAAAACTAAAAAACACGACTGCTTTTCTGAGTATTCATGGAAAAGCCCTGAAATTCCGAATTGCACTTAACTTAAGAACCGCCAGTTGCCAAGGCGATGCTTATAAGCAGATCAATTGTAGCAGTCGGGACCCATTCTAGAAATGGAAGCTTAGTAAATTGAGAGCACATACCTATATTACATTGCAGATTACTCCAATCTACTGACTAGACGGCTGACTCTCTAGAATGGGTCCCGACTGCTACAATTTATCTGCTTCTAAGCATCGCCTTAGCAACTGGCGATTCTTAAGTTAAGTGCAATCGGGTACAACGACTTTCTTGTTTTAGGGCTTTTCCATGAATACTCAGAAAAGCAGTCGGGTTTTTTAGTTTTTTTGATTAAGTACCGTTTTTTATTATATATTTCAATTGTATCATAGTCAATTTCGCAGAAAGTTGCAACGATTTTTCCAGAAATAAAACTACCAAGAAGGTAAGAGCTGGATTTTTGGTAACAGAGTTGAGAAAGATCAATCACAAAATCATTGAAGTTTTAATATTATTGCCAAAAAAACTTTGCAGGTAAAATACAGTTGCCCGAAGCCAAAACAGGAAATATTGCAATTACATCACATTTCTACATCAGCAGATTCTACGCTACTCAGATCTACCACAATTTTAGGTGCAAGGCAAGGTAGGTGCTATCTACAGGATATAAAAATAAAACCAGTCATAAGTAATAAATTAATTTATTAAATTACTCGAAAATAAATACCGCCATAAAGCTATGGATTTTAATACTTTAAATTAGGAGTATAAAATTATAAAGTAAAATACATGTATTCGGATATTTGAATGGCGGGAGCTGGTAGGAGCCGCGTGGCGGCCGGACCCGAACATTACCGAACATGACCGAACGCGCCAGTTTATTCCTTGAGGATGAGCTCGACGAAAGCGGTGTCCAGATCGTCTCCGATGTCCTTGTACTTCTCCTTCTCAGCGACAAGTTCGTCTGCGTATCGGACACAACATTACATCATTTGCCCAAACATTATAGTACAGTATCTCAAATAATATAACATCCTGTCTTAAGATTCTTTTATATTCGTGTAGAAGAAATATCTCTTTCCTAAGTCAAGTCGTAAGGAAAATTAGTTTCAGCGAAATGGCGGTTACAGACGGTGCGACGTGTCGTATGGTTGCGACTCGCAACTGTGCAATGCGCAAGCGCATTCTTTCAAAGCCTCATGCTTGATGATTCTAAGGCGATGAGTTTCCTTGTTCAGCTCAACACGATGTGCCATTATTACTGACTGCTTGCAACTTCTCCGTCTGTAAGCGCACTAACAGCAGTGCAGCGGTAGTAATAAAAATTAAATGCTTACATGTTTAGATCCTTGTTATTCTGAAGCCATGCGTCGGTCTCGCTGGGTTATAAAGCTTGTTTGTTTTTGCGTCGATAATGAAAGGTTCGTTCCGATTCGTCGAAGTGTAGCATGCAAACTCAGTTAGAAAGCTTTCGGTAGTAGTTTTGTTATGGTTTAATGAGTGACTAGAATATCAAGACGCGTTTGCCGTGTAACGTAAATGCATATGAGCGTGGTCGCGCACGCGGCGTCAGTGGCAGCACGTGCAGCGCTCGCAGACGCGGCCGGCGCCCGCGGCCGGCGCGCGCAGGCCCAGGTCGTCGAAGGCGCAGTCCAGCTCGCCGCCGATCTCGTGGAACACCTCCTTGCTGGCGATCAGATCGTCTGCGGACAGCGGCGCGTCATTCGCAGCGGCACGATACGTTAGCGCCACACTCACACGCATGCAGGCGCGGGCCCGGCGGGGCAGAACGGGGGACAGAAATTCCATCAGCTATAGTTTCAGACGTTTATTGCCAACATAAAAAATAAATCTTCGGGGGGATGTCGCACTAGAATTCCACCGGGACACCGACCCGGGACGCGGTAACAGAGTAATAGAGAGTCCGAAAGTAACGAGCAGTGGGTCGTCGTATTTAAGAGGGCGGCGCGGCTTCGGCGGGGGGGGCCTCCGCCGGAGGAGCGGCAGGGGCCGGTTCGGCCGCTGGTGCCGCGGGGGCCGGGGCTGCTTCCGCGGGCGCGGGGGTTGCGTCTGCAGGTGCTGGGGCTGCGGCGGGGGCCGCTTCGGCAGCCGGCGCGGGGACTGCTGCGGCATCAGCTGGCGGCGCGGGCGCGGGCGGGGCACCGTTTGCAGCGGGCGCAGGGGGCGCTCCTTCCGCGGGGGGTGCAGCTGCGGGTGCACCTTCAGCGGGAGGAGCGGGTGCGGCTCCCTCTGCGGGAGGGGCGGGAGCGGCTCCATCCGCAGGCGGGGCGGCGGGAGCGGCACCGTCTGCGGGAGGAGCCGGAGCCGCACCCTCCGCGGGAGGAGCTGCTCCTTCTGCTGGCGGGACCGCCGGGGCCGCGCCGTCAGCAGGAGGAGCTGCGCCCTCTGCCGGGGGAGCGGTACCATCAGCGGGAGGAGCTGCGGGCGCTCCTTCCGCCGGTGGGGCAGCTCCATCGGCGGGTGGGACTGCGCCCTCGGCGGGTGGGCCTGCGCCCTCGGCAGGTGGAGCTGCACCTTCGGCCGGTGGGGCTGCGCCCTCTGCCGGAGGTGCGGCGGGGGCTCCGTCGGCGGGAGGTGCGGCTCCGTCGGCGGGAGGCGCGGCTCCGTCGGCAGGCGGGGCAGCGCCGTCGGCCGGCGGCGCGGACGCGGGTGCCTCCTGCGGCGGCGGCGTGGGTTCCTTGGGCGGCGGCGTGGGCACCTTGGGGTGCAGCCTCTCGTACTCCTTGCGCGCGGCCTCGCGGATGGCGGCCATCTGTCGGTCGTTGGGGTCCACGCCGGGGATGAGCTCCACGAAGGAGTCGTCGATGTCGTCGCCGATATCGTTGAACCTCTCGGTCTCGGTGATGAGATCATCTGCGTCAGGCGGCGCGTGAGAGCGGAGTGTTCGCATGCGTTCGTTAGCGCGCTACTCTAGGGGGACGTGCAGGTCTTCTCATGCCCCGTGCCCCTGACATGGTAATGTACAATGCTTCAGGACCCTGCTCGCGACCGAGCTTCTCTTCGTGTTGTGCGATAAATTTTGGTTCGCCCCGAACTTCCCGAAGTGATTACCGGATTACATTTCAATGATGATGAAGATGACTTTATAATACATTAATGATCGACGTTATAGCTGATAGAATCGTCGTCGGGGCGTTAGTTGAAAGGCAACCGCAGGGTAACAACACACGAGTTAGTAAAAAAAATACAACGGGTTAAAAATAATAATATATATTCATAAACACTTTTATTAGAATACTCTTAAAAATCATTAAATTATTTTTCACGAACTTATCTATCAATTCATTAATCGATAATATTAAAAAAGACGGACTCCCTACGTTACTGTATCGTTCGTACGGACGTACTCTATATACCGGGCGCGTGCACGTCAAACGTTACACGCGAGAGCATGCATTACACCGCGGTGTTGCCAGTGCGAGCCAACAGACGATGCGCGAACATTGCAACTAGGAATAGTCGCCATTTATTCATCGATTAATTTAAATAAATAACAACAAACTCAATTATGACACGAGAAAATCATCCTTCAAACATAATAGAATATCAATTATTTCCAATTTAGCAAGAATATTCCTATAAATATCATTATTTATTGTATTACCGTCACTCTTGAATAAAAATATCTAATCTCTTCACTAACATTAAGTAAATTAAGTTCATAATAAATTGCAAACAGTGCATATGAAAAATATAGCATACGACGTATTGTATGCACTATCCCCTCGAGTGAAATATAAAATTATCGAAACAGAATACAGCGACTAATTTGTTCTACAAATACATAGACAATTTAAATATTGTACAAAACTATGTGCATTTATTTAAAATTAATGCAAATAATGTCTTTTTAAGTTGAGTGTAAAATGCATAACATTTTTGGACCCTTTCTGGAATGTCGATACTCTCATTTTATACCTTACACTAGAGTGCTAGAAGCGATTACTGCATACGTCATATAAATATCCATCATTGACATAACAGGCACGCTCGTAAAGTAATGACTATAAAACAAATTACACGTTTAAACTATACGGACATAAATATTAGTAATTTGTGGATGAAATAAAAAAATTGCACATGGCAGTGCTTTCGTAGCAAACACTCGATTTTGAAGTTATATTAAAAAGCGGCTGGCAATTATTCTATAGCTAATAACATCTAGGCGCCCGCTCGGCTCACTTTCTGTAGTCTTGAAATAAAAAGAAGTTGGAAAATATGTCAATTAAATAAAAACTTCTTTCGTTCTAGGTCACTGCACAACATAGATGACGCCTTTTAAATATTTTCGCGGTGGCAACTCTAAAGTGACAGGTGTCAGTGTTGTGTCAGTGCTAGTGCTGCGAGTAAGCGGAGCGGGCGCGTGCGGGAGTGTTCACATGTTCTGTATGTCGTGCAGCGTGGCCTCCATCTCCTCCTGCAGGAGTTTGCTCTTTTCGCGCTCGGACACCAGATCGTCTGCAAGGGCGACGTGGCCACGGTCAGTAGGTCACACAACAAACAACCGTTTGGTCCAAACGTTCAAATCATCGGATACCACATTTCCCCTGGTTTCTAAAAGCCTGCTTCCCGGTTTCTTTAGTCACATCTCATATCAATTCATTTGATTGGAGTGAGATTTGACATTAGATTAACAGATCAGAGACTTGATAGACCATTCCGTAATCAGGTTATATGGCTGATGATAACTAACAAGCGAAAGAAAATTTCTCAAATCTTAGTGACAGAAAAGATCCGATTTTGACATTTGAACCAAACAGCACAGGCAAAAAAAAACAACATCAAGATAAAACCATGCCAAAATTACAGAAAAAAAATCACATCAAAGGATCGAGCAATCTAGTAGGAGACACATAAAAGTCATGCTAACAAAATATATTGCACAGAATTGAATTTGAGTCAGAAGCACTAAAGACTAAATAGAAACGTGAAAAAAAATATACTTAAGACGATTTTTTTAGATTTTGGTGCTTTACGTAAATTTTACAAAAACAACTCTGTGTGCAATAAAAAAATAAAACTCTAACATTGTTACTATGAAATTAAGATAAAAATAAGCTTGAGATTGTAGCAGAAATGACAGAAAAAAAGCTTTCAAATCTATTGTACAGCATTATAACTCGTTAAGCCATAGATCTAATGACGGCTGATATGGTATCGTTTAAGTGCGTAATGTCCAAAGCATTGTTATTTTCAAACATGTTATTTAACTTGACTTGTGAAATATTTGAATTTAAAACTTAACCAAACTGCTGTACGTTGTATATTCTGTAATATATCTGGAGACCCTTGAAAACTTGGAAAACTAAGCATCAATAAATGTTGAAATACAAATCATTTTGACTTTTGTGTCTTGCTCTAAAAACATGGCTACAATTGTTTCTTATTTTTCTTATATATTTCCGATAGAGTGCCTTTACAGGAAAATATAATATCAAATTGTATTTATTTGTAAATATACGAAATGATAGATTACCTTCAAGCCTGTCGACCTCCTTCTGGAGTTTCTGCACGGAGCGCTCAGCAAATTCAGCGCGTGCCTCAGCCTGAAAACATTTTATGTCTATTTTAACTTGTGTTCTTGAAGCAAACAGCCTATTTTCTGATTATCACTGTTCTTTCTGGTATGTCTTTAAATATTAATACAATACTAAAATTAGTTTTCTTTTAAAATGGATATAATTTTGAAAAGTTGCAACATTATTTCATAACATCTTTTTGAATACATTTAAAATATAAAATAAAGATTCTTATCAGAAAATAGACTGTTTTACTACACAATCCGGCATGCAATGAATTTACTTTACTGTTATTATATTTATTTTTTTCAAAAACTTTAATTTATTAACAAAAATGAAAAAAGTGTTTACAATTTAGTAAAAAAGAAAACCAAACTATGTTAAACAAAAAAATAAACAATAAAAGCCTCACATCACCATGCATTTTACCTTTACCGAAAGCGGCTAAGTGCTGAGTGGTGAAACTACAACACTAGATACCAAATACCATTTTACCCAAAGTATAGAAAAATAAATGATCGTGAAAATATATATAAAACACATTACCAACAAGTTGCCCTGGTCGCCCATACATATTGCAAATAGAATCTATATTTTATAGTGCATATTTTGAATTGGAGATACCTCATAACGTTTGCACTTATTAATAGCAAATAATAGAACGATGACTAATATTAATCTGAATTGATAAAATTGTCCCTTAGCTATAAATATGAGTAATAACAATATCACCTTTATTCAAAATATAACACACATCCAAGTTATGTGTCACTGGTATCAACATATTTTATTCACTAAAACTCAAACTCAAAGCGTTTATTTCAATTAACCCAATTACAGGCACTTTTGAAAGGTCTAGGAGCCGGTCATTCAGAAAGATGAAGCTAGTTGCCCATTCCAAACCGTAGTAGTTTCCTATGGAGAAGAACGGACAAGAAACTATATATATACCTTCTCTTTTTTCTTCTAGCCCTTTCTCCAATTTATCTATTTTGTTTATCTATTTACTTGTTCTTTTACGTTATGTATAGGACAACCAGAACCCCCTGTATCGAGCACAACTTACTTGCGAGAGTTTCTGCGAGAGGCTGTGTATCTTATCCTCGACGTGGTCGCGAGTCGCCATCGCCTAGCCACACAGGATGGATTACAAACGGCAAGCCACCGACATGCCACTCCCATGTTGTGACTGTACACTTTACCGAATATGGACGACTGTAATAGATCCATAACATGCCTTATTTTTGTGGAATTGAGGCCGATATGGCTATGTTAAACCCAAAAATAGGTGTTCCTCTCTATCTGGTGCAACGGGAACACAATACTTTTAAACCGGTGTCGATGATTTTGAAGTTTGAGCTCTATAATTCCAGAATATATGATGCATTGACACTTTTCATCAGAAGTATTAATTGATATAAAATCTTAAAAGTGTGCACGGAATAGAATCCTTGATGCACGTGTCCGTGTAATACAGAAGTTCCCTGAGTAAATAATGAAGAGTTTCTCAAGGAAACGAACTAAAATAAAGCAGGGATACAATAGCAAAAGGATTCCCATCACAAATTGTAGGTACATATACAAAATCCCAAACTAATAAAGCGTACAATCACAACACAGGCATAGTTCTTACAGCTAATAAAGAAGTAATTAATACACAGGTAGGTACAGAAATAGGAGATAGTCTTGTACATAGATACATAGATGAAGCACCAACCGCCGCCAGCCACTCGACACTAGGACCTACACCAACGAACGTAGCCTTTACGAAGCTGAATCATGAACGCACAAAAATGACTACTTAATTACTTATGATTATGAAGAAAAATGCAACGTTTATGAGAAAATATTTTACGATTAAGTTGTCATTTTTGAGGCCCACGGACCAACATACTCGTACTATCCCAAAACACTGAATGGCAATGAACATGAAACGAAACTACAACCGAAACCGTCTATCTACGTATATCCTTCGGTCCGGCTGTCCTTTTACCTCTTTGAGTTGAGCGTCCAGCACTTTTACTTGACCCTCGTATGTCTCTTCTCTTTGCGTAGCCTGCGAGTATTATTTGTTAACGAAAATCACAAAACAGCGAAAACTGAGTCATGCAGCATCGTGCAGAGTTGCAATTATTACAAACAACGCTGCACGATACTAAAGTAAAAATAGACGGATAATAAGTACGCTAAAACTATATTACAGCGGCATAACTGTTATAGAAAGAACACATTCAAACAGCAAACAATAGGGAAGTATCAGTATGGAGGAAAACTGAACACGAGTTAAAGACGTAGTTCTCTTTAAATCCTATTTACCATCACCAAGGTCTAGAGACTGGTACATTAAATGGTAAATCAGACAGAGAGACTAGACAAGAGGTGTGCAGCAGAATGCAGTTAGGCAAGCTAACATAAACACTCGCTATATGAACCGATCTCGTTCGATATCACACCTCCTTTAGGCGGGTGGTGAGGGTTTTGATCTGGTTTTTGTACTCCTCTTCGCGTTGGTTGGCCTGTATAGAACGTCACTTGGTTACTCTTGGCGTACATAATGTCGGATAGAACAGTCCACACTTCATACAATCGTTCATTTGCATCATACATACAATTAGCATTAATTACAAGTCCAACTGCTTCGACCTAGCCTTATTCATTAAAACGGAGTTCAAGACAATGTAGGGAACTTACTGCGATACCTTGAAGGGATTGCAAAGGTTGGTGCATCATTCGGAATATTTCGTCAATTATCATTAACAATATATTTGTCGATTTCTAAAGATTTCGATATCATCTCTTGAATTGGATTCCTAGCTTATTTTTTTCTAGCCTAAATAGTCTAGAGTATAAAATCACAGAAATATACCTTCTCCTCGGAGACTTCCAGGGACTTCAGGTTGTTACCAACGACACGGAGCTCCTCCTCAAGCTCGACGATTTTGCTGAGGAACAGAAAGTGGACCAATCAACTTCTACTGTAATAAAAAAGCCAAGTAAATAATTTTAATTGCAACTTCTAAGGCAACATTTTGCAAATTTCTGAAGTACTAATTTAGCAAGTTGCAATTCAGTTTTTTTTTTTTTTTTTTCAAACACCAATTAAATATTTCGACAAGCTAAATACAGTCATTATGTTTAACTGGTTGCCCTATTTAACTCGAAAATTAAACAGCTTCTAATCAATATCAATTTACTGACAGCCACTTGATCAGTGACCGACATATTTGACAATTTAAAGTGTGTCTCTCGTGTGTCTTACATCTATTTATAAGTGTAATAAATAAAAAAATAAGCATGCATGTTAGGGTTAGTAATTAAAATGAATTTTGTAATTTGAGTAGTTGCTTGATTTTCTAAAAAATAAACTATTACTCATCACAACAGTAATGATAAGGAATCAAGCATCTATCAAAGAACACTATCATGCAACGTTGCAAAGACGATGAATTTAGGTGTACCCAACTTTTTAATCACAAATCTGAAGTGGGCAAAGCCTTGGCTAGCTCCCGATACAATTATCATCGCCTCAGCAACTTACGATATATACAACTTATCAGCATGTATCAGTGAAAATAATTCAAACGCATACAGATAAGAGTTTAATTTGCAATTTAATTACTTCAAGCTAAGACTTTCTCGTTTTCACTAACACGTACTGTTACTATAGCATGATCTCGTGCATCGATGTTTTCGTCAAATTCATTAATGAATTCAACAATATCGTGTGGAACTATCCACATCAACAGGTCTCCTGTTAACATCAACAGTTCTTCAGCTGCCTACGACATAAGGTCTTCTCTTGTTGAATGAAACTCGAAATTCGGGGGATTTAGATGATTTCGTTTTTGTATAGCTCCAATTACATTGGAATCATTCTTTACACTATAAAAATTGTGTTCACGAACAAGAGTAAACCCGAGGGCAGTAGCTGGAGAGTCGACGACGTGTTCTGTTTGTTTAACTTGTTAAACCACTCGTACATTCGGCTCCAAATTTTTATTCCTACAGGTGTTTGTTAAGCGTTCATTCCGAGATCAATTCATGTCAATTACAGGACATCTGGAGACGAGTACACGCATGGTAGCTAACAGTGGCCACGTGGTCTTTGCCAGTCATGAAGCGCTACTCACCAGTCGCTCAGCTCGGATCGCTCCTCGGCCCGCTCGAGGTCCTGCTCCATCAGGACAAGTTTGCGCGCCACCTACCAGCCGAGCGTTAGTACACGCCAACGCACACACACACAATACTACAACTACCGAGCCGGGCACCGCTCTCCACGCGCTTCGCAGTGCAGTGCTACATACAAGTGTCCAACTTTGTGTCAACGTTTGTGTTTCAAATGCAGGTGAAGTGCACCAATGACTATGTTTCAGCTAAATCTTTTTAAGTCGCCCGATGGCTTACTGCAAATTACTATGTGACAAGTAGAAAGTACTCGAGAAAAGGAAACCTTACTACCAGTGTTTACCGAGCTCTTTCGAGACTCGCACTTTATGTTAATGGACTTTCGTCCATAGCAGGTGCACGTATTTAACAAGTGCAGACCTTTGTAAGTTAAGTGCAGAAATACGTATCCTGGTGATGTCCTGCTAAAACTAAAAAGCAAAGCCGTGGTACTTGAGCAAAAACACAAACAACAAAGTCAGAAAGGATCACACAAAGCAGGGGGAGTCGAGAGCGGTGTCAGAACTCACATGATTAAAAAATAAACGAGGGTTGTCCCAAAACATTTAGTTCTAAATATTACTTTTTTCAATAAAACATTATTAATTATCTAAGTGCTATCTAGTGCATTATCGTATTCATTAGGTGATGTGTGCGCTTGCATATGTGCGGCACGCATACGGCCAGTAATTCTGGTGTAATGCGGTGCATATCTGAAAACGAAAATTGCCCTATACCACACATATTTCCTGACATCCTAACCTATAGCCACGTTTAAGATTTATACACACACTGAAGACAGAAGTTTAGTCGACACATGGACATGATAGTTAACATTTGCATAAGAAATATCCATGAAATGGGGCAACCCTTGTTTTAGTCTGATAGAGAACAGCGACGCTCGAGAGCGACGTCGAGGGTCACTGATCTGCACCGTGTCCTTATAATTAAGCAGTGCTGCCGGTTCAATCAACAGCATGAGCCTGCAGCACCGTATTAATGTCATGACAATGCAAATTAATTAAATGTCCTGTTGAACAGCTTCCGTCTGGAACGCGACCTAGAATGGGGCATGCAATAAGAATAACAGTGAGAGCCGATGTTAGAAATACCTATGGAGGTAAATCGGGTTACTGTGCATAATGTTAAGAATGCAAATGAACAACCATGCAGAACGGAGGCGAAAACTTGCAAAACAACGCGTCGAGACCACCGCGCTAACGACCAGTATCGTGTGACACTTCGAAATAACAATGTTCGACTGAGACGCGCAAGGGAAACTTCGTGTCATTCTTATTTCGGCGCAATGTCAGCGTAGCAACGCGGCAGTGGTCCGTTAGCGCTTTGGATTGGAAACCTACGATTCGCCGGTCTCAGCACGCTCCTCCGCGCGCTCCAAGTCAGCCTCAACCATGGCCAGCTTACGAGCAACCTGGAGATACCATACTACGTTATACAACAAATAATCGCAACTTTTTTGACACCAACAAACATGTATGTCATTCGTTAAGGTTTAATATCTGTCACGGCGCAGTCTTGAGCAAGTACACCCTACATATATGGAAGTAATGCTTATGTAACAACATGTGCGACGAAGGAGGCTAGTTCACCATATAAGGCGAACGGAGCAAGATCAGGCGCGATACGATTCCTTCTTGGGACGCTGACTTTTACGACTGCCTTCACTTCACCACGCAGGGTCATATGTCAGGGGAATTAGGACGTATTATAGCTCTGCTAACCATCTGGTACCGAAGCACGGTGACTACTTCTTCAAAGAAAACACGTCGTAGATGGATAGCAGTATCTAATCATGATGCGATAATACGTCGCTTTCGAGAGTCATCGCTCTTCATTTCGTGACTATTTGCTCAATGACGTAACGAACACGAAATCAAGCTCACACGAGTTAATTTGCGGGGTTTGGTTAATATCACTTCGAAATTCACACCTCAATTTTTAGTAGGGAAGATTTTGAATTTTACAAAGGAGGTTCATTTGGGGTAATTTTCACGTTGAAAAACAGCAATGGAGTTATTTTGAAGGAAAAAACAAAATCAGTAAGTGGGAAAACAAATTCAACACTGGAAACGCAGCTCGTTCACATAAACTTAGCAGTCTTTCGGTAAATACTGAAACACATTGACCGAATAAGGAAAAATAGCGATGTGATTATTCAAGACGATGCAACAGATGGCATCTTTATGAAATATTCATAACATGCGTATTGCAAGCAAGACAAGCCAAACCAAACGACATCTAAACTCCCATATAAAGACCTCATCGTATTTCTTGTCGGCTTCCTCGGCGAGGAACCTGGCTTCCTTGAGCTGGTTCTCCAGGGCGTCCATACGCTCTTCATCGGCCAACGACCTGTTCTCGAGGATCTTACGGGCGCTGGACCACGAAACACAACTTTAGTAAATGATCGAGTGGTATCTGTAGGGGGGGGCGTAGTCAAGGGTAACCCATTTGTTAGAAGACATGCAAGGAACGAACACGCTAGAGAGGAACATATAAAGCGACAAACAACCTGGAACCGGACAGCTGAAATATAAAGTGAACCGAGCAATAGTGAGCTCATCGCCGTGTGTGTGCGATGTTTAGATTATTGCCCGTTTCAATATAAAGTGGCAAATGAAAACCCGTGGCAGGATTTTAATTCGCTTTAAAATGAAAACATATCTTTTGAGCATCCATTCCGAACATTACGTACTCGCTTGTCCTCAGTTTTGATAAGACAAACTGGTTTCGTTAAAGTGAAAGAAATTTCTTTTAAACAATAATGACAAGTCACTTTAATTGCAATTTATTTCACGTAATTTAACCTTCTCCAAAACTTCGCTTTCTGCAATATTCGGAAATGATATTTAAAACCCAGTAATCTAGGTCTCTTTTATGTCACTCATGTGATTATATTGCGTTTGTAATACATAATATTACAAAAATAATTACATATTCAAAACTAGATTATCAGGTTTTATAATGCTGTAAATCTAATGCAGTTCGTGTTATTACTAATATCCTTATCAACGTGACACCAAAACTCTTTAATTTATTCACCCGACTTTATTATAAATCAATTTGGTACCTATTCATTTTGTATTTCGACAGCGATTAATGAAGTTATAGATTAACTTGAAAACCACAGCTATCTTTTTAATGGAACCTAATATTTAACGGTGCGTAAGTCATGGTGTCACAGTAATTTGAATATGGAACACGTCCCCTCTCCACAGACGACTTAATTATCACGGCACGACCACGGTGCTAAAATATGCTAATTTTTGGTGGTACAGGGGACAATGCTCGTAATAACACGTCACTGATGTCAACAGAAGTTTCTTTTTCCGTTTCGCATTCCATTATGGGTAAGCATGGAGTGTTTAAATTGTGACATCACAGAAATAAAAAATAATGGAATGAGAAAATTTTAAGGAACTTCGATTGCCGGATTCTGTAACGAGTTGGACGTTGGACAAGCATTCACCTCTTCGTATTTCTTGTCGGACTCTTCGGCGATGAGCTTGGCCTGCGACAGCTGTGCCTCCAAGATGGCGACGCGGTCGTCCTCCATATTGGTTCGGTTCTCCAACGCCTTCCGTATTCTGGTTAGTGCGGGGTCAAACACATGCGTGTTACAACATCGATAAAAACACTCGTTATGTGGTATGTGGCTTGTTTGATTTAAATTATACGTTTTGAAAATCATTTATTTTCAGTGGCAAATAAACAACTTCCAAAATTATTTCGTAAAACAGGGTCATGAATTTGAACAGAAAACAGATTAGGAAAGACAGAAATCGTGGAAATAGTTGTAATAATCAAGAATATGGTGGTTATGGGCATAAAAATAAAAACAATAGAAACAATCATGCACACAGTTATATATAAAAGAATAAATATTTACAACAAAACATAAAAATAGAACTCTATACTCTATTCGTAATCCAATTTAGCTCTGAATTTGAAGAAGCCACTCAATAGATTGGTATGTATGTATGTGGGTTCAATGCCGTTGTCTTGTGTTACTAAGGACGGATTGTTAAATCCTTCTCATATGAATTTATCAGCACCTTACACGATATGAGATAACGTTTACGACATGAGATACTTCCGGTACTCTTTCTTAGATCATCAAATCTGTAGGATTCAAAATGGTTTATTCAAATTCATTCAATTTTATAACAAGATTGAACTCTTTGCGATTACTTTCAAATGTTTGATTGGTATAAAATCTTAAAACATCGTGGCAAATAATAGTAATACTCTAGGATTCGAACCCTCACAAATATTCAATTCTAGCATTTCAGTTATTTGTGTATGTGTACTCAACGAGTGAGCGCAACATCCTATATCCTCCATTAAACTAAGTGGTTGTCTGTTATGGCGTGGACTCACCGTTCCGATTCATCGGCGGCCTGGCTAGCCTCTGACAGCTTAGCGGTGGCAGTGGCGAGACGCTCCTCAGACCTCTCCAGGTCTTCCTCCAGCAGTTGGATGCGTCGGTTGAGGGCAGCCACTTCAGATTCGGCCTGGATCAACGAGAAAAAAGTTAGGGCAAATAGGTTTATAAAAGAGTCAGTCCGTGTCCTTTACAAATGCGTGTATATATTCGTATATGTAAACAATACGAATACATAAACTACATCTAATCTTTAACCCTATGTTGGAGTCCAAAAGTTCAAAACTGCTCAATATAGGACAAGCTACCTGCAGAAATTAAATCAATATACTCAAACTAGAAACAGAGACAACCAATGTTACTGTTGACAACCAAAATTCCAAGATTTATGGCAAAGCCATGTTCCCCCAAATTCCTAGAATTGTGAATGCATAGCTTAGCAATGCAGACACGGTTACAAATCTTGATACATGATTACAAATATTGCTCAAACCTATTTATAGTGATGCACGTAATTCTACATCGGCTCATTACGTTTGATGTAGAATTAATCCGTTACTGGACTAGCTTATGACAGATTATACAAATGCATAATCAGTAATCAGTCATAAGAATAGATGTAATTAACAGAAGTTTGACAGTTTTGAAATATCAAAAAACTACTAATATACATAATCATATCATCAATTATGGGACTGTAGGAACGTATTCAGTTTGAATATTCTGGTATTTTCGGTTTCCAAAGTTGGCGACCGTTACACAGGTACTTTTAGTCGTAAGAATGTCAATGTACAATAGACATTGTTAAATGCTGCCTGGAACACTATACGTGTCAAGAATTAACCATTAGGCATAGGAACATTTTGCGTTACGTTATTTATATTCAGTCATTGCATGCCCATGACGTCACGCGTCCTTGCCGCGAGGAAGCACACCCGAGTCCCAGTTTCTCCTCCTTTTATCCTGTGTCGTCATCAGAGCGTGGATGCTAATAATAGTCGTGACGGGACTAGCCAACTAAATCAGTTTTATTCTAATACTTTTCTTTGCACGCGATATTAGCAGCAATTAACAGAGTCGCCAAGTGTGTCTTTATAAAAAAGACTTCCATTTCTAGCGAATCAGTCGACAAGAAAATTAAAAGTTCGATACATTTATTTTTTGTTAGGAGAACACAAGACAAATAGGTGTCTACTCGAGGCTATGTTTTAGAGATCAGTAGCTAAGCGTCACCTTGAACTTCGAATATAATTCAAATTGACGTTTACTTGAGTCTATTTTAAAATTGATGAGTTAAGCCTCTTATGGAAAGTTCGACGATCTTTACCTTTTGATCAACGGAATTCGGAGATCATTGAACATCATTTTCTTGTACTTTAATCAATTACGGGACGGTTGTGGGCTCTGAACTCTACTGGTGCACATATTACCTGTTCACGTTTTACTTTCACCGATAGTCAAAACACATTGTTTAAATTTTGTGGGATCGGTGGCATTGTATCTATTGAACGTCGAACACAAAAGACTAGCCCTTGCAAGCTCCATAAATCGTAACACAACACCGTCACGCGAAGGGCCCGTAATTTTGGATGCCATGTTGGGTGCAATGAAACGAATTCATTATCGTTGTTAGTTCCTGTTGCACTTATCTGGCATCCAACATTTTTCGTTTTTATCATTGTAACACTCTCAAAATCAGTGAGATATAGTACAAGGTTCTTGTTATAAGAATTTCAAAGTCTTGTGCAAGTTAATGAGTTCTAATTTGATAACTGTTTAACACTTCACTCTGTTTGAAGGAGTATTAAATAATGTACTTGTTACATAGTTTTAGTTATACATATTTCCTTAATTATGATTGCGTTTTGTATATATCAGCAACTTTGTTGCTTTGTTTGTTTATTTGGCAACAGTATTATTTCCTCCAACTGTTTCCTTTGAGCAATATTTTAAATTGACCTCAACTACCAATGTTTGAACAGCGTCAGCGCTCTATGTTAGTACACGCCCACGTCGTGTCACAAAAATTGTCTATCTTTTATTTGACTAAACGGTAACCATTTACAACTCTTTAGAAAAACATTATTTATAAAGTCCGCTTTTTTCCTCGATTAGTAATTACTCTTTCACGCTATCTCAATTTAACATTTTCTTATCATCGTTTTGATACACATAAGACGATAAGACGCGCAATGTTCTGGGAGATATCACGAACCTAGCCTAGCATAGATTATGGGCCACTCATTAAGGAACGTGAACAGGCGTGTCATCAATTATTTTGATTTGAATGAAGACTAAAATGTTCAAATGTCAAGTCTAGTCTATTTGCAGGTGTTTATGATCTGTAGGAGCATTACTGGCTTGTGGAGTTACGTCATACAACGATAACGGCGAACAAGTCGGACACGCCTTCACGGCGCCAGCGGTCCTTGGAGGACATCCGAACAACAGGAATGTACTAAAGAGTGTTAAGCTTCACGAATCCAGCCGGCTCGCTCTACATGTGCCACAAAAGACCGGTATACGACCTCCAACGCAACGAAACCTGTTACGTGTAACAGAAACCTGCGCTCAACCAAGCACCAATAAAATTATGTAAAGACACATTTCAAGAAAACCTTCACATCCCTACATATATCTGAGAAGCAACACTCTTTGGGAACAACACTCGAAGACGACGAAAGGAATCGTTTTCAACGAAAAGAATAATTATTCGCCTTCTCTTTCTAAGAGATTAAGCTGAGATGAATTCGAAAGAGAGGTCAATATGCGTACGTTGCTTGCACACCTAAGCATGGCCGGACATTACTCACTATAGGTAGATAGTACAAGACTGATAACTCCCATATTATGACCCAATATGAACTCAACACAGGTACATATAGGAACCAACATTTCACAAAATTCACAGCACAAACTAAAAACACGTTTCCTTACTTCTTCTCTCCGCATTATTTCCACTTGTAAACGTTTGTGATACTCCTCGCACTCGTCCTTATATTTCTCCATTTCCTCTTTTGTCTGACGCATTTTTCTTTTCAGAACGTCCAGGATCGTTCCTTGCTGCATGTTTGTCGTCATTTTTATGCACTTTTGTGTTTAAATGGAATGCTTAAATGCTAAAAACTAGAAACACCTCCGCTCTACTCGCGAAAATGCCAACTGACTGGCCCCGCTCGTTATTGCCCCGTATCGTCGAGATGGGCACGGCACGAATGAACACAGCCGGCAAATAAAATGGCCGCTACCGAACCTAGACGCTGCAACTTTATCGGAACGGTGCTAATTAGCTTCGTTTCTAACTTACACCACCGACTAAATAATCAGTAAACGATCACGAGCAATTAATTGGAATTATAGGTACTAATATTTCACTCAATTAGACATTCTCAAAATGACTTTGACAGCGAAACATGGACAGAAACGTCACCCGCGCGGACACGACGAACGCGATAAGCACAATCGACCGTACTGCCTGCAGGGCAACTAGCTCCACCTGTTTGAGTTCGTCGGAAACTACATCCGTAGGGTCACAAGCGGTGTTTGGGAAGAAAGCCCAAAAATGTAGGATGGGCGAAACGGTAGACTGACCTTTTACAATAAACACTACGGAAGTGGAATTTTTTAGATTTAGTGGAGAGCTATTACCGCTTTTGTATTCGAGTCATGGGAAATACGAAGACTGCCATGAATAGGATGAACTCGGTCATTTCAAAACAGAGAGAAGTGAGAATAACAACATGATTATACTGATTCCTGTAAATAAATAAAATGATATCTATGATATCCGACGCGAACTCGAATTGAAATGAAATAAACAGCGCCATCTAGCTTGCAATTTCGCAACTAAAATAAGTTGTCTGCGGCCAATGATAGAACAGACGAGTAACAATTTACACAAGACTGCCGAAATTATATGACGTCATTTGGAAAGTATGTGCCTGTTTTAAATTCCGTTAGGTAACCGAGCGATTGCAACAAAAATCTGTCGGTAAAGCAGCTAAACTGTACTCCCACGAGGCCAATGATAACTAAAGTGAAATTCAGGTAATAAACACGGTCGAGTAAAAATTTTACAATGCACAGATAGACAGGTTTTTTTAGCAATGTTCAACTACCGACGAAACTTTTTTTGATAGGTTGGAGACTTAAATTTGTCTGTCTCTCAATTCTACTTCTTGCAGAAGCAATAACCGACAGCATTGAATACTAGTCGTTATGCTTTTTGAATACAATGGATATGAATAGATGATTCTAATACTCGATTGTAATTTTAATTTTATGCGACATTAACTGAGCAATAACCTCTTCAAAGGTGACTCATTTTACATCAGAGAACAAGCGCAAAATATGTGTACTAATTTTATTGACCTTGCCAGTTTTCAGCTACACGGTATACGGTATCTATCATACATATAACTTTTATACAGTAAAATCTATCCTCTTTTTACTGTATTTCGAAATAATCTCGAGCTCAACTGCTCCGATTTAGATGCGATAAAAAACGGTCACACCAACCAATTCTAATTTGACAAAAAATCTCTTCGAGAAACATTCTATCATTTCATTAGATATTCTTGGTAACTTTGCTAAAGGTTTCGTAACATCTGTGTTCATTAACACTTTTTCCGCTGATTGAGATAGTTCATTATAAAAGTCAAGGCTCATTTTCCCAATATGAGATGCTTCCATATTTATACCTGGTAGAAAGTTGGTCATCCGTCTGTCACTGCCATATGGTCAGTAATGACTTATTGAAGTATCTGAAGGCACATACATGGGCATACGGTCGGATGCCATGTAATTACATACTCTTGTTAAGATACATAGCCACTCTCAATAGGCCCAGTGTTACGTGCATGGACATATGTCCGCTATTGATAGATTAAGCAATGTGGTGCATTAATTGAATTACTTCGTTAATAGATCATTTCGTTTTACAAATCATTCGGGTTTCTATGGAGTTTAATGACTAATTAAAACATTCCGAATGTCGAATATGCCGGTGCAAATATATATAACCTACATTTTGTGAATACCGCGAGTTGAATTTCTCCTTCCCCAACTATTTTTGGTCGGCTTCCATTCTAACCGGATACAGCTGGATACTAGAATTATACATCGAGCGACTGCCTATCTGACCTCCACGATCTATTTACTGGATAATACCCCTTGGTAAAAGTGTTTGTCAGTTTCGGGCTTCTGACGACCCGTAACGACAGTCAAAGATCCACAAATGACAGCCGTAACCAACGGCTAAACGTGCTTTTCGAGGCGCGGAGGCTTCTGAGTATGTCAAAATGGTCACTCCACGGAATAACCTGATCAATCAACTTGTGCAACTTTTATTATTTAGCCACAAGCTCCTCTTGAGTTAAATAATAATCATATATTCCGATTAAGTGAATGACAGAGAATGTTTGATCAAATAATTTGGCAGCACGTAAAATAATTGTTAAACTATGTGCAGTAGGCGGCACACAATTAGTGAAACGCCTCTAATAATTCAGAAATAGAATGTTGTTTGTTGTTTTAGTTAGAAACACATTAAACGTCTTGTCAAATTGAATTTCATTTTTGCATTGTTCCACTCTTTTTTAACAAGATTATGCTCCAACGACCTATATTACCCGCATCTTTTCATTCAGAACAATTTGAGCAATACTTCAGAGTGGGAAGTGTGGATTACTTAGTCACTAATTTCACTTAGTCACCCCTTTAGTTTATACAGGTTACGTAGGTAACTACTACATAAAACGACTTAAAACGAATAATAAGACACAATTTTTTTTTAAATTGTAGTGAACGATTAAACATATCACATGGAAGAATAATCATAGTACTTTCACCTGTTATTTGAACAATGGTTGGTGATTATAATAAAACTCCCATGTTATATGGTATGGCCAATACAGCGGAAGAGTTGGGCAAACAAATAGCAGTTGTGGGCATAACGGGTTATCAGTTTCAATATCGGTATGAATCGCACCGTTTCAGACGCCTATGTCTAGCTAGGGTAAACACGCAACAGTATTGGTAAGGAAAAGTTGGCCAAATGCGCATCGAAAACGAATACATTTTAGGGTTCCATTGAACAGACTCGACTAATTCTAAGAAACGACTTTTTCTTAATGACGTAGCGCCAACTCATCCTAAGGAGTGGTAGAATACTGTTAATGAACAAAATAAAGAGAAAGGTATAGAAAATGATTTAGGTAGTGGATTTTAGAGCATCGTAATTTATGAAATCATCGTTGATATTTAGACACTAGACAATGTTCTTGCATTGCATGAAAAAAACAACGTCACAGCTATTGTTAATAATGCAAAGTAAAATTGCTTGACATTTAGTAACCAATGTTACAAGTAATACAGTATAATTACAATATTACGAAATAAATGTGTTACAAAGTCAGTTGTATCACAAAAAAAAACGCGTGGTTTAATAACAGACATGTGTCTATGTTACGTTAATATGGCACTAATTGCTGATGTGTATGTAGTTGCAGCCGTTTCAAGTGTTCTTCGTCCTAGTTTGATTATATGTTTACTTTCTATTTTCATTTTCGTTTGTAATGGAACTACCTAACGTTCATTAGAATATTCATTACGGCTACCCGCTCGGCCGACTTGTAGCTATATTTAAATCAAGATTTCTTATCTATACAATAGTGTTTGTGTTTCAGACTTGACAGAGTCCTAAAGTTATTGTATATATTCTGTTGATGATCTATATGTCTACGTCATTGTATTATTAGACAGGTTTTTTTTTTTCATATTATCATTACAGCTGTTTTCTTACATAACATTATATGTATGCTATGTACTTCAATTAAATTTCCTATATATGCTTTGACTTTGTAATTTGTTGCAAAGGTTAATTGCTAACAAGATTGTAATGGGCATCAGCACTAAAACAATTTCACACCCGTTCGTGACTGACTCGATATATGTGCTAGTATCAATTCGAAACTTTACGCCTTGTAAATACGATTGCCCATCGCAACGTACGCATTGTTCATGAATAATTTAGAAAGTTGTAAAGAATAGAATGTAATATCTTGTGGAATGTAGATACGCGCTAACTTTACTTAATTTAATAAAAACGAACAAGTCCATTAACTAATTGACTGTAGTTACCTTCCTCTTAATGAGTTTATCATTATTATCGATGGTTTTGTCTGGACATCTACCAAAAAATATTTCTCGGCTTTACGATATATCGAACTACGGTCATGCTTAGAGTCTAAAAATACTAGTTGGATTTTTGTAAGAATATTTATTTAAAAAAAAAAAGCGATAATCCACATAACATCTGAGTCATCATAATCGCAAAATGAAGCAACTGAGATAAGTAAACATCAGGTAAACCAGAAAAAATGTTTGTGGCGATAACTCGGCGGAATTGAATTTGTTTCAAAAATAAGGGCAAGGGCTGGCAGATAAAAGCCACGTGCGCCTATCGACAGCAACGACATCTAGCGGCGTCATGTGTAATCGTCCGAGTAAACATGTCAAATGGAATGTCAGTAGCTCAGCTGATCGCCACGCGCGAGATGTGCTGCCTCTGCCTCGCTTCGTAAAGCAGATTCAACGCTTTCCCGACGGTACGCGATTAAAAATAGTTTTGTGCGCATTTGGCCCACGCCTGCCTCACTCACACTACCGAACAAAAGCATTAATAACATAGGACATTACCCTTTTCAGTGCAGTGTTCTTAATGTTCTGCAACTCATTCTTGATGATGGAAAATTTCATCATAGTGTCCGAAGAGAATATAGAGCTGCCGAACGCCAAACCTGGATAGTCCGCACATCTTCTCCTCCGCCTGTTCTCCCTCTCTGCCAGGACCTCCGTGCACTCACTAGTACACCTGAGTTTTGCGAGCTCTGCCGTCTCAGGGTCATCATCTGATATATCTGAGGCGACAATCGTTATAAATTCAGCGCCGTCTCCCGCGGTTCGCTCTTCTCCGAACGAAAATTCGTCGTCCGAAGTATCAAGCGACTCAGGGTCCTGTATTCTAGGTTCAAAATCAATTTCATCGTCAATAATCGCATAGTCCTCGGTTATATTATTCAGATTCGAAAGTGCATCGTCACTATTCGTCCTTGTCACTTCTTGAGATTCACTAACACTATTGACACAAGGCACAACATCGTCTGTTTGTAAGGTCACTTGTTTGGACGGATGAGTGTTCGGGGGCGCACTGGGGGCGGAGGTGCGCTCGCCCCGCAGGCGCGGGTGGTGCTGGTGCCCCCTGCGCCGCACGGGGGCGCGCCCGTGGGCGTGGGGCGCGGACGCGGACATTACTACGCTCGGCGCGGTCCGACCGGCCGCGCAGCGCCGGCGGCCATGTTGACTGACTGACTCTCCTAATGAGCCACCGCAGCGCTGTAGTCGCACCTAACTTGCTGCCATCTTTTGTTTTTATTACACTGTTTTACCCACCGAGCTGCGCTCATTTGTTTATTGTTAGACGCGGGAATTTTAAACGGTGGCTAAATGTTTTGGTATTTTAAATGATAGATAGATTTAGATTATGCTTTGTGGATTTATTGAATTGAATTTGAAATTTGAAATCACATGAGTAGTTTATGTACTCATGTGTTATTATTGTACATAATATCAATATCGAAATACAAGAAGAAGCGCTTTTGAATTTATTTTCAATAATTATCTGCGGAATTCTTTAGTGAATTCCTTTATCGACATTTAGTTGAGAGAAAATTCCATAGTTTAGCTAATGTAGGTGGCTGACGTATCGAGCGAGTCCAGCGTCTATTTTTACTGAAACACCGGGCAGCGGGCCCATATTAGGTGCCGAGCGCTGAAAATAACTCATTGCGCACTGAACGCAGCCCCCTACCGCGCAGCATTCCGGTATACAGGGCATCTGGTATTACACACGTGGCAAATTTAAACTCTATTAGAATAATATGACGTCATTACGATGAATTCTGATCGAAATCTTATTGGATAACATCTATAGCAAAATGGCACTGAGAACAATAAATCAAATTGTTAGGGTCAACTTTGAGTTCGGCTTTCGTTTTTAAGACATTTAGTTTTTGGTTTAACCTTATTTGATAAAGATAGATTGTTTGGCTACTGATTTATCTGCTGTACAATCCATAACATAAGACAGATTTGTAGACGATTTTCATTCCTCTAAGTACCTGGTACTCATTGACGGGCCTGCACTGTCCTCCCATACCTATATCACTGCAATTTGAAAACATTGTAAAACCAATTATTTTTAAAAGAGTAACCGTGGAGTTTCTTGCCGGCTCTTCTCCTTAGGAAGCGACAAATTGGAACCGTGCACCTAGCTTCTGACGTTTCATAAGTGCCCTTTCAGGTTTATGTGAAATAAAATATTTTGATTTTGACATTATGGATTGTACAACAGATAAACCAATTATGACTATAATCAATATCAATTCCAAAATTTAAAACGATCGTAATTCAAGACTCCATATTATGCTGTCTTTCGCCGCTTATTTTGTTAGAGGAGCGACAATACAATGGCATTTTGTCTTCATTAAATCAATGCTTATTTTCATCGTCGCCCATTCATCAGATCGTCGTATTCATCACTTTGATATTTACTTGTCATTCTGTCTCTCTGCCAATCGGCCAAGGTTTTTGGCTCACATCATGATCTTTAAGCATTTGTTTCATTATTGACAGATACGAGATCTAATTTAATTTAGCGATCGTGATGAGATCATTAGTTGTTTACTGTCTATACAATTAGTTCTAGAAATCAATCAGCAGGATTTTGCTTTGTAATCCTTAATTTCCTGTAAAAAACAGCATCAATATTTCCTTATCATTTAAAACAGCCACCGACTACAAATCTTTAGACTAAAAGTTTCGACAACATTAAGAAAATTCTGCTATAATTTATCTGGAAGTTATTGTACGCATAGATCGGCAAAAATTTTGGTTTGCATCATGATATTTAAACATATGTTTCATTATTGACACATGCGTGATCTAATTTAATTTATCATTGTAATTGCGCTGAGATCAATTAATTGTTTAGGTACTGTGTATAATATTCGTTCTCCAAATCAATCAGCAGGATTTTGCGGCGGTGCTCAAACGGCGCAAATATTATATTCTTATTGGAACTTATTTGTTCGAGCTGTTTTGGGGTTGAAACTCTAGGACCATGGGGTCCGAGTGCCCATATAGTTTTCGGAGACATTTCCAAGCGGTTGGTCGACTCTTCGCGTGACCAAAGGGCTGGCCTATTTTCGGCCAAATAATCAGCATTGCCATACAACGTGGCAACGCTGCCAGCGTTTTGGGCATTTTGCCCATTGACAACGCGGACGATACGCGGCGCGCGGCGCGATGCGGACGTATTTTTTGATGACTTATGATTATTTTCTTTTTCATGTACATATTATTTATTGCGAAAAGTTAAATATTGATATTTCCGTATTACTCAAAAAACAACCACCAAAGACAAAACTTTGTTCTAAAACTGATCTTTCGACAACAACTTACGTTTTAGTTCGATTTTGAACCCAAAAACATACTGTAAGCAACGAATCTTCATCAACATGCTTAGCATAATAACATAATCAGCCTATAATGTTCCCACTGCTGGGATGCAGGCCTCCTCTCTGTGAGAGGGAGTGGGTAGTCCACCACGCGGGCCCAGTGCGGTTTGATAGATGTCACGTGTCTTCGATTTTATAGATCTAGGACATGCCAGTTTCCTCACGATGTTTTCCTTCACCGTTTTGAGATCAGTGGTGATGAAATAATTTACACAAAGTATAGAGCCTGTCTGGGTTCGGACCTACGACCCTTAAGTCGCGGTCACTTGAAATCTCTGCTCTTGATCATTGACATGCTTATTTTACGTTAATGGGACTTGTGTCTGTAACTCCGTACCCATGTCAATAGAAAATACTTCGATAAACTTTTAAGTCTGGCCTCAGTCTTTTGTTTTCATTCTTGGTACATACAATGGCCAATGCATTGACATCAACACGTTTTATGCTAAAACATCAGCTGAGATTGCGAGTCACGGTCACGATCCTATTTAATGAAGTAGAAAGAACGTATACGTTTTTGATTAAAAAGTAAGAGGACGATCTCAATTAATAAACTTGCAGATCAAGTGGATGTTCTTCTTTTTTTTTTCAGATAGATATATACTTAACTTTTGATGAGAATCATAGCAACTGTCTACTCAATGATATGACAATTCAAATCTTCGACAACGAGGTTGAGGATCTCGATTTACATAACCTTCCAGATTAACTGGATATTCTTCTTTTCTAAGATAGATATAGTTTTTTTTTTTATGGGGATCATAGCAACTGGAGCGATAGTCTCTGCAATAATGTGGTAATTGAAATCTTCGACAACAAGACGCTGCCATGATTAATCATGAAATAAAATGTAGGACAACATGCGAATTGTAACTTAGTGACAAAATTATAGAACCTGTAACCTAATCGCATAGCACAATTTCCCAACCTGACCAAGTCGGAAGCATATTCCTTATACATATATTTGCAAAATTTATCTGCTCAGCAGCGTTAATAACGTATCCAATATTAATCATTTCTTTTTATTGTTGAATTGTCAAAGCCTAATCACCATGCTGTAAACAATTCCGTTTTACTAACTGCAATAACTACTTCTATAAACTTAGATATTAAAACCAATGGACTCCAACATCTAACAGTTCAAATGTACCCATAAATGTAACAAATAGCAACAATATAAAGTACTCACGTTCTGAAGAGCCTTCTCCTTCTCCTCAAGCTTGGCGTTGACCTGCATTAGGCCCTCTTGGGTCTGATCCAGGTCGTTCTCAATGGTCTGGATCTTCTTCTGGAGTTGCCTCGCCTCTTCCTCGGCCTAGGAGAGAGTATTAAGCAGATTATGATCAGTATTGTATATCACAGGGTTGTATATGATAAAGGGCTTCATCATCATTAGCATCACCCTCCTACACGTATTCGAATTTTTTGAGGTTATTACTGTTGACTAGCTTTTTGAAACTGCTTTCTAATGATTTACAACGCTGCACCTTACGTCACACACTATCAATCAGAATCTGAATTATTTTGAAAGATATTGCTTTTACATTGCTTCACATTTATGTTAGAAAATATTGTCTGCTTAAAAACGCAATGAATTTTGTGGAACTGTCAAAATGAAAGCCATTCCTAATGATAGTGCCACTACAAATTATCCCGGAGCAGGCTTAGCACGAGCACCGACTTGTCGACGGAAGAATAGACATGACTATTAACTAAATTATGCACAATAGGAGAAGATAGCTATGTTCTATAAATTATCACAGAGCGTTCTAAACGAAACATTTTTTTGTAGATAATCGTATAAATACTTTGTGGCCGTCGAGTAGAAAGTTTGTTGTCAGTGTGATTTTGACAGTTTGGGAAGAAATATTCTTCTGAAATAGTCTACATATAAAAGGACCTAGGCAAAGATCGTTAGAAACGAAAGGCAAAATCACAGATTGACGAAATGTGACTTTGTATATAGAAAAAGCACTGTCTATTCTTCGTAGAAATAGAAAGCGTCGTGCTAAGCCTGCAGGTCTCTGATATAAAAGTCTAGTAGCTCATGTCCGGGATAAACCTAAGTCATATACAGAACAGGATACATTTTACGATTACAATGCTGTTTTGTAAAATCTCTTTACTGCAGTATATTAATTATTCATTTTAGTTCTCATGTTGAGTCGCGTGAAATTTCTTTTGTCAATAACAATGCCCGCTCTCATTACAAATTCATTCGAGAATCGACATTGTAAATTCTGAATTTTATATTTCAATAATTGTACAAACTGAAAATTATTTTCTATCATCTTTTGTGTGAAGTTTTATTCATAGGCACAATACAAGATATACCTACAAGGTACAGGCTCACAATGTGCATCTGTGCCTATACTATGCAGATAATATATACACTTAGTTATACAATTGCAAGAATAAGCGCGTAATGCCATAAGCTACATTTAAACAGACAATAACACTAACTTGACAGAGGTTGCTGTCCTTAGCCCTGACACATCGCTCGTGGTCAAGGCTTCGCCCTGTCACACGGCAAAACGAAAAGCGAAATATTGCTCTCGTATATTATTGTAATTAAATTATTAATAAATAATTACAACGGGCCTTGCAATTGCATAATCGGTTAAGAATTTCTTAATGTACACCTATTTTTTTTATTTACAGATTTAATATTCTAAAGAAAATTGTTTCAAGTACTGTCTCAATTGGTGTGCCTACTTGTTTAAGTCGAGAATACGTAAATTGTAATGGATACTCGATCTACTTTGTAATTAGATCTCAACGTGACAAAGCTATTGCAATTTATTAGTAAATGAATACGTTTTTTACAAAGTTCAGTGTCCTGGATTACACTTGTAAAAACAAAAGATTTTCACGCTTGACACCAACTAATAAAAACTCGTAGAAAGTATAGATCTGCAATCAAATCATTTGTTTGCGATACCATACGTTTCATCATTTGTAAATATCGTATGAATATCAGACTAATTATGTCTTAATTTTAATAGTGCATCGATTTCGAAATTAATTTTTATTTGACCATGAAATGAAATCGCAAAACAAATTATTGTTTCGTTTTGCTTCTTGACTACGAAGATCTTTCTTTGATCAATCAATATGAATTTCGAACACAGCTTTCATAAGGTTTTATTTTTTATTATATCTCATGCTAGTGATGTAACTGGGTTGCCAATAATCGACTATTAAAACTACACTTAAAGCAATGTACATAATAATATGGTGCCCTTTAACCATAAACGTTCAAGTGTGTCGCGTACCTTCTCGGCACGGAGGTTGGCGTCCTTGGCCTGCTGCTCGCACATGGCGGCGCGGTCAAGCGCGTTGTCCTTCTCCAGCTTCATCGCCTGCATCTTCTTTTTGATCGCGTCCATTTTGGCGGTTTGTGTTTGTTTACTCCTCTAGATGCAAAAGCTGTAACAAAACATTAAGGTGAAAATTTGTTTAACAGTATCACGAGGCACGTTTACCTAGGTAGGTACTCTTTGTTGTCCTTTCATCCGGGCTGTGGTTATAGGGCATTTGGCAGGCAGTATCTATGGCTTCCCCATAACACTGTTATATCTCACAATTTCTGGGCCAAATCTACTTCACAACCTTGATTCTTTCACGACTTTAGGTTCAACATAAATTACATAGAGCCTACATATTTCAACGCCCAACAATTGGAAAAAACAGTATTATGGCGACCTGACTTCGCACAATATTTCTGATTTATGCTATTCTTAAACGTAGACACGATTCTTTTTTTTACAAATTCAACGCAAGAACCACAGGCAGCGCGAGTTGTCGTGCTGCCATAAAAATAAACAACCTTCATTGGAACGTGTAAAAATCACGAAATAAGTCATGTTTTGCGACCTGCCTGCCTTGTGCCTCATGGAGGAAATTAAAAAGAAAAGGCATAAGTGCCAGTGTACCAGTGCTTATATGTCAATAAGTTAGTGAAACAGCTCTAGCTATTTATGGAACGGAGGGTGCATTGATCTTGAGTGCAGGGATTTACATATGGTTTAGTTTGTTTGTGTTGGTAGCGTTTCATTCTTGCTTTGGTGCTCGTAATTCTCAAAATGTTTTTAAAGATTTAAACCATTTTGTCTTCCATTCATTGTTTGGGATTTTGTTAATCCTTTACCAGAAGTATTTTACACAGGAACAATGACATTAAACGTGTTCTACATTTTATTAAAATGGTTATATTTCAGTGACTATGAAACAATATCTTTGACTAGAAAAAAGCTAAAACAATACTAGCAACTGAACTATTATAAATCCCATGTATAGACAACAAAGTAGCTAATTTGTATCCGTCACAAAAAGCTAAAAAGAAAACCAGTAACGACTGCACAGAGTTATTCCGATAAAGTGAAATAAGTGTACCTACCGATTATCGGAATGAGTTAACTAGTCATTTACTTTTTCTAGTCATTACAGCAGACAAAGGTTAAGAACCTTTGCTACTAATTATATTCCCGGTAACCGATGGAACGGTAATATTTCACGCCGATAAAAGAAAACCACGGGAGAACTGACAATTTAGTTTTTCACTGCGAAATATTTCCTTGAGAGAATGCATTTGTAGACGAATGAATTTTTATGGATGACATCCGATTATTGTTGGGCAGGTCACGAATTCAGTCACGTATTGTTAAATGCTGTACTAGCAAAAATGCGCCCTGTAATACATCGGAACGTGTGCTATCTATCATAATTGAATATCGAAAACATTCTTGCTACCTCCCGTTTTAGTCGAATCATAAGAATGTGCATTAAAGTCCATCCTTAATGCCAATTCTTGTTTTCCATTTTTGGGAAAGGTAGTATTTAAAATTCGAACAGCATCGTACACATGTACCATGTCCACGAGCAGGTGATTTTAAAAAAGTACCGATAGACCCCATTGTCTATGTGTTCCAAATCTTCTACGAGGTCATCGTTCTCCTTACATGGAATATTCCTCCTTATGGGATAATTCGGATTCAGTGAAACCAACGGTCTACTAACATGACAGTATTTTAACGATTATGAAACGTGTCTTGGTGTCTCAATTACTTAACTTGTAGAAACTAGTTGGACTTCTTTATTAGACCTTAGCAGCTCTAGACAGACAGAAGTGATACAAGAGTAGAGCCTAGAGAGAGTAGCCTTTTCAGAGCAGTGGACTCAACAAAAAAGAAAAGGTGGATAGAACCGTTAAGTTCAGCAAACAAGAATGAAAGCGTCTCCAAAGAATAAGCCAGATCGATTACATCCCAAATTCCATTATAACATATTCATAACGACAATAAACCGTACTCAAATAACATCCTTTGTTTTACTCATTCACACACCTAAATCAACATCATCTCAAAATCCTGCGCCGTGTATGATTCAAAAGAAAAGCATTTGCGCGTGAGTCACATTTCGCGATAAATTTCAAAGGGTCCAGTCAGCGGTCAATGGACCAGCGACATTAATGAAATTCTTTAGGCCACAAGCCAGTATAGGTAGGTAATCTTGTAGAATGATGGACCTTATTATCTCAAACCGGTACTTGCTACGATATTGGAATGGATAAAAGTGAGGAGCCGTAGCTATTGTTTGGAAACATATGTAATCAATATTTCTTTTGAATGAATTTAGACAAGACAATCTGCTTTTATTTCATGGCAAATGCCTTCATTGTCCTTATTCCAAGGCTCTATTGGCACGAGATTATGCACGTCCAGCATCGAAATTTGTTTATTGGTAAGTTCACAAATTAAAGTTTTCTTAGCAAGATTGATCAAATTCGACAAAGCAAATCAGATCTTGGTTGCTCTTAGATCAAATAGGATTTTAATGACTTTATTGCCAGATAACACATTGCTATTTAGTCCGAGATAATAACATCTATGAATACACAATATAATGTTGCAAAATACAATAAAAAAAATATTCCTTGAAACATTTATCGAACAAGTTGTCACGATACAGCGCACGCGCCGAACAAATAAACGCATTCTCGCCATATTTGCATTCTTTAGATAATGCAGACATTTATTTTGTTTCCTACATTATACACGTCGTAAGTTAATATTGTTTATGTATGTATTCACATTCCTTGCAAGCTCGTTCATGAACTCACACAGATAATGCAAAATTGAATGTGTTACATTATTTGAACACCTTTATTTTAAAGGGCAAGTACCTAATTGGTTTTGCCAGACCTAATAAACTTAACCGGAACTTTCAGACAAATGCGACTTTTTAATGTAATTCCTCGCAAGTAACCGGAAAACACAATACTATAAACGGCCTTACAAATGAATAAGATTAAGGATATATAGAAGCATGTCTTTGGTATCATTGAGCGATTATAATAATTAGGAATTCCAGTTTTTGATGCAAATATTTCATGAGGGATAACTACGTACCTACATCAGCGCACAACCGTAAGATCAGTGGAGGCAGGCCCTTGGCCAACATTGATAGGTACTGTAGGTTCATCTTCCTTTTCATCATCTGATATTGTGAACTAAATAAATTTATTTTAATTGAGAGATTTACATAGTCCCCAACTTATGGTGACAATAATTCCAATTCGTCATAACCTTGGCTTTCTTTACAATCGACTCGGTCTCAAGGCGGTCACCAATTTTCCGGTATTTCAAGTGTTTCAATGTTTATTGTAAAATTGTTGTCTTTAGGACGCCTTGCTTTTTATTAATGTTATGTATTGAAATCAATAATTCAATCAATAATAATATCTGAAGGTGTTGGTATCAAGAGGATATTTGAGAACCGATTTAAAAAGAACAAGAATCTATAAGATTAGATAGGTAGTCGAAAGGTAGTCTACGACATTTCAGAGTTCTAAGTACATACATTGTTAAAAGAGGAACGTCCGGTATGCGCTCTCTTTTCAAAAAATATATAGAGCACCAGCTGGCTAGAAATTTATATCTAGTCTAAATATAAATTAAAAAAAAAAGACGGGCTAGAAGTTTGACAGCGCGCGCGCATCCGCGCATGCTCGTTTGCCGCCCCCACATCCCGCGCTTCCACGCTATTGGTTGGCAACTGGCAACTTGCCAAAAGCGCGGGAAATCTTCAGCGTAGCCCGCTCCTATTGGTCAACCAAAAATGAAACCGAGCACCGCGATATTCAAAAATAGAAATGGAACATGATTACAAAACTGCTGGCATGTTAGGACACGTATCGTAGGTCGAAGTAAAAAGTATTTATACACTATAATTTTAGCAAAAATATTCGAAAGTAATCGCTAGGTTTTTAATCAAAAGTTCCGCATTAATAATTAATTATGTTTAAAAATATTTTATCTGAACGTTTAATCCCATCATAAAACGAGTTTAACAGCGTTAATCTTTAAAGAATTAGGAGCACATAATTGTAAATTACCGATAAATGCACCATAACATTGATAAGCACTGCACTACCACCCCACTTACCAGGACGGACAATCTTTTAAAGGACGAGGCAAGATCAATGCACCTTGGCTTTATAAAAAAAAAAACACTTGAATTTTTTTCACTTGGTACACTATGGGGCACTGACAGAATGTAGTCGTACTTACGTGTCGAGTCGACGCGTGCTGTGGTGCGACTGAGGAGAGTCGCGGGAGTTCTCGCGGTGTCGCCTTACCGCCGGCAAAGGAGATGAGACGCAGCCGTCTCACCCCGCTCCGAGAAAACAGCTCTTGGGGAAAAGCCTTCGAAAACTTAAATTTTCGAACATGATTAAAGGATGTTTCCAAGGACTTGCCCGATTTAAGTTAACAGGGTCATGCGATATGCATATAGGGATTAATTGACCTGTTTTAAGAAGATGCATTACGAATACTTCAGCGGTGGTTTCTAGATCTCAGAGGAGCCGGATGTTTTCAAGAAGTAAGGCCAGTATTGTATCTTGAGACCTGATTTTCGTAACATTAAACAGTTATCAATTAACTCAGAAGTTCCTCTCGATTTCTGCAGTAGGAATGCCAAACAGACATGCGGAATAAGAAAACAAATATTGACATATCCCTAATTTGCTATATTGTAACGTTCATTTAAGTCGAATGTTGATAAATAAGGTGTCATTTGGTGAGAATCATTTTGTGGGATCGCTAAACATTGTTATTCTTCATTTTCACGAGTTTGTGGCCGAAGTCTTGAGATTTCTAATAAACATGTTGCTATCCTACGTAGTAAAAAGTGGGATATCTACCATCATGATTGGCATTTAACAATACGGATTTCAAGAAAAACGACTGGGAAATGTCGAAAAAGATCAAAAACAAAATATTTTATTTTCTATAAACCTACATGGGCACTTATGAAACATCAGAAGCTAGTTTCACGTTTCCTATTGGTTTTCCTATGGAAAAGAGCCGGTAAGAAACTCCACGGTTACTGTTTTAACAATAATTGGCTTTTACATATTTTTCAAATTACAATGATAATAGGTATGGCAGGATAGTGTAGACCTGTCAACAAGTACCAGGTATTTCATGTGTAGAAAGAATGTGGGGAAAACAGGTGTCTCCTTTTTTTTTAAATTTAGGATATAAGCACGTTAGTAGGTACAGGGAGGCGAAAACAACTAATATTTAGTTTGGAATCGTCTTTGACGAAGGTGCGATAACACTTTTGTCAGCGGTAAAAAATGTTAGAACCAGCAAGTTTACCTTAGTAGCTGCATTGGGAGTGATTTTACCGGATTTTATTGGCACTCCTATGGCCTATGGGTTACACGCAGCTCAGGAAACCTGTACCTAAGCCTTCAGAGATATTGGGCACGCCACGATTGCGGCGGTAATTCGTGTTTGAGTTGTGGATTGAGAGGCGCCACAGCGTCCTCACCTTCCGCCTGACGCAGGTCCTCACCGGACACGGGTGTTTCGGGAGGTTCCTGTTTCGCATAAGGCGGTAGGAACCGCTCGGATGTTTCCACTGCGAAGATCGCCCTGAGGACACGGTGGAGCATACGGTGGAGGTCTGCCCGGCTTGGGCGGGGCAACGCCGTGTCCTCGTGGAGGCGATCGGCGGCAGCGATCTCTCGCGTCCGGCCCGGTCCAGGCCATGGTACGGAGCGAGAGTGCATGGTAAGCCGTCGCCTCCTTCTGCGAAGCAGTAATGCTCGCGAAGAGGGAGGCGGCGCACGTGAGAGAGAGGCCGTACATGCGCCCTCACGGCCTTAGTCGCCGCAGGAGACGCCCTGGGCGTCGGGAATCCCAGGCTGATTCCCGGCCATCGTAGGCGCGGTGTTTGCAGACGGTGAGTAATGGGTAGCTCGCTGTCTGGTCAGGACCAAGCCCAGGTCAACAGCACGTTGTGTTCCACGCGCGCCTCAAAGAGATGTCAGCACCAACTGGTGGGGTCCGCAAGGGCAGACGCCTGCCAGGGGTGCGGGTTGTTCGAAAGAGATACCGTCGCCCCTGGCACACAGGCAACTGAGGGAACACGGCTGAATTTTAGTCAGTAAAAGTCTAACACGTCCTCCTGTTCCACCCAGAGGTATTCCAGGAACAACATTTTAATTGTATGTATGTATTTATTGGGACCATTATGTAATTTTGCTTACAGTTTTGTGGCCTTGGGCCAATTCAAAATTGAATTTATAATTATATAAACAATATGATGTTGTGGCACATTAGGTGAGTTCACGTTTATGGTATACGTGAACTCACCTAATGTGCCATTGATAAACGGTACCTATTTAGGTACCTACTTAATATGTGCAGTCCCTGGTAATGGTTCCTACGTAGTATTAACGTTAATTGTAACCACAACAATACCTTGGTCCAAATTCGTCATGCCGTGAACTCATGAACTGATAACATCCTAACAATAACCCGAATTCTTTGAATACGTTTTTCATTGAAGTTAATTTATTAATTAAGCTATAGCTCTTCTTTAAAACTGTTTCAGTAAAAGATTTTCTGTAAACTGAAGACCGAGTGAAAATGCAGAAGAAAATCATAGTGTTGTAGGTATAGGGTATTTTTTGAAAAACTTAAATACACTAATATGTAAAATACACTAATATGTAATTCAAGGATAGCTTTAATTTTTGAAGTGTTACGAGTCTTTTAATTTGGAGTATACTTATGTCTACTGCTTTTTTTTTTCAATGTAGCTGAGCCTTGTATGAAATTTAGAACATATTTATTTGACAACTAACAAATAAGCTACTGCAACTAAAATAAAATAAAAATCCAAGTAATTTAACGACGTTCGAAAATTATGAAGAAACCACGTCGATGATAATTAATTTCGACATAATTCATCGTATGTCGATGAGTCAACGTGTGCGTGCCATTTTATGTAAACTGTTGACCCAGATGGCTTGAAAGAGTGTTACATAGCTCACCGTAGATCACAGTACCACAATTAATTGACCTTCGCTATGGTCATAGGCTGTAACTGGCTTATCTACACATCGGACACCATTATTGTCCAAATCGGTTTGTTTTGTTTGTGGTTTGGTGAGGTAAATTTTTGGAGGTCTTTAAATACTTTACAGTTCGTTACCTTAAAGCGTTGAGTTCGGGGACCTATATAAACTTGCATTGGGGACACATTCATAGAAAGGTGCAACGCATAACGCATTGTCAGCCTATAAAGTTTCGACTGCTGGGACACAGGCCAGGAAGCCAGGAAGCCAGGAGGCCGCGTATTGGATGTCACATGTCTTCCAATTTTTGGTTCTAGGACCTGCTGTTGTCCTCATGATGTTTTCCTGCACCGTTTTGAGAGCATTGGGGATGAAATTAAACACAAAAAGTGCCTGTGTTCGAACTTACGACATAGAACTCGTAAGTCGGGGCTAATACCACTGGGCCATCACTGCTCCAGATGTTTCCGGTTAGTTTTAAAGGTTTTGTTGGTGTTACAAAATTAAAGCAGTAGGTACCTAGGCGTTAGAAAGGGTTGTTTTATTAAATCGCTAGATTTTTTTCCTAAAAGTTTAAATAAACGGGATTCCTACCTACTTTGGTGCCGCTTGTGACGGAATAGGTCCTACTATTAGATGGTCACATCAAAAAGTTTGGCTTAAGGTCGATCCCTAGATAGGCCTCGCCATACATTTTTCAGGGGTTGTAATCTCCGTAAATAAACGGTTTCTGCAGAATAAAAGCAAGTATAATGAGACTTTATAATGTATTATGTTCGCCAAACGCCAAAATTTTATAAAAAAAACAGTATTTCTAGGAGAATTAGACCCAATAAAAAACGAAAAATCTTTACATGTGTGAGTGACCTGAATCGCGCCATCTAACAGAAATTTAAAGAACCACCGAGAAAGAGCTATTTGCTGTTGTGTTACGAGTTTACGTTCGGTAAACATTTATAATAGATGGCGCTGTTCGAAAATTCGAACGATTCGATGCAACGCTCCAGTCAGTCCATGCGTGATTGTCTTGACAACTTGCGAATCGTTTCCAAAATTGTGTTTCTAGAAAGTTAGCGCCGGCGCGCGGGTTTGCCCGCGGGTTTTACATTTTATGATTGTTAAAATGTTTTTTATTAGGGAATGAGAAAGAATGCTAGAAAGTGAAAAAAAATATCTGCGATCTGCATTTGGTTCACACAGATACAATACTAATGTACCTAATTATTGTAATATCTACTTTAAATATAAAGTACCTAAAGATTTAAAAATCTTTCTACTGTATGTAAGTAGGTACTGATAATACATTTTCTGACACGGTTAGGTACTAATTCATTGGTTTGGGTTGAATAAAATCAGAGAATAGAAGTTCATGTAAACTTAGGGTATACCTAAATCAGGCGATCAGCGTAGGCAAATTTACCTATTTTTTTTCTAATTACCTACCTACGCAATGGTGACACGTAGGTACTACTTACATCTATTGATTGAATCATATTTAATTTATGTGAAACCAGCAAGATAAGTGAATACACAGACAAACCACATTGATTTTTCATAACAATTGCACATTTTAGTATTATTAGCACACGTCAAAGTGCGTCGAAATAAATTGGTCTTGCCATCTAAGAAGTTTACCAAGAAAAAGGGGAAATAAAACATAGGGCAGTATTTTAGTAGTAAGTTGTAGGATGTTCTGATATTTAAAACGATGAATGATATAGGTACAGCAGTGGTGGCTCTGACTTACAAGTCAGAGCCACCACTGCTGTACATCATTCATTTAAGGTTTCAGGGTTTTTAACTGTCAGCGAAATGACGTTCTCAAAATGGTAGCTGTAGTTCCAATTTCGCTCGTCTGAACAGCTAAGTAAGTAGTAAGCACCATTCAGGTTTAGAATTGGTGACTGAGGCTACTACTGAGAACCATTCATACGAGTGCCATCCGTGAAAGAGTTTTTATTTAAAAGTGAAGTGTTTTTGTGTTTTATTGACGGTAAGTGTTATTTTTATGTACAAAGGATGCTTTTCTGCTTGAAGGTGATACAGAGTTATATTATAATAGTAATTACCCTTAAAACTTTAAAAAGTGTAAGATTTAGAAGAGGAAATACAAAATCAAACGTTAGCAACACTCGTTGATTGTCATCACATCACATACCTACCTACTCTAAATTTCAAATATTTCCCCCTAATAGGGACGTCAATTCTCTCTAAAAACTCACTTTGCCTGTCCCAGAGGGAGGGACGAAAGGAACCAAAAAAAACTCTCTGAAAAAGATCCGTTACTGAATTGATTCGAAAGGAAATATGAAAAATCGATTCACAAATAAAGAAATGATTTTCCAAAAATCAATCATTCGTTTTCGATGAAATTTGCAATGTAGGGGTTTACGGGGTGTACGTTACCCTAGCAAGAAAGTGTCTCCTATAGTTATATGAGTGGAACGTATAGTTGGTGCCTAATCTGCTGTAAATGTGCCCCTACATAAAAAATTGGTGCCCCTTGTCGTTTTGAAAAAAAAAACCGAAAAAACGATTCCTGGTCTCATATCTGGAAAAAATCCGTATTTTTACGCAAAAGGATTTGCACTGGATATGCTTCGTAATTTTCCCGCAACCACAATTCTTAACAATTCAAACAAACAAAAACTGATGTTCTAGGGTGAAATATCGATTCCCTGTATCGATTCAGTACTAGATATCGATTTGAAAAAACGTTTTTATTTGTTCCAAAAAATCGATTCTTTGCTCAATCGATCTCAGATTGACATCTCTATTTGGTCTGTTTTCATGTTCTGTCAGTTGTTACTTGTTTTGCAAATTTTCACACACAGCTTGACAGCATGACAGCTTGATTGATGGTGACAAATGGTGGTGTTATTTCTGACTAATACAAATTTCTTGAAGCATTTCATAATTACGATACTTTTGCTGTTGTGTTTAATTATTCTTTTTGATTACAGATTGAATTGCATCTCTGCCTAAGATGAATCCGACTAATAAACTTGCCTATATACGACATATGTATTCAGGGCCGCGAAAATCACGGAAAAAAGTGCAAGCAACATTGAAAAGACATCATGGAAATTCTTCTAATGATTTTTAGTGAGTAAATCAGATTCCCATAAGATTTCGAATCAGATTTACGTGAATGTACCTATGAGTGTATTTGATACTCGTTGGCCCGTGATGTAATGTCTTCGTTTGCCGTTGGTTTGCCGTTGGTTTGCCGCCATTTCTTCTGTAGACCCTTGTCTGTTACGATACCTCCAGGAGATTTATGACAATTGTTTATCTATTGTGTCTCGTCGATAACAGTAGGAAAAAAAGAAACGGCTAGCTCGATAAGGTTAGTTTCAAGTAGTGTATTGAGCAAGTTTTATCAAATTGCAGCCGGCTGGAAGCATGGCGTAACAAGAAAAAAAAAGTAGTGGAAGAAACCGCGGACTGCCCTGCTGTGTTTAGGTAGGTACAGACATATCAATATTTTTCTGTCTCTCAACATTGTTTTTAATAACTGTACCTATTTCATTTATTTATTTTTTATTTCAGTCCAAATACAACTCAAGATCATGATCAGCTATCCAACCCTTCCACAGCTCAAGATACGCCCAAAACGTATTCACGTGGTATACCACAAATTCGTTACGAAGCCATAGCCTGCAGCTCTAGCTCTAATAGAGTTGAATCTGTTACAGAGCAAGTAGAGACTGCTGATTTTAATTGGCCGCAACCCGATCCACAGACTGAAGCTTATCAACTAAATGTGGAAAGAACATCAATTAGTTATGAACAAAAAGCATAATTATTATTATCAAGTAAGTAACAAAGATCATTATTTCTTGGTTCATGTATGTATAAATATAATGTATTTCTTGGATTGTTTCTCAGCTATTATTATTTTGATTCTAGGTCCAGGGTCAATTGCGAATTACCAAAATGAGTAAATGTTACTTCATTTGCTTTATATCTGTCACCCAACCATTGACTGTCATAGAAGTTAACCGGGATGAGGAATTTATCAATGCTATGATGCCGAAGTTGGTAACATTTTTCAAAACATGTGTACTGCCGGAAATTATTTTGAGACGAGTTGAGAAAAATGCTAAATGTCTAGACATCAAGGAATTAAAAGGTATGAAAAATATAAGTCTTACTCATTTCCTAACTTATTCCTCAGGTTTCTGAGGTGTGGGTTCAGTAAGAATAGTCTAACAAAACTGTGTAAATTCATTTGTTGCAGCGAAAACTGTGTCTTCCAGCAATTGATTCAGATCGCACGGAAATGATATAAATGGAAGTAAAAAGTGACAAGCAGAAGATTGATACTGCGCGGCGACGGCGGCGCAGCAAAAAGTAGCGTGTAGAAGAGAAGATATTTTATTATAGTATTTTTTATGTATCTTTGTATGGTGGTACGAGTCGATGGTTCGAATCCAAGCCGACACTTTGCTTTGTGTAAATTATTTCATCACCACTGTTCAGAGGAGGCCTGAGTCTCAGCAGTGGGAACGTTATAGACTAATTATTATGCTATTTTTGTACGTAGTGATGTATAGTTTATGTTATTTGTTAGTTTATAAGATTTTTCTGTGTACATATGTTTCACTCATGTATTTAGGTACCAGCCAAACAATTCAATTGTAAAAGAATATTTATTGTTCAAAGTTGTATAATAAGTGGGTATTCTTGAAACATAAATGTTATGGTTAGCTAGCAACCACTTGTGTGTTGTTGTGTAAGATACTTACACTTACGTGTGATGTTACATAAATTGTAATCTACGTACATAATTCTTTCTAATACTAAATACAGAATCATAATTGTAAATATCAAAATATTGAAAAAAGTATGTTATCTTTGTGTGGTGGTACGAGTCGATGGTTCGAATCCAACCAGAAAATATTTAGGTAAATGCAGTGAGAGTAAATAAAACGATATTTGTATGAAAATATTAACCATAGATAAATATTATTAATTTATAGTAAGATACAATAAAACGCTTTACAATTGAATACATAATCTTTTATTTATTTAGTAGTAGGTACTATTTAGGTTCAGTCACATTACAACAACCTATACAGGTACAATATACCTTTATTACCCAAAATAATTTATCTGAATAATTTGTTATGGTGAAAAGGTATCTGATATCGAGCCTAGAAACAAAAGTATGCATATCCCAATAATTATATTATTAAGAAATAGACTGGAACATAACAATCCTCTAGTAATTTAAAGTATGCTTAATTAGTAAATTAATATTTGTTTTCAGTTTTTGCTATATTGTAAGGATATTCATCTTATAAATAATTTGGTCCTCTTTCTTTAAATTAACGCCATCTGGACATTTTAATTTCCAACCATGTTTGAATAAAACGACATCTAGTGGAGTCGGAAGTTACTACTATTTACTTTGCATGTGTGTGTAAAGAGTAAATTCACGCGGCTAAATCATTATTATGTTCTAATCTTTGTATGATACCAGTTAACAAGCACAGTGATGATCTAAAAAAATCAAGTTAATGCCCTAGGTTTCGCTAAGAATAAAGTTGTTTATTAAAAATTTCTATGATAGGTGTAAAAATTGAAAATGTTCGAAATTGTGGATGTGTCGCCATCTAGCGACAAAATGGCAGTGAGAGCAATTAGGGTTTCACCTTAAGGTGAAATCCTAATTGCGTTAAACCTAGGGCATTAACTTGATTTTTTTAGATCATCACTGTGCTTGTTAACTGGTATCATACAAAGATTAGAACATAATAATGATTTAGCCGCGTGAATTTACTCTTTACACACACATGCAAAGTAAATAGTAGTAACTTCCGACTCCACTAGATGTCGTTTTATTCAAACATGGTTGGAAATTAAAATGTCCAGATGGCGTTAATATAAAGAAAGAGGACCAAATTATTTTTAAGATGAATATCCTTACATTATAGCAAAAACCGAAAACAAATATTAATTTACTAATTGAGCATACTTTAAATTACTAGAGGATTGTTATGTTCCAATCTACTTCTTAATAATATAATTATTGGGATATGCATACTTTTGTTTCTAGGCTCGTTATCAGATACCTTTTCACCATAACAAATTATTTTGGGTAATAAAGGTATATTGTACCTATATAGGTTGTTGTAATGTGACTGAACCTAAATAGTACCTAACGTGTAAATAAATTGTGACCTATACTAAATAAATAAAAGATTATGTATTCAATTGTAAAGCGTTTTATTGTATCTTACTATAAATCAATAATATTTATCTATGGTTAATATTTTCATACAAATATCGTTTTATTTACTCTCACTGCATTTACCTAAATATTTTCTGGTTGGATTCAAACCATCGACTCGTACCACCACACAAAGATAACATACTTTTTTCAATATTATGATATTTACAATTATGATTCTGAATTTAGTATTAGAAAGAATTATGTACGTAGATTACAATTTATGTAACATCACACGTAAGTGTAAGTATCTTACACAACAACACACAAGTGGTTGCTAGCTAACCATAACATTTATGTTTCAAGAATACCCACTTATTATACAACTTTGAACAATAAATATTCTTTTACAATTGAATTGTTTGGCTGGTACCTAAATACATGAGTGAAACATATGTACACAGAAAAATCTTATAAACTAACAAATAACATAAACTATACATCGCTACGTACAAAAATAGCATAATAATTAGTCTATAATGTTCCCACTGCTGAGACTCAGGCCTCCTCTGAACAGTGGTGATGAAATAATTTACACAAAGCAAAGTGTCGGCTTGGATTCGAACCATCGACCACCATACAAAGATACATAAAAAATACTATAATAAAATATCTTCTCTTCTACATGCTACTTTTTGCTGCGCCGCCGTCGCCGCGCAGTATCAATCTTCTGCTTGTCACTTTTTACTTCCATTTATATCATTTCCGTGCGATCTGAATCAATTGCTGGGAGACACAGTTTTCGCTGCAACAAATGAATTTACAGTTTTGTTAGACTATTCTTACTGAACCCACACCTCAGAAACCTGAGGAATAAGTTAGGAAATGAGTAAGACTTATATTTTTCATACCTTTTAATTCCTTGATGTCTAGACATTTAGCATTTTTCTCAACTCGTCTCAAAATAATTTCCGGCAGTACACATGTTTTGAAAAATGTTACCAACTTCGGCATCATAGCGTTGATAAATTCCTCATCCCGGTTAACTTCTATGACAGTCAATGGTTGGGTGACAGATATAAAGCAAATGAAGTAACATTTACTCATTTTGGTAATTCGCAATTGACCCTGGACCTAGAATCAAAATAATAATAGCTGAGAAACAATCCAAGAAATACATTATATTTATACATACATGAACCAAGAAATAATGATCTTTGTTACTTACTTGATAATAATAATTATGCTTTTTGTTCATAACTAATTGATGTTCTTTCCACAGTTAGTTGATAAGCTTCAGTCTGTGGATCGGGTTGCGGCCAATTAAAATCAGCAGTCTCTACTTGCTCTGTAACAGATTCAACTCTATTAGAGCTAGAGCTGCAGGCTATGGCTTCGTAACGAATTTGTGGTATACCACGTGAATACGTTTTGGGCGTATCTTGAGCTGTGGAAGGGTTGGATAGCTGATCATGATCTTGAGTTGTATTTGGACTGAAATAAAAAATAAATAACTGAAATAGGTACAGTTATTAAAAACAATGTTGAGAGACAGAAAAATATTGATATGTCTGTACCTACCTAAACACAACAGGGCAGTCCGCGGTTTCTTCCACTACTTTTTTTTTCTTGTTACGCCATGCTTCCAGCCGGCTGCAATTTGATAAAACTTGCTCAATACACTACTTGAAACTAACCTTATCGAGCTAGCCGTTTCTTTTTTTCCTACTGTTATCGACGAGACACAATAGATAAACAATTGTCATAAATCTCCTGGAGGTATCGTAACAGACAAGGGTCTACAGAAGAAATGGCGGCAAACCAACGGCAAACGAAGACATTACATCACGGGCCAACGAGTATCAAATACACTCATAGGTACATTCACGTAAATCTGATTCGAAATCTTATGGGAATCTGATTTACTCACTAAAAATCATTAGAAGAATTTCCATGATGTCTTTTCAATGTTGCTTGCACTTTTTTGAGTGATTTTCGCGGCCCTGAATACATATGTCGTATATAGGCAAGTTTATTAGTCGGATTCATCTTAGGCAGAGATGCAATTCAATCTGTAATCAAAAAGAATAATTAAACACAACAGCAAAAGTATCGTAATTATGAAATGCTTCAAGAAATTTGTATTAGTCAGAAATAACACCACCATTTGTCACCATCAATCAAGCTGTCATGCTGTCAAGCTGTGTGTGAAAATTTGCAAAACAAGTAACAACTAGAGGTGAGACAAAAATCACGTCACGACCAAAAAAACGTTGCTATCTCTCTTCTCAAATGATCACTGCGACTTGTCATGAAACAATATCGTGACAAAATCACTTAGGTCTGTCACATAGGTCTGTATGAGTGGAAATAAGCACTCAGCTCTTTGTCACTATAGTCACCCCGTTCACTCATTTAACAAAAGTCACAACACGAATAGTAGTCACGACTCACGACGCGAAACGAAATTTGCCGAGAAAGAGCGGGATGCGAATGCGCTCTTTGACTGCGACAGCGACAGCGATTGATTCCTTGTTTCTGTTACTTTCACACACGCATGGCTTCGGCATAGCTAGGTTTATAGACCTATTTACTGTCAGTTATAAAAGGCGTTTAAACAATTTGTTCATTTGAAAATAGCCAAGTTAAATTATACGAGTAGGTAATTAATAAGTTTTCTGTCGATATGCTGATATTATTACGCAAACGAAACATTTCTTTTGTATAATGTTACGTAAACTTATTTTTACTGTAATTTTAAGGAAATTTTAGTTGTTACTCTAACTTATAATAAAATACCTAATAGAATTTAAAAAAAAATATTGATTAAATAAACCGAAACATGCCACACAATCCTCGGGTGACAGTCCTAAGCCTGTAAAAACTGTGAAGGTTGTTTGGGATCAGCTATCGAATCTATATTCTGCAACAACAGTAGCGGTTACACGTGAGTGATTTTAGTAAAATCACACATGTGACAAAGTCACAGTGATATTTCACTGTGATTTTTTTGTAACTGGAACGACAATCACAGTGACAGGAAAATCACGCTTTTGACCATCTCTAGTAACAACTGACAGAACATGACCAAATAGAGATGTCAATCTGAGATCGATTGAGCAAAGAATCGATTTTTTGGAACAAATAAAAACGTTTTTTCAAATCGATATCTAGTACTGAATCGATACAGGGAATCGATATTTCACCCTAGAACATCAGTTTTTGTTTGTTTGAATTGTTAAGAATTGTGGTTGCGGGAAAATTACGAAGCATATCCAGTGCAAATCCTTTTGCGTAAAAATACGGATTTTTTCCAGATATGAGACCAGGAATCGTTTTTTCGGTTTTTTTTTTTCAAAACGACAAGGGGCTCCAATTTTTTATGTAGGGGCACATTTACAGCAGATTAGGCACCAACTATACGTTCCACTCATATAACTATAGGAGACACTTTCTTGCTAGGGTAACGTACAGACGCCAGCACATCAAGCTACCCCAATCTGTCAAATTTCTTTGATAGATTTTCAGCTTTATAACTTATGTTTAAGGTTCATGTTCAATTGGGAAAATTTGACAGTTTGGGGTAGCTTGATGTGCTGGCGTCTGTACACCCCGTAAACCCCTACATTGCGAATTTCATCGAAAACGAATGATTGATTTTTGGAAAATCATTTCTTTATTTGTGAATCGATTTTTCATATTTCCTTTCGAATCAATTCAGTAACGGATCTTTTTCAGAGAGTTTTTTTTGGTTCCTTTCGTCCCTCCCTCTGGGACAGGCAAAGTGAGTTTTTAGAGAGAATTGACGTCCCTATTAGGGGGAAATATTTGAAATTTAGAGTAGGTAGGTATGTGATGTGATGACAATCAACGAGTGTTGCTAACGTTTGATTTTGTATTTCCTCTTCTAAATCTTACACTTTTTAAAGTTTTAAGGGTAATTACTATTACAATATAACTCTGTATCACCTTCAAGCAGAAAAGCATCCTTTGTACATAAAAATAACACTTACCGTCAATAAAACACAAAAACACTTCACTTTTAAATAAAAACTCTTTCACGGATGGCACTCGTATGAATGGTTCTCAGTAGTAGCCCCAGTCACCAATTCTAAACCTGAATGGTGCTTACTACTTACTTAGCTGTTCAGACGAGCGAAATTGGAACTACAGCTACCATTTTGAGAACGTCATTTCGCTGACAGTTAAAAACCCTGAAACCTTAAATGAATGATGTACAGCAGTGGTGGCTCTGACTTGTAAGTCAGAGCCACCACTGCTGTACCTATATCATTCATCGTTTTAAATATCAGAACATCCTACAACTTACTACTAAAATACTGCCCTATGTTTTATTTCCCCTTTTTCTTGGTAAACTTCTTAGATGGCAAGACCAATTTATTTCGACGCACTTTGACGTGTGCTAATAATACTAAAATGTGCAATTGTTATGAAAAATCAATGTGGTTTGTCTGTGTATTCACTTATCTTGCTGGTTTCACATAAATTAAATATGATTCAATCAATAGATGTAAGTAGTACCTACGTGTCACCATTGCGTAGGTAGGTAATTAGAAAAAAAATAGGTAAATTTGCCTACGCTGATCGCCTGATTTAGGTATACCCTAAGTTTACATGAACTTCTATTCTCTGATTTTATTCAACCCAAACCAATGAATTAGTACCTAACCGTGTCAGAAAATGTATTATCAGTACCTACTTACATACAGTAGAAAGATTTTTAAATCTTTAGGTACTTTATATTTAAAGTAGATATTACAATAATTAGGTACATTAGTATTGTATCTGTGTGAACCAAATGCAGATCGCAGATATTTTTTTTCACTTTCTAGCATTCTTTCTCATTCCCTAATAAAAAACATTTTAACAATCATAAAATGTAAAACCCGCGGGCAAACCCGCGCGCCGGCGCTAACTTTCTAGAAACACAATTTTGGAAACGATTCGCAAGTTGTCAAGACAATCACGCATGGACTGACTGGAGCGTTGCATCGAATCGTTCGAATTTTCGAACAGCGCCATCTATTATAAATGTTTACCGAACGTAAACTCGTAACACAACAGCAAATAGCTCTTTCTCGGTGGTTCTTTAAATTTCTGTTAGATGGCGCGATTCAGGTCACTCACACATGTAAAGATTTTTCGTTTTTTATTGGGTCTAATTCTCCTAGAAATACTGTTTTTTTTATAAAATTTTGGCGTTTGGCGAACATAATACATTATAAAGTCTCATTATACTTGCTTTTATTCTGCAGAAACCGTTTATTTACGGAGATTACAACCCCTGAAAAATGTATGGCGAGGCCTATCTAGGCATCGACCTTAAGCCTACGAACGTCAGTTCAGGATTTCAAGGAAAAACTGCATCACGCGTTTAATATAGAATAACTAACAAGATATTTATAGGAGCTTTGTGACGTCATGAATTCATGATTCTACTGTGAGTTAGCATTTTTTTCTGTATTGAAAAAACCTAGGCTGATTCCAATTTACCAAGAAGATCAATCTTAATGCAGACTAATATGCGTGTGCATATTGCTACGTAAATGATTAAACTGTATGCCCTAGTGAAGTAGTGAGATAGGAGGTATACTATAAAAAATGTACCAATTCAAATGTTAAAACAAGAAACTGACAGACTTGATAAGTGCTATTATTCAATTAATGTTTTTTTTTAAACGACACTACACTAGATTTAGATATAGATTTAGAGTTTATTATTTTTATTTATTTATTCATTTTTATTACTTTTCAATGTATGAATGCCTAATTTGGTCGATTATACAGGGGTCACAAGTTCTGTAACTACTTTTATTTTATGTACCTAATTTCTAAGCAAATAAAGGATTACGATTTACATATTATGTAACTATTAAATTGTGCCCAGTGGTCGAAATTCGACCATAATTAATTTAAATTTTAAATTGAGATTATATAAAAATATTAGCTTTCTGCACTCCTTATCCGTATAAATTTTCATAATCCGCCGTCCGCGTAATTTTCGTAAAAAGGGGTACTTAGGTACCTACAAAGTTTTTGCTTCACATAATAGATAAGGGAGTCAACGTAAACTTTGCAAGATTATACAAACTAGAGAGAGGCCCGAGCGACCTTATGGAGTCTTAATTGAGTTAAATAAAATAATGTTCGGTATGTACTTTTAAATGGTAGTGTTTACTTTATTTTCCATTATCAACAGCTCCATTAAACGAAGAACCAGTTAGTAAGTAGGCTATCGCTCAGGCTAGTCACTGAGGAGTAAGCAGTTGGCTCGACAAGAGCACATGTGCGCCAACGCGACCCGACACCGGCTACACTGTTATTGGGTCTAGGTTGCTATTTAGAGATAGTCAACTTGTTTCTTTCATGGGCCGCATAGGTACGAGCAAATAAATGCTAGGTACGTGATATGCTCTACTAAAGAAAAACTGAGGACTTAGTGTGAGTTTCTTTTAACTATCTCGATCAAACGCTTCGAACGCGTTTGGCGCTCCGATTGGCCCTGGATTGGTGTCGGACCAATCGGAGCGCCGAACACGCTCGATGCGTTTGATCGAAATGGTTAACAGAAACTCACACTTGGGCCACTGGAAGGCGAAAAATCGGGATGAATCAGTCTGTTAACACAGGAGAGGATGTTAGCTGCCTCGTGCGTTCTTAAAAAAACCATATTGCAAGCCTTTTATCATAGCGGTATGATGGCTTGCAGTCAGTTCTTTTATTACCATTAACGCCATTATAGCCACTTACTGCAGAGCATGGGGCCATCGTCGTTAAGGGTAAGAAAAGACTCCACCGTTGGGCAATGCGATAAAAAGGATTTGGTTAGAACCAACACTTCTATTTTAGACAAAAATTTGCGTCGTCAGTACGAGTTGTCAACCTACTAAAAATAATACTTGCTCTTTGAAATTTTCACTAATATTCTTAATACAGGCTATTTCATAGCCTAGCAAGGAGAACAGCACGTCACCCACTTGATTGCCAGATATCTAATACTACCTACTTTGTAAAAACTGATACATGTACTACAATCTGTTTATATAAAAGAAAGCAAAGCGACCCGCAAGTTGCGAACCTCTATTATTGATTCATAAGCTACCGCTTTTTCTATCGATTCTACAAGGTTATAGTTATCAGCTCGCTGTAGACATCCTATTTATATTCAGGGCCCTTTAAATTAAACATCGCACCTATAACTATGTATATCCAAACGCAGAAAAGTAAAAGTCAAGAACCAAATAGTTTGTCTAGCTAGACTAAAGGTCAAATAAAAATGAAGAGGGTCGAAGTAGAGCAACGACAGCATCGGCAGATGGTATCTTCTGACAGTTATGGCCCGTTTGAATTAGAACATCCCTTTTATAGAAAAGTAGAATCATGTTCTAGCCACTTCTTACCAGATCCAGAGGACGACATACGGATGAACTTAAAACACAAGACTATCAAGAATCAACCTACCGTAGGTCCTAGGCAGTATGGGCACTTACACACACACATAACATCACGCCTGTTTTAACCAAAAAGTTAGGCAGAACTGTTTCGCCTTGAGGGACACTAAACGCCCACAGACGTAATTACAATAAAACTTATATCGTGTCTCGTTCAGTGTCATTCAATAACCGAAGTCCCATGTAATAGCCCCTCTGTTACATGGAAATTTATTATATTGATAAATGAAATAATAAATGATAAATTTTATTTCTCTAATTAGGTTTGTACAAACACTTTTACACCTCCATCATATTTTTTGAACTAGATGAGGTCGGCGTTTCCTACCTGAATACTCTGAGAAGAAAGGCCGAAACACACTCAAAGGTCGAAGTCTCTTTTAAAGTCCAAACATAATCATGGTCAGATCATATGAAGACCATGTAGATTGGTGTCTGAAATGGTATTTTGAGGAAAGAACTACACAGATTGAGTTGTCCCGCCCAGTCAGTGCACGCATTTGTCACTAATCGAACAGCTCAACTCAGAACTTTAGGAGCTCAACGATTCGACGAAAAAATACCAAAGAAAGGACATTTGGGTAGGCCGCATAAATTACTCACTAAAAGTACACTGGTGTAGGTACCTGACATATTATTTTTCCATGGTAGAGATATTAATCTGTAAGACGTCATATGAGCTGTGCCGTTGTGACCTACTACAACTTACCTATGGCCTAAAGCGACATGCAACATCTGTATAAATATACGAAATATTCCATTACATCAATATTAATTTTCTTTTGAGGTGAGTTTATGCAATGCAGAAATAAATTAACGGCTTGCAGCTGATATTTGTGTGCGTACGAAATATGCAAACATTTTTGCATAACTTTATGAGTTCATCTAAAGATGCAATCAATAAGAATCCCCTGCTGAATCAATAGAAAGGAGAAACGTGGTTTATTAGTTACAGAAACACGCGCTTAGAGAGGAATTAATCACTACATAATATAAAACAAAGTCGCTTTTTCTGTCCCCATATCCCTATGTATGCTTAAATCTTTAAAACAACGCAACGGATTTTGATGCGGGTTTTTTTAATAGATAGAGTGATTCAAGAGGAAGGTCTATATGTATAATACATCGACATCCACGCGGGCGAAGCCGCTGGCAAAAGCTAGTCTACTAGCTTTTGCCAGCGGCTTCGCTTGTATACTCTAGTATAAAATGAAAACATAAAATGTAAAATGGAATTACCTACGTTGGCAGGTACACGTTCCTACCTGTGACAAAAAGACTACCACTAAGCATAATGCTATGCTGTGGCGGGAACCATAGCACTACGCTGACTAAATTCATAGTTCCACTGTAATCTGAGTATATGGGCTTTGTCCCCGATGGAAAAATAAAGTAGTGTTGTACAAATAACACCAGTACTAGCACTTGGTGTTGATTCATGTCTATTGATTCATGTTCTCCTGGGGTTGGGCCCCAGGAGAAAAAGGTGTAGCACTAGAAAGTCAATTAATGCCTACCTATTTTTAAACTGTAACCTACTCAGTCAACCTGCCAGACCACGACCACCCCCTGCCAGTCAGTCATCATTTCGTGTACAATAGTTGTATTTCTATGTAATAAAAATATAAAAATATGTATGTTTAGGTTAAGGGGCTTGTGGCTAAGTAACAACAGCTGCACGGGACGATCGATCAGGTTAAGCGACGCTTGCCGCGGTTGGTCCGTGGATGGGTTACCATCTTTACATACCAAGACCCCTCCGTGCCTCGGAAAGCACGTTAAGCCGTTGGTCCCACTCCCGGCTGTCATTTGTGGATCTTTGACAGTCGTTACGAGTCGTCAGAAGCCCGAAATTCTGACAACCAGTCTTACCAACGGGTATCGTGTTACCCAGTTACTGGGTTGTGGAGGTCAGATAGGCAGTCGCTCCATGTAAAATACTGGTATTCAGCTGCATCCGGTTAGACTGGAAGCCGACTTCTTCTTCTTTAGTTGGGAAAAGGCTAGGCAGATGATGATGTTTAGATTAAGGTATTTATTTATCTATGGGCCTGCGTCGCCTGAAATAAATGGTTTATTGTTTATTATTATTATTATAGCAAACAGATGCCTGAACAGTTGTCGCCCAGTGGTAACGGCCGCGACTTACGAGTTGAAGGTCGTAGGTTCGCACCCAGACAGGTGCTTTATTCTGTACATTATTTCAACACCACTGCTCTCTACACGGTGCAGGAAAACATCGTCAGAAAACCGGCATGTCCTAGAACCAAAAATTTGAAGACATGTGACATCTACCAACCCGCACTGGGCGCGCGTAGTCGATTACGGCCCACTCCCTCTTACAGAGAGGATCCTGTGTCCCAGTATTGGTACCATTATTGGCTAATTTTGATAAACAGATACCTACTGGCAATCTACTACATACTGCTTAATTCAACCACATTATTCGAAGTACACAAAATATTACCTAAAATAACCATCGATTGTTAAACAGGTGTTTTAACTATAGTTTCTGAAAACGGTTAAACACTACTAAGAAATACCTACCCATTTACGCAATAATTTCATGACCGACCAGCCATATGTAACGGACATATGGCATCTTGTACCTCATCACATTACCAAAAAACGGTGATTCATGGTGGCTAATGAAGAACATTTTGACTCACAATAGGAAGCAAGTTCGGAAAAGAAGTTACTCAACTCGTCGCAGACGCATCGAGTTGGTATTTCGAATTTCGAAGTTCCAGTTTACGACATGGAGAATTCGGAATTTTAATTTCATCTGATTCTATGATTTGACATTTTCACTTTTCTATTCGTGTACACCGTTGACCTAATAAATCTTAAACTAAAATAGGTAAAGGATTCGAAGAGAACTATTCAAGTTAATTATAAATCCAAGACTACTTGCAAGCGGAGGTATCTAGTAGATAAATGTGGATGGCTATAGCCTTAATAAAAGACTAGCTTCTGCCCGCGACTTCGTTCGCGTCAAATTTCTTGCTCCCTGTCCTACCCCGTCGCTCGCCTTGCCTGCCCGTGCGAGTACTTCTTATTTGTGACTTTTTTCTATTTGCTAGGCTCCTAAGTATCTTAGCGTGATGTTATATAGCCTATAGCCTATAGCCTTCCTCGATAAATGGGCTATCCAACACCAAAAGAATTTTTCAAATCGGACCAGTAGTTCCTGAGATGAGCGCGGTCAAGTAAACAAACAAACAAACTCTTCAGCTTAATTATTAGTATAGATTATATATTATATAGTATATAAAGATGGATGGATTAGATGTGTGAGATATGCAATAAAATGGAAAAGAAGTGACTTATGACCATCCTTATGACGTATGAAAGAAAAAAAACATGCTATGCCGACCACAAATACATTGGAAAGACCTAATGACGGGCAAAACCAACCCCAACTGGACCCGCATTATGGATTACCTACGACCCACTCCATCTCGCGAAGAGAAGGCCAGGGTCTATGATGAGGGTGGGAGGGTGACGTAGAACCCTGACTTGTTTACTTAAAGAAGAGATAATATATGGATTTCCTGATCCAAAGATAGGAGAGTCGATAGGAGTAACGTAAGCGTAAGCATTTATTAACATAGAATTCTAGGTAGATGGTTCGTACATATGTTTAGTTTTAAGTATCTACCGTACGTTGTTAGAATTAGAAGCATTACGTTTAACAAGAAACCATCGACCGGAAAACATTCATAAATCTACACTTTGTTACTGTTCAAAACGAAATGGAAATATGTATAATAGCAGAACATTGACGTCTATCCGTCTTTCAGACGGGCATATGGATGAAGCGGTACGAACATAAAATATATTGGCATTGCATTGCAGGAAATTCAACTTCCTCAGAATAATAGCTAAAACATAATGGTTATAGATTTTGTTAAAAAAATGTCAGGCTTAAGATTTTCGCTATTGCCAGAAAAAACGCAAATAGCACTACGTAAGTCGCTAAATCGGTACAAATCTTCTAGAAGAATTTGCCTTCATGAGATCTAATTACCATCTTTAAAAACGTGTTTCAAAATCATAAGTTTATCAAATCGCAGCTCATCAATAGAGAAAGCAATGCAGCACATGTAACGTCCGACTATTTATGTCCGCGGGCGTGCTCAGGCGCATGCCTGAAATAACTCGGTTTCATCATAACACACAATCGAGTTGCCTACATCTTTTTATTTTCATACTATACATTCATGTGTCGGTCTAAAAAACGAGCAGGGTAAAGCGGCTTGGTGAACGAAGAAATGTGTAACGTAGGACATGTTTCTGAGGGGAGACTTTTTGTTGATAGAGATTAAAGTAAACCAAAGCTTTACTAACGAACAAAACTTATAAAGGGAGAAACGGGCTTTAGATAAAGACAACGAGACGCAGTTTTGTTCTTCTATCTTCTACAAATAGATTACAGAGAGGAATTTATTCGGGATGAGATGTTTTATGAGGGTGGGAAATCATCAAATAACTTCTCCCGCTCGGGGTGGGCGTGTCAGACTTACCTACTGACTAAAACCCACCCGTGTTCCCTCAGTTTCCTGTGTGCCAGAGGCCACGGTATCCCTTTCGAACAACTCACACCCCTGGGGGATGAGATGTTGATTTCATAGTCAACGTACAAGTCTCCTTAGTACAATTCTTGCATAGGTACGATTTTACCTCTGAGTGGTTTCTCATCCATCAACACTTGGGAAATGCACTTGGCAAAAGCCTTCTCTCCGTGAGCAACGAGTGGGCTGTATCCTATCCACCAAGCGGACCCAGTATAGATTGTTGGATGTCACATGTCTTCAAATGTTTGGTTTTAAGACATGCCAGTTTTCTCACGATGTTTTCCTTCACCGTTTTGAGAACACTGGTGATGAAAAAATTTACACAAAGTAAAGCGCCGGTCTGGGTTCAAACCTACAACCTACAACTCGGTTAAGTCGCGGTCGTTACCACGAGGCCACCACTGCTCTCGATGCTTTAGTAGATACCTACATAAGTTTATTAACAGATCCACACCTATGGTCTTGTTTAGTTGTGGCTTGCGTTACCCGATTGCAGACACGAGATGAGCTTGCCCACCCATGTCCAGTACCTAATTCATTAGCCATACATGCCTATAACTACAGTCTACACGGCTGTGATACTTACATTATAGACATGCATTTAAGACGATTACTGCATCATTAGGATTTCTTGTAGCGTACAAATTCAACACAGCTTAAGGTAGGTTTGCCTACCGAACTGAAGATAAACCCCATTATTTATAAACGATGCTTAAAGTTATGAGATGTTTAAACGTCAAAAATGTATGGTTAAACAGTCGCTAATCATTACTTACATAAAAATAACATCTCTATTATAATAAATAATTAATCCAGACCTTGCAACGATACTGGCAAAGTGCTATAAAAGTGCAGTGGACAATGCATAATGTTGCAAGTGACAATTAATGGGAAGCAGGCTGGCGGCCGCCTCGGCGCCGACCTCCGATCGACTGGCGCGAACTCGACGGAATGTTTTCTACCATTTATGGTACCCGCAGACCCTGAAAATTACGTTTTCACAAGTATGTACCGAGTGTTAACGACTGTCAGGTTGCGTTTTAATCAAAATTATTATCTCATAGCAGCACAAAAGCTAGTATTTGTGGAATCTACGTGCACGCACGTATTTTAAGGAATCCATAAATAAAACAAAGACGATACTGCTAAAAGCAGTAACCATAGTGACCTCTGTGCTACCACCGACGCCGACGATGCCATGGAAGTGGCGAAGTTTTGGTTCAACAAAAACTAATCCACGAATGTTCCATCGACAGGACGAAGAAAACAAAATGGAGAAAAATGTAGCAAAACGAAGACCTTCCGGCTTTTCTAGAGTACGAAGACTGCAGGAAGAAAGTGCGAAGGGGAAATGAGCAAAATGAAGGGAGCCAGCAGATTTAGACATGACTGGCAACTAGTCCCAAATGTTTATGATAACGAGCTATAGGGTTGATACCACGAGGCATCCAGTTATATAGTTTCCAGAGAACCTCTGAATTTTGACCCATGTATCGCAACAAATATGCAAACAAGGCGCCAATACAATTAACATTTGTTGTCATACTCACATAATTACACATAATAGTAATTCGTATCCTGTTTACTCAAGCATATTGTCAACATCTCAACGTTGACGCTTGCAACACGTACGTACATTGCAGCCATATGTTCTAGAGCCTTGTATTGCTTTATAAAGTTAATTTAGTATTATTTTACTGGTATGGTCAACTAGGCATGTGGCGCGTTCAGTTACCAATCATTAGACTAGTCGGTGACTAAGCTAAGAAAATATTTTCTGTTACTACAATACTTTGATATGCCTATAGGGAGATGTTTGTTTTGTTAAGATTATGAAGCTGATGTAAAGTAATAAATGTACGTGCGTTATCTAATGTGGCCAAGTAATAAACAGTGGCACGGATCGATCAGGTTAAGCTACGCTTGACGCGGTTGGTCCATGGATGGGTGACCACCTTTTACACCAAGACCCCTCCGTGCCTCGGAAAGCACATTAAACCGTTGGTCCCGGCTGTCAATTGTGGATCTTTGACAGTCGATACGGGTCGTCAGCAGCCCGAAAGTCTGACAACCAGTCTTACCAAGGGGTATCGTATTCAGCAGTACCGGTTGCGGAGGTCAGATAGGCACGCCATGTAAAATACTGATTAAATATCATTTTACACGGAGCGACTGCATCTGGTTAGACTGTAAGCTGACCCCAACATAGATTGGAAAAGACTAGGCAGATGAATGCGTTGTGAGTAAAATATCATTTTAGGGTATACAGGGTAACGCTTCCGAAGCCAGAACGTAGGCTATAAGTATACAAACGGATACCAATAACCTTTCGCCTTAATTAGTTATTTTGCATCAATTTAAAACGTTTGACGCTTATGTAATGTTTCTACTTAATTGATTTTGGCGGCGCTTTACAAAGAATGCCTAAAAAGCTTAAGTCGCCGCTTGGACTTGGGGTCATTTTTTAATGTGTTTAATCTCAAATAACGGCTCATTTAACTGTTCTCACAGCATAGTATACAAAAAATGGTAAAAAATTAGGTAAAAATTGTAAAAAAAAAAAATTGATGGCCTGTCTTCGTTTTCGTAAGCGTTTCCCGTACACCTGTATACAGATTGGCAGGGATTTAGACAGTGGGTTTTTCCGGCCTATTAGAATGCACTCTATATGGATTCTCAAGGTAGGTAAGTACTCAGTTCAACACCGAGTTGAAAATCCAGTTCGCATTAAAATCCCGATATTCTTACCAACTTACGTGCCAGCGTGGTCTAAGAGCTCCTTTTATAAAGAAGCTGAGCAGTTACTAAGGATTTTTTTTTAATTCACCTCCTAAAGGGGTATACTAAAGGATGGAAATTCGTAATTTTTGCACATGGCAAGATCCCATCCGATAAAATCCAGTTGCGATATTTCTACGGCCGAACGGGGTTCTAAGAGTTCCTTTTATAACGAAGGTGAATACTATGGAAGGATTTATGAAAATCCATCCCCTGAAGGGGTTTAATAGAGGCAAAATACGATGTTCCACATCGTATTTTTGCCGATGGGAAATCCCATTGGGGATACGGCTTGACTTATATAATCAACACCATAAAAAATCCAACTGCAAATTACATTCCTTTTCATAACTTCTTCATTAGCCAATTAAGACAACAGAAATATCATAACAACAGGTTAAATAACCCAAGTTATTGTTTTTATGTCAATTAAACGGTTACGATGTCATCAAAACAGAAACCGCTACTGTGTTAGGGGTCAGACGGCCATTTTCGGTGCGGTCGAGTTTTTCCCGCGCTGACTCACGACTGGGCCAGCTACCGGTCTTGTATGGCATTTATAAACGTGTAGCAATTAAAAAGCTATTTAAGTCTGTAGAGGTGATTATTTATCCGTCGTTTTTGTATTATACACCTTTAAATATTATTACGGTTTACTAAACTGATCTCGTTATAAAGGTGAAGTTGAGTATCAGTTACTTACTACTTTCTCATTCAAATTAATTATGTTTTAGCTCAATACATTTTTCAGTGATAATAAGTACTATAATTATTATAGCTACTTACACAATATTGGCAAACAAGAGAATAAAACCAAAATATTGAAGATTCAAAATCATTTACTTATGTATTTACTTATTTAATTAATTTATGTTTTGCTCTACACATTTTTTACTAATAATATTAATTAAATGGCATAATTATATTTGCACAATAATGTTGACATGACTAAATAAAAACTACAAAAGAATAAGTTTATTAAAAAAAACCAGCCGACTTCCAAAAGAACACTACAAAGTGAAGATTACTTTAAAGTTATTTGGTTTTAAATTTTTGCAGTCGGTTGTTTTTTTTTAACTTTTTATTTTTCACTTTTTATTTGTGGTACCTACCGCACACAAAATCGTAAACCTTCATTAGCTTAGTGATAACAATGATAGGAAATTATTATACCATCTATACAAATACTTATAACAAAAAAAAACATTTTTTTTAAGTTTTTGTCCGTCTGTTTGTTTGTTAGCCGGAACAAACCGACAGACAGACAAAAATAATAATAATAGCTAATGTACTTTTTCTCCCGGTAGCACGTTTCCGGGGTATAATTTCTGACACCCACGCGGCCGAAGCCGCGGGCAGCAGTTAGTCATAAAAATAAGCTAAATGGAAAAAAATACGTACTCTCTTACGTAAACTCTTGACTTGATCAAGTTTATATGGAACCGCTTCATAAGTATAAGCTTTCAAACCAAAGAATTTTTCAAATAGGTGTATATAATATGACCGAGTTCTGAGGTAACAAACATTTAAAAAAATACAACCGAAATGAGAACCTCCTCCTTTTTTGTGAAATCGGTTAAAAAAGAAAAATATCTAAGATTCCAAGTCATTCATTTACACAATCAACTTCTATATATAATAGTCAAATGAATATACAGTCAAATTAATATAGTTACTACTGAATTTTTCTATGATATTCAGGCGTCGCATTACCATAGTCTAGCAAATTAAACAATGTAGACCTGTTAGTCACCATGTACTTGAGAAAGTCTTGTACATGCCCCAAGACATGCTGCAATGCTTTCTCGTCTAAACCCGTATAGGCCAACATTGGGCCCATCTTCGCAAACAATCTCAGCAAATGTATGGAGCCATATATTTGAGCCACTGGTGTATCAGGGTATTCCGATAATATTTCGCTGTACTGAGGTCTTTCAAATTTGTATAGCAGTTGGGATCCCAATGTCGCATTGAAGTACTCCTTGATACCGTCTGTGATGTCTACTAATACAGACTCTTTAGCCTGGTTGTGTGATTTGCTGCATTTCTTAAAGGCTAGGTAGTTGTCCATAATCTGTGAGACAGTCAGCTTGGCAGGCAGAATAGCCAGTTTCTGTTGCCGCGTGATGACGTCCCAGTCGTCGACGAGCCATACTTTCAGTTCCTCCGGTATTTTGATCTTCACTTCTACCTTTGCTAGGTATTGCTCTTCAGATTCGATTGATAAGTCCAAGCGGCCGCGCTTTTTCCTGATAAAAAGTTTAAAATCATCTTTTCATCTTAATAAAAGAATAAAAAACAACAATTAATAACCTTTAATTATGTACATTAAGCACATAACTTAAGTAGGGAAAATGAAAGTTAATATTATTATGGGTCATTTGGAAACAAATACAAAAATTGATTGAAATAAAATTACCTGAAATTGATTTATAAATTGTGTTTTATGTCTGAGGAACATGCAAGTAAGAAATCAAGCACCACTAATAAGCGCACAAGCAGATTAGCACACAGACAAAATAGATGTGACCACCATGTGAAAAACTAAGCAAGCATGCAAGACAATTTAGTATAATATACTTTTAAGTATGCAAACAGGCAATGAAGCGAGAAACAAGCATGCAAATGAAAGTGTGCACCGCCAGAAGAAACCTGTGACCTTTCGCGAGCCTCGACAGAACTCATGCCGACTTTACGAGACCAGTAGCGCCATCTATTAGGATTTTTTGGAAGTTTACACAAAATCATTCCAATGATGACCTGAGGGGCAATTACCGTAATTAACCGACTTCATTGTATGAACATTCACAGTCTGATCTCTGTCAAAAATACCTTTAACTTTTGACATAAATTTTGAATGGTTTTAATTACAAGAATTGGTGTTGTTTTCCTGCATAGCACTACATAGTATAAAACAAAGTCGCTTTCTCTGTCCCTATATTCCTATGTATGCTTAAATCTTTAAAACTACGCAACGGATTTTTTTAATAGATAAGAGTGATTCAAGAGGAAGGTTTATATGTATAATACACCAACCTCCACGCGGGCGAAGCCGCTGGCAAAAGCTAGTTATATATATAGTTCATATAATATTTTAAACCACGTCAGTATTTGTTTCTATGTAATGAAGGTGCATTTTACAGTCACAAAATCTCACATGCACAAACAGCCAAACCCGAAACAACTTTCTACAGTACCCGCGAGGGTCATTAGTATCCTTAGAATGGGAGTAGTAAACATACATAGTATTATTAATTTTATGTTCTTCTAATATCATAATATTCGAAGGTCAAAAATTGAATGGTCTAATTTTGATAACTCAATTCCATACTTTATAATGAACTCAAACGCATACTGTTTCTGTAAGCTGATTATGAAGCAAGGTTATTATAACACACCAGCCATTTTAGGATAAAATAATGATCTTATGACCCATTATTTTCGGATTATAACCTAGATTGCCGCCAAACTTCAAATTGTCAATATTGGGTATTCTTGTTGTAAGCGCAGTGTTGTACATTTCAAACATGCTTCCCAATTTCCCATTAGAGGTGGGTCATTGACGGTTTTTTGGTCAATGTAATTTAACTGTTAATCATCAATGGTCAACAGCTTAAAAAAGCTGTTAAATTATTAACAGGTTTTAAATGTTCAATCGGTAGCGTGTAGCGTTAATCCGTTGAGCCGTTGACGTAAATTAACAGCATTAGAAGCTTTCATTTTCAACTGGTTTTATTTAGAACTGAATGAAATAATGGCTATTGAACTAATGCGTTTTGTTCGTTGACGTAAATTAACAGCTAATATTTTCAACCTGTTTTTTCATTGATGGCTAACAGTTATCTCATTGACGAATGATTAGCCGTAAAAAAAACAGTTTATTGATTCAACGACCATCTCTACTTCCCATACAAGACAGTGCCACTATAACAAAACTTACTTGGGCTGATCGGAACCGGAGTCCGCTGGGGTATCTTTACTCTGGGCCTTGGCGGCTTTTGCTGGCACTGGAGTGGTTTCCACTTCTTTACCTGAAATTATTTTTTTGGAAACAGAACTGTTGGGTAACTTATGGGTGATACGATACTCATTGGAAAGAGTGGTTGTCAGACTTTCGGGCTTCTGACGACCTGTAACGACTGTCAAAGAACCACTACTGACAGCCGGGAGATTTCTCACCTAAAGCACAAGGTGAAGGGCAGAATTTGAACTCATTGCTTTGAATGTTACAAGCAATTGGTTTCTATTAAGATAATTATTGTCTTTTTTGGAGATTAGCTGTTACTATGCCAGACAAAAAGTAATAAAAACTGGTAAGTTATATATAGGTATCATCTTCATCTTAGGCAAAAGATCTCCACTGCTGGATAGAGGCCTAGGCCTCTAAATTTTACAACCACAACTGGCTCTGTATTGCACATTTAAAGGTAATCATCATCTCACAATCTGCTTATGTTAACCGGACGCAGCTGAGTACGAGTATTATACTTGGTTCGACTGCCTATCTGACCTTCATAATCCAGTTACTGGGTAATACAATACTCCTTGGCACACTGGTTGCCAGACTTTTGAGGTTCTGACAACCCGTGATGACTGTCAAAGATCTATGAATGACAGCCGGGACCAATGGCTTAACGTGCTTCCCGAGGCACAGACAGGTCTTGGTTTGTAAAGATGGTCACCCATCCACGGATCAACTGCCACATAGCTTAACCTGATGGATCGACCTGTGCGGCTGTTATTACTTAGCCACAAGGATAAACAAACATAATTACCAGCAGGTGTAGAAGCCCTTGACTCTTCCCTTGCTGGAGTGGCACTAGCTGCAGTTTCAGACTTCCGACCTTTAGCGGGGGCTGGAAAGTTAAGCAATAAAGGCCTTTATAATAGGTAGGGACACAAATTAGTACAAAGTGCATTACAATGATAAGCTTGATAAACTTGTTCATTTTTTTTTCCTCTCTTCCATCTGCAATCAGCCCTTGAGCTTTAATCAGATAGGTTGTTTCTTCACTGGCAGTTCAAGATTGTTTGCATCCTGTGATGCGCCATCTTGTAATTTCAATTTTTAGTGTTGGTTAGATTGACGCTATTCATTCTCTTTTGAGTCTGTAGGTAGAGTCTGAGGACTTTAGGAGTGTTACAGCGAGTTCATTTTTATGTCATTGGAATCTTTCTTTATAGTACTTGTAGGACCTTTCCACAGCACTTAATTATTGATAAGGGAATTTTCATGAGGAGCCAGCTAGTTCTTAATATATTCATGAATTGCTTGTATCTCAGTCACAGACACATAAACTTTCTATTGTGTCTTGGGTAGAAAATGCGTTGAGGGTTAATTCTGTCTCTAGTTGGGTATGTAGATAGGATAACAATATTTAATGAGGGAATTTTAGACAAAAAGATTAAATGTTGGTAACATGTTTTGTTAACATATTGTAACTCTACAAATTTTGAGTTCAAAGTAATAATAACATTGCTGATGATACTGATTTTAGAGTAGTTATTATAAACTGATATTGAGAGTAAGTAAATCAACGATTCCTTTAATTTTGAAGAACTTTTGATTGCCTTGTTTGCCCGAGTAATAGTAGGGTCAGTTGGTCATCTCAGGGTAGCAAGTATAATGTATGCAAGTGTCAATTAATATGACATTGTTGCATTTACATAGAATGTAAGCACAGTTACTAGAACAATGATAGTACTTTTTTTAGTCTTGGTGGGTTGGGCAGAGTGTGCCCTCTGGACCTCCTTTTGCCGCTGTACATTCGCCTCATTGTATTTCAGCACACGGCTTTCAGGAACCCACTCATCCCAACTGAAATTACATCATGACTACATTTTACAATCGATCGGTTACAAAACTGGCACAGAACGATTAATATTACACCAAACAATGTGCAAAAAGCCTGAAGATAACTTACTTTTTATTCCAGCCTGCGTAATGTATTAGGTATCTTACATGCTTATCCTTCGTCACAGAACTCTTGAGGCATTTTGCCTCGTAAATCAGAGGGCCATGAAAACATAGCACTTTTTCACCTGAAATTGTAGACGTATATTACAACAAATATCATCTATTAAACTATACATTAATTAGTGAGCATTACACTATAGTAGGGCTTTCTAGATAAAAATTACAATAATCTTTACCGTCGGCAAACTTTAGCTTCGGTGCCATTTTTATTGATATTTACTTTATAAAATTACGTATGGCTGCACGGCTGTGCCATCTGCCAATTTCAAATTTTACTTATCTGTGGAGGCTTCAGCACAAACATTTTTTAGTCGATTTCTAGTTTTAGTAGTATGTGTCTGGGAACAAAAAGTTGAATGAAAGATGTGTTTACTAATCTACTTGCACAAACATTTTTAATTAAACTTGTTAATGTTAACAACAGACAAGTATATAAAAATCAAGGGGGCATATTATCAAATGGCATCAGAATATTCGTCCACATAGCCGTCAACAGGAAAAGGATAGGCCTTCCAACGCTACACCTTCCGGTACATGGTCGCCAATTCGGAACCTTTAAGCCCCATCAGCCATGGAAAAGAAAAAACAGGTGGAACTGCAATGCAACAAGATTACTATAGGAACCGTTGTCGCCAAACTCACACAAATAAACCGATAACAATTCGTTTGATTTGTCGTTTTACTTTTAGTCAAAACTAGCACAAGCCACAGATCCTACGTCTGGAAATAAACCTGCATGCTCTATAGATAGGATTTACTTTGCTTTAGCTCAGAAAGTATTTACAACGTTTTGTAATCTAAAGTCGAACTAGATTCGATTGCCGAGTAAATTCCGCTACTCGACCATAGATGGCAGTATTCTCAGTGGTCGCAATTTTAGATATATTATGATAACGATAAGGTTGACATTCTTGTCGTAGGTCGATATCTTAGAATAATAACTAAAGCATAGAAGGAGGGCTAAAATAGCAACTGAACTCAATATACTTGCTTCATTTTGACTTATGGAACCGCTTCGATGTTAGAGAAGGACACATTTATATAAAACGTTTCGAAATTTCGTGGGTTGTCACTCATTATGTTCCGACTAGTGATGTGACCCACTAAATTTCAACATCGACAGAATTTACAATGCATGTGTGAATGAATTTTTTTATGCATATCATTGTAATTTCTAGGCGGTTATAATTACAATTTATACATATAACATATAAATCGTTTTTGAAGTTCGTTCAAAATGAAACTGTACTTTAAAAGTAAGTAAGTAGTTTCATTTTGGAGGAACTTCAAAAAACGAACGATGATTGATCATCATCATCATCATTAAAGTCCTCCTCGGTTCCCTACAGATTTTTATGTATCCAAGTATTAAACCTGACCCGGCTACCCCCGAATGTATTAAATTGCCATAGTGATTGATGAAAACAACGTGGGAGACTTCGGTTTTACGAATGTTTTAGCAACTCTTGCTTCAAATTACTTTCTCATATTTATTTGGATTTTAGACATTTAAATAGGATACAAAGTGGAAATTTATAATAATCTTTAATAAAATACAAATAGATGGATGGATACGTTATTGTTTGCACATCATAAAATACAAACCGACCCACTAAAAACTGAAAAATAAAAAACGTTTTTATAAAAAAAACAACCGACTTCCAAAAAACACTACAAAGTGAAAATTACTTTAATTTCGGAAGGTGTTGGCGGTATTATTTTTATATTACTGCCCTTTAAATAAAATAGTTTTTGTGAGAAAACTTCGCACCTTCTCATGTGGCTGATTCGCCTGTTTGGTTGAATAGAGAATTTTTATTGTTAGATATATCTGACATATAGATTTGACCAGAAGATTTCGATGATTTTCATCAAAAACTTGCTCTAAACAATGCTGAACAAGATTGTGGAAAACGCTTGCTACTGCATAAGTTGAAAACACTTTATTCATCCTCATCATTATTATTTCTTTACGACCCAAGAACTTCGCCATGTCCTTCTTCGCAGACTTCCATAAGTACTTCCTGTAATGTAAATAAAATCTTATTATTGTATGTAAAGCAAATAAAATCAAATTACTTTTTAATATTATTATAAATAAATCATATTTATAATTATACCATTTCATCTGTTCTATCATGTTCTATAAATAACGTAGGAACAGCATATTCTCTAAGTCGTCTCCATTTTGTTTCATTACATACAAATGAATTTAAAGTAAAATGCTTGGAGCATAATGTGACTGTGCTTTTTTGGAGTCCAATTTCGTCTACCAATACAATTTACCCATTCATTTTTTTTCACAGCTTCTTGAGGAAATCTGTAAAATAAAAGTATCGACAACATTATTTACGTCACTATGTATGATCAAGATAACCTCAAAACAGTTTCCGAATATTCGCTAATAACTTCTATTGGAATAGATATTACGTCTGGTTTCCGCTACAAAGTAATTCAGCAACATTTGTTAAGTATTTAAATTCGTTTACCAGTTCACATTCAACAAAAAATTGAGCAAAATCTTACCGATGGAAGGCCAATATTTCTTGTTTATTTTCTTTTCGTGATGAATGGGACTTGCAGCCCCCAACCACACAAGACATTGCTCCACAGCGTCCACACACTCACTATTTGTAGTTAAACAAAGAATTCGTGCAATCTAACAGTACAAATATTACTAAAATATCGCAAAAACATACTCAGATTACAACAATCGCAAAACAATGAACACGCGAACAAGTCAAGTAGTTCAATGAACGAACTGTCAGGCATTGAAGCAAAGTACTATCAAATTTGGCCGGGTTGAATTAGAACCAATAGAACCAAATGACAGTTCATCTTGTGAAATGCTAAAAAGTAAAACAAAGAGTAAATCATTTATCTCTTTCACACATCCGTTTTCGTGCCATAAGATAGAACGAGTACAAAAGTAGTAACAGAATACATTTTTTAGCTTTCCTTCTATGCTTTAGTTATTATTCTATGGTCGATATCTAGTGCTACTCGACCACCTCGACCAAGGTCACACCAGTGCGGAATACATTGAATTCTCAATTACATTATCGATATCGATAGATACTTTTTCGAATTAAACCAGAAATCGGGTAAGTCTTGTTGGGACTTCTGTAATAAAACTGTAGGAAGAATGACGTAATTATTATAATTATTTCATTTTCAAATAATTGAAAATAAAATAATTATAATAATTACGTTATTATGTAAAAGTTTGATTACATTTTTGCTATAAGGCATCTCACACACACACACACACTCGCACACTTCTTAAAATAAATTTCGTGTATGAATGTTAAGCAACCTATATTTGTATTGTAATGTTATTTTGTAATAAATATTAAATGACTATTTTTTTTCTATCGATATCCATCGATAAAACCAACATCTGCCCCGACTACATCACTAATTGAGTTGCGAAGTACTTTCCAGAACGAAATAGTGAATACAATCAAACCAAAATAGAGTTTATATTAATTGCATAAGGTTGATTTTAACTAGACGTTATATTAAATTGAGAGTAAATTAAAATTATATAAGATTTTATTAGAAAACAAATAAAACCGAACTTATCGATGATACGAAACACCTCCATTTTTAGATTTATTCTCCTACTATCATTTTTGCGCTGCAAAATGGAACAGTTCGGCATAGTTACGGAAAAATAAATTTGTCGCGAGACTAGCAACTCGACGCGATGTTAGAACACGACTGGGACCAATTAAGCGTAACAACGCTTATTTCATGATTTGTGGCACGCGTGCCACGCCTACTTTGCACTTCCATGTTTACTCTGTTCCGTGCCATCAGCCATCTATTGTGCGAGCTTATTTCCCTGCTTACTGCCACATGTTTGGCAATTCTTCGGGCTGTCGGTTATTTTGGTTCCCCAGCTTCATTTTTATTTCGATCACTGAGGGAAACTATAAGCATATCCCTGTCTAGTGCCCTTTGGGTGACTTTTAGCCTTCTAATACGGACTATAGTAAATACAGAGCATAATAATATAATATAGTGAGCGACCACGTTTCAGTACCATTGGTCAGCACTGGAAGAACTTTTGAACTTGAAACTTTTGCAAAACTGGTGAAAGTTCCACGGTAGCCCGTGAAATTCAAATGATCTTAACTTTATTACAATCAGCGGTTATGTTTCGCGGCTACCCTGGCAAAAGTTTTGGTAGAAGATGTGATTTTGTTTATACTGATAAAAGCTTCTGCTCTGGTAAGTGTCTGAATAGTCGGTAAGTGACGTTTGGGTGCATAGTTTTAGCCGTTGGAACTATGCCGCGGAATATAAGAAAGCAGAAGACTAATAATAGTTTTTGATATATACCACTAGAGCCTTCAAGCTGTTTCTGATGATTTAAACTAAGCGGAGGAGTTGTGTGGATGATCACCAACAGATACTTAGTAAGAGTACTTAACAAATATTTTGTGACCGCTACCATGCACCCCTTGAAATGGGCCTAAGTATAAGGATACTTGCCGCACCACAATCTCCACCGACGACGAAGCGACTAGCTATCAACAATTTTTATGCTCAAGACACGTAGGTACAGAAGATTGCAAGTCCCGTGTAAGAAAAAGAGATAATACATTATGACTGGTTGATCGCTGACTGTTGTGACTCCGCCGGCGATTACTCATTTTCGCAGCCAGAAGAGCTATGCCTATCACAGACAGTAGTACTCGCTCAGCGGCGGCGGCGCTCTCTTGGCGGACAGAACACACACACACATTGTAAGTCACGGCTGAATTTTTTCGCGGATTCGAATTTCAATTGAACCGAGCATTGAAAATCCAACAGAGTGCAAAGCGAGTGAGTCTCAGCACGTCGAAAAAACGTAGTGTTCGATTTTCAACTCTTGGCCCTAAGCAGTGCTTTGGTTACTCATGTGGCAGTGTTGAATTTCCCGTGCGTGAAAAAATCCCGCCGAGATTATACGACAGTATAGATACACTTGGTGAACACAAAGTGTAGCGTGCGTCACTTCTGCCCAAGACATCTTCAGAAGTTATCTAACAGGTCGTGGACAGTACATAAAAATTGATAATCACCTAAGCAGAAAGGAGATGGTTACCTTTGGGGTACCACAGGGCAGCGTGCTTGGGCCGAGCCTCTTCCTACTATACGTAAATGAGCTATGTCGCTTGTCTCTCCCTAACTGCAAAATAGTAACTTACGCGGACGATACAGCTCTAATAATTCATGGCCGCGATTGGAGAGAAACTCATAAAAACGCTGAACTAGCCCTTGATTCTGTGATGAAGTGGCTAGCCACAAATTTTCTTACTCTGAATGTCAATAAAACTAAGTTCATCTGTTTTTCCTTAAATAAGTCAGGTCAACCCAAAACACCCATTGCCCTTCACGCTCACTCTTATATAAACCCTAGTTCTACTTCAATCTGTGGCTGCCCTCAACTAGAAGGTTCCCAGACTATTAAATATCTCGGTGTTGTAGTAGACTGTTACCTTAAATGGCATCAGCAAATTAGCTCTGTCGTGGCACGCCTGAGAAAGCTCTTGTATATCTTCAAGATACTTAGAGGCTCAGCGGATTTCAAGACCTTAATTGGCATATATTATGCACTTGCTCTGTCAGTGTTAGGTTATTGCCTGACGGTCTGGGGTGGTGAGCACAAAACAACAATGTTGCGGATTGAAAGAGCTCAGAGAGCAGTTTTGAAGGTTCTTTCCAGAAAACCAATCCGGTTTCCTACAACATCACTCTTCTCTCTTTGCCAGGTACTAACGGTCAGACAGTTGTTCATTTCTCAAGCAGTGCTTCGTAAGCATACCCAGCTGATTTATGAACCAGGTAGATCTAGCAGTAGACGCCGTTTCGATCGAGTTTGTGAGCCTCGTACAACCGTAGCAGCACGTCACCATTTTACCTACATGAGCTCAAAGATATATAATAGAATCAATAAAAATATCTACACATATTCTGTTAACAGAAATGAATGTAAGAAAAAACTCGAGATTTTACTATAATCACTCACATAAGATGCAACAGAAAAACTTGTGGAAATTTAACACCTTGGAAAACACTCGCACACACGCACACACACACACACACATCACACAACACACCATCACCCTTACCTACTTCAGGTACCTACTCATACACACGGCACTTATCACAAACTGTATTTTTATATAATTTTTCTTTTTTCCAATCCTTGTTTTTGAAAGACCTTTCTTATGTATTAGTCTTGGAACAACCTACCCTCTCACTAGGAGTCGGGCGTTGGTAGCTGCGCTAGTTTTAACTTTTGCAGCTATCGTCGTCTAAAATTGTTTGTCTTTGTATGTTTATGTTTTTTTTTTTGTTCCCAATAAAAACGATTATTAAATTTCGTGAGATAAATAATTGTAGGTACCAACATGGTAACAACGAGTAATCGCTCGTCACCGTGGCTCACTCGCTAGTCGTTGGTGGCCAACTTGTGTTTAGTTGTTAGCTTTACTCGCTTCTCGTGGCCGGTGCGGCGATGGAACAGGTGCCTAAAAGCCTAGGTAGAGAAAAACTTGGTTGGAGTGTAACCTTAGGGTGTGTCCAGACCTGGCGAATGCGCCGCTCGCGAGCTGCTTGCAAGCCGCTTGCGAACTGCGCGCGTGCATTTCATGTACGTAGGCTACGAAAATGAAATGCACGCGCGCAGTTCGCAAGTGGCTTCGGCATGTCATTCGCGGTACATTCGCCAGGTCTGGACACACCCTTAGTGCCCCTATGGAGCGAGGACTACTTTCTTTTTTTTCGGAAATTTAACAATTTTTTAGCTGTATCGGGTTGACCTTGGCCATAAAAATTATTTCGATTCTGAGGCGCATGGTCCTACGACGCTCCGTTTCCGAGTTTGCCTTCCATTTTTTTTAATTTTAATATTTTTTAAGACCAAAATTTTTGTTTTACTTTTTTTTCGTTTTCTTTGCTGCTCATAGTGCCCCAAGCGAATACTCCGCCCCTAAGACGACCTACTGACCATGAATTCTGTTTGCCCTCAAGCCTTGTGTAGGCTACACTGCTTGAAATTATCAGGAATCTGAGTCAATTTGTTTAAGTCCTGTTAAATCGAAGATTCCAATCTGGTGGCACGGATCCTTGTTAAAATCTGGATTTCAAATCACGTTATTTTTCATAATTTTTTAAGAAGGAGTCTGTAAGAACTTTAACTCAAACTTCTCTCGACATAAATCTACTTTCCTCAAATTGTTTTCGAGTCCAAAATTACAAAAATCATGCCCAAATAGCAGTATGCGCGACCTCGATAACTATCGGACATTCACAATCTCTCATCGTCGAGTACACGCCCCCAATTCTAGTCTGATAACAAGTTCGTAAACAAAATAATATCACAAACTTTGTTGGATATTACATCATTACTCCGAAACTCCGAACTACGAAAACTAGCAACCTTCTTTGGGAGGCACGGCTAACTACAGGCAGGCAAGGCAACAAGCTTCAGTCGGTTGCCGGCAGCTGGCAGAGCTACACGTGTATTTTGTTAAACTGTTCTACTTATCCACGTCACAATGTCTGAGCGAGGCCCGGCGTTTGACGTCAACGCGATGACGTTGACTCGATGGGTGCTCCACCAACAGCGGACGGCACCAACAGCTACTGGTGACTTGACTCAACTCCTGAACTCTATCCAGACTGCTGTCAAGGCTATTCAGTCGGCCGTGAGAAAAGCCGGCATCGCTAAACTGTTCGTATACTTTTTTTAGTTGTTACTATTTCAATTGGCACTTTATTGTGTCGAGTTTTCATCGGCGTAACTTTCTTTTGATCCACCTAACATCGACAGATAACTCGTAAACCTGTGTTAGATACTACATGCACTTGTTGTAAAACTTTCCCACCGGTAAAATAAGCCGGCTTTAACTACTTATCAATTGCTGCTGTATTTAATAAGCACCTAGTGAGATATCACCTTAGTTGCTTCTCTCTGCGTTGCCGGTTAAGAAAGTAAATAATTTATATCAAGTTTATATTTTATTTACGATAACATAATGCAAATGAGAATTTGACCTTGTCCCTCTGGCTACGTTCAAAGAGCTAAAATGCAAACAATGACATTTAAATTAACGATCTCTCGAAAAATAAACACTTGGGTATATTATCGAGACATTAAACAACTATTACAAAACCTTTTCAAATAGGATTGTTCATTGATATTGCTCAACGCATTATCCTAATATTGCATTTGCCACACCTCCAAAGTCGGGCCAATACGTAATAGACACACCCACGACTGGTTAGACGAGTTGTAATCAAAACTAGTTGTGCCTATATAATGTTATCTATAGACAAGGAAATAACTCGAATATATAATCGTTAATTAAAAACCAGCTGTGCTTCGAGTTCCGGGATATAGTCCGAAGTCAATGTAATCCCAATGATAAATTCATAATTTTTCTTGCGTTTCGAAAACTTTCCAGCATTCGAAAGTTTTGCACTAAGTATATAGGTACCTACTCGTACTTATCATCGGTCACAGAATACAGCAGCCAACTGCTGCACCTGCATAGCTATTCACAACCATTCTAGCCGCTTCAGTACCGAATCGAACATCAATCAATGTTATCGTAATAGTCTTACAAACGCTGTTTACAAATCCAAAACCCGAAAATTTTGTCATCATCATCATCATCATTTCAGATAAAAGACGTCCACTGCTAGTATTGACTTAAATCAATTACTGCTGGATATAGGCCTCCCCTAAGCTGCGCAACTTCGGCCGGTTCTGTGCTTCCCGCATCCAGCGGATTCCTTCAGCCTTCACTAGGTCTTCGGTCCACCTTGTGGGAGGCCTTCCAACTCTACGTCTTCCGGTACGCGGTCGCCAGTCCAGAACCTTCGGCCCTTCGGCAGTCTGTTCTGCGACCAACGTGCCCTGCGCACTGCCACTTAAGTTTGGAAATTTTTCATGCTATGTCGATTACCTTGGTTCTCCTGCGGATCTCTTCATTGATGTTCTTTTGATTGATTGATTGATGATCTTGATCATGTAGCGAATCTCCAAGCAAACCACATCCTATTGCCCTTTGGGTCACTATAAGCCTTCTAATAAGGTCCATAAAATAAAAATAAATCAAATAGACGATCACTTTTCTGCCGACAGCTCTTTGACTTTCGGGGCCAAGGCCAATTAACGAAATATGCCATTTTCGATATGTTAGCCTGTCGAATGGTTGTAATTAGCTTTGCTGGACCAAGCTTCTCCTAAATAACTTCGTTGAACTATCAACTTAGACTATCGACAGTTGGCAGTAACTATGCATTGTACTAATCCGACTATCTGCAGCAGGAGTTGAAACTACCTATGTTCCGCAGTCCAATTTAGGACAAAGCCATAATCCAAGTTTCTCTAAGATTTTTTGCTGTGACTTATAACTATGTTTGTCATTAGGCATGGCATATCGGGCGACACCAACGTCCAAGGCGAGCAGGTGAAGAAGTTGGACGTCTTATCCAACGACCTCTTCATCAATATGCTCAAATCTTCCTTCACCGCGTGCTTACTGGTCTCCGAAGAGAACCCCACTGTTATAGAAGTAAGTATCCTGTAAAAACTAGAATTTTCCAGATTGTCTACGCGTTATAGTATTTCTGAGACGACATGGTATGAGATGGATCTAAATGTGTAATCTAGTCAACGTAACTTTCCAAAGATCTTTGATTGAAAAAATTCACGCCCAAGCTACTTGAAAAAAATGGTAATGGTGATAAAATTAGAAATTGCCTAACTTTGTAGCAAGAATCTCAAGATACGCAACTGAACCCACTAAACTTTATAATGAGGTGTCAATTAACGAGAAATTGGGATTTTAATGAGATACCGCTTTAATTGACAGAGCTGTAGATAATATTATGTCTACCTTCTACTGACCTCTTTATTTCTTGCCCTTTCAACCAACTCCTTAATTCGTTAGTGGAACTACCTAACATTTCTATAAATTTATCATACCTACTGTATCGTACCCAAACAACTTATTTATGGAATATTATTAACAGCTCCTTCAATATTTTTATGTTTTATCAGTCAGGGTCTAATGTAGCACAATGAATGATACAGATACGGTACCACACCGCCTTGAGTAAAAACAAGGTCACCTACTTTTTAACTGCGAATTTGTTATTTTGAATCTAAAACAATAGTAATTATATAATTACCAAACCCTCCGTGACCAAACCTAAGACAAAGACCTAAGTTGTGAGGGTTTCACGCCAGATAATCTTTTAACGACATTCTTGCGCCTGCGCCACTTTTGCTTAATTAGTCGTTTCCTTCAAATGTCGAGGTCCGCTACCTTGACATTTATAGAGAAAGATGTCCAGTCTAACCAGATCCAGATACAGTTGAGTCAATTCCGCCCAGCTGAATCAGTGTTGTACTTATAACTTGTTTTTTAGAGTTTATAAATTTTTTAAAGCCAAATTCGTCCCACTATCTACAGCGCAAAGGCCTCCTTAAATCTTCCACTTGTCTCTGTCTACAGCCAGTTTGCCTGACGCGAGTCCTTTAGCTATGAGTCCTAGATGTGGACCTAATAACCAAAATCTAAGCACTAATTTATGCTATTTGTTTCCCAGGTAGAAAGTGACAGGCGTGGTAAATACGTGGTGTGCTTCGACCCGCTTGATGGCTCATCTAACATCGAGTGTCTCGTGTCAGTCGGATCTATCTTCTCTATCTTCAAGTAAGTATAACTAACTGACGTTTTATTTGCTTTGCTGTATTCATAGGGGTGTATTCACAGAGTTTCACATAAAGGGACGTGCGTTGTGTGGTGAGATCCGGCGCGTTAGGGGTGCCATTTCGTTTTCGACAGCGGCTCTTCTATTTTCGATTCGGTAACTTCAATTTTCGCAGATAAAAACAAAGCCACACGGCCGGCCGTCCGTTGTGTGAAGCTTCTTCCAGGGTATAAAAAAGGACTAGCTTAGCTTCTATGAGTAGGTATACCTAATAGATGCTGCTTGGCAACGGTAATCCGCGATCATGCGCCGTGCGTGCCTTAGGTGGGTATGCAAACGTGTCTTATTGATAAATTGTTTGAAAACATCCATTGTAAACATAAGTAATCCTTATAAATAGCAGACAATATACCAATCAAATAAACACTGATTTCAAAGGTTTATGATGACAGATAAGATATACGTAGTTGCAGCTTAACACCATAATAAAAAATCATAAAGTATACTAATCAATATTTATGTAAGTACCATAAATTGTTATGTTCCGATAAATACCTAATATGCGCCATATACTTGACCTAGTGAAGGAAAACCACAATGATACTATAATACCGAAATTCTCTAACCTCACTATGAGGAAAATAGAGAATCACTCATTTTCATTAAAAAAATTAACAAAAGTATACCCGCCTACGTGAAAATATCGCATAGGTATTAGTTTTGTTTTACGGCCGAGCCGCAATGATGGATTTACATTTTAGACACATTTTAGATCAGAAAAGTCTGAATTCATTTCCATTGTAGTCTTGAGCAGTGCTCAAGACACACTATCACTGCCAGTGGTGGCCCACTGGAATCGGCCGCGACTTACGGGATGCAAGTCGTAGATTCTAACTCGTAGGTAACAGGCGCTTTACTTAGTGTAAATTATTTCATCATCGCTGCTCTCTAAACGGTGAAGGAGAACATCGTGACGAAATCGGCATGTCCTAGAACCAAAAAATCGAAGACATGAGACATCTACCAACCCTCACTGGGCGTGCGCGGTGGAGTATGGCCCACTCGCTCTTGCAAAGAGGAGGCTTACTGTCCCAGCAGTGAGAATATTATAAGCTGTTTATGTGTGGTCTTGGCCATTTGTCGAAATTTGGCAAAATGTAGTCTCTGTTATCTGTTTCCTGACCTGAACCTTCGATAATTCAGATATAAGCAAACAACCATTAATTTTTCACTTCCAGAAAGAAATCAAAAGGCGACCCCATCTTAGCAGACGCCTTACAGCCTGGCAGCGAACTGGTGGCGGCTGGTTATGCGCTATACGGCTCTGCGACCATGCTAGTCCTGTCACTCGGCAAAGGAAAAGGCGTCAACGGCTTCATGTACGATCCCTCACTCGGAGAGTTCATACTCACAGACCCTAATATGAGGATACCTGAGAAGGGGAACATCTATTCTATTAATGAAGGTAAGGATTTAATAGAGAAAATCATGTTGCTAGGCAGTTTCTTGCGTCACTTCTTCTGTCTATCTGAAACATTAGGAAGTGTTAAAGGGTGGGCTTTTAGGGGGCTGTCTTTCGTTATTTCTGGCATTCAAAAATGCTGATTCTCAGTTAGTTTTCGTAAATGTAGGGTTTTTTTCTTAAAAATATTATGGAGTAGTAAGACAGAATATTTAAAATACATAAACTACCTATGTGTAAACATGTAGTTAGGTAAAGGAATACATAGTTATTGAAATAGATAACGCTTTACTGTTGGTACAGTGTACACCAAGATTAAGAGACAGACAACAGTTAATAAATAGGTAGTACAATAGGTGGTTTATCACATCACAATCGGCCTTAAATGCTAGACAATCTTAATATGAATAGAACAATTAAATACTGCTTCATCCAAAAAACACAGTACACCGCTATAAGCGAGAAGTGGAGTAGTAGCTAAGTTCTATCATTTTGTAACTTTCCGAAAATTATTCTGAATACCGGCCATCCAGTACCTACCTCGGTACCTGGACATAGGCATCCTCAATTTCAAGCTATTTAACTTGAATAGCCTGTTCTACCATAACTTCAAGCATGTAGTTCATTCTGAAAGATAGCATAACTTCACGCCTTTAATTCCCAATGGGCTGGGCAGAGGTGTAGGTACCTGGTTTTAGCAGTTTTTTTACACCCACATTTCACCAGTTATGTTTAAGTCCCATGTAATAGGGGCGAGCCTATTGCCAACAACCGGGCACAAAACCAGATTCCGGGCTGCTACTGAGAAATTGTAGATGACAAAAAGAAAGAATGCAGAAAGATTACAGTTTTTAATTATACATCCCGTTGCCACAATGCCCTAATCGAAATCTTACATGGAATGCAAAGTCATTATTACGAGAACGCTAGGTAGGTACCGATTCTATCAGTATTTGTCATGCTTTTAAAAGCCACTAATCGATAAAAGTCACTTTATCACACATTTTGCACTGTAGGTACGGTCAGCAAATAAAGTTGATTTTCATTATGAATTTCACGATTTTTTCACGAGAACATATAATGTGTAATATTTTCTACATAGTTGCGACCGCGTCTAATAAGGTTGTTTTTAAAAACATAGTAAGAAGATATGCCCAAATGGACGTCATTATCAGAGACACTCCTTTCAAAATTTCATATAAGTACCTACGAGTATACCTAAATAGGTATGTGTGTATATTATTTTTCAATATAGGTTTATTATGTAATTGTGCTCGGTTAAGATGATTTAAAAACTGAAGTAGGTAGTATCTGACTGTCGTTGCTGACTGTGCAAAATGGGTCGGTAAATCACGATGAGTACCTAGGTACTCCGTTTATAATCTAATCTATGTTAGTATTAAGGCTATTAATGTCAAATATTATTATGTAAAAAGCGCTATTACAAAAGCCTGTGGGTGTGTCAAAACAAGTTTGTGAAGTTCAACAACTGACCTTTGAATTTATTTATAACTTACTTCGAAAACATATTATTGTAATTTATTCACGTTACAAAAGTTATCTTAAAGAAACATTTGTTGATAACTGAGTTGTTTCCATAGAGATATTGAGAAAAATAACTACCAATACCTACGGAGGTCACTAAACTCCCGTGACATCTATTGACTATTACAATTGAAAAACCCAAGTATTTGAATTCTTATAGCTCCCTTGTTTCAAAAGTAATGAGACCTAAACCTAAAGCTGTCTACACACCTAAGCCGCTGGGCCGCCGGAAAAAAACCCGGCGGCCAAGGCGTGCCGCGACAGTCGTACCGCCGGGAAAATTGTCCGACTCGCAACTTCTAAAGCCGGCTGGTGGCTTAGGTATGTAGACAGCTTAACAGATCGTAAAGAAATCGGCACGTCCTGGATCTAAAAGTTCAAAGACATGTGACATCTAAGTACCAACCCGCAATGGGCCCGCGTGGTGGTTTATGGCCCGCTCCTTCGTACAGACATGACGCCTATCCCATCGGTAAGAACGTTATAGCCTGACCTAACTATGGCACCCTTTTTCAGGCTACTCCGCAGAATGGGAAGCAGGTCTCAGCCGATACATTGAAGATAAGAAGAACCCGAAGACCGGCAAGGCGTACGGCGCGCGGTACGTCGGCTCCATGGTCGCAGACGTGCACAGAACTATCAAATATGGAGGCATCTTCTTGTATCCCGCTACTAAGTCTGCGCCAAGCGGAAAAGTGAGTACACATAATATATTACGTACAGGTACAAGTATTTACGAGACACAACACACAAGGCGCAGTAGAAGACTTGCGGTGCGACAGTATTGGGCTCGTATAAAAAAAAATCAGTGGTGTAATATTATGGTGCAACTACTTATTACAGTTAGCTTTAAAATTACGTTTCATGTTGGTAGGACAAGACCGTTTAGTGAGCGTCGCTGATTTTTCATAGGTAACAAAAAATATGCTTTCGCCAAAAAATATTACTAATAAAATTATTTTAGCTGTAAACCGACATGGCTATTGATGAAAGGTCAGAAGCTAGGTGCTAGTGCAAGGCGTACTTCCTATGTAGAAAAGACGGCAAGAACTTTAAAAAATAGGTACTTGGTAAAACCGTTACTCTTTTAAAAATAATTGCGTTTTAGGTACAACGTTTTCAGATCAGTCTTGCTATCAAAGCATTAGCCTATTCACAGTAAGACGACAACTAAATGAATAGCTCAAAAAAGCGCGCTGTTGGATTTTCACCACTAGGCTGAGTGCCGAAAGTAAAAATCCAACAGCGTGCTTTTATGGAGTCATTCATATAGTTCTCGCATGTAGTGTTAGTGGAAACGGGTATAAGTTTAACAAAGAAACAATCACAAGAACGAACTACCTTGAACTCGATTCATTAAACTAGACAGCAAACAATACCAAATTAATATCCAGTAAAGAATTATAGCTAGTATAGATACTTTCATTCTACAATAACAGGATCCACACAGCTATGAACTTCGATCCAATCAGTGAAAGAGATAACTGCATCAGACACAATATAGTCGTGACCCCGTATATCAGGCTATCTGTAAAGGGTACCGTTTCATTAGTGGCTATTATGGTAAACAATTACGACATGGATATTTATCGTATGTCTACACCTTTTCCCAACTATGTTGGGGTCGGCTTCCGGGCAAGCCGGGTGCAGCTGAATAGGTATACCAGTATTTTATATGGAGCGACTGCCTATCTGACCTCCGAAACCTAGCTACTGGTTAACACGATACGCCTTGGTAAGGACTGGTCGTCAGACATTCGGGCTTCTGACGACCGGTAACGACTGTCAAAGGTCCACAAATGACACCCGGGACCAAAGGCTTGCGAGCCACGGAGGGGTCTTAATATGTAAAGATCGTCACCCATCCACGGACCAACCGCGGCAAGCGTAGCTTAGCCTGATTGATCGACCTGTGCGATGGTTTTTTTTTAGGTGGGAAATCATCAAATAACTTCTCCCGTTCTGGGTGGAACGGGAGGGCGTGTCAGACTTTTACTGACTAAAACCCACCCGTGTTCCCTCAGTTGCCTGTGTGTGCCAGGGGCCGCGGTATCTCTTTCGAACAACCTGCACTCCTGGCAGGCTTCGGCCCATGCGGGCCCCATCAGTTGGTGCTGACATCTCTTTGAGGCGCGCGTGGAACACAACGCGCCGTCGACCCGGGCTTGGTCCTTACCGGACAGCGAGCTACCCATTACTCGCCGTCCGCAAGCCCACCTGTGCCGTGGTTAACACTTAGCTACAAGCCCCTCACCAATAGTTCTACTCTTGTTGCAAATACTATATAACATTTCATCTTTTCAGCTACGTCTACTCTACGAATGCCTCCCTATGTCTTTCATCGTGACAGAAGCCGGTGGCCTGGCCACCAACGGCCAGATCCCCATCCTGGACATTGTGCCCACGGCCATCCACCAGCGAGCGCCATGCTACCTCGGATCTAAGAAGGACGTTGAAGAACTACTCTCGTATTTGAAGTAGAATTACTTATATGTGGAGAGAATTGTGTTTATGAGGATGACTTTTATAAGATGTTAACTATTTTGATATGATTAATATATTGTGTAAGAAGACTGAAGCTGTGTTTTTGTTGATAACAGTTTTAATTTAATTTATATGAAAAGTTATACCCGTCAGGGCATGGATGAGGAAATGCTTCTGTCAAATACATGGGATTGTTCCTCCCCAGAGCTTCAGCACGTCTAGTTTGGCTTCTATACGAAATGTAATTTAATTGTAATTGGAACCGTGCACCTAGCTTCTGACGTTTCATAAGTGCCCTTGCAGGTTTATGTGAAAAAAAATATTTTGATTTGATTTGATTTGAATTGTCTATGTATATGGCGGGTCTGAAGTTAGTTATTGTGTCTGAAGTGCGCTACTCGCTGCGCAGTACCGGGCTTAGGAGCTCGAGCGTGACGTGATATTTTTTTTAAATGAAGTTAATATTATTTTAATTAAACATTTTAGCAAGCATTACATACCTAAAGTACAATAAAATTGTCATCAGTTATCATCAACTTAATAAGTATTATGTTTTTTCTGTAGTGTTTACTTTGCGGCGGGGTTAAACCCTGACCATAACGACAATCCTGGATCAGCCACTGTTCCGAGCCGCCATTCAGTTTGAATCGGGCTGTACCAAACAATATCACGGGATTTCAAAATTAAAACACTGAAATTTTAAAAGTTAACTATTTATTTACATCAAAATAATAATACATACTTACTATACTTATACACATCGCAGTGTTTTCTCAAAAGGTTCTACACCCAGTCTTGACACAATACTCTTAGTCGAAATTGTAACAATACATCTTAAATTGTTTGTATTAGTCTTATATTCATATTTTGAAAGTAAATGGTCTTGTGTACCATTACCAGTACATGGGTTGGCCCTAGGATCAAATTGGCTTGAGCAGTAACAAGTCGAAGATAGGAGGGATTGTATACAATCAAAATAAATTAACTGGCAATACAATATCCGCCTGGCCCACCGCTACATTCCCTTGAGCTGGCGGGAAGTAAAATAATCTTCTTACCGAAACCAGGTAGGGGCGACTACACTCAACCCAAATCTTTAAGACCAATAAGCCTCTCCGTTTTCTGAGAGAGGAGAGGCTGGGGAAAAGAAAGATTAGATCCCAAATTTCGGTACAAAGACCTTTACATCCAAATCAACACGCCTACTGTGCAGGCAAATCAACTGAATCAGCACTCCATAGCATAGGTTCACGCATAGGAAATGCTCTTTAGCTACTAAAACCCCAACCCTAGGCGCCTTCATTGATTATAGAGGGTGCTTTCGACAAAACTAACTTCGTCGGCATTGAACAGACACTTGCCATGCACGGTGTTGTGCGAACACTCATAAAATGGATTAATAACATGTTAAAATACCGTGCTATTCAATTTACCATGAACAGCACCACACGAGGTATCGTGAGTAGAAGCTGCCCACAGGGTGGGGTGCTGTCACCACTAATGTGGAACTTAGTCGTAAATGAGCTAATCGCAGAGCTCAACGCTAGCAGTCTGTACTCTGTGGGATACGCGGATGACATAGTGATTCTATCTCGGAGAAATTTGAGGGCATCTTATGCGATCTTATGAGAAGGGCCTTCAAATAATCGAGAGTTGGTGCACGAAGCACGAAGTATCGGTTAACCCCTCGAAAACAGAACTTATAATGATCACCAAGAGATTGATTTACAAAAAAACCCTGGGACCCCATAGGCTTCCAAAACCTTTCAACACAGAACTAACACTTAAAGACGAAGTCAAGTATTTGAGGGTGATCTTTGACAGCCAATTGCTCTGGAACAAACATCTTGACTACAAAATTAATAAAAGCACAATTGCACTCTACCAATGCAAAAAAAAATTTGGAATAACATGGGGGCTTTCTCCAAAGATCACTCTGTGGCTATACAGAGCGATGATCAGGCCAATGTTGGCTTATGGCGGTCTGTTTTGGTGGACGAGGACAGAACTCTCGACCACCATTACCAGACTGCAACGCTTCCAACCACTGGCCTGTTCAGCTACCACTGGCTGCATGAGAACCACCCCAACAGCAGCCATGGAGATAACCCTACAATCAACCCCCCTTGACCTGTACATACAGCAGGAGGCGGCGCTAGCTGCCATCACGCTAATGCATCTAGGCATATGGGGCAAAAATCTTACCAGCCCACAAGCTAACATCCTGGACCGGGCGGTGGAGTACCAGCCTCTCATCGCTGCCCCGTGTGATGGAATACCAAACCAACCTACGTTCAACAAAAACTATATCATACAAACAGTAGAGGAAGAAAAGGATCAGTCAGGAGCCAATGAAATGCGCATCTACACTGACGGCTCAAAAACACAAAACGGTTCACGTGCTGGCGTACACTCCCTTGACCTCAACTTTAACTTTCACAATTCACATACCGCTAGGCACACACAGTTCAATCTTTCATTGTGAATGTGTTGCCTTAACACAAGCCGCAACAGCAGTAAAGCGCTTAGGCATCCGGAACTACGGTATTAAATTCCCATACGACAGCCTATCTGTGCTCAAAGCTCTAGAAAACAAACAAACCAACAACAAACGAATCTTTGAGTGCCATCTACATCTGGAGAGTTTATTGACGTCCAATCGTATTACCCTCCAGTTGATCAAAGGGCATAGTGGATCCTTAGGCAATGATGCCGCAGGTGAACTTGCGAAGAGAGGCTCACATATGAAAGTGCTAGGCCCGTACCCACTTCTCCCCCTGCCTTTCTCACTATTTCGTGCGTGGATTCGCTAAAGATCAACCGAACTTCATAACAACAGATGGTCACGGGCAACTGACTGTAGACAGTCAAAATTGGCTTCACCAATTGTACACCCGCGATTAACCAAAAAACTTTTCAGCCTGAGTAGAAATAACCTTAGAATAATTATAGGACAATTACGGGCCATAACCCCCTAAACAGACATCTTTTATGAGAAACAGGGTGTAAAGCTCACTCATACTCTATGGAAAAGGGAGGATCCTCCGACCAGACGGGTGTTGTGTCTGGTGGTGGGTAATCGTCACAGTGTCATTTAAAGTTTTGAAAAACTTCGAATGACGAAAAAATTAAGTTTTTTTTTTGTTTCATTAGTTTTCATTTCCCAACACGTGGGTAGTATTGCCAGCTAATTTAATTTGACCTATATAAAACTGGTCATGATAATATAGTCTTATACCACGCAACACTTATCACATAACTGTTAACGCACCATTACTTTGTCTCAAATTCATAAATATTAATCAAACCTTACTTATTTTTAGCAATGGTTAAGTCTACATTCCTATAGGAGAATTATGTCCTAAGATATTAGGGATGGCGAAACTGTGATCATGCCAAAATCTATACTCCATTTGAACTGTGATTAGACATTTAAATAAACCTTTTTTCAGTCTTTTCAACCGATTTTGACATCAATTCCGTAGGTAAGGATGGATTAAAAGCAAAAAAGTGGTTACCATGTGGTGGTGGCCATTTATCATGCTAAACGAACTGTGAATTTCTGTGTAAATCAGTTAAACGGACTGTGAATTTTGTTTATTTAAATGTCTAATCTTATTTCAAATGGAGTACAATACATTAATAATGTTTTTTCCTTTTGCCGTAGAATTAGGCAGAACTTACAAGTCGCCACATGCTACGATAGTAATATAGCTCACCTAACATCCTTTTGCTTTTTCTCCAAGTTCATACATCAGAATCCCATTTCTTCCCGTGGGTGTCGTAGAAGGCGACTAAGGGACTTACTAGAGAATGGACAGCAGCTTTCTCTATGCATTTGACCACCATACTGCGATCGCCAACCCGCCTGCCAAGAGTGGCGATTATGGCAAATCCCTCCCTCCTTTTGGGGGAGGCTTATGTCCAGCAGTGGACGTCTTTCTGCTGATATGATGATGATGATGCTGATACATCAGAAAGCCAATTCCCGTAATAAAAAAATATTCAAAATCTACTCGCAATCTCATTGATTGAGACTGAGATTAGCATGCAATCTATTTTAAATATACCGGACTTGAACCTCTGGTCATACATGCGCACCGGTAACACAATTATACTACTATATTGGGGTCGGTTTCCAGTTTAACCAAATGCAGCTGAATAACAGTATTTGACATGGAGCGACTGCCTTTCTGACCTCCACAACCCAGTTACTGGGTAATACGATACCCTTGGAAAGACTGGTCGTGAGTCTTACGGGCTTCTGACGACCCGTAACGACTGCCAAAGATCCACGAACAACAGCCGGGACCAACAGCTTAACGTTCCGAGGCACAGAGGGGTCTCATGTTAAGATGGTCACTCTAGCTTAACTTATTACAAACTGTCAGATTTATTCTTCAGATAAAATGAATCTGAATCTGTCTATTGAAGAATCAGCCCAAAGAAAAATATCTAGCATATAGTTTCGCCAGCCCCGTCTTATATATACTGGACAGCGCCTGGTCATATTATAACTATTAGAAACTCAGTTTGTTCTCTTCTATGTAACATATATCTAAGCGGTGAGAGCGATGAACTGATGGAAAACGTCCAGGATGTGAGGGTCCAGGTCCTGCGTGAACAGCAGCGTCTCCAGCGTGCTGCTGTACTTCTGGACTTGCTCGTGGTGCTGGAAGGAATAAGGTGTATTTTTAGAATAGGTGTCAAATATTCTGGTATGTATTGGGTTATGGGATCTGCTTTATTTTCAGCATCATTAGCAACGAGCCACGTTTTATTGGACTGGAAAAAAGCATCACCCCGGGTCTGGTTTTTTATATTCGGTGGTCGCATGTAAGTAGAATTTCTTATAGAATAGGGAGACCGACGTTGCTCTGACGGCCTGCATTAAATAGGATGGTAATCCAAGTTGACATTGCGACCGGGGATACAGGACTCCTCACTGTTAGAGGGAGTGGCGTCGTCATCTACCACGCGGGTCTAATGCGGGTTGGTAGATATCTTCGAATTGTTGGTTCTAGCCGGTTTCCTCAGGATATTTTCCTTCACCGTTTTGAGAGCAATGGTGATAAAATAATTTACACAAAATAAAGCGCCTGTCAGGGTTCGAACCTACGACCTACAACTTGTAAGTCGCGGCTGTTACCACTGGGCCACCACTGCTGCATCGCAGTAGTAATCAATCAATGCGATAGTTTTCTCTGGGGTCAGTCAATCATCTTTGCAATTTTTATTTTAGGAATGATTTTTTCGCCTTCAATTGAGGAAGATATCTTAGAACAAGTTTATGATGAAGATACTCACGATCAAGAAGACCTGTCGCAGCCTGCCGACAGTACTGCGGTACCAGTGCGTGTCGGGGTCCCGCGCGTCCGTGTCGCAGCGGACTAAATGTTCCGATAAGATCATGATGAACCGCTGGAATACGATCAGGAACAGACGCTTTTGGTCCATGTGGGCCGCTTCGAGACGTTCCTCCATACGCTCTACGGCCTAGAATGCAGATATTACAGTATTACTTTTTGAACTATAGTCTATTCGCTTTAAGAAAATAGTGACTCATCGTTGTCACTCAGCTTAGCTACGCCCCTTGACGAATTAGATCATAGTAAATTAGAAAAACGTATTCAAATTGACCGGTTGAAGTAACCCCTTCCGACATACACCATAATTTACTATGATCTAATTAGTCGAGGGGCGTGGCTAAGCTAAGTGACAACGATGAGCGACTATTTTCTTAACGCGAATAGACTATAGTGTCCAAACAAACAGTAAATCTGTTGTGAGAAAAAAAAAGAAACGTTTATTTGCGGTAAACATGACACAGAGGAAGAGCACAAAAAAGAACAAGTTGGGGGAAAAACATGAGCCACATCCACGCAAAACGGCCATCGCTCAGCATAATGCTACGACCCTATACGAGACAGAGCCCCAACGATGGTTTACAGCGACGGCCGGCAGGTTGTTGTGTTGAAAACTCCATAGGCCAGTAGGATTTTACCGTGTCAGCCAATAACGTCGGAAAGATTCATCGAGTCATTCAACAATGTTGAATCAATGGAATATTTATTACTACTGGTGATCGCACACTTGCCGCAATTATACCATAATTAAAAAATATAAGCTTTCTGCACTCCTTCTCCATATGAAATGAAATGAAATGAAATGTTTATTTATGTAAGTAGATCTTAAAAGACATTTTTTTGCTTCGCGTATTATTATAATTATTAAAGATAACTAGCTTTTGCCAGTGGCTTCGCCCGCGTGGTTTTCGAAAATGATCCCTCGGGAACGTATTACCGGGATAAAAAGTACCCTGTGTTAATCCAAATTATAATCTATCTGTGTGCCAAATTTCATTCAAATCCTTTCAGCCGTTGTTGTGCGATTGAATAACAAACATCCAAACATCTTCACCAATTTTCACATTTATAATATTAGTAGGAAGTAATGGAAGGAGGCTAGCGTAGTAATTTGGCAGTCAATTAAACTCGGCAATTTTATTTTGAGCAGTCGTACCTCTTCCGTAGGTTTATCTTGATCTTTCTTCTTTTTGCTGTTATTTTCGTCTTCAGAATCTGAACTGCTGGAGTCAGCTCTGGCTAACGCTTCCCTCGCTTCTTGGAGCTCACCACCTTAAAGAATAAACACGTATTTATGAATATGGAAATACATTGCTTCTTTCCAATCCCATTTCAAATGACAAGACGATATTAGTAACTGTTAATGAGTTCCTTGGAGCGAAAACGATTTAAGCTGCTGCATCAAGGCATCTCTTCCATATACATGTATAGTCTCCACAACTGAAGGAATATACGTGGTCTCAACTTGATAGGCCAGGAGGAAATTGTTTGAAATTAACTCGCAAGATTCTACCCAAATATCCAAAAATCTGAATAAAAGCTTATAAAACAATGATAAACTTACTCAATTTCGACACATGCTTATTCATCTTATCGATCGTCAGATGCAGCACTTCCCACAGATAATTATGCGTGAAGAATGGCGCCATTTCCTTGGAGAACAACCACGTGGCCACGGCGTTACACTCCACTATCTGAGTCTTGAGCATCTTGTCTACCAACACGCACACCATCTGTGGGTGACGCTGCCATAGCTCCCATACGTTGCGGAGAATGCAGATTTGGGCTTCCTCAGATTCGGCTAGGATCTGAAAAATAAGACATATTTCAGTTTTATTACGAAAGTTACGTTAATAAATAAAACCACGCGTTATGGTGCAAACAAACTGGCGCCGATCGGAATGAAACATTTGATATTCATGGACTACATTTAATTTTGGCGTCGGTTGTTTGACGAGATCCCACATGTCGTCACCATATAAGGTGTGCTTAATAATTTTTCATTTATTTATAGTGGAACAAAACTTTTTACAAAATGTGCACCAACAACGTCATAAAATCTTTCCAGAACAAATACTGAGGGTCGATTTCAATCTTCAGATAACTTTTAGTTGAATAATAAATATGGTGATCTGATATATTTTCTATACTGTCAAACCGCAATTTTTATTCATCAGATCAAATATATCTAAAGATTGAAAAATCGGCCCTAAATCTAGTATTTTACATATAACGTAGAAGCTTTATACACAACGCCCTTCAACTAACCTTAAAAACATAATGAAACTTGGAAATAGCAGCAAAGCTATGCGATATGCTCTTGCTGCCGAGATTCAGCAGCGTCTGAACGAAGACATCGATCTTCAGAGGGTTGTAGGCCGCTGCTGGCGCGGCCGCCGCCTGTTCGCCTTCGCGAAGAGGGTTCGGCAGGTCTCGGAGAACATTTAAAGCTTCCTCGGGAGTACATTTGTTGCGAACGCAGACTACTAACTGGTGAGCTGCTTCGGTGCCGGGGAGAGTTGCTGTAATTGGAACAGAATAATCGTTTTAGTTTTAATAGGGTATTTTACTCTATATGAGAAAAAATCTAAAAATATATTATTAAGGGCTGATTTTTCCAACGTCTTTTAACCACAGAATAAAATTTACGTCTGACAATTCTACTATGGAAGATCTGTCAAAAACTCAAAATTTACTCTCAGGATAAGACTTATTCTAGGTAAAAGTTTGGTGAACTTCGCCCTGAGATAGCTTAGGCAAAAAGCAGTCGGTAAATGTTAATTTTAGTTCATGAAATAACAAAATATTTTTTAAAGTCAATTCAAACGTTTCAGTTCTTTTCATATGTTTTTGAACACCATGAAATAGTAGCCGCCATGTTATTACATCATACCGCTGTATATACTAAGTGTCAACAACTTTGTACTTTTATTATTTTCGTAACCAAACCGTGATTTTTATTGTCAAAGTCAAAGCATTTATTTCAAAAAGGCACTTAAACGGCACTTTTGAACGTCAACATTTACATTAAAATAGAATTGATTCTAGTCGCCCCTTCCAAAATGTAGTTTCGTATGGAGAAGAATTGGCAAGAAACTCCATCGTTACTCTTTTAAAATGTTTTAACTACAATATTTAACATACATTCATTTTATAATTATGTGTGATAACGATGCATCCAGAATATAATATTACCATACCAAAATAGGTAACAAGAATGAGATTGAAGCCATTACATTGAAATAATATCTTACATTCAGGAAACAGCAAACCACCGATTACTGCTATAAAACTCATTTTTTAAATTATAAGCAATTATCATATAAAATATCAGAGCATTTGTTTACACAGCAAACTGACGTCATACCCACAGAGCAATATGGCGTCCACTGCGTCTAGCGTTTTCGTCAAATTAACGAGCGAAATGTGAAAATGTAAAATTTAAATGCATTTTTATGCCACTAATCGATTCAACAAAAAATTTGTTTTTTATGGTTTATTAGCATTTTAGAATTTAATTAAGACACTTTAAAAAAATGGGTGTAATACCCTATTCAAACGAGACGATTGCGCAATTCAAAATCAAAACCAATCAAGTCATTTATTGAAACTAGGCTGAGAGTCACTTGGCACTTTTTGAACGTCAGAATAACAAAAGACAGTCCCCCAGAAACGTCCGCCCTTCACCACTTCCTACTGCTGTAGCTGGGAAGAACAAATATCGCAACAAACTCCCCAGCAGAGTAACAGGATGTGGAAGGCGGAGGAAAGGGTGATGTGGCTCAGCTTGGGACAGGCCTACCTTCCAGCAATAGACTGCGATAGGCTGAGTTGATAAATTATTTAAGTTTACGCGAAAAGTTGGCACACAAGGGCCGACCGACGACCTGGGATGATGCGAAGATCCCGGGACTTCGCAGAGGGCACCACAGCACCTGTCGGTGAAGTGATGATTTCGTGAAGCCTTTGCTGAGCAGTAAACGTCATTCGTCTAATGACAAGTTTATCAATAATTTCGGCAACAAGAAAGTGAATAGAAATGTAACACATAAACTGCAACGCATTGCGTTTATTCAATAATTAATGCAGCGTTTTGTCCATTACAGTTGCTAGTTTTCATTCAATAAAATGTTGCAAAAAATAACACGGTTTGATTTTATTACCAGGTATCTAAAATCCATTAGCTATTAAAAAAACTGACAATAAAGTTGCTTGTATGACCGTAGACAGTACTATCTGTATACTCTTTTTGATACAAAAGAATATACAGATAGTAGCACGTAACGCTCTGCAATTACTGCCTACCCACCATGGGAAACAGGGGGGACTTAGGTCAAATTCAGCCATATTCCGCCATAGCTACCAAATTGCCCAACAACACCATACTCGTTCGAGCGATAAAAGATACAATAAGAGGGCGCACTAAGAGCAATACGGCGATAATTAAAGTAGATTCGGTGAGAGATAGCCAGCGAACAATACCAGGGTATGTTGCGCAAACGCATCGTTATCGTGCCCACAGAGATCATGAGAACTGTATTGGATTAGGTGGCAGTGCGTGAGTGCAGCGATTTGTATAAAATATTTATTATTTTATTTGTTACTTAGCTTGTTTTGAAAAATATATTTAAATTCCAGTTCATAAGACTATACCTAACCATGATCAAAATCAAGACGCATTTTTACAGTTTAAGTTGTTTCTCAACATTAAAGAATTTATTAAAAAAACAAAACTTTCAGAACTACTGCTTAATACATAATTTTATGTTAACCAGGTAACTTAATTTTGTAAATCCATGTGATTTACTTAATTTATTTATAATCGCTAATTCTTCTGACGTTTAAACCTAACCCCTATACCGGCTTACCGGATTTCGTAGTACATTTATTTCGTCACTAAGCGTGTATTTCTTAAGTCTATCTAGTCTGCGAATTGAAAGATTCTCATAAATAACACGATCATAAATTCAAGAAAAATAAATCAAATTTCGTGAAATAAGAATAAATTACACAGTCAACAAGGAAAGCAGTCGGATTCCCTATTCGTTCATGCATAACATCTCATGTTCTTCGTTTATTCAACGCAAACCAATAATAAGAATGATTGACAAAGTAACATGTGCGCATGATTTCAACAAAGCAACAAATAATTTACAACCCTATTCATAAACCAATTAAGTTGCAAGTACAGTGAAATCCTTCAAATGAAGAGAACACTTCATAAATAAGGCAGACTTCAGACTAGCGTTCCGCGTGCGATTGCGAGTCGTGCATAAAAAAAACGGCGATATGTCCACGAGATGGAAAGTGTGCACGCAAACTCGGAATTTCACTCGACCACCCCTCGCGTGGAAGATAATACTTTTTCAACGGACATCGTTTGTAAAACAATCATGAGATATTGTTGATTTGAACAGTGGGGACGTAGGATAGTGATATGTAAATAATTGCTCGTAATTAATACACACGCATTTTTGGAAACAAATGAGTGTGAGCCTTTCTCCTTTTATATTTATGCTAATGCAGTGTGTCCGAAATTAAGAATGAGATCATCATCTGATCCCTTGATAAATCTGGAAATTAAGAAGGTATGCTTTCTTAATACAGATTGCCAATACCTAATGAGAGCTATGCGAACAGAAAAATCTCTACAGACACAATGAAGAGACAGCCAGCTTGAAGTTAAAAACTAGCCTCGAATACAAAACTATCTCAAACAAGTAACAAGACATTCCGAAAAATTAACAATGCTCTGTAGATATCGCAAATGTTCACCGTATTTGGACCATGATGATGATCAATCATACGGCCGTTCGCAACATAGTGGTGGACATAAGCCTCTCTCAAGTTGGACCATTGCACACAATTTCGACGAATATCTAAGAGACTTTATTACGAAAATGGCGTATTAAAAAACTCGTTAACGCGCGGACGTTCTGCTAATGTTACCTACTTCAGTTTCCCTATTTACCGACAAAAGATATACATATGTAAAGATAAGTTACATACATTATGAACTTCCATAAGTAATGTCAATGCCCTGGTATATCTCAGGTTTTACTAACACATCCAGAAAACACATAATGATGTACACTGTGATATGTAATGATCGAAACAAAGATCCCTAGCTTTACAACGTTTGTAATATGGACGACATTATCATCTGCCTGCCATCTTCTAGTCACTGGATGCAGCTGAATACCAGTATTTACATGGGGCGATTGCTTATTTGACCCCCACAACCCAGTTACTGGGTAATACGATACAACTTGGTAAGACTAGTTATCAGCTTTTCTGGCTTCTGACGTCCCTTAAGAGCGTTCTCCCAACGCGGGCTGATAACGGCGCATTTATGGCGGTTTATCGTGATTATTTCATTAAATACAAACAAAAATCAACATTTTTTTTTCAGCCATGCACTAGATCGTTGGTATTTTCAAGTTTGTATGCTATTTTTTTACAGTTATCCACGAATGACGGCCGGGACCAACGGCTTAACGTGCTTTCCGAGGCACGGAGGGGTCTTGGTATGTAAAGAAGGTCACCCATCCACGGACCAACCGCGGCAAGCGTTGGTTAACCTGATCGATCGACCCGTGCGGCTGTTACTACTCGGTAAAAGCCCCTCGTTAAACTAAATTAGCTAGCGAAACTCCACAAACGTGATGGGTATCTAAGCATGTGGAGTTCACACAAAACTGGTACAATTACACTAATCTACAAAAAAACAGTTTTGGTTCGCAACAGAAACGAAAATATTGTATCCTGGGTAAAACGCTAATGCTGAAGCTAAATCTGATACTTAACAGAATTTCGCCATCACGTCAGGATTTTTAGTTATTGTTATTTTTTTATTCCCCAAATATTTACGTAAGTACGTCTTGTTGTTTATTGGAAAAATAAATTGATATAACGACTAAATTTGCAAAAAACTATATTTTTTTTAAAACGCATTTCTATAGAAACAATAAATACTAAATTTAAAAAAAAAACAGCTTGATTTTTTCTTAGTAAGTTTTGTATGAAAATTTTGTACTTAGAAAGTTTATAAAATAGCCAAAAATAGAAAAGCAACAGAAGATTGTGTAGTTAGATCAAGCAATAAAACGTAATATAATACTACAAACATTTAATTTCCTATGTACCCTCCAAAACAAAATAATAAAATACTGTATTGTATGTAACTTGACCGTATACAGTGTATTTTTGTTTTTATTTATTTAATTTAAATTGACGTGATGGCGATATTTGATGATTATATTACTAACTAGCTGCGCCCGCGACTGCGTGGATTTTTTTTTTCTTTTTGATTTAATTTTGATTTAGTTTATTTAGTTTTTTTTTTTGTTTTTGTATTTTTGTTTTTATTATTATTTATTTTCAGTTTTTTGTATTACCATTATTGAAAAATTTCTTTTCTTTCATTTTTTATTTCTTTTCTTTCTTTTTTATTTCTTTTTATTTCTTTTCTTTCTTTTTTATTTCTTTTCTTTCTTTTCTTAATTTCTTTTATATACAATATTTGGTGTACGATTTTCTTGGGCTAAAACAACAACACTACTGGCATTCCTCGCACGTGAACATACCACGTATAGTTGCCCATGGGTAAAGCAACCTTTAGTTAAATCTATACCACGTTTGCCCTTGGGACTAGTTGATTGTTATAGCAAAACTCACATTGATCGGGAATTGCAGTCTTTTGAATTCAAATGGAAAATTTGACGGTATTATAGGAATCCGTGGTATAAATACTATTTCACCTTTTCCGCACCCGGATATTATACGACCTTCTATAACGTTTCTTTGAAACGACACTACTCGCAATCTAGTACCATTGCAAAGTTTCGGTGGGTTTAAATTACGCAGTAGCATGATGGGCACGCCAACCTCAAGCTCTAGTTTATGAGGGGGTAGACCAGGCACAATTATATTGTTTAAAAATTCTGTTGGGTAATTAACCACTTCATCCGGATTGCAAACTGTATTGATCGAAAGGTGTGTGTGTGATTCACCAGATAGCTTATCTAAAATGCGCTGATTAAGCGCAGTAACCTGGTCTTTCGTAGGTGCTAAAATTGATCTGTCACACAACCACCACGAATCTTCTTTGATATTGAGATTGTGACTTGTGATGAATAACGTATTTATTTTGATAAGGATTAATATCATGTTTATAAAAACACCTTCCCAAACAAACATATAAAAATACAAAAATACGCAGGTTTCCTCTTTACAATATTAGTATAGACTAACTATGCCCGCGACTTCGTCCGCGTGGATTTTTCTAAAATAAAAGTAGCCTAAGTTACTCCTTATTACATCAGCTACCTGCCAGTGAAAGTCCTGTCAAAAACGGTCCAGCCATTCCCGAGATTAACGGGAACAAACAGACAGACAGACAAAAATTGTAAAAAAATATATTTTGGTATATGTACCGTATATATATTCATATGCATGTAGCAAAAAGCGGTTATTTTAATATTACAAACAGACACAGATAAGATGTAAGAAGATGTATGGATGTATGGATGTATGGATGTATGGATGTATGGATGTATAGATGTATAGATGTATAGATGTATAGATGTATAGATGTATAGATGTATAGATGTATAGATGTATAGATGTATAGATGTATAGATGTATAGATGTATAGATGTATAGATGTATAGATGTATAGATGTATAGATGTATAGATGTATAGATGTATAAATATGCATGTAGCAAAAAGCGGTTATTTTAATATTAAAAAAAGACACTCCAATTTTATTTATAGTATAGATGTATAGATAAGTAATGCCTAATTAATCAGAAAGTATATGCGGTTTCTCTGTTTCGAAATTTTGTAAACTAGTGTTATTATTACCTATGTTTTGTTAATGGTAGGTACCATAAAATGTTGATACAAGAGGAGAAATAGAGAAATTGTGCTTTAAAAAAAATAGACTTAAACGAGGAGAGCACAAGGAAGAGCTAATAGAGCAAGCTGTCAATTCAGTATATGACGTCAAACAGTCGTGCAAGCTACGCAACATTGAAATGGAAATGTTATACTTTTCAATGCGACACTTTCGAATGCGTTCCATAATTACTGCCGGCAGTAATTCATATTGATCGCGTAACTTACACGTCATTTCACGTGTTACTGTCAATATTATTATGCTAAAATGCTTATGGATACCCAAAAAAGGAACAATTAGGTGTACCTGCTGAACTATGAATAATTGTCTATTGTATTATTGATTTTCGTTTCACAATACGGTGAGAACAATCTCGTTATTGAAATAACAAAAGCAAAACCTATTGCAGTCACATATTTGACCTGTAAGCAGTGCTAGTGTCAAATTTATCAGTGAATAAACGTGTTTAATGCTCGTAGCACCAACCTCTATAATTTTTTAAATATTTTAAACTCAGAACCAGATGAAAATCAGTGGAAAGCGAATTAACACACTACTGTGCAATGGCTTTTTGTGATACTGATTACAGTGTTGATTTCGTGGGTGGGCAGGTCAATATAGCTAAGAATAAAGGCAGTTTGCTAGTATGCTAGAAAGTTGAGTATACAAATAGGATTATACCATTTGTGGCAAGCTATAAGCCTAATAAGCCTCAGATAAACACGAAGTCCAAAGGGCACCTCTACTTTACAATTTCGTCTATTTTGTCTCCTTAAAAATCCTAGTGTTTCTGTAACTGCATATAATTAAGTGCAACGTCATTGATTAAGGGACTTCTGCCATATCTAAGCATGGCGCGTTTTCCCCAGAAAATTACAGTTTATAATAAACGCATTAATTTGGTTTCTTAATTATCTTGTGCTTTTAAATTGATACTAAAATTATTGTTTAAAATTAAACACTTTTAAATCCCATACTAAAAACATATAAGTAGGGCGGGCATTTTTTTTATAACGGAAACTCGTTATAAAAAAATGACAAAAATTAATGAATAATGTTGATTTCAGTTATCCGTGAAAGAGATGAGTCGTGGTAAGGGTGGGTGGTACGAGGCGTGTGTGAACGTCAGACTCCAGTAAGCGCCGCCAGTGCGTCGGAGACGCACAAGTAGTAGTCAAGACAGTGGGAAACTATCGTGCAGTGCCGTGACAGTGAATCATGAGATCCGCATTGATATGCGTTTTCTTCACGCTTGTTGTAAGTATACAACCTCAGATAATTATGTTTACAAATAAAAGTCACCAGTAACCACTAAATTATTTTAAAAAAATGCGTAACCTTGAAACGAGCCAGATTTAAATTATGAAACTTGTTCCTTTATTTCATTTTCAATTCAATACTATTTATATTTTTTAATAAATTTATTCAATAATATTAAAACTCAAAAAAAATTCAAACTATTATTAATAAGTATCTAATTTTATATTTCCAAAAATGTAAGTGTTGCTAAAGAATAGCTCAGTGACACTAAAATAAAATATTTTAAATTAGAAACCGGCCGCCATCCAACGAATTAATTGACCAAAACGTGCGACGATATGTGACTGATTTTCTCGGTACGTAATTGCAGCATCTCTTATTAATTACGTGGCATCGTGTTAATTTTGCTAATTACGTACGTTTTATGAATGTGTGGTAGCAAATAAAACTAATTTTATTTTTCTTTGTGCCTTAGATTAAGCTTAGAGCTTAAGCTCTAACTAATCGATTTTCTAAGATATGATAAAATTAAGTGTTTTCTGAAAATCTGGTAATATCTTTGGTGTAGTTTTCGGTATTTTTACCCGACTGCGCCAGAAGGAGGGTTATGTTTTTTACAAGCTTTTATTTAATGCTCACCTTTAGTTAATGACACTTTAAGACCGACTGAATCTCACTAGTATTTTCCAATGATATTCGGTCTTTGCTTGCCTGGATAAGAGTGATGTGACCTTTTTACTACATCGAAAACATGCATTCATTGTTCATAACACTCAATACCAAAGCAACTCGTAACTCATAATGAATACTCACGAAGACATAATAATCAACAAATTTAATAACTATAATAACAATATTATTAAACGAATTATACAATCGTATTAGACAACGACCTAGAGTTTTACCCTATTGTTACTTGAGATTTTCCCATGTAAGTGGAGCAATCACCTACATCTAACGCTATGAGCTATTTATGCGTGGAAAACCATATTAGTACACGCAATAATGTTTAATTAAAATAGAAAAAATTGCGACTTTAAAGGCGATAACGGCCTGGGAATGTTAATGGGATTTTTGGACACTTGTTTTTTCGTGTCGATTGACATTTGGGTCTCATAAAAGACGTGGTTAATTAAATATATGGTACAGACAAAAGAATTGGTTTCACAGCCTCAATAACAAAATCACAACACACAAATATGTTACTAGATGACAATATTACGATTCATTCATAACTCCATATTTTAATAGCAATGCAGAATGTATTCGGGATCTTAGATATTATATAATGTGGGTACCAACTCCATGTTTTATTAGGCAGGGTGTAACAGAAACCCTATTGCTATCCTCAAGGGGAACCTAGTCGCGGGCTCGAACTCACTGGTGGGCCTGGCTAAAAAGCACGCTGTCTCACCAGGCATCGTGTCCAACAGAGGTAGTATCAGTGATGAGCAGTTAGAAGCTAGTCTACACGTACAACATTATTGAGATGCAAGATCATTTATAGTACAACAGGCGCGTAAAAAATTAAGAACAGTCCCTTCGGAAAATCGGGTTTTATGAAAAAACCACTGCATAATTCAATAACCAATAAAGCTTATTGAACTTTTTGATATTTGAGCTTTGTCGGTACCGACTTGGTTTTTCAGATTTTACACTTCTTTTATTACTAAAACACGTCCAAAGTTAGGTTAAATTAGCAAGAAAAACGAATCTTTGTTGGCTCCTAACTTTTGAATGGCTTTTTATTTTAGTATTCTGTTTCCGTACAGACAATATTAATAATGACACAAAACCATACCATGTTTAATTTTTGATGTACATTGTCTAACAGTGGAGTAATACACTCCCGAAGTTTGTATGGGCAAAATGTGGACAAGGTTCACCTTAAGCACTAAAGATAACAACCGGTATAGAATCACTATACATAGTTTCAACTCAAAATAAAATACTCTAAGAATTGATACCAAATTTTTAGTTTCATGTTTCTTAAATTCAAATCATAACAAACGTGTCACCGCACTTCGTTGGTCAATATCTTTCCACTTTACTTGCCAATATCACGATAAATTTCTTCCGAGTGATCTGTTTGTTTCAGTTTGTTCTAGTGTACCTATTGGTACTAAAAAATTTCATAACTTCCGAACATGTACGATTTAGGATCAAAAAATCCTTCCAATATCATTTGATATCATCCAAAGAAACCGTACCCTTGGTATGTATATGTCGCAGTAGGTATGATAGATAAAGCCGTGATATGGTTATATCCCTAGGGATATAATTATATACTGGAACATGGTTGTACGAAAGCGATTCATTACTATCTTACTAGGAATATAATTATAATATGGTTCAAGTTTAGTGATATAATTAAATTACTAGATTAAGTTTAGTGAAATAATTGTAGCAGTGTAGTTCGTTCTGTTTGTGAACCCCGGGGTGTACGACTAAACGCCGACAGACACTATGCCGACAAGACTACTTCGACGGGACTCTTTGCCGACAAGGCTCATCCTTGCGCTATTACTAAATAGCCAAGTAACTGCCACTAATATGGAAGTAGCGCTCGCCCGCTGCCGCGGCACCGCTCGCTTCGCTCGCTAGGCTCGCGCGCGGTTGTTCACAATTCTAACCTAACCTAACCTATTACCTACCTGATGAGCCCTGTCAGCGATGAGTCCTGTCGGCGAAGTGCCCTGTCGATCTGATTTATAACTATTTAACCAGATTAGTTTAGTCAGATAAATATATTACTAGATTGCGACCGTAAGATAGTAATGAATCGCTTTCGTATAACTATGTTACGGTATATAATTATATCCCTAGTGATATAACTATATTACGGCTTTATCTATCATACTGCGACATATACATCGTGACATTTTAGTCGTCTTACAGCGGCAGCCCACTTCACGTATCCAATGACTACTAATAATTGATTTAAAAAAAAAGATATTTTTGAACATACGCATAATTTAAAAAAAGAAAATATCATTCACTAACACGCATGACGTAGTTTGAAACACCCTGTTATCGAGATGGAATTAATGATGGGATGTAATGGTAGGTAGCTAAATATCTTCTACCATTTGATACGTAAACATTATTAACAGGGAGAGTGTTTCATAATTCTAAAGCATTATTTATTTTTCTTTGTACCTATTATCATAGTTAATTGTAACAATGTTTTAATCGCGCCTAGAGGTATTTTCAACAAACTTCAAAAAAAAGTAGGAGGTTCTCAATTCGACTGTATGTTTTTTTTTTATGTTTGTTACCTCATAACTTTCGACCGGGTGAACCGATTTCGATGATTCTTTTTTCATTTCAAAGCGGGTGCGTCCCGTGTGGTCCCATTTCAATTAGATATCCCATTTCATTTCATATAGATCTGATGATGCGTTTCGGAGATAGACAACGGAACTCTTCAAAAAATAACAGTAAATAAACCGCGATTGCTGCTATCGCATAAATATGCATTGTTTTGACAACAAAGATGATGAAATTTCGAATCAGTGGGGTAGGTACTATAACTAAAAAGTGAAAATTAAAAACATTTTCCAAAAAAAAAACCGAAACCGAAAAAAAATTGGCAAGGAGATCATGGCATCCATAGGGGAAGAAAGTGTGTTTGGGGAAACTTACGAACGTAAAAATGAATGTTTTTTGTAAGAAAAGAAAAAGATTTGATTTAGCGTTTTTGAAAAATCATTCCGCAAGGGGGTAAAGTAAGGGATGATTTAAAAATTCAAATGTTTGTTGTGTAGTTTCTTTTAAGACATATAGGGAATTGATTTGTTGATTGAGTTATTTCAATTTGAAGTTATAAAATAACTTAGCTATTAGCGGTATCGTATTACTCAGAAACTGGGTTGTGGAGGTCAGATAAGCAGTCACTCCATGTAAAATACAGGTATTTAGCTACATCAGGTTAGACTAGAAGCCGACCCCAACATAGTCAGGAAAAGGTTAGGCAGATGATGATGACCTCAAAACTCCGTCATTTATTTAAAACCGATTTGAAAAATTCTTCTTTGATTTGAAAAGTTATACTTACTTACCCGGTGGTCCCATAGAAATATTAATAATTTCCTGGTACTGTTATTTACTTAGCAAGTGATATAGGTACTCATACGAATTTGTTGGGTGGAGGTAGCACAACTAAAGGTAAAAACAAAAGTTTAAGTTTTTTAAATAAAAACTTAAAAAAAGACACTACAAAGTGATTTTTCTTTAACTGTTTGAGATCATCACCACTGGAATGATTTACACAAAGTAAACCGCCTGCATGGGTTCGAACCCACTACCTTACGTTACTACTGGCCCGCCACTGGTCTCGGAAGGACAAAGTCTTCATAATAATTAAGTAACAAAATAGCTCGCTCCTGTGGGATAAATTCCAGACTTCCACGCGGGCGAAAACGTTTGCAGAAGCTAATATTGACATACAATGAGGGTTTTCATGAATATTCAAGCCACCAGTTGGCGCCACTTTGACAAGAGGTCTTCCAGTTCGACAATGAACTTAAAATATTTGATGTCATTCGTTTCATTCACCATTCAGTCCGTAGGCGCTTTGACACTTTTGACAGGTGCCCGGACCTGCCGTCTCAGTGCTGCCACCTAGTGAACGTCATTTCAGAAAACCCTCATTAAGTAAACTGTTTAACATCTGAAAGTGTATCACAAAACTTTAATGCCTTTATAGATGCTTTATAGATCACGAACTGAATGTAATAATAATATACATACATAAAAGATTAGCGAGCTATGGTTATGTGTTTAAAGAAAGTTTACATAAGTAATTCTTAATGCTAAGCTAGATATGCTTATGCTATGACGCAAAGTAAAGATCATTTTAATTTTATGTCAATACTAGCTTACGCCCGCGACTTCGACCGCGTGGATGTCGGAAATTATCTGATCTTATGGGAACAGTTAATAAATGCAAACGATCTTTTTTTTAATTAAACAGGTTTTTAAGATTTTAAATGTCTAACTAACTTAAAAAAGTTAATTTAAAAAAACACTACAAAGTGAAAAAAAAAAACTTTAATTTCGGAAGTCAGTGGCAAAGAACGAAAATACAGATCCAAAGACACCGACTTCAGATTTTTTTTTTGTGTAAATGATTTCTAAGAAGAAGGGTCTAGAATGAAGAGCTGAATTCATGGTTTCAGTTTGCGCATCGATGTCCTCTGCCACCCTGTATCTCTGACTGACTGCCTCTTCAAACAATACAGACGTAACGTGTATCATACTAAGAATGTGAAAGTTTGTATGTTCAGCTGTTTGGATATTTGCTACTCAATCACGCAAAAACGGCTGAACAGATTTGGATTAAATTTGGCACACAGATAGTTTATAACCTGGAATAACATAAAGGATATATTTTTATACCGATAGTAGAGATAATTTGCGACCTCCACGCGGGCGAAGCCGCTGGCAAAAGCTAGTTTATTATAAAACATAATAACATGCCTAAAACACAGAGACCGTCCATAAAACTATGCAGATAATTATAAACTAGTCAACTAAGTCCCACACTATCAGTCGTCAAATCGTCTCAATGGCCAGCCATGTGAATTAAACCAAGTTCTTAGCAATAACGACGTATTTGTATTGTTTTACACTATATACTTTAATGAAAAATGTGTTTATTTTAACATAACATCATGCCTTGGTTCCTCGGTGTTGGGCAGAGGTATACATATAGAACACCCACATTTCGCCAGTTATATTTAAGCCCCACAAATCCAGTCACCGAGCTGCTGCTGAGAAGTTCCAGATAGATAAACCCAATAACATTTTGCCTGACCTGGGAAACGAACGCAGGACGAGCATGAGGTCCGAGCAGTGGTGCTTGCGACCAGTAGACTAACGTGGCAGTGTTTTTTTTTACTTAGTAACTGAACTTTCAAGTAAATAAATGATTAAAAGGAAGTAATAGGTGTTGCAAGTCAAAAAAGTTCACAAATTAGGTAGCGCCCCCTTAGGTCAAGTGTTTAGACGATATTTACAAATTGGCTGGAAAAGTGACACGCAGCCTCTCTAGGCTAGAAAAATGGATGAATAGCCATTTTTAACACGCTTTTATTAGCTTCACCTGCATGTTTGTTTGTAACCGACTCCTTTGGCCCACTTCAAGCGGTCAGATTTCATTTAAACTTTGTAGACTTATCGAGGACCGATGACAATGCAATCATTTCAAAAAAATGCGACAATAAGAAAAATAATCTCGCTTTTGTAGTTAGCGGAACTAAAAAATAGAAAATAAATAATTGTTTAAAAAACTTTAAAAAAAATGCTTTAAAAACCAAACTAAAAAATTATAAAATAATTTAGTCGATTAAAAAGCGTGGGCTGCTTGATATTAATTGATTATAAAAATACCCCAAAAAGCACCCCACGCTTTTTAATAGATTTTTTTTATTTATTTAGTCTTTAAAGCGTGTTTTTTTAGTTTTTTAAACTATTATTTATTCATAAATAAAAGACGACCAAATTCTCTTTAAGTTTACATAACTCCACGGGCTTGTGGCTAAGTAATAACAGCCGCACGGGTCAATCGATCAGGTTAAACTACGTTTGCCGCGTTTAGTCCGTGAATAGGTGACCATCTTTTCTTACCAAGACGCCTCCTTGCCTCGGAAAACACGTTAACCCGTTAGTTCCAGCTGTCATTCGTAGATCTTTGACTGTTGTTACGGGTCATCAGAAACCCGAAAGTTTGACCACCCTCTTACCAAGGGGTATCGTATTACCCAGTAACTGGGTTGTGGACGTACTCAGCTGCATCCGGTTAGACTAGACGCCGACCCCAACACAGTTGAAAAAAGGCTAGGCAGATGAAGAAGTATACGTCCGGATTTCTACATTAATCCATCCAGGGAACTCTCTCAATCTTTGTTAAACCATCTACCATAAAATGAAAAGCGTAGCGAAAATATAAACGCAAATTACTAATTAATCAATAAACGTTACAGTATCACGAATTCTCTGAAAGCATCTATTAGATTAAGTTTAATGTAACAACATACTCAATACTCGCTACGGTGATGCATATTTAGGTCTAGATCAGCCGCAGACGCCATTTATAATCCGTCGGTATATTGTTAGACTACTACAAAGAAATTGCTAAACGAGAGATTAAGATCGCGTTGTAACGTTATGAAATCTCATAGACGCGTACGCACAATATGATTGTGTTTCTGATAAACGATTGTTCAACAAAAATGCTCACTACTGACTGAGGCATTTTAGGAGCTACCCTTTTCGACCCAATTGATTGTTCTATTGCGAAGTTTCAGCTGTTTTTTTTTTTATGAATCAAAGGTTATATGATTCGACGGTGTGTTTACAAATTAATGTCATTGAGTTTTTTTATAGTATTTCGCATGAACATGATTGCCAATTTTTTTTTTTTTAATAATCATCCCTAGAAACCATACATAATATTATTGATCAATTTTTGGTAAATTCTATGCATGTAAAGTAGTAAGTAAATATTTAGTAAGATTCCAGCCAAATAAGTAGCATTGTTCTGAAATTATTCAATTGGAAACTCATCGCGGAGGGGTTGGATCGTCCGGCACGCAACCGATTTGTAACACGCCACCGTCTCCGGCGCACTTTCCCGCCCACCGCCATTTTACTTTCAAACGCATACTGAAATATCCACATATTTTTTTTTCGTCAAATACAATTCTAATGATAGTCGTCGCCGGCCACTTAATTAACGTTCGTTTGATTTGTCGCTTCATGTTTATTAAAGATCATTACTCGCATTACAGGTGCAGAGATACGGAAGTGGCACAGCAAGCGCTGAACATGAGGAGGATTTCAACCCTACGCCGATCCCGCTGAGCGACTGGCCGCGCGAAAGACTAGAGGATGCTGGAACGTTACAGGAGATCATCAAGACTGAGCCACCTCCAGCAACGGCTGCGTTGCCTGCACATTATTGGGAAGACGCGCTAAGGCACAGTGTCTATCTAACACTAGTCAGAGACAAAATAGATCAGATAATAGCGAAAGGAGACCACATATCGCCAGACACCAAACCAGTAAACCTTGTGGCGAAAGAAATCGACGATTACGACCTTTGGGATAAAATTAAAACAGCTCGCTTTGAGAGATTGAAGGAAGAGCCTCTTCCACCGGCCAATGTTATTATATTAGCAAGAGGTAGACTGCTCGAAGATGAACAGGGGTACAAATTCGTTGAAGACGATGCGTCGCAGAATAACTGCGGTCATTGCATGAAAGGAGTCAAAGCGTTGTGGTCAGTAAAACGGATGAGGCAAGGAGAATCGTTGCCCGGGAGATACCACTACGAGTTAACATTTTCAGTGACATCACAAACAACTAAGAATGTAAAAAAACCGTATGAAAACCCAGTCAGAACTTTCACTATTAAAGAGACCATGCCAAGCATTCAACACCAAAAACTACGTATGCGAGGTAAAATCTACCAGGGCAGAGCTCAAAGGGCCATATGGGTCCATAGGAATATAAATCCTATCCCGAGTTACCAAAAGCGACCAGCACCACACACACGCGGCTTAGACAGAATATTCTCGTCATTGTTCTCTGACGAAGATAGCTACGAGGAACCGTATAGACATAAACCGAAGACTTACATCCCTAACTTGTACCTTCCACACGCTAAAGTAGCACATGTAGACGACAGAGAACCTTACCATCAGAAAAAACCGGTGCCTTACCCGATAGTGAAGCCTCCGCCGCACAAATACTCGCACCCTCCCGTCGTACCTCCCCCTGCGGTGTATTTACAGCATCCATTCTTGAACGTGGATTCTGTAGGGATCTTGCCTCCATACGTACAGCCGTACCTAGACAACAAATTCCTGCCGACCAACGTAATAAAGACAACTAGGCCAGCTGTTCTGCCAACACCCATTACAAATTATCCACTTCTCAAGGAATCAACTATTGAGGTACCCGTCAAGACAAGACTGAACGCATCAGATTACACAACAAAAGAACCAGATGTTGTAACGACTTATAAAATCTATCATCATCAGAAACAAAATCCAATGAAGATAAACTACGTGACTGACCATATCAGACCGCCAGTTTACAACGCCCCGCCGGGAGTATTCGTTACTATGGATAAAAAGCCTTTCAAACCAATGCCTCCACTGAAGTATTCTCACTTGAACAAGGCACAAAAACATTTGCTTCCGGATTTTCGTCCGAGCCCACAAGTACTTGACACTCAATTCTCAGAACAGGATTCGTCGGCCGACACTGCATTCAGACCCATAACTATGAATTTCACAAAAAACTCCGACTTTCAAGACGAAGATATAATCAGTAGAAAGACTAAGAACGTCCGAAAACCGGCAAAAAAGCCGGCAAAAAAGCATGAAAATATAAAATCTAGTCGTATTACTACAGTAACACCCGAAATAATAACAGCTAAGAGTCTAACTCAACACGGTGATGCTGATGCTGATGATGATAATGACATGGAATGGGCTAATATTTTGGGAGCTTTTACCAAAACTACGCCGATGGCATCACACAAAGAACAAAGCACAAAAGAAAACATTGAGTCTATTCCGTCAACAACGCCTTTATCAACAACAACACAAGAAGATGCTGTCGAGAGTCAGGAAATTTTCGAGGGTTTTTCTGAAAAGGAGATTCCATCCACGAGTTCTACCACTACCACCACGACGACAACCACACCTAAACCTAAGAAGCGGACACGTCCACCACCAAAGTTCAGCAAAACAGAAAAAATCAAAAAACATAAACGAGTGACGTCAACAACCACAACAACAATCACACCAACGCGAAAATACCCTTTAAAGAAACAAACGGATGACTTGACGCCTCAAGCCAGCTCTGCTGCAACCAGCGCAACTAACTCTATATGGGAAACAAAGACACACAGGGCGCCTGCAAGTACTACTACAAGTAGTACCTCTTCACGACCTACGACGACCATTAAACTTACAACAACGAGTACTTCTAGCACAACCACTACATCGAGCCCCACCGTGGACACCGAACAGCCGGTTGTAACCACGCAACCGAAGAGTAAAAACCGTTTCAGACAATCCACATTGATGCAGAAAGGCACATCGGTGAATCACGACAAATGGTCAACAAGTACACTCGACAAGATCCGAACGAATACTGCAACCTCACACGTTTACGCACTAAGAAGAAAAGCATCTAAATTCACAGGATATATACCTGCAAGTACACCTAGAAGTCCAGAAGTTGAGAGGGATAGAGAGGATCATAGAGATCACGCTTATAAATTTAATAAGGAAAGTATTAATAGCAGCACTACAGAAACAGTAGAAGAAGACATGCTGGTAAAAAAACTACAACCTACTCTACCGACTTATGAAGAGCAGGAAATGAAAGAAGAACCACCGGCAGAACACGATGATGAATTAGAGCAAGAAGAAGAAAAAACTGAACCAGAGCATAAAGGAAACTCAATGGACGTTCAGGAAACCAAAGACGACCATGAATACATCTTCCCAACTGCATCAGTAATTCAAGAAGTCAAAGAATATTTCGGTTTAGATGATCAAGCAGCGACCACCGAGTTGACCGTCGTTGCATCACCATATTCAGCTACAAAGAATAAGACGAAATGTAAAAAGAAGAAACATAATAATCTTACTACTGAAGAAGCGTTTAAATCGTTAAGTGAGCCTGGAGCTACCGACAGACCTGAGAATTCTAGCACTACTTCGACTACTGCAAGCCCAGTTACACCCGACATATTCAACGAACTGTTCAGTGGGTTCACAATGGATGATACTACAGAGGAACCTGCAAGAGAACACCCAACACCAGCGCCAGTACAAAATCAAAGCGAGAGCGAAAATCACGAACGTTACTTACACCTCGACGACGACCTTGAGGAGTTCCTGCATTCTCTCGATAAGAAAAGTAACGCACACCATGATAAGTCAGACGAAGAATATGACGATGAATCAGACGAGGAAGGTTCACCTTTCAATATTCATGAAGATAGTAAACAATTTAAGGAAGATTACTACGAAGATGATGAAGATGCTGAAGATGCCCAAGGTGATAAAGAAAGTCAAGATCAGCCGTTTAGCTTACTAGAATTAATGAATATGGAATAGACTGAATGTTGTCCTAACCTAATACTCATACTCAGTGTTGTAGCTTTAAATACTGTGTCTGTCATTGATCTCTGAGCACTGGCAGTGACCAATGAAAGCTATTTATTAAATGTGGAGTGTTTTGATACAAATAATTTAAAAGCATTTAGTGCCCAAATTCACTGGAAACTTTTGTCTGTAAAGCCTCCTTGATGCTTTTGTAAAATGTTATTCAACTAGATTGCAATGTTAAAACATGAACCAAAACCGCTTCCAAAAGCAAGTTTCAAGTATGCCTTTAGGCTCACGTAATGTCGGAATCTCAAAGTACTAAAACTTGCCTGAGTCCTATTTTCTGTGTTACCGGAATGTAAATATTTCAGTTCAATTAAGTTTAAATTAAGATTAATAATATTTTTGTAATAAATTATTATAATTATGGTTTATTTTATAGTTTGTTCTTACCTGCCCCTTCCATGGTGTACTTGTAGATAGGTTCTGGTTTCAAAGGTACAAAAGCTGCAAATGATTCTGGAACCATTTCTTTTATCCTCTGCTGGTATGACAACCTACAAAGATAAAAAGAGGTTTTATAGTTAAAGGGTATAACATCATTAGAGAGCTAACCAAGAGTAGGGATCTCGGTGACCTCCCTAATGATGTATACTGCAGCGTCCAATTTTAAAAGGACTCACGGTTATTTAACTAAATTTTATAAATCAACCTTCTGATATTTTATTTTATTATATTTAACGATTTTCGAAAGCCCACTTCATTCGCAATACTATTCTAATATAAAATAGACTGTCTGCATTATACATTTTGAGTTCTCTTGTTTAAGAAAGAATTAGCATTACATTTCTATTTTGTATTAAGGTGAACCTAGTCCACATTTTTCCCATACAAACTTCGGGAGTGTTTTAATCCACTGTACGACAATGTACATAAAAAATTAAACATAGTATAATTTTGTCACATTGTCTGTACAGAAACAGAATACTAAAATAAAAAGCCATTAAAAAGTTAGGAGCCAACAAAGGTTAGTTTTTCTTGCTAATTTAACCTAACTTTGGGCGTGTTTAAGTAATAAAAGAAGTGTAAAATCTGAAAAACCAAGTCGGTACCGACAAAGCTCAAATATCTAAAAGTTCAATTAACTTTATTGGTCATTGATTTATGCAGTGGTTTTTTCACAAAACCCGATCTTCCGAAGGATTGTTCTTAATTTTTTACGCGCCTGTTGTACTATAAATGATCCTGCATCTCACTCAAGAATGTTGAGCGTGTAGACTAGCGTCTAACTGCTCATTACTGATACTACCTCAGTCGGAAACGATGCCTGATGAGACAGCGTGCATTTTAGCCAGGCCCATAAGTGAGTTCGAGCCCGCGACTAGGTTCCCCTTAAGGCCACAGTCCCACAAACAGGCGCGTTGCGACTGCGCGATACGACAGCGCGACGCGACTTTCGTAGAACAACTTCTATGAAAACTTCATGGAAATTGTTCTACAAGTGTCGCATCGCGCTGTCGGCTGCCGGTCTGAAGAAGCTTTTATGATAAATAATTAGGTTTATACCTAAGACATTTTCCAAGCACTTCTCTAGCAAATCGTGGTTTAGGATGATCAATATCCAACTGAGTGCATGATTCCCAATCCTCCCAAGACCAGCGGTACTGGAAGTTGCTGAGATGGTATGAGAACCAATTGACAAATCTGAAATTAAATAGGAAAAAAATGGTCAAGAAACAATATGCAGACCACGTTCTTGCTACTTTACCACCCTAGGCTTTAATATCATAATTCTCTATTATTCTATTATTGCTTAAAGATCAATGTAAAATTTAGATAGTTCCAACCTTAGTAAACTTTCAAATTACTGGTAGTTTTTTAAAGTCGTAAAGCAAATTATGAGGTTGATTATAAATACCCACATTGAATTAGAAGATTCATAACTTTTCTCCGATATATATTTACAAAGCAACATTTTTATGTTGCAAACATTATAGGCACATAAATGTAGGCTCAAGTATTTATATGGTGTACATAATGCACAGGGGGGAGGCCTGGAAGAGAGGAGGGCTGCGTTCCAGCAGTGGGAACGTTATAGGCAGATTATGTTACATAATAATGACTATTCTATTCTTACCTATCAAAGCAGGCAACATTCATGGTATCAATTCTCATGAACAATATTTCCGTAGCCTGAGCCAACACCTGCGGCATTGTCGAAGGCTGGAGCTTACACAGCTCAATCAAAATAGACCCATAACAAATCTCCAAGAATCTAGGTCTCGGCAAGTTAAACAATTCAGCAAATATTATTTCTACAATACAGTATTCTAATGGAATCTTTGCTTTGTAAGGAAAGCAGAGTAATTGTGCGGCACATTCCTTGCGTTCTGCATGGTATGCTTCTAGGATGTTGTGAAGATGTTCTTCAATTAGAAACCGCTCAATGGAATGTGCTCCTGGTAGGACCGGACCATCAGGACAGTCGGTGTAGTCAAACATGCGGAATATGACCCTTGGCATGGGATATGTGTCTGTGTCATTGTGGGGTGGTGGCTGAAAACAGATATTTCTTGTTTTAGGCATTAAATGGCATGACTTATTGTTTATTTAATACTTCAAGCACAGTAATGTACAGGGGCGGACTCAATCCCATGGGAAGTTTTTTTTTACACTATTTATCAAAATGATTAATTTATGATGACCAAATAGAAGCTAAAAAGTAAAGGCAAATACTGTAAAATTTTCTTATAAGAAATGTATCGAAGTTACCTGTATTATAGGAAGTTGATGTTGCAGAGCTTCACAGAGGATGGAGTCAAAAGCAAGGTAAGGCCTTGGGATGTGCTTCTCAGACCAGTTGTCTTGCTTCAACTTTTTAATTTGAGCCCATAGACAATCTAAATACTCTTCCTGCAAATGAGGAGTGTCAATAGACCACACCTTTAGTGCCGGCCAGTGTTTCTTACTGCGCTTGTTTAAAAATATGTCAATAGTAGTCAACAAATGATCTAGTTGAGATTCCTTCTTCTCATAGAGCTCTCTGCCGACCCATGGCAGTGCTGATAACACAGCAAACACAAACCAATCTCGTCTAACTTGAGGTACTCCATCCTCATTGGCACAGTCCACAAGAGTTTCCAACAATGTTAACAGGGAGGAAGCAGCCAGCACGTGGCAGTTCACCAGGTCAGCTATAAACCTGAGACAATACCGCGCTGCGTTCCATTTGCCAATCTTCAAATTCTCTTTGAAAGTCTTAACAATGTAGTCAACAAATTCACCACCAAAGTTATAGTTCTTTGCGTTCAGAAGGCCTACTAATGTAGCATATATTGTGCATTTCTCTGGCATACGAATAGCACAGTCAGTGAGAATACGTAAAATCTTTACACGAAACGTACTCAAATCTGCCTCCAATACGCTCGCTAAACCTTCCAAGTTACTCTCTAAACTGGAGCTACTTTTCTCTCCGACCCTCAGTATCAGCGACTCCAACCTATCCTCAATCTCCTGGTTCTCCGACACACGACGTCTTTTGCGATTAAGACGCTCTAAAACAAAAGTTAAACAAGGGTCATTAAAACGAATCTAGTTTCTAACCTACAAAATACTAAGCAAATTTTTTCTTAGCTTACCGTAACCATCTTCATCGTCATGAGCCCTTCTGCGATTCATTTTTGAAAATTCGATTACACAAAAAGTATTTCAAACACTGTATTACTGCAGTAATTCAATTTAATTTTATGAAAACGCCAACAAACAAGTCAATGAACAACAGACAACGACGAACGAAATCGAAGTTGACACTAGAGATGGCGATCTGAGATCGATTAATCAGAGAATCGATTTTTCAGGCCCAATAAATCGATTTTTTAAATCAATATGCAGCACTGAATCAATATTTCACGCTTGAAAATCACCATTCGATTTTTTTTTGTTTTGGTAAAAACCACAAAATTATTTACAATTAGTCGAATGTATCCGTAATATTACGCAGGTAGTTGTGCACCTGACATATGATCGTATACTGTACTGGCAAGAACAAAAACCTCTATTTATCACGACATTCACTCAATAGCCATGATGTATAATGAGTATCGTGGGATCATCTGTTCCTTGTGAGTGCCTTTTTTCAACTGCCGGCAACATCGCAAGTGATGAGGGGAACCGCTCGGATCCCAATATACTTGATAGAGTGTTGTTTTTAATAAGTTTAGATATGAAGCATTGAGAACTTTAACATTTTTATTAAATAAATAAATTTTGGAAATAAATGTCTTCCTTCATACCTGATCTGACTTTGACTTTGATATGGTAATAAAAATAATTGTTATTATCGAATTCTCTGAACTAAAAAAAGTTATTTTACTGATAAGAGATCATTTATTATGGTATCTTTCTTATTTTTCTTAAAATGGATTTACATTTACATTGTAAATGCAAAGTTGAAAAAAGAAACGGTTTTTTAGAAATCGATCTTACAGACCCCGATATTTTTTAATCGAAACATCAGCTTACGATTCGAATCGATTTAAAAATCGATTTTTTGGAAAAAATGGCCAACCCTAGTTGACACTAGACTAGAGAGGATATTCACATATCATCGATATATTGGATTTATTCGATTTTAGCCATACGATATATCGAATTCGATGCTTTGACGTATATTTAATCTATTCGATACATCGATATATTTATTTCTAAAACATCGAATCTTTGTTTATTTTAATTTTTTGTCAAATCTATTAAAAAACTAACTTTGACTAATAATTACAAAAAAATAAAATGTAAATTTTTACACGACTTGATAATTTCATTAAGCCTTTTAAGTTTCAGTGCGCCTGTCTCAATATCCACCATGTTTTTCGGACTGTTTATGCGTCTATGAGCAGTGTATGTGTGCTCAGCAATTTGTATAAAAGTGTCAGAAACTTTTATTACATTACTAGTATAGCTATGTTACTCTAGTCTCTGATTCTACATTCACACATACGAAATCCAATACCAAAAACTTTCCGCTTTTCGGAAAAGAGTAATAACTTTTGTGGAAAGTATTCGATATTGAAAAAATATCGATGTTTTCCCGCGATAAATCGATAAAAATAGATGCTGGAACCCGATGTTTTACATCGAATATAAATATCAATATTTTTTTAAATGGACACCCCTAGACTAGAGTTGTTCTTGTTGACTTGCTCATTTGTCGAGCCTTTAGTAAATCAATCTCCATCGGCTAAAGGCTTCCATTGAATCATCTCATAAATGAATATTAAATAAAAGCAGCTCCGACTCCAAAACCTTTACAATTTTTAGGCATATCGTAGGGTTTTTGCAAAAACCAAGGTATATGCGGTCGTGATTCTCTTTTATTTTTCAGATTTGTTTCTGAACTGAAATAAACAATAGATTGTTTAAATTCCTTTGCCATTCTGCCAAACAACTGTCAGTTATGTCAATTGTGTATGGTATGTATTTTGTTGTGGAGTTGTAGTTCTAGTTTGTTTCTGTAACAAAACGGTTAGTACTGTTCTGTGAACAAAACTGATTTTGAAATTAGTTAAAATCGCTAAAAGGTCTATGTTCTCATCAGAATGTCTTGTAATTATGCTGATGGATTATCTCCCTATGAAAATAAAGGAATCCTAGGAGTACCAGAGGTTAACAAGCCAATATTTATTAACTTTGGTCTCGTGTGGTGTTTGAGATTTGTCTTTTTACGATACACTTGCATATTTTACATACGCTTTTATGATTCTAGAAATTCGACTCGTTGGATAAGTTTGACAAAAAGTGTAAGCTGTTAGCTCAGTTAATAGGCGAAGCTAAACATGTGGTTGTTCACACTGGGGCAGGGATTAGCACTTCAGCAGGAATACCAGACTTTCGGTAAATATGTCGTCTTTGAAATTTAAAGTATAGTTTTATTCGGGAGATAATATTTATTTGGCTAGGGTACCTGCTGGATGTAAGACTGCAAATGTGTTTGTGATAATTTTGATCTCTGTGCTTTTGAGTGAACAATTTCTAATCATAGACAAAAAAAAACGAGAAATAAAATACACTATGTACTATAAAAATACTGAATTCTTTTCAGAGGACCCAATGGAGTGTGGACTTTAGAAAAAAAAGGCCAGAAACCAAATATAAACATTTCCTTTGATGATGCTGTTCCTACAAAGACCCACATGATCTTGAAGAAGTTGATAGAATGCAACAAGATACACTACATAGTCAGCCAGAACATTGATGGTCTGCACTTGAAGTCTGGCCTGTCTAGGAAGCATCTGGCTGAGTTACATGGAAACATGTTTATTGATGAGTGTAATTTGTGTAAACGGTAAGCATTCTTTCTTTGAAGGCTATTCTATACTATGTAGAAACTGAACATAATAATATACTCATCATCTTGATTATATGATACTGTTACATTCTTAGAGTGGCACTTTCATAGTCATCTTTTATTTATAAACCTGCTTGGTTGATAAAAATAATCATTTATTATGAGAGTAGTAAGAGGCAGTCTCTCTAGTTATGAGGTGGTTTGGAGATTAAGTATTCATGTGAAGTTGCAGGAAAAGCAGTAAAGTTCTTCAGAATTATACAAGTTCTAATAAATGATTGTCTAAGAACATAATAGTATCATATCACTAGGATGTTGAGTTACTAATTTCCATAATAAATATTTCATCATCTAAACACCATTACATTTTTTTTTCCAGACAATTTATCAGGGGTTTCCCAGTAGAAACAGTGGGAAAAAAGTGCAGTGGAAATTCATGTCCAGCTGAATTTACCTCATCCAGGCCATGCAGGGGGAAGTTGTATGATGGAGTCCTGGACTGGGAGCACAGTCTACCTGAGAATGATCTCACCATGGCAGAGTTGCATTCCAGGTAACTATGGTTTAGTTATTACAGGGGTAAACAATTAGAAGAAAGGGAATTAGGTGAGAAGCACTGGCCAACTATGGCTTAAGCAAAGCCTTATGGAAAACAATTAAACAGATAACTAATACCCATAAAACAAAACTTAGCCCATTGGATTGTGAGTAGCTCCATTGGAGCTACTCACAATTCGAGACAGCCCAAAATCTGCAATTAATGAGGTAGGTAAATTTTTTGCCAACATTGCCAAAAATCTAGCTTCGAAAATAACCAATGACACTGCATCATCACCGGTTGGTAACCATCCCTCACCTTCACCTACGGACACCCGACACTCACCTTCGAACTCTCTCACCATCCTGGAAGTAGACGAAGCTGATGTTGAGTCCCTAATCCTACAACTACGTTTTCACTACGCGGAGTCGGCTGGGACGGCATATCATCGCAAATATTAATAAAAACTGCCGACATGTACTGGTTCCACCAATTACTCACCTTTTTAATCGTTGCCTACAGGAGGGTGTCTTTCCGGAGGCTTTTAAAAGAGCTGTGGTCCATCCAATATATAAGGGAGGGAACAGAGACTGTGTTAATAACTACAGACCGATATCAGTCCTACCTGCACTCTCTAAAGTTCTTGAAAAAATTCTCAATAACTCCCTCTGAAAATTTCTTGACAACACCAACTCTTTGTTAATAACCAATACGGATTTCGGACAAGTCTATCTACGGGAGATGAAGATCTAGATCTTACGCAATAAGTTGCCTCAAACCTAGATAAAAATCGAAATGCCTAGGTATATTCCTAGACCTTTCGAAGGCTTTTGACACGGTTTCTATTCCCAAACTCATCATGAAGCTGGAAAATATCGGTGTGCGTGGAATGCCTCTAGAAATCTTTATGATTACCTAAAAAATCGTAAGCAATGTGTTAAAATTTATACTTACTTAAGTGATGAGTTCCTCGTGTCCTATGGTGTCCCCCAGGGAGGCATACTTTCCCCAACACTATTTCTGATCTACGTTAATGACTTCTGTAGACTGAGTCTCCCAAATGGTAGAATTTTTGCTTACGCAGACGACACGGCAATTCTTGTAGACGGAATCACCTGGGACATTGTGATAACAAATGCGGAGATGGCCTTGGCTAAAGTTATGATGTGGTTAAACTCGAACCTTCTTACATTAAACCTACAAAAAACGACTTATATTCCTTTTGCTATACGACGTAACACTAAACCATCTCCTTTTACTATAACTACTAATTCCTGCACAAACCCGCCCTCTCGCTGCACGAGTCTTCCGCCTGTAAGATCCGAAAGTGTTAAATACCTCGGAGTGCAGATAGACGACGGACTGAGATGGGATCAACAAATCGACGCCGTCACCACCAGAACTTTACGTCTTATACATATTTTAGTCTCTCAGAGTCTCGCTAACCTAAAACTGCTAAAGATGGTGTACCACGCACTATGCCAATCAGTGATTGGTTATGGCATCGTTGCATGGGGCGGTGCCCCAAAAACTAACTTTCTGAGGGCGGAAAGAGCACAGAGAGCTATACTTAAAGTCATGACGAAATGCCCTATAGGTATCCAACAAGTGAACTGTTCTCTGACTGTAAAGTACTTACGGTTCGTCAGATTGATGTGCTTAAATCCACCCTAAGCAAGCACGCAAGCCTTCCACCTCCTATTAAAAACAAACGTTCTTACCTTCCACCAAGTATTCAACCCAAGACTTCCTTCTCGAAACATCAATATTCTAAGTACCCATATTTACAAAAACATTATTAAACATCTCAATATTATAAATCTAAACTCACTTGCAGTAAAATCTAAAGTAACAGTGGCTGCTTCTTAGGATTATTCTTACACCGAGTGTACTCACCTATCTTGTGTAATACACTCACAGACACCTACACACACACCACTCACCCACACAAAAACAACACACTACATTAAATTTTACTTTTTCTAGTAGAATGACAGTCCACTTGAGATAAGTTTTTTGTTGATCAATGTAATCCTTAACCATAAACTACCTCTTAAAATACAGGTATACCCTAGCTTAAGAGGTAGAGTATTGTTCTTGTATAGGATTTGCAACATGAACTATAATATATTTTGTAACCAAGTATCAAACTGTATTTCAAACTCTGTATGTTTTTGGATAAATAAAGATTATATTATATATTATGGCAAAAAAAAACCAAGAAAAAGAGATAAGTGGGAAATGCTAGAGGGGCTTTGTGTCTCAAGAATATGCTACAAAGGGAACTTCTGTGTATTATATTTTTCTACTTTTATTTGTTTGTAAATACTTTTAGAAATAAAAGGCTTTGAATTTGGTTATTAGAGGGTAAGTTACTATAAAAGAAATAAAACCTCTTTTGATAGACAGCTATGTCAGAATGCCAAGAATTTAGTCCTGGATAAATTAAAAGTGGAAGTAGTATGTCACCATACTATTTCCACTTTTAATCTATCTGTATTTCTTATGCTGAGGACTTTATGATAAAATTCAATAATATTTCATTATTTTGTAAATTCATATCCTAAATTACATTATGCTGTTTTTTATTTTCTTTTTTAGGGTTCCGTACCTCAAAAGGTAAAAAAGGAACCCTTATAAGACGTCAGATAGATGTCCCTTGTCCGTCTGTCTGTCCGTGCGTCACCACCGATTTGCTCAGGAACGGGTGGACCTAGCAAGTTGAAATTTATACCAGATACTAAGGTCTATAGTCCCTATTAGGTGTATAAAAATCAAGGTCCTGAGTCAACACGATAAAAAGCTATAGGCAAATTTAGATTTTCGCGAAAACTTGAAAGTACCAAAATTTACCTTAATTTTCAACTTTTTTTAGGTAGGTAAATTTTGGTACATACAAGTTTTCGCGAAAATCTAAATTTGCCCATATATTTATTTATTACAATATGGTACTAACCTACAATTTCATTTGTACGGAGGGCGAGTCCGACTCGCACTTGTCCGGTTTTTAAAAATTAATATAGGAACAAACAAAATATAAACAGAAACATCACAAAAACCTCAATAGGTTTGTCCAGATGTTAAAACACTTTTCAGCAAACATAGCCCATTTGTATTTTTATTTCACATTTGTATTTCAGTATTGCAGATCTAAGTATCTGCTTGGGAACAACGCTACAAATTGTGCCAAGTGGAAATTTACCTATAGAGACAGTCAAGTATGGAGGAAAACTAGTCATTTGCAACTTGCAACCCACCAAACATGTGAGTAAAATAATCTTAAATAAAATATCTTTACAAGAAACATAACCCTCCTTCTGGCGCAGTCGGGTAATAAGGCGACATTTAATCGTTATTAACTGTTGCCTTATATGTTTGTCTTCTTCATCCATACATCTCATCAAATAAGGGACTGACCACACTTATCGACGCAGAATTGATTTGTGCCAATCAGAAAGAGATTTATGTCCGTGCATCAAAAAACACGTCATTTGCCTCGTTTTAGTCCCGACGACGCGACTCGACACCGCGTCAAACTATTTGGTTTTATTGCATGGACGTAAAGCTCTTTCTGATCGACTCAAGCCGAGTCCACATCGATAATAGTGATCGCGCCCTAACGCGATGATTAAAAATCTATTAACTGTTGCCTTGACCAGATGTATGAAAATAAACGAGGCAAAAGGAGTGTGAAAGTATTGTAGCCGGTGGCGTTCTGTAGTTTCTGCCTACCACAATTTGAAGAAGGCGTGATTTTATGTACGTAACTGTCCTCCTTATAGCCTGGCGTCGGATTTCTGAAGACATGCTACGGCGACCCTAAATAAATTAGGATTAGAGTAGAAAAATAACAGCGGCGCGGTGTCAATTTTTTACCGACTTAGAAAAAAGGGGGAAGTTCTCAATTCGATTGTATTTTTATATATTTTTTTATGTTTGATTACCTCATAACTTTCGACTGGGTGAACCGATTTCGAAGATTCTTTTTTTATTTGAAAGCTGGTGATTCCCGTGTGGTCCCATTTTATTATTTATTTCATATAGATCTGATGATGCGTTACGGAGACAGACAACGGAACTTTAAAAAAAATAACAGTAAATAAATCCCGATTGTTGCTATCGCATAAATATGCATTGTTTTGACCCCAGGATGATGAAATGTCAACTTAGTGGGGTAGGTACTATAACTAAAAAATAAAAACTTTTTCTCCAAAAAAAAAACAACCGACTTCCGAAAAACACTTCAAAGTGAAAAATAACTTTAATTTCGGAAGGCGGTCACAAAAATTTAAAATACATCTCCAAAGTCACCGCCTTCCGAAATTTGGTTGTTTTTTTTTTGTTCTAAGAGAGAAGCCGGTGCGAAGCCGGCTTTAACTTACTGACTTATCAAAAAATGATACTTACTATAATCCTATATCCATACTCTATCGTAACCCGTTGTACAGCGGCTTGCTCTCATCCAATATCAAGCGGTGCCACGTGACCTGAAGTGACATCATTACGGGATCGCTGTTGTATGAATTTTTAGTTCCCGATTATGACGTCTTGGCGCCGGGTTGATTAAGAAAAATTTTTTGTTGTTTTAGTAATACAAAGCTAAAAATAAGCGTTTTTGTTGTTTGAATGTTATGGCGATTTAAATACCCATAGTGTAACTATATTTTTTGGCAATAGTAGACACTATTGACGTGCTATTTTTCAAAAGCGGTAGAGACGCCAATCACCGAAAGGAAGCCGGTAGGAATCGTGTTATATGGCGCTTTCGCCACTGGAAGATGATGTTATATAATGCCTTCAACACCCTGCCCTGGAGTTGCATCAGGGAGGCACTCCGGTATCACCGGATGCCGACCTACCTCTGTCGTGTGGTCGAGGCCTACTTGACGGACAGGGCCGTCATCTACCCCGGTCACCAAGGAGAGTGGAACCGGCGAGAGATGTCGTGCGGTGTCCCACAGGGTTCGGTCCTGGGGCCGCATCAGTGGGACATCGGGTACGACTGGGTGCTGCGCGCCGACTTCCATAGCGGCGTCAGTGTAGTTTGCTACGCTGACGACATGCTGGTCCTGGCGCAAGGGAGGTCGTACCAGGCGGCGGCCGACTTAGCGACACACGGGATTGCGAAAATCGTGGATAGGATCCGGCAACTGGGACTCGAGGTGGCCTTGCACAAGTCCGAGGCCATGTGGTTTCATGGTCCTCGGAATGCGCCACTGACGGGTTCCCAGATAACGGCGACGCCGATGTGAACCCCACCCGGTCCACATCGGCGTCGAGTCGACGATGAAGTACCTAGGACTCGTCCTCGACAGCCGGTGGAACTTCGCAGGAGACGCCCTGGGCGTCGGGAATTCCAGGCTGATTCCCAGCCACCGTAGGCACGGGCTTGCGGGCGGCGAGTAATGGGTAGCTCGTTGTCCGGTAAGGACCAAGCCCGAGTCGACGGCGCGTTGTGTTCCACGCGCGCCTCAAAGAGATGTCAGCAGCAACTGATGGGGCCCGCAAGGGCCGATGCCTGCCAGGGGTGCGGGTTGTTCGAAAGAGATACCGCGGCCCCTGGCACACAGGCAACTGAGAGAAAACGGGTGGGTTTTAGTCAGTAAAAGTCTGACACGCCCTCCCGCTCCACCCAGAGCGGGAGAAGTTATTTGATGATTTCCCACCCAAAAAAAATAAATCATATTCAGTACATGTCGGGAACTTACAATATGCTAAAATACGGACTTTATATAAATGTATTTTTCGTTCCAGGACAACAAAGCCGACTTAATAATAAACTACTATGTAGACGAGGTACTAGAAAAAGTTATGGATATACTGGACATTGAAATACCGACATATTGTAAAGAAGAAAACCCCACACTCGAAGCATTGCACCGACCCTTAGAATGGACGATCGACAGACGCGACGTTCTACAATTAGAGAAGACTTTTAAAGCCAAATGCAAAGGTGTCAAGAAGAAAAGAATATTAATAAAAAGTAAACGAAATAGTACTGAAGTAAGCTCAGTGAATGGCGCCACTGACGATAAAGCAAAAATAATCAAATTAGAAATTAAGGAAGAACAAAATGATGGTTGTGTTGAAGTTAAGCCCGAACCTGTAGATAGTATAGTTATTATTAATTAGCTGAAGAGAAGCAGCGAGTTGGTTGATGTGTCCCACTTCAGGAACGTCTAAAAGGTGCTACACAGTTGTGTGGCTCGCCATGATTCGCCACAACACGGCGGCAAATTATACAGTGTTGTAGTTACTAGTCTAAACACCATAAGTTGGAGTCTCATTTCCTACGAAATACAGGATGACAGGGACATCAACGCAAGACCATGTTACCATTTCAATTTCAATTTACAATTCAATGGTGCCGATTCTCTTGTACACCGAACTAAACTAACTAAACTATCACTAAAATTCCTTACTTTTGGCTATGAGAATCCTAAAGCTATTCTGCAAAAAAAGATCTCTAAATTTGAAAATAATTTTGACACAACTAAAATCGAATTTGACAAACGCGACTCCACGTTTGCCCTACCACGTGATTTTTTTTAGAGCCGGAATCGCGCAGGGGGGCAGCCTGAACGTGTTTTAAATGGATTTTTTTACTTTTTGTATCGAACATATGAAAAATTATTACCTACATGTTGAGTTTTAGAGGTGCATGGGGGTTTATAAAGGGGGTCGAAATTTTCATTATTTTTACGATAGATACGACACACCAATTTCGAGATATAAGCATAAGAAAAGAAAAAAAGATACAGTACTGTATTTGCGCCCGAAGTCGAGGTGTCAGTGTGAATTTTAGTTCTTGACAACTAATTTTATTCCACACCTTTTTAATCGCGATTAAAAATAGTCAGATTTAGTTAGACAATCAAAATTTTATATTGAATAGAATAATGAATTTGACAACAACAGAATAGCAAAATTACCATTTTCACTAAATTAAAAACTCAGTACAATCTTAGTGCTGTCAAACTAAAATATAGATAAGTTGTGTCACTTTAGTCAATTTCAGAATGGGAAATCGTCGTTTGACAGGAATAAAATTTTTTAGTGATTTTTAGTTTAGAGAATTTTGTGACAAGAGAATCGGCACCAGTGTATGATTCTGGAGCCTTGTGTATTCAACTTTGTCAGTGACCCAACCAAGTGTGTAGTACGCCTTATTTCTTACATATATTAACTCCTATTATGTTCCAACCATTTATTGATTTATTAAAAAATGCAAATGGTCAATCTGTTGTCACATAAATTCATAAAATTGCATTAATGATGTGAAATTGTAGTTTATAATGCAAAATTTTACAGAAATGTTTGTTTTAGTTAGTAGTATGTATGTAAATGTTGTCACATAAATTCATAAAATTGCATTAATGATGTGAAATTGTAGTTTATAATGCAAAATTTTACAGAAATGTTTGTTTTAGTTAGTAGTATGTATGTAAAAATCATTCCAGAATGAATGGATTAAGTATTTATTTCCAATTTTGTATTAAGAAATATTTTCAATAGAACAAAATATTAATAAGTGATTAAGACGATAATTGACGTAGAACAAATGATTATGTTTTGATAAATAAAACACTCCAAATAATACAATAAAATAAATTATTTATTTATAAAAATATCTTCTTATTTACAAAATTAATAAATTTTAAATATTCATATTATGGATACTCTTTGGTAACACGGAATGTTTAAAAATCTCATCTATCTTTCTTTCTTCATTTATATAATTTAATCATATCAAGGTTAAATTAGAAGTCTTACAATAAACGTTAGATTTCTAATTTTTGTATAAAAATATAAAACATTTAGTCCACGTTCCGCCGGACGTAATATAATTGCGGCGGCGGGATTTTTTCGCGCACTGGATTTTGAATGCACGGCTTACCGCCGAGAGTTTAAAATCGAACAGTGTATTTTTTCAACCCGCTGCTGGAATGTACTCTGTTGGATTCTCAATGCTGGGTCAAACGCCAAAAGTTGAAAATCCCACCGCGATATTTTTACGTTGGTGCGAACGTGGTCAAGTACTCAATTTTCCACCAACCAAATAAATTAAGTATACACTGAAATGCCTAACTGACCTGCGCAACAGACTTTTTATCACATACAGTTCAAACATGATTTTAAACTTTACAAAAAGCACGGAATGGCCGCTCCGGCAGCGCTTATGTACTTACTAATATAATTTGTATGGTTGCAAGTTCGTTGCGCGCACAACTTCTGTCAACGGACCGCCTTCAAATCTAACGCGAGTAAACGGTGACACGCTTGGTTTGTATGGAAAGTGGTGACACTACGGCTACGGTTTCTTTAGAACGTTAGAGGCTACCAAGAAGCTTATAGATAACAGTGGAGGCTACACTAAATACCTAAGTGAAGACGACTGTGGGCTAACGCTCTCTTTCTAAATACATACATAAGAACGAGACAGTGATATGTGTTTTCTCTCTTATGTATGTATTGAGAAAGAGAGCGTTAGCCTACAGGTCGTCTTCACTTTTTTATTTGGAGTATGGCCTCCACTTTTATCCATAAGCTTTTTGGACGCTACCGACAGTGCGGTGACGTCACGATGGACGACCGACACGCAGCAGATTGCCGAAACGTTCGTTGCTGCCGTCGAAATTGGCGGTCGCGAGCCACGTGCGAGAGAGACCACGCCTGTTACGAACACAACATTCGGGTGCCGTCAGTGCCGGACGGCTACACTTCGTCGGTCGAGACCGTTTTGGTAACCGACGGCGTGCCTGTCGACCGTCATGACGTCACCGCACGCAGCGGAAGCATCTTACGTTTCAAAGAGACTGTGCCCTTAGGGCAGTTCAGATAGAAGGAAAAAATACCCGAACAATTTACTGGCTCCATTGAAAATAAGACCGTGTTACCATAGCCTAAAGTAGAAGAAAAGAGCAACCGAGTCGCGAGCCGATTGTGTCGATATTTATACAATTTTCTACTTTAAACTTTGGTAATACGGTCCTATTTTAATTTTGAGCATTTTTCCGTTCTGTCTAAACGGACCACCAGGCCACCGAGGCGACTCCATGTTCTGTGGTTTAAATTTTACAAGACACAAAATGTCATAGACAATATTTTTTCTACTTTTGTTTTGAAGATCCAGTAAAAAAACAGTTATTCACATAATATCTTAGTTACTTGAAATGCAATCAAGGAGACCAAAGGTAATATCAAATTGTCCACTTGATCTGTTTTCGCCTCCACGAATCCTGAGATGGTTGCTGTGACTGCGACCCGGAGCAAGGCATTTGGTACCGTCAATAAACCTGTAAGTAAATAGATGCAGTGACGTCAATATGGTGGGGTAGGCAGGGCAAGAGCCCTTGGCGTCCATCGAAAGGGGGCGCAGAAGGTCGCCAATAATTAAATAAATTAACCATCATTTCATGCTGTTACCTATATCTAAGAAATCTGAAGAGCTACTTGAATGTATTGTGCAGTATGGGGATGAAAGCGTATTTCCAAATCCGCCTTTTTCTATTCAATTTCTCGTAAAATTGCAGCATTGCAAGCGATTTTTTAGCAAGTTGAAATTAATACCTTCGTTATTGAAGGCTAGTTGGTCAAGAAAGGTTATGCGACCTAGCTTTGCTCAGTGTAGACCGAGAATACAGGGTATGTTTTTAACCAGTGCGCAAACTGTAACCATGCATTCAGCATATCATTCACATGGGCGTAAGGTGAAACATTTATCCACTGTATAATAGTTTTTTTTTTTTTTTGATTGATTGATTTTATTTTGTATTTTGATTGATTATTTCTTTTTTATAGATAGATTTTATTGTACAACAGAAAAGCAATGAATGCTTTTCTGTTATACAATAGTTCTTGTAGTATCGAAACGGCCAAGCCGCATAAGGTGTAGAGTTTGTGAAGTTAGGCCTTGTAGAGTTAGAAGCTTGGCTCTACATGGGATCTGATAACTTTTTGACAGTGCGAGTCATATCGTCTCGTCTTGGCATGACATTTTACATGAAAATGTTTTTGGTGGGATTTCACTTCTTTTTGTAAGTTACTTGTGACACTATTTTTTTTTCTTTTTGTTTCTTTTTTAGGGTTACATTTTTTGTTAATCACTACATATTATAAAACAAAGTCTTCCGCCGCGGCTGTCTGTCTGTTTGTTTGCGATAATTTATTGCTGTTTTGACCAATGGATAGAGTGGTTCTCGAGGAAGGTTTTAGTATATAATTTGTTAAGGTTGAAATACGACGATAATTGTTGAATATATCGGTTTAAATCATGCCGGCTGGAATCTGTACTGGCGTGCGCCGCGTGAACCAATAGAGTTATGTAAAAACAATGTATTACGGAATGATTGATACACATAGGATAGGTACTTTTATCCCGATAGTACGTTCCCATGGGAAAATTTCCACGTGGTGAAGCGGACTTACTGGAGAATGGGCAGCAGCGTTCTCTATGCATTTGACTACCATACTGCGATCGCCAACCCGCCTGCCAAGCGTAGCGAGTATGACAAAACCCCCTTTTGGGGGAGGCTTATGTCCAGCAGTGGACGTCTTTCGGCTGATATGATGATGATATGATGACTAGCTTACATATCAAATTTCAGCTTTCTAGGACTTAGGAAGTACCCTAAGAATTCTGATGATCATCAGTGAGTCGAGACGAAATCAGGGTTTAGATATCAATAAAATCTAAAGTATTAGAACTATGCAATTAACACTTATTGACATCATATCCCGAGAATTTTGTTTATCTGGTATAATCTAAACCCAATTTATATGGGTTAAAAAAAACGACGAAGCGCTTCGAGAAAGGGTAGGTGGTAGTGCCCTTGCGCTCCGCTTGGCTCGTCTTGGCGGGGGCTCTACCGTATCCCTAGATTATTTTGGCAATGAAAGCTTGCTGCGTTGCTTTTCGCCAAGTTCTCGCCAGCCACGGAGTTAATATCAATAGTACTATCATAAAAATGCGAAAGTAGTGTATGTCCATTAGATTATCATGCCTTACGGCTAAACGGATTTCGATGAAATTTAGCACAGAGGTAGACCATGACCTAGATTAGGGAGTTAGAATATAAGATAGTTTGTATCCCGGTAGTACGTTCCCGTGGGAAAATTTCCGAACTTTTCCGATGCCGCGGGCAAAATCGAGTACTTCCAAAGATAGTATATTTACAGATTTCGTTCATAAAAATTGTATATAGGTACGTACCAAACAGGCTAAGCGCATACATCACCGCCATTTGTGATAAAATGTTGAATGCCGTTCCTTCTACTGATTTGTGTCCATCTGCAACAGAATATGAAGTTGTCAAGACACGACCCAGCACACGACGGCGATGCTACCAGATCTGCTGGACATTTGCATAAGCCACATAAAAATAGATAAATACTCAGAACCGCCAGACGCAGACAGTTTCAAAGACATACATTCTATTCAAGCCACATGGTGAATAGAATCCACGACACACTTACATACAGTCAGTTTTCTCTTTTAATGTCATACCAAATTTCATTAGAAAAAAACCGGCCATTTGCGAGTTAGATTCACACACGAAGCGTTCTGTAGCCCAAGGTAAAAAACGCCGGCGTTTAATTTTCAACTCTATTTTTATTATTTGTTGTTTGTTATTACGGCAATAAAATTCTGTCTACCTATTACAGTTCATGAGAAAAACGCCAACACACAGACGGACGAACAGCGGAGGCTTATAAGGATCTCGTTGGCACCCTTTAGGTACGGCATCTTAGAAAGAAATGGAAGGCGAAATAATAAGTTTAACCCACCTGCCCACTTGTTGAAGCCATACTTGGATCCGAACCAGCTGGCGGCAGTGTCTCCCACGCCTATCGACAGGACCCCACTGAGCAGTTCCAGTTCGTACCCGGGATGCACCGGGACCAGAAGCAGCGGGCACGCCAGCCCCACGTACAAGTACATCGGGGTCATCGCGAAACAACCCACGTCCTGGCAAATAAGACGATTTAATAAGTCATAAGGCATTTATTTCATAACAAAATACATTGTGTTGAAAACTGAAAATTACATTAATGAGTGATAAAATAATAATAAAATAAAATATGAAAACATTGAGTACGTTCATATTTAGAATTAATTACGCGTTTAAATATAACACCAGCAAATCATTGATCAAAATAAAATTTAAAGTTCATTACACAGGTCTACAAGGATTTTGGTGCCGCTAAAACTAAAGCAAATTTTAAGTATACTCGATACCCTGACTCTAGCAATATACTCATTTTTTTAATGCTACGTGTAGTTTTCGAGAAATCGCAGGTTCATTAAATTATTCTTCAAATTAAAAACATTTTATTAAATTGTTTTATAGGTTAGAAACATTTTATTAAATTAATCAACAGGTTAGAAACTTCATTTTTTAGATTTTCTACGATGAACGTCTTTGAGGCACTCCCGTGTGATACTCCAACAGTAGAATTTTTACTTTCAATTTGACAGTAAACCTAGATTTTGTATATATCTCAAGAATCTTTAACTATCGATACAAACCTGTACGTAGCTTTATGTTTTGACGAATCCGTACGACCTCTCGAGGGTTAATTAACCAAATTTTATCAAACATTTTTTTGCAGGCCTGTGTTATCAGTTCAATACAGTCAAGCAGTGCATACGCGATCAAAGGACGATGCCCCAAAATGTATGGAAGCTGGTACCTGCTCCAATAGGAATAAACGATATCATCATCATCATCTGCCTAGCCTTTTCCCAACTACGTTGGGATCACCTTCCAGTTTAACCGGTTGCAGCTGAATCCCAGTATTTTACATGGAGCGACTGCCTATCTAACCTCCACAACCCAGTTACTGGGTAATAACGATACACCTTGGTAAGACTGTTTGTCAGACTTTCGCGCTTCTGACTAGCTCGTAACGACTGTCAAAGATCTAAAAATGACAGCCGGGACCAACAGCCTAACGTGCTTTCCGAGGCACGGAGGGGTCTTGGTATGTAAAGATGGTCACCCATCCATGGATGGCTGATATTACTTAGCCACAAGCCCCTCGCCATAATAGGAATACATTTTAATGATATATCATTAGAAAGGTATCAAGATTTAGTACAAGAAATCCAATGACCCTCGTCTTGATTCCTTCTCAGAAGTTCAGACGAGGCTACCTTAACCGTTGTACTTAAAGAAAAACGTTCTTAGGAGATTGCCTAACTGCTTGAGAATTACGAACTGCATTCACAGATTTTGGAAAAATGGTACGGTCAGCTAGATAAATGTTAAGTAATTCTTGCGTGTCATTTGTTGCCAATCGATACAGTTGGAACTGGACCCATGATCGGGCACTGGGTAGCGTGTGATGTCGACGCATGTTGCTCGAAAGGGCAATGAATTAATCACATATTTTTACATTGCTATCACTGACATGTTGGGTACAGTATAACTCTGAACGAACGAGGATTTGGAATTAGGCCCCATAGTAATTTCTATTGCTTATAAAGAGCTATAAATTCAACGGTAGCCAATTCAACACATAGCTATTAGAGTCGTGTATCAAAACAAACATCATCCTTTGAATAACGTAAAACTAATAATTAAAAAACATCATCAAAACGGGTTGTATTTATGCTTAGTTTTTCTAATGCCATTGAATTACTTTTTCATGAAATAGCCATTCAATAGGATTAAAGAAGATAGAGGGTTGTCATCATCGTCATATCAGCCGAAAGACGTCCACTGCTGGACATAAGCTTCCCCCAAAAGGGGGATTTGCCATAATCGCCACGCTTGGCAGGCGGGTTGGCGATCGCAGTATGGTGGTCAAATGCATAAAGAACACTGCTGCCCATTCTCTAGTAAGTCCCTTAGTCGCCTTCTACGACACCCACGGGAAGAAATAGGATGGTGCTATTCTTTTACGTCCGGCACCACACGGAACAATGTATACGTATAATGTACGGGTTGTATTGATGATTATTACTAGGACAAAAAGTATCCTATGTGCTACGTAACCCAGGTATTTTTTTTTTGGGACATCATCAAATAACTTCTCCCGCTCTGGGCAGAGCGGGAGGGCGTGTCAGACTTTTACTGACTAAAACCCACCCGTGTTCCTTCAGTTGCCTGTGTGCTAGGGACCACGGTATCTCTTTCGACCAACCCGCACCCCCGGCAGGCCTAACCCAGGTCATGGTCTACATGTGTGCCAAATTGCATCATTTATAATAATAGTACGGATACCTTTTCATCACTATACACATCAAATGCAGCCTGGAGTCCTGGTGATATTTTTTCTATATCAGCTTTTCTTAGTGCCTGAAAATAAAGAAAATATTTTAATAAAAAAGAGTTTTTCTATTGAAGTACTATACTGGCAAAGCATAAAACCATTTTACGTTTATTTTCCATGGTAAGTTAGACCGAAACGGCAGAACAGAGCAATACAGTTATGTTATCTTTTCATTCTACTTTCACTTCGATCACGTTTACATGCGCGCCCGGTCCCAAGCTCTAATCTATATTGTACCAGCTTTTGCCCTCGGCTTCGCCCGCGTGACCACCAGTCGGAAATAATCCCCACGTGAACATACTACCGGAATAAGAAGTATGTCGTGTGTCTTCAACGACTAAACGGCTTGCATTGAAATCCGTATAGCTGTTGAAGCGAGAAAAAGTAAAAGACAGCCAGGCTTACTTTAGCATTTACCTATATTTAGAGTAGATATGGTTTAGGTACTTACCTCAACTAATATTATAAGACCAAACCCGACACCAGCAGCAAGGATCATCAATTTAACGTCATACAAGATGCCAGACAGGAACACCATTGATGCAAGTACGTGGAATGTCTTGCGGGTAACCGTGCTTGCTTTGACATTGAGCTGAGTGCGGATTAGTACCACAAACGCTGATACAGCGACCATAAACAGCCAGAACAGGAAAAGTTTCACCTGAATATAATAAATGGTTACGTATAATCTTTTGAGCAAATTTCGGCCACGACAGCCAATTTCAATGCAAATTAGCTAAGTAGGTACGCAGAATATATTATAGTTTACAAGTGTGTACTTGCGCAAACGCAGGTGCACTCCCTCTTTCCTCACTCTCATAGTCCGATGGGAAGATAAGGCGACGTAACACGGACGTTAAATTATCGCAGCGAGACTGTATCGCGCACTGGATTTTCGAATCTCGGTGTTGAACCGAGCATTCAGAACCCAACAAAGTGCACCTCAGCGCGTCGAAAAAAACACACTGTTCGATTTTCAACTCTCGGCGCTAAGCAGTGCGTTGAAGGTCAAGTGCGCGAAAAAAATCTGACGTCTGATAGATAAATCTGATAGGCTCACATTATTTTGACCACTATTCACCTCACTGTAAGTGAAGATACAGTTCCTGTATGTGTTTAAACTGACGTTCATACGGACGAACTAAAAATGCGGCGGGATTTTTTCTTGCCCTCGATCTTCATCGCACTGCTTAGGAGCCAAGAGTTGAAAATTGAACAGTGTGTTTTTTCGACGCGCTGAGATGCACTCTGTTGGATTCTCAATGCTCAGCTGAACAACGACAGTTGAAAATCCAGCGCACGATAAAATTCCGCCGCGATATTTGTACGTCCGTTTGAACGTCTACTTACTCGTAGTTCCTAAAACTGTGTTTGTGACACTGATGCAGGGACAGAGTTCTTAGCTGACGAGGAATGAGTTCCCAAATCATTCTGTGTCTAAGTATGGGTAAGATTACAATCATTAACGCTGACGCTGAGTATTTCTCATAGAATTTACACTTGACATCACTATTTCATTTTCAGCCTTTTAACGTTCGCACTGCTGGGACACAGGCCTCCCCTCTGTGAGAGGGAGTGGGCCATAATCCACCACGCGAGCCAAGTCCGAGTTGGTGGAAGTCACGTGTCTTCAAATTTTTGGTCCTAGGACATGCCGGTTTTCTCATGATGTTTTCCTTCAAAGTTTTGAGAGTGTGTGAGTGCGTGATGTAATTATTTACACAAAGTAAAGCGCCTTACTGGGTTCGAACCCACAACCTACAACTCATAAGTTGGGACCACCACTGCTCTTGGCATACTTTAAAATAACTGCCTCGTTGGTCTAATGGTCGCATGCGCTACTGCTGAGCATGTGGTCTTGGGTTCTAAACCCAGGTTGGGTTAAGTGTAATTGGGTTTTTCTATCTGGTATTCCTCAGTAGCAGCCCGGAGTCTGGATCTGTGTACGGTTGATGGCAATAGGCTTGCCCCCTATTACATGGGACTTAAACATAACTGTCGTAATGCAGGTGTACTATAGGTAAACCTCTGCCCAACCCTTTTACGAAACAAGGTATGATGTTATGTTATACTTTAAAATAAATTGAATAAATGATGAAATTACTCACTTTTTGCACATCCAGCAGAATATATGAAGCAATTATTATTATACAATCAACTCCTAGTCGAATATGTGAGACTATTAGGGCATACGTCCCGGCTGTACTGACTATGTACAAAAAAGCTCTAAGGGTTCTTTGTGATTTGTCCAAAATAGATAATGCTGTAACAATAATTCCCACTGATGATAATATGGTCTGAAAATAGGGAATATTTTGTTGTCATAGATTAAAAAAAGGATAAAACAAACAATATGTACAAATCACTACTGATTGATTTTTGTACATTTGGGTCAGGCAGAAATAAATTAAACAAAAAGCCACACAAATAAAAAACCAAAAAGCCAGAAATAGAGTAAGTAAGTATATAAAAAGCCACAGAAATGAATTGAACAAAGAAGCCATTACTGTACTAGTTTTCACACATGTGTCCAAATTATTTTACCAAATGTTTGCATAGACTAAAACAAGAATTTGATTTAAACATAATTTTATGCTAAAGTACAAATAGTTTTTTCTTTTTTAGTTAACCTGTCTCTTGTCCCACTGTTGGCCAAAGGCCTCCCCTTTTTCCTTCCAAACCTCTCTGTCTTGTATGTTCTCTGGCCATATTGGGCCATTCAAATCTTATCACAAGTTAGCTTTTGATATTTTCTTATCGCTCTTAAAGAATACTTACAAAAATAACACTGTTAATGAACCTCATTTCTTCATCTGGCTTATCACCCATATTGTAGAAAATATTGCTGACAGCCATGACACCAAACAATACAATACTCTGGACTACAATCATCGCTTCCCCTATTGTGAACGTCTGGGAGCACTTTGTGAGGGCCAGCCTTAACAGTATACTGAATGAGTACACGGCGGTTGTGGAGTATATTAGAGAGAACCATAAACCTGGAAATAAATAAAAGGTACTATGTACTAGCTTTGCCAGTGGCTTCGTGCATGTGATGGTTGAAAATTATCCCACGGGAATGTACTACCAGGATAAAAAGTATCCTATGTGTAAATCCAGGTTATAATCTATCTGTGTGCCAAATTTCGATCTAATCCGTTCCGTTCGTGATTGAGTAACAAACATCCAAACAGTAGTAGGATGTGTCAAAACTAAAGAATGTGAATGTGTATTCCCCTTAATACAGTGCTTATAGATGTTATTGGACAATTTCTTAATTTTATATATTATAGTGAGTTTTATTTAAATTACTTATTAGCTAATAGGCTAGATTGTAATGTGAATAAAGTATAACCAACTGTGTTACATTATTTATAATTGAAGATGTCCATCTAGCCCTTTATAAAGTTTGAGTTATATTACCTTGCCCTTGACATGCATATAATAACAGTGTCGCAGTAAGACTTGAAGCTGTACATCCTCCATAAATATTCTCCTTTAGGACCAAGCAAGATATGGACAGAAAGACAATAAATAACAAGCAATAACACAGTAATCCTACAGATATATGGGCCAGTACGGTGTATAATTCTGAGACTTCATGCAGGTTTGAATACAACACAAGCACTGTTGGCAGAAGGACACAACACCATAGTCCATTTGTACCAGATGGTCTGAAAAACAAAGGATTTTTCTCATAAAAAAATTATAGAGATAAAAGTAAAACAACCAGGATTTAATACAATGTTCAAAGTTCAATTTACCTCGTAGCGATTTGACCATTTATTAAATTTCTTGTTACTTGCTTATCAACTGATATGAGAATTCGTATCAATTTTGTGTCAAGTATCTTCTTATAAACATTTATCTCGCTTATTTTATCCATGCTTTAAAATTTTATAAAATAAAAGTTAAAAAAAACAACTAATATTTTGAAACATCACAAACAACTGACAGTCTGAAACTGACAGTTTACATCGTACTAGGGCTACATTCCGAATTATGCCTTGAGCACTAATAGGGTATTACATTACACCCATTTTGGAGGGTCTAAAAAGCTAATAAACCTCCAAAAAAATACAACATTTTTATGGAATCGATTTCCATCGAACGCATTTCCATGGTACTACCATGGAAATGCGTTAAAATTTTACATTTTCATATTTCGCACGCAATTTGACGAAAACGCTGGACGCAGTGGACGCCCGCCATATTGCTCTGTGGGTATGACGTCATGTCAGTTTGCTGTGTATATTAATAAAATAAAAAAATTGATATTAGTCTATCGTTGGTTTGCTGTTCCTGAATGTAAGATATTATTTCAGTAAAAATACTTTGGTTACGAAAATAATAAAAGTACAAAGTTGTTCAGTTGATTAGTTCAAACAGCGGTATGGCGTAAATAACATGGCGGCTACTACCAGGCCACTCAGAAAGTATTGCGAAAAAAAGTTTATATGTATGCGAGACTGGGCAGTTATAATCTATTTAGAAAATATGATTATTTGAAAGTAAAAATAGGTACGTTCCAATTTCAAAATTTCTCTCCACATTGTTTGCGAGCTAATTTAAATTATCGTGTCTCATTAAAAAATTGGATCTGCGCTGGGAACATTTTCGTGCTATGAATTTTTACGATTTCAAGTGCCGCCAGAAACCGGACGAATCGTACGATAGACTTCAAATGGCAACCGTGTATCGTTGGTATAACGCATTCAAGCGCGGTCGACTAACTTTGGGGATCAAGAAAGAAGTGGTCGCCCTTTGACGGCTGTTACGGAAAAAAACGTGCTAGCAGTGAAAAGTTTAATCCATGACGATAGGAGAGTTACGTACAAGAGATTCAGCACAGTGCATGTTGGATCGGGAAGCCTTCACGAAGTTCTACACGTTCATCTTCGAGTGAGGAGGATAGTTTCACGCTGGGTGCCGCACAACCTCACCGATGCTCAGAAGCAGGCCCGGGTAGAATGGTGCCGTGATATGATAAACAATTTTGAAGCAGGCTCGTCTCGGCATGTTTACGACATTATTACAGGTGGTGAGTCTTGGATTTATCAATACGATCCAGAAACGAAGAGCCAGTCCACGGTTTGGGTGTTTCAAAACGAATCAACGCCTACCAAAGTGAAGCGATCTAGAAGCGGGGGAATGATTTTGATCGCGAGCTTTTTCAATGTCAATTCCATTACGGAACCAAAGAAACATGAACGCTGAATGGTATACTACCAAATGCTTGGCAGAAGTTTTCTCTGTTGTGAGCAACAAGCTACCAAGCACAGGGCTCCGCGCTGTGGCGGGTTTACACATTTGCCACCAGTAGGCTATTAAATTTTTACCGCCCCCACTACATCTTTTGACTTGTAACATGAAACGCTATTGGAATATTTTTAAAAATCAAATTCACAATTAGTGTACTTTACACAGCGTTTAATAATTTTTCATAAACAGACATTGGAGTATTCGGTATACCTACTGCACATACTACATAGAGATACTACGTATGTATAGTAGGTAGGTACCAAAATATTGTAATTTTGTAAAATTTTCGAGACTTCTTTTCTCTGCGTATGTATTTTTTTTCCTTAAGGCAAAAAAAAAAATTGCCAAATTTGCCGCCCTAGGCTCCAGCCTACTCAGCCTGCTGGTAAATCCGCCACTGGCTCCGCGGGCTATTGCTCCACCACGACAATGCGCCTTCGCACACCGCGCTCAAAACGATGGATTTCCTGGAGAGCACGCCAGTCACACTCTTGGGTCACCCTCCTTACAGCCCTGACCTAGCACCGTGTGACTTCTTTTTGTTCCCGATAATAAAAAAATCAGCTCAAAGGGATACAATTTTCGTCGCCGGAAGTTGCGCTGTTCGAACAGGCTGTTAACAAGGTGTCTGCGGCGGACGGGAAAGTGTTTTGAAAACTGGTTCAGACGCATGAAACTTTGTATAGAGGCTAGTGGAGAGTACTTTGAAAAGATTGAATAAAAAGTATTTATACAGGGTGTAACAGAAACCCTATTACCATCCTTAAGCACTAAAGATAACAGCTGGTATAGAATCACTATACATAGTTTCAGCTCAAAATAAAATACTCTAAGAATTGATACCAAATTTTCGGTTTCATAAGTTTCTTAAATTCAAATCATAACAAACGTGTCACCGCACTACGTAGGTCAATAACTTTCCACGTTACTTGCCAATACCACGATAAATCTCTTCCGAGTGATGTTTTTGTTTCAATTTGTTTTGGTATCAATGTATTAAAAATTCTCATAACTTCCGAACATGTTGAGATAGGATTAAAAAACCATACCAATATCGTTTCATTTCATCCAAAGAAACCGTGCCTTTGGTATGTATATACCCTTTCCGTTACACATTGTATATAGAACATTAATTTTTATTTTCGCAAACTTTTTGAGTGTTCCACGTATTTCATGGTGTTCAAAATCAGATTATAAAAACAAATCTTTGAATTGAATTTTAAAATGTATTTTGTTATTTCATGAACTAAAACTAACATTTTTCGACTGCTTTTTGCCTAAGCTATCTCAATAATATATTCAAAGATTTTTTCTCATATAGAGTAAAATACCACATCGTTCACAGCGCTCACTATGTCAACATTCACACGGACGTAATAAAATCGCGTCGGGAATTTTTCACGCACTGAATCTTCAACGCACTGCTTAGCGCCGAGAGTTCAAAATCGAGAACCATGTTTTTTCGAGGCGCGCGTCTTTTTGAGACTCACTCGTGCTGTTCTCTGTTAGATTGTCAATCCTGTAGCAGATGCCTTCTATGCTTCTTGGCGTTTCGAGTACGGTCCTCCAGTGAGGGCCGTCCCTCTTTGTGATGCTTGACTGGGTCAAGCTACGTCCCATGTGTGCTGCCAATTCAATCGACGTTCTTCCAGTGGCGTGGTCAGTGCAGAAGCCAGGCTATTGACATGCTTTTCAATGCGCATTTCGTATAGTTTTGTTCTGTGTTCAATCTTTTTCTCAACAGTAATGATTTTGAGGCAGTCATGTAGCTCAGACATGGTATACTATACCACGGAGCATTAGTTATGGTTTTCAGGACTTTATATTGGTATATTTACATCATCTCTACATTGGAGTTTTTGGCTGTTCCCCAAAGTCCAATTCCATAGGTCCACACCGAATTCAGTACAGCTTTGTAGATAAGTATTTTGTTGTCGTGAGCTACTTGTGAATGTCTTCCTAGTAGCCATTTCAGTGATTGCAGGCGGTAGTTCAGCTCATCTCGTCTTTTCTCAATGTGTTGTCTCCAGATTTTTTTTTCTGTCCAGGTGCATACCGAGGTATTTGGCTGTCTGGTGTTGGAGCAGTACATCGTTTGCGAGTTTGACTGGTGCACTATTTCTCTTTCGAAGAGTGAATGTTAAATGTACTGTTTTGCTGACACTCGCTTTGATAGGCCATATCTCCATGCATGTGTTAATTTTATCGAGGTGTACCTGCAGCATTTGCGAGGCTTTAATTGGATCTTGCTTGTTTGTTACAAAGGGCTACGGTATCGTCAGCGAAGGTTGCGGAGAGAATATTGTTGGTGTTGGGTAGGTCAGCTGTATATATCAAATACAGCACCGGGCCCAAAATCGAGCCCTGTAGCACTCCTGCTTTTATGTCATAGCAGTTGCAGTACGACTCGTTAATCTTAAGTCTGAATATGTGTTTGCTTAAGTACGATTCCAAAAGCAGGTTAAGATTGTGTGGAAGATTACTTTTAAGCTTAAACAGGAATCCTGGGTGCCAGACTTTGTCAAAGGGTTGTTGCAAATCCAAGAAGACCGCTAATTTGTGTTCTGGGACAAGTTTGTTTTCCTCCAGTATATATAAGATTTAATCTACGTGATACAACACTTTAGAAATAGTTTTGAAATTACCGGTAGGAGGATTATAGGTTTTAGAATCATTAGGATTTCTGAGACTCCATAATTTGGGGTAGTATGACAGCCTTAAGATATCATTGACCAGCTATGTGAGGAATACTATCGCCTTTCTGGGGCAATAAGCAAAATACTGGAGCCATTTTTTCGGTCTAGTTTCCATATCTCATAGGTATATTTCCTTTGTTAAGCAACACTTTAGTGGTGGGCTTATCTGAAAATCCGATTTCAAGAAATTGTTTATTTCGTTTTCAGTCTGTACAACATTGTCATTTGGTGTGAAGACTACTAAGAAATTTGGTATTGCGACGATAAGCTCGCGTGGGACCGCCGGAGCTACACAGCGCCGGAGCCGTGACAGAAACCATGCCTGCTGCATGTTGCATGCTCGCTTGCATACTGCATGCTTGCTTGCATGCTTGCTTGCTGCATGCATGATGCTGCATGCATGATGCTGCATGCTTGGTGCATGCATGGTGTAAGCTTGCTTGCATGCTACATGTTGTATGCTCACTTGCTTGCTTGCATGCATGGTTTATGCTTGTTGGCATGCTTCTTACAGGGAACTACACAACAAGTGAACTATCTCAAAACAAGTCAGTAGAAGAAAAACTATTGCTCGTGTGTCATTTACCTAACTTGTATCTACTTTGGACAATAAACAGTTTGTCAAATGCGAAACGGCTAGGTTAAGTTAGGTTAGAACTGTGACCATAACGCTAGGTTTGCAAAGCAAGCATGCTTGTTAGATTAGGTTTATTTTTAGGTGGGCATATGAATATTATGGTGGATAAATATTATGGAAAACGACATTATTGGAAATGAAAAATAAAGCAAATAAAATGGATTAAAATTAATATGACACTTGATCGATTTTATGACCAATTAAATTAGTAAAAATAATTTCATGTAATTTCACGATTATGGCAACTGAAGCGTTATTTCTAATGAAATTATGGCAAATACAAGTGTAGTATAAAAAAATATTGCATTATGAATTATGGCAAACATTACTATACCGTTCTTTATGAAGTGCTTTAATTCTGCAGCCATTTTATTCAGTGCTATTTTATCCATTGGATGTTGACTGTTGTGCCATAGCGCTGCGCTCCGTTGGATTCTAAATGCTCAGTTTAACAAAGATATCACGATTATGGCAGCATTATTGATGTGAGCGCTAAGAGCGATTTCGGCATAATTATAATTCGGAATGTACCCTTTGGATTTAGGTATTTGTCTGATTGAGTTGGAATATTGACATTGAGAAAGTGACAGTTACCACCTTGACATTGACACTGTTAAACTAGTTCTATCAGCGTTAACCAACAAGCGTAAAGTTAAAAGTGGAGACCACACTCCAAATAAAAAGTGAAGACAATCTATGGGCTAGCGCTCTCTTTCTGAATACATACATAAGAGAGAGAAAACACGTATCACTGTCTCGTTCTTATGTAAATACAGTACAATCTCACTAATCCGGCACTTCGATAGATCGGCACGTCCACTAATCCGGCACCCTCCGCCCACGCCTCCCTCACCCCTCTATACCTGTGCGCTTGGTCGCTGCGTCGTCGACTAGCTACAAGGACTACAAGTTGCACAAAAGCAGACCTCAATTAAGGATTATTTCAAAACTAGTTAATTACATATGTACCTACATGTTAATTTAATACATTATACAATATGTAACAAAAACCCTGTTGTTCCTTTTAGGGACGTATACACTTACCCACAAGCACAACATTTACGAAGTTATAATTTAAAAAAATAAGCATTGGCTAGTCGAGAGTTCAACATCAAATAACTATTAAAATCGACATATTCAAAACAAATGTTATCAGTATCTGATTTTACAAGTATCCTTATTTCGCACAATAGACTACGAGCTTGGCGGCTTTCTTTGATCTAATCAAAATCAGTTAAACATTACAAATATTCATAACTAAATATTTATTTTAATTATTTTTGTTAAACAGTTTTTAAAAATGACATGCTTTATTACGTATGTATACCGATTCTGAAAACGTGGGTAGAAGGAACAACAGGGTTTTTGTTACATATTGTATACATTTATTCTCTCTATGAAATGCTTTATTTAATTTATTACCTATGACTTTTTCAGTATAATCCAGTAATCCGAACATTCCAATAATCCGGCACCCTCCGGTTTTTAATAGTGCCGGATTAGTGAGATTACACTGTATTTAGAAAGAGAGCGTTAGCCCACAGTCGTCTTCACTTAGGTATTTAGAGTGTTGCCTCCACTTTTATCTATAAGCTTCTTGGCGTTATCCGTTACCCGTTAGGGTATTTATATTCTATGGCGGTATCTAGTGTTAACATGACAGCAATAGAATTCTTTAAATTACACACACATTGAAAACTTATTGCATCTGCATCTCATCACTGTTGCATCTGCATCGAGTTTCAGTTTAATGGCCCGGCTACACGCTCCGTCTTGCCTGCGAGCATGCCTGCACAAACCAGTTTGCGCGGATAAGCGCGTGCGTGTAAGACTACCGTCTTAGGCTATCAATCAATCATTTTTTGATTTGCGGCGTGTATTTTGTCGAAAATAATTTCCTCGGACTGATGCGCGTCTTGAATGCCGGCCACACGTTCAAGTAACACCGTGCAAGCCGAGTTTGCGCAGTCCAAATCTTCAGTAAGTCAACGAATGCACAGCCGCCCTTCCGGGACTGCGTGTAAGGCCACTTTCCGAATTAGAAAAATAGCGCTGTCAGCGCTCACATCAATAATTTGCGTTCGGAGTTAGATATCACGATTATGACAGCTAAGAACTGTCATTTTCATCATCAATACGAAACGCTCGTGAACGCGCTAGCAGTGCTCACTCAATGTTATATCCTATTTACACCATAAAACTTGTATACACCACAAATATCATCTTCTAATTTGTTTAGGTGGCGACTCTAGCCAGAAGCACTGTATACTGTTAGCTAAAGATATGATACGATTCAAAACAAAACAGCACAACTGTCATTTTTGACAGCGCTCACGGTGTTATTAGTATTACGCATGGTCGGCGTTATCGCAAGATGGCGCATGTCATGACGTCATCTATGACGATTCAAGGGGCATCGTAATCGCGCTCAATTCGGAACGGGTGTGAGCACGCTCAAATCGATATTATCGTAACTCGGAACGTAGCCTCGGTCCGTCTATAACTAAGGCTACGTTCCTAATTCAACGTTGCTATTTTTCTAATTCGGAAAGTGGCCTAACTGTTAGAGATGGGTTGTAACAGGTTTAACACGATATCTGTTATCACTGTTACTGTTACTCAAAAATAACAGATCCAAATATCTGTTATTAAATAACAGCCTGTTATTTTTGTACGGACGATAAATACGTATTAAGACTACAATTGAAATCTTCTTGATTTAGTTTTGTTGTAAGTCGAAAATCGTTTCAGAAGTACTAACTAGGAAAGAATGACGGGGTAATGAGAAATTATAGACTTACGTTTATTTATATTTTTTTTAGACATCCGGTTAGTCTGTAAGCCGAGCCCAATATAGTTGTACAAGGCTGGGGAGATTAATTGTTTTTGATTGACAATTTAGCTTTAAATATATTGCAGGTCGCATAGTAACCACTTATATTCACGATATGGTCCCACACAACACTAACTCTTCTATTTACATTAGCCATTGTTTTTCAAACGTTTTACTATTCACAAACTAACTACCAAAATTAAAAAAATTATAACTGCTACAACCTACAATTTATACTAAACAAACTAACTAGCTAACTATAAAACGAATAACCTAAATTTAAAAAAACTATACTAATACATAAATCGAATTTAAACACTAATACGCCTTAAACATTGACAAACATTTTCGAAAAAATTACAATTACAATTCACCAGTTCACCTTTCGTAAGAAAAAAAGCAGATTAAAATTTCAAAAATAAGAAAATTAAAAAAATGTCAACAAACAAAACAAATCAGCTAAATTACTTTCAATTGAATATCATCTTTATTTCTATCAAGATAAAGTCGTACATACATGGAATATTTTGCGACCAATCCCGTCAAACTTCAAACCAAAGACAATATAGATAAAAGGGGTCCGTACACGATCAAAAATATTTTTTGGTTGCATCTTTTTTTTATTATTATGGAAATAAAATATTGTTTATTTCAAACCTGGCAAATTACGCTCAATAAAATTGATTCCATCTTTATTGTGTTATCAAGAAAATCGTATAAAACTGGAATATTTTGTGATGAATTCCGTCAAACCAAAGATAATATAGGCATTCGGGCAAATTGCCATAAAGAAAAATCTAATAATTTTTTAAGTTTTATTGTAATGGTCACTGGGCTGTAACAGATAAGTAACACGACCAAATTTAGGAGTCACTTTTTATAAAATGTTGGTTCTTATCGGACCATCAACTGTATTTTACGGATTATAAATACTAAGTGCTTCTCTTTTTAGCGTAGTTTAACCGCTTTAGCAAGAGTGAGAAGTAAACATATCGAAGTAAATAAAAATAATAGGTGTCTCTTTTTAGCAAGGGTCATTCTTTAATGAGGAAGAGAGAGACCTGGATATTTTCCTTCCTTTGTGTGCGTGAGTGTGTATGAAAGTAACAGCCGTGGTAACAGCCTGTTACTTTGTGGAGACTGATATATTGAAATAACAGTAACAGCCGTTGTAACAGTCTTTGAGGGTCTGTTATTTAAGTAACAGATAAATTAACAGGTAGTAACAGTTGTTATTTGTTATTTTTAAAGATCTGTTATTTATATCTGTTACGATAAATACGCCTCACTCCTACTAACTGTCAACAGTGTCAACTGTCAAGTGCACAGAGTACTTTTTTAAGTGTCAGTGTAAAGAATTTATTTTTCCAGTCCGGTTTTCGTAACAGTAGAATTTACACGTATTCTAACGAGATGTTGCGACAATTAAGTAAAGCGGTTCAACAAAAGGCGAGCTTCGCCTCAGCTGCTGCTGCCCCTGCACCTAAAACAAAGCCTGAGATTCTATACACCGGGGTACGTACGAGTCTACGCGTTATCAATTTAATGTAAACATTACAAGAATTTTAGTTGAAAGAAATTGTGATTGTATGTGATAACTTATAACCAAGGAACATATACTAGCAATTATCATGGCGACATGTATGTATGAAGTATTCGGTAAATGATTGTTTTATATTGTGTTCCATGGACCATGCATGAAGAATTACGAAGGTATATTCTATGTTACTTACACTATCAATTTTCAAGGTAGCAAGCCGGCACCCAAATAAATACCGGCTTTATGGGTCTTGACGTTCAAGGCCATGATAAAAATCTAGATCAATGGTTGTGTCTGTGATATAATTTCATTCAGATTTTTATACAGTGTGAGTCTTTATAATCTGCACATACTGAATCGAGGGAATCTTTGCTTAATTTTATCGACGGAAAAAATGATAAAAAAATTCTAAATATTTTATTGAAATTTTTAATGGATTTTTTATTTATTTTTTCGTTTCTGTGACTCCAGTGTATACAAAGCGGTGTAACTTTTTAACTCGATGTTTTATCACGATGAAACAAACTCCATAATGATTGGAAGTAATTAGGTGTCCGCATTAAATGAAAATTGTGTAAAAAAACTGCCACCAATTAAAAATAAACACGTTTTTCCCTCAAAAATCTGTTTTTTTTTCATCAATTTTTGCAATAATCGTAAAATTTCTCAATAAGATGCCCCGATTACCTTCATTTTTTATTACTTTAAATTATTCCTCATCGTATTAGCTACCTAATAATAAAAATTGTATGCTTTTAGCTCAGACAAAACACTTTCTATCAAGTGTTAAAGATGGCACTTCGAACGCGCTATTTTTGTTCTCTTAAGGATGATTTATTTGGGTTCAATGAATGAAAAAGAGTTCAATTAAAACATTTATTATTTTAAAGAAAATTTAATGCATTAGGTTCTCAAAATGTCCACCTCGTTGTTGTAGGCACAAAGCCGCGCGAACTAAAATTTGTTGTGTCGCTCTCCTTATCATTTCGGGATCATTGCGAATATCATTTGCACAGTTAATTATGCGATCACGCAAATCGACCTCACTGTTGATGGGAGTACTGTAGACGCGTTGCTTCATGGTCCCCCACAGGAAGTAATCAAGGGGCGTTAAATCGGGTGAACGCGCAGGCCACCCTACAGGTCCTAGTCGTCCAATCCATTTATCACGATAATTTTCGTTTAAAAATGATCTCACATTTGTGGCATAATGGGCAGGGCATCCGTCCATCTGCAGAAACATCCTTCGACGCAAAGACAGTGGTACATCTTCCAATAACTCAGGTAGATCGTCAGTCAACAAACTTAAAAATCTTTCACTGTTCAAAGTTCTCGGCAGTATGACTGGTCCAATCAACATGTTATCGATAAGACCAGCCCAAACATTTATTGAAAATCTTACTTGAAAAGTCGATGAACGTTTCAATTTCGGGTTTTGACCTCCAGGGCACCATCTGTGTAAATTTCTACAGTTAGTAATACCATCTCTGGTAAATGTTGATTCGTCCATCCATAGTATGGTTTTCGGAAAGTTTGGGTTTGCTCTGGTATTTCTTTGAATCCAGGTGGACATCACACACCTTGGACGCCAATCTACGTCTTCATGTAGATGTTGCACTCTTTGGTAGTGGTAAGGGTGCAATCCTTCTTTCTTTAAAATACGCCACGCTGATTTTTGTGATATTCCGTGACGAAGAGCCAGTCGTCTAGTACTTATGGATGGATCAGCAAACAAATCGCTCAGTACTGCTTGTTCCAGAACCACATCAATAATTATTTGAGGCGGCTCGCGACGATCTCTACTTGATTCAAGTCCAGTGATCGACAATCTTCTGTGAACTTCCTGGAAGTTGCGGGCAGATGGCACTGGTTGCCTGTTAGGAAACGCAGCTATGTAAGCTGCGCGCGCAGCTCTGGCACTTCCTCGTCCCACCCCATAGTAAAAATGAATGTCGGCAATGTGTGCCGGGGAGAATTCACTTAAGCGCGGCATCACGTAGCAGCGAACGAAAGTCACGAAACTCAGGTAGCAGTGAATGAAAGTAACGAAACACATGTACCAGCGGCGAATAATTCGGAGCGACTGCCTGTCTGTCATCCAGTGCTGCCAACTCGTCTAAGCAAAAACGCGCTGTTAGCTCTTTAAAAAAGCGCTAGAAAGCGCTAAATAGTCGCTGTCAATAACGCGCTATATCCGGCGCCAAATTCAAACAAAACGCCCAATAATTTGAGACTAGGGATATATAAACGTATTTCGCTGAAATTATTCGGTACCTAGATTAGACAAATTGATTCTTTTGAAGTAGGTAAATTAATTACTTCAAAGACAAAGATGCTTCAGCTTGACTATTTTGGTTTACTTGTTGCAACTCAATATTTTTCTGTGAAGTATCTACTATTGGCTTTACTTTTTTTTGGTGATAGGCTGTTTCACTATGTCGTTTTATATCACTGATTTTGGCCGAAAATTCCCGTTTACAATATATACACTGAGCTTTTGTTGTGTCTCCATGCACAGGTTTTGACCAATGTTTATATTCTTTTTCTTGCTCCCGCTCACTCTTATAATTTTGTTTGTAGTTGGGTTTTTTTGATAAGGGGAGATCCATTTTTATTATCTCACTGCACAACTCGTAAAACTGACTTAGAATAAAAGACGGCAAGTTATAATATAAATTACTTTGGAACAATAGAATGTGAAACGAAGTTAGCTACAATTTACAAAATAGTTAGCGAGGAATCCCCAACTCATAGACTAAGATAACAACATAAGAAACATATCATCATTTAAGTGATGCTAGTTAAAAAAAAATTGCGATTCGTTCCGTGTTATGCACATCACAGAATAAATAATAGGAGATGTGCATATCACAATATGATTTCAAAAAGCGCTAGATTAAGCGCTAGGCGCTAAAACGCGCTATTGAACAAAAAAAGCGCTAGATCTGGCGCTGAAAGCGCTAAGTTGGCAGCACTGCTGTCATCCCTTCTGGTCCCTTCAGCTGGCCCTACCTCCCCGCACCCCGACCCGCGCACATTCTCAACAAAAAAGGACGTCTACCTGCTAAACAATTAGTGCGTAGCCGTGCTCTAGGCCTTTCTTTGGCTGTTGATAAGAAATGATGGGATTGAGTTAAACCCTTGCAATTTTTACTATTGGATAGCTAATACGATGAGGAATAATTTAAAGTAATAAAAAATGAAGGTAATCGGGGCATCTTATTGAGAAATTTTACGATTATTGCAAAAATTGATGAAAAAAAAACAGATTTTTGAGGGAAAAACGTGTTTATTTTTAATTGGTGGCAGTTTTTTTACACAATTTTCATTTAATGCGGACACCTAATTACTTCCAATCATTATGGAGTTTGTTTCATCGTGATAAAACATCGAGTTAAAAAGTTACACCGCTTTGTATACACTGGAGTCACAGAAACGAAAAAATAAATAAAAAATCCATTAAAAATTTCAATAAAATATTTAGAATTTTTTTATCATTTTTTCCGTCGATAAAATTAAGCAAAGATTCCCTCGATTCAGTATGTGCAGATTATAAAGACTCACACTGTATTCAGGAATCACCTACTTACCTACATAGTAATATTTTGACATTATCAAGGTAAATAAAATACAAAAATACTTGCTTTTTGTTTAGGTATGCATACTTGTATGTATAGTAATAAAATGTTCTAAAAGGGTACCTATTCAAAATTAAAGTTTAGCAGAGTGTTTATCTTAACTTTTACTTATTTATTATATATTTTATTTTTTTAATGGAAGGACTGGTTTGACGTGGCTCAGGGAAAGGGTACCTTGAAGTGTTTCGGGGATGCCTTTGCCCAGCTGTGGTACAGTATCAGCGAATAATAATAAAAATGTCATTAATAGTACAACAAATATTTTTAGCCCCATGACCCATGGTAGGCTTTGTTTAAAATTAATTGGTTATAATGGTGACACATGAAAGACCTCTTGTGTATCAACTTGGTATCCTTGTTTATCAAGATGCTGATTGTGTGATCATTCAATGCATCAAACAATCAGCATAATGATAACATTATGATTATGACAATATGCACTGGAATCTTCTACCATATTATTAACTAGCTGTGCCCTGCGGTTTCAACCGCATAAGTCTCGATCCGATGGGAATAGCGGGATAAAATGTATCCTGTGTTAGGAAACCCATCCAGGTTATAGTCTACCCATGTCAATTTCATCCAAATCTGTACAAGCATTTTAGCATTAAAGCATCAAACTTACTTTCGCATTTATATTATTTCGCTCACCTATTAATATATTGGCACATCTGCAAAAAATGCGAAATTGAGTTTATACGGCAAAAGTGTTTAAAAGCGCATAATTTATAAAGTGGTAAAACGGCGTAACGCTAGTTTCCGTATTTATCGAGAGAGGGCGTTAGTGTCATTGTACCACTATCGTTGTTTCCCCCCGCATACGCGTTTAAACAACGGCTCATTGGTCAGTTGTGCGGGGCTTTCCGCGAGGTGCAGATTTAAGTGACAATTGTGACATTTCGTAATTTAAATTAATAAGTAAAAAAATGGGATAGAGTTAGGTACTGTTAAACAGCCGTAATGCAATAATTAGTATTCTTGTAATACCGCTATTTAGTTTTAGATGTAAAAAAAGGATTTTGAAACTTAACCAAATGCCTTTTTTATTCCTGCAACGGTTACAACATCAAATTCAGTATTAGAATTGCAATTCATGATTAATATTCACTAGTTAGATATTGCCAGTAATATTGGCAAATTAATCAAAACGGATAAATATTTGACAGCTATTTGCGACGTTGCCAACGTTTAGGATTAACGCTCTTAAACTATTGGATCGATTGAGTAAAACTTGATTTGAATCTGGATTTTGGTTATTATCTTAACCTAAAACAGTACATGACATGAAATATTTCGACTTGGGAATCATGTTTTGGAAGGACATGGCTAGAGACAGAAACAAGATCAAGAAAGCGGCTAGATATCTACAAAAAACCAGAAACTGCTAGCAGCGAGAAATCAGAAGAGGACTATAAAAACAACAACACAGTACACATCGCAGCAACAGCATACAAAAGAGCTAAGAAAACAGTTGAACCTACCCAAGAAGCTCGACCTGAATTAACATGCCGGCGACGTCGTGAAAAGATGCCCTATAAATAAATACCACCCGTCTCTCCACTAGACCAATGCTTACTCAAAAATGCATATCCGGTAGGCTTGCAATCCTTTCCTATCCTATGGGCACGTCTACCTGACCATTACCGCGCTCCCCGGTCTACTTCTTGATATGCATTGGCCTCTGTAACACCATGAAGCATGAGGCTCCAGGGGCTAGTATAATCTCGGGGTTCATTCGATTAATCGAGTCTGGTCAAGCCACGCTGGGATCGATGCATTACATATCTTCATAAATACCTACGTAACTTACAGTGCAATGAAATACCTATTAAGTGCTAGTGTTTATTATAGGGAGAGTTACTTTTTATTTTATGGTATTATCACATTTTTATTTCGTTTTTTATAATGATGTTGATTATTTTTCTAAGTGACCTTAGACAAAAATAGGATACTTATTGTGATCAAAATGTTGTAACTTTAAGAACATGTTCCATGTATGTTTCTTACAAAATAAAACGATCATTTTCCATCGACCTGTTCTTTTATTTCTTGACTTTCACTCAGGGTCCTGCAAGCATCTAGGTGCATAATTGACATTTTTGGAAATTGTTCAAAGTGACAACGGCACAAATGCATGACTCTTCCACTTCGTTGATCTCTAAGAAGTATATCCTGAGAACCGAAAGTTGAAATTTTCATGCCTGAATATCTATTGACGTCTGTACTAGTAACCAAACCAATAAAATCTGTAAACTAACTTAAAATTAACCCATAAATTACTTGCGAACATTTATAAAATCTTTGATCCCCGTTTCTGTAAAATGTGAAAAAGTAGATGTGCCAATATATTACTAGGTGAGCGATTTGTTAATTAAATATTACTCTTTACTACTTATTGCGTTAGCCGATAACTGGGCGGTAAAGGTAAAAAACACAGTTGCTCCCTGTGAAATACTGCATGCAGTAAGACTAGAAGCTGACCTCGACATAGTTGGGAAAAGACTGGGCTGATTGATTGATAAGTTTTAGATACTGACAATAACATGAGAAGAGCCAACAATAAAATCAGAAGAGACAACAATAAAATGAGAAGAGCTAACAATAAAATAAGAAGAGCCAACAATAAAATGAGAAGAGCTAACAATAAAATGAAAAGAGCCAACAATAAAATGAGAAGAGCCAACAATAAAATGAGAAGAGCCAACAATAAAATGAGAAGGGCCAGGTTCAATTGGAACAGTATATCCACAAGACCGAGTTATAAAAAGAAAAAACTCCAAGAGTGAAAAAGAAAATTGCATGCTCCATAAACATTTTAACGACTTTACTGAAAATGTAGCTGTGAATCCAGTATAAAACATTTACTGCATAATGATGCAGTCAATGTTTTATACGATGATGATGAGGGAATCATCATCATTGCCAGTAGCAGCCTGGAGTCTAGATTTGGTTGGATTTGGTTTGGTTTGGTTGATAGCAATAAGCTCGCCCCCTTAAAATAACTGGCGACACATGGGCGTACTATAATTACACCTTTGCCTGATTCTTCAGGGAAATAAGCCGTGATGTTCTGTTCTGTGTAGTATTTTCTTAGAATGTTGATGGCAATACTGAATATATTTTCTTAGAATGTTGATGGCAATACTGAATAAATTTTCTTAGAATGTTGATGGCAACATTGAATATATTTCAGCTAAACTATCGGTAATATTTCAGCTGTTCATCAACAATGAATGGGTAAAGTCATCAGATGGAAAGACCTTCAAGACAGAGAACCCCACCAATGGCCAGGTGACTGCTGAGGTTCAGCAGTCTAACAAGACTGATGTGGACAAGGCGGTCAAAGCTGCCAATGATGCCTTCAGGTATGTGCAATCAGGATTTAATGTATACAAGTAAATTAATTAAAAGTGTCTCTTTGTAATTTCAAATTAAAAGCTTTTTAGTAAATGCATAGGTATATTATTACAAAAAACAATATTTGTCTGTCTGACTGTGTGGATGGCTATACGATTATGGGAACTCATCAAAATGATGGATGGTCTGTGTGAAAGTTGCTATGGCTAGAAAAGGGTTGTCTACGAGCGACTAGGGAAGAAGAAAGTATTGCTTCGCCGCCCCAATTGTAATTTTTATTATCCAATTATAGCAATAAAAAAATTATACTTCGTAGGAAGTTAAACTATTGCCCAAAACGCGTTCAAAATTGCGCTATTAGTCTACCTATAGTTTCGGGGCGTATGATACGCCAAGTTACAATTCTATGCTAGTATTCTTGTCTATGATTTTCTTCTTTGCCTTTTTCTAACGCCAAATACCGCAGGATGCCTCTTATCCCGACTAGCAGAAATACAAATTATATTTTCTACAGGCTCGGCTCGCCATGGAGGAAGATGGACGCCTCAGAGCGAGGATATCTCCTCAGCAAGCTAGCCGACCTGGTCGAGAGAGACAGGACTTACCTGGCTGTAAGTATTTATTCCAATACTTTTATAATAGACCTTCTACAAGCTTAGTTCACGATCGCTCGGAAAAAAATATCGTTGCGGGATTTCTTCGTTCACTGGATCTTCAAAGCACTGCTTAGGGCCGAGAGTTGAAAATCGAACAGCGTGTTTTTGACTCGCTGGGATGCACTCTGTTGGATTTTCAAGGGTCGGCTCAACACCGAGAGTTAAAAATCCAGTGCGCGAGATATACCCGTCGCGATATTTTTACTTCCTTGCGGATGTGGTCTTTGGAGTGTTCGAAGTTTAATTGCAAAGCGAAATATTAGCGATGGTGTGTCGTTTGTTTATTTTATTATGGGTTGTGTACCTATCGGTGAAAATAACTGCTGCGTAAACAACACGCCGAGGTGCGCCAGAACTTGCAGTCGTTTTGTGCGGTGGCATCGCCGCCGCGCAGCGTCGGTGTTGTAACTATTTTCCATCATAATTATTATTATTATCGACGGCCTTTGGCCTTATTGACATCACGTCATAACGTTTAGCCTGCAATGTTTCCAGTGCTGCGGGGCGAGCACGGCCTACTGTGACATCGCTTGATTTATACAATTTATCAGTTTGGGAACGGTTATTCTGACTCAAGCGATGTCAGGCCGTGCTCGCCTCGCTAGGACTCAAGCGGGCATATACGGAGAGCGGGACATAATCCACCACGCAGGCTCAATTGCGGGTTAGTGGATGTCACACCTATAAATGCTTAAATTCAGGACATGCTGATTTTCTCTTTTTTTGTAAACTAATAATTTTGATAAATGTAGAATGACAGTGAAAATATGATTTTTCCTAATTTCACTTTGAATGTTGAAATTACCTACCCGTATGTGCACATCAAATCATACTATGAACAGCAAGATAAAATTATGTAAGCTGCTGACCTATACAAGCATAATATCTAATAATATCTCGGTTTGTCATACATAACCCTGATACGGCGTGATCTTACGGACATTTTTGATAACTTAATAGGCCTATGGCCGTCCATGCAAATTAGATGTTTCCTAAGTATATGAAAGTGATTCGGGTAGACCAAGTCAGCAAAAATGTTTTGCAAACTGTGCAGCACCGCTCGGGTGTTATTAGTTATTGCTGCATATATCGCCCGGAGGACACAAAATCAAAATATTTTATTTCACATAAACCTGCAAGGGCACTTATGAAACGTCAGAAGCTAGGTGCGCGGTTCCAATTTGTCGCTTCCTATGGAGAAGAGCCGGCAAGAAACTCCACGGTTACTCTTTTAAAAATAATTGGGTTTTACAATGTTTTCAAATTACAGTGATAATAGGTATGGGAGGACAGTGCAGGCCTGTCAATAAGTACCAAGTACTTAGAGGAATGAAAATAAAGAATAGAAAATCGTCTATAAATCTAGTCTGTACGGCCTACAATGTTTTCCCATTCACAATATGTAAAAGAATCTACATTAGTAAGATCAACCTATTTAAACAAAGTGACATGATTTTCATGAGAATCACTAATAAATAGGTGATATTTGAAGCGATGTATAATGTCAAAAATGACGAGAATATGTCAGAAAGTGTAAAAAATAAAAATATTAAAAATTAACATTGTAATTTGGAAGCAGTTAATAGACTCTCACAAAGTTATGCTGTTAATGAGGTACCAGGGAAGCACACATGTGCAGAAGGAATTAATGCCAAACTTCCCTGTCTTCAACGTAGTCTTTTATCTTATAATATGCTTTTTTGATAAGGACACGTTTGATGTGAGTTTTAAACTTTCCATCGCTAAGTTCTGTAACTGACTTTGGCAACTTGTTATAGAAGCGGATACTGTTTATTAGAAATGACTTGCTAGTTTTAGTTAATCTAAATTTTGGAATCACAATTTCATCTTTACTACGTGTATTTAGATTATGGAAGTCGCATCTTTTTTTGAAAAGACCTAAGTTTTTGCGAACATACAAGATGTTTTCTAGGATATAAAGAGAAGGCAGAGTTAGTATATCAATTTCATTGAATTTGTTTCTAAGAGACTCGCGAGGCCCCATTTTATAGATTGCGCGGATTGCCCTCTTTTGTAAAATGAAAACTGAATCTACGTCAGCTGCCGATCCCCACAGCAGAACGCCATAAGACATAATACTGTGAAAATAAGCAAAGTATACTAACCTGTGGCTACATCAGTCAACTGCCTTATTTTTCTTACTGCGTAAGCAGCTGAACTTAATCTACTTGAGAGAGCTCTAATGTGGGCACCCCATTGTAATTTAGAATCTAAAGTAATTCCCAGAAATACAGTTTCGGAAATAGCATCTAGTTTCTTGCCATCAAGTTTTAAATTTAGACCTAATTGGGGTACATTTGGTAATGAGAACTTAAGACATTTAGATTTGTTTGCATTGAGTAAAAGATTATTAGCCGCAAACCATTTCGAGAGAACAGCTAGACTATCGTTGACATGTAAGACATCCGTATCTTTTCTATCTATTCTAAAAATAAGAGAGGTGTCATCAGCGAATAAAATTATATCCGAGAAGTTTGCCATTAGGTAAGGAAGGTCATTAATATAAACTAGAAATAAAAAAGGGCCAAGAATTGAATCTTGAGGCACGCCCATCTTAACTAGAGTACAAGATCAGCAGCTCGTCCACGAATTCAGCACACACGGTGAAGCATAAGGTGGTCTGCCCGGCTTGGGCGGAGCACCGCCGTGTCCTCGTGGAGGCCATTGGCGCCGGCGATCTCTCGCGTCCGGTCCTGGTCCAGGCCATGGTACGGAGCTAGAGTGCATGGGAAGCCGACACCTCCTGCGAAGCAGTAATGCTCGCAAAGAGGGAGGTGGCGCAGGAGACCCCCTGGGCGTCGGGAATCCCAGACTGATTCCCGGCCACCGTAGGCGCGGGCTTGCGGACGGCGAGTAATGGGTGCTCGCTGTCCGGTAAGGACCAAGCCCGGGTCGACGGCGCGTTTTGTTCCACGCGCGCCTCAAAGAGATGTCAGCACCAACTGATGGGGCCCGCAAGGACCGATGCCTGCCAGGGGTGCTGGTTGTTCGAAAGAGATACCGCGGCCCCTGGCACACAGGCAACTGAGGGGACACGGGTGGGTTTTAGTCAGAAAAAGCTTGACACAATCTCCCGCTCCACCCAGAGCGGGAGAAGTTATTTGATGAATTCCCACCCTCATAAAAAAAAAACTGTGCAGCACCCTAATTGCGTAACACGCTACCTTTAATTTTAACGAATACCTATTGCTAATCCACTGCTTCTTATTTATTATGTTTGAAAAATTTGTCTGCTTAACAACTTACCTAAATAACGCTATGATAAAACAATGGTTTCCGTAAATCAGAAAACAACCATTTTGTTCAGCCTACTTGTGTTTATGAAGATGGATTGTATCCTAGTTTGTACAAAGTACTTAGTACCTTACTCTTACATACCTACTTTTAACCATCTCTCGTCTCTGTGGCAACTGCTCTGACTCACTTGTCGATGTCGTGTCTGGTAAGTGGTTACTAAAAATATAAATAAAAACTAGATCTACCATAACTCGGAAATATAATTCTCTTTAAAAATGTAATCAAAGAAATGTCATTGTCAAAGTGACGTTTCAAGGGTAGTCTCAAAAATTTTCCAGCACACTGAAGCGACGGGCGTGACAAAATTAAACGTACCTATTATAGCCTAAGGTCCTGTCTTAACTTAATGAAAACAAAAGATTTCTATTCTTATGAACAAGTTGCTCACGTTTATTAATTTGATATATCCGTACATTTCTTACCTAATGGCAACGTTTGAATCAGGCTGTATTTGTACTGGCAAACCAGTGCATTGCTCACCGGAGTTGTTGTCCGGTCATTCAACCTCTCATTGCATGCAGGAAAACATAGGGTACTATAGTATGCAGACATAACTATACGTAACTATATTCCCTGTACAATGATGCTTTTGCCTCAAAGTTTATTGCTACCAAGTCGCAACATTGTAATGGGGTCTATTAAAGCTTTGAATAGTTGTTTTTGGATTGAAACTCTGGTCACGTTCGTGATTCCCACAAACTAAGGACAGTTAGGGAGCTATCGTATACGTAGGGATACGAATGCACGTATGACCTTAAATTAGAATTGATGACTTTTATCCCGGGGTTAGACATAAGTAGCTTCTTCAATGCGCAAAATAATTTATTTTCCTGTGTACCCTTGGCTGTTCCCTTGATGGTACAGTAGAAGCTCAGTTTTAACCGCTGTACCCTGGTGCGGGTTGTTCGAAAGAGATTCCGCGGCCCCTGGCACACAGGCAACTGAGGGGAGCGGGAGAAGTTATTCGATGATTTCGCACCCAAAAAAAAACCGCTGTACCCTTAGCCGTGAAACCCAATCAAAATAAATGAACAGGTGACATAATTTAAAATCTCATTAAAAAATTGTGATATGGCATAGTAAGGACACATTACAGAATACAGCTTGTAACATCATTAACATAAAGTCATTATTTATAATATCTTTTTCCATCCCTTCTCAAATCCTTTTTTACCGATTTTAACACGGACAGTACTGAAATAGTTTAAGGTATAATACCAAGACAATCGCAATGTGAAGGATATAGTGTAGGCTAAGGTTCATTGGCAGATTGTTTTTGCTCAATACCATTCTCCTGTTAATAAGCAAACGTGTGACGCCGACCCTAAGCATCATGGGATAGGGGTCGGAAGCTGATGATGATCATTCTCCTGTTTATCCCAATTTATTTCAGTTTGGCGCAGCATGTCTTCTTCCATACTTCTTTATTAGTCGTCATCATCTTTCGAACCATACGTTCTTTTTCGCAGTCCATCCAGCGTTTCGGTTTCGTGTGGTGCCGGACGTAAAGAATAGCACCATCCCATTTCTTCCCGTGGGTGTCGTAGGAGGTGACTAAGGGCCCTACTAGAGAATTGGCAGCACGTTCTCTATGCATTTTATCACCATATTGCGATCGCCAACCCGCCTGCCAAGCGTGGCGATTATGGCAAACACCCTCTTTTGGGGGAGACCTATGTCCAGCAGTGACCGTCTTTCGGCTGGGATGTTTATGATAATTATCCAGAATTTCTTAGGTCTTCCCCTACTCTTAAAGGCCGCTTCAAAGGCAAGAAAATAAATCAGGGATGCTTGCGCCGGGCACAGTGAGGACCCCTCACCAGCACGATATCCATTCACATTCATACTTAAAACTTTGTAACCTAAACATACCCTTATCACCCCCAGAGCTTGGAAACCCTGGACAATGGCAAGCCATACACTGCGGCTTACTACGGTGACGTACAAGCTGTTATCAAGAACCTACGCTACTACGCTGGCTGGGCTGATAAGAGCCACGGATTAGTGCTGCCCACCGATGGGAAATACTTCGCTTATACTCGGCATGAGCCTGTCGGTATGTGGTAACATAGATCTACTTATACTTAACATTTTGTTCTCAAAGAAATTAGCATTTAGCAGAAATAAGCCTCTTCCCGTTTATGCCTAGGATAAGATATACGAGGAAGTGATCCAGCGCAGGTCCACTCCTATTCTAGCTGATCATTAGAATTCAAAATCGAAAATCAAAATATTTTATTACACATAAATCTACATGGGCACTTACGAAACGTCAGAAGCTAGGTGCACGGTTCCAATTGGTCGTTGCTTATAGAGAAGAGCCGGCAAGAAACTCCTCCAATTGATTTGTTTATTATATATATATATATATACAGTATGACGACATTTTCCACTCTATCAATAAAATAGTGGCTTGACAATAGATACAACTATTGTGCTTAGGAAGGTAAAGAGGTTTAAAGGGATGGGAGTTTTGCTATTGAATACAGCAGACTAATAATTCTATGGGAGCAGGCTACCTCTATTTTTGCTCTCATTTCTAACGTAACCCACAAGTGGGATCAAATTCTGGAATTCGTTCGAAGTACCTAAGTTTAAAACCCCTAGGGTTTTTAGAGTCTCCAGATCTATGTTATGATAAGTTAGTTACATTTTTAAATAAGTACGTCCTATAAATATCTTTAGTAAATAATACAAAGTTGTTAAATTATCACTTTTATGGAATTCGTATACAGCAACACAGTACAGCACAGTGCTAATCATATTAAATTAAGTATATGCGTCGTGTGAAAACTGCTAAAATTAGCAAACGTCTCTTAGATACCAATGTCCCCTAAGAAACAAATAAATATAATATTATTGTATGTCATTCCGATAAACTGAATTTTGCCTTATCATTACAGATAATTTAAAAAAACATTGTTACGGTACGATTATGATCGATAAGGACACATCACAATCATGATACATGTGTTTTTTTATAACATGTTATTTATGTTAGCGTTGAGCTCCGAGTGCGTTGTTCTGCATGATATCACTGACAGGTCCACACCATCTGCGTAGATCTTTCCTTAAAAGACCATCTCAGACACCTATCTACATGGTCTTCATATTTATTTATTTAATACTTTAAGTTCAAACATGTCGACCTTTGGGTGATGCAGAGACAAAAAGTGGTAGGTGCAATAAAAGATATATACATAATTATATGCCTATCTATATAAAAATATTAGCATAAATAAATATACATAAATAAACGAATTTACTTAAAACAAATGAGACAAACAATGAGAAAACATTATCGTTGTAATGATACTACTGCCAACTTCTTGCGAATGTGCTCGCGAACTTTGATTTTAAAGGTCAATCGTGGTTTTGGTTTTGAAGCGCATTCCACAGAGAGATAGATTGGACGAAAAAAGAAGAGTGAATGAAGTCTGTGTGGTGAGTGGGGCATTGAAGAAGACGATTATGTGATGAGCGTAGATTTTTATTGTGGTTAGCGCAAATGTACTGAAAGTGGGGAGCTAGATAAATAGGGGAAGAGGGAGAATCAAGAAATGAGAACAAGGTGGTCAGCGCCCTTTGCTCTCTGGGCTACCGTATGGGTAACCACTTAAGAAGGGACCGATGCGCAGAGACATGATCGTATTTACGCAGATTGAAACAAATCGAATGCAGTTATTGAGAAGACGGTCAAGTTTATCGAGGAGATCTGCATTCAGGTCATAGTAGCACACATCACTATAGTCGATGATGGGGAAAATTAAGGACTGCACAGGCATTGTCTTCGTACTCGATGGTAGTATATATGATCTGACCAAGATTATGTCTGGACTTTAAAAGAGGCTGTGACCTCTAAGTTTGTTTCTTTCTTCTCTGAGATAGGAAACGTTGACCTCATTAGGTTTTATAATATCATTGACGTTTTCAATATTTATACAAACCATGGTACAATCCTACTTACGGAAATAAAATCATTTATCATTAGGTACTTAGGTAGGTATGATTAGGGAAGCATAAGACGATATTTCCTTACATGGTTCCATACAAGGCTACCTAGATAAATAGGATAATTATCATTAAAATTAAATTAAATCTGGTATGGACTCGACACTATTAGCAACTTTGGTTAGCCCACACGCGACATGTTATCTTTTTATACATATCAAGGCTATGATGAGGCGAAAAATACAATACCATTTAACACTTAAACCATAAATATATCACAGTGTTGTTTCTTTCCTCATATTATGTCATACATAAGTCATGTATTCATTTGTAAAGATAATGAAGAGTGCGCTATGTTATGCCAGAGGGCGTGCAAATGTTTTTAATTAAGTGATCAAGCCAGCCAAGTCTCAACTATGAAATTAAATAAGCCTGGACAGTAAAAAACCAATGAAAACCAGTTCATTACAGTTTATTTTTGTGGTTAGCAAGAATTGATTTTAGGTCACTCATGAAAATCGACAAAATGTACTATCGGACCAAATATGACGAAAGTAATCAGGCCCGAATGGTCAAGCTGGTCGCCACTTAGCCGATAACATTTTATTGCGTAATTGAACATAAAAAATAAGGCATCAAATAAACATAATCCCAAAGCAAAACAATAGTTTTCATTTATTAAAAATAAATATGGTCAAAGAACATCGAGTACGAACAACTTTTGCGCCACCTTGCATAATGTCGCGTGTGCAAGCAATATTTGAGTACCGTGTGTTTTACTTCAGCACCGTGTGCATGTAAAATGATGATCAGATATTGTTATAATTTAATCTACTCTTGATATGAGATCTAGATATTGTTACTGATACCATACAGCAAGCAATGTTGAATGTAAAGTCTAAATTGTAGTTTAATCTATAATCAAGTAGCAAAACTTAAGATTCTAAAATAAAGGATATTGTTAATAACGTAATTTCATATGCTGACCATACTCTATTTGTGTCTCTCTCTGAAGGGGCTCGTGGCTAAGTAATAACAGCTGAACGGGAGCCAATTTAGTTGGGAAAAGGCAAGTGATGCCTCTGTATGTGTCAAATCTCATACAAGTAAAAAAATACTGCACAAAGGCGGAGAGAAGGGGGTAAAAAGTCGCAAATGCCTGAGGCATTTTCTACCAGTCAACCTTAAGGCCTACGTAGACCGAGGGACCGTAGAACGAGGGACTTTTGTCCGCGAAGGACAAAAACACCGAACATATTCCAAGCTTTTGCGGGTTACTTTTAGTCCTTTGTGTCGGACAAATGGAGATCCTTTGTTAACTGTATCTCATACGATACAGTTTACAAGGGATCTCTATTCGTGGACATAAAGGACCCCGCGGATAGTCCTATTCCCTAGTCCAGTGTCCTTTAGGTTGCAGCAGAGACAAAAGATGGCAAGTGCAACATGAGTAGAGATAACTCGAAAAATAAAAAAACTAATTCACACATACATATTATTATTATAATTTATGGCTTCAACCTTAGCCATTTTATTAGGCGAATATGACTTTATTCAACAAAGCATAAAGATATTGGAACATATTTATTTTTGGAATTTGGGCAGGAATAGTAGGAACTTCATTAATTAATTCGTGCTGAATTAGGAAACCCAGTATCTTTAATTGGAGATGATCAAATTTATAATACTATTGTTACAGTTCACGCAAGTGCAACATGAGTAGAGATAACTTGGAAAAAATAAATAATAATACATACACACATACTATAAACAGAATAAACTTTGTGAGGAGAAATAACGATAGGTAGAGGAGAAAACGAATCCAGCAAACCAGCGCTGGAATGATTCTGCCAACTTCTTACGAATATTTATAGGTTTATAAGCAAGTTTATAGGTGCCTACTGACAGTTGTTAGTGAACTGCATATGTATAGCCCAGACTCCATCCTGAGTAGTAGTCCTAACATTGTGTAAGTCCTAAAAACCTTTCTAATGTATATTTATCCAAATAAATTGGGATAAGGACAAGTGTGATTAAAGCGTGACCTGTTTCGTAGGAGTATGCGGTCAGATCATTCCCTGGAACTTCCCGCTCCTGATGGCCGCGTGGAAGCTCGGGCCGGCGCTGGCGGCCGGCTGCACCGTGGTCATGAAGCCCGCGGAGCAGACCCCGCTCACCGCGCTCTACCTCGCGCAGCTCGTCAAGGTAAAGTACCATCATAATAGGCCCTTGAACTGTTAAGAAATAATAATAGAACGACGGCGAAGTGACTATAAACTCTAACTGCCGAAGTTAACAATTTACACGAAGTGAAAAAAGAAACGTAAATTTTTCGACAAGTTAAATTGATTAATCGAAGTGCCAATGACGTTTAAAGTCGAAGTCTTTAGTTGAAGTCGTTAGGAGGTAATAACATAGACTCGGTAAATTAGTTACAAGATATTTCTGCGTTTTGATTAATCGAAAGCAATACATGCAATAAAAAATTTCGTTAAGATATTTTACTAAATGCTAACTGCGAATTTGACGTTTAAATTCGAAACCATTATTTTAAAGTGAATTTCACAAAAAAAAATCACCTAAGAGTTTTTGTCCCTTCCGATAAAAAGTCGAAATTGTTCTGCACTTCTAAAGCCTTGTCAAGTCAAATCTGGACAATAAATCGCCACAAAACCGTTTAAGCATAAATTTATTTATTTCAGGATACTGACGCCAGGCTTAGCAACAGTTTTTACACAGGTCACTTTCAGCAGTCTGTTAGCTTGCTAACAAATAAAGACTATTGATTGATTGTCAATAAGGTGTTCTTTATACAAACGCCTTTGACGCCATTTGTATTAAAGAAATAAAGTCATCATCAAGTTGTTTTAACTATCACATGATGCCATACAATTTTGTGGGTTAAAGTGACATGGAATAAATTGATAAGTGGCGATAATTATGACGTAAACAGTTTATTATTAGCTACTTGTTAATAAGTTTTCATTCCAATAACTGTATCTTCTAATAACAAACTATCTTGAATAGGAAAAGATTCGTTGGTCTATTAGTCGCAAGCACTACTGCTGATCCTGGGTCCTGGGTTCAAATCCCAGGTCGGATAAAGTGTTTATTGGTTTTTGATATTAAGCATCTATTGGCTTGCCTTGGGTAACGACCAAACGGTATGCAGTCTTTAATGTTACCATCAGTATTTTTTTCAGTAACAGCTCGGAATATGGATTTTTTCCTGATTGATGGCAATAGGCTCGTCCTATTACATTGGACATAAACTTAACTCATTAAATGTGCATGTACTGTAGGAACTCTGCCTAAACTCTGGTAATACAGGCGTGATTTAATGATGTTTATAAAGCTTTTTTAATTCGACCCACGTTTTTTGTACAGGAAGCCGGTTTCCCCCCGGGAGTAGTGAACATGTTGCCCGGGTTTGGTGACGCGGGCGCCGCCCTGGTGGACCATCCTAATGTCGACAAGATCGCCTTCACTGGTAAAAATGAACTTTTAAAGTAAAAAATACATGTTCTGATTTGATTTAAAAAAAAACGAAACTTCTTGTTCATCTGTCACAGAGGACTTTTTTTAGATCTATGCATTCAAATCTTATGTCTTGGTCACGAGCACACAGGTATTGGGTGCGTCAGTTCGACCTTAGGAAATACTCATTTAGACAAGTGAAAAAAAAGAAACAATATGGTAAAGATCTGACTGATATCTTTAAAAGAGCTTTCTTTAAAGATTCTAGAATGTAGTTTTTATAATATTTGGTTTAGCGGCCTTCAAGATATAGCTCAAAAGCGGTGAATTGTAACAATAGCCAATCATTAATTAATAAAATATTGCTGATGTAGGTATTGAGTGCGTCAAATAACCTATAAACAAAGTTGTGAGTTATTGAAGAGCGTGCGTCATTTCATAAATTTAAAATCGTAATAGTTGCTTGGACGCATTTCTAAGTTATAGTACTAATAGTACATAACCAAGATTTATCAAATTATGAATATCACAACTCACCATGTATTTCTATTAGAACAGAAACTTTTAGCAAGTGTTGACAGAAATGCTTATCGCTAGTCGCAAGTGCAACTGATTATATTGATAAAGTTGAATTTGCAGAACGTCCATTAATAGTGCTAATACATTTATCCGTTTATCTCCGTGTTTATAGCTTGTTTATGTACTTGTTACATACACTGATAACGGAAAGATGAAGGATTCTCATTTTCACGATATGCTGTAGTTGCATAATTACCTACCAGTATTGAATATTTAGGAATTGTTATACTTTTATTCGGCTAATTCATCATGTAGTGTGATAATAGGGTCGGCTGGTCGACAAAGATGTTCTATTTTTTATAAGCTATGAATTTAATAACTTCTTTAATGACGAATCCGAGAAAATCCGTGACAAACAATCCTGTCCTCACAGCAATGTATGTTGGGCAACCAGTGGCGAGGTGTCTATTTTTGTAAGAGAGAAGCCGAAGTGAAGTTGGCTTTCACTTACTGACTTTTCAATAAAGAATACTTATACAGCGTCTTGCGAGAGCATAACAAGCGGTGCCACGTGATCTAAAGTGACATCATTACGGGATCGCTGTTGTATGAATTTTTAGTTCCCGATTATGACTTTTTGGCGCCGGCTTAATTTAGAACATTTTTTTGTTGTAATAGAAAGCTAAAAACGTTATGGTGAATTAAATACCCGTAGTGAAACTATATTTTTTGACAATACTAGCCACTATTGACGTGCCATTTTTTGATAGCGATAAAGTGGCCGATGCGAATCCCTGAATGGAAGCCGCCAGGAATCGTGTTATATGGTGCTTTCGCCACTGTGGGCAACTCAGTAGTCAGTACATCGCAGTTCAAAGCTGGCCAAAGAATCAGCCTTTATCTCTCTGTATCCGATGTGATGTCTTTGTATCGATTAATATTGTATGTTAGGTAAGATATGCGGCAACCTTACATAATTAAAACTTGTCTTACGTTTTTTTGCAATTTGCAGGTGAGTTTCATGTTGATTAAAATATAACTAGCGAACGTAACGATTATGACTTTACAGAACATTAAATTCATCACTACATTTTGACTGCTGTTCCATACATTTTGACCGCATAGGTATTGCACTTTTCTATGAAACAGCTGATTTTGTTTTGTATAACCGACGAAAAATTTCTGCGCTGGGGGTCTAGAATGATATGCTGAAATCATGGTTACAGTTTGCGCACTGGATAAAAACTTATCCTGTAGAGTAAAATACCCTATTGTTCAAGTTTTCACTTCTGTCGACACTCCCGAAGTGTCAGTTTTTTTCCATGAATTAGTCATTCAATGGGATTATATGAAATTAGAGGGTTGTATGGATGATTTAATTTGATTATAATTCTGTCACATTGTTACGGTCGCGAATCATATTTTTCATCCCTTCTATTCGAAAAGTGTCATTTTGTTCCTCTATAAGCGGGAGCAAAGTAGCTCTTTTCTCCATTACACTTTTTACCGCGGGCAGTAATGAGAATCGAAATCGAACGCAAATTTTATAAATAAGTGTTGACGGTACGGTGCGGGGAGGCGCGGTAACTAAAAAAATAAAAAACAAATGCGGGCGATTAACTTCTGTTCGTGTAATCGGTAAATAGTTCTACAGTTCTGAACAGTGACAAAAAATTTCCAAAATTTCGCCAGTGTATCAAATATAAATTTGTAATTGACCTTTTTACATTCATAATTTTTTTTTTTAATTGAAACTTATTCATTAATTACTTAAAAGTGTCTCTTATTTATTTTCTCGTAGAGTATACGAGGGTGACACTGAAAGTTCTTAGAATATCAAAAACTGAACAAACTAGCAAGTTATAAGTTTTATTATATCTTTTCAAAATAGTGTCCATTAACATCAATACATCGCTGCATCCGATGGAACCACTGAGAAAAGCACTTTGCCCACTCATCCTTAGGGGTCTCTTTCACGGCATTTTGAAACGCAGCCACTGCTTCCTCGGTGTCCATAAAACGTTTTCCTCGAAGTTTTTCTTTTATTTTCGGAAATAAATAAAAATCGCAAGGTGCGAGGTCGGGACTATAGGGCGGGTGACCCAGTAATTCCACGTCTGATGTCGCCAAGTAGTCGATTGTTTGTTTGGCGGTGTGCGACGAGGCGTTGTCGTGGTGAAGGAGGATCCTACTGCGAGGTCGTTTCTCCCGAACTTTTTCCAACACAAGTGGCAAACAATTGTTAGTGTACCACTCTGCAGTAACTGTTTTTCGATCCTCTATAACAATTGTTGCGTAATGACCTGTCCTTCCGAAGAACGAGGCCACCATCTTTTTTCCCACGCTTCGACCTCTCTTCACTTTAGTTGGCAACTCCTCAGAAGGAAACACCCAGACAGCAGATTGTCTCTTAGTTTCAGGATCATAACAATAAATCCAGCTTTCGTCACCCGTAAGTATGTCGAACACAGCATTTGAGTCACCTCCGTTAAATCTTTGAATCATTTCACGACACCAATCAACACGACGGAGTTTTTGGGCCTCTGTCAAATTATGAGGTATCCACCGGGCACAAAGCTTCCTGACCGCTAAATGTTCATGGAGAATTTTGTGGACTTGACTCATACCGATGCCTAAGCTTGTCCGAATCTGCTGATAAGTCACTCTTTTGTCAGTCTCCAACATACGCCGCACAACACTGATGTTATCTTCAGTCGTCGCCGTAGATGGCCGTCCCTTACGCAGATCATCAGTGAGATTAGTGCGACCACGTTTAAACTCATTAAACCAGTTGTAAACAGTGGCACGAGATGGGGCTTCATCGTCAAAGGCCAATCGAAGCAAAGAGTATAATAATATTAATGGGAGAAGAGAGCCCTCTTGTGTCATTTCGAAGCATTTAAATTCAAAACGCCATCTACATCTCTTAACGGGAACTAAGGCTCTATAGGTTACGTAGATAGGAATGTTACGCGTATACGTAAAACGGGATGAATAGGGATGCAGGGGACCAGGGGTGAATCGAGACGAAACTTTAAAGTGGATTTTACCGTTGAAATTATGATCGTTTTCTGCCAACAAAGGAAAACAGTAAACATACTAGAGTCCTTTTTGAGACTCTAGTATGTTTACTGTTTGCCTTTGTTGGCAGAAAACGATCATAATTTCAACGGTAAAATCCACTTTAAAGTTTCGTCTCGATTCACCCCGTTTTACCGGTACTGACTGAATGAATGTATATGTGTAGGTGGGTATGGGCGATCCTTCAACGTAGCCCGCGAATTTCTAATTTTCCTACCTCATCATAATAATTATGTTGATCAAAATGCGATTCGCGAATTTTATGACGATGCATCTACTAAATTAAGGGGCTATGATAGATATTTTAATGATCGTGATACTGTAAACGAGTCGTCATTAAATCACGCAACTAAAAACATAAGAACATTTTAATTTGGTGGGCTACATTGAAGAAATTACCTTATTACATTTGAATAGAATTGGCAGTTTCACAGTAAGGAACGGACATTTTACATCAAGTTCATGAAAACAAAATAACACAACTGGGAAACATTATCTAGGTACCTTTATGTTGCTCAGAAAACTATAAAAAAAAATGTAACTGTTCCATATTACAATCAATCAATCTGCCTAGGCTGTAGCCAACTATGTTGGGGTCGGCTTTCAGAGTGAGCTATTTTAATTTAGTAATTTATTGTTCCAAATTACAATAAACTACTAAAAAAATAGCTAAATATAAATATAAACTACTAAAAAGATAACTTTATGAAATTAAACAGAAAAAATATTTTTTATATTTTATTGTCATTCAAAATCAAAAGACATTTATTCAAACTAGGCTGAGAGTCAGCTCGTTTTGTACGTCAAAATTACATTCCCCCTAAACGCCCGCCCTTCACCATTTCCTAGTGCTTTAGTTGGGAAGATGAAGTGGCGCAACAAAATTCCCAGCAGCACAGCTGTCTGTTAAAGTGAGAAGAACTTCATTCTATATATTAGTAGGTAATTAACATTACGAAACACAAAAAACATTAAATTTGCCATATTATGTCGTAGTAATAGGTATGTTGGCAAAAAACTATTAAATGCCTAAGCTACGTCAGCAACTTTCTCATAAAATACAATACATATTGTTACAATTTTATAAATCATGCATTTAACGCACACTATGTAGACAAGCATATTATAAGTTAGATGATTATCTACACTACTATTATAGAGGTAAGATTTGTATTTTTGTATGTAACAAATAAACATAAAAACTATTGGACCGATTTCTTTTGCTGTTAAAAAGCCACATTATCATTGAGTATCATAGGCTATATTTATTACTAGAATAAATTAGAGATCCTTAGAAATCCCTACTAAAACCCACCCAAGGTGTAAAAAAATTAGACATAGAATGTCTGTCATCGCATGCGTTGCGGAAAGTATTGATGATAGAACAAAAAATCTCTAGTCTACTATATTATAGAACATATTAATATCTGTAAAAAACTTCGCGAGATCATTTGTCCAACTATTGTAGTTATGTCACTATAACTACTTTTTACATTTTAAAAGTTGATATAAATGCTGTTCAAAATCAGACATGTTATCCATACCTTTGTATAAATTCTTATCCAAATAAATTATTTCGTATTCAAGAATGTTTCAGTACCTGTTGATTACTTTTTGAATTATTGAAATCGGACATTCCATTCAAAAGATATTACGAAATTACTGACTAAAATCCACCCGTGTTCCCTCAGTTGCCTGTGTGCCAGGGGCCACGGTATCTCTTTCGAACAACCCGCACCCCCAGCAGGCTCTCGCTCCGTACCATGGCCTGGACTAGGGCTGGACGCGAGCGGTTGCCGCCGCCGATCGTCTTCACGAAGACACGGCGGTGCTCCGCCCAAGCCGGGCAGACCTCCACCGTATGCTCCACCAACCGGCGATCTTCGCAGTGAAAACACCCGGGCGTTTCCTCCCGCCTTATACGAAACAGGAACCTACCGAAACAGCCGTGTCCGGTGAGGATCTACGTCAGACGGAAGGTGAGGACGTCGTGGCGCCTGTCAAGCCACCGTGGCATGCCCAGAACTGGGTTGCGACAATCACACTCTTGGGACTCTTTTTGAATAGTGACAAGGACATCACTTTTTCTTCAATTGAAAACCGTCTCTCTTTGGATTTCTTTTTAGACTGAAGTTGCATGTGAACAAACAGTTTTGCTGGTTTTGTCATATTTTTTGTCACTTGTTGAAATGCAACTTTATTGGAAAAATTTTCTGCATTAGCCAATCGTGCTCTGAATGTCTGTCCTTTTTTGCGCAAACGACCTATTTAATTTTGAAGATACTTAATTTTTGTCTGGAGTGGCCTCTTTTGTATGTAATTGAACTGCACCCCAATACTTTCACGAGCACCTGAAAACATCATAATTTATTTATATTTTGATTCAATTGCTCGAATTTGGAACTATTATATATTATATTATATACTAAACAAATAAATTATTTAGTTAAAAACTAGCTGTATTTGCAACATTACTCATGTGGAATTTCAATATTCGTACAGGCCAATGCTCAACAGTGACACAGCAATAGGCTTTAATTATAACTAGCTGTTGCCCGCGACTTCGTCTGCGGACCTTCTATGACCTTCTCCAAGTTATGGTCTACCCATGTACAAAATTTCATCCAAATCAATTCACCCATTTTGCGTGAAAGCGTAACAAACAAACTCACTTTCGCATTTATAATATTAGTTGTGATGCTGAAGATAAATTACCTTTGACTAATCATTTTTGTTTAGGTCTGCATAACGCGCTATAATTGTGCTCTAATTGCACAGAATTTGAAGCAGCAGTGCTGTGACTGTGAGTTTTACCTGAAAATATATACAATACATGAATAATGTAATATGCAAGAGAATGCACCATGTTGCACCATGTTGTTGTTGTTGTTGTTGAATATAGACTAATAATTATAATACCTGAAGTTGAAGTAGCAAAAAGAGAGGCATTAGTGGATGGATGACTAATACTGATAGCCTCAAACTGCAGAGTCGTAGCAGCGATGCCATAAATTTCATCTGAAATAATTACAATGAAAACATACATGTCAATATTAATACACATACTAACACAACACAAATGTAACTATGTAGATCATCATGTAGGCACATGTAGCACGAAAATAAATTGTCAAATTAAACACTGAGTTTATTGATAAATTACAAAATCATAAACATGTTTAGAATAGAGGAGCCACATTTTTTTTTAAATTATTTGTTGTCTGGTAATTACCTTTTAGTGTTAGTAAAATCTGACTTAAGCAGATCTTCTTACATTGTATTTTGTATTAAGTAATCTAGTATTCAACTCACCAGGTAAATAAAGAGTTAGCATTGCCAATGCATTTAGACGCTTAAAGCGATTACGGTGTTCATCAGTGAAGTGAATATCACATATTCTCTTCTTCTTGTAAATGTCACTGTCTGCTAATGTTTCCAGATTGTATCCAACAAGATTAACTCAAGCTTTGAAATGTTCAGCAAATTTGCCAGGATTCGGAAATGAATGCATCACATTGCCTGAAACCAAAAGAAATAATATTGTATTTCTTGTTTTTTAAGCGCGATTTTGTCCATCCTAAGGTTGCTTGTATGAGATTGCAGAATGTGTTAAGGCTGTTCACGGTACTATATAGTATGTATATTGTAATTAAATGTAACTGATGTATGACATCTAAAATAATTTACATTAGCAGGCCTATAAACAAAATAATATTCATTCAAATCTCAAAGACGACCCACTGACCCAGTTGGAAAAAGGCAGACAATTGAATAATAACAATTAAAAACAATTGTGTCTGCAATTTGTCAGGTAAAAGAAAAAAAAATACTACGAAATCGGGACTTTTGATATTATGAGAAAAGCCCATTTTTAGAATATCATATTTTGAAAATGATTGTTTTAAGCCGTGTGAATCGGCGGAGCCCCATGTGCACCAGCGGGGCTCAACGGTCGGGCGGCGAAGTGGCTCACATGTGGCTACGCGAGGTTTTATCGGAGAATGAAGTCCGAACGAAGTCGAACTCCGCCCCTAAGACGACCCACTGACCAAGGATTTTCTAACATGGTGAACAGAAGTTCTGTTTGAGCCATTGAAGTAATTATGTACTACATGCTACATTTTATTACCTCAATGGTTTGAGCGGGCCAAACAAAAAAAATACTTACCAGTGTCCTTACATCCAAAAGCGCAACGGTGAGGCATTGTATATATTTTGATAGACACAAACAGCACAAAATAGCGTCTTTTCGCCAGTATACAAATAAATTTATGTAACACAACAGTTTTTCAATTTTTTTGTGAAATTGCTAGTCACAACATAGTCACTGAAAAATATTAGTTTCCGGGTAATAATCCACTAAAAGGACGGAGGAGAAACTCAACTCGACGTCTGATGTAGACAAAACACTCAGAACCCAATATTAAATCACAAAATGGACAAACGAAATTACGAAACAAACAAGCGCGGGCACAAGTTGAGCGACCATTAGTGTGATGTTGCCAGAATAGAATATATCACACAAGAAATCGTGACATGGCTGCCATAAAGGTTAAAGCTGGACAGTTAAGAAATAAAATAATGTGATAATTTTGATGAAAAATATCGTAATTAATCTCTAGAAAAATACTATAAATTAAATTAGAGAACTGAGTTTCATTTGCGTTAAAATTGTGATTACAGAGACATCTGTCGATAATTATGAAACTATTAGGTACTCTGTTAAGTAATGTAGATGGCGACTCTTTCTTTACTGAAGTTGTGCTTCGTTCTAACTGTCCCCCCCCTGAATCGAAGTCTATCATAACTGTCTTGTTGACTTAAATGACATCGAAAGTCATAAAAAATCATTGTACGAAAATTTTCTCGCGTTAAATTCATGCTGACGTGACATAGACAATTTTTAATTTGCCGCCAAATCGTAAACAAATGACAAATGAATAAAATACATATACAATATTACTGGCAAAGAGTTCCATTTTCGAAATTTGAACTTATTTTTTTATTATATCGTTTACAAGTGGCCAGTTCTAAAAACTTTCAGTGTCGCCCTCGTATAGACTCGAGAGCAAAAATATTTTCCTTCAGGCGATTTTGAAACACCCCCCCACCCCCTACGCTCAGGATTCAAAATAGCGCCCTCACCCTAAAAATAATATTTGTTCCCTTGTCATACAATCTACTATTAATCAACATGCAGCCTGAGACTGACCAGAAAATTGCAAGAAATGAAGTTTAGAAAATTTGAATTACGCGGGCGCTTGGCGCTTCCCCCTAGTCATGTTGCAAAGGAAAATACCTACAGTACACCTATATTTTTCCCTCCCAGGTTCAACTGAAATAAAATACCTCTAGGCGCGATTAAAACATTGTTACCATTAATTAAGATAGTAGGTACAAAGAAAAATAAATAATGCTTTAGAATTATGAAACACCCTCTCTGTTAATAATGTTTACGTATCAAACGGTAGAAGATGTCTACCTACCTACCATTCATTCCATCTCCATAACAGGGTGGTTCAAACTACGTCATGCGTCTTAGTGAATGATATTTTAATATTTTTAATTATGTGTATGTTAAAAAAAAATGTTTTAATATAAATGAGTAGTAGTCTTTGGATACATGAAGTGGGCTGCCGTTGTCAGACGATTAAAATGTCACGGTGTATTTTTCCCTCCCAGGTTCAACAGAAGTGGGCAAGATCATCCAGCGCAACTCAGCGGGCACAGTGAAGCGCATCACACTGGAGCTGGGCGGCAAGTCGCCCAACATCATCTTCGCCGATACCGACATCGAGCGCGCCGTGGAGGCGGCGCACTTCGCACTGTTCTTCAACATGGGCCAGTGCTGCTGTGCTGGTGAGAATAATCAATACTTATAAAAACTAGGTTTTCCCAGCAGCTTCGCCCGCGTGGAGGTCGTAAATTATACCACAGGAACATACTACCGGGTTAATAGAAAATGTTCCCTATGTGTGAATCCAGTTTTAAGGTGAAGTCGACCACGGAGTAAATACAAAGAGGAGATGGTGTAATTAGATTTCCCTAAGGAACAACGCGTGACAATTTGCGTGGTGAGGGGGTGTTAGATCCCGCCCACTTCTTTATTTTCCATCTACCAGGCAATAGCAAAACTACTCGCTTGTTCTGTAGATTTTACTTTGTAGTGACGTAAGTATCTCACACTAGATGTCACTAAGTGCAGAATGCAACAGGGTCGTACTCAGAATTTTCGTCACAGTGAGTACTCCGTTATTTTATATTAATTTTGTGAACCATCTTGATACGTATTTTTTTAAATTGAAATAGTGATATAAATTTTGTAATCCATTGCTGCCGTAGATTATTTTCGGAAATAAATTTAGAACATACATTATTTATAATTTAACTAAATAAACAAGATAGGCTTTAAGTAATTTTAGTTAAGTAAACAACAACCACCATATAGTATGGTAGTTGTCCTTTACTTTCCCTCCGTGTGACAACTAGTATGGACCATACTAGTTGTTTCACGGAGGGAAAGTACTTTAAATAAATTATTTTAGATAGAATATTTAATTTATAGGAGATTGTATTTTTTATGAGTATTTCCATTTATGAGACAGCCGCGCGACATTCGGTACCTTAATTGGATTCTAATTACGGCCCTGTGTTTTGTTACTTGACAGGACGAACGCCAACAATACACTGACTAAGGCCACGCCTACTTGATGACGTCAGGACCTAGTCGAGAATCACAGTGCACAGTTGTTTAGGCCATCTCCTCTTTGTATTTACTTCGTGGAAGTCGACATTTATTCCATACAAACTTCGGAAGTGTGTTACTCTACTGTTCGACAAAGTACATCAAAAATTAAACATGGAATGGTTTTGTGTCATTATTAATATTGTCTATACGGAAACAGAATACTAAAATAAAAAGCGATTAAAAAGTTAGGAGCCAACAAAGATTCGTTTTTTTTTTGCTAATTTAACCTAACTTTGAGCGTGCTTAAGTAATAAAAGAAGTGTAAAATCTCCAAAACCAAGTCGGTACCGACAAAGCTCAAATATCTAAAAGTTTAATAAACTGTCATATCAGTTATAGATTTATGCAGTGCTTTTTTCATAAAACCCAATCTTCGGAAGGACTTTTCTTAACTTTTTACGCGCTTGTTTTACTATAAATGATACTGCATCTCACTCAATAACGTTGTGCGTGTAGACTAGTGTCTAACTGCTCATCACTGATACTACCTCTATCGGACACGATGCTTGGTGAGACAGCGTGCTTTTTAGCCAGGCCCACCAGCGAGTTCTAGCCCGCAACTAGATTCCCCTTAAACTATCTGTGTGCCAAATTTTATCCAAATCTGTTAGGCTGTTCTTGCGTGATTGAGAAACAAAAATCAAAATTTCACATCAGTAGGACATGAAAATTGTCACACAGGTACACCATTAACTGCACTATAATTGCGTAACACACTATCAATCACAATCTAAATCATTTTGAAGGACATGCTACTCTATTGCTTCATATGTTCGAAAAATTTGTCTGCCTAACAACAAACATAACGCAAAGAATGTTGCTGAGCTGTCAAAATGAAAGCCATTCCCACTGTTATTGTGTTACGTAATTACCCTGATGGGTTAGGAGTGTTAGGACGGAAACAACCGAACCGAACTTTTTTTTAAATACAGACTTTGAACAAAATTCAAAATTTTCGGCTTTACTTGTAGATTACAGGAACACACACCTATGTGAAGTTTATGGTCTTAAAATAACATGGTACATCTTTCAATGTTGTGCGTACAAACTTACATTTGTAGTTGCAATGCGATTTGATAAGCCCCTATTCTATCTAAGCCCTTAACTCGACGAGGTTAACCCCTGTATAGTTAGTGGTTTTGATCTACAATAGATCCGATAACTTTTAAACCGTGAAAGTGTTTTGTATGTCTTGGCAACCCACTTTGAATGAAATGTTTTTGGTGGGTAACATATTCATCATACGAAACCCCTCTACGCGAGTTCAACTCGTATTTGTCTGAGTTTTCTACCTGGCATCATGTTGCCGTTGTTTTATTAAAAAAAAAAAATAATAATGATGATGGTTGTCTGCCCAGGTTCCCGCACATTCGTGGAGGACAAGATCTACGACAAGTTTGTGGAGCTGTCGGCCGCGCGCGCTAAGCGACGCGTCGTGGGAGACCCCTTCAAACCTGAGACGGAGCAGGGGCCGCAGGTATGTAGCTAACTTGTTATAAAACATGTACTCGCCTCGTCCCACCCCATGTCCGCCCCGACCCTTGCCCGAGCCGCTGAGCCTGTAGCATTAAATTCGTTCCTAAATAATCATTCCAGCCCAGCCTGTCCCTTGCTGCCCTGTTCCAGCGACGCCCTAAGGCGAGGTCCGTACACCCGCAGGTGCCGTTTGCTTGCAGTCACTTAGTATTTTAACATTTTCGCCCGTGGCTGGAGGCTTTGAGTCCGCTTAAGGCAACCACAGGATAGTCCGGTTAAGTAGTTGCGACCTCTCAAGGTCAGCTACGAGATGCCATACACAAAAGAAAAAAAAACATGTACTTACGCGAAAGCTGGATAGGATCACAAGGAATTTCTCTAGATTACGAACGACGTAATTTTATAAAACGTAATTTTATAAACCAATACCCGAAATGGATCCGAACTGAGTTATACTGAAAACCAAATACCAACGTTTGAGTTCCGAATCGGAAAGGTATTCATATAAAATTCGCGTCCTTTAAATAAACTGGAGTCTGCTCTCTAAGTCCGTCAAGGTATGGGCCTTAGAGCATTTAACCTATGGAGATGGCAAGCAGCGAATCACTGAACAAATTTTTCTGCCACTTTTTGCGGGAGGCGAGGTAAACACATATAGCACACTACAAAAATTTGACAACCACACACAGATACATGCTTCCTATTGCTACAAACGCACACGAAAAAATAAGCCACACACTAAGGAAATAAATTACACATTGACAAAATTCTACGTATCTATATGCAGTTACCTAGGCAACAACACAAAGTGCTAGTGATGGACACAGACAATGAATGGTATTTCATAGCATGAATGAATGAATAAATTGTTCATTCGTTTTATTTTCTTGCACACAAAAATATGCAATATGATTAGTGCCTGGGAAACTACGTACGTACAAAACAATTTTAGTATTAGAGAAAAAGAACGATTGTATTTATTTTTATAGTCAAACATTTTCTCATATTACTTAACATTATAATATGCCAAAATCAAAAGTTATTTATTCAAATTAGGCTGAGAATCAGCACTTTTCGAACGTCAAAATACATAAGACAGTCCCCCAAAAACGCACACCCTTCACCTATTGCTGAACCTGTGCCTTTCCTATCATTATACATTTAGGGTCTGCAATTCGGGATTCATACTTGAGGCCCGTTCTTTAATACGGGCATGTATATGTCGCAACCTAACAAAGGATACGGTAAGCGAAGAGGTTGCACTTCCCGCAGTGTCGGAGACGTTGCAGAGGCAGATGGCCCTATTGTATAAGTGGCCTAAGCATCAGCCAGCCAGTTCATTAAATGTTGTATTAGACGTATCGGCTGAATATCATTCAGGCCGCTAGTTGAACGGCGCCGTTTAGTGAAAAGGCTAGGCGGTTGACCAAACGGCTAATTAAACCAGTTGGCTGCGACATATACGTGTCAAAAAGTAGGAAAGGGTAGAATATTTTAAATAATACAATCAATCAGATATACTTTTATTATTTTGATATAAATAACACTTTTACACATCCGCTTTTTGTTTTTCTTTTACTATTTGAATTCAATGTTTCCTAGCTAGATGATGAAACATACTAAATTTAAAGATGAATTTGTATCTTGACTAAGGTTATCTGTAAAAAAAATAAGTAACAGTTTAAATAAGTGCCAACAGAATCAAACGAAAATGATGCCCATTCATTTTATTTTGTACGTACTGCATTTTCGTAACACCCTTGACAAAGCTGGAAAAAGCCTACGGTCCGCGGTGGCATTTTTGATTTGGCCATCATATTATCTAACTATTTTATTTATTGTATTTCTTATTCAAATTGCATGAGCTACAAAAACTCACATACGAAACGAACACAGTTATTTTTACTATCCTAATTCAACAAAAGAAAAGAATTTTAATTGACTCACAAAGAACTGAAATTTATTGTGTTTATAATAATAATGTTTTTTTTTTATTTCAACCTGACTTGTCCAGATAAATACCCAAAACAACTGGTTACTGAACATACTCTAAAAAAAATATATTTTATCAATCATTCATTCACTTTGTCCCAGCACTATACAAATCCCTACCCCTGTACTCAGTTTGCGCTACCAACGTACTACTGTATTTTTCTATCGTAACGTCAAAAACGATTATTTCGACATTGTACATAAATCACACTATAATAATATATAATTTATACTTACATTTCGTAGGAAACACCATGGTTCTGCAAATTTGAAGTGGCAGATCGCTTTTTGCACGAGAAAACTGCACAATTAACCATTTTTTGGGAGCACTCACTTGCTTTTTTTTTTTTTTGGGAAGGGCATCTCGTAGTTGACCTTGAGAGGCCGTAACTACTTAACCGGGCTTTCCTGTGGGGACTAATAGTTTTTAGGCTAAGAGCCTCCAGCCAGGGCTTACAAACTAAAATTAAAACCTACAGCAACTGCGCACTGAGGGCACCCCCTGCGGGGTACGAGCCTCGGCTCAGGGAGTCACTTTCAGGGAGGGCAGCAAGTGGGGACAGGCTGGATCAATAATTTCTTTATTATTAATCATGGGGATTTTAACGCTATTTGCTCAGCTTCGGCGCGGGCTGGCACTTCTGCGGGCAAGGGACGGTTGGGGGAGGATTCGTTTACTCGGGGTCTTCGCGAGGCGCGAGGACCTCGGCGGCGAGGTCGGAAACACGGTCTGTTTTTGTGTGCTGTGCTGGTGGCCCTACTGCTTTCTTGAAGAAGAGTGATGGGGTCATCAGGGTCGGAGAGGACATGTCGCGGCCGGCGGATTCGACTGATTCTACTGGGGACATAACTGGCGGCCTTCGCAATCAGTGGATTGCGGTGATGCGCGGCGGATTCAAAGAAACGTTTTGAATTTCGTTTTAGGATTTGGGCTATCGTTGGGATTTTAAGGTCGAGATGGAGGATCTCGTTCCTAACATACCAGGGCGAGCCTGTGGCTTGACGGAGGAAACGGTTTTGCAGTGTCTGCATCCTATGGATGTATCGGGGCTTCGTGTGTGCAAAGACTGCACTAGCGTAAGTCATGATTGGCCTTATGCACGCCGTGTATATTCGCAACTTGCACTTGAGTGACAACTTGCTACGTGCGTTCAGAACAGAATGCAGCCTTCCAAGAGCGAAGGCGGCGCGTGAGCGCGCCTTCATAATGTGCTTATAGAAGGAGAGGTGCTGATCCATGATCACTCCTAGATATTTGGCTTGCTTCTCCCAAGGGATAGGCTTGCCAAACATAGAGATGGGCCGGGGGGGGGGGGGTCGGGTCTGTGTCGCGGTTTCAAGAAGAGAACCGCTTGACTTTTGTCTGGGTTTACTTCGATCCTCCATTTTCTAAACCATGCGCCAAGAACATTGACTGCGGTTTGGAGTCTGGAGGATATCGCATCCTGACTGACGCCAGCGTAGTAAATGGCTGTGTCGTCTGCGAACAGTGCCAACTTTGCCAGTCTACGCTTGGGGATATCGCTAGTAAATAGCGTGAAAATGAGAGGGGATAGCACGGCGCCTTGAGGGACGCCGGCTCGTATGGGGTGGGGGGAGGAAATCGCTCCCTCTATGCGATAGCGAAAGGTGCGGTTCGACAGTCTCGAAGGATGAGTACGAGACGGTCGGGCACACCGAGTTTGCACAGCTTATATAATAAGCCGTTGTGCCAGACTTTGTCGAAAGCTTTCGCTATATCGAAGAAATGACAGCCGTCGGCGAATGAACTAGTTTTATATAACGTGCATGGTCATATGGCCAATCGACTTTGGCAGAGGGGTTCACTCAACTATGCCGTCTCCATAGGTTAAATGCTCTAAGGGTATGGGCCCGTCCGAAAGTAGGTGATCCATCAAAACAAGTGTCAAATTCAATTTACCGGACGGGAAAAAGTAACGGGCGTAGGGACAGTTGTCAAATCGGGTTAATATTCATTATTAGTTCTGAAATCAAACACCAGTAACTTCGGCCGAACCTACAGACTTCGTGCAAATGGAGTAGACCTCTCGTGATACGATCTCTGTACAATACCGTCCTTCCTCTTACGCAACATTTCCAATTCCCAGATCGACTTGGAGCAGCAGACGCGCATCCTGCGCCTCATCGAGAGCGGCAAGCAGCAGGGCGCCACGCTGGTGGCGGGCGGGGGCCGCGCCTCTGACGCCGGTTACTTCGTAGAGCCCACGGTGTTCAGCGATGTCAAGGATAATATGGATATCGCTACCACTGAGGTATGGAATAAATCGTATTGATTATTAGTAACTTGCTTTTATTTGATAAATATCATATGTGTTAATCCTGTTTATAAACTATCTGTGTGCTAAATTTCATCCAAATCCCTTCGGCCGTTTTTGCGTGATTGAGTTACAAACTTCTAAACATAAAAAAACTTTCACATTTATAATATTGTTGGATAACAAACATCAGCATCATCGTCTGCTTAGCCTTTTCCCAACTATGTTGGGGTTGGCTTCCAGTCTGACCGGATGCAGCTGTAGAATAACAAACAATGACTCAAATATTAAACGAACAATATGAATAGGCTCTCAAAATCACACATAGATTTTAACGAGAAAAACCCTTTTGAATTATGCTCGTGAATGTACAGTCAGTGGTAAATACTTCATCTACGAAAACCGCCCTTACTGCGACGACATAAAGACGCTATGTCATGCTTTTAAAATCCTCTCCAGATCTTCGGGCCCGTGCAGCAGATCCTGAAGTTCTCGCAGGTGGACGAAGTGATCGAGCGCGCCAACAACTCGGAGTACGGGCTCGCCTCCGCCGTGTTCACGCAGGACATCGACAAGGCCAACTATGTGGTGCAGGTATGGGAACTTTACTTTATGGAAATTATTTCCTCACCGCTGCTCTCAAAACGGTGAAGGAAAACATCGTGGCGAAACCGGCCTGTGCTAGAACCAAAAATTCGAAGTCATGTGACATTTACCAACCCGCACTGGGCCCGCGGGGGGGATAATGGCACACTTCCTCTCACAGACAGGAGGCCAGTGTGAGCGATATCTTTTTTCTCTCATGTAACGAAATGTGCGTAAACGTGACGCGTCTTTGAAATTTTACTCTCAATTCCAATTCTCGTCCAATTATCAAATTGCCACCTAAAACCGAAAATCTTTATTTCTTTACAGAGGCTTCGCGCCGGCACAGTATGGGTGAACGACTACAACGTCCTTAGCAACCAGGTTCCCTTCGGCGGGTACAAACAATCCGGCATCGGTCGCGAGAACGGACCCTACGGCATTAAGAACTACACCGAAGTTAAGGCAGTTATCACTAAGCTTACTGATAAGACTTCGTAAATGTTTACTTAAATTGTAGAAACGAAGTAGTACGAGATGGAGCAGAGCTCGCAAAGCCGATGGTTTTGTGATGATATGGGTCTTTTATTCACCACTTAAACTAAAATAAGAGCATTGCTATCTCTCACTGAAAGACCGCGAAAGAAAAACACAAGTGCCGCTTTGGAACTAAGTAACGTCTCGATTGGCGTAATTTTAACCATGATGAATTTAGTTTGTCGAAGAAAATCATAGTTCAACTAAATTTAACAGCTCTTATTTATTTTTGTCTCTTGTTTCATTAGAAGGAAAGAGACAACAATAGCCTAAATTAAGTCAGTTGGTGTACAACAGAATCATCACCATTTAATTATAACTTTATTACCAGTGTTATAAAGTGCAGTTGTTTTGCGAGACATTAATGGCTACCCAGCGGGCTATTATGCACTCTAAGACACTGATAATACCGTTTTAATCATTTTTAAAATCTTGTGTATTTTGCTGGCGTTCTACAGTGATATCGTAAGACCTCCATTTCTTATTACTCCGTGTTACATCTAAGCCATTTTCATAATGAGTGTTAACCATCTTCTCACTTGTGGACAAAATGTCTTTGTAATTTACATAAAAATTAATGTTGCTCCCTGCAATATAACGATGTAAATTCTTTTGTTGACTGACCATCTCGTTAGTTTGGTTTTGATAGCCAGTTCGAGGTCAGTTTTGCCATATTTTATCGATATATTTAGCAATATAACGCAGTAGGTATAAGGAAATACCCTGCATTTGTTTCTTTTGTCTACATAGAGTTGTAAGTTCTAAAGTATCGCGTTAACGTGATAAATAATTTATTATTGTGCATTTACATCCTAAAAATTGATGTAAGAGTAGGAGGCTACAAAAATAGAACCAAGGAATTATATTCCAAATGTCTTCCAGTATGCGTAACACGTATGTATTAGACTAAGCACAATCTATATTTCCATATTATTGTATAGTGCCATGTACTGTTGCTTTTTTCCGTTATACTTTTTATTTTTGTAAAATAAAAACAGCAATATAAGTATACAGTTTTATTTTTAACAGTTAAATAAAAGTCCACCATACATCTGAATAACAATGGCATTTAAAATTGAAACTAGCAAATCAAAGGATCATAGCAAAGTACCAAATCAGGCAACTAATTAACCTTTGGTGTACTCAATACAATTAAAAAATGATAGAAACGAAGATTAAAAAAACCTATGAAAATGCCTTTGTTTTCTAAACGCGAATACAAATTGGACTGATGAGTAACATAATTGTGAAAGTAACAATATCATCTGTCTAGCCTTTTCCCGTGTGCGTTACCCAGGCCAGATGTTGTCGAAAATGGTCATTTGAATCTTATAGATAATTAGTTTTGCGGCTTCTGTAATTGTTGCGCACATTTTTAAATTTGTTGCGCTTATAGTTTTTTAATTATTTCACAAAAACATTTCCTGCTGGGGTAACGTTACCCCAGCCAGACCTTTTTCTTTCTAATGGGAATATTTAAATAATTACTAGCTATAAAATTAGTTGTCTAGATGAAGTAAATGTTGTGCCTTATTTTGTATTTGTTCTTTCATCGGTTGCGAAGTTATTCGAGATTTTGCTGGGGTAACGTTTTTGGTTTTGCTAGATCTTTGAAATGGTTATTTTCAGTAATTTAGTTAATTGGCAGTAATTCGCCACACTTATTATTTTATATTAGCTCTCACGCACTCAATAAATATTTGCAAAAACAGGAAACGGAACTGCCGAAACGCATGCGCACTCTACAAGATGAATTATGTGATTACGGAGCATGTTTAGTGCGATATGCAAACAATGCGCCCCTTCACCCCACCCCTTCCGCGTCCCACCGAACGACATGTTATATCAGTGATTTTTGATAAGTTTGTGCAACTGGAAGATAATAATAATGTTTTCATAGTACAGATATTATTATATTATTAATGTATTTAACAGTGCACGCGTCTGTACCGAAATTGTAAGGTGTATTATACTAAACATTTCAAAAGATAGTATAATGTTCTGCGTTTTCGCTTTTTCGTAACCACCTAAACTTGGTCGGGTTACCACGGTCATTCACTTCCTGATGACTTTAATCGTATTATCTCATTAATTATCCAATGTACTGAGCTGAAATTTTACTGATATACAACTGAACCAAATAGCTAAAGAGTAGCCAGTGCGAACAGACGTGTGTCGAACTCTCTAAAATAACTACTTTAATAATTACCAATACCAATCACCCCAGTTTGAACCTTAAGTGTGAAAAGTGACAGTGCTAATTATCGTGCTATTTAATGTGGAAAAAAGACTTTTGTATAATATTCCAGTACGCATATTCCTCGCAGCGACGCGGTGCGTGGCCAACAAGCGGCTCCCCTCACCCCCTCGGGTAAAAGTGACGGAACTATATTTTTGATCCCACTCGCACGCCGTGACACCGCTGCAGCAACAAACACAAGCAATTTTTAACTTTCGCGCTTTAAGTTTACCTATAATGAGTGTGGTGCGATCACCTAACGAAAAACCGAATACGCCAATGGCGGTAGCTGCAACTACATCATCATCGTATCCGGACTTGCGTAAATTAGACGAGAATAACGAGTTACAGTCAATTACCTTACGCAAAAGAAAAAGACCTGAGCTTGATCATGAATTCAAAGAGGAGATAACCAAAATACATACGGAAATAAATACCATGAATACTCAATTTACGGAAATAATAGCCAATTTTCGTAAGGATATCTTTGCTTCCTTAGAAAATTTTTCAAAAACTCAGTCAGACAATATGTCACAAATACGGCAAGACTTGAGCGACCTTAAAACGGACTTATCGAGCATTAATCAACGTGCGGACTCTTTGGCAACCGAGCAACAAGTATTAAAGTCCGATTTATCACAGCTAGCATGTAAAAGTGACATAACGGAGCAAAAGCTTCAACAAATCGAATCCAAAATATCTTCCCTAACAACAGGATTAACTTCCACGTTTAATCAAGAAGAACTACTTCACGAAATGCGCGAACGACACGACCGACAAAGAAATATAATCATAGCGGGAGTGTTGGAACTAGAGGACACAAACAAACCAGATCAAGACTATCTCGAAAAACAACAAATACAAAAATTATTGAAACCTCTTTACGCCGACAGCAACTGCCCTAACGTCGTCAAATGCCTGCGCCTCGGAAAATATAATGCCGATAAAAATAGGCTCATCAAAATAAGCCTGGCATCCCATGAAATAGCTCAACATATGCTACGTAACAAAGACAAGCTCGCCAAATCAAATATAAAAATATATTCGGACCAAACACCCAACCAACAGAAATACCTAAGCGATTTAAGAGCAGAACTACAGCGCCGTCAAGAAAATGGAGACACCAATTTAATCATAAAATACATTAAAGGGCTACCTAAAATTGTGAACATCATACCGTCAAAAAACTAATATCCTCTGCAACCTCAATAATAACCTATCCAAACCCAAACAAGACAACCCATCAAGCAATAAATAATTACTCTCAACTCAACACCGACGCGCAAGCCCTTAAATTCCTGTACATCAACATACGAAGTTTATCAAAGCAAGGGAAAATGGACGAACTTCAATGCATTTTGAAAAACATACCCCACGTAGTTCACCTGATTTTACTAAGCGAAACATGGATTAGATCCGACTCCGAAGGCTCTTCACTACATATACCAAACTATACTCATCATTACAATTACCGTACTGATCGGCGTGGCGGAGGGGTATCAATTTTCGCTCACAACGACATTGAATACAAAGATATTCAACAAAACTACATTGATGGGAACAATTATCTTTGGATTTTTCTAGAAAAGTATGCTCTGAATATCGGCATTATCTACAAACCTCCAAATACGAACAACAATAACTTTATAGAATACTATTCTTCACAACTTCAACAGAAACGACGATGCATTGCTTTTGGCGACTTCAACCTTGACTTACTAAAACCGGACCGGATTACGACAACTTACACAAATATGATCAAAGAGACTGGATACAAAATACTAAACATAACAAACAAAAAACATTCAACTCGGACTACCGATACAACCAATACAATATTAGACCATGTCTGCTCAAACCTCTCCAAAGTCGACTTCCACATGGCTGTCATTGAATCATCCTTATCTGACCACAACCATATATACCTGGAACTAAAGAAATTCAAACGACCACCAAAAAAAAAAACATCACTATACAGCGATTGACTACACAAAACTATACAAAGACGTCTCTAATACCAACTACATAACAAGAAACGACGACTACCCTGCTCTAGAGAGTTTCATAAAGGATAAAGTGAAAGCAAACACGAAAAGAAAAACTAAAATCTTAAACCTGCCCACAGACGATTGGATCAACAGGAAAATCATGAGGAAAATTGACCAGCGAAATATACTATGGATGAAATCTAAAAATGATCCAAAAAATAACGAATTTAAAACAGATTTTATAACCAAGAGAAACGAAGTGCAACACTTTATGAAGAAAGGAAAACGACAATATTATTTTAATAAATTTTCTGAATGTAAATCAAATCCAAAGAAAATGTGGTCCTTAATTAACTATCTATCTAATAACAATCCGGTCACCGCCTGCAACATACCTAAGCTAAACGCAAACAACAAAACCATTAACGAACCTATCGAGGTATGCGAAACCTTCAACAACTATTTTGCGTCCGTAGGGAAGCTCCTAGCCACTCAAATACCGCACAAATTCCACAATAACTTGACATACACCACAATAAACAATAACCCTAATAAAAACCAATTAGATACCCTCACACCTTGTACTAGCACTGAAATCATAAGGATAATTGATAATTTAGACCCGTGTTGTAGCTCAGGAATTGATGGCATCACCACTAAAACTATTAAATGCATAAAAAACCTAATAGCGGCCAACCTAGCAAATTGTATTAATAACTGTTTCAAGAGTAGCGAATTCCCAAATACCATGAAAATTGCAAAAGTCAACCCTATACATAAATCCGGCACTAAATCAGATCCCGGGAATTATCGACCCATATCGGTACTACCGGTACTATCAAAAATTTTTGAACGATTAATTTACACAAGACTAGAAAAATACCTTAACGACATCAATTATATTTATGATCGGCAGTTCGGTTTCCGACCCAAATCCAACACCCTGTGCGCCACAATCGATTTAGTCACCACTATTAAAACAAATATTGACAAAAAAAACATTGCACTTGGGATTTTTATTGACCTGAAAAAAGCTTTTGACACGGTGTCTCATAAAATCCTATTATTAAAGCTAAAAAACATTGGCATAACCGGAGAAATGTATAATATCCTCTCCTCCTACCTAGACAACAGAAAACAAGTAGTCAAAATAGGAAACGCGATGAGTGGAGAAACTCCCATCGAATTTGGTGTTCCTCAAGGATCTTTGTTATCCCCCCTCTTATTTGCTATTTACATAAATAATATTAAAGACTTAGGCCTAATTGGACAACTAACTTTGTACGCCGATGATACTTGCCTTTTCTACTTCGGTAACAACATAAACACCATTATAGCTGACGCTCAGAAGGACTTGGACACATTGTATAACTGGTTTAGCTCTAATTTACTTACTATAAACGCATTAAAAACATCGTACATGATATTCTCAGCTAAAAATAAAAAAATCCCCGATCACCCAGCTTTACACATAAACAACACTAAAATCATCAAAAGTAATTGTGAAAAATACCTCGGACTTAGGTTAGACAATAAACTCACTTGGCACGCGCATATTGATTACATAATATCAAAAATAACTTCGCTAATGGGATCAATGCGCGGGTACATAAATAACATTCCAAAAAAAATCCGCTTCAATATCTACAACTCACTAGTTCGCTCACACATAAATTATCTAATCGAGGTCTGGGGATGTGCCACAAAATCTACTATTAAAGATCTTCAAATAGCACAAAATAAAATAATCAAACTTCTGTTTAACTACGATTATCACACACCTACATCCGAACTATACAAAAATACTAAACTAATGAGCATTCATCAACTGTACACATTCAATTCCTGCGTTCTCATTAGAAAAATTCTTAACAAAACTATACACACACAATTATCCTTCAACACGAAAACATCCAAACACAGCCAAAGAAACCCTAACCAAATACAGACGCGCCCCCCACGGACGCAATATGGCAGAAAAAATATAAAATACGAAGGCGTTCAACTTTATAATAATCTACCGGCAGATATCAGGAGCACATCTTCTTTCAACATATTTAAAGCTAAACTCAAGCAGTACGTCACAAACAACACAAAAATATTAAGTTAACGACATAAGTTCATTTTACACTCGTTAAGTTGACGACATATTTGTACCTACCTACATTAACAAATCGAAACTGTTTGCTACTGGACTACACCTACTTTAATAATGTATTTATTCGCTAAGTGAACAATGTATGTTCTTTTAGAATAAATAAAATAATCTTTAAACCCAACTAAAAAACTAATAATTGACATAGCATTCAGTTCATATATCCAATCCAGTGGCCAAATAACACCGCCCGCATCAAGACCGTGCTCGTGAAGAACTCAATATCATCATAACTTGTTAAATACTTACAGGATACTAATGAAACTTCACGTACATTTGAAGGCAGTTACAAGCTTTAAAATAACGTTTAAAGTAAGTCTTTAGAGCTCTTATTGAGAGTGCTGGGACCAATTGAAGTGTTTTTCTATTTAATGAAATAACCTTTAAGCTATGTATTATTTTGGTTTTTTTATTGCAGAACAAATTTAAACTAATTCCCAAGAAGCCATGTACAAAATATGATAAGAATCCGCTTAACCATTTCAAAGATCTAGCAAAACCAAAAACGTTACCCCAGCAAAATCTCGAATAACTTCGCAACCGATGAAAGAACAAATACAAAATAAGGCACAACATTTACTTCATCTAGACAACTAATTTTATAGCTAGTAATTATTTAAATATTCCCATTAGAAAGAAAAAGGTCTGGCTGGGGTAACGTTACCCCAGCAGGAAATGTTTTTGTGAAATAATTAAAAAACTATAAGCGCAACAAATTTAAAAATGTGCGCAACAATTACAGAAGCCACAAAACTAATTATCTATAAGATTCAAATGACCATTTTCGACAACATCTGGCCTGGGTAACGCACACCCTTTTCCCAACTATGTTGGGGTCGGCCTCCAGTCTAACCGGTTTCAGCTGCATACCTGGCCTGCTGACCTCCTCACAGGGGCGTACCAATAGAAAATGGCGCCTAGGGCACGCATCACACTTGCGCTCCTTCGTAAATTATCTTCTAGGTCTACACTGAGCAGAGCTAGGTCGCATAACCTTTTTTGACCAATTATAGACTTCAATAACGAAGGATTAATTTCAACTTGCTAAAATATCACTCACAACTTGCAATGCTGCAATCAGCTGCAATTTTAAGCAGAATTTGAAGAGAAATTAGCAGATTTGGAAAAACGTTTTCATCCCCATACTGTACAGTAAATTCAAGTAGGTCTTCGGATTTCTTAGATACAACAGTATGCAATGGTTTATAGACATATTTTGTTCTCTCTAAAAATAATTGGCGACTTTTTGCGCCCCCTTTGATAGGCGCACAGGGCTCGTGCCCTGCCTGCCCCACCCTGCGTAACTAGTTACGCCTCTGCCTCCACAACCTGGCCTGGCCTTGGTAAGACTGGTTGTCAGACTTTCGGGCTTCGGACGACCCGTAACAACTGTCAAAAATCCACAAGTGGCAACCCATCGGCTTAACGTGCTTTCCGAGGCACGGAAGGTACTTGGTATGTAAAGATGGTCACCCATCCACGGACCAACCGCGGCAAGCGCAGCTTAACCTGATTTATCGACCCGTGCTGCTTATATTACTTAGCCACAAGCCCCAAGAAAGTAACAATATCAGTGACATAATTACGATTGACCATTATTAATAATTTAATAGTTCAAAATTAACCCAATGAAATGCAAAAAGCCAACGTCACGCGGTGTTCCCAGGCGGTCACCCATCCAAGTACTGACCACGCCCGATGTTGCTTAACTTCGGTGATCGGACGAGAACCGGTGTATTCAACGTAGTATGGACGTTGGCGAAAAAATTGCTGAAATAGTCGAACCAAATCAGCATCTGTGATGACTTCATTATCACTACCTTTTAATTTATCCGTTGTTGTGATGTTCTCCTACATTCCGCAGTTGGAAACCCCGCGCAAGCGAGCCCTCTTTCGAATGCTCCAAAAATGCTATCACGTTTTACTAAATGTAAGAAATAAAACTTTTTTTCCGTGCCCGATTTGGGCACAGCCGGCCTTGAAAGGAAATAACGTTATGAAATTAATATTGAACCAAAATTCCCGTCTTAGCTTTCAGGTTAAAAATTAGGTATTAGCAATTTAAAAATACACTGACGATTACATAAAGGAAATAGATTCGGTAACAACAAGGTTGGTTTACACAAAAAGCCAACGTCACGTGGTGTTCCCAGGCGGTCACCCATCCAAGTACTGACCACGCCCGATGTTGCTTAACTTCGGTGATCGGACGAGAACCGGTGTATTCAACGTAGTATGGACGTTGGCAAATGTCTCGTTGAAGTTATTACAGAGTATCCAAGCCTCTGAGCGCTGCCTTTATACTGACGTCATCGTTACATTAAAACGCTTAGTAGGTACCCTGACTAATTAGTAATAATGTAATTTATATTATTTAAAAAACTATCCGTATTTGCGTATCGAATAAACAATTACTTGTGTAAAAACATCTTGCGCCAAAGTTACCTACATATTACCAAGAGGAAGCTAAATCAACAATTACTGTGGTTTTCAATTTAAAATTTGAACAAAATTGATATTAATTAATGTGGTCTTCAGCAATAAATGAATAAGAATGTCATCAAAATGAGCACTATGCCTAGTCTTGCGAATGACGGCTGTTACTTCTAAGCGCGCCGAGCAAACCACCTCTCAGGTTCCGACTTCGATCCCGAGTTGAGAGAACTAGGGCTGCAGAATTTACAAGGAGGTTGCTCTGCTAGGACATTGAGTAAAGGCGAAACCTATGCATTATTCAGTAGTTAGCGCCCCTTACGGCTGAATTTATAACTAACGACAGAACTGTGAGGTCGCATTCTCTTGTGTTTTATTGTAGTAAGGATAGATGGCATTAATTTACATTCCTTCTACAAGGTAATTATAAAATTGTTTTTCAATACAAATCCTATAAAAATAAATTGTGTTTCCATTCTACAGAATAAATCCACCTGAAGATGTCCTCTCGCCGGATCAGACTATACATTTCCAGTATAAGCTGATCTCGCATTGTATAGGATTCCGTACAGTGCGAGATCAGCGTAAACTGGACATACTTATGAAACAGTCAGGACAGCTGAAGTTGTCAACGGCGCGTCTCAGCATCATCATTATCATTTCAGCGATTAAATTCTGCAGCCCTAGTACTCTCAACTCGGGATCGTAGTCGGTCGCTGCCGTGTCCGAGTGGTGAACCCGAGAGGTGGTTTCCACGGCACGCTTAGAAGTAACAGCAGTTATTCGCAAGACTAGGCAGATTGCTTTATTAATGATGACATTCTTATTCATATATTGCTGAAGACCACGATAATTTATATCAATTTTGTACAAATTGGAAATTGAAAACAACAGTAATTGTTGATTTAGCTTCCTGTTGGTAGTAGGTAGGTAAATTTCACGCAAGATGTTTTTACACTAGTAATTATAAGTGTATTTTCATAGGGTTTAATAATATACAAGTCGGCATTATCTATAGGGCTTTAAACTAACTAACTAAACAAATAAATACAAAAACACAAGGAGACTTAGGCGTCAAAGTATTCGTCCGCATCGCTGTCATCAGGAAACGTGCCCGGAAGACTGGCAGCATTGCCACGTTGAATGGCAATGCTAATTCTTTGGCCAAAGAACGACCCAGCCCTCTGGTCACGTGAAGTGTCGACCAGCCGGCGAGAAATTTCCTTAAAAAGGAGACGTGCACTCGGGCCTCATGACCCGAGCGTTTCGACCCCAAACGGCGTAAAAATGTAATTACCAATAAGGTTACAGTATTTACGCCGCTTGAGGGTCTCAGCAGCCGCAGTAATTATTAATTCGTAACTTACGCAAATACGGATCGTTTTTTTTTAATAATATAAATTACATTACTACTATTATGTCATGGTACTAAGCGCTTTAATGTAACAATGACGTCAGTATCAAGGAAACTGAGCGCTCAGAGGCTTGGATACAATGTAAAAATTTCAACAGAGCATTCGCCATCGTCCATACTACGTTGAATACACCGGTTCTCGTCCGATCACCGAAGTTAAGCAACATCGGGCGTGGTCAGTACTTGGTTGGGTGACCGCCTGGGAACACCACGTGACGTTGGCTTTTTGGAAATAAAAACTCATTTAAATTTCAATTTTGTGATATTAGGTAGTTCCAATTTATTTCAACCTTTTAATTTATCAGTTATGATGTTCTCCTACATTCCGCAGTTGGAAACAACGCGCAACTAATCCCTTTTCGAATGCTCCAAAAATGCTGTCACGTTTTACTAACTGTAAGAAATAAAACTTTTTTTAATCAAATAACGTTATGAAATTAATATTGAACTAAAATCCCGTCTCAGCTTCCAGAGAAAAACTTATGTATAGCAATTTAAAAATACGCTGACGATTAGATCGGCAATGCAAGAAGATCTGGATAATTTAGTTAAATGGGCGCACGGCGTTCTTATCAATTAAAAGAAGACCAAGTGTAGGTATGTTGATATCGTCTCCGTACAACCGTGTAGCTAAAAACGCCTATAACTCAGTAACAGTAACAGGCCACTCGTATGAATGCCTTCATGACCACAAGGTAAATTGTCAATGTGAGTGTGTTAAGCGCGTCCGCGTAGCGAACTAGAAGTACTTATGACTAACAATCGATGAAAGATTTACTTGGGACGCACATGTACACACACGCACACACACACTGTGTGTGTGTGTGTGCACACTGTGTGTAGACTACGCTCAGTACTAGGGAAATTAAAATTAATATTTTTTTTTTTTTAAATTGCGAACATTTGCAGACTCAAAATTAATCTCTCAAGTTTATTTAGCCCTGTGTCAATCAATAATTCAATACTGCATCACATGATCAAAAACTAATTTGCTTTCTCTTGAAAGAGCTCAGAGAGCAATTTTAAAGGTAACAAACTTCCATCCCTTTTTCTTCACCATAGAGCTGCTATATAAATCCTGCGACGTGCTGACTGTTCGCCAACTTTTCATTATGCACTTAGTATTAAAACAGCACACCATGCTTACCTACACTGCTGACAATACTAACAAAAGACGGAATGATATAGTATGCACATCTAATGCAACCTCAAAACATGTCTTTGTAGAAAGATTTTTATATTCTTAGGCCCATTTCTATAGGTTAAATGGTTTTCTAGGTTAAATAGAAAACTAAGTATCTATAAATTAAATTATTTTAGCTGTAAGAAAATTATACTTGAATATTTACTAACCATCGCATAAGCACAGACAGAAGATCTACTTGTTGTCTGCAAATAGAACAACTAACATGCTATTTTACTTTTACTTTCCTAAGCTTAACATGTTGTTATTAGTTTACCATGTGTTTTTACTATATACACATTGTTAATTTATTACATTTAGTATTTACGCGCTTCATAGCCTGAAGCACAGGTTCAACCTAGTTCAGGCAATAAGCAACTATGCTCTATTTTAATTGTTAAGATACATTGTAAATATGCCTCTTTTATAAGATTTTTTATATCGAATAAACGATGTTATTATATCTTATATCTAACTGAATAATTTAAAATGTAGTGTGAGTAAGCGAATATTGTACATTCTTTACCGCGCACTCGCAGATGCAACAATAAGTTACGGGTTGCCTGCATATGGGCCAGCGTTGCCAGACGTCCCGATTTTTAAATCAAAATTAAATGTCCCGCGCGGGACAGGCTCAGTCCCGGTTTTCGGGTACCTATAACTCATCCAGTTTAATCTACAGCTATCCTGTGAAGAGTTCTTCATCTTTATTATTTATAGAGAAAAAGGAAAAGGAAGAAGTTAAATCTTCACAGAAATATCATGAATAAGTAATTCTTATCATAGTACTCTTTCCCATTTTTTTTACATGCTCACAGCAGTTTTTCCAATCTGGAACTGTTTTTGAATTAGTTTGTAAAGCATATTTTTCTGAAGAGTAAAACTTTTTTGTTTTCTTGATTTTTTTTTATTCAGAAGACGAATAAGACTCAACTATTTAACTGTCGGGCACGCCACGATTGCGGCGGTAAGTCCCCTCTTTGAGGAGTGGCTTGAGAGGCGGCATGGCGTCCTCACCTTCCGCCTGACACAGGTCCTCACCGGACACGGCTGTTTCGGGAGGTTCCTGTTTCGGCTAGGGCGGGAGGAAACGCCCGGGTGTTTTAATTGCGAAGATCGCCCTGAGGACACGATGGAGCATACGGTGGAGGTCTGCCCGGCTTGGGCGGAGCACCGCCGTGTTCTCGTGGAGGTGATCGGCGGCGGCGATCTCTCGCGTCCGACCCTGGTCCAGGCCATGGTACGGAGCGAGAGTGCATGGCTAGCAGTCGCCTCCTTCAGCGAACCAGTCATGCTCGCAAAGAGGGAGGCGGCGCACGTGAGGGAGATGCAGTACATGCGCCCTCACAGCCGTGGCCTTCGCAGGAAACGCCCTGGGCGTCGGGAATCCCAGGCTGATTCCCGGCCACCGTAGGCACGGGCTTGCGGACGGCGAGTATCTCTAGGCAAGTATACTTCTGATTATATACGTTTTTTACTATGTACCGCTTTCGACGTAAGAATCCCGCTTTTTTCACTCAAAAAGTTCCAAAATCCCACCTTGGCAAAAAAAAAACTGCCAACGCTGATAAGGGCTGACGTTTCGTTAGCGTCAGATTGGCTGGTTGCCTATGGCAAGCGGCTCTTAAAGTATATTCAAGAACTGCTATACAATTGCTTATATTTGCTACATTGATTTAATAATTGCTACATAGGATACATTCAGAGAAATATGAATATTTATTTGACCAGCCATTCATTCCATTCATTTGACGTCAGGATGGATGGTGGCCTCCGTGTTGATCATGAAGGACGTAGAATTTCTAAAAGTTTGTAGTATCAAAGTATCAATAATTGCTTACTAATTGCTACTTTCACAAATTTAAGTTTTAATAATATTTTAATAATTAAATTTTTAATAATAATAGCTTTATCAAAATTTGCACGAAGAAGTGCCTAATAATTTAGAAACGCAACAGTTTTTTTACTACAGCATCTTGTTAAAAATTTTCGGGCGTTCACTTCGACTTATTAAAATGATGTTTTGTGAGTACTCTAAAAACGTACCTACCCTCAATAACACACTATTTACAAGTGTCAGTATGTTAAATTGTATACGTTGAAAACTGTTCTAACTTATTTGACAAGCACATCATATGCAAAATATTGCAATAGTGAAATTTAGTACTTACGTCTGTGGTTTGTGATTTACGTTTGGTGATAGGTAATAAATAGGTAATAGGTAAAACGGGCTGTTTTCCGCAACTCCACGTCAAGGCGCGTATTTTGCGTATGGGTGGGAGAATGAGTTATTCGATCCACCCCAGCTCCTCGAGAAAGGCCAGCAGCGCCTTGGTGTTGCTGACAATCTCACGTAGGGTACCTGGGTTACCGAAGTATTTTGCCCTGTAATTAGCGACCACCGGGCAGTTCAACAGCACATGAGCCGCTGTCTCGTCGCCCTCCATGCAGGCTCTGCACAGCGGACTGTCTGTTACTCCCAAGACAAAGAGGTGTTTGTTAAATGATCCGTGGCCAGTTACGGCTGCTGTAACTGCGCGCAACTGTCGTTTAGTTAAACGGAGAACCTGTTTCGTGACGCGAGCATCGAACGCAGGAAGTGCTTCCTTAGCCTGCCTGCACTCACTTAGGTCCAACCATATTTTGTGATGTTGATCCCTGGTACGTTTCCTTACCAGAGTGCGTAGATACCCGAAGGGGAGTGGCACAATGGGTTCTGGTCCCACTGGTGCCATGCTCGACCCCCTCCTGGCAAGTTCATCGGCTGCATCGTTGCCTAGCGAATTGCTGTGTCCTTTGATCCACTGAATGGTAATGTTGTTGAGGCTACCTACCTCGTTGAGGCGCTGGTGGCACTCGTATATCAGCCCAGAGTCAACTGTGTGACTGTTCAGCGCTTGCAGATCTCTCGATACGATACGATACGTAGTGCTTGCTGAGTGAGGTTACAGATCCTTCCCGTTACCTTCCCCGAAACAAGGATTGCAAGGTCGTCCGCATAGCCTATTGTGAAGTAATGGCTGGCGTTGAGTTTGGTGATAAGGTCATTTATCACCAGATTCCATAGAAGGGGGACAGCACCCCTCCCTGGGGGCAGTCTCTGGCTATCATGGCCAGCTGCTGCTCATCTTCAAGGCGAACCATTCGTTTGCTAAGCATGTTAGTAATCCAGTCCGTTAGTACCTGCTCTACCCCATGCCTGGAGAGGGCGCTACCGATGCTGGAGATGTTGGTTTTGTCGAAGGCTCCTTCGATGTCTATGAAAGAGCCCAGGCAGGTGCCTTTTTGGTGCATCGCTTCTTCTATCTGGCTGACCACTTGATGAAGAGCAGATTCCGTCGACTTACCTGAGCTGTATGCGTGTTGGTTAGCGTGGAGTGGTATGTTTTTAAGTGCGCCATCTCGCAGCTCCCTATCGCATAGCCTTTCCAACGTTTTCAATAGAAAGGAGGTTAGGCTGATTGGTCGGTGGGATTTGGCGTTAGTATAGTCACCTTTACCTGGCTTTGGAATAAACATAACTTTCACTTCCCTCCATCCCTTGGGAACGTATCTAAAGGCCAAGCACGCTCTCATTAGAGGCACTAGTCTAATTGCGACCAGGGTTCCCCCCCATTGCAATAAGGCGGGGAACATTCCATCGGGGCCAGCTGCCTTGAAGGGATGGAAGCTTCGGATGGCCCATTGGAGTTTCTCCAGTGTGATCACCCTGTGTGCGTACCGCCAATCATTTTCTGATGGTGTTTGAATAACGTCTTGCCAGTCAATTACCTGCTCGAAGACACATCCAGGGAAGTGAGTTTCAATTAGGACGCGATTTACTTCTTCAGGCGACGTCGTGAGTGTGTTATCAGGTTTGCGGAGGGTAGTGGGCCCTGACGTATGCCGCTGCGCTAGAACCTTCCTTACCCTGTTGGCTTGCTGGCAGGATTCGATGCCGCCGCAGAATTTACGCCAACCCGTGGTACTCCTGTGTCTGATGCATTTTTTGTAGCGGGATTTGGCTGCATAGTAGCTATCCCAGTCCACGTCCGCACATGTGTTCATGGCTCTATTTAGTGCTTTCCTTACCATCCCGAGCTTGCGCTCCAGGTCAGCGCCCCACCAAGGTTGTTTACCCGGTGTGCTGCGCGGGGTGGTCTCAGGGCAGGCAGTATGATAGCTGTCTATCATTGAATTGGTTATCCGGCTTACTTGTGCCTCAATCAGTGTTGTGTCCGCAAAAGGCGTCGGACCGGTTGGTGTTGCAAGCTTGAGTTCCAGGCTGCGTGTATAGGTGCCGCGATCCGTGTTGCGCGGGTTGCGACGTAGTGTTACAGGCTGAGCGCAGACCTGGATATCGAAGCGAATCCACCTGTGATCAGAGCAGGAAGCCTCCTTGGAGACCTGCCACCCCGTGGTGATTTCCGCCGCGCCCAGCGTTGCCAGGGTAAGATCTATGATTGTGCGGCTTCGCCTTGTTACAAATGTCGGTTCGGCACCGGTGTTTAGTAGGGATAGGTTAGTCGAGAATAAATAGTCAACCAAGGCCTTACCCCTTTCGTTCTGTGTGTCCATGCCCCACACTTGGTGATGAGCATTGGCGTCAGCCCCTACGACGACCTCAAACCCATGACTTCGACACACGTGAAGCACTGGCGCGAGCACTTGCCGCCAGCACTGGCCCGAGCACTTGCCACCAGCATAGGCCCGAGCACTTGCTGCCAGCGCTGGCCCGAGCACTTGCCGCCAGCACTGGCCCAAACATTTGCCGCCAGCACTGGCCCGAGTACTTGCCGCCAGCACTGGCCCGAGCACTTGCCGCCAGCACTGGCCCGAGCACTTGCCGCCAGCACTGGCCCGAGCACTTGCCGCCGGCACTGGCCCGAGCACTTGCCGCCAGCACTGGCCCGAGCACTTGCCGCCAGCACTGGCCCGAGCACTTGCCGCCGGCACTGGCCCGAGCACTTGCCACCAGCACTAGCCCGAGCACTTGCCGCCGGCACGGGCCCGCAGCACGAGCCACCAGCACTGGCCCGCAGCACTTGCCGCCAGCATAGGCCGCCAGCACTAGCCGCTAGCACTAGCCGCCAGCACTGGCCTGAAACACTGGTCACCAGCACTAGCCCTGGGCTGCAGCCAGTGTTGCCAACTCCTACAAAATGTTTCCCCTAGGAGCAACTTCAAATTTCCCTAAAAACCCCTAAAAATGTTGTTGTAAACTGTAAACGGTTAGAGAGGTAATTTCAAATATAAATTATTTTTAATTTATATTTGAAATTCTAACCGTTTACAGTTAAAGTTCAACATTCAAGTAGTATGAAAAAGCGCAGTGAGACAGTATTTTTTTTGCTTTTGAATAGCAATTTGTTATTGGCCATAGTGCGAAATTCACCACTCCAATTCCACCAGCGCCATCTGCGTGTTGCTTAGTACAAGACACAAAGTACGGCATTAGTGTAAATATTTTTTCAAGGCAACCTATTATTATTAAGCAAAAAGAAAGGTGATTCTTTAATTTAAGGTGAATTTAGTCCACATTTTCCCATATAAACTTCGGGAGTGTATTACTGCACTGTTCGACAATGTACATCAAAAATTAAACATGGTATGGTTTTTTTTTATTATTAATATTGTCTGTACGGAAACAGAATACTAAAATAAAAAGCCATTAAAAAGTTAAGTTTCAACAAAAAATCGTTTTTCTTGCTAATTCAACCTAACTTTAGGCGTGTTTAAATAATAAAAGCAATCTAAAATCTGAAAAACCAAGTCGGTACCGACAAAGCACAAATATCGAAAAGCTCAATATACTTTATTGGTCATTGATTTATGCAGTCCATTTTTGATGAAACCCGATCTGCCGGAGGACTGTTCTTAATTTTTTACGCGCCTGTTGTACTAAAAATGATCCTGCATCTCACTCAAAAATGTGAGCGTAGACTAGCTTCTAACTGCTTATCACTGATACTACCTCTATCGGACACGATGCCTGGTGAGACAGCGTGCTTTTTAGCCAGACCCATCAGTGAGTTCGAGCCTGCGACTAGGTTGTCCTTAACGTTCAGTTTATGAGAAATGTTATTGCGAATAGAAGATTCTTCGAAGGAATATGTATTTCGAATATTTAAAATAAAAAAATATCTTGAATAAGGGGATTATTCAAGATATTTTTTTGAATAAATATACCCCCTAAAAAACCCCCTGGACATCTTGATTCCCCCTAAAATTGGGGCACTAGCCGCCAGCACTGGCCCGCAGCACTAGCCGCCAGCACTGGCCCGCAGCACTAGCCGCCAGCACTGGCCCGCAGCACTAGCCGCCAGCACTGGCCCGCAGCACTAGCCGCCAGCACTGGCCCGCAGCACTAGCCGCCAGCACTGGTCCGCAGCACTGATTTTCTTTTTTTTTCGAAAGGCTTACAGACTAATAACAATAAAATAATAATAATATAAAACAAACTTAATTAAACTTAATAAAACTAAATTGCTAATTACAAGCCCCCACAGATAAATACAAAATTATTACTCCCTCGGAGTCAAAGTTACATCCTATCTGTGTACTTATAAGCAAATAAATGATTTCTATTCTTTTTAGTTTATCCCTCAAGTTGGTTAATTTCTGTAAATAGTTCGTTGTTCAAATTTTAAGCTAATTCGGACAGTAATTATTTATGTGCCGGCAGGTGCACCTTGTACAAAAAAATGTTTTGCTAAGAGCTTCATTATTGTGCTTGCATTGGTGCAGAATAGATCAATCCCTTCTTTACAACAAATTTCGTTAAAACCGACTGGCTCTATGAAAGTATGCGTTACGCCTATATATAATTAGTGTTTGAACTACTGTGTGTCGTGGGTATTTGTAGAAGTGGTCGCTGTTGCAGCCCCATTTGATTAGTGCGTATCGTTAATTTTGAAAAAAGTTCAGGACAGTTTTTTTTTTTTGGTGGGAAATCATCAAATGACTTCTCCCGCTCTGGGTGGAGCAGGAGGGCGTGTCAGACTTTTACTAACTAAAACCCATCCGTGTTCCCTCAGTTGCCTGTGTGCCAGGGGCTACGGTATCTCTTTCGAAAAACCCGTACCCCTGCCAGGCATCGGCCCTTGCGGGCCCCATCAGTTGTTGCTGACATCTCTTTGAGGTGCGCGTGGAACACAACGCGCCGTCGACCCGGGCTTGGTCCTTACCGGACAGCGAGCTACCCATTACTCGCCGTCCGCAAGCCCGCGCCTACAGTGGCCGAGAATCAGCCTGGGATTACCGACGCCCAGGGCGTCTCCCGGAAGGCTACGGCCGTGAGGACACAAGTACTGCCTCTCCCTCACGTGCGCCGCCTCCCTCTTTGCGAGCATAACTGCTTCGCTGAAGGAAGCGACTGCTAGCCATGCACTCTCGCTCCGTACCATGGCCTGGACCAGGGCCGGACGCGAGAGATCACCGCCGCCGATCGCCTCCATGAGGACACGGCGGTGCTCCGCCCAAACCGGGCAGACCTCCTCCGTATGTTCCACCATGTCCTCAGGGAAGTTCGGGACAGTCAATTGAACCTTTTGATCCATCTTTCTATACCACTGATTAAAATCCTGAGTTTTTCTGTCTTAAATATTTACCCATGCTCTGCTGATACCTGAGTCAGAATTCTGGGATTCGTTTGCATGTTTTTGGATAGGGCTTTTAATGGTGCATAAAAATCCGGGGAGTGCTACTCACATTTTTTTTTAATTCATCTTAACCACAGATTAAAATCCTGATTTTAAACTATCTTTAGTCATGCTCTGCTGATACTAGAGTCAGAGTCATTTACCAGCTAGGTGCCAGAGTTTCCTTGAGGGACTTTTTTAAAGATGTTGGTATTCTCACGGTGGCATCACAATTCATATTCGGTAACATCTTATATATTAGGCAAAATATACACTTGTACACTAAAAACAGTGATATTCACACCGTTAACACAAGAAATAAGGACAAACTACGTGCTCCCTTTCACCGGCCTCATAAGGTTCATAACTCATTTGTTGGGCTTGGTATAACTTTTTATAACAAGCTTCCCTCTTCTTTGCTAGATTTGCCTTTTAATGCGTTAAAGCTCAAGTAAAATCCATCCTTTGTTTAAAGGCTTACTATTCCATCAACGACTATTTAAATGACAAGAATAGTTGGTCGCTGTGGTTAACTCAAGACAATGTTTATGTTCTTTCTCCAGAATTGGCGTATCTAGTGACAGGTTATATGGGTTCATATAATTATTATTTTATTTTTTATTGTCTGTCTAACAATTTTTTTTTATAATTATCTATTAAGTCATTAGTTATTCACATGATCTACTCAAAACAATATTTTCTATGATGAGTTGTTTTAGGCTTTATTTGGCCTCGACAGTTTTCATTTTATTTGTCGGTCTACAGGTATGGCTAGCTGACATTTTGACTAATTATTTAATTAATATTTTGTGTCTCGTAATGTTTATTACTTTGCCTATGTATGTATAGAATCAAGTCTATCCGACTAAACAGACAGCTGTGCTGCTGGGGAGTTTGTTCCGCCACTTCTTCTTCCCAGCTAAAGCACTAGGAAGTGGTGAAGGGTGGGCGTTTTGGGGGACTGTCTCATGTACTTTGACGTTCGAAAAGTGCTGATTCTCAGCCTAATTTGAATAAATGACTTTTGATTTTGATTTTGAGAGTTCTGCGATTAATTTTGCCTGTTTTAGTATAGTTCTTTTATAGTTGCAACATGAAACGTGGAGTTTTAGCTCCTCAGTTGTAGTCAAACTTTTTTTTATAATACCAACTTAATCACTCAATGAAATCTCGATTTCTTTTTCATAGGGCTCTGCTGATAATTTTTAGTGACAACTGCGTTTATTTAGTTTTTTTCTATTCCCGGGGGTCTTGACTGCTACCTACTAAACTTAGTTCATAGAATATACGAAAAGCTACAAATTTACCAGGCGACTCTTTTAACAAAATGATTTTCTTTTTCTTGTAGCGGGTACCATTTTCTTTTTTATTTATTTCATGACTTAGGTCGGCAGAACTACAGGGTGTTTGGCAGAACGTTGAACATACGAAAATGGTGGGTAGGTGGGGTCATCTGCTACTTACTCAGCCCTAATTGCCTAAACCTGTCGCGCGAGGTTGTCGACATGTGGGATGTGGATACAACAGTCATTGTGCCGATAGTCGTGACGGCCAATGGCTATAGCCAAGAGCCTCGACCAACACCTCAGGAGGCTCTCGTTAGGCACCTGGATCAGGGGCTTGATCCAGAAAGCAGTATTACTGGACACGGCGCGTCGAATAAGGAGGTTCCTCTCTCAGCAGTTCTGACCACCGGTAGCTTGGACCCTGTCCCCGATACCGGTGGGCAACTATTTTTTATATTTTTAAATGTTTTTATATTCGAATATTTAAAAATATAATTTGTATGTATTAATCAACGAAATAAAGGAAATACAAATACTACAGTATCTATTTATTATATATAATACCGCAATGGTAACAATAAAAACAAATGCATAAAGGTTGACTTCCAAGGGTTGAAGGGTGGTGGTAATAAGTACAAACTATAATTTTGATTTGTTGATTTATTTGTTGATACTTAAGGAAATTAAAAATATACTTCTCATAACTTTCTTGTTTCCTCAACCCAAATAAGGCTTTATTGGGGCCGCGAGTTTGATTGCCAGACAAATTCATATTGGAATATATTATGCTATTCGCAACAATGGATTTAGATACCAAGTCTTTCGTACTAGCGTACCATTCGAATGAGCGTGTTCGCGACAACGTCATTCGATATAGCGGTTTTCGGCTCAATGTGTATTCGAACTGGCGTACCACTCGTAAAGTTTTTCGAAATAGCGTGCGTCGCAATAACGTCATTCGAAAATTCATATCACTCCCATTTTATTCATGGTTCTTTTCTTAACCAAACAAGATTTTGAATTGACAACATAAGAAATTAATTAAATATAGTCAGTCAGTATTAGGATAAAATACTTAGTTATAAAAATCACAAAAAGCCAACATCACGTAGTGTTCCAAAATATTCAGATTATGTTAAGATCTGGAACAGATCTTTAGTTTTGTAGGCTGGAAATAAAACCAATTTCACGCTTTATTTTCGCAAGCATACAATATAAAGTTACAGTATGGACCCTACAATAAGATATGTGCTTTTCAATGTCATTTAAAATAAACCCCTCCAATCTGTCCGTTTAAAACTTTAAAGTTAGTTTGATAAGAATTATTTTGAGAGAAAAAACACTTCTGTAAAAAGCAAAAGCCAACGTCACGTGGTGTTCCCAGGCGGTCACCCATCCAAGTACTGACCACGCCCGATGTTGCTTAACTTCGGTGATCGGACGAGAACCGGTGTATTCAACGTAGTATGGACGTTGGCGAATAATTCACTCAAACACTCGAACGATATTAGCATCTGTGATGACGTCATTGTCACTAAGCACGAACCTGGTATCTTCAGGCAAGGACATCGACCGGCAAGTTTTTCTGTTCGTTTCGTAAATCCACCTCTCGTGAATCGCGACTAAGGGTTTCACGTTTACATTGGCAAGAATATCCTCTTCCACTTTATACTTGAGGACGATTCGATCTTGGTTGTTTGACTTCAGAGAGCAAGAACTCATGCGATCTTTCAGTTCACATTCACACTCCGGCGAGACGAAATCTTGAGGTGGATTTATTCTGTAAGTTAAAAACACAATTCATAATTATTATATTGATCGATTTTGTTTTATTTAACAATCATAAAATACCTTTTAGAAGGAATGTAAATTAACGCCATCTATCGTTACTACAATAAAACACAAGAGAATGCGACCTCACAGTTCTGTCGTTAGTTATAAATTCAGCCGTAAGTGGCGCTAACTACTGAATAATGCATAGGTTTCGCCTTTACTCAATGTCCTGGGAGAGCAACCTCCTTATAAATTCTGCAGCCCTAGTACTCTCAACTCTGGATCGAAGTCGGTCGCTGCCGTGTCCGAGTGGTGAACCCGAGATGTGGTTTGCTCGGCGCGCTTAAAAGTAACAGCCGTCATTCGCAAGACTAGGCAGATTGCTCATTTTGATGACATTCTTAAACATTTATTGCTGAGGACCACATTAATTTATATCAAGTCTGTAGTAATTGGAAATTGAAAACCACAGTAATTGTTATAATACTGATGAAGTGAGAGATCGCATGAGATCTTGTTCTCCAAACAACCAAGTTAGTATTTAGTGATAATGACGTTATCATGGATGCTAATAGGGTTCGACTATTCGAGCAAAGTTTTCGCCAACGTCCATACTACGTTGAATACACCGGTTCTCGTCCGATCACCGAAGTTAAGCAACATCGGGCGTGGTCAGTACTTGGATGGGTGACCGCCTGGGAACACCACGTGACGTTGGCTTTTTGTGATTTTTACAACTATTTTATCCTAAACAGACTATTTAATTAATACTTATTTTTTCAACTCAAAATATTGTTCGGGTAAGATAAGGAAAGAAACATGAATAAAATATACAATTTTTAACCTCCGTGCAGGTTACAGGATTTTGTGGTGTCATTGAAAAATAGACCATATGTACAATCCATATTTTATCCAAACCATATTTTGATAGAGTTAAGATGCGCCGTTAGGGCTGCTTGTCATTTTTAGGGGGGTCACTGGATGCGAGAAACACAGAACCGGTCGAAGTGGAGGAGCTTGGGAGAGGCCTACCGTAAAACCTGGCAACTTTTCCCTAAAAAAAAATCAGATTTTTTTGCACCGATTGAGTTATTTTCCAAAGCTAGTGTACGTCACATTATGATTGTACCCCACAATAGTATACGTTCATGTCTCGATATTTGTAACTAGAAATATCCAGAAAAATGTATGTGTGTTAGTAACAATATAATTTTGTGTGCTGAGTGCTGGGCATAAAATCATAGGCTTCTGGCAACTTTGCCAGCTTTGAATATTTCCGAAATTATAAGCGTATCATTGTTTTAAAAATGTCAGAATATGAATACAGGGAAATGGAGTATTGGATAAAAAATATGAGTAGAATAAACATATTTCTTGTCCTTCAAAATTGTGCGGGCAAAGTCAAAACGCCACCTAGAACATTTTTCTTAAAATATTAATGTCGAGGGCTGTCACCATTGGAAAATGCTACATTTAATGAATTAATAAAAACCTTTTTACTGGGAAATATTTTTATTCGCTTTAATACTGACTGCTATTTAAAACTATTTAACAACATTACTGTATTTTTAACACGCTTTTATTAGGTCGAACTGTATGTAACTAACTATGTAATGGAATCTAAGGTAACTAATTTAACCATCTTCCAAGGGTCGTAGAATAATGAAAATTGGCAGCTGTATGTAGTTCTGATGACAATACAATAATATAATATAATATATTGTCGAACTGATCTGATGATGAAGCCGGAAGCTATGAACTGGAACTTCATGGTGGAAAATCGTATCATAGCTGTTGTAGTCTATGATTAATAAAATATATTCATTATCTATGGGACGAGGGTATCCGGTCTCTCCCTTGTCAACCTATGTCATGTAATCTGGAAGTCTTATAAAATAAATTAAATAATATAGTCCAACGCAGTTTCTTTGAATTACGAGCCATCCCGACCGAACCCCAAACATGGTGTCAGAAGTTGTGTCTAAAGAAAATTAAAAGGAAAAGGTAAAAGTCAAGCAAATCGTAAGTAAAAATTTTTACTACAAGTCACCCAAGTCATCAACATGGCGGACAAAGCGTTCCTTGTACAATTGAAACCGCTTCTCATACAAAATGGCGACAATGCGGCAGAAAAATGGAAAAAATGGAGACTTAGATTTGAAATTTTCAGTGAAGCGAATGATTTAATTAAAGTAACGGATTCGAAAAAGACAGCAATTTTCCTAAATGCAATTGGTGATGACGGAATAGAAATTTTTAATAGTTTTAATATAGATAGAAATACAACAAAGTTAGACGACATCCTAAAGAAATTTGACGAGAAATTCAGTCCTCACATAAATGTAACGGTAGAACGGTATAATTTTTTCACAAGAAACCAAAAAACTGATGAATCGTTGGATGAATACTTGACCACATTGAATAACCTAGCTACCACATGTGAATTTGGTAATCTAAAAGAAGAATTGATCAAGGATATGCTCGTAATAGGCATGATTAGCACACACATAAAAGAAAGACTCTTACAGGAAGAAAATCTTACAGTTGTAAAGGTGATGAAAATAGCAAAAAGTTTAGAATTGTCTCAAGAGAGATCAAATAAATTAAACAACCAAGAAATTAAAAAGGAAGTTGTTCAAGGGATCAAAGAGCAAAAACAAAACTATAAAAATAAAAGTCGATCAACCCATCGAAGTAATATGGTACATAGAAACAATAGTCATGGAAGAAAAAATTGTCATGGAAGAAACAATAGTCAGAGAAGAAATCAATCAATCAACAGAAATAAATCATCAGACAGGAACTGTACTAGATGTGGACAAATTCACAAATATAAATGCCCAGCACAGGACATAATTTGCAATAATTGTAAAAAACAAGGTCACTTTGCCAAATTTTGCTTTTTCAGGAAATCAGACCATAAGGTTGGTGATATTTCTTATGAACAGTCAATGTCAAAAGATTTTTCTAATAATTTTGTTATTAATTCAATTCAAAATTCTGAATCCACAAAAAATTGGCAAATAAATGTTTATTGTAATGATATCAAACTTACATGTCAAATTGATACAGGTGCAGATACAAATGTCATTAGTAAGAAAATGTTAGACAAAATTATGTCCAGTTCCCACTCAAAAATCAATATTTCAAGAACAAATGATAAAATCTTTTCTTTTTCAGGACAATTAGTGCCAAATTTAGGTACATGTATTCTTAACTGTAAATTTGAAAATGAAATAACCGCAAAACTTTATTTTGTTGTTGTTGAGTGTGAATGTAAAACAATATTAGGATGGAATTCATGTGAAAAATTGGGTATTGTGAAAAGAATATATGGAATTCAACAAAGGTCAGTACAAGAAATTGTTTCTAAATATGCTAAAACATTTGAGGGTCTAGGTTGTCTACCATACAAAGCTCATCTAGATATTGATAGTAGTATTACACCTAAAGTCTGTCCAGTCAGGAGAATACCTTATTCATTAGAAAAACGTCTTAAAGAGGAATTAGAATATATGGAAAAATTACAGGTCATAGAAAAAGTTGATAAGCCAACTAAATGGGTAAACTCAATTGTCTTAGTTGAAAAACCTAATGGTAAATTGAGAATATGTCTTGATCCTAGAAACTTAAACCCAGCTATAAAACGTCCTCATTACCCGTACCCAACATTCGATGATCTTAGGTCTAAAGTTGCAGGTGCATCAATTTTTTCAAAATTGGATGCAAGCTCAGGTTATTGGACTATATGTTTGGACGAGGAAAGTAGTGACCTCTGTACATTCAACAGTCCATACGGTCGATACAAATTTCTAAGACTGCCATATGGAATTAGCTCTAGTGGTGAAATTTTCCATAGGACTATGCAACAATTATTTGGAGATTTACCAGGTATAATTATATTTGTAGATGATATACTTGTTTATGGTTCTACTATTGAAGAGCATAATGAAAGACTAGAATCGTTATTCAGGCGAGCGTCTGAAGTCAATTTGAAGTTCAATAAATCCAAATGTCAATTTGGTATGTCTGAAATTCGCTATGTAGGTCATATTTTCAACAATGAAGGTGTATCACCTGATCAGTCAAAGGTAAAAGCAATTTTAAAAATGCCAAGTCCAAATAATGTCAAAGAACTTCAAAGATTTTTAGGAATGGTCAATTATTTAGGTTCATATATACCAAATCTCGCAGAAAGAACTTCTTTGCTAAGAGAATTGCTCAAAAAACATAATCAGTGGCAATGGTTAGAGCAACATGAAACACAATTTAAAAAATTAAAGTCAATGTTATGTCAATCTCCAGTCTTAGTCCATTACGACATGAAAAAACCGATTAGATTGTCAGTCGATGCATCACAACACGCTGTAGGTGCAGTCATTCTACACGACAAAAATCCGATAGCGTATGCTTCGAAGTCATTAAACAAAAGTCAAATTAATTATGCACAGATTGAAAAAGAACTTTATGCAATAGTATTTGGCTGTAAAAAATTCCACCAATATTTATATGGAAAACCTATTCAAGTTGAAACAGATCACCAACCTCTAGTCACATTATTCAAAAAACCTTTGTCAGAAGTACCAACAAGATTACAACGTATGATGATCACATTACAAGCTTATGATCTTAGTGTGTATTATACAAAAGGTTCAGAGATGTATGTTTCTGATACATTATCTCGTGCTCCAGTCAAAGATGATAATATTAACCAAGAATTAGTCAGTTTAGAAGACTTAGACGCAAATATTAATATTCACATAAACTTGTTAACCTCTAATTTAGCCATTTCTCCAGAAAAACTTGAAAAAATTACAAATCAAACTAAACAAGATTCAGTTTCTCAAAAATTAATAGAATATTATAAAAATGGATGGCCTAAATGTAAAGAACATTGTCATAATTTAACATTACCTTACTGGAACATAAAAGAGGAAATTCATGTAATTAATGATATAATTTTCAAAAACAATTCTGTTATCATACCTAAGTCAATGCGTACAGAAATATTAAATATATTACATGAAGGTCACCAAGGAATTGAAAAAACGAAAAACTTAGCAGGAGGCGTAGTCTATTGGCCAAATATTAAACAGGATATTGAAAATAAAGTTAGACAGTGCGAAACATGTTCAATTTATTCTGCAATTAAATCAAAACAACCAATGTTAACACACGAACAACCTTTGTTTCCTTGGCAGAAATTAGCTACAGACTTATTTGAGTATAAAGATAAAAAATATTTATTGGTAGTAGATTACTATTCTAATTATATTGAAATTGCAAATTTAAATAAAGACAGTCGAACATCTAATGTCGTTGCACACCTAAAATCTATATTTGCACGTCATGGCATTCCAATGCAACTAGTTTCAGACGGAGGCCCGCCATACAACTCCAGTGAGTTTAGGAAATTTTTACAAGAATGGGACATTGAACACATTGTCTCAAGTCCATACTTACCAAGATCCAATGGCTTAGCAGAAGTCTCAGTAAAAATAATAAAAAATATACTAAGGAAAAGTGATGAGTCCAGATCAGATCCTTATTTAGGTCTTTTGCAATATAGAAATACACCAAGAGGAAATTTTAGCTCTCCAGCACAGCTTTTAATGTCTAGAACATTAAGATCTCAACTACCTAACAAAATTAGTCACTTACGACCCAAGATTGTAAAGCATACAGAACATAACAAAAAGAAACAAGAAAAAATTCAAAAAACTAAGTCTTATTATGATAAAAACAGTAAAACATATCCAGATTTTCACATAAATGACCAAATATACTTTAAGAAAAATCCTAAAGATATTATCGGGACAGAAGGTACTATTGTGTCAAAAACCAAATATCAAAGATCATTTATTGTCAAAGATTGTAATAATACTACTTACCGTAGGAATAGTCAACATATTCGTTTTAATTACAAGTCAAAAAGTCAAATGTCAAGTCAGAAAAATATTTCTCAAAATAATAACAAAAAAGTCAATTTTAAGGTCAGTCCTAAGACTAGTCAACTAAATAATAAACTAAATAAGTCAAAAGTTTTAGAAGAGGAGGATGATAGTTATATATTCATCTCCACTTATCATGAACCAAGTCCAGAGTCAAGTCAAAGTCATGAACTGAGCTATGATTCAGATTCATTTTTATCAATAGAGTCAAATCACTCTGGTCAGTCTGAAAAACAATCTCAAAATATAATAAAATCAAAGTCACTTAAACCTCTAAATGTTGATGATTATTCTCAGTCTGAAATTCAGTCAGATAACATAATAAAGTCACCTAGTCAGTCAGAAAACATAATAAAGTCACCTATATTTGTTAATGTCGATGAAACAATAGTTTCACCTGAAAGTCTACATGATTATAACGATTTTGATATCGAAAGTCCAATGTCTTCTCAATATAGAAACTTTGAGAACTTACTTCAAAGTCCAAGTGAATTAAGTATACCAAGTAGTGGAGAACAGTCCCCTTTACCATGTAATGATGAAACTGTAAATGCTGAAAGACAATATAGTTCTAGGGGAAGATTGTTAAAGAAAACACAAAGACTTAATTTGTAATGTTTAATGTTTAGAACATAAGATAATTTCACAAGAATATTGACATACTGTAATTCAATTGTAAATTGTAACTTTTATTGTAATGTTGACATGCACTCACTAATTCATAATAAGATATTATTGTATAACTATATTTATAATGATTTTAATACGATTGACTATAATTTTTCAATGTAAATTGTTATTGTTGGTGTAACGTAACTTTGTTTAGCAAAGTACGGTTAAGTTTATATTATGTCACTTGTCAAATAGTTGTCAATGTCTATGTCAATGTCAGTCTGACAGCCTTCTTTTAAAAAGGGGCATGTTGTAGTCTATGATTAAATAAATATATTAATTATCTATGGGACGAAGGTATCCGGTCTCTCCCTTGTCAACCTGTGTCATGTAATCTGGAAGTCTTATAAAATAAATTAAATAATATAGTCCAACGCAGTTTCTTTGAATTACGAGCCATCCCGACCGAACCCCAAACAATAGCTGTTTTGGATTTCTTAGAAAAGTCTTGTAATGAACTTTGACCACGATTAGGTTTCAAGGTCTGATGATGAAGCCGGAAGATAGGTACACGCATTCCATGATGGAATATCGTATCATAGACGTGTTTGCACTTGTGAGAAAGGCCACGTAATGAACTTTGAACACGATTAGGTTTCAAGGTTATAACAAACCAATATATTGAATAGTGTAAATATTACATAGGTGCCTGTATAAAATGTATATAGACCTTCACATGGAGAGTGTAAATAGAATAATATTGATACCTTAATTACATATTATAATTAAAAGCACATACAAACACAGTTTACACTTCAGCCCAGAAATAGAGACAATTCCATTTTTACGAATATCCATATTACAAAATAAAATATTTAAGGAGCTTTTAGACAAGCCGTACGCCAGAGGGAATTTCCCATCGGTAAAAATGGTTCCATTTGAGGATATGAATTTTTAGAAATCCTTATTTAGTGCTAATTTTAGTTGATTGAGGAGCTCATACTTCTAGAAGTATGAAAAATTTTACTAGCCTATTATTATTTTAGGTGCCTGTATAAAATGTATATAGAACCTAAAATATTTTGTTATCAAAGACCAAAAAGAAATTATACTTTACAAAACACTAAAAAAACATGCTTTTATAGATGCACGTAAAAACAAAAAATAAATTATGGATCGTTCAGTCTCTATTTCTGGGCTGAAGTGTAAACTATGTGCTTTTGATTATAATATTTGATTGTAAAAGCGTGGGGCGCTGGAACAGGAAAGACTTATTGTATAACTTGATGAGAAATCAAGTTAAGCGATGTAACGGGAAGCAGTTACACAGATTGGCGCTCTAACTGGAGTTATAGCACGACTAGTCCAGTAACTCTACATTAAACATCTGTTCAAAGTACCAGTTTGTCGAACTCAGACAAAACATGCGCCAGCAGCGACGAGAGACGACATTCACCGACACTTTTAACGCCTCTTCTTTCAGGAAATTAAGTACATAAAGGTAATGCGTCAACAGTGGCAAAATGTAGAGTTCTCGTTAGTGGACGAGATATCTTTGGTTCCCTTTATGTTCCCTATATATATAATATGCTCTTGTGCGACCTCATGCAGCTTACGCCAGGAAGTTAGTATTAGTATTTGATAACAAGAAAATCTTTCCTGTTCCAGCGCCCCACGCTTTTACAATCAAATATTTTAATTAAAAGCACTTAGTTTACACTTAGAGGCAGAAATCTGAGATATAAAGTGTCTGGGTACATTCTTGCCAATGATTTTGTGGTAACTTCCATTAGCCAGAAATGATAGAGTGCATAATATCTGAAAAATCAGGAATTCATTAGGCTTTTGTTGGTGTGATTATGGTTAACCATCATATCTCAAGTAACCTAGCTGTAACTCAGTGTAGGTACACAAACCTTTAGCCTCTTTGTTAAACCACTGAATCGAACTCGACGCATCTAAGGAGATAAGAATATACATAAAAGAATCGAAATAATTCAATTTTTAGTACAGTAATTTTTTTTTTTGTCAAGACTATGCGCGAATATTGTAGCTTTTGGATTTGACAGTTCTAGGCGAGGCTGTGGGCGAGGCTGTAAGCGTCTTCGTCGCTGTTTTTTTTAGGGAATACCAAAATGTATGAAGAACTGTCAATTTGCCCTCCGTAACCTCCGTTGGGTAGTTTTAACTCACGGCCGTCACAGCCTTGAGCGCTAGTGTAGCTTTACGCAACTTAGTGAATACTAAACTGAGTTTCACCGCTGTGGCAGCGCTGTACCGCAAGGCTGTATCCTTAGAGAATAGCATTGCTGCCCTGAAATAGAGACAACTTGAACGATCCATAATTTATTTTCTGTTTTTACATGCATTTATAAAAGCGTGTTTTTCTAGTGTTTTTTAAATTATTAATTTATTTAAAATATGTATTATCAAATTGAGTAATATGAAAAATAGGAACAAAAATAAAACCTATTTATAGGCACAAAAGACAATTATCAAAGAACACTCAAACTTAGGTTTAGAGTCTAGGTTTACTTGCAACTACCATAGTCGCAAGTAAACCAAAAAAAACTCGCTTTTATTATAAGTACCAACATAAACAAATACCCCAAATACCGATGCCGTATACCAGAGCCAATATTAAAGATAATAACTAATGTAACATACATAGATAGCTAAGTGTCGATAACAAAAAAAAACAGTTACATAAAAATACTATAATTATTCACCGGCAGCAACCAGAACATTTACAAGTTTCTCTTCTTCAGTGTCTGATAGTTTCTTTGGTCACCCTAACGGTTTTGTACTTCATTTGCCTTATTTAATATATTTATATTTTTAATAGAAGCCAAAAACATTTCGGCATACCACGGAGAACCCGTGGTATGCCGAATTGTTTTTCGGCTTCTCTACTAGTTTTTTTTTGTTTTACCATATCTACAGCTAAGTCCAACATTTCCACAGAGTAGTTTTTATAATTTCTGGGTCCTAGTTTTCTTCTATTGTCTTTCTGCTCGTTGTACAAGCTTTCGATTTGTCACTTTTGTTCATCCTATAAGCACAAAATGAAATATGTTTGAGAAATTGTCTAAAACAGAAGTTAAAACATGCGGCATTATACTATAATATGCCAACAATGCACAGAATCTAAAAGTACACATGGTACTCTTTGATTCTGCGATGTAGTTGATAGATGATATAATCATGTATTACCAAATAGCAGCCACCACAATATACCCATAATAAATTACTATTCCCAATTAAAAACCTTTAATTTTGCAATTCATGTCATGAGCACAACAACATTATAACAAATTAAAAAACTATAGGTGACAAACCCTATGGGCAATGTCGTCAACAAACACCACACACATGCAAGTTGCACACGCATGTAACTTTGCCCATTAACTTAAATTACGATTTATGGGAGGTTTTGCATGAAATTGTAAGTCTATGTTATCAATTTCAAACTTATTAACGGTGGCAAAAAAAATACTTACGAGTACCTGGTGTAACTGCAACTACAACATTTTGGTAAAGTTTTTGAAACGGTTTTATACGAAACGAAACGAAATACGAAACGCGAAAACTTGCAGAAGACGTAATATTATTTGGTACCTCCATACTATTTTGACAATATCACACTATTTCATTTAAAATTGCATAGAAGAATGAAAAATAAAATTCACGGTTTGCGCTATTCATACACCATATTTGTTTTGGTGACTACTAGCGCCGCAGTGGATAAAAACTGAACTACATTTGAATTACTTCGCTGAGTCTTGGTTAGTCATCTTCAAAGGGCTGACTTTCACTACGCCGTTGTTAAACGTTGAATGATTCTAGTTCAATTAACAATCGGCCTAGGCATCATTGGATGCGGGCGTTTAATGAACCGCCTAGGCGTTCAATTAGCTGGCTAATTTAACCAGATGGCTGCGACATATACAGCGTTTCTGTGTTACTTGGGTCTGATCTCATAATTTATAGGTCTACAATCAGTAGATATGTCAGATTTCTGCCTTCATTAAATAGAAAAAAAAAAACGTAGTTGTAAGCATAATATGTAATACTAGCTTCTGCTCGCGACTTTTTTCTCGTTGCTCGGCTGCTAAGGATCGTAGCATGATGTTATATAGCCTAAACCCTTCCTTGATAAATGGGCTGGAACTAAAAGAATATTCCAATTCGAACCAGTAGTTTTTGAGATTAGCGCGTTCAACCAAACAAACTCTTCAGCTTTATAATATTGTTGGATACTGTTTGGGGTTCGGTCGGGATGGCTCGTAATTCAAAGAAACTGCGTTGGACTATATTATTTAATTTATTTTATAAGACTTCCAGATTACATGACACAGGTTGACAAGGGAGAGACCGGATACCTTCGTCCCATAGATAATTAATATATTTATTTAATCATAGACTACAACATGCCCCTTTTTAAAAGAAGGCTGTCAGACTGACATTGACATAGACATTGACAACTATTTGACAAGTGACATAATATAAACTTAACCGTACTTTGCTAAACAAAGTTACGTTACACCAACAATAACAATTTACATTGAAAAATTATAGTCAATCGTATTAAAATCATTATAAATATAGTTATACAATAATATCTTATTATGAATTAGTGAGTGCATGTCAACATTACAATAAAAGTTACAATTTACAATTGAATTACAGTATGTCAATATTCTTGTGAAATTATCTTATGTTCTAAACATTAAACATTACAAATTAAGTCTTTGTGTTTTCTTTAACAATCTTCCCCTAGAACTATATTGTCTTTCAGCATTTACAGTTTCATCATTACATGGTAAAGGGGACTGTTCTCCACTACTTGGTATACTTAATTCACTTGGACTTTGAAGTAAGTTCTCAAAGTTTCTATATTGAGAAGACATTGGACTTTCGATATCAAAATCGTTATAATCATGTAGACTTTCAGGTGAAACTATTGTTTCATCGACATTAACAAATATAGGTGACTTTATTATGTTTTCTGACTGACTAGGTGACTTTATTATGTTATCTGACTGAATTTCAGACTGAGAATAATCATCAACATTTAGAGGTTTAAGTGACTTTGATTTTATTATATTTTGAGATTGTTTTTCAGACTGACCAGAGTGATTTGACTCTATTGATAAAAATGAATCTGAATCATAGCTCAGTTCTTGACTTTGACTTGACTCTGGACTTGGTTCATGATAAGTGGAGATGAATATATTACTATCATCCTCCTCTTCTAAAACTTTTGACTTATTTAGTTTATTATTTAGTTGACTAGTCTTAGGACTGACCTTAAAATTGACTTTTTTGTTATTATTTTGAGAAATATTTTTCTGACTTGACATTTGACTTTTTGACTTGTAATTAAAACGAATATGTTGACTATTCCTACGGTAAGTAGTATTATTACAATCTTTGACAATAAATGATCTTGGATATTTGGTTTTTGACACAATAGTACCTTCTGTCCATATAATATCTTTAGGATTTTTCTTAAAGTATATTTGGTCATTTATGTGAAAATCCGGATATTTTTTACTGTTTTTATCATGATAAGACTTAGTTTTTTGAATCTTTTCTTGTTTCTTTTTGTTATGTTCTGTATGCTTTACAATCTTGGGTTGTAAGTGACTAATTTTGTTAGGTAGTTGAGATCTTAATGTTCTAGACATTAAAAGCTGTGCTGGAGAGCTAAAATTTCCTCTTGGTGTATTTCTATATTGCAAAAGACCTAAATAAGGATCTGATCTGGACTCATCACTTTTCCTTAGTATATTTTTTATTATTTTTACTGAGACTTCTGCTAAGCCATTGGATCTTGGTAAGTATGGACTTGAGACAATGTGTTCAATGTCCCATTCTTGTAAAAATTTCCTAAACTCACTGGAGTTGTATGGCGGGCCTCCGTCTGAAACTAGTTGCATTGGAATGCCATGACGTGCAAATATAGATTTTAGGTGTGCAACGACATTAGATGTTCGACTGTCTTTATTTAAATTTGCAATTTCAATATAATTAGAATAGTAATCTACTACCAATAAATATTTTTTATCTTTATACTCAAATAAGTCTGTAGCTAATTTCTGCCAAGGAAACAAAGGTTGTTCGTGTGTTAACATTGGTTGTTTTGATTTATTTGCAGAATAAATTGAACATGTTTCGCACTGTCTAACTTTATTTTCAATATCCTGTTTAATATTTGGCCAATAGACTACGCCTCCTGCTAAGTTTTTCGTTTTTTCAATTCCTTGGTGACCTTCATGTAATATATTTAATATTTCTGTACGCATTGACTTAGGTATGATAACAGAATTGTTTTTGAAAATTATATCATTAATTACATGAATTTCCTCTTTTATGTTCCAGTAAGGTAATGTTAAATTATGACAATGTTCTTTACATTTAGGCCATCCATTTTTATAATATTCTATTAATTTTTGAGAAACTAAATCTTGTTTAGTTTGATTTGTAATTTTTTCAAGTTTTTCTGGAGAAATGGCTAAATTAGAGGTTAACAAGTTTATGTGAATATTAATATTTGCGTCTAAGTCTTCTAAACTGACTAATTCTTGGTTAATATTATCATCTTTGACTGGAGCACGAGATAATGTATCAGAAACATACATCTCTGAACCTTTTGTATAATACACACTAAGATCATAAGCTTGTAATGTGATCATCATACGTTGTAATCTTGTTGGTACTTCTGACAAAGGTTTTTTGAATAATGTGACTAGAGGTTGGTGATCTGTTTCAACTTGAATAGGTTTTCCATATAAATATTGGTGGAATTTTTTACAGCCAAATACTATTGCATAAAGTTCTTTTTCAATCTGTGCATAATTAATTTGACTTTTGTTTAATGACTTCGAAGCATAAGCTATCGGATTTTTGTCGTGTAGAATGACTGCACCTACAGCGTGTTGTGATGCATCGACTGACAATCTAATCGGTTTTTTCATGTCGTAATGGACTAAGACTGGAGATTGACATAACATTGACTTTAATTTTTTAAATTGTGTTTCATGTTGCTCTAACCATTGCCACTGATTATGTTTTTTGAGCAGTTCTCTTAGCAAAGAAGTTTTTTCTGCGAGATTTGGTATATATGAACCTAAATAATTGACCATTCCTAAAAATCTTTGAAGTTCTTTGACATTATTTGGACTTGGCATTTTTAAAATTGCTTTTACCTTTGACTGATCAGGTGATACACCTTCATTGTTGAAAATATGACCTACATAGCGAATTTCAGACATACCAAATTGACATTTGGATTTATTGAACTTCAAATTGACTTCAGACGCTCGCCTGAGTAACGATTAGAGGTGAGACAAAAATCACGTCACGACCAAAAAAACGTTGCTATCTCTCTTCTCAAATGATCACTGCGACTTGTCATGAAACAATATCGTGACAAAATCACTTAGGTCTGTCACATAGGTCTGTATGAGTGGAAATAATCACTCAGCTCTTTGTCACTATAGTCACCCCGTTCACTCATTTAACAAAAGTCACAACACGAATAGTAGTCACGACTTACGACGCGAAACGAAATTTGCCGAGAAAGAGCGGGATGCGAATGCGCTCTTTGACTGCGACAGCGACAGCGATTGATTCCTTGTTTCTGTTGCTTTCACACACGCATGGCTTCGGCATAGCTAGGTTTATAGACCTATTTACTGTCAGTTATAAAAGGCGTTTAAACAATTTGTTCATTTGAAAATAGCCAAGTTAAATTATACGAGTAATTAATAAGTTTTTTGTCGATATGCTGATATTATTACGCAAACGAAACATTTCTTTTGTATAATGTTACGTAAACTTTTTTTTACTGTAATTTTAAGGAAATTTTAGTTGTTACTCTAACTTATAATGAAATACCTAGTCCTAAGCCTGTAAAAACTGTGAAGGTTGTTTGGGATCAGCTATCGAATCTATATTCTGCAACAACGGTAGCGGTTACACGTGAGTGATTTTAGTAAAATCACACATGTGACAAAGTCACAGTGATATTTCACTGTGATTTTTTTGTAACTGGAACGACAATCACAGTGACTGGAAAATCACGCTTTTGACCATCTCTAGTAACGATTCTAGTCTTTCATTATGCTCTTCAATAGTAGAACCATAAACAAGTATATCATCTACAAATATAATTATACCTGGTAAATCTCCAAATAATTGTTGCATAGTCCTATGGAAAATTTCACCACTAGAGTTAATTCCATATGGCAGTCTTAGAAATTTGTATCGACCGTATGGACTGTTGAATGTACAGAGGTCACTACTTTCCTCGTCCAAACATATAGTCCAATAACCTGAGCTTGCATCCAATTTTGAAAAAATTGATGCACCTGCAACTTTAGACCTAAGATCATCGAATGTTGGGTACGGGTAATGAGGACGTTTTATAGCTGCGTTTAAGTTTCTAGGATCAAGACATATTCTCAATTTACCATTAGGTTTTTCAACTAAGACAATTGAGTTTACCCATTTAGTTGGCTTATCAACTTTTTCTATGACCTGTAATTTTTCCATATATTCTAATTCCTCTTTAAGACGTTTTTCTAATGAATAAGGTATTCTCCTGACTGGACAGACTTTAGGTGTAACACTACTATCAATATCTAGATGAGCTTTGTATGGTAGACAACCTAGACCCTCAAATGTTTTAGCATATTTAGAAACAATTTCTTGTACTGATCTTTGTTGAATTCCATATATTCTTTTCACAATACCCAATTTTTCACATGAATTCCATCCTAATATTGTTTTACATTCACACTCAACAACAACAAAATAAAGTTTTGCGGTTATTTCATTTTCAAATTTACAGTTAAGAATACATGTACCTAAATTTGGCACTAATTGTCCTGAAAAAGAAAAGATTTTATCATTTGTTCTTGAAATATTGATTTTTGAGTGGGAACTGGACATAATTTTATCTAACATTTTCTTACTAATGACATTTGTATCTGCACCTGTATCAATTTGACATGTAAGTTTGAAATCATTACAATAAACATTCATTTGCCAATTTTTTGTGGATTCAGAATTTTGAATTGAATTAATAACAAAATTATTAGAAAAATCTTTTGACATTGACTGTTCATAAGAAATATTACCAACCTTATGGTCTGATTTCCTGAAAAAGCAAAATTTGGCAAAGTGACCTTGTTTTTTACAATTATTGCAAATTATGTCCTGTGCTGGGCATTTGTATTTGTGAATTTGTCCACATCTAGTACAGTTCCTGTCTGATGATTTATTTCTGTTGATTGATTGATTTCTTCTCTGACTATTGTTTCTTCCATGACTATTTTTTCTTCCATGACTATTGTTTCTATGTACCATATTACTTCGATGGGTTGATCGACTTCTATTTTTATAGTTTTGTTTTTGCTCTTTGATCCCTTGAACAACTTCCTTTTTAATTTCTTGGTTGTTTAATTTATTTGATCTCTCTTGAGACAATTCTAAACTTTTTGCTATTTTCATCACCTTTACAACTGTAAGATTTTCTTCCTGTAAGAGTCTTTCTTTTATGTGTGTGCTAATCATGCCTATTACGAGCATATCCTTGATCAATTCTTCTTTTAGATTACCAAATTCACATGTGGTAGCTAGGTTATTCAATGTGGTCAAGTATTCATCCAAAGATTCATCAGTTTTTTGGTTTCTTGTGAAAAAATTATACCGTTCTACCGTTACATTTATGTGAGGACTGAATTTCTCGTCAAATTTCTTTAGGATGTCGTCTAACTTTGTTGTATTTCTATCTATATTAAAACTATTAAAAATTTCTATTCCGTCATCACCAATTGCATTTAGGAAAATTGCTCTCTTTTTCGAATCCGTTACTTTAATTAAATCATTCGCTTCACTGAAAATTTCAAATCTAAGTCTCCATTTTTTCCATTTTTCTGCCGCATTGTCGCCATTTTGTATGAGAAGCGGTTTCAATTGTACAAGGAACGCTTTGTCCGCCATGTTGATGACTTGGGTGACTTGTAGTAAAAATTTTTACTTACGATTTGCTTGACTTTTACCTTTTCCTTTTAATTTTCTTTAGACACAACTTCTGACACCATGTTTGGGGTTCGGTCGGGATGGCTCGTAATTCAAAGAAACTGCGTTGGACTATATTATTTAATTTATTTTATAAGACTTCCAGATTACATGACACAGGTTGACAAGGGAGAGACCGGATACCTTCGTCCCATAGATAATTAATATATTTATTTAATCATAGACTACAACAGATACTACTACCCGGCCCAGAAACATGGAGGGGGTAAACGTTATAAAACTACCGCAGGCGATAGGACGCGCTCTCTTTCTCATTTGGACCCGGTTGCGTGCGGAAGCGCTACCCGTCTGCTGTCCGGTGTAATCTGCTATCTTGGTAATCTCGTTGATTTTATTGTTGATGTAGTGATGACATTGTTCCTCTGATTGTAATATTGCCAAATGTGTTAATTAATTTTAGTAAACTCATGTGATTCGTTTTTAGGTTAATAAATCTTTATTTTTTTTAATTGTGATTTTACTTCTGTTCCAAGATCAGAAGTGGGATTCGCAATCCAACCCCAATTTGGGCCCACTAACTAGCTTGAATTTCATAACAGAGGAACTTTGTCGTGACCTACCCACGTGTGTGACTTTTGTTTTTGCTTTATTTTATTTTTTGTGTTTTGTGAACATATAACTTGTTTTGACGTGTGAATATGCCTAACACGCATAGTTCACGGAGTAGATCACGTAGCAGATCGTACCGACGGCATCGTAGGCACGATCGGTCGCGAGATAGCTCACGAAAATCACGAAATAAGTCACGTAACCGTCGCGAACGGACTCCCTCCAGTGTACGATCGAACGGGATTCCACCGCTTACGTCGTATATTAGCCATACACCGCGGTCTACCCCTACTGAATCGCGAACGCTAGATACAATCTTATCCCGACTAGAAACGATCGAAAATAAAATCACGTCTACCTCCACTCCGCAACCGGAATCAACGGCACCGTCCGCGGCTCAAGTTATAGTAGATGCGATTCACTCCATAAACCCAGGACGTTCGCATTATTTTATTTCAAACTTTGACCCGTCTATCCATGACGTGGACTCTTGGTGCGATGAAGTGGATCGCGCACTAATAGCCAATCGCTGGGGGGACCAAGAATTCCTGTCACGCGTAGCCGGATGTCTAAAGGGCGACGCGAAAACGTGGTTGAATGAATGGGTAACCTCTGATAGATCGTGGAGTATTTCAAACGCGAATTTAAACCACTTTGCCCTCGAAAATTAGATTATGCGACGATACTTTTTGAGACAATGAATACGACATCTAACGGTTTCACGTCATACGCCGAGTACGCGAGGCGTACGCTGCTTCGCTTGCGCATTATCAAAGGCGTTAGTGAGGAATTAATGACACAAATAGTGATCCGCGGCATAGACGATGTACAAGTGCGGGCAGCGGCGGCAAATGCAGAACTCTCTCCAGAAAATCTGGTGTCTTTTCTGTCCATATATGCGAAACCAGATCAAATAAAGGGTGGCTCAACTAAATCTACTGCATACCCTCCATCACGAAAACGCGACGCAGGACACGCAGACTCGAATAAACGTAAGACCTGTTTTAACTGTAAGAGCCAAGGTCACTTATCTCACAACTGCCCAAAAAAGTCTAAGGCTTCCGAGCCAGTGTCCAAAGCACGACCCAATGCTCCGACCTGCACGTTCTGTAAAAAGATAGGGCACACGGAGGACGTTTGTTTTGCTAAAGAAAGATCGTCTGGACCACAGGGTCAGCAGAACAAGCGTAACGTAAATTTTTGTCAGGATCCTGCGGAAAAAACAGCGACATAACCACCGCCGTAGTACAGGGTATACCGGTCGATGTCTTAATAGACAGTGGCGCGCTCAATGTCTCCCTCATATCGTCAGACGTTATAAAACATTTGGCCTGCACTATACAACCTACTAAGTGTGTGTTGAAGGGTATAAGTAACCACGAAATTGTGTCCACATCCTACGTAACCCTTACGGTTGAGTTCGCTAATATTACACTAGAGGCCGATTTCGTTGTAGTCCCAGCCTCATTTATGAGCACACCCCTGATAATTGGAACTGACATATTAAATAGAGATGGCATAATGTACACTAGAACCAAAGACCATCAGTATCTGACACGCGCGCCTGACAGTCAAAATACCTCTCACGTGTATACGGTCTCTAAAGAAACTAGCATGCCTATAGTCACACCTCTACAGGGTGCAGAGCGAGAATCCTTGGGGAGGGTAATTGATGATTTTGCCGATTTTTTTATAACTGGCACGGCGACGACTACTGTTACTACGGGCGAAATGCATATCCACGTAACCAGCGACGTGCCCATTACGTACCGCCCTTATAAACTTTCGATTGCTGAGAAAATTAGAGTCCGCGAAATCATCAATGATCTTCTTCAAAAAGGCATTATTCGAGAATCCGAATCCGAATATTCTAGTCCTATAATTTTAGTGAAGAAAAAGGACGGATCGGACCGGCTTTGTGTTGATTTCCGCGCTTTGAATAGGGTGACTGTTAAAGAGCGATATCCGCTTCCGTTAATAGATGATCATATCGATCGTTTAGGTGATAAGAACATAACGAGATACACATCACTTGATATGGCCTCTGGCTTTCACCAGATAAAAATTAGTGATGAGTCAGTCCATCGCACCGCATTTGTCACACCGGAGGGGCATTATGAGTACCTAAAAATGCCATACGGTCTGACAAACTCGCCCATTGTGTATCAACGTATCATCAACAAAACGCTGCGCAAATTCATCGACGCGGGACAAGTCCTGGTATATATCGATGATGTACTGTTGATGAGCGCCACAGTGGACGAAGGTGTCGACCTCTTGCGACAAGTGCTTACGACTTTGACCAAGGCAGGATTCTCGATAAACGTACGTAAATGCGTGTTCCTCACCACCGAGGTTGAATACCTTGGCCGAATAATCAGTCAAGGTCAGGTTAGGCCGAGCCCTCACAAGATCCAAGCATTAGTAGACTCACCTGCCCCGGAAAACGTCAAACAAGTTAGGCAGTTCCTAGGACTGGCCGGGTACTTTCGGAAGTACATTGAGGGCTATGCAACGAATACGTTCCCAATCTCACAATTAACCAAAAAAGGTGTTCAGTTCAAGTGGGGTTCTGAACAGGAAAAAGTGCGTCAGGAAATTATTTCAATTTTGACCAATGAGCCGGTGTTAGCTATTTTTGACCCGAGCCTACCCACAGAGGTTCATACTGATGCAAGCAGCATCGGTTATGGCGCCATTCTTTTGCAAACGCACCCGCAAGGTAGCAAAAGAGTTGTGGCTTACTTCAGCCGGACTACTCAAGGTGCAGAGAGTAGATACCACTCTTATGAGTTAGAGACGCTGGCGGTCGTGAGAGCGTTGCAGAATTTCCGACACTATCTAATTGGAATACAGTTCAAACTAATTACAGACTGCAATGCTCTCAAGTCCACCGAGAGTAAAAAGGATCTACTGCCAAGAGTTGCCCGCTGGTGGATGTACCTACAAGATTTTACCTTTGATATGGAGTACCGAAAAGGGGCAATGATGTCACACGCTGATTATTTGAGCAGAAACCCCCCTCGTAAAGTACTTCATATCAGTCAACCTCGCAATTGGGCTCAGATAGCACAAGCTGCGGACGCGGAGACACGGGAACTTCTCCAAAAACTTAGAGAAGGCAATCTAGATCCTAATCGCTATGTTGAGAAAAATGACCTGCTCTACTATAGGTACACCCCAATAGGCGAGCAACCACGGTTTCTTTGCTTTGTCCCCCGAGGTTTCAGACTTAGTCTGCTGCGAGTATTCCATGACGAACACAATCACATTGGCTATGACAAGACCTTGGATCTAATCCTAAAGCATTTTTGGTTTCCAGGCCTCAGGCAATTCGCTAAAAAATACCTCGATCATTGTTTGATCTGTATTTCTAAGAAACGTGTGCCTAGGGCTCCACAACAAATTATAACTTCATGGGAAAAACCCGATCAACCTTTTTCTGTAGTACACTCGGATGTCCTAGGTCCACTTCCCGAGTCAAATGGCTTCAAGTTTGTTCTTCTCATCGTGGATGCGTTTACTAAGTACACGCTCCTTTACCCCATTTATAGGCAGGACGTAGAAGAACTCTTAAGAGTGTTCACAAACGCAGTATCACTTTTTGGTGTGCCAAAAATGATTGTGACAGATAGAGGCAGAATGTATCAGTCCACTAGGTTCTTAGATTTTGTTAAAGATATGGGATCGGTGATACATTTGGTTACTCCAGAGATGCACCAATCAAACGGCCAGGTCGAGAGGTACGCTCGAACCGTTCTGAACCTTCTTCGAATCGAGACCAATCACAAAGGGACAGCCTGGTCTGAAACGCTGTGGAGACTCCAGCTGACCCTCAACGTGACCAAGCAGAAGACGACTCAAGCATCGCCTTTAAATCTACTGGTGGGCACCGATGCAGCGACCCCCGTCATCAGGTCACTGGTCCGTGATGTCGCTTTGGAAGGTGCACAGCCGAACCGTGAAGCACAAAGAGAGTTACGCCGAGCCCGTGCAACTGACTTACTGAAACGAAACCAGTCTCGACAGGACCATTATGTAAATCGAAACCGACATACACCAAAAATGTTTAATGTAAATGATTTGGTTTTCGTAATTAAGTTTTCACAGGCAACTGGAAAGATGGACCATGGGATGCGAGGGCCGTACAGGGTCATACGCGCACTGCCAAGTGGACGATATGAGCTTCGCTTATTGACCGGCTCCTATGGCAAGACGACACAAGCTGCTGCTCAGTACATGGTGCTCTGGAAAGGGGAGTGGTGTCCTGAGACTTGCGCTGCATTCTTTGAGCGTGAGTATGTTTGTGTACTATGGCGAGTCTACATTGCCATAGAGTGTGATGCAGATCTTAGGCTGAGACAGTAGACGGACTGCGAGACGTCTACGTCAGGTAAACTGCGAGCTACCTGACCGGTCTCAAAAAGTGTGGCCTTGCCACCCACGTGTAACGGGTGTCGTTCCCGTATAACGTGTGTTTTGTCGTGTAGAGGACGGACTGCGAGACGTTCCTTTCGGTGATTTGGTAATCGCCCTACACGATGGGTCATGTAGAGGACGGACTGCGAGACGCTCCTCTTGGCGATAAATGCCCTACATGACAGCGACTTGTGTGATGTATGACTGTCGGCGACAGGAGTTTTGATATTTTGGTGTGACGAATGAAACTCTATGGAGTACTAAGATAACGTCTTGGTACCTCATAGACTACTTAGCTAGTTAATTTATGTGTCTGATGAATGAAAGAAAAGGCCACGAAAGATGAATTGAGTGTAAGCTGAAGAATAGGCAAATGTGTGTGATCTCCGAGAGAGGTTAATCTTCCTTGTTGGTTTCACAGCAGACGACCTGACTGAAGACACCACTTCTGCCCAACACGGTACGGAGCCAGTCGCTGGGCCTTCCCGTACAGCTAATGAGACCCATGGAGCAGCAATGCAGAGCTTGCCGGACCTTTCTGATGCCGTCGAGGACGACGCATGATCAGGATGGTCGTGTTGGATACTACTACCCGGCCCAGAAACATGGAGGGGGTAAACGTTATAAAACTACCGCAGGCGATAGGACGCGCTCTCTTTCTCATTTGGACCCGGTTGCGTGCGGAAGCGCTACCCGTCTGCTGTCCGGTGTAATCTGTTATCTTGGTAATCTCGTTGATTTTATTGTTGATGTAGTGATGACATTGTTCCTCTGATTGTAATATTGCCAAATGTGTTAATTAATTTTAGTAAACTCATGTGATTCGTTTTTAGGTTAATAAATCTTTATTTTTTTTAATTGTGATTTTACTTCTGTCCCAAGAATATTATAATATATCTATGTTCTTATAGATAACTTTAACTAATAAGTACTTCGTAAAAAAGATCATGAATAAAGTTGAAATCTGATTTTTCTGTAAAAACATTTCACTAAACAATGTATGCGAAATCAAGTTTTAAAGATTAAGATAAAAACATTCAGAACCTATATTTGCTAGCATAGTATTCAATGGCCAGTAGATATTTTAACAAATTATTGCATGGTTGTAAACATTTTATTATAAGAAATATAAAAAAAAATATGTAAGAAAATTGTACTTTAAGACTTTTTTATTTTTATAAAAAATTTGAAATTTCAAAAGTAAATACTTTTTTTGGATCTGTTGTTCATAATTTATAGTCACCCTACATTGCTTCTTGCTGACAATAAAGCTAAACGTTGAAAGCCGCTTTGTAGAATGTATTGGCACCACGACCCAGCTGAATGAAAGGTAGGTAACCTAGCCGCATTTCAAAACAGCGACATTTTTCAATCGGGCGCGCCTATTTATAATACGGCGTGCTGTACAATATGGCTGCAAAATAAACACAATCTTCAGTAAATAGAACGCATGACAGATTGACAGCACACGGCACACCGCGCAAGCGAACCGTTTTCCAACGCTCCATTGTAATGTAATGTTTGAATGATTTATTATAGTTTTTATAGACGTCATAATTGTAAATTGATGTATAATAAATCACTGGGGCACTATTCTACTGATTAGGAATAATTTGACCACAATAATATTAAAAAGTACTTAATTTAAAATGTCAAAATATCTTTAATTTTATTTTCATTAATTACAAGCAAAAAGCCAACGTCACGTGGTATCCTCAGGCGGTCACCCATCCAAGTACTGCCCACGCCCGATGTTGCTTAACTTCGGTGATCGGACTAGAACCGGTGTATTCAACGTAGTATGGACGTTAGCGATAGTGAAAAAAAAAAAAAGATTGTGTAATGTCATAGATTTCAATTGTTTACTGTTATACAGGGTTATTTGTAAAACACCGGTAACCTCTCAGGACTACGTTACTAACATCATAATCAACAACTTTTGTTCTATGACTTTTAAAAATTCATCATATTTTAATTCATCAGATTTACATACAAAAATAAAAATATTTAAATTCAACGCTCTAAATGTTACGAAGTCTATGCGAAGCAAAAGAAAGCGATAGGTAGTACCGACAATAGCGAGGGGAGCGGGGGAGGGGGCGGCGGGGGCGCTTGAACTTGACCTATTTACGGGCGGCCTTCAGTCATTCGTTTGCTTTGATGCGCTTGCGTCGCGTCATTACGGGTCCTTGTAGTTAAATTCGGCAGTGCAGACGTATACGTAATTATCTTTACATGATGGCGTATCAATATTCCAATGTCGAGTACACGGAAATGGTGCGAATGCTAGCTAGGTGTGATGACAATGTTTCGGAAGCGTGTCGCCAATACGCCATACGATTCCCAAACGTACGTATACAAAATACTTTTATCAAGTGCTATACCGTTGTAACTTTACAGAAAATGTGAGATGTCATTGTTAGTTTGTTTTCATTACGGTGTTTAGTGCATAGGTACCGTGAAATATCAAGGTTATTTCCATGTCAAATGTTCGATTATAGGTATAATTTGGCTTTTGCGTAAAAAGGCGGGAACCGTAGCGTAGCGAGTTACTAACCCAAAAGTATTACTACGAGGACAGTGTGCGGCAATGTATGTAGGTACAGCAAAATACAGAGTTGAAATGTGTTACATAGGACAACGAAATATTTAAGGTTTGTTTTTGGTAAATGTATTATGTTTTGTAAAAAGTCGTAGAACAAAAGTTGTTGTTTATGATGTTAGTAATATAGTCCTGAGAGGTTACCGGTGTTTTACAAATAACCCTGTATACAGTATGTATCTACTAAATAGGTTTTTATATTTGTAAGTTTCTTTGATGAGCATGTTGCTAGCTAACCATTTACTGAGTAGGAATGTCATGTTTTACCTAAAAAATATTATATGCACTAATGTAGTTTTGATAAATTATAATAATCCATTGAGAAACAGTTTTATTTAATTGCACAATTATCAAATGTATTTGAAACGTTGTTACAGAAAAATCAAATTGCAAATTTTATTAATTAACTTTTTTATTAGTTAAAGTTATATTACATATGCTTAGGTACAGCAATAGGTTGTTGTTTTCTATGAAATCTGACTTGTCTACTGATTGTAGACCGACAAATTATGAGATCAGCACCCTAATTGCGTAACACACGATTAATCATAATCTGATTCATTTTGACAGTTCAACAATATTCATTGCGTTATTTTACGTTGCTGAGCAGACACATTTTTCGAACATATGAAGCAATGGTTTAACAATCCGTTTCAAAACGAAACAGATTATGATTAATCGTGAGTTACGCAATTAGGGTGCAGGGTGACGATGACAGTACATATCATAAACAATTTTTTTATCACACGAAATAACACATAATAATTCAAAATTTTAGCCCATGGTAGTCCTTAGGAGTTACACAGGCTTAAATGTATCCTATTCTATAAAACTTGACAAAGCAAATAATAAGGTGAAGCCCCGATGTAACTCCTAACAATTAGAAAATGTAAGGCTCAAGGCAGACCAAAAGGAGGAATTTGCACTTGATTTTATTGCGCATACAGTCTATTTTTCAATGACACCACAAAATCCTGTACCCTGCGCGGAGGTTAAAAATTGTATATTTAATTCATGGTTTTTTCTTATCCGAAATATATTTTGAGTTGAAAAAATAAGAATTAACTAAATAGTCTGTTTAGGATAAAATAGTTATAAAAATCACAAAAAAAACTTGAATTGAAAAAAATAAGAATTAACTAAATAGTCTGTTTAGGATAAAATAGTTATAAAAATCACAAAAAGCCAACGTCACGTGGTGTTCCCAGGCGGTCACCCATCCAAGTACTGACCACGCCCGATGTTGCTTAACTTCGGTGATCGGACGAGAACCGGTGTATTCAACGTAGTATGGACGTTGGCAACTGCTTACACTAATTTTACCTTCAATAACATAAAAATCTATGACATTCTATTGTATTCAGAGGGGCACGTATTATGTAAATCAACCTATTGTATGTGTGAATATATTTTCTTTATCTAATCGTCAGCGTATTTTTTAATCGCTGTACATAAGTTTTCCCCTGAAAGCTAATACGGGATTTTGGTTTAATAGGTATTAATTCCATAACGTTATTTGATTTAAATTAGTTTTACTTCTTACATTAAGTAAAAAGTGACAGCATTTTTGGAGCATTCGAAAGAAGGTTTGTTTGCGCGGTGTTTCCAACTGCGGAATCTTGGAGAACATCAGAACTGATAAATTAAAAGGTTGACATAAATTGGTACTATTATCACAAAATCAAAATTTAAGAGACTTGATGAGTTTTTATTTCCAAAAAGCCAACGTCACGTGGTGTTCCCAGGCGGTCACCCATCCAAGTACTGACCACGCCCGATGTTGCTTAACTTCGGTGATCGGACGAGAACCGGTGTATTCAACGTAGTATGGACGTTGGCGAATATTGCAACTAATTTTTGTTTTGCTATTTAATAATATGTGACGTTATTTTACTAAAATAGCGAAGCATTCTGGATCGTTTGATTGAAATAGTTCGCTTTCGTGTCGTGTAGTGCTCGATCGAGGAAGTTGATGCATTGTAATATTGTCACCAGTTATTAGGAGTCCCAGTTAACAGAAAGTTAACAGAATCATCAAACATTTTAAATTACCTACACATGTATTGTGCAGTAGAAGGAATCGACGCATCATTCACAGATCAAGTGCAAATTGCTATGAATGTCCGGATAGATTCCCATTAGAATGGCGACCATTTCTGAAGCAAACGAATAAATAAGGATACAGAGATTTTCTTCCCCACTTCAACTTCCTCAACGATATTGGGTCCAGCTGTAGGTAATTTATTACCACTCGGGTGTTTCTGAGACATCTCAGTATGTCGTCATTTCATTAAAATAACAATGACTTCCAAAAACACCGTTCTAGAAGCACCAAAAAGGCTTCAGAACTTTACTTCAATACATTTATCTCCGTGTTACGTTTCTTCCTAACATGCTCAATGGTGACACCAATTAACTTCTATAACTGAACGGGCACCACGCCGCAATATCTTTATCAGTTGGTTACGTAATTTGTCGTGGAACAACAACGAAAATTCGTAAAAAATATCTATATTTTCTGTTCACTGAGAATCTTCTCGCTTCAAATTCGGCCAAAACTCGATAAGAAAAAAAAAATGGATAAAACTAAAAATTTGCGGTTTTCGGACAATTTCCTTTACTTGTGTTGTAAAACTTTGCTTCTTGGCTTTTATGATTCTAAGGCAATTGGAAGTATCCTACATGAAGGTTTTGATTTTTTTGCGATAGTCCTTGTCCGTAGGGTCTACGGTCTCTTGGAGCCCAATGAAATTCGGCCATATATTCGACATACTCGCAAATAATTCAGAACCTATTGGGTAAGTTTCCCGTTGACCTAGAATCATGAAATTTGGCAAGAAGCGAGGTCCCTCAGCACAAGTAAAGGAAAAAGTTCGAAGAGGAAAGAAGATGGCAGGACGAACTTGACGCCTAGACAGGATTTGTCTACACTAGCTCAAGACTGAAAATAACTGATGACTTTAAATAAATGTCAAAAATGAACATGTTAGCTCAGTGTTCGTGATCGATTCTAGTAGTCTCAACTGGTATGAAAACACAATATCAGTAGCGAGCTCGAGTAAGTGGTATTCGTTTTATAAAACTTAAGGTATAGGAGATATTTTTGAAACTTACGATAATTAAATGTAAGGTACCTAGTATTATAAAAACAGTGCAACATGCAAAAAGCCCAGTCCGTGATGGCCGGCCTTAATGTTTCTAACTGCGGAATGTTGGGGAACTATCACAACTAAAAATAAATTAAAATGTTGAAATTAAATATTATAATTATAACGAATTTAAGAAAATGTTTTGATGTATGAAGTTTTGATGAATTTTGTTTCTCTAACTGCAAAAAGCCAACGTCACGTGGTGTTCCCAGGCGGTCACCCATCCAAGTACTGACCACGCCCGATGTTGCTTAACTTCGGTGATCGGACGAGAACCGGTGTATTCAACGTAGTATGGACGTTGGCGAATGCCTTGCTCAAATACTCGAACCATATCAGCATCCATGATGACATCATTGTCACTAAGTACTAACCTGTTATTTTCAGGCAAGGACCGGCAAGTTTTTCTGTTCGCCTCGTAAATCCACCTCTCGTGAATCGCGACTAAAGGTTTCACGTTTACATTGGCAAGAATATCCTCTTCCACTGAATTCCTCTTCTTATACTTGAGGACGTTTCGATCTTGGTTGTTTGACTTCAGAGAACAACAACTTATGCGATCTCTCACTTCATCACACTCCGGCGAGAAGAAATCTTGAGGTGAATTTATTCTGTAGGATAGAAACACAAATCATAATTATTATAAATAACATAATGATTTTGACATTTTTGATATTGATTGTCGCTCAGTTGAGATTGCTGTTTAAAAAACAATCTTAATATAATACCTTGTAGAAGGAATGTCAATTAACGCCATCTATCGTTACTAGAATAAAACACAAGAGAATGCGACGTCACAGTTCTGTCGCTGGTTCTACATTCAGCCGTAAGTGGCGCTTAATACTGAGTAATAAAATCTTTACTCAATGCTCTAGTAATGCAAGCTCCTTGTATATTCTGCAGGCTCTGCAGCCCTAGTACTCTCAACTCCGGATCGAAGTCGTCGGTCGCTGCCGAGTCGAGCGGTGAACCCGGGAGGTGGAAATTCGCAACACTAGGCATACTGCTTAATAAAATTACATACATATTCATTTACAATAATTGAAGAACACGTTTACATGTATCAATTTTGAACAAATTAAAAAAAAAATGCAAATAACAGCGACGGTAATTGTTTATTTAGCTTCCTGTTTGGGCTGTTGGAAGTAGGTAACTTTTGCGCAAGATATTTTTCACACGAATGAATATTTATTCGATATTTGAATACGGATAGGTAGTTTAAAAAAAAATGTAAATCACATCTTTATTATATTAATACTTACTTGAAGTGAGTGAGTACCGCCTTCTACGAAAATTACGCAAACGGAGGAGTATGAAGCAGAGTTAACATTTTTATGGAAGAGTGCAGATAGCTAATATATTATTTTTATATATTAATGCATTGGAAATACATTAAGTTTTACATGAATTCCGGTCGAATTTCGACCACTAGACCACTAGTTATTACTATTATACAGGGTACTAAGTGCTTTAATGTAAGGGTGACGTCAGTATAAAGGAAACTAAGCACTCAAAGGCTTGGATACTGTGTGTTAACTCTGACCTAGTATTCGCCAACGTCCATACTACGTTGAATACACCGGTTCTCGTCCGATCACCGAAGTTAAGCAACATCGGGCGTGGTCAGTACTTGGATGGGTGACCGCCTGGGAACACCACGTGACGTTGGCTTTTTGCGTTTTACTGGCTTACATTCGAACTTTCAGATTTTTAAAAATAGGTTGAGCAAAATCATTTCGAGGTCAGTGTTGTAAAAGAAAATTATTATTATATTATTTTCTCATTTTTAGCCTGAGATATTTTCTTTTACATTTTTTAAAGTACTTTAAAATAGTACTAACTTTACATATTTTGAAGTATTTTAAAATAGTACTACTAAACGAATAAAAACAAAAAGCCAACGTCACGCGGTGTTCCCAGGCGGTCACCCATCCAAGTACTGACCGCGCCCGATGTTGCTTAAACTTCGGTGATCGGACGAGAACCGGTGTTTTCAACATGGTATGGACGTTGACGATTGCAAGGTTGAATTAGCAGACTACTATCTTATTGTAACGAGTGACGTCATATACCTAATGAATCAGTGAATTTCATGGAAAGGGTCTTTTATTACGAGATGTCATCGTAATAACTAATTTTGAAGCTACAAGTAGCAGAGTTGTGTTGGCATCGATAAACAAATCAAACAACAACATTCGATATTTTTTTAGTACGAGTATCATCGACCCAACATCGATAAAAGGCGCGTTTATTATTACGCTTGTATTGTGAAAGCGGTAAGCAAGCAGTGGTGAATAAAGGATGATTTCCACCAAATGGCTCGCATCGCATCGGCTAGGAAAGGATACTAACGGATGCGGCGACAGCCGATCGCCTCCGGCAGGATGTCGACGTATACGATCGGCTCCGTAACTTCGCTTGCGAACGTATCCGGTTCTGCGCCTGGTCGAAATGTTTCATTTCTAGCGTATTGACGTGTTCTTATTTTTGAAAATGGTTGAAGTTGATCCGATCGGATACGACGACAGGCAAACGGAGACGATTGCGCTTCGCAGCATAGATACTTTCGGCTACGATCGCGAGTCGCGGATTGCGCGCGGTCAAGCTGCACACCGCGGTCAACGTCAGACAGACAGACAGACAGAGAGAATATAGACTTTAACTACTGTGTACACGTTTTAATATCGTTTAAAGATTGTAAAATCCGTTCCGATTCGACGCGAGCCATTTGCTGGAAATCATCCGTAAATGCACGGAATTCTCGCCAGTTTGTTAAAAGTTTTAAATCTTATGGCAACAGAGGGCAAGTCGCTTACTATCAATATGAAGAAGGCACAAATCCTGAATCTAGCCTGCTACTGAGAAAATTCTTAGTAAGTATAGTAGTATAATGGATACGGATTAAGATTTTTTTTTAAAGTTGTTGTGTACTTCCGCAATCCAATAAAGGTGTCTCGAATTACAGTGTCGATACTTTCTGGGGAACCGTTGACTGGAATTGTGGGTTGTTGGTAAAAAATATTTGTAGTGTTGTCACACGATTGGCGTAGTGGGTGTTTCGGGAGATGGGTCGTTCATGGTTTTACGTTCTAGAAGCAAAATGATAATGTTATATACAGTCCTTCAAATTATGAACACCATCACTAACATAAGGTAGAAATTGCAATGCCGTTTGCATTGCAATTTCTACTGAATGAATGAGTGAATATTACACATAATATAACTAATTGCATGTAGTTTTTTTGTGTTTCTCTGGGTATCGCAAAACTTTTCAATACTAGCGATACATTCGTTGATACACATGATTGGCTAAAAAATAAATAGATAAACTTTATACATTAGATATGAACCTAGTATTACTACTTACTGGCTGGTCACATAAATAAGAACGCTGAACAGTTTATTTTTTTATTTCAAATTTAAATAGAGAACACTGTGGCTCTGTGGTCGTACGTCACTATTCGTGTAATTTTGGCGCTATTTAATGCTGTAAGTCATAAAGCTGATTCACATGAGTAACCAAACGGAACAGAGGCAAAGCTTCTTAAGAACGTGCAAAATTGTTACCTATTTTGGTAGGGTTGTCACAATAGGTGAAGACAAATTGAACAAAACATTTGTTAAATAGTTTTATTGTTCAGTATGATAGAATACTTTACAAATTACTTACTCTAATATTTTTTTTAATAATAATTTATTGTTTCTTATAATGATGCGGTAAATTCTGAATCTAACATAAAGTTTTTGTCCCCGGTCCCGGTTGTCATTCGTAGATGTTTGACAGTCGTTACAGGACGCCAGAAGTCTGACCATCAGTCTATCCAAGAGTATCGTGTTGTGAGGAGACAATCCTGGCTGCAGCATCAGGTTATATCTATCATATTATTGCATTGTCACTTAAGTTACGGTACACAAAATTTCAGCTCAATCAGACATCGAGAAGTGGTTCATATCGTACTCGCAATATTTGAACTTAACACACATACCTACTACATACCAACCAGGCGCGGTCCGGGGGGGTCCTTTGGGTCATGACGCCGCCCAAAGCCGTGAACGTAAACCTTAAAATAGTAATTTTTCGAAAATATAATACACTTTCTTATTAATATGTAGGTGACCCCCCCCCCAGTCTTTGGCTGCGACCGCGCCTGATACCTACCCACCCATACATACCTACAAATGTTTAGTAAACACACCGTGTAGTACCCTCTTCTTATTAAAAAAGGATCATACAATAATAAAAAGCTACTTACTAGAAAAAGTAATAATCTAATATTTACTTACCTATTGTACTCCTTGGGATAATTAAAGTATGATATATTTTTATTTTTCTAGTATTATTTATACATTAAACAACCATGATTAATAATAGAATACCACGTTTTTACATTAACCGGTGTAGGCCGGACGATGACTTTTGACGTTAAGTAGCCGTCAACTCCCGCGCCGATATCTGACAGCTGACCTTACTCTTATAAAAGGTCCACTCAAGTTTTTATAATATTCAAACTTGCAACTAATAAAACAAACAACGTGCGTCGCACCAACCCTGAGATTGTCAGCTGGCTGTGCCAGCGTAAACCGGTGTTTTCCAGTCTGGCCGAGTACGCGACAAGCGGCCAGTGATCACGCAAACATGCCCCGCGTGCTTGTAATAGTGCAACCGATTCGGGCGATTGTATGAAGCTTTGTCTCTGTTCCGTTTGGTTACTCATGTGGCTGATTGCTTCATATGAAAACAATGGCGAAAAATAAAACTTACGATAAATCTACATGGGAATTAATAATAAAACTTTCCGAGAAGAATTGGTCGTAATAAAAGATAGCCCACCATCTGAATTGCTCAAAAAATATGGTTTTCCATGCTGTGAAGCATTTTGCCACGTATCAAACTACTTCAAATGTTCCGCGTGGACCTAAATAGAGAAAGTCATCTCGTCGAGCTTTTAAAGGGTCTAATGAGCTGAGAAAATAATATTTTGGTGAAAACAAGCCTTCAGCAATCTCTGCACGCACTATTCAAAGGCGTTTGATAGAAGAAAAGGTGCACGGAAGGATCGCAAGGAAGGTGCCCATGTTGAAAAGGAGCCATAGGCAAGCCCGGGTTGCAATTGCAAGAAGGTGTGAAAACTGGACAGTTAGACATGGAAAAATATTATATTATTTTTTTCTGACGAGACAAAAATAAACAGGGTATGTTCTGATAGAAAACGACATGTACGACGCCCTCCGAATAAAGCTTTCGACCCTAAGTACACAAAACAGACATTAAAGCATGGTGGGGGAAATGTGAAAATTTGGGGGTGCTTTCTGGACATGGTGTTGGACCTGAAGCGAATAGAAGAAAACATGGATCAATTCCAATACAAAAATATACTGGGACAAACAACGTTACCTTATGCTGAAGACGTGCTTCCGGTTATTTGGACATTCCAGCACGACAATGATCCAAAGCATACTGCACGCACCGCGAAGGAATTTCTCACATCGCAATCAGTTTCTGTCTTCGATTGTCCAGCTAACAGCCCAAATCTAAATCCAATAGAGCATGTTTGTTGCGAAATCAAGAAAAAGGTTTCAAATCGACAGTTTGGCAATTTAAGAGAGCACGTTTTCTAAGAAGAATGGAACGCTATCTCTCTTGCTAAATGTCAAAAATTTATAGAATCAATGACATGCTACTAATTTTAGTTTATTTGTAGTAGTGTATTACATTGCTTTTTTCTTTACGCACTTCACATTAATGTGTTTTATTTAATCAAAGGAGAAACCCGTTTCTGGGCCCAAACGTTACACGAATCAGATATGTACCAAAAAATTCGTCTATTTTTCTTAAATAACCCATTTAAATCTTAGCCTCATTAGCAATGGCCAAGTGTAGAAAAAATGTTGTATTCTGTTTTTTTAGCTCTAATCGACCTTTGTAAATCATTGTATCACTTATTTCAATAAACGTCACTAACTTCACAAACGCTAGCATTGTCTCAATAGAGCGTACCCTAAAAATAAGATCGATTTAGCGGAAATCGATACTGGGTAAAATAATTAATAATACTCCACTGTTTTAGTGTAATTGTTCTTTAGGTATTAAAATCAATGTTAAATAAAAATATCAGGAATCTAATTGATTTTTAACGTAAGCATCATTAAGAAATCATTAAAAGAAATAAATAATCGATAAAATCGATTACACTACGGATTACACTAGTAAACGGTAAATGTCAATGTCGGTCAATTGTCATGATTGTAATGTCATGTCATACACTTCGTATTTTTGTGCAAGTGAATGATTTTTCCTTTATTTCTTAGGATTTATTATTTCATTAGACCTCTGCTCGAATACTGGACTCCGTAATTGATTGCCTTTTGACTAACCCTCGCTTGAACATTGGACACTGGAACCTGCCACTTTTGCTGGAAAACCGGATCTGTATATTGCTCTTTGACGACTGGTTAATAACGATATCATGACCATGAGTGTGTATTAATTTCGGAATAGCAACGGACCGCTGCAATACAATAGGAAAGCGAAGATCGGAAAATGAAATGATTCTTATAAGGGTAAAGCAATGGGTCGCAACCCAAACGGTTAGTTTCCGATATTTCTATAACGCAACATTTTTGTACTATGTAATTATTTAATATAATCAAACTAAATAGTGTTATTGCTTATGTTCAGTTGTCTGTTTGTAGTTGTATTTTATAAAATAATACCAGAATGTGAAACAAATTCATATTCAAAGACATGTGACATTACCAATCTGTACTGAACCTGCATGGTTAATTATGGCCTATTCTCTCTCTCAGAGAGGAGGCCTGTATCTCTGCAGTGGGAATGTAATAGGGCCACTATGCCATGCTAGTGCTAGACCTAATAGTCAAATGATTAGGACTGGTACAGTTCAAGAATACATGAAGTTACAAGAGAATGAATCCTACCACGCACCGTTAGTATATTAGTTTTATTCATGGTTTATTAATAAAATACTTTAGTTTAGTTTTGTTAACAAGAGTATTTAAAAATGTTATTTGGTATGTATATACATACCAAATAACATTTTATATTATATACATTGTATACATTTAAGTGAATCAGAAAGCCCGTGTGATAATGGTCAAGCTCCTACTTCAAGATTTCTCATTCACAGAATTTCTTTAGATCAGTCTTTTTCAAAGCGAGCGATACTGTAACACATCATACATCTCTGGTGTAAATGCAACCTTTAATGCAGATAAATTATTTTCAGGGGGTTGCTTCAAGTGTTGTTTATCACTCTTGTTAGTGCGAGCAAATAGAGCATAGCGGCATATTCATTCGGGCCCCTTAACATCTGGTGCATCTTCATCAGCTGTCAATGAGCCAAATAGTCAGGACATTCCTCATTTCAGAAGAACCTTCAACAAGGCAAGAAACATATTCTGCATCTAGGGCTCCTACTGTTGAAACCAAAAGTAGATGTTTTGTGGAAGGATGTCGGAGACATGAAAGAAACTTATAAAACTATTATGTATCTCCAAATAATTTCCTTTGTGATATTCATTTAACAAGCACATCATGGGAATTTCTCAATGATATCAGTGATAATATTATGAACACATATAGTGCAAATCAAATTCAAGATATGTTTTCATAAAAATAGTCTGATTGTATTTTTTTGGATTTCGAAAATGTACTACATTTATGTGGAAAATAGATAAAGTAACTATGAGATTAGAAACATAAATTGATGTGGGCTACAGCTCCAAGCAATAGATGTAGGAAGAAATAACGTTAGCGAATTTTTGGAATTGCCTACCATACAGCGAGCTTATTTTTGTATCCTTGGACACATACCAAGTTAAACAGGCCTGTTCTTACTATGAGAAGCACATGAGAGTAAAGCTGTCGACATCGGACTCAACCTAGATGTGAAGAGGAAGAATAAAATCCAGACATATTAGTAAAAGGATGTAAATGTGTATTTCGTTTAAGTCGACAGTTTTCTAAGAGGAAGAGATGCTATGTAGTCAGTTGCCTCCTGCACAATTGCTGGATACTGTATTGTTATATTATGATAATCCTAATGAAGCAGGTGATTAATCAATAACCATTTATCACAATGTTGTTTTTTTATTTTATTATGTTATGTATTGCAATTTGGGATTAGGTACTGTAATCTGAGAACGCGTCAACTCCCCTACTAATAGATATAATAATAACAAATGCTAGCCATTCGTGATCTAAGTCGGCCATGTCTAATAAACATAGTTTTCAGCTGAGTTTTTCAGTAAGATCAATCAGATAAATCTGAAGTCACCCCTGAGCGCTTTTTATGTAGGTATCTACCTAAATATGATATGCTGCAAGCAGCAGCACAGCGTATGTGCGTTCCACATTTACGTAGGAAATAAAACCGCAAAAATATATTTTTAACTACAACAAACATAACCTAAAATGTACCTAAACATCGTCTGATTTTACCAATTTGGCCATTGCTGGGAGACGTGAAAATCGGGTGCGTGAATCCTTCCTAGATGTTCTAATTTATAGCCAAATTCCAGCCCTGTAACGTCAGGCCCAAGTTTCTATGGAGTTTGGGTTTCTCCTTTTCATAATTATAAAACAAAACTATCGAGCAGTTCAATAAATCGTTGTTCGTTATTTGTCCAGCTTCATTACTATTTGAATGTGATACAATAGAGAATATTATAACATTTGTAATAAAAATAGCGATTTTATTTTATATTCCTAATCCCGTTCGCTCTATTCATGTGGCTATTTTATAACATAACTAGTTACTTCTATGAGGAACACATAACTACACAAGACATGATATATAGATAAAAAATTCTGGGACATCAAATCGTTCTTAACTGTATTACCACAACTGCACATAGGCTAAAACATCCAATGCTCAAAAATATTGTCAATGCAAATTAAAGGGTAAAGAGAGAGAACCCAACCGCAATAAATGTATGTAACAGGCAGGGCAGCTGAAGTTGTCAAAGGCCCTACTCAAACACAAAAAATTAAGCAAGGCTCAAAACAGACGAAAAGAAGGGCTTTACACTTAATTTGATTAACAATAAAGGCTTTTTTTAATGATACAACAGAATTACTTACACTACACTGTGCCCCGAGCGGAAATTCAAATTAGTCTATTGTATTGACCAAATAATAAATTGATTGAATAGTCTGCATTAGGGTAACAATCATCATCATCATATCAGTCAAAAGACGTCCACTGCTGAACATAAGCCTCCCCCAAATAAGGGGGAGGGTAACAATAGTTGCGCAAAATGCAAAAAGCCAACGTCACGTGGTGTTCCCAGGCGGTCACCCATCCAAGTACTGACCACGCCCGATGTTGCTTAACTTCGGTGATCGGACGAGAACCGGTGTATTCAACGTAGTATGGACGTTGGCGAATGTTAGGCCTAATTTTACGTTCAAAATCAGAAACATCTATGACGTCATTCCATTAAATTTAGAGGGCACCTATTATGTAAAGCAACTTTGTGAGCGTGGGGCAATATTATTTTTAATTCTAATATTGTCAGCGTTATTTATACTACTATACTGTGTACCTACTTAAGTTTTCCTGAACTCTGAAAGCTAAGAACACATGTTCGTTCAATATCAACGTTATATGACAGCAATTTAGGAGCGTTCGAATGACGGTTGGCATACACAGTAATGTGATGGGTAATGTTTGCAACTGCGGGATTTTGGGGAAGTATCACAATCACAACTACTGATAAATGAAAAAGTTTAAATAAATTAAAACTGTTATCAGTATCACATTTTTTGTTATAAATAAATAAATAAAAAGAAAAACATTTACTTTCAGAATCACTTCCATATTTGTTAGTAACAATGTAGACTTGATGAATTTTGTTTCTAAAATATAAAAGCCAACGTCACGTGGTGTTCCCAGGCGGTCACCCATCCAAGTACTGACCACGCCCGATGTTGATTAACTTCGGTGATCGGACGAGAACCGGTGTATTCAACGTAGTATGGACGTTGGCGAATGCTGAGTCGAATTTTGCGTTTACTAACATAAAGATCTATGACGTCATTCCAACAAATTTGGAGGGACGTGTTATGCAAAACAGAAGCTTGTTGTTAGGGTGACTCACTTCTTATCTCTTTAACAAATCGTCGTCGTTTTGAGTATATTAGATGTATTTATATTACTGTTCATAAGCTTCAGGCAGCAGTTAGGCTGAACAGGTAAAATAAATAATATTATGTTCAAACAACAAAAATAAATTTAAAATAAAAAAAAGACAGAAAAAGAAAACTGAATATTTAAACTTAGTAAAGTAAGAACCCTAACGCAGCTAACAAAACAGATGATGACCTACAAACGGCTGAGCCGATTTTGATAAAACATTATCTAAAACCACCGCTAGAAAACCTACTTTTAAATAAAAATAACCGCACCAAAATTACAAATTGAGATAAACTTATTATTATTATAATATGTAATTTACCTTCACATTTTGCAGTGTATTGTGCAGCAGTTCCAAATCGATCCTCTCGTGTCGCTGAAGTGTTAGTCCAGATTCAAATAAGGACAGTAAACATCCAGGGTAGGTGCCATCTTTTGGTAGTGGTATGGCTGTTTTCCAAAGTGTGTATTGTTCTTTCAATTTGTCGTAAGTGAGATTCTTCCATGGCATGGCCGCTGATGAAGATACATTAAAATATGATTATCATAGGAGACTTGTCCTGTGATTGATAACCTTACTCCTGTAAAGGTCTTAAGCTTCGGGTATCTGTAAAAATATTCAGATTTTGTACAAGCGCGTTTTAGAGTTTATGACCCTACAATAAGGATGTATTTCTATGTCATTTAAAATAAACCCTCCAATCTGTACGTTCAAAGTAAGTTTGATAAGAATTATTTTGAGCAAAAAACTTCTGTAAAAAGCAAAAGCCAACGTCACGTGGTGTTCCCAGGCGGTCACCCATCCAAGTACTGACCACGCCCGATGTTGCTTCACATCGGTGATCGGACGAAACCCGGTGTATTCAACGTTAAAATTTTATTAATTAACTTTTTTATTAGATAAAGTTATATTACATAAGCTTATGTACAAAAATAGGTTGTTGTTTTCTATGAAATCTGACTTGTCTACTGATTGTAGACCGACAAATTATAAGATCAGGGTGACGATGACAGTACCTATCATAAAAAATTTTTTAATCACACGAAATAACACATAATAATTCAAAATGTTAGCCCATCGTAGTCCTTAGGAGTTACACAGGCTTAAATGTATCCTATTCTATAAGACTTGACAATGCAAATAATAAGGTGAAGCCCCGATCGTATTAAATGTACCTCATAAACTCATAACAATTAGAAAATGTAAGGCTCAAGGCAGACCAAAAGGAGGAATTTGCACTTAATTGTAGTATAAATACAGTCTATTTTTCAATGACACCACAAAAACCTGTACCCTGCGCGGAGGTTAAAAATTGTACATTTTATTCATGGTTCTTTTATAAACCGAACAATATTTTGAGTTGAAAAAATAAGAATTCATTAAATAGTCTGTTTAGGATAAAATAGTAATAAAAATCACAAAAAGCCAACGTCACGTGGTGTTCCCAGGCGGTCACCCATCCAAGTACTGACCACGCCCGATGTTGCTTAACTTCGGTGATCGGACGAGAACCGGTGTATTCAACGTAGTATGGACGTTGGCGAATGTTAGGCCTAATCTTACGTTCAAAATCATAAACATCTATGACGTCATTCCATTAAATTTAGAGGGCAACCTATTATATAAAACAACGTTGTGAGCGTGGGGCAATATTATTTTTATTTATTTATTTATTCTTCAGAAAGCTTACAGTCTAATATCTACTTAACTAATATACATTTAGCGCTTACAGTTGCCATTTACAAGCTTCCACAAATTAAAAACTATGTACCTAAAGTTAAAAGAAAAAAAAATCACACAAAAATAAAATAGAATCTGCTTAGACAAATAAACATCGCTTACAGTTGCCATTTACAAGCTTCCACAAATTAAAAACTATGTACCTAAAGTTAAAAGAAAAAAAAAATCACACAAAATAAAATAGAATCTGCTTAGACAAATAAACATCGCTTACAGTTGCCATTTACAAACTTCCACAAATTAAAAACTATGTACCTAAAGTTAAAAGAATAAAAAAATCACACAAAAATAAAATAGAATCTGCTTAGACAAATAAACATAACAAATTATTCTTTCTAAATATTAACAAAACAAACAAATTCTAATAATATTTACTTACAAACTAGAATAAAAACAGAAAATAAAACAAAATTCAATTATACGAGTATGTGCTTTAACTAGGAGTATTGGTATTACTGCCTAAACCAAAGTATTCCTTATTTATAGCTTGTCTAAATATGCTTGGACTGGTTCTGAATAAATCAACATCTAAGTGAGAGGGAAGATTATTGAACCTAGTTGCGGTACGTGCGAGGTAGGCGTTCCGTCGGTAGTTTGTTGACGCGAATGGAACGTGAAGAAGTGGCCGCTGCCTAAAACCTACTTGATGTGTACGGAGTGATAATTTTGAGAGGAGTTGAGAACAATCGATGGAGCTATTGGCGATATTTAATAAGAAAGTAATATCATTAACATGGCGTCTATTTTCCAGCGGTAGGAAATGGTATCTTTTGCAACGATGAGTGTAATCCATTGAGCATTGCCTCGTCTTATAATCTAGATATCTTAAAAACTTTTTCTGTATATTTTCTATTCGGGACTTATACACATCATACTGTGGGTTCCATACTTGAGATGCATATTCTAGATGGCTGCGTACATATGAACAGTATAGTATTTTGATCGGTTTTAGAGAGCTAAAGCAAATAGATGACCTTATGATGAAACCCAGGGACTTGGAAGCTTTCTTAACGATTTCGTCAATATGCATGTCGAATACGAGTTTACTGTCCTGGATAACGCCTAAGTCCCTAATACTGGTCACCTTAGTGATCGTTTGGTTGTTCAATGCGTAACCTAAACCAATTGTCTTCTTTTGCCGTGTATAAGTCATATGAAAGCATTTCGATACGTTTAGTTGGAGTTTGTTTAGTGTACAGTAATCTACAAATCTATTAAGGTCCTCTTGGAGTAGTGATGTGTCAGATGAACTACGTACTGTTTTCAGAATTTTCATGTCATCGGCATATAGTAGAATGTACGAGTTAATAAAACATTTCTTTATGTCTGCTATAAATAAATTGAACAGAAGAGGCCCTAAAATCGATCCCTGAGGAACTCCAGATGGTATCAGGTTCCAACCGGAGGTAAAGCCCTGTAATACTACTGCTTGTGATCGGTTTTCAATGTAGGAGGAAAACCATCGATATAGGTCGCCGTGAATTCCAGCTGAAGAAAGTTTACGTAAAAGTACTCTGTGGTCAATGCGGTCAAAACATTTACTGTAATCTGTGTAAATTACATCAACTTGTGCACGTTGCTCCATACCTTCAGAGATAAATTCGTTGTAAAGAATAAGATTAGTAGTAGTGGACCGCTTCCGAAGAAAACCATGCTGCTCATCACCGAAGTCACATTCTAAAGCTGAATAAACTGCAGAGTAAACAACGCGCTCGAGTACTTTGGAGAATAAGCATAGCTTCGAAATAGGGCGGTAGTTATTTACGAGTGACTTATCACCTTTTTTAAAGATTGGCGTTACGAATGCAGATTTCCAAATTTTAGGAACAGTGCCTTCTGTTAAGGACCGCTTGAAAATGATACAGATAGGTTTGGCTAGGCTTTTCGCGCTGTTGACAATTAATATAGGTGGTATTAAATCCGGGCCCCCTGATTTAGAGAGATCGAGCATTTGAAGTAACTTAAGTACTTTTTCGTGGCATACCTCTATGGAACAGATGTTCGCTGTGTTCGTAGATGGCGTTGTGACTTGATCTTGGTGGTCTATGTCTGGTTCTTGAAATGTTGACTGAAAGTATGTAGCGAACAGGTTACTGATTTCTTCTCCAGTGTCTGCGCTTATATCTTGATATTTCAGCACATTAGGGAAGCTACTATTACTTCTCTTGCTTTTAATAAAGGACCAAAAGAATTTTGGATTTTGAATAATCGACGACTCTACTTTATCCATGTACGTACGGTAACAAGATTTCTCTACTTCTGCAGCTCTATGACGCAATAAAGAAAAGGTTTGGTAATCAGATAAATTCCCATATGTCTTAAACTTCCGGTGATATTTATATTTTTCTTTAAGGATCTTAATTAACGCAGAGGTATACCAGGAAGGGTGTGATGAACTTTTTTTAAGTCTAGTATTGTCAGCGTTATTTATACTACTATACTGTGTACCTACTTAAGTTTTCCTGAACTCTGAAAGCTAAGAACAGATGTTCGTTCAATATCAACGTTGTACGACAGCAATTTAGGAGCGTTCGAATGACGGTTGCCATACGAGTAATGTGATAGGTAATGTTTGCAACTGCGGGATTTTGGGGAAGTATCACCATCACAACTACTGATAAATGAAAAAGTTTAAATAAATTAAAACTGTTATCAGTCTCACATTTTTTGTTATAAATAAATAAATAAAAAGAAAAACATTTACTTTCAGAATCACTTCCATATTTGTTACTAACAATGTAGACTTGTTGAATTTTGTTTCTAAAATATAAAAAGCCAACGTCACGTGGTGAAAAGAAAAACATTTACTTTCAGAATCATTTCCATATTTGTTACTAACAATGTAGACTTGCTGAATTTTGTTTCTAAAATATAAAAAGCCAACGTCACGTGGTGTTCCCAGGCGGTCACCCATCCAAGTACTGACCACGCCCGATGTTGCTTAACTTCGGTGATCGGACGAGAACCGGTGTATTCAACGTAGTATGGACGTTGGCGAATGCTGTGTCGAATTTTGCGTTTACATACTATCATAAAGATCTGTGACGTCATTCCAATAAATTTAGAAACACGAGTTATGCAAAACAGAAGCTTGTTGTTAGGGTGACTCACTTCTTATCTCTTTAACAAACCGTCGTCGTTTTGAGTATATTAGATGTATTTATATTACTGTTCAGAAGCTTCAGGCAGCAGTTAGGCTGAACAGGTAAAATAAATTATATTATGTTCAAACAACAAAAATAAATTTAAAATTAAAAAAAAGACAGAAAGAGAAAACGCAAAAAGAAAAGTGAATATTTAAACTTAGTAAAGTAAGAACCCTAACGCAGGTAACAAAACAGCTGATGACCTACAAACGGCTGAGCCGATTTTGATAAAACATATCTAAAACCACCGCTAGAAAACCTACTTTTAAATAAAAAAACTGCGCCAAAATTACAAATTCAGATAAACTTATTATTATAATAATACGTAATTTACCTTCACATTTTGCAGTGTGTTCTGCAGCAGTTCCACATCCAGGGTAGGTGCCATCTTTTGGTAGTGGTATGGCTGTTTTCCAGTGTGTATTGTTCTTTCAATTTGTCGTAAGTGAGATTCTTCCATGGCATGGCCGCTGATGAAGATACATTAAAATATGATTATCATAGGAGACTTGTCCTGTGATTGATAACCTTACTTCTGTTAAGGTCTTAAGCCTGGTGGTCTTTTTACTATAAAAGATTACTAGCTATTATTTTTACACTAGGGTGGGTTCACAGCACGGGACAAATACAAAGTACTATACTTTGTATTTGCTTCGTGGTTCACAGTGAACACCTAGCGAAGTTGACGACGCAACGGTCAAGAACAACATTACGATGAAACCGCCGTTGCGTCCATAGTGTAATAGGCATGCATTTCAGCACTTTATTTTATCATGTATGTAGGTACTGTTGGTGGTGTTTAACGTAGCTTTACCATGTTTGATGCTTAGGGCGGTTCGTAGTTTCAAAGTACTACAGGTGAGTTTTGACGTTGTAATATTTTTCTATAGAACAAATGCTCAGGACTTCCAACCGGTGAGTTCAGATAAGTTTACATACCATTCCAACTCTCCCACAGTACCAGACATAGAGAATACACATCACTCTTCGAGCACGGATACACCAAGCCTTCGTCAATCGGTACAAACAACTCAGGCGCCTGCCATCTATATCTTTCAGAGTCTGATACATTTTGTAGTCCTTCGAGGTGGCATTCGATGAGATATAAGTTTCCAATGGATGCGCTGATATTAGAGGCTCGAATTCTGCACCTTCTGCTTCACGGGTATCTGTAAAAATATTCAGATTTTGTTAAAACCTTGAACAGATCTTTAGTTTTGTAGGCTGGAAATAAAACCAACAAAAACCCTATTTTACGGTTTGTTTTCGAACGCATCTACACTTGCTTGCAGCAAGAGCGCTGGTCGGCTGGCACGGCACGCCAGCATTAATGACATCATCCGTCGGGCTCTTGTCACCGCCGGGGTGCCAGCTGTTTTAGATGGATGCCTTGGAAGTTGGGTAGGCCTTTGGTGTGGGATGCAACCTGTGTCGACACCCTCGCGCCATCCCATCTTCTGAGTACGGCGGGCTGTGCTGGTGCGGCTGCTGCAGGTGCAGAAAACCTCAAACGGCGCAAATATAACAACCTTATTGGGAGCTATATGTTTGAGCCGTTTGGCGTTGAAACACTAGGGCCGTGGGGTCCGAGTGCTCATCGAATATTTCGGGACATCGCCAAGCGGTTGGTCGACTCTTCACGTGACCAAAGGGCTGGCCTATTCTTAGGTCAAAGAATCAGCATTGCCATCCAACGTGGTAACGCTGCCAGCCTTTTGGGCACTTTTCCCACTGACAGCGATGCGGACGAATTCTTTGATGTCCAGTAAGCTCTTTAGTTTTTTTTACTTTATATACTTTTTCATAATGTTTAATTATTTAATTTAACTGTAATTTGTATTATAGATTTCCGTAAATGGTGTTTCTGATTGAATAAAATTATAACATCTACACTAATAATAATATAATAATATTATTATAAAGAGGAATGATTTGTATTTTTGTATGTAACGAATAAACATAAAAAGTACTGGACCGATTTCAAAAATTCTTTTGCCGTTAGAAAGCTACATTATCACTGAGTAACATAGGCTATATTGATTACTAGAAAAAATTAGAGATCCTTAGAAATCCCTACTAAAACCAACCCAAAATGTAAAAAAAATTGTCATAAAATGTCTTTCATCACATGCACTGCGGAAAATATTGATGATAGAACAAAAAAATGTTCTACAATATTATAGAACATATCTACAAAAAACTTCGCGAGACCATATGTCCAACTATTGTAGATACGTCACTATAACTACTTTTTTACATTTTAAAAGTTGATAGAAATGCCGATCAAAATCAGACCATGTTATCCATACCTTTGTATAAATTCTTATCCAAATAAATTACTTCGTATTCAAGAATGTTTCAATACCTTATTGATTACTTTTTGAATTATTGAAATCGGAAATTCCATTCAAAAGATATTACGAAATTACTGACTAAAACCCACCCCCTCAGTTGCTTGTGTGCCAGGGGCCACGGTATTTCTTTCGAACAACCCGCACCCCTGGCAAGCATCGGACCTTACTGGCCTCATCGGTAGGTGTTGACATCTCTTTGAGGCGCGCGTGGAACACAACGCGCCGCGGCCGTCGACCCGGGTTTGGCCCTTACCAGACAGCGAGCTACCCATTACTCGCCCCTACGGCGGACGGGAAAAAAAAATAAAAAAAATAAAATGTGTTTATTCACAGAAATGTGTTCCTTGCAGGTTACATTTACCTCTGCCAAACTGCATAGCAGTTTGTTGGCAGACGTAGCTCCATTTTTATACAAACTTTTTATAACGTACTTTTTCACCTACTTAAAACTACTCTTGCATTCCTTTTTAAAACAAACTCCTAATTGTATTAATTACCTACATTCTATGCAAATAAATAAATCTATCTATCTATCTATCTATCAGAAAACAGTGCAAAATGCAAAAAGCCAACGTCACGTGGTGTTCCCAGGCGGTCACCCATCCAAGTACTGACCACGCCCGATGTTGCTTAACTTCGGTGATCGGACGAGAACCGGTGTATTCAACGTAGTATGGACGTTGGCAAATGCTTTGCTTAAATACTCAAACCATATTAGCATCTGTGATGACATCATTGTCACTAAGCACGAACCTGTTATCTTCAGGCAAGGACATCGACCGGCAAGTTTTTCTGTTCGCTTCGTAAATCCACCTCTTGTGAATCGCAACTAAGGGTTTCACGTTGACATAGGCCAGAATATCCTCTTCCACTTTATACTTGAGGACGTTTCGATCTTGGTTGTTTGACTTCAGAGAGCAAGAACTCATGCGATCTCTCACTTCATCACACTCCGGCGAGACGAAATCTTGAGGTGGATTTATTCTGTAAAATAGACACAATTCATAATTATAATTAACATAATGTTAGGTTTTGTATTGAAAAACAATAATTTAGTACCTCGTAGGAGGAATGTAAATTAACGCCATCTATCGTTAGTACAATAAAACACAAGAGAATGTGACCTCACACTGCTGTCGCTAGTTCTATATTCAACCGTAAGTGGCGCTAACTACTGAGGGATGCATAGATGTCGCCTTTACTCAATGTTCTAGCAAAGCAACCTCCTCGCATATTCTGCAGCCCTAGTTCTCTCAACTCGGGATAGAAGTCGTCGGTCGCTGCCGTGTCGACCGGTGAACCCGGGGGTGGTTAGCTCGACGCGCTTAGAAGTAGCAGCCGATATTCGCAAGACTGCAGACTTATTAGCCGCTTATTGTTTTATTATATTACACAAGACCACATTTATTTTTAACATGTTTGTACAAATTGAAAAGAAAAACAATAGCAACAGTAATTAAATTGGCGATATAGCTTCCTGTTGGAAGTAGGTAACTTATGCGCAAGATATTTTTCACTCGAGTGATTATTTATTCGATACGTAAGTACGGATAAATGTATGAATGACATTTTTGTTAAATCCTAATTATACAGCGTACTAAAGGGTTTAATGTAAGGGTGACGTTAATATAAAGGAAACTGAGAGCTCAGCGGCTTGGATACTGTGTCTTAACTTCGACATCGCATTTGTCAACGCACATACTACGTTCCGTATGTGCCGGACGTAAAAGAATAGCACCATCCCATTTCTTCCCATGGGTGTCGTAGAAGGCGACTAAGGGACTTACTAGAGAATGGGCAGCAGCGTTCTCTATGCATTTAACCACCATACTGCGATCGCCAACCCGCCTTCCAAGCGCGGCGATTATGGCAAATCCCCCCTTTTGGGGGAGGCTTATGTCCAGCAGTGGACGTCTTTCGGCTGATATGATGATGATGATACTACGTCGAATGCACCGGTTCTCGTCCGATCACCGAAGTTAAGCAACAACGGACGTTGTCAGTACTTGGCTGGGTGACAGCCTGGGAACACCACGTGACGTTGGTTATTTGCTTTTTTGGGTTTTATTGAATTTGAACTTTCCGATTTATTTTAATAGACTGAACAAAATCACTTCGAAGTCAGTGAAAAAAGTATCTTAGGTTATAAATGACAAAATACAAAAAACCTTCTACTCGTAATGCTGACTTTATATTTGACGTACTATATAAGAGAACTAAACGAATAAAAAAACAATAAGCCAACGTCACGCGGTGTTCCCAGGCGGTCACCCATCCAAGTACTGACCGCGCCCGATGTTGCTTAAACTTCGGTGATCGGACGAGAACCGGTGTTTTCAACATGGTATGGACGTTGACGCTCTTAAAGCTGAATTAGCAGACTAATATCATACCCGTCAACGAGTGACGTCATATACCCAATGAATCAGTGAATTTCATGCAAAGGGCGGTTTATTACGAGATGTCATCGTAAAAACGAATTTAAAACCACGAATAAGCTGCTACTGCAGAGTTGTCATTGTTTCGATAAACAAAACGAACTATAAAATTCAATCAACCGGATCAACCCAACATCGGTAAAAGCCCCTTAACATTATTACGCTTGTATTGTGGAAAGCGTTCAGCATGCAGTGGTGAATAAGTGCACGGAATTCTCGCCGGTTTGTTTAGTTTTAAATCTTATGGCAACAGAGGGCGAGTCACTTACTGAGAAAATTCTTAGTAAGAATATGTGTAGGCTAATAGGTATGTATTATAATTTTAAAGAAGTTGTTACCTCCGTAATCCAGTAAAGCTGTCTCGAATTACAGTGTCGATACTTTCTGGGGAGCCGTTGACTGGAGTTGTGGTTTGTTGGTCATTATTGTCCAAATTATTTGTAGTGTTGTCACACGATTTGTTCATTGGCGTAGTGGGTGTCTCGGGAGATGAGTCGTTCATGGTTTTACATACTAGAAGCAAAATTATTATGTTATTCATATACAGTCCTTCAAATAATAAGGACAATCACTAACATAAGGTTGAAATTGCAATGATTGACGCGTTATTATTACACATAGGACTTAAACATAACTCGTTAAATGTGGGTAGGCGTGACGTTATGTTTTGTTATTTATGTTATGACGCATGTTAGTGAAATTCAACAACTATAATAAATATTGATTACTACATCAAAGTAGGACAGTAGGATTATAAAAGTAAATAAGTAAACGCAAGAACTGAACAGAATCCTTAACCTTTCGATATCGTTCGACGACGTGAAAGGTTTATTTGAAGAATAATAAAAAAACGTTTTTTTTACCTTCTTGGGCTTGCGTCACACAACCATCCTGCGTCACACAATCTTCCTTAGACTTTTCTGTGGCACTCAAATCTCCGGACAGCCACGCATTCTTTCTAAGCTTGTTACTGCGTGCAATAGGCGTATTCGGTAAACTGTAGTTCTTTATATCGAAGTTATACGTCGACTTTTCATTACTATTCCTATCTTTCAGTAGAGGTTTGATCGAATCAAAGTTGTATTCAGGAACTTTTATGTGCAGCGGTTTGTAAGATTTAGGAGTGAAGCTTCTACTGAGTTTTGTGTTGGGGCGTTCAACGCTTCGGTCGATCGTGCTGTCATCGTTTGCAAAGTTAACTGTACGGTTCGGACTGAAAATGCTACAGTATTCGGTAGAATCACTCCTGTGCATCCTGCCTGGCGTGTCCATTTCTTTGATCCTAGCTTTTATTTTAGCTATGGGGGTTGAACAGGCACTGGATAAGTCTTTGTCTGGTAAATGTTCGTATCTTATGATCGGTGTGTGGTCGTTTTGGTCTTCGTCGGAGATGAAGCATTTTTCTGTGACGGCCATGGAGTTAAGACGAGAATTTCTTATTGTTTCGTATAGAGGGCTCGCATCGCTCTTGCTGCATTCCTTCGTTTTGTGGACTAAGACACTCGGAGTCGGTCGGGGAAGTGGCGTCCCAGGCTGTAGAACTGAATGTGGACCTTTTGGTTTGTAGACGGGCTGGGATTATTATGTAGCCGAGCTCGTCCAGATTACGCTGTAATAAAAATAATAGTATTGTAAGCTTTAGGGTAGGGCCTGCAAGGGCCGATGCCTGCCAGGGGTGCGGGTTGTTCGAAAGAGATACCGCCGCCCCTGGCACACAGGCAAGTGAGGGAACACGGGTGGGTTTTAGTCAGTAAAAGTCTGACACGCCCTCCCGCTCCACCCAGAGCGGGAGAAGTTATTTGATGATTTCCCACCCAAAAAAAAAAAAAAAACGAATGTTTATTGCTATTTATTATTATTTCTTAAAAAACGTATTTTAATGGAATTAAATAAACTTGAGAGTTGTATTGATGGCTTGAATGATTATAAATTCATAATAATGTTAGGCTTCATTTGTTATTGTTACGGTCGCTAATCAATTAATCATATTTACTTCAAAATACAAGTTGCAAAGCGCAGGTCGCAAATTGTTTCGAATTTTGCGGGCTACCCTGAAGGTTGGAAAAAATCAGCAATTTGAAGTTGGCAGAAACAGGAACGTGCCGGAACTATAGATGGCAGCACAAATCGACACGATAGCCACAGTGTGGTCAAAACAAAAACCTTTCAGATCTGTCATCGTGTTGCCGACAATGTTTACATTATATTTTATAACACATTTGCTCGTAAAGGTTCTCTTATTACACCAATTTCAATATCGTAATGTATGTCATTACGCACTTGTGCGTTATTTGTAATGTAAGACGCACGGTTTATCAAGATGCTCCGTCTAAAACGAACGGTACTTTTTTAAATCTTAGCAAAGAGTTTTTATGTCAGAAAAGTGGTCAACATTTTATGAATAAAATTAACTTTGAGAGATAAAATATAAAAAGTAAACATTTAATTCTTTAATTTAATTAGTTTTGACAATAAATTACAACCATTTATCTGTAACAAAAACAAAAAATATTAATTTACTTTATTAGTTATACTGGCTGTTTTTGTGCCTTTGCCTTAAAAAAAGCGCTGATGCGCATCGCTAATTTGTGAACAAGTAATAATCAACTTTACAAATTGTTCAAATTTTTCTAACTGCTTTAACAAGTATTAAAGATTTACTAGTTTAAGAAAGTCCGACTTTTATTTATTTCCTCGCAAATATGTTATAAAACGTCGTATGACATACGTGCGCTTTGATAATTACAGCCTCTGATTTCTTGTAGCCCTCGCCTACGGCTCGGGCTAGCAATATCGCCTCGGCTGTAATTTTCAACTTACCGCACTTATATCAAAATGTACTATTATAAATTCTTCATATAGTGCTATATCAAAAAATAATTAAAGTTATTTGAGGTTATGTTTACTTACAGATTTGTTTGTAGTGAACAGAAGTATTACATACAAAACTTAGCTATTTTTACAAATTACATTATTAAGTAATTTCTTTATTATAATTGTTTAGAAACTCATACTTGCAACTGTTTTATACTGCATTTATGTATAACCAGGGAAAGTGAGTACTATGTACTATCCATGGGAAAGTAATTTAATTTGACACCATTTGATTTATGTTTCTTTCAAGTCTTCGAGCATCCAGAAACAGAACAATACATTTTCACTTAGTAATTATGTTTTTCTTTTTCACTTCTTTAATGAGATTTTAAAGTAAAGATTGCGTAAATTTGCGCCACCAGGACCCTTTGGCGTGCACGTTCCCTATATCATACGCAAAAAAGTAGGAATAAGTGTAGTATTAGAAACAAATACAAAATTCAAACAAAAAGCCAACGTCACGTGGTGTTCCCAGGCGGTCACCCATCCAAGTACTGACCACGCCCGATGTTGCTTAACTTCGGTGATCGGACGAGAACCGGTGTATTCAACGTAGTATGGACGTTGGCGAATGCTGAATCGAATTTTGCGTTTAAGGTCGATCCCTAGATAGGCCTCGCCATACATTTTTCAGGGGTTGTAATCTCCGTAAATAAACGGTTTCTGCAGAATAAAAGCAAGTATAATGAGACTTTATAATGTATTATGTTCGCCAAACGCCAAAATTTTATAAAAAAAACAGTATTTCTAGGAGAATTAGACCCAATAAAAAACGAAAAATCTTTACATGTGTGAGTGACCTGAATCGCGCCATCTAACAGAAATTTAAAGAACCACCGAGAAAGAGCTATTTGCTGTTGTGTTACGAGTTTACGTTCGGTAAACATTTATAATAGATGGCGCTGTTCGAAAATTCGAACGATTCGATGCAACGCTCCAGTCAGTCCATGCGTGATTGTCTTGACAACTTGCGAATCGTTTCCAAAATTGTGTTTCTAGAAAGTTAGCGCCGGCGCGCGGGTTTGCCCGCGGGTTTTACATTTTATGATTGTTAAAATGTTTTTTATTAGGGAATGAGAAAGAATGCTAGAAAGTGAAAAAAAATATCTGCGATCTGCATTTGGTTCACACAGATACAATACTAATGTACCTAATTATTGTAATATCTACTTTAAATATAAAGTACCTAAAGATTTAAAAATCTTTCTACTGTATGTAAGTAGGTACTGATAATACATTTTCTGACACGGTTAGGTACTAATTCATTGGTTTGGGTTGAATAAAATCAGAGAATAGAAGTTCATGTAAACTTAGGGTATACCTAAATCAGGCGATCAGCGTAGGCAAATTTACCTATTTTTTTTCTAATTACCTACCTACGCAATGGTGACACGTAGGTACTACTTACATCTATTGATTGAATCATATTTAATTTATGTGAAACCAGCAAGATAAGTGAATACACAGACAAACCACATTGATTTTTCATAACAATTGCACATTTTAGTATTATTAGCACACGTCAAAGTGCGTCGAAATAAATTGGTCTTGCCATCTAAGAAGTTTACCAAGAAAAAGGGGAAATAAAACATAGGGCAGTATTTTAGTAGTAAGTTGTAGGATGTTCTGATATTTAAAACGATGAATGATATAGGTACAGCAGTGGTGGCTCTGACTTACAAGTCAGAGCCACCACTGCTGTACATCATTCATTTAAGGTTTCAGGGTTTTTAACTGTCAGCGAAATGACGTTCTCAAAATGGTAGCTGTAGTTCCAATTTCGCTCGTCTGAACAGCTAAGTAAGTAGTAAGCACCATTCAGGTTTAGAATTGGTGACTGAGGCTACTACTGAGAACCATTCATACGAGTGCCATCCGTGAAAGAGTTTTTATTTAAAAGTGAAGTGTTTTTGTGTTTTATTGACGGTAAGTGTTATTTTTATGTACAAAGGATGCTTTTCTGCTTGAAGGTGATACAGAGTTATATTATAATAGTAATTACCCTTAAAACTTTAAAAAGTGTAAGATTTAGAAGAGGAAATACAAAATCAAACGTTAGCAACACTCGTTGATTGTCATCACATCACATACCTACCTACTCTAAATTTCAAATATTTCCCCCTAATAGGGACGTCAATTCTCTCTAAAAACTCACTTTGCCTGTCCCAGAGGGAGGGACGAAAGGAACCAAAAAAAACTCTCTGAAAAAGATCCGTTACTGAATTGATTCGAAAGGAAATATGAAAAATCGATTCACAAATAAAGAAATGATTTTCCAAAAATCAATCATTCGTTTTCGATGAAATTTGCAATGTAGGGGTTTACGGGGTGTACGTTACCCTAGCAAGAAAGTGTCTCCTATAGTTATATGAGTGGAACGTATAGTTGGTGCCTAATCTGCTGTAAATGTGCCCCTACATAAAAAATTGGTGCCCCTTGTCGTTTTGAAAAAAAAAACCGAAAAAACGATTCCTGGTCTCATATCTGGAAAAAATCCGTATTTTTACGCAAAAGGATTTGCACTGGATATGCTTCGTAATTTTCCCGCAACCACAATTCTTAACAATTCAAACAAACAAAAACTGATGTTCTAGGGTGAAATATCGATTCCCTGTATCGATTCAGTACTAGATATCGATTTGAAAAAACGTTTTTATTTGTTCCAAAAAATCGATTCTTTGCTCAATCGATCTCAGATTGACATCTCTATTTGGTCTGTTTTCATGTTCTGTCAGTTGTTACTTGTTTTGCAAATTTTCACACACAGCTTGACAGCATGACAGCTTGATTGATGGTGACAAATGGTGGTGTTATTTCTGACTAATACAAATTTCTTGAAGCATTTCATAATTACGATACTTTTGCTGTTGTGTTTAATTATTCTTTTTGATTACAGATTGAATTGCATCTCTGCCTAAGATGAATCCGACTAATAAACTTGCCTATATACGACATATGTATTCAGGGCCGCGAAAATCACGGAAAAAAGTGCAAGCAACATTGAAAAGACATCATGGAAATTCTTCTAATGATTTTTAGTGAGTAAATCAGATTCCCATAAGATTTCGAATCAGATTTACGTGAATGTACCTATGAGTGTATTTGATACTCGTTGGCCCGTGATGTAATGTCTTCGTTTGCCGTTGGTTTGCCGTTGGTTTGCCGCCATTTCTTCTGTAGACCCTTGTCTGTTACGATACCTCCAGGAGATTTATGACAATTGTTTATCTATTGTGTCTCGTCGATAACAGTAGGAAAAAAAGAAACGGCTAGCTCGATAAGGTTAGTTTCAAGTAGTGTATTGAGCAAGTTTTATCAAATTGCAGCCGGCTGGAAGCATGGCGTAACAAGAAAAAAAAGTAGTGGAAGAAACCGCGGACTGCCCTGCTGTGTTTAGGTAGGTACAGACATATCAATATTTTTCTGTCTCTCAACATTGTTTTTAATAACTGTACCTATTTCATTTATTTATTTTTTATTTCAGTCCAAATACAACTCAAGATCATGATCAGCTATCCAACCCTTCCACAGCTCAAGATACGCCCAAAACGTATTCACGTGGTATACCACAAATTCGTTACGAAGCCATAGCCTGCAGCTCTAGCTCTAATAGAGTTGAATCTGTTACAGAGCAAGTAGAGACTGCTGATTTTAATTGGCCGCAACCCGATCCACAGACTGAAGCTTATCAACTAAATGTGGAAAGAACATCAATTAGTTATGAACAAAAAGCATAATTATTATTATCAAGTAAGTAACAAAGATCATTATTTCTTGGTTCATGTATGTATAAATATAATGTATTTCTTGGATTGTTTCTCAGCTATTATTATTTTGATTCTAGGTCCAGGGTCAATTGCGAATTACCAAAATGAGTAAATGTTACTTCATTTGCTTTATATCTGTCACCCAACCATTGACTGTCATAGAAGTTAACCGGGATGAGGAATTTATCAATGCTATGATGCCGAAGTTGGTAACATTTTTCAAAACATGTGTACTGCCGGAAATTATTTTGAGACGAGTTGAGAAAAATGCTAAATGTCTAGACATCAAGGAATTAAAAGGTATGAAAAATATAAGTCTTACTCATTTCCTAACTTATTCCTCAGGTTTCTGAGGTGTGGGTTCAGTAAGAATAGTCTAACAAAACTGTGTAAATTCATTTGTTGCAGCGAAAACTGTGTCTTCCAGCAATTGATTCAGATCGCACGGAAATGATATAAATGGAAGTAAAAAGTGACAAGCAGAAGATTGATACTGCGCGGCGACGGCGGCGCAGCAAAAAGTAGCGTGTAGAAGAGAAGATATTTTATTATAGTATTTTTTATGTATCTTTGTATGGTGGTACGAGTCGATGGTTCGAATCCAAGCCGACACTTTGCTTTGTGTAAATTATTTCATCACCACTGTTCAGAGGAGGCCTGAGTCTCAGCAGTGGGAACGTTATAGACTAATTATTATGCTATTTTTGTACGTAGTGATGTATAGTTTATGTTATTTGTTAGTTTATAAGATTTTTCTGTGTACATATGTTTCACTCATGTATTTAGGTACCAGCCAAACAATTCAATTGTAAAAGAATATTTATTGTTCAAAGTTGTATAATAAGTGGGTATTCTTGAAACATAAATGTTATGGTTAGCTAGCAACCACTTGTGTGTTGTTGTGTAAGATACTTACACTTACGTGTGATGTTACATAAATTGTAATCTACGTACATAATTCTTTCTAATACTAAATACAGAATCATAATTGTAAATATCAAAATATTGAAAAAAGTATGTTATCTTTGTGTGGTGGTACGAGTCGATGGTTCGAATCCAACCAGAAAATATTTAGGTAAATGCAGTGAGAGTAAATAAAACGATATTTGTATGAAAATATTAACCATAGATAAATATTATTAATTTATAGTAAGATACAATAAAACGCTTTACAATTGAATACATAATCTTTTATTTATTTAGTAGTAGGTACTATTTAGGTTCAGTCACATTACAACAACCTATACAGGTACAATATACCTTTATTACCCAAAATAATTTATCTGAATAATTTGTTATGGTGAAAAGGTATCTGATATCGAGCCTAGAAACAAAAGTATGCATATCCCAATAATTATATTATTAAGAAATAGACTGGAACATAACAATCCTCTAGTAATTTAAAGTATGCTTAATTAGTAAATTAATATTTGTTTTCAGTTTTTGCTATATTGTAAGGATATTCATCTTATAAATAATTTGGTCCTCTTTCTTTAAATTAACGCCATCTGGACATTTTAATTTCCAACCATGTTTGAATAAAACGACATCTAGTGGAGTCGGAAGTTACTACTATTTACTTTGCATGTGTGTGTAAAGAGTAAATTCACGCGGCTAAATCATTATTATGTTCTAATCTTTGTATGATACCAGTTAACAAGCACAGTGATGATCTAAAAAAATCAAGTTAATGCCCTAGGTTTCGCTAAGAATAAAGTTGTTTATTAAAAATTTCTATGATAGGTGTAAAAATTGAAAATGTTCGAAATTGTGGATGTGTCGCCATCTAGCGACAAAATGGCAGTGAGAGCAATTAGGGTTTCACCTTAATATCAACATTATGACGTCAATAAAACACTAAAATCAATTATTCCAGAATTATATAGCATCATGGAGCGTTTAAAAACGGTTCATTTGCGCGGTGTGCTGTCATGGACTCATGAAGATTGTAAATGTAAATCACTGGGGCACTATTCTACCGATTAGGAATAATTTTACCAAAATCATAATAAACAGTACTTAATTAACTAAAAAACCTAATTAAACTAAAAAAATAACTCTTCAAAACATTTCGACATTCTGTCAAAATGTTTTGTAGTTAACTTTTATTAATTACATTGCAAAAAGCCAACGTCACGTGGTGTTCCCAGGCGGTCACCCATCCAAGTACTGACCACGCCCGATGTTCGATTCGCCGAACTTCGATGATCGGACGAGAACCGGTGTATTCAACGTAGTATGGACGTTGGCGATAAAATCGATAAAATAACAGTTGTGTATCCTCGTCACACATTGTATTTCAATTGTTTACAGTAAAAGATACAATACCTAGTAAGTATCTATAGATAGGTTTTTATATTGATAAAGACTGTTTCACGATGGGTATTTTTTAACCATTTACTGAGTACGACATGTTGACTTACCTAAAAAAAGTAAGTATTGTGGAACGTCTTTACAGAAAAATCTGCATTTTCAAACATTAGGCTGAACTGAAGTGAAAGTTACAAATATACGTTTTAATAATATCTGTTTCTTTTTAATGTACAGACGCCAGCACATCAAGCTACCCCAATCTGTCAAATTTCTCTGATAGATTTTCAACTTTATTACCTACAGTTAAGGTTCATGTTCAATTGGGAAAATTTGACAGTTTGGGGTAGCTTGATGAGCTGGCGTCTGTACAACTACTGAAGGCTTACTAAAGCTATACTGATTGTAGAGACCTATAAAATTAAAAATATAAAATAAGAGGTCGGTTGGCGAAGAAAACATTACTTAATTTTTTATTTTATTAAAACGAATTAACACAGCTTTCTTTTATGTGGGTTTTAGGGTTTTAAACTGTTTAGCCCATCGCAGTCCTAGTTATATGTATAGGCTAAATTATATTACCTGTTCTAAAAAAAAATATCAATGCAAAAAACGGTAAAGACAGAACCCTACCAAATAATAATCTATGTAACAGGCAGGGCAGCTGAACTTGTCAAAAGCGCGTCTACAAGGAGGAGGGAGGTGGAGGGTTTACACTTAATTCAATTAACAATAAAGTCTAGTTTTCAATGACACCACGGAATCCTGTGTCCTGACCGGAACTTTAACTGGCAAAATAAAAAATTGATTAGAGTCTGCGCATTAGGGTAAAAATTGTTATATAAATTATAAAAAGCCAACGTCACGTGGTGTTCCCAGGCGGTCACCCATCCAAGTACTGACCACGCCCGATGTTGCTTAACTTCGGTGATCGGACGAGAACCGGTGTATTCAACGTAGTATGGACGTTGGCGAATGCTGAGTCGAATTTTGCGTTTACATACTATCATAAAGATCTGTGACGTCATTCCAATCAATTTAGAGACACGAGTTATGCAAAACAGAAGCTTGTTGTTAGGGTGACTCACTTTTTATTTCTTTTATAAAAGGTCAGCGTTTTTTGAGTAAATTCGTTTATTTGTTCAGCAGCTAGGCTGAACCGGTAAAATAAATATGTAATATTATGTTCCAACAACAAAGAAAATATTTAAAAACCCCCAACGCAACAAAAGACAAGCGAATATTTAATCATAGTAAAATAAGACTAAATAATGTAACATGTGGATAACGTAGTTAGTTATGCACTGATAAACCTAGATTATAAGCTATTGTTAACCATGTATAGTGTGTAATTGTTGGTTTTCCCCAATAAATAAAAAATTAAACAAGAACCCTACCGCAGCTAACAAAACAGATGATTTTGATTATGCATATCTAAAAACCTCCGCTGGAAAACCTACTTTTAAATAAAAAACCGCAACCAAATTACCAATTGAGATAAAGTTGTTGATATTATAATTGTGTAATTTACCTTCACATTTTGCAGGGTATTCTGCAGCAGTTCCAAACCTATCCTCTCGTGTCGCTGAAGTGTTAGTCCAGATTCAAATAAGGACAGTAAACATCCAGGGTAGGTGCCATCTTTTGGTAGTGGTATGGCTGTTTTCCAGTGTGTATTGTTCTTTCAATCTGTCGTAAGTGAGATTCTTCCATGGCACGGCCGCTGATGAAGATACATTAAAATATGATTATATAGGAGACTTATCCTGTGATTGATAACCTTACTCCTGTCTTTTGAGTACTAGCTATTATTTTTACGCTAGGGCTGGGTTCACTGTGAGAGTCTAGAGCGCAGTTGAGGACGCAACGGTCATGAACTACCCAACAGCATGATGAAACCGCCGTTTGCGTCCATGCATATCAGCACTTTTATTTTATTATTGTTTACTTGAAGTAGCTACCTACTATAACCTACGTTCTGTAGTAACAGTCACAAACACCACTAGGTGCTTTCGTAAGTTTCCATGTTTGAAACTTCGCGCGGTTCCAAAATTACTACAGGTGAGGTACGACGTATTAATATTTTTCTATAGAACAATTGCTCAGTACATCCAACCGGTGTGTTCACATAAGTTTACTTACCATTACAACTTTCCCACAGTACCAGACATAGAGAATACACGTCACTCTTCGAGCACGGGTACACCAATCCTTCGTCACTCGGTACAAACAACTCAGGCGCCTGCCATCTATATCGTTCAGAGTTCTGATACATTTTGTAGTCCTTCGAGGTGGCATTCGATGAGATATAAGTTTCCGATGGATGCGCTGATATTAGAGGCTCGAATTCTGCACCTTCTGCTTCACGGGTATCTGTAGAAATATTCAGATTTTGTTAAAGCCAACATCTGTGCAAATGTTTAGTTTTGTAGGTTGGAAATAAAACTAACAAAAAAACAATTTCACGCTTTGTTTTCGAACGCATCCAGTATAAAGTTGTTCGAACATCAATGCAAGCAACAGCATTATACGACTCCCTCGATCGGTTACAAGGTACAAGCGCGCTTTTAGAGTTTATGGCCCAACAATAAGGTGTGCTTTTCAATGTCATCTAAAATGAAACGCTCCAATCTCTGTATAAGTTAGTTTGATAAAATTATTTTATAACACATTTGCTCGTAAAGGGTCTCTTATTACACCAATTTCAATATCGTAATGTATGTCATTTACGCACTTGTGCGTTATTGTAATGTAAAACGCTCGGTTTATCAAGATGCTCCGTCTAAAACGAACGGTACTTTTTTAAATCTTAGCAAAGAGTTTTTATGTCAGAAAAGTGGTCAACATTTTATGAATAAAATTAACTTTGAGAGATTAAATATAAAAAAAATAAACGTTTCATTCTTTAATTTAATTAGTTTTGACAATAAATTATATAACAAATTATATATATTATTACATTTATCTGTAACAAGAACAAAAAAATATTAATTTACTTTATTACTTATACTGGCTGTTTTAGTGCCTTTGCCTTAAAAAAAAGCGCTGATGCGCGCGCACCGCTAATTTGTAAACAAGTAATAATCAATTTTACAAATGTTCAAATTTTTCTAACTGCTTTAACAAGTGATTAAAGATTTACTCGTTTAAGAAAGTCCGATTTTTATTTATTTCCTCGCAAATATGTTATAAAACGTCGTATGACATACGTGCGCTTTGATAATTACAGCCTCTGCTTTCTTGTAGCCCTCGCGCCTACGGCTCGGGCTAGCAATATTGCCTCGGCCGTAATTTTCAACTTACCGCACTTACATCATATTGTACTATTGATTAAAAAAACCATTGTAAAAAGCAAAAGCCAACGTCACGTGGTGTTCCCAGGCGGTCACCCATCCAAGTACTGACCACGCCCGATGTTGCTTAACTTCGGTGATCGGACGAGAACCGGTGTATTCAACGTAGTATGGATGTTGGCAAACGGTGCATCGAATCTTTGTTTTACTATGGACTACGGGACGTTATTTTATAAAAATAGCGGAGCATTCTTGAGCGTTTGAATGACCTCGCTTTCAAGGTGTGGGTTTAGTGCTCGACCGAGGAATATTAACAGAAATACATAATATATAAATTTTCCAGGAAATACAATTACAGGCGTTCCGTAGTTACTGCCTACCTCCATGGTAAGAAGGCGTCAGTTTATATCATGTTTGTGCATTTAGTGGTTGTATACACAGGTGACAGGTACATGGGTAACTGACATTAATATAGTTAATACTTAATATTACAAGTATTACCTACAGTTATTTTACACAATTAATTTTGCCAGTGCGTCCCAAACTAGAAAAATATTTAGAGTATTACTCTAACGCTACCAAATACATTAACCTAAGTAACTATTCACATAGAATATCTAACAGAGTAACTAAAAAGGATTATAGGAGCTTTTATTTCTTGGACGCAAAAAGCCAACGTCACGTGGTGTTCCCAGGCGGTCACCCATCCAAGTACTGACCACGCCCGATGTTGCTTAACTTCGGTGATCGGACGAGAACCGGTGTATTCAACGTAGTATGGACGTTGGCGAATGCTGAGTTGAATTTTACGTTTAGTATCAACATTATGACGTCAAAAAAAAGGAACTAAAATCAATTATTCAAACATTACATAACATCATGGAGCGATTGATAACGGTTCGCTTGCGCGGTGTGTTGTCATGCGCTCTACTGAAGATTTTAAATCACTGAGGCACTATTGTAACGAAGAATAGGAATAATTTTACCAAAATAATAATAAAAAGTACTCAATTTAAAACGTCAAAATGTTTTGAAGTTAATTTTCATTAAATACACGCAAAAAGCCAACGTCACGTGGTGTACCCCGGCGGTCACCCATCCAAGTACTGACCACGCTCGATGTTGCTTAACTTCGGTGATTGGACGAGAACCGGTGTATTCAACGCAGTATGGACTTTGGCATAAGCTGAATTTCACGTTGACTAACCTGATAACGTCATTAACAGAAAAACAGTTTCAGTTACGTTGTGAGTTTGCAGTTTGTACTTTTTACCAACGGTAAAAGCGCAGTTCATTTGATGCAACATTTGATGATCAAACATGATATCTCTAAATCGTATATTATAATAAAGTCGCTGTTTTCGTATGTCTGTTTCTCCGCTTTTTTTCCTTCTACTAGACCACGCAACGTATTTTGTTAAGGTTTTTATCAATCAGAAAATTTCTTCCGTAACGTTTTATATGTATTATAAATGCATATTATAGTAGAGAATTTCAAAGATTTGTTACGATGTCGTAAAAAACATATTTTAGGCGCTTACATTAGTAAAGCTGGCTAAACCTTAAAATATTATTATTTAGTATCATTATAAGAATCTTACAAAACATGGTTGTACAAGTAAACTATAACTTAAATATGTAATGTTAATTACTTATCCTATTAACTGAATTATTTACTTATCTACAATAATTCATTTGACACTGATACTAAGATCGTTTTGCGTTTCCGCAAAGGCGGGAGGGAGGCCAAGTCTAAGATGGGAAGACGATATCAGACATATACTTAGGTGGGGTAACATGGAGAAGGATGACCCAAGACAGGAGAAAGTGGCAAGCTACAGGGGAGGTTTTGCGGAAAATATAGATCAATATAATTGTTTATAATAAAAAGGTCTACAGAAAAGTCCACAATGGTATCTGTTTTATATACGAAGCCAGCGCATCCTAAGGACAGTAACCAATTAAATCTTTTACATATTACAAAAAAATAATGGTTATTTAATACGCTATTTTACACAATACAGTAAATTAGATTCGTTTTGCATTTAGTGTAGATCAAAATTGTACTTTACAATATATCATTAAAATTAATGTCTTAGAAGATTTCACAGATTTAAAATTAGTAATCGCTCTCAGCGAAACAGGCGATCGGTCGGCATGCCCCGTTGCCGTGCACGACGCGGGGATACAACTATAGTTTTACGACCTACGTTACGTCACATACACCCTTGCAAAGCTGGAGTGGGTCGCTTGTGAATTTATAAACGGTGTAATATGCTTTCATCAACCAATGATAATATCATTAGATTATATTCAACGTATAAATGCGGGTATTTTTCAGCAATTGGTTTACTTAAGTAGACCTTATGATTATTTTTTCAACTCATTTCAATTTAATTTCAGTAACAATTCACATTGCGTTTGAATATAATCCAGCAAGGAACACAGCCAAATCCGCTGGAGGTTGCTAAAAAAAATGTAACGGTTCGTTTCTTGTTTGCATATAGACTGTCACAGTGGCTGTTTGTAGGAAATCTGGCTAGACTTGGACATGGCCAATAGAATAAGGTTAAAATTCACTGGTCTATCTCCAGCGCAGCAGCATTTGATGGTCGTCTATCGTGGATCGAGGTCTAGAAACCGATTTACATCTGCTAAAAACATGAATAGTAATTTATTATTAGTCCTGTCTATAATGGTTATAATTATAGACAGCTTATGTAACATAAATAACATCACGACTGTCATCCCCGATGGGTTACCCAGAGGTGAAGCTATCGTTCACCAACACACAGTACAGTTTTTGTATTGTAACATTTTACGCAACCATATTTCATACGGCCGCAAGGCATACATCTTTACGACCGCTTCATCACATTACACGAATTTCTATTACAATTAAAATTTATTTAACGATGCTGTATTGTGTTCTGATACGGTTATTTTTATTACCTATGACAACAGTTATTTGAATTAATATCGATAGCTTGGAACTAAGGTCTGTTTAATGATGATACTAATGACTGCCCTGCCTTATCTTATGTTAGATATAATTTTAGTCAAAGTAAATGTGTAGCCTTGAAGTTTCATAAAACAATGAAAATAGCAATGCTTCATTAAATCTTTTCTTGGCATGAACCATCATTGTTATAACAATGATAGTTTTTGCCTTTTTCAGCCATGTTGATGTGTTAACAGCTGTTATTTACTTGGCAAGTACTTAGGTAAAGTGCAGTGCATATAAAGTTTATTGTACCCACCAAGTAATCTCTGAAAAAACTATTAATTTCACAGGGTCGCATTCTAAGTGCGCAGATAGCAGTGTAATATGCCCTCGACATAGCGAACGCTTTCGTCTTCCTACGAATGCAACGTTTCCTCCACATAGAACTCGCTATCATTGTTAGATTGTAGAGGCAGTGTACCTTGAGAGAACATTCAACTTAGAACTCAAGTTACATTGAACTATACATAAATCTTAATTTTTGTATAAAGTTGACAGACACCTGACGGAAAGTGGTTACCACCCCTTTAGACAGCTGCAACACCAAAGGGGTTGCTCATGCGTTACTAGCAATAAATAACAGACTTAGTTAAAATGTCTCGCGTGAATTCTACCGAACCAGAACACCGCAATAATCCTTGGCGGCATGGCAGAAACATTTATCGCTACACAGAAAAGTCCTTTCAAAAAGACCTTTATGCTTCAATTCAGAAACTCAGATAATTTACATGCGTTATTGCCAATTACTATACTACTATCAACTTTAGTTTCATGTAGTCTAAGTTGGTTTTTGAGTGACCATTTGTCATAAAAACATCTCAAAAAGTTTTTGATCGCAATGGCATTTGAACTTCAGTCTTGTGTGATGTACATTGAGTTTGTTGTTCCATAACAAAATAATTATCTGAGATTCTAAATTCAAATTTACAAGATACCAAGTATTTAACGAAACTCACCTTCAATATTAACATACTTGGGTTCAGGCGAGTAAATCTCATATGGCTTCGGCATCCTCTTCTCTGGTTTCGCCAACTTCGCACAGGAGCTCACATCTGCCAGTTTAGCAGCATCATGGCTTGTGATCATCACACTAGTGCTGTTCAGTTCTGTGTGGAGGAAACCTTGCATTCGCAGGAAGACGAGAGCGTTCGCTATGTCGAGGGCATGTTACACTGCTGTCTGCGCACTTAGAATGCGACCCTGTGAAATTAATAGGTTTTTATTGAGGTAATTTTATTGGGTTCATTTTAAAAGTAGCTTCCATGGGTCGGTAGAAAGACGCAACGTTTTATAATAAGGACAGGGGAGTGTTTAAATTAAATGTTAACGCTGACTTACCAGAATATAATCCTTGCAAACTGTATTCAAAAGTTAGCAGTTTAGTAAGTAAGTATTTATATAGGAAGTGGATAGTCATCAATATCATAATCAGACAATCATTGTAAAATTACCTGCACATGTAACATGCCTTAGAGGGGATCGACGCATCTTTCACAGATCAAGTGCGCATTGCTATGAATGTCCGGATAGATTACCATCAGAAGTATTACATTAGGATGGCGACACTTTCTGAAACAAACGAATAAATAATGATACAGAGATTCTCGTCCCATCTTATTATAATCTCATCGTAAAGGAAGTTGAAGACAACTTCCTTTTTAAATCTTTTAAATTACTTACTTTGCCAGCTATGTACATCTACGAGACTGTTTTATTTGTTAAAATGAATTTACACCTTTTTACAAAAAATTCTGATGTAAAAAAAAATCCAATGCGTTCTCAATATGAAAATCAATTGTGCGACATAAAATGCAGAACCACTTTGATGAAGAAGAGCTTTTTTGGAATGGCTTCGAAAATTTATAATAAAATACCCGATAGTATAAAAAACATGCCCTTATCAAAATTTAAGAAAGTTCTCACCTCTCTATTAATAGAAAAATGTTATTATTAGTTCAAGATTTTATAAATGATAATTTTTAATATTTTGTTTTTTTAGTTTTTTGGGTTTATTTTATTGTTTGTTTTATTTAGTTTTTTTAAGTATTTTAGATTCTTTAATAACATTGTAATTAAAATTTGTAAGCCTTCGCGGCAAAACATAGCGCTCAAATATGTAAACCTAACACCAAATATAAATACCTGTGTTTAACAAATAAAGATTCTGATTCTGATTCTGACATTTGTCGCGTGTAGCATCGCGTCGCATTGCATCGTGTCGTGTCGCGTCGTATTCGTCGCTCACGCAGGACACCGCGTTAGGGCCAGGCCACAACAGTGCGTTGCGGCGTCGCATCGCAAAAATCAACGACGCCGCACAACGCATCGTGGAAATTTCCGATGCGCTGCCGCACACTGGTCCCAAATAAAAAAAAAGTGGACATTGATAGTAGACCGCTGATATTTTTTTTTATTGTTGATATAATGATAACAGATAAGGCAAAAAAATATTATTGTCCTACTTCAAATACTTTTCTCTATAAAAAATATTTCTTTTTTTTTTGTATGGGAGTGATTACATTTTACTCAATTTCTCAAAAACCTTAAGCGATGTCGAGATGGCATTCACATATGTTAGAAAACTAATAATTCTGAGTATTTGGCTCGAAGAAACTTATTGCTTATCTCTGCGTACTTTCGAGATAATAGTGACAGAAAATAACAATTTTTTTTAATGTTAATTGTTCGCTTTTTTTTAATCATAGCCTTACTCATATCGCAATAGGTCCGCTGGCCAGCAAAATGGAGCTTCGACGCGAGTTTGCCGGGATAACAAGATGGCCGCCTCTCATGACGTAACGTAATACGGTCACGAATCGCGCGCGTACACCTCCACTCAGTGTACAACTAAATGTGGTTGCGATAAGACGTGTCCTTATTTTTTCTGTGCGCTTGAAGAAATGCTTGTTGTTTGTTTGTTTTGTTATTGTTGTATTTTGAATCTTTGGATTTTAAAATCAAATAATTTTTGTTTGTCTTTCTTTCGTCGAATTTGTTTTCGTTATTTTTTTTGTTAAAATCAAAGTCACTTTGTCTTTGATATCTTTGATTCTAATTTGTTTTCAATTTTCCTTAAAATTATAATATGTCCGCATTTGTCACCAACTTAGACTTATACGTTGTTCTTAAATCAGGAGGTGGTTTTAAAAATGTCGAATTTTTATTTAATGCCCTTATTGAACGTATTGGTGTTGAATTGTCTTCCGAAGATTTGAGTAATATTAAATTATTTTGTCGTAATTTTTCAAGTAATATCTCAAAAAGATGGTCTGCTTCCAGTAGAGCTCAAAAGACCTTTCTTAACAAAAATTCAGACTGGTTACAATCCCAAATAGTTTGGCCAAAATGTCAAAATATCGATTTAAGCAGCATTTTTAAAGTTGCCGAGGAAGTAATTCCAAATTTCGAAACGCAAGTGGATACTCATCAATTAAGTTATGGTACAAGTAAAAAACCATTTGTTGATATATCTGATAAACAGAAGAAAAGGCGTTCTCTAACACTTCTAGATCACACAGAGGAGGAATTAGTTTATGCTTTATGTGCCAAATTAAAAGAGTCTAAAAAAACAAAATTAGCAGCTATATTAAACGAACTCAGCCAAAACAAGGAAAAATGTGAGATGGTATATGATGTACTATTCGCTAAAAAGACTGACAAACCGTGTTTACCAGATGATAAAACGTTAGCGCTTTACACCTCAACAAATTTGTCAAAATGGCAATATCGAAATTTAAGAACTATTCTTGCTTCAGAGAAAATGTATGGTCTTCCATCCTATCAAAAGCTCCTGGAAGCTAAAAAAACTTGTTATCCTCCAGAGTCAGACATAACTGTAACTGAATCTGATGCTAAGATAAGACTTCAATCGCTTCTAGATTTGACAACTAATAGGATATTAAAAACAATTCAGCACAACTCTGCCGACAAAAAATCGCTAAAACTAATAAGCAAATGGGGTTTTGACGGGTCATCTTCTCAAAGTAATTATAAACAAAAGTCACACTCCGACACTAAAATTGACGATTCTTCAGTTTTCATGATTAGTTTGGTTCCGCTTCGTTTGGAAGAAGAGAGTGGTACTATCTTGTGGCAAAATCCTGCTCCCTCTTCAACAAACTATTGTCGTCCAATTGGCTTTATATTTGCAAAAGAAACAAATGAATTGATAAAGAAGGAAAGTGCATCCTTAGAGGAAGAAATTCGTAATCTTGTTCCCACAATTGTAGATAATTTTGATATTAAACATGATTTGTACATGACTATGATTGATGGGAAAATTTCTACTGTGATTTCCAATACTTCTTCTGCAGCTGTTTGTAATATTTGCAATACCCCACCTAGCAAAATGAATGACTTGGACTTTGTATCCAAAAGACTCATCAGAGAAGATATGTATAAATATGGTCTGTCTTCGCTTCATATGTGGATAAGATGTATGGAATGTATTTTACATATTTCGTACAACTTAGACTTCAAAAAGTGGGCTGCACGAAAAGAAGATAAATTGTTAAAAGAAATTAAAAAGAATTTGACACAAGAAGAATTCCGGGAAAGAACTGGTTTGTTAATTGACATAGTAAAACAGGAATTTGGTACAACCAATGACGGTAACACGGCAAGAAGGTTTTTTGAAAATTATGAAGTATCTGCTGAAATAACGGGTATCCACCCTGATTTAATCAAGAGATTTGCAGTCATTTTACAAACAATTTCATCTGGTCAACTTATTAATGCCAACTTGTTTAGGGAATATTGTAAAGAAACAGCAATGCTATATGTAAACTTATATCCATGGTATTACATGCCTTCAAGTGTCCATAAATTGTTGATACACGGTGCTGATATTTGTGAAAATTTCTCCTTTATTCCGATAGGCATGCTTTCCGAAGAAGCTTCCGAAGCGAGGAATAAAGATTTCCGGAATGTTAGAATGGCACATACAAGAAAAATCGGTAGAGTTCAGACTAATTTAGACATCATCCACAGCTTTCTAATTAGCTCAGATCCTTACATCAGCCATATCAAACCAAAGTTTGCTCGTTTATATAAACAGTTGTTTCCAGAGACTAGTGCTTTGATCTTGAACAATGAATTGCTTTCGTTGGAAAACGAGGAAATAGAGATTTCTCAAGAGAATATAGACCCAAATATTAATCTTTCACCATAATATTTTTTCAGATTCGTTTGTGAACATATTCAACTTTATGTTTGCAGCTTAATATGTCTTCATTTTGATTGTTTTTTAGAACTGATTAAAGTACTCCTTCAGAAAGGTCATAGCTTTTCAGTCATTAGTGAGCCCCCATAACCTCTTTTACAGAGAAGTCTCTTTTTACTTATTTGACATTACGCATACATTATAATTATGTGCTAAAGTAAGGCTATGATTAAAAAAAGCAAAAAATTAACATTAAAAAAAAATGTTATTTTCTGTCACTATTATCTCGAAAGTACGCAGAGATAAGCAATAAGTTTCTTCGAGCCAAATACTCAGAATTATTAGTTTTCTAACATATGTGATTGCCATCTCGACATCGCTTAAAGTTTTTGAGAAATTGAGTAAAATGTAATCGCTCCCATACAAAAAAAAAAAGAAATATTTTTTTTACAGAAAAGTATTTGAAGTAGGACAATAATATTTTTTTGCCTTATCTGTTATCATTGTATCAACAATAAAAAAAAATATCAGCGGTCTTCTATCAATGTCCACTTTTTTTTAATTTGGGACCAGTGTGTGCCGCAGCGTACAAATCTGCGATGCGACAACGCTTTGCCGTTTAGTCGGTGTCCATACTTTGAACGACCTGCACGTGTTTTTTAAGCGATATGGCGCAGTACGATGTCGACCACCTGATATCTTTAATTTACGAACGTCCCGTCCTTTGGGACAAAACTATATCACAATTCAAAGACAAATTTTTAAAAACAGAAGCATGGAGGGAAGTGTGTACAAGTTTATATTCAAATTTTGAGGAGTTAAATAGTGTTGAAAAAACAAAACTCGGTAAGTACTTATAAACATTTATATTTTTGTTAACTGCCAACTAAGACCTCCAATGTTACTATTAAAATAATTACAAAATTCGTTTCTGATTATGTTAGCTCCTGTTCTACTTTCATGTGTTGTTTCGTGTAAAATTTGCAAAGAATCGTCAATAATCATTTCTTCAAACGTTTGTGCGCCATCTCGATTCAATACAAAGTTGTGTAATACACAGCATGCTTTTATAATGTCTATTGTGAAATCGTAAGAAACATTAATGGGTCGATGAAATATGCGCCATTTATTTGCGAGTATGCCAAAAGCGCTCTCAACATATCGTCTGGCTCGGCTCAAACGATAATTAAAAACTCGTTTTTCTATCGATAAAAACTTCCCAGAATATGGGCGCATTATATTATTTGTCAGTGGTAATCCTTCATCCGCCACGAAGACAAAAGGAATTTCTTTTTGAAAGCCAGGTAACGGTTTTGGCGGAGGTATAGATAATTGACCTTTTTTTAATAAGTCGCATAGATTTGAGTTCTGAAAAACAGTGGAGTCACATTCCTTACCATATGCACCTATATCGACATATATAAATTTGTAATTCGTATCAACAAGTGCTAATAGAACAATGGAATTATAATTTTTATAATTGAAAAATAGGGATCCACTGTGATCCGGGCTCAATATACGAATGTGTTTTCCATCTAGCGCTCCTATACAATTAGGAAAGTTGGTCTTTTTTTCATACTCTTGAGCAATTTGTTCCATCAGCTCTGTTGTAATTTTTGGTAATTCCAACCTTTTAAGAATGTTCCATACAATACGACAAACAAATTTTATTATTCCTGTTATTGTAGATTTTCCACGATAATATGTGAAATGCATATCTTTAAAAGTATTTCCCGTCGCCAGGTACCTGAAAGAAAACAAAATAAATCATTATTCGTCATATTTTTTTAGGTAACGATGTCATAAAGAAATGGAGAGGAATCAAGGATAATTTTACAAAATACGAAAAAAAAATTAAACGAGCAATGTAAATCCGGAGCTGGGGCCAAAAAAATTAAACAATATCATCTATACGACCAGCTCCTATTTCTGAAAAAGAATTCTCAAAATAAAACAACATCAAGTCTTGACGATGAAGAAATAAGACCAAGCACCTCAACCCAACAAAGCCAGCAACCTGTCATGCCACGTTACCAGCCTGCATCGCGTAAAAGAAAAATTGACGAAGACGAATTTGAGAAGAATATTATAGCTGCTTTAAAAACACCTGAAAGTAGACATTTATCTTTTTTTAAAGGAATTTTGCCATCATTGGAAAAATTGAATGATAATCAAACAATAATTTTCCAAAGTCGTGTCCTACAGATATTAAGTGATTTACACCAACCATCATACTATCCCAGCCACTATCAAACTTCACAAACATCCGTCCAAGCAAACTATCAAACATCTCAAACAACTGTTCAGACTGGCTATCAAACAGCTCAAATGTCTATGCAGAGTGGCTACCAATCAGCTCAAATGCCTATGCAGAGTGGCTATCAAACATCCATTCAACGCAGTGCCTTCCAAAGCGGATGCGAAACATCACCGGCACCTATGCAATCGTCTCCACAAACGCCAAGGAATGATGATGTAAATGAGCCAGAACAAATTGATTTCGATGAGGAACTAACAAATTTGACGAATGACACACAATCGGAATACGAGTTTTGAATAACACTAAATTATGAAAATGATTAAACAGTATGATTATAGTAAAAATAGTTTATTTTTTTCTTACCTTACAGTTAATCCCAGCATCTCCAGAGGTTCGATGGGTTTTCTAAATATGTATTTCTTTTGTAAATGAGGCTTTATCAAACTAAGAAGTTCTTCAAAACTTACTACACTCATCCTAAAGTAATCGAAAAATTTAACCTCGTCCACTTTTAGCGCCTCATATTTCCTTTTGAAGTGGTTTCCATCTTTATTCATAATTGTCAGTAATGGGTGCACCCAGTACTTTCTTTTCTGTTTCTTTTTCTTAATACGCCTTAACGCAAGCAGAAGTAGAACAAGCGCAGTGCGGTCCATGTCTCACTAGAAACTGAACTGACGGTTAGCGTCTTGTCGTACGATGTCGTATCCGATGAAATTTTTGCGTTGCGACATCGCATCGCATAGCTGTGCAATGTTGTTTTTGCGATGCGACGCCGCAACGCACTGTTGTGGCCTGGCCCTTAGTGAGGCTCATGGAATTATTCTGACTAGATATAAATATGTTAACGTCGCCCACTGCTCTCAACCCATCGACCTCATCTTCGTCACTCTCATGACATTCCAAGAAGTTCTTCTCATCCAAAGGAAGAGAGTAATTCTTGTAGAATGCAGGTGGTGACCCCGTCTGATCATCATCTTAAAAAAATTATTGCTTTTGAACGCGTAGGTAGTCCATGTCTGGGGGTCTATTTATTCTATAGCTTGAGATTCGTTTGAATTTTTGCGGTTCTGAAAACGATGACGTCGTCGGGTACCGATTCTCGTGCATGAAAACCTGATTTTGGAATAAAAACTGTTTGTTTGGCCTTCGTAAACTGTTCGTTCTAGGGTCGTACGTAGAGCGCGTTTATGCGATTTCTTGTTGTATTTAACGCCTGCGGTGCAGTCGACGATAAGTGGACAACAAGAGGTCAAGAGGAGTAAAGAATGTCTACCACATTTATTCTTTACAGGCGTGTCTGATAGCTCCTTGTTCACTGAGGATCTTCTCGCTTGAAACTCGGCTGAACTTATTAGAAAGAAGAAAAAAAACCCACGAAAGTATTCCTTTACTTGTGCTGTGAAACCTTGCTTCTTAGCAATTTTCATGACAAGGGCAACGGGAAGTACCCTATTAGGTTTTGATTTATTCGTGATTGCCATTTAAGCAGGGCCTACGTTCCACTGGAACTTCAAATAAACAACGTTTCTGAGTCATGGCAATAAAATTAAACGGCCAATAAGTGACAAATATTTTGATACTCGCGAATAATTCAAAATCAAAATATTTTATTTCACATAAACCTGCATGGGCACTTATGAAACGTCAGAAGCTAGGTGCAAACCTATAGGGTAAGCTTCCCGTTGTCCTAGAACCATAAAATTAAGAAGCTACGTCTCACATCACAAGTAGATAAAGGAAAACGTTCGAAAATTTGTTAATTGTATTAACATCATATTTACAATAAAATAGAGTTGTAATTAAAATCTTGCATTTGCAATTCGATAATTGACCGCCACGTACGTCGATATATGGGAAACATTTTTTTAACTACAAACATAATTTTGTTCTTGGGATAAATTCTTCCCAACTGCGGAACCCTTCATTGTGCGTGATACGCACTTATTTATTACGGGGCTTTTAGCTACTTTGTATGTGTGCATTTTATGTATCCTTTTTAAACAATTTTTCTTCCTTTTTTTTTTTCACCAGGCCGGTTTTATTCTTTTGTCTTCATAGATTTGTAAGTTCTCTCTATTGACGCCCACAGACAGAATTTGGTCCACTCAAGATAGTGAGAAGGGGAAAGGAGAAAGGTAGGCCTTTACCTGCTGTGAGACAACATAGGCTAAAATTAATTAATAAAAAACACATCGCGTTAATATAGTTAACGTTTAAAGCCGGGTCCACACGTGTGTAACGTGTAATGTAATGTAATGTATCGTGAAATGTAACGCGAATTCTATGTGTGGACGGCACTACGAGCATTACATGTAACGCTTGCGCCGGCGCTCGCCGTGATTCATCGTGTCGGTTTTTAGCGCGAACACACAGGCGCTCGCAGTGCTCGTTTGGACGGCGTTCGTGACGATTGTGTCGTGTATAAATAAAAGTAGCACCAGCTATTATTACCTTCCTTTTGTCCTCGGCATGTTCGTAGCAACTAGCAACTGAGTGGAAACAGCTCTTGAAAAAGATTCGCTTACACGATTCGCGTTGAGTTCGTGTGTCGTCCACTGTTGACGCTACATTACACGTAATCTTACATTACGCGTTACACACGTCTGGACCCGGCTTAAGATGTTATGTCAGATAAGCAGTCGCTCCATGTAAGATACTGGTATTCAGCTGCATCCGGTTAACCTGGACGCTGACCCCAATATAGTTGGGAAAAGGTTCGCGCAGATGATGTTTAAGATGGTGTGTTCGGCGATGAGAAATCATTAAATGTTGTGCATTCACATCCTAAAATTGATACTTAGAGGACGCTAAAACAAATTGAACAAAATGTTATAAGTACTTTTTCCAAATGTCTACCAGTATACGAAACACGTATTACTTTAATAAGCACAATTAGTATTTCCATAATCTTTGTATAGTGCCATTTATAGGCAGTTGTTTCTTTTTTCTATTTTGCTTTTAGTTTTGTGAAATAAAAAAAGAAACAGCAATATAAGTACAAAGATTTATTTTTAACAGTTATATCTAAAATCAAACACACATCTGAGTAACAATAGCATTGAAAATTGAAACTTTAGAAATCACATAATAGGTACACATTTTATAAATCAACTTACACTTTAGAAAATCAAAGGATCATAGAAAAGTCCCAACTCAGGCAACTAATTAACCTTTGGTGTATTCAATACAATTTAAAATGATAGAAACGAAGATTAAAATATTTGAGATAGATCAAAAGTGCTAATATTAAAGTATAACAAGGCAATACCTTCATAAGGTGCATCTATTCTATTCTAAAAATCACAACAGTGGAATGTATTGGTGCCACTTAGTCTAAATCACATAGCCTTGCACTATAATCACTAAAAACGATACAAATTAAAACACGGAAACAATCTAAAAATAATAGAAAACCTATGAAAATATCTTTGGGTTTTCTAAATGCGAATACAAATTGGACGGATGAGTAACATAATTGTGATAGTAAAAATATCAGCGACATAATTACGACTGACCAATAAAAGTGTAATACAAAAATCTATCAACTTTGTACTTGTCAAATTGGACATTCTGAATACAATCGGTGACGAAACAAATACGTTCTTCCAACGCCTCATCATGCAGTAACAGTATTGTAATTTGTACTTATGGCTTCAACAATAGTGTTACAACTAAACAAAAATCTTAATTCTGAATCAACAGAATTAATCAGTCCTTATCCTCGTTCAGATTCAAGAGGTTTTCTTCGGATATCTTCGGTAAGCAGCCGCTAGACATTGGAGATCTCGCACTCTTGCAGCTGTTCGCGAGGTCTTCTTCTATCTTCCTCTCGAGCAGCTCGAAGTCATCGTTCTCCGCTTGGCACTTGACACATTCATCGGATGAAGAGTCCTGGTAACACAGCACGTTCTCAATGTTGACCTCAACTTCGTCACTTTTGTCGCATGTAGGCAAGGATGGGCTGCTGCTGCTTAGAGCTCGGGACATGCTCGATACATTCGGTATTAATATCTCGGACTTGGGTCGTATCCTGATGTTAGCAGGTTTCGGTTTGCGAGCGAGGAGGGTTTGTGAGCGTTTGTCTTTGGGGAATATGCGCTGGATTCTCTCCTCGACCAGAGAAATGCTTCGTTTGAAGACGACGGTGTCCTGTGGGCGCTGGTCGTGCGCGCAGCCATCGATGGCGTCTCGCGACTCTGTGTCGGAGTTGTCGCAGCGGAAGTAGATCGTGTCGCAGCCGTTCTCCTGCTTGACCTTGATGAGGCAGCAGTCGTCTTCCTTCTCACACAGTATCTCGTGCAAGGAGCCGTGCAGCGGTATCAGTTTCACTTTACCGCCGAAGTTCTCCTGCATCGTTGATAAGTCGTCGTCAATGTATAAGTCCTCGGTACTTTTAGCTTCCTGTTGACGATGCAGAAGAAAAAATATGTTAGTATCAGACTATTATTAATTCAAAAGTTTAGTTATCGACGAGGTAAGTAGCGCAACATTATTTCGTTTTACTAGAAACATATTTTACTGTACCTTAATTAAATATTGCCAGCAACATGTTGCTGGAACAATTTTGTGTAACTTTTGTTGACCATGAATACTTTAGTACAAAGGCTTGGCTTGTCTACTCACCTGTAAAGCATTGAAAGCCTGACACCTCTTCAAAGCGTTGACATGAACATCCTCAGTCAGCGTGTCTTCCATTGACTGGTTCATTTTGTCCTTAGTAGTACACGTATTGTTGTTCGTACTAACGTTATTGTTGCCACCATCACAGATGGTGACATTCACACAGTTGTCCAGGACTTGCAGACTATTCTCTCCTGAACGGGTGAAAGTGATTTGTAGTAGAGGTTTGTTATTCCCGTTGATTTTGACTCGAGAGAACGATTTAATTGGTTCCTTTTTCGTGGCTCTTGTTTCTTCGTTATTTGTTAAAGACTCTATGATATTTGCGACTCCTTTGTTGACGACGTCTTCGTTCTTAGACCCAGTAGAGCTCTCGTCGGATATTTCTTGCAATAGGTGTTGGAACTCTTTGCGTATCATATCTCTGATATAATCTTCGATGCTTCTGGTGTCAGTTGATTGATCGGTCTTCAGCTCGGATTTTTGGCTTTCGGTTTCAGTTCTGCAATTAAAAGGTAAAATTGTGATGAGCCAACGTCACGTGGTGTTTCTACGCGGTCACCCATCCACGTACTGACCACGCCCGGTGTTGCTTTACTTCGGTGATCGGACTTCGGTTGGCGAAAGTACGGCAATAAACCATGGTCTATTGATATAAAATATAAATACATCAATAATATTATTACCCTCGTTCCGATTCAGCCCTCCAGTGATGAAGTTCAGAGCTCCGGTGTTGAAGTTCAGGGCTTCGAGAAAAGTTAACGCTCTTAGCGATTGTATCCCGCGCTTGACAAAACTGCTCCCATTGGTGCCCTGTAAAATATTTTTATCATACAATCTTAGCATCATCAGATAGATTACGCTTTGACGGAAGTATACCACTTTAATAGATGCATAAACTGGTTACGGGCCTGCTTCATACAGGTTGTCATTTAGAACATACTTACCAACAACACCTCGTTTTCATTTATTAATTTAGGGGAAGGCGAACTACCGAAAAAGATATCACATACACAAATAATACTTACTTTTAAAACAGAAGTCCTGCATATGTCATGTCAGAAGGAATAAAGTATTGTTAGTATGTATATCAGAAATAAAAGCCTCATGCCAATATAAGTTTTTATTGTGTTACCGACACAATACAAGTGCTATCACTTGCATTGTGTCATCAAGACAAACAGTGAGAATTGTAATGTTAAACAGACAAATATGGTTTAACCCTCAAAGAAAAGCGAGGGTGTTGTAGTAGCACCTTTGTCGGTTTATGGTGTCGCAATTCCTGAACGGATATACAGGATGGCAAGGACATCCACCACCATGGTTGACCATGAACCATGGATTCAGTACATAATAGGGTATTACGCCCATTTTTCAGGTGTCTTAATTAGATTCTAAAATACAAATAAACCACAAAAAAGACAACATTTTTATTAAATCGATTAGTGTCATAAAAATCCATTTAAATTTTATATTTTTCATCTGTCGTGCGTAATTTGACGAAAACGCAGCCGTGGACGCAGTGGACGCCTTGCTCTGTGGGTATGACGTCAGTTTGCTATGTAAGCAAATGCGCTGATATTTTGTTTATATATTTTTTAATTGTTGATAATTTAAAAATGAGTTATTATTCTACTTATCGTGGGTTTGCTGGTACAAGCTGCATACAAGATATTATTTTTGGCTACGAAAATAATAAAATTATAAAGTTGTTCAAAAATAATAAATGTACAAAGCGGTATGAAGTGATAACATGGCGGCTACTATCTCATGGTGTCACAAAAATAGAAGTAAAAAAAAAAAATCTTTGAATTGAATTTAAAAAAAAATTGTTTCATGAGCTAACGCCAAAATTTACCTAATGTATCTCAATAATATATTTTTAGATTTTTTCTCATATAGAGTAAAATACCCAATTTTGAATGCCACTGCGTTGAAATTTTCGGTCGGTTATGTAAAATAAAAATTGTCCGTACATTTTGACGGCGTAAGTATTGAAGACGAAATAATTCTACACTACTTTCTAATAATGTCCTGATTTGATTGTTATACTTTGCGCGTCGGTGTCCCTGCCACCCTGTAATATTGTAATAGTACAATCGTGTAATATAATTACAACAATAAGCATTCGAATGGAGAGGATTTGCAAACTCATGTATTTTGCGACCCTGTTATTTAGTCAATGCCGAATGCGAATGCAATTACCGGTTAAGGGTATTGATGAAATTAGTATGGTCTGCCGAATGCGAATGCAATTGCCGGTTAAGGGTATTGATGAAATTAGTATGGTCTGCCGAATGGCATAAGCAACCAGTTCAGCTCTGGTAATATCACAAAAATTTGTAAATACTCAAATTCAATTTAAATAAAGAAGATTTCATTGTGTTAGTATTTGATGCTTTTTATTACAAACTAGTATTCAAAATAAAGTAAACGCTTTATCTTAAAAATATCTACGGGTTACAAACAATACACGAAATGTCCCACCAACCATTATAAGTTTAAAGGGTATAATTTAGTGGCGACTGACCATTTTTTCCGTTGCTAGGCGACACGGGGCGTGTGCGATATATTTTAGTTCCTGGCTTCTTCATGTTCAACTGGGGCAAAGATTTCTGTAGCGTATCCACGCAGTGGGACGCGGGCTTCACCGCTGCTATCTGGCTCCTGAATCAAAATGCAAAAAGCCTTAGCCTCATGCCCATTTTCCCTAACACAAGGGCACACCTAAATGAACGCGTGAATAAAAACGCACTATTTAATTGTCATTACAGCGAGGACAGTTGACACTTTGCAATAATATCCACACTATTTTATAGCTCAAGACTGGAAATAAGGCTTACTATTTTTCACCTCACAGGCTCGGAAAGATTCCGTTTGTCATTCCAAACCTGCATGCAAAAGTGCATTTTGTCCGCTAGCGTGGAAAGGAGTTTTTGAAATTCGAACCTTCCTATTCAATAATTTTCTACGCCGTGACATTTAAGTCGTCTTACAACGGCAGCCCACTTCATGTACCCAATAACTGCTATACATTTAATTATTTTTTTAACATTTATCAATGAATAAAAAAATTAAAATATCATTCACTAAGACGCATGACGTAGTTTGAAACATCCTGATATGGAGATAGAATGAATGATGGAATGTAATGGTATAGGTATCTTCTACCCATTGATACGTAAACATTATGAGCAGGGTGTTTCATAATTTTAAAGCATTTTTTATTATTCTTTGTACCTATTATCTTAATTAATGGTAACAATTTTTTAATCGCGCCTAGAGTTATTTTATGTCGGATACATTGAGTGGACCGGACCACCTTTGTGAGGCGGTATACCGCCAGTCCACTGAAAATGCATTAATAGTTATTTCATGTCAGTGCGCCAACCTCATTTGTAGAATGTAGTCTCTACTGGTAAGAAAAGACACCCATTACGAGCGAGCCCGAGTAAGTGGTGTCTGTTTCATAAAATTTGAGGTCAAGTAAATCATTTTGAAAACAGTGCAAAATGCAAAAAGCCAACGTCACGTGGTGTTCCCAGGCGGTCACCCATCCAAGTACTGACCACGCCCGATGTTGCTTAACTTCGGTGATCGGACGAGAACCGGTGTATTCAACGTAGTATGGACGTTGGCGAACGCTTTGCTCAAATACTCGAACCATATTAGCATCTGTGATGACATCATTGTCACTAAGCACGAACCTGTTATCTTCAGGCAAGGACATCGACCGGCAAGTTTTTCTGTTCGCTTCGTAAATCCACCTCTCGTGAATCGCGACTAAGGGTTTCACGTTGACATTGGCCAGAATATCCTCTTCCACTTTATACTTGAGGACGTTTCGATCTTGGTTGTTTGACTTCAGAGAGCAAGAACTCATGCGATCTCTCACTTCATCACACTCCGGCGAGACGAAATCTTGAGGTGGATTTATTCTGTAAAATAGACACAATTCATAATTATAATTAACATATTGTTAGGTTTTGTATTGAAAAACAATAATTTAGTACCTCGTAGGAGGAATGTAAATTAACGCCATCTATCGTTACTACAATAAAACACAAGAGAATGTGATGACACAGCGACACAGTGCTGTCGCTAGTTCTAAATTCAACCGTAAGTGGCGCTAACTACTGAGGGATGCATAGATGTCGCCTTTACTCAATGTTTTAGCAAAGCAACCTCCTTGTATATTCTGCAGCCCTAGTTCTCTCAACTCGGGATAGAAGTCGTCGGTCGCTGCCGTGTCGGCCGGTGAACCCGGGGGTGGTTAGCTCGACGCGCTTAGAAGTAGCAGCCGATATTCGCAAGACTGCAGACTTTTTAGACGCTTATTGTTTTATTACATTACTGAAGACCACATTTATTTTTAACATTTTTGTACAAATTGAAAAAAAAAAAACAATAGCAACAGTAATTAAATTGTTGATATAGCTTCCTGTTGGAAGTAGGTAACTTATGCGCAAGATATTTTTCACACGAGTGATTATTTATTCGATACGTAAGTACGGATAAATATATGAATGACATTATTGTTAAATCCTAATTATACAGCATGGGTGTTGTAGAAGGCGACTAAGGGACGTACTAGAGAATGGGCAGCAGCGTTCTCTATGCATTTGACCACCATACTGCGATCGCCAACCCGCCTGCCAAGCGTGGCGATTATGGCAAATCCCCCCTTTTGGGGGAGGCTTATGTCCAGCAGTGGACGTCTTTCGGCTGATATGATGATGATGATACTACGTTGAATGCACCGGTTCTCGTCCGATCACCGAAGTTAAGCAACAACGGGCGTTGTCAGTACTTGGCTGGGTGACCGCCTGGGAACACCACGTGACGTTGGTTATTTCCTTTTTTGGGTTTTATTGAATTTGAACTTTCCGATTTATTTTAATAGACTGAACAAAAACACTACGAAGTCAGTGTTCTAAAAGAAAGTATATCAGGTTATAAGTGACAAAACACAAAAAATCTTCTACTCGTAATGCTAACTTTACGTTTAACGTACTATATAATAGAACTAAACGAATAAAATACATAAAAAGCCAACGTCAAGCGGTGTTCCCAGGCGGTCACCCATCCAAGTACTGACCGCGCCCGATGTTGCTTAAACTTCGGTGATCGGACGAGAACCGGTGTTTTCAACATGGTATGGACGTTGACGCTCTCAAGGCTGAATTAGCAGACTACTATCATACTGTTAATGAGTGACGTCATATACCCAATGAATCAGTGAATTTCATGCAAGGGGCGGTTTATTACGAGATGTCATCGTAATAACGAATTTAAAACCACGAATAAGCTGCTACTGCAGAGTTGTCATTGTATCGATAAACAAAACGAACAATAAAATTCAATCAACCGGATCAACCCAACATCGGTAAAAGACCCATAACATTATTACGCTTGTATTGTGGAAAGCGTTCAGCATGCAGTGGTGAATAAGTGCACGGAATTCTCGTCGGTTTGTTTAGTTTTAAATCTTATGGCAACAGAGGGCGAGTCACTTACCATGAAGGAAGCACAAATCCTGAATCTAGGCTGTTACTGAGAAAATTCTTAGTAAGAATATCAGTAGGCTAATAGGTATGTATTATAATTTTAAAGAAGTTGTTACCTCCGCAATCCAGTAAAGCTGTCTCGAATTACAGTGTCGATACTTTCTGGGGAGCCGTTGATTGGAGTTGTGGTTTGTTGGTCATTATTGTCCAAATTATTTGTAGTGTTGTCACACGATGTGTTCATTGGCGTAGTCTCGGGAGATGAGTCGTTCATGGTTTTACATACTAGAAGCAAAATGATTATGGTATTCATATATTGTCCTTCAAATAATGAGGACAATCACTAACATAAGGTTGAAATTGCAATGATTGACGCGTTACTATTACACATAGGACTTAAACATAACTCGTTAAATGTGGGTAGGCGTGACGTTATGTTTTGTTATCTAAGTTATGACGCATGTTAGTGAAATTCAACAACTATAGTAAATATTGATCACTACATGAAAGTAGGACAGCAGGATTATAAAAGTAAATAAGTAAACGCAAGAACTGAATAGAATCCTTAACCTTTCGATATCGTTCGACGACGTGAAAGGTTTATTTGAAGAATAATAAAAAAACGTTTTTTTTTTACCTTCTTGGCCTTGCGTCACACAATCATCCTGCGTCACACAATCTTCCTTAGACTTTTCTGTGGCACTCAAATCTCCGGACAGCCACGCATTCTTCCTAAGCTTGTTACTGCGTGCAATAGGCGTATTCGGTAAACTGTAGTTCTTTATATCGAAGTTATACGTCGACTTTTCATTACTATTCCTATCTTTCAGTAGAGGTTTGATCGAATCAAAGTTGTAATCAGGAACTTTTATGTGCAGCGGTTTGTAAGATTTAGGAGTGAAGCTTCTACTGAGTTTTGTGTTGGGGCGTTCAACGCTTCGGTCGATCGTACTGTCATCGTTTGCAAAGTTAACTGTACGGTTCGGACTGAAAATGCTACAGTATTCGGTAGAATCACTCCTGTGCAACCTGCCTGGCGTGTCCATTTCTTTGATCCTAGCTTTTATTTTAGCTATGGGGGTAGAACAGGCGCTGGAGAAGTCTTTGTCTGGTAAATGTTCGTATCTTATGGTCGGTGTGTGGTCGTTTTGGTCTTCGTCGGAGATGAAGCATTTTTCTGCGACGGCCATGGAGCTAAGACGAGAATTTCTTATTGTTTCGTATAGAGGGCTCGCATCGCTCTTGCTGCATTCCTTCTCGCTTTCTGTGGAACTTTCTCGAACGTTGTGGATGACAGCTTTGTGTTCGACGTTTTGTGGACTAAGACACTCGGAGTCGGTCGGGGAAGTGGTGTCCCAGGCTGTAGAACTGAATGTGGACCTTTTGGTTTGTAGACGGGCTGGGATTATTATGTAGCCGAGTTCGTCCAGATTACGCTGTAACAAAAATAATAGTATTGTAAGCTTTAGGGTACCCCGCGCAATTCATATCTTACGAATGTTTATTGCTATTTATGATTATTTCATTAAAAAAACGTATTATAATAGAATTAAATAAACTTGAGAGTTGTATTGATGGCTTGAATGATTATAAATTTATAATTATGTTAGGCTTCATTTTTTTTTTTTTTTTTTGGGTTTTGGCTTCGCACGGTTTGTGCATTTAGCCAGTGTCAAGTAATTTTTCTTTTAGATCAAGTAAATGGCCCGATATCGGGCACGAAGTTACAAAACAGTCATAGTCGTCTTTAGTCAGTCAAGTCAAATCAAAGTTATTATAAAGCGGTAGTAACTTTACAACAACCTAACAGGAGTTTTTGGGGGGAACACGAAAAGTCCACGTTAGTCACTTATTTTCACCTTCACTACACTTGTGCACACACACGTAACTAAATTGAATAATTCACTATCAAAATTATACAATTTAATTCGCTGTTTCACTAAATTCCATGAAAATGAAAATTCGTGCGACATGTTCCAACGCGATCCCGTCAAAAACTCTAGGCTTCATTTGTTATTGTTGCGGTCGCTAATCAATTAATCATATTTACTTCAAAATACAACTTGCAAAGCGCAGGTCGCAAATTGTTTCGAATTTTGCGGACTAGGTACCCTGAAGGTTGGAAAAAATCAGCAATTTGAAGTTGGCAGAAACAGGAACGTGCAATAGGGAACGTGCTCGAACTATAGAAGGCAGCACAAATCAACACGAGAGCCAGTGTGGTCAAAACAAAAACTTTTCAGATCTGTCATCGTGTTGCCGTCAATGTTTACTTTATATTTTAATGGTTTTTATTGTTAACATTATAAAATATGGGTTCAGGACGATTAATAATGATCGTCAGCGTGGTCAGAATATGTCAAAAGGCCAAAAACTCTTCGAATCCGGGCATGTCTTGGATGTTGAAGAAACAGGAATAATGAAAATGCAGTAATAACTGGTATAATTGTAGCATTTGTAGCTCAAACGACGATTTCTAACGTGTATGATGAAAAAAAACTGTAAAGTATTTCCTGAACTAATTTTTCACGTTAATATTTTGTCTATGTTGTTGTGTATGTTGTTGTTGTTGTTGTTGTTGTTGTTGTTTGTTGTTGTTGTTTTGTGTATGTATGTTATTTATGTTCATGTCGCCTTCTTTTCTGCTTAATTGCAATATAAATATTAAAAGAGCAAATTACAAATTTTAAGGCAGGGTAGGCAGGCAGGCAGGTTGTTTGCAAGAGATACCGCGGGCCCTGGCACACAGGCAACTGAGGGAACACGGGTGGGTTTTAGTCAGTAAAAGTCTGACACGCCCTCCCGCTCCACCCAGAGCGGGAGAAGTTATTTGATGATTTCCCACCCAAAAAAAAAAAAAAGGCCTATCTGAAAAATTCACATCTGTTCTTTAATTTACTTTATAAATTCTTCATATAGTGCTATATCAAAAAATAACTAAAGTTATTTGATGTTATGTTTACTTACAGATTTGTTTGTATTGAACAGAAGTATTACATACAAAACTTAGCTATTTTTACAAATTACATTATTAAGTAATTTCTAAATGTTTAGAAACTCATACTTGCAACTGTTTTATACTGCATTTATCCACTTTTTTCGTGTAACACGTAACCAAGGAAAGTGAGTACCTACTATCCGTGGGAAAGTAATTTAATTTGACACCATTTGATTTATGTTTCTTTCAAGTCTTCGAGCATCCAGAAACAGAACAATACATTTTCACTTAGTAATTGTTTTTTTTTTCACTTCTTTACTGAGATTTTAAGTAAAGATTGCGTAAAAACTTCGGATTTGCGCCACCAGGACCCTTTGGCGTGCACGTTCCCTATATCATACGCAAAAAAGTAGGAATAAGTGTAGTATTAGAAACAACTACAAAATGCAAACAAAAAGCCAACGTCACGTGGTGTTCCCAGGCGGTCACCCATCCAAGTACTGACCACGCCCGATGTTGCTTAACTTCGGTGATCGGACGAGAACCGGTGTATTCAACGTAGTATGGACGTTGGCGAATGCTGAATCGAATTTTGCGTTTAATATCAACATTATGACGTCAATTAAACACTAAAATCAATTATTCCAGAATTATATAGCATCATGGAGCGTTTAAAAACGGTTCATTTGCGCGGTGTGCTGTCATGGACTCATGAAGATTGTAAATGTAAATCACTGGGGCACTATTCTACCGATTAGGAATAATTTTACCAAAATAATAATAAACAGTACTTAATTTGACTTAATTAACTAAAAAACTTAATTAAACTAAAAAAATAACTCTTCAAAACATTTCGACGTTCTGTCAAAATGTTTTGTAGTTAACTTTTATTAATTACATTGCAAAAAGCCAACGTCACGTGGTGTTCCCAGGCGGTCACCCATCCAAGTACTGACCACGCCCGATGTTGCTTAACTTCGGTGATCGGACGAGAACCGGTGTATTCAACGTAGTATGGACGTTGGCAATAGAATCAATAAAATACCGGTTGTGTATCCTCGTCACACATTGTATTTCAATTGTTTACAGTAAAAGATACAATACCTACTATCTTTATATAGGTTTTTATATTGATAAAGACTGTTTCACGATGGGTATTTTTTTAACCATTTACTGAGTACGACATGTTTACTTACCTAAAAAAAGGAAATATTGTGCAACGTCTTTACAGAAAAATCTGCATTTTCAAACATTAGGCTGAACTGAAGTGAAAGTTACAAATATACGTAATAATAATATCTGTTTCTTTTTAATGTATAACTACTGAAGGCTTACTAAAGCTATACTGATTATAGAGACCTATAAAATTAAAAATATAAAATAAGAGGTTGGTTGGTGAAGAAAACATTACTTAATTATTATTTTTATTAAAAACACAGCTTTCTTTTATGTGAGTTTTAAACTGTTTAGCCCATCGCAGTCCTAGTTATATGTATAGGCTAAATTATATTACCTGTTCTAAAAAAAATGTCAATGCAAAAAACGGTAAAGACAGAACCCTACCAAATAATAATCTATGTAACAGGCAGGGCAGCTGAACTTGTCAAAGGCGCGTCTACCAAATACAAAAAATTAAGCAAGGCTCAAAGCAGACCACAAGGAGGACTTTACACTTAATTCGTTTAACAATAAAGTCTAGTTTTCAATGACAGCACGGAATCCTGTGTCCTGAGCGGAACTTTAATTGACAAAATAAAAAAATTATTAGTCTGCGCATTAGGGTAAAAATTGTTATATAAATTACAAAAAGCCAACGTCACGTGGTGTTCCCAGGCGGTCACCCATCCAAGTACTGACCACGCCCGATGTTGCTTAACTTCGGTGATCGGACGAGAACCGGTGTATTCAACGTAGTATGGACGTTGGCGAATGCTGAGTCGAATTTTACGTTTACATACTATCATAAAGATCTGTGACGTCATTCCAATCAATTTAGAGACACGAGTTATGCAAAACAGAAGCTTGTTGTTAGGGTGACTCACTTCTTATTTCTTTAACAAAAGGTCAGCGTTTTTTGAGTAAATTCGTTTATTTGTTCAGCAGGTAGGCTGAACCGGTAAAATAAATATGTAATATTATGTTCCAACAACAAAGAAAATATTAAAAAACCCCCAACGCAACAAAAGACAAGCGCATATTTAATCTTAGTAAAATAAGATTAAATATTGTAACATGTGGATAACGTAGTTAGTTACGCACTGATAAACCTTGATTATAAGCTATTGTTAACCATGTATAGTGTGTAATTGTTGGTTTTCCCTAATAAATAAAAAATAAAATAAGAACCCTACCGCAGCTAACAAAACAGACGATTTTGATCATGCATATCTAAAAACCTCCGCTGGAAAACCTACTTTTAAACAAAAAACCACACCCAAATTACCAATTGAGATAAAGTTGTTGATATTATAATTGTGTAATTTACCTTCACATTTTGCAGGGTATTCTGCAGCAGTTCCAAACCTATCCTCTCGTGTCGCTGAAGTGTTAGTCCAGATTCAAATAAGGACAGTAAACATCCAGGGTAGGTGCCATCTTTTGGTAGTGGTATGGCTGTTTTCCAAAGTGTGTATTGTTCTTTCAATCTGTCGTAAGTGAGATTCTTCCATGGCATGGCCGCTGATGAAGATACATTAAAATATGATTATATAGGAGACCTATCCTGTGATTGATAACCTTACTCCTGTCTTTTGAGTACTAGCTATTATTTTTACGCTAGGGCTGGGTTCACTGTGAGTCTCGCAGTTGACGACGCAGCGGTCATGAACTACCCAACAGGGTAGTTCATGACCGCTGCGTCGTCAACTGCGCTCTAGACTGAGAAACTGCGCTCTAGACTGATGAAACGGCCGTTTGCGTACATGCATTTCAGCACTTTTATTTTTGTTTACTTGAAGTAGCTACCTACTAGAACCTACGTTCTGTATTAACAGTCACAAACACCACTAGGTGTTTTCGTAACTTTCCATGTTTGATACTTCGCGCGGTTCCAAAGTTACTACAGGTGAGGTACGACGTATTAATATTTTTCTATAGAACAATTGCTCAGTACATCCAACCGGTCCAACCAACCATAGCATAGTAACAAAAGACAGGATAAAATGGGCTATAAACACCTTTCAGCCCTACAAGTCCCCAGGACTAGACGGTATCTTCCCAGCCCTACTGCAGTGGGGGGTTGACCACTTGACACCATGCTTGGTGGAGATCTACCGTACCTGCATAGCACTCAGATACATACCCCTGGCGTGGCGCGAAGTGAAAGTCATTTTCATACCCAAACCAGGAAAACCTGACTATACACAACCCAAGGCCTATAGGCCCATAAGCCTCACATCCTTCCTACTGAAAACCCTCGAGAGACTCTGTGACAGACACATCCGAGACGGACCTCTCCGGGTAAAACCACTCCATAAACAACAGCATGCGTATTCCACAGGCTGATCAACAGAATCTGCACTCCACAGTGTGGTATCCAAAATTGAATGTGCAGTGGACCACAAATGCTCAGCACTGGCTGCCTTTATCGACATCGAGGGCGCCTTTGATAAGACCATGTTCACTAGCATTAACATGGCTCTTGACGAACACGGCATAGACACTACCCTGAGTGGGTGGATCACCAATATGCTCAAATTGAGGGCTGTACAAGTCACAGTGAATCACACGACAAGGGCAGTAGTGGCGAAGGGCTGTCCGCAAGGGGGCGTCCTCTCGCCACTGCTATGGAACCTTGTCGTAGACAGCCTCATAAGAACACTGAATGACAAGGGTTACTTCACCGTAGGCTACGCCGATGACTTAACCATAATAATAAATGGTACCCATGAAAATACCCTATGTAACCTCATGCGCCAAGCCTTGAAAATAGTCGAGGACTGGTGCAACAAACACCAACTAACAGTGAATCCCACGAAAACAGAGCTGATCCTCTTCACAAAAAAGAGGAAACTCGCGGAACTACAACTTCCACGTCTGTTTGGCACTACCCTAAGCCTATCAACTGAAACCAAATACCTGGGCATATTTTTGGACAAACAGCTGAACTGGGCAAAACATACCAATTACATAACCACAAAAGCCAGCATATCCCTGTGGCAGTGCAAGCGAATGCTGGGCAGGAACTGGGGGATCAGCCCCAAAGTCATGCACTGGCTATACACCACAGTTATTCGACCAATTATCACATACGGCTCAATAGTCTGGTGGCCCAGGACGGACTTGAGCACAGCCCAAAAAGACCTCGAGAAACTGCAGCGGTATGCCTGTGTAGCAATCACCAGCTGCATGAGAACTACACCCACCGCTGCCCTGCAGGCAATGCTGGGGCTGCCCCCACTACACCTCATCGTACGAGAAGAGGCGGCCCTGGCCGCTTTCAGGCTCAACATAGCAGGAACCCTAGGCAGAGATTCTAGAGTCAAACACACACGCATTAAGGAAGATGCGACCAAACGACAACAAATGCTGGCATCACCTTGCGATAAGACCCCGAAACTGCACTTCTTCCAAAAGCACTACTACGTGGCACTCACCGAAGAACAGAATGATCACTCAGGCCCGGAAGAGCTAAGAGTCTACACAGATGGATCAAAGACTGACTCCGGAACCGGAGTCGGAGTTTTCTCACACGATCTTAACATAAACATATCCAGCCCGCTGGGAATGTTCAACACAGTCTATCAGGCGGAATGTGTGGGCATTATACAAGCGGCATACGCGATAGAAGCCAGGAGAGTCACAGACACCCACATACGTATACTCTCCGACAGTGCTTCAGTTCTCCAATCCCTAGGGAAAAAATACATAACATCGAGCTTAATACTAGAATGTCACAATGCATTAGAACGAATAACAGTTTCTAACCGCAAGACTGTGACACTGCAATGGATAAAAGGACACAGCGGATCACTAGGTAACGATGCTGCTGACGAACTGGCCAGAAGGGCATCCAGCGGGCCGGCCTATGGACCCGAGCCCATCGTGCCCATCCCATTCAACCAGATACGCAGGTGGCTTCAGGACCACACCCACACACAAGCGGAGAGCTGGTGGACCTCGACACCAGGCTGCAGGCAGTCTAGGGAAGCAATGCCGTATTTAAATGGCAGGCTAACCAGACGTCTGTTACGCCTGGACAGAAAGGATCTGCGTCTGGTGACTGGGACCATCACGGGACACTGCTCACTAAACAAACACTTCCACACAATAGGCATAACGGACAGCCCCCTGTGCAGGGCCTGCATGGAGGCTGAAGAAACCGTTGCGCATGTGCTTTTCGAATGCACAGGCGTAGCCCAGACCAGAACAGAAACCCTCGGAGCGCCCAAATTTTACACGGATGTTCTCAATAGACCAGGAGAAATAGCTAACTTCTGGAGGGAGGTGGGCTGGCTGGAATAACCACCGATGGCCGCCATGGCTCACGCACAATGGTCCACTTAAAGGACTAAGTGCGGAAACCAAACCCAATAACATAGAACATAGATACATCCAACCGGTGTGTTCACATAAGTTTACTTACCATTACAACTTTCCCACAGTACCAGACATAGAGAATACACGTCACTCTTCGAGCACGGGTACACCAGCCCTTCGTCACTCGGTACAAACAACTCGGGCGCCTGCCATCTATATCGTTCAGAGTTCTGATACATTTTGTAGTCCTTCGAGGCGGCATTCGATGAGATATAAGTTTCCGATGGATGCGCTGATATTAGAGGCTCGAATTCTGCACCTTCTGCTTCACGGGTATCTGTAGAAATATTCAGATTTTGTTAAAGCCTTGCACAGATGTTTAGTTTTGTAGGTTGGACATAAAACCAACAAAAAACCAATTTCACGCTTTGTTTTCGCATCCCCAGTATAGTTGTTCGAACACCAATGCAAGCAACAGCATTATACGACTCCCTCGATCGGTTACAAGGTACAAGCGCGCTTTAGAGTTTATGGCCCAACAATAAGGTGTGCTTTTCAATGTCATTTAAAATGAAACCCTCCAATCTCTGTATAGTTAGTTTGATTAAATTATTTTGATTTAAAAAAAAAACTATTGTATAAAGCAAAAGCCAACGTCACGTGGTGTTCCCAGGCGGTCACCCATCCAAGTACTGACCACGCCCGATGTTGCTTAACTTCGGTGATCGGACGAGAACCGGTGTATTCAACGTAGTATGGACGTTGGCGAATGCCAAGTTGAATTTTTACGTTTAGTATTAACATTATGACGTCAAAAAAAAGGAACTAAAATCAATTATTCAAACATTACATAACATCATGGAGCGATTGATAACGGTTCGCTTGCGCGGTGTGTTGTCATGCGCTCTACTGAAGATTTTAAATCACTGAGGCACTATTTTAACGATGAATAGGAATAATTTGACCAAAATAATAATAAAAATACTCAATTTAAAACGTCAAAATATTTTGAAGTTAATTTTCATTAAATACACGCAAAAAGCCAACGTCACGTGGTGTTCCCAGGCGGTCACCCATCCAAGTACTGACCACGCCCGATGTTGCTTAACTTCGGTGATCGGACGAGAACCGGTGTGTTCAACGTAGTATGGACGTTGGCAAATGCCAAGCCGAATTTCACGTTGACTAACTTGATGACGTCATTAACAGAAAAACAGTTTCAGTTATGTTGTGAGTTCGCAAATCAGTTGGTACTTTTTACCAACGGTAAAAGCGCAGTTCATTTGATGCAACATTTGATGATCAAACATGATCGTATGTTATAGGTAGTAAAGTCGCTGTTTTCGTATGTCTATTTCTCCGCTTTTTTCTTCTACTAGACCACGCAACGTATTTTGTTAAGGTTTTTATCAGTTAGAAAATTTCTTCCGTAAGGTTTTATATGTATTATAAATGCATATAATAATAGAGAATTTCAAAGATTTGTTACGATGTCGTAAAAAACATATTTCAGGCGCTTACATTGGTAAAGCTGGCTAAACATTAAAATATTATTGCAATTTAGTATCATTAAAAGAATCTTACAAAACATGTTATTGTTTACTTGTACAACATGTAAACTATAACTTAAATTTGTAATGTTAATTACTTATCCTATTAACTGAATTATTTACTTATCTACAATTATTCATTTGACACTGATACTAAGATTTTGCGTTTCCGCAAAGGCGGGAGGGGGGGGCCAAGTCTAAGATGGGAAGACGATATCCGACATATACTTAGGTGGGTAACATGGAGGAGAAGGCATCTCCATGACAGGAGAAAGTGGCAAGCTCTAGGGGAGGCCTTTGCGGAAAATATACATAGATCAATATAATTGTTTATAATAAAAAGGTCTACAGAAAAGTCCACAATGGTATCTGTTTTATGTACGAAGCCAGCGCATCCTAAGGATACCCCACAGTAACCAATTAAATCTTTTACATATTACAAAAAGAATGGGTTATTTACTAAGCTATTTTACACAATACAATACGTTAGATTCGTTGTGCATTTAATGTAGATCAAAATTGTACTTTACAGTATATAGTTAAAATTTATATCTTGGAAGATTTCACAGATTTTAAATTATTAATCGCTCGCAGCGAAACAGGCGATCGGCCGGCATGCCCCGTTGCCGTGCACGCCGCGGGGAGACATCTATAGTTATACGACCTACGTCACGTCAAATACACCCGTGCAAAGCTGGAGCGAGTTGTTTGTGAAATAATATGTCACCTTCACCAACCAATGATAATACCATTAGATTATATTCAACGTATAAATGCGGGTATTTTTCAGCAATTGCTTTACTTAAGTAGACCTTATGATTATTTTTTTCAATTCATTTCAATTTATTTGCAGTTACAATTCACAATGCATTCGAATATAATCCAGCAATGAACACAACCAAATCCGCTAGAGGTTGCTAAAAAATCTAACGGTTCCTTTCTTGTTTGTATATATACTGTCACAGTGGCTGTTTGTTGGAAATCTGGCTAGACTTGGACATGGCCGATTTAATAAAGTTAAAATTCACTGATCTACTCCAGCGCAGCAGCATTTGATGGTCGTCTATCATGGATCGAGGTCTAGAAACCGTTTTACATCTGCTAAAAACATGAATAGTAATTTATTATTAGTCCTGTCTACAATGCTTATAATGATAAACAGTTTATGTAACATAAATAACATCACGACTGTCATCCCCGAAGGGTTAGCCAGAGGTGAAGCTATCGTTCACCCACATACAGTACTGTTTTTGTATTGTAACATTTTACCCAACCATATTCCATACAGCCGTAAGGCATACATCTTTAAGACCGTTTCATCACATTACGTGTGCGTAGTCCCAGCGAAAAAGTGTCGAATTTCTTCATTTCAGTTTAGCAGATATTTAGTGTATGACGTCGTGTAATTGTGTATGGTAAATACAAATTTGTGCATCCAACCAGTGGGGAGCTATTCAACAAAAACTGTTTCTGCTGGGACTACGTCATCCTAGCGGCACTTTTTTTTTCCTATAGACGTACAAGAAAAAAATTGCATTCAATAATTAGTGTGTAACGAGAGGTAAATGTGTATGTTGAAATGAAATTTGTGTGTCATGAAACAGCGGAGATAATCAAGTTTCCGCTGCGCTGGCATTTGGCTATTTGATGAAAATCTTATAAAACAGTTTAGTGCAGAGTTGTAATTTTCTACGCACGTTGCTTTGAATTTGTGTATAAAGTATGTGAAAACAGAATTTGGAAAAAATATACCCTTCAGAAGATATTCACGTAAAAGTAAAATAAGGTTATTAAGTCCAAGTACTTAAAATAGGAAGTATAGAGCCTAACTATAACGTTTATTTGTTTCTAGTAAGGGTCTACAATGTCTTGCCAAGTTTTATTTATGTGCTCTGTGTAATTAATGAGCAATGGCATAATTTACTGTGACTGGACCACTTATATTGTATGACATCCGATTGTAGGAATTTTTAAAGGAAAAGAAGGATAAAATTTATTCCAATATTTAATGTATTAATGCAACTATTCACATGTAAAATTTCAGCTCATTACACTAAATAATTATAGAGATATGGATAAACCGAACAATGCAATTTTTGTCTGGTACGTCCATAGGAAAAAAAAGGGCCGCTAGGATGACGTAGTCCCAGCGGAAACAGTTTTTGTTGAATAGCTCCCCACTGGTTGGATGCACAAATTTGTATTTACCTCACACAATTACACGACGTCATACACTAAATATCTGCTAAACTGAAATTAAGAAATTCGACACTTTTCCGCTGGGATTACGCACACTCACATTACAGGAATTTCTATTACAATTAAAATTTATTTAAAGATGCTGTATTGTGTTCTGATGCGCTGCTGAGCTTTTATTATGACAACGAGTTATTTGAATTAATATCGATAGCTTGGTACTAAGGTGTTTTTAATTACACTGCCAACTGTAGCACGTCGCTCATTATTATACCTAAGTCTGTTTAATGATGATGACTAATGACTGCCTTATCTTATGTTAGATATAATTTTAGTCAAATTAAATGTGTAGCCTTGAAGTTACATAAAACAATGAAAATAGCAATGCTTCATTAAATCTTTTCTTGGCATGAACCATCATTGTTATAACAATGATAGTTTTTGCCTTTTTCAGCTATGTTAATGTGTTAACAGCTGTTATTTACTCGGCAAGTACTTAGGTAAAGTGCAGTGCATATAAAGTTTATTGTACCCACCAAGTAATCTCTGAATTGTAATAAAACTCGCTTTCATTGTTAGCTTGTAGAGGCAGTGTACCTTGAGAGAACATTCAACTTAGAACTCAAGTAACATTGAACTATACATAAATCATATTTTTTGTATAAAGTTGACAGACACCTGACGGAAAGTGGTTACCGCCCCTTTAGACAGCTGCAACACCAAAGGGGCTGCTGGTGCGTTACTAGCAATAAATACAGACTTAGTTAAAATGTAGTGGAACACCGCAATAATCCTTGGCGGCATGGCAGAAACATTTATCGCTACACAGAAAAGTCCTTTAAAAATACCTTTATGTTTCAATTCAGAATCTTAGATCATTTACATGCGTTATTGCCAATTACTATACTACTATCAACTTTAGTTTCATGTAATCAAAGTTGGTTTTTGAGTGACCATTTGTTATAAAAACATCTCAAAAAGATTTTGATTGCAATGGAATTTGAACTTCAGTCTTGTGTGATGTACATTGAGTTTGTTGTTCCATAACAAAATAATTATCTGAGATTCTAAATTCAAATTTACAAGATACCAAGTATTTAACGAAACTCACCTTCAATATTAACATACTGGGGTTCAGGCGAGTAAATCTCATATGGCTTCGGCATCCTCTTCTCTGGTTTCGCCAACTTCGCACAGGAGCCCACATCTGCCAGTTTAGCAGCATCATGGCTTGTGATCATCACACTAGTGCTGTTCAGTTCTGTGTGGAGGAAACCTTGCATTCGCAGGAAGACGAGAGCGTTCGCTATGTCGAGGGCGTATTGCACTGCTGTCTGCGCACTTAGAATGCGACCCTGTGAAATTAATAGTTTCAACATCGGTTTTTATTGAGGTGAACGCGTTCATTTTAAAAGTAGCTTCCATGGGTCGGTAAAAAGACGCAACGTTTTATATTAAGGTCGAAAGAGTCTTTAAATTAAATGTTAAGCCTGACTTACCATAGTACAATCCTTGCAAACTGTATTCAAAAGTTAGCAATTTAGTAAGTATTTATATTTATAGGAAGTTGATAAGTCATCAATTCATCATAATCAGACAATCATTTTAAAATTACCTGAACATGTAATATGCCATAGAGGGAATCGACGCATCTTTCACAGATCAAGTGCACATTTCTATGAATGTCCGGATAGATTCCCATTAGAAGTATTACATTAGGATGGCGACACTTTCTGAAACAAACGAATAAATAAGAATTCTCTGCCCACCTTCAACATCCTTTACGCTTTTGGGTCCAGCTATAACTTATTTGCACTCGGGTGTCTATGAGATATCTTTCGTCACTCCATTATAAGGACTATGACTTCGAAAAACTTCCATTGTAGAAGCGCCAAAAAGGCTTTACGATCTGAAAGAATAACGTCAGAACCTTACCTCAATATATTTATCTCCGTGTTACGTTTCTTCCTAACATGCTCAATGGTGACACCAATTAACTTCTTTATCTGAACGGGCACCACGCCCCATTTCCCAAGGTTCCATGTTTTATTCCTGTCTACGGTCACATCGATGTTGCTTGCACTTGCTACCGGCAGACCGTATGCACTCGTATCGCTCTAAAAATAAGCACGAAAGTAGGTATTAAGACAGGAAATCGTTGTGATCTCATTTCCGACGAGACTAAGACGACGCTAAATGGCTCGGGTTTTTTTATGGAAAATCATCTTGTTGGGAGTTTTATCGTTTTCGTTTTACAATACCAAATCAATCGCGATCGACCATCTGCACCAGTCAGTATCTAAAACTGGTGGCTAGTGCAATTGATTCCGTTTTGTTGAATAAGTCAATCATGCAAACAAAACTAAGAAATAAATGGATTCAGTCGGGCGTTGCCCCGACTAACATACTTTACTGTCATCGGACTTGCTTGTGTTCGGAGACCGCACCTGCAGTTGCTCGTCCGCCCACTGATCCAAGTTTTTTAACTCAGTCATCACTTCCCATAGCTTATCATCCGACCCAGCCTTAGTGAGACTCATGGAATTATTCTGACTAGATAAATTAACGTCTCCCGCTGCTCTCAACCCATCGACCTCTTCTTCCTCATTCTCATGACATTCCAAGAAATTCTTCACATCAAAAGGTAGAGAGTTGTTCTTGTAGAATGCAGGTGGAGACCTCGCCTGATCATCATCTTTAAATTCTAATTGCTTTTGAACGCAGAAGTCCATGTCTGGGGATCTATTTATTCTATGGCGTGATATACGTTTGAATTTTTGCGGTTCTGAAAACGATGACGTCGTCGGGTACAGATTCCCGGGCATGAAAACCTGATTTTGGAATAAAAACTGTATGTTCGGGACGCCTTCGTAAACTGTTCGATCTGGGGTCGTACTTCGAGCGCGTTTATGCGATTTCTTTTTGTATTTAACGCCTGATTTCTTCTCATAATTGAAAGTATTATCGTGATCTGCGGTGCAGTCGGTACAAGAGACGGGTAAAGAATGTCTACCACATTTTTTTTTTACAGGCGTGTCTGGTAGCTCCTTGTTTACTGAAAATCTTCTAGCTTGAAACTCTGCTAAATCTCGTTTGTATTCCTCTGTGCGAATAGTGCCGATTTGTGTGGTGCTGTGAGGACTCTGTGCAGCCTGTGTTTCAGGTGTTGTAGAGAGGGGGTTCACACTGTGATGAGTCGTCACAGTCACGCGCTCCCTGCCAACAAACATAAAAATACATATAATTCCATCAACCCAAGGCCTACGGAGAAACAAGTGTCTCCTAACAGGAACAGTATTTTTAGAGCCAGTGTGGACTGATACTCCCTTGGCGGAAAATGGTCCATTGCTTACTAGAAAACTCGCATCACATTCGCTATTATAGAACGTACTACGAATTATTTAGTTGTTTCTCAATGAGGCCCATGCTCCGGATCTTTTTTAAGGCGTTATAACCAACAATGGTCTGAGAAAAAACTTCAACAATATAAAAGTACAAATAACAGCAACTAATGGTAGTTCGGACGTCATTCAGGCAGCAAAAGCGTGGGACAGTCGCGGGTCACCGCCGCGGCAACGACGAGATCTACTCGAAATAAGTGGAATTTCGTATTGAATTTAAATTGTAACGCTTTGAGAGGCGTTACAGCTACAAAAAATATTAAATACTAACTCTACTATGCAGTTTTGGTTAGTTATATATTATATAAAAACGTGCTTACTAAATTATTATTGTTACTACTGTCCTATGTGTTGTTGTTGTAAATCCGTTATTCTCAGGCTTAGCAACAAAGTTTCGATTAAATAATACACCAATAATGCCAGGTGGGTACGAGTAGCAAAAAAAACAAATAACTCCAAAGATAAGAGAGCAAAGTAAGAGGCGATCATAATCACGAGTACCACCAACGCGGGACGATCGATACACTTTTACCGATTAGCAATTTGATCAGGCTCGCAAATTTGTTCCCAGGCATTGTGCACCTGACATCAATGTGATCTCTTGAGAAACAGCTCCTAGATCCAATAAACTGATAGATCGTGTCTGACAAAGCGTAGGTAGTTATATCACTGAAATGTCTAGTACTAAAATTTTTAAAGAGAAAATACGGACATTCTAGATATTGCCACTTTGATACTCTATTTTTGTCACGCTTCAAGTTTTTGTCAACGAAAGCGAGTAGAGAAAGTAATTCTATTTCCTTTATATTTTGAAGTAATTTAAAAATCATTTAACACATTCGATGCCAAGCAAGAAAAATAAAAATTATTAGTTCGTGTGCCCACAACTCGCATCCGAGTCGTCGCTATAAGTAGTCTCGCTAGTCGGGTCCTGGGCATGAACAGAATCATCAATAGCTACTTATTGCGACGACTCGGATGCAAGTTGTGGGCACACGAATCAACTATTTTTCGACCCGTATGCTGGGTGCTGGGCATGGAATGTGTTAAGAAGTGTAAAGAGCTTTCAAAGGCTAGTTAAAATGCTCGCCAATCATTGTTGGACCTAGGATGGCAAGATGTTTTTTGCGTCATGTTCCTGTTGCCCAAACGCATGTTTGAATTCCGTATATAGCTACGAAATCTTCGCACGTATTTATTCTATTAGTACTAAAGTAAAAGTGCTTTATTAATTAAAGCACTTAACTCTCATGTGAGTATGTGACCTATTGGACAGCACTTAACACAGTACTTTCCAGTTCGTGGCCTCTGCCATACAAAACAGTTTCAGCAACGCAGCAACATTTCTGCTTTGTTAGCAAAGGCTTTGTTACTTCTACAAGAAAAATTTAAAGTCATCCATTGTAATCTCCGATACGCCGGAAGTTATAACAAAGCTTTATTTTATAATCTCGATACAAACAATGCCTTACGTAATTTTGTAATTAAACTAGAAAGCACGTCCCAGCAGCCCAAATCTAGTGACACGATGATAATGCTTACATAAATAAGAAGCTGTCTAAGCAACAATTTTGGTTATTTGTAAAGCAATAAGAGAACCGCACCGCTTGGCTATCACAAATAAGTTTGGTGAAAGTGAAATTTCAATAACACTGTTTTAGAATCATTGAAAGGCTTCAGATTGAATCGAACCAGTAATTAATGGAAGCATCAATCACGACTGAGTACCGGGAGGTATTCTTTTGTAGTTACTTTTCGAAATTACTCAGTCGTGCGCAATGAATGAAGCAATAAAAAAACTTGGACACCATTTTTTTTTAATTCCTGTGCATTTGTTATGATTAAACGAAAGTATTATGAGCCTTAATGTAGCAAGAGAACCTGAAAGAATGCACTTATCTTTCTTTATTTATTTATTTGCTTGAATGGATCTTTCGGGTTCGTACTAAGATTAATCGTCTCGTTAAAAGATTATGTGGGTAACTGTGTCGCGTATTCAAAGTGCTGCCTGTTGTGGTTCCTATATTCGGTTCAGACTATCTAGATGTAGGCGATAAGCACCACGACAAGAAGAAATTGGTGGGACGGGAAAGCAGAACTTCAACAGATTCAGACTTTAGTAAGCCCTTCACGACTGGAAATATTATTGTTGCCTAATTTTAGGAAAAAGAAAGACCTACACCAAGCTTTCCACATGTCATAAGACCATCTCGTTTCATAGTTTGTTTTTCATGCAAAGCAGCAACTGACTCAACGGACAGCAAATGTGTTTAGATATATCGCTCTACTCGTTATATATTTATTGAGAGTTATTCTTGAAACTACTTCCAGGAAAGTGGTGCACTTTCGCTTTCGTGCTTTCAATAATTCACGACTGCGACCCTTGAGGTCAAATTACGTCATCTACAAATGCCTTGTCCTAACTGAGACATCTTTTAAGATCCCTATAGTTTTGCTTCCTTGAAACTAGTGGAGGTTTCATAACTTTTAATTACCACGTCATATTTCGGAAGTTCCGACACGGCCTTGTCAAAGCCATTTCAGTAAATAACAGGTTTAAATTCTGGACTGTCTTCTACATGATTCGGGATAGAAGCGAATTAGTGGCACTAACTAAATTAAAATTGGTTGTTGTTGCAACTGTTTAGTTTATTAAACCTGCACTCTAATTACACCCACGATCAATCATAATCTGTTTCATTTTGACAGTTTTATTGACTAAAACCCACCCGTGTTCCCTCAGTTGCCTGTGTGCCAGGGACCGCGGTATCTCTTTCGAACAACCCGCACCCCTGGCAGACATCGGCCCTTGCGGGGCCCCATCAGTTGTTGCTGACATCTCATTGAGGCGCGCGTGCAACACAATGCGCCGTCGACCCGGGCTTGGTCCTTACCGGACAGCGAGCTACCCATTACTCGCAACGCATAATCCGCAAGCCCATGCCTACGGTGGTCGGGAATCAGCCTGGGATTTCCGACGCCCAGGGCGTCTCCTGCGAAGGCCATGGCCGTGAGAGCGCATGTACTGCATCTCCCTCACGTGCGCCGCCTCTTTTCGAGCATCACTGCTTCGCTGATGGAAGCGACTGCTAGCCATGCACTCTCGCTCCGTACCATGGCCTAGACCAGGGCCGGACGCGAGAGATCGCCGCTGCCGATCGCCTCCATGAGGACACGGCGGTGCTCCGCCCAAGCCGGGCAGACCTCCATCGTATGCTCCACCGTGTCCTCAGGGCGATCTTCGCAATGGAAACACCCGGGCGTTTCCACCCGCCTTATCCGAAACAGGAACCTTCCGAAACAGCCGTGTCCGGTGAGGACCTGTGTCAGGCGGAAGGTGAGGACGCTATGCCGCCTCTCAAGCCACTCCTCAAAGAGGGGATTTACCGCCGCAATTGTGGCGTGCCCAATTAGTAATCTGTTTCAAAATGATTCAGATTATGATTGATCGTGTGTTACGCAATTAGGGTACTGTAGTGTGCTACAGGTTTAATAAACTAAGCAGGGACTTGCTTTAAGCATTAAGGCGCCAGATCTACGGGCGAGAAAATCACGGCGGGTCATACGGTGCCATCAAATTATCGTCGCGATGATATCGCCGTGTGGAAATAAATTCATGAGAGTTTCTATTGAATTTGATGGCATTGGTCTCGCTCGTGGCGATGGCGGTTATCTAAACTGTCGTTATCCTGTTGTGGTGAAAGCTTCACAAGGCAAAATTTGCCCTTAAGCGTTTAGTGGACAATACGCTCTAGAAAGAGCTATAAGATTTGCCCGGAAAAAGACAACAGGAAAGTGAATAGGTCGTTTCTCTATCGTTCTCGTTACTCTACAGAGAACTGGATGTAAAATTCACAAACAAACCACTAGGTCGACAAGGCGAAGACTAGTTCGACTACCCTACATTACAGTTCGGGCAATCGACAGGAAAGAGGATCATTCTATTGTTATCCTTTGGATTCTTTAGAAATGTAACTTTATACATTCAAGGAACTAATTGGGGTGAGTACCGATACCCCTGGTACTAGATTTGCGTAGGTAGGACGAGTATCCGACAGACCTTCACGATCCATAAGGAATTTAAGGTAAACCATACACAATCGTAATCTTAGTTGGTGCTACTGACCTTCTCCTTGGGCACCTAGGTACCTACCTATATTCTAATGTGAAGAAAAATAAAAACGAAAACCACACACGGCTTTTCTTATCAGAATCATAATAGAATAACTGGACAACTGCTAATGAATATATAATTAAAATCATTTACAAAAAAAAAAATACTTTGATAAAGTTATCATTTTGTACCGTAATTTATTAACTTTTCGCTAAGTTTTTGTTCCTTACAAAACTAGGCAATAGATAAAGGTGACTAATGTTAACGAACCAAATCGAAAAGTCAATGAACTCCAGCTTTCGACCTAATTCGGGCAAAGGTATTTTGTCAGTAAAATGTTTGATTTAGAAATTAGTATTATAAAATTAAGTGGGAAAATAATTATTTTACCAGTCAGATACACCTGTCCTGAAGTTCAGAAAATGACTAAACTAGGCATGATGGTTGAACTAGATTTGGTTGCATTAATTAATTGCATTCACCTGTGATTTGTATTGGCAATGGTACACAAAGCTTCTGGCCTCTATTGGAATGAAATCAAATCTATTGTGGGTACAGTTACGATGATTCAACGTTAGGTGGACCATTTACATCATCCTGGGACATTGTACGTACCTGTTCTATTGTGATCGACATTTTGTTGAGTTTTACGGTCTAAAACTAACTGTTCGTGCAATCATCTGATACGAAATCGAATGTTTGGTTGAACCAATTTTTAAATTACGGACGAATTAAAAAAAAACTATTCATGTAATAGCGCCGTAGTGCCATCTCAAGTCAGCTGTCTACTCTGATTTATTGTTTTGTAGAAAATTTAAAGATAAATACAGAAGTTATTCATACACCAATTCAAGGTCAGTGGATCGTCTTAGGGGCAACATAATTACGCAAAATGCGTAGGTAATCTAATGAAAAAACAACTAAGTTTACGTAGGTACTTACCGGCGCAACCACTTAAAAACTCCCATGTCCTGCAAAGAATCCACTTTGTTCGAAAACGGTAGCACAGTAAACAAGCCGTCTGCAATTAGCAACTAAATAACATTTATCGAATATAAATAAGTTTTATAAACTAAAACGGAGAGTCCGTCGATGCGAGGAGGAACACGCGGGACATTACCGGCGCATTAGAAGTCCGATCGTAATAAAAAACGACTAGCAACAATGACCGCCGATATATTGTGCGGTCAGACAAAACATCACGAACAACGCGGCATTCGCAATGAGTTGAATTTGGTTTTTTGTACAAATTACTTTTCGTTGCGCTCCGGTGATCCACTTCATGCGCGTTGTCGAGCGTCGGCCCTCCTTAGCTCTAGTCTGCTGCGGTCACAACTCACAGGCGGCACGTCAACCGTACAATGTATACTTACTACCGTACAATACCTGATTCTAATCTAAGTAATCCTTTTAGGGTAGATATATAAAAGGTAAGTCTATGAAAAAGTCGAAGAACGATTGTTTACCTTATTGCAGTGTTTGTTTCTGATCGACTCCGACCTTTTGTAGTTTTGGTTTTGTACTCATGTAAAAACTTCTTCATTGTAGATTATTTAGGTTTGATCTAATTTTATATCACACATAAGATTAAGGACACATAATTATTGGTAGGCTTAATTTATTTATTTGTTCGACATTCCAAGACATTCATACATACAAGAAAACTCAAAGTTGAAAACTGTCATTTTTTAACGGAAACAAAACAAATAAACAAATTCAATGCAAGAACTATTAATAATTTATTTATTCTTAGTAAAATTACAACATACCATAATATATGTTATATACCAAATAAAACAACCATACATTTTATGTATAAGTATGTATTATAAAGATTCATAGATTCTTTAAATAAAAGGCATTTAATTATTTTTGTTTTTATCTTCCGGTGTCATGGTGAATGTTTCTGTAAACATGCTAATGCCTTTTTACTCAAACAGTTCACCAAAAATACCAAAATGTTGGAAGCTGGAGCATAAATTAATAATTATTTAAAACAATAAACAAGTGGTCTGATGGCTTATATTAATATAATTTGTAAATATTACGATCTCCTGTGGTTTATTTTTTTATTTTTTGATGGCAACACACGTTTCGTCCTATTTATTTACACTAGCACTTCACCCGGGATTTCGTCCGCGTTGATTCATATTTGTCTCTACAAAATTCAATACCACCTCCACCCCAAAGAGTACTATCTACTAGTAGTAGCTATCGGGTACTCCACCCCCATTAATACGTAGTTTTCCTAAATTAATTATTGGGTTCTTTACGATTTCAATTTAGGTAAGTATTCAAGTAAATTTTCAAATTTATTGATGAAAGTAAAAATTATTTTCATATGAAGAAAACCTCCCGCAGGCTACAGGTTGATTATTGAAAAGTCTTTAAAATTAATAGGGTCTTACATCCATTTTTGAAAAGTGTTAGCATTTTAGATTCTAAAATGCTAAACTCAAAAAAAAAAACAACGTTTTTATTTTAGCGATTAGTGTCATAAAAATGCATTTAAATTTTACATTTACATAATTCGCGCGTAATTCGACGAAATGGAAATACTGGACGCAGTGGACGCCATATTGCTCTGGGTATAACGTTAGTTTGTGTGATAAATGTTTATCATTTCAAAAAAAATGTTATTATTCTAGCATATCGTTGTTTTGCTGTTCCTGAATGTAAGATATAATTTCACTAAAAATTACTTTGGTTACGAAAATAATAAAAATACAAAGTTGTTCAGTTGAATTTATACAGCGGTAGGACGTAATAACATGACGGCTACTATTTCATGGTGTTCAATAGCAGATTTGAAAAACTGAAATCATTGAATATAAATTAAAAAATATTTTGTTACTTCATAAACTAAAACTAACATTTTTCGTCTGCTTTTTGCCTAGGCTATCTCAATAATATATATTTTTAGATTTTTTCTCGTATAGAGTAAAATACCCTACTGTTTCGTCAGTAAAGTTTTAGTGAATGTATATCACCTTTTGAGTTAAATAAGGCACGCAGTATAATTTCCCTCAAGAAAAAAAACTCTTTTTGCCCCATCTGGGGGTAGATTTTCGAAAAACCCAAATACTCGTAACTCTTTTTGACGTGAAAACGATATTTCGCTCGGAGTACTGGTGGTAAGTTCAATATTTATGACCGACAAAACCATTTAAGATTTCAAACGTTAATAACTACGAGATTTCACAATGAGTGATTCGTATAGCGCAAAAACGTGTTTAGTTAGAACACTGTTTCAGAAGCCGTTGTCAAGAAATTACAAAGCACCACTAGGGCATGGAGAGAAACAATATTGGCCATAATAGGGTTAATAATTAATTTGAAGTTGACAATAGCAAAATAACTCCATATTGTGTGATATCGGCCGTAAATATGCTCAGAAATGAAAAAATCTCAATCGAAGAAAGCTCGCATCAAAACGAATGCAATGAGGCTAAAAAATTTCGTACCCTGCGAATGCAATACCTGCGGCAGTGCCTGAAACCTTAAGAAAATTTGTTGCAAATAGCAAAATAGTTTAAGATGTCGTCTAATATTGGCTGTTTATCAAAGAGTACTATAAGCTATCTGTTCATATTGCTCAAAACGGAAAAAAAATCATAACCGGTGAAAGCTTACTCATAAGAAATGCAATAAGCCTACTAATTCTAGTATCGGGAAAATACAACGGCTGCAGCTGTGTCGGGAACCATAGGAATATTTGTTACCAAACCCTAAGTAAAAACATCTTGTTATAACGTTTTCACGAAAACAAACGGCGCGGACTCGAATTGCGCCTGCTTATTTTTTTTCTGTCAAAAATATCAGGACTAAATTGATCGCACTATAGGATTCTTCCATACAAATATTAAAACCCTCTAAAATCCTTTGAGAGCTAGTTTTGTAAAATAAATTATAAAAACTTTATTCCTAATTTATTTGGAAAGTATTTCGAAGTTTGAAGATAAGTAACTCACTAATTACTACTACTATTCGACCCCTTATATCGAATTTCTTTAGTGCTCGCCTAAATTATAAAAATAACCCTTGTGCAAAATTTCTGGTTCCTAGTCCCATTATTTCGGCTGTGCGGTGTATGCTGATAAATGTCAGCCATTTTTTTGTCTATGGCATCTCTTATGTTAACCTTGGAGGTTGTTGAATGTCGGACTTGCCTGTTAAAACAGGCAACTTAATAAATTAAGACCTCCAGCCAGGGCTCAAAAACTTAAACCTAAGCGACTACCCGCGAAGGGCACCCCCTGTGGAATACGTACCTTGGCTCAGGGCGTCGCGTCACTGGAAGATACTGGTAATAAGGGATGGGCTGGATTGGGAATGTCAGCCCGTCAGTCAGTTTCTCCTTTTATATAATACTAGCGGACCTGGCAGACGTTGTCCTGCCTGAACAGCGAGACCTATTGGGTCCAATTGTGAACCTAAACCGTCCAGGGAGCCACTCACACACACAAAAAGCTCATCAAAATCGGCCCAGCCGTGAAGGACGAATACGGTGACAAACACACGTATAGAAGAATTATATAAATAAAGATTAATTGAATATACGAGTTGCAACACCGATGTTGAAATGTCATTTAAGTATGTCATCTTTGATTTTGGAAAGCAATGTTTACAGTTGCGTTTGATTTGAATTTTTATATATTTTTGGTATAATTAAATAAAATATTGATGGACGAATTACGAGGACCAAATATTCAGATAGTCCTGCACGTGAAAGAGGGTATACCTGTTTTCAAGTTTCACTGACATACATTTGCATGAACAAAATCTTTGCAAGAACATCTGTTCAAATTTTCGAATGTTTCTAGGACTTGGATTTGGATTTTTACGTTCCCCGTTTATTGTTAGTGGATCTCTCAATGGGTATATGTTAGAGACGGACCCTGTTGTACCTTCACATGCTCCTATTTTTGATGCTGAACTTGTTTGGGAAGCTGACAAAAGAAGGTTTCGAAGGTAAACAAACTTTTGTTTTACATGCATGCTTCCTAAAAAAACTACTAGAGCGTAATTTCCTTGAATATACAGGCTTGTATTTTAGCAAGATCCCCTATCATGAATCTTTACTGACAGAATCTCAAATCAATTATTGACCTCAAATCAATTGAGCATCGTCTAGATTTCAAGATTCCACATTTTCATTCAAAGAACCACATTGAATAAGAAATATTTTTTCACAATATTACAGTTTGCGAGTCCAGAATGTGCCGGTTAAAGTGGAGGTTTTCACGACTTGCACGCAGGGACGAAAGGATAAAGTGGGATACTTACTCCTGAGTTTACTTGGAGCACAGCCATGCCCTTCAAATAAGATTGTAGAAGTATGGCCTTTGTTTTTAGTTAATGTCCAACTTGACTTTGCCACTTGTGTGGAGTTGAGAGCCCTGAAACCCTGGACCTTCACCAGTGGCCTTAATATTGTTTAATGTCCATCCTGACTTTGCCTCTTGGTTGCAGTGCTGACCTGAAATGCTACTCGGCTAGTAGCTGTGAATAGAATAATGTAACCTTTGTTTCCTTATGTATAAATCAGTAACTAGTATATCAACATGAAAGAATCACAAATTTATCCCAAACTGCACAACCAACAGAAATTGAAGATATAGAATCAATATCAAATTGTTTACAATTACAATATATTCTGCTTACTATGATTTGTCTTCTGCAGCCTTTAGCCAACTAAATTCAGATGTTGTAGGCGAATGTCATAAATAAAGACAATCACTTTTTAAAATGTGATAATTCATAAGAGCAATGTCAGATAACTTAATAAAGCTTTATATTTTCAGATCAAATACTCTTGGCACAGGCTACTTGGAGTGAAGTCTGAGGGAAAATGCTGCCATCCACAGTTGATGATGAGTCTTTCAATTGAAGACAGAATTAACACCCCAACTCCTGTAAGCATACTTGTTAATGTAATTAACAGTTTTATCTTCCAGTGCTACAAAAATGCATTGATTGCACTCAAGAGAATATCAGTATTTTACACAAGGTGGTGGGAGTATTCCACTAGACCGCACAAAAAGGTTCCTATTGGTCCCACTGACTTATCATCTCACCTGCCTCGTCTTTTCCCCACAATTGTTGGGGCTGGCTTCCAGTCCAACCGTGTACATGGAGGGAACACTACTATTGGTATGTGACCTCCTCAAGTCAGTTACAAGGTAAAATGATAGATACCCTTTGGTAAAACTGGTTGTCAGACTTTCGAGCTTCTGACAACTGATAATGACAGGCAAAGATCCACAAATGACATCCGGGACCATAGGCTTAACATACTATCCAAGGCACAGACGGGTGTCTATATGTAAAGATGGACACCTAACCACGGGCCGACCATGGCAAGCGTAGTCCAGCGCTTGATCTTTGATTGTGTTGGAATGCATACCTTCCCATTGGACGAAGAGAGTGCAGATAAAACCTGTGTCAGCACACACAGTTGAGCACGATAATATCTCTCACGCCGAAGGCTAGTCTCCATTCAGGAAGAAATAGTACAGTCTGAAGGACTATTATCAAGCTGGAAATAATTAACAAACATTTTCCAGTCACTTATCAGGAAACTGCAAGTTAATAGGCCCTCATCTTTATTCATTCATAATTTTGTATTGCATGTCTTTAATCACTTACTTGTCCAATCAATATTGTTTATGTAAAACCTGCTTCTATTGCACACACAACTGGTTAGGTAAGTTAATCGCTAATTAGAGACATTGGAATGAGGAAGATATGGTGTTTGATTGAACTATGATTTATTGATGCAATATTAAACTTTAAACTAAAATTATGGCACCAACTGGCATACATTTTCTTAACCATTTTATATAATGTTAATTTTAAGTTTACTGTTACAGAAGCTGAAATTAATAAGTCCCATAAAATCTGCATTGATTTACTTTCATTTTTTGTGGGAGCTTGGGATGTTATGCTACTTACACTACTTTTAAACTAAGTTCCCACAAAAAGGAAAGCTTTGTAACAAATTGTTAAATAATTATTATATTAATAATTATTAAATTTAATTGTTATCAAATCTCTTATCCTTGCTGGTAATAGCTAAAACTAACTAGTAACAATGTCACTTGGCAGTACCTAATTACTGCATAATATGCACTGAAATCAGTAATAATATTCTATTCTAATATTCTTGTCTATCTCTCTGTGGAATGCGCTCCCCCTTGATATCAGGATGGTAACCAACCGGTTATCCTTTAAAGTCAAAATTCGCAAGCACATTCTAAAAAAGCTGGCAGTATCTTCACAACGATAATGTTTTCCCATTGTTTGTCTTATTTGTTTTATTATATTTATTTGTATTTATGTATGTTTATTTGTGCATATATTTAATTATGTATATAGCATATTTATAGTTTAAATATATATATTTTTTAGAGGTATAATATGAGTATATTTCCTTATATTTGAATAAAAATTAATTACATGACTTATGTGATAGCACCTACCACTGTTTCTGTTTCTGTTTGGGCAATGCTGCCCAAAGGTCGACTGGTAGAAAATGCCTATGGCATTAAGTCCGCCTCTGTACATTTCTGTGCGTGAAGTATTAAATAAATAAATAAATATTGTACAGAGGAAAAATTTGTGACTTTATATGTATCTTTGGAGCTGCTGATCTGATTCTGATAATTCCTTCACTAATGGGAAGCTGCAGTATCGCCGAATGTCATAGGATATATTTAATATTAAAACAATAATTGAATCGCGGGGAAGCCGCAGTATAGAGTAGTGGTTGCCCAAAGGTGTCAGCCCCGACTTACGAGTTATTTATAGGTCGTGAGTTCGTACCCAGGCGGGCACTTTACATATTAATCTCGTCACCACTGCTCTCAAAACGGTGAAGGAAAACAACGTGAGAAAATCTGCATGTCGTAGAACCAAAAATTCGAAGACATGTGACATCCATCAACCCGCACTGGGCCCGCGCGGGGGCTTATGGCCCACTCCTTCTCACAGAGAGGAGGCTTAAGTCCCATCAGTGGGAATATTATAGGCTGATTGTGTGAAGTCACGGGAGAACCTAGTATTCAATTGACAGATTAGCGAGACCATATTTTCATACAGATTTTGAACTACAGCTTGACCTTGTATGTTATTCCAGAGGAATGAGCTCCGCATGTTTCACAGCAATGAGATAGCGTTCCCACCTGCCATCTCAGCATCAAATCTGCCCTCTGCCAAATCTATGATGATGACTTTGAGTAAGTAATCTATTTTTAGTAAAAAATAATAAGGTATATTGGATCTTAAAACAGGAACCATACAGGGCAAGGACTATGGCAAGGAGGCGACATGTAAACTGTAACCATGCATAGGGTATTACACCCATTTTTGAAAAGTGTCCTAATTAGATACTAAAGTGCTAATAAACCACTAAAAAACACAAAAATTTTGATTTAATCGATTTGTGCCGTAAAAATACATTTAAATTTTACATTTTCGAATGTCGCGCGTAATTTGACGAAAACTCTGGACGCAGTGGACGCCGTATTGTTCTGTGGGTATGACGTCCGTTTGCTGTACCTATATACAAATGCGCTGATATTTTATATGATAATTCTTTATACTTTAAAAAATGAGTTATTATTCTAATTATTTCGGTTACGAAAATAATAAAAGTACAAAGTTGTTCAATTGACACGCCCTATGACGTTATTAAAACATGGCGGCTACTATTCCATGGTGTTCAAAAACTGATTATATAAACTGAAATCTTTGAATTGAATTTTAACATTTATTTTGTTATTTCATGAACTATAACATTTTCCGACTGCATTTTGCCTAAGCTATCTCAATAATATATTTTTAGATTTTTCTTATATAGCGTAAAAAACCCTATTCAGCGCATGATTCTGAAACTAATGAAATTCTGGTATATAAAAAAAATGCTGTTCCGTACATTATAACCACGTAGTTAATAGACTTTTCTATAAAATATCAGTTTGTTTTTATAACCGACGATAAATTTATATGCTAGGGGGTCGAGAATGATGTCTTGTGCTGAATTCATGGTTACAGTTTGCGCGTCGATGTCCCTGCCACCCTGTATTGTAGTCCTGCGTGAAAGAATTTCGCTTTATCAGTCTTTTTGCGCTGAGTATTTACTCACTTAAGAGCATTCATTCCACGCGGGATGGTAACAACGCATTTATTGTAGTTTTTCGTGATTATTGTATTAATAACAAACAAAGTACAATTTTTTTTTTCAGCCAAGCACTAGATCGTTGGTATTTATAAATATTTTTAACATTTACTCTTTAATAAAAACATTTAATCGCACTAAGTAATGCAAATAGAAAATAATTGACGGTATGTCGATTTTTATAAGTAAATACCAAAATAACTATTAAAAAATAGCATACAAACTTGAAAATACCAATGATCTAGTGCATCGCTAAAAAAAATGTTTACTTTTGTTTGTATTTAATGAAATAATCACGAAAAACCGCTATAACAGCGCCGTTGTGATCGCTCGTGCGATGAACGCTCTTAAGAGTATATTTATTTCGTTACATTGATTATCAGCAATAAACCGAGTACAACATAAGCATTATTTATGTTAGACATAAAAAAGTACCATGTCGTTTAAATCTACTTTTCACAATAGCCTTTGTTTGACTAATGCTGGGTGTACACTTCCTGGCCATTCTTTTCGATGTTTTGCCTTCTCAACACTAAAATAATTCTAGAACACATAATACAAATTTTTGGGACCATTCTAATTATTTTAATGGCTTGTAGCTAAGTAATAACAGCTACACGGGTCGAACGATCAGGTTAAGCTACGTTTAGCGCGGTTGATCCGTGGATGGGTGACCATCTTTACATACCAAGACCTCGAAAAGCTCGTTAAGCCCTTGGTTCAGGCTGTCACTTGTGGATCTTTGGTGGTCGTTACGGGTCGTCAAAAACTCGAAAATCTGACAAACCAGTCTTACCAAAGGGTATCGTATTAACCAGTAATTGGGTTGTGTAGGTCAGAATTCAGATAGGCAGTCGGTCCATGCATTCAGCTGCATCCGATTGTACTGGAGGACAATCCCAACGTAGTGCATTATGTAAACAAGTGAACTCACTTGTTTACATAATGCACTACGTACAGTTAAACTTAACTGTGTGTAATAAAACAAAACCCTGTGTCAGTTAATCCCCTAAAAATAAGAAGATAATAGTAAAATAAATAAATTGGAAATAGTTAAAAGTGGGAGTCCCACCCACAGGATGAATGAAGGTGGATAGAAGAAAGATAAAGTATGTAGCATGGAAGTACGAGAGGCATGTAAGCGAGAACTGGTATGGAAAAGGTTGAAGATACAAAATAGGCGCCAATCACGTTGGCGGAACTAGTCCAAAAAAAAAAAGAACCCCAACGTAGTTGGGAAAGAGCTAGGCATATTGATTGATCTAATTTTTCTTTAATTCTTCTTTGCAGAGGAGTATATAACAGAAAGTAAGAAGTCTGTGTCATCGCCGGATCTTCTACCAAAGCTGCTATGTGATGAAGGACTCATACAGGTTGGCAAGGGCAAACTGCTGTTTGTGCTCAGCTTCGTAATTGGTGCAGTCGAGAATCTGGATTTGGTAAGAATGACTACCTACCACAAATATAAATACATTTTTTTGTATCAAAATAATATCATTATAACCTACTGCTCTAAACGCCTGTGCATCCATAGGCGTTTCAATACGCTGTTTCAATAAACTTTTTTGAATTTGTATGCTACCTTAAAAACTCTGTATTATGTGAGCTAAGAAATTAACTCATTTCTTAGCTCAAATAAAATATCAGCGCAATGCAGCTATTGTTATCCGACGAAATAATTGGAGGAGGTTTTCAAGTCGACGCAGATATATATATATTTTACTAGTGGACAGAAGAATGCCGTCGATTATCTGATTGCCATAATCTGTTAATAATCCAATTGGATGAATATAATCATGTCTGTCTTGATAAAGGTTATTCAATGGGATTGTATTATAAACTGTGTTGATGATTTTAATTTATACTTATGGTAATATGTGAAGCATAACATTGTTCATCTTTTAACGAAAATTACGTGGACGGAGGAAATTTGAGGCACAGTTTTAAATTTTATACGGAGGAGCGCAGAAAGCAAGTAATGGTTCATTAGAAATACATTACCTACGCTTTAAAGAATTATGGTCGAATTATGACCACTGGGCGAGTGCAAGTTATTATAATTCCGTAAAGCTATATTTGTAACGGTCGCGAATCGTGGTTTAATAATCAATATACAACCTGGCACAGATGTATGCAAATTGCAGAAAACTTATGAAAATTTGAATTTCGCGAGTTACCATAGTGCATCCTCCTTCATTTAATTTATTTCCATATTTTTTCCAGTTGTTGCCAGACCCGAATGCTACTAAAGAACTAGACTGCTTCATCAGCTATTCTGTTTTCACACACAACATTATGACGGATAGGTTGGTATTTCAATAGTAGGTACTGCCGTTGGCAGATCCGACCTATAGTTTAGCTGACCTGGGCTTTTCACTAGCATGCAGAAAAAGACAATAAGGTCACAGAGGTGATCAATACACACCAAAATAGATGGGTCAGTTAAGAAAACAGGAAAATACTCGCGCAGGCTCGAGCCTTCTCTGGCCGCAATTCAAACCAAGAGCAACCGAGTCGCGAGCACTCGCCAGTCGACTGTGTCGATATTCATACAATTTTCAAATTTAAGGTATGATAATACACTGCTATTTTTAATGGAGCCAGTTAATTGCTCGGGCATTTTCCATTCTGTCTGAACTGACCCTAAGAAACCAATGGATGTTATTGTTAAATTAACTGTTTGTTTTCTAATAATTAAATACAATTTTATGCGAAAACATCCGTCGGTTTCTTACTAAACTTCAATCAGACGGTCCTGGTCACTTATCTTTTTTGGTGACTGTACAGCCGTACATCAGTGAGAACACTTGAACTACGAAAACCACTGATACTGGAGGCCTACTATCTAATTATTATAGTATTTTCGTTGACGGAGTTAGTTAGTAGAGTAGTCAAAATGGTTACTATCCACATGGGGTTGCCTGTACTAAAATAACCCACTCAAAACTGAATAACTCCCAATGGTTTCCGGGATTTATTATTTAAAAGCTTTGTCGTTTTCAAAGACAAACATCATCATCTGCACAGGCTTTTCCCAACTATGTTGAGGTCGGCTTCCAGCCTGACCGATGCAACTGAATAACAGTATTTTGCATGGAGCGACTGCCTATCTGACCTCTACAATCAAGTTACTGGGTAATACGATACCCCTTAGTAAGTTGTTAGACTTTCGGGCTTCGGACTACCCTTAACTACTATCAGAGATCTAAAAATGACAGCCGGAACCAACGGTTTTACGTACTTTCCAAGGCACGGAGGGCTCTCGATATGTAATGGATGTTCACCCATCCAAGAACCGACCGCGGCAAGCGTAGCTTGACCTTCGACCGACCCGTGCGGCTGTTAAAATTTACCCACGAGCCCAAAGACACATGAAGTAGCAAAATAAAAATATTTCGTAATTTATGTTATAATAAACGATGGCTAATTACTACCTAATTTATTATTATAAACTTATCATATATGCCCTCAGGATGTCTGCGACCTCAAGCAGTACGGGTGGATGTAGCGTGCAGTTTAATCAACGCACATCGTTACGACTGCTTTCTGACCTCGCATCAATGGGCAGATACTTCACTGAGTGCCCGCATCTTGTCACCAGGGTGTGTGCTAGTGAGAAGGATGTAGGTATGGTATAAGATATTTTAGCTCTGCTATCAACCTGGACCTGGGTTCCTGGGCAAATTGGGCATTAATTTCTATAGATATTCGTAACTCAAGGCGAGCCTATTGGACGACAGAGCTCCATGACTTAGTTGGACTATAAAAATGATCAAAGAAGTGGATAATAAATATATTTTTACCCCACAATATATTTTTTCATTGTAAAACAAACTGTGCACTCTTGAACACACGATAAATAATCAAAATGTTAGATTTTTTATCGTGTTTGAAATTAAAGCCAAACTTAGGCCAAAGTGGCTTTTTTTACACCGAGTGAAAAAGATTCACACTGCTTATAGACTCTAAAATAGTGCGAACAGTACAAATCCTGAATAAGCTGGTCTATTCTGTGAAAATCTCACCGTGAAAACTCAGGTGAAGTGAGCTCTCATTCTACTTGATGCTAGGGATTGACACCATTGATAGCTCACTTCACCTGAGTTTTGTCGGTGAGATTTTTAGTGAATAGGAAGTTTGGCATCACCAGCTATAAAATATTAAATTTGACTTGTTAAAATTACCCACTTACCGCTCTTTAGAGTTGAGCACTCCTGATTGATATCGATCTTTCTTTATAACTATTTCTAACTTGCTTCCCAGGAATCTGCAGCATGGATCTCCGTAAGCTAATTCCGACAGACGACACGCGTCACTTCCTAGACAAGTTCTGTAACTCTGATGGCACGCTAACGATACACGAACGATGTTTTATATTACGCTGTGACGACACACAAGCTGTGGAGTGCGGGAGACGACCCTTTGTGGATGTCGAGATGAGTCTGAAATATGTTGGCGTGAAGAGTGATAGTAATATACAGGTAATAGTAAAATACTTTCTCAAACTCAAAGCATTTATTTCAATTAAACCATTTACAGGCACTTTTGAATTGTCAAAAAGTCGATCAGTTGGAAAGTTGAAGCTAGTTGAGAAGATTTGGATGTTGTATACTGCATGACGATACTCAAGTGGTGCAGTGTGGGAGGGGGGGGGGGGGACCTTTTGTGGATGCTGAGTTGAGTCTGAAATATGTTGGCGTGAAGAGTGATAGTAATATACATGTAACAGAAATACTGTTTTGTGTTTGTAGCATGCTGAATCTGTTATAATATGTATCTAGAATAGGACGTGTTTTAGGAAGTTTACACATCACTCAACGATGACATCAACAATCCGATCAAGTTTACGAGTCTGGACTTTAAAAGAGGCTGTGACCTCTGAGATTGTTTCGGGTTTTCTGCTCAGGGTAGTCAGATAGGAAACGCCGACCTCATATGGTTGGCGTGTAAAAGTGTTTGTACGAACTTGCTTACAGAAATAAAACCATTTTCATCCCTTCTATTCGAAAAGTGTCATTTGTTCCTCTATAAGCGGGAGCAAAGTCTGTAGCTCGTTCCTCCACTAGACTTTTTAGCGGGCAGTAATGAGATTTGAATTTGGAACATAGATCGTTTATTGAAATCGAACGCAAATTGTATAAATTATTGGCTGTAAGTGTTAGCTGTACGGTGCGGGGAGGCGCGGTAACTAAAAAAAACAAAAGCGCGCGATTTACTTCCCTGTTCTTGTAATGAGTCCGGACTTTATTGTATTTTGCAAAAAAATGAGTTCTACGTCGAGTTCTGAAAGTGATAGTATATTAACTGCTGAAACAATAAAAATAGAAGCTAATAACGTCATACAAAACTTAATACCTACGAAATCCCGGGAGAAATAATTAATTAATTTTCAAAATTGCGCCAGTGTATCAAATATAAATATAAATTTGTAATTTACCTTTTTATATTCATGTCATTTTTAAAAAATTAAACTTATTCATTAATTACTTAAGTGTCTCTTATTTATTTTCTCATAGAAGGAGATGAAAAGTTAGAGTATATGACTCGAACGCAAAAATATTTTTCCCTCAGGCGCTTTACTTTGAATCCCTCGTTACGCTCAGGATTCTATTTTAGAATGCTTCTAATGCCTCTCTCGCTATGCTCGCGAATCTATTCTAGAATCCTTCGCTACGCTCAGGATTCAAAATAGCGCCCTCGCCGTAGAAATATTATTTTGCTCCCTTGTCATACAATCTACTATTATCATTTATTCACTTGACTATCCAATAATACAAAATGTTGTATAATACTTACAGAAACCGAACAATCTCACAGCCCGTAGCGTGACACACTTGGACAGCGCAGGCCGTCGCGCCGCGGCGCAGGAGCAGATGGACTGCCGCGCCGGCAGCTGCACCGACCTGCCGCTACACGGCGGGGGCGGCGCCTATACTAATATAGCTGCCAGCAATACTGCCAGGTGAGCCCACTGGGGGTGCAGGAGCTCTCGGTACCGGCCGACACACGGCCGAAATCGAAGTGTCTGTTATGTGCTGTCACTACTCGTCTTCACGCACACATTCACAGCGTGTCTGTACACTTAGTTACCACAAGTAAAGCGCCGACGCGTGATTTACTTGTGGTAACCAAGTTCGTGAGATAAAAATACTGTGTTAGTATGTGTTACTGATGTGAATTAGAGAAGTTGTGAACTAATACTTTTACAGGTTAATTTACGTTTGCCGCGGTTGGTCCATGGAAGGGTGACCACCTTTACGTACCAAGACCCTTCCGTGCGTCGGAAAGCACGTTGATATAACTATGTTCATACAATAAAGTCATTCGTGGATCTTTGACAGTCGTTACGGGTAGCCAGAAGCCCGAAAGTCTGTAGTCTTACCAAGGGTATCGTGCTAACCATTAACTGGGTTGTGAAGGTCAGATAGGCAGTCAGTCCATGTAAAATACTAGTCTTTACCTGCAAATTATACTTATCGATAATGTAAACATTTGCACATCTTATTAGGTAATGATACAGTGTACTTTATATTTATTTGTCACATCTCTTTATACCTACCTGTATTATGCAAAATAAATAATTTGATTTTGATTTTTTTGATCCGGTTAGCTCGGAAGCCGACCCCAACGTATTTAGGAAAAGGCTAGGCAGATAATATTCTTTTTTTTCTTTAATTGTTTATAGGGGCTTTTACGAATTGCTTATGTATAATAATCTTCTAATACCACCCTTTAACAAACTGTTTCAGATACAAAACAGCCTCCGGCGACTCAGTCCTCCAATCGAGCGCGATAACGGAACTGATAAAGAAGATGTGTGACTCGTTCACTCTGAGCCAGGAGAAGCTCCTCGCGTCTCGCGTCAGGCCCGTGACGGCCGACATGCAAGTGCAGTGCGGGGCCGTGCAGGAGGTGCTGGGGGAGAGTAGGAGCCAGCAGGAGCTGCTGGGGGGGAAAGAGACGGGGATAGATCGGTGAATATTTTTTAAAGTGTAGCTATAATTAAGATAGAAAAAAAAACAAACACAAGTGCGAGTCGGACTCGCGCACGAAGGGTTCCGTACGGTTATCTATAAAGATATGGGCAAATATAATTTTCGCGAAAATTTGTAAGTACCAAAATTTACCTTAATTTTCAACATTTTTTGGAATTCTTCCTTTATTTGTGCTGTAAGACCTTACTTTTTACCAAATCCAGATTCTATGCCAACGGGAACTACCATATAGGTTTTCGATCCAAAACCGATAGGGTACTTCCGGTTGACCTAGAATTGTTAATTTTGATTAAAAGCAAGGTCTTATAGCACAAGCAAAGCGAAAATTCCGAAAAATAAAAAAGTTAAAATTAAGGTAAATTTTGGTACTTACTAAATTTGCCCCTATCTTATTATCGTCTTTTTCTTTTGTCTCAGGACCTTGATTTTTATACACCTAATTGCTCGAAGTACCACGCTGTAGAGATATTTAATAAGTTCCTTCAGAGCTAAAGATCCTGATTTATAACACCCACCTGTTTAAAACAAAATAAAAAGCCCTTTTATTAGAAAAATGACTGTACAATAATGTATCGGAACTAATTTCACACAATAATAAAAAAAAAAATCTTTTAACACTATATAATTTAGAATCTCTGACATTATAATTGAAACGTTTGCGACCACAAGACTGACAAGTATTTCATCACGAGTTATTGAAGGGTTTTATATCAATGGGCATGTTGTGAAATAATAAAACTTTGAAGTAATATTTTTTTTCATTGTTCTTTCAGACCAATACTAATAGAGACGAGCAAAAGCGATACCTACATTGCACAAAATGAAAAAGGTAAGTAACTATCTATTTAAGCCCAGGTCCGCACGGGCGGCATGAACGTGTTTTTTTCGCGCACTGGATTTTAAACGTACTGCTCAGCGTTAGACAGTTGAAAATCCAGTATGCGATCAAATCCTACCACCATACTTTTAGGACCGCACGTGTACAGTCAGCGTCAATAATATCTCGACGAACAGACTGTTCAAAATGATCTAAACAACTATGAAAATTAAATATTAACTCAATGACACAAGGAATGTTTCAGAATGATGACAGTAAACGACAGCTGTCATTCTGACGAGAACTTTATTCAATTGGGAGAAAGTTTAATTTTCTTCGTTGTTGAGATCATTTTGAACAGTCTGTTCGTCCCGATATTTTTGACGCTGACTGTACAAGGGCTAATTCTTATAAGTTTATAGTACTTAAAGTACGGTAGTAAGAGATTCGCAGGAGCGGGAGAAGTTATTTGATGACTTCCCGCCCTCAAAAAAAAAAAAGCCAATGTAACCAACGTAGCCCGAAGAATTGCCGGAATTAAGTGCCAGTGAGCAGGGCGCATTGCTCGCAGAACAGATGGCTGATGGGGCCGAAGGGTTCTGGAGTGACGACCTCGTACCGGAATGTCTTCCAGGTAGAATTGGAATGTCTTCCACAAGGTGAACCGATGACTGTGAAGGCCGCAGGAAGGGGAAGGAAGAGCACTGGATACGGGAACTACTGAACCGGTCGAAGTGGCGGAGTTTGGGGGCCTATGACCAGCAGTGGACGTCTTTCGGCTGAAATTATGATGATGTTGATGATGAAGCTCATAGGAGTCTGTATGCCACGGAAAGGCCAATCCGTCCATTTTGACCAAGATGTAGGGGTTGTAGAGTTGGTTAACAGTGCAAGCGTTACCTATTTAATTAAGGCTTGGCAGCCTACATTACATGAAATATTTTTTGTGGGATTATTTATTACTAGGCGTCATTGAGATCATACTCCATCTCCAAATAGACGGCTGAAGACAAAATCTCTAGTTAGGCCCATGAGTACTTTATCTCACAACGCAACGCTCGCTTTACCTGTGGTTACTAAGTGTACAAACATGCTGTACAATAAGTGTGGAAGGTCGGGAGCTCTCGCTACCGTCCGAGACAACGGCTAAGTCGGAAGTGAGTTTGTGTGTGTGTTACGTGCTGACGCTACTCGTCTTCACGTACATTTTCACAGCGCGTTTGTACACTCATCCTCTTATTTATAAACGTTGCTTAAAGTTAACAGATATTTAAACGTCAAAAATATCTGGGTAAACAGTCGCTAATCATTATATAACTTTAAGTAACGTTTATAAATAAGGGAGTTAGTTACCACAAGTAACATTTAGTTACGTCGTGTCGTGAGATAAAAATACTGTACAAGCAATATGGATAGGACTTTCCATCGGCAAAAATAACTAACTTCCAAACAAACTTTTATCCCCATTTTACCCCCCTGGGGGATTGAAATTTCAAAAATTATTTCTTAGTACTCACTTTCGTTATACGGGTAAGTTTTTATCCAGTGCGCAAACTGTAACCGTGAATTCAGTATATCATTCTAGACCCCCCAGCGTAGAAATATTTCGTCGGTAATACAAAAAAAAACAGCTGTTTCATGGAAAAGTGACCTACGCGGTCAAAATGTATGGAACAGCTGTTTTTTTTGTATAACCGACGACTGATGTAAAGAATTGAAGCAGCAAAATATTCTTGTTTCTAGACCTAGTGGTTGCCATACGTTGCTTTTTTTTACATGTAGCGACTGCTGCTTAGGTTTATCTCAATACTATAGTGTCAGTGAATGAATTTAAGTTTTTTTTTGTTTAGCGTTTTTCTAGTCAAGTTCTTCTAGGAACTCTTATCCCGGACCACCTCCAACCAGCCCTCGCCGTACACGTCCAGGTCATCTCGCCACCGCTTTCTGAGCCAACCACGGTGGCGTCGTCCATCTTCTTCTTAATATTTAAAATAATAAATTATAATACTATAAACAGATATGGTGAAAATGGCTATCCCCGCAGTAGAACGTGAGTCCTTAATGCAGCGGTGTGTCGACGAGCTCGAAGACTGGAAAGAACAGCAACAAGAAATGTTCAAATGTCAAGTAAGTTAAGATATGCATACAAGTCGCAGCTGGTATTAATACAACACATCTTTTAATTGTTTAATAACTAACCTGACAGACATTCCTCAATAGTTCCAACTCACCGATAAACACACTTGTCACCTTTTTCGAGTCAAGTCGTCAAGTCTTCTCGTCGCCAATAGGTACCGCAATGTTTGAAGACTAAAGTCTTCACCCAAGTCTTCTTCTGCCCGTGCACCGACATACGGTGCCGAAACGTGGACACTGACAGTTGGGCTGGTCCACAAATTTAAAGTCACTCAGCGCGCTATGGAGCGGGCTATGCTTGGGGTTTCTTTGAAGGATGAAATCAGGAACGAAGTTAACCGGAAAAGAACTGGAGTTACCGTCATAGCTTGCAGAGTAAGTAGATTGAAGTGACAGTGGGCTGACCATGTTTGTCGAAGGAACGATGGACGGTGGAGCAGACGAGTCCTAGAGTGGAGACCGCGTGTCGGCAAACGTAGCATGGGACGCCCCCCAGCTAGATGGACCGACGACCTTAAAATGGTGGTTGGGACAGACTGAATACGGAAGGCGGAGGAGAGGGTGGTGTGCGTAGCATGGGAGCGGCCTATGTCCAGCAGTGGACTCCGATAGGCTGAGTTAATGAATAAACATACTTTGTAAAATTCTAAGCTGCGGGTTACCGTCGTCACACTTCAATTAATCTGCCTAGCGTCGTCCCAACTATGATGGGGTCGATCAGTATAACCGAAAGCAGGCGAATACCGGTATTTTGCATGGAGCGACTACCTATCTGACAACCCAGTTACTGGGTAACACGATACCCCTTGGTAGACTGGTTGTCAGATTTTTGGGCTTCTGACGACCCGTAACGACTGTCACAGATGTACGATTAACAGCCGATAGCAACGGCTTAACGGGCTTTCCGAGGCACGGAGGGGTCTTGATATGTAATGGGATGGTCACTCATCCACGAACCCACCGCGGTAAGCGTAGTTTAACCACACCGCCACCACCTTCATTCCACGAAGATTGAGGAAGTCGTGCAGTACTTGAAAGTGAAGACCAACTGGACTCTGAGGGTCGAAAGGTTGGATTCGGGCCATGACATCAACTTTAAGTCATTCGTGTTACGAGTTCCAACCCACCGTCTACTGCATGAAAGAAGACTTGGCAGAAAGGTGTCGTTATATCGACGTTTCCGAGGACGGTTACGCGACACCTCGCACCGAAACACGGCGCCGACAACTTTAGTTATAGTTTTAATAAGGTTTTTAATATGTATTAGTTTGTTATTACTTTTTTGATTATTTTGTGTATTTTATCTATGGGCCTTAGTTGCCTGACAATAAAATGATGATTATTATTAACCTTCGACCGACCCGTGCCCTGTTATTATTTAGCCACGAGTGGTAACTCGTGGCTAAATAATAAAGCTCTATCGTAAAGTTTGTAATCCTATCCTACTATCCTACTAATATTATAAATGTCAAAGTTTATGAAGATGTTTAGATGTTTGTTACTCATTCACGCAAAAACGGCTGAATGGATTTAGATGAAATTTGTCACACAGATCGTTTATAACCTGGATTAACACATAGGATAGTTTCCATCCTATTACGTTCCCGTGGGATAATTTTAAACGTCCACGCGGTCGAGGCCGCGGGCAACAGCTAGTCAGCCCATAATGTTCCCGCTGCTGGGACACAAGCCTGCTCTCTTCGAGAAGGTGTGGGCTGTCATCTACCACGCGGGCCCAGGGCTATTGCTAGATGTCACATGTCTCCGAATTTTTGGTTCAACGACATGTCGTTTACCTCACAATGTTTTTATTCACCGTTTTGAGAACAAAGGTGATGAAATGAAATGAACCCTCGACCTTACAGCTTCCATTACCACTGCCACCACTGCCCAATCATCGTCACACTTATTAATTGTATTTAATGTTTACCACTTTCCAGTTAAAACGTAAAGAAGAATATCACTTAGAACTCCTAGCTAAAGAATGGGCGAAGAAGCAAGTAGAGTTGGAATGCAAGCTCAGCAAGGGTATTGAGCAATGTCGCAACCTCGCGGCCGACCTTAGTCGCGCTACTGAAGACTTTAGGCTGAGAGGGTACCGGAATACGGAGAGGGAGAAAAAGGTATGGTTTTGGTATATGGTAGAAACCCGTCCTTTTTAACCGTCTTCCAAAAAAGGAGGAGGTTCTCAATTCGACTGTGTTTTTTTTTATGTTTTAACAAACATAAAAAAAATCTCAGAACTTTCGTTGAAAGCTGGTGCTTCCCGTGTGGTCCCATTTCAATTTCATATAGATCTGATGATGCGTTTCGGAGACAGACAACGGAACTCTTCAAAAAATAACAGTGAATCAACCGCGATTGCTGCTATCGCATAAATATGCATTATTTGACCCTAAGGATGATGAAATTTCGAATTAGTGGGGTAGGTACTTTAACTAAAAACTTTTTCCATTAAAAATAACAACCGACTTCCGAAAAAACACTACAAAGTTAAAAGTAACTTTAATTTCGGAAGGCGGTGACAAAAAATTAAAATGCATATCCAAAGTCACCGACCTCCGCAATTAAAGTTATTTTTAACTTTGTAGTGTTTTTTCGGAAGTCGGTTGTTATTTTTCTTGTCATCATCTTTGTGTCGTTGATCAACAGATCAACGACACAAAGATGATGACAAAAAAAATAACAACCGACTTTAGAAAAAAACGTATTGCACCGACCCCAAGTAACAACTTGGGGTCGGTGCAATACGTTTTTTTCTTCCATTCTCTCCTGACAACCGTTATGCTATCATTCACTCCCTCTATTTTTTATATCATTCGTCACACAAGTGCGTTCTTTTATCATTTTGCAAAATTACGCCCCAGGACTAATCATATTGGCGATTCTTTGATTTCTATGTCCAACGGACCAGTAGTTCTGGCGATTCATGGCGCCTATGTCCAGCGGACCGCATATTCACAAATATTCTATACGTTTCCATACCGAACCGAACATCAATCAATGTTATCGTCCTATAAACGCTGTTCAAAAATTTTAATCACGAAAATTTGCCAGTTTAAATCACACAACTGTTTGCTGGGGGCAAGGCAAATCAGGTTGACGAATTGTGTCATTTCCGATACGATAGCCTGTCCAATGCTTGTGAAAAGATATGGAATAAAATAAAGTTCTGGTGATTCTTTGACGCCTGTGTCCAGCTGTGGTCAGCGGATACCGAAAAGATGATTTCAGTAACCGCTGACCACAACTGGTATGATGTTTTTTTTTTTGAAGGGTGTATGTTTGCATCTGATAAATTGAATACTGTAGTGCTCATGGAATGATATCAGAATGTTGCAATTGTTGTGCAACTTTAAATTATCTCACTAATAACGGCGACCCAGAACAGGCATGGCTTTGAAATGAAATGAAATGAAATGTTTATTTATGTAAGTAGATCTTAAAAGACACTTTTACACGTCAATATTTTGTTGGTCAATATTTTTTAAAACTAGATGGCGCCGGCATTTTCTAGCTGACTGTTCCCTGAGAAGAAAAGCCGAAACAAACTCAGAGGTCATAGTCTCTTTTAAAGTCCAAACATTATATTATTTAAATTTTATGTGAGTCTAACAATGCAGGGTAATGTCTGGAAAGGCCTTTTGAAGAAAGAGCCATTGCAGCTTTGAGCTGACCTGTCTCAACAGACGGCATGTATGTAGCAGTCACCGTGTAGCTCAACCCTATTTTAGGGAGCTCAATGACCCGTCACAAGACGCTACCAGATTTGCAGGACATTTGCGTAGGCCATTTACAAAATGCTCAAAACCACCAGACGAGTTACAAAGTAATGTGTTCAATCTAGCCTGCATAATACTCACATTCACAGTTACTTTTTTCTTTAAATGTCATTAAAAATAATGTCACGTAGATCAATCACGTAGATTTTAGATTGAAAACAATCATTGGTAGAAGATGTCATCCATCTATAGCTTAACAAAAGCAAAATAATTTAACATCTCTACATGCAATAGACATGCTTACATTACAGCTCGGTTAGTCTATTTTAGTTATTTTCATAGCGTTATGTCCTACGGCATTCTGCTGTGGGGTCAAGCGGCTGACATTCAAAATATTTTTGTTCTTCAAAAATGAGCTGTTCGTGCAATTTACCAACTAGGTGCTAGAGTTTCTCTGAGAGAATTTTTTAAAGATATTGGTATTCTCACGGTGGCATCACAATTCATCTTCGCTAACATCTTACGAGGGTCATTCAATAAATACTTAGCCTACAAAAAGTAAACGAAAATTTTGGAAAAGTGGGAATTTATTTTTCAACATAGTCTCCTTTTAGTTCGATACACTTAGCCCAGCGATGCTCCAACTTTTTTAATCCGTCCGAAAAATAGTTTTTGTCAAACTCTGCAAAATAGGCCTCCGTGGCGGCGATGACCTCCTCATTCGATCCATATCTATTCCCGGCGAGTGATTTTTTCAGATTAGGAAACAGAAAAAAGTCACAAGGGGCCAAATCTGGAGAATACGGTGGATGGGGCAGCAATTCGTAGCGTAATTCGACCAATTTGGCCATGGCAACGGCAGACGTGTGAACCGGTGCGTTGTCGTGGTGAAACAGCACTTTTTTCTTCGCCAGATGGGGTCGTTTTTTCTTTAATTCGGCGTCGAATCGGCCCAATAAATCGGCATAGTAAAGCCCTGTAATTGTTTTACCCTTCTCGAGGTAATCGATGTAGATCACACCTTGTGAATCCCAGAAAACGGTGGCCATAACTTTTCCGGCCGATTTTACAGTTTTCGCCTTCTTTGGAGCACGTTCCCCGGTCTGGATCCATTGTTTTGATTGCTCCTTGGTCTCTGGTGTGTACCAGTGGATCCAGGTTTCATCGACGGTCACAAAACGACGCAAAAACTCCGCTGGATTCCGCTTAAACAGCGCCAAACACGTCTCCGATGTGGTCTCACGGTTGCGCTTGTTTTCTGGTGTGAGTAAACGCGGCACCCATCGCGCCGACAGCTTTCTCATGCCGAGTTCCTCGTGAAGAATATGATGCACTGTTCCTTCTGAATGCCTACAGTCTCAGCTAGCTCCCGAACCTTCCATCGGCGATCTGCCAATACGAGATCATGGATTTTTAAAATGTTTTCCTCCGTAGCAGCTGTTTTCGGTGCACCTGGACGTGGTTCATCAAAAACCGACGTACGGCCACGTGCAAACTCGTTGAACCAATTCTTGACGGTGGCCATCGATGGAGAAGAGTCACCGTACACAGCATCCAAGCGCTCTTTGATTTCGATGCGCGTTTTCCCTTCCAAAAATAGGAATCGAATCACCGAACGATATTGCTCTTTTTCCATTTTTGTAAAACCGATCGACACGTTCGCTTCCATAAGTTGTCAAATTAAAACAAATGAAGGGATTGGAATGAAAATTTGAAAAAAGAATTAAAAAAGAATGTGCTACACTGTGGTAAAACTCTTTTGAAACTACAGCGCCCTCTGGCGATGAGGCTAGGTACTTATTGAATGCACCTCGTATATATTAGGCAAAATATACACTTATACACTAAAAACAGTGATACTCATAATATTAATACTAGAAATAAGGACAATCTACGTGCTCCCTTTCACCGGCTTCATAGGCTCATAACTCATTTGCTGGGCTTGGTATAACCTTCTATAACAAGCTTCCTTCTTCTTTGCTAGATTTACATTTTAATGCGTTTAAAGCGAAAGTAAAATCAAATCTTTGTTCGAAGGCATACTATTCTATCAACGACTACTTAAACGATAAGAATTGTTGGTCGCTGTGATTTTACTTCATATCATTGTTTATTGAACTTGACTGCATAAACCATTTATTTATTTTTATTTTTTATTAATTAAATTTTCATTTATCGTTGAATGATGGTTATATGCTATTATTGTATAGAATCAAGTTCTTCCAACATAACAGACAGCTGTGCTGCTGGGGAGTTTGTTGCGCCACTTCTTCTTCCCAGCTAAAGCACTAGGAAGTGGTGAAGGGCGGGCTTTTTGGGGGACTGTCTTATGTAATTTTGACGTTCAAAAAGTGCTGATTCTCAGCCTAGTTTGAATAAATGACTTTTGATTTTTGATTTTTGAATATTTTCAGTTGCTGGACGCAAAAAAAGCTCTAGAATCCCACTACACAGCCAAATACCAGGAGTTGCGGGAAGCCTCACAGAAGATGGAGGATGACATGAACCACCAGCTCAAGCTGAAAGATATGAAGGTCGAGGAGCTGGAGGCCAAGATACAACAGCTGCAGAAACAAATGGAAATGCTCAAGGTAGAAGGAATTTAAATTTATTAGCTTTTGCCGGCTTCGAAAATTACCTCACGGGAATGTACAACTAGGATAAAAAATATCTATCTGTGTGTCAAATTTTATACAAATCCGTTCAAACCGTGTGCGTGATTGAGAAACAAGCATCCAAACAACATAACATACAAACTTTCACATTTATAATTTTAGTTGGATAGTAGGACTAGCTTTTTTCCCGCGTGGAGGTCGGAAATTATTCCACGGGAACAACGTACCGGATTAAAAACTGTCCAATATCCTAACCTCGCTAGGTTAAAACATTGGACACTTTTTGCGTCACACACTTTGTTGACGATTCTACGTCGACTGCTCGATTTGAGGAGCTAATAAATAAAATATCTGGGTCAAATAACAATCTGAGGCCTTAGTGTGAGTTTCATTTAACCATCTCGATCAAAAGCTTCGAGCGTGTTTGGCGCTCCGATTGGCCCTGGATTGGTGGCGGACCAATCGGAGCGCCGAACGCGCTCGATGCGTTTGATTGAGATGGTTAAATGAAACTGACACTAGGGCCACTGGTTGTAATACGTGAATACACGTGTTAAAAAACAAATGCAGTGTCTTTGTCGTGGTAAGAGTTAAGTGACGCTCGGCTGGGCGCGGGAGCCCGCGCCCCGCGCGCCTCCAACCAATATTAAAAATTACTAAAATCGATTCTGTACTTTTTTTTACAAAATTAAATATGATGTCTTTTATCGTATAAATAAAAATCGGCGATTCAGGCATCATAGGCATGCCATGCATAGACACACTTTCAATCCCAATCTGAATAATTGTGAAGGATATTTTTTTTGGGTGGGAAATCATCACGTAACTTCTCCCGCTCTGGGTGGAGCAGGAGGGCGTGTCAGACTTTTACTGACTACAACCCACCCGTGTTCCCTTAGTTGCCTGTGTGCCAGGGGGACGGTATCTCTTTCGAACAACCCGCACCCTACCTACTGTTAGTGTATTACGCGAATACTTCGCTGGTCATGGCCGAACGAATTTGAATTAAATTTGGCACACAGATAATCTATAATCTGAATTAACACAAAGCATACATTTATCCCAGTAGATAGTATTTGGGACGTTCCCATGGGACAATTTCCGACCACCACGCGGGCAAAGTCGCTGGTAAAAGCTAGTCTATAATATTAGTATGGAAAATAATTGCTGCCAAGATGATCATAATCGCCATTCAATTATTAATTACCATCGCTGAAACTGATTTCTTAAAAAAACGCTGAATAGTAACCGTTGTTTCGTTACTGAATACTGCCAATGGACAAACAGCACGCCTATTTGTTTTCCTCGGGGAAATCCTCAAGGATCCTCCGGAGAGAACGGGGGTATGTCGGACTCCTATAGCTATATTTTAATAATGCATAATTGCATAGGTAAGCGGGCACGCCCTTTGTGCCTGGAGGCTTTTATTTAAATTGTAAGTTCTGTTTATGTTTATTTTTGTTAATTATTATTTATTTCTACTTGAGTACCTATAGTTTCCAATGTTTTGTTGGTATATTGGCGTGTGCTAGCTGACATATGGCAAATTTAATGGTTTTTGTGTTTCGTAATGTTAATTACCTACTATTGTGTAGAATCAAGTTCTTCTAACTTAACAGACAGCTGTGCTGCTGTTGCGCCACTTCTTCCCAGCTAAAGCACTAGGAAGTGGTGAAGGACGGGCGTGCCGGGGGACTGTCTTTTGTACTTTTGACGTTCAAAAAGTGCTGACTATCAGCCTAGTTTGAATAAATGACTTTTGATTTTGATTTTTTGATTTTCCTACCGACTGAAATTCCACTGTTTCTTCCACTACCATGTGTTGGAGCCCGGGACCTCCCGAAATCGTACAATAGCCGCCCCCACTGGTTCAGGCCGCATCTCCACACGCGCACACAACACTGGGAGCCACTTCTCTTTGACTGTTCGAGCGACGAGACAGCCCAAGTTTCGACAATCATTGATTCGCATTATGTTTTATGTAATTCATGTCACAGCCCATAAAGACCCCAAGAAGCCTACATTTTGCTGGGAATTACATATCTTTTAGTGAACGTTTTATTATGTATTTCAGAACAATATAAAGAACACTGAAAAGGAATCGGAGAATCGGTATTCTGGCTTGACCAAAGATCAAACTGCGAGTCTAATACAGGAATTAGTAAGTATCATGCTTTAACTCTTTAGCAAAATATTTATTCTTTTGTGGCTTTGAAAACCTAAAATGGAAAAGTCAAAATCCATTTGTAACCTTACACTACCTGCAGTATTGTCTTTCCTTCTCGCTTTAATCCATCCGAAGATTGTCTTCAAAAGATCGCTTTTAGCGATGTCCGTCCATTGTGTCATCTTATGTAAACTTTTTGTTTTTTTTATTATCAGTTATTTATATGGCGTAACAGTATTTTGTATCAATCTGCTTAACTTTTTCCCAACTATCCTAGGGTCGGCTTCACTGGAAGCCGACCCTAGGATAGTTGGGAAAAAGTATGGGTGCAGCTGAATATCAATATTTTATAAGGAGCGACTGTCTATCTGACATCCACAACCCAGTTATTGGGTAGTATAATTAGCAAGGATAAAAATCCTTGCTAAATTAATCTGCTTAGTCATCTCAACTGCGTTGGGGTCGGCTGCCAGTATAACCGGAAGCAGGTGAATACCGGTATTTTGCATGGAGCGACTGCCTATCTGACAACCCAGTTACTGGGTAACATGATACCCCTTGATAGACTGGTTGTCAGATTTTTGTGCTTGTGACGATCCGTAACGACTGTTAAAGATTTATGAATGACAGCCGGGACCAACGGCTTACGTGGTCTCCGAGGCACGGAGAGTAGTTTCTATATGTAATAGGTCACCCATCCATGGATCGACCGTGGCAAGCGTAGACCTGTGCGGCTGGTGTTATTTAGCCAAAGAGTATTCTATCTACCATTTTTTTTTTGTTATTACAATATTAAAATGTATTGAATCTTCAGCGTTACTTAGAAGAGAAACTAGACAGCGCAGTACAATCGAAGTCGTTCTTCAAAGAGCAGTGGGGCCGCGCCGTCAGAGAGTTGCACCTCGTCAAACTGCACACCAGGAAGCAGATGCTGACGCAGCTGCGGCAGGACCGGAGGGAGCTGGGCCGCGCGGGGTAGGCCACTGCGTCCTGCAAGGTGTTGCACAATATACGCAAGTCCTGAAACTAATTGTCCTAATTGACTACTGAATCGATCTCAGTAACTTTTAATATAGGTGTTTTTTTTTTTTCAAAATAGTATTTTGCCACCTACCGCTGACTGAGTTAATGAAACATCAACCTTATTTCAAAACTCGTTTTTCTAAGAATTAACTTTAAAAAAAATAGTTTTGGTTATTGTATTATATTTTTAATTCAAAGGTCGAAAATTGGGGTCTATGAGGTCTTGCGTTAATTGTGTTACACGTTGTATAAGAAGTTACCAGTTTTCTTGATTTAATCTAAATCTATTCAGCCGAGGTCAAAGCGTCAGATTACCCCGTGATATTCAAATTTTCAGAAACATATTTGAATGTAAAACCAGAAACTACTACCAGAATCTTATTATTAATATTATTAACTGACGATACTAAATATTTGGCTTATTTTATTTTACGTAAAATATGTTATACCAACTGAAATATCTGACTGCATTAAAATTGGTAAAAGTACTAGTTGGTATGCAAGTTATTGTTTAAACGTTCACTTGCCAAACATTAGGTTTGCGTTACAATTACATGAAGAGTTTATTTGCTAAGTAATAATTTGGCAAATGAAATTATGCGGAAAATTGTTTGGGAAGTGATCATTTGACATATTTTTTAAATGAACATTTTGTTTTAATACGGAACAGAAGTAGTTGCTGTTATACATATTTCACGATTTCATCTTATTTCAGACTGGACCCGATAGACGATCAAGAAGAAAACAGCATGCATCAAATTCCCGTTGATTTGAAGAAGTTAAAAGATGACTTCTATGTGGACATACTCGCGAACACGCCTACACTCAATACGCATTCTTTAATAAGTCAGTTACTCCTTATAAAAAAATATACTCATAAGACATATATAGGGTGTAACAGAAACCCTATTGCTATCCTTAAGCACTAAAGATAACAGCTGGTATAGAATCATTATACATAGTTTCTGCTCAAAATAAAATACTCTAAGTATTGATACCAAATTTTCGGTTTCATATGTTTCTTAAATTCAAATCATAGCAAACGTGTCACTGCACTAGGTAGGTCAATAACTTTCCACGTTACTTGCCAACATCACGATAAATCTCTTCCGAGTGATGTGTTTATTTCAATTTGAAAAGTTCGGTTTCTGGTATAAATTTATTAAAATTTCTCATAACTTCCGAACATGTAGAGATAGGATTAAAAAACTCTTCCAATATCGTTTGATATTATCCAAAGAAGCCGTGCCTTTGGTATGTATATACCCTTTCCGTTACACGTTGTATAGTAAGTTAGATAACATAATCATGGGGGTTCGAACGCCCGCTCAGTTTGTCCAGACATCGCCAGCGGTTTGTCTACTCGTCGTCGTCATTTTGGTCAAAGAATCAGAATTGCCATTCAACGTGGCAATGCCGCCAGCCTTTTGGGCAATTTACTTGATGACAGCGATGCGTACGGTTGTTTTATGCCCTGGGATTTCTCCCTTTTTATACATGTACATCATTATCATATCAACCGAAAGACGTCCACTGCTGGACATAAGCCTCCCCCAAAAGGGGGGATTTGCCATAATCGCCACGCTTGGCAGGCGGGTTGGCGATCGCAGTATGGTGGTCAAATGCATAGAGAATGCATTTTTTGAACACTGCTGCCCATTCTCTAGTAAGTCCCTTAGTCGCCTTCTACGACATCCACGGGAAGAAATGGGATGGTGCTATTCTTTTACGTCCGGCACCACACGGCAGCTTAAATATTATCTAAATATCTTGTTAGAAAATAAATAAATAGGTACTATAAAAAAAGATGGATAGAGCGACCAAAGAAACGATGGACTGTGTGAATAATGATAACTAATAGAGAAGAATGGAAGAAAAAGACATGTTGCGCCGACCACAAATAAATTAGAATAATGGCAAGAGAATGATGATATAAAAAATCTAGGTGGAAATTAAAAATATTCTGCTGTTTCAGATCCTGCTGCACATGACGAATTAGACATGTATAACGATCTAAAGTAAGTAAAACAGAGTTTACATTCTGTAGTATTCTTCTTTCTTATCGGCGAGCCATACGGAAACAGCTAATGCCGCAGCCAGTGTACCCCTGACGCACTAGTTTAACGTAGTAAATTGACTAAAATTAGAATAAATACATTTCTAACAAATTTGCGTACCCTTTTAGGAACACGCCAAAAAATCCGATGAGCGAAAGAATCAACGAATTGATAGCTCAACGCGACAGACTGGTCCAACAAGACAACCCGGACGAAGACTTACTCAAACAATTGAACCACGAAATACGAAGCATGTTACTCAACTGTGGCACATGACGTCCATGACGAAACAGACTTGTACTACTGCTAATACTCAACCTTTACTTCTACCCTTTGTCTAAGGTCGGTATAACCTTGCAACAGGATTTTTTAACAAGCCTGCATTCAGAACAGCTTACTAAAATGTTGCTTGGTATTTTGGGAAGTTACCATTCCACAGCCTCGAAAAAAATAATCGAAAACGGAACTTCTAAAAGTTTTGACAAGAACAGATTTTGTTTATTAAATCTGTCGGTCATATTTTATTCTTCAGGTAAAAGTTATTGAAAAATAAGCCCTAAGTATTAAATGCCTTCCCAATGAAATATTCTATGAAGGCTCATTCACATGTAGGTATGACAACCACACTACATCACAACGTAAAATTGGGCAAGCAATGGATAGTCTCGCTGCAGCATCTTGTTGCGTTGTGGTAACTAAATAATACACATAACGCAATGAAAATATGCAGTACATCCACGCAAAACGCCCATCGCTCAGCATAATGCTATGATCCTATGCGAAACAGAGCCACAGCGCAGGTTTGCAACAAAAAATAAGTAGTAATAGTAGTAAGTAGTATCTAATTGGTACCTTCAATCAAATAATGAGTACTTAAAATACATACTTCCACATGGTTCACTTTGGACGGCAAAATGTCGTCCGTGTGAGTAAAACTATTTTTATTCATTTTTGCACCGTCCGACGTAGTTACCGTTGTAGTGTGGTTGTGGTACTGTCACCCGCAATATCAGTAGTACTGGTAACATTTTGACATTGCCTTTATGCCGCAGCAATTTCCTACTGATTTGAAATTGACTACGTGCGTAAGCGCCCTTAGTAGATCAATTAAACCTCTTATTTGAATTATGGTTGACGTTGTATAATATCATGTTTCGCTGACGGTGCTAATGGATTTGTTAAAAACCTTTTTGTGACTGACAATGATGTAAGATACAGATACTTATTATTATTTTAAAATAAACATTTTAGGAACTGTTGATTTGATTTTAATTACATACCTGCGTTTCTAATAATAGCACAATAATTAAAGTTAACCGCAGGCCACACCACAAGATGAGACAAGATCTAGCGTAGATTAGCTTACAGTTGGAGCACGTTTTTTTTTGTGTATGGCATCTCGCAGTTGACCTTGAGAGGCCGTGACTGCTTATCCGGACTTTCCTGTGAATGCTTTTTAGTAAACTAAAAGCCTCCATCCAGTGCCAGCCAGCCAGAGAGTAATGGGGTCATCTAGGTCGGAAAGAACATGCCTCGGCCGGCGGATTCTACTGATTCTACTGGGGACATAAGTAGCGGCCTTCACAATCAGAGGATTGCGGTGTTGCGCGGCTGTATCGAAAAACACTTCGAATTGCGTTTAAGATATTGGGCTATATATATAGTGCGGACTTTTAGATCGAGATGGAGGATCTCGTTTGTAACGAACCATGGGGAGCCTATGGCTTAGCGAAGGAATCGGTTTTGTAAGGTCTGCATCCTATGGATGAATCGGGGCTTAGTGTGTGCAAAGACTGCACTTGCATAAGTCATGATGGGCCGTGTGTAATGCACGCCGTGTGTAATGCACGCCGTGTATATTTGCATCTTGCACTTAAGGCGGGGTGGGTCGGAAAAACGTCGTTTTGTATTGTTTTATAAGTAGATAAACCGGATAAAAAAAATTGAAAAACATGCTACATAGTTCACACCTTGATCTAGATATTCCGGCCATGCGATACACGATTACTTGCACTTTACTGCATCCAATTAAATCGCAAAGACAAGTCTAAATGGTGATCGGATTCTTATTTCATTTGAGTTATATAAGGTTTTGAACAATAAAACTTATACCATAATAAAGGTCGTAAAAAATATTATGAAATCCGGCCGTCATAATATGGATTATAAAATACATTTATAACAAATCTATAATCCAGTGTTTTTATCTTTATATGCGTGCGCTGTGTTGTTTAGTCCATAGATTTAATATACTACTACAGATAGGCAACTTCGGCTTCGCTCGAGGTCGCGAAAGTGCTGTCATGTAGTGGTTGCTTCATGAACTAAAGTCACTGCACTACATACATACCTACGTATCGTCTGCTTACGGGTAAAAAGTAATAAGTGCAGTCTGTGTCATTTCGAGTAAATGGCATTTCAAAGTTTATGTTTTAATTTGATCTATTTTAAACACATTAATTTTAAAAACTGTTAAAGCAAACTGTTGCACTAATTACCCTTCTTTTAAGATATACTCTTATCTATATAATATTTACAAAATGTGAGAACATATCATTTTTGCAAACTTATTATCTCAGCAGCCATTGAACATTGCATTTTTTGATTTTACCAGTAGATAGCCCGTAAAAAATTACACGTGACTGCATTTTTAACTTGATTTAGTAAAAAAATGTATTTAACTTGTTTTACCAGTACGCAGACGATATATAGGTATTAGTGCAGCCGTACTTACGGTACCCAGCATCTAGAGATATTATTGATTGCAATTATTTTCATAAATTTGTGTTTTCAGGTTAACACAAATCTTGAAAGGAATGCATGACATTTTTCATTTATAGAAAAAAAAATATGTTAAGTTATTAGTTTTTATTTCGGGTTTTATGCGTTTTTTTTTTTTTTTTCTGGGTGGGAAATCATCAAATAACTTCTCCCGCTCTGGGTGGAGCGGGAGGGCGTGTCAGACTTTTACTGACTAAAACCCACCCGTGTTCCCTCAGTTGCCTGTGTGCCAGGGGCGGACAGAGGGGACTTACCGCCGCAATCGTGGCGTGCCCAGCACTGGGTTGCGACAATCGCACTTTCCACGTCGCCATGAGATCCTGCCGGAGCTCTGTCCGCCGTGCCGCGATTTCCCGCGGCAGCGGAGTTACGCCCCGGCGTTTGGCCTCCTCGCGCCACTCCCAAGTGAGCGCGAGGACGTTTGCCTCCAGATCCCATGGCGGTAATCCGGCAAGGAGGCCCGCCGCCTCACCGGAGATCGTGCGGTATCCCCGGATCATCCGGATGGCCATGACCATATGGGCCGCCTTCAACCGGCGTGCTGGTTGGCGCCTCAATGTAGGCGCCCACACCGGCGCCCCGTATAGGGCCATGGCCCGCACGACCCCCGCGTAGAGCCTCCGGCAGGAGGCGTTTGGCCCCCCTAGATTGGGCAGGAGCCGCTTCAAGGCAGCCCCGGCCCGCTCCAGTCTGGGAGCCAAACGTCGGAAGTGCTCCGCGAAGTTCCACCGGCTGTCGAGGACAAGTCCTAGGTACTTCATCGTCGACTCGACGCCGATGTGAACCCCTCCCACCGTTATCTGGGAACCCGTCAGTGGCGCATTCCGAAGACCATGAAACCACATGGCCTCGGACTTGTGCAAGGCCACCTCGAGTCCCAGTTGCCGGATCCTATCGACGATTGTCGCAACCCCGTGTGTCGCTAAGTCGGCCGCCGCCTGGTACGACCTCCCTTGCGCCAGGACCAGCGTGTCGTCAGCGTAGCAAACTACGCTGACGCCGCTAGGGAGGTCGGCGCGCAGCACCCAGTCGTATCCGATGTCCCACAGATGCGGCCCCAGGACCGATCCCTGTGGGACACCGCACGACATCTCTCGCCGGTTCCATTCTCCTTGGTGACCGGGGTAGATGACGGCCCTGTCCGTCAAATAGGCCTCGACCACACGACAGAGGTAGGTCGGCATCCGGTGATACCGGAGTGCCTCCCTTATGCAACTCCAGGGCAGGGTGTTGAAGGCATTGGCGATGTCCAGAGACACCGCCAAGACGACCCCACCCCGGGCCACAGCATCCCCCGTCGTGAGGGCTCGCACGCGCATGATGGCGTCCACCGTGGAGCGCCCCCTGCGGAAACCGAACTGGCTCTCCGCCAAATCCGGCCCCACCCGCACCAGCCGCCCGACGAGGCGGTCTGCAATGACTCTTTCGAAGAGCTTGCCCACCTCGTCGAGCAGCACGATGGGCCGGTAAGCGGACGGAGAGTCCGCGGGGCGCCCCTGCTTCTTGATGAGGACCAGTTTCCCCGTCTTCCAGTGACGTGGGAACTGGCCCTCCTCCAAGCATGCGCTTAGGAGCCCTCTTAGTCGAGGCCCGAGAGCCTCCAAGGCCAGGACCCAGCTTTTCCAGGCAAGCCGTCGGGTCCTGGGGCGGTATTCTTGGCATTCAGCCTACGTACCGCCACTCTCAATTCTACCTCAGTCACCTCTGGAGCATCGTCGTCGTCGTCGGTGTGGTCCGCGTCGGGCACCGCAGGAGGCGGAGCCATGGGCGGGGGAGCATGCTCCCCTCGCGAGGGAAACAGAGCGCTCACCACGTCCTGCACGAGCTGAGGCCGGAGACTCTGGGTCAGCGGGGGAGCCCACGGGCGGATTTTCTCCCGCACCGTTTTGTAGGGGCGTCCCCACGGGTCTCTGTTCAGAGTCTCCAGCGACTCCTCGCGGGCCAGTGACCTGGCCCGCAGGATCTCCGCTCGGAGGGCGGTCTTCGCCACTCTGTACCCCTCGTACAGCTCCGCTTGAATGGCTTCCGTATCCGGAGGGCGGATACGGAGCCTGCGGTGCCTGGTGTACCGGTGCCTCGCAGCAACGCACGCCTCGCGCAGAGCTGTGAGCTCCGGCGACCACCAGTACACCTGGCGTGAAGCACGTCCTGGCTGGACCCGGGGCATTGCCACGTCGCATACCTCCGACATGGCCTCCCGGAACCACTCCGCCTCGTCATTGATGTCGGCAGGCCTGTCCGGTGGTGACACCCAGGCCTGCACGATCGAGGCTTCCAGGAGGAGCTCCCGGTCCAGCCGCTTCAGTGCCCACCGCGGACCACACGGGGCCTGTTGGACCAGCGCGCTCGAGGTCTGGGCGGAGACGTCAAACCGGATGTACCGGTGGTCGGAATACGTCTCCACCCCCTCCATGACGCGCCAGTCGACGACACGCGGCGACAGAGCGGGGCTGGCGAACGAAATGTCCACCACCGACTCACCCCGCATCCGCACACACGTGGCGACAGAACCCCGGTTTAGGACGACCAGGCCCACCTCTAGAGCCCAGTCCTCCACCATCCTACCCCGCACATCCGTCAACCGGGAACCCCAAGCCAAGTTCTTGGCATTGAAGTCCCCGAGGACGAGTACGGGGAGGGAACGGAACCCGACGACGACATCTTTCAACTCCTCAAGGGAGTTGTGGAACTCGGCGAGAGTTCGGCTCGGGGAGAAGTACACCCCTACCACTGCAATCTCCCCGAACCGTGCTGCTACGCAACCCCTTCCTCTCTGGATACCCTCGAGAGCCGGGGTTCCGGCGGCGGCCGACGAAATTAGTGTCACTGAGCCGCTCAGGTCCTCCACCCAGTAATCCCTGGGCGGGACAAAGTACGGCTCAGCGACCACGGCGATGTTAATCGACCACTGCGCCATGCTCTGGAGCAACAGATCCTGAGCGGTGGCGCAGTGGTTGATGTTCGCCTGGAGGAGGCGAAATGGGGCCGTTATTGGCATTCCATTTCAGCCCCCTCCGGAGCCCTCTGAGAGGGCCCTGCCGCGGTGGTAGCGGCGGCGACGATGACGTTAGAGCCGGCAGCGACGGCGGCCGTGGCGGCGGCTACGGCGGTGACGGCGGTGGCGGAGGGCTTGCCCCTGCCCCGGCTCCTGGTTTCGGCGGGTGGAGCGCAGGCCTTGCTCCCAGCCCGGTGTTCGGCCGGCTTGCCAGCTGCCGCACATAGGTAACAGTGCGGCGTGGCATTGCACGAGCCGGCCTTGTGACCAGGCTGACCGCAGCGGAAGCAGTGACCGCTGCGGTCCACCTCCGAGGTGCATTGCACTCCCACGTGGTGACCCACCTGGCAGCGGAAGCACCTCAGAGGTCTGGGTTCCAGCAGCTTGACCTGCGCGGATACCCAGCCTACCAGGAGCCTTCGGCCCTCCTCGATGATCTTTCGGGCCGCCGACACGGGGCAGCTCACCGTAACGGTTTGCATCCCCGTGTTGTCAGGACGGATGGTCCCTGCCCTCACCTGCTCGGCAGAGCAACCCCCAGTCCTGACGACGGCGGCCACCACCTCGCTCTCCGTCACAGAGTCGTCCAGGCCCAAGATGCAAATATCAGCGCACTTGGTGGGCCTGGACACTCGGGCCTCGTCCACACTTATGGACGCCCTCAGCCTTTCGGCCAGAGCGTCAGCGGTCGGGCCACTGGCCGCGCCAGGGACCTCCAGCATCCGGGCCCCAGTCGCGGTGACCCTGATGCGAAGGCCGTTGGCAACCCCTAGGTCTGCGAGGTCCACCGCCGCTTTCGCCTTCGCGATCACGTCGCGGTAGGACACGCCCTTCTTTTCCGCTTCCGGCTGTAGTGTGATAACTACAGCTGCGGACTTCGGGGCGCGTAGCCTAGCCGCGGCGCTCCGCTTCTTGGCTCGCTGCCGCCTCTCCCTCCTTTTCGCCGCCCTCGCAGCCTTCCCTGCCTTCTTCTTCTCCCCGGCTACTTGCCATTCGGCGTCGGCCGGAGGAGATTTGGGAGGTGGGGCCGTCCTTCCTTGTACCACCGCTGGGGCCGTTGCCGCCTGCACAGCCAGCCCGCCCGTCTTGGGCTTGGGCGGCACCGGTTTCGCCGGGGTTTTTCCCGACTGCGGTGCCGATTTGGCCGTGGCAGCGGTGGTTGTGGCATACGTGCCCCCCCTCTGCTGCTGGCCCGAGGCCGGCCGACTCGCTGCCAGCGGGGGCCGCAAGACGATGGCCTCCAGGACGGAAAACCGGCTGCTGAAGGAAGCCAGCTCTTGCCGCACTAAGTTTAGCAGCCGGTCCTCCTCCGGCACGGGTACACCCTGCGCATGCCGCGCCCCCTTCTGAGGCACCACTTTGGGGCCAGCTCCTCGGAGTGCTGCTAGGTCCGCTCGGAGCTCCTTGTTCTCCTTTCGGAGAAGCTCCGTGGCGGCTGCTAAGCGGGCGACCTCCGCCCGCATCTCGGACATGTTGTCCGACGGAGGTCCGGTGTGGATGCCCTCCGCTGCCGCCATAATGGAGGCTATGGCTGCGGGCACGGCCTTGTCCTTAGAGGCGTGCGTCCTCTTCAAGGCTAAACCCTTGACTGCGGCAGCCACAGCCTCCGCGAACCTTGCCATTTGCTCCGAGATGGAGCCGCCGGCGGTGTCCGGCTCTCCGCCAGACGACTCTGAGAGGGCCCTTCGGCCGGTCCCTCCCGAGAGCTGCCCCTCCGTGGCCAGCGCCTCGGCTCGCTGGTCTGCCTGGGCTGGGCCGGCTTGGCTCGACTCGCCGGTCTCCTGGGTGGTAAGCCCCTTGCCCAACCGGATTCCACCCTGCCGACAGACCTTCCCGAGCTTACGAGCCGAGGACATGCCACCGTCCGAGGATGACCCCTGGCCATCCTTCGGTTTGGAGCGCTTCTTGAGGAACTCTTTGGTCCTCTTCGAAGCGCCCCCCACTACGCGCTCCGGGCTCTTAAAAGAGCCCTTCGCGCTCACCGATGCGGCATCGGACTCCGACCCCGCATCACTCCCCTCCTCTACGATGTTTTTGTTTTTAGTTATATGTTCCATAATTGTTCCCACGAGTAAAAAACTGGATAAATCTCAAAAATAGTGGTCCGCACTAGGGACTAATTTAGCTACCCATTAGTCAAGCTATCAACCTCCCTCACGGTGCGCCGCCGCTTGGAGGTTTGGGGTAATTTTTTATAGAGGTATTCTTCCTCGCGGCCCGGGCGGTTAAGCCAAGACCCTCGACCCCCGTCAAAAGTCAGAGACATGACCGTGACAATCTTCGGGGCTACGAGATTAACGGTGGCAGAAGGAGAGGACTCCTTCTTGCCTGCCCGGTGGCAGGGTAAGTGCACACCGAGCCCGCTCTTACTCCGCCGCTGTGCGTCTCTGCATAGTCGCAGAGAGACACGCGTTGGAGCGTTCCTCCGACAGGATATTGGCATACGGGCAACGACACCCCTTAGGCACGCGTACCTAATGGGGGGACATTGCCCGCATCCCAGGGTGCACCGTCCCGGAGACTGGCCTTTCCCCCAGACACATCCAAGGGAAACTCCAGCCCACGGGCACACGAGTAGGTTTCCTGTCCAAGCACCCCGGGTTTTATGCGTTACATAATAATTATGAGCTGCCACTTTCATCAGTTTCATCCCAAAACGTGGTTTTTCCAGATATCAACTGGTTCATATCCTTACACCAATTGTTCAAAAAGAACAAAATTATTTTTTTTACCATATGGGTATTTTATCGATTTATTTCGATGATGGTTACATGTTATAAAATTGTAGTTAATATTTAATGTTAATACTAGTTCTAAAATATGCGTTTATATTTTTGCTATGACATTTTGTTTTTAAAACTACTGTCACAGTATTTTCTGATTGAAAAAAAGAAAAAAAGGAAATCGATTTGGGTAAGAAAGCCAAGTTTTTGTGCTATCATACTCTTTAATCTGAATATATTTATGATAGTCTTGCATTTCTTCAGACTCGAAATCATGTCTGCAGGTTTGACAATCCTTATATTTTTTTTTTAAAGATAGATGAGCCACCCGTTACAGTATGCTACTGCTGCACATTTTTCTTTGTTCGTCGGGATTTACTAATAAATTTTCTACATCTGCGTCTCTTATGCACAAGTGCTCTTCAGCTATTTAAACGTTAATATTGTTTGTTGCTGGTTGGGGCTGGTTTTCAGTTATATTTTTTTTTATGAATGCAGTAACTCTAAACTGTCTTCTTCACAATTTGCCCCAACCGATTTGTATGATGTTATATTACATATCAGTACAGTACCCGGCGATAAATATTGCACATCGACCTTCGGAAAGAGACAATCGGCTAATTTCGGCTTCGTAGAGCGTTATCCCTGTCGCACGAAATACAAACAGTCCGGTATCTATTAGGAGCTGTTAAAACAATTATGATTTGCTTCTTTTGATCATTCTTTTTATTCTTTGTATAAAATACACCAATTTTTATAAATAAGTGATGGGTTTAGGTTGGGGTAAAATAAAATAAAAAAACATGTTCACATTATGTGTACGTATAAGGTCAATATCACTGTCACTGTCAGCCCTATTTATCACTAGCTTTGGTTCCAAAATATATATATATACATACATTGTAGATAATTTCGCGTGACTGACCTCGTAAAGGTTTCCCTCTTTTTCCTAAAGATGCCATAGTACAACTTTAAATTATTTCAATTTGGGGGTGTTAACAACTCTAAATATATATTTTGAACTGGACGCGACCGCACTCTATCGCACTTGAACAACGACTGACAAAACGTCACATAGGTAGTGTGCGACAGAGATAACGCTCTACGAAGCCGAAATTAGCCGATTGTCTCTTTCCAAAGGTCGATGCGCAATATTTATCGCCGGGTACTGTAACGATTTGTAAGCGTTAATAAAAGCATGAGCACTTGGTATATTATTGCAGAGACCATAATTATGCTCTTATTGCCCCAAAGAAATTTTCTAAGGGGTCTTAATTAATATGGCGCAGCAGTATCGATTTCAAACCTGCAGAATGCAAATCCTTTGTAAAAGCGAGAAAAGCTTCGATACTTTTTACCCAACTCGTTAAAGACGGCACAGTTGCTCTTTTAGAACGTCATGGATTTCAATATTGGTAAACTTTTATACCACAATCTGTGATGTGGAGATTGCCGAGTTACAGCACATCTATACATTTTTCCTAAATCAGGTTTATGGAAATTGCCATTGACAGAATCAAACAATTTGTCGAAGAATAAGATGAGATCGGCCGTGTCCACACTTTTTTTCGGGAACCCTTCATCTGAAAAGAAAAAAAAAAACCTTCATCGTGATTTTATACATCGATAGTGAAAGATTCACTAACGACATGGCCTGACTGAGGTTTAACGTCGTTACATAACGCGTTAATGAATATTAGTCTCTAACGCAGAGCCTACTACATGGCAGGTTTGTATTTTTATTGAACATTTTTACTAACAAATTCTTTGATTAACCTTTATCGCCGTTATCGGCTGGGAATACCAAACATAGGTTTTGGGAGGTGGAATTTTCAAAAAAATATTTTTATTGGCTGCTTCGTTATTAAAGAAACTTGTAAAAAAAAAAAACAATATTAATTTGTAGTTCCAGTAGCCCATAGTCAGACCAACGGTGTTGCTAAACACTTGTGTGCAGTGTTTGAGTCTCATTTTTTGGTACAAGTTGATGATAGACATGCTCAGCTGTTAACTTTGTCATAAGCTTAACTCCTCTGTATTTTGGTCCTCGTTTATATAATGCTTCTCTGTGTGACCAGGAAGCTAACTTTGTTTTACAATCTTCTTTAAACTGTAAATCTTTCGTAAGTAGGTTATTTCTAACGCCCTTCATGAGATGAGGTGGGTCATAAATTGGGTATTTTTTTTTAATCTATCCCAAAAAAGCCTCCAGGATAATTTTTGCCACATCTTAAATAATTGCCTTCAGTTGCCTTCATCAAAAGGTTAAGTGCTGCCATATTGGTTGCACCTTGGTCACATACTGTTGCAACCAAGTTTAACCCAATGTCATTTAACTTGCATGAATCTGCCGTTTTACTGCTTCCTTTACAGAATGAAAACGAGATAGGTTGTTTGTATTTCTTACAAATAACACAATTTTATGATAAGGGGTATCATAAAAACACACATGGTCACAGAATATCTTCGATCTCTCTTCATCATTATTAATAAAACCGTGGATAATATCATTAGTCTTGTCATAAGATAAATTTGGTGCTATGGCCATTTCGTCATAAATAAGACAGCAATACTTGTGACGGGCGGCAGTGAACGAAAATAAACATGGAAACATTACTTCAAGGGAACTAAGCGCGCATCTTGACACAAAATCCCAAACAAACTCATACATCGAAAACCCGTCGCTGATTCGCGAAACTACAGAAACAATATTATTACTACTCTGCATGCACAGTTAAAAATGGACCTTATTTCTTGAGAGTTTGGGTTTATATTACCATGTAACGTATAGGTCACTACCGACATTTCTATGACGCCGCTTCGCCCACCATTCGTCGCCCGGGTTGTTTTATGTAATAAGGTGCAACGCAAATAATTAATCGTGATATTGATGGTATTAATAATATTAATATTATTATATAGAATTATGATAAAACATTTATGTTTTATGAACTGTATGGCAACAGTGTTATAATGTCTGTAAATAGAGCAGTGTTTAGGGAGTAATAGGTAGGTATGTATGCTAAAATTACAAGGTAGATAAATAAAAAAAGTGTGGTCTATTTTTTATTATTCACAATTTAGGTATCTATACAGTAATATCAGTTACATACATACATAAAGTCACGCCTTCTTTACATGGGGGTAGGCAGAAACTACATAAATTATTATTGCTCAATCATGAACATAATAAACGTGAAAAAAACTCAAAAACTCAAACTCAAAGCATTTATTTCAAATAAACCAATTACAGGCACTTTTGAATTGTCAAGGTCGGTGAGTTAGAAAGATGAAACTATTTGCCCATTCCAAAGCGTAGATACCTATGGAGAAGAACGGGCAAGAAACTCCATGGACATTCTTTTAAAATCATGGTATTGTTACAAAAACTTGGTTACATCATTATGTTGAAATTATCAATCGATATATATATATATATCGATTTTTAAATACGCCGTTATTCACAATCATGGTCAATAATCAATATTGCAATCCAGGTTTATTGCCAGTCCTAAGCCTGGAATGTCCTTTTGATTGAATTAATAATGATGTATAGCTTCTACAACGCGAGCATTTCATTACAATAGCTATCGCGCGTGACGCGTCATTTCGCGTCATGTTAGGAGTCATGGTGTAATGCAACATTACTGGGTATGAAATGTAATATCATATTACATTACTTTAAAACGCACTGTTTTGCGCATGTCTACTTAATATATTTTACATAATACCGTCCTCATATAAAAAAATGTTATGTCTCAATAATACAATTTGTCATTATTGTTAGGTAGAAAAGTAAATTGTTTGGTTGCATAACATCATCCACATAGACTTCGTGGCATAATTCAAACAGACTTAATTTTTAATAAAAGAAATATAATAAATAGCTATGTACTTACACGTGAAAACTAATTCCAGCATTCTTTTTATGCAAATGTGATTTATTTACACACCACTTCACTGTACAAGAAGGCATTTTTAAATATTTCACACGCAAACACCAGTAAATAATAGGCGACAGCCGCTGTCGCCTACTGCGGACGAACTAAAAGCATGGCCGGCGCAATCGGTAAGCCCCGCCCACCGCGGCGCAATCTGCGTTGGGTCATTTTTTAGAGCTAGGAATGCTTCCATGTTTATTTTCGTTCACTGACGGGCGGGCATTTTCTCTACTTTTTTTTTTAATGTTGAAATATTATTTCGTTTATTCCTGGCTGTAGATTTATTTTGCAAAGTAATTTCTCTAAAGTTTTTCGCTTGGGAAGTATGCACATTTGACCAAGTATTTGGTATGCTCTAGGGGAAGGTTCGTATAAAGATAAACAGAGAACTTTCTCATCTAGAGTAAAACTTCTCCCTGCTGGTTTCTTTGCAAACTGCTTGATCTGCATTGCGAAGAATGTCTGAGCTGCTGATGTAATTTTTTCTTTCACCATTTGATAAGCAGAAGATTTCATAATTTTTTCTGCCATCATCATTTGCATTCTTAGCTTTTTGTTTGTATTGCGAGCTTTGCGGAATTTTGTTTTTACTTCATATATTATGTCTTTCAGCTTCTTTTCGGTTGCAGTCAAGGGCATGGAAATCTTATAACAACCTGAAAAAATAAAAACAAAATTATACATTGGGAACATCATTGTTTACATACAAGTTTTACATCAATATTACACAGCATTTAGTTTATTTGGGGAGCAGTGGTGGCCCAGTGGTAGCTACCCCGACTTACGAGTTGTAGGTTTTGGGTTCGAACCCAGGCAGGCGCTTTACTTTGTGTAATTTATTTCATCAGCACTTCTCTTAAAACAGTGAAAGAAAACATCGTGACGAAACCGGCAAGTCCTAGAACCAAAAACATCGAAGACATGCGACATCTACCCACCTGCACTGGGCCCGCGTGGTGGATTACGGCCCACTCCCTCTCACAGAGAGGAGGCCTGTGTCCCAGCAGTGGGAACGTTATAGGCTGATTATACTTATGCAGTATTTAATAATTATGTTGTTTTTTATTTACCTGGATTCGAAGATATGTCTGTGTCCATTTGAACAGGTCTGGTAGAGACGGCCGTCTCCATTCGAAGTAAAGTAGATGGCATTTCACTATTCATTCACACAACAGTAGAGGAGGCTGTCAACTGAAGTAGATGGCTGTTCAACATTCATGACTGTAAGAACATAATAAACACAAATTTAAACATTGGGTTATTTATTCATTATAAAAAACTGGCCATGTGTGGATGAATTTATCCCAAGAAAGAAGATGGAAGGAGCAGAGGTAGGCTTTTGCTTAAATACATATATTTAAAAAAAAATACATGACAAAAACACATTTCGTGTCGTGCCTAGGAATCGAACTTCAACTCTTATGCATGGCAAGCAGTTTTGACCTCCCAGTCTATGTAATAACTCTTCATAAAAAAATGTTAACCCTATTATTGCTTGTCGTTATACGAAATAATAAAAGAAACAATAAATAAACATACTTAAAAAAAAATACTTTAACTAATTAATTTACTAAAACAGTGCATTCATTTTGATAATCCCTCCATCGGGGCCAGCTGCCTTGAAGGGAAGGAAGCTTCGGATGGCCCATTGGAGTTTCTCCAGTGTGATCACTGATCACCCTGTGTGCGTACCGCCAATCATTTTCCGATGGTGTTTGAATAACGTCTTGCCAGTCAATTACCGAGAGAAACTCACTTCCCTGGATGTGTCTTCGAGCCTCGAAGACACATCCAGGGAAGTGAGTTTCAATTAGGACGCGATTTACTTCTTCAGGCGTCGTGAGTGTGTTATCAGGTTTGCGGAGGGTAGTGGGCGCTGACGTATGCCGCTGCGCCAGAACTTTCCTTACCCTGTTGGCTTGCTGGCAGGATTCGATGCCGCCACAGAATTTGGGCCAACACGTGGTACTCCTGTATCTGATGCATTTTTTGTAGCGGGATTTGGCTGCAAATCCCAGTTCACATCCGCACATGTGTTCATGGCTCTATTTAATGCTTTCCTTACCTTCCCACGCTTGCGCTCCAGGTCAGCGCCCCAACAAGGTTGTTTACCCGGTGTGCTGGGCGGGGTGGTCTCAGGGCAGGCAGTATGGTAGCTGTCTATCATTGAATTAGTTATATGGCTTACTTGTGCCTCAATCTGTGTTGTGTCCGCAAAAGGCGTCGGACCGGTTGGTGTTGCAAGCTTGAGTTCCAGGCTGCGTGTATAGGTGCCGCGATCCGTGTTGCGCGGGTTGCGACGTGGTGTTACAGGCTGAGCGCAGACCTGGATATCGAAGCGAATCCACCTGTGATCAGAGCAGGAAACCTCCTTGGAGACCTGCCACCCCGTGGTGATTTCCGACGCGCCCTGTGTTGCCAGGATGAGATCTATGATTGTGCGGCTTCGCCTTGTTACGAATGTCGGTTCGGCACCGGTGTTTACTTACCCCTTTCGTTCTGTGTGTCCATGCCCCACAGTTGGTGATGAGCATTGGCGTCGGCCCCTACGACGACCTCAAGCCCACGACTCTCGCAATGGCTCACGAGACGGGCGAGGCCATGCGGGGGCGGCGCCTCCGCCTCAGGCATGTAGGCCGAGGCAAAGACGATCACCGACTCCACGGCATCGACACGTATGTACAGCTTAGCCGCAGAGACATCTCTGCAACAGAATTTCGTTAAGAGCTGTGTTTTAAGGTTACCTGTCACATAGATGCACGACTTGGGTTGATCGTGATCAGTTGTGTCCAGTAGCTTACCTCCAAGATTGGAAAGTCCCTGTATGTGGACGGCCCTAATCCACGGCTCCTGCATCAGGGCAATGGCCGTGTGTTTAACCTCCAGCCACTTGCGGAGCTGAGCCGTCGCGGTTTGACTGTGGTGGAGGTTCGCCTGGAGGACTTTACAGCTTGACAAAAGGCACGACATCGCTGGTCGGCCTCTCGTCGTCTTCCCCCAGTCTTAACCCGGCAAACATGTCGCCCTCGTCGAAGCCGTCCTCCCCTCGGCAGGAAGCCGGGAACAGGGTTATGTCGTCCAGCTCCTCGCCCAAGGAAGGGGCGGCCCCACGGTGGCGGCAGCAGGGGCGGCCGACTCTGCTACAGCAGGTTCGGCCACCGGTGCTTCCGGGTTGTTTGGTGGAGGAGTGGACTCCCCCACTGGTGTCTCTGGCCGCTGCACAGTGGCCTCGGAGAAGGTTTCCGTGGATGGGTCCCATCCGTGCGGGGCATCGGTGTACCTGCCGTTCTGGTCCTGGAATCGAATGTACACCGACCCCACTCCTATTGAGAGCCGACGCTCGGCCCTCATTAGGGCCGGAATCTGGTCCACAGGGACACCCACCACGACGAACCACGCCGCGGTCTGCTTGTTGACGTGCAGGAGTACCCACCTTTTGATGTCAACCGATGGGTTTTGGTAACTTAGAGCGCGCCCGATATCGGTCGGCTCTTCGAAGACCCCCTGCTCGTCTGGTATCACGATCCCGCACCGTGCTCGTCTCTCAATCTCCGACTGGCACTTCACAACTAGCGAGGTGCCAGTGAGGTGGGACAGTGCTGGGATAGTTTCTCTCAGCCAGGCTAGAGTGTGGTCGTTGTCGCACCACAGTTTGATGGCACCCCCGGCAAACACCGGCTTGGCGTTGAATTTCGGCCCTGGGGTGTCTGGCTTAGGGGATCGGGCCTCCAGGATGATCTGCTTCTGAATAGCAGTGAGCACCCAGTCCGAAACATCCTTGCTGAGGATACCCGTGCGATCACAAGTAATTGCGACGTTGAGGGCATCGCTGGCAGCTTGGGCGTAGCTCCGTATAGCGACCCGCTTGGATTGATCAAGACGCGGCCGCTTATAATCTCCCCGAGGTGTTGATGTCTCGTTGAGAACTCGCTTGGCCGCGGCCTGATCCTTCGAATCGGGTCGCTGTGTTGTCGCAGCCGGTCTCTCTGGGACACTGGGGGGCCGCCGACTGGGCGCAGCTCGACTCGGGCCTGCTTCAGTTTGCGACCGCTTCCCAGTGGAGAAGTTCAGCTGGCCGTTGGTTGGTTTGACCGGACCAGCGGCAGGGTGCTGCGGGCTTTTAGATCCCTTACCTGGCCTCCTGTGAGCCTGACAAGCCTGACGTCGCTCGTTCCTTGTCGGCCGTTTGCTCTGTGCTGAGGCGACAGATGAGCCTGAGGGGTCTGTGTAAGGGCGAAGGGCTTGTTGAGTGCGTTTACCCTTGCCCTTACCTCGTTTTCCCACGACCCGCCATACGCGTGAAAACGCGTCCTCGGTGAGGTTGGCCGTCTTCGTTTGGCCGCTTCCAGCCGCCTGGTGTGAGGAGGTTGGAGGAGCCGCGGGAGTGGGAGGGTGCTTCACAGTGCCGGTTTTACCCGGCACCGGAGTTCGTGTGGCATGGGTCGTTGCTCCCGCCTGGGTTTTAGAGGGGTCGGTACTGGTCCCAATCAGCGCCGACGCCCTCTGTTTGTTCTGGGAATCTGTGTCCATGGGATCGGGTCTGGTAGAGGAGGCTGTCGCCATTTGAATTGAAGTAGATGGCAGTTTAATATGACTGCGCTCACCAACATGCACACCTGAAATTTATAGGATGATTTTTAATAGAGATGTACCTTAAACATTTGGGATAAAAGGATTTATTCTTAGAAAGAATTATCGTCAATGGAGTTTTGACTACTTTTATGAAAATATAATAATTTAAGACACCATTTCTAAGAGAAAGACTCAGTAACATTAATATGCTCAAAAAACTTCTTCATGAAGTATGTTTTTATTTTTACATTGCTTAGTTTTGTATTTCACAAAACAAGACATGGTTAGATTATTTACCTTTACTTTTTTCCATCAATAAACAGAGCACCAATAGTTTTTAAAATTAACAAATTTTACCTGGAATTTCAAGTGTTGGAATTGCCAGTGCAGTTAGTTTCATATTTGGAAATATGTAGAAATCTTCAAAATGTTTATGACACACTTTTCTGTTCTTATGTATGAATTCATTATGTTCTCCAATAATATCACCTCCAATTTTCATAACCCAAGTGCGAAAACGTTCTATTTGGGCAGGATTGTTTGGATTAGGAAACCTGTGCAACGGCAATCCTAAAACATGATAATTAAAAACGTATTGCAAGTTGTTCACCAAACATAAAAAAGAAAAGAATCTGAGTACCTACTCAACGTGTAACTTGGTTTGGTAAAAAAAACAATGAGTGTTCTGGAGTTGTACAATTTAATCCTCAAATTTAAAATAACTGACTTTTCTAGATAACATAATTTGTATTATGTTTATGTAGATATTTGTTGCTGAACCACACTTCAACAGCTGAATAGGTTTGGCTGAACACAGGTAGACCATGACCTGGATTAACTTAAAGGACACTTTTTATCTCAGTAACAGGTTTCCATGGAATAATCTCCAATCACTGAGAGGAGAAGAATAATAGGAGTAGGAATGTGAGAATTGGTGGAAAAAAAAATAGGTACTATAAAAAAGCGCCGGGAGGAAAAGTACAGTGGGTACTTTTCCTCCCGGCGCTTTTTTATAGTACCTATTTTTTTTTTGGGAGAGTAGCCCTTTTAAGGGTAAATTTGAAATCCACAAATTGTGCAAAACCATAGGAGCCAAGAAAAAAATTCAAAGGTTGAAAAAAACATGTCTGAATTGGTGAGGAAGATCATGTGGTGAGTCTAAATGTGTTTCCAAGCAATAATAAGGTCTATGACATATTCCAGGTCAAGGTCAACAAGCCAAACTCGAAGGGCAAGTAATTTTTTTTACTAAAAAAATTATATGAAGTTAGGTAAAGTGCGTGGTTTAAAAAAAAAAAACCACGTAGAGGATAGCGGGGTCTTGGTCTCTTCTAACCTAACCTGTCCGAGTCGGGGTGCCCCAAGTCCAGACCTCGCTTCGTTCGCTCTTGCATTCCAGTTCTCCCAGTGACATTCACATTGTTGTCTTACCACGTCTAGGTGTGTAACTTTTGGATATGTTAGTTCAGTGAGTAGTTGTAGGGAACTCAAAAAAAAACTCAAAAACTCGACGTTTTCAGTGTGAAATTTTGCGAAAGTGTTTTACTTAAAGACATGTATACGCTATAAAACCGTGAAGCTCCAAACGAGCGGGAGGAAAAGTATAGTGGAGACAAAATATAGGTACTCAGACTGAGACAACTTACCGCCTCCAAGTTTCATGGAACAGCCGGGAACACAACAAGACCTTTGAGCCATCGTAGACTTAACGAGTAAAAGTTCACGATTAGTGATTTATGGCAATTCTGACTTAGAGCCGGAGGAACAAAGTTCAACCAAACGTACCGACTGAAAATAAAACCGCAATAACATGAAAATACAAGAAAATTAACAGATTAAACAGGCTATGCGCAACATCAACCGAAATTGAAGTGATTGAATCTTGTGAAAAATTCAAAATATATAATGTCAAATATGTGTCAAATGTCACTTTACTGTCATCGTTATTTCATTGAGTTTTGGTTAAACTGCCATCTAGTAATAATCCTTTGATAAAAATTACAAACAGCATATTGTTTCTTGAAGCAGCTAATAGATGGCAGTGCTTACAGCGTACCGTGCTGTGTTTGTTCTAAGATACCACAGCATGGTTTTATGTGTACTCTGTGATGGTAATTTAGTCCCAAGCACAGAGTACATTATTATATACGTCCCAACACAGAGTACATTATTATATACTGGCGTCCCAAGCGGAACGTGTTGGAGGTCGGACGTGTGCCAATTTTTCGAACCCGCCACCCCCGCTATGATCTGTTGTTACCGGCAAAGCAAAAAATAGTTTGTAAATAATAATACGTAATAATAAACTAAATACAGGTATATTTATGTATATCTAATTATTTACAAGCTTCATTTCGTAGGAAATTAAAGTAGTTAATATTTCATCAAACAAAATGGGAAACTACAGAAAGTAAAAACTTTCGATCCAGCGCTGGCTCTTCGAAGGCTAGTAAACAAAAAAGAATAAGGATGGTTTGACAATATTATTATTTACCTACATTCATTATATTTTACGCGTAATAGATTACTATATTTATTTATTATAGCTAACTTACTATTTACGGTTTGCAAATCAAACCGCAAATAGGCATGTAGAACAGAATTGGAACCCTATGGCCGTGTAAATAAAGACGCCACGCGCGCAAAAGCTAGAATGGTTTATTTTTCTCGCAGAATAGATTTAACAACCGCATGAAGTGCGCAAAAAAGTTGAATTTGATACCTATGTCATACAGCATAAAGCCGTCCGCCGCGCAAATTTTATAATGGTTTATTTCCTGTTTTCAGGTAGGTTAAAAAAAAAAAAAAAAGGATTGCCTGGATAGGCACTGTATGTGATAATACTATGACCTTGAACTGGTCCAGCGTAATACGGAGTTTCCATAGAATAAGTCGACATTCACATGGTCTTTTGTGCACTGGATTTTCAACTCTCGGTATTAAGCCGAGGGTTGAGAATCCAACAGAGTGAAAAATCCAGTACCTACGCGAAAAACATCCCGCCGCGATTTTATTACGTCTGTGTGAACGTGGACTTATATTTATTATTTTTCTTACTGTTTTCGACATAGGTTATGTATGTGTCACTACTTGTCATGGTATTCGAGGTCGCTGATCAAAATGCGACCCCAAAAACCTAGAAAAAGACACCCATGATGGAAAATTCGAAAAGTTTCGCAGCCGCCATCTTGGATTTTCATTTTGACCCCACCATCGGTTTTAGCAATCCGAAAAACCCTGAAAACGACACCCATGATGGAAAATTCGACAATTTTCGCATCCGCCATCTTGGATTTCCATTTTAACTCCACCATCGTCTTTAGCGACCCCAAAAACGCTGAAAACGACACCTATGATGGAAAATTCGACTATTTTTTGGCCGCCATCTTGGATTTTCATTTTGACCCCACCATCGGCTTTAGCGACCCGAAAATCCCCTGAAAAAGACACCCATGATGGAAATTCCGAAAATTTTCATAGCCGCCATCTTGGATTTTCATTTTGACCCCACCATCGGCTTTTAGCGACCCGAAAAGCCCTGAAAAATAACCCATGATGGAAAAATGTAAAAGTTTCGCACTTCGCAGCCGTATCTTGGACTTACATTTTGATCAGCAGGCTCGAAAACCATGATTGCACACATGACTATGTCAAAAACAGTTGGAAAGAAAAATAATAAATGTAAGTCCACGTTCACACGGACGAATAATATCGCGGCGGGATTTTTCGCGCGCTGGATTTTCAACTCTCGGTAGTGCGCCGAAGGTTGAGAATCCAACACAGTGCAACTCAGCGCGTTGAAATTCTAACAGTGTGGTTTACTAGTTAGATTTTCATCTCTCGGTACGTACTGTAGTCGGTACATAGTTTTGTATGTAGGTATAACTACATAAATAAGAAAATAAATAAAAAGTGCAACCACAAAACGACGACGATCACCCTAATTGGATTATTACTTCCAGTCTTTCTGTAACTTGAACATAACTGGCGAATTGTGGCTGTACTAATACACCACTGCCCAACCCCTCTGAAAGAATACAGGAGTTATATTATGAAGAAATCTCATTTCCGTAACTTATTATATCTAAAAAAATACTTACGAGAATAGTAAAACAAAATAAACTTTTACTAATCGTAATCACTGTAATCAGTTCAAGTTGATCTACTGTATTGCTCTATTCGGTGACATAGTTAATACTGCTGCCGGTCGCCAGCCACACCTGGCGCGCGCGTCGCTCGTGCATCGTAACTAATTACGTCTCGCTACTCGTTTCGGGGGCTAAGGTAAGCGTTAAATACCTACCGCGCTCGGCTCACCTCGCCTTAAGTGACAATTTGCTACGTGCATTTAGAACAGAGTGCAACTACAAGTTCCTAGAGCGAAGGCAGTGCGCGAGCGCACCTTCCTGATATGCTCAGAGAAGGAGAGGTGCTGGTCCATAATCACTCCTAGATATTTGGCTCGCTTCTCCCAAGGGATCGGCTTGCCAAACATGGAGATGGGCCGGGGGGAGGTGTTATGAATGTTAAGTAACCTACATTTGTATTATATTGTTATTTTTTATTAAATATTAAAAGAATTAAACCGTACTTATCGATGATACGAAACACCTCTATTTTTTAAATTTATTCTCCTACTATCATTTTTGCACTCCAAAATGGAACAATACGGCATAGCTACGGAAAAATAAATTTGTCGCGAGACTAGCAACTCGACGCGATGTTAGAACACGACTGGGACCAATTAAGCGTAACAATGCTTATTTGTGCACGCGTGACACGCCTACTTTGAGTTTCCACCTGTTTTTTCTCTTCCGTGGGTGCGACCTTGGTCGAAGAGCACTAGATATCGACCTATAACGCGAATGTCAACCTTATCGCTAACACAATTAAATTTTAAATTGCGATCACTGACAATACTGCTATCTATGGTCGAGTAGTGGAATTTACTCGGCAATCGAATCTAGTTACAAAATAAATCTTTAGCTCAGAAAATCTCGATGTGGAAAGTGCGATTGTCGCAACCCAGTGCCGGGCACGCCACAATTGCAGCGGTAAGTCCCCTCTTTGAGGAGTGGCTTGAGAGGCGGCATGGCATCCTCACCTTCCGCCTGACACAGGTCCTCACCGGACACGGTTGTTTCGGGAGGTTCCTGTTTCGGATAGGGCGGGAGGAAACGCCCGGGTGTTTCCGTTACGAAGATCGCCCTGAGGACACGGTGGAGCATACGGTGGAGGTCTGCCCGGCTTGGGCGGAGCACCGCCGTGTCCTCGTGGAGGTGATCGGCGGCGGCGATCTCTCGCGTCCGACCCTGGTCCAGGCCATGGTACGGAGCGAGAGTGCATGGCTAGCAGTCACTTCCTTCAACGAAGCAGTTATGCTCGCAAAGAGGGAGGCGGCGCACGTGAGGGAGATGCAGTACATGCGCCCTCACAGCCGTGGCCTTCGCAGGAGACGCCCTGGGCGTCGGGAATCCCAGGCTGATTCCCGGCCACCATAGGCACGGGCTTGCGGACGGCGGTAATGGGTAGCTCGCTGTCCAATGCACCAATCCCGGGTCGACGGCGCGTTGTGTTCCACGCGCGCCTCAGAGAGATGTCAGCAGCAACAGATGGGGCCTGCAAGGGCCGATGCCTGCCAGGGGTGCGGGTTGTTCGAAAGAGATACCGCGGCCCCTGGCATACAGGCAACTGAGGGAACACGGGTGGGTTTTAGTCAGTAAAAGTCTGACACGCCCTCCCGCTCCACCCAGAGTGGGAGAAGTTATTTGAAGATTTCCCACCGAGAAAAAAAAAATCTTATCTTTAGAGCATGGAGATTTATTTCCAGACGTAGGATCTGTGGCTTATGCTAATTTTGACTAAAAGTAAAACGACCAATCAAACGAATTGTTTATTTGTAGTGCAATATATGATTATCGATTTATTTGTGTGAGTTTGGCGACCACGGTTTCTATAGTAATTTTACTGTATTGCACTTCCACTGGTTTTTTCAGTTCCGTGGGTCTAAGCCGCGGTTTCGAGAACAGAACCGCTTGACTTTTATCCGGATTTACTTCAATCCTCCATTTTCTAAACCACGCGCCAAGAACGTTAACTGTGGTCTGGAGCCTGGAGGCTATCGCATCCTGACTTATCCCATAGTAGTAGATGGCTGTGTCGTCTGCGAACAGTGCCAACTATGACTTTCTACTTTTTTGGATATTATTATATTAAGCCGTTGTGCCAGACTTTGTCGAAGGCTTTCGCTATGTCGAAGAATACTGCACCGGTCATTGTACCACGTTGGAAACCAACGTTTATGTGTTCTACGATGCGGTGGACTTGTTGCACACAAGAGTGTTGGGTTCTGAACCCGAACTGCTCGTTGGGTATGAGGCCTTTCGTCTCGGCAAAATATCTGAGGCGCTTATAATATGCCTCTCATAGATTTTACCGAGAGTGTTCAGTAAACTGATGGGGCGGTAACTCGTGGACTCGGACTTGGGTTTGCCAAGTTTGGGGATGCCGATGACCGTGGCCCGTGGAAGCATCCATGCCTGCGGGAATACGTTATTGCTCAAGGCTCCATTGAAGATGGTGGTCAAGAGATGATCAGGTGAGCGGGCAGCATCTGGAGCACCTTGTTGGTGATACCGTCAGCGCCGGGGGCTCTGCGGGGTTTCAGACCTTTGATGATCTCGTGAACTTCGTCCGGGGTGACGAGAGGTAATGGATCATCAGGGTCCTCAACAGGCGGGCGAGAGGTTCCACGTTCGACTTCAGCGTCCACCTCAGTGAGATGTGCTTGGTCTACTGGTTGAGACCTGGGCGTGCATTGGGCCTCAAGACTGTCGGCTGGGCATTTGGCCTTGTCCATGTCGTCGAAAGCAACGGTGCCGTCGGGCCGGGTCAGGGGAGGCTTGGAGGCGACTCCTCGGGATTTGAGTTTCCTTTGAAGTTCCCAGAAAGCCAGATGGGTGGTCTCTAACTCGCTCAACATCTTATCCCAGCCAGCGTCACGTAGCTCCGCCATGCCTGTCTGTACAGATCGCTGTTAATAGCGCATGTGAGCTTTGTTCGCATCACAAGGAAAATTGCTGTAGGCACGAACAGCTGCGTTCTTCTCATTTAGCAGTATGCGTACATAGTCCGGCAACTTCCATCGGTGGTCTTCCACCTCTGGAATTTCCCTTGAACAAGACGTGTTTAGGACTGATTGTACGTGACTCGTGAATGAGTCGATCGCGGGAAGTGGGGGGATGTGTTGGTTTTTAGCGCATCGCTTACTTTCCTCTAGTCCGTTACCACTCTGGTGAGAGGCGGATGGTCAGTATCTGGGAGACCCGTGCGAGGGGCCAGATGCATGACAACCGGGCGATGGTCAGAGGTGAGCTCGTTTATTGCTTCTATGGAATCCAACCTTAACTTGATTCACTTGAGGATGGCAATGTCGAGTACATCAGGACTATGAATCACATCGTGCGGGAAGTGGGTGGGAGTCATCGGGGCGACGACGTCAAAGATCAGTGTGGAGTAGAGGTTGAACAATTGTCTCCCTCTGATCGATGTCCTGGAACTATTCCACGCGGGATGTTTGGCATTGAGATCGCCCGCTATAATAACGGAGTCACTCATGCCTAACAGGACGGAGAGGTCATTGGCGATCGGATGAAATTGGAGCACGATATCACTCACAATATATCTATGGCGCTTCGCTGGGGAGGAGCTATGTAGCATCAGTGTTGCCAACTAGGTGTCAGGTTTTCGGGCTAAATCGAATCTTAAAAAGTGCTAGATTAGCTTTTTTTTTAAGAGCTAAATTATTAAGTATCGAAAAATATTTTTTTAATTATATAATTGATCGATTCTGTAGATTATTCATAAAATACATAATTTTGGATTATAAAATATTGTTTAATCATAAAACCACGATCTGAATAGCAGTCATCATTTAATTCCTCCCAAAGGGCCTCATTGCGCGTAACCTTGTTCAGTATAAATTTATATTGGATACAATTTTTTTAAAGAAATTGCATGGGATTGCGTATGTTTAGTAAGTTTGGTGTAACTTGGTAAGGCCAGGTCGTATTTGTGGTATGGAATTTATGGAAGTTCATCCTGTTTCGTTATTTTATTTTTAATTACGTTCATAGTGTTAAAAACTTTGTTTTGTTTTCAGCACAGAACACAAACAAATATGGTATATTAAATATTTATAGTTTACACAGGCAATAATATTTTGGGCTAGATTACGGGCTAGGGGCTAAATCATTAGGTATATTCGAAGCTGAACAAGAAGAAAAAGGGCTAGATCTAGCCCCGAAGGGGCTAAATCGGCATCACTGTGTAGCATATTATGGCATCTGACATCGAGTGTCAAATTGTAAATATAGAACAAGGCCACTTTCCGAATTAGAAAAATAGCGCTGTGAGCGCTCACATCAATAATTTGCGTTCCGAGTTAGATATCGCGATTATGACAGCTAAGAACTGTCATTTTTGTCATCAATACGGAACGCTCGTGAACGCGCTGACAGTGCTCACTCAATGTTAAAACCTATTTACACCATATAAAACTTGTATAGAACATAAATTTCATCTTCTTGTTTGATTAGGTGGCGATTGTAGCCAGAAGCACTATTTATAAGTTAGCTAAAACTATGATACGAATCAGAACATAACAGCACAAGTGTCATTTTTGACAGCGCTCACAGTGATATTAGTATATCGCATGGTCGGCGTTATCGCAAGATGGCGCATGTCATGACGTCATCTATGACGATTCACGGGACATCGTCATCGCGTTCACTCCAATTCGGAACGGGTGTGAGCACGCTCAAATCGATATTATCGTATCTCGGAACGTAGCCCAAGCTACAAAATTATAGATTATTTCGATCTGATTATTCTATTACATATATCCTGACGACCGGTAAAAAACTATGCCCTTATCTATGTAAATCGATATGCGCATTGTTAACATTATGCCATATTCTACAGCCAAACATTCCAAGACATATTCACCAACCCACACTGACCCCGAGTGGTGGATTACGTCTTGTATTCCAGCAGTGGGAACGTTATAATATGATTTTATAACGTTTATGCTCTAAGCGTTTACCAATAAGTACAAAAAAACGAGGCTTAACCATCAAGGTCTTAGTCGATTTTTCAAGTTTTGTTACTTTTTTACACAACTCTATTCGAATGACGTTTCGTATGATTGCGAATCATTTGACGTATTATTTTATTTATTCGTGATTGATTCCCATCGACCAAAAAATAAGAATTGAGGACTTTATTGAAGAATTAATAGTGAATGATTGCAGTGACACTCAGTCGGATTGCATAGTAACATATTTTATTGTTGTTGTTTCGTGACAAGTCATGGCAAAAACCAAAGTTACAGGAGCTACGAGCAGACTTAAGCAAGATTACCTTAGGCTTAAAAATGACCCCGTTCCATATGTAACAGCGGAACCAGTGCCGTCTAATATTCTAGAATGGCATTACGTGGTCAAAGGACCAGAGAAGAGTCCATACGAGGGCGGGTACTATCATGGAAAAATCATATTTCCAAGGGAGTTCCCATTCAAACCGCCATCTATTTATATGATCACTCCTAATGGTCGGTTTAAGACAAACACGCGACTATGCCTAAGCATCACGGACTTCCATCCTGACACATGGAACCCAGCATGGTCAATATCCACAATCCTCACTGGTCTACTAAGTTTCATGTTAGAGAAGACACCAACTTTGGGATCTGTTGAGACTTCGGAATACCAGAAGCGTTGCTTGGCGGCGGAATCTTTGGAGACAAATATTAAAAACAAAATGTTTTGCGAGTTGTTCCCGGAGTATGTTGAGGAGATAGAGCAGCAACTTAAGCTGCGGCAGGAGGCGATGCTGCAGGCAGAGAACATTACCACAAGTGAAGGTGAAGTGATAACTGAGCAACAGTCCAATATGTACTATATTTTGACCAATTTATTTGTGTTGGTAGGCTTTGTATTTCTGGCATACATGGTTAAATATGTTTTAGTCTCAATATCCAATGATTAGACAACTATTTAATGTTTTATTTTAAATGTAAATATTGTAATTTATTTTGTAAATAAATTTATTCCATTAGAGGCAAATTTTGAAGTTAATTTGACGTTGTGCTAAGCATACTGAATTGATGTAGTTTATAACTCAATTCATTTATTATATTGCAACAAAAAATATGTTCAATAGTGATTCTTATAAAATTGGCAGAACAAGCAAATAAAATGCAATTTCATATTCATTGCAACAAAATGTTTTATTTTTTTAAGTTTACACAATTTTCTAAACTAAATAGGTAGGTATAGGTATATTGCATCTGCATAGTTACCAGCTCTTTAAATTGTGTCTTCAATTTGGTCTGTTTTCCATTATCATTTATTTAATTAAGAAGGCACAGTGCAAGTTCACCTCTTACTGCTTTGTTATTTTTAAATTATGTAAATGAAATTAAATTATTGTAGTGGTAACAAAACCCTGTAATTTAATTTATTATACATAATAGGTACATGCTGAGTGGTAATGCACTTTCTTCATTATCTATTATAAAGCATACACACAATTATAGTTTTTAGATATTCTTTGTGATGAATAGCTAGGTAGTGTGTTTTAAATTAGAGAAATAATGTAGCTTTTTTGTGATGTATCATTTTTCACTCTTGCAAATATTCTCAGTAAAGATTGCAAGTAGCTTTTAATGTGAGATCAATTCATCAAGTTTATAAACTTACTATAGCAAGTAAATGTAGTAATCTCAACAAACATAGATGTATTTCTGCTTGTATGTTTGTATGCCAGAATTTGTTATATCAATATTACTATTCCAATTAAAATCATAAAAGTGTTTAATGTTGTATCACATTTAGCATTCATTTGACATCTACCAATGATAATTATGTATCGTCTCATATTAGAAAATGTGTAATCTTTCAATGTTTATATTGAGCCTACTACTGCATTTAAATTGTGTTGTCCCTGTAGCAATTTTATCAAATATATTGAAAATATTTAAAGTGAAATATGAAACTGAATGTTAGAAATAAAGAACACTAGTGTTCATTTTTAAGGTGTGTAATGGCCAAATGGCTTTTATGTTAAGCCACTAAGGCAATATAACATCTCTATTATTCAATTACATTAATGTACCTTTATAGAAATTATTGGAAAAATGTCATTTCATTAAGGAAATGTGTGCAAACCATATTAAGTTTTCTCTTTTTACTTCTCTCTTAAATTATTAATTATAATCTTATTTCTTGATCTTGTATAAATACCTAATCAAAAGTACTTAAGTTGAACCTATCGTCGCATATTGCCTTTACATATAGTTATATTTACAGTTCTGAAGTGGTAGGTAACTCATGTTTCTATCTCGGTAAATCCATAAATCGTAGTGTTTACATATTGACAAGTCATAAATACAGTATAGGTAAGGCCAATAATATATTTTGCCATGTAATGTTGCACATAAATACAAATGTGATTATAATTTATAATCATTGTATTGTAGATTTTAGCAACTAAAAATTGTTTAAAATCTAGTAAAATGGTATTTTTCTATGAAATGTTGTTTTATTTGTGTGGGAAATTGAATAAAACTATTGACCATTATCAACCCATTTATTTTATTAATTTCAATAGGTGCCTACATAATCAGTATCGTTTCCATAATTTTAGTGTTACAGTAATTGATGAAAATGTATAGAAGACAGAATTATTATGTACTATTTATAATACCATGGCAATAGGGCTAGCCCCCAATTCCATGGGACTTAAACGTAACTGGCGAAATGTGGGTATACTAATAGGTACACCTCTGCCCAACCCTTCGGAGAAACAAGGCGTGATGTTATGATGTTATGTATTTATAATACTTGTATACAATGTATTCTGTAAAGATATAGAAAAAAAGGCAGCACAATTATACAACATTTCATGAGGCTGCACCAACTTATTATTTACATTAATACATATAAGTGGGTAAGTATAATTATTGGGGTTTTAAAACTACATGTAGGTCTTTATGGTGTAAACAATTTAAACTAATACTATAAAGAGAAAAGATTTGATTACTGATGCTTTCATGCTAAAGTGGCTGAACAGATTCAATTGAAATTTGGCACATGGAAAGACCATGATGTGAGGACCTAGGCTACTTTTCATCTTGGATCGCAAACGAAGTCATGGGCAACAGCTAACGCTTTATAAAATAAGGGAATTTACATTACACACCACCAAATACACATGACGACATACAAGCTATACATTTCCAGTTTTAGCTGACCTCGCATTGAGAAGTCAGCTTATACTGGAAATGTATAGCTTGATATGTCGACGTGCGTTCATAAAGTCATTGATTTTTACATGATATATAACTATTTACTTAAAATCTATTAGTACTACTTATAACTAAGTATTTTAAATATATTTAGCTGGAAGGCTATCAATTTTCTATAGGTAAAATGTATAAATGTGAGAAATAATATTATATCTATTTTACTTTTATACTATAATGTTGGTGACCAGAAGGTCACCAACATTATAGTAAAAACAGAACCCTGACTTAGCTGTCGCGCAGTCAGGTAGACAGATGTTTGTGGTGTCGTCTTTTTACCCATCATCTTATGAAGATTTCAGTGTCTATTAGAATATTATTCATTCCTTAGATTCCTCTTCATCGTCGTCCCAGTCACTAACCAAACTTTTGATTGTTTTTGGGACCTCTTCTGGAAGTTCTGCTGAACAAACACTAGTATCTTTTGATGACTGTTCTGTTGTTACATCGACATTATTTTCATTGGTAGTAATCATTTCCTCTTGGGAATCATTATCTTCCCAATCGTTTAGCAGCGACGATAATTTCTGTTGTACAAGTGGATTTGGTACAGCAGTATGAACTGGTGAGTCAGTGAAAGGAGGTAGTTGCAGTTCTTGACTTGAAGAGTCTTCTTCTTGTGAAGAAATAGCACTTTCTTCAGTTTCGACATCTGCAACATTAGGAAGGTATGTTGTTGCTACTGCCTCTGCCTGTTCAAGATCTGAAGCCGCCTCTGTTTGCAGATGAGCAGCCATTTGTTTTTGCATTTCATGTTGAATGTTTTCTATTGATTCTTCTACTTCTGATATTTCTTCAACTAAAGGTTGTTTTTGGGAGGCATCATTTGAAAGAGATTTAGCAATTCTATTACCATCCTCTGCAACATCATATTCATCCTCGGACCAATCTAAAGTTACATTTTTTATTGTTTTCTCAGATACTTTAGCATATACAGGTTCTTCATCATTGGCACGATTGATTTCTACAATATCATCATATACTTGTGATCCCATGAGTTCTGATTGCCCTTCTGATGTCTCATTCTCAGGTTTTTCAACTTCTGAGTATTTGTTGATAGTCACAGAATCTACAGCGTGTTCTTGCGAGTGTTGGGATGCAAGAGATGGTTTGATTAAACATTCTGTTTCAATTGTGTGTTCTATTACATTTTCCTTTTCAACTGGTTGTTGTATTACATTTTCTAATGCTTCCAACTCCACTGGCTGTTCTGTAGCAGTATTTGTGTCGATTGGTTGTTCTAGTAGATTTCCAGTGTCCACATGTTGTTCTATCATGATTTCTGTTTGTGCTGCTTCCATCATATTTCTTGTTTCCACTGGTTGTTCCATCATATTAACAGTACTTTGGTCAATTTCATTTTCCAGAGCTTGTTCTATCACCATTACATTTTCTGTTACTAGTGGTTGTTCTATGACATACTCTGTTTCCATTGGTTGGTCTAATACAATTTCTGTTTCCGTTGTTGGTTGTTCTAATACATTTTCTGTCTGAATTGGCTGTTCTTGTATAATTTCTGTTTCCATTTGTTGTTCCATTACGTGTTCTGTGCCTTGTGGTTGTTCTAGCATATTTTCCATTGGTTCTTCTATGTTTTCATGGTTAGTTTGGATGTCAGGCATTGTCTTAGCTTGAGGTAGAGTTTCAACAGTCTCATTAACAGTTAAAGTAGTTGTTTCTTTTTGAATCAGACTCATGCCTGGGACATTTTCCTCTACAGTCTCTTGTTCAACCACTTGATTTATATCTTCATTTGTAACATTTGATTGATTTAGTTCAACATCAGTTTCAATTGGAGATAGCCCTTTTTGAGGTCCAGGTACTAAGTGTACTTCTGGAAGCTCATTTAAATTATTATCTGTTGCACTATGAATTGTACCAGTTACCACTTGATTAGAATCCAGCATTACTGTGTGTGGTGGTAACTGTATTTGTTGACCTTCTAAACTCTGAATATTATTTTGCCAAGTTTGCTCCACTTGTGTTTCTATACAATGTGTATTCATTGCTGGCGTAGAGGTTGTTACAGTTTCATAATTTTGTGTTATGATTGCAGAGGACTGCACAAATTGTGCTCCTATACTTCCTGTAGTCAGGATCTGAAATTGCTTATTTTGATCATCAACAGGGTGACTGTACACAACTACAATGTTAGAGTTTTCAGTACCTTCAGACACATTCAAGGGATATTCATGAGGAAGAATCATCATTTCATTTCCTGGTGTATTTTCTAAGTCTATTGCAGTTGTCTCTATAGCTTGGTTGTGAGGTCCAGTTAATACAGTCAGGGTTTTGTTTGTGCCACCATCATCAAATATAATGGGATGGTTAGAAGCCATTAGAGCTTTGTATTCTTCTTCATTTGATACCACAATTTGTATTGGTTGATTTAGGTTTGTTGACTTCTTTATTACCATACTGGACTGTTGCTGCACATTTTCTTCAATGCTTGTATTTTGAACATGAGTGTATTCCATGGATGTAGTAGGTTGTTGAATAGTCTCTAAGGAGTCTGGTTCAACCATATTTGAAATGATGTACTCTTCATTGTCTGGCTTCCGTTTTTTAGGAATAAGCTGATTATCTCTCAGGATGTATTCATTGTTATCTATTAATACAATTTCATCATCTTGTGTATTTGATAATGTTTCCACGGGCATTTTCATTTCTTGAAAAATATTATTGTGTACAGGTTGTGTCTGATTGATAATTTTACTTGGCTTGGCCTTCAGTGCTGGTTTTGGAGTATCGAAGCCAGGATTTAAAATCTTTTGCTTTGCATTAGAGTTAACATTATGTTGTCTTCTAGCTGGAACTTGTTTTTCAGTTGATAGTCTGTGCTGTATTGGATACTGTAAATCCACATCTTCATAATCATTGTCAAAGCTCGTACTAGGTTCAAACTTGATAGTACCTTTTGCTCTTGGTCTTTCTACTACAGTTTGCTTTTCTTCATCTGAGTCGTCAATGATGCAGTCAGTCTTTGCTTCTTGTTTGTGATGTGTTTTTATGTGTGAATAAAGGTTTGTTTCTCGCAAGAACACTTTCAAGCAATAGATGCATTGCAGATTTGATTTCTTTTCAGCACTATATTTGTGTCCTGTGTTTTGTATGTGTAGTAGTAGTTGATTAGAAGAAGCAAATGACACAGAACAAACATTGCAGCGGAAGTTCTTGATATCTTTATGGCTCAGTTTGTGTTTTGCAAGCAGTGCATCAGTTAATGCAATATAAGTACACAAGCTACATTTGGGGAAGTGATACTGTGGTGGTGGTTGTACACCATGTTGAGAATAAAGGTGGTGCATTAAATAATTTCTCTTCAAAGATCTAAGGCCACAGTATTCACAGATGTTGGCCACAGGTTTTTCATTGTGCACTTCTATTAAATGTCTGCGGAATTTATAGTATGAATTGAAATGTAGAGCTTTTCCTGGTGTGCCACAGATTAAACATATCCAGGGGCCTTTAGTGTTTTCTGCACCCAATGCAATAAGTTTAGCTGCTTGCTTAGAATCAATAACATCAGTTTCATATGTAAAATCATCTTCTTCTGTTTTAAACTTTAATGGTTTATCTTCTACAAATGCAGGAGTTGCAAATGTTTTTTGCTGTTTTTTACCTTTACTAGGCACAGGATCCAGAATCTTCAATTTTATACTTTTATTGCTTTTAACCAAATGAGGATACTTCTTTAAGACTTCACTTATTATTTTGGCATGGTCTAGGTTTGAAGTAGCTTTACTGTCCTTTGTTTCTATTGTGACTTTCGGACCACCATTTCCATCATTAGGGTCCAAGATCTGATCAAAAAGTTGATTTGGATCTTTCTCATTGTTCATATAGGAAGAAGAAGTATTGAACAAATCAGGTTCTTCATTAAAATTATCCTCAGTGGCACTATCATCGAATAAATGATCTTCTTTAGGTCTTATCCTTTTACATTCAACAATATCAATTGTTGACAATCCAGATAACTTCTTTGAGCCTGATGCTTCACTGAATACATTGTTTCGTTTAGCTTTATAACGTTTGACCGTATCAGGATGGACCATTAATGGCTGGGAAGTATAAGATATACTGCAGAATGAGTTGTCAAAGATGTTGTCACTATCAAGCTCTTCAGGTACTTCATATCTTGTTGGGCGTGGGTCACTTATGACCGATTTTTGAGAAGTAAAACTTTCTTTTGTTATAGGAGATAGAGCACGATATGTAGTATTAATAACATTTTCAGTTTTAGCATAAGTCTTTTTATCTTTGTATACTATATTATTGTCAAATGCTTTGCTGTAGGAGCGTTTATTACTGGAGCTTGCAGCAGCTGTGGTTGTCCTCGCAGGTTTAGGTTCACTTTGCCTAGTAAACTTTTTGATACCACTATAGCTGTGAGTAGCTTTGGGCACCAAGTTGCGGTGTGACTCCAGTAGTTTACTTAACACTGGCATATTGAGAATCTGAGATGTTTGATACAATCTTTCTAGTATATCCATTTTGAATTCTAAATGTCCTGTGTACATGAAGTTTACTATCGGCACGACAACGTCCGCCTGCAGGTCGTCCGGCATCACAAGACAGTCTTCGTACATTTCACATGTTCGTTCCAGGAGTTCGAAATACTCAGTGCACGCATTTAGTACTAGTCGGTGGACTTTCAACTGGGCATTGTCTTGAAACTGAAGCGTTAGGTCACAGTAGTCCGTTCGGTTAAAAAAGTGCTTTAGCCTTTGGAGGAAATAAATCCCCCAGTTGTCAACTTTCACTTGCTTCACGTCGGACATTGTTGCGATTTATCAAGCCATAATACCGAATATGTAAGCTGCAGACCGGGCGCTGAAACAGAAGTTCATCGCTATTAAAAATAGGCAACAACAAAGTTCCACGCGATTTAAATGCGGCAACTATTGATCCAGAAAACGTATGACATATTATTTCGTTGTGAGTTGGATCGGAATGATGCTTTAAATCCAGTTTTAGTAAAGGGGTTTCAGGTTTTGCTTTTTTCTTGAATTTTCCGCCACTTATTGCAGTGTTTTATTCTTAGAACTTACGGTTATCGGCTACACAGAATAGTTTGTATTTCGTTAGCTTGTTCTCGTCACAATCAAACACAAAATTACTGCACCAAATCCGACACAAGTTGACACGGTGGACGTAAGATGGCGGTGTATAGCGGCGGCCTCAATACGACGAAACGCGAAGCTTGTATGACGCTTTGAGACGTAGTCATAATGATAACCACCTAATTATTTTTAGAACAAAAAAAATACTTTTGCTGCGTAACTTATACCTACACAGTATTTGGCTCCACGAGAAATGTAGTTTTGTTATTTTATAGCTTACTTTAATTTAATGTAGTAAATGTTGTTGACATGGCTGCGCGCAATTAAACAGTGTCGCCATCTGCGACATAGTTTTACGAACTTATTGATTGCGCGCGTTCTAATTTTACTCAGCGGTGTTCACACAGTGGGAAGTGATTATGACGCATGGATTTGAACCCAGTTTGGTTGTCTATTATTACTTTTGGTAACTATTATAGGTCAATAGAGGGCTCTAATTGCAGTATTGTTGTTTCTCGTTTTTCTGAAAAAGAAGGCAGTAATGCAGTGGTTTTAAATTATCATGTCTGTTTTTTCTCAATTTAAAGCGGCTAAAATTTTATTTTTTGTTCACGAATTAAGAGATTTTTTTTGTATGTTAACTAATTTCGACAAATTCAAATCTAGGTTTTACAAAAAACTTCAGACCTCTGCGATGCTTTTTCAGCGAGATATCGGCGATATCGTATTTTTCTCCGTTTCGATGGTATAGTCTTGGAGACGATAAAATATAAACCTAGGATTTTTTTCTATATTTTTACAAATTTTTTACAAATTCAATCTATCATTTACCTGAATTTCAAGTCTCAGCAACGCTTCGTTTTAAAGATCTCCGTGGACGCGCGGTTCTCCGCATTTCAATGGCGCGGCCACGTTCTAACCCATATAGCTTTGACAAATTTATGGTTTTGGGAATCAACTTTTACAAATTTTTACAAAATTTTGGTAGAACTCTTTTTTTGAAATTAAGCCGTGGCCGCGCCACTGAAACGGACACAATTCAACGATAGGTTGGTACGCTACAATTGCGCAAGCATCACTGAATATTGAGCGATTAGTTTGTTAGTTACTAGGCTGAAGCGAGTTTTTTATTTCTGAATGGACTTACTCTTGCAGACGTTGATTACGCCTGATAGAAATCGATTGATGACGTCTATGACGGAACGAGCGTGCCCAGAAGATGCCTGTTCACTTTAGTTTTGAAGGTAGATAAATGGTAGCTAGGGGGTTAAATGTGGATGGGAACTCAGACTCAGGCAGAGAGTTCCTCACTTTCGCCGTGCGCATAATAAATGTTAAGAGTTATCAGACTGATAATTTATTTTCGAATATGTCAGGGTAGAGGGTCCAGAATCGATTATTACGTAGAGAATCCCTAAAGGTACTTAGGCGTTGTCATCGAACCAGGCCTAGGAAACGCTGGCGTGATGACTTAGCTTAGATTCATTCATGACAAGTGGCAATATAGAGAAACAGGGATATATGGATGGCCTTTGCTTGGCAGAGGGACAGAAATATATTAAAAATGGCAAGGCTGGTAGGTATATTGAATTGAACAGTCTGGTCTTCCACTTGGTAGCTCCCGGCGCCACAACCAGGGTGGGTTAGGATCCTATATTATCACTTTACTATGCACTCTATGCAACTGTCTCCTTGGGCTCGTGGTTGCAAGCGCTTTTGCGGAGCGTGGGGTCCTGGGTTCGATTCACAAATCGGGGAAAATGTAACTGGGCTGCTGGATTAGGCATTTCTTTGTAACGGACCGGAGATTGGAAGTTGGCGTTGTGATATGTACTTACCCTGCGCATGCGCCTTATCATGTCTCCGGTCGTGTCGGATTACGTGTCGTCCCATCGGACTATGTGAGTGGAGGAAGAGAGCGTGCACCTGTGTCGTGCACCGAACACACGTCTGCACTATTTATAATATTTCCCACGCGGAAACTTTCCGTTGAGGCTGGCCGTCATGGGCGAAATACGTCTGAAGGACTATTATTATAATTAGGTATATACTATTGCTAAGGCGAAAGCGTCAGGGTATTCCGTGAAATCTTACGTTCTTTGAAATTTGCAGGAATTTCCACCGAAGGCAAAACTGGCCTTGAGGTTGTGCCGGGACCATGGTTGGCACCACAAAATAGCGGTAAATACATTCATCAATGCCTACAGGTTCATGGCCATATATTGAGTTTGTGGGCCAGGATGTTAGGTTTATGCACGACTGTTGCGCCCCGCTGTCCTATGTCCTAATCCAAGTCAGGGTCTAGTTATGTGCCAAATTTCATCCAAATCTGTTCAGACGTTTTAGCAAACCAAATAAACATACCTAAGTACAAAAAATCGAAATAATTTCTCTTTATCATATGAGTTTAGAGTAGCTCGCCCGCGACCGGCTTCGCCCGCGTTTAGGTCGTAAACTATCCCATGGGAACGCACTGCCGGGGTGTAAAGTATCCTATGTCCTTCCCCAGGATTCCATCTATCCCCTTGCCGTATTTTATCGAAATCCGTTCAGTGGGTTAGGCGTGGAAAGGTAACACATAGACAAAGTTACTTTCAAATTTATAATATTAAGTAGGGATAAAGTATGGATAATGCAAGAGCGCACACCGCAATTTTATTTTCCGGAATAGGTACCTGCGTTTCGTTAGTAGGTATCTATTGCAGTAGTGGAATGCCTACAAAGACGCCGCTAATATGAATCCAATAGACCACTTATGGGATGAGCTGAAGAGGCGTGTTCGAACTAACGAACCAGCTATAGAAACTTTGCATGTTGGAAGCATGGGAGAGTATGCCACAGCATGTCTTAGCGGCATTAATCCATGAAGAACCACAATGCTCTTGAAGGTAACACAAGTTACTAAATAAACGTTTTCTCTATTAGATAAACCATTGTTTTCTACAAAAAATGCCCCTGAGAAACGCAAAATCAAAAGTAATTTATTCAAATTAGGCTGAGAATAAGCAGTTTTCGAACGTTAAAAATACCTAAGACAGTCCCCCAAAAACGCCCGCTTTTCACCACTTCCTAGTGGTTTAGCTGGAAAGAAGTAGCGCAACAATCTCCCCGACGGCACATCTGTCTGTAAATAAACTAGATTATGTATAGACTTTAGTAGGTAGGTATGCAAAGTAGGTAATTAACTTTACGAGACACGGAATTGCCATGTCTGGTAGCCATGCCAATATAGCAACAAATGTAACAATGAAAACTATAGATACACACGGCTACACATCAAGCTATACATTTCCAGTATAAGCTGATCTCGCATTGTATAGGATTTCCGTACAGTGCGAGATCAGCGTAAACTGGAATGTATAGCTTGATGTGCAGCCGTGTGTACCTACTTATTGAAACACAAAAAAGATGTACACAAAGCATAATACCAAAGTCAACCTCCAGGCATAGCTGTTCCGACCCGAGTTACAACTGGAGGCCACAAATGATAAAATGCTAGGACCTACGAAGTAAAATAAATAAACAGGTAGGTAATTATTAATAACAATACGTAAAAAAACTATGGTCAACAAGACGACCAGTCACCACAAGCAACACCCGTTCACGAGCATAACGTGAAGATCAGCCATAACCGCCTTCGCCATATTTAAGGGAAGGAGGCAACCCGACCCCCGACGCTACCGAAAGCAGTGACATCTAAGGGACCATGACGAACTTGCTACCGATTCCTCAGATAAGACAACTTATTGCAACTAAACTGTTTTTGGCATGGAAATCGACGCGTAAACTGTAGATTCAGCACATTGGACACGCATAGTCGATTTTTTTTATAATCGACAAAAAAAAATCAACGGTTCGTAATCATATACTGAATCCATGGTAAACAGATTGCGCGTCGATTTTCCTGCCACCCTGTGCGCAATTAGGGTGTTTCAACAACCAATAAATACTATAAGAAGGTATAACTAACCTCCAAACTATCTATTTAGTCGGATTATTACGTGATATTGTCATTAAGGGGGGTTTGTCGCTTAGTAATATTAGCTGCATGGGTCGATCGATCAGGTTAAGCTACGTTTGCCGCGGTTGGTCCGTGGATATACGAGGACCATGTTTATAAATCAAGAACCCTCCGTGCCTCGGAAAGCACGTTAAGCCGTTGGTCCTGGATGTCATTTGTGGATCTTTGACAGTCGTTACGGGTCGTCAAAAGCCCGAAAGTCTGACAACCAGTCTTACCAAGGGGTATCGTAATACTCTTTTACTGGGTTGTGGAAGTCAGATAGGCAGTCGCTCCATGTAAAATTTTGGAATTCAGCTAGATCCGATTAGATTGGAAGCCGACCCCAGCATAGTTGGGAAAAGGCAGATGATGATTATGATGATTGTCATAAAATTTGAGCATAGCGATACCAGTACGGGCTCCGTCCTACTTACTATCCACAGAATAGATACAAGAGATTTTATCTGTTCCGTGATAATATCTGACTAGATAAAATTACAACAACGAGAAAATAATTTATCGTCATCGACTTAAAAAAATGCAGCGTTCTATATGAATACACCCTAATTAAGGACAAAGGATTTAGATTATTTCCTGCTGCTTCAATTTTCATTTATACCTATACCTATTTTTTACCTATTTAATAAGTACCTATCGTTGTGGATTCCAAAGCAGTTGAATGGTTTTCTAAGGACTTGTCGAGCTGTGCCGTCTTAGCGCTTTACAGTGAGCATATTTTATGCGAAATCCAATAAAAAAACAAAATTACCGGCAACAAGGATTAAAACTACCCAAAAAACGATCCCTTCGAAACAAAAGAATACTGTCACTGTCAAACTCAAATTCAACGCATTTATTTCAATAAACCATTTACAGGCACTTTTGAATTGTCAAAAAGTCAGTAACTCAGAAAGTTGAAGCTAGTTGCCCATTCCAAAAGCCCTGGCTTATTTTAGATCTTAAATTTTGAATTGTTTATAATTTATTTTTCTTACATTGTTTTCACTTAAATAGAAGGGCCGTCCCGTTCTACTCTAGAGATCTCTCTAGAGTAGAACGGGACGGGTGGACGGGAAGTCCAAGGACCCTTTTTTTATTAAATAATTACAAAATCCTGGGTACATAATTCTTGTTCCTTCTAAATATGTGAAAACAATGTAAGAAAAATAAATTATAAACAATTCAAAATTTAAGATCTAAAATAAGCCAGGGCAGTGAAAAGATGACCAGTCTCAACCGGGTCCGCGCCCACTCGACCCGCTTAGACTCGACCCGAACAATAATATCTGGATATTTCTGTTTTGATAGACGAAAAAACGTCGATGTATAGTCAGTCAGAAAAGAGTCTATTTAACGCTTGCACCACAGTGATTGTAAAATTTAAATACTGTTTGTATAAATAAATCAATAATAAAACAAGTAAGTACTTATCCTTTTTTAATATAGTATACGCTTTGTACTTTGTAGTAAACATCACAGATTATTGTTAATTACCATAACAATCTTATTGCTAGTGGCACGGGGGTATTTATTGAATCTGTCTTTATACGTGATTAAAATTATTATTATTAGGTTAACAAGAAGGTTCTATAATATAAAAAAAAATCACTGACTACCAGGATAAATTATGTATCATAATAACAAAAAATTAAATATTGTATGTATAATATAATAAGTTATTTAGAATTAAAATATCACTTTGCCTGACTGTACGAATGGCACTGAATTGGTAGTAAAACATCTGGTATTATTCTTCGGGTCGAGTCTAAGCGGGTCGAGTGGGCGCGGACTCTCTCAACCGACGGCGACCGTTCACGAACATGACGCAAGGATTAAGGAGCCTACCTACTACACTATCCAGCTGAATCATTTTGTAGGGACGTATCGTAGTGAGCAACTACGATATTCTGTGACCGACACGACGTCGTATGGCCGACTGGCCCACATTCAATAACCCTGAACTGGCCATCAGTTGACTATTATGTGGCAAATAACTAGGTAATTACATATGTCTACTGTGTGACGTATGAACTTAGGTCATATTATACGCTACTACCTGCAAAGTAAAAAAACAAGTAAACAACTATTTGAATATGGCTACGGTTTACCCACATTTTGCTTGTATTATTGTAAAAACAGGAATATCTAATTATTCTCTCTCAAATCGGCTCAATAAAATAATGTTAACGGAGAACGACGATAATATCCTAAATGTAATTGTGCACTGAGATACCTACTAATTGGTTATATCTTTTTAGATTCGTAGAACGTAAGTACGTAATAGTGTAATTTTTTTGTAAGGTTATCATTCTTTTGGCAAAAAAAGATTTGTTAATAATATAATTCATCTTCAATTAGGGTTTTCTGATAAGACGTTTACTAGGTGGCACGTAGCACTGAGACGCCAGGTCCGGGCACTTGTCAAAAGTGTCAAAGACCTACGGACTGAATGGTGAACGAAAGAATGAAACGTGATTGTCGAACTGGAAAACCTCTTGTCAAAGTGGCGCCAACTAGTGGCTTGAATATTCTTGAAAACCCTCATTATGTTTTGTTACACTGCGGTATTGGCCCAGTGGTATCAGCCACGACTTACAAGTTGTGTGTCGTGGGTTTGAACCCAGGCAGGCACTTTAGTTTCTGTATTTAATTTCATCACCACTGCATTCAAAATGGTGAAGGAAAACATCGTGGGGAAACCGGTAGGTCTGTCCTAGAACCAAAAAGTTCAAAGTTATGTGGCATCTAGGAGGCCTGTGGCCCAGCAGTGGGAACATTTTAGTTTGATAATGATAAAGAATGGTTCCGTGTTGTGCCGGACGTAAAAGAATAACACCATCCCATCTCTTCCCGTGGGTATCATAGAAGGCGACTAAGGGACTTACTATAGAATGGGCAGCAGCGTTCTCTATGCATTTGATCACCGCACTGCGATCGCCAACCCGCCTGCCAAGCGTGGCGATTATGGCAAATCCCCCCCTTTCGGGGGAGACTTATGTCCAGCAGTGGACGTCTTTCGGCTGATATGATGATGATGATGATGATGAATGATAAAGATGGCACTGCACCCTAATTGCGTAACACAATATCAATCACAATCTGAATATTTCGAACGATATTATTAACTAATTGCTTCATATGTTCGAAAAAATTGTCTCCTCGACAACGTAAATAACGCAATGAATATTATTGGACTGTCAAAATGAAAGCCATTCCTACTGTTAGTGTGTTACGCAAGTACCCCTTTTTAACCGACTTTTAATTAATTTGATGTGATAGAATCACATCAAATTAATTAAATAATCATATGTAGATAATATCTATATCTTCTTAACTTTGTACCCCTTTTAAGTAAATTACGCAGTCGGAGGAGTATGAGTACGGAGAAGGAGTGCAGAAAGCTAATTTTTATACAGGATAAGTTTTTATCCAGTGCGCAAACTGTAACCATGGATTCAGCATATCATTCTAGAGCCCCCAGCGCAGAAATTTTTCGTAGGTTCTACAAATAAAATATCAGTTGTTCCATACATTTTGACTGCGTAGGTATTGCTCTTTTCTATGAAACAGCTGATTACTTTTTGTAGAACAGACGAAAAATTTCTGCGCTGGGGGGTCTAGAATGATATGCTGAATTCAGGGTTACAGTTTGCGCAATTGTTAAAAACTTATCCTGTATAATTATGAATTTCAATTTAAATGAATTATGGTAGAATTTCGAGCACTGGGCGACTACTAGTTTTAATAATATTTTGGACATCTTGTACAAAACTCCGAATCCCGAAGAATTTTCCAGTAAAATGTAAGCTTATAAACAGATTAACTTATCTCATTCTATCATCCCATTTGACATACCTAATAATACTAGCTACATACGTACTCCCTCAACAACTAAAGAACGTGGTAACTACCATCTGCAGTACCCACTTACAGCTGACCAAAGCTTCTTGGCATGGGAAGAAAAGAAGTTGAAACGAAGCTGATTTGCGGATTCTCAGTCCCGCCCAGCCGTGGCCCCGCCTACACTGCTGGGCGGCTGTCGCGAAATCCTGGATTTACTGGCAGTATGGCCAGTATGCACTGAGCCGTCGAAGAGAACGCATCGTAAATTGCCAGTTACTGTATTTTAGTTTACGTGTGTACGCGCTGTTGGTGGGACTGGAGACAGGTGTGTATTTTTTTCAAATTTGTTATTTATGGTTTTGGTCTTAAAAATCTCCAAATTTCCTGTTATGTTTATTTTTTCTTCCTTTTCATAATTAGTAAGTAAAATGTATGAGTTCGTTTGTGGCAAATGTAATTCTTTTAGAAAAGTGAGTTGGAATTTTCCCAATAGGATCAAGTCCGCTAGGTTTATTTTTCCGACAAATTCAACTTTTCCAACTCAAAACTACTTCAGAATGTTGTCCCGTAAATCTAATCGGTTCCGCTTTTTCTGTGAAAGAAAATAATCCTCGTGAATCCGTTTTTTCTGCAAAAGTGATAATTTTATTGATGAACAGAAATGCTTGGTCTGCGCATTATTTCATTTGCGTTTTTTGGTAGAGAAGATTTAGCAATAACAGTTTCTACTTATTAAAGTTAAGGCTGGTTGTGATGCAAGCATTCAATTTTTTCCTGTGGCCAGAGTTATTTTCGGGACTTTATGGTATGTATTGTACGTTTATTATATACTTTATGGTATGTGTATATTATAGTACGTTTAATGTATAAGTTCGTTTGTGGCAAAAGTAATTCTTTCGAAATAGAATCAAGCCTACTGGGTTACCAATTTTTTCCAACAAATTAAACTTTTTCTACTCAAAGCTACTTCAGAAAGTTGTGATAGGCGATCAGCTAGCAATTGACTAGTGAAACTAATCGGTTCTGGTTTTCCGTGAAAGAAAATAGTGCTCGTAAATCCGTTTTTCAGCAAAAGTGATGATGTGTAATTGTTGAACAGTAATGCATGGTCTGAGCATTCTTTTATCTACTTTTTTGGTAGAGAAGGTTTTGCAACAGTTTCTACTTATTAAAATTTGGTAAGGATATAACTTGTGATGCAAGCATCCTAATTTTTTCTGTGGCCAGAATTATTTTCGGGACTTTTTCGTACGTCATTTTCATAATTAGTAGGTTAAAACAACAAGTTCGTTTGTAGCAAAAGTAATTCTTTCGGGAAAGTGCGTAAGCATTTTCCCGATAGAATCAAGTCTACTGGGTATTTTTTTCCAACAAATTAAACGTTTTCTACTCAAAGCTACTTCAAAAAGTTGTGATAGGCGATCAGCTAGCAATTAACCAGAAAGTGTGTGAAACTAATGGGTCCCTGGTTTTCCGTGAATTAAAATAGTGCTCTCGAGAATCCATTTTTCCAGCAAAAGTGATGATGTTTATGTAACCTAATATTTTGTAGGAGGTATAAGTTGTCATACAAGATAATAATCAGATGATCAATTTTTTTAAATGATCAGAATGATTTTACTAAATTCAAACATTTTGGTGCATATTTATGTTGGTACTTTGTTAAATCTAATTCCTAGGAAAACCAGCGAAAGGGAGGAAGAGTGGTGTCGCAGTACATATCAGTTTCCAGAAGTTCTAAATTCATTAATTGGAATTTTTCCTAATACCTTTTTACGTTTACCTACACTGGATATGACATCAAGTAAGCAGTTTAAATTATGTACTTAATAAGGTAATCATTGGAGACATGCATAAGCTATTCACAACACTTGACCGGCTATCGTATTGAAAATGACATTTCGATAACCTGATTTGCCTGCAAACAGTTGTCGATAGAATAGCGGTCTTCCATTTGATTTAACACTGAGCGGAGCAACGTTATAATACGTAAAATTTTATAAACGCTAATTTAAAGAACGTATATAAATGGCTGTGGCCTATACCAGTTTCTTCAAGCTACGTCATCGCGCCGTATTACTTTAAATTTTCGGACTGCTAGCGCCACTCCACGTTAGTTTTTGTACATTTTAGAAGGATTCTCACACACATACTTTCTAATTCGCAAATGAGCTCACCTGAGCCTGAAACGTTGACGTGTAGTAACGATTGTGTCCCATTTCAAATGATCTTTGATTGTATGAAAAGCAGAACGTCACTAATCGTCATTTATTTTGTATGAGAAAATAGTGCGCCGCGCAACAAACATTTGAATACCCAGATGCTCAGCTGAAAGTGTTAAATCTGACAACATTTTCTGGTTTTGGATTTGTGAACAGCGTTTATAGGACTCATACTAAAACATTGATTGATGTTCGATTTGGTACAGAAGCGTATCGAATGGTTAGTTTCGCCGTTTTGTTTCTGAAAATGTAGGTACCTATAACTTCTATAGTTGACAGTTGCGTCTGAAGCGTTACCCTGGGCAGTAATTAACCTACTTAAGAAGTGAGGAGGTTTTCAATTCGTTTGTATTTTTTTTGTATGTATGTTCGGCAATATCTCCGGGAAATGTCATCATATCAGCCGAAAGACGTCCACTGCTGGACATAAGCCTCCCCCAAAACGGGGGGATTTGCCATAATCGCCACGCTTGGCAGGCGGGTTGGCGATCGCAGTATGGTGGTCAAATGCATAGAGAAGTAAGTCGCTTAGTCGCCTTCTACGACACCCATCATGGGAAGAAATGGGGTGGTGCTATTCTTTTACGTCCGGCACCACACGGAACATGTGGATCGATTTAATTTTTTAAATAATGGATACGGTTGCCTCAGGCGTGGTCCCAATTGTATTAACTTGGTTTCGGCCACTATTGTTTATTTATCAAGTAGGGGTATAAAAATTGGTACCATAACTAAAAGTGAAAAAAAAAAAATTGTGATAAATAACATTAATTTCGGAAGTCGGGGGCAGACAACTTTAAAAAAATTCAGATCCAAAGAATCTTATACGTCTTATTGCAAGAACGATAAATGGTGTCGTCAAAATAAACCCAACTTCGATAAGGTTGGAAAAAATAAGTCGATACCTAACTACATACAATATTTAGTTATAATAAGTTAATACCTAGGTTAGAGTTAAACTCTACCAGTTTTACTATTGTTGTTTAATTGATCTAAAATTACCTTTCCCCCGATTGGAGGTCACAAATTATTCCACGGAAACGTAGGTACTATCAGGATAAAAAGTATCCTATTTGTTAATCCAGGTTATAAACGATCTGTGTGTCAAATTTCATCCAAACCCGTTCAAACATTTTTGCGTGACAAACATCCAAACACAAACTTTCATAATAATGATTTAAACACGCAACTAAATCTGGGTATAAAACAAAAATCAGTACACCACAGAGCTATCAAATATTCACGCAGCAAAAAAATTACCACCCACACATAGCTACGAATCAACGACAATAATAGAGTGAACATCGCCCGGCAAGCGCCGTGAAAAAGGGGGGAAATGCACAATTAAATTATTAAGTGACAGCTGTGGTGAGCCCCGCGGTCCTGCGGCAACAGTGAGCGGTCGGTCGCGGTTCGATTACAGGGTCGGAAATTGAATAGTGTGGGTTTTTTTGTGTGAAGGTATTTTTTGATTGATGGTAATTGGCGTGGGCGTTATGTAAACCATTTAATTTTGATTTTTGTCAAAAAAAAATCGTTATGTGCGGCGTGAAGAGCCATGCAGGTGCTTAGTCTGAATAATTCAATAATGCACCTATTCCTTTATAATTGTATCAATGCTGTCAAGTTGAAAATTACCAGCGAGTAAGTGACAGATCCGTGAAGCTCGATATCTATTTCAAAAAATACTTTGTCAAAACAGAAGGGGAAGCAGTGAAGTTACGTTTAAAATGAAGCGGGACTTTTCTACTTATTTTCTGAAGTCTCCGGGGAAGTTTTTCCATATTTTTTGTCCTCGTCGACAATGGTCCGATGCTGCTTCTCATTTTACAATTAGGCTTTTACATTTTTTTTGCATTATGTATCAGCTATTTGAAAAGACTTTGATAGGGGCAAAAATGTTACATATTTTGGATTCAATAAGGTTGGTTTTGAGTCGCTATTTATCGTCATATAAAAAAACAAATAAAAATTATAAAATGTGTGTGTTTACATCTATGTTCTGCAAATCGGTGCGCTGGTTTCAGAAACATTGTTTCCTGTTTTAAAATAGGGAAAACGATAACTTTATGAATTGGTACCTGCGCTACGATTCCAATTAAAATGTAAGTTTGACCGTTTTGACACGGCCACAACACATTTCCCTGTAGGTATTATTTTTAATATTTAGTACCTATGCAACAATCATAAACTTTGCAGGCCCAATATATTTTTTGCACCAGCTCAAATTATTTAGAGCATACAGCCGGGAGTTATATTTTAATTAACTAAAAAACTGTCAACGTCGAAACTTAATTAGTGAAGCACTTCACATACGTATTCCCTTCGGCATTAATAACAACAAAAGATAAAAATTAGATCGGACAGTATGCAAATGAAGCCCACGGGCAAAATGCTAATTTCCGTGGGAGAGCCGTCAAACTTTTTAATCTCATGTGACGTCACAGACTCCCCTCCCACCACCCTCTTCGCCTCCACACGACAATGTTGTCAGAGGGATGATTGAAAGCACCTCATTTGTGTTTTTATTACTTTTTAATTTTTCCCATTTTCTCGAGTGGTTTAACCGAACTTTGCTTTTTTGTCTATTTTCATAATTGATTTCGCCGTGCCTGTAGATACGACAGCGTGTTAAAGTGTTTTTTACACCAAATTACAGAAATAAGTACTTCAATATCATTTAAGTATCATTTATAAGCAAAAGATCAATTATCAGTCGCGCGTAAGTTGGTTGGATGTGGATATGCGTTTTGCAGCTTAGTATTTTAAAAATAAATACTTCCATAATAGTTAGGTACCTATCATCTTCGAGACATATCTACCATTCCAGAGTCGTAATCCACCAGGCGGGCCCAGTACGGGTTGGTGGATGTCATATGTCTTCGAAGTTTTTGGTTTGTAAGACATGCCGATTTCCTCGCGTTTCCTTCCTTCATCGTTTTAAGAGCAGTAATGAGATAATTTACACAAAGTAAAGCGCCTGACGGGGTTCGAACTTTGAACCTAAAATCTACAACTAGTTAGTCGCGACCACTGCTATCCTCGCCTATTGTTTATCCATATACTTTATTCTCATCGCATTACTTCTTATTCGATACCTACCCACGAAAAAAACCTTTAAGGCCCTGGTAACTTTAAATAATGTCGTTATTAGCGATAATAGTTCTCATTGCAATCCGATACGGGTTAATATCTGTTGTAATGAATTCGAATAATAAATGAGCAAACGTACGTCGTAAAAGTGCAAATAAAATCGTATAAAATTACATATTTACTATTTAATAATAAATATTCCATCACTGGATGCAGTTTGGCATTTAGAATTTTATGGTATACTTTTAATTAAAATTATAATTGTTATTGAAGGGATAAACCGATTTTAAAGATAATTAAGAGGTGACTGATGATTTTTTTGATGCATTAAAGTGTGTTTTATTATGTTTTGAATTCCATCACTGTATGCAAAATAAACTTTAAAATACCATATATTTTTTGCTTTCAAAATTATTTACGGTTAAATAGATACACTGGTTTTAAAAACCACCTTTTTGATCGTTTTCAAGTAATCTCCGCCTTAATCCAGTCATTCTCAACCGAGCGCAATGTATGCACGGAATCAGCGAATGCACTTCCCCCTTTACGCATAAATATCGCGACCCTGTCATTGTTGCTATTACCAAATTTCAATTCATTTGCCACATTGTAATTTAAACCTTACTTTTGAGCCCATAAAGAGTGTAATTGTAATGGTAGTGAATGTGGTCTATTATTAGTACCGCGTATCGCGTGTCATATTATCTGATACAGATGTCAGTGGCGGCCATTGTGTGATGGGTATTGTCCATAGTTGTGACCTGTCTTCTCATACAATGTGTAAAGCAGAGATTTCATTCATTTTGTGCATTTTGACGTGACGTAACTCTATGCGGCGTTTATCATAGATGGTGAATTTAATTTCAATTTAGTTTAATGCAGATATTATTAGGTGGGACGCTTTACAATTGATGCGTGATGCTTTATAATGTTACAAGTAATAGTTAACTTGCTTAGGTAAATAAAGTGTCTGTTTTCGAAGCTACAAAACTTTACTCTTATAATTTGTAAGGAATAGTTGAAGTTATGGTTGGATAACAAAAGCTATGCTGTTACCGATAATATTCGGATATCGATATCAGATTCACAAACAACTGAACCAACTTAGAATTCTTTTAGATATCTTTTGTTTTAACTCGGCTTACATTTAATTTTGACGAAACAAAAATGCATTTACCCAGTTATGAATCTGAAGTTTGAAGCGTATATTTTTGTCATGGTAAATATTCAAGAATAGACCCTTAAATATAATGCTAGACATATGATGCACAGTAGGCATCGGCTTAATAGTGACTTTATCTCGACAATAAACTAGATTCCGCAGAGAATCATCGCGCAATCTGAGTTTAAGCGTATAACTTAAGGGCCGTATACACCGCGAGCGCGAGAGAAAATTAGGTATTGAAGCGCTACTCACACAGCAATAGACGCGTGCGCCCCGCTTACGCACACATACATGTTTACATAGTGGTTCGAACGGCGGGAAGCGTGAAGACAATATTTAAAATATAAGTGGATACTATTTTGTTCTTTTCATTGCATTTATACTTAGTAAGGAAGGATAGGAGAGGGGGTGGTTTATTGCACAGTTTTCTATGTAGGTATCAATTAGCTGTTATATTATGATTTTAAAAAACAAAGTCAAGACTAATTTCTTTCTCTTATTTATTTCTCCACTCACTTGTATCACTCGCTCAAGCATTCGTCCACTTACTCGCCTTCCAATTCGCTCACTGTTTCAAACTAAACGTAAATAGGTGCTAACTTCTGTATTACAATTATTATCAACATTTTGGATTTCGCCAAATGCAGCCCTGAAACAAATCAGATACAATTTTATACCCGTTACTGACAAAAAACATAAGTAGGTATATAGTACAATAGCTAACAATTTATAAACAACAAAAAAACCGGCCGGCAGCTACTGAAAATTTAGTGGGAACGCTCTTCGTTAGTCAAAGATACTGTTTTTGGAAAAATGTAGGTAGGTTCTCACACTCCTATCCTTTTTCGTTTTTTATTCCAATGCACGCGTTTCTGGCTGGCAAAAAAGCTCTTGTATTTTGTGCTTTTGCCCGTACTCATATTTTTCTATAAAAAATCCAATGTAAACGAAACAATAATTATTTTTATGGTTTAGGTTTACGATTACGAGCACACAACATGCATGCACCTAATAAAAACACCTGTGCGGTCGGGAGACCCGTCAGGAACAAGATTCCTTCTCACGTATCGTATGGTTTAAAATCCATATACAAAATTCTATCAGCCGATATATTAGATTTTTATTTTGACCCCACTAGTGGCTTTAGCACCCTCGAAAACTATGGAATCGACACCTATGGCGAAAAATTTGAAACTTTTCGCAGCCGCCATTTGGATTTACATTTTGACCAAATTCACACTTTCAGAGGTTCAGAGTGTAAAGAAGAAAGTCGCATGGTGGGGGCATACAAGTATGAACGCTTTTTCGCGTGACGATTTCTACTAGTCAACTCCTACCGTAAGCCGCAGAAGTTCGTTCCAATAAACGTTAAAATCTTTAAACATGCGTTTCGAACTCGGGGTGGCCTATGGCTATCTTCAGGCTGCATCGTCAGATCCTGGACACCGTCTAGATCTGTAGTACTTGTCAAGATAAATCTTACGAGCCTAAACAGGACGAGGTTGTGTTGTATACTTAAAGAGTTTCTATGGCCACCTTTCGACTTCATCATCAGACCCTGGACACCATCTAGATCTATAGTACTTGTAAAGACAAATCTAACGAGCCCAGACACGACGAGGTTATGTTGTATGCGTAAAGAGTTCCTATGGCTACCGGTTGGCTCCATCATCAGACCCTGGATATTATTCCAGATATATAGTACTTGTCGAGACAAATCTTACGAGCCCAAACGCGACTGGGCTATGTTGTGTAGTTAAAGAGATCCTATGGCCACCGGATGGCTTCATCATCAGACCCTGGACACCATCTAGGTCTTTTCCACCACCTAGAACAAATTATGTCACACCAAGTACTTGAAAATAAGATTACAATTATGAACCGGAAAGATACCTACCTGCGAACGAAGCAAGCTTGTAATAATAAGAGACGTAAAAATAATAACAAACAAATAATAAATGACACAATATAAAAAATACGTGCAAAAAGATTCGAGCGTAAAAATCTTAAATTTTAGTACTTACCTTGTATAAATTAATTCAATTCAATTCAATTCAAATCTTTATTGCATATCTCATGTGTGTACAAGATCTTAATATTATTTATAAAGTTCACATGGACCCTGTCGGGCACAACAATTGAGTAAATTATAAATAGTAGCATGCTTTATTTAATAAGTGTATAGAACGTCATAATTTACAAAACGAGATAGGGATTCGGATATCATTAAAAAACTAGTCAATAAAAAATAAATAATATTACATTTTAGGGTACCATTAAAATTCAATTAACTAATTTGAAGTAAATACGTAACATAATAATAATACGGTTGTAAATACAAATCCATTGAAAGAAAGAAATTACATAAGAGGAATGAATATTATAATTATGTCACAGATTAAACGTAAACAATAAAATAAAGATTAAGTCAAACATAACGTACAAAAAATAAAATAAAAACAAAAGTCAAATAAAAATAATTAAATTAATGTCTAAATATGAATAAAATAATGGTGAAAGTCATCCCATTTTGATGTCGTCATTTAAAAAATCGTTCAGTGTATAATAGCATTTATCAACTAATAGTTTTCTGAGCCGGTTATTAAATATTTTGTCATTTTGCTCCAATTATTGTTCTGACTCCGGAAGTTCCGACCACTGTGCGGGGAATCTCGTGTACGCACAGGCCACTATTGGCCGCGTATTTTTTACTTGAAAAGCGACGTGCTCCCACCTTGAAGACGTGCGGTCGACTGAGCTCCGCGGTTCGAACTCTGTCATATAGCGGGTAATACGCGTCGCCATAGTAAATTGTATGGAGATTTCGGGCATCAAAATTGAGAAAGTTTGCGAATTTTTTACGCAAAACAGAAGTATTATTATGGAAAACTGAAAAATGTATTGGGTTCACTGTTTTATGTTGTTTTTATTTTTAAGTATAAATTAAATAGGTGCCGTCTTACTTAAGCCTTAAGTTATCAAAATACGGCAGTGCTTTTTACACGTTTTTAGTGATTTTCAATATTTTTTTAACAATCATCTACAAGGTTTATCCCCAATCCGATTGTTTTACGGTATAGTACAACTCTTGAGCTAGTCAGATATATTTTTTCGTGGCAATTACTTTAAGTTTTCTATATAAACTTATCGAAATCCCATAACACGATTTCCTAGTGCTGACCCTTAACATAACTTAACTTGTACTATGTATATTTTAATTATATGACAAAAAGTACCGATAGGTAAGTACTAAAGAATTGCGAACATAATTGTTCTATGTTAGAGGGTTTGGTTTCCGCACTTAGTCCTTCAGGTGGACCTTTGTGCGTGAGCCATGGCGGCCGTCGGCGCCGGTTATTCGAAGCAGCCTTCAGAAGTTAATTAGGTATATCTCCCGGTCTGTTTAGAACATCAATACAAGATCTGGGTGCCTCGAGGGTTTCTGTTCTAACATGGGTGACGCCTCTGCATTCAAAGAGTAAATGCGTAACGGATTCCTCGGCCTCCATGCAAGCCCTGCATAGAGGACTGACCGTTATACTTATTGTGCGAAACTGTTTGATTAGCGAGCGAGCAGTATTCCGTGATGGTCCTCGTCAAAAGGCGCAGGCCGTTCCTGTCCAGGAGTAGTAAACGCCTGGATAGCCTGCCATCTAAACATGACATAGCTTCCCTGGATCGCCTGAAGCCCAGTGTTGAGGTCAGTGTGTGGATGAACTCATGTAGCCAATTGCGTATTTGGTTGAGGAGAATGGGTATGATAGGTTCGGGTCCACAGACTTTCGTGCTGAATGCTCTCCTAGTCAGTTCATCAGCTGCGTCGTTAGCTAGTGATCCGCTGTGTCCTTAATTTTATCTTTTGCAGTATCACTGTGTTGTGGTTAGATACCGTTACTCGTTCTAGTGCATTGTGACATTCTAGTGTTAGTCTCGCGGTAAGATATTTTCTTTTTTCTGTAAGGATTGGAGAACTGAGGCGCTGTCAGAAGGTATACCTACGTATATGGGTGTCCGTGACTGTCCTGGATTCTATCTATGGCGTACACCGTTTGTATAATATCTACACATTCCGCCTGGTAGACGGTGTTGAAGATTCCCAGCGGGCTGGATACGTTTATGTTAATAAGGTCGTGTGAGAAAACTTCGATTCCGCAGTCGGTTTTTGATCCATCGGTGTATAATATATTCTCATTTCTTTCGGGGCTCACCTAATAGTATAGTATAGTAGTTCTGATAGGTATCCATAGAAACAGAACATCGATTTAAATATCACAATTAGGTTATCATGTTCCCACTGCTGGGATATTGCACACAGATCTCTTTGCGAGAGGGAGTGGGCAATAATCCACCACGCGAGCCCAGTACGGGTTGCTGGATGTCACGTGTCTTCGAATTTTTGCTTCTAGGACATGCTGGTTTCCTCACGATGTTTTCCTTCACCGATTTGAGAACAGTGGTGATGAAATAATTTACACAAAGTGTCTGGGTTCAAACCTACGACCTATAACTTGTAAGTCACGGCCGTAACCACTGGGCTGCCACTGCTCCATCTGTGTATACATCTCATCTCTTTCGGGCCTGAGTAACAGAAAATATTGTTCACCCATAAAAAAAGAAAAATTAAGAAAGCATTTTCTTTTTACAGAATCCTGAAAAAAAATTCTCTTTTATATTTCTATATCGAACTATTACGTGACTTAATAATAATAAGGTGAACGTAAAAATTGTCGTCCGTGTGACATTTCGTCGCCCACACAACACACCGCGACGGATCGCGCTCGTTACGCCAATTATCACGACACTGACATTTGTGTGGCTTGGGGACTTCTGATATTACTGACATTACCGACCCCTTCGACGCCCTTCGCAAATAGATGCAGAAAATATAATAAATCCTATCCCACTATCCTAAGTACTAATATTATAAATGAGAAAATTTTAATGATTAGATGTTTGGATATTTAGGTGTTGAGAAACGGCAGAACGGATTTGGATGAAATTTGGCACTCAGATAGTTTATAACTTTCCCAGTAATACGTCCCTGTGGGATAATTTCCAAACTCCACGCGGGCAAAGCCGCTGGCAAAAACTAGTTAATACATAAAAATATTCATAATGTTAGATTTGGATTTCTTGCAAAATACGCAGGCACTACTCAATCAATTCCGTGTGGTGCCGGACGTAAAGAATAACACCATTCCATTTCTTGCCGTGGTTGTCGTAGAAGGCGATTAAGGGACTTACTAGAGAATGGGCAGCAGCGTTCTCTAAGCATTTTACCAACATACTGCGATCGCCAACCCGCCTGCCAAGCGTGGCGATTATGAAAAACCACCTCCTTTTGGGGGAGGCCTATGTCCAGCAGTGGACTTCTTTCGGTTGTAATGATGACTCAATCAATTAACAGCTTTACCTAAGTAAGTCGGTGTCTTTTAATTAATCCTTGTGATAAGCTAACGGTAGGCAGATCATGAATTGCGTAAAACAGTAACAGTAGGAATGGGTTTCATTTTGACAGTTCAACAACCTTCATTGCGTTATTTTACGGTGTTTAACGGACCTATATTTCGATCAAATGAACCAATGGATTAGCAATTATCTTCAAAATAATTCAGATTCAGTGTCACGCAATTATTAAATAGATGATACTTAGGTGATGACTATGTAATTGGCGACTGACATAACTAATTCGATTATACTTATCTGTATTATATTATATACCTACGTGAAGAAAAACCTTTATACCCCTTTTTACGAAAATTACGCGAACGGATGAGTATGAAATTTGGCACACTTAAAGACTTAAAGTTTATATGGTGACGAAAGTAAACATTTTTACATAATAATGCTTTAGAAATACCTTAATTTAAATGAATTATGGTTGAATGTCACCTACTGGGTGAGATCACTAGTTACGATAATTATGGCAGCCGGGAACGATAGTTAACGTGTTACGACACGCTGTCTCGTCAATCACATTAAAATTGCATTACAACAGTCACAAAGAGAACACATGGATAAAATCACACACGGTCTAGTTCTAGTAAAATTCCCGGGGACAACCCACACTCCCCTGCACTAAATACGGGGTTACAACTAATATCATTATTACTGTGGGGTTGAAATCATTCACCATTCACATTCAACCCTCGTGGGTTAGGGCCAGTTCAGACTTCACTTGCGACAACCACAACTACAAATATCAGGTCAAGTCAAGTCATGTCAAAGAATTATTTCAAATAGGCACATAAAAGGCACTTTGTTGAACGACAACATTTACATTAAAATAGAATTGATTCTAGTCTTTCTAAAATGTAGATCTCGAATTCACGTGATGAAAAATGGTAATTAAATCGTTTGAAAAGTTCATCGTTAACCATCAGCTGACATGAAATTTCGAGAATCAGTTTATGTTTTAGTTCAGTTAAACCCAATCTAGATACTTAACTCTTAATTCCCTCTTCTTTTTTGTCCCTGACGAACGATTTTATTACTAGTTTGTCGTCACACGAATTCACACTTTGCACAGATCATTCCGATTTTTGGTGTGGTTGTGATTGACATGCAATCAGCAATGTATTGTTATAATTATATTATTATCCTGGCTGTCGCATGTAATAGTACATTATGATATAAGTGCGGTAAGTTGAAAATTACAGCCGAGGCGATATTGCTAGCCCGAGCCGTAGGCGAGGGCTATAAGAAAGCAGAGCGCAAAGCGCACGTATGTCATATGACGTTTTCTAACATATTTGCGAGGAAAGAAATAAAAGTCGGACTTTCTTATACGAGTAAATCTTTAATCACTTGTTAAAGTAGTTAGAAAAATTTGAACAATTTGTAAAATTGATTATTACTTGTTCACAAATTAGCGATGCGTGCGCATCAGCGCTTTTTTTTAAGGCAAAGGCACAAAAACAGCCAGTATAACTAATAAAGTAAATTAATATTTTTTTTTGTTTTTGTTACAGATAAATGGTTGTAATTTATTGTCAAAACTAATTAAATTAAAGAATTAAATGTTTATATTTTATCTCTCAAAGTTAATTTTATTCATAAAATGTTGACCACTTTTCTGACATAAAAACTCTTTGCTAAGATTAAAAAAACGGTACTTTTTTAAATAAACCGATAAACCGTGTGTTTTACATTACAATAACGCACAAGTGCGTAATGATATACATTACGATATTGAAATTGGTGTAATAAGAGACCCTTTCGGAGCAAATGTTGTTATAAAATAAGGTTAGCTAACGTAATTTTAATCAGGACGTAAGATAAGATAAGATTTCTTCAGCGGATAAAACATGTGTATGTGTGTTATAAAACAAATACACCGTGACATTTTAGTCGTCTTACAACGGCAGCCCACTTCATGTATCCAATGACTACTAATCATTTATAAAAAAAAAAAGAAATTTTTGATAGTAATTTTGCATAATTCAAAAAATTCAAATATCATTCACTAAGACGCAAGACTTAGTTTGAAACACCCTTTCATGGAGGTGCAATTAATGATAGAATGTAATGGTAGGTAGGTAGATATCTTCTACCGTTTGATACGTAAACATTATTAACAGGGAGGGTGTTTCATAATTCTAAAGCATTATTTATTTTTCTTTGTACCTATTATCTTAATTAATGATAACAATGTTTTAATCGCGCCTAGAGGTATTTTATGACGGATATATTGAGTGGACCACCTTTGTAAGACGACTAAAATGTCACGGTGTATAAACGAAGTAGGTACATCATTATATACAAGAGATGAGAGTACATGATAAACTACGTAAGTTCGAGCCCCAGGACGTTTAGCGTTTTATAGATGATATAAAATATAGAATGTATGATGCATGAGACAACATTTACTACGAAAATACCTTCAGATTTATTTAATTTTATTTTAATTGGAGGTAGCTGTGGTTGTGCTGTGGTGTGGTGTGGTGTGATCCGACTTGACCCGGTGTGTGAATAGCCCCTAATAGTAGCGCCCTTAGCAGTTCTGCAACTTATAATTTCGTTCGATGAAGGTTGACGTTTTGATGAATATAATAATATTATAATCAGTCGTGAGTTCGTGACATATGCAAGAGTCGTGTTACTGCAGCAGATGTTCTGGCGGTCAGCTGTTTGGTAAAATGTTATATAGGATTCCAGTTATCGCCTTCGAATTAAAAAAATGTTTTTGTTAAAAATATGATCTATAAATAATGCTATTGCGTCGTATTAAAATGATCTGCAACAGTTTTATGTATAAAAGTATGTCTTTGCCAAATTCTGGTGGTTAATTCAGAGTTTTGCGCTTAAAACTGGTTCTTTGTGTTATAAAAGCAATAGGCCAGCCCCACCTGTCAGTTGCGCAGTCGTTGCCAGCGGCTACATCCACGTAGAGGTTGAAAATTACCCCACGGCAACGTACTACCGGTATAAAAAGTATCCTATGAGTTAATATAGATTATAAACTATATCTGTGTGCCTTTCTAATGGAAAACAGAATCCAACAACGAGCAGTGGTCTGATAATATAATTCGTATATTTCGTGGTCAATATTTTTACACAAGTGACAAGGCTCATAAAAAACATATATGCCGTAACAATATTAATTTGAATCGGTGACAGGCATGTGTAACAGGCCAGTGCATACATATATGCGACCTCTTCCAATACGCCCCCTTAATATAGTTACGCTGCGTATGATCACTTCTGTACTTGTCAGAACTCGGTACATAAAATTAAATAAATCACCAACACTTCTGTGTCCGACTGTACTACGCTGTACCCAAAAGTAGAATACAAAAACAGAAGAAATCTAACAAAATAAAGTATGCATAACGAAACTAAATTATCTATTACACAAAGCACAAAAAAGAACATAAAACGTCAAAACGTCTAACTACTCATCGCCCCCTTAATAGAATAATTTGACAGGGATAAATCCTTTAAAAATTCTCTAAGCTTCGGGCTGTGAACACTTTTAGTTAAGATGTCCGCTATCATCATATCAGTTGAGATGTACCTTATTTCAACTTTGTTAGCTAGTACACATTCACGAATAAAATGATACTTGATATCTATATGCTTTGTCCTATTATGCATCATTTTGTTAGCTGCAATTTTATGCGCCGACTGATTGTCATTATAAATTACTACTGCTTTACTATCCACAGCTGTCAAACTGTTAAGTAAACTACGTAAATAAAGAGCTTCCTTCGAAGCTAGACTCAATCCTACGTACTCTGCCTCTGTGGAGGACAAGGATACTGTCGCTTGCTTCCTACTCTCCCATGACACTATATTTTTACCTATCTTGAAAATTAATCCTGTGAAAGATTTTCTATCAAGTGCCCCTCCCCAATCTGCATCAACATAGCCTCGTAAGTCCAAATCTCCCGACTTCCTAAAAGTAAGACAAAGGTTAGACGTACCCTTCAAATACCTTAAGACCCGTTTTGCACATTTAAAGTGTATTTCGTCATAACACGAATTAAATTGTGAAAGTACACTCACCGCATGTGCTATGTCTGGTCGCGTATTACAGGCTAAATAGTTTAGACACCCTATTATGCTTTGATATGGCAGATTACTATGGGAATTTGTCGATCTTTCTAATTTCATGCCGACTTCCATTGGGGTTGAAACTGGCTTAGCGTCTGTCATGTTAAAGTCATTCAAAATTTCCGAAATGAACTGTTGCTGATCTAGACAAATAACATCTTTATCTCTCCTCAGCCTCATGCCTAAAACATGCCTAGCCGCGCCTAAATCTTTCACTTTAAACTTATCAAGCAAATCGGTTTTTAATTTTTGCTTTTCTTGTTCACAATTTCCAAAGATAAAAAGGTCATCTACATAAATAACAACAATTAACTTGTTATTGTTTTTAAGCTGCTTTTGATACAAACACGGTTCTATTTTTGATTGTACAAAGCCTGAGTTCAACATCTCTTTGTCCAATTCCTTGAACCAAGCATTCGAAGCTTGTTTCAATCCATACAAAGAACGCTGCAGCTTACATACTTTGGTTTCTTGACCTTTGACTACTGCTCCTTTCGGTTGGAGCATGTAAATGTCCTCTTTAATCTTGCCATATAAAAAGGCAGTCGTGACATCCCATTGGTCAATAAACCAACCGTATTCAACAGCTAGCGAGAACAACGTTCGCAGAGTAGAACTTCTAACTACTGGAGAATACGTCTCAGTATAGTCTACACCACGTACCTGTGTGAAACCTTTTGCTACTAATCTAGCCTTATACTTTGTTACCTTGCCGTCACTATCTCTCTTGATTTTGAACACCCATTTGCACTGGATAGGCTTCTTATCGATCGGACGATCCACCAACGTCCAAGTCTGGTTCTCCTTTAGTGACATAAGTTCATCATCGATCGCTTTTTGCCATAAGTCACCATCGGGTCTCGCCAACGCTTCATTAATAGTCAATGGATCATCATCAAGATTGCTCTTGGCATACATAACATTGCATCCATACCGATCGACTTGTCTGCGTTCTCTTACAGGATACCTTCTTTCCGATTCAGGTATTGTGACTTCCTCTTCAGTCAATACGTCAATCTCTTGCTCTGGTACTACAGGCTCAGGTTGTATCTCCTCCGATACTTCTACGTTCTCGTCTATAGCATTACGGTACACATCATCGTAAGCCTCCAAGGGTTCCGATCTGCTTGTAGATCTGTTGGGTAAATTGGCATGAACAGAATCTGTATTTAGGTTTATGATAACTTCCGACTTTTCCACGTTTTCTTTTTGGAAAAAGACGTTTTCGATAAATTTTACATCTCTTGCAGTTTTCACTTCACCTGTCTTAGGATTCATCAGACGATAACCTTTCTGATTATCTGGATATCCAATAAAAATCATCGGTTCCGTCTTCATGTCTAGTTTCCGTCTCTTTTGTTTTGATATCAATCTGTACGCCAAACAACCAAAGATTTTCAGATGACTGACATCCACATCTTTTCCAGTCCAAAGCTTCTCTGGTACCGCATTATTCAATGCTTTCGTGGGGCTTCTGTTCTTTAGGTAAACAACAGTATTAACAGCCTCGGCCCAATACTTCTTGCTTAAGTTCGATTCTGAGAGTAATGTTCTTGCCTTTTCTATTATAGTCCGATTCGCTCTCTCTGCGACAGAATTTTGTTCCGGCGTGTACGGTACAGTCGTCTGGTGTTTTATACCTGCAGACTTCAAAAATGATTTAAATTTACTATTACAGTACTCTGTGCCGTTGTCAGTTCTCAGACATTTAATGAATTTACTGGTCTCATTCTCAACTTCCGCCTTGTATTCACGGAACTTATCGAAAGTTTCACTTTTGTTCTTCAAAAAGTAAACATGAGTCTTCCGAGTAAAATCGTCGATAAATAGAAGAATATACCTCGAACCTCCGAACGACGGCTCCTCGATTGGTCCGCAAACGTCGCTAAAAACCAGCTGTAAGACCTCGTTCGCTCTCGTACCTTGGTGTTTAAAGGGACTTTTGCAGGTCTTTCCTTCGATACATGGAATACACGGCTCGCATGAATCGGTACTCTTAAATTCCATACCGGTTACTAAAACTTTCATTTTATTCATATAATTACGCGATAAATGAGCTAATCTTTTATGCCAAATGTTCGAAATATTTTCATTTTGTTTTGACAGTGTCACATTCACGACGTTATTTTTATTTTCTGTCAACTCATAAATTCCGTCAACCTCTTGACATCTTGCAATAATTCGATTCTTATTTTGAATTATGCAACCTCCATTGTCAAAATTCATGCAATAATTCTTCTTGGTCAAATCGCTCACCGAAATAAGGTTCATGGATAAATCAGGAACATGTAAAACGTTTTCTAAAATTAATTTTTTGTTTTCGCTGACTCGTGGCTCAGCATTTCCTCGTCCTTTCACCAACAATTTCTCGCCGTTTGCTACTGCGATCTTCATGTTGCCCTTTTCAGGTTTATAAGACAACAATTTGTTTTTATCGTGGGTCATATGATTTGAGCACCCACTGTCTAAATACCACTTATCTTTGTGTATCACCTTCTTCGTATTCAGGCAGATATTCGCGGTTTTGATCCGCTCCTTGCATTCGGACGCCTTGTGTCCTTGCTTGTGGCACTTAAAACACTTGTAGACGAATTTCTGCTTGCGATCGTTAGTTTTTGTGTTGGATCTTGCATCGTTCTGTACTTTACGTGTAACTAAGGCTTGTTCGTACTCTGTATTTAACTTACTCTGTCTACTTCCTTCTTGTAACAATTTCGTTTTGATTTGCTCCAACGTGATCTGTTGTCCACTATTATCTACAGCCATGATGAGAGGGCTGTACTCAGCGGTTAGTCCACCCAGCAAAATCGATATGATCCAATCATCAGGAATATCAGCATCAATATCGGACAATTGTTGTGTCAGGAATGTAGTTTTGCTTATGTAGCTTTCCATAGAATCGAAATTCTCTAACTTACAGCTGAAAAGCTCTCGCTGAATATGTATGCGTCTTCCCCAACCTTTGTCTTCATATGCTTTTTGTAAGCTGTTCCAGGCTTCTTTCGCAGTCTTCGCATTGTAGACGTGGGTAAAGCACTCTGGTTCTAACAACAAACATATTGTCGTTCGTGCCTGCCGGTCTACGTCAGCGTTTGCTACATCTGTAGAAATTACTCCCCACCAGTTTTTATTCTCCAAGTAATTTCGCACCAAGAACTTCCAATTTGGGTAGTCGGACGATCCTTTCAGCTTCTTGATGCCACTTATACCAACTTCAGCTGACATAATTAAAATTTCGTAAGTTTTACAGCAAACCACTCATATAAATTATACGCACTATCAGAAAAAACTCCAGCACACTGGGCTCCTGGGCCCATAACCTAATGGAAAACAGAATCCAACAACGAGCAGTGGTCTGATAATATAATTCGTATATTTCGTGGTCAATATTTTTACACAAGTGACAAGGCTCATAAAAAACATATATGCCGTAACAATATTAATTTGAATCGGTGACAGGCATGTGTAACAGGCCAGTGCATACATATATGCGACCTCTTCCAATACTTTCATCCAAATCCTTTATCCGTTTTTGCTTGATTGACTCACAAATATCCAAACGTACAAACATTCTCATTTATAATTATTAGGATTAGTAGGATAAAGTAGGATTTCAGCTACAAATAATAACATTGGTAGAAGATTGAAAAGTAGGTACTGTACCTAAATATAAAAATCCGCCCTTCTCCACACAAAACTTTAAAACAAACGCTCCAATCTCGCTGGATATCTTTTAAAGCAATTAAGATGTAATGAAAGGGATCCGGATTGTTAGTCTGTCATTAATTAGCATTGAGCCGACGGTGACTGATATTAATTCCTCCCTTTCTTTGATTACCTCAGCGGCTCCGCGGTGTAATGTTCTTTTGAACAAATAAAACTTTTCAAATGGCTTTGGTTTTGATGACTTGGACAAGGCGTGTTGAAGTACCTACTGGAGATTATTTTTGGAAATAACTGGGTCTAGACAAAGTGACATTCTATTAGCGATATCTGCTGGAGAGTTTGTTGCGCTATTTCTTCTTCGCAGCTAAAGCACTAGGAAGTGGTGATGCATGGCGGGCGTTTTTGGGACTCTTACGTAATTTTGACGTTCGAAAAGTGCTGATTCTCAGCTTAATTTGAATTAATGACTTTGATTTCGATTTTTAAATAAAGATGATGGGTAAGTAAAACTACCTATAAACGAATACGAATAACGAATCGCTTAGATATCAATTGCCACATGTTTATGCCTTAGGCTCTTTTATCGTGTCAGGATCTTGATATTAAGACGTGCCTGCCACCATTCCATAGATTGCGGTGAAATTACGAAATCATCCTATCCTGTCATGTCCCACTGAAATTGGCTTCAGTGGGTTCTAAAATTTGGGCTTGTTTTTAGACCATCGCATTGACGCTTTCGGCGTCTGTCGAGGTCGAGCTCAGACTTTTAATCATTCTAGAGACGATATCGACGGAATTTCAGGGATGCCGACTGTTTTTGTTTAGTTTTCAAATGTCAAGTTGGAAGTTCTATGTAGTTACAAAGACATTAGAATCGCCATTTTGTTACAAAAATTCTAAAAACAAATATTTAGGGGTAGGTAAACAGCAGAATAGTTAGTAATAAAACACAAAATAGTTAGTAATAAAACACAAAATCGAACCACACAATCCCTCAACCAATAAGAAACCCTTTAATAAACTTACTAAACAACCGAAACTTCTTGCAACAGGATATGGCCCAATAAAGCGGCCATATTGTTTTCCGCGGATTAATGGCGGGAGCCGACGCGCCGTCTCAACGGTCTGGCGAAAAGAATACTGCTAATTAATCAAAAGTCGCCTTCCCTTGATTTCCATAGAGAGTTTTTCCATAGACTTATTACCTCCCACGAAGTTTATTCGCTAATGGTCTCTTTTGTAAAGCAGTTTGGGATTGAATTTTTGTTTTGTCGTCTCGACGATTCTATTGTGGGCTTTTCTGGGGCTTGGTAAAGTTTTAATCCGTTGTTTATTATGTTTACTTGGGTATTGACATGGATTTTTTGGGGTGCTTTATATTAATTGTTTATTGCAGTATTATTTACTATTAACTATTATTACTACTAGTATATTACTAGTAGTATTAATAGTAGTAGTATATTACTAGTACTAGTATTATTATTACTAGTATTATTTACTATTTTAGTGATTATTGATATCAAATGATCGTGATTTGGTTTATATGAAGAAGATGTTTTATATGTGTAACTTTCTGCCCAAAATAAATAATTACATAAAACGTTTGAAATGTGAATATAAGGCAAGTTTTAATGTATCTGTACCTACACATAAAAGCAGTTTCTTACTTTTTAATAAAACCCTCGTTTTGGAAAGTAATATCAAACACAAACTAATAATACTTTACTCAAACAGTTTGAAAACACCAGCAGCGCATGAATTATGAAATCTTTGATTTATCACTAAGATGGCGGCAACAACCAAGAATATTGCCTCAGCATACGTCACCGCAAACTTACCTCTTTGCATAGCCTTTATTAATAAAACCAGAGATTTATGCGCCAACTTTTTAATATTTATGGCGCAGCAATAAATTGTTGGCGACGAGTTTCGGGGGATAGGGTTGATTATTTTCTCGGTAGGGGAAGATCAACAAGTAAACATTGTTATATTGCTACGATTATTGCAAGAAAGTGAACTTTACAGAGAAAACTAGCATTTGTTTTTCGTGAAAAATATTCATTTGCAATATAATAAGTACGTAGGCACTACGTAGGCAATGGTTGTTATTAAAATACCACAATCGGGATTTTAGCCTATTGTTATTTTAGTGGTTAACTTTTTTCTCCAAATTGTTATTTTTAGCAGCAATAGATCTTGTTACAAAAACATGACTTTTCTAGGTCTCTCCAAAGTCCAAAACGACTTGATCAATCGCAATTTTAAGTGAATACGTAGCTGAAACAATATTTTTATACGATTACTAACATAGCTTGCACTGACTAGACAGGTCCACTCAATCTGTGTGGTTCGTTCCTTCGTGAGACGATATCAGACAGCAAACTACACGGTCTTCAGATTATGTCTGGACTAGACTGTAACCCTTGATTTGTATCGGTCTTTCTAGACCGACCTCATCTAGTTTTTAAAATATGATTGACGTGTAAAAGTTTTAGTACAAAGCTACTTACAGAAATAAAATCATTTATCACTTAGCATAATTAAATGACACTATTCCAAACCAAGTGTCTTACTAAAGATCAACTTCTACACCTCCATTTACCGACAATCTTCCCTCCAATTTCACATCTGTCAAACTAATAAATCAACACAATGAAAAGTGGAGCAGTGTGTGAGGTTGGTACAGTAGGCCGCACATTAGGACCGGTTACACAACTAATATAAACTGTCTCCTTAAAACTCTGTTCTATGCTAGGCCAATTCAGGGTGAAAGTGTTACAACGACGTGCGGTCGAATGTACGACCAGAGACAATGGATGATAAATCAACAGCATACGTCACTGGCCGCGGGCACTTCTTGTGTCTGTCTTAAGAACCGACTGTGGGACCATTCCTTCCATTAAATTAATATCTGAAGGATGTCGCTTCATCTTGGGTAGATAGATTGCAGAAGGTTGGGTAGTTCTTTGAAAACAGATTTCCGGCTTTGTGCTAAGCGGGCAGGCATCACAGTTCCTGCCAAGCTTGAAGATTATCGGTAATCAATATTTCCTTCATTTTCTATGTTTAACAGAGTAAATTTTTTAAATGATGGCAGTGTTTAGTGTAGGTGTTTTTACAGAAACAAACTCGTTTCTGTAATAATAGTAGTGGCAGTTTGTTTATCCTACTATACTTCCTAATAATAAAGATGTGAAAGTTTGTTTGTTTCGATGTTGAGATGTTTTGTCACCCAGTCACCTAAAAACGGCTGAACGGATTTAGATGAAATTTGGCACACTGATAGTTTGTAACTTGGATTGACACATAGGATACTTTTTTACCGGTAGTACGTTGCCGTGGGATCATTTTCGACCATTACGCGGGCGAAGCCGCGGGCAAAAGTTAGTTTATTCCTAATCGTCTGCTTCCAACAAATATTATCATTTGCCTGCCTTAGCTTAACCTTACTAAAAACATTCTTGAATTAGAATTAATATTATATTTAGCTTATATAACGAGCACTTGCAATCTACAAAATGATTCCAAGCACTTTAATAAGAAGAATAATTTTTATTTTAGAAGAATAACTTTAAGTTGTCGCTAGTTTCAATCCTGCTATAACTTGCCTGCACAGTGGTTAAAATCACGTTATTAACGGTAGACAAAAACCGAGGGGTGTCCGCGGCAGGGAGGGGGGTGGAAGCGGGGAACGGGTGCGGATTAAGATTTACTCCAGATATTTGCAGAGGAGATTTGAAAGGTATTCAGAATTGTCGCATTCATGCCATCCCTTGTCTGCGAGCGACGCTAATTTTGTACAAAGATTCATTGGTATTTTGTGAATGAAATGTAGGCGAATATTATTCTGGCTGGCTATATTTTGTTTCATAAAATTCATCATCATCATCATCATTTCAGCCGAAAGACGTCCATTGCTGGACATAGGCCTCCCCAAAAGGGGGGTTTTGCCATAATCGCCACGCTTGGCAGGCGGGTTGGCGATCGCAGTATGGTGGTCAAATGCATAGAGAACGCTGCTGCCCATTCTCTAGTAAGTCCCTAAGTCGCCTTCTACGACACCCACGGGAAGAAATGGGATGGTGCTATTCTTTTACGTACGGGACCACACGGATCATAAAATTATATGAAACAAAATATAGCCAGCTGTGAATGACAGCATTCGATACACGCAGATAATATACAGAGTGGCAGCTATGCATCGACGCGCAAACTGAAACCATGAATTTAACACATGATTTTAGACCGTAAAGTAGAAATTATTCGTCGATTCTCAAAAAAAATCTGTTGTTTCATGGAAAACTGTGGTAGGTACCTACGCGGTCAAAATGTTTCTCTGAGCAATTTTTTAAAATACTGACGTAAAATTACAAAAGAAAGGGGCTTCAGAATCATGTAAAAAAAAACCTACTAAATCCATGATCAAAGTCACCGACTTGCGAAATTAGTTATTTTTCACTTTGTAGTGTTTTTTCGGAAGTCAGTTGTTTTTTTTTTGGAAAAAGTTTTTATTTTTCACCTTTTAGTTGTAGTACCTACCCCACTAATTCAAAATTTCATCATTCTTGGGGTTAAAACAATTCATATTTATGCGATAGCAGCAAAGGTTGTGCGTCGATGTCCTTGCCACATAAAGAAGACTTTGACATGAGATTAGACTCAAAAGAGAAGAATAAGTTAAAAACGATTGTTCAATTTATTTTTAGTTTTGTATATACCAAATAGTCATGCACCGCGTATTCAACATATATATATAGAACTACAGAATCCATTACGTAATGACAATTATGTCCCAAGTTTCCATTATAACCCCTTCACTACGTGATACTTCAAACAATCTCACTCGAAGACAAGTGCTACGTGCAAGCAATATGATGTAGCATCGTGTAGCAATTCGTAGCACTATTGTAGCGATGTCGTAGTCTTGTCGTAGCACTATCATAGCAATGTCGTAGTTTTGTCGTAGCACTTCCGTAGCAGTTAAGCCGGTAATCTATATCTATAAGTATTCGTAATATAAATTAAAGTTACTTTTAGTGTCTGTCTGTGTGACCGCGTTGTTATTCGAAATTTCGCAACTAATTTTAATACGGTTTTTACCACCGTATAGAGAATTTGTTCCGGTTTAATTAAGTGTATACTACTACGTAAAATAAAGAAATCTTGACGTTTTTGACAACTCATAAAACCATTTAAGGAGGGTCAGCTAGTATTCATAAAAACGACAAAGATTTTTTTTTATTAGGGCTCATCTCTAAATGGGAACTATTAATTAAAAATAACTTAATTTACTTAAATATTTGATAACCTGAATTTTTTGTATGCAATTTGCAGTTTATTTTCATTAAAAATGACAGAAAAGAACATTGATTCTGCTGTGGTGTATTAAAATCATCCCTTCTCACCATGGGAGATATGTTGACTATGCAATTTTAAAATCCTCGCAACCGTTTTAAAGCGGCATTATGACGGTCTCTTTCATTTCTTGTGTGTGTGGCGCCCCCTAGTGTATAAAGCTGGCTTCCTACTGTTAATATTATGTTTTTCGCTGTGGGGTGGCAATATGGGCAATTTTTTTATAACCATCTTTTTTTTTATTTCTCTATAAACATCAGGGATAGTTTAAATTCAAATGTCCATTTGTCAAAGATTTTTATTTTACCTGAATACATGTAAAATAAATAAAAAATAAAAAAGGCCTCAAAACCGTTCTTTCCACTTTGTAAAAATATTAAATTCACTATCTGACAACGCTCAGCCTTACCTTTTAAACTACTAGGTATAGGAAGTTCAAATAATTTAAGAGTTTTTTTAGGTCTAAAACCAACGTTTCGTCAGTGCTGGCTTTCATTTCCGTCAACGATGAGAAAACCCTAACATCCTTTGGTCATTCGAGCCGGATTCTGAAAGAGGGGTAATTCTGAATTCTAATTAATATTCATTAGAATTTAGAAGTCAAACAACCAAAAGCAAAGCATAAGCCAGGTACACACGGCATAAGTATAGCTCAGTCCTCACGAATCACCGTGCGGCAAACAATGCATCTACCGGTTCCTGTGACGCGCCATCGCGCTTTTGTCATGACAGAGCAGGATCCATTGCAGAACGTGGCTTGACGAATGTGGAAAGAAAAGTATCAGTTTATTCTGTAAAAATTCAAGGTGAAAACTTCGGTGAAGTATGCTGTCATTTCACGTGATTCTACGGATTGACACTCTTGACAGCTAACTTTAAGCTAAGTTTGCTTTCGGAAAGACACATGATACTTAAGTTTTCACAGTGACAGTTTTACAAAATTTTTAGAAGTGTTGACATTGTAATTTTAAACGACTACAACAAAAGGAGAAGGTTATACATTCGACGACTTATTAATTTAATTCTAAACCTATCAACAACTAACTGCAAAGCTAAAGCCAGCTACACACACGTCACAAATAAAGCCGCGTCCATACGCGTCACCGTGCGGTGAACAATGCGTCTACCGCTTCCCGTGATGCCGCCGTGCTATAGTCACGATAGAGCGGTATCCATTGCTGAACGTGGCTTGACGGATGAGGAGAGAAAAAGCGTTTCCAGTTGAAATGGTGTTGAGGATTGGATAAAAAATTAGAAGCATTTTAAGGAAAATTGTTTTTAGCTTTTGTTTTAGATGGTTTGGTTATTCCTTTATTAAAAAGAACCCAGTTATTAATAATTGATTAAAATGTAGCCTATACGACTAATAAGCGATTTTAATCTAACTTAATACAAGGATCGAGTCAAGCGGAAAAATAAAAGGTAGGTAATTTGCCTTGCAGTGGGATTACAGGCAGATTTATTATTAATACGTGATAATTATTTTAAAACTTAGAAAAGTGATGATTGTACAGACGCCAGCATCTGTCAAATTTCTTTGATAGAGTTTCAACTTTATCATAAAAGCGTAAGGTTCATGTTCAATTGGGACAATTTGACAGTTTGGGATAGCTTGATGTGCTGGTGTCTGTACTTTACACAAGGCCGTTCCACTGTCTTAGAGTGATATTGTAACAGTTTTGGATGAATGCGGTATTTTTACGCAAGTGCTTCAGTCCAGACGGTTACCCAAGTTAAGATAGATAGATAGATAGATAAATCGTATATTTGGTGCATACAAAAGACACAACACAATATACAAAGCACGATGAGATAAAAACTAATTACATCAAAAGAACAAGGTGCCAATATACAAAAAAAAAAAAAAAGAAAGGATGACATAAGTATTTTGATGACACAATTTGACATTCAAATAAAATAACGTGGGTACAAAAGTGTGGTGTGTGTCTCAAAGTTGCACCAAATGGGAGTCCAGCTCAGCATATGTCAGGCAAATATACCTGACCAAGTAAATTGCTATACTTATCTCGGGTCACCAACCCACCCATACAATGATCAGAAAGTTCTTTCATTGATTTTATGCAAATCATAAAAATTATGTCCTACAATAGCAGGATAACAATTATGTTCGTATAAAAGCCTATAAATAAATAAAAAGATACAAGGATTTCCGTTTTAAAAACAAAATTTACTGTGATACCGTCCCAGAATTCAAATGTAAAATCATTACAGCCCCATTCTTTTCAAGTCGTTCAGAATGTGTGTCTATTTCCACGTAGCGGGAACAATGCGTGCTTCAACCGTTTCCCGCGCGTCGCCGCCGCCATTGTCGCGTCCGCGTCATCCGCTGGGGATCGTGTACCCGGGGTTTTAGGGATACTGACTGACGGTTCTGTATGTGGATAGATGATGGAGATAAAAATTTGATTTGTTTAGTTGGTTCTGTGCAGTTAATCGTTAATTGTCACAGAATCAAATGTAAATGTGTCTTAGGCTCATTAGATAGAGAAATGTTTTGTTGATGTGTGACATGTAAGATATAGATGAGTATTTTCTATATCGGTAAGAATTTTAGACGTTTATTTTTTTGTAAAGTCAGAAATTCACAGAACATAGTAAAAATCTACTACGGGCGAATTTAACTAATGAGCTGAACCAGTTCAGAAATTTTTAACCGTGTTCAAGAGCTGTCAGTGTCAAAATTGTAATGGGATATTGATACTGACAGCTTATGAAAGCGGGTTAGAAGTGTTATGCAGTTTCATTGATGAAATTCGCCTAAAGTTTTTTCTCTAAACAGTCCTTAGCACAACAACAGACTAAACAAAGTTAGGTACGTACACAGCGCGTAATATTTGTAAAATACTGTTAGACTTCGTACGGAACCATAAGCATGAATTTGAATGCGTTAGTACAATTTGCGTAGTGACGTGGGTATCTCTCGTAGGAATCAGCCAGTGTTAAAATGAGCGCGTTAAATACAGAACGCTAGCGGGAACTGTGTGAGGCATAGACAATGGTTTTTTTTAAACTATGGTTTATAAAAGGAAGCCATATATCGTAAAAAAGAATGATTATCAGTGATTTTAATAAATTTTAGGAATTCCCACGGTTGGCATACAGACTATTTTTGTATTAGAAAATCGGGTTTTCGAAACATATTAGCAAGCCAATGCTTAATGAAAATGAATTTTAGTTATTTGTCTTAGACAGTATTAGGTATATTGCCTAAGACAAATAATTAATCGAACATTTATCTTATTAACTTCTTAGAAGAAGTATCACTACATGATATTTAAAAAATCTTTAATAAATCTTTCATTCACGGAACTTCTTTTAATTTTGTCAGAAATCCGTACGTAGACAGGTAAGTGCCCCTAAGTAAACCAAGTCTCAATTTCGTTCCCGATGTTTGCTCATTAGATTTACCGGATTTTCGGCAGACTTCCCGTTTAAATGTCTGGAACGAGTGTGTGTGACGAAGTTTTAGAAAGACAGATGAAGAATAAAGTGAAAATATGGAGCGACGTTTAATTTTTTCATTATATTTGGGTACGTACGTAGGTATTCGTATCTATATACGCGAATCAAAAACTTTGTACCCCTTTTTACGAAAATTACGCGGACGGAGAATAGAGACACGGACGGAGAGATTGGGCGTAGTTAAAGTTTATGTGGAGAAATAGTGCAGAAAGTTAATATTTTTGACTAATATTTAAATAAATTTTAAGATCGGATTTCGACGACTTTGCGACCACTGGTACAAATAACTAGGTACGCAAACGTTACTTTTCGTGTTCTACACGACAACACGTTCGTTACACTCGCCGTATTACCACTTTACCATCAAAAATTGTTCTGAAATACAATTTCAATTTTGTACACATACAATATTTTATCATATATTTTTCACTTCATTCGGTTGTACCGATAACACCGAATGGAATACGCATTCGAGCACGTATCGCCGATCTTCAATCGACTCGAAATGGAATACGTACTCGATGTCTCACAAAGAGGAATATTTAACATGACGTGCGTCTACCAGTATTCATGTTATGTGACAAACATGACGAATGAGGTACGAACATGTCTCAAAGGCAGTTTGCGATAGCAGACAGTTATGATGATACAATAGACACGAATTCTGAACATGGCTCAATGCGGCTCGTGAAAGCTCACTGCCAAATATGGCCTACTCAAAATCTCACTGCCATATACTGATAATAAAGCTGATATTTTGTTTGTTTTTTATTTGAAAAAATATTTTTGCTTTTAATAGCCTAATTCTTGAGAAAACCTATAAGCTATACAGGGTGTTAGGGAAACGCTTCCGAAAATGAAGACAGGTGACAGGGCTAGTAATTCTCGATACCGTACTATAAAAAATCAAGATTTTTTTTCTAAAATTTTTACCAAATTTTTTAGCATTTTTTTGTACACTATGCTGTGAGAAGAGTTACATTTAGCATTATTTGAGATTAAACAGGCGGCGACATTAGGTTTAGGCATCTTTTGTAAAGCGCCGCCAAAATAAAATAAGTAGAAACATTACAGAAGCGTCAAACGTTTTACATTGATACAAAATAACCAATTTAAGGCGTTCCGTTTACATTAAGGTTGTATATAACCTACTTTCTGGCTTCGGAAGCGTTCGCCTTACACCATGTATAACATCCTAAGTAGCCAAACAAAAGGAAAAAGAGTCCGAAGGAACGCTAAGAGAAAATGAAGTATAATCGCGCGACTAGTGATAACACAACAGCAACACAATACAAACTTTATATATCAGCTATACAGGTTGTAACAGAAACCCTGTTGCTATCCTTAAGCACTAAAAGATAACAGCTGGTATTTAATCATTGTACATAGTTTCAGCTCAAAATAAAATACTCTAAGAATTAATGCCAAATTTTCGGTTTCATATGTTTCTTAAATTCAAATCATAACAAATATGTCACCGCACTACAATGTCAGTAACTTTCCACGTTACTTGCCAATATCATGATAAATCTCTTCCAAGTGATGTGTTTGTTTCAATTTGTTCTGGTATCAGTATATTAAAAATTCTCATAACTTCCGAACATGTAGAGATTGGATTAGAAAACCATTCCAATATCGTTTGATATCATCCATAGAAGCCGTGCTCTTGGTATGTATATACCCTTTCCGTTACACGTTATATATATTATTACATGTGTAGTTTAGGTACACGTCTGCCCACCCTCTGTGGAAACAAGGTGGATGCAGTGGATGTTGTGTTATGTTACGTAACAACATCCAAAAAAGTTACTTGGATTACCCTATCTAAATAGGCTGCTCCTAAAATGAGGACTTATTTTTCAATCTCGTTGATTTCATATCAGCATCTGATGTTTCAAACGTGCCATGTTCCGATAGGCTCGATACGCGTACCGAATCAGACGTCGAGTAATATTTAAATACGAGAGTGGGTTTGCGTGTAAATGTATCGCGATGCAGTGACACGCTGTCGAAAAGCGATACTCCCGCCGCGCCGCGTTGCGATCGTCATTTCTATTCTTGTTCCATGGTATGTTAATAGGGTATTTTACTATTTATGAGAAAAAATCTAAAAGTATGTTATTGAGATAGCTTAGGCAAAAACCAGTCGGAAAATGTTGGTCTTGAAATACAAAAATAAATTTTAAAATTCAATTATTAAATTGAATTTTAAAGAAATCAGTTTTTTTTAATCTGTTTGTGAACACCATGAAATAGTAACCGCCATGTTATTATGTCATACGCTGTTTTAACTAATAAACTGAACAACTTTGTACTTTTATTGTTTTCGTAACCAAAGTAATTTTTATTGAAATACTATCTTACATTCAGGAAACGCAAACCAAAGATAAGCAGAATAATAACTATTTTTTAAAATTATAAACAATTATCATACAAAATATCAACGCATTTGTTTGTACAGAAAACTGATGTCATACACAGCAATATGGCGTCCACTGCGTACAGCGTTTTCGTCAAATTACGCGCGAAATATGAAAATGTAAAATTTAAATCCATTTTTATGGCACTAATCTATTCAATAAAAATGTTTGTTTTTTAGTGGTTTATTAGCATTTTAGAATCGAATTAAGACACTTTTCAAAAATGGGAATAATAACCCTATTGTAGTTGGAAGAGAGAAAGAGAACTAAATTGATGTTCGGTTTGGTTCAGGTTATATTGTTAGTGATTTGGATTGTAAAAGGTTCTTGTTGTAGAGATAATTTGTGCGATTTTCTCTCTTAATTAAATAACGTAGCTAATATGAAGTTGTAAATTAATTTAAAATAAAAAAAAATTGAGGTCGTAGATGGTATGGTGCTATAAACAGTCAGTTATTGGGGTACCAACCAATTATTAAAAAAAAAACGGTAAAATGATGGCGGTCAACCAAGTTACAGTAGATGTTCTAAATTAAAGGGTTTAGAACATTGATACACAAAAGTTTAGAAAACAGAAGTTGAGACATGATAAAAGTGCAACGGAAAAATAAAAACCACATCATTTCCATACGTCACATATTTTTTATTGTAAAAGAATAATGTATAAATAAAAGTTTGCATACAAACCGACTCGGCAACATCACTGTGTTGTCTACGCCGTAGCGGTGTTGTAGCGTCGTAGCAACGTAGCACGTACCTTTATTGCTTACGACACAAAGAAAGCGCGCTACGCGCCTTTGAATAGAAATACAGAGATGCAGGAAGCACAGGTTTACAAAATGGAGGTGACAAAACATTTTAAATATAATAAATAGGAAATAATATTAAATATTGTGTATTTATCTACTTTGTAAATAAAAAGAAAAGTAAATAAATACACTGAAACTTGAATGAGCGTGTTATGACCAAATTGGAGATTCATTAATTATTATCAACCTATAATGTTCCCACAGCTGGGACACAGGCCTCGTCTCTGTGAGAATGAATGGGCCATGATGCAACACGTGGACCCAGTGTTGATTGGCGGATGTCACATGTCTTCGATTTTTTCATCAATATATACCATTCGGCATGCAAACATTTATATTTTCGTTCACTTAAGTGTAATCAAAAACCAGATCCAACAACCCTGAGCAATTCTGCCAATTTTTTTCTCTGATAACAACTCATTTAAAGCAGTACATGTTACCTTTTTTTGTATTGTTTGTATAGGTATTTGTATTTTCATAGTAGAGAAATGGAAAATAAACATTGTAGGAGAGCACAGCAAGAACGCGCCCGCGCTTTCTTAGCAGCGAGGGTAGGTAGGGAGGAGGGTAGGTAGGCCCCAAGCCGCCGCAAGACGCCCGCGCCCGCGCCAGTCCGGCTCGCATCGCTGTCGCATACGGTCACGTATTTTAATTTTCTACTTGTTCTGTGATTTTCTTTTATAACTGTTAAGAACTGTGACAATAAACTTTATTTATGCACCATACATCGTCCACTCGACTCATTAGTTACCTGTCCCACTACATTATTATTTATTAAGTAACCAGATAACTTATCCAATGTTTTCATACCTCCTTGTCGTTTGCTTTGACAGAATGTAAACGTCGGCGTGGCATTGTGTGGCGATACGATAACGCTTTTATTATTATTAGCTGCCGTGGGGTAGGCAGTAGTCGGCACATCATAAAAACATCGTATAACAAGAGATTCTGAAAGTTACTGTTTGAAAAGCGACTACATAATATATTTGGAGATAGTCTACGATTATCAGAATTCTCTCTTCAATTTGGGCATGAATTTTGGCAGCTTGACGAACGAAATGATCGAATCGTTCTAAAGTATTCAGTAGTAAGGTAATGGCGCCTATGTTGGACGCGCACCAGCCATGGACATTTTTTGAATTTAGCTACAAAATTAAGCAAACGCGCAGTATTTTTTTTCCAATGTCAATACCGATCAGTTGTGTCAATATTTTAGCTGTCATACCGACTGTTTTTGACAGCCGACACCCATTTTGATTGCGGCCATAACGGTTGTTAATTACGCGGTGTCATTTGGTGTCGGGAATCGTAATTTATTACAAGAATCGCGATGCAAGTAAGTACACTTAACATCTTGTTTTGTGTCAGGTATATCGTCGTTGTTGAAATTCATATTATTTAGCATTGAGCTAATATGTACTAAGTACGTTAGTACATGTTACCTCAATGTTAGTTTTTTTTTTTTGGGTTTTGGCTTCGCACGGTTTGTGCATTTAGCCAGTGTCAAGTAATTTTTCTTTTAGATCAAGTAAAAGGCCCGATATCGGGCACAACGTTACAAAACAGTCATAGTCGTCTTTAGTCAGTCAAGTCAAAGTTATTGTAAAGCGGTAGTAACTTTACAACAACCTAATAGGAGTTTTTGGGGGGAACACGAAAAGTCCACGTTAGTCACTTATTTTCACCTTCACTACACTTGTGCACTCACACGTAATTAAATTGAATAATTCACTATCAAAATTATACAATTTAATTCGCTATTTCACTAATTTCCATGAAAATGAAAATTCGTGCGACATGTTCCAACGCGATCCTGCCAAAAACTCCGTTTGCCTCTTCTCAATGTTATTTAGTAATGTTTTATATACATGTACAGGCAACAAAAGAGATAAAGGGTCGTCGGATATAGTTGAAGTTTAGTAAGATATCGGTCGATGGAAGTTTTCGAAGTAAATTAAAATGGATAAATTTATATTTATTTTTTATTAATTTAATTATATTAAACTATCTTTTTCCAGCGGGTTCGCCTGCGTGGAGGTCATAAATTATCCCGCAGGACCGTACTACTGTATAAAAAGTTTTATCCAACTATCTGTGTGAAAAATGTCATCCAAATTTGTTACGCCGCATACTTCATACAATACTACATACATTAGCTATGCACGTTTTTCATACCTATCCATATCAATTGATTGGCTTACTTAATTGTTTACCCACGAATGTGTTACACAGCACCCTACGATAAGTTACATAATTAATCTTGTCGTTACGTACAAACTACAGCCGATACTGTTTCATTATAACAAGTTACATCTTGTAACAACGGTTTTGATTGAGCGGAGGGAAGACATCGCGAAATCATTAATATTACACTAAGTTAGCACACACAATTAGCGTTTTCACACTCGTGTGTGGGGAGTATGTTATTGATAAAGCTTTTCATATCCTTTCATAATTAACAAGACAATAATGGGTAAGGAAATTCAAAGCATTGGAGGGGGTTTTAGAATCAAGACATGCACGTAAACTTTTACAAATATTCCGAAACTAGCTTTTGCTCGCTTCTTTGCGCGCGTGGATGTGGATTTAATGTTTTTTTTTTGCGTGGAACCCTGATTGTGTTTCTTAAATAAAAGTAAGTAGAAGTAAGTCAAATCCTGTTAAAATCGGTACAGCTATTTCGGAGTTTACCCGAAAAAAAAACAGATAGAGACTGATTAAAATAAAAACTGTTAAGTATTTTGACATAGCAAACAGACACTCCAAATTTTATTTATTTGTAAGTAAAGATTGAAACAGACTTTAATACAAACACCCTAACATAAAATTTCAAATTTTCGATTAAAATCTCCTTTTTAACACATTTTTAAGAGTTTTTTTTATCTGATAAATATCTGAACCTACTACAATATTACTTAAGAGAAAGTCTAGGACGGCTAAACATTATAATTATAAACGATAAAGTCCAAAACAAATATTATCCTGTGGGAACTGGCAATCAACGAATTGAAAGTATTTCCATTTTACCAAACCTAGCATCCCTCCTTACATTGTCACTACAAAAAAAGTCCTCAAAAACAATCCACGATCGTTCATTCAAGCGTCATTACATTCATTCGTTCATTACATTCACTCGGTCATAATACAGTCGTTATCTAGAGATGGATCTGGTGAGGAAATTGGGTACATTCAGCTTTCTGGTCGACTGAGCTGTTTGATTACTGTACCGTAGTTCCGGGTCCGAGGCAAGAGCGGGTAATGGAGTTTTTGGCAATTTTTTGCCAATTTTTAAGTGGTGAGGTGGCACATTGGCAATGGAAACAGAGTGAAAATTGCGTCGGTGAATTGATGACGATACGAGTTTATAATATTTAGTAAGTCAATGTATAAAAGGCAAAGTCATGAACTCAAAAACTGACTAACACTACTCAAAAATTGTCAAATCTTATGTCCTATTCTGTGATTGATTGACTGAAATATTATTAGCTGATCGAATCTTGACATGATGGTTCCAATTGGTCGTTTCCTATGGAAAAGAACCTTAAGAAACTTCACGGTTAGTCTTTAAAAAAGTAGTTGAATTTTACAATGTTTCCAATTACAGTGTACAGTGTACAAATTATAATGCCCATAGAAGGACAGCGTAGGCCTGTAAAGAACCAAGTAGGTTCATAATAAAATAGAAAATGGTAAAATATGAAAACCTATTTAAACCAAGTGACATTGCCACTACAACCACTCACAAAGAGTTGAAATTAGAATTGCACTTATAATTTTATAAAACATAAATACTAATGCTTTAAAAACTTTTTCATTTTGCGTGCCTTTTAAAACCCGTGAACCGCGTTCGATGCAGCACAAGCGGCTTAAAAGCAGTGCCAGTCTGCCAGTCATTAAACATGTACACCGTTTTTTGTTTTTATTATTGTGAACGGCAAGTGATGACGGACGTCTAAAAACAGACACGTTTGCCAGTTTGCCTATGGTTTAAAAAAAATGTGGATTTCAAAAAGGAAATGCATTCAATATTTTGCGACGTTATGTTATGTGTGTATATGGATACCTGGGAAATCGTACTAAAAATGAGTTTTTTTTTCTAACGAACTATAAGACATATACATATGTACCTACGCGTTACCGAATGTTGGAAATAGTGAACGTCACGTTGTATTGAATAAGAGGATACTAGAATTCGTCGAACAGACGGTTTTCCTGAGGATTACGCTTGATTCAAAGCTATAGTGGGGTGCTCACTTAACATTACTTGCTGCATACGCTGTTTGGAAGACTCGCCAATTAACAGACGTGGATACCGCGAGACTGGTCTATTTTAGTTGTTTTCACAGCATCATATCTTACGGTATTTTGCTATGGGGACGAACTGCGGATATTGAGTCGATTTTTATTCTGCAAAAGAGTTCTGTCAGAGTTATCTACAACCTCCGCAGACGCGAATCTCTAAGGGAACTGTTCAAAACAATTAACATCATGACGGTACCTTGTCAATATAATATATGGAAACATTATGTATGTTCGGAAAATCTACATCTTTTTAGTAAGATAAGTGACAGGCACAATTTTAACACTAGAAATAGGAACAAATTCGACCAATCACGTTTCAGATTGTCTAAAGTACACACTTATTTTATGGGGTACTGTGTAAAATTTTAATATAAAATACCAGTCGATATTCTTTAACTAAATCAAAATAAATTTAAATCATGCATTAAACGCACACTATGTAGACAAGCATATTATAAGTTGGATGATTATTAATGCTGGTCTTGCTCCACAGCCACCTGGGCTAAAATTTTAACTTTTGGAAGAGATGCTTCCCTTTTTTATTTTTTCTGACATTACGAACATTTTGTTCCTATTATTATAATTTTTGTGACATTACGAATTTGTTTTATTTTTACTGAACCAAGTGAAGTAATTGAATACTACAATATATATTAAATGTTTTAATTTCTTTTAGGAAATTAAATTTTTATTAATATCTCAATTACATTGCAAACTATAGTTTTGTATAATTTAGAAGCACTTTGTTTAAATTTTGTAAATGTGAGTACCATGCGTCCGTTTATTGTGTTGTTTTGATGTACGTTGTGTAACTTCCAGGGTTTATTTTAAATCTTATATTATAATTGTTTATTATTATTTTTACATTGTTCTCACATATATGAGCAACAAGAATAATGTTCCAAAGATTTTGTAATACCTAACTTGATTTAAAAGAGTGTCCTTGGAGTTTCTTGCCCGTTCTTCTCCATAGAGATCTACGTTTTGGAATGGGCAACTAGCTTCAACTTTCCAAATGATCGACTTTTTACAATTCAAAAGTGCCTGTAAATGGTTTAATTGAAATAAATGCTTTGAGTATGAGTTTGAGTTTGACCTATATGATTTAACGATGTTTTAGTGTTGTTGCAATGTATGATTTTTGAAGTGAAAACTTCTTTAGCCGCGTTGAGCGATTTTTGGTAGAAGAAATTATGGGTTCGCGTCACCGACATGTTTATGTGACGTATTGTTTTTTTTCCAAAGTTATATTTTGCACACCTTTGACTGCCAGTTTTTTTAATGCGGTAACTATGTTTAATGAATTTACGAGTAGTTATTTTCCTGTGCAACTTGTGCAAGTCCCAATAAATACTTATTCTTTCTTTCTTTTAGTAGTAAATTTATTTAAACTTCTAAACAATTTGGTTCCAACCAGTTGAAACAGTTTGGATTTTTGTTATGGGTACCTAACCTACCTACCTGGATATCTACTTACTGATGCCATTATAAAAATTATTTAACTGATGAAAATGCCTTATGGTATAAATGATACCCATGTGGACGAAATTGCGGGCAGATACTATCTTTTATAAAATTTATAGGTATAATTTAAAAAAAAATATAAACACAAAAATCGTTTTTAATTAAGATCAAAATCAAAATGTCTAATCAGAAATAAATTAAAAACACCAACCATCCATCAAATTTCCAATACTGAAACACGTCCTGGCATCTAATAAAATCGTCATAAAGAAATTAATCCGCGCACAATGAGGTAGCAATAAATCATACCTCTTTGAAAGCGCACTTGTCGGGATAATCTGTGCGTTTTAAAGCCGTCATCGGCTTAGCACCTCCCTCCACACCCCATGCCTCACCCCCTCGCGTCAGAGGCACTTCACGTGCGTTTTGACGCGATTATCATACCCCGCCGGTATCTATGCGCAATATTGTTTGCGTTACCGAAGTGTGATGATTTGGATGTGGTTTTGTGTTGGTGCAGTTGTAGAAATTATTCTCTTTATTTGATTTTTTTTTTGAAGTAAGCATTTCCAAGTGTAGTTTTGAGTAAAAATGGATATTTCCGGGTTTATCAGTCTGAAATATGAATATGTTGGTATTAAACTAGTAGGTAAGACGTGACGTCAAAAAGTATTATTTTGTAAATATAAATGATTTCGTGTTGAACTGTAGATTTGTTGACCATTTCTATTTTGCTAAGTACCTATTACCTACTTGTTTTCAGGCCTAAACTGCCGTCCCATACCAATTGGTATGGGACGGCACAACACTTAACAAAAAATATCTAAGAGACAATTGTCAATTGAGTAACTGTAGAGTTTCTTGCCGGCTCGTCACCATAGGAAGCGACGAATTGGAACTGTGCACCTAGCTTCTGACGTGTCATAGTTGGCTTTGTAGGTTTTTGAGAAATAAAATGTTTTGGTTTTTATGAGCACTGTGGTATATTTAGTATTCTGCACCAATACCTAAATAATAGGTAGGTATTCAATTTTGTAACAAGAACAAACAGCACTTTATTATCCAAAAGAAAATTTACGAATAACCCTTGTTCTAATAAACAATAAACATATTTCGTCAAAATACTTTCCTCATCTACATACCGCATCCTTCTGATTCCAATTTTCTACCCACATCCGCGCTCCTCTTTCACCGCCCGCGGAGCGGTTTTTGAATCTGCTTCCTTTGTGACGGTTTTAATATGGAAATTAACGTTCGCTGCCGTGTGACGAAACACCTCCACAACCATATTATTTACCATTCCCCACACATCTTCACCACCCTTATTCCAAAAGCATAAAGTGGCATTTCCATTGAATTTTCCTTGTTAAAAAAAGTGGTTTTACGGCTGAACGTTGGGCGAATTTGTCGCTAAAATCCACGCGTTGCTGTGAGCCATCTAATTGAATTTTTTATGTACTTTTTTACAGTGGCTTTGAATTTTTTTTTTTCGTTTTGAATTCGTGTGTTTAATTCGCTGCTGTTGGCTTACTCGACGGCTATATATTTGTGCAACTTTTTAAGCCTGTTAAGTAATAGGTAACTGTAATTTAGTTTGTCATAATCACTAAGCTTGGCACTCAAATTGGAGAAAATATTTTATTTGGTGAAAAGATAAGATTTTTTCGAGACATTGCCAGCGACTGGTTGACAACGATGCGGACGATGTTTTTGTTGTCCTCTCATTCTTTTCTTTTTTAAATTGCGTGGGAGCCAACACCTTTAAACAACATCCCCGTTTTAGTACTTCCCAATATCTAAAGTAAGAGCGAGAAAACTTTAAGTAGGATAGATAAAAATCATTTCGCTATATCTAAACTAAAACAAAAGCAAAGAATAAAAATAACTTACAGGTACGTCAAACAGCGGTATGTCTATAATTTTTAGTTCTGTTTGCTATACAAATTCATCCTATTCAGAATATTCCGAGCTACAGAAACGTAACGATTCCAATTTCATTTCTGTCTACATTTCTTCTGCATATCGTGTAACTGTGTGCCTACGTGTTCGTTTTGTTTGGAAGTCATCCGAGATTTTATTTTTAACTGACTTCAAAAAAAAGGCGGAGGTCCTCAATTCGGTTGTATTTTTTTGTTTAAGTATCTTTTTAACCAACCCATTGATTTGGTAACCCATTTAAAAACGTGACTATTATTAGTATGAAAGTGTAGTTAGCCCTCAATACTACATATTATAAAACAAAGTTCCCCGCCGCGTCTGTCTGTCTGTTCGTGATAAACGCAAAAACGACTGAAGGGATTTTCATGTGGTTTTCACCAACAGATCAGATAGAGTGATGCATGAGGAAGGTTTGGGTAATAATTTGTTAAGGTTTTGTATAAATTGGTTTGGGCCAAGCCTCTGGTAAAAGCTAGTCATAAATAAAGATCCTAATCTTATAATGTTTTAATAATTTAACGTCTTTGGTTTTGTATTTAGTTTTTTTGCCACCGACTTCAGAGATTAAAGTTATTTTACACTTTATAGTGCTATTTTCAAAGTCGTTTGTTTTTCAGGTCCATTTTTTTTATAATGTATAATACTAAATAATGTTATAATAATGTTTTTAGAGTTAAACTAAAATAAGGTTATAAGATTAGGATCTTTATTTTGTATAATACGTAGCGTTATGGTAACGTCCCGTAGCGTTGGCGTAGCGCTGTTGTAGCTTCTCGTAGCAACGTCTTAGCGTCTCAGAAAATTTCTCGTAGCGTCTTTGATCGAAGTATTTTTCAGTAACATTATTTTTTAAACTAAGCAAAAGTATCCTCAACATTCTGCCAACATCAAACCTAACAAATCCCTTGTTAATATTAAAAACGTTACCAACATGTAAACGCAGACTTGGGGCTGTATCCCGTCATGTTTGCTCATCGTCGCGTACGTAAGATTCACGCTTCGTATCAACTGTTTGAATAGAGATACACCACTCTGAATTTATTGTGAACAGCTCCCTTACCTCCCCACCCACGCTATATTGTGGCAAATCCGATATATCGCTTTCACTTCAAACTCAGTGATATGGTAATGTGTCATTTAATTCCTAAGCCACCCTTATTAGAGAGGTCCTTTGTTGTTGATTCAATAGTGCGGTGCTGCGATTAAAGGATTGGAAATTAATATACTGGTTGTATAGAAGTTATGAAGGATTTGAACAGTTTATATCCAACTTTATTTCCATTCAACTATATACAGCTAATATGAAGTTCAAACCCGAAAATCAAAAAGGCAGAACAGCCGAGTTTAAATTGAAAGAAATTGCCAACATTCGGTTTGACAAAAAGACTTAAAATTATATTCCGTCGGGCGAGCCGCATCGAAAAGGGAAACCAAAAACAAATCCGCACCAAGCTATAGGAATGCGGATGTATCGTCATTCGAATATTGCCAATAAAACACCGATGAGCTGAAAAATCGATGTGGACAGACAAACCGACACCCTGGATGTAGAACGTCACTATATCACTCGCAACGGTAGAGGCAGTTTGAATTTGAATTATTTTGTTCTATTTTAACGGCGTGCTGTGACGTCATGCGGCAGTGCGTTGTTAGTTAACATGACAGTAATGAATACCAGTGCAAACAATGGCTTTTCCGGTGGTTTTTTCTACATTAGTGTGTAGAGGTAACGTAGACATTAACTAAATGAAACAGTGATTCCTTGGGTCTGGCCTAACATTTGCTCGTTGGTCTAGTGGTCGCAAGCGCTACTACGGAGCACGAGGTTTTGGGTTCGATTCCCATGCGGGCACAGTGTAATTGGGTTTTATATCTGAATTTTCTCAGTAGTAGCCTGGAGTCTGGATTTGTGCCTGGTTGGTGGCATTAGGCTCGTCCCCTATTACATGGGAGTTATCTAAACATTACGTGCGGAATGTGGGTGTACTATCGGTACACCTCTGCCCAACGGTTCGGGGAAACATGGCGTGAAGTTATGTTTAAGTGTTATGCAGGGTGGCAGCGACATTGACGCGTAAAATGTAACCATGAATTTAGCACAGGACTCCAGACGTTTAGAATCTTTTTCTGCTGTTTCATAGAAAAGCAATAGGTACCTACCTACACGGTATAAATGTATGGAAAAACATTTTTTTAAATAACAGATTAAATACATAAGGGTTCACCCTGGTCCAGGCCATGGTACGGAGCGAGAGTGCATGGGTAGCCGTCACCTCCTTCTGAGAAGCAGTAATGCTCGCGAAGAGGGAGGCGGCGCACGTGAGGGAGAGGCAGTATTTGCGCACTCACGGCCTTAATCGCCAGCAGGAGACGCCCTGGGCGTCGGGAATCCCAGGCTGATTTCCGGCCACCGTAGTCGCGGGCTTGCGGACGTCGAGTAATGGGTAGCTCGCTGTCCGGTAAGGACCAAGCCCTGGTCGACGGCGCATTGTGTTCCACGCGCGTCTCAAAGAGATGTCAGCACCAACTGATGTGGCCCGCAAGGACAGATGCCTGCCAGGGGTGCGGGTGGTTCGAAAGAGATACTGCGGCCCCTGGCACACAGGCAACTGAGGGAACAGTTACTGTACTGCATCTATGATAACAGGTTGGGCGTCGATAGCATGCCATCGTGTATTTTCGTTTAATTTGTCTTACAATTTTTCCTAGCTATAAGACACCATTTTCTGCCTACATATTCTACATAACTAACCCTACGTTCGCAAATATAAATTCTATCTCCCATCCGAGAGCAGACAAAGCGTATCCTTTAGTTGCAGTACGTAGTCACAGTGGGTATCTCATCAACACAAATGCAGTACTTAGACATAATAGCGTCGGACGCATTGTTCGCGGACGAGGAGCCGCGATAATCACCGGCCGACTGTCTCGTTCACTCGTACAGTCGTTCAGTCGTTCACTCTGCACTCACTGTGCGCTTAGCAGAGATTGGCGCGTTTATACCCTGCGATTTTATCACTAGGATCGGAAACGGGAATCGTGTCGTGAAATGCGTTGCTGTTCTGAAAATGAGTCTCGGTTTTGTTTTAAAATGGGATGCTTTTGTTGAATCATCTTATGGTAACGTTATGTTGGAACATTCGGTGGGTAAATCTTATTCAGATATACATGGGTAGCATTTTAACCTCACGGAGAGACGCGCGCTTTACTAACAACAATTGTTAACTACAAATAAAGCGCTAAGACTAAGTGTACAAACACTGTCAATGTTTAGGAGCTCTCGGTACCGTCCAAGACAAAGTGGCGAAGTCGGAAGTGTGTTTGTGTTTGTTATGTGGTGACGCAACTCGTCTTCACGCAAACATTCACAGCGTGTTTGTACAGTTGGTTACCACAAGTAAAGCGCGCTTTGCTTTGTGAGATAAAACATATTGTACCCACAACAAAAATAACGTACTCGGCTCTTTGTTAGAGGCAACAATATATGTGCTGCTTTGTGAGTCTAAACGAATATAAGAAGGATATAACGCGGGCATTAAATATGAAAAAAAAACGCACTTCTCACGTCGCGTCGTACAGTATAAACTGCTTCAAACACCCCTCAGTCAAGTGCATCACATCTCATTCACATCACGATCCCTGGCAAGGCTCACTCGCTCATTTGCGAATTGATTTACATTCTAACATGAACTCTTTTGTTACAGGATGAGTTCCGTGCAGGAGGAGAAGGCTCCTACCGAGGGACCGAACAAGACACATGTACGGGAACTGAGGAATACGGAACTGGTGTCCCGTCTCCTTGCTGCCACACCACCGTACCTCTACAGCGCTTTACCGCTTCAACCCCACGCGTTCTTCTTCAGCGAAATGCTGCGGTCTTTCGTCAACGCTCGTCACGGCTGTAGGCCTCCACATTACCATCGTCGCTTCAAGCGCCGCGCGCACAAATACTTCGCTGAAAACGAAAACGATTGGCGACGTGAGTGGCCCAAACAAGAGGAAGACAAGAAGGAACCTGAGATGCGGCCAGAGGTACCTTTGGAACTGACTGTGGATAAGCATTCCAGGGTTCGCGAGCCGTCACCGAGGAGGTTGTCGCCTAAGGTAGAACAAGCGAAGCCAAGTAGTAGCCCTGGGCCCCCAGGTAGACATTCTTCTTATGTAGACGTTGGAACAGAAGAGCTGCCAAAACCTTCCCCTTGCGTTGGACGTGGCGCCGAGATTTCATCAGTCCCACAATCAAACTTAATCCTTCCCCCTCCACCGCCGATGTGGTATCCGCCTCTCTACAACCCCGGAGGTTTTGGCGTAGACCCTTTAAACTTCTTCATAGATCTGCGTGTTTCTGGACACATTTATGATAGAAAACGGGCTTTAGCTGAAGGTGTGGACAACGCCCAAGAGACGAGGGAAGATTCTTTGGTGGACAAGAGGCTTGGCAGAGATTTCGGACAGCGGCCTCGACATGTGTCGGCTTTCTCCGTACCTGTTCGCTCAGGCAACATGGCCGCCGAATCGGAGAAGTATTTCGATCATTCTGGTTCAAAACCAGCAGGTAAAACCAACGGAACTTCGTATATCATGAGGAATCTGAAGCGCGTGTATGAGGATCTCCACAATTTGCAAGATGAGAAGGAAAATGCTAAAATGAGCAAAGGTGATGATACTAAAGCGGAATCATCAGATGTTGATGATGAGGACATCGTAGATTAAAACTATTTAAAACCAATTTTAAAATGTTTAGCTTTTGATTATATTAATATGTGATAAAATGTTTAAATGTCGCCTCCTTTGCGAAAAAGCTTATAAGAAATTGATCTCAGTGTCAAGTCTGTATAACTATTAATAACCTTTAATGATATTACTTATTCCTAAATATGAAAATGTTGTACCTACTTATTCTATTAAAATTGATCCTTGTATCCTACGCAGTGTTTCATTTAGAGACTCAAAATAATCTTGAGAGTATTAAATACTCACTTAGGTAAGAACCTAACTAGTTACCTAAATTCTATGGGTTAAGGAGAAAAACCGAACATTCCATTAAAAGTTAAAAATATTGTAAGTTGATAGTGGTCGCACTTTAAAGCGATATTGACAGCTTACCTAATGACTATGTTTAGTTACAAGACGTGAGATTCTCAGCCACCGCCATCTAGAATACAAGTCGATTATACAGGGTCAAATTAAATTAGCTGGCAATACTTTACCCACGTATTGGGTAGGTATCGATATCGTCGATTTCGGAAACTAAAAAATTTATAATTCCAACTTTGTTCAAAACTTTAAACAATACTGACATGTATATTGAGACAACCAAACGACTGCTATGTTTTGGTTTTTGCAAATTCGTAAAAAAATATCTATGTTCCTCGGGAAATTACAAACACAGCTGATCGATCCCATCGAATTAGGTTTTTTTTTCTTCTGTTCGTTTTCGCGTGGGTAAAGTATTACTAGCTAATTTAATTTGACCCTTTATTTGGACCAGCTGCTATTCACAAACATACCTATGATCAGGTAACCAAATATGTGTAATTTGTGATTCGGAAGCCTGTCGAATAGCAGTCGAGCAACTGGTATACACAGGGCCAAATTGCTGCCAAACCTGTAGGTACCTACATAGGTAGTTTCCTGGATGAGAATAAAAAGATAAATAGGCGACAGATATATTGTCGGCTAAAAGACTGATCGTTCCTTTGCATGTCATCCTTACGTAGTATAAAACAAAGTCGATTTTCGTGTTTGTTCGCTTAGATCTTTTAAACAACGCAATGGAGGCATCAAAAGGAAGGTTTATTTGTACAATATACCACCTTACACGCGGGCAAAAGCAAGTGAAAGAAAAAAAATACACACTAAGGATATTTTTTAACAAGAGATGGTCCAAAACTGATAAACCTTTCTTTGCTGACTCGTAGTTTACCTACTCCTACAGATTAGGTATCTAAAAACCTACATGGTGGACTGAACTCTGAATAGACCTTTATAAGACTTAACCTTTCAATGCAGGATCGAGTCCGATTCCCGGCTTAATGTCGCGCCATAGGTAATATGTTGCAAAAGAAAACTACATTATAAAAAAAAGTTACAAATCTTTTAAATAGCTATCTATTTATAAGATTTGTAAAAAATACATCAAATTATGCAGTTTTTTTTTACCTAAGGCGTGACTTGAGTGAAACCACTGACTGATTATAAACTAGGAAGCTACTTTCATATTGGCCCCGTATTTGAGGATTAAGTATACCTACCTAATGCCCATCGTCTATGTGAAAAGCTCAGTAGTTGGTAGCTCTAAGTTATAGCGGTGTTATTTCTTTCTGCTTTTCTTTTATTTATGATTTTATGATGACAACCACAAGAAAGAGGAGGGGAGAAAAACAACTATTTTGGCAGTGAACCCAAACAACAAGAAAAAACCTTTCTGGCTGGAAAGACTTTTCTTTTTACAGCAACGCATAGTAGGATCGTAAACTACAGTCCCACACCATTTTATCTGTTCAGTTGACAGCGTCGCTAGTGGGCACTTAGTGTTGCCATTTAAGAAACCCAAGTAGTAAAAGTCCTGGGGTCCCTGGGGAACTCATTCAAGTCAGTCTTTATTCATATTTTTATCATCAGACTAAAATATGACATGAGTCTTAGTAGGTAAGTGTAGCCCAGTGGTAATGGCACCGATTACGAGTTGTAGGTCGCTGATTCGAACCCAGGCAGGCGCTTCACTTTGTGTGAATTATTTCATCACCACTGCTCTCAAAACGGTGAAGGAAAACATCGTGAGGAAACCGGCATGTCCTAAAATTCAAAATTCGAAGACATTTGTGACATCTACCAACCCGCACTGGGCTCGCGTAGTAGGCCTGTGTCACAGCAGTGGGAACATTATAGGCTGATTATGCTTATGCTTAGGAAGTAAAGAAATAAAACAAAATGTGCGGAATAATAAGGTTTTATTTACACAAAGACGCCAGCATAACAAGCTATTCCAAACTGTCAAATTTTCCCAATTGAACATGAACCTTAACAACTTGTAATAAGGTTGAAAAACTATGAAAGAAATTTGACAGATTGGGGTAGCTTGATGTGCTGGCGTTTGTACATTTTGTAAAAATAATTGTGGTCCGATGACCACAATTTTTTTTTTACAAAATGTACAAACTCGAAACGTAGTACTCGAACTCCGAGACGATTCTAGGAGTTCCAGCAGCCTTTTTTATTACTTAGAAATCTTATTTTGTGGAAATTTTTTCGAAGTTTCACGTTTTACTTGGAAATTATGGTCATCCCTGAGAACATTCATCAACTTCAGTAAGGCCGGAATTTCTTTTCTTACCGGATAAAATTCATTCTTATATTACCTGTGTCCAACTCATCCATTTCTAGTTTCCCTGTTCTCGTTTCCCTTATCTTGCCAGGGGTAGAGAGTTTAGTATTAATTTCTTCAGCCTGTTTCTCTTCAGTGATTACTTAGTTTGGAGATAAATTATTCGGAAAACCCTGTAGGTAACAAAACGGATAAATAAACATTTTATTAGTGTATCTCTTTATGAACAACCATAACATAAAATAATAAAATCGCTTTGGAAAACTATGATTACTTACAGATTGTGTTCGTTAAATTAGGATAATTATAAATAAATACCCCAAAAACTTACTCAGGTGGCAATTTTTTTATTTTAAGACCCGTAGTTTTTAAGTCCTCAAGTAATATTACGATTTCAATTAAATGGAAATATCGGAAAAAAAATGAAATCAAACATAAAACACAGGAGGACCATCACTAGACAGAAACTGATATCGGAATTACCTTTTCAAAATGACGGCTGACGCGGCTAGGTCCAATTTTGGTCACCTGAACAGGTAAGTTGGTGGCACTTTAAGCTCGTTGACGTGAGAGAGCAAAAAAAGAAGAGTTTTTTTTAAGTTTAGTTTGTGTTTGACATGTATAATAAATGGCGTAGGCACGAACGAATATATTGTTATAATGTCCATGATCACTGAAGGATTGCTGGGCTGGGCAGCCATCTATTTGCAAATTGAGACACTAAAGTGGTATTTTTGCTGCCATCTATTGACTGACGGCAGATCTACGTGTGTCGGTGTACCCGGTGTACCTGCCTGCCCCTATGCTAGAGATGCCATTAACCAGAACAGCTGGTACCAAATGTCTCTCAGACTACTAAGTATTGTCTAAATGTCAGCCCTGGCAACAACAAAACTGCACAGATTACTAAAATTAGCAAAACGTCCAACCCTAACCATATTAGTGATCTGTGCAGTTTTGTTCAATGTTCATTCTCTGTCTACGGTTTTTACTCTGTGAAGTCTGTGAGAGTTACCAACGAAATAAATATTTTAATAAAATGCCTAGGTACAAAAATGATTAAATCAAACCTTTGTAGTATTCATTTAAAAGTTTAAATAATAATGAAATACAAAAGAAACCATTACTTTCACTGGTTTCATATACGATTTCCAACTTTTGAATTTTTCTGGGCAATTAAAAACAAATGCGTGACAGCATTCACACAGCATTCTTTAATCTGGCAACAATTTCAGTCACCACGCGATTTTCGTGAATCTCTTGAAATTCTTAGATTTTCTGGAAGAAATAATTCGAGTCACGGAATTTAGTTCGATAAAAGCACTATCAAAATGTACGGAAACCAACCTATGTTAGTGCTCAGTAAGTATAAAAACTTATTTACTGTGTTCTTGTCTTTGTAATCTGGGATTTCATTCAAGTGGTTTACTTATTGCAGGCCAAAACACAAAACGTGAGTCCGGCCGGAAGGTTCAACTGGAGAATATAAACGCTGGAAAGGTGAATTGAAACAAAAATTACTTAAAATGAACATTTTCACTAAAATCTGTCAAATAGAATACTAAAACTTGTATAAACGGGTTTATTTTAGACTATAGCCGACGTTATTCGAACATGCCTCGGGCCTCAGGCTATGTTAAAAATGTTGATGGACCCGATGGGAGGCATCGTGATGACCAACGACGGCAACGCCATCCTCCGTGAGATCACCGTGCAGCACCCGGCCGCTAAATCCATGATTGAAATCGCCAGAACACAAGATGAAGAGGTTAGAAAATTAACTGTCTTTTTATTAATTTGTCTTTGTCTTTTGAGAAAACTTCTTTCATTGAATCTCTAGAAGAAAACAAATTCAATTCAAAAAGTAATTAAAATCAAATATGTAATTATTTTTGGTTTGTTTTGTGAGTCATTTTGTTTTAAATTAATTGTGTGGGAGTAATGTAGATTTCATCTAAATGATTAAGTACAAAATGTTGAAATATCTATAAAAAATACTACTGTTGTGTTTTATAAATCAAAACAACATTATGAGTCCTGGATACTTGAAAATAAATGTTTTATTATTGTTATTATATTTTTAAAATCATACAAAAAATAATTTCATCGCAGGTTGGTGACGGCACAACATCGGTCATCGTCCTGGCCGGGGAGATGTTGGCAGTGGCTGAACAGTTCCTGGCACAGAACATCCACCCCACAGTGATCATCAGGGGATACCGACAGGCTCTTGAGGATGCCGTCAAACTGCTACAGGACAAGATCTCCATTCCTATTGACTTGAATGATAGAGAAAAGTTGAAGGAAGTTGTGAGTATTTTATTGATAACTAGTAGTGATGTACCGACTAGTTGGCCATATTTGTAGTCGGCGATTAGTCGGTGACTAGTCTAGTTTTACTCATATTAATATGCTTAAGAATGTAAAAGACGGTGATAGAAATGAAATTAAAATCTTTACTGTTGTTATTTTTATTACGGAATCAGTTTTACAGTTTACTTTCTCTAATCAAGTATAGGATAGGAAAAAACTCCAGCTCGCACGTAAACAATGATAGAATAAATGCAAAGTAAACAAATACATGTCGCGACCGTTGCAGACAGGGAAGTTTGGCATTAATTCCTTCTGCAAATGTGGCTTCCCTGGTACCTCATTAACAGCATAACTTTGTGAAAGTCTGTTAACTGCTCCCAAGTTACAATGTTAATTTTTATTCTTTTAATTTTTTACAATGTCTGACATATTCTCGTCATTACTTGACATTATATATCAATTCTTATATCAACTATTTATAAATGATTGTTGTGGAAATCATATCACTTGGTTTAAATAGGTTAATTGTATTTATGTAGATTATTTTACAGACTAGATTTGTAGACAATTTTCTATTCTTTATTTTCATTCCTCTAAATACCTGGTACTTATTGACAGGCCTGCACTGTCCTCCCATACCTATTATCACTGTAATTTTAAAACATTGTAAAAGCCAATTATTTTTAACCATGGAGTTTCTTGCCGGCTCTTCTCCATAGGAAGTGACAAGAAAAGTGTTTTTTTCGGCATTAAAAAAAATAAGTAGCGTAAAATATTTGATGGTGGTACAGAAACTTTGTGTGCAAGTCAAACTCGCACTTAGCCGCTTTTTAAAGTAATTTTAGCTTGTTTTTTCATCCTAAATCCTTACCATTATTTTTGTGATCATATTTCACAAAAGCTAAACTTAATAAATTAAAGTAATAGAACCATTTAGTAAAATGCAATGCTTTACACAATAAAAACACCATGTGGTTTAAAAAACAGTAACCTATTTTATTCTCTTCAGATCCGTTCATGTGTGGGCACTAAGTACATTGGTCGCTGGGCCGACCTTGCTGTGGACATCTCTCTTGATGCCGTCAACACTGTCACAGTCAACGAGAATGGCAGAGTCGAAGTTGACATTAAAAAGTAAGTTTCTATTGTTTCAATCTTCTGGATCGTGAATACGATGCGTCTCCAAGTTATGTGGTTTTCTGCAGTATGGGACCGCTTGGTAGGTGCTGTTTCCGATAGCCTTCTTGATCGCGTCTGACCATTTTGCCTATGCCGGTTAAACGCGTCCCATAGGGTCATGGCCATCCGGATGGTCCGGGGATACCGCACGATCTCCGGTGAGGCGACGGGCCTCCTTGCCGGATTGCCGCCATGGGATCTAGAGGCAAACGTCCTCGCGCACACTTGGGAGTGGCGCGTGGAGGCCAAACGCCGGGGCGTAACTCCGCTGCCGCGAGAAATCGCGGCACAGCGGACAGAGCTCCGGCGGGATCTCATGGCGACATGGAGAGTGCGATTGTCGCAACCCAGTGCTGGGAACACTGGGCCGATTGCTGCCAGGGTTGCGGGTTGCTTGAAAGAGATACCGTCGCCCCTGGCATGCATGCAACTGAGGGAACACGGGTGGGTTTTTAGTCAGTAAAAGTGACACGCCCTCCTGCTCCACCCAGAGCGGGAAAAGTAAAATAAAAAGACATGAAAACAGTCAAGGAAAGTACAAGTCCAGACTGGAGAGACACCCCTACCAATTGGCCGCTCAACTCACAATACCAGCTTCTGTCAGCAGACTCAAAGACGCAATATCTTAGAATTAGATAACTTAGTAGAGAGTTGGATTACTACTCAAAAACAAAATTCAGTTATTTAAACTAGGCTGAGAGTCAGCTCTTTTTGAACGTCAAAATTACATAATACAGTCCCCCCAAAATGCCCGCCCTTCACCATACTGATACCGATACTGATGCGGAATAACTCTTACTCTGCCAGTCATCTGCTAATAGTTTTTAAAAAACTGATTGCAGGATACAGCAAGAACCTTGTTTTCAAGTAACTAACACCATATGTAACTTCCAGCTACGCCAAAGTAGAGAAGATTCCAGGCGGTACCATCGAAGAGTCCCGTGTACTCAACGGAGTTATGTTCAACAAAGACGTAACTCACCCCAAGATGCGTCGTTACATCGAGAACCCGCGCATCATTCTGCTCGACTGCCCCCTAGAGTACAAGAAGGGCGAGAGTCAGACCAACATTGAGATCTTGGGAGAACAGGTATGAGTATGAAGGTTTTACTATTAATTTACATATAATTGGTTGCATTTAAAAAGGATGAAGGAAAAGATCTTGAGGAAACCGACATGTCCTAGAACCAAAATTCGAAGACATGTGACATCTACCAACTCGCACTGGGCCCGCGTGGTGGATAACGGACCACTTCCTCTCACCGAGAGGAGGCCTCCAGGAGAGGTGTCGTAGCGTTGGGAACATGGGCCTAATAAGTTATGTCTACAACAGTTATATGAATTATATGAATGACAGGAGGGCGAGTATGGGAAAAAAATTATGTGTGTGAAATAAAGCGTATACCTATCAGCAAAATTTTCAACTGCAATATTTTTTTTCACTTACAATGTTAATATTTTCCGTAAACATAAAAAAAAAAAAATCAAAATCAAAAGTCATTTATTCAAATCAGGCTGAGAATCAGCACTTTTCGAACGTCAAAATACATGAGACAGTCCCCCAAAACGCCCACCCTTCACCACTTCCTAGCGCTTTAGCTGGGAAGAAGAAGTGGCGGAACAAAGTCCCCAGCAGCACAGCTGTCTGTTTAGTCGGATAGACTTGATTCTATACATACATAGGCAAAGTAATAAACATTACGAGACACAAAAGATTAATTAAATAATTAGTCAAAATGTCAGCTAGCCATACCAATATACCGACAAATAAAATGAAAACTGTCGGGGTCAAATAAAGCCTAAAACAACTCATCATAAAAAATATTGTTATGAGTAGATTATGTCAATAACTAATGACATAATAGATAATAATAAAAAAATTGTTAGACAGGCAATAAAAAAAAAAATAATAATTATATGAACCCATATAACCTGTCATTAGATACGCCAATTCTGGAGAAAGAACATAAACATTGTCTTGAGTTAATCACAGCGACCAACTATTCTTGTCATTTAAATAGTTGTTGATGGAATAGTAAGCCTTTAAACAAAGGATGGATTTTACTTGAGCTTTAAACGCATTAAAAGGCAAATCTAGCAAAGAAGACGGAAGCTTGTTCTAAAAAGTTATACCAAGCCCAACAAATGAGTTATGAACCTAATGTAGCCGGTGAAAGGGAGGACCTAGTTTGTCCTTAGTTTTTGTGTTAACGGTGTGAATATCACTGTTTTAGTGTACAAGTGTATATTTTGCCTAATATATAAGATGTTAGCGAATATGAATTGTGATGGAACCGTGAGAATACCGACATCTTTAAAAAAGTCCCTCAAGGAAACTGGCACCTAGCTGGTAAATTGCACAAACAGCATGTTTTTGAAGGACAAAAATATTTTGAATATCAGCTTTGCCCCACAGCAGAATACCGTAGGACATAACGCTGTGAAAATAACTAAAGTAGACTAACCGAGCTGTATCTACGTCAGTGTATTGTCTTACTTTTCTGACGGCGTAGGCGGCTGAACTGGGCCTCCCCGCTAGGCTTGATATGTGTGATCCCCACTGAAGTTTGGCATCTACCGTTATGCCCAGAAAAACTGCCGAGTCTACGGTTTCAGGCACCTCTTTATTTAAGACGATGTTGGGACCTAGATTTCTAACATTCGGTAAGGCAAATTTTACACATTTTGTTTTCTTGGCATTGAGAACTAGGTTATTTGCCGTAAACCAATCCGTAACCATTGAGAGAGTACTGTTTATGTCGTCAAAATCTTGTCCATTCCGGTCTACTTTAAAAATAAGAGAAGTATCATCTGCAAACAGTACAACATCACAAATACCCTTTAAATAGAATGGTAAGTCATTGATATACACTAAAAACAAGAATGGGCCGAGTATTGAGCCTTGAGGCACACCTAACTGAACTGGTAGCCTGGAAGATTTTTCACCATTAATTTCTACACATTGGAACCTATTTTGTAAATAAGAATTTATTACTTTTAAAGCTTCGTTATGGACACCGTAATAACGCAGTGTACGCAAAAGCGTTTCATGGTGCACGCAATCAAATCAAATAAAGTACTCAGCCAGCAGCCTTTTTCAATATATTTCATTTTATACTATCGTAACATTTATTAACTTCCTGTCCAGGACTTCTCAAGGCTTCTACAGTTGGAAGAGGAACATGTTCAGCGCCAGTGCGAAGAAATCATTGCTCTGAAACCTGACGTCATCTTTACAGAGAAGGGAGTGTCCGACCTCGCGCAGCACTACCTAGTCAAGGCTGGCATTACGGCTATTCGCAGGTAAGGAATAAACTGACGACTTTTCAATCTATAAATCTATTCACTGACAGAACATACATCACTGTTGGGTCTAGACGTAAGAAATTTGCAGAAGAGCCCTTTTATAGAAAAGATGGGAACTAAAGGATTTCTGAAAAATCATGCCCTAATAGGTTAAATAGGGTATGAGAGTTTGTATGGAAGTTCGTAATTTCTTTTTGATCGGAATTATCATCGGTTGCACGGGTTTTTGATAAATAAATACCTATTTAATATCGTGTGACGTAGGATACAAAATTAAAGAGGGTTTCACTATATCAACTAGGTAAATATTGTGAAAATGGCAATTCAACTCTCAATTCCACTTGGAAGATCGATTTAAAATGCTAGTTAGACGATGAGATGAGTTCGAGGTGATTTTGTACTGTTGAGATAGACATCATTTTAACTCAACAGAGATCTGTGCTGCTGGGGACTTTGTTGCGCAACTTCTTCTTCCCAGCCACAACTCTACAAAGTGGTGAAGGGCGGGCGTTTCGAGGGACTGTCTTATGTAATTTTAACGTTCAAAAAGTGTTCACACTCAGCCTAGTTTAAAAATGACATGATTTTGATTTCGTTTAATTGTGTCGCTTTGTGACATTATCGAGTACTAGATAAAACTGTTCCACCTGGGCTGGCTTACTGAAACACTTGCTGAACCTGTCTCCAAGCTCACGTGTACTGTTGTTACTTATGAAAGTCAATAGCGTATATTTAAACCGTTAACAGACAATTCATTTTCCGTTCATTTTGTGTTGTTGTTTTTGCATCTTTCTTTAGAAGTGAAACGTCTGAACACAACCAAGCCATGCCAAGCCAGCCATCGGCCAAGCGCGAGTCGGACTCGCACACGTTTAACTTTTATTTTATTTTTTGTTGTTATAGCGGCAACAGAAAAACACATTCTGTGAGAAATTTCAATTTTCTATCTATTACGGATCATGAGATAAAGTCCTCAGACAGACAGACGGATGGACGGACAGCGGTGGCTTTAGTAATACGGTCCCGTTGTTTACCCTTCGGGTACGGAACCCTATAAAAGAATGAATTATTGATCCGATGCAAGGATGTTGGATTTCGGGGCTGCCGAATGAACGAAAAATTAAATATAGGCTGTGGATGGACGTACATTTCTATTAAATATTGTCGGCATCGCGTGATGAAAGAAAATGAACCTTGACAGCGTCTGATATCGGCTTTACAAAATAATAAGCTATAAGTTCTCAAATATTTAATTTCCCTGCAGACTGCGTAAAACTGACAACAATCGTCTCGCGCGCGCTTGCGGAGCCACCATCGTGAATCGTACTGAGGAGTTGAAGGAATCAGACGTGGGCCTCGGAGCTGGCAAGTTTGAGATCAAGAAGATCGGCGATGAGTACTTCACCTTCGTCACCGAGTGCAAGAACCCTAAGGTACTGTACTGCACTAGTCTAGCTATAATACCAGCCTATTTCAGTCCCACTGCAGGGCAAAAGGCATCTTCTCAGACGGAGAATGCACAAGCATTGATCACTTGTAATGGTCAGTGAAGCGTTTTCACAAAGTCATCTAGCGAGGAATACAGGAGAAAGGAGTTTATACTTGTGGCATAATATTTACATTATGTCCCAAACTCACATCACTCAAATACGAAATGAAGGGTCGATGGACTCCTCGGAATAGCAGATACGCTGTGTAAATTAGCCTAAGTGATACTATCTTGAAACGAGAACATAAATTGGTAGAATACTGTTTGAATAAAATCTTAAACATGGAGGTTGGGAGATGATTGAAACTTTACAATAATAAAAAAATATTTTATAAATATAAGAGTAGACGAGCGGAACAAAATGCCGTTTATAGAGACGCGCGCACTCGATGCTTGCTGTCGTCCTAATGGCCGGTCGCCACGTGGCGGCGTCGCTCTGCGCGCCCACAACGGACCGAATGTGAGCCTAAGTGCGGAAAAGGGAGTCTCATCACCTCTCCCGCGGCTCTCGGTTCGCCATGCGCGTGTACCGAGGTCATATCAAAAAGTTGACTTTGGTGTCATAAAATACGGCTAAGACATCATGATAAGAGAAAGAGCAGTAATTAAAACTATGTTCCCAAAGTCAACTAAGAGATGTAAACGCGTTGTCATTATATATATTTTTCTAAAAACATTTATATATTTCAGGCGTGTACCATCTTATTGCGCGGCGCTTCAAAGGACGTACTTAACGAGATTGAGAGGAATCTTCAGGATGCTCTGCACGTTGCTAAGAATTTGGTAAGCATTTGTCACCATTATTAATTATTTAGATAGAGTTTGAGTGGAGATAATATTTAAAACTCTCCACTGGCATTAGTTACAATGGAGAATTAATTATTGTGGTTCAAGTCGGTCTGTGTAATGGAAACACGGCTTCTATTGGGTGACAGGGTCATCGGCGCGCAATGTGTTACCAAGGATTTAGTACAGGATTTTGAACCACCCTGGGTTGAATTCATGGTTACAGTTTGTGCGTCGATGCCCGTGCCATCCTGTATATTAGCCATAGAGACGCAGGTGCCAATCTACCTTTACTTCCGTTCCTCTTTGTCGCGATCTTTACGGAATCGGAAGCGCAGACTTTACTTGGACACGATTATTGTATACGCTTTTTATTTTACTGTGAGCACTCCACTGCTGTGGTACACCACAGTTGTTGTGTGAATTCCATTTTGAATACTTTTAGGAAAAGTAAAATATGACTTGTCTTTGCAGGTGCTGAACCCACGTTTAGTAGCTGGTGGCGGCGCGGTGGAGATGGCGGTGTCACAAGCTCTGTCCGCCAACGCCGCGCACAACACGCCCTACCGCGCGGTCGCACAGGCGCTGGGTAAGATGCGTGTTACTAAGCAATATATTAATATACATAAACTCACGCTGTATTTCCATGGGGTAGGCAGAAACTACAGTACGTCATCTGCAAGGATGCTTACATACATATTTCTTTTGCCTCGGTTATTTTCATAGTCACGTACATAGATAAAAAGCGTTTGTCTGTGAAAGGCCGAAGATTGAGTATAATGCTACAAATTGGGGAAAGGCATAGCTTGGGGAAGGTCAATCTCAGGCATAAAATTATTGTGTAAGTTATGTTGTTTGATTGAATAAGGTGCTACTCAAAATGCAGTTTTGTTCTGTGAGTATGGGAATGATGCTTAAATAAATCCTAAGCATTGACTATACAAACATTTAGTTAATGTCTATGGTAGGAAGAGTTTTGAAAATTGTGGCGCCAATATTCTTCGCAGCGAACACTAGGTGGTGCAGGGCAGGGGTTTGTCCAGTATTTTTCTCATGAAGAATGTGAACAAACACGTTCATTCGTTTTCTTATTTAAACTTTCATTGGAAAATAGCAACTGATTATCTGACTCATGCTGCACCATACCTGTTACAGATTTATAGTGCCTGCTTACTCGCTCATAATTAACATAGTACCCGCATTTTCCCACAGAGATAATCCCGCGCACGCTGGCACAGAACTGCGGCGCCAACACCATCCGCACGCTGACGGCGCTGCGCGCGCGCCACGCGGCCGCCTGCAGCACGGCCGGCATCGACGGCGAGAGCGGCGCCATCGTGGACATGGCCGCCAAGGGCATCTGGGAGCCGCTGGCTGTCAAGCTGCAGGCATGTTACATCAGTATTACTATATGTTTTAAGCGGGTATACTCGAAAAACCAAGTGGCACATGTAACTGAAAAGTTGTGTGGGAATCGGTTATCATGGTATAGGCTACATGCTCAATCATACAAAGACCGTGGTCTCTCAATAGTCAAGCTTCACCGTAATTTATGACTCAGCAGTTTTATGTCATTTTTATGTCATCTATACGGGCAAGAGGCCGATTGGAGCTCGATTCTTCACTTTTGAACATTTTATTGGGCGAAGATGTGTGTTGCGGGCGAGAAGAAAAACTTTGAAGATAATTATTGTTTTGTAGGTTACATGAGAAGTTGCCAAACAAAACGATGAACAGTTTGTAGACACGTTGCCCGCACGATCTCATAGTCAAGAGGGCTACACCACGTCGTCGAAATACTCTCCTCGACTCGCACGAACGTCAGGGTAGACTCTGTCTAAGCGCGCCAACTTCATAATTGCGTTTCGATGTCAATTGACCTCCCGTACTCATGAGTCTTCCGATGTTTTTAAAGTACTCGCCAACCTAAAACTAAAATCATGTTTATTTAAATTTCCAGGTTTACAAAACAGCAGTAGAGACAGCGATCCTGCTCCTCAGAATCGACGACATTGTCTCTGGTTCCAAGAAGAGGGAAGGCAACGAACCGCCCGCGCCTTCACAAATGGGCAACATGGGCATGGAGTAACGCTAGACTAGCTATTACATTCTAATTTACATTCTCAAGGACTAAATCTGTCGAACACGGAAGAAATAGATAGAGTTATCTTTTATTTTAATTATCACTGCAAGCTTTCGCCGTAGATCAATTCATATTGAATTATTTTAAAGTTGGTAAACATTCAAGTGCAGACGAATAGTTGGCGACGAAGCAACAAATTCGAAACTAATAGATTAGCGTTAGTTGCTTTAATCGTCGTTATGCCGCTCTGGTCTCATATCAACCTTCAGTCAACTTAAACCGGATTATAAAGTTTTGTGTTGTTAAGATAAAGGAACATTGTCTATTTTCTACATCGGTGAGGTTTTCCAAAGATTAGGCTCGGTTTTGTGTAGTTGGTTGTTTCTCTTACAATACTCGCACTTAAAGTGAATGTTTCTTGTTATAAACATAGGTATCGTTAGGCGGTATCATAATGTTGCTTATAGGCCAGTTTTAGGTTGTAACGGTGCACGCATAGAACGCTAGCCCACCCATGAGCACCTTAGCACACCCTAGTTGACTCGAATCCATCCAAAAATGTTACTTATAATCTATATTCTAAGAAATGAACGACAATGACAGGCCTAAAGGAATATTTTCAAAAGTTTTCTCTACAGGTTTAGTCCCTGAACATGTCGGAACCGTATTAAAAATAACTAGCTTTTAGTAATCGTGAAACTTGAGAGTTAAAATACCAGTTCCGCGATACATGGTATAGATAGCTTTCGCATAATCTAGTGCTAACGATGCCTTATTTATAGCGTTCCATCACTTTATTAATAAAATAATTTCTAATGTAATAACTACTCTACGTATTTCTTATTATTTATCATATGTTTCGTCTGTACACAAGAGTGCATTTAAGTTCATTATATGCTATTTTAAAACTGAACAATAATAGTATTAAAGTTTTATATATCCAAAGTTTTGTTTTTATTTTCTTCTTCAATAAGTATGTATTTCATAGTTTTCAAACTGTTTACCACAGAAATCTGCTTAAAGATGGTGTTATGTTAGTTTAGCAATATTTTGCACACTAATCAACTATTAGCATTTTTTTTTAATATATATATTTCATATTATTGTGCAACATATTTTTTGATATTTAAGGAAGTAAGAAAATTTCACTGCTAAGAAATAAGATTGAAACTATTTGATTAAAACCTATTGTAATTTGTTATCAAGTAGTTTTATTTATGAAGCGAATTAATCATGGAACAGATTTAGAACAACTTGAAACAGTCTGCGGGCTATTAATACCATGTAACCCACCTCAGGGGTGGGTGACATTAATATCAGATGCATGAACATTTAGATTGTGGATCACGAATCGTGCTACGTTGCAGATTCCTACTAAGACTAGCTATCGACTATTCTGTTGCATAAAACGTATAGTAGAGAGGGCTCTCGCCGGCAGTGGGAACAGTCAGCGAACAACTATTGATATACAGGGAGGCAAACTAACCATGAATTATTCAGCACATGATTGAAAACACTAGCGTAGAATTTTTCATCAAACATCACAATAAAAATCTTTTGTTTTGTAGAAAAAAGCAATACCTATGCGGTCAAAATGTATGAAGCAGCAATTTTTTTAAAACCTTTGGACCGCCATAGTTGTGTATAGATGACAAACGAAAATGAGCCCAACACACCACAGTCACTACTACTACATGACAGATTTAAACGTAAATAAAGCCGCTTGGCGCCGAGGGCACGCTTTCCTCAATCGACGAAAAATTTCAACGCCTGGGGTTCCGAATCATTTCCTGATTCCATAGTAAAAGGTTGCGCGTGTGATGTCCCACCTTATATGTATCTATTTTACTGGCACAGGGCCTACATCTAGGTACCTATCGTACGTTTCCTGATCGAGTCATAGTCGATAGCTAGTCGCTTCCTAATGGGACAATCTAATGGACAAAAATACCTAATTCTACATGGCAACTGTTTGAATAATGACAAAAAATACAGATTACAACATTATTTTAATATCAAAGTATTATGTGAATGCTTCCGCGATACATGACGAATGTTTTTGACCAAAATGTTAGATAATCTACGCGCCGATCACAGATGGGTCTCGGCAGGGAGCGCGGTGGCGCGACAGGCGACACGCTCCCTCGTGCACATTGTTACTAACTTTTCAAATGTATCTACAGTTATTTGTATGCGTTTCCATTGATGTAGGGAGTTATGTGAAAGGTTGTTTTGTTAACATCTTATACTTCATTAATGATGTCAAATCTTTGCGCCATCAGCTGCTTGCCGCCTCATTGGGCAGCAACAAATTGTGCTATCGGGTTTGATTCTAGTGGTGAGCTGTCTTGTGTGCTGTTTTTTACTCGGATAACAGGGCTTAATTTACTCGGCGGAAAAGCCCGAATCAATATTTAATGAAGTATCTATTGTAATGTTAAAATAATAGCTTTTTTACTAAATGCATAAGAAAGTATACGATATACAAAAAAAACAATTTGTATTTTTATTTTCTGTATCTGTCTTTGTCCAGGTTTACCTCCGAAACGGCTGGGCTGACTTTGACGGACCTTTCACCGGTAGATAGTTGATGTTACTAATAACATCAGCATCACTATCTGTAAGATGACTTTCTTTACACCTTAGAATTAATGATGAAGCCGGGGATGATGAGTAAAACCGCCCGTGTTGAGTGTGGTAATATCACTAAATTTATTTTACTTGCTAGTTACAGTAAACGACTGCGCGTATTGAAACGCTGAGGTTGCTAACCTACATAATTATAACAAGTAATATGATGAATGTGCGGGTTCACCGTACACTATCTATACGTGAAAGTTTTTTTTTTTTTTTTGGGTGAGAAATCATCAAATAACTTCTCCCGCTCTGGGTGGAGCGGGAGGGCGTGTCAGACTTTTACTGACTAAAACCCACCCGTGTTCCCTCAGTTGCCTGTGTGCCAGGGGCGGCGGTATCTCTTTCGAACAACCCGCACCCCTGGCAGGCATCGGCCCTTGCGGGCCCCATCTGTTGCTGCTGACATCTCTTTGAGGCGCGCGTGGAACACTACGCGCCGTCGACCCGGGCTTGGTCCTTACCGGACAGCGAGCTACCCATTACTCGCCGTCCGCAAGCCCGTGCCTACGGTGGCCGGGAATCAGCCTGTAATTCCCGACGCCCAGGACGTCTCCTGCGAAGGCCACGGCTGTGAGGGCGCATGTACTGCATCTGCATCCCTCACGTGCGCCGCCTCCCTCTTTGCGAGCATAACTGCTTCGCTGAAGGATGCGACTGCCAGCCATGCCCTCTCGCTCCGTACCATGGCCTGGACCAGGGTCGGAAGCGAGAGATCGCCGCCGCCGATCACCTCCACGAGGACACGGCGTTGCTCCGCCCAAGCTAGGCAGACCTCCACCCTGCCTCCACCGTATGCTCCACCGTGTCCTCTGGGCGATCTTCGCAATGGAAGCACCCGGGCGTTTCCTCCCGCCCTATCCGAAACAGGAACCTCCCGAAACAGCCATGTCCGGTGAGGACCTGTGTCAGGCGGAAGGTGAGGACGCCATGCCGCCTCTCAAGCCACTCCTCAAAGAGGGGACTTACCGCCGCAATCGCGGCGTGCCCAGCACTGTGTTGCGACAATCGCACTTTCCACGTCGCCATGAGATCCTGCCGGAGCTCTATCCGCCGTGCCGCGATTTCCCGCGGCAGCGGAGTTACGCCCCGGCGTTTGGCCTCCTCGCGCCACTCCCAAGTGAGCGCAACGACGTTTGCCTCCAGATCCCATGGCGGTAATCTGGCAAGGAGGCCCGTCTATACGTGAAAGTTCGTGTGTGTTTGTTCGTTCGTGCTACCGAGACAAAAAGCCTATGTTGCTCCTTAGAGCACGTTCCCATAGGATAATTACCGCATAGCACAGCATAGCGAGTACAAAATAGTGTCTAAGAAATAATATCCCGTAGTACGGAATTTTTGACAAATGATTCGACTTAGGAATTGGAGTTTTATTCAAATACACAAGTGACAAATAGGTAGGTACTCGAAGGTAACATAATTATTGTGAGGTGTGATAAGAAACTCAAGAAATATTAAATGAAATTGTAAACAGAAATAAACTAGTTGCTCCGAAGGAAGATTTTTATTATTTACTGGCTGACCCGGCGAACTTCGTACCGCCATATTTTATTTCTCCAGTCGCGACAGGAAATATTACCCTTCCGGTAAAATCAAATCAGTTGGATTATCAATAATTTCACAATATGAGTTGTATAATGTATCGAAAGTATTAATCGATATTTTGACGCCTTACTGGTGCGATTGTCTGTTATCAATCAATAACAAATAACACAACGATAAACCTCTCAACACAAATCAAAATACACGGAAACTTTTGCTGTCGAGAAAGAAGCGGTAATTGATAGTACATAATTGATATGTCACCATACTGACAATCTGTCAAACGTCTATTGTTTCGTCAAAGATCTGTCAAAGTTTCTGACACATACCGTCAATCACTTTTTGTAATAGATTGGAAAAAATAATTCTGATCAAATCTATATATTTTTATAAATTTTATTATATACAAACCTTGTCCTGACAATAAGGAATACATAAAAAAAGAATCATCTGATTTGGTGCAGTCGTTCGGAAGTTATGCGCGTACATACATTTCGGCGATTCATTTTTGTACTTAAAGATTATTCTCCCTTGTCATCTCGTCACCGCCTTTTCGGCTCACGTTGGCGGCACCTTCCATCTTCAGGCACCCATTCTTTTGGCGGGATGACCTGGACGCGAGGGGTGGTTGCGAGGTGGCGCGGGAAAAGAGTTTCTGCAAGGACTTGAGGAAGGCCTTTGTCCAGCTGAGGGACAGTATAGACCAAACAAAAACTAAAAAAAAATGTCCCTTGGTTTTTAGTTTGATAGGCTCTACGTTTTTATGAAGTCTCGCCCAGAAAGGTGCAACGTTCAGACACAGGCCTCCTCTCGGCGAGAGTGACCATAATCCACCATGCGGGTCCAATGCGGGTTGGTGGATGTCACATGTCCTCGAATGTTTGGTTCTAGGCTAGGACATGCCGGTTTCCTAACGGTGTTTTCCTGCACTAGTTTGTGTGGTGATGAATTACGAGTGGTTAGAATTTACACACAAAGTAAAGTGCCTGCCTAGGTTCGAATCCACGACCCACAACTCGTAAGTCGCGGCTGTTACCACTGAGCTACCACTGCTCCCCATCGACATGCCTTGCAAAGTTGCAAGTAGGCTAATCTTACAACCATTGTAAAAGCTTGGTCGACACGAGAATTGCTAAGTACAATAGTAACAGTAATACATTCACACATCTCTGCCTACTCCCCATTAAAAAGCCGTAATCATACCACATTTTCCCATCAACCGTATCACATAGATTTTCCGGGTTTACAATGGAAACGGTGTTCAATTGTGCTGACAAACAATATGGTCGCAAGCCGTGACCGCTGATCGGTCGGACCCTGTCGCCATTACCCTGCCGAAGTTCGACGAGGCTGGTGACTGGCTGGATTATGATAAGGTAAGACTCATCTTTGTATTATGATAATTTTATATCACTTCACTATCACTACATAGTATAAAACAAAGTCGCTTTCTCTGTCCCTATATCCCTATGTATGCTTAAATCTTTAAAACTACGCAACGGATTTTGATGCGGGCTTTTTTAATAGGTAGAGTGATTCAAGAGGAAGGTTTATATGTATAATACACCGACCTCCACGCGGGCGAAGCCGCTGGCAAAAGCTAGTATAGTATAAAACAAGGTCCTCCACCGCGTCTGTCTGTCTGTTCGCGATAAACTCAAAACTTCTGAACGGATTTTCATAAGGTTTTCACCAATAGACAGTGATTCATGAGGAAGGTTTAGGTGTATAATTTGTTAAGGTTTTGTAACTGAGTTCAGCATAATTATGATTCTAGATCCTTAGTGTAGAATTTTTTTGTCGGTTATAAAAAAAGGAGCTGTAGCATGGCCTTTTTCTATGAAATTGCTGTTTTTTTATAACCGATGAAAAATGTCTACGCTCGGGGGTCTAGAACCTTAATTTATGCTGAACTCATGGTTCTAGTTTGCGCACTGGTTAAAAATTCTTCCTTTGTAATAATTGAGTTCTAGTTGCCTGAAAATTTCATAATTTTCCGGGATGATTTGTGTATGGAGATACCTTACCTACCGAAGCAATTTTGTATTTTTCGTATTATAAAAATATTTTTTCCGCGTGGGTACTGAACCCTATAAACTTAGTGCTGTGGTTAATCGTTTTGTCAACCATTCAGCTAACTGTGATTTCGTCTTAGGCCTAATTTGACATTGAGTATTAATGCATCCTTTACAACACATTGCACTCACTTTGGCTGACAAACATAATTAAAATCTTCAAACATTTGCATTTGTAGGGAAAGTTAATGTTATTAAAGCTTGATAACTCGTGGTTTTCCAACAAGATCTTAATGAAACCAGACAATTTTTAGGTAGGTACGTAGTTACTGAGTTTTATCAGTCAGGCATTTGGAGGCATCAATCCAAAGGGTGGTGTCTGCCTTCAGTCAGCTCCTCACCAGGAAACCATACGCTTAGAAAGTTTTTCCTTTGTTTGCAGTCTTTAGTGTGACTGGCGTAGGTATGTAAATAAGGTATCAGCATGTAGCTAATAACCAGGTTGTCTTTTCGTAGATAGTAGACCAAGCAAATTAAAAAGCAACAGTTTTTATTTCAAGACTACACAGACAAATAGAAATCCGGAGTCACACGTCATGTCATGAGGTAGGCAAACAGATTAGGTGCTGGATCGGATTTATTATTTGATGAGCCTGAATCGCTTATGCTTGTTACTTGTGCGCGATCTTGTACCATAATTTTAGCAATTAGCTAGAAAAGAGCATGTTATTGAAGGTTCAATATTATTCATGTTCACTGACTAAACTACGTTAACTCCGCGTTTGGAATGATTTGAACCAGCACCCTAATTGCGTGACACACTCAGAATCAGTATACCTTTAAAGGATATTGCCTGCCAATCCATTGCTCCATATGTTCGAAAAAATTGTCTCCTCGACAACGTCAATAACGGAATGAATATTGTTGAACGGTCAAAATGAAAGCCATTCCTACTGATCTATGTTACAGAATTACCTACCCCGCTGTTTATAAAGGCAATTTTTTGAGCAATTATTTCTCGGCAACACTAATCGGATCAATCTGGATCAATTAAGTGGAGCAATCTGAAGCAACCACAATAAAATGCCGCAATTGTTTCGGGAATATTGCTCCATATATTTCACATTTCTCAATGTCGCCAATATGAGTTGCTAAATATCAATCAGTTTGGAATTTTTTAGTCAATTTTCTTTCCATCTCTTTTGTACGTATAACTACATCTCGTCTTTGCGAGAGGACCCGGCCGGCGCGGCGGCGGAGGCGGCGGGGTTGCGGGCGTATTGCCTAGTTTCTTAAGTTGCTCCAACTTGCATGGTATTGTGTGACCGTATCTCTGGCAACAGGTTGCAACATGCTGCCATTGCTCTAAATTGCTGGATGTAGTCGTGACATCATAGTTGGCGAGAATTGACCAGGATGGAGCAATTTTAGTTGCTCGTGTATGCCAAAAATCTCCCGGATGACGTATTAGGCCGCGTACTAACGCGATCATAGTACTCGCTCGTTTATAAGGCGACGTACACAGGGACGTAATAAAATCGTGGCATGATTTTTTCGGGAACTGGATCTTCTGCGCACTGCTTAGCGCCGAGAGATGCAATGTGAACAGAACTATATCCGCGATTTTATTACGTCAGTGTGAATTAGTTTACTACTAACTATTATTTACGGTCGGGAATCATATTTTATTCAACAACCTCACCTTCAAATTGTAAAAACGTAAGAACATTTGCAAGTTACCCTAGCGCATCCCTTAAAAGCAAATGTTGTTAGACCAAACATGGTGGAGTTCATCATCATAATTTCAGAAGACACACTGAAGTCCACTGCTGGACATAGGCCTCCCCAAGGCATGGCATGGTTTTTTTTTTTGGGTGGGAAATCATCAAATAACTTCTCCCGCTCTGGGTAGAGCAGCAGGGCGTGTCAGACATTTACTGACTAAAACCCACCCGTGTTCCCTCAGTTGCCTGTGTGCCAAGGGCCGCGGTATCTCTTTCGAATAACCCGCACCCTTGGCAGGCATCGGCCCTTGTAGGCCCCACCAGTTGGTGTTGACATCTTTTTGAGGCGCGCGTGGAACACAACGCGCCGTCGACCCGGGCTTGGTCCTTACCGGACAGCGAGCTACACATAACTCGTCGTCCGCAAGCCCGCGCCTACGGTGGCCGGGAATAAGCCTGGGATTCCCGACGCCCAGGGCGTCTCCTGCGAAGGCTATGGCCGTGAGGGCATGCACTGCCTCTCCCTCACGTGCGCCGCCTCCGACTTTGCGAGTATCGCTGCTTCGCTGAAGGAGGTGACGGCTAACCATGCACTCTCGCTCGTACCAAGGCCTGGACCAGGGCCGGATGCGAGAGATCGCCTCCACGAGGGCACGTCGGTGCTCCGCCCAAGCCGGGCAGAGAACTACCGTATGCTCCACCGTGTCCTCAGGGCGATCTTCGCAATGGAAACACCCGGGCGTTTCCTCCCGCCTTATGCGAAACAGGAACCTCCCGAAACAGCCGTGTCCGGTGAGGACCGGTGTCAGGCGGTGAGGACGCCATGCCGCCTCTCAAGCCACTCCTCAAAGAGGGGACTTACCGCCGCAATGATGGCGTGCCCAAGGCATGGCATGGTTGGGTTACATTATCATTAATTATAAGGCACTCATGCGTGTTAAGATTACATACTAATTTCTCAAAATGTGTTTTAGCTAGGTTTTAGGATGTAAGAAGTGTCCTTTCATCTTCGTTATGTCGTCTTTACCTGTTGGCAATTCAGTTACGATCTGTGATGTCCTATTGTTTCTCATGAGTGACCTAGGTTTTGTTCCTTTGTTTGGGCAGATGGATTGAGTCGTTTTGTTAATTAGAACACAACTTAGAATAGATATTGTCATGATGTTGGATTTACAATTCTATTAGCTTCTTTAGGATAAAGAGTTCGAATTCCATTTAAAACAAAGCGATATTTGTATGTTCGTGAAAAATTACCTAAGTGACCATTGCATATCCTGAGAGACCTGTAAGAGTCGTAAGGCATCGTCATAATGTGAGTCATTTAGCTACCCTATTTTTTATTGGGAACTCCATAGGTATTCATAGGATTTTCTGTTGGGAAATTCTCATACCCATCTTCATTCTGGGGCCTAGATTGGAGCATGTTGAGGCATGCACGAACTGCACGAGGTTGTAGAAATACAATTTTAATTTATTCGTTTATTTGCTTTCCCCCGAAGAGTTGTCAATTAAACTTTGATTGATCCCTTTGTTTAGCGACTATCAAGCGATGGTTAAACCTTTGGCATCCACGGTTCCCATGTGACTTGAATAGCATGATCTGATAATCATGACACAGGGCTAATGGCCATACCCTTAACTAGGTCAGTGCCTTCAATGGGCAGGATAACGGTATCGATACAATTGTCGGCTTTGTGGAGCGGAACATTAGGTTGTCACCAAATTGTCGTGTCGTGGGATCCTCATGCACTATTGTTGGCTATTGTGACGATTTTCTTTAGTTATTTTTGGGGTTCGTCGACTTTGTGTAGTTACTTTATGCAGATTGGCATCTACCGGTCATAATCGGTCGGCATCCAGACTAGCCGGATGCAGCTGAATACCAGTATTTTATACACACCACAACCCAGTTACTGGGTATCACGATACTCCTTGTAAGACCGGTTGTCAGACTTTCGGGCTTCTGACGACCCGTAATGACTGTCAAAGATCCACGAAAGACAGCCGGGACCAACGGCTTAACGTGCTTTCCGAGGCACCGAGGGGTCTTGGTATGTAAAGATGGTCACCCATTCTAGGACCAACCGCGGCAAGCGTAGCTTAACCTGAGGTTATATCGGTCTATTTAATAAAAAAACCACCCTGAAACATTAGGTCAAGGGAGCTTGCAGTGAGCTGTTATTCCAACTTTCCACCAGCCGGGCTGTTCTGTACGGATCTCACCGTGGTATACACCTCACTTCCACCCAGTTCAAGGTAACTTTTTACAGAATACATTGGCTAAAAGGGAAACTCTCAATTTGCAAACCTACGACCTACAAATGCAATACTACGACCTTCTTTATTCATAACTAGCTCCTGCCCACTACTTCGTCCTCGTTCATTTTCTCGTTCCTCCGACCCTTGTCGAATCGCCTGTCGCGCTTCTTCTTTTTCGCTCAGCGTTCTTACTGAGTTTTTGGTTGTTGCTCGGCCTCTGTTAGCGTTTTTTTACGGGTACTAGCGTTTTTTTTTGAGAGTGGGAAATCATCAAATAATTTTTCCCGCTCTGGGTGGAGCAGGAAGGCGTGTCAGACTTTTACTGACAAAACCCACCCGTGTTCCTTCAGTTACCTGTGTGCCAGGGGCCACGGTATCTCTTTCGAACAACCCGCAACATGGTTACTAGTGTGATGTTAAGTATAATCTGTGCATAAAGTAATTCTCAAGAATTGGGTTATCAAATGCATAAAGTATTTTGAAAATTTTAACGCAAGGGTTGTTCAGAATCTTGTACTAAATGTATGGTTTCAGTTTGCGCGTCGATTTCCCGCCACCCAGTTTAATCCATTTACATAGAAGTGCGATATTGTGATTACCCTCCAATTATTTGGGCCTACCTACGCATTATGTAGCAATAATAGTAGTTTAACTATTTCTATGTCCTTGGTATGAAATGATAGTCATCATTATATGCTCATCACGGCATTGACATGGTAGGTAACAATTTTTGAAATGTAACGTGCTCGTGTCCAATTTGCATTACAAGAGCTAAACATACTGGAATAAGGACACTTTGTGAAATACCAATTAAGAGTCCGTATACGAATACGCAATACGAAAGATCGTTTCAATTTTATCTAATGAATGAGCTCCTTCTTTATGTTTGTCCAAAATTATATTCCGTGGTTTGGGTTGTTTTGAAAGGTTATTTCCTGCCAATTCTTTTTTTTTTGCGTTACTTTTCGGGAAATGGGTTGATCTTGAATTGAAGTTTAATTCTGTTGTTTTTTTTTTTTTTTTGAACGAGCGTTCTGGGTACCCAAAATCAAATACAATTCATTGCTCATTTTCTATAAAATTTTACTAAGTTTCATATTTTTTTACTATGGTTTTTAATACGAACGTGGTAAAAAATAATTTATACACTGTATATAGACTTTCTCAACAATACACTCAAATTTTTTCGTTACGTTGAAAAATCAAAATCAAATAATAAAAAAAAAGTAGCTCATACATCTGATTACGTATTTGATTGAAATGGTCTTTCATTTGGTGTTTTGAAACTTATAGAAATACAGTATATTAACTGTTAAATCGCGTCTATAAAATCACGTAAATCAGCAAAATTGACAAAAAATCGTATACGGCCACTTAAGTAAGCTGAAGTGGCAATGAGCCGGCTACATTAGTCGTAGAATCGATGACCGTTGGAGTAGTCGTGTTTTTAAGTGTTTTGAGTTGTCGTGAGCAAATGTAACACGACGACGACATGTTCACATGATCTGACCAAGATTATGTCTGGACTTTAAAAGAGACCTCTGAGTTTGTTTCGGCCTTTCTTCTCAGAGTTGTCAGATAGGAAACGCCGACCTCATCTACTTTAAAAAAATATCATTGACGTGTAAGTGTTTGTACAAACCTACTTACAGAAATGAAATCATTTATCATTTATCATTAAGGTAGGACACCCTCAGGCTAGGTGGAGCGACCACAGGGTGGCAGCTGGATGAGAGTTGCCGAAAATAGAGATGAACGGCGTGCAATTGGAGAGGCCTATGTCCAGCTGTTGACTGCTGTAGGCCGATTATGATGAATAAACTTGGGTATTATATGGAAAGTGGTAATTAATCAATTATAGTCGGAGTAAAATATACGCCACACAGAGCCGTCGCGTCGCGTCGCATCAAGCGGGACGGCTCTGTGTGGCGTCGTCCGTAATATCTAGTACATAACTTCTCAGAGTCGCGTCGCCGTCCCGTCCCGCCGCGCCGCGCCCGCTGTGTGCAGCGACCTTAATACTTCGCGATTTTGTCATTCGAGATTCAAACTAAGACTTTCAAGCGGCAGTCTAAGCAGTAGCAACTTTGGCAAAGGGTGTCACCATCTGGAAAATTTTCAGCATAAGCCTGGAGATTCTCGTTCAATAAATTAGGTGCGACATTCACGATGTAAGGCCGTGTTCTTAGAACTGGACACCCTCAGACTATGGCTTAGGCTCACCAGTTGTTAACAAATTAGAATCATCATCATCTGCCTAGCCTTTTTTCAACTATGTTGGAGTCGGCGTCCAGTCTAACCGGATGCAGCTGAATATCAGAATTTTACATGGAGCGACTGCCTATCTGACATCCCCAACCCAGTAACTGGGTAATACGATACCCTGATAGCCCGAAAGTCTGACCAAGGTACGACTGGTGGTCAGGCTTTCTGGCTTCTGATGACCCGTAACGAATGTCACAGATGAACAAATTAGAATGTTCTACTTAAATTTATATTTGACTGCATCGTTGGTCTAGTAGTGGCAAACGCTGTTGTTGATCATACGATTCTGGGCTCGACTGCCAAGTCGGGCAAAGTATAAAGTTTTTTTTCCAGTAGGAATTTCTCAACAGCCCGAACTGCTCGGTTTATGGCAATAGGCTCGTCCCCTATTACATGGGACTTAAACTTTACTGGTGGAATGTGGGTCTACTATAGGTACACCTCTGCCTAACCCTTCGGGGAATACCGGCGCTTGTGATTTCACTTCATATTATAAAACAAAGTCCCCACCGCGTCTATATGTCTGTCTATTCGCGATAAACACAAAAAGTACCGAATGGATTTTCATTCACCAATAGACAGTGATTTATGAGGTTTTTTTTTGATGCTGTGAAATCATCAAATAACTTCTCCAGCTCTGGGTCGAGTAGGAGGGTGTATCAGACTTTTACTGACTAAAACCCACCCGTGTTCCTTCAGTTGCTTGTGTGCCAGGGGCCACGGTATCTCTTTCGAACAACCCGCACCCCTGGCAGGCATCGGCCCTTGCGGACCCCACCAGTTGGTGATGACATCTCTTTGAGGCGCGTGTGAAACCGTTGACCCGGTCTTGGTCCATATCGGACAGCGAGCTACCTATTACTCGCCGTCCGCAAGCCCACGCCTACGGTGGCCGGGAATCAGCCTGCGATTCTCAACGCCAAGGGCGTTTCCTGCGGCGACTAGGGCCGCAAGGGCGCATATACTGCCTGTCTCTCACGTGCGCCGCCTCCCGCTTTGCGAGCATTACTGCTTCGCAGAAGGAGGTAACGGCTACCCATGCACTCTCGTTCCGTACCTGGCCGGACGCGAGAGATCGCCGTCACCGATCGCTTCCACGAGGACACAGCGGTACTCTGCCCAAGCCGGGCAGACCTCCACCTTATGCTCCACCGTGTCCTTAGGGCGATTTATGCAGTGGTAACACCCGGGCGTTTCCTCTTGCCTTCCTCCCGAAACAACCGTGTCCGGTGAGGACCTGCGCCAGGCGGAAGGTGAGGACGCCGTGGCGCCTCTTAATCCACCCCTCAAGGAGGGGACTCACCGCCGCAATCGTGGCGTGCCCATTCACGTGGAAGGTTTAGGTGTATAATTTGTTAACGTTTAAATAAGTTAACGCGGGCGAAGCCGCTGGCAAAAGCTAGTTTAATGTATTTAAATAGGAAACTCAGTGAAATGCCAAAACGCGAGGTTGTCCAACCAGCTCGAATGTTTGGCGCACAACAGATAAGAGTCACGCTCGGCCGCCGCGCTTCCGACCGATTTCATCACACTTCCGACTGCCCGCGGTCACTGCACCAACTGTATTTACTTTATATTATATTTTTATGTATGTTATTTTATATTGAATGTAGAGTAATCAGGTAGCTATCTACAGGCCATGCAAACTGTCGCTGTGGCTAGATTTGCAACTTTCAAGATCAAAACCAACATTCGAAAACCGGATACCTGCTTATGATAATCTTTAATAGTATTAGTATATTTATTTCTGAGTATATGGTACACACGGCTACACATCAAGGTATACATTTTCAGTTTACGCTGATCCCGCATTGTACGGAAATCCTATAAAATACGAGATCAGCTTATACTGGAAATGCATAGCTTCGCAGACTGAGAGAGAAATACGTAGCTCGCTGACCGGTAAGGACCAAGCCTGGGTAGGCTTGGTCCTTACCGGTCAGCGAGCTACCCATTTCTCGCCTTCCGCAAGCCTGCGCTTACGGTGGCCGGGAATCAGCCTGGGATTCCGGACGCCCAGGGCGTCTCCTGCGAAGGCTACGGCTGTGAGGGCGCATGTACTGCCTCTCCCTCACGTGCGCCGCCTCCCTCTTTGTGAGCATCACTGCTTCGCTGAAGGAAGCGACTGCTAGCCATGCACTCTCGCTCCGTACCATGGCCTGGACCAGGGTCGGACGCGAGAGATCGCCGCCGCCGATCGCCTCCATGAGGATACGGCGGTGCTCCACCCAAGCCGGACAGACCTCCATCGTATGCTCCACCGTGTCCTCAGGACGATCTTTGCAATGGAAACACCCAGTCGTTTCCTCCCGCCTTATCCGAAACAGAAACCTCCCGAAACAGCCGTGTCCGGTGAGGACCTGTGTTAGGCGGAAGGTGAGGACGCCATGCCGCCTCTCAAGCCACTCCTCAAAGAGGGGACTTATATATCAACTGTTTTTAAAAGTGTCTACACCAAGGCTTTATCGATATGATATCGATAAGACGATTTAATGATGCTTCGCCCTACGGATACTTACACCTGTCATTGGCTGATGTACTCTTAAATTGTGTCTCTGGGATGTACCGTTGATCAACGGATTTAATGCTATTTAGTTAACTAATCATTAGGACTAATTTCATTAACCTTTCTGAGTGTGGCTGTTAATGAATATGGCAATATCTGGAAGAAAAGGTTTCTATGTAAAATATCCATCCCTAAATGCTGCAGAATGTCGGCATAAATACCATGAAGTGACATTGACAACCTTAATTTTGTTGAACTTGTTAAATGTTTCAGTGCACAAGTCCAGCATCAACGATGAGGCATTCAAAGGCGATCCTGCTGTGGTGCGGAATTCTGATCCGCGTTGTCTTCCCCATGGAGGTCCAGCACGAGTTCGAGAAACATACCGAAGTAAGTTGTACTACTACCGTAGTGTTGACAAAAGTAGTTAGGTACCTAGGTACCTACATACCTACTTACTACTTAACTGTCATCATCATCATCAGCCTAGCCTTTTCCCAACTATGTAGGGGTCGGCTTCCAGTCTAACCGGATGCAGCTGAAGACCAGTATTTTAGATGGAGCGACTGCCTATCTGACCTCCACAATCCAGTTACTGGGTATAACTGTATCCTACTAATATTATAAATGTGAAAGTTTGGATGTTCGATACTTAATCACTCAAACACAGCTGGACGGATTTAAATGAAATTCGTCAAAAAAATGCTATAAATCAGTCTTATATAGTGAAACGTTTAGATATAGGTACCCTTTGTCTATCAATGTTTCCTTCCATAATGCATCATAACACAAGATATTGAATAAATAAAGAAGAAGTCAGATGGTCTCACCCACGAAGTACTAACAGTAGATTATAAATTAGTTGGGCTGCTAGAACACGCAATGAGTAATAAAGTTTTTCAGGAAATACACCGACTCTCCTCAAAATCTAGCCATAGAACGAAAGATAACATAGGTCATAGTTTATAGGTAAATACATCAAAGAAGGTTAAAAGAAAACTATGGAAAATCACCTAGCAAAAACTAAACAAACCCACAAACAACCTTTGAAACACAAATCACCTAATAACTCTTCTAAAAAGAGAGAATATAAAGTACTAATTGACAAGAATGTAAAGCTGTTATCGTATAGATTAGCGATAAATAAACTGTTTGTCCTAACATCGTGGTTCACACCTGCTCGCTTCTTGTTTCTATCAGTCGCGACCGCATAACCTAACCCGGGTTTTAATAATAAACAAGATGTTCTGAAGTGTTATTCCGAAACTGACTATCGAAGTCACTGCTTTATTCGCAGTTAAAACGGTTTTAGCAATGAGAGTGTGAGAGACAGGCTATAATTTAGGAAAACACTAAATTAAATTCATGTTTAAACCCACTTTAAGAGAGATATAATAAATTGCGATAAAGAAAGTAAAATTATTTACTTTATCACTGTTTTCAAACTTGCCAACCTGCCTATCAATAAACAATTTTTCTTTTTTTTTCTATATTTTATTCCTAGTGTTTAGGTTATCCTTGCTTTTTCCACCCTTCTAACCTGCACCATTTCTGTTTTCAATGGGGAGTGTCAGTATCATAGAAATTCTAATCAAATGTCAATACTCTAAAACAAATGACTAACATGCGGAAACTTGAGAGATCGAAACCTCCGTATCACTCGTAATTTAGACGAGATTATGCAGAATAACACTGCACTTTCGACGTAGTAACTCGTGACTCAGTATTTACGTGTTCCCAGACAGGTCACAGAGTTACCACCCACGAGATTCTTCACAATCCACCTGCTTTAATACAGCTGTTTTATAACTAACACTAAACTGAACAAAGTTCACGGATTTGTCTGCGAAATACAAAAAAAAAAACTAACAAGTAGCAATACATAGCCAGCTGTCTTAGAGAATGTCGGTATTATATCTAAACATGGAACAAAAATAGCTTTTGTAACGAAAAAATGACTAATAAGTTTATACATTTTTAAATAAATAAATAAATAAAATAAAATTCATTTATTTCAGGCCTTCACCCATATAAAATTAAAAAGGAATTTACAGTTGCCATGCTTGCACTATAAACGTTACAGATAGACATACAAAATAATTAAATTTGAAATTGAATTTAGAATAAATTATAAGTCAAATACAAAATGTTTAAAAATGTCAAAAAATAAATAAAATATAAAATGTCACACTATGTCCAAAGAAAATTTAATACCGAAGTCAAAGATATATATATGTGCAGGCGCTGGCATGCAGCTGCAGCCATCTTCGCAAAAAAGGAGAATCCCACCGCTCGGACAACACGCTCAGGATCCCGTTTGAGCTGCCCCTACAGCGACGCAGGAGCGATGCACTCCTTGACCTCCTCCTTCTCCTCCTCCTTCCTTCCTTGTGATTTTTGACTGCTACGATCGTGGTCTAGGCTATTTATTGAAATATACACAGCGTGATACTCAGCGTTAGTACTCTACCTTTATAACCTACTTACATAGGTATATATTATACATTCACTCCTATTTTTATAATTCCAGACCAACTTGGAGTCTGATTCCGTGAGGGGTCGACGTGGCGTGATCGAAGAAGAGAAATACTACAACATGCAATCCCATCACCAAGAAACCAACATGAACATGAACCAGCCCTGGATACCAGGTCCTTTGCCTCCCGAAGACCCTACGACCAAGATATCTATTACTAATGAGGTTAAGGAAGTCCTGCCTCTGTATCAAACTACAGAGAGAGTGACTGACAAGCCTACTGGTCGAGGAGCAAGAGCTTCTAATGAAAACTGGATCAAACTGCCATTACCTGATCAGAGAGATCAAAGGGATCAGAGAGATCAGAGAGACCAAAGAGATCAGAGAGATCAGAGGGATCAAAGAGACCAACGAGACAATATCCTGACACCACCCCAACCTTCAGGTGATCTTATCAATTCTCGAATGCCAAGAGTCAACTTCGTCACTCAGAATAAAGCGTTGGAAGCTTCAGAATCTCGCAATGACAAGGAATCTGTTCAAAGAACCACAAGAACAGACGAATTACGAACGGAATTTGTAAGACCTGACGAAGATAGAGACAGGTCTACTAAATACAAGCCAGTGTTCCCTCGTCAAGCTGTTTATAACCCACAGATTCCAGAAGAATCCAGAAGGTACTTCTACGATGATAGATACTACCCAGTTCCAGATGATCTGTACAGGCGAGATCCTTACTACGATATGATCGACCGAAGACGTTACTACCCATACTATGGATCAAGAGTGGATAGATTTGATGAAACCTACGATAACATGGTACCTAGGAAACCGAAAAGAATTATCTATTACGCTCATTTGCCAGAAGTGGTTCGAACTCCACCCAGTGTGGACCTAAGGTATAGATATTCTGTTGATCCTTACAGACGTTATGATGATGACATGTATGCGAATGCCAGGACTGGAAGGTACGACTACAGATTCAGAAGCAGATACCCTTATGCTCCGTTAAGAAAAGATGAGAGGAACTACAGAGATCTTGCTGGAGCTGGCACTGTTGCCAAGGATAAGAAAATTGATGACAAAGTTACACCTACCCCTATCTTGCCACAGAAAGAAGACAAGTTTAAGACGAACATGAACGCTAACAGAAATCTTATAAACAGTCACCAGTACCATGAAAGCGCTGATACTTACCACGAACCGATTGCACACAAAAGTTTCCCGGACATAGTGCGACCGGATGATGGATACCTTCGATTTGATGATGCCCTGTTCCATGGACCAGTCGATGAACCGTATCAAAGGAAATATTGATCATTAAAAAAACCGTCGTTTCTGGCTCGATTTTCAAACGAACAGATTTGAAAAAATAGCCAAAAACGACGGAGCACGTTTAAGCCTATTAACTTTCGAGAGCATTTAATATCGATGTAGTATTTATTCTTAGAATCAACCTGTAATATAAAATGGAGATTTTACAACTATTTTTGTCGCTAATAAACGTAATAACTGATGGCCGTGTTTTAATTACGAGGGCTGTGTTCGCGACAAATTGTACAAGTAATAAATCGAGCGTTTAATTTAAAACACGACCGAGGGTGAAGATGAATTTCATTAAGAATTAATTAATGTCATTCTTAAACCGTTCTTGTTTTTCCACGGCGAATAAAAAACATCTGTCGGGGATGTTGAGCGCGACGCGTTTTCTTGAGGTAATTAAGCAATAAATTTTGTGGCTGGCAACATCGCGAGGTGGGGGCAATTACAGTAGTTAAGAAAATGGATGTTCTCCACTCGAGAACGCGTACAAAACCGACGTGACTAATTAAAATGAGGGCTTAGGAAAAATCCTACGACGTGACAGCTTGTAATCAAGGGGATAGATTTTTTTGTATTTTTCTTGTAGGCCTGAAGTTCGCGGATTAGTGTCGGCGATAAATTACGGGTAATTAAATGTCTTGGGGTTTAAGCGACGGCTTGAGGTTTTTGAAAGGCACCATTTTGTCTGCGTAAATCATTTTTAAACAGATTTTCCTGTTGTTAGAGTGTTGTGTTGTGATCGTAAAAACAAATTATATTTGCAACTAAGTTTTTAGTTTGATTGTAAATCTGTTTATTTGTCCTAATCTATAAGGTTAAGTCTGCAGTAGCTAATAGTTTCCATTTAGTAGGAGGATCCGAATCTAGACAATCCTTACTTCCTTACTAATATTATAAATGCGAAAGTAACTCTGTCTGTCTGTCTGTCTGTCTGTTACGCTTTCACGCCTACACCGCTGAACCGATCGTCATGAAATTTGGCAGAGATATAGCCTGGGATATGGAGAAGGACATAGGCTACTTTTTTACGCGATAACCGACATCCACGCGGGCGGAGCCGCGGGCAAAAGCTAGTAAGCTATAAACGTCAGCCTAGAGAAATGGGTTATTTAGTTAAATGACTAGAACGGGCACTAAAGCGGATAATTGGAAATTACAAGTGAAGCTCTATTATCATCTCTAGAGGCTACGTCGAGACGTATAACGGGACTTTTTAAGGGTCTAATTACAAATACTTACTTATACCTATATTGCTTTATGTTTTAAGGTGTGCCTTCTGTTAACGTATCTTTGTCTAAAAATGTTTTCTTCCAAAAGCAATATTTTCAGACATAATTATCATCATTAGCTTTTAGCAGTCTTCCCTAATTGTATCTTACGTGATCTATTTTATTTTAACATGGTAGAAGTACCCTCTCCTTGTAGTTAAATAATAACAGTAGTACGGGTCGATCGATCAGGTTAACCTACGTTTGCCGCGGTTTGTCCGTGGATGGTTGGGCAATTTTGCATACCAATACCACAGATTACCAGATGAATCATTCCATGTATTTACACGCGTAAGAGGCCGCCGGGCCGCACGCGGCCCAATTCTCAGTGGGTTGCCGACAGCCGCGAGGCGCGTAATTATTTCAGTCGACCTGACGTAGATACTTAGTTTTAAATTCTTATGATATGGCTGTTTCTGCTGTATTATGTGCAGGTGATGGATGTAGATCCAGCAAGAGAAGAGATGAAAACTTATTTTTTTTCGGTTTACCGGTTGATACAGAAATATTAGTATCTAATTTGTTTTACTATCGTTTTTTAAATAGGTAAATTGTTTAAACTTGTATGTTTCGTGTTTGTATTTTATTGGTAGGTACGTAATTATTTCTCCCACGTTAGCTGTGCTTCTACTATGCCTCTGAGATAAAAATAGAAAGGTTAATGTCCTCCAGTTGTCAACTGTCATTTGAAAATTACGTTTAGCAAAATCGACTTCTTGCAACATATTTTTTAATAATATTTATTATCGTTAATATCTTGTTAATGTTATTTTCATATGAGAATTGTTTATTTAAAAGCGTGCAAGTGTTAGAAAAGCGTGCATGACGTCACAATGGCGTCAGCGCAGTTTTGTTTCTAGCGTAGAAAGAAGCATAGTAGATACCTATTACGCTAATTGTGTAAATGAACGAACAAATCAATTAATCGTGTTTTCAGTTTCCTCCATTTCGTATTTCGTTCGCATTCGTGGCCATGCGGAGTGGTTACGTTTCTTAAAACGCATTTTGTTTTGTTTTATAAAGTGTACTACAAATACCTACTGACATCTTTAACGAAAGAGGCAGCCCTGGCAATTCACAATAACCACGCGGTGGCGCGCAGCTACAAAGCAAAAGTCACTTTACGCTTGTAAGCGTAAACTGAGTTTTGCTTTGTAGCTGGACGCTGCGAACGAAAATCAACCTAACCTTACAAGTTTAGGGACATTTTCGTTCGCAGCGTCCAGCAACTAGAAGGTGTAGACTATTTTAGCGGTAGGTATTGAAAATTTTGTATGGAGTGATTCATCTGGTATTCTGTGCCATTGTGTCAATACTAGGGCATGCAAAAACCGGGTTGCTTTAAAAAACCGTTTTTTTCGGGTTTAATGTTTACAAAACCGTTGAAACCGGTTAAATCGGTTTTTTCGGTTTCTTTTTTCAATTTTTATTAAAGAAATGAGAAATTTGTATGTAAAGAAATAAAAATGCTGAAGTCTAATCAAAATAGGTTTTTTTTTACTTTATCTCACTTATTTTAATACTAATGAGCATTTGTTTGCACTGAAATAAGCTGCAACTACTAAGTAACAATACAAAAAGTTTATTTTCTTTTTCTATAAACATAACACAGAATCAAGATTATTATTTAGGAAAACAACATATTCTCCAATACTTAAGGTACCTAACATACAAAATTAGGAACATCTGGTAGGTACACAAAGGTCAAAATATATATATATATATATATATATAATATTTAATAGGATATTAAATAATTCAAACGAAAATTATTAAAGCGCTTTTCGTCGCTCTAGTTTTAGTAATTTAAAAATTTGCTGTGCCCGACAGGGTCCACAATTGTTTCTAATTTTTGTACCACCTGTAAGTGTACATTATGGATTGCAATAATCGTTTTGATTTGATTTGTCTAAAATCACAGAATATTAAATAACAATTTAACTGTCATAAAATACAAACAGGCAAAATAAACAGTACGTAAAATGCGATCAAAATAATTATTTAAATAACACATAAAATAGAAGTCTTATTCCTAATTTACCAAAACAAAATAAATCAGTCATACTTGAGGCGCTCTCTAATTCCACACTTGTTGGAGGTATAGATTTCAAAGCTTTATATACTTTTGATATACATTATATATTCTTCATATACTATTCTCCCGTTTTTCCTCCACCGTCGTAAAGTGTCATTTCCACCCTGATTTTAGTTTCTAAATCAAGTTCTATAGATGGGCTTGCATCAGAGGTATGTTGTTTGAGCACGTCAAGGCGATCTTCGCAATGGAAACACCCGGGCGTTTCCTCCCGCCCTATTCGAAACAGGAACCTCCCGAAACAGCCGTGTCCGGTGAGGACCTGTGTCAGGCGGAAGGTGAGGATGCCATGCCGCCTCTCAAGCCACTCCTCAAAGAGGGGACTTACCGCCGCAATGGTGGCGTGCCCATTCTGTAAATGTTAAGTGCCATTGTAGCAAAAGTTCATGATCATAAATCTTAACAATAATAACGGACAACTGGAAGGAAGTTTTACGCCACGTAGTCTAGTTAAATACACTTTAGGTGCAGAAACTCAACAACAGAAGATTTCGATTACGAAGATTCTAAATTGAAGACAAATAAACAAACAATATGCCACATTTGTGCCATATTACCTACTGTAAAAAACTTACTAAAAAACGCACTCTTTGTAAGTCTACTTAGCTAGGTATTAATTTAATATTTTTAACATTCACATTATCCAAAGACCATTAAAATTTACTTCGTTGTTAATATACGTAATCAAAACATTAAAGTTTAAATGTAACAATGTGCTGTGATCAGCTCAAACTACTTCAAATAAAAACCGGCTCTTATTAATTATAGGTACGTTACATATTTACAAAAATGAGAACGTGCCGGCTGCCATAACCTAACTAATTATAGCTATTACTTATGTGCATAACATCTTTGCTGTGATTAAATTTCAGTATTTGCCCATACACTTCATGTAATATTAGCAATGCATAATATACGAGTGATATAAAAGAATGTGACCAACTTACCTACGACAAACACAACACGTGCACTCGTCTCACTCACTCATAACACTATAAAAACAAAATAGCGGCAGCGTGGCATAGTAGTGCGACAAGGAACTAAATTAACGTAGCCAAAATAGAAACGAAACTAACGTCGCCTCGCCGTCCTGTTCACATTTTTCGGTTTTAAACAAAACCGAAAAACCCGGTTTTGTTATCCTAAAAAACCCGGGTTTCAAATCAGTCGGTTATCCGGTTTTTACGGTTATCCGGGTATCCGGTTTGCATGCCCTAGTCAATACCCCTCCGTGCTATGGAAACTTTAAACCGTTAGTCAAGGCTACCATTCGTGGATCTTTGGCAGTCTTTACGGTTAGTCAGAAGCGCGAAATTCTGACAAAAAGTCATATACCAAGGTGTTTCGTATTACCCAGTAACTGGGTTGTGGAGATCATATAGGCAGTCGCTCCATGTTACACGCATCTGGTTAGACTGGAAGGCGACCCCAACCCAACTTAGTAGGAAAAATGCTAGGCAGATGATATAAATAAGTACCCCTCAATGATGTCAACAACTACTTACTACATTATATTATTGGTACAGCATCAAACATTCTAAGATATGATGTTTATTCTACACAAACTATACAGGACCGAAGTATGGTCACAATCGACCCCTGATGAGTTGAATTATTTATACAGAGACGCCGCGGTGACCCGGCTATGTTGTGATTGCGGATAATTGTCCCGATTGGGGACAGATTTTAAAGTATGACGTCATGTCATTTGAAGTGTAATTGAGGTTGAACATAATTTCCTCATAGTTAAGTATGAAATAGGTATTTAGTCGTTAACTATAACATGTGTTCCTAAATGACCCTAAGTTGATAAAGCTGTCGTAGCAAATGCAAAATGTTTAATAAATTCAAAAAAGTTATGCGTAGTCATACATAAAAAATCCTACATAATAAAACGTGAAGCAAAAAATTGTACCCCTTTTAACGTAAATTACGCAGACGCAGGAGTACACAGGGGGGGGGGTATACACAGTCAAATTTTATAATAATATGGAGAATGAGTGCAGAAAGCCAATATTTTTATATAATAATGTACTAGAAATATATTAAGTGTAATAGTACATTATGATATAAGTGCGGTAAGTTGAAAATTACAGCCGAGGCGATATTGTTAGCCCGAGCCGTAGGCGAGGGCTACAAGAAAGCAGAGGCTGTAATTATCAAAGCGCACGTATGTCATACGACGTTTTATAACATATTTGCGAGGAAATAAATAAAAGTCGGACTTTCTTATACGAGTAAATCTTTAATCACTTGTTAAAGCAGTTAGAAAAATTTGAACAATTTGTAAAATTGATTATTACTTGTTCACAAATTAGCGATGCGCGCGCATCAGCGCTTTTTTTTAAGGCAAAGGCACAAAAACAGCCAGTATAACTAATAAAGTAAATTAATATTTTTTTGTTTTTGTTACAGATAAATGGTTGTAATTTATTGTCAAAACTAATTAAATTAAAGATTTTTTTAATTTTTATTTATCTCTCAAAGTTAATTTTATTCATAAAATGTTGACCACTTTTCTGACATAAAAAGTCTTTGCTAAGATTTAAAAAAGTACCGTTCATTTAGACGGAGCATCTTGTTAAACCGTGCGTTTTACATTACAAAAACGCCCTTTACGAGCAAATGTGTTATAAAATCAATTATGGTTGAATTTCAATCACTGGGCGACCACTTGTATAAATAAATACGCGCAACTTGAGAAGCTTCTCCTTTTATTTCGTCGGTTAATAAAATAAGTAGGTATTATGTTAGTTATTTGGAAAACCAAAGATTAGACTAACCACGTTGCACCAAATCCATAGCCACTCTACATCAAAGGGTTGTGACAGATGGCACGTAGCACAAACAGTAGTGATGTCCTCAGGCGATATTCATTATCTTCAAAATTGTGTAACATCCCAAGATCCCGGCATTGCGGAGAAACGGTGCGGAGGAAAGGAGTTGCGGGTTGCGTCGCTAATTGGAAGCTTGTTACGTAAACGTATAAAGGGTTACATTATAATTTGATTTTGTAGCGAAAAATGTATTTGATATTGTTAATTTGTACCGGAAAAGACTTTGTGGTTTGTATTGAGAAGCCAGGGGCAAAATACCCATATAACACGAAGTATATCCTACGATCCTAATTTATATATGTGAAAGTTTGTATGTTTTGATGTTTGTTACTTAATCACGCAAAAACGGCAGGACGGTTTTTAATGAAATTTGGTACACCGATAGTTTATAACATGGTTTTACTCAAATTATGATCCTTTTAATCCGGTGAACTTTCCCGTGGGATAATTTTCGACCTCCAACTCTTTTTATATGATTACCTAGGTACTTTCAGATGCATCTAGCACGTTTTGAATTTTATGTAATAAAGTTATGAAAAATGGTCACTGCAATTACAAGCAATAAAGTGCATAAAATTCAAAACGTTCCAGCTGCATAATAGGTATTTCTAAAGTAATCGATTCGCCCACAAATAAATTAACTTCGTGCAAGTCACCTATAGAAAATAATATATTATTTAAAGTTCATACCTGAAATACAATACATACTAGGTATATTTTGAAACTGTCCTATGTGATTTCGACTAAAGTTCGTCTTTTACACCCATAGACTAATTTAACAGATGAAATGTCAAACTTATGTCAATCTCCTGTAGTAAAAAAGCAAACACAATAGTCTTGAAATTTTGTCAGTCTCTGGAGCTAAAAAACGAACTTTGCAAAGTATTTATTTTATACTTCCATAGGTACCACCTAATACCTAATAGGTACGTAATACCATTATATGTTTGAGCGGCAATACTTATTCTGGTCCTTGTAAACCTTATTCGAAATATAATTTCACCACATAATCCACTCTAAAACTAAGCACAAAGGAAGATAACAACATCACGCAATTACCTACAATTCAATTAAAATAATTACGAACAACTTAACCCAAAGCGCGCCAGTGTTGCCATATCTTATTAACCCTTCGCGGGACATGTCATAATATTTAACATGGCAACTCCGGGGTGACGGTAGCGACATCACGACATTCAAACTATTAACATGTCAATAACAATTTGCTGAATTGCTTTTATGTTGTACTTGATATGAGGCCCGAAGGGAAGGGGTGGGAATAGGGTTGGTGCAACTTGCAAATTGTGAATATTTTTCTGATTGTAATAAGAAGTAGATGGATAGGAGAAATGAAAGGTTTTAATGTTGTTTAACGTTGCAATAATTACTGCCTCGTTGGTATAGTGGTCGCAAGCGCTATTGCTGAGTGATGTTGATTTTTTCTATCTGGAACTCGTCTATAGCAGCCCGGAGTCTGGATTCGCCCGGTTGATTGCAATAGGGTCGTCCCTTATTACATGGGACTTAGTCATATCTAGCTAAATGTGGGTGTACTATAGGTATACCACTATCCAACCTTTCGGGGAAACAAGGCGTGATGTTATCTATATAGGTACGTTATGTAATTATTGCAACAACTACCTGATAGTTATTTTTAGAAAAACTTTTTCCTAATTACCTACTCTGTTGTATTCCGAAGGTAACTGGATGTCAGGGCGATGTCAATGATTAGATTTACAAATGGGTTGCAAAGCGATGGTCAGCTTTACCTGAAAATGTATTGACTATTAATATTCTAATGTCTATCCAGGCGACAATCTAACGACTTTGTTCATAATGGAATTGACAATCGTTGATATAATAGTTTAAATTATATATAATTTCTGCGGTAGTAGTAAAAATCAACCAAGCGACATACTTCCATTCTTTATCAATGCTTGCCTTCAATGTCTTCTGACAAAAAATAAAATAAAATAAATAAAACTCGGCAGTACCAACCCTACAAAGTCAAACAGTCCCAAAGTTAAGGGTAGTCTGTCCCGATCCCGGGCCACCATGAACCCCGGGAAATTGATAATTTTCACTACACGGTGGTCATACAATAATTTATTCATGTCCGAGATATGATCCTGACCGAAATTAATATTTATTAGCCATTGTCCCTTTATGTCCCATCAGCAGAATTAATTCTAAAGTTGTTTGGATTGTGAGAATGAATATGTTGTAGCGAAGGTTGATAGTTTGGGATTACCTACCGTAGTTGGCCGGACTTGGGCTCTATTTACTTAATTAGTTTTGGGAATTGACTTATGTTAAAGCTCGTTTTGGCTTACGGGATTAGCGGGATATTACTCGGTTTTGAGTTGTAGGTTGAATTGTTTGGCAGCACTAGTATAGCAACCGCTGCTTAGCGTAAAGCCTGATGCGCATAAAAAGTGTAGGTATCTTGCTGGTTTGCCATAATCAAGTGAATACTTTTAATGGAAATCTCTTTTAGAGAAGAAAACATATCTTTTTACTAAGTAAATATAAACACCTATGAAGCTGGCAATAAATTCTAAATTCATTTTTTTTTAAATATTGAAGTCTATTTTCAAATTCAGTCATTTGTTTATTGATTAGTGTTTTGTTTTCACTACATTAGTATCTTTTTCATCAATATGGTCACAATGAAAATACGAGTAATTATTTATGGAATACGAATTCCGTCGCGGTAGCAAGGCCGAATATTAGTATAGATTACATTCGAACTGGTTGAAACCTAGTCTATTGACGCAATAAATGTAAAGTCAAGGATATTTATTAGTTGCCAGCAATTTGTCGACCAACATAAATTTTCCGTATTTTCAAATCACAACGGTCATTCTTTGACAGTTGTTTAAAAAAATTGGGTTGAGCTACAAGATGACTGGATACATACATGCCGTCTGTTGGGACAGGTCAGCTAAAATAGGGTTGAGCTACACGATGACTGGATACATAGGTACATGCCGTCTGTTGGGACAGGTCAGCTAAAATAGGGTTGAGCTACACGATGACTGGATACATACATGCCGTCTGTTGGGACAGGTCAGCTAAAATAGGGTTGAGCTACACGGTGACTGGATACATACATGCCGTCTGTTGGGACAGGTCAGCTAAAATAGGGTTGAGCTACACGATGACTGGATACATACATGCCGTCTGTTGGGACAGGTCAGCTAAAATAGGGTTGAGCTACACGATGACTGGATACATACATGCCGTCTGTTGGGACAGGTCAGCTAAAAGCTGCAATGGCTCTTTCTTCAAAAGGCCCTTCCAGACATTGCCCTGCATTGTTAGACTTAGGTACATTAAAGTTTGAATAATATAATGTTTGGACTTTAAGAAAGACCATGACCTCAGAGTTTGATTCGGCATTTCTTCTCAGGGATCAGTCAGCTAGGAAATGCCGGCGCCATCTAGTTTTTAAAATATTGACCAACAAAATATTGAAAGTGTCTTGTAAGATTTACTTACATAAATAAATATTTTATTTCAAAAGGCATGTTGGCAAATTGACGTAGGGTTGTCAATTTGCTTAACAATTAATTCAGTCAGGGAAATCAATGGTTAAGCAAAATAGATATGATTAGAGACGTTTCATGTATAAAAAAAAACAAGCGACGATCAATGCTTTGTCAGTTAGAAACAGTCTTTTGAATGACGTCACGACATACTCATTCCTACTGATTTTCCAGATGTGTCACCGCTAAATACTAACCATAAAAATATAATACAAAGTATGCAAATATAATAACATAAGTAAGTACACATAACTCGACGACAGAGATTCTTCTAAGAAACCGAATATTCCCTTTGTTGTAAGTCCTTAAAGTTCTAATAAAGTGTCACATAAAGCAGTATGAGTAAGTTGGCCGGTGAGAACAAGCCGGTAGGGTTGCCAACTGGCAACTACAGTTTTTTCTTCGGGATTATTGTTCTATCGAGTTTTATCATCATCGTTGTTGTAGATGCGTAGGTCTAGGTGCCTATACCTGGGTATAGGCAACATAGTTGGGAAAAACGCTAGGCTGTATAGGTATCAGTATTTTACATGGAGCGATTGCTTTTCAGACCTCCACTATCCAGTTATTGGGTAACATAATAACCCTTGGTAAGACGGGCTTATAGGTTTTAAATAGAGCATTCCACATCTTCCGATACCTTGGCATTCCATCTCTTCCGATTTCTTTACTTGTAATCGGTGTTTGGCAATATAATGAATTATGCCAGATGTAACCTATAAACAGAAGCAAACAATATATTCTCATACCATTTCCCGTGAAAAATTATGCATATGAAATTCGGCTGAGTCACTTTATGTAAAACTAGAAACTTTACTAAGAATAGAAATTATTGTATTTCTTCATTTTACAGCAATATACAGCTACAAAAAAGAATCAGCTGTTCCGTACATTTTGACTGCGTAGGTATTGCACTTTTCTATGACACAGCTGATTTTTTTTTCGTATAACCGACGAAAAATTTCTGCGCTGGGAGGTGAATGATATGCTGAATTCATGGTTACAGTTTGCGCACTGGTTAAAAGCTTATTCTGTATATATTATGTCGTATCATGGTGGCCGAGATGCGTAACATCAGATCTTCACGATCCGACATAGTTTAGGTAGGCGTGGGCACTGTAGTGGGTACTCGAACGGAAAGATAATTAGAATTTAACATTACTTTTATAAACTGGCGAGTAACAAACTAAATAAACATGTGCGTCGGAAACAAACACATGCGTTGGTACTGAGCGTTTGTCTAGATTGTCCGAGCTCGACTGTCAACTGTAGACTGTCGCCGCATTCAGTCTCTCCGCCAGTCCTCGCTGCATCCCCTCCACCGACGATCGTGTCCAAGCGGTAGGCTGTAAACGAGGTGTCTGCGGCGGACTGGAAAACGTGTTTCGAAAACTGGTTCAGACGCATGGAACTTTGTATACAGGCTAGTGGAGAGTACTTTGAAAAGATTTAATAAAAAAATATTGACCTATATAACACATTTTTTATTTTCGCAAAACTTTCTGAGTGTCCCACGACCGCCTTTTAGGTACCTACTGAAAAAAATCATAGAAATATAAACCTTTTAACCTAGCTAAGAATAAGATACTACTCTAATAAGATCGAGACTAAAATACGATAACATTAATCCTGTGATTCCCGACAAGAGATCAGCAGAGATCTACGTATTGCCATAGTGCACTCATCAACATCATCATCATCTGCCTAGTCTTTTCCCTACTATGTAGGGGTTGGCTTCCAGTCTAACTGGATGCAGCTGAATACCAGTATTTCACATGGAGCGACTACCTATCTGACCTCCACAATCCAGTAACTGGGTAATACGATGCCCCTTGATAAGACTGGTTGTCAGACTTTACGTAACGACTGACAAAGATCCACGAATGACAGCCGGGACCAACGGCTTAACGTGACTTCCGAGGCACAGAGGGGTATCGGTATGTCACGCTGGTCACCCATCCACGGACCGACCGCGGCAAGTGTAGCTTAACTTGATCGATCGACCCGTGCGGATGTTATTACTTAGCCACAAGCCCCTCGCTCATTTTTCCCATGTAATAGGGTCCGAGCTTATTGCCATCAAAAGGGCACAAATTCAGACTCCGGCCTGGTACTGAGAAATTCCTGATGGAAAAACCTAATATTAAATAAAAAATAAAACTACTGCTTTAAATACGACTACTATTAACTACTACTGTGGTATGGTGCCGGACGTAAAAGAATAGCACCATCCCATTTCGTCCCATGGGTGTCGTAAAAGGCGACTAAGGGACTTACTAGAGAATGGGCAGCAGCGTTCTCTATGCATTTGACCACCATTTTGCGATCGCCAACCCGCCTGCCAAGCGTGGCGATTATGGCAAGACCCCCCATTGGGGAGGCTTATGTCCAGCAGTGGACGTCTTTCGGCTGAAATCATGATGATGATGATAACTATACTGTTCTATACTTATTACTTTTACTATTAATTTTTTTTATTGTGTTTTTATGGATTATGTGGTCTGCAATAAAGATATTTATTCATTTATAATAACACTACCTGACTTCGCAATCGAACCCAGGACCTTATGTTCAGCACTCGCTCTTGCCACCACTAGACCAACGAACCAGTCAAATTATTAATGTAGGTAAAAAAATAAAATTGTTAAAAACTGATGACCCTAAGCCACAGCCTGTTGGTCCCCAGTTCTAAGAACACGGCCTTACATTGTCGCGAATGTCGCACCTAATTTATTGGGTGACACCCCTGTTTATTGCCTTTTATTATTAATTTTTATGTTTTATGACCTACCTGGGCTAAAAAATATAAAATTTTGATTTACAGATAAAATAAAAGGCTTTCAAATTATTGACTTAGGACCTGAAGCCTTTAATTTGTATACATTTAGCTGAGAAGCTTGTTGATTGCCTAAGATATTCCAAAAATGCACACCATGTTATAATGTATGTTCTAAAACTTGTCTGCAGGGATAATATTTTCAAGTCTTGAAGATGGTTTAGCAGCAACATTTACATTATAACGTAATATTGACAGGAAGTTCAGTTGCTTCACTGCAGGCTTAGTACGAGCACCGGTTTGTCGACGGAAGAATAGACATGACTATTAACTAAATGTCGAACAATAGGAGAAGATAGCTATGGTTTTCTATTAATTATCACAGTTATGCGTTCTAAACGAATCATGATTTTGAGAGATACTCGTAATTATACTTTGTGGCGTCGAGTAGATACTTTGTTGTTAGTGTGATTTTGACAGGTTGGCAAGAAATGTTCTTCTGAAATAGTCTACATTTATAAGGGCTTAGACAAAGATCGTTAGAAATTAAAGACAAAATGACAGATTGTAGTAGGATGTCTACCGTGCGATGTCAAAAATGGAGAAACGAAACGTCACTTTGTATTGAAAAAGCACTGTCTATTCTTCGTAGAAATAGAAAGCGTCATGCTAAGCCTGCTGGACTAGCTGTTATCGCAAAGACATATTTCAATACTAACGTCCCTTGAAAACCATTGCATATGGACAGAAAAACTGTGATGGTCAGTAACTTGTAGGTACCTACAACTCGGCACAAGCGAAAACTCTCACGCACTTTTCACATCCCCACCAATTAAAAAACCACAAAACATTTAACACCTTTTATCTCTTCCAAATTCAAAAAAATCTATCAACAAAACAAAACACAACCGGCGCGAATGTTGCTCTACTCGGTTTTCCGTGTCGTCCGATGTCGCGGCGATACGGCTGATGTACGGGACCGGCAGCCGGCGGCGCTACGACAAAGGCGCGCGCCATTAACTGATATGACATGACTATAAAGTAACCTCACCGTGGGACGATGACGGCGGCTGTGAGGGTAAGTTACTCAACTTTGTATTTTGGTTTAGTTTGTTGAAGATTTACGCGTTTAGAAGGTCTTGGATAGTTGACAGGATGAAGATCATAATCCTTGATTATGATTTTGACGTGAACACGTCTTTTCAATTATTCAATATTTCTGTTAAGTTCAATATTTCTGACCGACAAAAACATGTAAACTTGTTCGTACCAACCTCAGGTACGAACATGAAATGCACGCGCGCAGTTCTCAAGCGGCTCGCAAGCAGCTCGCGAACGGCGCGTTCGCGGCGCGTTCGCCAGGTCTGGACACACCCTAAGATTTCAATCGCTAATAACCGTGAGTTTTAATGCTAGAGTAATGGTTGAGCATTCAAAAGATAGGTCATATTTATAAAAATAAATAAATAGGACATACTTTGCCTATGACGTCATAGTGCGTGTGCGCATGCGCGCGACCCTAAATGTTTCACTATGAGTCGAAATTCCAATTCGTCTAGCCCAAAAACGTGTTTAGTTAGATCACTGATTCTGGTGTCGTTGTCAAGAGTTAACAAAGCACTGCTAGGGCATGGAGAGAATTAACAAAAGTATTGGCTGAAATAGGATTTAAAATAAATATGAAGTTGACATTAGTAAAATAACTCTAGGTCTAAGTTAACATTAGGAAATATCGTGTCATATCCGCCGTAAATATGCTCAGAAATAAAAAAAAATCCCAATCGAAAAAAGGTTACGTCAAAAGGAATCCAATGAGTTTAAAAAATCTCGTCCCGAGCAAATACTAGTAAATAGTACTTACGGCAGTGACCGTAAGAAAATCTGTGGCGAATTTTACCAATGAAATTGAATGCGTTCAGCACTTCTAAACCGCGTTCAAGAGCTGTCAGTGTCAAATTTGTTGTGGAATATTGACAGTGACAGCTCCTGAACGCTGCTCAAGTTGCGTCAAGCGTTGACTTTTATTGATGAAATCCGCACTAAGCAAACTACCTAGTTTTTAGTGTATGGCAGTCTATTCGAAGACCTTTTATCATTTACTTGATGTTCATTTGATCATTTCTGATTTTGATTGTCTGATGTAACAAGTTCATTCTGTTAAATTCTGGAAAGCCGCTTGATATTTCCAGAATTGTTTTTTCAAAACTTGATGAAACATGAGCTATCAAATATTTTAAAATGGGAAGTGGAGCCTTCTTCCCCACGATTCAGATCCACCACAATATTTTGCACCGTACACACATTACGAACGATCATTTCACATTATATTACGCTCGCGATGTGTCGGACGCGTTTTTGCGTGAACCGGGTATCGAACCCGTGTCGATGAGGGCCACTAACCATAAATATGTGTCGTACCAACACGGCTCCACTCATAACGTATCAATTGTCTTTACGATCGCAATTTTTATTATTTATGTGCAACATTTAACGTGTGAAGATTTTATCGGTGTGTGGACTATATTTTTTTTTGAGATGCCGCCGATTTTTTTGTTTCTGCACATGGGTTCTTCTCTTCTGTCAATTCTATGAGAGCAACTGATATGATTTTTGTTATAGTGAGAGAATTCTTCCAAACGATCGTTCGACGGAACGATTAAGTACGTATAGGTATCTGGAACGTCTTTTTTTTTCAAAGATGCTTTTGATAATTTATCTCTAAATTTCTTTTTCACTTTGTTGGTGCACTTTCACAGTACCTTTAGAGTACTTTATTGATTGTCTTTGTTATCTTTATAATATGTTGCACTTATGTTTGTTGTTTTAAATGTTGGCACTATTGAATGCCATGTCGTTATCATCATTTTCTTGCATATATCCAAATTTAGTCATTAGGGTCGGCGCAACATGTCTCTTTTTTGCATACTTCTCTATAAGTCGTCATCTCAGTTTCTTTGATACACTGCATCATCGTTTATCTGGTCTTCCCCACTTTTATAGCCATCCACATTCATACGGTCAACTGTGGCATCTTTACTTTCCATAGCAACTTTACCCATGAGTACTCTGCCAGGGGTGCGGGTCTGCCAGGCGTGCGGGTTGTTCAAAAGAGATATCGTGGCCCCTGGCACACAGGCAACTGAGGGAACAGAGCGTTTTCCAGAAATCTCCGCCTTAAACAAAGTAAAGCATCTGCTTGGGTTCGAACCTACGACCTCCAACTGGTAAGTCGCGGCTGTTACCGTTTGTCTACTACTACTCTCTGAGTTTTGCCGTGTCTGCTCTACTTCCAATGAGTTCATACATCGGCGTAGTGCTCAATCTAAGATTACTGGTCCATTCAATTTACCGATATCTTAAAGATAGTATTCACTATAATAACTTCTAAGATAGGGTCGAGAGACAGCTTCTGATTCATTCATAGGTTGTGCTAGATATATCGATAAGTTTTGACAACGAATAGTAATTTCGTAGACTTACGGCCGAAATTAATAACCAATCTAATCCAATATCTCTAGATTTAAGATCGAAAATTCAATCCAGATTTGTAGTAAAGTGTCGCTAAAAACGATCCGCGGATTGCACTTGCAATCTTTTCTACCAATCGATCTTTGAGAGGATGGATCATAGACTACAGATTGACCTCTGTTCGAAAATGACAGATTGAGTGTGTCAATATCCTATCCGTTGAATTTGACGTTTGTTTTGGTCGGTGTAAACAATCCAAATCTTAATCTTAGAATTTCCTGAGATTTAAGATTGACTTCACGGATTTTATTTGAAAAAATGGCACGTTCAATATTCTCCAGTGATAGTGACAGTGATATGGAAGTTCTGGCTCAATTATCGGATTGGGATAGTACTGATAGTGACGCTGGTGAAGAAATAAGACGTCAACGTGCTTCTGCGCGGAGAATTAAAAGGGTGAACTACATGCAAAGTCTGGAGGATGCTGAGTTTACCTTTAGGTTTAGGCTATCAAAATTAGCAGTAAATTTACTGTTGACTGAAATTATGCCTCTCGTCCGTGTAACCTCATCAAGGTAAGTTGCAAAATAGTAAAAAAAACAGCTACCTAATAAATAAAGAACTTTGTTTATAAAGTATAACATTTTTTTCAGAAATCATGGAGTGCCACCGCTTCATCAACTGTTGATGACTTTAAGATTTTATGCATTAGGCACTATGCTGATTTCTGTAGCTGATTTTGTGGGAGTATCAAAATCAACAGCAGGCAGAATAGTACGGGACATTTCATCAGCAATTGCCACATTGTATGATGAATACATTTTTATGAATCATGGAGGTGCAGAACTTTTTTATGAAATAGCTGAATTTCCTCGGGTTGTTGGAGCAATAGATTGCACACATATTCGCATACAATCTCCATGTAAATACATAATTTATATTTTTGCAATTTATATAAATAGATACTTACTATACCTAACATAAAACTTCTTTCAGGTCTAATAATAGGTGAAGAATTCAGGAACAGAAAGGGTTACTTTTCCCTCAATGTCCAAGGTGTCTGTGATGCTGATTTAAGACTCATGAATGTGGTTGCTCGCTGGCCGGGTTCTAGCCATGATGCAACAATTTTCAACAATTCCATCCTAAGAGGTTCCGGTTTTACGACATGTTTTATTATTAATACATATATCTAATTTAACTTTATAAATTATTATATTAGTTATAGGTAACATTAAATTTATATTTTTTATAGCCCAATGTGATGCAGGACAGTTAAATGGTCATTGGCTACTTGGAGACAGTGCCTATCCTAATAGAAGCTATTTACTGACACCTCTATTAAATCCAAGGACTGAAGCTGAACAAAGATACAATGAAGCACACATTCGGACTAGAAACACAATTGAAAGGTAATGCATCAATAGGCAAGTTGTAAAGAGTGATTACGACACAATTTATGACAAATACAATCGTTTCATTATGTACATGATTTATTTTTATTTGGACTAATTAAATGTATGTTTTCAGAACATTTGGTGTTTGGAAACGAAGATTCCCTGTTGTGGCTCTCACAATGCGTGTTTCATTACCAGTTGTTCATGCAATAATTATCGCTACTGCAGTACTACACAATATTTGTAGGAATAATAATATTGAGGAAGTTCCCCCCGAGGTTGACTTGGAATCGGAAATAACAAATACCAGTTATGATGGAAATACTCAAATTATGGAAGATCAAGACATCCAAACAAGAGCTGATCTCATTAATAATTACTTCATTTAAGAAATAAAACAGAATTATGCACTATTCAAATGTTTATTTATTAAAATTATAATAGTAACCTATTTCAAAACAAAAAATTAAATTTAGAAAATGAAAACCTAAGTAAAGTTATAAGGTCTTACAATACCTTTAATTTAATATTATTTATTTTTTAAATGCTCAACTCTGCTTTTAGTTTTTCATTTTCTAATTTTAATTTTTCATTTTCTAATTTTAATTTTTCATTTTGTAATAAAATATTTTGTAACTTTGCATCTATGCAAAGTTTCTTGGCTGCATAATACTCAGCTAATGCAATATTTCTGGATGTTCTGCCATCATCTGCAGTTTTCAATTTCTTCTTACCTGAAAAACAAAAGTTCATTTTTACAATAATTACATTACATTCATAATTTTATTAAATTCAGCTCACTATGAACCACTTGACTTCTTTATTTACAAGAGTTTACAAAGAAGTACTATATTAAAATACAACAAACATGCTAATAGTAGATATGAGATTTTTTTAAAGTATTATTATGTCAATATTTCATAGACATGTAAGCAATCTTTTAAGACCATGTATCGACATGGGTATTTAAAAATAATCCTCAGTAAGTATTATTAAAAAATAACACGAGTGAAAATTGTAAATGATAAACATCTTTAATACCAGTATTGAAGATGCTTATCATTTGCAATTTCCATTCCTGTTACTTTTGTGTCTGTTTTTCGTGTGACAAATGAATTGATATCAAAATTGTCCTATTTTTGTGTTCCTGTAAATGTGAGGAGGTCCACTAAACATTTACAGGAACACCAAAGAAAAACTCAAACAAAAAGATTGTCTACTGTTTCCATGAGGCAATGACTGTTACTATCACACAGAAACCATTTACTGGGTATTGCTATTTATTTTTCCTGATTCTAAGATATCTAAAACCTAACAAAATCTGTTTATATGTAAGAGTCGAGTGACAACATACACAATAATAATCTATATTCTATACATAATTATATAATGAGTGACTCTATTATAAATCCATTATAATCAAGACACTCAAAACTAACTCAAGCTGAAATTGTGAACTTACAATTTCACCATTTCCATTTCATGAACAATAAAATAAACATAAATACAATCATGTTAAAAAAAAATATTACCTGTTCTAGGCGTGTTTAATGTGAGCCTCTTGGGTGTGGTTGTAGTACCAGTTTGATTGGCTACACTTGGACCACTTGATGTCTCATACTCGGTCACATCAAAAACCCCATTATCTATAGACAATGGTATGGTAATTGTGCCTTCTACGCTGAGTCCACTGTCTAGAGGTAACACTCCAGCTTGTCCCCCAATAGGTTCATCACCACCCACATCAACGTCATCAGCAGAAATAATTTCTACCACCTCTGGTTCCTTGTCACCACCAAACGGCACAATAAAACCACTGGCTGTACTCCCTAATACAGCTGCTACTCTGTCCAGTATGTCATCTGGGGGTATGTATTCTGGAACCCCACCCCCAGTCTGTAAAAATAATATTAATTATATTCATGATCAACTAAATTAATATGTAAAACAAATATTGCATCAAAAACTTACTTGGATGCGGTTCATCCTTACTTTTGTACTGTGTTTGCGAGCATTCTTTTTTAAATTTTCCCATTTTAAGCGTAGCTGCTGTGGTGTTCGACGACAAATTGTGGTAGTGGCATTAAAACGGTTTGTAAGTCGAATCCATTCTTCCGTTTTCATTTTATTGTTGGTGGCGTTGGTTGTTTTTGACAGAATTATTTTATTATTTTCTACCAACCCCACCAAAAACTTAGTTTCGTCCTTTGTCAAAGGTTTGCCTCATAACTATAACAGGGATAAATATTATTTTAAAATGTTTACGAGTTATGAAAATCTTAGCAATCTTTAGTGCACTAAAAAAGGTTCACAGGAGTTGATACACCTCCAAAATTATAAAATCACTTACCACTTCAGACTCCATAGCAATTTATGTATCACAATATATAATAATGTACTCTGCGATCACAAGTAAAGAAGTAAATTGTATTGTTTTACAAAATTAAATGTTTCTTTGGCGATGAGCGGCAACTTTTCGCTTTTTGACGACAAATAATACCACGCCACAGATATCGTCCTGGTAGCCGTGTCGTGACATTCCTTTTTACCTAACACGTTTTGAATTTTATTATAAATTTGTTCGTATTAATAGAATTGTTACGTCTTCGGTAAATATGTGTATTAAAAATCCATAATATAAAATTATAAATACTGTTTATGCTTAGCTATTTAATATTACAAATAAACGAACCGTGTCTATTTTACAAATTTTACTTACAACGGAATGACGAAGAGGGAAAGGATTTCAAGATATCTGCGGATTGAGCGACTGCAGGATCGTCTTTTTTCGATATTAGGACGCGGGTTGGAGATCGATCCATAGATTGGTATATATCGGCGATCGATGTATGTCTTGGATCATGGATTCAATATTAATTTCGGCCGTTAGGAAACTGTGTCGAATTGGAAAGGAAAAAGTGTGAACATTCACAATTTTTTACAAGCTTATGTTGATGCACTGTTTTTGGACTTCGAGTTAGTTCTAAACGAACGAAGATGGCTCTAAGAGATATCGTCATTTTACGCCCACGAGGCCGAATAAGCGCAGGCGCACCCAAAAGTGGCTGACATTTAACGTGCAATTTGACAGATGTTCTAGGCAGATGGGGGGCTAACTTCGATCACTTCATACCCTCGTTTACAGCGGATAGTTTTAATACACCACTGAACTGACGCAGGTACTACTATATACTGGGTGGCGTCATCAATGCGTGACTATAACCATGAATTCAGTACATCATTCTGCAGCCCCTAGGGTTGCTGTTTCATAAAAAAAGTGCAATGCCTACGCGGTCAAAATGTATGGAACACCAGTTTTAGGGTTCCGTACGTCCGAATAAAAAAACGGATCACTCGTATGTTCGTCTGTCACAGTCAATTATCTCCGAATCTACTAGACCGATTAAGTTGAAATTTGGTACACATATCAATTTTTGTGACCCAAACGTAGAGGTGAGACGTGAATAGACGAAATCTGTATATGGGGGTCACTTAAGGGGGGCAAGACGGAAAAAAAAGGTAATTGCAAACAGCATCGTGTGACATATCAAATAAAAGGGCTTGTTGTGAGGATCTCAAATATTTTTTTTGTAATTTTAAAATAAATAGTTTCCGAGTTATTCAAGAAAATAGACGAAAATATACCGTTCCCCCCTTATCTCCGAAACTACTGAGCCTAAAATAAAAAAAAATACAAAATTTTGTTTTGTACTTATAGATTATGGGAAAACCTATAAAAAGTCCATGATATTAAAATAACATGGTAAATCACTCAATATTGTGCGTACCAACTCACATTTGCAGTTGGAATGTGTGGGAGAACATATTTTTCAACTCCAACGTTAAGTTTTGTTAAATCGGTTTTTATAGATAATGGTACGGAACCCTTCATGCGTGAGTCCGACTCGCACTTGGCCGGTTTTTTAATAGAACTGACGAATAATTTCAAAGCAGTAGGGTTCAGAATCATGTATTGAATCCGTATATAGGTATACTCCGTTCGCTTGAATCTATCTATGTGACAGATACGTATAAATTAACTCTCCTTAAAGTACGTACAAAAACCTCCCATACCACTCCAACTACAGTACCAAGTTGGAATATAGAGCAGCGATACATGACGTACAACACATTAGGGAGCTGGCATATATCAATAAGTTTTTCCCCACACCTGGGGAACTTTGGCTCGAAGTCGAAGTTAGCAAACTATTTGACACGCCAACTCCGAGTTGGGAAGTTCCTTTGATTTATGCGTTTCTGGTATGTTTGGTGCGAAGATCTGTGAATGTTGTGATATTTTTATTGACTACTCAGTTGCCACATATAGTGCTTTGAACAATATACGAGTTATTTGTTATTTTAATACGTAAAGCAAAAACTTTTCACCCCTTTTTACGGAAATTACACGGATGGAGGAGTATGGTTTATATGGAGGATAGCAGAACGCTAATATTTTTAAAATTATGGTAGAATTTCGACCACTGGCGTAACACTAGTAAAGATAAATATGTATACCTTTTCATAACCGAGAAAAATACTCTTAATTGAGGTCCTTAGTCTTGTATTTAGGCTAATTTTAACTGTAGGTTTAACTTAATATTAGGAAATGGGGTTAAGTAAATCCAGAGCTTGTTTAGGACGGTTGCTGTGGGTCCTTCTTTATTGCTAAGAGGATCTTAAAGATGCTATAAGCATGAACCAGAAGGTTGCGTGTCCAGATGACGTCGGGGTCATCAGCAGAGATGGATCAGGATCAGGTTGTAAAATTCACTCACTACGAAAAGGAAGAATCCTCCGACCTCGGGTGTAGTACATGCAACACCCGATAGTGGGCAACCTCCCGACGATTGATGTACCTAGTCGCACGGTAAACTTTGCTTGCGCGATGCAGGATTTTGCGTGACGTCAGTGTCATACTTAGTTCGCACGTGGCGATGTCTCTTCAAATCTAATCAGAAATTAAAATAGTCCTACTAACGGCTGCTACCAAGTGACTGACATGAACATGAAAACGGATGTTATTTTTTATTACAGACATTTTTTATCTGACCCCTACCAGCAATTGGTAAATTCACAGAATTACACACATTGATAAACTCAAACCGAGTGTTAAAAAAATAATTAATCACCGGTCAAACTCCACCATTTATCGAACTTTGACGATGAAAAATGACTTATTTGTCAATTACTTTTCACCAGAACCAAGGGTCACTTATGGCAAACGAATACTAAGCAATCAACCAAAGCAAAGTCTTCTTTGCTGCCCTAAGAATAAGGATTATTTGATTGCAAAAGAAGACTTGGCAAATTATTGCAAAGTTTCTCAAACGTTGTTGTTCGCTGAAATAGAGCGTATCAACTGATAATAAGAGCGATGGTGCGTGTATAACTAAGGTGGTATTGAGCAGGGTGGCAATAAATAAGGTGTCGGAATCTAGGAGTATTGGTATCGGTCGCGACTGATAAAAGTCCTCTTTCGCACGACCGACTTGTGATCTTTTGTTAGTGATGTGGGTATTTAGTTTGTTTTTGGAGTTATCGATGAATATTAAAATATAATTTAGAAGGAAGGTACCCATAACATTAAGTGGGTACGTTACAGAGTATATTATTGCCAAGGAGCTAAATAGGGTTCGTATTATGAGGTCACCCAAAACCTCATGTGGTTTCGATTGGCTAGGGCAAATTGAATCCTAACCGATATGCTGATCGTAGCTCCAAAGTATACGTACACTTATACTCTGGGCCATATGTTAGGTAAGAACATGGGTAAGTACTTAGATTTTCTGACGTTTCATAAGTGCTCATGCAGGTTTATGTGAAATAAAATATTTTTGATTTTGATTCATTTCTAGAATTTTCAAAGAGGAAATAAAGTAAATACGTTTATAGACTTTGTTTTATTGACTGACTAGCCTTTGCCAGCGGCTTCGCCCGCGTGGAGGTCGAAAACTATCCCACGGGAACGTATTACCGGGATAAAAAGTATCCTATGTGTTATTTCAGGTTACAAACTATTTGTGTGCCAAATTTTATCCTAATCCATTCTACCGTTTTTGCATGATTGAGTAACAAACATCCAAACATGTAAATATCCAAAAATCTAAACATACATTTACGTATTTATAATATTAGTTGGATTTAAATATGATTCGGGACTGTAACAAACATAACTTTATAATCATTGAAATCAATAAACAACTTGACAAAGACCGGACAGACCAGAAAAAAAACTTTGAGTTTCGCGGGCTATCGCGGCGCTTCCCTCTTAAATTAACGAGCCTATCGATTATCGATAACCAAACACCAATTTCCCATCACTATTATTACTTAGTGTTCCCGGCACGTTCCAGTCAGCTGCGAGCCTTTTGTCTGTTTTCTTTTTAATTACCTCCAATAAATAGCCACTCAGCAGCCCACCGCCGCTATTTAAGATAGGGGAGACACCGCTCTCTTGGACACTGTGCCTCGATTTACAATGATACTGGCCGATGGGAAAATAAACTGTGAGGATTTTTGATGAGGTGTAGGTTTGTAGGTTTGTGTTCTTGTGTTTTCTGGTTGCACATTTAGGGTATTCTTTGAGTGTTTTTTAAAGTTATTGCATCGAAATTTACTGGGTACGAGTGATTGAAAGGGCTTGGCTTAATAACAGCTGTTCGGGTCCGTAGATCAGGTTAAGCAATGTACGCTTGCCACTTGATATACTGACGATACTCTGATCACAGCCCGCGGTGTTGCCCATTGCCAGAGTTGGTGATGAGATAGGGCATGGGGCGGAGAGGCTGGAGACTCCTAGCGCCGGTCACTGGACTGTTGGGGCTGTCCAACCAGTCCTGGAGGAGTGGGCGCGGAGGCGACACGGGATGTTGTCCTTCCGTCTGGTGCAGGTGTTGTCGGGCAAGGCTGTTTTGGCAAATACCTGCACACAGTGGCAAGACGAGAGGCGACTCCCATGTGTCACCAGTGCGGTTGCAGCCAGGACACGGCCCTGCACACTCTTGAGTAGTGCCCTGCCTGGCAGGTGCAGCGCCGAGTTTTGGCGGCAGAAATTGGGAAGATCTGTCGCTGCCGGTCGTTACTAGGGCTATGATCGGCAGTGAAAAGGCTTGGGTAGCGGTTGCGTCTTTTTGTGAGGACGTAATCTCGCTGAAGGATGCGGCAGAGCGGATCAGGGAGGCAGACTCTCTCGCTGACCCGATTCGTCGCAGGAGAGCAGGATGGCGCAGGCGGCGACATGCCGACTTGATGCAACCATAACAGGCGTCAGCGGATGATAGACCGGAGACTCTATTGTCCACGCTGCACGATCCCTGGAGTTGTGGTAATGTCCCAGTACACCCGGACATCGCCTACGGAGGAAGGAGCCCCGAGGGGGGCAAAGAAGAGGACCAGGCTGGATGGGACGTAAATGTCATGCGTAACAGTTCTCGCGGCCTACCCATCAAGGCGAAAGTACGTGCACAGGTGGAGTTTTTAGTGGGTGCAAGCCCCACATAACCACGTCGTCTCCCCGGACGGCGTGGTATGCATTAGGCAATTTTTTTCGCTGGAAAAAAAAGGTACGCTTGCCGCGGTTGGTCCGTGGATGACTGACCATCTAAGACCCCTCCGTGCCTCGGAATGCACGTTAAGCCGTTGGTCCCGGGCCTCATATGTTGATCTTTGACAGTCATTACGCGTCGTCAGAAGCCTGATAATCAGTATTACTTAAAGGATATCGTATTGCCCAGTATCTGCCGTACGCAAAATACGCGCTTTGACGTGGAGTTACCGCCAACAGCCCGTTTTACCTACCTAGTAACTGGCTTGTGGAGGTCAGTAGGCAGTCGTTCTATGAAAATACTGGTGTTCAACTGCGTCCGGTTAGTGGGAGTGACCCCAACCCGAGATGGCGGCGCGTAGTGTTCCACGCGCGCCTCTCTATGACGTAAGGGGGGAGTTTAACACCTCACTCCCCCGTAACGCGAGGTGGCCCGCAGAGGCGGGCCGACACTAGCCGGGGATCGCGGAAGTCACACTAGTTCCCGTGATCCCCGGTGCAAGTGTGAGACGGAACACCGGGGTGGTTTTAGTTAGTAAGAGTCTGACAGTCAAAAAAAAAACGGGAGTGACCCCAACATAGTTGGGAAAAGGTTAGGCAGATTGTTATTTTTTTTTGTAAAGAATAGAAACGGCCTTATACTTACTTACTCTTTTACGCAGACCTGCAAATCGAAAAAACGCAAAAAAAAAAAAATGAATTTAGCGGGCTACATAATACGGACTCTTTAATAATACTCTATCTACTGATAGCGTATTATTAACCCGTAGCGTAGCGTATTTATAACTTACGTGTGTACCTACATAATGCTGTGAAATAGTTTAATTTGGGAACCTAGTCAAAATTTACAAAGTAGGTATGATATTGTTCTCTAAAATAAAATCATGTTTAAGTTATAGCAGCCAATCTCAATAACTGTTCTTGTGTAGTTCGTGAACGATGAACGAATAGGAACCGTTTCTTAGCACTGTACTAAAAGAAACATTTCCGAATGCTGACTTGTAATCGGTCTATTAGTTCTAATAGCTCCTCGTACATTTACAAAGAGCCCTAACGTATGTTCGAACAAGAACGAGAATGACAGCGACTGATTTGACTGATGCGTTAAACTGCTCTGTGATCCATAGAAGTACTGATGAGAGTGAAGACCGAATAGAGCTAATAGAACTAATAGAAAGAACTAGTTCACTGACCGAAATGAACTAGAACGGAGCGATCTTAAAAATTACCGAGCAGGCACAAGACTATCAATAACATCTTGATTTTACCTCATATCAACAAACCCTACTAAATTCAGAAACCACTTCTTGAATTTTTCACACGATCCAAGTGATTTCCCGTCCGTCCCCACCGTGTAATGTTATGGCAATAAAAAGACACGGGTAAATGTGACTGCGATGTGGTTGCAATGGTCGTTACAACAATAAAGTGTCCCATTACGCGACAGGGATGGATTTGAAGGCTTTATAGCTTCCTGAATGCTGTGAGTGGAAGGTAAGGCTGAATTATGGAGAGCATTAAATAATCAGCCGTAATTAAAAAGAAGGTAAGTAGGTATCCTGCCAGGGTTGCGGATTTGTTCGAAAGAGTTACCGTGGCCCTGGCACAGGCGACTGAAGGAACACGGGTGGGTTTTAGTCAGTAGAAGTCTGACACGCCCTCCCGCTCCAGCTAGAGTGGGAGAAGTCATTTGATGACTGGATGGTAAAAAAAAGGTAAGTATCTGTACATACATACATACTACGTCATATAGGTATACATACATACATTCAAATAAATAAAATGGAAGTGTATGTTTGTAATGTCAAAATAACAGCTTTTCACTTAATGCTATGAAAGTATTTGCAGTAAGTATTACCTTCCGCATCTAGTCTGTCCCAGCCACCTTTTTTAGGTCTTCGGTCCATCTAGCTGTGAGGCATCCCACACTACGCTTGCCGATACGTCGTCTTCACTCCAGGACTCGTCTGCTCCACTTACAATCATCACCTAAGATGGCTATAAAAATTCTACTAAGATGACACTAAACCGAAGGGCAAGAACCTCGAATAAAGAAGGTTTTCAAGAGTTTTTCACACGCACAAACCGATTCCCCCAAACCCCCTACCCGCCAATAAAAAGCACATGAGTGAATGTAAGTCTCGTAACGCACAAACATGGCCATTACAAAAAAATAAAGTGTCCTACTAAAGGGCAGGGCCGCACTCGAACGCGTTAGTAATCCGGGAGCGAGCGAACGAGTCCCAAGCGTGGTACTTGGTGCTTGTGTTTTATTGATATTTTAGCGTTGGAATGATTTTTCGTTGCGACTACGAGTCTCTTGGGGTGGGACCGTTAGTATTGATGGTTGGCAACGGTGACGGACTTGGGAAGAGGTAAAAAAGTATTTACTTTTTGCATGTTTATTATTGTTTTTTTTTTTATATAGGCCACCCTAAGAAAATTGTGAAATCCAAAATAAAGGCTTATGGTACCTATTTCATTTTTAATGTCTCTTGTAAAATCGGATGTTAGTTGTTTGATGTTTCTGTTGGTTGGCCAAAATAAAAATAGTCAATCATATTTATACCTAACTAACTGGCCGCGGCTCCGCCCGCGTGGATATCGGTTATGGGACTACTCACACTTATTCAGCTCTGTTCAGCTTATGTCCATAGAAAACAACGATTTGGTACAGAGTCCGTTCAGCTTTCCGCGGCTGAACGGATGCGTACGCATCTCATACAAAATCGTCAAAAAAGTGTGAGTAGTCCCTATTGCGTAAAAAAGTAGCCTATGTCCTTCTCCATATCCCAGATTCCCAGGCTATATCTTAGCCATTTCATGGCGATCGGGTAAGCGGTTTAGGCGTGAAAGCGTAAGAGACAGACATATAAACAGACAGACAGAGTCACTTTCGCATTTATAATATTAGTAGGGATTAGTTGGTTGACATTGGCAATAAATTAAACAGAAACTATAAGGAAGACATGCCATTAACTGGACCCCAATTTATACCTATTTGTTAACAGTGTTATTTGAAAACACTGCAATAGCCTAGTATTTTAAAAGAGTAACCGTGGAGTTTCTGGCCAGCTCTTTTCCATAGGAAAAGACCAATTGGAACCTAGCTTTTGTGGTTAAGTTAAGTGCCCACTGCCCCGGAAAGCTTAAGCTTTATTTTAAGTTCTGGTCAGATCCGGACTTACTCCCAAGTCCGCCCCCTCTCCATTACAGGACATATCAGTATCTCTGTGTACCAGGACATGATCGACATATATCAGCCACTGAAATATTCAGACTAACGACACGTTGCGGTAAAAACACGGTTATGATTGGACTGCCTTTTACGGTCCAACCGTTAAACTTACGGATGAGTATCGTTATTTTTTTGGGACTTCGAGTGATATCTCTGAAAGGGATTTGATAAGTACTGGCAGTTTTGTTTTTTATGTGATGTGTGTGTTCGATTTAGATTTTCATATTTTTTTTTCATTGGAGTCCCTTTGAAGTGCAGTTCCTTTGAAAATGGAATGATATTTTTAACCGAGTCCAAAAAGGTTCTCAAGTCATCTGAATGTTTGTTTTTTTGTTAATTTCGGAAGTCGGTGACAAATAACTACAAACCAGAGAAACCGATTTCCGAAATTAAGGTGAATCTAGTCAACATTTTTTCCATACAAATTTCGGGAGTGTCCTCCACTGTTCGACAACATACATAAAAAATTAAACATAATATGGTTTTGTCTTATTATTAACAATGTTTGTACTGAAACAGAATACTAAAATAAAAAGCCATTAAAAAGTTAGGAGCCAACAAAGATTCGTTTTACTTGCTAATTTAATCTATCTTTGGGCGTTTTTAAGTAATAAAAGAAGTGTAAAATCTCCAAATCCAAGTCGGTACTACTTTGTAGTGTCTTCACGGAAGTCGGTTGTTGTTTTTTTGAAAAAAGTTTTGACTTCCCATATTCGATAAATAAAAAAGGAAGGTTGAATGTGGTATAGTGGTCTGGAGTCCATTTGGTTGGTCTAGTGGTCGCAAGCGTTACTGCTGAACATGAGGTCCTTGGTTCGAGACCCGGGTCGAGAAAGGTTGTATTGGGTTTTTCTATTCGGAATTTGGCCTCGAGGTTAGATTTTTGCCCCGTTGATGGCAATAGGCTCGCCCTTGTTGCTTGGGACTTAATCATAACTGGCGTAATGTGGGTGATACACGTATACAACTGGGGGCCTACTCTCTAAGCACGAAATCCGTAATCTCGGTCGAAGTTACGGGCGTTTCCTACTTCGTATCACTTACAGATCCATTCTTAGTTTGGGGCCTAAACTAAGAATGAATTACTACACGATTTGACAGTTGTCCCTACTCCCTATATGGTTTTACCCGTACAAAAAAGTTAATCAGCTGTAGGAGTGACTTTGAAGATTCGAACTATTTTCGAACGGGCCCGTATTCTCGTTGACGGAGTTAGAGGGTAGCCCCCAGCTTTGCCTAACTCTTCGGGGAATACAGACGTGATGTTATGTTATTAGATTTAACTAATTCAATCCGTAACTTGTGATAACATGACTCGAAAAGCGCGATCTTTAAAATTATCTTTACGAGATGGTTCTACATCATTCCATTAATATATTATTACGAGCTGTGCCTGCGGTTTTGCCCGTTTGTACATAATCCTACTGGAACTTACTAACGGGACAAAGCTTATATTACATCAGATATCTGTGATTGAAATTTCCGTCAAAATCGGGCCAGCCGTTTCGGAGATAAGTCGAAACAAACAGACAGACAAAAAAATTAACTTTTTTTTTTGATACAAGTAAACTATAAATAAAAGTTAATACGCATTTAATAAAAAGCTGTTATTTTGACATTACAAACAAACACTTCAATTTTATTTATTTTTATAGAAATTGTATAAATAGACGTGGGTACGAAGTCTTTATTTACATTTAGTATTAAATAGTTAAACACCAAACACGAATAAACCTCCTCGTCGTGTTCCAAAGCTTCCAACAAACTGAATATTAAATTATTCCCGCGTTAAACTTATATCAGTAAATATGTCAACTAAACATCTTAAATAAGCTTGTAACAAAACCCTGGGGTGTCCACCCGAAGGATATTTCACGAGACAATGTGAGAGAGATAAAAATACGCGAAGGCGACATGAGCTTCAACAGATATTGTCAACATCGTAAATCGTAATTCGATAACACCGGAGTGTACCGAGAAATGCAGACAATATTGTCACCCTACTAAAATTTTATGACTTTGTTGTACATTGAAGTATTCGAGTTTATTGAGGTTTCTACAGGATACAGAAACGGAGTAATGTATTTTCACGAAATAGTATTTTTTTTGTGCGGTACTATTTTCTATAAAGTGAAGTAAAAAAAAACAACAACAAATAGCAATGATATTTAGTTCTGAACTGTTAAAAACAATTTTACACATCAAAAGTAAATTATTCTTTAAAACTAGATGAGGTTGGTATTTCCTATCTGACTAATCTGAAAAGAAACACTGAAACAAATATAGAAGTCACAGTCAGTATAGTAAGTAAAAATACGGTATCATATCGTTTTTAAAAATAAAATCAATCAATCTATCTACCTCTTTATGTCATAGCTAGCTTTTGCCCGCGATTTCGTTCGCGTGGAACTCGTAGGACACCATAATGTACTAAAGAAAAAAAAATGATGTTCCATACATTTCGACCGCTTAGATATTATACTGTTCTATTCTCTGTTCTGTTCAGCAGATTGTTTTTCTACATGAGGGCGTTTAGAATCATGTGGTGTTATACTCTATATGAGAAAAAATCTAAAAATATATTATTGAGATAGCTCGGGTAAAATGCAGTCGGAAAATGTTAGTTTTAGTTCATGAAGCAACAAAATAAATTTTAAAATACAATTTATCGATTTTTTTTTATCTCTTTTTGAAAACCATGAAATAGTAGCCTCCATATTATTACCTACGTCATACGGCATGTCAACTGAGCAACTTTGTACTTTTATTATTTTCATAACCAAAGTAATTTTTATTTAAATAATATTATGCATTCAGGAACAGCAAACCAACGGTAAGTAGAAAAATAACTCAATTTTTTAAAATTATAAACTATTGTCTTATAAAATATCAGCGCATTTGTTTATTTAGCAAACTGACGTCATGCCCAGAGAGCAATATGGCGTCCACTGCATCCAGCGTTTTCGTCAAATTACGTGCGAAATTTGAAAATGTATTTAAATGCATTTTTATGGCACTAATCGATTAAATAAAAATGTTGTGTTTTTTTAGTGGTTTATTAGCACTCTAGAATCGAATTAAGACAGTTTTCAAAAATGCGTGTAAATACCTTATTCATGGTTACAGTTTGCGCGTCGATGTCTTTGCCACCCTGTATTAGTTTAGATACCAAGATTTAAGAAAGAAGTACTTTATTTTTGTAAGTAATCACCTATATAAAAAAAATATCAAAGTCGTATCTCGCAACAGCTCTCCGGATCGCATCTATCAGACTAATCTACGTAGCATGCGGCACTCTGCACATAAATCCGCGCGGCACACAGCGCGGGCGCCGCGTAAAGCAACCACCTTGTCGAACAAGGATGGCCACTCAACGCAGATAGCAACAACGGATCTTATCGGCGAGGTGACAATACTGAAAGTTGTGCATTGTTGAGCGAATGAATGTATGGTTTTATAGGTGCTCTAGCTTTGACTTTAATAATGTTTACTCAGTTTCGAAAGGCTTCAAATCTTGTTTGATTTTATTTAACAAAATGTAGCTGAGCAATTGTTTTTTTTTAACTATGTAACACCAATATACCTGGCGTTTACCGACATGCGTTTTCCAATTAGTCGTAAACACTTCTGAGCTATGGATATACATGTTTTATGAAAGAGGGTCTGGATTTGATGGTTTGAAATCGCCTTTTCGTTGACCAGATGATGCTCATTTGTTTTTTTCTATGAGAAGTTTTTGTTTCATGTCGAACAAGGATGGCCACTCGGCGCAGATAGCAACAACGGATCTTATCGGCGAGGTGACAATACTGCGACTTGTACATTGTTGCGGGAATTCATGTATGGTTTTATAATGCTTTGGTAGGTGCTCTACCTAGATTATACGTCCTTTTGGCCCTTCCGGGCCCCATCAGTTGGTGCTGACATCACTTTGAGGCGCGCGTGGAACACAACGCGCCGTCGACCCGGGCTTGGTCCTTATCATACATCGCCGCCACCGATCGCCTCCACGAGGACAAGGTGGTACTCCGCCCAAGCCGGGCAGACCTCTACCGTATGCTCCACCGTGTCCTCAGGGCGATTTTCGCAATGGAAACACCCGGGCGTTTCCTCCCGCCTTATGCGAAACAGGAACCTCCCGAAACAGCCGTGTCCGTCCGGTGAGGACCTGTGTCAGGCGGAAGGTGAGGTCGCCATGCTGCCTCTCAAGCTACTCCTCAAAGAGGGACCTTACCGCCGCAATCGTAGCGTGCTCAGCACTGGGTTGCGACAATCGCACTCTCCACGCGTCGCCATGAGATCCCGCCCGAGCTCTGTCCGCTGTGCCGCATTTCCCGCGCCAGCGGAGTTACGCCTCGGCCTTTGGCCTCCTCGCGCCACTCCCAAGTGTGCGCGAGGACCTTTGCCTCCAGATCTCATGGTGGCAATCCGGCAAGGATTCCCGCCGCCTCACCGGAGATCGTGCGGTATCCCCGTACCATCCAGATGGCCATGGCCCTATGGGCTGCATTCAACCGGCGTGCTAGTTGGCGCCCACACCGGTGCCCCGTATAGTGCCATGGCCCGCACGACTTCCGCGTAGAGCCTCCGACAGGAGGCGTTTGGCCCCCCTAGATTGGGCAGGAGCCGCTTCAAGGCAGCCCCGGCCCGCTCAAGTCTGGGAGCCAAATGTCGGAAATGCTCCGCAAAGTTCCACCGGCTGTCGAGGCCGAGTCCTAGGTACTTCATCGTCGACTCGACGCCGATGTCGCGTCGGTGCCACACTGGTCCCAAATTAAAAAAAGTGGACATTGATAGTAGACCGCTGATATTTTTTTTTATTGTTGATACAATAATAACAGATAAGGCAAAAAAATATTATTGTCCTACTTCAAATACTTTTCTGTAAAAAAAATATTTCTTTTTTTTTTGTATGGGAGCGATTACATTTTACTCAATTTCTCAAAAACTTTAAGCGATGTCGAGATGGCAATCACATATGTTAGAAAACTAATAATTCTGAGTATTTGGCTCGAAAAAACTTATTGCTTATCTCTGCGTACTTTCGAGATAATAGTGACAGAAAATAACATTTTTTTTTAATGTTAATTTTTTGCTTTTTTTAAATCATAGCCTTACTTTAGCACATAATTATAATGTATGCGTAATGTCAAATAAGTAAAAAGAGACTTCTCTGTAAAAGAGGTTATGGGGGCTCACTAATGACTGAAAAGCTATGACCTTTCTGAAGGAGTACTTTCATCAGTTCTAAAAAACAATCAAAATGAAGACATATTAAGCTGCAAACATAAAGTTGAATATGTTCACAAACGATTCTGAAAAAATATTATGGTGAAAGATTAATATTTGGGTCTATATTCTCTTGAGAAATCTCTATTTCCTCGTTTTCCAACGAAAGCAATTCATTGTTCAAGATCAAAGCACTAGCCTCTGGAAACAACTGTTTATGTAAACGAGCAAACTTTGGTTTGATATGGCTGATGTAAGGATCTGAGCTAATTAGAAAGCTGTGGATAATGTCTAAATTAGTCTGAACTCTACCGATTTTTCTTGTATGTGCCATTCTAACATTCCGGAAATCTTTATTCCTCGCTTCGGAAGCTTCTTCGGAAAGCATGCCTATCGGAATAAAGGAGAAATTTTCACAAATATCAGCACCGTGTATCAACAATTTATGGACACTTGAAGGCATGTAATACCATGGATATAAGTTTGCATATAGCATTGCTGTTTCTTTACAATATTCCCTAAACAAGTTGGTATTAATAAGTTGACCAGATGAAATTGTTTGTAAAATGACTGCAAATCTCTTGATTAAATCAGGGTGGATACCCGTTATTTCAGCAGATACTTCATAATTTTCAAAAAACCTTCTTGCCGTGTTACCGTCATTGGTTGTACCAAATCCCTGTTTTACTATGTCAATTAACAAACCAGTTCTTTCCCGGAATTCTTCTTGTGTCAAATTCTTTTTAATTTCTTTTAACAATTTATCTTCTTTTCGTGCAGCCCACTTTTTGAAGTCTAAGTTGTACGAAATGTGTAAAATACATTCCATACATCTTATCCACATATGAAGCGAAGACAGACCATATTTATACATATCTTCTCTGATGAGTCTTTTGGATACAAAGTCCAAGTCATTCATTTTGCTAGGTGGGGTATTGCAAATATTACAAACAGCTGCAGAAGAAGTATTGGAAATCACAGTAGAAATTTTCCCATCAATCATAGTCATGTACAAATCATGTTTAATATCAAAATTATCTACAATTGTGGGAACAAGATTACGAATTTCTTCCTCTAAGGATGCACTTTCCTTCTTTATCAATTCATTTGTTTCTTTTGCAAATATAAAGCCAATTGGACGACAATAGTTTGTTGAAGAGGGAGCAGGATTTTGCCACAAGATAGTACCACTCTCTTCTTCCAAACGAAGCGGAACCAAACTAATCATGAAAACTGAAGAATCGTCAATTTTAGTGTCGGAGTGTGACTTTTGTTTATAATTACTTTGAGAAGATGACCCGTCAAAACCCCATTTGCTTATTAGTTTTAGCGACTTTTTGTCGGCAGAGTTGTGCTGAATTGTTTTTAATATCCTATTAGTTGTCAAATCTAGAAGCGATTGAAGTCTTATCTTAGCATCAGATTCAGTTACAGTTATGTCTGACTCTGGAGGATAACAAGTTTTTTTAGCTTCCAGGAGCTTTTGATAGGATGGAAGACCATACATTTTCTCTGAAGCAAGAATAGTTCTTAAATTTCGATGTTGCCATTTTGACAAATTTGTTGAGGTGTAAAGCGCTAACGTTTTATCATCTGGTAAACACGGTTTGTCAGTCTTTTTAGCGAATAGTACATCATATACCATCTCACATTTTTCCTTGTTTTGGCTGAGTTCGTTTAATATAGCTGCTAATTTTGTTTTTTTAGACTCTTTTAATTTGGCACATAAAGCATAAACTAATTCCTCCTCTGTGTGATCTAGAAGTGTTAGAGAACGCCTTTTCTTCTGTTTATCAGATATATCAACAAATAGTTTTTTACTTGTACCATAACTTAATTGATGAGTATCCACTTGCGTTTCGAAATTTGGAATTACTTCCTCGGCAACTTTAAAAATGCTGCTTAAATCGATATTTTGACATTTTGGCCAAACTATTTGGGATTGTAACCAGTCTGAATTTTTGTTAAGAAAGGTCTTTTGAGCTCTACTGGAAGCAGACCATCTTTTTGAGATATTACTTGAAAAATTACGACAAAATAATTTAATATTCCTCAAATCTTCGGAAGACAATTCAACACCAATACGTTCAATAAGGGCATTAAATAAAAATTCGACATTTTTAAAACCACCTCCTGATTTAAGAACAACGTATAAGTCTAAGTTGGTGACAAATGCGGACATATTATAATTTTAAGGAAAATTGAAAACAAATTAGAATCAAAGATATCAAAGACAAAGTGACTTTGATTTTAACAAAAAAAATTACGAAAACAAATTCGACGAAAGAAAGACAAACAAAAATTATTTGATTTTAAAATCCAAAGATTCAAAATACAACAATAACAAAACAACAAGCATTTCTTCAAGCGCACAGAAAAAATAAGGACACGTCTTATCGCAACCACATTTAGTTATACACTGAGTGAGGTGTACGCGCGCGATTCGTGACCGTATTACGTTACGTCATGAGAGGCGGCCATCTTGTTATCCCGGCAAACTCGCGTCGAAGCTCCATTTTGCTGGCCAGCGGACCTATTGCGATATGAGTAAGGCTATGATTAAAAAAAAGCGAACAATTAACATTAAAAAAAATTGTTATTTTCTGTCACTATTATCTCGAAAGTACGCAGAGATAAGCAATAAGTTTCTTCGAGCCAAATACTCAGAATTATTAGTTTTCTAACATATGTGATTGCCATCTCGACATCGCTTAAGGTTTTTGAGAAATTGAGTAAAATGTAATCACTCCCATACAAAAAAAAAAGAAATATTTTTTATAGAGAAAAGTATTTGAAGTAGGACAATAATATTTTTTTTCCTTATCTGTTATCATTATATCAACAATAAAAAAAAATATCAGCGGTCTACTATCAATGTCCACTTTTTTTTAATTTGGGACCAGTGTGCGGTGGCGCATTCCGAGGTCTATGAAAACACATGGCCTCGGACTTGTGTAAGGCCACTTCGAGGCCCTTTTGCCGGATCCTATTGACGATTGTCGCAACCCCGTATGTCGCTAAATCGACCGCCGCCTATTACGACCTTCCTTGCGCCAGGACCAGCGTGTCATCAGCGTAGCAAACTACGCTGACGCCGCTGGAAGGTCGGCGCGCAGCACTCAGTCGTACCCGATGTCCCACAGATGCGGCCCCAGGACTGATCCCTGTGGGACACCGCACGAGGAACTCCTCGTGCGGTGCGCACGCTAACTAGCATGCTTCAGTTATACAAATACGATAAAATGAACTAGGTTAACAAGTAGTACAGCCCCTCTAAATACTGTCTCTCTCAAATTATCAAATTATCACGCAATTAAAACAAATAAACATTCTCAACTTTTCCCAACTTCACAGCAAAGTATTCACAATTCGTCAGCTGCGAGAACTTCAGCAACTAATTCCAGTTCTCGTTCCCACCAGTGGCTTAAAACAAAGTGTCGTAATTAGTCAATAGGGGAGACAGGGCAACTCCTAACAAGTTATTTGGCACGGCCATTTCGTAGCCGTGTTTATTATCCCCGGTGTCCCCAACTAATTTATTGGACCCTTAGCTCCCTTGCCCTTAGATGGATCACCTAATTTAACATTAAGGCTACCTACAGGTGCTTTATGGTGTTGATGGTCATCATTTTTGTTTTGGTAGGTTTTGCTATATCCATGTTATTGAAACGTCCAAGCACAGCAGGTTTTGGAGAAAACTCGAGACAGCTTGAGAACCGCGTCTTGTTTTACAAAAAACTATTTGGTCTACACATAACGAGGAACAATTAACATAATTATGTTACTCGTCGTCTTTTTGACTATGTTGATTGGACTGCTAGCAATGCATATTATTAGTGATCAGTGTGATCACCCTGATGTATTTCATTACAACTATAGGTTATGCTTTTAAAGTGGAGAAGGAAAACATCGTGAGGAAACTGTTGTGACATCTACCAAACCGCACTGTGTCCGCGAGGTGTATTACAGTGTGAGCAGAGATTTTGTTTTGATCTGTTATGTTTACTATTCTGAACACCAAGTTTCAAACTAAATAGTACTTACCTATAGGTACTTTCACAATCATAATCCACACAAATTCCTCAACCTTTGCCATTACAAAACAAAAGAAAAAAAACCCAAGAGGGTGGCCACTCGCAAATAATTTTGTCACTGGCCCCAAATAAATATGGCGGTTATTTATCGGTCACGCAAGACAATCGTGCTTGTAATTACTGGGAGGACAGACGGAGGTCCTGCTGAGAGGTCCCACGTACACGTATGAGGGTAGGTAGGTATGTGTGTATAGGTGTAGCGTGATCTTTTTCCGTTTAGAGAGTCTTTAATTACGTACTGTTTTGGTCGTTTTTGCTGAGGAAAATGGTTTCATTGTTGCCGCAGGTTTTAGGAAAATGGTGTTATGACTTCTGTGATTATCATCATGATCTTAGAACTGCACGGTTTTTTTATTTATCTGAGATTTCTTCAGTTGGATCTCCCACATTATTCTCTGATAGAATACAGCTTTAAATTATCCAAATTAGCGTTCATCATTACCGTTTATTTGCACCGAGGATGGTACCGTCTATCCTATCGTCACATAACTTTATATGTTTCTATGTATACAGGATAAGTTTTTAGCCAGTGCGCACACTGTCACCATGAATTCAGCATATTTAGACCCCTTAGGGCAGAAATTTTACGTCGGTTTTACAAAAACAAAATCAGCGGATTCATAGAAAAGTGCAATACCTACGCGGTCAAAATGTATGGCACAGCTGATTTTTTTTTGTATTACCAGCTAAAACTTTCTACGCTGGGGGTCTAGAATGATATGCTCAATTCATGGTTACAATTGGCGCACTGGATAAAAACTTATCCTGTAAGTATAGTTGCTTATTCTCATACATATTAAGCTGTCATCACCATTTGCCTAACCTCTTGCTACAAGTCTGTTGGGGTTGGCTTCTAGTCTAACCGGATGCAGCTGAGCACTTGAATTTTACATGGGGCGGCTGCCTACCTGACCTACTGAACCCAGTTTCTGGGCTATACGATACCTCTAAATAAGACTGGTTGTCAGGCTTTCGGGCTTCTGAAGACATATTAAATTGTAAAGAAACAGAATCTACTGGCACACAAAATAGACATGCATTCCAATAAAAAAAACCTATCCCATCATGATAATTATCAGTAGATGCAGAATCTAGTCAAAACAAACCAAACTATTTGTAATTAGCTTCTCCTATAGTTAATGTTATGAACTCCTAGTACGACGTTGTGGTCAGCGTCTGGGGTTTCCCAGGGGGGCTGAAGGGGTGAGGTGAGGGTGGGGGGGCTCGTCCACAAGACACGTAACGACGTCTTCACATTAATTATGTTGGCAGTCCGCGCTGAGATTCGAACGTGGCAATCTTTTGGCTTGTTTTGTTTTTGTTGAGTATGATATTTTTTGTTGTTAGTTTGTTAGGAGGAGCTGAGAAGGAAGACTACGTAACAATAGCCACACGAGTCGATTGATCAGCACCATCTTTGCATAAGCACGTTAAGCTGGTGGTCTCGGCTGTCATTCGTGGATCTTTGACAGTCGATCGTTACGGGTCGTCAGAGGCCCGAAAGTATGACAATCAGTCTTTCCAAGGGGTATCGTATTACCTAGTAACTGAGTTGTCGAGATCATAATTATAGGCAGGTGCTCCATGTGAAATACTGGTAATCAATTGCATCCGGGTCGGCTGGAGCTGACCCCAACAGTTAAGAAAAGGCTAGGCATTTGATGAGTTCTTTTCAAGGAGTTAAGTAGTAGTAGAGAGTGGGCTATAATCTACCGCGCGGGACCAGTGCGGTTTGGTAGATGTCACATGTCTTTGAAATAAAATGAAATGAAATGTTTATTTATGTAAGTGAAATGAAATTAAATGAAATGAAATGTTTATTTATCTAAGTAGATCATAGAAGACACTTTTACACGTCAATATTTTGTTGGTCAATATTTTAAAAACTAGAGGGCGCCGGCATTTCCTAGCTGACTGTTCCCTGAGAAGAAAAGCCGAAACAAACTCAGAGGTCATGGTCTCTTTTAAAGTCCAAACATTATATTATTTGAATTTTATGTGAGTCTAACAATGCAGGGCAATGTCTGGAAGGGCCTTTTGAAGAAAGAGCCATTGCAGCTTTGAGCTGACCTGTCCCAACTGACGGCATGTATGTATTAGTCACCGTGTAGCTCAGCCCTATTTTAGGGAGCTAAACGACCCGTCGCAACCAGATTTGCAGGACATTTGCGTAGGCCATTTACAAAATACTTAAAACCACCAGACGAGTTATAAAGTCATGTGTTCAATCTAGCCTGCATATTACTCACATTCACAGTTAGTTTTTTCTTTAAATGTCATCAAAAATAATGTCACGTAGATCAATACTTAAATATAAAATGTCTTTTCTTTAAATGTCATCAAAAATAATGTCACGTAGATCAATACTTAAATATAAAATGTCTTTTCTTTAAATGTCATCAAAAATAATGTCACGTAGATCAATACTTAAATATAAAATGTCTTTTCTTTAAATGTCATCAAAAATAATGTCACGTAGATCAATACTTAAATATAAAATGTCTTTTCTTCGATATTGGTTCTAGGACATGCCGGTTTCCTCACGATGTTTTCCTTCACCGTTTTGAGAGCAGTAGCGATGAAATTATTTACACAAAGTAAAGCGCCTGTCTGAGATCGAATCCACGACCTACAACTCGTAAATCGGGGCGATACCACTGGGTACCACGAAACTTGCAATTGTTTATTTGTTTTAATCTATTTATCCTATATGTTAATCCAGGTTATAAAATATCTGTGTGCCAAATTTCATCCAAATACGTACAGCCGTATTTGCGTGAAAGAGTAACAAAAATCCAAACATTTGTGAAGATGTTTGAATTTTTGTTACTCAATTTTCACATTTAATAAAGTAGGATACTCCACAATCTAGGCCAGTAAGATCTTTATAGCACATACTGGAACATCCTAAAGGTCTTTTTAGTTTTTTTTTATGGTCATTTTATTGTAACATGGGTAGCTACATGTTACGATTTTTGAAACAAAACATTCCATGTAGTATGCTAAGGGAAATTATTTAAATTCACCCGTAACGACCCTTAAGAGCGGAAATTATAGGTATTATCAGATTATGGCGGTCACATGATGTTGCAAAACTTGTATGTTGCTATTATTTTTTTAGTTTAGTTAGGCGATTTAAACGTTGACCGAAAAGTTTAAGGGCAGAAGTCTAACACTAGAGTGGTGTACAGGGTGGCAACAACGATGCGCAAACTGAATCCACGAATTCGGCTCATGATTTTAGACGGACACTGAATATTTATTTATTAAAACTTAATGCAGAAGTAAAAAAATACTGTACAAAGGCGGACTTAATGCCTGAGGCATTTTGTACCAGTCAACCTTAGGGTGATGCAGAGAGAAAACATGGCAGGTGCAACAAAAGGGATAGGTTACTCGAAAAATAATACATACTAATACATAGATACATACATACATATATATGACGAAAATAAAACTTTATCTTGAGAAATAACGATAGGTAGAGGAGAAAACGAATCCAGCAAGTCAGCGCTGGGATGATTCTGCCAGCTTCTTATAAATATGCTCATGTACGTGCCTTTACTTTAAAAGAAAACCAACTGGTTGCCATCCTGAATATTGTTGCATCGGTTATAAAAAAAACTGCTGTTTCATAGCTAAAATGTACGCAGGAGGCTTCAGAATCATATACTGAATCAACAGTACAGGTTCCGCGTCGAAATCCCTGCCACCTTGTAGATTCAACAAGTTAATCACTGATGTTCGAAACACCATTTGGCAACTATAATTTTAATCCTTGGTGACTGTCATAATATATGTACAGTTTGCCTTACGAGGGTGGTAACAATACCAGTGTTATCTGTCCTCTTGTTCTGTTGAAACTCTATAAGTACGCTAAGTCATGTCACAATCAAAACGTTACCACCGACGTACAGTCGACTGGTCTTATATTTTAATCTTGACTTAATTATGAGGATTTTTTTGTGATTTTATTTATAAAAACTAATTTAAAATCTCATGCCACGGTCCTTAGAGCCGGATAAACCGATATTATGATGTCATCTCGCCGATTTCAGCCATATTGTGACTGCATTATATTTATTGGTTCCCAGTCACTATGATTGGGCGAGCTTTGATGTGCAACTTTTTCTTGTGCTTTAAAATAAGCTGTATAATCAAAATCATCATTTACACCATAACATTGTTAAAGCCGTGAAGTCCGATGGGATTTCCCATCGGAAAAAATAACTTACTTCCATACAAACTTTCATCCTTTATTTAGCACTTTTACTGGATAAATTTAAACTTACTTAACCTACTGCTATATAACTCTATATTGCCGTTAGTATGGACGGGATGCTGTGACGAGGTCCCCATCAATAATGAGCGCAGGCCCACGTTCACGGGACACACTCCAAATTATTCATCGACTTTGTAGGGTTGATACTGAAACATAAAATTGGCTATTTAATCAAGTTTTATTTACAAGATTTTTTCGAAGAGTCTTGACGTGAATTCTTTGAAAAATAAAACCAAAGTATATGTCTGGTGTTTGAAAAAATAGAACAGGTATTTTAAAATATCTTAGACTTATTTTTGAAGAAAACGAAAAAAATAGAGGTGCCGTTTCATTTGTTTTTAAAATAATTGAAGGTTCTATTGGATAGGACTTAAATGAAAGCATTTACCAAAGTCTAAGGCGTAAGTTATCTAATCCTAAAGCTCCAATGCATTTCCCTCGCTATTAATTTTATTGCTAACCCTATTTTAAAGCGGTGTCAAGAGTGACCGTACGTAAATTATTTGTTCAAATTTAGAACGGGATCGGTTAAACGTTTCGGGGCACCAATAAGTAATATGTATACCAGTTTCGAATGACCTTCCTACCTCCCCCGAACACCTTAGGATAGCATACAACAGGGGTTGATTGGTGTGAAATCAGGGGTCAAGAGATTCTGGTGGGTGTGGAGCTGGATCGCAATTACTCGGACAGTCCGTTCAGTGACAAATGTTTATGAGTTTGTCACTTGTTCGCTGCACCGAGGGTACCTCGTTCCCCATACCTGCCCCAGGGAGACATATGAGTTTCGGTAGAATTCAGTTTAATGATCTTTTAGATTGATGTACGAATATTTTGTTCAAGTTAATTGTTCGATGTTATTGATGGCAGAGTTGTGTTTTTAATTTAATTTTGACGTGCTTTTATGCTGTAATTGTTTGGGTAGCGCGTCTGTCATTTTGTTCTCATGGAGTGTTTATGAGTCAGATTGCATGCTTTTAAAATTTAAATGACGAGAATTCATTTTGCCGTACCAATTTAGTTCAGCTTCCGAGGTAGTCTGCTTAAATACCAACTCGGTAAGTAACTGGATTATAACTAACACACTTAAATTAGAACAAAATATAGGGATTATAGGTGTAGTATTTTAATTTATATTCTAAATTGTGGTATCAATTTCAACGGATAGTTTTGGTTTCCAAAAATGTTTAACTTGCATTTCAGATCTTTCTTTCTTAACTATTTTTAACCGGTTTCAAAAAAGGAAGAGTTTCTCAATTTTGTTGTATTAAAAAAAAAATCTTTGTTATCTCAGAACTCTATCATTTTCTGATTAGATGTTTGCGAATTATTTACTTTTTCAGACTGATACCGAGTTCTTATTGTCGTGTAATCAGCTGAAACTCATTAGAAGATGATGTGTGTAGGTGTGTGTAAATATATGTGGGAACGAAGTGTGGTGTGATGTTGTGCGGACAACAAAATGAACCATAAACTAGTTGTTGTGCCGACTGCCGAATGACATTACCGAGTACGTGCCTCCACCGTGCGGCCATTATAACGGCGAATCGCGGAAAAACTGGAAAATAATCTTTTTAAAGCTTTCTTTTTCGACTAAAATACAAAGTTTAAAAAATAATAATGTAGGCAATAATTAAGATAGTCCAGAGCGCTTTTCGTGCAGTTAGTAGTAGTAGTAGTGAATTAGTAATAAAATTAGTTATTTTAATAAATCTGGTAAGTGAGTACATTGCAGTAAGTTACTCAGAACGCGCGTCGTTGTACACACGGCTACACATCCAGCTATACATTTCCAGTTTACTCTGATCTCGCACTGTACGGAAATCCTATGCAATGTATAGCTTGATGTGTAGCCGTGCGTACAAATCGAGCGCGCTGTTCTTATCAGCAGTATTATAAAGCACCGTGCTCACTATACATTACTAGATAACAATAATTTTATATTTTTTATTTATTTATGTTAATCGCTTCTGGAATAATGTCAACAGGTTTTTTTTAGGTACTGTTTTACTTAGTGCAGCAGTATGAGTTGGACCTGAACCTTTAGAAATCCTGACCAGCTTTCATATATAACAGGACAGCTTTATACTCTGGTAACGCAATGAAGGGTTCACTTTAAAGAAAAACCAAATTGGTACAAAATGCTGATTTCTCAGCGAGGTCATTTGCAATTTCCCCAAGCCCGCTGTTCTTAGAGCCTCCATCGTCTTGGTCTATGCGCAGAGCGTCGTTACAGAGCGGCAATCATTCTCTCGTGAGCAGCCGCCGACTATCGCACGTAATTAACCAATGTCCGACCGTCCCCGCATACAAGGAGACACGCTCACTAGATGGGGTAGTTTAGGGGTTAAACAAACAACTACCTATATACTGTCAAATTTTAAAATAGCTCCTCTACGTAACTTACATTTTCCACGGCTTTAGTTTAAATTGTTATTAAACAGGATGAAATCGAAATAGGAGGTTCAGTACCTGTTACTAAATCATCGGTTTTGTCGGGCGTAGTTAAGATTTTTTTTTTATAAACTTGTTTTGATAAATAAATAAATAATAATAATAATTCTAAATTGACATTTCCCAAATGTAAATTCTTGTCAAAAATAGTAAAAATATGTCGTCTTAGATACCTAGTGCACACTAAGTTATTGCCCTCAGCAGACACAAATCATCGGCGTTCCAGTAAAAACAAACAACTATAGTTTTTCTTAATATATGAAAACAAACAAGGAAAGGAGAGGAGGCCTGTATCCCAGTGGGAATGTTTAGTGCCAGCGCCCTCTGGCGGCACGGCACGGCAAGGGATTTTTAAGCCACGAATCGAAATGAAACTTAATAGTGTCATAGTAATATTGAAATTTTAACGGCAATGATGCCGCGCTATCCACATGCCGCGACGTCCTTAGACATCATCATTTAAATTTGAATTGTATTGTCTTACATCGTCGCATAAAAATCCCTTGCCGTGCCGTGCCGTTAGTGGGCGCAGCCCCTTATAGGTTGTTTATGCTTAGAAGTTAGCCTGATAAAAGACCGGAAAAAATATCGTTGAAAAGATGTCATCTCTAATTTAATTCTCAAATATGCTTTCCATTTTCTTTTCTAGCCACATCCAGACAACCAACATCTTGTAACCCTATTGGTCGCGCCCTGCCAATATGGCTGCTTCATTAGCCAACCCGCCAAACGACCTCCTTGGGTCACCGGGGTCCAGAGGACAAGGAAACTACACTTATTGTATTTTTGCTCCACGTGATGGAATGGTCTGTCATTTTGTACCAAACGAGGAAATAAAGTGGCGTTGGACGAAAGTTTTGGACGAATTCGTTTTGCTTGATTAGGTGGTGTTGTGTTTAGGACTTGCGGGTAGATGTGACTGTGTTGGTGTGTCGCTTTTATTTTGATTAAGATGTTTTCTTTGGCTTCTACTAGCTTAAATGATAAATGAGAGTATTGTGCGGATCGTCTCTTCGATCAGAAGAAATCTTAAAAGGCAAGATAAATTATTTTAAGGTTTTCTAATGTTTTAAGATTAGATCGTGGTCACGGGAAACAGGCTTTATGTTTGTAAATCATTTCATCATCTTTTAAAATTATTTTGAAGTAGTATAGACGACTTCAGAACAGATCTTATAAACAAGTCATAAATAATAACTGTTATAAGTTTAAACTCTCAATAAATGTTGTTGTCGCTTAAATTTCCATAATTAGTTAATCATCTTTAACTGCAGCGCAATTGCTAACTATTATAAAGAATACGTGAATTATGTGTCTTCCCTTTAGTATACAGTGTATAAAAAGGCGTTATTGGACTTCTTGAGACGTGAATGAGAGAACGTTGTGGGCCTACAGTTTCTATTCTTTATTTTCATTCCTCTAAGTACCTGGTACTTATTGACAGGCCTGCACTGTCCGCCCATACCTAATATCACTGTAATTTGAAAACATTATAAAAGCCGATTATTTTTAAAAGAGTAACCGTGGAGTTTCTTGCCGGCTCTTCTCCATAGGAAGCGACAAATTGGAACCTTGCACCTAGCTTCTGACGTTTCATAAGTGCCCTTGCAGGTTTATGTGAAATAAAATATTTTGATTTTGATTTTGATTTCTTAATTTTACAGTTACTAAGCAGTTTACGTTATATTTAAAGTATGTTTATAGGCTAGATTGTGATGTGAATAAAGGATCACCAAAGGTGACACTTTATAAAAATAAAAATAAATATTTAATCGTCATAAGAATCCAAAGTCAAATTCCAGACAGCAACATACAAAATGAGAGCTTACTTTATAGCCTAAAATAAAGATGACTTCACACGTCGCGACAGCTGCACGCACGAACAAAAGACAAATAAATCGCGTCGCATATTAGCCGGGCGATTGATTTCACGCAAAGTGTGATACACGCTCCGTTTATTTATATCCTCCATCCTGCCTGCAGCAGGAAGCGGAAATGACGCGAGCGGTCGCATCCCCTCCGGATGTCGCCACCGAAGCGCCACTATGGATTAGTTTGTGATGCTGTCAATGCTGAATTATCTGTCAAAATTGGGATTGATTGGGGTCTATGGAAAAGCATGAAAGGACAAAAAAAGTTTGGTAAACCAAAAATCTGATAAGGTCTTTTGCGGGAATTCGGTGAGGGCGACTACTGTCTTGAACTAATTTCTAAAGGTATATTGTAGATATTAAAATCATTATCATCCACAGCCCGATTTCACCCCCACTGCTGCAGGCTTATCATGACGCTTTCTATTTCTACGAAGAATAGACAGTGCTTTTTCAATACAAAGTGACGTTTCGTTTCTCCATTTTTGACATCGCACCGTAGATATCTTTATACAATCTGTCATTTAGTCTTTCGTTTCTCACGACCCTTGTCTATGTCTGTATAAATGTAGACTATTTCAGAAGAATATATCTTCCCAAACTGTCAAAATCACACTGACAGCAAACTTTCTACTCGACGGCCACAAAGTATATAAACGATTATCTACAAAATCATGATTCGTTTAGAACGCATAAATGTGATAATTAATAGAAAAACATAGCTATCTTCGCCTATTGTACATTTATTTAATAGTCATGTCTATTCTTCCGTCAACAAATCAGTGCTCGTGCTAAGCCTGCAGGGCATAGAATTTTCTTTCTTTTCTCCAACAATGTCGTCCGCCATCTTGTCTTTCAGTTCTTGTACGCCACTCTGTCACGGCCTTACTCCAACCTGTCATCACTGACCGTCACTCTAGTTTAGTATGGCTGATAAAGTAATTCGTTATTAGCCAAATTCTGGGCTGACTGTATTTAGATTGCTATCAAAACGTTAATAAGAAGAAGTGCATTAAAATATTGGATAAGCAGTATATTGAAGGTTCAGGATGCTAAACTTTATTTGACGGAGTGGCCGTTTTGAACAAGATAGAAAAAAAATATTCGCTTTAATAATCATACAAACATTAATTCAAACTTAGCCCCACAGACAAGTACCTACAAGTTTAGTAATCTCGACAACTTAACTTATAGAATGCAAAATAACAATCAAAAGATATAATCCGAAGTTGACAAAACATTCTTCATCAAAGAAGAAAACAAAAAACAAGATGGCTACGACAGAGATGTAAAATTAAAATTAATTTATGCGCACAACAACGCTGGCAAAGAATGCCACAAACAAAAGACTGGGGAAGTTCTGTTATTTTAGTGTAAAGCTGTACCTCCATTGTGTGACAGGAGAGAAGCTATACAGGATAAGTTATTATCCAGTGCGCAAACTGTAACCATGAATTCAGCATATCATTCTAGACCTTCAAGCGCAGAATTTTGCGTCGGTTTTACAAAAACAAAAAAAAATCAACTGTTTCATAGAAAAGTGCATACGCGGTCAAAGTGTATGGAACAGCTGATTTTTTTTGTATTACCGACGAAAATTTTCTGCACTGGGGGTCTAGAATGATATGCTGAATTCATGGTTACAGTTTGCACATTGGATAAAAACTTACCCTGTATGTTTGTAAGCTTTTTGCCATCAACATTATTGTCCATACCTAGACTATCTGCAGTAACTATAACTACTTGATTCAGCAGATTTATCTTTTACTAGCTTTTGCCCGCGGCTCCACCTGCGTGGATGTTGGTTATCGCGTAAAAAAGTAGTATATGTCCTTCTCCATATGCCAGGCTATATCTCTGCCAAATTTCATGGTGATCGGTTCAGCGGTTTAAGCGTGAAAGCGTAACAGACGGACAGACAATCTGAGTTACTTTAGTATTTTTAATACATACATATTAGTAGGAATCATTCATGGTCTTCAGAGAGAACATATTTTTTACACGCTTTTTATTAGCTTCACCTGTGTTTTCATTTTTGTTTGTAACCGACTCCTTTGATTGACCCACTTCAAGCGATCTGATGTAATTTAAACTTTGTAGACCTATCGAGGACCGATGACAATTAAATAATTAAAAAAAAAAAGAAAAATGTCTGAAAAATCACGCTTTTGTAGATAGATTTTATTTTTTAGTTCTGCTGAACTAAAAAACAAAAAATAAATAATAGTTTAATACAAATAAAAAACACGCTTGGGGCACCCCAAGCGTGTCTTTGAGGTATTTTTATAATCAATTAATATCAAGCACTCCAAGCTTTTTAACAGAACTCAATTATTTTCTTCTTTTTATTTAGTTTGGTTTTTATAGCGTGTTTTTTAGTCTTTTTTTTACTATTATTTATTACTAGAATAATTTCACAGTTTCGCGTCTCTCGAAGTAAATTTCAACAAGAAAATATGAAAAACGAAGATATGATTTAGTAAACTATCGAGATAGCTGAAGTTTTGCCAGTCGGATTTGAAAAAATCTTTTTGCATTTTATAGCTTTATTCTTGAGGAACGTTATAAAGCTACATAACTACACACTGCAACCCATAAGGGCCGAAAAAATAAAAAAGTCAAAAATAACTGTTGCGGGCACGAGCTGCTATTTATACAAGCAAAGTATTCCCTTAAATCAAAGTGTTACCTATAGTTTATCTTTCGCTGGTCCACCAGCTTGATGAAGTATGAAATATTATCTGTTTAAAAGTTTATGTGGTGAAAATTTCGACATTTTGGAGCAAAGCCACGATATTTGCGGGATGCCAGACAAACGTTTGACAGGGGAAGAAAGAAGTCCTTTATTGTCTGCCTTCCTAGTAGGTAGGTAGGTACTTACTCCTGTTATGGAAAATAGGGCTGAAGATAGAATTTTCGATTAATTTGTAAGGTCTGCAAGAGTTAAATTTCTAGTTTTTTTCTTTTAGAAAATTACAGTCAATCTGTGATTGAAAAATGTATCTGGCCAAACTATTGACTGCATTTATGTTGGTGGATATTTAAATATATAATAAATTTAAGGCCTAGAGTGTATGTCTACTCACCCCTGGTGGAGCCAATTGTCAGCACAAGGATCGGGAGCCAGTCCTGAATAAAGCTAAAACGGTTCTAAATGAAATTAAATACACATTTCACAATAAGTTTTAATTTATTAACTGTCTGTAACGCGAGTAAACCCTCTGTAAGGTGGGTACACCCGATATTAGCTGCATGCTCCCGTGGTTGGGCGCGGGAAACTCGGCCTCCTGTCGCGAAGATGAATCCTTACTACTAAAATGTTCACAACATAAACAATGCTGTTGCTAAACATAACGATTTGAAATCAGAACCATATTCCTATGAAATAGGGGTGAAATTAAGTTGAATGTTGCTTTTTGCACAGTAATGTTAAAGTTGTAAAATTGAATATTTTGGTGTTTTTTAATATAGGTGGCAAACACAAAGTCCTGTTTATGGCAATTTGTTTTCGTAGCGTCGCCGCCGTCGCCATATTAATAAATTTATGGACAATTTTTCGGGTTAGCGCGAAATTAATGTTATATTTTAGATTTTTCATTAGCTTTTATTAATAGAGAATGAAATTTATTGAAGAAAATGTCGGGAAATTGGCATGAATGTATAATTTGAAAGTTATAAGATAGTAAAAACACACAGATTCATAAGAGTTATACTAAGTAGGTAGTGTTCTAGCGATGCAGTAAAACCTATTATCCTAAAACCTCCAGTAAAAAGAAAACTAAAAAAAACCACCTTCATTTCAACATTCCCCTATCTTGAAAATACTTCAAGCTACTCAATTTGGACGTTTGACCCCTGTCCTCTATCAGCTTACACACGATTTAATGTTGGCCGCACAAGTGTATCGAGATCGGACCGCCACTAATCTACCGTGTGTGACCGTCCTTAGAAATTCAATTGAAAATTTCCGGATTTCTCTGGAACGGGAAATTCCTTTAAGTGATGTTTTTCGGATGGTTTCCGTTAGATTACACACGGGGTTTACTTGACTCAGACTTGCTTGTGGAAAAAAGGGAGCTTTTACGATTTATTTGGATTTATGGGATACTTCGAAGTCGAAAATTATCCCACGGGGACTACCGGGATGAAAAGTATCCCTATTTGCTAAACCAGGTTATAAAATATCTGTGTGCCAAATTTCATCCAAATCTGTTAAGCCGTTTTTGCGTGATTGAGTAACAAACATCCAAACATCTTCACAAATTTTCACATTTATAATATTAGTAGTAATTGTTTTGCATATAAGGAGTTATATTGTCTCTTTACTAGAATCACTTTTCGAACAAAACCAAACCTCTTATTTCAGAAATTGGCAGAGTTATTTTAGATCTCCAAAAATATAAAAACCCTACCATTGACACGTCCAAACAAGATTAACAAGCAACTACACACAAGGAACAAGGAAAAAGAAAGACAAAGACGTTCCACGTTAACGGAATATTTAATACGAATTTAATCTTGAGCTAAGGTTCAGCATATGAAAATTATGGCCAAACATTATTTCAGTAACTTACAATTTTTACAAATTTTTTCTTATTTATTTATTTAACCATTTATGCACACACATATAAACAGACAAGAAGAAAGGAACAGAAAAATACCTACATAGGTAATGCTTATTTCTACAGAAACCTCTTCCAGCACACCTGCGATAGGAGAGAAGATAACAGAGATGTAGACAACGCGTGTAATAACAATATAAGGGAAAACATAACATTACAAATTAAATTCTAATTTGAATATACACACATAATATGAGAATATCATACATACAAACATACATTTTTCTTAACTTCTTCCCACTGACTTTAAAACTAGTCCTTGTGAGTCTTTCAAGACGGTACTTCCGCAATAAAACTATTAGAATGTATGTCACGGCGGTCCACGAGCTACATTTCACCGACAACGAGGGGAGGGAACATCGAGTGGATTTTAAAGTGTTTGCCACTGATAGGGGATCTTAGAAACGAGGTTTGAATCAAATGTTATGTGAATTGAAAGTCGGGAAGAGCGGGAAAATGTTGGTTTTTTCTATGGATTGTGTGATCTTTCCGTAGTAAAGGACGAGGGAACTAGTTCTAATCTTTATATGTACTTTTATAAGTAGTGTTGTGTAGTTTAAACTACTTAAACCCTTGAGAAATTTTGAGAAGCCTATTTATTTATCTTTGATTCTGACACATTACCCATGATTTTGTTAGCATTATTTAAACTATGTTAGTATAATTAACTAACAATCTTTATGCTACGCAATCATTTTCATTAAAATTGCAAAGTGAAAAACGATACATCCAGATCTACGAAAATTAAGCCCAATATTCATGCATTTGCTGATACAAGCGATTCATAAAACCAATACGACTAACGCATTGAATGTAAAAAATAAAAAGTTATTATTCACAGTACACCGGTCAGAGACACTAGGACACAGGAGAGGCAATTTTGAACTCGCAAAAAGGTCGAAAACAGCCCTCTCCAATTTTACAGAGAGCCCCTACAAAAGATCACTCACGTTAACTATGAATGAACCAAAACAACCCACCAGTACGAATGCGAAAAATTAAAAAGTAAAACATTCCCGAAACGGAAATAGGAATTGAATTTAAGTACATTTTAAACGAACCCCTGGCTTTGACTGGCCCAAATAATAGAATCCCGGTTCGAACGTGAATGCCTTTTTTGATCTTTTTAGTGTTGCATCCCCTTAACGGCGGAGGCATTTGCGCCGCGCGACTAAATGGATTATTTTCTTCGTGTGTTCTTTTTTCAAAAACAATTTCAACCTTTTTTGAGCGTTCCTTTATTCCAGCGGCCATTTTGTCTTGACCTAGCCCGTTTCTCTTCACGCAAGTTAAATGTTCAGTAAAGGAAATCCTGTTTGTTGGTTTAGGGTTCTTGTTACGATGGTAGGTTATCAAAAAGAGGAAACAAAACGTTGACAAGGACGGGGTGTGATTGGATTAAGGAGGGTTGACTTTATAGTCGCGACTCGGTGCAATTTGGAAATTGACTTTCGGAATCTGTTTATGTTGCGGTTCGATACTTTTTGTTTGTGGCATTTGGTGTCAATTTTTTACCTCTATCGAATTTGCATTGCTATTTGGCGGATTAGAATTGTGACGCTACGAGGTCTTTTATTTGGTTTTATTTGCATCTGGCAGCAATATTGTGGCCATGTTTACTTTTATGTTGTGTTTGTTGTTTCTGTTTATCGTCTTAGGAATGACTTCGCTTGAATATTAGAATAAAATGAATATTTTCTCGTCTATATCGGGTTATCGTAGTTTAAAAATAGTACTTCCTGCATGATAGGGAATCATAGTCATCAAAAGAGTTTTTTTCCTTTCTAATTCCAAATTCAAAATCTCTGAAAAACAAAACTCGTCACTTCCCAATCTCGCCAGTAGTAACGAGGCGTGAGGGAAAACATTAATTTCGTCTACAATCTTTACTTCAGCTCCCTCGCGGTGACAGGTCATTTGTCATAGACAATCGTGACGCGATGACGTTGCAAGATGGCAGCTGTAATTGTAATGCAGTGATAGAAGAGTGGTGAAGTATTATTGTTGGGGTTGATTTGGAACGGATGTTTGTGTTTCTATGGTGATAATACTAAGCTCAAGACTACGAAAATACCTTCAAACGTATGCTACAGTTACTTATTTTTTGAGCAAATAAATTATTCGAACACATGAAGCAATGAACTAGCAATTTCCTTCGAAAAGATTCTGATTCTGATTGATACTGTATCACGTTATTAGGGTGCAGGTCAGGCAGCTAAATTGCGTTGTTTTTTTTTCCTACATACATCCATAGGAAAATTAAAAAAAGAAACAGCGCTATAAGGTGAATCTAGTCGACATTTTCCCAAACAAACTTCGGGAGTGTATTATTCCACTGTTCGACAATATACATCAACACTCAAACATAATACGGTTTTGTCTCATTATTAATATTGTCTGTACGGAAACAGAATACTAAAAGAGCCAACAAAGATTCGTTTTACTTGTTAATTTAATCTAACTTTGGGCGTGTTTAAGTAATAAAAGAAGTGTAAAATCTCCAAAACCAAGTCAGTACCGTTAAAGCTCAAATTTCGAAAAGTTCAATAAACTATATTGGTAATTGATTTATGGAGTGGTTTTTTCATAAAACCAGATCTTCCGAAGGACTTTTCTTCATTTTGTACGCTCCTGTTTTACTATAAATTATCCTGGATCTGACTCAATAACGTTGTGTCTGTAGACTAGCGTCTAACTGCTCATCTCTGATACTACCTCTGTCGGACACGAAGCCTGGTGACGTAGCGTGCTTTTTAGCCAGGCCCACCAGTGAGTTCATGCCCGCGACTAGATTCCCCTTAAGAAAGAATGTTATGAAGTGTGCAGATGAACAACCTGACAATTATAGGTATAGGTATATTTTATGCTAGTCCAGGACAAGATTGAAAAAAAAAATGTTTCTAATAAATTTCTTCAGAATAAACCAGGAACTCACACTGGTCCTCCGGTACAAACACAACCGATACATTAAAAACTTTATTTCCATATATTCGGCGGGCAACATGGCAACACCGAGGCTACATTAGCACAACAAAGCGTACCGATCCGTCATACCATGACTACTGATATATTTTAATGGAGATGTACTTTTGATCAGATGGTGGACAGTTAAGGGTGAGGGATTTGATACGGTAAATAGTTTAATATAGAGTAAGATTTAACGCCATCTAAGTGTAAAATATCATATTAATAGGATATTGCACTGATTTTTGAAAAGTGTCTTAATTAGATTCTAGTGTGCTAATAAACACAACATTTTTATTTAATCGATTAGTGCCATAAAATGCATTTAAATTTTACTTTTTCAAATTTCTCACGTAAATTCACGAAAACTCTGGACGCAGTGGACGCCATATTGCTCTGTGGATATGACGTCAGTTTGCTATACATATAAACAAATGCGCTGATATTTAAAATATATATATATACAATTGTTTATATATATATCCGTGCCTCGGAAAGCACGTTAAGCCGTTGGTCCCGGCTGTCATTTGTAGATCTTTGGCAGTCGTTACGGGTCGTCAGAAGCCCGAAAGTCTGACAACCAGTCTTTCCAACGGGTATCGTATTACCCAGTAACTGGGTTGTGGAGGTCAGATAGGCAGTCGCTCCATGTAAAATACTGGTATTCAGCTGCATCTGGTTAGACTGGAAGCCGACCCCAACATAGTTGGGAAAAGGCTAGGCAGATGATGATATATATACAATTGTTTAAAATTAAAAAAATGAGTTATTTTTGTATTTGTCGTTGGTTTGCTGTTCCTGAATGCAAAATATTATTTGAATAAAAATTACTTTGGTTACGAAAATAACAAAAATACAAAGTTGCTCAGTTGACATGCCGTATGACGTAATAACATGGCGGCTACTTTTTTATGGTGTTCAAAAACAGATTTAAAAACTTAAATCTTTAAATTGTATTTTAACATTTATTTTGTTGTTTCATGAACTATAACTAAAATTTTCTGATTGCATTTTGCTTAAGCTATATCAATAATATATTTTTAGATTTTTCTCATGAAGAGTAAAATACCTTATTAGTATTATAAAAAAAATGTACTTCACACGGAGCGACTGTCTACCTGACTTCCACAACCCAGTTATTGAGTAATATGATATCCCTTGGTAAGACTGGTTATCGAGCTTTCGGGCTTCTGACGACCGGTAACGACTGTCAAAGAATGGACGAATGGTAGACGGGACCAACATCTTAACGTGCTTTTCGAGGCACGGAGGGGTCTTGGTATATAACGAATGTTGATGATAGTCACTCATCAACGGACCAACCGCTGCAAGTGTTAGCTTAGCCTGATCGATCGACCTCTGCGGCTGTTATTACTTAGCCACAAGCCCCTCAAGTATCTACACTCCAGTTATACGTAAATTAGAATGTATTGGCACTGTGCGGGTGCCTTGTATTTATTTTATTATCCATGCAAAGAATTTAAGCTTTCAGTATTTTGAAACTTTCTCGTATCAGAAAATAGAAGTACTAATATTTCCGGAAACCTATTCGTTCCATTCTCAACTAAATACCAATTCAGTCTCAAATATACCGACCTTAACCAGAGTTCAGTGAACGACGGACTCTATCAATCACTTACGGCAACCTATCAGGGCATATCCATTATGCAAGAGATAAGTTTGCACAATAACTTGTGGAAAACTTGCGGACCCTTGGAGAAAATATACTTATTATATGACGACATTACGTAACAATGTTGATTTTTCTGATAAATTGATAAGGAATGATGGAAGTTTTACGAAAACAGAAGATAACATAACTTATTCTGGAAGATGTGTCTCTAGAATTAATAATAATACAAAGTCCATTAAATTTAATAAAAAATTTAAAATAGATTTAAAAATCAAACATTAACAAAAAAAAAAAAAACTCTAAAAATCAAATAAAATAAAAACACAAGCACACATGTTATTCAAGTCAAATAAAATATAAAATACATACAAATCTCATTCAAAACTAAATAAAATGAAGTAGACCTACCTTACATCTTGCCTTTTTCTTGCATACATAAATGTTTGTCATATTAATTTACTCCGTTGTAAAATAAAACCTCATTCTTGATTATTAACAAAAATTAAGTGTGCTTTATAAAAGTTTTCTCATAGAACCGTAAACACTGTCTACTATAATTCTAGTTAGCTAGGAATCTAAAGATTTACGCTCAGCTACTTGGTGATGTCAAGGAATATGTAAATCCCATATTTCCACTTCTCACGTCAGAAAAGAAAGCTTCCCGTTACAAAATAAACTATTCAACACTTCCAACCAACCTAACCCAAAATAGTTCAACCATTTCCATTCACGACATGTCCTTCAAAGACCAATCTTAAGGCCAAGCTAACTGCCAAACGGCTCAAAACATCTGTTGTACACGACTTCCCAACCCTCTAACCCCATCCAAATGGCATTACCATAACCTTTATGGTAAGGAAAAAATAATGGGCACTTGGAACAAAATGCCACTTCTAAGGGTCAATGTGGATTCTGTAAGTCCCCTTCGCGTGTGATGAAAAGCGACAATCCAAATGACGGGTGACATATACGTGGGCTTTGTGGTTGGGATACAGAACCGGTGGAATGGATAGCATTTTGTGGTACGCTTTTGTTGGAAAGAGTGTTTTGTAATGGTTAGTGGATGGATAGATTTTCTGTTCTAGGTAAAATAGCTTTTCACAATTTTTTTTTTTTTTTTTTTTAAGAACATCCGCACGGGTCGATTGATCAGGTTAAGCTACGTTTGCCATGGTTGGTCCGTGGATGGGTGACCATCTTTATATCCCACAACCTCGGAAAACACGTTGAGCCGTTGGTCTCAGCTGTCATTCGTGGATCTTTGACAGTCGTTACGGGTCGTCAGAAGCCCGAAAATTTGACAACCAGTCTTACCAAGGGGTATTGTATTACACAGTAACTGGGTTATGGAGGTCAAATAGGCAGTCGCCCCATGTAAATACTGGCATTCAGCTGCATCCGGTTAATTGAATGCAGACCCTAACAAAGTTGTAAAAAAGTACACAATTAGAAAAAATTGCTTTTTACCTAATGGTTTTTTAAAATGTAGCACATTTCTTCAATTAGATTAAAAAAATGACACAGAAGTTAGTCGATCTTGCTGAGCGTGTGTAACACACAAGTAGAAGGGTCTCAAGACCCTCTCTGAAGGATCTCGGACACGTTCTGGCGTTTTGGGAATTCTCCGGGCGAAGCTAGTCCGGTTGGGGCAGATTGGGCACGGTGGGAAAAATCCTTGGTTCAACGCTTTACAAATATGTACGGCTTCTCAAGCATGTGTGTTGTGGTTTTGTGTAGGTTAAGTATTTTTATTTTTGTAATCCATTAAATCAAATCAAATCCAAGGTCATTTATTCAAACTAGGCTGAGAGTCAGCTCTTTTTGAAAGTCATAATTACATAAGACAGCCCCCAAAACGCTCGCCCTTCACCACTTCCTAGTGCTTTAGCTGGGAAGAAGAAGTGGCGCAACAAACTCCTCAGCAGCACAGCTGTCTGTTAAGTTAGAAGAACTTGATTCTATACAATAGTAGGTAATTAACATTACGAAACACAAAATACATAAAATTTTGCCATATGTCAGCTAGCACACGCCAATATACCAACAACACATTGAAAATTACACTGGAAAACAGCATGTCTGTTGCATGAGATTTTTTACATGAATCTGAATAATTTTTCCACGCTGATTTCAAAAATATATGCCTTTTTATGTAGCAGCTCCAGTTTTGGAGTTACGAAGTGACAGGGTTTATCATTGAAAATGCACATAGTTTAAGTTTAAAAAATATTAAATATATTTATTCTGAATAAAATTTCCTTTTTTTGGATTTTCTAGAGTGAGATGTATTATGAGTACTATTTTGAATGCTCCAACAATAATCAGCCATCATATGTTCATTCCAGTACCCCTGATACCTCTCCTCCATAGTGCGAATATCCTGGTGAAAGCGCTCTCCTTGTTCCTCGCTCAGGTCACCGAGATTTTCAGGAAAATAGTCTAGATGGCTGTGAAGGTAGTGAAGCTTAATACTCATGTTGCATCCAAGCCGCTGGAAGTGTATCAGCATCTGTTCAACGTGCTGAATGTAGCCGTCAGACTTCCTATTGCCCAAAAAATTTCTCACTACCCAAACAAACTTCTCCCATGCACATTTCTCAACAGCTGTCATATGGTTGATGAAATTTTTATCATCTATCAACTGACTGATTTGTGGGCCATCGAAAATACCACCTTTGATTTTCTCACTACTCAATTTTGGAAACACTTTTTCAAACTTCGTTTTGACGAATCAATGAACAACCGCCACTGATTTGGATTATACTCTTTTAATCCCATTGCAGTCATTAGGCCCGGAATATCACGACAACACACAAAATTAACTTTTTTAGTAAAGAAAGGAAGTAAATCCTTTTCCCTGTTACGGTAGTACGATATATTCGTTTCTCTGGTCAACAAATTTCTTTCTTTCAATCGGGAAGCTAAAATTTCTGATGCCGTTTTAGACAGTCCAAGGTTCCTGATCAAGTCATTTAGATCATCTTGATTTAGTGGTCGGGGACTACCGTCGCAATCAAAATCACTGTCGCTACCACTGCCGTCGTTTTCGGTTTGTCCGCTGCACTGGTCTGGATTTTCCGAAGATGTACATGGCTGCTGTGGTGTTGATGTGTCAATAATACTCAAGACTGGTCTTATGGCAGATTTTAAGTTTGGATATATCCACTTAGAGCAATTTTTGTGGTTTATTCCTATGATTTTCGTTACACAGAAATAACAGTCGTCGTGATGGTTGGATGGTTCACGCCAAATCATAGGAGCTTTGTACTTAAAAGTGGGTCTTTTTTTGTTTGCCCACAGTCGCAAAGATTCAACACAACTTTTGCAAACCAAACTTGGCATCCAAGGTTTAGCATTTGACGGCAACGGAAACCCAAAGTAGTCGAAGTATGCCTTTTTCACAAAGTCCGACACATTTAAACGAAACTTTTTGAACATATATTCTCCACAAATAACACAAAAACAATCAGGTTTATTTAAACACGTCCTTCTTCAGGAAGCCATAATGAAATTTATAAAGGAACTAGTTAAGTTACACCGCTATTGATAGAAACTACCAACTACTTATGTAAATTCAAGACGGTACCTGTATCTCACTAACTAGAGCTGCTACAAAAAATCTGAGGGTATATTTGAAATCAGCGCACCCAAATTAGTAAACAACAGTAGAAAAACTTCATGCAACAAAAAAAAAGTTTGATTTTGTTTTTCTGTGTTATAGGTACTCAAATAGAAATATATAATAATTAATAAAAATTAAAAAAAAAACGTAAACAGAACTTACAATTTAAATAAAAGCCTCCAGGCATAAAGGGCGTGCCCGCTTACATATGCAATTCTGAATTATGTATATAAAGCTATAACTTGAAGAACAAAAGTTTAGCTAGGACTTTTGGAATAAAATTTATAAGAAGTTAACACAAATAACAATAACAAAACCACGGTCAGCAAGACGACCAGTCACCACAAACAGCACCCGTTCACGAGCATAACGCAAAGAGCAGCCATAACGCCCCCTTGCCATAATGTTCGCGCAAAATTGTTTCAATAACATTCTTTACGGTTTTCATAAACATCTTTCAGGGCTACTTCATCCAGATACAGTCACCAAAAGAGATCAGTAACCAGGGTTGTCGGATACAGTTAAATTTTAGTTTAGTAAAAACCAATGGATTTTTTGAACAAAATCTTAATTAAGTACCTAAGTAATTAATAGAAAACAAACTTCATTTATAAAAAATAATAATTTAGTTTGGTTACTTATGTCTTTTGGTGTACAGCAGGCCTAGACAAAACACATTTCTGTTAGCGTTCACGCCAGACGCTACGCCAAAATGTACGGGAATGACATTACCTGCGGAATGATTACGACGCACAGTGGAACGAATGTATGGGAGCGGTTGGACGTAGACATGTCCGAAAAAAAAGAGTAAAATTATGCCAAACTAATGATGCCATCTTATTCGATTACTTAATGCCTTCATAACTTGTGGTGATGAATTTCTTCATAACTCCCATATTTCGGGAGTAATTTGAGAAAATGTGAAATTTTACTATGAAAATGAGTGTATCGAGCTCTCTCCCTCCTGATTCCGGGCTTGTTTCAAGTAGCGGTCTCTAATATCATAATGCTAATACTAAGAGCTATATTTAATACTAAGACACATAGTGCGCCAAATGTGCACTTTCTGGGATAAAGAGTGATGTTTATTTTATAACACAATTTTTTTATTTTTTGTTTATTTTGTTGATTAAAACCGTTTTTCTAAAGGTTTACCTTATTACAATAACATTTCTGAGCAGCCAATTAGAGAAGATATAAGCTAATTAGGATATATAATTAGGGACTTAAGGTTTACATATAAAACTGATGCACTAATGATTACTGATAAGAACATTGCTATTATTTAATTACTAAATGGCTCTTAATACACTAATTTAGCATGCATCATTTACTAATTATCACAATAACTAATTACCTTGCAATATTTAACAAAGGATACCTGGGATACCTGGATTTTATATAAATAGGTCACTATTAGTAACTTTAAAATCAGTGTTGATTTACACCTCGTTGTATCCAAGCTAATCTCGCAATGTATTTTCCAAATTTTAATACAAATCTTGATATTCACGTTGCTTTATGCGCACGCGCACATAAAGATTTACGCGACTTTAACTATTTGTTCAGTGTTTTAAAAGATAACAGTTGTGTTCAGTTATGTGAAAGTGCTGAAACAAGTTTAAAAGACTGGTGTCGTCGATTTTGCTACCGCATTTATGCAAAATGGACACAGTCTGGAAGAAGCACAGATAAGTTTCGGAAGAAACATGAGATTTGGCTACAGGCTGCAATTCAATGGCCGGAATTACAGAATGAAAATATGGAACCTTCTACAGAAAATATAAGTGACGTCATCGAGCCCATAATTTCTCCTGCTAAATCTGATGCTTCAACTTGTACACATCCTAGTCCTCGTAAATCTTTTGAGGACCTTAGTAACCGGCAAAAAAGAAGACGCACTGAAGATAGTCTTTCATGCAGCAGTAGCAGCGCTGAAATTATGTTTTCGGCCGAAAGGGCGCTTCAAAAGGCAGGACAAAGCGATACAGCTTATGTTATGAAATACTTGACGGAGAATCCAGAAGAGGCCTCAAAAATCAAAGCCTTCATTGAAGGTAAATCAATTCAGGTACGGGAAATATCCCCTTTGAAGGCATTGGCTCTTTATGTATCGATGAACTTATCGAAATGGCGCTATAACACTCTTCGGGATTTCAACACTCAAGAAGGAGCTCTTCAATACCCGAGTTACTACATGTTGGTTAAAGAAAAAATTAAGTGCTATCCGGCCAAAGAAGATCTCACAGTTACAGAGAGCTCTGCAAAAATCAAATTACAAGCCTTGATGGATTTAACCTCAAGAAGACTTATTAGGTCGTTAGAAACCCCTGTTGATCCCAATCAACAGCTCGTATTGACCAGCAAATGGGGTTTTGACGGATCATCTAGCCAAAGCATTTATCATCAAAGGACGAGTGAAGATGAGCAAATCGATCTTGCTAGTAATTTTATGATTAGTCTTGTACCACTGCGGCTCGTCTCAAAAGGTGTAACAATTTGGGAAAACGAGCGACCATCTTCCACTTCATTTTGCCGGCCAATATTGTTTAAGTTTATAAAGGAAACCAAAGAAAATGTGCAGAGAGAGATGGCTGAAATCGAAGCAGAGATTGAAGCCTTAACTCCATCCACCATCACTGATGGAATTAGTGTCAAACACCAACTGCTGTTGACAATGATTGATGGTAAAATTCATTCCATTATATCCAATACAGCAGCTTCAGTGTGTGACATATGCAAGGCTTGTCCTAAAGAAATGAATAATTTAGAGTTAATCAAAGATAAACACGCAAACGAGGACATGTATAAATATAGCTTAAGCACCCTTCACGCTTGGATTCGCTCAATGGAATGCTTATTACACATTTCCTACAAATTAGACATAAAATCATGGCAAGTAAGGGGTGATATAGCAAAAAGGCAAGTTGATGACAGGAAGAAAAGAGTTCAAGAGGCTGTAAGAAGAGAAACGGGCTTACTTCTCGATGTTGTGAAACAAGGCAGTGGATCCACCAACAATGGCAACTCGGCAAGGAGATTTTTTGAAAACTACACTAAATCTGCTGAACTGACCGGAATAGATGCTATGCTTTTAAGAAAAATCTGTGTGATCTTGCAGTGTATTTCATCAGGAGAGAAGATCAACGTAACTAAATTCCGAGAGTTCTGCTTTGATACTGCTAAGCTTTACGTGGAGTTATACCCATGGTATTATATGCCTTCTTCACTTCATAAAATTTTAATGCATGGGCCAGACATAGTTCAGAACATGTCAATTGTGCCCATTGGTTTTCTATCCGAAGAGGCATCTGAGGCTAGAAATAAAGATTTTAGAAAATATAGAGAGGGGCATTCTCGAAAGCATAGCAGTATCTCATGCAATGAAGATATTATGCACAATCTTTTACTGTCTTCTGATCCACTTGTTACAAGTATCCGTCCAAAAGGAAATAAGTTTGTAAAAAAATCTTCTTTTAAGGAATTTTATGAGCTTACGGATTCTGAGAAAAGTGATATCGAATTTGTTAACATAAATGATTTAGCGGACATCGATTCTGAATTTGAATTAATTGATGATGATGATGATGACGAAGATAATTAAATGATGTTATTGTTTTAAAATGTGTAACTTAGTAAATTAGAGCTTACATCTTAATTATTTATTGTACTTTTAATGAAACTAGGTAATTTATTATCAACTTACTTAAAAGTCATACTCTCATCAGTTCTTGTGAATATTTTTGTTAATATATATTTCTGTATATATATATAATATATTTATAGACCTCTTAATAAGTCTGTCTGCGGTTTAAAGTAAATACAAATGGGGAAAAAACGTTTTTTTTTTTAAATTTTCATTTCCTTTTATCCCAGAAAGTGCACATTTGGCGCACTATGTGTCTTAGTATTAAATATAGCTCTTAGTAATAGCATTACGATATTAGAGACCGCTACTTGAAACAAGCCCGGAATCAGGAGGGAGAGAGCTCGATACACTCATTTTCATAGTAAAATTTCACATTTTCTCAAATTACTCCCGAAATATGGGAGTTATGAAGAAATTCATCACCACAATTTATGAAGGCATTAAGTAATCGAATAAGATGGCATCATTAGTTTGTCATAATTTTACTCTTATTTTTCGGACATGTCTACGTCCAACCGCTCCCATACATTCGTTCCACTGTGCGACGTGTCCTTTCCGCAGAAAATGTCATTCCCATACATTTTGGCGTAGCGTTTGGCGTGAACGCTAACAGAAATGTGTTTTGTCTCAGGGCCCTGTACTGTACTTTTAGTGTGATACGCAATTAGAGATTCTGATGGTAAGCGATGATGTAAATCATGTTTTCATAAAAAAAACAGCGTACAAAGAGGCATACAAATATAATTATTTCAAATTTTCAGAAATAAGTGAATTTACAAAATACGAAAACACGAAACCTGAACGAATCGAACCTAATCATTGCACGGAGAATTTCTTCACATCCGATTACTTTCAAGTTCTCTACTTACCGATCACATTAAGTTCCGCCTAACAATACCTTAGGTAGGTATCATCTGATTATTAACAAAAGTGCGTATCGCACATCCACCTGTGCATTAGCATACGAGATTAGTGCTCAAAACATCTAATTTCTTAATTATAGAGCAGAATCAAAGCTGAGATTTTCGAGAAAACCTGTTATTATTCTAATACAGAAGATTTTGGCGGGTTTTCTGTGTATTGCCATTAATGCATGATCTCTACGCATCGCGTTTTTACCGGATGTCCTATTAAAATAATCGTCGAATTTCAATAAACAACCATTTGTTGGTTGCTCGCGTTGTTTTGTGGGATAGGGTGAATATGGTTGATACTTGCTACTTAAGGGCAAACAATGTGGGTACGCCACGATGGCGGCGGTAAGTTTCCTCTTTGAGGAGTGGCTTGAGAGGCGGCATGGCGTCCTCACCTTCCGCCTGACGCAGGTCCTCACCGGACACGGTTGTTTCGGGAGGTAGGCAAGAGGAAAGGCCCGGGTGTTTCCACTGCGAAGATCGCCCTGAGGACACGGTGGAGCATACGGTGGAGGTCTGCCCGGCTTGGACGGAGCAACGCCGTATCCTCGGAGGCGATCGGCAGCGGCGATATCTCGCGTCCGGCCCTGGTCCAGGCCATGGTACGGAGCGAGAGTGCATGGGTAGCCGTCATTTCCTTCTGCGAAGTAGTAATATTCGCGAAGAGGGAGGCGGCGCACGTGAGGGAGAGGCAGTACATGCGCCCTCACGGCCTTAGTCGTCGCAGGAGACGCCCTGGGCGTCGGGAATCCCAGGCTGATACCCGGCCACCGTAGGCGCGGGCTTGCGGACGACGAGTAATGGGTAACTCGCTGTCCGATAAGGACCAAGCCCGGTTCAACGGCGCGTTGTATTCCACGCGTGCCTCAAAGAGATGTCAGCACCAACTGATGGGGCCCGCAAGGGTCGATGCCTGCCAGGGGTGCGGGTTGTTCGAAAGAGATACCGCGGCTTCTGGCACACAGGCAACTGAGGGAACACGGGTGGGTTTTAGTTAGTAAAAGTCTGACACGCCCTCCTGCTCCACCCAGAGCGGGAGAAGTTATTTGATGATTTCCCACCCAAAAAAAGGGGAAATGATGTAAAAAAAAAATTTGAATTCTTCATACTCAAAAGAGTCATGCCACTTATAATGTTTATAACGTTACTGCGACATTTTTTTATTATTGTTCTTATCAGATGCGGGATATGCGTATACCGCATATCCCGAAAAATTAAAATTTTCTAAACGTTTTTTGCAATTATCCGGTCAGTGTCAAGTTGTACCTATGTTGATTAAAATATAATTCACGACCATAACAGATAGAATAATTTATAGTTAAAAAACCATCAAAACAACCCTTTAAAGTAATTTAATCCTGTTGGAGGACTTTTTGATGAAATGGTAATTCCCTCTTAACTTGGTGTGTTGTGTACAGAAATTATACAATTGCACCTATTAAAGGTAAGATCCTTCTTTTCCGTGTCGTGCCGGACGCAAAAGAAAAGCACCATCCCATTTCTTCTCGTGGGTGTCATAGAAGGCGACTAAGAGACGTACTAGAGAAAAGGCAGCAGCGTTCTCTATGCATTTGACCACCATACTGCGATCGCCAACCCGCCTGCCAAGCGTGGCGTTTATGGTAAATCCCCCCTTTTGGGGGAGGCTTATGTCCAGCAGTGAACGTCTTTCGGCTGATATGATGACTTCCGAACCTAAGCATTTAATTTAAAAAAATCTTTATATTCTATCATTTTCAAGTACCTAAGTAACAGCCACCTTCTACTAGATACTACTACAATACACATTATAAACAGAAAAACCTACCTAGATCCCAAAAGTGAATTTCCCTGTCTCAATATTTCACTGAATAAGTATCAAAACCTCTCACTCTCTGCGGTTGCGACCAAATTAAATGATTGCCGGCTACCTGTTTTACGCCCAAGGATATGTTTTATTTTGTCTGCCCGGGGATGCGCATCGCATGCTAAACCGCACTAAGCATCCGGAGCATCCTAAAATGTACTGAACATTATATTTAAGAGTTATTAGCTATCATCTCTTCGTTCGCCAGTGAATGGGAATAAGTGAAAGTATTGATTTATTATTGAAGATGTTTTTCCTTAGCGCGGTGCTTGGGGCTTAAGATTTGGTTTTAAAGATAAGTGTGCTTGTCATTATTTCTGGAAGTAAGATTTAGGTAAGTGTTTTAAATAGAATTGTGTGATAAAATTTGATGACTATGGGACTCATGGTATCGTATTTCTACGCATCCGTATAATCATTTCAGCCGAAAAAAACTCCACTGCTCGACATAGGTTTCCCCAAACCAACGCCACTTCGACCGGTTTTGTCAACGCCTAATGAACTCATAATAGAGTACAGTTTAATCTAAGTAATTTTCCAGGTGGATTTGTGTTTTCTTTTTCTGTAGGTACTTACCTACACTATATAAGATTCTCAATATCGAAACAGAACCACAAAATAATAATCCCAAAAAAGAAACCACTGGATTAGAAAAACGGCGGAAGAAGATTTTAATTACGAGTCTCCAGAATTATGCCTTCAGCTAATTTACAAAACACTACAATCCTTTTACCACAAGTGCCGTAACGAAACCCTTTTTTTCTTTTTTATTACAAGTCAGTTCAAAGCTCTCCACTTCCCCACATCTAAAGGAATCGACTAAAACCACAAACTCTATTTAGTTAATTGAAAAAATACTAAAGCGTTGCCATCGAACGTGTATTTTATCTCACCCCTTTCTGAGGAGGTCAGGGCCTCCCCAGGGACCTCCGGATTGGTATTCTTTATTAGGGAACTCGAGCCCCCATGCCTGTTTGGCACTCGCCTGGAGTAATTGGCGAAATATTACCAAATATTTGTTACTGAACAGGTACCGTTTGGATGTGAATTAGGGACTGTCTTCCGTTTTTTTATGGCCGATTAGGTCGTTTTCCTTGTGATGCATGGCAGTATTTACATAACTTATGCAGTTTTGAGGACAAATCTAAGTAAATCCAATGTATTCTATTATTATATAGACATAGGTAACCTCTTGAATCTCAAACTGGATTATCTTTAATTCTAGACTCCCACACCACAACTTAATAACAACAGAGTTTGAGTGCCTGAATCATTATTCAGGTACTCAAAATCTGTAGCTACTTATTAAACTTGTTTAGATTTTGTAAATGTGAGTACCATGCATCCGTTTATTGTGTTGTTATGATGTACGTTGACTTGAAAAAGCATGGCAGTTGAGAGTATGTCATGCTCACATAAATGTCTCACTGATGGTGGCGCGTGTGTTGGATCATTCGGTTCCCTACAAAATGGTTGAGCTGGATGGTGCTGATCCACGCGTCAAGTTCGTGAACGGCTGTCGGTTGAGACTGGTCATCTCCTAGCTTCCAGGGCTTATTTTTATCTTGTATTTAGAATTGTGTATAATTACATTTTTTACATTGTTCTCACATACAGAAGCAACAAGAATAATGTTCCCAAGATTTTGTAATATTTCAACTTGATTTTAAAAGAGTGTCCGTGGAGTTTCTTGCCCGTTCTTCTCCACAGAGATCTACATTTTGGAATGGGCAACTAGCTTCAACTTTCCAACTGATCGACTTTTTGACAATTCAAAAGTGCCTGTAAATGGTTTAATTGAAATAAATGCTTTGAGTTTGAGTTCGAAACTTACAAAAAAAAAAATGACAACAAAACTTGTTTGGGAGTTCGCCATAACATAAATAATATATGATTCAGTACTTAGTTACATTTTAAATACAAAATTAGTCATTTGTACTAAAGACTATAATTTTTGTTCATATAATGTACTTTTATTTCAAGAGATAGCTAAAATACATATTTTCTCTTTTTATTTTATTTCCTAACGTTGAAACACCGCAAAAAACACTGACATAAAATAAAAAAAACATTCTAAAAAAATTTCACCTGTTCCATATGTAATTTGAAAAAGGCGCGTAAAAAGTAATGGCGAGCACAGTGAAGCTACCGAGTTGTACTGGTAGGTACAGTCGTACTCATAAAAACAGCGACAAGCCCCATCAAGTCCCGAGGCTAGGCGTCTCGACTTCGCTTTTCAAATATTAAAATTTAATCGCCCGGTTGTCGCGAGTCAAATTAGCCTCTCTTGAGGCAGGGCCACAGAGTAGGCGGAAATCTGTGTTTGTTGAGAATGGACATTTAGGTAGAATGGGTGATGTTTAACTTGAATGCCTTTTTGCTGTTTGGCTTAGCAAAGGTTGTTCCCATAATTAAGAGAGTGTGAGCGGTGACTGATTTTTGTTCGCACAAACTAAACTAGGTTTAAGTTTTGTCATCTTTCTCGCAAATAAAATAGAAAGGGATGGAAGGTGATGAGAGATGTCAAGTTAGAGCACTCTCAGTACAACTTAAGATGAATCCTCAGCAGTGCCTAAAAAACTTTAGACGTTTCTTATAAACTGCTAAACGTATATATCCCACTGACTGTTTCTTGTCGTACCTGAAAAATAAAGTAATTTGAGTTTTTTTTTTGATTATTGAATTTAAAATGATGTGATTTTTTTATTTTATGTAGTAAAGTCAGTACCTAAGTCAGCAATTATCGAGCATTACCGTTAGTGGGTTGTACTTTATAAACACACTGCGCGACGCAAAAAAGGGATATGTGTTCATCAGCCTATGTATGTATGTTCCTTTGTGGCACTCTAAAGGCCAAACGCGTGAGCCGATTTTATTGATTCTTACATCAATCGATTTGTCAGTGCCACTAAACACATAGCAGTAACAAAAATTGAATAACGTCATCGTCGAATTCAACAGGTCTCTGAAAGTCATCTTGTTGGATTTTACAATAGAGGCCTTTATTGCTTCTGACTGCATGAGATTGATTGTTGATTTATGTTTAATTAATAGTTAACCTCTTGAAATACAATTTTCTTGTTTATATCTTTTCAAAGTTCACTTTTTACGCAGTCTGGATTTTTGTTTTATTTTATAACATAAAAGAAAATCTGGATAATGTCGCCTCTGCGCATTGTCTCCAACTACTCTATGCCTCAATCGGGCACAGTGATACGGACAACAATGTAATTGCCGAAGAGACGAAGAAAACAGTTATTAATATCATTCGCGAACAAAACGCTGGCTCTGAATGATTTAGAAGACATTCTCCTGTCGTGTATTAGCTATTCTAAGTTAATATTCTCTTTGATCCCCCTCGGTGTCGTTGGATTTTATTCTGCGAAGTGACAGCCTCTTTTATCTATGTTTTGAATGAATTAACGCCTGTTCTTTGTTTAGGGAATTTGTGTAGGCTTCCTTACTTGTTGACTTGTCTACTTAATATTAAGACATGGGTATTTCGTTTTGTTTCGTTAAGTTTCTTCGAGGGTAATTGTGTGATTGGTACTGCGGTTTTAGAGATTTTGGTCCTTGTTTGAAACAATATTTGTAATATGACATATGTGGCTTCCAGCCGGAGGGTACTAGATCCATCATCATCATAATGAGCCTATAATATTCCCACTGCTGGGACACAGGCGTCGTCTCTGTGAGAGGGAGTGGGCCATTATCCACCACGCGGGCTCAGTGCGGGTTAGTAGATGTCTTCAAATTTTTGGTTCTAGGACATGCCGGTTTCCTCACGATCTTTTTTTTCACCGTTTTGAGAGCAGTGGTGATGAAATAATTTACACAAAGTAAAGCTTATGTGTTCGAACCTACGACCAACAACACGTAAATCACCGTTACCTAGGTCCTGCCAGAGGTGCGGGTTGTTCGAAAGAGATACCGCGGCCCCTGGCATACAGGCAACTGAGGGAACACGGGATGGTTTTAGTCAGTAAAAGTCTGACACGCCCTTCTGCTCCACCCAGAGCGGGAGAAGTTTCCCACCCAAAAAAAAAAACCGTTACCTAGGCCATCACTGCTCTCATCGACTACTTCCACATTTACCCAGTTATGTAAAAAGCGTGTGAATTTTGTGTATGTAAATGTCTGAATGGCTTTTATACCTACACCTTTTGCCGACGCTAAATGTCTTGTTCCCCGAACCACGTCGTCACCTACTACGAATCTTAAATACTTCTTTTGCTTCATTTACGTTCATACGTCTATGACCCTAGTGTGAGTTTCATTTAACCATTTCGATCAAACGCATCGAGCGCGTTTGGCTCTCCGATTGGCCCTGGATTGGTGACGGACCAATCGGTGCGCCGAACGCGCTCGATGCGTTTGATCGAGATGGTTAAATGAAACTCACACTAAAGCCACTGATCGCCATCCCGTCCTGTTACTTAATTTTGCTTAGCGTTCTTATTCATGCGCAGTGGTGGCCAAGTGGTAACGGCCGCGATTTACGAGTAGGTTCGAACCTAAATTGGCGCTTTACTTTGTATAAATTATTTCATCACCACTGATCTCAAAACGGTGAAAGAAAACATCGTGAGGAAACGGGCATGTCCTAGAACTAAAAATTTTAAAACATGTCCAACCAGCACAGGGCCCGCGTGGTTGGATTACGGCGCTCTCACAGAGAGGAGGCCTGTGTCCCTACAGTGGAAACATTATAGGCTGATTATGCTATTGCTTATTTTTAACCCCCGACGCAAAAACGACGGGGTGCTATAAGCTTGACGTGCCTGTGTGTGTGTGTGGATGTCTGTCTGTGGCATCGTAGCTCCCGAACGGATGAACCGATTTTGATTTTGTGTTCTTTGTTTTTAAAGGTGAATTAGTTGGGAGTGTTCTTAGATATATTTCATCGAAATCGGTTCAGCCGTTTGAAGATTATCAGTTCTTTTCTGGTTGATGAAGGGATTTTAGCACCTTCCACGGGTCTGATCAAGTCGAAATTTGGTATTCTATTACTTCAATTATATTAGATGAACAGAGTAACCTTGAACTGATGCTGGAGCATTACCTGGAATTTCCAGGATACCCAAGTTACTCACCAACAAACAGCAAAGTATCATGTTTGGGCTCATTGAAAAGGTCTCAATGAATATCATAGTTAAATGGTCATAGATAAATGGTGATCAGGACGAGGAATGAGGATAATTTAGTAACAAACTTCACTGTGGGAAACATACGCTATGCTGCGCAGATTTAGGAAATAAAAGTTAAATAAAAAATTTAAAAACCCCCGACCCAAACAAAAAGTCTAAAAAGTAACAAAAATAATATGTATTGGCCTTTTAATTTGTAGGTAATATTTTAAACAAGGCATTGTCAAGTCGGGGGACGGTCAATGAAAACGCCAAACAGAGGAGGCTTAGCATTTTCACTAGCCGCCCCCCGAATTGACAATGCCTTGATCAAAATATTATCTACAACTTAAAAGACGAATAAATAATGTTTTTGTTACTTTTTAGAGTTTTTGTTTGTTATTGACTTTTTTCTCTTTGCTCGACTCCTTAGGGCCTTAGCTTGATGTTAAATAGCCTAAAGCCTTTCACAAAATTGGTTATCAATTCAAAGATAATCAGGCGCGATCGAGGTCAAAAGCAGGCCCATTTTGTAATAAAAAAAGAGGTTAGCGCGAAAATACCAACTCTTCTTAGTAATTTGTATACAATTTATATAAATATTTCTCTTGAGTTTTAAGAAGAATACTTGTACTATAACAACCTTTATTAATGCATTAGTCAGATAATAGTTTCCTCATTAAAATTGAAACATATTTCGCAGTAGCTTCAAGATTCGTTCATAACACCTAGTTATATATTTAAGGCGATTATAGTTTCCAAGAAACTATTGCCAGCTTGCAGGTTACAAGAAATTTCTTCGAATTTCTCTCTGTATAAAAGGTACTGAATTTTTTTATGTACATATACCTAAGTATTGTTCCGTATTATCTGTTCCGCGTGGTGCCGGACGTAAAATAATAGCACCATCCCATTTCTTCCCGTGGGTGTCGTAGAAGGCGACTAAGGGACTTATTAGAGAATGGGCAGCAGCGTTCTCTATGCATTTGACCACCATACTGCGATCGCCAACCCGCCTGCCAAGCGTGGCGATTATGGAAAATCCCCGCTTTTTGGGGGAGGCTTATGTCCAGCAGTGGTGGTTACGTCTTTCGGCTGATATGATGATGATGATGATGATACCTAAGTTTTGCTCACATGTACTCACACACATACTTACACCCACTCATACACACATTTTATTGAATTTAAGTTAATGTTAATTTATTCAGTTTTAGCAGAAAATATTATACGTTTTGCTTTTAACCTTTAAACCCCGGCTAATGAGACACAATTAATTTTCTATTGTAATGGAACCAATAGGTTCCGGGCCGGACTTAACTGGTATATATAACACGTCTTGCTATGGAAGAGCGGACTCTCCTAATACAGGCACTATTTGCCTAAGAGGAGGATCCAAACACATAAAATACTACTAAATATACTTGTGTTGCCAATAAACTATTATTTATTTATTGCTGACTGTTCAAGTATCGATTAAAGTCAAAGTCAGATTTTCATTTTGTGAATAGGTGAATATTTTTCCTACTTTTACAATATACTTTGCTATCAGGCTTTAGCATTTTCCAGCTACCTAACTGTTAGAGATGAAAGGAAGTTTTTGATTTACTTTTTCGTTACTTGTAATATGTACGCCGCTCTCTATTTGCGTAATACGCTATCAAACACAATCTGAATTATTTTGAACGATATTGTTAATCCATTCCTTTGTGGCGCCATCTACAATGCCACATGCGAACTACGCATCAAAGACTTGACGTCACACAAATCCTACATCGCGCAATCAGAGTTTACCGCGCGACTGGTATGTATACAACATCGCGACATCAACCGTCGGGCCACAACACCCATCTGGTCGTAGGATCCTCCTTTTCCATAGAGTATGAGTGAACTTTACACTGGTATGGAAGTATGAGGAGCATCCTCATACTTCTATACCTTCATATGTTCGAAAAATGGAATCTGTTCAACGACGTAATTAACGCAATGACTAATAATAATAATCCTTATTCACGAATAAGAGAAAACAATACAGAGTAACGTAATAATAAACACAAAATAGACAAAAATCGCTTCAAATTATTTCCACAATAAAATTTGGACAACAGTTGGAGAATGTGAGATGGTATTGTAAAGATAGCTTGGTTGTCTTCGGACTGATTCGTCCTATCCTCTCGTACTAGTATTAAACCTTATCATGAGCGGATAGTCTCCCTCAACTTTAGAAAAACAGATTCCCACAAGGATCCAGTAACAAGTCACATAGTTAAGCAGATTGACTATGTACATACTGTATAGGTAGTAAATCATAGTACAGTTATATTAATTAAGTTACATGATTGGAAATGTGTAAAATGACTGTTGTTGAATTGTCAAAATGAAAGGCATTCCTCCTGTTAGTGTGTTAAGGAATTACGCCAGGTCTAAGTCGAATCCCTTCAGGTTGCAGGCTATTTGCTAAATCAGCCTATAGGTACACCGTGACATTTTAATCGTCTTACAACGGCAGCCCACTTCATGTATCCAATGACTACTAATCATTTTGGCGGTGGTTGGCGTAGTGGTTAAGCGATTGACTGCTGCGCTGCGTGTCGCGGGTTCGATTCCCGCACGGAACAAATATTTGTATGACCTACAAGTAGTTGTTCCGGGTCTGGCTGTTTGTGTATGTGAGTTTAAATGTTTGTAAACGCACCCACAATACAGGAGAAATTCCTAGGGTGGGGCAACATAAAAAAAAAAATTAAAAAAATTATACATATTTTGAAAAGTTGGCATAATAAAAAAAAATATATCATTCACTAAGACGCATGAAGTAGTTTGAAACACCCTGTTATGGAGATGGAATTAATGATGGAATGTAATGGTAGGTAGACAGATATCTTGTACCGTTTGATACGTAAACATTATTAACAGGGAGGGTGTTTCATAATTCTAAAGCATTATTTATTTTTCTTTGTACCTATTGTCTTAAATATTGGGAGCAATGTTTTAATCGCGCCTAGAGGTATTTTATGACGGATACATTGAGTGGAGCATCTTTGTAAGACGACTAAAATGTCACGGTGTATACTTCGCTTATATTTTATTTTATTCTATTTGGGAAACTTACAGTTAACATAAACAGTGTTATTATACAGTATGAAACTGAAGGCCATTTACAAGCTTCCACTGATAAACACTTAACTTGAAAACAACAAACCTATGGTATACCTATGCATAGTCATTTTGAAAAACTATGACAATGTAATGTTGTGCTTTTACAATGCTATAATCATCATGATTGGCAGGAGAATTGGTACCTTGCTAATATATAAATGACGTTTTTTTCTTAATACACAAGATGTTCTACCATACCTTTGTTGTTTTCACGAACTCATAATTAGGTACTCAGTTATTAATTACCGCCCGTGCAGGCACATTAATTAGTGGTCTCCTTGACAATTTTTTTTTAACTAGCACAGGACAAATATTTAGTACTGTATTGTATTTCATAGTTCTTGCTTTATCAATAACAGTAGATTTGGTATGACGATTTCTATTTCTACTCTACCGTAGAATAGAAATCGCTTGTCTACATTTGTCTGTACGAAACTGTCATTTGTCAACTCTTCCGTCGACAGTACGCTTCTCTACAGTTCTCGTGCTGGTGGAAAAATAATCTGTAACACTACTTTTGGAACAATAAATAAATTATTATTGAAAAAAAAAATATAATTTCATCACTACTGTTCTGAAAACGGTGAGGAAAACATCCTGAGGAAACTGTCTTACAATAAAAAATCCGAAGATATCTACCAACCCGCACTGGCCCCGCGTGGTGGGCCTCACGAGGAGGCCTGTGCCCAAGCAGTGGCAATATTATAGGCTGATGATGCTAACCCACCATTTCTCTCGCTCAACGCTACCGCTCATCGCTACCGCTCATCGCTACCCGCTCCGCTCGCCACCATGTCACAATGCCATCGATGTGACCCGGCCATGTCGCCGGTCGCCGTCCGTGGATCGATACAGCCTCCTGCACTTGAGCTTTTTGCTACCCCGTCCGTCCCCCGCACCCGCCCGCCCTAACCCCCCGCCCGGTCTTGGGCGGTGATATTATGTTGCTATTTTTATGTTTATTTTACTTTTATTTAGGTTGAGAGTCTGATTATGGAAGGTTGTCGTGTTGAAAGCTTTTAATCAAGAAGTGTGCTAGTATGGAAGGATCGTAGGCCGCGTTCTGTAGTTTTTGCCTAAACCCCTGGGAAGAACTTAGACCCCATACACATTCATAAACACACCAGTTTATGAATGTGTATGGGATCTAAGTTCATTTTATTTTAATCGAGGAGTGTTCGTAGTTTTGATAGTTTGAAGTGTGAATGAACGGATGAAGATAGTGTTTCAATTATACTGGTTAGTTATTTCAGTTCGGATTAGTTTAGTTGGTCTTTAGTTTCGAGGAAGTGTGCTGGATAGTTGTACAGGCAATTCAGTTTATGGATAGTCTTTGTCACCTAATCCTTAGAGCTAATAGTCGTAAAAATCAGACACCGTGGTCGAAATTCAGCAGGGAATGTTTTATTAACGTGAATTTTAAGTACTAAAATCGCGTCACAACTAAAAAAAATAATTATATATTAAAAGTAAACCTTGATGACCTGTAGGTACTGTACGAAAAATTACTGGAAAAATCCGTAATTTCAAGACCAAGGCTGAGATAAACCATCCGAAAAGTAAAATAAATGTCTGGAAGAATTTGTCTTTAATATGGTCTTGGCATATAGCTAAGATAAATCTATTATGGAAGTAGAACAAATATCTGGAAGAATTCGTCTTTATAAGACCATATAGCTAAGATAGTCCACCCTCTCAAGATTTCTATCACATAAGATTCAGTACATAATCCCATACCCTCCCTATGGAGGCTTTTTAAAGGCTCTGCAGTGACAACGCGACGTTTGTCTCTCTCTGCCACGCCCATTGGCGACAAAACCTTCAGCCACGCCTTACGCGACACTTTGCACCAATCAGGTGACAGACTGAAAAGTTTTTTATGTCAACATTACGTAAGTAGGAGGCTTTAGTGGCCGTAAAAAGTGTAAAGGCGTTGACAAGTTAATGGAAAGTTGAATAGACTGTGTATGTAAAGTTGTCTATGTTGGTGTAGTCAAGTACTCTAGGGATATTGGTGTAGTCTGTGGTACAGTAAAATGGGATAGTTTTCTTGGTTATGACTGGAATTAAACTTCACTGTATAGTAAAATTTTCAGTTGCGGCAGCTTTTTAGACTAAGAAGGATATTGCTGATAATTCTGAATTGTCTTAAATAGGTACTATTTTCTAGTAATGATTTTTTTGGGGTCGTTTTCATCTTTTTTTATCTAGTCGGTACTGCAGGGCAAAGACCTCCTCCAACTCCTTCCAGGAACTCTTTTCCCGCGCCATCTCGAATCAGACCCCGCGGTACGCGGTCAGGTTATCTCGCCACCGCTTTCTAGGCCAACCGCAGCGGTGACGTCGTAGAGACTTTCGCCCAGCGGTCATCCTGCATGCGGCTGACCTGCCCAATCCCATTTGAGCCTTTTTGCCCACGTCTATTATACCCGTTTCGAAACGTAGCGTGGTGTTCCAAACTTTGTCCTGTCTTTTGACACCCAGAATGTTTTTTTAAATTACTTTTTATTCTAAAGGAACAACAAACTGCTACAAAATAAAACATAGAAACAAGAAATACACAAAACATATAAACAATGTTGCAGCCCACAACGCTGTTCACGGGTTAATAATAGGATTCAAGACAGCGAAAATAATCGCTAGGGTCAAGTAATACAACTTATTAAATTAACTATCGTGTTAAGATATTTACTAAATGTATTTAATTACTGTCAGAGGCAGTCATAAACAGCAACAGAATATAAATGACCAGTATTTAATTTATTAAGTAGGCATCTATTCTTACTATATGTGTACAGAATTGGAAAGTTTTCTTATTATAATTCTGATCTTATCTTCTTTCCCAACAAAAACAATAACTTAAATTAGCATACCATCTTCTACATCCCAAAAATATTTTACAACATCATCCACGGCTTCTCCCTAAGCGGTATATAGCGATATAAAACCATAATGACGTATAAACGACAAGGCATGGCGCATCTTGACCCCCCACTGGGGGTAGGAGTGGAGGGGGTGCCTTCCTTACTAACCTCGCCTTTGTTCACTTCCCTGAAAAAGTATTGAAGCTCAACCTTTTCAGGTCAGGCCTTTTTTTGTGAAAGCGTTTTTTTTAATGTGCGAATTTGTAGTGGACCAACGTAGGTTGGAACTACTGTGTAGCGGGTCCTTGCAATGATATTTTATGTTATTGGGTCAATAAGATATTGTTGACAAATCTTAGGTGCTCTCATAGCATCACTACAATTCTTAACCTTTCAAGATGATTATGTATCAGTTTGTGAAGGTTAAATGAAGCTGGAATCTGAGTGTAAAGTTAAATACTAAACGATACGGTCTTTATAGTCAGACTTCAATACATCCATCAGTAAGAAATGTAATAATTTTCAAGTCAACGTAGGAGTAGGCGGTAAGTAAAAAAAAAAAGCTTTCAAAACATGTGCCCACAAGGTCTAATTTAGCAAAACTTACGAACCGCTAAGTAACTTTAACGACCATAATCATGAAGTCCCAAAAATTAAATTTTAAGCCCTCTTTACGCAGCACTTACAGTGTTATTAAGTAACATCTCAATTCAATGCGCCAATATTGTGTACTTAACCCTCCAACTGCGCGCTCACAACCATTCATTTATTTTCGCTCGGGGCCCATTCAACCACCTACACTTAATTTGTATATTTTTTACATTATGTAAGCAAGCTCCTTTTTGATAAAAGGATCCATTCAGCGGCGATACATTTATTAAAATGTATACGTGTTGGATCTTGAATACCGTCTGAGTGGGTCGTTTGTAGACAGGTCTCAATTAGAGAGCCGGGTCAAAAGAGCCCTTTCAGAACTTTTCGAATAGAGCTTTTTGTGTATGCGATGTCTCGGATGTTGTTGCTTATGTCTACTTTCGAGCTTGCGGGCTTAAAAAATATATGTCTATTTTCGGCATTATCCTATTTTGGAGCGAAAAAAACATCGTCTAAAGAAATCGTTTGCTCTATTCGATGGTGATTATAGGCTGTACTTAAAGACCAGAATTAAATTGCACTAATTCAGCACCGTAACTGCGTAACACACTATCAATCAGAGTCAGAATTATTTTGAAGGATATTGCCTAATCCATTGCTTCATATGGTAATACGTCTGTTCAACGATGTAAATAACGCAATGAATGTTGTTGAACTGTCAAAATGAAAGTTATTGCTACTGTTAGTATGTTTGACAATTACGCCTCTGGACCCTCTGGCATGATAGACATTGATGTAGAATCAGATTTATTTTATGTAGTTAATTAGTCATACCTAGTATTAAAGTGCCGGGGTCAAAAGAGCCATTTCACATTTTTTAGAATATGGCTTTTGTGTAGATATGCGATGTCTCGGATGTTTTTACTTATGGCTATTTTCGAGCTTGCGGGGTGAAAAAATACTTTTTTATTTTCAGCAACTCCTATTTCGGAGGGAAAGGTGCGTATAAAGAAATTTTTGACTCTGTTTTGGTCATATTAGTGCATAAAGACAATAATATATTTTTTTTGGCTTCTATTCATAGGTGCTTTGGGCGCATATAACTGAACACCTCTTTAGGGGAGAAACAATCCAGCTCCATACATTTATGTTCACATAACTCGACGAAAACTATTTCATGTTCTGTTTCGTAGTTAAAGTTGTTTATAATTATGAATACAATGACCCATTAAGAGGTTTTCAGATATTTTAATTACACCTTGTATTATAGTAGTTGGAAATTAAATAACCTTCGTTTGGTAGGAATCACGTGCGTGGCGCTTATTTCTATGAAAACTTAATGGAAATTGTTCTACAAAAATCATGCGTCAGTAGGAGCCTTAACGTGGCATTTGTAACAAAATCAAGTTTTTCGATATACCTAGCAACGAGACCTACCACTTTCAGTTCTAACATTCATTTTCTAATTCAGCGTGGAAATGAAGTACCTACTTACTGATTTCGGTTACAAGTAAGACGTTATGCACGGTCATAAAACTTGGTCCTATGGCCCATGATAGCTACATACTGGTCGCAATTGGCTCTTCTCAGAAGACATTGTGACCTGATGGCTCGGGGCACGCGCCTACGTTAAAATGATTGGGTGTGACAAATGGATAGACACGGTGAAGGAGAAATATCGTTATTTTAGTCTGTTATGGAAATTAGGTACTAAAATGTATCGTAAAAGTGGGTTTTGTTTTTGGGTGGGCAATCATCAAATTACCTCTTCCGTTCTGGGTGGAGCTGGGAGGGCGTGTCAGACTTTTACTGACTAAAACCCACCCGTGTTCCTTCAGTTGCCTGTACGCTAGGGGCCACGGTATTTCTTTCGAACAACCCGCACCCATGGCAAGCATCGGCTCTTGTGGATCCCACCACTTGACGCTGACTTCTCTTTGAGGCGCGCGTAGAGCACAACGCGCCGTCGACCCGGGCTTGGTCCTTACCGGACTGCGAGCTACCCATTACTCGCTATCCGCAAGCCCGCGCCTACGGTGGCCGGGAATCAGCCTAGGATTCCCGAAACCAAGGGCGTCTCCTGCGGCTACTAAGGCCGTGAGGGCGCATATACTGTCTCTCTCTCACGTGCGCCACCTTTCTTTTCGCGAGCATTACTGTTTCGCAGAAGGTAGGTGACGGCTACCCATGCACTCTCGCTTCGAACAATGGCCTGGACCAGGGCCGGACGCCAGAGATCGCCGCCACCGATCGCCTCCACAAAGACACGGCGGTGCTCCGCCCAAGCCAGGCAGACCTCCATCGTATGCTCCACCGTGTTCTCAGGGCAATCTACGCAGTGGTAACACCCGGGCGTTTCCTCCCGCCTTATGCGAAACAGGAAACCCCGAAATAACCGTGCCCGGTAAAGACCTGCGTCAAGCAGAAGGTGAGGACGCCGTGGCGCCTCTCAATCCACTCCTCAAAGAAGGAACTTACCGCCGCAATCGTGGCATGCCCAGCACCGGGTTGCGACAGTCGCATTCTCCATGTCACCATGAGACACCGTCGGAGTTCTGTCCGCTGTGCCGCGATTTTTCGCGGCAGCGGAGTTACGCCCCGGCGTTTGGCCTCCTCGCGCCACTACCAAATGTGCGCGAGGACCTTTGCTTCCAGATCCCATGACGGCGCAAGGAGGCCCGCCGCCTCAGCGGAGATCGTGCGGTATCCCCGGTCCATCCGGATGGCCATGACCCTATGGGATGCGTTCAACCGGCGGGCTGGTCGGCGCCTCAATGAAGGCGCCCACACTAGTGCCCGTATAGGGCCATGGACCGCATCACCCCGCGTAGAGCCTCCGGTAGGAAGCGTTTTGACCCCCTTGATTGGGCATGAGCCGCTTCAAGGCAGCCCCGGCCCGCTCCAGTCTGGGAGCTAAACGTCGGAAATGCTCCACGAAGTTCAACTGGCTGTCGAGGACGAGTCCCAGCCCAGGTACTTCATCGGTGACTCGACGCTGATGTGAACCCCTCCTGCCGTTATTTGGGAACCCGTCGGTAGCGCATTCCAACGACTATGAAAACTCATGGCCTCGGACTCGTGCCAGGCCACCTCGAGACCCAGCTGCCGGTTCCTATCGACGATTGTCGCAACCCCGTGTGTCATTAGTTCGGCCGCAGCCTGGTGCGACCTCCTTTGCGCCAGGACCAGCGTGTCGTCAGCATAGCAAACTACACTGATGCCACTAGGGAGGTTGGCACGCAGCACCCAGTCGTTCCCGATGTCCCTCAGATGCGGCCCCAGGACCGATCCCTGTGGGACACCGCACGACATTACTCACGGGTTCCACTCTCCCTGGTGACCGGGAAAAATGACGGCCCTGTCCGTCAAATAGGCCTCGACCACGCGACAGAGATAGGTCGGCACCCGGAAATACCGGAGTACTTTCCTGGTGCAACTCCAGGGCAGAGTATTAAAGGCATTTGCGATGTCTAGAGATACTGCCAAGATGACCCCACCCTGGGCCACGGCATCCCCCGAGACGTGAGTGCTCGCAAGCGCATGATGGCATCCACCGCAGAGCGCCCCCCGCGGAAACCAAACTGGCACTTCGGCAAATCCGTCCACACCCACATCAGCCGCCCGACGAGACGGTCTGCAATGACTCTTTCAAAGAGCTTGCCCACCTCGTTGAGCAGCACGATGGGCCGGTAAGTGGATAGAGAATCCGCACGCGCCTCGTAATTAGGACCAGTTTCCCGTCTTCGAGTGAAGTGGGAACCGGCTCTCCTCGAAGCATACGCTTAGGAGCCCTCTTGGTCGAGGCCCGAGAGCCTCCGAGGCTAGGACCCAGGCTTTTCCAGGCAAGCCATCGCGTCCTTATTCTTGGCATTCAGCCTATGTACCGCCACTCTCAACTCTACCTCGGACACCTCTGGAGCATCGTCGTCGTTGTCGGTGTTGTGATCCGCATCGGGCACCGCAGGTGGCGGGGGAGTATGCTTCCCTCGTGAAGGGAACAGAGCGCTCACCACGTCCTGCACGAGCTGCGTCCGGAGACTCTGCGTCAGCGGGGAGCCCGCGGGGATTTTTTTTCCCCGCACCGTTATGTAGGGACAGAGTCTCCAGCGACTCCTCACGGGCCAGTTGCCTGGCCCGCAGGATCTCCGCTCGGAGGGCTATCTTCGCCACTCAGTACCCCTCGTACACCTCCGCCTGAATGGCTTCCGTATCCGGAGGGCGGATACGGAGCCTGCGGTGCCTAGTGTACCGGTGCCGCGCAGCAACGCACGCCTCGCGCAGAGCTGTGAGCTCCGGCGACCACCAGTATACCTGGCGTGAAGCGCGTCCTCATGGAACCATTTTGCTACGAAATTATATTTTTAATTCAGGGCAGTTGTCAAAAGATGGACTTTTATCAGTGTCTTTTTATGGAACGAAAAGTAAAGGTATTTTTTTCTGTTCATCATCTGTCTCAAACTTTATCCAACCTTGATGGGGTCGGCTTCTAGTCTAACCGAATGCAGTTGAATACAAATCCTTTTTTTTTTACCTCCACAACCCAGTTACTGGCTAATACGATACCCCTTGGTAAGTCTAGTTGTTATTTTTTCTGTAACCTAGGCAAATTTTATTTATGTTATTAGATAAATAATGCAACAAAACAATTTCCAAAACAAAAGAGTTAGATAAAGATGCAGATCGATAATAGAACATCCTCTTAACATCGCTCGCTAATTGGCTAAGAAAAATTAATTCTCCGAAAGGGTTCCCTGTCCCGAACGAGGCCCAAAGGACCACCATTAAGGCTCAGTACGAAAGAGTGAGCGCACACTCAAATAATTGAACATCGTGCACAAAAATATGTAAATGAGTTTTCGCTCCGTGAAAATTAACTTTTTCATTATGAATTATGTCCTTGATGTTGTCTTCGAGACGTCTTTTGGGAGTTTTTCGAGATTTTACAGCTTTCCACGTGAAGGGTTGAAGGTAATTTGAGCGCGAGGGTCGAAAAAACCCCCGCAGTTCGGAAGGGTTAAGTGTTTTCGAGTTATAAATAAATATTGAGTTTCCTTGAATGAAGTTTTGTCGTAAAGGTGATTTAGAAGCAAATGAAGTGTTGTTTGTTTTTGTTAAGGTTTCCTAATAGCTTTATTTTGGAGATAGATACATTTAAATTCACGTTTTGGATTAAAGATTTGGTAGATTCAATTCTAAGGCTCTTACAGTGTGTAAGAGCCTTAGAATTGAATGAAAGGCCAGTGTGGCCGGCGGCCCGGCCGGTGGGCATGCCGTCAGCAAGCCCGGCGGCATACTCGGTTTCTGCGGTAAGTGCCGGCGGCCTAATAACGTCTGCAGCATACCCGCAAAGCTGTCTACACACCTAAGCCGCCGGCCCGTCGTCACGAACCCGGCTTAGTGGCCCGGGTTAGTGCCGGCGGTTTTAGAAGTTGCGAGCCGGACAATTTTCGCGGCGGCGGCACGACAGTCGCGGCACGCTGGGCCTTGCCCGCCGGGTTCGTCAAGCCAGCGGGCCGGCTTAGGTGTGTAGGCAGCGCAAGGCAAAAACCCACCGGCTGTGCTACCGGCGTATGTGTGTTCCTACACACATACGCCGCCTTAAAGTGGAATGCAATATAGCATAGGTAAGTAAAGGTGTTTATCCTTTAGTTTTAATGAGATATGTGTTGTTACGCTGATGATCTTCTAGAACACTTTTACACGTCTATGTTTTGGTCAATTTTTAAAACAAGATGGCATTCGTTTTTGTTTCAGCTATACGTATCTTATTACTTGTAATGTCAACATCGGCCACAAAATAAACCTCAATTAATTATACCTATCTCAATTTGCCCTCACGCTGACTCAGCTCATAATTATCTGAGTGCACACAATAACACTGTGCTTGCAAATTACAATACGTACAAGTATTGTAATTTGCGCACAGGTAACTTAACGTCTCAATCTCCCGTGTGGGTGTTTAACGGATTACTGACAATGACTGTTCTATAATGGTCGCAAGTATTCTGTAGGTGATCGGTGAAAAATGAAAGATGTGCTTAAATGGCTTATTAGTGTCGATTCACACGAATTTACTTGAGCGAATCGACACTTTTATTTAATATATTATCTTCTGTAGGCGATTAGCACGAAGTTCATCGAATTGTGAATTCAAAACTTGTCAATTGCCTTGTACGTTTTTCTGGAGATTCGCTTTTTAGTTTAATGTTGGTTTGGAAAAAGACTAAGACTAAGTAAGAAAACGATTGTCGAAATATGCCCAGAATCACATGCTTCATAGGTACTGTAAGAGGTTGTTCTCTTAAAGAAGAACCTCACACACATACTGGCAGCTAATGATTGGGCTATGTCTATGTTCGAGCATTTAGGACGTTCTAAAATAAGAACGTCAAATAATTTTAGATTTTGGTTTTGTTCCGTGAGCTTTCATTCTAATGACAGGCGCGTCTTTGTAAGCGTCTGATAATCTTCTAAACTCTTGAAATAAACGTGGATTCTCACAGTTTAAGCGCCCCGTGATATTTTAATTATTATATCCTTTACACACCCGGTACTTGGAGGCTCGTCCGAGCTTCCACAGTACCTACCTAAAACATTAAAAGCTAACGTTGTATTTCTGTTAATTGTGAAGATCGTCCTGAGGACACGGTGGAGCATGCGGTGGAGGACTGCACGGCTTGGGTGGAGCACCACCGTGTCCTCGTGGAGGCGATCGGCGGCGGCGATCTCTCGCGTTCAGCCCTGGTCCAGGCCATGGTACGGAGCGAGAGTGCATGGGTAACCGTCACCTCCTTCTACGAAGCAGTAATGCTCGCGAAGAGGGAGGCGGCGCACGTGATGGAGAGGCAGTATATACGCCCTCACGACTTTAATCGCCGCAGGAGACGCCATGAGCGTCGGGAATCCCAGGCTGATTCCCGGCCACCGTAGGCGCGAGCTTGCGGACGGCGAGTAATGGGTAGCTCGCTGTCCGGTAAAGACCAAGCCCGGGTCGACGGCGCGTTGTGTTCCACGCGCGCCTCAAAGAGATGCCAGCACCAACTGTTGGGGTTCGCCAGGGCGGATGCCTGCCGGGGGTGCGGGTTGTTCGAAAGAGATACCACGGCCCCTGGCACACAGACAACTGAGGGAACACGGGTGGGTTTTAGGCCCTCCTGCTCCACCCAGAGCGGGAGTAGTTATTTCATGATTTCCCACCCGAAAAATAAAAGCCTCGAAAAGAACAGGAAACAAATCAGGCTGTTAGCACATTCCTAGTTCCTGAAAACCTGATAAATTCTGTCATTAGATCATTAATCAAATCTTTTGTCAAAATAATGGTTATTTTAATTTTGATCAACTAACCTTATCAGGTAAGTTGATACCTTCTTGACAGCAGATTATCTGATCAGAGATTTTAAATAGGATTTCATAAATCGACAGTAAACTATTAAAGTTTTGAGTCCATTGTAGATGCACTTTGCATAAATGGCCAATAATTGTAGAACAGCGACAGAAGATCGACAGGCGATAGCTTGCAAATAGTATCGTTCATTCAATGCATTCAACATGGCGGCGAGTGAATGAATGAATGAATCATTGAGTTGTTAACACTCGCAGATTATTCGTTTGTTTATTTAAAGTTATTGTTTTGTCTGGTGAGGTGATGTGAAATTAACTTTTAAAAGGTATACAAGGTAGGGGTATACATAATTTTTATTACAAGGATTAATATCAAGCGTACCTACAAAAGAGTCTGGGAGGAACTGCCTTCATAAATGTGACTGCTATCTTGCTGTGTTCCAGTTTAATGGTTACTAGTGGAAAAACACGTAAGCCCAGAAGGCTACTCTGGTCTCTGGATGTTGATCAATAAAGTTACGAAAAAATGTCACTGTACAGAGACCAGCACATCAAAATACCCCAAATCTGTCAAATTTCTTTGATAGTTTTTCTACTTCATTACCAAAGTATAAAGTTCATGTTCAATTGGAAAATTTTACAGTTTGGGATATCTTAATGTGCTAACTGGCGTCTGTACATGCAATAAAGTGCATACAATTCAAAATGTGCTAATTGCCTAATACTTCTAGAGTTGTCGATTCGCCCACAAATGAATGAACTTCGTGCGAGTCGCCTTAAGTTATTTTTTTAAACGTCGATTCGGATAATTCGCCGTTTTAAGCCCTGAAAAGTGACTATTTCCTACTTAGTTTTGGTTACTAGGGCAAACTGTAGTTGTGAAACTCATAACAGCTTTGGCTAACGTGTTAGTTTTAGTTTAAAATGGGAGGGCAGTTTCCCACCCTGACGTGAAAATACATCGGAACACACGCTTCAATGGCAATCCGATTACAACAACGAGGTATAAGGGGTGAATGGACAAGTTTAGGGTACATTATTTTGAAGGGATTATTTTTACAAACAAAACCTCCTGGACTTGAGTTGTCTTGGCTTTCCTGGAGGTGTTAAATATAGTCTGGAGTCAGGATGGCCGAAGTAAAGAAAACCTGCTCAGGTGGAGATTCACAGATGACTCCGCCTTGGAGTGTAAATGTGGTGCTAAACAATGGGGCACTTAATGTCTTGTCCAGCGTGTCTTGCTGTCTGCACGCTACAGGAGTTGATGGACGCTGCTGAGAGTGCCAAGCTCGTGGTCAAATTTTGTGTTGGCTGTATTAAAATTGGTATCTATACGTTGAAAAGAAGAATAAATAAAAAAAAACAGTCTATTCAAATTAAGAGAATCAGCACCTATTGGACGTAAGTCACCTAAGATTGCCCCTAAAACATGCGTCCTTCATATTTATCAAAAGTTTTCAGAAAAAAAAAAGCAATGACATACTGACTTTATAGATGGCGGTATTAGATTGATGTCATAAAAATAACAGTGCCCATCTGAATGCTAATAGTTACTAGAGCGTAAAGACATAATTTAACACAGGATTGGATCTATGATGCTAAGGAAACTTATTGTCACCACTTAAATATGTTATGGACACAAATAAAACAAACTGTACTGTGAAGTGATAATCGTGTTGCAAAGCCCTGTATATTTTTGTTTGTCGTAAAACTTTGTGAAGGGCCATAGGACCCAAATGCTGACTCCAAAGTTGTCAAATAAATAAATTCCAACCTGCCGATCGCGGAGTAACCCATTGTCTTCCTACAGCTTGAATTTCACTGAAATATAATGACATTTTTTTTTTATGTCTGTGCCAGGCCTGCATTATTCCATGTCATTTAGAAAATTTGTGTGTAGTAGTAGAATATATAGGTATATAAAAAAAAACGTCGACCTATATACAAGATTTGTTTTAACTTGCTCATGGTTACAACGTTAAGCTCAAAAATCTTCAATGAGGATCTTGTAGAAAAAAAAAACATCCAAATTTCCACACATTTTCCACAATTCGCAGCTCCGTTCCCCATCAATAAGTAGTTGGTTCAGCCGAGTATTATGCTCGCTCACCGGAAATAATTACAAGCATGTAGTTACGGCGTTAAAAGTGTTGCCGCGTTGTTCACAACTCTGACGTCAGCCATTACCTACTTCAGTGGGAGTGTGGACTAATGGAGGACCCGGCTTGTGAAGGTATACCTAGGTACTATGTACTCATTTAGGTACTTATTTAGAGTCACCAAAGAGATAAATATCCATGGTCGTCGGATATAAAAGAAACCGATGAGTTCTAGTGGTTATAAGCGCTACTGATGAGCAAGAGGTCCTGGGTTCGATTTCCAGGTCGAGCAAAGTGTTTTTTAACCGACGAAAAAACAGAGGAGGTTCTCAAGTCGACGCGTATATTTTTTTATGACCACGCATAACTTTTTACAGAGTAGTCCGATTTTGATAATTGTTTTTTTATTAGAAAGGGTTTACCCCAAAGTTGGTCCCATAAAGTCCCATAAATTTGGAAAGAAAATCCAACCCTAATGGTAGGAAAACAGGGGATGATTAATTGTTCACTAACAGATTTTAATGCCGAGATGTGTATAACAAAAAATTATCAAAATTAAGCATGTAGTAATTAGTAGATTGTAGCCACATTTTTTTTTTAAATAAACGCTTTTTAACAAAAAAATGAAACCGCCGAAAAAACTGAAAAGCAAAAAATAATAAACCTTTTTTGTTTGACCTTAATATTGATACTAGACACGTCTTTTCTTAAATACTTCTTTGAGGAGCAGAAGCACTAAAGAAAACACGTTATCGAAAGTCAAAAATCGAACAAACCTCTAGAGACATTTCTTTGTTTCGAAAGATGGATTTAATTCTCACGAAGATCTCGTGGTGGGTGACGGCTTTGGCTAGCTTAATCACTATTAAAATTACATAGGAATACCTAAATCAGCCTATAATGTTCCCACTGCTAGGAAACAGGCCTCCTCTCTGTGAGAGGGAGTGGGCCGAATCCATCACGCGGGCTCAGTTCAGGTTGGGTGATGTCACATGTCTTCGAATTTTTAGTCCTAGAACATGCCGGTGTCCTCACGATGTTTTCCTTCACCGTTTTTAGAGCAGTGGTAATTAAATAATTTACACAAAGTAAAGCGTCTATTTGGGTTCGAACCTACGACCTACATCAGCGATGCTCTAGGTATTAAAATTTTATTTTTTATGGGTCAGCTTAATGGTCGCGTTAAGAGCATTCTCCCCACGCGGGCTGGCAACGGCGCATTTATCGCGGTTTTTCGCAATTATTTAATGAAATACAAACAAAAGTAAACGTTTTTTTCAGCCATGCACTAGATCGTCGGTATTTTCAAGTTTGTATGCTATTTTTTTTACAGTTTTTTGGCTTATAAAAATCGACATACCGTCAATTATTTTCTATTTGCATTACTAAGTACGAGTAAATGTTAAAAATAATTATAAATACCAACGATCTAGTGCTTGGCTGAAAAAAATTGTACTTCTACTATAAATGCGTTGTTGCCACGCCGCGTGGAATGAACGCTCTTAAGGCTCCCGCAGACAGGTGCGACGCGACAGCGCGACGCAATTCTAATAGAGAAATTTCTTTTGAGACTTCATGGAAATTTATCTACTAGAGTCGAGTTGCGCTGTCGCGGTTCGTCGGTCTACGGGAGCCTCAGCCATCAAAAATATGTTTTCATTGATCTGAACATTCGTACCTATCACTGAAGCGAGTTCACAAAATCCTGTAAATAATTATTTCTTAGTAGACGTGTATAAAATCACTTCCTAGTAGTAATAGTATTCCAGTGAACTTTAGACTAGTTAAGGCTGCGACTTTAACAATGTGAACTTCCAACTTAAAGTCAGAGGTGACTGCATAAGGCATGTGATTCATTCCCACGTAGAAAAGGTAAACACTTCGTTTGAAAAGAACGTACTAAAAAAGTTGCAAAAAAGATATTTCACTTTTTGCCCTTAAGGCTTCTACAGACAGGCACGACGCGACTCTACTAGAACAATTTCTGTGAAAACTTCATGGAATTATTTTACTATTGGTTTGCGGGATCCTTTATCAATTTCTTTTTTCATAACACATTTGACTTGTTTTATTAAAAAAAAAATCTTTTACTCCAAAGTCCGGACAAGTGAAAAGGCTGCACAAAGTCCGAACGGGGGACCAAAAAGTAAAAACAGTGAAAAAATTGTTTATACAATCATCATATCAGCCGAAAGACGTCCACTGCTGGACATAAGCCTCCCCAAAAGGGGGTATTTGCCATAATCGCCACGCTTGACACGCGGGTTGGCGATCGCAGTGTGGTGGTCAAATGCATAGAGAACGCTGCTGCCCATTCTCTAGTAAGTCCCTTAGTCGCCTTCTACGACACCCTCGGGAAGAAATGGGATGGTGCTATTCTTTTACGTCCAGCACTACACGGAACACAGTTTATACAATACAATACATTAATGTGTACTTTTACAAAATATCGCCAAAAAACAAAAAAAACCGGATATGACCGGACAAATCCGGACTCAAACTCAAAACTCAAACTCAAAGCATTTATTTCAATTAAACCATTTCCGGCATTTTTGAATTGTCAAAAAGTCTAGTTGGATAGTTGAAGCTAGTTGCCCATTCCAAAACGTAGATCTCTATGGAGAAGAACGGGCAAGAAACTCCACGGACACTGTTAAAATCAAGTTGGATATTACAAAATTTTGGGAACATTATTCTTGTTGCTTCTATATGTGAGAACAATGAAAAAAATATATATAAACAATTCTAAATACAAGATTAAAAATAAGCCCTGGAAATTAAGAGATGACCAGTCTCAACCGACAGCGCCCGTTCACGAACTTGACGCGTGGATCAGCACCATCCAGCTCAACCATTTTGTAGGGAACCGAATGATATAACACACGCGCCGCCATCAGTGAGACATTTAAGTGAGCATGTCATATTCTAAACTGCCATGCTTTTTCAAGTCAACGTACATCAAAACAACACGGACGGATGGTAACCCTACACGTAGTGGACGGTAGTCTTAATAGCTTCACCGACTTTCCCTATTAGGTATGCACATGACGAGCTTGTTTGAGTTAAAAATGCATGAAATACAATGATAGTGTAAGTTTCTTGAACTATGGCCCTTCAGACTTTGAAATTGTTTATTTTAGTTTTTCCTTTGTCTTTTCTTAGAGTCTTTCTAAGTGTATTTTTAGTTACATTTTTTAAATGGTCACCCATCCATGCACCAAGCGCGATAAGCGTAGCTTAACCTGATCGATAGACACGTGCAGCTGTTTTAACTTAGCCACAAGCCCCCAACTAATTCTTCATCACTCATCGCATCTAAATAAACAGTCAGCCCTCAAAATGTGCATCACCGTATTCACCGTCCACTGTGTACACGGCCACGGAAACCAACTAACAAGTAAACTATAATGAGTATTTGTCGCTCGGCCATTAGACGCTCATTCCTTCCCGGGCCCCTGGGAATGCCTCACATGGTTTATTCAGAACCGGCCAGGGTCCCCTCGCAGTCTTTACTGCTAATTTAGTAGCAAGTAGTTAAGAAGTGTTGTTTATTTTGTGTTTTATGGTGGAAGAACATTGGAAGAAGGACAGGTTTTTATTTGTTCTGGGAAATTGAAGTGTGTAGAGTATTGACGAAAAAACAAAAAGTTTTTGCAAAAAGAACTACTGGCTTTTTGAAAAGAACACTACAAAGTGAAGGAAGTTAGTGGCAAAAAAAAAAAACGAAAATACAAAGCCAAAGACTTCCGAAATTAAATGAACTTTTCCCTTTGTAGTGTTTTTGCACACTACTTGCTATGTAATTAACAACACACTCCTCTGCCCAACACTTTGAGGATTACAGGCGTCATGTTAAGTGTATGCGATTCAAAAACTCACCGGTAAAGAAAACTTGGCTCTTCGTTATAGTGATATTCCTGATGATCGATAATGGCCGATTCTTTTACGGACCGTCTTAATTTTATCCATTATGTTAAAATTAAGACTTTTCTATCTTTACCAATAATGAGGCAAGGACCTCACAGCTTTACATAGTATATCCTTCCATATGGAAGTAGCTATCACAGGTAACGTTAGCTTAGGAATCTATTTGTATGCCCAATTTGGCAATATTAAATGCTACCATTGTTAAGCAAAACGATCCGTTTTTGTTTATAGAAACCGAGCATTAGTGAAGACTCCTTCTAGGGTGTCGATACTCAGGGACAATGGTGTGACGTCATCTGCTAGGATTTCGCCCTGGGCCTGAATTCACTATGACCACTTAACGATTCCTCACTCGTAACTACGTCAACCACACACGAATTCTGCTAATATCGTATTAATAATATCGACAAATTATCTTTGAACATACAGAATATGACATTTCGATTCCTTACCGTTAAATTATATATTAAGTAGTATTAAGCAGTAGATATTAAGTAGTACACTCGTCTAGCTCCAGAGTTCTCTGTTACGGTGTTCCGCAGGGTTCTGTGGTGGGCCCATGCTTTTCATTTGTTACATAAACGACTTTCCCCAAGTAATCATGCACCAAATATCATTATTTGCCGACGACAGCATGGTTGTATATAGTACTGGTAATGATAAAGAAATAGAAGATGACATTAACAATAGTCTTCTTTCGATTGTTGACTGGCTGAACGCTAATAACCTTAAAATTAACCTAACCAAAACTAAAACTATGAATTTTAAAATTAGACAAAAAGCACTGTCAAATGTTCAGGTAAACTACAAATGTGACCAAATACTTGAAACAAATGTTACGAAGTTTCTTGGATTGAATATTGATCACTATATGTCATGGAGGACTCAAATCGATGACGTGCGTGGGAAGCTCAGTTGGTTTTCCTATGCTCTTTATAAGCTAGGCAAAATTGTGAATAAGACAGCGCTCCTAGCAGCTTTTCATGGTTATGTCGCCTCTGCTTTGCGTTATGGCCTCATATTTTGGGGCAATGCTGTTATGGTAGAGGAGGTGTTAATAGCACAGAAAAAATGTATTCGAGCTATATGTAAAATTAGACGAACAGATTCATGCAAGCCACATTTCCAAAACTTAAAAATACTGACTATACCATCACTTTATGTCTGTGAAGCCTGTATCTTTGTAAAAACCAACATGTCTTTATTTAAATCTGTTGAAAGTCAACGGAGCTCAAAAAAGTTGCAGCCATTATACACTACAACCAAATTTCTCTACAATAGTATATATGCAATGGCTTCAAAACTTTATAACAAATTACCTGATCAAATTGTATCAAGCAGCAACATGCATGATTTCAAACGTAAGCTTTTTAAATTATTGATTGACAAGGCGTATTACGCCTTGTCAATCAATAATTTAAAAAGCTCGGTTAAAGAATATCTTAGTGACACATTAAAATAATGTTTGCAAAACTTTATACTATGTCTATAATTAAAATGTTGCTCTCTTACGATAATTAATTTTTTTATAGCATTTATTATTATATATGAAATCGTGACTAAATATTATCTATTTGTTTCGTGTCGTCTTAATTTATTGACATATTATTAATTATACGTTTTTGGACAGAAATTGTGACATTTTACCTATTTATTAACTTTATTTTTTGTTCTAATTTTGTTAATTGACATTCGATAAACCACCTTATTTTGTATGCCCTTTGGCGGGACATAGTATGGACAAACATAGTTTCACATAACATCTATTTTTTTTTTACTCTATGTTTACAAAATTAATAAATGAATTTGAATTTGAATTTGAAATTGGTTTCCAAAAAAAAAACGATGTTGACGTAGTTTGAACACAGTAAGATTCCGCGGGGAATCATTATAACGATACAGAATTGGAGCCCTGTATGGCGCACAGCGGTGCCAACGACGATAGCCTCGTCCGGCCTGAACGCGCGCGAGGGGGTGAGCCCGAAGATGTCTTAACAGTGACAGGCAATATTATTTAACATTATCAATATTCTACTAACTTTGTTAATTTAAGTAACTTTGCTTGGGTAGTTTGTGAGTTAGCTTCAATAATATTTAGTGTATAAGAAAAAGTGTGTCTCTTTCGTTGTAAAAAAACCACAGCATCATATCCTAATCCAACTGTATTGGTATCCACGAAACATGTTCTCTTCCATTGATTTTCATGAGTCCGTTAATCTTAGCGTTAAATTTCTTATCAGAGATTTTATCAAAGTTTTCTTTGGTAATTGTTTTTCTAGTCATCCAAATAAATACATTTCTAGTCGTATCTTTTATTAAACGTTCGACGAAAAATCGATTTCCATTAGCCAGTATAAATGATATTTATGTTTACTCAATCCTTGTCAAAGGACCAAAGCGGTCAATGTTTGCATCCGTTTGATCACCGGCTCGCCTCGGGCGCAGCCAATCAGAATCAATCGTTGATACACACCATTATTATTTTAATTACGAGTTGGATTATGATACTGTTACTGTGAAAATCTGCAATATTTTAGGGTTCTAGTTTAATAGAAGGTCACAGGTTAGAGGAGATAGGTAAACCGCTTGTACATAAAATGCCCATACTCCGCCTGGTAGTCGGTCTTGAACATTCCCAGCGGGCTTGATATGTTTATGTTAAGGTGAATTTTGTCTACATTTTTTCTGCACAAACTTCGGGAGTGTATTACTCCACTGTTCGACAATGTACATCAAAAATTAAACATGGTATGGTATTGTCTTATTGTTAATATTGTCTGTGCGGAAACAGAATACTAAAATAAAAAGCCATTAAAAACTTAGGAGCCAACAAACCTTCGTTTTTCTTGCTTATTTAACCTAACTTTGGGCGTGTTTAAGTAAGAAAAGAAGTGAAAAATCTTCAAATCCAAGTCGGTACCGACAAAGCTCAAATATCGAAAAGCTCAATATTCTTTATTGGTAATTGTTTTATGCAGTGGTTTTTTCATAAAATCCGATCTTCCGAAGAACTTTCCTTAATTTTTACGCGCCTGTAATACTATAAATGATCCTGCATCTCACTCAATAACGTTGTGCGTGTAGACTAGCGTCTAACTGCTCATCATTGATACTACCTCTGTCGGACACGATGCCTGGTGAGACAGCGTGCTTTTGAGCCAGGCCCACCAGTGAGTTCGAGCCCGCGACTAGATTCCCCTTAAGGTGAAAACTCCAGGGCAGACCAGAAAAATTCAAAATTTCCTAGGTTTTTTTTTGCAATTTGCAGGCAGTGGCAGGTTGTTAATGATTAATATATGATTCGCGACCGTTACACGTACCTATGTTATTATTACATAATTACAATAATTAAAATCAACCCTCTAAGAAGTTCGGCTGATCATATGGAATGAGTTTTTCCTGATACTATTTCATACAATGGGATTAAATGAACTTGGATGGTGTGGCCTATAGCCGCATTTGTGTGCTGAGTTGGCGGCTAATGAAACCACTTGAGACTTCTTCTTTCTATATTTGGAGTACTTAATTATAGGTAGCTCGCCGCTGAATGTGTGGAATGACCAAAATGTTCCTATTTTTCAAAATTGAAAATTTTGATAAGTATTCAAAATATCGATTTGACCAATCATAATTATAAAAAAAACCGGGTAAAGGCGTCAGCTAATTAGAGCGAGGCACAAGTATTGAACATATTTACCATAAATACCTCGAACCTTTACCGTAACGAGGACCGCGCTACATTATTTGCGTTTTTCGCTAACTTTATTACATTTACATAGGTAAAACATTATAAAATCGGACTCAATATAATAAGAACTATCTAAGAAAAATATAAAATCAATTAAAACAATATAAAATATAACATAAACACTTGAACTACTGCATACCCCTAGTACTCAATTACACAACTATACGAATTATAAAACTATGATAAACTATTCACTTTTGTACTGTCTTATGAGTGTCTATGTATCACTTTATGTACACTATTCTATTATGTAAACTGTTCTATCACATGTCCCGCACAGATGGTAAAACCAATTTACTAACGGTCTTATTCATAAAAAGTTATCGAACATCTAAACAGTTGCTGAAGTCTGGTTTACAAAAAGTGCTATTCATAAACGCATTTTAGCACTAAAGTGTTCTTTAAACCTATTATAAAGTTATAAACGCCAGAACCCTACTTTAACAGTGTTTTAAGGAAAAAATGGCCGACTTTATAGCAGCTGATTGATTACAAAGAAAATGACGTTTGACCATTTGACGTAAAAATATTGTGTGTCAACAAATGTCAGTTTTCAAGCAATCAGTTGACAGTTACAATTTCAAATTATTTGTCAAATTCAGATAACAATGACGTCACCTCGTCAGAAGTATCGAAACTGTAGACAATTAAGTAGTTGCCAGTACGTAATAATGTCTATGATCACAATTATTCGGTGTGTAGGCAGATATTCTCGTTAGACGATACGATGTGTTGGTCATCTTGTTGGGTGATTTCATTAAAATGGCAACATTTTGATTTATAAACGACATTTTAGTTATAGAACGTTTTATGAATACAAAATTTTATCAAAGGTTTTATAAGCTTATCGAGCAGTTTAACTAATGAATGTTTTAAACCTTCGATAAGCTTTTTTTATGAATAAGACCGTAAGGCTACATACCTAAAGAAAATGGCTTTTAGAACAAGTATTTTTTTTAATGTCTGTGAAACACTTCATGCAATAAATAAAACAGTCGACTTTAGTAGCAAGGCTTAGCTTACTCCAAAGTAGCTTCGCAAAAAAACTCCATCTCTCTAGTCTACCGAAAAATACATATTTTAATGTACTTTTGTTAGAGGAAAATTGCCTCCATATTTCCCTGTGTTGTCACGCAGTGGATAAGCCTTGACACCTTGACACGAATGATGTATGTCGCGAATTATAATGAAGAGGAAAATCCACGTGGAAATGTATAGGGTTGTACGAACAGAGTTTGTAACTTTTTTTGTAGGTTGACTGTTCCTGAAAAGTATTAGAGGTAAGTACTGGAAATAACTAATAATGAAATTTTCATTTATTGTTGAATGTTAATTATAATTATGTATAGAATCAAGTTCTTCCAACATAACAGACAGCTGTGCTGCTGGGGAGTTTGTTGCGCCACTTCTTCTTCCCAGCTAAAGCACTAGCAAATGGTGAAGGGCGGGCGTTTTGCGGGGACTGTCTTATGTAATTTTGACGTTCAAAAAGTGCTGACTCTCAGCCTAGTTTGAATAAATTACTTTTGATTTTCAACAAGATTTTTACAGACGGATTGCTAAGACGTTATTTAAGCGCTGATAATTAAGTACAATGAAGTTGATTTAACGTTTGATTAAGAATTTAAAATAAAAAGTAGAAAAATATATGTCGGGCAATTAGTAGATACAATTTGGGACAATGCATTCAAAGGACTATCACTGGCTGAAATGAGACTATGTGTACAACCTTGTTGACATGAAAACGTCAACCGTAAAGACTTTAATAGATTGTAATATAAAATATATGCGTTCACAATCGTACTATTTTAATCGAATATACAAATATAATCTAAAGGTTCAATTAAATTATCTTCTTACAGGAAATTTCAGTATATACTTAATAATTTTTACAAGTTATTTTATAAATCATAACTCTCATAGAAATAATACCAACCTCGACCGTGAAAAAAAGAAATGTTTTACGAGTTACAATCCTTTACCAACCCTCCGCCAAAAATATTCACAAATTCAGATATGCGTGGCATAAGTAACTGCCCCCCAGAGTGGCATATACCTCGCATGCATAATACCGCCTCTGCTTGCCCACCAGAGCGCGCACCGTGAATATATTCCGCTTCTTACCTCAGCCAAATCGTTCGTGAATTTGTTTCTAACATATAAATTATATGACTTCGCACGATGTGCTATGAATATTGTATGAGAGGCAAATTGATATTATGCCCTCGTATGTTACACATTGGCTTTTATGCCTTTTTTCTGCCCAAAATTGGTTTTTTATGCCCCCAATATGAATTGTGACCGAAATGTGTAAATTGGGAGCGTATAATGAGTTAGAGATAGGTGTCTGATATAAGCCTTTGCGATGGTTTAACGTGTGGGGATAATTTTAATACATAATTTTAATGTTGGGATGTGAATAAGGTGTTTTTAGTATGACATAAAAATAAAATGGTTAAAAACTCAGTATCTCGGAAAGCGAACAGACAAGACCATCGGTACGGAACTTCAGAAGCCCGAAAGTCTGACAACCAGACATACTACCAGTCTTACCAAGGGGTACCGTATTACCCAGTCCCTGGGTTGGGAAGGTCAAATAGGCAGTCACTCCATGCTAACTACTGGCTTTCAATTGCATTCGGTTTGACTAAAGTCGACCCCAACATAATTGGGAAATGGCTAGACGACGATGAAGATTAGAGATCGGATATTCGGATGCATATTTACCTAAAGTTAATTTTTGGTTATGAAAGTATGGAAGCAACAAAAACATATTTTTATGCCAGGAACACCGAGAATGCATAAATAGTCAGGTGTATAGTATGGAAGCGACTTCTAAATAATTAGCATTACAAAACTAAAATACATATTTATTTAGAATTACGGTCTTATTCATAAAAAGTTATCGAACATCTAAACAGTTGCTAAAGTCTGGTTTACAAAAAGTGCTATTCATAAACGCATTTTAGCACTAAAGTGTTCTTTAAACCTATTATACAGTTATAAACGCCAGAACCCTACTTTAACAGTGTTTTAAGGAAAAAATGGCCGACTTTATAGCAGCTGATTGATAAAAAAAATGTCGTTTGAACATTTGCCGTACAAATATTGTGTGTCAACAAATGTCAGTTTTCAAGCAATCAGTTGACAGTTACAATTTCAAATTATTTGTCAAATTCAGATAACAATGACGTCACCGCGTCAGAAGTATCGAAACTGTAGACAATTAAGTAGTTGCCAGTACGTAGTAATGTCTATGATCACAATTATTCGGTGTGTAGGCAGATATTCTCGTTAGACGACTCGATGTGTTGGTCATTTTGTTGGGTGATTTCATTAAAATGGCAACATTTTGATTTATAAACGACATTTTAGTTATAGAACGTTTTATGAATACAAAATTTTATCAAAGGTTTTATAAGCTCATCGAGCAGTTTAACTAATGAATGTTTTAAACCTTCGATAAGCTTTTTCTATGAATAAGACCGTGTTTAAGCCCCGATGCAAATATATGTATGTAGGGTGTAAGGGAGGGGGTGGTGTGTGTTAGTAAAAAAAAACATAAATTAAATTATGATTATTTCGATACAAAAGCGCTTTCCATATTAGCCAACATCGCAACTTTAGGTAAATATGCATCCGAATATCCTATCTCTAACGATGATAAAATGGTGAAAAGAAGATCAGTATTTTAGCATATTACCGGACTAGGTCATGTAGAATTTTAGACGTTGTAAATAAAGTCAAAGCATTTCGCGTTCGTTGGCGTTCTCAATGCATTTTATCATCAAACTGCGATCGCCAACCCGCCGGGCCAAGCGTGGCGATTATGGCAAATACCCACAATTTGGGGAGGCCTATGTCTAGCAGTGGACGTCTTTCGGCTGAAATGATGATGACGATGATGATGATGGCAAAAAAGGCACTTTTTAACGTCAACATTTACATTAAAACAGAATTGTTTCTGGTCGCGCCTTCGAAAAGGTATAGTCGTATGAAAAGAATGGGCAAGAAACTTCAACGTTACTCTTTTAAAATGTTTTACAATATTTTGTAAACTTATAAAATAATACGTGAAGACGATGCACCTAGAATAAAATTACTGTACCAATACGTACAAAGAATTAAAATAAAGCAATGTCAGATACATATAATAAGTGATTTTGTTATGTTATTTATAGTTATGTAATATGTTTCAGCTTGCAAGATTAGTTAACGAAAATAAAAATAGTAAAACCGATTTCTCTTTTTTGTAAAGTCGTCGTTAGTGGTGCTCGTTGTAGATAAATAAAACATATTCTAGCTAATTCTTTATTTAAATTAGATAAAACTAGTTTTATACCGAAATGTCTTAGCATTCCAAATACAAAATAGAGCGGTACTATCCCTTGAGAGCGTCCGCTAATTCGACTGCGCGTCGGCCGAAGCCGAGGCCGAACATAAATAAAGGCCGAATCGCCACAGTGACCACAAAACCGATAGTTTAAGAATATTCCCGCGTATAAATTAAACAGTACTCGCTGCCGCGCAGATTTCCCTAATGGTTGACTGTGGTGTAGGAGGGAGGGGTGATCTTGATACTTTATAGTTTTGAAAGCGAAACTACCTACCTACAACTAAACTTTTATTTTATTTTATTACTAAATGGGCCTGCTCTTGACCTCGATCACGCCTGAAGGAAAGCCATTGATGAGGTCATCACTAGACTCATCATTTTACTATACACTTCTGATTTTTCATGCATTTGTACAAATACCCTGTTTAGGTACCATTACAGTGTTAATTTTAACTTAGCGTAGTCAGTCTTGATGGTAAAGTTACAGGTAGTCTATAGGTAAGAACAGCTGTTTGAGAGCTATGACGCCAGAACACACATTCTCTTTTCTTTGTATCGTACAAAAGCAGTATTCATTACTGGACAGAGCTTAACGGCTTCCTTAAAAAATCAATAGTAAACCAATTTCACATTATCTACAACCCCATATTTACATACAAGTATCAAAACCATAAGCACCAGTGTACACGACACGATACATCCGGGGAGCGGTCGGGCCGGTAAAGACAAGACGCATGGCCGGCACCAGACAGCGGCCTTACACCAGGGATACACAGCTACAGCTAGATGCCAGCTGTGGTACGTGTATCTAGATTTCTTTAAAGGTTTATGTATTATGTTGAGTTGGAATTCTACGAGGTTAAGTTTTGATGATTTTTGTAGTTGCTTCTTTTTAAACTGTGTCGTAATGTTTATCCAACACTGTGATATTATGTAATTAATTTCTTCTTAATATAGGTATTAGTACTAAGTTGGTAGAAATTCTAACTTAAACTCAAGTATTTTATTGCACTCATTTGGTTAGTAGATGGTGTCCGGAACCTGATATAAACCCTGTACGAGCACAGCAATTTACAAAGTATTAAAATATTTAAATGATTTTACATTTTGTTGAAAACTAATAACGAGTAAAGTACCTACTAGACTAGTTCGAAATATTTTATTTTATTTTATTTATTTATTAGGTTCACCAACAATTGTTTACACTGGTATTCTGTTAAAGATAACATGTAAGATAAATGAATACAGTAGCGTAACAATCACTTACAGGTAAACTCCGCGTCCATATAAAGAAAGTTGTACAAACTAAACTAAACTAAAGTAACTTAACTAAACTAGGTTACAAAAAAATGCTTAATACTTAAAAACTGGGAAAACATCATACACCACTTAGGACTAACTTATATTATTTAGATATAGGTTTACAATTGTGCATAATCATAGGTATTTTCGACAAAGTAGAACGACGAACTGGTCCTAACTTGAGCATAAGCATTGGTTTAATAAAAAGAAAGAATAAAGGTGAATAAAAATTATTACTTCAAAAAAGTAATTTTAAATCTAGAACAAGGGTACTTTGACGTCAATTTCCCTTTGAACGTCATCACAAACATCACATAAACTATAAAAACAAACGGCGCCATAAACGTCATAATTTCTAATTAATAAATGCATTTTAATATCCGGAAAAAATATTAAAAATCCAACTAAACAACCCTCTAATAGCTTGGTGGGTAACACACCATCTTCCATTTACCAAATTGAGTGAAATATGCATCCCCAAACACCGCGAGAGACATTAAAAAAACGCCTTCGAAACTTTTAATATTCTAATAAGACTTTGATTTAATTTCCTTTTATCATTATTAATGTACGGATCCGCGGTGTGAAGGCGATAAGTCTGTGTTATTATTATTTTTTCGCCGAAGATTTTTTTTCGCTCCCCTCTAGTTTGACCCTTTGCGTTTTCGAGGGTTGATTTTTGTCACAGACTACAAAAGTTATCACAGTTTTACTGCCATGCCGTGGCTGTTCTTTTTTGCTGATTCGGAATTATTTCAGTCTGTGGCTTCAGTTGTTTCGTAAGTTCAAATGATACTCAACTCTATGAAATTTCAAAATAGGGTTTAATATCTTTTGTAGTTATATTTTCCAACATTTTGTGGTGACAAGCATAACAAGGGCTTAAACAACTTGTTGATCGGTTTTGTTGCGACATGTCCGACTATTGTGAACACGTCACCGTACAATGGCAGTGAATTGGAAGTTTCAGTCACAAAGCTTTTGTAAGGAAGTAAAAAGGAAAAGGGCGCTTTTTCTTTCAGGAAATGCTTAATAAAAAGGTTGAAAGTTACGTTTGTATTTTCATTGGGAAAGGAAAAGCTTTTCATATAATGCAGGAAAAGGTCTTTTATATCTTAGTTGTAGCCTGGACTTTTGACAGGGTTGCTGAGCCATAAGGGAACGGTTATTCGGCTAATATGGAGTGGGTGATTTAATGAAACCAGTTTTTTCCAAGGATTCTGTTTTAGGTAAGTTCTACAGTTCTGTCCCATGTTCTTTTTTTAAAGAGTTACTGTGAAGTTTTGTTGCCCATTCTTCTCCATACGAACCTAATCATATGAATTAGAATGGGCAATAAAACTTCACAGTTACTCTTTATGGAAACATGGAAGGGGCAACTAGAATTAATTAGGTATATTTTCTCGTATATATTTCAACGTTCAAAAGTGCCTTATAAGTGCCTATTTGAAATATTGTTTATTTATTTATTCATATAACAATTAACATTGCGTCTGAAATATTTTGTACATTCATTAACATAATAAATATAGATAAAAATAATAAATTATGAATTTCAAAGAGTAGTTTAAAAATAGTGTGTAAATGATTTATTTTTCTTCGACTTTAGGCAGGGACGAAACTTGTATCGTATAATTCTGATGAGAATCAATAATCATGGTATTCGATGCGAGTTACAAGTGAGTAATGCACAAATTAAAATTGACAGGATCAAGTTCGCACACTTTCACATTTACTTTCTTCGCCAACCTCTGAAAATAAAAACACAAACCAATTCTTTAATAACAAAATATCCACATTTCCGTAATCAATTAGGCGTTTTAATTTAAACGTCCCTAGGTGCCCTTAATCCGGTTTAGTCACGGTATTACTACGTTTTCGAAGACATTACGTCATAACTGCTGTGTTACGAACGCATTAGTGGGCAAGATGGCAAGTAAAAATATTTAGGTAAGTAAGTTATGGGAGTGTAGCGGGTTTATAAGCTGAGCGGGTAGCGAGTTCGTGGAGAAAATTCGTCGTGATATTGGAAAAGCTTGATTTTACATTTGCTGCAGCCAATAAATTGTGGATGCCTGAAATGGCAACTTTATGTGCTAATTATACGTTATTTAGATTGCAAGTTTTCTGAAAAATAAATGGATAAGTAAATACATTTTTGTATTCGTAAGCTGACGAAGTACCAAACTGGGAACCATTATTATAATATGGTGATCCAAAAGACACAGAACTTAAAAGCAAAATAAAGCAGTATGTCTAGCTGTTCAAAAAGCTCACAATGAGACTACTATGTTCAGGAGAACAGCTTACTGTTTTAAGCCTCAGAAAGAATCTCTGTTAAAATTGTTGGTGGTTGAGGTGCCAACAAGTTTCGTATTAGCACGATAGTAAAAAAAAATGTAAAGTCATCATCTTTATCATCATCATCCATAGCCCAACTTCATCCACCGCTGGGCCTCTCTGTTGTTTTGCCAATACCTACCCACGCTCCTGTGCCAGCCTCATTCAGGTTTTGCCCACAATGGCATCAATATCGTCCACCCATCTTACCACTGGACGATCGACATTTCGTCTTCCAGTACTTGGACGTCTCTGACATAGCCCTACTACACCTGTTTAAAAAATTCATATATCACATATGTCCCGCTGCTCTTTTAAAACTTGGACCACTTTCAAATCCGATAGTCAACGAGGGTGATACCCTTAATGTGTTTGCATAATGTCCGTCATTAAAACATTTATTTCGAGTCAGTGGCTACCACCCCCTTAAACGACGTATTTTTTGCTTTTTGTTTTCAGAAAAATCGAAGAAATCGTGATTCTGAAATCATGATAAAAGATTTTGTAGAGAGGAAACTTTATATTAAATCCAGGGTTTGTATGTGTAGGGCCTGACTTAAAAGTCATGTCAATTCTAATTACATTGGTGGAATGTTTTTTTTTTTTTTACGAAATGCAGTAATAATTAAATTTACATTTTTAACACCATCAATTGTATTAATACATTATTATTAACCTTTATTAATGTACTAGCTTTTTACAGCGACTTCGCCCAAGTGCATGTCGGGAATTACCACACAGGAACATACCATCTAGATAAAAAGTATCCTTTGTATTTCATCCAGGTTATAAATTAGCTCTGTGCCAACTTTCATTCAAATCTGAGCAGCCAGTTTTGCGTAACAAACATCACAACATACTTACAAACATTTAAAACATAAATAAGATACGTCGTACTAGAAAATTCAAAGTACCGTCTAAAACCTTAACTTCCATAGTAATCTTCCACAGAACACTAAGCTATGCCAGCTTTCCCGTTTAACTAAAAGCCTTTCACATTCACATAACATCCAATGATTGAAGACTTGTCTCAAAGTTTCACAAATAAAATGAGTTAACGACTCAGTAAATGAGTGTGTCGACTCGAAATGAAAAGTCCAAATGTCGCGAGTAACTGCGACTAAATAAATGATGACAGTGACTGGAGCTTTTGCTAAACGACAACCTTTTAATGAACTTGGGGTGGGTTGTGTAGTGCAAGATATTTTATGCTTTATAGAGCAGACGCAACTTATTTAAACCTGCTTTGGCTAAGGGCCAAGATCAACTGATTTCTCTGATCGCTAAAATGTTTCTCCTCTGTCTTCAATTCAATCTATATCTGTTTTTCTCTTTTGCATTGAAGAACCTAGAGATTAAACCTGCCTGAAGCTGCAGGGAAGCTGTTATGTATCAAAGGTACAGATAAAAAAATTGTTTGTCGAATTGACTATGAGGTTTTAGGAGGAGCACACATCAACCGGACTCCACAAATATCAGAAACACCCGTGCGCGGTACGCGGTGCCACTGACGGTGCCCCAAGTTCCCTATGGTTCCGCTATTCCTGGTCAAAGAAGCGATATGGTAACGGCAGGACGGGGGGTGCGAAGAATCGTCGTTGGTAGCCGTAACCCGGGGGGTTATGGCTAGCAACGACGACTACATTTGGGGACGTATAATGGACGTTCGATGAGGCTGGACCATCACCTTGCCAAACTTGAGGTAGAATAAGGTCGCATTCGCTAGGCTGACATATACTGGGGTTATCTGAAGTCCGAAGACAGGTAGGACACGATAACTCTGGAGTCGGGCCACGTATTCTACTTCCACGAAGGTGATTAGCTCTCCCAAAGCGGTGTCGGCGATATTTTTAGAGGAAGGCAGAACTACAGAACGCTGCTCGCAAAGACGTTATTTTGAGAAAATCTTATAAAAGCTGGAAAGGTAGCTACGATATGTAGCTCGTAGCTCGCCCATCTTTCACTGGATCCACTCCTATTTTCGCGTCTCCAACATTTACGACATGCAACCTCTTAAAAGGCACAAGCAGAAACCATAAATTTTCACGCCGTCGGCACATCCAACACAGTCATTGTGTAGGGTGGTAATTTGTTGCATTACAGATGAATTATATGCTAAACTTGCGTTCAGTAAGAGGGTTTGAAAATTTTAGAAAATACAGAGAACTGCACTGAGAAAAATGTCATTTTGGCATAATCTTAAAATATCGTGACGTTGGTTTAAAATAGATGCGTTGTCTTATAATATGTTGATAATAAGTAAATATTACGCTAGAACTGAAATGTGTTAAGATGGAATCGAATTTTTTGGGTAAATAATGCAATATTATGATACTTGTCATCGTAAAAATTTGTAATTATGAAATAACATTGTCTTCTTCAAATAGTAACACAATGTAATAGAAAATGGTCCACTGTCCCATAAATTAGTATGATAATTATAAATAAGATTCTAATTAAAAAACACAATGACAGTCACCGTAATATAAATAGATTTCATAGTTTAATATGAAGAAGTATCTCTAAAAATACGATGACCTCCCCCTAATGTACTATATTAAATTATAATGCTTTAAACTTATATTTTTAAAGTAAGCATCATTTTTTAATATTACAGTCATATTATTTTATGTGAATCCTATGATAATACGATTAAATAATCTCATATTTTTAGAGTAAGCATCAAAGTTCAATAATATAGTCATATTATTTTATGTGTATCCTACTAAATTATTATTACAGAGACCCATTTATGAGTAGCATTTGAATGATGTCCTACAAATTTAAGGTGACGGCATTATATAATGAGGTCTCCCTCTCTCACTTCATTCCGCCGCCGCGCCATTTCGGTCGGCCATTTGTATTTCACCGCTACAGCCGGCAAGTCACGACTCACGACTCGTTTAATTAATAGCAATAACAATTCCATTAGTGCCAGTGAACATGTTTGATCAGTGCAAAAATGGATATGGCTACGCGTGATCTTTTGAAGAAGTGGAATTTGGAACGCTACATCGATCGTTTTGAAAGTAAGTTGACAAACCTACCTAGTAAGTTGCTAGCATGAGCTCACACATTACATTCACACATTCTAATTTCTAGCAAGAATAGGGTCAGAGTGTCGTCTTAGAGGCACTATGAAAATATACTTAAAAAAATTTCGCGACCAATTTCAAGGTCACAGTTCTAACATAACCTTACCTATGGATCCCTTCGACATCGTTTTTACGACAAACGGTTGGTCGGAGACAAAAAACACCCAGACACTTTTAGCCTTTCTAGGTGTTACATACTATAGAATCGAGAAAATAAACGATTTGCGAAAATAACACTTTTTTGGCCGCTGTACACTCCAACCAAGAATAGTCTTGTCGTATGGTACCTACCCACCTACCTAGATATACGTTCATATTTATATTATACACTAGATTCGATGTGCAACTGCAACCCAAAAAAAAACAAATAGGTAGAGTGCGTCTAAACTAAAATGACGCGCCCCACTACCGCATTTACCGTAGTGTACGTATACAAATTTAAGTAGTGGGGCGCGTCATTTCAGCTTAGACGAGCTCTACCAACCTACATTTTATAAAGTCGATGCGACGTAGTGCATTTCACAGCTGCAATCAGGGCGCTGTTAAATTTACCTTTTTTTTCAGCTGAAAGAATTGATATCGCAACAATGCAGATGCTTAGTAAACAAGACATACATAGTATGTTCCCTCAAATAGGGGACAGACTCCGGTTTGAAGCAGCTCTGGCCATGTTAAAAAGCGACCAACCAAAAGATATGGTTTGTTTTCATGTTAAATTGTATTTCAAAAAAGTAAATTTTGTTTTAAACTTTTTGCTTACACATGCCCTGCGTCGCTTAAATGCACATTCTCCTACTTGCATGTAGGTAGGTAGGTACCTACTTATTAACTTTTATTATTTTAAAGTCTTCTTAAGATACCTAACAATTTAACCGGTGCAGTATTTATTTAAAAAGTGGAATAAAATCATAACTTTTCATCAGTCTTGTTAGTTTACCAACTAAGTACATTATTATTACCTTTTTAAATTTCTTGTTAAATTTCAGGATAACTCCTACAATTCATCACTCTTTGAAGAGGTCCTGAGGAATGACTTGTTAACTAGTCTACCTTGTAACTTAGAGCCTCTGCCACCGTGTGAAGGACTGCAAAGCTCAATCCTCAACCAAGACTGCGAAGCAGGACTTAACCAGGAAAATTTGGTAAGTTCTGCAAAATTGTAGAAAAGTACTCGTACTTACTGTTTTTTGGTTCAAGAGCAATATGTATTAATTTGTAATTACATCCATACTAATATTATAAATGCGAAAGTAAGTTTGTCTGTCTATCTGTCGGCTGGGGCAGGACCTTTTCACATTTTCATACCTAAGACACTGAACCGATGCAAAATTTGGTATAGACATTCTTTGAGACCAGGATCAGTCCTGATCTTGATCGATTAGTTTTTATCAGGGCCGGATCAAGGGACGAGGGCCATTATCACACCTTTTTGTTACATGTAATATTATAACATTGTCTCAAAGTAAATATTATTTTAGGATGGTGACATACTGGTGATACCACTGGACTCGTCGTCGTCAGTGGGTGAAGCAGTTAGACAAGAGTCCACCGGGAGCAATTTAGTAAGTTATTGCCTATTATCCTGTACTTTTGATAAGGAATTTAAATTGACATTCAATATTGTTAACCCCCGGCGTAAACAGATAAGTTTAACGTCTGTACCTGTCCTGTCCTGTATGTGTGTACGGACGGCCGTTTAGGAGCTATACTATATGTCACAAAGATCAGTAATATATTTGGAGTTGGTGACAGCTATAACTAACAACTAAATGCATGATGCCTAGACTGGCACCGACTCCAACTGATCATTATACTGAATGGAAGGTAGGTATTGAACCTGTATTTTCAACATTTTAGTGACATTTTTTTTTAACTTTTACCTTGCATATTTAGTTTGTAATGCCATACTTATACTATTTGTGTTTCAGGTGAATACCATACTGAATTCATCAGTCGAGGGAAAACAAATAATAGCAATTGGGCAGAAAACGGGCACCTTACCCTCAAACGTGCGTGGGCGTTTATGCAAGCTGCTTATGGAGAAGCTCATTACGGCCGAAAACCCGGTACTTCTGACAGATTCGCAGCTGCTTGCTCTATCCTACGACATTGGCAGATTATTTAAAGAGGAGTCACCACCCCTATACTACGCGCCGTACCTGCCGGCTGATGCTTACCAGGCTAAGCGCAATATCTCTGGCTGGTTAGTCACCGCCAGAAGGGCTCGACGGCAGCATTTAGTTTCGTTGGGCCTTATTGAAAAGCCCAAGTCACGTTCTCGCTCCAAGTCCAGTCCTAGGCTAGACACCCCTCCACTCGCTGGAATCGACCTGACCGGACTTAAAGAAGGTAACTCCTTTTCAAGAAATTTTATGTTTTCAGATTGAATTAAATTATCAAGAACAAAATTATTGAGAAAAATATCTGAATTAGTATAAATTTTCGTTACAAATTACAAAATATCTGAATCTAAGAACCGTTATTGTCATTGTACTAATTATTAATCGTTTTAATTTTTATGTGCAGGTGAAGTGGAGGACGTAGCGTCAGCATTAGAGCAGCTGTCAAGTCCTTCAGCTGGTCCGTGGCAGGAGGTCAGTGCCCTGTGGCGGGAGACGGTGCGAGCTCGCCTCCGGTACTTGTACTACGAGGAAGGGACATTACAGGAGTACTTCAATAAGTATCCTATCCTGAAGTCAAGTGATGGATGGCGACTCCTGACTCATGACTACGAAGCACTGTTCCCTGATAAATCCGGGGGCCTCGACGCCTTGGATGCTTCATCGGAAAACATACTAAAAGCTGCTCAGCAGAAGCTTAACACCACAAAGGACTCGTTTCTTCGTCGAAAAATAGCTGATACATTGGCAATTTGTGAAGGTAAGGAAATGATTCTGTTATATAGTTCTAGGTGCTCGACCTCCCTGGGTCGGTGAACCCGTTATAAAATATATAGACAAAAAAGAATTTAAAAATTATCTAACATGGTGCAGTCGTTCAGAAGTAACGGGCGGGCGGACACACATTTCGGCAATTCATTTTTACTTATATAGATAGATTTTATTTTGTTCTGATACTTTTCCCTATTTGCTCAGTTAATGATGATGTGTTGTGTCAAATATACTATTATTATTTTCTTTCCAGGTGAACAACCGGAGACAAAATTAATAGCAGCGATATTGCTACTCGGCTGTCTCTTTAATATTCCTCCTGCCCGTCGATCTAGAAAAGACTGGCAAGCTTCACGAGCGGAGATATTGGATGGATTTGTGACCATCGTGGATGATGACGCAGACGTGCAAGTGGTAATTGAGGAGCGTCGCCAAAAGCTTCAAAACCTAGGTATTAGCCTCCAACCATTTATAATTTGGTGCCGCCAGTCAGGTGTCTCCTTCACAGTATGTGACAATACGTTTTACAAGTTCACAACACTAACTGAGGCTGTTGATGTGACTTTTAAAATATTTCATGCTACTGCGGCTAAATATCCTACTGAAAGCTATAACATTTGGCTTATTATCCAAATTGGTTTTTACAAAGTCAAAACATCGTACGATCGTATGTCACAATCTGTGAAGGAGATATTAGTTACTCTCGGAGTCACAATTTAAATTAAGATGAAGTGTCACAGTTGTAAAAGGACTTTTCCCACGTTTTCTTCACTTATTACCCACATAAGGAAAGAATGTGAAAAAATTGATATTACTGGAGTTTATAAATGTGGTGAAGACGCATGCTACCGGTATTTCACGGACGTTAGACAATTTAGAAAACATGTTAACTTAAAACATTTGAATAAAGTAAACACTCGTTATTTGCCATCCACCTCAAACGAGGCTTGCGTAGTTCCTATGTGTGAAACAGAGACTACCAAAGTAGCAACTGAGCACATATACATTGAAGCTGATAGTGAACCGGAAGTCCTTGATAATGCTGATAGTATTATTCATAAAGAAGTTTTGAAATTTATTTCAACGCTCTATGTAAATCCCTCTGTATCTCGATCGTCTGTACAAGCTATGGTTAGTCATTTGCAAACCCTTCTTGACAATATCGCACCGTCTTTAATGTCCGTATTCGGCCCTGTGCTAGCTGATGAGGAAAGCATGTCTGGAAGCGAAATTAATAAACGACTTCATAAGTTCAACACAGCTTTGAAGGGCATCTTTTTTCCGTTTCGTTCAGAATATTTGAGATTCCGAGAATTGAATTTATTAGGTTCTTTTATACCACCACATGAAGTAATCGTTGGTTATTGTCCTGACATTTCACAAAGGAGTAACACTTTAACATTACACACCAAGCCACGTACAATGCAAGTAATTCAACTTCGCCAGGTTTTGAAGAATTTTTTTTCCATTGACACTATTTGGAAAGATGTAACGGATTATTTGAACCACCTAAGGGGTAATTTAATAATCCGTGAAGAAAATCCGATGAGGCCAATGTGTCTAGAAAATGTAATGCAGGGATCTGTATGGCTGGCAATGTGTACACCGCAGGCGTCGGACATTATTCTTCCTTTAGTAGTATACTATGATGATTTTGAAATTGGAAATCCTTTGGGGAGCCACGCTGGGGTGCATAAGCTTGGTGGTGTATACGTTTCCTTGCCAGCACTCCCACCACATTTTTTTTCATTGTTGAATAACATTTTGCTGTTAGCTATTTGCCATTCTGCTGACAAAACTAAATATGGAAACAAAGCTATTTTTGACCCTGTTATTGAGGAATTGAATTACTTGCAAAACAAAGGAATTTTTATAGAAAATAAGTTTTTTAAAGGAACCGTAAAATTGAAGGTTGTTGCTATAACTGGCGATAATTTAGGCCTGAATTCAATTCTCGGGTTTACTGAAAGTTTTTCAGCTAACAAGTGTTGCAGAATCTGTAACATTGACAAGAAAGGTTTGCAAACTGCTCTATATGAAAACAGTAACTTGCTTAGAAATATGACTTCATACCACGCTCAATTGCAAGAAAACGATACACCTAACACGGGCATTAAAGAATCATGCTGTTGGCTTAAGGTGACAGGATTTGATTTATTTCAAAATGTAGCAGTAGACCCAATGCATGATATATTAGAAGGTGTAGCTCGTTATGTAATGACCTTTGTCATAAACCACTTCCTTGCCGAAGGTCTTTTAAAGATCTCAGTATTGCAACAAAGAATAATTTCATTTGATTATGGACCAGATAGGAATTCAAAACCAAGTAATTGTTTAGTTGTCCAAGGTTCGAAAGTAAAATTGAAAACTTCAGCATCAGAAATGCTTACCCTTATTAGATACTTCAGCCTAATAGCCGGGTTTTACATTCCTTTAGAAAATAAAGTATGGAAATTATACATTAAGTTGCGGCAAATCACCGACAGGTTATTAAGTCATAGGGTCTTCAGTGACACCAATATTCAACTCCGGGTTATAATAGCAGAATTTAATCAATTGTACACGGAGCTAACAAAATCACCCCTGCAGCCAAAGTTTCATTTTCTGACTCATTATCCTACCATGCTAATGAAGTTCGGCCCCGTACGTAACATGTGGGCTATGCGTTTTGAAGCCAAGCACAGGGTATCTAAGTTAGTGGCTAGATCATCTTTTAATCGAGTCAATGTTTGCAAGACTCTAGCAATAAAATGTCAACTTATGCTCAATGACTTGTTTGTGAAAAATACAATACCTACAACAAAAATACTAGGAAAAAAATCTGCATTAAATTCAGGAGACACTGTCAAGTTTTCTCTCGGCACTGGCGTTGTCCTCAAATATTCGGTTACTTCCGCTACAATAGCTGGTGTTATATGGCAGCGGAACTCTATTGTTACTGTAGATATAGATGATGAACAATTCTTACCCACTTTTGGCCAAATTGATGCAATTTTGGTGACAGATACTGAAGAGGTTTTTTTCCGTTGCTGTATGTTTGAAACTATTGAATTTAATTCTCATTACAATTCTTATGAAGTTAAACGTGGTAATGATTATCTGTGCTTTCCTTGCCAAAATGCCGTTTCTCCGTGTCCTAACACGAGTCACTCGTCACTCTAATGCGAGGTAACACGTCATATATTACAAGTAGATGGTACCTAGAGTAAAAATTTCAAAATTCTGTAGGTATTCTAACGGCTTACGGTCGCTGCTATAATACCTTGAAAATGCGCAAACGAGTTAACTCGTTTGCTCATTTTTAAGGTGTTTTTATTTTGAATCCAGTAATATCAATTTTTTTTGGAAACGTTTACATAATTATTAATTATGTACTTATACCGTACGCGGCGTTGCTAGTTTGAGGCACTGCAGAGTCCAAGGGCAGTTATTTTTTTATAGCAGAGTGCGCTCAACTAGTAATCTACCCTTAGTTACGGTATTTATCGGATATCCCTTTAGGATATCCTATAAAGACGGCCCGATAACGGTGTCCGCATAAAGTAATGGTATGAGCCAGCACCAATAGCTGGTTTAAGGTGAACGCACACTTATCAGAGCCGAAGGAGGCGAAGGAATCAAATTTTAGAATTACTTAAATGAAGTCCAATGTAACTTCGCACACTTATCCGCACCGAATCGTACGACCTTATTCGTCCGATTCGGTAAGTGTGCGAGGTTCCATAGGATTTCATACAAGTAATTCTAAAATTCGATTCTTTCGCCTCCTTCGGCTCTGAAAAGTGTGCGTTCACCTTTAGTAATAGATTTTAAAGTAAAGTATTTGTATGAGGGATAGATTAGTCTCATCGGAGTGTTTATAGTAGCACTTTACTTGAAAATAGATATTTACTATAATAATATAACCAATTTATTGTATGCAGCTTTAAGGTGAAAGCGTCAGGGTAGCCCGCGAAATTCAAATTTTCTTACGTTTTTTGCAATTTGCAGGCCAGTGCTAGGTTTTGATTGAAATGTTAGACGCGGGTGTAAGACGTATGTAGTACAACTTATGTACTTACACCCGCGTGCAACATTTAATTAACATACAACCTAGCACTGGCCTGCAAATTGCAAAAAACGGCTACCCTGAAGCAATCACCTTAAGGGCAAAAATGTTTTAGTTATAGGTACATTAATGTAAAGTTTGTTATTTTTTGTAAATTAAATTTCTACTCGTCTCAACCTTTATTTTAATTTGTAAAAACTAGAATTATTGAACATAATGTATATAATGATTCTTTATAATGACCGACAAATAGATACTGTAATCATTAAGGCGAGGATGTTTCTAAACAAAACAGTCTTCTTTTATACTGAATATAAATGTTTAGAGTATATAATAATTATTCATTCATACTATGGAAATAAAAATACCATTCAATTTTCTGTTTAATTTATACATACATCCCTTTTCACCTTCTTACCATTCTTGCCAAGGTACTTTTTTCTATTTTTTTTACTTACTCTCCATTTTTTTAAGGTTCAAGTTTAGGGTTCTTCAGTTTTTTTTAATGTTGAGCTCACACCTAATAATATTTAAAAGGAAAGAACCAATATTGGATACTTAAAAATAAGGGGATCATGTAAGTCCAGTGGCGCCCTCAATTATAGGAGGATTGTGATTTCTAATAATCCAAACAATTTCTGTGTAATCCACCAGTATTTAGTTGTAGTCCTACTGATGGAGAATGAGTAGAACTACAACTAATCACTGGTGTATTATAGAGATATTAATTGGTTTATTAAAAAACACAATCCTCCTATTGAGGGCGACCTCCGTAAGATAATAGGCTATAACCAGAGATATGAGGAAATAGTAGGAAAAGTAAGAGGACCTAACCTAAAATACGAGGAGGTTACCGAAAAATAGTAGGAAAAATAATAGGATATAACTGGATATATGAGGAAGGCACCGAAAAATAGTAGGAAAAATTGTATGACATAACTGAATATGTGAGGAAGTCACCGAAAAATAGTAGGAAAAATAATAGGATATAACTGGATATATGAGGAAGGCACCGAAAAATAGTAGGAAAAATTGTATGATATAACTGAATATGTGAGGAAGTCACCGAAAAATAGTAGGAAAAATAATAGGATATAACTGGATATATAAGGAAGGCACCGAAAAATAGTTGGAAAAATTGTATGACATAACTGAATATGTGAGGAAGTCACCGAAAAATTGTAGGAAAACTAATAGGATATAACTGGATATATGAGGAAGGCATCGAAAAATAGTAGGTAACTAAAACTAAATCCATGGTGACACATCATCTTAAATACTGTTATCATCAACATCAGTATTATCATCGTTCTTTTTGGTGAATCACTATGCTCCGTCCTTTGAGTGAATTCATCATACTTTAAGCTGAATTCACCTCTTTTATGATTGTCAGTTTTCTCAGTGTGGAGATGTGTAAGTAACTTTTCAATTTTAGTATGCTTTAAAGATCGAAGGCGTCATTATGAAATGGTTTAAGAGAAAACAAAATGTAGTTTGTAACTGTCGTTCTTTGCATGGAGCAGACATAGTATTAACATTTTAAGAGATTAGAACTAATCAAACGACACTAAGTATTACAGACGATTTTTATTAACTCACAATACGCGAGAAATCAATGTTTTACTGTTGTAAATAGTTTTATAGAATACGGGTGGTCGATTAAAGGGCTTGTGGCTAAGTAACAACAGCAGAACGGGTCGAACCATCAGGTTAAGCTACGCTTGCCGCGGTTGTCCGTGGATGGGTGAACATCTTTAAATACCAAGATAGCAAGCACCGACGTGCTCTTCACGGAGAGGCCCTGAAAAGCACGTTGGTGCCGTCTTTTGTTCGAGGATCTTTGACAGTCGTTACGGTCCTGAAGCCCAAAGTCACAACCAGTCTTACCAAAGGGTATCGTATTACCCAGTAACTGGGTTGTGGTTGGACAGTGGCAGTGGAGGTGGCAGTCGCTCCATGTAAAATACTGGTACTCAGCTGCATCCGGTAAGACTGGAAGCCGAACACAGCACAGTTGGAAAAAGGCTAGGCAGATAGATTGAGATCGTCGACTATTGCCTATATACAGGGTAAGTTTTTATCCAGTGCGCAAACAGTAACCATGAATTCAGCATATCACTCTAGACCCCCAGCGCAGAAATTTTTCGTCGGTAATACAAAAAAAATCAGCTGGTCCATACATTGTTACAATGATATGCGAATTCAAGGTTACAATTTGCGCACTGGATAAAAACTTATCCTGTATGTAGATATACTCTCTCTAGAAGAGATGAGGCCTGTGTCCCATCAGTGGGAACTGGCTGATAATGCATTCGTTTTATAGTTTTCTATTCAGCAGTGGAAAAATGACGAAAAATTCGATCAAAATCAAAATCAAAAGTCATTTATTCAAACTAGGCTGAGAGTCAGCACTTTTTGAACGTCAAAATTACATAAGACAGTCCCCCCAAAAAGCCCGCCCTTCACCACTTCCTAGTGCTTTAGCTGGGAAGAAGCCTGAGATGGCCTTGTAGCATCAACACTTCTATCTGTATTATACGAAGAATAGCCATATATATTTCTATTCAAAATACAGTGACATTCTTTTCATTTTTGACATCGCGCCGTAGACATCATTCTCATTCATCATTTCTGCAGTCATGCTGACATGATATGATATTTTGATTTAAAAGAGTGTCCGTGGAGTTTCTTGACAGTTCATCTCCATACCGCTACGCTTTGGAATCGGCCACTAGCTTCATCATTCCAACTGACCGGCCTCTTGGTAATTAAAAAGTGCCTGTAATTGGTCCTAGAATAAAACTGTTACATCATCCCTAAAAAACCAACCCACACAAATCCGCAAGACAAGTGGACATACGGTGTGCATCGCGTGCGCGGGAGTGCGCTCGCGCGTTATTGCGCAAGCGCCGCGCTGCTTCGCTGAACAAGCAGGCCTCGCCTGAATCACTTCCGCTGTGTGTACATACGTCCTCGCCTTGCCGACGGTATGCTCCACTTGGGGCCGATTAGTTTGATCTAATGTGAAATTAAATATACTTTTAACGAAGTATACAGGCTGGCTCTCGAGAACAGTGGTGGCCTAGTGGCAACGGCCGCGACTTACGAGTTGTAGATCGTAGGTTCAAACCCAGACAGGCGCTTTAGTTTGTGATAATTATTTCATCACCAGTGCTGTCCAAAAAACGGTGAAGGAAAACATCGTAAGGCCGGCTGTCTTAGAACTAAAAATTCGATGACATGTGACATCTAGAAACCCACACTGGGCCCGTGTGGTAGATTAGCTACTTTGACGTTCAAAAAGAGCTGACTCTCAGCCTAGTTTGAATAAATGACTTTTTGATTTTGATTTGATTTGATTACGGCCCACTGGGACCATTATGGTCTGATCATGTATAGGTATAGGATAAGTTTTTATCCAGTGCGCAAACTGTAACCAGGAATTCAGCATATCATTCTAGGTCTAGAATGATATGCTGAATTCCTGGTTACAGTTTCTATGCTGGGGGGTTCCCCAGCGTAGAAATTTTTCATAGAAAAGTGCAATACCTACGCGGTCAAAATGTATGGAACAGCTGATTTTTGTTGTATAACCGACGAAAAATTTCTACGCTGGGGGTCCTAGAATGATATGCTGAATTCATGGTTACAGTTTGCGCACTGGATAAAAACTTATCCTGTATAAGTTTTGTACACAGGCTGACAGGTACCTTGACGTAGAACTTGTTACCATGAATTCAGTACATGATTCAGAACACCCCCTAGGGTAGATACTTTTCGTTGATTATCAGAAAAAATGAGCTCTTTCATAGAAAAGTGCAATACCTACGCGATGTTAAGTTGGCGAGTTTGTCAGCGATGGATCTGATACGTTATGCATACATATTTGCCGCGGTAAATGTTAATTAAATGTGTATGTAAAATCTGTGACAGAAGTGGCTTAAAGTTAGAGTGACAATACTTCTGCCAGCAGCTTCTGAGCAGATCAGCAGACCCTAAAAGAACCATCACTTTATTGCCGCGCTGAGAAGACATCCAATTAATTAATAACATGCAAACTTTTTACTACTTACACAATAAAGATATCTCATTTTCTGTTATAAATAATTTATAGAAATATCAGTCACTAGAGAGTTTTCCTGAATGGAAATTCAATTCAGTTAGTCTGCGGAAACTATGAAACAGATGGCCATGTATATATTTTTGATGACATTGTTGGCAATATTTATCTGAGTGTCTATGTTAGCTGAAGTTATATGTAGTGCACAGAATGGCATCAGAAACTCGATTAAAAAATACATCTATTCTAGAGCCCCAAGTAGAACCCACCAACAATGCGACGAAATCCGCGATGTATCATTGCTTTTACTTGTAGCATCCGCAGGGGCACTACACGGCTCAACTCCCGCGCCGCACACCGAATTACTTAATAAATTATCGTACTTCTAACTAACATTCCAACCACCTAACTCGATTACAACCTTAACACCTTCTGCTTAAGGTTTAATTTATTCAAGTATTTTTCAGTAAGTTGGGCGGATTGTCCTGTCATTACATTTGGAGGTCTGATGGCTGAGGATACGATTTCGTTTGGCACCGTTTTTCCTCCGATAATTTCATAATATCAGCTGATATACTTGGGTGATATATTATTTCCTCTGGCGGCGGATTTTATCAAGGCTTTGTCCGTAGGTAGTGGCGGATTGTGTGAATGACGACTAAATGTGGCTAATTAGTTTTGTAATTATGTAGATTCCCTGCTGTTGAAAATTAATTAAAACGTTTTGGTTTGAGAACACCTCTATCTATGCATGTTGGTACAGTACATGCAGATTAATTGAAACACATGTTCAATTTGCTGGCAAGTTTTGAAAATATTGCATCATGTCGTAACCACGATTACCGAGACCTAGCCAAACGGACCCTAAGAAGAAGGACAGACAGTTACTTTTTGTTCTCAGGTCTGCGCACACATAAATAAACTACACACTAAATATCGACGTAGGTTTTAAAAACCACGTTCCAAGTATGCTCAACAGCGTCTTATATGAGACTACTTAAGCTAGACATATGTTTTTATGTAAAACTAGTGTTTTTTTTGGTGCTGACTGAAAGCCTGGAAGATTTATCCATATTAGTATGAAATTGGTTTTGAAAGCAATTTCTACTGACATACGACAACCGCCATTAACGATGGTTCAGTAATCGGTTGTAATAAAAAAATAAAGATTAGGACCAAACATTGCAAATATTACGATGTGCGTAAAAAAAGTACGGCTACTTTTTCATTTGACTTTTTCAAATCCGTTGTTTATATTTCAGAGTGGTGCTATTTTATAGGCAGACAAAATTGAAGGAATAAGTATTACCTACTTGAAGCTCATATAGAGCTAAGGGAAGCTGAATGTTTAAGCAGTAATAAGTCAGTGACTAGACTGGCAAGCAAGATTAGCAATGCCTGACGCTTTGTGCTATTTAGGGGAACCCACTTCTGTCACAATTATATTTGGCACAGTTGAAGGGATTTCCAGAAAAAAATGCATTTAACATACTCAGCCCTTAGCTAAGAAATAACAGCTGCACGGGTTGATCGAAAAGATTATGCTACGCTTACCGCAGTTGGTCCAAGGATGGGTGACCATTCACGACCAGTGGCGAAACTACAATTTTTATTAGAGGGAAGCCGAAGAAAAATTGTTCAGGTCTCTTAAGCTCTAGATAATATGAAAGAGCAGTAATTCCTTTACTTTTTCTAAATTTAACGGCAGCTATCTTTGGTCGGAATTCTTGGTTTAGACATAAAAAAATGTGTCAAGCTATTATGAAATATCTAATATTGTGATTTGATACACACACATGTGTAACATATTGTTTGGCAATAGTAGACACTTAGAAGAATGTTTCTTCCAAAGGGAAGCCGATAGAAATCGGGTTGTATGGAGGCTGCGCCCCTGCGACCGACATTCATTCATTACATACCAAGACTGCTTCGTGCCTGGGAAAGCAAGTTAAGCCGTTGGTCGTGGCTATCGTTCGTACTTCTTTGACTGTCCTTTCGGGTCATCAGAAGCGCGAAAGTCTGACAACCAGTCTTACCAAGGGGGTACCTTATTATCCAGTAACTGGATTGAGGAGCTCAGATAGGCCGTCACTCCATGTAAAATATTCAGCTGCATCCGGTTTGACTGGAAGCCGACCACAACGAAAAGGCTAGGCAGATGATGATACAAAGCCCTTGGCAGCTTCAATCATCTTCAACAGCCCAATATCATAATGATATTACCGATTACTCATATTCTTTGTTCGAACAACCAAGTCAAGGATATATCCTCGCGTGCTAACACGATAACAACGCTCTGATTGTCAAGTAGCACGGATTTCGGCGGCGGCCATCTTGAGAACTCATGTTTTACATTAGAATTATGAATTTATATGAAGCTGTAAGCATAATGCGTGTTTTTAATTGACGTCTGTTGAGATGGTATAAGAGGTTATTTATGATAATGTGGTTTTGGGTGCGGTAAGTTAATAACTAACTTAGTATGTTTAGAATCAGTAGAATCGGATTAAACTACAAGGTGATCCCAACATCGTGCTGCGTACCTACATGTGGTTCCATATGATATGGAGTATCTGAACTCAAGCTCAAGCAAGTAGTAGCGGGGCCAATGGCAACATACCCCTTTTTGTTTATAAAAGTTGCTTAATGTTAAGAGATGTTTAAATGTCCATATTAAATGGTTAAACAGACGCTATTCATTACTTAATTTTAAGCAGCGTTTTTAAATATGGGGGATAGTTTCGAATTGGCGGATTACCTTTGAAAGCCCCTAAGAACTTCCAAAAACCCATATAACATTTTCCATGAGATCCACAGTACGATGGGCATTAACTCTTTGATTTCCACTGATTTCCAAATGAAAATCGTTACAGTACACGAAGCATTTTCCTCCCTATTCTGCTGTGACTGCTAAGTTCGTTGTAAACAGGTAGTCATGGGGACTGCCGACAGAAGTAAAAGCTTAGAACTAAAAAAACACAAGTTTGCATTTCCGTGACGAGGTCACATTAGCATGTCTGTGACGCGATCCCATAAGTTTTGCCACTACCAAAAATCGCTAAACGCGACCAAAGAAGAAAAATCGCGGACAAATAAATGTGTTTAATTTATAAAATAATAATAATAATTCTTAAATTTAATTCTGTGATAATAAAACAACTTCCTAAAAACAACAACTTACTAACATCAACAACTTACTAACAACTTAACTTGTAATATTGATCACATTAAACACTCAGTGTTCTTCCTCCTGTCTCCTATTTGATCTATGCTGTGCCCGACAGGGTCCAGTATTGTGACTAATATAATTTCCCTACCAACTTTATACATTATGGTACGCAATAAAGAATTGAGAATTGAATTGAATTGAGAAGTTTTCACTTAAATTAAACTGAAACTTGGCCTCAATCTGGCTGATGTATAAATCAATCAAAATTAATGTGTATAGTAAAAACAACCAATAAATCCACAAAAACAAACGATTGATTAGTCTGTCAATTTAAAATTCACCCAAACAAAAGATTACAATCACAAATTACTCATAAATACACAAAAGCATACAAATCATTACAACCTGCCAGTTACAACAGGAAATATCAAATATTTTTAAGCAGTTCCACCGTTTCTGAAACAACCTTCATAGTTTCCACGAGACTTATAAATTGGTACATCGGAGGAAACATCGATTTAATGACAATACACACGATACTTGATAATACTTGAAGATGGAAAAAAACAGATACTTGTTATAATTTCCGTTTGTTCAGCCGGATGTGTGGGTGAAGCACGCGATCCGTGCCCACAAGCCGTAGGCAACGAAAGTGTTATGTATTGGTACTGCTTACATGTTTACTGAAGACACTGCCATGCTAGGATAGTTCAGGAAAGGAAATGTAAATAGTTTTGCCTTGAACGGGCAAAGTTACGCGAGCGAAATCGATCAGATCGTATTGAATTCGTGATAGTTTTAAAATAAACACGGTCTGGTGGAATGGGGTATAATCGATTCGTCCAAAAACCAGTGCAAGTGGTCCTGCTGATTTTTTTTTCATATGCTGGAGTGTCCCGAACACTACCGACATTCTGCCTGGGCCACTTACATATAATCTAGATGAAGCATCGAAGCAGAAAGACGAACGAAGCAAAAAAAAAGAAATGGCAAGAAGAAATTAGCAATATTTTAGTGTGAGGAGATCAGATAGCAGTTTTCAGTCAACCCGATTCAATAACGATACGGTTGTTACGGGTCGTCAGAAGCCTTAAAGTCAGTCTTGAGAGGGGTATCGTTATACCCAGTAACTAGGCTGTAGAGGTCAGATAGGCAGTCGCTCCATGTAAAATACTGGTATTTAGCTGCATCCGGTTAGACTGTAAGCCGACTCCATAATAGTTACGAAAACACAGTAGGTGCATCAGAATTGGAACTGCTGGAGGTTCTTCCAGTGCACCATCAATGTCCTTGAAAATGACTAAAGACGTCATTAGTTCACGGGTAAATTATTCACATGTCGACCAAAATAAACAGCACACTGAGTACGTCAATCCACATGCCAAACATAATTATGCCATTCAAACAACCAGAATTTCAGAGCAAAACCACTGAAATCTTTCAACCTTCAAGCTGTTCTGCTTGACATACAGAATAATCGTCTCAAGATTCCAATCCACTCGACCTATGTGCGTCACAGACCACAAAAAAGTATACAGTATGTCGGCACGTGTCTATAATTTTGTTTGCCAGTTTTGTACAGGGCGATACTTCGTACAGTGTCGTGTGCAAGTGTAGCCAGAAATATTTTTAATCCAAACAAAATACGGCGCTCTTCAAAATAAATATGTCGGTCGGATCGAGTTAGGAGGGTTGTACATTATTCTGGCCGCTCGTGTAATTCGAAGTACTTTGTTGGCATATGCTGCTGTTAAATTAATGGAGGAAAATAAATGAGTACCAGCATTTTTTTCAGGTTTTTGTCTTCTCGCTCAAAATGGTCTATATTTGAACGTGGTTTGAATATAGACCTACTGACATCACCAAATTATCTTTCAGGATTTAGCAAGAGAAACCTACCAACCCTGATATTGTTTCAATGAAAAAAGATCGCAGGGTTCTAGGAAAACAACAGTATTTTAAAGTTAACAGACAGTTGTAACTAACTTTGGAATATCTTCGTCGAAACACGTAATATAAAAATAATAGTTTAAAAAACTAAAAAACACGCTTTAAAAACCTAACTAAAAAAGTAGAAAATAATTAAATCTATTAAAAAGCGTGGGGTGCTTTTTGAGATATTTTTATAATCAATTAATATCAAGCACCCCACGCTTTTTAATAGAATTAAATTACTTTCTATTTTTTTAGTTTGGTTTTTAAAGCATGTTTTTATTAGTTTTTCAAACTATTATTTATTTTTTATTTTTTAGTTCTGCTAACTACAAAAACGTGATTTTTTTTAATTATTGAATGTCATCGGTCCTCGAAGTTTAAATTAAATCTGACCGTTTGATGTGGGTCAAAATCAAATGCAAAAAGGTATCGGTTACAAACAAACAAACAAACAGGTGAAGCTAATAAAAGCGTGTTAAAAATAATAAACGTTGAGATGTTACAAATTCAATTCAAATTCAAAATCATTTATTTCAATCCACTTCAGATCATAATTGAATAATATTTAATATTAGCAACAAAATTAAATTTTAAAATTATAATGTCAATAAATATAAGTAAAAATAATTAATTCAATAATTTAATGATATCAAAATTAAAATTAATAAAATTAAACTAAAATAAATAAATATCATAAAATAAAAATAAATAAAATTAAACTAAACTCATAAAAATAGATCGACTGTTAATACGCCTGCCTTTGAGTCATTTGTTTGTTTGTCATTACATTAATCATATAACAATGGTTAATGTACTGACAATCAAACCTGTTCGCAAATACATTCAGGATGGTGTTGGAGGTGGTCCGGAGCCTGCGCCCCAGAGATGCACACCGCTTTCGCATCGCCGTGTAGAAACAGTCGACACGGAGGTCGGCGAACATCCCCGATGCGCTGCAGTGCCGGGGCAGCCCCAACAACACCCTGAATGCATTATTATACTGAACACGGAGTGCGCTGTACTGCTTCTGGGTATATGACCCCCACAGGCTGGCTGTGTATAGGGACGTACAAAATGCTCTGAAAAGAGTTATTTTGACGGCCCCCGAGCAACGAACAAACCTGCGAGCGATCATATTGGCCCTCACAGACAACGCCCTCCGCTCCCTGTCGATGTCCGCATCGTCTCTCAGGTCAGAGGTCACGATATGCCCGAGGTATTTAAATTGTTGAACCCTTTTCAACTCATCACCGTTCAATCTGATAGGTGGAACAGAATCCGGGCAGCTCCTACCCCTGGCCTGAAAAACCAAGCATTCACTCTTTTTTGCGTTATAGAGCAAACCATGATCCAGCGCGTAACGCTCGCAGATGCTCAGCAACCTAGACAGACCACACACCGAGGCGCTCAGCAGCGCCATGTCGTCCGCGTAACTAATATTGTTGACACAAACACCGTCAATATGGCAGCCGACACGGGTGCTGCTGAGCTCCTCTATCAGTGCATTCACATATAGGTTGAAGAGCCTCGGCGAGGTCAGCCCTCCCTGCCTCACGCCACACTCCAACCTGTACGGTTCTGACAGAGCACTCGACCATCGCACGACGTTGACCTGGTTAAGATACCAGTACTTGAAAATTTCTATCAATTCGAGAGGCATTGAGATGTTATTTAATTTTTCCCACAAGATGTCATAGCTAACCAGGTCAAACGCCCTCGAAAGGTCGAGAAAACAGGCATAAATAGGTGTGCTCCTATCGGAGTAGTACTTGACAGTTTGCTTCAAACACAGGATAGCTGACTCAGTAGACAGTCCCGGTTTAAAACCAAATTGATTGTCATGAGTGTTTACATACCGGTCAAGCTGTGTACTAAGCAAACTGTCAAGAACCTTAGCAAGCACTGTGGCTAATGAGATTGGCCTGTAGTTGCTCGTATCACCTAGGTCACCGGTTTTACTCTTCACAATTGGTACCACCACGGTCCTCATCATCTCTTCTGGTAAGTACGCATGCCCTATACAAAGTGTATATAACATGGCAAGAACTCTGGGCAGGTGGACGCCGGCATGCTTTAGATGTTCAATGCTCAGGCTGTCATGGCCAGGAGACTTTCCACGGGACATTGACTTTATAACTAACCGAACATCCTTCGCTGTGAAACTGGTGTCCATCTCCTGTCCATGTGACCCTTCCATACTGAATGACCGTGATGGCCCCAATGGCGATTTCACCATAAAGTGATCCTTAAATATATCCGCAATACATTTTGGTTCACTCACACCGTTGACGCTCACGGGTACGCCCGGCTTATTATTTAGCCTACTCGTTGTTTTCCAAAAGTTACGAAAGTCATGTTTCGAATGGTGAGAAGCGAGGATATCCATCTTTATCTGCTCCCTATTATTTTGGCACCACTTTAGGCGCGATTTAAAGATTCTACGACTCTCCCGCATCTCCTCCCAAACACGTCCTTCACTCGGTTTACCCCACTGTACCCATTCCATAAATTTACACCGAGCTATCCCGTGAGCGTCACGCACATGTTTGTTCCATCCGATCACCGGCTGTTTCCTTCTCGGTTTAACAATAGTATGACTCTCAGAGGCGGCTTTACACAACGCATTAACAATCTTATGATACATAATGTCAATTATACGCTTATGGTCTCGGTTGTCACAACGTTTATCACCACAGTTACTGAATTCAGGCGGAAAATCAATTTTTCTTAAACTATCACTACATAATTTACTATATAAATCTATTTGTTCGAGGTTTCTCTCTCCCCATTTTATTTTATTACATTCAAAATTTTCTTGCAAAATCATTGGTTTTACATTATTTATATTGCATTTAATAATGAGTGGCATGTGGTCAGACCACACCGGATCATACTTGATGTGTGTATCGACTATAGTTTGAAAAGCCGACTCAGTTACAACACAGTGGTCTAACCATCTTAGCGCCCCATTAGCGTCACTTATAAAACTATATGTGTCAGACAATAAACCTAATTTAATGATATCGGCACACTTCCAATCCAAATCGTTACAAAAATTTAAAAGTTCATAATAAAATTGCTCACCCGGGTGGGCGTTGAAGTCACCGAGCATGTAAACACACTCAATACCTTCATTGCCCACTACTGCGCTCAGCGTCCCCAAACAATCCGTAAACTCGACTAGATTCACCGTGTTATCAGTCGGCATGTACACACTGAACACTAAGAATGACCTTTGCCCTATCACAACTTTAATACCGCACACTCGAGTATTATCACATCGCACTACTGTTACATTGTTAAAGATTCTCTTATTCCATAATAATGCCACTCCACCCCACGGTCGTCCTGAGATCATCCCGTTTGACGTGTCCATGGGCGACACACCCGTATAAGCGAAGTCATCATCTATACAGCTCAGGAAATCAATGTCATGCGGCAGCAGCCAATGTTCTTGTAGGGCAATTATGTGGGATGTTCGACATAACTGCCGTACATCATCTATTGAGCGCTTCACGTTCTTACAGTTGAAACTTATAAAGTTGTACGAAGCACTTGTAAAGTTTAGTTCCAAAAATTCATAACAGATGGCGCTACTCGTACCTTGCTACCCCGTAAGTGTAATGAATCATTATGCAGATTCACTTTTATTTTGATGTTCAGCTCAAAAACAAATTACAACCTTGTATAATTGTGGCAGTCGCTTAGCATTTTAATGGGTATGAGTCTAATTACAATTTACTGTATGGAGGAGGTAGAGTAGGTACCTACCTACATCTTAATAAGTTTATTTTTTTTAGTTACGTTATACCTGAAAAGGATTTGTTGATATGCTAGGATAAGTTTGCTCATTAATCAATCAAGTCTAGGAAAGGATATTTTTTATAGATGTTATAATAATTTATATTTTTTTTAGTAGGAAGAGAAGGTACATACTTGGTACATCTAACTGGAAAAAAAAAACGTTAAATGCTTGAAAAAAAAAGCAATTGTACAAGAAATATAAATAATCCCGCAGAAACAAACTCTGTGTTTTCACAAGTTTTTCCTATATACTATAAAGTAAAAGTTTTAAAGCTGCAAGACGCAAGTGTGAAGTCCTCTCAAGACGATATAAAAATCAACGTTGACCAGAGGCGGATCACTTAGGACAAAAAGAGATCTTGTTTATGTTACGTATCGCGAAACTGAGAGTATAATATGGGTGACTGTACTCCGGTATAAGCTGCGAGAGAACAGCGATGCTATTTCAAAAGTGGTAGCCATTTGAAGAATAGGTTTGAGGTAGGTATCGTACGATGAAGGTATTGGTGCATGGGTTTGAATTAACTTGGCATCTTATTAGATTATGTACTTATTGGAGAGGAGATAAATATAGGTACATAAGTTGATGATCTCGTAAAGGAACTATAATTTTTTAATCTAAAAGTAGGAACCGATTTTGCCAAAGATCTTGTCTAAGCAACGCACTGTGGTTTATTGTGTTGTAGGTTATAAGCTTTCGGCTGTTTGTGACTGGTCCTTGATTTATGAGAAAAATATTAATTTCTAAATGTTTGTGGCTATCCCAACTTAAAGAAATTCGCTCTCTTAAAGAAATCTTATTTTTTTTAGAATAGTGTTTGTATATATCTAACTGTACTTGCACAATCTATTCATACACACTACAAACAAATAAACAAAATTGAAGTAATGTCAAAATAACAACTTTTTACTAAATAACAAAGACCAATTTCAAAACTGTTTACCTATCTGTCTGTTTGTTTAGGTTAATCTTCAAAACGGCTGGACCGAGTTTGATGGGACTTTTACTGGCAGATAGCTGATGTTATAAGGAGTATCTATTTTTTGTTCCGTGTATTTTCCGACATCCACTCGGTCGAGCCGCCGATACAGCTAGTTAAAAAATAAGAGTAGAAACTAAAATGAAGTCTAATTAGCATTAGATAAGCGTACTGCTCTTATAAGTGTGTTACAGAGTGCAACCAAGTCACTCTGTACTATAAAGGTGAAGTTTACAGGTGGGTGCCATAATACATGCGTTAAGTTAGTCTTGTCTCTTATGCCTTACACCACTCAATAAAAAGAGCTCTGTTTACGCGTGAACCGCGGAACGATACTCGATTGTAACTGTTTCCGAGATGGAGAATAATCGAGCAAGCGTGATACGACATCCAACAGACGAACGAACAAATCTGACGGTTATCTCGCGTTCACGAGAGAGATCGGACCGATTCCGGATTTACATACCTACGGTTAGACGCGAGTTTGATTAATTTTGACAGAATGTTACGAATTAGAAATTGGGAGAGGACACTGAGAAAGTGGATCGAGGCGTGTCGGGGAAAATGTATTTTAATTGTGTCTTTTTTGGACAAACGGGCAGAACTATCGTGAAAACTACATAATAGGATTGAACTGTTTATATGCTTCTAGAATCTAGTAGGTGGGTAATGTACAATTCTAACTTGATTGAATGCAGATAAAAATCCAAATAAAATGTTCTTATGAATAGAACGTAAGTAAGTTTTTAATTTACCTGCCAAACAACACAATTAAAAAACATAATATTCTACCGAAAACCGTTCGCTCAATGTTTGATGGTCAAACTCAAAACAATAAGTACGTTTGATTTGTATAAAATCTCCTTGAACATCAAACAAAAAAAAACCTTAAATAAAATCCGTTATTTTGTTACAACCGCCACGCTTTGTTTTTTAACGCGTTCCAAAACGTTTTTAAATATAGAACAATGATTTATTGACACGCGTGATCCGAAGTTGAGGATTTTCATTGATGTGGTGCTTAGTTCGTTATTACCAATACAGATGGCGTTAGTAGTATGAAAGCTCAGGCGCAGGGTTATTTTTATTTTGAAGTCTTAATAAACAATCGTAATTGTTTTAACCCGTCAACACCTGCTAATGAGACACAATTGATTTTCTATTGTATCGCGCTGACATCGGCCCGCGCGGTAGTTAATTAGTTAAGTGTGAATTTTTTTATTAGCTAAATATAACATTATATTGAAATTAATATCTTTCTTTCATAGAAAAAAATATTATTTATAATATTATATAAAATTAAGTAGGTAGGCACCTAGGTAGGAAAATTAAAAATAATAGTATAGGTACTATTTACTTGCAAAATAAACAACCGCGTTAGGTTTCCATGTCTTTTTGTAACAAAATATTTGTATAAGACCCGCGTAGAGTTTACAAATGTTACCGTTACTTGCAGTAACTTCGCCCTACTTTAAAATAAAAATTTAAATAACCTTCAAACCGTAGTATCAACCTACCTAAGTGTAAAACATTGCTGCACATCCATTAAGTAGGTTAGAATTTAGAATAGTACAAGGATCTTTTGTCGCCTGAATGACATTGACAGATTGTGTCGCAGAAATTGGATTGAAAATACAAGATGGCGACTTTGTTTTGTTGTAACGGCTGCAACTTACTTCTACACTACACTTACTACTACTAGTGACTCAGATTATATTGTTTTATAATCTGAGACTGACAACTACCTAGTAGTTGTCAGTCGTAGGTCGAACTCAGACAGGTGCTGTACTCTGTGCAAATTATTTCATTACCGCTGCTTTAAAAACGGTGAAAGAAAACATTTTGAGGTAACTGACATGTCCTAGTAGAAATGGTTGTTGCGCGGCCCCCTATTTTCTAATACAAAATAAATGACGATTAGTGACGTTCTACTTTTCATACAAACAAAGATCATTTGAAATGTGACACAATCGTTACTACACGTCGACGTTTCAGGCTAAGGTGAGCTCATTTGCGAATGTGTGTGAGTAGTCTTATAAATGTACAAAAAAACTAACGCGTGGCGTTTACAGTCCGAAAATTTAAAGTGATACGGCGCGATGACGTAGCTTGAAGAAATTGGTATAGGCCACAGCCATTTATACACGTTCTTTAAAGAAAGATAAATTTATGATGACGTGATTGAACGTTGTGTCAAGTAGCGCTTATAAAACGTTACGCATTATAACGTTGCTCCGCTAAAAGTGTTAAGAAAGCCTAGTGTATATCTATGCTCTCTGCATGCACGCTGATCTATAATGTAGAACGTCAAGTAAGTAACTACGATTGTAAATTTCGCGAACCCACTAGGGGTAGGTAGAACGCCCACTGCTGCGATATACAGGGTTACAATTTTCACATGAGCAGTTTCGAATAGTAATATAAATCAAAAGAACCTACAGGATAGTTGTATAAATAAAAACAGATAAATTACTAAAATGTAAAAAAAACAGTGCTTTTCCAACATCAAAAACGAGTCTAGTGGAACTTTGGAAATAAAACGTCCAAAAACACTGGCTAAAAATATTTTAATCCTTTTTCATAACTTTAAAATACCTATTTATTTATGTTTGTAAATATAACGGTATAAATTGTACAAAAATAAATATTGTATTACTTTAATAGGTAGATGTTTTAGCGCTCTTCATATTACACCATTCAAGAGTTCACGGTGGAGCTTCCAAGAAATGGTTCTCGCTTTAATTGCACCGTGTTTATATTCCGACGAAACAGGTAGAGTCGATGAGTTTGTTGTTGTGGATTTAAAGTTCGTTGAAAACAAAAAAAATGTTACTGTTTTTTTCGGTAGTATAATGAATAGTAAAATTATGCCAGTATTACGGACAATTACGGTCTTTTGACTTGTTTTGGATGTCAGAGATCAAGACGAAGTCAATTCTTTGATTTCTTGTCCGTTCCTTCACGAAGAGCAAAGCGGTCGACATCTCTATAATTAAACGCGGAACCGAGTCGGTATGCAATCGTTCGTGTATGGTTATGTGCAATAGTGGCGTATGTGCCTCGTTACGTAACATGCGATGCTTTAGTTCTCCAGTGTTTACAGTGGCGGAGTGCGCGAGTGTCGCGAGTCGCGTGTCCCCACCGCATCGATCCGCTCCGCCCAGCGCTGGCCCCTCCCACCTGCGGCACCCCCCCCCGTGCCCCCGACACCCGCACGCCCGCCGCGCCCCCTCACACCCCCGCACCGCTGGCCTTTGTCGCTTGCCGCCCGCGCTCGGTCACCTGTGTCGCACGTCCTCAGTCGCAAAGCGGCCGCGACGCGCGCCACCCGCTTCGCACTACGCGCGCATATTATGACGGTGACGTGATGGAACCCAAAGAGTACGGTGCGGTTCCCGGCCTGCCCGCTGGCCTGGACTATTTTATGATGCCTCGAGTGACTCAACCTGCGCCTCATTTCGATTTCCGCAAGCTTGGCGCCAGCTTCAGCGGCCGAGATGACGACAAGAGCGACGAACGACGGTCGCCCGAGTACCCGCCGGACAGGCGCGACCCGCCGCCGGCCCCGTGGCCTCTCGGCCTCGGCGTCCAGTTCGTCAACCCCGCGACTGGCAAGAAGAGAGTTCAGTGCAATGTCTGCCTCAAGACTTTCTGCGATAAAGGCGCGTTAAAAATTCATTTTTCTGCAGTGCACCTGCGAGAGATGCACAAGTGTACAGTGGAAGGATGCACCATGATGTTCAGTTCGCGACGGTCGAGAAACCGGCACAGTGCTAACCCGAATCCGAAGCTGCATTCGCCGCACGTGAGACGCAAAATATCGGCACACGACGGTCGGTCATCACAGCCGTTCCCGCTGCTGCCTGCTCTGGCGCGGCTACCCATACCTCCTCCCGGGCTGCTACCGCCTGAGCTGGCAGCTCGCCTGCCACCTTCACTCAGCGGGCCTCCGGGACCTACACCACTTCCTCCTCGTGTGCCCCTTGACGACCTCCGCAACTTCAGTGAAATTGAAAAAATGTACAGAAAGCTTCCACATTCAGACGAATATCATCACCGCAGTGCTCTAGATCTTGCCAGACCTCATATTATGCACGAAGAAGAGTCCAATAATTATAGTGAACTTAATGATGATATCTCCGATGATGATCATAAAGATAAATCTGATGACCGGACTACATCCCCGGCTGTAGAAAGATTGAAGTACGAGGATGAACCTGAAGATTTAAGTGTGAATAAAAACAGAGACGATACCAAACCCGTTGTTGTGAAACCTGATAGTGTAAACAGTCGCGCTGACCCCACCGCCTCGGACGATAAGACGTCATCCCACGTTCCTAACAAACGTAAAAGGAAGAGCGGCAACCCCACCCGGTGTTCACAAAACAATGAATACAACGTGTCCGATGAAGAATATCACGCGGATTTATTTAGAAACCTGTCAACACCCAGCTCGAGTCGCGCTGAGGAGGAACCCTTATCGCTCAAGAAACAAAAGCCTGAAAGCACGGAGTCATTTCAGAACGGTGAGGAAGCTATTGTGGACTCGGAATCGGTGACGCGTGTTAAGGCTGAGAGTGAGTCGGACGATGAGTCGAGTGCCCCCAGCGTTGTTCGTGAAGGACTGAGATTACGTTCCGATCTGTATACCCCGAGCGACAGTGGGAGTGACTTGCATGCCTTGGAAGAGCGCCTAGCGAGGGCGCGCTCCCCGTCTGCTAGCAGTGACAGGACAGATGACAGGTCAGATGTCAACGATCTAGAAATCCCCATAGACGACGAAAACCCCGACCGATGTACCGCTTGCGGTAAAGTATTTCAGAACCACTTCACGCTGCGCATGCATTACAGAAACGATCATTTGAAATTGCTTCACCCATGCGAGGTGAACGGTTGTGACGCTGCCTTCCCTTCTCGGCGGAGTCGAGACAGACACAGCTCGAACGTTGACCTGCATCGGCGGCTGTTGTCGACCGGCTCACCAGAACAGAAACCAGCGTTCGAAGTTAACGCAGAACTCCTAAATAAATTATACGCAGATATAAAAGGGCTCGCATCAACCCTAGAGAGCCTGCGATACGGTGGCAACGAGGAAGCATCTCAGCTTCCCAGCTACGTGACTGAAACTATGAAATTCTACAGTCGGAACTTGACTGCGCTGCAAGCTGGGCTGTTTCCACAGTTCGGTGAGCGGGGGTTTTTTCCGTCCCCTTTTCTGATGGGTAACGGAGTGCCGCAGGCAGGTGGCGGGCCGTACGGGGCGCCGGCGGGGGCGCAGTCTGCGCGGGAGTCGTTGTCGCCGCTGTCAGCGTCGTCCCCGCCGGTGATATCACCCGGCCGGCTGGACGCGGCGCACGCCCGACCCCGGGATGACGCGAACCTGCTTTTTCGCGAGACCTCCGAGTCGTTCAAGAAGATGACCTCGCTGTGCGAGCGCCAGGAACAACTGTACCAGCACCACGTGCCCGTGTCATGACGCTCCCGCCACCCGCGCTCACCCTGGTGATACCTCACGTCTTGAAGCGACACAGACTCTGTATATTTAATTGTTAATAATTTTAATTGTGTTAATTCTATTTCGTATTTCGTTTTTGTATTTTCTTGTGATATTTAGACAAATATATCGTAATTATCGATCCCACGAACTGTAAGTTAATAGGGATAGCAGCTTGGGTGTTGAGTTGGCGTTTGTGAAGCGAAGTGCAATACGGACTCAAATATTATAAATATTAATGGACTGCGTACGACATGATATCGTGTAGAGTATTCGTAATTGATGTTGAAAGTAAACGTTATATGATCAGCTTCATTTATTGTTCTGCCGCAATAAACTCATTGAGGAAAAAAATTACAATTGTTTTTGTTATTTGTGTGGTGAGTGTGCCGAATTATTGACGAGATAATCTGGTTACGCTTGTTAATAGCAATGGCGTCGGTTGTGGGAGCTACTCAACTGGAAATATAATAAGCATCTGCCTACAGTTTTTGTTCCCTTTTCACGATAACAATGCTCGGATTTTAAGTAAAGGTTGCCTTTGAAGCTTGGTTGGATAATTGACTGACCGAGGCTTTTACTCAGTCGTGAGCTTTTAACTTCAATAAATGGTGATTTGAAAACCCGTTAACTCGAATATAATAACAATATGATAATGTTACCATTCAATTTGTAGCTATGAATAAATCAATAAACTAGTTTGTTTAATAGTGTACATCTAAATTCACAGTAGCTGTATGAATATATTAATGATACAATTTAAACTTTTAATATTATTTTATGTTATTATTAATTACAGAGAAAGTAATTACGCATCGTTAGGTGACCATTTGAAATATTTGAAGGAATTATTTAAATGACGTTAAATACTGACTTCGTGATAATTAGACGAAAGATTTTCTTATTTTATTATCTAGTTAATTGAGCTGAGAATTGTTTCGTGTTGGTAAAATTATTTGCAATATCTTTTTAAAACTAAAAGTCGACTAGTTTTTTAAATCTAAAAAATATAACTCTTGTATTTTTCGTAATAAAAAACTAAAGTTTTAAGTAGAATCAATTTCATCAACAGATAGCCTATAAAAATTTTAAACGTTTAAAAATAGGCGTAGAAAATCACATTCTTAAATTAAAAATACACCAAATATCTGAGAAAAAATTGGATTTATTAACGCAATATAACCAAACAGATTCAAGTAGGAAAACTTTGTTATTGTGAACCAGTTTATAAATACAACACAAGTCTGGACAGTCGGACGTTTCGTAGTAAGGTAACTGTTCTTGGTTTTGAATGTCATAAACATAACTAAAGATTCCCTTATCTTATCTTTCTCTGAAGCATCAAACCATGCCCATGTTTTTCCAATAGAGACATAGAGTACTCTTTATTATGTACGGTAACCAAACGAGCTAAGTTACCAGACTCCTCAGATATAGTTGAAGTTTAGTAAGTAGAAAATAAAAAGTTCATTTGTCATTGGTTTCTTACTAAACTTCAAATATATCCGACGACCCTGGATAACTCTTTTTATCTCCATAAAATAACCAATTTGGTTAGTTGGTTATTGTATACCTTAAATTCAGTGTGTTCTCCTCCACACAGTCAGCCTTTAAAGCAAGTGTGAATAGGCATCTTCTGGGCACGCTCGTTTCGTCGTAGAACTTATCCATCGCTTTCCATCAGGCGTGATAATGGTTAAGAGCAGGCCAATCTTGAAAAAATAGAGCTCATCTTTCACTTAATAGGTGGCTGTTCCTGTAAAGAACCAATACCAACAACTGACCTGCAGAATGCTACAAAAGGAAGGGATTTTATGCTGTGCTATGAAGACTACCTACGCGACATTTTTGGTAGGTATTAAAGAACGAGCCGTCGAAATAGCCACTAATGTTTGGTAGGGTTGGAATCCGGAATAAAGTATCTAAAGTTCACATTACTTCTGTCTTAGTAGTTTTTCGCTTAGCGATTATGTAGGTATGTAAAATCCAAATGGATTTAATTTAATCGCCGCTGTGCTCTAAAACCGGTGAAGGAAAACATCGTGAGGAACCCGGGAGGAATGTTCTAGAACCAAAAATTCGAATACATGTGACATCGTGTGGTAGATGACGGCCGATTTACTCTCACAGAGAGGACGCTTGTGTCACAGCTCTGGGGACAGTTTAGGCAGAATGTGAATTATTAAAAAAATTCCACGGATTCTTTTTTATAAAAAAAATATTCCTATTTTCCGAACATAATAGATAATTACCGTAGTCACCGGTCCATCGGTGTGAGAACATCATTAATTGTTACACGAGCCGCCATGATTTAATAATAGGGTCGCGCGGACGCACCAAATATTAATTATTTAGGGTTCCCTAACAAGGGTTCGTGATTTTGGATGGGTTGCGTGCAAGGTTATAATATCATATGGATGCAACGGAAATTAGGGAATAAGTGTTATTGATAATTACGGGAGTTTAGTTTAGATAATATTGAGGTGGTTTGAGTCGACAATTGCAGTTAGGTATTATTCTAAAAAGGTTTGGTTAATTAACTAATGTTGCGAGTTTTAAGAACCTCATTTTAACTCTTGATTAGTGCCTGTAATCACATCATAGTGAGTTCCAATTTCATAGAAATGTTATAAAAACCATTGGATTAAACTTAATTTTTTCTCAGAATAAATCTTAATCGAGGCTTGTGGCGAAGTAATAAACAACCGCACAGGTCGATCGATCAGGTTAAGCTACGCTTGACGCGGTTGGTCCGTGGTTGGGTTACCATCTTTACATTCCAAGACCCCTCTGTGTCTCTGAAAGCACGTTCAGCCGTTGGTCCCGGGTGTCATTTATGGATCTTTGACAGTCGTTACGGGTCGTCAGAAGCCCGAAAGTCTGACAACCAGTCTTTTCAAGGGGTATCATATTACCCAGTTACTGGATTGTGGAGGTCAGATAGGCAGTCGCTCCATGTAAAATACTGGTATTCAGCTGCGTCCCGGGAGCCGACCCCAGCAAAGCTGGAAAAAGGCGAGGCAGATGATGAAAGAATGAATTGCACCGATCCCAGCGTGGCTTGACCAGACTCGATTAATCGAATGAACCCCAGGATTTGCACTAGCCCCTGGAGCCTCATGCTTCATGGTGCTTACAGAGGCCATTGCATATCAAGAAGTAGACCGGGGGGCGCTGTAATGGTCAGGTAGACGTGCCCTTAGGATAGGACAGGATTGCGAGCCCACCGGATATGCATCCTTGAGTAAGCATTGGACTAGTGGAGAGACGGTGGTATTTATTTATAGGAGGGCATCTTTTCACGACGTCGCCGGCATGTTGATTCAGGTCGGCCTTCTTGGGTACGTTCAACTGTTTTCTTAGCTCTTTTCTAGCTCGTTGCTTCGCTATGTTCTGTATTTTTGTTTTTATAGTCGTCTTCTGGGTTCTCGCTGTTATCAGTTTCTGGTTTTTGGTAGATATCGCTAGCCCCTTTCTTTTGATCTTATTTCTGTCTCCAGCCATGTCCTTCCAAAACTTGATTCCCATGTCTACGTATTTTTCAGTCCTGTTTTAGATTATGAATAAATATTAATCGAGCTTGCAAGGTTCGTATTGGTGATAGTGAACAGAAACCTAATAATAGGAATTAAACGTATTGCTTATAATAACTGAATTATCAACTCGATATTAAATTCACGCTTAAATTGTCAAGTGTATTTATAATAGTAAGTATAGCATTTTCCCCTTTAATTTGTGTAAATTAAAAAGCGATTGCAAACGTTATGTAAGTCTCCAAAAACAATTAATTTGATATGTAACTGAATTGTTTTTAACATATTTAATATTGACGAATAACGTGTTTCAGAACGTTTCAGTTTTTTAATGTCCTTCAAATACGTATACATAGGCATGTAGATACTTTAACTGAATTTAACGTACAATTTTAAGGTTGTAATAAAACCAAATTCATCTAAGTAACGATTTTTTTTCCGTTCCGTGTGGTGCCGGACGTAAAAGAATAGCACCATCCCATTTCTTCCCGTGGGTGTCGTAGGAGGCGACTAAAGGACTTACTAGAGAATGGGCAGCAGCGTTCTCTATGCACCACCATACTGCGATCGGCAACCCGCCTGCCAAGCTTGGCGATTATGGCAAGCCCCCCCAAATTGGGGGAGGCCTATTTCCAGCTGTGGACGTCTTCCGGCTGAAATGATGAACGATCTTTTTTTTATGAATTCACAAAAAAGTACTTTTTTGCTATTTTTGCGAAATAATCAACAAGATTTTTTTTAACTTTTCATAATAAAATTCTATGTCTAGATTTGTTAATTCCAACGTTGAAGAACTATTTTCATATAAGAAGGATTCTGGGACTTGGGAATTACCTGCACCATTCACGTAAAAGCATTGTGCAGAGAGCGTCAACAGATAGCGCCACTGCCATGTTAAGCACGCCGAACATTGAAAATTTTAATACGTAGACGTTAATTTGTGGTTTATCTATTTTCAAAACGCAGTAGTCATTTCCACGTATTATAACAATAATTTACGTCACATTCAATTAAGAAAGTCACAACCCATTCCCTCCCAAAATCTTCCAAATTGTCATCCCACGTAAACAGTATTAAATTCCCCGGTTCATAACTAAACAAAGGTTAGACGGAGGGTTGAACCGCACAGTTTGTCAAACCCTAATTAATAAACTAACCGTTAACTGTGCACAAACAAACTAACTGGGCCCGCGGCGGTGTCTGTCTATTGCTTATTAATCTAACTGCGGTATTAAGATCAAGAGTTGTTAGTATTAGCATGGTAACTGTGAAATTGTGGTTTAGATTGATCTTAGTACTATAAGTTGTAATTACGCAGTAATTGCTTAACTTAGCTTGCATTTGGGATAAAAAGCTGCTAGTTAGGTCAGCCTATAATGTTCCCACTGCTGGGACACAGGCGTCATCTCGGTGAGACAGAGTGGGCCGCAAACTACCACGCGGGCCCAGCGCGGGTATACAACGTGTAACGGAAAGGGTATATACATACCAAGGGCACGGCTTCTTTGGATGATATCAAAGGGTTTTTAATCCTATCTCTACGTGTTCAGAAGTTATGAGAATGTTTAATACATTGATACCAGAAACCAAATAATCAAATTGAAATAAACACATCACTCGGAATAGATTTATTGTGATATTGACCGTGACACATAGAAAGTTATTGCGGTGACACGTTTGTTATGATTTGAATTTAAGAAACATAATTATGAAACCGAAAATCTGGTATCAATTCTTATTATAGAGTATTTTATTTTGAGCTGAAACTATGTATGTTATCTTTAGTGCTTAAGGATAGCAATAGGTTTTCTGTTACATACTGTAGATGTCACTTGTATTCGTTTTATTTTTCGGCTAAGGTCGCGTTACCACTTCGTCTATACTGAGTGGTAACGGCCGGCATTTCCGAGTTATAAGTCGTAGGTTCGGACCCTGACAGGCGTTTTACTTTGTGGAAATTATTTCATCCCCACTTCTCTCATTACGTTAAAGGAAAGCATCGTGAGGAAACCGGCATGCCTAAGAACCAAAAAAAAAACATTTGATAACTGCCAACCCGAAATTGGGCCCACGTGGTGGATTACAGCCCACTCTCGAGGAACAGTCTCAGTTGGAACTGTTTTGGCTGATTATGTATCATCACAAGTACCTGACAAATTCATGTCTGAGAATAAACCTTAAACCAACTAATAATTACACTTAATCTGAAACTATCTCCAGGGGTGCGGATTGTTCGAAAGAGATACCGCGGCCCCTGGCACAGAGACAACTGAGGGAACACGGGTGGGTTTTAGTCAGTAAAAGTCTGACACTCCCTCCTGCTCCACCCAGAGCGGGAGAAGTTATTTGACGATTTCCCACCCAAAAAAAAAATCTGAAACTATCTGACCAAAACTTAGAACGTACATAATATAGGACTTAGGACACATTTAACTATGCTCACCTATTAAATTAAATAATTGGTTACTTTTAAAGCATGGGAGGTAAATAGATGTTTGTTCAGTGATCTATTGATCACTGATCCAAAGTAACAATTGAATTAAGTAGGTCACGTGATTGGCTTCTGGGCTACGAGCACGGGTTCAATTTCGACCCTGCAAAAAACTGGTATTTGTATGACCTAAATTTATTCAGGGCCTAATTATGGGAGATCAATCGCTGTAAAGACACCAGACGATACGTTTACATTATTCATAACCAAAATCTCAAAGTATAAGACGCAGTTTAAGTACCTACAACTTAACTTCAAAGATAATCTCTCATTCGCAGATTACAGTATAAGGCACACAGTTTCTTAATTAACATTTTGACAAAATGTACAAAGACGGTGTGCCCCAGGGGTGAAGATCTTAAGGATTTGCGCGGGGCGAAGGGGGGTAAAAATTTGTAGCGGGGTAATTGTGCAGGGTAATTTTAAGTGGTGGAGGAATGTGCCTTTTGGATGATGAGGTAAATATTATGGTAATCTGGTTAAATATACGATAAACCCTAGTTCAAATATCGAGAGACAGGTGTTACTTTTGATTGAATCAAATCAAATCAAAATATTTTATTTCACATAAACCTGCAAGGGCACTTATGAAACGTCAGATGCTAGGTGCACGGTTCCAATTTGTTGCTTCCTATGGAGAAGAGCCGGCAAGAAACTCCACGGTTACTCTTTTAAAAATAATTGGCTTTTATAATGTTTTCAAATTACAGTGATATTAGGTATGGGAGGACAGTGCAGGCCTGTCAATAAGTACCAGGTACTTAGAGGAATAAAAATAAAGAATAGAAACTGTAGGCCTACGACGTTCTCTCATTCACAATATGTAAAAGAATCTACATAAGTAAAATCAACCTATTTAAACCAAGTGATATGATTTCCATGAGAATCACTAATAAATACTCGATACTACAAGAATATATCCATTATCTAGTAGTGTATACATAACAATCAAATCAATCTGCCTAGCATTTTCTTAATTATGTTGCGGTCTGCTTCCAGTCTTACCGGATGCAGCTCAATACCAGTATTTTACATGGAGTGACTGCCTACCTGACGTCCACAACCCAGTGGCTACGTAATACGTAATACGCTGTGGTAAGACTGGTTGTCAGACTGAGCTTCTGACGACCCGTAACGTCTATCAAAGGTGGACTCACATCTGGGAAGAACAGCTTATCGTGCTTTCCGAGGCACGGAGGGGTCTTAATATTAAAAGATTCTCAGTTGTAGCCACCCGTCCTCGGATCAACCTCGGCAAGCGTAGCTTAACCTGACCGATCGATTCGTACGGCTGTTTATCCTAAGCCACAACCGCCATGTGTAAAAATAAGAATGTTATCTATACATCGACTTTCGGTTACGGCGGCCAATCTTAACAGAAGACCAGTCAAATACGCTGGAGCTATTAAAATGCACAGGTGTGTTCATAGACACAGCCGGAATCCTTCTTCCCTCTCACTCATGGTCCGATGGGATGGAGATTCGAGACGACGACCGGGAGATCACGTGTATCAAGTGCGTAGGTGTGTTGAAAATTTAACAAGGAGATTTAATAAGCTGCTCCAATAATAGTGAACCTAGTTTTTTAGTTGGAAAAGTGGCGTTGAAAGCCAGCAGGCTTAGCACGAGCACCGATTTGTAGACGGAAGAATAGACATGACTAAATTGTGAGAGTTTGTATGTTAGGATGTTCTTTACTTAATCACGCAACAACGGCTGAACGAATTTGGATGAAATTTGGCACACAGATGGTTTGTGACCTGAAATAACAAATAGGATAATTTTTATTTCGATGGTATGTTCCTATGGGATAATTTTCAGCCTCCACGCGGGCGATGCCGCTGGCAAAAACTAGTAAGTAATATATAGTAAATCGTTTAATTCAGGCAACAAAGATGTACCTATACCATACATATCTTAGGTAAGAACCAAAAACTTGTGTTAATAAATACTTAAGACATAAGAATATATTAGCAGCACTTTACGTTGCACTAATTTTACTTCGTTCTGTCTTTTTGCTATGATCACACAGATTTGAAAACAGGGAAAACAATGTAAATTATCCACGTTCAAATACCAAGTCATTCAACACGAGCATCAAAAATTTCTCAGAAATCTACAACTCTGTGTACCTAATTAATTTATCCCGGAAAATGCTATCCCGGGAAATATTCTGAAGAAACCAAATGCCTGGAGCGTGCCTTTAATCTGGCCTGTCTCTTCCAAATGGTTCGTCCTTCAAGTGAGAATATATAATGGTTCTTTTAATCTCTTTAGGAATTCTTAAAGGAGTTCAAACGAATAATAATTATTAGCTCAGTAACGCTCCAGGCCTGTTACTTGTACTTGTGTATTTTTTAATAGGGAATTTTGTTTTTTTTAATTATTATTCTTTGTAGCTTTGTAGGTATTTTTAGAAGAAGTTTTTTGCTACTAAAGTTTGAATGAATTAAATGAGCAACTTTGAATGGTTGCATCGTTTGTCTAATAGTCAAAATCACGACTACTGAACATGAGGAAGACTTCTAACTGAACAGACAGCTGTGCTGCTAGGGAGTTTGTTGCGCCACTTCCTCTTCACAGCTAAAGCACTAGGAAGTGGTAAAGGGCGGCCGTTTTGGGGGACTGTCTTATATAATTTTGACATTCGGAAAGTGCTTATTCTCAGCCTAGTTTGAATAAATGACTTTTAGTTTAGATTTTAATAAATAACTTCTCATGCAACTATAACCTTGCAATGTGGGGCCATCTCGTCGGTACAGCAGCAAGGTGTGGAGCTGTGGCGCAATCCGTGTCCCACATCCTATCCTGCCCGCTATGCCCCAAAATATTTGGTTCTGGGTAGCTGCTGGAGTCTAGATTTGAGGTTTGATTTGATTTGAATCTGCAATAGAAAGACGTGCCATCCGCGAGTCAAGTGCCATTTTATTCTAATGGCAATGATTGTCCTCCTATTGCAGATTCTAAACACCTCTGTCATCCCATCAGGGATTATAAGCGTGATGTTATGTGACGCTGGTTTTAGGACAACTTTAGGACTTTAACAAGGCTTAGGTACTGCAAATGTCTTTTACCAAGATTTCTATATCGACATTTTGAATAGCAATCGCCCTTTTCACTTACTCTGTCAGCTAGAAATGACGGGTCATGCCATTTCTATTTTAAAATGGTAGGTAGGTAGGTACAAGTTTCACTTGTCGCAGTGCCCTTATGATGCGAATTCGATTTCACCGCGATCTTTATGACAGTGAGAGGAGTGTTGAATATTTTACAGAAGCGAATACTTTTGTGCCCAGCTGTACGTTTGTTTTATGTCAGAATTGTACCTATTTGGGGGTTGAATCAAGAAAATGGAAAATCGTTTTTGAACTAAAATCAATTCTATTTTAATGTCAATGTTGACGATCAAAAGTGCCTTTTTGAAATAAATGCTTTGACTTTGAAGGATTATAATTGCATTTCTAGATTGTTTCAAAATAGCAGTAATTTCAGGAAAGGGTAACATTGAAATTCAATTCTTATTCTTTAAATTTGTAACTGTTTAAATAACTTTTGAAAATGAGTAGGTACTCATAGGTGCAAAGGGACTTGAAGTATATTTATCCAGAAAAATAACTGAATATTTTAGTTAAGAGCGAAGGGTGTGTGGTAGCCCAAGATTTTTTTTTAAATTTTAATTTAAAGATTTCTGTTTTTTTTAAATCTGTTCTTGAATACCATGAATTACTAGCCGCCATTTTATTACGTGATACGGCGTTTCAGTTAAACAACTTTGTACTTTTAATATTTTCGTAGGTACCCAAAGTAATTTTTATTTAAATAATATTTTGCATTCAGGAACAGCAAACTAACGATAAGTAGAGTAATAACTCATTTTTTAATTATAAACAATTATCATATAAAATATCAGCGCATAATTTTGTCTATACAGCAAACTGACGTCATACCCACAGATCAATATGGCGTCAACTGCGGCCAGCGTTCTCGTCAAATTGCGGGCGAAATTTGAAAATGTAAAATTTAAATAACACTAATCGATTTAATAAAAATGTTGTTTTTTTTTTGGTTTATTAGCACTTTAGAATCTAATTAGGACACTTTTTAAAAATGGGTGTAATAAATACCGTTTAAAAAAAAACGCAAGCAAACATAACGTTCGCAAAAAACGTAAGGACAAGTAAATGTGGCGGGTTGCCCTGGCGAATCCCTTTAGGTAAATTGATTCTAACTTTCCTATAGTTCCACAATGAGACAACACCGATCCACAGACACCCAGCCATTCTTTCCACGTAGCTGATCTATGAACTCTCATAGGGAGGGGGCCGTTGAATAATTCACGTATTTGTGATCAAAGACAATTGAGCCGTCAAGTGTTGGGCTCGGGACTGCCAACCGTCAAACGTCTCATCATGTTTTTTATGTTGGCAGCACTGTCAGCTTCGGATTTACATGTTCTAGGTATTGGGTCGCGGTTACTTTTGATTTTTTCTTTTTTGTATCGTCACTCGCAATTTTATTTATTTATTTATTTATTTATTCCATTTGGGAAAGTAACAGTATTATATTACGCATAAACAAACAGTGTTGTTTTAATATTAAACTTAACAAATATACTACCCACAATATTTTCTAGAGATTACTAATTTTATAATAAAAACTAACTGTTAGCAAACGTTAACTGTAGCAGTGCTTAACTTAATCAAAAAAAAAGTTGTAAAAAAAATATATGTAAACCTACAGTTTATTGCAGTTCTTATGATGTCAGATAGTGCTAGGAGTTTGTGGCGACTTAATAACAGCCTCACAGATCGATCGATCAGGTTAAGCTTATTTTGCCTAAGTCGGGCCATGGATGGGTTGGTGGGGAAAATACTAATATTCAGCTGCACCCCGTTATACTACAAGCTGACTCAATATAATTTGAGCCATGATTACTAATCATGTCTCAAACTATGCATAATCGTTGATTATGTTAGATAGTGCAACTTAAAATCCCGGTTGAATGTTGACAAAACGTGAGAATATCAATAAAAAAACTCTTTTAAACCCAACTGGAAAAGTCCTTAAGGGCGCTTTCACATTTTCTCTCTAATTTGAGCGTTTGACTCGAGATTTCATGAATGATTATGGTTTAGATATAGCCAAAAATTTTAAAAATATATGTGTCCTGGAAAATTTCATTATTTGTCTAGTGAGCGCTCTAAATATTTTTTTCAATTTGTTTACACAAGTCAGTAAAAACTTTGTCTCGGCAAAGGATGTTTCATAAAATTTTACTTTCGGGCATCTTTTGATGCTTTGTTACATGAACCAATATAATAGTTTAGTAATTTATAAAAATGTTCGTGGTAGGACTGTACCTTGTTATTTGGAATGCTCAAATCAATTTTTTGTGTTTCATACAATAATACACCAAAAATAATTCCGTAAAACAGAGAATTAATGATAATTTTTCGTCTGAAATTATATTTTTTATCTAAGTACCTTTATTTAATCGAAATTCTAACAAAAAGTATTTAAATAACTAAGGTTACTAAGTTAACTTGCTTGAAAATACAGGCTATTTAAAAGTAAAATAATATTTTAAAACAATTGTTGAATGCAACGCTATGAATCAGTAATAAATCTCGGGACGCGCGGGCTTTAGCTTTAAGTCCGCGCCGGCGCCGGTTTGGATTAGGCGCACAATGCCACATTCGCAAAATGACATTTTGACGCAAAATGACACATTCGCAAAATGTCATTTCTCAATATGCCACATTAGCAAAATGCCACATTAGCAAAATGACACATTCGCAAAATGTCATTTCTCAAAATGGCACATTCTCAAAATGACACATTCTTAAAAGTTAAAGCCAACTTAGTGACTTCTGAGCCGATGATTTATGAATAAAAAATAAAACTAATTTAATTACGTATTTAATCACATTATTTATTCATTTTCATTTATTTTAACACAAAATAAATTAAAAATGTAACCTGAAATAATATATGTCCCTGAGAATCATAAACATAATTAACAAAAAAAAAAAAACTTTTTTCAAAAAAGCTTATTTTTTTGTAAAATTGTAAGGATTCATCAACTATTTAGTTGCACAGGGTCCGCTGTTTGATGGTAATTATAATTGTAATATAATTATGTTTTAACCTATAAAATGGCTATTTATATAATTGTAGAAAAATAACTTTCCGCAGAAATTCTGCTAATGACAAACGGTTATCACTTAACGTTTTAACAATTTTTTATATTGTTCATCAAAATGGATGTCTTTGCTTTTCCGATTCTATCGGAAATTGTGAAATAAAGATTGTTTATATATATTGTCCCAGTATTTACTTTCTTGTTGTAATTTATGTATGAATAGATATAGTGAAGGTTTTTTAGGGATACGTCTGTTAATGTTTGTGATGCCAGCCTTCGAGGGCATTTGTTGTTCTGTGTCTTTGGTTTGCACAGCTCAAAACAGATGGAAGTAATTTTGGATACCACTGATTTTCGTAATAGGTTTGAAACCTTTTGTTTTGATTTGAGTCGTCAAGGTGTATTAAAGCACTACAGTATTTTCTATTTACACACCGCCACACAGTAATCTTTTTTCCTTTGATATATCTTTGCTTGTTGTACCATAGATCGCCACAAATCAGGGATTTGTATCCCTTTTGATTAGGAACAATCTTAAACTCTGGATCCATTTTAAATCGTAATTAATTGTTAAACAGCATAAGTCAACACAAATAGGATAACAAATAGTGTAATTGTCATTACACTGATTTTATTTTCCTTGTGAGTAAACTAATATTTTTTTATTGGAAGTACCCACCTTCGCTCATTTTTAATTAAAAAAAAATAACAATTTGAATATTAATAATGATTCGATGCAAATGTAATACAATAATATATCATACATTTAATGACAGAAGAATAATTAGAATTATGATTCAAAGTATTTTTCCGCATAATTTTCCGGTTAATTGATTTGCAGCATTGATTATACGACTTGCTTAATCAAGTCTTTCTTAAAGTTAAAGCTAGGTGGCGTTATTCATAAAAATATTTAACGTCTAAATTAAAAAAAAATTACTATGTCCCAAGTGACATTTAGGTATTTTGATTATTTGACATTGTGCGAAAATGACATTTTGCGAAAATGGCATTTTCCTAATGTGACGTTTTGCGATGTGGCGTTTTTGGAATATGACAATTTGAGAATGTGACATTTTACGAAATTTCAAAATGTCATTTTGCGAATGTGGCATTGTGCGCCTAATCCGCCGGTTTGTTCCTGGGCGTCCGAATCATAATGGTTAGCATATCTGAGTAGCGTACTTCACTAGACACACGCGCGATCAACTATCACGCGCCGTTAAATTTACCTAACACTGAGTAAGTACTTCAATTTGTAATAGCCCTCTTAACCATAACAAAAGTCATGAAGGTAAGTAGGTGCCTACAAAAAAAAACCTAACATGTACCTACTTGTTTGACCGACTGTAGTGATCAATCATACATTTTAGAGAATTTGTCTGACAGTTTATGTTACTTAATATTAATTACCGTGGTCATGTCAAATTAAATGTCGAGGTGAGTTAGGTACTCATCCAGTGTGAGTTTAGTTCTGGTATAGTCATCTGGTCAACAGTAGGGATGGGACACAGAATAATACGGCAATTTATTACAATCTGTCATTCTGCCTAGCCGTTTACCAACTATATTGGGGTTGGCTTCCAGTCTAACCGGATGCAGCTGAATACCAGTATTTTACATGGAACGATAGCCTATCTGAACTCCACAACCCAGTTACTAGGTAACACGATACTGCTTAATAAGACTGGTGGTCAGACTTTCCGATAATGAAAGATCTCTATGAAAGATCCCGAATGACAGCCGGAACCAACGGCTTAAAGTGGTTTCCGAGGCACGGAGGGAAAAATATGTTTGCAAGTCGAATACCGATTACCGAATACTCAGCACATCCCTAGTTATTCGTGAACAAACATATTGGATGGATTTGGCTACGGAGTCTTTTTGTCACGGCAAGTTTCCTGATTCTAGCGATTTGAAGTGGCTCCTCAAGGTGAAATGATATGAAATGATGTAATATTTGCAAAAATCATTGACTAATTAATTACCATTTAGTGAAGAGTATTAAGGTAGACAAAAGATCGTGATGTTTGATTTGATTTTGAACTTTTAGTATAATGTATGTTTTAGCTAATAGCCTAATGGTGAGCTCGTTGAATATCATCCTTTCATTTATCCACACTAAGGAATTATTTTAAGTCGAATGCCATAGTCGCACACAGTGGGCCTCATTAGAAGTCACCCAAAGGGATTGCCCTTTGTGTGTCTTCCCAAAGCATACCCTAGTCCTCTCTATTGGCAGAGGACTATGCTTCCAGTTTCCCTACCCAATCTAATCAGAAATTAAGTGGTCCGTACGAAAACCAAGTTAACCGACATTTACCCCGAAGAAGCTAAACATAAGTGGCACAATGCTCGCAGAACAGATGGCAAGTGGAGCAGACAGATTCTGGAGTGGTGACCGCTTACCGATAGACGGTGCGTTGGAAGACCTTCCACAAGGTGGACCGATGACCTGGTGCAGGCCACAGGAATTAGCTGGAAGCGGGAAACACAAAGCCGTTCGATGTGGCGGCGCTTGGGGGACGCCTATGTCCAGCAATGGACGTTTTTCGGCTGAAATGATGATGAGGATAAATACCTAAAATCTTTGCTGGCCCTATTACAATCAAGATTATGGGACTAGAGCGTAACATTCTTTTGGATTTTAAAAGAAGTTTTTCCTGGGATAAGCCAAAAAACTTTTTTCCTCTAATTTAGGTTAAGGCCCACCTTCACCATACCATGTCAGTTACTTCGATCTTCTTTTGAAAATGTAAGCATTTAAATTGAATTGCTGCCCTAAAGGTCCGTTAGTTTACTAACGAACATAGTGGTCAAATTAGGTCTTAATATAGTCGAGCTAATTTTACTACTATTACTTTTGTGTTCCGCGTGGTGCCGGACGTAAAAGAATAGCACCATCCCATTTCTTCCTGTGAGTGTCGTAGGAGGCGACTAAGGGACTTACTAGAGAATGGGCAGCAGCGTTCTCTATGCATTTGACCACCAATCTGCGATCGCCAACCCGCCTGCCAAGCGTGGCGATTATGGCAAATCCCGCCCTTTTCGGGGAGGCTTATGTCCAGCAGTGGACGTCTTTCGGCTGATATGATGGTATGAATTTTACTAAAACTACGTAGGTAACATTCAATAGTATTAACATTTCACACCATTCATCAACTTCGTACTAAAACAAAACATGACCAACAAACGTCACATTTTGGCACAATTTTGTACGATTTCCAAAAAAACAATTGAAAGTTTTTCTCACCGTGAGAATACCTCACTATCTGCTCTCGCAAATCGACAGTTGATATTGGCTTTTATCTGAACGCGGCTTGTCAATTACCTAGACGTTATCGGGCGAGTTGCTTGCGACTGTACTCGTGCTTTCCACAGGCTGCGTCGTGAGAACTGTGGTATGTGTATTACGCATTAGAGTGTGTATTTTTTCTTGACATTATGTGGGGAATTAAGGGCGAAGCTTACAAATGAAACTGAACGCGATCAGTACATCAAATACGTTAAAGGTGTCAGTGTCATTGTTATCTATTTTATTTTTTATGATGGCAAGAAAAGCCGAGGTCGACTATTCTGCCAATGTCTAAAGTGAATTGGAAAAGGGTTGTCATAAAAAAAGTAGAACAACAAAAATCTTTGATGATACAGTTGGGTTTAACGTTGATCTTGTGGGGTTAGTAGATACTGGACTGAAACAAACGAAAAAAAAACACAGTGGCACTCCGGGAGTGCCAACAGAAGTGAAAACTTAAACAATTACGTGTGTATTTTTTTAACAGTATCGCGAGTTCAATTGTATTTTCCCATCTCAAAAAATGCCAACATGCATGTGTATCTATGTACGTACATACACAATATATTTAAATACATACTTTTATACATAGGTGTTGGTAACGGTAACGGTAACAGTGTCGCAAGTTCAATTGTTTTTTCCCATCTCAAAAATTCCCAACACGCCTAAAAAAGTTTTCACTTTAAAAATTATAAATAACATACATATTTTAATTGATAGACATTAAAATATATCTACATAATATATCACATCCACATAGATTGGGGGTGTAAATCATCATTTTTAACCGACTTCAAAAAAAAGAGGAGGTTCATCAATCATCAATGTTTGTTACCTCATAACTTTCGACTGGGTGTACCGATTTTAATGATTTTTTATTTGAAAGCTCGTGCTTCCCGTGTGGTCCCATTTCAATTTCATATAGATCTGATGATGCGTTTCGGAGACAGACAACGGAACTCTTAAAAAAATAACAGCAAATCAACCGCGATTGCTGCTATCGCATAAATATGCATTGTTTTGACCCCAAGGATGATGAAATTTCGAATTAGTGGGGTAGGTACTATAACTAAAAAAACAACCGACTTCCGAAAAAACACTATAAAGTGAAAAATAACTTTAATTTCGGAAGGCGGTGACAAAAAATTTAAATACATATCAAAAGTCACCGCCTTCCGAAATTAAAGTTATTTTTCACTTTATAGTGTTTTTTCGGAAGTCGGTTGTTTTTTTTGCAAAAAGTTTTTTATATTATTGTGACGGATGAAAACAGTCAGTCGCTCCATGTAAAATAGATACTGGTATCCAGCTGCGTCCAATTAGACTGGAAGCCAACCCCAACATAGTTCAGAAAAGGCTAGGCAGATGACGATGATTTGACGGATGAAAATCATGAGCGCCACAAGCAGTTCAGGAGAGGAATAAGTTAAAAGGTACCCCTCCCTTTTAAATTAATCAGAAGAGTTCTCTTAAATTTAATGAGAACGGTTATAAAAATTTAGAGGTGAGAATCGGTGTCATTATTTTCTGTGGAAATTTGACACTGACAGCTCTTAAAGACTTCAACGCAGTTTTTATGTAGTGGTCTCGTTTGGTGAAAATCGCACTTAGAATATTTTATAAACATAAAACAAAATATACTTTGGTGGTTTTGATAACTTTTGGAACGAAGTTCCTTAACGTAGCTTCTGGTAGGAGTTGACTGGTAGAAGTCGTCACGTAAGAAAAATACCGTTATGCCCTCTATGCCATTTTCTCTCACTCTCTGTTTATATAATAGTGTCTGTGTATGCGTGCGAGTATGATACTGAACTTTTTAAAATGGATTTGTTGTTATCACGAATCGAAATAGTAAAGTATAATACGTAATTAACAATAAACAGTGTTTGTTAATACTGTGAGGTTTTCAGGAGCTTTTTCGAGACCGCTGGGAAAGCTTTTGAACTGACTGCAAAAATTTAAAGAAAAATCTTTTTTACGAAAACAACCGACTTCCAAAAAAATCACCACAAAGTGAAAAGGTAAGTAGATTGTTTTTTTTTTTGCAGGAACAAAAATCACCTGTCAAACATATGCCAAAGAAGACTAAGCCCCCAGCCTAAATGGATTCTGCAGTTGCAATAACTTTATTAGTCAACAATTAACCCTAATCGTAATTAGTCGCAACTCACCGGGTATATCAGTCGAATTTGACACTTACATCCTCCAATTATTAGAACTCAATTTGCTTTTACAAGCATCCATAATTTGTTGCACTACATTTACATCAAAATTTTCGTGGTACTCCGAACTTAGAAATTCATAGGTGTTGCCTAAGAGTTTCTGTAATTGTCTTAAGAATTAAAGAAGGAAGTTTTATTGTGAAACAATAAAACGTCGAATTCCTGTTGCAACCATAAATTGAGGATATCAAGATTTTCTAACTAATATTTTAGCTGTTAACATAAATTAATTAGTGCTAAATAGGCATTTACAAGCGGGAGATATAGAAATCAAAGGGATGGTCTGTTATCGACAGTCATAATTACCATTTATTATCTAATTATAATAATTTAAACGATGCATTACGATCTCTCATAGTTTTTTTGCTAACATAACATCAACCTGTAATATTCCTACCAGCTGGGACACAGGCCTCCTCTCTGTGAGAGGGAGTGGGCCGTAATTTACCACGCGGCCCCAGTGCGGGTTGGCGGATGTCACAAGTCTTCGAATTATTAGGTCTAGGCCATGGCGGTTTTCTCATGATGTTTTCCTTTACCATTTTGAGAGCAGATGACCATCTTGCGGACTGGCTAATACTTTTTCTATAATGTAAGTACAGTTACACGCAGGTTTCTGAATTGACAATTTAGATTTGAGAAATTCAACATTCCTTGGTAAATAACGGAAGTAATTTTAAATTATGCGGGCTACATTGAAGAAATCAACCGTAAATAAAGTTATAGAAGACTTTGACAAGTTCTGGACATAGAATTCTGAATTCAGAAAACGGGTGTTGGAACTCATTTTCTCTGCATAAGTTTCGTAGACTTATGCCGAGAAAATGAGCTCTAGAGCACTATCAAATGAGTTGAACTCGCGTGGACAGGTTTCTTTACTTCTAACAGGTTTTCCTGTAATCAATAAGTATAGAAATATTTTCTGTATGTTTTTCAACATTTTAGGCTTAATAGTTTCAGAGGTCGGAGTGGCAATTTTCATATATTTTTTCTTATAAAAATTTATTTGAGACCCTCATATCAAACCCTTTCACTTTCACATAGGGCGTTGTTTGCAAAACTTTTATTTATTTATCTTATTTGCTCCACACTGTGTGGCGACTATTGTAACAGTAGGTGCCTGAGGATGGATGGCGCCGCCGAGGCCGGTCCAAGAAAAGGTGGCGTAACGCCTGGACGCGTATTGCAAGGTTTGGATCGAGGTGGCCCTGGAAAGGGATGCTTGGAAGGATTTGGGGAGGCCTTTGCTCAGCATTGGGACAGTGCAAGCTACTAAAAATAAAAGTGGCACTCCGGGAGTGCCGACAGAAGTGAAAACTTGAATAATTACGTGTGTATTTTTTGATTCGTCTGGAAATACTTTTTGAATCGTCAGCGTATGTATACTGATTAAGCTCAACTAAAACTAACTTATATAAAGAGGTGTCGGTAACGGTAACTCGCGACGAGTTCAATTGTTTTTTCCTATCTCAAAAAATGCCCTAAAGATTACACTTCAAAACAAAAAAAAAATGCTCAGTAGTGACTCACAAGGCCAGACGACACTCGAGTGATCCTAAAGGGGTTCCATTTTTTCATTCGGTCGTACAGAACTATAAAAATAAAGTGAAAATATTGGATTAATAAATATAGTGACAAAAAAGTTCATCATCATCATCATCATCATCATCATATCAGCCGAAAGACGTCCACTGCTGGACATAAGCCTCCTCCAAAAGGGGGGATTTGCCATAATCGCCACGTTTGGCAGACGGGTTGGCGATCGCAGTATGGTGGTAAATTGCATAGAGAACGCTGCTGCCCATTTTCTAGTAAGTCCCTTAGTCGCCTTCCACGACACCCACGTGAAGAAATGGGACGGTGCTATTCTTTTACGTCCGGCACCACACGGAACCACACGGAACAAAAAAGTTACCAACATTCAAATATAACTTACCTACAACATTTCAGTACGAAATATTCACGTCTTAAAAAAAGGGTGACCGCCAAAATCAGCCGCAGAAAAATCACCATAAAATGCAGATAACCATAAAACCGTACCATAGAGTAAGGGGTGCATACGATAAATCCCATAAACGTAGCGTTAGTAAGCATGGGGTTGCAAAACGAGTGTAAGGATATTATTATGGTGTTTTCATGGCTCGAGTCAAGGTAAGTGGTGTGGTGATAGATTTTATCTACTCTCTTAATATCGCAAAATCCGAATTATAAACTTCAAAATGTAGTAAGTATAGATAAAATATTATCACACTTTATGGACACTTTTCTCTAACAAAATAAAGTTGTAAACCATTTTTATTTTATTTAATACGCTACAGGGAAAATCCAAGAAGTTAATATCACCAAGGTAATAGTAGTTTATGAAACTTTTGCATAGTGAAAGGTTTTTAATAGTATATGACACGAGTGTTTTAATACCTAGTTATGGGTAGTTTCATAAACTACTTTTTCTTCCCTTATACATCGGGATTGGAATTGAACCTACTAAATAAAAGTTCAAAGTTCATGTCAACATTAAATTAGATTATTTGTCATATGTCAGCTAGGACACACCAATGTATTAACAAAAACAAAACACGGGTGAATCACCTATTACAAATTCATTGTTTGTCAGTTGTCACTCATGTGCAGATTTGAAAAGTGCTCTAAATGTTACGTCTAAAAGGTATTGTAGATGTCATTTTTGAGATTATAAGAAGTCGTGTAAGAAGAACATTACGATTTCTGTCAGAATTTTAATAATTGTAATTAAGACTATCATTTCCCAAAAACAGAGCTGAACCTGAAACCTCATCCAATCCCAGTTAATGAGCCGTTAAATAAACAGAGAACATTACACGTACTTCCTGCAACACATCCTGTTAAACAATACGAAACAAAACAGACAGACGAACCAACATTCTATACACAAACAGGGTTGTCGCCTGTCACATTACCACCCCGCCTGAAGGGTATTCACATGCAAAATTCAACGAGCATTAGAGCCAGCCCTAACACGCGGAAGTGATATTTTTGACATGTGCAACATAGAGTATAAATTGTCTATGCTTTTTACTGAATTGGTGTCGTCACATTATTTGAAGGTTTGAAAGACATGCGAGAGTGACGGAGGGGAGTTTCTATTGAGTGTATTGTTCGTTGAATGAGGTAAAGCATTCGATCAGTGACATGGTGATGGGATAATATTTGACGGCGCTGTAGCTAATTTTGTAGGCTGGTTTTCTGAGTAAGATGATTAGCAAGTTATATCTTTTTCTGAGTAAGATGATTAGCTTATTTTAAATACTTAGCAGCGGCGAGGTATAAATTTTTCTAAGAGGGAAGCCGAAGCGCAGTCGGCTTTAACTTACTGACTTATCATTATAGAATACTTTCTGTCATCCTAACATTAATATAAGAATGTAAAGAATTAAATTCAATAAAATTGAACAGCTGAAAAGTAAATAAAACGTGCAATATTTTTCCATCTCATTCTCGCTCACGCATTTTTCTGTATCTGTCTCTGTCATTACCCGTTGTACAGTGGCTTGCTCTCGTCATTATCAAGCAGTGCCACGTGACCTAAAGTGACATCATTGCGGGATCGCTGTTGTGTGAGTTTTTAGTTCCCGATTATGCCATTTTGGCTCCGAGTTAACTCGGAACATTTTTTTTTTGTTGTAATACAAAGCTAAAAATAACCAGTTTTGTTGTTTCAATGTTATGGTGAATTAAATACCCGTAGTGTAACTATATTTTTTGACAATAGTAGCCACTATTGACGTGCCATTTTTTATAACGATAGAGTTGCCGATGCGAATCCCCGAAGGGAAGCCGGTAGGAATCGTGTTATATGGCGCTTTCGCCACTGATACTTAGTACTAAAATGTAGGGATTACATTTTGCAGAAAAGAAGTAGATAAGCCCTTTGAGGTACAGTTCCCTCTTGATTTTCCTATCATAATAAGGACTGTTGTTTAATTTGAGGGGAGCTTGTGTCTAAGTTATAACAGCCACACGGTTCGTCTGTGTCTAGTCTGTCTGTGTTTAGTCCGTGGATGTGTGACCAACTTTCCATACCATGACCCCTCTGTACCTTCCCGCAAGGATCGATGCCTGCCAAGGTTGCGGGTTGTTCGAAAGAGAGACCGCGGCCCCTGGCACACAGGCAAGGGAACACGGGTGAGTTTTACTTAGTAAAAGTCTGAAGTTATTTGATGATTTCCCACCCAAAAAAAACCCTCTGTACCTTGGCAAGCACGTTAAGGGTCTAGGCTAGGTCCCGGCTGTCATGTGTGAATCATTAACAATCGTTACGATTCTTCAGAGGTCCGATAGTCTGAGAACCAGTCTGACCATGAGGTTAACGTATTGTCCCGGCAGGCAGGCTGTAAAATACTGGTACTCAGCTGCATCCGGTTAGACTGGAAGCTGACTCCAAACATTGTTGAGAAAAGGTTAGGCAGATCATGATGATGAATAAGGAATATTGAATAACTTGATTATCTAAGGTTTTTGTACTTATTAGCAAACATTTTTACTTGTGATGAAATTATGAGTGTGGGTCGGTTCATCATAATTCATCATCCGTTCCGTTCCATTCCGTGTGGTGCCGGACGTAAAGAATAGCACCGTCCCATTTCTTCCCGTGAGTGTCATACAAGGTGACTAGGGCACTTACTGGAGAATGGGCGGCCTCGTTCTCTACGCATTTGACCACCGTACTGCGATCGCACACCCCGCTTGCCAAGCGTGGCGAGCCTATGTCCAGCAGTGGACGTGTGTCGGTGGTTCGGTTACTACTATAAAAAAACTACTTTTTGTGACTTAAACATAAAAGTTAGACATATGCTGTCGTTGACTTTTTTGGCAGTATCAAGTTCTACAACTTTTCTCTGGAACTCAATCTCTCACCGTTAAGGCAGTTTTCGTAAGAAATGTTTTTGGTCGACCGTTTTTTCTCCGACTTACTTTGCAAATCCGAATACCACAAAAAAGTCTCTTAATTTTTTGGATTCATATACAGTCTACGACATTCACAAATAACGTGGCTTTCTCTTGGTAAAAGAATTTTCAAAATCGGTTCAGAAAATCCAGAGATTACCCCCTACAACCTCACAAACTCACAAACTTTACCTCTATAGAATATTATTATTATTATAGTATATAGTATACACTACAAAAATACAACTACAAAATGTATTTATTGGCAAACTAGTAGGTACAGCAAGTTAGATTTCTCTGACTCCTGCACTAGTTATATAACTGTGTTGCAGGAGCCAGTGTCCTCCCGTAATACAAAGACACTGTGCTTAGTTGTTATAAAAAAATTCTAAGCAAACAAAAAAAAAAAACATTTTATACCATCTTGAGAAGTATAGATAAAGATTATTTTTATCTCTGTCAACCATTAAGGAAAATTGCCTCCATTTTTCAGAAACCATTCCATCTTCAGTTCCCTGAATATTCGTAGTAATTGTAGTCTTTCGAAAATATTTAGTCAGGTATCACACACCATTGTGTCTGCAAATATCAATAAACAAACCCGACTCTAAAATTACATGACATTGTCGAAGAATGACAGACTACTATTGGCACGTAAATGCACCGGCGAATATTTTTGAGTGATTGCCGACGCGATGGTGGCGCAGTAGCCAAAAATAACAGTAAGTAATACGCCGGTTATGATATTCTAGCATGCATGTCAAACTCAAAGTCCAAGTCAAGGTGGGCCAAGCGCGTAAGGACCGTATAATTAGTGGGCCGCAAAACCTAACCATTAACATTAACCAGAAAAATAATTTGCTTAGTTATTTAATAATTAATAGAAAATGTGAGACAATCTTTTCCCGGAAATTTGACTATTTTGTCGATTGCACAAAGACTGTCAAATTGTTGTATCAAATGGTCCTATCTGACGTAGAATTTCTATGACATCCACCCCAACCAGGTTCCGGCGCGCGATTTTTGATATACTTATTTTTTCGTCACACGCGGGCCTCATCAAGAGCCTGTTCTTAAAATTGATGGGGCCGTAGGCAAATGCATGAAGGGCCGCATATTTGGCTTGTCTGTTCTAAAGTCTAACTGTTTCAATCGACAGGTGATGACAATGTCAGAGTGTCGTAGACAGGCAGTTTTTTAATTACTAGCTGCTACCCGCGGTTTCGCCCGCGTCGAGGTCGGAAATCATCCTCCGGGAACGTACTAGCGGGATAAAAGTATCCTATGTGTTATTCCAGGTTATAAACTATCTGAATGCCAAATTTCATCTACATTCGTTTAGTCGTTTTTGCGTGAAAGAGTTACAAACATCCATACATCCATACATACAAACTTTCGCGTTTATAATACATATAATATAATATTATATTATAAGTAAGGAAGTAAGTATTAGCCATCAATGTCCCAATGTTGGGCAAAGGCCTCTGTACTCTTTTTCCCACCTCTCTCTGTCCAGAGCTGCCAAGGACCAATATTTATTAAAGAACTCAGCTCCTCCCGCCATCTTCGTAGTTTCGTTCAACAGATGTATTTTTGGGGACCAACTATTGCAACTTCTGACATTCAAAAAGTGCCGATTGTCAGCCCACTTTAAATTCATGAATTTGCGTTTGTATTTAGAAGATAAATGTTTCTACTAGGTTTTAAGATAATTCTTCAGTAAAGTTGGTTACTTGGAACGGCTTGATTGAATTGAATTTTACTTAAAAAATACTTTTATAGTGTTGCTAATACCAATAAAAAGCTGGATTTTAAAATGTTGTTAGAGCTAAGAGCCATGTCGCTTTATAAGTTAAGGTTATCTGTCATTATTTTTGCGAAGTGATTGAAATGGGCAATAATAAAAACAGTACTTAATCATTACTACTATTTTCATCAACAATACTCTCGTTATGTAGCTATAAGCAATACAAAGCTAGATTTTTAAAAGGCAGTTAGAGCTTGGACCCATCGTGCTATCGTTTCAAGGGATGTGCTAAATATATGTCATTATTTTTTTGGAAGTAATTGCAATGGGCACTTTAAGGAGTATTTAATCGATACTACTATTTGCGTCTAAAAGAATTCTCGTTACGGCAAATAAAATTAAATATAAAGCCACCATATCACGGTATCAATCAATTCCGAAGTGAGTTGGTCCTTTGTCGCGTAGTGCCTATCTGTCGCAATCTGTCACGGTTGCGCTTGCGACTCGAAGCATCGTGATCGTTACAAGACATAGATAAACATCTCTATTTTTCTGTCTCGTGACTTGGGGTCTTTATTTTTTATTTTAACTTTTTTATTTGTTCTTTTTTCGGCGCGTGCGTGTTGCTTGTTTGAGTAATCAAATATCTGTTAAGTGACTTTCTTTTGAAAGTTAGATGTGGCTTGTAGGATGCGATAGTGTTGGGATGAGATAGCAGGTGTATTTTGTTTCTAAATAAAATAGTTTTAAACAAAAAAATGTTCTCTCACTAAGTGAAAATTATGTTCAGCGATATTTATACATTTTTAATCATCTTTATATTTTAGAAAATTTTAACTGTAACAGCATACATTATATTGTATACTAAGGTGTTATGGTAGAATGAATAAAACTGATTTTCCTGTGTACTTAGGTACGTTTCAAAAAGTTCTGTTAAAGAAATTCTTCGAATTAAAATGGCCATCTCTAAACCACGTGATTCTATAAAAGTTGCAAACCCAAATTAAAAGACTACCCATTCTCAGTTAATCACAGCAAATCACTAATTCTGAACTCCATTAAAACCGACATCACACTTAGCCACTATTAATAACCGAGCAAATCTTCATACAAAGCCCGCAGCATGTCTTAACCTAAATCTAAAATAGTTTTTGAAAAATCCATACAAAAACACACATTGCGCACTTGTTTACGGGACAAACTCTATGGCGATAGAGGGGGGAGGGAGCGGTGAAAGGGGGGTGGTATCGGGCACACCACAGTCGCAACAGAAATAGAGTTTGACGTTTGTATCCGCGGTGGCGCCTGTTCATTGTCAACATTTACAGTGTAGTGTCAGGAACAGAGAGAGGTGTTGAGTTTGGTTGACTTTTTAGAGAGGTGCGATTTTGATAGTTGTTTTTAATTTAGAATTTCGTTTGTTATTTTTATTTCAGATTTTGTGGGGTTGCTTCTGTCAACCGCGTCTGACCAATAGGTATCGTATTACCCAGTAACTGGGTTGTGGAGGTCAGATAAGCAGTCGCTCCATGTAAAATACTGATATTCAGCTGCAGGCGATTAGGAAAAAGGCTACCTATGCAGGTGATGAGTTCCACCAAGCCTGTCGAACAATTAAAAAAAAAAAACAAAAAGAATAATGAAAGTAAAGAAAATAAAAGTAAAGTTAAAAAAAAAACTAAAGAAGAGTAAAGAATCGTTTTTATTGACATAATATTTCTGTTGACATTTTCATCATATTTTTTATAATAATAAATAGATAAGCGATAATATACTTCAATTACAAAATTATTATAATTCATAATAATATTCATTTAATTTAGATTATAAATCATTAATTAAAATATAAATTGTACGATCATCTATAAATATGAACATCTCTACAGCCACAACCTCTGAACATTTACCCTACTCTGCCCACCTAAGGAGGGCGCGTTAAAATTGAAAATAAATTCAATATCAATTTGAGCACGAGCCAAGTGCTGTATCGCGTTTGTGTCGATACGTGACGTTTATGTGCCCACTCGACACCGCCCAGCTAGGGCTACCTACCTTAATATATTATACTTAATTATATTGGTACTACCTGGATCGAGCGACTATCTTCGTAGAAGGGCCTGTAGCAGCTGGGCGAGAGTTGCTGAGAATCGAGTGGAATGGCGTACAATTGGAGAGTCCTATAACCAGCAGTGGACTGCTGCAGGCTGGTGATAATATTGGTACATGGTGGATAGTTGTCTAAAAGAACGCCCCAGACGGTTATAGATGTCATAAAGTGAAAAGCTGGTCAATGAGACATTTCTTTTTCAACTTATGAGATATGCAGCACCTTATATTTCTGCGCTCATAGCCAGCAAGTGTAATATCAACCAAATCATGGGTAGCCGTCGCCTCTTACTGCGATGCAGTGATGCTGGTGAAGAGGGAGGCGGCGCACGTGAGGGAGAGGCAGTATATGCGCCCTCACGGCCCTAGCCTCCGTAGGAGATGCCCTGGGCGTCGGGAATCCCAGGCTAATTCCCGGCCACCATAGGTGTGGGTGGGCTTGCGGACGGCGAGTAATGGGTAGCTCGCTGTCCGGTAAGGACCAAGGCGCGTTGTGTTCCACGCGCACCTCAAAGAGATGTCAGCACCAACTGGTGGGGTCCGCAAGGACCGATGCCAGCCAGGGGTGCGGGTTGTTTGAAAGAGATACCGTGGCCCTGGCACACAGACAACTGGGGGAACGCGGGTGGGTTTTAGTCAGTATAAGTCTGACACGCCCTCCTGCTCCATCCAGAGTGGGAGAAGTTATTTGATGATTCCCCAACCTCAAAAAAGAAATATCAACCAATTGGATGTTTTCACTTCAACATAATTTTCCATTTCAATGACCAACCAATGTGCCTTGCTTTTTCTGGAAGGAGATTTGCGGTAATGCTGGATTTGCAGCAGCGATTCACGCCGTCTCCCTATGAGGGAAGGCAGAAACTATAAAAAGCTATCTGTAACGATCCTGACATACTCCTTTTGACTTGTATACGTTCATACATCTGGTTATGCACGCTGTGTGCGAGTACTGTCCTTCTAGGGCGTCCCGGCGTTTCCACTCACATCTTATAAAATTACTCACCTGATAAAGGTATCTGAATAGTGGCCCTAGTGTGAGTTTCATTTAACCATCTCGATCAAACGCATCGAGCGCGTTCGGCGCTCCGATTGGTCCGTCATCAATCCAGGGCCAATCGGAGCGCTAGACGCGCTCGATGCGTTTGATCGAGATGGTTAAATGAAACTCGCACTAAGGCCAATGAGGTAATAAAATGCACAAACGGAAAGTCACTAATGTGTTAATGTTAACTTTCCATCTACATAAATCTTGTTCATCTTTTCCTGCCAACCCTGTCACATAAGTCGGTTTAATTTTAATAGGAATTCATCGTTTATCTATCGTCGTACATTCTTTAACTAAAATGGAGATTAAAATTTATTGGAATTCATTTGGCTTTAGACACCAACTGTCAAAATAATGTAATCCACTGGCATGATGGTCGTGGTCTAATATTTTTTTCTTTGATGATGATAAAAGATGAAGCAACGTGTGGATGAATGGGAGCAATATTTGAGGTAGCTAATTTGTATGCTAATATACCGGGTATAAGGGGAACGCTTCCAAAGCCAGAACGTAGGTTATATACAACCTAAATGCAAACTGATACCAATCACCATTCGCCTTAAATTGGTTATTTTGCATCAATTTAAAACGTTTGACGCCTCTGTAATGTTTCTCCTTATTTTATTTTGGCGGCGCTTTACAAAAGATGCCTAAACTTAAAGTCGCCGCCTGGACTTGGGGTCGTTTTTAAACGTGTTTAATCTCAAATAATGGTTCATTTAACTGTTCTCACAGCATAGTGTACAAAAAATGGAAAAAAAATAGGTAAAAATTGTGAACAAAAAAAACGATTTTTTTATGGTACTGTATCGAGAATCACTATATAGTCCTATCGTTTGTCTTCGTTTTCGGAAGCGTTTCCCTTACACCCTGTATGTAGCTAATAGGTGAATGATTACAGAAGCAGATCTTCTTGTGAACAAAGACTGTGATGAATTAGGTTTGAGGCAAAATAGTCCTCCAGACCGAATTTCGGCTAGGTGACCAATCTCAACAGAGACCAGCGGGGTATTTCCGTAGACAGTAAGAATGGCTTTCATTTTGACAGATCAACAACATTCATTGCGTTATTTATGTTGTTGAGCAGAAAATTTTTTCGAACAAATGGAGCAATGGATTAGCAATATCCTTTAAAATAGTGTGACGCAATTAGGGTGCAGCCATCGGACCCACTCCAGACATTAGTAGGGCGTACAAATGTGTGTGCAGACACAAGTGCAAATATTATGTGTATACCTGGAATACTTTACGATTTGTATTGGATTTCTACGTCATCGATTTAATGACTGACATAAAAGTTTTATTGCCCACAGAAATTCTGTTGTCAGAGATCATCAGTCTTCACATTCACTAAAACATTGTAATATTCATGTCTGTCTCTCGAAAAAGTACCAGGGTTACAGACGTAGCTTGGAGAGTAAGCAAACTGAAGTTGCAGTGGGCTGGCCATGTCTGTCAAAGGACCGAGGGCCAGTGGAGTAGACGAGCCCTAAAATAGAGAACGTGTGTCGTGAAGCGTAGCGTAGGACGCGCCACAGTTAGATGGACAGGTTGTAGTGGTGAACCCTGGGAGAGGCCAGGAGTGGACTGTGATAGGCTGAGTTGATTGTTGATGTCTCTCTTAAGGTAAAGTATAAAATTATTATATCACATTGTCACATAGCGGGATGAAAAACCTTCCTTAAGTATTAATTGTCAAGAACAAAATTAGTGTGTATCTATTCATAGTGCCGACAACATTTCAACATAAAAATATTTTTACATTTACATTAAAATGCAGAATTAAATAAAATTCATTACAACCCTAATAACACGGGCTTAGTTGAAGATCGATGCGTATTGGAAGATGTAGGAGCAGATTTTATTTATAAGAATGTATCAGAGACGTCCGGATTGACACGGCGTTCAGACGAACTTCATGTCTCAATTTAGACGTATGGAAATAAATATTCTGCTAAGGAATGTTTGTCTTGTATCAAATTATTTGTCCGGTTAAACCGAAACTTATCTGGGGGTGATGAAAGAGGCTGTAAACATTGCTTAAATACTATCATTTCTAATAATCAGTCTATAATGTTCCCAATGCTGGGACACAGGCCTCCTCTTTCTGGGAGGGAGTGGGCAGTAATGCCCCACGCGGGCCCAGTGCGGTTTGGTGGATGTCACATGTCTTCGAATTTTTGGTGCTAGGACATGTCTGTTTCATCACGATATTTTACTTCAGTGTATTGAGAGTAGTGGAGAGGAAATTAAATGCACAAAGTAAAATGCTTGCCTGGGTTCAAACACACGACCTACAAACCCGCAAAACGAGCCCGATACCACTCGGTCACCACTGCTCTAAAGAATCGTTTGACTAGCTTACTATTTTCCCTGTGGTTTTTCCTACCATTTGATAGTATTTCGAGCTATTTTCCCCCTTTTTTATAAACTTTGCTTAAAGTTAAGTAATGATTAGTGTCTGTTGTAGAACACAATGTACATTGTTAATGAATAAATTGAATTGAATTGAATTGAATTGAATTTAATTGAATTGAATTGTTTAAACATACACTTTTGACGTGTCAACATCTCTTAACTTTAAACAACGTTCATAAATAAGGGGGTTAGTGTTAAGTGTTTGTATAAAGTTACTTATACAGAAAATTATCATTTAAAAGGACCATATTGATGCACGTTGACAGTTGACACCATCAGTTAAGCAGGGAGATTTTCATAAAGGCATGTTTTCAGCGAAGAACAACAATTCGAATAAACTTCAAAGGAAAAAGCTTATTCACAGATTCCTACAAACTACAACATGAAGTAAAATTCCTGAAATTATAAAACCGGATACACATACTTTGAGTAAGCCACAGATAATGTCCAATATAAACATTAAACAGTTTTAAGTCTCATGAAACACGATGTTCTTGGAATCCTGTATACAACAAATATGTCCTGTATTAAGATGATTTACGATAATTGCTGACAGTATCAAGGTTTCTGTGTTGAATCAAGATTGTTTATGTGGTGTGTGTTCAGTGCGATTCTTTTATGATTTTAGAGGGGCCAGTTCTATAATTTTAAGATCGAGCGCTGTTTCAATCGCTCAATAAGACATCTCTCATCATTGTGATCATTTCAGCCGAAAGTCGTCCACTGCTGGACATAGGCCTTCCCCAAACTCCGCCACTTCGACCGGTTATGTAGTCCTCGCTTCTAGCGGATTCCTGTAGCCTTCACCAGGTCGTCGGTTCACCTTGTGGGAAGCCCTCCAACGCTACGTCTTCCAGTATGCGGTCGCCATCTGTTTTGCGAGCGATGTGTTCTGCCCACTGCCACTTAAGTTTGGCAATTCTTCGGGCTATGTCGGTTACCTAGGTTATCTTGCGGATCTTTTCATTCCTGATCCGATCACGGCCTAAATAAAGCTCTAGTTTATCTAAATTTATTTTAGTTTTGACTGATTGTAGCTAAGATGAAATTGGGACGACTAGAGTTTGATCGTTTTTAGATACGGGAATACGACTCCAGATTGCGAAGTAGGCCACATCTGATTGAAAGCGGTAAACTTCGCCTATGAATCTACAAAATGAAGGGAATTGCCAATGCTTCGCTGATATGATGTTGCACCATATAAACCCCGAAAAGAGCAATATGTCGCCCGTGCAATAACCGAGCAAGTGGAGCCAGTCGCCCCGTTTGAGACCCCAGGTGTGTGGTGTCATCTGAAATTCTAGAAAACTGGTGTTTTGGACAAAGAAACGGTAAGTTTTTTTCTATTAGATACCTACAGTTGTTAAGTTTTTGCATATAGTCATATCTTATCACTACATATTATAAAACAAAGTCCCCTGACGCGTCTGTCTGTCTGTTCGCGAAAACTCAAAAACTACGGATCGGATTTTCATGCGGTTTTCACCAAAAGACAGAGTGATCTATGAGGAAGGTTTAGATGTATATATTGTTAAGGTTTATGTGTAAATTGGTTAACGCGGGCGAAGCCGCTGGAAAAAGCTGATTTTTAATAATTTATTATATCAGTCACTGAAACACGTTAGTACTGACCAAAGCTGCTTAAAAACTTAACCATGATTGGGCCGTGACTACTGCGAAAAAGCGGTACCAAAAATTTTAGTCCTAAAATTAAATTTTGCACTTGGTTAACGGATAGTAGATCGCAGACCAATGTTGACATAGAACACAAGAGGATATTGCTGTCCATTTCCTATGCATGTTTGACTGTGCTAAATAATTCCAGCCATCACACAATTCAACAAGAGAACATGTAAACATTAGAGTCAGCCAATAATGTTGATATACAGTTATTATTGTTACAATTTTGAATTATAGTTGTTAGAACATAAATCAAGGGTTAAACTAACAGGTGAATTGAGTTGATGTAGCTCAGGTACACTGAACTAAACTGGCACACTTTCTATTAGGCGTAAATCTTGGCTATGAATACTGCTAGGCAAGTGGAGTGAGGACTGTATACCCAGTTTCTGTGTATTGTTTTACATTGAGCATGCAAAGGGCCTGTGAGTTGTAGTGTGTAAAAAGTCCTTCGTTTATTAGGATATATACACCGTGACATTTTAGTCGTCCTACAAAGTTGGTCCACTCAATGTATCCGTCATAAAATACCTCTAGACGCGATTAAAACATTGTTACCATTAATTAAGATAATAGGTACAGAGAAAAATAAATAATGCTTTAGAATTATGAAACACCCTCCCTGTTAAAAATGTTTACATATCAAACGGTAGAAGATATCTACCTACCTACCATTTCATTCCATCACTAATTCCATCTCCATAACAAGGTGTTGCAAACTATGGCATGCGTCTTAGTGAATGATTTTATATTTTTTTTAATTATGCAAATGTTTAAAAATATTTTTTTTTATATAAATGATTAGTAGTCATTGGATACATGAAGTGGGCTGCCGTTGTAAGACGACTAAAATGTCACGGTGTATATACCTTTTAAGGAAAAAGTGTATTTATCTACTGTTATCAAAGCTCTAGTATTTACCTATTTGGGTTTGTACCATTTTGACATAATTATATTATAATGTGATAATCTCATTTGAAAATCTCGTTCATTACCGGCAACTTGATGGTTGCATAAAAATGTTAGAACAAAACTGAATTATGTGTTAAAGAGTCAACAAACCATTCTAGGGCGCCAAGTTGCGTTTTATTTGTTGTTTAAGATGAGCCCTAGTTCCTGCTAGTAACTTTTAGCCACTTTATCTATTTAGGTTCTTATTTATGAACGTTGTATAAAGTTATGTATTGATTAGCGTCTGCATGTTTTACCATACATCTTTGACGTTTAAACGTCGCTTAACTTTAAAGGGGGTTAAAGTCTAATATAGGGTTACCAACTGTATAGTAAGTGCAAAATGTATCTAAATCTAATAAGGAAATTGTCTCCTCTGCCAATTTCCCTAAAACCCTAGCTGTAGGGTGTGATATACGTGCCGGGGTCCGTCGCCATACATAAATAATGAGCTTGTCCGTCTGATGGTAATCGGGACCTCCGGAGATTTAACACTTTTTGTTGCGACTGTCCGGTGAGATACAGGATGTCAAGATCTCGGTGATGTTTTTTCTTGTTTTTTTTTTCCTGATAACCACAGAATTTGATATGTAACAATACATTACCGTATTTTTTACATGACTTAAGAAACTGAAGATCTATTGGGAGTTGCAACAATATCATCACTTTTGGCAGCTGTATAAGTATTAACAGTGCCTATCTAGTACCTGTCTGGATATTCGTACAAAGGTGCAGTATTCTTATCTCATGAAGTGACATGCGCTTTGCATAGAAGCTCTCGAAAGCGTCCGAAACGGGCCCAGGTCGGGTCCAGCTGCGTGTGCTTGCTGTGCTGACGCTACTCGTCTCCATTCACACATTAACAGCATGTTTGTGTACTTGGGTACCACAAATAAAGCGCGCGTCGAAATGAGATAAAAATACTATAGTAGAAATCTCAGAACACTCGGAACAGAATACTCTTCAGTGGCTAATAAATGTTACTAGGAGCTTTTCTATTTATGTAGTATCATCATAATATTTACATCCAAACATTTTGCAACGTTTATATCAACTTCAAAGGTGGTATAGCAATAGGCAAACCAGAAGTTGGATATTGGTTTGCAAATATCAAACAATGAGTCAAGGTATTGAAACAGTAGGTGTGTCAGCAAGGCTCTAAGCTGCATGAAGTAGGAACGTGTTGGGCTAAAGTTCATCAGTAAATAAGTAATGACAGCTATTAGCTCATTGAAATATGTGGATAGTTATTGGGTTACGGCCCTTTCACACGGCAGTCCAGTTTTTTGCAGGATCCCGTTTTCTGCAGGATCCCGTTTGATCGCAAAAGAGATTATATGTGAACACTAGCATATAATCTCTAAAACGGGATCCTGCAAAAAACTGGACTGCCGTGTGAAAGGGCCGTTACATAACGAGGTGTCTTCAAAAATCATAGGAATTCCATAAATATAATCTGGCCGTCGAGAGAATCCGTTCGTGACACCTGTCAGTGCGACAATTCTAGTAACTAATAAAGATCAAATTCGCAAAACACGTATTCGTTTGTATGAAACTGACGGGTGGAATTTTACTGTCAAATCGAAGACCTTCCTTTAAGAAAATGTATGTCATCATTTTGTTTCGACTGTTTCGGGAGATTCCTTGTTCCTGTTTCGGATAAGGCGGGAGGAAACGCCCGGATGTTTTCACTGTGTAGATCACCCTGACGACACGGTGGAGGTCTGCCCGGCTTGAGTGGAGCACCGCCGTGTCCTAGTGGAAGCGATCGGCGGCGGCGATCTTTGGCGTTCGGCCCTGGTCCAGGCCATGGTACGGAGCGAGAGTGCATGGGTAGCCGTCACCTCCTTCCGCATAGGGGGAGGCGGCGCGCGTGAGGGAGAGGCAGTATATGCGCCCTCACGGCCCTAGTCGCCGCAGGAAACGCCCTGGGCGTCGGGAATCCCAGGCTGATTCCCGGTCACCGTAGGAACGGGCTTGCGGATGGCGAGTAACGGGTAGCTCGCTGTCCGGAAAGTACCAAGCCCGGGTCGACGACACATTGTGTTCCACGCGCACCTCAAAGACATGTCAGGACCAACTGGTTGGGTCCGCAAGGGCCGGTGCCTGCCAGGGATGCGGGTTGTTCGAAAGAGATACCGTAACCCCTGGCACACAGGCAACTGAAGGAACACGGGTGGGTTTTAGTAAGTAAAAGTCTGACACGCACTCCTGTTCCACCCAGAGCGGGAGAAATTATTTGATGATTACAATAAAAAAAACACCCACAATAAAAAAAAAATGGTTGGCTGGAACGCGTTCTCTCGATTCGCATTTCACTATTACATAGAAGAATCTTCCTTTAAGAAAATGTATGTCATCATTTATTTCATCCCCACTGTTCTCAAAACGGTGAAGGAAAACATCGTGAGGAAACCAGCATGTCCTAGAACTGAAAATTTGAAGACATGTGACATCTACCAAACCGCACTGGGCCTGCGTGGTGGATTATGGCCCATTCCTCCTCACCCAGAGCTCCACTCAGTGAGAGGCCTGTGTCCCAGCAGTGGGATCATTGTAGGCTGAATATAGATTGTGGAATTTGTTTCGTTACTTACTTACTTCAATTAAATGAATGAGAAACAATATCACTTTATATGTCCATTCTTCATTGACTTACTAAATCTCTACTAATATTATAAAGAGGTAAAGTTTGTGAGTTTGTGAGGTTGTAATCTTTGGAACTACTGAACCGATTTTGAACCAATAGAAAGCCACGTTATTTGTGAGTGTCATAGGCTATATTATATTAACCCGAAAAATGAAAAGATTTTTTCGTGGTAGTCGAATTTGCAACGTAAGTCGGAGAAAAAATGGTCGAACAAGAACGTTGCCTTAACGATGAGAGATATATGATTGAGTTCTAGAGAAAAGTTGTAGGGCTTGATAATGCCTACAAAAAAGTCAGCGACAGCATATGTCTAACTTTTATATTTAAGTCACAAAAATAATTTAAATCGTTAGGTCATGTTTTAAAAAAAACTATAAAACACAGAAACTAGAATTATTGCAGATATTTGGAATATACTCAATTTCCACATCAGAAATGCATAATTAGTCTATAATTATCCCAGTGCTGGGACACAGGCCTCCTTTCTGTGAGAGGGCGTCGGCCGTAATGCAGTGCGGGTTGGTAGATGTCACATGTCATCGATTATTGTTTTTGGTTCTAGGACATGCTGGTTTCCTCACGATGTTTTCCTTCACCGTTTTGAGAGCAGTGGGGATGAAGTAATTTACACAAAGTAAAGCACCTGCTTTGGTTCGAACCCACGAGCTACAACTCGTAAGTCACGGCCGTTACCACTGGGCCACCCCTAATCTCACAAAAATATCCACATCTATTCTATCAATTTCAAACTCATATATCTTCCTGACACTTTAAAAAATAAAAATTCACGACCATTCGGTTATTCACATAGCAGTGACAGTTCACTTTGACATCACCCTGTAGACGTTGTAGGGTTGCCGCAATGTATCGCGATAATATGGGTATATTTCAAAGACACCTATTTTATTCAGTAGCCAGGAAATGTGTTCGACATTGATTTATTTATTGTTATCTGCTTCACCCCTTAGTGATAGGGTTTGAAGACAGATACTTTTGGAAGAATTGCGTTCTAGAGGGTTAGGGTCTAAGATACAGTAAATCTACTTACTAAAAATGTTAAATTCACTGACAAACAACACACAGCCTAGTGCACATTTTGCACAATAGTTTTTGAAAATTCATCCCCAAAAGGGGTTAAATTGGGGATGAAACTTTGTATGGAAGTTTTTCATTTTAGTCAATGGTAAATCCTATCAGGCATACGGCTTATACTCGTATATGAATTATCAATTGATGACTAAAACTTGACGATATTGGTGATCATCACATGGTTTCTGATATTTAGCAACTTTTTATTTTTATTTTTTATTACTATTAAGTAATAAAAATAAAAATAAAAAATTGCCCATTAGGGCTTACTCTTGACCTCAATCACGCCTATGGAAAACTATTGATGAGGTCTATGATGGATCAGGCGTGCCCGGAAAATGCCTATGTGGAAGGGAACACAGACGCAGGCATAGAGTGCCACACTTTGGCTGTGCGCATAATAAATGTGGAGGAGTAGCGGTGAGTACCTTCGACTGGTCGGGATATCAACCAAGTGCGGATGGTACCCTGCAGTGCGTCTGGTAGTCCGGTAGTAAAAGGGCAATGGTGGGATCAGGTCGTGGAGCTCCAGCGCACACTCTCCGAAGTGCAGTCTGCAGAAGACCGACAGGCAAGCAACATTACGCCGATGAGCCAAGCTGTGAAGCTTAGCCACGAAGTTTCGTCGACTATGATGAGCCTTTTTGATCTGCGGTCCACCGCGTCAAGGGCAGCAAGCTGATATTTTGCTGAGCCATCCCATAAGTGGCTGCAATACTCCATACAAGAACACACTTGAGCTTTATAGAGGCTCAAAAGCTGTCCAGATGTGAAGTATCGCCTCAGAAAGTTGGGGATAACCGGAACTGGTTCCTTTTGGCAGTAAAAAGACACGCCTGTGTTTTCTGAGCATTGAATTTGACCAGATTGTCGTCACCCCAAGCACCCCGACAACTAAGTAATAGAGGGCCCAGGATTCAGGTGGTCTTTTGTAATCCACTATAGAGTAAAAAACTTTGTAGAACAGTGGAGAGACCATGGAAGTTGAGAACCAGAGTAATAATACTCGGAGAATGTAGCTAGTATGAGGTCCTGGGTTCGATTCCCGGGTTGGGAAAAGTATTATTGGGACTTTCCCACTGCAATTTCTCAGTAGCAGCCCGAAGTCTGGATTTGTGCCCGGTTGATGGTAATAAGCTCGCCCCTATTACATAGGACTTAAACATAACTGGCAAAATGTGGATGTACTATAGGTACACCTCTGCTCTGTTATGTTATAAAGCGTAAAATATAGTTTTAGTTTTGATCAATCTACACTATATAATTATAATTATAATATAATAATTAATTAATAATTCATAATTAATAATAATAATATTATAAAGAGGAAAGATTTGTATTTTTGTATAACGAATAAACTTAAAAACTACTGGACCGATTTTAAAAATTCTTTCACCTTTAGAAAGCTACGTCTTTACTGAGTAATATAGGCTATATTTTATCCCCGTATTCTTACGGGAACGGGACCTACGCGGGTGAAACCGCGGAGTACTGCTAGTCTTGTATAAAACAGCGTAAAATTTGAACTAAGCGAAATATCGTCATGGCGGGCATTATAGCTAAGTAATAACAGCCGCACGGTTCGATCGATCAAGTTAAGCTATGCTTGCCGCGGTTGTTCCTTGGATGGGTGACCATCTTTATATATCGAGACGCTCCATACCTCGGAAAGCACATTAAACTGTTGGTCCCGGCTATCATTATTTTGTGGATCTTTGGCAATGATTATTTTGTCGTCAGAAGCCCGGAAGCCTGACAAGCAGTCTTACCAAGGGGTAGGTATCGTATTACCCAGTGTTCGGGTTGTTGAAAGTCAAAGTCAAAACATTTATTTCAAGTAGGCACATAGAAGGCACTTTTGAAAGTCAACATTTACATTAAAATAGAATTGATTCTAGTCGCCCCTTCCAAAATGTAGTTTCGTATGGAGAAGAATGGGCAAGAAACTCCACTTGAGGTCAGATAAGCAGTCACTCCTTGTAGAAAACTGGTATTCTGCTGCATCCGGTTTGACTGGAACCTGACCCCAATATAGTTGGGAAAAGTTTGGCAGATGATGATGACATTCAACAGTCATGACCTTTCATGAATGAATATTCTTCCTCAAAATCTTACAACAAAAAAATATATAAAAAACACTTGAGAGGTGTCAAAAAACACCCGGATGGAACGAAGTTCCTTACGATTAATTAGTGATGGAATTGTAATAACATTTTAAAAATTTTAGATATACGTACACACACACACACACATATATATATATATTATTATATATATTAATATATATATATATATATATATATATATATATATATATATATATATATAATATATTGTCTGTGTCGCTGTCTGCAGAGAAACACGCGCACGCCGCACGGCTGTAAGTGCGGCGGCAAGTGTTGTTACAACTTTTGGTCTTAATTTTTTCCGTCTAGCCTTTTCGCAACGCGCGATAAGGAACTTCGTTCCAAAACCTTACACAAACTACTTATTAGCCAACATAAAAATTGATTACGTATCTACGTCTAAACATAATAAATAACAAACAAGTAGATATCAATCAGTAAAAAGAATGCGTTAAGGAAGCTAAGACGTCGACAGACGGTAGTTAGTAATAAAAATGTTGGCGAATCGATCATTTTAATGGAAACGTGAGTTTTATCACGAGATCCCAACTATTATGTACTATTATATTTTGTACAATAGTAGATTGTGTGATGTCACTAATTGTATAAGGACTTGTCCTCCAAGTGCATTCGTGAGCGTGGTAGCTTGCATATTTTATTGAAACTAGCTTTACCAGCGACTTCGCCAGCGTGCATTTAGGTAGAAAATTATCCCACGGCAACGTATTACCGGGATAAAAAGTATCCTATGTTCTGGTTACAATCTATCTGTGTGACGAACATCTAAACATCTGAACATGCAAACTTTCATATTTATAATATTAAAGGGATTAGTATGTTCATTTATCTCATGATTCTGGCACCTAGACATGATGTTGCCTTGGCTTACATTTGGCTTTTATTTTGGTAGTTATTTTTTTATTTTTTGTGCTTGAGTTATATTTTCTTCTTATTTGTTGGTACATTGGCATGGCTAGCTGACATATGACAAATTATTCAAGTTCTGTTTTTCGTAATGTTGATTACTTTGCCTACCTATGTATAGAATCAAATCTATCTAACTGAATAGACAGCTATGCTGCTGGTGAGTTTGATGAGCCACTTCTTCCCAGCTAAAGCACTAGGAAGTGGTGAACTGGTGGTGGGGACTACCTTATGTAATTTTGACATTCGAAAAGTGTTGATTCTCAGCCTAATTTGATTAAATGACTCTTGATCTTGATTTTGATTTTACCTAAAAGTCTTTAAATAGACTCAGGTAGACCGAAGCAAAGAAAACCTGCTCAGGTGGAGGTGGAGATTCATAGATGACTCCGCTGTGGAATGTAAATGTGGTGCTGTCCCACAAACATTGCGGCTCTTAAGATCATGTCCAGCGTGTCCCGTTGTCTGCACGCTACAGGAGCTGGTAGAAGTGCTAAGGTCGTAGCCAAATTCTGGGCTGACTGTATAAATATTGCCATCGACACGCTAAAAAACAGATCTAATCAACATTGAAAGACCCGATAGCTGTTAATTGATTAAAAATATTGCACTAGCAATCACTGTTTGAGAGTTTATGAAGTTTATTAATAACTAGCCGTGCCCGCGACTTCGTCCGCGAGGAATAGTTATTTTTTTATTATTTATTTATATTATATATATTAATAAAATTAAATAAAATTTCTAAAATAAAAGTAGCCTTACTTACTCCTTATTAGATCAGCTATCTGCCAGTGAAGGTCCCGTCAAAATCGGTCCAGCCGTTTTAGAGATTAGCCAGACCAAGCAGACAGACAAACAACAATTTATTGTAAAAACATGTTATTTTGGTATATGAATCGTGTATACATCCATATGCATTTAGTAAAAAGCGTTTACTAAAATACTCCAAATTTATTTATCAGTATGTATAGATATATGGATGTATACAGATAATCCATCATCATCATCATCATCATATCAGCCGAAAGTCGTCCATTGCTGGGCATAAGCACTGGGCAAAAGAGGGGGATTTGGCATAATCGCGACGCTTGGCAGGCGGGTTGGCGATAGCAGTATGGTGGTCAAATGCAAAGTGAACGCTGCTGCCCATTCTCTAGTAAGTCCCTTAGTCGCCTTGTACGACACCCACGGGAAGAAATGGGATGCTGCTATTCTTTTACGTCCGGCACCACACGGAACAGATAATACATAGATTCATAGGAATGAAAAATTCGTCTGCTTAGCAACTTAAATAACGCAATGAATGTGGGTGAATTGTCAAAATGATACCCATTGCGATCGAGTATAAATCCTTTTAAGAAACCTGTTCTATGTTCACATTAAATTAATCATATATTCTGAAGTCTAGGTCATCTATTATCTTGTAAGAGTCTTCGAATACAACAGTTGCTTTCTTACGTTTCATAATATATGTAAAGAAAAGAAAGAAAGAAAAAACGTTTATTTGCGGTAAACATGACGCAAAAACCCCCACAGGAACACACAAAAAAATAATAAAAAAGGTTGAGGGACACATGCGTCACATCCACACAAAACGGCTATTGCTCAGCATTTTGCTGCAACCCTATGCAAGACAGAGCCCCAGCGCTGGTTTTCAGCGACAACCGGCTTTGACGTAATGACGTCGCCCGGTGCATCAAACAATTAACATCGAACATAGAGAAAAATAATATAATTAATGTGAATGTGATATAAATTATACAAGAATATAAAGAAAAAAATAAATATAAAAAGGAAATAGACAAAAGTGCTAATAATAATAATGTAATGTCAAATCCGTTTGTGTATATCTAAGAACCAACTTGTTAGTCAAACTCCGTTCCTTGACGTAATTGCACAATCTTAACACCTGCCACAACAGTACCTGTTCCTTGATCAGCTCCGATTACATCAACTTTAAGCGATTTATTACCATTAATAGCATTATAATTGATTCCGTTATTGTTAACAATACAGTTCACGCATATCATTTCAAGCCATTCATTCAGTGAGATCACTTTATCACTAACTTTTTGCTTTACTGGAATATGTTTATTTATATTCAATGATTGTATGGGAACGTAGTTAGTCAGTGCTTCGTGATTTAGTCATGATTTGATGACGTATTCGAGTCCCGATCGTTGTATAATTGCTGAGAAGTCGTGAACTCTTCGAGTGTTACTTTTGCGTAAATGGCTGATTGTGTTGTGACTAATCGGGGGCTTGTTTCCATTGTTTAGCTTTGTCTGGGGACATATCTTTGTGTACGAATGTGTCGATTGTAGCGGTGGATTGAAGATATTTGTTTAATTTTTTGGAGAAACGTCGTTGTTTTTAAAATAAGGTTTTTTTTTGGTTAACAAAGTACCGAGTCCATGTAACTCTAATGTGTAGTTTATGACTTATCTACCAGAGATGGTTTAGTTCTGTCTGACATAATCTAGCCAGTTTTGTTTTTTGTTGTATCATATTTTATTCAATTGAGTATAATTTTATTACTACAACTAGTTTTTAAATGGATTGCTATGTTTAAAAGTGCTCCCATAATAAATAGTTCCGTATAGAAATTTAGCAGGAAATAATTTTTAAACTGACTAAATCTCTTAAAATTGTGATAAATAGATCATTTAATTCAGGCAAAAAAGACCTTCTTATAACATACGTCTATCCACAACTCCTGCCGACCAAAAATCTGAGCTAAGGAAGACAGCCTTCTGCATCGCGGGAACCTGGAGGACGTAGAACTTAAAATATATAGTACTGGTTGACTCCAACTGTGATAATACCAAGGCAACTTATATCTCAGCCACAAGATATCGTATCGTGAAACATTGAACCCAAACCCCATCTCAGCGCACGTCCTTTACTCCAAACGAGGACATTCGCACGTCTCACAACATTAGCATAGCGAATGCATTATTACATGTCATGTGCAATTCTAACTTGTTGATAAATATCTCTAAACATTTGATAGCAATGGCGATTTGTTCCTTACTAATTGCTGGGTGATTCGTAATTCGTGCTTGTTATTATAAATTGTGGTTGTTGCTTTTGGTTGAGATGTAGATAATGTAGTAGTGTTTGGAGCACGACTGGCATTAATCCGTAGAATACTTGTTTATGTCAGGTTTCTGGAGAATCTGCTTGTCCATCGATCTGACGTGTCCTTGTCTTTAAGGGCATAGATTGGATTGTAGCTTTGTAGGTCAAGAGTTTTAGTTCAAGATGCTGTCTTCTCTCTCGATATATTTCATCTTTCGCTTCATCTTATACTTTGTAGAGTAGATTTGATAACGATCGGAAAGTAGAGGAACTGGTCATACATACAGGTTTAAATTTTGCAAACGCAAACTGTAACTATGTTTTCAAAAATGATTCTAGACTATAGCTATGTTATTTAGAAACTATAAGTCGTTTATCAAAAAAATAATCTGATATTACATAGAGAAGTGCAATAGCTACGCAGTTAAATATATGGAACGGCATTTTTATACAGAATAATGTGCTGAATTTATGGCTTCAGTTTGCGCATTGGTTAACATTTTGCGTTATCAAGCCTGATGCGTTTGTTTTACAAACTTTTTATAAAGGAATGCAATATTCAAACTTTTATATTAATAATTCTGCATTTTCATTTGTCCTGTAAATATACAGGGTGTTTGGCAGAACGTTGAGCATACGAAAATGGTGGATTGGTGGGGTCATCTGCTACCTACTCAGCCCTAATTTATTTGGCCCTGCCAAAAAAAAAAATGAAATAACTCTTAAAGATTAAAAAAAAAATGCAAGTTTAAATTAAGATTTAAGTATTTTTTACATCTTTCAGTAAGTTTGAGGACTCATAACTTTTTTCTAGCTAATATCTAACAAAAATATTGCCTGTTTTAGCTTTTTTAATAAAAATTACTCTTTAAAGTTAAGAAAGTGAAACTAGAAGAAAGCAATATTTTTTTTAATCTCCAGGGCCAAGGCCACATAAATTAGGGCTGAGTAAGTAGCAGATGACCCCACCTATCCACTACGTTCGTATGTTCAACGTTCTGCCAAACACCCTGTGTATCTTTACTATTAATATTATAAATATGAAAGTTTGTACGATGTGTACCTAGATGTTTGTTACTCAATAAAGCAAAAACGGTTGAACAGATTTGCATAAAATTTGGCAAACATATAGATTATAACCTGGATTACAACATAGGATACCATTTATCCCGTTAATACGTTCCTACGGCATAATTTTCGACCTTCACGCGGTCGATGCCACTGCCAAAAGCTAGTGTCTCAGAATACTTGACAGTCACATCGTCTTCATACTAATGAGATAAGTATTTTTTCATACACAATGTATACCTACCCACGTAGCTCTTTATATACAATAATTGATGACTGTGTCTGTCTGTGCGTTGATTACCATTAGACGAATCACACCATAGCACCCTTTGACCCAATGCTTGACAAATGGCTTTAAAATTGTATTATAATTTCAATAGAAGTCTACTGCCAACGTGAAAGAAACTAAATTTGCTGGGAAATAGAGTTGAATTTGGTTTGTTGAGTGATAATTTGAAGTGTTTTATTTTAATTTGAGAGGTTTTTTGGTTGATGGATTCTGGTTTGTTAACTCTCTTGATTATATTCGATTATAGTCTTGTTATTGTTGTTATCAATAACGTGAAAAAGTTTGTCTTAACAAGTAAAAATTGGATAAGCATTCACTAAGAAATATAAATAAAAGTAGGTAATCAGGTAGACCACCTAACCTACATTTTCTGTTCTTGGGAGATGTCTTTCCTTTGGATCTTCTTTGAAAGATTTAAACAACAACCCAAAGGTAGGAAATGCAAAATAAAAAATTAAACAGCTGCCATTAAAAAAAAACCTATAATAACCCGACGACTTCCTTCCACAATGTACCAATCAAACCTCGACAAACCACAAAAGATAAAAATCCAATTTATATAAGAAGACAATTCTCACTTAAAAGGTCCCATGATAAAAAACCTAGTCATCCAAAGCGGGACGATAAACCGACTTTCATATCATCTATCAATCGTACATGGAGAAGCCAGCAGGGGATCTACTATTAAATTCGTCATTCCCACCAATGAACACACTGAACACAGTAAAACACAGAGTAACAATCTCCATACAAAAAAATTAAGGTAGGAACGACACGGTGACTGTAGATGGAATAGTGTCTATCAACAAATAAAAAGAGACGCCTACGACATCTTAAATAGAAAAACAATTACATTCATGACAACTCACAGTGGTTTTTTTGGACGCCATCTCGATCTGCTGTTTCGACATTGAATGACAGTATTAATTTCATTTTGTATTACCGCATGCAGAGCGCCTTATAGACTACAGTGTCTTGAATGCGTAGGATTCTCCCAACTACATAATGACAAAATTATAATTCTGATGCTCCGTTGGTAGCTTTAGGTTGCCATGCTTTTTCTCGATATAATAAAAAATTAGTGGACATACAAAAAATAAATAGTGGATAAGCTACTCGTCCTTCGGGTAACGGAAGCCCTGTAAAGACGTAAGACTTTTATGTTCTAGTATATTTAAAAGAATACTATGCCGACTTTACTCGTGATATTCTTTTAGATTTCTTTCAGATACAAGGGAGCAAGGCTGCCAGAGAATACCAGGTGGAGGGGTAGCAGCCCCTGGCTGTTAATTCGAAAGAAAAGTAAAATTAATCTTTTGTATCTCTGAACAATTGTCCAACCACGAAAACGATCAGATAGTCAAGATGAAGCCTAGGGAGCTTTAGAAAATAGCAATAGCAATTTCATAACTGACAACTTAGGCTGGTGCCTTAGCACCGGACTAAGGCGGATCACACATTGCTACGCACCACGCTCCGGGGTGCGTGAAACGAGCCAAATTCTGTGTTTTTCTAGCGTTTTTATTAAATTTGTATGAAAATAATCACGCGCTCAGCGCGTTATCTGCTCCCCGTCGCGTGGTGCGTCTTAGTGTGTGAACCGCCTAAGTTGTCAATAGTTGTTATTAGTTGTCTTAGTTGTCATTTTTGTATTAAGAACTTTACCCATATCATAATAAAGTTCGAAATGCAAAAACTAGCTTAGAGCTTTAGGCTAGAACTAAAGTTAGATTCCATTTTGTAATAAGACGGTAAAAGTCTCAATAATCACAGTTATGTCTACGAAACAAATAGCTCTATTTTAAATAACTGATATTGTGACATATTTGCGAAAAGCTGACATGGTTGTCATATTTTTACGACAGCTGCTGTTTATAATAGCACAAAATGTGCGAAAGAAACTTTTAAAATTGTCGGATGAAAGGGAATTTTTGGCTAGGTAGTTTAAATTAAATATGTGGGATGTCGGACTTATCCAAAATATTTTATCATACCCTAAATCAGAAAGGACTAAACGCATAATTTGTGGCTTAATTTGGAAGTCAAGGCAATGATTCCCTTTTCTATTTGTCAGTATATAAGTATAGTGGTGGTATATAACTAGTAGTGTAGTAAAATATAGTATAATTATAGGTTTATGGTTGTGTGTAAATAGAGTATAAGGTACAATGGGGTTGACGTATCCGTGTGGATAAAAACCCCTTATTAACAAAGAATAAAAAAAAAAAAAAAAATTGTCGGATTATGAGACTGTTGTTGTACCGATTGTCGAGGGATACAATCCGGAATGAGCTGTTCTAGCAGAGAACCAAACTTCACAGAATAAGCAAGCTGAAGTGGCGATGAGTCGGCCATATTAGCCGCAGAACCGATGACCGTTGGTGTAGACATTCAGTGGAGGCCGCGAATCGGCAAACGTAAGGTAGGGCGCCCTCAGGCTAGGGCGGAGCGATGATCTTTGCAAGTAGCAGCTGGATGAGATTTACCGAGAATCAAGCTGAATGGCGTGCAATAGGAAAGGCTAAGTCCAGTAGTGGAGTTCCGTAGACTGATGATAGTGATGAACTGTCGCCTGTCGGCTTTTTATTTACTAGGCTCCAGGAAAATTAAGATACCTCTATGACAATGTACCAAACACCGATATCAATAGGTACTACGCAGCAGCAAGAACAAGATACCGAGAGAATACCAATACCAATTACTAAACACAGTCCCAGCATCGATGAGAACCCATCAGGCCATCACCACGAGTCAACACACCTTATCAATTGTCTCCACCAAACTATAAGCCAGTCATTTAACAATCCCGGGTGAGATGGAGTCACGTAACGAATTCGGATTGGTGATTCTTTCTAATGAACTATTTAATGTCAAACGTTTCGATAGCAGACGCAAGGGATAAGCGGTAGCGATAAGGATACTGAGTTATTTGTACCTACTTGACGCATTCGGACAGCAAAACTCTTTGACGTCGAGGGTAAAGGTACACCAGTGCCCAGTAACAAAAGAATCTCGTGATGATTCCTTACATATTTACCAGTACCTGTGACTTTAAAAAAGTCGTGTTTTTCAGAGAATTATTGGCTTCGCCCGCGTCGTGGTCGATAATTATCCCACGGGAACGTACTATCAGGATAAAAGGTACCTAACATATGTGTTAATCCAGGTTATAAACTATCTGTGTGCCATTTGTCTGTCAATTTTATCCAAATCCGTTCAGCTGTTTTTTCGTGATTGAGTAACAAACATCCAAACTTGTAAACATAGAAATTTCATTTTTTTAATACCTATTAGCAGGATTTACGAAGTCCTTAGTGATGGACTGAAAATTTTAATGTAATTATTTGAATAATGAAAATTGCTTCAATAAAAATAGACCAACACCCATCCTTTTTAAATTCTGAATTTGAAATTTAATAACTTTACTTAAAATTTCAACCTTCTTACTACTTGCACCATACACGTTTGTCGTCGACCGGCGCCTGCGCCACCGTGTCACAACAAAATAAAGCCTGTCCCGACCCAGTTCCCACAGTAGCCGATACTCAGACATGTCACCAAATATTCACAAACAGAAGGCCAACATTTGTGACATCTCTTAGCGCCGCATCAGATGCGGCGATGTGCAAGCTTGTCGGCTAATTTCTCTAATCAAAATCTCACCTTATCACCTTTTGTTCAGGTCCCTTTAAGAATAACATCGTCATGGACAGTCCTAAAACGTCTTAACAGTCACTGAATCCTAAAATTGTTTTTGTCGGTTATCTGCTGGAGTCCTCTATTTTATTCAGATATTATTACACCCAAATCCGTTAAAAACTTATCAATGGTAACGTTAAAAACTGTAGCACCACAAAATCTTTTCCCTTAAGGGGGAAGAGAAAGGGAAACCAGCGAATTTAAAATTTTCTAACGTTTTTGCAATTTGCACAAAATAGCTTTACAGATAATAATCATGATCACAAGGATGGCTTTACAGAATTATAATCATTCAAATCTTCAATAAAACCTTTTTATTTCATATAGTGTGTGTGTAATATTAACATGATCGTGAAATTGTCCTCAGTCAACAAATTAAATGGGAGTTCTGTACTCACCTCCATTGTGGATGTGTCGTCCGAAATTGTAAACTGGTTAATTTTTTTTCAACACGCTATCGAAATAACTCATGTTTTAAATAAGTTATCGAGAAACGTGTCGGTATTAATACTTGGCTCTTAAAACTGTTTTTCGTAATGAAGATTGATTTTGAGAAGTTCTTGGCCTATGATTATGAGATTCGGACTTTTGGTTTTCCGATGTGAACTTGTATTTTGTCTCTTGGAGAATTTATGATGAATATCACTTGAGAAAATAATTTGTTTGATTAACTTATATTTGCATTTTGTTCACATGTTTGGCACTGCTCCTTGACTTATTCCGTGATTTTATACCTAGTAGAAAAACATGATGAATAACAAAATATTTAAAGCCTTTGGCATCAATCTTTCAAGCTTTGATAACAATATTTTTACCGAAATTTAGGTACCGGTATCAAACTCAAACTCAAAGCATTTATTTCAGTTGAACCATTTACAAGGCACTCGCATCATCCCATTGCTGGGTAAAGGGCTCTCCCCATGCCTTCCAACTCTTCAATCTCTAGGTCTAAAGAAGACCACTTGTCGTATGTTTTCTCCAGCTCGTCACGCCATTGTAGAAGGCTTTACTGTATTCTTCAGATTTTCTTTAATTTTTAATTTTAGTGTCCAAAAGAGCCTTGTCACATGAGCCTCTATCTACCTCCAAGCTAAAAAGGCGTGCCATAACGTGTCTTCTTTTACATCTCGATGAAAGTTCCTTCAAAACCTGTTTGAATCTAAAAACTAGAAATATTCCATGACACACGATAAGTTGTGTGATCGTACTTTCAAATTGTCGCCGATACGGTATCGTAAGCAATTTTTGTGAAACTTGTTTATCCACCAATTAGTAAATATTAGGCATAAAATATTTTACACGCAAAAAATGGCGTCGACTCCATGTGAATGAATGGGACAATTATTATTTTGTCACGCATAAGGCGTGTCGCAGAAAAGCATGGAGGATGGACATGAGTGTCACATGAAAATCTAACTGAGATTTATGGCCGGTTCGAAAGGCATCTAAAGGCATAACGGCACTGGATCAGATTTTGTATGAAGTTATTGCGGAAAAGTGTGTTGTTACAGGTCGCAAGCTCAACAATAGCGGTTGAACTTAGTACTTTAGGTTCTAATCAGTGTCAAAAAAGCCTAGCTTTTATACCTAATCGTCATCATCTGCCTAGCTTTTTCCCTACTATGTTAGAGTCGGCATCCAGTCTAACCGGATTCAGCTGAATACTAGTATTTTACATGAAGCGACTACCTATCTGACCTCCACAACCCAATTACTGGGTAATACGATACCCTTTGGTAAGACTGGTCAAAAAAGGTAGAATATAAGTAGTAAAATAGATATTATTGTCATGATCGTCATTTCAGCCGTAAAACGTCCATTGCTGGACATAGGCCTCCCCTATGCTCCGCCACTTCGACCGGTTCTGTGCTTCCCGCATCCAGCGGATTCCTGCGGTCTGTTAAATAGATTTGTCACTTAAAATTATGAATAATAAATTCAGAAATAGGTAGGTACATAAATGCTAATTTTATTATGTCTACATTCCAAAATACAATCTAAATATTAACACCACTATTCGTTTGCGGTACATACAAAAAACTACTAATTAGCTAAAAACTGTGATTTATTTAAACAGTTATAATAATCACTAATTAACATAGGTAGTAAAAGATACGAAAACATAATATATAAACACGTGTACGTATTTTTTTTATACTAATAAAAAAAATGGAATTTGCTTTTATTATTGTTTGAACGCGCTAATCTCTGAAACTAGATACTAGTTGCATTGAAAATTATTTTTTCATTCCATAGCCCAATTTTTGAGGGAGGCTCTTAGGAGCCGAGCAAAAAGGAAAACAGAAAGAGTGGAAAATTTCGCGGGTTACCCCTGTACCCAAGGGTGGCGCCAGGTCAAAAGTCGACAACTACAGGCCTATTGCGGTTCTGTCAGCCTTCGGCAAGGTCTTTGAGTCGATACTTAATCGGTACATCACCAGCCAAATCAAGACCCAACTAGCCGAGTGTCAGCATGGTTTTAGAGCTGGTAAATCCACTGTAACAAACCACATAAATTTTGTAGACTTTGCTGTTACCGCAATGGATAAAAATAAGCAAGTAGACGTAGCTTACTTTGATTTTAAAAAGGCATTCGATCGTGTCCAAAATGACGTACTACTTAAAAAATTATGCGCAATAGGATTTACCCCGAAGCTGCTTCAACTCTTTTCGAGCTATTTCACTGACCGTTTTCAGTATGTACAAATATCTGGGTATCAATCTGCCCCTTACATAACTTGTTCCGGTGTAAGTCAGGGTAGCACCTTGGGGCCTACGCAATTTATTGTAATGGCAAATGACCTGCCGAAGGTTGTCAGGACGGCACGATGTCTCATGTTTGCGGATGATCTGAAGTTATTCTTAGGTGTTAAAAGCGAGCATGACTGTGAGGAACTGCAGAGGGATATCGATAGGGTGGTAAAATGGAGTGAAGCTAATCACTTGGAATTTAACACTTCTAAGTGTAAGACTATTTCTTTTACCCGTTCGCGTGCGCCCATTCAGCATAACTACCACATATCGGGTGTCCCTCTGGAGCGCGTCAACGAAATAAAAGATCTTGGACTAACATTAGACGTGAATATGACCTTTAATCAGCACATTATTAATATCTGTGGCAAGGCCTTCCAATCACTTGGTTTTGTTATGAGACAGGCAAGTGGGTTTAAAGACAAGAATGTTATACTCACCCTGTATTACTCGTTTGTACGCAGCAAACTTGAATACAATGCGCTGGTATGGGATCCACATGAGCAAAAATACAAGCTCATGATAGAACGGGTCCAACGAAAATTTGCTCGCTACCTATATAAAAAAATGTATGGGTATTATCCCTATTTGTATCCGTCTCTATTTGTTGCGGGAATGGTGGGCGTTAACACATTAGAACTGAGACGTAAGTGTGCGCTTCTGATACACTACTACCTTTTACTCAATAATAAGATCGATGACGCGACTACCCTTGCTCGCTGTTCATTGTTTGCTCCGGACCGGCTGCGGCGGTCGCGCGCCGGTGCCTCGCGGTGTCTGTTCGCGGCTCCGCCAGTGCGTACTCATACTGCTCGATATGCTCCTACAACCCAGGCGATCAATCTGCTGAACGCCCTGATTGCTCAGACGCCGGATGTTGACATATTTGTGTATAGCAGTAAATCTATGTTGAATGTTTGTGTGAAGTTTTTTAGTTAATTGTGATGTTGTTGGCTTGCTGCGCGCTTTGGTGTTTAGGTACTGTAAGTGCAGCAAGCAATTGTTATAAATAAATAAATAAATAAATAAATAAATAAATAAATAAAGAAAGCTAAGCGATAACGTATTGGAAGCACGGGTGGACGATGCGATGCGAAGCAATGAGTCGGGGACCGAGGGAGTTATATTAATATTATTAATTTATTTACTAAAGGCTCGTGCAGACTAGCGCGACGCGACGGTCGTGTCGCGACACTCGTAGAACAATTTCTATGAAAACTTAATGGAAATTGTTCTACAAGTGTCGCGTCGCGCTGTCGCGTCGCGGCTGTTTGAAGAAGCCTTAAGGCACCTAGTCCCAATAACAAATCACAAATACATAAATTTCATACAACTCATTACATCATTAAAACCTTAAACCCTTAAACACCCTAAAAACACAACCTAAAACCTTAAACATTAAAATTCAATACATCATTAAAATAATACATTCAAATTCAATACAACCATTAACGTTCATTAAAATTTCGCGTAAGCGCAGGACATGCGCGCGTCGCTCGTCCGCGTTGGCTACGACACACAGTTTGGAAAAACCGGCCTATTTTGGACAAAAATCGATTCGCAAGCGGCTTTGTTAATTAAAAAAAAGAAAATATGTCCATTCTCGTGAGATTATAAGCTTTAAAAATCCACTGCGGAAATTGAAAAATTGGGTAACATAACCTAGAAAAAAAATCAATTGCCACGAAATCGGTAGTTAAATGAACTAAATTTTCATAAAAACTTACAGCACTATCTAATGCATTGTTATAATGTGGTTTTTATATTCATTTACAGTCTGCCTCGTTGAATTCAGGAAGTTCATGTACAACTTCAAAATTTCCATTTCAGAATCCCCATTTTTGGTATAAGAAGACTTTCAAAGTGAGTTATTTTTTTAAGGCACGGCCAACGACAAAATTGTAATTAGTTTCAACTAACTTAGCCTATCACAGTCCTCTGATGCACATAGGCCTCTCCCAGGCTGCCCCACAACAACCTGTCCTCCATTTTCCGCATCCAGTCTATCCCAGCCACCTTTTTAAGGTCGTTGGTCCATCTAGATGGGATGCTTTCCACGCTACGCTTGCCGATACACGGCCTCCACTCCAGAACTCGTCTGCTCCACCAGCCATCGGTCCTCTGAAAAACATGCCACATTTACCAACCCAATGCCACTTCAGCTTGCTTCCTCTGCAAGCTATGTCTAGTTTAATATTGCAATCATTATTTATCTAATAGCCATTTAAAAAAATCTGGCGTGAATATGAAAACGACCTTTGCAACAAAAAAAAAATGACGGTCATAAATATTTTAATATTCATTTTATTTTGATTCGTGACTGTCAACAGCGAATCTCAATTTTGCAATTACGATTACAATCACTATACATTGTATGGAACAAAAAATTTAAAGATTCGCCAGCGAGACGAATGTCAAATTATATTAATTGCAATGACACCGTGCAAGCGTGTGAATCCCCAATTTGAAGAAAAAAGGACGTGACGTAACGGTTCGCGATTTTTGTGCGCTCACGCACGGTGTTTGGTGATAAAATTTCCATTTGATTTTGTTTTTAATTTTCTCCATTTTTTTCGCACTCCTCGAACATGGGCTTTGGCTACATAATAACAGCTGCACGGGTTGATCGAAGGTTAATGTACGCTAGCCACGGTTGGTCCGTAGATGGGTGACCATCTTTTATTATCAAGACCCCACCGTGCCCCGAAAAGCACATAGCCGGGGCCTAATGGTTCGTGGATCATTAGCAGTCGTTATGAGTCGTCAGAAGCCCGAAAGTGTCTCAATATAGGTCGTATTACCTATTAACTGAGTTGTGGAGTCAAATAGGTAGTTGCTCCTTCTGAAATACTGGTACCTATTGAGCTGCATCCGGTTAGACTGGGAGCCAACCCCGATATGGTTGAGAAAACCTTTGGCAGATTGATTGTAGTTCTTTGACAGACATGGCTGTTGGCACAGACGTGTCCTGGAAGCTGCTAATCGGCAAACGTAGCGTAACACACCCACTAGCCTCCTTCCTTCCTAGCGTAGCTGCATGCACCTTTTGTTTAAATTCCCTCAACATAAATCGTTGAGCAGCTGCATGTACAGACGCCATCACATCAAGCCCCCCTCAAACTGTCAAATGTTCCCAATTGAACATAAACCATAATGTTATGTAATGACGTTAAAAATCTATCAAAGAAATTTGACAGATTGAGGTAGCTTGAGGTACATAGATCAGAGGTCACTGATTCTAAACCCTAGATTGACATTGTTCGTAGGTTATCAAAAAAAAAAACTGGTTTTTGTGGACCTGGTCAAAATGCATGGAACAGTTTTGTTTCCAACCAGCCTGTATATTCCACAAACAAGTATTTCGGTACGTAGAGTATTTGATGTCGGTTAGTTTACTCTTAAGATTATCTCTATAATATATACTTTATGTTATTACAACCAATGACGAAAGGTTACATAAACAGACCTCTGATCGTCAGTTGGTTTTCCCACAATTTTAAATTCTTGTCACACGATTTTATTTTGCATAAAATTGATTTTAATTAGTTAATTATTGTGATGTCGCAGACGTTGCGAGGAAATGTTGGCAAATACTCGTTTTATAATCTGACAAATTATAAATCATAATAATGTTATAATCGTTTGATTAAAATTAGTTAAATTCACATCAACATACTTGCGTAAGTTCAACTAAATTAATTTTGTTTATTGCATTTTCACACCTTTGGAGGCGCTAAGCGATCAATATTTGTAAACATGTGGATAAACAAAGTAGCCACTTGCTAAATCGTTTAGTTACCTTCCTTAATTAATTACGGCTAAATAAATAATTAGATACACTAAATTTTTTGCTCTGACTCACCATCTCAAATCCAATGAGTTTCAATTTCTGAGTTTATTTTGCCATTTCGGCTTATTAATCGTTTCGCGCGAATTTATTCGGTCGAATCGACACGTTGAAATATTATAGGTATTATTTTTATTATAGAATATTAGCTTTTGCCAGTGGCTTCGCCCGCGTGGAGGTCGGTGTATTGTACATATAAACCTTCCTCTTGAATCACTCTATCTATTAAAAAAACCCGCATCAAAATCCGTTGCGTAGTTTTAAAGATTTAAGCATACATAGGGATATAGGGACAGAGGAAGCGATTTTGTTTTATACTATGTAGTGAAGCGACTTGGCGGAAGTTATTTTATTTGTGAGCTAAATCCAGGTATACGTATTAGGCAATTTGTATGTTTTGAATTTTATGTAATTTATTGCAATAAATTCAAAACGTCTCATTTTCTTAATACGTAGTTTAAAGTTGTAAATTCGCCCATAAATAAATTTACTTCGTGCACGTTAAAAGTGTCAATTCGGACGAGTAAATTCGTGCGAATTGACTAATTAGCGGTCATTTCTTTTCAGGGGTTAGCCACATAGAAAAATCGACTCCATTTAGCTTATTTTTAACACGCTTTCATTAGCTTCACCTGTATGTTTGTAAGCATGTTTCTTTGTTTGTAACCGACTCCTTTGGACTTGATTTTGACCCACTTCAAACGGTCAGATTTCAGTTAAACTTTGTGGACTTATCGAGGACCGATGAAAATTCAATCATTAGAAAAAAAGAAAAACTGAAAAATCACGCTTTTGTAGTTAGCAAGGACTAAAAAATAGAAAATAAATAATAGTTTAAAAAAGCTAAAGAAACACGCTTTATAAACCCAACTAATAAAGTAGAAAATAATTTAATTCTATTAAAAAGCGTGGGGTGCTTGATATTAATTGATTATAAAATTACCTCAAAAGCACCCTACGCCTTTTAATAGAATTAAATTATTTTCTTATTTATTATTTATTTATTTGTTTAACCATTTATGCTCACACATATAAACAGACAAGAAGAAAGGAACAGAAAAATACGTACATAGGTAATACTTGGTTTTTCTACGTTTTTTAGTTTGGTTTTTAAACCGTGTTTTTTTACATGACATGTAAAATGATTCCGATATAATATTTACAGAATAGTAAAATTTAATTTCATACTATTCAATCACCCATGAATGATCACTCATAAAAAAATCATCTTTAGTAAAAACATAATCGAATTGACAAAAGTTGACTTTTACAATAAATGCCAAATCTTATTAAGGCCAGTAGCTGTTAAAAACAACAAAAATATAAATCTTATGCGACTGAATTGCTTAATCTTTGCACGGATTAATCGTAATAATGTGACCTCTTCACACGTAATTCTATCTCCACACTCGACATTTGTCCTCGATGCGAATTAGTTGCTTTACGACATTATAAATAAAAAACGCTTGAAACAATATTGCGTTACTTCATCGTGTACATACTCAAAGGCCATTCCAATTAAAGTAATCGACATTTGCATAGAAAATGCGCGTATCAATACGAATTTACGGATGAGATAGGGTTTTGGTGGGGTGCAAGTGAGAAACTTATGGAGGGTTGGTGTTATGTTGATTCAACAAAAACCACTTAGTGCGAATTTCACCAATGAAACTGAACGCGACCAATACGTATCAAGAGCTGTCAGAGCGAATAATTCTATTTTTCATACTCATGATCCACAGCCCGACTTCACTCACTGCTGGTTATTCTTGTGCCAATTCCAACGCTCCTATGCCACCCTCATCCCGTGATGGTAACAATGTCGTTCGCTCATTTCGGAGCCGGATCACCGACATCTCGTCTTCCATCCCTGGACGTCACTCTGTCACAGCTGTACACCATCAGCCATCGCTACGCTTTGTCCTGCCCGACTTAATTAGAGTTCCATAATACGTTTTCCGTATTCCGCGTTTTTCATATTACCTACCTCTGTAATTATCAACTCCGTCGGTCTATTATGTAATAAATCTCACCGTGCACTCTTAGGTGAAGTGAACTTGAAGTGAGCTGTCATTCCACCTGATACTAAATTGCTATTTTCACGTTCCTATTAAAAAAATCATTCAAACCGTTCCCCGCTTCAGCTCGTGCCTCAACGCCGTCCAATGCAACTACTCGTCACCTGATTAGCTCGCCACTCACGGCGGTCGTTTTTCCTCTAAAATTAAACAAATCCACAACGACGGTGTTTTGTCAACTCGTGACTATTGCCAAGGCCGCGGTGATCATCAGCAGTGTAGGGTTGACACTGACAGCAGTATGGATGAATGGTTTAGTTAATTATACTGGTTGAAACTTGACAGCTGTGCTGGTGGTAAGGGCTCGTATTTTTGTTACAGGTACTAAGAAAAAGAATAAGAAGAAAGCACTGAAGAAGATAAAGAAGGATAAGATAACATTCATAACATACCTACAGCATCGTCGGAAAGTTTTTCTATATAATGTCAACATTTCGCTGCTGTTCGACCTTGCTCAAGCACTATTTAGGGTGGCAAGGACATCGACGCATCACTTGTCATCATGGATTCAGTATAAATAATAATTATATACTTTATTATGAATCCCTTGAGCTGAAATTATTCGTCGATTATTTTAAAAAAATCTGATGTTCCGTACATTTTAACCGTGTAAGTATTGCGATTTTGTAATAACCGACGTAAAATTCCAACGCAGCAGGGTCCAGGATACTGAATCAAAGATAACAGGTTGTGCGTTGATGTCTCTGCCCTTGCCTGCCCTGTAGATATACTTTCTCACCTTTCTTCATCCAAAAAGGGTGTCAAATTTAAAGAATCCAGTTTTCAGCATCGAACACCATCAGTCACCTGTAATTCCAAGCTAATTTAGCTGTCTAACCGGGTGCAGCTGAATACCAGTATTTTACATGGACCGACTGCTTATCTGATCTCCACAGCCACAAAGATACTGGGTGATACGATACCTTGACTGATTGTCAGACTATCAGGCTTCTGACGACCCGTAACGACTGTCAAAGTTCCACAAATGACAGCCGGGTTTTGCTATGTAAAGATGGTCACCCAGCGCGGGCTTGAGGACAGTGAGTAATGGGTAGCTCGCTGTCTGGTAAGGACCAAGCCCGGGTCGACGGCGCGTTGTGTTCCACGCGCGCCTCAAAGAGATGTCAGCATCAACTGATAGGTCCGCAAGGGCCGATGTCTGCCAGGGGTGCGGGTTGTTCGCAAGAGATACCGCGGCCCCTGGCACACAGGCAACTGAGAGAACACGGGTGGGTTTTAGTCAGTAAAAGTCTGACACGCCCTCCTGCTCCACCCAGAGCAGGAGAAGTTATTTGATGATTTCCCACCCAAAAAAAAGATAGCCACGCATCCGGCGTAGCTTAACCTGGTCGGTCGAACCATGTGGCTGTATTTACTTAACCACAAGCCCAAGCTAATATAAGTACTTAAGTGAAGTTAAAAGGATTTTAGTAAGTCCGCTTCGATGAAATAACCTTGTCTCATTTTAATTACCTACGTATTTATTGAATGTAGGTAAATCTTAACATTAGTCACCAAAGATTTATAATAATACGTTCGTCGCGACGATGTCGCCGATGTTAAAAATAACATCAAACGGATGCAAATAGGTACAATGCTATTAAATATTCAAAAGACAGATAATATATAGTCTATTATTTTATTGATTTTAATTTACCAATTAGTTGTGTTAATAAATCTTTTCACGCGAATGCAATTAACTTTGAGACATGCCAATTTTTGTTTTGACTACATATTTTTAAGTTACGGTGAAAGTGTTTATTTTTTATGAATGGGATGCTTAGTATAATTACCGATAGAAATATTTAATCATTCATTCATGCTGACATCATTGTATTTCTTGTTCATCTATAAATAGGTACAAGTAAATAATAGACACATACATACTTCATAGAAATAAATAAAATTTAAGGATCTAAATACATGTGAAGGTATATATTGATAGTGCATACATGTTGCTTACGAGCAGGTTATCAATTCGGTATGTTTAAAAAAATATTTAATGTTTGTTCGGCCATAACTCCATCATATATAGTCGGAATTGCAAAATTATTTTTTTATTCGAATGGAGTTTATTCCAAAATGATCCCATTTAAATTTGATATAGATGTGATGACAAGTTTCGGAGACAGACAACGGAACTCTTCAAAAAATGACAGCAAATCAACCGCGATTGCTGCTATCGCATAGATATGCATTGTTTTGATTTGATTAACTTTGAGAATACCCCAAAAATTATGAAATTTCGAATTGGTGTGGGGTTGGTACTATACCTAAAAAGTGAAAAATAAAAACTTAAAAAAGAAAACACTTTTTGTCTGTTTGTCTATTTGTTCCGGCTAACCGGCGACCGGCTGGACCTATTTTGCTGAGACTTTCACTGGCAGATAGTTGATGTTATAATTATAAGGAATAACATACTTTTTGTCCCAGCAGCACGTTCCTGTGGGATAATTTCTGAACCCACGCGCGCGAAGCCACGGGCAGTAGCTAGTTTAATCATAAAAATTGTCTGATTACTTTAATAGAAGAAAGACATTTTGACAGAATTCAAAAGTGGCCTAGAAATTATTTTGATAGCGTTTTTGTCTGTCTGCAACATTGCATTGCATTTTATTTATTTTGACAAAAACACAATACCTAACTATCGACCACTCACAAGTAATTTAATTGAACCTTAATTTATCATTGTAATATTTTATATGTGCGAGATTTTTTCTCTCTTCAAATTGATTAGTAAATTATTAACCTTCTTTTTTGCTAAGTTTTTGACTAGCTTTTGTTCAAATTCAATAATAAAAATATTTGAAAAATTCACGTAAGTACCTACATCTATGGACTATTCATGACAGCTGATCTCTTTATCAACATATCTACGAATATATCATAAGAACCCAGTGGTATCAAGCCCGAATTACGAGTTGTATGGCATGAGTTCGAACCCAGACAAGCACTTTTCTTTGTATATTTAATTTCTTCACCACTGTTCTCAAAACGGTGAAGGAAAACATCGTGAGGAAACCGGCATGTTCTAGAACCAAACATTCGAAGACGTGTGACATCTACCAATCCGCACTGGGCCCACATGGTAGACCATTGTCTACGTTTCAAGAAGGGAATGGGCCATTGCCCACTCCCTGTTATAGCGAGGAAGCCTGTATCGAAACATTGGGAACATTTGGCGATTCATACATAAAAGTGCAAAGTGCGATCAACTACCATTGTTAGCGGTTGTACGTACATTAAATTTAGATATGTGGCGACCATCTACAATGCCACATACGAACTACAATACAAAAACTTGAGAAACACAAAAAGTGAAATGGCGCCATATACAGTGCCATATGCGAACTACACAAGACTTGACGTCACACCGTAACTACATCGCGCAAGCAGAGTTTACCGCGCGACCCGCATATATACGACATCAACCGTCGGGCAGTTGCCCACCAGACACAACACCCGTCTGGTCGTAGGATCCTTCTTTTTTCCATAAAGTATGAGTGAACTTTACACCCTATTCCTCATACTTCTATACTCATCGTCATAAATGTATTAATGACCGTTCTTTTTTCTCTAAGATCCACTCCATCCTTTCCATCAAAAACAACAAACTTAGGGCCAACAACAACAAAGGACCAGTCACTACTCCAACCAGCCAGCCCTACAGCACTGATGACAATTGCGGGTAATCACGGCTGATGACGTCACGCGGCGTGCAGTGGTGCAACCTTCACGCCTGTCAACTGATTGCGAGACATTCGATTCAAGTTAGGTACTACACACACTAGATGAGCTGTGGTCGTGCGATGCGTAACGCGTTGGTACCTACTATATAAAAATCACGATTACCGTGACATGGTACAGTTTAAAATAAGCAGGTGTATTTTTTTACTGATTTCAATCCAAGATCACCTGTTAACTCTCGAGTTAGATGTAATAGTTTGGCTCTTATGGTATAGGACATACTAGTTCAACAGCCAGGGTTAAACTGATGTTTTTGCATTGAAGTGAAATAAATAAATAATCATTATTATTATTCCACATAGTGACATTTATAAAAAAATTAAAAAATACTTTTTATTATCATTATTTTATGAATTTTAATTTATGTTCACCTCTCGCATGATCCATATTTTATTTAGTATGCAAACATATTTGTACGCCTCTTGGCATAACATAGCGACCTATGACTTTAATTTAAGAACTGTATTCACTACGGTTACACAAATAAAAAATGATTTGATTTGAAGAATAAAATTGTAAAATGACAAACAAAATACTGCATAGAAATACCTAATCAGATTTGTGGAAAGAGAATTCTATTAATTAAAACTAAATATAAAAAATCCTCCAGACAAAATTTCGGCCATTGCGACCAATCTCTGCGGAGACTAGCCATCGACGCTGAATATAAGGTGTATCTATTCATACACGAAATATCTGAAGGGGTCATTGTACTCATCATTATGAACAACTTTTACTACCGGACCAAACCTGAAATCGCGAAAAAATATCAGCTGTTCCCTACATTTTGACGAGATATGCGAACATAAATGTAGGGAACAGCTGATATTTTTTTTCGCGATTTCAGATTTGGTCCCATAGTAAAAGTTGTTCATAATGATGAGTACAATGACCCTTTCAGATATTTCGTGTATGAATAGATACACCTTATATATTATACGGCACAATTGTGGTGCACTCTCTTTTCCTACAGTCTCATATATAGTCCGATGGCACGGCAATCTGATAGGACTGGAGAGAGATCAGGCGCAAGACCATCAGCGTAACGTGCTCTAGAGAAAGATCTACATTCGCACTGGAGAATAATAAAGGTCTTGAAACAAAGATAAACTTAGGATGTCACCATTCTTATGTTAAGATAATTAATAGAACACAGTACTTACCAGTCTGTCGACCAGGAGATCCTAAAAACTGTCACTGTGTCGGCCATTGTTAGCCATCACAGAAAGACATTTACGGGCAGGCATGGAAGAGAGTAGATAAAAGACACATTATAGGTATACATACATTTTTTTTAAGTCTATGTATGTCTATACGTACCCTCTGTGTTTTATTTTATTATGTTTTTACTGTCAATAATAAATATACCTGCGGGTATTTTGCCAGCAAAGAATATTTTATTTTAATTTTAATTTTGAAAGTTAAGTAGTCGATTCTCGCTACGCCATTGTGTTAAATACATAATATATAGACCTGTAAAAAAACATTCTGGGTTACCTACTGGACCCATAAAAATGACCACACGCGATTTTCGCGTCTTCCGTGATCTCAAACCAATTCGGTGTGTGTAATGCTTTACTCACGTTGACATTGCTCGTGGTCACATTAGTTGAATTAAATCATAATTTGGAACAAAAAAGGAGCAATAAAAACACTATTAGGCATAAGTAATGTAAAATATAGAGTCTTGCTCTTTGATTATTACGTTTCATAGGTTAGTGAGGCTTAAGGGGCCTGCGCTATTGACGAATAGTCGGCATCGGCTCAGAACCAAAAAAAAAAGGTACCCCCTAAATTCAATTTTTTCAGAATGACCGTTTCATGAAACAGTTATTCGATAGGATTATATCATAAGAACTTAGAGAGTTGTATTACATATTTTAATGGTAAATGTGTTGCGGTCGAGAAACATATTCCCCTTTATTTATAAACGCTCCTAAAACTTAAGTAATGATTAGCGACTGTTTAACCATACATTTTTAACGTTTAAACATCTCTTAACTTTAATCAACGTTTAACACTACATAGTATAAAACAAAGTCGCTTTCTCTGTCCCTATAACCCTATGTATGCTTAAATCTTTAAAACTACGCGACGGATTTTGATGCGGGTTTTTTTAATAGATAGAGTGATTCAAGAGGAAGGTTTCCATGTGTAATACACCGACCTCCACGTGGGCGAAGCCGCTGGCAAAAGCTAGTAATAAATAAAGCCCATTCTGGTCAATATACAATCTGACACTGAACTGCAATTAGCAAAACATCAAAGAAAATTTAAATTTCGCAGGCTTCCTTAGCGCTTCCCCCTTAATGGCGACCTCCGTATTTTTGGACGTTCTACGACATTGTATGTTATGTAGACTTAAGTAGTGACTTGACATTATCCACATTAATGTGTAGGTCAAAGGTTAATTTAATTTTAACCACCCGTTCTTCTGCTAGCGTGTCCATCATCATCAGCGGCTTCTACCTGTTTACTGCTGGCTCCAGTGGTAACAGAGCAGTGGTGGCCCAGCGACTTTCGAGTTGTAGGTCGAAGGTCCGAACTCAGACAGGTGCTATCGTTTGTGCAAATGATCTCATTACCACAGCTCTCAAAACGGTGAAGGAAAACATCGTTAGGAAACCAGCATGTTCAAGAACCAAAATTTCGAAGACATGTGACTTCAACACGCACTGGGCCTGCGTGGTGGGTTATGACCCGCTCCCATCATAGCGAAGTGGTCTGTGTCTCTGCAGTGGGAACACTGCTAGCACCCCCAACAGTGCAATTCTGTAAATATCTCACCGTGAAAACGAAAGTGAAGTGAGCATGATGTGAGCTGTCATTCCACTTGATCGTAGGGATTGACACTTTTGACAGCTCACTTCACCTAAGATTTGACGGGGAGATTTTTACAGAATAGAACTACAGTTGTGCGCCATTTATTTCGATCATGCGAAGATCATGGCTACACTTTGTCTGTGTCTCTGTCTCTTGTTTCGTGATCTCCACTTTAAAACACGTTTCTTCACTTTTGTAGAATATCCTAGAAACTATTACCAAGGTACGTTTCTGGTAGTTTTTAACCGAATTCAAAAAGGAGGAGGTTATCAATTCGACATGTTTTTTAAAATGTATGTTCGGTCATAACTCCGTCATATAAAGACGAATTTGCAAAATTATTTTTTTGGCCGCAAGGGGTTTATTCCGAAATGGTCCCATTAAAATTTAATATAGATCTAATGTTGACTTTCGGAGACAGACAACGGAACTCTTCAAAAAATGACAACAAATCAACCGCGATTGCTGCTATCGCATAAATATGCATTGTTTTGACCCCAAGGATGATGAAATTTCGAAATGGTGTGGGGTAGGTTACTAAAAAGTGAAAAATAAAAACTTTTTACAAAAAGAAAACAACCGGCTTCCAAAAAAAAAACAGTGTTAAATAATTAAAATACATATCCAATGTCACCGACTTCCGAAATTAAAGTTATTTTATCACTTGGTAGTGTTTTTCCGGAGGTCGGTTGTTTTGTTTTTTTTTTTTTGGAAAAAGTTTTTTATTCAAAACCTGTCTGGTCAAATATCTAGTATTCGCTGCCTCGTTAGACCTTAGTCTAGGGGTAATTTTAGGTATTTCCATCAGTAATTCTCAGTAGAAGCCCGGAGTCTAGGTTTGTGCCTAATTGATCGCAGTAGGATCACCCCTATTACCTTAAAGAACTGTTGAAATCTACTTACTTTACGGCATGACATTTTTACCACTTTGCTAATTTTCACAGGATGTTCTACCCATTAATCATCATCTGCCTAGTCTTTTCCTAATTACGTTACGGCTTCCAGTTTAACCGGATGTAACTGAATACCAGTATTTTACATGGAGCGACTGCCTATCTGACCTTCACAACCCAGTATCTGGGTAACACGATACCCCTTGGTAAGACTGGTTGACAGACTTTCGGGCTCCTGACGAACTGTAACGACTGTCAAAGATCCACAAATGACAGCCGGGACCAACGGCTTAACGTGCTTTCCGAGGCACGGAGCGGTCTTGGTATGTAAAGATGGTCACCCATCCACGGGCCAACCGCGGTAAGCGTAGCTTAACCGGATCGATCGACCCGTGCAGCTATTAATATGATCAACTTTTACTATGGGACCAACTCAGAATTCACGAAAAAATAAACAGCTAATTCATAAATTTTAGTCGATAAATTGATTTATGATTGATGATTGAACTTTTGTATACAACAGCTGACTTTTTAACAGACTTCAAAAAAAAAGGTGCTTCTCAGTTTGACCTGTATGTTTATATGTATGTTTGTCCATGATTATGTCGCGTTTGGCTGAACCGATTTTGATGCGGTTTTTTGTATTATGAAGTGAAACCGTCATACCGTATAAGTAAACCTCTGCCCAAACATCCGGGGAAACAAGGCGTGATGTTATGTGTTATGCAGTATGAAGTTCTGACTTCATAAAGGTGTTTATTTACTGATTTGTAACAAATGTAGGTCCCTAGATTTCAAGGTGACAATGAAGATCAAGATTCGTGCCTAGTAGTTACCTACTATTGTAGATCATTGCGCTAATCGTGAGCAAGCGCAATGTGGTTCGTCTTTTGTTTGAAGGTAAGCATTGTTTTGCTATTGTCTAATACTTTGATTGCTATCAGATATTGATCTTCATGATGAAATCTGTTCGTCTGTGACGCGAGTAGTCGTGTGGGTGCCATCATTGGCTAGTGAAAGTAGAACATGTAGCTAATCAGTTGTATTTTGTTTGTACGTTCTTTGGCAAGTATTTTGATAAGACAAAATATCTTTGAGGCTATAGAACAAGAAACTATCTAACGTGTAACGGAAAGGGTATATACATACCAAGCGCATGGCATCTTTGGATGATATCAAACGATATTGGAAGGGTTTTTCAATCTTATATCTACATGTTCGGAAGCTATGAGAATTTTTAGTACATTGATACCAGAAATCGAACTTTTCAAATTGAACTAAACACATCACTCGGAAGAAATTTATCGTCATATTGACAAGTAACGAGGAAAGTTATTGACCTACGTAGTGCGGTGACACGTTTGTTATGATTCGAATTTAAGAAACATATGAAACCGAAAGTTTTGGTGTCAATTCTTAGAGTATTTTATTTTGAGCTGAAACTATGTATAGTGATTCTATACCAGTTGTTATCTTTAGTGCTTAACGATAGCAATAGCGTTTCTGTTACACCCTGTATATCTACCTCACCTAGTGTAAGTCGACGTTCATACGGACATAAAAATATCGCGACGGGATTTTATCGCGCACTGGATTATCAACTCTCGTGTTTGAACGTAGCATTGAGAATCGAACAAGGTGCATCTCAACGCGTCGAAAATCGAACAGTGTGCTGTACTATTCAATTGTCAACGCTCGGCGAAGCAGTAATCCTCGCGATGAGGGAGGCGGCGCACGTGAGGGAGAGGCAGTATATGCGCCCTCACGGCCCTCGTCGCCGCAGAAGACGCCCTGGGGGCGTCGGGAATCCCAGGCTGATTCCCGGCCACCGTAGGCGCGGGCTTGTGGACGGCGAGTAATGGGTAGCTCGCTGTCCGGTAAGGACCAAGGCCGGGTCGACGACGTGTTGTTCCACGCGCGCCTTAAAGAGATGTCAGCTCAACTGGGGGGTCCGCAAGGGCTGATGCCTGCCAGGGGTGTGGGTTGTTCGAAAGAGATACCGCGGCCCCTGGCACACTGGCAACTGAGGGAACACGGGTGGGTTTTAGTCAGTAAAAGTCTGACACGCCCTCCTGCTCCACCCAGAGCGGGTGAAGTTATTTGATGATTTCCCCCACACAATATTTTTTTTTTAAATCGCTCGGCGCTAAACAGGGCCTTTTTCGACACGTAGTGCAACAATTAATATTTATGAGTCGTTAGTTGAGATTATCGTGGCTAATTGATAACAGCCGCACGAGTATATCGATCAGGACCATCTTTACATACTGAGACCCCTCCGTACCTCTGAAAGCAAATGAAGGCAAACGTGATGATCTATTTTATATTAACTATTAACATCTCTTGCATGCTGACAATTTGTATTGTATGTCTTCTACCTAGGTACTGTGGAGGCTCAGACGAGCCTCCAGGTACCGGGTAAATTAAACGATCAAAGGGCGCTTAAACTGTGGGACTCCACGTTTATTTCAAGAGTTCTGAAGACATTCAGATGCTTACAAAGACGCGCCTGTCAATAGAAATGAAAGCTCACCGGACGCCACCTACTTAAAATTATTTGACGTTCTATTTTAGAACATCCTAAATGCTCGAACATATACATAGCCTAATCATAGGCTGCCAGTATGTGTGTGAGGTTTTACACTAAGTAAATATCCTCTACAGTACTCATGTTTGGGCAAATAAATTATTGTTTTATCTTATCATAAGCCGTTGGTTCAGCTGTCATTTGTAGATCTTTGACAGTCGTTACGGATCGTCAGAAGCTTGGACGTCTGACAACCAGTCTTACCAAGGGGTATTGTGTTACCCAGAAACGGGGTTGTGGAGGTCAGATAGGCAGTCGCTCCATATAAAATACTAGTATTCAGCTTCATCCGGTTAGACTGGAAGCTGACCACACAAAATAGTCGGGAAAAGGCAAGGCAGTTGATTACACGTATAAATGCAGTAACAGCGCCGGATCCTTTACAATTTTCATCCAACATCTCTTTCCAACAAACTGAAATCATCCAACACCTCGGCTGAAATTCCTAATTTTCCAGCAAAAATACTCCATTGTGGAAACCATCCACTAATTACATTTCGAAAGCTCTCTCACAGCTTCCCATAACGAACCTAACTTCATTATTGTAACAGAACATATTCACAGAACGTTGCAGTGAACTATTTTTCTTCAATCAACACGTATGCATTAAAACTTACGGCAAACACTAGCAAGCATTACGAAAAAAATATGTGAAGTGAGATTTCGGGGTTATGGTTTAGAGTTCCGTACGTTGTTTTACAATCAGCCTGCGCAGCATGTGACCTCTACCAACCCACACTGGGTTGGTAGATGTCACATATCTACGAATTTTTGTTTCTAGTAGATTGTTTTGTCACGATGCTTTCCTTGTTTTGAGAGACTGCTCTCAAAACTAGGAAAAGGTGATAACAAAGTAATTTATTTATTTATTTACTTATATATACTTTATTGTACACCACAAAAATACACAACAAAAAACAAAGTACACTACAAAATATACAATGGGCGGTCTTATCGCTTTCCGCGATCTCTTCCAGGCAACCTTGGCACGGGCAGTGATTGGTCTGGACATAAAATGGGAATGTTGTTGGCGCAAATAATGAATACAAGATTAATTTTTAGTCACCGTCCAAATTTTTGAGGGTGATAGTACCCGTGAAATTGAACAACTTTCTGCAAGGAACATGGGTCGAAATATTAAAAAAAAATCCGACTTCCCATACAAAATCGATCAGCTGACTATTGATCCTTGTTCCTTGGAGAAAGTTGTTCAATTTCACGGGTACTATCACCCTCAAAAATTTGGACGGTGACTAAAAAATCAGTCTGTATACAATTAATGCGCCTGTCTGAGTTCGAACCTACAACCTTCAACTCGTAAGTCGTGGGCGTTACCGTATTCTGCCACCACTGCTCGTATGTTGATTTTAAGTGATTAAATTGGGCATGCAGTACAATGTACATTAATGAAAAGGTAGTGAATATTATTAACGTTTTTTTTTTGGGTGGGAAATCATCAAATAACTTCTCCAGCTCTGGGGGGAGCAGGAAGGCGTGTCACACTTTTACTGACTAAAACCCACCCGTGTTCCCTCAGTTGCCTGTGTGCCAGCGGCCGCGGTATCTCTTTCGAACAACCCGCACCCCTGGCAGGCATCGGCCCTTGCGGACCCCATCAGTGGGTGCTGACATCTCTTTGAGGCGTGCGTGGAACACAACGCGCCGTCGACTCGGGCTTGGTCCTTACCGGACAGCGAACTACCCCTTACTTGCCGTCCGCAAGCCCACGTCTACGTTACGGGAAGAATGGAAGAGGTGAATCCGCGATTCCAAATAACAAGAGACAAGAGCAGGCAAAAAAAAACCGACAGCAGAAGATGCAAGTCTTGTACATGCGTCAGTATAAAAGCTTTTCAAATCTAAGGTACTTTAAGCTTTTCACTCTGCGCGCGACGCTCGCCCCGAACGGACGTGTTGTGAAGTGCTCCTGCCTGCTGCGTGACTCACCTCTCGCCGCTCTCAAGACTCGCTGCGCCCCGCTGCGAACATTGTAGCCGCCCCGGCTACAGACGATTTAATTAATTGGTGAATTTATTTCACTGATTAATTCAGTCTAAACTGTCTTTTTCAAGACATAATATTTCTTTGTCGGAGAAAGCTTCGTGTAGAATCACTTGGCCCTCTCCGGGTAAAATCCACTGTTTTTGTGGTCCTCGGTTGAAACCTCACGGTGTCAACGAATCCGAGGGGGTGTTGACCCGACTCACCCGCCGAACCCCTTCAGGGCTAGGCATCAATCGGACGGGTCCCAGACCACCGGCCTTGGGGGATCTCCTAGTCGGTACTGGTGACAGTTTTGCCTCCACAGCAACTCACCCAGTGTCTTTGGGGTGTCTCTACACCCCTCGCATTGGACGTCAGGGCCCTGTTGCACATTAAGATTGGCAACAGGTTTACAAGCTTAGGGCTCACCAATAGGTACACACCCCCCTGCCTACACCCGGCAGGGAGGGCCACACATCCCCGGGCTATCCTCCCGGGGAAGTAGCCGTTAGGATTGTTAGGAGTTTTTATAGGGACTTAGGCCACTCCCTATGAGTGAATATTAGGCCCCCCCACCATGGCCAGTAACATGGCACCCCCTCCGTCCAAGTCAGATTGGCTGACTGGACTACGGCATTATATTGCCACGGACCCTAGTTTCGCGCGGGAGCTCGGAATTGTCCTCCGCCCAATAGCGCACCTTATGTTCCCCGCGAACATCGCAAAGCCCATTCCCGAGACCATCACCTTCCCCGATGCTCCGGAATCCCCGGCATGCCCGCCCTCCCCGGCTTTTTCCGAAGAGCCTCCGGAAGAGATGGACGCTGAAGACGTCCCGTCAGACACGGACACCCTTACCGGTGATTCCGAACTAGTTGTTGAAGCTAACGCCCCGCCCGCTTCTGAATCTTCTCCCTCATCCACCGAGGAGGTATTTACCACCGTCGAGGGAAAAGGGAAAAAGAGGAAGAAGAAGTCTTGCGGTAACTCGCAAGCCGCGAAGATCCCTCTAACGGACGTCTCAGCGTCCCTCCTCGCGCGCCCCCCCACCCCGCCGCCGTCGACCTCCGCCGCGGCCCCCACTCCGACCGCGACCGCACCCACCGCCACGCCCCGCACCGATGCGGGGAAAAAGGTGCCCCCTCCACCCCCTGTGTTCATTCAGGACAAGGGAAAATGGACCGACGTGTCCAAATGGTGTGCCGAGGCTCGCATAGCCTACACCAATGCCAGGACCACGACCCAAGGCATAAAAGTGACCGTCCCGACGTCCCGCGACTACAGGGACCTCACAAAGCTTCTCCGCTACAGAGGCGTATCGTTCCATACGTACGCCCTGCAGGAAGACCGTCAAACACGAGTAGTCATTAAGAAGCTACCAAAAGAGATTGAGACCGCGGACATCAAGGCCGACCTTGAGTACCAAGGCGTCCCCGTATTAGAGGTGCACCGCATGCACCGAGCCCGTCACGGTATGCCATTTGATATGGTGTTAGTCGTCTGCCCTCCCTCAGAGGGACATAATCCGATTTTTAAAATCAAAACAGTCTGCAATCTCTCGGGCATAAAAATCGAGAAACCGCGCAAAACTGGCATTATCGGTCAATGCCATCGTTGTCAGCTATACGGCCACGCGCAGTCGCACTGCAACGCCAAACCTAGGTGCGTAAAGTGCCTAGGCGACCACGGCACAGCCGACTGTGCCCGTCCTAAGGACCGTGCCCTCTGCACGGAACCACCCAGTTGCGTCCTCTGCGGCGAGTCAGGCCATCCGGCCAACTATAGGGGGTGCTCGAAAGCACCCAAATCCTCATCTCCCAAGCTAGCGAAGCGTGCAGACGCCCGCCAGCAAAGGGAAGCCCCGACCGCGAGATTACCAGATCGTCTCAGCCCCCAAAGGCCGAGTCCCTGGAACTATCTGAACCATCAGCAGGCGTTCCCTGCGTTGGCTTCAGCTAGGCCCACGCTCGCTCCAATCCCACCGCTCGTAGACCCGCGTACCGGCGCCCCCGCGCTAACTTCTCGGTTCCCCTACCCCCACGCGCCCGTCTCCATCGCGTCCGCCGTCGCCGCGCCCGCCGCCGTCGCACCCGCCGTCGTCGCGCCCGCCGCCGTCGCGCCCGCCGCCGCCGCCACCGTACCACCCGCAGCGCGCTCCGCAGCGCGTCAAGCCGCCCGCCCACCAGTCGCAGTAAACCAGCACCCTGGTCCCGCGACCATGAACCCTATGGACGTGTTCAACAAAATCAACAGCACGTTCTTAAGGTTCTTCTCCCCTCGTGCCCTCCGCATGGCACAGGAGCTCGATGCAGCCACTAGGGCTGGAGATTTCAATCAGGTTTACGCGATCTACAACGCGTACCCGGACATTACGCAGTCCGTGTTCGATACCCAACAAAAACTAGGTACCCACTATGTCTAACAAAATAGTCGCGCGTATCAAAACCCCGATCCCTAAAGCTAGGAACATTCAACGCAAACGGTATCCAATCCCAACGTGATGAGATCGCCCAATTCCTCCGCGACCATCAACTAGACGTACTCCTAGTACAAGAGTCATTCTTAAAACCCTACAATCGCGACCCGAAAATTGCAAACTATCGTGTAGTGCGCAATGACAGGTCGCGTTGTCACATGGGTGGAACACTCATTTACTATAAAAGGTCACTACACTGCATCCCTATGGATCCCCCCACCCTTACCCGATTAGAAGTTTCGGTCTGCCGACTAGGCTTGACGGGCCACCAACCTGTCACAATAGTCTCAGCCTATATCCCGCCCACTTCTCAAGCAGAAGATTACCAACCAATCGCCGATGACCTCGCCGTGCTGTTAGAATTGAGTGACTCTGTTATCATAGCAGGCGATCTCAACGCTAAACATCCCGCATGGAATAGTAACACTTCATCGACTAGAGGAAGACGATTGTTCGACCTCTGTTCCTCACTAGTCTTTGACGTCGTCGCCCCGATGACTCCAACTCACTTTCCCCACAACGTAAATCGTAGGCCCGATGTACTCGACATTGCCATTCTGAAGCGAATCAACTTAAGGTTGGATTCCATAGAAGCAATAAACGAGCTCACCTCCGATCACCGTCCGGTAGTCATGCACCTGGCCCCTCGCACGGGTCTCCCAGGATCTGACCATCCCCCCCTCACCAAAGTGGTAACGGACTGGAGGCGAGTAGGCGATTCGCTGAAAACCAACACATCCCCCCACTTGAATGCCATCCCCGATCACTTTGACTCTATCGCCGACACAACGGCCGCGATCGACTCATTCACGGGTCACGTACAATCTGTCCTGAACGACTGTTCAAGGGAAATTCCTGAGGTGGAAGACCACCGATGGAAGTTGCCGGACGATGTACGCGAACTGCTAAATGAGAAGAACGCAGCCGTTCGTGCCTACAGTAACTTTCCCTGCGATGCAAACAAGGCTCACATGCGCTATTTACAGAGATCTGTAAAGACACGCATGCAAGAGCTTCGTGACGCTAACTGGGACAAGATGCTGAGCGAATTAGAGCCAACGCATCTAGCCTTCTGGCAACTTCAGAGGAATCTCAAATCCCGAGAAGTCGCCACCATGCCTCCCCTGACCCGGCCCGACGGCACAGTCGCGTTCGACGACATCGAAAAGGCCGAGTGCCTTGCCGAGAGCCTCGAAGCCCAATGCACGCCCAGTTCGCTACCAGTAGACCAGGCACACCTCGCTGAGGTGGACGCCGAAGTCGAACGTAGAGCCTCCCTCCCGCCCGTCGAGGACTCTGATGATCCATTACCTCTCGTCACCCCGGACGAAGTTCACGAGATCATCAAAGGTCTGAAACCCCGAAAGGCCCCCGGCGCTGACGGAATCACCAATAGGGTGCTCCAGATGCTGCCCGCTCACCTGATCATGCTCTTGGCCACCATCTTCAATGGAGCCTTGAGCAATAATATCTTCCCGCAAGCATGGAAGGAAGCCACGGTCATCGGCATCCCAAAACTTGGCAAGCCCAAGACCGAGCCCACGAGCTACCGCCCCATCAGTTTACTGAATTCGCTCGGTAAAATCTACGAGAGACTTATTTATAAGCGACTCAGAAATTTTGCCGAGACGAAAGGCCTCATTCCCGACGAGCAGTTCGGTTTTAGAACCCAACACTCGTGCGTGCAACAGGTCCACCGCATCGTAGAAGACATAAGCGCTGGCTTCCAGCGCGGTACGTTGACCGGTGCAGTATTCTTCGACATAGCGAAAGCCTTCGACAAAGTCTGGCACAACGGCTTATTATATAAGCTGTACAAACTCGGTGTGCCCGACCGTCTCGTGCTCATCCTACGAGACTTTTTGTCGAACCGCACCTTTCGGTATCGAATAGAGGGAGCGATTTCATCCCCTCACCCCATACGCGCCGGCGTCCCTCAGGGCGCCGTGCTGTCCCCTCTCATATTTACGCTATTCACTAGCGATATCCCCAAACGTAGACTGGCAAAGTTGGCGCTTTTCGCGGACGACACAGCCATTTACTACGCTGGGAAAAATCCCGACGCGATAGCCTCCAGGCTCCAAACCGCAGTCAACGTTCTTGGCGCGTGGTTTAGAAAGTGGAGGATCGAAGTCAATCCCGATAAAAGTCAAGCGGTTCTCTTCTCGAAACCGAGACACAAACCCGACCCCCCCCGGCCCATCTCCATGTTTGGCAAGCCTATCCCTTGGGAGAAGCAAGCCAAGTATCTAGGAGTGATTATGGATCAGCACATCACCTTCTCAGAGCACATCAAGAAGGCGCGCTCGCGCGCCGCCTTCGCACTGGGAAGGTTGCACTCTGTTCTTAATGCACGCAGCAAGTTGTCACTAAGGTGCAAGTTGCGAATATACACGGCGTGCATAAGGCCAATCATGACCTATGCTAGTGCAGTCTTTGCACATACAAAGCCCCGTTACATCCATAGGATGCAGACGCTTCAAAACCGTTTCCTTCGCCAAGCTACGGGCTCGCCATGGTACGTTAGGAACGAGATCCTCCATCTCGACCTCAAAGTCCCCACGATAGCTCAGTTCCTTAAACGCAATTCAAAGCGTTTCTTCGAATCCGCCGCGCAACACCTCAATCCTCTGATTGCAAAGGCCGCCAGTTATCTCCCCAGCAGAATCAGTCGTATTCGCCGGCCGCGACATGTCCTCTCCGACCCTGATGACCCCATCACTATTCTCCAAGAAAGCAGTAGGGCCACCAGTACAGCTCGCAAACACAAACAACCGTCCTTCCGACCTCGCCGCCGAGGTCCTCGCGTCCCGCGAAGACCCCGAGTAAATGAAACCCCCCAACCGTCCCTTGCCCGCAGAAGTGCCAGCCCGCGCCGAAGCTGTGCAAGTAGAGTTAAAATCCCCATGATCTAATAATAAGAAAAATTATTTGATCCAGCCTGTTCCCACTTGCTGCCCTCCCGTAAAAGTGACTCCCTGAGCCGAGGCTCGTACCCCGCAGGGGGTGCCCTCAGTGCGCAGTTGCTGTAGGTTTAGTAATTAGTTTGTAAGCCCTGGCTGGAGGCTCTTAGCTTAAAAACTAAAAGTCACCGCAGGAAAGCCCGGTTAAGCAGTCACGGCCTCTCAAGGTCAACTGCGAGATGCCATACCCAAAAAAAAAAAAAAAAGGTACTTTAAGTGTAGGTAATTTGGAAAGGTATAACAAAACTGACCGCGACAGGCCAATTTGTAAGTTTAAAATCATAAAGACGTCTGGTCTTTCTGAAATAAATCTGTGGCTATTTTAATTCATAACTGTCTGTTATGAATTAAAATAGCCACAGATTTCGTAACGGAACCCCAAAAAACTAACAAAATAAACAAACACACCAAAGACAATGAGCGTAGCATCATGAATCATAGAGTTTTGCAATACACGCTAATGGTACACAGTACCATAGATTTTTGGTTATGAAATTGTACTAAAATGTGTTTCTTAACTTTAGGTCATCCATCAAAAGTACTGCAGCTAGATTTTTCGAGGTCAGATTTGATTTTGAGTCTAGATTCAAAGTGATAAGGTTCTAATTGATTAACTGTTGTCAAAGCATTGTAATGCAATAGATGTTTCTGAAGTTATGTCATATTTAAAGAAGAAAGAATAATGCGTTTATTGGCATTAGAGCAAAAAAAAACAACTTTTAAACTATGGAAGGCTTAGAACTGGCCGAAGTGGTGGTGTTTGGGGGAGGTCTAAGTCCAGCAGTGGACGTCTTTTGGCTGAAATGTTGATACCGCGCACTGCATAGTAGTACCACCTAACGATTTTCTTAACTGTAGTGACTATAATTTTACGTCTCTCAAATTAGCATAAGTGGCCTTTTATAGTTATAGGGACGAGGAAGGTCAAACTACTGACTTAAAGGCAGTAAATTATCTAAAACTTTTGTCACCTATCTTATAAAGACATGTTGTGGGTTTGTGATTTATGGATTTTAGGATAATCTTGGATATAACTGCGTTGTGATGTTAAAAGGTTAAAGATTATGATTGCTTCGTAAAATAAGTAGCAAATATTGTGTAAGTAGTAGTAGCAAGTATACTGGTGAACTTATGAAATCAAAACGCTTCCTTGCTCTTTCTTTTGTCAATTTGTATAGGATCACAATTACTGGTGATCATCATCATCATCATATCAGCCGAAAGACGTCCACTGCTGGACATAAGCCTCCCCCAAAAGGGGGGGATTTGCCATAATCGCCACGCTTGTTAGTCGGGTTGGCGATCGCAGTATGGTGGTCAAATGCATTGAGAACGCTGCTGCCCATTCTCTAGTAAGTCCCTTAGTCGCCTTCTACGACACCCACGGGAAGAAATGGGATGGTGCGATTCTTTTACGTCCGGCACCACACGGAATTATTGGTGATACATTAATTAAATTACAATCTAGCCTATTGGCTGTTAAGCAATAGATAAGCAGTATCTTTTAAAAGGATTCAGATTCTGGGTGGTAGTGTGTAATGCAATTACGAAGCAGATGTTCTTAAATATACAATGGATTTTGATGAAGTTTTCACTTTCATTCTGAGCATTAATTCCGGGTTTAAATGTATTTAAAAAATGAATAAGTAACTTTGGTAGGTATAGCATAAAAATGTCGATGTTTTAAAATGTCACCATCACATCTGTGTGTACAAAGTAAGTAAATCCACTCCGTTCACTATCAGAACCAACTTTACATATTGTTAGGGTTTGTGAATTTTGACTTTGCTAATCGATTTTTTTATTGATATTCATTGATTAATAGACTTTTCACTTGAATATTTTACGTTGGCAACTTTACCTTTGGCTGTATTCGTGATCACTCTGTGAACCAATCAGAGAACTCGCTTTTCCCGCAAATAATTGGAGGGATTTTAACGGGAGTGGACGGAACGCCTGGCTGGTAGCAGGGCGGGAAATTGGGCTCTCGAAGCGATAGGTTGTGTGAGATTTTAAAAAGTAGTTGATGCCGAAGTATTGATTCTCGTATATGCATTAGAAGTAAAATATAAGACCATTACGAATAACTGTTGTATATCATTATTATTCATACGGCCTGTTTCTGTTGGTGTTCCCTACAATATTATATTCTCATTAAGCTACCGCACAATATACATTCTGTATCAATTAACATCCTCATAAAATGCAAGGACTCTCAAGTAATATTTACAACCTAAAACATAAATTATTGGCTACATTAGTCCATTAATATGATTTTCTGATCATCAATAAATATGTATGTTTACGATAAGTTTTGTAGTGCCACAAAACACAAAGTTCAACAGAAGTTTCGTTCTAAAACAAACCTGAGTTAACAACGCCACTTTTGGTGGGGATGAGGGTATCTGAATTTTTACCTTAGTCACTCCACCTTTAACCTAACAGATTAACAGTATGTACTATAAAATTAATCTCCTCTCTATGTGTTCTACCACCATAAAAGCTTTGAAGATCGAAGCGATGATGAAATAACAGGCAGTACATAGGGAATCCTTTTTACGTTTACCGATTTTACATTTTTTCTCTTGTGTCTTGGCTTGCCAGCGAAATCTCACGTCTACTGTTTTATATCTGCTATTCCATTTCTAAAGCTTGACTGTTCGAATGCCACTACTTAGAGTTATTTTATCGCCCGCCTGGACAACATAAGGTCGGCTTTGTAGACAACCTTCACAGTGCTCAGTTGTTATTTAACTTACTTTTCACTTGGGACCTCTTCTCTCAGCTTTTGGCACGCATTTTTCTAGCATTTTCTTCTTGTGTGGTGTCCACTTACTTACCACTGGGCGTCTGGGCATGGCTTACCTGCTGGTAAAGCGACCACTACAGGGAATGCAGCATGTATAAGCTTTCTTATTTCTAGATACTCTTATATCATCTCTTCATTTGGACGTTAAGTGAACCTTTTGCAGTATCGTCCTCTTTTGTGGGAATATTGAAATGAATGTGATCGGCGGCAAGTTGTGTCACTTGAAGCGATATTAATATTCATAGTGATGACCAAAGAGATATGGATATCCTTGTTCATCTCGCATCTTGTGTAGATAATAAGATGAGACAGGTGGCTACTGTAGTTATTTAAATACTTAGAAAAATGTAGACGAGTAATGGAACAGTTGGAAATTCCCGTAATATTAATATTACGTGTATTTGTGAACGTTCTTAAGAACGTTCACAATTTGATCTCAGTCTCAATCTGTCATAAATACCTCTAGTTTCCCTACATTTTTGACAAGTGTTTGACATTGATTTTGTTGCGCTACTTCTTCTTCCCAGCTAAAGCACTAGGAAGTGGTGACGGGCGGGCGATTTCGGGGACTGTCTTATGTAATTTTGACGCTCGAAAAGTACTGTTTCTCAGCCTAATTTGAATAAATGACTTTTGATTTGATTGCGGCCGAGATGAGTTGGGACTAGATTTGGAACGTTTTTAATTACGAATATTTGTCGACACGTAACGCGAGGGCTGGTTCAAAATGGCCCCGGAATAAAGTTCCTAGATTTAGGGTAAAGAATTTGATTGATTCAGATTGTGTTTTAAACGGTGAAACGAGTTCTTTATTTCTTTAGACGAGTGGTAACGACAACATCGACTACATCGTCGGACAATTTGTCATCGATTTTTTTTGCTTTGTTTTGTTAATGATATAATCATTGCAATGCGAATGTGACACAAAAATCCAGCTACAACTATACGGAAATCGTACCAATGACCCACAACCCAGACATTCTTTCACAGTGCCATCATGACGCGGCCACGATTAATAAAAGTGTCATCATTTTCATAATTCCTAATAGAATTAAGATTAAATACCGGTAGCTTACAATGATTCAAAAGTTAACGGTTTTTTATAATAAAATCATTGTGTTTATTCGAGGTCAAAAGTCAATGTTCTTTCTGAAGGATGTGCCAGTTTTAAATGATTTATTGATTGCTCCGTGGACATGGGGCTTAAGTTTTTTTACGAATTAAGAATTGCATTTGGATCGTTGTTTTGATTAGTAAGTAGATGATTTGATTAATAGACTTAACTTTATGTTGTTAGATTGACATTAGGTCCACGTTTTGAGAGCAACTTCGTGAGGAAACCGGCATGTTCCAGAACCAAAAAATTCGGAAATATGTAACATCTACCAACTCGCAATGGGCCCGCGTGGTAGTTAACAGCCCAGAGAATATTATAGGCTGATTATGTTTTTGAGAGCAAGGTTGAGTTCGCTTTGAAGAAAAGCTCGGCTTAAGATTGTCGTCTTTGAAAATGAGTCTTAAAAACAATATACAGAATTTGAAAAACCACAACGCAGGAAAACTTACGGGTGTTCCTATTTTTTTTGAAGCGTAGTTTCAGCCTCAGCTGTCAGTCAGTATTTAACATGTAGAGAGTGCCTACCGATCTCCACAAACCAGGACACGACAAGCACCTACCTACCTATCCACCCTTTGGTAAGACTGGTCATCAGAAAATTTGGTTCTTCTGACTATCAGTAACGATTGACAAAAATCTACGAATACAGCCGGGATCAACAGCTTAAGGCGCTTTTCGAAGTACGGAGAGGTCTCATTATGTAATGTATCACCCATCCAAAAACAGACCGTGGCAAGTGAACTTTACCTTCGATCGACCTATGCGGCTGAAGTGGTGAAGGGCGGGCTTTTTGGGGGGACTGTCTTATGTAATTTTGACGTTCAAAAAGTGCTGACTCTCAGCCTAGTTTGAATAAATGACTTTTGATTTTGATTTTGATCATTTATCCAAGAAGTTCAAAATACTTACACATAAATATACTACTTAGTCGCTAGGTTTGTACCTACCTTAATATTTTATAATGATCGCAAGTGAACGCGTGAGCGCAACATAAAATCTACTATTGAGCAACATTAAACAAGTAATAATATAATTTAAAACATAGCTTTATTGCGCAATTGGCGACAAAATTAATATGTTCGTCTTTTGCCTTGAGACTGACGAAAGGTCAGATGGTTGGTACAGTTCTGTAGAACAGTGAGCTAATAGGACGATAGGTAATAACTGTTTTGCGTGATTGTACCGCGGGTTAGCTGTTTGTGTAACTGTTTTGAGTATTTCTTGTGATGTAATGAATATATATGAATGAATTTGTTAATCCGAACTCTTACAAATTAACTTTCGCGAATTTTCTTCTATAGTAAAAGATACCATAGGAATCACTTTTTCGATTATAATCAAATATTTTAATCTTGCTTTTACTTAATGATTGCACAACTGTTTCCTTCCACTATCGACCAACTAATCCATTTTACCATATAAAATGACAATGTTTGTGCCCCACCCAGAAACAACGACAACATAGCCGTTATTTCTAAGTGTTGCCATAGTATAACACATTCAATTGCCTGAGTTGTCATAATGAAAACACATCCCAAAAGCTTGTTACAATTCATGATAATACCTTAACAGTGTTGCCGCAATGGATATTCTAATTCAGTATTAAAATAATACACTCTTTCCAAAGTAAAACAATGAAATCTCGACACGATTAAGGCGACACATAATTACCGATTTTTACCACGCTTCTTTTACTTGTTTGATAAAGAAGATGATCCTGAAAACTCTGGTTGTCTCTCTAGAGTCTTGACGCTCTGGTAGCTTCGACTCTGTTTCCGGTGATGGTAGTCAGTACATGGCAAAAACAGTGCGGTAACTAAAATCTTCAGGATTTTGCTTTGGCTAACATGAACTTCCAACCAATCCTACAAACATTCTCCCAACGAAACACGAATCACGTCTAACAATTATGGTGATTAGTCAGTTGGTATAAAAAATTATCACCACGCATCGTGAAGGTCTACCATAGTCACGACTTGCGACCACATACGTTGGTAATAGGTACAGCAATTAGCCATGATGCTTTTCCGCATGCATTTTTCCTTAATTTTCAATTGAATTGTTCAGTGATTGGATTTTATGAATACGGTAGTGAACGGAGAAACGGTTATTATAGATATATTGATATGAAGGTAACTTATATCTAAGCAATTAGCAAAGTTACTGGTACGGATTTGTTAACAGTATTTTGGTGAGGCAGCATTTATTTGACTAGGTTAGTACCTCCGGAAATTATCTCACGAAAACGCACTACCGAGATAAAAAGTATCCTATGTGTTATCCGGGATATAAACTATCTGTGTGCCAAATTTCATACAATTCCGTTCAGCAGTTTTTGCGTTATTGAGTAACAAACATCCAAAAATACAATCTTTCGTATTTATAATATTATAGTAGGATTAAATACTCTAATGATACCATAATTTTATTGCTAATCTTCTTATTTGCCTCGTTGGTCTTGGGTCAGATTCCCAGGTCAGACAAAGTGTTATTAGGTTTTTTCTTCAAACATTTCTCCGTAGCAGCCCGGACTCTGGACTTGCGAAATGTGTACTACAGGTATCATCATCTGCACTTTTTCCCAACTACGTTGGGGTCGGCTTCCAGTCTAACCGGATGCAGCTGAATACCAGTATTTTACATGGAGCGACTGCCTATCTGACCTCCACAACCCAGTTACTGGGTAATATACGATACCCCTTGGAAAGACTGGTTGTCGGACTTTCGGGCTTCTGACGACCCGTAACGACTGCCAAAGATCTACAAATGACAGCCGGGACCAACGGCTTAACGTGCTTTCCGAGGCACGGAGAGGTCTTGGTATGTTAAGATGGTCACCCATCCACGGACCAACCGCGGCAAGCTTAGCTTAACCTGATCGATCGATCCGTACGGCTACTATTACTTAGCCACAAGCTCAGAAACGCTTCGAAATCACTTACTCACTCACTTACTTTCGCTTAGAAATGTGTACTACAGGTATATCTCTGTTTATTCCTTAGCAGAAAACGGGCGTGATGTTATGTACGTGTATGTTATGTCTTCTTAACTATATATTGTTCTCTTACTATAAACGCTTGGCTTAGTTTGCTATAGCACTAATAACAAACTATCCAAGCCTCCTAATACCAACTTATAAGATCAATCTAATTTCTACTTCAAAATATATATTGACATCACCCATTCACATTTTGTCCTACCGGTAATCACGGCGACAATCCGACATTAGAATTATAGAACTTTACTATAAATCCATCCAAATGACTCACCCATTCAAATTGCCACAATTCACCGTAAGACCAGCATTTAAGGAGAATCCACAAGTTATAACGTACTAACTGGATAGCTGAAACGTCTAATAAAGACTAAATATTCATTGAACGGACTGTTATTGTGAAATTGTCAATATATTACGACCTATAAACCCACGTTTCATTATGTTTTTGATAGCCATTTAGCATTAAACTTGTTAATGTTTGCACAATAATATGGTTTCTGGGATTTGACGCGCTTAGGTTTGATGAGTGAGGAGTGGTGGCCCAGTGTTTAACGCCAGTGGCTTACAAGTTGTAGGTAGCAGGGTCGGACCCAGACAGGCGATTTACTTGTAAATTATTTCATCACCACAGATGCTCTCAAAACGGTGAAGGAAAACATCGTGAGGAAATTGGCCTGTCCTAGAATCAAAACTTCGAAGAGATGTGACATCTACCAACGGGCCCGCGTGGTGAATTACGGCCCACTCCCTCTCAAAGAGAGGAGGCCTATGTCCCAGCAGTGGGAACAATATAGGCTCATTATATAGGTTTGATGACAGTCTAAGGATTAACTTAAGGCCCGTCGTCCACGATGCTACTCAAAAGTGACCAGTTCTTTACAAACTAATTCATATCGCTATAGGGTCGTGTATAATAGACAGCCTTTGAAATACCACTGGAGAACAATTTCCGTAATTTTGAATAGAACGGTCGTTCACAGTCTGATGTTAGTAATTATCTGTCAAAAATACCTTAAGTTTTCCTACATTTTTGACAAGTTTTTAACATTGATCGTCGCCGAGATGAGATTGCGACTAGATTTTGAACGTTTTTGATTACGAGAATTGATTTTCGGCTGTCAAATTCTGGCTACTCATTGGTGATTTCAATTTGAGACACGTTATTTTTGAGTAGCGTCAGCGAAGATAGGCTTAGCTGTTACTGACATAAGTAATGAGGCAGTCTGTAGAATAATTAAGGTCATCCACGTAGATCTTAGAAATTGTATTCATATTATGCGAAAAAGTGACCACCGTTACAATAGACAGATTTGGAATGGCGATTAGAAACTATGAAGCTGGGTGTTGAATAACCAGGAGAAGGGACAGACAACCTGTAAAGATCGCGGGTAGCTCTTGTTAATAAGTGGGTAATGGACTTGTGAGAAATCTACACGACGAAGGGACTCAACAAGCAAACAGTGTCACCATGAATACAGAACATGATTCTAGATGACTGCCGTAGAAATTTGATATATGTTATTAAAAAATAATCAGCTGTTTCGTACAACAGCGTCTACACGGTCAAAATGTATGAGAAAGCTGTTACTTTTTTTTAATTACCTACGAAATATTTCAATTGTCGCTGTAGGTCTAGAATGTGTGTACTGAATTCATGGTAACAATTTGTCCTTTGTATAGTAAACGTCACTGAACCAGGTTTCATTTAGGTCACTGCATGTCACTTTCAAGGAGATGTACCAACATCAAACTATTGCTTAAACATCCAGCTCCCATCAAGCAGAAAAGGGGGCATAACCCTAATTCACCTTCTAACCAATGAAGCCAACAGCTCAAGGCACCACAAATTCAATACGTTATTCAATCTTAAACAATTACTTAATCAAAGACAAGTAATCAATAGTAATTAAACAGTATGTCTTCATACAGAATATCTGGTAGAAGGCAGCGTGGCTAAATGAGTCATCGGCCTACAAGGCAACGAAGTGTCAATAAGCTTTAGACTGCTTCTCCACCAAACGTGTGCTATAATAATTCATTATTTATTAATTTATTCAGACAACCTGATCAATTTTACGACGTATTATAAATAGACGCATCATACACGAACATTACAGTACAATGGACAGGCCCACTCAATCTGTGTGGTTCTTTCCTCAGAAGACCATTACAGACACCGATCCTCATGGTCTTCGCATGATCTGACCAAGATTATGTCTGGACTTTAACAGAGACTTGAGTTTGTTTCGGCCTTTCTTCTCAGAGTAGTCAGATAGGAAACGCTGACCTCATCTAGTTTAAAAAAAAATATGATTGACGTGTAAAAGTGTTTTTACAAACCTACTTACAGAAATAAAATCATTTATCATTTATCATTATCATTTATCATTAGACCACTCAGAAACAGCGTAAACAATGAATGCAGCTACCTGTGCGTATAATCATACAGTACGCGAAGAACAGAAAAGACCCTTAACGATACCTATTGTTAGAAAGAGATAAACATATATATTTAGTTACGTCACTAGCGTGTCGTCGCTTCACCGAATGGTACGTGACTAATAACACGACAGGCAATTACCTTGCATTTATCTTGCCAATATTGAACCGGTAACGCATCTAAAGGTAATAATCATTGCTTAAAACAATATTAGTTCACACATAAACGCGTACAATCGTTGAAGAACGGACAGTGATATCAGTCCACAATTACACTGAGGATGCTGTTGCTACTTACACCAACTCTGTGAATCAGAGACGCCATTTTCATACACAGAATTGCAGCGAAACCATCTGTGCGTGCTTCCATTAACATGGCGGGTGCATCCTGAATGCGTTATTGTATTGGACCCATAGAGCATTGACACCCTTTGGCGTATATGCTGTCTACAGGCTGCTGAAGTAAAACGTCTGACAATAGGTGTTAAATATCAAAATCCTTACGTCTCTTGTGTGTGCAGCGGGCAAAACTGCGAGCCAGCATATTGACCCTGACCGTCAACTCTCTGCGTTCCGTAGCCATACCACATTCGTCGTTCACAGAGTCATAAGCATCAATATATGCTGTGAAGATTTGAAAGCACTAATGCTAAGCTGTGTAGCGGGAGTAAGATGTGATATGAAGATGCGCCCTATTGAAGAAGATACGTACCTCGAGCTACGTGATATTTCTTTCGGTTACAATCGCGCGCCTACTGTAGGTACTCCGCTCTGCACATAGCTACACCACTCGCGCATCTTAAGCTCCCATCCATAGCACGCATCACGCATCCTTTACCCATATAAAAAGCATAGCTTAGTTGACCCGTTTTCACCAGTGCTATGCAATGTCGTCCAATGAATATGATTGGTGGATATAGCATAGCACATATCTGGTGGAAAAGCAGCCTTAGAATCGTTGCACTAAGCTAAGACGGTGAACGTTTTATCATTGTAATGAAATGTCAGATAGTTCAGGATTTTGTTGAGATTGTAGTCCTGCATCCATTGGGATGATTTACTTGTGTTAAAATCTTGATATTATGAAAATTAAATTCTTGACACGAAGCTTTCATTGCGATGTTTGTTAAGATGGTGTAAATCAAATATAGTTTATAATATAAAATATAAGAGTACTAAAATAATATTTTAGAGCACTAGATATCATAAACAGGGCAGTCAGGCCCACCAGGTACCATTTAAACTGACTGAAAAGAAGATTAAGCGTCCACAAAGGTAATCTGCATTCTGTATAGAAGTAAAAATCTCATTGGCAGACATAGATTGTACGAAGGGAATCAAAAATTATCTTTAGATTTACAATCAGTAAATCAAGAAAAATAAACAACTAGAAGAAATCATAACATGAGCACATACTTGAACATAATAACAACATGACCATTACACCAAGTACCAATTGACATGCGTCTAAGTACGCTCATTACTATTAAACAGAGCTTATTATATGATTTAAGTTAATGTTACGTAAGTGTCCCCATGGGCTAAGTAAGGTGTGGTAAGTGTTGGACCCCGTTCTGAAGTTGTATGGTCAACTGATTTGGCATAGTACGAATACTTTACCAAAAACAACTATGTTGGAGTTTCTTTTTGGTTTTCGTATGTCATGACATCGTGCATTATTGTTTGTCAAAAGAGTAGGGCGTCATGATTAATTACTTTGCTGTACCACTCGAGGATGTCTGTTTCCATCAAGTCGACGTTGACGTGGACGTAATAATATTGTAGCGGTATTTTTTCGTGCACTGGATCTTCAATGGACTGCCTAGTGTCGAAAGTTGAAAATCTAACAGTGTGTTTTACGAAGGGGTGAGATGCACTCTGTTGGATTTTTAATGGTACCGACCATTCAACACCGAGAGTTGAAAATTCAGAGCCGCGCATCATCCCGCCGCGATTGTTTACGTCGACTGAGTGAACTTCATGCAACGCCCTTAGGTACATTTCAGACTTATAGGAACGCATTAATTTTGTCTTGCCATCCATTTTCTGGTCAGCCGCGACCTCATCTTATCATAGGTCAGCATAAAAAAGTAAATTAACGACCTATACGATAGGTACTGGGCCCTAATTCACTATGACCACTTAACGATTTCTTACTTCGAAACCACGTCTGTTCCTTAGGTCACACACGACATCTGCTAATACCGTATTAATAATATAGACAAATTGTCTTGGAACATACAGAATATGACATTTCGATTCCTTACCGTTATATTTGTTTCTACAAGACACGATATTGACGTGGTTTGAACGTAGTAGGTTAGGTATATTGATTCCCCGCGGAATCTCCGCGGGGAATCAATATACCTAACCATATAGAATTGGGGTCCTGAAATTCAAATAGTTCTCCAATGTCCCTGAAGGTAGGTTCTGCAGTCTTTTCTAAAGTCAACTTTTAGAGACACAGAAGGCAGTCAACTAGGTTTTGCTTATCTATGTCAATTAGAAGTAAATCTGAATGAGTCAATAATCCTAATCGCTGGGTGACCTAAAGAGACGGATCGGATGTCAAACTCCGAAGGCGTGTTGACACAGGCGAGTCAAGTGTGGGGTGCGTGCAGAAAACCTCCTCGTGTGCCTGATTGCTGCTCGTTCCTTTCGAATACGTTCGGGGAAAAGGCCAGTCGTTGGGCCGGTGCACCCTGGGTACGGCCAATAGTCTCTCCATGTCGGAGAGGGTATTGACTGTGGCGAATTTCTGCGTAGGGAGGGGAGCTTTATGCTCTTGGGTCGGTCTATGTAGACCACCCGACGGTCGTCCACTCACCCCTCTGCTTACAGAGGGTGGGTTGAGTGGGCGTAGGAGGTTTCTGCACATGTCTGTCTGTTCCAAACAGACAGACATGTGGAGAAACATGGGCGGCGCCCGTTGTGCACTCACCCTGCCAACGGGCTAGCAGCGGGGGATCTGATTCTCCCGACTGCAACCGTCGAAATCGTAATCCGTAACGAGATCATGGTCATGTTTTATGACTCGGAACGGGACGAGGATCTTGGCTTGACCGCCCGGATCGCGAGGAAGATAACCTCTATAAAAAAATCCTCTAATACCAAGTTTTGGTGTGCGGCGAGGGTATGAATGGCTGAGGAGTAGTGTCATCTGCAGCTTCTTAGTTGTAGGTGGCGCATCAGTCCCAAGCGCACCCCCAGCCAGGGATTAGTGGACCCCCTGGTTGGGATACAAATGTACACTTACCTAGGGACAGGGGGTTACCCTAGGTGGACTTTTTATATCCCCCACACTCGTGGGACTTATATGGAGACTACAAAATTAAACAAAAAAGAGAAGGTTCCGATCATTCTGATCGAACGGATAGGTGTGGGTGCGGAGTCGGATTCTGACACCGCATCCGAGATGATGAGCGTCGCTAGCGTTGCGAGCGTTGGCTCGGAGCGCTCGCGGGCTACGGAGGGTATTTTGCCGTCCAAAGGGAGGAGGAAGCGGTCGCCTCGCTCCCATAGCGAGGAAAACCTGCCGGCTGCTAAGGTGCCGACGGGCAGGAGCAGGCGAGGTCGCGCGGTGGCGAATAGGTCGTCCGCTCGTTTGCTGGAGCGGGATCGGTCCGTGCCGGTATGCCGGCCTGACACGCCTGCCCCACTGGAGCACGCGCAGAGCGTTGAGAGCGTGGGCAGTGACTCCGCACCCACGTTCTCAGACGTCGGCGAGGGACTTATGTTGCCTTCGAATAAGGCTGAGGCAAATGCTGCCAAGCGGGCGCAGCGTAAGGCCAGAGCGGCTGAGGAGGTTGAAGAGTTGGCTCGTCAGTTGCGGGAGCGACGCTCAGCCCAAATGGCTGCCGGGGGGAGCGTTTCGGCGGTGGCGCTCAGTCGCCAAGTTCTGGACGGCGTGGGCGTCGTCCTGCAGGTTGCCACTAAATCCGGCAACTTGAAGGGCACGTTCACGCGCGCTCTAAAGGAGGCGGCTGATGGTATCAGGGAGGCAGTTGAGGTCCTCCAGACTCGGTCGAGCACGGAGGAGACGGCGAAGTTGTGGGAGGAAAACCGCCGTCTCCAATCAGAGTTGGAGGACCTCAAGCGGCAGTTTGCCGCCCAGATGGTAACTCCCGCGGCCACCCAATCGGTCTCGTTGTCGGCTCCATCGCCGGCCCCATCATCGGTCCATGCACTTGCGGATGCGGAGATCGAGAAGATCGCGCGCATCTGCATGATGCAGTGCGGGCAGATGGTGGGGGCTCGGTTGGAGGCCATGGAGGGGAGGCTTCTTCCTGCCGAAACCTTCCGCCCACCACTCGCTGCGGACAAGCGGAGGCTGGCTGGCACCACCAAACCGGGCCCAACAGTTGAGGCGGCAGAGCCGAGTGGGTCCGGGAAAGTGGCCAGCCAGCCTGCGAAGGCAAAGTCTGCGCCCACTTCCCGGAAGGCTGCTCCCCCGGCGTCCGCACCTGGGCCCACTTCCCAGACGGCCGGTCCCCCGGCGACCGCTCCCGGGCCCTCTACGGAGGCATGGACAACAATCGTCAAGAGGGGCCGTAAGAAGAAGGCAACAGCAACTGCACCCGCTAAGGCATCTGCCCCGGCCACGCAGAAGACCCAGAGGCCGCCTAGGGTGAGGGCCCCACGCTCCGCGGCAGTGGTTATTACACTGCAGCCCGGAGCCGTCGAGAGGGGCGTCTCCTACAAGACGGTCCTTTTGGAGGCCAAAGCCAAAGTCGCTTTTCCCGACCTCGGCATACCATCCGGCCTAGGCTTTAGGTCGGCGATTACGGGGGCGCGGCTGCTAGAGGTGCCGGGTGCCTCTAGCGGCGAGAAAGCGGATATCCTGGCCGCCAAGCTAAGGGAGGTCCTTAACCCGGAGGACGTTCGAGTGTCCAGGCCGAAAAAGACAGCTGAGCTGCGTGTCGACGGCCTGGACGACTCGATCACCCCGGCTGAGGTTGTGGCGGCCATCGCCGGAGCCGGTGGATGTCCGCCCGATGACATACGGGTGGGCGAAATCCGCACTGGCGCTTCCGGGCTCGGTGTGGTATGGGTGCGTTGCCCGGTGGCGGCAGCCAATAAGGTCGCCAACGCTGGGCGGCTATTGGTGGGCTGGGTTGCAGCAAGAGTTAAGTTGCTGCAACCCAGGGCTTTGAGGTGCTACCGTTGCCTGGACATTGGGCATGTCCGGGCGGGTTGCACCGCCGCAACAGACCGCAGCGAGCAATGTTTTCGCTGCGGTCAGCCCGGCCATAAGTCCGCCCAGTGCTCGGCGGCGCCAAACTGCAGCCTCTGTACAGCTGCAGGGAGGCCCGCCGGGCACAGGGCGGGTGGAAGAGCCTGTGGCGCACCCACCCAAAAAAAGAAGAGGAGGGGCACTAAGGTTGCAAGGGGATCGTTACCCCCCCCTCAGCCTCAGTGCTCTACGGCCGACTCCCGGCCTACGGATGGTGCGACGGAGGGAATGGACTGCGCTTAATGGCGCCTTACCATTTCCTCCAGGGCAACATCAACCACGCTGCCAGAGCTCAGGATTTATTGATCCAGAGCATGGCAGAGTGGTCGATTGACGTGGCTGTGGTCGCCGAGCCGTACTTTGTCCCCCCCAGGGGTAACTGGGTGGGAGATCTGGACGGCTCGGTGGCCATCATTGGCGGGGCTCTCGTCAACCCGTCGCGAGGTCACGGCTGGGTGGCCGCCCTCGCGGACGGAATTGGCACTGTTGGGGCGTATTTCTCGCCCAACAAGAGCCTCGCCGACTTCGAGAACTTCCTTGTCGAGTTGGGGGCCATCGTAGGCCGACTCCACCCTCACCCCGTGCTGTTACTAGGGGATCTCAACGCCAAGTCTTCGGCGTGGGGATCCCCGGTGACCGATGCTCGGGGTGAGGCGCTGGAGGAGTGGGCGGTCACTACTGGCCTGGTCGTCCTAAACCGGGGCTCGGTACACACGTGCGTGCGGCAGCGGGGCGGTTCGATCGTAGACGTATCGTTCGCTAGCCCTGCTGTCGCGAGCCGTGTCCGCGACTGGCGTGTCGCCGTGGAGGTGGAGACGTTGTCGGATCACAGATACATCCGCTTCGACGTCTCCACCCAGACCACTGGCGGCCGCAGTCCATCGGCCCCGCGAACGGACGGCCCGCGCTGGGCGCGTAAGCGCATTGACAGGGAGGTTCTCGAGGAGGCCGCTGTTGTCCAGGCCTGGACCCGGGAGTCGGCGACGATCGGACCCGTCGACGTCGAAGAGGAGGCGCTGTGGTTCCGTGGGGCGATGACGCAAATCAGCGACGCATCGATGCCCCGCGTCCACACGCATTCAGGAAGGCGCCAGGTGTACTGGTGGTCTGCCGAGATCGCGCGACTACGTGTCGAGTGCGTGGCGGTCAGACGCCATGACACCCGATACCGGAGGAGACGTCGTCGGGTCCCTGACGAAGAAGCCGCGCGGTATGAGGTGTACCGCGCGGCTAAGGAGGCTCTGTGGCTGGCCATCGGCGAAGCGAGAACGCGAGCCAGGGAGGAGATGTTGGAGACTCTCGACGGAGATCCGTGGGGGCGCCCGTATCGTGCGGTTCGAGGGAAACTTCGAGCCGCGGCGCCTCCACTCACGGAGAGTCTCCAACCTGAGCTGCTAGAGGAGGTCGTCGCAGCCCTCTTCCCGGCAAGAGCGGAGCACACTCCGCCGCCGATGGCATTGCCCACAGCCGCAGAGCCTGCCGAAGAGAGCGCCATCAGCGTCCCGGAGGTGACACAGGCAGAGATGAGGGCGGCCGTGTTGCGGCTCCGGGCCAAGAACGTGGCTCCGGGGCCCGATGGTATACACGGCATAGTGCTAGCCCTTGCTCTGAAGGAGCTAGAGCCCCAACTGAGAGGACTCTACACCACGTGCCTTGAGCAGGGCCAGTTTCCCACTTTGTGGAAATCTGGTCGTCTGGTCCTGCTCAAGAAGGTGGGGCGCCCGGCGGACTCGCCGTCCGCATACAGGCCCATAGTGCTGTTCGACGAGGTGGGCAAGATGTTTGAGCGGATAATCGCTGCCCGCCTCGTCGGCCACTTAAGCAGGGAGGGGCCTGACCTAGCCGAGAGCCAGTTCGGCTTTCGGCACGGGCGCTCCACCATCCACGCGATATCGCGGGTGAGAGTCCTGGCGGAGGAAGCGGTGTCCCGGGGCGGGGTGATGTTGGCGGTGTCCTTGGACATCTCCAACGCCTTCAACACCCTGCCCTGGAGCTGCATTCGGGAGGCACTGCAGTATCATCGGGTGCCTTCCTACCTCCGCCGCATCGTTGGGGCTTATTTGGCGGAAAGGTGTGTCACCTACACGGGACGTGATGGCGGAAACCAGCGCCGCATGTCGTGCGGTGTTCCACAGGGTTCGGTGGTGGGACCGCTCCTGTGGAACATCGGGTACGACTGGGTGCTGAGGGGCGAGCTCCAGCCGGGCATGGACTTGACGTGTTATGCGGATGACACGCTGGTCACGGCCCGGGGGAGCTCGTACAGGGAGGCAGCGTTGCTGGCGACGGCTGCGGTATCACAGGTGGTGACCCGCATACGGCGCCTAGGCCTGGAGGTGGCCCTCAACAAGTCGGAGGCCATGGTCTTTCATGGCCCCCGGCGGGCGCCGCCGCTGGGAGCACACATCGTGGTCGGGGGGTCCCGAATTGCTGTCAAGTCAACCATGAAGTATCTTGGATTGGTGCTCGACAGCCGGTGGGATTTCGACCCCACTTCCAGCGGCTGGTGCCCAAGTTGATGGGCGCGGCTGGGGCGCTGTCAACGCTGCTTCCCAATCTGGGGGGCCCGAGCGCCGCCTGTAGGCGGCTCTACGTGGGGATCGTGCGATCGATGGCCCTGTATGGGGCCCCGATCTGGGCGGCTGACCTGACGGCCGGCAGCATCGCTGTCCTGCGAAGGCCACAGCGAGCGATGGCCGTCAGAGTCATTAGGGGGTATCGCACGATCTCCTACGAGGCGGCTTGTGTACTGGCCGGATCCCCGCCCTGGGACCAAGAGGCGAAGGTACTCGCGTCACTGTACCGGTGGCGCGAGGACTCGAGGGCGCGGGGCGAGTGGCTGACGCAGCGACATTTGGAGTTGCGTCGGTCACAGCTTCGCGCAGCCCTGGTGGTGGAATGGCGGGACAGGCTTTCACGCCCTACCGCCGGCCCCGCTACCATCGGGGCGGTCCGGCCAGTACTCGAGCGCTGGCTCGGGAGGAGGCACGGCTCCCTGTCGTTTCGGGTGACACAGGTGCTCTCGGGGCATGGTTGCTTCGGGAAGTACCTGTGTCGCATAAACAGGGAGCCGGACGCTCGGTGTCACCACTGCGTCGACTGTCGGGAGGACACGGCGTGGCACACGCTGGCAGAGTGTGCCGCTTGGGAGGAGCCGCGCCGTGCCCTCATCTCAGGAGTCGGCAGTGACCTGTCGCTGCCGGCCGTTGTCGACTCGATGGTCGGCAGCGAGGAGTCCTGGGACGCGGTGGTATCCTTCTGCGAAACAGTCATGTCGCAGAAGGAGGCTGCGGAAAGGGAGCGGGAGATTGCTTCCGCTAACCCGATCCGCAGCAGACGCACCGGGCGTCGGCGGAGGGCGGACAACGCCCTCTTCCAGCCCCCCTAAATGGGTCCAGGGGCGACAGATCCGGGGAAATCTGTCACCCTCTACTTGTTAGGACCCGAGATGGCGGCGCGTAGTGTTCCGCGCGCGCCTCTCTATGACGTAAGGGGGGAGTTTAACACCTTACTCCCCCCCTATCGCGAGGTGGCCCGCAGAGGCGGGCCGGCACTAGCCGGGGATCGCGGAAGTCACACTAGTTCCCGTGATCCCCGGTGCAAGTGAGAGACGGAACACCGGGGTGGTTTTAGTCAGTAAGAGTCTGACAGACCCCTCCGCCCTCCCCGGGGCGGAGGACATCCATGAGGATTTCCCCCCGTCATCAAAAAAAAAAAAAAAAGGCGAGTCAAGTGTCGGTTAGCACTATCTTACAACACTAGCTTCCAGTGCCCACGTCACTGACTCACACAACTGCTAATATGGTGTGAAGCACAATGGATAGTGACAATTTAGGTTTAATTAAATTAAACTGTTGTCATTTAAATCGGCTTGTGGGCTTTGCAGTCAGAGGAAGTCGATATAATCCTTATTCAATACAATATTTGGTAAGACTAAATTGAATATTGCGTAGTTGTAGGTAGGTATGTATCCTCTATTATCTGTCAACCTTGAGAATAATAAAGTCAACCCTAGGGTTGATATTCAGCCAGATGCAGGTATTTGATTCCAAGAATGACCCTCTACCTTCGGCTTCACCTATGATCCAAAGTCACGATTAGATCGTTATGAATAGGGTTTACTAGTTTTGTGCCCACTTTTCAAACTAAATTAAAAATATCATTGATTTAAACTGGTTCACGTAAGTAATAAATACTACTGTACTTATTGCGACTGGTGAACTTACGACCTTTCCGTCATCAGTCCGACTCCTAAACCATTGGCCTATTACCACAGTTAAGAATAAATACTAACTCAAAAGCTTTAAACTAACCTCATCCGCTTGCAACATTGTCGTCTAAAGCCCACGTCGCTGACTCAACGTACCCAAATAAGCTATCGATGCACATTGACAATGAGTACTATCGTTCATTAGTGTATAGAATTAATTAGGTACACAAACACCCACGCACTACTCGTTCATTCACTGGCGTGGACTAGCGAGTCGAGTGACTAACACAGTGCGGCCTTGACCCTTATTTTGAACGAAGCTTTTGTGGTCTATTTTTGGAATATCGGTTGTTTTTAATTTTGCAGTCCAAACAAAGGGATGGCACAACAGAAATAACAACAAGTCATTTTTCCAACTATGCTGGGGTCGTCTTCCAGTCTAACCGCATGCGGCTGAATACAAGTATTTAACTTGCAGCGATTGCGTATCTGACCTCCACAACCCAGTTACGAGGTAATACGATACCCCTTGTTAAGACTGGTTGTCAGGCTTTCGGGCTTCTGACGACCCGTAACCACTGTCATAGATCCATAAATGGGAGCCGGTACCAACAGCTTAACGTGCTTTCCGAAGGGGTATTTATTTCCGAAGGACTATCCGCGGCAAGCATAACAGAAACACAAATACACAAACAAAAAATGAACTAAAAGATTTGATGACTGGTCAGGTCACTTAGTCATCATATCTATTTGTGGATTGAAGTAGCGATTTGCGAAAGTATCTAATTGGGTTTTTCTGTTGACAATTTTGTGGGGATTTACATTATACCTAATTTTATGACATCGTCAACAAAAAACTGTCATTTTACGGAATTTCCCACCTAATGTTTACATCAATTTGAGCGTAAAGATCAACGCTGCTAATCCTATCGTCATCATAATAAGACTAATACCTATCAAAATGTCCTCTAGCCTCTAGCAAATTGTGATTCGCCAGAAGACCACCAAAACCTCCACAATTTTATCATTAACCCATACATTCCATTATATTTCCCACACGCGAATACAATTTATGGCATAAATCACATAAAAGCCACAGCCTAAAAAAACGCAGTCACACAATCTGTGCGACTGGTCTGCAATCAGTTGTAATTGTCTCAATCTGTGGTCAAAGCGCCCCAGGACACTATTAACATTGCAGCGAAGCAAATAAACGCGCGCACACACTTGCCTTACTGATCGCTGCGTTTAACATTACATGGTAAATGAACGTGCTAAGTTATGTCCAGCAATTTGCGCGCTGATGACGTGTATTCAAGTGAAAGCGAATGCCCTGTATTTTTTTATTGATGAGTCAGTTTGACTATTTAATTTAAAATGTAAAAGAATTGATCTTTTTAAGTAAAACTATCATTGTTTTACGACATTTTATAGAACACAATTCAAAGTCAACACCTAAACTTGGACTGCAGTATCATTCATCATCATAAAAAAGACGACTGCTGGACATAGGCCTCCTCCTAGCTCCTCCAATTCGACCAGTTCTGTGCTTCCCGCATCCAGCGGACTCCCGCGGCTTTCACAAGTTCATTGGTCCACTTTGTGGGAGGCCTTCCAACGCGACGTCTTTCGGTACGTGGTCGCCACTCCAGAACCTTTCAGCCCCATCGGCCATATGTTCTGCGAGCAATGTGCCCTGCCCACTGCCACTTAAGTTTGGCAATTCTTATGGCAGTATCGTTATTAAAGATTATTTCCAAGTTTGTCATGGCATAAACGACTATTGCAGTCTCGGTCCATTAACTAAAAGCACAACTATAACTATCCAAGAATGTCACAAAAAAGATAACAATCTAGATCATTAATATTTTCAAACGACCGCGACGATTTCGAGTCTATTGTGAACGTCACTTTACAACCTTGAACTATGACAGGTCCCGCTAAATAGCTATGGTCACGCTATTATCACTAATGTGGGCAAAGCATGACACACTCAGACCCATTGTTGTCCAAAAAATACCATCAGTACATCCTAGGAAGCATTTTTTGCTTTATAAACCGTAATTAGGCAAAGCAAGGACACGATTGCCGAAATCTGACGAAGATGCCCGAAGAGTTAATCGTTGCGTCATAAAATTATATTGATGTTAGTGATTTGAATAATATAGGATTTAACGGTATGGTATTAAAATTCGGTAAAAGCATGGTTTCTGTTAACCGGGTGATTAATCAAGAGGCGATTATTTTGTTTTTGGGGATCCTTAGGTTATGGAAAAACCCATGAAGGTATAGTTTCGTGATGTCCATCTGTCTGCCTTTTTGTGTCCCAGGTGTAGATAGAGCACATCTTACCATTGATTGTACAAAACAGAAATCTAGTTCGGTCAGTGACAAAAGTCGTGAGAACGTGAGAACACAATACATAAAATTATATTATAAACTAGCTTTTGCCAGCGGCTTCGCCCGCGTTCAGATCGGTGTATTATACACCTTTGAATCACTCTGTCTATAGATGAAAACGCATTAAGATCCGTCGCGTAGTTAGAAGATCTAAGCGTACAAACCCGATAAGCGACTTTGTTTTATTAAACCCCGACTCAAACAAAAGGGTGTTGTTAGTTCGACCGCTATATGTGTGTGTTTGTGTGTGTCTGTGGCACTGTAGCACTTAAACGGGTGAACCGATTTGGGTGCAGGTTTTTTAATTTAAAAGTAAGCTTTCTAGCGGTGGTTCTTAGACATGTTTTATTAAAATCGGTTGAGCCGTTTGAAGATTATTAGTTCTTTTCTGATTGATGAAGGGATTTGAGCATCTTCCGCGGGTCTGATCGAGTCGCAATTTGGTGTTCTATTACTTAAATGATATTAGACGAACAAAGCAACCCAGAACTGATGCTGGAGCATCACTTGGAATTTCCAGGGTACCCAACTTCGTCACACACAAACAGCAGAAGTATTGTGTTTGGGCTCATTGAAAAGGTCTCTATGAATAGGTTACAGATAAATGGTGGTCAGGGTCTGATGATGGAGACATGTGTCGATCATAGAGTGTTTACTATTACTATATTAAGTTTGAAAAGCAGGAAATAAAAAGTTAAATAAAATTTAAAAAAAACTCCCGACCCAATCAGAAACCTCTAAAAAGTAAACAAATAAAATGTATTCATCTTAAACTTAAGGCCTCGCCTCGCTTAGGGTTCGCTTTAACTGCTTATTAAACTTAAGTTTACGAATAGTAGACGAATAACATTTACTTTAGCCGTTCCCCGAAATGACAATGCTTTGATCAAACAAAATACTACCAACAACTTCTTATTAAGGGGAACCTAGTCGCGGGCTCGAACTCACTGATGGGCCTGGCTAAAAAGCACGCTGTCTCACCAGGCATCGTGTCCGACAGAGGTAGTATCAGTGATGAGCAGTTAGACGCTAGTCTACACGCACAACATTATTGTGTGAGATGCAGGATCATTTATAGTACAACAAGCGCGTAAAAAATTAAGAACAGTCCTTCGGAAGATTGGGTTTTATGAAAAAGCCACTGCATAAATCAATAACCAATAAAATTTATTGAACTTTTCGATATTTGAGCTTTGTCGGTACCGACTTGGTTTTTCAGATTTTACACTTCTTTTATTACTAAAACACGCCCAAAGTTAGGTTAAATTAGCAAGAAAAACGAATCTTTGTTGGCTCCTAACTTTTTAATGGCTTTTTATTTTAGTATTCTGTTTCCGTACAGACAATATTAATAATGAGCCAAAACCATACCATGTTTAATTTTTGATGTACATTGTCCAACAGTGGAGTAATACACTCCCGAAGTTTCTATGGGAAAATTGTGGACTAGGTTCACCTTAAACTTAAAAGGCGAATACATTTTATTTGTTTACTTTTAAGAGGTTTTTGATTGGGTCGAGGGTTTTAATTATTTTTAATTTAACTTTTTATTATGGAAGGATTACTTATATCACAGCATTTCATTTCTATAAACATACTAGCTATGAGTTGGGACTTATGTTTCCTTTTTTTATATGTTTAGGTAGCAAAAAACAAAACCAAGGCAAAACTCCGAAAGTCAGGCAACTAGTTATACCAAGGGGTATCGTGTACCCAGTGACTGCGTTGTTGTGGAGGTGATAGGCAGTTACTCCATGTAAAATACTGGTATTCAGCTGCATTTGGTTAGACTGGACTCCAACCCAAACCTAGTTGGGAAAAGTTTGGGCAGATTGAACAAATTTTTACAAGATCCCTTCAACTGCGGAACCCACAGTTATTTTAGCCACAAATGAACAGTATTGTAACGGATCCTCTTACTTTATTAGGTAGTCTGTTTAGTATTTATATATCCGCTTTTACTAATTATTAATGGTAGTTCTCAAACTAAGTGATACTTAAGACTGTTAAGGAAATTGTCACGTTATCTTATCTACTTAAGTTAATTATTTATTGACTGGCCTTATTCGCGGTTAACATTTTATGCAAATTAATTGGTAAGAGGTAAATAATTGTATTGTGTGTATTAAAAAAAAAAACACTAAAAAGTGAAAAATAACTTTAGTTTCGGAAGGCGGTGACTTTGGATATGTATTTTAATTTTTTGTCACCGCCTTCTGAAACTAAAGTTATTTTTCACTTTTTAGTGTTTTTTTTTGGAAGTTGGCTGTTTTTTTTTTAAAGTTTATATTTTTCACTTTTTAGTGGTTCACATGTGCTTACCCCTTCACCTCGTCCTGGCTGATGTCCGTACCGGCGTGATGTTATGTTATGAACTGGTGTAAACAATAGACAGAGATGAGATTTCAGCAGTTCCAGTCCATTTGCTATCATTTATTGAGGAGTTTCGTTGCCTATCTCCGAAGTTCTTCATTAGATCTTCACCAAATTGAAATGGGACCACTCCGAGAAAGTACTCTTCCAAAAACTATCCAAATCGCTTCAAGTGAGCCTATAAAATTTGAAGAGTTCTCTCTATTTCTCCAGGACCCCATCATCAGATCCTGACTTGATGATCATGGGACCACCTGGGAAGTATACCTATTCAAACAAAAAAAAAAAACCAAATCGGTCTAGCCATCTTCAAGTAATCGGGGAACATACATAAAAAAAAGGTTCAGACGAATTGAGAACCTCCTCCTTTTGGAAGTCGGTTAAAAATAAGTATTGCTTGTAACCCAAATTGGCTGTGACAGACGGACAGAGAGACATACGAGTGATTCCATAAGGGTTCCGATTTTCCCTGAAAATGTATGGAACACTAAAAATAACCATTTTCCAAAGACTTTACAGGTACAGGCCGTGTAGCACGATACACACTTAGCGAGTAAACCACTATGAATGGCGATAAGCCTTCAAGATCGTTCGATGCAGTGAAGAATAAAGACTGGATCTGAAATTAAGCTTCTTGTTGAGTTATTATTTCGTCTGTTGCGGCATCTAAAACTCCACATGCGAACTATGCTTCAAAGACCTGACGTCACCAAAAATCCTGCATCGCGCAATTAGAGTTTACCGTGCGACTCGTATATATACAACATCCCGACATCAACCGTTGGGCAGTAGCCCACCAGACACAACACCCGTCTGGTCGGAGGATCCTCTCTTTTCCATAGAGTATGACTGAACTTTACACTCTGTTCCTCATACCTCCATACGTTCATATGTGGTCCATACTAAGTTTTGTCAAAAGAGATCGAGTCCTACTTACTATAACTTCAACTGGAGGTTGAAGTTACACTTTTAAACAAACCCGTCAATTACAACACTAATTCAAATCTCAAAAACGATTACCAGACCAATTAATAATAAACACACTTAATAACAAATGTTGTAACTTACAAACTAAATCGTGGGATAAGTCCCGCGACAATCTCCCATGGAACATTGCAACAGGTTGAATTTGCTCATAAAATTTTAGCACTCCGCCCACGAGACGTCCGAGGGTATTAATAAATGATATCTAATTTATTGCTAGACTTCGGAGTTAATGTGTCTATCTGATGTAGACGGATGATGAAAGGAAATCGGTGCAAAGCGTGGACGCATCGATTGCAGAATATTTGCAGCTGCAGTGTGCACTTCCAGATTGTGTTGCAGCAGGAAGGTGTATGCTCCGTTTCAACAGTACCTTAATAAGGAGGCTTGAGGCAGTACATGCGCCCTCGCGGCCGTAGCCTTCGCAGGAGACGCCCTGGGCGTCGGGTATCCCAAGCTGATTCCCGGCCACCGCAGGCGCGGGCTTGCGGACGGCGAGTAATAGGTAGCTCGCTGTCCGGTAAGGACCAAGCCCGGGTAGCTGGCGCGTTGTGTTCCACGAGCGCCTCAAAGAGATGTCAGCAACACCTGATAGGGCCCGAAAGAGCCGATGCCTGCCAGGGGTGCGGGTTGTTCGAAATAGATACCGCGGCCCCTGGCACACAGGCAACTGAGGGAACACGGGTGGGTTTTATTCAGTAAAAGTCTGACATGCCCTCTTGCTCCAACCGGAGCGGGAGAAGTCATTTGATGAATTCCCACCCAAAAAAAAACCCTAAGCATGATGAAATTTCGAATTAGTGTGGGGTACTATACCTAAAAAGTGAAGGCAGGCAAGCAGGAAAAACGGTTTAATTTTGTCTATTATTTATTTATTCTTTTTCGTCGTGTCGATGGCGCAGTTTCGGGCTAAAAAGATCCAATAAACACAGTGTATTGAATTGTGTTGTCCAAAAACTTCACCACTTCCATGGCATCATCGGTGACATCGCAGAGTTCACTATGGTTGTAGTTTTTGAGGCAAAGGACAAAGGGCGAATCCTTATATTGATGATGACTACGAGTTAGCGTTATTGGATCTGCTAGGTAGGTAGGAATCAGGATCATGCATGCGTCATTCATTATTCAATTCTTTCATTTACCGGTTATTTAATGAGTCTATCAAGCATAAGTACACTTAAAATTAATTAATAAGCTCCCAAGATAGATTACACCATTAAATCTGGAACTTAATTATCACAACTATAGTGTTTAATTAAAACCAACTGTAAAACATTGTAAAATAAAATAATTCATTTAAAGTCCAATCTTTCTAGACTTCTTAAATGTAATAAATAACTTTTTTTTCTTCAAAATGACTACATAATTGACAGATTCCTTTTATTCTTTTCCGAACAAGTCTATTAAACATTATTAATTGCATAGATAACTATCATTACACGAAAGAGCATAGTCAATCAATTTGCATAACCTTTTGCTAAATATGTTGGGGTCTGCTTCCAGTCTAACCGGATGCCGCTGAATACCAGTATTGTACATGGAGCGACTGCCTATCTGACTGCCACAATCCAGTTACTGAGTAATACGATACCTCAATTACCAAACTTAAGTAGCAGTGGGCAGGGCACATTGCTAGCAGAACAGATGGCCGATGGGGCCAAAAAGTTCTGGAGTGGCGACCGCGTACCGCAAGACGTAAAGTTGGAAGGCCTGCCATAAGGTGGACTATTGACTTTGTGAAAGCCGCAGAAGTCCGCTGGATGCGGGAAGCACAGAACTGGTTGAAGTGGCGGCCTATGTCCAGCAGTGGACGTCTTTCGGCTGAAATGATGATGATGATGACGATACCTCTTGGTAAGACTGGTGTCAAATATCTGCCAATGACAGCCCAATGGCTTAACGTGCTTTCCGAGGCACGGAGTGGTCTCGATTTGTAATTGGTGATCATCCGTCCACGAAACTACCGCGGTAAGCGTAGCTTAATTAAACTTTGAATCGACCCGTGCGAGCAAAGAGCATAGTATTCTCATTTTAATAAGACTGGGACTTCGTGAGTTTACGTAGGTAATCGTGTAGTTCCGGCTGCGAATCGTTTTTCCCACGAATGACGTCAATGGTGACGGGTTAGGAGTTAGTGCCTATTCGTAAGATGACCGGCAGGAGATGTAAATGGTGAATGTAGTCATGTTTCCAGTGATTGCAGGAAAAGATGTGGTCATCTACATTTGTGTATGACACGTGAGATCATGTAGGTACATGTACTATTTTTACGTTTTTTTTTTTTTGTATATAATAGGTACTAACCTTACATGCCCTTTATTCTGTATGACATTTTTCTGTTCTTAAAAGCTGTCAAATAAAAATGTGTTCGTAGTTCATTTGGATTGTAGTATCAGGAATTTAAAAAGTGTATGACAAGTTATATTTAAAAACCTACTGTAAATAAATTAAAGCACGAATTCTAGATAGCAAAATTTATTTAAAAGCTTTTTAATTTTTAAGTTTGACTTTATAGGTAGACTTGTGGGATTTTAGTACCTACCCATGCATATTATTTATAAACGGATTCTTAAAGTCCGGTCAATTTAGACATAGGTACAAAAATTCCCCATCGATCCCGATACTAAAATCCAGATACGGGATCGATAGGGACTTTTCAGCATTCATTTACAATGATGTTCCGAACATTCATACCAATTTTTACCTCCATGCGAATTTTTGTAGCTTCAATACTATTTTTTGGGCTAAATTGACCGGAATATTATTATAACACCAATAAAGTTTTAGCAAAAAAATATTAGCATTCCTCAAAATAAACTTGCAATTAAGCTCAGTGATTCCCAATGACTCACTCCGGGTTAAAATCTCAAGCACACAGCCAAAATAAAATACCAACATTACTGTTTGTAAACAACATTTAGTTTACTTATTAATATAACATAATATCACTCTTATATTTCCCGAACGGTTAGACAGAGGTGTATCTCAGTACACCTGCATTTCGTCAGTTTTGTTTAAGTCGCAGATAGGGATGGCGTTTTGCCATCAAGCTGCCTACAAACCCAGCGTGCTGCAACAGAGAAATTTCAGATGGATAAATCCAATAATAACACTACCCGACCTGATAATCCAACCCAGGCCGGGCTTCATGCTCAGCCGTAGCACAAGCGACCACACAAAAAAAACAAATGTCATTTCTTCAAACTAGGCTGAGAGCCACCACTTTTAGAACGTCAAATTTAGATAAGACAGTCCCCAAAACACCCCCTCATCACCACTTCCTAGTACTTTCGCTGGGAAGAAGAACTGGCGCAACAAATTCCCCAGCATTAGACCAATATAAATATATTCGCAAGTTAAAATATGTTCTTTGAATAATACACCGACGATTATACACGATTTATATGTATAATACACCGACCTCCACGCGGGCGAAGCCGCTGGCAAAAGCTAGTGTGATATAAATGTGTGTGTCTTTGAAATGACTTTTTAATGTATTTTAGGGAAATTATTTTTAAATGACAAATGTAGGATGTATTTCAGTTGACATTAAACTGTTTTATTGCACTAACTTTTTAATTGATTTTCTGTTTCTTATTTTAGTAAGTTGACATTTAATTATTATATTATCGTTTAAGATGTGAGTAATGTTTCTAATTTTTAATTGACCACTGTGTTACGTGTATTATGAATTTGTGAGTGTTTTTTTTTTTTTGCTTTTATTATGTAGTATATTTCAAACACAATGTACATTGTTAATGAATAAATTGAATTGAATTAATATCCTGTGGTAGTAATAGGCTAAACGTGCTAGTATCGCAAACATTTATCTTTGTCACAGTTATCAGTTGCAGAAATAGTGACGTGCCAATCAGTGATCGATTTATTAATGTACGAAATGGTGGATGAATATTTTATCGTCTTGTAATTTGTTTTGAATAATTGTTTGTGTCAAAGTCATCAGTGTTACAGTGAAGTTGTGTATGTTGCTATTTAAAGGGTATCTGTGACGTTGTACTGTTTGCTGATGATACCTCTCTTATCTTTAAAGTAGACAGGAATAGACAAGATTTTGACAACGTAAACAGTGCACTCTCAAGTGTTACGCATTGGTTTACCACGAATAATCTAGTTCTCAATGCCAAGAAAACTAAATGTACAAAGTTCTAAAGCGAACTTTATACATACACGAATGTAAGAAATCTGGGCCCCAACATCGTCTTAGATAATGAGGTGCTTAAAGCTGTAGACTCAGCCATTTTTCTGGGCATAACAGTAGATGCCAAATTTCAGTGCGGATCACATATATCAAACCTAGCGGGAAGGCTCAGTTCGGCCGCCTACGCCGTCTGGAAAGTAAGACAATACACTGACGTTGATACAGCTGGGTTAGTCTACTTTAGTTATTTTCATAGCGTTATGTCCTACCGCATTCTGCTTTGGGGCACAGTCGCTGACATTCAAAATGTTTTTGTTTTTCAAAAACGAGTTGTTCGTGCAAATTACCAAATAGGTGCTAGAGTTTCTCTGAGAGATTTTTTTAATAATATTGGTATTCTCACGGTGGCATCGCAATTCATTTTCACTAACATCTTATATATTAGGCAAAATATACACTTATACACTAAAAACAGTGATATTTATAATATTAATACTAGAAATAAGGACAAACTACTACCCTTGCACCAGCGCCATAAAGTTCATAACTCATTTGTTGGGCTTGGTATAACCTTTTATAAAAAGCTTCCTTCTTCTTTGCTAGATTTACATTTTAATGCGTTTAAAGCGAAAGTAAAATAAGATCTTTGTTCTAAGGCATACTATTCTATCAACGACTACATAAACGATAAGAATTGTTGGTCGTTGTGATTAATTCAAGACAACGTTTGTGTTCTTTCACTAGAATTAGCTTAACAACTGACAGGTCATATGAGTTACTTCATATCATTGTTTATTTTATTTGACTGTATTTTTTTATTTTTTTTATACATCAAATTTTAATTTATTGTTGAATGTTTATTATATGCTATTACTGTATGGTATCAAGTTCTTCCAACTTAACAGATAGCTGTGTTGCTGGGGAGTTTGTTACACGACTTCTTCTTCCCAGCTAAAGCACTTTTTGACGTTCAAAAAGTGCTGAATCAAAATCAAAAGCCATTTATTCAAACTAGACTAAGAGCCTAGTTCAAATAAATTACTTTTGATTTTGATTTTGCTGTGATTTAAGATTTTACATGATTTTTGTGATCCCAAATTGGGATTTAAAACTGTCTCTTTTAAATACAGATTACTCAGTGATCTAGCTAGGAGAGCAGCGATTAGCCCACCAATCTGTTGTACCTACCCATGTAATTAATAATGCATACTTTGTAAGGCCCTACTGCAAACCCTATATTATGTACGGATTAGTATAGTTTTGCCTTATAATGTATTGGTAATTGTAATGTATGTTCAGTGTGATGGAATTTTCCCCAGTTTCTTGTGTAAAGGTCATTATAATTAAAAAATTAACCATTATTTCAAAAAGTTATTTTTTAATTGCATAAATACACATTAGTTTACATAAATCAAGCAAAAGAACACTCCTTGTAGTAGAATTATTTCAAAATTTTGAAATGCGCGCGTAATATCGAATAGCGGGTGAGCGCGGGGGCTGGTTTAGTTCGGTTCATGAGACGTCATTCGTTCATTTACAATTTACAAAAGATAAAATATATTCCTCGTCTTGTCTATTAATCCCTGTGCAAGGTAAAGCTAGGTACACACACGTCTTGTGTACTTTTTTAAGTCTCAAACGTCGGCAGTGACGCGGAGTGCGCAGCGCACTCCGACACATAAGGAAAATCACCGAGGACCGCTGCGCACTCCGGACACAGACGAAGGGATAAGTATATAAATTAAAATGTTAAAATACAATATTGGATGCGTTTTTTTGTCGTGAGCCCATCTTCGTTACAATACGTTTGTTAGAAACATTGTTTTAAGTTTTTCGGACTAGAGACTTCTTTGCTTTTTAGTGTTATATTTCTGTGTCAATAAACAATCTTACCTATATTGATAAGCATTAATTGCCTTAAACCAGTCCAAACCCAGCCGTAAGACTTCATTTTGCATACAAAATGCCACAACTAGTAATTAGAGCACATAATTATTCGTCCATTAAACTGCTCGATATCCCTATGCCGAAATCACCTTTCAAAACCTGTCCCATCCCTACCTTCATCTAATGTCGTGTCCTTCGCTCGGTAGATCGACTTAATATGACAAATTTGTAATGCAGCGCATAGATTGGGTGCGGCCGTGAGAATTTCGGCTTTCGGCCTTACTTTGGCCTCTAACGGTGATTGCAAACATTAATTTCTTAGCTTTTGACACGAACGTTGACTGAACGAACGATTATCACTTGTTATTATAGATTGTTCGCTGTTTGGCTTAAGTCATAGGAACAGGTTTGGTGGGAAATGGACTGTGTAGTGATGGACTTTGCAATAGGAATTTAATTTTGGTGATAAATAATTTGTGTGACAAATTGTTTGAAAATAATCAATAAACTAATTTATTGGTGACATTAAAATTGTACTTCTTCTGGCGATCGTACTCTTTATGATGGATATTCTATCATCATCATAATAATCGTCATCATAATTTAAACCGAAAGACGTCCACTGCCGGACGTATGCCTCCCCCAAAATCCGCCACTTCGACCGTTTCTGTGCTTCCCGCATCCAGAGGATTTTTGCGGCCTTGACAAGGTCATCGGTCCACATTGTGGGAGGCCTTCCAACTCTACAACAATAACATCATCGTCTTACTCAAAAAGTGAGAAATCATCAACAAGATATCACTTTGATATACTTACCTTAGGTACCAGGAATATTGCAGAGTCTATTCAAGCTTAAACTCATAGAAATCCAGTTATTCGCACTAGCTACGATGCCTTAACAACAATACAATAATCCATCACTATATAAAAAAACAACAACATTATACAAGCAATAAAATTAGTAAACACATAAAGTACACGCTGTATATTACCTCCTTGGGCCACTGAGTAAAAAAAAACAGCCTCCCACGGTCCTTACAAGTGCTTTATCTTAGTGCTAATTGCACAGGTTAACTTTTTGTCCAATTTGCGACGTTACATTCAACACATTGAGGAAATCAATTTGCCATAATGGGATCCAATTGTTCATTTGATTTATTAAGAAAAAAAAAACTTAAGAATTCGATTGTAGGAAGGAAATTCTTGAGGTCAGGTGCATCATGATTTGCTTGTAAAGTGTTACTGGATAATGTGTATAATCGCTGTGTTGCCAAATGTCAAATATTAAGAGATTAGTGATGGTCATCGGTGAGCGGGAATCGATCGTAGTTTGTTTTAATCGATTATGTAACGCGTGCTAGTTAGAGGACCACGCGAAGTCGTGTGAGGTAATTATTGTGTTATGATATCATTATAATTATGTCTGATACCGTGGATATCGATAGTTGTAGGACGTAATTTTTTATATGACGTTATTTGCAAATGAATTTCCGTGAGCATGGAAAATCATCCCTGCAGTACAAAACGTGGCCTAGTGGTATCGACCCAGAATAGTTGATAGTGACTTCAAACCCACTTTACTTTGCGTAAGTGATGAAATCCGTACCTACCGCTCTCAAACGGTTATGGAAAACATCGTGAAACTGCCATGTCTTAAAATTCAAAGACGTGTTATCTACCAACCCGCACTGGGCCCTACCGGTGAATCATGGCCCACTCCCTCGTACAGAGACGGCCTGTGTCCCAGCAGTGGGAACATTATAGGTCGATAATGTAATGCTTTACAAATTGCCTAGGTTTATTATTTCTTACGATTAATTACATCTAATTAATTAGGTATCATCGGATAGAAGGAAGCATGAAAAACAATTGACGACATCGAAACAAAAAACAATCGCCAAAAAGAACAACAATGCAAGTCAGATTTGAAAATGTAATTTAATCAAACAAGCTTACCTTCCAAAAAGTTCAAACATTCGGGTCCCGTTCAAATATTTCGTCAAAAGATATTCGTGGCTCTGTGTCAAAGCATACTTGATCCGCTTCGGTAGATAAATGTTAACGTTAGTTCGGACAAAAGGGGGAAAAAGGAACAAATCCATGGGAAAGTCCTGGCAAATATTTGAAAAGTTCGCGAGAACCAAACGCCACCTGCGGTCGGGATTATTGTCCACTTCACTGTATGTCCATGGAGTGGTTATAACCGCTTACTGATTTTTTTTTTATCTTGAAAATGTATGTGCTGAGATTTTTTTAATGAAAAATAAAAGAAAACGAACTTTATTCTTAGTGTGAAGGACTTACTAGCTTTTGCCAGCGTCTTCGCCCGCGCTCACTCTGGCGCTGGACGCTGGCGCTGGACACTGGCGCTGGACGCTGGCGCTGGACGCTGGCGCTGGACGCTGGCGCTGGACGCTGGCGCTGGACGCTGGCGCTGGACGCTGGCGCTGGACGCTGGCGCTGACGCTGGTTCGACCTTCAGGTCGAATATTATCCCACGGGAACGTACTACCGGGATGAAAAGTATTTTAAATATTAATCCAGGTTATAAACTATCTGCGTGCCAAATTTCATCCAAAACCGTTCAGTCGTTTTTGCGAGATTGAGTAACAAACATCCAAACATTTAAACATCAAAATCCGAAAGTCTATACATACAAACTTTAACATTTAAAACATGAGTAGGAAAATCATTTAGACCAAAAATGTTACAAGTTTATAAAGTTTGACATCTACAGAGCTATTCACAACCATTCGACAGGCTCTTATGTCAAAAATGACACATTTCGATAACTTGATTTGCTTTGCTCCCGACAGCAAACAGCTGTCAAAAGAATAGCGGTCTTCTATTTGATTGAAACTTAAAACATTTTCTGGTTTTGGATTTGTGAATAGTGTTTATAGGACTTATAAGGACTTACAACATTGATTCATATTTGATTTGGTACAGAAGCGATCAATATCGGATGGTTCGACTCCGACTTTTTATTTGTAACTGGTTTCCATACTTAGGTACATTAAGTAAATACTGCAAGCAGAAAAATAAGAAAAAAAAAATTGGATTTTTTTTTTTGCAATCAAGACAATTTCACATATGCACAGTCATTTTTTTATTAGAAACATAAAAATATCAGCTCTATAAACATCCCTAGTCCAAGAATTTCCACGCACCCTTATTTTATTTCGTGACTCAATACGTTCTCTATTTTGGGTCCTTCGCCTAAAGTGTTTGCTCTTTTCCCTTCGTGGCTCGTGGCTCGTTGCTCCTAAGGGTCGGTGGGAAGAATACCGAGTAGCCCTTTAGCCTCGAGTGTCGAATGCCCGTTTCTTTTGGCTATTTTATTACTTGTCGTGACCGAATCGTAATTGTGTTAGCCGTACGTGGACATGTTAAGGGTTGGTTATTTATTTATTCGGGTTATTGTTTTGGTAAGGGTTATTTTTCGTTTGTTGGTAAGGTGTTATTTTTCGTTTTGTTGATAAGAAGTTTAGGTTTTTAGTTAGGATTTGTCAGTTTGGCAGTTTCCATGCCTCGCGTTATTTTCTACTTTGTGCAGCATATGATAATAATATAAACTCACGAGATCGACATCTATTTCATATTCTCTGTAAGTTCTGTTGGTAGGGATTTTTAAGAATGTTAATATCCTTGTCTGGAAAAGCTAGGTATGGTCGGGGAGAAGAGATTGTTTTTTGACCGAGTCAAAATTTTTAATACTTTGTTTTATTCAAAAAAGATATTCTATCAACAAAACAACGCATCTCATCATATTTAAGACTGTAATACTAACAAAATGGAACTTGATTTCCGAAAATAAACGATTATTATTATTATTATAAGTCTGCCTAGTCTTTTTCCAATTATGTTGTAATTAATGAATGCCAGAATTTTACATGGAGCGACTGCCCATCTGGCCTCTACATCCCAGTCACTGGGTATCGTGTCACCTCTTGGTAAGAATGGTTATTAAGACATTCGGGCTTGTGACGACCCGTAACGCCTGTCAAAGTTCCACGAATGACAGCCGGGACAAACAGCTTTTGTTTTTGGTTGGGAAATCATCAAATAATTTCTCCCGCTCTGGGTGGAGCAGGAGGGCGTGTCAGACTTTTACTGACTAAAACCCACCCGTGTTCCTTCAGTTGCCTGTGTGCCAGGGGCCGCGGTATCTCTTTCGGACAACCCGCACCCCTGGCAGGCATCGGCCCTTGCGGATCCCACCAGGGCTTAAATTGCTTCTCGAGGCCTCCACCCATGGTCCCAACCACCGGGTGGATGTAATTACGTAGCCACAAGCCCCTCTATCAACATAACAACTAGGCCGATAATATTTCATTGCCATAGACTAGGTTAATAAAATACTGTGACCACTCCATAAAAGATTTCACCCAACAATAAGTGATTGTTTATTGTTAGATAACATGACATACTTTTGTAACACATTCATATTTTACAACGATGATGTATTGTAAGGTGTGAAAACACGTTTCTTAATAAAAAATTGACACATTAGAAATATTAAATATTAATATCGAAATGGTCATGATAAATGTTTCTATTATGTTGTAAATCTAGCATATTATTAAGTATTTGTATGGAAACTTGTTTTATAATAAAACTACATTGAATGCTTGACACTGTAATTTGTTTTGGTATTTCTCTTTTAAATTAATCTTCTATTTGATATCGAAAATCTGACAGACTGACCAAGGCGTATCATCCAGTAACTGGGTTGTGGTGGTCAGTTAGGCAGTCTTTTTATATAAACTACTGGTTAGACCAGAAGCCGACACGAAAATAGTTGGGATATGATGATTGGTATGAGAGATGAATGATGCTTGGCAGATGATGATTTTGTTTGATTGTAATTTTCGCTAGATGTTAAAACGACATCTTATTATTACGTATTACTAATTAAATTCGTTCCATAGCATCTCAAGCGTTCCTTCTTGTTAATGTCATTAAAATTAAGAATAAATTATATTGTTTTGTCACCAGAACGAGTATAGGAAGGACACTAAAATTTTGGGTTTGTCACCGAGTTTTTTTTTTTGTTTGTTAATTGTTTCTTAAATACCTATATAGTCAATAAAATAAACGTTTGCTGACTGACGATGACATTTCTTTGTTAGAGTAAATTATTTTTACATAGTTTTCTAATACTAATTTTGTATGGATATACCCTAGAGGTTTTTTTTTAATATTTCTTTAAAACTTATCAAACGAGATCTCCACTATGGAGTACAATTTCTCCGTCATAATATTCACATATTACCACGTATAGTTAGGTACAGTTAATTACGCCTAGAGTATCAGCACAAAGTGATCTCTCTTGGAGACCATTTTGACCCGCCTTAGGCGTCGTTTCCTTGCCTATGACTAAGCTTATGGCCAAAGATTATTGTTATGCAGACGGTATCTTTTGTGTAAACCAAAGACACAAGCTTTGGTTTTCCTTGACAATTTGTGGTAGTTATTGTGGGTTGAATTAAATTGCGTGGTGAAATATGAGGGAAAGAGAAAGAAAGAAAAGAAAAATTGATTTATTTGTCACAGAAACACGTGCATATAAAAGATGACATACTTAACATTAAAGAAAAAAAACATGATACACACACAGATATTTATACATAGGCATAGAGAAGATAAATAATCGGCAGCTGCACGCCGTGACGGTGACAAGAAGGCTTCCACTCAGCATGATGCTATGCTATGGGATGGGACCCACAGCACAGCGCTGATTTTCAGTGGTCACCCGAAAATAACGTACGAAAATCAAGCCAGGATTTCCACAGTTAGACAGAACAAGTATCGAAGCAAAATATTTATAATAGACAGTACATACCTACAATTTAATAGTACCCTACAACCAATTATATAAAAAATGCTATAAAGTCTTGAAATGCGTTGAAGATAAGAACTTCGCTTTACCCAATTGCCTCAGAATGAGGAACAACCTACCAACCAAACCAAAAAAGATGCACAAGAAAACATAAAATACACACATACTTAGTAGCAAAAAGCCTCGTTCTACTTCTACTGAAAATAGCGTAGGTTGCCATATAAAATCACTTAATTCCCTTTTACCTCATTTCACAAAACCGTTATCCTCATACACATTTCCGACATACGGCCCTTAGGCACAAAATGTGGTAAAACTATTAATCTATGCAACTCCTACGCAGCTCGCCAAGCTAAGGGCTTTAGCTTCGCAGCCGTGTCTAATTCCGAAGACAATGCCAGCATTTAGATATTGTTAAATATCATAACGTAGCGCAATTTGGCTAAATAATGTGCTACGGTTGAGTCTGCTCGGGTTGGTATAAGTAGTCGTTAGACGTACCTAATATATTAGTTAAGGCATTACCTTTATAAGTTAAGTATTGATAAATGAAACTTGTGTTTATTTCTTTAAGTTGGTTTGCAAAAAAAACAATCGACTTCCGGAAAAACACTACAAAGTGAAAAATAACTTTAATTCGGAAGTCGGTGACTTTAGACGTATTTAAATTTTTTGTCACCGCCTTTCGAAATTAAAGTTATTTTTCACTTTGTTGTGTTTTTCCGGAAGTCGGTTGTATTTTTTGGAAAAAGTTTTTATTTTTCACTTTTCAGTTATAGTAACTACCCTACTAATTCAAAATTTTATCATCCTTGAGGTCAAAACAATGCAGATTTATACGATAGCAGCAATCGCGGTTTTGTTACTGTTATTTTTTGAAGAGTTCCGTTGCCTGTCTCCGAAACGCATCATCAGATCTATATAAAATTGAAATGGGACCACACGGAAAGCACCAGCTTTCAAATAAAAAAAGAATCATCAAAATCGGTTCACCCAGTCGAAGGTTATGAGGTAACAAACAAAAAAAAAAATGATTTGAGAACCTCCTCCTTTTTTTGAAGTCGGTTAAAAACACTTTTATACGTCAATAACTTTTTAAAACAAGATAAGGTCGGCGTCACCTATCTGTATACTCTGAGTAGAAAGGTCGAAACAAACTGAGGGGTCATAGTTTATTGTTTAATGTTATTTGACATTACTACGTGGGAATATCACATAGGGTCTCTATTGGTGGGTGTTGTAAAAATCAACAACGATGGGATGAGTTTTTTAGGGTTAACAAGGAACCCTTATAGTTCCGACATAATCGTCTGTCCGTCCCTCCGTCTTTCCGTACCAGAGAGTTGTAATCTGGCATGGATACTTATTAGTCACGCCGACAAAGTGGTAAAAAAACATTTACTTACACGTAAAGAAGGTAGGTGTGTGTTTTTTTATTTCGTCTATGGGTGCCGTTGTTAGTTGTCGGTTTTATAATAACAGTTTTTCAATTAAGGGGATCCGTTTGTGAAAATGCATAATGAACGCTGCTGTCCATTCTCTGGTAAGTCCCTTAGTCGCCTTCTACGACACCCACGGGAAGAAATGGGATCGGGGATGAGACGTGTCCCCCCCATCCCGCCAGCTAAATGGTTGATGTGATATGTGAAAAAATTCACGGCAGTAGAATATTAAAATATGTCATTCTTAAATTTGTTCTTAAGATAAATCCATCCCAAATTGCCTTTATTGTGCGTGGTCCGATACGCACTTGGCTGGTTTTTCTATTTAAAACAAAGGTAATGCAGCCACTACCCATTTAAATAACGGTAATGTTTTTGACGACGATAGCTATAGGCCGCTTAAAAAATATTGCACAACTAATCCCTAAATTGTTATGACAGATCTCTCTGAAACATCTGAATGATTTCTTAGGAAAAGATAAAGATGTAAAAATAATGTCAGATAGAAAGAAAGAAAGAAAAAGCATTTATTAGACTCGCACAGCAATATCACAAACTTAACTACACAATATGCTTAACAAAAAATTAAAATTTAAAATAACAAAAAAGTAAAATAAAAACAAAGTCCTGTACGAGGCTAAAAGACCCCTATCTCAGCATGATGCCGTGACATTTAAAAAAGTGTCACCTGGCTGGTATTCTGATAGGGCCCATCGTGATGTCACGGACAGATAAAGAAATAAAATAATAAATAAAAATAAGATAAGATGTGTAAAATAGGTATTTAAAAAATAGGTTATTAAAAATACTATTTATCTACATTATTTTTTAGGTAAAAAAGAATGTACTTACATAAATAATATTTTTTTGGAATCCGCGTGTCTGCACCCCACGTAACATATATAGAGGATCTTGTAGATGTCATTTTTGGAATCAGTTAGTAGTAGCTTTATTAACATCTCATCACGCCTTATTTGCCGGAAGGGTAGGGCAGTGCCGTACCTAAAGTAAACCCTCATTTCGCAGTTATGGTTAAGTCCCATGTAATAGGGGGCGAGCCGATTGTCATCAACCCGGCACAACAACAACCCAATAACACTTTGCCCGACCTGGGAATCGCACCCAGGTCCTCAGGCTCAGCAGTACTTACCGCTTGCCACCACTAGACCAACGAGGCAGTCGCAGGTTGGCAGGGCTGCCCGTCCCGATTTCGCACGGGTGGGATACCTATGTTTTTCATTTGACCGTTTTTTTCAGGTGAATATATAGCCTATGACACTCACTAATAATATGGCTTTCTATTGGTAAGAGAATTTTCAAAATCGGTCCAGTAGATCCAGAGATTACCCCCTATAACCAAACAAACTTTACCTCTTTGTAATATAAATGTAGATGTATTATCCTTAATTGATACAACACAACTTCTAGTCCCATGACACACCACACAATCAATAATTCTGCTTATCTAATCTATTCTTAGAACACTTGCAGACCGGAAAATATTATCTAACAATAAAAAAATCTTAATTGCCATCTCTCGTGTCAGATGGACGTGCGAAATCGAATCGTGCGCAGAGCTCGTGCATGCACGCTGCACACGCGATCGTCACGCTGCCGATGTGACAAAATACCGTAGCCTACATGTGTTGACAGCGACATGTGTTTCCGGTTCGTGTTTCCTGGGATTGAACTTTAAAATGTGTTACAACGGTAATTGATTGAATTGATTTGATTCATTGGCAGTTTTTATTAGGAAGGTAGGTCTATGAAATGTCTGCGGGCGTGTTTCAGTAGAATTCGATTGGTGAATCGTGATGATCGATTTATTGCAATTTTAATAGCACAGCATAATCAGCCTATTATAATGTCCCCACTGCTGCGACATAGGCATCCTCTCTTCGAGAAGGAACGGGCCGTAATCCACCACCCGGGCCAAGTGCGGGTAGGTAGATGTCACATGTCTTCGAATGTTTGGTTCTAGGACATGCCGATTTCCTCACGATTTTTTTCTTCACCGTTTTGAGAGCAGTTCTACGCTTTTTCTTCAACTTCGAATGTAACGTCGTTTACTCTATCTTTCAGATACTTGAACTTTATTTTGACCTCACTATCAGCTTCAGCACTCTCGAAAACCATGAAAATGACACCGCTTTTTAACCGACTTCAAAAAGGGGGAAGTTCTCAATTTGTCGGAACCTTTTTTTTTACCGACTTCCAAAAGGAGGAGGTTTTCATTTTTTTATGTGTTTTCCCCGATTACTCGAAGATGGCTGGACCGATTTGGATTTTTTTTTTTAAAGGGTATACTTTCCAGGCGGTCCCATGATCATCAAGTTAGGATCTGATGATGGGATCCTGGAGAAATAGAGAGAACTCTTCAAATTTTATAGGCACACTTGAAGCGATTTGAATAGTTTTTGGAAGAGTACTTTCTCGGAGTTGTCCCATTTCAATTTGGTGAAGATCTGATTAAGAATTTCGGAGATAGGCAACGGAACTCCTCAATAAATGATAACAAATGGACTGGAATTGCTGAAATCTCATGTCTGTCTATTGTTTACACCAGTTCATAACATAACATCACGCCGTACGCTGAGAAGGAGTAGGCATGTGAACCACTAAAAAGAGAAAAAAAAACTAAAAAAAAAACAACCGACCTTCAAAAAAAAACAACTAAAAAGTGAAAAATAACTTTAGTTTCGGAAAGAGGTGACAAAAAGGAAGTCGGGTGTTTTTTTTGTTTTTAAAGTTTTTATTCGTTATGTGACGATTTCTTCAATTTAACTCCTACCGCAAGCTGCGTTAAAATATTGCGTTCAAATAAATATGTGGAAATATAACATCATTTTAGCCAACACCACGACATTACAAAAAAAACTTCTACAAAACAAACCACGACTACTACCTACAAACTAAAGGACCAACGGTATCCCTACGTGACAAAGTCTCAGTGCTATATCACGTCTGTACAAAATGTCTTCCCTTCAAAATGGTAATAAGACCAATTTGCCACTGCTTGCTGCGCTATAAATAATTAAACGTCGTGACGCAACGCTTAGTTTGCTATTATAAAAACGACCTAATTCTATAGCTGGCTTAGAAAGGTCGCTCGGAAATAAATACGATCTTGTTAAAGCTTCTAAAAGATTTAGAATCAAATGGCGCAAAAACTGTCATTGAGATTTTGGCTTACGGATACCAATGCAGCTTTAGTTTCATCATCCTTTTCCCAACTGTTTTGGGGTCGGCTTCCAGTCTAACCGGATGCAGCTGAATACCAGCATTTTACATGGAGCAATTGCCTGTCTGACCTCCACAACCCAATAATTGGGTAATACGATACCCCTTGGTAAGACGACCCGTAACGACTGTCAACTACATCAACAACATCTACATGCAACTTTAGTTTATGAGTATGACTTACAATAAAATGTGGATCATGGTTATCGTTGAGCTCCTTAAGATCCTTTTTGAGCTGCCATGATTACTGACAAATGCGCGCACTGACTGGACAGGTCTCTTCCACCTTTCTTTCCATCTTTTATCAAAATACCTTCTCAGAAATTAACCTACATGGTCTACATGTGGCCAGACCGAAATTGTCTGGTCTTTAAAAGGGACTGTGACCTCAGAGTTTGTTTTGGTCTTTCTTCTCAGAGTAGCCAGATAGGAAACGCCGAACTCATCTAGTTTTAAAAACATAATTTACTGATCTGTATAAGTGTTTTTTTGAACCAACCTTATAACATTTATTATTTTCTAATAGCATTATTAATAATATTCAGTTTAGAGTCTTTGTGTAAAACACGGTAACTTAATTCCTGATCGGTTCCAGTTCCACACCAGATACGTATATTCTATTTTATTTTTCTTTATATTTTCCACAAATGGCAAGCTTTATTAAGCTAATATCTACTACTCAATTTATGATTACACACAACAAAAATTGAGCTACGTATTTATTACTATTTAGGTTAGTTACTTCTTCTATATTGTCTTGTTAATCCTAAACTTAGATGTTATTGAATATATTTTTATTTTTATTAGTGAGCTCTTCATCATCATTGTCATGAAGCACGCAATCGTAAGTTAGGCTTCACAAATGTGACTGCCAGGGAGGAATGCTGATACCTGCGATATATATGACAGGTCCTAGTTTGGGTGTCAGGCATAGACATAAGGTGTCAGGAGTTTCACGTAACGAGCTAGTACCTACTAAGCCTATTAATATAATGATATGATAGGTTAGTAATGTAATGAATTTGTTTACATCTTTTCTCTCTTAAATGTATTAGGCTAATGAATATTTTTTTTTAAACTATTTGGCGTCAAGAGGAGAAATTACCCGTAGACAGTAGAAGTAGAAAAAACAATCGACAAAATCAGAATACTCTACAGGGTCAATTTAAATTAGCTGGAAATACTTTAACCAAGTGTTATGCATCGATATCGAAACCGACTGAAACAAAAAGAAAAAAACAACAAAAAGTCCATCATTCGATTTTTGCACAACTTCAAATACTTCAAATTACACTGTGTTTTGGAAATTCGTAAAATATAACTAAAATCCACAAAAAAATACAAAAGCAGCTGTTCCAAAGCGGTTCGTATTTATTATTTTACTACAACATTTGTAACGTGTGTGCGAAGCTGATCGCCTACCCTTTCAGGACTAACGGCACCATACTGTACTGAATGGAAAGCCACTACGTCAGAAGGAATGGCCGCTTTTAATCTGTACTTAAGAATCTAAGTACACCATTATTGTAATACAAAACAATAATTCCCTTCAGAGCGCATGACATTAAGAAATTATTAGGTTGCGCCGCATCCGCGTAAGGGTCTGAGCTCGCGGCTTTTAGGCCGGTTGCAGAGGAGCTTTTAACACGTCAAGCACTATTGTGTGATACAGTGATCGGATAATCGGGCGCTTATATAACTAAACTTCTTCCCACATAAGAATAATGTAGACATTCCTTTCTGAATAAATAAGTAATTCCCGGTTCCCGGGATTGAACAATTTTGTAAAAACAACTATAACCAACTTAATGAAATTATAGCAGTTGTTATTTTGATTTATTTAGTATCTTTATTTTATTCAAAACAAATGGAATATTAATAAAAAATTATAATATGCACAATGTGGTCACGTAGTAGGAATTGATTTATCTATCTAACAGATTAAGTGATCGAATCGACTAATTTATTGTATTTTATATGAACGATTCCGGGATCCAGGATTCTGAAAGGCATGTTCGTATTATTCTTTCGTGGGAATAAAAGTGAAGTTTAGGTTTCTTAGCGCCCGATTATCCGATCACTGGCTGATAAAACATTCAAACAATATTTATGGGCAGGTCACCATCTTTATATACCAAGACCCCTCCGTGCCTCAGAAAGCACGTTTAGTCATTGGTCCCGGCTGTCAAACGTGGATCATTGACAGTCGTCAGTCACCCGAAAGTCTGACAACCACTGCTAGCAACTGGGTTGTAGGTATTAGAAAGGCAGTGGTTCCGTTGAACTGGAAGTGAACCCCAACATCGTTATGTGAAGGTTAGGCAGATGATGAATTCGATTAAGTAATAAAAATACCTGGCGACTTTGTATTTCTTCATCACTCCTTACTATGTTTCTAAACTGCAGGGCAAGTGTGATAAACCGCGCCATCCTCGTAACAAACGCCACCTATGCAGCCAGCCTAATTCCGCAGTTCCTAGCAAGACAGGAGACGTATAAGCCCATCTGTACGTGGGCGCAGGCCGCAGGCAAACTGTTCTAGCATTTCACTTGCCTTCAACTGCATACGAGGCCTTTTTAGTGGATCGCCGAAGGTAATTAATACGTTGGAAACAGGATATGAATTATATGGTGGAGTTTCTCTAATAAAGATTTTAGCTATAGGTGTTCAAATTGAGAGATTGACTTAATTATTATCAACACTGTAAATAATAGATTTATTGGATTACCTCGATGTTCTAGTAGTGGTCGCAGGCGCGATTCCCATTCGATTCGTAGGTCGGGCAAAGTGTCATTGGGTTTTTCTATCAGGAATTTGTCAATAGTATCTCGGAATCTGGCCGGTTGATGGCAACAGGCTCGCCCCATATGTGTGTGTGTGTGTGTGTGTGTGTGTAAAAATAATTTAGTTTAGTTTTAGTAATTTGGTTGTGAAACGTTGTATCTAGTTTATTAGAAGTTGGTGATATCTAGAGTTTAGCCACCTAGTAAAACACCTAGGTACCTACCTGTATCTAGAAAGTTAAACACCTTCTGAAGTAATGTTTTCAGTAGTTGATCTTTATTAAAAAGGAGAAAAGGTTAATTTATTTATAGAACAAATTTTAACTATTCTGCCCAAATTTATACTTTGTTGTTTAAGGGGAAGCACCAGGATAGCGAACTTCAAACTTTATTACGGTGAAAAATGGAATTTTGCTGGCTACCCTGGCACTTTCTTCTAAAATTACACCTTGTGGCGATAGCCCGATTTGCAAGGGCTGCCTTCTCCTATCCTGAATGCGAGGCCGAGGCATCTCAACGTGAAGAAATCCTAAGAACAATGAGGTCGCTCCGGGAAACCTGTGAAGCTCCCAAGAAGCTTCTGTGTTTCTAGGCGGAGCTACGCTGACTTTGTTAGCCAGAACCCCCACGCACAACGGACCAAAAGACAGTCTAAGTGTGGAAAAGGGAGTCCCCAACATCATCATACCCATTGTGGCGAAACTTGGTATTAAGTCTTCGCCCAGCAATGGACTGCGACAGGCTGAGATGAATGCTACAGTCTATTTTAACAGTAATTTACACCCACAGGGAACCTCGACCTAGTTTCTTAAAGGGTTTAGGTATCCATAAGCCTGCAGGCCACCACGATCCAAAGCTGTACTTACCTATTTACCGAACTATCAAACATTCTTCAACTAGATGAGCTCAAGAATCTGAATACCATCCACAGCCATTGTGTGAAGGCCTTGAAAGGACTCCTGTAGAATACAATATGATCCCTGAGAAAGATCGCGTCGATTACAAATACATTAATAGCTGTGGGCGTGGCCATATTGTTATTTAAAAGCTGGTGAGCCATTAAGTACTTGTATCGGTTGTAATCGTCACGACGCGTTTGTTCTAGCGCCATTGTTAGGTTACGTTACGTGGTGGGTTTGTTGCGAAATGATATTTTGAAGTGAAAAGTTCATTAGCCGCGTTGAGCGATTTTTAGTGGGGGCAAAGCTTCTGGGTTCGCGTCACTGACATGCTATGTGACGTGTTTTTTTTTTCAAAGTTATAAGTTATCACTTCTGTCGGCAGTCACCATGAATGACGATTTGTTTTTACTCAGCCTGCTCACCTACCACCTCAAACCAGCCATCAACTCAGCCAGGTACACGCCCAGGTCATCTCGCTCCACCTCTTACTGAGCCGGCCTCGGCCGCGCCGTCCATCTTCAGGCACCCATTGTGTGGCGACTTTCGCCCAGCGGTCATCGTACATGCGGCTGATGTGACCCGCCCAATCCCATTTGAGCCTGGCAGCCTTCTTGCCTATGTTCGTCTCGCGAAATATTTAGGAAATGTTTATTTTGATGGCTTATACAATGAAACGGAAATGGAAAATATCATAAATATGTGGAGAAGTGAAAATACTAGTAAATTGACCTTTATCGGAACAACAACAACAAGTTATCATAAAAGCTTTAAAAAAATATCTTGTCCCGTAAAATCGTTCCATCGTTTCGGAGATCATCCGAAACAAACAGACATACAGTAACACACACAGACCTTTTAAAAAGTGTGTTATTGTTATAAGCATTGTATATACTTTTATATGCATTTAGTAAAAAGTTGTTATTTTGACATTACAAACATACACTTCAATTATATTTTTTGGATATATATATATATATATATGTGTAAAACAGAAATTAAAGGCATCTACCACGTTATGATCACAGAAAAGAGATTGCATGAAGCTATCGAATCTTTCAATAAACGATATATCTGTCTTTCCTATTCTTTTCAAGCTTTCACAATAAAGCTGAGTCTATTTGACAGCTAAGCAAAAATGCAAAATCACAATTACATTTTAGTTACGTCACGGTACAATGTAACCTAAATGTGTTTATTATCTTACAGTTTAACAGCAATAGTTTCTATGTATAAAGTAGCTTTTAATATTTTATTCATAGCCACTATTAACTAATTGTTCGAGGCCGATCATTGGTTGATGGATTATTCTTGTCTCTTCTCTGACTTGTATGGCAGTTTCGAAATTTGCTTCAACAACAGTATCTAATAATGCCTATGTAACAGATTTTTTACATTAAGATATTTATCTTGGATGATGACCATGGTCAATGTTCAGTCATCATCTGCCTAGCCGTTTCCCAACAATGTTAGGGTCGGCCTCCAGTCTAACCGGATGCAGCTGAATACCAGTATTTAAATCGACTGCCTATCTGACCTCCACAACTTAGTTACTGGGTAATAAGATACCCCTAGGTAAGAAAGGTTGTCAGATTTTTCGCGCTTCTGACGGGTCGTAAAGAGTGTCAAAGATCCACGAATGTCAGCCGAGACCAACGGATTATCGTGCTTTCCGAGGCACGGAGGGATCAGGGGAAGGGGGGACAGGCTTAGTCTATGAGTATGAATGCGTATTTCTTTGGACAAATTAGTGGCCCAATCACCCGGTAGCCACGCCAGAACCTTTAGTCTCCTTAGACAATTTTTATCAGACACCAACCGACCATTATCTCTTTATGCACTCAAGTGCACTTAAGGACCCCCGGTTGGTGCAAGACTATTGCAGAACATGAAACAAATATATTGGGCTATGAGTTTGGATGGCTATAGTGGATTGGGGTACCTTGACCTGTGTTACCAATTTTGAAACATGGATAAAATGGCAAGAGGTGACTTGCATACTCAATAATGGGTCTCCAGAAACTGGGTACAATTATTATTAAAAACTTTTCTCAAACAGAGCAGATATCTAAGATAAATACGGTAATGCTTCTCAAGATTTTCTTTTTGTTATTAAGAGGAAATTATAAAAATGACTGTCATATGTCAGTATGCTCACTCTTTGGAGCGGAAATTGTCAATCATGATATAATCAATCTGATTTGATATGATTAGGGATCGTTTAAAACGCCTATAGGTAAGGAACTTTTAGTTTTTACCTTCCAAACAGTTTAAACTCGCCAATATCCCGGTCAATTACACCTAGAAAGTAAGTAAGTCCAATGACATTAGCACGAACCATTAAATAAACCCTATTTTCCCACCATTTATAAAGAAATTCGATGCACAAGTAAGTGTCTTGCCAAGTAGTTGGCGTATAAACGAAAGGGTCGGACTGTCTATCAAGCAGTTGTAATTACCTTTCTGGGGCGTACGGCGAATTCTCGATGTCATGCCATATGTCCTTCAAGCCGGGACGGACTTGGGAAGACTTATTTTAGATTTAGTAATTAAAAGAGAATGCGTGTTTGTCTCACAGGAGAAAGAATGCGTGCCTAAAATGTTTCCTGTTGGTAATATAACGAGACTTATGATTAAAGACACGCACATAATGGTGGCGATCTCTCGCGTCGTCCAGGCCATGGTACGGAGCGAGAGTGCATGGGTAGCTGTTACCTCCTTCTGCGAAGCAGTAATACTCACCAAGAGGGAGGCGGCACACGTGAATGCAATATATGTGCGCCCTCACGACCCTAGTCGCCGCAGGCGTCGGGCGTCGGGAATCCCAGGCTGATTCCCGGCCACCGTAGACGCGGGCTTACGGACGGCGAGTAATGGTAGCTCGCTGTTCGGTAAAGACTAAGCCAGGGTCAACGGCGCCAACAGCACCAACTGGTGGGTTCCTCAAGGGCCGATGCCTGCCAGGGATGCGGGTTGCTCGAAAGAGATACCTTGACCCAGGGCACACAGGCAACTGAAGGAACACGGGGCATTTTAGTTAGCAAGAGTCTGACATGCTCTCCTGCTCCACCCAGAGCGGGAGAAGTTATTGGACGATTTCCCATCCGCACAAAAATAAAAAAAAGGTACGAAGGTACATATCGGCAGCAAAATCTTTTTATATGCGTATGACAATCCGTAAGGTCATTGTTTTAGATGGAAGAAAACCCGCGAATGTTGCAATGACTAGTCTGGTAAACGCAAGAGCCAATCTTTACTCACAAAAAGGCTTTACCGGTGAATTATATTATCAGGACACTCAGAGTTTGGATTTGTACCAGGTTGATGGCAATAGGCTTGCCCTCTATTACCTGGGACTTAAACATAGCTGGCGAAACGTGAGTCTACTATAGGTACACCTCTGCCTAATCCTTTGGCGAAAAAAGTTTTTCGCCAAATTCATTCATATGAATAATAATTTAAAAAAAATATAATTCACTAAGACGCCTCATGTAGTTTTAAACACCCTGTTATGGAGATGGAATGAATGATGAAATGTAATGGTATTATGGTAGGTAGGTAAGAATTTTCTACCGTTTGATACGTAAACATTCAACAGGGAGGGTGTTTAGTAATTCTAAAGCATTATTTATTTTTCTTAGTACCTATTATCTTTTTGGTCTTAAATTAATGGTAACAATTTTTTAATCGTGCCTGTAGGTATTTTATGTCGGATACATTGAGTAGACCACCCTTGTAAGATGACTAAAATGGCACGGTGTATAGTCAACGATCATTTAAAAGTAAAGCACTCGTCATGTCTCTTCCACATAACCTAGCCTAACCATAACTAGATTGTAATAAAAAATCCTAAAAGCAATTTGGCAAACTAAATGAAAACAAAAATAATCATGACTCCAATTCTCTTCCACCTAATTTCAATCAAAACAATTCAGATCCAAAAGCAGACATAAATATTTTGACAATCGTACTACCCACACAACAACAACCAGAATTTTAATTCCCACGAAACTAATTCAACATAAGACCGCAATTTTCCGCGAAACACGGGAATAGATCTTATAAATTGTTCCATATAACACCTGGGGAAAACAGGGAAGTGATTTGAAGGAAAACAGTTGCTTTCGTCACGTAGGAAAGAAAGATGGCGTCATTTATTTAGTAATACGTCATCGTAATCCGGCCCTGGCTTGTCGCCCCATCACTTAGTGAAGGACATGCTCGCGTTTCTTTGTAGAGGGAAGGTTGGGGCCTAGGTACTAGCGATTTGTGAAGAAAGTGTGGAATTACTTAATAATTGATTGATTCAATTGAAGAGTTGTTTGAGGAATGATTAATCTAATAAGGATAGCCTATTAGGCCGATTCGTTGTCGTAGACGCTGTGGTCGACTGTGTAGCAAATGCAAGACGGATTAGAATCTACAGTTTACACTATATAAAAACTTTTTTCAAAAAAAAAAAAAAACAACCGACTTTCAAAAAAACACTAAAAAGTGAAAAATAACTTTAATTTCGGAAGGCGGTGACTTTGGATATGTATTTAAATTTTTTGAAAAACATTTAGTCGTACTAAGTAATGCAAATAGAAAATAATTAACGGTATGTCGATTTTTATAAGTAAATACCAAAATAAATGAAAAAAAATTACATACAAACTTGAACATACCAACGATCTAGTGCATGGCTAAAAAAAATATTTACTTTTTTTTTATTTAATGAAATAATCACGAAAAACCGCCATAAATGCGCCGTTGCCAGCCCGCATGGGGAGAATGCTCTTAAAATCTATTATTTTTTATATATGGCTTATGCCAGTAACCATTTTTCCAAAACACTTTGAGTGTAAATAGCATAATATCAAGCCTGTTTTTCCGAAGGGTTAAGCAGAGGTGTACTTATAGTACAGTAGTACACCCATATTTCGCAAGTTATGATTAACTCCCATGTAACCAGGGGGCTACTCTCTAACTCCGTCAACAAAAATACGGGCCCTTCCGAAAATAGTTCAAAACTTCGAAGTGACTCCTATAGCTGATTAATTAACTTTTTTGGACGAGTAAAACTATAGGGAGTAGGGACAACTGTCAAATCGTGTAGTAATTCATTCTTAGTTTGGACCCCAAACTAATCATAGGTCCCTAAGAAATATCGAGTAAGCTGCTGTAAGAGGCAGTCGTTTCTAGTGTTAAATATTTCCCTTGTCATCCTGTTTTATAATAATAGTTTGAAGTTATTATATTGTTAAAAGTACAAAGTGGTTTCAGTTAATAGTGGGTAATCTAAATACTTATCTAGCTAATATCAAACGCCCATAACTCAGATCGAGATCACGGATTTCGTGCTTAGAGAGTAGGACACCAGGAGCGACCCTATTGCCATCACCCGAACACAAATTCACGACACTACTGAAAAAAATTATTGAAGAAAGCGAAAAACCCGCATCCTCCCCGCTACCTCATCCACCCCACCCAACTAAGTACTTGATACCTGAGTACCAACACGGACGACATCAAACGCACCAGCTTTTCCTCGTGTTTTCCTGGATGTATCGCCGTTTGTGCCAAATTGTGCGGAAGTACCGCCCGACAGGTTAATTTGCTGGAGATCCTTCAGGGATTTGGGTTGAGTGTCCAACATTTAGTCCTTTTTGTAATACACGAGGTTTTTAAGAACATAAGAGAGTAGTTGATAAGAGTTTAAACAAACAGCGTGGTAATAGCGTAATTCACTAAAAGTAGGGACGTCTTTTATTCTGACTGTTCAACAACATTCATTGCGTTATTTACGTTGTTGAGCGGATAAATGGTGCGGACATATGAAGCAATGGATTGGCAATAACCTGCAAAATTCAGATTTTGATTAATAACGTGTTGCACAATAACGGTGCAGGGATAGTAATTAAACTGTAACAGTACCTAGTAATTAAATTGGTCTGCAAAAAAAAAAATCGAGCGTCAAAAGCTTGCTATGTATGTAAATTTTCATGTTTTCATTTCATTTTTTCATTTTGTGGATTCCACATACATGAAAATCTCAAAATGCCATAACTCAGCAAAAAAAAAAAAAAGATATTCGAGTAAACTTAACGTCATTTTAAAGAAAGAAACTAGTACTTTCAGATAAAATTAATATTAGACGATCTACCGGGCTACGTTACCTCAAAAATTTGCAAATACGGTGTTTTTTGCTCTTCCAGCTTAGGATATCTCAAAATGTTGACGTGATAGAGCAATTCTGTGGTTAGATTCGGATTCAGCGCATCAAAATACTTAGGAAATGTATAGTCTGATATCTGGGTAATATAATTTGCCGACCAGTGTTATACCACTAGCTTTTTTATATCTATACAAGTAAAAGTCCCAAAGAATGCAACACAGTAATAGTAATAGATAATAGAATAATAGATAAATAATAACAGTCCCTAAGTAGGAGAGAACTGAAAATAAAACGTTTATTTAATCTATCGGTTCTCAACCTTATTTTAATAATATACAAGGTAAAATTTTAATCACCGTTAACCTGATAAGGAGTCATTGTACTCATCATTTTAAACAACTTTTACTATGGGCCCAAACCTAATATCGCGAAAATAAAATCAGCTGTTCCTTACATTTTGACGAGTTATGCGAACATAAATGTAAGGAATAGCTGATTTTATTTGTGCGATTCCAGGTTTGGGCCCATAGTAAAAGTTGTTCATAATGATGAGTACAATGACCCCTATCAGGTTAACGGTGATTAAAATTACACCTTGTATAATAATAATAAACCATTTATTTTCAGAGACCCATGGATAAATACCTTAACCTAAATATACATATTATAATAACAATTTTGCCCACCCCGCTCACTTGGGAAATATTCTTTTAGAGCCCCCAATTTTTTTATTTAGTATCTGTCGCGAATTTGAAACAGCTATTACCGAATATTTATTTTACGTGTTATATTATTTAGTCGTAAGATAGGATATGACCCCTATCCTAATTCTGAGTTTACTGAGTTTTTTTCTGAGTTTTAGCCCACGTTGAGAACCTATTATTTAACCGGTAGCGAAAGGTAGTTTTCAGAACGGATGGCAAGTAGAAATAGCACATCTAAAGAATTTTTTAGACAGATTTTTAGATTACCTCCCGCCTCGATCGCCAGCCTTATCAAAGCTAGAAGAAAACATCTATGTAATAAATATCACAATAATAATTTTGTGTTGTTTATATAACCTACATATTGAAATAGAAAGATTTGAAAATATTATAGTTTCTTTTAACGTTCGCTCATATAATAAAACCTTACTATGTTTATATAAAAGTGACACAAAGGTTGTTAAATTAGTAGACATCACTATATATTTAAAATAAACTAATATTATCACATCTCTATCGTATTGAATCATCAGATAATTTAATCATTTAATTTAAAATACGGTATGCTTTCCCTTAGAGTTCTTACCATAACTAAGGTTTCATTGAAGTCATTCTCAAAAGTCAAAAAGAAGAACACCACCTAAGGCTACCCTGGTAGCTCGCGAAATTCAACTACTACTGTGTAGGCCCAGATGGAAGTTAAGCAAGTGGACTGTATTTTATAAAGGTTTATTAGGTGGTTCACAATTATAGCAGAATCAAAGGAATGTCCGAGCGCGGTCGTGTCGAACGTTGCAATGCCGCGAAGCTGTCGCGTTCTGGTCCTCGCGCCGTGCTGCGCGGCCTGTTGATGACGCGCGACGTCGTAATGTGTTCGTTGGATTTGTATGAAAGTTTGTGAACAACCACTACTGACTATTTGACGAAAAAGTCATTCAGTGGGATTATACTACGAATTTAGAGGGTTGTATTTATGATTTTAATGATTATATTTGTAACTGTAGCCACGAATCACGGATCACGGATCTGCGTCAACGAATCATATTTTGTTCAACATACCTACAGCTTGACGTTAATCTGCAAATTGCAAAGAACCTATGTAAATATTTTTTTTGAAAAAGTAAACTAAGAAATCATAATAATTTATACACGCTTATTTTTGTAGTATAATTTTTTTATTACACACGAACGTCCATAAGCACACTGAATGCTATAGCAGATAGGTGGGACAACCCTATCCATTCAGTGGATATTATGCCTACATACCACAGTGGCGTAATAATAAATTTTTATTAATTTTAATTTCTGAATTGTTATTTTATTTTTGTTTTAATTACGGACGCTTTAATGTGCACGTCTTTTTACATCGTTCTCACATTGATAATTTCAACATAATGATGTAACCAACTTTTTGTAACAATACCATGATTTTAAAAGAGTGTCCATGGAGTTTCTTGCCCGTTCTTCTCCATAGATACCTACGCTTTGGAATGGGCAAATAGCTTCATCTTTCTAACTCACTGACCTTGACAATTCAAAAGTGCCTGTAATTGGTTTATTTGAAATAAATGCTTTGAGTTTGAGTTTGAAAATAAAGTTTGTGTTGATTCTCTGATAGTTGTATTAGCACTAGTTTCTAATTCATTTGTATAAGTATTAACTAAATGGACGTAATAATGGGTCTGAAATAAAAGGTTTTGATTTGATTTGATAAGACATATTTTTTATTGTGAGCTCTTATGCTAAGCCATAAAACTGTCAATAATAGCACACGCTTGCCTCTTACAAACTCCATAGATAATGAACCAAACTGCGTATTTCACTCACATGACATCAAAACATTCGTCCCTTCCCACAAGTTCTTAACGAACTTAAGACACAATTACAGACAGCTACATATACTTAGATAGGTATACCTTCAGTCCAGGGTGGGCAGGGGAGACAACGATGTGACAGGAATGCATTCCGGGCATGCTTCGGGCGGCCGGGATTTCTCGGGACAGTTCGCTTTATTGGCTTGCTTGAAGACGATCTGAGGTTGAAGTTTGAGTGGTTTAGTGGTGTTGTGATTTATTATTGTAAGTAAACTACTGTTGAAATAAATAAAAAAACCGATTGAGAGCCAGAATAGTAGGTACGAAACAAACGAGAATCGTACCTACACAATGAGCCATTATATTTGGGGCCAATTTTTCTGCCGTCAGATTATTTTTATCTGAAGAATAAATATGGTGGTTTGTAAAATGTTTAAAAGCTTTAAAACCGCAGTTTTTTATTCCTTATATTGAAAAATCTGCCCTCTGGCTCAAAACTTATATTCGTATTTAACATAACATACTTAGGTTATTTATTGTCTCAGTTAATATTTGTTTTGTTACAGTTTTTAGTAAGTCACAAATGTGGGAATCAATGTATGAAAAAAGAAATTTTCAAATCCATATAAAGTTTTTTTTTTAAAACGCCAAAAATCACTCTAAATCAAAGAAACAATTTACAACACATATTTTAACTAAACAAGTTCATTACAAGTTTCAAACACACAAAAACAATATTCACACCGAACCACGACAAAAATAACAAAAGACAAACGAAAACAATATTCAATCAACACAAAACAAGTGAACTAACATTTGACCTATAACCAACAAGTTTGCAATCAATACCCAACTGTTATCTAAAGAGACTGAATTCCAGTTGTCCAGGGGACCCCATAGGCACCGGTCCCACTCCGAAAAGGAAGCGACGAGCTATCGACTATTGTCTCGTTCAAGAAACGTACAATAGATTTAGGTAGTCTCGTGCCTGTAAAAGTGATACATCGCTGACTGTTCACACTGTCGGCGAGAACTATCTCTCTAGTAGTTTGTCGTAGCGATAAGAGCTAGCAAAGAAAATACTCGTTTAGCGAGGCTCTCTTAGCGGGCAGAAAATTCACTGAGAGATTCTCGCTTGGTACATACACCAGCAAGTGACTTGTCAGTTATTTTAGTCGACACACTCGCTCATAGTCTAGCGACTATGAGCTTCAGCTTAAAGGCTTCCAGCGGGCCACCAACTACCACGGGCATCTGTAAATCTCTTAATCGACTCAGAAATCAGGTGGACCGCTGCCGTCACAACCTGTTTAAGTGGGGGTACTTCGATGAGCCACATCGCAAACTATACCTGACCTCTTGTACTTGTAACACCAGCACTATGACACATTCGCGTACCAACCAACCATTCACGCAACCACACATTCGCGTTGTCAACTCGTTTCTAATTGCTAGCACTCGCTTCTCGCTAACCGTCGGCGGTGGGACAAGTGCCTTAAGGAAGCCAGAGACAACAGGGGAGGCCGGGGAGGGAATTAGTGGCGCTTCATTGGATCGCAATTAAAAGAGGGAAGACTCCGGATGTGATATGGAGTCTCGGAGTATGGGTGAAAGAACTTGGACTAATTCTTGATGACGCCAATCGATTTGGGAAAGTTCTCGTGGCGTGTTTTGGTGTTGTGTCATATTGTTTATACTTACTGACAATGAGATGGAAAAGTTTATTTCTTGCTATTTTACTGAGAAAGATAGACTTATTTAAGTTATAAGGTATGTAAAGATTATAATAATTAGTTGTCTGGTTCGAGATGGCACAAGAAAAGAGTACCTGGAAAGATGGAAAATTATAGGCTAGTTAAGAATAGGTAAATCTTAGTTTGCTGCAGTAGGTAAGTGCGTCATTTATTTACCAAAAGACTGAGGCCTAGGAAACATCAGTGTAGTTTCAATAAACGATGGTTATGGCTATTACAAATGAAAAAGCCCTTCATTAATACTATGAAAATCTTGAAGGACAGTGTACCTTCTTTAGGCAGATCACACACTGCTACGCAGCACGCTCCGGGGTGCGTGAAACGAGCCAAATTATTCTCAGTGCTTTTCTAGCGTTTTTATTAAATTTGTATGAAAATAAACACGCTCTCAGCGCGTTATCTGCACCCCGTCGCGTGGTGCGTCTTAGTGTGTGAATCGCCTAAGTGGAATTGACACGATTTTACAAAATATTTATTATACTTGCGTAATAGTTCTGATGTTAACATACAGAAGCAGTAGAAAGGTTTATCAAAGCGGTCATTAAACTACTCAACTCCTCAGAGTTAACTGTCGGGAAAAAGCAATAAGACCACTGTAATTTTTTTAATGAACAAACATACCTATTATACTAGCGCATGTATGCTCCGATGACTCACATTTAAAACAGAAATCAATAGCTCGTACAGTTTCACACACAAAATCACCAAACATAGCAATTTCTATCTCACATTAGTAGCTCCAATTACATGTCGTAGTTTTAGAAAAAATAACAGCAATAAAACTGAAGCCACCAACGTAAGGTCCTAATAACGTATTCAAACAACATAATCCAGAGCCGAGTAATGATAGCAATCTGTTGGCTATAAATCCTTAATAGCCTATCGCTTGTCCACCGCACTTGTGGGTGATGCAGCGCTAGTTGAGGCTATGAGGTGGGACGATGGCGAAACGAATTATTTGCGAGACTGTTTTGTAAGTTCGATATTTTTAATTGTTAATTTTTGTCGTAATCTAAGAATTTTACTCATCAGTTGAAGACAAAAGTAATTAATATTGTGATGTTTAGCTACCTCACATTTTAAATATTTTAAAACAGCAATATAAAGTATAGGAAATTTGCTTACGGCTATAAGCAAACGGTCGGAACAGTGCTCTTTTCCAAATCTAAGCCTTTGATAAAATTAATGTCATCAATCTTTGTTGCAAGTCATCAATCCTTGTATAATTCTACTTTAAATAATGGTTATCAAAGTCCACTATTGACGTCAGGTGTTCTGTATCGAACGATGTTCAATAAAATTTAATTATACAAAATTATACGTATATTATTGCGATTAACTCTACCCAATATTTAGATGGTTGCCTATCTTATTTGGAGTAAGTGACCCACACAAATCTGTGGCCAACTTGCCACTCCACATTTTGGAGGCCTAAATTTACTAAGGCACCACAAGATAGCCTGGTTAAGCATCCAACAACCTCTTAGATTGACCTGCGGGATGCCTTAATACGTAGAAAGATCTTACGATTTTCCTTCTTAGCTTTATCGCAAAACTATCGTTTCTCTGATTCGCCCCTCGCGTAGGCCGTAGCCCGCAGGCTTCGCCGTCGATACGCGATTGAACTTTCACCACCCGTCCGCGCCTCCAGATACCTGCAGATTTATACCTCAAATACTTGTAAGGTAAGGAGTTTGGACTGATAAGAATGTCTCTTTGTATGAGGGGTTTTGGAGTGAGTTATTTTTGGCTTGAGTGAGTTTATATATTTATTCATTCTGGCACTCCAATGACTAGTTCACATAAATATTAACAGAAACTTTAGTCATAATTTATATGGTACTACAGTGAACTTATCACTTAAAGTTGTGCATAGTACTTACATAGTTTGACTAATTAAGTCAAGTTTATTAAAATTACGAAAATAACAATATAAATTAATATGTTAATAATTATAAAATCAAATAAGTTAGTAATCAATATAAAATTTACAATGATAAAATCAAGTAAATTAGTAAAAAATATAAAATTAATAGTTACAAAATCAAGTAAATCATTAATAATACAATGAAATTGAAATGAAATGAAATTATTCAAAATTAATTAGTGAAAACAGTTAAACTTTTAACAAAAAAAAATCACACAAGAATCGACTATCAGCAATTAGCAATCTGCAAGTTGTCGTATAAGATGATTGCGAAATTGAGTTGGAACGTTTTCATCGAAATTTTTTATGAAACTTAAACAGAGTTTTCTCAAAAAACTTGTTTTTAATCTAATAAGTAACATACCACAACTAGATAATTATCAAGTTCGAATTATTTTTTAATTATTGTAGACTAGCGAAACCGCTCGCCCGCGTGGAGGTCGAAAACTACCCCAGGGGAACGTAGTACCGGGATAATAAGTATCCTATGTGTTATTCTAGGTTACAGGCTACCTGTGTGCCAAATTTCATTCAAATCAGTTCTGCCGTTTTTGCGTGAAAGAGTAACAAACATCCATACATACATCCATACATCCATACTCACAAACTTTCACATTTATAATATTAGTAGGATATATCAAGTCCATTTTTTTATAATTTTCAGATTTGCTTTTGGCAAATCTTCGATATTCATCTGTGAAATTTGTTTGGACTTTTATTTGGTTTGTGAATGTAAAAAGGTTTTTTGGGATAATAATAATATTTTAAGAAGTAGAGACTGTAGGTAGGTACTTTGCAGTGTAACTACACTAGCTAGCTCGATCTCAGTAGACAATGAGAAAACCCACAAAAATTCTACACAAAATCTACAGGCCAACCCACCACACATCCATTACCACCAGCAAAGCAACTTAACCCCCACATTAAACTCAATAATAATGTCGTATTCCCAACATAATCGTGCATTACATCACATGCTCGACCCGGCACCGAACTGCACCCACCCAGTGACAAGCCGCGCCGCCGGCAGCTGGGCACAATGGCAATTGTTCTCTCATTGATCATTAGATAGTGGTTGCACTCCTCCTGTTAAATCGTACGTTATTATTTATGCTGCTTCAAGCCTAACGACCTGCGCTTGCGCATTCAATGGAGGGGGTATCGCTTGTTGTGTATATAATTTTGTTGTGTATGGTTTTATGTGGCTGTTGCTATGTGTTGAGAGGTTGTATATTTCTGTGGGGGAGTTCAACGTTCCTGATAAAAAGTGATGATGTAAAAACTTACACAGAATTGTTTTTTTTTTTCTATTAAATTTATTGTCATAACTTGATAAAATAATGTCTGGAAAACTTATGAAGTCCAAATCCAAGAATCATCAACTGCCTAACGTTATACCAACTATGTTGGTGCCTGGTTTCAGTCTTACTGGATGAGACTGAATAGAATTCAAGGATATTGTAGCGATCTAGACGTCTACTGCTGGACACAGGCCTCCTCCAAAAAAATGTGGGGAGTTGCCATAATCGCCACGCTTGGCAGGCGGTTTGGCGATCGCAGTATGGTGGTAAAATGCATAGAGAACGCTGCTGCCCATTCTCTGGTAAGTCTCTTAGTCGCCTTCTACAACACCCACGGGAAGAAATGGGATCGTGCTTCTTTACGTGCGGCACCACACGGAACTTGTAGCGATCTACGTTGCAATATTCTTAAATAATAATAACGTCACGTAAAATAATAGAGTATTTTTTTAAAGTTTGGGCGTTTTCTTCCATCAAAAATCTGAGGTAACAAATGTACAGTTTCATGACAGACAAAAACCTCTGAAAAATGCATGAAGTATACCACTGTTAACGTCGATAGATCCATCAAAATTTTGCTGTCATCCATTCTAATCTATCTACGAGGAGACGAGTTGAACAGGATGTGAACACAGACGATACTTACCTACGTTGTATTTATACTGACCACACATAATCACATATAATTTGTTGTCAATCGAACGAGCGACGATCTTTGACATTGAATCAAAAATCCATCGGTAAAAAGACTAAGAAAAAAAAAGACTAACAAAAATAATTTGACAAAAAATAAGTCACGACGAAAAATCATTCGTTGTTCTGTGATTACGCCTGATTACTAGTCTCCGATAATGGTATCGAGCAGCCATTTTATCTAGGACTATATCGTCCCTCTGCATGACCGCATAGTTAGGTTATAAAGGGAGGTAGTGTAGTTTGATTGGGGGTCTTCAAAAACTGGTTTCTGAAAAGGTTACCGGGCAAAACATATGTCTGACAAGCTTTGACGGTGGTACAAAAGACTACCTTGTAACTCAGAGGCGTCACGAGAAATCACGTTCAATGATGATTATGTGTAATTAGAGGCGCAAATTAAATAAATTAAAAAATAGATTTTTTGGTAGCGTGTTGTGTAAAGGAATGTCAATGTCGCAACTGATGTCAGTTCTTTGGATAAGATGATTGATCCGTGTTTGTTTGAGTATATTAATTTATTGGTTGTTAATTGCAATTTGTATTTTTGTTTACTTTAATAAATTATATAATAGCAAAGCTAAGTTTAGAATACTAACGCTTCTACATCAAAACATTGAAACCATCCGAATTGATAAAACACCTTTTAATCCTCCACAGATTTTCGATCAGCGCGTCACCATTAAAGTTTCCTTAATAACCACATAGAACTTCAACGGAGGTGTACAATTAAAAACATCGAATCAAAACGCCGCTAATTACCAAAAAAACAATAAAGTTCGGAAGACATTAGACGATTGGCTTCGATATAGAGAAATTGACATAATGTCGATCAAAGGCGGCATTCGTTTTCAATAAGGCAGATTGACTAATAATGAACGTGGCTGGTAATCGGGACCGATCTGTCGTGAGAACTTCAAACCGTTAACTAAGACTTTTACAACTATTGAATGGGGCTTTGAAGTCGGCGAGAATGCGGGAGAAGACGAAAACTAAAATAAATTAAAATCTTTCTTTGAACTAGGTGATAAAGAAAAAGAAAAAAATACAAGAAATAATACAGAAAGAACAAATTGCCTAAAGGACAGTGCTAAAGAATCACATATATTACAAAAAGCTTAGAACATTTGAAAATCTATTTCTACAGAAGTCTATTATTTTTATCAATCTAAACTTTACTAAAGCTTCCTTCTATATTTAGCCTAAGTGCAGTAGATATTTTTAAACCTAAAAGAATAAGATACAAATCGGAGGTCAAGTGTTAATACAAGCGATGGAGTCACACTTTGATCTTGTTATCCGATATTTTTTATCGCAATTTTTTCGTCTCGGTACTTATTGGCCAAGAATTTCATGACAAATCTGTACATGACATCACCTAAAGCAATAACAGTGTTGATACAATTATTTTGTATGTATATGTATCAATTGAGGTTCATTTTTTTAATGGACCTCTAATTTCTACAATGATACCGGTAGTTTCAACAGTTTACGATGATTCCATACATTCCATTGCCGTTATTTATGACGAACTCTGCTGTACTTACTAAATGAACTTCATCTTTGCTGTCGTCATTTAGGGGATTCTATGTGCATATGTTTTAAGATATTTCTATACATCCTTCTATCACTTTCGCTCATTAAACTTTTTCCATTATTTATTAAACCAAGTCCACAGGAACACGCTCCCGCTTTACTATCATCTCGTTCACCGGCCCAACATCTAACAGCGACTTTTACAACAGATACACTCAAAAGAAATCCACCTATTTTGAATTCGTCACGCAATTTGTCAATCAATTTGCCGTCACCGCTCCATAGATCGTCCAAACTCCATTATATGTCAATTTATATACATAAAAAATAACTCTTTGCGTTCGCCGCTCGCATATTAATTCCTATAAAATTAATTGCGATGACAAATCCATTAATTTAAATTGCCCACAACTGGTTCCGTCATCAGATAAGTTAGTTCGTTTACAATTTTTATAATGCTGCTTTTAACTTTTGATCTTTAAGTGTTGCGATGATGTGCATAGATGCAGTTTTTGTCATTGTGTCTTTGTTGTTAGATTGATTTTATCTTTATGTGGGAGTTTTAGCATTGGTAGCATTAATACTGTTTATTTAGTTTTTGGTTTCATACAGAAACAGCCTTGTAATTTCTTCTTGTCAATCTCCTGAATAGTTTCAAATAGTACCTCTCACAGAGAGGAGGCCTGTGTCCCAAAAGATAAAACTTTACCAGCCTGTAAAGTGTTATGAATACCTACATGCAAAAAGATTTTTTTTTGCTATAACCATACCTATCAGCGATAAAAAAGATTTATCAAATTATAAACTCCGTGAACCACTCTGAACAAATTATAATTTTATGACATGTTCAATTTTGTTTTCCTAGAAGGTAATTTTAGAATAGACATTTCGATTTGATTACTGAAACCTATGTCCATTAGCAATATATATCACTATGCCAATTTAAAGTTAATAGCTTTATTAATTTCGAGGTAATTGACTGTTACAAATAGATGAAAAATGTATCACCGTTTGACTTTTATTTTTCTGAATACTATTAAAAGCAATTGTAAAAGTAGAAAGAGCTACTCTTCCGTCTCTTTCAGTATCCAATTGTATTTCTATTTTTGATCCAATAGATAAAATCAAATAGTTTTTCTTTAGTATAGCTGTAAAAAGCTCGCTATTTTCTCTACGATTTCGTAAATATCAATAACAATGACATTTTATTCAAAATGCTTTATTTTTACGAGCACAACGTGACAAGATCTTCATCTATTACGACTATTGTGATAGACATCAAGTGTTTTACTGTTATTTTAGCCATCGACCTCAATAGAAATCCCGTCACCTTCACAAAAATAATTATTTTCTAATAAAATATTTATATATCCATCGATATATCTCCTAACGACTCGATATGTCCCTATAACGATGATCCGAATCGAAACGCTTGCAATTAAGTAGCATTGAGTCGATACCTATCGATTTTAACTATCGATAAAATTGTGCGTGGATAAAGGTTTTATTGGTAGGCATCATTACTATATATACCATTACTGTTTTAGAGTTAAAAACGTTGTTACGAGCGAGAGAGAACGAACGAGTTGTTAGTTTGAATATTATTTCTAGAAAGTGCCAACTATACTATTTTTCAACTTTTTTTCGTTCGCTGTATGCAGTTTTTCTTAATAGATCAGTAATGAAGAGTTATGGGTGAATAAAATATCATCGATCGTTAAGTTAGATAGAAGGAAAAATACTAAGATGTCTTTTTGTGGCTATTATTTTTTGTGATTCTCCCGAAATATCGACAACGGTCGTGACATTCTAAACGTTTATTTTGGGAAATTGCAGCGTTTGTGTCAGTTTATTTATATTTTTTTCATTAGAACTGTGTGTGGGTATTCCCATTGCTATGACTATTGGTCTTTGACCAGTGTGTGTTGCCAGTGATGATCTATGGCACAGAAACGTGGTCGCTCACAATGGGCCTTTTCAGAAGGCTAAAAATCACCCAAAGGGCAATGAAGAGGGCTATGCTTGAAGTTTCCCTACGTGATCGAATCAAGAATGGAGAGATCCACGAGAACCAAGGCAACCGACATAGCCCGAAGGATTGCCAAACTTAAAGTGGCAGGCAAAAGTGGCAGACACGCAGAATAGATGGCCGATGGGGCATAAAGGTTCTGGAGTGGCGACTGTGTACCGGAAGACGTAGAGTGGGAACGCCTCCCACAAGGTGGACCGATGACCTTGTGAAGGCCGCAGGAATCCACTGGATGTGGGAAGCACAGACCGGTCGCAGTTGAGGAGCCTGGGGAACGCTTATGTCCAGCACTGGACGTCTTTCGGCTGAAATGATGATGATGATGGCTATTCCATTTGCATTGGTCAGACGAACCGACTTAACGTCTTGGAAATCTCTCTACTGCAACAAAATAATTCGAATCGATTTAAGCAATTAGTGTTTCTTACTTCTTCTAATAATTTAATCAGTGATTCTCGTTTACTATACTTTCAATAAGTTTCACCGACCCATTTTAGTCAGAGAGATCATAGTTAGTTTATTTAGACAATACTTCACCTATGTTTTTTTCTTTTTCTTTCTTCTTCGCTGGTCCAGTGGTCGCAATCGTAACTGCAGAGCATGAAGTCTTGGGTTCGATTCTCGGGTCGGGCAAAGTGTTATTGTATTTCCCACAGGAATTTCTCAGAGGCAGCCCGGAGTCTGGTTTTTGGGCCCGGTTGGTGGCAATAGGCTCATCCCCTGTTACATGGGACTTAAACATAAATGGCGACCCAGGCTGATTCCCGGCCACCGTAGGTGCGGGCTTGCGGACGGCGAGTAATGGGTAGCTCGCTGTCCGGTAAGGACCAAGCCCGGGTCGACGGCGCGTTGTGTTCCACGCGCGCCTCAAAGAGATATCAGCACCAACTGGTGGGGCCTGCAAGGGCCGATGCCTGCCAGGGGTGCGGGTTGTTCGAAAGAGATACCGTGGGGGTGCCAGGGGTGGCACACAGGCAACTGAGGGAAGACGGGTGGGTTTTAGTCAGCAAAAGTCTGACACGCCCTCCTGCTCCATCCAGAGCGGAAGGAGTGATTTGATGATTTCCCACCAAAAAAAAGACATAAATGGCAAAATGTGGGCAACTATAGGTTCACGTCTGTCTAACTCTTTGGGGATTATATGTTATGAGTAGTTCAGATTTAGGAAACCTACGTCAATATGGCTCTCTAATTTATAGTTGCGATGGGTGAAATTACCATTGACACGTCGTGTAGAAGATGAGTAAAACTATTTTAGGCCATCGTGCCATCAAAACATGTTTTTCTAATAAATTTTAATAAATAGAAATCGTGTTGTGTAATCTACATACATGTCATGCGTCAATTAATATTGGTGTTTATAAAACCAATTAGTAGAAAGTTTCGTCTACTTGACAAACAAGTCAATAATAATAATTGAAGTTATCCATTTAACTCATAATTCGTGATGGACGTAAACACGTAAAAATTATTCGTATTTGTCTATAAACGATTAAATATAATGGTTAATTGGTAGGAGTATATACAACGACATCTTTCACTTTTATTTTCAATGTTTTTCTTGGGTTGGTTTGGACCGAATTCCTCATGGGATTAAATCTACCTTTTTTACCACAGCATAGCTTTTGTCAGCGGCGTGGAGGTCGAAAATTATCCCACGGGAACGCACTATCGGGATCAAAAGTATCTTATGGGTTATTCCAGGTTACAAGCTACGTGTGTGCTAAATTTCATCTAAATAAGTTCAGTCTTCGAGAGGGACTTTTACTGACTAATCCCCACCCGTGTTCCCTCAGTTGCTTGTGTGCCAGGGGCCGCGGTATCTCTTTCAAACAACCCGCACCCCTGGCAGGCATCAGCCCTTGCGGCCCCACCAGTTGTTGCTGACATCTCTGACGGCGCGCGTGGAATACAACGCGCCGTCGACCCAGCCATTTTTTTTTTAACGTGGAGAAATGCCTACTGCGCTACCATGGGGAGACAGCGCAGTTATGTGGGACTGTAACCCCTAAAACTCCACGGTGTCCTCCAGTGCCGCTTGAGGCGAGAACACGGAAAAGCGCAAGCCATCCGCGATCCCGCTGCGGCTGTCCGTCACCGGACCCTCCTCGGAGGGGAATAACCCCTATCACCGGCGCACCAGGACACATGGCACGCCGTAACCACCCGAGGAACCAATAGCATATGGGCCCCAGATGACCCCGTGTCTGGCACCCTTGGTCTCCCTGCGATGGGTCAGCACACTGGCCCCGCCGTCTACCACTTTTCGGCCGCAGGGGATAGGGAGAGCGGCCAACGTTATACCGACACTCCTGCTCCCCTGCGGCCCCACCTCGTCCGTCAACAAATGGTGGTGGCCCCGTCCAGACCGCGGAAGGGAAGAGCGCTACTCAGAAGTACTGGCACTCCTCCTCCGCCGCAGCCTGTAACCCTCAGCCGCGATGCCTCCCATTCGAAATCGCGGCCCGCCTCAGCTGGGATGCACCTCACCGCAACCTACTTTTTGGCCGCTACGTCGTCGACTTGGAGGCAAAAGCCCTGACAAGTGGCCCCACTTTGGGGTTTCTCTTCGCTTCACCGTAGGGATGACCACGGCTACTGAGCCCCCCCGCAACGACAATGTGGGAATCCACTGGGGGGGAACCTACTACTGGTAAGTCCGACGTAATCACTGAGCCATCACTGCTGCTCACCTGTTTACTTTTTTTTTCCTTTATAATTATAATTATCAAAACTCATAACCTTTTTGACATTTTTTTTTTTCTGGGTGGGAAATCATCAAATAACTTCTCCCGCTCTGGGTGGAGCGGGAGGGCGTGTCAGACTTTTACTGACTAAAACCCACCCGTGTTCCCTCACTTGCCTGTGTGCCAGGAGCCACGGTATCTCTTTCGAACAACCCGCACCCCTGGCAGGCATCGGCCCTTGTGGACCCCATCAGTTGGTGCTGACATCTCTTTGAGGCGCGCGTGGAACACAACGCGCCGTCGACCCGGGCTTGGTCCTTACCGGACAGCGAGCTACCCATTACTCGCCGTCCGCAAGCCCGTGCCTACGGTGGCCGGGAATCAGCCTGGGATTCCCGACGCCCAGGGCGTCTCCTGCGAAGGCCACGGCTGTGAGGGCGCACGCCTCCCTCTTTGCGAGCATAACTGCTTCGCTGAAGGAGGCGACTGCTAGCCATGCACTCTCGCTCCGTACCATGGCCTGGACCAGGGTCGGACGCGAGAGATCGCCGCCGCCGATCACCTCCACAAGGACACGGTGGTGTTCCGCCCAAGCTGGGCAGACCTCCACCGTATGCTCCACCGTGTCCTCAGGGCGATCTTCGCAATGGAAACACCCAGGCGTTTCCTCCCGCCCTATCCGAAACAGGAACCTTCCGAAACAACCGTGTCCGGTGAGGACCTGTGTCAGGCGGAAGGTGAGGACGCCATGCCGCCTCTCAAACCACTCCTCAAAGAGGGGACTTACCGCCGCAATCATGGCGTGCCTAACCTTTTTGACATTCAACCTAACTAGGAATGCTGAAGTAGATTTTGTCTTTACCACTAGAAAATTGTGGAATGTTAAATATATTATTTCAATGCACTTTTGTGATTTATAAATGATCAGTTACTATAATGGTTATTAAAGTTATCCTTGGCTGCAAGTGGTTTTATTGTATTTCGATTGTAGGTAAAATGCTTGGAATTTTAGTCCCTTTCATTGAAAATTGTAGCGAGCAACCACAGAAATGTTTTCGTACCAATAGTTGCCAATAGAAACACTGCGTCGTTGGTGTAGTGGTTCGATTCCCAGATCGAGCAAAGTGTTATTGGGTTTTTCTATCTAGAACTTCTCAGTAGCAGCTCTTAGGCTGGATTTGTGTCCGTTTGATGGCAATAGGCTATATGAGGGTGTACTGTAGGTGCCTAAACCTCTGCCAAATACTCCTCGGCAATATTCGTAAAAAGGGGTACAAAATTTTTGCTTTACGTATTAATAGATATATATGTCGTGAATTGATGGTGCCAAAGTACCGCGGACAGCGTCATCTAACAATTTGATTCGTAAACGAATAATCATGTAATCGGAAACGCAAGCGAGGCCTACCGCTAGGACACGATCGTCGGTGGAGGGGATGCAGCAAGGACTGGTGGAGAGACCGAGTGCGGTGACAGCCGAGTTCGGACAAGCTAGACAAATGCTCAGTACCAACGTACGTGTTTGTTTTCGATGCACATGTTCATTTAATTTGTTACTTGCCAGTTTATAAAAGTTATTTTAAATTCAAATTATCTTATCGTTCGAGTACCCTCTACAGTGCCCACACCTACCTAAACTATGTCGGATTGTGAAGAAGACCTTATGTTTCGCATCTCGGCCACCAGTGATGCAAAATATAGAATAAGTCAATGAAGTCACACTATCAACATTCTCCTGTACCTTGTTCCAATTTTATTTGAAGGTCAATGCAACATTTTTTTTCCATACTCCTCTATTAGTTATCATCTCGGTAGTAACTTCCATCCAAGCAATATCATAATTCATACAGTCATTTTCATCTTAAGACACTATCTCCAGTCAATTTGCCAATTCTATTCAATAAAGGCCGAAGCCATTGCTTTCTTTTAGACGTCACGTAATCCGTCAGCCTCACTTGGAATATTCCGAATTTAGGACGCTATCTACTCTTTTGTCTTTATAAATAATTTAAATGGAGAACAATGTGTAGTCAGATGCGCCTTTTGTTTACTTGTAGGAGCTATTGTCGGAAGCACTTACCGTAAAATTACCCATCTAACCACTACGTACACTATGTAGTATATTATGTACTAAGCCTATTGTCTTTTGCAACGAGTCCGCATTGCGCATATTCTATTGGACGACTCCGTTCTGTCAATTACTTGAAGCGACAAATTCATATACCGTAACATCCTCGGTGTATATGCCACAGCATACATCATATTCGACTATGAATATGTAGTGCTTCAATTTTTGTGATTGGCTTTTGTTCTTTTGTAATTACACTGTGGTAAGGCTGGGTGTTCCGACAAAGTTTCAGTTGCGTGTTCTAGAATCTATTTCGAAATTGTGTCATCTTTATTCTGTAGTTCCTTAGTTTCAGTTTTGTGTATGCTGTTGTTTTGTGAACGGTAAATGTATGTTGGTGAGTTAGTAAGTGTCAGTAGTCACGGTTAGGTGGTTGCATGTTGCTTCACCGAGGTTGCTAAAGCTGTCGTAGATAATGTGCTGCGTTGATGATTACACTGATATGTGTAACGGACTATCTTCACGTGCACTGACTCCGTATTGAGCGATATTTCTTTTATTCTGTTGGCTGTACCATCTTTTATGTTGCTTGTGCGTAAATTGCAATTAAGAAGATTTGTTGAATCATCTTTTCGTTGATTGGGATTATAATGTATATCTAACTCGGGTGTATTATAATTAGTGTAGTATAATTATGTTGTGTGTTATCAGAGTTTATTAGCCAACTTAGTTGTTTTTTTTCTTTTCTGCTATAGGTATTTTTCTCGTCAGCCGATAACGTATTGCCTTTAGTTTAGATAATTATGGTGATGGTTTTGCCAATTTTATTTGTAGTTTATGTAAATACAGGGTGGTAGGGATATCATCGCGCAAACTGTCGTCGGTTATCAAAAAACTAAATCTGCTGTTACATTGACAAGCGCGTTGAAAATGTATGGAACAGCAATATTGATTAAATAACTAATGAAAAATTTCAACTCTCTTGTTTCAGAACCATGTTAAATTCATGGTTAAAGCTTGCGCGTCAATTAGTGTTGGGTAGGACACGACATGAAAAAGAGTTTGTAAGAGTAGCCTCTTTTTTGTACTGAGCCGGTACAATGTCCTACTTCAAATGAGGCGAGGCCAATGAGGATTGGAACTTGGGCGACGCGCACTGAAGCTCTGTGATACGTTTGAAGTTACCAGTACAAATGTGACATTTGTACTGGTAGCTTCAAACAGTACAATGACAGTCTGAACTCTGATTGAAAACTTAAGTATCGCAAAGTAATATGAAACGATTATCATAGTAAATATTGTTTATAATTAAGTAAATAATTATGAAACATAATTTAAAGAATATAATAAAAAGGTAATTAATAAAATTACAATGTAAAAGTAATATTTGCGCGACTTGTTGCCACTGAGCCGGTTCCTTCTTTTTGTAAGGAGCTGGTTCGCTTTGCTAGAAGTACGCTCCGAAGGCACAGAAGTGACAACAATACAAAGCCGTTTAAAATTAAATAGTTTTAAAAATAAAGCATCAAATAATAAGCTTTTAGACTGGTCACGACTTTAAACTGTCGCTTCAATAAGCGCTGCACGGTATGTAGTCATGTCAATCTCAACATATTTCCTTTTCGCCCGAGACTCGAAACGCAGTCATGTAATGTTCAGTGTAGAATGACGTAATTTGTAACATGCGTCTCGCTCCGTCTCTGTCCTCATCCTACAGTTTGACGGAGATGGAGAGTAAGTAATGCGACCTCGCGACTGCAGCGACATAAAATTTGAAGTAGTACAATATAAAATGCCGAGCCGCTCTTACATTTTGACGTCATGTACGGGACAAATGTACCGCCTCTTGTATGTCCTACTCAACACTAGCGTCAATACCAGCCTGTATAATATCAATGTCTTTCACTTCTTATTTAAGCATGAACAAATCTTTAATAACTGGACTTTGATTTCAGTAGCAGCAAGCCAAAATGTCGATTAGTCTGTTATGAGAGAATGTTCACATTCAGACATATCAAAAACAAAAGAAGGAGCTAGAACAGATTCCATGACTCATTTCAAACTTCGTCAAAATTCATATCAGTAATAATCTCAATAAAACAAAGGAAAGTATATTTTGTCAAAAAAGCGGAGTTGTCTCGCTTTAGGGCGCTTGAAGCATGTTATTATGCAGATCCGACACCATCGCCTGTGGGGACTGACGACTTAGAGTACCAGGCTTACATGGGGCACAAGGACATGTTGGAATTAGTGAAATAGTGAAGAACGAGGAAGAAGAAAACACACGTAGGGTTCCGTACCACAAGGCAAAAAACGTTTCTTTTATGGAGACCCCCCCCTTTAATTCACAACTTTTTTTACTAATTTGATAATTTATTTAATCAAATAATAATGTTAACGTTAAATTAATTGTAACATATATTGGGTACACTTGACTTATGCTAGTTAACAGACAGATAGGTATTGCAACCAGCACCCTTACAAAGTTATACAATAACTTGTATTAAGGGCAGTGGTTTATACAGCCCATACCTACATATTTTAATTTCACAAAATAATTGCAGGCAGAACAAGTGTTTTCTTTTGTAAAACTAACGTTAATATACAGCCATAATTGCAGAATTCGAAATTCAAAATGATAATTTATTTGTTTGACATTTGGATAATATGTATGTATCTGTGTGTGTATATTTGCGTGTGTGTGTGTGTTTGTGTGTTTGTGAGTGTGTGTAATGGTGAAGCCTTTAGGGTGGGTTATAATCAGAGAAAAGCAGGCGTTCATTTTTATTACCTGTAGTCATAGAGGCAACAGGAATACACATTCTGTGTCAATGTTCAATTGTAACTGTCTACCTATTACGGATCATGAGATACAGCCCGCTGACAGACGGACGGACAGCGATGGCTTAGTAATAGGTTCCCATTGGTTACCCTTTGGGTACGGAACTCTGAAAAGACGTAAAGTTAACGAAAGAGGATAGATAGATAGAATACTCTCTCTCTCTCTTTTTCTTAAAGAGGATCAGTGAATAGAAGACGGATTGGTTTAAAACCCAATTTAAACATATTCAAGGGAAGGAAAAACTATAATTGATTGATGATTAATCGCAATTTTTACGCCCAATCCAATTAACAAAACTTATCATTGGGAATGTAAAAAATGTCTGTGAACTTATTTCTGCCACATGCCTTCTCAGGATAGTACACCTATCATCAATATCCAGGAAAAATAAATTCAACAAACGCAAAGACTTACTATTGTAAAATATGAAAATTATCCAAGAAGCACTTGTTAATAGGGTACAGAAAACGTTACCAGGAAAGCACTTGACTATAAAATGGACATTAATGTTCTGAGTACATTAAGAACGACCCAGTAACGCCACCTGTCAACTTAGACATTAACTATCCAGGTAACCAGCGAATGTCTAGCCTTTGAAATAATTTATAACCGACATTTTGATCGCTTGCCTTGACAAGACATCCAGCTATTACACAATGGACAAGAACTTAAATATTTTAACTTAATTGACGTGTCTACTTGACTACTTAAATTGACTAGCTTTTTGAAGTTAAGATAAAATAGATACCCACCAATAAGGAACTTATATCGCTCTTTAACTCTTTAGGATATATAACTATTTGTAATTATTACTTTCAAATTAAAATCTCCTAAAGGCTTCCGCAGACAGGCGCGAAGCGACTCTAGTAGAAGAATTTCTGTGAAAACTTCATGCTCACTGTATTACCAGAGTCGTGTCGCACCGTCTCGCCTCGCGCCTGTCTGCGGAAAGACTAAATCTCCCCATTTCTAGATACAGCATTGACGAAACTACAACGGTCAAAACAATGATCTTATGGTGCGTTGTCAAAACCAGAACTAATGCCCGCTATCTAGATTTTTTCAATACAATTTCTGTGAGAACGCCCCCAATTTAGTTCAGGCGCATTACCTAAATACAGTTGGATATAAAACGTTCGAACATCGAACAAAATTCCAAATCCTGTTTTTGTTTCCTTAAAAAATCGCGCCATGTAACCTCCACCGAAAATCTCATCAATGGGCGGTGACGGAATGTCAAAAATTCTGCTCAAAATGTGACCATCGCCAATGTTATGCGAGTTTGATGGACGCCCGGGGACATCGAGCCTTCGTTTTAGTTCGCAGAAAGATTTTTTGTATACATTATTATAATATGGAGGTGATTCATCAGTCTCTAAGGTAAGTTCTAAGTCATTATTTCACTGATTGCTGGTCATTTTATTAGACTGATTCAATTTCTGTGGATGGGTAGCGAAGTTATTGTTTATTAGAGTTCTGATGCTATGGATTATCGTGTATTTTCTATGCATAAGTTTCCTGTATGCTAATTTAGACTGAGTTGACAATTTTCCTTAACCTCACTCTTTAAATGCACATAATTATTCATGGAAGAACGGGGGCTCGAACTCACTGGTGGGCCTGACTAAAAAGCAGAAGGTCCGACAGAGGTAGTATCAGTGATGAGCAGTTAGGCGCTAGTCTACACGCACAACGTTATTGAGTGAGATGCAGGATAATTTGTAGTAAAACAAGCATGTAAAAAATTAAGAAAAGTCCTTCGGAATATCGGGTTTTGTGAATCACTGCATAAATCAATTACCAATAAAGTTAATAGAACTTTTTGATATTTGAGCGTTGTCGGTACCGACTTGGTGTTGCAGATGTTACACTTTTTTTATTTCTTCGAGCCTGTGTTTAGGATCTAGAAAGAAATTAAAGTCTATGTCGTCTTTTAGAGAAATAAAATATAGTGTCCCGCAGGGCACCGTCATTGGACCTTTGTTATTTTTATTATATATAAATGACCTGCCACGACATATACTTCATCCTATGGTATTATTCGCAGATGATAGCAGATCAATTGTTTCATGTATTAATAAAGAATCATATGTAAATGACATTAACAACACAATTAGTAGGTTAATAAGGTGGCTTGACAATAATGATTTACTTATTAATCTCCAAAAAACTAAAATCATGCACTTTTACCATCGCATATCAGCGGGAGATATGGATATAAACAACAATGGTCAAACTATAGAAAAAGTAAACAGTTCAAAATTTTTAGGAATCATAATTGACAACCAGTTAACTTGGAAGCCGCAAGCAGAAGATATATGTAAACGTTTTGGCACAGCCGTGTTTATGTTGCATAATCTATCAAAAAAAGTAAATTTACCGACAATATTAGTGGCTTACCATGGTCTAGTACTTTCCATCTTAAGATTTGGTATAATATTTTGGGGGTACTGTAGTGAACGAGAAAGCATTTTCAAAGCTCAAAAGCGCTGTCTGAGAGCTAGGTATATTTCGTCTTAAAGTAACAGACAGTTGCCTACCAATATTCAAGTCTCATAAATGATTAACCTTCCCATTCCTTTATATCCTTGTATTAACAATATTTGTAATAACTAATCGATGTCTATTTGCAACTTTAATAGAAACTAGAAAACGAAGTACAGATCTCAATACCAGAATCTGTTATGCACGGGCGTGTTTTAAACTAGCTTATTGAAAAGAAATGTGATTTGTATGGCTCCTGTAGTCTATAATAAAATACCTGACCAAATTAAAAAATCACCGTTGCAAAAATTTTAAATACGTTTTACAGAATTCCTAGTAGATAAATGTTATTATTCTGTGCAGGGTTTCTTAAATGTTGATTTTTTGTAATATCTGTAGCCTCTACGTTGTATTAAATTTACATGCTATATTAAGGCAGAATGTACATGGATCCTATTATATAATTTAACAACTTATTTTTTATGTACCTACATTCTAAGTGAATAAAGACCTATCCTATCCTACTTAAACACGCCCAAAGTTAGGTTAAATTAGCAAGAAAAACGAATCTTTGCTGGGGCCTAAGTTTTTAATGGCTTTTCATTTTAGTATTCTGTTTGTACAGACAATATTAATAATGGGAGAAAACCACAACATGTTTAATTTTTTATGTATATTTTCAAACAGTCGAGTAATATACTCCCGAAGTTTGTATGGAATAAATGTCGACTAGATTCACCTTAAGTGTTTTCTTGTGTTGCGTTTGGTAAATAAGTAGGCAGCAAGCACCGTTGCTACTGATAACAATCATACAGCGATCACTAATCCGCCAGCCAACGGTTATTACAAAAGCCAGAACACAGTGGACATTTACAGCCCATAATTACAGAAAAAACAGTACAACCAACTCTCAAATATTCATGGAGACGTTGGAAAACTTTTCAACTCTAATCTGTCTATCAATCTAAGTTGTTAAGCAACGTATAATAAAAGTGGTCATCATAATTCGAAATCTTACAGCGGAGCGAGGTGACCGCTACCACCACTGTGTGTGACCGTTCCACACTGCGCACAACTGAATAATTCATACGCTACGTAATTAAATGTCTTGCCAAGTAAAAAATAACGACACCTTCCTGTAGGATTTCTTAATATATGATTTACTATTACGTGATAGTTGAAAGAGTGGTTAAGAACTTACGGATGAAGAAATAAATGATATGTTTGATGAAAAAAGTGGTGGAAAAAGTGGCTGTAGTTGCTATAAAGGGTGTTTTAGTTACTGGTGCTGTGTTTCCTCGAAAAGTTTGTTTTACGTTATGATAATACAGCTTTTACTTAATGCATAGTAATGGGTGATCCATATTTATTATACGAGTATGTATCTACAGAGCGTCAGTTTTTTCTGTTTGAAACGTTTGGCGTTTGGCATAAATAAATGCATAGCATTAATAAACCTATAATGTTCCAACTACTGAGACAAAAGCCTCTCTCGGCCTCCTCTTGGTGAGAGGGACTGCGGGTTTGGTAGATGTCACATGTCTGCTTCAGTTTCTTCCTTCACTGTTTTGAGAGCACTGGTGACGAAGTACAATAACAACCAGTAAGAAAAAAGGGATTAATCGTGAATTGAGTAAGATACGAATGCAACTTGGGAAGAAAATATGATTTAATATCGTGCCTTATACAACACAAAATTCTGATCTACATACCATAACATGCCATCAACGCTTTAATCCCCGAAGGGTTACGCAGAGGTGTGCCTATAATATATCCAAATTCTGCCAGTTAGGTATGTTTAAGTCCCATGTAATAGAGGCGAGCCTTTTGCCATCAACGTGCCACAAATCCAGACTTCCAGACTGCTCCTGAAGAATTCCAAATACAAAAAGGCAATATCACTGTAATTAAGTGTAATTAAGGTCTAAAATAGCTGAATTTCATGGGAGACCTTTGCCCAGCCGTGGGGTGATGATGATGATGGAGGCTAATATTCATTAGAAAAACAAAAAAAAATATGACTATCAACAACTTAAGGGTACTAATCCATTATTTGCACGTGTAAATGTAATTCATGAAAACAAAATTAAGGAATGGGCGCACTGCATCGGTAAAAAATATGACCTATCATTATGAATATGAGTTTCGTTGAGAATACTGATGTTAAATAATTATGATTAAAAACACTATAATTGCATTAAGTGCATTTGAAATACACTGCATTAAGTTAAATGTCAAGTGCTTTATGATATTTCCTCTGTTATTTGTTGCAGTTTTTTGCCGTTTGTAAATTAAAATTTACACATTTTAATTTTACATTTTAGAATGGCATAATATTACATCATGGTTGAATCCCAGAAGCGTTAGGCAGAGGTAGCTCTAGTACAGGCTACATTTCGCCAGTTATGTTTAAATCCTATGTAACAGAGGTTGAGCCTGTTGGCAACAACCAGGCACAAATCTAGACTCGGGGCTTCTATTGAGAAATTTCTGATGAGAAAACTCAATACACACTTTGGAAATCCGACCTAGGGCCTTATGCTTAGCAGTAGCGCTTGCGACTTGAGATTAGCAAAGTACCCGCAACATTTGTCCTGTCTATCACTGCAGGGATCTAGCTGAGTATCGGCGTAAAGTATATTTTTTCTGACACATGCTGAGTTGGACTCCCATTTGTTGGAACTTTGAAACGCACCTCGCACTTTTGGTGTTTTTATTTGAATTTAAGTAAGTATGTCATCATAGTCGAAGTTTCACTTTTCACTTTGTTCACTGTTTATTTTTAATGTATTTCGGCAGCTTGTATTTTACTCATATTCACGTAAGTACTACGTTATCCTTTGATTGTGCTTTAATTTGCTCTCAACAAAAAAACCCTTGTTATAACGTATATTTCTCGTCACAAATCATTTTATCACCGTCCGTATAATGCAAAGAAAGGAACGTTTTTGCGAACACAATCGACTGTGACGTCACGTTTTTGCTCTAATCTACTACGTTACACTTCAGTGGGTAACAACCTTAGGAACAAGCAAAGGCGTATAAAAACCTGTTACATTATGTATTTCAGTTTACTAGAACGTCGTATAATGTTTTTAGATTTGTTTAACGAGTAGTATTGTTTTTTTTTATATTAAAAGCTAGTGTAATGTCAAAAGTATTTTGTATTTTTTACACGCTTTATATTAGCTTCACTTGTATGTTTGTTTGTTTGTATGTTTGTATGTAACCGACTCCTTTGGACGCTATTTTGATCCACTTTAAACGGTCAGATTTCATTTAAACTTTGTAGACTTATCGAGGACCTATGACAATTCAATAATAAAAAAAATAATAGTAGAAAAATACACGCTTTTGTAGTTAGCAAAACTAAAAAATAGAAAATAAATAACAGTTTAAAAAAACTAAAAAAACACCCTTTAAAAGCCAAACTAAAAAGTAGAAAATAATTTAATTCTATTAAAAAGCGTGGGGTGCTTGATATTAATTGATTATAAAAATACCTCAAAAAGCACCCCACGCTTTTTAATAGAATTAAATTATTTTCTACTTTTTGGTTTGGCTTTTAAGCGTGTTTTTTTAGTTTTTACAAACTATTATTTTTTACAATATCTACGTTAGCAACATACAATATGTTAAGCAGACCAAATAAAACACAGACAGTAACCAAAAACAAGTATAAAACAAAAACAAAAATACTATGCCTTTATAAAACAATTAAAATCCAGTAAACGCTGAAATAAGTTTGATAGATTATCCAAAACTACCATAATGGTAGATATTGTACGAAATAGCCCTCTTAAATCACAGATGCTCTAATTAATGTTCGAAATTTAAAGGAATACTTATAATTACAGCGGATTCCTGGATTACGGTTGGCTCTCTGTAATCTTTTGCAATTTTCTCTTAATCGGTTTCGTTTAAAGTGCCCAGTTTAAAAAGACCTCGCGTCACTTTGGCATTCCTTAAAAAAACTGGTCAAAATGTTCAGGGGCTCGTGGTTTATGCGGTTCTTTTAAAACTGGTTGTTTTAAATGGTACCCCGAGACATTTGGACTTATGTGATAATACTAGGGCAAGATGGTAGAAATTTGATAATTCGCGGTTAGGGAAACGATCGTTTTAATAATAAGTTGGGACGAATTGTTAGTGAATTATCCTACACAACAGAAAATACGTGGAGTGGCAAATAAAATTTAAGATTGTTTGCATTTTTTGACAATATAATACACTTACACGACTTTATTATTTGAATGGGTAGGTACATATGATCGCCAATAAAGTCTTGATTAATTTTGTTAAAATATTTCTACACAGAAACTTGACCTTACAATATCTAAATAAATAGAATAAAATTACAATAGTATGTACTAATTGTAAGAAATAATTGCGAACGATGAGGACACTTCAAGTTAACGACTTGCTGAAAATTGGTCGTAATTACACACAATTAAAATGCAAATTTTCTTACATCAAAGTCATTCGCTAGATGATTTGTCTGTAGACTACTTAGGTATTTGTTCAGAATTACATTTCATACCTAGCAATTATGTCTCTACTTAACTTTGGGCGAATAATCAGGTACTTTAATAAACAAGTGAATCCGGAATAGACTTGCATGGCCGTCTATTCCGGATTCACTTCAATTCATTTTACAATGATTGCCCGTCAAATACATAGTCGAACGATTGCACTTCTTATTTCAAATTCAACAAGAAAAATGACCCCAAAAATAAGATTAAATTTTACATTTCACCAAAAATGATTTTCAAAGTGACCTCGGCGCGTCTCCTCAGTTTTTATGGGTTAACAGCGCCCAAGACAACCATTTATCATGGACCCGTCAAAATCTAATTGTGCCGCCTGGCTAACCACCATTGTGACCGTAATTACGCCCTTTATTTTTTTACACAAAGAACTAAATCGACTTTAAAGTTTTTTTGTTCCACCATCACCGAAAGACGCAATTTGGTCGATATTCCAAATATTTCACTGTGATATTTCATAAAGTGATCGTCATTTTTATGATGATCTGCCAAATTCGATGATTGGATATTTTTTTGGCGATTAAAGAAAAAATGTGGATCGTACGAGATGAAACGATCGCGAGATGATTCGTTTTTTTTTTTGTAAATCCATGCATTGAGGACACTTTCTATCCGCGCGCCACATTCTGTTCAAATTGTGCGCCCATCACTAATTACTTGGGTCATCGTCAGTCGTCTGTATAACTTGAGTTCAGAAAATTTTGGTGGAAATTCCCGTTTATGAGAGAAAAGGTGAAAGTGAAATTCAAAATAATTTGGTTTTGTTTTTTTGGTGTTCTGTTTTTCCATTAACGTACACAGGGCACGAGGGCGCAGAGAACATTCACTTTTTTTCTCCAAGGGATTTTTTTGCAACTCATTGGCCGAATGCCATTTCTATTGCTGGACATTTTTTTAACATTAAAAGAGCTTTATTTGGGAGAAATTATTATAGGACGATCAGTGCCAGTCAGTCATTAATATTAAAAAAATAATCTTTGTCTGCTATTCTGTGGTAACATATCTTAAGGCTTAGGTATCATTAAACTATTATCAAAAAAAAAAAAATGCCACGAGCGAAATATCGGACAAAACCACATTAAACATTATTAACTTTGAAGATGAGAATATAACAAAATACAATCAGTTAGGGGTTGGGTTGTAAAAAATCGACTCCCGCGCACGATTTGGTAACAAAGCATTATAAGTTCACGATTTCGTAGATAAATTGGTAGCCATTTTATAAAATTACATGGTTTTAATAAAAGTAAGCGAGATAGGCGTTTCTAATATAGTATTTTTATTAAGGGGGTGTGCTAGCAACTGAGGTAGGCGTTAAGGGTAGCTATTAGTGTACTCTACCGAAATTGGTATTAAGAAGCTTACTTGAGAAAAAGTGGGCGTGTAGCTAAGTAATAATAGCCGCATGGGTCGAACGATTAGGTTAAGCTACGCTTGCTACGGGTCGTCAGTGGATGGGTGACCATCTTTACATAACAAGACCCCTCCGTGCCTCGGAAAGCACGTTTAGCCGTTACTCCCGGATGTTATTCGCGGATCTTTGACAGTCGTTACGGGTGTCGACCCTGGAGAAGCCCGAAAGTCTGACCACCAGTCTTACCAATGGGTATCGTGTTACCCAGTACCTAACTGGGTTCTGGAGGTCAGATAGGCAGTAACTCCATGAAAAATGCCGGTATTAGTCAGCTGCATCCGGTTAGACTGGAAGCCTACCGTGACATAGTTAGGAAATGGCTAGGCAGATGATGAAAAATACTTATTGCAATTTTGCCCACTTACTTTAAGACTAAAAAATAAACAATATAATAATATCTAATTCTAAGTGAAATTCATTTACCTATGTTTTTTAAAGTTAATCTTTTGTTAGGTGACAAAAGATAATCTTTAAAAAAAGATCTCATAAAAAATGTTCCTGTCATTTTAATTTAATAAAAAATATTTTAATAAAATGCACCGAACTCTATTATTTTTTTTTTATACTATGGGACAGTCATTTAAAATTCTATTGAGTAGTAGGTATTACAAATAATATTTACAATTTTACAGTAACTTACCCACCGATGCCTACTTCAGGCCAAATGAAATAGTTTCTCACACACGTAAATATATCTTATATCATCCAGTCCCCAAAATCCAGTACCCTATAAAAACTGATTAGAATCCCATTCCTTTGCCGTGTTCCTTCAGACTACAGCTATCAATCACTCCGTGTGGGATGACTCTAATTATAGGGATTAAGGGCACTACGTAGTACCAGGTAATGGTACCAAGCCGCCCCATAATAGAACCGAAACGCGGGACAAAAATTGAACTTTAATCTAACTTGTTATTCGTCGTGTTATTAATAGTTTTTGAAAGAAGAAAAAATTAAGGAATTAAAACAAAAGAATATGGACTGGTTGTTGTTGAATAAGTTAATTAGGATTTTGTTTTTATTTAAGTGAAAAATTCTTTAAGCGCGTTGTGTATTTTTTGAGATGGGACAAAACAATTGAACTCGCGACGTCGTTACCGACACCTCTGTATATGTATAAATTAGTTTTAGTTGAGCTTGATCAGTATAAATAACATGTAATAAAAGATATAATTTATTTGGTGATATTTCACCAAAACAAAAAACATTCAAAATTACAACAACCATTCATATTCATTTTCCATTCATTCAACTTTTAAAATGTTTTTTTTTCATGTACAATATCGCATTAAAAGAAAATTGTGATATAATTTTTGTAGTTGTAGTTTATAATAATGAATAAAATATCAAAAGCTGAAGTTCATTCCAATCATACAGGCTTGTGGACTAAATGGGTTTCTAATTAATCGATTTGTTTCTAGGTAATAACATCCACATGGGTCGGTCGATCAGGTTAAGCTAGGCTCGTCGTAGTTGATCCGTAGATGGGTGACCATCTTTACATACCAAGACCCCTCGGTTCGTTGGAAACCACGTAAAATCGGGAACAACAGGTCCCGACTGCCATTCGTGGTTCTTTGATAGTCGTTACGGGTCGTCAGAAGCTGACAATCAGTCTTACCAAGGGGTATCGTGTTACCCAGTATCTGAGCTGTGAAGGTCAGATAGGCAGTCGCTACTTGGAAAATAATGGTACTCAGCTGCATCAGTTCAGACTGGAAGGCGAACCCAACATTGTTGCTAAAAGGCTAGGTAGACAGGCGACTATAGGATGTAAGTTTTACACAAAAAAAACTATTCGAAACAAAAACAATGTAAAAGCGAACATAATATATCACACAGTAAAAACCTAATCGATCTCAATCTACTAAAGTACGAAAAATTAAACCCCATTGGTTAAAACTAAAAGAATTAGAACAAAAAACGTATTACATGCATTTAACGCAAAGAAAAAAGGCACAAAATCGGAGGCACGAGGGCTGTTATTTTTCGGTCACTATATTTAAGGAACGCACCTTGAAGGGAGTTAGTTAATTAAACGTGATGCGCCTGCGCAACGGGTCTAAATCTTAGGCAGCCATTACAGCAGCGGTTCTCAAATTTAGGTGGTACGATATGGCAATACAAAACATAACATCACCGTTTTTGTTTCCCAAAAGCAGAGGTATACAGTCAACTGTGGCGTCTTTACTTTCCCTAGCAAACTTTACCCCTGAATACTGTACTTAAATTTCTCTCGATAACTAAAAATCTGTTGCCGCCATTTAATATCGAAGGGATACAGAAGTAGAATAATCTATTATTTGTAACATTTTTTTAATAGTCGAGAGATATTTTAATATAGCTCTCATTGGTAAAATTGCTCATGGAAAGTAAAGATGCCACAGTTGACGGTATCTATAGTAGGCGAACATTTCGCCAATTATAATTATGTTCTATGTCATAGGGGGCGACTCTATATTGCCATCAACCGGGCATCGCAAAATTCCACCACTAACAACTCTCGGCTGGTACTGAGAAATGCCAGATAGACAGACAAGACATATAGACAAGTAATAGATGTTACGTGGGGTGCAGAGGCAGACACACGGATTACTATAATTACTATTTATGTACATAATTTTTTAGTTATTTTACACATATTTTATCTCATTTTTTATTATATTTTTTATTTCTGTATCTGCCCGTGACATTCAGAACTGCAACACGTTTTTATTTAAATGACGCAGCATCATACTGAGTACGGGACTTTGTGTTTTATTTTACTTTTTGTTTTTCTCTAATTTAAATTTATATTTTATCAAGCATATTATGTACTCAGTTAAGTTTGTGATATTCCTGTGCGAGTCTAATAAATACTTTTTCTTTCTTTCTTTCTAGATAAAAAAACCTAAACACACTTTGCTTGAACTGGGAATCAAAATGTAGGACCTCAAGCACAACAGTAGCGCTTGTCCACTGGGGATACAAGTAGTTAGTACCTATAGTTTGGAAAAAGAATTTGTTGAAAGTACCTTCATGTCTAAAAAATATACATCATTAACGAAAAGACATAGAAAAGATAGGAAACTTACGCTGAAAAAATAATTGTAGCACATTAATCTTTAGTCACAAAAGGCCTTTAAAATCGCTTAAACTTGATCATGATAAGTACCATATTTGTAAAAATCCATTTTAGTATTTTATTACTTCGAATGTGAGTGATTTTAGCTTATATTCAGAGTTACAAATGAGACACATTTGGCAAGTTTTCAAGACAGATTGAAAGTATAATATTTTTTATCAAAGAAACGCATCGAACTTTGAATAACCCAGAGCCACAATTATTAATTGGGCGTACACCCCGCGAGATTGGGCTCGCCTCCTGATACAGATTCGACTTTAATTCTGTTGATTACTCGTTTACAATGGGAACCCTTTTGTTTTGACCAGAGAAACAGTCAAGGAGAAAGCTAATCGAGAGTAACGAATCTTTTAGTTCTTTTTAAACTTAAAATAAAAAGTCCAAAGATGCATTCACAAATAGTAAATTTAACTCCATAATAACTGCCGCGAAACCACAGGAACATTAAAATGCAACTCAATTTATTGTTACCTAGCTTTAGCCAGCGGCATCGCCCGTGTGGAGGTCGAAATTTGTTCCACGGGAACGTGCTATCGGGATATGTTATCTATATGTTATTCCAGTTTACAAAATATCTCTGTGCCAAATTTGATCCAAATCCGTTCAGCCAGTTTTGTATGATTGAGTAACAAACATTTAAACATCTCAATATCGAAACATCTAAACATATAAACTTTCTCATGGATAATAATAGTAGGTTAAGATACTAGAACAGTAGGATACCAATGTCATAAATAAGGGCTAAATTAAACAACAAACTAAAAAGCAGCCATCCATCGCGTCCACAATCCTGTCAATAATCATTATGAGGAGCCAAAAATAATGATGACAAAACACCGCCGACGACACGCGTAGTTAAACGAAAGCTTTCATATTCCCCAACAAAAATAGAAGGCAAATTGACAGATGACAAATAAGACCGTTAACACCACGGTCATGGAACCAAAAACCAGTGACACCTGACCCGTAGATCAACTTACAAACTCCCTCAATCATTCCAACGAAAGAGCAGTTAAGGGAGACAGAGAAGACCACAGTATACTGGTCGACTATAGTAAATATTTCTACCGGGGCTAAATGTGATAAAATACATCAAGACATTGTCATTAGAACAAGATAGATGGCCACACAAAGTCGGTAACACATTCCTTTGAACAACAAGATTAGAACAGACGTACACAAACTGTTGTCGGAATTAAGGTCTGTTGTTCAATTGAATAGGACAGCAAATGAATGAAATCAAAGAGATATAAAATATAAACAAATGTGATATAGCCCGAAGGCGATCAGAAGCAATGTCATAGTGTAGACGTTCTAAAAGATCTTGCGCAATTTGAGACAGTTGTAAATGAGACGAGATTAATGAATCTCCAATATTGATTGACTTTTGAATAAGGAAGGTTTTTTTATTGTTTATATTTATTTAGTCTTTAATTTTTGCAGACTATGTAGGTATATGAATATTAGATTCGTTTAAGATAATGAATATGCACTAATGAACATAAACGATTTGAACAGGTATACCTACCTACCAAGTTTCAAATAACTGAGAAAAAACATTCAACACACATTAATATTGGTTGTCATGGCAATCATGTCATTTGATTAAAATTGTTTTTTTTTTTGTTTTTTTATTTATCCAATACGTATATCCTTGTAGACTGTACATTTCTAGACCATATTCTATTTTATTAACTACCTAGTACTCGTTGACAGGCCAACACTGTCCTTCCATGCCTATTAATATTGTCATTTGCAAACATTGGAAAAGCCAATTATTTTTAAAAGAGTAACCGTGGAGATTCTTGCCGGCTCTTCTCCATTGGGAACGACTAATTGGAAATTTGGAACCACGCACCTGACTTCTGACGTTTCATAAGTGCCCATGTAGAATAATGTGATATATATATATTCTTTGAGATTAAAGACATCAAAAAATATACTCTCTAATTCTGCAGCCCTAAAATTCCGCACCAACTACCGAACACTTTTATTTAATCCTGTAAGGAGTACAATTGGAATGGACTCTCGGAATGTAAAAGCAACAACGATTGAGACAAAGGGCATAAAGGTCGACCCTTCAGAGTGCATGGGTGTGGCGGACTTAAATTTTCGCATTGACAGCCGAAACGGCCCCCAGGGACTGGAGAGACGTGCTTTTAGTGCCTTTATTCGTTATGGTTAATGCGGCAACTAGTTTACGAGCTGTACTGTTATTTGTGACCTCTAAGGGTACGGTAGCTGCCTCCACTAACGGTTTTTGTACTATAAGGAAAGGTATTTCGAGATTTTCTGCAGGTATTGTTTAATTGATTCTTTTTGTTGCTGGGAAGTGTATTTTATTCGTTCTTATTTTGCTTTATCAGAGTGTAAAGATTTCAGCTGATCTTATATTATTGAATATTGAAGTGGGATAAATGTTTTTATTTCCTTTAAATACAGGTTTGTAAAAACACTGTTACACGAAAATAATATTTAAGAAACTAGATGAGGTCCGCGTTTTCTATCTGACTACTCTGAGGAGAAAAGCCGAAACAAATTCAGAGGTCAGTCACTTTTAAAGTCTAGACATAGTCTTGGTCAGATCATGTGAAGACCAAGATGAATAATATAGTCTGTTCAGGAAAGAACAAAACGACTTAATGAAAACGTCTGACGTAATCATGATAATATTCCAGGATTTTTTGATGACATTCCACATAAAAACGATTGATGTTTTAAATGAGACGTCTTATTTTTTTGTCCTTACATATTTATTTGTTTGTTGATTGCCTCATTACACCTCATCATTCTTGAATATCCAGTTTACAAAATATTTACCAACCCAAATTAATCTTTGTCTCATCTCACAAAACCAAATCTATCTCAACACCCATTTAGTTGATATTAATATCATCTATTGTCATGTCCCGAACATTATTCAAAGCATCAACGTTTGTCACGTCAACCAAGGAATGGGATTGGCCATCAATCAATTCTGTACGAAAATTAGTCTTATTGTTCCATTGCCGCTCCCTTACAAAATGAGATCCCTTTGAGTCGTCAACCTTCGATGGATGATGTTTTGACAGATATTTTCGGTTCACGGGTCATTTAGTCATTGTTCGTCATCGTTTGAAGTTGTGTCGTAATGTGTTATCTGATTTTAAATGTTCGTCTCGTCTTGAAAGAATGGAGGAGATTGTTTGGCTATTATGTTTTATGTGGCTATTGTCGTAAGGTAAATGGCAACTGAAACATGCTATAGCTAAAGGACGTCTGTACTGTCAGAAGAAACTCCTTGCCTATCAATCCATGTGAACTGGTAAGCTGGTACTTCCAGGTGATTGGCAGGCATTTCTGGATTTCAATTACAGTTACCCTTATTTATATTAAAATTGGTACATAATATAACATCACGCCATGTTTCCCCGAAAGGTTGGGCAAAGGTGTACCTATAGTACATCCACATTTCGCCAGTTATGTTTAAGTCCCATGTAATAGCCTATTACCATCAACCGGGCACAAATCCAGACTCCAGATTGCAACTGAGATATTCTAGATGGAAAAACCCAATAAAACTTTACCCGACCTGGGAATCGAACCCAGCAGGATTAGCGTGACACTTTCTATTTCTACTCTACCGTAGAATAGTCTTGTCTACATTTCTCGGTACAAAACTGTCAACTGTCTACACGGAAACGTCATTTTTGTCCACTCTTCCGTCCGACTACACTAGACCAATGAGGTAGTCTACCTAGGACTGGGACCAATTTAAATTGGTCCTTTTGAATACCATTTGATAAACATTGACATTATGAATTTTATTTAAACAATGACATGAATATTTACTTTGTAAAGTATTATATTGCTTTAATTATTGTGAATGTGATGACTGTGTGGGTGTTTTTTTTCTTAATTTAGTCTTGGTCTGGCAGTTTGAGTAATTTATGCGGCCTACCCAAATGTCCTATCTTTGGTATTGTTCGTCAAATCGTTGAGCTCCTCAAGTTCTGAGTTGAGCTGCATGATTACTGATAAATGCGTGCACTGAATGGACACGTCCACTCAATCTGTGTCCAATCCACATGGTCTTCACATGATCTGACCAAGATTATGTCTGGACTTTAAAAGAGACTGTGACCTCTTCGGCCTTTCTTCTCAGAGTAAGTCAGATAGGAAACGCCGACCTCATCTAGTTTTAAAAATATGATTGACGTGTAAAAGTGTTTGTACAAACCTACGTACAGAAATAAAATCATTTATAATTTGTCATTGGAATTGACGGAAAACCAATAAACTGATGGATAAACAATGAAATCCAGATTATTTTTAACATCTGTTTTTTTTTTTGGAAACACATTGAAAACTCTCAGACCAAACACACAAGTAATAGAAAAAATCCATTTCTACAACGAAAACTACAAAAAAATCAGTACAACTAATAGTAACACAAGATACGATACGACACCTGCCATTACTCGTGTCGAGCTAAGCAATATTGACGGGTTCATTACGACTATTGTCGTTTGGAGGGTGGCAGGGATGTCCTTTTTGGGTTATCAAGACATCAATATAGTGATTATGTTAGTGATATGGATTTTATATTAGTATTATTATTGGACACGATATTTTTATCACCAAGAATAGTTAACGAGATTTTGTATAGGTAGGTAATCTAGCCATAGTTTCTACAACATTTATGTTGTAATTCGTTTTGTATTTTTATTGGTTGGTATAATAAGTATACACCGTGAAATTTAAACGGTTGTTTTCCCGCAGTGAAATGGTTTTGTCTTGGTAATACAATTGTTTTATAAACAAATAAAACATTAGAAACAAAAAATGGCAGATCAACCATTGTGAGAAATCACCACGTACGAGAGTTTATTTTGCTTTGAACATTTATGCATCGCTGTTCCCTTTGTCAGCGGTGCGTGCGATTCGAGTAGTACCTACAAGTTACCTCTAGTGTTATCATTACAGATCGGATTTTCGGATGCATATTTACCTAAAGTTGCGATGTTGGCTGATATGGAATGCGCTTTTGTATCGAAATAATCATAATTTAATTTATGTTTATTTTTTTTACTAACACACACCACCCCCTCCCTTACACCCTACATACATATATTTGCATCGGGGCTTAAACATTAATTCTAAATAAATATGTATCTGAATAGTTTTGCAATGCTAATAATTTAGAAGTCGCTTCCATACTATACACCTGACTAGTTATGCATTCCTGGTGTTCCAGGCATCAAAATATGTTTTTAAGCCGCTTCCATACTTTCATAAACAAAAATTAACTTTAGATATATATGCATCCGAATATCCGATTCTACTTATCATTGAGTAGTGTTTTATCGAGTTGATGATTATTTTTTTAAATTTGTTTTAAAACAAAAAATCTTTATTTTTTATTTTTAGTCTATGCTTCGAGAGTACTTCCTATGGCAGGTAGTTCTGGCGCGGAAAAACGACCATAAAAATTTCTCAGTGTATATATATTACGTAATTAAATAAAAGGCTATGTACTCGGGTGACCGCTGAAAATCAGCGCTGTGCTGTGGGTCCCATAGCACAGCGTTATGCTGAGTGGAAGCTTTCTTGTCGCAGTCACGGCGTGCAGCTGTCGACTATTTAATATGTCCTATCTTCGTAAATACGAATCTATTTTGTTTACTGCCGGCTATGTTGTAGTCGAATTCCAGTCTAACCGGGTGCAGTTGAGTACCAGTATTTTAGATGGAGCAACTGCCTATCTGACCTCCACAACCCAGTCACCTGGTAATCCGATACCCTTTAAGTCACACTGGTTGGAGAACCAGTCTGAATTAACGACTATCGAAGTTCCACGAATGACAGCCAGGACCAACGGCTTAACGTGCTTTCCTAGGCACAGAGGGGTCTTGGTATGTATAGATGGTCACCCATCTACGGACCAACCGCAGCAAGCGTAGCTTAACCTGATCGATTGACCCGTGCGGGCCTTATTACTTAGCCACAAGGCATTTACGACAACATAGTTCCAACAAAAAAAAACAAAGAAAACCTCACAAACATGACCCAACACTTATAATTACAAACGCTCAAGATTAACAAAAAGCCACATATATCAAAAGTCTTCATATCAGTCTTTTCTTATGATTTACTGGACCAATTTGGGCCCCAAAGCCATGGTGGACATCCAGTTATCTGATCAAACATGCCGTAAATAATACGCGGACTGTATTTATCATGGCACCGCCAAATATAAGTAATAGAACGATTTATTGCCACGAAAATGATAGTGCCTGAAGGTATTTTTGTTGATAGAGGCTTTGTTTGGTTAATTTTCTATGGTGGATAAAAATTACTAATTCTCTGGCGGTAAAAACTGTTGAGGTTTCTTAGAAGTTGTGGTTAGAGGCTCAAAAAAAAAAACAAAATTCAAAATATTTCCAACTATCTAGTGGTCAAACGTAAGCATAGATAAAAATAAGATAAGTATTATTTAAAAAAAAAACCAAGTCATTCATCCGCACGACTTTTTGTTACTGAATGTTTTAACAAGCTTTTATTATTACTTACCTACTTGTTCATAAAACGAACTAAAAAGTTAAAATATTTAATCTCAATTACTTAAATAAAAGCGTGTTACATTTTCATGGCAGGAAAAATATAGAACATTTATTAGCATGTTACGCCTTCTTTATTTCCAGCATCAGACCCTGGTTGTTATATAGGATCAAAGTACTCGTCAATATCAATCAAACAAGCCCAATTCCGATGGGGTTGTGTCGTTTCATTGCGGTGTTCCTATGGCCTTCCAGCTCCAGCATCAAATCAGCTCTATGTCATCATAATATTGTATTGTCATGCGATATACATTTACATGCAAAATTTCAGCTCAATCGAAAACCGGGAAGTGGGCCAATTTTAACTTGCAAGATTTCATTACAGACACCTCTTTGAGGAGTGGCAAGTAGTAAAATAAAATAGAAAAATACACAATTAAAAAAAAAAATATCAGTCATTTTTTTTAAACACATTTCGTGCCTAGGATTCGAACCTCCAAACTTATGGACGGCAAGCGGTCGCGTAACCTCAGGTCTAATTAGACGTTGGATTTCACAAGCCTCCTGTCCCGGTGGACGGGCGAAACTTAATAATAATAATAATAATCCATTTATTTCAGGCGACGCAGGCCCATAGATAAATACCTTAATCTAAACATACATATTTTATATTTTATTGACACTATTGTACACGAAGTGATGACTGTGTCGGCGTCGTGTTGCGCTGCGTGGTGTCGCGTAACCTTCCGCGAAAACGTCGGTATGCCACACCTTTCGGCCAAAACTCTTCCTTCATGAAGGTTTCTAGATACTGAGTTGGAACCCGCACCACAAACGATTTGAAGTTTATGTTATGACGCGACTCCAACTTCTCTACTCTCAAGGTCCACTTGATCTTGATCCTGATGTATTCCACGATGTCTTCAGTCATCGTGGAGTGATGCAGACGGGATACGTACAGCTGCGTCGACGGTGTTGCAGGACGCAGCAACATATTTAGTCCCGCTAGAGCAGTACCACATCGATTACGGCAAGTGGGCTTCCTTCGCTTCGACTCCACCGTCACGAAGCCTTCTTTGTCTGGCTGCCCTTTCTTAGGACCCGTGGCTACAGTGCTGGGAGCCGGTGCATTGCGGCTCTTAGACGCCCCCTCAGTTGGTTTTGCACTTTTAGCCTTTCCCCCGTTTAGTTTTTCTGCTTGTCGTTGAGCTTGCGACACAGCAGGTTTCGTCTTGGCAACAGTTGCAGAATAGGCACGCTTGGGGGTCGTCGCTTCTCCGGCAGGTACGACGCGATCAGCGGAACACGATGCAATGCTTGCATTCTTGACAGCCAGTGACGTAGATTCACTCGCCGACTGAAAACTGCAGACAGAAGCATTTTGTGCCCCGCGACGTGTGTTCATATTGGAGCCATCCGGTGACCCACTTGTCGGAATAGCGTTGCGCAACAACGCTACTTCGGCTCGCAATTCACCAATGGTGACATCCGATGACTCCAACTTGGACTTCATCTCTGCCAGGCTCACCTTGAGAGACGTGATGTCCTTCAGCAGCCTGGTAACGTCGACGTGGTCAAAAGTAACAGGAGGCAGCTTGCGCAGCTCCTTCGCCACAAAATCTGGCACGTCATCCGGATCGGTCTTCTTCAGCAGGTCGATGATGTCCTGCAGACTCTTCTGGCCACCATCCCTCCGGCGAGATGGCATCTGTCCGACTTGGTCGAGTAATTGAAACAGCAGCAACTTGGCACTGCACACATCTTCCTCTTTGAAGGAGGACTTGCAGATCTGCAAGATGCTGACCTCGTCCATGTAGTCGATGGCATGCTTGACGAATGCCAAAAGCTCGTTAGCAATGAGCTGCTTCATTGCCATTGCGTACAAAATCGGGCAGCGGCTAGCGCTGCGCAAAACGCGAATAAAATATTAATAAAGTATTCTTGCTGTGTAGCGCAAACGCGTCCGTTTCCGAGCGCGCACCGCTATGCACTGCTAATAAAGGCTTGTGAAATAAGACTGGTACTGAAAGAAGAAAATTTAATTACATGTTAAAAAAACACTAAGACTACTTAATTTATTACACTAAGTGGAATAATACGTAGGTATTACTGAAGCTAACTCGATAACCAAATTTTTATGATACCACATTATTAGTCTTTCAAACAAACGAAATATTTAAGAATCAGTTTAAAATGACGAAGTCGTTGTTCGAAGAAGTTGTTGCTTTTTTTGAAGTCGGTTAAAAATCTACAATAATAATCATTGTGGTAGGTATCTAATGATTATGACTTTCAAAAAGTACTGACACTCAGCCTAGTTTGAAAAAATAATTTTTGATTTTGATTTCGATTATTTTTTTGCAGACATGCTTGACACTAAGAATAGCCAAAACCACAAAATCCGCTTTTACTATGGACAGCTATTCAATATAAATAAACATCTTACATAACAAACAGGTGACAATCAATCCAACGTAACACTGCAGCAACTGGCAGCTAACACTCAAAATAATTGATTAACACAATGTCCCCCACAAACGATTCCTAGATGAAGGATAGCCCGTCTTTGTAAAACAAATTGCCCAGCCAGAGAAATAGAAACAAAATTAATGGTAATCGTTTAGCGATTACAACGTTACATGAACATTTAATGCTCACGATCTTTCACACGGGAGCTGACCTATGACCCCCAGGTCTTACGTCCATAATATTAAGCTTAGAACTGTAAGACGAATTTCGTCAGGCCGAAAAAAGATGACCAATGACGGACGGGTCATGGTTCAAGGCTCTCCCAGAGGTACGGGTTGTTCGAAAGAGATACCGCGGCCCCTGGCACACAGGCAACTGAAGGAACACGGGTGGGTTTTAGTCAGTAAAAGTCTGACACGCCCTCCTGCTCCACCCAGAGCGGGAGAAGTTATTTGATGATTTCCCACACAAAAAAAAGGCTGTGTTGGTTTTAAGACGAAAAAAAAACTATGACAATATTGCAAAAAGATTGCACCCAGACTAAAGAAGTTGATGGAGTGAGGTAAAAGTGAACTGACGGTTGTCACTAAAAAACCAGCGCTTGGCCTCTGTCTCGTATAAGGTCGTAGCATTATGCTGAGCATGTTACTCCCAACTTAAGAATATATTAAGTAGCAATATAGTTAGAAAATATTGTATTTTTCTTACTACAGATAATAGGTGAAAATCGAACTAACGATATTACTTTGTTGAACGAAATTCATAACGTGCCAATTGCCTAATAATAGGTACGTATTTCTGGAGTTGTCGCCCACAAATAAATTAACTTCGTGCGAGTGTTGGTTCGCCCATTGCGTGCAAGTATATTCGTGCGAATCGACTAAAAGCTAAAATGTGACATCAAGTGAATACATAACTTTTAAATGATTATCGTTTTGCCCGAAGCAATGTCGCAGACATTCGGTGATAAATTGTTATGACGCACGCAAATCATTACAGGTTTTAAGAAATGATGGAAGAGTCATCGATTGTTATGTCGTGGTACAGTTTTAAATTGTTTCGTGAAAGGTCTTAAATACATCATAATTAGGAGGGGACAAAGGAGTCCACTCTGTGAGAGGGAATGGCTCGTATTCCATACGGTGGATGTCACTTGTCTTCAAATGTTTGGTTCTAGGACATTTCCTCACGATGTTTTCCTTCATCGTTTTGCGAGCAGTCCTGATAAAATTATTTACACAAAGTAAAGCCCCTGTCTGGATTCGAATCTACGACCTACAACTCGTAAGTCGGGGCCTACCACCACTGGGCCACTACTGGTCTCACCCATATTATGCGATTAAAGTTTTCTATATTCATTATCGACAACTGGCTAAAATGGCTCGCATCCAGAGTCGAAACTTACAAGGCTTTACGCTAACTTATCTTCGATAATTTAAGTATAGCACAGAAAAATACTATTAAGTTGATATTCTTAACCATTTTCTACACGTGGCCGCTGATGACGCTTAAAATCTCTCAAATACCTAAGAAAAAGATAAATTAAAATTAGCAAGATATTTCGCACAACCTCATACGGAATTTAATATAATAAACAATTTACGACGCAAATATGACCACTCTAAACCATTCAAAGGTCGTTCCCACCATGTGACAAAGAAAAACTTAACCGACGTTAAAAATGACCTGCGACAGGAAAGACGATCGAGCGATTACATTAGCATTAAAACGGTCACACAATTACTTTGTGATTAGTGTGTCGCCGACAACTGAATTCATTAGTTCAGCTCACCTGATTTTATTTAATTAAAACGTAAGAACGGTGGGTGGTTTAACTGTAGGTTAAGTTGAGGTTAAATGGGGTTTTGTGGTTTAGAAGTGAAGAGTAGTCGTTTTTTGCTGTTTGTGTTTATAATTTGGTGAACGTATGGTATGATTTGGGTTTATTTTTTGAGATGGTTTCCTTAATGGGTGCTTTCAAAAGTTAGCCAAATATTTTACCATTATTTGATACTTTATATTCAATTATGGCAGTGACCCTTACTGCCGTTAAAATATTTTTTGTTAAGAAAAAGAAACTAATTGAAATGTCAATTTGCCGTGATTATTTATCACAAGATATTGTCATAAATAACGATCTGTAAACAAATTGTCACCAAAAGAAATAAGTAACCAGGTCTGTCAGATATAGTTGAAGTTTTTTAAGAAACCGATGCATGTTTTCGAATTAAATATAATTATATGAATAGAAAACAAACAGTTCATTTATTAAATTAAAATTCATCAGAAAACATCCAACGGTTTCTTATTAGACTTCAACGTTAAGGTGATAAGTGACCAGAGTCATCACCCATCTGGTGTACACCTTAACAATTGTACAATTATCTAACACTATTACACACACGGAATCATCAACAAGCCTCACCATTTCACCACACCAACCTACCTTTAATTAACATTAACTACTCGGTGCAACCCACCTTAGCGATAAGAAGTAAAAACCCACAAGTGAAATGTCTCGGCGCGGGCGCAGCGGAGCGTTGTGAGAACCTTGTCGCCGGTCAGGGTCACTATATGTTAATGTTTATAATTGGACCCTACTAACTGGGCAAGTGCATTTCTCATTTTTTATTTTCGTATTAAAAAGTGGGAAAGGAAAGAGAGAGTCATTGTCCTGCAAATAAGATCGAGATCTTTGCGGATAGACTAGAAAAAACTGTGTTCGAAACTTTTGAGGATGAAGCACCAGGGTAGTTGAAATTGCAATAAACGTAAGAACATTTACTGCAATTTGCAGGCCAGTGTCAGATAGCACCTATGTTAATTAAATTATGATAATTGTGTGACCAAATTGTTAGACCGATCATTTAAAATTATTGATCCAAACGAGAATGAAACTCTTGACTACCCCAATATCTGGGACTCCCATATAAAAGTGGATACAGAGCTTTTTCTGTGGTTTACAAAAAAAACACTGGTTTTTTTTATTTACAAGAAAAAAGAAAAGCAGAGTTACTGCCCTGCAAATGAGATCAACATTTTTCGCAAGCACTCTGAAAACTGTACGTAGGTATACCAAGATATCGTATTACGCAGTAACTGGGTTGTGGAGGTCAGATAGGCAGTCGCTCCACGTAAAATACTGGTAGTCAGCTGCATCGGGTTAGACTGGAAGCCAACCTCAAAAATATTTGAGAAAAGGCTAGGTAATGATGATTGTGATGGTTTTCATTTATAGTCGTATTTTCGTCTCCACAATTGAATTGCTGAAACGAGGTCCCAGTGCGGGTTGGTAAATGTCAAATAATATATTCACATATATGTTCTAGGACAGTGGTGGGCAAACTTTCTTAATGGGGGGCCAGAATTAAAATGAAAATGAAATTTCAGAGGAAGGACAGAATTATAGGGAAAATTGCATTTTGTGTTGGAACTTTTAATCATATAAAAACATTACAGCAATACACACTTGCACAAATGTTAAATAATCAATTTAACTTTTATTCGAAGGCCCTGCCATGGTAGGCGTGTGAGACATATTAAATTGCTTTTGATTTGCCATAATATTTTCGAATGCAGGTTCGAGCTGTGACGAAGTAATTTTCAGCAGCGCGAAAAGGCTAGTCTAGCTGGCTCCTTTACCTATGCATCTATTATTCTACTAAGTAGAATCAACTTTATACTTCTGGACCGTCAAAATATAATTATCGCGGGCCATATACTATTCATGTCGAAGGACCATCGACATGCCGGTTTCTTCACGATGATTTTCTTCACCGTTTTGAGAGCCACAGCTGTTTGACTGGCATAAAATCAGTTGTTAGACCAAGAATTGTGAAAAGAAGATGGCCTATACTTACTTAGCAGTGGAACGAGGCTGTCTATGGTAATGACGTCGAGAGATTTAAGGACCAAGCCATTTAACTCTCTTAAAAGCTACATAGTAATTAGTCGGCAACTCATTATTGACCTAGTATTAAAGGCGGCATGGTGAACGGACCTACAATGTAAGGTAACATTACAGATTTACGATGTACCGCGTAGGAGGAGAACACACTGCTGTGAAGATAAAAGATAGTTGGAGCAAATTTTGCACGAAAAGGATGTAATTTTCAATGTTTTCGTGGGAAATGATAACGAGTAATCATTACATCATCACTACAACATATTATAAAACAATGTCCTCCACCGCATCTGTCTGTCTGTTCGCGATAAACTCAAAAACTACTGAACGAAATTCCATGCGGTTTTCGCCAATAGGCAGAGTGATTCATGAGGAAGGTTTAGGTGTATTTGTTAAGGTTTCGTGTAAATTGGTTGACGTGGGTTAAACGGCTGGAAAAAGCTAGTTCAAAAAAAAATTGTTAGATCATGTATCAGCGCCGGGTATATTTGTGTCTGTCATGTGCTGAGCTGGACTCCCATTTAATGCAACCCTGAACCTTATATATTCTTTATTTGATTTGAAGTATGTCAGAGTGTCACAATGTTTCGATCAGTTTTTTTTTCCTTTTAATATACTGGCACCTTGTATTAATATATCAGTGTAATTTGTTTTCATTTATTTGTCGTTTTTTGTTCTGTGCTATGTCTTTGTGTGCCCTAAATAAATGTTTTATCCATCTATCTTATGTACTGTTTAATATTACTCGTAGAAGAGGGGAGGAGAAATTAATTCCCTTTTTATAAACGGCACAGAAACTAAGGTAAGGAGAATTCTACTTATTTATAAAGGTTCCATAACGCCTAACTACAACTAGATTCCTACGAGGGAAAAAAATAATGCCTCAATTTACGAGATAGCAAAATAGTTTAAAAAACAAAAAAACACGCTTTAAAAACCAAACTCTATTAAAAAGCGTGGGGTGCTTTTTGAGGTATTTTTTATAATCAATTAATATCAAGCACCCCACGCTTTATAATAGAATTAAATTATTTTCTACTGAGTTTTGTTTTTAAAGCGTAGTTTTTAAACTATTATTTATTTTTTTATGTTTTAGTTCTGCTAACTACACAAGCGTGTTTTTTTTTTTTAATTATTGAATTGTCATCGATCCTCGATAAGTCTGCAAAGTTTAAATGAAATCTCACTGTTTGAAGTGGGTCAAAATCAAGTCCAAAGGAGTCGTTTACAAACAAACAAACATGCTTACAAACATACAGGTGAAGGTAATATAAAGGCGTGTTAAAAATATATGTTGAGCTTTGAGTTTCAAAACGCTAAGATGTGAGTGTGCTGTGATGTGATCTAGAAAACAAGAAAAACTAAAACGTATACTAAAACGTTTCTTTTGTGAAGCCTATTAAAATTGTTTTGGTACTTACCAAAATCTTCATAAAAAAATATTTCAGTTGGATAATAATGATAACAAATTAATAAATGAGTAGGTACCTACCTATATAGCCATTCTCTCTAGAGGTTGAAAAAAACCATATCTGTTCAGCTTTGAACTTCTATTGATACTGACTTGATTAGCGTGTACCAGGCTTAACAATAAGCTCTCAGTTTTATTCTCAAATTCAAGCAAGACTTAGGGACTGTCGTCAGTTTTATGTCGGTACCTGGTCCTAATTATGATTAAGTGGCTCGTTTTACGATGTAAAAAACAATAACCAGCAGTTTTTAGGGCTGACTGATTAGGTTTTAAATTTGTTACAATAGCTTTGGCAGTGTCTTCAAAAAGCTGTTTTGTACCTACCTAAAGTGAAAATTACAAAGTCGTTTTTGTTTTACGGATTCTATGAAAAAGCAGTATGTAAATTTTTATATAATTTATATCTGTAATTTTTATGGTGTAATATTCCCACTGCTGGTACACAGGCCTCTTCTCTTCAAGAGGGATCGGACTGTTATGTACCACGCGGGCCCAGTATGGTTTGGCAAACGTCACATCGTCATCATCGTTTCAGCCGAAAGACGTTCACTGCTGGACATAGGCCTCCCCTAGGCTGGAAGAGAACTTTGACCGGTCTTGTGCTTTCCACATCCAGCGAATTCCCCCGGCCTTCACAAGGTCCTCGGTCCACCTTGTGGGAGGTCTTTCCACTCTACGTCTTCCGCTACGCGGTCGCCACTCCAGACCCTTTCGGCACCATCGGCTATCTGTTCTGCGAGCAATGTGCCCTGCCCACAGTCACTTAAGTTTGGCAATTCTTCGGGCTATGTCGGTTGCTTTAGTTCTTCAGCGGATTTCTTCATTCCTGATTCGGTCACGTGGGGAAACTCCGAGCATAGCCCATTGTGTCACATGCCTTTGAATTACTGTTTCTAGGACATGCCGATTTCCTCACGATGTTGTCCTTCTTTACACCATATTTACACACAGTATAGCGCCTGTCTGGTTTCGAATCTACGATCACAACTCCCATAAATCGGAGGAGTAACCGCTGGACCACAGCTGCTCTAAATATTAATTTATGATGTTAAATAAATAGTGCAAATTCTTTGCACGTTGTTAATTTTCCTCGTTGTGTACCTATACAGGGTAAATTTTTAGCCAGTGCGCAAACTGTAACCATGAATTCAGCATATCATTCTAGACCCCCAGCGCAGAAATTTTTCGTCGGTTATGCAAAAAAAAGTGAGCTGTTGCATACACTTTGACCGAGTAGGTATTGCACTTTTCTGTGAAACAGTTGTTTTTTTTTCGTATAGTCGACGAAAAATTTCTGCGCTGGGGGTCTAGAATGATATGCTGAATTCATGGTTACAGTTTGCGCACTGGTTAAAAATGTATCCTGTATTCCGTCGGTTTTTTTCAACTAATCATCGCCATGATTGCTGAAGTGTCAGCAAGTAGGTACCTAAAACATAACCTACAAATGATTCCAAGTCAATCATCAATCATAATCAAACATGTTAATTTTATGTCTAATTAACGAATGCTGTCGGCATTTATATCCGGTAAAGGGAAAATAAATTAATTATGTTACTGATGAAGTTATTATTAAAACTGGTTAGGTATAGTTAGGCTGTGATCGAGTGATATGCCGCCATTATTGTCGGTGTCATAAAATTGTTTATTAGACTTAATCTGTGGCGTTTAATAGGAAGAAGATGATCGAAGATATGTTTAAAAGGGTGGAAGTGGCTTTTGCTGAAGGGCTAAGAAAATCTGATGGACCAATCAACAACGATATGGTAAAATTCGTGATTATCATCATCTGCCTGGCCTTCCCCTATTTCAGCGTCGGCTTCTAGTTAGCTATTTTACATGGAGCGACCGCCCTGAAACTCGAAGAATCAGTCTTACTTGACTGTCAGACTTTTGGGGTTCTGAGCACTCGTAACGACTTTCCATGATCCTCGAATGAAACCCGGGATCAACGGCTTGACATGCTTCCGATGCACGGAGTGGTCTTGGTGTGTAAAGATGGACATCCATCCACGGACACACCTTGGCAAGCGTAGCTTAACCTAATCCATCGACCTTTGTGGGTGTTATTACTTAGCTACGAACCCCTCTAAAATCCGTGATCAATTTAGCATAATTTGCATTTATGAAGAATCTGAAACTCAATTCCAACCTACCTGCCTACCTTATAGGAATATCGTCACATAAACTAGAATTTATTAAAAAAATATTTATCAAGTATCTTTGACTATATTTTTAATGATTAGCAATAGGTTATTAGTTCAAAATCACAAAAAAATCATAGGGATAAGTTTTTAACCAGTGCGAAACTAACCATGAATGATTCAACTCATAAATTATTGAAATGAATTCATGGTTATACAACATAAAATCAGCTGTTTCATAGAAAAGTGCAAAACCTACGCGGTCAAAATGTATGGAACAGAGTTTTTTTTTTTTGTATAACCGACGAAAAATGTATGTGCTGTAAAGACTAGAATGATATGCTGAATTCATCATGGTTACAGTTTGCGCACTGTTTAAAAACTTATCCTGTATAATATCTATTTCGTTCATATCAAAACCTTTTCAAACATACAGAACACCGCATCAGAATTAAAGTCCACCGCACACTTAATAAAAGTAACAAAAATATTGTGCATCGCACATTTAACCCTAAAACGTCGTGGCGTGACCGATGTTAGGTAACTTCCCTAGTTTCCTTCCGCGCCACCGGTGCACAGTGGAACGAATGTATGGGAGCGGTTGGACGTAGACATGTCCGAAAAAAAAGAGTAAAATTATGCCAAACTAATGATGCCATCTTATTTGATTACTTAATGCCTTCATAACTTGTGGTGATGAATTTCTTCATAACTCCCATATTTCGGGAGTAATTTGAGAAAATGTGAAATTTTACTATGAAAATGAGTGTATCGAGCTCTCTCCCTCCTGATTCCGGGCTTGTTTCAAGTAGCGGTCTCTAATATCATAATGCTAATACTAAGAGCTATATTTAATACTAAGACACATAGTGCGCCAAATGTGCACTTTCTGGGATAAAGAGTGATGTTTATTTTATAACACAATTTTTTTATTTTTTGTTTATTTTGTTGATTAAAACCGTTTTTCTAAAGGTTTACCTTATTACAATAACATTTCTGAGCAGCCAATTAGAGAAGATATAAGCTAATTAGGATATATAATTAGGGACTTAAGGTTTACATATAAAACTGATGCACTAATGATTACTGATAAGAACATTGCTATTATTTAATTACTAAATGGCTCTTAATACACTAATTTAGCATGCATCATTTACTAATTATCACAATAACTAATTACCTTGCAATATTTAACAAAGGATACCTGGGATACCTGGATTTTATATAAATAGGTCACTATTAGTAACTTTAAAATCAGTGTTGATTTACACCTTGTATCCAAGCTAATCTCGCAATGTATTTTCCAAATTTTAATACAAATCTTGATATTCACGTTGCTTTATGCGCACGCGCACATAAAGATTTACGCGACTTTAACTATTTGTTCAGTGTTTTAAAAGATAACAGTTGTGTTCAGTTATGTGAAAGTGCTGAAACAAGTTTAAAAGACTGGTGTCGTCGATTTTGCTACCGCATTTATGCAAAATGGACACAGTCTGGAAGAAGCACAGATAAGTTTCGGAAGAAACATGAGATTTGGCTACAGGCTGCAATTCAATGGCCGGAATTACAGAATGAAAATATAAGTGACGTCATCGAGCCCATAATTTCTCCTGCTAAATCTGATGCTTCAACTTGTACACATCCTAGTCCTCGTAAATCTTTTGAGGACCTTAGTAACCGGCAAAAAAGAAGACGCACTGAAGATAGTCTTTCATGCAGCAGTAGCAGCGCTGAAATTATGTTTTCGGCCGAAAGGGCGCTTCAAAAGGCAGGACAAAGCGATACAGCTTATGTTATGAAATACTTGACGGAGAATCCAGAAGAGGCCTCAAAAATCAAAGCCTTCATTGAAGGTAAATCAATTCAGGTACGGGAAATATCCCCTTTGAAGGCATTGGCTCTTTATGTATCGATGAACTTATCGAAATGGCGCTATAACACTCTTCGGGATTTCAACACTCAAGAAGGAGCTCTTCAATACCCGAGTTACTACATGTTGGTTAAAGAAAAAATTAAGTGCTATCCGGCCAAAGAAGATCTCACAGTTACAGAGAGCTCTGCAAAAATCAAATTACAAGCCTTGATGGATTTAACCTCAAGAAGACTTATTAGGTCGTTAGAAACCCCTGTTGATCCCAATCAACAGCTCGTATTGACCAGCAAATGGGGTTTTGACGGATCATCTAGCCAAAGCATTTATCATCAAAGGACGAGTGAAGATGAGCAAATCGATCTTGCTAGTAATTTTATGATTAGTCTTGTACCACTGCGGCTCGTCTCAAAAGGTGTAACAATTTGGGAAAACGAGCGACCATCTTCCACTTCATTTTGCCGGCCAATATTGTTTAAGTTTATAAAGGAAACCAAAGAAAATGTGCAGAGAGAGATGGCTGAAATCGAAGCAGAGATTGAAGCCTTAACTCCATCCACCATCACTGATGGAATTAGTGTCAAACACCAACTGCTGTTGACAATGATTGATGGTAAAATTCATTCCATTATATCCAATACAGCAGCTTCAGTGTGTGACATATGCAAGGCTTGTCCTAAAGAAATGAATAATTTAGAGTTAATCAAAGATAAACACGCAAACGAGGACATGTATAAATATAGCTTAAGCACCCTTCACGCTTGGATTCGCTCAATGGAATGCTTATTACACATTTCCTACAAATTAGACATAAAATCATGGCAAGTAAGGGGTGATATAGCAAAAAGGCAAGTTGATGACAGGAAGAAAAGAGTTCAAGAGGCTGTAAGAAGAGAAACGGGCTTACTTCTCGATGTTGTGAAACAAGGCAGTGGATCCACCAACAATGGCAACTCGGCAAGGAGATTTTTTGAAAACTACACTAAATCTGCTGAACTGACCGGAATAGATGCTATGCTTTTAAGAAAAATCTGTGTGATCTTGCAGTGTATTTCATCAGGAGAGAAGATCAACGTAACTAAATTCCGAGAGTTCTGCTTTGATACTGCTAAGCTTTACGTGGAGTTATACCCATGGTATTATATGCCTTCTTCACTTCATAAAATTTTAATGCATGGGCCAGACATAGTTCAGAACATGTCAATTGTGCCCATTGGTTTTCTATCCGAAGAGGCATCTGAGGCTAGAAATAAAGATTTTAGAAAATATAGAGAGGGGCATTCTCGAAAGCATAGCAGTATCTCATGCAATGAAGATATTATGCACAATCTTTTACTGTCTTCTGATCCACTTGTTACAAGTATCCGTCCAAAAGGAAATAAGTTTGTAAAAAAATCTTCTTTTAAGGAATTTTATGAGCTTACGGATTCTGAGAAAAGTGATATCGAATTTGTTAACATAAATGATTTAGCGGACATCGATTCTGAATTTGAATTAATTGATGATGATGATGATGACGAAGATAATTAAATGATGTTATTGTTTTAAAATGTGTAACTTAGTAAATTAGAGCTTACATCTTAATTATTTATTGTACTTTTAATGAAACTAGGTAATTTATTATCAACTTACTTAAAAGTCATACTCTCATCAGTTCTTGTGAATATTTTTGTTAATATATATTTCTGTATATATATATAATATATTTATAGACCTCTTAATAAGTCTGTCTGCGGTTTAAAGTAAATACAAATGGGGAAAAAACGTTTTTTTTTTTAAATTTTCATTTCCTTTTATCCCAGAAAGTGCACATTTGGCGCACTATGTGTCTTAGTATTAAATATAGCTCTTAGTAATAGCATTACGATATTAGAGACCGCTACTTGAAACAAGCCCGGAATCAGGAGGGAGAGAGCTCGATACACTCATTTTCATAGTAAAATTTCACATTTTCTCAAATTACTCCCGAAATATGGGAGTTATGAAGAAATTCATCACCACAATTTATGAAGGCATTAAGTAATCGAATAAGATGGCATCATTAGTTTGTCATAATTTTACTCTTATTTTTCGGACATGTCTACGTCCAACCGCTCCCATACATTCGTTCCACTGTGCGGTGTTATGGACCGAGCCCGTCCTTCCTTGTTGCGAAAATGCATGACCCTATTTACGGATGGTTATCGCGAGTTGTTCAAATTTTGTCATTAATTTATGGCAAAAGAATTGGTCTGTGTAGAGGGGTCTATGGTTTTCTTGTTTGGTAAATAATTAGCATGACAGGCTATGTTTTTGGTACAGAAAAACACCTATTTTTGCTCGCTGATACTATTTTTAACACATAATTATGGGGCTTGTGGCTAAGTATTATCAGCCGCTGGGTTTAATCGTTCAGGTTGAGCTACGCTTGTAACTATCTTTACATACCAAGACGCCTCCGTGCAAAGGCACGTTAAGCCGTTGGTCCTGGCTGTCATTTGTGGATCTTCGTCAGTCGTTACGGATCGTCAGAAGCCCGAAATCTATCTACCAGTCTTACTATAGGCAATTGTATTACCCGGTAACTGGGTTCTTGAAGTCAGATAGGTAGTCGCTCCATCTAAAATACTGGTATTCAGCTGCACCCGGTTAGACTGGAAGCCAACCCCAACATAGTTGGGAAAATAGTAGCAGATGACTATTTTTAACACTTAGGTAGGTAAAAATGTTTTTAAGGGATTTTCCCATTAAATTACCGAGATAATACCATACACAACGCGAAGTATAAAATTTTACATTTCAAATGTCAATTTAAGTCCGGGACTTAATTATAATTTAAAATGTGTCATCAAAGAGTTGAATCACCGTAAAAGTAGTCACAGATGCGGCGATACGACAAAATTATTTATATTTTTAATAGGTAAGTATAAAAACTATAATTAAAGTTGACATTAATTAAACTAACTAGCTGACGTACATTGTCACAGTGGGTGATTCTGTTAGTTATATTAATAATTCTGATTGTTCTAATGCACGGGCATTACAACATTCAGTTTCCTTTAGTTGACATTAATGGTGACTTGCGTGGGAAGATCTGTTGCTGATACTGATAATCCGTGTTTCTTTTATTACTGTACCTACCTAATAATAAAAAAAGCAGTGATATCATTGACTTAAAGGATCACTTAATGACAAAAGAAGTTGATAACCTTTTTATCATAACAGTCAAAAAACCTTCTTCTACATAAATGTCATATGAACTGTCTAAAAAAAATATAAGTGGTTTTTACCGCACCATTTCACCAACCATATCTACGCATTCAGTCTTCATTTCCCGGACTCGTATCTACCTCCTTTTAACAAAGAAAGAAACAATAAACCATTTGTAAAAAAACCCCATTGAAACGTGCATAAAAACCAGTGCGCAGGAGACATTGCTTTATTCTTGCCGTCAAACAAACGGTGATAGGATCCGCGGTGTACCACCTATCACTTTTTCTATTACCCTGGTAAGCCAGTGTGATGGACATGGAATGGGGTAGAATCGAACTGGTGACAAAAATTTGGGTTTAAAAAGTTCATGCTGCAGTGAAAGGGTTACAAAAACACATTGTTTGATAGTTATAATTTTACATAAAAATGTTAATTATGACTTTTTCGACAACCAACTTTTAGATCGTGTAAACATTGTTGCAGTGGAAAATAATAAGTAGGTATCTAATATTTCGAAGGAGTTACCAAGAACCCTCCGTGCCTCGGAAAGCACGTTAAGTCGTTGGTCACGGCTGTCATTCGCGGATCTTTGACTATCATTACGGGTCGTCAGAAGTCCGAAAGTCTGACAACCAGTCTTACCAAGAGGTATCGTATTACCCAGTGGGATGTGGAGGTAAAATAATGGTATTCAGCTGCATCCAGTTAGCAATTCTCAATTCTTTACTGCGTACCATAATGTATAAAGTTGGTAGGGAATTATATTAGTCACAATTATGGACCCTGTCGGGCACAGCATAGATCAAGTAGGAGAGAGGAGGAAGAACACTGCGTGTTTAATTTGATAAATATTACAAGTTAAGTTGTTAGTAAGTTGTTGTTGTTAGTAAGGTGTTGTTAGTAAGTTGTTTTACTATCACAGAATTAAATTTATGAATCATTTTTATTATTTTATAAATTATACACATTTATTTGTTATTTTATTTACTTATTATTTTTATTTATTACGTATTTAATATTTCTTATCTCTAATGTTAGTAATTGTTAGACTGGAAGTCGACCCAACATACTTTTGAAAAGGCTGGGCAGATGATGATTACGAAGAGTTAGTACGTCAAAAGGTAAGAGTACTTACAATTGATAGTGCCAAGGTTTCAAGGCCAGTCTCGTCTAGTATAGATTTCAATAAAATAATTTTTATGTCAAATAGACATGGGCGAAATAGCTCACTGGAAAGAAAAAGAGCGAGTAGCTGTTTCTCTCTAAAGAGCTAAATCACACTTTTCTAGCTCACTACCTCTTATAGCTCAGTTACTCAGACGCCAACTGTTAGCTCATTTAACTCACGCGCGCTGCACGCATGTCAAAGGGAACGGCTCGGCCCGCTCAATACTACTTAACAATGATGTTAAGTTAAATAAGATTTTCTGTTTGTTTTTTTTTAATGTTATGACTTTAAGTAAACACCACGTAATAAATAATCAAATGCGGTTCCTTTTTATAATGTTCCAAAGTATTTTCTAAAGTCAATTGCTATAAGATAGATTTACAGCGATTTATGTCGTATGATAGTCTACTATGACGTATTGTACCGGAGAGCTATTGTTGGAAGAACGAACGATGCAATCCGAAGTATTCCGAAGCGAGCCGAATGAGCCATTCGGCCGGTGACGTCGGTCGGTCATCGGTGTCTCGCTGAAGTACTAAGCTAGTGAGTCTGAGTGAGCTAACTGAGCTAGCGAGCTATTTAGCGAGCGAGTGAGTGACCGAGAGCGACGTCCATCGAAGAGAGCTAGCTCTTTTCTATCACTCACTCACGAACTACCCACGTCTAATGTCAAACAAGACAGTTTATTACATTGACTCGGTTTTTTTAGTTGCACTGGGTTTGAAGGGGTCAATCCTAGTGCACCAAAAAAATCCAAAAGTTTTAGTCATAATACAATCTCTATGCTATCCCTGTCCGCCGCCATCAACAGCGCAGTACAGTTGCGCAAGAGTCGCGGTGACCACAGACCGAAACATATACATATTTATGAGGTGACTTTAATACACAATTTCTATGTATTATCTTTTAGTAATGCAGGAAGTAGGAGTGAAGATGTTAACGGTAGGTGACTAGCTGCTTCTGATCAGGTGATATCGTTTAATTGGACTGACTATAATCTTAGTGGTGTGCGTGATACTGAAAGCATTTAAATATTTAGAAGGTGTGAAAGACATGAAAACATTCTAAGACCAACAAGACGTGAAAAAACAAGACTTAAGAGGTATCTAGAACAAAATTTGATTTGAATTGGACTAACCCGACCAAAGAAATAGTTTTGAAAGATTTTTTTTTTGACCAATTCAAGCTAGCCGCGTCTCGATTCCGTGGGAGTATGGGGATAAAAAGTATTCTATATCTTAATTCAGGTCAGGGTCTACCCATGCGCCAAATGTCATGCACATGGATGTGCGTTTGTTTAGAATGTTTAGAATTTTAATGAATTATCTGTTAGAAAATCTTTTTATTTTTGAAACATAACTTAAAGACTGGATGCTGATGGAGACGCTTACGTAATTTTAAACGTCCTTTTAAGAATTCTACCATCAGCTACTAGAACTAAAATATTATTTATTTGACACAATAACAAATTAAATACTACTGCTAACTTAGGCACTGCTAAATTAACTAATGATAACAATCTACGAACACAAAAACACGCTCTTTAATGTCAAATCCAAAACTTGTCTGCTAGAAATATAGATGACTTAACTAAGAAATTAAGAGGTTTTCCATTAGGTACGAATGCTCACTCAAATTTTGACATAACATTAAGTATTAACTACGTCACTATTTCAAAGAATCATCGTCTATTAGTTAAGAGATCGAATAGTACCGACAAAGTGTTTGATTTGACAGCTTGAGATGTACCCTCCAAAGGTAATTAATAAGCAGATACAACCACTTAAGATAAGTAAAAATATTTTCATCCCGAAACTGCACCGGATATAGATCGTATCGGCATGACAAAGCGTGGCGCCAAGAAACTTACATCTCTACCTATACAAAATTCAACCATATCCGTTCTATCTTTGAGTTCAGTTTCACTTGCCCCTAATCACACTTTACCAATATCATCACCTGTCAGGCCAAAATCAACCACAAGTCAAGCATCATTAAGTTCAATTTTACTGATTACTCGTTCCATTTCATTAACTTCGAGAGATTTGTCAGCAACATTGTCCTCTTTCTCTACATTAGACTTTGTTGTTACAGCTTTAGGTTCATTATTAGTTGTTGTATAATCTGAAGTGGCACAATCAGAATCTATTGATGCTTCTCTAAAAGCTTCAGTCATTTCGAGTGCAGGTGGTATGACTCCTGTGTCTCCGAAAATAAATGAAATGGTCATTGTGAGATAAGATTTCTCGGTACTCTAAAATGACTGATATAGTAATGCTTTGAGCGAAGGAAATTCCATTCAAGAGTGCGTATTATTAGACTGTTTTAATATTGTCGAAGAATTTCAAGAGCAAATCACAGATATTTATTTTCATCTGCTGTTTCATATATGTAGTTAAAATACAGACAATGACATAGATCTGATGGAGCTATTGGGTGAGTGGGTCAAATTCCCATATTCCAGTTCCAATCTTCTTAAAAAAAACAAAAAAAAAACAACCGACTTCCGGAAAAAAACACTACAAATTGAAAAATAACTATTAATTTCGGAAGTCGGTAACTTTGTATTTATGTGTTTTAACTTTTGTCATCGCCTTCCGAGATTAAAGTTATTTTTCACTTTGTAGTGTTTTTCCGGAAGTCGGTTGTTTTTTTTTGGAAAAAGTTTTTATTTTCACGTTTTAGTTATAGTACCTACCCCACACCCAATTCGAAACATCATCCTTGGGGTCAAATTAATGCATATTTATGCGATAGCAGCAATCGCGGTTAATTTGCTGCCTTTTTTTGAAGAGATCCGTTGTCTGTCTCCGAAACGCATCATCAGATCTATATGTAACCATTTCGGAATAAATCCCTTTCAAAGAAAAAAAGACTTTTGCAAATCAGTCTATACGACGGTTATGCCCGAAAATACACAAAAAAATTGTTGTAAAGTCGGTGAAAATGATTAATACTTCTAGTTTCTAGCACTCAGTCTGTTGTCTCCAGAGAAACCAATTATCGATATCGACAAGTCTCTAAACATTATTCTAGAACAAGAAATCACCTAACTTTTAACCGATAAAGAGTTGTACATTCCTTCATCAGCTCAGCGTCATGAGATGATGATGACCATACGCAAATGTCTCAACAGCTTTAGAAAATATATGAAAAACATTGTTAATACCTATAAAATTTGAGGATTGCCCTCAATTTCCCTGGAATTCCATCATCAAATCCTGACTTGGTAAAATAAAATAGGAATTTTGAGAAGCAGTCCACAAATGGGGAGAAGTCGGTGAACATACATTTAAAAAAAATACAGTCGAACATAGAAATCGCTTTCATACATGTTTCTACAAAGACGCTCAAGAGGCGTAGGTAAAGTTTTCGGTTTCGGTAGCTTATGTCAATACAATACATTTTAGACTTATCTATCATCAAGGGAAGGCCCTTAGGAAAAGAACTCGTCGATCTGAGGGCCTAGACAAAGTGACATAATCCATAATAACAATGGCAGAAAAGTCTAAAATGTATTGGATTTATTAACTAGGCAGTTAAGCACTTTTTAACCGATTTCAAAAAGGAGGAGGTTCTCAATTCGTCTGTTTTTTTTTAATGATCGTTCCGCGATATATCCGTGAATTGTGTAAAGTATCTTGAAGACATTCTGCTGCTTCCTGTCATTGTTATTTTCATAGCAAGTAGTGCTATACAAATGGGTGTGGGGTAGGTACCAGGTGTTCCGTGTGGTGTAGGACGTGAAGAATAGCATCATCCCATTTCTTCCCCTGGGTGTCGTAAAACGCGACTAAGGATTTTACTAGAGTAGGGGCAGCAGCGTTCGCTATGTATTTAACTACCATACTGCGATCGCCAACCCGCCTGCCAAGCGTGGCGATTATGGCAAACTCCCTTTGGGGGAGGCCTTTATCCAGCAGTGGACGTTTTTAGGCTGAAATGATGATGATGAGGAGGTACCATAACTAAAAAGTGAAAAATAAAAAAAACGATGTCTTTGGATTTGTACTTAATTTTTTTGTGACGATTTCCGAAATTAAAGTAATTTTTCACTTTATAGTGTTTTTTCTGCAGATGGTTATTTTTATTTTGTTGGGTTTATATTTTCCGACATACTTTAGTATGATTTATATCTAAGTATTGTATATTCTTAAAGTCGTATTCCTAGGTCGTAATAATGCCTCAACGCGACAAGGAAAGCGATACGTGGAACGATCTTATTGTTTTTTAATGGACGGTGTGTATTAATGTGAATGTGTGTATAACAAGCGACTGGCTTGTTGGTCTAGTGAAAAGAAGAAAGAAAGAAAAATAAAAATGCATTTATTGGCATTACAGCATAGAGAATCTTAAAACTATGAATTTTGAAACATAAAACAATGGGAATAGTGCCAAAGGAGTCTCAGGTCAGCATAATGTTAGCTGATAACACAAAGTGATCTGACGCTGATTTTTAGCTGCAACACACGAGTACGATAATAAATACATACATAGTGAAATGTGTGTCCGTAATGTTTAATTAATAGAGTTAAAATAAAATAAATAAAAATAAATAATAACTTTATTGTACAAAGAGAAACACATAGGTATAGTCATACACTAAACATGATTGTACAAGTGGTAGACAAAAACAGGTTGAACAGCTGGCTCCTGAACTAAGTAAAAAGATACTTGTATCTCAGAAGTTAAAAGTAAAATTACAATGAATAAAAAGTTGTGGCACACATGAGTGTGAGAGTGGGTGTTGTTGTAATGAAAAACTAAAATATCTACGCAATAATTACATAATAAATAAAATAAAAGAGTAAATAGAAAGCACTGTAAAGGTGAGTTGCTTACCGAATGCAACCTTTATGTACATATACAGGGATGTTTCAGGGATGTTTGCTGAAGCTCGGGTGGATTGCTTCTACGCTACGATGCGAAAAAGATGCGCTTCCCTGGTGCGCCGGGTGTGGGCCAGCCCCAACATTATACTGCGGTGTATCGCGAGCAGACTGGACTGCTTGTGTGTGAATCGCTGCTGCAAACTCTCCACCTCAGTGTTGAGCTTGTAGCAGGGATTAGCATTGTAACAAGTGTAAGTTAAGTGTGTAGGTTACGTTTACTAACATAGGGTTAACAGATATTGTTTCTAACACATTTGAGTCATTTGTTACTTGTTTTCTTTAAATGTAAATAAATATACAGGCAGGCAATGAAATGGCTTTGTCACATTCGGACTGTCAACAAGATCAGTCTAGAAACCTTCTTTCAAAATAGAATAATTTGTTTCGGAGATAAAAGGTTGATTAACAGGCGCGGAGATGTGAAGGTCTAAAACGTGGAATAACAATACAGCTTTTATTTATACGCACTTAGCACACAAGCATTTCATTTATTAAACCCCCCAGAACCTAGGTCTTTCTTAACTACGAAACAGATTTTAATGCGGTTTTCCTATAGTACCCCACACCAATTCCAAATTTCATCATCCTTGGGGTCAAAACAATGCATATTTTTATGCAATAGCAGCAATCGCGGTTGATTTGCTGTCATTTTTTTTAAAGTTCCGTTGTCTGTCTCCGAAACGCATCATCAGATGTATATAAAATTTTAATGGGATCATATCGGAATAAACTCTTTTCGAACAAAAAAGAATTTTGCAAATCCGTTTATAGATGACGGAGTTATGCTTGAACACACATTTATAAAAAAAAGCTTGTCGAATTGATAAACTCCTTCTTTTTGATGTCTGTTAAAAAAAGTAAATAAGATTGAAATTACAATTGAAAAATAGTGAAATAATAATATTAAAATCGATAAAATTAGTAAAATTGATGGAATAAATTATTACATGTGGCAGAAAATGTCGGCTCGAACATTTTCGAAATATTTTAGATGGTTTAGTAGGAATACTTTTAATTTCAATTTAAAAGTTGAGCAACTTAGTGGTCACAAACGCTACTGCTGAGCGTGATGACTGGGTTTGAATCCCGGATCGAGCATAGTGTTATTAGATTTTTCTATCTGGAATTCCCTTACACAGGCCCGGGCAAAATCGGTCACTCAACGTTGGCCCTCCCGGTCAATCGCCTGTAATCCGGGCTTATGCGGGCAGGCCGAACTTACGCGTGTTGTCCCCGATAATGGGCAGTGCCAATCATTGGCATTGCTGCCACACCGTCCTTTGTTTTTCTTAAGGGTCTGTCAATTGTGGAGGTGTCATTAGCGTTGATAGGGGAGGTTTTTGTACTATGTTAGATAAGGTTGTGGCTGGTGGAAATAATTGGTGCTTTTAATATTATGGCAGTTACTTTGTCCTAAGTAAAAAGTGCTGTTTCGTTTGTCACCTTTCGGTGCAGTTTAGAGCTATCTATATAACTATAGGCTGACTTTTGAATTATCAGATAACTTGTCTAAATACTTCTGATTTTTCTTAATCCAAAGAATAAATATGATCGTTTGACATATTTTCTACAAAAAGTTGTGAAACCCTGACATTTATTCCTAAGATCAAAGTTACCTGACTATTTAAAAATCAGTCCTAAATCATACAACCAGAACTGAAAGTCTATCTTGTGCTTGTCTGTGCTTGGGAACATGCTAGTCCTACTCCATAGTACAATCTAGAGTCTAGACAAAATAAAACTGGTTGCTAATTGAATATTGTATAATTAATTATATTTATGACAATGATTTACACTCAGTGATTACTTTAACTCACACATTATCTTATTACTTGTTAATGTTCTAGGAAAATCGTATACTTACTATTACAATTTTTGTAAACATGTTAGCACCATGTATCTATCATAAAGTTTATTTATCTGTAATTGCTTCACTTGCATTCTTTTTACCTTTTTACTTTGGTATGGTAATTTTATTCTGGGTGCGTCGTTTTCACACATGATTGTATAATGAATGTATGCTATATATTGTGTTTAAAACATTTTAAAAGAGTAACGATGGAGATTCTTGCCCATTCTTCTCCATACGAAACTACATTTTGGAAGAGGCGACTAGAATCAATTCTATTTTAATGTAAATGTTGACGTTCAATAGTGCCTTTTATCTGCCTATTTGAAATAAATGCTTTGACTTTGACCTTGTCAATCAGTCTTACCAAGGGGTATCGTATTACCCAGTAGCTGGGTTGTGCAGGTCAGTTACTCAGTCGCTCCACGTAAAATTCAGCTGCATCCGGTTAGACTGCAATCTGACCCCAACATAGTTGGCAAAAGGTTAGGCAGATGATGATGATGACTTATCAACAATACCTATAATTGATGTATGCGAGCAGTTGCTTGCTATGCACGTAAGGATACTCACAGTGGGACCTTTAATTTAAAGCTCCAAAATAGCCAATTAAAAGGCATCAAAATTAACGAAATTGTCGGTGACACTACTCCATTTCTTATTTAATTAATTGTAGATAAGTGGCACTTACAGATATTTATCTAAAGTTAATCGTAGCGGAATGTTTGGGGAATTCTAGTTGGACAAAGGGCAAGGGCGAAAGCTCCGGTCGTCTTGTGACTTTGTGTCTTTGAAGTAAAGTGATGTAAGTGAGAATGTGTAGGTTTTTTTTTGTGATGAATATTTGAAAATCTGTAAACATAAAATTTCAATGGTACCTACATAATCGATGTTGATTCATTAATGTCTCTAACGACAGTAAATTTAAAGAAATTAAAGAAAGGAATAAGTATTAAATGGTAAAAATACGAAGGTACTAGGTACCTCTCTGAACTACACCTAACTTATTTGTTACCTGTTGGTTTTTTATTAATGGCATTTTGCAGGTTAACCTAGGAGGTTGTCGGCTAAATCTGTCGCCCTCTACTTCTTAGGACCGGAGATGGCGGCGCGTAGTGTTCCACGCGCGCCTCTCTATGACGTAAGGGGGGAGTTTAACACCTCACTCCCCCCTATCGCGAAGTGGCCCGCAGAGGCGGGCTGGCACTAGCCGGGGATCGCGGAAGTCACACTAGTTCCCGTGATCCCCGGTGCAAGTGAGAGACGGAACACCGGGGTGGTTTTAGTCAGTAAGAGTCTGACAGACCCCTCCGCCCTCCCCGGGGCGGAGGACATCCATGAGGATTTCCCCCCGTAATGAAAAAAAAAAAAAAAAGGAGGTTGTCGGCTGCCTAACTAAGCTTGCCTGTGGGTACCTCAATGGTTTAAGGCCTCCAGCCACAGACTACACGCTAAGGGAACCTGCCTTTGGGGTACGTACCTCGGCTTCTAGCGTCGCTGGTAGTGAACAGTAATGGATGTGCTGGATTAGAATAATCTAGGTCACCCTGTTAGTAGACCGATAAATAAAGAAATCCAAACTTTATTCTTTACCAAACTTTTAGAGATAATTCTTCAGCAAATACTTCTAAAAAAAATATACCGATACTGAATACAATGGTGACTTATACAGGGTCAAAATGAAAAATAAAATATGATGTATATAAATTTGATATGATGCATATAGGTCAAATTTCTTACATCACGTCAACAAAAAGACAGCAAACTTGACTTACCCCACTTTGTGTCCCTCCCTGGTCTTTTGAACCGCAATCAATGTCCACTTGAGTGGCACGTGACACGAGCCCTTACATCCAACTAATTACATATATACACTTAGTGTGACAGACAGACACACGTTATTGTGTTGATGTGTATGTGGGTTTGTTGGCGAAATTATTATGAAGACTGGAAAATTGGGCCGAAGATTTGCCCTTTGAGAGGATGAGAAGATTTATAGTCTAGTTCAGTAGTGGGCAAATTTTCTTAATGGGGGCCAGAAAGTTTAAGAAAATTCAGAGGAGGGCCAGAATTATAGGAAAAATTGGATTTTGTGTTTGAACTTTTAATCATAAAAAAACATTACAGCATTACACACTTGCACAAGTGTTAAATAATCAATTTAACGTTTATTCAAAGGCCCTGACATGGTAGGTGTGTGAGACATATGAAATTGCTTTTGATTTGCCATATAATATTTTCGAATGCAGGTTCGAGCTGTGACGAAGTTTCTTTCAGCAGCGCGAAAAGGCTAGTCTAGCTGGCTCCTTTACCTATGCGTCTATTATTCTACTGAGTAGAATCTACTTTATACTTCTGGACCGTCAAAATATAATTATCGCGGGCCATATACTATTCATGTCGAAGGACCGTCGGCGGGCCGGATGAAATGCTTTCGCGGGCCGGAGCTGGCCCGCGGGCCGTACCTTGCCCATCACTGGTCTAGTTCAATTGAGAACCTAGACTTCCCATGGAACTTAAAGCTATTTAAGCTTAAAGTTATTACTCACCCTCCTATACATATCCACTCGTTTACACTCCACTCACCGAAGGCCATCACTACACAACTTAAGGCTTCTTCAAACAGCCGCGACGCGACAGCGCGCCTCGACACTTGTAGAACAATTTCCATTAAATTTTCATAGAAATTGTTCTACGAGTGTCGCGATGCGACCGTCGCGTCGCGTTAGTCTGCACGAGCCTTTATTTAAGATTATTGTCCTACTTTTTGTCACTTCTTTTGTTATTATTATTTTATTTTATTTTGTTATTTAACTTGATCATTTTTTTTGTTGTGTTTATTTTTCGCCTACAACAGGGGATGAGCGCTGAAGTCTGAAATACAGATATTTCTTATCTAGTTCAGACACAGATGTTCAAAACAAGTGTCATAAAATGTCTCACCCATACTAATAAAATGTTGTATATTTTTGAACAAATAAATAAATAAAAAATAAACCCTGTTTTATCACTTCATCAAATAACACTAACTTTAAACATTTTTTTTTTGACGTAGTTCTATATCATAATCAGCCTATAAGGTTCCCACTGCTGGGACATAAGCCTCCTCTCTGTGAGAGGGAGTGGTCCATAACTATGCTAAGTGTCTACGAATTTTTAGTTCAAGGACATGCCGGTTTCCTCACGATGTTTTATTTCATCGTTTGAGAGCAGTGGTAATGAAATTAAATACAGAAAAAAAAACTGCCTGCCTGGTTCGAGCTTGCGACTTACAACTCGTAAGTCGGGGCCTGAGCCACCACTGCTGTCGCTAAGCCACCACTGCTGTTGCTAAGCCACCACTACTGTCGCTAAGCCACCACTGCTGTTGCTAAGCCAACATCCAACTGCTATTAGCAGAATATAAAGGAGGCCTACACCGCAGTTAGTAATTCTAGGCTGAAATGATGATGACGACGTAGCTTTAGGATTTTACTGTGCTGTGAAACCTTAATAATTGTAATTTTATTATCATCACCATCATCATATCAGCCGAAAGACGTCCACTGCTGGACATAAGCCTCCCCCAAAAGGGGGGATTTGCCATAATCGCTACGCTTGGCAGGCGGGTTGGCGATCGCGGTATGGTGGTCAAATGCATAGAGAACGCTGCTGCCCATTCGCTGACACCCACGGGAAGAAATGGGATGGTCCTACTCTTTTACGTCCGGCACCACACGGAACTTTTATTATATCTTTGTGTAATTTTGCCTTACTCCATTTGTTATCACTGCGCCTTGACAGGTGGCCTGCCTAACTCCATTCGAGTTCCATAATACGCTTTTTGATATCGATTTCAAAAGCCTAATTTAATTATAATTCTCCAAATAGGGTGGAGAATCCTCTGGACTATGAAATGAAATGTATATTTATGTAAGTAAATAAACATTTCATTTAATTTCATATGGACTGCTTCGTTAGTCTAATGGTCGCAATCGCTACTGCTAAGCTAGAGATCCTGCGTTCGATTCCCAGGTCGAGCAAGGTGTCATTGGAATTTCTCAGTAGCGGCCCGAAATTTGGATTCGTGCCCTGTTTAAGCCCCCTATTAAGATAAGATAAGCTATGAAAATCATTTATTTGCTCAAACATGAGTACAAGACATAAAACACAAGTTGTCAGCATGCAAGATGACCTTAAACAGTGGGATGAAAATATTAATACAATGATTTCTACTGTCACTCCGAATGAAATTAATAAAAAAATTCATAACAAGAGCATTAACAATAATAAACCTTATAAAACACATGGGATTTAAACATAACATGGGATTATATAGGACTTTAACCTAATTGATGAAATGTAGATATACTATAGGCACACCTCTGCACATCCCTTTCGGGAAACAAGGCGTGATGTTATGAATGATAACTTTCCGAATAGCATGGAAGATTAACACACCGATTAGCTGATGGTTTGCCACTTCAGAGACAGAAGATAAACAAAATGTCTCATGTTTATAACTTCACCACTCTACCTAGGCTTTCATCGGCCATGTCAGTCGGGTCACATCACACAATAATTTTCCAATAACTTTGTCACAGATAGCGCTATCACGCCATAGCCCTTATCAGTGGAGTGTCCATCGATTTATTGTCATTTAATATTGTCTGTTTATCATTACGTCAGTGTAATCACGGCACACTGGACTTGAGGACACTTGGCTGGTTCTCACGGGTTTGGGACGTGATTTTTAGTTTGTCATCGTAATCATTATTATTTGATTTTTCAGCCTATTCTGCTTAAGGGGAACCTAGTCGCGGGCTCGAACTCACTGATGGGCCTGGCTAAAAAGCACGCTGTCTCACCAGGCATCGTGTCCGGCAGAGGCTAGTGTACACGCACAACGTTATTGAGTGAGATGCAGGATCATTTATAGTACAACAGGCGCGTAAAAAATTAAGAACAGTCTCACAGAAGATCCAATAAAGTTTGAGCTTTGTCGGTACCGACTTACTTTTTTAGATTTTACACTTCTTTTATTAGTTAAACACGCCCAAAGTTAGGTTAAATTAGCAAGAAAAACGAACCTTTGTTGGCTCCTAACTTTTTAATGGCTTTTTAATTTAGTATTCTGTTTCCGTACAGACAATATTAATAATGAGGAAAAACCATACCATGTTTATTTTTGATGTACGTTGTCGAACAGTGGAGTAATACACTCCCGAAGTTTGTATGGGAAAAATGTGGACTAGGTTCACCTTAATACATAATATTCAATATTTAAATATATTCGAACAGTGGTGGCTCAGTGGTATCGGCCGCGACTTACGAGTGGTCGTGCGTTGGAACCCAGCCAGGGGCATTACTTTATGTAAATAGTTTCTTCACCACTGCTGTGAAACGGTGAAGGAAAACATCGTGAGGTCAACCGGCATGTCCAAGAACCAATAATTCGAAGACATGTGACATGTACCAACCCACACTGGGGCCTTGTGGTGGATTACGGCCCACTCCCTCTTAAGGAGAGGAGGCCTGCGTCCCAGCAGTGAAAACGTTATAGGCTGAGTATGTATACATATCCAATGAGTTTATTTTCAAGGTTCACTTATACTTCCCTCACTGATGCTGCAAGCAACCTGCAGGTTGTTTCTTGCTTTATCAAGAAAGAAAATAAAATTTAGCATAGACTAAAACACACACAATAAACAGCAAATTTAAAAAAAAAAACAAAACAAACTGTATAGTGCGATGTAAGAAACTAGCAGGAAAGTGTGTCCCACGGCTGCCCCAAAAAGGTCTAGTTCAGCAAAAATGCCAGATAACAAGTGGCTGATGCAGATTTGTAACTGGATCTGAAGTGTGAGGACTGTACTTAAGTTCTTTAAAAATGGAAATGCAAGCTTCACTTAGATTGAAAGTCCAGTTAAACATCGTTTTCAGTGTCAGTGTGAGGCAGTTTATAATTTCCACAAAACGGAAGTTGACCTAGTACATCACTAAATAATTTATATAAAAGTCAAAAAGATTTAACTGAAAAAAGCCTACAGCACACTTTTTGCGTAACAATTTATACAGTCTAAATTATTTTCAAGGATATGTCTAATCTATTGCTACATAAATGCACGAAAAAAAAATCTGCTCATCAACGTTAATAACGCAATTAACGTTATTGAGCCGTTAAAATGAAAGCCATTGAAAGAAAATACATCAATTTAGCACAGACTAAACAGGCACACAATATACAGCAAAAAAATAAAATTTAAATAAAAATAAAAATCAACAAATAGTGTAAACTGCGATGTCAGAAACTAGAATTAAAGTGTACCTATTAGTGCGTAACGCAGGTCGAAATGAGAGCCTCAAACTTTTTTGGAGGCGGTTAAAAACAAATGCAATATTACCACAACCACAAGCATCATCGTTTATTAACATCTACCTCTGTAGAGGTAAATAATTTCCCACATACTTATTCACCTATAACAATATGAAACCAACATTGTTGACAAACACTTCTGCCTACAATACTTTCAGAGCTTACTTTCGTTAATATCTTAAGGACGTATGATTGATCAGCAGTTCGCAGAGCTAGACGACAGTTAATAATCGCACCCCCTGCTCTAATCTCCACTATTGGGTTCAAATTGTGAGAGACAGAGGAACGGTGACGAAATTGTATGAAAAACTTAGTACAACCATGCCAAACAAAAATTGGTGGTAGAAGTTCATCTTATTATTTGAGGTTTACCACAACTATTTGCTTACTAGCTTCTGCCAGCGACTTCGCTCGCGTTGAGTTCAGGAATGATCCCACGGGAATGTACTACCGAGATATAAAGTACTCTATGTGTTTATCCAAGTAATAAACTCTGTCTGTGCCAAATTTTATGCAAATCCGTTTAGCCGTTTTTGCGTTTTTTAGTAACAATCATTATACATACAAACTTTCCCTTTTAAGATATTAGTAGGATATAGAATTGAATAGAATAAAATAGAAAACATATATTCGACACAGATACAACACAACAGCAACAAACACATTTCAAAAACAAAAGAGAATAATAAACATAACAATAAAATTGCAGTAAACTTGTGCTAAGCGTGCCCATACCGAAAGGGTTACCATCTCTGCATTTGCTCGGCGTCAGACACCCAGCGATTGCAATATGTAGGATAATATAGATAGTAGGATTAGGAGAATTGAGTATAGACAAAGTACTTACTTACAGGGAGTGATGAGGTTCCAACAGTATTTATAAAGACTGCGAAATTTGGGAAGAAGCCATGCAACGGAACAGTTTAAAGATAGAAGATCCTTGTAGTTAGGAAAGACTTATAATATTAGTATAAGACTATAGATAGAGCTTACATAGTTAAAACTGTCTCCATCACTTTAGTTGTAAGGACCTTTTAGGCAATCGTTTTCTTAACACTTGTACCAAACACGTTTTCTATCTTGAAAATGTTTACCGTTGACACCCGAGATTAATATTGTACAGATGGAAAAGCCGAGGGGAATTGAAAAGGTGACTTGAACTTTGCTGACAATTTTTGGTTCGTAATTGTTTTTCACAAATCTTTACCGGATATTGCCTTTTAAAATGGAAATAGAAGAAATTCCATTGTAAGTAGTTGTGTAAATTGTCCATAATTTCATGTAAATTATTTCATCACGTCTGCTTTCAAAAACGGTGAAGAAAAACGTCGTGAGAAAACCGGCATATCCTAGAACCAAAAATTCGAAGTCATGTGACATCTACTAACCCGCACTGGGTCCGCGTGGTGGATTATGGCCCACTCCCTCTCACCAAGAGGAAGCCTTGTAACAGCACTAGAAACATGGCTGGTTATGTGGTAATACATTTTTATGTTGCTTCCCTACCAAACCCTTTCGTTCCACCTGCTAAAATTCTCGCACCTGGACATGAGTTGGCTTGGCTTTACTGGAAGGCTTTAAATAGACTCCGGACTCAGATAGGCCGGAGTAAAGAGAACCTGCTCAGGTGGAGATCCACAGATGATTCCACCCTGGAGTGTTAATGTGGTGCTGTACCACAAACAATGGGGCATTTATTATCTTGTCCAGCGTGTCCTGCTGTCTGCACGCTATAAGAGTTGATGGACGCTGCTCAACATGCCAAGCTCGTAGCCAAATTCTGGGCTGACTATATTTATGTTGATATCGAAACATTAAAAAGAAGAAGAGTCTTTACGCTATTTTGATGGTAGATGGTCCCAACAAAGCGATATACCAAAAAAACTAATTCAAAACCAATCTATAGGTACATCTATTCTATACATACAAATAAATAAAATTGGGGTGTCTGTTTGTAATATTAAATTTTTTTTACTAAATGCATATGGATGTTATAACACGGTACATATACCAAAATAACATTTTTTTTCATTTTGTCTGTCTGTCCGTTTATTCCGGCTAATCTCTGAAACGACTAGACCGATTTTGACGGGACTGTCACTGGCAGATAGCGTATATAATAAGGAGTAACTTAGGCTACTTTTATTTTAGAAATGTTATTAATTTTATTAATATATATTAATAATATAAATAGATAAATAATAAAAAATAATTATTCCGCGCGAACGAAGTTGCACAGCTAGTTTACAATAAAAATTGCTACGCATTTTTACCCAAGCCTTTCATCTTTATTGGCAAGCAAGGTCTACAATCCATGACTACCAAGACCAAAATGTTCTGCGTAATAGAATTACGAAGTAATCGTCCTAATCTGACCTCAACGATCCACCCTGCAAGGAAGTTAAGAAATAATCATCTATGGACATGAAAAACGAATTTCTAAATCGATGCTGCTAAATTAAAAAGTCACGATGTTGATCAGAAAGCTGTGATCTGCGGTGTGTTTCAATTTTGTCGGGTTTTGTGGCTAGTGGGAAGATTGAAGATGTAAAATTATTTGAAATGGTATGGAATTTTGTAGGACGTTGAATCTGCGACCCAGTCAAAGTGCCTTAAAAATAATGTGTCTATTCCAGCATTTTACCGGTACCTATGTATTACTTTTCTTTGTGTGGGAAAAAAAAATATATTTTATTAATCCCATTAATAATTTAACTAAAAGAATATAGTTAGAGACTTTCGGTTATTGCAATTAGTTAATTTTTAACCGACTTCCAAAATAATGAGTTTATCAATTCGACATGTTTCCATAAAATTTTTACTATAAATGTTCGGGCAGAAGGCTCTTGCAGACTAGCGCGACGCGACGCGCGACGGTCGCGTCGCGACACTCGTAGAACAATTTCTATGAAAACTTAATCGAAATTGTTCTACACGTGTCGCGTCGCGCTGTGGCGTCGCGGCTGTTTGAAGAAGCCCTAACTTGGTCATATATAGACGGATGTGCAAAATTCTTTTTTTACTACGAAAGGGGTTTATTTCAAAATGGTCCCATTTAAATTTCAAATCGATCAGATGATGCTTTTCGGAGACAGACAACGGAACTCCCCAAAAAGTGACAGCCAATCAACCGCGATTGCTGCTATCGAAAAATTATGCATTGTTTTGACCCCAAGGATGATGGAATTTCGAATTGGTGTGGGATACGTACTGTAACTAAAAAGTGAAAAATAAAAACTTTTACCAAAAAATAAAACAACCGACTTCCGAAAAAAACACTACAAAGTGAAAAATTACTTTAATTTCAGAAGGCGGTTACAAAAAATTATTAAAATACATATTCAAAGTCACCGACTTCCGAAATTAAAGTTTCTTTTTTCACTTTGTATTGTTTTTTCGGAAGCCGGTTGCTTTTTTTGCTCCAGGATGTGCCGGCTTATATTATAATGTTTGTATTATTAATAGATGCGTCATACACAAACATTAGAGCATTAAAAACAGCGTAAACCATGAATGTAGCTACCTAATAGTGCATACAAAAATACAGTGCGCGAAGAACAAGAAAGACCCACATCGATTCATGTTCTTAGAAAGAGATAAACATATATATTTAGTTGCGTCACTAGCGTTGCGCCGCGTCACTGGATGGTATGTGACTAATAACACGACAGGCAATTACCTTGCATTTATCTTGCCAATATTGAGCACCGTAACGCATCTAAAGGTATCAGTCCCTCATTGAGGATCGTGATCGTGGACAGTTTACCTCCATCCATTCCAGTCTAAAGTTGCCATCACCACCTGCCGAAATTTGCCGGAGGAATTCCGTTTTATATCGAGGCAAATTGACCAGTCACAACAGTGGGAACAATATTGGCAGATAAGAGAGGTCTAAGCGAACGCAATGCCTCGTACCATGATATTGTAATGTATTCAAAGAGAGAGAGAGAGAGTATATCATTGAATACAACCACATCCAGTACCACTACATCCAAGATAAAATCCTTTAGAAAACGGTCGTCGGTCTGACTTAGAAAATTACTTACATGCAAACCAATTCCCGTAAACCGCAGGCAGGGTATGGGCGGCAAATAAACAGTGGAGTCTTTTGTACAACCGCCACCGCAAGCCGAGACAATGTCTTATGCTCCGAACATTGAAACTTGCCAGCTATAGATATGGGTGGGACTACAGATATGATCACGAGCATGATCCTTGAGGAGCTAGGAACGTCAGAGGAAATTGGGAACTTTTTGTGTTGATCGATTGTTTTGTTGATGTTCTTGTGAAATTATTTATACTTTTAAGTGTAAAAACAAGTCGTACCTAAAAGTTAGGTTTGGTTAAAAGCATAATACGAAATCCTACTATCATACCGTACTAATAATATAAATGAGAATGTTCATATGTGTGGACCTTTGTTACTAAATCACGCAAAAACCACATAGCGGATTTGGATGAAATTTGCCACACAAATAGTTTATAAGCTGGATTAACACATAGGATACTTTTATCCCGGTAGTATAAAATGAGATAATTGACGACCACACGGGCGAAGCCACTGGCAAAAGCAACTTCAACATATTTTAGTTCACATAAACCTACATGGGTGTGTATAAACATCTGAAGCTATGAACGGGTCCACTTGCTTGTTTTCTATAGAGAAGAGCCGGCAAAGAACATCACGGCTGGGAATGAGCTCTTTTAATGATTTCTCAATGCCAGTATTCAAAAAAAAAAAAATTCAATGTCTGTCTCAGAAATACTTTCAATCTCGCAGAGATTGAATGTATATTTCTACATGCCTGATTCTAACATACTAGTTCTCTGCTTATGTGCTATTTAATCTATTGATTCATGTTACGTCGTTTTGACAAAAATACCACATATTTATGTGAATAAATTATGTTTTTTGTTATCACGTAGGCATCACCTTTTGAAACCATCTTTACGCGGAGTTCATGTGATGTGGAGGAGCATTGAACTACTTAATGTTTTAATTGATCTTGATGCCGCATATAAATGTGAAGATACCAAAAAAAAAAACATAATTTACCTACTTCCTCATTGGCTCAAAGATTCTTGATCAAAATCTCATGTCAATGACGAAAAAAAGACTTCGGAAAAAGATCACCTGCTTCAATTTGGTATGTGATCCGCTTTGTGATCTACACGTCAGAATGGCATCCTTAATAACATAGCTAAGCAAAAATGAACTGTAAGTTAAAGAAATAAGAGCAATAATGACACAAATTTAGCTAAAACAAAGATGGTGCAGACATTAGAGAGGTCGCGTGCGCAATGAACGTAGAGTAAAAAATAGTGATGTGACCAAGTTATGCAATGAGTGTCGTAAGTCCAATTATATTGCCTAAAGCTAGATAATTTTTGGAATGACCGAACTGTCTCATCGTACCTCCAAAGTGAGTTATTGGCCTGTATTTTTTTCTTATGAGGCAAGAGTAAATTCACACGGTCTTTTGTCTTGCGACATTTTAACGTTTCGTGGATATCGAGTAAGATAAGAAAGGGTTTTGTATTTTTAAATGCTGTATTGTTTTAAGTTGAGAATATTTTATATTCGTATTGAGCAAGAGTGATTTGTCGTAGTATTTGCATAATGTGTTGTTACTTTGTTAGATTTTTCTTTTAATTAATCGTTTGTTTTGGTGAAAGTTTTTGTTTTAATTATGGTCACATAATTCTTTCGGGGTGTGCAGAAGTAATTTATGGTTCTCGTGGAATAAAATACATTTAATTGATGCTGTTATTTACTTGATTTAATGCTAATGAAGATAAATTAGTAGAGTTAGCAATAATCGGTTGTTTCAAGGGTTTCATGCAAAAAAGTAGTATTCCTGAAAAAGCTAAATGAGATAAAATAAAGGTAACAAAAAAATTACTAATTTTAACAATTTTATATGCAGGGATATCAACGCTCAATCTGTTACCGTGGATTCAGAACAAAATGTTCCAACCCAGAACCATGCGTTGAAAACCCTGCGGTGAAAAGTTGGAACATTTCGTCGGTTATTCAAAAAAAAAATTGCTCTGCCGTACATTTTGGCAGCAAAGTTTTTTTTTTACAAAAACGTTGCCCCACATTGGGAATTGCTCCTGTATTGTGAGTGCATGTACAAACATCACATACAGCTCACATACACAAATAGCCAGACCCGCAACAACTACTTGTAGGTCATACAAATATTTGTTCTGCGACACGCTGCATAGTTATTGCACATTTTATTTAAAACAGCTGATTTTTAGCTGATATTACTGACCATACGCTCTGATTCTAAAGCCATGTGGTGAATTTATGGTTGACACCCTACTTAAATAATTATTATATACATAATAATTGTTCATCTAATTAACATACAATTAGTCCTGCCTATAATTATCGACAATTCCTACTTACTTTACAACTACATAGCACGACTAAATTATTGATCTGTAAAGTCCCCGTACCTACCTACATACAATTTGTATTATTGTGTGATAATCATAAAAAAACCCAATGGTGTTCTTGCGAATTATGACAGCCATAAGAAATAACCTGCTAAAATTATCACGCGTAGAATTTATCAGGAAAAATATAATGTTTGATTATGTCGGTACCTACTGAGTTTTTGAATACGAATTAGATTTGAATTCATTATTTGAAATCACATAATAGCTTTGTGAATTCCATAAACACCATGTTCTATTATAGTGGTGAGTCAAAATAATCTCAAATAAATTGATCTGAATTAATATTCTCAAAATTTGAAAAGTTTGTCCTGCAGTGAGACAGCACAGTCTGAATAAAATTTAAAAGAAATATGAAAATAGTTTGAGTGATAGAAATATGAGTTATACTAACATTAAAAATCGAAATCGTATGTTAGCTTAAAGCTACGAGCAAAAAAAAAAATCCCTAAAAACAACACAAGGAAAACCTTAAAACAATGATTACATATCACGTATACAAACAAAAACTTGACTCAATGACAAATAGCGTATAATAAGAAATCAATTTCGGTGTTCTCACGACTCCGGCGCAAGGAGACGCCTACTTGATAGATTTGATTATGTTTAGACGTGACTAATCATTATTTAACTATGTTCACGAATATGTACTGCTGAGACATGCGTACCTACTGTTTTGTTGTGATTACATAGACTATTTGGCCGTGTGATTTTTGGCCATATAGAATCCACTTCATCACTTCCAGAAAGTGTCTTAAGAACGAATGGGTTGTTGTAATACTTTGCTTTCCAACGCTTCGTCTTCCGGTACGCCGTTGCCACTCCAGAAACTTTCAGCTCCATCGGCCATCTGTTCTGCGAGCAAAGTGTCCTGCCCACTGCCACTTAAGTTTAGCAATCCTTTCTGATAATGACCTAGTGCAAGCCGCAGGAACCCGCTGGATGCAAGACGTATAGGCTAGGTCGAAGCGGCGGTGCCGAAGTCCAGCAGCGGACGTTTTTCGGCTGAAATTTTGATGTTGATGAATACTTTGGGTACATCTCTCTAAACAGATATGCATAGTTGCATACCTAGAACTTGAAAATTGATGTTAATACACCAGCTGAAGGGAAAACACATCACCGAACCGTAGACGCAGAAAATAATTTGAAGAATGTTAATTCGTTGACGAGAAGGTAAGTCGCATCGTTTCAATCCATAAAAGTCACATAATCTATCAAGCCATTTCTCAATTATGTTAGGATCAGGTTCCAGTCTAACCGGATGCTGCTGAATACCAGTATTTTATATGGAACGACTGCCTATCTGACCCCCACAACCCAATTACCGGATACGATACCCCTTGGTAAGACTGGTTGTCAGACTTTCGGGCTTCTGACGACCCATACCGACTGTCAAAGATTCACAAATGACAGCGGATACCAATGACTTAAAGTACTTTCCAAGGCACTTAGGGGATAAGGGCATAACAGTCAAAACGATGAATTTTTTACGGAGAACTTGTTGAAATTCAAAGACATTTACATAAAGTAACTAACAGTAGGTATAAGTAAAAAAAATCAACAACAACAGTAACAATTTAATTTCTTCCTTGTCAGTACTAAAACCACAGCCAACGAATTAATGAATCTTCAATGTTCAACACTGAACAATCTATTCCTTCCCACATCTCCACCGTGACACTAAGGTCACAAAATCTGACTGATGAATTGTATCCGTGATGTCACAATTAGACGGGTCCAAGTCGATGCTATCGGAGACCTCGATGACCTTAAGGTTATACACATCTACATATACGAGAACCTGTCATTTTATGTAGGTATGTATTGAATTTTGTATGGGAATTAGATTGATGGGGATAAGATGTATCATGTATGTGATGTACGGAGTTGTATGCTTATGTCCAGTTGTTTGATTGAGCAAAATATTTCTTCGTAAACACGAAAGATAAAAAAGCACGTACAAAGGCATTTTTATCAAATGCGAACAATTTGTTCAGATGATAGTATTAGACGAAGTCAAGTCAAACCATACCAATGAAGCGGCCATTATTATACATAGCTATATTTAGATCGTTTTCATATCGTAATATAACAATAATTGTGAAATAAAAATGAGCTGATCCATACATTGCGTCAAGATATTCGAACATAAATGTATGGATCAGCTCATTTTTATTTCACGATTTCAGGGTTGATCTATTGTAAAATTTGTTCATAATTATGAGTAGGTACAATGACCCTTTTAAAGAATTAAAACGATCAAAAAAGAAACATGTATAGGTAGGTATCCATAACATTAATAATATACCTACTAGCTTTTACCAGCGGCTTCGCTCGCGTGGAGTTCGGAAATTATCCCACGAGAACGTAATACCGGGATTAAAAAAAACCCAAATCCGTTAATCCATTTCTGCGTGATGTAGTAATATACATCGAAACTTATAAACATTTAAATATGCAAACATCTAAACATACAAACTTACACATAAAAAAAAAAAAACACATAAGCCTGCATGGGCAGTTGGGCACTTATGAAAGGTCAGAAAGTGCACGGTTCCAATTTGTCGCTTCATATGGAGAAGAGCCAGCAAGAAACTCCACGGTTACTCTTTTAAAAATAATTGGCTTTTACAAAGTTTTAAAATTAGAGTGAGGATAGATAATAATAGCAATAGCATTCATAATATTACTAGGAATACCTAGTTATTACTAATGTGAAGCAAAGTAACAAAAGATCAACTGTCTTATCAACAGTAATGGAGAGCCCATTATAAAACAAGTTTAATAAGAATCGGTTTTGTAAAAGAAGTTGAAAAGCTGTCGCAAGATTTGAAGGATATATTCGGGGTCAAGTTAAATAAAACCGTTTAAAAACCAGATAGGTCTTAACATTTCAGCGAAAGATGCTGTTGAAGAAGCTGCGAATTTGATTAATCAGTTACATTCAAACTATAGTTACATTTCACTTGCCATGAACTTCTGCTTGGCTGGGTTTATGATGACTTATCTAGCATTCATGTTATTTGGCGCTCTGCTTCATATTTTCTCAAGCCTCCAAGACTTAGTAGCCTTTATGTGAATACATTCTAAGACAAAGCAAAGATAAATGAAAAGACATTAAGCTCCTAGCTTAAAGCAAGTTCAAATATGGAGTTCACATAAAATGTCAACGGAATCGCCCACATGTCGCCCCAGGCGATGCTTGAGCACCATACCAAAATCTATGTCAAGTACAATATTAACACTTCAAACACACCTAGAATATTTAGCCAAGCGATAATAACCATTATTGATAAAGACACAAGGATGTTTGCTCATGTAATTGGCGGTAAATTAAATGAAGACGCAAATGATTAACAGCGAGTTTTGGAGGCATTACCTATTATGGAATTGTCACGAAATATTAATATTGCTTCGCATCCAATGTCACTGATGACTTAATGAAGTGCTGGTCTTAATTTAATGTCGATAGCTTAATTATTAATTAATGCTTGGTTAGTCTTAATATATCAGTCACGCTCTAAATCCCAGAAGGTGTATGTGAAGGTTTATGTCGTACACCAACATATGCCTAGATTTTTTCAAACTACCTTGACTTCGGCTCCCAGTCTAACCAGATGCAGCTGTATACTAGTATTTAATATATAGCACAAGCTTGCAAAAAAAATGTTTGGTGCCGACTATTCTACTTTATAATTTGGTTAATGAGCCCTCGAGAGGTGGTACAGAGTCGTCAAAACATTTTGGTTTGGTGGTAACGTACAGGTTTGTATCGATAGATAATACTGTTGGAGTATCACACGGGAGTGCCCCAAAGGCGTTCATCGTAGAAAATCTAAAAAAATAAGTTTCTAACCTGTTGATTAATTTAATAAAATGTTTTTAACCTATAAAATAATTTAATAAAATGTTTCTAATTTGAAATTAATTTAATAAAATGGTTTATGATCGTTTATTTTCGTTTTACATCACACCTGCGATTTCTCGAAAACTACACGTAGCATTAAAAAATGAGTATATTGCTAGAGTCAGGCTTGTGAATATAATCAAAATTTGCTTTAGTTTTAGCGCCACCAAAATCATTGTAGATCGTTACTGGGTAATACGATACCCCATTGTAAGACTGGTTGTCAGACTTCTGGGCATCTGACGACCCGTTACGACTACAAGAATGACAACTTGGACGTGCTTATTGAGGCACGAAGGGTTCTTAGTATGTAAAGATGGTCACCCATCTATTGCCCAACCGCGGTAAGCGTAGATTAACCTGGTCGATCGACCTGTGCTGTTATTACTTAGCCATGTCGTGCACCATTCGGAGCTTATGGTTATCAAAGAGGCAATGAGTGCACTTACTGACATTTTCGGGAAACAATCCACACTACTCAAACCAGATTTAGATAGTGATATCCCGGGACCTATCGAAAAAGGACATAGATAATTCTGATTCTATAGCACCTGCTTATTTTCCCACGCCTGATGCAATGACCAACTAAAGGTTACTCACGGCTAAATAATTGTGATTTTTCATTACACGATGACTGACTCCAGGAGGTGCTGACGCATTAAGCTTGACTGTTTAGACTTCACAGCATCATTTATCTTCAAATCGTTATCTTACTTATGATCTTGAAATTTTAACACGGGCATTTGAAGGCTGATTATATACAGCATGGATTTTTAACTGCCCATTTCAGCCAGCTCTTGCGCAATCTACATTACCTGTCACAATTCGCCATGTCAAAACATTTCGAAATCGGCAGACTAATCAGATAGATGATCTAAATACACAAACAAACGTACATTACCATGGACTCAACTATGTCAAATGTAATTGAAGAACATGGCCGCACCAAATTTGGCCCCGTCAAAACGAAATTTTCGTCAAGATTTTATCAGAAAACATGACATCTCGAATCAAACGACAAGTATTATCTAAGAGACCTTACCGCTTGTTTGAGCCCACCACACGTGGGCGATCCTTCAATCGAAATTGGACTCTAACAAATAAAACATAGAGTTTAAAATGTAATTACAGTGTGACAAAGGTCTTTGTGATTTTGCCGTCAGAATAGTAGCCATTATCTGAGAGAACACACGTTCGGAAATGGTAAAAAAAGGTCGAAATATGATTAATAGGGCGGCGTTGCGGGACTCGGCTCGTTCGTGTGTGATTCTTTCCATTTGACAGATTGTCTCGACTCTCTGACCCGAGCGCCCCGTTGAGACAATAATGATGTTGTCCCATCTCTTCGATTATCGATATCGATAAAAGACATTCGAGTAAGAGCTATTAAATTAGATTACCTACAAGAGCTGCATAAATGAACGAGTAACACACATTTTTAACACTGCTCTGTTTGGTCACATAAAATTGACACAGTATATTGACAAAGTATATCTTCTACTTTGCGCGGCTGGTTTTATCACTTATTTTCTATTATACATTTTTACTTCGATTTCGGTCCCTTACTACTTCCTAAATAAATAAGCAATGCCTTAAATTAACCCTTAAAAAATCCTTTATCAACCGCATCGCGGCATTTTCTTAATAGGACAGCCACTGAACTATCCACACATGATGTCGATATCGATACTTTCTCTGTTATCGCACATCACTAGCCGCGAGGTCGACTGAGATTACTCTCAGCACGAGACTGTCCTGCGTCGGCGCTCGTTCGCGACGCTTTGACATCCCGACATACACTACAATGATACATCATACACACTGAAAAATTAACATTAGATCTTATTTCTAGGAAGTTAAAGTTCAATTTCGTACTGAATTTTGGGTTTTGCGACGTAAAAGAAGGTTCTCAGTACGTCATACGTTGATAGACGGCCCAAACAGGTCGACGTGAGAGTACAACTTTTTTTTACATCAATTTTGAATATGCAATATGAAGATATTGAAGGATTATTAGTCATGTTTTCGAAGATATTTATTTTTATATATTCGTTATCGTTTGGTTCAGGTCACAGGAAAGTGTTATAACGAACTGTCATGAGATAAATGAAGTATCAATAAAAATTTGGATGCGCAGGAGTTGGTATGTGAGTAACGACTTAGAAAATAACCATAACTAATGAGAATTTATTGACTACCTGTATTCAGGTCTTAGGCAGGCGAACTTATCTGCACATAACATCTAGATGAAAAGAAAGTTGATTCTTTTTACAAGTCTCATTTATTTGTCGTGTAAAGAAATAATGCAAATATTTTTAATAAAGTTGCTCGTCATGTCGTAATTATTTTGCATGTCATGACGATTGCAAATCAAGCTAGTTAAAAGATCAAACATTATCAAGAATATACTGGGTAATTAATTATTTTATTTTATTATGTATAATTAAAATTATAGTCACACAACTAATTGAATACTACCATTTGTATGGATTACCCCAAAACTTTATGGCAAAAATGATCAAAATCATTTAAAACAAAACAGAAGTAGAATGGATCTAATATTTCACAATCAACATCAAAAGCGAAAGCCATCTGATATAATAAAAGACACTGTGTAAAAATATGAAAATAAAAACATCACTATATGTTTTTATTATAAACGATTTAAAAACATATTAAACCAAATACGAAATGAATATCTAAAGAGAGAAACGTCCGTCATATGACATCAAAACTAGAAATAATTTGAAAATGGTTTTACTATGCAATGAAAAGACTCATAAAATTTGGATGTGTTTGTGAGTAAACTTCCTATAAAACAGATTTGGGACTGACGCGCGTATATGACAAACTTTTATATTTCTGTAACTCGATGCTGAAATAGTCAGTCATTCGTAAAAATAACCTATTGCTTCTGTATGTAATGAATCAGTCAGAGCACTTCCATTTCTATTCTATTGGAACGCAAGATTTGATTTGGTTCGCGCGTATTTGCAAGGGACTATACTAGGTCCTCTACAGTTTGTCAAAACATTTTTCGTGCTGTATTATAATTCTAAAGCTAATCTTTACCCCTATTAATTCCATAGGCTAATATCTCATTAATCTTACTATATCATGTCCTATCCATAAGGCCATAATAAAAATAAAAATCACCGAGCTTAATTCCCACCATTATACATCAATCTCCTATCCACTTAAGCATTGCGAAATCCATCTGGAATGTGTCTCACGTACCTTGAAGAGTGGCTAATGAAGTGCGTGGTTGATGTGTGACCCACCATCGGGGTTCCTTAATGATACGATTGACAGTACAGTGGAGCGGTCGCCGTCGGCTTGCGCGATTGTTTCTTGACTGAAGACTTGGGGCTGGAAAGTGAGCGGGTGAAAGCTGGTGAGGAATAAGTATCGAGAATGGAGGTTTCTTTTCGGGAACACGTAATTTCACAAACTGTCAGACACACAACTTTGAAAGAATTTTATGTCATCGTCAAAAATCGGCATTTTTTAGCTGAGGAAACGAAACCACGAAAGAAAAGAAAAAAAAAACTGAAGTGTTTGCCTGTAAACCACTAATGAAGAAAGTATTGTTGAACTAACATTCTATATTAGTGCTTTTGTATTTAAATAAAATTGAAAAATTAAAAACGCCCGAACCAAACAAAAACATCTAAAAAGTAACAAAAAATAATATTTATTGGCCTTTTATGTTGTAGGTAATATTTTGATCAAAGCTTTGTCACGTCGGGGGAAGGCTAAGTAATGAAATTGTTATCCTTTCTACAATAGCATAGATACATTCATTATTGCTAGGTATCGTTTGTTTAGCGTTTTCATTGACCGTCCTCCGACGTGACGATGCTTCTGGAGGCAAAGCTCCTCGCGCACACTTGGGAGTGGCGCGAGAAGGCCAAATGCGTAACTCCACTTTCCGCGGGAAATCGCAGTACAGCGGACAGCGTTGTCGCTACCCAGTGCTGGGCACGTCACAATTGCGGCGGTAAGTTCCCTCTTTGAGGAGTGGCTTGAGACACAGACAGACACACAGCGGTCAAACGCATAACACCCCTCTCTTTGCATCGGGGTTTAAAAAATAACGAATTTCACGAGAACTGACGGTGTTTTTATTCCAGAAAACTATGTACCATTTCTTTTTCAACAAACTTCAGGGCCCCAAAAACGTGGGATACCTAAAAGAGACGTATTTAAATCCCATTGACGTCTTGTTCGTGGAACTTTGAATATAATGGCGCTTATCTGAAGGGTGTCTTTGGCATATTAAGTTTTATATTCAGCTGCCTCTATTTCCAAGGAGAATGATTCCCCAATGACTTGTGATCGACGGGTATCGGTCGGATATGTTTATTCACTGAGTTTTATGGTGATTATGCTACGAGAATGTACTACTTTTGTAGAGAAATGAGGATGGATGCCCACCCGGTAAAGCAATAAGAGGTAGAAAGATTGTACGATAAAGGTATTGTTGATCTGAAGAGTAGCCAGTCTGTAAATAGATCATTACAGTATATGTGTCCTACCTTATAGAGGCATAGACCTGTTGTGTACACCTACTCTAAAAACTTTATGAAAGTTTTGAAATGTAGTCACATATTTGACAACTCCAAGCGGAGAGTTGTATTTACTGAAAGTAATACCCTGGGAATGTTGGATGACTGGCTTAAGACAACTGCATCATCGTCTACCATCAGAGGACACAGAATTAAAAGGGAATCTATAATAAACTGACTTTTTTTTTTCACACTAGTAATAATGCTTCCGTCAACTTTGTGCTCATTCCCAACCACGACTAAATTATCAAACCCAATTTCGCAACACTCATTTTATTTAGCAACAGAAATGCGACTAAGACAATAAATCACTTTGCGTAATCTCTAAACTTAATGGATCTCAATCTTATCGCTACAGAATCCGGGAGACATAATTTGTCACTAGAAGATTGTATTACTTAAGTGAATGAGCAAATCATTCTGCGTAACACTTGAAACTGTAGCTTAGACAAGTTAACAGTGCAAGGTGCTATTAATGATGTCATAGTAGCTACTGTGCTTAATAGAGATCTTTATTTAATAGTATAAGGTGAATTAATTAGTGATTAAAGAGATTATCTTAATGCTCTATTAGAAAGTAAAGTGTAATTTTGGTGTCAATTGACTATCAACATAAACTCCTTAAAAGTGAAATCTGTTTGTCACGAAAGATTTCTTTAACGATACTACTTTTATATTCTTGTTATACGACATTCATGTAGGTAAGCCTCGAATTAGGCCTAGAATTAGTGTCATCTGCGTTGGTCAACTCTTCCAAAAACCACAAATGGACTAGTAACGGTATCAAATAGAAAAAATAACCGCGATGATTTAAATATTCAAATAACGATGGTGTAGAAAGAATATATTTAGTGAGTCACTGATAACACAAAAACGCAATTTTGATCATAAAAAAGATTAACATTGTATCCCAAACAAAATAATAAACAACATGTCTATGATCATACGTCAAAAGTATGAAAATCAGCTAAGAATAAGAATTTTGTTCGCAAGAAAAACAGTAATGACTAACGACCAAATAAATTGATCGGTGGTCTGCAGTAATTTGTCAAATCCAATCACGAAAAATTCCAAATAAAAATTTCGTTAGAATATAATAACGGGGACTTCTCTGGTTTTTTGCTCGGCATCCAATTTAAAAGCTAATTACGGGTCGCGATGACTAGGCTCCCATGATCAAGGAGCACCCTACAACGCCGTCACAAAGAACATAATTTCGTCATGTTAGCGAACAGGTGACAAAAAAGAATGATTAATGGTCATACGTTGTGGTCATCACAAAAGATGTGTCAGTCAAATTATACTCGTCTTTATTTACATCAGACAACCATAGCCTAACGAATCAACACCCGAAAACATCATCGCACTTAAAGACAGCTTATCTTCGGAATGAGATTTAATTACTCTGTGCAATTCATAAATTCTTGCTAACGTCCCGTGGACATTACCAAAAAGTATTCAACGCTATTATGTGTTAGCCATGACCTTTATCGATCGTGATTTGAATCGAGAATCGGTCGTGACATCTAAATAACTGATGTTGAGGTCGGCTGCAATCAATGACGGAAGTATATGTATGTATGACGGAAGGCAACCGATTAAACGTTTTCAACGATACGCAGGCACGACTTTTGATCGTTTAGGTGTCGAAGGCTGGGCAAGCTTTTCAGAAATTAGTCAGAAGGTCTTGGGCTATAATGGGCATAATAGTTGGTTATTTGTGGTAACTGGTCAGAGTTAATGACAAGGTTTCGTGCACTGTGATTTGGTGATTTTAGTTAAAAGTGGGTGCTGACCTGGCGGGTGCAACGCCATTGGATTGTATGAAGTTTTTTGCACGCAGCCTCTAAATTGAGTGGTAAGACTTGAGTTGTTTCTGAGTTCTGAGTTTCTGGGTGTAAGACTTTGTTTCTTAGAGTTCGAATAAGTTTTAGAAGGTACCTACACGTACAAGTATGATGACAAAGTCGTGCAGCGTCAGTATCTCTCCACGTGAATTGTGACAAGCAATTTAGGAAAATGTCGTCTTTATTATATCAGTAGGTGTGTTGATCGGAATAGCTTAGTCACCTAATACTGCGGTTTGTCATGACCGACCTCTTGTAATTTTTTCTAATTTATTGCTCGCTTTTTCTTTTGAGGATAAATGTCTTTGACTCCAGTCTTTTGCATCTTTCATTGTTTGTCATATCATCAACAACCATGCAATTTTGGTCATGAAGTTCCAGTTCTTCATTTTATTCAAGCATATAAGGAGATACTGACCAAAAGCTCTTCAGGCTTACCTGCGATAGTTTTGTAGATACTGTTTATTTCCTAAGCAAACAGTCTTGAGTTTGTGGCCAGACTCTCAAAAAAAGAGCTTTTCACATCTAAACTTACAACACTGTTTGATCAACAAAAAACAGAAAAACAGTTACATGCAGACTTATTTATACTTTTTTCCTATCAATACAATAGATTATTTTAAAATGACGTTCATGATTTATAGCTGTTTTTAGTGTATGAGTGCCAATGTTACGTCGTCTGTTTTTCGTCTCGGTATAAAAGATGGGATAGTATATCTTCGTCTTTCAATAGACTAGACTTCGTTGAATATAGATTCTTTATTGTTAATTGTTTTCTGTATGAAATCAAGTAACATGTAGCTCGCTAAGGAGGATGCGCTTATGTAGTTCGCGGAAAAAGTTACAGTTTAAAATTTTCTTACGTTTTTTTGCAATTTGCAGGTCACTGTCAGATTAATGTTGATTAAAATATGATTTGCGACCGTAACAAGTATGACTTTCCAGAATTATAATAATTAAAATCATCTAAACAACCTTCTTAGTTCATTAAATTCTATTGAATGACTTTTTATTAAATAAGTCACTCAATGGGATTAAATGAGTGTTACCATTTTTTTTATTATTTTCTTCAAAAGAGGTACCACCTGCATTTAACGCACATTATTTTTGTTAGCTACTAAAACGTAGCTATTTTTTTTTGGATATTTATCTAACGTGGTCAAAGTTTTGATGCTGCTGTTACTTTTAAACCCAGCTATTTCATCTACGTGTCGTTGTACTACGACTTGACTCGACTCTGCCTGTGTTCCACTGTATACGTACAAGCATCAACCAATAAATTGAACTTGTAATTCAACTCAAACCATAAAATAACGAGACGTGATACACCAGGTACTTACCTACCAACTAATCCACTAATCTTAGAAGAATTCAATCAAATGGCACGTAAACGTGATGGGAGTCGGGAGACAAGTGTAGCTGGGGCCTTGACTTTATCGAGTCATGGTTTGTCAATTACTGGGCCATTGTGAACCGATCGCTCCGGCGGCGATCTTATCGATGCTGTGACAAAAAATATGCCGCCTGCACTGTAGTATATGCTAGGTTTTAGAAGATTTTTGATGCTGTGTTTTAATTCAGCACTATTATGTAATAGACACTCGCCGTTTGGGAAACAAGAAACGAAATAAGCTGAAATGAATCACCGGCAAAAGTCACGATTCAGCTTCAGTAAGTATATAGCTAACTTTTATTTTGCATAAAATGTGGAAATATTAATGTGGATAAAATCTTTGGTAGATCAAATATAAACAAACATCAATTTTATAATCGTTGGTAATTGATTTAATTTACGAATTAAAATGCGACATAAATTTGAAAACCCATGTCGCTATGATAAATACGAAAAAAAAAACACAAATCAATGAAAACATGGTTGGAGTGTATGAAAAATTATAGGCCTAGAAATGAAGTCATTTTGACATAACTCTAGTTTAAATAGATGTACCTGCGGAAGAAAAAGAATCCAAATAAATTAGGATAAGGGCAGGTGGTCCCAGAAGGTAGACCGATAACCTGGTGGTTGCAGGAATCCGCTGGATGCTAGAAGAACCGGACCAGTAATGGGCGATGCTTGGGGGAGCCTATGTCTAGCATTAGGCGTCCCTTGGACAAACGGTGATGATGAAGAACAGGAGATTTTTGTATTTGTATCGCCTCGAGAGATATTTCTGGTAAATTTTCATCTACATTTTGCATATACTACAGCCCATCGTTGTCAAACAGATGAAAGCGTACGCAATGATGAAGCGAAGATCGTCGCAGTAGATTGGCAATAATTATAATAAGCGTTTGTCCATCCGTCCACCTTCCCATTCGGACGTGTCTATCGCCATGAGGTCGATAATTAGTCATTAATGGACTAAGAAGTGTTGTAACTAGTTTCGAACAAAAACTGTGTCAAAGACCGTAGTTTGAAGTCGTTTTCTAGTTGCAACAGCAGCTTTTAAAGGAATTTTTTTAAATTACTTAGCTAATTTAACGCAAGGTCTGCCAATAAGCTATGGAACGCAGTATACTAGGCATTAAATTAACGGATTGTGTTCGAAACACAATAATGCGCTTCAAGCAATAAGATAGCCGACGTTGTTCAAAAGGCTGCCCAACTTAAATGGGACCGAGCAGGACATGTCTCCCGCCGGAAAAAAAAACACGTGGGAAATTACAGAACCTATCCAGCTCATCCCGACGAGCTGGATAGGTTCCGTCAAAACTGGAAGGAGGACGCGCGGGCTCGCGAAAGATGGAGGTCTTTTCCCAGGATTGGGACAGCGTAGGCAAGCAAAAAAAAAATACTGGGTACAAAACAAATGATCAATTTTCTTATATTAACGTCCACGTTGAGACTATGTGTGTATATCTTTGTAATATTTAAAAAATCTCAAGAAGATTTTCCGATGCCGAATAAACAAAAAAAATCTCCAAATTATTTTCTTATCACCAAACAATTCCATATGAAGAGTTCCTTAACAACATTGATAAAAACCAATACAATGATTTTTAATGATTGTGCATTCAAACGATATTATTACAAGGAGCCTTGACTCGTAGGTCATGATGATATCACCGATGTAGTGTCCGGGAAATTGTCGTTGGACATTGATATTCTAAAAGATAACAAGAGGAAAAAAATGCAAAACAACTTGTGAAGAAGTAGGTGCTTGCGTACATTGTTTCGATAAAAAAGAAGCAAAAAAATACACAAAGTAACACCTCTATTTGAAGCTGGTAGTGATCTGATGGGCTTTCGATAGGTAAAGATTCTTGTGAGACGTCCGAATTTTTGGGATCTTTTTCTAGGATCGGGATGTTTTTTTTAAAATCATGTTAATTGTACGAAATAAAATAAATAGTGTAAGAGTCTGATGAAGGACCGATCTAAATTTTGTTACGATCAAAATGCTTCGAGCATTTGCTCAGATGGCCAATGGGGCCAAAAGGTTCAGGAGTTGAAAAGCCTCCCACAAGGTAGACCAATGACCTTGTAAGGCCGCAGGCATCCGCTGGATGTGGGAAGTACAGAACTGGACCGAATAGTGGAGCTTGGGGGATGCCGATCTCCAGCAGTGGATATCTTTCGGCTGAAATGATTATAATGATGATGTGCTCATACCATTGAAAGAACTGGGGTGGTGAAAACACATGGTCCGGACCATCCCCACAAGGGCATGAAACAGAAATGGGGATTTTCGGTCTATATGACTGTTATCGGGTGACAAGTCTCTAAGGTACTCCTGATATGAAACTGTGTTGAAATGGTTTTTTTTTTTGTGGTTGGGAAATCACCAAATAAGTTCTCCCGCTCTGGGTGGAGCGGGAGGGCGTGTCAGACTTATACGGACCATAACCCATCCGTGTTCCTGAGATACCGTGGCCCCTGGGCCACGCTAACCTAAACCAGTACATTCATTTCCGATACGTATCACAGTGACCCATTAATGTTATTATAAGAAAGATTACTATAATAAAATTATCATCTGATTTACCTAATCATATCCTAGTTGTGACTAAACATAGTACAATAAGTTAGCTATTACGCATTAGTAGCGACACCAAATATATTCCACAGAAGGTTTAAGAAGAAATTACTGCCTATCAGCTTTTGCCAGCGGCTTCACCCATGTGTAGGTCGGAAATTATCCTACGGGAAAGTATTGCCGGTATAAAAAGTATCATAGGTGTTAATCCAGGTTGTAAACTATATGTGTGCCAAATTTTATTCAAATCCGTACAGCCGTTTTTGTGATTGAGTAACTAACATCCAAACATACAAACTTTCACATTTATAATATTATAAGTAGGATGTACCTATACATAGTCGGATATCATGAATAACACGAACTGCCCTGCACTGCAGTCACTGAATTTTGGCAACGTCCTGACACCAATTGAATTTGGCTCCTAATTGACAGAAGCATTTATGACAGGCGTCTAGCTGTGTCCTGTTTTTATGACTTTTTGTAGGTGAACAGGAGAATACTGTCGCTCTTTATTCTCTTAATAGAATTCCTTAAATGCTCTTAACAGCATCCAGGAAAGATAGGATGATTTTTGTGTATCACCACCCGACATACAACGACCAATAGAAACCCATTTGAAGGCGACAAGCTTTGCGCAGCTTAAGTAGTTCATATTTTAGTTCCTTCTCTCTTGAATGAAATCCATGTAAATAGAACTTCTATACCTTTTAAACTACAACAGTTATCACGATAAGCCATAATTCAGTGCAGCTGTCACTGAGCACAACTCTGATTAAATTGCTTCGCGCAAATATCGTGACCTGACGTCATTCCAGACAAGATGTTCATACATAGTATCGGTTGCCATGTTGTTTCCTTTTTTTTTTTTTTTTTTTGTCGGTGGGAAATCATCAAATGACTTCTCCCGCTCTGGTTGGAGCAGGAGGGCGTGTCAGACTTTTACTGACTAAAACCCACCCATGTTCCTTCAGCTGCCCGTATGCCAGGGGCCGCGGTATCTCTTTCGAACAACCCGCACCCCTAGCAGGCATCGGCCCTTGCGGGCCCCACCAGCTGCTGCTGACATCCTCCTGCGACGGGTCAGTACAGTGGCCCCGCCGCCAACCACTTTTCGGCCGCAGGGGATAGGGAGAGCGGCCAACGTTATACCGACACTCCTCTTCCCCTGCGGCCCCACCGCGTCCGCCATCAAACGGTGGCGGCCCCGTCCAGGCTACGGAAGGGAAGAGCGAGCGGAGGGGGAGAGGGCGGAGGGGAGTGCTACTCAGAAGTACCGGCACTCCTCCTCCGCCACAGCCTGTAACCCTCAGCCGCGATGCCTCCCATTCGACATCGCGGCCCGCCTCAGTTGCGATGCACCTCACCGCAACCTACTTTTTGGCCGCTACGTCGTCGGCTTGGAGGCACAAGCCCTGACGAGCGGCCCCACCTTGGGGTTCCTCTTCGCTTCACCGTGGGAGGGTGACCACGGTTACTGAGCCCCCCCGCAACGACAATGCGGGAACCCCACTGGGGGGGATGTTGTTTCCTTAAGTGACACTTTGTGCCTATATAAGGATTAGGTAAATGGTTTCATTTGTTTACAGATTATTTGACTTGATTTGAAGGTGCTTTATTGATCATTGTGCGATTAATCTTGTGTATCCGAAGATTTTTCGTTAAAGCTTGGGAGTGTCTTTTAGATTTCTTGTTTAGAAGGTTTTCTGGGTACTTCTGGGAGATGTCCACTCTGCCAGGACAATCCATGGATTTGTACTTTGGATTTATTCAAGAGTATAAACTCTTAGTCTATGGTAATGAGACCACAGACGGCACGGTTGGCGCAGTGGTTAAGCGATTGACTGCTGCGCTGCGTGTCGCGGGTTGATTCCCGCACAGAACAAATATTTGTATGACCTACAAGTAGTAGCTCCGGGTCTGACTGTTTGTGCATGTGAGTATATAAATGTTTGTAAACGCACCCGCGACACAGGAGAAATTAGTGTGGGGAAACGTATTAAAAAAAAAATGCATGAAAATCCGTTCAGTACAGATTTACTCCACAAAGAGTGGTTCAAAGCTCCTTGGAACAACTAGCTGCGACGACTTTACCATTTTGTACCTTAAACAGAATAAACAGGGAATCTCTGTATTCTGTTTTACAATAATAGGTACATGTTTTCCTAGTGCAGATACCAGTCTCAAAGGATTTGTCAGATTTTAAATTTTTTTAAGGCGGTATCTTTTCTTAATGATAATTATTGTACTGTTAACACTTACCAAGAGATATCGTGTTACCTCATAACCCAGTTATTATGAAGATCAGATATGCAGTCACTCAATGTAAAAAACCGATATTCAGTTGCATTCGGTTAGACTGGAAGCCAATCATGACATATTTGGGAAAGGGCTAGGCAGATGATGATGATGATGTAGCCACCAAATAAAAAAAATAAAAAAAATTGTTAAAAAAACTTTGTAAGTTTCGTCTTAAAGTCGTGTAGTGTAACTAGCGAGTATACACCGTGACGTTTTAGTCGTCTTATAACGGCAGCCCACTTTATGTATCCAATGACTACTAATAATTTTTAATAAAAACAAATATTTTTGAACATAATTATGCATACTTAAAAAAAAAAAATATAATTCACTACGATGCATGACGTAGTTTGAAACACCCTGTTATGGAGAAGGAATTAATGATGTAGGTAATGGTGGCTAGTTTGATATCTTCTACCGTTTGATACGTAAAGATTATTAACAGGGAAGGTGTTTCATAATTCTAAAGCATTATTTATTTTTCTTTGTACCTATTATCTTAATTAATTGTAACAATGTTTTAATCGCGCCTCGATGTATTTTATGACGGAGTGGACCACCCTTGCAAGACGACTAAAATGTAACGGTGTATAGTTAGCTAGTACATACTTAGGAAAGGCAAGGTAGATGAATCCGTGTAAATAATGTGATAATAAAAAAGTGTAGGTACTTAAAGCTGATCACCTCGCAATAAAGACCAACGATTCAAAAGTACTTTAAATCTCAAAGCCAAAGAGGAAGACCAAATAGGATAGCAGTAGCCTTAACGAGAATGGTGAGGAAGTTTGTTCCATCATTGTGTCGACTAAGGTCATTCGTTTCTGGCAGTACAGGAGGCGGTACCTCCGGCACTCGGACGTGTTGTCGATTACCTTCCTGCCGTATTGACTCAGCCGAAACGGAGCTCTCATCATTTACATAATAACACCTTGTACGGTGGACGCGGTGGTAGAAGTTATAAGCGAAAGCAGTTAGCGGGACAAAAGTAGTGCATAGGAATCGAGGTGTATATTTCGCAAGCAGAAGCGCTGTACATCAAAGAAATACTATGAAAAGATATGTAATTTCATATCTATAAGGCAAGAATTTAGTAACCAACCACCAATTTTGAAAGTCTGCAAAAACTACCTTTTTTGTACAGGCTGGTGATAAAATAACTTTAATCGCATTCAAACATAGTTTAGTTTCGAAAAGACGGGATTTTATGGCAAGTGCGTGGCTATAAATACGTAAGCGTGGAATAAATGTAATAATTTTCATACGATAGGTGGATTCTTTCGGCTACGTCCCCACAAACACATCACACACGAATTAATATTACCTGCCATAGTATTGTATTGTCAGTTATTGATCTACGATAGTCATTATGGATAGTGAGAATCTCGTAAGTCAGACAGCCAGTCTTAACAAGGGTATCGTGTTACGCAGTAACCGGGTTGTCGAGGTCAGATAGGCAGCCGCTCCATGTAAAATATTTGTATGTCATCTACATCCAGTTAGTCTGGAAGCCAACCCCAACATGGTTGGGAAAAACAGACGATGATGGTCAATTTTAAAATTAAGTGCTCGAAAAAATGATAACTTCAATGTAATAAATTAACATGGAGACATCCCCAAAATGCCAAAACATAAAAGTCGTGTTCATCATTGTCATCTAAATAATATTTTAATCCAATTCATGAATATTCAAGCTGTCGTCTATCTGTACATTTTTTTTTTCCTTTATTTTTCTTAAATACAATATTTATACCACTAATTAGTTAGGATTAGGATAACAGATTACAATGTTGTATTTAAATACTTATCTGTCATTTTAAAAAAAACTAGTTCCAAATGTTAACAAGTTTCTGAGTGCATAATTTGTCACTGTTTGTGCACCTTTCTAAAAGATTTAAAATATCAAGAAGACGTATCAATTAATCAAAAACTTTGAGATACCTACATAGATTAGGTTGCAGTGTTTTATAAGGCTGCGCGTAGCTTCTATATTTTTTTATTTAGTAACACATCTAGATAGATGAATAGATGATGTTCTGATAGTTGATGCCCATTGTACAGACGCCAGTACATCAAGCTACCTCAAACTGTCAAATTTTGAAAATTAAATATGAACCATAAATGTTTATGTAATAAAGATTAAAATTTATCAAAGAATTTTGGACAGATTGGGGTAGCTTGATGTGCTGACGTCTGTACATTTTTGTTTTTAGTTTTCGGATAAAATTGATTGTATTGTATAAATGTAGGAATGAATCTACTCCTTATGCAGTCACTAAGAACTTCTCTCTGAATATTTGTATAAAAACTTGAAGATGATGATTGTTTACCAGTTATTGTTTAACTGTGTAATTCATCTCAACCAGTTTAAACTGCACCCTAATTGCATAACATGCTGTCAATCAGAATCTGAATCATTTTATTTTGAAGGATGTTTCTTATGCATGGCATCATAGGACCTGGGCGTGACCTTTGACACTAGTCATTTAGAGATCATGTCTCACCCTTGCCAAGGAATCTTATAGGCGTTTGGGTTTCGTTTTGCGAAATGCCCGTAATTTTCACAACCCAGATGTAATTAAGCTTCTTTACACAACTTTATTTCTTAGCAAACTTGAGGCTGGTGCCTGTATCTGGCATCCCTACACGGTGACTTATACATTAATGCTGGAGAAGGAACAGAAAACTTTCCTGAGACTTCTGTATAAAAAGACGTTTCACTTTTTTCCTTTCATGCACTAATTACCTCCTAGGAGGTTAGACGAGGCTTTCTACAGCTCAGAGTAGCCTGCAAAACTCTCAGAGGACGCATCGACAGTCCGGAATTCCTCGATGTTTTCTGTCGACTATTTGTTCCCGACAAATACATCGGTCAACGTCAAAGCCGTCGACGCAATCTGCCGTTATCTAAAAGTGTCGCCAGAGCTAAGTCCCCTATGTGTCGTACTTTAAGAATGCTTAACGCCCTCCTGACCACCTATACTGAATGTATTCTGTTTGCTGATGAATGGAGCAAAATTATGCGTGTATGTCTGATGTTTTGCGAGAGTACCTAAATATGCTAGGTTGTCCTCTATTATATGTTAGTATTTGTAATATGTTTGTTAAGTATACCTGTTTCAATCTCTATGTTAATTAATGTAACTGGTGTTACCGTTATAATTAACAATAAAAAAAACATAATTATGTTCGAAAAAATTGTGTGATTAACAACGTAAATGTATGTTGTTGAACTGTCGAAATTAAGGCCATTCCAAGTGTTAATGTGTTACGAAAATACCCCGCAGTTGAACTTAACAAGATGGTAAGGCTTAAATTAAAAGGCTAGGGGTCGTTTTAAACCCTCCTGAAATTATATATACAAAATACGCTATCTCCCATCCCTTCAACCACACCCACAAAATTCTAATTTCGACCAGAATTTCCCTTTAAAACGTCCATCCAAAATATTCTCCACCAGAGACATAGATTTGTTCAAAGATATGAGGTCAAACGGCATTGTTCTGGTTTCCTGTATTATTACGGACAGATGTTCCGATAAGGACCGGACAGTATAATGTAACTGTTACTTGATACCTAATAATTGCTCGCAAGACACTTTTTATTGCATGCTTCTTTCGTAAAAATGCTAATGGACATTGGGCAAGTTTACGTAAATTTGGACGCAATAGATGTTTGTACTTACAATATATGGTGATGATACTTTGTAATTAGAGACTTGTCATTATCCTTACACGGTTTGTTAACGAATCTAAGTGAGGGATATAATGTTTTGGTCATGGTGTCATTCTTCCGTGTTTAATGTAATGTTTTCTGATGAAGTGGTGAGCTTTAAGAGCATCTTCAATAGCAGTAAATCTGGATATAATAAAAGAAAACTTTCCCATACAGGATCAAATTAAATTAGCTGACAACGAAAATGAATGAAATAATATTTCTTTTTTCCATAATTTTATATTTATGATACTGACATGTACATTTTGGCAACCAAACGATTATGTTATGGTTTTTGGAAATTCTTAAAAAATATCTATGTTCCACGATCAAACAGCTGATCGATAACGGACATTGACCTTCGCTCATCGAATAATTAATATTTTTTGTTCAATTTATTTCGAGTTTCGATACCCAACACGTGGTTAAAGTATTGCCAGCTAATTTTATTTTACCCTGTATTATAACTGGTGGCTTGAGGGGTGTCTAAGGAAAAGTTTATTAGACTTCAATGCCTTCTCATTAATAAGGTCTTTTAAGCCCTATGCAACTACTGTCTCATCTTTTGTTCCACCTGTATTGTGGCTGTATTTTCGATGCTTATTTGACTCGGTGAGATTTAACTAATAGTGAGGAACTTATCATTGACCCGTCCACATTCAATCCAAGACAAAAACCAGAACAATTAATTAACAAAAATTACGTCACAATAATCTTGCATCAACCTTAACAGCATCAAAAACGCAATTCCGTTCCTGTACATAACGTAAGTGACGAAACGATACATACCAACTGAGTAACTGGACATACGCGGTCATTAAATGTTGCCGCTCTGTTACTCTGTGACCAGCGATCTACGTATTGTGTAGCGGCATCTATAACTGGACTGTGAATGGAGTACATTCGTATCTGTCTCTAAGCTGTGGTCTTTAGTGGTTGCGATTGGTCGGAGTCGGATTGATGGCGCTGTGATTGGAGGGTTTTAGGGGATGCGATTTGTCGTCAGGTATATTCTGTTATATCGATTCTATTACTTGACATTTTCATGCCGAGGTTACATTTTGACCTTTGAAGTAATTTCAGTTACTAATATGATGTCGATTATCTCTATTTCTTGTGATCATCATGCAGCTTATGGGTGTTGCACCAGTGGGCAGAGCACAGGGCTCGAAGAACAGATGGCTGCTGACCGCGTACTAGACGTAGCGTCTGGACTGATGACCTGGTGATCGCAGCAGGAATCCTCTAAATTCGATTCGAATCGAAGTGGCAGTGCTTGAGGGGGGATCTCCACCAGTGGAAGTTTTGTGGCTGAAATGATGATGACTATGGGTGTTAATTTTTGGCCAGCAACATCATAATGACGTGATTTAATTTAATTTAGAATGTCAAGAAATCCTGGAATCTGAATCTAACAGAAGTCATAGAATTTTACATTACGTATGTTTTACTTTGTGATAATTTCACTATTTATTACCTATTGTTTACTCCAAAAATAGTTTGTTTGGTTAATAATAAATGTCTCGTTAAAAAGTATTTACAAGCCGTTTTGAGATCAAGACTTACAATAGAAACTCACATTTATTGCTCTTGAGTTTAATAAGATATTATTGACTCATACGCTGGTATGTAGACATGTATAAGAGGCCATCAAACATTGTAAGTATTACATGATTGAGATGTCATTTAACTAATACTTTGCATATTTATTCATGACCAGAACCGAAGTGCTGTTGGGTTTTTTCCATTAGTGGTGAATTGTTGGATAAAATTCTATACACAAATCGCTTTAGCGCAGCTATAGTGGTCAGTGACCCACCTACATTTTCCAGCAGTACCGGCTGTCATTGATGGATAAAGATAGTCGACAGAAGCCTGAAAGAAGAAGGTCTGACAACCAGTCTTACCAAGGATATCGTATTACCCCGAACTGAGTCGTGGAGGTCAAATAGACAGTCCTTCCATATAAAATACTGGTACTCAGCTGCATCCAGTTAGACTGGTAACCAACCCCAACATTTCTTAGGCCTTTTGCAGATGATGGACGTCCAGAATGATGAGGATCTTTAATGGAACATGTTGAAGGTCACTATTGATATGGACTGACCTGCAGACGTGTGTGGGAAACGGAAATGGAGGCCTTTCCCCACAGTGGGACATTACAACACAGGCTAAATTGATAGATAGATAGAATTGTTGGTGGATTAAATAGGCCTCTTCTGAAAAGACATAATATTTTGTTTTGTTAAACAAAAGACATTCAAAAGAAACAATAATACATTGAGGAATTGAATTATATATTATTACTAGCTGACCCAGCAAACGTTGTTTTGCCTTATAAATTATTTAGGGGTGGACTACCCCTAACATTTAGGGGGATGAAAAATAGATGTTGGCCGATTCTCATAGATACTGGATAAACACAAAAAATTTCATCAAAATCGGTCAAGCCGTTTCGGAGGAGTATGGCAACGAAAACTGTGACACGAGAATTTTATATATTAGATTTTTTTATCTTCAACACAATATTATCATCATATAGCCGTCGCCTCCTTCTGCGAAGCGATAATGCTTGCGAAGAGGGAGGCGGCGCACTTGAGGGATAGGCAGTATATGCGCCCTCACGGCCCTAGCCTACGCAAGAGACGCTCTGGGCGTCGGGAATCCCTGGCTGATTCCCGGCCACTGTAGGCGCGGTTTTGCGGACGGCGAGTAATGGATAGCTCTCTGTCCGGTAAGGACCAAGCCCGGGTCGACGGTGCACGCGCGCCTCAAAGAGATGTCAGCACCAACTGATGGGGCCCGCAAGGGCCGATGCCTGCCAGGGGTGCGGATTGTTCGAAAGAGATACCGCGGCCCCTGGCACACAGGCAACTAAGGGAACACGGGTGGGTTTTAGTCAGTAAAAGTCTGACACGCCCTCCTGCTCCTCCCAGAGCGGGGAAGGTATTTGATGATCCCGACCCAAAAAAAAAAAAGCAATATTATCAGGCTCACAATTCTAAAAAAAGAGAATTATTTATGTAAAGCACGGTTCAATTACCTTTACCGCCCCTAAATAATTAATCGAAACATCTTAAAAAATCGCATCGTATAAAAGTCCCAACGTAATTAAAGGTGCTTCGGATAAGTTCGTCCCCTCACGAGGTAGCTATCTCGACCACCATCAATAACGAATTACTTTTGTTGCTATTGCCGTACTGTGTTGCCATCACATTACACTAATATAATACCTTCTGTATACAATACAGGTGCTGTAGAGTAGGTTTGATTTCTTTTCAAGTTGTCATTAAGAGATATTGGGCTCCCAATTCAGTTTTGTAGTATGTTTTAATTTTCAACTGACTTTTGCCAGCGGCTTCGGCCGCGTGGCAGTTGGAAGTTATCCGACGGAAAGTACAACCGGGATAAAAAGTATCCTTTGTCTATTTCCTTTTTATATATTTTTTTTTTATATTCTTGTATAATTTCTATCACATTCACATTAATTATATTAATTTTCTATAAGTTCGATGTTAATTGTTTGATGCACCGGGCGACGTCATTACGTCAAAGCCGGCTGTCGCTGAAAACCAACGCTGGGGCTCTGTCTTGCAAAGGGTTGCAGCAAAATGCTGCCTAGCCGTTTTGTGTGGATGTGACGCATGTTTCCCTCAACTTTTTTTAATTTATTTTTTGTGTGTTTCTGGTTTTTACGTCATGTTTACCGCAAATAAACGTTTTTCTTTCTTCTTTTTTTCTTTCTGTGTTAATCTAGGTTATAGACTATCTGTGTGCCAAATTTAATTTAAATTCTTGAGTAACAAACACCAAAACATCCAAACATACAAACATCTACAATTATAATATTGAGTATGATAATAGGATTTGTGAATATGTAAGTTTGTTACTGCTAAACCTTAAATGATAGTAAGTACAGTGATTGAAATAAAATGTTTATCAAATTGACACACAGCTTGTCATTGTATATGTCCCCGTAAAATTGTAAATAGGTACCATAAAATTATAAAATAAATTGTGAACTGCACCATACTGCTTATTTGCTTAATTGTAAGCAGTATGCTACGGTTCACAACCTTTCGATAGTTTACAATCTCGCGAGATAGATTATAATCTAACGGTAGGTATTTACAATTTTACGGTGACATATACAACTGTCAGAGAATTGCAATTGTGATTTGAATATACGGCCAATTTAAGTTAGGTAGGTGGTCAATTTGCTAAACAATTATTATTCCTGACTTTATATTGCCGTCACACAACGGTAATATAATGCTTGCTATACAATACAGATGCTGCAGAGTAGGTTTAATTTCTCTTCATGTTGTCGTTATGAGATATTGGGATAATGTTTTTATTTTCATTTTGTAATCATTACTTAATGTTAGTTTGTTACTGCAACTTAGATAAGTTGCAGTAACAAACTAACATTAAATCACGTTTTTCTGTGATGGTAAAAAAACCTTTTTCTGAACGTCAGCGTAACGTAAATTGGAACGGTTTTTAAATCCAAAATACTACTATTCCTATATCATCTTGTTTTATATTCGTGTGGTAAGCACAATATCGCACACCTAGATCTAAAGGGAGCTAAGTCAAAAATTCACAGTTTTGACTTATGCTTACCATTGAATTCCTTAACTCACTACCTATCGACCAATAAAACAGATTTAAAAATATTTTTCTAGTAGAACTTGCAAAGCAAATATGTATTTTTTCTCCAGTGCACAGGAACACGGTAAACAGTTTTTGGTCTTTTCTGAAGTTTTCTGAAGCTTTTTTGAATTAACTCTGTTTAGATCTAGGTGTGCGTTATGGTAATACATAATGTGCTTAGTTGTCATATTGTGTTAAATCCCCTAGATTTGAATATATTCATTAAATTACGTAAATATATGTTCGAATCGAGTAGTAGACGTCGTTGTAGTCTGTATTCAACAAAAATCGTTCGCAGTTACATTAGGGAGGACTGTTTGATAAAACAGGCATTCAATGGTATCATTATTTTCTCTGGTTTCTATGATACAACGATTTTTTATCGTTAGTATAGGCACCAACGACACACTTTTTCTGTATTGTTTATATTTGACTATGAATTTTGTTTTTGTGGACCTTACATGTGTTTATTTCTGAAATAAACAAGTGTATTATTATTTATTATAAAAATGATTTTAGTGGGTTGTATTGGGGATTGTAATGTTCATAGTTCTATGAACACAAACGTTTTACGGTCGCAAATCATATATTATGTTCGACATAGAGCCTGAAACTGACTTACGAATTGCAAAAGACGTGAGAAATGTTGAAACTCGTGGACTACCCTATTGATGTATTTACTGTGGCATAATGCAAGATAGTAATAGGTATAGTTATTTTTCTAGGAATCAAGGCTCTAATTCAAGCAGAAATATAACTCTAGCTTAGTTTTCCACAAGACTCTGTAACACTCAAGAGAATCTACGACATCCTCAATAATTGTATCTGGAACACTTGCTCCTGATTTCTCAATGTTACACCTTTATACGAGATTCGACCGATTCGGTTTCAAAACAACGAATAAAATTAATAGTTCTGTTAGTCTGTACACATCTCAGCTATGTGTACGTCGGTAACAATTTGTTATGGCCATTAGTTTGGCCATCGTAGCCCGATTGAGTCTATTTTCCACAACGCACGGCTAAATATTGCGTATGGGACGTTTTATTGGCGGTAGCGGTCTTGTCTGAAAGATTTTAATAATAAATAATAAAAAATAAAAAAACTTTATTGACACAGAAAAACACACTTTAAACTAAACAAATCAACAAATCTTAAACTAAACAAATCTTTAAATTAATCAGTATTACAATGTTAAATCAGTGAACTGTGTGTTAACATTTCTAAATGAATCCTAACGTCTAAACTAGGCCGAGCCTGTATCTTAGACTTTAGTTAGTTCCCGTGGTAAAAAAAACGGAATTTAATGAATTAGCATTTTTGAAATTTTGGATTAAGGTGTTGTTTACACTCATAATAATGTTAATGAATAATAATAAAAAATGTATATAACTTGTGTGTATTTAACTTGTTTCTGTGAGTGGAAACGTCGGAAGGGGACGTCCTAGGAGCACGTCCCCTCCGACGACGAAGGGAATATATTGACCTTATTGGTGATGTTCTTCAGAAAGGTCACGAGCGTAGTTCTCGCAACCGACGATGTACGTGTATGAGCAGAGGCCTATCAAACGCGTCGAGCGCGTTTGACGCTCCGATTGCCCTGGATTGGTGACGGACCAATAGGAGCGCCGAACGCGCTCGATGCGTTTGATCGAGATGGTTAAATGAAACTCATACTAGCGCCACTGATGTATGAACGTAAACAAGGCAAAAGGAGTATGTAAGAATGATTGCAGGTGGTGTTCTGTAGTTTCCCCTATGTATATACCACCATAGTAAAAGGCGTGGGTTAATATTTGTTTGTATAAAGGTAAAGGTAGAAACGGTTATCTAGCCTTTTTGTTCTGCTAAAAGAATTACGACTATACGACGTGAATTTTAGTTACCGTTTAAATTTTTCGAAACAAAAATCGGACCTCGCATAGTCCCATGCAAAATCGATAGTCAGCTGATCGATGTTGTATGGGAGGTCCGATAATTTTTTTTTCATATTTCGATCATGTTCCTTGGAGAAAGTTGTTCAATTTCACAGGTACTATCACCCTGAAAAATTTAAACAGTGACTAAAAATTCACCTTGTATAGTTTGGAAACTAAGGAATGAACGCGGAATATCGAGCACCCCACAAACTGAAGCGATCAATCATCTTGTAGATAAGGTCACTATCATCACGCTTGAAGGATATAAAGCTAATTTTAATTAAAGCCTAGCTCAAGACAACTTATAATCAATTGTGATATAACGCAAATGCCACCATTGTTACATTAATAACGCCTCAGTAATGCGACGTAACGGCTCGAATTCAATTACGCTTACCAATTATCACTTAAACCATACAAAAAATCGAATAAGCTGCGGCAATACGAACTTCGCTATTCCGATATCAATAACACATTAACATTGGATAACCGTTAATTGATCGAGCGCGGTGACATTTCACCGCGGGTGCCTCACACGCGCGGCCTCTTTGATCTGCGGCGGCCATCTTGCGACTACCACGTCACAAAGCGCACCGCCACGATTAAATTCATACGTACAGCAATGCGACACTCGTCTATTAGGTGACCGTTGCTAGTTTTTGAGCGGCACTTTTTAGGACCTATATAAGGTCTAATTAGGGAATTTAATAATTGTTGAATTTCGATGAAACGTGTGAGGCAGTGTTTGCTATGGGTATATTACAGAGTATTTGAGGCATGTCGGTTGCTTTGTGCCAATTCCGCTTGCACCTTCCATTTTGTGACTTAATTTATGTTACGTTATATTGTTTTTTGATGTCATTAGTGACATGACAGCATCTTGAAATGTCTCGTTTGTATTCGTATTGCAGGCCTTATTGAAAAAAAAGTGTAACATGCTGATATTTTTAAAGACAATAAAGGGTTCCGCTTTATTAAGTACCATCATTGGCATCTATGAATGCTCTGTCGTTTAACATGTGTTTAATAAGAGTCACCTGGTTTAGCTAATTGTATCTATCATTGAAATTATGTGTTTGACTTTTGAAGAGCTCATTAATGTCTGAAGTGGCCATTCCAGTTATCTTATACGCACCTTAGTTAGCGAGTCTCGTTACGGGGTATAAAACCACTGGAGCAAGAAGCCTTAGACATGAACTTGTAGCCATTGTAATATTCTTCTTTAATTTGTATGGTAATATTGTGGCATTGCTGTAACACGCGGACGGTTGCCCATGAGATGTAATGGCCAAATTAAATCCGCAGTGGGCGATCCCTTGTATGACGGCACATTCGATTCCAAAAATCGGAGTGGATGGCGAGAAATCGTGAGGCGAATAACATCAGCCCCTCGACAAGAAACTTCATGTGAACCTCAGAAAAGAGTGATACGTAGATGAAGAAGACTGCTGTAACAACTTTCAGACTTATAGTAAAAAGAACAGAGAATTAGAATTCGTCTACAAAATCACAAGAAGCCTGGGACTGTAATAGTAGTATTATGTAAGTATAAATTCTCGACATTAAACAGCATTTATCATTTGGCTCCTCCACTTCGACCGGTCTTGTGCTTCCGACATCCAGCGGATTTCCGCGGCCTTCACAAGGTCATCGGTCCACCTTGTGGGAGGCCTTCCCACTCTACGTCTTCTGGTACGCGGTCGCCACTCCAGAACCTTTCGGACCCATCGGCCATCTGTTCTGCGAGCAATGTGCCCTGCCCACTGCCACTTAAGTTTGGAAATTCTTCGGGCTGTGTCGGTTACCTTGGTTCTCCTGCGGATCTCTTCCTAATATAAATTAAATTGCAACTGTCACAGTTAAAAAAATAAAAATAAACTGACTACATTTTATTTTACGTTAACATCCACACCTAGATCACACCAAGACTCTATGAAACATTAGTAGGTATCCTAAAAAGTTGCCATGCCCATAAATGACGATGCAACTGTCACAATATTAGTAACAGATAAACTCAAAACTCCTTACAATTACAACACATATTTTTAGCCCACACCTAGACCATGCCAAAAACAGCCAGTGCATAATGAATTGGCCATACAACGTTTCGTGACAGTATCTTAAAGAGCTGCGAGATGCTTTAATTAACGTTGTGACGCAAGACTTTCATAACAAGCTTCTATTTTCGTTAAATGTCTATTATGATACAAGATTACTTCAAGATTGCAATCTTTGTGGCAAAAACACTAATGAAGCACTTTGAGACATTTCGTTTTGTTTAAATTTTTAGGGGACCGTGAGCAACCGTCAAGCTTGAATTCATTTGAAATTAACAATTACACCATAACATATTAAAATATATTATTATTATTTAATATAATATATTATGTATGTTCCGTGTGGTGCTGGACGTAAAGAATAGCACCATCCCATTTCTTCCCGTGGGTGTCGTAGAAGGCGACTAAGGGACTTAATAAAGAAAGGGCAGCAGCGTTTTCTATTTATTTGACCACCATACTGCGAATTTCAACCCGCCTGCCAAGCGTGGCGATTTTGGCAAAACCCCCATTTTTTTTCTGTGAGGCTTTCTCAAGCAGTGGACGTCTACCGGCTGAAATGATGATGATATTATGTATTTAATTCATATACTGTGAACAATTGAATGTAATCCAAGCCTGCTTTACTTAAGATCACTGGAGGGCGGTGGCCCAGTGGATACGGCCGCGACGTCGCGTCGTAGCCTCGTAGGTTCGAAACCTGCCAGGCACTTCACTTTGCGTAAATTATTTCATCACCACTGCTCTCAAAATGGTGAAGGAAAACATTGTGAGGAAACCGGCATGTTCTAGAACCAAAAATTCGATGACGTGTGACATCTAACAACGCGCACTGCGCCCGCGTGGTGGATTACGGCCCACTCCCTCTCACAGAGAGGAGGCCTATATCCCAGCAGTGGGAATGTTATAGGCAGATTATGCTTATGCTATCTTATCTTATACAAAATTGAATAATTTTGAAGATTATTGATAATCCGTTTTATTTTCGAAATCCGCGTTATTTATGTTCGAAAAATAAAATCCGCTCAAAAACGTACCCAAATAACGCAATTAATTTTTGAACTGTCAAAATGAACCCCATTCCTACTGTTACTGTACCACGCAATCTTCTTTTAGCAATCTAAATACTTTCAGCCCAGAATTTGGCTCGTGCCATTAGAGTGTACGACTAAACGCCGACAGGACACTTCGCCGACAGGACTCTTCGCCGAAAATACTCATCCTTTCGCTGTTACTAAATAGTCAAGCAACTGCTACTAACATGGAAGTAGCGCTCGCTTGGCTCGCACGCGGTTGGTCGCAATTTCAACCTAACCAAACCTAATACATACCCGATGAGCCCTGTCGGCGAAGTGTCCTGTCGGCCAAGAGTCCCGTCGAAGTGAAGTCTTGTCGGTGTTCAGTCTGTCGGCGTTTAGTCGTACTCTGTGCCATTAATACCCCTCGGAACCCAGCCTTCAACTTCCGAGTCAAACTTGCTTCCATAAACTAGATGCTAAAATTAACCTACCTTTTAATTCCTTACGCAATCATCAAAGCGTTTGACTCTTCTATTCTTCAGAACAGAACTAAATAAACTCAACCACTGACGTGTTTCCATTATTAAATTTAAATATTAAACAAATTAGCAGTTAGTTCTGCATTAGGATTTTCCTCGGTCACTCCGGTCACCAAGCGTGACGAGGGGAAAGACTCAGAAACTGTGACATCGTAAAAAATAACTTAGTACATAAGAAAATTAAATGATAAGCTTTATCATAGCCGATAAGATAATAAAGCTTTGTTGCTAAGTATCATCTTAAAAGTTCTAGTATATCTTTGGTAAGATGAGCTTTTTTCAAGAGAAAAAAAAACAACTGCACCTACGTAATCCAAATTTAAAGGCAGTTAGAAATAAAGAAATAACATTTATTTGTGCTACTGGTGACGCTAAGGAAAAATACACTAAAAAAGCGGCCAAATGCGAGTCGGACTCGACCATGAAGGGTTCCGTAGCAGCAAGTAACGTGCGAATTATAATTATTATTTACTTAGGCACCTATTACAGATTTATTATTAGAAAATAATGGTTCACGGTTTATGCATAAGGTTTATGTTTATGAAATTAAATGTTTTTTTTATATTTCAGTTGATTGAATGAAAGGTAAATTGCGGTTTACGGTTTATGACGTATTAAAAAAAACTACTTACTAGATCTCGTTCAAATCAATTTTCGGTAGAAGTTTACATGGTAATGTACATCATATATTTTTTTAGTTTTAACATTCTCTTATTTTAGAAGTTACAGGGGGACACACATTTTACCACTTTGGAAGTAAGTGCCTCTCGCACAAACTATTCAGTTCAGAAAAAAATGCTATTGGAAACCTCCATATCATTTTTGAAGACCTATGAATACAAATATTTTTTTTTTCTGTTTTTGTGTGAAAATCTTAATGAGGTTCACAGAATACATCTACTTACCAAGTTTCAACAGCATAGTTCTTATAGTTTCGGTAAAAAGTGGCTGTGACATACGGACGGACAGACAGACAGACAGACATGACGAATCCATAAGGATTCCGTTTGGCTACGGAACCCTAAAAACGAACAAGTTTGTGGAAAATATGCGTAACATTGACACAATTCGGCAATCGCTCATCACAATGCTGTAACACTAAGTATACGAGACAGAGGCACAACATTGGTTTAGCCAAACCAAGTCAGCCATATTGTTTGGCCAAGTAATAAAAGTCATTGTTCACTGCTTATAGCTGTCCTTTATTTTTACTATAACTACAAAAAAGAAATCTATCAGTAATTATTTAGACAAAATATTTTAAAAAGAAATACATGATTTTTTGTGTGATTGTTTGTTACGTTTTCACGGTAAAACGACTGAGTGGATTTGGATAAAATTTGACATATGGGTGGAGCTGGAAAGGGACATAGGCTACTTTTTATCCTCGATCGCAGATGGATTCGTGGACAACAGCTGGTCTTTCAAAGTCGCAAGTTTCCCTTAAACACTAAAGCAATGATTACCTCAATACAATTTTACAACCAATAATTTTTGTGTATTACAATCTTCCACTCCTTGCCACATCCGTCATAGCTGTGTTGCTACGTATTGAGAAAACCCGGCCAATTACAGAGATACATATCAAATGATACGAGCATGTAGAAACAGAGACATCCCCACCGTGACCGGGTTTTAATTGTAAAACTCAATTAAGGTAATTACAGCAGGTGGACGTGTGACCAGGCTGTTTTAAATCGGTTTGGGGTTCCGTGTATAGATTTTGTTTCGAGAATTCATGTCGATTTGTCTTTGAGATATATTATCCAAGCTTTCATTTTGATAAAATCAAAATCAAAAGTCATTTATTCAAACTAGGCTGAAGAGTCAGCACTTTTAGAACGTCATAATAATTTTACTCTATATTAAAATATATTATTGAGATAGCTTAGGTTAAATGCAGTCGAAAAATGTTAGTTTTAGTTCATGAAACAACAAAATTAATTTAAAATATCTACAATTGAAAGATTTTTTAAATCTGTTTTTGAACACCATAAAATAGTAGCCGACATGTTATTACGTCATACGGGATGTCAACTGGGCAACTTTGTACTTTTATTATTTTCGTAAACAAAGTAATTTTCATTTAAATAATATTTTACATTCATGAACAGCAAACCAACGAAATGTAGAAAAATAACTCATTTTTAAAATTATAAGCAATTGTCTTATAAAATATCAGCGCATTTGTTTTTCAGCAAACTGACATCATACCCACAGAGCAATATGGCGTCCACTGCGTCCAGTTACGCGTTTTCGTCAAATTACGCGCGAAATTGGAAAATCTAAAATTTATATGCATTTTAATGGCACCAATCGATTAAATAAAAATGTGTTTTTGTGGTTTAATAGCACTCTAGAATCTAATTAAGACCCTTTTCAAAAATGAATGTAATACCCTATTACATAAGATATTCCCCCAAAACGGCCGCAACAAATTCTCCAGCAAAATTCGAAAACATAACAAAATTCGACGACAGTACAACAACATTCATTGCGTTATTTACTTTGTGGAGCAGGCAAATTTTTCGAACATATGAAGCAATGGATTAGCTCCTTTAAAATATTTAGATTCTGATTAGTAGCGTGTAATCAATCAGTGTGTAGGAATCTCTCAGATCACTTTTCACTCTGAAATGTAAAAAGTAGTTCAAAAAAAGATTTGAAAGAACGAGCTAATTAATTGTACACGAGCAACTAAAATTGCTCCATCCTGGTCGATTCTCGTCAGTGACATCACGACCACATCCAGCAATTTATAGCAATGGCAACATGTAGCAACCTGTTGCCAGAGATACGGCCACACATTACCATGCAATATGGAGCAACTTAAAAAACTAGGTAATAACCCCGCCGCCTCCGCCGCTGGCCGGTTCCTCTCGCAAAAAGGAGACATAGTTAATACGTACAAACGAGATGGAAAGAAAATTGATAAAAAATTTCTAAACCGATTGGATATTCGGCAACTCATATCGCCAGACATTGAGATATGTGAAATATATGGAGGAATCCGAAGCAATATGCTCGAAACGATTGCCGCATTTTATTGTTGTTGCTCTAGATTGTTCCACTTAAATGATCCAGACTGATCCATTAGTGTTGCCGAGCAATAAAAATTGCCCGTGTAAGAGGATGAGGATGTAGCTGAGCTTACATTGTAGCGATCAATGCGGTAATCTTGTTTACTAATTTACTAGGTAACTACTTTTAGTAAGAAGAGAGAATTGATTCAGATTTCTTATGTCATTTGATTACTTAGTCAAGAGTCATAAACAATTTCAATAATATACACGTGGCCGATTTTTTGTCCGACTATTAAGTATTTCTGTTTTTGCGACATGATTGTAGTTTTTGAAGTACGTGATGTTATCAACTAAGTACGAGAGATCCAAATACCTACGCTAGGTTTCAACGATAACCGTGAGTTTGCTTAAATTAACATCTGAAAATTTCGGGAATCAAGGAAATGACACAACATTACTATTTAAAAATGTATTTATTGCTTTTCGAAGTATTCTCCGCGAAATTTGACACATTTTTCCATACGATGGAACCAATCATTGAAGCAACCATTCCATTCGGAAGTTGGGGTCTCCAAAATGGCCGTTTTGTAGGCGTCCACGGCTTCTTCAGGTGATGAAAATCTCTGTCCACGCAATTTATTCTTTATTTTAGGGAAAGTATAGAAATCATTAGGGCTTAGGTCGGGGCTGTACGGCGGATGGTCTAATAATTCTATGTTTTCTTGCTCTAAAAACTCTTTTGTTCTATGCGCGGTATGAGAACTCGCATTGTCGTGATAGAGGATGATGCGGCGGTTGCAGTTCTCTTTACGGAGTTCAGAAACAACCTGTGGCAAACAAATGCTAGCATACCATTCTGCATTAACCGTTCTTTGTCCCTCAAGAGGAATAGTCGTAACATGGCCGGTTTTGGAGACAAACGTGGCCACCATTTTTTTTGCAACACTCCGTGAACGAACAATTTTTGTTGGCTTTAACTCATTTTCGAACACCCAAACTCGTGACTGGTTTTTTGTTTCGGGTTCGTACGCGTATATCCAGGATTCGTCACCTGATACGATGTTGTATATAGCATTTGAGGATCCTGCGTGGAATCTTTCGAGAGTTCTGACGCACCAAGTAACGCGAGCCGCTTTTTGCTCTTCACAGAGCGAATGCGGTATCCATCGGGAAAACAACTTTTTTACACCTAATTGTTCATGCAAGATTATTTGTATTTGACTCATGCCAATGTCTAAAGGTGCCTGAATTTCGCGGTATGTCACATGGCGATCTTCCTCAATCAGCTTACGCACAGCATCAACGTTTTCTTGAGTGACTGCAGTTTTTGGACGACCTTGACGGGGATCATCACTGAGCTTGACACGTCCACGTTGAAATTCAGCAAACCAGCGATAAATTGTGGTTTTGGATGGGGCTTCATCACCAAATGCAGAAATCATCCGGTCAACACACTGTTTTTGTGTTAAACCACTTCGAAAGTCATAATAAATCATCGCTCTTGAATTTTCTCGAGTCAATTCCATTTTCTCAACGACTAAACAAGTTTGACAAAACCTTGTGACAAGACATATTATTATACTCTTTGGACAAGACCGAGAATCTTTTATGAAATAAATAAATGGTATTCGATTTTTAAAACCAAGGAGTTTTCAATTAAAAAGATTTTAATATGACAGGAACAGTGGAAATATTCCATTCCCGATACTTTTAGTGCAGCCCTCGTAATTTGTCACAAAGATTTTTCATGCATTTGTTCATGACGTTGTGGGTTTTAAACTGGTAACGAACGACATACACGTCTCTAAAGAACGTTCTCGAAGTTGCCCGATGGATCGTCACTCGTGGCACCTGGATGGCGATTACGTATATGTACGAGATTTAGCGTCAATCTCAAGCTACTGTTACAAAATTATCCTTAAAGGAATTCTCTCCAAAATACCAGCCTCCGTCGTAAACTCCATCGATACTATAATTTCATCGGCATCATTGCGAATAACGTCCCATTCATTAACAATGTCCCATTCATACGCATCCGGTGACCACACGCGGCCGGGCATTTTACGGACACTTGTCCCGTCTTTATTGGGAATTCGTGTAATTCAGTAGAACGACGCCACGCCTTAACCGGTACACTTGTCCCAGAATGCGTTTACTTGGAATATTGTCACTTTGTTGATACAGGATGGTGAGATGTCACTGACGGAAAGCTATAAATTCTACTAATCCTATCCTAGTAGGATATTATAAACGCGAAAGTTTGTAAGTATGGATGGATGTTTGTTACTCTTTCACGCAAAAACGGCTTAACGGATTTGGATAAAATTTGGCCCACTGATAGTTTATAACCTGGATTCACATATAGAATACTTTTTATCCCGGTAGTACGTTCCCGTGGGATAATTTACGACTCCATGCGGGCGGACCCGCTGGTAATAAATATGAGTCTGTGAGCATGGTTGGATGGACGTTTGTTACTCTTTCATGCTAAAACTAGTAAACGGATTTGGATGAAATTTGGCACACAGATAGTTTATAACTTGGATTAACACATAGGGTACTTTTTATTACGGTAGTACGTTTCCGCGGGATCAATTGCGACCTCCACGCCGGCGAAGTCGCTGGCGAAAGCTAGAATTTTTATATCTTGTTGAGCACAAAAGCAGAGTAGACAAGAAGCAAGGAGTTCAGCAGGCTTAGCATGACGTTTTCTATTTCTACGAATAAACAGTGCTTTTTCAATACAAAGTGACATTTCGTTCTTCCATTTTTGACATCGCACCGCAGATATTCTAGAAATGGAATATTAATATTAATGGATATTCAAAAAAAGAGATTGTAGAAATCTGTCATTTTGTCTTTTGTTACTAACGATCTTTGTCTAGGTCCTTTTATGTAAACTATTTCAGAAGAATATTTCTTTCTAAATTCTCAAAATCACACTGACCACAAACTTTCGACTCGACAGCCACAAAGTATATACGGTTATCTACAAAATTATGATTCGTTTAGAACGCATAACTGTGATAATTAATAGAAAAACATAGCTATCTTCTCCTATTATACATAATTTAGTTAATAGTCATGTCTATTCTTCCGTCGGTGCTCGTGCTAAGCCTGCTGGTGAAGAGTGATATGTTATTCGTAGCCACAATCAATCTTCAACGTTCCCACTGCTGAGACACAGGCTTCTTCTCTGTGAGAAGGAATGGGCTATATTCCACCATGCGGCCCCAGTGCAGGTTCGTAGATGTCATATTTCTTCGAATTTTTGGTTCTAAGACATGCCGTTGCCTCACTATGTTTTCCTTCATCGTTTTAAACCGTGCTGTTGAAATAAATTACACAAAGTAAAACGCCCGTCTGGGTTCCTGCCTGGAACTCGTAAATCGGAGTCGGTACCACGCACCACTTTTCGAAGTAGCAGGTGAATAAAAGTTAAATTATTAAAAAAAATAAAAAAACCCCCGATCCAAACAAAAAATATAAAAAGTAAAAAATAATATATATTGGCCGTTTAAGTTGTAGGTAGTATTTTGGTCAAAGCATTGTCAAGTCGGGGGACGGCTAATGAAAATGCTAGGCCTCCTCTGCTTGGCGTTTTCGATGACCGTCCCCCGACTTGACAATGCCTTGATCAAAATACTATACCTACAACTTAAACGGCCAATAAATATAATTTTTTAATTTTATTATATAAACTTGGGTATCCTGGAAATTTCAGGTGTTACTTTGTTCGTCTAATATCTTTGAAGTAATAGAATACCAAATTTCGACTTGATCAGACCCGTGGAAGATGCTCAAATCCCGTCATCAACCAGAAAAGAGCTGATAATCTTCAAACGGCTGAACCGATTTTGATGAAACATGTCTAAGAACACTCCCGACTAGTTCACTTTTCACACCAAAAATAACTAAATCAAAATCGGTTCAACCGTTCGGGAGCTACGATGCCACAGACAGACACACACGCACACACAGACACGTCAAACTTATAACACCCCGTCGTTTCTGCGTCGGGGTTAAAAAGAAGCAACAGATATTGAATAAATGGGATTACCACCCAGTTAGCAATATAATTGCAAGCAATCAACATTTCAAAGCGGTTTTTCGACTTGTGCAAGCATTTAAAACATTGCTGTGCATTACCTTTGCCATGGTTGCACACCAGGTATTCCAAGGCAAACTTAGAAATGGTACTCTACCAGTAAACAACCGGGATTCCACCATCACCGTTTGGATCCAGTGATAAATTCAAACTGCACGGATGGCTGGGAAAACACATTGGTTACGCCTGAGTTCGAACTAACGACCATCACGTAGCAAGCCAGACAAATGGGCTACTACCGTTCTTATTGGAATTACCAAACGATAAAAGTGAGAAGGTAATTATGATGACAGGTATTCTATTAATATTATTCAACGTGTAACGGGAGTATTTTTTTAAATACCTTTTATGGTATGTCAAACGTTATTTTCCTATGATAGATAAGTTTAACGTTTTATATAACGTTATTTTACCCGTAGGTAATCACAGTGCCAGGTATCCAGAGTGGTGACATTTCCAGACATGGCCCTGCATTGTTAGACTCGCATAAAATTCGAATAATATAATGATTGAACTAAAAGAGACTTGAGTTTGTTTAGGCACTGCATCTCAGGAGTCAGTCAACTAGAAAATGCCGGCGTCATCTAGTTTCAAAATGGGCATGGGCTGGATTTACTTTAAAGTGGGATCCTTTAGGGCAGGAGATTGATGATGTTGACATACCAGATTCTTGGCGAGATAACCTTAATAAGGCATTGAAAGATTAGGTGGAATGAAAGAAAGAAGGGTAGGAACCCTATTCCCAACTGTGGACCATTACAGGAATTGATTAACAGCTAACAAAGATCCTTATTCAAAGATGTCGGTGTTCATAACTACACCTTCTATAACTCATAACTGAGTAAGTTAGTGCACATCTTGCTTCTCTTACTTTGCTTATTTACTCGAAATAAATCAATGCGAACCGTTTAGCTTGACAGGTTTATTTCACGCTGTGCAAATACAAAATGAATTGAGATGGGTTTAGAACTTTAGATTATTAACTTTGTTGAATTAATTTTGGTTTGGAAGATGTCAGATATTTAATGAAATATTAGGAAGGAGTATCTGATTTCGCAGTTTTTTTTCGGAGTGCAGGTTTTTGTACGGATGCTGTTGTAAATCTGACTGGTTGACAATCCATGAGTCATACCTTACGATATCAATTAATTTGATGCTAATGAAAAGCAGATGGGAAACGGTGGGCCCAAATGTAATGAGTTGAGATATGATCTAAAAAATTTGTCATATTTTTTTATCTTAGAATATGAAAAATCACCTCGATTCTCAATCTGGAAGCGGAGAAATATGAGAAAGATAGTTTTCGTGAGATTTCCGATTGAGTAATCGATTACACAGTTACAAAAATAAAACCTTTGCACTAAATAATTAACTCAAAGTAATTAAATGCACTATATATATTTATATGCAATATAGTGTATAGTAGTAGTAGTGTGTAGTATAGTATATTATTACAGTCATATTAATAAATGAAATATCAATTAATTACTGAAAAACCAATATTAATGATTATCGATTTCATATCGATTAAAATCAGTCTTTTATTTTTAGTCTATGGTCACTGGCATGACAGCTGACTGACATTGACACTAGACGGCTGCCGACTGCTCGTGTTTGATTACTCGTTTTGTGTTTTTCGATGCGTTTTGAGTGCTTTCCTATTATTCTTCATTTTTCACGACCACTGCTTTGTATTTGACGGATTCCGACCCTGCCTACCTTGTTCGACCCTTGCAAAAGAACATATTTTGCACTTCAGGAATAAGCTGTTAAAGATTGTATCAGAACCTCACTTTTACTTAATCTCTTATATCGCTGTTCTCAGATTGACAGTATCCGCAGAATTTTCAGTGAAAGGTTGATAATATTTATGCTATTAATTGACACCACTTTCATCTTTTTACATCCAGGCCCAAGACTGTAAGTAATCGTTTCAGTCTCCTTTACGCATAACTGGGATAAAAGTATTTCATTACGATGGCACATTTAATGGGAGGTATATGGTTAGCATATACAGGATGTAAGGAGAACGCTTCCAAAGCCAGAACGTAGATTATGTACAACCTAAATGCAAACGGATACCAATAACCTTTCGCCTTTCGCCGTTTGACGGCACGGTTGGCGCAGTGGTTAACCGATTGGCTGCTACGCTGCGTGTCGTGGGTTCGATTCCCGCACGGAACAAATATTTGTATGACCTACAAGTAGTTGTTCTGGGTCTGGGTGTTTGTGTATGTGAGTTTAAATGTTTGTAAATGCACCCACAATACAGGAGAAATTCCTATTGTGGGCCAACGTTTTTAAAAAATAAAAATAAAATAAATAAATAAATAAATAGGCGGTTATTTTAATCATCATCATATCAGCCGAAAAACGTTCACTGGTGGACATAGGCCTCCCCCAAAAGGGTGGTTATGCCATAATTGCCACGCTTGGCAGGCGGGTTGGTGATCGCAGTTTGGCGGTAAAATGCATAGAGAACGCTGCTGCCCATTCTCTAGTAAGTCCCTTAGTCGCCTTCTACGACACCCACGGAAAGAAATGGGATGGTGCTATTTTTTTACGTCCGGCATCACTCGGAACATAGGTTATTATGCATATACAGGTTATTTTGCATCAATTTAAAACGTTTGACGCTTCTGTAATGTTTCTACTTATTAAAAATCTAGTATTTTTTTACAATTTTTAACAATTTTTTTTTGCACTTTTTGTACGCTATGCTGTGAGAACAGTTAAATTAACCATTATTTGAGATTAAACACATTTAAACACGATCCCAAGTCCAAGCGGCGACTTTAGGTTTAGGTATCCTTTGTAAAGCGCCCTGTCACCTGTTTTCGTTTTCGGAAGCGTTTCCCTTACACCCTGTATTATACTAAGTCCAATAAGTGAAAACTATAACTGTGACCACAAGCGGACCTCTAGTGTGAAAACTTTTACAGTAAATGACTACGATAAAATAAATAGTCGATGACGATGCTACCACCATGATAATATATTCTTTATGTAATTATGATAGACCCAAATGAAAAATGAAGATGAGAGGAATAGGGTAAGACCACTTGAATGTTAACTTTGGATACTGCTATCCAATTTAAGTATGTGCACCTCAATGTACGTTACCAAAAGCAACTGATGGTAACAATGTGTGTTTTTACGTTTTCCCAATAAATAAAAATTGTTCTGTAGTTAAACAGAAGATGCTTGAGTGTGGAATTTCGTTTACAACTATAAAAAAAAAACACGAGTATTTTAAATACATAAACATCTTGTTGATTTAGACAAGACACATCCGTGCACTAATATTGCAGTTTCTCAGCAAACTTAAAATATTTATTTACGATAAAACCAGGATAGTTGCCACAGGGGTATAGTTGCCCCGATTGTAATTTCTGTAGTTCCACGAATGAATCTATCGAAAGACTCTCCAACTACCACTGAGTTGACCGTGTCGCATCTCTGTGCGATTGCATGGGAAGGTAAACTGCGATCAAAGTTTTTACGAGATAGATGTCCTGTCTCAGCGGGGCATCTATTCTAAACGTAACTTAGGTATATGGATTAGGCAACTATCCCCTATGTTGGATAAATGTCCCAAAATAAATGTCCGCTGCAAAAACCGCTAATATTCTGGAAATACTAAAGATAATGTTTTTTACTTTTCATAAATTTGCAGATAAAAACCAAAGTATCGGCCAGTTTTACAGATAAAGTTTTTGCTTATTGTACTAAGAGATATAGTGATTTCAAAAAGTATGGCAACTATCTGGCGTTTACCCTATTGCTTAATAGGCCTGCTCTTGACCTCGATCACGACTGATGGAAAGCGATGGATGAGGTCTAGGATGGAACGAGCGTGCCCAAAAGATGCCTATTCACTCTTACTTTGTAGGCAAAAACACAGACACTGGCAGAGAGTGACACACTTTGGCTATGCGCATAATAAATGCGAAGTAGAAACGTTGAGGTGATAAATGCTTAGGTCTATTTCCAAATCATATTTTTTTAACGAAAAAGTAATGAAGACCATAATCAAACATGCTGGCAAATAATTGGATGAAGTAGTTGGTTTACTTGAATCAATTTTACAACTCAAATATTAGGAAGACTTAGCTGCTGGAATCAATATTTTATAGTTGGAGCTAAGAAAGCTCCTGTTAGACATTGAAGCTGTTCTGGATAGTAACAATCATCTTATCAGATTCCAACCTCATCATCTCAAAAACTCTTCGATTTCTATAACATTTTACAGTGCGAGGGCACGTCAACGACCCCACGTGGTAAGCTTTAAAACGCGTCTATAATTAGCCAATGCTCTCGCTCTGGTTTCTGTCGCGGCCGCTGTAAAAATTAATGTAAACAAATACAATCTCTCACGCCCGGGTGGGCTGACAACCGTACAGATTTAGATGGTCATCGAGACCAATGAATTCTGAAGCATCCTGACGTGTATCCAATTTGGTCAGGCTGTATGACTCATTGGTTATTTTTTCGTGGTACCGTTTGTCATTTGTGCTTTTGTTTGGATTACCGCTGGAGTCACTGTGCGTGTAGTATCGACGTGTGGTCATTCTTTTGGTTTTTAATGTTGAGATTCTTCAAACATGAGTGTGATTTGGGATTTTCCTTACGAGACGACATTCGTAATTCATTCGTCGTAGAGTAGAGCAGAGTGTCCTATTAGCAGCATTTTATAAGGCGATACCGTTACATTCTACAAAACACAGCCATTAATGTCGCACATTAAGTTCTAGGAAAATCCGTCTTTTTAGAGTTTCTTTTCTGTCACGTCTTTGTGACAGTCTCTTTTTAAATCTCAAGGCGCCATGTTAACACATGAGTATAGATGCAAAACGGATTTGAAACGTTTCGATTATGTTGGACCAAAAAAGACAGTCTTAAGACCGTCTTTTTTGGTCTAAAACGATTTGAAAACCGCGATTTAAAATAGCGGTTTAATATGGGTTTAAGTAAAAATATTAAGTTATTGGGAGAAAGCTGATAAAGCTTTTTTTTCAATGGCACTTTGCTATATCATATTTAACAATTTTAAACCACAGATTCAGGTGTTAAACGGTTTATTTACATCTATACGCCTGAATAGGTACTTCAAATTGTCCTTATAAGATTAATAACATTTACCATACTTGCTATGGTTTCAAGAACAGCCCGCATTGCTTGGTTCGAGTTCACCTACTATATCTATTAACTATACCTTGAGATCAAATGGACTCCTTTTGCCTTGCCTTCATCACAGTCTATAAATTCAATATTCACATTATTAAAATCACCAAGTTTTTTGATCTGAACCCGCGTTTCAAATCGACACATGTTTAATTTTAAACAATCCGAATTAAATGTCGGCTCATGTCTTTATATACACTGCTCTTATTTATTACTAGTTACTAAATTTCTTTGATCTCTCTAAGTGTTTTTCTGACACGTATTTCGGGGCGTTGGATAAGTACAACCGCGGGCACTAGCTGCGGATTACTTCTCACCCTTATGCCTTCAGATATAAGGTTGAAAAGTGGTCGACCGTCTTTGTCTGCGATTGTACCTTGTTTTTCTTTTAATAAGAATTTTGTAGCGGCTAATTTCTCTTTGAAGAATATTGTAAAGACATGAAAACCACCAACATTTAGCATGTTTACAAGACCTTCAATAGTTCATAGAAGTGCTGTAGAAGAACGAAAGATGACTTCCGTTTGCAAAGCTAAGAAACTATGTTATTTACATGACACTTTGTCAAAATGGGTGGGTGGATGACTTACAGAAAATCACGGGGAAGTCCTGGAGGAGACTCGCAAAGACCAGGGAATCATGGCACAAAAAGGACGAGGCTTATACTCAACAATGGATGGGACAAACCTGCCAATTGCGATGATGATGCTGATAGTCTGAATGAAATCAAGACTTTGAAGAATCCGACTGCAGAGCATCCGTATCAACGCAATGTTATTTCCAAAATGAAAGCGAGTGTAATATAAGATAGTTGTGGTGTGTCGATGAATGAATTTTGATGCTCACTTGTTTATTTTACTAGGTCTTCATACTAACTAGCGGTAAGTATAAAGGACGGTCTAAGAAAAACTCTTGTTAATGAGTGCGATAATTGTCATCTTAAGAACCGCATTAATGGTGATGGAAAACTAATTATACTGATTATACAATATTAACGTCTTACGTGTCTCATTGACATTTCACATTACCCTCATTTTTAAGTGCGCGGAGTCACACAATGCATTCACTAGCAAATCAGCTGTCACATCAAAGGTAAACATAATGTAACACTAATTATACGGGCTTATTATATATCAAGTGTATTGACAAATGACTAGGAATATTCAATGCCACAATAATATGAAATATGGTATCCATTGCTGCTGTAACAGCAACGTCAAACATGAAACACATAACACATGCAGCATTGTATAATGAACAAATAAAAAATGGCGGCTCCTGTAAAGTCGGCAAAAGTTTCATATTAGATCCGTAGTACACGACACAAAACGGAAGTTTTTGCGCAATACACTGGCAGGCAGAAACAATTAATGCACCCAAGTGTACATGAGCCCGTTCACGCGTCATGCCCACAGAAGAAAGTGAGCTCGTTACGACACGCGTGTTATTTATTTTGCACTGATGTGTACTGTATTGTTCTAATTAAGTTAAAGGTGAATAGTGTTTTAATTTGATGGCTCGTCTTGTATGAAATACACTGCGGTGCAAAATTAATGAGACAGTTTTGGAATTAAAGTGCAGTAAGAATTTGTATCTGTTTTATGAAGTTAATACGGAACATGATCGCTTTTTTGAAGTAAAATTATTACCCGAGTACGGCGAAGCAAAAATGTATGATTTTTACCGGTATGTATGTACATCTGTACCCTCAACCTCATAGCTTCTAAACTGCTAATAATATTGGACAAATGAGGTAGATATCGTTGGAAGCGTTTTGATCGTCCGTTGGTCACATTTAATTGCCCTCGAGAGGACATAAAGTGATGAAAAATTTTTTTTTTCCTCAATAAATATGCTTATTGTGAACCAACCCCAAAATACCTTAAGTAAAAAGTAAGTCTCAAAACTAAAACGTCGAGTTTTAGTTTTTGAACTTACTTTTTAGTTGAAATCCGTGGTCGTATGCCACCAAAACAATAGATTCTAACAGTAGTAGGTAATCATGAGCTTTGGGGCAAAATAGCATACGACACGGCTTTCAGATGAGATTTTTTCGTATTTCATACTTTTTATAGCGTCATTTGTCGGGGATCGTTTTTCCACTTTTGAACTAGCTTTTTATGAGTGTCTTTCTGAGCAAAAGAACGAATCACCTTTACTAGAAATACCTAAACTCAGGATTGATATCGCACTTTTTAATTCAGCTTTATTTTTATAATAACTTTATTATTCAAATATACATATTTTTGTTAGTAAGTACAATAAGAACTAAGTTAGTAAACCAAGTTTATTAAGGAACAGAAGTTTTTTGAGGCTACTAAGTGCGTCGGTGTAATCAAAGCTACAGTAGTAAGTGGTGAGCTGAAAGGTTACAAGTTTGAGATAAGATATTAGAGTCTATACTCAAGTGGCATACGGCTTGACATCTGCCTTGCTTGTGTTCTCAGAATAGAACTTGCAAATGAATAAAGGGGAAAATGAATGATCGCAGAATATGGAATGGAGTAGAAAAAATAGTCATAGGTGTGAGAGGAATAATTTTATGTATGTATAATAAAGGATCGTCATTGCGGGATTTGAAGAGCAGTCGTGCCGCAACTTACGAGTTGTAGGTCGTAGGTTCGAACCCAGGCAGGTACTTAAATCAGCCTATAATGTTCCTACTGGAACACAGGCTTACTCTCTGCAGGCGCAGTCGCAGCGCAAGACCTTGGGGGGGGGGGGTCACAGACAAAGACTACCTACATATTAATAAGAAAATGTATTATATTTTCGAAAAATTACTTTTTTAAGCTTTACGTTTACGGCTTGGGGGGGGGGGGGGGGGTGGGTGTCATGACCCCTAGGACTCCCCCTCTCGAACCGCGCCTGACTCTCTGTGAGAGACACTATACTTTGTGTAAATTATGTCATCACTATAACTGCTCTCGTTCCGTGTGGTGCCGGACGTAAAAGAATAGCACCATTCCATTTCATCCCGTGGGGGTCGTAGAACGCGACTAAGGGACTTATTAGAGAATGGGCAGCAGCGTTCTCTATGCATCTAACCACCATACTGCGATCGCCAATCCGCCTGCCAAGCGTGGCGATTATGGGAAGTCCCCCCCTTTTGGGGGAGGCTTATGTCCCGCAGTGGACGTCTTTCGGCTGATATGACGATAACTGCTCTAGGTGAAGGGAAACATCGTAAAGAACACGCCATGTCCTTGACCAAAAAATTTGAAGACATGTGACATCCACCAACAGGGCCCACCTTATGGAGTACGGCACACTTCCTCTTACAGAGAGGAGGCCTGTGTCCCAGCAATGGGAACATTATAGGATGTCGATTTTACACTCAAATCAGTATAATTATGTCTGTCTGACAATAAACTTCAGCCAGTGTCTGACAACTTGAATTTAAGTATCTATCCTATTACATACATGCATAATGACATCTAAATAACTCTGTAAGTTGCTCTAAAAACACTTGTAACACCCACACACCAAGAATCTGACACTTAAACACTAAACATGCCATAAATCATACAAGAAAAGTAAATAAACACCACCTAATTTAACTAAATAGTTTAATTTATTGGTCGTAATTCGTTGCCGACATTTATAATGTGATGTTTAACGCCAAACACGAATAAAAAGGCACTAATTGACTTAAATCAGACGTGACAAACGTTACTACTAGAAATGTGATATATGCTGGACATTTCCCATTAAGACTTTGTTAATTGAATTTGAGTCTTGTCTCATGTGACGTAGTGTTATATTAGTTGGGAACGTTTTGGGAGAAATGGGTTGAGTGTGTTTAGTATGGGAAAACTTAAATATCTTGTTTCGTCGTTTAAAAGGTGTTTGATTTGAACGAATGTAGGATGTACGTTGTATGTAATGATTAAGATTTTAAGAAGCTGTAACTTAAATCGATGATAGAATTTTACGCGGCCTACCCAAATGTCCTTTCTTTGGTATTGTTCGTCAAATCGTTGAGCTCCTCAAGTTCTGAGTTGAGCTGCACGATTACTGATAAATGCGTGCACTGATTGGACAAGTCCACTCAATGTGTGTGGTTCTTTTCTCAAAAGACCATTTCAGACACCAATCCACATGGTTTTCATATGATCTGACCAAGGTTATGTCTGGACTTTAAAAGAGACTATGACCTCTGAGTTTGTTTCGGCCGTTCTTCTCAGAGTAGTCAGATAGGAAACGCCGACCTCATCTAGTTTAAACAAAATATGATTGACGTGTAAAAGTGTTTGTACAAACCTACTTACAGAAATAAAATCATTTATCATTTATCATTTTTTACTAGCCTGTAATTTTTCAATACTTACCTTAATTCATAATTCATTTCCGTGAAGTTTCTTGCCCGTTCTTCTCCATAGAGATCTACGTTTTGGAATGTGCAACTAGCATCAACTTTCCAATTGTTCGACTTTTTGATCATTCAAAAGTGCCAGTAAATGGTTTAATTGAAATAAATGCTTTGAGTTTGAGTTTATTTAATCATTTGTTAACATAGGTACAATAAATAGTTGTTATAAGAAATTACAAGAGCGCTATGATAAACCAGAAGGCGTGCAAATATTCAAGGTTTTCATTGATACTAAAGTTTATGTCATAATTACATTAACCAAACGCTTAAAGTGTTAATTGATTTTCACAAACAAAAAATAAGAAAAATATAAATTACATAAAGTAAAATATATAAGTAACATAAGATTACTACGATAGATATATATAGATAACATAAGTTTACCTTCTTGCTTAGATATACGTAATATGCTAGCTTCTGCCTGTGGCTTCGTACGCGTGGTGGTTGGAAATCTTCCCACGGGAACGTACTACCGAAATAGAGTACCCATTGTGCTAGGAAAATCAAAATCAAAAGTCATTTATTCAAATTATGCTGAGAATCAGCACTTTTCGAACGTCAAAATACGTAAGACAGTCCCCCAAAACGCCCACCCTTCACCACTTTCTAGTGCTTTAGCTGGGAAGAAGAAGAGGCGCAACAAACTCCCCAGCAGCACAGCTGTCTGTTTAGTCGGATAGACTTGATTCTATACATACATAGATAAAGTAATAAACATTACGAGACACATAACATTAATAAAATAATTAGTCATATGTCAGCTAGACATGCCAATATACCATCAAATAAAATAAAAACTTAACTCAAAAGAATAAAATTTAAAAAATGTAAATAAAGCATAACATCAACGGTATAAACATAACTGGAGAAATGTGGCTGAACTATACAGGATATGTTTTTATCCAGTGCGCAAACTGTCAAAACCAAAAAATCAAAAATCACCCCCGCGCAGATATTTTTCGTCGGTAATACAAAAAAAAAATCAGCTGTGCCACACATTTTAACCGCGTAAGTATTGCACTTTTCTATAAAACAGCTATTTGTTTTTTTTTTTTTGTAAAACCGACGTAATATTTCTGTGCTAGGGGTTCTAGAATGATATGCTGAATTCATGGTTACAGTTTGCGCACTGGATAAAAACTTATCCTGTATAGGTACACCTCTGCTCAAGCCGTCGTGATGTTTTGTTATTAGTATCGAGGCTGGATGGATGGATTTCCTATTAATTAAGTTCTAAAACTTTCATCATTTCTCAATCATTGCATTCTCCACAACCCATAAATTAGTCCCAACTACACACATTACCTGAATCCATTATCCAAAAATATAACTTAATCACCAGACCTTCTGACAAAAACAATTCAGTCTCTAGGCAATCAAATAAACGTGGTTTAAAAAAATAAATCAACTTTAATTCGGCGTAAAATGGGCGATTGTCTTCTGTTGTTTGTCATTAATCTAAAATAGCTGCAGTGAATGGCTTCGGATTTATCGAGATGTTTTTACAGTGCGACATGTGTTCTGCTGTCACCACACGGACGTTTGTTAAGGGGGATGCTGCAATCTGTTTTAAGCTGCACTCTATTAAAATGCTGCATGATTTGTGCTTTTCTGATTTGAAAAACTTCTGATATAAAGAACTGAATACAATAGACTATAAATAAAAAAATTATGAATGAAAATTTATCTTACTTGATTCGTCTAATCTTTAAAAATCCTGATTTGATTTTCGTACGTCGTTTTTGTGTACCCACTGAAAATCGGTGCTGTGGTGTGGGTTCCATAGCATAATGAACGAATTTTGAAGAAAATTGCTGAAGATTTTGTTTTGTTTTCCGTTAAAATCTTTAGGGTTTGTTGTATTCTTCATCATCGTCTACCTAGCCCAACTTACTTTACGTTATTTATGGTCAGCTTCCAGTGTAACCAGATGCATCTAAATACCAGTATTTTACATAGAGCGACTATCTTACCTTCACAACCCAGTTACTGAGTGATACGGGAGCCTTTGGTAAGACTGGTTGTCAGAATTTTGGGCTTCTGACTACCCATATTTTCAAGTTTGTATGCTATTTTTACAGTTATTTTGGTATTTACTTATAAAAATCGACATACCGTTAATTATTTTCTATTTGCATTACTTAGTACGATTAAATGTTTTTATTAAAGAGTAAATATTAAATATAATTATAAATGCCAACGATCTAGTGCTTGGCTGAAAAAAAATGTACTTTTGTTTGTGAATGAAATAATCACAAAAAACTAGAATAAATACGTTGTTGCCAGTCCGCGTGGAATGAACGCTCTTAACCTTTGATCGACCCGTGCAGCTCTTATTATTTAGCCTCAAGCTCCTCCATGCATTCAATCAATCACACTAGCCTTTTCTAGACTATGTTGAGGTCGGCTTCCGGTCTAACCAGACGCAGCTGAATACAAGTATTTTTCATGCATTTTCCCCCATACATTATCATTATAATATCAAAGTAGTTCACCCACCTGAATTTGACGTCCATCTTCTTCCTTAATATCTTCAGCTTTCAACGTGAAGATTTTCGCCCATTGTAAATTCACCTTAACCCTGCCGCCGCCAGCAACGTTTGTCACGTTGCCAACACTGTCAACAATCTCGATCTGACATTCAGCTCATTTGTGAACTAATTGCTGAGACCACCCTGAAACTAATGGAAACTCAATGGCGCCATCAACTTCATTAAGTTGCCAGAATTGTTTTAATTCCAATGAATAGCGAAATTTTTCGCTCCGGTTCGGGTTGGAAACTGGTGAGTTTACAAAAAGGTATTACTTTTCATGTGTAGGCACTTATTTTCATAATAATTTTAGACATCATTGACTACTGATATATATATATTTAATAGTCCGAAATTTGTCAACCATATCAAGCATGGTGTGTCGATCGCTTATTTTTTTTTGATCAAGAAAAGTGAGTGCTGCAGTTGAAATACATAATTTATTTAGTTCTCACGTAATAATACATATTTTGACTCTAAATGAGCAGTCAGTACCTGCAGCAACTGCATAGTTTCCCTACTAATAGCAAGAAAATTCTTTATTACTTTTCTCCAGATAATTTAATTACAATAATTTCATCTCATAAGCCGTTCATCGCGTCGTCGCCATCACTGTTTGTCACAGTGCCAAATCTGTCAACAATTTCAATCTTTTTTTCTTCTTCATAATTTTCATCAAACAGGAAGTTCCTTTGTTTACTTATCACAAGACCACCATGAAATTAATGGATTAGGATGGCGCCACTAACTTCATTAAAAACCTACTCATTTAATATTTTTACGCATTTTCTGTTATAATTTTCATTGTTATCTTTCCAAATTCATTTCGTCTGCCGTGCCTATGTCATAAGATCTAAAATTTTCATCGAAAATCATTGATATACAAAAAACCCCAGATACACAATCAGCGTCTCAAAAACGTCTGCATAAATAGGGCGCAATGTGCGCAGGTGTCAAATTGTCTCGTCAGTCATCTTTCAGTCAGTCTTTTTGGACATTGCTTTGTAAAAACAACTGTAAATTATTCGTGTAAGGTTAAATTTACAAAAAAACATGTTTTATCATAACCACGTATAAATTGGGGATAGTTTTGAGTGCTACTTTTGTTCGTGACTCTTCATCTTCGGTTTTTTATATGTCAATGTCATTATTTTGTTCCATTTTCACGCTTCATTCACCTTAACCGTTTCGACGCCGCCGTGGCACACAACTTGTCACCGTGCCAACACCGTCAACAAGACCGATCTGTCATTCGGCTCATTTGTTTACTAATTGCCGAGATACCGACTCGACATTAATGGATTTTGTCAATGGCTCCACGCTGCTAACAAATTGAACGTTTGATGTGGTTTGTCTGTCATTTGTTTATTTAAAATTGGGGGGAGGGTGACATTGTCAGGGTTTTTGAATGAGGAACTGTTAAGTGATTTTGTTTACGGGTGATGCTTTTTACTAATATTTTATTGGGAGTGTTATTACATCTAGAGGAGTCGTTTTTTTTTTTTCAATTAAGGCCCTGGCAACTTTAAATAATGTCGTTATGAACGATAATAGTTCTTATTGCAATCCTGTACTGGTTAAAATCTGTTGTAATGAATTCGAATAATAAATGAGCAAACGTACGTCGTAAAAGTGCAAATAAAATCGTATAAAATTAGATATTAACTATTTAATAATAAATAATCCATCACTGGATGCAGTTTGGCATTTGGAATTTTATGGTATATTTTTAATTATAATTATAATTGTTATTGAAGGGATAAACCGATTTTAAAGATAATTAAGAGGTGACTTTGATTATTTTTTTGGTGCATTAAAGTGTGTTTTATTATGTTTTAAGTTCCATCACTGTATGCAAAATAAACTTTAAAATACCATACATTTTTTTGCTTTCAAAATTATTTACGGTTAAAGAGATACACTGGTTTTAAAAACCACTTTTTTGATCGTTTCAAGAAATCTCCGCCTTAAAAATGTTTCACGTGATTAAAGGTCATACAGCGCACGAGCAGTGGTGGCTCAGTGGTATCTACCACGGCTTACGTGTCGTAAGTTCGAACCCAGGCAGGTACATTACTTTGTGACAGGTCATATGAATTACTTCATGTCAATGTTTATTTTACTTGACTGCATAAACCATTTTTATTTTTATTTTTATTAATTAAATTTTCATTTATTGTTGAATGTTAATTATATGCTATTATTGTATAGAATCAAGTTCTTCCAACTTAACAGACAGCTGTGCTGCTGGGGAGTTTGTTGCGCCACTTCTTGTTCCCAGCTAATGCACTAGGAAGTGGTGAAGGTCGGGCGTATTGGGGGACTGTCTTATGTAATTTTGACGTTCAAAAAGTGCTGACTCTCAGCCTAGTTTGAATAAATGACTTTTGATTTTTGGTTTTTATTTTCATCACCACTGCTCTCAAAATGATGAAGGAAACCATCGTGAGGAAACTGGCATATCCTATGATCAAATATCGAAGACAGCTGCCACTAACCAACCGTCCCTCTCATAGAGAGAAGGCTTGTGTCCCAGCAGTGGACTTCATTATAGGCTGATTGTGATGAAGGTCATATATCTTCTTGTATCTTAATGGAGTTAAAATAAATAAAAACTGAACTAATAAATAAAATATTCAGTCATAAACCTTCACAAAACTGTTCCGCTTAATATTAAAATGTTATTGCTGAAACGTTCTTCAACATTTGTTTATTTTTATAATTAATCGTTTACGTTTTATTTAATTTTTGTTACTGTTTTAGGTCTGTGCATTACACAAATCCTTCTTGTTAGAGGTGATTTTTCGTTACTTAACAAAATGTAACTGTTTAATACTCAAAATATGAACTAGGAAGTTTAAAAAAAGATGCAAGTAGCTTTACTAAAGCTACAAAAACCTTATAAAGAAAGCGCTTTTCAGGGAGAAAAAGCAGGAAAAACTAGTGAAGTATATTAACAGAACAATACCAATGATAACTTCGCCAACCCATCTGGCCGTCTAATTTATACTCACCTGTCCTAAATCCAAAATTTTATTACCACCACATCTATTTCGATGGCTATCATTTTGAAGGAAGTTCGTCATCTCGTCATCCGAATGACATACGTCTGTTTCTCTCAACATAAACAAACCTGCCCTCAATCGTGTTCCAAGAAACTTTTACATCGTTTTAAAAACATTTTTCCAGGAGACACTTCTCAGTCGCTCTGTGATCGTGTCGTGGTTAAACTTTATTGTAGGTATCTATTTTTGGTCGAAAGTGTATCGAGAATGACTGTTTGGGATACAGGCTGTTTCATTGTCCGGAAAGTTTAGGCTTTTGAAGATTAGCAATTGTTTTAAAAGTAGAGTTAGAGCTTTCTCTTCTTGTTCATGATAATTTAGTACATCATAAACAAGATCATCTGTTTCAACCGACTTCAATCCTAAAGCATTCGAACTTTCAGACTAGAAAGACGTGTTTGTTTCCACAACGCGTTCCATGGATATAATTAGAGGTGCAAGTGTTAAGCATCCTTCCTCGATACGCTTCGACGGTTGTTTGTATGAGCAGTGGCGTCCCGACGTCGTCGCCGGCGCCGCCTGTACGATTTACATCACACACCTTCGACAGGGTTCCATTTATCAAATCGGAAACATACGACTTTCAATTCAGTACCACAAATAATAAGACCGATATTGCGGACCGAGAGTGTACCTTACGGGACGCTGTAATAGAAATAGTACAGCAAATACATGTCCAGGAAATTAGACTTTGTTTACTTTACGTCAGAAGACATACTCCTTTGTTCGTCGTCGTTTCGTCACAGATGGAAGACGGCAAATGGCTCGGAGGCGCCTCTGTCGCCTTCGCTGCACGCTTCAAATATTGTTTATAGTAGACGTTGACACGAGCAAATTCGTCAGCGGAAGAAACCACATTTAGGACGGACGGGGCATAAATTCCGTGTGAGTGACAAGTAAAACTTTATAGCACTATAAATTAGTAGATGTATAACCGGACAAAAATAGGACGGACGTTATTGGCGTTGATACCTAGTTGTAAAGTGTGAGCTGTCGCACGCGGCGTGACTTTACGATTGTCTTCTTCCACTATTGTTGGGAAATTATGTTCTCTTCTATACGCCTACACGTTTCAGTCTATTGTTTCTATGTCATCGTCGAATTCTTTGCTGCTGGCATACTGAGATGTCACTATTCTGAAATTAACATTACCTACTTCAAAAATTGGTTTTGTCTTCATAACTCAACTCCTGGAACAGGCCTCCTCTTTGTGCGGGTTGGTATATGTCAGTTGTCTTCAACTTTTTGGTACTGCGACATGCCGGTTTCCTCATGATGTTTTCGTTCACCGTTTTGAGAGCAGTGGTGATGAAATAGTTTACACAAACATCCAAACATACAAACTTTCTCATTTGTAATGCGCCTGTCAACTTCTGACCTACAAGTCGTAAGTCACGGCCGACTTTGTCCGTATCGTCTTTACTACCAATTTCAACCTCGTTAGCATTATTCCATCTACCTATTATTCAAAAACCTATCTTTTCTGTAAAGAAAAGTGACCTGACTAACACCTACACACACTCATAATTCCCTCTAACTCTTACCCTAACTGTACGTTTTTCTTCATTATGAAGATATATACCAAGATGGGTTAATGGAAGGCCCGGAGCGTTCACTAACGTAACTGTCACCTCGTTTCATTACCTTGATGCTAATGCATCGGTTTGGTGGATTGCCAGTTTAATTTATATGCAGTTTATGCCTCGGGATGATAAATGGTTCCAGTTATGTATTCTTGTCATTGAGAAGTGATGGTTTTTTTGAGCTGATTGTTGATTGTTTGAGGGTTATTGTTGCGTGTTGATTGACAGTGTGTTGGGTTTGATTTTTAAGAATGTACGTACAGTTATGGATGTTATTTTTTATATCGATTTTATTACATACTATTACAATAACCAATGTCGGTCTCTTTTTCTAGATAGTATAATTAAATAATGTAATGTTTACTAATGTAAATTGAAATTTTATGACATTTGTACACGTCCGTGATTTTTTGGTCAATATTTTAAAACTAGATGGCACCGGCATTTCCTAGCTGACTGATCCCGGAGAAGAAATTCCGAAACAAACTCAAAGGTCAAGATCTCTTTTAAAGTCCAAACCTTATCATAATATGATGTTATGCGAATCTAACATTGCAGAGCCACTGACGTGTGGATGGGATTTTTAAAAGTAAGAGCCATTGCAGTTTTAAGCTGACCTGTCCCAACAGACGGCATGCATACATCGTTCAGCAGTTTTGGTAGAAAAGTTTGTCGTATATTAATAAATGTGACTTAACTTTTAAATGTTAGTCCAATACAAAGATTGCAGATTTTCACTCTATGTCCTCGGTTTTAGACGACTACCACGATCCGTTTATATTTACACAGTTATGAAGTGTCTTCATACTTTAAGCTATCGATTATATTTTCAAATGATATTATTTTTACTGGTTAACACAAAGCCCTTCTCAAATTACTAAACCGTGGCGAAGTTTTCACCTTAGTGATGACTGTAATTAAAAGTTTATTTTAAAATTTTCGACATTTAAAAGTCCCTTGACGTCATTGCGAATAAAAAACCAAAATAATGCACAAAACGATGGAAGTTACGACTAAACACCGGGACGTTTTATATTGTTTAGTTTCACTGTGACACGAGGCTCGTAATACATTTTAATTACCTAATTAACTTTTTGTCAAAGCGAAACTTTTTGTTTGACGTCCTACCAGCTTCTGTCAAACTTCCAGAAAGTTTTTAAACCTCTGTTTTCATATTAAAAAATGATACTAGTCGTCTCATATAATGTCATAACATGTTTAATACGCAGTAGCACATGTGAGCTATGTTGAAACGTGTGAAAAACGTATAAAATGCTCGTAAAAGAATTAGTCTGTCCACTAAAGTCACTACTAATGAAAACAAAGTTGCTTCGAATATTTCAGATGTTACTGTTATTTCGTGTTAATTTATTATTGGGATCGTTTGTGTTGTCTCGGCTGGTATTTATTGCAAGATTGATAGTCCGTCGTCAGATGTCTCTTGGTAGTAATGTATACGAACGACGGACATACGGACGGACGACGGCCTGAAATAGCTCAAATGATGTTTGTTGACGCAGTGACTGCGTTCGGGACATTACACAAGTGACAAATTTAGACATTTTTGTTACTTCACACGTGTTCTCTTGTGTACATTTGTTTACATGTTAGTTCCGTAAACGTGAATGCTGTGACATGTCTTCGTTTTTGATATACTTTGTTTTACATATGTCATCTTTTCCGCAGAATATTCTTTTATCATCAAGATCAATGGGATTTTGATAGTCAAACTTTTTACTTATTTGAGGTGCGTTTGAACTATAGTTGGAATCGTTTGATGAACCAACAAATAAATGTATGAAAGCTCTGAAAGAATAAGTAATTACGCTTAAATCAATGGTTAAATGGTAAAAGTTTAAGTAGCAATAGTAACCACTTACCACAGTTCAGTAGACCACAACACCACTATGTTCATCATCAAAAGATCCTAGAATTCTTACAACGTGTGTGGTCTTTCAATATACGTTTGAATGTGTTTAATCGTAAGTAGGTACCTACTTATCAGGTTGGCAAGGACATCGACGCACAACTTGTTACTATGGATTCAGTACATGATTGTCAACACACCTGCGTTAATTTTTTTATCGGTTATTTAAAAAAAATGCTTTTTAGTACATTTTTCGTAGGTATTGCAATTTGCGCAAGTGTTTTTTTTTTGATAATCGATTAATCTTTCTACTCAGGGTTCAAGTCATGTGCTGCATTCATGGTTACAATTTGCGCGTAGATGTCCCTGCCACATTGTCTATAGTTTTGTTTTTTTTGGATGGGAAATCATCAAATAACTTCTCCCGCTCTGGGTGGAGCAGGAGGGCGTGTCAGACTTTTACTGAATAAAACCTACCCGTGTTCCCTCAGTTGCCTGTGTGCCAGGGGCCGCGGTATCTCTTTCGAACAACCCGCACCTCTGGTAGGCATCAGCCCTTGCGGGCCCCATTGGTTGGTGCTGACATCTCTTTGAGGCGCGCGTGGAACACAACGCGCCGTCGACCCGGGCTTGGTCCTTACCGGACAGCGAGCTACACATTACCTACTCGCCGTCCGCAAGCCCGACATTGTCTATAGTTACTATTATATTCCGTACATTGTCATCGATTCACCTTACGGTGAAGTGCCTTGAAAGGACATAGGCCGCCTCTATGATACACGAAGTAGGACGTACTAAACCACGCGGGCTCAGTGGGGATTAGTAGATATGACACGTCTTTGAATTTTTGATTCTACGACATACCGATTTCCTCACGATGTTTTCGTTCACCGTTTTGAGGGCAGTAGTGAAGTAATTACTTACACAAAGTAAAGCCCCTGGGTTCGTACCCACGATCTATAAGAAAGTGTTGTACTCTGGTCCAATTTTATGAGTATTCCCGTTTGAGCAACAATTTTTAGATCACCTAATGCATTGAGCGCCAAGGTGTTCCCCATACCTTTGATGCTCTTAGTGCTCAAAGGGGAATAAGTACTTCCAATTTTACCCTGGAAGCAGTAATTCTAATTAATAATTACCCAACATGAACTTGTGCTCATCACCGCAGCATACACATAAAGCTATATTTACACTACCGTATGTCTCGGACTTGACTTATTTCGCCTTTATGACTAGACCACCCGTACTTCAATTGGTGCGATCGTTAAGACACTATTACGAGTAGCAGGCCAGCGGTTTTGGGTAATATTGTACTAACACGAACAAACAAGCCTCGTTTGGGTGTTTAACGATGCTTTGTTTTTAATTTTGTTTTATCAGACAGATTTTTGAGTGGGAATTTGTGAAGTATATTAAAATTATCCTTATTGTATTGTTAAGGAAATTTACTACTAACTAAAATTGTCTGAATATAGGTACAAATCACAGCTGTTATTGTCAATCACAAAGGGCTATAGGTCGGTACCTATAGCCATTTGTGATTGACAATGACAAAAAAAAAAAAAAAGCTATTATAATTTATATGAATACATGAATGATAAACTGTGACTGGAATTGCAATAAAATGTAAATACTTCATTGAGATTACTTCTACATTTGCCAATTACATTCACAAATATAAAATAAACATTATATGTATATCGTATAATTATTATAATCTAAATACATTTAATTTAATTAAGTATTAATCATGTTCTAACCTATTTTATTTATTTTTAATTATTTATCCATACTTATGTTGCTGTGCCCTTACAGGATCCATAACTGTATCTTAGCTTTAAGCCTATTTGTAACAACTTAATTCACATTATGGTATGCAAATAAATGAAATGAACAGATCCCTCTTTGAGGGATCTGTGTGTCTTACCAAGGATTATCGTGTTGCCAAGTTACTGGGGTGTGAAGGTAAGATAGGCAGCTACTCCATCTAATATCCTGCATCAGGTTAGACTGCCTATCGCCAACTATGTTGAGGGTCTGTCGTGCTTACCTGAGAAATTTCATTCTTTAATTTTCTTGCCTCTTGTGCTCAATACCTATAGGCTGCTACTGTTGCCATTTTGTTGGCTTCATCTGACCGAATAATGATATTTAACCAAATCTTTATTTGACTCAAATGCTCTTGACTTGGTAATTCCAGTTCTTAAACTTATTTCGATAGTGCATCGTTTTCGGTAGGTATTGAGAAATCATGACAGCTATGTTGGCAAAAAAGAGAGTTTAAAAAATACTAGCTTTTGCCAGCGACTTCGTCCGCGTAGAAGTCGAAAATTCCGCAGGAACTTATTACCGGGATAAAAAGTATTCTGTGTTAATCCAGGTTATAATCTGTATATAAAATTTCATCTAAATCCGTCCGGCCATTTTTGCGGGATTGAGTAACAAACATCCAATCATACATACCTACTTTAACATTTATAGTAAAAGTAGGTTTTAAAAAAGCATAGATTAAGCACAAAGGAAAATACTTACAAAAAATTTTGAAACACCTAGTTCTCTTTTCATTAAGAGGACCACCCGGACACGTCAATTAGTGTAAACGAATCTGTACAGTAGGTAGGTACTTACGCAATTATCAAATGTCAATGAATTGCGTCAAGGTATACGCATTTATTTTAATTTAATGACACACGACACCTCTTAATATGATGTCAAATGAACTGCTATGTCAACATTACTCCCACGACGATGAATTTCATTAAGTTTTTTCTTTAAATGAACAAACAAAACTTAGTTAGTTTTACGGAGGGTTTGTGGCTAAGTGATACTAGCTGGAAGGGGCGATCGATCAGGTTAAGCTACGTTTGCCGCGGGTGGTTCGTAGATGGGTGACCATCTTTACATACCAAAACCCCTCCGTGCCTTTTACAGCACGTAAGGCCGTTGGTCCCGGCTGTCATTTGAGGATCTTTGTCAGGCGTTACGGGTTGTCAGAAGCCCGAAAGTGTGACCACCAGTCTGTATGTATGTCTGTATAATCAAAGTGTATCATATTACCCAGGGCTTCTCCTGCGCGCCTAAGGCCGTGAGGGCGTATGTACTACCACTCCCTCACGTGCGCCGCCTCCCTCTTCGCGAGGAAGCGTCAGGAGTCAGGAGGAAGGTGAGGACGCCGTGCCGCCTCTCAAGTCACTTCTCAAAGAGGGGGGACTTACCGCCGCAATCGTAGCGTGCCAAAAGGTAGACGGGTTAAAACAAACTTATAACAAACAAAGTTAGATATTCAATTCTAGGACTGACTTCAAGAAGATACATAAAGCTTTCGAAACAAATAATTGTATCTTCATCATTTAACCTTTAAATCTCGGCTAATGAGACACAATTCATTTTCTATTGTAAAAGGAACCGACAGGTTCCGCGCCGGACATAATTGGACGATATCACAATGACACGTGTCTGACACTTCTAAATTCATGCTACCGTCACCAACCACCACATAATGGCCGACTTTCAATCTCGCCTCGAAATACTGTCACATAATTCGTTCCTTCGATCATCACGATCACTCGGGGCACTCACGATACGTACTCGTAATTAAAAATAAACCGAATACCTTTAACATTACTTTAAGGAAGTGTACTCATTTAGCTTCGGACGTTGAACCCGTCTACAGAATACACGTGTATACCATTCTGGTTTTTTTGTCGTGTGTATGATGTTTTTGACGGTGACTCTGTCTAATCTTCATACTTGTAAAGTTTTAACTGCTTAATAATAGAGCTCTTGAGTTATTGTAACTATCGAGGTATTTTTGTCGTTGAAATAATATGGCTGGGTTTAACGATGGGTTGTGGATTATGTTTGAATTTGGGTATGGATTTTACACGTGTCATATTCATACCCCTTTATGTTGGATGATGAAATTGAATTTTAAATAAAAAAACACTGACCCAAATTATAAGTCGGGTCGATTTCTAAGTCGGGTTTAAATTTTACAATAGTGAGGGTGCTAAACTATTTGAAAGCACGTGTGACCTAAACCCACGATTAGGTGACGCTTTTCTGTGTAAAAATGGACTGCTTAAGTTACAGAAAAGCGTGACTTAAATGCGGGTTTAGGTCACACAGTACTATAAATAAAATTAATTAGTTAAGTATTATTATATTAAGTTAAAAAGGTTCCTACTGCCTCGTTGGTCTAGTGATCGCAATCGATATAAACTACTGAGCATGACGTCCTGGGGTCGATTGTCAAGTCGGGATGTGTAGTTGGGTTTTTACATCAGGGATTATTTAGTAGCAACCGTATGTCTCAACTCCTACACCCACGGGAAGAAATGGAATGGTGCTATTCTTTACGTCCGGCACCACATGGAACCTAAGGTCCTTACTAGAGAATGGGCAGCAGCGTTCTCTACGCATTGCACCACCATACTGCGGTCGCCAACCCGCCTGCCAAGCATGGCGTTATGGCAAAACCCCCCAAAAAAACCGGTCGAGGTGGCCGTGCTTGGGGAAGGCCTATGTCGAGCAGTGCACGTCTTTCGGTTGAAATGATGATGATTGTGATGAATCCTGTATCTGGATGTGTGCCCCGTTGATGGAAGTAGGCTCGCCCTCTATTACACGGGACTCAAACGTAACTGGTGAAATTGTGGGTATAAATTAGTAAGCCCAGGCGACAAAGCTGGTTCCAGACGTGATTAGCATATGCAACCTATTTTAATTATTTTAATTAATTTATGAAGTGCTATTCGGTGCAACTTTGTAACGTAGTCTTTTATTTCTATTTTTTTTTGTAATTTCCAACAACGTTTTGTGTGTATGCAGAGTTTGCCTATACGTGATTGTTACACTTTATTCTGATTTTTTGCTTTTGTTTCAGTTACTTATACCAGTGTATACAATTGTTGGTATACCAAATTAAATAAATAAATGTTCTCACTGCTGGCACACAGGCCTCCTCTCTGTGACAGGTCATAATCCGCCACTCGGCCCCAGTGCGTGTTGGTAGATGTCACATGTCTTCAAACTTTTTGGTTTCGAGGACATGCCGGTTTCCTCACGATGTTTTGTTTACCGTTTTGAGAGCAGAGGTTATGAAATAATTTACAAACATAAATTGCCTATCACTGGGCCACCACTGCTCGACTCTAGGTACTAATTTATATTAAAGCCACAGTGAAACCAAAAAACACATTTTGCACCACACATGAATCAAACACAAAAAATCTGCATGTGGAACCTACACTCCAAAATACACGTCGTCCACATCTCCCTACACGATTGTAATCTCGCCCTACAAACAAACTTAAGCGCATCAAATTAAAAACTCCCCTTGTTTACATTTAGTATCAAAGAGAGGATCAATTAACATTCTTAACTGTGTCCCTATCATGTCATACTCTCTCATAAACACGGCGCTGACTGTACCTTTGATGTGCGCAATATAGTCGTTTAGAAGAATTTAACTGTAAAAGTTCTAAAAATGCCTACTGGAGATGTTGGTGAAGAATTTTTGGTTTTATTTGCGGACAGGCGCTTTAGATAAGCAGTATAAAAAATACTGTCAATCAAAGTAAAATAGTTCCTATTCATATTTTTTGCACTCTATCACTCTAAAACATCCCTAAAAATGTACAAAAGATAATTTCTCGTGGAATAACTATTGGAACTGTAAGATCTATTTCATACTAAAATGGGGTCCAAAATACTATGTTTGTAACAAAATAAAATCAATAAGGTAAGATAAAAATATAATTAAGACATATTTTTATTGTTGGTAAGTGTTACGGGGGGGGAAGCAAACTGCCAAACTGCTGGTAATTGCCAAACTTAAGTGGCAGTGGGCAGGGCACTTTCCTCGCAGAACAGATGGCCGATGAGGCCGGAGCGTTCTTGAATGGCGACTGCGTACCGGAAGACGTAAAGTTGGAAGGCCTCCCACAAGTTAGACCGATGACCTTGTGAGGGCCGCAGGAGTCCGCTGGATGCGGGAAGCACAGAACCGGTCGAAGCGGTGGAGCTTGGGGGAGGCCTATGTCCAGCAGTGAACGTCTGTCAGCTGAAATGATGAAGTATTATGTAAATCAGTTTCCTGCGCCTCTTTTGCGTAACTCACTATGAATCAGAATCTGAATCATTTTGAAGCTTATTGTTAATACATTGTTTCTTATGTTTGGATAATTCATTTGCTCAACAACGTAGACAACGCAATGTATGTGGCCACCTGATCAGGCACCTCCGTGCGGTACATGTAATGTTGCCATCTGCAGGCTTAGCATGACATTTTCTATTTCTACGAAGAATAGACAGTACTTCTTGCGCTTTTTCAATACAAAGTGAAATTTCGTTTCTCCATTTTTGACATCGCACCGTAGTAGATATCCTTCTATAATCTGTCATTTTGTCTTTCGTTTGTAACGATCGTTGTCAGGTCCTTTTATATATAGACTATTTCAGAAGAATATTTCTTCCCAAACTGTGAGCCTGCTGCAGGTTTAGCACGAGCATCGATTTGTCGTATATACTTTGCGGACGTCGAGTAGAAAGTTTGTTGTCAGTGTGATTTTGACAGTTTGGTACATTTAAAAGGACCTGACAAAAATAGTTAGAAACGAAAGACAAAATTACAGATTGTAGAAGGATATCTACGGTGCGATGACAAAAATGGAGGAACGAAATTTCACTTTGTATTGAAAAAGCACTGTTTATTCTTCGTAGAAATAGGAAACGACATGCTAAGCCTGCTGGTGTCTCCAGAAGATGGCAAAATAGTTATAGTACCGTCAACTGTGGCATCTTTGCTTTCCATGAGCAACTTTACCAATGAGAACTGAATTAAAATATCTCTCGATTACTAAAAATTTGTTACAATTAGTAGATTATTCTACTTCTGTATCGCTTAGTTATCGAGAGAAATTTAAGTACAGGTCTCATTGGCAAAGTTGCTCATGGAAAATCAAGATGCCACAGTTGACTGTGTTCCATAAGTTGTGTTGTATTATATTGGTTGTGTCTTTGTTAACTATATCCTCAAGTTTTTACTTGAGCTGTATGATTTTTTTTTTTTTTTTTTTTTTTTTTTTTTTTTTTTTTTTTTTTTTTTTTTTTTTTTTTGGGTGGGAAATCATCAAATAACTTCTCCCGCTCTGGGTGGAGCAGGAGGGCGTGTCAGACTTTTACTGACTAAAACCCACCCGTGTTCCCTCAGTTGCCTGTGTGCCAGGGGCGGCGGTATCTCTTTCGAACAACCCGCACCCCCGGCAGGCATCGACCCTTGCGGGCCCCTCTGTTGCTGCTGACATCTCTTTGAGGCGCGCGTGGAACACAACGCGCCGTCGACCCGGGCTTGGTCCTTACCGGACAGCGAGGTACCCATTACTCGCCGTCCGCAAGCCCGTGCCTACGGTGGCCGGGAATCAGCCTGGGATTCCCGACGCCCAGGGCGTCTCCTGCGAAGGCCACGGCTGTGAGGGCGCATGTACTGCATCTCCCTCACGTGCGCCGCCTCCCTCTTTGCGAGCATAACTGCTTCGCTGAAGGAGGCGACTGCCAGCCATGCCCTCTCGCTCCGTACCATGGCCTGGACCAGGGTCGGACGCGAGAGATCGCCGCCGCCGATCACCTGCACGAGGACACGGCGTTGCTCCGCCCAAGCTGGGCAGACCTCCACCGTATGCTCCACCGTGTCCTCTGGGCGATCTTCGCAATGGAAACACCCGGGCGTTTCCTCCCGCCCTATCCGAAACAGGAACCTCCCGAAACAGCCATGTCCGGTGAGGACCTGTGTCAGGCGGAAGGTGAGGACGCCATGCCGCCTCTCAAGCCACTCCTCAAAGAGGGGACTTACCGCCGCAATCGCGGCGTGCCCGTGAGCTGTATGATTACTGATAAATGCGTGCACTGAATGGACAGGTACACTCAATCTGTGTGCTTCTTTCCTCAAAAGACCATTTCAGACACCGATCCACATGGTCTTCACATGATCTGACCAAGATTATGTCTGGACTTTAAAAGAGACTGTGACCTCTGAGTTTGTTTCGGCCTTTCTTCTCAGAGTAGTCAGATAGGAAACGCCGACCTCATCTAGTTTAAAAAAATATGATTGACGTGTAAAAGTGTTTGTACAAACCAACTTTCAGAAATATCATCATTTATCATTTATACCTACTAACATATTTTAAGTAATAGGTACTAACAAAATTATGGGTAGTATGCCTGCATCAAAGCTGGATAAATAAATAAGTTATATAATATTAGTTATTTAGCAGCCGTGTGTCGAGCTGCTAAGATAATGAATGGCATCTCTCAGCGGTTGGACATTTTTTCCTGCTCATTGGTGGAATTCCAGAGAGTAACAGTTAGTGTGTTGTCCTCTATGTAACTTGGACCGGCACAGGGAGCCGTTACTTGGGTCTGGTCAGTCATGGACCCGTGCAGGTGTGATCAGTTATTGAGTGGCGTCTCTGGGTGTCGCATTGAATGATTACTTTTATTACCTTGGGTTCTGCCTGTGAAAATAATTGTATGTGTAAATGAATACATAAATAAAAATGACGCCTTGTTTCCCCGAAGGGGTAGAGGTGGACTATAGGTATATAGTATACCTACATTTCGCTAGTTTTGTTGCCATCAATCGGGTAGAAATCCAGACTCTGGGTGGGGTGCTACTGAGGAATTCCAGAAAGAAAAAACCCAAGAGCCATGCTTAGCACTAGCGCTTGGGACCACTAGATCAAAGAGGCAGTCATTAAATAAATAAAATACATATTCATCATCATCATCATTTCAGCCGAAACGTACGTCCACTGCTGGACATAGGCCTCCCACAAGGTGGACCGATGACCTTTTGAACAAGGGCATCGGTCCAACTTGTGGGAGGCCTTCCCTTTCTACGTCTTCTGGTACGCGGTCGGCACTCCAGAAACTTTCGGCCCTATCGGCCATCTGTTCTGTGAGCAATGTGCCCTACCCACTGCCACTTAAGTTTGGCAATTCTTCGGGCTATGTCGGTTACCTTGGTTCTCCTACGGATCTCTTCATTCCTGATTCGATCACGTAGGGAAACTCCGAGCACAGCCCTCTCTATTGCCCTTTGGGTGACTTTTATCCTTCTGATAAGGCTCATTGTGAGACACCACGTTTCTGTGCCATAGGTCATCACTCGCAACACACACTGGTCAAAAACTCGTCTTGAGACACTGCAGTATTTGGGACCAGAAGATATTGCGAAGCCTCCCGAACGCTGCCCAGCTGAGTCGGATTGGACGATTGACCTCTTTCTCGACTAGTTGGACCTACCTAACTGGACAGTTTGTCCTAGGTAAACGTACTCGTCCACAACTTCGAGTGCATACTAGATACATATTAACATAAAACTTCTCGTTACTGTATTCTTTATGAAGACCTAGATTTTACCCACTTATCTTCTTTGTTCGTATTGAAGCAAGCCTGGATGCAGCTTTTTGTATTCAGTTTCTGGTTACAAATTGGATTCATCCAATAATACCTGAAACAATTTATCCTACTTGTTGTTGTTGGTCCTGGCAGTCATGTACACTCAGCAAAAGAGATAAGTAACTAGGGTCGTCAGATATTGTTGAAGTTTAGTAAAAAATCAATGGATGGTTTCGAATGAAATTTAATTTGTAATTGAATAGGGTATTTTACTCTATATGAGAAAAATCTAAAAATATGTTATTGAGATAGAATAGGCAAGAAGCAGCCGGAAAATGTTGGTTTTAGTTCATGAAATAATAAAATAAATTTTAAAATTCATTTCAAAGATTCTAGTATTTTTTATCTGTTTTTGAACATCATGAAATAGTAGCCGCCATGTTATTACGTCATAAAAATACAGTCAAAAGTACTTTTTTTTCAGTGAAACTCTAGATCGTTGATATTTATAATTTATTTTAACATTTAGGTCCTCTTCAATAAAAATATTTTAATCGTGGCAACTTAGTAGGTAATGCAAATAGAAAGTAATTGACTGTATGTCGTTTATTTATAAGTAAAAACCAAAATAACTGTAAAAAATAGCATACAAACTTGAAAATACAAACGATCTAGTGCATGGCTGAAAAAATGTTTACATTTGTTTGTATTTAATTAAATAATCACTAAAAACCGCTATAAATGCGCCGTTGCTAGCCCGCGTGGGATGAACACTCTTAATCAATTTTATTTACAACCAGCTTTTGCCCGCGGTTCTGCCCGCGTGGATCTCGGTTATCGCGTAAAATAGTACCTTATGTCCTTCTTCATATCCCAGGTTATATCATGCCAATTTCATGACGATCGGTTCAGCGGTTTAGGCGTGAAAGCGTAACAGACAGACAGACAGAGTTATTTTTGCATTTATAATATTAGTAGGGATTAAAAAATTCACCATATAGTTGATATTAAATCATTTCGAGTTAAACCACAGAATAAATTGTCCAAGCTTTTAATATTACTCATACTATCATGTTTCACTCTGATGAACACTTAATTAAAATCTGTCCTGCGTTAATTTTGTCCTTGAAAAATCAGTAGACAGTAAACAAGTCTAATAAGGTCCACAAAAAAAGACGAAAACCCCAAACGGAGGCGACCACAGAAGTTGACATTTGACAAAAACGATTTATAATATCGCGTCATCATCAAAATCGTCCATTCTACCGTTCTGCCGACCTTACCGCGAACTGTCCAAGGCGTTTAACGGAAAACCATGTCACAAAATGCCACCCAAAAAATAATATTTAGGCGATTTTAAATTTTATACAGCTGACATAAGAACTGATGAAATATTATTCGGTTGTGTACGTATTATTGTTAATTTATATATCACCAAGCTCGTATTTACTGAGTTATAAAATAATTTTGCCATATATTTTTTTCTGTACCGTACCGTCCTTTATCGTTGAGTGGATTTCGCTGAATATTAGTAACTATAGTTCGACTTTTAATTGTATTCAGTAACTTGACAGTTCAAAGAAAAATAATGTTACCATACTAAAACTAATAGTGTTGAGGTAGTGAACGATTTTGCGTAAAGAACGAATGATAAAATGGTTTCATTTTATATTAAACCATTTTAATCATTCGTTACAAAACTTAAAAAAACCATATGTTAGATGTGGAATATAAGAAGAATTAATATTAAATTACCTTACTACTGAAAAACAAAATATATAACAGATTCTACAATTTTTAATGGTGCATATCATGTTTTTAAGATAAGTTATTAAATTTCGAATAAAAAAATGCATGTAAGAACATCATTTCAAGTTCATTCAATTTCGTTCATTCTTACACCTCCCTATCTTCTTTTTGTCAAAATCTGGTAACCCTTCAACTACCAAGTTACTGAATACAATTAAAGTCGAACTATAGCTTCTGCCCGCGACTTCATCTGCGTAAATTTCTTATTCCCCTAATCCACCCCGTCGCATCGCATCGCACCGCATTGCATTCAATCAATTCAATTTTATTTCAATTACGTCATTTTCGCTTCGCATTCTTTCTGTTTTCTTTCCTCTGCTCAGCTCCTAAGGATTGTAATGGGATTTTAAATAGCCTTTAATCTTTCTTAAGAATCAAGCTACCAAACGCAAATAGAATTTTCCAAATCAAAGTGGTCGTTCCAGAGATTAGCGCGTTTAAACAAACTCCTCAGCTTCATTGAATAAAAATAAGTAAAGCTGAAGAGTTTGTTTGTGTGTTTGATTGATTTATGAAATTCCATTGTTGATAGTGACGATAGTGAAAGTTAAGTAATATTGTTATCATAGCTCAAACTAGTTTCATCATTCATCTTCATCATTTCAGGTATGGTATGATGGTGAAATGCATAGAGAACGCTGCTGCCCATTCTCTGGCGACTAAGGGACTTACCCTTAGTCGCCTTTTACGACACTCACGGGAAGAAATGGAATGGAGCTATTCTTTTACGTCCAGCACCACACGGATAACTAGTTCTAGAGACAAATAAATACCTATTTGTATGTATCTACTTAACCTTATTTATGTCTGATTTACATGTTAAGCAATGAGAAGTGTCAAGTTTTATCTTGTTGAGTAACATATTTTTATATGCACGTGTTTCTGTGACAAATAAATCTATTTTTCTTTCTTTCTTTCTAAGTTTAGACGTAAAGGAACTTATCTCGTGAACTTGTTTAGTAACCAGTCTTCAGGTTTGAAAGCTTCATTACTCAATTCAATATGAATAAGAGTAAGGTGGAAGCTTTTACTATGGCATGGTAATTAAACCTTAATAATAAGCCACCTGTTTGTTTTTTGCATTTTTTTTTAAACAACACCGACTGACTGTCAAACTAGTTTACATGGTGTTAAGCACATTGACTGTAACCATAAATTCAGAACACCCCTCTAGATTTGAAATTTTTCGTCGATTATTATAAAAAAAAAAACTTCTGTTTCATACAAAATTGCAATACCTACGTGGTCAAATTATATGGAATAGCCTTCTTTTTTAATAAACGACGAATAAATTCAACGCTGGAAGATTTGGAGTCATGTACCATATTCACGGTAACAGGTTGTGCTGCCACATCACCTGCCTAGCTTTATCTCAACTATGTTGGGGTCGGCTTCCAGTCTAACCGAAGGCGGCCGCACACCAGTATTTTACTAGTTACTGGGTAATTCGATATTCTTTGGCGGCTGTCAAAGATACGCGAATGACAGCCGGGACCAATAGCTTATCGTACTTTTCGAGGGACGAAGGGGTCCTCGTATGTAAAAATGGTCACCCATCTACGGGCCAACCGCGGCTGTTATGCCTCAGACACAAGCCCCCCCCGACTAAGTATTTATGTGTCTTATAAATTTTAAAACAAAAATTCTACATCAAGAACTTAGCCACATTTAGTAGACAGATTGGCAGCCACGATGTAATTAGTACATCAACTCATAGTGCACAAAGCGTAAAAAAATAATTCCACGTAGAATCAACAAACAATTGCATGATAAACCCCAATCGACTGAAGACACTGTGGTGTTTTTTCAACGCAGGCGCAGCGGTTCCGTTCTTACGGACGCGGTGTGACCGACGCGGCCGACCGACCGCATGAATAATGCAATATGCACTTGTGACGATCAGGTGCCGTTTGGTGTGACGAATGATGCAGGTAAGACAGTAATTGGGGTTAAAAGTTTCAAACAAAATAATTATGTTTGAAACTTTTAACTTAGAAATAAAATCATGACGTTAATTCTACGTCAAATTGGTTATTGGGAGACTTTCAAATGACTTCAAAAATACATTCTTCTAAAAATGAAAAAATCAGTCTCAAGTTTGTCTCTCTTTGTCAATCTGACCTTTCTCAAAAGTTTTGGTTGATTTTGTGTTGAAACTATGTAATTATTATCAAAATATTCTACAAACAAAATACTGTTCTTATATGTTTTATAAACTACATTACATTTTTAACTAACAACATTTTGATAGTAAATTATTACGTAGACTATGTGTTGAGGAGGACTATGATTGACTTTGATCAACTAATAAAAACAACTTTTCCATTCCAATGTAATGATTATTACAAATATTGACAAAAACTTTAGTTGTCATTTGTCAATGTCACCTCGCACTTGAACTTTTTTCTTGATAGTCTAATATGTTGTGCTTGAATTACACCATTTTTTAAATCTAGAATAGTCATGTTTAATTACTTGTGAGCAATTAAAATATTCATACTGTCAAATAAAAAAGATATCAGTTTTTTTACTGGTCTTAATTAAGTTCAAATATTTGGTGGTTAATTTCTTTATAACTAAATTATAGTGATCATCAGTCTCCTGCCCTTATGCCAATGTATCTGGGTTTGTCGTATCATATGTTTTATTCTATTAGTCGTTATCTCGATAACAAACTAAACTATCTAGCCATTTTAAACACTTATCCCTTTTCTTCCATACTTTTCTATTAGTCGTTATCTCGATAACAAACTGAATTATGTACCCATTTTACACACTTACCCCTTTAATCATAAATGTTTCTTAAAGTTTAGAGAAGTTTAAACGTCAAAAATATATGGTTATATAGACGCTAATAATTACTTAACTTTAAGCTACGTTAAGAGACGTATAAACGTCAAACAAGTATGTTTAAGCAGCCCATAAAAATTACTTAACTTAAAGCAAGATTTATTACCGGGTTCATATCATAATTTTTAGAAAAAACATAGTTGAAATAATTGCTTCCTTACAATTCGTCGCAAGTAGCCCGCACTCGTTGCAGTGAGGGAAGAATGGTATTTATTAACAGATCGCGATTACTTATACGGCGAGTGAATCCGTCCACTGCACGCCACGTAACAGGTCCATGCTTTTAGGGTTGACACCTGGAAAACGTTTAAATTATTTAACATAGTTGTAGTTATAGTCGTTTCACCCGCATACGTTTCGATCCCGTGCGGATATCGGCCACATCACGTATGTGCCAAATTTAATTAAAATCTGGTGAGCCGATTTAGCGTGAAAGCGTAACAAACAAATATAAAAATAGTCAAATCTATTCTTAATAGTTTAATTTCTTAAAATTTTAAGCAAATGTTGGGTTTTTGGACCTACAGTATCTACACACACACACATTGGTAGGGTTGGTTACTCTCATGTAAGAGGAAAACAGTTATCATTTGATAAAAAAAAAAACAAATGAATTTTGATCCGTTTAGAAACAGGGCAAAAAATTAAGTATTTAACTGTGAACTTCAGTTTAATTAAATTAAATTAAATAATATTTCGTTTCCTTAACAGTATTCTCAGCTGACATCCCTACAAGGTGTGCTCAGTGGATTTTTTCCACCAATTGTCGTGGAGCGTGACAAACCCGGGCAGCGCACGCGCCGCCGCTCACCCTCACCTTCGGTCTTATACGACATTACATTTGGATGTGTTATTAGAAAATTATTTAGAGTTTTAATGTGTAAACAGAAGGACGAAATGTTATGACGCCTGTGCAATTTGTTTGACTGTTTAAATTTTTATAATACGTGATAAGTTTTTATCCAGTGCGCAAATTGTAACCATGAATTTCAGCATAACATTCTAGACCCCCTGGCGTAGAAATTTTGCGTCGGTTATACAAAAAACAATTAGCTATTTCATAGAAAAGTACAATACCTATGCGGTCAAAATGTATGGAACAGCCGATATTTTTTGTATAACCGACGAAAACTTTCTACGCTAGACGGGGGGCCCCTAGCGTAGAATGATATGCTGAATTCATGGTTACAGTTTGCGCACTGGATAAAATCTTATCCTGTATAGTTTAAAAAAATGGGCTTATTTGTCAAATACAGTACATAGCCGTAGTTTCAGTTAGTCATAGTACCAGGCTACTGTCAATTACATCCTGAACATGAAGGGGGTTGTTTGGTGAACAAAATATGTATCGCGACCGTGACACGTAGGTATGTTTTATTTAGATTACGTATTGCAAAAAAGTAAGAGAATTTCGAAAATCAAAATCAATGTGATTATGTATTGCAAAAAAGTAAGAAGATTTTAATTTTGCGAGTTAGTGCATCCTCCTTAAAGTTTTCTTCTGTAAGAGCTGAAACAGACAGAGCCAAAAGCGACTCAAAGAATTTCTCAATGATATTTCAATAACAGAAAATTTTGAGTTGAGACGTCGCACCTCACGGCACTAAACTATGACATTTGAGAGTCACAAATACTCAATTTTAATTAAGTGATATCGACTAATAATTGTCAATTTTGTCCGACTTTAAGTGTCAATTTTGAGTTATTAATATGATAAATAAAATGTTAAAGATACTTAAATATTCGTAGAGCATGACATGTGCTGTCGTCGGGCATGCCTCAGTGCGCACCCTTATTTTGTGATTGTGTCATAGTAATATCTGATAATACTTAGTTGCAGAAATAATGTCACTTCTTATTTATGTGATTAAAAACTTGTAATTTTTAATATGTACACAACATTTTATTTATCAGCTTTAGTACAATACTAAGTATTTTTTTTGGCTTCTCACATTACGTAATTTAATTAATAGGTTTAAAGTTTTCCATGTAAAGTCAGGCAAATTTAATGTTTATCAAATTAACTACCAACGTAAATTGTCCGTGTATTCAAATCACAACTGTCATTCTTTGAAAATTATGATATGAAATACTTAGCATTAACACGGCAAATTGGCGAAGGTAATTTTCTTTTCGTCTCACAGCCTCGGAAAGATTCTGTTTGTCATTTGAAATCTGTATGCACTTTTTTTTTTTTTTTTTTTTTTGATTTTGGCTTCACACGGTTTGTGTATTTAGCCAGTGTCAAGTAATTTTTCAGATCAAGTAAATGGCCCGATATCGGGCACGAAGTTACAAAACAGTCATGGTCGTCTTTAGTCAGTCAAGTCAAAGTTATTGTAAAGCGGTAGTAACTTTACAACAACCTAATAAGAATTTTTGGGGGGAACACGAAAAGTCCACGTTAGTCACTTATTTTCACCTTCACTACACTTGTGCACTCACTCGTAACTAAATTGAATAATTCACTATCAAAATTATACAACTTATTAATTCGCTATTTCACTAAATTCCATGAAAATGAAAATTCGTGCGACATGTTCCAACGCGATCCCGTCAAAACTCCTGTATGCACTTTATCCTCTAGCGTGGAAAGAGGTTTTGAAATTCGAACCTTTCTATCCAATAATTTTCTATACCACCAGTCCACTGAAAATGCATTAATACCTACTTCATGTCAATGCGCAACGCCATTTTTAGAAGTAATCGTACTGGCCAGCACGACGACAGCATGATAAATAAAAAAAAAAAAAAAAAAGAAACTTTTAAATTTTTCGTCTTCATTCAATTTGCTTTCCATAATTTTGGTTTGTTTTTTTTTGATAAAATCGTAAGATGTCATAAAATATGTGCGACTCCAGCAGTGACGAAGGTATTTTAACACCTGCAGAGTTCAGAGGCCTTAGTGTGAGTTTCATTTAACCATCCTCACCAAACGCAGTGAGCGCGTTTGGCGCTCCGATTGGTCCGTCACCAATCCTGGGCCAATCGGAACGCCGAACGCGCTCACTGCGTTTGGTGAGGATGGTTAAATGAAACTCACACTAGGGCCTCTGCAAGCGGTACATAATGCCGAATTGAGTTATCTTTCGGAAAAATCGTGCGTAAGAAGTGCATAAAAGCGTACAATTATTGGTTCCATGCATGGAGACATTCTAAAGGCGTGAAAACGTTTTCGAAGACTACAATGCAATGCTATCATACTTCAATGCACAAAACTATTTAAATATATTATTTAGGCTGTTTTTCTTGCACGTAGCATTTTCCTCGCTGTAGTGAGGTGAATTCTGTGTCTTGTACCTTTGAAACCCTCGCTACGCTCAGGATTCTTCTATATTTGAAAAACTCGCTTCGCGCATGATCCAATCCTTGCATCCTTCGCTTGTTCAGCTTTCAATACAAAACAACCTGCAACCTGGCATAACAAATAACTATTATTTTTATTGTAAGTACTTACTGACATACACCTACACAATACAACGGCCGCAATGGTTTCGAATGATATCATTTGGCCAATTGATCTTAACGCAAATAATCATAAACTACGTCATTAAATTGTGGAATCACATAAATGTGCTAAATTCCTCAAATGATGAATACCTACGTACAATGATTCTCATGGTTTTTATGACAAGACTCGTTTACTGACCTGACTATGAATCAGACCGAATGTGTCATCTTCATCTACCCCAATCTGTCAAATTTCTTTGATAGAGTTTCAACTTTATAACAAAAGCATAAAGTTGATGTTCAATTGGGAAAATTTGACAGTTTGCAATAGCTTGATGTGCTGGCGTCTGTACCTAATAGAAAACATAAGCATGAAAGTTACAGATTCAGGAGTTAAATAATTGTTGAAATTTTTTCATGACCATTAATACCGTAAATTACTCATCATATTTTATAAAAGTCGGTGATAAACTACACCGGCTTTTGCCAAGATATAGTTTAGGATTTTTTGATGGAAAACTATTTAAATTAAAACAAAAAAGTTATTTACTCTAAAAATGTGCGATTCATCTAAAAAACTCGCGTCACAGTACAAGATAGTTATTATTATGCAAATAACTAAAACAATGGCATTTCCCAAGATGAGACTAACATTTTAACACAAGATCCAAGGCCCGCCCAGTTTAACTTGACACATCATGGCGGCGCCACTATACTATAGAGAAACGTCACGGAACTGTCAAACTCGGAACAATTTGATTTAGTTCCCCATTCTGCCGCGTGTCAAGTTATACAGATTGTAGAAAAAATCCATCACAAAAATGATCGTGTCGGGTTTTTTGTAAAATATGTTCACATATCTGGCATCTACTAATTACGCTGACATTAATTATTATATTGTTGTTAGATAAGGCATTCGGTTTTTTAATTGTTTACAACACTGTGACCTTCAAAGTTAATGTGTAAGTACCATAGTAATATTATTTTAATTGTTCGCTGTTAAGTTACTTGGGTTTAATGACTTTATCATCTTAATTAACATGATTTTTAATCAGATTAATCTTTTTTTGTCTTCAAAGCTTCAGAGGTCAAGAAGACGGTTTTTCTGGGAACTAAGTCCGATTGTCAATAAGTTATTTACCTACTACATGGGCAGTTTCGTTACTTGGTTTTTCACAAAAGAAAACTCAATAATGATAATTCATTTGAAAACAATGAAAAAATAAGAACAAAATGGTGGGCGTTGAACTTGTCTTCCAATAGTAAATCATCACACTTAATGGCAATGCCTTTCATTTCTACTATTCAACAACATCCATTGCGTTATTTTTTTTGTTGAGTAGCCGAATAAATTTGTCAAACATTTGAAGCAATCAGTTAAATAAAAGGCAGTTAATTACCCATTACCTTGGTTAATGAAAATATCCTTCAAATTAAGCTTTAAGAAAATAGGTCTAGAAAGCACTAGAACAAAGCCTGAATCAAAGATTCATTAGGAAATCAACGAAAAAACCCAGTGAATCAATATCAGTCAGTAGGTAAGTGAATGCGTGACAGTATGCCGTGTGTGTGGCCACGATAATAATTTAACAATTAGTGATTTACTCCTTCCTAATATCGGTAAATGTGTTACTGTTACGACTGTGCGGAAGGCTTGGGGAAATTCTTTTTTGTTACACATGCGGTGGACTGTGACAAGCATCGGTTGTTGTCGTGCAAATGTCTTTGTTTGTTCGGTGAAATATATCTTGGAGACATGAATGCAGACTAAACTATGTAGGTCTAATATATGGGTACTTCATAAATAACTGCTTTTTTGGTCTAATGGTTGCAAGCGCTACTGCTGAGCTGAAGTCTTGGGTTTAATTCCCAATTTGGGCAAAGTGTTATGGGATTTGGTAGTAGCAGCTCGGAGTTTTGTTTTATGCCCGGTTGAGAGCAATAGATTGGACCTTATTACAAGGGACTTAAACATAATTCGCACACCTACATCTAAAGGGAGCTAAGTCAAAAACTGACAGTTTTGACTTATGCTTACCATTGAATTCCTTAAACTCACTACCTATCGACCAATAAGACAGATTTAAAAATATTTTTCTAGTAGAACTTACAAAGCAAATATGTATACAGATAACTTCTCCAGTGCACAGGAACACGATAAACAGTTTTTGACCTTTTTTGAAAAAAAAAGTGGTTTTCTGAGTTAACTCTGTTTAGATCTAGGTGTGCGATATTATAGATGAAAGTCTCGTGGAAAGTTTTCACTGACGCCTGACATCATCTGTATCATCAAGGGAATCTGCATGTGTGCTGCCGTTTTGTCTTCCTTTTCAGATGTCGAGAGAGGTAAGTCTCAGTTTAATCGGTGTCAATAAAACTATCGAAAAATTTGTTTAAAAAAAATAAAACAAAATTAGAAGAAAAACTGGAAGATGAACCTGTTTTTTCTTCTTTCCTTTGCATCTGATGAGGGGCGAAAATCGAACTTTCCTTTTATTAGCTATATTCACTCTAGTATTCACTCTCTAAATCCAACACGACAGAAAAATCTTTTCCTAACGAATAACCATGAAGACTAAAAGCCACATCCATGACTACCATAAAAATGTGAACACTAAAGCGACTGATGACAAAAATCAACAAAAAATATCAAGACCTTTGATCTTTTCGCATTTTTAAATCGACCACGCCCACGTTTTTAGTAGATGGCATGCAAAAGAAACCGATTTGAAAAGACCCTATATTTCACTCAAATGTACCAAAGAGTCCTCAAAATGTGAGTTAAGAGAGGGGAAGGGAAGATCTTTCTAACTGGTCAAAGGGGTCATAATTGGCAAGTCTCTTTAACATTTTTTTTAATAAGCCTACAAAGTTTTATGAGTATTTTATGAAAACGTTTCTTTGTTAAATATAATGCCAATCAAGTTTTTAATTGTTCTGAACATTTTTTCTGGCACATTTATATTTTTAATGTAGTTTCAAAAAACCTTGGGACTTAATTATGTTTCAATGTAAGTAATTTGTAAAATCATTTTGTCCCATAAAATATCCAGTTTATGGTTGCTACAAAATTATAATAAACTCACATATAAACATTATGGCAAAGTCGACTTGAGTCTGGGGTGTTTTTTTTCTAGATTTTGTACATTTTAATATGTGAAATGAAGTGAGCAAAAATTTCGTATTTTGTAGTTTTCAGAAACTGACAAAAACAACGATTTATCTCTGTGCGTGTAATATGTCACGGGCTTACAGTTTATACGGGATAAGTTTTTATCCAGTGCGCAAACTGGAACCATGAATTCAGCATATCATTCTAGCCCCCCAGCGTAGAAACTTTTCGTCGGTTATACAACAAAAAATCAGCTATTCTATAGGTTAATTTTGACCGCGTAGGTATTGCACTTTTCTTTGAAACAACTTGTTTTTTTTTTGTATAACTGACGAAACATTTTTACGCCGGGGGTATGCTGTATTCATGGTTTACAATTTGCGCACTGGATAAAAAGTTATCCTGTATATCATTTCAAATACCTAGAAAACAAACCAAGATAAAATAGAAGGTAGTTTATCAACCTTACTTCCCTGTTTTATTTGATTGGCATGATATTATTCATCATCATCTGTCGAGCCTTTTCCCAATTATGTTAGGGTTGGCTTCCAGTCCAACCAGATTTAGCTAAATACCACTATTTTACATGGAGGGACTGCCTATCTGACTTACACAACCCAAAAACTGGCTAATAAGATTCATAATTAGTAAAATACTTTTTTGTTGTATTATTTTTTCTCTGTTCCGTGTGGTGCCAATTTACGTTGGTAGTTAATTTGATAAACATTTCCCTGACTTTACATGAAAAACTTTAGACATATTAATTAAATTACGTAATGCGAGAAGCCAAAAAAATATATAGTATTGTACTAAAGCTTATAATTACAAAAATTACAATTTTTTTATTACATAAATAAGTGACATTATTTCTTCAACTAAGTAATAACAAATTATACTATGACACATTCACAAAATAAGGGTGTGCGTTGAGGCATGCCCGACGACAGCACATGTCATGCTCTACGAATATTTAAGTATCTGTAATATCTTAATTATCATATTAATCATTCAAAATTGATACTTAAAAGTCGGACAAAATTGACAATTACTAGTCGATATCACTTATTTAAAATTGAGTATTTGGGGCTCCGTTTCTGAGTGGTGCCGGATGTAAAAGAATAGCACCATCCCATTTCTTCCCGTGAGTGTCGTAGAAGGCGACTAAGGACTAGAGAATGGGCAGCAGAGTTCTCTACGCATTTGACGGCCATACTGCGATCGCCAACCCGCCTGCCAAGCGTGGCGATTATGGCAAATCCTCCCCTTTTGGGGGAGGCTTATGTCCAGCAGTGGACGTCATTCGGCTGATATGATGATGATGATGTTTTTCTCTCTTGACATTTGTACCTAAGTATCTACCTGCATTGAACAAAATTGTATTCTTGACACTTCAGTGGATTTTAAGATTGCTTAGAATATTTTTTGTACTCCGAAGATTGTTTTCAAATCTGTCTCTCATTTATATATTTTTTTTCTTTTAGTCATGTCTTCATGTTATTTTAGTTTTTAAACCCCGACGCAAAAACGATGGGGTGTTATAAGTTTGACGTGTCTGTGTGCGCGTGTGTGTGTGTGTCTGTGGCATCGTAGCTCCCGAACGGATGAACCGATTTTGATTTTGTTTTTTTTTTAATTACTCGGGAGTGTTCTTAGACATATTTCATCAAAATCTGTTCAGTCGTTTGAAGATTATCAGCTGTTTTCTTGTTGATGAAGGGATTTGAGCATCTTCCACAGGTCTGATCAAGTCGAAATTTAGTATTCCATTACTTCAATGATATTAGACGAATAAAGTAACCTTGAACTGATGCTGGAGCATCACCTGGCTTTTCCGGGATACTCAAGTAACTCACCGACAAACAGCAGAAGTATCGTGTTTGGGCTCATTGAAAAGGTCTCAATGAAAAAAAAAAAAAAAAAATGAATAGATTATACAATATGTAACAAAAACCCTGTTGTTCCTTTTAGGGGTTTATACACTTACCTACAAGCACAACATTTACGAAGTTATAATTAAAAAAATAAGCATTGGCTGGTCGAGAGTTCAGTATCTAATAACTATTAAAATCGACATATTCGAAATTTTTTTTTACGACATCTGATTTTACAAGTATCCTTATTTTGCACAATAGACTACGAGCTCGGCGGCTTTCTTTGATCTAATCAAAATCAGTTAAACTTTACAAATATTCATAATTAAATATTTATTTTAAATATTTTTGTTGAACAGTTTTTATAAATGACTTGCTTTATTACGTATGTATACCGATTCTGAAAACGTGAGTAGAAGGAACAACAGGGTTTTTGTTACATATTGTAGATAAATGGTAATCAGGACGAGGAATGAGGTTAAATTAGTAACAAACTTCACTGTGGGAAACATACGCAACGCTGCGCAGATTTAAGCGAGACATATAGTGTAAAAAGCAGGAAATACTCGTAAAAGTTAAATTAAAAAAAAAAAACCCCCGACCCAAACAAAAACTCTAAAAACCAAAAATGTAGTGAAAACGCCAAACAGAGGAGGCCTATCAGTTTCATTAGCCGTCCCTCAACTTGACAATGCCTTGATCAAAATATTACCCACAACTTAAAAGGCCGATAAATAATCTTGTTTGGGTCGGGGGTTTTTTAAATTTTTAATTTAACTTTTTTACTATAATACATTTCGACACAATGTAAAAAAATATTAATTACTCATATAAATAAAACAATCCATTAGAAATCCACTTTCCCATATCCACTGCCCATGATATACCTAACCAGCTAATCCTACACAAAAAAGTAAAACCATTTCATTATTCAACCTTTTTGGAACATCCATTTTGGTATGAAAAGCGAATGACATGAAAGGACCAATCCGCTAAGTAGCTGGGCATAGGATCAAAGGGTCAATCGTCCGAAGGGATGGTATGCTTTCCAATCAATCTATCATCTTTGATCTTCATATTTGAAAATTACAGGGCAGTTTTTCTCAATATTTGTATGTAGAGCTTTATCAAAGACTTAGAATGAAAGTCTGCTAGATATTTCGTTGTTAATGTTAAAGGATCATTTTCATTTTTATTCCATGCGAATTCTTTGGAGATTTTAATGACTGCGTCGAGAACTAGATAATAGATTAATGTAGGGTAAAACCAGGATAGTTGCCGCAGGGTATAGTTTATATTATTCTAGTTTCGTGGATGAATTGCATGCTATTTTGTTAATCTATCGAAAGACTCTCCAACTACCACTAAGTTGACCGTGTCGCATGTCTCTATGCAATTGCGTGGAAAGGCAAAATGCGAACAAAGTTTTTGCGCGATAGATGTCCTGTTTCTTGGCGGGGCATCTATCCGAAACGTAATTTATATGGATTAGGCAACTATCCCTCATGTGGGATAGACGTCCCAAAATATAGAGGTCCGCAAAAATCGCTGATACTCTAGAAACACTAAATATTTTTTTTTTAATTTTCATAAATTTGTAGCTAAAAAAACAAGTATTTTGTTCGGAGAGATATAGAGTGATTTCGAAAAGTGTGGCAACTACCCGGCTTTTACCTTATCCCTGTATTGTGTGCATGTCCTTCACAATAACAGCTCATCCCGTGGTAAAAAATAAAGGCAATTAGTCAAATAATAGGCTAATGAGTCCATGCGCACGATTTTACTTGCCCGAAATAGGCGAATCGACCCTATATATTTTTATTTTTGTAGGCGGTTCTCACGTAGTTAATTTATTTGTAGGCGAATCGTTAACTCAAAAAATAACAATATTGCACACAATTCCAAACGTTTTGAAAACATCATCATCGATCATCATCATATCAGCCGAAAGACGTCCACTGCTGGACATAAGGCTCCCGCAAAAGGGGGATTTGCCATTATTGCCACGCTTGGCAGGCGGGTTGGCGATCGCAGTATGGTGGTAAAATGCATAGAAAACGCTGCTGCCCATTCTCCGGTAAGTCCCTTAGTCGCCTTCTACGACACCCACGGGAAGAAATGGGATGGTGCTATTCCTTTACGTCCGGCACCACACGGAACAAACGAATGTTGTTGATTTTTTAAATGAAATTCAAAAAGCCAAGTAAAATACTAATAACAGAGATGTCAGCGGGGCTGATTGTTCAAGGAAAGTTGGATGATCATGGAGACTATAGATTACGATTGAGTTTGTACGTATATAGCTTGGGTACCTAAATTGGTTGACCAATTTGCATGTCCACAGTTCTTCATTGCTGATCTTTGGGACACATGTCATATGAAAAACTTATTGTAGATTAGGACACTCTTTAAAATTATAATAAGCTATGCCACGACATTTCGTTTCTGGGTCTCTGCGAATTACAAATAAGAGTATGAAATGAAATTAAATATTTAATAATATACGCCTACATTTCCTAGCTGACTGTTCCCTCAGAGGTCATGGTCTCTTTTAAAGTCCAAACAGTATATTATTTGAATTTTATGTGAGTCTAACAATGCACGGCAATGTCTGGAAGGGCCTTTTGAAGAAAGAGCCGTTGCAGCTTTGAGCTGATCTGTCCCAATAGACGGCATGTATGTATCAGTCACCGTGTAGCTCAACCCTATTTTAGGGAGCTCAGCGACCCGTCACAAGACGCTACCAGATTTGCAGGACATTTGCGTAGGGCAATTACAAAATACTCAGAACCACCAAACGAGTTATAAAGTCATGTGTTCAATCTAGCCAACATAATGTGCATAATCAATTGATCAATCCTAATGTGCTGATAAACACGCCCCCTCTCGGTGAGAGGGAGTGGGCCTTAATCCACATCGCGGGCCCGGCGCGGTTTGGTAGATGTCCCATGTCTTCGAATTTTCGATATCTTCGAAAAAAATTGTTACAGAGGCCAGCATATCAAGCTACCCGAATCTGTCAAATTTCTTTGATTGATTTTCAACTTTATTCCATAAGCATAAGTTTCATATTCGATTGGGAAAATTTATCAGTTTGGCGTAGCTTGATGTGCTGGCGTCTGTACAAGGACAGGCCGGTTTCCTCACGATGTTTTCCTTCGCCGTTTTGAGAACATTGCTGTTAAAATAAAATAAACAAAGCAGCTGGGTTCGAACTTACGACCTACAACTCGATAAGTAGCGGCCGTTTCCATTGGTCCAGCACTGCTCTCTAGATAAGAGTAATTCATCGAAATCCACAAGCAATCAGTGAATACCTTGAAACTTATGAATCTCTTCATTATGACACTTCTACCAAATCAAAAAAAATACTGTTTCCTCAATGTCCTCATTTATAATAGAGCTAGATATAAGACGTATCACCGCAGTATAACGGCACAGCTATTCGATTTGCGGTGTCGCGTGTGCGCCGACACATCACTGACTGCAGGTAATTTCCGGCAGTGTCACAGTACTGACACTTTGACTTGTACTGTGCTGTATAACATAGAACAGTAGCAGTGTACAGTTCCCTTTCTAAGTATTGTTTTATTGTAGCTGCATTATTACTGCGTGCACTAACTGGACAGGTCCACTCAATCTCTGTGGCTCTTTCCTCAAAATACCATTTCCGACACCAATCCACATGTGACCACCAAGATTATGTCTGGAAAAGAGACTATGACCTCTGAGTTTGTTTCGGCCTTCCTTCTCAGAGTAGTCAGATAGGAAACGCCGACTTCATCTAGTTTAAAAAAATATGATTGACGTGTAAAAGTGTTTGCATGTACAGACGCCAGCACGTGAATATGAACTTTGTGCTTATGTTACAAAGTTGAAAATCTATCAAAGAAATTTGACAGATTGGGGGGTAGCTTGATGTGCTGGCGGCTGTACAAAACTAGTTATGGAAAGAAAATTATACGAAAAAAGCTGCTCCAGTCTTAATAAGGGGTATCGTGTTACTCAGGAACTGGATTATGGAGGTCAGATAGGCAGTCGCTGCGTGTAAATTACTGGTATTCAGCTTCATCTGGTTAGACTGAAAGCTGACCGTAACATAGTTGGGAAAAGGCTAGGCAGATGATGATGATTCTAGCTGCTTAGTCTTACCGTAATGGACCTAATAACTAGAGTACTAAGGTGTTATTCACATGAGTTTGTCCTCTGGTCTGAGCCCTATGATGATGGGACCTATGAAACAAAGAATCTAATTAGATATAAAAACCTTTTCCAAAAAAAAAAAATGCAACTAACTTCCAGAAAAACACTGCAAAGTGAAAAATTACGTCACCGACATCCGAAATTGAAGTTATTTTTCACTTTGTAGTATTTTTCCGGAAATCGGTTGTTTATTTTTAATTTTTACTTTTTAGTTATAGTACCTACCCCACACCAATTCAAAATTCCATCATACTTGGGGTCAAAACAATGCATATTTTTGCGATAGCAGCAATCGCGGTTGATATGCTGTAATTTTTTTAAGAGTTCCGTTGTCTGTCTCCGAAACGCAACATGAGATCTATGTGAAATTTTAATGGGACCATTTCGAAATATACTCCTTTCGAACAAAAAAATAATTTTGCAAATCCGTTTATAATTGACGGGGTTATGCCCGAACATACATAAAAAATGTATAACTTTGTACTTTATCAAGATACTGGTTATTGTTATACCATTTTAGAATTTGCATTATATAGGAAATTTTCGAAAATAATGGGCCACCGCAGTGTAGTACATTATTTTTTCGATGCCAGGGGCCCAAAATTGCATAATTCCTTAGAAAAAAGAAAAATTTGAGAATAAGTATTTTTTGCAATGTTATCTTAGAATGTGAATCTTGATACTGATCCGATAATATAAATATTCAGGAGTGACGTAAAAAAATAAAACGAGATAAATCACCAATTGTAGAAATGGCAGCTGATTTTGTAAAAGTACGATTTTTGTTTAAAATATCAATAATTTGGTAATTCATGGGCATAAGTGGGGTAACAATCTGGACAATCGACAGTTTCGGGGTTTTTTTTTTTTTTTTTTTTTCTTGGTGGGAAATCATCAAATAACTTCTCCCGCTCTGGGTGGAGCAGGAGGGCGTGTCAGACTTTTACTGACTAAAACCCACCCGTGTTCCCTCAGTTGCCTGTGTGCCAGGGGCGGCGGTATCTCTTTCGAAAAACCCGCACCCCCGGCAGGCATCGGCCCTTGCGGGCCCCATCTGTTGCTGCTGACATCTCTTTGAGGCGCGCGTGGAACACAACGCACCAAGTTCCACCGGCTGTCGAGGACGAGTCCTGGGTACTTCATCGTCGACTCGATGCCGATGTGAACCTCTCCCACCGCCACAATGGTTAATCTGCCATCTTTTTTGTCTTTTTTGTCGTGCCTACGGTGGCCGGGAGTCAGCCTGGGATTCCCGACGCCCAGGGCGTCTCCTGCGAAGGCCACGGCTGTGAGGGCGCATGTACTGCATCCCCCTCACGTGCGCCGCCTCCCTCTTTGCGAGCATAACTGCTTCGCTGAAGGAGGCGACTGCCAGCCATGCCCTCTCGCTCCGTACCATGGCCTGGACCAGGGTCGGACGCGAGAGATCGCCGCCGCCGATCACCTCCACGAGGACACGGCGTTGCTCCGCCCAAGCTGGGCAGACCTCCACCGTATGCTCCACCGTGTCCTCTGGGCGATCTTCGCAATGGAAACACCCGGGCGTTTCCTCCCGCCCTATCCGAAACAGGAACCTCCCGAAACAGCCATGTCCGGTGAGGACCTGTGTCAGGCGGAAGGTGAGGACGCCATGCCGCCTCTCAAGCCACTCCTCAAAGAGGGGACTTACCGCCGCAATCGCGGCGTGCCCAACAGTTTCGGGGTTATCCATTATTTACGCCAGACCCTGTATATAAACATGTCATGTGTGTTGATAACCTCCTTCTTTTTGAAGTCGGTTAAAAAAGGTTTTGATTCTGGGGTTGTAAAGCACATTAGGATAGATAGCTGGTGTGGGATTTTCCGCGGTAAAAAGCCAATATTTTGGTAATAAACAATAGTGCATGACTATAATTAGGTTCACAACAGCGATGCGTTGTTATGTTGTGTTGATGTTAGTTAAATCGAAGGAGCATCAACCCAAAAGTAATTATTTTGTTTTAATTAAATATACACATCTTCTATACATCTATACATTTAAATAAAATTGGAGTGTCTGATTGTAATATTAAAATAACCGCGTTTTACTATATGCATATGGTAAAAATACCAAAAAATCATTTTTTAAATTTTTTGTTTGTCTGTCTGTCTGTTTGTTCCAGTTCATCTCTGAAACGGCTGGACCGATTTTGAAGGGATTTTCACTGGCAGATAGCTGATGTAATAAGGAGTAACTTAGGCTACTTTTACTTTAGGATTTTTTTATGTTTATTAATATATATAATATAATAAATAATAAAAAATAACTATTCCGCGCGGACGAAGTCGCGGGCACAGCTAGTTTTAAATATAAATGCACGGCTCAGTGAAATAACTTTTAAGTACTTGTGCGACAAATAACTGAACGTTTTAAGCGTCTTAAGTTCTTTGGTAAAATGTACGAAACATACGTTTTACACTTTTAAAACATTCCTTTGTTAGCAGATACAATAACATTGATAAAAGCTCCCCATCATTCCGATATAAAACCAGAACTACCTACAAAATTCATCACAAAAACCGAACCCTTTGACAAATTAAAACGTCGCTCATAAAGGCCTTTTACACCCCTTCCAATTTGAATATTCTCGTTCAAAAAATAGCGCCAAACCCTATCCCATACAAATAGCTACGATTTATAAAGGAGTGACCATAAAATATAAGAAATTACCGCCCTTAGATGGCACAGAGCCGCTTGGTATTCATAAAAGAAGGATATTTATGCGATATCGTCAAAATATTTATTATTGTCCGGTAGCCCTATAGCCCTTTGTGACGGTACGGGGAAAAAATTCGAGGGTGTGAACGAAAATAAGGGATGAGACCACTAAGCTTTTGATGATGCAGTAAATATATCGATAGAGCGATTTGAGTCTATGCTTTTGATGTTATATAAAATCCGAAATTTGTTAAAAAACATTCGTAGTTTGTTAGGTACAGCGGGATTCAATAATGATAATCCAAATAAATCAAAACAAATGAAATCAAATTCTTTATTTTATTTATGTGTACATTTAGTTGTTTTACAATAGATATAAGTAAGTTCCAACAAGAAACTCGGTTAGGGCACGGCAACATAATAATAATTTAAACATATGTCATATTTACTGATATTTTATTTTAGGTATTCTGCGACCGAGTAAAAGCATTTTTGTGTTAGTTATTCATTTAATTTTCTGTTAAATCTATGAATGAATATGGATCCGTATTTTATTTGTTCCGGTAATTTCTTAAAAAAAAAATACTGCTGATATTTTAAGTTTGAAAGTTTGTATATCTGGATGTTTGTAACTCAATCACACACAAACGGCTCAACAATTACGCAAAAATTCTGTGAACAGATAGTTTATTAACCAGGGTGCTTACTCTCGAATATAATTCCGATAGATCGATATTGGAATTGTCAGTCAAACGTCAGGGATTGGCTGGACTCACTGAGTCTAGCCAATCCCTGACGCTTAACTCAACCAACTGACGTTTGACCAATGTCGATCTATCGGAATTATATTCCAGAGTAAGCACCCTGGACTAACTTATAGGATACTTTTTAGCATGAGCATAGCGTAATCAGCATATTATGGTCGTACTGCTTGGACACAAGCTACCTCTCTGTGAGAGGAAGTGGGCCGTACTCCATACTTGAATGGAATTTATATTCCAAACGTGGTTGGAATGGATACTTTTTATCCCGGTAGTACCTTTCCGTGAGATGATTTTCCAACTCCACATAGATGCAACCGCTAGCAGAAGCTATTGTAATAACAAAATGATTATCAGACTATAATCAAGATTTGAATTGACCAGGTGCACGGGTTTTTACAAACAGAGCACGTGGAATTGAAAATTCAGAAATCTTAGATTTTCGCATTGTTTTAGGTGATAAAGACTCAAACCTCAAAACAGCCTTGCTCCTGTGTCGATACCACCCCAGCCCTAGAACACCACCGTTATGAAATATGTGATTCCTTATACAAGAGAAGTCTTTTATGCATCCTCAGGGACCGGCTGGTCAAGGAGGTTATCACAAGTGGCCGGCGGCGTATGAAAAATTTATGTCTCAATATAGTACAATGTTCGGTTGGGAGCGTGCGCTGCATTATATGGGATCTCGGGGGATACTCCACGGGATAGACTAGAGGTATTGCTGTGAAATTGTTTTTTTTTTTTTTAATTTTGAATTTGCAGGAGTAAGAGGCGGTCAATTTTTGCGGTTGCATTCGAGGTTTTGGATTAAATGGTTGAATTCAGTTTAAGAAGCCCCAAAGTCTGACAACGAGTTTAAGACTAGGTTAACTCAGTTAACCACCTGGTAAACCAAGGGATATCGTGTAACCCAGTAACTGGGTTGTGGAGGTTTTTTTTTTTTTCTTTTTTTCTGGATGGGAAATCATCAAATAACTTCTCCCGCTCTGGGTGGAGCGGGAGAGCGTGTCAGACTTTTACTGACTAAAACCTACCCGTGTTCCCTCAGTTGCATGTGTGCCAGGGGCGGCGGTATCTCTTTCGAACCACCCCCCACCCCCGGCAGGCATCGGCCCTTGCGGGCCCCATTTGTTGCTGCTGACATCTCTTTGAGGCGCGCATGGAACACAACGCGCCGTCGACCCGGGCTTGGTCCTTACCGGACAGCGAGGTACCCATTACTCGCCGTCCGCAAGCCCGTGCCTACGGTGGCTGGGAATCAGCCTGGGATTCCCGACGCCCAGGGCGTCTCCTGCGAAGGCCACGGCTGTGAGGGCGCATGTACTGCATCTCCCTCACGTGCACCGCCTCCCTCTTTGCGAGCATAACTGCTTCGCTGAAGGAGGCGACTGCCAGCCATGCCCTCTCGCTCCGTACCATGGCCTGGACCAGGGTCGGACGCGAGAGATCGCCGCCGCCGATCACCTCCACGAGGACACGGCGTTGCTCCGCCCAAGCTGGGCAGACCTCCACCGTATGCTCCACCGTGTCCTCTGGGCGATCTTCGCAATGGAAACACCCGGGCGTTTCCTCCCGCCCTATCCGAAACAGGAACCTCCCGAAACAGCCATGTCCGGTGAGGACCTGTGTCAGGCGGAAGGTGAGGACGCCATGCTGCCTCTCAAGCCACTCCTCAAAGAGGGGACTTACCGCCGCAATCGCGGCGTGCCCAGGGTTGTGGAGGTCAGATAGGCAGTCTCTCTATGTAAAATACTAGGATTCAAGTGCATCCGGTTAGCATGGAAGCCGACCCCGACATAGTTGGGAAAAGCCCCGGCAGATAATGATGATGTTTTTTTTTAGGCTGGGAAATCATCAAATAACTTTTCCCGCTCTGGGTGAAGCAGGAGGGCGTGTCAGACTTTTACTGACTAAAACGCACCCGTGTTCCCTCAGTTACCTGTGTGCTAGGGGCCACGGTATCTATGATGATGATGTTTGAATTAAGTTTTAAAAAGTTTGGTATAATCTAAGTTTTATCTTCAGGGTTCTAGAAATGGTTGCTGGTAGACTGGCCTATCCATATATGGTTCACTGCTGTCAGTTATATGTCACAGAGTATCGCGTTGTTTACGGTCGTTTTTAAGGACTATGTTGTTCCCTTTAAGAGGATTTAAGATTTTGAATTCAAATTTATCATGATTACTGGCTATTTGGGATGCAAATTCACGGTCTCTAACTAAATATGTGTTTTTACCTAGAGAAAACTACTAGAAGTAGACCTTTAGTGTTTTTAGGATCCGAAATTGATTAAATTCCAGCTTGCCAGTACGCACTATAACCTCTGGATGATGGTTTTTTTTTTCAATAATGAGCTAAACCTTCGTTTAAATTAATGAAAACCGTCTTTAAATAAAAAAAATATGAAGAAACTTAGTGCCAATTTCACCGACGAAACTGAACGCGAGCTGCTTATCTAAAGTACGTTCAACAGCTGTCAGTGTCAATATTACACCACAAAGATGACACTGACAGCTCTTGAACGCGGCTTAGATGTGTTGGTCGCGTCCAGTTTTTTTCCTAAAATCGGTCCTTAGACAAACAACATGACAAGTGAAAAGACAAAACCAATTGCTCATAGCCCTAAAATCATTTCGCGAACCAAAATCAAAGTGAGATAGTCTTTCATTAAAACGTCGCAGCGATTGCTTTCAGATATAGCATTAATATTATCATTAGGAGTAAGTGGGTAGGCGACAGAAGAATCGCAAGTCATCGCCGACCATTTTATTAGACCCCTCAGATCTTACACGTCCTAATAAAATCGTATGAGAAAGTTTAAAGTCATGGCTTCCTGAAGGTCCAGTCAGAGTGGTTTTAACAAGAATATAAGATGGTAAGGGACTCAGTTGACATGTGACGTTGATTTACTATTGTCCCTTGAGATGTGCCGACGTCATCGCAGTTGACGATATCGATATTATTACTGCTTAATTATCGATATGGAGCCGGCTATGGGGTTTAATTATAGAGCTGGTATTTGAGGCTGCTCAAGGATTAGGCCCGTGTAATGATCAAGTTTCTTTGGTTTTTTTCTTTTGAGAAAACTTCATCTGTTATTGATACTTACTATTAGAATTTTAAAGAATCATAATTTAGCCAGAAAAGGCCGGAATATTCATCATTTGCAAAGGATGAATATTATGATATTTATTATGATAATGATGATATTTATGATATTACGATATTATTAGATGGATTGCCGAGAATCGACCTGCATTCCACCGACCATCCAACCTCCATCGACCATTCTGTCCATTCGACCTCTCCATTTGCACGCCATTGCGTGCAATTGGAGAGGTAACCATTTTGTAACAAATGGTTAAGAAAGCGCTTGTGTAGACTTGCATATCAAAAGCGGTAGCTTCGTGATAGTCTAATAGTTACAGATGATATAGATATCCATCATAAGATTTTTTTGATAAATTAGGCTTCATTATATAAAAAGATACAATTATGCATTCTTAATACTGGTATTCAGCTGCATCTGGTTTGACTGCAAGCTGACCCCAGCATAGTTGATAAAAGGCTAGGCAGATGATGATACGATTTTGAATTACTTAATTTTGAAAATCAAGATCAATCTTTTTCCTTGTGCTTAAGTACACACGGCTAAACATCAAGTTTACGCTGATCTCGCACTGTACGGAAATCCTATATATTGCGAGATCAGCTTATACTGGAAATGTATCGCTTGATGTGTAGCCGTGCGTACATATGCATGGATACCGTGACGTGATGTCATAGCAGCTGACATTTTTGTATTTACATTTTCTTACCTTTCCGATCTTATTTTTTCTCTGTCACCTGTCACCATCTGCCGAGGCCTTTGATAACAGCTTAATATCTTTAATGAGGCCATTCAAGCCAACATTGGGTGGTCCCAGTCCAATATCAAGCATATTGGAATATAAATGACCAAAATTAACTTTGCTGATCAAAATTAATGAAATAGACTTTATTGTTAAGCGATAGAGTTGAATTTAGATTGGGGGTTGTAGCTATTATAATAAATATAAAATGTAAAGTTGGTATAAAATTGTTGACAAAAGAATCGGTGTGTCATCTTATGATATCTTTCAATTTCTTTTTAATTTTGTCTCCATATAAAAATATGAATATTGATTGTTAATTGAAATGTGAGGATTTTCGGTTGCTTTGCCTTATTTTGTTTAGAACATCAGGCTTTGAGCAATAGTGGCCCGAAACGGCCGCAACTTACAAGTTGTAGGTCGTAGATTAGGAAGGACTAGGAAGGAAGGAAGGGACTAGGAAGTGGTGAAGGGTAGGCGTTTTGGGGGACTGTCTCATGTATTTTGACGTTCGAAAACTGCTGATTCTCAGCTTAATTTGAATAAATGATTTTTGATTTGATTTGATTTGAGATTCAAACTAAGGCAGGCAGTTTACTTGTGTATCACCGCTGCTTTCAAAACGGCTAATGAAAACATGAGGAAGCCGGGATGTCCAACAACTAAAATCCGAAGAAATGCGACATCCACCAATCCGCACTGGACCTGTGCGATGGATTAAAGTCTACTTCCTCTCACAGAGAGGACGCCTGTGTTCCCGAAGTTGGGACTATAGGCTCATTATGATACCATGCTTCACGTTTTCGATGTTTTTTATACCTAATACGTTACTTATGGGTAATAATTAGGGATTGGATAATCGGATGCATATTTACCTAAAGTTAATTTTTAGTTTTGAAAGTATGGAAGCGGCTTCTTAAAACATATTTTTAGTAATAACATTCCGGAACACTGGGAATGCATAACTAGTCAGGTGTATAGTAAGGAAACGACTTCTAAATTGTTAGGTTTGCATAATTATTCAAATGCATATTTATTAAAATTAACCCTGATGCAAATACCTATGTGTCTGTACGAGAAAGGGTTGGAGTGTTTTCATTTAACACATTATTTTTTTTACATTTAGTTAAGATTTTTTCGATACAAAAGCGCGTTCCATACTAGCCAACATCTTAACTTTAGGTGTATATGCATCCGAATATCCAATCTCTGGTAATAATTGTGTCGTGGTTTCCATCACATAAGTCAGAAAAATCCTCTGACTTTAAGAAGTATATCATAGGAAATGCGACTTGTGTTGGATAAGATGTTTTGTTAATATGTAAGTTCTTTTTGAAAAAAAAAAAGAACTTTAAACAAACAACAAACAAAATATTATGCAAATAAAAGCCCTTTCACCCCTAGAACGTTCAAAAAATTATCTCACTCCACTCTATACATCACAGACTTAATAAATCACATTTCTCAAGTTCCAGGCGATGAAGTTAGCAAGAACGAAGGGTTGTTGTGGATACGCAGCAGGTGCAGCCATCGATCAACGTCGACTGGCCGTGACAATTTGACGTATGAGACAATCCGGGCAATGCAAAATGGCGGGGACGCGTAAACGGTTTTGTTGGTGGTTTACATGGAGATTGCTTGGTACTTGCAAGAATTAGGAAGCTACTTCTACTGGGTTTTTGCTTGGAGTCTGGATTTATTGCCGGTTCATAAATAAAGAAAGAAATCATTATTTCCAGTTTTACTAGTTTAGAGTTTCCACTTGGTTATCTAGTGAAATGTGGGTGTCATTTAGGTGCACCTCTACCAAGAATTAATGTTGTAGTATGTTCTATTGGAACAACTGTGTTAAAACAACAGCAAGAAATGTGTTATTAATATTTTTATATATTTTTAGCATATATTGTCTCACTGCAGAGCAAGGCCTCCCCCTTTCTCCTTTCTACTCTTCTCTGTCTCGAGTTAGTATGGACCAATCCTGTCTGTAGGCGTCAAGATCGTCCTGCTATCTCTTGGGTCTTGCTGGATGTCACCGGACGTTTTTTAGAACCCACTGTCTAAGAAATAAAAAAAGAAAAGTAAATTGGAAAATTGAGGTCAATAAGGTCGATAATCAAAAAGTTTAAACAGTTGAATATCAGAAAAAAAAAAACAAAAGAAAGTGAAATTGGGGCAGGTAAGAAGTTTAGAATTGTAATGGATCGATTAAGGGTAAAAATCTTCAGAAAGCATAAATAATTTGGACTTTGGAGTAAGTTGTATTTAGCAATGACACAAATGAAAGCTTTGCTTATGATTTTTATAAAAATATGAACGGTTTAAAGCAATAACTATAAAAAAATAACAGCTCGTCACTGTTTTATTACAACTCGTATAACATAAAAGGAAATGTTTGCCTCGAGATAAATATCTGTCCATATTTGGACAGTCGTCAATGATGTCGTGTCTATTAAATAATAATTAAGATGTGTGTCAATTTAGTTATGTCGATAATCCTTTTGATGAGTATGGCCTTGAAAACCGATGAGTGTGTTAAAAATAGGGGAAATCCAATAAAATTTGTCACGACCTAAAAATATATTTTGACTTCTTTTATAGACATGTTTTTCCTAAATTCAACTTTGCTATTGCTTTACTTTAACTAATTATTTTAAAGGGCCCGTGCATTCTTGCACTTCACAACCGTCATAAGCAACTTTATGATAGTTAAATACTGACAAAATCCACTTGATCACAAAAAAGTTTTGATAAAAAGTCTCCAATTACCTAAATAACAAGTGACGACTTTCAATAACAACGACACAACAAGCAAAAGAAAACACCAAAATATAATCCATAACCAAATTTTATAAATTCACGACATGTAAGCCTATTCTAATTTAACTTTGACAATTTACATCCCAAATAGATGTGAGGTGTCATGTCGGGGGTCGATCAAAATTTCAAATAGACTCTCTAAGTGGATTTTTGGGGATAGCAGTACCAGTGGTGTAACTGCGGAGAAAATTGATGCTGTCAAAGAAGGCTCATTCAATTTGCGGCTTATTAATCAACTGGTGAAGGGCGTCAATTACTTGCAGGACGAGGCTTTTGTTTAGTTAATGAATTCTTAAGTGATTTAGTGAACATTTTGAGTAAATATTTCTTCGTGTTCAATTTAGGTTTCGGATGAATATTTTCTCGTGTTCTTTGGGTTGATAGTTAAGTCACTAAATTCAGTAAGTCGAAAGTTGTGCCTTACATAGTGAAAGGAGAGCCAATGGGAAGCGATTTAAAATTTTATTTATTTATTCAACTATGAAGTGCACACATATCTATAAACACAAAAAGAAAGGAACATAAATCAAAATCGGTTCATCCGTTCAAGAGCTACGATGCCACAGACAGACAGAGACACACACACACAGACACGTCAAACTTATAACACCACGTCGTTTTTGCGTCGGGGTTTAATAAAAATACGTAGGTACAAAGGTGATGCTTATTTAAATAAAAATCTTTTCCGGTATACCCGCGATAGGAAAGTAGACAAAAAAAAAGATGAAGATACACATGTATAGAACAGAAAACCAAATATATGGGGATTCGATTTAATGTTTTCTGTTGTTAGTATCTGTTGTTACTCAATCAAGTTAGAATCTGCTTGCTTATTAGCGATAGATTTAAAAAGAAATGGCGCGTAATAAATCAAGTTTACTGAAGGCAAATATAGATGCAGGCTACATTCAGATCTTTATCATTCATTTTGAAAGCAGATGGTCCTCCTTTAGTAACTCCGGATCAGCTTTCACAAAAAAGCTCAAATAACGAGTACTTATACACCAGCAATTTTCCGCAAACAAGTTGGCTACAATCAATTTTTTGTCCCAACAAAAAGACAATGACCAAAAAATACTTATCACTAAGGATAGCATCGTCAATTGAAAAAAAAAAACTATTGATCTCTATAATCGAAATGTCATCGGTGCTCCGCCGAAAGCAATTTAGCCGATTGGGGGCCATTATTATGGATAATCACGTTCCCAACTCGCCATTCGTATTGTCATCGTAAGGAATTATGCAATCGTCTCGATGTCGATCGATTTGAACGAGCTTCGATTCGATTACAGGCGACAGATGTCGGTGAACGTGACGAATTTCGACTAAACGATTATTCGATTAAAACATCTTACATCCGTCACTATTTTTACTCAAATACCAACTTTGTCGCGCTGCGTTTGAGTTGGTTTTCCTGTGTGTGTGGTTTGGTAGTGTTTTCGTTGGGGTTTCGTATTGGTAATCAGTCGGTGACCGCAAATTGTTGTCCCTCGATCAGACGTTGCCAGGAAATTACAATTTCGATTTTTATTTCACGAGCTTATGTAGACAACTGTAAATAGTTAGATAAAAAGTGAAATAAATTTCTCTATGAATGAGGGATATGAGAAAACCACTAACTGTTTGATTTAGAACCTGGGGACCCATTTGCGATCCTATTGAAGACATGTTACGGCGAATAACGAAAAAATACACTGATTTGTTTTATCATGGCCTTTATAGTAAGGTTTCACGCTCCACATACTTCGTAAATCGGTACTTATTTCTGAATATCATCGGGATCATTTACTGTTTTTTCAATTCTTCTGACTTCTGACCATCTACAATACTAGAATTCCTATTTGATGATGCTTTTTTTCATCCAACTGAAACAAAAAATAAAATTATTAATATTATTTATCTGAACCTTGCATATACTGATAGAAGTATTGTTTTTGTGAATGTCATCGCAAGCAATGAAGGCCGGGCCGCAAACGATCGCGGTTCCCTTTGTATTTAGCCGTTGAATCATCTGTGTAAGTTATAAGAGTTAGCGATATTGGACTAAGCTTTTTTTCAGCCAAGCAATGGGACTTGGCCGGACATGCTTGCCGCTTGTCAAATGCATTGTCGGCTAAGACCACCACATGCTAAGGCATGGGCTCTTGAAAACGCATCTAAAGGCATCGCTGAAGCCCCAGGTGTAGATGGCGGTACGATTTTGACGCTTATATGAGGGATTCGTCCATATTGGCTCAGGACCGTGTTCAATGAAAAAATAAAGGGAGGCCCTTGCAGTGGGATAATAATCTTTTTGCACCAGTTTTATTAAGGGAAAAATATATACTTAATGTATGTTTTACGAAACGACTTTGTGACAAAAACTATGACGTTTTCTTTTTCATTATTAGTGTTATTTGGTTGTAGCTACATATGAATTGAAAAAGAAACATTGATTATTGAACCTGGAAATGGATTGTAACCAAAGACATAAATCTCTCTTTTTAAAATTTGTTCACTGCAGTAGTTACTTATTTTCAGTCGCCGTAAGCTTACATTTTGCAACCTCAGTAATATTATTAGATCGTCAACGCGTGTGATATTGGTTTCAACGGTGCCTTCAACATTCTGTTAAAATTATTGCTTTGTTGTTATTTCCTTGTTCTTGACACTTTATACAATTTCAATCATAATTACTAAAATAAGATACATAAAATATGCGTTTACTTTGTAGTCTGTTTTTCTGTGTTTCTGTCAGCCAATTTTATTTTTTCTAACTGTTCCAGAAAGAGAATACCGTGTCTGACATACCTACCTACCAACATCATTAGGGATGTGTATCTCCTTCAAAACCCGCCTATCATAACGATACACACGATGACACGCAGTAGCCAATAACTCCTTTTAAAAAAACCGAACAATACGAGTCAAATCGTCGCCGACCCATCACTCTAACAATTGTTGCGGATGTCGCATCACTATCTCCGACGTCACAAAAGAAGAAAAAATATTTAAAAAGTATGAGATTTGATTTTGGAATATCATCGTTGGATATACATCATCTTGTCATAACATTTCGGGTCAAAGGAGAGGATGGCTTGATAAATTGCAGTTCAAATACGGTTTAATGTCTTTTTCACTATTCATCTTACGAGAATGGAAGGATCTTACTCGGGGTCGGGTGTGTGACTGTCGAAATGGTAGCGGTGTTAAATAGATCTGTTCTGTATTACTTAGGAAGGGTGATCTTTGTGAAATATTATCTTTGATGTTGTGAAATTCGTGGTCGTTTAAAAGGGAGACAATGTTTTTAGGGGTGATAGTGCTTGTCATTTGAGAGACTCGTGGATAAGTAATAACAGCCACACTGGTCGATCGATTAGGTTGGTTCGTGGATGGGTGACCATATTCACATACCGAGACCACTCCGTGCCGCGGAAAACTCGTTAAGTCGTTGGTCCCGGCTGTTATTCGTAGCTCTTTGACCGTCGATACGGGTCGTCAGAAGCTCGAAAGTTTTGACAACCAGTCTTACTAAGGGGTATCGTATTACCTACCCAGTAACTGGGTTGTGGAGGTCAGATAGGCAGGCGCTATATGTAAAATACTGGTAGAAACCCAGCTCATCCGGTTAGACTAGAAGCCAACCCCAAAATAGTTGTGAAAAGGCTTGCTGATGAGTGCTGAGCATTTTTTTGAGACGTTCCATGTTCTTCCGTTTTGTTTCTCCCTTTGTGGATATTATTTAAGGAAAGATATATAAGTCGCTTCTAGAGAATTTGTCTTAATTGTATGTGCTACACATCCGTGTGACGTCCGACGTAAAAGAATAGCATCATCCCATTTCTTCCCGTGAGTGTCATAGAAGGCGACTAAGGGACTTACTAGAGAACGGGCAGCAGCATTCTCTATACATTTTACCACCATACTGCGATCGCCAACCCGCCTGCCAAACGTGGCGATTATGGCAAAACGCCCCTTTTAGGGGGAAGCCTATATCCAGCAGTGGACGTCTTACGGCTGAAATGAAATGATCATGTATGTGCTACTAGCTTTTGTCAACGGCTTCGCTCGCGTGGAGGTCGTAAATTATCCCACGAGAACGTACTACCGGGATAAAAAGTATCCTATGTGTAAATTCTGTTGAGCCGTTTTTGCATGATTCAGTAACAAACATCCAAACTTTCACATTTATAATAGTAAGTAGGATTTCATTTCGTTTGTACGTATTCCTTTTTCCCAAATCTTAAACGTGATGGATAGAATGAAGGGTGTTGCTTCATAGCCTTGCTCGTCCAAACCCCAGTTACCTCCACCAAAAGATGGCAGAAGTCTCATATTATCCACATAACAAAAACCCTAGTCCATCGACCACCCAAATATCCTTGCCTTTCATTAGACAAGTAATCTAAGTTTAATATGTGTTCGGTTCCACGTCATTAGTGACGTCATTTGTCAGAGATACCATTACTTACTCCTCCATTGAAAGATTGATGACAAATTGTACGGACTACGGTCTAGTTACCATAAAGCCGGGATTAAGGATGTGCGTAGCGTTTTTTACCCTTAAAAAGTGAGCGGATTTACACGGTGTGGTCCTTGGGTACAAACGATCGCCCTAAAGATCCTTTGGGTGACCCCTCATCTTGGATGGGCCCGTATCTTTGTCGACACAATTAGAGAGCAGATCGGGGTCTACTCTGTAATGCTCGATTCCTATAAACAATAAAAAAACTAAAAAACACGCTTTTAAAACCAACCTAAAGAGCAGAAAATAATTTCAAAAAAGCGTGGGGTGCTGTTTTTTAACTTTCATATATTTTCTATTTTTTAGTTCTGCTAACTAAAAAAGATTGATTTTTCAGATATTTTTTTTCTTGTTTTTGTTTTGGTTCTTTTTTTTAAATTATTGAATTGTCATCGGTCCTCGATGAGTCTATAAAGTTTAAATTTAATCTGACCGTTTAAAGTGGGTCAAAAACAAGTCCAAAGGAGTCGGTTACAAACAAACATACAGGTGAAATTAATAAAAAGCATGTAAAAACGAATCCTTTTGCTTTCCAGTGGTAGCATTTATATTTCTGAACTGGGCGGATAATTAGATTCGTAAGCTAATTGGATCCTGTGATAGCTATTTCCCTATTGGAGGGTTTACTAAGCTATGTGGTATTTTATTAATTACAGGGCCTCAAGTCTGCTATTACAATAGTGTCAGAATGGTCTATCATTGATTTCATAATTGTTGATTTTGACAACTTTGGTAATCTACTAATATAATGGCGTCATTATGACTTTCCAATGGTCAGCCACTGACACCCCATTGAAAGAAATGGCATTTATTAGTAATCTTGTACATACTGACATAATACAAAATATACGAGACCTAAATGAAATGGGGCATGCGTAAATGTTCAAATTTAGTAGTCGTTTTTGGAAAATTATTCTACTAACGGGTTTTATAATGATGGCAATACGACAATGCCATTATAACACAATTCTATTACGAGACCATTGACCGACCAATGATCAACCATTATGAATTTAGCAGATTACGAACTTTTAGCAAAATGACAATGGGATCGTGTTGGAATGACGAATTTATAAAAATAGCAGACTTGGGGCCCTGGTAATGATACAAGAGTCTTTATTTTTACCAACAACGGTCCTTAAAATCTAGGAATCGGCCAGAAGTCTGTCAACGAAGGTATGGGCCCATCGAAATATAGTTGATCCATCAAAACAAGTGCTGGAGTCTCGAAGATTTCGGGAGTAGGGACTACTGGAAAATCGTGATGTCATTCATTCATAATGCGGGCCCCGAACGAAGAGTAGGAAACACTCGTAACTACTGCTGAAACTAAGGAAGTTGCACTTAGAGAGTAGACCTCGAGAGCTGAGGTAACCAATCGTTTGATCAAGGCTTATTACAATGTCGACTCAAATATACCATAATTATGCCATATTACCAAACCATAATAACACACCTATTAAGATATCAAAGTTTACCAGTCGAAGTGATAGTTGCATTCTTTTGCAGCAAAGGGCAAAAACCATGACTTCGAGATGCAATGAGATTTTAATACAGCAGTAATCAACAAGCATATAACATAAAAAAAATCCTGTATGATTTCCAGCATTCAACACAGAATAACACATAAAGAAAAATAAGTATTCTAACTGAATGAGTAGGTCACCACATCACATTCATCAAAAAAATAAACACAGATCGACGGCGCGTTGTGTTCCACGTGCGCCGTCAGAGATGTCAGCAACAAATGGTGGGGTCCGCAAGGGCAGTGCCAGGGGCGCGGGTTGTTCGAAAGAGATACCGCTGCCCCTGGCACACAGGCAACTGAGGGAACACGGGTGGGTTTTAGTCAGTAAAAGTCTGACACGCCCTCCTGCTCCACCCAGAGCGGGAGAAGTTATTTGATGACTTCCCACCCTCAAAAAAAAAACCATGTACATTCCGTCGTTGTTCACACGGATGTAGTAATATGGCGGTAACCGTTTGTTTTTCGACACGCTGAGATGCACTCTCTTCAATTCTCAATTCTCGGTTCAACACCGACAGTTGACAATCCAACGCGCGATAAAATCCCGTCGCGATATTTTTACGTCCTTTTGAACGTTGAATATCACTGTCAGTATCTCTGTCCAACACATATAAGAGCCAGACCACACCCTCACCCACGCAACCGCTGAGCAGATCGCAGCGCTCATTACAAACTAAGACCCATACATCATCGTCAGAGCTGAGTATCTGCAAGTCATGCGCAGCCGACATTGTAATGGGTAGTGTGGAGACGGGCTTACCGCGGAACCTTTTAGGTACCGAATGATAGGGATGTGTGTGGAAGGTTTGTTTGCATGTGTGGATATTGTTTTTTTGGTGGTTTATATAGTGGTAGAAACCCCTATCGGTTCTATTACAATTTTCTTGAAGCACCTTTTTCTTAAATCGTCGAGCCCGTTTTTTTTAATAAGAACTTAACACAAATTGAAATACAGTTCTTTTTACAAAACTGACAACTTAGTCCGGTGCGAAGTTGTAATTTTTGTATTACTAACAATATCCAAATGGAAATATAGTAAAATGCAAACAATGGCTCAGAGCTTTAAAGCTCGTGTAGACTAGCGCGACGCGACGGTCGCGTCGCGACACTCGTAGAACAATTTCTATGAAAATTTAATGGAAATTGTTCTACAAGTGTCGCGTCGCGCTGTCGCGTCGCGGCTGTTTGAAGAAGCTTTTAGGCTAAAAGTAAAGTTAGATCGCGTTTTGTAATAAGACGGTATGTGATTTCTTCTTTTACAAGAGTTTAGGTCATGTGTAAGTATAATTATAATTTTAGCTCGGACATTTGCCATCATCTATTAGTGACTGTCGTAATCATTATAAATTGTTGTGACAGGACTCCCACGTCCCCCTACCATCACCAAACTGCCAAAATTTTGCCGGTGGGATGTTGGGCGAGGTCGAAGATGTTACATAAACAGGTCAAGCCATTGGTGGAGCTTCAACCCCTGGGCCCGGTGGCGGTCCGCACAATTAACGTGACAATTAAGCGAGAGTAACAGCTATCTATAATTTTCGTCTAGAAAATAAAGTTCTTTTAAGGTAGGTACTTTATTAGTACGTCATAGTAATCAGAAGGCAATCGAAAGGCTCATCGCGACGACAATCAATGTCAATAACTTGACAAAAATGTAGCGAAATTAGAAAAAAAAAACACATATTTTTCATTGAGATTGGCCTGCGAACGTTCTTAATATTTCGGGTATTGTCTCCCTGCTCACTTTTTAATGAGCAGTGGTGGCCCAGTGCTAACGACTGGAATTTACGAACCTGGACGGGCGCTATACTTTGTATAAATTATTTCATCAACCCAGCTCTCAAAACGGTGAAGGAAAACATCGTGAGGAAACCGGCATGTCCGAGAACCAAAAACTCGAAGCCATGTCACATCTACCAACCCGCACTGGGCCCGATGGTGGACCAACAGCGCCTTTTATTATGCATGCATTATCTTTACTTCCTAGCGGGCGACTAGGTTAAGCTAGGTAAAATGTGTGTGTAGGTGAAATGTGTGTACCCCCTATCGCGAGGTGGCCCGCTGAGGCGGGCCTGTACTAGCCGGGGATCGCGGAAGTCACACTAGTTCCCGTGATCCCCGGTGCAAGTGAGAGACGGAACACCGGGGTGGTTTTAGTCAGTAAGAGTCTGACAGACCCCTCCGCCCTCCCCGGGGCGGAGGACATCCATGAGGATTTCCCCCCGTAATAAAAAAAAAAAAAAAAAAAGGTAAAATGTGCGATAATGAATGTTTAAATAGGGATGGGTATCTACTAACACTCGATCGATCGTATTTTCTCAAAAATATTGTTTGTTTGGATTAAAACTTCAGGGCGATGTTCCAATTTTTTTTTTTGATTTCTCTGTCAAGTCAACAATCTAATAAGAATGATAAAAATAAGAGGTGATTTAAAACCACAATTTTGCATTTCACATTTGAATTAAATAGGAATAGTCACTTCACACATAGCGTCTATAATTTATAAATACGAAACTAAGAAGAAATTCTGTCACTTACGATTCGTTGCGCTTTTCAGTTTAAATTAAGACCCATGAACTCTTCACAAGTCCTAATGCCAGATATTTTAAGTTATTTACTAGATAGACGGACAGGTGTTTTTCAAAATGATGATTGAAATTAAGCACAATATGACTATCTAAGAAATCTAGTCAAGGTATCAAAGAAGTATGATTGGCAGTAACAGTCTTTAGGTAAACGATGTCTTCAAGATGGCTGCTACGAATGTCCAAAAATATTAAAGGTATAGAGAAGAATGGGCAGGAAAATCCACACTGTTACTCTTTTAAAAGGTTTTACAATATTTTCAATACATTAATTATATAACTATTATATATTATGTGGAATACGATGCACCTAGAATTAAATTACTATACCGCAATAGGTAATAAGATAACAATATCTATCTAAGAATAATTTTAATGTTGTCATAAGACACACATATTTTCTATACAGGGTGGTACGGACAGCGACCCGCCCATGGATTCAGCAGATCCATGATTCTGAAACACCATGCGTTGAAACTTTTTTGTCGGTTATGAAAAAAAATGCCGTTCAACACATTTTGACTGCATAGGCGCACTTTTACATGAAACAGCAGATATTTTTATGAGAACCGACGACAAGTTTTTAGGCTAGGGCGTTTAGAAGCACGTTCTGAAATCATGGTAACAGTTTGCGCGTCGATGTCGGGATGCCACTCTGTACAATTTGATTGAATTTTCGTATGCAAACTGGGAAAGCCATTTGAAGGTCTCCAAATTGTAAGTATAAAGACTTCAACAAACAGACGCGACGCGATGCTTGTAACGAATGACGTTCTACGTGACTCGCGCGCTCTGTCGCGTCACGCCTGTTTGCAGGAGCCTTAATGAAATGGTGCCGAAAATGAAACCCTGCCCTCCCCAATACCAACCAATATCAAAAAATCAAAGCCTTTATCTTTCTTCTCTATAAATTACCATAACTAACAGCAAGTCGCCATCATTACCGTCGAACCGTAATTAAAAGGACAATCTCGGGATATTCGACGATATCTCAAAAAAGTCCTGCATCATCGTCTGATGGTCTTGTGGTCATGAAATATGTATTCGTTACATTTAGAGAAAGGGAATATCATGGCTTGTCGTTATTTTTGTTTTGTTTGATATTGATTTTTGGGGTCGAAATTCTTGTCGACTTGAGTTGACTGAAATGATATACAGTATAAACTTTGCGTCGGTTACTTATATAAAATCGGTTGCTCCATACATTTTATTACACTTTTCTACGAAACAGCTTTTTTTTTTGTATAACCGACGATACATTTCTACGTTAGGGTGTCTAGAATGATATGCTCAATTCATGCGCAAAGAGGCCCTAGTGTGCGTTTCATTTAACCTACACCAAACGCAGTGAACGCGTTTGGTGTAGATGGTTAAATGAAACTCACACTAGGGCCTCTGGTTAAAAATTTACCCTGTGTGTATGTTAACAAGTTTTTATTTAAACTCCAGGAACATTTGCCTCCCGGCGTGATCTCCAGATGGCCTATATGGAAAGTTCTTAATTGATTGCGTACCCAAGTAGGCCGCTGCAGACACAATTTGTCGAAGTCGGGGATTACCGACCCATCCAATACACATTGCGAATGTGGTGCTTGTGATCAGACCATACCCCACTTGCTGGAGCGTCCTAAGTCCACGTTCACCTCCACCTCGGATGACCTAAAGAATGTCATTGAAAACAAACTACAAAGAGTACCTACCATTGACAGGAAAAGAAGAATATTTTTATTTTACTTGCAATGTTTGTTTGTTATTACAATTTATTATAAGTGTATCATTGCGCACTGTCTCATTTTGATTGAGAGTATCTATTACTAAAGTTATGGATCCATCCAACCCGGGAAATATCAACTGAAAATCTCCCTGAAAACCAGCGCTGGGGCTCTGTCTTACATAGGGACGCAGCATAATGCTGAGCTATAGCCGTTTTGCGTGGATGTGACGCATGTTTTCCTCAAACTTATCTTATTTTTGTGTGTTCTTATTCTTTTTTGCGTCATATTTACCTCAAATAAACGTATTTTCTGTATTTTCTTTTCTGTCTATTGTAGTCACCGTTTGCAAAATTGAGTTTTTTTTATTTTTGTCCTTCACAGTATGCCAACGTCTAGAACCATAAGATCTCTAGTCGGTGGTAAAGCTTTGAACTGATGATACTGCAGTCTGCTTAATTCTTCGTGTTAGTGATTCAAAAGATCTAAGAAATACAAAGTCACCATGTTCATAATGAGCCTATAATGTACCTACAGCTGGGACACAGGCCTCCACTCTGTGAGAGGGAATGGGCCGTAATCTACCACGCGCGCCCGGTACCTAAGGGTACCTTTTTTTTCTATAATATACCGGTTTCCTCACGATGTTTTCTTTCACGGTTTTGAGAGCAGTGTTGATTAAATATTTTACGAACCTACGACTTCCAACTCGTAAGTCGCAGCTGTTACCAATGGGCTTCCAATGCTCACTTGGCCACCACTGCTGTTCATATTATATGTGCCAATTCTTACGAATGAAACAGTATACAACAAACAATTATAAAATAGATAATGGCCGTCTTAAAGACCTTTTAAAACCTAAACCCAAGTCCCATGGGAACCACCACGTAACCCCGTCAACCTTTTACACCTCTTACTATAGTAATGTGCAGCCGTCAAACGCGGTTGTGCCGCGGTCAACAGCTCCGGCTACCACCATTAAAACCTTTTGATGCTCTCGATAAATATGAATCTGATTGGCATTGATACGAACGGCTTCCATTTGGAAGTTCATTAGAGACGATGGCTGATAGGCGGACGAAAAACTGTGGAGCAGCTGTTACTTAAAATTTTGGATATTCAAATATGAAATGGAAACACATGAAAGAAATACACATAATTAAGAAAGCAAACTCGGAGATATTAAGGTTATTTACGACACAAAACAAATTTATTTTTGACAATAGAGCAAACAATTTAGGAAACGAAATCAGACGGTGAATATTTGGAAGTAGTCTTTCAAGCAACTCGCTGTCTTCGTAAGAAAAAGTAATTGCGTAATAATTATACTGACAGTAGGAATCGGTTGCATTTCATTTGCGATAGTTCAACAATATTCATTGCGTTATTTACGTTGTAGAGCAGCCCAATTTTTCGAACATATGACGGAATGGATTACCAATACTTATCCTTCCAATTAATTCGGATTGTGATTGATAGTGTGTCAAGCTGCTCATATTAAGTGCAAGATATAAAACCGTTTGAATTTTTCACAAAGTATTATAACAATTGTAGATTACGGTTTTATTTTATACTCAAACCAAAGGGTGCTTTAAAGGTGAAAGTTGAACTTTATCTCTCCCGTAAATTTATTCAAATAAGTCGTCTCCACGCCTCTCGCTACCATCACGGGTCCCCATTAGTAGCCCAGCACCCTCGCGATTGACGATTCAGTCTTTTGTGGTCAATTTTTTCCACGCCTGTCGTTAATGGAGATTTCTTCGATATGCGCGGCGTATGTCAAACATGCGCAAGCATATTGTCAAATCACTGCGATCAAACGGTGCGCCGGAGTCGAAAAAACGCGGTTTAAAAAGAGGCGCGTCAAATAAGTTGGAGTGTCCTGTCAATACACGGCACGATTATTGAAAATGTGAAGTATAGTGGGAAAAGGTTGAAAAGTTAATATCTTGCGGGTGTGTTTGATTTTGTGGTTTGATTGAAAGGTCTGAAAAGTTTTAAAATGAGAACAAAAACAAGTGACAAAGGGTGTCAAGTTGTAATGACGGAGAGTAACTAGCAACAACCTTAATTTTCCTGACTGACCGACTTATTAGCAACTCAAAAGTCCTAGTAAATGGTTTCATTGAAATAAATAGTTTGAGTTTGAGAATCCGGGTTTTTATCTACGACTCTGGCAGACGAAATACACCTACAGTCCGACCGACGAAAGAATTCGTTCATGACACCTGACAGTGCGACACTTCTAGTAACGAATAAGGTTCAAAGGAGATTGTTCTGCATCCATACATTGTTCGCCCCAGGACCAACAGCAAAGGAAAATTACTTTGCGTGTTCTAAATTACAAGTATATGCCCATGAAGACAAAGTTTAATGACGGACAACTTGCAGAAAGTATTTATTTCAAAAGAAAACAAAGATTTTGAGGTTATATTTGGTAAGAAACAATCCTTTCAATACTTCGAAATACATGCCAATAAATGCCTGTCACTGTTATTTCTATTGCCTGTATGTGGTTAGTTAAGCTAAGAGATTCAGAAAAACATTTAAGTACTTACCTACGTACCTATTAGGCATTTGGCAAATCTTCTAGTTTTTGTATTAAAATAGTAAAAGTGAAGTTCATCCTGTTTCGTAATTTATGTTTACATGGTTTTGACAGGCGATAATATTTGGGGCTAGATTACGGGCTAGGGGCTAAATAGTTATATTCGGGGCTGAACAAGAAGAAAAAGGGCTAGAGATCTAAATTGGCATCACTGGTGCGACTTGACTGCAATAACACTTTGACACTTTTGACAGTTGAGTTTATTGACAGATATGACAAAGATTAGGGATGCCAATACATTAGATCAATTATTATTTTAAATAAAATCGATACCATTCAGTACCCAGCGTGTTAATCTATTTAAAATATTACAATGTATCTCACTTATTTGTAGTATTTTTTTTTAAACGATTATTATTTAGGATCATGTACGGATATGAAAATTGGTTTTGTTGTTGAATTCTTTTCGCACCTAGAGTGCGGTACCAATCAAAGCGGCGCAAAAGTGACTACAGAAGCGTCATACGCTTCTGTAGTGACACAACCTAGAGCGAAAAAGGTTTAAAAGTAAAGTACGTATGAATTCGTATAAGATCCGTGAGTCAAGTAATCTCGCTCTCGATGTGTGTGAAATGAAAGATTGGACATCACTAATTGTCATGTCTAATCTAATTGTCAAAGATGGCGGCATATTTTATGTGATGTCAATAGTCGATCTTTTAATTGTTCGTTATGGAACGCAGAGTGTCCGTTTCATACAGATATTCGCAATTAGTCTAATAAAATATATTTATAATTACTATGTAGATCAGATTTTTGTTGGTCCTGGGGCCATTTCCGACGATGTCCTTTGCAAAACACCTATTGGTTTGTATGAAACTGACGGGTGTGAAGAACGCATTCTGTCAACACGGTTGGACTGTAAATACCTACACAATATTGTTATACTTTTGTTAATGTCTTTTATTTTAATTTCGAATTAGAGGTTTTTGGCGACTTCGATTTTTTTGGTGTATTTTTGTTTGTGAACCTTTTTTGCGATTTAAACAATTTTCATTTATAAATTAGTTGACGTTAACATTGCATTATATTCATATCAAAGTATACCAATTGGCTCGCTAGCTTAACAGATATGAGTCGACATACTTGTAAGCTACACGCGTGACGAAAAACAATGGGTACCTAATTTCGAAAAAACAAATAAACCAAACGTCTTGCAAACATTTAGTGTATCTAATAGATATTTCGCAAAATACCTTATTTCGCACTTCACACGAATTAAGCGCGTTATTAGGCGGAACGGTGTTACGTCCCAGTGACATATGACGTGTTTTAATTCACTCGGTACAGTCCACTGCAGACACTAGTAGCACTTGGACTACCAAAACGGTCCTTCATAATTTGCCTATATTGGTCCCACTGCTGGGACACAGGGCTCCTATCTGTGAGAGAGAGTGGACCGTTATCTACCACACAGGCCCAGTGCGGTTTCTAGGACATGCCTATCCTCACGATGATTGCATTCAACGTTTTGAGAGCAGTTATGATTAAATAATTTACACAAAGAAAAAGTACCTGTCTGGGTACGAACCCACGATCTGTAACTCGTAAGTCAGAGCTGATAGCACTGAGCCAGCTCTTAGTGCTATAAGATAAAAAAAAACGCTGGCAAAGCAAACCGTTCCGCCACGATTCTTGCTCGAGCCGGCCCGCGCCTCTGAATTCCCTGAGTGCCTTTATGTTCGTCCCTGAGTAATCTAGTTCGAGCCTGTCTCTTGCTGCCCTCTCCCAGCGACGCCCTAAGCCGAGGTCCTTATTCAAAAAGGAGTGCTCTTAGTTTGTAGTCCCTTAAGTTATTTTTTGGGCTGGCTGGAGCAATTATTTATTAGGAGGAAGAATTATATCATCGGATTCGGAGCAGTGGGGACGCAAGGGAAACTTTGAAACCTGACAGGAGCTTTACCTTGTGTAAATTGTTTGATCGCCACTGCTCTCAAAACAGTGAAACAAAATGTCCTAGAGGCGAAAATTCGACGACATGTGACATCTACCAACTGAGCCCGCGTGGTAGGTTACAGCCTACTCTTTCTATCTGAGAGGAGGCCTGTCTCCCATGGGGACCGATAACGTCCTATACTGACCTGCGAGATGCGACACATAAAAAATCAAACTGTTAATATGTTCGTGCAGTTGACCGTACGTCCCAAGCGAAGTGGATTCGACACGCGACGGACGGATCGCTAATTCATTTGGAAAGGTGACTTGTCATTTGATGGCCTGATGGCGTCATACTATGGTGTGTGAAGATGGATTGGCATTTTGAGTTGAGTCCTAAATTAGTTGCTTCTGGAAGAGAAATTGTTTCTGATTCATAGTAAGTACTGGCAATTTTTTTTTTCTTTCTTTGGCTTAGGTATTAGTCGATTCACACGAACTTTAAATAATGTAATATTTTTTAAAGGCGACTCGCAAGATGTTAATTTATTTACTCCAGAAATCCGTGGCCTTTGGTTCGTTTTGAATTTTATGCAATATAGTTACTAGATAATAGGAGAAACACGAACTAATGTTATTATTTTATTGGATAAATACCTATGATACGACTTACAAGCCAAAAACACGTATACCTAACTCTTTATATCGGATTAAGTACAGTAAGTAGTATATTCAGGACAAACTATTTGTAATTAAGGCACCCTTTTAAATGTACGACGCGATGACGCAACTCGACTTCGATAGAATAAATTCCACAAAGTTTTCATGGAAATTGTTCCGCCAGAGTTGCGTTCCGCCTGTGTGTCTTAATGCCCTGTGGGAAGCCCTAATTCGTCCAACACACTTTTAACTTTAACACAAACCTTTTACAAAACTGAATCAACTACAGAAACACAACTACTAGAATCAGTTCAAACCCCATGCATATTTGTTCAAACAAACAGACAAGGAAACGACACAAGTGATTCCTGCCCTTTTATTCAAATTTCGAGCTCCACGAGATCTTTCCACAAAACATAGCTCGCAGCATCTTCATCGCATGCAATCACACGTTCTCGACATTAAGCCGCGCAAATGATATTTTCCCGCGCAACGAGCGCAAAAGCGCGCCATAATTATAAACGCATCAATCAGATGCGCGCGCGCTTCGCCCACGGCGCATGCGCGTAAACGGTTATTACTCGAGTTACATGGCGACGAGTGTTTTGCGGGATGTTTTTAATGTTACGTAACCTCAGGGGATTGGTTAAGCGTGTGTTCGTAAGGACTGGAATTGGAATGGTGATCATTTTGAGTGGAAAAACAAAGCTCGTTTTTAACACTTTCACTGTCGGATTTTGGGCTCCTGAATGTATCAGACTTTGTTTAAATAATAATTAATTAATACTTAATAGGTAAGGATTTATTTTCTTTTGCAGAGACCATTTCTCTACAAGCCATGTGGCCTATGGGATTTCCTCTCGGGAGAAATGAGAAACTTCTATACACACTTCCATCCCCTATTTATCACCTATAGGGAATGAATTTTCATAAATGTGTCCCCAGTGCTCTCTTTTCTTAATAAGGAACACTTGGTTGTGCGTCGTCTACAAGTCTGTCTGAAATAATAATAATATCTATGTAGTAATAGTTAGGAACTGATGTGTATCATGAAATCTATTATTGATGGAACAAGCATGTACCTAAAATACAATCCGGGTAGCAAAAACTTTACTTCCATTAGGACGTTTCTTCATATGAACAATCAAAGCAACGGTTTGTATTGGCGTATGAACGAGGTAAGCAATTTTGTTTATGGCAACTGCTTTTAAAACGGCGAAGGAAAACATTGTAAGGAAACCAGCATGTCTAAGAACCAGAAATTCGAAGAAGATGACAGCTCAGCATCTACCAGCCCTCACTGGGCTCGCAGGTGGATTACGGCCCACTTCCTCTCACCCAGAGAAAGCCTGTTTCCTAGCAGTAGGAACATTATAGGCTGATTTTGTTTAATTCCAACTAACTAGATAGATAATATTCCGTGTGGTGCCGGACGTAAAAGAATAGCACCATCCCATTTCTTCCCGTGGGTGTCGTAGAAGACTAAAGGATTTACTAGAGAATGAGCAGCAGCGTTCTCTATACATTTTACTACCATACTGCGATCGCCAACCCACCTGCCAAGCGTGGCTATTATGCCAAACCCCCCTTTTGGGGGAGGCCTATGTCCAGCAGTAAGCGTCTTTCAGCTGAGGTGTGAGATAGATAACTATGTGTGTTTTAATCTCTGAACAGGGGTAGGTATCTACTAAGACTCCAGTGATCGTGTATTATTATTTTCTCAAGATTATCGTTCGTTTAAATCAGACCTCAGGCCAATGTTTTAGGGCTCAATATTTCTCACTGAGAGGAAGCTTGGGTCCCATTAGTGGGAATATTATTAGATTGATTTTGCAGAAGACTGTACACTATTATAATGTCTACTCTAAGTATCTGCAAAATTGAACAACAGTTTAAACACGGAATAGACTAAACTATTTTCTACACTGTGGGTCTAACTGACAAAACCAATAGGCACCGAAGATGCTTATCTTCAGTGACTTCTTCCAACGTCAGTTTTAATCCTTTCACCCCAAAATACTAGTCTACACTAAACCCTAAAAACATCGCAGCTTTATCAAAAATAAACACGAAGGGAACACAGCTCACACCTGCGCGGTTCCACTATTCATAGGCTATGTACACATGACCGCGGGCTAGTTCGCGCTTTTCGATTATTCATAAAGCGGAGGTGTCGACGCGGCCGTGTGAACCGCGCCTATCAATTTTGTTATAGGGTATATTGGTAAATGAGTTTTGAGGTCGGAGTTCAGTTAAATTGATAATTTAGGTTTGTAGGAGTTCTTATTGGATGCTTAATTGCTAATTAGGTAGGTACGTATTAATAGAACAACTATTAATAGGTTATGGATAACAGACTATAGGTGCTGCACAAAAGGGTAAGCTGTACTAATGACTGATAAGCGGAACTAAATTAAGGTAAACCGGTCATAATTTTCATTTCAGCTGACCGACATTCACTGCTGCACATACATAGACCTCCATCGTCTTAGATAAACCGTTACATAAGACGATAATGCCTGGTAATCCCGAAGGGTTAGATACCCAACATTTCCACGATTGTGTTTAAATCCCATGTAATAGGGGGCGATCCTATTGCAATCATCAGGCACAAATCCAAACTCCAGGCCGGTACTGAAACAAAAAGACAAAATATTGGCTCGTTGGTCTCTAGGTAGTGGTCGCAAACGGGACTGAGTCGATCATCAGTCAGTCAGTAAGGAATACAGGCGTCATCTTAAGTAACTTCCTAGATGGGCGGTGATTCGGTAATTGGAGCACAAGCATTGGGGGTTTTGACAGCACGGTTGGCGCAGTGGTTAAGCGATTGACTGCTGTGCTGCGTGTAGCGGGTTCGATTCCCGCACGGAACAGATATTTGTATGACCTACATGTAGTTGTTCCGAGTCTGGCTGTTTGTGTATGTGAATTTAAATGTTTGTAAACGCACCCACAATACAGGAGTAATTCCTAGTGTGGGGCAACGTTTAAAAAAAAAAAAAAAAAATTGTGGGTCAAATTTTAAGAACGTGTCACGTTTAGCCACATTTCGTTATATGAGAGAGAAGAAAATAAAACTCTCGCCGTCTCTCGTACGAAATCTCTCTTGTTCTTCGTTTTTTAAGAAATTTTACCTGTTTGTACGGTGCTGCACGCGCCATTATTTTTTTCACATAGTTCAAGTCACTTCACAGTTTCTTTGTTCCTTTAAATTTGCATAGTGTTGTTTTATCATATAAAGTTTCGTCATTCATATAGTTTGTATGTAGGTATGTTTATGTCGTAATATGATTTGTAAGGTGTATCACCGTGGCGCTATTGTGTTCTATTGTCAACATCAGATGCATATCTCGTTCTCTGAATATATTACTTAATAACACAACAATTATGGCATATAATAATGTGGGTCTATGTTGGGTTGGGTGTGCGAAATAAATGGTCATAGTACAGGTGGATTTAAAAAAGAAAATCAAATCTGCGTGATTTTCCCAACTATGCTGGGGTCGGCTTCCAGTCTAACCGGATGCAGCTGAATACCAGAGTTTTACATGTAACGACTGCCTATCTGACCTCCACAACCAAGGTACTGGGTGATACGATACCTCTTGATATATTTGTCAGACTTTTGGGCTTCTGACAACACGTAATGACTGTCAAAATTTACGAATGACTAACGTTACCAATAAATGATAAATGATTTGATTTCTGTAAGTAGGGTTGTACAAACACTTTTACACATGAATCATATTTTTTTAAACTAGATGAGGTCGGCGTATCCTATCTGACTACTCTGAGAAGAAAAGCCGAAACAAACTCAGAGGTCACCACAGTCTCTTTTAAAGTCCTGACATAATCTTGGTCAGATCATGTAAAGACGATGTGGATCGGTGTCTGAAATGGTCTTTTGAGGAAAGAACCACACAGATTGAGTGGACTTGTCCATTCAGTGCACGCATTTATCAGTAATCATACAGCTCAACTCAGAACTTGAGGAGCTCAACGATTTGACGAACAATAGCAAAGACAGGACATTTGGGTAGGCCGCATAAAATAATCAAACTGCCAGATTAATATTAAAACTAACTGAGAAAGAAATGAAAAAAAAAACAAAAGAAACAATATATGACCCACATAGACCTCACATTCACAATAATTAAAACAAAAATAATGTTATACTTCTCAAAGTATATATTCATGTCAAAGTGTATATAATAATTATCAAATGTCAAAGATTATAAGTTTAAACAAAAAAAACAAAAAAACAACATTTAGTATGCAAAAATTGGAGCAGTTCAATCCCAAGCTTTTTTGTCCTCAATATAATCTTTAACAGTATAAAAGGCTTTCAGGCACAACTTACGTTTAATGAATGGTTTAAATTTATTGATACTTAGATCTCGAACCTGGCTTGGAAGTTTATTATAAAAGCGTATACATTGACATCTGAATGACCCACCTATTTTCTTGAGCCTTGTTGATGGTACAACAAATTTGTGTTTGTTCCTATTATTTATACTATGTATATCGCTGTATTTTTTAAACAATTTAATATTTTTATGGGCATATAAAAGATTTTCAAAAATATACTGTGAAGGCACAGTCATTACATTAATCTCCTTAAATTTCTCTCTGAGAGAATGTCGCGGACTTAATTTATAAATTAATCGAACAGCTCTTTTCTGCAAGACAAAGATAGTCTGAATGTCGGTGGCATTTCCCCAAAACAGAATACCATACCACATTACACTATGAAAATAGCTAAACTACACTAAAATGGCTGTCTCTATATCAGTTAAATTACGAATTTTTCTAACAGCGTATGCTGCAGAGCTTAGTTTTTTCGATAATTTATCTGTATGTGGGCCCCACTGAAGCTTGGCATCCAAAGTTAAGCCCAAGAATACAGTGCTATCTTCAGGATTCAATTCTTCGCCCTTTATCAACACAGTAGTTTTCACCTGCCTAACGTGAGGTAGCGTAAACTTAATGCATTTGGTTTTTTTTTTTCATTGAGAAGTAAATTATTAACATTGAACCAATGAACTACTTTTGAGATTGCGCTATTTACATCGTCACTAACCAGCTGCTGACGTTTAAGTTTAATCAAAAGTGAAGTTTCATCCGCGAACAACACTATATCATGATTATACTTTATCAGGTAAGGCAAGTCATTAATATAAATAAGAAACAAGAAAGGACCAAGAATTGAATCCTGTGGGACTCCCATTGATACTATTGATCCGGGAGATCTTTTCCCATTTACATCAACACACTGAATCCTATTACACAAGTATGAAATAAGAAGATCCAGAGCGGTGTTCCGGATCCCGTAGTGGCGGAGTTTCCTGATTAAAGTTTCATGAAGCACGCAATCGAATGCTTTAGATAAGTCACAAAAAACGCTTGGGCACCGTATTTATTTTCCCGTGCATTGTAAATATGCCCTAAGAGTTCAACACCGGCATCGGTAGTTGAACGACCCCTCGTAAAACCGAACTGTTTGCTATGTAATAAATTATGTTTATTAAAAAATCTTTGCAATTGGTCTAAAATTAATTTCTCAAAAATTTTACTAAAGGTAGGTAGTACTGAAATAGGTCTGTAATTAGAAGGGTCTGATGTACCACCTGATTTAAACAAAGGTACTATTTTACTATTCTTCATTAGGTCAGGAAACTACCCACAGTTCATACAATTATTAAATATAAGAGCTAAAGTAGGTGCTACAATGTCAATAATGGACTTAGCGACTTCTACAGAATTACCCCACAGATCTGCAGTTGTTTTTACGTTTAAATTGTGAAAAGTTTTAATTATATCTCTACAGCTAATATGTTCAAAATGAAATTCTGAATCACAAACATTAACATTTTCCTAATCAAAGACTCAGCAACAGAAAGTGATGAGTGTATAGATTTTGTAGTTGAAACGGGAATATCTGTAAAGAAATTTTCAAAAGCCGCGGCGACTTGCGAGTCTGATGTTATTAAGTTGTCATTGATAGACAGGCTGTAGTCAGCATTTCGCTTACTAGACCTTCCCATTTCACTATTAATAATATTCCAAGTCGTTATAATTACATTATTACTGTTTTTAATCTTTGAACTCAAATAACGCGACTTGGCCATCCAAAAAACTTTTTTAAATAATTTAGAATCATTTCTATCATATAAATGTAATTCAGCAGTGTTTACATAAGTCCTTTCATTGTACAGCTCATAAAGTCGTGTTCTACTTTTATGAATACCAATGGTAGCCCAATCACTGAAAGAGACGTTACTATTAATCACAATAGTCTTTGGAATAAAAGTGGAATTAAATTGTTTACAATATATCTTAAAAAACTCATCATATAGATGATTAGGATCACCATTCGCAGACATAACTGGTAGTTTATTAACGAGTTTAACTTTAAAGGCTTCTAGGCAAAATGCAGTTAAAGGGTTAATAATTATATCCTTTTTATCCATTTTCTTATTTTGATTTTGAATGGTAATCCGTTGCCCGCAATGATCTGAATCTAGCAAATTTATAATTTCTTTGTGGCTCGGTATATCCACGAGCCGTGCGCGGCAAGCATCGCTTATCCTGCGATCAACCCGTGCGGCTGTTATTATTTAGGGCCCATCCATAAATTACGTCAATCAACTCGTCAATACTCTATGGAAAAGGGAGAATTCTCCGACCAGACGGGTCTTAAGTCTGGTGGGCAACTGCCCGACGGTTGATGTCGGGATGTTGTATAAATACGAGTCGCGCGGCAAACTGTGATTGCGCGATGTAGAATTTGTGTGACGTTAAGTCTTTGATGCGTAGTTCGCATGTGGCAATGTAGATGGCGCAACATCACTCCTGTGTGTCAAGTCTTTGATGCGTAGTTCGCATGTGCCGCCACAATACTAATATTATACATTCGAAAGTAACTCTATCTGCGTTACTTGTTCACGAATAATCCACTGAACGGATTAAGATAATATTTGGCAAAGAGATAAATGGCATCCTGGGAAAGGACATTTGTCCCGGGAGCATGTTCCCGTGGGATGATGTCCGATATCCACGCGGGTGAAACCGCGGACATCAACAAGTACGTAAATATTTGTTAGGATCTAGGATACACCGACTAAATTAGCTACAACTACTTCAACTATTAAGCTAGAAATTACTTTTATGCCATGGGTTTGGGTTATCAGATCCTTTGTTCAATGTCCACTAAGACCCATTACGACATCCACATATTTATCTACATAATATAATGGCTACCATATATTAAAAAGACACCATTTACATGAATACATCGTCGAGCAAGGTAATTCATCACTAGGACTGCATAGACATTTGCAGGCTAATGATAATCATGACAAATGTCTATCATACATCTTCTTTCCTTCCTTGAGTTCTACATTATCTAGGATCATTTACTTAGGACTTGTCACTGTCATGTCTAATGTCCATGTGTCAATGAAACCCAAATGTTTTCACTGATCAATTGGAAACGTTTAAAAATAATGTTCTTAGCAATCTCTCAACAGCAAGTTTTGATTCACAATATCCCAATATAAACTATGGCACATTTTTTTCTACAGTGTGCCAAGAATTCAATAAAGCGTGTCCTGTAAAAAAGTTACAATCAATCCTAAACCAAAATTTAGCGAATGGGCCACAGCTGGCATTAGAAAAAGCAGAGATATCTTATATAATTTGTACCACGAAAAATCATTGGCTTCTGATCAGGCCCTTCATAATTATGTAAGAAACACATAGCTTTAACTTATTTATTATTTATTTATCCTTTATTGCATGCAACTAAGGCCCATAAAACACAGTACATACATAAGTATAAAAACAATAAGTGTACACTAATTCCCCTACTATTATTTTAAATGTGAAAGTTTGTGAAGATGTTTGGATGTTTGTTACTCAATCACGCAAATACGGCTGAACGGATTGGGATGAAATTTGGCACTAAGATAGTTTATAACCTGGATTAATACAGAGGATACTTTTTGCTTCAGTAGTACGTTCCCGTGGGATTATTTCCGACCCCCACGCGGGGTAAGCCGCTGGCAAAAACTAGTATTTTATAAAACAACCTTAGGAACTGCACACGAAGTGATGGCGTCGTGTTACGCTGCGAGGTGTTGCGTAGCTGGCCACAGAAACGTCTATACAGCACACCTTTTCTGCCAAAACTCTTGAGGAAAGTCACCAAATGGTGAGTAAGAACGCTCACTACGAACGCCTTGAAATTGGTGCTAAGGCGGGAACTTCTCCACCCTCAAGTTCTAGTTGGTCTTGTACCTGCATATACTCTAAGATGTCCCCAGTTTTCGTAGAGTGCAACTTACTCTAAGTATAATAATATGTATTAACAAGTCTTGTGGTTGTATGAACTCCACTTCAATTCAGGGTTGCCTTGCCACCAGTCCCAATACTTTTTTATGGTCGATTGTCTATCTAGCTGGAGGTGTCCCACACTGTAAATATACTTATTAACTTTTGCTAGTGTTTCCAACAGGTTCACAAAATTTGGCATATCAGACATAATCCGTCTTATTACAAAACGCGTTCTAAGTTTACTTCTAGCCTAAATCTCTTAGGCAGTTATTGCATTTCCAAATTTATTCCTATTTGGGTAAAGTTGTTAATACAAAAATGATAACTTAGCACCAGACTAAGTTGACAGTTTTGTAAAAATAACTGCATTTCTATACATATTGGGTTCTTGATTCAAGAACTGGCTTGGTGGTTTAAACCACCATGGTGAAATGTAAACTAGCACTTGATATTGAGGCGAAAGGTTCTATTACAAGAATACTTGTGTGAAAAGACGAGATATTGGTAAAAATGCCGTGATTTAAAAATAAATAATCGTGAGGAAACTTGAACTAAATGTCAGAAATCGATAACTTTTTCTGACTCCTCTGGCTTCTTTGAACGAGAAGAGACGGTGCCAAACGAGATTATCTCTTTTTATAATAGTAATTTGTGGTTGAATACGTTGAAATCATATTCGACTGCCAATCAAAAACTGTAATGTCGTTACAATTTCGGCTATTATTAAGCTTGTATTATTGGACTTCGATAATAAAGATGTCTCAAGCTAATTTAGACGAATGTATAACTGAAGTGACGGTTGATTCGCCTCGCTTGTTATTTTCTGTTTTGTAACAACTAGTAAGTATGTTATTAGTAGAAAGTGAGAGACGAAACTAAATTACGCACTAATTTAGTTTATTTTGTTGTGATGTGTTTATGTGTGTGATTACTTTGGCCTAGATTTTTGGGGTGTTGGTAACTACAGATTGGACTAATAGGATCAACAATTAACAGGTATGTAGGTATTTTCTTTTTGATGGAAAATCATCATATAACTTCTCCCACTCTGTGTGGAGCGGGAGGGCGTGTCAGACTTTTACTGACTAAAACCCTCCCGTGTACTTTCAGTTGCTTGTGTGCCAGGGGCCACGGTATCTCTTTCGAACAACCCGCAACCCTGGCAGGCATCGGCCCTTGCCCCGCCCCCCCGGGCCCTGGCCCCCAACGGGTAGGGTCCCTATCCGTTGGTGCTGACATCTCTTTGAGGCGTGCGTGGAACACAAAGCGCCATCGACCCGGGCTTGGTCCTTACTGGACAGCGAGCAAACCATTACTCACCGTCCGCAAGCCCACGCCTACGGTGGACAGCAATCAGCCTGGGATTCCCGACGCTCAGGGCGTCTCCTGCGGTGACTAGGGCCGTGAGGGTGCATATACTGCCTCTACCTCACGTACGGCACCTCCCTTTTCGCGAGCATTACTGCTTCGCAGAAGGAGGTGACGTCTACCCATGCACTCTCGCTCCGTACCATGGCCTGGACCAGGGACGGACGCGAGAGATCGCCGGCGCCAATCGCCTCCACAAGGACACGGTGGTGCTACGCCCAAACCGAGCAGACCTCCACCGTGTGCTCCACCGTGTCCTCAGGGCGATCTACGCAGATACCGTCTTGGGTTTGAAGTGGTAGGTATTAGGTTTTTCTATCTGAAAGTTCTGGAAAAAAAATTCTATGTCCTAATCCAGGTTATAGTTTATTCACATGAATACGTTCCAAATACGTTCAGCTGTTTTAGCGTGAAGTCGTAACAAACATACAAAAAATCTAATCTTTTCTTTTTATAATATTAGTTTAGATAAAGCCTTCGTTACACTGCTTTTAAATGAAAATTACGTTATTTTTAGCCTGCCATGTGTTGAACAATGTCTCCTTCGACATCCTGTTTATCCTTTAGCTATGTGTGGACCAATCCTGCCTGTAGACGTCAAGCTCGCCCATCTTCACCTGTGTCTGCCGTGATGTCGCTGGACGTTTTGAGTTTTTAATTAAATTTCAAAAATGGAGGAGGTTCTCAATTCGACTGTATGTTTTTTTTTTAATTTAATGTTTGTTACCTCAGAAGTTTTGACTGGGTGAACCGATTTTGACGATTCCTTTTTTTATATGAAAGCTGGTGTTGTTTTATTTGAATTTCATACAGATTTGATGATACGTTTCGGAGACAGACAACGGAACTCTTAAAAAAATAACAGTAAATCACCCGCGATTGCAGCTATCGCATAAATTTGCATTGTTATCACCTTTACCATTCACCCCTAGGATGATGAAATTTTGAATTAGTGGGGTAGGTACTATAACTCAAGAGTGAAAAATAAAATTTAAAAAAAAACAACCGACTTCCAAAAAACCAGTAGTGGTTTTTCGGAAGTCGGTTGTTTTTCGTTAAGATTTTTTCGCCCATTTTGTTTTCGCATATTTATTTATTTCAATCATAATCAATCATTTATTTGTCATAATATGGTACATTATAATGGTCGTAATAAGTCAATGGTATCAGCACATACTGCCAAGTGTAGCGTGCACATATAAGTTCATACGTACACGACACATGGTCGACACGCTAAGAAGAAAAAGATTATTATGTACATTTATAACAGGACAGGCATTATTAGGTTAGTTTTAATAAACACACCAACAGTACGTTACTTACAATCAAATATACCAAGTTACGTAAGCTAAAAAACCTACTACACCAGGGATGGGGAACATAATATGGCACGCGTGCCTTTGCTGGCACGCGAAAACATAGGTTGGGCACGTCATCTATTGAGGAATTTAGGTACATGGATCACAATGGCAACCATAGAAATCTATACGCTTTGTGTACGTTGGATCATTCGGTTCCCTACAAAATGGTTGAGCTGGATGGTGCTGATCCACGCGTCAAGTTCGTGAACGGGCGCTGTCGGTTGAGACTGGTCATCTTCTAACTTCCAGGGCTTATTTTTATCTTGTATTTAGAATTGTTTATATATTTTTTTTTTACATTGTTCTCACATACAGAAGCAACAAGAATATTGATGCCAAGATTTTGTAATATTCAACTTGATTTTAAATCCGTGGAGTTTCTTGACCGTTCTTCTCCACAGATACCTACGTTTTGGAATGGGTAACTAGCTACAACTTTCCAACTAATCGACTTTTTGACAATTGAAAAGTGCCTGTAAATGGTTTAATTGAAATAAATGCTATGAGTTTGAGTTTGAATTTGAGTTTGAGTTACCTCTGCCTGCAAGAGCTAATTATCAGTAATACCATTAAGGACTCACTTAGAAAGCGATGGTTAAAAGTAACAAAATATGAACCTGATATAAATTATTTAGCATCTGCTTCAGTAGGGGTTCAGTAGTTTTTTTTTTCATATAAATAAGTACCTACCTCAATAAAAGATACATAAAGATTAGGTACCTATTACTGCAAAACTTTTATTTTTCCTGTAGTTTAGCAACTAGCCAAGATTAAATTTTGCCACATCATGGCGACATTAAATAAATATTTGGAAAAAATGGCACTTCGATAAACAAAGGTTCGCCATCCCTGTACTACACCTTCAAGCAGTGATTGCAATAAACGAACAAAATTCTAAGAATGCTTGTGTCGCCCTCCCAGTCGTGACATTTTGTGTACAGTTTCAAATGTCAAAGCAATTTCGTATCGATTTGTTATCGGGTACTGCACTAGCTGAAGGCTAAGTGGCCTAGCCTTGGTCGAGTAGTGTTGGGTATAAAGTCATTGGAATCGTGACGTTATTCGGTAGAAAAACGACGGAATCAGGGCCAGTAGGTATAGGGCTGGGATCGCGTGAATCATGAACAAGTAGGTACTGAGCCTGCTTTTTAAGAAGTCGTTATGATCCAAAACATTACTGGCCCGTGAAAAGAAGGATATGAGCCACGCTAGTGACAGTGGAAGAAGATCTCTGACAGATTTTTTTATTTTATTTTTACTTGCTTTTGAACAGTGCCAAAATGGGTTTAATGTATATATGACCTCTTCTTTTGACGCAGAATAGAGAAGAAACCAGGCAAATGGCGGTACCAAATAGGACAACGGTAAAGAACAATATCATCCTGAGAAAAAATTGCCAATACCAACACATAAAACGCTGACTATTCTTGTAAATGTATCTATGAGACAAAGGCATGTCTCTACCACTGACCTCACGTCTTGCAATCCACAGGAAATTACCATAAAAAAAGATTACCTAATCTCATTGTTCGTAAAAAACAATTTATATACATACCTATAGGTACTACCACATCTCTAAATGTTACATTTTGTAACAAAACAACAATACTCTCAATGACAAAACACTCTCTACACACACTACAATCAAAATCCAATCTTATCTAACCACAATACGATTGAATTTTCCTAGACATGAAAAGAAAGCAAAGAAAACTGTCCCCATTTGTCGCAATGGTAGGCGTGGTGATCCACTAAGAACCGAATTTATGCAATCATAACGTATACCATCCACTCCAACCTTAAACCTGAAGTTTTAAGATCTATAATCCTTTATGCTGACTGCAAGATAAGTTGGTCAAGTGTAAGAGGCAAGCGGTCAGAGCAATTTGGTTGCTCGCTATTAAAGATCTCTCGTATGTCATTATATAGCTCAGAGTGCGTGAATATAAAATAGAGGTTGCGCAATCTAATGGTCTCCGTCTTTGTTCTTTTGTCAGTGTGTGTCATTGAGGAGATGGGTCATGGTGAAATCTTTAATTAAGCTGTCTGATATTGTAAAGGTTTTTGGAGCTTTTGTATCTAGATGAGTCTTTGTTACCGTTTATTGATTTTTCTGTTTAATTCATTTCATCATACAGGGTGTAAGGGGAACGCTTCCGAAGCCAGAACGTAGGTAAAATACAACCTAAATGCAAACGGATACCAATAACCTTTCGCGTTAAATTGGTTATTTTGCATCAATTTAAAACGTTTGACGCTTCTGTAATGTTTCTACTTATTTTCTTTTGGCGGCGCTTTACAAAGGATGCCTAAACCTAAAATCGCCGCCTGGACTTGGGGTCGTTTTTAAATGTGTTTAATCTCAAATAATGCTTCATTTGACTATTTTCACAGCATGGTGTACAAAAAATGTTAAAAAATTGGTAAAAATAATCTATAATTTTTTATGGTATTGTATCGAGAATCACTATACCTGTCTTCGTTTTCGGAAGCGTTTCCGTTACACCCTGTATAATAAGCACCTATGTGTCAGGGTTTTTTCCTTTTTGATGAGTAATAAAGACAGTTTCCTGAAGGATTACAAAAATAGCACGGTTGTATAATCTAGAAAATGGAATGGTAAATGTTAATTGTTGCTGTAATTGCACCACCAGAGGCTTGAATAGCGGTGGCAAGCTATAGTAAAAGAGCCCAGATGCTTTCCGACACACGACATCCTTTGCACAATAACATCCTCAGGTCACAAAGGTTGAAAAGCCGCACCAACTTCTTAAAGTGTTTCCCGCTCACTATCGAATGGTCTAAGGAAAGGCTAAAGCTGTGGCGAGTTAGTGCTTCCTTACCAAACCCATTCGTTGCCCCTGCTGAAAATCTCGCACCTGGACATGAGTGGCCTTTTCTTACCTGGATGTCTTTGAATAGACTTCGTACTCAGGCAGGGCGAAGCAAAGAACACCTGCTCCGATAGAGATTCACAGATGACTCCGCGCTGGAGTGCATAATGTGGTTTTTTTTTTGTTTTTTTGGGTGGGAAATCATCAAATGACTTCTCCCGCTCTGGTTGGAGCAGGAGGGCGTGTCAGACTTTTACTAACTAAAACCCACCCATGTTCCTTCAGCTGCCCGTATGCCAGGGGCCGCGGTATCTCTTTCGAACAACCCGCACCCCTAGCAGGCATCGGCCCTTGCGGGCCCCACCAGCTGCTGCTGACGTCCTCCTGCGACGGGTCAGTACAGTGGCCCCACCGCCAACCACTTTTCGGCCGCAGGGGTTAGGGAGAGCGGCCAACGCTATACCGACACCCCTGTTCCCCTGCGGCCCCACCGCGTCGGCCATCAAACGGTGGCGGCCCCGTCCAGGCTACGGAAGGGAAGAGCGCTACTCAGAAGTACCGGCACTCCTCCTCCGCCGCGGCCTGTAACCCTCAGCCGCGATGCCTCCCATTCGACGTCGCGGCCCGCCTCAGTTGCGATGCAGCTCACCGCAACCTACTTTTTGGCCGCTACGTCGTCGGCTTGGAGGCACAAGCCCTGACGAGCGGCCCCACCTTGGGGTTCCTCTTCGCTTCACCGTGGGAGGGTGACCACGGTTACTGAGCCCCCCCGCAACGACAATGCGGGAACCCCACTGGGGGGGAGTGCATAATGTGGTGCTGTCCAACAAATGAATGCTAATTGTTGATTTGTCTGCATTTTACGACCGAGTGTAAACTTACTGTGAAGGAAATAAGAAATAAAATCATGTTGGCAATCTAAAATCCTTGATGATCAATTTTACTGGTTTGGAAGACTGCAATATTATTGCCCCAATATGGTTTGGAAGACTGCAATATTATTGCCCCAATATGGTTTGGAAGACTGCAATATTATTGCCCCAATACTGTCACTAATGGAAGGCTTAAAATATCCCCACCTACCCAACATATGTACCTACCAAAAATTCTTACATAACAAACCAAAAAATAAAGGTAACACAAAACATCCACTGGTACGCGAGTCGTAATCATACGAATTATAATAATTGTCTAAGCGGGCGCGGGGGGCGTGGCCAAATGACAATCACGCGCCGCGACCTAATGAACGGGTGCGCGCGCGCCGGACAGGTGCGATCTAGTGACGTGGGAACTGAGTCGATGGTTGTTTCGGTGAGTATTTCTTTAAAAGAAAAAGTACTCGCGTAGGTACCGAATGAATATTCTTCTTCTCAGAGCAATCGATTAGGAAATCTATAGTTCATCTAGTTTACAATATTATTATTTCTCTTTGAAGTGTAAGTGTTTTTAAGATCAATTTACACTAAATGAAATGAAATGTTTAATTATGTAAGTAAATCTTAAAAGACACTTTTACACGTCAATATTTTGTTGGTCAATATTTTAAAAACTAGCTGACTGTTCCCTGAGAAGAAAAGCCGAAACAAACTCAGAGGTCATAGTCTCTTTTAAAGTCCAAACATTATATTATTAAAACTAGCTAATCTAGCCTGCATAGTACTCACATTCACTATCATTTATCATTTATTGCTTAATCGTACTCTAATCTAGCCATTCATTGCGCGCTCCAATTAAGCTCGATTTTTGGCAACTCTCATCCAGCCGTTAGGTACTAGCCACCCTGCTAAGATCATCATTCAATAATGTTTTATGTGATTTTTAAACGAAATCTATTAAATTAAGCTAATACTTCCGCTACTTACGTACTTTATTACTTACTTATTTAATTTTCTTTTTTGCCAATAAATCTTTTTATAAATTTCAATGAAAAAAAAAAGATTGTACAGAGGCCGACTCGGCTGGTTTTGTATACATTGGCAATTTTTCAGAGGGTTAAACCACTAATGAATATTTAAACAATCTTAAGGTAGGTACTACCTTTTTGACCATTGTGGTAGTTCGTCTATTTTAACCACGACAAAACTATCGATAAATATACCAACTATATCGACATCAGCACATCCCTACACAAGTATCTAATACTGAGCCAGTGTTGCTACGTGTCGAGTCATGCATTCATCATTACACGTGTGAGTTGTTATCCGCCCTAGCGTCACACATCTGGCACTATGAAGTACCAAACTGGCACTAGTGGACAACTGGACAGTGTCGGAATGTGATTGTGTAAGTGACCTATAGAATACGTACTCGGTATTAATAGTGTAGTGACATGTAATTAGATGACGCTAAAGGAAATGCATAAGTTCATAATCGATGAATGAAACTCATTCTATTCTTGGAAAGCAAAAGAAAGAATTTGTTTTTCCGGAAGCTTTCTAGTTAGGTTTTATTTTAGGACTTTATGATCTGAATTTTCATAGTACGAAAAATAATGATTGGCAATATAAAATTTTGACTAGCGGGGTAATTCAACATCATTTATTGCGTTCTTTACGTAATTTTGAGCAGATAATTTTGTTCGCCATACGAAGCAATGGATTAGAAATATCCTTCAAAACGATTCACATTGTGATTGACAGGGTGTTACGTAATTTAAGGTGTAGACTGCAGACCGCCCCAAAGTCAGGGTGAATACGACTGGTCTTAAAATAATCTACTTTCATGATATTGGGTGGAGTAAGTCTCAACTAATTATTCAAAAATAATTACTAGTGGACGCCCAGTGTTCGAAATTCAACCATAATTAAATTAAAACATTGTGTAGGTATTTCTAATGCATTATAATTTCAAAAAATTCTTTGTGTACTCCTCCATATAAACTTTAACTGTGTCAAATTTTATATTCTTCGATCTGCGTAATTTTCGTAAAAAGTGGTACATATAGTTTTTGTTTCACGTAATTATAGATACTTGCACTCGGTTTTCTGAAGCTAAACAATCACAAACTATGCTAGGAGTTATCAAATAAAATTGGTAGAATTTTATGTTCTAAAAACAATTCCAAAACGATTCTTATCATAACTGTTAATCCATCTCGTAACCAAGATCCAAACAGCCCAAAAATTTAATAACATAACATTTGACAATCGGACCATCAAACAGAACAAATTAACTACAATTCCTCATCTAAAACAATATCACATTCAGAGATGTTTTCAAGATACCATTGTTAAACCCACCATTGTCTTACAAACTCGCAATTTACTCTATGAAGGTGATATTAGACCCACAACCCCATACAATGATGGGAAAACACAGAAAAATACGCTGACAATTATTTAGTTCAATTGCCCGAAGACCGAAGCAGGTCCAACGGTAGACAAATTATATAGTGTGTATGTATATGAGATGTAGTAGGATGTTGAAAAAATTGCGGAAAAAAGTTAATTTGTATGCTATGTCTGTCTGTCTGTTTCCTGAGTCTGGTCGATGGATAAATTGGTCGTATGATGTGAGCAAAAACGGTATTCCGTTACTTAGGTGAGGTAATAAAAACAAAGGAAGCTACTTGTGCATTAATATAATACTTTTCATACAATACTTTTTACATGAGGGACTCGTGGTTTAACAGCCGCACGAGTAGATCGAAGGGTTAAAAGCGTTCATTCCACGCGGGCTGGCAACAACGCATTTATAGTAGTTTTTCGTGATAATTCCATTAAATACAAACAAAAGTACTAGGATTTTTTTTTAGTCAAGCACTAGATCGTTGGTATTTATAATTATTTTAAATATTTAGTCTTACAAAAAAAAAAATCGTACTTAGTAATGCAAATAGAAAATAATGGACGGTATGTTGATTTTTATAACTAAATACCAAAATAACTGTAAAAGAAATTTCATACAAACTTGAAAATACCAACGATCTAGCATGTGCATGGCTAAGAATATGTGTACTTTTGTTTGTATTTAATTAAATAATCACGAAAAACCGCCATAAATGCGCCGTTGCCAGCCCGCGTGGGGAGAATGCTCTTAAGGTACGCTTGCCATGATCGGTTCGTGGATGGGTGACCATCTTTACGTACCGAGACCCCTCCGTGGCTCGGAAAGCACGTTAAGCCGTTGGTCCCAACTGTCGTTTGTAAATAGATGTTTGACACTCAGTAAGAAGCAAAAAATTCTAACAACCAGTCTTACCAAGGGGTATCGTGTTAACCGTTAATCGTGTCTATATACAATACTGGTATTCTATCTATCACTGGTATCTTCTATCCGGTTAGACTGGAAGCCGACCTGAACATAGTTAGGAAAAGGCTAGGGAGTTAGATAAAACCTTTTTCAACACATTTGCTCAAAAAATAGATTTACGAAGCCTGTCTACATTGTTCGAATGTTAAAAATTACGCACCATACAACGGAACGTGCGGTAAAATAGGTACTCTCACCTAAGTACCTATTTTACCGCATACGCCTTTCTATAGCACCGTGCGTTTTTTTTACGGTTTTTTTTTAATTTCCATAAAATATTATAAGAATTCCATCAAGGAGTTTCACATTAACAGAATAAATAAGCTGACTGATCGAACCTCCTTGGAAGCGCTTTTGCTCATTACGTTTGTCTCACTTTAATACTAAAGAGAAAATGAGACGAAATGTGTAGTTCTAGTTTTCACCACGTGCATGTGGCGCCATTTGCAAATTCGCGCCGTTTTCATATTAGAAACGTCAAAGATTGTTGCGACTTTCCGACTGATATATAAAAACAAAATAATAATACTGTTTTCTCGCAAATGTGTTGAAAAACGTTGTATGATACACGTGCAGAAATTGGTACCTATTTACAAACTCGTGACTACGGTAAGCCTTCGACTAAAATAAAATGTACCTAATACTTATGCAAAATAATTACTGCAGCAATTATGCGGTTTGTGAAGTGTAGAAGTTGAACTACAGCCGGCGTATTCTGCTGAACTCTCATCCGTGAAAACTAAAGTGAAGTGAGCGTGAAGCGAGCCCTAGCAACAGATGGGATGGCAGCATTAATCTTCATCACCATCACCATCATCATCATCATCATCATTTCAGCTGAAAGACGTCCACTGCTGGACATAGGCCTCCTCCAAAAGGGGGGTTTTGCCATAATCGCCACGCTTGGCAGGCGGGTTGGCGATCGCAGTATGGTGCTAAAATGCATAGAGAACGCTGCTGCCCATTCTCTAGTAAGTCCTTCTGTCGCCTCTTAGACACACACGGGAAGATATACGATGGTGGTATTCTTTACGTCCGGCACCACACGGAACAATGGGCAGCAGTAATGGTTAATGTCAATCCCTAGTAGGGATTGACACAAGACATGATACTACTAAGTATTGACAGTAGGGGAGTTTGTTGCGCCACTTCTTCTTCCCAGCTATAGCACTAGAAAGGTGCAGGGCGGGCGTTTTGGGGCACTATCTTATGTTTTTTTGGCGTTCCAAAAGTTCTGGTTCTCAGCCATTGAATAGATGACTTTTGATTTAAATGTAAATTTTGACATTTTAAGCAATTCGCGACACAGCACTCATGGAAGCTCTATTAATAATAAAATATCCTTTATTTTATATATACAAGTAAGTACACCTAATACTTATTAAGTTTACAGGGTCAAATTAAATTAGCTGGCAATTCTTTGCCCTTGTGTTGGGTAACAGATATCGAAAAGTAATGGAACGCAAAAAAAATACAAAAATAAAAGAAAAAACATCAAAATCATTCGATGGTCGAAAGTCAATGCCCGTAATCGATCAGCTGGTTTTGTAATTTATAGAGAAACATAAATATTTTTTACTTTTTTCCAAAAACCATGACATAACGGTCCTTTGTTTGCCTTCATTTTAGTGTCATTTAAAGATTTGAACAAAGTTGGAAAGATCTAAAAAAAAAAAGTTTTCTTTTGTCATTAGATACTTTTCGATAACGATACCCAACACGCGGGTAAACGATTGCCAGCTAATTTAATTTGACCCTATACAGGGTGTAAGGGAAACGCTTCCGAAAACGGAGACAGGTGATAGGGCTAGTAATTCTGGATACAGTACCATAAAAAAATCTAGATATTTTTTTAAAATTTTTACCTATTTATTTTTATTTTTTGTACACTATGCTGTGAGAACAATTAAATTAACCATTATCTGAGATTAAACACATTTAAAAACGACTTAAAAACAATGTGTGTATGTGTGTGTACTATGCAAGATTATAAAAAACACCGCTGCAACTTCCACAAACAACTTCTATACCCTAATTTATTCCCCAATACCATCCCAAATTGTCAACTCCATAAAAAAAATACTCCTAATTAGTAGAATCCTCAGTTTAACAACCAAATTCAACAGTCAACTGCTATAACTCATGTTTCTACGTATGTTTAGTGCAGTGGCAATTATCGAGTGGGATCGAACCCTCGGTTACGACCTATAATTGGCAACCAACAGTGTATAAATATAGAGTGCGGCCCATAATATTGTTTTATGGGGATTTTAAAATAATCATTGTCATACCGAAGAGGACGTCGACGCGTGGCTATGGGAAGTTGTGACTATTATTAGTTGTATGTGTTATTTAAGTGAAGGTGTTTGTTTTATGTACTTTTGAGTTACTTTTAATGTAGGAAAGACACAAAGGGCGAAGACCGCACGGTCGTTATATCTGTATGATATTTTCAGTTAGTTATTTAACAATAGAACAGTGGTGGTGCCATTGGGCCTACAACTTCTAAGTCGACGGAAGAATTACGAGTTGTAGGTCGTGAGTTTGAACTCAGGCAGGCACACTTTGTGCTTTTAATTTCATTGCCACTGCTCTGAAAACGGTGAAGGATTTCGAAACCGGCACGTCTCAAGATAGGTACACTAGTAAATAAATAGGTTCATCATCATATCAGCCGAAAGACGTCCACTGCTGGACATAAGCCTCCCCCAAAAGGGGGAGATTTGCCATAATCGTCACGCTTGGCAGGCGGGTTGGCGATCGTAGTATGGTGGTCAAATGCATAGACAACGCTGCTGCCCATTCTCTATTAAGTCCCTTAGTCACCTTCTATGGCACCCACGGGAAGAAATGGGAAGGTGCTATTCTTTTACGTCCGGCACCACACGGAACATAAATAGGTTATAAACTTATAATACACATACATGCATACATATCTACTATAATATATATATATATATATATATATATATACAAATTCAAGGGAGAGCGGAGATGACTACGCTATTTGTTATGGAAACAACTCTGCAATTTTCGCTTAAATACATACCGACTGGTGGCCGTCCTGATATCCAGAGGAAGCGCATTCCAAAGAAGAATGGACTGAATATGAAAGGAAGAATGAACAAAATCAGAAGTATGGCAAGGACAGAGTAGAGTGGTTTCAGACAGGACTTAAATTCAATTGAATCAACCTAACATAACTACAAACAGAAGGCCAATTCTCGTAATTAAAAACTTTCAAAATTAAGTCGCAGTCTCATCTCGGCGACAATGAAATGTCAAAAACTTGTAAAAATGTATAGAAACGTGACCAATTTTTGACAGATCGAGACTGAGATCAGACACGAGAATTACCCCTCAGATCTCAACAGGTGAATTCACAAGCTCACGTATGTCGTCTGAAATGTCAAAGCGATTACATTTAAAGCCACGCGACGATTACCGCGGCACAGTATTACACGTAATTCGTTGAGGTTATTAAGGAATAATTGGGTACCCACAGTGCGTTCGATACTTTAATTATTTTGTTCCTTTTTGTGTAATTGGATGAAATGTTGGCTATTTGTTAAGCTGGAGACATTAAAATGTGCCTGTCCGGGTGTAGTTAACGTGTGGTTAGCCTGCTATCTAAACATGGCATAGCTTCCCTGGATTGCCTGCAACCAGTAAAATCCTGTTGTCACCTGCATAGCTGGTTGAAGGAGGCAAAGACATAGGTAAGTTTTGTCGCTTTTATAGGATGACGTCTCTCTTTCTAATAACAAAGAACAAAAGATTGCAATATGTATTGAGTAGTTGATTACGTAGGCGTCACAAATTATTATAATAACTAGCTTAAGCCCGCGATTACGACTTCGTGAAATTTCTTGTTCCTTCGATCCACCCCGTCGGATCACATTGGCTGTCCGCGATTTTCCTTCGTTTTCACTTAGCGTTCATTGTGACTTTATTTCTTTTTTCTCGGCTCCTAAGGGTTGTAGCGTGATGTTAAATAGCCTATAATCTTTCTCAAGAATTGGACTATCAAAAACAAAGTATTTTACAAATCCATCTTGTAATTCCAGAGATTAGCGCGTTCAAACACAACTCTTCAGCTTTATTATTAGTACCCATAGATAAAGATTTAAGTTGTTGTACTTCCTTCGACCAATAGTAGCTATTCTAAGATTATTCTGGTATCCAGGCCCCTAAACTTCCTTGTAAGTATATACCGTAGAGATCACATTATTCACTCATTTAGCCATATAAATGCACCAAAGATACAAACTACCAACTTCCCTACTTATAAGGACCATTCTAAAAGACACTCAACTCAACTTCCCGATCCGTAAGCCTATATTAGCTGCAATAAAACCATCAGATATGGAAGTCTGAAGCTCTATTGCTATGATTATCTCTATGACTACACACAGCCAGACCATCGAGGAACACCTGACGAACTCGTCAAACTTTTGTAATTGAATCGACGGAACTTGCAGGGACAGAACTCTTAACGTTGTCATAGACTGATGAAGAAATAGACAGGACTGTACTATGTTAGTTTTTATTGTTTTATCCTAGACATGTTTAATTTCACAGACTATAATATATATTTTAAATTAAATAACAAACATGAAATAATAATTATGAATATTTGTGTTTGCTTTCTATTAATTAAATTGAATTTTATTCGAATAAATCCGTCCACCGAAGAATTGCCAAACTTAAGTAGCAGTGGATAGGCAGTGGCTCGCAGAACAGATGGCCGATGGGGCCGAAAGGTTCTGGAGTGGCGACCGCGTACCGGAAGACGTAGAATGGGAAGGCCTCCCACAAGCTGGGCGATGACCTTGTGAAGACCGCAGGAATCCGCTGGATGTGGGAAGCACAAGACCGGTCGAAGTATAGGAGCCTGGGGGAGGAATATGTCCAGCAGTGGACGTCTCACGGCTGAAATCATGATCCATTGGTTTCTTACTAAACTTCCACTATATTCGATGACTCCGGTTATTTACCTATCTCTTTTGTCATGACCGTACATGTATCAAGCTATGCTGTTCTTTGGCCAAAAAATAGGCTAGCCGTCTGCTCACGTGAAGAGTCGACCAACCGCTTAGCGATGTCTCAAAAAACCAACGAAAAAAGGCACTTGGACCCCACGGCCCTAGTGTTTCAATAAGATTGGGATACTTTATTATGACATTTTCTTTTAGTCCTTCATTGACAAATATATTGGCATTAAAATGAGGTGAATCAGCTAGCTTCTTGGGAAAATTGTAGGTTTATGCCGTATTTTACTTGATATCTACCTAGAGACACGGATGGTCCCATCCACGAACCGACCGCGGCAAGAGGAGCTTAACCATTAATCGACCCGATTGGCCGTTATCACCTTACTTATACATAAACCACGACGTACATAATTATTTACGTACATTGAATGTCCTGTCTACATTTTCAAAGGTCTATGCCCAAGCTCAGTATAGGACAAAGTTGTTTAATCGACAGTAGATAGGCTGTGCCGTGTCATGGGGTGCCTGGCTCCCCCCTCCCACTTCTATTCACACTTAATTGACGCTGTTGATTAGCAGTGACTTAGGAATTAGGTATCACACTTTGAGATCTAAATTAAAAGATTTCAAGTTTCTTTGATGGTCGTGTAGATTACGTGGAAATTAACTTACAAACTTGTAAGTAACGGGTTATATTATAAATGATTTTATATTGGTTTGGTTTGGTTGAGCATCATGATTCTGAGTTCGATTCCCAAGTCAGGCAGAGTGTTATTGGGTTATTCTATCTGAAATTTCTCAGTAGCAGCCCGGATTCTGGATGTGTGACCCGGTTTAAGATATTATCCCTCTATTACATGGGACTTACACATAACTGGCGAAATGTGGATGTACTGTATGCTTACATTACTTACCGAAAATTTGGACAGAGATGGACCCACCTCTGCCTATACTTTTGGGGAAACAAGGCGTGAAGTTATATTTATATGGTATATTGATTTTGAAATGGGTCCAAAAGAAAAAAAAACCGCTAAAGAGTCGAACTCATGCGCCGAGGGGTCCGTACCTACCCATTGTACCGCCATAATAAAAAGATATGGGCAAATTTAGATTTTCGCGAAAACTTGTAAGTAACAAAATTTTCCTTAATTTTATTTTTATTTTTATTTTTTTTTATTTTTCCTTTATTTGTGCTGTAAGACCTTGCTTTTAGGGCAATAATCCGTATAGCTACTTATTGTGGCCCTTTAAGATGTAATTACAACACAAGATAAATGGCTAATTAGTCGATTCGTACGAATTTACTCGCCCGAATCGGGCGAAACGACACTTTAGATATAATTGTATGCACTCTAAAGCATGTTGTAGTTGCAGAGACGTTTTGTAATAACGTTATTGCCTAGAATTCATTCAACATGTGCCAATTGCTAATGCCAATTCGAGAGTATTCGATTCGTCCACAAATAAATTAACTTCGTGATAGTCGCCTATGGAAAATAATACTTTCATTCGAGGCGAGTAAATTCGTGCGAATTGACAAATAAGCCACTCAAATACGTCTTTGGATTTATATTATTATTCTTCTCATTGCAACGCAATTCCGTGTAAGCCCTCCTTCAAAATCCGAAACTCCTTCCCAAAAATCTATAAACCATCCTTATATTTCACAACTTCGCGACATAAATATTGAAAGTATCTAATTGGCGTTACCCTCTTTGTTTCAAAATACACATTATTTCCCTTGGGGAAGTCAAAAGTCGCGGATTTCATAATTCAATAATAACCCGCTGTTTACCCGTCGCAGAAGGTAATTATATAGAGACGTGATTTCGTACGGGAAGCTCGAATTAATATCAATGTTCTTGGGCCTAGGGTTTAGGGATGTGCTGGTGGGTTGTCGATACTTTTGTCGATACTGTGTTAAATAAATTAATGTATCGTAATTTGTATTCCAGAATACGTAGTTTGGGCTGGTGGCTAAGTAATAACAGCCACATGGGACGCTCGGTTAGGTTATGCTACGCTTGCCGCGGTTGGTCCGTGGATGGGTAACCATTTTCATCAACCAAGACTCCTTCGTGCCTCAGAATGCACGTTAAGTCGTTGGCCCCGGCAGTCAATCGTGGATCTTTGACAGTAGTTACACGGGTCGTCAGAAGCCCGAAAGTCTGACAACCAGTCTTACTGGGTAGGTAATTCAATACCTCAGTATTGAATTACCTACCCAGTAACTGCGTTATGGTGGTAAGCTGAAGCTGGTTGGACTGGAAGCTGACTTTAACACAGATGGGAAAAGGCTGGGCATAATTATGATGAAAATAATATGTAAGTAGTACGTATTTCACTTCTAAAACGATTTTCTCTTAAACCATTTCTGTCAACGTTTATCTGTGACGATTCATAAATATCAGTAGTTTAAATAAACTGTTTGTCATGTTTGGATAACCTATATTTGCATCCCTCCTGTTATCAAACGATGCCTCACGTCTTGGTGTGCTCTGTGTGCAATAACACCAGTAGGCTTAGCACGAGCACCGATTTGTCGACGGAAGAATAGACATGACTATTAAGTAAATGATGTACAATAGGAGAAGATAGCTATGTTTTTCTATTAATTATCACAGTTATGCGTTCTAAGCGAATATACTTTGTGGCCGTCGAGTGGAAAGTTTGTTGTCAGTGTGATTTTGACAGTTTGGGAAGAAATATTCTTTTGAAATAGTCTACATTTATAAGGACCTAGACAAAGATAGTTAGAAAGAAAGACTAAATGTCAGATTGTAGAAGGATATCTACAGTGCGATGTCAAAAATGGAGAAACGAAATGTCACTTTGAATTGAAAAAGCACTGTCTATTTTTCGTAGAAACAGAAAGCGTCATGCTAAGCCTGCTGGACTATGAAAGACTTGCAGGGCAATGCTAACGATAACAGCATGGTTAAATTCAAAACTCTTTGGAATCATCCACACGACGAAGAAGATGAAGTCTCTCCTGTTTTCAAAATAATTATGAAGAACTAGATTTTACCAGCGGCTCACCCGCGTGGTGGTAGAAAATTATCCCACGGGAACGGACTATTGGAATAAAAAGTATTATATGTGTTAATCCAGGTTCGTTCAAATCCGTTTAGCCGTTTTTCTGTGATTGAGTTACAAATATATAAAAAACTCACATTTATAATATTAGTAGGAAGTAGGATTGAATGATTCCTATTCAGTGAGGATTTTCTTGTTCTTTAACAATAAATATACAATAAATTTATAAACAAGAAAAACAAAAAAAAAAACTCCCATTCGACTTTTAAATTGCCAGCAGTACCAACTATCCACACAAAATCGATTCGACAACAAACACCCATCCCATCACTACCCTTAAGAAAATGAAGACAAATGCTAACGCCAGCAGAGGGGCTCGGGTTCGATCTCAGACGGGGCATGACAAACTGTCTATGACATACATAATTTTGTAACGGCTTCATTATTTAGTCATGAACAGGGGGAGCCATGTTTGGGAACGATATTTTATACAAATCAATGTCACTTAAGGGCGATAAAGTTACCTTTAATATGTTTTGTTTTGATAGGAGGTTGTTTATTTTTGGGAAATTTGGAGTTGAGCACACAAGACCATAACATCATGCCTGTATTCCCCGATTCCTGTATTGTCATCATCCCTGTATTGAAGGGTTGCACCTCTGATTTACCCATCAGAGGTGCAACCCTTCAAATTTCAAACTGGCACAAACCCAGACTCTGGGTTGCTATACTGAGAAATGTCAGATAGAAAAGCATAATAATATTTTGCCCGACCCGGAAACCGAACCCAAGACCTCGTGCTCAGCAGTGGCGCTTGCAACCACTAGACAAACGGAGGGTTTAAATGTGTAGTGCTCGTCCATTGTATAGTACTTCAGACCGGTCGTCGAGAGAATGCGCCCCTGACAATTGTCAGTGCGTCAATTGTAATGACTTAAAAAAACGCGTAGAAACGAAGTTCCTTGCGCTTTTCTTCAACTCCAAATGAAACGTCGTTTACTCTATCTTTAATATAGGTACTCCAACTTTTATTTTAACCTCACTATCAGATCCCTCCAGCCCCCTCGACTAAATGTAACTTCGTTTACTGTTGTTTTTAATACACTCGAACTTTATTTGGTTGGCTTCTAAGTTATAGGTACATAAATCTAGTTTAGAAGTCAGGGTTTTTCTCTCTGGAACACTAACTTAAGCCACTTTTAGATCAAAGTACTGTAAATGTGTTTACGGACAAATAAAGATTTATTATTATTTATTTTGACCTCACTATCGGCTTCAGCACCCTCGAAAACCGTGAAAACGATACCCATTACTAAAAACCATTACTATATACCCACCACCCATCCCACCCATTACTATATACAAATGATTAATTTTCATTTTGCCCTCACTTTTGGAGTTCAGCACCCTCGAAAATCATGAAAACTTCATCCAAGAAGATTTTTTCTTATTGCATCATTGGTGTCGTTTTCGTGGTTTCATGGCTCAGAACACTTCCTGAGAGACTCAAGTTTGGTACTTACGCATACCAGCTAGTAATCGCTGGTCACCGTCGCACACTCACTGCTCGTTTCTTTTCTTTTTGTTTTCTTTTTTTTTTTAAAACGTTGCCCCACACTAGGAATTACTCCTGTATTGTGGGTGCGTTTACAAACATTTAAACTCACATACACAAACAGCCAGAACCGGAATAACTATTTGTTCCGTGCGAGAATCGAACCCGCGACATGCAGCGCAGCAGTCAATCGGTTAACCGCTGCGCTAACCGTGTCGTCAACTTTCGTGCCGTTTCTAGCCAACTCGTTTTAGTTCAACTACAATTGATGCTGTTTTAATAAAATCGTGACCAGTGGTGGCCCAGTGGTAACAGCTACGACTTACGGGTTATAAGTTTAGAACCCTGACGCACGCCCCTGTGTAAATTATTACATCACCACTGCTCTCAAAACTGCGGAGGAAAACATCGTGAGGAAACCGGCATGTCCTGGTACCAATAATTCGAAGACATGTGTGTTATGACATCCACCAACCCGCACTGGGCCTACGTGGTGTATTATGGCCCACATCCTCTCACAGAGAGGAGGCCTGTATCCCAGCAGTGGGAACACATATAGGCTGATTATGCTTATTTTTATGCAATAAAATCATACGCCTGCCACATAATAACAAATAAAAAGCCTCACAATAAAATATGACACGTGGACAACTTTTATTATTTAATCAACACCAGTACTATAAACAGAAAGTTTACAAAAATGTATCGCAAATATGGTTTCGTCGTAACCGTCGTAACAGTATCAAATGCTCAGGCTCGCTCACAATAAACGTAAGTACCATAATTATACCCTCAGATTATAAAACACGTACGTAAAACACAAGTACTTACTTATATTTTTATCTTATTTCTTTTTTTACCCGACTACGGCTAAGCAAACAGCAGGAGTACGGTCGTTCGTTCGTTTGTTCGCTCGTTCGTTCGTTCGTTAGTTCGTTCGCTCGTTCGTTCGCTCGTTCGTTCGTTCGTGCGCTCGTTCGCTCGTTCATTCGTTCGCTCGCTCGTTCGTTCGATAGTTCGTTCGTTCGTTCATTCACTCGCTCGTTCGTTCGCTCGTTCGTTCGTTGGTTCGTTCGTTCGTTCGCTCGTTCGTTCGTTCGCTCGCTCGTTCGTTCGTTTGCTCGTTCGTTCGTTCGTTCGCTCGCTCGTTCGTTCGTTCGTTCGTTCGTTCGCTCGTTCGTTCGCTCGTTCATTCGTTCGCTCGCTCGTTCATTCGTTAGTTCATTCGTTCGTTCGTGCGCTCGTTCGTTTGTTTGTTAGTTCGTTCGCTCGTGCGTTCGTTCGCTCGTTAGTTCGTTCGTTTGTTCGCTCGTTAGTTCGTTCGTTAGTTCGTTAGTTCGTTCGTTCGTTCGTTCGTTCGCTCGTTCGTTCGCTCGTTCTTTCGTTCGCTCGCTCGTTCATTCGTTAGTTCATTCGTTCGTTCGTGCGCTCGTTCGTTTGTTCGTTAGTTCGTTCGCTCGTGCGTTCGTTCGCTCGTTAGTTCGTTCGTTTGTTCGCTCGTTAGTTCGTTCGTTAGTTCGTTAGTTCGTGCGTTCGTTCGTTTGTTAGCTCGTTCGTTCGTTCGCTCGTCCGTTTGTTCGTTAGTTCGTTCGCTCGACCGTTCGTTCGCTCGCTCGTTCGTTCGTTCGTTTGCTCGTTCGTTCGTTAGTTCGTTAGTTCGTTTTTTCGTTCGCTCGTTCATTCGTATGTACGTTCGTTCGTTCGTTCTTTCGTTCGTTCGCTCATTTGTTCGTTAGTTCGTTAGTTCATTCGTTCGTTAGTTCGTTAGTTCGTTCGTTCGTTCGTTCGTTCGTTCGTTCGCTCGTTCTTTCGTTCGTTCGCTCGCTCGTTTGTTCGTTAGTTCGTTCGTTCGTTAGCTCGTTCGTTCGTTAGTTCGTTCGTTCATTTGCTCGTTTGTTAGTTAGTTCGTTAGTTCATTCGTTCGTTCGTTCGTTAGTTCGTTAGTTCGTTCGTTCGTTTGCTCGTTGGTTCGTTCGTTTGTTAGCTCGTTCGTACGTTCGCTCGTCCGTTTGTTCGTTAGTTCGTTCGCTCGATCGTTCGTTCGCTCGCTCGTTCGTTCGTTCGTTTGCTCGTTCGTTCGTTAGGTGGTTAGTTCGTTAGTTCGTTTTTTCGTTCGCTCGTTCATTCGTACGTACGTTCGTTCGTTCTTTCGTTCGTTCGCTCATTTGTTCGTTAGTTCGTTAGTTCGTTCGTTAGTTCGTTAGTTCGTTCGTTCGTTCGTTCGTTCGTTCGTTCGTTCGCTCGTTCTTTCGTTCGTTCCCTCGTTAGTTCGTTAGTTCGTTAGTTCGTTCGTTCGTTCGTTCGTTCGTTCGTTCGTTCGTTCGTTCGCTCGTTCTTTCGTTCGTTCGCTCGCTCGTTAGTTCGTTAGTTCGTTCGTTCGTTAGCTCGTTCGTTCGTTAGTTCGTTCGTTCGTTTGCTCGTTTGTTCGTTAGTTCGTTAGTTCGTTAGTTCGTTAGTTCGTTCGTCCACTCGCTCGTTCGTTCGTTAGTTCGTTAGTACGTTCGTTCGTTAGTTCGTTAGTTCGTTTGTTCGTTCGTCCATTCGCTCATTCGCTCGTTAGTTCGTTCGCTCACTCGTTCGTTCGTTAGTTCGTTAGTTCGTCCGTTAGTGCGCTAGCTCGTTCGTTCGTTCGCTCGATCGCTCGCTCGTTCGTTCGTTCGTTCGCTCGTTTGTTCGTTCGTTTGCTCACTCATTCGTTCGTTAGCTCATTCGTTCGTTCGTTCGCTCGTTAGTTCGTTCGTTCGTTCGTTCGCTCGTTCGTTCGTTCGCTCGCTCGTTCGTTCGTTGGTTCGTTAGTTCGTTAGTTCGTTCGTTAGTTCGCTAGCTCGTTCGTTCGTTCGCTCGTTCTCTCGCTAGGTCGTTCGTTCGTTCGCTCGTTAGTTCGTTCGTTCGTTCGTTCGCTCGTTCTTTCGTTCGTTCCCTCGTTTGTTCGTTAGTTCGTTAGTTCGTTCGTTCGTTAGCTCGTTCGTTCGTTAGTTCGTTCGTTCGTTTGCTCGTTTGTTCGTTAGTTCGTTAGTTCGTTAGTTCGTTCGTTCACTCGCTCGTTCGTTCGTTAGTTCGTTAGTACGTGCGTTCGTTAGTTCGTTAGTTCGTCCGTTAGTTCGCTAGCTCGTTCGTTCGTTCGCTCGTTCTCTCGCTAGTTCGTTCGTTCGTTCGCTCGTTTGTTCGTTCGTTTGCTCACTCATTCGTTCGTTTGCTCATTCGTTCGTTCGTTCGCTCGTTAGTTCGTTCGTTCGTTCGTTCGCTCGTTCGTTCGTTCGCTCGCTCGTTCGTTCGTTCGTTAGTTCGTTCGTTAGTTCGCTAGCTCGTTCGTTCGTTCGCTCGTTCTCTCGCTAGTTCGTTCGTTCGTTCGCTCGTTAGTTCGTTCGTTCGTTCATTCGCTCGTTCTTTCGTTCGTTCCCTCGTTCGTTCGTTAGCTCGTTCGTTCGTTAGTTCGTTCGTTCGTTAGCTCGTTCGTTCGTTAGTTCGTTCGTTCATTTGCTCGTTTGTTCGTTTGTTCGTTAGTTCGTTAGTTCGTTAGTTCGTTCATTCGTTCGTTCATTCGTTCGCTCGTTCTTTCGTTCGTTCGCTCGTTCATTCGTTTGCTCGTTAGTTCGTTAGTTCATTAGTTCGTTAGTTCGTTCGTTAGCTCGTTCGTTCGTTAGTTCGTTCGTTCGTTTGCTCGTTTGTTCGTTAGTTCGTTAGTTCGTTAGTTCGTTCGTTCACTCGCTCGTTGTTCGTTTGCTCGTTCGTTCGTTAGATCGTTAGTACGTTCGTTCGTTAGTTCGTTAGTTCGTTTGTTCGTTTGTTCGTTAGTTCGTTAGTTCGTTAGTTCGTTAGTACGTTCGTTCGTTAGTTCGTTAGTTCGTTTGTTCGTTAGCTCGTTCGTTCGTTAGTTCGTTCGTTCACTCGCTCGTTGTTCGTTTGCTCGTTCGTCCGTTAGATCGTTAGTACGTTCGTTCGTTAGTTCGTTAGTTCGTTTGTTCGTTTGTTCGTTAGCTCGTTAGTTCGTTAGTTCGTTCGCTCATTCGCTCGTTAGTTCGTTCGTTAGTTCGTTCGCTCGCTCGTTCGTTCGTTAGTTCGTTAGTTCGTCCATTAGTTCGCTAGCTCGTTCGTTCGTTCGCTCGTTCGCTCGCTCGTTCGTTTGTTCGTTCGTTAGCTCATTCGTTCGTTCGTCCGCTCGTTAGTTCGTTCATTCGTTCGTTCGCTCGTTCGTTCGTTCGCTCGCTCGTTCGTTCATTAGTTCGTTAGTTCGTTCGTTAGTTCGCTAGCTCGTTCGTTCGTTCGCTCGTTCTCTCGCTAGTTCGTTCGTTCGTTCGCTCGTTAGTTCGTTCGTTCGCTCGTTCTCTCGCTAGTTCGTTCGTTCGTTCGCTCGTTAGTTCGTTCGTTCGTTTGCTCGTTTGTTCGTTAGTTCGTTAGTTCGTTAGTTCGTTCGTTCACTCGCTCGTTGTTCGTTTGCTCGTTCGTTCGTTAGATCGTTCGTTCGTTAGTTCGTTCGTTCGTTTGCTCGTTTGTTCGTTAGTTCGTTAGTTCGTTAGTTCGTTCGTTCACTCGCTCGTTGTTCGTTTGCTCGTTCGTTCGTTAGATCGTTAGTACGTTCGTTCGTTAGTTCGTTAGTTCGTTTGTTCGTTTGTTCGTTAGTTCGTTAGTTCGTTAGTTCGTTAGTACGTTCGTTCGTTAGTTCGTTAGTTCGTTTGTTCGTTAGCTCGTTCGTTCGTTAGTTCGTTCGTTCACTCGCTCGTTGTTCGTTTGCTCGTTCGTTCGTTAGATCGTTAGTACGTTCGTTCGTTAGTTCGTTAGTTCGTTTGTTCGTTTGTTCGTTAGCTCGTTAGTTCGTTAGTTCGTTCGCTCATTCGCTCGTTAGTTCGTTCGTTAGTTCGTTCGCTCGCTCGTTCGTTCGTTAGTTCGTTAGTTCGTCCATTAGTTCGCTAGCTCGTTCGTTCGTTCGCTCGTTCGCTCGCTCGTTCGTTTGTTCGTTCGTTAGCTCATTCGTTCGTTCGTTCGCTCGTTAGTTCGTTCATTCGTTCGTTCGCTCGTTCGTTCGTTCGCTCGCTCGTTCGTTCGTTAGTTCGTTAGTTCGTTCGTTAGTTCGCTAGCTCGTTCGTTCGTTCGCTCGTTCTCTCGCTAGTTCGTTCGTTCGTTCGCTCGTTAGTTCGTTCGTTCGCTCGTTCTCTCGCTAGTTCGTTCGTTCGTTCGCTCGTTAGTTCGTTCGTTCGTTCGTTCGCTCGCTCGTTCGTTCGTTAGTTCGTTCGTTCGTTTGTTCGTTCGTCCGTTCGCTCATTCGCTCGTTAGTTCGTTCGTTAGTTCGTTCGCTCGTTCGTTCGTTCGCTCGCTCGTTCGTTCGTTAGTTCGTTAGTTCGTCCGTTAGTTCGTTAGTTCGTTCGTTCGTTAGCTCGTTCGTTCGTTAGTTCGTTCGTTCGTCCGTTAGTTCGTTAGTTCGTTCGTTCGTCGTTAGTTCATTCGTTCGTTCGTTCGCTCGTTCGTTCGTTCGCTCGTTTGTTCGCCCGCTCGTTCTTTCGTTCGCTCGTTCGTTCGTTAGCTCGTTCGGTCGTTCGTTCGTTCGTTCGTTCGTTCGTCCGTTCGTTCGTTCGTTCGTTCATTCGTTCGTTCGTTCGTTCGTTCGTTCGTTCGTTCGTTCGTTCGTTCGTTCGTTCGTTCGTTCGTTCGTTCGTTCGTTCGTTCGTTCGTTCGTTCGTTCGTTCGTTCGTTCGTTCGTTCGTTCGTTCGTTCGTTAGTTCATTCGTTCGTTCGTTCGCTCGTTCGTTCGTTCGCTCGTTTGTTCGCCCACTCGTTCTTTCGTTCGTTCGTTCGCTCGTTCGTTCGTTCGTTCGTTCGTTCGTTCGTTCGTTCGTTCGTTCGTTCGTTCGTTATCTAAGAAAGACCCGATCACTGAATTATAATACTTGCAATTATTATACCTACAATATTTACGCTTTTTCCTTTGTATCATGAGAAATTTGATAATAATACATGTGTGCCTGGGACTTCGACGCGAAACTTGTTGCCATGGATGCAAAAGTGATAATTAAAAAAAAATTGCTGTTCCGTACCACGTAGGTATTGTCTATGAAACAGCTGATCTTTTTTTTGCTAACCGACGAATAATTTCTACAATTGGGTGTTTGGAATCTTGAGTGCTGAATTCATGGTTAGGTATATATGGGGTTGCATGGGTGTAATGTATCGTTTTCTTTGTTCTGCAAGCTTGTTAGCCTCCAACAAGACAAAAACTAAGTGTTAGCACTCATTCACCATTATAAATATATTAGCAGCCAAAAATTACAAATGTACATTTTTTACCCATGTCGCTTCAAATAATCACCATATTTACGCCTTTGGAAATTCTTTTCAAATAGCTTAAACACTTAAAGACAGTAATTTGTACCAAAACATCGAAACAATCCATAACGACCATTTTCTAAGACCCCTAAAATTACAAACTTTGGTTCAGAACAGGGGTCAAGCATTGTTGGAATGTGTGTCGGTGGTCATAAAATTATAAATTCTACTAAATATGTCATAGCCGCAGGAAAGCCATTTCTTAGATTTGAATATTTAACAGGTCGTTAAAGTATTAAAATTCAAGGTCTTTGAAGGTCCCAAATTGTTGAATTATGAAAAATAAGGGCCTTCTGTAAGTTATTCAGATTGTTGAGTTAGAAGCATGTCGTTAGATATTCTAATTTTATAGAAAGATGTCTTACTTTTTAGTTTAGAGAACCCTTAATACTTAACTATACCCAATTAATATGAATACTGCAATACATATGTCTACCACTAAGCAGCGTTCAGTCTTCCTTTTTGTATCTTTTTAGAACTTGAGTCAGCTTTGTCGTTTTGTCGGGTTGGCAAAACACATTTGTGATGAATCTTGTATTGCAGATGTGTAGAGGTAGCAATAACCGCTTGCCATCAGGTACGTTGATGCAGTGGCTAGCTGGCTGGCCGTTCTCAGCAAATCATTTTCTGCCTAGCCTTTTACCAACTATGTTGGGGACGGATTCCAGTCTAACCGGACCAGCCTGCCGGGCCGGCTTGATACCAGTATTTTACATTGAGTGACTGCCTATCTGACCTCCAGAACCCAGTTACTGGGTAATACGATAAATCTTGATGAGACTGGTTGACAGACTTTCGGACTTCTGACGACCCGTAACGTCAAAGATCTACGAATGACGTCCATGAACGGCTTAAGGTGAATCTAGTCGACATTTTTTCCATACAAACTTCGGGAGTGTATTACTCCACTGTTCGACAATGTACATCAAAAATTAAACATGATATGGTTTTGTCTCGTTATTAATATTGTCTGTACGTTAACAGAATACTAAAATAAAAAGCTATTATAAAGTTATGAGCCTACAATGATTAGTTTTTCTTGCAAATTTAACCTAACTTTGGGCATGTTTAAATAATAAAAGAATTGCAAAATTTCCAAAACCAAGTGGTTACCGACAAAGCTAAAATATCGGAAAGTTCAATAAACTTTATTGGTCATTGATTTATGCAGTGATTTTTTCATAAAATCTTCCGAAAGACTTTTTTTTATTTTTTACGCACCTGACTTACTATAAATGAACCTACATTTCATTCAATAACGTTGTGCATGTAGACTAGGGTCTAACTGCTCATCCCTGATACTACCTCTGTCAGACACGATGCCTGGTGAGACAGCGTGCTTTTTAGCCCGGCCCACCTGTGAGCTCGAGCCCGCGAGCGTTTTAGTCTAGATTCCTCTTAACCTGATCGATCAAACCATGCGGCTGTTATTACGTGAAGCCACAAGCCCCTCTATTTTTTTCTTAACTCAATGATGTTCTCAACAAATAACAGAAATAAATATATACTTCCAGTCTTGACTTCTGTTGCTAGCTCTATTCTAGTAACGAAGAAATATGTCGATGTTGATTCTCAAATATTACAAAATCTATATTCAAAACCGAACAACAAAAGAGGTTACAATAATAATCTACTGCCAAATGACGTAACTTGGAATCTATCGGGATCACAAGCATTGTCCAAAGCCGAGGATCAAAGGTGTGATCAAATTGTAATTTACTTCTGCAAACATAATTTATGCGTCTGGTTGTCTGCCGGTCGATAGTTACATAGTTGAATATAAATAACTACATATTTTGTGGGTTTTGGAACAAAGTAATACCACGTGAAGCCGTTGGTTCCGCCTGTCATTCAATGATCTTTGACACTCGATATTGGTCATCAGAAGCCCGAAAGTCTGGCAACCAGTCTTACCGAATAACTGGGGTGTATACGGGATAAGTTTTTATCCAGTGCTCAAATTGTAACCATGAATTCAGCATATCATTCTAGACCCCCCAGCGCAGAATTTTTCGCCGGTTATACAAAAAAAAATCAGGTGTACCATACATTTTGACCGCGTGACACTTTTCTATGAAACAGCTGATTTTTTTTTGTATACCCTACGAAAAATTTCTGCGCTGGGGGTCTGGAATGATAAGCTGAATTCATGGTTACAGTTTGCGCACTGAATAAAAACTTGCCCTGTATCCAGTAGTCGCTCCATCTAAAATACTGGTATTCAGCTGCATACGGTTAGACTGGAATCTGACCCCGACATAGTTGGAAAAAGGCTAGTGAAGTGATGGTACGAACTAGGTAATAGAAAACCGAACGCGGAAGTATTAGGTAGTAGTAGCAGGGAAAGAGTAAGTTTTATAACGAACTTATTGTGATCTGCATAGCCATTCACACCGATACGTTTCCGTACCGGATCGAACATCAATCTTTGTTATGGTAGGAGAATCATAAAATTGAGGTAAAAATTTGGTAGGTACTTACAAGTTTTTGCGGAAATCTAAATTTGCTCATATCCTTTTTTATTATGGCGGTATAATGGGTAGTTACGGAACTTTCGGCGCAGAGTTCGACTCGCACTTGACCTGTTTTTTTTTAGTATATTGGCACCTTGTCCTTTTCACGTAATTAGTTTTTATCTCATTGTGCTTTGTATGTTATGTTATGTCTTTTATATGTACCAAATAAACTATTTATCTATTTCTGTCATAGATCGTCTCCCAGTTGCTTTTCTCACCGAACGGCATAATGAAAAACGATTAAGTACTTATTTTATCTACTACCTACAGGGGTTCCAGTGTCAATTTCACAATCACACATACCCATACTAAATTGATTACAATGAAAATGGAGTGTAAAGGCCTGCTGCACACGAAATCCATTAATATTCGGAAGCCGACCACGACCTAGCACAACACACGATAACCGACACACAGTTCCCAGTTATCCGTAATAAACCGTTTGGGGACCAATCAAGCCACATCAAAGGGTGCAATAACCATTGGGCCCAATCGACGGAGGACCAATCACAATGTTAAAAGCGCTTGCGCCGCGGGGCACACATGGGAATGAGAACAGAATTTGAATTTGAAATTTCGGGACCAATTTACCTTGAGGTGTAAGGCGACAGATACCAAAACGTAGTGCCGGCAAAGGAGTGATCAGAATTTTGTAGTATATGTAAATTTTCAGAATATACAAGGGATAATGGATGAAAAAAAGCGTGCTAAGCCGACCCCAAGTAACAAGGGACGTAGTCAAGAAGATGATGATGAGAACTGGAGATGAAAAGGACGTTTAAATGAAAACCATTCCTCTGAATGAATGACAATGAGTAAATGGATTTTTTCAAATATTTTCCAAGCTTTATGAAGTAAACTGTGGTACGTACTGCAAGTCAATCACAACACTGAATTGTTTGAACTATTTTTCCTAATTCCTAAACATGTTGCCTTTTAAATCATTTTCCTTTCTTAGGTTTTTGGCTACACTTTACGACACTATATCAAAATGATGCTTTGCAAAAGTAATGTCGATAAAGATTCTTTATAAATCTAGTTTTTTTCATCAAATATTGTTCTGTTTCTAAAAGATATACTACGTTGGAGTCACAATATTAATACCGGGTCGCGTCGCGCATCTCCCGAGGGGTTTCTAAATCATCCGTCCCTGTCGCTCCCTTGCGCCCGGCGCTAACTTGCAAATCATAATGAGGATAAGACTAGGAATATTATTATTGTTATGACTCATGGTACAAAAAAATGCTAACTTTCTGTATAACAATATGCTAAGACCCTGAGGATCCCAGCAAAAAGAAAAAATATAATAAAGAATGGTAAGCGAAAATGAAATAGAAGGGCGGGCAATGCGATGCGACGGAGTGGATAGCAGAAAAAAATCACAGAGCAGTAGCTAGTTTTTTTATACAATTTTCAGAAGAGTTTTCAGTATGGTAAACAAAAAGAATCTTAACTTGGAGCAAAGAGCTTTTCTGTACGTTAATGTGTGGATGGCAAAAAAACAGGCGCACCCCAGAATGTAAGTTTTTATTGCCACCTTTGGGCAACTGCCATATTGCCTCTAATATGGAGGATGTCTGTAAGTGATCCTTTGGGTGATAAATCACCTATATAGGATCAGCATCGTAGGTGCTTTGTCATCCAAGAGACAGCTAAAATGTCTCATTTCTAACATTCCACTCCATCCGATAATGCCCGATTGTCCGGGTTATGATAAAGCGGATGGGGCAAATAATGGGCGACTATAAAAACAATTTACATATGTGTGCCAACCTTCTTACATGCCGATCACACGACAGTTAAATCTATGCATATACACATGCGGGAATACCTGTTTCTGTCTGTTATCTTTAGGGTTCTGTACCCAAAGGGTGCCAACGAAACACCACACCTTGTATATTTGTTATTTGACGTATGTCATAGTGTCACTTTATTTCTTTGAGTATATTTTTCTTTTTATATATAAGCACCTTATTTTTATATAAATTAATGTAATTTGTCAACATTTAAAATTTGTTTTTGAGTGTTGTGTGCACTGCATAAATGTTTTATCTATTTATATATCAATCAGCCTGCCAATCTTTTTATTTAGAGCATGATTGCTAAAGCAATTCTTATTAGGGTGTATCCACACAACCCTAGCGAAGCCGTAGCGCCCCCGGTAACATTCGCTTTACGGTGTAATTTTTCTTATGTTATTTATTTATTTATTACGTTGTGAGTGATCTATATCACGTCATATCTTACACTCTTGTAAATGGGCCAGCATTTATTCGGAGCTGCGCCGCAGTGTTCGTGCGGTACGTCTTTTACTTTCGTTTGTGCCGATAGATTCGTGATTGTTTCGGGGTTTTGTTTCTTAGTTTGCGGTTAAAAAAAATATGAACATAAAATCCGTATCCGTAAACTCTTATAGGTAATGAATGAGAGCTCAGCATTTGTTTTGCCTAAAGAAGACCATTTAAATGTTTTCATGTCACGTGGTAAAATAATTTATTATTGGATCATCATCTGCTTAGACTTTTCCCACCTACGTTTGAACCGGCTTCCAATCTAACCGGGTACAGCTGAATACCAGTATTTTATATGGAACGACTGCCTGTCTGACCTGAGTTAGGTACAGGGTAATACGATACCCCTTGTCATACTGATTGTCAGGCTTTCGGGCTTCTTCGGGATCCGTAACGACTGTCAAAGGTGGCAAATAGACATAAACTGTAAAAGCACACTTAGCTTAATAAAAGACAAAATGATAGATTTTGAAACAATGAACATAAAACTGAACTGTCACTTAGTAGAAATAAAAGTGGTCATGCCAAACGTGCTACTGGCTTTAGTGGCCCCCTTTTAACTTCAATGAGTTAAAAACTCAATACCTATAACATACCAACACAATATCTCCCGACCCAACCAAAGAAATATATTTAGCCCTGAAAATAATAGACAATTACACTAAAACTATAAATTTTACGAGGCCATAACAAAATCCATAGTGGAAATAATGACAAAACCTCAGTCCCTTTGCAATTTACTTCTTAACACCGCTAGAAAACATTTGAAAAATAAGTTTTAACTCGTAAAATGGAAGATGGGACTTTCAGGCTTTAGGGTTTTAATAAATATGGTAGCAGAATAATGGGCAGTCGTCTTTAAACATAGGTAGTTTTTAAAACCCAAGTGACATTTATGTTGTAGATGATATATCTGTGTTTTAGTTATCCATGCTAATTCATGGTAAAGGAATATGAGGGACGGTAGTTAGACGTATGGCTAATTGGTATTTTTGTTAGAATTGCTGAGTCTAATGTTTTTAAATACGATTGAAGTGTGTGATATGGTGGAGTCACCTTGTCAAAAAGGGAAACCAATAAGGGGTTAGGAATTGTCCTTTATAAAAAAAAAAAATTGTTCACATTCATTTAATTGCATTCCACAAGGTAAAAACAAAGATGTTAACAAAAGGCTTAGAGTTAGGAGACGTTGCAAACCCTGTTAGGGCTAGTAAAAGGTATTATTTCATACACAACTATTTTTTTAAAATCTCAACTAAGTAACTAAAATTAAAAACACATTCAGAGTTACAGTCATAGTCGATAAATCTGACAAAATTCAACGGGTCGATCGATCAGGTTAAGCTACGCTTGCCGCGGTTAGTCCGTGGATTGGTTGCCATCTTTATATACTAAGACCCCTACGTGCCTCGGATAGCACGTACAGCCATTGGTCCCGGCTGTCAGTCGTAAGTCTTTGACAGCCGTTACGGGTCGTCAGAAGGCCGAAGGTGTCACACCCAATCTAACACAGGGGTATCGTATTATTCAGTAACTGGGTTGTTGAGGGCAGACAGGCAGTCGCACCATGTAAAATACTGGTACTCAGCTGCATCCGTTGAGACTGGAAGCCAACCCCAACATAGATGGGAAAAAGCGGTCAGATGATAGTGATGTCACGAGATATGTGATGAATTTCTGATGAGCCAAAGTAATAATAGTCACATGGTAAAGTTACCTAGGAGAGTGGAACCGGCGAGAGATGTCGTGCGGTGTCCCACAGGGATCGGTCCTGGGGCCGCATCTGTGGGACATCGGATACGACTGGGTGCTGCGCGCCGACCTCCCTAGTGGCGTCAGCGTAGTTTGCTACGCTGACGACACGCTGGTCCTGGCGCAAGGGAGGTCGTATCAGGCGGCGGCCGACTTAGCGACACACGGAGTTGCGACAATCGTCGATAGGATCCGGCAACTGGGACTCGAGGTGGCCTTGCACAAATCCGAGGCCATGTGGTTTCATGGTCTTCGGAATGCGCCACTGACGGGTTCCCAGATAACGGTGGGAGGGGTTCACATCGGCGTCGAGTCGACGATGAAGTACCTAGGACTCGTCCTCGACAGCCGGTGGAACTTCGCGGAGCACTTCCGACGTTTGGCTCCCAGACTGGAGCGGGCCGGGGCTGCCTTGAAGCGGCTCCTGCCCAATCTAGGGGGGCCAAACGCCTCCTGCCGGAGGCTCTACGCGGGGGTCGTGCGGGCCATGGCCCTATACGGGGCGCCGGTGTGGGCGCCTACATTGAGGCGCCAACCAGCACGCCGGTTGAAGGCGGCCCATAGGGTCATGGCCATCCGGATGATCCGGGGATACCGCACGATCTCCGGTGAGGCGGCGGGCCTCCTTGCCGGATTACCGCCATGGGATCTGGAGGCAAACGTCCTCGCGCTCACTTGGGAGTGGCGCGAGGAGGCCAAACGCCGGGGCGTAACTCCGCTGCCGCGGGAAATCGCGGCACGGCGGACAGAGCTCCGGCAGGATCTCATGGCGACGTGGAAAGTGCGATTGTCGCAACCCAGTGCTGGGCACGCCGCGATTGCGGCGGTAAGTCCCCTCTTTGAGGAGTGGCTTGAGAGGCGGCATGGCGTCCTCACCTTCCGCCTGACACAGGTCCTCACCGGACATGGCTGTTTCGGGAGGTTCCTGTTTCGGATAGGGCGGGAGGAAACGCCCGGGTGTTTCCATTGCGAAGATCGCCCAGAGGACACGGTGGAGCATACGGTGGAGGTCTGCCCAGGTTGGGCGGAGCAACGCCGTGTCCTCGTGGAGGTGATCGGCGGCGGCGATCTCTCGCGTCCGACCCTGGTCCAGGCCATGGTACGGAGCGAGAGGGCATGGCTGGCAGTCGCCTCCTTCAGCGAAGCAGTTATGCTCGCAAAGAGGGAGGCGGCGCACGTGAGGGAGATGCAGTACATGCGCCCTCACAGCCGTGGCCTTCGCAGGAGACGCCCTGGGCGTCGGGAATCCCAGGCTGATTCCCGGCCACCGTAGGCACGGGCTTGCGGACGGCGAGTAATGGGTACCTCGCTGTCCGGTAAGGACCAAGCCCGGGTCGACGGCGCGTTGTGTTCCACGCGCGCCTCAAAGAGATGTCAGCAGCAACAGAGGGGCCCGCAAGGGCCGATGCCTGCCGGGGGTGCGGGTTGTTCGAAAGAGATACCGCCGCCCCTGGCACACAGGCAACTGAGGGAACACGGGTGGGTTTTAGTCAGTAAAAGTCTGACACGCCCTCCCGCTCCACCCAGAGCGGGAGAAGTTATTTGATGATTTCCCACCCAGAAAAAAAAAAAAAAAAAAAAAAAAAACATGGTAAAGTTTGCTAAGTTTTTAATTTTCTCGTTTTCCTCCTAAAAGTGACCCCTTATTCATAATTCATTTATTTACGTTGTTACACGTCCGTGTTTGGGTCCTAGAAGTTCATATGCTTAACAAATTCAACTTGATCAGTCCAGTAGATTCAGAGTAAATTGGCTGTGACACATGGACAGGCAGACAGAAACACGAGTGATCCTATAAGGGTTCCGTTTTTTCATAAGGACACGTACGGTACCTTAAAATCATCTTTCATATCATAAGTGGTTCTGATTACATCAATCCTCAACATGGTCTACTTTTTCTAACACCTTTGCTAATAACATGAGAGAAGCAACGCTCGATCGATAAATAAAACTAAACAGATGTTAACTAACGCGTGTATCGTACATCTGCAAGTTTATATAGAAACAATACACTATTGTTGTTATTTTTTAGTTCATCAGTGACTTACTGTTACAAGCGCGGCGTGGAAATGAATTATCTGCCGAGTGTACTCTAAATCGAAGCTGCATCTGCCATAGTGAGGGGAAGTTATCGATAGAAGTGAGAAGAGGATCGAGAGAAAAGTAGCAATTAAAAAGGTGCTACATTGAATACTGTGGTATTCTGTTAGAGCGAGCTTATTATATACATGATTACAATGGTTTATTTATAATTGCTTCAATCATTTTGCAATTAATTAAAACCGTTTAGTCTCGATTACATTTTTTTATTTACTTTAGTGTGACCCAGAAAAAGTTAGTTACTTTAAGGTATTTTTACGTTTGGCACTTCATTTTCTAATTCCCAAAATAACTAAACTTTTTCCGGTAACAAGTCAACAAACCTACAATGCAGACATATTTTTTTGAATGAATGAAATGCACCGATCCCATCATGGTTCGGCCAGACTCGTTAGTAGAATGAACCCCAAGATTTGCACTAGCCCCTGAATCTTCATGTTTCATGGTACAGATACCAATACATATCAAGAAGTTGATCAGAGGGAAGCTGTGCCCTTAAGATAGGAAAGGTATAAAACATTGTAGATACTAGCAAAATTATACAAACAGCACTTTCGAAAATAGTAGTAATATTAAGGCGAAGAAGTGTAGTTACTTCTCCGTCTTAATTTTTTCATCTATCGATATGTATACTATCGACACATCCACATCCCAAATCAATCGCAACCGTAGCCCGAGTTTTTTACAGTTTGTTAGTAGTTTTGATATTTTTTATCCTATTTGCCCCTTTTGGAGGATTCATTTTGGACAGTAAAATGACCGCAGATGTAACCGGCAGGTGTTGCTACGCCAATAATGAAGGAATCGCACTCAATCGGGAACGCTATTATATTTTTATGGGTATAAAAGTTTATGCATGGTCATTTTATTTGGTGGTTAAGAATTTTCGTGGTTTGTTATACTTACTAATTATTTTATTTAGCAGATGCTTGAGCGTTGTTTTATTTCGGAGATAAGTAGTTTTATATTTTGCAGTCTGATATCTCGTTTCAGTGAAGGTGAATACTCAGTCGATCGTAATTACTTAAGTAATAATTTGTTCCTTACGTGCTTAATCATTTCTTTTGTCGTCGATTTTTGCTTCTATATTCTAGCACAATGTTAGCCTTCTTCAGTTTTTAACCGACTGCAAAACGGAGGAGGTTCTCAATTCAGTTGGTATAATTTTTTAATATTATGTACACCGATTACTCAAAGATGGCTGGACAGATTTGGATTTTGTTTTGTTTGAAAGGGTATACTTCCCAGGTGGTCATGTGACATGATCATCAAGTCAGGATCTGATGATGGGATCCTGGAGAAATAGAGAGAACTCTTCAAATTTTATAGGCACACTTGAAGCGATTTGGAAAGTTTTTGGAAGATTACTTTCTCGGAGTGGTCCCATTTCAATTTGGTGAAGATGTGATGAAGAACTTCGATGACAGGCAACGAAACTCCTCAATAAATGATAGCAAATGGACTGGGATTGCTGATATCTCATGTCTGTCATCACGCCGGAACGCTGTGAAGGGGTAAGCACATGTGAACCACTAAAATGTGAGAAATAAAAACTAAAAAAAACCAACAAAATAACTTTAATTTCGGAAGTCGGTTGTATGTCACCGGCTTCGGAAATTAAAGTTATTTTTCACTTTGTAGTGTTTTTTTTGGAAGTCGGTTAAAACAAAATCAAAATAGCATCAGAATCAGCCAACAATGATCCCACTGCTAGGTCACAGGCATCCTCTAGGGAAGAAGGACTGGGCCGTAATCCACCTCGCGGGCCCAGTGCGGGTTGGTAGATGTCACATGTCTTCAAATTTTTGGTTCTAGGACATGCTGGTTTCCTCACGATGTTTTCCTTTTACCGTTTTAAGAGCAGCAAGAAACCTCAACCTGAAAATACAAGCATTATTTATTACTATTAGGAAAAAGGAGTAAAAGGCCAAAGAACTTAAGAGCGTTCTCCCCACGCAGGCTGGCAACAGCGCATTTGTGGAGGTTTTTCGTGATTATTTAATTAAATACAAACAAAAGAAAACATTTTTTTTCAGCCATGCACTAGATCGTTGGTATTTTCAAGTTTTTATGCTATTTTTTTACAGTTATTTTGGTATTTGGTTATAAAAATCGACATACCGTCGATTATTTTCTATTTGCATTACTAAGTACGATTAAATGTTTTTATGAAAGAGAAAATAATTATAAATATATTTAATGAAATAATTACCAAAAACGACTATAAATGCGTTGTTGCCAGTCCGCGTGGAATGAATGCTCTTAATAATATACATACACAACATCACGCCTCGTATCACCGAAATAGAGGGCAGAGGTGTGCCTATTTTAAACACACATTTCGCCATTTATGTTTAAGTCCCAAGTAAAAGAGGGCGAGCCTATTGCCATCAACTGGACACAATACCAGACTCCGGGCTGCTACTGAGAAATTCCCAATAACACTTTGCACGACCTGGGAATCGAACCCAAAACCTCATGCTCAGAAATAGCGCTTGCGACCTAGACTAGACCAACGAGGGTAAAATCAAATCTTTGTTCTAAGGCATACTATTCTATCAACGACTACCTAAACTATAAGAATTGTTGGTCACTGTGATTAACTCAAGAAAACGTTTGTGTTCTTTCACCAGAATTAGCTTAACTACTGACAGGTCATATGAATTACTTCATACCATTGTTTATTTTATTTGACTATATAAACCATTTTTTTTATTTTTTATTAATTAAATGTTAATTTATTGTTGAATATCATAATCATATGCTATTATTGTATAGAATCAGGTTCTTCCAACTTAACAGACAGCTGTGCAGCTGGGGAGTTTGTTGTGCCACTTCTTCTTCCCAGCTAAAGCACTAGGAAGTGGTGAAGGGCGGGCGTTTTGGGGGACTGTGTTATGTAATTTTGACGTTCAAAAAATGCTGACTGTCAGCCTAGTTTGAATAAATGACTTTTGATTTTGAATTTAATTTTGAGGCTGGCAAGACTTAATAATTTATCGAAACCAAATGACATGACAATATCTACTTTAATATTTACTTTCCTTGTGGCGCCGGACGTAAAAGAATAGCTCCATCCCATTTCTTCCCGTGGGTGTCGTAGAAGGCGAGTAAGGGACTTACTAAAGAATGAGCAGCAGCGTTCTCTATGCATTTTACCACCATACTGCGATCGCCAACCCGCCTGCCAAGCGTGGCGATTATGGCAAAACCCCCTTTTGGGAGAGGCTTATATCCAGCAGTGGACGTCTTTCGGCTGAGATGATGATGATAATGATCTACTTTAATACCTACCTCTAAGTAGATGCAAGTGTTACTGATTCCATCCCACAAACGTACGAAATTAACAGTTCCCATAATAATAAAGTAGTATCCATTACATTTTATCTAAATAAAAACACGTAATTAAATGCAAATAAGGACGGGCTGACAGCATGTCGATATAATTCAAGACGTTTTATCGACTATCGACAGTTTGCGTGTGGACTTATCAAGTTTATGGTTGTTCGTGTGAACGGTCTATCGCTGGAAGTAAGTCAACGTCGCACTAATTGTGTCGCTGTGACGACTTGTGACGATATATCGATAGTTTCTGACGCTATGCTGATGCATCTTGATACTTGTAAATTATTACACCTTTTTGTAAGCGTGTTTTTGCGTGTTAATTGTTGATAAGCAACTTACATCTGTAATTAAGTTATGTCTGTCTTTCATTATTTGTTATCGGCTTGTCTTGTTTAAACCGAAAAAAAGACGCCTACGTAGATTTTGAACTGACAGATGTCACTATTTTCGATAAGTTCCTGATTCGATAACAGTTAATGAAACCATTGTTACTAGAGGTGTTAAAATATCACACAGATAAGTAGGTAGAGAATTCTTAATATACATTTTCCAAATTACATAGTATCAAGAATATACGATTAGAGTTGGAGTATCGATACTTTGCACTGTAGCGTTACAAAATGTTTGATTAAATTCATAATTGTTTCAGCACTATTCCATTCATTGAACCTACTGTAATAATAATTGCTCTACATTAAGGTTTTCATCGTTTGAGATTGCAAAACTAGAAGCTCTAACGAAGAAACCCATTATACACTTGTTGAGGTCAGCAGTACCGTAAATTAAGGGAGTTTCCTAGCATCCATTATAACTATAAAGTTTAACCTACTTTCGAATCGTGAGCGAATTTATTAATATTTGCAAAATTAATATGCGGCACTTATCAAATACGGTAAGGTGTGAGAACGTCGCCTGCGATAGTGCAACATAACTGTTACTTACGAAACATATTATCAAATTAAAGGCTACCTTATTCCATAAGCAATAAGGGTCATAATAATAAAGCAGGCATGAATGTCATAAGTTTGCAGAATGTTATCAGTCACCAAAGTACAAACCGGTCTACAAAATCCTAAACAAAATTCTACAGAAGAAACAACCTTACTGCATCCATGTAAGGGTTACAAAAACGGTATCAATTCAAAAGTACAGTTGGCAGCATAATTATCGAGTCACGTGACAAGATTGATGCATGTCAGCCCGTCAGGTCTGTCCATATCTTCACGCTAAGTGCTTAAGATGCCGACCAGAATGCAAATGAAGTCGTCCTGGTATAAATATAAGAGCACTTTACACATGTTTATGATATTGTTGTTATCTGGACATGAAAGTGTATCTGTCATAACAATTTATTTATGCAACGTTTGGGAATCGTGACTGAAGTGGTACAGTCGAGGTAGGAAGTAGATGACCTAGTTTTGAAATTGAACAGATGGGCGGTAGGCGATGGTCCTAAGATTAAGGTGCAATATTAGCAGAGATTGAATATAGTAAAATGTAGCATGAAAACAGGAGTAGGTTATTGTAACATCACTATTGGATGATGTCGATATCGATAACTCTGATGAATTATAATATTTACTTAATATGTAAGCTAGCAGACTAAAAGTAATATTAAAATAATAATAAGTAAGTAAGTTCATGTACCTATCTATAAAAGAGGGAAAAGAAATACAGAGCACCGTAAAGTGTCCAGAAGGCTGGCTGCATTGTCACGTTGTATAGCGGTGCTGATTCTTTCGGAAAAAAGTAGGCCAGCCCTCTGGTCACGTGAAAAGGAGGCCAACCGTTTGGCGATGTTACGAAAAACCAAGTAGGCACTCCGACCCCAGTGTTTCAACCACAAATTGGCATATTTGCACCATTTGAGGTTTTCCGCACCTGCAGCAGCCGTGATGATGAATTATTGGATTTCCAGCGGGAGGGATGGTCTGACAAAATTGCTAAAATTGTAGGTCAGATATGGATCTGAGTGCCACAAGAAAGGGAATAATAGCACAATAATTAATCCCAGCAGTGATATATTAAGGCTTCTAAAGACGTTGAAGTTTTCATGGAAATTGTCTTACGAGAGTTGCGTCGCCCTGTCGCGTTGCGCCCGTTTGTGGGGGAGCCTTTAAGGTCTATCCGTGATGATTAGGTATACGACAATCCTGAATGAGCATGTTATGGAAAGACAAATTGTAAGCAGAATTTGAAGCATGCTGCTTATGTGTGTAACTATCTCAAATCTCACCTGGATGTGCAATGTCAAAATTAAGTAAATGCCATCTTGGATTTTTCCAATATTGCATAAATTCGCCGATGTCACAATACCAATTCGCAACTGTCATAACACCAAAGACATTCACACGAAGTTTGACAAATCTCGCATGCAGCACTTTGCGGAAGTGCCCTGCTACCAGATAGGTACCACAAATGTGTTCATAACTAATACAACATGATTTTTTTAAACCGTCGACTTATCTCTCTCGAGGATTACCGTTTATTTCAAAGTTTCGTATCTGTATCTCGTGGTTCGATTATATCTATCTCACTTTCTGATTGATAAAATGATAAAAATCTTTATTGACACAAATTATACAAACATTTTTATGAATTCAGAAGCTCCTGCGCTAGTGTACACTCTATTACAGGAGCTAAACCGTTGACCGCCAAACGCTCTCATGGTATTAAAAACCCCTTATCACCTTCCTTCATAACCTACATTTTACTCTACAAAAGAAGCACATATACCTGTCGTATATAGTCAAGGTATACATACGTATAATTCCAGGTATGTTTGTCTCCCACAAACCCAGTCGGCTTATAAAACTTTATAGCAAATTTTACGAGGTTGGAAAAGGACATACAGACCTTACGCGTTGATTAGTTCCTCGGAATTCTCTCAGAGAAGAAACAGCATGGTCAAGAAGCCTATAATTATCTAAAGCGAAACAGTTTTCGGAGAGAAACGATGATTTAGTTAAACGTTTTTTAAGATCTTGTTTTGATTTGTTACCCAAACATTAGTTGGACATGCTGCTTGATCGATCGGCTAACAATCGGTATGTTGGCATGAAATATTGGCGATAATTTGTTACAGTCATGTTGGTTTCAAAATTAAAACGTTTTTAAAATTGTGTAGATCAGGTATGTTTGGACATAAATGAATTCGTTTTTGCAAGCTTAGTTTATGATGATAATAAAGTCATAATATAAGTCAATAGACATATTGGTGTCATCAGTATATTCGGAGGAAATTGGGTGCTTAAAGATAGTAGTTAAACCTTTTATATTAGTATCCATCCAACATTGACTTGTCATTGGAACCAGCCTTGAATTTTCAGTGCTGACAAATAGAACCGTTTTGCATTTAAATTTCATAACAGTGCCACTAAAACGCCCTCAGTACGGATTTCATTTTGTTTTCCTCTTTTATTATTATCGATACCTTCTATTTTTCATATCATTGAAAGCTTACATCAAACACTTCTATTATTAATTTGATGGACGGCTCCACCGCGGTTGGCCTAAAGAACGGTGGCGAGATGACCTGGATGCATACCGTGAGGGCTGGTTCGAGGAGGCGTGGAAAAGAGTTCCAGAAAGGACTTTGGTGGAGATCTTTTCCAAGTGCCAAGTGGAACAATATAGGCTAAGCAAAAATCTTTACCCGTTCGTAATCCTATCCGCCCGTGTGTATAAAATGTGAGGTTGTTCCAAAATGGCCGGCTCTCTTGTCATGTTACAATGGGGACTAATTAAGAGCCCTCTGAGTTAATTAGCTCCGGGTTTTTGGTAATGCCATGGAAGTTAAAATAATTTTGCTTTGTCTTTCTTTATGAATGGGGAGAAGCAATTTGTTTGGTGCATTGAGAAAGAAGAGTTTCGTGTGTTTGAAATGTTTTTTTCTGAGCGTATGCGTTGTCGCCTGTGCTTTTTCAAAAGCTTCAAATATACTCATCTCTTTCTAACTTTAGAGGTACATAAAAAATACCTATTGCGTGATTACTAGGTTTTAACTATATCTATATAAAGAAAGAAGAGGGGTTGCAGAGACATCGACTCGCAAGCCGTAACTGTAACCATGGTTTCGTCAGTACATGAGCCCCATGTGTTGAAATTTTTCGTCGGTTATTAAAATAAATTAGCTGTTCCATATTCCATACATTCACGGACGAAAAATTTGTACGCTACGGGCTAGACTATTGTGCTGAATGCATGGTTCGGTTTTGCGTATCAATGCCACTCTAGATTTATCTTCTTATGGGATAGTTAAAACCTAGTCTTCACGCAGTAGGTATGTTTTATCGTAAGAGGTGATAAACTACTTATCTGCCTACCATCAGTTACTGCAAGAGTCTGCATCGTTTTGGTCTGCTATTCTTTAGTCATAGTCCACCCTGTTGATTAGAAGTACAACTACATCGAAAGTAAGGTAGGTATAGAATAAACTAGAACATATAACGGGTAATATAAGGTTTTTCTTGTGACATTGTTTGTGGTTTCTTGTGACTAAGTAATAAGCCACATGGGTCAACTTCGCTTGCCGCGGTTGGTCCGTCGATGAGTGACCTTTATCTTTAAATACCAAGACCCCGCCGTGCCTCGGAAAACACGTTAAGCTGTTGGTCCAAACTGTCATTTGTGGATCTTTGACAATTTGTTAAGGGTCGTCGTAAGCCCAAAAGTCAGACAGCCAGTCTTACCAAAGGGTTATGAGTTGTGGAAGTCAGATATGCAGTCGTTCCATATAAAATACTGGTTTTGAGCTGCATCCAGTTAGATTGGAAGCCGACCTCAACACAGTTGGCAAAAGAAAATTCCTGATGGAAAGGACTTCATGCTTACTAGTAGCGTTTGCAACCAGTAGACTAACGAGGTAGTAAAAAATAAACGGTATAAAACAAAATTCAGTATAAATGATTTTATTAGTTTTAATAGAACATACAGTTGTAACTATGCAATCATTTCAGCCAAAAGATGTCCACTGCTGGACATAGGCCTCCCCCAAAAGGGTGGTTTTGCTATAATCGCCACGCTTGGCAGGCGAGTTGGCGATCGCAGTATAGCGGTAAAATGCATAGAGAACGCTGCTGCCCATTCTCTAGTAAGTCCCTTAGTCGCCTTCTACGACACCCACGGGAAGAAATGGGAACTATGCAATACAGCCATACAATATTCCATCCACATTCTCATTGCAGTCTACTTACCACAACTAGCCATTAAATACCTCATGACGTCACGGAACAGTCAACATAAATATGATATGAATTAATGGAAGACGGAACTCAAAGCCACCGACTTAGATACGGTGGCTGATAAGGTAGGAACAATGGACGGTCTCATATAACAATTTGTATACAAACGGCGGGAATGAAATTTCTTAATTTGTTGCTTGCTGCTTGTCTCTGTGATTCGACGTTTGGTAAGAGGAGGTTTCATGACTTGAAAAATGGATGTGGTTGTTTAAGATTTTTATCTGCACTCTAGTTGCGTTACGCTAAGTACCGTCAACTATGGCATCTTTACTTTCAATGAGCAACTTGACCCATGAGAAGTATACGCGTTTTAGGCGAGGGATCAAATGGACTGGGCCGAGTCCACCACGCAAGCCCATTGCGGGTTGGTAGATATCACAATGTCGTCGAATTTTTGGTTCTTGGACAGGCCTGTGTCCTCGTGTTATTTTTAACACAGGAGGAGGGGGAGGCCAAAAACAGGAGGAGGTTCTCAACTCGACTGTAGTTTTTTTTTATGTTTGTTACCTCACAACTTTCGACTGGGTGAATCGATTTGATGATTGTTTTTTCATTTGAAACCTGGTGCTTCCCGTGTGGTCCCATTTAAATTTCATCTAGATCTGATGATGCGTTTCGGAGACAGACAATGGAACTCTTCAAAAAATAACAGTCAATCAACCGCGATTGCTGCTATCGCATAAATATGCATTATTTTGACCCCAAGGATGATGAAATTTCGAATTAGTGGGGTAGGTACTATAACTAAAAAGTGAAAATTAAAACTTTTTCCAAAAAAAAATAACAACCGACTTCCGAAAAAACACTACAAAGTGAAAAATTACTTTAATTTCGGATAGCGGTGACAAAAAATTGAAATACATACCCAAAGTCACCGATTTCCGAAATTAAAGTTATTTTTCACTTTGTAGTGTTTTTCGGAAGTCGGTTGTTATTTTTTTCCTTCACCATTTTGCTAGCAGTGGTGATAAAATAATTTAATTATCCTACTATAATATAATAATAAAACCGCGAAACCACGGGGTGCAGCAAGTTATAATAACTAGCATAGCTAGTATTTTTAGTCATGTTGGTCATCCCGGTATTACCGACTATAAAAAAGATCACTTACATTTTCTGTTACTTTCTTTACAATAAAATCAATTACAGGTACCTACCATTCATCCGATGAATTTTATCCTAAAGTGTATTCAGCCTTATCCATTAAAATAATGTCATGGTTCTCTGTTAAACAATAGTGTGAGACGTGTCAGGTGTGTGACACTGTCGATTAGTATCACTTGCTTGTGAACGAATGAGGCACTGTCTTACTGCCATATTGCCTAAAAAACGTTAGTTAAGAAGAAAGAAAGGGAAGTTTCAATTGTCAAATAATCAATCTGCCTAGGCTTTTACTAACTATGCTGGGTTCGGCTTCCAGTTTAACCTGATGCAGCTGAATACTAGTATCATACATGGAGCGACTGCCTATCTGACCTCCACAACCCAGTTACTGGGTAATTCGATACCTTTCGGTAAGACTGGATTGACAGACTTTCGGGCTTCTGGCGACACGTACCATAATTCTTCTACAACATATACATTATATTATAATATTATAATTGTGAAAGTTTATATATTTAAATGTTTGTTACTCATTCACGCAAAAATGGCTGAACGGATTTTGATTAAATTTGGCACACAGATACTTTATAACCTGGAATAACACATAAGATACTTTTTATTCCGGTAGCACGTCCCCGTGAGCTAATTTTTGACCTCCAATCGGGCGAAGCCGCTGGCAAAAGCTAGTAAAATATAAAAATAAAATGAATAGATTTTAACGCATGCATGCTCTTCTGTGGTATGGTGTGTGTTTGTGTATATTGTATTTTGTGTGTGTGACTGCGATGCATAATTACGATGCCCCTGAAAAACAGTCACGAGATGCATCTATATTTCTCATTTCTGTAGATAATTTTATGTAATCCATCAGGTTAAGCTACGCTTGCTGCGGTTTGTCCGTGGATAGGTGACCATCTTTACATACCAAGACCCCTCCGTGTGAAAGCACGTCAAGCCGTTGGTCCCATCTGTCATATGTGGAGCTTTGACAATGCGTTACGGGGCGTCAGAAGCTGGAAAGTCAGACAAACCAGTCTCACCAAGGGGTATCGTAAGTCAGTGGGTGGTGTAGGTCAGATAGGCAGTCGCTCTATGTAAAATGCTGGTATTCAGGTGCATCCTGTTAGACTGGAAGCTGACCCCAATATAGTTAGGAAAAAGCGAGCAGATGATGATGATGATGTCTGAAGATAGTGCTAATACGAAGGCAGAAGAAGTCACGTGAAGTAAATGTCAAGGATAAATAAAGAAAACCTCTATAAACGCTTATCTAATAAACTTAACTCCGCAAATTCCATAAAATACCAAAACTTGAGACATTCCGTGACCAATTTCGATGGCGAGAATGACAGACAAACCATTACAAACCGATTTCATGGTTGTGATCAAGTACACTGCGACATTTACATATTACTCTACCCATCTCCAAGCAATTCACAACCTTAACGTTTAAAAAATAAAGTGACTTTTTAATTGGCTGTAAAAAGTGCAGATTATATGCAAATTACAAATCAATGTTTGCCAATAAGCCGTAATTATTATAATGAGCGCGCGTTTTCATGGCCTTTAATGTGTTAATTGATCACTTAGTAAATTAATAGCGTTGATTTTATTATTATGTGAACAAAATGCTGGGTGAAAAAACTTTGTAGTGGCAACCGTCGAGGGTTCGTGGAAAACTGCAAGCGAACACACGAAGTGAGTCCACTAATTTCCCATGAAAAATACACGGTACATTTTTGAGACGGGGCAGTACGGGCAGGTGACCTAACCCGTCTTAGCAGGCCTAGCATAGGGCAGGTTTCAGTTCGGTCTTTTGAGAGGTAATGGTGCCCCTTCCATGTGCAGATGGTGACCACCGAGGTGGTTTTAGTGAGGTAAAAATCTCGCTGAGGCTCCTTTGGTAGGCTTCGCCACGAAAATAAAGAAAAATGTGCCTTAACCATTGAAGCTACAGGAAAATGTTCTTAGGAGACTGTTATTAAGTTTTAAGTATTTTGTTTACTGGACTCACTGATTTTTAGTAACGGTACAGTCAGTGAGTAAAACGTCAATTTTTACTTTTTAATTTTATGATACGATTCGATATACTTTTAGAGAAGGATTAAAAGTCTGTTCCCCTCTAAATGAGGTTAAGAGTACTAGAAACGCCATAAAATGTCCCTATAAATCTTTGACACGAACATTTTTACGTGAAAAATATTTCATAGTGTTTGCTTTGTCTAGGGATCAGTGGCGAAAGCACCATATAACACGATTCCTACCGGCTTTCATTCGGGGATTTGCATCAGCAACTCTATCGCTATTATAAAAATGGCACGTCAATAGTGGCTACTATTGTCAAAAAATATAGTTACACTACGGGTATTTAATTCATCATGATATTCAAACAACAAAAAGGATTATTTTTAGCTTTATATTACAACAAAAAAAAAATCTAAAGTAACCCGGCGACGAAAACGTCATAATCGGGAACTAAAAATTCATTTAACAGCGATCCCGTAATGATGTCATTTTAGGTCAAATGGCACCGCTTGATATGGACGATAGCAAGCCGCTGTACACCGGGTTATGACAGATAGATATAGAAAAATGCATCAGTGAGATGCTGCTATCTTGAAGAAATGCCTGGTAGTTTGGAATTGACTTCATACCTAATTATCGAGTAGTGTTGATGGCTATTTGTTAATTAAATTTTAAATTTTCTTCTTTGACCTTCTTGCCCGTTCTCCTCCAAAGGTACCTACTACGACTTGTAATGGGCAGCTAGCTTCAGCTTTCTGACTGACCGACTCCTTGATAATTCAAAAGTGTATGTACTTAATTGATTGAATTGCAACAAATTCTTCGTGTTTGAGTTCGAGTGTGTTGAGGGTGAGCTACATGAAAGAAGAGAAACTATCAAGTTGGGTGTATCATCATCAGCTTAGAGCAGTCCACTGTTGGACATATGCCTCTCGAATTCGTCACTCCACATCGTCAAATTTATTTTATCGGGCAGATTGTCCAAGATGCAATTCTAACTGTTTTCTTCTAAGCGTGTCGATGGCAAAAGTAGAAAAAATATATCCTATAGTTTTTTAGATTTTTTTTTCCCTCAAAACTTGGCAACGCGAATACCGTTTGCTGACGCAGCCATTCGGTCCTCATGCGTGCAGGTGACAGGGCATGCGGTGCAAGATGGGAGATGAGCCATCGTCTGAAGAGACTGGCGAGATCTGGAGAGACCCTGAATACACCTCGAAGGTCTGAGCCATCCACGAACCTCCACTTTTGGAGGTCGTACTTGCTGTTGCCTACTTGGGTACGCAGTCTATGTGACCTCTAAAGTCCCGGCCGGGCCGTGCCATGGCCTTATACAATAGAAAATCAATTGTGTCTCATTAGCGGGTGTTGAGAGGGGCATTCCAAGTAAGTACCTAGGCCACGGTAACTTGTACATCATGTTCTACAAGCACCAACATAGCAACAAAACTGTATTCCCATCTTCAGCTATTAAGTAATAAACTGCTATAGTTAATTACAGCATGATTGCGCGCCTACTTTGCATATAATGAAGACAGATGTCACTAGCAACAATTAAACTTAATTATTACCGCGGGGACTCCAGTACCATAATTTTTCTTCCGAACGGGTCGGGCAAACCCATTGTTTCTTCTTGACCTTTTAGATCAACCTCAGATAACAGAATTTTATAAATTATTTCGTGTTTTGTTGCGAAATATTATGTTGCTAGATATGTATCTATTTTGACAAACGTTGGAAATGTGATGGAGTGTCTTTGTATTCTCACATTGTGAATGGCTTTTGTTTTGTCGAAATTATTTTATGTTTTGTCTTTGTTCATTTATTGCTGTCATTTTTTAGAGTTTGCTCTTTAAATTATGCTGTTTGGTCCTAAATATAACATAGGGTAAAACCAGGATAGTTGCCCCAGGGGTACCTATACTTGCCCTGATTGTAATTACTCTAGTTTCGCGGATGAAGTGCATGCTATTTTATTTATCTATCGAAAGACTCTCAAAATACCACTTAGTTGACCGTGTTGCATGTCTCTGTGCGATTGTATGGGAAGACAAAATGCGATCAAAGTTTTTGCGAGATGGATGTCCTGTTTCTCGGCGGGGCATCTATCCTAAACGTAATTTATATGGATTAGGCAAGTATCCTCTATGTGGAATAGATGTCTTAAAATATAGAGGTCTACAAAAATCCCTAATACTCAGGAAATATTAAAGATAATGTTTTTTACTTTACATAAATTTGTAAATACAAAACCAAAGTCTCGGCCAGTTTTACGAATAAAGTATGTTGTTTTTGTACTGAGAGATAAAGAGTGATTTCAAAAATTTTGGCAACTATCCTGCTTTTACCCTTTTTTTATTACGGGGGTAAATCCTCATGGATGTCCTCCGCCCCGGGGAGGGCGGAGGGGTCTGTCAGACTCTTACTGACTTTTTAGTCAGTCAAAACCACCCCGGTGTTCCGTCTCTCACTTGCACCGGGGATCACGAAACCTAGTGACTTCCGCGATCCCCGGTTAGTGCCGGCCCGCCTTTGCGGCCGGCTTTTACCCTATTCTAACTTATAAATGAGCCTGTATTCCCACTGCTGCGACTTTGTACTAACAGGATAAGATTCTGAAGTGGTTTAAAAGAAAATGTAGTGACAGAAATTGAAAAGAGTATGCTTGGATTATTTGGTCGTAATTGATCGGATGGATGAGGCGACTAACAAAAGTGAAGTGAGTGGAAACGCCGTCAGGGGACGCCATAGGAGTTACCTTATTGTTCTTCAGATAGGTCTAGTGCGCAGTACATACTTACAGTAGTACTCGCTATCAGGGTGCCTGTATGACCAGATGTATGAACGTAAACGGAGTATTTAAGGATCATAGCTGGTGTATTCATTCGTTTTTGCCTACCCCCATCGGAAGAATTCGTGTATTTTATGTATGTAGGATAAAATTCTGATTATGAGCACTCATCTTCACTATGAGTCAACAAAACACGAATCTTGATATTAACCAGTACCAACAGTCTGTAAAATACAAGGAATGCCCATGACACATCAGAAGAAAACCACCAGGAAAAAAATTTAACGTTCTTTCGCGCCACAAAAACGTTAGTTCCCAGAACTCCACTTCACAGATAAACAATAACAATTTCAAACAATGTTTACCTATATTACAAATTTTGCGCTGGCAACCGCATCCGTTCTCGCGTAGGATATCTATTTTGAGTGCTGGCAACATTGTCCCACCCGTGCGACAGAACGCGCGTGCTCACATTATAAACACCAATACTGGGACGTTCGAATTTCAAAAACATTGTGCACCGACGTGACGTTGTATCCGGTGACGTTCAGTAGCGGAATAGAAGCTGGAAGCGTAAGAATAACAGTTTAGGTTGAAATGACGCCAAGGCAGAAAGGGCTGTCGCAATCGGTAATCGAAGTGGTGAAATTTTTAAGACATCAAAGGTTTCCGCGTATGAAAATTACTAGGATGTAAGCAACCTTTTAGAGCTAAAATAGATTTTGAGGAAATAGTTCGAAATATTATTAGGGGCTCGCGGCTAAATTTTAACTGCCGGGCGGTCGAAAGTTACCTAAGCTACGGTTGCCACGGTCGGTTCGTGGATGGATGGATAACATATCGACACCCCTCCGTTCCACGAAAATCACGTTAAGCTGTCTTTCGTAGATCTTTGAGAGTTGTTACGAGTTGTTAGAAGCCCAAAAGTCTCACAACCAGACTTACCAAAGGGTACCTTGTTACGCAGTAACTGGGTTGTGGAGGTCAGATAGGCAGTCGCTCCATGTAAAATACTGGTATTCAGTTGCATCCGGTAAGATTGGAAGTCGACTCCAACATAGCTAGGTAAAGGCTTTGCAGATGGAGTCAGAAGTATGATCCCACCCGAAGAATTGAGAAAACAGCGATGACTGTACCGTCAACATGATTCTTGTAGGTTTAAGCTTAGTAACTATATCTAGTTGACAGACTTGTTTCCATGAAATTGAGAGATCTATCAATCTGCCTAGACTTTTCCCAACTATGCTGGGGTTGGCTTCCAGTCCAAACGGATAAGGCTGAATACTAGTATTTTACATGGAGCGACTTACTTTGTGACCCCCACAAACCAGTCACTAGGTAATACAATACCCTACACAGGCTGGTTGGCGGTTGCCAGACTTTTGGGCTTCTGACGACCTGACTGAGAGATCGATATTTAAAAGAAAATGATGATGCTGAAGGACCATGCGACATAATATTTCAAACGGTACAAGGGTGTAAGAACACCATGTCCGTTAAAAACAGAACAGACTTCTAAAAAAGAGCCAGTAACAAATTAACTGGCCACAAACGATCACAAAATTAAAATTAGAACAAAAGAAAAAACCGTCCTGTCGCGACAGAACATAGCCAATGGCAAACTTTATAATAGGACCCGCTGTCCCGAAAGTTAATAATTCACTGACCTTATAGAATTCTTTGGAACCCTCAGAGGCGGGGACATGTTATGAGTGCGGTCCCATATCGTCCTTTTTTGTCTGCGAAGCTAAATTAAATTGACTTTAGGCTGAAATATGAAGGGTTAGCCTTGGGTGACAGTCGTGTAGGTGTAGATAATGTGGACTGATTCTGGGTGAGCTTGAATGTGAGAAGGATTTTATGTGGTTGGACGTTTTGGAGTGATGAAATGAAATAGGGAAATGATCATTGGGGCTTTATGCATTGGTATTTTGAAGACTAACAATAAGAAAGAATTTAGGAAAATTCTGAGCTTGTTTCATTCTCCGTCTATGCCTATATTTAATTCAAAGCTTATTTGCGTCATCATTTTTTCCAAAGATCAGTGGAGATGGTGGAGAACCAAGGTAACCGATACAGCTCGAAGAATTGCTAAACTTGGCAGTAGGCATTGCTCGCATAACAGATGGCGGATGGGGCCGAAAGGTTCTGGAGTGGCGGCTGCGCACTCGACTGGGAGACATGGCGATGGAACGCTTCCCACTACCTGGACCGATGACCTGGTGAAGGCCGCAGGAATCAGCTTGATGCGAGAAGCACAGAACCGGTTGAAGTGGCGGTGCTTACGGAGGCCATTGTCCAGTGATATTTTAATTTTCGGCCTCTAATCTGGTTAAACTTTTGATCATCACTCTGGTCACACTTACCAGTTCTTCAATTGGAAGGTCCTTTTAAGAAGTTTTTCCTCAATTTAGTAATTGAGGAAAAACTTCTTAAAAGGACCTTCCAATTCTATTTTTGTAAACACTGGCACTCTCATTTACTCACTAGAGTTTACAAAAATAGAATTTATGTTTTTCCTTATGTTAAGCAAAGTCCATAAAAGGTTTGGTCATCAACATAAAACTGTTTTTGCTCGTAATAATACGTTTCTAAACAGCAAAAACCTTTGCTATCAAACAAAAAAAATAAGTCCCATGAATAGATTGTCTCACAAATAAAATTAATAACAACTTTCTAGTGTGACAGATAACCGAAAGCTTTAATTTCGTTTCGTCCATCGTCAAACGGGGCGTGTTTTGTAAAAACTGCTGCTCTATACACAATCTTATTTTGACTAATCCTATCACTCAATTATAGACTATAGTCGGTTGTAATAACGGTTGTAATATGTGATAAAGTATTTTTGTAAAGTTATATGTTCGCGTCAGTCATTCCTATGCCTCGATGGGCGGACATTAGGACATTGAAATATTAATAATAATTCATTTTTAATGTTTTGAGGTAAAACTGTTTGAATTTTAATCAAGTTCTGACAAATGTGAATTTAGTAAAGTGTCTATGTAATTAATATTATTGAAATGGATGTTTGTTTCGATAATTTTATGTAAATATAGTGTTGATTATAGTGTTTGTCTGTTTGGCCAGTTATTTGCCTATAACCGTAGTTGTAATAAAATTAAAAATGTTAATTACTTTGTGGACTGTATGCCTATTACTGCCAATTATGGATATATTATCAATTTGCGTAATCCATCACCACAAAATATGGCGAACCACCCAAGTTGTTTAAAAAAAAACTGCCGACTTCCGGAAAAACACTGCTATTTGAAAAATAACTTTAATTTCGGATCTCGGTGGCTTTGGATATGATTTAAATTTTTTGTCACCGCCTTCCGAAATTAAAGTTATTTTTCATTTTGTAGTGGTTTTCCGGACGTCGCTTTTTCTTTTTTTAAACCCCACACCAATTAGAAATTTCATCATCCTTGGGGTCAAAACAATGTATATTTATGCATTGGCAGCAATCGCGTTTGATTTGCTGTCATTTTTTGAAGAGTTCCGTTGTCAGTCTCGGAAACTCATCATCAGATCTATATGAAATTTAAATGGGACCATTTCGGAATAAACCCCTTTCGAACAAAAAAATAATTTTGCAAATCCTTCTGTCTAAAATATGTCGGAGTTATGACAGAACATACATTTAAGAAATATATAGGTACTTACATATAAACATGTTCAATTGATAACCTCCTCCTTTTTGAAGTCGGTTAAAAATAAGGGTTACATAGCTCATTCTTACCGTACATCATAGAAACTTCTCAAACAAGTTAAAATGATCATCACAAAAAAGGTCACATTTTTTCTCATTTAAAGTCCGATGGAGGTAGGTATGAGTAATAGACAGTAAAGTTTCTCATCCTCCATAGAAAAGGGAGGATCATCCGGCCAGACTGTACCTGTCTGTGACCATCCCTAGACGTATTCCGACCACCGGTACATCCGGTTTGACGTCTCCGCCCAGACCTCGAGCGCGCCGGTCCAACAGGCCCCGTGTGGTCCGCGGTGGGCGCTGAAGCGGCTGGACCAGGAGTTCCTCCTGGAAGCCTCGATCGTGCAGGCCTGGGTGTCACCACCGGACAGGCCTGCCGACATCAACGACGAGGCAGAGTGGTTCCGGGAGGCCATGTCCGAGGTATGCGACGTGGCAATGCCCCGGGTCCAGCCAGGATGTGCTTCACGCCAGGTGTACTGGTGGTCGCCGGAGCTCACAGCTCTGCGCGAGGCGTGCGTTGCTGCGCGGCACCGGTACACCAGGCACCGCAGGCTCCGTATCCGCCCTCCGGATGCGGAAGCCATTCAGGCGGAGCTATACGAGGGGTACAGAGCGGTGAAGACCGCCCTCCGAGCGGAGATCCTGCGGGCCAGGTTACTGGCCCGCGAGGAGTCGCTAGAGACTCTGAACAGAAACCCGTGGGGACGCCCCTACAAAACGGTGCGGGAGAAAATCCGCCCGTGGGCTCCCCCGCTGACCCAGAGTCTCCGGCCTCAGCTCGTGCAGGACGTGGTGAGCGCTCTGTTTCCCTCGCGAGGGGAGGATGCTCCCCCGCCCATGGCTCCGCCACCTGCGGTGCCTGACGCGGACCACACCGACGACGACGACGATGCTCCAGAGGTGACCGAGGTAGAATTGAGAGTGGCGGTACGTAGGCTGAATGCCAAGAATACCGCCCCAGGACCCGACGGCTTGCCTGGAAAAGCCTGGGTCCTGGCCTTGGAGGCTCTCGGGCCACGACTAAGAGGGCTCCTAAGCGCATGCTTGGAGGAGGGCCAGTTCCCACGTCACTGGAAGACGGGAAAACTGGTCCTCATCAAGAAGCCGGGGCGCCCCGCGGACTCTCCGTCCGCTTACCGGCCCATCGTGCTGCTCGACGAGGTGGGCAAGCTCTTTGAAAGAGTCATTGCAGACCGCCTCGTCGGGCGGCTGGTGCGGGTGGGGCCGGATTTGGCGGAGAGCCAGTTCGGTTTCCGCAGGGGGCGCTCCACGGTGGACGCCATCATGCGCGTGCGAGCCCTCACGACGGGGGATGCTGTGGCCCGGGGTGGGGTCGTCTTGGCGGTGTCTCTGGACATCGCCAATGCCTTCAACACCCTGCCCTGGAGTTGCATAAGGGAAGCACTCCGGTATCACCGGATGCCGACCTACCTCTGTCGTGTGGTCAAGGCCTACTTGACGGACAGGGCCGTCATCTACCCGGGTCACCTAGGAGAGTGGAACCGGCGAGAGATGTCGTGCGGTGTCCCACAGGGATCGGTCCTGGGGCCACATCGGACATCGGATACGACTGGGTGCTGCGCGCCGACCTCCCTGGTGGCGTCAGCGTAGTTTGCTACGCTGACGACACGCTGGTCCTGGCGCAAGGGAGGTTGTACCAGGTGGCGGCCGACTTAGGGACACACGGGGTTGCGACAATCGTAGATAGGATCCGGCAACTGGGACTCGAGGTAGCCTTGCACAAGTTCGAGGCCATGTGGTTTCATGGTCCTCGGAATGCGCCACTGACGGGTTACCAGATAACGGTGGGAGGGGTTCACATCGGCGTCGAGTCGACGATGAAGTACCTAGGACTCGTCCTCGACAGCCGGTGGAACTTCGCGGAGCACTTCCGACGTTTGGCTCCCAGACTGGAGCGGGCCGGGGCTGCCTTGAAGCGGCTCCTGCCCAATCTAGGGGGGCCAAACGCCTCCTGCCAGAGGCTCTACGCGGGGGTCGTGCGGGCCATGGCCCTATACGGGGCGCCGGTGTGGGCGCCTACATTGAGGCGCCAACTAGCACGCCGGTTGAAGGCGGCCCATAGGGTCATTACCATCCGGATGATCCGGGGATACCGCACGATCTCCGGTGAGGCGGCGGGCCTCCTTGCCGGATTACCGCCATGGGATCTGGAGGCAAACGTCCTCGCGCTCACTTGGGAGTGGGGCGAGGAGGCCAAACGCCGGGACGTAACTCCGCTACCGCGGGAAATCGCGGCACGGTGGACAGAGCTCCGGCGGGATCTCATGGCGACGTGGAAAGTACGATTGTCGCAACCCAGTGCTGGGCACGCCACGATTGCGGCGGTAAGTCCCCTCTTTGAGGAGTAGCTTGAGAGGCGGCATGGCGTCCTCACCTTCCGCCTGACACAGGTCCTCACCGGACATGGCTCTTTCGGGAGGTTCCTGTTTTGTATAGGGCGGGAGGAAACGCCCGGGTATTTCCATTGCGAAGATCGCCCAGAGGACACGGTGGAGCATACGGTGGAGGTCTGCCCAGCTTGGGCGGAGCACCGCCGTGTCCTTGTGGAGGTGATCGGTGACGGTGATCTCTCGCGTCCGACCCTGGTTCAGGCCACAGTACGGAGCGAGAGGGCATGGCTGGCAGTCGCCTCCTTCAGCAAAGCAGTTATGCTCGCAAAGAGGGAGGCGGCGCACGTGAGGGAGATGCAGTACATGCGCCCTCACAGCCGTGGCCTTCGCAGGAGACGCCCTGAGCGTCGGGAATCCCAGGCTGATTCCCGGCCACCGTAGGCACGGGCTTGCGGACGGCGAGTAATGGGTAGCTCGCTGTCCGGTAAGGACCAAGCCCGGGTCGACGGCGCGTTGTGTTCCACGCGCGCCTCAAAGAGATGTCAGCAGCAACAGATGGGGCCCGCAAGGGCCGTTGCCTGCCAGGGGTGCGGGTTGTTCGAAAGAGATACCGCCGCCCCTGGCACACAGGCAACTGAGGGAACACGGGTAGGTTTTAGTCAGTAAAAGTCTGACACGCCCTCCCGCTCCACCCAGAGCGGGAGAAGTTATTTGATGATTTCCCAACCAAGAAAAAAAAAAAAAAAATACTGTGACCATCCCGGTCCGGTTCCATCGTATCTGGTGGGCAACTAACCGAAAATGTGCATATGAATGACTTCTCACGAGTCTACCAGGGCCCCAATTTTGTATCGTTATAATGATTCCCCGCGGAATCTTACTACGTTCGAACTACGTCAATATCGTTTTTTTTTTAACCAATGTAACGGTAAAGAATCGAAATGTCATATTTTCTGTGTTCCAAGACAATTCGTTGCAGAATTCGTGTGTGATTGACATGGTTACGAGTAAGGAATCGTAAAGTGGTCATAGTGAATTCAGGCCCTTGGTTTTCGGCTACTTAGCCGGCCTTACTTGTGGCTGCCTCCGTAAATTAAGACCTTGAAGGCCACGGCTACAAAACTTAAAACTAAGCGACTACACGCTTAGGGCACAGAAAGTGAGGTATGGACCGAGGTCCAAAAGAGCAGCAAAGGACAGGCTAGGTCGGAATGATAATCATTAGGTCGCATCTTGGCTCATTTAAAGTTTTATAGACCAATGAGGAAAGGATTATCCTTACCGGATTAGCCGTCCAGACAAGTGGTGGTGGACGACTGCCTGACGATTGATGCAGGGACAAACTCAAACTCAAAGCATTTATTTCAATTAAACCATTTACAGGCACTTTTTTACTGTCAAAAAGTCGATCAATTGGGAAGTTGAAGCTAGTTGCCCATTCCAAAATGTAGATTTCTATGGAGAATAACGGGCAAGAAACTCCAAGGACACTCTTTTAAATCAAGTTAGGTATTACAAAATCTTTGGAACATTATTCTTGTTGCTCCTAATTATGTGAGAACAATGTAAAAAAAAATCTAAACATAAGATTAAAAATAAGCGCCCGTTCACGAACTTGACGCGTGGATCGGCGCCATCCAGCCCAGCCATTTTGTAGGGAACCGAACCATTTTTTAGGGACAGTAAGGAGTTTTGCTACCTATCTACCTATTACATGGGACTTAAAGAAAACTAGCCAAATGTGCCTAACCCTTCGGGGAATACTTGCATGATATTATGTTATGAAAGTAAATAATATAGATCTACAGCCATAATTTCTACAAAAGTTTCCCCATTGCTGACTTCTTGCATGTCAACTATCTTTATTCGTTTATCTTTGTCCTTAGAAATGAATTACAGTAAATTCTACTTGACATAATTTGCATACTTAACTACAATTGTTTTGATTCCATAATAAATGCAATGACAATAAAATTTCAGTCATTACCATGAGGTGAAGAGGCCATGGCTACACAACCTTAACCGTAACACTCTATTGTTAACCCTATTTCTATCTTTATAAGAACTGTATTCAATATAGCAGAGAAATAAGAACAGGATTGTCATGTTCTTCAGCCAAGTTATATTTGCAGTCGGAAAAACAGATTTTCATCCTTAATTTCTTTCCAATAAGAGCTGCCAGTTCTTTGTGTTGATCATCAAAGTTTGTCAACAGTAGACAAAGATTTGCATAATTTGAGCAATTAAGTTAGCATGCAAATGACGTCTAACAATAGTGCTGTGACAATTAGTGACAAGTCGTTATTGACAATGACGGGATGAGTCAGAATACGTAGGTAATGTTTGAAGACATTGAATAAGGTGGATTCTCACGAACATTTTCATGCTCGTTTACATTAAACTAATATGAATAAAATTAAAGAAAATGCCACTCGAAAAATCACTTGCAATTAACAAGTGATTTTTCGAGTGCTTTTTTCTTGTTGAAAAAGAGAGGTAAAAGGTTATTGCACAATTTCCATATAAAAGTCCCGCAAGAAGGCGCGACTCGACTCTAGTAGAACAATTTGTAGGTATGTAAAATTCATGCAAATTATTGTTCTACAAGAGTCACGTCGCACTGTTACGTCACTGTCACGCCTGTTTGTGGGAGCCTTAAAGCACAAGTTTGTCGTTATAGCTTTTCAACATTTATTTTATGACTAGCTTTCGCCTGTGGATCCATCCTCGTAGAGGTCGGAAATTGTCCCACGGGAACGTACTACGTTCTGACCTATCTGTACTCCAAATTTCCAATCCGTTCAGCCGTCTCTGTATGATTGAATAACAAACATCCAAACTTTCACATTTATTACACTATCTGTTTTCACGTTTTGGTTTAATCAGCTACTCATAAAATAATTACCAAAAAAACCTAATCTTTTAACCCTAAAATGCCATGCCAAGTTCAATTCCCTGTCCAATTCAACAAAGACACGAAATCGATGATTATTTATAGTTCTTCCTCAATACCTCGCTCAGTTGCTGCAATACTCTCTCACCAAACAAGTGGCAACACAACCTCTCACTACCCTCATAAGTCATAACTAACCTTTTAATTGAACAATTCCTTTCTAGCTGACGCATCAAGCTACCTTGTAAGTCCGTTAAGCAAAACAACTGCAGTCATAAACCACTCTATAAGTCCACCATCTACCCGAATTAACTGGCAGTAAATCTATCCAACGAGCGCTTTTAGACCGAATTTATTTTATACAAGGAAGTGTGACCTACATGATCGGGCGATCGGACGATCAGGAATACACTTAGCATTTTAGTGTTATGTTTTGGACTGGTGATTGGTGGGTTTTGACTTAATTTTTATGAGGAATTGATCGTGTATTGGGTGTTCAATGGATTTTGTGAAGGATATTAATTATGTTTTTTATTGGGGGCTTATGACGGTACTACGGAAGTGGGTACTAATTTGTATCTAAGCTCAGGACTATGGGTTATAATTTAGTTATTTTTGACTAAGATAATGTTTGACTGCCTCGTTGGTTGCAATGAGGCAGTGGGTTCGAATCCCAAGTCGTTTAAAGTGTTATTGGGGTTTCTATCGGGAGTTTCTTAATACCCACCACCTCGTAGTTTGGATTTCTGCTCGGTTGCTGGCAACAGGCTCGCCCCCTAATACATGGCACTTAAACATAACTGCCGAAATATGGGTGAAATATAAGAACACATCTGCTCAACCCTTCGGGGAAACAAGGCCTGATGTTAAGTTAAAATGTTTTAAAACTGCTTGAGTTATGGATAGGCAGATAAATCTTTAAAAAGCCAAAAATTGGGCTTTTTACGGTATTGAGAAAAGTGCACCAATTTCACGCAACAAAGTGAAACTTCAAAAATAAACAGAAACAGAACAACTACATGCACATCAATGAACGAACCACTACCAGTTCCAAGAACAGTTCTCGAAACTGTTACACAAACGCTTAACCCTCTCGCGGCGCCTGTATTTTTCCAACGAAAACGCCACAAACGCCAACTTGTAACAATTTCAGCGACTACATTAAGACATAAACCACGCTTCGGATTCCACTGAAATTGCTCACGGCATTCTATAAATCGGACGCACTCGACGACCGTTCGGTCTATTTCGGTAAAAATAAATAAATATGTGCGCGAGCGGCCGCACTCGTGCCTGTACCCGAGATGTGAGGTTACTGCTGGATGTGCTTCAGCTAAGCAAGTGGGAGATTTGCTGGGTTTTTGTAAGACAAAGTAGACCACTTACAGAAAACTCGCATAGTGAAGCAACAAACGACGTACCTATCTTCTGATCTAGCTGCTTTTATTCGGCTACACATCACGACTATTCAGGTCATTACCATGTGGCCAGAAATATGTCCATTACTATGTGGAAAGAGCAACAACGTTAGTCCTTAAAGCTAAATCTTGCGTAAGTACTAATTTGCTTTCTGATTCATCTTCTCGAAAGCTATCTATCTACCTAGAGATACATTTTTTTCTTCGTACAGCTTGTAATACCGATTGCTTTATTTGATTTGATAGTAAATGATCTGACTACTTTCAGGGCAGGGACATCAATACCAGCTATCGTGTCATGCATAGAGAACTAATCGTTAAGCTATCGCAGCCGATATGTGTACGAAAAATCCTGAAATCGGCCAGTTTCACGCTCATATCAGCCACATCCGTTCTCCCTAGATCATGGCTGTGCGCACGACAAGTCGTCCAAATATAGCGGCACTTGATAACGACGTATTAGACGAATAAATGTTTTACGTCCGCCGGTAAGTGTTCCATATTTATAATTTTGGTTTTCGAACGATGATGGAACGTCGATCGGTTAAACTTCCTGTGTCTTTGAGCCGTCGCGGCGGGAGGGTTAGGTACTTGACAGTATGTCAATTTTAAATATCGAATGATTCGATTTTTTTTAATCCTGTCCACTAACTTGGATGTTAATACCATAACTGAATTTTAGGAGTTTTTGGAGGGATCGCGTTGGAACATGTCGCATGAATTTTCATTTTCATGAAATTTAGTAAAATAGCGAATTAAATTGTATAATTTTGGTAGTGAATTATTCAATTTAGTTACGTGTGAGTGCACAAGTGTAGTGAAGGTGAAAATAAGTGACTAACGTGGACTTTTCGTGTTCCCCACAAAAAATCCTAATAGGTTGTTGTAAAGTTACTAAGGTAAACGTACCAACACTCGTCAGATTTTGATATTCATCGACTTAGCACTGCTGTGAGAAAAGTATTTCATGTAGAATGAAACTTTTTGTAAGAAAAAATAGAAAATTTATCCGTTATTCTATTTATGTAGCAATTTTTTATAATTTTTAGTTATAATAAATACTTATTTAAGCAAATGTAAAAAAAGGGCTATTTGTACCAGTTGTCGTCAGATTTGTACTAATACTCGCCAAAAGGACCCAGTAGTCGTCAATTTTTAATGCTAATTTGAACTCTCCGCTCTAGAAATTAAAGATCAAGATGAGAACATATTTAAAAAAATTGTGATTGACTGATATGAGTGACAAGTCTTAGTAACAATAGGTAGAAGACGAAATCCCAAGAAATTACTTACTAACAGTTGTGTAAACAGGAACCAGAGCAGGTAGGTAATAAAAACGTCAAGATAAATCAAATTCTTACATATTTATCATAAAAAAATAATGAGATCATAATCACAGAATCAGGTTTTATCAGAATCAATTTTATAATAAGTTTTTTCTCATTCGTGAAATTTTTCATCATCAGTCATTCATACACACAAGTATAATTACTAAACATACATTTAAGGTCAAGAGCAGGCCCATTTCGCAATAAAAAAAATTACCTTCCGCGATAATTAATCAAATAATCATTAAGCATTTAATATCTAAAGGCGCTCCCTCCCCGCGAGCGTATGCCTGTAATGTAACAGTTCGAGCTTACATCAGTAATTGAGGAGAACCGCGGTAATGGTAATATCCAAACGAATCTTGGATTGATACATTACTTTGCGGATGTTCCCGGTGAGAGAGTGCCTTTATACCCAATACTTTTGCACACCTTAATTATTCATAATCAGACAGCAATTTAAACTTAAATCAGTCCGATAAAAAACACCTAAACTAAGTATTATTCTTGGCATAGCATAATGCTTATTTATAATAAAATAACATTGCACGAAAGTGCTGAGAAGCAGAAGTGATTAGTAGTCAATCAAATATAAAATCGTATACCTACAAAAAAAAAATATCAATGAAACATTATATTATAGTAAAGCTACACTAAAACATTCAAAACATTATCATGGCTGGGCGCTACAATAGACACAATGAAAAGTTATTTGTGACGGTTCGATTTTTGCACAAGTTGTATGGTACCAGATTTCACAGCTTAGACATTGTATCATGTCTGTTTCAGAACTTGTTTGACATAACCGACAGTACCAATCATCTCTTTTTACTTCCTCAGTTGAAGTGCTATTTGCTTTCTTGTTTGTTGCTTTCTTATGTGTCTGTTCTTTTTTAGCTTTTGCTGTTTTTCTAGCTTCAACCCTTTTCCGTTTGCATTCTTCTTTTTCGGTCTTGGCATCGATCTTTCGCTTTTCAAAAATTTGCCACCGGTCTGAGGTCACAACACTGGGTATTTTTATTTTTGATTTGGTTGTCTGGGTCTGGCTTAGATGAGGAGGCCAAAATAAAGCCTCTTTGAAAGGCGTTGGAATCATAAGGTTACCATAGAATTTTTTAGGCTTTTCTTTTGTTTCCTCAGATGGTGGTGGTGATTGTGACATGGTTAAATTACAGTCTGATCCGTTGTGTCGTGGCGTGTTATCTGTAATTCTAGCATTGCTTATTGACGAGGAATATGATCTGTGAGTGTCACATGAAATAGGTGATATTTGACTGCCAGGCATTAAATAAATAGTGTTAGGTGGTTTTGATTGCGGCAAGGTTAATGAAAAATCCGTTTCATCATCTCGTGCAGTATTTTCTGTAATTCCAGCAAAAGTTATTGATGTGGAAGACGATGTAACAGTTGATGTCACTTTAGTTATTGCTCTGGAAGGTACAGTTACAGCGATATCGTCACAGGACATTGGCGATATTTGACATCGAGGCATTAGGTATAGGTGGTTGTGATTGCGACGCGGCTAAACTACACTCCGTTCCGTCGTGTCGAGTCGTATTTTCTGTCATTCCAGCAGCAGTCCTTGTGATGGGAGATGATGTGATTGTCGATGTTACCTTAGTTTTGTCTTTGTAAGATACAGGTAAAGAGATATCGCCACATGACATTGGTGATATTCTATTAAGAGGCATTAAATAAATAGGGTTTGAACCTACCGTTCGAATTATTTTTCCTGCTGGTATGAGTGGATTACTTGTTGTTTCGCGTAATTCAAAGTTTGGAATCTGCTCTACAAATATTGGAATTTCTGTGTCGCTTGTCTCAATTGGGTTAGAACTCATTTGACTTAGTGTTCCATTTACAACTTCGTATAATTCTACCTGTCCTTCATTTGCTGCCTGGTCTTCGTTTTCTATATTTGCAGTAAATTTAAATTCGGATAAATCCTTTAAAGAAAAGTCCAATAAGTCACTTAATCCTGTAAAATTGCCAAAATCTTTCAATGATTCGTTATCATCTTCATGAATTCTATTACTAAGAGGAGGAGTTCTTTGTTTTGAAATAGATATAGTTTCATTTGTTAGTGTTTCGATATCTCTAACTTCCGAAGAGCTATTAATATTCTCTTTACCGCGGTTGTCTCCAGAACTATTGGTAATTTGAGTGGTCATAGACTTCCACACAGTAAACAATCCGTTTAATGATTTGTCTCCGTTCCATGTTGACATTTTATTCTTATTAAAAACTTTAAGTATCCTGGGGCTGATCTGGGACTCAAAAAATGTTAAGTGAGCCTGTCTGTTGGACTGTGTTAAAGAAACATCAGCTTCATTTGTTTTCTGGGTGGACTGTCTTAACTGGCTTGTGACACATTTAGTGTAATCGACGTTTTTAGCGTCAAATGGTGACAGTCCACATTTACGAAATCCATTTATAATGGAGTTTTGGTCCAATAGTTTGAGGGACTTGTCCAACAAGGGACAGAAATATTCCTTTTTTAGTTTCACAAAGTGATTCTCATTTCGCCAGTCATACACAGCTGTTCTCCATATCCTTTTCAGAGGCCTAAAAACTGCTACATCCATGGGTTGGAGAATATGGGTAGCATTTGGGTAGAGTGCGATGAGTACTACTTTTTTTTCTCGGCAAAAATTGCTCAATGGTAGAGTTGTATGTGAACAATGACCATCTAAAAAAACTATTATTGGTAGCTGGATGCCACTTCTTATAACCCAAGGGTAGAGAACATTAGTTATATATTCGTAAAAGGATTCGCCTGTCATCCAGCCCTTGTTTGTGTGCCCTAATCCCCAATCGTTGGGTGCTGATTTTGAAATTTTGTGTGGTATAGACTTTAGTTTAAAAAGAACCATCGGTGGTGCCAATTCACCCAGCCATTAGCTGTTACGAGAACTGTTACGCACTCTTTTTCACCACTAGGTATGATGTTGTAAACATTTTTAGAGCCGCGTTTCGCTAAGACCCTGTTATCTGACGGGGACAAGAAAAAGGCGCTCTCATCGCAGTTAAAAATTCTGCGAGGGTCTTCAGAAGCTGCTTGTAGCTGGGCAGTACTAAAATAGTCCTGGACTTCTTTAAACCAGGTACGAATATTTTCTTCCTTAACTAAAGCACGAGATTGTGTCAAATTTTGAGAAACCCCAGAGGGTTTCTGGACCCACTTCAGGGTTGCGTTTTATGAATGACTCGAACCAATGTCGACCTGGCCTATTGTTTGTGAATGGAGTTTTACGGTTGAGTTTGCGAACTAATAATTTTACGCTATCTAACAACTGATCTTTGGTTACAGGGAACCCACTTTCTGCCATGAAAATTAACCAAGTCTTTAAATGATTTTCTTATTCTTTGGTTAAAACGGAAAGTGGTCCTTTAGCGCAGCCGATCGAACTACGGCCTTTAATTTTGTCAATCAAGGTGGTCCTTGGCACTTGAAATTGTCTTGCTGCAGACGATGTTGTGACCCCTTGACGTACAGCCTCTATGGCTTTTGACATATCCTCCTGCTTGTATTGTTTTTCAGCCATAATTTTCTGTAATAAAAATTATGTTCATGCATCACGACAATCTAAAATAAAAAAATGATACATAACGATAAGCCCCATTTACATGGTTTAAGTTTGTGGAACGTTCAAGAACAATAACCGCATGCCATAAAGAAAGCTCAAATAGTGCCATTCAAAAATTGCATGCAAGTGTTTATGTTACCGGCCCAATCTGATTTCAGGCCAGGAGGAAGACACTTATCACGTGTCCTAAAGCGAGTGCTGGAGGCCCACAGCGCGCAGCGGCACAAAGAGACGCAAGCACAAACCATTCTCAGTCTCATAATAAATCTCGTCGAATTGACAAACACGTGAAAGACCTAGAACTCGTCAATAAAGTAATAATACCCCTAAGAAACAGCTTAAGAGAAACCCCGTTTGTCGTCAAATGAAGGCCAAACCTTTAAATATGATTGCACAAGGGGGTTACCAACTATTTAACGGTCCCGATAATAGTTTTATTCCCATTTTGTGGCCTAAAACACAAAAATATCTACAATAAGACGAGTTTAGAGACAACCTATAAAGCGTGTCCCAGTAATCGTCACAATAGTACATAAAATGACGAGTTCTAGGTCAAGTAGGACTTTTTGGGTACCAATAGATGTCACATACGAAAAATAACACTTTTATCATAAAAGTGTTCCAAATATCATGTAATATCGTTAGCAAATTAACTTAACTAATTCATAAAACAATCAGACTTACCGTACACCCCACTGAAGCTGCACAAATAGAAACACAAAACCACGAGCCGAGTGCTACGTTTAATAGCTAAACTTACACAAAAACTATTTTTTTCTTGAAGACACTTTCAATGTAGAATAACTCTGACGCCATTACAGTTGCAACTCAGTGTTGCTATTTTAATTGTGCAATATGTTACCAAAAATATGTTGCCATAAAAATCGGCCAGTTTAATGTTTAGCAGAAAAATATATTGTCGATTTTAGATAATTTGACGACTTCTGGGTCACTGTCGAGTTCACCCGCGTTTACCTTATCGCGTTACAAAACTTTGACTTGACTGACTAAAGACGACTATGACTGTTTTGTAACTTCGTGCCCGATATCGGGCCATTTACTTGATCGAAAAGAAAAATTACTTGACACTGGCTAAATGTACAAACCGTGTGAAGCCAAAACCAAAATAAAAATACTGAATTTTACTTTAATTGTAGGTACCTACACCATGGCAATTCCTGAACAAAGATAGGTCGCGCGTCATTTTTCCATTGAAATCGCATTGCACGTCCGGGATTTGGATCATGCAGTGACAACAAAAATGAGCTGTCATGTTTTGCAGTTTAAGAAAGCAAGTCATCTTTGATGTTCCTACAGTTTGTGAATGGCTTTGCTTCACTTCCTAATTAGGTAATTAATAACAGTCTTCAAGCTTTGGGAAAATCAGATGTTCTGTTATTAGATGTAATAAATAACCCAACCTCTGTTTGATAAAAATGTGATGTTTTTTATCTATTTATTGGTAGTGACAGTTTAATGAGATTTAGTTTAATTCCATTCAGTTGAATGCTTTTCTATTTAATGATAGTATTTCATGTTGATATAAGTAATTAATTTTAATTATGTAGGTAATTAATTAAATGTAATTTGCTTGGTTGTGACTTGTATATTGGGATTTGGTGCCTCAGAAATAAATAATATAAACACGAATAAGACGGATTACCCTCACCTCAAGCAAGTAGGTATACAGCCACTTCAGCAAACTAGCATTCATCTTCAAAATTCCAGACATCAATGATGCATTCATTTTGCAGATTTCGGTCCTGATAAAAACAACAAGTTTTTAAATTACAAACCCCACACTAATGAGTAAAATGCGGACAGTGCTGCTAATGTCAAAGCGGCCGTTAAATTACAACAAGCGGCGCATGAGACTTAATAAGCGCCGGAGCAGCTTGTGTGACGCCCATCGCGTTATACAGACTCCTTGCTAGGGTCACCAGTTATAAGGCTATTTGGAGGATATAGTCCTGTTGAGATTTTTTATAAATCCTTCAAATTCTATAAATATGAAAGGTTGTATGTTTAGTTGTTTGAATGTTTGTTACTCAATAACGCAAAAATAGCTGAACGGATTTGAATGAAATTTCTAGCACAGATAGGTCCATAACCTGGAATTAAAATTGCAATAAATAAAAGTACAATAGGTACCTAGGCAAGGCGCTCTCAAGCTAGGTGTAGCGATGATCTTGTCAGGGTGGCTGGTACTAGCTGGATGAGGGTTGCCGGAAATCGAGCTGGATGGCGTACAATTGGCAAGGCTTACGTCCAGCTGAAGACTGGAGTGCTGCAGGCTGGTGATGATGATGATGACGTACCCAGCTATAGTTTTATAAGTTTTCTGTATCTGCATCACCCAAAGGTAATAATTCAGCCAACAACCAAAACGAACCGTGGAGGTGGCCTGTGGAGCCCTTCGCTCAGTCAGAGGGAGTGGGCCGTAATCCATCACGCTATCGCACTACGCTTACGCACTATGCTGGTTGGTAGATATCAAATGTCTTCGAATTTTTGGTTCTAGAATATGCTAGTTTCTTCAAGATGTTTTCCTTCAGCATTTTTAGAGCAGTGGCTACGAAAAAAATTTACACAAAATAAAGCAACTTAATAGGTTTGAAGCTATGACCTACAACCCGTAAGCCTGGTAGAAAATGCCTATAGCATTAAGTCAATCTCTGTACATTCGTGTAATTGAAGTAGGTATTAGGTTTGGTTTCCACACTTAGTCCTTCAAGTGGACCATTGTGCGTGAACCATGGCGGCCGTCGGTTGTTATTCCAGCCAGCCCGACTACCTCCAGAAGTTGGCTATATCTTCTGGTCTATTAAGAACACCCGTGTAAAATTTGGGCGCCCCAAGGGTTTCTGTTCTAATCTGGGCTACGCCTGTGCATTCGAAAAGCACATGCGCAACAGTTTCTTCAGCCTCCATGGAGGCCCTGCACAGGGGGCTGTGTCCCGTGATGCTCCCAGTCACCAGACGCAGATCTTTTCTGTTCAGGCGTAACAGACGTCTGGTTAGCCTGCCATTCAGAGATGATTGAAGTAGGTATTTAATCAACAAATACCTACCTGGGAGTTAATATCGCACGTCGATCTTAATAAAGAAGCTGTCAGATAGGTATGAATAACTGAGTCACCGCTCTACAAAGGCGATCTTCTCCTAAACTAGATCTATCCTATTATAAAACGCGATCTTAGTTTAGTTTAAGCCTAAAGCTTTGAGTCAGTTTTAGCATTTCCAACTTTATTTCTATTTTGATACTAAGTTCTTAATACAATAATGACAAATTAGCATCGATCTAAGTTGTCAGTTTCATAAAAAGAACTGCTTATCTATACAAATTTGGTTCTTAGTTCAAATACAGGCTCGATAATTTAAACCATTCCTAAAGAAAAACTGATTGTGTATTTTTATCGGACACCTACATGAAATGCATGCCAAATGTAAATATCATTTCAAAATTATTCTTAACGCCTTATCTTTTAGCACAATCAATATCGAAGGAATAGCAACAGGTAACGCCATCTATCCAAATTAGCTGAAACTATCAATAGTGAAGATGCATCGTTTGCAATTACTCCATCCTTATGAGTTTCCCGACTCCTCTTACTCCATAATTATCTTCCACTGTATCTCGTCAAGCAATGTCCCATGATATCATCAAGTCTGCTCGCTCTACTTAAACGTGGGAACAGTATGCGTACGCGCAGCCGAGGCGGCGCGGGCGTGGCCAGCCAGCGCTTTGTTTTTCAAATAATTTCCGGACGCCCGTTTTTGGGAATTACGATTTTTCGTCCGGCCTCATGATTTATGTTTATCGGACTTACAACTAATTATCTTAGGGAGTTCAAGCCCTTGTCCTTATGGGCGTGAGCTATTCGGCCTCTGTTTATGAAAAAATGCTGCCTTTTTTGGAGTAGGTAAATTATTATGAGTCCAGTGTGGCTCGATGGAAACGGCTTTCACTTACGAGTTGTAAGTAATACGAGGGTCATTCAATAAATACTTAGCCTACAAAAAGTAAACGAAAATTTTAGAAAAGTGGGAATTTATTTTTCAACATAGTCTCCTTTTAGTTCGATACACTTAGCCCAGCGATGCTCCAACTTTTTTAATCCGTCCGAAAAATAGTTTTTGTCAAACTCTGCAAAATAGGCCTCCGTGGCGGCGATGACCTCCTCATTCGATCCATATCTATTCCCGGCGAGTGATTTTTTCAGATTAGGAAACAGAAAGAAGTCACAAGGGGCCAAATCTGGAGAATACGGTGGATGGGGCAGCAATTCGTAGCGTAATTCGACCAATTTGGCCATGGCAACGGCAGACGTGTGAATCGGTGCGTTGTCGTGGTGAAACAGCACATTTTTCTTCGCCAGATGGGGTCGTTTTTTCTTTAATTCGGCGTCGAATCGGCCCAATAAATCGGCATAGTAAAGCCCTGTAATTGTTTTACCCTTCTCGAGGTAATCGATGTAGATCACACCTTGTGAATCCCAGAAAACGGTGGCCATAACTTTTCCGGCCGATTTTACAGTTTTCGTCTTCTTCGGAGCACGTTCCCCGGTCTGGATCCATTGTTTTGATTGCTCCTTGGTCTCTGGTGTGTACCAGTGGATCCAGGTTTCATTGACGGTCACAAAACGACGCAAAAATTCCGCTGGATTCCGCTTAAACAGCGCCAAACACGTCTCCGATGTGGTCTCACGGTTGCGCTTGTTTTCTGGTGTGAGTAAACGCGGCACCCATCGCGCCGACAGCTTTCTCATGCCGAGTTCCTCGTGAAGAATATGATGCACTGTTCCTTCTGAAATGCCTACAGTCTCAGCTAGCTCCCGAACCTTCAATCGGCGATCTGCCAATACGAGATCATGGATTTTTTTAATGTTTTCCTCCGTAGCAGCTGTTTTCGGTGCACCTGGACGTGGTTCATCAAAAACCGACGTACGGCCACGTGCAAACTCGTTGAACCAATTCTTGACAGTGGCCATCGATGGAGAAGAGTCACCGTACACAGCATCCAAGCGCTCTTTGATTTCAATGCGCGTTTTCCCTTCCAAAAATAGGAATCGAATCACCGAACGATATTGCTCTTTTTCCATTTTTGTAAAACCGATCGACACGTTCGCTTCCATAAGTTGTCAAATTAAAACAAATGAAGGGATTGGAATGAAAATTTGAAAAAAGAATTAAAAAAGAATGTGCTACACTGTGGTAAAACTCTTTTGAAACTACAGCGCCCTCTGGCGATGAGGCTAGGTACTTATTGAATGCACCTCGTATGTTAGAACTGGGGCGCTTTACTTTATGTAGGTAAATTATTACATCACCAATGCTCTCAAAACGGTGAAGGAAAACATCGTGAGGTAACCGACACGTCCTAGAACCAAAAATTCGAAGATATGTGACATCTACCAATCCGCACTGGGTCTTCGTGGTGGATTACCGCCCAAGCCCTCTCACAGAGAGGAGGCCTGTGTTCCGATAGTGCGAACATTTTATGCTGATTATGTATATTATGTTAATGCAATTAAAGGTTTCAATCGAAAACAGCATTTTTCACGAAGATATCTTTTTTGGAACAAAATCTAAGCAAGTCTGTCAAGGTTGCTCCTAAAGTGAGCCGCTGCTACTGCACTTGTAAAATCTCATAAATTCACATTGCAAAACATTTTAGCGACTCCAACAAAAGTAAAAACATCAATATCCCAAATGAAATCACTTAAAATACCTCACAGAAGGACACACCATTTTTACTTTCATAATTGCTTTTAAAAAAAGAACACAAAGGCACCGGCCGTTCACAAAAAGGTAATCGATTAGGATCGGAACGATTATAAGTTGAATCGATTATCCAATACATTCGAGTCCCGTGTCACCCATAACTAATCGGTGTGGACCACAAACAATGGTATTTCTTCATCACGAACAAAAACGGTGTGAGACAGAATATGGGATTATGAAGTATTGATACCTAGAGTTGTGTATAGGGTGTTTAAAAACAATGCAAGATTAATCAATTGGATTTTATATAGAAAAATAGACTTCATTGTTCATTATTATTTAATTGAATTAATCGATAATCATCAATTAGGTTACAGAATATTTCATGGAAAAGGTCATTCAATGGAATTAAATTAATTTAGTGGGTTGTTTTGTTGATTTTATAATGATTGTGTATAGCCATATTTATTACGGTCGCGAATTATTATTAATCAATTAATAATTATTTTAGTCAACATACAATCTGACACGGAACTGTAAATTGTAAAAACACGTAAGATAATTGGAATTTGGCAAGCTTAGCACAACATCCTCCTAAAGAGTACTGCACTATGCATCGAAAATAGGTATTTGCCGGTTTCTTGGTCTACCTATGCGTGACAATTAAGTATAGTAAGATTATCTATTAATTCAATCGAAAATTCATCTTACGTCCACTCTGATGAGTGGGCGTAAGATGAATTTTCAGAGGAAATTTAAAATGATTTTAAGCCAACCCAAAATGATGATTCATTTTAGGTTAGCTTAAAATCATTTCAATTTAGAACTCCATCAAATCTCGGAGACCAAAGAGGTTACATCCATGTTCGGCCAAACTGCCACTGACTACTCACACGAACGTATTAACAAAAGATAACCATCTCTAGGCGCTACAAAGAATCTCGTGAGCCACTTAAATAACAACCGGCTTTAAAAAATAAAGGAGAGAAAAGATTGACACGCTCTACACGCTGTATATAGCGTTCTTGTCAGCGGGGGAGGGCGCTTAGTTCATCGGATCAGCAGGACGCGGCGCCGGCGCAACCTTTGTACCCGAGAGCAGTCGAAGTTAGCCGAACTTTAAGGTTAGGCTCAAGATGGACTATAATTATAGACATGACTTGAGGTGAATGTTTTAAAAATAGAACTCGAGTATGAATGGTACTTTTCCACATGAAAAATAAAAATAACGCTTTCACAACTGCAATCGAAGAAGTCGCCAAATATGAGAGGAAAAAAAACAAATGAATACGACACAGGGCCGGTCACCCAACACCGGGTGAAAGTCCCGGTTAATGCTTTTAAACGTGACAGAGTGACAAGCTGACACCGACGTCCGCGCGTCCGAAACGGTTAATTTAGAACGAGCGTGGGTGGCATTTAAACGGCGATTTGTGATTTGGTGCAATCAACTCCGGTTCTTATTTCGAATTGATTAATTCGAATTTATGAAACGGTCCTTCAAATGACTCGTACTGACTTTTATCAAGTACCAACATGGGTTCTGTACGATGTAACCAGCAGGGGATAAAACTTAAAAGTTTATTCGACAAAATGGTACTACTGTATGGTATACGTCCTGCCCTCAATAAATTGGGAAAAAGTGAACTCCTAAGACTTCAACTCAATCATTTACCTACTCTTTCCTAACTATTTTACACTACCGCTTCGCCCGAGACTTCGTTCGCGTGTTTATAGCGCATGTTACTCCGGAATAATATAGCGTTCCTTTCTTTAAGTGAAAGGATATTTTAAATCGGTTGACTATTTTTTTAAAGTGTATCCATTACAAACCATTTTACAAACAATCAAATGCACACAGTCGAACATATAACTGCCTCCTTTTTGAAGTCGGTTAAAAAGAGGAAAGTTCTTTTTAACCGACTTCAAAAAGGAAGCGGTTAAATGTTCGACTGTATGTGTATTTTTTGTTTTCGATTTCTCCCCCATTTGTGGACTGATTCTCAAAATTATTTTTTATTTGAAAGAGTATACTCCTGAGGTGGTCCCATTGGTACCAAGTCAGGATCTGATGATGGAATCTCAAGGAAATCGAGGGCAACCCTCAAAAATTATAGCTATTAAAAATGTCTTTCATGTATTTTCTAAAGCTATTGAGACATTTGGGTATGGTCATCATCATCTTATGACGCTGAGCTGATGAAGGAAGGTACAACTCTGTAATGGTTAGGAGTGGTAGAATGTTCGGGCACAATTCCGTAATATATAGACGGATTTGCAAAATATTTTTTTTGCCCGAAAGGGGTTTTTAATATTACATCGATCAATTGCTCATAATGACCGTTACGATTATAATGGATACCGAGTAACTGGGGGAACAATTCAATAAAGTGACACCCAGTTATTGCTTGATGCAAACTTATCTTGTACGGGGGACGTACTCGGTTTTAATTCAGAGAACTTACAGGGTCAGGTGGATCCCTCCATAGACTCCAATAATTATAATTTACACATTATCAACAATTCCTTAACAACCACCACATACCAAATATTTTAATCCACCAACTTTCAAAGGTCCACAAAAGTTCTCACAGAATCAATCCTTCTAAAAAAAAACCGACTCATCTTCCCTTTGATAACACTCCCGCCTCGCACCTTCCATCATTACCAGTTCTTAATTGCTACAAAATGTCCATCTAGTGTCGTCTGGTGTCACAAAAAGTATCATTTTTGTAACATCATGATATTTGATGAGACTGCGCCTTTGTTTGCGGTGCTCTTTGATACTTTGTATCATGGGAAATGGTAATAACATGTGATAGAATAGGTGCGAGCATGGTATGTTTGGGTAATGACAATGTTGGTTTAAGTATTCTCTGTTTTTATTGAAATTCGTGGTCGCCCAGTGCTGCAGTTGAAATTCGCCCCATGCTCTTTTGTATTAATGTAATGTAACTCTAAAGCTTTATTTTATTTTTTTTAAATATCTTAGTCCTCCGTTAGCGTTATTTTCGTAAAAGGAATACAACATTTTTGCTTCCCGAATTGATATTTGGATTATAAAAGACAAGCCGTGTGTCCGATGGGATTTCTCATAGAGGATTGAAGCTTGTATGGAAGTTCGTTAAGAATTTCCATACAAACTTTTATCCAATATTTGGCCCGTATAGAACCTATACTTAATTTTGAGTTTCTACATTCAGCAATTTAGGTGTTGTCTTATCGGATAAGTAGATGTTAACATTTTAACTGACTTCAAAAAAGGAAGAGGTTGCTGCCTTTGTACCACTATTTATTTTTATTTTTAGAGTAATCTATTTAACCTTGGAATAGTTACAACGCCAATTAATTACTAGATGACAATAATGATACACTTGCTTACTAATTGTGTCATAGTTACTTAATAGTGTTGACATTATGGTTTAAATTGTGTATCAGTTATCTTTCATACTTGTTACTGAAGATAAGCATCTTTTAAAATGAGGTTAATTACCTTATTTTAACCGATACTTATGTAATAATCAGACACAAATCAAGTCATGTATTTAGTTTTTACATGAATTAATTAAATCAATCAATTTTTTAATTCCACTTTGAGACTATTAATAAAACGACCCGACAACTGGCCGTCCTACCTGTAATTAATTTTGAAACTGTTTTTTTTTTCGAATCAATTCCAAAAGCCATTTTAAAAAGAAACATTTAATTCTCACATATACGTGACATATGTAGGGAAAAAAATCCTTTTGTATTCTGCTCCAATTTCCTTCAGGATCTCCGAAGCGATGACATTGCTGATTTTTGACACCTCTCTACCTTACTGACTACACTTATCACTGAATTTTCAACTTTAATCTTCGTATAACAAGTTTCAAAATCGAAAATCAACATGTAGATAAAGCAGACTTCATCGCAATTTTACGTAACAGCACTTACCTGTAAGAAAATAAAGTTCAATTTCGTTAACCAATCGCTTTTCCCATTTTAAACTAAAGTTGGTTGCACAAAAGCTATCAAGGACCGTTATTAAAAAAAAAAATAAAGGCATGTCCTCACACTTTTGATGACAAAAAAAATAAGGATGGCACGTTAATTTTGCATGAAATGACTTTGACGATACCAGGGAAGGCTGTGAAGTGGCTATTGTTGTGAGAATGATTCTGCGCATATGGTAAAATAACAGGACAGGATGAAAGATGGCACCATAAAGTAATTTTATTAAACCTTAGGAATAACTATGGCAAAACGAAAAAAAAAGTTTTTTTAAATTATCATGTCATATTTATAACTGCTGCTCATTGGTTCATAGCTTTAACTTTCAAGTCAGAAAGCGAAACATGGATCTTGGAAGTCCGCACGGTTCGTTTCATTAATATTCTTCTTACCATTGTCTATATCAATAATAACGTGTAGGTACCCACCTACTTATATAAAGTTTGGCCCAAAATTCAGCTACGTGACTACCGTTTGGTGACGCAGCCATTAGCCTCACATGTGCAGATGACAGAGTATACGGTGCAAGATGAAAGGTGAGCCATTGTCTGTGGAGAGCCGCTGAATAGACGGAGGTCTGAGACGTCCATGAAACCCCACTTGTGGAGGCTATCCTTGCTTTGCTTGCGCTTCATTAGTAGGTAGATCCTGCCAGATACTTAACCAGGTCATAGTATAAAAGAGGCTAGGTTAATGACTAGGGCGCTGATTTCACATATTGAACTGATTGCGATCACATTTAAACCGTGTTCAAGAGCTGTCAGTGTCAATATTCCTAAACAATGATGACACCGACAGCTCTTGAACGCGGTTTAGATGTTGATCGCATTCAGTTTTATTGGTGACACCGGGATTGAGTGGTATGGCATAGACAGACCCGTAGATCGCTTTTTTGAAATTTTGCCATACACCACTGACCTGCAATTTTAACAATATTCTAAAATAAATACATCTAGTCCAATAAGTAATCCAGTAAGAATTTATTTCTATATTTTTTCACGATTCCAACAAGATCCTCTTTCAATTTAGATTTTCCAACTGGATAGGCATCCAATAGTCAGGTTAATACCTATCTAGAAAAAGAATAAAAAATCTAATTTCACAAAATCATTTGGTTTAGGAACGCGAAGAATCGGTCATTAGTCAATGCCTAGTTACCTAAAAATTGCCGATAAAATATATTTCCCTTAAGACCAAACCCTTATCTTTTGAATCTTTTAATAGCATAAGAACCTATACAATTAGAAGGTCAGTAGATAGGTCCAGATACGTAACCGTACGATACTAGAATATTGTTTTAATTTAAATCAGATTTTGCCCAACTTTTGATAGTTAGACAATGTTCACACGGACAAAATTACACAAGACAGTCCCCCAAAACGCATGCGCTTCCCTTGGTATTTTAATTATAACAACCTTGACAATACTCCAAACAAAATCTTCAAAAACACCACTAAATTCTAAGAAATCTATTCCTTGAACATTCACCAGATTACCTTGACCCCTCAAATTTTTCTCTTCAACCCGTCTATTAAAGCTTTCTTCACCTACCAAGGGAGGGTCGGAAGGGTTTCAAGACTGGTTATATTTTATGGTGTATTTAAATCTTTGATTCTCGCGGCATCTTCTAATTAAGACGTGGGGACATAAAAGTAGGAAAAGATGAAAAAAACCAATATAATTACCATGACAACACGTCTATGGTCACGTATGGTCCATGGGGTTGTATGGCGTTTATTGATAGTGTTGATTTTTTTAATGTAGATAATTATGGGTAGATTTTGTGTTTGTGTTATTAAGGATTTTGGATAAATATTGGTTAGTTTTTGGGATGTGTAGAGTTCTAGGTCTATTGATGCGGATGACAAACAAAAAATAAAAAAATCTAAGTATCGGTACTTAGTTAGGTAAGTAGGTAAGGGATACTCAGATACTTTCAGTAAGTACTTACTGAAATCAATAGTATTTTTTTTTTATATAGGTCGCCCTGGGCCGTAGGTACTTATTTAACAAAGCGACATGACTGTCAAAAAAAAACTAGGTACCCATTTTCCATGAAAGGTCCTGTACAACAAAGCAAAAAAATACCTACACTACCTATATATACTAAGAAATTGGTTAAATTGTGGAATTGTCGCCTGTCGGTTTTATTAACTAGGACCCAGGTACCTCTCCTATCTCTTCTTTAAAAAATTCAAACCCACGAGACCGACACCCTATGTCTAATTGCCTGAATAGGGTATTTTACTCTATATAAGAAAAAATCTAAAATATATTATTGAGATAGCTTAGGCAAAATGCAGTCGGAAAATGTTAGTTTTAGTTCATAAAACAACAAAATATATTTTATAAATTCAGTTCAAAGATTCCAGTTTTTTCAATCTGTTTTTGAACACCATGAAATAGCAGCCGCCATGTTATTACGTAATACGGCATGTCAACTGAGCAACTTTGCACTTTTGTTATTTTCGTAACCAAAGTAGTTTTTATTTAAATCATATTTTGCATTCAGGAACAGCAAAACAACGATAAGTAGAAAAATAACTCATTTTTTTAATTATAAACAATTGTCTTATAAAATATTAGCGCATTTGTTTATACAGCAAACTGACGTCATACCCACAGATCAATATGGCGTCCACTGCGTCCAGCGTTTTCATCAAATTACGCGCGTGAAAATGTAAAATTTTAATGCATTTTTATAGCACTAATCAATTAAATTAAAAAAATGTTTCTTTAGTGGTTTATTAGCACTCTAGAATCTAATTAAGACACTTTACAAAAATGAGTGTAATACCCTATTGTAAAGGATACTTATTGAACGCGGTTTAGATGTGCTGATTGGATTTCGTTTCCTCAGTGAAATTGTGCTAAGTATCGCAAGTAGTGAAGACTATGTTACCTGCCTTGGGCAAAAACATGCTATTGACCAAATATTTTATCCCAAACTACATATTTGCAATATATGTAGTTGTAGTGCCCCATCAGATGGGATGAGGTGGCATATCGCTTCCGTTTAGCATTGCGCCTCGGGCTGTTACCACTTCCGGTTCGGATATATGTATTTTGTTTGTTTGTTTATTGTAAATATAGGTAGGTATCTATGTATTTATGTTTGTGTGAATATAGGTTTGGTGTCCCAAATTACTAGTAGTTAGTACTATTTTAGTAGGTAGGTATCGTTCCCTCCTATCTAAGTAGGAGGGAACTATGTTAAGATTCAAGATTCAAGATTCAAGATTCTTTATTTGTGGAAACATGAGTACACATACAGAGCATGCAAGTTATTAAATTAACATTATAGTTTAGATCAGTCATGTTTGTTTTATTTTTGTTTAACTTTACAGCCCATAGTGTACCGGTAGAAATAATATAGATACCTAAGTATTTGTGAAAAAAATACCCTTTAATTATTCATCGAAATAAGCAAATTCTTTCAAAAAGACAAAATGTCGCGATACGTTCTTGGAATTATAGTTCAACCATTTCACAATAGATGGCGCTGTCTATTCATATGTTTATTGCATTCATCTAAAACTAGGTTTAAGCAAGTAGGTACCTACTATGGCTGCCGTTCTTTTGATTGACACCCTTGTATAAAAACATTGGAATTTACATTTGGTAGGTCTAAAAATGTCGATCAAGAGGCTTAATTATGAATTTTTAATTGGAGTTCACTTTCTATATATTATGTATTTAGTTTTAGTTTTATAGGACCGGTTGTTAGTCGAGTTACATCAGTAGATTCACCTTACCATTTTTTAGTCTTCGATAGATAGTATTGAAAAATTTTTTTTTTCAGAAATATAAATGCACTTCGTTCTAGGCATATCGTAGTTAGCTATATAGGTATAGACGCCAGCACATCAAGCTATCCCAAACTGTAAAATTTTCCCAATTAAGTAAACATGAACCTTATACTTTTGTGATAAAGTTGAGAAACTATCAAAGAAATTTGACAGATAGCTTGATTTGCTGGCCTCTGTACATAACCTAAGTACCTACATAAGGTACGAACCAAAAATGTGGGCAAAATCTGCATGGGTGCTTTATCTAACTCATACGAACAAACAGGCTGTACTTAATTATTATCGATTTTACTAAGCGTAGCAAACCGTTTCTAGCCAACCCTTTAATGCAATGCCAACTGTCACATTGTAGGCGCTTCACAAAGCTACGTCAAACAAACCCGATTGTATCCGACCACGTGACAAAGGCGTGGACGATCTTTCCCGATGTCACCACGATGTCATTGGGTGCGCGCGACGTTTCCCATTGGTCGGCAGTGTCACGAAGGCCGTGCGACATCGCCTATTGGTCGCATTTGTCACAGCGTAGGCGGAGCGTATGTGTTCCAATTTTAAAATAAATAGTAGACCACGTGGTTTGAGTTTGTTATGTTTTCTTTTGACAGTTTTCTTTCACTTGAGATTTGTAAAGCTGTGTTAAGTTATGTTAATAACTAAGTTACTTCATAATTTTATTAAGCTGTTACCTATAATGATACCTAAATGGTTTACTTCATATTAAAAACATTTTTTGGCTGTAGGTACGTAATTAGATACGGGCCCCGTTAACCGTTGCTTATATTTAAGTAATGATTAGTGACTGTTTAACTACACATTTTTGACGTTTAAACATCTCTTAACTTTAATCACCGTTTATGGATATACCAATTACTCACTTGAAGAGATTAATAGTTACTTATCTAGATTTTTAATAACTCGTACATCACCCCTCGGTTCCTGGCTAAGTAGTTTCTTAAAATTAAGTAGGCATACCTATCTACATATCTTTTATATTTCCCCTTTTATTAGGACATCCACAAAGATAGGTGACAAATTATTTCATTTTTGTAAGTAAGTTTGTTTAAACCATTTTTTCACGTCAATAATATTTAAAAAACTACCTATATCTAGATGAGCTCGGCGTTTCCTGTCTGACTAAGTAGGTAGAGAATATAAGCCGAAACAAAGTCAGAGGTCACAGTCTCTTTTAAAGTGATGTTCGTAAATGGTTAGAATATGCTACAGCTAGGCAGGTTAGTATTTATTTGGTGCATGTAGGTACTCGGTACCTAAAGGAAACTGAAGGAAAACATCGTAAGGAAACCGTCATGTCCTAGCACCAAACATTCGAAGACATGTGACATCTACCAACCCGCACCGGGCCCGCGTGGTGAATTACGGCCCACTCCCTCTCACCGAGACGAGGCCTGTGTTCCAGCAGTGGGAATATTATAGCTTGATTATGCTATGCTATGCATGTAGGTACCAACTCTTAAATGTAAATGATTAAAATAGGTCCTTACCTCGATAAGTAGGTACCTAGGAACAAATTTAACAATTGGCAATGGATATCTTATGCCCATCGAATTCTTGGTGCAAACCTACGAATATTCCAACACTATTCTATCACCATTTAAAACGACCCAACCCTAAAACACCACATCATGACCATTAAAAAAAAAACTCCGTATAAAGTGGCATTTTTCTGAACACGAGGCGAGGACGGGGTGTCGCCGCGGGGCGCGGGCGGGTACCGTATTGATCGTGCACCCTCCCGACACCCTCAGTCCGCCAAAAATTGTTGGCAGAACAGAGCACACATAAAAATGAGAGTTTGTCTCAACTCTAATGGCACTTAACGTCTAACGGTTTGATGTCCATCGACGCCATTTTTATGCAACATTTATGGTACAAGTTTAATTGTGTCCTAGTATAGTTCCCACGGTATTTGAGAGAGAAAAAAGATTATAAGCTGCTTATGTTTTCGGGCAATTCGTTTTAAGCTGAGTTCAACAAGAGGTTGATCCTTACCGCTTCTGTTTTGTTGGGTAGAGGACATATCGCTGCCCTATATAGTTCGACAGTATGATATCCTGACTGCAGGTACCCTCTTATAAACGCTGCTTAAAGTTAAGAGTTTAAACGTCAAAAATGTATGGTTAAACATGGCGGACGCTAATCATTACTTAACTTTAAGCAACGTTTATAAATAGGGGGTATATTTTGGGTTCATTACACTTTTAAGATTTTACTGTCACTAATTCAGCCGTTTTATTTGAAGTGTGTATAGCTTAGTTTAATGGGTTTAGGAGTTATTTGTATTACAAAATGAATGAAATATTTTCTATAATTGTTTTAGGCTTTTTAAGGGTTGTTAGGTAGAGGTGTGCCTATACTTAGTACACCCACATTTCGAAAGTTATGTTTAAGTCCCATATCATAGGGACAGAGCCTATTGCCATCAACCGTGCACGAATGCGGACTCCGGACTGATACTGAGAAATCACGGATGGAAAAACCCAATAACGTAGATAGATGGATAGATTCTTAAATCATTTATTTAGTACACACAAAAGAAAAAACGCAACATACAAAGCACGATGAAGTACATTCATAGACATAGTCATAGTAATTTATTCATGCACAAGTAACTTGTATCTGAACTTACATACAAAATTACATAATTACAACATACACTTTAATACATTTCTTAAATTCTATCAACCAATTAAAAATAATAAATTTACATTTCTTCAATAGTGTTTCGACACGTACCCAAATGAACCAATATAGCCAACACCTTAAAATTTAAAATAATAACAACAAAATAATTTAAAAAAAGACAAATTAACATAGATATAATAACTAATTACATAAACTTGATTACTAATTAGTTAAGTAGGTACAAGTTGCCAATATACAGAAAAAAAGAAGGAAAATAAGTAGACATAGGTAGGTAAGTGATGACACTGATGACACTTTAGGCTATGACATAATTTTAATAACACTATCCGACCTGGGAATTGGACAGGACCTAGTGCTCAGCAGTAACGCCTGAATTATTCGAAACCCTGTACTATATACGGTAGGCATACTAAAGGTCATAATGTTACCAATGACGTGTGGTCGCCTGTAGACTATACTTAAGCAGGTACCTTTAATAAAAAAATTACGTAGTTAATGCCTACATATACCTACCTATCTACTGAACTAGTTTTCATCAACATCATAATTTCAACCGAAATACGTCCACTACTGGACATAGGCCTCCCCTAAGCACCGCCACTTTGACCGATTCTGTGCTTCTCGCATCCAGCGGATTCCTGCGGCATTTACCAGGTTATCAGTCCATCTTGTGGGAGGCCTACCAACGCTATGTCTTCCAGTACGCAGTCACCACTCTAGAACCTTCTGGTCCCATTGGCCATCTGTTCAGCGAGTAATGTGTCCTGCCCATAGCCACTTAAGTTTGACAATTCTTCGGGCTACGTCGGTTCCCTTAAGTCTCCTACGGATCCGTTCATTTCTGATCTGCTAGCTTTCAATATAGCATAGCACTATGAAGCATTTGATACACCGTACAATAGCACTACTGTATCAATTATTTCTGACATCAAACGTAGCCATTGCCAATTTCATGTCTCTTCAGCTAATTAAGTACCTAGCTATAGGTAATTGTCTTTAGAAAGGACTTATTTTTTCTTGAAATTTGAACTTTAATAACTTGAGGTAAGGTTCGATTTTGTGGCGAAAAGACATATTGGTCCAGGATGTCTATCACACCGTGATGTAATTTATCAGACGCGTTCCGTTGTTCTCTGAGTGAGGTCACAAAAAATCCATTGATTGTGTTAAGTTACAAAATGTAATTGCAATAATGGTAATAAGTTGGGATAAGAGTTCAGATAACTACACTATCGCATTAGGTAACCCTGTCAAATAGAAATACAAAATGTGGAAAAAAAAAATTCATATTTTAAATTTTGTGCGCTGAGAAGATTAACAGTCATTGCTAGTGTTATGAGCTTGGGGTTTATGACAATTAAAAACTTCCAATATAAATTACCAAAAATTACGCTTTAATTAAACAACCGAATAACAACTCGAACACACTAATTACAAAACACAATTGCACTACTGATCACTCTAAGTCGCATTTGAAGATCGCTTTCGATGTTCTCGCATGTATCGCTTGTCCAATACTCCTGGGGTCGCGATCCGTTCCGGTCTTTTATAGGTCCTCGGATAGTTCCAGAACCTTCTACTGTAGAAGCATCTAGAATATTCGAGTACATACTGGCCCCAACTGAATAAATGTCGTAGTTCTAGAAAGTTCTGGTATCGAAATTTCTAGAAAAATCATGGGTCTATTAATTCTGCTACTCGATACTAGATGGCGCCAGTAGTAACCAATGTTACCATGTACCAGACGTTAATAGTGGCGCGCAACTCTAGGATAAGTTTTCCAGTTGGAACCACATAGAGAAAAACGTCGAAAATACTTACCTGTTCCGATTCTTAACAATAAACATGTCACCACTAAGATTTCTAAAGTATCTTCTTCTCAGAGTGTCGATGGCAATCTTACCATGAAGGTGGCTGAGAGTTTGGTACGTTTAGTAGTATCCATCAGTTCCGAAACGTGCAGACAATAGAACACGCTAGACGTGATATTACGTGCCCATTGTTTGTGGAACACCACATTTACACTCTACGGCGAAATCATCTGTGAATCTCGACCGATGCAGGTTTTCCTTGCTTCGGCCAGTTAATCCAGCCTGTTCCTTACTGCCCTCTACCAGCGATGCCCTAAGCCGAGGTCCGTACCCCACAGAGGGTGCCCTTAGCGAGCAGTCGCTTTAATTTTAAGTTTTTAAGCCCTAGTTGGAAGCTTTAATTTATTGACAGGCAAGTCCGGATAAGCAGCCGCAAGATGCCAAGATGTCATTCACAAGAAAAAAAAACGGCCAGTTTGAAATCTATTATTTGACGTCCAAACGTCTTTTATTCCTCCATCTTATTACGCTACAGTGTCACGCACAGCCAACATGCGATCTGAACCATAAAACAGTTCATTAAATGCGATTGGTTCGAGTCTAGGTGGACGGTGGCGACCTACAGCCGAATGTGGAACTAACCGAATTAGACATACGTCACCGAGCATTCATTTAATTACTTTTAAAGCTATATCATAATGTATTGGAGTCTTATACTGGTTCTGTTTCCCTTTTATTGATCCCTGCGAATGTGAAACCAACCGATTAAATTGACTTTGTCATAAAATGTCTTAGGTTACTGTGGGGCAATTGCTGGTAGGAATGGCTTTCATTTTAACAATTCAACAACTTGCATTGTGCTATTTACGTTGCTGAGCAATTTTTTCGAAGTTATGAAGTAATGGGTTCGTAGGTTATAAGCCTTCAAAATTATTAATTACGGTGCTAGCAGCGTTAAGTACGATAAAAGACAATCAGGCAAGCACAAATGTTAATAGGTACCTACGGTTATACAAAAAAAATCAAAACAAAGTTTCATAGAAAAGTGCAATGTCTACGCGGTCAAAATGTATGGAACAGCTGTTTTTTTTGTATGACCGACGATAAATTTCTGCGCTGGGGGGTCTAGAATGATATACTGAATTCATGGTTACAGTTTGTGCACTGATTAAAAACTTATCCTGTATAAGTGTCGCGTCGCGCCTGTTTGCAGGAGCCTTTTTATAGAACACTTTGTCACGTCACTATAAAACTACAATCGCGTTCAAAGGGTTATTTTTCTTATTTCTATAAACTAATATTTTACCGTGGTTTTATCAGTTTCAAGATACTTTTATGGATGTAAGGACTAAAAATCCAATTATATTTTAAGTAGATAATAATAAAATTACAAGAAAGTTTTTTCCTTAGTAGGTGTAAAATGTTTTACTGCTAGCTTCTGTAAGTTCCATTTGAGTTGTAAAAGTAATTAAAAGTTGTGAGATCTTAACAGTTTTTTCATATTTTGTTTTTGTTAAGGCTATTGCATAGTGTTCCTTTAAGGTTTGTGTAGTTTTGATCGAAATATGATGATAGTAAAGTCCTTTTATTTTGAACTGGTATTTTGAGTAGCTAATATTTTTTTTGGTTTTTTTACCTACCAAAACAACTGCTAAGCAAAGAGATGAAAAGTAGGTTAGGTTGTCTTTAGAGTAGTTTTAGCTCGGCTTACTTTGTTTAAAATAAAATAAACCACTATTTCATAGCCTACAAAACGTAACATTTAACCCTACAAAATAACCTTTGCGTTAGACATGAGTCCTATAACCCACTACAGGCATATGCAACACAGTCAAACAATGGGTTATTAACAGGGGCAGATGCGCGCACGCCACCTGAACGGAACACTCGCGATCACTAAATCATAATGTTTGGTAACGACACGATGAAACACCCAGCCGCGCTGGCTGTTTGCGATATGACCTCAGCATAAAAAATTGAAAATTATGAATAAGGTATGCATGGAGTAAGTCGTACTATTAAAAAAATTATAACCTAAATCAAACCTCTGCACTAAAACATAGTGTCATGAATAAAGTGGTAAAAACTTGGAGTACCTACCATATTACTGACTGAAAAACAAGTTTTACTAACCTAAAGTTGTACTAACCTTATATTTTACAGGACTTATCATTTTAGAGCGGTGCATAAAAGTCACAAAAAGCACTTTTGCTTCTGTTAAAGCAAATTAAACTTAAGATGAAAAAAGGCAGAAAATGAAGAGGCTCGTGCAATTTAGTGCACAATAAACTAATCTGATTCCCGTTATCGCATGTTACTCAATCTGTGATTGCATTAGGTCTTCAACTTCTAGGTTCTCACGATCTATCAATGTCCTCTTCGCTATTTGAAAAGAAGGTGCAATTGATTCCATTGAAGTCAAATAACAGGAATGCGACTGCGACGACTGTGGTTACAAATATAAAATGCAAATGAGATTCAATTGAAACGGAGGATTTAAGTGAACAATTACCTGAATCTATTCAGTTTAAATAGTCATTTACAAATCCACTAAGTTTATCAATAGAAAACTAAAATAGATTCTACCAATTTGAAGGAAATATTAAAAAAAAACAAAGAAAAAATCGTTAACAATCAGAACTCCCGGAAACTCAAAAACGAACGCAAAAAATTAATTCATAAAATCATTTTTCCATGAACTATTAATCCTTTTTGCTCCAATATCATTAACCTATTCATTTCAATGAGCGATGACGTGAATGATACATCCCCTAGCGACACAAAAGAGGACCGTTAGACGCATTAATATTACACCAAACAACACTATTCTATTTCCATGTTTTTTGTGCGCTGACAACACCGAAAATTTCGAATGTCACGCCTCGTTCATCGACAGTGCGGGAAAATAAACGAAAGCAGTTCTTTTTTTAAAACGGGCGCCAGAAAAAAGTTTATTTAAGTTTAGAACATGTTTGGATTGATACCGTAATATCTTTGCCTGAATCGTTGTCTGTTTATTTGTACAATGTTAGTTCTAATTAGTTCGAAGCTTGAATTTATGGTTGATTCCGTATTCCGATTAACGCCAACCGGAGTTGGTTGTAAATAGTAGTAATTAAATGCAAAAGGTGTAACCATTGCGTCTGTAATTCTACGTTTTCTTTGGATTACGTCCACTTCAACCCAAAATTAAATAAATTCAGCAATTGTAATAAAAACTACAAGATCTACACAATTCTAACTTGCATGACAGGCAACATCGGGGGCTTCACTAGTTCAATCTCACGATGAGTAGCTAGTAGCTACTACCATAGATACTGCTTCATTTTTTTATCATCCTTATGGCACCGGACATAATCGAGTTTTTGACAAACAATACTGGATGAAATTGGTTCCTTTATTGGTATCCCTTTAAACAGACTGAGCTGTGTGTACGCTGTTTCTGTTTTTAGATTGGTTATGCCCGATTGTGGGTGCTCAAAGGTTTGTTAAAGATACTTTGCGAGTTGTTTTTGGAAGTTGTAATTAGCTTGAAAGTTTTTGAGGTGTTTAGAGAAGTCATCGGGGCTTGATTTTTCGTGATTTGGTATATGCAAGCGTATTTATTATTTTCCAAGAATACTATGTGATGACTAGATTTAATACCGGTTTTTTTAATAAAATGTAGAGTTAGGTTAGTTTGTTTCGAATTGTACCTACCCCTTGTAATAAAACTAGTTTTATTTCCTCTTAAACCTTAACTATTCTGATACGGAGGAACTCATCCATTCTACGAATTAACATCTAAAATACAAGAATATTTTTTCATTTCCTAGATAGATATTTTTCCAAGTAAATTTGTAAATTAATACCACATCCACACACAATCAACCACGGACCAGTCTAACTCCACAACTACACACACACACACACACATTCACTCCTCAGTATTATCTTTTAAACCCATTCAATAAATGTATGTAATCTTCAGTATTGTTACGCAATTATGTAATATTTTGTAAAACGTGTCAATCCTTCTAGAATACACTGTCCTTCAAGATACAGGATTCTCCTAGTTTGAAGGGCAAGGGTCTTACTTATCTGTATTAGCCATACCTATCCCTTACTAAACAATCTCTGATGTTACATAGGCTAAGTCTTTTGTTAAATAAACGATTATTTACTTACTTTATTTGTATTAAAAGCCAAAGCAATTTGCTTCTTCTTCTTCTAGCAAAGTGCAATGGACTTTTCATTCATAGCCAAAAGAGTTAAGCACTTAGTCATAACAAATGGATCGTATAAACTGATAATGAGACGGTTTCAGGGAGTTTTGGTAATATGGTTTATACTTTGCAAATGAATGTGGGGTCCTGTTTTTGATTCCCGGATCGAGCAAAGTGTTATTGGGTTATTCCCATTAGGAATTTTTCAGTACCCGTCCCATTTATTTAACTGCTAACTTGTTTTAAACAACTGACAGAACAAAACCAGACTCCCCCAATCAACAATCGCAACAGAAGTGTCCTGTTCCCATCGATTCTAACCGCCCCACAGTGGAACGAATGTATGGGAGCGGTTGGACGTAGACATGTCCGAAAAAAAAGAGTAAAATTATGCCAAACTAATGATGCCATCTTATTCGATTACTTAATGCCTTCATAACTTGTGGTGATGAATTTCTTCATAACTCCCATATTTCGGGAGTAATTTGAGAAAATGTGAAATTTTACTATGAAAATGAGTGTATCGAGCTCTCTCCCTCCTGATTCCGGGCTTGTTTCAAGTAGCGGTCTCTAATATCATAATGCTAATACTAAGAGCTATATTTAATACTAAGACACATAGTGCGCCAAATGTGCACTTTCTGGGATAAAGAGTGATGTTTATTTTATAACACAATTTTTTTATTTTTTGTTTATTTTGTTGATTAAAACCGTTTTTCTAAAGGTTTACCTTATTACAATAACATTTCTGAGCAGCCAATTAGAGAAGATATAAGCTAATTAGGATATATAATTAGGGACTTAAGGTTTACATATAAAACTGATGCACTAATGATTACTGATAAGAACATTGCTATTATTTAATTACTAAATGGCTCTTAATACACTAATTTAGCATGCATCATTTACTAATTATCACAATAACTAATTACCTTGCAATATTTAACAAAGGATACCTGGGATACCTGGATTTTATATAAATAGGTCACTATTAGTAACTTTAAAATCAGTGTTGATTTACACCTCGTTGTATCCAAGCTAATCTCGCAATGTATTTTCCAAATTTTAATACAAATCTTGATATTCACGTTGCTTTATGCGCACGCGCACATAAAGATTTACGCGACTTTAACTATTTGTTCAGTGTTTTAAAAGATAACAGTTGTGTTCAGTTATGTGAAAGTGCTGAAACAAGTTTAAAAGACTGGTGTCGTCGATTTTGCTACCGCATTTATGCAAAATGGACACAGTCTGGAAGAAGCACAGATAAGTTTCGGAAGAAACATGAGATTTGGCTACAGGCTGCAATTCAATGGCCGGAATTACAGAATGAAAATATGGAACCTTCTACAGAAAATATAAGTGACGTCATCGAGCCCATAATTTCTCCTGCTAAATCTGATGCTTCAACTTGTACACATCCTAGTCCTCGTAAATCTTTTGAGGACCTTAGTAACCGGCAAAAAAGAAGACGCACTGAAGATAGTCTTTCATGCAGCAGTAGCAGCGCTGAAATTATGTTTTCGGCCGAAAGGGCGCTTCAAAAGGCAGGACAAAGCGATACAGCTTATGTTATGAAATACTTGACGGAGAATCCAGAAGAGGCCTCAAAAATCAAAGCCTTCATTGAAGGTAAATCAATTCAGGTACGGGAAATATCCCCTTTGAAGGCATTGGCTCTTTATGTATCGATGAACTTATCGAAATGGCGCTATAACACTCTTCGGGATTTCAACACTCAAGAAGGAGCTCTTCAATACCCGAGTTACTACATGTTGGTTAAAGAAAAAATTAAGTGCTATCCGGCCAAAGAAGATCTCACAGTTACAGAGAGCTCTGCAAAAATCAAATTACAAGCCTTGATGGATTTAACCTCAAGAAGACTTATTAGGTCGTTAGAAACCCCTGTTGATCCCAATCAACAGCTCGTATTGACCAGCAAATGGGGTTTTGACGGATCATCTAGCCAAAGCATTTATCATCAAAGGACGAGTGAAGATGAGCAAATCGATCTTGCTAGTAATTTTATGATTAGTCTTGTACCACTGCGGCTCGTCTCAAAAGGTGTAACAATTTGGGAAAACGAGCGACCATCTTCCACTTCATTTTGCCGGCCAATATTGTTTAAGTTTATAAAGGAAACCAAAGAAAATGTGCAGAGAGAGATGGCTGAAATCGAAGCAGAGATTGAAGCCTTAACTCCATCCACCATCACTGATGGAATTAGTGTCAAACACCAACTGCTGTTGACAATGATTGATGGTAAAATTCATTCCATTATATCCAATACAGCAGCTTCAGTGTGTGACATATGCAAGGCTTGTCCTAAAGAAATGAATAATTTAGAGTTAATCAAAGATAAACACGCAAACGAGGACATGTATAAATATAGCTTAAGCACCCTTCACGCTTGGATTCGCTCAATGGAATGCTTATTACACATTTCCTACAAATTAGACATAAAATCATGGCAAGTAAGGGGTGATATAGCAAAAAGGCAAGTTGATGACAGGAAGAAAAGAGTTCAAGAGGCTGTAAGAAGAGAAACGGGCTTACTTCTCGATGTTGTGAAACAAGGCAGTGGATCCACCAACAATGGCAACTCGGCAAGGAGATTTTTTGAAAACTACACTAAATCTGCTGAACTGACCGGAATAGATGCTATGCTTTTAAGAAAAATCTGTGTGATCTTGCAGTGTATTTCATCAGGAGAGAAGATCAACGTAACTAAATTCCGAGAGTTCTGCTTTGATACTGCTAAGCTTTACGTGGAGTTATACCCATGGTATTATATGCCTTCTTCACTTCATAAAATTTTAATGCATGGGCCAGACATAGTTCAGAACATGTCAATTGTGCCCATTGGTTTTCTATCCGAAGAGGCATCTGAGGCTAGAAATAAAGATTTTAGAAAATATAGAGAGGGGCATTCTCGAAAGCATAGCAGTATCTCATGCAATGAAGATATTATGCACAATCTTTTACTGTCTTCTGATCCACTTGTTACAAGTATCCGTCCAAAAGGAAATAAGTTTGTAAAAAAATCTTCTTTTAAGGAATTTTATGAGCTTACGGATTCTGAGAAAAGTGATATCGAATTTGTTAACATAAATGATTTAGCGGACATCGATTCTGAATTTGAATTAATTGATGATGATGATGATGACGAAGATAATTAAATGATGTTATTGTTTTAAAATGTGTAACTTAGTAAATTAGAGCTTACATCTTAATTATTTATTGTACTTTTAATGAAACTAGGTAATTTATTATCAACTTACTTAAAAGTCATACTCTCATCAGTTCTTGTGAATATTTTTGTTAATATATATTTCTGTATATATATATAATATATTTATAGACCTCTTAATAAGTCTGTCTGCGGTTTAAAGTAAATACAAATGGGGAAAAAACGTTTTTTTTTTTAAATTTTCATTTCCTTTTATCCCAGAAAGTGCACATTTGGCGCACTATGTGTCTTAGTATTAAATATAGCTCTTAGTAATAGCATTACGATATTAGAGACCGCTACTTGAAACAAGCCCGGAATCAGGAGGGAGAGAGCTCGATACACTCATTTTCATAGTAAAATTTCACATTTTCTCAAATTACTCCCGAAATATGGGAGTTATGAAGAAATTCATCACCACAATTTATGAAGGCATTAAGTAATCGAATAAGATGGCATCATTAGTTTGTCATAATTTTACTCTTATTTTTCGGACATGTCTACGTCCAACCGCTCCCATACATTCGTTCCACTGTGCGCCCGTGGCCGAAACAAGGCTGTAATTACACCGATCACATTTACGAATGTAAATGCACTGGTGTGTCCCGTCATAAATCATGTTGCGGTCATCTGCCGCCCGCGGCGACACTAGCCAGTGTCCAGTGGAGACTGAGCTGGGATGTGAGGGCAGATTTAATGTATGGCGTTTAGTTTAGTACTAGGTTTAACTTTCTGCTTTTGGAACGAAGTTCCTTATCGCGCGTTGCGAAAGGGGGCTAGACGGAAAAAATTAAGACCAAAAGTTGTAACGACACTTTTTGCTACATTGTTGTAAGCCGTGCGGCGTGCGCGTGTTTCTCTGCAGACAGAGACACAGACAGAGTGCATATATATATATATATATATGTGTGTGTGTGTGTATGTATATGTACAATTTTTAAAATTTTATTACAATTACTTCACTAATTAATCGAAAGGAACTTCATTCCATCCGGGTGTCCCTTGACACCTCTCAAGTTTTTTATGTATTACAAATGGATAGTAAAGACTAGGGAACGTCTGGTTGACATAAAAAGTTGGAGATTTCATATTCAGATGTCATTGAGTAGGAGCGTCCTAAAATCCGAGAGAGAACAGTTGTGGCCGCGACTTACGACTTATACGTCGTATGTTTGATTCCAGATAGGCGCTTTACTTTGTGTGAATAACAGAATTATATCACCACTGATCTCATACCGGTGTAGGGAAACATAGTGAGGAAACCGGCATATCTTAGAACCAAAAATTCGAAAACATACGAGATCATACCAAGCCGCGCGGGGTTCGCGTGTTGTAATATGGCCCACTTGCTCTCACCGAGAGGATGTCTGTGTCTCAGCAGTGGGAACATTACAGGCTGGTTATGCTCTAGATTTCGGACGACCCAACAGATTATTTCATGTTAGGAAATGGTCATCACTATATTTAACAGAACTGTAATCTTAGGATACTGTAATGTGTTATTTATCGTTGTTCTTAGTTATTATATACCTAGTATTTAAAAATCAGGTAGATAAAGACGCTAGACTAAGGCCCATTAGCAACACAAATCATTTAATGCATTTAGTGCTAAACGAATTTAAATCCTTCTACTTATTTCTGTCAATCATTAAAATTAGAAGATGACAGAGACAGAATGAATTTTTAAATACTTTACCGTTAAATGCATTAAGTGGTTTTTGGTGCAAGTGTGGACCTTAGAGTATTATGTCACTATAGTATCGTTTACTATATAAAACTATGTTAAAAAAACGAACAGCGCACAGTTCAATCTTCACTGGCTGGCTTTCAAATGTGTATCAACGCATTATGCGTTCGTTTTTTGAATCAGCGGGCGCCTGACAGATGCAAGTAATGCCATGTGCATCGTTTGATATTGAATTATTGTTCTGGCAACATTTTGATAATATGGGGTCGATGTATTGAAGTGGGGATTAATAGGTGGGGTATATAGGGATTATAGATAACTTATTATGATAAAGAACGCTACTTTTAGACGAGTCCTTTACATTGGTCATACTTTTATGTTAGTAGAGATTGTGAGCACTGTGAAAAAATTAAGGGTTTCTGAAATTCGCAAATAAAAGAGGCGAGGGAAGAAGACTGAAATAGGCACAATGTACGTGACTGAGTACAGTTAATACAGGAACTAAAATGCGCCATTAGGGTCATTAACCCTTCAAAGCCAGCTCTCTCTTCCTACCTATAAGTAGCAGGTACAACAGAGCTCATTTCAAAAACAAATTTCAATTCCTAAACCAGCAATCGTCCGCAAATTAAAATCACATGTAGCTACAGAGATGTAGCGATAACCGTTCCGCGAACCCGTCGTTACGTCACGTCCATGTCCGCCCGATGACAGTTGCGCGAATGGATGCCGTTTGAACATCGAACGTTGATTGAAAATCGCAATATGGCCGACGTTCGACCGTTGGAATTTAAATGATACCAATTTCGAATTCGTGCTATTTTTTGGATTGAGATTTTGACTGCACAAATATATATAATTTAGAGTAACCTTGCTAATCTGGTTGTCAAAAAGTTTTATTCATAAACGCATTTTAGCACAAAAACGTTAGAACGTTTCGCTGAAAGTTAGGCTTCTCACTCACTTTATCAGTGTTTTAAGGAAAAAATGGCCGACTCTTTTGAAAATGACATTTGACCATTTGACGTATCTACAAATATTATGTGTCACCAAATGTCAATTTTTAAGCAATAATGACAGTTACAATTTCAAATTCATCATCATTATCTGCGTAGACTTTTCCCAACTATGTTGGGGTCAACTTACAGTCTAACCGGATATAGCTGAATACCAGTATTTTACATTGAGCGACTTCCTATCTGAACTCCACAATTCAGTTACTGAGCAATACGATACGCCTTGGAAAGACTGTTACAATTTCAAATTATTTGTCAAATTTAAATAACAATGACGTCACCATGTCAGAAGTGTCGAAACTGTAGACAATTAAATGATTGCCAGTACATTATAATAATGTCGGTCACAATTATTCGGTGAGTAGGCAGACATTCTCGTTAGACGATTCGATGTGTTGGTCAATTTGTTGGACGACTTCATTAAAATGGCAACATTTTGATTTACAAACGACATATTAGTTATAGAACGTTTACGAATACAAAAATTTATAAAAAGGTTTTATGCAGGGACTGCATACCGATATAATTTTGGTATCGGTATCAAAGTATCGATATATATACTGATATTTGGGTATCTCTTTATCGATATTGATACCGATATTTCTATTCAGTATACTTATATCTATACTTTAATGTGCTTTTATCAGTATTGATACCGATACTAAAATATCGATATATTACCAATACCTTTACCCGTGATAACCCGTGGCCGCGTCATCTTTGCGATTTACGCCATCGGCCCTCGTCCTGTCTAGCAACGGTCGTCATGATGTCTATGTGAATGTTGGTTTCCAGCCAGTGCAGTGATTGATGTATCAAGATGGCTAGTTTGTATTTTTTACCGTTAAAGATTTTTTTTTCGTTTTTATCTAGCTAGACCGGTGTCTAAAGTCTAATCTGAGAATATTGAAAGTAGGTAGGTATCTATTTGTCTTATTTCGATTGAAATAGAGATACAAAACATAGTACACGATGGGTAAAAAGGTACGTAAACTATTTCAGGTAGGTAAGTAATAATATTATAATGTAAATTATGTGTTGTTCACCCTTCCCCTCGATCCTGTAAACTAATTCACATCATTGAATCCGTTAGTCACCAGATACTTTCATTTCAACCTACCCATTTTAATGTCTCAGGTGATGAAACTTGGCTTGATGTAATCCTAACATCCGCACCCTCCCTTGTTTCCTTTCACGGCCAGTGTCCCGCGCCTGGATTTTCCCATCATGACCTCATTTTCTTCTCATATGTTCTAAAACCACCTAAACCCTAAAGTTCCGCACATGCGGCGTTTTGCGCGCATGGACGTTGAGAATCTGCGTCAACATGCGTCAGACCTCAGTTGGGAACTCCTGGCAGTAGCGACAGATGTAGACAAAAAACTGTGCATTTTCGAACGGTTGGTCCTTGCTCTCTACGACAGTCACGCGCTCCTGTTAAGAAGGTTAAACTTCGGCGTTCTCCTGCTCCTTGGGATCGTGCTTTTCGTAAATTTAAAACGGATCGCAGTGAAGAAAATCGAAAGTTGCTAGAAATCGGTGTAATCAGATGATACACAACGCTAAACGCTGCTAGAATATAGCTACATTCTAGAAACCATATAATGTATCTAATTGAAATATGGGGCAACGCGCCAAAAACGAACCTAAAGGACCTACAGATTGCTCAAAATAAAATTATTAAACTATTATTCCACTATGATTACCTTACACCTACAATTAAAATTTACAGGGAAACTAAACTCATGACTATTAAACAACTCCACGCATACTGTACAAGCATACTCATAAGAAAAATTTTTAACAAGTCCATTCACACACAAATACACTTCACTAAAGTACATCAAGTACATAATCGGAGCAGTCGTAGGAAGGATCACATTTTGCTACCACGAGTGCGAACAGCTAATGGCAAGAGAACATTTATTTTCGCCGGAGTGGAACGGTATAATAAGCTTCCTAAGGAGATAAAGAATGCGAACTCGTTTGCTATTTTCAAAAATAAATTAAAAAATCTAATTCTAAATGATCAAGCGCTACTACCATAAACAGACTTGCCCTATTGCTGCTTTGCTTTATTGTGGCACTAGGTTCACATTCCTTATCTCTAAAGAATATTTGCGACCGCGGTGATTATTTCTTTTGTGGGTGTTTCGAGAAACTTTAAGTTTTGTGGTTTTGCTAATGTTATAATAGTACGAAGTGAAATGTTATACGGATACATGATTTACTTTATAGAAAAAAAAAAATAGCTGTTTAGTTTGTGTGTCAAAGTTATTCTTATTACTTACTACACTTTAAGTTTTAAAAATGTTCTCAAGTAAGTGAAATATTTGTAATTTCTTATTGAGAAATAAATCTCTTTAACCATAAACCATACCTTCTTTTTCAACTGCTGATATCTGAGAGTTCCTTGGTACTCTTGGCTTGGTATCGGCAGACCACGTCATGTGGATTTTCCCAATACCATTGGCCTTGATGATACCAACCGTCATTTCACAACCACTTGTCATTTGGATTCCCAAATGTTGTCCCAGATGGTCGATTTCATTACTGGCCTAGCTAGTTCCATCATAGAACCATTTCACTTCTCTCCGGTCACCTCGGACGAAATTAAAAAGATCATCCTTTCCATAAAACCCAAGGCTGTGGGCTTTGACGGCATCAGTCGTAGTATGGTCGTTTGGATCCTTGATAGCCTTCTCCCTCCTATTACCCACATTATCAACTTTTGATTCCAGACAATTCCCATCCTTGTAGCGTATGGCCTATGTCCGCCCACTCCCGAAAATTTCAAATCCCTCCCTACCTAGTTACTTTCGACCCATTTCCATTCTCCCATTCCTGTCTAAAGTGCTTGAAGCCTGCGTACACAATCAGTTTACGTGGTTTGTTCACTGGAACAACCTTGTTAGCTCGTTTCAGTCTGGTTTCAGGCCTGGGCACAGTACCGCCTCCGCTCTCCTTAAAGTGAGTGGTGACATTAGAGAAGCAATGGAGGATACCAAGGTTACCGTTTTGATATTAATAGATTTCCCTAATGCCTTTAATGCCGCCAGCTACGATATTCTCCTCTCTATCCTCTCTAATCTTATGGTTTCGTCCGAGGCTCTGGAATGGTTCGCTTCTTATTTTCGGGGACGTAAACAGTCGGTTCGCATTAATAAGAGCTCGTCGAGTTGGCGTGACCTGGATGCTGGCGTTCCACAAGGCGGTATTCTTTCTCCATTGTTATTCTCTATCTTCATTAATTTTATAACTTATTGTCTTCGGTGTTCGTATCATCTTTATGCTGATGATTTACAACTGTATTCAGCTGAGCGGGTGGAAGATTTAGCAGATGTGAACCGAGATTTAGATTCAATCAAAAAGTAGTCTGACAGTTTTGGGGTGTCAGTCAACCCCTCTAAGTGTCAGGCCATTGTAATTGGAAGCTCGCGTATGATGGGCAGGGTGACGCTTGGTTCTCTTCCTCCACTTATTTTCGATTGTATAGAGATTTTCTAATTTATTGTTAAACCTTCAGAAAATTTTACAGTTTTGGGGTAGCTTGATGTTTTGGCGTCTGTACTGTCATACCCATTACCCCTACTGTTTAATATCACGGTTTGCATCTTGACACGGCACTTAGCTGGCAACGCCAGGTCTCTAGTCTTAGTCAAAGGGTCAACGGTACTCTGCGATCCCTGTATCGTCTGAGGAACTTTTTGGCCACTAAGACGAAAACCACGCTTGTGCAGACTTTGATTTTCCCTATGATCGACTATGGTGACGTGTGCTACTTTGACTTGATTGCGGTTTTGCTGGATAAGCTCGACAGACTGCTCAACAAATGTATACGGTTCATATTCAATTTAAAAAAATATGATCATGTGTCGAGCTATAGGTCTGAGCTCAAATGGATGTCCATTCGCCAAAGAAGTTTGCGCGCTTTGACCACGCCTTTCTCCGTTCTCAACTCTCTCACTCCTCCTTCTTATCTTGTGCCTCACTTCCAACTTCTATGTTATTCTCACGCTAAAAATTGCGTTTTCCTAAAAATCTTCTGCTACTCTGTCCTTCTCATACTTCTGACTTTTCTTCATTCGTCCTTTCACATTCAGTCCATTCTTCTTTGGAATGCGCTTCTTCTCGATAACAGGACGGCCACCAGTCGGTATGCATTTAAGCGGAAATTGCAGAGTTACTTTCGAAACAATAAGCGTAGAGTCATCTCATCACCTCTCCCTTTAATCAATATATATGTATTTAATATTTATATATATTATAGTACTACTCTGTCAAGAAAGTACCGGGAAAAGATCAATAATACACAAAATGTTAGTAATAACTACTAGTAACTGTTAGTATACTTTGAAGGCGATAAAATCAATTTGGATGAATACATCCAAATTTATTTTATCGCCTTCAAAGTATGCTCCCGCAGAAACAAAAGAAACAGTTCTCACCTCCTTTATGTCTTCTACCGAATGAAAACGGGTGCCACGAAGTGGTAATTTGAATTTAGGAAAAAGAAAGAAATCGGCTGGAGCCATATCTGGTGAATAAGGTGGTTGCTCGATGGTATTTGTTGAGTTTTCATCGACTTTGGCGTGGTTTTTTCGGTTTTGGTTCAGTTAAAAGGCGCCACTCCGAAGCTTGTTGACTAGTTTGCATGTCAAAGTCATGGGTTTACCCCATGTCTCATCACCCGTAACAATGCGTTTCATGAATGTTGGGTTGGAATTGACTCGTTCTAGCATGTCCTCAGCGACTCCTATGCGATGGAGTTTTTGGAGAAAATTCAGGTCTTTTGGGACTACCCGGGCTGTAACATGTTTCATACCCAATTGATCTACCTAACTAAAAACAGCACTGTATTTAATATAAATAACAGATGTAACTGAAACTCTGCGCCAAAATGGAAAACAGTTGCACCAATCTAACAAAAGAAAAAAAAAATCGATCTATAAACTAATCATCCATTCCCGATAGTTTTTTGACTGAATGTAAATATATATGTATATTCTAAGTTTATAATCTATTTATGTCTTAGTGTATCCTGTTATGTATAATTCATTATGATGATTGTACTTTGAATAATATTTTGTATAATTATTCCTCTTAACTAAAGCACCTACCATCTAATCCCTTCACCACCCTTGGTTGACTGGTAGAAAATGCCCAGAAAACCTTTTTTAAATAAATAAATAAATTAAAATTTATGCGGTTAATGTAGTTTTAAAATGGTTTGTTGGTACTTACGTGAGGTTGGTACCTACCTACAAAATACAACTATTTGTCAGTAAAGACAAATTAAACATAGAAACATACGTATATAACTTTTCAGTGGTTAGAAATGTACAAAAATATAAACACGGCGCGCGGCCCACGAACCGCTATTGATCAAGGGCTCGCCGCTGACTGCACTGTTGCCGTTCCGTTTCGAGCCGAGGTCACGCGCCGGTGGCGCGATGTGCGACCTCGCAACGTTGTGTTGCATCCTGATATCAATACTGAGTATCGATAAAATTACCGATAACTTTATACCGATACTCAAATAAGTGATACTAAATATCGATATTTATCCCAGTTATCGATTCCATCATCGGTATTTTCTTTAAAATATCGATATATTTTGGGTATCGATATCAGTCCCTGGTTTTATGGGCCTATCGAGCTGTTTAACTAATGAATGTATTAAACCTTCGATAAGCTTATTTTATGAATAAGACCGTAAGTGTCTAAGAGAGTTGCATACCTTCTGTTAGTAAAACTCTGCCGAACATCTTCTGTCTAACTTCTCAATATGCTGAACTCATATAATGAAACACAGAAAGAAGAAAGAAATGTGATAAACATAGTGCATGGAAGGTCATTTGCACGATGATGAAGTATCAATCAACGTCAAATCACAGAGTATCGACCACCACATCTTTTACAAATCCAATACAAGAAAAGTTGTCTCAGATGATGTCGCAAAATAATAAGTCCATAAGTCCACTTTCAGACTAAAATTGAAAAGTACAGGGTAGCAGTAACATCGACGCGCACCTGTTACTATTGATTCAGTGGCTGATCCGAGACTCCCTAATGTATTTATATTTTTGGTTATAAACAGATTTTTCATAGAAAAGTGCTGTAGATACCTACGAAGCCAAAATGTATTGAACAGCAATTTTCTATTTTTTTATTTCTACGCAGTGGTTTCAGAATCATAAACGGAAGCTATGGCAACAGGCTGCACGTCGTTGCCCCTCCCACCTTATGTATATTAAAGTCATTTTAGATGACAAAAGACACATAATACAGGATAAGTTTATAACCAGTGTGCAAACTGTAACCATGAATGTAGTATATAATTCTAGCGCCCCCTAGCGCAGAAACTACGCCGGTTTTTCAAAAAATAATCAGATGTTTCATAGAAAAGTGCAATCCCTACGCGATCAAAATGTTCACAACAGCTGATTTTTTTTGTATTACCGACGATACATTTCTGCACTGGGGGTCTAGAATTACATACTGAATTCATAGTTACAGTTTGCGCACTGGATAAAAACTTAGCCTGTATAGGTCGAAACTTCGGTAGGCAGACATGTTCCACAAAAGCAATCCATAATCGAAAAAGTTTTTCATTAAGGGGAACCTAGTCGCGGGCTCGAACTCACTGATGGGCCTGGCTAAAAAGCACGCTGTCTCACCAGGCATCGTGTCCGACAGAGGTAACATCAGTGATGAGCAGTTAGACGCTAGACTACACGCACAACGTTATTGAGTGAGATGCAGGATCATTTATAGTGCAACAGGCGCGTAATAAATTAAGAACAGTCCTTCGGAAGATCGGGTTTTATGAAAAAACCACTGCATAAATCAATGACCAAAACAGTTTATTGAACTTTTCGATATTTGAGCTTTGTCGGTACCGACTTGGTTTTTCAAATTTTATACTTCTTTTATTACTTAAACACGCCCAAAGTTAGGTTAAATTAGCAAGAAAAACGAATCTTTGTTGGCTCCTAACTTTTTAACGGCTTTTTATTTTTGTATTCTGTTTCCGTACAGACAATATTAATAATGAGACAAAACCATACCATGTTTAATTTTTGATGTACATTGTCCAACAGTGGAGTAATACCCTCCCGAAGTTTGTATGGGAAAAATGTGGACTAGGTTCACCTTAAGCATCGTTGTCATGTCAGTTGTTCGAAACAGGAACGATCTGATAACTAACTCTGGACAGAACCTGATAATTGAATTCAATAACTAATTTATTACGTCCTCGTTGACGATAGCATCTTTCATTTTAGACGTTTTCTAAACGCATGCTGTTACATGAAAAGAAACCTTATCGTGAAGTACTGAAGTTCGTTTCAGGTTGGGTTTGATTTGATGTTGTGACGTTTTAAAATTTTCATCAAAAGGGTATGAAGGATTGTTAGTTAGGTTCTGACAATGGGATCGTGTCGTGATGGACGATTTTAATGACATTTCGGGTAGCAACTACTGAATCCTTTTCCAATTTTCCCTTATAAGTTAAGTTTTCATTAAATAAAACAAAAGCTATTTCTATTGTATAATGGGTAGGTATCAAGGCTTCTAACGGTTATTAAATCCTGCACAGAAATCTTTGGCCCGAATAAGGCAATTCTCTCTCAAATGTAGGCTTATTAGTTGACTCGCACGAATTAACTCGCCCGGATCGGCCAAATACATTTTTTTTTAATTCGCTCGATTCGAGTCCAGTAATTAGGAAAATTTAGGTGACGCTCATCAAATTCCAAATCTGGACATTGTCTTAAGTAACATCTACGTACTTACCAACCTGTGTATAATATTATGATGGTCCACAATACTCGCCATTTACTCATATTAGGAATTGTGCACACGTTGAATTTTTCAAGTATCCTGACCCTTTGATTTAATCGAATAGACAGATATATAGCTACTAGATGCGTGTTACAATTTAAGTAATGAAAAATCAAATTCACCTTTACTCTATGTGTATAATTTTTCCTATTTTATACTTATCGTTTAGGCTTTTTCTTTTTCGTATTAGTTGACCAACTCAAATTAACTCTCCCGAATCGGGCGAATCGTCACTATTAAGTAATTTAATATTTTGTATTGACGACTCGCACGTAGTTAATTTATTTGCAGGTGAATTGACAATTCAAAAAGGGAATGAAACGTTAAGGAGGCATCGAAAAGTTAAGGAAAAAGTACATTAACTTTTACTTATATAAAAGAAAAAGTTCCAATTGTCTTATACAGGGTGTAAGGGGAACGCTTCCGCAGCCGGAACGTAGGTTATATACAACCTAAATGCAACCAATAACCTTTCGCCTTAAATTGGTTATTTTGCATCAATTTAAAACGTTTGACGCTTCTGTAATGTTTCTACTTATTTTATTTTGGCGGCGCTTTACAAAGGATGCCTAAACTTAAAGTCGCCGCCTGGACTTGGGGTCGTTTTTAAACGTGTTTAATCTCAAATAATGGTTCATTTAACTATTCTCACAACATAATGTACAAAAATCACAATTTTTTTTTTTTTTTTAAACTAGATTTTTTGATGGTACTGTATCGAGAATATCTAGCCATATCACCTGTCTCCGTTTTCGGAAGCGATTCATTTATACCCTATATATTCGAATTTCTGGAATTGTTTCACCAACAAATAAATTAACTTCATGCTAGTTGTCTATAGAAAATATTATGTACTCTATTTAAAAGGGACGATTCGCCCGAACCGAGTGAATTCATTCGTGCAAGTCGACTAATATATGCCGTCGTTTACTCTCCGCACCAAAAAGATATCTGAAAAATAAAAACAAAATGTTAGCAGTGTTAGACTCTTAGTACGAGTACTAACATGATGCTCAGCCTATATAGGGTGACTGGTAATTAGTGACCGATATTTAAACACATGATTGTACTCATCATAACGAACAACTTTCCCAAAGACACGGTTTTTTTTTTATCTACCTTATTGAGCCAATTTTATTACCCAAATAGAATATTGAGTAACTAACAAGAATAATACAGCATTACCTGTAATTTAATTTAGTTACCTACAAACAAAAAAAAATGAATCCACTTTTACCATGCATTATGGAAGCTATCAGCGATTGACCCCGGGGTCAAGCGACTCACAGCTGATAGCGCGCGCGTAGTCCGTACGGTAGTTAAATTAATGACAAAAGAATAATGCATTATAAAAGTGGATTATTTTTATTTATTTGTAAGTTACTAAATTACATTCCAGCTGATGGTATATTATTCTTAGTAGGTAAGTAGTCAATGTTATATTGGGGTGATTGGGGACATGCGCTAGTTAAATAAATAAAAAATCGTTTCTTTGCGAAAGTTGTTTGTTATGATGATTACAATCATGTGTTTAAATATCGGTCACTAATTAACAGTTACCCTATATATAAGTAGTAATTTTCAGTGGAACACGCTTTACTACGTAACTGGGTACAGGTATCTGTGTTACACTTGTCCATTATTCCTGACTAAACCCACTTCATCTAAACTATGTCACTTCTAGACAAGTCCACATCACCTCTTCCTAGCTAATAAATCTGGCTATTCACGAGGCTCCTTTTTATTTGCGTCGATCAAATCCCGGAGGGCGCAGTGTTCGGTCGTGCGATCACGCGGCGGAGACAAAATGGCGGACCCTTGATTACAGTGGGGACTTTTAATTGATCGGCGAGATTTTTTTTTGAAATCAGGAGAGAGATTTTTTGAGGGTTTATTTGTATACTGATAAGTCAAAGTCAAAGTCAAAGTCAAAGCATTTATTTCAAATAGGCAAATATAAGGCACTTTTGAACGTCAACATTTACATTAAAATAGAATTGATTCTAGTCGCCCCTTCCAAAATGTAGTTTCGTATGGAGAAGAATGGGCAAGAAACTCCACCGTTACTCTTTTAAAATGATATAACTACAATATTTAACATACATTCATTGTATAATTATGTGTGAAAACGATGCATCCAGAATAAAATTACTGTACCGAAATAGGTAAAAATAATGAAATTGAAGCAATTACAGATAAATTAATTTTATGATAGATACATGGTGCCCACACATTTACAAACATTGTAAAAGTAAATATACAATTTTCCTAGAATATTAACAAGTATGTAATGTCAGTGTGTGAGTTAAAGTAATCACTGAGTGTAATCAATGTCATAGATATAATTAATTACATAATTCAATTAGCAACCAGTTTGATTTTGTCTAGACTCTAGATTGTCCTATGGAGCAGGACCAGCATGTTTCCAAGCATTCTTATCTTGGATATAATCCTCTAATTTGTAATATGCTTGTTTACAAAGTGTACTTTTCATATGAGTTTAAAATTTCCTTTCATTTAATTGCAATATATCACAAGGTATTTTGTTATAACATTTAACACAGTACCCCATAAATGATATGCACGTGCATGTTGCTACAAAACCGGACCAACAACCATTGTAGACTCTGTGCAAGAAAGTAAGGTGGATGCCGTATGCACGACGTATTACAACATACATGGCTTGAAAAAGTTAAACTAAATTCTTATACAATATGTAACAAAAACCCTGTTGTTCCTTTTAGGGACGTAGGCATACACTTACCCACAAGCACAACATTTACGAAGTTATAATTTAAAAAATAAGGATTGGCTAGTCGAGAGTTCAACATTAAATAACTATTAAAATCGACATATTAAAAAAAAATGTTAACAGTATCTGATTTTACAAGTATCCTTATTTCGCACAATAGACTACGAGCTTGGCGGCTTTCTTTGATCTAATCAAAATCAGTTAAACATTACAAATATTCATAATTAAATATTTATTTTAATTATTTTTGTTAAACAGTTTTTATAAATGACTTGCTTTATTACGTATGTATACCGATTCTGAAAACGTGGGTAGAAGGAACAACAGGGTTTTTGTTACATATTGTATAGAACACTGGCTTTTGCCAGCGGCTTCGCCCGCGTGGAGGTCGAAAATTATCCCACGGGCTCGTACTCTCGGTATAAAAGTATCCTATGTATTATTCCAGCTTACAAACTATCTGTGTGCCAAATTTCATCCAAATCCATTCAGCCGGTTTTACGTGATTGAGTAAAAAACATCTAAACATCGAAATATCCAAACATAGAAACTTTTAGATTTATAATATTAATACCCACGATTAGTAGGATTTCAACTAAACACAGCTGATGTGGTTAAGTTTCTTTCAGTAGATAAGTAGATAAGTATACATTTTCTTTTCAATTTCATTGTAATTTATGAATGATGATGACGATGATGATGAATTCTTCTTCTTAGTCGATGAAATAAATGTGTTTGGTCAAAATTCAGCTACGCGAACTCCACTCACTGACGCAGTCAGAAGGTCAAGCAATAAGAAACTACATAATATACGGAGTGGCAAGGACATCGACGCAAAAACAGTAACCATGAATTTAGCACAGTCATGGTTTTTTTTTAAGGGTGGTAAATCATCAGATAACTTTTCCCACTCTGGGTGGAACAGGAGGGCGTGTCAAACTTTTACTGACTAAAACCCATCCGTGTTCCTTCAGTTGGCTGTGTGCCAGGGGCCACGGTATCTGTTTCGAATAACCTGCACCGCTAGCAGGCATCGGCCCTTGCGAAATCCATCAGTTGTTGCTGACATCTCTTTGAGGCGCGCGTGGAACACAACGCATCGTTGCTCGACCCGGGCTTGGTCCTTACCGGACAGCGAGCTATCCATTACTCGCCGCCCGCAAGCCCGCGCCTACGGTGGCCGGGAATCAGGCTGGGGCACAGTTATGGTTAGACATGGTCATGGTCTAGACTCCTAGCATGGAATGGCATTTTTTTCCACGGTTAAAAAAAAAAACAGCTGTTTCATAGAAAAGGCTGTCAAAATGTGCGGATTAGTAATTTTTTTGTCCTTGCTAGCCTGTTTAGTAATGAAATAAGCTAGTCTTCAAATCGTTGGTAAGTGTGGTTGTCTGCACAGGGTGCGTCCGACGCAAGTAATTAAGTAACCTTGCGGAGGCTAGAAAAATGTAGTACTTAGGTACTTATGTCTATATTTTTTTCATAAAGCTTAAAGTAGACTACATAAGTGGTTTGTAAAAAGTGTTAATAACCTTCTAATAAATGCTTGTTACAGACGACAGATGTCCATGTATTATGTTATTATGTCCCATAATTTTGACTATAAGTAAAATATAAATTTAAATAGTTAAATTAGGACTAAATTAGAAGGCGGTCTGTCTAATGAAAAAGACACGCTAACTATTACTTCTCATAATGGAACTTGTAGGTCACTGTACAGGTGACTTGGTATTTGTTTCGAAGAAATGGTTTCATTTAAAGGTCAGCTCATAATATTGTGTAGAAAAAAGCGTGTTTAATACTTCAATAAATCCATAAATAGTTATTGAGTTCAGTAAAATATAAAAATAGGTACCTACCTTTTAAGGTGTCCTATGCTATATTATATCTACTATACTACCTACACTATATGCATAATATTGAGGTCAGCTTCCAGTCTTACCAGATGCAGCTGATACCAGTTTTTTACATGGTACCACCTATCTAACCTCCATAACCCAGTTACTGGGTAATACGATACGCCTTGATAAGATTGGTTGTCAGACTTACGGGCTGCCCAAGATCCACGAATGTCAGCCGGAACCAACGGCTTTCCGAAGCATGGACGGGTCTTAATATGTAAAGATGGCCACATATCCACCGGACAACTGCGGCAATAGTAGCTTAACTAAGAAACAGTGGACTATAGAAAAAGCTATCTTATGTCCATAAAAGTTTACAACCATATTCCAAAACGATTACGAGAACTACCACTATTACTGCCTACATTTCTTCAAAAAACAACTAAAAACTTGGTTTCGACAAAATAATTTTTATACAACAAATGAATTTTTTTATTGTGTTAGGTATTACAAATGGAAAATATTCGTATACCGCTTTTAGCGGCGGATTTGTCCTGAACGTAATTCTACTTGTCCAACTTTGTACCTACCGTATCCGACGAATAAATGTTTTTGTCTCTCTTTGTCCCTTTTAACCTGATCGATCGAACCGTGCGTCTGTTATGACTTATGACTTAGCCACAAGCCCCCCATTTTTATATTCATCAGTGAATCATAAAAAAAAAAACAATTTAAAAACTTAATCCAAACACAATCAACACTTCGTAGACACAACATAAAGCCACAAACGAAACTTTCCCCACACGAACTAAGTGCAATAAACGAACAATAATCTACCGGAAAATCAGCCGGTCTCAACCAATTTGGGCGACAATAAAGCAATTTGACGAGAAACGCGCGACACTTTGATTAATTGCCGGCGCCGTCGGTGTCGCGATGTCGCGCCGCCGGTGCCAGTCGCGCCGTGTGAACGAGGCCTTATGGTGTATGATAGTAATTTACGTATTGATTATTTATTTGTTGATGGGCTGTCTTTTTGGCGTGACGTAAGAGGGTAATTGTTTTTTTTTTTCGTGGAAGATAACTTTGGAAATGATTTGTAAAATAAGGTATGATGTCGTATTTTGTACACTTAAAGTTCAATTTATAAATTACACAAACAAAAACCTCTAATAAGTATAAAAATAATATGTATTCGGCTAACAGCGGAGGTAGTTGGTTATACGGTTATATGGGCGTTTTGGGGGACTGTCTTATGTATTTTGACGTTCGAAAAGTGCTGATTCTCAGCCTAATTTGAATAAATGACTTTTGATTTTGATTTTTGATTTTATACAGCAAATTCCAGGTGATGCTGCAGCATCAGTTCAAGGTTACTACGTTCCTTACGACTCAGACCTGTGGAAGATGCTCTTATCCTTACATCAACAAGAATAGAGCTGATAATCTTCTAACGGTTGAACAAAACTTTTTTGAATCATAGCGAATAACATTCTTGATTAAATCAGATTTTTAAATAAAATCGTTTCAGCCGTTTGTGAGCTATGATGACGCAGACAGACACACTTATAACACCCCTCTGTTTTCGTTTGAGGGTTAAACATTTGTTAGAGACCTGAATTTATTGTATCTTAAAACTAAAATGAACCTATTTATCAATCACACTCTTTTTACGACACCTTGCATAAAACACATAAGAGAAACCTATTAGCAATAATCTTCGCGCCCCTACATCTGCATATTCCCAGGATAAATTGATTAATACTTCCATTAATTGAGCGTGTAAACACTGCAAAAAGTACATTGTAATTGTCGTAGGGCCGGTGCACGTTGACGCGACATCGCCCGCGGCATCGCCTGTTATCGCTGCAATTATGCAAATTCAACGTTAAATTACCGCGCGGGCGTGTAATTGTTTCGGCGAGTCGCGACGCGCGACGCGTTCGCTGTTAATTTTCTCGTTACACCCGTCACTTATGTGTGGACGCGGCCTAATAACGCGTTTCGGGACACTTCATACAGTTATTATTAAGGTGATCGAGTGCTCTTAAATGGGATACGTTTTATGACGTTTTAATATTATTTATTTTTGGTTTTTATCGAGTTTTAAGTTGAATTATTACTAGGTATATAATTGTGTAAATTATAAAGGTGAATAAAATGAGTCTTTTAGGGACTTGGTAAATGGTACTCAGTGGAACTGATATGTATTTTAGTCTATATTATACAAATAAATAAAATTGACTCTGTTAGCAATGTCAAAATAATAGCCTTTTCTAAATGCATATGAAAGTAAATACTGTATATGGGTACCTACTAGTTTGTAACAACACGACAATTTAAAAAAAAATGTTTGTTTGTCTGTTTGTTTGATCCGGCTAATCTCCATAACGGCTGGATCGATTTTGACGAGAGTTTCACTGGCTTTTTGTCCGTGTAGCACATTCAAGTGGTATAATTTCCGACAACCACGACTAAGTACTTAGTGTAATAATAAAATTGCTTTATAAAAGACCATTTTAGATAGTGTAGTCACCTACCTATTGGTCATAGAATTAATACAAACAAAGTCAAGAAGATTTTTTGTACAGAAATTCATGAAAACTTACCCAGACTTACCTACTCTTCTTTTGCAATAACAATTTTAAAGTTACTGACAAGAATAAACACAGCAGCTGCCAAACCACAAATGAATGACAATTACACAACATATTACATAAAATGTGCCCAAAAGGTCACAATAAAGCCTAATAACGCTATATTAAATTGATTAAAAAATAAGGCTTTCTCCGCACGCGACAATCGTATGTCGCCGCCAACCGCAGATTACAATAACGAACAGATGACGTCATTTCACGTCATATGCGCGAGCGCCGACCAAATCGACCGCTAATTGTGAAACGCAAACCACAATGTACGTTAAATTATGTCGAATTTACGACATTTAAGCGAATTATTGTCGATAATGACGACTGTTGACGATGTTAATTTATGTACATCATGCAATTTTGACAGTTTGTATTGAGGTTTATCTTTCCTGCTTTCTGGCACAGGGTGAAATAAAAAATAATTAAATAGTGATTTTGACTATTTGATACCTAATAAATTGTTGTATTTACAATGTCGTTAAAGTAAACAAAAAATAGACAAGCACAAACTAAGTATTTATTATAAGTAAACCTATCTGTTTTATTAATTGATTTAATTTACATTTAATAGATTTTGATACATAAACATTTTTAGCCCCTTAAAAGACTCCCAAACACTGGCATGACTCCAATAGATTTATTTCCATGAAGTTCTCCAAGGTTGACGTGCGAAATGCCAACACAAAAAAAATTATGCGTGTTCTCTGTTGTGTTGTTGTTGTTCTGTTGTATTGTTGTTGTTGTTGTTCTGTGTTGTTGGATATAGACGGGTCGCGCTGTCCCATCGCGCCTGTATGCAGGAGCCTAAACTCGTATGTAAAAAGAAAAGTTAAAAAACACTAAAAACCGAGAGCTTTTTTATACAAACATTTAATGATTATTATAATAATTAAATGTAGTTTTAATCACGGCTAACCATTACGCAATAAATATAATAGTTTATGTACTGTTAACACTGTGCCTTTACGGTACCTACTTATCGAAAGAATTTTCTAGAAACAACAAATAAAAGCCAATTAATATCTCTTATATATATCTTATATATACAGGTTGTAATCATCAAATCTTGTTAATAAAGTTCACATAAATAGTTATTTTTAGTGATCTTCTACTACAATACAGGATATTTTTTAACCAGTGTACAAACTGTAACCATGAATTTAGCATACCATTCTAGACACCCCCCTAACGTAGAAAGTTTTTGTCGGTTATCCAAAAAAAAAATCAAAATCAGCTTTTCCATACATTTTGACCGTGTAGGTATTGCACTTTTCAATGAAACAGCTGATTTATTTTTTGTATAACCGACGGCAAATTTCTACGCTATTAGAATGATATGCTGAATTAATGGTTACAGTTTGCGCACTGGTTAAAAATTTGCCCTGTATTAAAAAAAAAAGATATTTAAAAATTTACACCTAGGTGATTTTATGTTTGTTGGCATAAAATTTAATAGGAAACTAACGCTTTTCCTGCGACTTTGTTCGCGTTAAATTATTTGTTTCGACATAACTAAGTAAGAATTTTTACATAATATTCATAATTATTCACTTAGTATAATGTTTGTCTGAAAGTTCGGTTGTCTTTTTTGTAAGTAGGTTGTTTTTTTTTCACATTTTCGTTATGGTACCTACACCACCCCAATTCATGTACCAGTAGGTACTTACCATGAAAACCACAGTGACAGAGTATTGGACCATTATCAAGATACACAAAGTGGTTTAAATATGGACTATCGAAGCTAAAGGCTTCTGCAAACAGGCGGTGACGCGACACTTGTAGAACAATTTCTATGAAAACTTCATCAGAAACTGTTCTACATTGTGTTGCGTTGCGCTGTCGCGTCGAGCCTATTTGAAGAAGCCTTAATGAAAAAAATTACCCAAGCATAGTTTTTAAATTTATTTGCCGCTAAAACGTAATCGACAGAAACTTTTAGCGTATTTAATATAAATCAGAACGGATTAAATTATTACTGGCACTTGAATGTTGTTTAACAATAACTCAATAATGATATAATTTTATAGGAAATTAACAGCACGTAGCTAAACGAATATTATGGATTGTAAGTTTCTCAAGAGATAAATAATTAGGACTTAAGTGTAACCAATTTAATTAATTTAAACGAAGTACTTGCCACATACCATTTTATTAGCCATCAACTGTATCCAATTACCTAGTCATAATAATTTAAACAGGTATACCTAAATGGAATTAATAATGTAAGTGGTCACAAAAGATTAATTAGCAAAAAATAATCAAAATATATAAGTACGTAGATTCGCTCCGTGCCTCGGAAAGCATGTTGTCCGTGGATCTTTGAAAGTCGTTACCTGCCTATAAAGCATAAAGCCTAAAGGCTCCTACACACTATGCCAGGAGCCCGGGCGGCGGCATACCTACTTGGTTTCTGCGGCAAGTGTTGGCGGCCTAATATCAACTACAGCATGGGCCGCAAGGCAAAAACCCGCCGGCTGTGCTGCCGGCATGTGTGTAGGAGCCTTAACAACCAGTCTTACCAAGGGTATCGTGTTACCCAGTAACTGGGCTGTAAAGTTCAGGTAGGCTATCCCTCCAAGTTACCATACTAAAACTAATAGTGTTGAGGTAGTGAACGATTGCGTAAAGAGCGAATGATAAAAATTGTTTCTTTAAATTTAAACCATTTTTATCATTCGTTACAAAACTTTAAAAAATCATTTGCAAGATATGGATTATAAGAATGATTAATAAGTTATTAATAAAAGTTTACTTTTTTATTTTTTATTTCTTCTACTAAAAAGAAACTAAATAAATTACCTTACTACTGAAAAACAAAATATATAACAAATTGCAAAATTTTTAATATTGCATTTCATGTTTTTAAAACAAGTTATTAAATTTTAAATTTAAAAAAAATTGCATGTAAGTATATAATTTCAAGTTCATTTAGTGTCGGTCATTCTTACACCACCTCACTATCTTTTTTTTTTACGTCAAAATCTGGTAACCCTTCAACTGTCAAGTTATTGAATAAAATTAAAAGTCGAACAATAGCTAAACTGGAAAGTACTTCAGGACAATTTCATGAAGCTATAAAGCCAAACTCTACATAAAGGTAAACACACACGCACACAAAAACTGCACGACAGCAAAATAAAATAAAAACTCGAAACTGCCGCCATATTTGAAACGAACATGCAATTAACCCTTCGAAAGCGCCCGTTCACAGCCCTTTGTTAACCCTTTAATACTATCCATTGTGTCAACTGTCACTCGGGGTTTGAATTAAAAGTGGGCGGATTAATTTTTTCCTACCCTCGGTAAAAATAGTTGGAACTGGGGTCATGAGTGGGTAATAATAAGGTACGTGAAGTGACAGGCATTTAGCCATCTTTTGAGTTGCTTCGTAAAAAATGCATGGTAATAGTAAGTGCTTATTTGCTGAAAAGGGTTTTTTGTGTGGTGATTCTAGTTTGCATGGTAGAATTGTTTGGATTGTTGTTGAGAGGGTTAATTAGGATTTTGAGGACTGACATATACAAGAATGATGACAGTTCAGAAGAGGTGCTTAATGAAGTTTGCAGATTTGATTTCGCGATGTAAAGAAAGTATGTAGTACACACTGTACGGTGTTTTAGTAATAATCGTACTAAAGTTTGTATGTTTGTTCCTCAATCACGCAAAAACGGCTAAACCGGTTAGGGGGAAATTTGGTACACAGATAGATAAGGTATAACCTCGATCATAAAGCTTTGAGCATAAATCTTTTTATCCCTGTAGTACGTTAGAGGGTATAATTTCCGACCTCAACACGGGCGAAGCCGCTGGCAAAAGCTAGCAATTTTTCCAGCATTGGACGTCTTTTGAGTGAAATGATTATGATGAACCATTTACAGGCTATTTTGAAATTATCAAAGAATCGACCGTTTCTAAAGTTAGATAATTACATTACAACTATGTTCCTAATGTCCCTCGGGAATCATCGCATTTCCGAATACGAACGAGCTTTCCTCCCACTCTTTAAAATAAATCACGTAAAGTTAAAAGAGTATTAACAACTCTATATACTTCCAAGACGATTGAGAGCATCCGTTCTGCACCAAGTGTAAAGTGCAACTGATAGAAATCCGACGACTGACGAAACACGAAGTTTGCCGAGGGACATTAAGAAAATAGTTATACTGTACTTGTTTACTACTTGTAGTAAACCTAATTTTGGATGAGTCATCTTTTTACTTAAAGATTTCTTAACAAACAGTTGCCAAACTGATTAACGTCTACGTAATTCAAGCTGCATATTATGGATATATACCTAGTTGTTGTACGAACAGTGTTCAAAGTGCACACTATTCGAACAAAGTCGTGCACTGAGCTGAGCTCAACATAATGACAGACAGCCGCGATCACGCGACGCGCGTGATGTGCACCGCGTGTGTAGACGCCTTAACTATTGCGTGTAGTGTTAGCAAAAAAAAAGTAACGAAAAATAATTTTAAAAATAATTGATGGTGATTGGCTGATTTATTTGAACAAGTTCGAGTACAAATTCTGGCTGACAAGATAGAAAAGTAAGTTTTGCCAGCCATGTAAGAGCAGGCCACCAAGATATTGGGAAAAAATAACGAATAATAATCAATCGATGGTCATACGTTGACAACTCGTAACCCACATTTTTTCGCAAAATGCGTGATGCACATCAAACATTTTTAAATTGTGCGCTTATTTAATAAAAACCTGTATGGGAATTTTATTGTTTTAGATTATATCAATAAAGTATTCGATTACCTACCAACTACTTCTTTATTTGAATTTATTTTCGAAATTATGCAGTTTTTTTCCCTCTCCTATAAAATTGGACACATTGCAGTTACATGTTATCAACTTTTGACCATCGCAAGCAATGTCAAATAGATACATACATACATAAACTCACGCCATATTCTCATGGGGTAGGCAGAAACTACAGAACGCCACCTGCTACTGTCCCGACATTCTCTTTTTGCTTAATTAACGTTCATATCTACATCTGTGGCCCTAGTATCATTCACACCACACACACACGCCAGACACCACACAATCTTTACACGTACACTCATAAAATACCATACTTGAAAGCACCTCTCTAGTCTCCACTCTAGTATTCGTATCCTGAACCCCAAGATACAGACTAACTGTCTAGTTTGGGGTTCAAGGGCAAATAACATATGTAACGAGCTGTAGGGGAATATTCAAGCTACTCAATATGTCGTCTCAGCTTGATGTTAACCTATGTATGCTTACTGTATTACCTGGACAATAAATATTTTCTATTTTCTATCTCAATCCAACGTATCGAGCGCGTTCAGCGCTCCGATTGGTCCGTCATCAATCCAGTGACAACGATAAGTCACTATTTTCTTAACGCGAATAGACTATAGTCGTCTTTCCTTCATCCTCTCAACGTGATCAAACTATCTAGACATAAGTACTCTTGTTAATTTTTGTAAATTCTTGTTATAATCCGCACTGTTACTTTATCACATCATTCTTCAGCCTATTATTCATAATCACACCTGAAGTACACACACACACACATGCTGACGTAGATGTCAGTCACAATTACAATTTCCCATACGATCTAAATTTTCTGTAAACAGACACTGACTACTCTAGCATAGAAAGATAAGTTTATATTCATAAAGTTGAGTTACATCGTATCTATCTACTCTATCTCATCAGAGGGCTTTGACACAGTGACATTCTATCAGTGATAACGGCTTATTGGTCGATTCGCACGAATTTTCTCAATCGAATCGGGCGAATCGACACGGGCGACTCGCATGAAATTAATTTTTGTGAGGGCAAATTGACAACTCCAGAAATGAGGCAATTGGCATGTTTTTAATTTATGCACTTTATTTCACTTTTTCTATATCTAAGTGAAATTGTGCGAATCGACTAATAAGCGGCGAAAACGATGATGGAAACTGGACTCTAGAAATAGCTGTCATCCAGTAACCGGGAACTGTAAATAAACGTCAGTTTACCTTAATGTTGTTGTTAAAATACTGGAGTTTATCGTGTTTAAATTCTTAAACTAACAACATCTGCCTAGTTGTAGTTCTTGTAGTTCCCTGTCAGACTGCTAAGTCTTCAAAACTCCCTCAAGTCTTGTCTGAAGCAAACATCAAGAGAAAATAAAAAGAAACTTTGTTTGCGAACTGTACAAAGAGTTAGAGAGGTTATCTCAGCTCCTATTGACAGTACATAATTGAAATTATTATTTACTATGATTAAATAACAGTTCGCCGTTACTGTATGACTGACGTGCATTCGCTGTATATACGTAACTTTGGAGATATATTTTATAGAAGTTTGCTTCCCTGTTGTGATTTCTAAGTGTGTTTTTGAGAATGCATGGTAGACTTGATGGTATAATACATTACATACAAATACCTAGGTTCAGAATTTCGAAACTACGTCATAGATAACTTTATTGTCACGTTCGGAATTGAATATTGTTTGAAACCAAATATGAAATAATACAAGTAATCGGTCAGCGAACCGCGTCGCTCAGCTGTTCTTATAGTTTCTCATGGCACGTGTTACGAATTTCCAAAAACCATAACATAACAGACGTTTGGTTACCTTAATATACATGGCACAGTGTTATTTAAAGTTTTGAACAAAGTTCGAATGATCAAAAAACAAATCTTGTTTTATTTTCCGTTTCATTCGTTTTCGATATCGATACCCAAGACGTTGCAAAGGTATTGCCAGCTAATTGAATTTGACCTTGTATTTAAACATCACCATCACTATACCCACACACTATGTCCACAGCTGGACATACGCCTCCCCCTATATAAATGTATATTTTCATATAGTATAAATGTATTATTCATCTTATAAATTAAAGTCGCTTTTCGTGTATGTGTGATCGCGTTTTTGTCTTCTAAACTACCTACACAACGGATTTTTGAAGCAGTTTTCACCCTCATTTAGAAAATTTACTCCGGAAGGTTTTTGTGAAAGTAAGAAAAAAAAATACAAGTATTTACAGTAATTCATAAATTTTTAAACTAAAAAATAATTAAAAAACGATGTTTTGTGGTTGAGTCGCTTATACTAGGTACTTATATTAATCTTTCTCATACATAACCATTTACATAACTACCCAAATTTTAATCACACACACCCCTAAAGAATGACGTCGTCATTCAAAATGGCGAATCTCAGCATAATTACGGTTGACTAAATATGAATCGTTGCTCAAATAATAAGGGTTGAGGGGGCAACCCTAGGCCTTCGAGCAAACATCTCAATTACTGTGGTTATTAATTCAGGGGTGATTATTAATCGACGTCTTTTGTCTTGGAGGCTGCTCTTGGATGAACTGTTTGTTTATTTTTTGAGGCTAATGTCAAGGGACTTACACAAGGTTTCATATGAGTACCAGCATTCTTTATGGATAAGTGTCAAAGTAGGCAAAAAATATGGCAATTATTGCCTTTCTGAATTAAATATCTTTTCTCACTTCGTCATGGCTTACGCTAAGTATCTCTCATTTCTTATGGCTATTTTTATTAGTTAGCATACCTATTTCAACACAGTATTTTGATAAAGACTGTGACCGATTAAGTTCACCCGACCGATCAAGTGCTCTATGGGTGCAGTTGATCGGTCAGATTCTTTATCAGTCGACACACTAGTCGGTACATCTACTTATATGTTGTCCATAATCGTCATCTTCAGTCTATACCTACCTAACGCTGGACAAAAGCCTTTTGTAATACACGATACTGATCTTCGATCATCGACCATCTTACCTACTATAACGCTATAGGTACTATCCCGAAATTAACGCAGGTAACCAAACACCTCAATTAGAATACAGGATAAGTTTTATCCAGTGCGCAAACTGTAGCCATGAATTCAGCATATCATTCTAGACCTACAGCGTAGAAATTTATCGTCGGTTATACAAAAAAAATCAGCTGTTCCATACATTTTGACCGCGTAGGCATTGCCCTTTTCTATGAAGCAGCTGATTTTTTTTGTATAACCGACGAAAAATTTCTACGCTATTAGAATGATATGGTGAATTCATGGTTGCAATTTGCGCACTGGATAATAACTTACCCTGTACCTATAATGTTACAATCATAATTCATACACAAAATTTTTAGTAGAATGTACAATATAGTTTATTTATTAAATTAGTTATTGATTGATAGTGAGAGAAATTTGTGGTCACATTACAAATCTACGCACGCACATAGGTGCGCACGTATAAAGGCTAGACCCTTATACGTGTGCACCTATATGCGTGCGTAGTAAGTATTTCGTAAATTTTGGTTTGTTTTGACTGTACATAGGAAGTGTGAATGTAATAAAAAAAATATTTTAATACACTCCGGACTCAGGTAGGCCGAATCAAAGAGAATCTGCTAAGGTGGAGATTCACAGATGACTCCGCCCTGGAGAGCAAATGTGGTGCTGTCTTACAAATAATGGGGCACTTAATTTGTCAGGAGGAGAGGAGGTCTACAGGAGTTGGGACGCTGCTACAGGAGTTGAAAGGGTAGGGATGAAGTAGGGGAGTTTGTTGCGCCACTTCTTCTTCCCAGCTAAAGCACTAGGAAGTGGTGAAGGGTGGGCGTTTTGGGGGACTGTCTTTTGTATTTTGACGTTCGAAAAGTGCTGATTCTCAGCCTAATTTGAATAAATGTCTTTTTATTTTGAAAGTTGAAATTCTGGGCAGACTGTATTTAGATTGCTATCAACACAATAAGACGATTTAAAAAAAAATAACTACCTGCCTATATTAAAAATTACAAAAATTGATTCAATCAACGATTCTGAACAATCTACGTTCATAGTGTCCATTATTTCATAAATACACATTATATATCAGTTTATGTTACCAACCCACAAACTTCACCCACACTAATATTTCGGCTCGTAAAGACATTAGCTAAAGGAGTTTTGTTATCAAATCCGGCAGGTGGCGTTTCGCACGGCACGACCATTACGTTAGCACATTTATTATTATCTAGGTATCACACGACAACCGACATTCGCTGTAAGTATGGGTATCAAACAATCAGTGTTGAAAGAAAGTAGATATAACCATTAGTAATATTAAATTAGCTGATTAGGTACAAAACTGCTATCCATGGCTTCGATAGGAGAATAATATTTGTGGGATGTACTTAGCTCACACAGATATTTATTTTAATAGGGCCGCTTCTGTTTTAATCTCATCCTTGTATTTTAGGGAGTTTTGCAATTTGTTCAACAATGTTACCTATCTACTAGATCCAGCATCATACCACGAGTTGTTTACAAAAAAAAATGCCGGCATTGCGTGTTACTAGAGAAGAATTCTTAATTTTGTTTACACAGTCGAACCTATTTAATGCTTTATTACCAAATGCGCCTCAAAAAATTTCGTTTGTTAATTTATGTAAAGTACAAAATAATAGTAATAGGTTAAGTACGTAGGTATAAAATAACGTAACAATAACATAACAATAGTAGGTATATCCTACTAGGTTTTGGCAGTGGCTTTGCCCTCGTGGAACTTGGAAAATGTCCCGCGAGACCGCGGATAAAAAGTACCAAATGTGTTAATCCAGGTTATAAACTATAACAACTAAAAGAAACTAAAACAAGAGTAACAAACATTAATTCATCCTCACATACTTTCACAAACATAATATTAGTAGGATAGTAGGATTCTTTTGAATTAGTAAGATTCTTTTGAATTAGTAGGATTCTTTTGAATTAGTAGGATTCTTTTGAATTTGTGTACCAGTCCGATACATAATACAACATTAAATGCAGTAATCAGAGTAAATCCACACCATCATCAAAGACAATCAATCCGTCTCCCAATTACTCCGGAACACAATCCCACTTAGCGCCTACAGTATTAACAGGGACACGCATGTTATGTATTACTAATAGGTAACAAGATCAGCTCGCAATTTGCATCCTACATTAATGAGGCCTCGTTAGTCGAGGAGGGTATAGATCATGATGGGAACTTCGAAGCTACAAAGATAGTGAATGGAAAAGTAATGGGGATTGTGCAGGATACGGATGTTAAAGAAGTGAATGCTAAAAACTAGTGGATGAAGATGGATGGAAGAGACATGAATATGATGTAGCAAAATTTAAGGCGGTGGTAGACCATGACAATGGTGTGATAAGTAGGGTATTTTCCAATTTATTAAAAACTATTTTAATTTGAAGATTGGGCGAAATATATAATACAAAAATAAAAATAAATTGATTTAAATCGATTTTCTCAATTAAAAACGATTTAAATCAAACATATTTTTCGTTGTTTTGAATTTACCCCCATAATGCTCCTTACGATGGCTTTTTTATCACATGACCACATGTGACATCAGCTTTGTGTAAACTAAAGTAGTTGTAAACAAGTGAATGTCGAGTTTATAATTAACAAGATTTTTAATGGATAGAAAGTGGTATTACTGGTGTGCGGTGTCTCTGTGCACAAATATTACTAAAACTGCGCCACACAAATAATTTTTACCGGTGCCGTTTACACAAATCTGACGTCACGTGTGGTCATGTGATAAAAAGTCATCGTTAGGAACGTTTTAGCGGTAAATTCAAAACAACGAAAATTAAAAATTTGATTTCTAATCGTTTTTGATTGAGAAAATGGATACAAAACATTTTATTTTTATTTTTCTGTAAATATTTCGTCTCAATCTTCAATTTAAAATTGTTTTTAATAAATTGGAAAAAACCCTATTATACCTACAAAGACCAAATTTTCGATGTTACAGTTCCACAAGATGAGACGACAGTTAATCATGATACAGCGCAGGATTCGCAGGTATGTTGACAACATGTATGAGAGATTGCTTTGATTTGCAAGCATACTCATAAAATAAATATACCTAATGAAAACTCAAATTCATGAAATTCTAATCACTACGTAATCGAGCAAGACATCAATTTTCTTCCTCTTCTTCATTTAACTTGTGATTCTCAACCACAGTTTAAGCAACTGAGTGTAAAATCAATTCGGTCCCTATCACCGGTAACCCGATACTACGGAACACCCCTAAGTCGCGTCACCCTCAATTTGCAAAACAAATTAGCACTCCTTGACGACCGACGACAGGATCTATAGAGGTATACTGCTATATATTTTCAAGTATAGGGGCAGCCATTTTGGATTTTAGGAGACAAAGGGGGTTGATTTATGGGTATGAAGAGACCTGACCTGAGCCTCCAGATATTATGATTGCAAATATAGTTAAAATATTAGAACTTTTCCTGAATGCTTTCAGCGGCATCATTTTGACAAGAATATAATGTTGCAGTCGTTAGATTTTTAAGCTTTATAAAATTAATTTACCAACAAACTAGGTTTTTTTTCCAGACAGCTGCAGCCCTTAGAACAAGATTGAAGCAACCAAACGATAACGTTATGACGTTAAGATATGGAATGACACCAAATCAGAGCATAATCAACGTAATATGTCCTCACTGCTCGGACACGGTCTTTGAATTTTTTCGTTCTAAGATATGCTGGCTTCTCTATGTTTTTCTTGAACATTTTGAGAGCAGTGATGATGAAATTATTTACACAAAGTAAAAGCCACGACCTACAACTCGCAGTGGCGAAAGCACCATATAACTCGATTCCTACCGGCTTCCCTTCGGGGATTCGCATCGGCAACTCTATCGCTAATAAAAAATGGCTCGTCAATAGTGGCTACTAATGTCAAAAAATATAGTTACACTACGGGAATTTAATTCACCAAAACATTCAAACAACCAAAACGGTTATTTTTAGCTTCGGTTATTTTTTTTTTGTTGTAATAACAACAAAAAAATATCTGTATTAACTCGGCGCCAAAACGTCAGAATCGGGAACTTAAAATTCATAGAATAGCGATCCCGTAATGATGTCACTTTAGGTCACTTGGCACCGCTAGATATTGACAAATGCAAGCCGCTGTACAACGGGTTATGACAGAGACAGATATAGAGAAAATGTGTGAGCGAGAATGAGATGGAGGAATATTGCACATTTTATTTGGTTTTCAGCTGTTAAATTTTATTGTATTTAATTCTTTACATTCCTATATTAATTTCAGAATGATAGTAAGTATTCTTTATTGATAAGTCAGTCAGTTAAAGCCGATTTCACTTCGGCTTCCCTCTTAGAAAATTTGACACCTCGCCGCTGACAACTCGTAAGACAGAGCTGGTACCACTGGGCCACACCTGCTCTTATACAGATTTTATATTTTTTGACCGATGCTGGCAAAATTATAGATAATTTCGGTTCAGATCTTCAAGAAACATTAGTAATCAATGTTAAAGAAAAACGCAGACAGACACTCCTCTCAATTTACGACTATTATACCACTCAACAAAAGACCACGAAACATTAAGTTTAGAGACAGCATAACACAACATAATTCTCATATTGCGTGTCAAAGGCTGATACAAAAGCTTCATTATAGCCACCAAATTTGCTTGACCTACCTCCCCTTCCGAATGGTATATGAAAGGGGGGAACTAGATCAAGGTACCAGATCTTGGGAGACTGGTTAGGGAAATGCAGTAATAGAATGTGTTCAAGTGATGGTGTTTTTAAGGCGTGTTTATGGCTTTGATTTTGTTTTGTCGTTCACGCGAATGGAATGGTTGAAAATATTTTATTTGTTTAGTGTCTGAAAGTTTGAATGACCAACATACTAACAGTTAGTTTATGCTAGTTAGTATGTTGCATTATCAGCCTATTATAATCTACCTGTAATAGACACTGGCCACATCTCTTCGTGAGGGATCGGGCTATACCAAAGGCACCACGCGGGCGCAGTGCGGGTTGGTAGATGTCATATGTCTTTGAACATTCTAACATTCAATATTCTTACCTACTTCTTTCTTTCGGACCGTTTTGAGCGCACTGGTGATTAAATTATTTCATCATCATCATCATCATCATTTCGGCCAAAAGACATCCACTGCTGGACATAGGCCTCCCTCATCCTCCTCGACTTCGACCAGTCTTGTGCTTCTCACTCCAGGGCTGCTTATAATTTTTGGGGGGGTTTTGCCATAATCGCCATGCTTGGCAGGCGGGTTGGCGATCGCAGTATGGTGGTAAAATGCATAGAGAACGCTGCTGCCCATTCTCTGGTAAGTCCCTTAGTCGCCTTCTACGACACCCACGGGAAGAAATGGGATGGTGCTATCCTTTTTACGTTCCGACTCCACACGGAAGTAATTTACACAAAATAAAACACCTGTCTTGGAATTCACGACCTACAGCTCATAAGTCACTGGGCCACCACAGCTCCTGTTTGTATGTTGGTCTCAACCTAAACCTTGGAAGTTTATGGTCTTGTTTTGTGCCTCTCTCTAAAGTTGGGTGTACGTTGCTAAAATGTTCATTACATTATATAGATTATTCGCAGCCTCTGCCATATCTGCTATATAAATATGTCAATTTGTTTTCCTTACACAATAAGTTTCTGAAATTTAAAATTAATGATGTGTTTTTCTATCATTCAGATATCAGGAACTTCTTTCAGTATATGTGATACAACATCTTCTGATAGAACAAGACATAGAATCAAGACAGATATGAAATGCCACTATAGAAAGTAAGAGTAAACCCAAAATGTCATGTTTTTACAGCACCATAGACCATCACCTGACCGGAATACCATAGACAAATAAATCGTGACAACACAATTGACCATAGACGCGTTATACACAATAAACAGAGGACATACGACAATGGCATACCATTGATAATTCTATGCTATAGTTATTTTTTCTATTACCACGACACGAAAAAGACTATGCTAATTTTCATGTCAATTTTTTCAACATAACTCTTGCACTTCTGCCAGTAGAAATAGAACTGTAAATTAGGAATGTTTAAGGTTTGATTTTGGGTGTTGGGGTACAAATAAAGTTGTTTTGAAAAATACAAAGTATTGTTACCAGTTGTCATAGATGTGATTTGTCACTTAGCTCTTGTAATAAGTGATATAAATGGTAGTGTTAATATATCTGAATGTGCAATAGATCATTGTTCGATTATTGTAGATTTGTATGAAGAATAGACATTGTTACTTGTTTTCGTAAGACATTTTTAACGAAAATATATTTATTTTCAGTCAATGTTTGAGTACCTACTCTATGGTAGCATGTCCTTTGTATTTTTGAGAACATAATTTTTAATACGTTTAATTTAGACATGTAGATTTTAGAGTTTCTAAAACAAATATGGAAAACCAACTTAGGTATTATATCCACTTTTTAGACTATTTCCAATTCTTTGAAGCATGTTTCGTTCCTAAATATAACAACGCACTTCAGTGTTTTTAAAATTCACAAGACAGCAAGTGTTTATCGACTTAAATAGAAATTAATTAAATAAAAGTTAAATATACAGCGCTAACACCTGATCTCCAGTAGGTAACAAGCACCGAAAAAAAACAAAAAACAACTAGGAAATCTTACAAATGATACCTAATCAGTAACACCGAAAATTGACAACCAAAAGAGTAAGTATATCAAACGAGAGTAGACTCAAAACAACAACAAAAAGAAAACAAATATGAACGACTCTACTTAATATCATCAACAGCTTATAGATACCATAAAGTCTAAACGAAACCTAATCAAGAATTCAATAATCACTCAAATGACGGCAACATCACTGGTAACCCGTCATCCGCTGCGTGCCGGTCTCTTCGGCCCCCGGATAAAAACTGCTTTAACCCTTTAAGGTGCAGCTTAAGTGTCCAATTAGCGATGCAGTGTTAAAACGACCGCGGCGACACTTAGGGCCCGAATTTACACTCCTCGTGTACAAAGAAGTATTGATGCGTTTTTATGGGGTTAACTACCGTTAGAGAAGACGAGAAATGTGACTTGCATTTGTTTTAATTTGCTTAAAGTCGTTTATTCAACTATAAGCAAAGAAAATCATGATCATCATAATCTGCTTAGCCTTTTCCCAACTATGTTGGGGTTGGCTTCCAGTCTAACCGGATGCAGCTGGATACCAGTATTTAACGTGGAGTGACTGCTATAGAACCCATTTACTGGGTAAGACTGGTTGTCAAACTTTGGGGCTTCTGCCGACCCGTAACGACTGTCAATGATCCACAAATGACAGCCGGCCAACGGTTTAACGTGCTTTCCGAGGCACTGAGGGGTATGTAAAGATGGTCACCCATCCACGAACCAACCGCATCAAGCGAAGCTTAACCTGATCGATCGACTCGGGCGGCTGCTATTACTTAGTAAAGTATAGAAAATATACCAGTCATTTCAACGATTTCCATTTTCCGCAGACTTGATACCAACTGCGAGGTAATTGAGTAACACATAAAATGGGAATCGATCGCAATACCTACCTACTTTTCATTTTGACAGTTCAACTACGTTCATTACGTTATTTAAGTTGTTGAGCAGGCCAATCTTTAAAATGTGTGAAGCAATAAGCACGGTCTACTAATCTACAACGATTAATAGCACCTACCAACAAAATAATACATATTAAAGGTCAACCAAGTCAGTCTACAGCGGCCCACTGCTGGACATAGGCCTCTCCCAGGCTGCGCCACAACACTCTATCCTCCGCCTTCCGCATCCAGTCTGTCCCAGCCACCTCTTCAAGGTCCTCGGTCTACCTAGCTGGGGGGTGTCCCACTCTACGCTACCCGATTCGCGGTCTCCACGCCAGGCCCTGTGTACTCCACCGTCCATCGGTCCTTCGACAAACATGGCCAGCCCACTGCCTCTTCAGCTTACTCTACAAGCTATGTCAGTAACGCCGGTTCTTTTCCGAATCGTCTCATTCCTGGTTTTCTCAGTGTCCATATTTAGGCACCAAATGTCGTATACAATGTTATCAAGATATAAAAAATAATTTTCATTGAAAGGAATAGGATGAAAATTGCTACACCGAGAACTGTCGAGAACTGACCAGCACTTAAGCTTTGGATGGAAGGATTTAACAAAATTTCTTGATTCCTTTTATATTTTCAGGCACTTCTATGAGCTTCTAAGCCCTACTAAGCGGCACCACAAGGAAGACTGTCACAGCACAATGCAAAATGGCTTCTTTGTCTGTTGTTGTCCTTTTTAATTCGTGACTTATATGCGTCAAAGTGAATCACCCGGATTTTTACCGCTCAAAACAAACTTACCATTCACTCCTTTAACCTTTTATCTCCAACATTTTAAATGTGTTTGTTTGTTTAGTAGCTGCAGTATAAAGTTTGTTCACATGTCGTAAAGTGACCGCTTTTATTTGGACGACACAAAAACTGCAGGCGAAGGGTTTGGACATGCGACTTTTGGAAATCGTCGCGGGGAGGTATTAAATTTTGGGTTTCCTGTGGTGATTCAATGCTATAATTATCGTATTACATTATTCAGTACCTAGATAAGCAGTTTAAAAAAAAAACTCTGTGTTTTGTTTAGATGTGTGTTCTAGGTTACTATTAGAGATGGGCCGACTATGACTCCGGCCAACTTGCCGACTGGTCGGCCTAGCCGATCATTGCTGTCGGTTGAATTCGGGTGACATCGGCAATGTTCAAAATGGCAAACCTACAGGCCAATTGTTTGCTATAGAGGTTTTTCTTTTTTGTTTGAAATATTAATTAACTTTGACTTTATTTAATTTCCGGATCTAAGTACAATTAATAAATGGACCAAACGAAGGGTTCCTTTTCCTTCCTATCCTATTCTAGAATGCACTGAAAGTAAACTGTAAAACTGATTCTATAATAAAAAATAATGACAGTAAAGATTTAAATTTATTTCCATTACCGTCTTTAAAAAAATACATACTACGAGTAAAAATGGGCCGACTAGTTGGCTTTCCCGACCAGTCGGCGATTAGTCGGTACATCACTAGTTACTATAATAAATGGTTAATTATTGATTTATTTTAAGCCGTTCGCATATCTCGGAACCATAGGGTCTAGGACCTTTGGAGCCCGGACCCGGGCATACGAGAGGCAACTTGCAGTGGCCCGTCAGACTACAGAGTAAAGGAAATGAAGCACATTATTAGTATTCAAAACCCGTGATGTGTCACTGCAAGGCGAACACCGCCCTAAAAATGGTTAATCGGTGTTAAATTAATTAATTCCTACTTAAGTATCTGTAGTTTAATATTATGTTCGGTGTTCACAACCTTCATTATTGCTTTAACAATTAAAATAATCGTATTTAAAGCGATTAAATAAAACGCCTGACATTTAATCAAAAACTCAACGAAATTCATTTCCGTAAATATACTAAAACATGAGAACACTACAACAATATGTAGTTATATCCACATATAATTTTTATGACGACGCAATTTTATAGCATTTTCAACCATAAAACGAAAATCAAAAGGAACATTTTCCATTGATGTAACTCCCAATCATAATGTTATCAAAAATTAGAGTACCTAACCAAGTTATTTTTCAATTCATAAAACATTTTTGGATTGTAACTTAATGGAAATAGGGTTCATTTTATGACAGCGTAACTGCAGATACGACCTTATTCTACGAATATAGTATCTACGACGCTATCTATAGTCATGGGAATGACAAATTATGTAAGAACTTAATTGTGTACTAACACCACAGAATGGACCATAAATCTAACAAACTGCCTTAGATACTATAATTTCCTTAAACTTGGCATTTAATTTTAAATGTTATTATTTATTTTTCCATTGAAAGTCATCTATACAATACTCAGTAAATTGAAAAGGTCTTTATTAAAAATAAAAAGTAGTTGTAAGCATTGAGTTACTGACTGAAAGAGATGCTATTTCTATTATAATTTGATGAATTATTTTTATGTAAGAAAAAAATACCAGCTGTCTTATTGATGATGCAAGTAGGTAAAATATTATAAACAAAAAAAAATTGTACAATAAGTAGTAGTGACGCAAATGAAATTACTACAACTTACCAGTAATTATTTCAACCAAGATCAATGACAGCTCGCAGAGCAAAAATTGTGACAACATGACTTCACAGATTTCACTAAACGGTTACCAAAAAATCACCAAATAAAGAAACCTACACATTAGCATGTCAAACGCAGCAGCGGCATGTTTCAAAGTTTCAACTATCCTTTTACAAAAAAACGAGTATATTTTTTCCGCGTTCCAAATTCGAAAAAAATCGTCGAAGGTTTGCGGTGGCACTATCGAGACATCTATTAGCGTGGTGGAGGCAAACTGTTTAAAAGCTACCGGACTTGGCTATGTCAATGTTTGTCCTCTGCAAAGGGACTTAAGAATCCGTCGGGGTGGGAAATTTTTGTTTTATTTCTGCAAATAATTCTAGTTTGTACTTAGTTTGGATAAGTGGTAGAAGTACCTATCATTTATTTATTTTTATTTATTTTAGTAGGTACATGGAGGACTTACAGCTAATAAAAACAGACAAAAAAGGAAACCATAGTCACCAGAAAGCCAATTACAAATCCTCATGTATAGAGAGAGATAAGAAGTTTCCTTTTCCAAAATTGTATAATTATGATTTTATACCTACCCATCATTTTTGAAGGAAAACATCGCGAGGAAAGCGGCATGTCCTAAGACCAAAAAACAAAAATGTGTGACACCGACCAACCCGCACTAGGCCGGCGTGATGGATTACGGCCCACTCACCAGCTCATAGAGAAGAGGCTTGTGTCCCAGCAGTGGGAACATTACAGGGTGATTATGATGATGACCTACCATAAAAAATGTCTAAAGTGAAAGTTACAACTACCAATTAACGAAGTTAATTCATAATATATTGGTTGGACCACAGAATAGATAAAAGAGTTCCTGATTTGTATTAGAACGAGTGTCGCTTATTTCCCACTCTTTAACTCCACTATAAACAAGAGACCAATACGTACGCGCATTACGCACACAAATAAACTACACGCACTTAGATCGCGAGTTTACTATTGGTTGTCACACTAACGCAAACTCTGCGCTTTACGTACACTCACACACGTACAACACTATCGATCCGCATGGATTTCGCAGAATTTCAGATTTGGCTCGGCGCATGCGACGTTCGCAGTGAACGCAATACATTGCGCGGTTACTCATCTAGTACAAGATGGTACCCATGCATTGCAAGCAATGTATAATTTTGCATCTGTTTGCAATTGTATCGTTTTTGTATACAAACTACATAATACAATTGTAATAATTACAAATATCACTTGTATTTTAAGCTTTTTAGACTTACCGGTGAAAAGAAATCCCTTCCCGGGCTACACTACACACCTGGCTTCTTTTCCGACACGTTATAATAGCGCAAGACGGCATAATTAAATTTTTTTCGCGGGCTTCGCACGTTGTCACAATATGAGCGCGACTGTTGGCCGGTGAACCAGATTTCGGTTGACTTATGAGCGTTTGCTCATAAGTGCGGCGTGCCTAACCTGCCCACAAGGCCCTTCTAACCTCTTTTATTTATTCTGTGGATTGGACTCTGATAAAACAAGCCTCTACATATTAAAGTAAAATCATGTCAAGAGATTCAAAATATATAATTACTTGTTTAAAAGTGTTAATGCATCATCATTTTGACGCAAGCGTTTATTTCACATATATTAAAATTGACGGGAGGTTAATTGATACGAACAGATTATTAAGTACATTCATCAAGTTACATAACCGTCACTTATATTAGGTACAAATAGTAAGCAGCGCTATTATAATGGGAACATTATTTGATTCACAGATTCAGATGGGTACTAACTTTTTTGACTTAATGTAGGTAAGTAAGACGACAAATACTAGTCCAAAAAGCTTGCTTAACAAAACTAATCTAAAAGCCAACATTGTATGTCATAGCGCCACACAGCGGAGGTCCCAACCGCGTTCTAATCAGTTCTACACACAAAACCGCGCTTTGCCGCACCGCCGATATGTACACTCCTTAAAAACTTCCTCTCACACAATACCATAATGTCGTATCTCCATTCTTAAGTTCATACACATACGTCCTTTTATTTCTCAGAATGTAAGTACAGGACTAATGTTGTTTAGAGACTTCTGTGGTCAGAGAGGACCACCGTGATGTGTTTACGCCCTAAGCTTTTACAGATTAGTGGCTCAGTAGCTAGGTTTTAAAATAACAATAACGTTATAATGTATGTAAAAGAGTTATGATAGTTTACGTGCCGCGGCTTTGAAAATGTTTGAAAAATTGTTCGAAGCTATAATTAAGTGGACCACCTACGTGTAAAGCTGCTAATATTTTTGGTTATGTCTATGATAATATTATTAAGTGCAATACAGTAGTCGAAGGGATTGTGGCTAAGTATCAACAGCCAAACGGGTCGATAGGGTAAGTTGAGCTACCCTTGCCGCGGTTGGTCCGTGGATGACCATCTTTAGATACCGTTGTTCCCGGCTGTCATTAGAGGATCTTTGACCATTTCGTTACGGGTCGACCGTACACTTATGAAACGTCAGAAGCTAGGTACACGGTTCCAATTGGTCATTTCCTATGGAGAAGAGCCAGCAAGAAACTTCACGGTTACTCTTTTTAAAATATTGGCTTAAACAAACAATGTTTTCAAGTTACGGTATTAATAGGTACGAGAAGACAATCAAGTGCAGTTCTATCAACAAGTACCAGGTACTTAATAATGTAGAAAATGGTCAAAAGGTCACAAAAATAGGTAACAATGGCTACACAACTGATCAATAATATTTCCTTTATCTACACATTACAATCTCAGCTACTCACAATACATAACCGACCACACATAAAATCGACCACGCTATCAACCCTGTAACATGGAAAAAATTGGTCGCACCCTTTTAATCAGACCAACCCCAGTAATGAAATCTGGAACGCCATTAAGGGATTAAAAATAATAACTACCCCATGAGCGGGGGTTGTGATTGGACATGAGGGTCCAGACTGCCCTCTTAATGAGCTATTGACAGAATTTTGAGGGTTAAAATGGGAGCAGCAATATATTCAAGAGGATATGGTTTAGGAACATGCTGAATGTTATGTATTTGCCAGTAAAACCTCCAAAGACATGTAAGATGTACGTATAACCGCTCGCGCGCCCTCAAATATTATTAACCTATTGCTATCCCTACGCACTAAATATAACAGCTGGTACAGAATCACTATACATAGTTTCAGCTCAAAATAAAATACTCTAAGAATTGATACCAAATTTTCGGTTTGATGTTTCTTAAATTCAAATGTGTCACCGCACTACGTAATTCAATAACTTTCCACGTTACTTGTCAATATCACAATAATCTCTTCCGAGTGATGTTTTTATTTCAATTTAAAAAGTTCAGTTTCTGGTATCAATGTATCAAAAATTCGCATAATTTTCGAACATATCGTCTGCTTACTGGTAAAGCAAGTTAAATACATTTTTTTACTAAATCGAGTTAAAAATGCAGTCACGTGTAATTTTTTACGGGCTATCTACTGGTAAAATAAAAAAATGCAATGTCCAATGGCTGCCGAGATAGTAAGTATGTAAAAATGATATCTTCTCACATTTTGTATATATTATTTATAGATAAGAGTATATCTTAAAAGAACGGTAATTAGTGCAACAGTTTGCTTTAACAGTTTTTTTTAATTAATGTGTTTAAAATAGATCAAATTAAAACATAAACTTTGATATGTCATTTACTCGAAATGACACAGACTGCACTTATTACTTTTTACCCGTAAGCAGACGATATGGAGATAGGATTAAAACCCTTCCAATATCGTTTGATATAATCCCAAGAAGCCGTGCCCTTGGTATGTATATACCCTTTCTGTTACACATTGTATAGTAGAGTAGAAAGAGAAAGCGTCATTCTAAGCCTGCTGATCCAATAATTCGAAGACATGTGACATCTACCAACTATAATGAACTACGGTCCACTCCCTCTTACAGAAAGGAGGACTGTGTCTCCGCAGTGAGAACTTTATAGGCTGATCATTCTAAAATTATTAGTGCCTGTACATAAACAATGTTTTTTAATGATTTTACACATTCTTTTGCGTACTTGGCCAGTATCTTTTTCAAGAAGTTCATGCTGCTAATAAGATTTTAATCACAAATCCTACACCACAACACACTGTTCAAAACCTATAGCCACGTTACAACACCCTGTTTGTCCGTCGTATTTAATAAATCGAGACACAGGAGCCATGAAATCAGAGCCATGGCGTCCCCTGTTTACCAATTAAGAGTTTTTTGTTTGCGCCAAACTCGTCGGGTCAGCGTTTTAATTCAAAATGTCGGAGGGAAGGTTTTCGATGACGCTTTTGCGATGAAAATAAAAATGAAAGTGTGGATGAAAAGTGCGGAGTCTCGTTCGATATTAGGTTTGATCCGTGAGGAATTTCGAGCACAGGAATTCTAAAAATTTTAAAAAGAAAATGGTGTCTGTCTGGAAAATGAAATGGTTTTATAATGGGACAGATCGTTGTGTTTGTTTTACATTTGAAAGTTCATTTAATAGGTAAATACTTAACCAATTTTCAACTAATTTACTACGAGTGATGAGTAAGAATTATTTCCTAACTACTGAGGGAACTTAATATTCAAGAAAGCTCCTTAGGCCTTCTTGAATATTCTAAGAACCCATATACTATACAGGGTAAGTTTTTATCCAGTGCGCAAACTGTAACCATGGATTGAGCATATCATTCTAGACCCCCTAGCGCAGAAATTTTACGTTGGTTTTACAAAAAAAATCTGTTGTTTCATAGAAAAGTGCAATAACTACGCGGTCATAATGTATGGAACAGCTGATTTTTTTTTGTATTACTGACGAAAAATTTCTGCACTGGGGGGTCTAGAAATATATGCTGAATTCATGGTTACAGTTTGCGCACTGGATAAAAACTTATCCTATAAATATCTTACACGGTAGTTAATTTATTAGTTAAGGCCCTGGTAACTTTAAATATTGTCGTTATGAGCGATAATAGTTCCTATTGCAATCATTTATGGGTTAAAATCTTTTGTATTAAATTCGAATAACAAATGGGCAAGCGTATGTCGTAAAAATGCAAATAAAATCGTATAAAATTAGATATTAACTATTTAATAATAAATAATCCATCACTGGATGCAGTTTGGCATTTGAAATTTTATAATATATTTTTAATTATGTTTATAACTGATATTGAAGGGATAAACTGATTTTAAAGATAATTAAAAGGTGAGTTTGATGATTTTTTTGATGCATTAAAGTATGTTTAGTCATGTTTTGAGTTCTATCACTGTATGCAAAAAAGACTTGAATATGTCATATATTTTTTTGCTTTCAAAATTATTTACGGTTAAAGAGATACACAGATTTAAAAAACCACCTTTTTGAGCGTTTTCCAGAAATCTCCGCCTTAAGTTAGTTTAAAAAATAATGTGTTTGTAAAATAATGTATTTATTTATTATTTCACTGTTATGTATTCTAGTCTAATCAGCGAACAGCGTTGTGGTCTACAATATTGCCTAGTTTTGTGTATTTTTTAGCTCTATCCTACTTATTGTATGTTTAGATGTTTGTTACTCAATCATGCAAAAACGGCTGAACGGATTTTCATGAAATTTGGCACACATATAGTTTGTAATCTGAATTAACATATGGAATACTTTTTATCCCGGTAGTACGTTCCCGTGGGATAATTTTTGACATCCACGCGAGCGAAGCCGCTGACAATAGCTAGTGTATTATATTGTAGGTGATATTTGTTGTTCCGCTTGCATAAACAATAAAAATTGTTGCAATCTGTCAACCCTAAGCTTTTTCGTCTGTCAAAAACGATCACCCTCGCCTCTCAAATTACTGACTGACTGTTAGTACGGTCTAATAACCCTTTCTCCAATTCAACCTCTTGCACCAACTCAAAGAATCCTTAATCCTCATGTGAATCCTTACTCTCGCCTCACTGCGTCGCATACGCAAGCACGTACGACTCACAAAGAGGTCTCTATACCTCTTGCTTGACGTAACGGATCGGCTGGCGCCGTGTCTGTTAAATATAACCGCGGTTAAGTCACAGGGGGATGAGTAGACGTCACCCGTTAAGCTTGTTGGCAAGAATGCGTCACTGAGACTTGAGGCGTATAGGTATAGAGCTGATGGTTGTTATTTACTTGTCGTCTGCGAGTCTTGAATTAGGATCTGATATGAATTCCGGTACTTACATAGCTGTACCCTACCTTGTTATAGTTTTTGTTCGGAATGACATCTCGTATGTCATTGTTAACTGCTTAACCAGACTTGCCTGTGGCTGGTACCTTAATAAATGAAGGCCTCCAGCCAGAGCTTAAAAACTTAAAACTAAAGCGTCCTGGGCACCACCTGTGGGTTACGGACTTCGGCTGAGGGTGTCGCTGGAACAGGGTAGAAAGAGACTGTCTGAATCGGAATGACCTTGTTGTGGGCAATTTATACAAACTATTTGATGCCCACTGGTCGAAATTTGACCATCCTACTAATATTATAAATAATACGAAAGTTTATGAAGATGTTTGGATGTTTGTTACTCAATCACGCAAAAACGGCTGAACGGATTTGGATGAAATTTGGCAAACAGATAGTTTGTAACCTGGAATAACACATAGGATACTTTTTATCCCGATATTACGTTCCTGTGAGGTAATTTTCGACCTCCACATGGGCCGCTGGCAAAGCTAGTAAGTAGTTCAAAAATTTAAAAATATGTATTAGCTTTCTGCACTGTTTCTCATAAAAGTAAACTAGATACAACAACTACATATATTTGTACATAATGTCTAATTATTAATACATAAAAAAAAACTTTTCTTTTCTAGTTTAATCAGTAAACTAGAACTGTACCAAATTTTATACTCCTCCATCAGTGTAATTTTCGTCAAAAGGGCGAAAATTTCTGGCGAATTTTTTTCGTTCGTTTTCGATTCAATTATTATCCGTCAGATAATCTCAGGTAGTCTAACTAGGCATTACTCAGCTGAAAACAGCATCAAAATGCGTCACCTAGATGCAAAGATATGACGAATGTATGAAAACTTTGTTTGGTTTTTTTTTTTTTGTGTGGGAAATCATCAAATAACTTCTCCCGCTCTGGGTGGAGCGGGAGGGCGTGTCAGACTTTTACTGACTAAAACCCACCCGTGTTCCCTCGGTTGCCTGTGTGCCAGGGGCTGCGGTATCTCTTTCGAACAACCCGCACCCCTGGCAGGCATCATCAGTTGCTGTTGACATCTCTTTGAGGCGCGCATGGAACACAACGCGCTGTCGAGCTGGGCTTGGTCCTTACCGGACAGCGAGCTACCCATTACTCGCCATCCGCAAGCCCGTGCCTACGGTGGCCGGGAATCAGCCTGGGATTCCCGACGCCCAGGGCGTCTCCTGCGAAGGCCACGGCTGTGAGGGCGCATATACTGCATCTCCCTCACATCCACCGCCTCCCTCTTTGCGAGCATAACTACTTCGCTGAAGGAGGCGACTGCTAGCCATGCACTCTTGCTCCGTACCATGGCCTGGATCAGGGTCGGACGCGAGAGATTGCTGCCGCCGATCACCTCCACGAGGACACGGTGGTGCTCCACCCAAGCCGGGCAGACCTCCACCGTATGCTCCACCGTGTCCTCAGGGCGATCTCCGCAATGGAAACACCCGGGCGTTTCCTCCCGCCATATCCGAAACAGGAACCTCCCAAAACAGCCGTGTCCGGTGAGGACCTGTGTCAGGCGGAAGGTGAGGACGCCATGCCGCCTCTCAAGCCACTCCTCAAAGAGACAATCGCACTCTCCACGTAGCCATGAGCGTCACTCCCAAGTGTGCGCGAGGACCTTTGCATCCAGATCCCATGGCGGTAATCCGGCAAGGAGGCCCGCCGCCTCACCGGAGATCGTGCGGTATCCCCGGATCATCCGGATGGCCATGACCCTATGGGCCGCCTTCAACCGGCGTGCTGGTTGGCGCCTTAATGTAGGCGCCCACACCGGTGCCCCGAATAGGGCCATGGCCTGCACGACCCCCGCGTAGAGCCTCCGGCAGGAGGCGTTTGGCCCCGGCCAAGGCAGCCCCGGCCCGCTCCAGTCTGGGAGCCAAACGTCGGAAAAACTTTGTTTGGTTAGGTAGATTTTTGGTACTTATAGATAACACAGAACAAAGAAAACTTTTATCTATTAAAGTGTCCATATACGCTAGGCGCACGGGCGGTGTCGGAAGACGCGTGTCCACGCGGGCTAACTAACTATGTCGTTACTGAAAATTGTACTGAACAAAAATTTTGTATTTTCAAAAAACGTGAATTTCGACTGAAAATTTGAACAGAACCAGGAATACCAACTACCCTACAGGACTCGGACTCGCGGAACGCGCACCGGAATGCAGGTAAGGCAGGTAAGTACCTATCTATTGACACTAATTTAAACAGGCTTTACTGAAAGAATTTTGAAATAAAATAAAATTATGTCTCCAGTACAATTTTTTTTAAGAATTTTCTATGTCTATGAGCGAAAGAAAATTTGTCCAACTCTTCGGGGAAATAAAGCGTGATGTTATGAGTTTATGCCTCATACAACATGAACAGGGACACACCAAATACATCCAGTCACACTTAAACGCAAACTCTTTACAATTCCACTTCAAAAACGTATCCAAACCTTACGATCTTGTCTCAAATGATCCTGGATTACCGTTCACATGCCTATCGATACACCACACTTCAAAATCAACCATTCTCCTTCCAGATACAGTTGGATTTCCATTGAAAAGTTTACTTCAGTCACTTTAACATCTCTATTGACAGATGTGATGATTTTATGCCTGTAAGTTTATCGTCTAGTTATCTTAAGGGTGCTCGCACATCTGACGGAAGACGAAGAATAGAACGACCTGACTATCATGCCCCCACTGTGGGCCCAGTGCGGGTTGGTAGACGTCACATGCTTTCGAGTTTTTGTTTCTAGGACATGCTGGTTATCTCACGATGGTTTCCTCCATCGTTTAGAGAGCATTGGTGATTAAATAATTTACAAAAAGTAAAGCGACAAACTGACGACAAACAACTTGTAAGTCGCGGCCGTTACCATTGGGCCCACTGTTCTCACTGACGGAAGATGCGTCGGGATTAACTCCGGTCGTGTCTGTGTATTCGCTCGACGCACTCACGCATTAGGGCCAGGGGCCTACTCTCTAAGCACGAAATCCGTAATCTCGGTCGAAGTTACAGGCGTTTCCTACTCCGTATCACTTTATGATTAGCTTGGGGCCCAAACTAAGAATGAATTACTACACGATTTGACAGTTGTCCCTACTCCCTATATAGTTTTACTCGTCCATAAAAGATAATTAATCAGCTATAGGAGTCACTTTGAAGTGTCGAACTATTTTCGGACGGGCCCGTATTTTCGTTGACGAAGAAATCCTCGCGAAGTCTCGAACATTCTCTTTCTTCTCTGCTTTCGAGGCATCTGAGTCGGGAATAAGCGCGAGCGGACTGTGTCTAAGTTCATACAATTATCTATTTTAGGCTGTCGTAATACAGTCTTATTTTCAATGAACCCAGTAAATTGCTCGGGCATTTTTCCGTTCTGTATGAACCTTTATCGGTTGAATGTGTAAAGTTGGTCCGTTCTGGCGCTACGCGACGTATCTTCCGTCAGGTGTGCGTCTACCCTTAGAATATATTTTGCTCGTGTCGTAATATGTTATAGTAAAACAGTTTCAGTCTTATTTACTGAGATAATACTGGATCCTTCCTGTTGTATCTTGGATTCTTGGCACGGTTTTAGAACGTCATAAACTGCAGGAGTGGTTATTGGTCTATTGCTAACGATTCTAGGATAAAGCTGAAATAGCTTCCTGCAATTGGCATCTTAGTCTGAAAAGTAGGTAGGTACTATGTTTACTTGAATCGTTTTCACTGGTTAGGTGAAAATAAGTCAATTCTAAGTTTCATTCAGCTATATTTGGGAATTTTTCCGTCCTTAGGTACCGATGGATGGACGACTTTAATTTATAAATGGTTTAAATTATATTGTAGGTAGCTTTTGCCAGCTTCGCCCGTGTGGACTTCGGAAATTATCCCACAGAAACGTACTACCGGAATAAAAAGTATCCTATGTGCTAATGTGTTAATCCAGTTTATAAACTATCTGTGCGCAAAATTTCATTCTTATCCGTTCGGCCGTTTTTGCGTGTTTGAGTAACATCCAAACTTTTACATTTATAATAAGTATTCGAAAGGAAGTTGGATTAAAAAACGAGGTCATGCTTTTCCTGATTAATATCACAATATGTTACAAGGGCTACATAGATCTTAAAGATGAGCAGCAGCAATCTTCTTCTTCTGCCAAATTCAACTAATTTACATAGTCATACAGACACCAGTCTCTAACAAACTAGTGTCACACAGTTTTTAAGCTGTTATCTTCTCAAACAATGGTTTGAGAAGATAAAATAAATTATTTGAATTGAATTAGAATAGTAATGAATTCGTATTCCTAACATTATGATTATTGCGACTTTCTACTAAACTGAGGGGCAATTATCGTAATTTTATTAATGTTCACAGTTTGATCTCAGTCTCAATCTGTCAAAAATATCTCGAGTTTCAACTCAAGTTGACAAGTTTTTGACGTTTGATTGTCGCCGAGGTGACACTGCGTCTAGAATTTGAACGTTTTTTATTACGAGAATTGGCCTTTAGGTCTCAGTCATGGCTGTTAAGCACAGCTGATTATGGGCAAACCAAAAAAGCCTGCAATAAGATGACGACCGACCGGCATGTTCTAGAACCAAAAATTTCGAAGACATGTGACATCTACCAACCCGCACTGAACCCGCGTGGTGGATTACGGCCCACTCCGTCTCATAGAGAGGAGGCCTGTGTCCCAGCAGTGGGAACGTTATAGGCTAATTATGTTTGATGACAACCTTCTCAAAATAACTCTTAATCAAAACAATCATATTCAAATTCATAAAATCCTTTTCACCCAAGCGTGCCATCAAATTGCAAATCCCAAAAACGCAATTGCAGCCAGTTCGCACATAGCACCCTATGTGCTCACCCCCTGCTAGTACATGTGTACTAAAGGGATAGTACAACACTATGGGGATGTAATTCCATCATTCCCATGACAGCACCCTGAATTAAATTGAATTCATGGCCATCTCGTGTCATCGTGGATGGTGCTATGCCATATTGAGGTAGTAAAATTTAATGAGTACTTAAAACATTTGTTTATAATTTCATGCATAGTATGAAACATCATTCTTTCTTATCATCCATGTCTAGCCCTTTCCCAACTATGTCAGGGTAGACTTCCAGTCTGACCGGGTGCAGCTGAATACCAGTATTTTATTTGGAACAACTGTCTTTTTGACCTCCACAACCCAGTTACTGGCCTGGGTACTGAGAATTTCAGGCTTCTCACGACCAATAACAATGTGCAAACGGATTTAAAAAAATGTTGTATGTAATTTGACCTGACAGCACGGTTGGCGCAGTGGTTAAGCGATTGACTGCTATGCTGTGTGTAGCGGGTTCGATTCCCGCACGGAACAAATATATGTATGACCTACAAGTAGTTGTTCCGGGTCTGGCTGTTTGTGTAGGTGTATTTAAATGTTTGTAAACGCACCCACAATACAGGAGTAATTTCTAGTGTGGGGCAACGTTTAAAAAAAAAACATGCATGAGATGATGATGATGATGATGATGATGATGGGACTCCCTTTTCCGCACTTAGACTCCCATTCGGTCCGTTGTGCGTGGGGATTCTGGCTAACAGAGCCAGCCTAGCTCCGCCCAGAAGCACAGAAGCTTCCTGGGAGATTCGCAGGCTTCGCGGAGCGACCTCACTGTTCCGAGGATTTCTTCACGTTGAGAAGCCACGGCCTCGCATTCCAGGATGACGTGGGCGGCTGATTCCTCGGCGTCAAGGCAGCCCCTGCAAAGTGGGCTATCCGTGGCGCCTATGTTAAAAAGATGTTTGTTAAGGGGGTTATGGCCCGTAATTGTTCCTATTATTATTCTAAGGTTATTTCTACTCAGGCTGAGAAGTTTTTTGGTTAATCGCGGGTGTACAATTGGTAAAGCCAATTTTGACTGTCTACAGTCTGTTGCCCGTGACCATCTGTTGTTATGGAGTTCGGTCGACCTTTGGCGAATCCACGCACGAAATTGTGAGAAAGGCAGTGGGAGAAGCGGGTACGGGCCTAGCACTTTCATATCAGAGCCTCTCTTCGCAAGTTCATCTGCGGCATCATTGCCTAAGGATCCACTATGCCCTTTGATCCACTGGAGGGTAATACGATTGGACGTCGATAAACTCTCCAGGGCTAGATGGCACTCAAAAATTAGTTTGTTGTTGGTTTGCTTGTTCTCCAAAGCTTTGAGCACAGATAGGCTGTCGGATAGGAATTTAATGCCATAGTTCCGGATGCCCAAGCGCTTTACTGCTGTTGCGGCTTGTGTTAAAGCAACACATTCACATTGAAAGATTGAACTGTGTGTGCCTAGCGGTAAGTGAAAGTTAAGGTTGAGGTCAAGGGAGTGTATACCAGCACCTGAACCGTTTTGTGTTTTTGAGCCGTCAGTGTAGATGCGCACTTCATTGGCTCCTGATTGATCCCTTTCTTCCTCTACTGTTTGTATGATATAGGTTTTGTTACATATAGGTTGGTTTGGTGTTCTATCACACGGGGCAGCGATGAGCGGCTGGTACTCAATCGCCCGGTCCAGGATTTTTGCGTGTGGGCTGGTAAGATTTTTGCCCCATATGCCCAGATGCATTAGCCTGATGGCAGCTAGCGCCGCCTCCTGCTGTATGTGCAGGTCAAGGGGAGTTAATTGTATGAGATGATGCATCATTATTTATATATCTTGAGACATAATGATGACAAATAATTTCAGAAAGAAATCGGTAGGTACATTGCCTACACAAATTTAGATACCGCAGAAATGGCAGCAACATATTCACGCAAGCAGGTTGTCAATCATGCAATTAGATACTATCAATATCAAAAGGTAATGATTGAAGAACATATAATAAGAAATGTTTGATAAAGCGCTTGATGCAAAGATATTCTAGTGATCTTACTAAACTGGACTTGTGAATGTAAGGGTAAATCAAAGTAGTGCGCAGCTAGTGACTTATCAGATGCGCCCTACCGTCTCCTTCTCGCATAAGTGTCGATGCCGTGATAATATCGGGATAAAAAGTATCCTATGTCGTAATACAGGTCATGGTCTACCCATGTGTCAAATTTCATCCAAATCCGTTCAGCCGTTTTAGCGTGAATGAAACATATATAAACAAACATACAAGAATCAAATCTTTTCCATTTAAAATTTCACACGTTACCTCTAGCATAAAATCGTTCACAAAAATATGACGTACGCATAGACTGTAGTAATCCTCTTGCTAAGTGCACTTGTCAATACCGACCATGGGGCACATATCCAGCGATCTATTCAAATATTGCTCACAAACTTTAAAATACTGCCCAACACAAGGCACATTGAACTTTATCTGATAGCAGTAAAGTTGACATTCGATAAAACTCCTTTTGAATGGGGGTTGTTTAAAATTGTTTTGATAGTTTGCCCGGGGAAAGGACTGCCATTTTGTAATTCTGCATTTCTGGCGCTAAAGTGCACTTTGACAATACTGAGGGGTAATTATTACTGTTTTAGGTACAAACACAGACAATCGTAACACCCTTATGCCGTAAGTAATAAGGTTGAAAAGCTGTCGACCGTCAGTGTCCGCAATGGTACATAGTACCTATGTGATCGTCAGACGATGGGAAGATTTTTAATAACACAGTTTTTTGTCCATTGTTGTTTTGTTTGAAAAGTCAATACACATTTTTGATGGTACTTATAGAATGCCTGTGAGAAACTGTCAAAATAAAAACAACGTAGAAACTTATGGAATGTAAATATCAACTTCTGAACCTCAGAATGCTTTCATGTCAATTGCAAGAATATTTACAAAAAATGAAGCTTAGGTAATACCAAAAATCTATTTGATTTGAACTTATTTTTTTTTTTTTTGTTTTCGCTATCCTATCAATAACACTGGTCTTTTTTAGTATTTCCATTTAATGTTGGTACCCACTGGATGCGAGAAGCAAAAAACCGGTCGAAGTGGCGATGCTGTTAGGGGAGATCTACAGAGCTACCTATGATCAATCGTGGACGTATTTCGGCTAAGATGATTATGATTTAATGTTAGACATTAGTTTTTCAGTAAATAAATAATTAAATAAGCCATTACAAACCCAGACACAAAAGCCAAATATCCCTCAATTCGACCACACTCAATCAAAAATTGATCAAACAGACTCTTTACGCAAATGAAAACGTAAAATATTGAAGTGGAAGTAAGAAAACGAACGATTAAAGTTTACACAGCCATTAGCAGTGTTTGGGGCCTTCACGACTCGCTCTAAGAGGCACGGCAGCTACGGAATTAAATGGCAATCGATTACAAGTAGCAACAGCTATTGGGGAAAATTAACTTCACTCCCGTTCGCGATGGGAGATTTGAACCGAATGAAATGACGAAAATAAAATTAGAATCGGAGATGTTTTTAAATTTGGACACATTTTTTACTACGAACCTAATTTTTTTTTTGACAACTATATGCTGGAAGGAATGCGTGAAATCTCTAAAATCAGAGTGTCTACTCTACACTCAGCAGTGGCGACGCAGTAGTAATGACAGCGACTTACAAGTTGTAGGTCGTAGGTTCAACTCCGGCAGACGCTTTACTTTGTGTAAATTATTTCATCACCACTGCTCTTAAAACGGTGAAGGAAAACATCGTGAGGAAACCGGCATGTCTTAGAACCAAAAATTGGATGACATGTGATATCTACCAACCCGCACTGGGCCCGCGTGGTGGATTACAGCACACTCCCTCTTAAAGAGAGGCCTGTGTCCTAGCAGTAGGGACAGTGGCTGATTGTGCAATACATTCCAAAAATCTTTTTGACAAACAAATTAAACCGCCGAAAAAACTGAAAAGCAACTTAATTTTTTTGTTAAAAAGTTTTTATTTTATAATTTTTTGTGGCTACAATCTACTTATTACATCATGCTTAATTTTTGATTACTTTTTGAACAATCAATCATCCCCTGTTTTCCTACACTTAGGGTAAGTATTTTTTCGAAATTTATATGGGACTAACTTCGGGTTAAACCCTTTCCAAAAAAAAATAATTATCAAAATCGGACTACTCTGTAAAAAGTTATGCGTGGTCATGCAAAAAAAAATAAGCGTCGACTTGAGAACCTCCTCTGTTTTTTCGTCGGTTACAAATACGCTAGCATCTAATCCTACAACCATATCGCGACCCAAGAGATCTAAAGAAGGAAATATCCTAATTAAATATGGATGCAGCGTAATGAGTTATGCAAATATTGTAGACGGTGGCTAACGATTGGGGAGGAAGGAGGGAAGTACCACCATCAATAGGGTGAGGAGGGAGATAGATACTTCGAATCGACAGTACCGTCGGACGAATCATTTCAAGTATTTACTTTAACAATCTTTGGAATGCTTTCTTTGAAAATTATATTGAAAGGGTTACTCTGAATTACTTTGTTTGCAATATTTTTAGGGGAAAGGGTTTGCAATTTGATAGAATTCGAAATGGTAAAATTAAATTAGAGGGTAGTCCAAACTTTTATAATTTTGTTGGGCTAGTTTTGCCCGCGGGTTTGCTGAAAGGTTACAAGTTTTTCGAATATGCGTCTCCGTTTTCGGGGTTTCATTTAGAGGTAATTAAAAGCAAGGAGATTTTCCGGCATTTGGGAGATATAACTTCCAAATGCTGACTCAAAAGTTTTATTAAATCAGACAGAAAAGAAGGCGTAGGTGACAAAAACGTTTTCCACAGTATACAAAAGATACAATTTTTATTAGAACAAATCTTTCTTGTAGCAGGTTTTGCTATAGATTTCTTGAGAGACTTACCCTGGTTTTTTTTTTGATGCTAGGAAATCATCCACTAACTTCTCCCGTTCTGGGTGGAGCGTGTCAGACTTTTACTGACTTAAACCCACCCGTATTCCTTCAGTAGTCTTTGTGCCAGGGGCCACGATATCTCTTTCCAACAAACCGGACCCCGCCAGTTGGTGCTGACATCTCTTTGAGACGCGCGTGGAACACAACGCGTCGTCGACCCGGGCTTGGTCCTTACCGGACAGCGAGCTACCCATTACTGACTTACCCTTGTACCTGCTTAGTTACACCGTGTAAACCTATAAGTTATATTCTACTAAAGTATAGCGTATTGCAAGGGTTTGATCGAGGTGGCCCTAGAAAAAAATGCCTGGAAGGATTAGGGGGAGGCCTTGGTTCATCAGTTAGACAGTGTAGACTAATTTAAAAAAAGCATGCCTTTCCTACATAGGTAGAAAAGTTCACAGCCGGATATCATATTAAGAAGGATGCGCTGCAGAAGCCCGCGTAATTCTAATTTTCTTTTCTAGTTCTCAATTCAATGGTTTTAAATTTACTATATGTATTAATGATTTTGATAGTTACAATCCTCTAAATTCATACATATTACGGTCACGAATCAAATTTTGTCCAACATGTAATCTGACACTGACCAGTGAATTGCAAAAAAACGTAAGAAAATTTTAATTGATTGATTGATTGAATGTTTTGCATTCAACACATACAGACGTGCTCATAAATGCACAATATCAGTAAATAAATTAATGCTTGCATAATCAGTGACCCAGTTTTATAGTGTGTTACATCAATAAATATTTTAGTGATAATTTAAAATAATGGACTGACGATATTATAGTCGTATTACTTGTATATGGAAGGCAGCCCCTTTAATCGCAGCGCGATGATACGACGTAGCCCTCCACCGACTCCTACCCCGGTACCAACACCGGCACGGACACCGCCCCAACAACCAAGACAGGACCAAGATGAGACAATTGAAGTTGTGACCACTCCGGAGATTCAGAACTGGATGGGGTCCATTGAGCAGTGTCTGAATGAGGTTGTTGCTATTGCTTCTGAGGGAAAGCTAAACGCTGATCAGAAGTTGAAAATAAGTAATCTCTGCCGGAAAGTTGGACATGGAGTCTCGCAAATGGCGGTTCAATACCAGTCCTTAAAACAGAAAGCAATCCAAACCCATACCTCCCTTAAAACCATGACCGAAGCCCGAGACCTATCAGATTGCCTAATGGAGATGAACCGGACGATTCAAGAGTCCTGCACAAAACGGGAAGCAACTTCTTCATCTTTTGCAGAAATGGTCAGGAAGGGGTCCAACACCTTTGTTCGTCCTAATACTTTTAGCTCCGTGGCTATTTATCCCAGTGACAACTCAAAGACCAGTGACGAAACCAAGAACATGGTCCAAAAAATCATATGCCCTGGAGAAATGAAGCTGAAAGTTCGAGGCGTACGAAAAATTGGAAAAGGTGGTCTAATAATAAGCACTGAGACTAAAGATGACCTAGATAGGCTCAAACAAACAGTCCAACTCGCTTCGTCAGGGCTCACCGTCGACGAACCTAAAAGGCGCAAACCTCGCATAATAGTAATAGGAGTTCCCACATCGCTGGCTGAAAATGAGGTTTATAAATGTATTTATGAACAAAATTTGGCCGACAAACTGCCCACCATATCCCTAGATACATTTTTGACCTCAATAAAACTAAGCCACAAATCTGGCAGGAAAGATGCTGAGAACTGTAACTTTATCATAGAAGTTCCAGCCGTCGTACGCAAGGCCCTCATCACACAAGACCGGGTATTCATAAATTGGACGTCCTGCCCAGTACGAGACTTCACATTAGTAACGAGATGTTATAAATGCCAGCAGTACGGTCATGCAGCCAAAACATGCAAAGTTGCTGCCTCGACCTGTGGACATTGCGGTGAAGAAGGACATATATTACAAGACTGCGCAAAAAAAGCCGAAGCTCCTAAATGTGCTACATGTTTGCGCTTTAAAAAACAAGCCAACCACAAGACAGGAGACGCAGATTGTCCGGCCAAAAAAGCTGCCGAAAACAGGTACATCAACTCAATCGATTATGTAGGCGCCTAAGAGCGCCACATCCTTGTTTATATTTTAGGCGTAATCTTTATTGTTATTTCTTTAGTTTAGTATGGATATTAACTTATTTACCAATATAGATAACTCATTTTTAACCGTGTCGAAAACATGTGAAGTTGAGGAGTGCAGACAATATCTTTCCGACTATCAAAAATCATTAACTATACTGACCCAAAACATTCGTAGTATTTATAAGAACATAGATAGCTTTAAAATTTTCCTTCATAGACTTAACTTTGATTGTGATATAGTTGTACTAACTGAGTGTTGGCTAGCAAACCGCATAGATAACCTCCCAGTAATACCTGGGTATAACTTACTGCATACTACAATAAATTGCAATCAAAATGATGGTGTGGTAGTTTTTGCTAGAGATTGTTTACAGGTCACAGTCGAGGAACCTACTCTACAAGACTGTATGAGTAATTGCTTGGTAATCAAAATTGGCGCAACTACAGCGATAATCGCTATATATAGGTCACCTTCCGCTAGAAACTTAGATTCTTTTCACAATTCCTTAAATCAGATTTTTCAAGCACTAAGCTCGTTTAAGAATGTAATACTAACAGGTGATTTAAATATAAATATTGGAGCCGAAATCTGCGATGCAGGGACCGAAAATTACCTTAATATCTGCTCATACCATGGTTTTCTTCCCGCTCACACTTTGCCTACTCATCAGAGCGGTTCCTGTCTAGATCATATGATGATCAAAACCAGCTTATCATACATTACGCTTGTTACTAACTCAACAATTACTGACCATCACGCTGTGCTACTTAGCATAAATTTAACGCTGCCTAAGCAAAATCGTCCCCTGACCAAAAGCAAATTAAACACAAATAAACTCGAACATGATTTATGCAACCTCGATTTTAGCTTAGTTTACAATACTGCTGACGCTAACTTGGCTTTATCGTACTTAATAAAACATGTCCAACAAGCAATATTACGTAACACGACAGTTTCTACTGTGGATAAAAAACGTTATAATATTAAACCTTGGATTACTCCTGGACTAATTCGATGTATAAGACATAGAGATAAACTTCATCAGAGAACAAAGAAATACCCCGATAATCTAATAATTCAAACCACCTATAAAAGATACAGGAATTTCTGCAACAATTTGCTAAAGAACTTAAAAAATAATTACGATAAAAACGAATTAACTAGAGCAGGTAACAATAGCAAACAACTTTGGAAACATATTAAAAACGTCACCAATATGTCTAAACAGCGTGAATCATATTCGAGTTTACTGCTTACTAATGCCTCGCCACTCCTTTCAGCTAACAATGTTAATAACTTTTTTGTCAATGTTGGGAAAATTCTTGCGGAACAGATTCCGACACATTATTGTGACCAATCTTACCAAAAACAAGCAAATAGCAGTAACCTGAAATCTTTTGCTATGCTCGACACTGACGAAGACGAAATAACCCGAATTATTTCTGGGCTAAAAGATGACTGTGCAGTTGGATGGGATAACATAAGCAATAAGATCCTTAAACTCTATAAGCATATTCTGGTACCTCCCTTAACGCATGTATTTCGAATCTGTCTTTCCAATGGAATTTTCCCTAGATGTCTAAAAAAGTCAATTGTAATACCAGTATTTAAATCTGGAAGTAAAGACCTAATTAGCAATTATAGGCCAATATCGTTACTCCCCTCAATATCAAAAATATTAGAGAGAATTATAAACAGTAGGCTAGTTAACTATCTGGAAAACAATAACTTCTTATCCCCTGCGCAGTTTGGTTTTAGAGCGAAATTATCCACAGCCGATGCGGTACATAACCTGACCAACTACATCTCAGAAGAACTCGGCAAAGGGAACCAGACCCTGGGAGTCTTCCTTGATTTAGCCAAGGCCTTCGACACGGTGTCCGTTTCTGTCCTTCTGAATAAATTAGAGACTATTGGAATAAGGGGAACGCCGCTGAAACTATTTGCTGACTACTTACATGACCGATACCAATGCGTTAGAATTGATAAAACCATCAGTGATGAGCAGAAAACTACGGGTTTTGGTGTTCCTCAAGGAAGTATTCTGGGCCCTACGCTATTCCTGATTTATATTAACGACATGTGCAACCTTAATATTAAAGACGGGAAAATTATATCATATGCCGACGACACGGCGCTAATTTTTACCGCTAAAACCAGTAATGAACTGTTCGAAATCGCACAACTAGGTTTTGATACTGTGACTAATTGGCTTCAAACAAATTTACTAACATTAAATGCTGACAAGACAAAATACATTCGCTTCTCCATGCGCAAGCCTCAAGCTAACGTTACTAACCCTCAACTATATGCCCATCAATGTGGAAACCGTTCAGTCAACATGTGTAATTGTCCTTTTATCCTCAAAACGAGCAACATAAAATACCTCGGTGTAATAATGGACGACACTCTGTCTTTCCGAAATCACATTGAAAGTCTCGTTAAAAGAGTGCGCAAATTAATATTTGTTTTTAAAAAATTGCGATCATTTGCAGACTCAAAATTAATCAAACAAGTTTATTTAGCCCTATGTCAATCAATAATTCAATACTGCATCACATCATGGGGTGGCGCACCAAAAACTAATCTGCTACCTCTTGAAAGAGCTCAGAGAGCAATTTTAAAGGTAGCAAACTTCCATCCCTTTTTCTTTCCCACAGATCTGCTATATAATTCCTGCAACGTGATGACTGTTCGCCAAATTTTCATTTTGCACTTAGTATTAAAACAGCACACCATGCTTACGTACACTGCTGACAATACTAACAAAAGACGGAATGATATAGTATGCACATCTAATACAACCTCGAAACATGTCTTTGTAGAAAGGTTTTTTACATTCTTAGGCCCATTTCTGTACAATAGGCTAAATAGAAAACTAAGTATCTATAAATTGAATTACTTCAGTTGTAAGAAAATTATTACTACATATTTACTAACCATCGCTTATGCACAGACAGAAGATCTACTTGTTGTCTGCAAATAGAACGACTAACATGCTATTTTTATTTTACCTTTTTTTTCCTAATTTTAATTTAGTTATTACATTATACACGTTGTTAATTTATTACATTAAGTATTTAAGCACTTCCTAGCCTGAAGCACAGGTTCAACCTAGTTCAGGCAATAAGCATCTGTGCCCTATTTTAAATTGTTAAGATACTCTGTAAATGAAAATGTGTCCCCTTTTATAAATAAACGATTAAACGATTATTATTAATTTCTTGGGTTACGCTAGAGCTTTCACTTTTAACCAAAGAAAAAACAAACCAATTTAATATTCCGTAAAACTCCAACAAAAAATATGATGATGGTGCTATATTTACCATTTTTCTGTGCTCAGTACGCTAATGCGAATTTTGAAGAAAAACTGTTCTGTTGTTCGACAAAGTCATTATTATAATGTAAGTCGCCAGTTGGGCAGGCAAAGTTTCTTAAGTGGGCAAAATTTATACATTATTTCGTAGTAGATATTGTACTTTTTGAGGCTGTGTTTGTTTAATGGCTTAATATTCTTAATCTTTCCAGGTATATAGAATGATGTAAATATAAAGCAAAATAAAAAAATATTCAAATTCAATTTACGATCTCATGCGACAAGCAATGTCACTGTCAAAAATTAGAGTAAATAAGAGATTTTTTTGATAGGTTATGACTGCCATTTCTTTTTTCTTTTTCTGGTTGGGAAATCATCAAATGACTTCTACCGCTCTGGGTGGAGCAGGAGGGCGTGTCAGACTTTTACTGACTAAAACCCACCCAGTTGCCGGTGTGCCAGGGGCCGCGGTATCTCTTTCGAACAACCCGCACCCCTTGCAGGCATCGGCCCTTGCGGGCCCCATCAGTTGTTGCTGACATCTCTTTGAGGCGCGCGTGGAACACAACGCGCCGTCGACTCGGGCTTGGTCCTTACCGGACAGCGAGCTACCCATTACTCGCCGTCCGCAAGCCCGGGCCTACGGTGGCCGGGAATCAGCTTGGGATTCCCGACGCCCAGGGCGTCTCCTGCGAAGGCCACTGCCATGAGGGCGCATGTACTGCATCTCCCTTACTTGCGCCGCCTCTTTCTTTGCGAGCATCACTGCTTCACTGAAGGAAGCGACTGCTAGCCATGCACTCTCGCTCCGTACCATGGCCTGGACCAGGGCCGGACGCGAGAAATCGCCGCCGCCGATCGCCTCCATGAGGACACGGCGGTGCTCCGCCCAAGCCGGGCAGATCTCCACCGTATGCTCCACCGTGTCCTCAGGGCGATCTTCGCAATGGAAACACCCGGGCGTTTCCTCCCGCGTTATGCGAAACAGGAACCTCCCGAAGCAGCCGTGTCCGGTGAGGACCTGTGTCAGGCGGAAGGTGAGGACGCCATGCCGCCTCTCAAGCCACTCCTCAAAAAGGGGACTTACCGCCGCAATCGTGGCGTGCCCAAGGTTATGACTGCGATTAGAGTGCAAGTGTTCTTAAAAAGAAGTATTCCCGTTTGAGCACCAATTTATAGAGCACCTATGCATTGAGCACCAAAGGTAAGGCATCCTAATTGCGTGACACACTGTAAATCAGAATCTGAATTATTTTTAAGGATAAGGATTTATTGGATACATTGCTTCATGTGTTCGAAAAATATGTATATTCGTCTACTCAGCAACGTAAATAACGCAATGTATGTTCAAAAATAATTGAAATTGTCTTTGTTCTAATAAAGAAAGGAGACGGTTTCGATCAGGTTTTAATGCATTAAGTATGTTTAGTCAAGCAAAACAAACGACACCAAGTCGCGACTATATTATATCAATTTCCATGAAGATTTCATAGAAATGAATCTCATCATCATAAAAAAATTTGCGTGAAATAGTAACAGGTCCATACATACCTACATCCATACTTCAAACTTTTACATTTATAACATTAGTAGGATAGGATTAATGTGACGTTTGCTTCGCGCATTCGTACGAGGCCTGAATAGTAATGAAGCCAGAAAAAAAATGGAAGAAAAAGTATTATTAAAAGTGTAACCTTTTTCATCAAATACACACAAGAGCCATAACACTATCACCTCAATCAACAAGTTACGCCTTCAAGTTACACATAAAAAACCTCATACTCGGAAACTACATACAAAGTTTAAAAGTAAAAGACAAGTGCGAGTCGAACTCGCACTCGAAGGGATCCGTATCACCGTCAATATTTAACACTACTTAGGTACATTTTATTTTCATTGACAAGAGGTATCGTATTACCCAGTAACTACGCTGTGGAGGTCAGATAGGAAGTCGCTCCATGTAAAATACTGGTATCCAGCTACATCCGGTTAGACTGGAAGCCGGCCCCAACTATACTTGGAAAAAGTCTAGGCAGATGATGAATTGATGATGTTGGTTTTGTTTTCATTACTTGTGAAAATAAAATATTTAAACAACGTGATAAAAATGTCGCCAGTATCTTGGGCACTTACATTACAGCGATGCGGATGAACTTTAAAGTGACTTCAAAAAGAAGGAGGTTATCAATTCGACATGTCTATAAATATATATTTTTTTTAATGTATGTTCGAGCATGACTCCGTCATATACATATACCTACACGGATTAGCAATTTTTTTTTTTGTTCGGAAGGGGTTTATTTCAAAATGGTCCCATTTAAATTATGAAATTTAAATGGGACCATTTCCCATATATGAATAGATCTGATGATGAGTTTCGGAGACAGAAAAAGGAACTCTTTAAAAAATGACAGCAAATCAACCGCGATTGCTGCTATCGCATAAATATGCATTGTTTTGACTACAGTTAATTTAATCATCCTTGGGATCAACCCCAAGGATGATTAAATTAACTAAAAAGTGAAAAATAAAAACATTAAAAAAAAAACACTACAAAGTGCTTCCAAAAAATCTTTAATTTCGGTGTCTTTGGATATGTATTTTAATTTTTTGTCACCGCCTTCCGAAATTAAAGATTTTTTTCACTTTGTAGTGTTTTTTTGGAAGTCGGTTGTTTTTATTTCGACGCTATATGTTAGATAGTCAATAGTTTTAGTTAAGTTAGAATATAATTTTATGAATTACTTAATTGTTTTTAAATCGGCCATAGTAGCTCACACTATGTAAACATTTTAAGGGTCTATCTATTATGGTTCAAAAGATGATGTAAATAATGTCACTGATGGCGCAATAAACGTGGCCACCTACTGGGCTTAAACTATTTTTATTAAAAAAAGTGTACGAGAAGTTACCATCGACACGACAATAAGAAGAAGAAGGTTCAAAAGATACAACCCAGAGGAACGGATAGCGGAACCTTAGCCTTTGTTTACCAAAAAAAAAATGGGTACGGAACCCTAAAATTAAAGTAAAAGGTTAACAATTTACTCAATTATGATGGCGACTATAACAAATATAGTGCAATATAGATAAATGACGTAGACAAGCAGGTTACAGCTGTAAATAATAAATAGCTGTAGGTAAACAAAATGGGGACGCAAGGTGGACTAGCACTGACATGAAGACGTACAAGTATAGGTCATTTATTTAAGTAAGTATATATCATTTGTGTGTGGTCTGCGACTTTTAACTAATAAATAGACCACCCTTTTGTGTAGGTAATAACAGTGTCGTTAGAGCAGATAATGAATAGACGTTTTGTACGAGTTGTAGGTCGTGAGTTAGAACTTAGAACAAGCAGACGCTTTATTTTGTGTAAATAATTCATTAGGATGATATTCTCGTAGCACTTTTGTCTATTTCCTTTTTATATTTATTTTTTTCTTTATATTCTTGTATAATTTCTATCACATTCACATTAATTATCTTAATTTTTTATAAGTTCGATGTTAATTGTTTGATGCACCGGGCGATGTCATTACGTCAAAGCCGGCTGTCGCTGAAAAACAACGCTGGGGCTGTCTTGCATAGGGTTGCAGCAAAATGCTGAGCGATAGCCGTTTTGTGTGGATGTGACGCATGTTTCCCTCAACCCTTTTTTTATTATTTTTTTGTGTGTTCCTGGTTTTTGCGTCATGTTTACCGCAAGTAAACGTTTTTTCTTTTCTTTTTCTTTATTAGCACTGCTCTCAAAACGGTGAATAAAAATTTCGTGAGGTGGTATGTTCTAGAGCCAAAAACTCGAAGACATATGACATCTATCGACCCGCACTGGGCCCGCATGGTTGATTGTAGCCCACTGCTTGTCGAAGAGAGGAAGTCTATGTCCCAACAGTGGGAACATTATAAGCCGATTAAGCTTATGCTTGTGGGTCAGACAAAAAAGGAGCTGCTTGACTTTTTAAAGATATAAGTAACCAGGATCGTCGGATATACAGGATAAGTTTTTATCCAGTGCGCAAACTGTAACCATGAATACAGCATATCATTCTAGATCCCCCAGCGCAGAAATTTTTCGTCGGTTAAAAAAAAAATCAGCTGTTTCATAGAAAAGTGCAATATCTACGCGGTCAAAATGTTTGGAACAGCTGGCTTTTTTTTGTATAACCGATGAAAAATTTCTACTGAATTCTGCTGAATTCATGGTTACAGTTTGCGTACTGGATAAAAACTTATGCTATAGTTGAAGTTTAGTAAGAAACCGATGGATGTTTCAAAACAAATGTAATTTGATTAATTAACTGTTTGATTATATATTACTTAAACTTCAACTGATTACATATCTATTTTGGTGACCGTACTTAATTCATATTATTATAATCGTAGGTATACGATTAAAGGCTCCTGCAAACAAGCTTACCGCGACTCACATGTAACAATTTCTATGAACATTCCATGGAAAATGTCCTACAAGTGTCGCATTACGGCTGTTTGAAGAAGCCTTTACTCACGACATTCAATTTATTATTTTCCTAACATATAAGTAGAAGTAATAAGCTTTACTTTATACATTACTAAAAACGGTCAGTTAGGTGTACACCCACCAACGAAGGGAATAAATTATTTCCAAGCCAAATACTTTGAAGAGCCGTCGAAACTTTCAAACTCAATCGTTTTATGAAAGCATAGGGGTCTAAAGTACCACTGCTGTAAAATTCATTAGAAAAGGGTTCCATACAAAAAATATGCATATATGAAGGTACCTACTTTGAAAGTTTTCGTAAATGTCGACCTTATGTAGTACAGGCTGGCAATAAAATAACTGTAGTTGCATTCGAACAGGCAGCAAATTTATAAATGGAATAGTAGTAAAATAGAAAAAATAGTAGGGGTAAAATGAACTGGCAAACATAGATGACAAAATAAAAAAAAACATGGAACGTTAATTAAGAAAAAAATATTGAACTGAACGACAAATCGAGCCTGTTTTTGAAATAAGAACTTAACAAAAACTGAAATAGGTACCTTTTTAAAATCTAACAACTAAGTCCGGTCTGAGGTTGACAATTTTGTATGAACTAAAGTCGGCATGAAGCTCGAAACAAAAAAACTGTCTCGAATGTTTAGGCTCGGATTAAAGTTAGAAATATAGTTCTACTAGTTATTTATCACGCGAAGATTCAACGTTTCCTTTCAGAAAAAATCTTGTCATTTAGTCTTCACAAGCAATAATTTTCGTGTCGTCGTTTAATTCTAGCATAAGCATTTTGAGAAAAAATCTTATCAATCTCAAATTAAATAAGTAATTAAACCGACTACCCGTTATCAAAACTCACAATAGCTCGTGGAAAAATCATCCTGAACAAAAAAAATACTATCTACTCGCGTAACGATGTTACGAATTAAATGATAAATCCTATCCCAAATTAACACATAAAACTCAAAACAAAATTAAAATACCTCATTCACATAAGCTACGGCCACCATTTTTAATCTTAACCCTAAAACGCGACGTTACATTTTAATAAAATTCTTCAGCAAACATTAATGAAGTCGGGTACTAAACAAGCACCGCTATTGTGCGCTCGCGTCGCCATTATGATTTTAACCGAGATAATGCACGGGAAATGACGGCAAAAGAAATTTAATTCGCGTAACGATGAAAGGGTTATATAGGGTCGGCTTTGATAAATAAAGCCGAGGGACCCCGAGGATATTGCTGGCCCCTTTTTTGCTCTACATATTGATATTAATGCTTGTGAATTTTGACAAAATTGCGCGTAAGCCTTTGTGTTTTGGGGTTCGGCTTGATTTTTTATGCCCGTTGTCTCGTTTTGCGTAAATGAAATATTATCGTTGTCTTTTTGGAAGCGCGGCAGTTTGGGGTTATGTACTTTTTATATCAAAATGTTACAGGTCGTGTAAGTATTGTAAATGCTGACGATAAATTTTGATACGATGTTTAATTTTATTTATAGCCTTTGGTACATTGAGCGGATGATATAAAATCTTATTCCTACGTCTCTTGCCTTAAGTTAAAATGTCGTATCTCCAACTACACGAAGGTGCTACGAGAAAGGAACAGCTTTTTTAAACGTAGACAAGTAACGTCGATGTTTTCTGTTTTATTACCTAAGTAATAAAACAAAAAATAATCGACGTCACCTGCCTACGCTAAGCCTTTGCTTAGCCAAAATCACTCATTTATTCTATGTCATTGAAAAACGCAAAAAAAAAATAAAGTTCATAAAATTCCACAGATCATCACTATTTGGCCATTGTCTTCTTCTTCAATAGTTCTCTATTAATTGTCATCTTAGTGGGTACCAAACAAAAAAAAAAACAAGTTCTGACTCTCAGCCTAGTTCAAAATAGGCTGAGAGTCAGCACTTTTTGAGTAAGGAGAGTCAAAATTAGGTAATGCAGCCAGAAACGCCCGCACTTCACCACTTCCTAGTGCTTTAGCTGAGAAAAAGAAGTGGCGCAACAACCGCCGATTCTAGCCAAGATTCTTTAAATATGAACCCATATATTAACGTACAGAGACTCATTACAAAATCAACCCTAAAACTGCCATGTATCAATTTCTTTACCTCCCCCAAATTACAAAACCCGCATGCTTTTAGTCCTTACCGTCGCGTCGCATAAATCCCAAAAGTGTGGCAACTCTCAACATGTCCGTATCAGATACTTCATTAATATTTCGCCATCATCCCGGTAATTAAGCGGGGGCACCGTCGCAGTTGAAGGGTTACGTAAATATTACCGAGGTTATATTCAATATTCATCTCAGTGAATCTTTGTCAGTTTAACAAAGGTTTTTGAGGGTGGCAACACTATTTTGGAAGGGATTTCGGGTTGTTGTTTTGGTCCTTGGAGACGTAATGAGGACGGGCCTTTAAAGGGTTAATTATTTATTGTTATTTTGTGTACAAATAAAATAGCAGTGAAAATATTTATTCAAATCAATGATTAGCAAGCAAGTACGTATTTTTGCTGAACACAATCTGTTCGGTGATTGTTCTGAATCATTTAGTGAATATATCTATGAAAAAAAGTATAACATTTTATGTCTAGAAGGCTTAGCATGACGCTTTATGTTTCTACTCCACCGTTGAATAAAAATCGCTTATCTACATTTCATTTGAAACTGTCAACTGTCTACACAAAAACGTCATTTTTGTCTACTCTTCCACGCTTTTCTACAGTTCTCGTGCTAAGCCTGCAGGTATATGGCTTGGGCGGAGCAACGCCGTGTCCTCATGGAGGTGATCGGCAGCGGCGATCTCTCGCGTCCGACCCTGGTCCAGGCCATGGTACGCAGCGAAAGTGCATAGCTAGCAGTCGCCTCCTTCAGCGAAGCAGTTATGCTCGCAAAGAGGGAGGCGGTGCACATGAGGGAGATGCAGCACATGCGCCTTCACAGCCGTGGCCTTCGCAGGAGACGCCCTGGGCGTCGGGAATCCCAGGCTGATTCCCGGCCACCGTAGGCACGGGCTTGCGGATGGCGAGTGATGGGTAGCTCGTTGTCCGGTAAGGACCAAGCCCGGGTCGACGGCGCGTTGTATTCCACGCGCGCCTCAAAGAGATGTCAGCAGCAACTGATGGAGCCCGCAAGGGCCGATGCCTGCCAGGGGTGCGAGTTGTTCGAAAGAGACACCGCGGCCCCTGGCACACAGGCAACTGAGGGAACACGGGTCAGTAAAAGTCTGACACGCCCTCCCGCTTCACCCAGAGCGGGAGAAGTTATTTGATGATTTCACACCCAAAAACAAAAAAAGCCTGCAGGTATATTGCTTGAGTAGTACCCAACACCTCATCAAATAATTCTATTCCACGGATACCTATAATTTATTTCTGTCATCACTACAGCTCTCAAAACGGTGAAGGGACACATTTTTAGGTAAGCAAAATTCTAATACATGGGATAACTACCAAAACGTGATGGGCCCGTGTGGTGGATTACGGCCCACTCCCTCTCTCCGAGAGGAAGAGTGAGTCCCAGCAGTGGAGAAATTATATATGCTGATTGTATATGTGTGTATGTAGGAGGTCTGTACCCTTTAATCAGGAGTAACATAAATTGTATTAATTGAACTTCTTTTAACAAAGTTGACTGGAACGACGTTCAAGGCGTCAAAGATTCTCCAACATAATAACTATGTCATGTATACACAAGAGAGGGGCTCGTGGCTAAGTAATAACAGCCGCACGGGTCGATCGGTCAGGTTAAGCTAAGCTTGCCGCGGTCAGTCCGTGGATGGTTTTTTTTTGGTTGGGAAGTCATCAAATAACTTCTCCCGCTCTGGGTGGAGTAAGAGGGCGTGTTAGTCTTTTACTGACTAAAACCCCCCCGTGTTCCCTCAATTGCCTGTGTCCCAGGGGCCGCGGTATCTCTTTCGAACAACCCGCACCCCTAGCAGGCATCGGCACTTGCGGACCCTACGCAACACAACGCTCCGTCGACCCGGGCTTGGTCCTAACCGGACAGCGAGCTACCCATTACTCGCCATCCACAAGCTCGGGCCTACGGTGGCCGGGAATCAGCCTGGCATTCCCGACGCCCAGGGCGTCTCCTGCGGCGACTAAGGCCGTGAGGGCGCATATACTGCCTGTCCGTGGATGGTTGAGTATCTTTAAATACCAAGACTACCTCGGAACGCACGTTAAGCCATGTGTCCCGGCTGTCATTCGTGGATCTTTGACAGTCGTTACGGGTCGTCAGAAGTCCTATAGTCTGATATCCAGTCTTACCAAGGGGTGTCGTATTACCCAGTAACTGGGTTGTGGAGATCAGATGGGCAGTCACTCCATGGAATATTGGCGATCCCAACTTAGGGTAAACGGTAAAGATGAGTTCTTTTTAAACGTATACGTAAGTTATACACAACATATTGTATGCTCATCTGCACTCGTAACATAAGTAATTTCTACACGGAGGCTCGTGATTAGAAAGTATATGAAACGTTACACATTAGAATAATTAAAAACGTTTGCTGCACGACTTTGCTCCCTACAGTCTACGGGCAACGCTATGATTTCGTCGTTCGAATACGCACGTCTTCGTTTTGGCATTTTGCTGCATGAAGAAGCAGGTATGGTCAACAAGAAATGATACATATTTTGTTTAGATGCTCCCAAACCTAAAAAAAAGGACTTTTTCTTTGTGCGCTGTTTTTGTTTGGGAGGGAATTTTGAACCTTATTATGCACAAATATTAATTCATTAATCAAATTAATTATTAATTAATTTGATTAATTAATTAATATCATCATCTGCATAGCCTATTCCCAACTATGTTGGGGTTGGTCTCCAGTCTAACCGGATGCAGCTGAATACCAGTATTTTATATGGAGCGACTGCCTATCTGACCTCCACAAACCAATTACTGGGTAACACGATACCCCTTGGTAAGACTGGTTGTCAGACTTTCGGGCCTCTGACGGCTTCAATTGATTAAATATAATATTCTTATTTAATTATTTTAGATTTATGAACGAAAACGAGGCAAAAAGAATACTATGTAATGTGTGTTCTGTAGTTTTTGCCTATCCCATGGGAAAAAGGCATGAGTTTATGTGTGTACATATGTATTAGTGATGTTCCGAATATCCGTATCCGTATCCGTGGATATCCGTGGAAGAAAAAAGATCTGTATCCGTATCCCTTATCCGTTATATTTTTGACGGATCTTTTACCTTATTAATAATTCCAAATTGCACTACTAAACTTCTTTGTAGCCATTTTTTTTAACAAACAAACGTTATTTATGCTGCCCAGTGTCACACTAAACTATAAACAAAACAAAAGAGAGACCCTTGCAACGCAAGTCGAAACATATTCTGTCACGCAAAACGATAAGTAGCGTCAACTATCGTTTCAAGTTCACGTACACCGACACCGATTGAGTAAAAAAGTTAAGATCCGTATCCGTATCCGTATCCGCGGACCTTGACGCCAATTACCCGTATCCGGATGTGTATCTGCGGATCTACATTTTTAATGATCATCACTAATATGTATTTAAATATTTATTGGGTTTTTTAAATTAATTATGTTGGAGTACTAAACCTTACCTAAGTACTTAAAATTCATTCAAGAACTTAATGAACACCTCATACGTTTTAAAGCTCCTAGAAATAGTAACATAATCCTAGGATTATTTTACTATTTCTAGGAGCTTTAAAACGTCTATCTACTAGGATTAGTACCTACCTACGATAAAACCCGAGCATCTTAATAAGGTTTCCATCAAACTCAACCAGATCATTAGCATCGCTCGTAACATACAAAGAGAATAGAAAAAACCGTGTTTCCGCCTTACCTCCATATTTTTACACAAAGCTGTAGCTAAAGGCTATAAAACACAACTTGTTTCATTAAGTTGCGACTGACATTGCTTTTTATAGCTAGAGCATCGCTTGGTTTACGCTAAAACCTTTTGTGGGGAATCCTTGAAGCCTTTGTAACGTTGTTGTGGGTAACAAGATGGATAGAAAAGATTCTTGTATAATCTAAGTATATATCTATACATATTGTAAGTTGGAATCTTTCTTCTAAACTTTGCAACGGATTTTGATGCGGTTTTCAACATTACTTTGATTATTTATTCCGTAAGGTTTGAGGTTTGGTTTGAATTAACAAAATGCGTTCCGTGTGATGCCGGAAGTAAAAGAATAGCACCATCCCATTTCTTCCCGTGGGTGTCGTAGAAGGCGACTAAGGGACTTACTAGAGAATGGGCAGCAGCGTTCTCTATGCATTTGACCACCATACTACGATCGCCAACCCGCCTGCCAAGCGTGGCGATTATGGCAAATTCCCCCTTTTGGGGGAGGCTCTGGTCCAGCAGTGGACGTCTTTCGCTGATATGATGATGATGATGGTAACAAATTAAGGGCGGGAAAAGGGGGCGAGACGAGATCAATGGTGACCCAGTAGTACTTAGGAGGGGGTAGGGGCCCAGGCAGCTGCTTTACTCTATGTATTTAATGTCATCACCACTGCTCTCAAAACGTTGAAGAGAAGCATCCTGAGGAAAACGGCACGTCATAAAACAAAAAAAAATCGAAGACATGTGACGTCTACCAACCCGCACTGAACCCGCGTGGTAGATTATGACCTACTTCCTCTCACAGAAAGGTGATGGCACCAGGGAGCACTGGAAACATATGTGGCTGAATATGCAGCCAAATCGCAAAAACCGTGCAAATCATGTTCTATGTTCTGGGTTTGGTTTCCGCACTTAGTCCTTCAAGTGGACCATTGTGCGTGAGCCATGGTGGCCTTCGGTAGTTATTCCAGCCAGCCCACCTCCCTCATTCCCTCATTCCCTGTGCAAATCATTTATCTATGATCGAGCCTGTTTCACTTTGCTTAAGACTTTGACAAATAATAATTGAAAACAATACATACGCAGGGTGGCAAATGTAAAAGCAAACAGTAATCATGAATTTAACACATGGTTCTATACCTCCTAGCGTAATTTTTTTTCGTAGGTATATTATGTTGCCTATAAATTTTAGTACACGTCTTTTGGTCAAACGATTTCACATAATCACCATATTGAGTAGCTCAATAACATCATTAAACAAAATGCAAATGACAAAATTAATATTTTTAACTGACATCTTCCTGCTGCAAACACGACCAAATGGCTTATTACTAATAATTACTCCTTATTAATAAACTTTTAAATAATTGCAGATAATAATCTCGGAAAATATTATTTAAATTAATTTCTCGACTGATGAGCTAGCCGTACCAGTAGTTACGACTGGTCGTATCGTAATAGGTCCCTATCAAATTCACACGATCGCCACTGAACATCTGTCACGATCTTCAGTGTACGCAACTTGTCTAAGAGGCCATGAAGTAAGCGGGAGAAATTGTGTACCCCGGCACTGATGATAATTAAAAGACCTGGCACAATAACCGGACCTTGGGTTAAAGTAATTCATGATCTTGACTGTTTTTTTTATGGCCTTTAAAGGGTTTTCTTAACAGAAAGTCAAAATCTTGCCTTAAGGACAGAGATTAAAACTAAAGGCTTACTTGACCAGACCATGGCCCACTTGTTGGAGTATTTTAAGTCTCCCTGTACTTTAGAGGCTATAAAACCGAAGGGCACGTCTTCTCTACCATTAAGGTGCCCCACGGTCTACTAAGGCCTTGATATACCATAGTCTCTGTAGCACCGTGGAACATGAGGCTTCAAGGGCTAGTGCAAATATTGGGGATCATTCGTTTAATCGACTCTGGTCAAGCCACGCTGGGGTCGGTGAATTACATTCATTCCATACATGACCATCTTTCCATCCCAAGAATCCTCTGTGCCTTGGGAAGCAAGATTCATTCTACGTGTCATCTATATCTTGGCAGTAAAAACTGCTTTGCCCGCGGTTTTAGTAGCCACACTTAACCCGTCGCATCCACCGCGCCACTTGTTCGAACGTGCTCATTATTTTTTCTACATAATCTTGCGCGAGATATACTTTTCTATGATTAACTGTACTTTCGTTTCAAAGATTGATTATTAAAAATTTTGTTCGTCGTTAATTATATGTTGGAGTTAATTGAGTAATTTATGGTGATGTGTTTGGTAGTGCAGTTTTGGCGTGTAGAAATTGGTATTGGTAAGTTTTACATGCGACAGAACTTTTCTTAGCAAATTAACAAAAGTTTATTCATAAAACAATATTTTAAAAAATCGTTCTTATATCCATTTTTAATAATGATTTTTTTAAATATTTCTATGTCATACAAATTAAAGGAAGATATGAAGCAGAAAATACTTGACCAACAATTACTTTTACGACTGTACTCTTTGATGAATTTCTCTCTGCTCCGACAGTTTATTAATTATTTTTCACTTTAAGATCGATTGTCTCAAAACTGTAACAAATGATCAGGCTTCTTTTCCCAGTCCCCATTGATTATAAGTTATGGTTCCATTTCTTTGGATGCTCACAGCTTCTAGGCAATCGAAGACATAAGAAGGCCCTAGATTTTCCAAGAAAATGTATTTAATAAACGCATGCGACCACAGATATACATATATATACACATTAGTCTGTGCATGCGATATCCTTGACTACAATAACACGAAACATAACTTTCAATAATTCGCAATCAGCTTTTCTAAACTACCTACCTACTCCTGATTAAAAGATAAGAGTATTGTCAAGTCCTTTATAATTATACAGGGTGGCAGGTACATCAACGTACACACGGTTACACATCAAGCTATACCTTTCCAGTTTACACTGATCTCGCACTGTACGGACATCTTATACAATGCCAGATCAGCTTATACTGGAAATGTATAGCTTTATGTGTAGCCGTGTGTACAAACTGTAACCATTAATTCAGTATATGGTTGTAGACCCCTTAGCGTATACATTTTACGTCGGTTACCAAAAAACATCTGCTATTTCATAGAAAAGAGCAGTACCTACCATACGCAGTCAAAATTTATGGAAACTTTTTTTTAATAACTGACGAGAAATGTCAACGCCTCTAGCGTTTAAATTTTTAGTCGGTTCAGAATAACGTACCTACTGAATCCATGGTAACTAGGTCAGGCGATGTCGCTGCCACTCTGTATAGCAGATTGACATCTATGTTGGCAGATTGTTGTGAAATTATGCTCATTATCAGCATTATCATTGGCAGTCTCGTTCCACCCACTGTTAAGTATATGCTACCTCCTTTTGTATGTCATTCTTCAAATATTGTCTCTCTTGTATGACGCTTTGTCATCCGTAGAGACAAAGCCAAAGATGACACATAATTTCAACATCTGTCCATAAACAAACCTGCCTACAATTTTGGCGACTAGTAACACTTTTGGTGAGCACACGCGCAATCTGCAGCCCTTACAAGCGACGTAATGATGAACAATTGCGCCAGAGACTGTTTGAGAGCACAATCACGATCGCGCCGCCCTCGCTCCTTCTACATATCTCGATGGCAGATCTTGGTGCAAGGTGAAAGATTACAGCGGTGATGAATGAAGATCCAGTTGTAGTAGTGAATTTCCAGCATGGTTATTGCTGAAGAAATGTGAATGCAATCTTCTGTCATAGTGACGCGACGTTCTACATTATACATATATCTAATTTTGTGTGATGTCTGCTTTGGAATGCGCGCTTTGCAATGATAGCTCTGCTTTATTATTTTATTATTTCTCTTACTTATTATTATTTTATTATTATATCAGCCGAAAGACGTCCATTGCTGGACATAAGCCTCCCCCAAAAGGGGGGATTTGCCATAATCGCCACGCTTGGCAGGCGGGTTGGCGATCGCAGTATGGTGGCCAAATGCATAGAGAACGCTTCTGCCCATTCTCTAGTAAGTCCCTTAGTCGCCTTCTACGACACCCACGGGAAGAAATGGGATGGTGCTATTCTTTTACATCCGGCATCACACGGAACTTCTCTTACTTAATCTAGTTTATTCATAACTTGAACCTATGGACAAAAACAGAAGCAGAAAGTAACTCTAGACTTCTGTAATTATGTGGTCGTAAAAGTATTAGGTGAGTACATTTCATGGTAGATATAGTTCCTCTTAACAGAGCACAAAAAAATCACAAGTGTTTGAATATGATAGATGCAGTACTCGTATATATAGTACGTATACATAGATTGTAAGTATAAGTAATGGATTTAAATTTTGTTCTATTTCTTACTAGCTATTGGTAGCGACTACATTAAGATCCAAGATGAAAAAGTAGCCTATGTCCTTCTCCATGTCATGGCCTATCCAAGTGCTAAATGTCTTCCAAATCCATCCAGCCGTTTTAGCGTAACAGCATTAGAAACAAAGTAACTCACTTCCGCATTTATAATATTATACAGAGTGTAACAGAAACATTATTTAAAACATTTATCATGTACACTTTTTTGCCATCAGTGTTAATTACGAATAATTTTATCTAGAGCCAAACATAACGTAGATAAAAATCGTGCAAAATGCTCGGAATCCCTTTTACCATCAGCTCCCAACTCACACCACCACCCAACCACGCACAGAACACCTAATATCATCATTAACGACTGTACCAAATACCTAATGATTAATGATCTCTTTATTGTCTTCACAGACACGATTATACCACGATTTCTTAGTTCGGTAATTAGATGGGGCAAGATTTAGACGTCGAGTGATGCTGCGGGCTGTGATTGTGATGTGATTTGAAGATCCTTGTGAGATGTGATTATTGTCGGTAGTTTGAGGTTGGGTAATAAAAATGTAGTACGTGATGCGGTGTAGGTTAGAAGCGTAGTATAATAGGATTAAGACGTGGGATATTAAAGCTGTGAAAAAAAACAACCGACTTCCGAAAAAACACTACAAAGTGAAAAATAACTTTAATTTCGGAAGGCGGTGACAAAAAATTTAAATACATATCCAAAGTCACGGCCTTCCGAAATTAAAGTTATTTTTCAATTTGTAGTGTTTTTTTCGGAAGTCGGTTGTGTTCTATCCTGTCCTCGCCAATTTGGTAGGTAGAATCATTGTGTTTAAATTAAGGCTTGTTAATTTTTCCATTTTAAAATAAATGTTTTTTGCAACCTTAAAACGGTAGGAATTTCTTAGCACTTCGTTATCAGTAGATTAATGATAAAACATCACCTTTACGGACATAAAAAAATCGATCACTGTAATCACAGTTCCATAGCAGATGTCTACAAAAACTTGCTTATTCATACATCTGTAGTACAATATAGACTGTATACATACATAGGGTGCTTACGTGGGCGCGTGGCTGAGGGTAGGGTTGGCAGCGTCAACGCACCCACATCAAACTTTCAGCTGCTCGGACCCGCACATAAATCAGCTAAAGAGCGAAGTGACAGCCCTGGACACTCGCGAAGAAAAGTGCTGCAGTAACATTTTTGCGTTATGATTGTTTCGTTGAAGATACACATTTTTTTCTAACTTAGGAATTTTGTTTTTGCAAATTTCGAGGATTGCTGAAGTTGCGCAGGTTACCATGTCAACTGTTGTTGTCGACAGTTTAATCAATGTTTTGTTGTTTTTATTACTAATTAATAAAAATTATAGTCAAAATATTTGTGCGCCACTGTTAATATTGACAGTACTTTTTGTTTATCTGTGTTCTACAAATAAAACTAACTAACTAAATTAACAAATAAAACGAAAAAATTTCGACAAATTTCCCCATAAGTATGTCATTCGAATATTGGGAGTAGGGACTAAAGTTCTAAATAGGAAATAGTTAAATCACAAAGTAAAGTCCCATAACTTATTACACAACGACTGTCTACAGACGACAATTTTCTACATACATATTAATATCCGGTTTTCAATTTTCATAGATTATTTTATAAAACACACACAAAACAAAATGTGTAGCTGTATGTATGATACCTACATGTGTGCCCCACTGCCTCGGTTAGGGTACATACAGGGCGACGATACAGTGACCTATTTGAAGGGACGCCAGGGGTATTAATATCCCATGGTTTTCGTACGTTGTGCTGGTTTTAGGGGATGTTGCGTAAATAATTAACGATATTCTTTATTTTAGCAGGGGTTTTGTGGTATTTCGTTATTGTAGATAACTGTCGCGTATGTTACATCATCATGGTCAAATAACTGGTTTGGTTGGTTATGAATAATTTTGATATAACTTCAAAGGATATTCAACTTCTAACAAATTAATTTTAGTAGACAAGATACCTACCAAAAATTTTGTGATTTTTTGGTCGATTTTTCTTAGTCAGGTCCGTTTTCTACAAGTAGGTACTATGTATTTTTCTAAGGTTGGACGTTTACATAACCTAGATTTGAAGACGATAGACTCAAACTTAAACTGAAAGCATTTATTTCAAATAAACCAATTAGAGGCACTTTTGAATTCAAAGTGTCAGTCAGTCAGAAAAATGAAGCTAGGTAGAATTTGTTCGAATTTTATTTTGTGCTAAGTATCACTCGGACTTTGAGCAAGGGCCACGTCAGCAGCTTACGCCACTACACAAGACAATTTCATAATTCGTTAGTTTATTAAATGACTAACCTGATAAATTCCATCCAGGTCTTCACCCTGCTTTTTCCATACAGTACATGATCACCACAACCCCTAATGTCTTCGAAACAGTAACAATCAACCAACTCAGCCCATCATAGTCCACTGCTAGACATAAGTATGCCTCTCCCAGGCTACGTCACAACACTCTATCCTCCGCCTTCCACACCCAGTCTATACCAGCCATCTTTTTAAGGTCGTCGGTCCATCTAGCTGGGGGGCGTCCCAAACTACGCTTACCGATTCGCCGTTTCCACGCCAGAATCTCGGTCTCACGTCTGCTCCACAAGCCATCGGATCTTCGACAAACATAGCCAGCCCACATCATCTTGCTTACTCTACAAGCTATATCGGTAGCTCCGGTTCTTTTCTGAATAACTTAATTTCAGATTTTAGCCTTTAAAGAAACTCCGAGCATAACCCGCTACATACCGCGCACAAACAGATACAAAACACTGCTAATCCAAATCTCTTCACAACTAATAACAAAACTGAAGTACACTCGGATCACAGTTTATCAACGCACGTTCATTTTTAAAATGTAAAAATCTCAAGAGCTGTTTGCAATATTTAAGCTCGGTACACACTACCACCTAAGGCTAAGAACACATCTGCCGTATCCGTCTCAGGATTATTATTAAACTCTTTAATAAAAGATTATTATTCAAGATGGCCGATTGGGTGCTCAAAGGGGTGGGAACGGGACATTGGTGGGACAAAATCTGAATGGAATGCTTTTTTAAAAAGGAATTCAGTTTTTTTTATGTAGTGGCTATTGAAAACGGTAAACTAGATCAAGAGCTTAAGTGCCAAATGGTTATTCCTGTATTTAAGGTACACTTTGATAACCTTTTAACCGACTTCAAAAAAAGGAGGAGGTTCTCAATTCGACTGTATGTTTTTATGTTTGTTACCTCATAACTTTCGACTGGGTGAACCGATTTTGATGATTCTTTTTTTATTTGACAGCTGGTGCTTCCTGTGTAGTCCCATTTCATATAGATCTGATGATGCGTTTCGGAGACAGACAACGGAACTCTTCAAAAAATAACAGTAAATAAACCGCGATTGATGCTATCGCATAAATATGCATTGTTTTGACCCCAAGGATGATGAAATTTCGAATTAGTGGGGTAGGCACTATAACTAAAAAGTGAAAAATAAAAACTTTTCAACTGACAAAAAATTTAAATACATATCCAAAGTCACCGCCTTCCGAAATTCAAGTTATTTTTCCCTTTGTAGTGTTTTTTTCGGAAGTCGGTTGTTTTTTTTAGAAAAAGTTTTCATATCCTCACTAGCTTTAGCCAGCGGCTCCGCCCGCGTGAAGGTCAAAAAGTCTCCCACGGAAACGTACCTACTACCGGGATAGAAAGTAAGCTATATGTTAATCCAGGTTATAAACTATCTGTGTACCAAATTTCATCCAAATCCGTTAAGCCATTTTTGCATGATTGAGTAACAAACATCCAAAAATTTAAATGTCTAAACATCTAAACAACCAAACATACAAACACACACACACACATTTATAATATTAGTAGGATAGTAGGACTAGGACTAGTGGGAATTAGTAGAAATAGTAGGGTAGGATTTTAAATACAGTAGGTAAAAAATATAATTTCGTTTTAGGAAAGCGTTAAAGCCAGCAATGAAATGGAACAGACAACTATTTCTCTGTCTTGTCTTTTTTACATAGCATAGGTACAGGTAAGTATGTATTGTGCATTACTAATACCATACGGATCAAGGTCTGATTAAATGTTTTTATTTATTTTTATTTATATACTTTCTCGTTGGATATACCAAATCCTATTTCACGATAACATCAAACTTGCACAAACACGCTTTCCAAAACTAACACAGATACATCACCAACAAAAGAGACAGTCGGAAAAAAATTAAAGCTTACAATGTATCAAACGCTCAAACAGGAGGCGTCCATATCCCGGTGACCGCTAAAAGGGCCCTACGCACACCGTATCGAAAAAAAAACATACAAAACGTCTTTTTTACCCTTAGGGAACCGAACAGCTGCGCTTTTGTATAACAATGATACAGCCGTGTTATTTCCACCAACCCGGGGCAATCGACACACTGGGCTGCTAGCCGACCTTGTAAAAACACCCGTGCAATACTCCACAGTACTTCAAACAAAGTGACTACTTAAATTGGTTGCGCATTGCATATACGTGCCCTTTGTTAAAAAGTCACGCTTCATTTGGGACGAAATTGTGTCCTTTTTGTTATTCCGAACATCGTGATGAGTGTAAAAATTGTTTGCATTGTCGCATTTTATTTTCTTTCTATATAACAATTTTACATGCCTGCCATATTTGAATAAACATTCCATTGAATAAATACAACATGAAATTGCATCATCGCCATTTTGGAAATTCGAATGAAGAATATTGTCGATCGAATTCAAGACACAATAGAGGTTTTATGTGCGACGATCGCAGTGACAATTTGATTTGTGTTCCATTTTCGAAGCGGGGGATCTGATTGGTTGGCGTTTGGTGACAAATGGGCGACAAAGTGTCGCGGCAACCAATGAGAGCGCGGGAACGCGATGACTGCTGTCGACCGGAATAATGTGATATGAATAGCGGTAGGTGTCATTACGCGTTGGTGACAGTTTTTATGTAGTCACAGATGCTATTATCTCTTTAGGTACCCATTTTGTGTACATTATACGCCATGTATGAGAACTGTCTTTATATCTACATGGAGACATCGTTTATGACATTTAAAAAGTCAAGTAAAAGTTACTAATATCTTTTAAATTAATATACTTAAACGGTTTTTACTATAGACCCGGGTTTTTTATTGGTTATTAAAATCAAGAACATGGTAAAACTTTTGTAATTTTCTATACAGAGGCCCTAGTGTGAGTTTCATTTAACCATCTACACCAAACGCAGTGAGCGCGTTTGGCGCTCCGATTGGTCCGTCACCACTCCAGGGCCAATCGGATAGGAACGCCAAACGTGCTCACTGCGTTTGGTGTAGATGGTTAAATGAAACTCACACTAGGGCCTCAGGGTGGCAGGAGCATCAACGCGCCTACACCGACGAAGCCCGTGCGTTGAAATTTTTCAAAATCAGTAAATCATAATCAAAAGTCTATTATTCGAACTAGGCTGAAAGTCAGCACTTTTTTAACGTCAAAATTACATAAGACAGTCCCCCAAAACGCCCGCCCTTCGCCACTTCCTAGTGCTTTAGCTGGGAAGAAGAAGGCGCAACAAACTCCCTAGCAGCACAGCTGTCTGTTAAGTTAGAAGAACTTGATTATGTACAATAATAGGTGAGTAATTAACATTACTAACTAATTAAAATACATAAAATTAAATTATTTGCCACATGTCAGCTAGCACACGTCAATATACCAACAAAACATAGTAACTAAACTCAAGCAGATATAAACAATAAAAACAAAATAATAAACGTAAACAGAACTCAATACCCACATAAAAGTCTCCAGGCATAAAGGGTGTGCCCCGCTTACATATGCAATGCTGCATTACGAATTCCGTCAGTTAAAAAAAAGAAATAGCTGTTCCGTATATTTTGACCGCGTGCATATTGCACTTTTCTATGAAGCAGCAGAGTTCATAATGCTAAAACTATGATTTTTCCTAGCATTCAAATGGTACAAATAGGAAATTAAAAAAATTGCTTAGGCATAACGAGTATTCCCATTGCGTGATAAAAAATACTTGTAGATATTTGCTTCGTTCAAAGTGTTTTCTGTAGAAATATTTTTTGTTTTATCTTTTTTTAATTTGACCACTGGTAACCCGAAGTGGAGCAGATCAAGTGAGTGAAAACCAAATCTTAATGGAAAACATAGTAAGTACCTACTCATTTAGTTACTGAGCAATTAGAAACGTCAGTTCATTAAAAATCGTATCGATTGTGTATGGAGGCGGTACCTTAGGTTTAACTGTCATTAAACAATAGGTAAACATCTAAATTATTATAAGGTGTAATCACATCACTATCAAGCACCTAGCGTGTCGCCTAGTTGGAAAACGCGCACGATTACAGATCTTTATGTACCACATTACACGGTAAAACAGTTTCGTTCGCCCATAAAGCCGACACTGTGTCGATCGTCGTTTAGATAAGGCTTGGCACTCAATTTCGTCAACTATAGTGGGCCAGAGGTGATTATGGCAAGGTTGTAACGTGGGGTGATATTTTAGTGTTTCTTGATAATGGGGTAATAGGAAATTGTAGTGTGATACGGTTGGTTTAAAAAGGTCTTAGGGATATTGCCATGAAGTTGATTACCGAAGTTAGTTAAGACAGTGTCCTTTATTTTCTTACTTAACTTAAGTCTTTGCTGGACACTATACGCCCCCAAACATCACATCTTCATTCTTCTGCCCTGCCCTTATAAAATAATAAATAAAAATAAAATAAAATAAAAAAGCCTTTTATTTCCTACTCTTACATTATTATACAAGTTACAAGTTAATTATTTTAATACACATGTATATTTTTATTCTTCTAGTTTATTTCTTTTAGCTGCTCTACGTATTCACTACCTTAACTTTACAATTTAGTTTCAGTAAGTATTATCTGCAGGAACCCCATATTGGGTAAAGGCCTTCTCCAAAGATACCCAATTATCTCTGTCCTGTACAATTTGTTTCCAGTTTGGATCGGCTGTCCTTGTAATCTCATCTTCCCAACGTGTCAATGGTCTTCCTCTGCTTCTTTTACCTTGAGAACCTTTCTAAATAGTCACCTTTACGGTTCAACTCTTATCTTTAAGCCTCGCGATATGCCCTGCCTATTTCCACTTGAGTTTCTGCCCTGCTATTATCACAATTTATTTGGGGTAACATATCTTTATCTTCCATGCTTGTGTATTAGTCGTCATCTCCGTAGTCACACCCTTTCTAACCATATCATCATTCTCACAGTCCATCCATCGTTTCTATGGTCTTATCCTACTCTTATAGCCATCAATATTCATACTCAATACTTCCCTTACGACATATTTCCTCATTAAATGACAATAAAACTTCCAATGTATCTCGGCCGGTGTCCTTTAACCGATTAATCTAGAAAATGTCTTCTTCATAGTATCTATTTACATCAAATAAAAAGGATTTTAGTGCTAGTTTTACAATTACCTTATGGCAAGTTAGACAAATTATGTAAGTATATAATTCCTAGACAAAATACTCAAGGGGTTGTAATATTAAAAGGGGTCAAACAAGATTAATCTGATAAACAAAATATAAATTACAATCAGTCAAAACAACTCTCTACCCAACTTAAATAATTACCCAATCCTAGTTTCCACCCCTTATCAGTTACAACCAACGTTACCCTCATAAAACGCTATTACCCCCTTACGGCAATTACCCGTAAAGATGACAGACTTCGATACCGCGATGTCATTTGTTACTTTTTTACTTGTTGACATGAAAAACGTGTTGATTGCCGTTATTATGCCGATGGTGTGTGATAAGCGAAGCCGCCACTTAAATCATATTTTGTAAATACGGTGAAAATACTGTATTATGAATTATGATAATGATATTGTGCTGTGGTAATATGATTATGGAGGTAATTTTTTTTGTTTATGATCTTTATTTAAATATATTTTTGTCGACTGAAAAAAAAGTCTGTGGCATGGCATTGTATGCAAATAAAGCCTATAAGAATGTGAACTTTTTGACAGATTCAAGATGGCATTGATAGATATAACCACTTCCCCTATTCTACCATACAATTTGTACCTGAATAAATGCACATTAAGAAAGTCGTCTGTTCAGAATCGTTTACTGAATCGATTTTTGTAACTCTTATCCTAAATGTAACAAAAACTATGTAAACCACAGTCAAATTAACGCTGTACTTTTAAAACAAATCAAAACGGACGAAGTATTTACTACGCTCTAGACTCTAAACATGTGCGTAGATTTGTAATCTCAACACAATTTTCGCCCTTTATTAGTACGTATAACTAACGTAATAAATAAACAGTGTTTTATACATAGTGGTACACTTAAAGCTGGAAAGGCAAAGGTGATTCTACTCAACCATAAATGCAACATATACATACGGAAACCAACAATCACATCGAACTTCAAACAAAAATCGATCTAATAAACACCAAACATGATATTCCCAAACACTATGATTCGTTACAAATACCAATATAGTTAGCAGGCTCTAAACATGTCCAAACAAGTATTTCCGTGGGACTGTCGTAAGAGCCAAAACTGGGTACTATTTGTACAGACATTACCGGCACTTAGAGAGACATGATGTTCTATCATTAGCGTTACTGAGCTGGTTTCTGTGGGGTTGCTAGCGTTAGAGTTTTTAAATTCCCTAAAACTGAATATTCGGCGTCTCCATAGTTTGACAAAATTGTGATTGTCCATCAGCATAATCGGCCTATAATGTTCCCAGTGCTGGGAAACAGGCTTCCTCTTACCCATCAGTAATGTGAAAATTAAGTCAAATAAATGAAAAGGGAAATTTTCAACCTTATTTGCTTTATAAAGACAGCTCAAATATATCTACAATTTTGTTCCACACACGTGGGGTTTTTTTTGGGTAGCAGTGGGAAATCCTTATGGACGCCCAGACTTACCAGCTAAAACCCATTCCTGCCTGAGCTCAGTGTCCTCTCAGGGATCTTTTTTTTGGCTTCCATTCAGATTTTCTAATGTGATTTTATATTTTGGATATTGCTTTTGTTTTTTATTAGGCTGACATCTTACATGGCTAATCTTACTTATCTGTACTATTATTTTTGTTTTTTTTTCTGCTCACACCTGTACTATTTTCTGTTACCTTATGTTATTATCTATACATGTATTCTGATATGCTATTCAATATATTCTTTATTAATATATTTATTTAACATAAATTTCTTAGTCTATTTATTACTATTTAAACACTCACTTGGGTTTGAAAAACACAATATCCCTTTAAGAAAATCCAAATTGTATACAATTAATTTGGTAATAAACCGCAAAATGTCAAATTTATGGGACGTTAGACATTATGCGGACAAATTTTACAAAATATCCAAAAAAACATGAAAATAATTATTCTGTGTAGCAACACAGCGATGTCGACGTGGTCTATTTAATTATAACTTCGTGATGACCAAGTTTAGATCAGTAAGATTCGTTAACAGCTCGCCAGTGTCAATCGGTAAGACAATACGTTAGCTACGTTAGCATGATCATACGTGAGAGTTTTAGGTACTTGCATGGTGGGTAAGAGAATTTATTGGGAGTTTCCGTGTTAGATTCTTGAATGAAAAAATGAAATGCTCCGATGCCAGCGTGGTTTGTCTAGACTCAATTAATCGAATGAACCCCAAGATTTGCCCTAGCCTGGAAGCCTCATGTTTAATGGTGCTACAGTAACCATGTTTATCAAGGAGTAGACCGGGGGTTCCGTAATGGTAGGGAAGACGTGCCCTTAGGATAGGGAAGGACTGTGTACTGGCTATGCATCTTAGAGTAAGCATTGGGGTAGTGGAAAGACGGGTAGTATTTATTTTTGGGAGGGCTTCACGGGTCTTTGAACGACGCGGCATCCAGGTAAATTAAGGTCGAGCTACGCCGGTGCATCTTTTTATGGGGCTCAACCGCTTTTCCAGCTCTCCTCCATGCCATTGCTCTGCTGTGCTAAATGTTTATGTTTTCAATGTCTTCGTCTGAGGTCTCGCTTCTAACCGATTCCGGAGTGTTCCTGTAAGATTCTCGAGTCGATTTTTTAAAGAATGAATGTATGAACTTTCAACTTTATGAGACGGATTTCTGAATTTCCTTCGGTAATATAAAACAAGATAGTCTTCTACAACTACAGTTAGGTAAGGTGTTATGGTATGATATGATAAAAGGCTCGTGCAACTAGCGCGACGCGACGGTCGCGTCGCAACACTCGTAGAACAATTTCTATGAAAACTTCATGGAAATTGTTCTACAAGTGTCGCGTCGCGCTGTCGCGTCGCGCCTGTTTGAAGAAGCCTAAAAACTGTTATTATGGACTTCCATTCTTGTGTGTTTCCTTTTATTGGCTATCTTTCAGGTAGTATGTTGTACCTACACATGTCCTTTCAATATCATCACGACTCCCTATACTTCTGTAAATACCTAAAAATAATTTTACAAAAAGCCAGAAATACCTACAAACTCACCGCATTGGTAAGTACTTCACACATCTGGCTATGTATAATTATGGTAAATAAATAAATATCGCAAGTTTATTGTGTCACAGACTCATTCTTGCACCCACCATTTTGAATTGACCCCCACCCCTCCCGCATCGTTAAGCGAATGAACGTTTGAGGTATTTTATATTTGGAACTTAAGGGTTAGGTTACACTGGTCGTGTAAGGCCTTGTCATTGTGGAAGGCGACATGTGGCACCCATTTGTTTGGATAAATAAAGCCGTATTCACAACGTTGGTCGCCCACCATATGCTGTTAAGTATATTGTAGGTGTCTCACAATACGTTTCGCAGTTATTTCTAGAACAACTGTGTAGACTAAGAAGGTTGACGTCAAAATGGATGAATTAAGTTTGCAGACAACAAGTAAACGTTTGGCGGAGTTTGCGGTAAAAAAGGGCGAAACTCGTTTTTTTGTTTTTTTAATGTCGTGGAAGTCTCAATTGTGTTGTCGTGTTGGGATAATGGTAGAGGTGTAAATAAATGACGATTGGTGACAATTTCTTTACATAATGTGTTTCGTATAAGGATATTACATTTGTGGTTACAGCATAGGTACAGGTAGGTATATCTACTTATGAACATGGGTATTTAGGGTAAAACCATGATTTCAGCACATGATTATAGTAGATTCCTAGGTCGTTGTAGCAATTTTTCAACGGTTATCATACAAAAGAAAAACCAGAAAATGACAACGCTTCGGAATCATATCGTTCCTGCCACCCAAGTATAATTCAATCGATTCAAGTATTAAGTTTAAAAGTTGTGTTTTCATAATAACAATTTGCTGAAAGTTAATTACTGAATGAATACGTTTAAATTGATAATCGAATTTTTTCTTACACCTCTTAATATTTTTGGCAAGACGGTAAGTAAAATGTTCAGCTACAACTTACTTTATATACCACAAGGTCTAATATACTACTTATGTAAATAGTACCATCAATATATTATAGTATACCTCACACAACACACTCAATTAGCCTATAGAAAGAAAGAAAGAAGAAAGAAAATACATTTATTTAGCACAGACTAAAAAGGCACACAATATACAGCAAGGTATAGGCTATAGGTAATGTTCCCACTGCTGTTACAAAGGCCTCTTCTCTAAGCGAGGGAGTGTGGCATTATCCACCAAGCGAGTCCAGTGCGGCTTGGTGGATACCTACTATGACCAAAGGTGCTCTTACACAGGCAATTTTTTGAGCAATTATTGCTCGGCAACATTATTGAAAAAATCTGGATCAATTAAGTGGAGCAATCTGGAGCAACAACAATAAGTTGCGGATATTTTTCGGCAATATTGCTTCTGATTGCTCCATATATTTAATGAGTTGCCGAATATCCAATCGGTTTGGATCTTTTTTGTCAATTTTCTTTCTATCGCGTTTGTACGTGTAACTACGTCTCGTTTTTGCGACAGGAACCGGCCGGCGGTGGCGGCGATGGGGGGGACGTATTGCCTAGTTTTTTTAAATGCTCCATATTGCATGATATTGTGTGGCCGTATCTTTGACAACATGTTGCTACATGTTGCCATTGCCCTAAATTTCTGGATGTGGTCGTGACGTCATAGACTGACGAGAATTGACTAAGATGGAGTAATTTTAGTTGCTCGTGTAAACGCACCTTAAAAGATGCTATGCTAGGTATCCCATCCCTACTAATATTATAAACACGAAAGTAACTCTGTCTCCGCTTTCACGCCTAAACCGCTGAACCGATCGTCATGAAATTTGGTAGAAATATAGCCTGGAATATGGAGAAGGACATAGGCTTTTTTACGTGATAACTGATATCCACGCGGACGGAGCCGCGGGAAAAAGCTAGCAAGCTATAAATTTTAATGTTTCCCAATCTGTCAGTTTTATCAGACTAATAACCTAAGCGGTACTTACCACTTATTCAAATACTTCACCGACAAAAAAGCAACAACAAAATGAAACCCAGCAATAGATCTAAATAAAGCGTCGGCTACACTGCGATACTTAGCGACACGCGAACGGTTAATATATTAAAATCGCAGCGACAATCGCAGGCTGTTTCACGGTGCCGATATTAATCTACCCACCCAGTTAACCGTGCATGAATTTACGAAAGTGTAGTCTTTGCTTTTCCTTTTTGTTTTGACGGGAAATGCAGTTTGACTTTTTCCGTATGGAATTAATTACGTGGGTTTGATTATGAACATGCTTCGAAGACTTGCAATTTAAATCGTAGATTTTTTTAGGTTTAGGTTTTTAGGTTTTGGATTTTATCTGGACAGGATTCATTTCTGGGTCAAGCCTGGTTTCAAGTCAAGTTTAAGGTAGGATCTTAGGCAGGCGGATGCTTTGTATTATTTTCAGGCTTCCTATTGATTCATGTTGCTTGTTCGTCATCAATTATATCATGTGGAACGCCACTGAAATCGATAGTATTATACTCCATAGGTTTAGGTAGTTAAATAAAGGTAAACAAAAAAAAACCACGTGACTCATAAATTCGAAACCTTGTATTTCAAATGTTAAGATCATATTATTTACAGAATCTGATGAACTATCTGCCACATTAATAATAAATCGTTCCGTTGTATCATCAATTATTTTCCTAGCTATAATAAAACAATTTAACAAAATCGAAACGCACCCGCAAAATCGTAAATGTCGATTGTTGAGAGCGCTGTCAAAGTCTGGTTAACCGACTAAACATAATACCTGCCACTTCAGTTGCCATACTACATCACACACAGTTGTACTTTTCAATTTAGCAAATTTTTTATATTTTCTAAAAGGTTTAGGGAGCCTGTAATTTTGGGCTCTTTACAATAGGCAGATTACAAAATATTATATTCTTGTAATTAATCTAACAAAAAAATCGTGCTCAAGTGGTTACATCTAGGAAAAGTACTTTAAGAATAAATGATAAAGTATAATATTTATCAATAAAAGAGGAAACTATCGTATAAATGGAAAATAAATATGATTTTGATACACCGTATTTTTAAACAAGAAAGTGTCAACTACAAAAAACCCTTTTTACGATTTGTTTACCTTTATTTAACTACCTAAACCTATGGAGTATAGTATCTAACCCCACTATCCTACTCTAATATTTAACTACCTATAAAATATATCGTACTATACAAGGTGAATTTTTAGTCACCATTTAAATTTTCCAGGGTAAAAAGAAATGGGACCTCCCATTCAAAATCAATAGTCATCAGCTGATCGATTTAGTATGGGAGGTCCGATTTTTTTTTTCATATTTCGACGTATGTTCCTAGGAGAAAGTTGTTAAATTTAACGGCTACTAACATCCTGAAAAATTTAAATGGTGACTAAAAATTCACCTTGTAATTATACATATATGAGGTGTAACGGAATAAACACAATACCTAAAATTAGTTTGTTCCTAATTGAGTACTGAATCGATTTATGTAACTCTTAATATGGGTATTTTTTACAAAAATAATTTATTTTGCCATTCCTACCGCCGATTGAGCCAAAGAAAATTCAATCTTATGTCAAGGCAGTAAGGGTTTATTTTAAATGCATAAGGTATTGCTAGGGTCAATACGTTTTTCTTAGTAATAACAGTTAGCTTTAACAAAAAGTCTTGATCATTGTTGTATGCTTTTAACTCGTTACTCTAATTGGGGTGTATATACAGGGTGTAATTTTAATTACCGTTAACCTTATAAGGGGTCATTGTTTTCATAATTATGAACAACTTTTACTATGGGCCCAAACCTGAAATCGCGAAAATAAAATCAGCTGTTCTTTACATTTTGACGAGTTATGCGAACATAAATGTAGGGAACAGTTGATTTTATTTTCGCGATTTCAGGTTTGGTCCCATAATAAAGTTGTTCATAATGATGAGTACAATGACCCCTTATGAGGTTAACGGTGATTTAAATTACACCTTGTTTTATTATAATCCTACTATAATAATATTATAAAAGAGAGGGTTTGGATGTTAAGATATTTGGATGTTTGTTATTCAATCACGTAAAAACGGCCATACGGATTTGGATAAAATTTGGCACACAGATAGCTTATAACCTGGATTAACACATAAAATACTTGTTATCCCGGCAGTACGTTCCCGTGAGATAATTCCCAATCACCACTCGAGCGAAGGCGCTAGCAAAAGCTAGTAAGTTATAAATTCAAATATCGTTGTAAACGTTTTATTAGGTATGCAAAATTGTAGGTGTGTTGTACAGTCCACCCTATTCCTTTCATACTTGCGACTAAAGACAGCGAAAATCGCAGACTGTTTCACGGTGGCGATAGTAATCTAACCACCTATTTAAATGTGCATCTATGAATATAAATTACATTAAATGTAGACGTCATTTTCTGACTTTTCTGAAAAGTAATGAGCCATATTTGGTACAGTTTCATCTTTTGTGAGCTATCTCACCCTATGATATGTTGATTAAGTTTTTTCGGAAAAATATTTATGCGGTTCCGATTATGCCTATAGAATCAAACCTATGCCCTAACCCCTCTTAATACAAAACAAAGTTTATTTTTATTTTGTCATGGTTTAATTTAAAATATTGATCTAGTTTTCGAAATTCGAATGTGTGTGCTACCTACATTCGAATGATTTAAATACTGTTCTTTTTACAAAACTGACAACTTAGTCCGGTGCTCAGTTGTCACTTTTGAATGAAGCACTTTTGTCGAAATCGACGAGTTCGAAATTCGAAAATGGTTCTATGGTTTAAACATGTGACTGGCGATAAACCATGTTTTTTAATAAGACGGAATATGTTTCAAACTTCAATTCACACAACCCATCCTATCCTTTACAAACTTGCGTTTAAAGATAGCGACAATCGCGAACTGTTTCACGGCACTGATAGTAATCTAACCGCCCAGTTAAATGCGCATAATAATCGCAGTGTCGGGATATTATGCGATGGAAGATATGAGGGGTTATAAAATGAAAGGGTCATGACTGTGTCGCGTTTAGGAGGTCGTCAGAGTTTCAGTATTTAGAAGGGTTTTAGGATTTCAATAGGGTATTTTACTCTAAATGAGAAAAAATCTAAAATTATATTATTGAGATAGCTTAGGCAAAGTGCAGTCGGAAAATGTTAGTTTTAGTTCATGAAATAACAAAATAAGTTTCAAAATACTATTTAATGATTTCAGTTTTTTTAATCTGTTTTTGAACACCACACAATAGTAGCCGCCTTATTATTACGTCATACGGCATATCAACTGAGCAACTTTGTACTTTCATTATTTTCGTAACCAAAATAATTTACATTTAAATAATATTTTGCATTCAGGAACAGCAAACCAACGGTAAGTAGAAAAATAACTCATTTTTGAATTATAATCAATTATCATATTAAATATCAGCGCAGTTGTTTATACAGCAAACTGACGTCATATAGAGCAATATGGCGTCAACTGCGTCCAGAGTTTTCGTCAAATTACGCGCGAAATTTGAAAATGTAAAATTTAAATGCATTTTATGGCACTAATCCATTAAATAAAAATGTTGTGTTTTTTGTGGTTTATTAGCCCTTTAGAATCTAACTAAGACAATTTTCAAAAATGGGTCTAATACCCTAATCCATAAAGGTTAAACTTCTGATCGACAACTGTTGAGACAGAGTTCCAGAGGGGTGATTGCGTAACACATTAATAGTAGGAATGGCTTTCAATTCGACAGTTCAACAAAATTCATTGCGTTATTTCCGTTGTTGAGCAGATAAATTTTTCAAACATATGAAGTACCTAAAGTATTAAAAATATCCTTCAAAATTATTAAGATTGTGATTGATAGACAGTGTGTTCTGCTTTTAGATTTCAAATTATTTGACAAATATCTATCTGCTGGCTTAGCATGACACTTACTATTTCTACTGCACCGTAGAATATAAATCCTCAAGTTCTGAGTTGAGCTGTATGATTACTGATAAATGCGTGCACCGAATGGACAGGTCCACTCAATCTGTGTGGTTCTTTCCTCAAAAGACCATTTCAGACACCGATCTACATGGTCTTCACATGGTCTGACCAAGATTATGTCTGGACTTTAAAAGAGACTGTGACCTCTGAGTTTGTTGCGGCCTTTCTTCTCAGAGTAGTCAGATAGGAAACGCCGACCTCATCTAGTTTATAAAAATATGATTGACGTGTGAAAGTGTTTGTACAAACCTACTTACAGAAATAAAATCATTTATCATTTATCAATCGCTTGTCCACATTTCTCGGTACAAAACTGTGAACTGCCTTCAAGGAAACGTCATTTTTACTTACTCTTCCGTCGACAAAACGCTTCTCGACGGTTCTCGTGCTAACCCTGCTGGGTTGTTTAAAAAAAACTGATAAAAGTGATACCAGAAATGTGTGACGATTAGTCACGTAGGTCAGTGCGTTGAAATCTTTACACTTCATTAAGATCGAGCAAAAACCTCCAAAAACACACGTGAATAGCAGCTATAGTAGTATATACACAGTCTATGAAAATTTCTAGTGTTTACCTATTGCGGCGACAGAATATACCCTGACACTTCTTTTTTGTTTTGGAGGGTGGGAAATCATCAAATAACTTCTCCCGCTCTGGGTGGAGCAGGAGGGCATGTCAGACTTTTACTGACTAAAACCTACCCGTGTTCCTTCAGTTGCATGTGTGCCAGGGGCTGCGGTATCTCTTTCGAACAACCCGCACCCCTGGAAGGCATCGGCCCTTGCGGGCCTAATCAGTTGGTGCTGACATCTCTTTAAGGCGCTCGTCGAACACAACGCGCCGTCGACCCGGGCTTGGTACTTACTGGACAGCGACCTACTCATTACTCGCCGTCCGCAAGCCCGCGCCCACGGTGGCCGGGAATCAGCCTGGGATTCCTGGGATTCCCGATCCCGATTCCGATTCCGCAGGAGACGCCCTGGGCGGGCGTCTCCTGCGGAGGCTAGGGCCACGAGGGCGCATATACTGCCTCTCCCTCACGTGCGCTGCCTCCCTCTTATATCCTAACAGTTGACAGCTCTGTGACCTTAGCCACAGAGAGACGGTCAGCGGAGCCTTAATAATAAAAAAAGTATAGGTAAAGAAAAATTCAAGAGAAAAATACACTAACATTCAACCCACGGTTTTTCCATCATATCTAAATATCATGTTACAAAGACCCATAAATTTCCTTCCACCGAATTTTCCCCTCCATTCCTTAGCACGCGAAGGCTCGCACTTTGTATACAACTTCCGGTGGCCGGCCGGTTCCGGTCCGGACAACTTGACCGGAAGTCGGCCGTACAGGCTCTATGTCACCCTAAGTATGTGTTGTGATTAGTTAAAATTTATGGTTATTGTAACCAGGGCATGTAATTACGTCTTTATTTATTTATTAGGAGTAGGTAATATTAATGAAGCTTGAAATGGGAATGAAGTTTTAATTAGAAGGGGGTTGTTGATTTTAATTATTTTTGTTGAGTTAATATTAATAGGTTTTTTTTTAGTATGGGAATTCATCAAATAACTTCTCCCGCTTTGGGCGGAGCAAGAGAGCATGTCAGACTTTTACTGACTAAAACCCACCCGTGTTCCTTCAGTTGCCTGTGTGCCAGGGGCCACAGTATCTCTTTCGAACAACCCGCACCCCTGGCAGATATGAATGGGGTTGGTTGATTGTGTCTCCATGAAAATAGGTTTTAGCTTATTTGTCGAGCTGAATGGCGTGCAATTGGAGAGGCCTATGTCCAGCAGTGGACTGCTGAAGGCTGATGATAATATCTATGGTAGAACCCTAACATAACATCACTCATTCGGGTCGGGCAGACGTCTACCTATAGTACATCCACATTTCACCCGTTATATTCAAGTCTCATGGAAGCCGACGAGCCTATTGTTATTAACCGGGCACGAATCCGGACTCCGGGCTGCTAGTGAGAAATTCCAGAAAAAATTACGCTTTTGTCTGACCTGAGAATCGAACCCAGGACCTCTTGCTCAGCAGTAGCGGTTGCGACCACGACCAAGGAGGCAGTCAAATTGAGATACCTAGTATCATTATCTAAATATGATAATATATGTCTTAACATTTACCGAACGACTAGACCTATTCTCTGCTTGTATCAACTTATTTATTTTTTACACCCAATAGAATGGCAAAACAGATCAGTATCATTGTCCAAAATGCTACATCATCTAATACGACATTCCATTTAAAATCGTACAAAAACACATAAAATTCATAAAATTATTTTCTCACATTACCGACTGTTGCTTCGAGTCTTCGACCTCTATTCATAACATTCATGTCATCACAACTGTTTACCAACTTATCATCAGGCATCACCAAAAAACAAAACAATTGAATGAGAACCTTATAGAACTGAAAATAAGGAATATAGGTATTGAAAATGATGGTAATGAGAGCGTGGTGTTTTGATGACTTCGATGTTTATAATATAAACAACTGCCGATCGAAAATAGATATTGTCGTTGTCACTATAAGGCGTTAAACAAACGATCGACTGAACCGTTATGGTGTAGAGGACACTTAAGCACTATAATACTTTAAGGGTATTACATTGCTCGATGACCTCGATGATTTGATGTCTGTACGAGTATGCGCCTTCTACCGGCAAATAAACATACTGCAATAAAACGAACTGAAGATTAAGCAAGAACACAGATGTGTCGCAGAGTTGTCATTGTTTTTGCCTATTTTATTCGTTCTCTGAGAGCTCTAATAAATTTAATTCCTCTGTACGAGTACTTTCATTATAATTTAAATTTATTTGAAATTATAATTGATGCTAGCTTTCATCAGTTGTTTTATTGAGTACGGTTACTATTACATGATACATTCTGAAGTTCTGATGATGACCAGGTAAGTGCTTATCGGTTCTCAGTAACGGAAACAGTTAGGATGACCTAGCTTTCAAAATTCATCTGATTGAGCACGGGTGCTGCTACATGATACATTCTGAAGGTCTGATGATGACCAGGTCAGTGCTTATTGGTTCTCAATAACAGAAATAGTTAGGATAACCTAGCTTTCAATATTTATCTGAATGAGCACGAGTGCTGTTACATGATACATTCTGAAGGTCTGATGATGACCAGGTCAGTGCTTATCGGTTCTCAGCAATAGAAATAGTTAGGATGACCTAGCTTTCCACATTTATCTGAATGAGCACGGGTGCTGCTACATGATACATTCTGAAGGTCTGATGATGACCAGGTAAGTGCTTATTGGTTCTCAATAACAGAAATAGTTAGGATGACCTAGCTTTCAACATTTATCTGAATGAGCACGGGTGCTGCTACATGATACATTCTGAAGGTCTGATGATGACCAGGTAAGTGCTTATTGGTTCTCAATAACAGAAATAGTTAGGATGACCTAGCTTTCAACATTTATCTGAATGAGCACGGGTGCTGCTACATGATACATTCTGAAGGTCTGATGATGACCAGGTAAGTGCTTATTGGTTCTCAATAACAGAAATAGTTAGGATGACCTAGCTTTCAACATTTATCTGAATGAGCACGGGTGCTGCTACATGATACATTCTGAAGGTCTGATGATAACCAGGTCAGTGCTTATTGGTTCTCAGCAATAGAAATAGTTAGGATGACCTAGCTTTCAACATTTATCTGAATGAGCACGGGTGCTGCTACATGACACATTCTGAAGGTCTGATGATGACCAGGTAAGTGCTTATTGGTTCTCAATAACAGAAATAGTTAGGATGACCTAGCTTTCAACATTTATCTGAATGAGCACGGGTGCTGCTACATGATACATTCTGAAGGTCTGATGATAACCAGGTCACTGCTTATTGGTTCTCAGCAATAGAAATAGTTAGGATGACCTAGCTTTCAACATTTATCTGAATGAGCACGGGTGCTGCTACATGACACATTCTGAAGGTCTGATGATGACCAGGTAAGTGCTTATAGGTTTTTAGCAACGGAAATAGTTAGGATGACCTAACTTTCAACATTTATCTGATTGAGCGCGGGTGCTATCACATGATACATTCTGAAGGTCTGTAATCGTTATCATAAAATAAATATCATCATCAGATCGCAGATTTACACCTTATAGGTTTACAAGATCAGATTAAATTTGCTGACAAAACTTCACATTCGTGATTGGTATTGCCAGCTAATTTGATTTGACCATGTATTTTCCATTATTAAGTAATAAAGTTGGGTGTTTGATGATGACTGGTATAAATAAAAATAAAAATATGTTTCGATCTTTTTTAATTTTTGCTCACAAAATCTTAAACCCTAATTTCCCGTTAAAAATTATTGAAGTCCAAGTACCGTGAACAAGTCGGTTGGTCATTTATTGGCATTGGTGTTGGTGTTGATGGTGCATGTAGGCTTTCTTGAAGTACACACATATTATTATCTTCGTCTTCTGGTTTTTGTTGCACCCTTTTCCGATCTTTCTTGTTCTTTATTGCTTCTAATACATATGGCGGATTTCTAATGTCCATATTTCGACTATGCCGTGGATCTAAAAGTTCCGGCAAAATACAATTTAAATAAAATTTACATAATTTTATTTTCATATTATTTAAAAAAAAATATCGTCTCTAAGAATTGACTCTGTTTTTAGAGGCTTTGATTCATTGAACCATACTCCAAATAAACATTTTGCTTTCCGAGTCACATGCAATTGTCCTTGAACTTGGTAATACCAATTGTGGTTTTTATTTATCTGCAAATTGCCCGAATTGTCTTTTACCCAAAAATTTACTTTTTTTGAGATATGGCTTCGTCTAGTCCTATCTTGTGCGCTGAGATTGGACATTTCACTTCTACTATCGCCTCTTCTCCAATAAGCCCATCTGGTGTAGCTCCTAAATATGGGATTTCAGGATCTATAAAAAGTCCGCATGGTCTGATTTCAACATTTTCTTGCCTAGCCAACTGATCTAGCGCTTTTCTTTCATGTTCTCTTCCATGCTGTACAGGCGCAGCATCTATGTTTATTTTGTACAGCAGTTGTTTGACTATGCTGGCACAACTAGTATCACGCCTCATTTTAACTACTCTTCCAAAGTTTGACGCCGTCAACAAGGAGCGCCGGAGTTCGAGCCATTCGCTTGACTCACTCTGCAAAATTGTTTGTCTTTCAATTTTTCTTCTTTCTTCCTCACTTTTGTCTAAATTGGATAGAAAGTTCTCCTTCATTTGTTCTAGCATCGAATCGCTCACATCGGGCTTTATACTTTGTTCTCCGTAATCCTTATTTACGGTGCCATGTGTCTGTCGTTTTTTATAATGCATACGTTTAACTAAATTTCTCTTTCTGCGATACTTGTTATCCAAGGTGCCCATTTTACCCTTAGGACTTCGCCCAACGATTGTTTTAAATAATATGGAAACAGGTTTCCTTTTAGTGTTAAAGGTAACTGCAGATGCTGAACATCGAGTTTGGTATCCACGCCGGCAAGAGTAATTCACTCTTTTGCCACCCACAAATTTGGCCACCACGCTATGAAAACTTTCCACGATGTTACTGTCAACATCATGAACAAGACTTCTGGAATGTCCTGCAATAGTATTAATTAAAAAACATATTTTCTGCCATACAGAACTTGTGAAAAACGCTTGCGGCAAGATTTCAACATTCTGGGAACTGTTACAGAAATGGCTTTTACATTTGGTATGATTTCCAAAGGCATGTAAATGTACAGTCTGAATATCTTCAAAAAGTTTCTGAGTGCTGAAATCCAAATTTTCTAATGAGTCGTGGTATTTTTTGCTGCATTTTCGTATAGCTGACCTAATGCTCATGATGCGTTTTTTTGTTATTAATTTTCTAAGACTTATAGGATATTTCGTATCAGTGGTCAGGTTTTCAATTTTGTTGCATAAGTTTCTTAGAAGATGGTTTCTACATTCTACCTTTTCAACAGTAAATTGAGGATAAGGTCTTGCTTCCAAAATTTTCGCATACGTGCTAGAGTCCCCATCAGAAATGAAGCGGCCATAAATCAGACCATACATTTCGACAGATGCTTTAAAGCCTTCCACAATTATTGTTGACTCCATGGCAGTTGATGATCCAGTAAAATTTTTAAAGCACTGGTGAGACCTTACAGTTTGATTTTTATTATGGTCCTGTGCACATATGCTACAGTATTTATTTTTAATTCCAAGAAACAAAATTTTTTTTGTGTGTCTTCCAATTATGGCAGCAGCTCCTGACAGAGCTGAGTAGTTTTTTTTGTAAGACCTTTTACTCCAGCATCCGTCTACAACCACGTCTATAATAGGTATCCCATCTTTGCTAACGCAGCCTTTTTCTAAAGCAATTCTTTTTTCTTCTTCAGCAGCTTCATTCATGGATTGGCTAAGTGCTTTATCCCAGGTGTTGGAAACAATGTCGTGCCGTTTCTGATATACAGGTTCAGTCATCACGGGCAAGTCAAATGCTGTTAACAGTTCCTCTAACTGAGAATACCCTATACCGACTGAAACTGCAGCCGCGACCGCTGCTGTATTAATATCTAAGTCGCCAGTTACATTACAAAGAGAAAACTTCTCTTTACACATCAAACATTCTACTGTAAAGTTAGATGAAAGTCCTACACGTTTCTCTCCTATGAGTTTCAAACTTTGTATACCACAGTTTAAAGCACCATGACCACCTATTTCTTGAATTTTGGAAAAAAAGTAACCTATGTCAATGACTCGTCTTCCAGATATATTTTTTGTTTCTGCTTTTGATTGTCTTTCTTCAATAACCAAATCTGGTAAATCTTCTTCATCTTGTTCAAGCTACAACAAATATTTTTTAAATATACAAGATGATTTTGAAGAGGTTCTGGAGCCGAAATACTAATAAAGTAATAAAGGAATGGCTTGGCACCCATTTTATGATCTTGAAACAAAAACAAAACTATGCCTAAAACAGAAGCATTCCAAAAACATTTTTCGTAAGCATGTTTTTTTTGTTCAAAAGCAAAGAAATTACTTAGTCGTATGTTGTACAGCCAATATGGGGTCAAAAAGAATATAATTATACCGGATGACATTTTTACCATCTGAAAATTGTTTTGGTTATATTTAGTTAGTACCATTGAGATTGTAAAAGTTTCGATTATCTTAAAAAAAAATATGAAAATTATTCTTATTACATCCTACGGCCCGGGCGTAAAAATATTATTAGCCAAAATAGGAGAAGATAGCAAACAGCGGCGTAGGCTGAGATCGCGCATGAATAAAAGTTGTACTAGAGAGAGAGAGCGCGGGACGCGGGCGAGCGAGTATACATGAGCAACTCGTGCGCCTGCGAAAGGATATCAAAGAGACCGGCGGCAAGTGTGGCAGGCTTCAAAGGATAGAATCGCGCTACGAATTCATTGATAAATTCCGCGCAATTAGTAAAAAATAAATAAATCGATAAAAAAAAAATATCAATAGTTCAAATCACATGTTTCCGTTTTTGTTCTTATATTATGAAAATTTTACATCAAATATATAGTATATAGTAATAGATTGATTTCTTTATTGTAAACTAAAAATTAAATATGCCATAGGCTTTCTACTCTATTCACCAAAGGTATACCCACTTTAATCAAGACAGTAAAAAAAGTCAGCCGGTATATAAAGTGTAAATTCTTTATAACGAAACTCAAGGGACCGAGCATTTTTTTCGTTGTGGAGTTGATGAAAGAAAAATAACAAGATTTCACATAACAATACTTTTTTTTTAATATTTGTATCAATAGGCTCCTAATTACATTATCTGAGGGCGGCACACGTGTTCTAGGCAGTAAACAAAAACAAAAGCAAGACGGCTATTTACGACCTTAGGTGCCTTTTTTAGAAATTTCGGCACCTCAAAGACAAATTCGGAGCCTTTTGTTAACTGATAACAAAGATCAATACTGATAATAAATGTTTACTGAAGCCTAAATATGAACGTACTTTTTCATAATAGAGAATGGTTGTTGCGTTGTAAAGAGTGCAACAATGTATGAGTTTTAAGGTAAACCGACCAAAAATAATAAAATTATGCGTTATATTAAGTTTTCTGTTATATAGAACGATGTTATAAAGAATTTGCACTGTATATATTTAAAATTAACAGAGTCATGGGTTAAAGAAAAAACGAAATCGTAATAAAATATCGTATCTCTGAAAAATAATATATCTATACATATATTAATAGATGCCGCAGTGTAAACAAGCAAAATAAGTTACCGGCATAACTTGCACTGCCTCCTCGTCAACTGCCATACTAGGCAGGTCGTATGTTTCTGTTAACGGTTGAAGTTCCTGATCTTGTAATTGAGAATTTTGCTGGTTTCTTAACAGCCTGAAAAACAATAGCTTAAGTAAGATAAGGTACTGTTTTTGCTATTACAGTCTGGTAATAAGCCACACACTGTAAAAAAAGTATTTTAACAAGGTATTTTTTCTTAAAACCAAGTCTGACATTTTCACAGTCGTCTTAGTCTCCATGTGCCCTTTTAAATGAGTCCAAACACGACGGTTCTACGTAGTACCTTCAATCAATGAGATCCTATACCCACCTTTGGAGTCCACCACCAGTTAGGTGACATCATCAGTCACCAAGGTCTCCATGAGCTCTTTCAAATGAGTCCAAACATGACGGATCTACGTAGTGCCGTCATTGAGATCCTATACCCACTTTCGGAGTCCACCACCAGGTAAGTGACATCATCAGTCACCAAGGTCTCCTTGAGCTCTTTCAAATGAGTCCAAACACGACGGTTCTACGTAGTTACGTCAATGAGATCTTACACCCACCTTCGGAGTCCACCATCAGGTAGGAGATATCATCAGTCACCTAGGTCTCCATACTCCATCAAACGAAGTTTTCAAGTTGCAAAACGATCAAATAAATAAACACCATAAAAATAATAATGTATCAATACTAAGAGGGTAGGTACTTACCGATAGTTTTGGAGAGCTCGGCCACGCTTCACTTTACATTTATTTTTATATTTAGGCATAATACTCAAGCTTATTCTATGTTGAGTTTAAAACACAAAACTAAACTACAAACTACTTTATATATATTTACAATCTTAATTTCTATTCTTATTTTACAAAATATCTATATTTGTACTATTTACAATAGGATTTAATTCAGAAAACATTCAAAACGTGGAGTATAGGAATTAATTTAAAAAAAATAACGCACGTATAGTCCACCCGTCACAAGAGTCATCGAGACACTGACGTATCGCGTCCCGAGTATGGTTCACGCGAATTTTTGGGTTTTTAATTAATATTTTAACATTTTAAATGAAATGCGAAAATACATGTAATACAAATTGTTAATTACGTCATTACGTATTTTTTGGTATAAAATTCGTACCAAACTATTCAGCCGTTACAGAGACAAATTACAATTTAGGTTCAAAAAGGATCTATTTACTACGATTTTTTCCTAAAATTTGGGAAAGTTTATTAAAATTTTAAACAATACAATTTAATTGGAATGACCTTAAGTATAACATACATTTTTTTCATGGAAAACGCACAAAAGGATTCATCAACAAACTTCTTTAAACATACGGTATTTTTGGGATTTGACCAATGTAATCCCCTTAAGGCCGCGGTCGGATTTGCGATTTTAAGACTTTGAACGTGTGTTGGTTTAGTTTGAAGATCGAGAGGAAACATAAGTCGGATCAATAATGTTTGTTTTAAGAGTTGCTACTTGGTTAGGATCGTTTTGATTCCAATATTCGTGTAAATTCAGATATCAACCATAGGATTTTAAAAATAGGTGCAATATGTAGATACCTACTACATATGAAAGTGAGTTTGAGTCTCATTGTTTTAACTGATTAAAACTTTTAATGACTAAAAAACCAAGCAGGTTTCTTGCGTACGAATCAAGGAAATTAACTGCATATCAGTTAATTTCCTTGATTCGTACGCAAGAAACTGCTTGGTTTTTTCAAATAAATTACCAACATAATTTGCCCGTGTATTCAAATCACAACTGTATATTTTTTGACACTTGCATGGTTTGCAGGTTTTATCACGAAAATTGTTTTTGTGTATCAATTTGATAAACAATTAGTGCGTTAATTTCCCTGATCTGTACCTACATTTGTGACAAGTGAAATTTTATTCATTTAAGATAATGTTTCATTGGGTTTTTTCCTCATTAATTTATTAACAAACTAACAAACAAGTGGGCAGACTTACTCACAGAAACCAACACAAGACAACAAATCGCGTCAACTAAATCGCAACTCTCTCCGTGACAAAAGTAGGCTTTAATTAGATGCTTATCAGACGGCCACCCACAGTGCACCAACGCAGCGACACGCTCATTGCGACACTGCGTGAGTCAACATCTTGTTGGCTGTGTGGGAGGAGCTTTATGTACCGTTGACGGGTGACATCGCTTCAAAAGTAAGTGTGATCATATCATTGTTGAGCGCGGGAAATGGTCAAAGGCTCTTGAGTATCTCCTTTAGTGACAGGATAACGTTTGAAGATGGATATAACCTTCCATGTGGTCTTCAATTTATTTTGTTACTTTTGTAAGTATTCTTCATTGTTGAAAGTGAATTTTCTCTTTTGTTGGGATTGATTCTCTTGATGAATATAATATCGTACCTTTTCTCAGCAAACTTTGATATCTCATATTTGCGTGTTTACACACAAAAAAATCCTGTTGTTTTTATAAGCTTCTGTAACAGAATCAGTTGTTAATGTTGGAAACATTAACTGCAGGGACACAGGCCTCGTCTTTGTGAGACGGAGTGGGCTATAATCCACTGCGTGGGCCCAGTATGGGATGGTGGATATCACATGTTTTGAATTATTAGTTCTGGGAAATGCCGGTTTCCTCCCGACATTTTCCTTCACCATTTTGAAAGTAGTGGTGACGAGATTATTTACCCAAAGTAAAGCAGGCCTGCCTGGTTCTGTCGGAGCCACTAGCCCACCACTGCTCAATCCTCCATATCATGTCTTCTATTAAGTTTTTTTCACTTCAAATCGTCAAAAGAAATTCATCAACTACACCAGTCACAAATCCTACATCGATAGACACCGACGTACAGTCACGAGCAGAATTTCGCTATGTATACACATAGCGCAATTCAAAAGCAATTTTCTTTTAAATAGCGATTGCAACCTTGAGATAACCTGGGTATTTCATTATAGTGTGGATTCCAAAATATCATTTTCATAATAACATAAACTTACAATCACTACAAGAGGAGAAAATCACTTTTAAAAGTTGGTAAGCATATACCTACATATTTGTGCTCGTGACTGTACCTACGAATGCACTACCATATCAATATACATTATTATACATGCCATTCTCTAATTTAAAGTCACACAAAACAACACATTAACAAATGATAGCGTCGTATGTACAGTCGTAAAACTATTACATTTGCCACCTTGAACCGTCGCCATGTGTGAACTGGCCATTAGCACTCACTTATTAGTTTGCAGTCCTCTCAAGTTTATGGTACATGATGGAATATTACGAGTTATGGATGTTGTTAAAAGTTAAAAGATGACAATATTGTTGCTGGTTAAAGGGCTATCCACACATGCCTATGAAAAGGCCAATTCTCGTAATTAAAAACGTTTAAAGTCTAGTTGCAGTCTCATCTCGGTGACAATCAAATGTCAAAAACATGTCAAAATTGTAGGGAATCTCGAGGTATTTTTGACAGATTAAAACTGAGAATAAACTGAACGTTCTTAAAATTACACTAATTGGTCCTCGGGGCTATCGTCTGGATGTGACTGGGCTGTAGCCCGACCAGGCAGGCAATAGAGCTCCATAGTCGACACCGACGTATGTGAACGAGCTCATGTAAAATGTACACACCGATATTTTTCATTTGAGCCCTTGCCGGAGTACGGGCCTTCCCGGGCACTTAATAATGGTGTAGATAGAACTTTATGGTATTTGAAGATTGTTTTTTTTTTACCCACATAGGTAAGTGAGTAAGTAAGAATGGATCATGCTACCGTTTCAGGCACCGTGACGTGATATGATGGTTTCTCAACTGGCTGCGCGAAAAAAGGGTCCAATCCCTACCACGGAATCCGTAGTTTCGGGCGAACTTACGGGTGCTTCCTGCTCCGTATCATTTACGGACATAAGATTCGTTTCGGGCCCAGACTAATAGTAAATAATATGACGATTTGACTGCTGCCCCTACTCCCGATATGTATTTGCCCGTACGAAAAAAAAAAAAACTGGAGTAAATGGTCCATTCCGAAGCATCGAACTATCTTCGGACGAGCCCATATCTTTGTTGACGAATTTAGAGAGTAGGGGCCCAGAGGCTAACATGTCTGTAATGGTATTTTGAGTAGAGAAACACACAAATTGAGTGGACCTGGCTAGTCAGTGCACGCATTTATCAGTAATCGTGCAGCTCAACTCAGAACATAAGGAGAACAACGACAAACAATAGGTACAAAGCCACAAGAGGACATTTGGGTAGGCCACATAAAGTACCTACTCAAACTGCCAAATTAAATTGATTTTAGAAGGGCATCATCATTCACTATTTAAAAAAAAATCTACATTGTCCTAAATGTGATTGTTAGCTCTCACGTCAGCCTTCGGCGCTTCTCTACTGAACATATAATTACAGCATTTAAATACATCTTATGCTATCAAGTACAAGCTCTAAATCGTTTAGCTGCACGCCACCACATCGATTGTTAGGCTACGTGAGGCTCTACTAGCTAATATATTCGGTAAGGGGTGCATTAAAAACGACTGCAAGTTTGACGATACCTAGTAAATTTATCCAGCCATCTGGGGTTGCAAGGTTTACTTCCGACTTAGCAGACTGTCATTGATTCGGATTTTTGATATACGATAATTTACCTGTCATTGCTTTTATTGTACTCTTTTTCAATAACAAAAACAAAATATTTTATTTCACATAAACCTGCATGGGCACCTAAGAAACGTCAGAAGCTAGGTGCACGGTAATTTTATTCTAGGTCTTCACATTCATGACATAAGTAATGTATACAAAATATTACGAAACATTTTAAAAGAGTACCTATGATGGAGTTTCATGTCCATTCTTCTCCATTCGACATTACCTTTTGGAAGGGGCAACTAATCAATAAAAATTTTTTTTTGTAAATTTTGACGTTCAAAAGTGCCTTTTACGTGCCTATTTGAAATAATTGATTTAACTTTCACTTTTGGTTACTGAAACTTCACTTGTGAAAAAAGATCATCCCTTACAACACTAATTAGTATTCTTACCATCTTTACCGTGTGGTGCCGGACGTAAAAGAATAGCACCACCCCATTTCTTCAGGTGGGTGTCGTAGAAAGCGACTAAGGGACTTACTGGAGAATGGGCAGCAGCTATTCTCTATGCATTTGACCACCATACTGCGATCGCCAACCCGCCTGCCAAGCGTGGCGATTATGGCAAATCACCCCCTTTTGGGAGAGGCTTATACCCAGCAGTGGACGTCTTTCGGCTGATATGATGATGATGCTCATCTTTCTTGTCAGTACTAACTCTACTTGCAACATTGAAGACTTTCACAAGAAATATCTGCTTGTCGACAACGTGTGTGTGACCAACAGTCACAATTTTCTTTCTACCGTCTACGAATAAAGAGGTTTAAAAATCCTTTCCATCGCAATGAGTAGTAGCGAGCAGTGGACCCAGTGATGTTGACCCCGACTTATAAGTTGTAGGTCGTGAGTTTTGAATCCAAGCAGGCATTTTACTTTGTGTAAATAACTTTATCACCAGTAAGGTAAGCGGTATGTCCTAGAACCAAAATTTCGAAGACACGTGACACCAAACCGCACTGGGCCCGCGTGGTATATTACGACCCACTCCCTCTAATAGAAAAGAGGCCTGTGTTCCAACTGTGGGAACATTTTAAGCTGATTACGCATACCATTGAGAGATAGCCATGGCTCAAGAAACTGTGTCTCAAAAGATGATGAGTGGCCTCGTAAAGGACTTTGTTTTTTTAATAACATAATGTTGTTTTTCATAGTGTTTTATGATTGTATTTAGTTTAGTATGTGCGAGTCACAATAAATACTTTTTATTTCTTTCTTTCTTGCAGTGCAACTGGTACTTTTTGTCGTATCAAGTCTGTTCAACTCTGAAAAGAAAATAATTTCACGAATTTTTTAATACAAAAGCCCAGACACTCCATTCTGCCAACTTCGCAACCACCAATCCTAACATGATTAATGTATCGTCGTCCGTCCATTTGTCTTCTGTTACAGACGTTAATTGGTCTGTGATTACCACCAAGGTTACACCGAGGTCGCCAATGCAATATGAACTTGATTTCAATAAAAATATTCCATTCTTCATTCACTTGTTATAATAACTTGAATGGGAGACCTTAGTCCATTGTGTGGTCTTCAATTGAATTGGGTTTAGCCAATGTTATATTATTTTAATCGTTAGGTAAGATGTTGACATTGAAGTCGGTAGATTGTTTGTTTTAGACCTTTGAATGGAGGTGTCTAATCATCCTAAATAATTAGCGAACTTTATTCACCTTAACTGGGCTATGTGTCATTTAATAAACACCTTTTTATCATAGGAGTCACAGACAGTCTGCAGGGCCTGCGTGGAGGACGACGAGACAGCAGCTTATGTGCTTCTAAACTGCCTGGTGGTCACCAATTACAGAGCAAAGAACTTCTGTAACCTAGGTTCCCTCCGTGGGATCATCAGTAACACCAAGGCATTGTTGACCTTCCTAGAGGAGCTGGGATGGATCCAATTATCGATTCTCCCACCCATATGCAAAATACGCGCATAGACGTGGAGTTGCGGACACCAGCCCATATTACCTATTACCAATAGGTACACCGTCGTGCAGATCTAAATGCCTCATAACAGACTTTAGTTACATTCTATTCTATATAAAATATTGCTCCGTGACTATTACTTAATTTTCAATACTGAAACTAGCATCAGTTTTCAGTGGAAACCTTAGCTAGCGCCATATTATAGTTATGTGTACGACAAAAAGTGCTCTAAAAGCGCCACTCGGCGTAAAATTACTCCCTCGCAGACGTCGCCTTTTATATCCGTAGCCACCCAAGTAAAAGCCCCAACACACGTCGTAACAGATGCCATACCATAACCGTTTGTCCAAACAACCGAGCAACCCCCGTGGTTGACAACGCATCATGCACCGACCACTGTAAACAGCGTTTATTATCATGCTCGTAAAACGCTGCGTTTATTAGCGCAGTGTGGGTGGTCCCTTATAGTTCATGTGAACAAATTATGAGGGTATGAAGGAAGCGAATGGAGATGATGAAAATGGTCGTCGTGTACAAGTATTCGATTTTTAAATCAGCGCAACAACGATTATACGTTTTCTGCGACAAAACCACACGAAAGAGCCAAGATTCGATTTTTCAAAGGTCATTCCGTTGACATGGGACTAACACTCCATTATCCACTACTAGCTATTGCCCTCGAATTCGCTCGCCTGCAGGTCGGAACTTATCCCACAGAAAGGTAGGTAGTACTTCCGGGATAGCATTGATCCTGTGTTCTATCCATGTGCCTAATATCGTCCTAATCCGTTTAGCCGCCTGCCAGGGGTGCGGGTTGTTCGAAAGAGATACCGCGGCCCCTGGCACACAGGCAACTGAAGGAACACGGGTGGGTTTTAGTCAGTAAAAGTCTGATACGCCCTCCCGCTTCACTCAGAGCGAAAGAAGTTATTTGATGATTTTCCACCCTCATAAAAAAATTCGTTTAGCCGTTAAAAGGTACAGGCAGAGTTTACCTTTGCATTTACAATATGAGTATGGATGTAGTAACAGTATTTATGTAAATAACATAACATAGCGAGTCAACAACACAAGACTATGTTTTTTTTTGTGCTGTGACATGGGTGACCAGTATCATTGCATTTAAGATCGTTCATCCCGCACGGGATGGCAACGTCACATTTATCACTATACAAAGAACACTATAATAACAAAAGCCACTGTTTTTCGTGATTATTTCATTAAATATGAATCAAAGTATTTTTTTTTTAAAGCCAAGCACTAGATCATTGGTATTTATAATTAGTATTTTTAACATTTACTCTTAAATAAAAACATTTAATCGTGATAAGTACTTCAAATACAGAATAATTGACGGTCTGTCGATTTTTGTGAGTATATACCAAAACAACTGTAAAACAAGTAAATAAAACAAACTTATAATTACGAACGACATAATGCTTGGCTGAAAAATATAGTACTTCGATGTAAACTTAATAAGACAATCACGAAAAACCACTTGATATGCGCCGTTGCTAGTCCGCGCCGGATGAACGCTCTTAAAGATTGATTGATTCTTACTTAAATAAGTTCAGAGTTCTTCTTTAATAAGTAACTGTATGATTTGTTTTTTGTGTCACCATTTTACTGGCCATATGTCAGGAATAGTCCATGAGCCAAGTGTTTAGATTTTGTATTATGGACGCAAAGAACTTGCCTACATATGAATAATATTAGGTTGGTAAATGAAAACTACCCAACTTGCTGGATGGAAATTTGGAACAGTGATGTAGTATAGAGTACCTACATATATTCAAAAGGATCGTTTATGAGAAAATAATACTATTTTGTCAAGTATTGAATAAATTTAATCACATTTGGTAAAAATCTTTTGATAACAAATATTTTGTAGTCTGGTGGCCCATTGGTATCTGCCCCGAAATACGAGATCTGGGTTGAGGAGGTCAGATAAGCAGTCGCTTCATGTAAAATACTGGTACTCAGCTGCATCCGGTGAGACTGGAAGCCAACCCCAACATAGTAGGAAAAAGACTAGGCAGATAATGCTTGAAGTTACGTAATGATTGTTGTCTCTTTAACCAAACATATTTGACTGGCCCATTTATTATTCATACCATTATCATTGAGAATCCTTTTGCCATACAACGTGGTAATGCCACCAGCGTTTTGGACACTTTCCTCTTGACAACGATGCAGAAGAATATTTCGATGCCCTATGATTCTTTTATTTTTAACTACCGACCCGGCTTCGCACGGGTGCAAATTAGAAAAAAAGAAAACGTGAATTATAGAATTTCCGTATAAACAATATTTGTAGCTGACTTTTTGTTACACAATACGAACAAATTTTGTATAGAAGTGACTCGTGAAAGGGCTACGTAGGTATATCTGTCCACGGGAAAAGCACTCAACGCTCAGTTCTAAGCCCGCAACGATGAATGTCTGACCTTGTATTGCTTAGAAAGATATACTGTAAAAGACAATTATAATCATCATCATCATTTCAGCCGAAAAACGTCCACTGCTGGACATAAGCCTCCCCAAAAGAGGGGGATTTGCCATAATCGCCACGCTTGGCAGGCGGGTTGGCGATCGCAATATGATGGTCAAATGCATAGAGAACGCTGCTGCCCATTCTCTAGTAAGTCCCTTAGTCGCCTTCTACGACATCCACGGGAAGAAATGGGATGGTGCTATTCTTTTACGTCCGGCACCACACGAAACACAAAGACAATTATAATCTACATTTAATGCCCTAGGTTACTATCATATTTTTTTGTAATAGGATCAATACTGAATAAGAGTAAATAGCGTCGCAAATAACACATTTTTTGGTATGAAAGTTTTAATGAAAGAAATGGGTACTTACTGTGGGTCAACCGTAACAGTTAGAGATATGGTATAAAAGGAGTTTTCTTTAGGATTTTAGAAGAACTACAATTCTCTAGTACATTATTTTTATGTATTTCTTATGGTTTAGGCTACGTAAGCCACGAAAGTATTTTTTTGGCGACTTGGTTTAGAAATTTTATTTATTTAGGATGTTTTATATGCATAAATATTTCGGAATAAATGGTCTACATGATGGTGAAAACCGCTTTAAACTCCGTTGCTTGGTTTAGGAAGAGTTAGCGGAAATACAAACAGACAGACGCGGAAGGCGACTCCATTTTATACTATGTATATTGATATTTATACTTTTACATATTATAATTTTAAGATCATTCGTTTTTAAATTATGTAAGTAAATATTTTGTAGTCTAATTGAAGCAATTAATTTAATGGTCCCTTCTAAATGGTAATCTTCACCAATTTATCAAAACTGCTACCTACCAGAAAAATACATCACTTTAATATTTTCTTCGCATTGGAAGCCAAGACCAACTTGAATTTACCTACCTCCCCTTTCATTCACATAGCTTTCAAGTAATACGAATCAACTCTCACTTCTCCGCCTAGATTCATCAGCCATGACCTAGCATTTACTGTAAACCTAGCCTTCCAATCATAGCCGGTAGCCAACACTAACGCAATCAATAACAAACCAATATCAATTAAATAGTCGGTTAACCCCTGATCTTCCATCGCACTCCTCTTCAAGAACCGTCACACTAACGAGTTGGCCTAAGCTTTCACAACCCGAAAACCATAGGAATTTGGACCTTGTTTTGAAAGCCATAGAGATTATGAGTTGTGGGGTTTTAGTATAATAAATATCCTTCAAGATTTTATGATGACAATTAAGTATGTTTTATAGTTTTATAACACGGTCTCATACTGTCATCTTCTGAGAAAACGGTGTAACATGAGGGGTTGTCATTAAGGATTGTAAAGGAATGACAGTGTCGTAACAAGCCTTATAATGAACGCCATTTTATGGCTGCCGGCGCGGGCGCAGCGTATAGCTCGGATAGCCAACTCTTTGGTTCTGGCTTCTGATATTGTGGTGTTTATTGCTCATAAAAATAGCGTGTGAAATTAAGATATCCTGGGATTTGTTGAGGTTGATTTGTACTTTAAGAGATGCCGACGAAAGAATGCATTATTATGATGCAGTCTGATAGAGTAATAAAACTACCATTACGCCGTTTTTTTCGATGCGTGTGTCGGTGAGGGGATTACACTCTTAGCTGCGCGCGGGTCAATCGAAGGTTAAGCTACGCTTGGCGCGGTCAGTTCGTGGATGGGTGACCATCCGTTACATTTCGAAACCAATCCGTTCCTCGGAAAGTACGATAAGCCGTTGGTTCCAGCTGTCGTTCTTAGGTCCTTCTTACACTACCTCGCTTCTTCGCCTTTAACTTCTGGTCGTTAGTGTTTTTCAAATTCAGTTTCGTTGTTTTCAATGCACAAATTTCTCTTCTACAATCTAATATATTTCCACTCAAAAAATGTATAGGATAATTTATTCCAAGTTGTACAAAACAAAGTTCTCAAGCGTATTTAAATCATAGGTCTAACGCCGACAGTATCACCCTGGGCAGATACGATCACTTCGAATATGTTGACATGCGTAGGAGCATTCTACGTTAATTTAATTTTACAACTTGAATCAACCTTAACACAACCTCTGAGGGTCCAATTTTATTTAACCTTCTCAAGACCTATGAGAAAATTTTCTAAGATGAATCATTTTACAACTAACACACGGAATGCAACCTTAACTTTAACGGATAAGGCAAATTTTTGTTTAAGGACAGTATATTTCACAGCTCCACCATTTTGCACAGCAAACTTATCAATGCATTCACCATAGACCTTACCTGTAAGGTTCTAAAACTTATTTTCGATTGCATGATTAGCTTTAGGAGTTTTCAAAGAAGGTAGTGTAGCTTTCGGCGCATGATCACGACGTCCCCAGTAGGCACACATGTGACGTGTTTCACAAACGGCTGTGGTTTTGATCTTTGTAATGTACTATGTAATTTGCGTTAAAATAGGTACTTACTGGGAATAGAACAGGATCATAAGAGACGAGTAATAAATAAACTTTCATGCCCTATCATCATCATCAGAAAGCGGGAAGTAAGTTCTCTGGTAACTGTCATTGACCAGCAGTTTGGCTGCCTCATTATAAGGTCATCTCTACTGCAAATTATTTTCGATTTTGTTTAATATGCTTACGAAAAACAAGGCAAATATTTCAGTTCTCTGGAACAGCTCTCGAACAGATCTTGGAGAAACTCCTGTAGGTCTTCATATTGCTTATTATCAATATCAGACTCATTCGACGATTACCGCGCTTAGTGTTTACGAAGCAGCCACTCGCACCGGCCGCGACAGTTTTAACCCCTTTCTATGCTTCCTCGAACTGGCGTGTCGGAGTTTCCTCGATTTGAAATAGTGCTTACACATTCTGGATACGCCCAGTTTTTCTTATAGTCCTGTGTAAACGCCTCGTACTTTTCCATCGTCACCGCCGGACATTTTAGATGGCTTCTTGCACTTTCCGTGAGAATACCCCATATACACTTCATCGTTAATATCGGCATAGCAGCCGTCACATTTCGTACCCATCTAATGAGAACAGGAAGTAGCGAATTATCACAACAATACAGGATAAGTTTTTATCCAGTAAAAACTTATCCCGTATATATACGTCCGCGCGCTTCCGCTGCGGAGCAATATGATTTATGACATTTTAATTATTTAAGACATTTAAATTAATTAGTAATATATGGGACAAAACATGCACTAAACATTCCAACAAAATTAATAAATAAAACTAAATTATAACAATAAAACTAATAAAACAAATGTCATTAGATTACAATTGGTCGTAAGGTCTCACTCATTAATTGTGTAATATGCTTTTATGTTTAATAAATTAAGGACAGCCTTTTTGAAATTGTATGTATCAAGATCCTTCAATAAATTGGGTATTTTGTTAGGTATTTATCTTGGGTACCATTCCTAAAAAGCCTTTTGAATATCGCGCAGTATTGTGTGGAATAGCACATATATCTCTTAGTTGCGTCGTCTAGATCTCAACTATTTAAATTTATGCATGTTTGATTTTACAAACTGCCGTCTCGTATATGTATAAACAGGGCAAAGTAAGCCCAATAAGGAGTATTTTTACGCTGCTCATTTTATTGAGAGACACAATATATCATATAGCTTTACATCGCTCCCCTGCGACATTAATTACTTCGTTTTCTCTTAGCCAACTTTCTCTTTTGGTTTCTAGTTTTAGGCAAGAGTGCCAACCAGTAAACCTAAAATATAAACAAAACCATAATTATTCACCATAGTATATGCTCATTAAAGATATGCTATTTATATTGTACTGTCTTACCTGAATTTGAAATAAATAAAAAAAAAATATTCCCTCACTCTTGGGTGTCTTAAATATCTACCACTCCATTTTATGCAAACACAACCATTAACAGACCATAAAATAGAAAGTGACGAAGTAGTTTAATGACAGCTGCCACAGAAATTAGCCAAGATAGCAATAAACAGACATCTTTAACTAACCAAACGGCACAAGTCAGCCAGGGTTAATTGGTCACTAGTAATTACCAGTACCAACTAGCTATGATTTAACACCCCGACTTTTATGTGCCTAATTTTGCAATCTGATTGGTAGAATGCATATTGCATACATACATAATCGATTAGCCTATAATATTCCCACTGCAGGGACACAGGACCCACTCCTCTCGGTGAGAGAGAGTGGGCTGTAATCCACTCCAATTTTTTTTTAGGAAATAATAATAATAATTCTTTATTGATACAAGTCTTTACAATATGCTTAGTAACTAGCTAAAGTTCAGAATAATTAAGGGAACACAAAGTTAAAACCCTGACTCCTAAACTAGTGTTTCACTGCCACATGGACACTAAACCCTTATGGAAATTAAGAGCTGGAAAGGTGATATTATAGAAAAGATTATATTATTATGTAGTGATTTTAAAGAAAAACGATGAAAAACGATGTGAACAACAAAGTAAAAAAAAAAATAAGTTAAATTAAAATTAGATTAAAAAAGTAAAATGACTTTGTGGGTTATTGGATGTGTGAGTGGGAGAAAAAAATGTGGATGAATGATGTGTGTGAATATGTGTGAGGGTGTGTGTGAGGGTGTGTGTGAATGTGTGTGAGTGTGTGTGTGATTGTGTGAAATGCCGGTTTTCTCACGGTGTATTATGGTGAAGGTCACCATTGTGGGAGCAGTGGTGATGAAATAATTTACACAAAGTAATGCTGTCGTTATCACTAGGGCACCACTGCTCTGCATATTGTTTAAGCTGAAGCTCAAGTTGAAAAACCATGGAGGTTGGAGGTTGTTTTGAAACTGCGGGTTAGTAATCCAAGGACCAACCGCGGCTTACTGTGATTGATCCATGCGGCTTTTATTATTGAGCAACAAGCCCAACTTCACACTGAATGGGCCATGTTATAATCATCATCATTTCAGCCAAAAGACGTCCACTGCTGGACATAGGCCTCCCCCAAAAGGGGGGTTTTGTCATAATCGCCACGCTTGGCAGGCGTGTTGGCGATCATAGTATGGTGGTAAAATACATAGAGAACGCTGCTACCCATTCTCTGGTAAGTCCCTTAGTCGCCTTCTACAACACCCACGGGATGAAATGGGATGGTGCTATTCTTTTACGTACGGCGCCACACGGAAAATTTTGTATTTTCGAACCGCTGTAAATTATTTATTGCGTCATGAACATGATTATATTTATGATTTCTACTCTTTAGCCTTTTTTAACCTATACTGTCCCCTATAAGGTCCCTCCCAAGTCCTTCCAGGCACTCTTTTCCCGCGCCACCTCGACCCATCCCTCGCGATACGCATCCAGGACATCTCGCCCTCGCTTTCTCGGTCGACTGCGCAACCATAAGCCTCCAGGTTTTTAGTTCTGCTCTCCATTGTTTATCACAGTCACATTTGCCTACAGACCCCTAACCCAAGTAATAATTTCCCATTTCCCAAAGTAATCAATAGACTCGCTAACATAAAGCCAGTGACACACATCGCCCGCGGCAAGGCGGGTTCTGTAGCAACTTGTCACATGCAAGCTTTTCGACAGTGTACAGTATTAATTATATAGTTAGAAGGGATACAAAGGGTCCCTGTTGGAGGATGAGTTTTAAGGAAAACGTCATGTTTTAAATTAGTTGTGGAAATTGATAGCAAATTGTGAAGCTTCGATGGCCTGAAAGTTAATTGACTACTGAAATCGGATTAGATTGTTTATTAAGAAATTGATTAAAACAAGAATTTACTTTATAAGTAGAACGCTGCTAATGAGATTCACAAAAACCGAAAACGGTTAGTAGCGAGACCTCAGGCGAAGACATTGAAAACACTGCCATTTAGCACAGCAGAGCAATGGCATGGAGGAGCGTTAAGAAAGCAGGTGAGCCACGCCAAAAAATGTACCGGTGAAGCTTGACCAGAATCAACCTGGATGCGACGTCGCTAAAAGATACCCCTTCCATAGGTAAATATCACCCGTCTCTCCACTATTCTAATGCCTTCTCTAGGATGCATATCCGGTTTGGCTCGCAATCCTTCCCTATCCTAAGGGCACGTCTTCCTTACTATTACGGCGTCCCCCGGTCTACTCGTTGATATGCAATGGTCTCTGAGTGTTCAAGGGCTACTTAGTGCAATTCATGGGGTTCATTCGATTAATGGAGTCTAGTCGAACGATGCTAAGGTCGATGCATCATATTCATTCATTCATTCGTAGCAAACAGGCCACATCTGCGACAGAACTCCTCATGAGAAATGGTTGGTGCCGCTTATGCAGACATTTATAGAAGAAATGCTTACGTGGAATTATCAAAGAATCTTGCTGCAGCGCTCAACACTTCAAACAATAACACAGCAATATTTCATGGGACAAAAGAAGACAAGGCTGTAGACCTTCCACAGACCCTCTCAAGAAGATCCACCGTGTAACGATTTCGCAACAAATCAGCAATTAAACATTATTTTATTAATGTTATACATAACTAAAATGTATATCGTACGATTACATAACCAAACAAGTTAGACGGCTGGCCATCAGTTGACACATAGCCGAGGGGCATTGGGTAGCATCGCTGTGCGGTGTAAAAGTTGTTTAGCGTATCCGAAGCACATGAGATCTATGTCGTGACTTTAGGGTGTTGGTGTAAGTTATGAACTTAAAACCAGCTACTGGAGAATCGTGAAGATTTGCCTTCTTCTTGTTCTTCGTAGTGTCGATGATTCCAATTGTGGATTTTAAATAAGCTTCGACCAGGCCACTACGACAGCGTTATCGGTGGCTTCGCAAGAATCTTCCATAATGCAGGTATTAGTGCACTGAGAGCACGACAATTTGCCTACCTACTGGTACAGAACCATCAGAGAGCAGTGGTCGCCGAGTGGTATCGGACTTAAGAGTTGTAGATCGTCAGTTCAAATCTAGACAGGGACTCAACTTTGCGTAAATAATTTCATCACCACTGTTCTCAAAACGGTGAAGAAAACATCATGAAGAAACATGCATGTCCAAGAACCAAAAATTCGAAGACGGATGTACAGCATTAGAAGTGGCCTTGCAGTTAGAACATTATAACTCGTTAGTGGCGGCTATTACCACTGGGCCACCACTGCTCAATTTGTAAGATCATACTATTTTATTTAATCCTCGCTAGCTCTCATAAATTCGACCGCAACAAAAGTCTGACCTCTTGACAGGCCGGCTTCCAAATAGTAGACAGATTAATTTAGCCATCATTACGCGCTTCAAATCATTCTCATCATCAAATCATTCCTCACGACTACTTCGGACGAGACTTTCATATGTCCGAGTGTAGAGAATTCATGTTTTTGGAACGTTTGTTTTCCTTCAATGGAAGCTGGTAATGGTCCAGTTTTACCGTTATGCGTTTTATTGGTTTTCATACAAAATTATGGTTCTTGAATTTCCAATGAATATGTACAACGTGGCACGCATCGACGTACAAACCGTAACCATGAATTCAGTTAATTATTCTAGACACCCTAGCGTAGATATTTTTCGTCAGTTAGAAAAAAAAATCAACTGTTTCATGAAAAGTGCATCACCTACGCGGTCAAAATGGTTGGAATAGTTATTTTTTTTTAACAACTCACGAAAAATTTCTATGCAGGTTCAGAATCATAATATGCTGAATCCATGGTAGCAAGTTTTGCGTCAATACTGGTCAACACTGCCAACCTGTATTTCCTAATGGGATAATAAACAAACAAACAAAGAAAGAGTAAAATAAAGAATGTATCCTGCATTTGATATCTATGGATACATTGCTTATGTCACAATAATTTGCAACCACTAAACCGGAAATAAATAAGTGTCACACAGCTGTTTACGTTACGACTAAGATAATTTACTTATTAACTATGTATTCAACATAGTGAAGAATCGAGATGAAACACAATAGGTGGAAATTTTTTGTTGCAATTCACAGAGGCATTATTTTTTGTCACATAATTAATCAGAAAATTGGTCAATCGTGGATCTTTGTCAGTCGCTACGGGTCGTCAGAAGCCCAAAAGTCTGACAACCAGTCTTATCAAGTAGTATCATATTACCCAGTGACCGGGTTGTGGGGACAGATAGGCAGTCGCTTCATGTCAAATACTGGTATTCAGCTGCACCCGGTTAGACTGGAAGCCAACCCCAACATAGCTGGGAAAAGCCTAGGCTAACAATGATAATGAAAAATTAATCAGAAAATTTGTGTTTTTACATGAGACATTTGTGTTTGTATGAAATAGTCTCATCATCTAAAGCATATCATTTTACAGACCAATAACAATTAATATGCAAATGATAACTTTTGACTGAATAATAAATTGATGTCTCCAGGCAATTCTCTTTATAAGGCTGTGAATGGACGCCAAGAAAGTGTGACAGACGGTTTGGTTACATCAAAATTTAATAACAGGCCTGTCCAGAAGATCTTTGAGTGTCTAGCCACTGATTTACTGGGTCAATGAACTCAGACGCCATGATATAAATAGTCTTCTTCTGAAGGCGGTAATTACGCTGTAATACTAGGTTTTGCGTATTTGAAAGGGGAGATATGAGCTGTTCTGTGCATGGATCTAATAACTGATGTCTATATTAGAGAACAATACAACTTATTCTACATTCATATAATGGTTATAGCAAGTCTTGGAATGTTTGTGTTGCTGCCTAAAGCCGGATCCAAGAAGGCAGGAGGGTAGTCTGTTTATCAATAGATTTCTAGAGAAATTTGATTATAGGGTGGTCCGTTAAGACAGCTTCAAAGATTTTTTTGCTGAAGACTATAAAAGTCTAGATATCTTTGCATTGTATAAATTCAAACTTCTAGTATTGTATAATTGCATAGCATATGTGTGAGCACTATGTTCCTACTATAAAGCTACCATTTACAGGGTACGTCTTTCATTGACTTGAATGTGCCCTGGCAGCTGAGAGTATGTCATGCTCACTCAAATGTCTCGCTGGTGGTGGCGTGTGTGTTGGATCATTAAGTTCCCTTCAAAATGGTTGAGCTGGATGGTGCTGATCCACACGTCATGTTCGTGAACGGGCGCCGCCAGTAGGGACTGGTCATCTCCTAGCTCCCACGGCTTATTTTAATTTCTGAATTGTTATTTTGTTTTTGTTTTAATTACGGACGCTTTAATGTGCACGTCTTTTTACATCGTTCTCACATTGATAATTTCAACATAATGTTGTAACCAACTTTTTGTAACAATACCATGATTTTAAAAGAGTGTCCATGGAGTTTCTTGTCCGTTCTTCTCCATAGGTACCTACGCTTTGGAATGGGCAAATAGCTTCATCTTTCTAACTCACCGACCTTGACAATTCAAAAGTGCCTGTAATTGGTTTATTTGAAATAAATGCTTTGAGTTTGAGTTTAAGAACCCTCTTTCCAATGTGTCTTCGTACCGTCCTTATATGTAGTACATATTATAATGTTCAGTGATTTTACAGTGGGTGGCATCGACGCGTAAATTAAATCTATAAATTCAACACAGGATTTTAGACCCCTAGTGTAGATTTTTTTCCAAGGTAACCGGCTGATAAATATCATTATGTTTTATAGGAGTGTTTCCGATTCAGTCCGTTGTCAATGTCATAGACTATGTCGTGACAACAAGCGCGCTAATGGCGGACGTTAAAGTGCCCGTGTCGTTTGGTTATTTCTACATTTTTTTAACTACTTTCTATTGCTTTTTTGGCGTTCAATAATTTTTTACTATTATATACCTAGCGATAAAATACAGGGATGGTGGCAGTGAAAACTGATTGACTGACAATGTCGAAGCGCCCACGGGTGAAACGTTTAGTCAGGGCTAAACACTGTAGGTACCATACATTTTGACCGCGTTGGTATTGCACTTTTCTATGAAACACCATTTTTTTTTTTGATAACCTACGAAAACATTTTACTCTACGTTCTAAAATCATGTTCTGAATTCATAATTACAGTCTGTGCGTCGACGTCTCTGCCAGTTTGTGAAAAAAATACATGCATACTTATTCTCTATTCCCAAAAACCCAGAGAGAGCCAAAGTATCAAGTACGCATCATCTCCGATAAGGTAACTGATAATGATCAATAATGTTTTTCGAGCAGACTACATTAAGCTGTCAGTCATACGAGGGGCCTTTAAGGTGCCTTCAACATTTTTGACAAGCGCCAACAGCGTAACTTTACGCTCTTTTACCTTTACGAGGTAAGTAGGACTTGATGTTGGCTTCAGCAGAGCTGACAGTTAGTGGAAATTATAGTTCAATGGGTGAGACATTGTGGTGTCAATTGGGAGGATCTTCATTGTAAATCATGAGAATTGGAGGTTTTTTTTGTTGACTTCTTAGCTAACAATATTATTTTTTTTACTTGGAGGATTATGTAGCTGATATTTATATTGAAGTTAAAATGATTAATAAATGTAATAAAGGTAAATGATAAACATCTTTTATTTTAGTAAAACACGAGCAACGAAAATCTGTTCCCCGAAAAATTGCATACTTGCATTCTGTTAAATTGTCGGCAGGTAAATGAAAGAACATACAGTTAATTCCTGTCTTAACAACAGCAATACAGGGTAAGTTTTTATCCAGTGCGCATACTGTAACCATGAATTCAGCACATCATTCTAGACCCCCAGCGCAGACATTTCTCGTCGGTTATACAAAAAAAATCCGCTGCTTCATAGAAAAGTGCAATACCTACGCGATTAAAATGTATGGAACAGCTGATTTTTTTTGTATAACCGACCGAAAATTTCGCACTGGTTAAAAACTTATCCTGTGTTTTAACAGCAAAAATGTTGTACAATTTTATACAGGCTACAAAATAAAACGTCATACTTTTCACCAAACTGAATTCCCACCATTTTCCGACCACCTGCTACAAAATGAAACATTTTTATTATATTCCGGGAAAAGCTGTCAATACCGAACAAAGCAAATGTCATATTCATGACAGCTTGACACCGGAAAACACGAAAAATGGAAAATGTATCACCGGATGCGGATGTGAACGGTCGGAAGTAAATCAAAAGCCCGGGGCGACAAGCTATTTGTAGAGGCTTTTTAGGTAATACCTGTTATGGGTGAATTTAAATTCATTTTTGGAACTTTTTACTATCAATAATTTTTTCACTTCATTTTAAACACACACATTAAGGGCCGGTTTTTTGATCCGTAGTCAAACCGTATAACCATTTGTTAGAATAACCATAGTCAACCGGTGAACTAATGGTTAAAGGGCTATTACGTTTTTCAATATCTATTTTAACTAAAGTCAAACTTAACTATTGGTAATACTTTACCATTGGCATCATATTGCCAATCTTATGAGAAATCTTTTCCTACAAATAGCTATGATTGTGTAACGATTCGTCTTTTTAAACTGTGTTTTTATCAAACTTTATTATCAACTTCATTAAAATCAAATAAAATAACACGAGATTGAAATAAAGCTATTTTCACTACGAATATATTGTTCTTAAATTTTTACCTCGATCGCCAAGAATCTTCTTATAAATGTCAGGAAATAGGCAACAATCAAACAAATAACAAAATACCTTTGTACAAATAAGTTGCAGCAGTAATACAATCAAATGTGCAAAACAGATGTTGTGTTTGAGTTAACCATCCGCCATATTGTTTAACCCTCCAACATCGGGTGGTTATTATACTAACTAATAGTTAGTTATTTAACCATTGGTTCAACTAACAATTGTTCAAAAAACACATTTTGCCGAAATTTAACCATTAGTTACTATTTTCAACCATTGGTAGAGTTAACTACGGATCAAAAAACCGGCCCTTACTCACGCCTTCTTTCTGTGGGGGTAGACAGAAACTACAGAACGGACTTAGCCTTTTGCTTCGTTCGTGAATTTGTAGATGTTATAGTGGAATCTTTTTAAACTGACCACAAATTTAAGGTGGTGGATGGATTGATTGATATGTAAATTTTGGAGCATCAGAAGTTTTATTTTGCCGTAAAGACTTATTTCGTAGATCGCCATACCTTAGGTTTCCATACAATTGTAGTGGTGACCCAAAGGAAGAGTGGTGGCCCAGGGGAACAGTGGTAGCCCAGAGGAATAGTTGTGGCCCAGGGAAACAGTGGTGGACCAGGGGAACAGTGGTGGCCCAGGGGAACAGTGGTGGACCAGAGGAATAGTGGTGGCCCAAAGGAACAGCGGTGGCCCAGGGGAACAGTGGTGGCCCAGAGGAATAGTGGTGGCCCAGGGAAACAGTGGTGGCCCAGAGGAACAGTGTTGGCCTAGGGGAACAGTGGTGGCCCAGGGGAACAATGGTGGCCCAGAGGAACAGTGGTGGCCCAGGAGAACAGTGGTGGCCCAGAGGAACAGTGGTGGCCCAGGGGAACAGTGGTGGACCAGGGGAACAGTGGTGGCCCAGTGGTAATAGCTGCGACTTATGAATTGTAGGTCGAAGGTTCGAACTCAGACAATTGCTTTACTTTGTGTAAATTATTTAATCATCAATGCATCCCAAAACGGTGAAGGACGGTGGTAAAAAATGCCTTTGGCATTAAGTCCGCCTCTGTATATTTCTGTGCGTGAAGTATTAAATAAATAAATAAATAAACATCGATAGGTAACCGACAGGTCATCAACCCAAAAAGTTCGACGACTTATGATATCTAGAGGAGGTTTGTGTTCCTAGGCTGATTATCTAGGCTTTTACAAAGTAACCAAATCAAAGTACTTAAAATTATTCACCTGCCACTGCAACTATTCAGGGGACTGTATGGAGAAGACAAAATAAAAGACAGTCGTAATTATAAACGGCTTCTTCTTCTATTTGTGGCCTCTTCATTTGACAACACAACAGCCCCTATGCTAATTGCGACAATGAACGAACATTTAGCCCGCAGAGATAATAAATAAATAGCGATGCGTAGGCGACGACCAGGCACAATCTGTGTGATATGACATGCTGTATAATAAAATAGAATAATTGTTTATTTATTCAGTACTAAAATGTTCATGTATTTTTTTGGAAAAATATTAGATACTAGTTGTTGCACTTTGTCTGCCATCCAAGATAAATAGTAATCTATGTGACCCAGGTCATGGTGTATCGTGTGCTAAATGTCATCCAAATCGGCTTAGCCACTTTAGCGTGAAAGGTTAACATACAAACTTTCGTATATAAAATACTAGCTTTTAGGCGTGCTTGCGTAGCTTTCAGCGGTTTAGGCGTGAAAGCGTAACAAACAGACATACTGAGTTACTTTTGCATTTATAATATTAGTAGGGATTAGTTAGGAAGGTAGGCTTAGGAAGTTAGGATGAGGAATTAGGTATCAAAGATTTTTTTTCGGTGTTCCTTCTCAGGGTAGTCCCTTAGGAAACTCCAACCTTACTTAACTTCAAATTATAATTTATTTTGACGTTTATGTTTAGTGTTTTAAAAAACCTATCAGAAACAGAAATAAATTATGGAAAAAGGTGATAGTTCTACAACAGACTATAAAAGGAGTCAGGAGTCGAAAGACAAGGTTGGTTTCAGAACGTCTTCATCCATTCCTCCTTCTTTCTCAAGTCATTCCAACAAGGTAGAGAATCTGCATTAATATTGTTGATAATCTTATAAACAAACGTCCGGACGGACGTTATATATCAGACATCAGCCATGAAACGATACCTATCTTTATTATGACGTCCTAGATAAAATCTCAACGTGAGTTCAACATATCTCCAATTACAGTAGAATATGATATACTACAACGATTTAAAGGATGCATCAACCTTTATATTAACCAGAGCGAAACTTCCAAGTCTACAAACATGATGCTCCACCATTTTACCAAGACCTCTTGATGGTCTTCAAATCGGTGTGTTTCAAGATCATTAGCAAGAGGTGGACAGACCATGTTACTCTGTTGTTTTAAAATTGCGTAAATATTGTATAAGTGAACGTTAAATTGCTGTACTGCTAGTTTAAGATTTGTTTCACTTTGTTCTGGTGTATAATTCCTTTGCTGCAAGAAAATAAATTTTGCACTTTCATTGGACTTTTTAACGCATGAATTCCATGTCACTAACTGATGATCTGAATAATTTATACAAGCTTAGTTTTAGTATATTCTAAGCGGAACCCGAAACTCGTATACAGGATAAGTTTTTATCCAGTGCGCAAACTGTAACCATGAATTCAGCACATCATTCTAGACACTTCAGCGCAGAAATTTTTCGTCGGTAATACAAAAAAACCAGCTGTTCCATATATTTTTACCGCGTAAGTATTGCACTTTGCTATGAAACAGCAGATTTTCTTTTGTAAGACCGACGTAAAATTTCTGCGCTAGGAGGTCTAGAACGATACGCTGAATTCATGGTTACAGTTTGCGCACTAGATAAAAACTTATCCTGTATAGTATTTTTATGTAAAGAATTTATGTACAAAATTTCATAACTGTATCATTAGAAATCACAAAGATAGAAGCTTGTTACGAGTATGTTACCTAGATCCCTACACAAACATGGTCACCACCTGGCACCCCGCTTCCCCTGCGGGTCCAGAGTCGTATTGTGCTCAATGTGGCAATAGGCACCTAACCGTACAGCGAACACCCAAAAAAAAAAAAACCGTACAGAGATTGTATTGTAATTAACTGGTGATAACATTTTCCATCACACTCGCAAAACTTTTTTGGGAAAAAATATAACATGATGTAAAAATTATTGGAATCGATTCAGTTACTTATTCTGAACAAACTACATTCAGGTTTCGCAAATACTAAAAAAATATTGTAAATTGCGTATTTATATTTTCCGCAGATACGACGCTGCGTCGCTTTCTTACTGTTGTAATGTTCTTATGGTTGTTGTGTTTTAAGAACATAGGTAAGTCTCCGTTAGCAACAAATATCACATAAGTAGTTAAGGAGGGAGATATCCAGCGAAATTCAAGTTTTGTGTTGTATGTTGATTAAAAAATGATTCGCGACCGTAACAAATATGGCTTCACAGAATTATAGTCTTTAAAATCATCAATACAACCCTTTATCCTAATGAATGACTTTTTTACGAAATAGTCGTTCGATGAGATTCATATTTCGTTCAACAAAACACAGACCTGCAAATAACAAAAAAAAAAAATCAGTTCCGAGGACTACTGTTTTTTTTTTAAGACCGGGTTCTAATCCAAAGTACCAAGACGTCAAAACCAAGTCAAATTCGCCACACATTGCTACACGATATGACAGTGCGATGCCGCATGCCGTATATATTTTACGCAATAGCTGTAATATACGACAAAATAATGCTGATGATACGCAATTAACTGTTTTGTAATATGGCTACCTTCACCTACTACAGCAGTAGGCTTAGCATAACGCTTTCTATTTCTACTCTACCGTAGAATAGAAATCGCTTGTCTACATTTCTCGGTACAAAACTGTCAATTGTCTACACTGAAACGTCATTTTTGTCTAGTCTTTCGTGGACAAAACGCTTCTCTACGGTTCTCGTGCTAAGCCTGCAGAATTTGTTTAAATATGTGACGAGTCTGTTTTTTTACATACTTCTTTGACATAATTTTCTCATTACTAGTATACCTATACTTGGACTCATAATCATACTAAGTAACTTGACAGTTGAAGGGTTACCAGATTATCACAAAAAAAAATCAGTGAGGTGGTGTAAGAATGAATTAAATTTAATAAACTTAAAATAATGTACTTACATGCAATAAAATATTTTTTAAATTTAAATAACTTGTCTTAAAAACATGAGATGCACTATTTTGTTATAATATATATTCTTACATTCCACATGTTTAAAACGAATTTTTAAAGTTTTATAACGAAATTAAAATTAAACCATCTTCATCATTCGTTCTTTACGCAAAATCGTTCACTACCCCAACACTATTAGTTTTGGTATGGTAATGTTATAAGTCCAAGTATAGAAACAATTCTATCAACTCTGTAATAGTCTTTATAATAGCAATCATGTAATTTGCTTTAAATAGGTTTTTACATTTTATATTTTGTGAATTTGAGAACGTTGTAGCCCTTGTAGGCAGTAGATTTGAAGATGATTTTCTATTTGATCAATTACCTGGTACTCGTTGACAGGGCTACACGGTATTGTGTTTTGTTTTTAATTTTTTCTCTTTTATCTCAAAAACCACTGCAAATTTATGTGAACATCACTTTGCAGTGGCAGACTAAACTAAAATTATTTTAATGTCATAAATATTCATTAATATTATCTAAGGCAAAAACGAATGATTCCCAGAAGTAGGTACAGCCAGCAACAACCTTTATCCAATTCATGTCAAAGATTTCCATAGTTACCGCGGTAAACGGCGGTGACTGGCAATCTTTCAAAGTTCGGAGGAAAACGGAAAAAATAGGGGAAGTCGGGGAAAAAAGAGCATGCCTCTTGAGATATCAATTTAGAAGAAATTACCAGCTAATCTGTCACATCTTGGGACGCTTGGGGCAAGTAATCGTGTCTCCCCTGCTTTTTTTTCCATCTTTGGCAAACGAGGGGAGACGACGAGGGATATTCACAATCTTGTTAATTTATCAATTGTTGTCAAGCGGCAGTTAAGTGTAACAATTGTATTGTTGGCGATTAAGACTGGGTGATTGGTGATTAATGATGCTTTAAGGAGTTTTGGGAAACTTTGTAATTGTGGTATAGTATATTGTCTTTGCCTCACAGGTACGTGAATGTATTTTTCATGGTCAGCACAGTAGGTATCAATCATCATCTGTCTAACCTTTTCTGAACTATGTTGGGTTCGGCTTCCAAGCTAACCGGACTCAGATGAATACCAGTATTTTACATGGAGCGATTGCCTATCTGACCTCCACAACCAAGTTACTGGGTAACACGATACTACTTGGTAAGACTGGTTGTCAGACTATCGGGCTTCTGACGACCCTTAACGATTGTCAAAGATACACGAATGAGAGCTTATTTAGCATTGTGACCGGTTTCCAAATCTGTGTGGCAGTGTGAAGTTGTTAAAATGTTTAGAGTAATTACCATGACCAGTTAATAAAGCCCTAAAAAGACTCCTCTTTCGAACATGATGGGTGCCTAGGTAGTTCATCAAATTTTAATTCTTAATACAGATAAAGTTACGTTACGTTGTGCCACCTTCTTTTATTAGCAGCGTTGCCATACGATTCCCTTTCTCGTTAACTTCCATTCTTTAAACTGAAACCTATTACCAAGCCTCCGCTGTCCACCTGTCTGTTTTTTTTTTGATACAGGGCCCTGTTTATGCGAGTCCGACTCGCACTTGGCCGGTAGTTTAATAAAACCTCTTAGTCCTGCATAACATCTCATTACACAAAGACTTTTTGCACGCCTTAAACATTATTCAGGGCGCACAAAAATCTAAAAAATGCCACCTTAAATTTTCATAACAGTCCCCTTTTATATCTTACTCGGGTAAAAAAGGTTCGTTTAAAAAGACAAAGTATCACACGTTTAATCCCGTATCTCCCCTCGTGCCAAAATCTTTTATCACGAATCCCGGGGGAATGCTCTTTTTTATTACTCCTCCCCTATCCCGGGGTTGTACCGACGACAATAATTGTCTCATTGTTTTATATTGGTTCTTTACGATTGTTCTTTTTTTGGGTCTTTGTTCGAAGATTTTGTTCTTTTTGTAGTTGAGGGTCGAGTGCTAATCACTTTATCAGTTCTCGTTTTATGGTGACTTAATTGTTCTTTTTTTATATTTTGTAATCGAATCAAGTTCGACTTTTCAAGTATCTTTCCGTTTTCATATGCAACCGCTTTTTTAAACAGTAAAGGCTTCTTTAGACTGGTGCGATGCGACATATGTAGAACACATTCCATGAAGTTTTCGTGGAAATTAATCTACGAAGCTCGCGTCGCGCCCCTTTGTGGGGGAGTCTTAACTCGACAGGATTTTTTTTCAGTAAGTACCATTTTCTGTTCCTATCCGCTTGATTGTTTGAAATCCGAGGGAAAGCGAACGAACTTCTAACAATCTAATAGACGAAAACTAGCCCCATCTACGGCAAAATACGTATTCATTATCAGAGAGAAAAGGATAGACGTTGAAACGAGTAAATGTTAAGGTTAGAACGGATTAGACATAATGTGCAACGTGTGCCCTATGGACACTGTAGTGTTCGCAAAACAAGTGACGGCCTTTTGTCCTTGGACACTGTAGTGTCCAGACATCAATCAAGTGGGTAAATTGGTCTTATTTTGCATTCATACTTCTTCAAGAGTCCCATAAGTGATCAGGTGCTATTCTTTAACACAAGCAGAAAAGACGTTAACACTTCTAAGTTAACGTCTTAATATCATCATCATCATCATCATCGTCTGCCTAGCCTTTTCCCAAATGTTTGGTTCAGTTTCCAGTCTAACCGAATTCAACTGAATACCAGTATTTTACATAGAGCGACTGCCTATCTGACCTCCACAACCAAGTTACTGGGTAATACGATACCCCTCGGTAAGACTGATTGTCAGAATTTCGGGCGTCTAACGACTTGTAACGACTGTCAATGATCAACAAATGACAGCAGAATTTTAACGTCTTTATGTAAACCTACACGGTATAAAAGAAATTGACGCACAAACTCTTAACATCAATTCAGCGAGAGATTCTAAGTACCGCGAAAAATTTCAACGCTGTGGTTACTCCCTGTATATATACGTATGACTCATTCAACAGGAAGCCCGTACATCGACCTAAAATGACTAAAAGCATCTGACGCATCAAGAATTTGTCACATACAACTTAACAAAAGGAAAGAAAGAAAGGAAATTGTTAAGTTAATGAGAGAGAGAGATACCTTCTCGCAATAAAGTGATCCGCCGCTCGCCTTATTATCATTGTTTTAATACTCGTTTCGTTATCGTTAAGGATGAAGGTGTACTAAAAGCTATGCTATAGCTAGTTCACTGCTTTTGATTTTATTTATACGACCGTCGAAATATTTTTTTATTATCATATATGAGTTGTAAAATTATTGATATGGCTACTTTTATACCGCTTTTCTTCTTACTTTGATCTCTGCTAGAAATAGGCCCTAATTAGATTTTCTATAACTTCGCTAGATCTTCCATAGTGACATAATTTTCTCAATTTCTTACCGGCAAACTGGCTGAATTACATGTATTTTTTATTTTCCAACATTTAGGCTATGCATACAAAAATAAACTTTTTATTAAATATATTTTTATTATAATCTAGAACCAGAGTACTTACTTGTCAATACGAATCAAATGAGCCTAAAGTCGATGGGGGTGCGTCATTTTATTACAGAGTCCCCATGGCCACCTTCCGGCTCCATCATCAGATCAGCTCCATTTCATATAATATTGCATCGTCAACTGATTTACATATTACGCATGCAAAATTTTAGCTCAATTGGAAACCAGGAAGCGGGACCAATTTAACTTGCAAGATTTCAATACAGACGTCTGTCTGTATTGAAATCTTGTCACCGGGATAGGTTAAATATAAGCTTCGTAAAATGTGTACAGATACAATAATAACATCATCTCATTTTAAGCATTCCCGCTATAGCTCACAATTCCCAACATTGCCGTTAAGTTTACTCTTATTCAATTAAAACAATATTCTGTTCACATCTTCGCTCAATAGTCGCTGGCACTACACCCCAACCTATCCGAAGTTCGTAAACATTAAAAAGCTTAATAAAATAATAAATGCCGCTCGATTGGGACCGGTTCTCGGTAAGCAGCTTACGAAGGCTTAAATTGTAAAGTATCGCCAAACGTCGCCGTCGCCTGCGCCGCCGTCGGCGTCGGTCGGGGATACTCGAGGCATGTCGGGGGCAGGCGACAGAACTTGTTCACATTTATTTTGTTTAATTAGGATATTTATTGGAGTGAAATGTGTACGTATGTGTATTTTGAAGTTTTTTATGTTATTTCGTTGCAAAATGAATTGGCGTTTCTTTTTGATCTGTGTGTATTTGTTATTTGTATGAGATAGGTACATCCAGTATACTTATATACTAGTGTACCAATTTCTTAAACAAGCACATCATACATTACTTATTTGTCGATTGATATTAAAAATTAGATGAGTTCATATACTCACCGAACATAATTATATTTTCCACCGAATTCTAAACTAAAATCGAATTAAGTTCGAACCCAAGACCTACAACTCCCGTTACCACTGGTCCACCACTGCTATCTCACCTCTGCATCGCCCGTACACCTACCTATACTGTGATATTTCTTTAAAAAATATACTTTTACCTTTCAAATAAAGCGTATATATCCACTTTTCTTAGTGGTTAGATCTGAGGGAGGGCACTGCTTGCCTCTAAATAGATTTTTTAAGATGAAATAAAACTGCCGGCTTCTCTCTCATTGTATTATGACATATCTTCATTGGAAGCTGATCTTCTGTATTAATGTCAATAGCACATTATACTGCTTGTCAATGTTACAACAACCGTATCCAATAATCCTATTAAAACTGGATTAAATTACTGTTTCAAAGATGACTACGTAGTTTCTGAAGATTATTTACCGGAGTTTACCTATTTGATAATGCAACTGGTTTGATATATTGTTTCTAAACAATCAGTTAAGAAATATATTAAACATTTATAAATTAATTTGAAATAAACATAATGACTGGCAGCCGACCGTAACATGCTTAATAGAATTGGGAATAGGCTATGTAGATTGACTGACTTACCTATATTAAATTGAAATGAACATAATAAACGAATTTGAAATTTCGCTCAGATTGACAACTTTGTAATGAATAACTATTAAAAGACTTTAGAAACCAGGCATACTTAGATCCTTCTAGCAGACCGATGTTATTAATGTACAATCGATCAAAATTACATTGTGCCAAGCTTTGTAGTCTTTGTAACACCCATCAACACACAACAACCCCTACAATATCGATTGTTTCGGGCGTTGTTATACAATACATCTGCCGCGTCCCCTTCCATGTCCCAGCACTGAATAAACCGTGGTTACTGGACGATACCGCGTGACATTACCTTAAGTATTTTAGAGTAGCTTTGAACGTTTTTGTTTCTATGGAAATTAATTGTACCAATTACTGTACTCTCATAAAATTAAATTATTCATTTCTGAAAGTCTACTCCCGAAACACCAAATTCATAGTTTCGGCCGAAGTTAAGGGCGTTTTCCTATTCCGGACATAAGATTAATTCGGGGCCCGAACGAATTTCAACACTATTAGACAGTTGTCCTGGCCTTGCATGTGTTTTTATCCGTCCGAAAAGATAATTAATCGGGGGTAGGATTCTCTCTAAAGTTTCGAACTTCTTTCAGACGGGCCTCTATCTTCGTAGGTGGACTTGGAGAATGGCCCCTTTTTTTTTAAAGACTTTTTACAGACACTATAGATTTGTAGCCCAGTCGGTCTGTCTAGCACCCGAACTGGAATATTTTATAGGTAGGTATGGACCTACAACAATATACCGATTTTTCTTTGTATCAGAGCTAGCTTTATCTTATAGTTTGTAGATCCTCTTGATCGTCATGGAAAGTTTAAACTGCAAGAAAGCTCAGCCTAAGGACATTACTGTTTTCTTCTACGACATAAAACTTGTTTTATAAATATATTATTCTGTAAATCCTATAATCCACGCTCAACTAGAGGTAAAAACAGTTTACAGTTACCTGTCATCTAATTTTTAGGAAGTTTATGTCCATCCAATATGCTAAAAATATATGCGATAACAGTTATCTGAGCCTTCATTAAAAATAAAGTATAAATAGGTACGTATAGTTTCCTCATTATAATTAACAACAAACACAGCATTCGGGGAGTAAATACCTCGTAATACGCAAACAAAAGTCAGTTTTATATCTCGCACTCCCGAGCTCAAACAAATTAAAGAAAATCCCCAAAATGGGGAACAACAGTGTTTTGTAACATCACCAGTACACAGTCTACAGGTTATATTGAAATTTCCCTGCGATGTAAATCTCGCATAATCTTTAATGTCAACTAAGAGCTTCTGAGACGGGGAATTTAGGGTGCTCACATGTTGTTAGGATCAGCGATTTTCGGGTGATATTTTGTTGAATAAAAAAAGAACACAGTCTTTTTTTCGTATTAAAACAAGTTCACAAGTAAGTGAGTAGTCGTTTTTAGTAGTAGTTGTTTACAAATTTCTAAGGTAATGCATTGGTTAATGTAAATTCGACTACAATGTGAGTTAGTGGAAAAAGGTTCCACGTACATTTATTTTGCTCTTTATCAGGCATTATAAAGTATTGCTACAGTAGAACATTCAGCATCCACCAGGCATAGGCCTCTCTTTTCTTGTGCCAGCCACATCCAGGTTTTGCTCGCAACAGCAACAATATCGTCCACCCATCTTGCCGTCGGACAACCGACATCTCGTCTTGCAGTCCTTGGACGCGACTCTGTCACAACCTTACTCCACCTATCTCGCCTCGCTTTGCCAGGAAATTTCTGACTGGAAATAAGCATAGGAATGTAAATTCAAGAAGTAAGTCAAATAAGCACAAAAAAATGTAACTCACAAATAATTTTGATCAAAAATATGCCTTCACGTTTCTTTTTCCAGAAAATCATTAACCGCTTCTTACCCCACTAAGTCCAACCCTCCAACTCCACAAGGGGTACAAACGTCCCTGTGATCTGTGACGCGTATGATCCGCTCCACTAATATTATTTAGAAGCGAGCAGCAATTGTTTCCATGCGGTAGCCTCGGGCAGGACAGCTTTGACTTTTAATCAGTTAGCAAATATTTAGCCCGGTCGTGCATATTGAGGAGCCCTGTGCAATTGCATTAGAGGGTTAGGATACACACCAGTGATCAGCGGTCACGCTTCAATGGAGTGGTATGTCACATTGTTAAAGGGTGGAATATTAAACATTGTTGGGAAATGGTGTGGAAGATTTTGGATTTTTTATTAGATATGATCGCATTTTATTTTTACCTCGGCGTTAGCATCAGCGTGATTTTTGCCGCACTGGATCCTCAACCCTCAATGCGTAGAACAGAGAGTTTAAAATCAAATAGTGTGTTTTTCGAAGCGCTATGATGCACTTTCAACGCCGAGAGTTGAAAATCCAGTGCATGATTAAATCCTGCCGTGATATTTTTACGTCTGTGAAAATGGTCTAAATGTTCTGCAGTGCCTAGTGGTTATACCCATCATCTGCCTAGCCTTTTTCCAACTATCTTGGAGTCGGCTTCCAGTTAAACCAGATGCAGCTAAATACCAGTTTTATCATGGAACAGCTGCCTATCTGACCTCCACAACCCAGTTACTGGGTAATTCCCCTTTGATTTTCAGGCTTCTGCAGCCCCGCAACGACTGTCAAAGATCTACGAATGATAGCCGGGACCAAGAATATAGCGTAATTACTGAGGTACGGAGTATGTTAAGATGGTCTATGGACCAACCGCAGGAAGCGTAGCTTAACCTGATCGGTTTATCTTAGCCACGAGCTCCTCATCTAGTGTCCGACAAAGTTTTCTGCTGCCTACATAGTGTACTCACAAAGGTCATTTACTAGAACGAAGACCGCATTATCTAGAATCATAACCAATCTTAAAACCCAGCAAGTTGCTCATCACCACAGCCACCAAAAGCCTGTTCAGTATTCAGTATTGAAATCAACATTCCAAAGCTCTATGTCGCATGAAATTAACAACAGTTATCTGCATGCTAAGACATCAACAGTGCACAAATCCCACATAATCCAACATTCCTTTCACAGACAAGACGGTAGCGTACATTCTCAATTACAAGAAGATTTACTCGTACGTGTCTCATTGGACGCAAATGTACCATTACCAGGTACAATTGCGTACACAAGTGATCGTCACGGTGGCGGCACGGTGGCGACGCTGCGTCCGTCACAGGACGCGTATTTGCGCAGTGTCGTGCCGTATTGCGGACGATTGGCGCACGTAGTTGATGTCATTACTCGGACATGTACGTGGACGACGGGTACAGGTGCGGATAGAAGTGGAATTGGAGGGTTAAAAGCACGTATGTTGAGGTGAATTTTATAAAGTTTTCGTCGGTTATTTTTATACTACTACTACGTTAATTGGACGAAATTAAAAAAAAATATGAATTCAATAATAATAAATGCACCTGTTACTAATTTAAATGTAACATTTCATTCCGCATTTAAAAGTTTAATCAATAGTAATTAGCAATGGTTGCAGATTTTTGTGTCATTATGCAGATTATTCATAAAAATTCAAGTGAACAATTCTCTGGACGATTATACTCACGTTTTCGATTGAGTTTCATGTAGTCCCAGTATTTTATGTACGAAAGATGATGAGACAATAGCCAATGGATCTCAAACCTTCGCCCATATATTCCTCTTTTTATTTTACAATCATACAAAACCATTTTGCTACTTCACCAATCACAACAAAATCACGTCTTTGATGGAATTTGTCGCATTTTTTGTTGCATTGAAGTTCAAGAGACATATAGCCTTAAAGTTTGAGAACCAGAATGTCCCATCATCGACTGAATTAGCGACGTAATTGGGGCTACCGCTGCGGACAACTACATAAATGGATATGCGTATGTTCTGGCTAATATTTGAAAAGGAAATGAAATAGGAGATGCGAATTGAATTTACCATAAGTGAACTCAAAAATGACATCATTTGATTGAAATTATACTTTCTGATGTCTGATGTCTTCAGACGTCTGGCTGATGGAGAGTCGATGAGTTATACTTCGAATTTATTGATTGATTCGGAGTTATATCTGCTTCTGCAAGAAATATAATTTACATTCAGAAATGTACAATACTAATTGAGATTTGTACTCTTATCAACCGAAACACATGATGTCGATTTCAAGTTACTGCAAAAGACATATCTAAATAACATAAGCTACAAGTCTATCTCAGACATTTTTTTAACAATTTCAATCTAAAATTTTCCCAGTGTGATCAACACAAAACCAAAAACAATCTAAGAACAATCGCTAAAATTACATATAGGTGCGCAATCATGACAGGAATGCCGCAAAAGATGAGCCTTATAAAGAAGCAGATAACCCTTCGCCGTTCGCTGGCTAAAATTGACACAAAGCTCGTTCACGACTAGCTAAAATTGACACTGACGATCGCGGGCCTACTCAACACAAAACGAAAAAGGAAAAAATCACCCATATAGCTCCATCCTTATCTTACACGTAATGAGGGAAAGGGAAGAAAAAATCGTGCGCTGCAATCTCGACGGGTAGTACGACAGTATTCAATTCAATTTCGAAATCATGATACAATCGAGTACTTACACGCTACCAATATGAGAGGCGAAAATTGGCTGTACCCATGATAGTATGACCGAAGCTATACTTAGACGCGTGATACACTGGCCTTAAGGTTGGCAAGCATGCTGTAGTACTTTCGTCTAGTCAGCTTTCTATACCTTTCCATAATCCAGCATAGAATCTATGATAATTTAAACCAAATATATGTATCTCTGGAAGAGCTGCGGTGGCTCAGTAGTAACGGCCGTCGCAGGTTCGAACTCAGATAGGTGCTTTACTATGTGTTAATAAATTCATCACCACTGGTCTCAAAACGGTGAAGAGATAAACCGTGTGGAAACCAGCATGTCCTAGAACCAAAATTCGAAGTCATGTGACATATCTGCATGGTGAATTACGGCCCACTCCATCTCACAGAGAGGAGACCTGTGTCCGACTACTGGAAATATTATAGGCTGATTATGGTGTATATTGTTTGTTGTTTGGGTCAGTTTAAAGTTTACTTTAATAATTATATCAGCAGCATTCCTATTGCCTTCAACTCTGTTAATTTAATTAGATACATTAACTAAAGCTTCCAGACGATAAACTTCAACCCCATCGTTGCCAGACGTCCCGGTTTTTGCGGAACGTCCCGATTTTTCTCCCGAAATTTAATGTCCCGCGCAGGACGGGATCAGTCCCGCTTTTCGAGATTGCTCGACGGTGCGTTTATGAGTATGGTAAAGTAACGTATTTTCGTTAAAATATTTTTTTTTACGACTTTCTATCATCATGGTAGGTAAACTTAACTTGAAACTCTAAAAGGGAAGTAATAATAAAGCCGGTTAATAAAAACAGGACTGATTATTTAAGTTATTTTATTAAGTCCCACTTTTGGAAGAGAGAATCCCGCTTTTTCACTCAAAAAGTTTTAAAATTCCCGTTTTGGCCGAAAAAAAATCTTGCAGTGCTGTTCAACACATATTTTACCAACAAAATCAGACTAACAGAACGCCAACCACCCAACATTTGCCCAAATCTTATCCAACCTTACCACCAGTATCTCACCGCCCAGTCCACACCCAGAGCCTAGCTCGTGAAACGATATTGCCATATCATCAGCACCCAGTTATTTGCTCTCCAATCGTGTGAGAAAAACGTTACACAGCCATCGAACCTACAATTTGTTTCGACGGAATGTCAAATGTTGAGAAACAATTCTCGTTAAGTACGTGATCTTTTTTTTATGCGCGTGACCATCGTTGTGTGATTACAGTGGGGTCTACGTGCTTATTTGTTGACATTTGAATGTGTGGGGCTGTTTGGTTATGGTGTTATAATTTAAGTTGTAGCTTTTACATTTTTTTTTCTTTGATCATTAGTCTTTGATTTATTTATTTATTTTATTTATACTCACACTAGAACGCCATATCGCAATTACACCAATGGAGCAAAAAATCACTTCATGTGTTGCATGTGGGCGCGGTGGACATCGAACAGGCGACGATGGATCACTCACGCTTACACAGCGTCAAAACATTTCATCATAGTTCCATAACTCCATTTCATCCATATCGCGCAAATTCTTTGCGATTTATTGAGATTCAATGACTCTTTGAAAGTTGAAACATTAAAATTGAAAAAATAACGGAAGAATTTCATGTGATATGTGATGATAGTTTGCTTATTGAAATATTTTAGACTCACAGAATTTTCCCTTTTACATAAAAGTAATCCATTCCTGTCGTGTTTTATTTATTTATTTATTTATCTATTTATGTACAGACATATATAAACAGATAAGAAGATTCGAACAGAAAAATAGGTACAGAGGCGATGCTTCTACAAAACAAACAGCAGTTGCATTTGCTCACTAAATAAACTTTACGTAAAATTGCAAATTTTATTTGTGTACCGATTTCAGTTTTCTCATTCTCGTCACTCTGCATTCAAGCAAAATTATATCTAAGGTAATAGGTACAGTCTCCAAAAGTGATAAGTAACCAGGCTTATCAGACCTAGTTGAAGTTTAGTAAGAAACCGATGGATGTTCTGACTGTTTGTTTACCATTAATTAAATTCAATGTTATTCTAAAAAATCCATCGGTTCATCCATCACTGTTGATGACCGTACATAGGTACCTTATATGATGTGTCAGTTTTACAGTGCCCATAATAAATACCTAATGGGTTATCCGTTAGGGTTACACTTTGAACGTGTAGGTATTCATTTGATTTCAAGTTTCGTGATCTATGAACTTTTACTGTTTCTGTACCCACTCAAAAGTTAATTACAAGGCTTTATTATTTTAATATACCATTGGCCAATATCAAATCATAACCTTTGACTAAGGAACAGAATATCGTTATCTCAAACATTATCTTGTCATTATCAGTATGTAACACACTTGCTAACAAGAAGTCATCGCACATGACCGGCTTTGAAACATTTTGACGCCCGTCACTTTGAAGAAGCGCCTTATCGGACCACCTTCGCATTACAAGGGTTAAATTCTAAATTGCCAAAGGAAAATAGTCCTTACCTCTTTCAATGAAAGTTCTACTAAGGTGTATTAGTAAGTTTGTAGTGCGGTGGTCTTTTACAAAAGCCATGACGGACAGTCGTTTGACGAATTCCTTTATGCTTTATGTGATATTCAATCATCCGTCCGGGACTTTATGCTCATTGATATAAAGTTGATAATTGAGAAGCATAAAGAAGAAATATTCAGATGTTTTCGCCTAAATATAATAGTCATGAAGATGTCAGTATCAAGTGACACACGGTTAGATATTTGAATATTTCGTGCTGAGAACAAATTTCACTATTCTTGAGTAGCGTTTGACGGGCGGGTCGCGTCATACGTCAGGGTAGACACTGACGGTTTCTGACGCCGACGCTTAGTGTATGACGTGTGCCCAGCCGTGTTACCTGCGATACTTTCAGATGATGTGACGTGGAACTGAGTTCAGACGTTTCGTGTGGCTTTTTTGAAACTACATTTCACATTCGACCTCTACAAATATCAGATGATGCTTTCTTCTTTTATTTTGTTCCTGTGGTGCCAGTAGCTAATATAATGGTAGTTTAAAAAATAATCAATCATATATTTAAGGAATAAAAATATCACAAGGAAGCCCACTTTAGATTGTTTAAGAGCTCACTGATAGAGAGACACAACTGTAGTTATAATTTATCAAAGTCGGTTAGATTTTAGTTCCTAATACAGCGAGTTTTCGATATTTTAAGACCACAAAAAGCTCAAATTACAATTATAAATACATATTATATCTAAAACTATGATGCCATTTTATCAAAAACCAACTGTTATATTGCAAACGCAGATTGTAAAGCATTCCTTCTTGTAAGAACTTTAAAAAATACCGTCCCATTCGCTGAGTCCCACCGTGAAGACATCCATGACATTCAATCACCATAATTACTAGACAACCACGTCGTTTGATCAAACAAAATATAAAACTAAACAAGCTCATAACTCACGTCCCAAACAGTCATTATAGAGATTGTCCAATCGAAAATTACCGACACATCGCTGGCGATAACTATTATCCTCTTTCATATTTAGTTGTAAAGGTGAGATGATGTTGGGAAGCTAAGCGAGGAATGAGCGAAAAAGAAATGAAGGAATGAATGAAATGCACTGACCCCAGCGTGGCTTGGCCAGATTCGATTCATCGCCTTGAAGCCTCATGTATCATGGTGCTGCAGAGGCCATTGCGTGTCAAAGAGTAGACCGGAGGGTAAACATGATACAGAAAAAGAACAGAAACAAAAACAGGAACAAGTTTGAGGAACATATGCGTCACATCCACGCAAACAGCCATCGCTCAGCATAATGCTACGGCCCTATGTGAGACAGAGCTCCAGCGCTGGTTTTCAGCGACAGCCGGCGTTGACCTAATGACGACAATCAGTACAACATACGATTTGGTAAAAAAAAATCCGAAAACATATATAAATGCGCATATAAGGCACGCTATAGTTGGAGGAGTGTAAGGAGGTCTTTGCCTAGGGGGAGGGACTGCGGAGGCTAGTAAAAAAAAAATGAGAATGGAAAAATTACTAAGGTTCTTGTAAGAGTGTAAATTCTTGGACGTTCAATTGATAGATAAGTGGGATGACACTAAGAATCAGTTTTATAGTGCAAAATTAAAGATCCGTTGCAGTTGTAATACTGTGTAAGTATAATTATCTGCTCGAACGCAGGTGTGATGTTATCAAAAGAGCTTTTGGTAATATAAACTAAAAAACAATATTTTCAGTTGTAATAGCTGAAAACCTTCTAAGTCAACCTGGAAGGTGCCATTCATAAAAAAAATCTGTTAGAGCATTCTTCATCGTAGTCTTATGTTCTTTTTTTTGGATAAATGCATTGCTAATATTTATCTTCGTATCTGTACCTAGCTGTCTTCTTAATCTCCTTCCCATTTTGCAAATTAGTCTCCATCCAAGAAACCTCAACACACAATAGAGAGACTCATTTAAAAAAAACTGCTAAATAGCAGATTTTAAAAAAAACGTTACAAAACTCCGCCCAGCTTAGCCAACAATAAAGCCTTAACTTTATATTCAGTGTAGTAATATAATTTCTGAGGCTAGTATAGTAATGGTCAGTTTGAACAAGAAAATTGCATGTGAAATTGTGGACACAGGTCTAAGTACACTGTTATATCGATTCTTGATCTTGAGTGTACGTGATAGGTTTTATATTATAGATTTTGAACGCTGTAGGGATTGGGTGATGATAACTTTTCCGATTTATTTGAATAGGATGAAACAGACTTACAGCTAAAATACAACGCAATTCTCCTGCATTAAAAGTGCTGTTGATTTACATTTTTTTAAGAATATGTATCTTACTACCAGCGAATAAAGGCATTCAAGGGGGGAGGCCTACAGATAGTCAGTGGGTACAACAAGGCTGCCAATGAAGATGATGATCTACCTATCAAAACAAATTGAAATAGGTAAACTAACGAACCGGTATAAATTAAACTCAACAAAAAACAAATCACAAGATCAGAAACTTTCTTAAAGCTAATAAAGCTAATAAAAATCTGCAACCAAAACAAAAGTCTCTATGAAACCTGTCACTTTCAGTTCCTCCAATTAAAGTTACAGATTTAAAAAACAAGGCAATATGCGAGGAACACGTCTCTTGGTGACCTTTAACCCTTTAGGACCAGTTCTGATGATGAATGGCGTCCGTCTAATGAGCCATCAGCGAGACCAGCCGGGATGTCGTGACATCGATTTGCACGCTGTCTTGCGTATGCGCGTGTACTGTCATGCACAAAAGCGATTTACAAAAACCATTTTTTTTTATTTTTATTTATTGTTGTGGTTTGAAAATAAAAAATCTTTAAATAAAAAATGTTCTATTATAATTTTGAAGAAAAAGTTTATTTACCAATTATTTTAGTAACTTTGCAGAGATGTAGGTATGGCATTATTATAGAAAACATTAAATCGTAAAAGATGGCTCTCTAGCATCCTTCGCGATGATAATGAAAAACCTGTATGAAACATTGTAACATTATTTGATTACATAAACTAAACGCAATATTAGTCGATGACGCAAAAGGTAATTACTGTCATAAAATTGATTGCGCTGACAACGTTGCTCGCTCAATATTTATTCAGCATATTACTTCTAGTTAGAATTCCTATTTAATGCAGGATGCTTTATAGACTTGTTGGGAGCGGGACATTTTCTCTGCAATTTGCAAGAGAGCCTGTCGATGTCTTTACTAAGTAGTTATTACTTTTTAATACTGACATTGGATTACTTTATCGATCATGACATCTTTATTTTATGATCGTTTTTTTTTTTGTTTCAGGCAGGAGGCGTGGCTATAGTTAAGTGCCTTGGGTAGCATTTTTTTTAAATTAGACTGGTTTATTGAAAGTACCTTATTCAAATAGTGGTATGGGTGTGTATCGGAAAGATCATAAATTCTCATATTTCTTGCTGAAAAATAATAGGTACGAGTACCTATTCGACTAAAATGTATGAGACAGCTGATTATTTTTCACCATTACGATGTTACTCCCATTGAAAAATTTGATCATTTTATGGTCTGTACGTACCGCACCCTAAGTCTTGTCTTTATTTATTGTAAAGAAGTAGGTACAGTCTATCAGCTTCTCTCGTATCAGTAAGAATTATGAGAATAACACATACTGTACCTAGTAAAAATATTAACCAGTCGACAAGATACATATTATGTACTTATAATTATGTGATGTAAGTATCTGTGTATATCACTACGTACTTTTATGACCGATAATACCGACGGAAGATCAGATGATTAGAGAGCGGCGATCAGATGTGTCGCTTTTGATCCATCGATTTCTATTTTATGATCAAAACGAAGATGATTTATATACGGATCCGTTTTATTAATAAGGCCTTTCAATAACTTGAATTTTAACTAAATTAAATGGTTAACTGTTAATCTAGATGTACAGACGCCAGCACATCAAGCTATCCCAAACTGTTAAAATTTCCCAATTTAACATGAACCTTATTCTTTCGAAATAAAGTTAAAAATCTATCAAATTAATTTGACAGATTGGGGTTGTTCGATGTGCTGGCCTCTGTACTAAGGAGGTTAACGTTTTTACCTGTAAAAAAGGTTTATTGCAGTAAAAAAAAAACACTTATATGTAAAGCTAGTTCACACGCTATTGTCAATTTAACTGTCAATCTTTAATTTATTAATTGCATGATGTACAATCGCGCTCAACATATTTATTGCGTGTTTATAAACGTTTTTATTGATTAATTTGCATTTTTATTGAATAAATCATAACAGGTTGCGGTCTGTCCTTCGTTTTTTATTAACGTCTTCACGCCAGGTCATTTATGGCGTAAGTAGAAAGGAACGGTATGAGAATAATGATGTCATTTGCTAGTTTGCCTTTGTTAATTCTTTGGCCCAGATAAATATCATAAAATTGCTCTAGTTTGAGAGTTGATCTAATGAGTATAACGGAAATAAATATTGAGCCGCAGATTTAAAATGTAGGTAACATAACTATGAATTTTACCTAAATGATCATAATATTTGAAGAGTCTCTGAGCAAAAATGTTAAAATTGAATTAAAAATCGATAATAGGCATAGATTTAAAAAAAATGAAGACCTGCGTCTTTAACTAATTTTTCAAACAAATATCTATCAAATTCATTGCATGAAAACCCAAACATTGGTTTACTATTTCTAAATAGTTGTACATAGACTTATAAAATATATTTTATTTCTGACATCTGTCAAAGTTTAATTACTTACTCAATATGTGATGTCCAGAATGTATGTACAAGGTGTGTTCTCGAATAGCTTTATTAATTTGAACTACGCACGCACTTAGATATTTTAAATCAAATACTACTACTACAACTTATGAAACAGGCAATGTCTGAAAACAACCGGGTAGTAATTGCCTTGTGATTTGTATCTGTTAACTAACCTTATTTTTTTATGACTGGGGAAATCCTCACGGATGTCCTCCACCCTAGGGAGGGTGCAGGGGTCGGTCAGACTCTTACTGACTAAAACCACTCCGGTGTTCCGTCCCACACTTATAACCTAACCTATCAACTAACCTAACTTTAAGTTTAAGATGAAGTTTTACTTTTTTAGAGTAAATGAGTGTCTAACGAAACTGTCGAAACCAGCACTACTATGAGCAGAGTAGGTAGAAGCGGGAAAACTATTTGTCTAACATCGTAACTGCTACGTTTGATGAAATAATGTATCAAGACGATGGTTTAAAAAATGACCATGAGACTGGAGGATTGATCTACACCTTGTCCTATTCGTACTCTAAGGTCCAGCCGGCAGTTTGTATTTTTAATTAGGTTGTCAAGTTGACGCGAGTAAAAGTGAACTGTTTGCTGAGCGTTCGTTTAGTACATTGTTGGAGTGTCACGCTCTTGTAATGGTTAATCTGTAAATTTTATTCAAAGCTTTATACTGTCAAAATATTGTAATACTAAGCTCCTAATAAAATGTCTGACGTTCGATTAGTTTCAATATTAATTTCATTGGGACAAGAGGTATTAAATGAGTATTTTTTTTCTCTTTCAATATATACCTATTATTGTGTTTGGCAATAAAATAACATTATTGTGATCAACTGTACTTTCACAAAGTTAAAAATCAAAATTTCACAAAGATAAAATATCTGGAATATTTGGTAGTGGTGCCTACTATCGCTCACAATGTGCCTCATAAGAATGCTTAAAGTCACCCAACGTGCAATGGAGAGGGCTATGCTTGGAGTTTCCCTGCGTGATCGAACCAAGAATGAAGAGATCCGCACGAGAACCAATGTAACCGACATAGCCCGAAGAATTACCAAACTTAAGTGGCAGTGAGCAGGGCACATTGCTCGCAGAACAGATTGCCGATGGGGCCGATAAGTTCTGGAATGGCGATCGCGTACCGGAAGACGTATAGTTGGAAGCCCTCCCACAAGGTGGACCGATGACCTTATGAGGGCCGCAGGTATCCGCTGGATGGGAGAAGCACAGAACTGGTCGAGGTGGCGGTGCTTGGGGGAAGCCTATGTGCAGCAGTGGACGTCTTTCGGCTGAAATGATGTTGATAAATAAATACCTAGTTATGATACGACAGTTAAACTGCAATGTGTCTTCAGAATTCTTATATTTGAAAAAACTACAAGAATAGCTTCTGTTTTCTTAATTCCTCATAACAAAACTCAAACCAAAAGATTTACGTTTAAATATTCTACATCCACACCTCAAAACACTAACCACAAACAAACACACGACATTTGGCAGCCAATTTTTCTAACAAAATCCAAAGTTATTTATAATTACATAGCAGAGGCGACACTCTGACCTCTCGTTCATCTTCGTCATAAAAATATTATCACGTAGGTTGTGTCTAACGGTGATTTTAAATTTGTCGTGTCCCAGAGTAATCATCGGGTATGAGTATGTAAATATAGGTATCTTATTATTTTGCTCTTAACCTACACGATAAGTACTTTTCTGGTCAAGTATATAGTTCCCATCAGAGAAGGTCATCGTCGTCTTCTTGTAGCTTTTGTAAAAGGCTAACTCGTGGTGCGTCACATCTTTTTTCTTTTTTTACAAGCTTCTTATTAGATTCACCTGTGTGTTTGTATGTTTGTTTGTAACCGACTCCTTTGGACTTGATTTTGACCCACTTCAAACGGTCAGATTTCATTTAAATTTTGTAGACTTATCGAGGACCGATGACAATTCAAAAGTTTAAAAAAAACGGAAAAATCACGCTTTTGTAGTTAGCAGAACTAAAAAATAGAAAATAAACAATCGACTAAAAAATCTAAAAATTACGCTTTAAAAACGCAACTGAAAAAGCAGAAAATAATTTCAAAAAAGCGTGGGGTGCTTGATATTAATTGATTACAAAAATACACAGTACCCCACGCTTTTAAAATTATTTATTAGTATTTTCCATTTCAATTAGTCTGACCTGCTAATGTGGGTCTTGATCTCCTTGCACTTTGCCAAGTGATAAACACCACAGTGAAACTGTAGTGATACGAAGATTTTTAAGTGGTGTATGATAAACCCCGTATTCGGTTTGGTGACGACAATTAACCAATCTAAGTTAAAAATATAATTAATATCATTAAAAAAATATCAAAGCAGTTAAAATCTTGCCTAACTTACAGCTGCTTACAGCTGGTAGTCACCACATGCAACACATAGCTCTAGAGCATGCACAAGCAGGATATAATAGAATACTCTGCAGCTCTCACTTTCAACTATTTGAAGTGCTTTTACTAAGACTCAAATGTTATTGTCTATGAACGTTTGAAAGCCACGCAGATCATCATAGCGAAAGAATTGCAGGTGGCCAAAGGTCGACCACCAACTAAAACCCACCACAATCAGCAAATACACTTTCTTATCAAACATGGTCATCTGCTAAAGCCATGTAGCATTAATGGAGTCGGTGTAGACAACAATATTAGTTCTATGTAAGCCGTCACCTATTTGCCCAACATTGATGACATTTTGATGGGGGCTGGGCTTATTTTACATTTATTATGGCGCAGCGGGTTGTTGGAACTTGTTTTTACACGGATTTGTTAAACTAGATGTGGCTAAAATGGGTTGAAATCTATGAGAACCACCTTGGCTTTCCTTCAGATAGCTATATTGCTATAATGCTTTTATTATAGCAATTTTTATCATTGTCTTGATTTGGAGTTAGCGCAACATCCCTTCTTCCATACTTCTTCTATCTTCTCTCGCTATTCACACCCTTTCTAGCCATATCATGTTTGACTGCTGCTTCCCGTACTCTTAACCATCCACATTCATGCCTAAAACTTACCTCACGACCTTTTCTTCGTTCCTTATACCTGCATGTATAGGTATTATATGTTCAATTAAGCCCAAAAACATTCCGGGTTTAATAGATAAAGTGAATTTAAACATACTTTGGCACCTGAGTAATCTTTTCACCACAAAAGCTGCAGGAATTACTCTTCGAAAACAGCGCAGAAGACCAAATAACATTGAGTCTCGTAGCAACTCTCTCTCTATCATCATCTGCCTAGTCTTTTTTCTAGTCCAACCGAATGCAGCTGTATTCCAGTATTTTCCATGGCGCCATGCCTATCTGACCTCCACAACCCAGTTTACAGATCATCCTTACAACTGCCTCCAAATATGATTTTAACAGCAAAGTCTTTGCTCGTAACTAATTCATTCTGCTCAAAAAATAATAAATGAACCGCAAAACCCATCCAGTAACATCTATATCGGAACCTTCAAACTCAATAATAAACAGGCAAAAAAGTCACGCGTCCATTGCGCCTCCGATGGTACCGATAATTTTTCAACACAACGTCTACTTATTACGATCATAGGTAGAGCATTAACTAACGCGCAGTCTTTTCAATCGTGCTCGATTCTTTCCACGCAATAACCAACCGTAACAAGATCATAATGAAGTTGAAAATTGTCTGAGTTGAAGATACGATTACATTATCTAGTCTCATACAAAATTGGACTTTGGCTGTTGGAAGGTTGGGTTTGTTTTTTATTGGAGACACCAGAGAAATGATGGTAGTATTTCAGCTAGACATCGGTCAAAGAATCGTGACCGGCCCGTCCCCGGCACCTGACGTCCACCGGTGTCGGTTAATGTAACTTCACCGGAGTACAAAAACAGCATTTCAAAGATACTGTTTTAAATACCAGTGTTGTTATCCGATAGTTTAATAATTGACCAAGAATTGTTTATTATTATGGATAATCGGGGCAATTTTTAATATTACTATACACATATAGATTCACAATGTTTACAATTAAGTTAAACCTGAAAAATCTCCTATTATGAAAATTACCAATACGGTTTCTTCTTGGTTGTAGCTATGCCATGCCATATGAGATTTGCTGAATACGCTCTTTTACAAAAATTACGAAAATTATCGATGATGGGGTTACCCTTCTTAGCCTCATCATACTTGATATTGTTTTTTTAACTACCATATTGCTGGACCTGGCAAAACTCCAATTTTTAGTTTGTTAGACTAACATTACAGCTGCAATCGAACTTTTTTTTAAGTTAACTGATAGTACCAGCTGTCATTTTGGTCTAGCGAATTAAAAATCAGAGGATAGGTATGTTTTCTCCAGAACAAAGATTGACTCAACAGCCATAACCTTAAACAAAAAAATAATAATTCTGAATTCAGTTTCACCAAGGACCATATCGTGATGTTAAAATTAAATAAAGCTTCTATTAGAATAGTGTCAGCTAATCTTTATTCTCTTAACATGCTCACGTAGACAATAAATCAGCCAATAGAGATGTTAAAATTCCTTGGGTCTCTGCTATTTATTGGGCTTATACTATAGCTGCTGCCCGGACTTCTTTAAATGTAGCTGATATCGATATTCAGGTCCCAGGCTACCTACCTGTCGAATTTCATAACGATCGGTTGTTTAGGCGTGAAAGGTAATAGATAGAGTTACTGTCGCATTGACTTAGAGTATTATATTTTAAAGTATGGATATGGATTGTTTATTCATTCTAATCCAACATTTAAAAATTATGTTTAGTGTATTAGAACAATATACTGCAATCTAATAACCTATGAGGACTTAGATAAATAAGATAAGTAATTTACTCCGCATCGAATAACAAAATTATACCATTCCTTCAATATGCCATTTTTCATTTAAGTGTTGGGCACCAGTGGGCTGCTCGTATTATTTCACACCTCTTATTAATTATTGTGCGTCAAGCTCTCACTATGTAACGACGATCTAATAGGCTATCTGTCTTTTGAACTCAAAAATACGGTTTTGAGTATTTGATATGGCCTACGCTAAACTCCTGTAGAACTGGTAACGTCTTGTGACGGGTCGCTAAGCTCCCTAAAATAGGGTCTAGCTACACGATGACTGATGCTTGCATGCCGTCTGCTGGGACCGGTCAGATCACCGCTGCAATGACTCTTTCTTTCTTCAAAAGGCCCTCCCAGACATAGGCCTGCATTATTAGACTCACATAAAATTCTGATAATATTATACAATAATGTTTGGACATAAAAAGAGACTATTTCAGGGATCAGTCAGCTGGGAAAAGCTGCCGCGCCCTAAATATTGAGGTGTAAATCTGTCTAAAAATATCTACTTACATAAATAAACATTTCACTTCATAGAAAATTAATTTGATTCAATGTGACTCTTTCAGCAGTATAATCAAATCGTTCCCACTCATACGAAGCACAAAGCATTCACCGCTTCCGTAGACAAAAAAAAACTGTTAAATAAATATCAAATCATCCTGCTCATATAACTGTACATTAGCTGTTAATTTTTCTACACTGTGATTAATATAAATTCTTGGATTACTTGCCATGAGCGACAGGTCACGAAGACCAGTGGCTCGCTGACGTAAGCTTTCGAAATGAGGATCTGACTTCATATCTGCCTTGGCCTAAGTATATGTGTTGGTTTTAATTTCCGTTTCTATAATTGATAGTTAATTCATGGAGTTTGTGTGAGAAACACATCAGAATGTTTTTATGACGGCAATAATTATTTTGGCGCCAGTTGATTAGCCACGACGATTTCTGAGCGATACTTTTTTGTTTGCCATTTTATCCTTATTAGCAATTCCACGTATAGTTTCATTGGTCCTGACTTTATCACCACAAAATATGAATTATAATACTATTACTTCGAATAAATTAGTGACCCGCCTCTGCTTTGCATAGTTTTTACAAAACATCAAGGTTTTTTTTTTTTTTAGGTGGGAAATCATCAAATAACTTCTCCCGCTCTGGGCGGAGCGGGAGGGCGTGTCAGACTTTTACTGACTAAAACCCACCCGTGTTCCCTCAGTTGCCTGTGTGCCAGGGGCGACGGTATCTCTTTCGAACAACCCGCACCCCTGGCAGGCATCGGCCCTTTCGGGCCCCATCAGTTGCTGATGACATCTCTTTGAGGCGCGCGTGGAACACAACGCGCCGTCGACCCGGGCTTGGTCCTTACCGGACAGCGAGCTACCCATTACTCGCCGTCCGCAAGCCCGCGCCTACGGTGGCCGGGAATCAGCCTGGGATTCCCGACGCCTAGGGCGTCTCCTGCGAAGGCCACGGCTGTGAGGGCGCATCATTAATCATCATTAATGTATCCAGCGTCCTTTAAGATTCATAGACAGGCAACATTTTCTTCGTTTGCTTCAAAAATCTCAATCTTCTTTTCCAAATTCACACAAATCAACAAGAACAAAGCTATTAGCCTAGTCTACGTGTCACCCATCTCCTATACTTGACCATAATTATGGCCCACCATACTTTTCCCATCCAGAGTGGTCACCGACAACACACATAGTTCACATCGTCGTGACCACGCCATGACAGCTACTTTTTATGCCCATCTCGTCTTTTTGCGGAATTGCTCTCTTTGTCTACTTTTATTTACGTGCTCGCAGCGGCTCTGTATTCGCAGGGTTGGGAGTTTGCAGATGCAGGAGTAGGTACAATAGTCTCAGGTGTAAGATAATGGTTAAAATTACATTAGTTATAGAATAATAAATTGAGCGTTTATCAGAGCTCCGCTTCCGCGTGGGCGTTCCTACAAAAGGGTATTTTTTATTTTATTTTATGTCATTTGCAATTGGAGAATTGACTGTGACGTGTATCGATATATGGGAGAACATATTTTTCAACTACAATGTTATGATTGTTCTTAGGATAAATTCGTCCCAACTACGGAAGCCTTCATTGTGCGTGGTCCGACACGCACTTGGCTGGTTTTTCATCATGACGAATAAGCAGATAAAACAATAGAAACCAATTTAACGAATTAATAATAGTCTCATGTCTTTTTAACCGAATTCAAAAAGGAGGAGGTACTCAATTCGATTGGTATTTTTTTATGTATGTACACCGATTACTCGAAGATGGCTGGATCGATTTGGATTTTTTTTTGTTTGAAGGGTATACTTCCCAGGTGGTCCCATGATCATCAAGTCAGGATCTGATTATGAGATCCTGGAGAAATAGAGAGAACTCTTCAAATTTTATAGGCACACTTGAAGCGATTTGGGTAGTTTTTGGAAGAGTACTTTCTCGGAGTGGTTCCATTTCATTTTGGTGAAGATCTGATGAAGAACTTCGGATATAGGCAAATGGACTGGGATTGCTGAAATCTCATGTCTGTCTATTGCTTACACCAGTTCATAACATAACATCACGCCGGTACGCTGTGAATGGGTAAGCACATGTAGGTAAACCACTAAAAAGTGAAAAATAAAAACTTTTTTCAAAAAAAGGACAACCGGTCATGATGACCGACACTTTGTATTGTTTTTTGGAAGTCGGTTGTTACTATCAAAAGTCGTACAAAATCAAAGTCGCTTTTTCTCCTTTTAATACCTCTCCAATTAAAGAAGGTCGGTCATCAACTTCGAACATTTTCTCCTCGTCTTTTGTTTCATAATTTGCAAATCAAAGTTTCATCGCCTCTGTATCCTTTCTACCATTTGTCACTATCCAGGAATGCCATGGGAACGGGTAGCTCCGTCGTACATGACACGAAATTATTGAGCCCGTACAAGTCACTATTACCCCATTACACTGGACGTCTGTGTTTAGCTGTAATGTTCGGAGGTACTGCGTGTCGCGGAAAAATAAAGGGTCCCGGTGAATTACTTACGAGTTTGAATTGTTTGGAATACGTGTCTGGATATTTATAACTGAAAGTCTTAGAAAATATCCTACTAATATCCTTCTAATTTAAATTAATATTATATTAAAGTTTGTGAGGATGGATCGATGGATTTTGATGTTATTTGGCATACAGATAGTTTAAATATCCTGGATTAATACCTACATAGAATACTTATCTGTGTGTGTATCATGTTTTTTTTTTAATGTTAATTATGTCATCTTTTATATGCACGTGTTTCTGTGACAAATAAATCTATTTTTCTTTCTTTCTTTCTTTCTTATCCCGGTAGTACGTTCCCGTGAGATAGTTTTTGACCTCCATGCGGCGTTAGCCACGTGGTCAGAAAGTGAATATTGTCATAAAATTAAGTCATCGGCAACATAAACTTTCTACAAAACGCAGAATGCACTTCTGTCGAAAAAATGATTTAGGTTAAGGAATTTAGAAATTTATTGTGTATACAACAATTTTAACAAATTTTAACTCTACAGGCGTGTAGGTACCGATATCTCAATACGAAAAAAATCATAAACTAAGTCTATATAAAGTTTTTAAAAAAGGATTGGCCCTTTAAGTTGTAGGTTAATATTATTATCAAAGCATCGTCACGTTGGGGGACGGCTACTGAAAATGTTATCCTTTCTACAATATACATACCTACATAGCATTTTAATATTGCTGGGTCTCGTCTGTTTAGCATACCTAATTATTGACCGTCCCCAACACTACAAAAATTTAAGAAAAGATTTGGACATTTAATTATTGTCAGTAAATGATACATGTCATGTATTAAATTAAATAAATAATAGTTAATGCCACACTCAACATCGTAAGTTATTCTAGTAATCTGATATAACAGTGCACCAATCAGATAGTGAGGAAGTGCAGCCCGAGTGGCACAGCCGAAGGGACAGGCACGTGAAAGTGATTAGCTGCACAGAGCTGCGTTGTCAAGACAAGGAGCCCTTGTGTAGGGGGAGAGTGGGGATATTAGGTGTACAGTTGCATTTTATTGAATTTTTATTTTAGGAATTTTTGTCACTATAATCTACTTAAGTGATTTTTTACTAAAGCACATTGTGCAGCAAGCTGCATGTTTGTGCTAACACTGACTTGTAGCTAGCCAAACGTGGGGGGCAGTTTAAACTGGTTTTGTTACCACAGACGTGGAAACTATCGTCCCAAATGTACCAATAATTTTATTTTATTGAAAAATGTAACAGATTGAATATGAGATATATTTAACAATTCAAAACGATGAATTTAAATAAATATACTATAATTTTTACTAGTATTTTGATGATAGTAACAGTAGTGCTTATATTAATATTATTATTTTTCACAAAGTTCATTATTTATTCAGTCCTATCACTGTTGCCACCCAGTGGCGGAGTGTCCCTGAAAGGGACAGTCCGCTCTGGCAGCGATCATTTTTAGAATGCTGTCGCTGGTTGCTGTGTTGTAATTGATAAATAAATAAATATGAATTTGAATTGCATTTGTAGTGTCTACCGTCTGCATTACTTAATACTACCGATGAAATGAAATTCCGTGTTTACACAAGTTCCTTTCCAATACGTTCAGATTGTATGTATGTATTTCAGTTATTCCTAGTATTCAACCTAATCATTTGAATTAAAACTCTATACTTAAATAGCTGACAATTACCCTACACCAACTTTCCTCGCACATCTCCCAACCCCACTCTCCCCTCAGCGGCGGCAATGTCGCGTGCTATCAAGTTTCACCCACCACAACGGCACCTCTGTCCAGGGTTACACCACAGCCAAACAGACAAAAAAACACACAATATTAGCGGCACTTTGCGATGCAATTCCGGCCATTCGCGCTAATTACCTCTTCAAAAAACCACTTTACATAGACCCCTGTATCTTTTATAGTAAATAAGGAAGCTTCTAATTTGAAAGGTCAGGTTATGTTGGTAGGAGGTTAGTGCCAAATTTCTTGAAATGTTCGGTAATTGTAAGACAATGCGGAGTCATAAAGGCTTGACGTGGTCTTGTGAAGGTGTGAAGGGATACAATGAGGTCATGCAGTTCGTTTAGCGGGTCTCTGTCTAATTACAAAGTGAAACTGTGTTTTCAACTCCTTGTACTGAATTTTGTGTTTTGCTTCCTAATTTGGGCAGTTTGGAAGGTCTGAGTAAGTGGTCGTGTCAATAATGAGCGTAGCGAAAAAAAGAGCAAGAAGCAGCGTTGCCAGATTTTATTTGCCAAGTCGGGATTTCGGAACTTTTTGAGTGAAAAACCCGTTTTTTCACTCAAATTCTTTCGTCGAAAGCGGGACATAGTAAAAAAGCGTATATAATCAGAAGTTTTTAAATATTTATCTTTTTATTTGAGTTCAAATTACGTTTACGTGACAATAGATAGCAAAAATAGCCATTGAAAGTGTATTTTAATAAAAATATGATATTTTAGATCAGATTTACCCTGTCGCTAAATAGTTGAGTCTTATCGTCTTCTGAATAAAAAAAAAAAAAAAAGATTTATTCTTCAGAAAAATATGTTTCACAAACCATAGAAGCTTTTAATTCAATAACAGTTCAACATTGGAAAAACTACTGTGAGCAAGTAAAAACAAATTGAGAAGGAGTACTATGGTAAGAATTACTCATTCATGATATTTTTGTGAAGATTTAACTTCTTTTAAAATTTTCCTTTTTCTATTTAATAAAGATGAAGAACTCTTCACAGGATAGCTGTAGATTAAACTGGATGAGTTATCCCCGAAAAGCAGGACTGAGCCTGTCCCGCGTGGGAGATTTAATTTTCATTTAAAAACCGGGACGTCCCGAAAAAATCGGGACGTCTGGCAACGCTGGCAAGAAGTCATAAAGATGACTCCGGTCCTTACTTACAAAAAAATGTAGGTACCTACTTTATAGCATACTAGCTTTTGTTAGGGGCTTCGCCCGCGTGGTGGTCGGAAATGATCCCGCGGAAACGTACTACCACAATAAAAAAGTACCGTATGTATTCATCCAGGTTATAAACTATCTGTGTCCCAAATTTCGTCTAAATTCATTCGACCGTTTTTGTGTGATTGAGTTGCAAAAATTCAAACATCCATACATACATAGTAGGATCTACGGGAAGAATATTTCAATAATGATTGCCAAATCCCTTCCAAGTTAGAAACATATCATTAATCGTAGCCACAAAAGGACCAAATTAACAATTTCACCAGAAACTCACAAAGCATGAAAACACAATTTCGATAATATTTGCGATAACAGCCAAATATTACAGCAAATATAATAACCCAACCCAAAACAGGAAGCCCTTGCTTTTACAAACACTCGATCCAGTTTACAATCCGAATAATCGGCGAGTGCATTCGATTATCCATTTACAAATAATTCTCCGAATTTTCCCGAACAACACTCGAAACTTCAAACTTCGAACACAAAAAAACGGGCCACTCTAACTGAGCGTGAAATATGGAGAAAAAATTACGCAAGTGAACAACTGCCCTTATTGAATGCATCATAAAAATATGATTGACATGTTTCTTAATATGACATCTTTCGGGCGGTGATATTTTTTTGTCGCATATGTGTACCGGGAATTGTGGACTCCTGTTAATACGACAAACTGTGTTGAAACTGTTGAGGAAACTTCAACTTTGTGTGGTTAAATTTAGGGCTGAAATTAGAGGGGTGGTTTACCGAAATAAGGGCCTAACATTTAGCGAACGACATTAGAAAGGAGATATTAAGTGAACGGTAATCCAATTACATGTTCTTTGTCAATTTTAGGATGTGTATTATATTTCTATAGAGGCATGTTATCCTTCTTATTTTTGTAGTTATGTACAAAAGGATATCTATTGAAGGTTTTGTCCTTTTGTCAGTTGTTCTGTAGTTTGTAATGACGCGGTTGAAAGACACCGCTTTTTTTCTTATTTTTTTTTTGTAATATTTCATATCTATCTTGTACAATTTTAATGTTAAGCTAATCTTCGTCAATATTTTTCAGAGCCACTTTATAAACTTTGCTTTGTACAAGGACCAAATATTGAAGGTGACCTACTTAGTTGTTAGAGAAATTGTATTTTAATATGCCTTCCTAGGATTGTCCCTCGTTGTGGAGGTCAGATAGGTAGTCGCTTCACGTAAAAATACTGGTATTCATTTTCATCCGGTTAGACTGGAAGCCAACCCCAAAAATAGTTGAGAAACGGCTAGGCAGATGACGATATCGTCCAAGGGTCCACCCAGTAATATGTCAATTACACTAACTTACTTGTTAACACAGTTAACAGTTTAGTTAAACGGAAGTGTGTCAACGAAATCACAAATTCTAATCAAATCAAACCAAAACAGACAACCTTTCACTGCGCACACATCACAATTGTCAACAAATATTATCACATAAATTATCAGTAATTCCTTGAAATCGGTCCATTTATTACAATTTGCGACGATAGAACGACCAAAATACGTCATTGTATGACATGTCGGGCTTATTGTGTCTCTAGGTTAGTCAGATGAGTGCATTGGGTTATCAACATTACGTGTCATTAAAGACATTTTGATACGTCCTTAGTTCTTACACATCGTGTGATATTTGCCGGCGACAACACCAGAGCGAAAATCAATCGAGAAAATTGTGACACATCCCTATTACATGGAAATAAGGTGAGTATTGGATTGAGTTCTATTTTCAGGAGTATAAGGGTTAAGTTGGCAACAACAGCTCATACAATTAAAGTCCAATAGATGTACCGATAAGAGTCACAATACACTTCAGGATGTCATAAGATTGTAATAACTTTTGAATGCCCAAGGCGTAATTATACGTTGTGAAATTTCGAGGACCCAGAACAAATAAAATATAAATTAAATTGATTGAGAATTTTGATAAACGAGGCGTTAAATTTAAAGAATATACAGTTTGGAGACATGATTAATTCTGGCTTAGATAGCTTCGTTTGCATGAAATATAAATATCGTGCATTTTTAAGGAAGAAGCTACGCTATCTCCGCAGGCTGGTACGAGCTGGATCAGTATGGCCAAAGAATTAGTTAATTGGACTGGCCTGGAATTATCTGCAAGAAGTGAGTATAAAATATAACAAGACTTATTTTTATCAGACAGATTTGGATAGGTTTATCAAAACGATACTTAATTCAGCTTGAGCCAATGTCACACTTATTTTTTACTGATTGGGCCTGCCTTAATCACGACTGATTGAAAACAGTGGGTGAGGTCTAGAATGGAATGAGCATGCCCAGAAGATGCCTGTTTACTCTTGATTTGAATTTATACGGGTTAAATGTGGAAGGGGTCACAGACGCTGGCAGAGTGTTCCACACTTTTGATGTGCGCATAATAAATGTGGCGGAGAAGCGCTGAGTGCGATTAGTCAGGATATCAACCAAGTGGGTTTGGGACCCTGTAGTACATCTGGTAGTCCGGTAGTAGAAAGGCGATGGTGAGATCTGGTCTTGAATCTCCTGCGCGCACTCTCCGAAGTACAGTCTGTAAAAGACCGTCACACAGTCAAATACCGATTGTAACAATGTAAATTTTCTTCGTCTGTGATCAATCTCAGGCTTGGCTTGGTTATTATTAGATATTTGAGTTATTTCGTGAAGTTGACAGTAAAGGATTTTTTATTTTTGCGTTGATATTGTTCGTGATTGAAAACAAAAATAATGCAGCTTTTAATTGAAATGATATCTAGACAGAACACAATTTATTACCATATTAACATACGAGTATTTACATATTATGATAGATAAGAGACATCTAAGGAGCTAACTTGATAGATTACATCATAAACAGTTGTTTACTAGTATAATGATCTGTTAATTAATCTTAGAAATACGCGATTTAAAACTGTGAATTTTTATATCGACCGCTCTGAAGTAAAAAAAAAATAGAATGTGACTAAAATAACTATTTTTGATGCAAGCTATTATAACTAGTGGCTAGTTTTTAAAAGAACTTGGGCCTTAAGGTGAATCTAGTCCACATTTTTCCGATACAAACTTCGGGAGTGTATTACTCCACTGTTCCACAATGTATATCAAAATTAAACATGGTATGGTTTTGTCTCATTATTAATATTATTTGTATGGAAACAGAATACTAAAATAAAAAGCCATTAAAAAATTAGGAGCCAACAAAGATTCGTTTTTCTTGCTAATTTAACGTAACTTTGGGCGTGTTTAAATAATAAAAGAAGTATAAAATCTGAAAAACCAAGTCAGTACCGACAAAGCTCAAATATCGAAAAATTCAATAAACTATATTGGTCATTGATTTATGCAGTGGTTTTTTCATAAAACCCGATCTTCCGAAGGACTTTTCTTAATTTTTTACGCGCCTGTTGTACTATTGATCCTGCATCTCACTCAATAATGTTGTGCGTGTAGATTAGCTTTTAACTGCTCATCACTGATACTACCTCTGTCGAACATGATGCCTGGTGAGACAGCGTGCTTTTTAGCCAGGCCCATCAGTGAGTTCGAGCCCGCGACTAGGTTCCCCTTATTAAAAAAGTGACAGAACTCAAATCTACTTTTTATGTAAACTTCTAACTTCACCCTACAATTCAATCATCATCAACTTCCTAGCCTTTTCCTAGCTATGTTGGGGTTGGTATCCAGTCTTGCCGGATGCAGCTGAATACCAGTGTTTTACATGGAGCGACTGGTTATCTTAACTCCAAAACCCAGTGACTGGGCAACAAGATACCCTGTGGTAAGGCAGGTTGTAGTGAGGCGGTAAGACTAAGTAATATTCAATCAAGTCATTGAAAAATACTTTCCCGCTTAGCGGTGGTTGTCAGACTTTCGGGCTTCTGACGACCCGTAACGACTGTCAAAGATCCACGAATGACAGCCGGGACCAACGGCTTAACATGATTTCCGAGGCATGGAGTGGTCTTGGTATGTAAAGATGGTCACCCGTCTACGGACCACGCGCAGCAAGCGTAGCTTAACCAGACCGATCGACCCCTGCGATTGTTATAGCGAGTGCATGAGTAGCCGTCACCTTCTTCTGCGAAGCAGTAATACTCGCGAAGAAGGAGGCGGCGGACGTGAGGGAGGGGCAGTACATGCGCCCTCACGGCCTTAGTCGTCGCAGGAGACGCCCTGGGCGTCGGGAATTCCAGACTGATTCCCGGCCACCGTAAGCGGAGGCTTGCAGACGGCGAGTAATGGGTAGCTCGCTGTCCGGTAAGGACCAAGCCCGGGTCGACGGCGCGTTGTGTTCCACGCGCGCCTTGAAGAGATGTCAACACCAACTGAGGGGGCCCGGAAGGGCCGACGCCTGCCAGAGGTGCGGGTTGTTCGAAAGAGATACCGTGGCCCCTGACACACAAGCAACTGAGGGAACAAGGGTGGGTTTTAGTCAGTAAAAGTCTGGCACGCCCTCCCGCTCCGCCCAGAGCGGGAGAAGTTATTTGATGATTATCCACCCAACAAAAAAAAAACCCCTGCGATTGTTATAAATTTGTCACGAGCCCCGATAATTTAATCAAACCTCTATTAACACAAAACTTGTCTATAAGAATACTGTAATAGAAAGATTTCTTATTGGGTATACATAAGGTAGCTTCTTGCAAGTCAAGAGGGAACAAAGAAAACTCTTCACACACAATCATCGTAAAATTGACCCCATGCCCTCCAAAACCTAATTTAATTTACAAACTGTCATATAGCACTAACATAATAATTAGCTAATTGGTCACACAGTACTTTACGACTGAGGAACGTTAAAACAAAATTATAATTAGTCATAAATCCGAGCGTGGAGACCATCGATCGATTCTCGATTCTCGATTCGCTCACACGATTATATCGATTTATTTTCTTGTGTGCGTGTATGTGGGCTTGTGTGGCTGTGTGCGCGTATAGGAACAACAGATTTATTGTTAATGGTGTCCCGAACATAATTAAAATGGTTGATGTTTCGCCCGGCCCGCTTGGGCCGACGTCCTTCGGTCGAAATGTAGAGTAGTATGGGGTAGACATGGGCTCATAGGCTAAAGTGGAAATTAAATATGTGTTTATTAAGAGGAGAACCTAGCTTTTAAAAGGAAAAGCATGCGTATGTGAAATCTGTGTGGTTTTCCTGTTTTTTTTTCTTTATGTGATCTCATAGTTTTGTATGCACGTGTTTCTGTCACAAATAAATCTATTTTTCTTTTTATTTATATCCTTTTATGTTTTAGGTATCATGAAACGAAAGAAACTAGGCTTTGTATATAAATAAAATACTCAATAGGTATTATTCAATCACCAATATTACCAGAAAGAGATAAAATTACCGAAAATTTTACTTTATTGAAGTTTGGCAGATTATAAAAGTTATGATTTTACTAAGCTCACATTTGACATAAGTACTTTCAAACAAATCAGTGAATTCTTAGAATGATTAAATTAACGAAGCTACCATCCTCTATAAAAAATAAGTATGCCTAAGCTGAGAAGGATAATATTTAAAAAGAATTAATCAATACAATATTCAGGTTACCATCTGAATGTATTCATTACTCTGTACCGCTTAAAGTGTTATAGATAATGGTGGGCGATACCCCGTGCGGTACAGCTTGTGGCGCCATCTGTGTACTACAGACCATTGTTTGATCGTCACCTGCAATGATACGAGTACTGATTGCTTACTAAGATACGTCACGGTACTTAATCTAAGATTTCTCACGCCAAGGAACGATAAAAATGCTACAATACTCTAAAGACCAAAATTTTTATAAGCACTGAACCCTGTTCTTGACACCCATGCTTATAGGTAGAGGAAATGGTAGTCTGGTAACAGGGCACCTAATCACGAAGTCCGTAGATTGGGCCGAAGTTACGGGCTTTTCCTATCTTGTATCACTTATTGACAAGATTATTAAAAATGAATGACAACACTATTTGATGCCTGTCCCAATTCGCGATGTGTTTTTTCCCGTCCGAAAAAGTTAATTAATCAGTAGGATTCATTCGAAGTTTCGAACAACTTTCGGACGGGCGCGTATATTCGTTGACGGAGTTAGAGAGCAGGTCCCCAGAAATGATGAAAAGAAAACCTGTACTTATACAAGTTCACTTAAAAACCTTAAAATATAAATAATGAGTGTGTACAAAAAACTGCTCACCGGTTTGGTCACAAAGGTCAAAAAGAGATGAGCTGCTGTCCACGATATTTTTTTATCTAGTGCGCAAACTGTAACCATGAATTCAGCATATCATTCTAGAGCAGAAATTTTACATCAGTTTTACATATAAAATCAGCTGTTTCATAGAAAAGAGCAATACCTACGCGGTCAAAATGTACGGAAAAGCTGATTCTTTTTATATTACCGACGACAAATTTCTGCGCTGGGAGGTCTAAAATGATATGCTAAATTCATGGTTACAGTTTCCGCACTGGATGAAAACTTATCCTGTATACTACATATATGCTACTATTATTATAAATGTGAAAGTTTGTGAAGATGTTTGGATGTTTGTTCCTCAATCACGCTAAACCGGCTGAACGGATTTGGATGAAATTTGGCACACAGATAGTTTATAAGCTGGATTAACACATAGGATACTTTTAATCCCGGTAATACGTTCCCGCGGGATAAATTCCGACCTCCACGCGGGCGAACCCGCTGGCAAAAGCTAGTATACAATAATAGTGTTTAATATTCAATCTTAAGAACTCCTTTCAATTGATTTCAATATCTTTGAAACATTATCAGCATAAAAAGTAAACATACTTCTTTGAAAAACCCAATCACTTAGTTACACTTTTTGCCCCAACATTGTCCCAAAATCCGTCCTCATTTTACCTCACAAAACACCAGTGTCAACTTCTCAGAACCCTTAATCACCAGATTCAAAAAGTGATTAATCAAAATCGCCATTAATTATTAGACGCGAGTATTTATACTGATTATTATGGGACGTCCGAAACGCTGTGTTGTCCCGCCCTGCTATTACGGTTCGGCCTTTCGGTATTACGGTCGCCGGACGGTCGCTGGTCGTATATTAGGACCAGAATATTACTGGTGCACATTACGCGTTTACAAAAGGTTTGGTGGGAACGCGTGTAACGAAACGAGATGAGATGTGCATGTGTTTAATTATGTAGGTGGGATAGTTATTAAGTTATGGACGTGCATATTTTACGTGTGTCGTTTTCCGTGTAGTTTAAAATTGGGAAGAACTGTCGACCGCATAGATAGCATTTCTGAAGTCTGCGTAAAAGATGACTAAGCCATATGAAAATCGGTAATTATCTATCGGCTAGACCATCAAAAAAAACTCACACTAACCTATTTTGATTGATAAACTCATGCTATGTATAAACCATTTCCCCCTTGAGAAGGTCAGCCAACAAAAGTGAAGTCGTGAAATGGATCAGAACTAAGCACTAAGCATTAAGCCAAACAGCATCAAGTCTAAACATTACACAATCGAATCAAAGAACCTTCATAAGTCATTAACGACAGAATATCAGTCAATCACTAATGATAGCACATGGCGTTACCACCCCGATTTTAAACACAATCGATATTACAAATCGTAACAATCAACATTTTTCAATCGAATATTATCATCGTACAATTAATAATTCGTAAAAAATCATTAAGGAGCAAAACAGGAGAACAAAAGTCGCGGTCCTTTGAGCCGTGTATAAAAAAGGAGAGGAATAAAAAAGGGAAGGCGTCCCGCGGGGCCAGCGTCGGCGGTGCGTATACTAAACCAACACAGTATGTGTCGACACTGGCCCGTATGATATTACCGCACGCATTATATGGATAGTGCTTTAGATGATGGAGTAATGTAAAACGGTAGATTTATTCAAATCAAAAGTAGAGAAGAAGATGTGGAGCTCAAATAAGGTACCTACAGTTATGTTTTCTTATAAGGAAGCATGTCGCAATTACAGTCTTTAAAATTCTGACTAGGAAAGAAATTACATTAATTACAAACTCGCGAATATACAACATTGATACTTTACCAGTAGCTAATAATTAGGTATGCTTAAAAAAAAGACAAAATTAATTTCATATCAAATCAAATCGTTTATTGCAATCCATAATATAAACGTACAGGTGGTAAATAAAACAAATAGAAACAATTATGGAACCTGTCGGGCACAGCAAATTTTTAAATAACTAAATAATTAGAGAAAGGAAGAGCGCTTTATTAATTTTCCTTTGAATTAATTTATATCTTAATAAGTATTTTATGTTTCCATTCATTTACTTATTATATTAATATTACGTATTTATAGAATGTATCACAAATTTTCCAATGACACTTACAAATCTCAATCCAATCTTTACAAAATTTGTCCTCATACAATTTAAATACTCAATAAATAACGAATCTAATAGTATTCATTGAACTTTTCCAGCCGTTCGACACTCCACCTCATTCTACCGCCACCACCCGCTGGTCCTTAGGTCCTGGTGACAAGACACGACATGTTATAACGATCACCGATGAGTAATGAAACTTAAATTGTATTTAATTGGACTTTTAATTTGTTCTTTGGAACGGACTTTGTGATCAATATTTGGTTAAGCTGGTAATGGAACTTGAATATAGAAAGCGATAAAATAACAAAAAAAAATATCGTAAAGACTTTTAGAAACAAATGTTCCAGGTTACATCAAATTTACTAAGAAGAAAAGAGTGGAGAAATGATTAAGAAACATCAAAATCTTTTCTATTACATCAGCAGCATTACAAATTGGCAATATAAGTAAAATAATACCAAATGTTCTTTGATATCTAACAAAAACAATACCAGACTATAGCGAAATCCCCCTTCGATTAACCATAATGAAAAAATAACCTGTCGTCATACCTTAAATGGATCCGTCACCGTAAATAAACGAGAACATTGGAGAGGTCCCGCAAGGCTCTCATCTAAGCCCTGCGTGTCCTTACACAGCCCATAAAGCCGACTTCCCTATATTTATGCCCTTTTGTCACGACACCGTCCAATTGGATGTCCCGATAATTTACGCTAACGTGACGACATTAATACACAGCTAAGGGCACCGTGATATAGGGCCTTTTAATAATCCATTCAGAGCGCGTGCTGTGACAATATTTCCCGTAAACTTATAGCGTTTTGTCTCGTACTTATTTATGTCTTATCGTTAATTGAATGGCCTTTTTTGATATATATTTTATTTCGATAACGGTGTTTTAATTTTCGTCCTCAATTTTATTTGGTGCCATGAATCAAAATTCAATTACAGGAGTGTATCCTGGGTTGATGTTGGTGTTTAATTTTGCAGGCTGAGTTTTGCCACCGCTACTGCGTTGGCTGAAATGAAGTCACGAACGGGGAAGGTAGCCACAATAAAGTAGATAACACTTTCCTGATTTGAAACTCAATTGTGTGTGATTGTCCGAGGCTCAATTGTTGAAATTGCAAGGGTTATTAGAAGCCGCGAAGCTTGGGAAATAAGATGAAATGGCTGCTGTTTTTGTCTCGATGATTGAGCCATTTGGTCAGACCTTAGGTATCTACTTTATTAGTAGCTACTCAGATTGATACCTTCGGTTTTATTTTTTCCTGGTCTATAGTGTGTTATTGATGGAACTCATTAGTCATCTGCAAATAAGCCAATATTTTTATGAGTTGTCCAACAGCAAAAAAGCTTGAAAAGGTTCAGTTTATCTTTATATCGCAATCTTTTATGGTAATTTTCAAGTAGGTATTCACATCAACATGATTAATTTCTTTATCATTCATCTTCATATGTTTGACATATAAAGAAACGGTTGTGATTTGGTAGAATTTACTGATGTTGTAGGTTGTATTTATAAGTAAATCTCAGTACCTATCACTACATAGTATAAAACAAAGTCGCTTTCTCTGTCCCTATATCCCTATGTATGCTTAAATCTTTAAAACTACGCAACGGATTTTGATGCGGGTTTTTTAATAGATAGAGTGATTCAAGAGGAAGGTTTATATGTATAATACACCGACCTCCACGCGGGCGAAGCCGCTGGAAAAAGCTAGTATACAATAAATATTTTTGTCATTTATAATCTCTTTCTTTTGGGTGAAGAGTCGAGGGATAAAGATCTCTTCATTCCGAAGAGATCTTTATCCCTTCATTCCTTCTTCTAATATTAATTTAAAATGTTAAAATACTAATAATTAGCGATAATGTACCTAGTGGTTTTTCTCAATCCTTTTAATAAATGCACTCAATTTCGGTAGTTACCTAACAGCTCAAGTAAAGAACCTACCTAGAAAACGACATTAAAATAAGTTTGGTTGGTTGTATCATTATTTAATGACTTTTTGCTATTTTACTATTTATTTACTATTTACTTATTTATTAATTGCAATACCTATAACTTACTGACTGACTGCGTCAGTGAGTGGAGTTCACGCAGCTGAATCCTTGGGCCAAATATGCTTGAAGTTTTTGCCATCGATATGCTAACACTGCAATACAACACCATTTATAAAACAACAAAACTATCAAACTACATCAATCAAGTACGTTACAGCAATCATAATTGCCTTCACACATGACAGAGGAAGTGAAGAAATTCGTCTCAGTACTAGCGATAGCTAAAGTACCAACAATTGGCCTCGACGATAACGTTCACAATTGAATTGAGGGCAAAACGACGTCAATTAAACACCGCTTCTGTTAATAACTGTTAATTAAGTTAAGAGCTTTTAACTGGTTTTGTGATAAAATAAACCGTGATGGATGGACGGTTGATACCTACGTGATATTTTGGTGGAGGAGTTCGAAGAAATTATTGAAATTTTAGGACTCTCAGCTTTGCAGATAATCAACTCTGGTTATGGTCAGTGCAGTGGTGGGATCATCATCACCCCATAGCCTCATTTCATCCACCGTTGGGCATAGGAGCCTCTTTTCTTGTGCCAATCTCCACCTTCCCGTGTCAACCTCATCCAGATTCTACACACAGTGGCAACAGTTGAGACAATCATCATCATCTTTTGGCCAGCTTTTCTCCAGTCTAATCGGATGCAGTATTTTAGATGGAGCGACTGCCTATCAGACCTCCACAACCTAGTTACTGGGTAATACGATACTCCTTGGTAAGACTGATTGTTAGACTTTCGGGCTTTTTAAGACCCGTAGCGACTGTCAAAGTTCTACGAATGACAGCCGGGACCAACGGCTGGCCGACAAGGTCAGAGGGGTCTTAGTACCTATGTAAAGATGGTTCAATTTACGAGGCAAAGTATCGACCGGCTTATCCATTTTCTCTCTAAAATATAACTAAGAGACATAACTCGTATCTAAAGCCTTTGTTAAGATTGACTTGAGATGAAGAAAATACAAAATTAGTTAAAAATTACAACTATTTGCACCTCTTCAATCTCCACCCTGCCAATAACCTCTTCTGAGTAGTACGTAGGTAGGTATAATCTCAGAAATCGCAAATCACCAAACTAGAAACACAACAGTTTCAATTTCATCTAATTCGGAAGGCATCATCAAAGTCGAAGGGGACAACCGAAGCCTATTATTACATAACAAAAGCCTGACAAACGCAACAAAAACAGAACTAATGAAGTCGGACTTGAATTTGATTTCGCCCGCACTAAACAATTCACATCGTAAATATTCGTCAGTCAAAACGATTAACAGAAAAAAAAACTGTCCCTTAAAAAAATGCAATTTGCCAAAACCCAAACAAAAGCAACCCTTATTATTATGAAAATAGAGTCTCAAACAACTGCAGTTGTCAAGTTTGCATTGCAAGGTCCCGATTCCGAAGTCAAACTGTCATAAGACAAGTTCGGTCACTTTTGGGCGATTCGACTTTTTTTCTAATTCCGTGTTTTTCTTTGGCGGCTCGTTTATTGGAACCAAATGTCACGACAGGTGACGACTTTTTTTTCCTCAGGGGTGGATAGAAAAGAATTGTTATACATTTTATTGCGTGTGCCGTCCGTGTATCGGGCGATCTGAATTCGTAGGGCTAATTTGCTGGCTTTTGAGCACAGATGTCGCGATAAAGATGTCAGTGTAATTTTTAAAAGTTTTTTTAAAACTATTTTTTTTACGGAACGATTCGTTCACGTCGTAAGTTTAAACTCAAAGCAGCATGCGCCAACTGTCCTAATAACCAAGTAATTCAAATGAAACAACAACAACAATTTTCGTTGAAATTCTGTATTACAATAGCCAAAGATAAAATAATTAATAGGTACTTACAATTTATGTGAATCACTTTTTACACCACTACAATTATTATATACTACTTATTAAAAAACATGCTACTTTTAGTACACTATGCCATGAAACTTGTTAACACCAATAATCATTAACAGAAAACTAACAAAAACACTAGAAAACGAATTAACATTATCAAATGCAACCATCCCCGTCTAAAAGACACATCCCACAACCACAAAAACTATGTAAATAAAACAACCATTAGACTGATTTAAACAAATGACACGCGATAATCTGCGGCCATTAGCAAGCATCAGTCAAAATCCCGAAACAATAGTAATTGTTGTAATAAATAACGTCCCTGGGTTTCGTAAACCACTTGTCTACAAACGAGCTATTAAAATTACATTACCAATAGGTACTGCGGAGAAAAAAATGGTAAAACAAGAAAAAATGTTATGGATTATTATTATATCATAAATGGTATATAGTTAAGTCAAGCGATCAAGAGACGTCTACGATTATAATAAATACTTACTATCTACGTAAAATGCTCATATTTCATAAATGAAGCAAAACCTACTTGTTATAACTGCTCATACTGCTCTCTACATGAACAGTTTTACAAAAAAAAAAACTGAAACCAGTACACCCAAATAACGTACTTACACAAAAATATTTGAAGACATTAAAAACTGTTATATTTAGCTAGAAGAAAGTAATTTAAAGGTCACGTATTTTACATCCCTAAACGCCGAGGTGACCTAGGTGTGTATTGTAAGAATTGGATCCCAAATCCAACTGAATCTGGTCAGCTCAACCAAGAGAAATAATCATCTAAATATACTTCAGCATTGCAACTCATTTGTTTGTTTTATTGACCGTACATGTGTGGCACAAAACCGGTATGTTTGACGCACTTGTTACTAATGAGTGCCGTATTATGGAAACAATCTCAGAAACTCATACACAAAGTATAATTTTCAACGGTTATTTATTAATTTACGGTGATTTGAAGAAAGTCTTTTAACGGGTCTGTCAATAATGCTACAGTTTTCTGAAGTCTTTATTAATATAAATTTGGCTATTACTCAGGATTCGTATATTTACGTCACAAACGTGGCACGTAGCGCAACCTATCGCCAAAATACGGGTAACTTAACATTAAGCCACATAATCTTAAAAGAAACAGAACTTGGCAACAGAAATAAGGAAAACAGCAAATAGGTCCAATTACTAGAAGCTGGCCAGCAATTAGTAGCATAACGGTGAATTTAGTAGTAAAAAAATTCATAAAAAGAATCTTCATTTAAAGGTCCCTCAATTTAAATAATTATCAGATGTTAGCGATGACGATGATATTGAAGAACTGACCATGACCATCATCTTTAAACTCACCACATTTACCTAATACAATACCAATTTAAACTTTCAATGTAAACACCATAATTTACCCAAACAATGGCCATCTACTTTCTACCCGTAGAAAACGCAACAGTAATCTTATAATCACAATCAGTAATGTTGCCGACAGCTTATCCCATACCCAATTTCACGCTACCAACTCCATGTGGGTGGCCAGTGACATTTGCAAGCCGAAAAAAATAGTAAAGGAGGTTTGTATCCAACCGATAATAATTCAACTCCTGTGGGCCACAATGTGACAAACCGAAAATGTCACATTCTCATTGTCAGGATCCTATTCTGTTCATTGTGTGGTGGCGCTACTGCTTTGTGCCAAAATTGGATGAGCTATTGTCAGAAAGTCATCTTTTTTTCGCCCAAATACACAAGTGTCATCGGACAAGTGGCTTTGGAAAAGGATTCGAGTAATGAGATTTGGATTTTTTTGCTTACGGCGCCTTTTGGTGAATTTTGTAAAATTAGGGTGTTAGGTTTAAAATTTCGTTTAATCTAAAAAAGGAAAAAAATACAAAAAGGACAAAACAGCGAATCTAGATCTTGTTACATTTCAGATGGTACGTAAACATCTGTCTCAAATCCCAGTACAAGATTCACAAACCGTGTCTTCAGTTAATTAAAATTCTGTGAAACATAAATCTTTTGTGTTGTTAAGACAAACATCATGTTTATTTTCATTAGTACAAAAGTTTCCGTGAACAAAAACAATTCGCCTGAAACAAACAGTCAACCGCAGGACACAATTTAGCAGTGGTAGCACAAGTGCGTACTGAAAAACCCACATATGCGCAAAAACGTCACATTACAAATCCGCAGTACGCCTCTGTTTGGGCTCATCCGGCTTTAAGTCCCTAAAAAGCGCTCGTGGTGACACCTCCCCGTCTTCCTCCCACCCCACTGCCTACATGCTCCCATCCCGCTCGCACACCCGCGACTCCGCTCCTAAAGCGACAAAACGCGACACACACTTTGCCCACCAGACGACCGAAGCGACAGAGCACGCGCGAGCAATACTCGTCTCTACACAACTTAGTTTTAAAGCTAGCGCTCCGGATTGCGCGACACATTAGAGGACATTTACTCACGATCGCTAAAACATCCTAAGCGCCAGCGTACTGTCATCATCTTCAACTCTGTGCTCACGCCGATAGACTCCATTTTTCCGTGTCATAGCTAAAGGTGGTGTAAAGACACAGTTTTCAAATGTCACGCAGTGTAGTCGTCTCTTTTCTCCGGAGTCCTGTCGCATCTGCCCGGCTCCTTTGGCATCCTTCAGCATGCATGTGTCCCCCCGCATATCTTTCATCCCGCTCTACGCCGCCTGAAGCCCAGTGTCCGGTCTCACAGACTGTTAGGCGGTCGTGTTAGCGTCGCTCTTTGTATATGTTCCACACGATATAATCACGAATATATTTGTGTCTTGTACGTACGTAGTACATGTATAGCGTGAAGGATTAGATGTGAAATGTACTGTGAAGTGACGCTCAGTGCCGTTTGATGTTTGTTTGTGTGGAAGACAGTCACCAGAAGCATTCATGATTCAGGTTAGTTTGCCAAATTTATGTACCTTCCGACGTTAACGGCTGGCCAGAAATATTATTACACTAACAAAAGCAACTAATGGTGGAAAATTAGAGTTCTTGGAACGGAAGCTTTTTTTACTTGTGTATATGTTAGATTAAGCGTTTCGTTTCTAAGCTCTGTTTCTATTTTGTCAAAACCTCTAAATCTAAACTGAATTTTCGCAACTTAGAAAATTTTAACCCGATCACGCCTCTTAACATCAATATATATTTTGACGTAAATCACTTGATTCTGCGTAATATAAAAAACCTGTGCTTATTTTTTTTTTGTTCGAAATAAAGCAAACAGCGCCAACGGACAGTAAATAAATAATCATCGAATCAGCCGATGGTGAAACATCAATCAGCTGCTATTATTTATTACCGAAAGCCCATGCGTGGGTGTACAAAGTGGGCAATAGATAATTTAATTATAGATACGAATGTATTCATTAAGTATTGCGAAGGCTTGGGTTGTAATTAATTTTGAGGTCCCAATACTTACGGCGGTACAATGGCACAACGTAATGACCACTTTGATAATGAACAGAGACATTTTAAAAATGATTTGAAGAACACTTTAAAACTATATGTGCAAAGAGAATGTACTATCATACTTACGCACTTCTTAATATTATTATGAAAAGTTATCGAGGATGTTAGAAGAATTAAATTTCAGGTTATGACATTTTAGTTCTGTGATGTGATGTGACAATTTTAGCATTCTTATGAGATTCTTGTTTCATTGATTTTTTTTTTGCATTTTCGTCAAATTTTGAATTGTGGCAGCGTATGGTTTTGTGTGCTTTAAATTTTTAGTTGTTTCTAATATTTTGGATGATAAATAATTTATTTAGTATTTGATGATATACTTAAATAAAACATTCCTCAAGCAGTTGTGGACTGAAATAAGGGTAAAAAATCATGAATAAATTGTTTCTCACATAAGTGCAAACATATTATGTAGAAATGCATAATACGATTCATATTTTTATGCATAATGAATAAATTAAACTTTCAAGGGAAGGATTAATTTACTTTTTTGTTTATGGTACGTTAAATACAACGAGAGCAGATTCCTTCTGCACAAATATTACCTGCGGCTTAGTGTAACACTCTAACTTACAATTATTTTAAGTTTTCCAGTATTGACCATTACCAATTGTATTCAAAGCTTTACGATTGTTTTTGAGCTGAATTGCTGTACTTATATTTAAACCATACTTGTATCATAGTATGAAAACCGACCTCATTATTGTCGGAAAATTTATTGCGAATGTATCTCTGAAAACGCTATTTTCAAAACAATTATTACCTACTATTGTATGTGACGGCACTTGAATGTAAAAACAGCATTTACACGCAACGATATAACTGAAGTACCCACTGATCTACTTGTAAAGCTTGTATTTATAAATACATTTATAACATTTATCGGCAAAATGTTGTTCCATATAAATATAACAGTATACCATTGCATGTTGCACCTTTAAATATGGCGCCTGGTAGGTATCAACATTAACAGATAATTTTGATACTGAACCTACCTGCCTGCATGTAGTTAAGGCAAACATGAGACTAGTTCTTTGTATTTATAGTATAGCATCGACTTTTACCACTACTCATTTTATAGCTCACCTGATGACAAGGAAATATAATTTAGATGATTGTTTGCAATCTTGACTAAAGAACTAATCTATTTACACGTACAGATAAGTTGCTGGACGCTTCTTAAGGCGACAAATGTAAAGCACTAGGCATTTTTGTAGCGTAGGCTTTGACCTAGCATAAACGCTGCGTAGCGTAGACGTTGCATGGCGTAGGCGCTATCGTAGCATGAACGCTGCGTGGTGTAGACGCTGCATGGCGTAGGCACTATCGTAGCATACACGCTGCATAGCGTAGGCACTATCGTAGCATACACGCTGCGTAGCATAGACGCTCTAGCTAGGCGTTGACGTAGCGTAGGCCTGCCTAGCGTCGACGTTACGTAGCAGCTGCGTCAAATTACCTTTACTAGTATACCATTTGGGTATACAACCATTATGGCGCCAACTGTCTTATAAGGATGCATTTTCTACTAGGAGCAAATGTCATTGATGAAAATGCTACGTCACGATATCCAGCCGTGGATAATTAAACTATGCGGCACCACGAAAAGTTAATTTCAAACTACTCGTAATAACAAAAATGAATGATTAATCAATTTTACTTTTAACGAGGCGGTTATCAGTTAAGCGTGACTTGAAGATATATTTTTATGTGATTTGTCTTATATTGTAAAGCCGGGAAAGCAAGTGTAGAGAGGCGACAGAATTTTGCAAAAAAACGCCTAGGGGCACTTGACTTTAGATACGGAAATTTAGTATGTACTTAGATATAACAATTTAAACGCTACGTGATCTTTTACCCTTTTAGGGATGACATCGAATCTTGCAAAAAGAGACTACGAATGCAGTACGAAAAAGCTTTTAAAATTAAAATGCTGAATCGTAGTGTGTTTAACTTTGATAACAGAATAAACAGTTGCGTGCGATGCAATTTTTAAGTTCAATAATATCATAGAAAAACTGTGTGGCTGACAATGATGGGGTTGTGTAGAATATAGGGACAGAAAGGGAGTGAATACTGATAGAACTGACGGCAAGGAGGAACGATGGGCTTGGAATCATCCAAGAGTCATCATTGGAGTGTAGATAATCATCAGATTATGTGATATGGTACAGAGGTGAAATTTGTTTCTTTGTAAGTTTGTATGTAGGTGGTTACGTCTGGAACTACCAGTCGGATTTGAAAAATTATTTTTGTATTGGATAGTCCAATTTTTACCGCTTTCCGCTACTGCCCGCTAGGAACCGACAAAAAGAAAAAAATCGCGACGCAGCGGGTCGGTGGTCATAATTTTAAGCAGATGAAGTTGTGGGTCAAGTGTCAGTTGGTTACAAAAACAAATAATTTTTTTTATTTATGTATGTTAAAATTGCAACAGCGTCAAGTCATGCCATTCAAAACTAAACAAGTTGATGATGTAGATTATTTTATTAAGTATTGAAAATGTGATAACGTTATAGGCCTTGTAGACAGTAGATTTGTAGACCATTTTCTAATTTATTAAGTACCTATTACTTGTTACAAGCCTACACTGCCCTTCCAAACCTATTTAAACTGTAATTTGATAACATTGTAAATGCCAATTGTTTTTTTTTAAGAGCAACCGTGGAGTTTGTTGCCGGCTCTTCTCCATAGGAAAAGTCCACATAACTTCTGACGTTTCATGAGTGCCCACGTAGATTTATGTGAAAGAAAATATTATGATTTTGATTACGAAAATTACTTAACAAAACCGTTACTTTGAAGTTATGAAGCTCGCGGTTTACGGCCCGGAGACACAGTATCATGCATAGCCTTTTGGGTGTCTCCAGGTATAAAATATTCCTATTAATTTTGAAATACCGGCTTCACGTCAGTTTAATCTATAATTATCATCCTTTGGGCCTGTTACGTCACTAGCTTTAGGCTCCGAGTGGGAGGACAGATGTTAAACTTTTCTTATTTACAAGAAAAAAATATTCTCTTGATATTTTAAGTAACATGATAATGGTCTATAATTTTATAAATGTTTTGCATAAAATATGAATATTTAATACAATGACTCCATCTTTGCGTAGATGGAATACCTCTTTTTCTGCCTAGCCTTTTTTCCAACTCTGTTGGGGGGAGCGACTGCCTAACTGACTTTCAGAACCCGTTTCTGGTAATACGATACCCATTGGTAAGACTGGATGTCCGACTTTCGGGCTTCTGACGAACGACAGCCGGGACCAACGGCTTAAAGTGCTTTACGAGGCACGGAGGGGATCTGGTATGTAAAGATGTTCACCCATCCACGGACCAACCGCGGCAAGCGTAGCTGAACCTGACAGATCGAACCGTGCGACTGCTATTACTTGCACAAGCACCATAAAATACCTATTATGTTTATACTTTAACTCATAAACGTAATATAAATCGAACTGTAGTCTTAAAACAATCAACCTAATTCAAGTGTCCCAATTGCATCATATCAGGAAACTTTGTCTCGTAAACAAAAATAGAATCGATAGAAAATATATTTGTTCAAAATTTACCACCATCATCTGCATAGCCTTTTCGTTGGGGTTAGCTTACAGTCTGACCGGATGCAGCTGAATACCAGTATTTTACATAGAGCAATCACCTATCTGATTTACACAACCCAGCTACTGGGTAAGATTTGCTTGTTCAAGATTGACCACCAAACAGAAAACTTCGTGCGAGTACCTAGGTACCCATGTCATATCTAACCTTTATAAAAAGCCTGTTTCTTACAATAAATGTCCACATATTTATTATTTAACACTACCCTGTAGGCCCATAAGTGTAGGGCACCGATAATAACGGAAAATGCGTCGCCGTGCGATGCGTAAGCGTCGCGAGCGTGACGCCATTAGTGTAAATGTTTTGCCGCCGAGAGGCGCGGGCGCAGCTGAAATGTACAGAACGGGACTGTTGCTTATAATAATATAATATGACATCACGCCTAGTTTCCCGGAAGGGTTGAACAGAGGTATAGCAATAGTACACCTACGTTTCGCCAGTTATGTTAAAGACCCATGTAAAACCATGGTACATTTTCGATAGAAAAAATCCAGTAATACATCGTAAATCGAACCCAGGACGTCATGCTCAGCAGTAGTGACTACTAGATCAACTCGGCAATCTATGCAGTCTAATAATATTTAATATAATACGTTTCCAATTAGTCGTTTCCTATGCTGAAGAGCCTGCAAGAAACTTAATAAAATAAACTTTAAAAAAATACGACGTTTGCAATATTTTCAAACTACAGCGTTAATAGGTATGAATCATACATACATGCTACATCTACTTACATGCCCATTCATACAGAAACATATAATCACAAAATATTATTACAACCTTTATAAAAGGAAATATTACAATACTTTTCATTTGAGAAACTTCACTCCACCTGAAATACCCGCCACAGCACACCCGGTGCATATTCTCTCTGGATGCGCTTGCGCCGCAAGCGTGACGCCATTAGTTCGTACTGCAGCCGAGCGCCGAGCCGGAGGCACCCGAGGCTTGCTGAGAATAGCCGAAGATGTTAGCTCGTTTCGAAAAGCTTTTCTTTAATATCACATGCTTGAAAATATATAAAAACTTCTTATACGTCATTTTTATTTTCTTGCCCTTATTAAAATCTATTTGGGGCTGTCTTTTTTTTCATGTATCTCTATTAGGCTATCATTTTAGTAGTCACCCGCTTTGTGGCTGTCATTCACACAATTCATCCATCGTTTCTCTGGTCTTCCCCTGCTCCTATAGCTATCCACATTTATTCTCGAAACTTTCCTCACGGTTATATTCCGTACCTATTCTTTCGCATGATTATTTAACACTATAAGCACACGATTGTCCAGAGGCGGACTTAATGCCATAGGCATTTTCTACCAGTCAACCTGCGGCTGATGCAGAGACAAACAGTGGTAGGTCCAATAAATTTGAGTGATAAATATTTTAAATATAAACGCAAGACTAACTTAAACTATAAATATAAACGAATTTACTATCAAAAAGACAAACAATGAGAAAACATTACCGTTGTTAAGATACTGCCAACTTTTTGCGAATGTCCTCGCGAAAAGATTGCACAATCAGCCTATTTTGTTACCACTGATGGGTCTCGCTCGAGCCTCTTCTCGGTGAGAGAGAGTGAGCCGTAATGCGCTACGCGGGCTCGGTGTGGGTTGGTATACATTACATGTCTATGAACGCATGATTATCAAAACATATTGTGTCCAAATTTCTATCTCCGTATCTTCTGCTTCTATATTTTATGATTTAAAGTTTCATTTAGAGTCAACTCATATATGATCATCTAAGCCATATCTATAAATCTACTATCCTATAAAATAAATAACAAACAAAATACTCAAGAATATCACAGTTCTAAGACCGGTACAGATGTCGGATGCTCTTGCGCCGCGAGCGTGATGCCATTAGTTCGTAGTGCCGCCGAGCGCCGCAGGCACCCGAGACTTGCCGAGAACAGCCGAAGCTGTCGGCTTCGACGCTAAGTATTATAAAATTGTGTGAGGATAACTGAAGAATGGGCGGAATTAAACGTATTTTTGAATAAGATGTCTGATTTTAGTTTCTGGAGACTTAGATAGACAAGGGAAATTTGTCGCTAATCACGGATAAAATACTAAACGTATTTTTTTCAAAAGCTTTAAGTATGAATGTCGATGGCTATAAGAGTAGGAGGAGACCAAAGAATGGATGGATGGTCTGTGTGAATGATGATATGGTTAGAAAGGGTGTGACTACGGAGATGACGACTAATAGAGAAGTACGGAAGAAAAATACATGTTGCGATGATGATTCTTTTCAAAAGTTACACTAAAGTTCGGTAATCATAATGCATTCTACAATCGCCTATTATCCTGGTATAGTGAAATCGATAAACTCACTTAGCTAAAAAAGCAAGTCGAAAAAAATCATCAAGTCAAATCTTCGTTACAAACCGTTGGTCGATTCAGCCAATGGGCTATTTAGACTCTATAAGTACTATAATATCTGGATGACTGAGCTTCGCTCGGTTTTTGTTTTTGGTTTGACGTTTTCTAAAAATGAAACCTAGCTAAATCGATTTATCGCTCCCGAAACCCCCTACATGCTAAATTTCCTAAAAATCGTTGAAGCCGTTTCCGAGCTTCAGATTATCTAAATAAGTACTTGAATTGCTCGTTTAAAGGTAAAATTTTTTGACTTTGTCAAACAAAGACCTACAACAATGTGGTAACTAAGAGAAACTAAGTATCCTTAAAAAGTATGACATAATATCTCCAATACATAGTAGTAGATACAAAGCTAGGGGCTACAGTACAAGTTCTTAAACCTACGTTAAAATTATAATCTAGCCCAAACACAAAAAGTAACATTAACATTTTTTTAAACTGAAAAGTTTTGATAAGCGAAAACTTCGATAAAACATTTGTTGATCAAAGACTAATCCGTGCTAGCTCTTTATACATACTAATACTCTTTATACATAAACCCCCCGCACTTATACATTACACGTTGCTTAAATTACGTAATAAATAAGTAATTAATATAAACATTTACCATATATGTATAACAAATCTATTTCTAAGGTCCTTGTAAATAATTATATACTTAGGTACACAAACCACAAAATTGATTTTTCAACAAGCTAGTTGCTAGTCGCTAGTTGTCCAAGGCGGCCGAACCCGCGGGGTTGAGTGTAATATAATATAAGTAATATTCCCGGCCATGACCAGACATTACCGCAAGGTGGATTATTGAAATAAATCGCGAGTGATCAGCGAAATGCATAGTTTGCGCGCCGACCCATTACTCTGATTGAGTTTCCCGGAGAGTCGGAGAACATCCCATGGTTTGTTGGAAGAGTGGATTAAGGTAGGGTCGGACTTAGAAGGGTTTTATATGAATAGGTAGGTGAAAATATATTCAAAATAAACAATGGTGATCCAGTGGTAACGGCGGAGGATAGAACACAGAAAGGTGCTTCACTATGTGTAAATAAATTCATCACCACTGCTCTCGTAACGGTGGAGGAAAATCGTGAGGAAACCAGCATGTTCTAGAACCAAAAATTCGAAGACATGTGACATCTACCAACCCGCATTGACCGCAGTGTTGGATTATGGCCCACTCCCTCTCACGTAGTGGCAGCCTGTCTCAGCAATGGGCGCCTTATAGGCTGATTTAATATAAATGCTTATGCTATATTGATTTTCGATGGAAAATTCCATCGTGCACACGGCTTGAAAAAATCAGACAACTGTAACTCTTTCTTATACGTTTTCAAGTAAAATCTTTAACCGTGACGGCTTGATTTAGTAACGGCCAATGCAATGATATATCAATATAAATAATGTATCAGTTGGAACTTCCATCAGCCATAATTATTTTCACTGAACAAAAAAATCACCTTTACAATCAACACGCAATGAAAAATCATACCAAGACTAGTTTCAAAATCATCCTAATTCCCATACCTTTACATTATCAAAATCCATACATAGGTACACCTCTAAATTAATATCCAAATCCGCATACCGCTAATGGCAAGGCGATGTCTCTTGTCATGTTTCACATTATCCCACGACGTGAATGCAATGTCCGTCAAATACGCGAACTGACGGCTTGGATTTGATGTGAACTGTGAACGTAAATAACATGGCGGGATGATAAAAACCATGATATTTATGGGTGGGATTCGACCTTTTCATGAAGACTTTTGCTCAACGTTTAGCTAAAAAACTGAATAGTGACAATAAAATATGAATGATTTATAAATAAGCACTAACTGTTATGAATTCTTAGACGTTTATAAGATAAACTGTGAAGTCATAAAAAGATAGCTACCTTAATCATAAAAATTGTAAGTATTCTTAGCATACCTCCATAATAATATATTATGTAAGTTATAAATATAAAATGATTTATGTTAAAATGATATTTACTAATCTATTGTATAAAATTGAGGAACTAACAAAATTTTTCCTTCTAAAAATATATGCATCCAACCTGATACTACTAGCGCCATCTATTAAATATAAATAGAACTAACCTCCTTCAATGGAAGCTATGAATATTTCAATTTTCTTGGATACGTTGAAGTCGGTGATAATTATTGTTTAATTTTGCATTTTAACTAATTTAATTAGGTATTTAATATATTAAAATAAGAACACATCGTTGGTTTGAAATATCGTTACGCTAACTTATGCAGGTATGATGCGATAGGGAGAACCCCGACCTAGGCAAGTATGCTACTCTAATTGGAAAAGATCATCGCCTTGCAGTAAAAAAAAATCACATAAAAGTAAATAAGTAAGTAAACATGCTTACACTTTTAAACACATATTTTACTTGTAGGTACCTACTAATGCCAAATCAACGCACAAAAATATTTACCCAGACTTTTGAATCAATCGTTCTGAGTACCGTCTCCCATTACAAGGTCAAACGGAAAATCGATAAAGTTCAAGGTCGCTAGTTCAAGGACACCCGTAATAAATACTAGTGAAATAGTAAATAGTCAGTAGGTGGAAACTGTGAGTGGGTGCAATTAAAGGTTTGTATTATTGTAGCATTTGACAGCAACGGGCTAGTGACAGACTTACTAGGTACCTACATTCGGGTACACTAGCATTTTGGTCGCGTTTCTGTTTGCGTGGTTTTCCTATTTTCCCATGCAATATTCGGATTATCAGATTTGTTGATTTACGAAAAATAAGAAGAAGACACAATTTTTTTATCCTATCGATATTTTAATGCTTAAACATACCACTATTCAAATATCTCTGATTTGGTGGGACTCGTGGTTAAGTAACAGGTAAAAGCCGCACGGGTCGTTCGATCAGGTTAAACTTCGCTTTCCGCGGTAGATCTGGATGGGTGACCATCTTTACATATCAAGGACCTCTGTGCCTCGTAAAGCATGCTATGCCGTTGGCCGCGGCTGTCATTCGTGGATCTTTTGACAGTCGCTACGGGCCGTCAGAAGCCGGAAAGTCTGACAACCAGTCTTACCTAGGGATATCGTATTACCTAGTTACTGGGTTGTGGATGCTAGATATGCACAGGCTACTAAGGTGGACCAGGCAGGACACCAGCCCTGGGCGCCCCCCTTTAAAAAACGAATAAAAAATATATACGTCTATAAACCATTGCATATTGTTATATCTAAGAAATACGAAGATCTACTGGAATTTACCTACTGTCCAGTATGGGGATGAAAACGTATTTCCAAATCTGCTCATTTCTATTCTGCAGCATTGCAAGTCGTGAGTGATTTTTTAGCCAGTTGAAATTAATACCTTCGTTATTAAAGGCTATCATTGGTCAAGGAAGGTTATTCGACCTAGCTTTGCTCAGTGTAGACTTTGAAGATAATTTACGAAGGGGCGCAAATGTAATGCGTGCCGTAGGCGCCATTTTCTATTGGTACGGCCCTGCAGATAAATATGCAGTCGCTTTATGTTAAATAGGTACTAGTAAGTATTCATTGCTGCATCCGGAAGCCTAGCCCAACATAATTGGGAAAAAGGCACTTAAATGGGATAATTTAAATGGTTAATGTTAGTCCCGAAGTTATTACATATTTATTGGTAGGACGAGTTGGCGGAAATTGGATGACTCACACAACCAAAATTTTAAACGATAAGTATCTAAAGTTCGACTTTTAATTGTATTAGTAACTTGACAGTTCAAAGTAAAATAATGTTACTATACTAAAACTAATAGTGTCGAGGTAGTGAACGATTTCGCGTAAAGAGCGAATGATAAAAATTGTATCATTTTAAATTAAACCATTTTTATCATTCGTTATAAAACTTTAAAAAATCATCGATGTGGAATATATGAATCATTAATCATTTGTTAATAAAATTAATTTCCTTTTTTTTATTTCTTCTAATAGAAAGAAACGAAATAAATTAACTTACTAATGAGAAACAAAATATAACATAAATACATAACTTCAAGTTCATTCAATTTCGTTCATTCTTACAACACCTCAACAGCTTTTTTTTCGTCAAAATTTGCCCTTCAACTGCCAAGTTACTGAATATAATTAAAAGTCGAACTATACTTATTCAATTCATCTCTTTTCTAAGTTCCAGTGGTAATGAAATTATTAACACAAAGTAAAGCACCTGCCTGGGCACGAACCTACGATCTACAACTTGTAAGTCGGGGCTGCTACCACTGAGCCACCACTGACCCTGCGTAATTAAAATAAGCCACTGTTTTATCACTAAATACAAATTAGGTAGGTACCTACAATGTGTTCTTTACAATTTTAATTGAAAATTCCAACCACTACAAATATTTTAATGAGTAAATTTTCAAATAGCCCTTATACCATTTTCTCATTAAAATACTTACGTTACTCGGGCTACTATATTGTGCCAATTATTAAATATTTGGTTGTCACCTTGAAAACCGTCCTAAACAAATGGGTTTTATTGCGCCCTTTATAAGGAAGCACCATTAACAATTTATTCATATTTGATTGCCTTTATGATAGCATATAAAATCTTTTTCTTGTTAAATAATAGAACGACTCAATTGAAGTTATTTATTGATTAATTGGTAATTTGTGCAAAAAAAATACCATCGTTAGCACCTGTTATATAATTGTGTTGTGGGTGTTTAAAAAGGTCAAAGATCCTTCCTCTCTACCTATCCCTTCTCAGAATTCATGAGTCGTGAAGTAACTTGGCACTGATGTTATCGCACTGTTTACATCTGAAAAACAATAATGACATCCTACTAGCTGTCAGAAATTTAAACAAGTAGCGCCATCTCTTGAAAATTTTCCGAAAACACTTTTCAAAATTACTCAAAACTGGTACGAGAAACGGCAGCCCTATTTCTTACCAGTGGATGATGATGATAAAATCGAAATTGGTTTTTTCCGAAGAGTTTTCCAGAAAACTAGAGGACTCTACTTACAATGATAAAGTTCTTAGTGGGTTTTTTTTTTTTTCATTTTAGTGTACAGGTCCAATTTACCATCACAGGTATAATTATACCACTTTCGTAACAAAACAATAAATCACAATAAACGACAACACTAACCCTAACAAAGTGAAGTTCTAACAATAGATGCACCCACGCAACCGAATGAACTAATCGGTACGATGATCGATTCGGATACCGATAAGAAACTATTCTAGCTAGATGAGTTTTATTGTTCTGTGTTGCTACTTTTAAATTGTAATTTGAAAAATTAAATTAAATTATTGGAAGGTTTTTTTTAAGTCACTTTTTCGCAAGAATTGCCACCGAATTAAAACAGATTCATATTTTTAGTTAGGCTTGGAGATAAGAAATAACAGCCACGCGGGTCGATCGATCAGGTTAAGCTACGCTTGCCGCGGTTGGAAGGTGGATGGGTGACCATCTTTATAAAAACCCCTCCCGAGGTTTGGAAAGCACGTTAAGCCATTGGTCCCGGCTGTCATTCGTAGATTTTTTACTGTCGTTATGGGTCGTCAGACAGAAGCACGAAAGTCTGACAGCCAGTCTTACCAAAGGGTATTCGTATTACCTAGTCACCGTCTTGTAGAGGTCAGATAAGCAAACGCTCCGTGTAAAATACTGGTATTCAGTTAATTTCGGTTAGACTGAAAGCCAACCTCAACAAAGTTGGGAAAGAACTAGGCAGATTCAGATTTATTTATTTTGCAAAAACATGTGTAGACAATATACATGGTATGATGCTTATACAAGGTTTTTTGTCTCAACATGTTTGACCATGGCTGATTTACAAATTAGGTCGAAAAGCAATAAGATATAAAAATACAAAGAATAATAATATGAATAAATCAACAATTATCAATAATATTACATTCAGTCAATATCTTCAGAGCGACTTATCATTTAAAAATTACAGCATACATTAACATTATAATAGGCTTTTTCTGTTAGTATTTTTTTCGATGTTTCTTTAAAGTGAATCTAGTCGACATTTTTTCCATACAAACTTCGGGAGTGAATTAGGTACTCCACTATTCGACAGTGTACCTACATAAAAAATAAACATGGTCTGGTTTTATCTCATTATTAATATTGTTTGAACGGAAACAGAATACTAAAATAAAATGCCATTTAAAAAGTTATGAGCCAACAAAGATTCATTTTTCTTGCTAATTTAACCTAACTTTGGGCGTGTTTAAGTAACAAAAGCAGTATAAAATCTGAAAACCCAAGTCGATACCGACAAAGTTCAATTATCGAAAAGTTCAATAAACTTTATTGGTAATTGATATATGCAGTAGCGTTTTTCATAAAACCTGATCTTCCGAAGGACTTTTCTTATTTTTTTACGTGCCTGTTTTACTATAAATGATCCTGCATCTCACTCAGTAATGTTGTGCGTATAGACTAGCGTCTAACTGCTCATCACTGATACTACCTCTGTCGGACACGAAGCCTGGTGTGACAGCGTCCTTTTTAGCCCACCAGAGAGGTCGAGCCCGCGACTAGATTCTCCTTAAGGCTCCTACTACACATTATGCCGATGCCTATGATATTATTATAAATTATTGGCGGTCTGCATACAACGCTTTAATACATTAACGCTGTCTGAGCTGACTGAACACGAATTTTACTATTATCCCAGCTATTACGTATTACAAGGTCCGAAATATTCGAGGAAACAAATGGGGTTATTTCTGACAAATAAAGGCTATTTGCAAATGAGAATGTTTAAGTGAAAAACGTCGTTGTAGGTAGGTTCCTACAAATTTTCTTGATGGGGTCTTAAACACAATCTTTTTATTAACTGTCAAGGATTACAAGTAAAAATCTATCGTTTTTTTTTCTGACGACAGTACTATTTAGAACCAGGATATACCTACCTACCTCACACGTATTGTTGCGAGCATTAAAAGTCCTTAAAAAAACCATCTGGCCAACTTTCGCCAGAACATCGTGACTTTGTCAATAGCTGACAATTAAAAACTAAACTAAAGAATTTTAACAATCGCCATTCTCTTCACGTCCATTCATAAAATTGATCGGAAATTCACACCTTTGGGCAATTATTTTATTAATTTATCAGGTCACAATGAAGAATTATGTTTTAATGGTTTAATTACAAAATGGCACCATCAATTTTGAATAATATAATAATATGTAAATTATTATAAGCGATGCGGGCGGCTCGTTTTTGTTGCAGCGTGGGTTATTACGTTTTTTTTCTTTCGCCTTAAACTGAATAAATATTATGTTTGTGTTTATGTAAATATAATTTTCCTAAAATATCACGATGTCGAATGTCCTACATTCAACATCGTGGACGTCACACGACCTAAATGGTAAATGGCTTATTTCAAATGTTACATTTTGAATTGTTTTTTTTTAAATGTAAGTACATTTTTCACACCGTTTTACTAAGAGGCCTGTGTCCTAGCTGCAGCAGTGGGAACATTATGGGCTAATTAGGTAGATTATATAACATTGTTCTGATAAAGAGAACCAACGAGAATATTCTAACCAAGCTTTTTTAATAACTTGATTTTAAATAGTGTCTTGGAGATTTTTTGCTCGTTCTTCTTCATAGAGATCTACGTTTTGAAATGGGCAACTATAACATTAAATTCAAATTTAAAATGCAAAAAAAAACATTTTAGACCATGGATCCATATAGTATTAACATAAACTTAGCCTATACAGTTAGTAGACTCAATAAATTAAAAATAAAATAACAGAACATTAATTGGCTACATGTTACATGTGCACGCACATGTCTGCCAGCTCACAGTCTGATAAAAGGTCCAACAACCTTGTCCGCTAGTGTAGCTAAATTATTGTTAAATATTGTTAGCTTAAACTTTCTCACTACTGACCGACTCTTTGACGATTCAGAGGTGCCTGTAAATGGTTTAATTGAAATAAATGTTTTGAATTTGATTCAAGAATGTGGTAAAGTGGATTTGATCTTACTACTTTCTAGTGGATGAATGTATTTAAATACTTTTTTAATTATTACGTAACGCAAATTTAAACATCAAATGAAGATTTTTTTATTCAGAGGACAAAAATCCTAACGAGATATTGAAATAACAGAGACTAGCGCTACCTATTTTAATTTAAACACAAAAGTGTTACAGAACTTCATAATTACCTAATAACTGGGTATAATAAATATACATCATTCCAAAAGTGCTAAGTTAGCGCACCAACTTACCACCACTATAATAAATAAACAGTCAACTAGACTATAAACACGAAGGCCGATTTTCACCAAATGAAATTAAGCACCTTTAAACCACGTTCAAGTACAATAGCCATCAGTGTTAAAACTGTCGTGGAATATTGACACTGATAGCTCTTGAACGCAGTTAAGATGAGCTAATCCCATTCAGGTCATTGGTGAAATTCACAATAAGTGTACCTATCACCATATCAAATGGAGTAGAATGGAGAAAAATATACTGTGAGAACCTCCTTCTCCTTACCGGGGCCTGATAATGAAACATCTTTGTTGTGTTATTGCGATTATTATTTCAAGATCATTTTACGTATTTAATTTTAATTTTTCTCCTTCAGCTTGTCAGCCCAAACTCACGGCTACTGTTTTTTGTGCTATTCTCCTTCTGAATTAGCTTGTCAGCTCTAATGTGATGCTATTCAAAATAAAATACACATTTCAAATGTGATTGAAGTTATTTTCTCACCAGCTTTTACAACATAAGGTCGACTTTGGTAGCCAACCTTTACAGTACCTATAATAGGAGATTCCTATTTATAATAATATTATAAATGCGAAAGTAACTCTGTCTGTCGTCTGTTAGGCTTTCACGCCTAAACCGCTGAACCGACCGTCATGAAATTTAGCAGAGATAAAGCCTGGCATATGGAGAAGAACACTACACAGCTATTCTTTATGCGATAACCGACATCCACAAGGGCGGAGCCGAGGGCAAAAGCTAGTTATTATATAATTCTGCAACATTAGGTAAACATCAATACAATAAGTTAACCCTAAACACTTAACATATTACTTAGCAAACACTATAATTACAAACTTAGATCATAAATAGACAAAGTGGGTGATCACTAGCAGTATTGCAGCTGCAATGACGAAGTACAAAGGCAACACCCATCACACTAGGTTCCCGAGATCGTATCAACATGACGAACATAAGTTACGATTTGATTTTACAACTGGTAATTAAATACCATTTTGGTATAAACTTGTTTGGGACTTGGGTCTTAAAGTTTTGAAATCTGTAATAATTAGCTTTAGTCTCTGTATGGCACTAAACAATTCCTCGAATAACACCTGTCACATGAAATAGGCAATTAGGCAAATAACAATGCACCTATGAACAGTTTAGTGGACAGGCAACGAGTCAGTCGCGAGTAATTTTAGGGTTAGGCACAGAGCTCAATTGACATTTGAAATTCTGTTAGGTACAGAATTTCAAGTACCGTAAGTTTTCCGTACACTAAGTTACACAAGTATTTCATTAGAATTAAACGTATAACATAATATCACGCCTTGTTACCCCGAAAGGTTAGACAGAGTTGTACCTATAGGACACCCACATTTCGACAGTTATGTTTAAAAATAGTAATAAAAAAAGAAAAATAATATCATAAAAAAATGGGAATAATGGGAATTAAAAGTACATTTCGTTCCTTTACCTTAATTTTAGCGTTTAGTGCACTCTCGGCCCCTCGACCCCTAAAAAAACATTTGTTTATTTGTTTCCTCTCAACCCTTAAACATAGTTCACACTCGACCCCCAGGGGGGACTGAATTTTTATACAAAAGACAGGGTTACCTCGTCCACTTTCGACCCCTAGTTCGGTAAGTACCTAAAATTCATATTTTGGTACAGTAAGGTACATACATACTACTTTGGCGGTCGAGAGGAAACTAAAAGTTGGCTGGAGAATAAAATCCACTCTTGACCCCCAATGGTCGAGAATAAACTATAGTCAGGGGTCCAGTGGACACATTATTTATTGGGGGTCGAGGGTCCGAGAGTGGACTAAACGAATTTTAGTAACTTAAAAGATCTTACACGACTGCCTCATTCGTCTAATGGTCACATGCGCTTCTGCTGATCATGGTGTCCTGGGTTTGACTACCTCGTCGGGCAAAGTGTTAACAGGTTTTTCCATCTGGAATTTCTCAGCCCGGAATCTGAATTTGTGCACAATTTATGGCAATAGGCTCGCCCCCTTTAGGACTTAAACATAATTGGTGAAATGTGATTGTATTATCGGTACACCTCCAGCGGCGAGGTGTCAATTTTTCTAAGAGAGAAGTCGAAGCGCAGTCGGCTTTAACTTACTGATTTATCAATAAAGAATACTTAATATCATTCTAAAATTAACATAGGAATGTAAAAAATGTAATACAATAAAATGTAACACCTGAAAACCAAATAACATGTCCAATATTCTTTCATCTCGTTTTCGCTGATGCATTTTTCTACATCTACCACGTGCCATTTTTTAATAGCGATAGAGTTGCTGGGAATCCCCGAAGGGAAGCCGGTAGGAATCGTGTTCTATGGTACTTTCGCCACTGTACACTTCTGAGTATCTCCCTTCGAGAAATACAGGCGTGATGTTATGTTCTGTTAAATATCTTAGGCAGACGTTTCGTATGCGCACTTTCACATATTAATAATTCCAGTTTGCCTACCTATATTTATTACAAGCTCGCTAAGTAGGTCCGTAAGATAAACGCATTCTAACAATTTCTACCTTATAGGAGGCGTAAACGAAGCTATAAAATCCACATGAATATTTATTTCTTGGTTTAATTACGTAAAACGCAATTGGATCTAAATATCTGTTAGGAATCGAATATTACTTTTGCTAATCATTATCATTTTCATGTTAGTTAGCCTTTATGGGGCTAACAACGCGGATTTTCATTTGAAGCAGGCGCTTGACTGGATTTCAGACTATAAATATTGAGGAGCCAGTATTTTGTATTATCGCACGGGTACGTGCTACCTGGACAAAAAGCCTATGTTACTCCGAGATCAGCTAAGTCTCCATCGTCAAAGTCAGTCTAGTCGTTTCGGAGATTAGCCGGAATAAACAGACAGACGAACAAAAAATATAAAAGTTGTTTTTTTTTTGTTATAAGTACCTACCATATATACTTTCATACGCATTTATTAAAAAGCTGTTATTTTGCCATTGCAAACCGACACTTCAATTTTATTTATTTTTAATAATAATAACCTAAAATAATCAGCAGTTCCTAAGTATTTACTTTTATAATAGTAGCTATTCATAACAAATGAGCACTAATCAATAATGTTTTTTCTCAGTTGACATTACTGAGGTTAGCAGTTATTCTTTTTTTTTCCATCACTTAGGAAACGAAACACATTTTTTTCGAACATACAAATTCATAGAAACATTTGAACCCATCCATCTTGCCTACTCAACTTAAAAACTAATTAACCAGGTACAGTCAACTAGAAAAAACACTGTCAAAACAGGGCCAATCAATCAATTGTACAATCAATCAGTAAATGACACAGCAACGCCCACAAGTATAAGACAGAGACGAATAAATGCCAAGAAACATTATAGAATTATTATTGCAGCGCGAAATTATAATTGCATTTCAAAATTATTAGGTGCAAAATTATATTATTGGTGTTGTGGGCCGCGGGCGTCGGTATCTGATGCGTATGCTTGCTTGACATGGTAAGTGATGAGCCGAGTGATAGAAACCTGCTTTCGTCGGGTTTGAATTATGGCTATGACTGTACCTTTGTATCGGATTTGGAGTTATGTATTGTGATAGGTAGGTTGTATTTTGAAAGCGTATGCTTTGATTTGGATGGACTTGTGAATAGATTTAGATTGTTATTCTTAAAAAAAACTTTATCCAAAAAAAATAACAACTGACTTCCGAAAAAACACTACAAAGTGAAAAATAACTTTAATTTCGGAAGCCGGTGACTTTGGATACGTTTTTTTAATTTTTGTCACCGCCTTCCAAAATTAAAGTTATTTTTCACTTTGTAGTGTTTTTTCGGAAGTCAGTTGTTATTTTTTTTGGATAAAGTTTTTTTTAAGAATAACAATCTAAATCTATTCACAAGTCCATCCAAATCAAAGCATACGCTTTCAAAATACAACCTACCTATCACAATACCGATATATAATATAGAGTTCCGTTGTCTGACTCCAAAACGCAGCATCAGATCTATATGAAATTGGGACCACACGGGAAGCACCAGCTTTCAAATTAAAAAAAGAATCATCAAAATCGGTTCACCCAGTCGAAAGTTCTGAGGTAACAAACTTAAAAAAACATACAGTCGAATTGAGAACCTCCTCCTTTTTTTGAAGTCTGTTAAAAAACTGACCAAGGGCGAGTCGGAGTTCGTACACGGGTTTCCGAAGGTACCACCGTACCAACATTTTTTTTTAATGTAAGTACACGTATTTGTATGGGAAACCCCTCAAATTTTATTCGTTTATACTATTTTATTTTTATTTTTTGTAATGGCAATAGAAATACACACTATGTAAAAATTTCAACTGAATCGATTTTCAGCTCTTGGTGTAAAGCTCCAGTGCGTGATAAAATATCGCAGCGATATTTTTACGTCCTTACAAACGTGCTCTCTGTATGTAATAATTACATGCTTAACAATTGTGATTGAGTATCCAGTTTAGATCGCTTTTCAGTATTTTTTCCAGTGATTCTGTATCTTTCTATGACAAAAGTTCTCTGAAAGTTATATTTTTCGTACTGGCAGTGTTCATTCATTTTTTTTTTATGATGAGCGAGAAGCTTACCTTTTTGTATTTTATTCTTTTTCATTTAATAATGTTTGTATTCGATTAAATACGCCCAGAAAATATATCCTTGTGAGCATTGGTGGGCCACCACCGGTGTCCCAGTGGTTTCGGCTCCGACTTACAAGTTTACCTATGGGTCATGTGTTCGAACCCAGGCAGTCAATTAACTGTGTATATTTAATTTCGTCACCACTGCTCTGTAAAAGTCAAAACGGTGAAAAAAAACATTGTGAAGAAACCGACATGTCTTAGAACCACAAACTCGAAAATATGTGACATCCACCAACCCGCACTGGGCTGGCGTGGTGGATTATGGCCCTCTCCCTCTCTGAGACGGGTCTGCGTCCCAACAGTGGGAATATTATAGGCTCAGGGTGATGTATGTTTTAAATCCCTGGAAAATTATACTTGAATACTAAGTCCAGTGTTTCTTATCTTTTCCCTCACAAATGTATGTCAACAAGACATTTATTGGCAGTGTTAGAGGCATGTGCGAGCAATAAATCATCTCAAAGGATTGCTACATTGCCCAACTGATTTTATAGAGCTATATAAATAGCCTCAGGTCTCTTGCCTCACCATTATATTTGCACTTCTATGAGAACCAACTATTATTAGTTTATTGAAATTCTAAGTCTTAAAAGATTTATTACTTGCAAAATAAAAGCCGGCTCCACGACAACATAACTATAAATTATAATTAATCATTAAATCTACTTATTTATCGGTACTACAGACAATTTTGTTAAGAAATAGTGAGCGAAGACCAGACTTTAAAATTTGTCGCAATTCACACCTTAACTTAAATATTTACTTGTAAGGGATAAGTAGGTAGCGCTGATAAGAATAGCTAGAAAAATACCTAACATTAACTGATTTCCTAAAACCCGATGAATGGTACACCTACCCCACGCTCCGTATACAAAACAAAAACAAAACAGTCCCTTATCAGTCGGGAGAAAGCCCCTATTGTTAGTCGTGACGCCTCGCGAAATAGTTTTATTATCTATGTGTCTCACATACGGTCAACTTCAAAGGTAGCGAAATCTGTTCTGGGAAAACTATTCTTTATTGTTTTGCGTCTTCATTGGGTTTTGAAACGTGCATATTTTTGGCAGTCGGTATTTTGCATTATTAGTGAATCTTTTGAATTTAGCTTTTTCTTTCAAGCACTGCAAGACACATTGTGCTAAAATGTTCTGGGTGGTGTAAAAATTCTTAGTACGTGCGTATTGTTACATAATCAAACAATGTGAACATGTACTTATGGTTAATGAGTACCTACGTAGACACAAGTTCATACTTCTTGCTTGTCTTCACACTATTACTTTGGGAATGGTGTTTTATGAAATCATAACCCTGTATAGACGATGGTTACAGTTTGCGGGACCCGCAAACTGTAACTATGAATTCAGCATATCAGTAAAGCGGAAATTATTCGTCGTTTCTCAAAAAAAATCGGTTGTTTCATAGAAAATTGCAATATCTACGTAGTCAGAATGTATGAAGCAGATATTTTAAATTAATCTACCAATAGCTTCAACGCAGAGGTGTTCAAAATCGTTTACAGTACTGAATCCATGGTTTTCGCGTCGATATCTCTGCCACCATGTATGCAACTCTTTTTATGACTTATAAAGGAAATAATTAGTACTGAGAGAGAGCATGTTTGTTTAAACAATAAATTACTTAAAGTTCAAATTAAGGCGGACATGCATCAGCCAAAATCAGCAATCAACATTTATAATAGATTTCTAGTTCTATTCTCAAATTCTTTACATAAATGGCCAATAGGAAGACACTAATTATTGGAAGCTGAACGGAAATGCTTATTTTTTGATTTAGCTGTTAATTATTTGCATATTCAATGCGGCTCTTTCCTGGTAAATAACACTTTAGTACCACGCTTACGCGTGAGTGATTTATCACTTCCATAAATTCGAAAATCTTAGTGTTCAATTTACCTAGATTTTCTCTTCATCCCATGTATTAATATCCTTTTACAATTTTGAGTAATTAAACAAGGCGATTTAGATGCGTATATAGAAATTAAACCTTACCTACTCTTCACGTGACCATAGGGCTAGCCTATTTTTTGGACACAGTCTTCGCCATACAACGTGGCCAACCAACTTTTCTTTTTGACAGCGATGCGGACGAATTTGTACGGTAACTAACATTGTGACATGGAAATTTTATTGTACAGACACCAGCACATCAAGCTACCCCAAACTGTAAAATTTTCCAAATTGAACATGAATCTTATGCTTATGGAATAAGGTTGAAAATCTATCAAAGAATTTTGACAGATTGGGGTGGCACATATTGTTAATAATATTTTATATCTGTAAGCCCATAGATTATGAAAATATTAATAAAAAGTTAAATCGAACTACAGTTCATTTTTTTTAAACAGATACTAAGTTAACTAGTTAGGTACAGGTGTAGTGTAAACTGTAATGTCAAACTCCTATACTAAACAAGCAAAACACAAAAGCCTTGAAATATCAGATTAGTCTCTGGTATTAAAAAAAAACTATCTATAAGTAGACCACAACAAGAGATGTCCTTATATAGCATTAGTCTTTTAATAACTTCAACTATTAGTTAAAGAAAACCAATCAGCAGTCTTTACTAAACTTAGTTGATTGTCCAAAGCTAAGCAAAAATTATTTATCTACACTTTTAAGCGAAACGGCCGGGTAAATAAGGTGGACTATATAATTATATAAGGCATTATCTACCAGCCAGCCTTTGGGTATATTAAAAATTGTAATTAAATAATAAAGCTGAATCAATAGTAAATTAACTAAACCCAACACCTGATCAACTACAATAAATCTGCTTGTACAATCACGAGACATCCATTTAAATAATAAACTTAACCAGCCTGCAATATTTCGATTATTTTTTTCAAAAGACAAAACCATTGAACAAATTACTGCGAACTAATACGGACTAAAACCAGTAATAAAACTCTATTGTTAGTCCAACCAGGTAGTTTAGGGTTAGGTGACGCCTTAACCACCCCCACCCCTAAATATCGGTGACTTTAAGGTGTTAACATTTGTGTCACAGGATTAGAAGGATTAGTCTTGTCTTAGACATCAGATCCTACCGACCGAAGCCCATTGACATATCGATGTCGACAAGTGACAGTTTAGTCCCGAGTGACCGTTCTATTTTCGAATTTTTTCTGGTGTTCATTTCGTCAACGTTCGCAAAAGTGGCATTTTAGTCTTAAGTGACATTTATAGATACAGTTTAGTTCGTAGTGTTTTAAGTTTTAGACTTTTGGATAAATGTTTTGTGAATATGATCACTGTCTGTACATCATGAGTGAGTGTAGTGAGAGCCATTTGGGGAAACTCACCCAGTTTGTGAAACGCTGGTGGGAAGATGATTATTATAAGGTTGGTCTCACTTCTCGTTTGTCGAACTTATGTTTCTCGGGATAATTGCTGTGAAACAAGTCTTTTGCAAGTGTTAAAGACTCAGCAATAAAAAAAGCCTTTGACTAATTTTTTGGTTACAATTTAATTTCAGACTGTCCAATCCAGTTTCATTTCAAACTGGCCGGTTGACTGGTTGACATTATTCACTTTTAGTAGAACTGTAGCAAGATACAATAGAGAATTTTTCTAATAACCTCCGCCATAACTTGAAGTCATATTTGCACGTTCTTTTTTTCCTTCGTTATTTCGAACATATTTGAAAACAGATTCTTTACGGCTTTTGTTTTTAAACTTCCATTAGAGCGTATGTGTGACCTTTTGTTGCAACGAACAAAAGCGCTTTTGTATAAATTCACAATGATATGATCACTGATGTCACTCCCACATGACCCGCCCAATTTTTCCCCGACACTCGTGTCAAATTCCTTAAGACGGTCCAAATCTTCGATCGATACTTGACCCCTGGCTTATCCAATTATTATTTAATACCCATAACGACTCCACGAGGCGCCTTAAGCCGAGATTAAGATAAGACCGGGGGACCACACTGTATCATTACCTATATTAAGTTGAAGCGATACTCATGGATAATTTTATATAGAATCTAAATTGTATCAAGAATGGGTTTAAGGTTTAAAGCGTTGATGGGTATGTGGACAGATTATAGTGTCCCTGATGTAAAGCCTGTTATAATGTTTATTTTGTGATCGTAAGCGATGGTATAAAAGAATAATGATTGTCGTGATATTGGTTGATGGGAAAAATGTAGGCAATATGCTGTTAATTTTTTTTCTTGTTAAAGTTTATAATTTTTCTGATAGGTTCAAAGAGTGGAAGTTAAGCACGGCTATAAAGCGCGTAATAAGTCAAAAACTCCTAACATTATTTTTAACAGAGAATTAAATTTTGTATTAAAGGAAAAAATACTTTTACTGAAATATTTAAGTAACAAAAATCATAAAATATAATATTGATATAACATTAATATAACAACACATAAACATATAAAAATTGATAAATAAAAATTAAATTAAATTAAATACTCTCATGTGACTACAACTATGTGGTCAAATAGAAAACGCTAAAGCTCCACACAAACAGGCGTACGTTCTATGAAAACATGGAAATTGTTCGACAAAAGTCACGTCGCGCCTTCCTGCAGGAGCCTTTACTCTGTTAAATAAAAAATACTTATTGCTAAATACTCTCCAAACTTGAGGGATCCACTTTCACTACAGCACTGATTCATACATAACACAGTGTAAGTAATGATAATTAAATTAATAGACAAACACGAACCGGCCACCCACACAGCGATCATGCCATTGTTGAACGAATGACAAATATTGATACAATCACCGTGTTTGATGTCGAATCGCTGATGTCGACACAGACTTGTGTTGTAGGAATACATTTTATTGTGATGACAATGCTATGTTTTTTTATTTATTTTGCGCGTGATATGAATGGCTAGTGGTGTTTTTACCCTAATATTTATTTTATATCGATATATTGCGTAAAAATCAAAACGTGCCAATTGCCTAATGATTTCTCCCATTTCTGGCAAATCGACTAATAAGCCCTTATTTTTGATGGCATTACTTTTAGAATATGACGTATCACGATGTTCGGTTCTCAAAAAGCAATCGAGTGGTTTAAACTTTTGTAAATCACCTAGCAAGTTCTAATTTCGAAGAAGGAATAACGAATACTACACAATAACTAGAAGAACCCTTAAATTAGTCAGTTTGGTTTATAAAAGAGATATAAGAAGAGATATTAGTCTATTTTGAGGTTATTCTTAGGCTTTTGGGTCTAATGATTAAAACCGGGATTTTGCCATGGGTAATAATTTTCAACGAGTAACAAGCCTTTTGACATAAACTTCGCAAGTACTTTAACAGCGCATTAATTCACTTGCAATTATATCCCATTAATTTAAAGGGTACGTCTGAAAATTGTAGCAAAACACCGTCTTAACACGCCTTATGTATTCAAAAATCGTACTTTAAGACAGATGTTTCAAGTACCTAAATATAAAGGCAACATAGTTGGACATTGGTTAAGGTTACAATTGGAGCCAATTATTGGCGTGTACGGCCAACTACCAACAAATTGCAAGGCTAGCAGACACTTCACCTAGTTGCCTACCTATGTGTGCATAATTATTAGTTACTAGGGTAAATTCGAAGTGCAGGGGTACTGGTGGTTGCACAAGTGGTACAGATATTTTGTACTTGGGAAAAAACGTTAGGGTTTTCTAAAACTTGGATTTTAAATTATCGTAATAATTATTATATTTTAGGGCGACTTTCACCGATGAAACTGAACGCGATCAAAAAATCTAAACCTCGTTCAAGAGCTGTTAGTGCCATACAGCGATGATGACACTGACAGCCCTTACACGCAGTTTAAATGTGTTGATATTTAGTCAAATTCACCGTTAGCTGTGATACAACGATACATTGTCATACAGAACTTGTCATTCAAAACTTGGTGATTACTATATTGCCAACATCTTCTGAACTTTGAGCAGAATATTTAATTTCTGTGAATAATTCATTATTCAACCCTATAACGGAAGTTAATGACTCAAACTTAAATTAGCTGTATAGAACTAAACATTTCCCACAAGAAAACAGCGGGGCGGTGCATCTCAGGTGCGTGCTTAAGCGGTCATTAAGCAAAATGGCAATGCGTTTTGCGCTTCACAGTACACAAACCTGTTTACTTACTTCATGTATCATGCTCTGAACAATATGGCATGTCACGACAGCGAGCCAACGAAAAACGATCGCGAAGTACACATTTAAAAAAAACTAAAATAACCTCTCACGACCAACTTAAAGGAGACTATATATCAAGGTAATAAGATACACTTTGTTATGTTACAGTTAAAAAAAATGCCATGAAATATGTCCGCTTGTCCATTGCTCTGCCGGTAGGCGTGGGTCAGATATGTGCGCAAATTTATGTTTTTCACTCAGAGCGGCGGAAAATAGTCTGTTTTAAGAGGTAATAAGAGTAATTTCGGGTGTACGGCTATGTTGGTGGGTCAACCACCTCGGGTTAATATCGCGACTTTGAATGATTTTTTGCTTCTTGCATCGTTTTTGTGGACTGTTGACAATTACTTGTTTCGTTCCCACAGTCAGGCGGTGACCGCCTTATAAGAAAACACTTTAAGCAAACGCAAAAAATCACTGTCTAGACTTCCATTTTGTTTTCTTGTTGCATTGCTGACCAAAGAGCCGATACCATGGTACTTGAAAAGCGAATTTATGTTTAATTTTTCTTCATGATAGGTAAATTAAAATTTAAAACAAAATAAATTAACATAAGTGCTCCCTTCGCCGAGAGGAGGTCTGTGCAGTGAGACTGATATAGGCTGATTATATGATTATGCAAGTGCACAAGGATTGGAGTAACCTTTTCAGCAAAGATTTACTTGGACATCCACATTACATTAATGTGTATTAAACCTATTGTGTGTACCGACTATAGGTGTATTGAAACTATTTGACGCAAAAGACCCAATGGGGGTATCAATCGTGGTATTGAAGCCATTATATTGTTTTGTATTTGTTGAGGTCCTGTTGACCGATATAAACGTGTACTATTTACCACAATTGACGGTGTAAACAGCAAACATTTAAAGTTTTGCCTTTAATAAAACAAAACGTTTCCGAAATAGAATTTCCCAGTATTTTTCTCCGCGACAGTACCTACCCCGACGACAAGAAATGCGTTATTCGATTAAAGAATTAAAGTAGAAGGTGCGCGTGAGTTTTGCGCTGTGATTGGTTAATGCTATGCTGTGGGGCTAATGATAATGATAAATAATAATGATGAGGTTAACGTCGGCTTTCGTGGTCACTGGCCGTAACGAGAGCGGTACATCGCTGGAATTAATTTCATCATCATTGTAAGCCGTGTCTTTTACATTAAAACAGTTATCGCCGTAAATTATACGTACATTGTATACAGGGTCAAATTGAATTAGCTAGGAAAACTCAGCAGGCGTATGCATGGGTTTCGATAACTTGGCCTGATAAAAGCAAACAAAAAGACAGATTTTCTTAACCCATCATTTAAATAACCAACCAGCAGTCGCACGCATATACATATACAGGGTGTAACAGAAGCCCTATTGCTATATCCTTAAGCACTAAAGATAACAGCTGGTATAGAATCACCACTATACATAGTTTCAGCTCAAAATAAAATACTCTAAGAATTGATACCAAATTTTCGGTTACATATGTTTCTTAAATTCAAATCATAACAAACGTGTCACCGCACTACGTAGGTCAATAACTTTCCACGTTACTTGCCAATATCACGATAAATCTCTACCGAGTGATGTTTTTATTTCAATTTGAAAAGTTCGGTTGCTGGTATCAATGTATTAAAAATTCTCATAACTTCCGAACATGTAGAGATAGGATTAAAAAACCCTTCCAATATCGTTTGATATCATCCAAAGAAGCCGTGCCCTTGGTATGTATATACCCTTTCCGTTACACGTTGTAAACACTCACGCCTTTTCCCTTGGGGATAGGTAGAAACTACGGAAAGTCACCTACCTGCTACGATCCTTATATACTCCTCTTGCCTCGTACACATTCATACATCTAGTCATCCAGTAGTCATCCATCATCTAATCATACACACAGTCTCCCTCCGGCGAAGAGGGTGCATCGGCGGTCGGGGGGGTTTTGTCGTGTGCATGCGTTGCTCATGCCAGCCTGGTGGGCAAGACGACCTTAGTGAGCCCATCATTACATATTTAGTGTATACCTTTTCCTTATTTTTTCTTTTTGCTTCGACTTTGCGTCCATGTGTATATTATAAAGTAGTCAATCACAAAAGTGTATCCACGAGAACACTGCCGATAAACTGTACAGCAGTTTGGCAGAAGATGTATGTAACTTTTAGTGAATAAAATAAATAAATAATTTAAAAAAAATATAGTGCTTTTGCCTCGTTTACATTCATACATCTAGTCGTACTCGCACGCCGGTTGCCATTACTAAGCACGAATTATATATCCCTATAAATTTTCAATTTAATCCTCTTGTTTTTCTGTTGTCCTCTTTAAAAAAAAAATAATCACACAAATCCTCTCGGAGCAGTGGTGGCCCAGTGGTATCCCCTCCAACTTACAAGTTATAGATCGTAGTAGGTTCAAATCCATACTGGTGCTTTACTTAGTGTAAATAATTTCATAATTACTGCGCTCAAAACGGTGAAGGAAAATATCGTGAGGAAACCGGCATGTTCTAGAACTCAAAATTCGAAGACATTTGACATCTACCAACCCGCACTGGGCTCGCGTAGTGTATTATGGCCACTCCCTCTCACAGAGAGGAGGCCTGTGTCCCAGCAGTGGGAACATTATAGGCTGATTATGCTTAAGCTTATGAAGGAAAGAAATATAATAAAAAGTGCGGAATAATAAGGTTTTATTTACATAAAGACGCCAGCATATCAAGCTATTCCAAACTGTAAGTTTTTCCCAATTGAACATGAACCTTAACAACTTGTAATAGCGTTGAAAAACTATGAAAGAAATTTGACAGATTGGGGTAGCTTGATGTGTTGGCGTCCGTACAATCGTGCAATAACGAGAGCAGTGGTGGCCTAGTGGTAATGGCCGCGACTTACGAGTTCTAGGTCGTTAGTTCGAACCCTGACAGAAGCTTTACTTTGGTTAATTATTTCATCACCACTGCTCTCAAAACGGTGGAGGAAAACATCGTGAGGAAACCGGCATGTCCTAGCACCAAACATTCGAAGACATGTGACATCTACCAGCCCGCACTGGGCCCGTGTGATAGATTATAGCCCACTCCCTCTCGAAGAGAGGCCGCTCATGTCATAGCAGTGGGAACATGTACACAACTAAATCCTTCAGATGTTAAGTATATCATACTTACAACATTGTTAAAAAGCTTCCTAATACAAATATAATAGTTCGTAAACACAAAATAATCTTCTAAACAAGTGTTTAAATTATATCATCATAAATACGATCACTCCAATTATCTTAAACTCTTTAAACGTCCTCCATTACAGTAACGACACAAAAACAAAACCGTCTTCTAACAAAAACGACAGAAAACGCAATCCCAATTTTTACGAAACGGCTTTAGAAAGCACGAAACGACTTCAGAAAACTCTATATAATTATTTCCCCGCATATTTTTAAACTCTCAGACGTATATTTTTCTAAAAGACACTTTATTATCCAGCGTTTATCCGTTTTGTGGCAATAGAAACTGAATCATTGTAATAATTGGTCGCTTTTACGAAATTGCCCCTGACGCGCCGACTCCAAACGACAATATAATTCCGGGGAAAGGGATAATAATATGGCAACCCCATCGGTTACACGCCGTAATCGAGTGACAAACTGTTTTAAAAAGCGACAATCAAGTTCATTATAAGTGAATGCTGGGTGTTGCCAGCTATTATGCGTTTAAACGAAATTTTAAATGAGATGTGGTTTTTTTTTTGAATTTTAAGTGACGTTTTAATGCAGTTTTGTATATTGTATGTAGGCTTTATATTTTATCATACGGTTAAGTATACAAGGTGCAAAGCTTTGCTAAGTTTGCAAAATTGGGTGGATATTGTGAAAATGTTTACGTTATGTATTAATATGGTATTACACCGGATTGTACAAAATGGTCGTACAAAATTCATTTGTCAATGAACACTCAAGATTAGTCAGACGATAGTGGCAAACAACGTTATTTTCGTTTCAATTGTTCAAAGTGTTTTGCTACAGAACATTTTCAAGTTATTCTCACGACATCACAATAATAATTACTTACATACAAGTTTTTGTTTCAAACCTGTTCAAAGGCAGCTAAGGAGTGCTCGAAAATTTAACTTTGACATCGCGAGGCGGCCCCGAATGCTTACCAAATGAATAGTAATTTAGTTTTCGGATTAAATCGTTTCAAACACGCGACACAAAACCACTTTTCTAGTCTCAAGCCGAGTCGAAACCGTCATTTTACACAATTTTACCCAATTGCTTCGAGTTCTCAGAATTAATTTGATATTAGCCTTTGAAAACGCAAGGTGTGGTTTTGTGTCGGCCTGATGGTTATTTTGAAGAGGGATTTGAACAACCAGTGTTTAAGGCTTGCTCTAGACTCGATAATCTTTTAGAATTAGCCGCGCTCATTCATAATTTTATTAAATGGACTGTTTTGTAAGCCGACTCATGATATGTTATTTCGTTTTATAGACGGTAAACGCTCACAAAACTAAGTTTATAACGAATGATTTGCAATTTAGCATAATCAATTTTTGCAGAACTTATAATTTGTTTAGGAGAATATATTGAGTTGAATTCCCATTTTGATTGGGTCGGTCATGAATATCTGACAATAGTTGCGAACTTGCGATTGTCAATTCGTACCATCACATCGTGTGCCCTTTTGCCTGAAAATTGAAGCCTATAATTGTATTTATTTCTTGTTCCAGGAATCACAATCAAGTAGTGCTGAAAGATGGAGTGGTCGCGGCCCGGAGCACAACATGGCTCTCCAACAGATCCTAAAGCTGCAAGAAGCGAGGGCTCTCCACAAGACCTCCCTTCTTCCCATCTACAAGAAGAACGGTCTTCCGTCCCCGCCGGGAGCTAACTACGACAAGCCTGATAAGAGACTAGAGTACCCTGATACGAGAGCTTTCGAGCAATCCAAGCTTGAGGCAGAATTCAGAAGACTAATGGAGCACTCAGGCAGAGACGTCCGAAACGATGAATCTCTCAAATACTTCCAACATATGATGGAAGCCAAACAACACTACGATTATCTCAAAAGTATTCAAGAAAGAGAGACCAGAAGCAGCCTTAGAGACAGGCATACAGAAGTCAAGAAAGAAGCATTGTCGCCCAGTCGTAATAGGTCATCCCCAGTACATCGGTCACCTTCTAACAGAGTGTCATCAGCCGAAGTATCTCCCAATCATAGCATCCGCCTATCTACCTCATCCAGCCCTCTCTCAACTACTAGTCCAATCAACTCATCGCCTTTAAGTCACCTACAAAACATGCAACCCTTTGATTTCCGAAAACATAAAACGAATGAGAACAACGAAAAAGAAGAAAGCAGAAAACCCTACGATTTAGGATCTGCTGAAAAAGCAACTATGGATTTAATGAGAAGTCAATTCTTTAACTTTCCATTACCTACAAACTTGCCTATTCCGCCAATGACAATGCCTTCAACGTTTAATCACCAGGCAGCCATGGTAGCTGCTCTCAGTCAAAACCCAATGGGCTTAGCCTCACTTCAGGCTCTCTTACCTCAAATGTCAGCCAAACCTGCAGAACCATCAGAGAATAAAATCCCTATCAATGGTAAAGGAAGATCAGATGACCACAAACCTGAAGACGACAACGTTCTCAATTTAAGCAAAGACGCGTACGCTGAAGTGGCACAAAACTCTAGAAATATGATGTTAGGTAAATGTATTAGTCCACCAAAAAGACAATGGGGCGCGTCGCAAATGCCACTGAATTTAGGAACACACTTCATCAATCCAGCTACCGGTAAAAAGAGGGTTCAGTGCAATGTGTGCTTGAAGACCTTCTGTGACAAAGGAGCTTTGAAGATCCATTTCTCTGCTGTCCATCTACGTGAAATGCACAAATGTACCGTTGAAGGATGCAGCATGATGTTCAGTTCAAGAAGATCTAGAAACCGTCACAGTGCGAATCCTAATCCGAAGTTACATTCGCCCCACTTACGACGGAAAATCTCGCCCCATGATGGCAGAACCGCACAAGTTCACCCAGTGCTAATTTCACCTCACAGAGCTGGCCTTAATATGCCACCAGTGATGAATCCAATGCACCCATTCGGATCATATCCCCTGTTGAATCCACCGCATAATATGGGTCAGTTCCCATCAAACATACCTTTAGACTATAAAAATAGTATGAACATGAATTTCTCGCCTTCTTTTGACCACGGCCAGCCAATGCGACGTGAGTCTGATTCCGTGGAAAATAAAGACCAAGATGGTCAAGGAGAATCCGATGAAGATGACGGCATTGTGGTCGTAGCAGGAGACGACGATGATGATGATAATGAACCCATCGATACTAGTGATTATTATTCTACTCTTAACAAGTCAATAGGATCTATTGATGACTCAGAAACGGACTTTGATCAAAGAAGTGTCAGTGATAATAACGAAGTACCAGACAATAGAAAAGATGAAAATACTAGTCCCGAAGTGATGAAAAGGAAACGCAAAAATCTTAATCCTACTCGTATACAAAACCATTACGTTTCAGAAAATGGTACATCAAATTCAAAACGTGATCATCCGGATACTGATGAAAATGAATGTGCAGTGGATTTAAAAAGAGTAAAAACTGAAGATAGTCAGTCTAGCGAAAATAATATCGATGTAACTAATGAAGATCCTAAAAATACCGAAACCAAAAAAGAAACGCCTGTTATCAAAGATGAACCTACCGATATGAGCTACAACATCCAAGACTTGAGAGTAAAAGATGAACCAATCGACAAACAAGACGTATATAAACCTGCAAACAATCGGTCTAGTGAGGAACAGTTTTCATCAGAAAATGCACTGAAACGACTTGAAAGTTTATCCAAAGGCGACTTTCCTAGCATTCCCAAGAAACATGATTCTCAATCCTTGGGCCCGTATAATTTATCAATGAATGATTCGATAGATTATTCAGATCGATCACCATCGTCTTCAGTATCCAGTTTTGATTACAATGCCGAGGACACTCACGGTCAAATATTTGGACATTTCGACAATGGCTTCTTTGTCAGTACTACTGACGTTCCTATGGACCATGAGAACCCCCGCAAATGCACAGTATGTGGAAAGATTTTCCAAAACATCTATGTCTTAAAAACTCATTACCAAAACGCTCATCTTAAGCTTATGTTCAAATGTAATGTTGAAGGTTGTAGAGCAGCTTTTTCATCCAAACGGAGCAAAGATAGACACAGTGCAAACATGAGTTTACACCGGAAAATAGAAGAGTACAGAATATCTGAAGAATCTTCACGGTTTTTGGACAAAGTACGAGAACAAATGGAACATATCTCACGGTACAATGAGGAGGAGCGTGCTGTCCCTTACGTAGAATCTCATATCTATTACCGAGCGAAAGAATCTGATAAACTGAAGAGCCAGTTGAGCCAACAGCTGCCTTTCACGTCACCTTACCCACATCTACAACTACCAGAAACCTATCTGAGCAATAGGGATATGTTTGCTCAACACTCTTTCCTCTTCACTCCATTTGGTATGCTTCCTAACTTCCCTCCGATCCCGTTAGGTTTTCTACCTCCAAGTTTGAACGCTTTCGGCTGTCAACAAAATTACTCCCCACCGCATTCAAGAAAGCTTAATTACTGTGTAGAGGATGAGGCGCCACGACCAAATAAAGATGGTAATTACCCATGTCGAGGTTGCAAAGACTGCTTCAAGGATCTATCAAGCTTGAAACATCATTGTGAGAGCGTACACGTGCAGTCTTTGCATCGGTGTTCCGTCAGCGGCTGCAACGCTGCATTCTTCTCAAGAACTAAGAGGAACATGCACTATGAAACTCATGTAGCCCGCAGACAGAATGGTAGGATGCATGTCAATCCCTCGTGACCTGAATAAAACTATTGACTGTGTAGTCGAATCTCCAGTGCATTTGTGATTTAATTTAGTATTACCAAATAGAGGTACCTTTTTATTCTCATTAGATTGAGGAGTGGTGTACAATAGCGGCCCAGCCGTGTGTGAGGTGTCAGTGGAGTCCGAACTCTTTGCAATGTAAATATTAAAGTAGTTTTCGCTTAGACTTTTCCATGTGTTGTAGCATAGATAGTATTTAATTGTAATTCAACATTCCATAGTAATAAATCGTGCAATAAAATGTAAATAAATAATAGTGTGTAATGTACAAAGTTTTGGCTGATGTATTTAGAATTTGATGATGGATGTGTACTTACAGTTTAGTATGATGTTTGAGTTGTGAAAATTTTAAATATTTCCGTCTAAATTACTTTTTTTTGGTCTCTTAGCACAAATGAGATTATTGTAACGAGTTTTGAAACTGCTTTATTTTTTTCTAAATTAATTCATATCTGTATTTTAATTAAATTCAGTGTTTTTAACCATTTATCGAAATGGCATTTTATGTCATAAAATATTTTTCTTCAAACCTCGTTGCAAATAATCCTACAAGTACATTATCGTAGCATAATCTTTTGATCATATCTCCTAATATTTTGGTGCTAAAATATGACAAATTATTATTTCAATTAAATTACTGTACATTTCTTGGTGTTTCTCAATCAGATCTACGTGTAATGTGAGATATAAGAATACCTTAAATTGTATAAGTACCAAAAAGTATTAAAAACTTAATTGTTAAGATTGTATTATATAAATAAAACATATATACTTCCTTTTTGCCAAACGATAATAAGTATGTAATAAAAAAGTTTGGAAAAATTTATTCCGTTTTTTATTATTTACAATTTAAAAACATATGTCATACCTAATTACCTAAATGCAGTTTCATATAAATGCTCCAAACACCAATAAAAAGCTCAGAAAGATCGACAAAGGGCAAAATCTAATAAAAAGAAGTTGCAAAAGAAAACTTTAAAATTCATTCCAATTTTGAATTGCAAAACATTGCCTTGATATACATATGAAATCTGGGCATGGTTTACTAGAAGTTGTCATTCACAAAGGACGTGATAAAATCGCGGCAGGATCTTTTCGCGCACTGTATTTTCAACTCTCGGTGTTCAACCCAGCATTGAGAATCCAACAGACTGCATGTCAGCAAAATCAAGATCAAAAGTCATTTATTCAAATTAGGCTGAGAATCAGCACTTTTCAAACGTCAAAATACATAAGACAGTCCCCCAAAACGCCCACCCTTCACCACTTCCTAGTGCTTTAGGTGGGAAGAAGAAGTGGCGGAACAAACTCCCCAGCAGCACAGCTGTCTGTTTAGTCGGATAGACTTGATTCTATACATACAGCGCGTCGAAAATCGAACAGTGTGTTTTACTGTTCCATTTCCTACTCTTGGCGCTGAGCAGTGCGTTGAAGACCTAGTGCGCGAACAAGTCCCGCCGCGCTTTTATTATATCCGTGGGAAAGTGGGCTAAAAATCAAAATCATAAGTCATTTATTCAAATTAGGCTGAGAATTAGCACTTTTAGAACGTCAAAATACATTAGATAGTCCCCCAAAACGCCCGCCCTTCACCAAGTCTATAACTAGGCAATCAGATCTATGGCAAATCAATGAGACTGTGAGACTGTGTGTGTGTGTGGATATTTATCCTGAGACTACAGGGTACCAGACTTACAGACAGGAAATATCTTGAAATATTTGTAGACCACAAGATCCATTATAAAATAGTTTAAAAAACTAAAAAACACGCTTTAAAAACCGAACTAAAAAGTAGAAAATAATTTAATTCTATTTAAAAGTGTTTGGTAATTTGGTTTTTAAAGCGTGTTTTTTAGTTTTTTTAAATATTATTTATTTTCTATTTTTTAGTTCTACTAACTACAAAAACGTGTTTTTTTTTTAATTATTGAATTGTCATCGGTCCTCAACAAGTCTACAAAGTTTAAATGAAATCTGACCGTTTAAAGTGGGGCAAAATCAAGTCCAAAGTAGTCGGTTCCAAACAAACAAACATGCTTACAATCATACAGATGAAGCTAATAAAAGCGTGTTAAAAATAGCATTCATACACACAAACACATGCTCACGCCTTACTTCCCTTGTTACGCCTTACACACACTCTGCCTATAACGTTCCCACTGCTAGGACACAGGCTTCTCCGTGAGAGTGGGCCGTAATCCACCACGCGGCCAGAGTGCGGATTCGCAGATTTGCTTTAATGCCGGTTTCCTCACGATATTACCGTTTTGAGGAAAGTAGTGATGAAGTTATTTACACAAAGTAAAGCGCATAGGTTGGGTTCGAACGCACGACCGTAACTCGTAAGTCGCGGCCGTTACCACTTTGCCACCTCTGCTTTCCCTTGTACAGACGCCAGCATATCAACCTACCCCAAACTGTCAAATGATCCCAATTAAACATGAACCTTATCCTTATGTAATTAAGTTGAAAATCTATCAAAGAAATTTGACAGATGCTTGATGTGCTGGCTGGCGTCTGTACATTAAAATACAATTACGCGCCTACTTACAACCACCGCTTGTAGGTGTTGGTAACATATATCCTACTAGCAGCGCTCCGCGGTTTCACCCGCGTAGTTCCCGTTCCCGTGGGAATACGGGGATAATATATAGCCTATGTCACCCGGGGATAGTGTAGCTTCCCAACAGTGAAAGAATTTTTCAAATCGGTTCAGTAGTTTCGGAGCCTATTCAATGCAAACAAACAAGCAAACAAATCTTTCCTCTTTATAATATTACTAGCTTTTGCCAGCGGCTTCGCCCGCGTGGAGGTCGGTGTATTATACATATAAACCTTCCTCTTGAATCAGTCTATCTATTAAAAAAACCCGCATCAAAATCCGCTGCGTAGTTTTAAAGATTTAAGCATACATAGGGATATAGGGACAGAGAAAGCGACTTTGTTTTATACTATGTAGTGATATACCTATAGTATAGATAAGCAAGGTCCTTCAATACTGTTCCTACTCGTACCAACCCTGGACATGAAGATGTATTTCTGCTTCTCTGGATGGCGTTGAACGCGTTTAACCTCGCCTCCGCAAACATTACAGAGACACTACAGTATCGCTTCTACCCTATTAGGTGTCTTATTGTATGTATGCCATGCCAAGCCTTCTCCTTCTGACGAAGGAGAAGAAGAGGGAAGGAGAAGGCCCAAGCCTTCTCCTTCCTTCTTCTTTCATGTAACCGGAATCTACGCAAGGAATCGTCACACATTTATGTATATAATATGGAAAATGGTACAAACTACCTACTGCCCAGATAAACCCTTACGGTCGTATTCATAAAAAATGCTTATCGATGGTTTAAGACATTCATTAGTTAAACAACTCGATAAGCCTATAAAACCTTTGATAAAATGTTGTATTCATAAACGTTCTATTACTAATATGTCGTTTATAAATCAAAATGTTGACATTTTAATGAAGTCATGCAACAAATTGATCAACACACATCGAATCGTCAAACGAAAATGTCTGTATATACGCCGAATATTTGTGACCATACCTACACATTATTAAGTACTGGCTACTATTTAAATGTCTAAATTTTCGACACTTCTGATGTGGTGGCGTCATTGTTATTAAAATTTGACAACTAATTTCAAATTGTAACTGTCAACAGATTGCTTGGAAATTGACATTTGGTGACATACAATATTCGTACGTCAAATGGTCAAATGTCATTTTCCTTGTAATCAATCAGCTGCTTTAGAGAGTCGGCCATTTTTTCCATAAAACACTGTTAAAGTAGGGCTCTGGCTTATAACTTTATAGTAGTTTATAGTAGTACAACTTTATAGTAGTGTAAATCGTTTTTGTGCTAAAATGCATTTATGAATAACACTTTTTGACAACTAGACTTTAGCAAGGTTTTAGATTTTCGATAACGTTTTATGAATAAGACCGTTAGTATAAAAGGTGGTCATGGTAATACAATACTAGTTCTAGTCTGCACTGTCAAAATCTGCAAAGGTAAGGTAATAGATTAATATAATTCCAGTAGGAAACCACCAAATCCCTAACTTAATAACCCCACATTAAGTCATAAATTTTAATAAGTTAATAAGCAAGCAACCGAAATGAAGGACGCCATATTGCTAAACTATGCTACAGATAATAAATATAGGCAAAGAACATCTCGCAAACAGCCTGGAGCTAAAAAAGTTAAAATTCCAGAAGCCGAACAACACTAATTTGCGTGATTTATGAATTTCAAATAAGGAATACCGATTTTATGCGTTTCTGAACACAATTTGAACGCAAAAGGGTTATTTTAAATGGAGGGGAATGTTGAGATGAAATATTTATAGGAAGAAATATTTAGAAGTCGTTCACGAACGTTTCAATAGCTATTAGGTATTAACATATTCGTTTAGTTTTGCATAAAACTGAATTGATTAAGTCCACGTCAAATCATCAAATGATAACTTACCGTTTTTCTTACTTTTATATTTTCCCTAATATTATCTGTTACTAAGATACTGTTTGGTACAAATTTTAATTATTTTATTAGCATTGGGTAATTTTCACTTTTTCAGAATCAGTAAAGCCTATTACACCCCGTCGCACGGACTTAAAAATGTTGCGGCGTGATTTTATCGCTCACTGGATAATCAAGTCTCATTCACTCACTCACTCAATTTTACGTCCATGCGAACGTGGACTTAAACGTAGGTTTATAAAGGTGCCTTTACATGGGTTAATTCTCGTAGATAGTTTCAAGTTAGCTTAGACATTACAGGTGCAAGTTCGGTCATCCTATTAGTTGAACTTCTACTTCAGCTTGAATTTAACTAGAGTAAGCAACTTTTTAATGAATTGGTATGACCTGGCCTCTCCTACACAGTAGTAGCTGGCTTCCCAATTACTTTGTTAACTACTTCGTTGAACTTTATGTAGGTACGGTCGCGGTCATAAGTTCAGTACCAGACCTAGATGAGCATTTCGGTGGCACTCGACTTATGACCGTTGACTGTACCTGTACAAATGGAGTTTGGATTTGGTTTAGTAGATGGCGACCAACGACTACATCCAAGATTACTTCATATAGCAATGTGTCTTAAACCTAATAAACGATAAGTATAAGGGGTTATTTACTCTTTTCTTTTTAGATCGTACTTTTTCTTGATTATGATATTATATTATAAAGAGGTCAATTGTTATTGGTACTTACTCTATTTATTTACTATTAGGTAGGTACAGATTGTTGGCAATCATGCTATAACTTTTGAATAGGAAATTGGTAAAATGGGCTGTTGTACGCAACTCCACGTCAAAGCGCGTATTTTGCGTACGGGTGGAAGAATCAGTTATTCGATCTTTATCCAGCTCCTCGAGAAAGGCCAGCAATGCCTTGGTGTTGCTGACAATCTCACGTAGGGTACCAGGGTTACCGAAGTATTTTGCCCTGTGAATAGCGACCACCGAGCAGTCCAAGAGCACATGAGCCGCTATCTCGTCGTCCTCCATGCAGGCCCTGCACAGTGGACTGTCTGTTACTTCTATGACAAAGAGATGTTTGTTAATGACCCGTGCCCAGTTACGGCTGCTGTAACTGTACGCAACTGTAGTTTAGTTAAACGGAGAACCTGTTTCGTGAGGCGGGCATCGAAAGCAGGAAGTACTTCCTTAGCCTGCCTGCACTCACTTAGGTCCAACCATATTTTGTGATGTTGATCCCTGGTTCGTTTCCTTACCAGAGTGCGTAGATACCCGAAGGGGAGTGGCGCAATGGGTTCTGTTCCCACTGGTACCATGCTCGATCCCCTCCTGGCAAGTTCATCGGCTGCATCGTTGCTTAGCGAACCGCTGTGTCCTTTGATCCACTGAATGGTTATATTGTTGAAGCTACCTACCTCGTTGAGTCGCTGGTGGCACTTGTATATCAGCCCAGAGTCAACTGTGTGACTGTGTGCTTGCAGAACAGCCATGCTATCTGAGAGTATGCGGATCGAGTGGTCCATAACTACCCTGACCATGATGGCAGACGCTACCAGGGAGATGCCCATGCATTCGGCCTGGAACACTGTGTTATGGACTCCCAGTGATGTGGCTATGTGGATGTTGAGGTCCTCCAAGAAGACTCCAGCCCCTGTGCCACTACCTGTTTTTGATCCGTCCGTGAAGACACGCAGTCCTGCGGGGCGCAAGCCACCGCATCGTTGATCCTCATGCAGTTGGATTCTGTATTTTTTATCGAAGATAAATTGTTCGGGCACCCGGTCATTTATTGCCGTCGTAATGGGGAACTCACTATTGAGTTCCTTAAGCAGCGCGGTGTGTTGTGTTTCTCTCTTACACCAGAGATATATAGCGTTTAGACGCGCCGCCCCTATCGTTGCTTCCTGCTGTATAAATAGGTGGAGCGGCGGCAACCCCAGCATGGCCTCGATCGCTGCAGTCGGAGAAGTCCTCATACAGCCCGTGATGGCCGCGTGATCGCAGGCTAGTCTTTGCATGCGCTGTAGTTTGTTGGCGGCTGTAGCTAGCTTGGTGCGGGGCCACCAGACCACGGCCCCTTAGGTGATCATGGGGCGGATCACTGCGGCGTACAGCCATAATATAATTTTGGGTGACAGACCCCACTTCTTACCTATCATTTTCCTGCACTGCACGAAGGTGATGCAGGCCCTGTTTAGCTTGTTGTCTAGATGACTGCTCCAGTTTGGCTTATTATTTATTTATTTATATATTAAAACTTAATGCAAAAGTAAAAAAATACTGTACAAAGGCGGACTTATGCCTTAGGCATTTATTTATTATCCAAATTAACCCCGAGATACTTGACTTCGTTGACCAACTGAAGTTCTGTATTTAACAGTTTCGGTAGGCGAAAAGGGCCTAATGCTCATTTTTGGGTGAACATGACTAGTTCAGTTTTGGTGAACTGGTATAACTTTTTTTCTTCTAGGTCCAAAAATATATCTGTCTCTCTTAACTTTCAAAAGCATATCTTTTGTTAGCTCTTAGGTGAAGTACGGAACTGCAGAATACTCAAAATTATGAACTGAACGTCGAAAAACGAATAAATAGGTAAAGAAATAAACACTACCAATAAAACGACAAACTCCACAAAATAAAAACAAAAGAACATTAAACTTCTATCGCTTTCCCCACCCTACGGCGTCACGTCGACATTTGACATTTGCTTGTCACCCGTGACATTTACCGTGACGTCATTCACGCGACACGTCAGCGTGACATCGCGTGCGGCGACCGTTAATTTTTAAACTTTCTATTATCGCGGGTTAGAAGGGAAAAGTAGGGAACTCACAAATTGATTTTCTTTTTGTTTGTGGCTTCTGTAGGGGTAAACATTTGGGTAGTGATACGGGTAAATGTGGGGAAGATAAATTATTAAGTGTTGAGTTGTTAGGTAGGTACTGTAACCTTACGGTGTACGGATAATGTCATTGTTTTAAACATGGTGTACTTATGAATAGTTCAGTTATCTATAAAGATAGAAATATACTGACTTCCACTTGAGAGAAACTGACCAAATCCTTTCTTATTCTGCCTAGACTTTTTTTCAATCAAGTATGTTGGCGTCGGCTTCACTTCTAGCCGGATGCAGCTGAATACCAGTATTTTAAATGGAGCGACTGCCTATCCGACCTCCACAACCCAGTTACTGGGAAATACGATACCTCTTGTTAAGACTGGTTGACAGAATTTCGGGCTCCTGACGACCTGTAACGACTGTCAAGATCCACGAACGACAGCTGGGACCAACGGCTTAACGTGCTTTCCGAGGTACGGAGGGGTCTTGGTATGTAAAGATGGTCACCCATCCACGGACCAACCGTGCCAAGAGTAACTTTACCTGATCGACTGATCCGTGCGGTTGTTACTAATTAACCACAAGCCCCTCCAAGTCCCTTGGAATTCCATCATATGATGAATCCAATAAGGACGGGGTACTTAGACGACTGAGTTAAGAACATAATTATTATTATCGTGTTTGCTCTTTACTTCTCATGTAACTCTTCATTCATAAAGACCCGTTCACCTTACACTGAAACATCTAACGAAACTCTCTGCGCTTATTAAACAGTGGAAATAAAAAGGTGCATAATGTGCAGCTTCCTCGCGATCCAAACAATACGCACAAGTCTCACACAAGGCTAGTCTGTTCTCATTTACATAATCAAGTCTCATCAGCCACATTTGCATGAAACGCAACGTGAATTAAATTCAAAATAATGACATTTCACGTACTAAATAAACCTTATCTTCTTCTACATAAAGTTTAAAATTGAAATTCTAAATGTAGTTGTAAGCTGGTAACGCAGTGGTCTGCGGTTGGCGCATACGAAATTCGAACGTCCCGCTTGTCAGCAATTTGTTTTGAAGAGAGAACACTTCTAATTCGCAAAAAGAACGAGCGTTCTATGTTTAAAAAGTATCGTCACGCGAGCTAGGTTAGGGAGAGTTTACACTGTAGCTTAGTTATTTGATTGAAATAAATTAATATTTATTTTAGAACCAACTTATTAAAGTTTTATTGATCAATCAATCGTCTCAAAAACAACCAACTGCCTGACACAGTCAATCATTTTCATGTGTAGAAATGTTCATTAGGTTCTGGAAAACTTACCTAGTTTTTTCTAACATACTGTTTTATATCTTCATTATATCGATTTTACACATCAGATTTACTTTACTTCTGGAAACTAGAATGCCCAAAGATGTAAAAAGGTAAGATCGATATAGTCGTTAGCTAAGTTATTCTACTCCCTATAAGTTTAATGATAAATGTAAAAGTTTCTTGATCAACGCTTCATTTCACTGGCTGGCTTTTTACTTTGAGTATTTACGTAACTAGGTACTCAGCGAAAATTGATTTTCGAATAAAGAAAAAAATAGCTTTAGCTTTCAAGAAAGATATACCTTTAGCAGGTATAAGTCAAAGATCTGGTTTCATAATTCAGAGTAATTTATTCAGTCTAGTTTAGTACAATGTTCTTTAACAGATAAAAGTTTTCTTTCATTTTCAAAAAAAACCGGTAGGCAAGTAGGTAGTTGTTTTATGCGTTTGTAATCTTTGGCATTGCTCTTCTAAGAGAGTTTTGAGGTTTTACTTCACTACAAGTTATCTAAGGTAACTGAAAAAAATAAGCCTGTTTACCATAAGGTCGGTTATCATAGGTAGCCTCTAAAGAACTTTTATTAGACATAGACTATTATGAGCGCACCTTTACGAGTTCCAAATTTGAATTTGAAAAGTTCGGAATGAGGCCTTTCTAGAGCGTTTTTTTGTGTCGTTAATGAGACTGTGGCTTCTAAGGGAGCCAGCAATGTTATTATGGACAGACACAGTATTTGTGTGGTTAAATATTACGTAGTATGTAAGTACATAATACATTGGCTGGTGCGTAATAAATTTTGGCTAAAGTAGGTATAAGTCGGTTAGTGAATCGCCTACAGAAAATAATATAATGATTGAAAAGTGTCGATTCGCTCGTTTCGAGCATGTAAATTCGTGCGCTTGAATAAGCCACATATTTATACGATTTATTGTTGATGTTAGTTCCATTTTTTGTCGTTTTTTTTTTAATTTAGACCTACTTAGGTATCAAAAACCTTAGTTATGTAGGTATATCAAAGTCGAAAGACTCATGAGCCGGTATCTACATAAACCTAATACCTACATCTAGGTACCTAAGAGTTTTCAGGAAAATGTCCACTTTCATAAAAATACTTCGTGCCTAACGATCGCACGCACTTATTCGTCAAAACGTTCCTAAAGAAGCAAAAAATAAGATGTTGGAAGCACAAGACAATGCGAGGACATGTCGTGCAAACCAAAAACCATAAAGTTCAGTGCAATTTTCAGATACCTACACGTCTTATAGTTCTCATTGTCTGTGGTAACAAGAACAAGATCACGCGAGCTTAGCCCCGGGCCGCGTATCCAAACAATAAAATCGGACTGGCCGAATTTTGAATTTGGAAGCACCGCCGCGAGCCTCGTCGCCATATTGCACGCGATGGTGGCAATTTATAATTTTAGTTTAATTTTAATCATAGATTTTGTTGTTCCTGTTAAAGAATTAAGAAATGATAGACAATTTGCAACTACATAATTACTATGGAAGTGATTCAGCAGTCTAACATTATCTTTGAGCCTGTAAGACAGACAGGTTAGTCGTAATTGATGCCTACTGATTCTAGCCTTCTTCTAGAGCTATTGTTTTTTAGCCTTTACTAATAAAAAAATAAATATTTTACATCCATTTGATAATCATACCACAGAAACCACCGCGGGTTTAACGCAGTATGGCCAGACGGCAACTCGGTGCCACTATACAGGTAACCATGAATTCAGCATATCATTGTAGACCCCCAGCGCAGAAACTTTTTCGTTGGTTATACAAAAAGAAATCAGGTGTTCCATACATTTTGACCGCGTAGGTATTGCATTGCACTTTTCTATGGAACAGCAGATTTTTTATTTTTTTCGTATAACCGACGATAAATTTCTGCGCTGGGGGTTCTAGAATGATAAGCTGAATTCATGGTTACAGTTTGCGCACTGGTTAAAAACTTATCCTGTATTTAGTATATTAAGTTACTATTTGAAATAAGAATAGAATAGATACGTTGAAATAATTAGCTAACTAACAAGGTTCATCATTCTCCTCCCCCTTTCCCAATTTACTTGGGGTCAGCGCAACTTGTTTTCTCTTCCATATTAGTCGTCATCTCGGTAGTCGTCCCTTTTCGAGCCATGTTATCTTTGACACAGCCTATCCATCGTTTCTTTGGTGTTCGCCTTCTCTTATAGCCATCGACATTCATACCATGACAACCATTGCGTTGTCCATATACCTAATAATAATTAAGTAAGTCTCTAAGATCTGGTAGAAAAACTTTTTCGCCATTAGTTCAATCAATCTGCCTAGCCCTTTCCCAGCTACATTGGGGTTGGCTTCCAGTAGTTGCATTCTAACCGGATCCAGCATATTTTACATGGAGCGACTGCCTCTCTGACCTCCATAACCCACTTACTGGGTACACCTTGGTAAGACTGGCTGTTGGACCTTCACCAATAGTTATGATGATCAATTTCACATGCAAATAATGTAGGTAGGTACAAATATGTTGCAAATTCTATTCAAATTTTTAATTTAGAAAAAAATGAGATTGTTCTTGCCATAAACACTGTGAGACAGCCCCCCGATGATATTTTAGGTACTTTACATCTTTTATTTTCCATTTAAACTTAACATAATTTGAGTAATTTAAACAGAATGTGACGAATTTGTTGCACGTGCAGAAATCCAAAATATTCATCGAATTTTAAATTTAAATATTTAAAATACTTCTACATTGTATCCTTAGGGGTTGACAGACTGTGAGAACTTATTCTCGTGATTCCAAATTCAAATGAGACAATTCGTGATCGACCGTTTTCGAACGCTTACCGAAGTTCGAATTCCAAATTTAAAATTGCATCAACGCCATTGGGCTGATGAATAACTTCTGTGCATTACATATTGCAAAGGTATTTTGATCATTCCAATAATTTTGAAAGCAAGATGTCTCGTGAATAATGTCTCAGAACTTGTATGAGATTTACCTTCATTCATAAATGGATGATTGAAGGCTACAGAACAATTTGCTCATCAACATTTCAAAATTGGACAAATAAGTTGACACAATAAATAAACTAAAATCTAAAAGCTGTGGATCGCTATTAGCTGGAACAAATAAACATAGAGACAGACAAATATCTTTTATAAGTGCCTACTGTACCTATATGTTGCTTGCATAAGCATTTAGTTAAAAGCTGTTATTTTGATATAACAAACAGACAATTGTTATTTATTTGCATATATATATGTAGAATAGATGTATAGATAGATTGCTGAGTGCATTCGCCAACGTAGAAACAGCTATACCTACTAAAAGAATAAAACGACTAAAATTTCAAAAATCATCCAGAAGCATTCAGAAAGCCTTCGGCTCTGCCTACCAAACAACGACATAGCGTGGACTTAACTACCTTAGTAGCCAGTCTGTCCTTCAGTAAGAACTTGTCATTGAAGCCTGCAGCGCCATTCAAATTCAGCATAAAGATTAGCTACCTGCACTTTTAAATTCTCGCACGGAAGCTAAAAGCGAAAATTTTGAATTTCGAATTAATTTGGATCGACAGAAGCTCGTGCCGATATTCCGAAATTGTTCTAAATTCGATTGTTAGAGGCACGCTTCAAAAAGAACACGCAACTGATTTATTTGAAAAAAAAAAGAAGATGGCGTCTGCGAATTAAAGATTTGCTCGGATGTTTCGTGACTTCTGAGTTAATCGATATTATCATAATGTGATAATGATGTTGGTTAAACATGATCAGGCAACCGAAGCCTTTGGTATTTTTTTGTAGGTTCATTTTAATCTTCGTGCGAAAAATAATCGATAATAAAAATATAAAGAAGTTGGCGTCTACAACAAATTAAGGCTCGTGCAGACAGACGCGACGCGACGGTCGTGTCGCGACACTCATAGAACAATTTATATGAAAACTTCATGGCAATTGTTCTACAATTAGTGTCGCGTCGCGCTATCGCTGTGCCTGTTTGAAGAAGCCTTTAAGTGATAGTAAGTATGTATAGTCACCGATGATATCTCTTAGTACTAGGTATCAGTTAATTCGTTGAAGACGCCGCACCGTCTCGGATACAGTCGTCGTAGACGAAAACTGTAACCGACGAACCTGGTTACGTACTTATCAGGAACCAGGGTCTTCGGATATAGTTGAAGTTTAGTAGGAAACGACAGACGTTTAAGAAAGAAGTTTTATTTGATAAATGGACAGTTTATTTTCTATTAATTAAATTAAAATTTATTCGAAAACATCCATTAAAATCAAAATCAAAAGTCATTTATTCAAGTTACGCTGAGAATCAGAACTTTTCGAACGTTAAAATACATAAGACAGTCCCCCAAAACGCCCACTCTTCAGCACTTCCTAGTGCTTTAGCTGGGAAGAAGAAGTGGCGCAACAAACTCCCCAGCAGCACAGCTGTATGTTTAGTCGGATAGACTTGATTCTATATATTATATAGGCAAAGTAATAAACATCACGAGACACAGAACATTAATTAAATAATTAGTCATATGTCAGCGAACCATGGCAATATACCGACAAATAAAATGAAATATAAAAGCCTCCTCTAAAGCCTCTAAAGCCTCCTCTAAAAGCATCGGTTTCTTACTAAACTTCCACGACGTTATATCGTATTTAGTGACCGTACCAACTTTGCCACAGCCATTCCTAATCGAAAATTAGTCCCCTAATAATCTTAAACTATTACTCATTTTAGTCCAATTTCGCAGATACTATGTTGGCACCTAAATACTACCCATGTAGTTACACATTAAATGGGCCTCATACAGCAATATAGCTGAATTACCTGAGCTTAATATCTTGTTACGGTATCGTAATAGATATTAAACATGTTGGTCGTGGCTCTCTAATTAGGATCAGTAGTTACTGGTGTAACCCGTGGTATTAAATTTGTTACGCAATAAGGTTCGCTTGACATTTCGATAGACCCTTTAGGTATATATAATATGGCCAGGTGTAATTATTTTGACGTATTCCCGACCATAGACTACGAATTTCGATCTACGTTTTGTTTAGTATAATCATATAATTAGTCTATAATGATCCCATTGCTGAGACATAGGCCTCCTCTGCGAGAGGTAGTGGGCTGTAGTGCCTGTAGTACCTACCAGCGGCGGGGTGTCAATTTTGCTAAGAGAGAAGCCGAAGCGAAGTCGGCTTTAACTTACTGACTTATCAATAAAGAGTACTTACTATAAATAAATAAATAAAATATATTTTTAGACAATAGTAGCCACTATTGACTTGCCATTTTTTTTAAACAATAGAGCCAATGTGAATCCCCAAAGGGAAGCTGGTAGGAATCGTGTTACATGGTGCTTTCGCCACTGGTACCTACATAAGTAGATCAATTTCCATGAAGTTTTCATATAACTCGTTCTATATAAGTCGTGTCGCACCTGTTTGCGGAGGCCTAAGTCGGGCCGACACCACTAGACCATCACTGCTCCAGTATTGATATAGTTACTTACTAATAAAAAAACAACCGTCTCCCTTAAAAACACGACAAAGTGAAAAATAACTTTAATTTCGGAAGCCGTTGACTTTGGATGAGTATTTAAATTTTTTGTCACCGCCTTCCAAAATTCAAGTTATTTTTCACTTTGTAGTGTTTTTTTCGGAAGTCGGTTGTTTTTGTTTTTGTAAAAGTTTTTATTTTTCACTTTTTGGTTATAGTACCTACCCCACTAATTCGAAATTTCATCATCCTTGGGGTCAAAACAATGCATATTTATGCGACAGCAGCAATCGCGGTCCTACTGTTATTTTTTGAAGAGTTCCGTTGTCTGTCTCCGAAGCGCATAATCAAATCTACCTACATGAAATTGTAATTGGACCACACGGGAAGCATTAGCTTTCAAATAAAAAAGAATCATTAAAATCGGTTAACCATTTAAGAGACAGACAAACATTTAAAAAATACAGTCGAATTGAGAATCTCCTCCTTTTTTGAAGTCGGTTAAAAAGAGAGAAAACTTAAAGCACGTACAGCGCGGCTGTCTACTGAAATAATTGTTTTAGGTAACAATGTCACCACATCACGGTATTCGTTCTATAATTAAAATTTCCACGCCGTGAAAATTCTCGTGGGCGACGTAAACATTACCTGTCTCTCTCGTACTTGGAAGTATTTCACTTTATCTGTCCCTTTCTTATGCGACATGCGACAAACAGTGACATCTAGGTGACGACCAATGACAAAAAGGTGGGCGGCCATTGGCTGAAAGTGTCACATTCATGAAACCCGCTTTGAAATAGGAATGAAAAGTTTTTGTGCGTAGGTTTAAATCATTTGTTTTTACAAGCTTTGTTTATTGTTTAAGTTTTCTTCTCTGCCTTTGTGAATCATTCTCGACATAGTAATACACACTTAGCTAATTGGTACCTAATAGGTACTTAAATGTCAATAGATACCTACCAGCTGTAATTACTTATGAGTATGGTTCATATACATTTTGTTTAATAGATAGGTACCTACTACCCGCTCAAATGTTACTTCCGTACCGCATCATAAACAAAATATAATTTTCTATAATTCATTAATTCATTACACATACGAGGTCCGATCCTACGTACGACCAGCCCTCTAAGTATTGAGCTAGATAATTACCTAATTGGAGTAACGGAATTTATAGTGTCAAATAACTTTCTTTCGAATCACAAGAAGTGTGTGAGCATGAGTAGTAAGTTGCTAGTAAAGTTTCAAATTAAATAAATAATTTATTAACAAAATAAATTGTTCTAATTTTGTAGATAGGTCATCAGTCAGTCAGTCATCATCTTAGGTATTACAAAACATGGTGCCTGTTTTAGGATACATTGAGTAAATCCATCACTTAATAGGTACAATTATCAACAAAACATTGCTATTTGATTTTAAACGTATTCATTTCAAAATCTTACCAAGAAAATGTACACATTTCAAAGTCACATAAAACGCGTGGGCGGTCTCGAATAGCTCTTTTAAAAATGTCACCGCCTTTATCGTCGCGCTATTGGTCGAAACTGTCACCGTGTCGCCGCGCGTGACACTTCTTATTGGTTAACCACGCCCATATTCTCAATTCGAATTTGAATGTGTTCCATTCGAAATTCGTAACGGTCATGTATTTTAATGAGTAGGTAACGTGGGCTACTGTCATAGGCTACTTTCAATTCCTTAGATTGTTAAATAGTCAGATTTCCTTTGATTTTTCAGGATTAACTAACATTATCTTTTTCAGATTAATTTTCTTTGTAACATTGGTTCTTGTCACGAAAAGCGATAGAGATACAACAAGAATCAAAGAATTCCTTGAACCAAAACCACGAAACTGATTTCTCTAACAAATAATGTGGATTCGACGAAACATTTCAGCCATTTTCTCCTCCGAAAAGCTATCTGCAACGTTATACATAATAGCTAGAACAAAGTATAAGAAGTGAATGATGTCGTTTTGTCTCGTAGCCGACCGCTGGGCTTGCGCGAAACTATTGATTGGAGACGCGACGGCCGACGCCCGCATGTCCTCGCACAGGTGACAAACACAACCCTTAGGAGGTCCTGTAGACCTAGTACCTACCTTATTTTGAGAATATTGAAATTTGTTAGGGGCTGGTTTTGTTAATTTAAGTATTTTAAAGTCTCTATGTACCTACCTAGTAAGTTTTGAGAATTTAGGTAACTGTTCTACTGATATCTGAGTGTTTTTCTTGGAATTAGGGTCAAATTGTGTTCTAGCGAAAATATTGGTGCGTTAAACCTGAACAGATTTTCATTGTAATTATCATTTGACTATGCTGAGGATTTGAGTGGCAATTGAAAAGTGCCCGTAATTTTATTTAAAGGCTTTGAGTTTGAATGTGAGTAGCAGTACATTTGTGCAACTTACCAAAACAGAAAAAAGGCGAATAAATACCTATGAGTAATATGAAATAAATGAGTAATAAATAAATAAATACATGAGTAATATGAAACTAATAAAATAAGGCGATTTAGGTAGGTAGGTACTTATATTATTAGGACAGTTGTTTTCTGAAGCTACTTGTCAACCATAGGGTTGTTTTGATAAAGCTTTTTGTAGGCGTAACCCTATGACAGCCGGGAATCCCAGGATGATTCTCGGCCACCGTAGGCGTGGGCTTGCGGACGGTGAGTAATGGGTAGCTCGCTGTCCGGTAAGAATCAAGCCCGGGTCGACGGCGCATTGTGTTCCACGCGCGCCTCATTGAGATGTCAGCACCAACTGATGGGGCCCGCAAGGGCCGATGCCTGCCAGGGGTGCGGGTTGTTCGAAAGAGATACCACGGCTCCTGTCACACAGGCAACTGAGGGAACACGGTTGGGTTTTAGTCAGTAAAAGTCTGACACGCCCTCCTGCTCCATCCAGAGCGGGAGAAGTCATTTGATGATTTCCCACCCTAAAAGAAACCCACCCTATGACAGCAAAAACTAAAAAGAAACTGATAGGTAGGTACTTACTTATCAAGATCCATAGGTAATATTTGATTTATTTGATTTACAAAAAAAAATAAGGTTAAAATTCAAACGTCAAAAAAAGAATTAAAATTCACAAAATTAAGATCTCTATGGTACCCGCACGAAAACTTAAAAAGAACTTTCTTAACTGACACTGAAGATGACAAAGCAAATCAGAGAAGATTACTGAAGAGCATTTTCAGAATAAGAGGACTAACGTTGCTAAAGACTTCAGAAGGCACATTCTCGTAATTCAAAACATTCACAATCTAGTGGCCGTATCATCTCAGCGACAATCAAACGTCAAAATGTTGTCAAAAACTCGCAGCTTTTTTGACAGATTGAGACTGAGATCAGACTGTGAACGTTCTTAAAATTACGAGAATTGCCCCTCTGATAGATGTAGGTACCTAGCCACCCCTCAGATCAAACATTAAAAGCATCACCACAAAGACTGGTCAACATAAACCATACGAGTAACTATTACCGAAGTTGTAATTCTCGGTAATGATCGTGGATTCTCGGTACTCCTCGTGAATTCCCGAATCAGTTCTAGAAACGACTAAACTTAGTCAAGGAAACAATATCGCACACCTAGATCTAAACAGAGTTAACTTTTTGTGTGTGAGTGCACTTTTTTCAGAAAAGTTCAAAAACTGTTTACCGTGTTCCTGTGCACTGGAGAAGTTATCTGTATACATATTTGCTTTGAAAGTTCTACTAGAAAAATATTTTTAAATCTGTTTTATTGGTCGATAGGTAGTGAGTTAAGGAATTCAATGGTAAGCATAAGTCAAAACTCCCAATTTTTGACTTAGCTCCCTTTAGATCTAAGTTTGCGATATGTTGATGCAATTACTGATGCAAACATATTAATTTAGACTTGACTGATATTTAAGTAGAACCATTATCTATGATTTGCACAGGTACCTACTATAGGAGCTTTAAAGATCCTCAGATAGTCGCCTCGCGACAAAGCGACGCGACTTTAAGAAGAATTTATATGAAAACTTCATCCAGGGGGTTCTAAGTTCTATGTTATTGGGTTTGGTTTCCGCACTTAGTCCTTTAAGTGGACCATTGTGCATCCAGGGGATATATATTGTATTACGCTGTAAGTGGGTTGTGGAGGCCAATTGCTCCATGTAAAACACTGGTATGGAAGCCGACCCTCATCATCTGCTTAGTCTTTTCTTATCTATGTTGGGGTCGGCTTCCAGTCTAACCGGCTGCAGCTGAATACCAGTATTTTACATCGAGCGACTACCTGTCTGACGTCCAAAACCCAGTAACTGGGTAATACGATACCCCTTGATAAGCCTGGTTGTCAGACTTTCTGCGTTTCTGACGACCCGTAACAACTACAAAGATCCACAAATGACAGCCGCGACCAACGGCTTATCGTGCTTTCCGTGGCACGGAGGGCTCTTGGTATGTAAAGACGGTCACCCATCCACGGACCAACCGCGGCAAGCGTAGCTTAACCTGATTGATCGACCCGTGCAGCTATTGTTACTTAGCCATCAAGTCGTAGATACAACAATCCAATGTCGCACTGAAGGTTCGCAGATGATGGTGAATAGATAGATGGTGTAGATACTTCTACAGCTACCCCCATAATATCAACCAAATAAGAACACTAAACTTACCCCCGTCACTAATTGAACCGGGTTTCAAAACTCGTAATAAACCTAAACCAATTCCAATTAGCTACCAAACTTTAAAACAAAACGAACAAACAAACATTTTCTGTTTATTAATAGCTCATTCCGTTCCCGAATAAGACTTAACCCTCAAACATTGGATCGATCTCGAAAGTTCTGAGTGCTAGTTAGGGATATTTCGACCGGGATTGTCGAATTTTTTAGTTTCAGTGGAAATTTTCGGGCAGTGAATTTCGATTGCTGTTTGGACAGGTTGTGGATGTCGTTATGTTTTTTTAAGGGAAAAATAGCAGTTCCAGCTTGGTTAATAGGAAATGTATGGCAACTATCTGCTGCAGGTTGAAATGTCGTGTAAGATAAAATTTGCACTAAGTACCTCAAAATCACGTTGCGTGCGTAAGTACTTACTACACATAAGTGTAGGCAAAGCACTGGAGTCGAGATAGGCCATCCGCAATATTGCCCGGAAATCTGGCGACAGCTTGACTTTGACATTTCGTGTTATCAAGATCAAGTTTTCTATATAATTAATAAATCTATATTAATATTTTGAAGATGGCTTCTCAAGAAGCATAGTCTGCTAAGTGCACGCAGTTAATCTCGCAATCTCGTTCGTAATTACGACTAATACGGTCGAGATTTCAAGAACGAGATTGTCTTCTACGAGATTAAATCTCGAATATTAGGTTCGACGACTCGTGACATTCGAGATATCGCAAGATCGAGATTCCTTTCCCTTCTTACTCTGCTTACTCTACGTGTTACTTATTTTGCGGTGTGACGTTAAGGTGGAAACTCCAGGGTACCAAACGAAATACAAATCTTACGTTTTTTAGGCCAATGTTATTTTATTTTTTTTGAGGATTGGATATCATCAACTTCTCCTGCTCTGGGTGGAGCGGGAGGGCCTGTCAGACTTTTACTGACTAAAACCCAGCCGTGTTCCTTCAGTTGCCTGTGTGCCAGGGGCCACAGTATCTCTTTCGAACAACTCGCACCCCTGGTTCCAAAGTTCATTTAATTCGATACAATGACTTTTTCATGAAATAATCTTAATAGACAGCTACTTTCGATAGATCAAGCGTAATGGTCATTACTATTTGATAACTAGGTAATGCCAGCGTAATAACGGGACTACCAAAAATTGGATAAACAGCCCCCACTCTCTTAATAAAAACGCGAAAAATATAAAAAAAAGCCAGCAAATAAAAAAGGGCAACTAGTGATGTTACGCAAACATGGCTGTGCAACATAAAACTTTATGTGGGGTCGTAAAGACCCGCGCGATCCGCGGTGATATCAACAGGTAAGCATTTTAGGGTTATTGCTGATTTTTTACTACAATGTGTTACGTAACTTGTGGGGTTAATGTCTTGAAGTTAATGTATCGTTTTTTTTACTTATCGAAACTTTATATTCCTCTACCCACTTCTATCTTTTCCTGTACGTATTATTTTCCTAGATTTTCTTGAGCGTGCATTACTTTTACCAGCAAAGATACACATTGTATACAACTTTGAAAAAAATTAAGCCGCATCACCACACCTACCACTGTTTGTGTCTGCATCAATCAAAGGTTGACTGGTAAAAAATGCATACATTTGTGTACTTAAAGTATGTAAGCACACAAACGTATGCATTTTACCTACAAAATAAATAAATAATGATTTTTGACAGCCACAAGCCCACTAACTCCAATAATAACCTTTTTTTTTAGCAGCAATATTGGCTTAATCCTGTCGCCTATTAAGATTGGTAAGTAGATATCTTGTGGGAAATCATCAAATAACTTCTCCCGCACTGGGTGGAGCGGGAGGGCGTGTCAGACTTTTACCGACTAAAACCCACCCGTGTTCCCTCAGTTGCCTGTGTGCCAAAGTTCGTTTTTTAATCCGAGAGCCTAATCGGACATTTCCAGTCTTTTGTAATTGCTAATTTAGTCTATGAGTTTGACATTACAGTTGTCAAATCAGTACTCAAAAAGCACTAATCAAAACTTGACCAAATTTATATGGGACCACTCGGTAATTATCAAACATTTTTTTTAAAAGCAATCGAAATTCACTCGTCCTTTTTTGAAGTCTGTCAAAAACGAACGTACACGATAACGAACGTACTTAGGTATATACAGCGTGAAATTAACCAACTGAGTTTCACTAACCAATTTAATTCGACTTTCTATAAGTAGGTACGCATTGTCTACTCTTCCTACAAAACTGTATATATGTACCTAGTAATTTTGTAGCCTATCAACAGTGTAACACTTGTCACAGTTGTCACCCTTTTATGTTAGGATATATCCAATCTCCCGTCATAATACTATTAGATTACCTGTATTTCGAGAGAGCGATATAAAAGTTTAGTGTAAGCTGTAAAAAGTAACGTAAAAGCCACTCTCTCGATGAGTGTTACGTACCTACCTGTCTAAATGTACTTCAAGTATACTTGAAGTGCTTATATCGGAGTATGTACCTGAAGTAATACATTTTATTTCTGGAAGTTGGCATTACTGTTGTTGTGTGGTTAGGCCAGAAATGGATGTGGAACTGTTTTTAAGTGTTGCCTAAAGGGGAACAGAAATGTATATTTGTTTGAAACAAAGTAGATACGACAATAATACATACACAACAACGACAGATAACACTGCTCAGCAGTGGTCATGCCACACGAAGTGTCATGGGTGATCGTGTTTTGACTACCTACCCTCATTACGAAAACACACATAGGCAGTAAAAAGAGTGCTATATATTTTTTTCGTTATTAATTTAAAATGTTTGGTATTTAAAAGCCTGCTGATGTGTTTCTTCCGCCAATCCATAACAAATTATTTTTCTGAAAAAAATTGTAAAGGCGACGGATCGCAATGGAAATGTTTTTCAAAATACCTAAGCGATGATAAAATCAAAGAGGGCGTATCTTCGTAGGACCTCAAATCAGGGAATTAATAAAAGATCCAAAATTAGAAGAAAAACTGAACACTTTAGAAAAATCTGCTTGGGAATGCTTCAAGAATGTGGTTGATGGGTAACTAATATATAACTGGGTAATAATACCCTAAAGAATTGGTTAACGAGCTTTTATTGACATTTGAAGCTTTGGGTTGCTTAAAATTCATTTTCTAGATCTGGTGTTTTTCCCAGAGAATTTAGGGGCCGTAAGTAATGAAAAGGGCATTTCAAAGATGTTGGCTTAGCACTGCTGGACGATCAAAGGGGAACAACTGGAATCCAAATATTCTAGAAAATCGTAGACCTTTTCTTTACAAACCACATATTTCAACCACATTATTCCCATATTTCTGGAGAACGCTTTGATATTTTTACGTAATTTATTTTATTTCGCCAAATAAAATTGTTTTTTTTTAAATAACTGCGTATTTTTATTCACAGCACCTAATACATGGTAGAAACATTAAAAAAAGTTCGTGTGGCATAATCAAAATTAAATTTTGTTAACCAGCGTAATCCTGTATGTCTGTCTGCATTATCTGCGTACAAAAACTCAATATCTTTTTCTTCTTTTTCTTTTCAGCCGAAAGACGTCCACTGCTGGAGATAGACCTCCCCCAATTTGGGGGGGTTTGCCATAATCGCCACGCTTGGCAGGCGGGTTGGCGATCGCAGTATGGTGGTAAAATGCATAGAAAACGCTGCTGCCCTTTCTCTATTAAGTCCCTTAGTCGCCTCCTACGACACCCACGGGAAGGGATGGGATGGTGCTATTCTTTACGTCCGGCACCATATGAAACCACACAAAAACTCAATCAAAAATATAAAATAGTTAAGTCACTATGGATCAATCCGACTATAGCTTTTGCCAATCAGCCGATTTGACAAGAGTAATAATATAGATGTATGAGGAACAGGCTGTAAAGTTCACTCATACTCTATGGTAAAGGAGGATCCTCCGATCAGATGGGTGTTGTGTCTGGTGGGCAACTGCCCAACGATTGATGTCGGGATGTTTAATATATATGCAGATCGCGCGGTAAAATCTGCTTGCGCGATGTAGCTGATGTAGTTGCGGTGTGACGTCAAGTCTTGAGTAGTTCGCATATAGCATTGTAGATGGCGCCACTTCACTTTTTGTGTTTTTCCCATTTGTTGATTTTTTAAGTTTTCGTATGTGGGGCATTGTAGATGTCCGCCACAATATCAAACTCATGTCAAACTCTCGTGTTATAAAAACTTGGAATGTCAGATTAGTACCTATTTGGGATTAAAAACGAACCTAAGTCGGCTTATTGACAAAACCCATAGTCGGCCAAGCACTACTATTTTGATTGTTTGCTAGGATTTATTAGTTCCAAAATAATCCTATACATTAGTATTGCCACCATTTTCACTCTTTACATTTCACAGTAGACACTATTCAATCAGTACGTTGATTGCTAGAAAATATTGTAGTAATAGTTATGCAGGATTAATATATTTCCATTTTCAGACTCATATTTAAAATTCAAACAAAATCTGAGTTTACCTGGTGCTGCTCCGCAAAGCTAAAAAACATTCTTAGATTATTATACTCTACTAAGTATTTTGGCACTGCTAAAAAAATTAACCATTACAAAATGTGTGGCAAGCACTAAATCAAGACTTACAATTCAACCTGCTTCCGAAAACAGAATTCAAGCAACAAAGACCCAAGAGAAGTCACCCCTCCCACTCCACCCCCTTTAACCACCCATCCGTTTATCACATCCCACATTTGCATTCCATTTCATTTGCCATCCCCCGGACACTTTTATACCTTTTTTACTGTCTTTTTATTTTTATTATATCGAGCTTTTCAAGGGTTGAATAGTTCTTTTTTAGGTTTACGAGTGGCCTGAAGTGTATTTAGATTTTTGGGGTTAGCTTCTGTATTTTATATGGGGGTTGATCTAAGTAATAGGAAGTGATTTGAATGGGAATTCGTTTATTTGGTTTGGGGTCAAGTTATATTATTATTGGTTTTATTGGGTCTGTGGATTGAAATACTTTTCTTGTTTAGTTTATTACTTGAACCAACACCAAGACTTAGGCCAAATCTATGTACGTACATACATAGTTCTGTTATCTAAGAGAGATGTATGCATAGGTAGGTATCTAATGTATTTTTTTACCGATTTAATTGTAAAAAAGCTTTACAATCAGCCAATGATGTTACCACTGCTGGGATTTAATCCCCGAGAGGGAGTGGTCGAGATGGATGTCACATGTCTTCGAATTTTTGTTTCTAAGACAAGTTTCCTCACGATGTTTTTCTTCACCGTTGTAAGAGCAATGGTAATATAATTAAATACACAAAGTAAAGTGCTTGCCTGGGTTCGAACTCACGACCTACAAGTCGTTAGTCTGGGCCGATACAATTAGGCCACCACTGCTCAATAAAGAAAGCTTAAACCTAAATTAGCTGAGTCTCAGAATACAAATAGAGAGACATAATACAGCTCGTAATGGTAACCTACACCAGTTTTACCATATAAGATAAGATAAAGATAAAAATAAGTTTATTGACACAAAAATACCTTTGAATACAATATCAATACATTTCACATAGGTAGGTTAAATTGGTTTTTGGGAAAAGGCTGCACAAATAGTGAAAAACCCTGTCTCCTAAACTAGGGGAACCCTGTGACCTAGGAGTCAGTGTTCTACTGTAACTACGTGTACAAAAGAAACCTTTATTTATGTGTGTTAATAATGATAAACCCATAATTGTAGCTATGAATATGAATGTGTGACTATGTGTGTGTGGGATGGCTGTGTGAGTGGGATATATTAGGTGTATCTATTCATACACGAAATATCTGAAGGGGTCATTGTACTCGTCATTATGAACAACTTTTACTACCGGACCAAACCTGAAATCGCGAAAAAATATCAGCTGTTCCCTACATTTTCACGAGACATGCGAACATAAATGTAGGGAACAGCTGATATTTTTTTCGCGATTTCAGGTTTGGGCCCATAGTAAAAGTTGTTCATAATGATGAGTACAATGACCCTTTCAGATATTTCGTGTATGAATAGATACACCTTATATATATAATATTATTACAAACATGAAAGTTTGTATGTATAGATGTACGGATATTTGTTACTCTTTCACGCAAAAACGACTGAAGGGATTTTAAAGAAACTTTACAATAATATAGCTTATACATCAAAATAACACATAGACATAGACATTTATTAAGATATTGTGTGAATTGTCCAAAATATAACGATAAGTGTCAAGTAAGTAGGACAAAATTCTGCCGTCTACGAGCCATTTTGGCGTGCGCTGCAAAACCCGTTAGAGTTACACGTATATAATGTGTGATGGAAATGTTTATCTTAACTCTCTCATCATCATCTCAACGTCTCTAACGGGTCGCCAACATAGTGAACCATAAATACAATAAAAATATGCTACTCGAAGTACTAATCGCGAAAATACAGACGAAGTCGCAGGCAATAGTCATATTAATAAAGGTACCACGAAAACCTTCATTCCAGAACGATGAAGTACACATACATAAAATCAATTCCCGCTTACCACAATACCATTTCCAACTCCCCCGACATAAGGGTCGTAATTGTTCTCTCGGCACGACCACAATGTCGTCATGGTGTCAAACTCATGTTCACACATGACGCCCGGTCACGTCATTGACAAATATTGCCAACATGACTTGTAGTTTTGTAAAATGTAAGCTTCCCTATGGGGCCGGGGGTGTTAACGACACACGATTGATCGGAAAACAATCACTTTGGGGAAACATCTGATAGGTAGTAAGATTTGAACTTTAAACCCATATTCAGAAAAGAAAAAGGGGCTTGTGGCTAAGTTATAAAAGCCGGATTAGTACATCTTTACATACTAATACCCCTCCATACCTGGGAAAGTACGTTAAGCGGTTGGTCTCTTGGAAAATTTTCGTCGGCTTGTGGTTAAGTAATATAAGCCGCACGGGTCGATTGATCAGGTTAAGCTGCTCTTGCCGCTGTTGGTCTGTGGATGGGTGACCATCTTTACCTCATGCTCAATAGACCGTTTGCGACCACTAGACCAACGAGGCAATACAAAAATACATACGTAGATTAATAATAAAATAATTGATTCATTTACAATTGTCAACATTAAACTCAACGGCGGTGTAGGTGGTTGTCACAATCTTGATCGATTTGAGGAACCACGAAAAGCAGATAATGATGATATGAGATGATAATGTTTATAAGGAAAACGATACGTTATTAACCAAAAGTGTGATACCAAATAGGATAAAAAAAACTTTGAGACATCAAATTACAAGTCGAATATTTTTCTTAATTTAAATTAAACTAATAGGTAACTGATTAACAAAACGCTTTGATCCACATTCTTGGCTTGAAATAGATACCACAAAATCCTTCGCAATAAAGCCACATAACATTCAAGCTATACCCTTGGCAATCAACGTGAATCCACAAACGTTAGCTCTTAATACGTACGGCTGTCTGTACGCCTCAACTAGCGCTCGTTAATACAACACATTTGTATCCCGCTGCGCTAGTGAAATTCACTGCGGTTGTTAAGGACGGACTAGATTTGTCCGATAAAGGCCGTACAAAGTTGGAGACTTTATTTCTCTACGACATACCTACTGTCGGAAAATTGTGGTTTGTTTGATAAAAAGGTAGCAAATAGTCACCTAAGTTGGTGACCTTGACTTGAAGATACGGATTTCGATGAAGAACTTACAAGAATTCTTTTTTTGCGTATTGAATCTCGCAGGTCAACCTAGAAAGTGATCGGCTTAATTGGGCTGGCCTGTGGTAGGTGCCTCAATAAATTAAGGCTTCCAGCCAGTGCTTAAAAACTTACAACCTAAGCGTCTACACGGTAAAGGCACCTGCGTTGCTGGCGGAGGGCAGCAACAAACAGGCTGGATCGGATTAAACAAGATTTCTGATAAAATAAATGTCTTGATACTAAGTAGGTGGCATGTGGCTAAGTAATGGCATCCGCACGGGTCGATCGATCAGGTTAAGCTGAGCTTGCCGCGGTTAGTCCGTGGATGGGTGACCATCTTTACATACCAAGACCCCTCCGTAGCTCGGAAAGCAAGTTAAGCCGTTGGTTCCGGCTGTCATTAGTGGATCTTTGACAGTCGTTACGGGTCGTCAGAAGCCCGAAAGTCTGACAACCAGTCTTACCAAGGGGTATCGTGTTACCCAGCAATTGGGTTGTTGGAGGTCAGATGGGCAGTCGCTCCATGTAAAATACTGGTATTCAGCTGCATTCGGTTAGACTGGTAGCCGACCCCAATATAGTTGGGAAAAGTCTATGCAGATGATACTAAGGTGGCAAGGGCTGACAGTTTTGTTATTTTTTTTGTGTTTTCTTATAAATAACTACGTACCAAGTAGCAAAATGAAAATAAATACTGATATTACCATGTCTTCTTTTCACTAATAGAGGACACTCACATACAGAAATATTTGCAATATTATTAGATCCTCATAAATGTGATCTTGTTACTTAAACATCCAATAACAAACTTGCGTTGTTTTCAAACGTGCACGTGTAACTCTGCCCTTAATGCAAAAAGACTCGCTAGAGGTCAAAGCGGTTAACAAGTACATACGATAATGTAACTACCTTCTTGAGACAGTTTAATTTATTCTGGAGTAACATTTAATTGCGATACAATAACTATTTTGACGCTCAATTATTATTATGTGTTCCGTAATTGGAATAACTTGATATAATCCAATCAGCAGGCCTAGACAAAACACATTTCTGTTAGCGTTCAAAATGTATGCGAATAACATTACCTGCGGAATGGACACGACGTAATCTTTCCACAGGTAATGTCATTCCCATACATTTTGGCGTAGCGTTTGGCGTGAACGCTAACAGAAATATGTTTTGTCTCAGGGCCCAGCACTTGCTTTTGCGAAATATGTTGAGGTCAGCTTTGAGCTTCTAGTCTAATAAGATTTGCCTGAATGATTGAGTTGGATCGACTGCCACCAGAACTCTGTGACCTAATTAAGCAGTCAGGAGTATGATTTACGCGGCCATTTCAAAAACTTTTTTTCTGTTACAGCATCGTAGTTGCGTAACGCATCATCAATCAGAAGCTGAATCATCTTAGAGGATATTGGTATTGCTGATCCATTGCTCTATAAATATGATTGAAAAGATTATCTGTTCAAAACGCAAATAACTAGTGATGTACCGACTCGTCGCTGACTAGTCGGGAAAGCCGACTAGTCGGCCATATTTGTAGTCGGCAATTAGTCGGCTAAAACCGCCGACTAGTCGGTTAATTTTTTAATCGTATTAATATGCTTCAAAATGTAAAAGACGGTGATGGAAATGAAATTAAAATTTTTACTGTTATTATTTTTATTAAGTATAGAATCAGTTTGACAGTTTACTTTCAGTACAATCTAGAATATGATAGAAAATTAAGATAAGAAGAAACGCCGGCTGGCACGTAAACAATTAAAGAATAAATGCAAAGTAAACAAAAACAAGTCCCAACAATTCCACCTGGTCGCTGGGCGCCGCGCACGCCACCTACGACCCGAAAGTGTAGTCACGAACATTACCGATGTCACCCGAATTCAACCGAAAGCAATGATCGGCTTGGGCGACTAGTCGGCTAGTCGGCCCATCTCTACAAATAACGCAATTAATGTTGAACTGTCAAAATTAAAGCCATTCCTACGGTTAGTGTGTTACGCTGGTACGTAATTAAATTACCCTTCTGGTCGGAGAAAAATGTCTCCTTAGGTTTTGCATCGTGGAAAATTTAAGGGACTCGTGGCCTAGTCGTAGACTAAGTCAAAAGACACCAAGGAGATAGACCAACCTTCGAAGGCAAGGCTTGGGAAGTCTTGGATTGGAGAACATTGATTAGTCATCATGAAAAAGGCAAGACTGTCACCACCTGGAGCAGTTGTCCCTAATACATCGGTTCGATGTTAGGAAGAACTTTCTTTGGTCAGGTTTGCGAAAAGTTTATATAGGTGGGTATGTATGTACCTATTCGCATTTCCGTCCATACGTGGACCTGTGGTAAAAGCTAAACGCAATATTGCCTCTTCTAGAAACCTTTACCTGAAAAATTCCTAGTTTTCCCTACAAGACCCACAGGAATAGTAATTCTATTCTCATCCAAGGACCACACTGCATAGTGACGATGTCTTTGCCATATCCTGGTGTACAAAAGGCCACCCGCTACCGAAACTAGTAAATCACACTTAAAATGGGCTCAGTGTAAACCCTACAGTGTACACTGCACTTAAAATAATTTCAAGCGTCATTTAAACTAATGCCGGGCTAAAGAGACCGCCACACAGTGGAACGAATGTATGGGAGCGGTTGGACGTAGACATGTCCGAAAAATAAGAGTAAAATTATGACAAACTAATGATGCCATCTTATTCGATTACTTAATGCCTTCATAAATTGTGGTGATGAATTTCTTCATAACTCCCATATTTCGGGAGTAATTTGAGAAAATGTGAAATTTTACTATGAAAATGAGTGTATCGAGCTCTCTCCCTCCTGATTCCGGGCTTGTTTCAAGTAGCGGTCTCTAATATCGTAATGCTATTACTAAGAGCTATATTTAATACTAAGACACATAGTGCGCCAAATGTGCACTTTCTGGGATAAAAGGAAATGAAAATTTAAAAAAAAAAACGTTTTTTCCCCATTTGTATTTACTTTAAACCGCAGACAGACTTATTAAGAGGTCTATAAATATATTATATATATATACAGAAATATATATTAACAAAAATATTCACAAGAACTGATGAGAGTATGACTTTTAAGTAAGTTGATAATAAATTACCTAGTTTCATTAAAAGTACAATAAATAATTAAGATGTAAGCTCTAATTTACTAAGTTACACATTTTAAAACAATAACATCATTTAATTATCTTCGTCATCATCATCATCATCAATTAATTCAAATTCAGAATCGATGTCCGCTAAATCATTTATGTTAACAAATTCGATATCACTTTTCTCAGAATCCGTAAGCTCATAAAATTCCTTAAAAGAAGATTTTTTTACAAACTTATTTCCTTTTGGACGGATACTTGTAACAAGTGGATCAGAAGACAGTAAAAGATTGTGCATAATATCTTCATTGCATGAGATACTGCTATGCTTTCGAGAATGCCCCTCTCTATATTTTCTAAAATCTTTATTTCTAGCCTCAGATGCCTCTTCGGATAGAAAACCAATGGGCACAATTGACATGTTCTGAACTATGTCTGGCCCATGCATTAAAATTTTATGAAGTGAAGAAGGCATATAATACCATGGGTATAACTCCACGTAAAGCTTAGCAGTATCAAAGCAGAACTCTCGGAATTTAGTTACGTTGATCTTCTCTCCTGATGAAATACACTGCAAGATCACACAGATTTTTCTTAAAAGCATAGCATCTATTCCGGTCAGTTCAGCAGATTTAGTGTAGTTTTCAAAAAATCTCCTTGCCGAGTTGCCATTGTTGGTGGATCCACTGCCTTGTTTCACAACATCGAGAAGTAAGCCCGTTTCTCTTCTTACAGCCTCTTGAACTCTTTTCTTCCTGTCATCAACTTGCCTTTTTGCTATATCACCCCTTACTTGCCATGATTTTATGTCTAATTTGTAGGAAATGTGTAATAAGCATTCCATTGAGCGAATCCAAGCGTGAAGGGTGCTTAAGCTATATTTATACATGTCCTCGTTTGCGTGTTTATCTTTGATTAACTCTAAATTATTCATTTCTTTAGGACAAGCCTTGCATATGTCACACACTGAAGCTGCTGTATTGGATATAATGGAATGAATTTTACCATCAATCATTGTCAACAGCAGTTGGTGTTTGACACTAATTCCATCAGTGATGGTGGATGGAGTTAAGGCTTCAATCTCTGCTTCGATTTCAGCCATCTCTCTCTGCACATTTTCTTTGGTTTCCTTTATAAACTTAAACAATATTGGCCGGCAAAATGAAGTGGAAGATGGTCGCTCGTTTTCCCAAATTGTTACACCTTTTGAGACGAGCCGCAGTGGTACAAGACTAATCATAAAATTACTAGCAAGATCGATTTGCTCATCTTCACTCGTCCTTTGATGATAAATGCTTTGGCTAGATGATCCGTCAAAACCCCATTTGCTGGTCAATACGAGCTGTTGATTGGGATCAACAGGGGTTTCTAACGACCTAATAAGTCTTCTTGAGGTTAAATCCATCAAGGCTTGTAATTTGATTTTTGCAGAGCTCTCTGTAACTGTGAGATCTTCTTTGGCCGGATAGCACTTAATTTTTTCTTTAACCAACATGTAGTAACTCGGGTATTGAAGAGCTCCTTCTTGAGTGTTGAAATCCCGAAGAGTGTTATAGCGCCATTTCGATAAGTTCATCGATACATAAAGAGCCAATGCCTTCAAAGGGGATATTTCCCGTACCTGAATTGATTTACCTTCAATGAAGGCTTTGATTTTTGAGGCCTCTTCTGGATTCTCCGTCAAGTATTTCATAACATAAGCTGTATCGCTTTGTCCTGCCTTTTGAAGCGCCCTTTCGGCCGAAAACATAATTTCAGCGCTGCTACTGCTGCATGAAAGACTATCTTCAGTGCGTCTTCTTTTTTGCCGGTTACTAAGGTCCTCAAAAGATTTACGAGGACTAGGATGTGTACAAGTTGAAGCATCAGATTTAGCAGGAGAAATTATGGGCTCGATGACGTCACTTATATTTTCTGTAGAAGGTTCCATATTTTCATTCTGTAATTCCGGCCATTGAATTGCAGCCTGTAGCCAAATCTCATGTTTCTTCCGAAACTTATCTGTGCTTCTTCCAGACTGTGTCCATTTTGCATAAATGCGGTAGCAAAATCGACGACACCAGTCTTTTAAACTTGTTTCAGCACTTTCACATAACTGAACACAACTGTTATCTTTTAAAACACTGAACAAATAGTTAAAGTCGCGTAAATCTTTATGTGCGCGTGCGCATAAAGCAACGTGAATATCAAGATTTGTATTAAAATTTGGAAAATACATTGCGAGATTAGCTTGGATACAACGAGGTGTAAATCAACACTGATTTTAAAGTTACTAATAGTGACCTATTTATATAAAATCCAGGTATCCCAGGTATCCTTTGTTAAATATTGCAAGGTAATTAGTTATTGTGATAATTAGTAAATGATGCATGCTAAATTAGTGTATTAAGAGCCATTTAGTAATTAAATAATAGCAATGTTCTTATCAGTAATCATTAGTGCATCAGTTTTATATGTAAACCTTAAGTCCCTAATTATATATCCTAATTAGCTTATATCTTCTCTAATTGGCTGCTCAGAAATGTTATTGTAATAAGGTAAACCTTTAGAAAAACGGTTTTAATCAACAAAATAAACAAAAAATAAAAAAATTGTGTTATAAAATAAACATCACTCTTTATCCCAGAAAGTGCACATTTGGCGCACTATGTGTCTTAGTATTAAATATAGCTCTTAGTATTAGCATTATGATATTAGAGACCGCTACTTGAAACAAGCCCGGAATCAGGAGGGAGAGAGCTCGATACACTCATTTTCATAGTAAAATTTCACATTTTCTCAAATTACTCCCGAAATATGGGAGTTATGAAGAAATTCATCACCACAAGTTATGAAGGCATTAAGTAATCGAATAAGATGGCATCATTAGTTTGGCATAATTTTACTCTTTTTTTTCGGACATGTCCACGTCCAACCGCTCCCATACATTCGTTCCACTGTGCGCCACTTGCGTTTGGTGTTGCCAGTTTCGTGTTGTTAAAACGAACAAATAGGTACTAACAAAATAAAATAAAACTGAAACTACCAAAGCAGAATCATAACTTAGTCCGAAAGCTAAGTCGTTCATCCTTCACATGTTTATAAATATCTACCTACATATTTGTTTGCAGGTGAATGAAGAATGATTTAACTTGCCAATCTCGAATCGATTCAAAAATGATCAGTAACGGCTTCAAGACAGTTTAGCTCTGTCATATTTTTTTGCTTGTTGGCCAAATCGTGGGCTGGGTGGGCCAAACTTTTCGGTTTCCCGAAAATTAAAAGTAGTGCAACACTGATCAGTTCGTAAGTCAGAACGCTTCCATAAACAATGCCATTAGCGCGGGCGTTACGCGGCGGATTTTAAATTTGGAACGCGCGCCGCCATTCGTCATGTCGCCGCCGCGCCAGCGACACGCCGCGCCGCCGACTACAGTTGTAGCAGGACTGGACGATCTTGATTCGTTCGTAAATCATTTTTTTTTAAATAAGAAACAGTCGTGGAAGAACTGTTACAATAAATCTTAAATACTTATAATCAAGGTATAGCATGTGCAGTAACTTATAATCGTAGTATGAAACTGATTTCGTTTCTACTTTCGACCATGTTGCGAACGAGTCATACCGTCTTGTTTACAAAAAATAGGATAGGATAGGTAGGTACCTACCCACATAGAAATATGATTGATAAGAGAAACGTGCCATAACATCAGTTATTTTACGTAGACTCACGCACTTTCAAGAACGTGACAATCTAGGTTTTTCCTTATTAAGTGTTCAAAATTTTATCAAAATGTGACTATTCCGCGAATTTTAAGTATTTAATCCCCACCCACTTAATATAATTTTGATTGATTTTGATTAAATAATGACTTCATTCGCTTCCTGATTACCAAGCCGATGGAAAGTCGCAAAATATTTTGGTTTTATGATATGAAATCAACAACGATAAAATCAGGACGATCAATCACATTTGATTTAACAGATTGTCATCCTTACACAAAGTTGTTCTCATAACTGTGTAAGTACTTTTTTTGCAGCCTTCCAACTTTTGCATTGCACTTGCAATGTGCAAAATAAGATGTTTGTAGATGTTTTCTGCGCGTCTAAAAAGGCCACGTTAAGCAATTCCTCTAAAAATGATTCATTTCCTGAATTCCCCTATGATTCTGCTATTTGACATTTTACTTTAATAAAGCAATTCATAATTTCGTGACCATTTCACGAATTTCCATGACATCATACATACATTTGACAAAACTGTCAAATAGATGAATTGCATGCTGTCTACGCAGATAATATTATCAATTGTCAGTTTGTGACCATTTTACGATTGTTAAATATGATTCATAATATGATTCTGCCAAAGTGGCCTTTTTACACCCCCTGTTCTAATGAAAAGTGGTACGAAAAACTAAAAAACTGTCACTGCTAATAATTTATTTAACTGCCTAGATGAAACCAATGACAATCAGCTCACGTATTCTGGTATTCATTATTTTAATATCGATTATTGATCTTTTCTTTGCAAATCGATATTACTAAAGGATAGTGACTGATATACTTCTGTTCACACAACAAACATTATTAGCTTTATATTCAGTACCAGTGCACCTAGATGAAATAAGCAAGTATCAAAACACAAGCGTCACAGCACACTCCTTGTGACTAATGACGTCATGTGTCCCGCACAGCGATCGCAAGCGCAAATGACTCGCGATGAATTTAAAATTGGAACTTTACTAACGAGGGAGGCGGCTTGTTGCGGATTTGTGAGTTATTGTCGCCTTGTCGCCTGGAACAAACAACGTGAAACGACAATAATTGCTTATGAAAACATTCTCCTAATGTGTTACTTTTCTTTAATCCATGTCAAAGTTTTTAACTGTAGGATATATTATAATATGAATCACCCACCCCCTTTTTTGCACACCTATCTTCTAATTGACTAACCTTGGGAAAAAGCCATGAAGTACCTATGTTAAATCCTACTATCCTACATAATCCTACTAATATTATAAATGTGAAAGTTTGTGAAGTTGTTTGGATGTTTGTTACTCAATCACGCAAATACGGCTGAACGGATTTGGATGAAATTTGGCACACAAATAGTTTATAACCTGGATTAACATATAGGATACTTTTCATCCCGGTAGTAAGTTCCCGTGGGATAATTTCCGACCTGCACGCGGGCGAAGCCACTGGCAACAGCTAGTGTAGAATAAAACTATGACATAATTACACGCTTTATATTAGCTTCACCTGTATGTATGTATGTTTGTTTGTATGTTTGTAACCGACTCCTTTGGGCGTGATTTCGACCCACTTTAGAAGGTCAGATTTCATTCAAACTGTGTATACTTATCGAGGACCGATGACAATTCAATATTTAAAAAAAAATAGAAAAACAAAACACGCTTTTGTAGTTAGCAGAACTCAAAACAAGAAAATAAATAATAAATAAATAAAAAACAAGCAAGCACCCCACGCTTCTTAATAGAATTAAATTAATTTCTACTTTTTCGTTTGGTTTTTAAAGCGTGTTTTTAAGTTTTTTAAGCTATTTTACTGGTAGCCCAGTGGTGACGGCCGCGTCTTACAAGTTGTCGGTCGTAGGTTCGAACCCAGACAGGCGATTTACTTTGTGTAAATTATTTCATCACCACTGCTCTCAAAACGGTGAAGGAAAACATCGTGAGGAAACCGACGTGTCCTAGAACCAACAATTCGAAGACATCTACCAATCCGCACTGAGCCAGCGTGGTGGATCACGGCCCACTCCCTCTCATCGAGAGGAGGCCTGTGTCCCAGCAGTGGGAACATTATAGGCTGATTTTGTATAATTTGTAACATAAGTAATGTAGCATCAGTTTCGTTTCTGCATTTGCAAGACTTATCGTATATATATAGTAATCATCGAATATTTTATTTACTTAATTGTAATTATACCAGTTTTCTCCCAAAATTGTGCATAATTTCTTTCGTGATTTCCCTGTTTTGTTGAGAAGCAGGTGAACGCACTTTTTCCATCCACAAGATTAATTAATTAATAGTACGATGTAAGTACCTACAATTGATGCAAAGAAACATTTTTATTAAACCTACGCAAATGGTGGATCTCCTCTTTACATTGTAAATGTTTTATGTTCAACAGACACTAATTACTATAGATATAAATACCAAACTACCTACCTAAAAACCTACTGCATCCTAAATAACGCACCAATCAAATCAAAATAAATTAACAAACAGCTAAGTCCACCGCACATTTCCCGCCAACTAAGCGGCCATCTTCGAAAACAGACGCCATCGCGGTCGGATGCGTTCGTAGTTAAAAATACACGGACAGTGGCGACGCGGGTGGCCGTCAGAAAGATCAATTATTGTCTATTAACACTATATAGCCAGGAAGTTCTAGTGTATACAATGATGTTAGCTGACTCTGTCGCGTTGTTTATGGTTGAGCTTTGATTTTCGAATTAATTTTTTGTGCGTCATTCGTGTAGGTACTTATTTTTGGAGTCGAATGTATTCGCGATGGCAAGAACAGAAAATGAAATAAAACTTTATTCTGATAAAATTATTATAATTCTGTAACTGACACTTTACGCGGGATATCTAACACCGAAAAGACATCAAGAACAGAAGTGCAGAAAATGAGTAGCTATACAACTACATATATACCAAAATCAGCCTTTAATGTTCCCACTGCTGGGACACAGGCCTCTTCTCGGTGAGAGTTCTTCTCGGTGAGACTTGGTAGATGTCAAAAGTCTTCGAATTTTTGGTTCTAGGACATGCCGGTTTCCTCACGATGTTTCCTTTGCTTTGAGAGCAGTGGTGATGAAATAATTTGCACGCCTGCGCCTGTCTGGGTTCGAACCTACGACCTAAAACTTATAAGTCGCGGCCATTACCACTGGGCCACTACTGCACCTCACAACAACCGCGAAATACTGACAACCACGCGTGATGACATCCCGCTTGTAGGCACTTTTAAAACAAATTCCATGCGAATTGGATCTTGGAACTTCTCACGATATTTTTGTTGTCAAAGTCGCATTGGTGCCTAAGTAAATCATCACAGTTATGTGCTGATGGAACCCAATTGATTAAATATATATAAATATAGCCTTCCTTGATAAAAAGTAAGATATTGGCTCAAGGTCCTCATGTGGGAGGCGAGCCTATCTCTGTTTACTGGAAAGACGTCAAAGTTCATAGATAACTGAATTAGATTAATTAACCGAAAAGGCCAATCAATTATTGTTTTCCGGGAAATCTTAGGATTCATAACCGCAGCACGATTACTTCCAATATTTGTCTATGCAATAAGAGATAACATATTAATCGCTAAATAGTAACGGTCTTATTATTAAAAAGTTATCGAACATCTAAAACCTTGCTTGAACCTGGTTGCCAAAAAGTGTTATTCATAAATGCATTTTAGCACAAAAGCGTTCTATAACCCTACTATAAAGTTATAGATTCCAGAACCTTACTTTTTAAGGAAAAAATGGTCGACTCTAAACCAGCTGATTGATTACAAAGAAAATGACATTTGACCATTTGACGTACAAATATTGTGTGTCACCAAATGTCAATTTTCAGGCAACAGTGACGTTTTAATTTCAAATTAGTTGTCAAATTTAAATAACAATGACGTCACCACGTCAGAAGTCGAAATTGTAGATAATTAAATGGTTGCCAGTACTTAATACGTTACGAACGCGAACGAGACTCACGGACACAGCGGAAGTGATAGCAAAAAGAAAGAGGAAGTAGGCGGGCCATATATGCCGTAGACTGGATGGAAGATGGGGCAGAAAATGTTGGAGTGGAGACCACGGACGGGACGGAGGAATGCGGGAAGACAACCAACTAGGTGGACAGACGATCTCATTAAAGTGGCCGGAAGGAACTGGATAGCCATGACACAAAACCGCCAAAAGTGGAGAGATTTGGAAGAGACCTACACTCAGCATTGGGTGGCCAAGGGTTGAAGAAGAGAAGAGAGTACGTAATAGGTCATGTCTATGGTCACAATTATTCGGTGAGTGGGCGGACTTTCTCGTTTGACGATTCGATGTGTTGGTCAATTTGTTGGATGAGTTCATTAAAATGGCAACATTTTGATTTATAAACGACATATTAGATATAAAACGTTTATGAATACAAAACTTTATTAAAGGTTTTATAAGCTCATCGAGCAGTTAAACTAATAAATGTCTTAAACCCTCAATAAGCTGTTTTTATGAATAAGACCGTAAGTTGTAGACTTATGGAGGATATGCACTTAGGTACCCGAAAAAAATCAAATCTTCGTACTTTTTTACAAATTACAGGTCAGTGTATGTTGTATGTTGATAATATGAAATTAAATGTTTATTTACGTAAATCTTAAAATACACTTATACACGTCAATAGACACTATGATTCACGACCGCAACAAATGTCGCTTTACAGAATTAAATTCATTAAAATAATGACTACAACCCTCTCATTAAAATTAGCTAGTAATTGGCCATTTTGAAATTGGTTAGTTATACGACTTATAATAACAAAAAATAAATCAAAAACCTTCTCTATCCTGATAATAGATTATATTTAAGTTTTCCAAAAACAGTATGAGAAAGAAACAACAAGGTGGCGAGACGACTTGGATGTGGACTGCAAGGGTTGGATGGAGGTTGCTCTGGAAAAAGGTGCCTGAATGGATTTGGGCGAGGCCTTTGCTCAGCGGTAGGATAGTGTAGGGTCAATAAAAATAATAAAGGGGATGTCCCAGAAAACGTTTAATGACACGATGAAAATAATTCAAATTCAAATTCAAAATCATTTACTTCAATCCATTTTAGATCATATTTGAATAATATTAGTATTAGTAATAAAATTAAAATTTAAAATTATAATCTTAATAAATATAAGTAAAAATAATTAATTCAATAGTTTAATGAAATCAAAATTAAACTAAAAATTAAATTAAATTAAACTAAAGTCATAAAATTAAATCGACTATTAATACACCTGCCTTTGAGTAATTAAAGTTCTTTGTTTTTAATAGTAGTTTTGAAAATGCACAGTACACACGGCTACATATCAAGCTATACATTTCCAGTTTACGCTGATCTCGTACTGTACGGAAATTCTATCCAATGAGAGATCAGCTTATACTGGAAATGTGCAGCTTGATGTGTAGCCGTGTGTACCTGACACAGGTATTTGTTCTATAATCAAGACCTGTTGATGCTTAACTCTTCGATTCCAGAAGAAGAAAGTTCTAAAACCATGCGGAGGTTAGTTATCATCAGAACATTTGGAAAGAAACTCCGGGAAGCTCCATGGAATGCGTACTAACCCAAAGGTTGGTTTCCCAAATAGATATCTCCCAACTACCAATGCAGCCGTCATTCAGTCATCATCATCATTATCTGCCTAGCTTTTTCCCATCTATGTTGGGGTTGGCTTCCAGTCTCACCAGATGCAACTGAATATCAGTATTTTACATGGAGCAACTGCCTATCTGACCTCCACAACCCACTTGATTACACTACGTTACCCCTTGGCAAGACTGGTTGTCAGACTTTCGGGATTCTGACGACCCGTAATGACTGTCAAAGATCCACAAGTGACAGCCGGGACCAACGGCTTTACATGCTTTCCGAAGGACCGTGGGGTCTTAGTATGTAAAGATACTCACCCATCCACGTACCAACCGCAGCAGTATTGTAGATAATTACTTTTTAAAAATTATATCTCGCATGAACACTGATGATGACTACCAACTCAATCAAAATTGGGTTAACATAATTATTGGTCGATGATCATATGACGTGCGATTCAGTTCAAAGTATTCTAAAAAAAAAACAAGAAAAAAAATCATAAGAATTCCATTCAGCCATTTTGTTGATACGCTATTGCTATTCAAAGAGTATGTTACTCTAATTAATCTTAATTGCGTTATGTGACCAGATTATGATGATCTCTACGTGTTCAAAGATATTGAAAGACGATAATAGATGACAAGGGTCTCTCTATGATGGTTGGTCTCCTGTCACGCTTTGAGTCAGCATGGCCATTATTAAAGAAACACAGAAGCTCCATAATGCGATAGAAAATCTTTATGATACCGAATTGAAATGACGGGAAACTCAAAGATTTAACATAGGTCGGTATAATGTATCATCTTGGATTACCACAGCACAATAGCTGGTAAGACAACGGTAAAAAGCAAAGTCATCTAAAATATGTAATAATTGGACAATGTTCATAAATGTTTTGGGAAACAAAAACAATTGGAACCTACTCGTTTGAGATAATTTGAGGAAACCGAAGGTCCTAAACATTATCCAACATGGAATTTATAAACTGAAAGATATATATCTTCTACTTAATCCAAATTTTAAATTAATTCATTCACTGACAGACAACATATAGCCTGTAGTGTTCTCACTGCTGGCTCCCAGGCCTCCTATCTGTGAAAGTAGACCGCCACGCGGGACCAGTGTTTGTAAATGTCACATGTATTTTTTATTCTAGTACATTCCGGTTTTCCTTAACTGCTTTGAGAGCAATGATGTGAAGAGTTCTTTATTCTAGCGAAAGTGAGCACTAAGGAAGGATTTTCTTTGTATAGAAATTAGTATGGTGAAAATCTCATCGGGCAAACGGCTTATCATCAATATTTTTCATGGTTTTACCTACTAATCGACACAGACATACAACCAACTAATAGAGAATTCCAGTTCGCTCAAAGTAGACCTTCTGCAGTTACCAATTCTGTTCTACTTACGACCCAAATCTTACATTGGCATGTTAATGACACTCATTGCCCGCCAATCAGTTTAGCGTCTGGCATTTGCTGTTCGCATTATGCGATGTGTCGTGCTAAACAGCCGCCATCTTGGCACGTGGCTAAGGGCATGTGTAGACGATCCATTAAGGTCCAGTCAGATTTAATAACTAGGTACTTATACCTTGGTCTAGTGGACGCAAGCGCTACTGCTGAGCATGGGGCTCAATTCCCCGGTCGTTTAAAGTGTTATTGGATTTTTTCTTTCTGGAATTTCCCAGTAGTAATTCGGGATTTTGGATTTAATCCCGGTCAATGCCAATGGGCTCACCCCGTTACATGGGACTTGAACCATAACTGGAAAAATGTAGCTAAAAAATGAATGAATGTAGCTAATCCAATGACTACTAATCATTTACATTAAAAAAAAGATATTTTTGGACATATATGAATAATTATACTTATTAAAAAAAATATCATTGACTAAGACGCATGACGTAGTTTTGAACACCCTGTTATGGAGATGGAATGAATGATGAAATGTAATGGTATTATGGTAGGTAGGTAGAAATCTTCTACCGTTAGATACGTAAACATTATTAACAGGGAGGCTGTTTCATAATTCTAAAGCATTTTTTTTTTACTAATTAATTATTGGTAACAATTTTTTAATCGCACCTGTAGGTTTTTTATGTCGGATACATTGAGTGGACCACCTTTGTAAGACGACTAAAATGTCGCGGTGTATATTATATAGGTATACAACTCTATTCATCCCCTCGGGGAAACAAGGAGTCATGTTATGATCTGTCTTTAGTCAAGTCAGTCTTTAGTCAAGTCACATGCATTGGATTTTCAATAAACGTGTCCAAGTTCAAGCTGGCGAATGTAATTGCAATTCCTGTTGCTGTAATAATTATAGCTACGTTTGCCGCGCTTGGTTCGTGGATTGGTTACCATCTTTACGTACCAAGACCCCTTCCATGCCTTGGAGAACACGTTCGTCCTGGCTGTTATTCGTGAATTTTCCGACAGTCTATACTTACGGGTCGTCAGAAGCCCGAAAGTCTGACAGCCAGTCTTTCAAAGGTATACCGTATGAGCCAGTTAACTGGGTTGTGGAAGTTAGTGAGGCAGTCGCTCCATGGAAAATGATGGTGAAACTGGAAGCCGATCCCAACATAGTTCGTCTGCCAGGGGTGCGGGTTCTTCGAAAGAGATACCGTGGCCCCTGGCACACAGGCAACTGAAGGATCATGGGTGGGTTTTAGTCAGTAAAAATCTGACACGCCCTCCTGCTCCACCCAGAGCGGGAGAAGTTATTTGATAATTTCCCATCCCTCAAAAAAAAAACGAAAAAACTCCAGCATAGTTGTGAAAAGACTAGGCAGATGACGACCCTTATGACAGCAAAACGCAGTAGGTACTTATACAACTGGACTTAAAAACGGCTTATCGCTCGTAAGTCCTTGCTAATTCCACGTATATGGAAAACTTGATATACCTTAAAAATATTTTATTAAAATATTAATTAATCGATCGATTTGTGAAACTATTAATGCTCATCTTGACCATGCGCCATAAAACGATGAAATGATGATAATGACGTAAGTTGTTTATCTTAGAGCAAAGTTTTCCATCGCCCTCCACATGGTGGCAGGGACATCGACGCGCAACCGGTTACCATGGATTCAGTACGCGATTCTAAACCCCCTTTGCTGATATGTCTAGAATCATATGCTGCATTCTGAACCCCCTGCGCTGATATGTCTAGAATCATACGCTGCATTCTGAACCCCCTGCGCTGATATGTCTAGAATCATATTATGCTGAATTCATGGTTACGGTTTGTGCGTCGAGTTCCCTGCGACCTGCTGTATATTTTAGATATCCGTGGAATAAAATAAAATCTGAAAAATTCTCGATAATTCGTCGGATAAATATATAATACATATGTACAGTATATGGCATTGAAAATTTCGGCCCTTAATAACCTAATTAGATTTTCAGGATTTGGGGTTTCAAACTACGCAAATGTCATTTTGGGAAATTCCTTAATTACTTTGATAAATTGAGAACAGAAGAAAACAGACTATAAAGATATTAAAACAATTAAGACAATACGTAAACAGGATAAAATAATTAATAGGTACATTTAGATGGCGCGGGCGATTTCAAAGCAAATGATAATAAAATAAAATAATCAGATACAGTTGATCAAAATAATCATTGTAATAGATACAAAAGAGATGAGATACAGATCAACCCTAATAATGTGTTGTGCGAAAATAGATAACATTATAAAATGGAAAATAACAATATTTTGACATAATAAAGAATCAACACGTGAATCAAACGAATATAAAAATTTTCTATGTTTAACTGCACACGTGTGACACACTATCAATCGGAATCTGAATCATTTTGATGATTCCATCAAAATGATCCATTGCTTCATTTGTTTTAACATTTGTCAGCTCAACAAACTAAAACACGCAATGAATGGTGCCGAACTGTCAAAATGAAAGCCATACATTCCTACTGTCAGTATGTTACGCATTTACCCCTCTGGGGAACCATAGAAACAAACTAACACTTCTCTGGGCCTTGGCCCTTTACCAATCCAGGGCCAATTGGAGCGCCAAACGCCGACGGTGCGTGAAGTCGACATGGGTACAAGAAACTCACACTAGGACCTGAGGCCATAGAAATGAAAACTTTCATACGCTTGTAGGTTAAATGAATCTTCTACGTAATATTATAACAAAACATCCTAATTTTTCATCCCAAAATTTCTAAAGAAGACCAAAGTTTTAAAATAAAATCATAAAAAAATCATTCTCCGTGTGGACACGATGTGATTGTTAATCATAATAATAATGGGGAAATCACCACTAAATCTGTGTGGTGATTTCCCCAAAATACCATTTCTGTCACCGATTCACATGGTCTTCAGATGATCCGACCAAGATTATGTCTGTACTTTAAGAGAGACTGTCACCTATGAGTTTGTTTCGCATAATCTTAAGAGAAGAAAAGCCGAAACATATATATGTGGCTTGGCCGTTTCGTTACTACAAGAACTATTGTGTAACAGAAAAGTAATGAACAGTGGATATATTTTTCACCTTACGCCCATGTGAATGTAGTGAAATGGCCAAGCCACAAGTTTTGTCTAAGGTGTAGAGTTTGTGAAGTTAGTCCTTGTAAAGTTAGGGCGTGCAGAATTAGAAGCTTGGCTCAACATGAGATCTGATAACTTTTTGACAGTGCGAGTCATATGGTTTCGTCTTGGCAGTATTTTACATCAAAATGTTTTTGGTGTGATAAAGTTTTCTTCATCCCACGCCTTTCTTCAGACTAGCTAGACACATGAAAAAGCGTTCTAACTAATTTCAAACGCTAGCCACTATTCAACAATTAAACGCCTATTCTCAAGCTATTATCAAAACGTCCAAAGGTTCTAAGTAACAAAAACTACAATTTAATTCTTAACTGTCGCTTGAGTGCCGGAATCATGATGAATAATGATGTTTGTGCGTGCTACTCTAACAAATGAGGAAGTGATCGGGTTTTACGCCTCATTGGTACTGAGGACCAACATTGGGAGCCTTCATTTGATCTTCATTGTTTAAACCTCTATATCTTCGTTACTGTTTCAGAGCAATATCCAAGAAGTCACATGAAAAATAATGACCACCCAGTCACTGTCTACTTCGTGTAGTACAACCCGACTTCACCATCTACTGGGCTTAAGCCTGTCTTTTCTTGCACCAATCACCACGCTTCTGTGCCAGCATCAACCAGGTTTTCCCTGCGATAGCAACAATGTCGTCCACCCATCTCGCCGCCGTAAAGTCCTTGGACGCCACTCTGTCATAACCTTACGCCACCTGTCATAACTGCGCCTTGCCAAGCATCCTACCATAACACGCATTCCGATACCGACGACCTTTGTACGTCTTCGATATCTTTCTAACTCTTCGCAAAGTGCCGGAATATTCAATAAATAATGATGTTTATGCGTGCACAGAACAGGGAAATGATCAGATTCTAAGGTGTCAGTAATGATTGTGTCACGAGCTCTATCATTATCGTGTCGGTGTTAAGCTGACGCTGTATTGAAAGATGGACTTTTGGTGGATATAGTTTTGCTAACAACGGTTCCAGCTTTCCTTATTAAAATAAGTGTCGTTTTATGTCTCCACCGATAGTCTCTCACTGCCATAGTTAATTGGGTAGAGATAAGTTAATAAACTAGTCAGAAAATGAATAGTGGAACTGGCTGACCAGGGAGTGTCGGACGCAATGAAACATCTTCACTCGTCGAGCGACTACAATACACTCAAAAATAATCATGGTGTGTAATTCCACTCTAAAGGGGCTGACAATCACTATCACAGGAAGTGAAATATGTCTTTGATGCTTCATAACGTGACGACATGCTAGATAACGTGACCCATAGCCGTTATACTATTTCCTATCTCATATCATGAGCTTGGACGTGCTGTACCAGATGTAATTGATGAGGCAAACTCTTAGCATATTCGAAAGGTTTTTTTTTTTTTTGGGTGGGAAATCATCAAATAACTTCTCCCGCTCTGGGTGGAGCGGGAGGGCGTGTCAGACTTTTACTGACTAAAACCCACCCGTGTTCCCTCAGTTGCCTGTGTGCCAGGGGCGGCGGTATCTCTTTCGAACAACCCGCACCCCTGGCAGGCATCGGCCCTCGCGGGCCCCATCTGTTGCTGCTGACATCTCTTTGAGGCGCGCGTGGAACACAACGCGCCGTCGACCCGGGCTTGGTCCTTACCGGACAGCGAGCTACCCATTAATCGCCGTCCGCAAGCCCGTGCCTACGGTGGCCGGGAATCAGCCTGGGATTCCCGACAACCCAGGGCGTCTCCTGCGAAGGCCACGGCTGTGAGGGCGCATGTACTGCATCTCCCTCACGTGCGCCGCCTCCCTCTTTGCGAGCATAACTGCTTCGCTGAAGGAGGCGACTGCCAGCCATGCCCTCTCCCTCCGTACCATGGCCTGGACCAGGGTCGGACGCGAGAGATCGCCTCCACCGATCACCTCCACGAGGACACGGTGCTCCGCCCAAGCCGGGCAGACCTCCACCGTATGCTCCACCGTGTCCTCTGGGCGATCTTCGCAATGGAAACACCAGGGCATTTCCTCCCGCCCTATCCGAAACAGGAACCTCCCGAAACAGCCATGTCCGATGAGGACCTGTGTCAGGCGGAAGGTGAGGACGCCATGCCGCCTCTCAAGCCACTCCTCAAAGAGGGGACTTACCGCCGCAATCGCGGCGTGCCCAATATTCGAAAGGTTAATAGACTGATATGTGAATCAATTAAGTACGATTAGGTATCTGCGAGACATCACTCACGGTAAATATCATTAGAATGGTTATATTAAAGAAATAAGTTGTCGCAGCATTAGAAGATAAGGCAAACTCATTTCCTAAAGTCAACGACTTTGGTCATTTGCGGGCTAATTCTCACGTACACTAGAATCTACGTGATGAAAATATAGTATGCAATACACTATTTGATTTGAATGATCGTTAATTGGCTCGTGAATGAGTTCGTTGTGATAATATAAGGAAATATCGAAGTGGAAATCATCTTGATTTTTCTTAATACTGTTTTATTTCGGCAACCGTATACATAATATTCTATTGTCAAAAACTTTCCGGTCTAAACTATCGGAAGACGTAAAGTTGGAAGGCCTCCCAGCTGTTCGACTGATGACTTTGTGAGGGCTGCAGGAGTCTGCTGGATGCGGGAAGCACAGAACCGGTCAAAGTGGCGTAGTTTGCAGGAGGCCTATGTCCAGCAGTGGACGTATTTCAGCTGAAATGATGATGATGATGATAACAAAATCTTTCCGGTCAGACGCACATTCTCTCACTGCCATAAATGAGATTCTCTATCTAGGTACTGACATTATTGTCCATCTTCCTATACTGTTGAAACATTTGGAGCGCTGGCAACAAGTTTTTTTTGCATGAATTTTCCAGCAGAGCTCCCCCTACATTAGCGACAAACCCATCCAATTTAAAGCATCGCTAAACTTAGCTTACAGTACTTGGTTGTCTTTCTTCTAATGTTCTTCCGTATTGTGAGGTCCGTCATATATTCAATAGCACAGTACTATAATTGTTTTATGATTGGCGGGTGCCGCGAAATCATCGCCATTGACGGCTGATACATCTGAAATTATATTCCAGTTAAATTATTATGAGTCATGATTAATTTTATTGGGATTGATTCTTGAACTTATGACTAGCTGATTACGGAGACCAACAATCTACCATTTTTTTAAATTATATAATATTAGCTTCTGCTTACGGACTCGCTCGAGAGTTAGTCAACTATTTTTTTAAACTTAACCTTTATATATTTTTCTGCTTTCAGAATTGCTTGCAGAATTCTCGAAATTGGTTTTGTACTTTCAGAGATTATCTCCTACAGCCTAATTTCACTCAGTGCTGGGCATAGGCGTCTCTTTTCTTGTGCCAATCCCTTGTGCTAGCTCCTGTGCCAGCCTGATCCTGGCTTTGTCCGCGATAGCAACAATGTCGTTGATCCAAGCGCTCCAATCGGTCAATGTCCCGTCTCGCCGACCGACGTCCGACCGACCGATGTCTCGTCTTCCAGTCCATGGATGCTATTCTGTAACAGCCTTACTCCACTTATCATCACTGCATGTTGCCAGTAGGCTTAGCACGACGCTTTCTATTTCCTCTCTACTGTAGAATACAAATCGCTTGTCTACATTTCTCGGTGAAAAACTGTCAACTGTCTATACGAAAACGTAATTTTTGTCTACTTTTCCGACGACAAAATGCTTGTCTACGGTTCTCGTGCTAAGCCTACAGGTGTCCTGTCCAACTTCATTTGAATTCCATAATACGCTTTCCGAAACCGAAAACCGTGATACGTCTTCGTATCTCGACGTTTGGAACTCAGTACATTAGCTTGATGCCAAGCATGGATCGATTCATGGCTCTCTTAGCAACTTTCAGCCTGTACACAACCCTTTGATTGAGCGTCCAGGTGTCAGCACCGTCCGTCATGGTGGGCAGAACACACTGGTTATAGAGGCAGTACTTCAAACATTTATAATTATTAGTGTAGACGAAATGATAGAGGAGAAACAAAATAAGACCTACCTTCTGCAACCACTTATCAATCTAAGCTTGATGAGTACTTAAGACCTCACCCAGCCTCGCTACTGTTCTCCTTTTCTAAGTTTGCGAGCTACTCAAGAATGCTCACCTGGTGGTAAAATTAACATTATTTGATGGACAGCAACATTTACATAACAGATTGGGGTCCTTAACCAGCCTATCATGTCCCGACTGGAGGGAGTGAAACGTAACCCACCACGCGGGTCCAGTGTGGCAAAATCAAAAAATCAAAATCAAAATATTTTATTTCACATAAACCTGCAAGGGCACTTATGAAACGTCAAAAGCTAGGTGCACGGTTCCAAATTGTCGCTTCCTATGGAGAAGAGCCGGCAAGAAACTCCACGGTTACTGTTTTAAAAATAATTGGCTTTTACAATGTTTTCAAATTAAAGTGAAAATAGGTGTGGGAGGACAGTGCAGGCCTGTCAATAAGTACCAGGTACTTAGAGGAATGAAAATAAAGAATAAAATATCGTCTAAAAATCTACAGTCTGTAAGGCCTACAGCGTTCTCCCATTCACAATATGTAAAAGAATCTACATTGGTAAGATCAACCTATTTAAACTAAGTGACATGATTTCCATGAGAATCTCTAATAAATAGTTGATATTAGAATCAGTGCCAGTGCGGGTACATGACACATGTCTTCGAATTTTAGTTCTAAGACATGTTGATTTCCTCACGAAGTTTTGCTTCACCGTTTTGAACGCAGTGGTGATGAATTTACACAAAATAAAGCGCTTATGTCGGGGTTGGAACCTACAACATGTACTCGTAAGTCGCTGCCCTTACCACTGGCCGTCACTACTCTGTCCTCAAGGACCTTTTTTTTTGATGGTGGGAAATCATCAAATAATTTCGCCCGCTCTGGGCAGTGCGGGAGGGCGTGTCAGACTTTTACTGACTAAAACCCACCCGTGTTCCTTCAGTTGCCTGTGTGCCAGGGGCCACGGTATCTCTTTCGAACAACCCCCACCCCTGGACACTTATTGTGGCATCACTATTATTTGAGAGCGATCTAAAACCTTATAGGCTTGATGGAGAAATTGCCATACCCTTAACACAAACCCTCTTTCACCACCAGGTGCATGACTGCAATAGGTAGATATATCTTAATCTTCACCATGAACCACAAAACACCTGTAATACCTTTTCATACGAGCCAGAAAACCCAACAATCAATCATCAATGGCCTATATCCAGATTATACACATAAATCAGATTGTCTGCAAAAACAGTATCTAATCTTTTGATTCGCTGTACTTAAAAGACTATACACGAGACATCCGTAGTACCTCATTACAATCCTCTATTTATCTAATCGTAATTATCCACACGAGTAAACAAATCCTAAGTATTATTGATTGCTTATGACGTCAAGCGAAGACGTCACTGTCACATATGCACGCATCTTTATTTTTATCGTTTTAAACAGTGAACTAACCCGTGTGGTATATTGCTCACTCCCTCTCGAAGATGGAGGCCTGTATCCCAGCAGTGGGGAAAATGTAGAGGTCTTAAAATGGCCCATAGATAAGAAGTTATAGTTGGTTTTCATCCAAAAAATGCGTATCATATTATGCCTTTTAAGGTCACTCCTTTCATGACTTAAAAAACACCAAATTAAGAATGACAGATTTTATTTGCAGATCAATAACTTTTTCAGTAGTCGTAGTTGATTATCACACTAATGAAAGTGGTCCTCCACCACTTGTTATGTCTAATCACTAATTATGTCTGGTCTGCAGAGCTATATACAGGCTGGCAAGTAGCGCACAAACTGCGTGAACCATGAATTCAACACATGATTCTAGATCATAGAGCGTAGAAATTTTTCGTCGATTACCAAAAACTGTCGAAAGCAAAAACTAACTGTTTCGTACAAAAGTGCGAAAGCACCGCGTACAAATGTATGGAACAGATGTATTTTTTTTAAATAACCGACGAAAAGTTCCTTTGCTGGTGAGCTCAAAATCAGTACACAATCTATGGAAACAGGTTGTTTAGGATAAGGAACCGAATAAGCCAAAGAAAGGAATGACCCTTTCTTGGACAACACAACGATGAAGGAAAACATCGGGAGGAAATTTGATTAAAATAAGCCTGAAATTGCCAATCCACCTTTGGTGGTGATCAATGGTCATGCCTTCTCTGCGTGAGAAGAAGCCTTTGTCATACTGTGAGACAGTTATAGGCTGGTATTATTATATTGATATATTACGGCACATGTTTAATATCCTTAAACATATCAGTGTGTGACTATGTTATTATTACTGTTGACAGTGATTGATGCCGACTATAGTTAAATAATAGTTTTTATACATTTGTCATAACGTTTCTGATTCTAGGAAGTGTTGGAGGCGAAATGTCAAGGGCATCGGTAATTTTAAGATACATATCAATAGCTATTCAATTATTTGTATTGAGAGATGTAATTTCATTATTAAACTTTGAACTGTCTCTAACGACTTTGATTTTTGTTGTTTATGACGTCTTTAAATCTTCTGGAAGAATCGGTTAATTTGAAGCCATGCGCAAACTGAAACCATGAATTCAGCATATCACTCTAGACCCCCCAGCGCATAATTTTTTCGTCGGTTATACAAAAAAAAACAGCTATTTCATAAAAAAAGTGCAATACCTACGCGGTCAAAATGTATGGAACAGCTGTTTTTTTTTTTTGTATAGCCGACGATACATTTTTGCGCTGAGGGGTCTAGAATGATATTCTGAATTCATGGTTACAGTTTTTGCACTGGATAAAAGCTTATCCTGTATATAACTAGCAATACAGTCAACAAAGACAGTTTCAGTATTTAAAAATAGAAGCTGCCTTAAAAAGTGAACTGATGTAATGGAAATTAATATAATTTTATAAAACCTGATGATGATTGAGAGAGAGCTGATGATTTTGATGTTCAAAAGGTACTCAATACTACACGCTTTAATACAATATGCAAAGCTAGTAAAAGTCAGTCTCAAGGCTGGTCAGCTTCTGGCAGAAAAATATCGAAAAGAAAAATATTATCCTGTTATCCCGTAAAACGAACCTTTTTAAATCCAGCCTTCCCCATAAAGGTTGTCAAGTACTCATTAAAAACTAAAGATACATCTTACAAATGGAACGCGGCGTTCTTTTTTCGAAAGGCAACGTTCGCCGTTCCCGCCCTCGAACGCGATTGGACGATAGCCGAGTACGTGTTGATGCGTTTGCGCTGATAAAGCGACTGTTTTGTAACAGCGAGCTTTGCGTGTGTTATGGGGATAATAAATGGCTTTCGTTTTAGAATAAACTTTTGGGTTTTGTATAAACCTAACCTTATACCAGAACCCAAAAGTTTAAGAACCTAGCTACCAGTAACTGAACAAGTAATCACCTAGATCACACGAAAACTAAAACCACATCCTTTTTAATAAAAAAACAGCAATGAGTATACAAATGATAATAATTTAATATTTACAGGATTCAATATAAAGACTTAACCTAAATAAATTATTATAAACTACTATCACGAATTTACTCTCGGTACTAGTCTAAGATATATCCTTTCGTTTGGAGTAAGCAGTAGTCGCATGGGTGTGTATGTAATTTTGTCGACCGTATTCTTGGTACACTCAACTCTGTACTTTGAAAACAACTTCACCATACAGATCCCAAACTGGAGATGTGCAAACCTCGAACCTGGAAAAGAAAACTATCATGAAAAAGATCATTCGAGAAACTGCTTTTATTAAACTAGGTAGAGTAACATTCCAAATGGATGGGACATAACTTGGTAAAACCAAAAAGCTGAACTATAGCAAAGAATTAACACTGCACAGTAACTGTCTCTGCCTAGGCTGTCCAATGTTGAACATCACGCATCTCCAATTGTACAATGTTGCTAAATCAATGTAAACAAAATACGGAGCATCCAAAACTTTCATTATCATCATCATCATTTCAGCCGTAAGACGTTCACTGCTGGTCATAGGTCATAAGCTTGGGGAAGCCCAAGCACCGCCGCATCGACTGATTCAGTGGTTCTCGCATCCAGCGCATTCCTACGGCCTTCACCAGGTCATCGTTTCACCTTGCGAAAAGGGAAGGCCTTTAACGCTACGTTTTCAGATACGCGGTCATCACCACTCCAGAACCTACCGATACTTTTAAAGTCAAAATGTCGGAATATATTGGTAATGTACTCACCAAGACAACTTCTGGGCCCAAGTCCAAATGACACCATAGCGCAGGGATGTCGCTCTCTTACGTTTTCTGGTGTAAATCTTTCAGGTTTGAATTTTTCAGGTTCAGGATAATACTTCTCATCGTGCTGAATGGAATGCGGAGAAATTGCTAGGATAGTACCTTTTTTAACAACGAAATCTGTACCATCCAATTGAATGTCCCGTCCAACATTTCTGGAAACAGAGTTAGTCAAAGGATGCATTCGCAGTGTCTCATCGAAAACCATCTGCAGGTATTTCGTTTCTATTAGTGCTTCGTAAGAGAATTTACCATCATGTTTTCGTAGGACGTTGTCAATTTCTTGTATCAATGTTTCTTGTGCATCGAGATTTTTAGCCAAGTGATACAGTGCATAAGTAGCCAATAACGAATTGTTTCCATAACCAGCGAAATAGAATATAAACACTTGTCCAGCTAAAACATCATCCGTTATTTCCATGCTCAGTCCACTTTCACTTTCACTTGTTTTCACGGAACTGACATTGCCTTCTCGTCTCAAGCTCATCAAGACATCCATTGTTCTTTTTCTATCAGCCTTAGGAACAGCTTCTAGATTGGCACCAGCTTGAATTATTTGGTTACAAAACTTAGCTACATTGTCTGGGAAAATGGATAAATTATACTTCGACAAAGTACCAGGGAATAGTAACTCCAGTTCAAGAAAATAGCTTGGTGTTTGGATTCCTCTATGCATCACATCACATAGATCATTATCGTCATTGTAAGGGTCCACGTCAATACCAAATGCGCCCATCATTATTGAATCGACTCCATATTTTCTAAAAATTGGTAATACGTTTATTTCCGGTTCTTTCATAGTGGCGTTTTCTATATAGTCAATGAACTTGTCTGCTCGATCGGCAAGAACATGAAAATTGGCCTTGAACTTGCTAGATGTAAACACTGTCGTTAAATGTTTCCTTAAGTTTTTCATCACCGTAACATCGGAATGAAACAGATTGTCTCCCAAACGTTTCTTGCTGTAATACAGTCCACGATCAGGAAAAGAATCAAAATCCTTAATGAGCACTTGCTTCACTATATCAAGATCACGAATCAGCAAAGTGGGAGACATCATTCTGTACAGGCCAACAACTTTCTCGTTGGGATATTGCTTGTAGAGTTCACTGTACAGCACTCCAACGTGTTTTTTTCTGAAGAATACATCAATGAAGTTTCCGAAGAATGGGATAGGTATCGGTCCTTTCACATTTTTTCCTTTCCAATAGTTGTATGTTCTGGTGAAGTAGTAATAAAGGGAGCAAACGAACGTTACAAATGTCGTTAAATAAAATATCATGGTTGTAACTAGTTATTATCACAGTGGCTAATATGTTTTAAATGAGATACGAGCCGGCCGAAATGTTATATATGAATGAAGGGCTTGCGATATATATCGGTGCACTGATAACGGAAACGAATTGTATGAGTCAATTTTTTTACGCTTGACTAGCCGTGCGATTATGCATGTAATAGTCAACGCAGTTAAATTATTGCAATTCGCTTTAAGATTTAGGAAGAAGCACGTTACAAGAAACTAATGGCAATATTCATGTGCCATATATCAATCTATTCGCATTATTTATTTACAAATTGCTTATTTTAAAGGGAAGTAATACAATCATCATTTTAGCCAAAAGATGTCCACTGCTGGACATAGGCAAGTAATGCAAAATATTAATCGAATTTATTATTCTCTTGAATCTTGAACTTTTCTATTTCGACCAATACTATTTAACTGTAGTCTTGGAACCACAGCGTTGAACCTTTTCAGTTTCTATGATTTACGATACATTCTTTGCAAAACTTTCTTTTATTGAATTCATTGGTATCCGAAATGGAAACGAAAATATCTGTCGAGCAGATGCTTGGCTTACTTCCTTGATATCACAACCACCTGATAATCTCCTCTATCCAGAAAAACATATTGCAAACAACTTAACACGGATGATCTTTATCAACACGAGTCCGATGAGAATCCTTTTGATAAAAAAGGTATTATCTTATAATAATATGCATTGGATTTCCCACAAATGTATTGTCGTCACAAGCTTTTGACACTGTCAATTCACTGAAATCACGTCTGTTGCCTTCTAATTAGTTTTTGTCTTTATTCAATAAATTATAATAAGTTTTAGAATTATGATAGCAGTCACAATCAGTCGTTCTGCTTGAATTCTTTTTACGTAAGTGTCTTTATCTTTCAATGTACCTACCAAGTGCCAGTTTGGCAATTTTAAAGTGGTCTCTTTTTTTAATGTCAGATTCGTTACCGAATTTGAAAATCTAACTAATCTGGGGTGCCATAATCTTAGAACTCGCTCCGCACGTTCTTGCAGTTTAGGTTTTTGTGATTCTGAAACTTTTCTGCATAGGTTACTCCTACCTACGAATGCGTCGTAAAAAGAAAATATAACCAATGCGAGGTTTGGTGCTAAATTTTCGAGCTCGCTTCACCCGCTCTTACAAGCTAGGTTTTTTGAGCTTATCCGAAATTTTTCGAACTCGATTCGCTTGCCCTAGTTAATTCAAATTCCTAAATTCGCATTTTATTCAAATTTTATTTTTAAATGTATCAAATTTACATTTAATTGTAATAGTATGTAATTTTAATCAATGTGACTGATGTTATTTTCTTATTATTATGTTCGTGCCCTATTATTATGTTACTTGAAAGAAATTATTTATTATTATTATTAATTCTGAATAAGAAATATTTAATTGATCCTCTAAAAACTTATTGACCTTCTAATGATGTACACTTTCCTAATAAATGTGCGTTTTTTAACTTTCTAGGCTTGTCTCTAAGTTGGTCGCAGTAACTAAGCTCGGGATTAGGTAAAGTTAGAACTATGACTAACCCTGCGCATGCATAGTTATTTATATATCAAAATAGATAGCGCTATAGTTACGCCTAATCAGTGGCCCTAGTGTGAGTTTCATTTCCAAGAGTGCGGATTGTTCGAAAAATATACCGTGGCTCCTGGCACACAGGCAACTGAAGGAACACGGGTGGGTTTTAGTCAGTAAAAGTCTGACACGCCCTCCTGCTCCATCCAGAGCGGAAGAAGTTATTTGATGATTTCCCACCCACAAAAAAAAACCATGCGCCACTCAAAATAGTCGCAGTAACTAATATTTTCGTCTTCACATTGCCGCCTCTGAGCAGCTAGTTACACTACTGTGCGTCTTTACTTTCCAAGAGTAGAGAGAGATAGAAAACTATGGGTGTCACAGAAATCTCACCCAAAACGGTAGTGCCAAATCCAGCATTGATATCAGGCCCATTGTGAGCGACCGAGATTCATTGCCGTAAGTACCTATTTAATCAAATCACGAAGTGGGAACAGGCCGCGTGCTACACAGCCCAAAAATAAGTCATGCGATTAAATAATTACTAATCCTTTAATTTTCGCTACATTTATGATTTGAAACAATTCATCAACTATTTATTACTGTCTTCTCTGGTAATCTGGGGATTAATCTATCATAACAGGTAAGTATTAAAATTGATTTACTATAGCGTGAAACATAACAATCATAACTCGTATTTTATGTATAATTTGATATAAATAGTGCGATATCTTACCCACCTATATTTTGGAAATTGGAAATCCATATCGTCAAAATTTGTAGAAAGAGGCAAAAACAATTGAAAACTCCATTTACACTGTGCAAGTTAATAGTTGATTGCCTCGTTGGTCTGCAGGCTTAGCACGAGCACCGATTTGGCGACGGAAGAATACACATGACTATTAACTAAATCATGTACAATAGGAGAAGATAGTTATGTTTTTCTATTAATTATCACAGTTATGCGTTCTAAACGAATCATGATTTTGTAGATAATCATATATACTTTGTGGCCGTCGAGTAGAAAGTTTGCTGTCAGTGTGATTTTGACAGTTTGGGCTGAAATATTCTTATTTATTTATTTAACCATTTATGTACACACATATAAAAACAGACAAGAAGATTAGAACAGAAAAATAGGTACAGAGGTGATGCTTATTTCTAAAGAAATCTCTTCCAGCATACCTGCGATAAGAGAGAAGATAAAGAGATGTAGACAGCGTGTGAAAGGGTAAAAGAGAAAATAAACTACATTCATTACTACACACACTACATTCTTCTGCAATAATCTACATAACAAAGACCTTGACAAAGATCGTAAAAACCAAAGACAAAATAACAGATTGTAGAAGGATATCTACGATTTTTATTGAAAAAATCACTGTCTATTCTTCGTAGAAATAGAAAACGTTATGCTAAAGCCTGCAGGTGTTTGCAAGCGCTACCGCTGAGCAGTAGGTCCTGCGTTCGAATCCCAGGTCGGGTAAAGTGATAATGGGTTGTTCCATCAGGAATCTCTCAGTAGCAGCCCGGAGTCTGGTTTTGAGTCCATTTGATGGCAATAGGCTCGCCCCCTATCACATCGAACTTAAACGTAACTGGCGAAATGTGGCTTTAGTTGCACCTCTGCCTAACCCTTCGTTGAGTACAGGCGTGATGTTATGGTACCTACGTTTTATGTTAAGTTAATTGCAACAATTGGCTGGCACCGTCTAACCAATAGGCATATGAAATTGTTGCTGAGTACGAGCAAGTTCGTTCGTTCGTTCGTTCGTTCCGTGTAGTGCGGGACGTAAAAGAATAGCACCATCCCATTTCTTCCCGCGGGTGTCGTAGAAGGCGACTAAGGGACTTACTAGAGTATGGGCAGCAGCGTTCTCTATTTTACCACCATACTGCGATCGCCAACCCACCTGCCAAGCGTGGCGATTATGGCAAATCCCCCCCTTTTGGGGGAGGCTTATGTCCAGCAGTGAACGTCTTTTGGCTGATATGATGACGAGCAAGTTACCGTTCACAACTAATACCTATTGGTCTCGTTCGCAATAAGCTCAAAAACAACTGAACGCGTTTTCATGCGGTTTTCACCAATAGATAGTGTGATTCATGAGGAAGGTTCAGGTGTATTTTTTTTTAAGGTTTTGTGTAAATTGGTTAACAATAAAATCGTATAAGCAATTCTTGTAGTAGACTCTTGCGCCATTCCATCTTCCTGACGCTGCTACTGCGGAAAACCTCAAGCAACGTAAGTATAACAACCTTATTAGTCATGGTCATTATATTTTCGAGCCATTTGGGGTTGCAACCCTCGGACTGTGGGGTCCGAGTCCTCATGGTCTCTTAAAAAAATCTCGAATCTGCTGGTTGACATTTTCCGCGACCCAAAGGCTGGTCTTTACCTTTGCCAGAGGCTAAGCATTACCATACCACGTGGTATTTCCGCCAGTCTCTTGGGTAAATTACCAGTCGACAGCAATGCGGATTTTTCAACGTTTTATTTTAGTTTGTGAATAGTTATAGTTAATCTAGGATATAATTTTGTTATTTCATTAATGAAATAGTTTTAGTTGTTATTTACGTACATTGCTGTCGTTTTATCTTATTAAATAAATAACAAATTATGCCCGCGACGGGGCTATCTTGTTTAGTTGAGGAGTTCCTTTGATCAACTTCTAGTTACATCGTAACTATCACACTAGTTCCATTGTAAAAATTGTTGCCATCGGACCGAAGTTAGCAACCACTAGGCACACTAGGTAAGTGCTTGGAAGAACCACGAACGAAGCAAGTTAAAAAAACATCTTGAAAAGATGTTCAATAAATTAACAAAATTGACATCGCAAATACGGGAAATAGTTGAATCAACGTGCCATCAATGGTACAAACAAGTACAACTCTGTGTTTAGACGAGGCAAAACTAGAATGCAATAATTAGCAGAATCATTCTATAATGCCGCTACTGCTGTAAACACAGGCCTCCTCTGTGTGAGAGGGAGTGGGTCGTATTCCACCACGCGGCCCCAGAGCGGGTTGGTAGATATCATATTACTGTCTTCGAATTTTTGGATCTAAGACATTTATAATCCATTGGTTCATATAGGTATCTATGCTCCATTTGAAATAAAATTAGACATTTAAACCAACCTTTTTTACAGTCCGTTCAACCGATTCTGACTTCTATACCGTAGGTATAAGGATGGCATTAAAAGCAAAAAAGTAGTTACAATACCAACTCTTTACTGCAGCTGCCATTTGTCATGCCACCAAAGCAATAGAAGTCAATATCGGTTGATCGGACTGTAGAAAAGGTTTAGTTAAATGTCTAATCTTATTTCAAATGGAGTTTAATATGTTCGAAAAATTTGTCTGCTCAACAACTTAGCGCTATGAAAGTTGTTGAACTGTCAAAATTAAATCCATTGCTACTGTTAATGTGTTACGTAATTACCCCACAGGCTTCAAAATCGGAATTTTAGAACGCAAAAATCGTAGATAACAAATCGATCAATCAAAAACTCAATGCAACGATGGATCTCATCACGTCTGCAACAAATTCTTATTGGTGTACCTACCGGCGTAATTATTACATTGTGTCTGATTAGATTACATACATTTTTTTTGCGTTGTCTCGTGTTTATTATTTTTCAGTCTTACCAAGGGATATCGTATTACCCAGTAACTGGATAGTGGAGGTCAGATACGCAGTCACTCCTTGTAAAATACTGGTCTTCAGCTGCATCCGGTTAGACTAGGAGCCGACCCTTACATAGTAATTGGGAAAAGACTAGGCTAATTTTATTATGACATGTTTATATTAAAAAAAAAACAAAAAACAATTGGCACAAAACATTGCTACCTACTAAAAAAAAATATTGTACTCTTTCAATCGTCGTTTTCCAGTGACCACTGAAAATCAGCGCTGTGCTGTGGGTTCCATAACACAGCATCATGCTGAGTGGAAGCCTTATCTTCAGTCACGGCGAGCAGCTGCCAATTATTAATGTTATTTGTTCGTAAGTAGGTAGGTACCGGCGCGTTGTGTTCCACGCGCGCCTCAAAGAGATGTCAGCACCAACTGATGGGGCCCGCAAGGGCCGATGCCTGCTAGGGGTGCGGGTTGTTTGAAAGAGATACCGTGGCCCCTGGCACACAGGCAACCGAGGGAACACGGGTGGGTTTTAGTCAGTAAAAGTCTGACACGCCCTCCTGCTTCACCCAGAGCGGGAGAAGTTATTTGAGGATTTCCCACCCAAAAAAATAAAGTAGTATTCACAAATCTCTTTTATTTTCATGTTTTTTTTTATATGATCTTATTTTTTGTATGCATATGTTTCTGTGACAAATAAATCTATTGTTCTTTCTTTCTTCCATTTGAAATAAGGACCAACAGAAAAAAAACTGCCTCTTTTTGAATAACATTTATGACTTACTACTCTAGTAGGTACACAGCTCTTATTTTTTACTTTGCTCACGGTACATAGGAAGTGCCCTTACACATGCCTATTTAATAACCACGACGAATCACAAATCTGTAATCACATCTATAAACTACAAATTCAAAAAATTACCATCAAATAAAATCGCCGAAAAAACTGTGTATCAAATTGGATACTCCAAAGATACCGGTATCATTATGAAGAGGCTAAACGTCAGTAGAGGTTTGGTATATCTAATTAAGGAATGATTTATGATGGACCAAGTGGGAGCAATTATTGTGGGACTATTAAGAACAAATGTTAGAGACCTGGGAATTTTGATACTATGATTTTGGTAGTGTTTTCAAGGATACAGTAATTCTATGCTGTGGTGCTTCTATGGTGATTTGGTGAGGCTTTGAAGATAAACAGTACTGGCCAGTGATTGTCTCACTTCAAGGCAAAATAATCTTCTCATTCATAGTGGCAGAGTCATACACACACAACAAGTTACCAATGGATTCAGTACAGGATTCTGATTCATTGAAGTATTTCGTCGGTTATTTAAAAAAATGCTGTTCCATACATTAATTAGTCTTAAGATAATATACGATTCAAGTTAGATAATACACTCCTGATTAAGCCAATACTTTTTCAGTGTTGGGTTAACCAGGCGTATGTTATGACAGATTTCTGACGTAATAAACAAAAACAAACAACAAGATTAGAACCTCCTCCTTTTTTTTGAAGTCGATTATTTATTGACCTCATTGCTAAATTGAAAGGAAGATGTACAGTAAAGCTGATAGTGCAAATAAATACAAAAAATAATAAGCGTAAAATGTGGTCACACTAAGAAACAATTGGCGGTTGATTATGCAACATGCAATTCTAAGTTCCATATGGCACGGATCTGCTACTTTATAGCCTATTATGACCCACAAATGGCACAAACCCCGACCTATCATTATGGACTTAGGAGAACTCTCCACTTTTTTGATATCGAAAAAAGTCAGCCAAGCACGGGTCAAAATAGTTTTTATTATGTTTTTTTTTCACTCACAATGGCTTTTCAATGGAAGCAGTTATCTAAATTTGAAATTCGAAACAATATTGTAATCAGGGTCAACTTCTAGATTATAGTCTAAATAGAAATACGTACCCACTCTTAGGCCCACTTGTATTTAAAACATTCTGTGACTGGCATCAGTGATCACTCATCATCAAACGATTGACAAAAAAATAAAAAATTGAATGATATTTTGAATTATTTTAGAGCTAAACGCATTAAGTTGTAGTGCAAGCGGGCCTCAGACTGATCTTTATCAATTTTCACTAAAGACATCGCCAAAGTTCATGCCAAAAATGTTCATCATCATCATTTCAGCCGAAAAAACGTCCACTGCTGTGCTAAATATAGGCCTCCCCGAGCACTGCCTCTTCGACCGGTTCTGTGCATTCACTTCTCGCATCCAGCGGATTCCTGCTGCCTTCATCAGGTCATCGGTCCACCTTGTGGAAGGGCTTCGAACGCTATGTTTTCCGATGCGTGGTGGCCACTCCGGAACCTTTCAGTCAGATCGGCAAACTGTTCTGCGAACAACGTGCCCGCAGCGACTATGTTCTATGTTATGGGTTTGGTTACCGCACTTAGTCCTTCAAGTGGACCATTGTGCGTGAGCCATGGCGGCCTTCGGTTGTTATTCCAGCCAGCCCACCAACCAGCCCGCAGCCACTTAAGTTTGGCAATTCTTCGGGCTATGTCGGCTACTTTGGTTCTTCTAAGGATCTCGTAACGAAACTCAAAGCATAGCCTTCTCTATTGCCCTTTGAATGACTTTCAACCTTCTAATAAGTCCCATTGTGACTGACCATCGTTTCATTGCCATGGGCCATCACTGGCAAAAATGTTACCGCTATTCAAATAGTAAACAGACAGACTAACAACGAAGTCTCACAACATTAGGGTTTTACCTAACAAGGTACAGAACCTTAAAACCCGAAATTTCGGCCGAACCTCAGCTGCAATTTGGTTGCTAAAGAACAAAACACGTGCAATCCTTTCATCGGATGATAATGTATTGCGAAAACCGCTGTTATTTAGAAATCTTGTATTCACAACAATGCTCTTAGCCCGCGGTGAGCTATTGTTACGCTTTATCGATGTGCGCATAACATTTAAACCTGGATGGCTGTTACACCGTTGAGAACATTGCAAGCGCACTGAAATTGAGCTGGTCAACTTCGGTTAAAATAGTATTTTAAACGTTGTTTTAAATGTGAGATAAGTATCTTCACAGGAAGTTTTGATGTCTCTACAAGCAGACAATTTATTAGTTCCTGGTCCACTACTTGAAGTAACCATTTCAAAGACATGATTATAATTCTTATAGCACATGCAGAAACTCATGCAAAAACAAGTGGAATATCAAATGGGCATTTTTTTTAAGTTGCATAAAAATATCATATCGTACTCCAATCGCAAAAATCACATCCATAAATCTCTTATCATTTAACCACAAATTACATGACAGTGTAACAAATGAGCGTATTAAGCGTTCCCACAACGCAGCGACAGGGGACGTCCGTTCGCGCCCGCTGCCGCGGGGCAAGTGGCAATTTTTGCCTTTTTTTCTTGCGGGTAGTCGGACAAGCGGGCCGAGAATGTGACCGTGTGTAGTGCGATATGAAACGCCGCTGGGCGTAAAGACACTGGTTTTTTGTGTATGGAGCGAATAAATTGCTGTTCTTAATCTCCTCGTGAGATGGTCAATGACTATAATAGCCCTTGGACATGTTGGATGTACTCTCATAGTGCAATATCAAGGCTGCTTTGGAGTTTACGTTGATATTTTATTATAATATGTAAGTAATAACTCTACTGTTTATGTTTTGTATTAAACTGACTAGACTTACTTCGCATACTACTATTCACTCACTACTACACACTCACTACTATTGGTATTGGTTTACAGGTAGGTACGGATAGCAACTTATTATTAATTCATAAATTTAAGAATAAAAAAGCCAAACGAAAATGCCCCGACAGTTTGCATACATACAACACAAACCCTTCCCTTTCAGTTTCAATGGTAGTGCGCCCTTCCCGGTGATTATACGTAAAATCAGCGCCAATTACGTAAGCGCGGCGTCTGCGCAGCTCTGGTAATGATCGCGCGTTCCCACGCTCAGGCGCAGGGGGAGGGGGGCGTGTCATAGCGTTTAGGAGGTAAGTATAGTAGGCATGTTTTTGACTTTGTGCTGTTTGCGGAAAATGGGAGGGTTTTGAAGAAATTCTGTTGGGTTGTCTTCACAAACCAAGAAGTTTGTGAAAAATTGGGTTTCTAATGTCAATGTCATCTTCAAAATATTGAACAATATTTGGTAAACTCTCGTTTATATTCAAAACTATATTAAGAAAAAGAGTTACTTTAGGCTTTTATTCCCCGAAGAGTTGAGTACCTACACCCACATTTCACTAGTTTTGTCCCACGTAAGTAATAAAGAGGAAGTGACCCTACAAAGTCAGGCTCGGACCAGGAGCTACCCAACCCTGTTAAAAAAACCTACGGCATGGATGGTACCCAGGACTCCGATTCCAAGTTCAGTAGCTAGAACATCAATGGCTGAAAAACTCAGTGTGGTAAACGACTTGATGGTCCCAGATCAACAATCGTGGTTGTATATGAGAAATAGCCCTGTTGCTGCCGTGGAATCCCCAGGCATATAATAATAATTTTATTGATGATAAAGTCGAAAATTCCTTACTTAACTAAATCTCTGTAATCAGTGATTTCATTCCTAATCGGGGTAATCCCCGATGACGATCATGTACTTACTAAGATAGATAAGGTTTATAAATAGAATGTAGAACGCAGAACGGCTAAAAATGCAGTGACACATTTTGATGCTCTTGTCGTAGTGATAATTATAGTAGTCATCAAGCAAGCCAAATGAATTTTTCAATGCAATCTCATTTTGTTAATCTGTCATGCTTCTTACTTTTTGAATAGTCATAACTGGTTATACTTAGGACATGGAGAATCGTTGCATATCCCTATATAACAGAGCAGTTCTAGAGGTATTTATCACAACCCAAGGAACTTCGAAGTGTAAAATCTTTCCATCTACTACACCCTACAGCCACTCTTTCAAGCATAATTATTCTAAAATAACTAAGAAAACTAGTTTCGAAAAACATACTTCCTGTATTTAAAATCGGCTCAGAGTATCAAGAAACCTCATACACCATAATCAGCTATGTTCTCACTCCTGGGACACAGGCCTCCTCTTGGTGAGAGAGAATAGGCCGTAGTAATCTTTTACGCGAGCCCAGTGCGGGTGGGTAGATGTCACATGTCTTAAAATGTTTGGTTCTAAGACATGCCGTTTAGAGACCAGGGGCCCAAGTCTGCTATTTTTATAAATTCGTCATTCCAACACGACCCCATTGTCATTTTGCTAAAAGTTCGTAATCTACTAAATTCATAACGGTCGATCATTGGTCGGTCAATGGTCTCGTAATAGAATTGTGTTATAATGGCAATGTCGTATTGCCATTATTATAAAACCCGTTAGTAGAAATGATTTTCCAAAAACTGCTATTAAATTTGAACATTAATTCATGCCCGATTTTATTTATTCATATTTTACATATTATTTATTAGCTTGTTAGTGTTAAATTTTAGCAGATTTCCGCCTACAACACAAATCAACCGAAAGACTTTGAAGAGAAATCCTAATCCATTGCTCCTTGTGTTTGAATATTTTTTCAGCCCCCACCGTATATCTACATAACCCAGTGAGTATTGTTGAACTGTAAAAAAAAAAACTGTGAAATGTAAACAAAAAGTTGAAAAGAAAAAAAAATGGTACTGCCATTATAGGTTACACAACAACCCCGATGTAATTTTCTTTTTATCATCGAGTCAAGTCAAGTGGAGTTAGCACATTATTCCTACAAAAATCTTCTATCCTATTGCAACTAAAACCTTTTAATCTACGCAAACGCAAAGCGAAGATGGCGGAGTTAATTGTCCCCGAGAGAGGCCAGTCTTTGTAAACAGCCGCCAGGCAATTTGCGTATCGGAGGCCGCCACGATTGCTCCGGATTGTACTTACCCACTAATTTCGATAGCGTCAGCAGAATAAATGTTTTAAAATGTTGCTGGATTTCGTTTTGAACCTTATAGAGGAATAGGGTGTAAAGTTTCTCATCCTCCTTAGAAAAGGAAGGATCCTTCGAACAGACAGGTGTTGAGGCTGGTGGGCTACTGCCCGACGATTGATCTCGGGACGTTGTATAATGCTAGTCGCGAACGCGAACTTGGTTTGCGCGTTTGTTTGAACTATCACTCAGCTAGCCCGATGCCACATCAATCGAATTCTCATCAAATTGGAACGGTGACAGCAATGTTAACACTGTTTCCATTATTGCACTTTTTTATTTCACAATTTTATCGTCTTTTCTACTCTATTTCACTCACTGTTAATTAGGTTCTATTATACTTTATTAATCACCGACTGCGCCATATTATGTTATGCGGAACGTAAATCAAACGACAAGCTCCAGTAATGACTGCCATCTTTAATGGTTGCTCTATAACCCACTACCAACAATATTAATCTACCCACATAAGAGTATCATCACACGTGACATCAGTGTCATGCGTAGTTCGCAGGTGGCGTTGTAGATGCCGCCACTGCCCAATTGTTACCGCCATCTTGAATCATCATCATTCTTCTGCTTTTACCTCAATAACTCAATTTATAAAGGGTCGGCGCCACACTTCTTGTTCCAAACTTCTCTATTAGTCAGCATCTCAGTAGTCAGGTAGTCACCGCCTTTCTAGCCTTATCATTGATCACACCGTTTCTTTTTTTTTAGATGGTGGGAAATCATCAAATAACTTTTCCCCCTCTGGGTGGAGCAGAAGAGGTGCCTGCCAGGGGTGCGGGTCGTTCGAAAGATATACCGCGGCCCCTGGCACACAGGCAACTGAGGGAACACGGGTGGGTTTTAGTCAGTAAAAGTCTGACACGCCGCAGACTTTTACTGACTAAACCACGCCGCACCCCTGGCAGGTATCCGCCCTTGCGGACCCTACCAGCTGTTGCTGATATCTCTGACAGCGCGCGTGGAACACAACGCGCCGTCGACCCAGGCATTTTTTTTTTTTTGTTTAACGTGGAGAAATACCTACTGCGCTACCACGGGGAGATAGCGCAGTTATGTGGGACTGTAACCCACTAAAACTCCACGGTGTCCTCCAGTGCCGCTTGAGGCGGGAACACTGAAACGCGCAAGCCATCCGCAAATCCGCCGCGGCTGTCCATCACCGGACCCTCCTCGGAGGGGAATAACCCCCATCACCGGCGCACCAGGACACATGGCACGCCGTGACCACCCCAGGAACCAAATAGCATAAGGGCCCCAGACACTGGGGGGATCAATCACACCGTTCATCCATCGTTTCTTTCGTCTTCTTCCATCCTTAAAGCCATCCACATGTTACATACTAAATCTTGAATGCCGAAAGTAATTCCTAAACTAATAAATATTGTTTTGGGTTTCTATTTGCGAAGGTTTAGTGTTTCTTTACTTTTATTACTTTATTAGCTTGATCGACAATATGAGAATAGCTATGGTATCTACTTAATTATCAACATATCAGCAGATAGCAAGTTGCTTCAGTAGCAGCAATTATAATGAATTGAATTGCTTGCATTTGTACGTAGCCCTCTTCCTCTCTCCTAATTTTGCTGTGCCCGACAGGGTCCATATTGGTCTCACTGTTTATACAATCTATGTAAGACACCATCTATGCAATAAAGAATTGAGTATTGAGTAGATACAAGGTAAACTTTTAACCAGTGCTCAAACTGTAACCATAAATTCAGCATATGATTCTAGAATCATATGCCAAATTTATGGTTACAGTTTGTGCACTGGTTCCATAGTTCGGGGCTAGGCCATATAAGAGCAAAATATGTATATGTACAGGATACAATTTTAGCCAGTATACCTATTTTGCTCTCATATGGCCTAGCCCCAAAATCAACAAACAATGGACACAATATTAAAACTTTTTCTACTTGAATTTTGGCTTTCGAGGTTTTATACCGAATAAAGGCTTCTTCAAACAGCCACGACGCGACAGCGCGACGCGACACTTGTAGAACAATTTCCATTAAGTTTTCATAGAAATTGACGTGACCGTCGCGTCGCGCTAGTCTGCACGAGCCTTAAACAATTTTTATTTCTCTCTTTCTAATGTAGCCTATGTGGGCTGAGAAGATGAACTGTGCACGCAAAAGAAAGTGTACACGTTAGAATACCACTGGCTTTGGAAATGGTATTGAAGGTTGGAGGGTGAGATGAGGTGGGCTCACCTGTTGTCGAGATCAGTCTTCCGCTGGTCTTCAAAGTCATAAACATTTCGCTGCACCAAACGCCTCCAAACAGATCTATTTCTTGCTAGCAGCAATTAATAATTGTGTAAATAAGTAAATGCCGTGAGAACTACAGTTCATTAAATCTGTGAAGATGCCTTACCTATAACTGACACTATATGATTTGAAGAGGGATAAGATCCTATCTACGATGAATTATTGAAGTGTTTCTTATGATATCGTAAATATCATCAGAATGAAATGTTATATTATGTTTGAAAAGCGACTCTGCTTTCTTACCGACCCTACCATTCAGCCACCAAAATTGCGTTCTCATTGAATTTATTTAACAAACGACATAAGTTCGAAATTGGATATCGGTTTGAGGGCTACATCGTTGGTCTAGTGGTCGCAAGCGCTACTGCTGAGCACAAGGTCCTGGGTTCGATGCCCGGGTCGTGCAATGTTGGCTTTTTTCGTCTGGAATTTGTCTGTAGCAGCCCGGAGCCTGGGTTTGGGTCCGGATGGTCGCAATAGACTCGCCCTCTATTACATGGAACTTAAACTTAACCGACAAAATATGCATACTATACATAGGCTCAACTCTGCCTAACCCTCCGCGAAATTCAAGGCGTGATATTATGTAATGGAATTAAATAGAAGGGTTTGTTATACAGGATAAGTTTTTATCCAGTGCGCAAATTGTAAACATGAATTCAGCATATCATTCTAGACCCCCAGTGCAGATATTTTTCGTCGAAAAAAAATAAAAAAAATCAGCTGTTCCATACATTTTGACGGCATAGGTATTGCACTTTTTAACCGACTTCCATAAGGTGGAGGTTCTCAATTCGTCGGAACCTTTTTTAATTCTTTTTTTATGTATGTTCCCCGATTACTCGAAGATGGCTAGACCGACTTGGATTATATTTTTTTTATTTGAAAGGGTATACTTCCCAGGTGGTCCCATGATCATCAAGTCAGGATCTGATGATGGGATCCTGGAGAAATAGCGAGAACTCTTCAAATTTTATAGGCACACTTGAAGCGATTTGGACAGTTTTTGGAAGAATACTTTCTCGGAGTAGTCCCATTTCAATTTGGTGAAGATCTGATGAAGAACTTCGGAGATAAGCAACGGAACTCCTCAATAAATGATAGCAAATGGACTGGAATTGCAGAAATCTCATGTCTGTCTATTGTTGACACCAGTTCATAATATCACATCACGCCGGGACGCTGTGTGTTCACTTTTTAGTTCACATGTGCTTACAGGGGGTAAGCACATGTGAACCACTAAAAAGTGAAAAATAACTTTAATTTCGGAAGGCGGTGACTTTCAATATATATTTTAATTTTTGTCACCGCCTTCCGAAATTAGTTATTTTTCACTTTTTAGTGTTTTTTGGAAGTCGGTTGTTTTTTTTTTTTTTTTTTGAAAAAAGTTTTTATACATAAAACTGCTGATTTTTCTCTGTAAAACCGACGTAAAATTTCTGCGTTAGGGGGGTCTGGAATGATATGCTGAATTCATAGTTACAATTGGCGCACTGGATAAAAACTTATCCTGTATAGATGATCCGGATTAAAATATTTTTGTATCGATAAAAAATTGATAAAGATGATTTATGAATTTAAAAATTTGAACTTATCGATAAAGTGCCTGTGTAAAATTAAAAAAAATAAGAACCATGTAATCAGAAGATATAAAATGTCACCAAAGAAAGCATTCAGAAGCTACACTATGCTATCGATTGGGACAAAAATATGAATATGCCTAGTTACTAGCATAGTAAATTAATGCAAAAAGGTACCTACCTAAATGCAAACAAAATACTTTTTTGTTTTTGCTAGTTTCTTACATCACACCATTCACTTTTGTTAAAAAAAGTTTTAGTCTGTGTTAAATTATCAATTCATAATTATCATTTTTCCCTTATCCCAATTTATTTGAGGTCAGCGCAACATATCATTTTCTTCGATACTTTTTTAAAAGTTGACGACTTAGCCACGGTAACCAACTCCGTTTTCGTAAAACAATGCCAAATAAAGCATACGAGAAGCTGAACGCTCCTGCAGACACCAAAAGGGTAGTATTTAAATTTCATAGTAACAGAAGCATGAATAATTTACAAAGTAGCGTAAAATTCGTGCGTTTTCTTCAAAAACTTTCTTTAGCGCCACTAGAAATGTTTACCAACGTCTTTTACCGTCAACCAATGCATGATCTTTGAACAATAACTCGTTACAAAAAGAAATAAGAGCTATATTACTCCAGCAATGTTGGGTTAATCTGTAGATTTATCTTTGTGGTTTCCATCTAGTTGGGAGGTCCCGTCATCATAGCTTGTCATATCTGCCATTGTACTCAAACAATAGATACTGTTCACTGTATCGCAAAGTAATTACATTACTATAGAATAATTGATGTAAAAACGACCGATTGACATTTTAAATTCATGCAGACATTGGGATTATAAAGGAATCCATTTTGTTTTTGCAACAATTTGAATAAAGAATGTGTTCGTGTTACATTCTGTCAAAGAGTAAGCCGCTGCTTATTTATGTTGGAGTTACACTGGATTGGATTTAAATATTTATTTCAATAGTAAGTATTAACAATAGAAAAGCCGTGGCGCCTTATGATTGTAGACTTACAATGGGCTACTACTTATAGTAAATAGAGACGAAGAAAAGGGATTCTACCTACCTACAGAGTAGTAGGGACATCGCACAACCTGTCACCGTGAATTTTGTATCTACTGATTCACAACAGCGTTGAAGTTTTTCGTAGGTTAGGTAGACCATAAAAATTACCGCGTAGGTATTGGATCATTCTATGAAACAAGATAGTTTTTTATAGCCAGAATCATTTCGAAGCTACGAAAAATGTCAACGCTGTTGTGAATCAGTAGATACAGAATCCATGGTTGTGTGTCGATGTCCCTGCCGCCCTGTTTGACAAAATATTTTCTTGCTGAGAACATATAAAATATTGAGACTACCTATAATAAAATTGACAGATACCCTTCAAAATAAAACATCTGCATCTGTCCTTGACACAGATAAGTATGGGGGGTTATATCTCCCACCACCATACCGCTAATACTTTCTCGTAACAGCATTATAGTTACTGACTGATATTCATGTTTCATCTACCCTTGAAACGAGAACCCAAAACATGGCAAAACCAAAGATTTCAGTCGTAGCTTCGCCCTGAGACCCCGTCAAAAGATTGTCGCGTTTCGTTCTGCTACTTCTGACACACATAATGTCGCATAGTCTTGACTTGATTTTTATAGAAATAAAATTATGATTGTGTGAGCTCACTTTGCTCATTATGGATACTTTTTCGTGGGACTTAGTGCAGTGAGGCCAAATCCAACGATATAAAACTTTAGCCGAAACTGTGTTCGAAGTTTTGAACAAGCAGAATTACCAAAGCTAGTAAAATCAACTATAAAAAGGTTAAATGTATTACCGATTTTAATTTAATGATTATAAGGCCGAGACATTACTGCTCACAATAGTTTCCTATACGTATAACATCGGATTCCGACATCTCGACGACTATTAAAACTAAACACCACGTTATTGTAGTTGTGCGGTGTAAATTATAAGTTACAGCGAGTACAATACGGCTGGTCTGAACATAGTTTTCGCATTGATGTCCCTGCTACCCTGTATAAAGTCAATTGCCGTGCGGTATTCTTGCAAAAACTCGAAAATGGTTCAACCGATTGTAATGAAACTTTGTTAAGTCACCACCACTTACCAGTTTCATTACAATCGGTTGACACATTTTTGAGTTTTTGACTTGACATGATAAAGTGGCTGCCACACGAAACACGAAACATTTTCGAGTTTTTGCAAGAATACCGCACGGCAATTGACTGCGCGCTAGAAAAGGTTTGAATAACAAGTAAAAATATGAAAAGAGGAAAAAAGGTAAGCATTGCATGGCATTAGGGACTAGTAAAGTTATAAATCTCATGTGATTGCATGATTCATAATCAACATAATCAACCTATAACGTTCCCACTGCTGGGACACAGGCCTCCTCTCTGTGAGAGGAAGTGGTCCGTTATCCACCGCGCGGGCCCAGTGCGTGTTGGTAGATGTCACATGTCTTCGAATTTTTGGTTCTAGAACATGCCGGTTTCCTCACAATGTTTTCCTTCACCGTTTTGAGAGCCGTGTGATGAAATAATTAACCAAAGTAAAGCTTCTGTCAGGGTTCGAACTAACGATCTAGAACTCGTAAGTCCCGGCCGTTACCACTAGGCCACCACTGCTCTCGTTATTGCACGATTGTACGGACGCCAACACATCAAGCTACCCCAATCTGTCAAATTTCTTTGATAGATTTTCAACTTTATTACATAAGTAAAAGGTTATTTAGTTACGTCACTAGTGACGTAAGTAAATACACGGCATTGCGCCGTGTCACTGAATGGCACGTGATTAATAACACGACAGACAATTACTATGCATTTCAATTCAATTCAATTAAATTTGTTTATATCAGAGGAAACTCCATATATGATTACAAAATTTAAAAAACAACATAGAAATCATAAAACATAAATCATAAAAATTATTAATATCATAAATCATAAAAATCATCAAAGAATAGTCTGTTAGTAAAAGAAAAAAATTATTTAATAATATAAATGTACGTATAACTATATTAGTATTGTTAGTACCGATACCTAACTGATGCCTATGGCCGTTCTTATCCAATGATTTTGAAAAGGACAGTCAAAACGTGCAGCAATAACATTTAGGATGCTGTTGCTGCTGCTTCGTAGACGGTGCAGCAGCGAGTTAAGTTTCTTGCTCATGAAGGCTTGAACGCCATCCGTACGCGCTTTGACAACATGCCAGACGCGCTGCAACGCCACGGTAGCCCCAACAGCAATTTATCTAGCCAATATTGAGCGCCGGTAGCGCATCTAAAGCTAATATAATCATTGCTTGTATCTATCTATATCGACACCACGAAAATTGAGTAAGTTTTTCAGAGCGAAACCTTCAAATGAACACAATTCCTCTACATCTCACACCGTACACCGATATTTACGAGTGTCGGTATCACCGCAGCGATCGGGCGTTGGCAAATGATGTTAATTTTCGAGTTTTACAGCGAAACAAAGCAATGGTTATCTGGCGAGGCATCGCTCACGAGTTGTGCCGCGGTATCTAGCGGTAGGAGCTCCGACTTGTGACGTAAGGGCGGTGGGACACTTGGCGGACTGACTGGAAATTATTTATTTAAATATTAAACCGTTTATGTACACATAAAAACAGACAAGGAGAAAGGAACTCAAAATATTAACAAAAGTGATGCCTATTTGTAAAGAAATTTCTTCCAGCATACCTGCGATAAGAAATTGGGTAAAAAGATATGTAGCTACCCAGACACCGTGTGTAAGAGTATAAGAAAAATAAAAATACACAAAATAAAAATCTATTCATTTATTTAAATGAAACATTCATTATGAAAACATATCAACAGTGCGTATGTGTGTGTGTACGTACAAACGTTACTTGACTTTTCTCCACTTCATCGGTGATGCCACATTGTGATTTAAAATTCTAGTTCCAAATTTACACTATAACGTTTTTTATTGACTAATTCAATTACCTACTTACCTATGACTTTATGATATATATTAATGAGGATGGCCTGATTACTTTTTTTCTTGTTTGACATTATAAAGTGGCTGCCACATGTAGCTGAAGTAGAAAAATGTCAACTATCTTGACGAAGGTGTTGCACTTTTCTATGAAATAATGGAAAGGTTTTTTTTTTGTGATAGCCAGCAAACAATATCTACGCCTTTGGTTTCAGTTTGCGTTTCGATATACTTGCCACCCTCTATTTCAGAGTAATAGACATTTATTTACAGGTAGATGGTACAAACTAGAGGATCATGACTTAAAACTATACCTACATGCTGAAGCATTATCTTAGTTGCTCAGTTTACTTTAGAGGACATTTCAGAGTCTTTTCAAAAACCCACTTAGTAATTAATAACGCCTTCGTTACTAAGAGCACATAGAAGGTACTGTAGAGGATATTTACTTAGTGTAAAACCTCATGCACATACTGGCAGCCGATGATTGGGCTATGTCTATGTTCAAGCATTTAGGATATTCTAAAATAGAACGTCAAATAATTTTAAGTAGGTGGTATCCGCTAAGCTTTCATTCAATTGACAGGCGCGTCTTTGTAAGCATCTGAAGATATTTCAGAACTCTTGAAATAAACGTGGAGCCCCACAGTTTAAGCGCCCTTTGATCGTTTAATTTCATACCCATACACACCCGGTACCTGGAGGCTCGTCTGAGCCTCCACAATTGGTGGAGCGCCGTCGCTGAAACCCCCCTAAGACGTTTTATATTAAACCGCTGCGTGCATACAACGCACAGCGAAAATTAATAAGGCGTGTGCAGAGCCGGAATACTGCACAGGTTTAAAAAGTGAGCTAGGGCGCTCAGGAAATATATGGTAAGGCGAAGCCTATCCTACGAAGAAGAGGACAAATAAAGCTAAGTGGTTTTTATTATTTTGATATTATAGAAAGCAAGAAAAATGGCCTTTGAATATTTTTGGCCTGTGATCGACAAATACTTTACGGGTTCCACCTAGAGGGGGGAGGACACTCACTCTAAGCCACAGCCAACTTTGCTAAAGGAGCATAGTCTTCGCAAAGGGTGTTGAGTTGACACCATTGGTTCAGCTTATAGTTGAGGGCTCTTTACCTTCACTTACTCCAAGCTATGACCAACTTTGCTAAAGGAGCATAGACTTCGCAAAGAGTGTCGAAGTTGACACTACTGGTTCAGCTTGCAAATGAGGACCCACAGGTTTTGTCAGCAGTGACTGATATTCATTGGAAAGAAACGAGAGAGGAGTAGGAGCATTTTTTAGAATTTGACCCTGGAGTATGAACATATTTTAAATTGTGTCAATGGACGTTGGCGGACTAGCCTCTTAACCTTTTCCTTCCCTCTGACTCAATGCCGTCCGATGGAGCAAAAGATTTAGACGTTAAGTTCTTCTCCAATTAACCCTTCTGGACCGATGTGAACTTTCACATTGTTTTGTTTGTATCTAGGAGGACACGTCGCGTCTTTTTCCCCAGGTTTTGGCGTGATGAGGTTCAAGCATGACATAACTAGTTTTTGTGGGTGCATATTGGCACGGATTAACTTTTAGTTTTCGCCGACACTTATGATGGTGTCAGACACGCGGTTTGTTTGTCCTGACTTGAGCTTTCTCTTGCAAGGGAGGTACCTCATTCTGTAAATTATTCCCTGGGTTAGGTAACTTTTCTTATAGGTATAGGCAGGTGCCACCTGATTGTTCGAACATTGTGAATAAAAGGCTTGTGCCATCTGTACAAGCAGCAATGCAATGCCTGCAATGACTACGTTAATCCTCTTATTCAAGGGTGGGCGTAGCTGATGTAGAGGATATTTACTTAGTGTAAAACCTCATGCACATACTGGCAGCCGATGATTGGGCTATGTCTATGTTCAAGCATTTAGGATATTCTAAAATAGAACGTCAAATAATTTTAAGTAGGTGGTATCCGCTAAGCTTTCATTCAATTGACAGGCGCGTCTTTGTAAGCATCTGAAGATATTTCAGAACTCTTGAAATAAACGTGGAGCCCCACAGTTTAAGCGCTTTGATCGTTTAATTTCATACCCATATACACCCGGTACCTGGAGGCTCGTCTGAGCCTCCACAGTACACATTTAAGGATAATATCGACCTCTGACAAGCGAAAGGCAGGTGGCGTATAAACAGTCTTTGTTCGTCGAATAAATTAATCAATTGATTAGAAACTAACCGTGAAATCTCAGATAAATAAGATTCTATAATCCCATAGTACGGTTGATTCCGCCTAATTGACTTTATGTTAATCTACAGATAAACCCTTATTGATCATAATACCTAGGCGTGATCCATTTTAAATGGTATTCTAGATAACAAACAAATAAAGACTCCGCACCTGCTAATCTTCGTTCCAGTCTGCTGCCAATGTCCGGTTCCAAAATTCTTCACTCCGTATAATGTCAACGGACTCCGAGACATTTCCATTAACTTAACTGAGACAGCTATTCTACCTACGGCTATAAGAGTATGGGAAGACCAAAGACACGTTTAATGTATTATGTGAATGTTCCGTGTGGTGCCGGACGTAAAAGAACAGCACCATCCCATTTCTTCCCGTGGGTGTCGTAGAAGGCGACTAAGGGACTCACTAGAGAATGGGCAGCAGCGTTCTCTATGCAGTTTACCACCATACTGTGATCGCCAACCCGCCTGCCAAGAGTGGCATTTATGGCAAAATCCCCCTTTGGGAGAGGCTTATGTCCAGCAGTGGACGTGTTTCGGCTGAAAGGATGATGATGATTATGTGAATGATGATCATCATAATAACAGGACTATTGACGTAGTTAAAGAGTTTTCTACCAGTACAACTTAAGACTTAGCCAATTATACAATAGAAGACTCATCGATTGTCATAGTAAGGCATGAGACGCGGAGCGATGAGGAAAATGTCGTAAGGATAGTTTTAAGTAGGTATGAATGTCGATTGCTATAAGAGTAAGGGAGGACCAGATAAACGATGGATGTATTGTGTTAACGATGATATGGCTAGAAAGGAAGTGAGAACTGAGATGATGACTAAAAGAGAAGTCATCATCTGCCCAGCCTTTTCCCAACTATGTTGAGGTCAGCTTCCATTCTAACCGGATGCAGCTGAATACCAATATTTTACATGAAGCGACTGCCTATCTGACCTCCACAATCTGGTTACTAGGTAATACGATACCCGTTGGTAAGACTGGTTGTCAGATTTTCGGGCTTTTGACGACCTGCAACGACTGTCAACGATCCACAAACGAAATCCGGGACCAACAACTTAACTTATCACTAATAGTGATACTTCTTTATAGAATAAACCATGCTGCGCCGACCCCATCAATTAGGATCAGAGAAAGATAATGATGAGGATTCCACCATCAATCGATATTATCCAAACTTCTGTCAGTATAAAATATTGTAAGCTCGTCTATGCCTTTTAAAGACTCTTAGTCCTTTTCTTTTTGAGTCGAAAGTACACACATCAAAAAAAGTTTGCGATCACTTTGAAAAATCGAAATACTTTTTGTTACGGTAGATTATATTATGATTTCTTCTTCTTTTTAGATTCTTTATTTGAAAATATAGATTTAGAATATAAAACAATAAAATAGTTCAATTGTTTTTCCATAAAAAAACGGCTTTCAGACCTAGATTACGCTCATTCAGAAATCTGATTTAGTCAATTTTAACGGATTTAAAATACTTTTTCGCGGAAAGTTATGACCGAAAAAATGCCAAGAGGATCATCAGAAGTTTTACGAGCAAGAATAGTAACTTTGAGGGAAGAAGGATACACCACGAGAGAAATAGCATGCAGAGTGGCTATATCCTAATCCTGTGTCATGACCACGTTGCAGAGAAACCACAGGCTGGGTAATTTTGCTGACCGACCTCGCAGTGTGCAGTCAAAACAGTTGGGCGAACCCAACTGTTTTGACTGCTGCCCAAAAGCGCTATATTAGATTGCTGGCAGCCCGTGACCCAACAATCAACGCTACTAAAATAAAAGCAGAAGTTCGCGCCGCCTTTGGGCTTGAAGTTGGCACTCAGACCATTCGGAATTGCTTGCACCAGGCTGGATTACGAGCACGGAGGTCTTGGCGAGCTCCTCTGAATTCCCGGCAACGACAACAACGGAGATCGCAGTGGGCTAGGCTTCGGCAAAATGAAGAAGAAAACATTTCGCAAAACTGTCTCTTCGTTGACGAATCACGAATCAGTACTCATCCAGATAACAGACGTGTCCGTGTCTGGAGATTACCAGAAGACCGTGAAAGGCAAAGAACTGCCACTGGAACAGTTCAGCAAGGCGGGAAATCGGTGTCCTTTTGGGGTGGTATTATGATTGGAGCTAGAACGCCTTTGATCCCGTATCGAGGATTCAAGACAGCAGACATGTATAGAGCAGTTGCTATTGATGTAATTATCAGACCATTCCGAGTAAACCATGGGCACCAATTTGTACTGATCGATGATCATGCCCCTATCCATCGAGCTCAACGAGTCAATGCTGCTCTCCGAGACTACGATATCACAAGGTTAGACTGGCCTGCCGGTTCGCCTGACTTAAACTCAATAGAGAACGCGTGGGATGCTCTTAAGCGAGCTGTTTGGAACCGTCAGCCACGTCCCCAGACAGTGCCAGAGCTCAGGGAAGCCGCTATTCAAGAATGGGACAGGTTACCCCAAGAAATGCTGTATAACTTGATTCTCAGCATGCCCAGGAGGATCACCGCATGTGTTCGAGCCAGGGGAGGAGTTATATTATATTGAATATAACCTTTTATTAATAAATTGTTGTTTATGTTTGGTTAAACAGTCTTCAAATTTCTGTTACAATTACATTATGATTACTTTCTCTTTTTTTATAAAAAATAGAAATAGTTTTCTTTTTTAATTTCAAATAGGGTATTTCTATTTAATGAAAACACACAACAAAGATTTTTTCTTGATGAAGTTCAATTTAAAAAATTATATCAGCCTATGCTAGTGATCATAAACATTTTTTGATGTGTGTATGTATTTTCCAGATTAGTTGGACCTAGTGCAGATTAGATATTTAATGTTCAAATAATCCATTATCCTTTTATGCAATATGTTTTTTCGTAGTGTATTTGTCGTTAAGTGTCTAATCACTTTGCGCTAGTCCTTATCGCTATCCTAATAAGTGATGACGCGATCATCGGTATATCTTACAGATATTGATTACACGAGTACTCGATCAAAGATATTATAAAATCGTATCCCAGTGCAATTGAGTACATCCATAAAAGTAGCGATTTTTGCGAGTCTAATTTTTCCATTGGATATCCACTTGACCAAAAAGAGGATATCTGCTGAGGGTGCAAGTAAAGAGTATGAATGATAGACGATAAATTGATTACAATTACATGCATCTGACGCGCCATAGGTAATTCTACTTGGAAGGCTCACAACCAAAGTATGAACAATTCTAGTAAAGCTTATTCCATCCCAGGACTGGAAACGAAAAAAGTCTCCTACTTTTTTCTATGCGTCATTTAAAGACCTACTGGTGGAAATTACCATGGTCTTTTAATACTTGTAGCCATATCTACAAAGCTACATCCTAACTACGCATCTATATAATTGACGCATGAAGCAAAATTTACCGTGCAACCAGCATATTTACAAAGTCCCGACATGAATCGTCGGGCATCATTCCGATCCAGCTAGTCCCTTGCTGCCCTCTACCAGCAACGCCCTAAGCCGAGGATCGTACCCTGGGGTGCCCTTAGCGTGAAGTCACTTAGTTTTAATGTTTCTAAGCCCTGGCTGAAGGCCTTAACTTATTAAGGTAGCCGTCAAGTCCGGTTAAGTAGCCGACAACCTCGTAGGTTGACCTCCGAGACGTAATTCCCAAAAAAAGAAAGATGTTGCCCACCTGACACAACACCTATCTGTTCGGAGAGGATCTAGAGGATGAGTGAACTGTTTACAACCTGTTCATCAAACATCTAAATACTCATTGTGTCCCATACCTAATCGAGTGCAATCGGTGTACGAACACGCACGGCAGTCGCGGCCGAATTACGGCCGGCGATACGATCTCGGACGACAAATCGCACAACGACCGCACCGCTGCCGCTCGTCCTTCGCTTCACGCTTGGCAAACTATCGGGACATCACTACGATTATAGCTTCCCGCTTTCTTTTGGTAGATAGATAATGTCGCGTTAGTAAGTTATTGTTTATGGGTTTGTTGAAACTTGAAAGATTGTTTTCGTTTCCCTGCTGCAACGAGTACAACTTACAATCGTTTCTTTTCCGTTTTCTTTATCAGCCGTTAGAAGTTCATCACTTTTGGTGAGTACAGGTAGATATTCTTCTGGCTTCTTGCTCATTAAAGGCTTCTTCAAACTGGCGCGTAGCGACAACGCGACGCGACACTTGTAGATCAATTTACATGAAGTTTTCCAAGAAATTGACTCAACTCTTCAAAGTTTTAGTTTGTCAATCAGTCAATGGTTACAGCTGCTGAGCTGTAAGCACTTTTGTAGATAATGTTTTAGTGCCTCCTGGCAAAAAAAAATTGCTGTTTCATAGAAAAGTGCAATATCTACGCGTTCAAAATGTATGGAACAGCAGATTTTTTTTTGTATTAGGGGCCATTCAAGTATTACGTAATCAGATTTTTCGCAATTATTAACACCCCTCCCCCGTCAGCAAAAGTAAGCAAAGCTCTTACCCCCCCTCCCATGCTCACGTAAACATAGGTACATGCATTTTCAAATGTGTTCTGGTTTATTTATTGATTCATGAGCAGCAGTCTAGAAATAATGGCTTGGAATAGAGGACTTTAACGCATATAATTTTTATTGAAGCAAATTTTACTGAAATGGTATTCAGTTATTATAATCTTTGTATGTATAATAACGAAAAAAACAAACTTCTTTTAAAATGTTGGTCTATTAATTAAATTAACAGTCTTCAGTCCATGACACACGAATCCATGACTCTTGAAGTCTTTGATGACATTGGATGCTTGCTGCTCAATGTTGGGTGTCTGCTCACTTTCGTATGATTTTGGAATATCGACATCGTTTTCTTCGAGCCATTCATAGACAAGTAGGGTTGCCATATGTGTTCAAATCAAAAACGACAAAATTTTCTAGAAAATTCAGAAAAGTAAAAAAATAAATACTGTTGATGTAATCACCATCCAGATTCCCCCATTCCCCATGTCATCAAAAATAAGCAAAGCAAAGACCCCCCGCCCCCCTTGTAATGTCTACGTAATACTTGAATGATATGCTGAATTCATGGTTACAGTTAGCCCATTGGATAAAAACTTATCCTGTATATACAGGGTCAAATTAAGCTAACTAGCGGAACTTTGGGTATCGATATCTTAACACGATAAAATAAAAACAAAAAGATTTGATGTTTTTTTTGGGGGTCAAGGGGCCAAGGTACAATGACCAAAATATATATTTTTTAATACTGACTATTATTATTGAGAAAATTGTGTTGACCGTAGCAATACTTTACGCATTTAAAATTCAGTTTTATCGCCTAACAGAAGATTTTAGTCGGCTGTCGATGACCCCACAAAAAAAAACATTCGATACAAATTTAATTTGACCCTATACAAGGTGTAACAGAATAAATGCAAGTCCTGAAAGTAAATTCATAATGGACTACTGAATCAATTTCAGTAACTTTTAATGTAGGTTTAAAAAACAAAATATGTATGCCATAATTTGCCATACTGACCGCTGATTGAGCCAAAAAGGAATACTATTGAGCCAGCTAAAATCTTCTGTTAAGGCAATAATAAAACTGAATTTTAAATGCGTAAAGTAATACTACGGTCAACACGATTTTCTCAATAATAATAGTTAGCTTTAAAAAAAAATATTTTGTTCATTGTCTAATTATCCTTGTCTCTCTCTCTCTCTAATCGCGGCGTAGTAGGTCTTGCGTAAATGATGTTACACGTTGTATACAACCAAACCAACCCTTTTTTAACTCTTACAACCACAATGCCCTCTTTCAAGAACCAAGACATGTTCTGTGCTATAAAGCTACTCGCCATTGCGTGTTACCAGCCTATCAAGCGCGGTAGTATCTGCGCCACGTTATCTAGCCCTGTCCTGTAGATGCCTCGCGATACCAACGTTAAGGCCAAAGGATACTGCCTACTTTTGTTAGTATGGCTTTTCGTTGGTGGGAACTTTTGAGTTTGATAGTGGAGTAGAGTTGTGGTGGGGTGTGTTGCACTGAGACATTGCTTATCATTTTTGACTTGCCATTTCTTCTTACCAGCTAAAGCACTAGGAAGTGGTGAAGGACGGGCATTTTAGGGGACTGTCTTATGTAATTTTGACGGTCAAAAAGTGCAACTCTCAGCCTAGTTTAAATAAATGACTTTTAATTTTGTTTTTGAGTGAGTACAAAAATGTACGTGTGTGATGTCGAAAATGTTGAAAAAACTATCTTCACAACTGCTCTATTTAATGGCGATAGGTATAATCACGGATCGGGGGCTTGTGGCTAAGTAATAATAAGAGAGAGTAGACCATAATCCACCACGCGGACGCAGTGCGGGCTGGTGGATGTCACATTTCTTATGATATACCTACCGGTTTCCTCACTATGTTTTCCATCACCGTTTTAAGAGCAATAGCGACGAAAAGTATAGCGCCTGACTGGGTTCGAATCTACACATAAGTCGCAACATCAATAAGAAGCCAATACACCGGAGCAGCAAGGACAATAAGTCAGCAACGTGACTGCCCTCAGTTGATGATCGTAGTCTGCAGTGATTGTGGGGCGTTCTGTTCGGCGGTAACAAATTAGCGGGCGTCTGTGACCGCTGTGGTCACGCGCATCCGACCTTGCAAGGAGTGTTACCAGTTGGTAAGAACGAAATTTGGGAATTCGGACCCATTACTACATTAACCCATTTCTTCATTCAAATGGACATGAGAATCCCTTTAAACATTTCGCTGATAAAATAAAAGCATCCTACATATTTATTTATAGGTAATTAAAACGGTACCTACAACACTAAATACATACATTAATTAATATAGAAACCATTATTACTTTAGTATTACCTATTATGTTGTATCATAAATTATAAAACTAACACGGAACTCATTTCTTCCCGAGGGTGTCGTAGAAGACGACTAAGGAACTTACTAGAGAATGGGCAGCAGCGTTCTTTATGCATTTTACCACCATATTGCGATCGCCAACGCGCCTGCCAAGCGTGGCGATTATGGCAAAACCCCCCCTTTTAGAGGAGGCCTACGTCCAGCAGTGGACGTCTTTAGGCTGAAATAATGATGATGAATATGGAACCGTGGACTTCCTTGCATACTTTCTCTCACAGAACACCAGACATATACGCATAATTATACACCATTTATGGGGATAAATGGTGTATAATTATGCGGATATTCTCACTGGGGAATGAGAAGGGCATTTAGCATGTTTAAGTGCGACAGACTGGGGATTCGGCTCTAGGTACAATTTTGGATGACAGTCGCGTAAACAGATTGTGCTGGTGGCTTTAACGATGCCCGATATATTTTTCGGGGACAAATAATCGGCAGAAAAGGCCACGGAGCTCTGAGCTGTCGATACGTCCGACGTACGGGCTATTGTGAGCTGGTCAACGCTTCTTCTCATTTCCAACGAGTGAAAGCCCAACGTTTCTAAAAGATCATTGGTAGGGTACATATAGGGAAAGCATATACTTTCACGGTAACACGCCCAGCACAATCTTGGTCTGAAGTTGAGCAATGCTAAGTGACCTCCATAAAACCTGCACCACTTATTTATATTCTAGGTAGAAAGATGGCTTCTGAGCTTTTGTGTCACACAGCCATATCTGGAAATCATCATATCTTTGCTCACATCTTTTAAAGGTATTATTCTGAAATTGATAAATTATTTTAGCGTTGTCTCAGAATCTTGATAAAAATAAATGAATCCAATACAATGGAGGTGAATTTGGACGAATTGGATTTCGTCTTATATGGGACCAATAGCCACGATGTCTGATGAGTTCTTATAATATTCTTGTCCTCGTTTGTGTGCCAGTTCGAAAACAGTCATCACGGCTGTTAGTCGAAGTCCACACGGATGTAGTAAAATTGCGGATTTTTCGCGCACTGAATCTTTAGCCCACTGCTTACCGCCGAGGGTTCAAAATCGAACAATAAAACACACTGTTCGTTTTTCGACGCGCTGAGATGCAGGATTCTCTATGCTCAGTTTAATACCGAGAGTTGAAAATCCAGTGTACGAATAAATTCCGCCGCGATTTTATTACGTCCGTCTGAATGTCTATTAAGGTATACCTCTGTGCTGGTAGGAGCAGCGTTTTCATAATCAGCCTATAACGTTCCCACTGCTGGGACACAGGCCTCCTCTCTGTGAGAGGGAGTGAGCGGTTATCCACCATGCAGGCCCATTGCGGATTGGTAGATGTCACATATCTTCGAATTTTTAGTTCTAGGACATGCCGGTTTCCGCACGATGTATTACTTCACCGTTTTGAGAGCAGTGGTGATGAAATAATTTACACAACGTAAATCTGGGTTCGAGCCTACGATCTACAACTTGTAAGTCACGGTCGTTACCACTGGGCCACCACTGCTCTTTGAGCAAACTTTAAAAAAAAATGTAGTTTAAAATATTGTACGGTGCACGGTAGTACGAAACCCTTCGACCGCTTTCTTTACCATGAATTTGCTCAATAAGATACAGTTCGAACTAGGACAAACCTTTTGAAGATCGTTCACGATCGGTTGGCGGTAGATATCGCACGATTTACTGCTCTATTGGGCGATACATCGACTGCTGCGACACCGGCTCGCTACACCCGATAGATGGCGTTGGATACTACGAGACTTGATTTATTTGTTTTGATACTTTTTTGCTAAATGTTGCACCATTTCAGAGAATCTGATTCGTCATGGGTGACTACATAGGTAGGTATTTAGGACTGCTTCATTGGTCTAATGGTCGCAAGCGCTACTGCTGAGCACATAGTCCTGGGTTCTATTCTCAGGTCGGGTACAATTTTATTGGGATTTTCCGTCAAAAATTTTTGAATAGCAGCCCGGTCCCCAGAATTGTGCCCGGTAGATGGAAATAGACTCGCCTCTATTACATTGAATGCATTCTTAAAGTTATCTGGCGTAATACGTGTGTAGGTACTATAAGTTCACCTCTGCCTAACCCGCTGGGGAAAACAGGCGTGATGTTATGTATTTAGGTAGTGCGTGGAAAAATTGCCACCATGCACCTATACTTAGGTATGCCACAAAGCATTGCTGTCTCTTGGTATGATAGGTGTAATTTGAAGATCATGAATTTTAGACATTACCCCTCTCTCTGAAAGATGGGTGTGCAATGCCAAAAATAAGGTTTTAGTGAATGTTGAAGGTCATCAAATTATTGGAGATAGTCGTCACAGGCAGAGCGGTATTCTAATTAAGTAACACACTATTAATCACAATCAGAATCATTTTAAAGGATATTGCTAATCCATTGCTTCATATGTTCGCAAAAATCGTTTGCTCAACAACATAAATAACGCAATGGATGTTGTTGAACTGTCAAAATTTAAGCTATTCCTACAGTTAGTGTTGTTACGTAATTACACCGGTGAGTGCACCGTTTGCGCAGTTTGACATCAAACCGGTCACAGTTTTGATTTTCTATTACTTAATTGCTTACCCTATGATGGTTTTGATGGACAGGCTAACCATAAACTCTTGTCGATATTTTGTCCATACAAATTTCGGGAGTGTATTACGCCACTGTTCGATTATGTACATCAAAAATTAAACATGGTATGGTTTTGTCTCATTATTAATATTGTCTGTACGGAAACATAATACTAAAATAAATAGCCATTAAAAAGTTATGAGCCAACAAAGATTCGTTTTTCTTGCTAATTTAACCTAACTTTGGGCGTGTTTAAATAAGGTTCCGACAAAGCACAAATATCAGAAAGTTCAATCAATTTTATTGGTAATTGATTTATGCAGTGGTTTTTTCAGAAAACCCGTTCTTCAAAGGACTTTTCTTATTTTTTCGCGCCTGTTTTACTATAACTGATCCTGAATCTCAATCAATAATGTTATGCGTGTAGTCTAGCGTTTAACTGCTCATCACTGACACTACCTCTGTCGGACACGATGCCTGGTGAGACAGCGTGCTTTTTAGCCAGGCCCATCAGTGAGTACGAGCTCACGACTAGATTCCTCTTAAGGCGGAGAAACCTGGAAAACGCTCAAAAAGGTGGTTTTTAAAGCTGTGTCTCTCTTTAACCATAAATAATTTTGAAAGCAAAAAATATATTATATATTTAAGTCTTTTTTACACACAGTGATGGAACTCAAAACATAATTAATCATACTTCAATGCATCAAAAAAATCATCAAAGACGCTCTTAATTATCTTTAAAATCGTTTTATCCCTTCAATAACAGTTATAAACATAATTAAAAATATACCATAAAATTTCAAATGCCAAACTGCATCCAGTGATAGATTGAATATTATTAAATAGTTAATATCTAATTTTATACGATTTTATTTGCATTTTTACGACATACGTTTGCTCATTTGTTATTCGAATTTGTTATAACAGATTTTAATCCGTAATAGATTGCAATAAGAAATATTATCGCTTATTATGACAATATTTAAAGTTACCAGGGCCTTAAAGTAAAGTAATGATTAGCCATTGTTTCATCAACGTCAATATTCTGCCCTTATACGAATTTATTTGAGGTCGACGCAACACATCTTTTCATTTTTATTTTTTATTTCATTTTATTAGGTTTACCAACACTTTTTCACAATGAAAACAGTGACATAACACATTCTTAAAATTAAAATACAGCACAACAATTACTTATAAGTAAACGCCACATGCATAAAACAATGAATTAGAGAAATAAGCTAGCTTACTCAGTAATAAGCGCCAACATTCAATTAAATTAAATTAATATTTTGAATAGTAAAAAATGGTGATATTGTGAATAGAAATGAAAATAAAATTAGTGAAAAACGAATATCTACATACAAAATTCATAAAATTATGACACTGACAACATTGGTAAAATAAAATTAAAAGTTATAATAAATTGGTAAATTGATAAATTAATTGTTAACAAATACGTTAATAATTCAATTAATTCTTTATTAACAGGTGTATAAAAAGAGATCAAATTAAAATGTATGAAAATAAGATTAAAAATGATCGACATAAAATTAAAATTAATTGAATAAAATTGGTAACATTGATAAATTGTTCAACATTTTCATCCACACTTCTCTATTAGTCGTCATCTCCGTAGTCACACCCTTTGTAACCATATCATGAGACACAGTCCATCCAGTTTATTCATACATTTTTGACGTTTGAAGATCTCTTAACTTTAAGAGGGCTGTTACAAAAAGAAAGTGCTCAGTTTTAGGTATTTTTGACGGCGCGCGGCAGCCAATGTGCGCGTGTGCGTCTAGTGAAGCACGCTACGCACACATGCAAACCGTTATACGCCGGACGCCAGGAACAAACCAACATGACCTTTTGCCACTTTGAATTCGAAATAAATTAAATTACTATTATTATAGTTCGTGAAATTTTGTTTGTACTGATGGAAGTTATCACCTAGAACGGCTAATTTAGTGAGTAGTGTCGCACAAAAAGTACTTGAATTTTATTTCGTGGTACTTATTTATAGAAATAAATGCATTGTGATATTGCTTCAACAGTTGTAATCAGTTTCGATAATAGTAGTATGAAATGTATACGATGAGTTAAAAAAGCAGCCAAGTGCGAGTCGGACTTCCGAGGTGTCCGTGGTACTAACTTTAGTCCGTACTCCATAACTAAAGAAAGTACCACGGTAATATTATACACCGAAACAATTACGTTTCTTGTATGGGGGTTGTATGCCCTTTATTTTTAATGTAATTGTTTTATAGCGGTACCAAATAAATTTATATGAAATGTACACATTTAAAGAATTCACGATTTTAAAGTGATGCAATCCTTAAATGTGTATCGTTCGAGATAGTATATAATTTTATAGATGGGCACAACGGGTGTAAAAAAGCCAGACTGAGGAAATAAAGTATAATAATTGTAAAAATAAGTTAAAATAATATTTTCCGAAGTGGCATAGACCTTGCTTTCCTCAAATCTATGATTTCGGGAAGAACACACTCCTCATAAAACTTAAGTAACTTTGGCAACATTTTCTGGTTCCAGAAATCATCGTCTTTATAAATTTAATATTTAAAAATTTTAGTGGGTATCCAGTACTAGTCCACACTGCAAATAAGCAAACATTTTTATTTGCAATGTGTAGTTGGCCTTGTATTTGATAATACTAAGTAATCGTGATTTTTACTAAAAATTACTTCGCCATTGTTATGGATTTTGAAGCATTTCAACTTCTTTTCTAAAATGGCAGTATCAGGATCCACCTCAAAAGCAGATATGGGGCACTTAATTTCAACAACACCGTCTTCAAATTCTCCATCAGGTGTAGCTCCTAAAAAGGAATGCTCTGTAGGTACTTATAAATAGGCCACACTTCTCTATTTGTAAATTCATTTGACAGCAAAGTTGAGTTAAAGGTCTTGACTCGTTCTCTTTTCTATGTTTGATGGAAGGCACATGGTCTAAATTGTAAGAGTACAGTAAACTTTTGACTAAAGGCGCAGAATCTATATAACGTTGTACTAAATCTGAAAATAATGAATTGAATTTAAATTTTAGATTACATTTTCTTTTAATATATTCGCTCTAGAATAATAAAGCAAAATGTGTAACAAAAAAAATTATAACTTGTATTAAGAAGTGTTGGTCACGCTATATTCTTGGCAAATTGGCGAGACTACGTACCGCACAAAGCGGCAACAGCGAGCGATACACCCTCCCTCAGGAAGCGCTCGGCGCGGACTAAAGCTAAGGCCCGCGCGTCTCGAGATTTATATTGATTTATAGCATTGTATACAAAAATTGTTTAAAAATATTATTTTGCTTTAAAATTTACTGATTTTTTTTTTCAAGTAAGCTGACATAGTACCCTTAGTTATTACCTTACTTTTTGATTGAATTTCGATTAAACATACATAGATAAAAAATGTAATTTCAGACGAAAAATTATCATAAACTCTCTGTTTTACGGAATTATTTTTGGTGTATTACTGTATGAAACATAAAAAATTGCCTTGAGCATTCCAAATAACAAGGTACAGTCCTACCATAGACATTTTTATAAATTACTAAACTATTATATGTTCCATGTAACAAAGCATCAAAAGATGCCCGAAAGTAAAATTTTATGAAACATCCTTTGCCGAGACAAGGTTTTTACTGACTTATGTAAACAAATTGAAATATTTTTTTAGAGCGCTCCCTAGACAAATAATGAAATTTTGTAGGACATATTTTTAAAATTTTTTTTTGTTTATATTTAATCCATAATCACTCACCAAATCTCGAGTCAAACGCTCAAATTCGAGAAAAAATGTGACAGCGCCCTTAAGCAGCGTTTATAAATAAACGCAGTAGGCGCCGCGTGCTCGTATAACAATATCGACGTCCCCTACGTATAGTAACTACAGACAAATTTGACAGGAGAGCGCTTCAAAGTTTCAAACACGTGTATATCATGGTCTAGTTAATGTAATGTCATGATATATTTAAAATGCATTTCGCCATCTTAGACTTATTTTTGATAAACTAAACGATAGTATAGGCTGGCCTGAAAACAAAACATGCAAATCACGTATCTACCACTTATGGGATTGTACGTAGGGACCGGCGTTATTATAATAGTACATCAACCACTGTTACTTAACATGAAATCTCCAGCATACCCCACGAAATTCGTCTTTTCTTACGTTTTTGGCAATTAGAAGACAGTGCCAAGCTCAATGTTGAACAAAATATATTATGATTCGCGATCGTAACAAATATTATTATTATTATTATATAGCATTATCTATAATGTTCCCACTGCTGAGACACAGGCTTCCTCTCGTTGAGAGATAGTGGGCCGTAATCCACCATGCGGGCCCAGTGCGGGTTGGTAGATGTTACATGTCTTTGAATTTTTGGTTCCGGTTTCCTCAAGATGTTTTCCTGCACCGTTTTGAGAACAGTGGCGATTATATTATTTACACAAAGTCAAGCGCCTGCCTGAGTTCGGACCCCCGACGTACAACTCGGTAAGTTGGGACGGTCGGACGGACTGGTCTCATGGCAGTCATGGGTTTACATAATTATGATTAATAATACAACCATCTAACTTCGTTTAATTGAACATACAAACTCGCACTGAACTGCTATGTAAAAAAACGGCAAAAAATAATATTTCGCTCGTCTCTTTAGGAGGAATTTCTTGGGAATCTCAAGGGTACCTGAGGTTCCACCTTAATCCTACTATCCTACTAATATTTTAAATATGAAAGTTTGTTTGGTCTTATTTGTTTGTTTGTGAGTTTATTTTGTTTTTGTGTTTTTTTGTGTTTGTCGGGTGTAGTTTGTTTGTATGTTTGTTTGTGTTTGTTTGTTTGTATGTTTGTTACTCAATCACGCCAACACGGCTGCACGGATTTGGATGAAATTTGGCAAACAGACTGGTTATAACCTGGATTAAGACAAAGGATACTTTTTATCCCGGTAGTAAGTAAGTATGTTCCCATGGGCTAATTTCCGACCTCCACGCGGGCGAAGCCACTAGCAAAAGCTAGTAAGATAATAATACGAAAAGGTAGCGGTAACTAACGATTAAAACATTTAACTGCTCCTAACTTCGATCTAAACTAGGAAACCACAGCTACGCTAAAGTTCATTCCACACAAATCACAACTGCGAAGAGTTACGAGCTAAATTATAAAGGGTGCACCACACGGTCGTCAGCTCGCATCTATAAAGTAGGTGAGTCAGAACACAGGCGGTCGGCTGCGTCTGCGCAAGCGATAAGGTTGTCAGGGGAGGAAAACTTTTTTTTAAATTTTACATAATCTTCCTGCGCCTATGTCGTCTAAATGAGTGCATGATTATGACAGGGAACAGGCTAATCAGCACGTCAATAAATCCACTGTCTAAATATCAAAATATGTAAAATCACAGTGGCAAAATAATTCAACAGAGACATGGGAAGGTGGACATGTCAGAGAAATGAGTGGATATTTTTTTTTCTCTTCTTTTATCTGCAATCGGCTTTTAGCTGTAGGTATTCAGATGTTTTCGGAGATTAATTTGGATTGGGTGCGATTCTTTGGGCACCATATGCGTTGGTAGACTCTAGACTAAATAGTTCGTTTCTCTGGTCTATGTCTAGTACCTATTTGCCATCTTTTTAGGCGAGTTATTTACGTCTTAACGTCGAGTTAATACGTTCCCAATTATTAAATATTTCTTTGTATCTCTTGCTCATTATACAGGCTTCCTCCTTTACGGTCGGTATCTAACCAATGGATATTGCAAAAAAAAAACATGAAACTTGGAAAAAAATTACATATATATTTCTGGGTACTGCCTAGGTGAAACTATTCACTAAGCTTTTCATAATTTGACAAATTACTTCACTTAAATACTGAGAAATCTTAGACCCGAGTCCTATGACCAGCCCTAGGTCCAAGTCGGCGTAAATTGAAAATCCTCGTGACGCTACGTGTCGGGATCAGATGCCCTGATAATGGCCATTGTTTGTTTTGCCTTTACACCAGATAACTGCGATAATATAGCGAGCCGATATCTGCTGCGAACGTTTGAATAGCAGGCGAAAGTCGTATAGATATAGAAGTAGATACACGAGTTTTGTCTGAAAATTGATAATAATTTTCGTTTGAAATGACATTATAGGCCTAGGTACGAGGAACAAGGTGTAAAATTCACTCATACTCTATGGAATAAGGACGATCTTCCGACCAGACGGGTGCTGTGTCTATGATGGGCTCTTACCCGACGGTGGTTGTCGGGATGTTGTATATATACCTACCAGTAGCGTTGTGAACTCTGATTGCGCGATGCAGGATTTGAGTGACGTCAGGTTTTAGGTGATGTAGATGCCACACTAAACTTGGTTGCGAAAAATGAACACCACCCTAAATAGGTAGATAATAGTCATTCAATCTGCCTAGTTCAATCTGCCTCAGATCCTGTCCAATGCCCGTTTTTACTAAAACCAACAGAGACGATTCCTAATTTATTAGGAAAGGCTTGGATTGTTACAACAACCTGGTAAATCATCAATCTGCCTTGGTTTTTCCCAACTATATTGGGGTGGGCTTCCAGTCCAACTGGATGCAGCTGAATACCAGCGCCTGCTTATCTTACCTTCACAACCCAGTTACTGGGTAAAACGATACCCTTGGGTAAGACTGGTTTGTACAGGTAATAGTCATTATGAGACGGAAATGACAACCCTGCAACACTATTCCCTACCACTACCTACAACTCCTGAAAGTCTGAATCTAGAGTGGAGACCACCAGAAAAGCGCCGTGGCAAATGAAGCTCGAGTCCCGGAGAAGTGATTCAACTGTCTTCGCAACGAAATTAACTAAAAGTAGATAGGGAAGTAGGTAAGTTATTGGTCTTGGGTTCTGACCAAGCCAACTCTCCTGCGTTATACTCAGGCGCGGTCGCAGCCAAAGACTTGGGGGTGGGTCACAGTCAAAAACTACCTATATATTGTTAAGAAAATGTATTACATTATCGAAAAAATACTATTTTAAAGTTTACGTTTACGGCTTCCTTTTTTCCTTCCTTTAAAGTCACTCAGCGCGGTATGGAGCGGGCTATGCTCGGGGTTTCTTTGAAGGATAAAATCAGAAACGAAGTTATCCGGAAAAGAACTGGAGTTACCGACATAGCTTGCAGGGTATGTAGGTTGAAGTGGCAGTGGGCTGGCCATGTTTGTCGAAGGACCGATGGCCGGTGGAGCAGACGAGTCCTGGAGTGGAGACCGCGTAACGGCAAGCCTAGTGTGGGACGCCCTCCAGCTAGGTGGACCGACGACCTTAAAAAGGTGGCTGGAACAGACTGGATGCGGAAGGCGGAGGACAGGGTGTTGTGGCGCAGCATAGGAGATAGGCTGAGTTGATTGTTTACTGCTTTTGGGGAGTCATGACACCTAGGACCCCCCCCCACAGCTGCAACCTACTAGCAAGTCAGTTAGGTGAAGGAATCAGTCACAAACTGTGATAAGGGCATCGTATCATTTATATTTTCTCACGTGAAAAAGATATCATTTCCATGTTGATAACTGTAGAGGTTATGTTTTTATATAATCTTGTGTAAATCAGCCGTAACGCCTTATCGCTTACTTTCACGTACTTAACGCTCAATTAACTCAGTTCTTTTATCATTTAGATAGAAATCGATGCGATTTAACCACAGTAACATGTCTGATAGGTAGGTAGGTATCTAACGTAACCGAGACAAAAAGGTAGGTATTACCTTCCTATTATCTACATCCATAGGTAGCTTACACAAAGTACTAATGACGCCATATTGACTTGTATACAATATGTAACATAAATACAATGATCAATAAGTTTTTTTAAGCTAACTAATATTATTGAGAAAATTGTGTTCCCGAGCATTACTTTATGCATTAAAAATTGAGTGCTAATGGCCTACGATAAGATAGAATTTTCTTTGACTCAATCGGCGGTCAGTGGGTATGGTACATTTTTTTTAAATATTGGTATTTAATTAATTAATTAGTAAAAGTTACGGAAATCGATTCAGTAGTGAATTATGAACAAACTACTTCAGGACTTGCATCTATTCTATTACAGCTTGTGTAGTACCAAATTCCAGGAGCAATCAATTTTACCAACTTCAACAAACAATCATGAAATCGCGCAACAAGCCTTCCCCCTTTTCTATTAATCACCAATGAAAACTGCCTCGATCCCGTCAACGGAGTCAACCATTACTTCCAAGACCCACGATCTTCTAAAGTATTTAATAACCTTGCAACTACCTATCCTGATTTACTTCCACGAAATAAATTCATTATATAGCACAACAGATGCTCTGACTTGCCTTCTTACGCGGTGACAGGTCGACAGGTAAGCTCTGCACGAAACAACGGTATCACACCACCCTTGATACCAGAAAATAGACCTTATATCAAAGCAGTAAACTGGGGGTGAAGTGTATAATTAAAATGGTGTTGCAGTAAAAGTGGAGGTTAAAAGTTAACCACCCATCTGGTCCGCGTTTGGTGCACGATATAAAGTTGAATTTGATGAAAATGCCTTCCTATAGGCTAACTACTATAGAAGCATTATTGTTGTTTCGATCTAGAGACCGTTTGTCATTTTATCCAACAAAAATCGGCTTCTAACAGAATGCAGCGAAATACCAGTATTTTACATGGAGCGAGTGCCTGTCTGATCTCCACAACCCAGTTACTGGGTAATACGATACCCCTTGGTACGACCGGTTGTCAGACTGTCGGGTCATAGTATGTCTATCTTAACTAAACAAAAAGCCTTCATACTTTGTTGTGACTTGGGAAGATGGTTCTTCTGAGAGTTTCTTAAAAGACAGTGCAGAAGTTGCCCTATATTGTAGCGTATAATCGGTCGCCTCAAATGTCTCAGCTTTGCAAAGATCTTCAATTATGTCACATCACTCTGTACCTAAAGTTTTCTAAAAAAAGAAGATTTGATTTTTTACACGTTTATTTATTACGCCTTCACGGTGAAACGGCTGGACGGATTTAGATGAAATTTGCACATAGGTAGACCATGGCCTGATTTAGGATTTAGGATACATTCTATCCCTATATACGCACGGGATCGAGACTTGTGGCCATCAATAGACACCATTACGAATACAACCACTTGTCCTTAAATGTGTGGAGACAAACGGATGAAGATCTTACATTCCTATAATTTCTGACATAGAAACTACTCTATAATAGTACGTTGTTATGTAAATCTACATAACTGAACATGAACAAACGAAAATCATCCAGTTGACGTTTCCGGGCCGGTCCGGCATTGTTACGGGGCGAGGTCGCACGGACAGATAAGACGTCTAATTATACATAATTACTAGTTCAGGCCGAAACCTTCGCGGCAAGCGGCGAAGACAAGGTCGCGGGTTCAGTACCTACCTACCTACTTGTGGTAATTTGTAAATTGTCAAGATCAGTAACGCCTACTAAAAGGTTTAGTAAAATGGCGAACGTATATTTTTTTGGGCTCCTTATGTTTATCAATTCGATATGGATATTGCTTATAGCATCAACACAGAATAAAGACCTTTTAATGGCCTCAAAGGAATTGAGTCTAACGAAAAATTGACAAAAACATTTTTGCAGAGTTGCTGTTTATTGACAAAGGGCTAATATTTCATTAGTCAGATAACATTTATCTGAAGAATAAATCTGACAGTTTGGCATAATTATTTTCTATACAGAAGATGTCAAACAACATATTTAGGTATTCGTCAGATAAAAGTTCCCTATCTGACTCTCAGATCAAGTAAAAAAAGGTAGATAAAGCACTTAGAATAAGAAAATGTTACCATTTTTTTAACTATGTGTGAGTCAATGAAGTGTTTCCACTTTTTTTTAAATGTCCCTTAAAATTGCGTAAAAATAGGTAATATGTGAATGCGAAAATATTTTTTTTTATAAATCACAATAAGGTTATAAATATGTAGGAAGCGTGTAGGATCACTATATAAATCGTCTCAGTAGATAGTCCCGTCGTGGGTGTGTGAGTAGTGAAAAAAAATACAACAAAGGTTATGTGAAGTGTTTATTAAAAAAAAAAAACAAAACCAAAAAAAAAACAGAATTAATGAGTAGAGAAAAAAACCTTTCCATGGAATTAAAAATCAACTTTTCTAGATGAAATAAAAAAGCATATTTAAGTAAGTAACTTGACACGTAACAACGACGACGACTTGACTTGTAACATAATAATTACGTGATTTAAAAAATTAAACAATAATGATGTCCAATCAGTACTTAATTATTTTGCTATGAATTTGCCTACAATTTACTAACCCACATTTTTGGGCAATTAGAAATTCGGACTCCTGGCAACACTCTCCCGATACGTCATTTCGGGACATTGACATTATTTGTGTCGAATAACCTCAAAATTGTGTTAGAATAACATAAAAAATATAGTCATGTGTGAACCTGCGTTTGAAACGATATTCCTTCAGACTTTTCGATCACTTTTGTACTTTTTTTAGATCATTTAATTACACAGGACGGCATTTTTTAGACAAACTTACTGTACGACGACCCATAAGGTACTGACGAAAATGAGCGTAGTTTGATGCATGTGTGTGCGTGAGCGCGTGTGTTTACTTGAAGGAGCTTAGTTTTGTGGCTTCAGTATTAGCAAAGGCCGTGCGTTATCTACCTTTTTTTACTTGATCTGAGATCTGACTATTGAAAAATCAGTCATAAGTATGGGGTGTCCCGACAAGAGCGCCGGATTTAAATTTGCCGCCATTTTGTTAATACGAGTTGTACGATGTTTCTTTTTGACAGTTGTCACGTATAGACCACGCGATTTAAGATTAAGGAGAAGTATTCAAACCAACAACGTTTAATTATTGTAAAAACACATTACAAAAATGATGACATTTTTGCGAAAACAGTTCGCCAATTCGTTCTATTTTCTTTGGGACTATGTGGTGAAGGAAAAAGTGTATGCGAATAAGCCTGAAACAGTTGAACATCTTAAAGAGGAACTATGTTAGGTTATTGGTGAAATACAGCAACATTAAAGGCTTCTTCAAACAGCCGCAACGCGACAGCGCGACGCGACACTTGTAGAACAATATCCATTAAATTTTCATAGAAATTGTTCTACGAGTGTCGCGACGCGACCGTCGCGTCGCGCTAGTCTGCACGAGCCTTAATGCGAAAACGTTATTCAAAATTTCAACAAAAGAATAACCCTGTGCCAGAGGTTTCGTGGTGGCCATTTGCCTGATGTTGTATTTCACGTTTAATCGGAACTATTTTTCTTTATGTTGAAATAAAAATTTTTGCTTAATTCAAAAATAAAATGTGTTTTTTTTTTTATTAAATCCGGCGGCGCTCTTTTTGGGACACCCTTTATTAAATTAGCAATCAGGTACTTGTGACTAAGCATTTTCAGCCGCACGGTTCGATCGATCAGGTTAAGCTACGCTTACTGCGGATGATGAGTGACCATCTTTGCATACCAAGACCTCGTGCTTCGTAAAGCACGCTAAATAAACCGTTGATCCTGGCTGTCATTCATGGCTCTTTAACAGTAGTTACGAGTCATCAAAAAGTCTGACCAGTCTTATCAAGAGTTATCCGTTTTATTATAGTTAGTACCTTATAGTACCGTAGTTTAATTATAGTTAGTACCCAGCAACTGGGTTGTGGAGGTCAGATTACGCCGTCGCTTCATGTGAAATACTGGTAGTCAGCTGCATCCGGTTAGACCGGATGCAGACCCAAACTAAGTTAGGAAATGGCTAGGCAGATGATAGATCTAAAACTTTTAGTAGTCACAGAAAAGGATAGGACTTAAGTATTCGGGCAACAACACAGGACAGTCAACTGAAAAGTATTCTAACATATATTTAGCACCCACTGAACATACCCAGTAGGTAAGTATATACCCACGCTCTTTCATTTAAATTTTCCCTTTGCTTTTCAGCAATCGCTTCAATATTCCGAAAACGGACAACATCACAGTACATTGTAGTTAATATTGGTACACGTACCTTAATTAACGACAGTACTTCAAAAGACCAAAGCGTTGCAACTTTTCACGTTCGCCCTCATTTCTTTTTTCCCAAATCCTGCGCGGGCGACGAAATGCTCACGTTTTTGTGCGCCTCAAACGTCAGGCGTGATTCGTGATGCATGTGCCACCAATGATTGAGACAATTACTTTGTAAAAAATGTAAGACCATGTCTTTGTAAATTGCGAAACGCTAATTGGCTGAAGTGTCCAAGTGACGTAATAATTGGTGAAGCTCGAGTCGTACTGGAGGTTCTGTACCGGACTTATTTATTTGTTGTGCTCTGGGAACAAAGTTGGACCAGAATGTCGCTGTGCACGTGGTGAAGTGAACTTTTATGATAAACATAGCATAATCAGTCTATCCGTTCAGTGTGGAGCCGGACGTAAAGAATAGCACCATCCCATCTCTTCCCGTGGGTGTCGTAGAATGCGACTAAGGGAGTTACTAGAGAATGAGCAGCAGCCTTCTCTATGCATTTTACCACCATACTGCGATCGCCAACCCGCCTGCCAAGCGCGGCAATTATGGCAAGCCCCCCAAATTGGGGGAAGCCTATGTCCAACAGTGGACGTCTTCCATCTGAAATGATGATGATGATGAATCAGTCTATAATTTTCCCACTGTTGGGATACAGGCCTCCTCTTAGCGAGAGGGAGTGGGCGTAATCTACCACGCGGGCCCATTGTGGATTGGTAGATGTCACGTGTCTTCGAATTTTTTATTGAGAATTTAGTTTTATAATAATACAGTCCTATAATTATATTATTCAAGCTCATAGTTTCAGTACGACTTTTCTCGCCAGTTTTAGGAGACTACGTGCCCCCAAAAGTAATTGTCCCGCTGTCCCTGGGTGATAATCATTCAAAATTTGCACATGTGAATACATAATAATTGAAAACACATTGTCAGCTCAAGTGAAAGAATTTGCAACAATGTACAGCGAGGTCCCCGGTCCCTCACGAGTGCTCACGACTGACGGACCATTGTACGGACCACAGGGAGTCGTTCTTACATTAAGAAATTATTCAAAATTTTGTGTAAGTGTATCTTTTGATAGGACAAGCAGAAATAATTAGGTATAAGACTTTTTTAAATGTGCGTACTTACTTATTACATTTCATTTTAATTCTGAATAAGTTTATAGACGTTGTGTAAGTAGGTATTTACTTAAATTTAAACTAATTCGTCTGATTACAGGCTCCCGTTGAAATTAGGAAAGTATTTCATCCAAAAAGTTGTCATGCGATGAAAAGCCCATTTTCGCAGTAAGTACCTACCTAGGCAATACCTAATAGAAGTACTTATTTATGTGGCTAACAATTTAAACTCCCGAACTCCTAAAGCATGAAGCCACCGAGCATTTTTATGTTCAAATAACATCAAAATAATAACTTATAAGTCAGGGAAAAAGTTTTTATGTAGTTTCGAAGCTGACATACTGGCCACCATTTTGATATCACCTTTGTTCGAAATTTGAATTGAAGAATTTAAAAAAGGGAAGAAAAGGAGTTTTTGGCGGGATCGCGTTGGAACATGTCGCACGACTTTTTATTTTTATGAAATTTAGTGAAATAGCGAATAAAATTGTATAATTTTGGTAGTGAATTATGCAATTTAATTACGTGTGAGTGCACAAATGTAGTGAAGGTGAAAATAAGTGACTAACGTGGACTTTTCGTGTTCCCCCCAAAAACTCCTATTAGGTTGTTGTAAAGTTACTACCGGTTTACAATAACTTTGACTTGACTGACTAAAGACGACTACGACTGTTTTGTAACTTCGTGCCCGATATCGGGCCATTTACTTGATCGAAAAGAAAAATTACTTGACACTGGCTAAATGCACAAACCGTGCGAAGCCAAAACCAAACAAAAAAAAAAAAAAAGGGAAGAAAATTGGAGTTTGGGCTTCAATCATTTTGAAAGATATTGCTTATCCATTGCTTGTTAAGTTCGAAAAATTTGTCAGCTTAACAACATTAATAACGCAATGACTGTTGTTGAACTTTCAAAATGAAAGCCATTCCTACTGTTAATGTAATACCCAACTCGTGCAAGTATACTGACAAAATCACCCCGTACATACCGCGTCATTACAACGCACGCTGCGTTATTGTGCGAATTAAAACAGCCATCGCGATCGCCAGCGGGCGGGTCACGAGTTGCGTTTGTGTGCGGTTAATCATGCACCCGCAACGGTCCGCGGTGGGTTAAATCCGGAACCTCCTTTTTTAAGTCGGTTTTTAAGGAATCGTTTGAGTTTGTGTGACAGAGACAATATCATGTAAGTAGACACAAGAGTTTCTAGCAATAAGCTTATTTTGATACGTTTCAGGACCTATCTCAAGTCAAACTTATAGTTCGTTCCCAGATACTAATTTGACAGGTGTAATGTCAAACTCCTAAACAAATACCAGAAAAGCAAAGACATATGACTTGAAATGTCAGATTAGTCTCTGTGATTTAAAAAATAACTTTTTCTTTTTGTCCAAAAAATGTTGCAAACGTGCCAACTTACGTGAACTTAGAAATAGTAGGTAAACCTACCTACCAACCCATGTTGGAGATGAAGTCCAAATTTATAAACAGGAAGGCACGCAGCCGATACGGTTGATTTGTCGTATGTCGGCCGTCGGAAGTCGCATGGACAGGCCACCATTCAAAGCTTGCGTGGGCTGCCATATTTGACCGACGACATGTCGTATGTAGTAACCGTTTACAATTTATTAGTTGCTTAAAACCGACCCCATTGCGAATTCTGTATCCACTGACCGGCATCGGGCTTCCAGAAATTCGCAGGATTATAGCCAGTCGCATCGAGAGGGCGAAGCTACAGGATGAACCACGCCACCCAATGCACAACTTTAACCCAGTGCCAAAAAAGCTTAAAAGCCGCAAGTCTTTTTAGATGCGTTATTCCAGCCGTCGGCAACCCTTCCACACCACAGGAAGATGGTGATCTTTGGCAAAAACTGCTTAAGCCTCCCGAATTCTTTAGAAAACCATCACAGAGCCTCCCATCCGGATACAAGTTAGCGTGGCTTACTTGGAATACCTTAAATAGACTTCGTACCCAAGTAGGTCGTAGCAAGGACAACCTCCACAAATGGGGGTTCATGGACGGCTCAGACCTCCGGTATGTATGCGGGGTCTCTCCACGGACAATGGCTCACCTCCCATCTTGCTCCGCTTGCCTTATCACATGACACGTTAAGAAGAAGATCGGTTACGCTAGACAAACGGCATTAATGTTGAAAAATCTGCAAAACAAATCTGTTAATTATTTTTGAATCGATCCGAACTGATGTTAAATTGCTTGAAGCTGTGCTGTCCTTTCTTTTCCTGTGTAAAAGCCCCTTGGCTGTTCCCTCGATGGTACTGTGGAAGATCAATTTTAAACAGTGATACTCTTGGCCGTGAAATTCCATGAAATTAAACGAACAGGTGTCATTAATTTAAATCTTATTTTTATATATAAGATCTTTATATAGAAGATATATCTAAGATCTAACACACTCACACACCAATGATAGGTGAGCTCCTACCAAGTTATAAGCACCTAGTACTTCGAAGGCATAAATAGTTTTCTAGCTGACACACCTGTGTAAAGTGAGCTCCTACCGAGCTATGATAACCTGGTACTTCGAAGGCATAAATCGTTTTCTAGCTATCACACCTATCTTGGGTGAGCTCCTACCGAGTTATGACGTCCTCGTACTTCGAAGGCATAAATCGTTCTCTAGCTGACACACCTTTTTTTTAAGGAGGGGGAAGTCCTCATGGATGTCCTCCGCCCTGGGGAGGGTGGAGAGGTTTGTCAGACTCTTACAAACTATAACCACCCCGGTGTTCCATCTCACACCTGCACCGGGGAACACGGGATGTAATGCGACTTTCGCGATCCCCAGTTAGTGGTTAGGTGTTAAACTCCCCTTTACATCATAGAGAGGCGCGCGTGGAATACGCGCGGTCATCTCGGGTCCTAAGAAGTAGGGGGCTACGGATTTCCCCAGATCCGTCGCCCCTGGACCCATTTAGGGGGGCTGGAAAAGGGCGTTATTGGCCCTCCGCCGGCGCCCGGTGCGTCTGCTGCGGATCGGGTTAGCGGAAGCATTCTCCCGCTCCCTCTCCGCAGCCTCCTTCTGCAAAATTACTGTTTCGCAGAAGGATACCACCGCGTCCCAGAACTCCTCGTTGTCGACCATCGAGTCAACAACGGCTGGCAGCGACAGGTCGCTGCCGACTCTTGAGATGAGGGCACGGCGCGGCTCCTCCCAAGCGGCACACTCTGCCAGCGTGTGCCGAGCCGTGTCCTCCCGACAGTCGACGCAGTGGTGACACCGAGCGTCCGGTTCCGTTTATGCGACACAGGTACTTCCCGAAGCAACCATGCCCCGAGAGCATCAGTGTCACTCGAAACGACAGGGAGCCGTGCTTCCTCCCGAGCCAGCGCTCGAGTACCGGCCGGACCGCCACGATGGTGGCGGGGCCGGCAGTAGGGCGTGAAAGCCTGTCCCGCCATTCTGCCACCAGGGCTGCGCGAAGCTGTGACCGATGCAGATCCAAATGTCGCTACGTCAGCCATTCGCCCAGCGCCCTCGAGTCCTCGCGCCACCGATGCAGTGACGCGAGTACCTTCGCTTCGAGGTCCCAGGGTGGGGATCCGGCCAGTACTCAAGCCGCCTCGTAGGAGAAAGCCGCCTCGTAGGAGAAAGCCGCCTCGTAGCGCACATATAATAGCTGACACACCTATGTTAAGTGAGCTCTTACCGAGTTAAGACAACCTAGTACTTCAAAGGCATAAAGCGTTTTCTAGCCGACACACCTATACATATTAGGTGAGCTCCTACTATCATAACAACCTGGCTCTTCAAAGGCATATCGTTTTCTAGCTGACACACTTATTTTAGGTGAGCTCCTACCAAGTTATGACATCCTGGTACTTCGAAAGTATAAATCGTTTTCTAGCTGACACACCTATGTTAGGTGAGCTCCTACTATCAAGACAACCTGGCTCTTCAAAGGCAGAAAGCGTTTTCTAGCTGACACACCTATAATAGGTGAGCTCCTACCGAGTTATGACATTCTGGTACTTCGAAGGCATAAACCGTTTTCTAGCTGACACACCTGTTAGGTGAGCTTCCTACTAATTCGTTACAACCTTCATCGAACACATCTGTATAAAATTAATGACATTCGCTTAATTTGATCGGGTTTCACGGCCAAATAGCGGTTAAAATTGATCTTCCACTGTACCATCAAGCGAACAGCCAAGAGTTCACAGGAAAAGAGGGGGGCGCTGTTCCGTATTGGTTACTCTTTTTTAATAGTAACAAACTACCCAATAATACATTTCCGCGATGTTTCTCTAGGTCGTTAATTAAAGTTCTGAACGAAAAGGAAAAAATTGGAATTCGCTATAAAAATACAAAAATCCTAGAGATAATTACGAATACAAAATGCTAGACGGACGCGCAAGAATTATGATTAAAAATTGTCACAAAAACTTATATAAACAATGCTGAAAAAACATAGCGCTAAACTCAAACCTATTCTGGTCATTCGTTAAAGCCATATAATCTCAGTCTAGTCACATACCCACTATTATGCGTTTGGGTAACAATACTGCTTCTTCTGGAGAGGAAATAAGCAATCAATTTGCCACACATTTCTCATCCACCTTCATACCATCCAATAAGTCGAGTGCTCCTGATACTTGCTTGCATAACTATTTTCAATTCGTTCTGAGCAGAATTGCGTTCACAAAAGTAGAAATATCACAAGAATTATAGAAACTTGATACCTCCAAAGCCCCGGGGCCTGATGGCCTTCCCCCGCTATTGGTTCAAAAATGTGCATCCAATCTGTGTCTTCAACTCAAACTTATTTTCAATCGCTCTATCGAAACATCTAAATTCCCTACAGAGTGGAAAACCCCAAACGTGGTAACTATTTTTAAGAAGGGAGAACCTAGCGATACTTCTAATTATCGTCCCATATCTCTCCTTTCTATCTTTGCTAAGCTGTTTAAAGCGTTGGTTTGTCCTGTACTATCTTCGCATACTAATGTGCCATTGGCCTCTGAACAGCACGGCTTCCGAGCTCGTAAATCTACTACCACTAATTTAGTTCACTACATCAACGGCATTCAGACTACCGTGTATAGGTTGATTCCATCTACACAGATTTCAGCAGTGCTTTTGATAAGGTTAATCACAATATACTTTTAATGAAGCTGGAACATTTTGGCATAGCCGGTAAGGTGGTTGGCTTCCTACCTGACGGGGCGGAAGCAGGGAGTGGTTGTGAGAGGATACGAACCACTGTTCTACTCTTCCACTTCCGGAGTACCACAAGGATCGCACCTGGGGCCGATCTTATTTCTTATATTTGTAAACGACATAGTTTCCTCAGTACGACACAGCAAATGTTCCATGTTTGCAGATGATTTAAAACTGTACAAAGAAATTAAAACAGACTTGGACGTATCACTTATTCAGAAGGATCTGGATGCGATACATGAATGGTGTCGGTTAAACATGATGACCCTCAACGTAAGTAAGTGCTATCACATGACGTTTACGCGTAAGAAAAATATAGTACCTTCGTCTTATAAACTAAATGGAGTTTCTCTGCAAAAGGTTGACACCATCCGTGACTTAGGAGTTCAGCTCGACAGTAAACTCTCGTTCATAAACCACTTCGACCTAATCGTGCCCAAAGCGACAAAAATGTCAGGTTTTGTGAAGAAAACTTGCTTGGAACTCTCCAAGCATGTTTTCTTCACAAAACCTGATTAGATTAGATTACGCATCTCCAGCATGGAATCCTACATATCGCGTCCATGTCAATAGGATAGAACATATTCAGAGAGCCTTCACCAGGTATCTGCGCTTCAGATGTTCTAGTTGCGACCGAGACGCCAGTTATCCTCAGAGACTCAACCATTTCAATATGATATCTCTGGAACAACGTAGAAGTCTCTCCGATCAGATATTTCTTTACAAAATTATCCGTAACTGGCCCGATGTTCCAGAGATGATTCCAGATCTGAACTTAATATCATTGTACCTAGGCGCACTATAACTAGATCTGTACGCAGTAAAGATATACTTGCTATGTCCTCATCAAGAACCAACCTTGGTCGCAGTGCCCCTATGAACCGATTTATGGCTATTTATAATATAATGCATAATACCAGCAACATTGACATCGTTGCTGACACTTTTTACCAATTCCGTAAAAATATTATGTCCCCCAACCATCCATAACATTTTGATCACGTTTATTGCAGTCGTTTTACGTATCATAATCACATATTAATAAAATTAAAGTATCTTTTAATAATTATACAATTAAGTATATTTGATGATTTTCTTTAATGTTGTTTTTCTATGGCAAAGTAGGTCTTATTTATTTTATGATGGTAATTTTTTTTTATTATTTTAACTCACTTTTTTGTATGCACTTTTTGGTTTATGTTTAAGCTGTGTACTGCTTTAAGTGACAAATTCGCCATACTAATAGATATATAAGTTCTTTTATGTAATATGTTATTAGTGAATAAGTCGTTGGAGTACCTTATAAAAATAAATAAATAAATAATAGGCAGTTACGAAATATTTTTTCTGGACGAAGCTGTATTTACTATGTATGAAAAAGCCAAACACCAATAACTTCTTAACAAAATTTTATTTCATCTTGCAACTTTTCTTATGCTTCAAAATCTCAACAGGAGTCATGTAGAGATTCTGCTTACAAACATCGCATTTATACTCTTTAGCATTAGGTTTAATTTCCCGTGAAGTTCTGGGTGTTTCTTCGTCCTTCTTCGGTTCCTTAGCTGAGCATGTGAAGTGTGTATGTTGTAGTCTTTCTACGGGGGATAAGCAGACTGTTAGCTCGCAGTTGGTACAAGTCCAGGGTTCGCTGTAGGTTACTTCATAATTTTTTGAACTCCAAATTGTGTCGACGACACTGGAAGATAGAACAGAAAAAGGATAGTCAAATATTTTGCAGATAAACTTGAGTTCTTATTTTGGGTAAAGTTAATTATAAACAGGCTTACTATTAGAAACATTTAAGAAATTATTTTAGATCCACTTATAGAGACAGTTGCAATGTCCTTTAGCAGCCTAAGGGAGCTCGCGCAACGTCGACGAAGAAGCAAATTTTATCCTGACTTTTATGTGCACGAATCATATTAATTTCGATCCACTGTGCTAAGATTACGGAAAAAGATTCTTAGACAATAGGCAGTATGCAGTTGATTCAAATCAGGTTCAAATATTTCATTTAACCAACTGTATTACTTCAGATATCATTCTGCAGTACTTAATACAGTCGTTTAAATAAAATATAATTTATAATAAATAATTTAATGTAAATATATTTTTGACTAAAAAATATTTTTGATAAATGTAAATAATACTTCTTGTATTATTACATTTATAAAAGCGCAATAAAACTAGGGGAAATTCAAATATTTTGAAATGAGACGCCATTGATCAAAGCGGAAAGTCTATAACACCAATTAAATGTCACGCATAGTTTGTGACTGTTTGCTTCAAAGTCATAGACTATGACGTCATATCAAGCGCGCCAAAAGGGAGGGCGTTTAAGGTGCCCAAGTACGGTGGCGATAAAAACAAAATTTTGTACTTTTAATCGCTTTTTAGGCGTTGAATCTTTTTTATTATTTTATGGCGATGTAAACTATCGAATAAAGATAATACATGCATATTCCCTATTGGGCGTTTTTAAAGAGTCTTCAGAAAGAAGGCCATTTACTAAAATATAAAAACAATAGTTACCAATTATAAACAACATTATCAGTAACATAGACACCTCCTTTCTTCTCATGAGGTCTACAAACGAAGGTCTCGTCAAAGGGATTAGGTTCAATACTCGGATGGACCTCGTCATTCCCATAGTACATGACCTTAAGGTCACCGGGTAACAGTCTCTTGATAGTGTAGTACACTTCTGACGTCATGTAAGTACTCATATCGCAGGATAAATCGTGTTGGATTTCATCGTAGGATATTTTTGGGAGTTTTTCTTTTTCGAGCTCGCTTTCTACTGATTTTGTTGGATTTGCATCTGTAACAAAAATATTAAATTTTCTAATTTAAGTGGTGAAACAACTGACCGTAGAATTTTCTTTCTCCCTACACCAAATAACATTGAACCGTGTTTTCTAATGTTAGAGGATAGAAAAAGAACCTGTATTCTCATGATATGTTTAGGCTAAATGCAAACAGTAAAGCCTCATACACATACCTCACCAAGATGCCATGGCGACGTTACCTGGTCGCATTAGCAACAAAATGTAAGTATTTAGTATTATTAAGGTGGAAGCGCCACAGTAGCCTGTAAAATTCAATTTTCTTACGTTTTTTGCAATTTTCAGGTCAAGGCAACAAATATGGCTTAACAGAATTATATTTTTTTAAACCATAAATATAAGCCTATAAGTTCATTCAATCTTCAATTCAAGAATCACTATACATAGATTCAGTTCAAAATAAAATACTCTAAGAATTGAAACCAAATTTTTGGTTTCATATGTTTCTTAAATTCAAATTATAACAAACGTGTCACTGCACTTCGTAGGTCAATAACTTTCCACGTTACTTGCCAATATCACGATAAAATAGTCCATGGGATTAAATGAACGTAGAGGGTAGTATCGATGATTTTAATGATTATAATGATGAAATAGGGTATTTTACTCTTTGTGAGAGAAAATCTACAAATATATTATTGAGATAGCCTAGGCAAAATACAGTCGGAAAATGTTAGTTTTAGTTCATGAAACAAAAAAAAAACAAATCAATTCTAAGATTTCAGTTTTAATCTGTTTTTGAACACTATGAAATAGTAGCCGCCATGTTATTACGTCATACGTATCAATTGAACCACTTTGTACTTTTATTATTTTCGTAACCAAAGTCATTTTTATTTAAATAATATTTTGCATTCAGGAACAGCAAACCAACGATAAGTAGAACAATAACTTATTTTTTAAATTATAAACATTTATCATGTAAAATATCAGCGCATTTGTCTATACAGCAAACTAACGTCATAACGTCATACCCACAGATCAATATGACGTCCACTGCATCCAGCGTTTTCGTCAAATTACGCGCGATATTTGAAAATGTAAAATTTAAATGCATTTTTACGGCAATAATCAACTAAATAAAAAAAATGTGTTTTTAGTGGTTTGTTAGCACTTTAGAATCTAATTAGGAAACTTTTAGAAAATGGGTGTAATACCCTATTACAGACGTTTTACAGGCGCCAGTCATATTCTAATCAAAATACAACCTGACACTGATCTGAAAATTGCAAAAAACGTTAGAAAATTTGAATTTCACGAGCTACTCTGGAGCTTCCCCCTTAAATAACGTGACAATCAATGATTCACATGTAAGCTATCACGCCCTTTATACCAGGAGACTTTTATTTTGATATTAGACTTACTTTATTCTAATATTTTTGAATTTTTGTTCTTTGTGTTTAAGTTTTCATTTTGTTTTCCGGTATATTGGCATATGGCTAGCTGACATTATGATTAATTATTTTATTAATGTTCTGAGTCTCGTAATGTTTTTTACTTTGCCTATGTATGTATAGAATCAAGTCTTATCCGACTAAACAGACAGCTGTGCTGGTGGGGAGCTTGTTGCGCCACTTCTTCTTCCCAGCTAAAGCACTGTTGATTTTGATTTCACAAGACAATGCACTTACCTAAAATGCGTCGGTTTATCAGTGCATCCCACCTATGACGTAGTTTGACGGCTTTCAAGAGTAAATTGAGTCCCGACTCCGGGTAAGGAAATTCCAATAACAGCCAAGAGTCACAGACGATCCTGGAAATACAAGTAATCTTTCGTCAGTGAAAAATTATTGAAAGAAACCTTTGTTGGTTTCAAAGTTTTGGAGGGGTCTAAACGTGGGTAGTGTGGAAATGCTACTACGTTCATGTAGTGACATGTCACTCTAGTAGTAGTGGTTCCAAATAAGTGAAAAATTAGACCGTTACAATGGCCAATTGCAATGGCTATATATTGCACATCTTTTTATTGTATTAACAGATATACAAGGTGTATATCAGTTTTTCACAGATTCAAAAAATACAGATAAGTTTGAAATTCAATTTACCTTGTAAATCCAATATTAGTGTCGATTGAATGCGCTAACAGTAATAGAGTTTGGGCAGCGGGCATGCGCATAGAATTCACTATGTATGGCTTTGTAGTCTCCAGAAGTGATCTGTAAGTAAAATAAAATATTAAGTACCTATGTTTCAAAAGTTGCTCGCTTCTCATGTCTGAAAACAATTGTATTTTTTAACAGGTTAAAGTCGAGATCTATTAACATTATTTAGCACTTTACTTAAGCTAAGCGATATTCGTGTCACTATCGAACAACTATCAAACTACAAAACCAAGATAGACACGAAACCGTAGCAGGGCTTGCGGGTGGCGAGTAATGAGTAGCTCGCTGTCCGGTAAGGACCAAGCCCGGGTCGACGGCGCGTTGTGTTCCACGCGCGCCTCAAAGAAATCATAGCATCAACTGATGGGGTCCGCAAGGGCCGATGCCTGCCAGGAGTGCGGGTTGTTCGAAAGAGATACCGTGGCCCCTGGCACACAGGCAACTGAAGGAACACGGGTGGGTTGTAGTCAGTAAAAGTCTGACACGCCCTCCTGCTCCACTCAGAGCGGGAGAAGTTATTTGATGATTACCCGCACTAAAAAAACAAAACATGTCTAAGCCAAAGCACGTGGCAAGTGACGTTTATAGATCTTGGCCTAGTTCCTTTGGCAAAGAAGTATAAATCGAGTAAAAACCAACTAAATTAAAACTCCACAGCTTGTTGCATACAAATTAATTCAAATGATTGTATAGAATGTTTTGTGGAGGGGTTTGCAGTTTTAAATTAGTTGATCTCTACACTCATCATTTTTACTGGCACGCCAATATTAGTACAATCGTTTTTGTATTCGAATGAATTGCACATACTCGAAACGAGAAAAAATTAAATCCCAATATATTAAGGAATTCATTGTTAAATTCTAAACATTTACACTCTTATTTATAAACGTTGCTTACAGTAAAGAGATGTTTAAACATAAAAAATGTATGGTTAAACAGTCGCTAATCATTACTTAACTTTATGCAAAGTTTATAAATAAGGCGGTTTTAGTCTCAAATCAACATCTGTACTTACAAATAACACAATATCTGATGCTTAGAAGACACAGGCAGCTTCCCATCGAACCCAAGACTAACGGGCAAGTCTGAATGTATGTCTGCTTCAGTCAACTGTAGGATGCGAGATTGTTTGCCGAAGAACGATGTAGGGTGGAGGAAGACGAATGGTTTGCTCCAGGTGTGGTATAGCTGTTCTCCTACTGACTGTGGATTGGAAATTTTGAGATATTAATTTATGTATCTTTTGCTAGCGGCTCCACCCACGTGGTTGTCGAAAATTATCTTACGGGAACGTACCACCGGGATAAAGAATATCCTATGTGTTAATCCAGGCTACAATCTCCAAGATAAGTTTTTATCCAGTGCGCAAACTGTAACCATGAATTCAGCATATCATTCTAGACCCCCCCAGCGCAGAAATTTTTCGTCAGTAATACAAAAAAAAATCAGCTGTTCCATACATTTTGACCGCGTAGGTATTGCGCTTTTCTATGAAACAGCAGATTTTTTTCTTTTTTGTAAAACCGACGTAAAAATTTTAGTGTAGGATATCTATTATGTATGTGTCTGCAGTATTTGTTGTCTTTTTGCTTTATGTGGTGTACAAAATAGTAGTTAATAAACCAGTGGCATAATGAGGGGTATTCAAACACGAGTATGTGTTTAAAAATTAGCCATAAGCGAGGTTTTTAATATTATCACACGTTTTAATACCTAGTTCTGTGCAGTTTCATTCACAACTTTTTCTACTCTCACACATTAGGATTGAACCTACTAAATAAGAGATCAAAGTTAAAAGACTAAGAAATCGTGTTTTAATGCTTTATAAATGGCGCGCCCAGCATACGCGTTCCATTAGAAAAAAAATCATTGACACCTCTTTGGTTATTTTAACTTCTTGGATGTACCCTGTAACGTATTGGTTAAAAAAATCTAACTAAAAAAGTGATTCTATTTTTAAACAGTATTGTGTTTTGATAATAAGTCAATATAAACTCGTTTTGAAGTTTATAATTCGAGTTTTAATATATGAAAGTACATAGTTTAAAAAATAATACTAGGTGAATGTTTTGTAAAATATGTAAAGACTAGCGTTTGTTCGGCCGCGTGGAGGTCGACAATTATCCCAGAACGTGCTAATAGGATAAAAAGTATATCCTGTGTCCTTACCCAGGGCATGTTCTTCTCGTGTGCCATACGGCCGTTGAGGCGTAAAAAAGGAAGCCGACAGGCAGAGTTAGGGACTACTCACAGTTATTCAGCTCAGCTTTTGTCCTTAGAAAATAACGATTTTGTATAGAGTCCGTTCAGTTTTCCGCGACTGCGTACACATCTCATACATCTTAAAAGCTGAACAGAGCTGAATAAGTGTGAGTAGTCCCTTACTTTAAATTAAGGTTCGTTATTACGTTCTGCTTTCTATCCTACTTATATTAGAAATGTGAGTCTTGTTTAGATGTTAATTACTCAAACACGCAAAAACGGCCGAACGGATTTCGATGAAATTTGTCACACAAATAGTTTACAATGGTGTTAATCTAGACACATAGGATAATTTTTATCCCGATATTACATTCCCATGGGATAATAATCGACCTAGCGAAGCCGATGGCGAAAGCTAGTAATAAATACGTTTCAGTAATTGACAATGCATTAAGCTTGAATAGAATAAAATCAGCGCTATTTCTTACCTTGTGGTGATTAAAGTTGTCGGCTACAGCAACTTGCGGATACAAAGCTCTGCACAAAACTACCTGAAAGTATACGAAGGTCGTCTTAAATGCACGTCGGCCTCGGAATGATATGATAAAACAATGGTGCAGTTTAAATGAAGATGTAGTGACAGAAATTGTAATGAATATGCTTAGCAGTTTTTTTTTTTTTTTGAGGGTGGGTAATCATCAAAGAACTTCTCCCGCTCTGGGTGGAGCAGGAGGGCGTGTCAGACTTTTACTGACTAAAACCCACCCGTGTTCCTTCAGTTGTCTGTGTGCCAGGGGCCACGGTATCTCTTTTGAACAACCCGCACCCTTGGCAAGTAAATCAAGTGTTTCCTTGTATCTGTGTACGTTTTATGTCAAATAAATAATTCTAATTCTTACCTTCAACATAACAAGATCTCTTCCACTAGAAGCGCTAGATCCCGCGATGAGCGACTGTATCCGTTGCGCGTCGTTCGTCATACGAAACTCAACGTCCCGTATATCGATGGCGTCATCGTCTTCGTTCGTGTTCTCGTCTACAATCTCCCACGAGTCTACCTTGAGGCGCTTCTTGCGTTTTAGATCGTTGGCTGCTTTCTGTTTGAATTGCCTGAAAAAAAGATTTTGTTTTTTGGCAAATGAGCTACGAAATTCGGACTAATACTTACTTGCCAGTTTGCTTTAAAAGTAATTCGAGGATACATAGCACCTCATTTTACACGTGCAGCCTATGAGTGGATTACGTTCAAAAATCGTACAGCACCCTTCGCATTCAATATAATAATGCGTTCCGGGTGCTGATGTGGCTGTTCCGCTACTGTAGCGCATCACGGATGTTTTCTGAAGCTCAGGTGGATTGCTTTTACGCTAAGATGCAAAAAAGATGCGCTTCCCTGGTGCGCCGGGTGCGGGCCAGCCCCAACATTATACTGCGGTGTATCGCGAGCAGACTGGACTGCTTGTGTGTGAATCGCTGCTGCAAACTGTCCACCTCGGTGTTGAGTTTGTAGCAGGGATTGTAGAGGATGTGAAATCCGTTGCCCACTTCTTCTTAGGACCCGAGATGGCGGCGCGTAGTGTTCCACGCGCGCCTCTCTATGACGTAAGGGGGGAGTTTAACACCTCACCCCCCCCCCCGTCGCGGGGTGGCCCGCAGAGGCGAGCCGGCACTAGCCGGGGATCGCGGAAGTCACACTAGTTCCCGTGATCCCCAGTGCAAGTGAGAGACGGACTCCTTCGCCCTCCCCGGGGCGGAGGACATCCATGAGGATTTCCCCCATAATAAAAAAAAAATAATATAAATAAATAATAGCATAATCAGCCTATAGTGTTGCCACAGCTGGAACGAAAGCCACCTCTCTGTGAGAGGGAGTGGGCCGTAGTCCACCACGAGGGCCCAGTGCGGGTTGGTAGATATCAGATGTCTTTGAAATTTTGGCTGTTACGATGTTTTTTCCTTCACCGTTTTGAGAACACTGGTGATGAAATAATTTACACAAAATAAAGCCCCTGTCTGGGTTCCAACTTACGACCTACAACTCGTAAGTCACGGCCGTTACCCCTTGGCCACCACTACTCTCTGCTTTCGATTGAAGTTTATATGTTGACTAACACAAGCCGCGTTGACACAATCAAACCCAAGTGTCCTTTATTTGATACTAGCTTTTGCCAGCGGCTTCGCCCGCGTGGACGTCGAAAACTATCCCACGGGAATGTACCACCGGGATAAAAAGTATCCTATGTGTTATTCCAGGTTACAGACTACCTGTCTGCCAAATTTCATTCAAATCCGTTCAGCCGTTTTTGCGTGAAAGAGTAAGAAACATCCATCCATCCATCCATACTTACAAACTTTCGCGTTTATAATATTAGTTGGATTGTCCGTCGAATCGTTGAGCTCCTTTAAGGGGAACCTAGTCGCGGGCTCGAACTCACTGATGGGCCTGGCTAAAAAGCACGCTGTCTCACCAGGCATCGTGTCCGACAGAGGTAGTATCAGGGGTGAGCAGTTAAACGCTAGTCTACACGCACAACATTATTGTGTGAGATGCAGGATCATTTATAGTACAACAGGCGCGTAAAAAATTAAGAACAGCCCTTCGGAAGATCGGGTTTTATGAAAAAACCACTGCATAAATCAATAAGCAATAAACTTTATTGAACTTTTCGATATTTGAGCTTTGTCGGTACCGACTTGGTTTTTCAGATTTTACACTTCTTTTATTACTAAAACACGCCCAAAGTTAGGTTAAATTAGCAAGAAAAACTAATCTTTGTTGGCTCCTAACTTTTGAATGGCTTTTTATTTTAGTATTCTGTTTCCGTACAGACAATATTAATAATGAGACAAAACCATACCATGTTTAATTTTTGATGTACATTGTCCAACAGTGGAGTGATACCCTCCCGAAGTTTGTATGGGAAAAATGTGGACTAGGTTCACCTTAAGTTCCGAGTTGAGCTGCATGATTACTGATAAAAGCGTGCACTGACTGGCCAGGTCCACTCAATCTGGGTTGTTCTTTTCCTCAAATTACCATTTCAGACACCAATCTACATATCTTTCTTATGACCTGACCAAGATTATGTCTGGACTTTAAAAGCGACTCTGACCTCTGGTCTGTTTTGGGTTTTCTTCTCAGACTAGTCAGATAGGAAACGCCGACCTCATCTAGATTTAAAAAAAATATTTGACGTGTAAAACCTATAGATAAATAAAAGATTTACCTTCTCGCATCTTTCAACTGCTTCATTTGACCGTGTCGTAGAGCTCTCTCAGCCGAAGACATTGACTCAGGCTCTGGGGTTTCCATCAAATTATTAGCCTGGAATTATAAAAAGAAATAAACATCTTGTAGAAAACTTCGTGTGAAGATTCAAGACCCCAACGATAATAATAGGTACCCAATTGTATGTTTGGAACTCAAGGAAGAATAAATCTTTATTAGATCTGTAACAAATCAAAACAAAAGACATTTATTCAAACTAGGCTGAGAGTCAGCTCTTTTTGAACGTCAAAATTACATAAGACAGTCCCCCAAAACGCCCTTCACCACTTCCTAGTGCTTTAGCTAGTAAGTTGAAGTGGTGCAACAAACTCCTCAAGCTGGAATACACCTAAATCAAATGCAATAAGAACCAAGTTGAGCAGCCAATTTTGTAAGTTCACACAGTCGTTATTCTTTTTACCCTCGTCGTCTCTACACAACGCTCTTCTTTCATTTGTTTTATGCTTCTCCATGTTTGGTAACTTCAAGCTAAAATAAACCTTAACTCACTTGCAATAAGCTCCTTAATTGTGTAGCTAATTTAGTAAAATCAAAAAATCAAAATCAAAAGTCATTTATTCAAATTAGGCTGAGAATCAGCACTTTTCGAACGTCAAAGTACATGAGACAGTCCCCCAAAACGCCCACCCTTCACCACTTCCTAGTGCTTTAGCTGGGAAGAAGAAACAGTGGAACAAACTCCCCAGCAGCACAGCTGTCTGTTTAGTCGGATAGACTTGATTCTATACATACTTAGGCAAAGTAATAAACATTACGAGACACAAAATATTAATTAAATAATTAGTCAAAATGTCAGCTAGCCCTACCAATATACCGACAAATAAAATGAAAACTGTCGAGGCCAAATAAAGCCTAAAACAACTCATCATAGAAAAAATTGTTATGAGTAGATCATGTCAATAACTAATGACTTAATAGATAGTTATAAAAAAAATTGTTAGACAGGCAATAAAAAAATAAAAAAATAATTATATGAACGCATATAACCTGTCACTAGATACGCCGATTCTGGAGAAAGAACATAAACATTGTCTTGAGTTAATCACAGCGACCAACTATTCTTGTCATTTAAATAGTCGTTGATGGAATAGTAAGCCTTTAAACAAAGGACGGATTTTACTTGAGCTTTAAACGCATTAAAAGGCAAATCTAGCAAAGAAGAGGGAAGCTTGTTATAAAAAGTTATACCAAGCCCAACAAATGAGTTATGAACCTTATGAAGCCGGTGAAAGGGAGCACGTAGTTAGAACGCACGTAGTAAGTTCATACAGTCGTTGTTATTCTTTACCTCGTCGCCTACATCACGATCTTCTTTCACTGCTGTTTTGTTTCTCAATGTATGATAAATACAAGCTAAAATAAACCTTAACTCACTTGCAATAAGCTCCTAACTTGTGCAGCCAAATTCGTAAGTTCATACAGTCGTTGTTATTCTTTCCCTCGTCGTCTACATCACGATGTTCTTACACTGGTGTTGTGTTCTGTCTGAATGGTAACTACAAGCTAAAACAAACCTTAACTCACTTGCAATAAGCTCCTAAGTTGCGCAGCCAATTTCGTAAGTTCATATAGTCGTTGTTCCTCTATGCCTCGTCGTCTACACCACGCTCGCCCACCGCGAGTATCTCGTTTTTCTCGAAGCCAGGCGCAATATAAGGAGAGAAGGGTCAGAGGGTCACCGTGATCAGATTCGTCTATTCTGCGGGCGTTCTAGAATATTAAAGATTTTTTGGTATAAGGTTTTTAGTTTTTTTAATCACTCGTTATGTACGTATTGATTTTGACTAAGACTAACTACTAGGCTCTTATAACTATACCTACAGGGTTCCAGGGAAATCGTCGTGCAAAATGTAACCATGAATTCAGTACTTAGAACTACTAGACTACCCGCGTTGAAAAATTTGTTAATATTTTTTTTTCTAATTGCTGTTCCATACATTTTGACCGCGTAGATAATTACACTTTTCTATGAAATATTAGTTTTTTTTTTAACTTACGAAAAATGTCTTGGTTACAGATTGCACGACTATGTCCCTGCTACTCTGTATTCTTTAAAAGGTCACTAAACCACTAGCCTACTGTGCTATGTTCCCAATCGAGAACACATTAAAGATAATTTCTTTCACCGCAGCCGACCATACAAAGGAAACGTTATTAAACACACATTTATCAAAAATGCAGAGAGCAGTGGTGGCCCAGAGGTAACTGACGCGACTTACAAGTTGTAGATCGTAGGTTCGAACCCAGGCCAGTTCCAGCCAGTTCGGACCCAGGCCAGGCTAGTTCAGACCCATTACTTTGGGTAAATTATTTCATCACCACGGTGAAGGGAAACATCGTGAGAAAACTGGCATGTTCTAGAACCAAAAATTCGCAGATATGTGACATCCACCAACTCGCACTGGGGCTGCGTGGTGGATTACGGCCCACTCCCTCTCACAGAGAGGAGGCCTGTGTCCCAGCAGTGGGAACGTTATAGGCTAATTATGAACCAAAAATGCTAAGTTATTATTAAATTAACCAGACTGATCTCAGAAAATGGCTATTCTCAGTAGTCGTTTTCCCACTAAATATCATCTGCGTGGCCTTTTGCCAACAATTTTTGGGGTCATCTTCCAGTATAACCCGATGCAGCTGAATTCTAGTGTTTTACGTGTGAGTCTACCTATTTAACCTCGTTGGTGAGAGCGTAAACAAATATACTCACTTTCGCAATTAACAAAATATATTAGGATAGTAAGGCTTCGCTAGTAGCTCGCTGTCCGGTAAGGACCAAGCTCAGGTCGACGACGCGTTGTGTTCCACGCGCGCCTTAAAGAGATGTCAGCATCAACTGGTGGGGTCCGCAAGGGCCGATGTCTGATAGGGTTGAGGGTTGTTCGAAAGAGATACCGTGGCCTCTGGCACACAGGCTACTGAAGGAACACGGGTGAGTTGTAGTCAGTAAAAGTCTGACACGCCCTCCTGCTCCACTCGGAGCGGGAGAAGTTATTTGATGATTACCCACCCAAAAAAAAAGGGCTTCGCTACGTAATAACAGCCGCACGGGTCGATCGATCAGGTTAACCTATGCTTGCCGCGGTTGGTCCGTGGATGGGTATGAAGATGGATCTTTACATAACAAGACCATTCCGTGCCTCAGAAAGCACGTTAAGCCGTTGGTCCCAGCTGTCATTCGTGGACCTTTGACAGTCGTTACGGGTCGTCAGAAGCCCGAAAGTCTGACAACCAGTCTTACCAAGGGGTATCGTGTTACCCAATAACTGGGTTGTGGATGTCAGATAGTCGTTCCATGCAAAATAGGTAAATGCTGGTATTCAGCTGCATCCGGTTAGACTGGAAGCCGACCCCAACATAGTTGACTAGGACTAAGCAGATGATGAGTTAGGATATTAATTTAACCATCTTACCTCACACTCAAAATCTCGATGCGCTCTCGTAGTATAAATAGACCGTATGCCCAAAGCAGCTGCAAGCGCGAGCGCAGAGTCCAGTTTGTATGGTGGTAAAGTGGCCGCGCCCAGCACTAGTGTTTTAGCGAGGCACACCTCTACTGGCAGGTTGGCTAGAGTACGGCCGAGGGCTGTTAGCTTCTCATTTGAGGTTAAGGCGCCCTGGAAAGTAAGATGAGTTAGTGATTTTTAAAGACTCGTTCTTTTTCATATTGCAATGTCAACAGTGCTCTGGAAAAGTATGCCTGGAAGGATTTGGGGGGAACAAAGGCCTTGTTCTGCATTGGGGCGGTGTAGGCTAGTGAAAACAAAATTACAACAGTTACGGTAATAAATTGTGCATATAAAAATAAAAATAAATATTAAATAAATAAATCATTTATTTCAAGTAACATACGACTCATAATAATAGGGCCACGAACATAATATTAGGAAAAGAACACACAGACAGATTGATTTAAATTACATACAACTACAATTTAAAAAAAAAAATTAGTCTGGCTCGTTGGTCGCCAAATTTCGGACAGTTTCTAAGAAATTCCTAACGGAGAAACCCAATTACACTTTGCCCGACCTGGGAATCGAACGCAAGACCCCATACTCAGCTATTCTCTACTCTTATATACTCTACTCTTTGTACCTATTATTATCTTAATTAATGGTAACAATGTTTTAATCGCGCCTAGACGTATTTCATGACGGATACATTGAGTGGACCACCTTTGTAAGACGACTAAAATGTCACGGTGTATACTTAACAAAATCCTTGGTCCCTCTATTTTGACATCAGAATGGAGGGATCAGTTGGACCTAGTTAAGACAAGAAGTCACTTTTGAGTTATGGGCGTTTCAAGTTTGACATTTTATGTGCTTTTCATACTGTGGGTTGAGTCAGGGTAGCGAGAAAAACTAGTTTCCGCGTACATAGGTAAAAATATGGTTTTCACTACATGATAGATTCGACCTTCAGGAGTAGGATGGCATAGTTATCTCAATTTTGGCCAAACTGTGGATTGAGTCCCTTCTGCTTAACTACGTCCAGTTGGATATGCTGCTCAGAGACTTCTTCGACCTACAACATTCCAACCTACATATTATTGCAATACTTTAATTATTCTCCTTTAGAAATATGAAATGTAATTGTCCCTAACATAAATCGTTTGAGAAATAGACCATAAACGTCAAATCCAAGACTTGACCCTCCATATTTTCGGGCACCAATTATTTCATAATTTTTTACCAGACGTATGACTCGTGACGTCATACAAATATTGAGACTAACGGGGCAGTCAGGCCTAATGTTTACCCATTAAAAGGTGTCGCTTAATTTAAGTTGAAACGGGTAATTATGTCATAATATTGTTATCTTATTGTTGTTCGATTGTGGTTTAGTCTTCATACATTTTTTTTAAGAATAAACTCAAAGCATTTATTTCAATTAAACCATTTACAGGCACTTTTGAATTGTCAAAAAGTCGATCAGTTGGAAAGTTGAAGCTAGTTGCCCATTCCAAAACGTAGATCTCTATGGAGAAGAACGGGCAAGAAACTCCACGGACACTCTTTTAAAATCATGGTGTTGTTACAAAAAGTTGGTTACATCATTATGTTGAAATTTTCAATGTGAGAACGATGTAAAAAGACGTGCACATTAAAGCGTCCGTAATTAAAACAAAATTAAAATAACAATTCAGAAATTAAAATAAGCCGTGGGAGCCAGGAGATGACCAGTCCCCACTGGCGGCGCCCGTTCACGAACATGACGTGTGGATCAGCACCATGTTGATACACACGTTCTGTCATGTTTGACTGCTTAGCTCCATAAAAGTACACCGTGATAGTAATAAATACGAACATAATGCAATATTGCGCATCCCCCATAGCAAATAACGTAATAATTTATAGCCTACAGACTGACCAGATTTATAGGGAATATCTATGCAAAATTTTAACAAAATCTAACCAGTAATTTGCGTAATGCTGGAACATACATTCAAACAAACAGACAAAAATTCTAAAAACTATACTTATTTTTAGCATATGAATCGTATACAGCTAAGCTATTCTGAAAAAGAGACCTCGTAGCAAATACTTTTTCAAAAATATTCAATGCTGTTACAGTTTTGGTTTATGGTATTGGCATTCATTTTAAATTTATAGCATAGCCTTTTTTTATTTACAGATTAAGCAAACAAGGAAAGAGTTCTGTTTGAAGCTTCACACCTACCGCTGGATTTAGAGAGCACCTTATTAATGTAAGGTGCTGTCGCGTGTGAGACAATGGGCAACAAATCAACAAGCCAAGTGTACCGAAAGCGCCCGGGTACGGCTGGGATACGCGGCTAGCTTTACGAAACCAAACTACTCAGCTTAATATACTTTAGAGCATTATACGATGACAGCATTGAAGAGTTCTTGCTTAGCAACAAATGTTGACCATATTGGAGTGTTTGATGACATTTGTCTTAGGGCCAAATTAAAGAGTTCTGATAAACCTATTGCCGTGTTTATACAAGCAGAACATCGACAGAACGATAAACTTTTAATGCTCACTAATAAAAATGATTTGGTAAATTGCTTTAGTAGTTACTTGAATATAAAGCGCGCATTTCAATCCAGTAATGAGGATGCGTTTTTAAAGGCACATTTTGCGAAACAGATTGTGTTTTCGTTATGTACACAACTGCAAAAGATGACGGCAGTTGTAAACCTTGTGAAGATAGTTTGGTCACATACTTAAATAATACTATAGATAGGCACAGGAAACCATTGCACACAGATGAAGACGTGGACCTATGAAGTAAAAAGTTTTGGACGAAGAACTCACCATGCTGGCGCAAAAGATGACGAAGTATTTGATGATGCTAAAAACCAAATGCAAATTATGAATGATGAGCTCGAAGTACGGTAAGTACCACGTCATTTTGGCGCAAAACATTTTTGACATTTCCGATATTCAACCTGAAAGCCACCGAATGGCTCGTTTGAGACACGACATCTTTAGTACAAAAAATACATTTCTTCAGATATTATTATTCAAAGATGTATTGTACTCAGAGATTTTCGAACGACGAAAGGTAGACATGAACGAAACAAGAGATTTATTGATATATTTCCTTACAAATTGCAAGAATAGTTCTTATCTTAGTAGATTGATTGGAAATGCGATAAAGTTTGAAAATGGCACCCTCGAATTCCGCCATAAAACGATTCCAACAAAGTATAAACATTGTTTGGATGCAATCAATGGCATACCATTAGTCGTACGGCAGGCTGTTGAACTGGCCGTAAGGGAATCTATACCATCACCACGTTTTATAGTGCTGGCTGTATTCGGAAATAAACATCTTGCAATACTCTTATTGCAAGATGTTTATTTCCGAATACAGCCAATCTAATCTCTTTTCGATTTTGCCGGCATTACCTCTGTAATTCCGGCAAAATCGAAAAGAGATTGGATTATTTGTGTACCAAACTTACAGATTTGATAGAAAAAACAAAACCAAATAACATTGTCACCATAGATGAATCCTTAGAAGATGGCTTTCTGCAGCTCAACGGAGGTATAGCTTCTGCTGTCGGTAATATTCTCGTTTTTTATGACACATCTAAGCTATTAAAGTTCGTGAAAACCCTGAATCACTAGGAAATACAGCTACAAGATTCTTTGAAAAATTGCAGAGCAAAATACTCAATATGCAAGACTGTAAATTTGATGTTAAAATCAAAATGTTTCCCAAACTTTCATTTACCAGAAGCGAACATGATGATCAAATAGTGATAGACTGGTTCAGCAAACTCATATTTTATTCAAGTCAAGGTGATGAAAACGACGTTGAAGATATTTTAAAAGAAGAAATTCAGAATAGTCAAGCTCACAATCACAATGTAGAAATATGATCGGAAGCAATATTTTTAACGTATCATGATGAAGTACAAAAATGGTGGATGATACCAAAAGAAGGATCATATCTTACTAAAAAGAATGAGTTATATAAGAATGCTATAGAGAGCACGAGCCAGTCGCTGATGGCTATTATGAATATGATGCATAAGATAAAGAACAAAGATTACTCTTTCAATGAAGATGACGTAAATTCATTGCAGTTACAAGACCGACCTTCAAGGACTGTAATCATCACTGAAAACAGCGCACTTGCAAAAGAGTTAAGATACATGAAAAACAAAGACTTAGTGGTATTGGATTTGGAATACATTATAAAACTACCTGCGAGAGACTACAACACATCGCATGGTGAATTGACGACTACGAATTATTGTAGTTGATTAAAACCAAAATCTTACCCCAATAACCAGGAAAAGATTAGAAAAAATAGCTCTTATTTTGAAAGACAAAAATTGTATTATTGTTGCAGTACCTTCGTCCATTGTAATCGTGAAGAGGTTTTTCTCGCCAAACGATAACGTTATAAAGGATGAAAGGAATATTCTAAACGACTTGGACGAAGGGTTGCAGAAAAATATCTTGGAGAACTCAAAAGTTATATTTCAAGATGAGGAAGTAACCTTAGGTGACGTTCTGGGTAATGTTTTCTTCCATATTATCTTTCAAACACCCCATTTATCGTTCTTTTTGTCCTTCCCTACTCTTATAGCCATCCACATTCATATTTCTAAGACTTTTATTTATATCAAGTATTGTTACCCCAACCCCAAGCAAAGTTAATCAAATTTATATACCCCTGAGGCATACCCTATCCAATCAAAAAATAATTTTCGAAATCGATCTACTATTGAAGGAGACCTCGCGCAACATACATACAAAAAAAATGCAGGCGAATTGAGAAACTGCTCCTTTCTTACGTTGGTTAAAAAGGTAGTTTATGGGCCATGACATACGCTACTTTTATCCTGAACAAATTAATGGTTCCTGTAATTAGCTGTTCTAATCCAATTTCTCATTATTGGATACTTACATGTTGCTTCAGCTCGAGCAAAGCATTCTCCACGGCGTCTTCGGGCGGCGCGTCTAGGAACGGGAACCGTCTGACGTCACTGACGCCCAGCGAGCTCATCTGCAATAGCAGTGACGCTAGAGGTACTCGCGACACTTCTGGAGTACTGAACGACTCCATATCGTTGTATTGTTGTTCGGAGTATATGCGGTAGCAGACGCCGGGACCTGTGGGAATGAGGTTATGTATATGTCGCAGCCATCTGGTTAAATTAGCCAGATAATTGGACGCCTACGCCGTTTATAGTCAGTAAAAGTCTGACACGCCCTCCTGCACCACCCAGAGCGGGAGAAGTTATTTGATGATTTCCCATCCTCAAAAAAAAAAGCCCACGCGTGATAATACCGTGGCGGGATTTTATCACACACTGAATTTTCAACTCTCGGTGTTGAGCCGAGCATTTAGAATCCAACAGACTGCATCCCAGCGCATCAAAAAACACACTGTTGGATTTTCAACTCACGTTTGATTAATCGAGTTAAAACTAGACGTCGGTTATTAAACAAAAAGATGTTCCATACATTTTGACAGCGTTTGCAGTTTTCTATGAAAAGGTTACATTATTTTTTAATTCTGTTCCACAGGATCTAGAATTACGTTCTAAATTCATGGTTACAGTTTGGGCGTCGATGTCCTGCTTCATCAACATCAGCATTACAGCCGAAAGACGTCCACTGCTGAACATAGGCCTCCCCCAAGCTTCGGAACTCGACCTGTTCTGTGCTTCCCGCATATGTTTTTGTATTACCTGTACGACCGGCACGCCCTTTCCGTTGATCAGCACTTGCTTTTGATATCCAAAATTCTTTCAACCTCTGCATTTTTGTTGTTGAATCGTAACTCATTTCTTTGGCCTAGAACAATGTAATAATAATGAGAATAACTTAATTAACTTTGGGCATTGATATACAAAAAACCCAAGATACACAATCAGCGTCTCAAAAACGTCCGAATAAATGGGGCGCAACTTGCGCAGGTGTCAATTAGTATCGTAAATCATTCTTCAGTCAGTCTTTTGAAAAGGTTGAATTTGCAAAAAAAAATGTTTTATCATAACTAAATCGACTGACGTATAATTGGAGACAGTTTTGAGTGTTACTTTTGTTATAATTGGAGACAGTTTTGAGTGTTACTGTGCATCTTGTGTTTGTTTAGTTTTGTGGGTTTATTTAACTTTGACACAGCTAACTATTTGGTACCATAATTAGGTACTAAAATAAATGGATAACTAACTATACAAATAAATGCAAATACTAAAAGAGTCGACGAAGTACTCGCCCGCAGCGCTGTTAAGAGGGCTGTTACAAAAAGAAAGTGCTCAGTTTTAGGTATTTTTGATGGCGCGCGGCAGCCAATGTGCGCGTGTGCGTCTAGTGAAGCACGCTACGCACACATGCAAACCGTTATACGCCGGACGCCAGGAACAAACCAACATGACCTTTTGCCACTTTGAATTCGAAATAAATTAAATTACTATTATTATAGTTCGTGAAATTTTGTTTGTACTGATGGAACTTATCACCTAGAACGGCTAATTTAGTGAGTAGTGTCGCACAAAAAGTACTTGAATTTTATTTCGTGGTACTTATTTATAGAAATAAATGCATTGTGATATTGCTTCAACAGTTGTAATCAGTTTCGATAATAGTAGTATGAAATGTATACGATGAGTTAAAAAAGCAGCCAAGTGCGAGTCGGACTTCCGAGGTGTCCGTGGTACTAACTTTAGTCCGTAACTAAAGAAAGTACCACGGTAATATTATACACCGAAACAATTACGTTTCTTGTATGGGGGTTGTATGCCCTTTATTTTTAATGTAATTGTTTTATAGCGGTACCAAATAAATTTATATGAAATGTACACATTTAAAGAATTCACCGCGATTTTAAAGTGATGCAATCCTTAAATGTGTATCGTTCGAGATAGTATATAATTTTATAGATGGGCACAACGGGTGTAAAAAACCCAGACTGAGGAAATAAAGTATAATAATTGTAAAAATAAGTTAAAATAATATTTTCCGAAGTGGCATAGACCTTGCTTTCCTCAAATCTATGATTTCGGGAAGAACACACTCCTCATAAAACTTAAGTAACTTTGGCAACATTTTCTGGTTCCAGAAATCATCGTCTTTATAAATTTAATATTTAAAATTTTTAGTGGGTATCCAGTACTAGTCCACACTGCAAATAAGCAAACATTTTTATTTGCAATGTGTAGTTGGCCTTGTATTTGATAATACTAAGTAATCGTGATTTTTACTAAAAATTACTTCGCCATTGTTATGGATTTTGAAGCATTTCAACTTCTTTTCTAAAATGGCAGTATCAGGATCCACCTCAAAAGCAGATATGGGGCACTTAATTTCAACAACAACGTCTTCAAATTCTCCATCAGGTGTAGCTCCTAAAAATGAATGCTCTGTAGGTACTTATAAATAGGCCACACTTCTCTATTTGTAAATTCATTTGACAGCAAAGTTGAGTTAAAGGTCTTGACTCGTTCTCTTTTCTATGTTTGATGGAAGGCACATGGTCTAAATTGTAAGAGTACAGTAAACTTTTGACTAAAGGCGCAGAATCTATATAACGTTGTACTAAATCTGAAAATAATGAATTGAATTTAAATTTTAGATTACATTTTCTTTTAATATATTCGCTCTAGAATAATAAAGCAAAATGTGTAACAAAAAAATTTATAACTTGTATTAAGAAGTGTTGGTCACGCTATATTCTTGGCAAATTGGCGAGACTACGTACCGCACAAAGCGGCAACAGCGAGCGATACATCCTCATCAGGAAGCGCTCGGCGCGGACTAAAGCTAAGGCCCGCGCGTCTCGAGATTTATATTGATTTATAGCATTGTATACAAAAATTGTTTAAAAATATTATTTTGCTTTAAAATTAACTGATTTTTTTTTTCAAGTAAGCTGACATAGTACCCTTAGTTATTACCTTACTTTTTGATTGAATTTCGATTAAACATACATAGATAAAAAATGTAATTTCAGACGAAAAATTATCATAAACTCTCTGTTTTACGGAATTATTTTTGGTGTATTACTGTATGAAACATAAAAAATTGACTTGAGCATTCCAAATAACAAGGTACAGTCCTACCATTGACATTTTTATAAATTACTAAACTATTATTTGTTCCATGTAACAAAGCATCAAAAGATGCCCGAAAGTAAAATTTTATGAAACATCCTTTGCCGAGACAAGGTTTTTACTGACTTATGTAAACAAATTGAAATATTTTTTTAGAGCGCTCCCTAGACAAATAATGAAATTTTGTAGGACATATTTTTTTAATTTTTTTTTGTTTATATTTAATCCATAATCACTCACCAAATCTCGAGTCAAACGCTCAAATTCGAGAAAAAATGTGACAGCGCCCTTAACCAGAAATATGCCGAGATGATTTTCATGTTGAATGGCAATGCTAATTCTTTTGTCAATTAACAAACCAGCACTCTGGTAAATGCTCTTTTTTATGCCACCTAAATGGTTAGTAGGAATAATAATTAACGAAATAATTGTATTAAAAGATGGTGGGTTTCAAATATGTGCTTACCTTGCCAGAATCAACCACAAATCGTACACCATCAATGGTAACAGAAGTTTCTGCTATGTTTGTAGATACGATACACTTTCGCACACCATCTGGTGGGTAGTCAAACACCTGAAAATGACAAACAATTTGTTCAGCGAGTAATGTTTTTTTATTGTTTACTGCACTAAACCTTCGGCACTCATTTTGGAATGAATATAGAAGAGTTCAGATACTTTTCAACTTCAATTGTATGGGTGATGAATAACTATAGGTAACATTTGAAATTAAAATTATCAGCAAATCAAAATATCTTCAACAAGAAACCAGTTAGTTCTACTTCGCGCAAACTGTAACCATGAGTTCATGCTTCTAGATCCCCCTAGCGTACTTATAAATTTGTGCTACGTTATCAAAAAAAATATTGCTGTTCCATACATTTTGACCGCATAGGTATTGCACTTTTCTATTAAATAGCTGGTTTAATTTCTGATCTGACTAGTATGTTTGGGAGTACCTTATCCTGTTCAGCAAGTGACAATCCACTGTGAAGCGGCAACACAATCCAGTTCTTAGTTTTTTCTGCATACTGCTGAGCTGCATCACATATAGCAGTGATTTCTTGGACGCCTGACATAAATATTAGCAAATCGCCTCTCTCGTCTCCTGCAATAAAGGAAATATTTTACTGTTGTACCCTTGGTTCCGACTGTCATTCATGAATCTTTGACAGTCAATACGGGTCATCAGAAACCCGAAAGATTGACAACCAGTCTTACCAAGGGGTATCGTATTACCCAGTAACTGGGTTGTGGAGGTAAGATAGGCAGTCGCTCCATGTAAAATACTGGTATCCAGCTGCATCCGGTTAACTGGAAGTTGACCCCAACATGGTTGGGAAAAGGCTAGGCAGATGATGATGAAAATGGGATTTATTAGGGGTTTGATTCAATATATTTTATAATAAGTCATCTATACTTACGTGGATATTTACTATCAATAAGCTGCATGACCTGAACAAAAGGCTGTGCATCAAGCCGGTCATCCCTTGTTGGCTTGTCTTCAATTAATATTGGCTTATAATTTAATTGTATAGGAAACAGACGACCTGGCACCTGAAAGAATATGGAATATCCTATGTTTTATTCACTTCTTATCAAAGATAAGAAGTACCTTACTCTCATTTTGTGGATGTAGAAAATTACGACCAACGACACATAGACGATTCTTTAGAAAAACATGGTGATTACGGCTGTATAGAAATAGTAATTACACTTACGTACTTACAAAAAAAAAAGACTTATTTTACATTATTATAATATTCTGGTCGACACATTCGATTGAGCAATATTTGTTGAGCAACAAAACCGAACCGAAACAATTACTACACATATTCGGCTACCATTTAACTCATGCATTTTTCGTCTTTTCCAGAAATTAATATAGATCTACATAATATTAGATTTTGCCGCAGTGCAAAATGATGCCGCACCAAACAAATGTATTATGCCCGACCCGTGACTGTTTCAACATGTCATTAAAACCAAAATACTACGATTTTCTATTTGTATACTATACTTATATCTTACCTGTATAACAACAGCTGACTCAGCAGAAAAATAATCTTCAAACAGCTTAATGTTAATAGTTGCAGACATGAGCACCAATTTGATATCACTACGAGTGTGTATAAGGCACTTAAGGATACCCAGCAAGAAGTCTCCCATCAAATGTCTTTCATGGACCTCATCTAGAATGATGACGTCGTAATTTGGTAGGTTTTCTGAAGACATCTAAAATTTTTAATGCATAAAGAAGATTAAATGATGTCATTTATTTTCACTTGCTGTTGTATTTTATGTCTTAGACAAGTATACGTAATAGGTGTTAGGGTCGGAATAAAAGAATAATGTATTTTTTTAAATTCACTCTGTCTATCAACTCAGCCTATCAATGTCCACTGCTAAACATAGGCCTCTCTTAGGATGCGCCATAACACCCTATCTTCTGCTCTCCGCATTCAGTCTGTCCCAGCCACCTTCTTAAGGTTGCTGGTCCATCTGGCTGGTGGGCATCCCTAACTACACATACCACTTTTTTTAATGTTAGTTGTTATTTTAGATTGATTACGGCTGTGGTTATATTTGACATCTGTGTTGATGTTTGTGACAGTTTTTACTTTATGACGCCAGTGATAAAGTATTTTTCAGAATATCATGAGAAAGTGTTCTGTTTGGCTTAGTTAGGACTTAGAATTTTCTTTTTAGTTAGCTAAAATATACTGTACCTGACCTGTCTAAGCAGTAATCCTTCAGTAATGAAACATATCTTAGTATCGGCAGTCTTGCTCTTCTCAAATCTGATCTGATAACCAACTTTACTTTCAAACTGTGTTAGCATTTCATACGCCACTCGCTTTGATAGCGACACACAGGCTATCCTCCTCGGTTGGGTACATGCTGTAACCAAAAATGATGAGTGGAAATAAGAAATGATAGGAATCATTAATTTCATACCCATAAAATAAAGAGCCCGTGAGAAAAAAAAATGTTGCATAAAGTTATGTAATGATTGGCAACTGTTTAAACATTTACCCCCTTATTTATAAACATTGCTTAAAATTAAGACATGTTTAAATGTAAAAAGGTTTGGTTAAACAGATGCTAATCATTATTTACTCTCTGATTTTTAATTAGCTAGAATAAAATTACAACTATTTCTATCGCTTAACGGTCACGTTGACAAACCAAGCTCTATTGCAGCTGTCATATGATTCCAGCAAATAAAAAATCAGAGTTTAACTTTAAGCAACGTTTATTAATGAAAAGGTCAGTGTGGATACATCGAGATTCTAGATCAAATCTATAACTTACCAATACTTTGAAACCCAGCTTCATGTAAGTACTGTGGCACTTGTGTGGACTTTCCACATCCTGTGTCACCAGCAACAATCACTACCCTCTCATTTTGAACTGCCGACACAATCTCATTCCTGAAAAAAATAAAGTTAATCTTTTCAGCCATGTTCTATTATTATTAGTGATGGGAATAAAAGTTTGCAAATATCCTATCACATCTACACACATCAACAATACATGTTTTCTTTGTGGGACACAACCAGAAAATGTAATAGTCATTAAGTACACGAAACAAACATAATAGATACCTATGCTTTGAAACCGGCAAATCTTTCTGCGCTTGCCTCAATTTTTTAAGCTTTTCAAACTTCTCCTTATTCTTAAAATCAATGTAAATAGACACAATATTCATGAATGCTTGGAACAACTTTTTATCCAATTTCTTTCTGTCTCTGTCATAACATACAGTGTCCACATATTTTATGGAACTTGTGAAGTTAATGCAGTGAAATTTAGAGAACGTCTGGGAAGATTCGTCACTGTTTTCTTCGGGTCCATAGTCAATAATCGGTTTGCCAGCTTTTTTTAAAGTCGCTTCGTATTTCTTCAGAAACACCCAAAAGTCGTCAAGATTATTCACAACAGTGTTACTTTCACTACTAGATAGTATTATTTTATTTAAATCTCGCTTGTAGTTCGTAAAACTAAAATCTTCTTCGATATTGTTAGACGTTGAAGGAACAGGGCTTGTTTTTCGAATTTTGTGTCTATCTCTATCGTGGGAACGTGATCGCCTTCGTTTGTAATAATTACTTCTGCAAGGAGAAGGGCTTCGACCCATTATTTATTTATAATTAAATTTCACAATCATAGCAAAACACCACCACCACACGCAAATGAATGGACAAATTGACAGTGACAGAGACAGCAGTGAGGTAGGCCACTTTTTTTTTTTTTTTTTGGTTTTGGCTTCACACGGTTTGTGCATTTAGCCAGAGTCAAGTAATTTTTCTTTTAGATCAAGTAAATGGCCCGATATCGAGCACGAAGTTACAAAACAGTCTTAGTCATCTTTAGTCAGTCAAGTCAAAGTTATTGTAAAGCGGTAGTAACTTTACAACAACCTAATAGGAGTTTTTGGGGGGAACACGAAAAGTCCACGTTAGTCACTTATTTTCACCTTCACTACACTTGTGCACTCACGCGTAACTAAATTGTAAATTGAATAATCCACTATCAAAATTATACAATTTAATTCGCTATTTCACTAAATTCCATGAAAATGAAAATTCGTGCGACTTGTTCCAACGCGATTCCGCCAAAAACTCCAGGTAGGCCACTTTCCGAATTAGAAAAATAGCGCTGTCAGCGCTCACATCAATAATTTACGTTCCGAGAAAGAAGCGTAAAGAGATATCACGATTATGTCAGCTATGAAGTGTCATTTTCGTCATCAATACGGAACGCTCGTGAACGCGCTAACAGTGCTCACTCGTTGTTATATCCTATTTACACCATAAAACTTGTATACACCACAAATATCATCTTCTTATTTGGTTAGGTGGTGACTCTAGCCAGTAGCACAATAACGAAGTTGGCTGAAACTATGATACGATTCAAAACATAACAGCACAAGTGTCATTTTTGACAGCGCTCACGGTGATACTAGGCCACTTTCCGAATTAGAAAAATAGCGCTGTGAGCGCTCACATCAATAATTTGCGTTCCGAGTTAGATATCGCGATTATGACAGCTAAGAACTGTCATTTTTGTCATCAATACGGAACGCTCGTGAACGCGCTAACAATGCTCACTCAATGTTAAAACCTATTTACACCATATAAAACTTGTGTAGACCACAAATTTCATCTTCTTATTTGATTAGGTGGCGATTCTAGCCAGAAGCACTATTTATAAGTTAGCTAAAACTATGATACGAATCAGAACATAACAGCACAAGTGTCATTTTTGACAGCGCTCACGGTGATATTAGTATAACGCATGGTCGGCGTTATCGCAAGATGGCGCATATCATGACGTCATCCATGACGATTCACAGGACATCGTTATCGCGCTCACGCTAATTCGGAACGGATGTGAGCGCGCTCAAATCGATATTATCGTTACTGGGAACCTAGCCGTAGATACGAGGGCCACTTTCCGAATTAGAAAAATAGCGCTGTGAGCGCTTGCATCAATAATTTGCGTTCCGAATTAGATATCGCGATTATGACAGCTAAGAACTGTCATTTTTGTCATAAATACGGAAGCTCGTGAACGCGCTAACAGTGCTCATTTAATGATTAGGTGGCGATTCTAGCCAGAAGCACTAATTATAAGTTAGCTAAAACTATGATACGAATCAGAACATAACAGCACAAGTGTCATTTTTGACAGCGCTCACGGTGATATTAGTATAACGCATGGTCGGCATTATCGCAAGATGGCGCATATCATGACGTCATCCATGACGATTCACGGGACATCGTTATCGCGCTCACGCTAATTCGGAACGGATGGGAGCGCGCTCAAATCGATATTATCGTTACTCGGAACCTAGCCGTAGATACGAGGGCCACTTTCCGAATTAGAAAAATAGCGCTGTGAGCGCTCGCATCAATAATTTGCGTTCCGAGTTAGATATCGCGATTATGACAGCTAAGAACTGTCATTTTTGTCATCAATACGGAACGCTCGTGAACGCGCTAACAGTGCTCATTCAATGATTAGGTGGCGATTCTAGCCAGAAGCACTATTTATAAGTTAGCTAAAACTATGATACGAATCAGAACATAACAGCACAAGTGTCATTTTTGACAGCGCTCACGGTGATATTAGTATATCGCATGGTCGGCGTTTTCGCAAGATGGCGCATGTCATGACGTCATCTATGACGATTCACGGGACATCGTTATTGCGCTCACGCCAATTCGGAACGGGTGTGAGCACGCTCAAATCGATATTATCGCATCTCGGAACGTAGCCGAGGAGTGAGCGTTGCGGAGGCAAACCGTTTACAAAGACCGTTTTGTGTTCTGCGACGATGAAACTGTTTTACGTTCTAGGTTCAAACAGTCTTCGTCGCACAAACCAGTCCAGTTACTTAGTGCGCTTTTTTATTTTATGTCTATGAAAATACAGTCGAGCACGCAATGGTTCAATTATCTATCACACTCGTTCGTCGTGTCGCGTCGTCCTTAATTCTTCGCGTTCGTTAACAAAGCAGTCCTTACTTAACTTTTCGCGTTCGTTTACAAAGCAGTCCTTACAATAAAAAATGAACTTTTCGTCATTGAAATACAGTCGATAATCTATTACCAGTTGTCAATGCTGTCGTTAGTCATGGGACGGTCAAATGCACAGACTACATAGAGATACTACGTATGTCAAATGCGTGCAACCTTATGATAGTTGACTAGTTCAAAGTCGACTCGCATGAACTATGAATTGGGATAATCGCTAAATTTCCTGGAATTCGCGCCGGTGAGTGCGTCGCGTGGTTATTATTTCATAACATTTGTTTACATTTTTTTGGGCCAGTTAGTTGTTATTTTTGTTACTGTCAGTGTATTCGCAGATCGGTGGGATTCCTTAATGTTGCGAAGGTGGATGCAGCTCCACGCTGAATTTTTAAGTTTTTAAATTGTATCTGTACTAACACTAGAAGATAAGCAAAATTGTTACTAACCCTATGGACTTTGTCTGAAATTAAAATATTCTATTCTATTGAGCACGCGCAGAGAACTTTAGTAATTGTTGTTTTGTTTGCCACTAGTTGTAAATTTAAATACGCCTTTTAAAAAGATAAAAGTCTGTCCCAGCCAGTCCTAAGCCTGGAAAAGTATGAAGGAAAGTTCATTTAATCGTATACTTAGTGAAGTCGATCAATAAAATGAATGATGTATTTAGTTAACCATTTCATAGATTTTAAATCGTTGATAGTTGTAAGAACTAACAAACTACAACTATTTCACTCGCACGCAACGCAATTCTATTCCATGTTGGATAAGTTTCTTCCTAAAATTTCGTCATAAAATAAATAATTTTCTTGTAAGTACATTATTTCAAGTTCATTCAGTTTCGTTCATTCTTACACCACCTCACTATCTTTTTTTGTCAAAATCTTGTAATCCTTCAACTGTCAAGTTACTGAATACAATTCAAAGTCGAACTATAGTCGCCACGGCCCACAGTGGAACGAATGTATGGGAGCGGTTGGACGTAGACATGTCCGAAAAAAAAGAGTAAAATTATGCCAAACTAATGATGCCATCTTATTCGATTACTTAATGCCTTCATAACTTGTGGTGATGGATTTCTTCATAACTCCCATATTTCGGGAGTAATTTGAGAAAATGTGAAATTTTACTATGAAAATGAGTGTATCGAGCTCTCTCCCTCCTGATTCCGGGCTTGTTTCAAGTAGCGGTCTCTAATATCATAATGCTAATACTAAGAGCTATATTTAATACTAAGACACATAGTGCGCCAAATGTGCACTTTCTGGGATAAAGAGTGATGTTTATTTTATAACACAATTTTTTTATTTTTTGTTTATTTTGTTGATTAAAACCGTTTTTCTAAAGGTTTACCTTATTACAATAACATTTCTGAGCAGCCAATTAGAGAAGATATAAGCTAATTAGGATATATAATTAGGGACTTAAGGTTTACATATAAAACTGATGCACTAATGATTACTGATAAGAACATTGCTATTATTTAATTACTAAATGGCTCATAATACACTAATTTAGCATGCATCATTTACTAATTATCACAATAACTAATTACCTTGCAATATTTAACAAAGGATACCTGGGATACCTGGATTTTATATAAATAGGTCACTATTAGTAACTTTAAAATCAGTGTTGATTTACACCTCGTTGTATCCAAGCTAATCTCGCAATGTATTTTCCAAATTTTAATACAAATCTTGATATTCACGTTGCTTTATGCGCACGCGCACATAAAGATTTACGCGACTTTAACTATTTGTTCAGTGTTTTAAAAGATAACAGTTGTGTTCAGTTATGTGAAAGTGCTGAAACAAGTTTAAAAGACTGGTGTCGTCGATTTTGCTACCGCATTTATGCAAAATGGACACAGTCTGGAAGAAGCACAGATAAGTTTCGGAAGAAACATGAGATTTGGCTACAGGCTGCAATTCAATGGCCGGAATTACAGAATGAAAATATGGAACCTTCTACAGAAAATATAAGTGACGTCATCGAGCCCATAATTTCTCCTGCTAAATCTGATGCTTCAACTTGTACACATCCTAGTCCTCGTAAATCTTTTGAGGACCTTAGTAACCGGCAAAAAAGAAGACGCACTGAAGATAGTCTTTCATGCAGCAGTAGCAGCGCTGAAATTATGTTTTCGGCCGAAAGGGCGCTTCAAAAGGCAGGACAAAGCGATACAGCTTATGTTATGAAATACTTGACGGAGAATCCAGAAGAGGCCTCAAAAATCAAAGCCTTCATTGAAGGTAAATCAATTCAGGTACGGGAAATATCCCCTTTGAAGGCATTGGCTCTTTATGTATCGATGAACTTATCGAAATGGCGCTATAACACTCTTCGGGATTTCAACACTCAAGAAGGAGCTCTTCAATACCCGAGTTACTACATGTTGGTTAAAGAAAAAATTAAGTGCTATCCGGCCAAAGAAGATCTCACAGTTACAGAGAGCTCTGCAAAAATCAAATTACAAGCCTTGATGGATTTAACCTCAAGAAGACTTATTAGGTCGTTAGAAACCCCTGTTGATCCCAATCAACAGCTCGTATTGACCAGCAAATGGGGTTTTGACGGATCATCTAGCCAAAGCATTTATCATCAAAGGACGAGTGAAGATGAGCAAATCGATCTTGCTAGTAATTTTATGATTAGTCTTGTACCACTGCGGCTCGTCTCAAAAGGTGTAACAATTTGGGAAAACGAGCGACCATCTTCCACTTCATTTTGCCGGCCAATATTGTTTAAGTTTATAAAGGAAACCAAAGAAAATGTGCAGAGAGAGATGGCTGAAATCGAAGCAGAGATTGAAGCCTTAACTCCATCCACCATCACTGATGGAATTAGTGTCAAACACCAACTGCTGTTGACAATGATTGATGGTAAAATTCATTCCATTATATCCAATACAGCAGCTTCAGTGTGTGACATATGCAAGGCTTGTCCTAAAGAAATGAATAATTTAGAGTTAATCAAAGATAAACACGCAAACGAGGACATGTATAAATATAGCTTAAGCACCCTTCACGCTTGGATTCGCTCAATGGAATGCTTATTACACATTTCCTACAAATTAGACATAAAATCATGGCAAGTAAGGGGTGATATAGCAAAAAGGCAAGTTGATGACAGGAAGAAAAGAGTTCAAGAGGCTGTAAGAAGAGAAACGGGCTTACTTCTCGATGTTGTGAAACAAGGCAGTGGATCCACCAACAATGGCAACTCGGCAAGGAGATTTTTTGAAAACTACACTAAATCTGCTGAACTGACCGGAATAGATGCTATGCTTTTAAGAAAAATCTGTGTGATCTTGCAGTGTATTTCATCAGGAGAGAAGATCAACGTAACTAAATTCCGAGAGTTCTGCTTTGATACTGCTAAGCTTTACGTGGAGTTATACCCATGGTATTATATGCCTTCTTCACTTCATAAAATTTTAATGCATGGGCCAGACATAGTTCAGAACATGTCAATTGTGCCCATTGGTTTTCTATCCGAAGAGGCATCTGAGGCTAGAAATAAAGATTTTAGAAAATATAGAGAGGGGCATTCTCGAAAGCATAGCAGTATCTCATGCAATGAAGATATTATGCACAATCTTTTACTGTCTTCTGATCCACTTGTTACAAGTATCCGTCCAAAAGGAAATAAGTTTGTAAAAAAATCTTCTTTTAAGGAATTTTATGAGCTTACGGATTCTGAGAAAAGTGATATCGAATTTGTTAACATAAATGATTTAGCGGACATCGATTCTGAATTTGAATTAATTGATGATGATGATGATGACGAAGATAATTAAATGATGTTATTGTTTTAAAATGTGTAACTTAGTAAATTAGAGCTTACATCTTAATTATTTATTGTACTTTTAATGAAACTAGGTAATTTATTATCAACTTACTTAAAAGTCATACTCTCATCAGTTCTTGTGAATATTTTTGTTAATATATATTTCTGTATATATATATAATATATTTATAGACCGCTACTTGAAACAAGCCCGGAATCAGGAGGGAGAGAGCTCGATACACTCATTTTCATAGTAAAATTTCACATTTTCTCAAATTACTCCCGAAATATGGGAGTTATGAAGAAATTCATCACCACAATTTATGAAGGCATTAAGTAATCGAATAAGATGGCATCATTAGTTTGTCATAATTTTACTCTTATTTTTCGGACATGTCTACGTCCAACCGCTCCCATACATTCGTTCCACTGTGCGGCCGTTGATATATTTGAAGACTCTAAACTCATTAGTACCCACTGCTACAGAGTTTTGACATAAAGGAAATGATCCTGTTTGTGATTATGAATTGCATTTCTAGTATGACATCTGTAATGATATAATTAAAACCTTTCACACGTTAAATGAGACCGTAGATGTATCTGGTAACTCTGTGCGTGTTGTTGAAATGCACAAAGTACATTATTATATACAGTTTTTTTTTTGGAAATGACATCTCGTAGTTGACCTTGAGAGGCCGTAACTACTCAACCGGGCTTTCCTGTGGATACTTTTAGTTTTTACACTAAGAGCCTCCAGCTAGGGCTTACAAAACTAACACTTAAACCTATAGCGACTGCGCACTGAGGGCACCCCCTGCGGGGTACGAGCCTCGGCTCAGGGAGTCACTGTTAGAGAGGGCAGCAAGTGGGGACAGGCTGGATCAAATAATTTATTTATTAATAGATCAAGGGGATTTTAACTCTACTTGCTCAGCTTCGGCGCGGGCTGGCACTTCTGCGGGCAAGGGATGGTTGGGGGGATTTCGTTTACTCGGGGTCTTCGCGGGGCACGAGGACCTTGGCGGCGAGGTCGGAAGGATGGTTGTCTGTTTTTGTGTGCTGTGCTGGTGGCCCTACTGCTTTCTTGAATGAGAGTGATGGGGTCATCAGGGTCGGAGAGGACATGTCTCGGCCGGCGGATTCTACTGATTCTACTAGGGACATAACTAGCGGCCTTCGCAATCAGTGGCTTGCGGTGTTGCGCGGCGGATTCGAAGAAACGCTTTGAGTTGCGTTTAAGGAACTGAGCTATCGTGGGGATTCTAAGGTCGAGATGGAGGATCTCGATCCTAACATACCAGGGCGAACCTGTAGCTTGACGAAGGAAACGGTTTTGAAGGGTCTGCATCCTATGGATGTATCGGGGCTTAGTGTGTGCAAAGACTGCACTAGCATAGGTCATGATTGGCCTTATGCACGCCGTGTATATTCGCAACTTGCACTTGAGTGACAACTTGCTGCGTGCGTTCAGAACAGAATGCAACCTTCCTAGAGTGAAGGCGGCGCGTGAGCGCGCCTTCTTGATGTGCTCAGAGAAGGAGAGGATTTGATCCATGATCACTCCTAAGTATTTGGCTTGCTTCTCCCAAGGGATAGGCTTGCCATACATGGAGATGGGCCGGGGGGGGAGGTCAGGTCTGTGTCGCGGTTTCGAGAAGAGAACCGCTTGACTTTTGTCCGGATTTACTGCAATCCTCCATTTTCTGAACCACTCGCCAAGAACATTGACTGCGGTCTGGAGCTTGGAGGCTATCGCGTCTTGATTGATCCCAGCGTAGTAAATGGCTGTGTCGTCTGCGAACAGTGCCAACTTTGCCAGTCTACGTTTTGGGATATCGCTAGTGAATAGCGTGAAAATGAGAGGGGACAGCACGGTGCCCTGGGGGACGCCGGCGCGTATGGGGTGGGGGGAGGAAATCGCTCCCTCTATGCGATAGCGAAAGGTGCGGTTCGACAAAAAGTCTCTTAAGATGAGTACGAGACGGTCAGGCGGACCGAGTTTGTACAGCTTATATAATAAGCCGTTGTGCCAGACTTTGGCCTTTGTCGAAAGCTTTCGCTATATCGAAGAATACTGCACCGGTCATCGAACCACGCTGGAAGTCAGCGCTTATGTCTTCTACGATGCGGTGGACCTGTTGCACACACGAGTGTTGGGTTCTAAAACCGAACTGCTCGTCGGGAATGAGGCCTTTCGTCTCGGCAAAATTTCTGAGTCTCTTATAAATAAGTCTCTCATAGATTTTACCGAGCGAATTCAGTAAACTGATGGGGCGGTAGCTCGTGGGCTCGGACTTGGGCTTGCCAAGTTTTGGCAGATTTGGAAGATGTTATTGCTCAAGGCACCATTGAAGATGGTGGTCAAGAGCATGATCAGGTGGGCGGGCAGCATCTGGAGCACCCTATTGGTGATTTCGTCAGCGCCGGGGGCCTTGCGGGGTTTCAGACCTTTGATAATCTCGTGAACTTCGTCCGGGGTGACGAGAGGTAGTGGATCATCAGGGTCTTCGACGGGCGGGAGGGAGGTTCTACGTTCAACTTCGGCGTCCATCTCGGCGAGGTGTGCCTGGTCTACTGGTAGGGATTCGGACTTGCACTGGGTTTCGAGGCTCTCAGCAAGGCATTCAGCCTTTTTGATGTCGTCGGACGCGACTGTGCCGTCTGGCCTGGTCAGGGGGGGCATGGAGGAGACTTCTCGGGATTTGAGATTCCTCTGAAGTTGCCAGAAGGCTAGATGGGTCGGCTCTAACTCGCTCAGCATTTTTCCCAGCTAGCGTCACGAAGCTCTTGCATGCGTGTCTTTACAGACCTCTGCAAATAGCGCATGTTATATACTGGCTGAAATGGCTCGTTTATATGCCAATGTTTTTGATAATAAACAATATATTAGTCTATGATAATAAACGTCCTCTTAGAATAATAGTTAATATTCTAAGAACGTACTTGCCTCATTCAAGAACGAAACCTAAATAAATTCAAATCAAAGAGTATAATAATATTAATGGGAGATTCAAATCCTATAGATTATTAGAACACAAACTATACCAGAAAGCTGTCAAAGACTATATTGAGGATAAAAAGGCTTGGGTTTGAGCTACTCCAGTAAATGTTTATTATTTTAAAACGTTATTACCTACTTACATGCTTTAGTTATTATTCTAAGTACTTAAACAAAACTATAAAAACGTAGTCATATTAAAGCATGCACAAAACCATAAATCTACGACAATGTGAGAACCTCCGTCATTTTTAGATTCTCACTGACTCGCTACTATTCTGAAATCGATTCTTTATTGGCATAGATTCCAAGGTCTATCGTCTAAGGTATCCCCTGGATTCAGCAGTCTGACCCGACAAAAAAAAATCGTAAACACACATGGTTTTCCTCACCCCTCAGTTCCTCAACAATGTTGTGAAGAAATTCATCCAATCATGATCATCCATGCATCATGCAATTATCTCATTGCTGGTTTTCAGTCAGCCCACGAGCCTGTATTACTCTGTCTCGCATCGGTTCTCAACTTCTCAGACGTGTAGTCGACTCAACAATGTAGTATGAACATACTTCATATTAGATCGTTTATAATGTGGTGCTGGAAAATGAGTTTTTTTTTCATAGTTGATTTAATTTGTTATAGTAAAAAATACTATTTTTTTTTAGTAATACTACGTAGTAAGTAGTAGAGCTTTTACAATGTTGCAACGACAAAATATAGCAAATAAATAGAAAATTAGATCAGTCTTTCTCTGTCTAGTCGCCCTCTATCGTCAGCAAACAGTATTTTTTTTAATAATTTCCGCCATTACGTTCCGCCATTTTGCTTGGTCGCGGAGTGAACGTAAAATTTATTCTCATGTATTTTATCGTGGATAACTATTAGTTAGTTTAGAATTAGTGTTTCAATAAACACTAATGGCTTGCTTAAATACACTTAAGTTAGAAATCAAAACTTTAGAACAAGTGTTTCCAAAAAGCCATGAACGGTTTCGGATAATGTCAGCTAGTGTCGACGAACTGACCTGCAGATTCGTTGGCAAAAACGGAAAGAAATATGAAATACATGCCAATATTACTGTAAGTACCACATTTATCTAATACATGTATGTGACCTAAAAATCAATGAGTTGGCTGTGGGGTGCACTTATTGATTTTCTGTAGCTGGGACAAAGGGTCGTTGTTTATGAGGGCAGGGCTGTCAACAATAGGTTTACGGAAATGAATTTACATTTCCCTGTTGCAACTACACATTTGTCACGTTTCTGTGTTAATTATTTACAAAACATTGATGATTTAAACTTTAATCAATAGTCGCGCGTTAACGAGTTAGCGGATCATATGTTTATCAAGCATACGGTGCCATGTCGAATCGCTGTATCGATCATTTCGGGCGCAAGCCGTCATTATCGAATCAAAGTGTTCGTGAATCATTACAGCTATTTTATAGAGAGTAACGTCTGTTTTGTTTGGATAACGGTATACAGTCTCGTTTTTGGGACAAAGGCTCTTGAGTCATCCTCTCTACCTGCTTTTTGTCATGTAGACATTTTGTTAGACCCATTACTGTTTTTTTTTGGTGTAACAATGCAGGCTTGGAATTGCTTAATGGCCTTAGTTGGGCCATTCATTGATAACAGGTTATTAGTTTACACTGAATGTATTTAAACATTACTGTTTACTAGGATTCACATAAATATTATGTAGTGTAAACATGTATTGTTTATGTACTACACAACTATCAATGTTATAATAGTAAGCAATGATTACAAACTGTAATCAATATTTATTATTTGGTACACAGTAACCAATTGTATGGCCATATATTGTTTAAACGAATACTGTTGTAGGAGATCACTTCACAGTTTACATATTGATATTATAACGAGGCGATTATATTGGGATGATGGAATAAAACTGAATAATCAGTAAACACCACTTTATTGAAATGTAAAGGATTGGCCCACATTCACACTAGACTGCGAAAAAGGGAATTGAGGCCTTCGCCTTGCAATGGAACAGCACAGAAGTAAAAAAATAATAATGTTTACATAATTATTACTTGCAATTTTAGGTACAAATGCTATGTGTGCAGAATGCAGTGTGTAATTCAGTAAAGTAATGTATGGTTCCGCACAAACTGTATTGGTATTTGCACCACACTACTATTCAATATCCGACTGGTTCTAATGTAGACTTTGAAACATAACACTGCATAGAATATTGTTTATTTTTTGGAGCAACAGCAATGTAATACTGACCTGAATAATGTACTGCAAACTTCACACAGTCCATAAAACAATACATTTATGACCATTCGCCTTTTGCAAAATTATTACCTTACTGTAACTGTATTTATACAATGAGCAACTGCTTGTTTTAACCATATTTCTTCTAGTTTGTATAAATTATGCTGCAAACCTGAAGAAAATATGTTATGATTATTCATTGCAGGATGTTAAAGGTATGGCAATACACATTTAAATGTATTTTTGTGATCTACCAAGTTGAATAAGTCACATCATAAGTTTTTCAACAATCTTTTTATGTCGGTATTGCAAATACTTACCTACTCCAATTTTTGAAAGCCCAATTAATACTGAAACTGTTGTGATTGGTTGATTAGAATACTCAACATTATCACAAAAGTTTACTAAGAAATTAAAATTTTCTAACTACATAAATCTAAAACAAGCACTAAGTTTGACCCAAAAAACAAACAGGGCAAGCTAAATAAAAAACCGTCTAAACACTAAAATGAACTTTACATACAGCTGTGCATGACCCTATAGTTTTACTAGTTTTTCGTTTTCTGAGGTCGAAAGTTATCGCATGGGAACATACTATCAGGATAACAGTATATAACAGTATCTTATGTGTTATTCCAGGTAACAAACTATCTGTGTACCAAATTACATTCAAATCCATTCAGCCGTTTTTGCATGATTGAGTAGCAAACATACAAAATTTCACATTTATAATATTATTATATAGTAGGATTATTATAAAAATACATTAATTAATAAAGATACTGTTTTAAAATAGTGCTGTCTATGCTTGATTTAAAACCACCTAAATAGTTTGTGCGTCAGTTCACTTTGGCAGTATTATTAAGGTAATGCAAGATAGCATTCTGGGTACTTGTGCAAAGTAGGTAGTAACTATTGATTTTGAAGTAAGCTGTCCCTGAAAGTGGAGTATTAGGTTTATTGTACTTATATAAAGTAATATTTATTGATCTTTAGCCATGTGAATTACTTATGAGTGCCTGGCAGAGTTTGTTAAATTGTGTTTGTCAATTATTTAAAAAAAACTTGTTGAAATCGATCAGAACAATAACTGTTGAGTATACTTTTTAAACTACCAAACTGCTTTTGATTAACAAGGCTTGATAATGATAAATTAGAAAGTTGTAGGTTTTTATTATCCCACTAAGTATCACAATAAGGGTCAAGTAGCTAAAGCTAGTTTTATATTTTACAATAATTTGAAAATTGATGCTGTGATGACAGGAGTAACAATTCTACATATCAAATAAAGCTACAGGGTAGTAATGAAAAAAAAAACAACATTACTAGTTTGAAGCTATTCAGTGTAATATTGCTACTGCCACACTCAACTAACACAGTTTTCCTTTATTATCATCAATCAGTATGGGGTAAGGAAAAATAAAGACCTCAATTACAAATAACTATAATTTATTTTGTCCTCTTGTGTCAATTACTCAAATTTCAATAAAGCAATCTAGACAGGTGTCATTTGGCTCATTTAAATTCTGTACAGTTGGAGATAGTTGTGCTTAACAGGAAGGAAAAAAGATGCAAGATATCCTGTGAATGGGCTTCACACCCATAACATTGCTATTGCCACACCCAACTAGAGTATCCCTTATCGTCAATTACAAACAACTACCTATAATTTATTTTTTCTCCTCTATATCAATTACTCAGTCCAACCAATTCATTAGCATCCTGGTCAGTGCTGTCACTTGCCTCATTTAAATCCTGTATATTTGAAGATAGATGTGCTTAAAGGGAAGGAAAAAAAATGCAACATATTCTGTGAATGTCCTTCACACCCATAACATTGCTATTACCACACTCAAGTAGTGTAGGTGTCCTGTCCCATTTTTCCAAAATTTTATTACAATGAACATACTATACTTAACATAATACCTTGTTTCCCTAAAGTTTTGGTCAGAGGTGTACTATAGTAGTAAAAACTTGTGTTACTCGACCCTAGGGATTATTTTCACTGTATTGAATCCTATTGTTAACCCGTGAACAGTGTTGTGGGCTGCAATATTGTTTATATGTTTTGTGTATTTCTTGTTTCTATGTTTTATATTGTAGCTGTTTGTTGTTCCTTTTGAATAAAAATAAAATAAATAAATAAATAGTACACTCAAATTTCGCCAGCTATGTTAAAGTACCATGTACCAGTAACCCATTACCAGGCGCCGTATGCAAAATACGCGCTTTGACGTGGACTTGCGGACACCAGCCCGTATTATCTATAACCTAACCTAAAGTCCCATGTAATTAGGGGCGAGCCTATTGCCATCAACCGGATGCAAATCCAGACTGCAGGCTGCTACTGAGAAATTCTATGAACTAAAATTTATTCTTCCTCTTCCGTGTCAATGACTCGGTCAGTAAAACCAATACATTAACATTCTGAGGAGCCTTCACTTGCCTTATTTAATCCTGTAGGGGTGCAGGTAACTCAAACTCAAAACTTAAAGCATTTATTTCAAATAAACCAATTACAGGCACTTTTGAATTCTCAAGGGGTCGTTCAGTTAGAAAGATGAAGCTAGTTGCCCGATGGAGGTAGTTTTGCATGGCAATCAGGACAGAAAATGCTACATATCCTGTGAAAAAACTCTACACCTGCAGTCACAATCTCTCACCTATAATTTCTAAAAATATGTTTTTTTGCTCACCAGGAGACATACCCTAACACACCACCTGTATGGTTTGCTGACAGCGAGGATCCCATAGTTACAAATGCTGTCCAGATCCTCACCAACACACAGGGCAGAGATAACCATGTTATAAACCAGGTAAGGATATAAAATGTATGTTTCATAATGTGCTACTATTTGTAAACTTTATTCCATGATATAATATTTTTCGTGTGTGGTGTCTTTTTGGATACAACTCGGGACAATTATCAGTAGGCTAATATTTATCAAGCTGTCAATTACACAAGATAGACTTCCAGGGCTTACTTCCTTCTTGAGATAGCCAATGTTTAATTGAGAAATATTGTATGCTGCCTAGCCTACAGTTATCATATATTACTTTTATTTAATTTAATTAACCATTTATGCACACACATAAACAGAGAAGAAGAAAGGAACAGAAAAGTATGTACAAAGGTGATGCTTTTTTCTACAAAAATCTTCCAGCATATCTGCTATAGGAAAGTCCCTAGATAAAAAGTGATAAGACAATGTGTGTAAGCGATTCGGTAGTGCGTTTAGTCAACGCGGGTCTGCATCGCTACATTTGGCCGTTTGACGCATTTGCAACGCGCGACAGAAGCGATTAAGTAGTGAAACAGTATCGCTTTTGCAGCGTTGCAAACGCGCTACTGTATCGATTTAGCATAGGTACTATAATTTAAAAAAAATATATTTACTACTTTTTGGAACTTTTTTACATAACCACCACCTACCACGGCTACCACGTAACCTTTCCTTATTATACATATAATATGCACCCAATATTTTATGTTGCCAACAAATATGCTGTGGCTGCTTCCGAAAAAGAGTCCAAAGAGTCCATCTTACAACGCATTCACAGTCACTCGTCACTATAACGGACGACTGTATCGATGCTGCATCGCGATTAAATCGTAATTACGTCGGCGAAGGTATACGAACAGCGACAGCATCGCGACTGTATCGCGGACTTTTTGGCGACTTTATCGCTACTAAATTGCTGCAATAAGTCGTCGTGTTTTGTGTGACGGCCCTAAGAGTAGAAGACGAGACAAAATTCATACACTTAATTTAAAAAATAATCATTAATTTAAATAAAAACAAACAAAACAATAATATACATACATAGACAATTAAACATGCTTCTTCTAAAATAAATAACACTAAAATATAATTGTAACGTAACTACTTAGATTAAATAAAATACATTTGCATGCGTGCATATAACGAAGTGGAAATATTTTAAAGTCTGGAATTGATGTCGTAGAAGGCGACTAAGGGACTTACTAGAGAATGGGCAGCAGCGTTCTCTATGCACTTGACCACCATACTGCGATCGCCAACCCGCCTGCCAAGCGTGGCGATTATGGCAAATTCTCCTTTTGGGGAGGTTTATGGCCAGCAGTGGACTTCTTTCGGCTGATATGATAATTAATTATTAACCAAGCCAGACATTAGTCATTGTATTACAGAAATTGTGAGTAAGTTCGTGTTATATTAAAACACACATAATAATTTAACACACGGTCATTCACCTGAGCATTAAGGAAACGATACTAAAACAATATTATGTAGTATTTATATAAAATAGTAAGTCATACTCACATTATGAGGAAGGATTATGTAGTGACAGATTAAGAAGTCAAATACTTGTATACAAACAAGGCTTCCTAGTAAATAGCTAAATAGCATTTATGATATCTAATCTCTTCATGATTTTAATGTATTTTATTTGCAAAACCTATATGCTCATCATCATTTTGAAAGTTTTTGCTAATCCCTTGATTTAAAATATGTTCGAAAAATTTGTTTGTTCAACAATGTTATTAACGCTATGAATGTTGTTGAATTATTAAAATAAAAACCATTGCTACTGTTATGGGCCTACCACACGCTCAAGCTTCACCACAGTTTTGCCTGCGCAGGCCGGTTTGTACACTGAAACTGAACACCGTGCGTGAGGTTGGTATAACTCGCCGATTTGTAGACGGTGTTCCGTGTACAAACCGGCCTGCGCAGGCAAAACTGTGGTGAAGCTTGAGCGTGTGGTAGGCCCATTAGTGTGTTACGCAAATATTCTGCATAACTTGAAAAAATAAAGAAGTTTCAGTTACTTCCAATTTAAGTTGCATTTACTTTTCAGACAGGTACATGGTAGGTAATCACTCTGATCAATAATAAGTTAAATATAGCCCTTAAAACGCGTCAGTACGTGTAGTAGGTGTTGTATTTGAAGCCGTGACCTTTGGTTAGCTACCCAGAGTGACTAAGTACGGACGAACACTCCTCGACGGGATTGTTGCCGTTTACTTGGACTACGATAACAATTACGTGTAGAAAGAAACCAGTGTTGGCATGATTTAAATATTTTTTTTTTTTCACTAGACATCAATGTTGTCATGAATTATCAAACTTTAAGGTAACGACCAAAATATAATCGTACACTCATCATTATCGGTCATTTAAAATTCGTCATGACATAAATACATATATACCAAAACAACTCCGACCATCGAAAAGCACTAACCCTTCCCAGTGACATCAGATATTTATACCTTTTAGATTTTTTTTTTTCATTTCGTTTATGTTTTTACTAGGCTTCGATATTTTTTTTACAAAAAAAGTTAAATAGAATGTAATATTATTTTTGGGGTTTTGGTTTTAAATATTTTTTTTATATCAAGTATTATTTTTGAAATGCTTGAAATATTTCCTTATTTTGGTTAACTGCAGGATTTAGTACCAACTTTAGGATACTATGGACTCAGAAAATTCAATAGGATTATTTGAAAAAGTCGTGATTTTTCCAACTCTGGTAGAAACTGACGACTATGAAGTGACAGAAGTTATACGCTTAACGTAATTTTGGTGCCACGAATTTTATGAATACTCCTGTCTGTCTCTGACCCTGCTGGCTGCACGCCGCGCGTCGATTTGGTGCTCTGCAGTTGGCTATAAGCTTACACGTGCGTCAAGCAAAAATCAATAAAAAAAGGGTTGTGCGGCACTTGCTCTAGCAACGCGTAATATTGAACAGTTATATCGTGTGATTTTACCCGATTGCATCAGGAGGGTTATTTTTTTTTCGAGTGTTTATGTATGTGGCTTTCTTTGTCGCCCTTTATAGCCTAAACGGCTTGATGGATTTTAGCTCCAGAGGCGTCGTTAGATTCGTCTCAATTATGAGAGTGACACTGGGTGTATTAATATTATGAAAATTTTAAATGGCGCCATATACAACATTTTCAAAGAATTATTTTACGATTTAAATACAATCAAACACATCGAAGTTAAGACAGCTTTTCTTTTGCTCATACCGAGATACAACTACAAGCTGTGTGTACGTAGATTTCGACCTAAATTGAATAGAAAATTACTTGAGACAAAATGTTATGGTATTTTAAAGTAGGTGAATGATTTGCATATGAAAAGAAAATGTTTCGAATACCTGCTCTTCATACTTACATGCTATAATTTACGTTTAAACAAACGCTTATTGTGAACTCCTAATCAATTAGAAAACCATATTAAAATTTACATTTTGCTAAAAACTTGCAGTTTTATCTATGCACCTACCTACGTAAAGATGATTTCAGCACGAACTCGAGTTCATTGAACTCTGTCGGCACAAAAATAAGTGCCTACCTACACAATGTGCAAATTGAACATGCCATTAACTATTTTAAAATTTTCATACACGTGCGAAGTTCTAAATAGTTTTTCACGTGCCCAATAGCTTTAACAACACAATTTTTAGGTAAATAGAAAAAAAGTTGTAACTCTATGATTTTGTTTTTTTTTTTTTTTTAATTCAAGGGCGAGGTCATTATTATGAAGGTGAGTTTCAGTAACATAGAAGTGATGATTTGCCTTTCTTTTTAAAACCTCGACGTTTATTTTTATCAGAAAAGCATAATTTATGATTTTAAGTAAATTAATTTAGGTGAAGGTGATATTTTGTTCTTTTACGGATTACAGTGAATAATGTGATGATTTAATAATGTCAGCATCACTGTATTATTCATTTCTACATGAGTCGACCTAGTTTTTAGGGTCGACATCCACAGAAAACAAAAGAGGACTTCTCTTGATAGTCGAACTATACATGTTTTGTACAAGTTTTATCAGCTCTGTGCTAAAAAATATTAGCCAGTCGTTAAGGGGTCGTGCAAGAAATGCAAATTTATCAAAAGATTGATTTTGATAAATTTTGTTCATTGTTTGTAAGCAAGGAAAATATGATTGAAAAGTCTAGTTCTTTGTTTTGGATGTGGCTGAAAGGAATTTTTCAAATAAATTAAGTTTTCGTGGAAAATCACTAATATTCGCAACAAGGTTTCCGCAAAATGTAGCGCGACTAACGTTAGATCATTTTTTACACAAGAAATCACTCATCAGGAAAATAGTGTTGAAATAATAAACAATTTTGTCTTATGATATTACATTATATTCATAATATAAATCAAAGGCGAAATAAACTATATTTCGAGAGTTATGAAACGATTGACTGGGGCTGTGACTGATACGAATTGTTCAGCGCCACGAAAACTACTTTTTTAGTCAAACATACTTAATATTTCAATTATTGCAAGTTCTGTTACAATTAGTTAAGACATTGAGTGGGTTTTGACAGGGTAGCGCTGTTGGTAGACATTTTTGCAATTGTTTTGTGAAAAATACGTTGGAACAACAAGATGACAGGGTTACTTAGTTCCGATTTTGCTCAGGTGTGCTGACTGTCCGTCTTAGAGAGCGGCTGAGCAAAGACAAGCTTCAGCCCCCAAAAGAGATAAGTGACCAGGGTCATCGGATATCGTTGAAGTTTAGTACGAAACAGATGGATGTTTTCAAATGAATTTTTTTTAGATAAATGAACTGTTTGTTTCCTATTAATTAAGTTTAATTTTATGCGAAAACTAGCTTTCGCCGGCGGCTTCGCCCGCTTTTATCAATTTAAACAAAACCTTAACAAATTATACACCTAATCCTTCCTCATGAATGACTCGGTCAATTGGTGAAATTCGCATGAAAATCCGTTCAGTACTTTTTGAGTTTATCGTGAACAGACAGATGCGGCGGGGGACTTTGTTTTATAATATGCTAGCTTTTGCCAGCGGCTTCGCCCGCGTGGAGGTCGGTGTATTATACATATAAACCTTCCTCTCGAATCACTCTATCTATTAAAAAAACCCGCATCAAAATCCGTTGCGTAGTTTTAAAGATTTAAGCATACATAGGGATATAGGGACAGAGAAAGCGACTTTGTTTTATACTATGTAGTGATAGTGACATCTTATATCTTTTTGTGGTCACAAAAAGAAACGTACGTAATGTACGGTCTTACGTTTAGGAATAACCACTTGTAATTTTACTGCATCATTAAATAAAACCAAGTGTTATATTTATTAAGCCTATTTTGAACTACCTATCTGCCAACGATGATCTGAACAGACACTTTGATTTAACACAATTCATTATCTTTTGTTTCCAGGTCGGTATACTGTTGAGGGAACTATGCAAGCTACATGGCGTACCAGAACCACCAGATTTAGATTCCCTCTCTCTTCCAGTGCACCCTGCGCCGCAGCAGAGGTTTGTACCAAAAGTATACTGTACTTATTGATCTCTTCCTCGAAGCTTCTTCCTTTTTCAGTTATATAGTTATATAATAATAAGAATTATTATTATAATTCTTAAATTCACTGACAGACATTGCAGAGCCTAAACTTCTTTGTCTCCTGGACTGTAGAACCATGACATTTTTAACGAAATTTCTTTTTTAACGAAGATGTGAACTAAGGAAAGATGAAAAAAAAAATCATCCTCGTAAGTGATTAAATAGGGGATTAAAGTTAGTGTGGAAGTTCGTGATTTTGATGTAAGTCATCGTTTTTTTTTCGGAACTTCTCCTGAAAGGAGTTGAGGGTGAATTTCGCCAATGTAACTGATCGCATTCAGCACATCTAAATCGCGTCCAAGAGCAGTCAGTGTCAACATTGCTGTGGAATATTGACACTGACAGCATTTGAACGCGATTTAGAAGTGGTGATTGCGTTTAGTTCCATTGGTGAATCCGCACTGAGAAGTTGCCACTGGGAAATCCTATCGGGCACAAGGCTTAGAAATTCTGTTCCATTTTTGAGATTTTTTTGAGTTGTATTGAGCCAATTTGGACAAAACAAAATAGGCCTTGAATAAATAGATAAATATTCCTTACATCAATCGATTCTGAATTGGGTTACACAGTGCAGCACTGTGGTGACAAAATACTTAACTGCAGCACTTGACAATCTATTATTAGCGTCGTTTTTCATTTCAAAAGTAATCGACTACACTCGACACCGAGAGCGTTTGATTTCCTGTTCTTTAGGCTGCGGTCTCCTATAGACGTCATTAGCCGTATGAAAGCGCATTGTCGTACGCTGCGCCGAGATTCTTGCTAATAAGATACTGGCAGTGATATTGTATTTATGAAACGTTCACTTCAGCTAAAGGACACGCTCTGTGAAGTTTCTGCTGACTCTAAGGTTTTATAGGAGACTCCAGCCATAAGTTATAATGCTGTTTGAAACCTTAGAATAATTCCGTTTTAATTTCTAATAGCTAAACAATTAGGGAGCGGGACGAACTCGGCCATTTTTCTTAAAGATTAGCCACAAACAGCAGAAGGTAGATAAGGGATAAGGGGAAGGAGGAAATGATGCTTTTGCCCTGCGGTGGTACACAAATGGCTGATTATAATCATCATACTCAGCTTATTATGTTCTCACTGCTGAGTCACAGTCTCTCTCTCTTTTTCTCTCTCACACACACACACACACACCACACCCTCACCCTCACACACCATCACACACTCACACACACCCTCACACACGCTCACACACTCACTCACGCACACTCACTCGCACACACTCACTCACTCACTCACGCACTCACACTCACTCACACTCACTCTCACACACTCACACACAGACTCCCTCTTACATACTCACAGACTCTCACACTTTCTCTCACGCATACTCACACTCACAGCCCCCCCTCTCACCGAGAGCGGACTCTCGGTGAAAAGGAGTGGAATCTGCCACGCGATCCCAGTGCTGGTTGGTAAATGCCACATGTCTCTTCGCGATGTTTTCCTTCACCGTTTTGGGAGCAGTGGTGATGAAATAATTTACGCAATAAAATAAAAATAAAATAAATGTTGTTTTATTGCAGGCACCTGTACCCATATACAAAAAATGACAGTAAATTAAATTAAAAATAATAATAAAATAAAATAAAATTCAAAACATAGAGGTATGTATAGTCATCAAAAATACATTAATTCTGTCGTCATTTTTCCTCATTTTTTGTTCTCGCTCAGGTGAACAGAAATCCAGTGCGCAATGTAAAGCGCCTGAGTTGGAACCTACGACCAACAACTCGTAATTCGCAGCCGTTAGCACTGAGCCATCACTGCTCTGCTGAAAATGTAATAATAACAACCTATTAGGGTCCTCAAGCTTGAAGAATACCACATAAAATATCGATACACTAAACTCTCACTTACTTTATATTGCAAACTGTGAACGGTTTTAAAATTAAATACACTTAAATTCCTTACCCAGAGGCTGAAATTAATTTTGTCGACTACGAAAAGATACAATCAAGGCCAAATGACGATGTTTGCTGAAATGCTGTGGAAATTAGTCATCTTGCGTGCCTTGCAAGATTATCACTAATTTCATATTGATTATTTTTATAACAGTCACGTGCAATACATACGAGGGTCATTCAATAAATACTTAGCCTACAAAAAGTAAACGAAAATTTTGGAAAAGTGGGAATTTATTTTTCAACATAGTCTCCTTTTAGTTCGATACACTTAGCCCAGCGATGCTCCAACTTTTTTAATCCGTCCGAAAAATAGTTTTTGTCAAACTCTGCAAAATAGGCCTCCGTGGCGGCGATGACCTCCTCATTCGATCCATATCTATTCCCGGCGAGTGATTTTTTCAGATTAGGAAACAGAAAGAAGTCACAAGGAGCCAAATCTGGAGAATACGGTGGATGGGGCAGCAATTCGTAGCGTAATTCGACCAATTTGGCCATGGCAACGGCAGACGTGTGAACCGGTGCGTTGTCGTGGTGAAACAGCACTTTTTTCTTCGCCAGATGGGGTCGTTTTTTCTTTAATTCGGCGTCGAATCGGCCCAATAAATCGGCATAGTAAAGCCCTGTAATTGTTTTACTCTTCTCGAGGTAATCGATGTAGATCACACCTTGTGAATCCCAGAAAACGGTAGCCATAACTTTTCGGCCGATTTTACAGTTTTCGCCTTCTTTGGAGCACGTTCCCCGGTCTGGATCCATTGTTTTGATTGCTCCTTGGTCTCTGGTGTGTACCAGTGGATCCAGGTTTCATCGACGGTCACAAAACGACGCAAAAACTCCGCTGGATTCCGCTTAAACAGCGCCAAACACGTCTCCGATGTGGTCTCACGGTTGCGCTTGTTTTCTGGTGTGAGTAAACGCGGCACCCATCGCGCCGACAGCTTTCTCATGCCGAGGTCCTCGTGAAGAATATGATGCACTGTTCCTTCTGAAATGCCTACAGTCTCAGCTAGCTCCCGAACCTTCATTCGGCGATCTGCCAATACGAGATCATGGATTTTTTTAATGTTTTCCTCCGTAGCAGCTGTTTTCGGTGCACCTGGACGTGGTTCATCAAAACCCGACGTACGGCCACGTGCAAACTCGTTGAACCAATTCTTGACGGTGGCCATCGATGGAAAAGAGTCACCGTACACAGCATCCAAGCGCTCTTTGATTTCGATGCGCGTTTTCCCTTCCAAAAATAGGAATCGAATCACCGAACGATATTGCTCTTTTTCCATTTTTGTAAAACCGATCGACACGTTCGCTTCCATAAGTTGTCAAATTAAAACAAATGAAGGGATTGGAATGAAAATTTGAAAAAAGAATTAAAAAAGAATGTGCTACACTGTGGTAAAACTCTTTTGAAACTACAGCGCCCTCTGGCGATGAGGCTAGGTACTTATTGAATGCACCTCGTATAAGGCCTTCGACTTTGCAAGCGATTATGACAACGCCTAATTAGCACTAATTCTGTCGGTCTTAATCCTAATCGAAAAGGACGAAAAATGCATTCGTTTTTCAACTAATTCAAAGACATGTGACTTCCACCAACCCACACTGGGCCCGCGTAGTGGCTTATGGTTTACAGAGACAGGCCTGTGTCCCAGCAGTGGGAACAATATAGGCTGATTATGCTTAGGCGTGAACTAGAAAATATAATGCCAGCCTTTTTTTTGGGTGAGAAAGCATCAAATAACTTCTCCCGCTCTCGGTGGAGCAGGAGGGCGGGCGTGTCAGGCTTTTACTGACTAAAACCCACCCGTGTTCCTTCAGTTGCCTGTATGCCTAAGGCCACGGTACCCCTGGCAGGCATCGGCCCTTGCGGACCCCACCAGTTGGTGCTGACGTCTCTTTGAGGCTGGGTCCGGAATTATAGTTAATATTATCTCTGACTCGTTAAATGGCAAACTATAATTATCAAACTCTGGAACTTGTGTTAGTGCTTCAAATTTTAATGAGCTTAAGGTTGTATTTGTCAGAGCCTAATTAAGTAAAAATGGTGGAAACACAAACGCCCGATCTTGTTGATTGTCCATCCCATTTTCCTGTTGAATTGCAGTAAGAAATGCTTTTTCCAGCAACTTCGGCCGCGTGAAAGTTGAAAATTATCCCACGGTAACGTACTATCGGGATAAAGAGTCCTATGTGTTATTCAAGGTTACAAACTATCTGTCTGCCAAATTTTATCTAAATCCGTTCAGCCGTTTTTGCGTAATTGAGTAACAAACATCCAAACCTATAAACATACAAACTTTCACATTTGTAATATTAAGTAGGATCAAATACTTAAAGTTAGACAAAGTTTCTGCGCTGGGGGGTCTAGAATGATATGCTGAATTCATGGTTAGTTTGCTCACTGGATAAAAACATATCCTGTGTGTATAATCAGTTTATCTTATGCGGAAACGCTGTTTTGGTTTCGTCAAGATCTTGTAATAAAATCCAACAGACCATTTTTGTAGGAGTATTTTGGGTTGACTTCATAGAAGAAAATAGCGTGATTGCTGAGCATGGCGGTTCCATTGCTAACCTGGAAAAGTATTAGTATTAGTGTATTGAGTTTTTCCATCTGGAATTTGTCGTGGAGTCTGGAGTCTAGATGATAGCAATAGATTTGCCCCCTTGGACATGGGGCTACAACTAAAACGGGGTAGGCAGTGGTAGTAAACACCACTGCCTACTCCGGGAATACAGGTTCGAAGATATAAATTAATAGAGAATATTTCTGCCTTTTTAGGGTCTCAAGTGTCACGTCGAACGGCGCCGAGTCGGGAACAGAGGAGGATGAAGAGATGGCAGCGGAGGAAGACGAATCTGAAGGGGAAGACGACTTGCCACTGGAAATGGTCGACGAAGCAGCACGCAGCAACAAAGTATGTAGCATTTGTCGGTTCAATCGTCATTCTTACGGGTTGACTTAATACTCAAATCAATTATTGCATTCCACTAAAAGTTTAACGAGATTGTTATGAACCCAGTCGGGCACAGCATAATAATAAGAGAATGTAAGCTGAAAAACTGAACTTATCTATTCGTTAACTATACTTATCTAATAACATTAGGGTTTGTTTTTCTAATATGTATGAAATTTTCAAATTCTTAAATATCATTTATGTGCTAAACCCTTCCATATCGTTTAGCATCTATCATTAACCACGAAAGAATAATATTAAGCCTATGATTGGAGATGGTCGTTACGGGTCGTCAGAAGCCCAGTAACTGGTTTGTGGAGGTCAGATACGCAGTCGCTCCATGTAAAATACTAGCTCGGCAGCATCCGGAAGCCGACCCCAACGTAGTTGGGATAAAGCTAGATAGATGATGATGACTGGAAATGGTATCATAAAACATATTTTATCATAGAATTTGTTAAGATGTTGCCATTCTTCTATACGACTTTTGCAAAGCAGGAATTGCATTCCTTGTTGCACATAATGTGTTCATTGTTTGTTAGTAATGTTGTAAGAAGCGATAGAGGTTACTTGACTGATACCCGTCTTTATGGGCAACAACATTACTAAATGACAGGATATTGTAGTCATAATCACCACTCTTAGCAGGTAGACTTTTTAAACGCAATAAAACAATTATCGGTCAGTGCACTTGCACAGACGTGCGATGGATCTTTGTCGCATATTAGGAAAACTCAGGTCTAACAATTGATTTTAAAAGGAACCGTTACTACGTTAGGAGCAAGCGTTAGGATAGCCCAAGAAATATAATAAAAAAAACTGAATTATAATAAAGTCATAAACATACAGGATAAGTTTTTATCCAGTGCGCGAATTGTAACCATGAATTCAGCATATCATTCTAGACTGCTGAAGCTGTTTTATAGATTCTGCAATTAGGTATTGTATTATTTCAGCAACGCGCACAGAATTACCCCATACATCTACGGTCTCATTTAACGTGTCATAGAATAGAATAGAATAGAATATTTATTTGCGTAAAACATGGTATGCAATGGTGTTAAATACAAATTGAGGCACAAGCATGTTTAGCTAGGATAAAACATAGCATGCAAAATCATAGTCAAATATTTAAATGCAATTCATAATCACAAACAGGATCGTTTCCTATAAGTCAAAACTCTGTAGCAGTGGGTAATGAGTTTAGAGATTTAGTAGTCGATACAGTAATCTAAATAAAATAAATAAATATTTTAAAGTCTGGAATTGTTGTTCTTCACTAAATCATCCGCCTTTCCTATAATTTATTCGTGGTGGTGCAGCATGTCTTCTCAATATAATCTTTATTATTCATCATTGTCGAATCATCATCATATCAGCCTAAAGACGTCCACTGCTGGACAAAAGCCTCCCCCAAAAGGGGAATCTGCCATAATCGCCACGCTCGGCAGGCGTGTTGGCGATCGCAGTATGGTGGTCAAATGCATAGAGAACGCTGCTGCCCATTCTCTAGTAAGTCCCTTAGTCGCCTTCTACGATACCCACTTGAAGAAATGGGATGGTGCTATTCTTTAATGTCCGGCACCACACGGAACGAAAGAAATATGCAATACAACAGCCGATTTTTTTTTGTATAACCGACGAAAAATCTCCTCGCTGGGGGGGGGGGGTCTAGAATGACATGTTGAATTCATGGTTACAGTTTGCGCACTGGATAAAATCTTATCCTGTATATCTATTATAATTCATGAAAAATTCTAATCTAATTCTGTAAAGCTATATTTGTTACGGTCGTGAACCATATTTTAATTAAAATATAACCTGACACTAACCTGGAAAATCCAAAATAAGTAAAATCAAATCAAATCTTTTTTATTTGTGTAATATAGGTAGTGTATACAGTTCTTATATTAAAGTCATAGGTCGCTATGTTATGCCAAGAGGCGTACAAATATGGTTGCTTGCGAAATAAAATAATGACCATGCGAGAGGTAAACTTAAAATATTTGGTTGGTACGTCAAAATTAATAGAATTATGATAAAAAATAAAAACATAAATTAAAAATGTCACAATGTGGAATAATTTCTACAGTATGCATAAATAGATGATTATAATTTGCAATTAGTCACAATATTCAGTCAAATAAATAAGTCTACATTAATTTATCATTTAGAAATTCAATAGGCATCCTTCTTAAAAAAAAAGAAACAGTTGTTACATTAAAGAAAAAACTAATAATAGTTTATACTTACTGCATAAATAAACGCACATTCCAAAAAAAGTAGAATTTTTACGCGGAAGATGTCGGGGGCAGAAGTTAGTATCTAATAAACAAAATAGGTTCAGAATACAATGATCTTCACGCTTTGACATAAGTCATTGTGACAAAATTTACAAATTCTATTAGCACATGGTCTGTTGTGTACTAGGTATGTTAAATTCAATGTGAATGTGACTGTTCAAGTTCGTATGGAAATATGAATTTATGCGAATTTCACTTGTTTATATTGTTGTTATTCACCTGCGTTACGTTATGGAAATCTGTGGGTCAATGTCGTATTATATAAGCCATTAGCAGCGCTCAGCAGTTTCACCCGCGTAGTTCCCGTTCCCGTAGGAATACAGGGATAAAATATAGCCTATGCTACTCAGTGATAATGTAGCTTTCTAATGGCAAAATATTTTTTGAAATCGGTCCAGTAGTTTTTAAGTTTATTCGTTACATACAAAAATACAAATCTTTCCTCTTTATAATATTAATGTAAATAAATATAGCATGCCATTTCAATATGCAAGTCCCCTCATTATTGAAACGCATATTTCAGAAATATTTAATCTTCATTCCGTACTCATTTTCCACTCATTCTTGTCCGTGTAATTTTTTTTTTGTTTTTCTTGTATAAGGTGAATTTTTAGTAACCGTTTAAATTTTTCAGGGTGATAGTACCCGTGAAATTGAACAACTTCTCCAAGGAACATGAGTGGAAATATGAAAAAAAAAAAACGGACCTCCCATACAAAATCGATCAGCTTGACTATTGATTTTGCATGGGAGGCTCTTTTTTTCATATTTCGACCCATGTCGGTGATGTATTTCAATTTTTCGTCAACGCCTTAAAACACTACAAAGTGAAAAATAACTTTAATTTCGTTAGTTATTAAACTAACGAAATTAAAGTTATTTTTCACTTTGTAGTGTTTTTCCTGAAGTTGATGGTTTTTTTTTTTTGGAAAAAGTTACCTACCAATTCGAAATTTCATCATCCTTGGGGTCAAAATAATGCATATTTATGCGATAGCAGCAATCGCGGTTGATTTACTGTCATTTTATGAATATTTCCGTTTTCTGTTTCCGAAACGCATCATTAGATCTATATGAAATTTAAATGGGACCATTTCGGAATAAACCCCTTTCGAACAAAAAAAATATTTTGCAAATCCGTCTAGTACAGACGGATTTGCAAAATATTTTTCTGTAAAGCTTATTTACGGAAAAGTTTATAAAGTTACTCAAATTATGCTGGCCGGTTTACGTGGATGTGACGCATATTTTTCCCCAATTCGTTCTTATTTGTATTTGCGTCAAATAAATGCACTTTTTTCCTTACTAGTTATAAACATTATTTTTCTTTAAATTTTCAGGACGACATGGAAACAGAACACTTGGCCACACTGGAACGGCTGCGGCAGAACCAGCGAGCTGACTACCTGTCGGGCAGCGTGTCCGGCAGCCTACAGGCTACTGACAGACTCATGAAGGAGCTCCGGGACATATACCGCTCATGCTCCTTCAAAAATAATATGTATTCTATTGGTGAGTGTTTTAAAGTATCGTATTACCTAGTAACTGGGTTGTGGAGGTCAGATAGGCCGTAGATCCATGTAAAATACTGGTGTTCTGCTGCATCCGGGTAGACTGGAAGCTGACCCCAAGATAGTTGGGAAAAGGCTAGGCAGACGATGATGATGATAGTGTGTGTTAAAAAGGTAATACGACCAGTCTTACCAAGAGGTATCGTGTTACACGATAACTGGGCTGTGGAGGTCACATAAGCAGTCGCTCTATCTAAAATACTGGTATTCAGCTGTATCCGGTTAGACTGGACGCCGACCCCAACATAGTTGAGATAATGAATAGTTCAACTTTGAACCTTGACCAGTCACAATCATTGGACTATTATCGATGCTTAATGCTATTGTAGTATTAAAATTAATAAAAGATAGCAGTGTGTTCAGATTTTGTTATAAACAAGTTGATCAATGCTTACTATGCAATACGCGACAAGTTGCGATCAGTATTAAGTAACTAGTTTTTTTTTTGGGTGGTAAATCATCAAATAACTTCTCCCGCCCTGGGTGGAGCATTGTCATTGGGCATATCAGACTTTTACTGACTAAATCCCACCTGTGTTCCTTCAGTTGCCTGTGTGCCAGAGGCCATGCTATCTCTTTCGAACGACCTGCACACCTGGCAGAATAAGCCAACGTCACGTGGTGTTCCCAGGCGGTCACCCATCCAAGTACTGACCACGCCCACTGTTGCTTAACTTCGGTGATCGGACGAGAACCGGTGTATCCATTTGCCAGCAGTGTCCGAAATGCCTAGTATTAGTATTTACACAAAGAAACTTCATAATCATCTGTTGACCGCATCGTCGGTCATGCAACCGCAGTCATCCTATCGTATAATTTGAGTGTTCGTCGTACCACATCGACATTGATGGGTATTTGAGGTGTAGTGCTCTTGCATTAATATACGTTTATTCAAACTCAAAACGGTGTAGGAAAACATTGTGTCGAAACCGCATGTCCTTGAACCAAAAAGTTCGAAGACGTGGCATCTACCAGGGAATATTATTGGCTGATTGTGATATACGTGTATTCGCGAATAGTTGGATCGTCGCTATTGAGAAATATACATTTTCCATCTAAAAAAAAAATGAGTGCACCGGCGTTTGAGAGCAAGGATCTTAATTAACTCAGACTACAAATACAGTCAGCGTCAAAAATATCGGGACGAACAGACTTCAAAATTATCTTTACAACTAAGAAAATTAAACTTTATCTCCATTGGATAAAGTTCTTGTCCGAATGACAGTTGACGTGTATTGTCTTAATTCTGAAACATTTCTTGTCATTGCGTAAATTTTTAATTTTCATAGTTGTTTAGATCATTTGGAACAGTCGGTTCGTCCCGATATTAATGACGCTGGCTGTACACGCGTAATATCACTTTGCATCTCGGAATAAAAAAGGTTTATCTACTCATACACGAAATGTCTTAAAGGGTCATTGTATTCACCATTCCGAAAAACTTTTTAACTTTTACTATGGGACCAAAACTGAAATCGCGAAAAAAAATCAGCTGTTCTCTACATTTATGTTCGCATAGCTCGTCAAAATGTATGGAACAGCAGATTTTTTTTTGCGCTTTCAGGTTTTGTCTTGTAGTAAAGTTGTTCATAATGATAAGTACAATGACCCCTTCAGATATTTCGTGTATGAATAGATTATATATGATAAACTTTTTATTATGCATAACATCACGCTTTGATTCCCCGAAGGGTTGGGCAGCGGTGTACCTATAATACACCCATTTAGCCACTCTCTCTAAACGCTACTCTCTGGTCTAAACACATTTTGGTATGTCTGAATATCCTGACCAAAATGTGTTTACAGTGCCATAATAATTGCATCAACATAATAGTTTTGCAGAATTAAGTAATAATCGCTCTTTCTAGCATTACATTAACCTTTTAACCGCTTACGTTGGATTAATCCGACAAATATTTTCGGGTCCATTTCGCCAGAGTCGTATATTTACGACCAAAATACTACAGTTCGTGTAATCTGTTGTAAAAAGTTAAGTACTGCACATCCCTCTTTGTTGTAGGTATTTATTTTACGATTTACTGTGCCGGGCGCTGGGGGCACGACAACTGATATGAAGTCGAACGGTTAAAAGGTTAACATATTCCAATTTCTTCTTATTCCAGAGTTAATAAATGATTCCTTATACGAGTGGAACATCAGGCTGCGTTCAGTGGACCCCGACAGTCCTCTACACAACGATCTGCTGGTCCTCAAGGAAAAAGAGGGCAAGGATTCCATACTACTCAACATCATGTTCAAAGAGACATACCCCTTCGAGCCGCCGTTCGTAAGGGTCGTGTACCCGATTATATCAGGTGAGATATACTTTTAAATACTTGTTACAAGAAAAAAAGGTCAAGTAGGTAGTTATCGTCAGTATTTTTTAGTGCAAAACAATACAAATTTCAAAGGACAATGGGTAATCTAACGGGTTTTGGGTGCAAGGCCTTTGCCTTGTACCAAAAATAAAAAAAAAAACTAGGTAGCATTACGAACTGTTTGTCCTTTATGCATTTCAGGGAGTAGTTTAATGAATCCTAAAGAAGATGTCTGAATTTACTTGAAAAAAAAAAGTAATTTGGAACTTTTTATTCATTTACGTACATACATAAACTAACGTCTTTGTCGCATGGGGGTAGGCAGAAACTACAGACCTGCTTATGATGGACACTAGAAAATTTAATGAACTTCTAATAACTTTTTGCGCTTCTAGTGATACCCTTTTAAAATAACTGAGCCTCTTTTTAACTTTTTGGCCTAAACTAACTAAGCTACGGTACTCCAACCAAACAGGTTAGGTAGTTTTAGTTTAAGTAAGGTGACTATAGGCACATTCTTTAAAAAAAATTAACATGTTTTTACCCTTAATATTCCTTATTCGCTATTCATGGATTGAAAAAGCTTTAGACTTTGACAACACTGTGATATGATGTTGAATTTTAGTTCCTATTCTTACCCTCTAACATCATATTCCAGGAGGCTACGTGCTAGTGGGCGGCGCGATCTGCATGGAGCTGTTGACCAAGCAGGGCTGGTCGTCGGCCTACACCGTGGAGGCCGTCATCATGCAGATCGCGGCCACGCTGGTCAAGGGCAAGGCGCGGATCCAGTTCGGCGCCACCAAAGTCGTGTCGCAGTCACAGTACAGCCTCGCGCGCGCACAACAGAGCTTCAAATGCCTCGTACAGATACACGAGAAGAATGGTGAGATTGAGTATTTTACAGTATACTAGCTTTTGCCTTCATGTTGATCGGTCAAACGTTGTTAGAGTTTATCAATCTCATTATACGTTTTTGAGATCAGAACTCAAAAATCAACAAAATAATCAATTCTCATGTATCTTATTAACTCCTAACTCATTCTTAAAAAAAACATAACAAGTAATGGACCTAAAATGCCACATTTTAGGTATAAATTGTCCATTGATTGATTTTTGAGTAAGTTTGCTCTATAACACATGGAATAACAATTGATTGCAATGCCTTTCATTTTGACAGTTCAGCCAAGGCGTTAGTTTATGTGGGTGTGATTTTGTTAAATTAATAAAGCAATTGATTAGGAATTAAAATCCTTGGGATTGTTATTTAAATCACAATCAACAGTAGCATCAAATGCATTATGGCCTAGGTTGCGGGTCTGCTTTGACCACATTAAAATTGATATAGCCCATCACAATAGGTTAGAAGTTAGTAGACATTATTTGAATTGAAGAGACATCTTCGCGCCATGGGCTGATTATTTATTGATTGGTCTCGGACGTCGCTGAAGTTTCGCCTCGTTTTGATTATGAAAACCACGGGTAAGTTGGTATGGAAGAAATGTAGATAGTAAATCATTCTGATCCAGCATGTCCTTTGCTGCTCTCTTCCAGCAATACCCTAAGTCGTGGTCCTAACCCCACAAGGGGTGCTCTTAGCGTTAAGTCGTTTAGTTTAAAGTTTTAAGCCCTGGTTGTGGGGGATTTATTGAGGCAGCCCTGTGGCTGCCTCAATAAATCCCCCACAACCAGGGCTTAAAACAAGTCTAGTTAAGTAGCTGACAACTTCTTTTTTGTTTTTTTTTTGTTCTGAGTTGGAAAATCCTTCTGAATGTTCTCCGCCCTGGGGCGGGCGGAGAGGTCTGTCAGACTCTTACTGACTAAAAACCACCCCGGTGTTCCCTTCCCACACTTGGACAGGGACCATAGGAACTTGTGTGCCTTCCACGATCCCCGGCTGCGGGCCCGCGTTTGCCTCAGCGTCGTCCGCCCTCCCTCCGCCTTCTGCAGATCAGGAGAGTGGTCTCGATCTCCCTCTCCGTTTCCGCAGTCTCCTTCTGAAATGACGGTTTCACAGACCACTGCATCCACTCGGCACTGCCGACCATCGAACGAGGTCGACAACCTCCTAGGTTGAACTGCGAGATACCAATACAAAAAAGTAGATAGTTTATTATCTAATTGGCAAATAGTAGCTCTACAAACAACAGCAGAGGACATTTAGGTGCTAGCTGTTTGAAGATACACGTCTAAAATATTAAATGTAATAGGATAAACGCCTTCAATTTGACATAATGATGCTATTGTTAATTTGTTACGAATGTATATAAGGTGTATCTATTCATACACGAAATATCTGAAAGGGTCATTGTACTCATCATTATGAACAACTTTTACTATGGGACCAAACCTGAAATCGCGAAAAAATATCAGCTGTTCCCTACATTTTGACGAGATATGCGAACATAACTGTAGGGAACAGCTGATATTTTTTCGCGATTTCAGGTTTGGTCCGGTAGTAAAAGTTATTCATAATGATGAGTACAATGACCCCTTCAGATATTTCGTGTATGAATAGATACACCTTATATATTTGTTGTAATGTATATATTTATAAAATTTAATACATGGGACTCTCATAACTCATGTGGTTCTGCAACAATAAGGAGTTCGAATATCCAAGATTATTTAATATCTATCTCTTGTCAACCATCATAAAGCAGCCGCTAACCATAGCTTTGAGCTCCATAACTGTAAAATGTCGGTACTAGAGCAACAAAATTACTTGACAAATATTTAATTCTTGTAAATTATAACAGTTTTCCCAAAATTTAAAAGTTAATAATTAAAGAAATTTCCTGGTATTACCATAATTATGTGTTCTTGTTATTATGAACTGTTGCAATTAAACTTAGTAATATGTTATGTTCCTGTTAAATATCCTTTCTTTGGTCTACTTATTGTTGCATTTCAGCTGCTGAACGTGATATGCTGGGATAAGTAGGGCAAAGATCAAAATAAAGGGGAAAATTCTCCCAGAACAATACCGAAACTGGAGTGGGAATAATATTAATTATTTTTGAGGTAATTCTCATGGACCTTCGTCTGGGGAGAACCTGTTATTCTGCAGTCATGAGTGTGGAGCAATATGGTATTCGCTCGCGAAATCTCCGCTTCCCAACAGGACGGTAATCAAACCCGCCGTTTATTGTCATTTTGCCTATCAATATTTTAAAAACAAGATGGCGCCGGGATTACCATTCCTAGTCGACTGATCTCTGAGAAGTAATGCCCCAACAAATTCAGAGGATGACCTCTGAATTTGTTGGGCCATAATGCAAATAAAGTGGGCCATGAGGCACATTTTACCTACAGTATTATTTTGATATTAATGTTTACATGTTCTCTTAAAATTCAATGAGTTACCTACTCATATTTTTTGTTTACACTACAACAAGTAAGTGTTAAAGATAGACTATGTAGTCTAGAGCTGCGGTTGTTGTTCTTGCAGTAAATTTTTACTGCAAGGACACCAACCGCAGCTCTTATGTTGTAGCCCAGCCGATCTATTCTGTTAAAATCTCACCAAGACAACTTAGGTGAAGTGACTTTGAAGTGAGCTGTCATTCCATATGATGGGACGAATTTATACAAACTTGTATTGACCCAGTGGTCGACATTCGACCGTAATTCATTTAAAACTTAATGTATTTCTAATGCTATATTATACTTTAGCTTTCTGCACTCCTCCATATAAACTATAACTGTGCCAAATTTCCTACTTCTCTGTTTGCGTAATTTCGTTAAAAGGGGTACAAAGTTTTTGCTACATGTATTAATAATATATAGATGACAGCTCACCATAAGCTCACTTCACCTAAGTTATCCTGGTGAGATTTTTTACAGAATAGCATTGCAGTTGTCGCTTTTAGCAGTTAAAATGCAGTTCGTCTGTACACACGCCATGTTATTCAAGCCATTAACATAATTTCTTGTATAATTCCAGGATGGTTCACGCCACCAAAGGAGGACGGTTAAAGCAGGCTATCTCCCTGCCGTTACATTTAAGACTAAACGTGCAACATTGACAGTAACGCCCAAACAAAAACAACCACTCCAAATTTGACAAGTGACTATTGAGTTTGCGTGAAACTTTGCATTATGATTCCATTATGATGTTCGTTTATTAATGAAACGCAATTATGTATGTGTTAAGTATGAATGAGGGACTACGTCGATATCTCGAGTATTCTACGTGTACTTTAATCGTTAAGTGCTATTGTCTTACGATGTGCGGGCGTTCGCGAGAGGACTATACAAGACTTATAGGAAATGTTTAACTGTGTAACGTTTTTGTAATCAATAATTTTCTCAGATAAAGTTATCCATATGGTAGCCTTAGACGTTACTGGAGTGTAAAGTTGAAAAAATTCTTTGCATTTCTTTTTAGTTATTGAAATAAAAAACCTGTGATTCTCACACTGTATTTTGTTTTTTGGTAACCCTGCTTTGGACCTTGTAATATAAATAGCTGGTTTATTTAAATTTTAATATTATAAATATAAATGATACAGAATAAAATATACAAGTAAAACAAGTTTTTGCTCTTTGACCATCATCAAGTGCATGCTAATATAATAACCTGGCTTTTATAATCTAATTTAGCTGACAACTGGAAATACTGCATTTAGCTTCAATCTCTTAAAGGTGTATACTGGAACGCCGACATAACCACATTCTTTTTAATCTTGTTTCGTCTTAGGCAATAAAAGTATTGAAGAAACTGCTTTATAACCAGAGATCGGATATTCGGATGCATATTCACCTAAAGTTGCGGTGTTGGCTAATATGGAACGCGCTTTTGTATCGAAAATATCTTCATTTAATGTAAAAAAAATGTTTTAACTAACACACACCACCGCCACTCTTACAGACTATACACATATTTGCATCGCGAGTAATTTTAAATGAATATTTGTCTGAATAGCTATGCAATCCTAATAATTTAGAAGTCGCTTCCATACTATACACCTGACTAGTTACGCATTCCCAGTGTTCCTGGCATCCCGGGATTTTTTTTATCAAAAAATATTTTTTAAGCAGCCCCTTCCATACTTCCATAACTAGAAATTAACTTTAGGTAAATATTCATCCGATTATCCGATCTCTATTTATAACTTAGCATTTACATCCTTAGATTTCTGCTGAAATTTCGTGTAAGCCATCAAAGCCTTTAGTCCGTCTGAGTGCTCCATGCCACCGGGAATGTTAATCTTTTTACAATAATCGGTTTCGTTCATGTTATCGTACCATTGTTTTAGTTTTGGGAATCTGGAAAATAAGGAGACTGGTCATTTTATCAAAAGTTTAGGGAATCTGGTAAAAATACAAAACTAATGATTTATTGTCACCTTTTATGTTATATTCATTGTACATACTTATTTTTCTTCTGATTAAGAGAAATTGCTATAGAGGGAAGCAAAATAAAAAACGATGTGCTCAAAATAAGATAATCATCCATCCAATCATGCATACAGAGAAAATTTGTTAATAAATCGTAGGTGAACAAAACCATTTGGCATAGTGGAGGCTTCCAAAAGAATTAGACTTACCTTTATTCTTGCGATAATCTCCTTAGCAATGCTGTATAAAAATGGGTGCCTCATAGCCTTTAAAAATTAAATAATAGATACGACAAAAATCTACAAACCTCTTTTCATCGATAGGAACTAATCCTACAAAACTAGCCATTGTGGAGACTATACTTATGTCTGCAATAGTTATCACAACATCTGCCATATACAAGTTCTCTGATAAATAATCTTCTAGCATGGAATACGCATCTAAGATATTTCTGATCATGCTTTTGGACATCTCAGTCAGTCTTCCCATGTATGTTGGTGCCTACAAATATAATAAAAATAGGTACAAACACATTTTTTTTAATCACGAGTTGTCAAGGAATCGTTCTTTCGTGTCGTCGCGAGCTGTCAAGAATAGCATAAGCTAGAGATTGGCCATTCAATAAGGTTAGTAGCAGTACTAAAGATCTGCCCATAGTATTATTGTGAGGTCATCGTATTGTGATTGTGAATGCCGTTAGTTTATAATCTTTCTCGAGAGATTGAAAACTTGATCAGTTTTGAACTGTGCCATATTGCTTCCAATTTGGTCGCAAAAACTTCACTCTAATTTTAGTATTAGCGGAAGGTGCGATCCGTCGCATGCAAGTTCACAATATTTTGTCGGTTTGCCATGGACAGACTAACGAAAAATAATACGATAAGTATATTGTAAATGGTTTGTATGCATTTCACAATTTTATAATCTCGCAAGATAGAATATAAACTAACGATGTTCATACGGTCACATAGTTACCAAATTGTTATAGTTCGGAATATGGAATCTCTATGAACCAAAGTGAGAATCACTGCAATGGTAAGTCATAAACCACTCTGCTTGTATTCAGTAGATTCTAGCTATGGACTTAACGATATTCTCGTTTTGTCTCCCTAAACTTGTTTAAATAAAAATATTACCATAACGGCCCTCAGTCTTTGAAAGAAAATTCCACAGTCGAAGAACAACCTCTGATGAACAGTTGCACGCTTTCTGCTATCAATTGGATACAGTTTTGAATGCTCTGGTTTTCCATACTTTTCCAATAGGTAGATCATTATTGCATGGCTGGAACAACGACACATTTAACTATAGATTATGTAGCAAAAGGAATTCTATGGAGAGAGGAATAAAGGTTATTTTTTAAACTTCGTTTTTACTGGGGCTTTGTTTTTACCTGTCAGCCAGCCAGAAGTCGCCTTCGTCTAATATAGGTATAGTCCTCATGGGATTTTTCTGAAAACACATGTTATTATTTTAGTCTCTCATTAATCATTTATCGGCATTCATTATAAGAGTATATCGGCATTGACGACACCGTATCGGACCGAAAGAGGTCCTACAAAATGGGATTGTCGTAAGTCGATGTCTAATGGTTTTTGCATGAAGCTAAATACACATCTGGCAGGTGTTGGCCCAACTATCCGATCAGTAAGTGCCGAGTCGAGAGTTTTAAAAACACATCTCCATTCTTCTAAATATCATTAACGAAATAGGTAAGACCAAGCATGTCATTACTTTTTTAATTTCCGGTGTGTCTTGTTCCCGTAACACAGGATTCAAATCCCTCTGCTCGATATGGTTCAACCCTAAAATGTCGATGATCATCATCACTGCTCTAGCTGGAGGACTGCCGTCCACTTTGTAGAGTATTGCCGGCATTCTGGTACCTAATGGAAAAATAAATTTATTACGCGTCAGACCCAGAAAGATGGCGGGATGAGCTGGCCTCATTAGAGGATTGTCCCACAATTGCAGTAGACTTCGGGGCAGAGGAAAGAGGGAAGGGACGCCTTTTCCTATAGATTATTTACAACCATTTATCATATAAAAAAAAAAAACAACTGAAAGCCGCCAACTTTTCATACTTAGAATTAAAAGAACCAGGATAAGTTTTCATATTAACTAAAAATATTTTTCATAAGTAGTTTCATCATCATTTCAGCCGAAAGACGTCCAATGCTGGATATGGCCTCTCCCAAGCACCGCCACTTCGACAGTTTCTGTGCTTCTCGCATCCAGCAAATTTCTGCGGCCTTCACCAGGTCATCGGTCCACCTTGTGCGAGGCCTTCTAACGAAACGTCTTCCGGTACGCGGTCGCCACTACAGCACCTTTCGGCCCCATCGGCTATCTGTTCTGTCAGCAATGTGCCCTGTCCACTGCCACCTAAGTAGATAAGATAAGAGGGGCTTGTGGCTAAGTAACAATAGCTGCACGGGTCGATCGATCAGGTTAAGCTACGCTTGCCGTGTTGGTCCGTGGATGGGTGACCATCTTTACATACCAAGACCCCTCCGTGTCTCGGAAAGCACGTTAAGCCGTTGGTCCCGGCTGTCATTTATGGATCTTTGACAGTCGTTACGGGTCGTCAGAAGCCCGAAAGTCTGACAACCAGTCTTACCAAGGGGTATCGTATTACCCCAGTTACTGGGTTGTGGAGGTCAGATAGGCAGTCGCTCCATGTAAAATACCGGTACTCAGCTGCATCTGGTTAGACTGGAAGCCGACCCCAACATAGTTGGGAAAAGGCTAGGCAGATGATGACCTAAGTAGATACCTACAAAGAACTTATTAACGAAAATGAATAAGTATGTCCACATAGCGATGAAAGTTTAACTGGTTGTTCATAAACGAACATCAGTTTAATTGTATTCATTGTAGGTATTTAATTGACCTTTGTAACTTTACATGAAGAAAACAATCGCATTTTATCTACCTGCAATAAAAAGTTATCTTTATTTATTCTTTTCACAGGATTGGACTTTAGACACTTCGAGAAGTACTTATGTAAACAAGTTAACAAGTTTAGTATCTGGAACTTAACCTAAAAATCCGAAGTACCTAGTACTTAACTTGTAGTAGAAAACAGTACTTAATGGTACTTTAAAAAATGCTACTATGTATAACAACACTAGTATGACCACCACGGTACACTTAGGGGGGATAGTATATATGTTTAATAGTCCTATCTATGTTGGGGACTAAATCATAGCACCGTTATTTGATGCCTAGCAGTGAGTGTTACCAATGGGTCACCAGTTTATTTCAGCATTCAAATAGGCGATAATCTACCCCTCTTACCTTCATACAAAAGTTAAGCCAAAAGGAGAATTAAGTTGGTGCTAGAAACTTCACTTCGGTCGCATTTTGATTAGCGTCACAATTCACGATCACAAACACTGAACTGACAGGCCGTTGTCATCTGTTTCTACGAGCTGATAACTTAGTAGTTGCCATGCATTTCACATAGATGGCAGCACGGTCAAGAAAGAACAATTATAATGATATGATAATATTCTATACTCTCTAATACTAGCTGATGCCCGCGGCTTCGCCCGCGCGGATGTCGGTTATCGCGATCAAAAGAAATCATGAAATTTTGATCCCGTTCCCGCAACCCATGGGAACCTATTCCAGGGATAAAAAGTAGCCTATGTCTTATTCCAAGCTATAATCTATCCCTGTACGTATTAAAATGGATATAGGTAGTTTGTTATCCTTAAGAGATAGACATATGCCATCGCGGACTTATCTGTAGAAGATTTAGGTAGCGTTTTCGTTGAAAGCTCCCAGACGGCTTATTTTTTTCCGACAGCTCCAACAAATATCATTATATTTTAGCCAATGTATACAAAAACTTGACAAATTACTAATGTTAAAACCTTCCTCGAGAACCACTCTATCCATTGGTGAAAACAGCATGGAAATCGGTGCAGGAGTTTTTGAGTTTATCGCGAACAGACAGACTGAGGAGGATTTTGTTTTCTGTACTATAATATTATAAAGCTGAAGAGTTTGTTAGTTTGCTTGAACGCGCTAATCTCAGGAACTACTGATCCGATTTGACTTCTTTCAGTGTTAGAAAGCCCATTTATCGAGAAAGGCTATAGGCTATATATCATCACGCTAAGACCAATAGGAGCGGAGCAAAGAGAAAAAAGTCACGAATACGAAGTACTCGCACGGGCAGACGATTCGAAGCACCGGGGTGGGGCGAGGGAGCAAGAAATTTGATGCGAACGAAGTCGGGAGCAGAAGCTAGTTATTTATATAGTACGCAGGTGGTAATTATTGATGCAGGGGGTCTCGAAATTACACGAATCGCAGGACTGCTGCAAAAGTTTGGCGGTGACGAAATGCCTTTTCATCCAAAATCCCAAGAGATGTTGAAGGTTACCTATCCAGGGCTAAGCAGAGCAGCACAGCGGCTTTATGATTTCTTTTTTTAAATCTGTGGTTGTAGTAATGATAAACAGCACTTAAGATAAATATGACACTGGGGAAAGTGTACGCTTGACTATTGCCTCAATCTCTCTGCATTATGGAACTGGCTAGAACTTGACACGCAACCTGCATTGCATCAATATTTTGCATAGAATTTATTCTTTCAAAGGTATGATACTAAGATATCCCCATGTTTCTTTCAGATCACGGCCTAAAATAGGCAGAAATCTACCTACTTACTGATATTGATAGAATATTTTTGTTTATGTTACCGAAGCAATTTTGTTTATTCCTATGTTATCGGCAAATAAACTTTGGCCTTAACTTTGCATAAATATTATCACGCCATACTGAATTTAAGTTTTAAGTCATTTTCAATTTATTTGAGGCCAGTGGAGCATACCATCTTCCAATCTAGGTACCTATTTCTTATCCAAGGTAAGATGAAAGTGAGTTATTGTGGTACTACCGAGATGACGACTACTACAAAATCATGGAAGAAAAAGACCTGGTGGCGCCGATCCCAAGTAAATTGGGATATGGGCAGGATAATGATGATAATGATATAGATACTCCATGTTCTTTTTTTTTGTGGGTAGGTTTCATCAAATAACTTCTCCTGCTCTGGGTGGAGCGGGAGGGCCTGTCAGACTTTTACTAAATAAAACCCACCCGTGTTCCTTCAGTTGCCAGTGTGCCAGGGGCCGCGGTATTTCTTTCAAACAACCCGCACCTCTGGCAGGAATCGGCCCTTGCGGACCCCACCAGTTGATGCTGACATCTCTTTGAGCCGCGCGTGGAACACAACGCGCCGTCGACCCGGGCTTGGTCCTTACCGGACAGCGAGCTACCCAGTTGCCAAGTAGGGTGAAGCGGGGCGGGCATCTGGGGCACATCAAGTGCTCACTATTTCGTAATGATGCTGGAGTCATTATGCGTGAACGCAAAATGAAGTTAGAATCGTAAATATAGGTACATACATCATAACCTATTTATTAGAAAATAATTATTATGAACCTAGGTATTTAATTTTTAACGATAACCGCAGGTGTGTATGACCAGACGCCTTAGTGTGAGTTTCATTTAACCATCTCGATCAACCGCTTCGAGCGCGTTCGGCGCTCCGATTGGTCCGTCACCAATCCAGAGCCAAAGTTTCCCCGGATTTGTCCTAGTTTAAAGGGCATCCGGGTAGCGTCCGGATCCGGACGGGGCTTCATTTGTAGTCCGGGTTTAAAAATTTACAGTCTTGGGCCGTATTTTCAACTGTTTCTTATTACACTGACTATGTTTAAAAAAAACCTATTGACATGTCCGGGTTCTGAGCTTTAAAATCCGGGGTTTTCACGCGTCTTATCCTGGTTGCCAAATTTTAGAGATGGCTACCCTAATTAAATGAAACTCACACTAGGGCCACTGATGTAGGTGTGAACGTAAACGGTGCAAAAGAAATATGTTACAGCTTCTCTTTACAATCGGCGATAATTGTTAATCGTGTGATCGTCTGTAATCGGCACGATCATCGCGCGAGCATCTACATGTTCGTCGTTGATCGTCCGTAGTCATTAATTTGTTGAACGGTGTTTCCTTTGATGCGTGATGCGTGCCCGGAAACCGACAACTCACGAATCGCCGCGATCATAGACGATGATCGGTGACTACAGACGTGTAAGCCCTCCACACAATCGTGCTTGCGGGTAATCGTCTGATCGCCTATTGTGCCATTAGGATCGTACCTAGCAGGCGTTCTGTAGTTTCTGCCTACCATTGGGAAGAAGGCGTGAATTTTATGCATTCGGCATATATATGTTGTGTTTAGCGCAACAATAATCTCCGTCTATAATGAGATTACGCGGTACAAGTAGGTAAGAGTAACGTTTGTTTTTCATTACGTTATATTGTTCAACATTCTGCCTATCTAAACTTGACCTTTGTAAACTTGTAATTATTGACATTGGTCATTCCCCTCTATATCTTCCAAAATACCACACATAACTGAAATACACTATTAAACACCTAGGTAAAATTTAATTAGAACGGAACTAGGTAGGTACCTACCTAATTTGAAAAGGAGTCTTTGATAATTTGTCGACGTGCATAGCGAACCGTAAAATAAGTTTAGGAACCGCAGGAACCCTTTCATGTCGCTTTAATGACAAGGTAGAACTTTAGTCGTCCGCGTTACCTAATTTAAACGAAACCTTAACAAATCATGACAGACAGTAGATGCGCCCTCACGGCCGTGGCCTTCGCAGGAGACGCCCTGGGCGTCGGATCCCTGGCTGATTCCCGGCCACCATAGGCACGGGCTTGCGGACGGCGAGTAATGGGTAGCTCGCTGTCCGGTAAGGACCAAGCCCGGGTCGACGGCGCGTTGTGTTCCACGCGCGCCTCAAAGAGATGTCAGCAACAACTGATGGAGCCAGTAAGGGCCGATGCCTGCCAGGGCTGCGGGTTGTTCGAAAGAGATACCGCGGCCCCTGGCACACAGGCAACTGAGGAAACACGGGTTTTTTTTTTTTGGGTATGGCATCTCGCAGTTGACCTTGAGAGGCCGTGACTGCTTAACCGGGCTTTCCTGCGGTGACTTTTAGTTTTTAGGCTAAGAGCCTCCAGCCAGGGCTTACAAAACTATACTTATACCTATAGCGACTGCGCACTAAGGGCACCCCCTGCGGGGTACGAGCCTCGGCTCAGGGAGTCACTGTTAGGGGGGGCAGCAAGTGGGGACAGGCTGGATCAAACAATTTTCTTATTATTAAATCATGGGGATTTTAACTCTACTTGCACAGCTTCGGCGCGGGCTGGCACTTCTGCGGGCAAGGGACGGTTGGGGGGGATTTCATTTACTCGGGGTCTTCGTGGGGCGCGAGGATCTCGGCGGCGAGGTCGGAAGGACGGTTGTTTGTTTCTGTGTGCTGTACTGGTGGCCCTACTGCTTTCTTGAAGGATAGTGATGGGGTCATCAGGGTCGGAAAGAACATGTCTCGGCCGGCGGATTCTACTGATTCTACTGGGGACATAACTAGCGGCCTTCGCAATCAGTGGATTGCGGTGTTGCGCGGCGGATTCGAAGAAACGCTTTGAATTGCGTTTTAGAAACTGAGCTATTGGAAACACGGGTGGGTTTTAGTCGGTAAAAGTCTGACACCTCCTCCTCCTTCTCCTGCTCCACCCAGAGCGGGAGAAGTCATTTGATGATTTCCCACCCAAAAAAAAAGCCCTCGTCATGAATCACTCTGCCTATTGGTGAAAACCGCAAGAAAAAGAAAATCCGTTCTGTACTTACTTTGTTTTTTTTTTTGCAAATAGACACGCGGCGGGGCCCTTGGTTTTATATAATATGTAGTGTTAGTGATTTCTGCAAAACAGCAGTTATAAAATGCATGTTGCCATATCTGCTATGCAGTACTTTGGTCCCTATTATTAAAAACTCTCTGTCGAAACTTACCCAAGGGAAGTGAAGTGAAATTTCGTGCTTATGTTTTTTGCGTCATACTTAGTTTTAAACCCCATGTTTCATAAGCCTATCTACTTATTAAAGTGTACCTAAACTACTATGTACTGTTCTCTGTGTTGAGAGATTATTTTATTCGTATTTACAACGTTTCTATGTACCTATTATCGGCTTTTCAGATGTTCACAGTTCGCGTTTACACAAAAACAACGTGGGTTTCCCTAATTATGTCTGTTACCGAGGGAACACTGAATACCGGGCAAATAAATAGTGTAAGTTAAAGGCATTTGAACTGTTATTTAATATTCTTACAGCATAAATAACTGTAGACAAGTAAGATCGACAGTAGAGAACAAGACTAACCTACACGTGGAACATTAAATAGCTACCTACTTATTTTTCTTGTAAGTGATTATGCACGATTGTCCCAGTATGATTAATTTTTCATTCATTGCCTAAATTTTGTTAGCCTTGGTTAACTGAAGAATCACAAAATTACTCGGAATTTCTATTAATATATTTTACTGGCACCGTTATTGATAATACACGGGAGAAAAGCTTTCAAGAAAATTCGTTTTTTTAATTAACGGGAGAGCTTCCTAGTCTTAGGCAATTAAAGAAAATTAACTCAATAAAACTGAACTCGGGGTTACCTTAGTAAATTAGATTTTATTCGCCATTGATTAATTACAAAGAAATTACAATAATACGCTTATAAATAGTAGATTCTCCACAATGAGTAATAATGGAACTTTTTCAACATTTGCTATGCTAAATAAAGAAAGCTAATCAGTAATAACATCTAGGGATTGCAATCCCGCGGGATTACTCGATCCCGCGCGGGACCACGCGGGATCCCGCATCTTTGAGATTATAAAATCAAATTGAAACTACAGATTTTTGTGTAAAAATCAACTTTTATTAAACATTTCTTATTTATATCTATTTTCTATTAATTAGGTATATGTAACTATGAAGTGAATTACTAATTACTTATAGGTACTAAATTAATAGAAAATAAATAATTTCTGTTGCTTAATGTAAGAAATGTTTAATAAAAGTTGATTTTACACAAAAATCTCTAGTTTCAATTTGATTTTATAACATAATTTCAAAGATGTGGGATCCACGAATCCGCGCTTTGAAGGTGCGGGATCCAGCAGATTAATAAAAGCAGCGGAATTCCGCGGGAATGCGTGATCCCGTTTTGCGGGATTGCAATCCCTAATAATATCTTATGACCTAAGAAATTCTAATATGGTACGTTTGTAAACAAATATGAGACAGATTCGGCGTAATGAGTACGTCGTATGGCCTCAGCAAGCATCACAGATATGTCAATAGTTTGTATCTTTGGGCACATTTTCATATTAGTATCCTGAGGGATCGTATTTGTTACCACAATGCCCTCAAGACATGAGTTATTAATCTTTTCGATAGCGTTCCCTGCAAATACTCCATGTGTCAATATCGCGTAAACTTTTGTTGCTCCAGCCTCACGTAATGCTGCAGCTCCCTTAACGATTGTATCACAAGTGTCGGCTAAATCGTCAACCATTATCGCTGTCCGGTTCTTAACAGAACCGACGAGGACAGTTGAATCTCCTTCGTTAGCTCTCTCTCTCTCCTTGTGGATGATCGCGAAATCGATATCCAGTCCGTCAGCAATGGCTGTCATTCTTTTCACACCACCAGCATCTGGGGATACCATCACACTGCTCTTCCAGTCAGGAATATTTTCTTTAATCCATTTTGTGATTGCGGGTTCAGCGTACAAGTTATCTACAGGGATGTTGAAGAATCCTTGAATTTGTGAGGAGTGCAGATCGATTGTGATGACGTGGTCGGCACCAGCAACTGATACGAGATTAGCTAGTAACTTAGCTGTGATCGGTGCTCTGCTCTTGTCCTTCTTGTCTTGCCTGGAGTACGGGAAGCAAGGAACCACGGCTGTGACGCGGGAAGCCGATGCAATCTTACACGCGTTGATCATGATGAACAGCTCCATTAGGTTGTCATTGATCTCTCCGCAGCCACTCTGAACTATATACACATCCTCACCTCTGACTGACTCGCCGATTTCAACGTTAGTTTCCTTATTGCTGAATTTCTTAGTCGTAGCTCTTCCTAGATTGATGTTGAGTCTCGCAACAATTCTCTTCGCCATCTCCGGGTGCGAGCTCCCAGTAAACACTTTGATGTTCGGCATTCTGGCACCAGGGTTATTGAAACTTCTTTTGCGTTGTTCTTCTTTAGGCTCCTGAAGATTGTTCTCCGGTTTCATTAGTTTCGGGTTGAGAGTGAAGACTTCCTTCACTGGCCGCGTTTCACCACAAATTAAGTTGTTATTTGATGTAAACGTAGATTTATCTGGGTTCACTAAGGGGTCAGTTCAATATAATCTATGTCCCCCGCAATGGAACTGTCCGCGGCCTTATCCATGTTACTGTAAACACGCAAATATAAACACTGCGAGCTGTACGTGTTTATTGATCGAGCGTCGTATTACGTAAAACGTACCGTCTATTACGAAAGCGCGTAAGAATAGAGAACAAACACATAAGACTATTTTATTGTGTTAAGATAAGGGGGTCGTATAGTGATCTGCCACCAATTGCATCATTTCCGATAAAATAATTACCTACTCGCAGTAACCTGTTTGTGCGTTGGCATGGATACAAATAACAATCGATAGCGTTTTGTTTCTGTTGCCAAAAGATTAAAAGAATTTATTGTGTTGACGAATGTATCTAAATTAAATAGTGTGCCTACTGTAAGTGGGTTCATTTATTTTAGAATCAAGGGAAAGTGTTTGAACGAGTGAGGTGCGTGTGGGAAGAGCTCAGTATTGACAAAACTTAGCTAGTAGTTCTAAGCAAAGGCCAAAGAGCTGTATGGATTTGCTATTAAGAGCTACATTTGGAAATTTCGAAATAACAAGATTTTTTTACTCCATACTGAAGTTCTCCTTCCGCAATTCGTTTAGGTATGTGTCTAATTATTTATTGTCTAACATATTTCATCTAATAGAACGAGGAAAGGAGGAGGAAGGAGTATGTATGTTTCGAAGCAGGTGGCATTCTGTAGTCTCAGCCCACCCCTAAGGTAAGAAAGCATGAGTTTATGTGTGTATGTATGTGTATTGAACCCGTGGCCCATAGAAGTTGAAGTCATCGTACATGCAGATGCAGCCACTGAGCCGACCGTGCCCTGCCCTTACTCTCAGTACCAAACGTTTTTATTTATCAATTCTAAACCAATTGCTGCCTCTTCATTACTTCCTGATCTCCTTATAATCACTCTTATCTTTATTTCATAGGCTTTTTCCTGTCTATTCTTTTTTTATCTGAAGAAAATCTAGACAAAACCTCGAGATTTATGTATTTTATTTTATTTTCATATGTGAAATACATACACTTTAGTCATACCTACTAAATTGTCTAAATTATAGTGAAAATCGCATCAAAATCAATAGTGCAGTTTAGAAGAACTAAGCGAAAAGTGTGACCATGTCTTATACAGGGTGGTTTTATACAGGGTGGCAGGGACATCGACACGCATTCTGTTACCGTGCATTCAGTACATGATTCTTCACTATCCGACGTTGGGTAGCCGTCACCTCCTTCTGCGAAGCAGTAATGCTCGTGAAGGTAGGTGGTGCACGTGAGGGAGAGGCAGTATATGCACTTCACGGCCTTAGTCGCCGCAGGAGACGCTCTTGGCGTCGGGAATCCCAGGCTGACAGTAATGTGTCCGGCAAGGACCAAGCCCGGGTCGACGGCGCGTGGTGTTCCATGCGCGCCTCAAAGAGATGTCAGCACCAACTGATGGGTCCGCAAGAGCCGATGCCTGCCAGGGGCGCGGGTTGTTCGAAAGAGATAACGTGGCACACAGGCACACGGGCAACTGAAGGAACACGGGTAGGTTTTAGTCAGTAAAAGTCTAACACGCCTTCCCGCTCCCCCCAGAGCAGGAGAAGTTATTTGATGATTTCCCATCCTCAAAAAAAAAAAACCATTCGACGTAGAAAGATTTCGGCGGTTATTTAGAAAAAAAAGTAATCCATTCATTTTGACCGCATAGATTGCATTTTTATTTGAAACAGCAGAACTGTTTTTTGATAATCTACGTACACTTTCTATGCTAGGAAGGTCTGGAATCGTGTGCTGAATTCATGGATTCCGTTTGCGCGTCGATGTGTCACCCTGTACAGATTAAACTGAGTTTTGATAATCACGGTGCAAATGATACCCTTCCTGTGCTCAACTGTTAAATAGTACCGTCTAGAATAATACTGTTGATACATCGGTATTAAGTATCAACTTTGATCATAAGGACAAAATAAAGGAGCTCTTGTGATAGGACTGCCAACATCTACCAACGTAAGTTAATGAACTAGCTATTGTATCGTTTTGTACGCAAATTAGCTGTTACGATAGATTCAGCGAAAGATTCAGGACACACCTGCCTTGAAATTTTCAGTCGGTTATAAAAAAAGAAGTGCTGGTTCATACAAAAGTGCAATAACTACGCGGTCAAAATGTATGGAACCGCAATTTTTTCATCTCTCTCGCTATTCCGAATCATTTATTGAAAACATGATAACGGTTTGTGTGTCGATGTCCCTGCCACCCAGTGTAGTTATAGGCCATTGCACTTTTTTTTTTTTTCGAAAAATACCTCTTCGGAGGTCTTATTTATCCAAGCTCGTTTGGGTTCTTCAAACGGCGCTAATCTGAACAATCGATCTATCGTGGGAGGAAGCAGCTTATTGAAAAGGCTATTGGCTTGCGGACCAGTCGGTAAGGAAAAGGTTTCTATTTTAAGGGTCAAAATAAACGTAAAAGGTTTACCTACATTAACCTTTACAGCAGAAAGAAAGAGCTTTCTTTGCGAGAGCAGTGGTGGCCTAATCCAGTGGCCAAAGCCCCGATGTACGAGTTGTTGGTTCGACCGGCGCTTTACTATTTTTTTCATCACCGTACTCCTCCAAAACGGTGAAGGAAAACATCTTGAGGAAACCGACATGTCCGGGAAGAAAAAACATCGAAGATATGTGACCTCTACCAACCTGCACTGGACCCGCGTGGTAGATTTTAAGTACAGCGCACTCTCTTTTACAGGCCATGGTACGGAGCGAGAGTGCATGGTTAGCCGTTACCTCCTTCAGCGAAGCAGTGATGCTCGCAAAGAGGGAGGCGGCGCACGTGAGGGAGATGCAGTACATGTGCCCTCACGGCCGCAGCCTTCGCAGGAGACGCCTTGGGCGTCGGGAATCCCAGGCTGATTCCCGGCCCTTGCGTACGGAGAGTAATGGGTAGCTCGCTGTCCGGTAAGGACTAAGCCCGGGTCGACGGCGCATTGTGTTCCACGCGCGCCTCAAAGAGATGTCAGCACCAACTGATGGGGCCCGCAAGGGCCGATGCCTGCCAGGGGTGCGGGTTGTTCGAAAGAGATACCGCGGCCCCTGGCACACAGGCAACTGAGGGAACACGGGTGGGTTTTAGTCAGTAAAAAAAAAAGAGGAGGCCTGTGTCTCAGCAGATGCATATGGTTGACTATACCTACTCAGTGGCGTGCAGTCCAGAAAGACATTGCCTACCCTACCTAAATCCAATAAATATTTGAAACTAATATTATGTTATCAATAAACATAAGATCTTTTTTCTTAAATCAGCTCCACCTGTTGAGCGTCGGTCGTATCATTAGTCTCATCGATACAAAACCCGTTCGTTCGTACAAGTTGACGCAATTCCGCATTGCGATGCACTAGCGCCGCTGAGTGCCTCGGGAGAGGCAAGAACTATTCGCGGCTTAATGTTTATATGTGTGCTCTCGTGGTCATGCAGATTTCTTGGATGTGCGTTCCTACACATACGTAGCACACAATGTAACAATTTACGCATACAACCGTTTTCACACGACGAATTACGAAACTTACCGAAATATTCCGAACAAAGTTGGCTATGCGACTATTTTTAAAAGTAGCATTGCTTCATTGATTACTTTTTGTCATATTATTTTTATATTTCGATTTCAGACGCCATTGTTTTGATTGATTTGTTTTGTATATTTGTGTCTATTATGTGTATTTAAGATTTTAACGTTGATAATAGTGTGAAAAATAGATTATATTCTGCATAGAGAAAAGAAAAAATTATACATTTTCAAAACTATCTTTCGGCTAAAATAAACAAAAAACCAGTGATCGTGAGAAGTAGTTGTACACCGGATTTGCAATTAGATAATACAAACTAAAGGTAAATTCAATAACCAACAATAGATATGATTCATTTAGTTGCCTCACAGGTTGCATGTGTGGGTACAGCAATCGGTTATTCTGTTTTTTTTTGCTCACTGCTCCCCCGCACATTCTGCCGTGCGCCGTAAGCAATATGGGTGCCATACTATAATCAGCCTATAATGTTCCCACTGCAGACAGACAGGCCTCCTCTCTTCGAGAGGAAGTCTGCTATAATCCACCACGCGGGCCCAGTGCGGCTAGGTACATGTCACATGTCTTCGAATTGTTGGTTCTAGGACATGCCAGTTTCCTCACGATGTTTTCCTTCACCGTTTTGATAGCAGTGGTGATGAAATAATTAACACAAAGTATAGCACCTGTCTGGGTTAGAACCTACGACTTACAACTCGTAAGTCGCGGCCGTTTCCACTTGCCCACCACCACTCTCGACAAGAACCTTACTGCTACGAAATAAAGGTGGTCTAAAAGTAATATTGTAACTATGAACGTACATACATATGGACGGTCTACTGAAGGTACACTGCATCCCCACACATTCTGCCGCCGTAAGCAATAAAGGCGCATCTGAGGTTAAACAGCAAGCAAACGAGCAGGAAGGCAGCATTCAACAGGGTGACTATCAGAAAATGTCGTCACAACCCAGCTGAAAAAAGAAAATAGTCATCAACAAATAAATACAATCACGACGCAGTGGAAAGGTGCCTTACATTTCCATGAAGCCATATGAGTGACACAGCTGTGGCCCCTGAACTTGCTGACATACTAGCTTCATTGACCTAGAAGAGATTAGTTCTAATAACCCTTTGTTATTGCAAATTTCCAGCTTTATACCAAGTTCTGATTTTGTGTTGGTGGATTTTCAATAGGCCGGCTACATTAGCCGTAGAACCGATGACCGTTGGGGTGGACGTGTTCTCGAGTGGAGACCGCATATCCATTAACGTGAGGCGACGCCCTTAAGCTAGGTGGAGCGACGATCTTTGTAGTGTGGCTGGTAGCAGCTGGATGAGAGTTGGCGAAGGTAGGTACAGTATACCTACACCTCTACCAATCCCTTCGGGGAAAAGGCGTGATGATGTGTTATATTTTGTTTAATCACTGGTTTATGCTGCGCGTAACCTTTTTTTTTTGCGTGGAGAAATGCTCATGCATACTACGCTGCCCCGGGGAGATAGCGCAGTTATATGGGACTTTTACCCACTAAAACTCCACGGTGTCCTCCACTGCCGCTTGTGGCGAGAACGCTCAAGCCATCCGCCAACCCGCCGTGGCCGTCCATCACCGCCGGACCCTCCTCGGCGCACCAGAACACATGGCACGCAGTGACCACCCCAGGGACCAAATAGTACAAGGGCGCCAGACGATCCCATGTATGACACCCTTGGTCCCCCTGCGACGGGTCAGCACAATGGCCCCGCCGCCTAGCACATTTCGGCCGCAGGGGATAGGGGCTTTAGATTATGGATAAAAAAGTTAGGGAACACAATAGAGAACCAAGGTAGTTACCCAGCTTGCCCTGCTTTAAAACTATAAACAAGTCAAGGTTATGGACTAAATTCACTTGATTTTAGAGAATTAGGTTTATTACTCTTTGAAAAAAACAGAGTCGATTGAAAATAGTAATTAAATGCAGACGATTTATACTTGAGGTTCGAAAAAACTATGTAGGAAGGGAGGTAGTTAATGAGATCTCATTATCTCAGTAACAGGTCATTAGATCTCATTATCTTAGACAATGGTCAATGGATCATAAGATCTCATTATTTAACCATCCTCGTTATATAATTACAAAAAAATAATTTGTTATGTTTAACCAGTAGCTATTACATTACTGTTCACATAATTTATTTATAACCATTAGGTAGGTACCTAATGTGAATTATAAACAGATTAAAACTTTTTATATTCTAAAAACACATTTTTTTTCTAATATGTAAAAATATGCAGAAAATTAAGGGGCATAATCGTGTTAAAACAAACTTAGGCGCACTTTCACCAAAGTTGAAATATATCCTTTTTTAAATATTTCTCCGTACATTTTTTTTCAACCAAGTGCTATAAAGTAAAGAAAAATGTTTATTGGAAAACTGAAGCAGCATTAAATTGATAAATATACGATACCTAAACCCATTTCTGGCGAAACAAGAAATATTACCAAGTTGACCCCTAAGTCTATGAAGATCGACTTTCAGCCCACTGTGCGTAGTCGGCTTGGCAGCTAAAGCCCTGACGAGCGGTCCCACCTCGGGGTTCCTCTTCGCTTCACCGTGGGTGGGTTTTAAATAGGCAATAGTGTCGCACCCTATTACGTGAGACTTAACCATAACAGGCGAAACGTGAGTGAACTACAAGCACACTGCTACCTAACTCTTCGGGGAAATCTGGCGTGATGTTATGCTGTGTTTTGTATTTGTTTCATCAAGTGGTTCAGTCTGTGCGATGACTAACAGTGTAGGTACGCTTATCAACACGTTCCGAATTTTGAAAACTAGATTGCTGCACTTAAACTTGCTTGCGGCAATAAATGGTGAAAAAACTGCCTGAGAAAGTGCAGTACCGTCATCAAAAGAGGTACGTAACCAGGGTGGACGGATATAGTTGAAGTTGAAAAACGAGAACCGATGGATGTTTTCGAATATAGTTTAAATATATTAATAGAAAACAAACAGTTCATTTATCCAATTAAATTTCATTCATCGGTTTCTTGCAAAATTTCAACTATATCCGACGACTTGGCGGTATGTCTCTTGGTGGCTGTACAAAACTTCTACGAACAGTTTTTCATGAGAAATACAAAAATAAACACTTTAACGAATCAAAAACTTATCCCTACGGTCCGTAGTTTTAGAATCGTCGATGTGGAAGGTAGTGCTGGTGCTGTATTTTGACGTAACACACGTATTTCGCATGGTTAAATGGCATATATGGTAGAAGTTTGAACTGAATGCCTTGATTTGTAAGGGAAATAACTAAATTGAATCACTATAACGCTTAGTAACAAAGAAATGGTGAACTATATAACATCAGCCTTGTATACCCACATTTTACCAGAAATATTTGGGCGAGCCATTAACCGGTCCCAAATCTAGACTCCGGGGTGCTTCTGACAAATTTCAGAAAGAACATTCAAATAACACTTTGCCCGACCTGGGAATCGAACTGAGGACCTCATGCTGAGCAGTAGCGCTTGCGACCGCTAGACCAACGAGGTAGTCACGAGTAGCGAGTCGAAGTCGAGGTAAACTATATATCTAATTTATAAGTATTTAACCAACAAAAAATCCACTAACTTATTGGTAAATGTATGGTAAAATGTTATAGTTTGGTTTTGAGTACGTGGTGTCTCCAAAGAGATCAGTGGCCCTAGGGCCACTGATCTACACACATACACACACACACACACACACACACACACACACACACACACATATCTGCACTAGTGCGAGTTTCTTTTAACCATCTCGATCTAACGCGTCGACCGCGTTCGGTGCTTAAATTGGTCACCGATCTAGGGCCAATCGGAGATCCAGATCAAACTGCCACTGAACGCGAACTCAAAACTATACCAAACCGTTTTAATCAGAAACCCGGTAGTAGTCTATCGGACTACCAGTTGTTAGGCTATTTGAATGGTTTGCAAAGTGATTGGAATTCTATCTTTAACGTCATTCAAAATACACAATACAAATATTCTGCGTTTTGTTATTAAACTTGTTTTAAAATACATTTCCAAGCCTTTGGTATTCAAGTTAAGCTTCATTTTCAAAACATTGTTGCATAAAACAACAACTGTTATTTCCCATGAAGGATTTATATCAGAATAAATATTGTATTTCATTTTGTGCCAATAACGAAATTCCAGGTACGAAAAAGTAGGTTTAGCCTTGAAAGTAACAATACTTCATCAGACCCTTCTGAAATCTGAACCTTGCGGGGTTTCTTATTCATTACATTACATTCGGTGTTCAGACTGAAGGATGAGATGATTTTCACCATTAAGATATGAAATAATATTATTATACTCAAATTCATTATGCCTCGTGTTTTCTGCAAGAAGTCGCGGTTATTTACTCGACCCTGGATACTATCCCGTACTATTAACTCTTGTTCTGGCATGTTATTTTAAATTCTAAAGCAATAAAGTTATTTTATATATTTGAAGGAATTAATGTGAATCTTTTAAACTTCAATACACAAAACTGAAGTTGGAGATTGCTTCAAACCTTCAAAGTATGCACTGATTGAACAGGTAGGAGATTTATTTAGATTACAAGTAAGAGCGGAAATAGTGTTTATTTTTTATTGATATGTATAATAATGAGAGATAAATAAATAATACTGAAAGTGCAATGTGCTTTTAAAAATATAATGACTTGCCAAAGCACCAATTTTAAAAGTCCCTGAATACATGGTAAATTAAATAATCTTAAAATATCAATCTACAAACTTAAAAACGATCTCATCATTGTCTACAAGTTGACACAAATCTATTAATGGACTCGTACTACTAATAAGTTTCTTTACATCAAAATTATTTTCCTTTTCATCTAAACCATATATCGCTAACTCTCTGACACTTCCTGCCCATGTAGCTACTGCTACATTGCAGAATACTTTGAAATCTAATGTCTCCTTATATGCAGCAGTAACAGTAACGGCTGTTGCATTAGCTTTGAATGTCAGAGTCATATTTTCGTTCATAAATAATTTGCCGGTAGCATCGCATGTCGTTACTGTATTTATAGGTGCTTCAGTTGTAGTTGTAATTTCTTCATCTTCATCAGTTTGGCCAGTGCTGTCTGTAGTGCTAATTGATACACCCTCATTAGTAGTTCCTATACTTGTACTGGTACTTTCTGTACCAGCAAGTGTAGTTGAACTAGCGTTGTCATCTTCTTCAGTGGTTATAGTTTCGGTTGTACTAGTTACTTTCGTAGTTTCTGTACTAATCTTGGTTTCACACTCAAGGGCTATTATAAGTGAGTATCCTGATCGAAGGCGAGTTAAGTCTGCCGATAGTTGTACCTCCTAAAATAAAGTTATTTTGTTAGTTAGGTATACGAAAAAATGAAGAATATGTGCCAAGGTTCCTAAGGATTCAGGTAATAATAGTGGTGGTCCGATTATGATTCATCGTGGGAGAAATTACTGTAATGGATATGATTGAAAGATTTATCTTTATTGGGTCAACTTGTTGAGAATAGTTGTACTTTGCGTCACGTGGATATAATTTCATAAAATACCGATCTGCATATTAAGTTGAACAGTAGATATAATCAGCTAGTTGTCGTTGGCAATTTAATTTGCAAAAAGATACAATATAAATATTTGAGACTGAGATAGCAATTTTAAATTAGGTTGAAAAACAGACATAGTGTACTTGTGTTAATTTATTTTACCTTCTGCATGACAATAATAGAACCAGCGCGAACCAACGTAAAGAAGTCAGATTCTGCCGTAGTCATAGTTACTGCAGATCCCTCTTCTCCAATGATCTTCAAACCACCCCAGAATTCATACCACGTTCCTGGAGGCATCCATACGTGGATATGGGTTTGGCTTGGTTCCAAATTTGGAACTATCAACAGATCATCTCCAACGGCAAATTGAGTCGACAATTCTGTTAGGTTTTTCGACGAAGGGAATTGGTAGAACATTGGCCTCAGGAGTGGGCCATCTTGGAGAACTGTGTAGATGTATGGCAGCAGACTCAGCCGTCTATTCAATGCTGTTATCATATGAACTCTGTCGATACCAACAAATGCTAAAGGATCTCTTGGAATTTCTTTCGAGTGAATCTTGATCATCGGCATGAATGTCGCTGCCATGTACCACTTGGCGCATAGTCTAATTTGTGTATCTTTATTGAATTCTTCTGTGTCTCCGCAAATGGGGGATGACCAGAACCAGTGACCGGAAACGCCCCCTAAACTTGCCTCAACGAGTTCTTTTCGCAGATTAGTCCACGAAGTTGTTATGTTCTGCCGATTTATGGTAACTTTTCCGTTCATCCATTGACTACTAGATGACGTTGGCACGGGCCCTTTGATTTTTTCAAATGCGTTGATAAATTGGTTTCCATATTCATTGTGTCTGATGAAATAATGTTCTCCTGGAAACTCTGTTTCGTTAGTAAGTCGTGTGTTTCTGGAAACAGGTCGAGTGGGTCGAGTGGCATTCCATTTGGGAGTAATATTAAAAGCTGCTTCAAAATTCTGAAACCGAATGGTATTTTATTAAATCTACAAGTAGAGAATATTAATTGTTACTGCTTCTCCAGGATTTAATTTCTCTGTAACTGGGTCAGTTTATTTTACTGATATTCTGACAGAAAACTGTTTTAATCATCAGATTATAGGAAAGTAAATATGGCATTAAAACACGGTCTGTAATATTTTAATAAATAATTACTGTTATAAGTACTGGTTATCTGACTATCGTATTACTCAACAATTTGAAAAGCAAATTCTGCTTTTACGTAGTCTTTTGAACTCTTACAAAATCCCCGCTTTTAACGCGCTCCCCTAAGTTAAAGTTCAAGTTTCAGTTCTTTGGGATAGCAATTTATCATCGAGTTTCTCATTAGTATACGATGATTTATCATTAAAATTTGGATAATTAATAGATCTTTTGAGTACTTCCGTCGCCTGATGAATTGCTCTCTAAAAAATTTTATCCAAATGAAATATTAAACAGTTTCAGAATATTGTTTGGCAACTTACCTCATTGAAATACGGCAGATATTCATAAAACGCATCACGGTCCTTTTCAGATTCGTCTAAAGGCCAATTGTTTTCCAAAATAACAGCTTCAAAATTAGTGTTAAAAATCCACAAGTTCTTCATAAAGTTTTCGCTTGCCCAAATATATCCAGGATAGATGACGTCATGATCGTTAACCTTACCTTTATAAAGGTGGTATGAATCGGTATCCCGGATATTGTAAAGTTCAAACTTTTCATCATCAAAGCAACGTCCATTTGTTGTTGTTGTTGTTTGTACTGCTTCTGTAGTCGCTTCTTCCGCTTCTGTAGTTGCATTATCTTCTTTACTTTCTTCCTCTATAGGTTTCGGTGGTGCTGTGTATTTTATCTGTGGAAGTGATATCGACAAATTATTTTCCGTTTCTGTACCTAATCACTCATCAGGGGAGTTTGTTGCGCCACTTCTTCTTTACAGCTAAAGCACTAGGAAGTGGTGAAGGGCGGGCGTTTTGGGGGACTGACTGTCTTATGTAATTTTGACATTCGAAAAGTGCTGATTCTCAGCCTAATTTGAATAAATGACTTTTGATTTTGATTGATTTTGATCAGGTTGGATTTTAGACTTCCGCACACAAGCGGAACACAAAGATTCGCCGCGATTCTGCTAGAACAATTTCCATGAAGTTTTCATAGCAATTACTTTTAAATGTTGAATAATAGTCCGGCCAAAGAGTAGCTCACAGACACGGACAATCAAGATGTTTACGTAAAACAATTTCCTTGAAGTTTTCTTAGAAATTGTTCTTCTAGAGTCGAGTCGCACCTGTCTGCGGAAACCTTTTCTTACGTCCGCGTCTTAAGGATATTCGTTTTTTAATTAATTAAAAGCTAAGCTATAAATAATGTTTCTACTACTTTAATAACCCTACTATTTTCTTAAAATTTTACTAGATATTTGCAGGTACCAATCTCATTACTTTGGTGAATAAAAATTCGCATTGAAGGGTACTTAGTTCATATTATCGGTTAGAGATAATGGTCATTTAATTGCAATACCAATACTATAAATAGCAATAAAATCGAAATGAGCAATATATATTGTGGTTATGACTTTTATGGAACAAAAAATCTATCTAAACGACTGCAGTAAGCTTTAAAACACTTTTTTAATGCTCTGTGACCGTTTTTCGTCTTGAATACTTCCATTTACAGTAAATCACAGAAAGGTACGTCTAGACCGGAACAAATATTGGTCCCTTTTGGGAATCAAAGCCTCTGCTCCGTCGATTCGTCTCTTACAAAATAATGTTGTCGCCGTTGTCGTAGAATTCGTCTAAATTCCCAATTTTTTGTGGAGCCCTTGGTCCCTGCTGTCATTTGTGGATCTTTGACAGTCGTTGGCGTCTGACAACCAGTCTTACAAGGGGTATCGTATTACCCAGTGACTGAGATGTGGAGCTCGGTAGGCAGTCGCTCCATGTAAAATACTGGTATTCAGCTGCATCCGGTTAGACTGGAAGCTGACCCCAACATAGTTGGGAAAAGTCTAGGCAGATGATGATGATGGGCCAAATTTTTGGTGCAAAGCTTCACTTTTAGGTAAGTTTATAATAATAATTTCTATGAACGAAGTCACTCAGATAAATAACTAAACTCTTTCTTTATAAATTAAACTAAAATGTTCTTGACGGCGAAAAATGTTAAGGAAAGGTCGAAATTAAAAGGCTTGTGACAAAACTTAATATGGGAAGTAGGGCAAGTCATAATTAAGTATTTTTTGTTGGTGATAGTAATTTTGTGTGATAAAACTCTCGGCCAATTTTTGGACCATTTTACGAGACGTGTATTATAACTGATCCTCTAAAACCTTATTGAACTTCTAACGATGAACATAAAAAAATGGGCTTTAAAAATATTTAGCGCTTCTTTTGATGCACACTTTTTTAAAATAATTGAGCCTCTTTTTATCTTTCTGGGCTTTTCTCAGTTGGTCAGTTGGTCGCAGTAACTAAACTTGGATATCCCGACCAGAGGGGGGTTAAGTTGGAACTATGGCCAACCACGCGCCATCCGAATTGGTTGCGGTAGGTAACTAAACTAGCACCCCAACCAGATGGGTTATATTAAGTTAGAATTGTGAGCAGCACGCTACATTGAAGTTATTACTTCGCCATTTTCAGACATCCCTTTCAGAGTCCCGGACCCCGGAATCGTTTGAAATTCCTGAGATTCTTAAAAATGTTCTGTTCGTATAAAATGCAATAAATTAGTCGATTCGATCACTAATATGTTAGAAAGATAAATCGATTTCCACTACTTGATCACATTGTGCACATTATAATTTTTTATTGATATTCCATTTGTTTTGAATAAAATAAAGATACTAAATCAAAATAACCGCTGCTATAATTTCATTAAGTTTGTTATTGTTGTTTTTACAAAATTGTTCAATCCCTTCCTGAATAAATAAGTATATTGATGTCCATATTATTCTTTCGTGAGAAGAACTTTAGGTATATAAGCGCCCGATTATCCGATCACTGGTCATCATAATCTCGATTGCGTTTTTCCAAATATGTTGTGGTCGGCTTCCAGTCTAGCAAGATGCAGCTGAGAATACCGGCATTTTACATGGAGCGACTGCCTATCTGACCTCCACAACCCCCCCCACCCTTGGTAAGACTGGTTGTCACTTTCAAACTTCAGACGACCCGTAACGACTGTCAAAGATCGACAGCCGGGCCCAATTAACGTGCTTCGCGAGGCACAGAGAGGTCTTGGTATGTAAAGATGCTCACCCATTGACATTGTTGGGTCACTAACTTTATCTTACAACGTAAGTGAACTATTATAATGAATTCAATACGTGATTTTCTCGAAGAGAGCTTCTTGTTTGTGGTGAATACATTTTATGTTCCACTTGTCTGGTGTGATTTGCTGAATTTAGATCAGCATTTGAACTTTATTGAAGTTGAATGTTGGTGCTTTGCAGGATTTTGGTTCAATGTAAATTATCCCAAATTATGATCTTAATTTTCATATTTCTTTCAGGAATTGGAGCTTGAAAAGTTCATAATGATTTTACACTTACATATGGTGACACATGAGGTGCAAACTTCTTCCCAGCATTCCTGATCTGCATTTCACCCTGGTCGACAAGATATACCATGGTATCGTTGCATTCAGTTTCAAAGACCACAGGAACGGCACCGCAGTGACTCTCATACGGCACTCTTTGGGCAGTCGCTGAAGATAGGAAGGTACGGAGTTCTCCTAGTGGGTCGTTTGTTGTTGGTTCCCTGAAATTGGATTTTTGGTCGAGATTTTTAAAACAACCTTAAATTGAAAATTATGGGGAACCGCGGGGTTTTGGTCTACCTAATGGGTTGACTTACTGAACTTTGCGTTTGAAAACATTACCTACACTAGATTTGTTATGACCTGCACTCTAATTGCGAAATACACTATTAATCAGTATCTGAATTCTTTTGAAAGGTTATTGCTAATCCATTGCTTTACGCCTTTTTGGCCTCGCACAGGTCTTCCCCTTTTTTTATTGTTCCACTATTTTGTTATTTTATTGTTTGTATTTCACCATTATGATCTTCCTTATTGTTTATATTTCCTGTGCGTGTCTCAAATAAAATAGTTTTCTTTCCTTCTGTATGTTCGAAAAATTTGTCTGCTCAAGCTGCATAAATAACTTAATATTCATGGCGTTATGTATGTTGTTGAAACCAAATTGAAATTTGAAAGCCGGTTCTACTGTTAGTGTTTTACACAATTACCCCGCTGATTTTAAACGAAAGGATGTAAAAATTATAATTGGAGTAATTTTGAAAGTCGGTCGTATTTTATTTGTTTAATAAGTCTTATAAACTGTCTAGTGTCAAGTAATTAACACAATTAATTTTCTATTATTATCAGACTCAATGAAGTCTGCCTAACAGACGAGGGGATCATATCATCTGCCTAGCCTTTTCCCAACTATGTTGGGGTCGGCTTCCAGTCTAACCGGATGCAGCTGAATACCAGTATTTTACATGGAGCGACTGCCTATCTGACCTCCACAACCCAGTATATGGGGGATACCCCTTGGTAAGACTGGGATAAAGTTTATTATTAATTCAAATATTTACATAGTTAAATAACTAACGGTCTTAACATAGTAGTTACGTACAAGTATTTAAAAAAGAAATAAATGGTAGGGGTATCCAAAAATTTGTCCGCAAACTAAATGGGCACTAGGACCTATTTAATAAGTTAGATTCTGAAAAGTCAACCATTCGCTAAAATCTTCAAACCTTCTACGCAACATCAAATAAAATGTTGAGAATTCTTCAAGACAACTCTCAAGTTTAAATTACGTAGAAATTCTTCACGTGCCCGAAACGACCACGTTTTGAGGTCATTAAACTTTTCTAGCTTTGCAATAACAACAATTAATTGCGCTGACAAATAATTATTGTTGAACTTCGCGTAATCAATTTCATTAGTGTCTTAATTGTTACTTTGTGAGCTACTTTTAATTGGAATGTTTTGTTAAAAAAAGTCTAATAATTAGGTACTTAATTATTAATATTTCTAGTTTGAATCATTTCTAAATGAACCTTGTAGCGTTCGAAAAATCGATCATGTCGTTACATGATGAGGGTCTGAACACTTTAAACTCCGCCACCAATTTTGCTGACCCGCTTATCTTTTTACAGCAGCCTTGATTTGGCCAATTTATCTAGCTTTTGACAAAATTTAGCTACTATAAGTATAATATGTATCTCTCTTCTTTCCCAATCCTCTCTTTTCAATAACAACAGATTCTTATGGCTCATAAAAAGACGATTTAGTATTTCTTTTATTCTTCTGCCCCATTCATCTCTTTAATAACGTTCTAGAAATATACAAAGGAAAGGGAGCCAAACTGCTAACTTCGGGATAGTTCTTAGAAGCTGAGATTTGTCAATGAATTTGAATTGATGGATTGTGATTGAGTAAATTAGTTAGAAGAAATTTGAAGACTTGTTTCACAAGTTTGAACTTAGTATCTGTCAATTCAACAGCCGTGACGAAAATTTCAATACTGGGGACCTTATTTAAATGAAGGCTATTTATTTCTTCAGAAAACTTAAAGAAAATTCCTATTTGACAGGCTATTATTATTCTATTCTACTCTAGGCAGGGTTATTATTCTACAATAATAGAGGCTAGGGTTAGGCAGCGGTGTATCTATAGTACCCCCACATTTCGTCAGTTCTGTTTAAGTTCCATGAATAGGAGGTGAGCCTTTTGCCATCAACCGGACTCATATATAGACCCCGGGCACAGATTCTCCGGGCTGCTATTGAGAAATTCCAGATTGAAAAACCCAATAACACTTTTCCCGATCCGGGATCTCAAGTACGCACTAAAATCCCGCCACAATATTTTTACGTCCTTGTGAAAACCGACTAAAGATACTCGTATTATGGTACTAAAGTCAATCGAAAACTCACCTACAAACATGTGCGCCGAGCATCCAATATTCAAGGTTCCTTTTCGCCCCAATAGCGGCCATGACATCTCTCATCACATCACTGGGCTTCGGTCCAATAAACAGATGAAACTTCAACCCCAAATTCGTGATACTGCGAAGTACCAATTGATTATCTCCTCTAACTATTACCTCTGTTGGGGCCATTGATTCAATCAACAAGCCATGGTAGGACCCGTTCAACTTAGCAAATATTAACGGAATCGAATTCAGTCCACCTTTATGATTGTATAAAACTTTCACAGTATCTGGTTTTAAAGGTATTTCTCCGAGCCCGTACATTGTTTCATTTGTGAGCTTAAATGATATCTCCCATATGTTGTCTGCAGCTATTAGGGGTCCTCGTGCTGTGTTGAAAATGTTTCCCTGAGTTGAATTTACAATGATATTTAATTCAGTTCTGTCTGGATGTCTAGTATCCGGTTCTGTTATTCTGTAGGAATAATTCTTCTCTTTAAGTCTTCGGCCTTTGATATTGTTCGAATGGTAGAATGTGAAAGAAAGATGTGTAGCTGTTACTTCATCGACGGACATTCTGAGGTTTTTATAGCTTTTTTGTGCATCATACGGTATTGTTTGCATCCTCGGATTCAAGTATGCGTCCTCTGTCCATTGTCCACGAAATGAGTAGGAGAATCTTGAAGGGTATCTGTGGTAGCATAAGTCGTGGTGGTGATCATAGCAGCATTGTTCGTGGCATTTCTCGGGTGGTACTGCCTCTATGCCACATGGGAGCCTCGCTTCTCTTGCCACGATGCAGGAGCCAATTGATAAGCCATCAGGTGGGGGTAGCACGAGTGTCGGCACCATAATGAATTTGTATACTAAAAGTGGGGCGACGATTGAAGCTATTATCAATGTAAGGACTATCCTTAGAGGTCTGTTGAGTAATATTCGGTCGTACCATTTTAAATCTGAAATGAAATGAAAAAAACATTAAGTTTATAATTTGTATAGTGGTGTATAAGCTTGTTAAGTTAAAGCTTAGGCCGTCGTAAGTACTTGTAGTTAATTAATTCAGTACCTAATTTTTGTAAACTCTTGTAAGTGCGATTAATTTTGCGTTAAAAATTAAACATTATTAAAACCCAATATTTGTTATGTCTGTCGAGTGTTTATTCGTGGCAAATATTTAATCTTATGTGTGTGCATGAGGATAATAGATAATACAATTTTTTTTTTTAATTTCACATAAATGTACATGGGCACCTATGAAACAGAGAGCAGTGATGGCTTAGTGGTATCAGTCCCAACTTACCAAGTTAGGTCGTGGGTTCAAACTAAGGCAATCAATCAATCAATCAATCAATCAATCAATCAATCAATCAATCAATCAATCAATCAATCAATCAATCAATCAATCAATCAATCAATCAATCAATCAATCAATCAATCAATCAATCAATCAATCAATCAATCAATCAATCAATCAATCAATCAATCAATCAATCAATCAATCAATCAATCAATCAATCAATCAATCAATCAATCAATCAATCAATCAATCAATCAATCAATCAATCAATCAATCAATCAATCAATCAATCAATCAATCAATCAATCAATCAATCAATCAATCAATCAATCAATCAATCAATCAATCAATCAATCAATCAATCAATCAATCAATCAATCAATCAATCAATCAATCAATCAATCAATCAATCAATCAATCAATCAATCAATCAATCAATCAATCAATCAATCAATCAATCAATCAATCAATCAATCAATCAATCAATCAATCAATCAATCAATCAATCAATCAATCAATCAATCAATCAATCAATCAATCAATCAATCAATCAATCAATCAATCAATCAATCAATCAATCAATCAATCAATCAATCAATCAATCAATCAATCAATCAATCAATCAATCAATCAATCAATCAATCAATCAATCAATCAATCAATCAATCAATCAATCAATCAATCAATCAATCAATCAATCAATCAATCAATCAATCAATCAATCAATCAATCAATCAATCAATCAATCAATCAATCAATCAATCAATCAATCAATCAATCAATCAATCAATCAATCAATCAATCAATCAATCAATCAATCAATCAATCAATCAATCAATCAATCAATCAATCAATCAATCAATCAATCAATCAATCAATCAATCAATCAATCAATCAATCAATCAATCAATCAATCAATCAATCAATCAATCAATCAATCAATCAATCAATCAATCAATCAATCAATCAATCAATCAATCAATCAATCAATCAATCAATCAATCAATCAATCAATCAATCAATCAATCAATCAATCAATCAATCAATCAATCAATCAATCAATCAATCAAGTTGGCAGAAGATGCTTTACTTTGTGCTACCTCTCACATTACCATTGTTCCCAAAACGGTGAAGGAAAACATCGTGAGTAAACCGGCATGTCTTAGTACTGAAAATTCGAAGACATGTGACATCTACCAAGTCTACCAACCCGCACTGGGTCCGCGTGGTGGATTACTGCCCGCTTGTTCTCACCGAGAGGAGGCCTGTAGCCCAGCAGTGGGAACATTATACCTATGCTGACTATGATGATGACTTATGAAACAGCAGAAGTTATAGTCCGCCCGGAACTAGTTGGCTGCGCCTTAGGTATGTGGCCGGGGCGCTTGCTGTCATTACTCAGTACGGCGCCGTACTTCGCGACGCAAACGCGCGTCAAAAGGTCCGGCTAGTTTCGATAAAACGCACATGACAACGCGCAAACGGGAATCTTCATTGACAAGAACTTCTCTTGCACTGCCCAGTTATAGAAAGTTAGCCGCAAGCTATTTGCATCCGCTGCATCTTTGAAAAGACTGCGTAATTTTCTGCCGACTGTCACCAAGATTGCGCTTGCACAATCAGTTCTTTTACTCATTCTTGATTATGCTGATGCCAGCTATCTTGATGTTACCCAAGACCAACTCAATAAACTTGAGTGGCTTCAAAATGTCTGTATAAGGTTCATATTCGGTTTGCGCAAATATGACCATGTTTCCGAATTTCGTGTGAAGCTCAAGTACCGAGTTACCAATTCGCCTTCGCCGGAATGCCCATATTCTTTCCATTTTGTATAATGTGCTCTTTCCCCTTACACCCCTCTTTATCTTATAAAACTTTTCCATTATCGTTGCGAATCTCACACGAAATTATTGAGGTCATCAGACAACTTATAGCTTAAAATGCCAATGCATTCCACAATTTCCACAACTATCTTCGACAAATCCTTTTCTATTTACGTCGCTCGTTTGTGGAATGCATTGCAGTTCAAATAAAACGCGCGCAATTGTTACCTGTGTTCAAGAGACTCGTGAAGGAGCATTACTTATTGTTGTGATTTTGTTGTAGCTGTTATAATCTGTAGACGTCATTTATTGTCTTTGCTTATATAGTTAGTATGTATGTATATAAGTATCTATTATACAGCATGTATATGAATATATCTATGTATCTATTATAGTAAATTGTATCTATATGTTGCATCAATGACAACCTCATTTCTATGTCCACGTAATCACTGTCCATTCCGAGGTTGTCTGAAAGAGATCGCAGAAAGCGATAAGGCCGCCCCTAGTTTTAAATGTTTTATTTTTGTGATGTATTTTTTGGTGTACAATAAAACATAAATAAATAAATGAGATCGCAATAGCAAGATGAGTCCGCCGATAAATAGCGGCCAATTAGTTCCGCGCGGACTATAGGTGCACGGTTCCAATTGGTCGTTTCAAAGTATGATGATGTTTATTAACTGAGTTACTCTTTGGATTTGCAGTTTGATATAGCGAATGTACACTTGAAAACTGAATAAACACATTTCACTTTTGAATAAATTACTTACAACACAAATTCCCGTTCACTGCTCACTTTTGTTTTATATATGTGGAAGCTTGTAATTTAGCAAGTTTTTCTTGCCTACAAATAATTTTTAGTTTGTTATTAGTCTGTAAGCTTTCTGTAAGATTAAATAAAAAAAAACATGCTTTGCGTTGTATGTCAGTGGATGAAAGTATGATGTTTATGAAGTAGAAGACGAAGATGAATACATGAATTAATAAATCCACCTAAGATTCTGTAAACCAATAATACATGTAACATTTTATTAACAACTAGTTTTTGCAAGCGGCTTCGCCTGCGTGGATGTCGGTTATCGCGTAAAAAAGTAGCCTATGTCCTTTTCCGAATCCCAGGCTTTAGCTCTGCCAAATTTCATGATGACTGGTTCAGCGGTTTAGGCGTAACAGACAGACACACAGAGTTACTTTCGCATTTATGATATTAAGTAGGGATATGGATTTATAAGGTTTAAAATCTCTCATATAACCAATTCTAGAAAGAGGGCAATTCGAAATAGGACATAAAGTATATGACTTCACATATGAAGCCCTAATTTAGCGTAAATGTATGTAATTGCTTTGCCACGAATTCTGTATTAGTTACATTCATTTATCATTGCATACCTACCTACCTGGCAACATTGCGGATCTACTAAAAGTGTTACATACTTTCAAGATCCCATTCATCATTCCTATTCCTATTTCTTCCCATGGGTGTCGTAGAAGGCGATTAAGGAACTTACTAGAGAATGGGCAGCAGCATTCTCTATGCATTTGACCACCATACTGCGATCGCCATCCCGCCTTCCAAGCGTGGCGATTATGGCAAATCCCCCCTTTTGGGGGAGGCTTATGTCCACCAGTGGACGTCTTTCGTCTGATGATGATGACTTTCAAGATTCTTCAATGATGTGAAAATCGGACGCTCAGGTTTTTGAAGCCAATTTAATTTAACTGATTGGTTGAAGCTAGTTTGTCATCAACCAATCACAACCGACATAAGATCTGACATGAAATCTACCGAAGAGAGATTCGATTCGCCTCTTGATTCAAAATTCGAAAATAAAAATCAAGCAACGTCCTTTTACCAACTCTGCAATGTATTCTGAATCGTAAATTCGTATTCAAAAAAGGTTTACTTAACGATTTTTTTCTTTGACGATCATACGTGTCACATAGTAAATATTCGAATACCCATCCCTAATAATACGTTTTTATTTGATTACTTTGAGAGTGTTGAACTTTGAGGAGCGAATTTTTTAATTTATTTTTGCGAAATTGTTGTTTGCACCGTTCAAAAAGGTGTTTAAAAACTTGTTTCAATCTTGCTTGGTGATATCTATTTATAATAATAATATTAATAATATAATCGTTTATTTCGGAAATCAGGTTCCATTTTGTTATTGTTGTTGTTGTTGTTTGTTTTGTTGTTTTGTTTTTGTTTTGTTTTTGTTATTTATACATGTGACTGCAGGTACATGGGATTTACTCTCCGTCTACATTTTCTGATCACGTAACAAGTAATAAAGACTTAATAAAGTACAGATTTGGTTTGAAACAAGATTTAAAAAAATATCTTTGCTGTTTTATTGTACAGGATACGGTTTTAACTACTACGCAAACTGTAACCATGCATAGCAAATAATTCTAGACCCGCTAGCGTAGAAATTTTTCGACGGTTATACAAAAAAAAAAAATTAGCTGTTCCATGCATTTTGACCGCGTAGGTACTGCAACTTTTCTTTGAAACAGCTGATTTAAAAAAATTATAGAATTCATGGTTACAGTTTGCGCATTGGTTAAAAATTTATCCTGTATGTACTATACTAGACCTAATCTACAGTAATTCGTTACTATACTTATTTGGTTAAACATCATCTGCCTAGTCTTTTCCCAACTATGTTGGGGTCGGCTTCCAGTCTAACCGGATGCAGCTGAATACCAGTATTTTACATGGAGCGACTGCCTATCTGACCTCCATTACCCAGTTGCTGGGTAACACGATAAGACCCCCGTATCAACAAAGAATACTTATTATCATTCTAAAATTAATATAGGAATGTAAATAATTAAATACAATAAAATTGAACAGCTGAAAACCAAATAAAATGTGCAATATTCCTCCATCTCGTTCTCGCTCTCGTATCTGTGACATAACAAGTTGTACAGCGGCTTGCTCTCGTTAATATCAAGCAGTGCCACGTGAAGTGATATCATTACGGGATCACTGTTGTATGAATTTTTAGTTTCCGCTTATGACGTTTTGGCGCCGGGTTAATCTAACCTTTTTTGAAAAGCTAAAAAAACTGTTTTTACTGTTTGAATGTTATGGTGAATTAAATACCCGTAGGGTAACAATTTTTTTGACAATAATAGTCACTATTGACGTGCCAATTTTCAATAGCGATACAGTTTCCGATGCGAATCCTCGAAGGGAAGCCGGTAGGAATCTTGTTATTTGGTGCTTTCGCCACTGGTACCACCGTATAATATTTAATGCAGCACAATAGTGAAAGGCGGGCGTTTTGGGAGACTGTCTTATGTATTATGTCGTCCTTTTGACATTTGAAAAGTGCGAATTCTCACCCTAATTTGAATAAATGACTTTAGATTTTGATTTATAAAAAAAAACACGTTACTTGTAAGGACGTGCTTAATTTTATTTTTATTGTTTATATTTGTTGTTATATGTACAATGTGAAAAATATAGTGTCAGCCTATTACGGTTTAAAACTTACAGCCCTGTGTCTGACGGACGCACGGACGAATAGTGGAGCCTTAGCAATAGGGGCCCGTTGGCAGCCTTTCATCATCATTTCAGCCGAAAAACGTCCACTGGACTGGCCTTCACCAAGCTTTGCCAATTCGACCGTTTCTGTGCTTCCCGCATCCAGCGGACTCCTGCGGTCCTCACAAGGTCATCGGTCAAAAGTGTGGAACGCTTAACGATTTTGTGTGTCATCCTTGCGCAGGGGCCATGCCTTCTTTGTTTCGTTCCAATTTTAGTATATGTACTACCGAAGCAAGTACGTTGGTAGCCTTTGAGTATGTTTAATGTATGTATAATTGGCCTATAATATTCACACTGCTGGGACACAGGCCTCCTCTCTGTGAGAGGGACTGAGCCGTAATCCACCACGCGGGCCCAGTGCGGGTTGGTAGATGTCACATATCTTCGAATTTTTGGTTCTAGGACATGCTGGTTTCCTCACGATGTTTCCATCACCGTTTTGAGAGCAGTCGTGATAGTGCCTGTCTGGGTTCTGTTCTACGACCTACTCGTAAGTTGCAGCCCGTACGGAACCCTAAAAAATAGTTTTGCGTCACTACCTTTTATCGTGCGTGTGATGTCTGTGACATCCTTTTAAAGTGCGTAGAACATTCTACGTACAAAAAGGTTGTTGACATCATAAACAAGGCGTTGTTTACGGTACTCTTTGTTTAACAACAGTTTAAAATTCGCTGGTTTCCTTTTGTAACGACCATTTTATACTTATTGGGCAATTATGTTGGGTGGTGTACACTGTGATACGGGTGTTAGGGCCTGACCCGAAATAATCGCTTACTTAATAGTGAGTGCGTTGACCTAAGGGTATATATTTTTATGTGTGGGATATCATCATATAACTTCTCCCGCTCTGGTTGGAGCAGGAGGGCGTGTCAGACTTTTACTGACTAAAACCCACCCGTGTTCCCTCAGTTGCCTGTGTGCCAGGGGCCACGGTATCTATTTCCAACAACTCGCACCCCTGGCAGGCATCTGCCCTTGTGGGCCCGCCCACCAGTTGGTGCTGACATCTCTTTGAGGCGCGCGTGGAACACAACGCGCCGTCGACCCGGGCTTGGTCCTTACCGGACAGCGAGCTACCCATTACTCGCTGTCCGCTAGCCCGCGCCTACGGCGGCCGGAAATCAGCCTGGGATTCCCGACACCCAGGGCGTCTCATGCTGGGAGTAAGGCCGTGACGGCGCATATACTGCCTCTCTCTCACGTGCGCCGCCTCCCTATTATTCTTTCTTTTTTTCTCTTATTCTTCTCCCTCGCGACCATTTTTGCTTCGCAGAAGGAGGTGACGGCTACCCATGCACTCTCGCTCCGTACCATGGCCTGGACCAGGGCCGGACGCGAGAGATCGCGGCTGCCGATCGCCTCCACGAGGACACGGCGGTGCTCCGCCCAAGCCGGGCAGACCTCCACCGTATGCTCGACCGTGTCCTCAGGGCGATCTTCGCAGTAGAAACGAAACACCCGAGCGTTTCCTCTCGGCTTATTCGCGCCTTATTGCATTTTCTGAGAAAATTTACCATGGTAATGTTCAGTTTTTTACACCATCAGAAAGTAGAGGTTTCAATGAAGAAAAAACCCACCGACTTTTGAAAAAAAAACAGATATTTGACAGGAGAATTTTCGATTGAAAATTTTCGATGTTAAGTTAAAATAAGGTGAAAAATACATATTTTAAATCAAAAAATTACAAGTGTGTAATCAAAAAAATTGTAGTGGGACATAAAACGATAAGTTTTCACCAAATTTCGTGAAATGAAAATGTAAAAGATAAAAATAAAAAACCAAAAACTTGGTCAGTTATTTGAATTTTTCACATAAATTTTGAGGTTACGTGAAAAAAGTGTGAATATAAAAGTTGTAGATTTTTTTATTACCTATAACTTTGCTGTTTTAACTTTTTTCCATAGGACTTGTAGTTTTGCCAGAAATCGAGATAAACCATTTTTTACCCTTAAAAACTCACCCCCTTCCACTTCCCGACCTCAGATCACCCGTAAATAATTTTTCCTTTCATTTTTGTTATATTTTCTTTCTTTTTCAATGGGTTTCATCCTACTATAGTATTTTTGGTTCCAATAATTATCGACCCTGGTCTAATAGACAACGGAACTCTTAAAAAAATGACAACAAATCAACCGCGATTGCTGCTATCGCATAAATTTGCATTGTTTTGACCCAAGGTTGAAGAAATTTCGAAGTGGCGTGGGTACTATAACAAAAAAGTGAAAGTAAAAACTTTTTCCAAAAAAAGAAAACAACCCGGATTTTTTTTATAAAAAAAAATATTTTTCAGTTTGTAGAGTTTTTCCGGAAGACGGTTGTTTTTACTTGGAAAAAGTTTTTTCATGAAATTGTCATTCGATCGAATTAAATGAACTTAGAGAAGGTTGTATTGATGATTTTTAATGATTATAATTATGTAAAATTGTAAAGAGTAGGTATGTAAGGATCGCAGCAGGTGCCTTTCGACAGTTTCTGCCTAGCCCCATGAGAAAAAGGCGTGAGTTTATGTATGTATGTAATTATGTAAACCAATATTTGTTATAGTCGCGAATTATATTTTAATCAACAAACAACCTTGCACTGTAGCACAAAAACGTATGAAAATTTGAAATTTTAAAAACTATGGTCGACTTTGATAAGCACTCGAAATGGAAATGTTATATTCAGTTTTAGTCGTTAAATGAATTCAAGTAGTCAGGCTATATTTTGCCAACGTGTTAGTTATTAAAGTTGGTTCTGAGTGGACAAAACAACAACACAGTGTTTACCCTAAATTTTCGTCGAAAATACCTTCTAGATAGGGGTGACTTTTAAACGCCAATTAAATAATTCTGGTTATCAAAGTAGTCCCATTTTAATTTTTTCCGAAACTATAAAACCTTTTTTTAATTTACCGTAAGAAGGTAGGTTATAATTATTTAGATACATATTAAAGAGTCGTTTACTGTATTTATTTCATATTTTATTCATTTAATTACTTCATTTACATTTATTTACCAACTTTATTTTACGACAATTTTTTTTATAAGAGGTATTTTTTCACGCCCATTTCGTCATCCGGTGGTGAGATGGGCCGACGACATTGTTGCAAACCTGGATGAGGCTGCAGGAGCCTGGAGTTGGCACAAGGAAAGAGGGGCCTATGCCCAGCACTGGGCGAATTTGAAGTGGGCTGTGGATGATGATTTATTTCAGAATTAATCAATCTCACCATCTTTTGAACTGACGTGACCACGACACAACCCAACAATATTTTATATCTGGCACTTGTATATGCATTAGATGTCATATCACTCTGTCTGCTGTCATTATCCAATGATTTATTCTTCTTCTTAGCATGACGATCTAAATGGAGTCGGTCCAGAATTTGCCTAGGAGCTTGGCACCTTCAGTATCTACTGTCCCTCAGTTCCTGTAACGTCCAGACACGCTGGACACGTTATTACGGGGCCTATTGTTTGTGGGATATTCGTTTTGTATCGAGAGAAAAAGGGTAAAGAAAGTTTTCAAGTATGGAGTCGTTTGAGTTTTCAGGGGTGGGGGATAAAAACCTGGAAAAATCCATATTATTTTTTCAGTGAATAGTCCTCTTTTGAAAGAAAAAATATTCCACATATAATATAAATGGTTTTTCCGTTTCCAAATAAGATTCCGAAGATCCGTAGACGTCCCATTAATCTGCCTGGGTTAATTAATTTGTAAGCATGTGAACGTTAATCAGGTTTTACTGGGAAATGAAGCGGTTCATGTAGTGCTGCCGTGCCGTCGATTTAATTAAATACTGCTTCTAAAGGCTTCTGTCGAAGTAGCATTTTGACATTTAGACTGCAATACTTTGCCTGTAAAAGGTTTTTATAGGTAAACTTAAGCAGTCTTGTTTTCTGACTACATTGTACAATACTAGGTGAGAGGATAAGAGTAGCCGAGATACGACCTGAATGGCGTGTATTTGGAGATAATAGGTACTGTCCACGACTTCTTCCAAAATATCTCCCAGAGGTTTTTTTTTGTGAATTGCATCTCGTAGTTGACCTTGAGAGGCCATGACTACTTAACCGGACTTTCCTGTGGTTGCCTCCAACCAGGGGCGTAATACTACTTAAACTAAGCAACTGCACGCTGAGTGCACCCCCTGTGGGGTACGGGCTACGGCTCATGGCGTCACTGGTAGGGGACAGCAAGTTGGGACAGGCAGGATCAAATTATCATTATTATTAATAAATCTCGGGGAGTCTCTACAGGCTCAGCTGCGGCGCGGGCTGGCACTTCAACGCGCAAGGGTTGGTGGGGGGCATCGTTAACTCGGGGTTTTCGCGGGGCGCGAGGACCTCGGCGGCAAAGTCGGAATGACGATTGTTTATGTGTGCGAACTGCACTGGTGGCCTTACTGCTTTCTTGAAGGAGTGTAATGGGGTCATCTGGCTCGGAGAGAATACGTCTCGGCCGGCGAATTCTACTAATCCTACTGGGGACATAACTAACGGCCTTCACCATCAGAGGATTGCGATGTTGCTCGGCTTTATCGAAGAAACGCTTCGAGTTGCGTTTCATGAACTGAAGGACAGTGGGGATATTCAGATCGAGATGGAGAATCTCGTTCCGAACGAATCAGGGGAACCTGTGGCCTGGCGGAGGAATCGGTTCTGGAGGGTCTGCATCCTATGGATGAATCGGGGTTTCGAGTGTGCAAAGACTGCACATGCATATGTCATGATGGGCCTAATGCACGCCCGCGCCGTGTAAATCCGCAAGTTGCACTTCAGTGACAACTTGCTACGTGCATTTAGAACAGAGTGTAACCTGAGGGCAAAAGCAGCGCGCAGGCGCGCCTGCTTTATGTGCTCAGCGAAGGTGAGGTTCTGATCCATGATCTCTCTTAGATATTAGACTTGCTTTTCTCATGGGATCGGCTTGCCAAACATGGAGATGGGCCTGTCAGGTCTAAGTCGCGGTTTCAAGAAGAGAACCACTTGAATTTTATCCGGATTTACTTCGATTCTCTACTTTCTGAACCACGCACCAAGCACGTTGACAGGGATCTGGAGAGCGGAAGCTATCGCGTTCTGACTATGCCCAGTGTGGTAGATGGCTGTATTGCGAAAAGTGCCAACTGTGCCTTTCTACTTTTGGGAATATCGCTAGTGAGTAGCGTAAATATGAGGGGCCACAGCCCGGCGCCCTGAGGGACGCCTGCACGAATGGGATGGGGAGACAAGAGCGCCCCTTCGATGCGATAGCGAAAGGTGCGGTTTGACAGAAAGTCCCGTAAAATGAGGACGAGACGGTCAGGCACACCGAGTTTGTACAGTTTTTATATTAAGCCGTGCCAGACTTTGTCGAAAGCTTTCGCTATCTCGAAGAATACTACACCGGTCATCAAACCGCGTTGGAAACCAACGTTTACATGTTCGACGATGCGGTGGACCTGTTGCACGCAAGAGTGTTGGGTTTTGTAACCGAACTGCTCGTTGGGAATGAGGCCTTTAGTCTCGGCGTAGTCTCTGAGACGCTTGTAAATAAGCCTCTCATAGATTTTACCGAGAGTGTTCAGTAAACTAATGGGGCGGTAGCTCGTAGGCTCGAACTTGGGTTTCCCAGGCTTGGGGATGCCAATGACCGTGGCTTGTTTCCATGCCTGCGGAATGATGTTGTTGCTCAAGGCTCCATTGAAGATGGTGGTCATGAGCGTGATCAGGTTGGTGGGCAGCATTTGGAACACCTTATTGGTGATTCCATCAGAGCCGGGGGCCTTACGGGGTTTCAGACTTTTGATGATGTCGTGCACTTCGTCCGGGGTGATGCGAGGTAATGGATCATCAGGATCTTTAACGGGCGGGTCCCATAACTTTGCATCGCCCGCCCGTCATAGTTATTGCATCGTTTTCTTTAAGTGTTAATTCCGACTTTTTTCTTTATACTCGGCTCTTAAGCGTTGTAGCGGGATGTTAAATCCTTATAACCTTCCTCAAGTATGGGGGTATCAAATGCACAAAGATTTTTTCAAATACGACTAAATAGTGCCAAAAATGACAAACAAATAAAGTTTTGCACTATCGTCTATAATGTGCCATAACAGAACATAATCAGCCTATAATGTTCCCACTGCTGGGACACAGGCCTCCTCTCTGTGAGAGGGAATGGGCCGTAATCCAATACGCGGGCCCAATGCGGGTTGGTAAATGTCACATGTCTTTGAATTTTCGGTTCTAGGACATGCCGGTTTCCTCACAATGTTTTCCTTCACCGTTTCGAGAGCACGGGTGATGAAATTATTTACAAGAAGTAAAGCGTCTGCCTGGGTTCGAACTTAATATAATGTAACATTTTGATAAATAAAAGTTGGTTCAAATACGCTTCTGTGCCCATGCCCAAGTATAAGGCCGCTGTTTATAAACGTCACTTACCGTTTGCTTTGGCTTAGACATGCTCCCTTCACTATCATGCACTTGTTTTAAGCAAAATGCTAGCTAGCATACTATATAATATCCTAGGAAATATCCGTTAAAACCTAGCCTAACTGGAACGAGCAGTCTTAATGACTGAAGAACAGTCACTCATCAAAGTCGCCTGCGGCCGGTCAATAGACCCGCTAAACAACCATTTAGCCGCAAACCCGCTGATGCCTTTCCCAATTTAACCCTTATAAATCTTTCAGCCCTTAATCCCCGCACGTAGACAAACAGTTCATCAAGGTTAAAAGGTAGATTAAGCCGTCCTTTTTTATCGTTTTGGGAACGAAACCAGACATAAACACCTAGCTTTAAGCCCAGTGGTGGACTAAGACTGTCGGGTGCCAAAGTAGCATAACCCGGGGCCCGCCCAAGAATGAACGAAATATTTAGAACACAGCCTCGGTAAGGTAAGATTTTCTTTTGACTATTGAAATAGAAATACTTTGAGATACTTTGTCGACAACAGAAAAGCTAGAGCATCTGACGAATAGGGGATGGTAGAGCGAGCTCGAACATTTTTGTACACACACACATAATTTAAATTTTCTTTTGACATTTATACAGGAATATGATGTAGGATACAAGAGTGAGCGTAAAGATCCACATAGAGATATCATCCTACGTTTATATCTAACGGCCTCCAACTACAAATTGCGTTTTACTTGCTGAACGTTTTTTGGTCTTGCTTGGGATGTGATTAAAAGTATTTCCCGACTTTCACGGCCCTTCCAGGGGCCCGGGGTGGACCGCACATGGAACCCCTTTAGTCCTTACAATATAATATATGTAACTTGGGATGGTAGTATTCGATGTCTTGGATTCGAGACGAAAATGTTTGTTAGGGATAAAAAGTAAAAAGACAAAGGTTATTTTTATGTGCGGGGTTACAAACGGTCGGTATTCAGTTTGGATTTTAGTAAAACATTTTTTGATATAGGCCAGTTAGATAGCATTTTTCGAAACTCCTGTTCCAAAGATTAAGTTAAAGTTACTGCAAATCCCTAAAATCACATAAGTAAATCAGCGAAATCGTCAAAATTTCATATACGGCCTCTTAAGGAGCTGAACAAATCGACGAAAAATGGTAACAAAGAAAGAACTTCTGTGCAGCCCGCATAAAGTACTCAAACTGCCAGACAATCATTAGAAGTAACTGTAGTAAAGGTTCTCCCACGGCACTACGACGTATCGATACTTTGCTATTTACTTTCGTATTGTCTTTATTTACGTTAGTGTTGGGCCCATGGGACTGTTTCCACGTGTATTGGTACTATACCGACTTACGTAAGGATATCTTCCGTAATCCGCAAAGAAGCAAGTGACGGTTGTTACCGGTAGCTTATTACACGCTTTATATTAGCTTCACTTGTATGTTTGTTTGTTTGTTTGTATGTTTGTATGTTTGTATGTAACCGACTCCTTTGGACGCTATTTTGACCCGCTTTAAACGGTCAGATTTCATTTAAACTTTGTAGACTTATCGAGGACCTATGAAAATTCAATAATTAAAAAAATATAGAAAAAACACGCCGTTGTAGTTAGCAAAACTAAAAAATAGAAAATAAATAATAGTTAAATAAAACTTTTATGCCGAGTGGCAGGGTGGTGGGGACATCGACGCGCAAACTCGATGACAATCGAGAGGTCGCAGAACCATGTACTGTATTCGTGGTAACCGGTTGCACGTCAATGTTCCTACTACTATGTACGTATCCTACTATCCTACTATCTATATTTCAAAATCAAAATCAAAATCAAAAATGAATGTCAAAATTACATAAGACAGTCCCCCAAAACGCCCGCCCTTTGCTTCATTTATAGAATGTATCCGTATTTCCCTTGGTCACGGCATCACATGTGAACGGCTGGACCAATTTTGGTAATTATTTTTTGTTGTGTTTGTTATTTGTCAGGAGAAGCTTCTTATGACAGAAAAAAAATAAGAAAGTTCCGTGTAGCATATACTTTAGATACAGGCTAAGTTTTTATGCAGTGCGCAAACTGTAACCATGAATTCAGCGTATCATTCTAGACCCTCCAGCGCAGAAATTTAACGTCGGTTTTACAAAAAAAAATAACTGTTTCATAGAAAAGTGCAATACCTACGCGTCAAAATATAAGGAATAGCTGATTTTTTTTGTATTACCGACAAAAAATTTCTACGCTCGGTCTAACATGATATGCTGAATTCATGGTTACAATTTGCGTACTGGATGAAAACGTATCCTATATAAAATGCGAATTCAATATTCATAGTTAATAAGACAAGACAACGTCTGTCGGGTCTGCTAGTAATAATATTATAAAATGTGAAAGTTTATGAACATGTTTGGATGTTTGTTACTTAATCACGTAAATACGGCTGAACGGATTTGGATGAAATTTGACACACAGATAGTTTATAACCTGGATCAACTCAAAGCATACTTTTTATCCCGGTAGTACGTTCGTGGGCAAAGCCGCTGGTAACAGCTAGTCTATTATAAGATTGCGATTATTAAACGAAAACATGAACAAAATAACATCAAGCCTTATTTCCCAGAAGGGCTGGTCAGAGGTGTACCTACTTATAGTACACTCACATTTAGCCAGTTTTGTCTATTTGTTACGAACGTTGTTGTGTCTGTTGTTTGTTTAGTGTAACTAAATAAATAATACGTTTTGGTAAAATAAATACACAAGAAATTAAAAGGTCACGTACACTCGCTGTGGCTAAGACACAGTAGATTCGCTCAGAACGTCAAAACAACTTCATTGCTCTGGCACTTGCAAAAGTGCTGCACGTTAAGTGCCAGAGCAGGTTCCATTCCAAGTGCCATCGGGTCTTCCCAACATAAACTCAAAGCATTTATTTCATGGTCACGGCAAAAGCCCCGGACACATAACGAAACAAACCAGACGTGAGTAGTGAATTGTAAGTACTCAACTAAACACCTCTCTTAACTTCTACCAGCCGATCTATTCTGTTAAAATCTCACCGTGAGAACTTAGGTGAAGTGACTTTCAAGTGAGCTGTCATTCTATCTGATGCTTGCTATTGACACTAATAACAGTATGTCGATTCTGTAAAAATCTCACCGTGAAAATGTAGGTGAAGTGAGTGGTTAATTAATAGCGTCAATCTCTAGCATCAAGTGGAATGACACCTCACTTCCACTTCAATTCACTTTAGATTTCACGGTGAGATGGTTTTAGCATTGCTGCGTACTTTAAGCACACTTCACCGAAGTAATCACGGTGAGATTTTTAAGAATAGCAAGAGGACTACAGACGAAATCTTATATTGTGAGAATAACGTTTCGAATTATTCGAACGAGCAGACAGTTCTTAATGGTAGTAGCATAAGTTCAAAAGAATGCGGGCCCGAACTAGCTGTAGAGTGTAGCTATATAAATTAACGTTCCTAGTCGGGAAAATGCATACGAAATTCTGAATTTCAATCTCTCACGTAGTTTCCTGAAATCATATTTTACTTTAAAAAAAATCCATTTAATTGAAATTGTAATAAGGACTTAATTTAAAAACTACACGTCTTAAAATAATTAAGTATATGTACAGGTATCTAAAAGAAAATAATCAAAAGTCATAAAAAAATACGTCCGCATCGTTATCAATGGGAAAAGTGCCCAAAAGGCTGGCAGCATTGCCACGTTTCATGGCAATGCTGATTCTTTAGCCGAAAAATAGGCTAGCCCTTTGGTCGCGTGAAGAGTCGACCAACCGTTTGGAAATGTCTCGAAAAACTAAGTGGGCACTCGGACCCCATGGTCCTAGAGTTTCAACCCCAAACGGCTCGAACAAATAGGTTCCAATAAGACAATAAGATTGGAATATTTGCGCCGTTTGAGGTTTTCCGCACCTGCAGCAGCCGCCCCAGTACAACCCGCCGTACTAGAAAGATGGGATGGCGCAAGGGTATCGACACATGTTACATTCCACACCAAAGGCCTACTACTTTTAAAATAGTTCACTATATTCTGTTTATGTCCGTAGTAGTTATAACATGGGTGGTATGACACTAGAGAAGTACCTACAAATTTTAGAGGTATGGCATGAACTACTTCGAAGTTTGTTTTCTGTAATTAGGTTAAGGTTATTTATTTGTATAAATTTTTACATAATTTAAAAATTACCGATCTTAAAATAATAACATGTCAAAATATATAAGAAAGAAAATAATGATAAAGCATCAAAACGTTCGTCCGCATCGTTATCAACGGGAAAAGTGCCTAAATTGGGTTCTATTTGTTATAATCTCAAATTTCCGATATTTATTAACGTTTATTCAGCTGATTTCCCCGCAGTCAATCATTTGTTTTGTCATGATTTGATATTGATACTAACTAATTACTTCCGCGACGTTCCGCTTATTAATTTAACTCGCTTCTGCCCATTGTTTCGGCCGTCTGGATGTCTGAAGTTATCCTATGGAAACGTGTTACCGCGACAAAAAGTTAGCCATATAACATCAGCTATCTGCACATGAAAGTCCCGTCAAAATCGGTCCAGTCGTTTTGGAGATTAGCCGGATCAAACAGACGGATATAAATAAAAAAAAGATTTTTGTAATAAGTAAAATAATAATAATTCATACATTTTTATATGATTTAAATGAATTATGGTTGAATTTCGACCGCTTGGCGACCTGATAGCGACTAGTAAATACATAACAGTGTCGTGATAGGTTGCACTACATGGCAACGTCACATTTCAAAATTCAAGGATTCATTGAATCATTGACCTAGTGTATTCTACAGAGTGTTCCAATTTTCTCAAAATTAAAACTCTACTATTTTACCTAATTACTGGACCGATTGCGTTAATTTTTTGTATATCGTCAGAAAAGGTGTTATCATTTATGTGATTATATTTTATTTCATACTTGCTGTTGCCAGTTGCTTCGCCCGCGTCGATGTCGAAAGTTGAAAATCGGGAACGTACTACCGGGATAAGAAGTTTCCAAATTATTAATGATGTACCGACTAGTCGGCCCATTTTTTACTCGTATTAATATACCTAAAAATTTAAAAGACGATGATTGAAATTAAATTGAAATCTTTACTGTTATCTTTTTATTATAGAATCAGTTTTACAGTTTACTTTCAGTGCAATCAGGAAATTAGGATATTAAGAAATAGGAACCCTTCGTTTGGTCCATTAATTAATTGGACTTAGATAAAGAAATTAAATACCGAAAGTAAAATTAATTAATACTTCTAACAAAAAAAAACAAACTATTGCAAACAATTGGCAACAAGTAGGTTTGCCATTTTGATGTTCAACTCTACTAATTATGTTAATCCAGGTTAATATCCAAACATGCAACCTTTTACATTTTTAATATTAGTAGGATAATACTTAATAGTAAATAATCACTAGGATTTGTGGTTCCCATACTGTATGAATACAGAATAGTGTAGTAAATCAATGTTATTTTCTAAGTGCCAACACGTGAGAATGTCAATCGAATATGTAATGTAACGGGAAGTTCAGGTGTTCACGTGTTACTGTCAATTTGAAGTGTCATCCATCATTGAAGCTATTATTGTGTAATGGATCGACCATTTCCAGGATTATGGCGTGAGCATAAATGTCATTAATTCTTGTCGTCCAGCATAGTATATTACACAACCATTCGAAACGCTTCCGTAACGAATCGAGCATCTGTCAGTATTATCTTAGGTGGATATCTATGATCGTAGGAGACCTCTAAACGCTGTTTACAAATCCAAAATCCGAAAATTTTGTCGGTTTAAATCAAACAGGCGACCGGCACTCTTCCGACAGTGGTTTATTGTCGAGGGAAGGCAAGCCAGGTTATCGAAATGTGTCATTTTCGAAACGATAATCTGTCGAATGGTTGTGAATAGCAATGCTGTTCTCCATTAAGGGGAATCTAGTCGCGGCCTCGAACTCACTGGTGGGCCTGGCTAAAAAACACGATGTTGACAAGACTCACCTTAAGAAGAGTCGGTTTAAATGATCGCGCACATTTGGGCGACCCGCGCGATAGCATGGCAACATTGGCAACGCATTGCAAAATTTCTCCTACACCACTTTCGTATTTACTTTACTTTTCGATTTACACAAAACCTTAACAAATTGTACACCTAAATCTTCCTCATGAATCACTCTGTGTATTGGTTAAAACCGCACGATAATCCGTTCAGTAGTTTTTGAGTTCATGGCGAACAGACAGGCAGACGGGGCGGGGGACTTTGTTTTATAATATGTAGTAATAGTGATGAACCAACGCACACTACATGTGCGCCGCAACTCACTTTTTGCGTGAAAAGGCGGTGTGGTGCGGCTCGTTGCGGCTGTAATGTGCGCTATGCTTTAGTGTGCATTTGTTCTTTTAATGAGATTGACAAACATCCTCTGGAAGTTTCGGCCGAGGTTTATACTACTGTAGGAGCTCAGAGGGTTTTTGAGCAAGCATATAGACGTTTGCTTGCATAAAACTGACTTGAAAGACCGAACACAAACACTTAAAGATCTGCTTTTACATAATTATTCCCAGTTTAAGGGAAATTCTACAAACTGCTACCAGACTGTTGGCTATGAGAACGAAGACACGCTTTAGCTTCCTACTTTGAAACTTTCTCTTTGCTTTATGTTTATAACTTTTATGACAGGATATTTTCATCTGCCTTTAGTGTTTGATTAATGTTTTTCGTTTTGCTTGCAATTACTTTAATGACATGTGGTTTATTTTTTAATATTTTTTTATAAGGTGCAACAGTATAAACGCAAGACTTGGAAGTAGTTTGTTCCTAATTGACTATTGAATGTATTTTGCCATATCTACCGCTTATTGAGCCCAAGAAAATTCAAACTTATTTTAAGGAAATAAGACTCAATTTGAAATGCATAGAGTAATTACTTGGGTCAGCACGTTTTTCTTAACAATAACAGTTAACACTTAAAAAAAGTTTTGGTCTATGTATTATGCTTTTAAGTCAATATCCTAATGGGGTGTATGAGGTCCTGCGTTATTTATGTTAGACGTATATGTCACCGTAAAATTTTAAATACCGTTAGATTATCTATCTCGCGAGATTGTGAACTGTCGAAAGAATGTGAACCGTAACATACTGCTTACAATTTAACGCATTCTTTTTCGGTAGATTATAATCTAACGAAGTGAAACCCCCAAATTGTGAAATGGCATGCAACGGAACGCACCTCGCGGGCTGATTGGTTGAACGGCATATGCCCCGCGCCGCCATATTTGTTTGTTAATTCGTTTGTTGTCTCATGTAAACAAACAGGGTTTTGGTGATTGTATATTGATTTCGTGTTGAAAATAACTAACACCTTTAGAATTAGTTTTATAAAAATTGTTGTGGAAGTAAAATGAATCTGTGATTAACCAAAGAAGTGCAGTTTGTAACTCTATGGACACAGAACGGCCTACTGTAAGACTGACAAATCAGAAACAGCCATCAGGCAGTTGACAATTTAACGCGCGACAGATTGTGAGTAAACAGTTTCACTTTGATAGATTAAAATCTACCAAACAATAATGCGTTAAATCGTAAGCAGTATGGTGCAGTTTACAATTTATCGACAGTAATTAATCTCGCGAGATAGATTCAATTATACAATTATATAGTGGCCCAGTGGTTAAGGCCTCGCCGCTCAAACACGAGGATTTGTGGGTTCAAATCCGGGCAAGTATCAATGTGACTTTTCCGACTAATTATGTACTTTCTAAGTTTACCTTGACACTGATATCATTGAAGGAAAACATCTTGAGGAAACTAAACGACAAAATAGGTCTGAAATCGCCACCCCATCTAGAGCATGGCGATCAATGATTGTGCCTTCTCTGTATAAGAGGCCTTTGCCCCGCAGTGGGACAGTATCCCACTGCTATTAAAATAAATGTATTTATAACTGGCGAAATGTGGGTGTACTAAGTATAGGTGCACGCCTGTCTAAACCTTAGGGGAACATAATATAGTTATGTTTTGTGTTATGTCATTATGAATAGTGTGATCCTATCCTACTTCCTACTATCCTACTAATCTAATATATAAAATTTCCATGTCACAATGTTAGTTACCGTACTCTTCCGAAACGGCTTTACCGATTTTTACCAAATTTTATATGCGTATTCAGTAGGTCTGAGAATCGGCTACTATCTATTTTCCATACCCCTAAGTGATAAGGGTTGTTCACCCTAAATAATTTATAAGGCAAAACGTTTGCCGGGTCAGCTAGAAATATTGTAAATGTGGAAGTTTGTATGTTTGTTACTTAATCACGCAAAGACGGCTGAACAGATTTTGATGACATTTGGCACGCAGATAGTTTATAACCTGCATTAATACAAAGGATACTTTTTATCCTGGTATTACGTTTCCGTGAGATAATTTTCGACATCCAAGCGGGCAAAGCCGCTGGCAAAAGCTAGTATATAAATAAATAAAGAAATCCTTCGAAAAGACTCAGAACAAAAACCTGTTTTTAAAACAATGACGCATTATAAATAGACGCGTCATACACAAACATTAGAGCACTAAAAAACAGCGTAAACTATGAATGTAGCTATCTACTAGAACATACAATCACACAGTGCGCGAAGAACAGGAAAGACCTATACCGATTCCTGTTGTTAGAAAGAGATAAACATATATATTTAGTTACGGCACTGGCGTTGCGCCGCGTCACTGGATGGTACGTGACTAATAACACGACAGGCAATTACCTGTCATTTATCTTGCTAACATTGAGCGCCGTTAACGCATCGAATATGTCATTGTTTGAAACAATGCGAGACTTCCTCGATCCAACATATTGTCATAATTTATTAAATCCATATCCACTTCACCGCACTCACAAGTAACAATACGTTGCAAACAGCCGACCGCAGCGGACTATTTACAGACTGTTTGCAAATTTCCAAAATTTTCCAAATTGTACTACTGGAGACCACGTTTTGTCACATCTCAAAACTTTGGCCTTTAAAAACGATGGACTACAGAAATATATATCTTACTTACGTTTAAATTTAATGTTGTAAACCTACATTGCCCGGCTACAAGCACAAAGTAAAACGAACAGTATGTTTCGTCCGTTTTCAGGAAGCTTGTTGCGAAATTGAAATAATTCTTGCGTTTATCATTTTGCGCAATAATAAACTCAACAACGGTATGTTTGAGTTTATTAAAGCACAAACTTGTACGTTACTTCTGCATGTTCGATGTTTGCACGAGCATTTATTATTCTTTTTTAAACTTGTTTTAGACAACAAAAACGAGGTATTCGGAAAGGTCTGATGCCAAAAATATAGTTTTTTGAATTTTTGTCCGTTTGTCTGGATGTATGTTCCGGATTGTCCGTCTATAACCTGGATTAACACCTATGGTAGGTACTATGTTCAGTACCTATGTGTGTATGTAAAACAGTATGTACTCGTGGAATATTTTGTGAAAGCCGCGGCCTATAGCTCAATGAACTTTAATACTTAAGACATTAATTTAAAAAAATTCTGAATTACCTACCTATTTAGTTTCAGCAAAAACATTTGGGAGAAAAACATAGCGGGAGATTTCAATTTTGGCTGGAATTTTCGTTGTTTTATCGAAAGGTCACGCCTTTGTTCTTAGGCTTAGGACATACTAGATTAATTGAATACGATTTGTTATCACTGGGGGGGAATGTCATGGAACGGTGTGACTTATTCCTTACACGAGTGCGCACTTAAATGAAGCCTAAACTCGTTGTCAGATCGCGCACGGGATCATCAACGCATTGCAAAGGGCCGAGAGTTCAAAATCCAACGGTGTGATTTTTCCACGTGCTGGGATCACTCTGTTTGATATTCAATGTTCGGTTCAACACCGAGAGTAGAAAATCCAGTGCGCAATAAAACCTCGCTGCGATATTCTTACGTCCGTGCTAATGTGTAGGTAGTGGTCTCAGGGGGACTACTGTATAGTTCCGTCATCGAGAATACGGGCCCGTCCGAAAAAGGTTCGAAACTTCGAAGTGACTCCTACAGCTGATTAATTACCTTTTTTGGACGGGTAATACCATATAGGGAGTAGGGATAACTGTCAAATTGTGTAGTACCTAATTCATTCCTAGTTTGGGCCCCAAACTAATCATAGGTCCGTTAGTGATGCGGAGTAGGAAACGCCCGTAACTTCGACCGAGATTACGGATTTTGTGCTTAGAGAGTAGGCCCCCAGCCACCAGAATTAATTGAATTTTTTTTTTTGGTTTATTTTTTACATGCTTTCCAATTTCCAAAATGCGAGTCCTTCTATTTTGCTTTTGAGACAAGATAAGCGGAATTTGTTAGTAATAGAATCGTAATTTGCGTTTCAGACTACGTCCGAGGTCCAAGTTTTCCTGAAAATGTGATTTTGTGGAATCGTGATTGAGTGTTCTTACGCTATGATATAGGTTAGTGCTTTTATTCTACGCTCGCTAAGTTACCAGAATCTAAGCAATACGGTTATTAGGTAAGCTATAGTATTCATTAGATTCCATCTACGTTGGTACGGACTACCTTCCGCCCGCAGTTTCGCCCGCGTGTAAGTAGCCTATATCCTTTAATTTTTTGTCCTCGCAGCAAATTCCTGTGGGATTACTTCTGACATCTACGTGAGCAAAGCCGCGGGCACAGCTAGTTGATAAAAAAAAATCTTGCTTACTTTTCACATTTTCAACAGCGAAAGGTATGTCGTCTTCATCTACGCTTTCTTGATATCCATTTACGTGTGGTATCATGGCTCATATCAGCTGCACCTGCAACGAAACGGCTTTTTAAGTACCTTATAATATAAACCTGAGCATTTCACACAAGAATCTACTTTAAAAGTATGAATAGAAAGTTGGTTCTGGAATAGCAAGAGTATTAAAAGCACATAATTTAAATAGATGCAATAAACTTGAATGTTTGCCTTGAGCTTGAGTGCGTTTAATTTTGTTCAGTTTTATTTTATAACATAAGTATTACTCGCTCTATCTAATTAGTTTCTCTGTACATAACTGTTTTATTGGTGGAGAGTCTTCCTTTACCATACTATAAAAAAATGCGGTATATTCATAAAAGATGATTTAAGAGATGTTTAAACGTCAAAAATCTATGGTTAATAAGTTTCTAATCTTTACTTAACTTTAAGCAGCGTTTATAAATAAGGGGGGAGGAGTTTTACTAGTAGAAACTGGCGGTCCTACAGAGAAATAAGTCGTAATGTCAAAGGCAATGAAGGGTTCTGTAGTTGAGATAAATATTTACGCATATACAGTAGATTATCAACCGCAAAAATTAGTTTGCATTTCATAGTAGGTATTTCCCAAAAAAAACTTTGAAAAACAAAACGCGAGGACTATTGACTTAAATAAAAAAGTCTCTTAGAAACGTCATTAATCTTTTTTGTTAAAGAGTATCGTTAGAGTCCAATTTCAGTATGCCATTATTTAGCGGTGCCCAGAATACACGTTTCGAATTTTCATCGATATTCTTAGTGCAAATAGTCTCCGAGTAAAATTGCTTTGAAGCATTCGCAGGGACGGACAGACGGACGAACATAATGGACGGGCAGACGGACATGGCGAATTATAACGGTTCCGTTTGGTTTCATGGAAATTGTTCTACAAGTGTCTGAAGAGGCCTTTAAGGAGGATACGCTAAGGTAGCCCGCAAAATTCAAAATTTTCTTATGTTTTTAATAATGATAATTCTGTAAATACACACGAGTTACGGTCGCGAATCCTATTTTGTTCAACTTACAGTATGACAGTGCCAGGGGTGCGGGTTGTTCGAAAGAGATACTGTGGCCTCTGGCACACAGGCAACTGAAGTAACACGGGTGGGTTTTAGTCAGTAAAAGTCTGACACGCTCTGGGGCGAAGTTATTTGATGATTTCCCACCCTCAAAAAAAAAACCGGCCTAACACTGGCCTACAAATTGAGAAAAACGTTAGAAACTTGAATTTCACACAAGCCTACCCTAGACGCTTTCCCCTTAATGCCTCAGGCATAAACTATATCATTAATTCCACACAACCTACATAACAAAATGCTGCGTCTAAGTAGGCATAATTTGTCCTCCCAAGAAAGGCAGCTGGATGCAACTGGAACATGCATAATGCAATATTAAGATGAAGGCGCACGGAATCTTGGTGGTCAGTGAAACACGTCCAGAGTTCTGTGCACATAGGTCTTATGAAAAGTTTCCTCTTTCTCTTCAAGATTTACAGACTGACATTTGAGTTTGCTTTACTAAGTAAGCGATTCAAAGCGATATTTTATTTAATTTGTTTATACTCGAATGTTTGTTAAAGTATTACGTACCTAATGAAATAGCAATCAAAATCAAAATCAAAAAGTCATTTATTCAAACTAGGCTGAGAGTCAGCTCTTTTTGAACGTCAAAATAACATAAGACAGTCCCCCCAAAACGCCCGCCCTTCACCACTTCCTAGTGCTTTAGCTGGGAAGAAGAAGTGGCGCAACAAACTCCCCAGTAGCACAGCTGTCTGTTAAGTTAGAAAAACTTGATTCTATACAATAGTGGGTAATTAACATTACGAAACACAAAAACATTAAATTTGCTATGGCAAATTTAATGTTTTTGTGTTTGTTTTTTGTGTTGTTTAATTTAATGTTTTGTTGGTATATAAGCCTGTGCTAGCTGAGATATGTCTCAGCTAGCACAGGCCCATACACCAACAAAACATTGAAAATATAGTACAGGCAAATAAAATGAACCAACACATGAACTAATATAATTATATAACCTGTCAGTAGTCGAGCTAATACTGGTGAAAGAACATGAACATTGTCTTGAGTTAATCACAGCGACCAACAATTATTATCGTTTAAGTAGTCGTTGACAGAATAGTAAGCCTTTGAACAGAGGGTGGATTTAACTTTAGCTTTAAACGCATTAAAATGCAAATCTAGCAAAGAAGAGGGGAGCTTGTTATAAAAAGTTATACCAAGACCAACAAAAGAGTTATGAACCTTATGAAGCCGGTGAAAGGGAACACGTAGTTTGTCCTTATTTCTAGTATTAATATTATGAATATCACTGTTTTTAGTATACAAGTGTATATTTTGCCTAATATATAAGATGTTGGCCAAGATGAATTGCGATGCGACCGTGAGAATCCCAATATCCTTAAAAAAATCTCTCAGAGAAACTCTAGCACCTAGTTGGTAAATGGCTCGAACAGCTCGTTTTTGAAGAACAAAAATATTTTGAATGTCAGCCGCTTTGCCCCACAGCAGAATGCCGTAGGACATAACGCTATGAAAATAACTAAAATAAACTAACCGAGCTGTATCAACGTCAGTGTATTGCCTTACTTTTCTGACGGCGTAGGCAGCCGAACTGAGCCTTCCCGCTAGGCTTGATATATGTAATCCCCACTGAAGTTTGGCACCTACTGTTAAGCCCAGAAAAACTACCGAGTCTACAGTTTCAAGCACCTCATTTTCTAAAACGATGTTAGGTCCTAGATTCTTAACATTCGGTAAGGCGAACTTGATACATTTCGTTTTCTTGGCATTGAGAACTAGGTTATTTGTGGTAAACCAATCCGTAACCATTGAAAGTGCACTGTTTACGTAGTCAAAATCTTGTCTGTTCCTGTCTACTTTAAAGATAAGAGAGATATCATCAGCAAACAGCACAACGTCACAGATACTCTTTAAATGGTATGGTAAGTCATTAATATACACTAAGAATAAGAATGATCCTAGTATTGAGCCTTGAAGTACACCTAACTGAACTGGTAGCCCGGAAGATTTCACACCATTAGCATCTACACATTGGTGCCTATTTTGCAAATAAGAACTTATTACATAGAGAGCTTCGTTTTGAACACCGTAATGACGTAGTTTACGCAACAGCGTGTCATGGTGCACGCAATCAAAGGCTTTGGAGAGATCACAGAAAACTCCAACAGCACTTTGCGAGTTTTCTCACGCGTTAAAAATGTGTTTCAGCAGAGAAACACCCGCATCTGTAGTCGAACTGCCCTTCGCGCGCACTCAGAGCCAGTCGTGTTGTCGAGTCGCTCCGTTAAGTGATTATTTATTTTACTGTATTAAGTAAAATTCGAACCCAAGTTTACTCGAGTCATATTTAGTAATTAATTAAATAAACTGTAGTGTCTGATACGAAATCTACCACACAAAAGTTAACGAAATAATCATAATATAAACTTGTAAACAAAAATAATACCAACGAGTGGAACAAAGAAACTAGCATTAGCAGTGAGTCATACAGCGCGCTCCGCTCCTATTCGTCTATTGCCGGTGAGTCAGAGCACATCGAACGACGAGAAACGCTACCTTATATGGTCACGGAACTCAACCACATTCAACTTCGATCCCAGTTGTTGCCGCCACCAGAACAGTTAATTCAAGTCAAATTGCTAAGTACAAATAGCCGCTTGTGAAGCCATCGAGATACGTAAATTAGGCACCCTGAGTTCGATACTGGAGACCTGCAATTCTTTTTGCATATTTTTGACAGCACTTTGGCCTTTTGAACAACAACGCTTACCAATACTTTGCTTTTACGCTTTTACTAGGCTTTATATATTAGCTTAATCTATTATTTTTTTAAACAAATTAAACAAAATGCCACTAAGACGCACACCTCCAAAGACGCCTACATGCAGTGAATCAGAGCAATCAGCACATTCAAGTACGTGCATGATAATCGCACAAACACCTGTAACCACCCCAAATATTGCTAGCGAAACTGATAATGCGCATTCTCGCAAGCGCAAGCGGGATGACGATTGCACAGGCTTCATGGAGGAGATTCGTGAACTATTAAAATTTCACTCAACGCAAACAGATAGCAAGCTGAGGTCTATTCGAACCGCCATGGCTGAAATCAAGGTGCAGAATGCTGGAATAAAAGACTCTGTTGACCATATCTCACAACAATATGACGAAATGGTGATCAGATTGCAAAATTTGGAAGCGGAACGAAAAGTTGACCGCTCTTACATTAATCAGCTTGAGGATAGAGTGGAAAACCTGGAACGAATGATGAATGCGTCTAAAATTGAGATTAAGAATATTCCAAAAAAGCAAGGTGAAACAAAGGAAGACTTATGCAAAATTATCACAGAAACGGCAAGCGTCCTAGAAACCCATCTGCAGCGCCAAGATATAAAAGACGTTTATCGCTTGAATAAAAAAGATGGCGTCTCCACCATCTTGGTTGATTACACTACCACAACAATAAAAGAGAGCATCATAAAAAACCTACGTCACTTCAACAAGAAAAACAACCAAAACAAGCTGAATACCACCCATATTCAGAAAGAAGGTCCTCTAAAACCAATCTATATCACTGAAATCCTGACCCTTAAAGCACAACGTCTTTATTACCTTGCCAGAAACTATGCTAAGGACAATGACTACAAGTTTTGCTGGACATCATTCGGAAAAGTTTTTCTAAGAAAAAGTGAAGGTGAAAAGCAAATATTGATTAAGAGCGAATCTGACATCAACAGCCTTCGTCTGGACAAATGACTATCGATTATCTTATGCGTTCTCACTTGTGCCATTTATAAAATCGTTTTTTCTCTACTGCTCCTTCTCATAATGTTAATTTATTGTAATTTGTTATCCGCAGGATCCAAACACACACCTTTTCAGTTTACACAACAACACAAATATACATTTCACATGCACACACACAATCACCTTTACCAATCAATGCATCATACAAACATGATTGCAAAAATGTCAAGTAGTAAGATCATTCATGAACTATTTCAAGCATTCTTTTATCACCATTATTTATTTTATAAAACACCAATTCCATGTGACATAATTTTCAATTCTTTTCCCGATGGCTAATAATTCCAATACAATTTTATCCGATTTAGATACTATCTCTGTGGCAAACAGCTATTTCTGTGACCCTGAAACTTGTAATACTGTGTTACATAGCTCTGAGAAATCTCTGAAAATCATAACACAAAACATTCGCAGTATTTACAAGAACTTCGATCATTTTCAGGCACAACTATCCAGATTCTCCTTCGACATCGACATTATAATCCTTACAGAATGCTGGCTTAATGAACACAAACCTATTCCCATTATTGAGAACTACGAATCTTTTTCTTCCAAGACCAGGCTTAATCAAAATGGAGGCATCGTTATTTATGTCAGGAAAAATATAAAATGCACTGTTGAAGAGCCGAAGTCAAATGACGCTAGTTTTCTATTGCTTCAAGTTTACCCTGATATAAACATATTAGCTGTGTATAGATCCCCATCCACACACTGCACTAATAGCTTTCTGAGCTCATTAGAATCAATAATACGTCCAATTAAAGCTGAACACATCGTTATTGCTGGCGACATCAATATCGATATTAAATCGAACAATACTGACAGAAACAGTGCATCTTACCTAGATCTAACTGCAGAACTAGGGCTACTTCCAGCACACATTTATCCAACAAGGCTTGCAAACTGTCTGGATCATATTATGCTAAACACATCCGTCTCTGCTGCGGCATTTGTGATAGATTCAACCGTGACTGACCACGCCTCAGTCCTCCTAAGCCTTAGCTGCCTCAATGCTGACAGCAGCAGAAACAATGTGTGCAAGAAAATTGATTATGATGCTGCCCTAGTGAACTTGCAAGCTGTTGATTTTTCCTTTGTGAACGATGACTCTGACGCAAATGATGCCGCCACTCTTTTTGTTCATCACATTTCAAGTGCATTAACACAGAACTCGACCACAATCTCACGCCCCTGTAGGAAAAGATTGCTTAAACCCTGGCTTACCCCTGGTTTACTGCGATGTATCCGCCACAGAGATAAGCTTCACAAGCTCTTTACTAAAAATCCACAAAATATATCTGCTGAACTTATCTATAAAAGGTACAGAAACTTTTGTAACGCTCTCCTGAAAAAGTTAAAAAGGAATTACGAAAAATCTTTACTAGTAAACACAACTTCTAATAAAGATAAATGGAATGCCGTCAAATCCATTATCAGCACCTCCAAACAAAAAACTGCTGGCGATCACCTTTTAGTCCCACAGAAAAGTGGTTCAAGTGAATTACGAAGGCTGTAGCCGGAGGATTTAAAAAAATACAAACTTTATTTAACTTAAATTTAATAGTTAAAAAATTACAATGATAATTATGAATTTAAAATTAGAATAGTCGACAATAGACCGATGCCGTGTCCAAAGTGAGCCGTTCACACGGGTCGCGATGTCCGGTGGTGCGAAGAATCACGTTCCGCTGCGTCGGCGCCTCGTGTCCGTGGCACATGCAATTCGCGGTAACTGGGTAAACGCATGTCAGCGTTTTACATGCGTTGCTAGTATGTAACACCTCCCCCCAAAGATCAGCAATTATTTCGAAATCTTGCTTGAGGTGGATGATGAAATGTTGCTGTGCTCGATTCTTATTTGACTGGGTCTTGTTTTATCTGATTCTTGAATTTCAGCATAATTTCCCATGGGTGTAGCGTCATTCGTTCCGATTGATTGGCTTTTGTGAAGACGTTTTGCTCGTTGTCGTCGATACATTAGTGCAATGATGAGTGCACTTGCACCGGATAGTATTGAGTAGATTGGAATCGTGGTATGGTAGAGACTGGTGTTGATTGCTTCTTCAAGTTTTATTGGAGTCTGTAGCATGATCTTAGTGTTGAGAGAATGCAGGCTTTCTAGGTCGACTGAGTTTAAGATGATTGGTGTCTCGCTTGCTTTTACATCTTCAGAGTATCTGGGCACTTGCATGATTTCTAGAGCGAATCCTTTGATGTGGTTGTTAGAATTCGCTATGGTAAATTCGGGCGTCTTGATATGGCAGTTGTATGGGATGATAGCCAGGTAACTTCCTTCAAGGGTCTTATATGTTTCCTGTCTGCATGATATCTTCACTTTAGTTGGGTATGGGAAGCTTATGGTGTAATGTTTCTCGTCGAGTTGTTCTACAGCGTCTTTCTTCAATGCAACTGATGATGACTTGCAAGATGGTAGGAGTTCTTGCTTGGAAATCAAATGCTGGATACAATCTGCGTCGTCTTGAGTCTTGTATTTTAGTTTTGCTTCGCAGAGGTACAGCGTGTCTACCTTCGGGCATTCAGCCTCCATGTACATAGAATCTTTTCCGGAAATCGCAATATAGGGTGAGGAGGTTAAAAGGACTTTGTTATGCTTATTGGGGACAAGGGATAGTTTATAGAGGTTGTATATAGGAGGGAAGGCGATCGGCACTTTGAATACTAAAACTAACTGATTATCTATATAAAAGTATCCTAGCTTAATTATGTCGTAATAGTTTCTTAATTCTATATTAAGGATTTCATCACTTGGATATAAAACCCTTAGTTTATCTAACATATCTCTAATTTCTTTTAAACTGAAGACCGTATGCGGTGTGCTTAGTGCACGTATAAAAGCTAAAGTGTACTCTAACTTATGAATTTCTTCGGATAAGTTATCTATGTTATCACTTAAGATAATTAAGTGCTGAGCCATATGGGCATAATGAATAAACTCGAAATCTACTGTACCATTGATTATTCGATTAAGCACATCAGCCATTTTTTCCTGGTTTTTGGTTATGTTAGTGAGTAAATTGGCATTATGTGATACCCACGTTTGGGATAAACTGACCTGTTGATTGATTTGAGACTCTATTCTGTATTCGTTTTGTTGAAGAACTTTAATGGCATTATTATATTTAATTGCATCAGTTTGGTCTAGGTTACCCGATATACTTTTAATAATGGAACCGAGTCCATCAATCAGTCCTCTTTTATGGCGTGTGTGTTCAAGTGATTCTAGTTGTGTAGTTATTTTACTTAATTTGGATTTTAGATAATTCATATGCGGTTCGAATATTGAAGATGTCTTATTATTTAGTTGAGGTCTAAAATCAGACAGTTGTCTGTTAACTATATCTATTTGAGACTGTATACTATCGAGATTAATGTAACTCAGGAAGGAATGATGGTGGGAAACGATACGTGTCATTCCCAAGTTAAACGGAAGTACACCAGGGCCGTCCCCGAGGGGGTCAATCGTTACTTCTTGTCCTTGAGTCAGTTGGAGTAGTATTAGTAGTAGCATCCTGTAACAACGCAGAATCTTTATGGCTTCGTTTCAATCTGGACTTTGCAACGGGTCCACGTTTCTTTTTGGTGTAAATATGTATGGGCAGGTCGGCTAAGACTATATCTTTGGTAAATCGCGGAGCTAATTTTTGTCTGGTTGCAAGAGGATTCCGGACAAATACTTGTTGGTCAGGGCTATATTCCTTTTCAAGTTCGCGATCTTTGTTTCTATTTTCAGTTAGTTCAGTCCTATGGTGAAGTGAAGTTTCGTTAATTATTTCGTAGACCTGAGTTAGTCGTTTTTTATGATCTTGTAAATATTGTTGTAATAAATGCTCGGATAAGTTTAAGTCTGAGACATCGCGAGGATCGAAGTGTCCTGTTATTAAATCTATTGGTCTGCACTTAGTGAAGCTGTGTATAGAGCTGTTATAGCCTAAAACTGCGTATGGCATGAGATTTATGGCAGGTTCATTTTGGTTTTCTAATTTCAGGATTCTGAGATGTTCGAGAATGGTAGAGTGGAAGCGCTCTACTATACCGTTATCGTTAGGAGTATGTGCAAGTATCTTATGATGGTGTATTTTATGGAGACGGGTGAATTCGGAAAATAGTGCATTAGTGAACTCGGGTCCTTGATCTGTTACTATAGTATAGGGAACGCCATGATGGGTACAAAACGTTAGTAGAGCCTGTACGACACTTAGCGCGGTGCCATCTCTGAGATGATATGCCTGTGCATATTTCGAGAAGGCGTCAACTAAAGTAAGAAACTTTTCGTTCTGAGCTGTGAACAGATCGAGATGCACGGTTTCGAAGGGTTTGGTTGGAGGTGGAACTATGGAGAATCTTTGCTTAATTGGATTTCGATCGTATTTTGCTTGTCCGCATATGCTACATTCATTAATATACTTTGATATGTCTTCTTTCATTTTAGGCCAGTAGTAGCGATATGATAAAGCAAGGTAACATTCAGTTATACCACGGTGATTGGTTTTCCCTTCGTGGTAATTACGAATGATTTCCTGTTGTCTTAGGTAATCCTTGACATTCTCTATTTCCTTTTTTGTTAAAGTCAAATTCAAGGCAGAACTTTTAAATTTATCCTGGATTATTGGTACTATTTGATACATGGCTATTGGAGGATGAATAAGAATTCCTGTTTTTACTTTGGGATTTGCATATTCCTTTATAGCATTGATTACATCCTCCTCAAGATTGGATTCTGACAATTGTATAGTTGTTTTGGTATGGGTTTCGAATGGTTTACATACGGTGGGGCGTTTTTTTATGTCCCCTACGACTACAAAAGATATTTGGCGGTGAAACTTATTTAGTGGGTCATCAGATATGGGCACTTCTAATATAGGGCTCTCAGCACTAGTGTGGGCTGTTGCTGTTGTGGAGCCTGTCGTTGAAGGGGGCTTTTCAGATACGTTAACTGCTAGGGAGATTGCATCTTCATTATTAATTTCAATACGTGATAAGGCATCTGCATTGGCGTTCATTTTACCCGGCTTATAGATCGTGGTGAAATTATATTCGCTTAACTTTAATTTCCAACGGGTTAGGCGTGAATTGGGCTCTTTTAGATTCATAACCCATTGTAAGGGTCGGTGGTCAGTTACAATTTTGAATTTTCTGCCAAATAGATAAGGGCGAAAATATTTAGTTGCCCACACGATGGCCAACAGTTCCTTTTCAATTGTGCTATAATTAATTTCGCTGGTATTTAGCGTGCGAGATGCATATGCTACGGGTTTATCACTGCCTATCTGTCCTTGTGAAAGAACAGCACCGATTGCGAGATTAGATGCATCAGTTGTCAGTACGAAATCTTTAGCGAAGTCTGGGTATTGCAAAATCGGGTCATTGATTAAAAGTGTTTTGCACTTTTCAAAACAGCTGATATAATTTGGATCGGTTATTACAATTCTTGAGCCTTTCTTAAGACATTGTGTCATGGGTTTTGTTATGCGAGCGAAATCGGGAATGAATTTCCTATAGTACCCTAGCAAGCCTAGGAAACGTTTAATTTCAGTTGTTGTTTTGGGCAATGGGAATTTCTGGATGGCCATGATTTTATCCGGATTTGGTTTAATACCGTCTTTGCTTATAATGTGTCCTAGGTAAGCGGTTTCCAATTTTAAAAATTCTGATTTGTTCATCTGTATTTTAAAATTTGACTCTCTGAGTCTCTGGAACACCTTTTCCAGATTTAACATATGTTCCTGAAGGGAAACGGAAAAAACAATAATATCATCCAGATATACTAAACACACAACATTTTGGAGGCCCCGTAAGACGTCGTCCATCACCCGTTGAAAGGTTGAAGGAGAATTCTTCAAACCCATCGGCATGCGAAGAAATTCGAAATGCCCATGCTCCACGGTGAACGCGGTTTTATGGATATCGTTGGGGTTCATCTCTACTTGGTGAAAGCCACTAGCAAGGTCAAGGGTGGTGAAGTAATGACAATTACCTAACTTGTCAAGGACGTCCGAAATGTTGGGTATAGGGTAACGGTCATCGATGGTTTTCTCATTTAATTTCCTGAAGTCTATAACTAGACGCCATTTGGTTTCTCCACTAGCGTCGGTTTTTTTGGGAACTACCCAAATGGGGGAGCTCCACGCGGATTGCGAGGGACGTATAATATTCTGTTCTAACATTTTAGAAATTTGATCTTGAACTTCCTGTCTATGTATAAATGGATAACGATAACTTTTTGTATAAATTGGTATATCGTCTGTGGTTCGAATGGAATGTTTCACTTGGTTTGAGAAAGACAATGGTTCACCTTCTATATAGAACACATCAGCATAACGAGCGCAAAGGGTTTCCAAATTAGCTTTTTCTTCGGGATTCAAATGCTCCGTTCGTAGGCGGGATAGAACTTCTTTCGCGCGGTCCAACTGTTGTTCGGTGCGCGTGCACTGAATATTGAACAATTCCGCACTAACAGGGCGATCCATGGAAAAAACTACGTCATGGCATGACGTATTCGTTATTTCTATTATACCTCTACTATTATTGACAGTCGTAATACAATCACCTATTAAACAATTTGAAAGGCACTGTTCAGGAATAAAAACGTCACCGTCCTTAGAGTTTATAGGGACTTTAATCAGTTTAGATGAATTGGCCGCTATTATGTCTTCATATAGGTTGTTGTTACGGGAGTCGTACATTAATAAAGGATTGCTGGAATTACGGGTTACTAATAATCTATTTTTCAGGTCTATTTTAGACTCTAACTTTTCTAGTAGGTCATAACCGATTAAACCGTCAAAGAAGTCATGGAAAGTATAAACGTAAAGGGTTATCTCTCCCGTTTCATTAAATTCCTGAAAGCACGGTAAAGTGATGGAGTAATCACTTCTAGTTGTGGCGTGAATATTCGTCACTTCGAATGGATCGTAATTACATGAAACATGTGATAAAAACTTTTGAACAACTGCGGGGCTAATAAAAGACATATTTGCGCCTGTATCAATTAGTAACTTAAGTGGAGGGTTTGAAATCTGAATATAGGGTAGTTGTCGTTGCGTTTGTAAATTAATTTCTATTTTGACTTGTCTGATTTGGGTTCCTTCTGAAAATCCTCTTTTTCAACTGAAAGAACATTTTTCACTTCCTCTATAACGTAAGTATCTGCACGCTGCGGTTGTTCATTCATATTATACATGTATTCAATCGGATAAACATAGTTATTATACTCGACATATTCTTGTGGGTGAAAATCATTAATATTAAAATATTCGCCATAATAATCATACTGTAGTTGGTCATTGAAATCATTAAAGTTAAATTCCCGTGTTCTAAAATAGTTTGAGGGTGGTGGATTACCAGTCCTAACCCAGTCATGAGGTGCACGTGGTGCGAATGGTTTTGCCACGTAGTGACTTACGCCACTCATAGGTTGCGGTGCGCTACTGGTGGTTGGTTTGGGATCAGGTATTTTAAAAGCTTGACCCTGGGATTTACTATCAGCTGGCGGTGCGCTAAACATTTGCTGCGTACGTGTGGGAAAGCGATATTGAGGTGACTGGTTCCTCCAAATCGGGGCAGGCTGCTGTGCTTGAGGAATGAACGATCGCACGGGTCCTGGCATGAAGTGTGGTGATAAATTAACCGCACGCGGCGTTGTTGGTGCCATTTGGACGGGTGGCCTAAAGCCATATAAATTCCTAGGACTAACCTGGGGCTGAAGCGGAGGTTGTATCTTCCTATCAGGTCCATGATCGTTACGCTGCTGCAAGTACAATGTATTCATCTCCTCGTGCACGAACTCCAAAGCTTTTTCGATTGTATCAGGCCGCATGCACCGAATGCGAGAACCCAACGGGTCACGTAAGCCACGTAAGTATGACTGTAAAGTGAGTTTTTTGTACAAAGTGCGTTTGGATTCAATGGTACTCGCAATCGTTTCATGTAGACTGATGTAAGTTGTAATAGTGCTAAATAAATTTTGACACCTCTCATAGAACTCCTGTGGGGTTGCGGACCCCTGTGTTAAAAGCGCCAAGTCATTATACAATGAGGTCTCATCACGTTGGTCGGCAAAATTATTGACTAAAGCACTTCTTATTCCCCCCCAAGTTTCTGGGATGCCATTAGAGTTAATCGTACGCGATGCAGGTCCAACTATTTTATTTAAAATACCGTTTAACAATGCCAAGTTACTTAACAGAAATTCCGGTCCAGGTTTAACATACGTTTCAACTAATTGATCACACAACTTAATGAATCGAGTTAATACGTTCGAGTTACCATCGAACTCAGGAACCAAGCGTAAGGCCTTGTAAACCTGATCTACTGAGTCAGCCATATCGGATATATTTAATGCACTACTAATATCTTCCTGTTCCGTCTCTAAATTTCTGTTATCGTCTACGGTACTATTTCTACTATTACTACTATCTAATCTAGGTAACCGAGATTGCCGTGGATGGAAAATCTTGGCTGATTTATAGGAAAACTAGGTAATAAAAGGGAAGCGACTCTAGAGCGATTCTAAAGTACTTACTTGAGTTGTCTTGTACCTCTACGTATCGATGTCTGGATACTCCTCCCCCAGCTGCAGCTTCTTGTAGGTTCTGGATACTCGTTAGGTGCCCGAAAGCCACCCGGGTGACCCGCGATTCTATAATTCTATTCTCGCGAACCGACCCGCGAGTATCCTACCGGCTGCGCCAATTACGAAGGCTGTAGCCGGAGGATTTAAAAAAATACAAACTTTATTTAACTTAAATTTAATAGTTAAAAAATTACAATGATAATTATGAATTTAAAATTAGAATAGTCGACAATAGACCGATGCCGTGTCCAAAGTGAGCCGTTCACACGGGTCGCGATGTCCGGTGGTGCGAAGAATCACGTTCCGCTGCGTCGGCGCCTCGTGTCCGTGGCACATGCAATTCGCGGTAACTGGGTAAACGCATGTCAGCGTTTTACATGCGTTGCTAGTATGTAACAAGTGCTGTTAATCAGGTAAACTCCTACTTCTCTAATATTGGTAAGCAGCTAGCAGATAAAATAACACCACCTCAAAATTTTTATAAATTTGACATAACCCCCGCCCCAAATTCAATTGTGTTACTTCCGCCAGATGAAGCCGAGGTTGAAGCTTTGATAATGAATCTCAAGAATGACTGTGCAACTGGCTGGGATTCTATTTCAGCCAAGTTTCTTAAGATCGCCAGACACATTATCGTTCCTCATCTGACCAAACTAATTGAGATCTGTCTTACCCAGGGTATTTTCCCGAATGTATTCAAGAAATCCCTTATTACTCCTGTCCACAAGGGGGGGAAGAAGGACGATGTTGGAAACTACAGGCCCATCTCAGTTCTTACGACCTTGTCAAAAATATTAGAAAAGGTCTTAAACAAAAGGCTCACAAACTTTCTGCATCACAACAAGACACTGTCTGAAGCCCAGTTTGGCTTTAGGTCGGGAAAAAGCACAGAAGATGCCGTATGTCAATTGGTAGATCATGTCACACTTAAAATAGACCAAAAACAGAAATGCGTAGGGATATTTCTTGACCTGGCCAAAGCATTCGACACCGTCATGATTCCTTTCCTTGTGGATAAGTTAGATAAGATCGGTATCCGCGGAAATGCTCTAAAAATTTTTAAGGATTTTCTTTGTGGCCGTACGCAAAGAGTTAAAATAAACGAATACGTTAGCTCTGATGCTTGGGTTACCTTTGGCGTTCCACAGGGCAGTATTCTTGGCCCGAGTCTCTTTTTAATTTATATTAATGACCTGTGTCAGCTGCCACTTGCTAATGGTAAGATATTTACCTACGCTGACGATACGGCGTTAATATTTGATGGGGGCACCTGGGACGAAGTTCGACGAAGCGCCGAATTGGGATTGCATAAAGTAAGCCATTGGCTAAGATCCAACCGCCTCACACTGAACCTTTCTAAATCCACGTTTCTCCAATTCTCTTTTTCTAAACTTAAACCTGTCTGTTTAGACATTAGACTACATGACTGCAACTTGGCTTCTTCAACGACATGTTCATGCACAGCTATCATTAAGTCTACACAAGTGAAATACCTTGGTGTGATTGTAGATGAAAGGCTTGGCTGGCGTCAGCACATATACCTCACTGCAACGCGTATACGGAAACTTGTGTGGGCTTTTAAAAAACTTAGACACGTGGCCGACTTTGAACTCCTTCGCACTGTGTACTATGCGCTCGTGCAGTCAGTCGTGGGATATTGTGTTGCTGTGTGGGGTGGGGGATGCAAAACCTTTATGATTCGCCTGGAAAGGGCCCAGAGATCTCTTCTTAAAGTCATGACTTTCAGACCCTTTAGATTTCCTACCAGAGTCCTGTACGACAGGTGTCAAGTACTTACTGTAAGACAGAATTATATTTTGCAAATGATTAACAAGCAGCACAGTATTACACCTTATAATGCAGAATATAATAAGAAGCGCACCAAAACAAATGTTTGCCTACCTTTACGCTGTCACACGGCGTCCGCCAGGCGACAGCGGGTATATCTTGCCCCTTTTCTTTATAATAAGTTGAACAAAATCCTGAATATAAATCCCCTTACGATCCGTGACGCAAAAAAGAAGGTAAAGATCTGGCTACTGACACAAGACTACAGCGCAACAGAAGCTTTACTGCAATCAACATAAATATCTAAGAACACAAATCATTGGTATTCACAGTTCACAAACACACACAAACACACACATACACACACACACACCCAAACACATACACACACACACACACACAAACACACCTACACACTCATGCACCCCTTATGAAATGTTTTTGTTAATACTGTCTATATGGTAGTTTTGTATTTTCTTTAATTTTATTTCGATCTTGATTATATGTATATGTTTTCAATTCAATTCAATTTTAAATCAAATCAAATTTTGTCTAATTCCGGATTTTATTCTAATTCAGTTCTTTGATTTAATGAGATTGTTTAGTTTTTTTTTCTTTAACTCTCATTACATTATTTTTAGTACATATAGAACTTAATTTTAAGTATCGTATTTATATCACCGTTTGCTGCATAAAATCTGCTTAGTTCTAACCTAAATGGAAGAAGTCACTGGCTCCTGAAATACAGGTATTTTAACCTAGCTCTGGAGTCAGGGTCTCACATTATTCTGTAACCTGTTTTTATGGCAATAAAGAAAGAAAGAAATAAAAAAAAAAAAAAAACGACCTTTTGTAAAACCATATTGATAATCATGAAGGAGGCTATTTAAATTAAAATGTCTTAGCAACTGCTTGAGTATTAACTTTTCAAATATTTTACTAAATGCAGGTAAGATAGAAATAGGCCTGAAATTGCCAACGTTATTTTTATTACCTGATTTAAATAATGGTATGACTTTACTACTCTTCATGAGGTCAGGAAAAGATCTTAAACCAACACATTTATTAAAAGTAACAGCTAAATAGGGGGCTACGATGTCGATTATCTTACTTAAAAGCTTAATGGAGATGCCCCAGTAATCTCCAGTGTTGTTAGACTTAAGTGTGTTAAATATGTTAACTACATCCACAGGCGTTACATGTTCGAAACTAAATAAGCGACTACATTTGGGTACACTACTGTGCAAGGAAATGAAATGAAATTAAATAGAAATGCAATTTGAGAGTTCAGAAACTCTCAAATTACATAGCTTATGAATGAATACCTAGTGATATTTAGTGACGAATTTTGGAATTTCGTACCCACAACAAAAATTGGTTTAGTCGAATTTCATGAGTTTTTGCCTAGGATTTATGGGGTGCTTAATTGATGCAAATTGGTGACAATATCACGTCTTGGAAGGAATATGTAAGAATGTGAACCTGTATAAGACTAGACATGACCCCTGACCTGTCCTACGGTTTTTGTGACTTGGCAAAACATCTAGCGTGTTGACATCATGAAGCTTTTGGAATAAATTCTCAAAATTATGGTAAAATCCACGTTAATGTCCGTTGTGAACTTCAGAACAATATTGCGATCGGCCACGAATATAAGCAAGTGTTCATAAGAATTTGAACTTTAACTAATAGGAATAAAGTTCATATTTGTGTGAAAAAATTACTTAGTAATGTCAAAGTTAATTGTGGTAAAGTTTTGGCCAGTTAGCAAGGTTAAGGTTGACAACGTTGAAAACTGCTGTCAAATATTTGGCCGTTTTTAATAAAACGGTCAAATTTATTTAATTTAATTTAATTTTTTTATTGACTAATTAAATGTCAATCAATCTTACTGAATGGAATTATGAAACATCGCTCTGTGCTGTACTCAAATTTTAATCATGATTTGCGAATACTACTATCGTGGCAAAGTAATCGACCCGCGATTGATCAGGTTAAACCACGCTTGCTGCCGTTGGATGGGTGTCCATCTATGAGTACCAAGATTACCTAGGTAGGTAGTCTTGGTGGGTTCTCTTGGTAAGTTCCGGTGGTTATGTGTGGAGTCGTCAGAAGCCCGAAAGTCTACCAAATGGTATAGTATTACTTACTGGACTGCGGAGGTCAGATAGGTAGTTGCTGCATGTAAAATATTAGTATTGAGCTGCGTCCGGTTTGATTGGAAGCTGACCCCATCATATTTGGAAAAAGGCTATGCAGATTGATTGACGTGTAAAAAATTATTAAGTATCCTAAAAAGTTCAAAACAAGCTCACTTACAAACTCGTATTTAATGCCACCAACTGCATCAGACTGCTTGAAAAGTTAGCTTGTCTGATACTAATGGCTTTCAGGCCTTCAGGCAAAGGAAGGTGGTGCCACTTCTCACAAGAGCTCGTGGTAGTAACAACATCATTCTAAAAGCGTTTGCAGACTGCTCAGAACACCCATAGTTACTAACTGCCGAAATGAATTTGCCGAGCAAGTATGCCACCTCATTCAAATCATTTGAGGTGAGCTTGGTTACAAAACGACGATACACAAGACGCAGCGAACGCTCGCTTCGGGAACATGGCTCAAGCGTACCATTTCTTGTTACAAAACGGCGATGCACTAAACGTGGCGAACGCTCGCTTCAGGAACATGGCTCAAGCGCGCCATTTCTTGTTACAAAACGGCGATACACTAAACGTGGCAAACGCTCACTTCAGGAACATGGCACAAGCGCGCCATTTCTTGTTACAAAACGGCGATACACTAAACGTGGCGAACGCTCGCTTCAGGAACATAGCTCAAGCGCGCCAGTTCTTGTAACAAAACGGAGATACACTTAACGTGGCTCGCTTCGAGCACTTGACTAGAGAGTGTTCCATTTTTATTCAACTTGCACTGACTTGTTTGTAAACCTAAGCTTGCAATGCTCGCATCGTGGGGCTCGGCTTGCTGCACTGGCTACTGTAAAGCGTTTCAAAAGAATTCACGAAAAAGCTGACAGTCGAGTGGAAAATCAAGCGCTCGCAGCGAGCGGCTCGGCTCGCTGCACTGACTACCGTAACCAATGACGCATTATAAGATAGACGAGTCAAACACGAACGTTAGAGCAGTCAAAGACAGCGTAAACCATGAATGTAGCTACCTAAGCTACTAGTAAATATAATCATACAGTGCGCGAAGAACAGGAAAGACCCACACCGATTCACGTGTTAGAAAGAGATAAACATACTCGTATTTATGTTGTTACGTCACTAGCGTTGCGGTAAGGCACTAAAGGTTATATATCAGAGACTGTAACCTGTAACGCCTTACTAAAACTTGATACATTATAAACAAATGTTTTTTTTAAAGAATTATAATTTTTTCCAGGTTTGTACTTACCTATCAATTTTGGCTTCAATTGAATAAATCAGATTCTGCTGGAAATTAACAGGTCACCTGGAAAGATCAAGGATCCCTTTTTTTCTCAGCACATTCTTATGTGCTGAGAAAAAAATACATGAATACGAAATCGGGCTTTGAACTAAATAACGTAGAAGAATTTGTAAGTATGGGAGATGAGATTTACATTATGCATTTATTCTACAAAGAGATGTAGAAAATTGTATTAGAGTTAAGATAACGGTGTTAATCATATTCCCTTGCTCTTATTTAACAGTACCTACACACCCGAGAACCTGAGAAAATTCTACAAAATACACATCTTAATGTTTGACGTTTTCAGGGGTTTTAAGTTCATGGCCAAATTATTATTTTAAGTAGCGACCTTGCTCCACATGGATTTCACGAATTGACAAGACGTCGAGATTTCTTTATTATATTTAAAGTTAACTGTAGTAGTAACAGTAATTTTATTAAGAACAGGCTTTTGCCAGCGGCTTCGCCCGCGTGGAGGTCGTAAATTATCCCACGGGATCGTATTTCCGGGATAAAAAGCATCCTATGTGTAATCCCGGTTATCATCTACCTGTGTAACAAATTTCATTCAAATCCGTACAGCCGTTGTTTGCTTGATTGCGTAACAAACATCCAAGCATACAAACTTTCACATTTTAGTCTTAGTAGGAAGTAGCAGCGGCGAAACCACCATATAACACGACTCCTACCGGCTTCCCTTCGGGGTTTCTCTCTCGCCCTCCAACTCTATCGCTATTAAAAATTGGCACGTTAATAGTGGTCACTATTGTGAAAAAATGTAGTTACACTACGGATATTTAATTCAACATAACGCTCGAAGAACAAAAACGTTATTTTTTGCTTTGTATTACAACAAAAATTGTCTAACTTAACCCGGCGCCAAAACGTCATAATCGAAAAATAAAAAATTTATACAACAGCGATCCCGTAATGATGTCACTTTAGGTCACGTGGTACCGCTAGATATGGACGAGAGCAAACGGCTGTACAACGGGTTGTGGCAGAGACAGATATAGAAAAATACGTCAGCGAAAACGAGATGGAGGAATATTGCACATTTTATTTGGTTTTCAGCTGTTAAATTTTATTGTATTTAATTTTGTACATTCCTATATTAATTTAAGAATTATTGTAAGTATTCTTTATCGATAAGTCAGTAAGTTTAAGCCAACTTCCCTTCGGCTTCTCTCTTAGAAAAATTGACACCTCGCCGCTGGGAAGTAGGCTACTCAGAAAGCTTCCGGAATAAATTCTATAATACTAAACAAAATGTCTATCAAAGTCCTAAAACCCAATGATTTTCCCTAACTGTACTGGTGTTGGGTTCCAGTATATCCATCTGGTAGCTGAGTACCAGTATTTAACAAATGAAAGACAATTCTCTAAATGATGGTGAAAATTAAACTAAGCAAAATCTCTTGCGTCGCAACAACGCGGCCACATACAGAAGGTATATTCCTCGGCACGAAATCTGTAGTTTCGGCCGTAGTAACGGGATATTCCTACTCCATTCACCTACGTATTACGATTAGTTTGGGATAACTGAATTACACCACGAATTGCCAGTTGTCGCTATTCTCGATGTGTTTTTACAGATCCGAAAAAGTTATTCAAGGTGGTTCACTCCGAAGATTCGAACTACTTTCGGACGCGCCCGTATCTTCGTTGACGGACTTAGAGAGTAGGCTCCCAGACGACGTATGACAGATGCGTTACCGGCGCTCAATATTGGCAAGATAAATGACAGGTAATTGCCTGTCGTGTTATTATTCACGTACCATCCAGTAACGCGGCGCAACGCTAGTGGCGTAACTAAATATATGTATATCTCTTTTTAACAACAGGAATCGGTATGGGTCTTTCCAGATCTCCACGCACTGTATGATTTTATGTACTAGTAGGTAGCATTTATAGTTTACGCTGTTTCTGAGTGTTCCAATGTTCGTTAATGATACGTTTATTTATAACACATCATGAGGTACTTATAGATAACTCATTACTTTTATTTTTTCTTACAAGGATTGCTCGTCTATTTTTGAACTTAAACGGATTAGACCCTTATCGCAATAATCACGAAGTGGGTACATAGTAACTTCTGATTGTTAAAAGTTTCAGAATTACGAGTTACTTTGCATTCGAGCAGACTTCTTCCAAATACTCGTATACATGAGCTAACCTTTATTGCCTAGTAACCTTTTAAAACTAAGGCCACTATCAAACTAACTTGCTCCTTGGATGGCCTCCCACAAGGTGGACCGATGACCTGGTGACCAAGTGCTCAGGCAAGTGCTCGGGCAAGTGCTCGGGCAAGTGCTCGGGCAAGTGCTCGGGCCAGTGCTCGGGCAAGTGCTCGGGCAAGTGCTCGGCCCAGTGCTCGGGCAAGTAATCGGGCAGGTGCTGGCGGAAAGTGCTCGGGCCAGTGCTCGGGCAAGTGTTCGGGCCAGTGCTCGGGCAAGTGCTCGGGCAAGTGCTCGGGCAAGTGCTCGGGCCAGTGCTCGGGCAAGTGCTCGGGCAAGTGCTGGCGGAAAGTGCTCGGGCAAGTGCTCGGGCCAGTGCTCGGGCAAGTGCTCGGCAAGTGCTCGGGCAAGTGCTCGGGCATGTGCTCGGGACAGTGCTCGGGCCAGTGCTCGGGCAATTGCTCGAGCCAGTGCTCGGGCAAGTGCTCGGGCAAGTGCTCGGGCCAGTGCTGGCGGCAAGTGCTCGGGCAAGTGCTCGGGCAAGTGCTGGCGGAAGTGCTCGGGCAAGTGCTCGGGCAAGTGCTCGGGCAAGTGCTGGCAGCAAGTGCTCAGGTAAGTGCTCGGGCAAGTGCTGGCGGAAAGTGCTCGGGCAAGTGCTCGGGAAAGTGCTCGAGCAAGTGCTCGGACAAGTGCTGGCGGAAAGTGCTCGGGCAAGTGCTCGGGAAAGTGCTCGAGCAAGTGCTCGGGCAAGTGCTGGCGGAAGTGCTCGGGCAAGTGCTCGGGCAAGTGCTCAGGCCAGTGCTCGGGCAAGTGCTTGGGCCAGTGCTGGCGGCAAGTGCTCGGGCAAGTAATCGGGCACGTGCTGGCGGAAAGTGCTCGGGCAAGTGCTCGGGAAAGTGCTCGGCCCAGTGTTCGGGAAAATGCTCGGGCAAGTGCTCGGGCAAGTGCTCGGGCAAGCACTCGAGCCTGTGCTCGGGCAAGTGCTCGGGCAAGTGCTCGGGCAAGTGCTGGCGGAAAGTGCTCGAGCAAGTGCTCGGGCAAGTGCTCGGGCCAGTGCTCGGGCAAGTGCTCGGCCAAGTGCTCGGGAAAGTGCTGGCGGAAAGTGCTCGGGCAAGTGCTCGGGCAAGTGCTCGGGCAAGTGCTCGGGTCAGTTCTCGGGCAAGTGCTCGGGCAAGTGCTGGCGGAAAGTGCTCGGGCAAGTGCTCGGGCAAGTGCTCGGGCAAGTGCTCGGGCAAGTGCTCGAGTAAGTGCTCGGCCCAGTGCTCGGGCAAGTGCTCGAGCCAGTGCTCGGGCAAGTGCTCGGGTAAGTGCTCGGGCAAGTGCACGGGCAGGTGCTGGCGGAAAGTGCTCGGGCCAGTGCTCGGGCCAGTGCTGGCGGAAAGTGCTCGGGCCAGTGCTCGGGTAAGTGCTCGGGCCAGTGCTCAGGCAAGTGCTCGAGCCAGTGCTCAGGCAAGTGCTCGGGCAAGTGCTCGGCCCAGTGCTCGGGCAAATGCTCGGGCAAGTGCTCGGGCCAGTGCTCGGGCAAGTGCTCGGCCAAGTGCTCGGGCAAGTGCTCGGGCAAGTGCTGGCGGAAGTGCTCGGGCAAGTGCTCGGGCAAGTGCTCAGGCCAGTGCTCGGGCAAGTGCTCGGGCCAGTGCTGGCGGCAAGTGCTCGGGCAAGTGCTCGGGCAAGTGCTGGCGGAAAGTGCTCGGGCAGGTGCTCGAGCCAGTGCTCAGGCAAGTGCTCGGGCAAGTGCTCGGGCAAGTGCTCGGGCCAGTGCTCGAACCAGTGCTCGGGCAAGTGCTCGGGCCAGTGCTCGGGCAAGTGCTCGGGCAAGTGCTCGGGCAAGTGCTCGGGCAAGTGCTGGCGGAAAGTGCTCGGGCAAGTGCTCGGGCAAGTGCTCGGGCCAGTGCTCAGGCAAGTGCTCGGGCCAGTGCTTGAACCAGTGCTCGGGCAAGTGCTCGGGCCAGTGCTCGGGCAAGTGCTCGGGCAAGTGCTCGGGCAAGTGCTCGGGCAAGTGCTGGCGGAAAGTGCTCGGGCAAGTGCTCGGGCAAGTGCTCGGGCCAGTGCTAAGGCAAGTGCTCGGGCAAGTGCTCAGGCCAGTGCTCGGGCAAGTGCTCGGGCCAGTGCTGGCGGCAAGTGCTCGGGCAAGTGCTCGGGTAAGTGCTCAGCCCAGTGCTCGGGCAAGTGCTAGGGCCAGTGCTGGCGGAAAGTGCTCGGGCAAGTGCTCGGGAAAGTGCTCGGCCCAGTGCTCGGGAAAATGCTCGGGCAAGTGCTCGGGCAAGTGCTCGGGCAAGTGCTCGGGCAAGCACTCGAGCCTGTGCTCGGGCAAGTGCTGGCGGAAGTGCTCGGGCAAGTGCTCGGGCAAGTGCTCAGGCCAGTGCTCGGGCAAGTGCTCGGGCCAGTGCTGGCGGCAAGTGCTCGGGCAAGTGCTCGGGCAAGTGCTCGGGCAAGTGCTGGCAGCAAGTGCTCGGGCAAGTGCTCGGGCAAGTGCTCGGGCAAGTGCTGGCAGCAAGTGCTCGGGCAAGTGCTCGGGCAAGTGCTCGGGCAAGTGCTGGCAGCAAGTGCTCGGGCAAGTGCTCGGGCAAGTGCTCGGGCAAGTGCTGGCAGCAAGTGCTCGGGCAAGTGCTGGCGGAAAGTGCTCGGGCAAGTGCTCGGGACAGTGCTCGGGCCAGTGCTCGGGCAATTGCTCGAGCCAGTGCTCGGGCAAGTGCTCGGGCAAGTGCTCGGGCCAGTGCTGGCAGCAAGTGCTCGGGCAAGTGCTGGCGGAAAGTGCTCGAGCAAGTGCTCGGACAAGTGCTCGGGCCAGTGCTCGGGAAAGTGCTCGGCCCAGTGCTCGGGAAAATGCTCGGGCAAGTGCTCGGGCAAGTGCTCGGGCAAGTGCTCGGGCAAGCACTCGAGCCTGTGCTCGGGCAAGTGCTGGCGGAAGTGCTCGGGCAAGTGCTCGGGCAAGTGCTCGGGCAAGTGCTCGGGCAAGTGCTCGGGCAAGCACTCGAGCCTGTGCTCGGGCAAGTGCTGGCGGAAGTGCTCGGGCAAGTGCTCGGGCAAGTGCTCAGGCCAGTGCTCGGGCAAGTGCTCGGGCCAGTGCTGGCGGCAAGTGCTCGGGCAAGTGCTCGGGCAAGTGCTCGGGCAAGTGCTGGCAGCAAGTGCTCGGGCAAGTGCTCGGGCAAGTGCTCGGGCAAGTGCTGGCAGCAAGTGCTCGGGCAAGTGCTGGCGGAAAGTGCTCGGGCAAGTGCTCGGGACAGTGCTCGGGCCAGTGCTCGGGCAATTGCTCGAGCCAGTGCTCGGGCAAGTGCTCGGGCAAGTGCTCGGGCCAGTGCTGGCAGCAAGTGCTCGGGCAAGTGCTGGCGGAAAGTGCTCGAGCAAGTGCTCGGACAAGTGCTCGGGCCAGTGCTCGGGCAAGTGCTCGGCCAAGTGCTCGGGCAAGTGCTGGCGGAAAGTGCTCGGGCAAGTGCTCGGGCAAGTGCTCGGGTCAGTTCTCGGGCAAGTGCTCGGGCAAGTGCTCGGATAAGTGCTCGGGCAAGTGCTCGAGTAAGTGCTCGGCCCAGTGCTCGGGCAAGTGCTCGAGCCAGTGCTCGGGCAAGTGCTCGGGTAAGTGCTCGGCCAAGTGCTCGGGCAAGTGCTGGCGGAAAGTGCTCGGGCAAGTGCTCGGGCAAGTGCTCGGGTCAGTTCTCGGGCAAGTGCTCGGGCAAGTGCTCGGATAAGTGCTCGGGCAAGTGCTCGAGTAAGTGCTCGGCCCAGTGCTCGGGCAAGTGCTCGAGCCAGTGCTCGGGCAAGTGCTCGGGTAAGTGCTCGGGCAAGTGCTCGGGCAAGTGCACGGGCAGGTGCTGGCGGAAAGTGCTCGGGCCAGTGCTCGGGCCAGTGCTCAGGTAAGTGCTCGGGCAAGTGCTCGGGCAAGTGTTTGGGTCAGTTCTCGGGCAAGTGCTCGGGTCAGTTCTCGGGCAAGTGCTCGGGCAAGTGCTCGGATAAGTGCTCGGGCAAGTGCTCGAGTAAGTGCTCGGCCCAGTGCTCGGGCAAGTGCTCGAGCCAGTGCTCGGGCAAGTGCTCGGGCAAGTGCTCGGGCAAGTGCACGGGCAGGTGCTGGCGGAAAGTGCTCGGGCCAGTGCTCGGGCCAGTGCTCAGGTAAGTGCTCGGGCAAGTGCTCGGGCAAGTGTTTGGGTCAGTTCTCGGGCAAGTGCTCGGGCAAGTGCTCGGGCAAGTGCTCGGGCAAGTGCTCGGGCAAGTGCTCGAGTAAGTGCTCGGCCCAGTGCTCGGGCAAGTGCTCTAGCCAGTGCTCGGGCAAGTGCTCGGGCAAGTGCTCGGGTAAGTGCTCGGGCAAGTGCTCGGGTAAGTGCACGGGCAGGTGCTGGCGGAAAGTGCTCAGGCCAGTGCTCGGGCCAGTGCTGGCCGAAAGTGCTCGGGCCAGTGCTCGGGAAAATGCTCGGGTAAGTGCTTGGGCCAGTGCTCAGGCAAGTGCTCGGGCCAGTATTCAGGCCAGTGCTCGGGCAAGTGCTCGGGCCAGTGCTGGCGGCAAGTGCTCGGGCAAGTGCTTTGGCACGTGCTCGGGCAAGTGCTCGGGCAAGTGCTGGCGGAAAGTGCTCAGGCAAGTGCTCGGGCAAGTGCTCGGGCCAGTGCTCGGGCAGGTGCTCGAGCCAGTGCTTGGGCAAGTGCTCGAGCCAGTGCTCGGCTAGTTCTCGGGCAAGTGCTCGAGCATTTGATGAAGAGACGGTGAAGCGAAGAGGAACCCCAAGGTGGGGCCGCTCGTCAGGGCTTTTGCCTCCAAGCCGACGACGTAGCGGCCAAAAAGTAGGTTGCGGTGAGCTGTATCGCAACTGAGGCGGACCGCCATGTCGAATGGGAGGCATCGCGGCTGAGGGTTACAGGCTGTGGCGGAGGAGGAGTGCCGGTACTTCTGAGTAGCGCTCTTCCCTTCCGTCGCCTGGACAGGGCCGCCACCGTTTGATGGCGGACGCGGTGGGGGAGGGGGAGTGTCGGTATAGCATTGGCCGCTCTCCCTATCCCCTGCGGCCGAAAAGTGGTAGGCGGCAGGGCCACTGTGCTGACCCGTCGTAGAGGGATCAAGGGTGCCAGACACGGGGTCGTCTGGGGCCCTTATGCTATTCCTGGGGTGGTCACGGCGTGCCATGTGTCCTGGTGCGCCGGTGATAGGGGTTATTCCCTTCCGAGGAGGGTCCGGTAACGGACAGCCGCGGCGGGTTCGCGGATGGCTTACGCGTTTCCGTGTTCCCGCCTCAAGCGGCACTGGAGGACACCGTGGAGTTTTGGTGGGTTACAGTCCCACATAACTGCGCTATCTCCCCGTGGTAGTGCAGTAGGCATTTCTCCACGTTAAACTGGTGGGGTCCGCAAGGGCCGATGCCTGCCAAGGGTGCGGGTTGTTCGAAAGAGATACCGTGGCCCACAGGCAACTAAGGTAACATGGGTGGGTTGTAGTCAGTAAAAGTCTGACACGCCCTCCTACTCCACCCAGAGCGGGAGAGTCATTTGATGATTTCCCACACTCAAAAAAAAAAAAAACGCGCCCGCCACCGCTAGCTACCACCGATCACTATTCTAGGTAGCGGAGCGTTAGCCGCCACAAAAAATACACAATTATTACTATTAGATTAGTATATACAGGGTTTCCCAAAAATAGTGTCAAGTGGAAGTCCAGAGCTAGAGCACCCCTTGGGGTACCCGAATCACCCCCATGAATCTTCCGCGATTTTCGAATTTTCGACCTAAAAACTTTTTTATTTTTTAAGTAGAAGACTTTTTAATTTTTTTCTTTCTCCAACTGAATTATCTTAAATTGTACTTTTATGCATAAAATAATCAGCTTCGTAACTTTGACCAAAATTATGAAAATTTTGGTGTAAAGTCAAAGAATTGTGGTTGGTGAATAATGAATAACAACAACAACAACAAACAACTCAACAACAACAAACAACTCAACTTTAAGGCTAGGTTGTTCCGGCCTGTGGGCCTTTGAAACGCTACCTCCGCCTCCCCCAAATGCAGCGCGACGTATTTATTGACGATGAACTGTCAACCATTTAGCAGAAAATCCATGCCATAGTATAACATATTGCAGTTGATCAACGGAATTATTTTTGCATATGTTCTACGTATATTTTTTCCTTAGTTTTAGATACATTTTATGGTAAAACTAAAATCTATACATCTATACATATAAATAAAATTGGAGTGTCTGTTTATAATATTAAAATAACCGCTTTTTGCTACATGCATATGATTATATATACGGTACATATTCCAAAATATTTATTTTTTAATTTTGTCTGTCTGTCTGTCTGTTTGTTCCCGCTAATCTCTGAAATGGCTTGACCGTTTTTGACGGGACTTTCACTGGCAGGTAGCTGATATAATAAGGAGTAACTTAGGCTACTTTCATTTTAGAACTTTTATTTGTTTTTATTGATTCCATATCCTGTAAGTTACCTAATGAGCGTTTTCAAATGATCATATACCGACGCCAACCCGATAACGATAAGTTAGCAGCTATACACAAACCGATATAATTATTATCGGCCCGATGATATTGATGAATATCGATGACCATCGCGAGTCACCAAACGACTATAATACAGTAATTACCGACGTCTCGAAGTCGGCAGCGCCAATAAGCGTGTTCAAGTGAAAGAATGGCTGGTTCTCTCACCCCGCACTGCGTCTTCGCTAAAAGAAATTGTCCGATATCGGTGTCAGACACTGTCTGCGACGATATAGTTGACAATAACAACTAATTATGTAAAAGCGTTTAGTAGGTAGTAGGAAACGTATGCGAAAATCTGACCGACGATATTGTGGCGTTGTCGGAATCGGCTTATGTGCTGTGTTGTAATTTAATGTAATTGTTAATGTGATGTAATCAACTAATTTTATTAATGAAACAAAAGCAAAAATGTATTTTCATTCAAAACTAGCTTTGCCTGAGGCTGGTAGTTCCAGAGATAGAGATTTCAAACATATATAAAAAACCGGACAAGTGCGAGTCGGAATCGCCCACTGCGGGTTCCGCACAAATTTGTAGGTACCATATTGTAATAAAAAAGTTATGTGCAAATTTAGATTTTCGCGAAAACTTGTAAGTATCAAAATTTACTTTAATTTTCAACTTTTTACTTTTTGGAATTTTTCCTTTATTTGTGCTGTAAGATCTTACTTTTTGCCAAATTTCGTGATTCTAGGTCAACGGGAACTACCATATAGGTTTTCAACTCAAAACCTATAGGGTACTTCCGGTTGACCTAGAATTGCGAACGAAGTCGCGAGCAGAAGCTAGTTACAGATACACATGGATTTTTGGTAGTAAGGTGAAAATAAATAATTGCACCTTTGCAATAGGAACCCTTGTGCAATTCGTTCTATGAGAAAATAAATGTTTTTAAACCGAAATCATGCTTCCAGACCTTTCAACCAGCGACTTTCCAACACAAGTGTTAGTTGTCAGTGAATTTGAGAATTTGAATTTGAACTGAAGGAACACGGGTGAGTTTTAGACGGTAAAAGTCTGTCACGCTTTCCAGAGCGGTAGAAATCATTTGATGATTTCCCATCCAAAACAAAAAAAAACCATTGTGCAATTTGTTCTTTGAGAAAATAAATATCTCTAAACCGAATTCATGCTTCTCAGACCCAGAGGTTAAGGCTAAGCGTTAGTAATCAGTAACTTTAAAAAAATGATTTAATAGACAAGCCGTGTGCCCGACGGTATTTCTCTGCGACAAAAATGGTAGATTTCCATACAAATTTGCATCCACTATTTAACTTCTTTAGTGGTGTGGTTTCAAAGATCCTGAATTTCAGATTTTTATAAAGTAGAATCGGCTAAAAATTGTCGTACTGTTTAGCTTATACTGTAACCAAATTCTTTTGTTTTTGATGTTTGACACCGCTCATAAAGAACCGTAAATATTGTGAGCACATATAAAGAAACAATTGCCGTACTTTATTGTCTAGTGATGTACCTACTGCTCCAGCTATAATCTATCGAATCTATTATTTTATGACTTCAAAATTAAATTTGTATATATTTTTTATCTGTCCCCGGTCTTGTCGGATTAACGACCCATTGAACCATTTACCAAGATAAAAGTGGCATAGATCCAAGTATATGGCATAGATGCGATACGATACGTCTTTGACGAACTTGATTGGGAACATGAGCACCAAGTTATACTGTTAGCGCATAACCACTGCCTTCACACGGCGCTATTTTCCAAGCACGTTGTAATATTTTATCGTATAGTGACAGTGACTTTTGGTATTCAAAACTGAAAGTTGTTCACTCAGAGCCAATATGATAAAATCACCAATCCTAGAAAAAATCTTGTGTTGCTACACACTACGGACAAATTGTTTCCCATGTGATATTAATGTAGGATGATAGTAGCGAAGACAGGTCGGTGGAGAGTAAATATCATAGTTGATATGGATGAATCTGATTTAAAAAATCTTAGAAAAATGTTTTTTGTACAAACTTCTTCATAAACGACGATAAAATTTTATCGATATTCATTTGTAATGTGTCAACACTATTTTAAGATGACAATTAAACGTCATCATATTTACTAGAAATAATCACATTTTGGAAAACAATTTTATGAATTAAAACTATAATTTAATTACAAGATGTTTTTTGTGAGTTATCCCGATTTCATAATTTAATTTGTTATTATTTTATTCGATTTTTTTGTACAGGCGCAGGGTGAGCGAGTTTTTGAAAATTTTGACACAGGTCCACCCTCTATGACATCCCGCAGGACTCTGAGCGCGAGCCGATTTAGCCCGATTTACTGTTTTTGAGTTTGTTCAAAAAAAAATCTACTAAACTAAAAATTTCAACCTTTAATTTCCCTCCTAAATACGATTCCCTTATTGTACATGCAATTTCTACACAATTTTGTGCTGTTATTAGGAAATGAGATGGAAACTGGTTTCGAAATCGACCCTGCTTCGGATTTTTTTTTCATCGAGCAAATTGCAATTAATCGTGTTTTGAACCTTTAATTTCCCTCAAACAAGGATCTATCTATGACATATATTTTTTTCAGGGCCCAAATATACGAATTTGATAATTTAATCTTGATTTTGAAACAGCCAATTTCGGATAACCTCCCGTTAAATTAAAAATCTAAACAGGTGAGTTCATGGTGTCTAAGTTCTAAGTTCAAGAATTCTACAGACTCTCATCTTCAAAATTTAACTGATCTCTGGACTTCCGCTTGACACTATTTTTTGGGACATCCAGTCTATACAATTTACCGGCGAATGACGTTATTGAAACGTTATTTATTAAATTAAATTGGTGTGTTTTCGTAAAGAGCGGACCTGACGTCACACAAATCCTGTATCGCGCAATCAGAGCTTACCACGTGGCTGGTATATGTACAACATCCCGACATCAACTGCCAGGCAGTTGCCCACCAGAGACAACTGCCGTCTCGTCGGTGGATCCTCTCTTTTCTATAGAGTATGAGTGAACTTTAAACCCTGTTTCTCATACCTTTCTAAAGTGAAACCCTCATCATTTTCATGACAACCGTAACTGTGGCCGTTATATGGCGGCCGCCGAAGTCTTTTTCATTTTTTGGTAACGGGCTGGAAATTCTTAAGGATGTCCTCTGCCCTGGGGCAGACGGAAGGGTCTCTAAGACTTTTACTGACGAATGGCAGATTCCTTTAATTTACGGACCGTTTTTGGTTAAAATTAAGACTCTTGTAATTTTACCAATAATGAAGCAAGGACCTCATATCTTTGCAGACCTTCCCATTTGGATGTAGCTATCACATCACATGTAAAATTAGCTTACGAATGTATTTATATGCTTAGTTTGGTAATAAAAATTCTACCATCGGCAAGCAAAACAATTTCTTTTTGTTTATAGAAGCCGAGCATTAAACCACCGCGTGTTCCCTCGCACACTTGCATCGGCGGCTCTTCAACGTAGCCCCCAAGTGGTGCTCGCCCGCCTCTGCGGGCTCAGTCTAGTCAAGGGAGGAGAGTCAGTTGTTTGACTCCCCTGACGTCTAAGAGGGGCACGCGTGAAGTATTACGTGCCACCACATGGTCCCCGAGTCCACCGTCCCATGAAATTCTTAGGACCCTGAGCTTAACGCAATAGTCTGTATACAGACAGTCTTTGCGCAGGTCTGAGCATAGCTTTACTTGCTCAGCAAACGTCGGTAAATAGCAGACAAATAACAGTAGATTAACCTTCCACGTGAATGCGGAAAGTAAATAAAATGTTACACGTGTTGTTTTTAAATAGAAAAGAGAACCTATTAGATGTAGCTGTGATAATATTATTGTTGTAATCTTCAATCCATTATTATATTTAAACGCTAAAGTAACTCTGTCTGTCCGTCTCTAACGTTTTATGGCTTAACGGCTGAATGGATTTAGGTAGCATTTGGCACACGAATAGACCATGACCTAGGTTAGGACAGGGAATACTTTAAAGCTCTCTCTAATATTGTAATTTGGTGGAACTATTCAATTTCATCTTGTTTATAGCTTCACCACATAAATCTATTAACAGGTAGGTTCTAGAAGAAACAAAGTTAATATATTCTCAAAATAATGCTTACATACCTCCTACGTGATTTAAATACGGTATGTGGGTGAAAAAAGAAATGCCACAGTGTAACTATATCCACCGTATAGCAATCGAGACGGCCTTTGATATTAACGTCCTCTAGACTTAGACTACACGTGACAACCACCACATTTGGTTATATTTGTCATCCATTCTTTTCTAAAGACTTCTTTGTGGTTGGCTTCCATTACAAATGAAAGGTTGAATATTTTAAAATGTGTGATCGAATTAATAAGTGTGATTGAACTGACGCCAGCACATCAAGCTACCCCAATCTGTCCTAAAAGAAACGTTTCCGAATGCGGACTTCTAATCGGTCTATTATTTTTAATAGCTCCTCGTACATTTACAAAAAGCCCTAACGTATGTCCGAACGAGAACGAGAATGACAGCGACTGATTTGACTGATACGAATTCAATTAGACTTTTTTGCTCTGTGATATGTGGAAGTACTGACTGAGAGCGAAGAACGAATAGAATTAATAGAACTAATAGAATAAATTACTTCACTGACCGAAATGAACTAGTACGGAGCGATCTTAAACATGACCGAGCAGGCACAAGACTAGTGAGCGCAGAACTGTCTTAAATGCGAGGCTAAGAGTTTGGGATCTTCCGTCATCCTATTCCCTTCCATAATTCATCATCTGCCTAGCATTTTTTCCACTATGTTGGGTTCGGCTAACTGTCTGACCGGTTGCAGCTGAATACCAGTATTATACATGAAGCGACTGCCTATCTGACGAGACTAGTAACTGGGTAATACGATACCCCTTGGTAAGCCTGGTTGTCAGACTTTCGGGCTTCTGACGACCCGTTACGACTGTCAAATATCCACGAATGACTGCTGGGACCGACGGCTTAGCATGCATTGCGAGGCACAGACGGGTCTTGGTATGTAAAGATGGTCACCCAACCACGGACCAACTGCGGCAAGCGCAAGCGTAGCTTAACTTGATCGATCGACCCGCCATAGTTGCCCTCCTGCCATAATTGTTGCCCTAATTACTCACTAATTTTTGTTTTTTTTCCTCGGCCTAAATACTCCGGTAATAAGTACCATTATCATACATCACAAACGGATCGTGTGTTCAAATATACCGCTTCTTATCACCTCGAGATAATCTTCGTAAATCAAATCATATTTTGATAATATTGTGCTCAGCAGCGCTTTGCGGAAGCGCTCAGGTTTGTCAAATGTTTTGTACCAACCAGCCGACCGACGCACGGAACTCGTATTCCATAATTACTTGTATTTTATATTGTCTCCATATTGATGAAAAAATAAAAATTTGGTGAAAACAAAACACTAATCAATAAACAAATTCCATATTTTTTTGATAAAATTCACTTGAAATTAGAATTTATTGCCGGCCATACATAAATTCCGTTTCAATTGGCCAGTATTGTAGAACGGCAACTTCATAGGTAAACCCCTATTATTAACATTTCTCCAAAATTAAATATTACAATTACCTGTACCTAAAGAATGAGACGCTCTTTGTATTTCAACTGTTAGGTATGCGATTTTGTTTTAGCGTTCTCTAAAAATCTTGTAAGCTAAAAACTAAATGCTTAAGATTTTTTATTTTGTTTCTTAATTATGATCCCTACTTGTTACACAATGTGTGACGAGTTTTTTTATGAGCTGAATCTTTTACTAATATTAATTATTACGCTCGTACTTAGTACGTATGATGTGATACTGTTTTGATCAGTGTTAACAGTAATTCTCCCAAGTTTTGAATACAAGATTTTTTAGTCCTTGAATTGAGTATGTAATCGACAAATAAAACACATGACATGACATCACATGACATGTTTTCTCCCGAACTGGGTGTCATATTTAACATATGTTAAACATTTTAATGGAAGGGTAGCCGGTTTGTCTCGATCAAGCAAAGCAAGTAACTAGATTTAATAAAAATCTCTGTTCATTCACTTTACTAAAATAAAACTCTATCCTTTAATACAATTTTATCACAAAGCGTCTTTCTTAAACATAATTCCTACTTCGTTCACATCAAATAAGAACCAGACACTTTACGACTAACCAAAACATTAATTTCACTTACTTTGTTTTGAAAATCCGTACCAAAGGACCAAAAAATTTCGAAATACACTTTTAAAACAACACAATATTTCAATTCATAATTAAAATTAAATTCAAAGTGAAAACAATACAATCACACACACTCTTTGTTCAATACTGTTTTATCTCTGACGAATATTGATTATCATAATTACTGATTTAATGGTAGGATAGGACTGTTACTGATAACGTGGATTCCTAATGAAAAGGAAGTCGATTAGATATTAAATTGATTGTAGTGTTATATTTTGAATATGTTGATAGTAATGATTTGTTTTAAATAATGATATCATTGTGTACATTTTTGGTGGTATGACTATATATATAGGTGGTATGACGTGCTACTGCACATAAAAAAAAAAAAAATTGACAAGATTTGGTAATCACGGATCAATCGCTCAGTGGCCCTAGTGCCATCTGGATTTAACGCATCGACCGCGTTCGGCGCTCCAATTTGTCCTTCCAAAATCCAGGTCCAATTGGAGCGCCGAATGCGGTCGATGCGTTAAGTCGAGATGGTTAAAAAAGACTCACACTAGGGCCTCTGTAATGCCTCACAAACGCCATCTTTACGTTCGTGGACAGAGTGATAACAAAATGTCATATTTAACGTGTCGGTCAACAAGCTCCCATAGTTCATATAACCAGGGGCGTGCAGTCCGTAAAGAGAAAAAGACACTGCCTACCCTACTTAAATCAGATAAATATTTAACTCGAAATTATTTTATCAATAAACAAAGAATCTTTATTAATAAATCACCTCCACCTGTCGAGCGTCGGTCGTATCATTAGTATCATCGATACAATACCCGTTCGTTCGTACAGTTTGACGTAACTTCGTATTGCGACGCACTAGTGCCGCTGAGTGTCTTGGGAGAGACACGAATTCACGTCTTAATATTTATATGTGTGCTCTCGTGGTCATGCAGATTTATTGGGTGTGGGTTCCTATACATACGTGGCACACAATGTAACAATTAACGCACACAACGGTACACGGTAGTCACTGGCTTTTTACGCTTTTATACTCCACGACGAATTACGAAACTTACCGAAGATTTCTGAATAAAGTTCGCTTGCGACTATTTTAAAAAGTAGCATAATATTGAATCGTCGCTACATAAACAAACATTAGTTTTTTTGTCGTATTATTTTTATATTCCGATTTCCGATGCCATTATTTGTTTTGATTTATTTTGTTGTGATTTGTGAGCTATGAAAGCATGTATTTCAGATTTTAACGTTGATAATAGTGTGAAAAGTACATAATATTCACTGTAAAAGCTGTTCAGGTGGTGTGTATAGAGAAAATAAAAAAATATGCATTTTAAAAACAACGTTTCGATAAAAAAAGAAACCAAGTCATCGTGAAAAGTAATTGTACACCGGATTTGCAATTAATACAAACTAAAGGTATACTCAATCGAAACTTCCATACAAAACAATGTGATTCTTAATTGCCTCACAGGTTGCATGCTGTGTAGGTACAGCAATCGGTTAAGCTGTTTTTTTACCTTAAAAATCTACCTACACTGTCTAAAAACTTTGTGCACGCCACTGCATACAATACTTACGACCGCGGTTTAAACATGGCGCGGAGTTACACCGCGACGTAGAATAAACGTGTTTGTACTGCTTCCATAGTGATCCACTGACGGCTGTGCCTATACACAGCAAATTAACCGTAGTTCTTCAAGGCAAGAAGAACAATTAAATACATAGGACCTTATTGTGTGTACAAGTCACTTAGACGCAAATACCACAGGCAAACCTGGGATATTAATTGAACGCACTGTAAGTTTCTTGCCGGCTCTTCTCCATAGGACACAACCAATTGGAACCGTGCACCTACCTACAAACTAACCTTGTACCCAAGTAGGTCGCAGTAAGGACAACCTCCTCAAATGGGGTTTTACGGACGGCTTAGACCTCCGGTGTGTACGCGGCGTCTCTCCACAGACAATGGTTCACCTCTCATCTTGCACCGCGTGGACCCTGTCACCTGCATACGTGAGGGCTTAAGGGGACACTAATCGCGGGCTCGAACTCACTGGTGGGCCTGCACGCTGAAACACGTACGCACGCACACGCGCACGCACGTGTGAAAGCACGCTGTCTAACCAGGCGTCATGTCCGACAGAGATGGTATCAGCGATGAGCAGGTAGACGCTAGTCTACACGCACAACGTTATTGAGTGAGATGCAGGATCATGTATAGTAAAACAGGCGCGTAAAAAAGTAAGAAAAATCTTTCGGAAGATCGGGTTTTATGAAAAAACCACTTCATAAATCAAGAACCAATAAAGTTTATTAAACTAGATTTTACACTTCTTTTATTATTTATACACGTCCGAAGTTAAGTTATATTAGCAAGAAAAACGAATATTTGTTGGCTCCTAACTTTTAATGGCTTTTTATTTTAGTATTCTGTTTCCGTACAGACAATATTAATAATGAGAAAAAACCATACCATGTTTAATTTTTGATGTACATTGTCGAACAGTGGAGTAATAAATACACTCCCGAAGTTTGTATGGGAAAAATGTCGACTAGATTCACCTTAATGGCTGCGTCAGCGAACGGTATTCGCGGTGCTGAATATTGGGCAAAACTAATTTAACAAACTATACATTTGCATACATTCTTTAGTGTTTTATTTTTGCTACAGACACGTCAAGAAGAAGATTGAACGCCTTAGTGTAAAACAATTTACTCAGGCACCATGAAGATATTAATAATTATGGTTTTAATCATGGAAACATCCCTAAATGAACTTCCCTAATGAGCCCCATTAAGATCCGCCCTACACGGTCGGATGTTCTAACATCGATACCGCAGCTATCAAACAGTTCCGGAATTCCGAATGCATTAGTACGAGCAATAACAACTAAGGGCCCTTGCTAACGATCGATTTATCTCTTGATTGCGTTAATGCAGCAATTATCTTTTGTTGAACAACTGTTTGCTCGACTTGATTCTGTAAGATTCTGAATCAAAATCACCATATTTTCTTTCATATGGGCACTTATGAACCGTTAGAAGCTAGGTGCGGTTCTAATTGGTCATTTCCTATGGAGAAGAGCCAGCAAGAAACTCCACGGTTACCTTTTACAATACTTTCAAATAATAGTGTTAATAGGTATGGGACGACAGTGTAGGCCTGTCAACAGGTACCAGGCTATTTAATAAAATAGAAAATGGTCTAAGTACTAGGTCAAGTTAGTCTTTGTAGACTGTATATTTAAAAAAAATAAAAGAACTAACTTTAGCTTAGCTTTAGCCAGCGGCTTCGCCTGCGTGTTTGTCGGAAATTATCCCGCGGTATCGTATTACTGTGATAAAAAGTTTTCTATGTTAATACATATAATCTGAATTAATAGATTAGTGCGAAATTTCATCCAATTCCGCCAACATCAAGCCGTTACGCCGTTTTTGCGTAACTGAGTAACAAACATTCAATAGGTATGTACAAACTTTCAACTTTATAAAATTGGTAGGAATAGTAAGTAGGATTTTGAGACAAGATAAATAACAAAATAAAAAACCTACTTAAACCAGATGACAGGATTGCCATTGCGAATGAAGTATTTTTAGTAAAGATGAAGTTCACTTAATCGTTCAAGTAGGTATCGTACGGTTGTGAGTATTCCGTGCCACTTGTCCTAAATGGGCCGTCGTCATTATTTCAAATGGATAGCTGGTGGAAGTGTCCTTTTGTCTGATAATAACAACGTAGCCAGAAGAAACAGTAGTATTTGTAAAGGTTACGAGTAGCTACTACGAAAATAAAGTAGAATCTTCTCTGAGAGATTGTCTATACGGGGTGGCACAGACATCGACTTATTATTTTCGATCTTATTAATTTGAATGATTGATTGATTGATTGAGTGAGTGAGTGAGTGAGTGAGTGAGTGAGTGAGTGATTGATTGATTGATTGATTGATTGGTTGATTGATTGATTGATTGATTGATTGATTGATTGATTGATTGATTGATTGATTGATTGGTTGATTGATTGATTGATTGATTGATTGATTGATTTAGGATTAGCGCTCGTATTAAACAATTTGATCTAACATCTAAGGACATTGCATTAAGTAGTTCAGTTTTTGGAACGAAGTTTTGGAACGAAGTTTTGGAACGAAGTTCCTTATCGCGCGTTGCGAAAGTGGGCTAGACGGAAAAAATTAAGACCAAAAGTTGTAACGACACTTTTTGCTACATTGTTTGCTCTATATATATATGTGTATGCTATATATAGATATGTGTGTATATACAATTTTTACAATTTTATTACAATTCCTTCACTAATTAATCGAATGGAACGTCGTTCCATCCGGGTGTCCCTTGACACCTCTCAAGTGTTTTTTATCATTAATCATCATTTCATCATCATTTCAGCCGACAGACGTCCACTGCTGGACATAGGCCTCCCCCAGGCTTCTCCACTTCGAATTTTCCGGTTCCGTGTGGTGCGGGAACGTAAAAAGAATAGCACCGTCCCATTTCTTCCAGTGGGTGTCGTAGAAGGCGACTAAGGGACTCACCAGAGAATGGGCAGCAGCGTTCTCTGTGCATTGTACCACCATACTGCAATCGACAACCCGCCTGCCAAGCGTGGCAAGCCAAGGCGTGGCGCGGCGTGGCGTGGCGTGGCGGCCAAGGTTAGTTACTGTGAGGCAAGGGGTGCTAAGAATCTCCGGAAGAGATCTGGCTACCACAACAAACGATTAGTAACGATACGCGTTATAAAGTAGTTTGGGAATGGTTGCGCTGAGTATTGTGCTCCATAATTGTAGTACCAGTGTTATAAACTTGTGACCATAGAAATACTCATTCTGGCTACTTTAGTAACTTGAGTTTGTGACTATGAGCCGTTGGTATGATGTGTCTAGTAGTGTAGTCTAGTATTTCATTGGTCGCATCCTAACCGAAGCAACCATCGTCGCGCGAATTCGTGACATTCGCTTTAATTTTGTTTCAAGATCTCGAACGCGTAGTCGCCGACAGACGACTTCTGTCAGCGCGACCACGCGTTCGAGTTTACAGGCGCGACGTGACACTCGTAAAACAAAATCTACGAGAACTTCATGAAAATTGTTCTACAAGAAGTGTCGTGTCGCATTGTCGCGTCGCGCCTGTTTAATGAAGCCTTATTGGTTTTCCGAACCAATTAGTAACATTTATGTATGTATAAACGCGAAGATCGATATATCGCGCGACCGATTATTTTGGTTAAGACGGGGGGATATTACGTCAAGCTGTAAGTACTTAAAGTTCTATATATATACATAATCAGCCTTTAATATTCCCACTGTTGGGAAACAAGCCTCCACCCTGTGAGAGGGAGTGGGCCGTAATCCACCACGCGAGACAATGCAGGCTGATAGGTGTCACATGTCTTCAAACATTTGGTTGTGGGATGTAACAGGTTTCCTCACTATGTTTTCCTTAACCGTTCTGAGAGTAGTGATGATGGAATAAATAACAATGACTGGGTTCGAACTCACGACCTACAACTCGAAAGGCGAACCCACTACCACTGGGCCACCACCGCTATCCAATAAGTTCTATAACTTCTGCAAATAAATTCTTTTCGACTGTCAATATTTTAATTTTCAATTATTATGCACTAGCTTTTAGCAGCGGATTCGTCCGGTCAGAAATATGTATCCTATATGTTCTACAAGAAGAAACTTCATCCAAATCAGTTCAGTCATTTTTGCGTGATTCAGTAACATATATACAAACTTTCACATTTATAATAATATAGTAAGATAAGTAGGATTTGTTTAGTATATTAGTATTCGTATATTAAAGTACATTCGCGTTAAGAATGCAGTGAGTCATCATTATCCGTCGGCCTAGCCCCGCCCCCTAACCAATCAAATCTTTTCAAATTACAGTCAAATCTATTCATTAAACTTAATCTTTTAAAATATAATTTGTTTGAATTTAACACCACTGTGAATACACCATTATCTTGCAGTTGCACTGATGACTCACTGCATTCTTAACGCGAACGAACTATAGTATTAGTAAGTAGAGTAGTAGGATAACTAAAGTTGCTGTTAGCAACAAAGTTGTATTGCAGGCTATCTACAACCCACATTATTTACATACAAATCAATCCTGGTAATCACACAACAGCTTAGGGAATACATATACGTAACAAATTGCTTCGAGGCTTAACAGAGAACAATCTTTTAACATATAGATGGGCGTTGCTTTGGTTTTAAATATTTAATTTCTCAATTCCAACAGAGTGAGGTTCGTCCTTTGACGTTGTTTGGTAAGGTTAAAGGTTACTTTGGAACGCAAAACGCATACATCACGTTTGTTTCCACTGAAGCAGTTAGCAGTGATGGAGGTATAGTATGCTTTAGTGATGTAGCCGGGCTGATACCAGTCGTTTCAATCAAGATACATTGTGAAAGTGACCTGGAAGTTGTAAAAAATGTATGTAAATTTTATTTTCGCAGGCTACTTTAGCGCAGCTCCCAATCCAGATGGCGATCAGTCTTAAATGTAGCAGCATCATATTGAGATAGCAGTCTTTTGACCTCGTACGCTATTTTTGCGATTTCAGGATTGGTCCTATAGTAAAAGTTGTAGGCGGAGAGGCCTCCTCTCGATGAGAGGGAGTGGGCCGTAATCAACGTACGCGGGCCCAGTGCGGGTTGGTAGATGTCACATGTCTTCGAATTTTTTGTTCTAGGACATGCTGGTTTCCTCAAGATGTTTTCCTTCACCGTTTTGAGAGCAGCGGTGATGAAGTAATTAAAAAATAGTGAATTCGTATCTATCTGGGTTCGAATGTAACGAAACCAACAACCGGCATGTTCTAGAACGAAAAATTCGAAGACATGTGTCATCTACGAACCCGCACTCGGCCCGCGTGGTGGATTACGGCTCAGTCCCTTTTACAGAGAGGAGGCCTGTGTCCAGCAGTAGACGTCTTTTGGCTGAAATGATGAAGATGATGATGATGATATATTTGTATAGAAGACGATGCTAATTAGACCGCCACTACCACCGGTCTGTGCATCTGGCATCACCGGATTCTTCGGCCTTCACCAGGTCACTTAGTGGGAGGCCTTCTAACGGTAGGTCTTCGAATACGCGGTTGCCACTCGAGAACCTTCCGGCCCCATCTGCCATCTGTTCTGCGAGCAATGTGCCGTGCCCACTGCAACTTAAGTTTGGCAATTCTTCGGCCTATGTCGGTTACCTTGGTTCTCCTGCGGATCTCTTAATTTCTGATTCAATCACGTAGGGAAACTTCAGGCATAGCCCTCTCCATTGCCCTTTGGTTGACTTTTAGCCTTCTAATAAGGCCCATTGTGAGCGACTACGTTCCAGTACCATATGTCATCACTGGCAACACTAAGCACTAAGCTAGTCCATAGATGTGAACACAGTCTTGAAACTAAATATTATTTGCAACACGAGTATTTTCAATTTCGTTTGTTACGTTAACTACGCGCGGTCGTGTAAGCCCACTTTAAGCTTGTACACGTGTTAACTTAACATGTGAAAATATATATTTATCAGGAAATTCAATAATTTACAGCTAGGGATGGGGCGAAAGTCGTTTCACTTTCGGTTTAACTGAAATTCGGCTTTCGTCCGAAATTCTTTTCAAATGCCGAACGTTTGAGACAAGAAAATATTAAAATAACACAACTGTATTGACTAAAATATAACAATAAACTAAACCAGTGAAAATAATTATTAAGCATCTATTTATTGTTTGTGAGTTGTAACTCATTCAAAAAAAATTGTTTTTCTAAACGTTATCAGAATTTTGACATCCAAACATTGAAATAATGATCGAAAATCGTTAGTTTTAACTTGTATAGAAGTGTTAAATTAAATCTTATTACCTAAGGACTAGTATTTAAAATTTACTAAAGGCTATCTGGCAGGAGACTATTACGTTTTTGTTCGAATGCATTGCCTGCTTCTAAGAAAAGTCGCTCAGAATATACCTATTAAAATTATTCACTTCTCAAATTATCACAATTATCCACTTCTTCGTCCCAGCTAAAGCACTAGGAAGTGGTGAAGGGCGGGCGTTTTGGGGGGACTGTCTTATGTAATTTTGACGTTCAAAAAGAGCTGACTCTCAGCCTAGTTTGAATAAATGACTTTTTGATTTTTTGATTTTGATTTTGATTTTGATTGGAACATTTGAAATTTGCCACTGAAGACAAGAAGAAATGCAAGGTTTGAGTGTCCATACAGAACTGGATTTTTTGGGGCCACACTCTTGTTGATCGGCACGTTCGATCCGGCAGTACTCATTTGTTGAACAACAAAGCCAATCCGAAGCAATTACTACAAATATTCGGCTTTCATTCGGCTCCTGCCAACCGGTGAACTCAATTCGGCATTTGCCCTCGCTGAATCATGTTCGGATTGGCTCGGCAGAATCAGAGTTAAGCTGAGTGGCTTCCAGCCGAAAATGATTGTATATACATACCTAATATTCGATTTTGCCACCCGGCTTTGTCGAATCATGTCAACTTGAATAAGCGTTGAGAGCGCCTTATTTATTTATTTTTATATTCTATAATGTACACCACAAAAATACATTACAAAAAACAAAAACACTATAAAATATGTGTGTGTGTGTAAGTATTTGTATGTCACTAAATTCCTCCTAAACGGCAGGACCGCTTTTGATGATATTTTTTGTGTATGTTTGACTGGGTCCCTGAATGGTTTAGATTCATAAGGATTCATTCCCGGTAGGTGGCGCTGTTCGGGCAGGACAAAGGTTTTCGAAATTGGTTTTTCGGTTTTTGTTTCGAAATAATAACGGTGAGCACACCGGCTTGAAATAAATAGTGAAAATTTTATATTGCTTCTGATTTAACGCGCACACATACACAACAAATTTGGTAAATCTGCACACAATATGGTCTGAACGCGCCTCTACAGCCTTTGACCTTTAGATCCCCTTTTTTAGAACGTCGACTTAGTCTTTAAATAAAAAAAAACGTTCGTCACACTAGGAATTTCTTCCTGTATCGTGGGTGCGTTTACCCACGATACAGATACACATAAACTAGAAACTCACAAACACAAACATAACCCAGAACAATTACTTGCAGATCATACAAATATTTGTTACGTGCGGGGACCGAACCCGCGACACGCTGCGCAGCAGTTGATCGCTCAGCCATTACGCCAACCGTGTCGTCAAAAGTAACGTTAACGCCAGTTTAGTTACATTACAGGCTGTTCACGCTATAACTACAGGGTGAACATGGCGACATGAATTCATCACGTCTTGTTTCTGTACTTGAATTTTCGGACACAAAAAAATTGTTACATAGAAAAGTATAATACCAACGCCGTCAAAATATATGGAACTACATTTATTTTTATTACTATCGAAAAATATTTCAACGCGAGGGTATACCGACTCATATACCCACTGAATCCATAGTAATAGGCTCGATGTCGATGTCAATGCCCCCCCTGTGTTACTTCAGAATATTACTACATTCTTTCAAATAAATAAATTCTTATTATGATTCTTATCTCGTATTTTTGTGCTTACACGGAATAGCAACATGTATAGTATGTATGATTCCGAATAAAATATTAAATTATCTGTTCGCCTGCCAATATGTAGGTTGAGGTGACAGTTATCTACCAGTGGGCGTACGATAATTTGATTTCCGAATAAATATTATGTATAGGTACAGAGGTAATGTAACGGAGTCGTTCAATGCAAGGCGTGGATTTTTGAGACGGGGCAGTAAGCGTAGGTACGTAAACTATTATACCTAGCTTTTCATTATGCATTTAGTATTAAAACAGTACACCGTGCTTACCTAATGCTGACAATACTAACAAGAGACGGAATGGTATTGTATGCATAACAAAAGCAACAATTCTCAAAACATGTCTTTGTAGAAAGATTTTATACATTCTTAGGCACATTTCTGTAAAATAGATTGAATAGAAAACTAAGTATCTATAAATTAAATACTATAGCTGTAAATATGTACTTATACATTTACTAACCATTGATTATGCAAAGACAGAAGATCTACTTGTCTGCAAATAAAACCGCTAACATGCTATATTACTTTTGTTGCCTACGTTCTATTTTAGTTATTACTTTATACACATTGTTAATTTATTACATTAAGAGGAACCTAGTCGCGGGCTCAAACTCCGTGGTGGGCCTGGCTAAAAAGCACGCTGTCTCACCAGGCATCGTGTCCGACAGAGGTAGTATCAGTAATAAGCAGTTAGACGCTAGTCTACACGCACAACGTTATTGAGTGAGACGCAGGATCATTTATAGTAAAACAGGCGCGTAAAAATTAAGAAAAGTCCTTCGTAAGATCGGGTTTTATGTAAAAACCCCTGCATCAATCACTGACCAATAAAGTTTATTGAACTACTCGATATTTGAGCTTTGTCGGTACCGACTTGGTTTTTCGTATTTTACACTTCTTTTATTACTTAGACACGCCCAAAGTTAGGTCAAATTAGCAAGAAAAACGAATCTTTGTTGGCTCCTAACTTTTTAATGGCTTTTTATTTTAGTATTCTGTTTCCGTACAGACAATATTAATAATGAGACAAAACCATACCATGTTCAATTTTTGATGTACATTGTCGAACAGTGGCGTAATACACTCCCGAAGTTTGTATGGGAAAAATGTGGACTAGGTTCACCTTAAGTACCGCTTTGTGCATTTTGTAGCCTGAAACACAGGTTCAACCTAGTTCAGGCAAATTAGCAAATGTGTTCTATTTTATTTGGTATTGCAAATGTGAACACTAAAAATGAAAACGAAAACTTTATTCTCAAAAATACAACCGACTTCAATAAGAAAAAAAACTAAAGTTATTTTGCGCTTTGTTTTTTTTTTTTTTTGGGTATGGCATCTCGCAGTTGACCTTGAGAGGCCATGACTACTTAACCGGGCTTTCCTGTGGGGACTATTAGCTTTTAGACTAAGAGCCTCCAGCCAGGGCTTACAAAACTACGCTTAAAACTACAGCAACCGCTCGCTGAGGGCACCCCCTGCGGGGTTCGGGCCTCGGCTCAGGGCGTCACTATTTTGGGAGGGCAGCAAGTGGGGACAGGCTGGATCATTAATTTCATTATTATTAGATCATGGGGATTTTAACTCTACTTGCTCAGCTTCGGCGCGGGCTGGCACTTCTGCGGGCAAGGGACGGTTGGGTTGCACTTTGTAGTGTTTTCTTTGTAATTTTTGTTTATTTAATTTTGAAGTTTCCGTCTACGGTCCCTCGGAGCTCTGAAAACTTAAATTCTGCAGTTTTATTTTAGGTCCGGGTTTGCCCGATTAGTTTCGAAATTCTCGAAACTAGCTACTCACGTTCAAATCGCGACCTCGTCCTTCCGTCTTATTAAAAATCGCGATCTTACTTTAGTTCTACCCAGTTCTTGCATTTCCTACTGTATTATGATTTGGGTAAAGTTCGTAATACAAAAAAGATAGCACGGTAATAATTTATTAGTTTTGCAAAAGGGACTGTGTTTCGATTTCTGTCAGATGCTTATTTCAAAAACAGGCTCGATGGTTTAAACCGCACGTAAAAAAAAACCTTGTCTTTAATAAGACCGAACGAGTCCTAAGCTCTGAATCAAGTTCAAATCCGAAAGAAAAACATGAGTACAAGACCAAAGAAAATTCAACATAATTTATTAATGTATCTTAAAAAAGTCATAATATTTAAAAGAGCTTAAAGTAATAAAAACTTCTTCGAAATTACATTAATGCTACGTACAAATTTTTATTGAAAAAGTTAAAGGTTAAAGAAAATGCTGGGACATCCACGCGCAAACTGTTCCCATAGATTCAATACAATACATGATTCGAAACGTCTCTGCATCAAAATTTTTCGTTGGTTCATAAATTACTGTCGTAAAGTCGTTGTCCCCATAGTATGACGTCACAGTCTACCGTCAAACGTCATTTGCTTTCCATACACGTCGCGTTGTTATTGTTGGGAATGCAATTATTTTGACGCATGGTACTTTTTGTATGAGACATCGTGATATGGGAGCAACGAACGTCCGTAAAGTCAGTTACAGACCAAGAGCTACATTTAGTCCGTGAAAGTATTGCACTTTTTTAAGAAACACTTGCTTTTTCCAGCGGTTTCGCCCGCGTGGAGCTCAAAATTTATCCCATGGGATGGTACTACTGGGATAGAAAGTATTCTATGTGTTAATCCAGGTTATAGACTATCTGCGTGCCAAATTTCATGCAAATCCGTTCAGCCGTTTCTGCGTGAAAGACTAACAAACATAGAAAAATTGACGTTTACAATATTAGCAGGATCGTTTTTTTTAACTCAAACTAAAAGCATTTATTTCGATTAAACCAAAATAACAGGCACTTCTGAATGATCAAAAAGTCAGTCAGGTAGACAGAAAGGTGAAGCTACCAAATCCCGCCGACGCCCATTCCAAAACGCAACATCTCTAATGGAGAAGCGAGGAAAAACTCCGAGGACACTCTTTTAAATCGACATAATACGAAATGTATCTATTTATCCGTGTGGTGTCGGACGTAAAAGAATACACTATCCCATTTCTTCTCATGGGTGTCGTAGAAGGCGACTAAAGGACTTACTAGAGAATGGGCAGCAGCGTTCTCTATGCATTTTACCACTATACTGCGATCGCCAACCCGCCTGCCAAGCGTGGCAATTATGGCAAAACCTCCCTTTTGGGGGAGGCCTATGTCCAACAGTGGACGAAATCTGATCTGACGAAAAATTTCTATATTCGGCGATCTAGAATTATGTGCTGAATATATATGGTTACAGTTAGCGCGTCAATATTCCTCCCATCATCATCATCATCTGCTCAGCCTTTTCCCAACTAAGTTGGGATCGGCTTCCAGTCTAACCGGATGCAGCTGAATACCGGTATTTTACATGGAGTGACTGCCTATCTGACCTCCACAACCCAGTAACTGGGTAATACGATACCCCTTGGTAAGACTGGTTTTCAGACTTCCGGGTTTCTGACGACCCGTAATGACTGTCAAGGATCCACAAATGACAGCCGGGACCAACGGCTTAACGTGCTTTCCGAGGCACGGAGGGGGTTTGGTATGTAAAGATGGTCACCCATCCACGGACCAACCGCGGCAAGCGTAGCTTAACCTGATCAATTAATCTGTCTGCCACCACAGGCCCCTGTCACCTTGTCTATCAAACAAATTATACATACAAATAAATTTACACAAATTCTCATTGCTACGATCCTTCCAATATCCCTTTTGCTACGGCCACCTTCACACATCAAACATAAAAAAAATCCCCTGTCACAAACAAAACCTCTAAAATCAAAAAATAATATGTATTGGTTCTTTAACTTTAATATAATTTGCAGGTAATAATTTGGTCAAAGCGTGAAGGCGTCATCGCGTTGGGAGGACACCTTCCAAACAAAAGAAAAAAAACAAAATCGGCTCAGCCATTCAACAGCTACAATGCCATACACACATATAGATTCGTTAAATACATAACATCGCTCTGTTGCGGTCGGGGATTAAAATTATAAGACGATTGAAAAATCAGCCCACGGTAAAATATTGTTTAGGTGACACATTTGATGCCAAAGAGGTCGTCAACATGCTACAACCCACTTTTCATCCTACAGGAGATGAGTATGTAATATTAAGTGGTTAGCAACGAGAACAGAATATTTAAATGACATCAGTGACATAATTTGAGATGTCATTAATAACCCACATTCGAGTTTGTAGCGAAATGTCTTGTATGTGATTAGCATAGTAATTAATTCTGATTTATTTGTGGTTCCATTACGTGATCGAGGTAGCATAATTTGCCAACTTATTAAATTGAGGACTCTTTTTAACCGACTTCAAAAAGGAGGAGGTTATCAATTCGATATGTTTTTTTTTTAATGTACGTTCAGGCATAACTCCGTCATACCTACATAGATGGTTGTGCAGAATTCTTGTTTTGCTCGAAAGGGATTTACTCCGAAATGGTCCCATTTAAACATCACATAGATCTGATGATGAGTTTCGGAGACTGACAACGGAACTCTTCAAAAAATGAGAGCAAATCAACCGTGATTGCTGCTATCGCATAATTATGCATTGTTTTGATTTGATTGACTTTGACAATACCCCAAGGATGATGTAATTTCGAATTGGTGTTGTGGGGTAGGCACTATAGCAAAAAAATTTAAAAAGTACGGAACCCTAAAAGCGATTTCCGAAAAAACACTACAAACTGAAAAATAACTTTAATTTCGGAAGGCGGTGACAAAAAATTAAAACACATATCCAAAGACACCGACTTCCGAAATTAAAGTTATTTTTCATTTTGTAGTGTTTTTTCGGAAGTCAGTAGTTTTTTTTTGTTAAATAGGACTTTCTGCGAGGTCGGCGTTCGCACGGACGTAATAATATCGCGGTGGGGATGTTTTCGCATACTGAAATTTGGAAATCTAACTGTGTTTTTTTTTCGACGCGCTACGCTGCTGTTGACATAATCCCGTGCGAATATAATAGGTGGCGGTAAAAGAAAACATTGTGAAGAAACAATGTTCTTAAACCAAAAATTCGAATACATGTGACATCCACCAACCCGCACTGGCCCTCCCGCGTGGTGGATTATGACCCACTACCTCGCACAGAGAGGAGGCCTGTGTCCCAGCAGTTGGAACATTGTCTGAAACTGAATAGGTGGCGAGCCTAATGTCATCAACTGGGCACAAATCCAAACTCCGAGCTCTTAATGAGAAGGAACATTTTGACCGACCCGGAAATCGAACCGGGGACCTCATGTTCAGTAGTAGCACTTGCAACCACTAGACCAGCGACGCAGTGTCGATAAGTATCTACTTATGTACAACAAGCTTCGCGTTTTTACATAAAAAATTAAATTATCTTGTTTGACTTGATAATAGAAAACTTTTAGATCTGCGGAAGTTTTGAAATTAGATCCGTATTTCTATATATAACTGTTTATAAACCTACAACCAACTTCATGTAATTAGTTGAAATAAAGTTACTGCTTTTGGAAATACAGGCGTTATGTTATGGTACGTGTTGCCCCGAGGATATAGCAAAACATCCCACTGAAACTTACTACCGAGATTAAAAGTACCCTATGTGTTAATCCAAGTTATAAACTAGCTGTTTACCAAGTTTCATCCAAACCCGTTCAACAGATAAAGATGGTTTGTTTTTTGATCCCATAACAAATAACTATATAATAATTGTTTCAGATCAGGCAAAGGTTTAAAAATGGGGAGTATTCCCGTTTGAGCACCAATGCATTGAGCACCAAAGTTATGGGAATACCTTGGTACTCAATGCAATGGTGTTCTAAAAATTGGTGCTCAAACTGGAAAACTTCAAAAATGGATGTAGTGACAAAAATTGAAAAGATTATGTTTAGACGGTTTGGTCATGTTGAGCGAATGAATGAAGGGCGGCTAACAAAAGGTAAAACAAGGCAGATGTGAGTGGAAAAACCGGGAGGAGGGGGGGGGGGCTATAAAAGGACATTATAGTGTCCTTATTGGTGATGTTCTTCAAAAAGGTTAGGTGTGTAGTATTTGCAATCGGCGAGCGTATATGACCAGCACCCTAATTGTGTAACGCAAACGCCGTTTTCTCTAATGTTTTTAATCAATCGAAGCTTCCAAGATGGCCAATTTACAGACGCACTTAAAGTAGCTTTAGTTAAACTTGTACATGAAAAAGGTGACAAGCATATCCCAAGCAATTATAGACCCATAGCACTACTACCAATCTTTTCCAAAATATTTGAAAAAGCTATGTGCAATCAGCTTTATATGTTCTTAGAAAAGTTTAATATTCTTGACGACTCATAAAATGGATTTAGAAAATGTAGATCAACAACATTAGCAGTTACAAATATGTTCAACAAGCGCTACAACATATAAACGACAAACAATATGTAATTGGGCTACTACTAGACATGACAAAGGCATTCGACAATGTCCGTTACGACATCTTACTCACTAAACTATATGGTTGCGGCGTACGAGGACCAGGTTATTCGTGGTACAAATCATATTTACATAATAGGACACAAATAGTACAAATTGAAAATTACGACCATGATAAAAATGAGATCAAAACCATTAGATTACAAGAAAAACAAATTACTTGCTCAATCCCGCAAGGAAGTGTGTTAGGACGCCCACTATTTTTAATTTATATTAATGACCTTCCCAAAACATTAGACAAAGAAAACGCTTTACCGGTATTATTTGCAGACGATATTTCAACATTAATCAAGCGTGGAAATGTAAATAACCCTAGTCTACAAATACAAGATACCCTCCATACTGTAGATACTTGGCTCCAGATCCACAACATGGAAATTAATAGTTATGAAACTAAAATGATACAATTTAGATCGTACAAAAAACCACCTCTCAATCTGAAAACAGCGTTCAAAAACACGCAAATAGAAGAAGTTAATACATTTATCCTACTTGGCATAAATATTGACATACACATTAACTGGAAGTCACACATAAAACATATAAAAACAAAACTCTCCAGCTTCTCGTACGCTCTTTTTCAAATTAAACAAAGCACCAACACACAAATAGTTATGCTGCTTAATAAGCATACGCATACTCATGGTTGCGATATGGCGTCATGCTATGGGGAAATAGTGTTAACGTAGATGAAGTATTCGTAATGCAAAAGAAGCTTATAAATAAAACTGCAAACCATACTTTATAAAATATCAGATTCTAACTCTGCCGTAAATTTACATACTTGACATTTGCGTATTTGTTTTTAAAAATATCAAGAAGTTCACTAAAGTAGAAGATACGCACAACGTCAACACTCGCCATAAAAAGAGGTTATGCGCTCCATCCTCCAGAATAAAAATGTTAAGAGATAGCCCATATTATATGGCAATAAAAATATATAGAGTTTTTCAACAAGAACTTTGTTTTCTAAAACAAAATAAAACAAAGAATTTATATGAAGATGATTCAAATTTTTATTGTATTACGAAGAGTAAAGTTTGGCAATTATGAATGAAAAATGATATCTGACAAATGTCCACCACGAGCACGCTGACAGAAGTCGATTCTTTCATCAAAGTTTTAATCACTTTTTGGCAAAATGGCGGGTCTATTTCATTAATCACATCACAGATTTTGAGTTTTAAGGTTGCAATCGATTCGATTGGCTCCGTATAGACTTTGTCCTTAACATAGCCCCACAAAAAATAATCCAGTGGTGTTAAATCACACGATCTGGCTGGACACTTAACCGCTGAATTTCGTCAGATTATGCGATCGGGAAATTTCGTTTGCAATAAATTGATCGTTTCATTGGTTGTGTAACATGTAGCACCGTCCTGCTGAAACCTCATGTCAGTGCTACCCACGTCATTAATAATAGGCCATGTGGTGGTTTTGGATAACCCCAATTGTTGAGAACGACGAGGAATAGACAAATTTGGATCTTCTTCAACACTGTGGCTCACGGCTGTGATGTTTTCAGTTGAACGACCAGGTCGAACACGCATTGGTGTTGGCACATTTTGTACCGAGCATGTCAACTCAAACTTAGCGACCAAATTCTTAATAGCGGTCTCTGAAGGGCGATTATGTTGTCCGAAAATATCACGAATTTTACGAAATGTAACTTTAACAGAACCACCATTTTCATAGAAGATTTTAATTATTTTAATGCGATTTTCAAGCGAAATTGAATTCATTGTAACAATTGCCAAAGCATCTACTACGAATACGTCAAAAAACTTAATGTCAAAACTGTCATGCTGTTGTCGTTGCCCCAATTGAAAAACAATGTTCTTGTTGAAAAACCCAGTATAATAAGTTGCCCAACATGTTTAAAACTGAAAAATCAGTAACAATATTCCAAAAAAGGCTAAAACTACACCTAATACAAAAATGTTTCTACTCAGTCAAAGAATATCTAGAGTTTAGCGTAAAATAACAATTTTCTCTCAAGTACAAAAGTGGTGATCTGTCCTATAATACAATAATATTAAGTCTATCCTTTATAATTTGCACTACCTGGAAAAGGATGACATTAATTTTAATGAATGATTGTCTTAAATTCATTATTATTGTATGTGTGCATATATTTCACCCCCCATCGATTTATTTATTTGTCTCCTCCATTTGTTGCACGACTGTTTCAAAACAAGTAAGTACGTATTAAAATTTTATTGTCTTTGATACAAGTTTTGAATAAACTTGAGGGTTTTCTGTTCGAATAGCAAACATCATGTTTGCACAGTTTTTACTAAATCCTCAAATTTTTAGAAGTGTCAATCCCTTTAAATTAATTAATGAGAGGTTGTGAGTTCGAACCCCAGCCATCATGTCATTGACATGAACCCTCTTCAATTTTAATAAATTGGTACTTAAATATTCAATGAATATATTAATGCAGCAATCGTGGACTCAAACATTGCGTAGATCAACTTTAACGTAACGGGTAAAATGCGTATTTATTTTTTAGTTGGAGTTGTTCAAAATAAATGTATATTGTACGAACCACATAAAACGAATATACGAACCTAATCAACCTTTGGTGTTCCCACTGCTGGGACACAGGCCTCCGCCCGGTGTGAAGGAGTGGGCCGTAATTCACCACGTGGACCCAGTGCGAGTTGGTAGATGTCACATGTCTTAGATTTTTTGATTCGGACATGCTGGTTTCCTCACAATGTTTTCCTTCGCTATTTTAAGAGCAGTGGTGAAGAAAACATTTATAATCAAATGAAATCAAAAGTTATTTATTCAAACAAGGCTGAGAGTCAGCACTTTTTGAACTTCAAAATTACATAAGAAAGTCCCGCAAAACCCCCGCCCTTCACCACTTCCTAGTGCTTTAGCTGGGAAGAAGAAGTGACGCAACAAAATCCCCAGCAGCACAGCTGTCTGTTAAGTTAGAAGAACTTGATTCTATAGGTGAGTAACACAAAACATAAAATTAAATTAATTACCATTATGTCAGCCAGCACACGCCAATATACCAGCAAAACATAGTAATTAAATTCAAGCAGAAACAAGTAAACAATAAAACAAAACAAAAAAAACGTAAACAGAACTCAATACCCAAATAAAAGCCACAAGGTTTAAAGGGTGTGGCCGCTTACATATGCAATGTTGCATTATGTTCATTTAGATTTAACTTGTAGTAACAAATGTCATACAAAGTAAGACGACGACGACTGACGACTTCCTTAATGACGGATCTCTGCACTGATTGATGTACTATTATTATGATTGACATACATGTTCCTATTCTGACACTTTTTATTCTGATTGACACTTTGACATACTTTTTTTTTTGACATTACTGTAAAAATGTCGCTAATGTTATCAGCCTGTATATTGTTTCTTTTTTTTTGTTATTCTAATGATTTGACATTTCTATTTATTCAGTATCAATGAAATTTCTGTTCAAATTTGGAGTTGAATATTATTTGCATGCCCATGAGACGGTAGAATATGGAGGACTACTTTTTTTTTAAAGAAAACAACTATGTACCAATTACCCATGTTTGCAAAAATAAATGATTTGATTTGATTTGATTTGATTTAAACCGTCTGTCTAAATTCAAACGCACGACCTACATAAGTCGCAGCTATTATCACTGGGCTAGCAATACCACTAATATACTCATATACGAACAATGTACAAAATCAATATTCAGTTGGAATCTCGCACCAGTTGCAAAGTTACTATTGCAGAATTTCAAATCGTTTTCGGACTAAATTCTGAATCAAAATATAATTCCAGTAGCACTGATTTCAGATAGAAACGGACAAGATCCGACCGCTGAAACATTTAAAATAAACCTTTTAGAGTTTCACTCTGAAAATTTAACGATGTTGAGAGCATGATGTGGACAAGTTGAGCCATTTTAAAGCGTGTTACTGAATTACGTCAATTTAAGCTCAATTTTAAATGTTAAAGTGTGACCCAGCTTGTTCAAAAAATATTTGATTGAACGCTTTTTGTACAATTTAAATTTTAAAACAGAAAACGTTCGCTAGAATCTTTTTTATTTTTAATTTTAATTATTACCGGCTGGATAAAACTACATGCTGGCCCAGCGAGCTATGCTAGGTATGCCAGGAGTAGGTATCAGGATATAACCCGGAATGAGGTGATCCGGTAGAGAACCAAAGTTGTCGACATAGCTCACAGAATTAGCAAGCTGAAGTGGCAATGGTCCGGCTACATTAGCCGTAGAACCGATGACCGCTGGGGTAGACGTGTGAGTGGAGACCGCGAATCGGCAAACTTAAGGTAGGACGCCCTCAGGCTAGGTGGAGCGACGATCTTCGCAGGGTGGCTGGTAGCAGCTGGATGAGAGTTGCCGAGAATGGAGTTGAATGGCGTGCAATTGGAGAGGCCTATGTCCAGCAGTGGACTGATGTAGGCTGATGATAATGATGGATAAAAAAACTATAATAATTCTCGTCCAATTAATAAAGTGCAAACAATCAAAGTAATGTTTACATGACATAAAATATTCAGACTTAGTTAGTCTAAAAGACTAAAAGCGAGCAAACCTCTGTCGCATGTGACGTGGGATAATTAATTGCTACTGTCATTGATTAACTGTATGCCAAAGCTAACTTCTGAACCGATTTTAATATAATTAACTAGCATTTTTAATTCATATAATTGACCATCCTAAAGTCGGGGTTGCGGACGGCGAGTAATGGGTAGTTCGCTGTCCGGTAAGGACCATGCCCGGGTCGACGGTGCGTTGTGTTCCACGCGCGCCTCAAAGAGATGTCAGCACCAACTGGTGGGGCTCGCCAGGGCTGATGCCTGCTAGGGGTGCGTGTTGTTCGAAAGAGATACCGCGGACCCTGGCACACAGGCAACTGAGGGAGCACGGATGATTTCCCACCCAAAAAAATAACATCCAAAAGTAGTGATAAATTCACTGGCAGCTTTGTAAACCCATGGACACCATTAGAATGCTCTAGCTAACACTATAAAATATTCTAGAGACCATCTCACATACATACACTCACATCCTTCATCCTAACACACCCAGAGATCAGCAACCCTTTTATAGTTCATACCAGGGATGTTACGAATGTCATATTTTAGACATTCGCGAATGCGAATGCGAATGCGAGTGTTTGAAAGGCGAATGTGCGAATGCGAATGCGAGTGCGAGTTCGAATGTTCAGAAGAGGCAAAAAATGAAATATCAAGGTACGATTTTAATCATCGACTTTTTATTTATTTAAGGTTATACAGTGTATATATATATATATAATGTACAGAATCAAATTAACAACAAACTTTAATAATCGAATTTCATTAGGGGCAGATTATATTTTAAAAACAAAAAAGCTTGAGAGGTGTCAAGGGACACCCGGATGGAACGAAGTTCCTTTCGATTAATTAGTGAAGGAATTGTAATAAAATTTTAAAAATTGTACATGTATATATACACACACACACACACATATATATATATGCACTCTGTCTGTGTCTCTGTCTGCAGAGACACACGCGCACGCCGCACGGCTTACAACAATGTAGCAAAAAGTGTCGTTACAACTTTTGGCTTTAATTTTTTCCGTCTAGCCCCCTTTCGCAACGCGCGATAAGGAACTTCGTTCCAATAATTTAATTAAAACACGCGATGATGCTCCGCTAAGCTCCGCCCACTCCTACTTGTCTCGACCTGCATACACTCGCATTGTTTGATACGATTGCGAGTGTTGATGCGAGTGTTTGAAATGATGCGAATCATTCGCATATGCGAACGCGAACATTCGTAACATCCCTGGTTCATACTTTAACATAAACTGTTGCTGTTTGGTCGTGAGTTCATACTTGCATACCCAGTCCAAGGGCTCGAGGCGCGGCGTGCTGAAATACAGGCTATAAACCTAGTTCTGCAGCAGATGCTAACAACTAGACACAATTGTAACTGATTTACTCTTAAGTATAACTTTATGTAGCTAAGACAAATTGTGTATTGTGTATTGCGTAATTGTGTGTGTGTATTGTGTGTTGTGTATTGTGTAACATGTGTATTCTTTTGGTTTAATAAATATTATATTACCATATTCACTTAGGTATTAGATATTCAGATCTCTGATACATTAACCATTACAACTATCTATCACCTAACAACTAAATTATATAGCAACTGAGGAATCTAACTAAGTCATCCAAAATAGTCCATCCCGTTAGTTTCCCCACACATAAGACACAACCCTTTTTAACCACTTACTTCTCTTTTTTTGTCTTTAAAAAAAAAATGTGAGTATAATATTAATTTTTATGTTATGCCGTATACCTTCACATTATTAAATAACTGATAATGTTTGTATACATGGTGTGGTGGGACTCTGGTGAACTGCTATACAGGTATTCCCAGTGCAGACCAGACCAGTCTCACACAAACTAGTTTTCCATAGTTTTAAGTTTTTATGCCATTGTTGGTGAAGATAAAATAAATTTAATGTACAAGAACCATGCATATTTCTGAGCTATCACTATGCGAATAATCACTACGTTCCGTTATTGACATTTACAAACTCTCGCAACTGTAAAAATGGTAATACCAACACAACGCTTTTCATGAAATAAAACCAAAAGCTTGGTTTGATCAATCAGTGACTGTTGAACTACGAGATTCATTCATAATGTCTACGATATCCGCTGTCTACGTCAGATCGTGCTACGACGCTACGGCGGTTACACGTCTCGTAGCGCTACGAGCTTTCGTAGACTTCCGACGCGTCGAAAGAAAGTTTCGTACGATTGTTGTTGGTGAATTAAATTATAATAGGAATAGTTAATTAATAATTTAATATTTAAGATATTATTCATGGTGTTGTGGTATGTTGTGCTTAGTTAAATAAAAAACATAAACAAATTATACGTTTTAAAATTAAGTGAATGGTGTGTTTAGTCGTAATTAAAACAACAATAGTTACACAAGAGAGACAACAATAGGCAAAATAAAATAATTTAAGTGTAATTAAATAGGCTATGTTTTAGTGAAGTGTGCAGAAGTTAGTGATTAAAACCATTATTTCCTTAATTATTATTAAGTTAAAATTAACCAAGTGTAAATAATTAAGCAATATATGAATATTATAACAGATAGATATGTAAGTAAAGTGAATACAACTTTGTAAAAAAAAGTGTGTCGAAATATGTGAACTTTTAAAACAGTTATCAAAACAAAACTTTTATCTTAAAAAATGGGTGTATTAAAATATTAACACCACCAACCAACCAAACAAAATGATATAAAATAAATAAAAATGTTTCAAGACACTCCACCAGATGTAGAAGTCGATTACGACCAACAATTCTGGGATTATTTCAACATGGAGGGTACTTCGATAGTCAATGTCACAGAAGTGGTGGATACCACGATACCTATGCCGGAGCAGGGGTTCGTGGTTGGGGTATACAGCGCGCTATTGGCTGCTGGGGCTGTCGGCAATGTGGGCGTGTTCGCATCGCTCATGCGCTCGCGCCGGCGGAAATCGCGCGTCAATCTGCTGATGACGCATCTAGTTGTTGCTGATATGATTGTGCTGTTCATTGTTATACCGTTGGAGGTAGGTGCTTCATTTTAATTATGTACAAGTTGAAAAAATTACTTCTCGATTTTCCTGCGCAAATTATACAATTTTACTTTCCCTAAAAATCTTATTTGAATTGTTAGGAAAAAAAAAACGAACTAAATCGGTACAGTCATTGTCAAGTTATACGCGTACCAATGAACATCGTTTAATTTTTATTTATTTAAATATCGCAGATGTGAGTGACTCTTGCGATTTTTGCAAGGAAGTGGTGATACGAGCTAATTATAAGAATATTTGCAAAAAACAGCTTATCTTAGATAAATTGCGTACAACGACGCCGACCATGAACGTTGATCGGCTGATATAAACTTTATGCACTGACACTGATTGGTTAACAACGACTCTCGAATAATGCTTTGACTAACCTGAGTAAACCTTTCTAATAATCCGGTCCAATTTTTCGAAAAAAGTTACACCTAATTATGACTAAAATAAAATTGGCAGTCATGGGAACTGCCAACAGAAGTCAAAACTTAGAAGTATTATATAAAGGTGCGCTTACAGCAACAAGCGAGCAATTAAAATTGCTTCATCCTGGTCAATTCTCGTTAACTTTGACGTCACGACTACATCCAAAAATTTAAGGCAATGACAACACGTAGCAATCTGTTGCCATACGGCCACACATTGTCATGCAATATGGAGCAACTTAAAATCTAGGCAAAAACGAGACGTACAAACGAGATAGAAAGAAAATTGACTAAAATTTCCAAACCGATTGGATATTCGGCAACTCATAAAATATATGGAGCAATCAGAAGCAATATTCCCGAAACATATCCGTAATTTATGGTTATTGCTCCAGATTGTTCCACTTAATTGATCCAGATGGATCAATTAGAGTCGCCGAGCAATAATTGCTCAAAAAATTGCCCATGTAAGAGCACCTTAACAGTGATCGCCCTTATAGGAACAGATATGCTGTTAACATTAGCATGTTGGTGACGCGAACCCATAAGATATACAAAAAATCGCTCAACGCCCGTCAAGAAGTTTCCTCTTCAATAACGTCCCACTCAAACACGTGCAGATGACGACATGATTATGACATACATCATATAGACGCATCCAATTAACATCTCAGCACTTTCTACTAGAAATATGAATCACTTGCTAATAATGTAGGTTTCCATATCAGCCGAAAGACGTCCACTGCTGGACATAAGCCTCCCCCAAAAGCGGGGAGTTGCCATAATCGCCACGCTTGGCAGGCAGGTTCGCGATCGCAGTATGGTGGTCAAATGCATAGAAAATGCTGCTGCCCATTCTCTAGTAAATCCTTTAGTAGCCTTCTACGACACCCACGGAAAGAAATGGGATGGTACTATTCTTTTACGTCCGGAACCATACAGAACGTAGGAATGTAGGTATACCTACAGATAAATAATGAAATGAAGTGTGATTTTTTTACGATTATTTTGTTGTTGAATTTCTTAAATCTACATGGCGCCGGCGTTCTTCTAGCTGACTGATCGCTGAAAAGAAATGCACAAACCAACTCAGAGGTCATGGTCCCTTATAAAGTCTAAACATTATATTATTAGGATTTGATGTGAGTCTAACAATGCAGGGCCACGTCTGGAAGAGCCTTTTGAACAAAGAGCTATTGCAGCTTTGAGCTGACCTGCTCCATTCCAACAGACGGCATGAATGCATCAATCATCGTGAAGCTATTATTTTGGGAGCTTAACGACCCGTCACAAGAAACTACCAGATCTGCAGGACATTGGCGTAGGTCATATACAAAATATATAAAACCGCCAGATATTTATACAGTCACGTATTCAACCTAGCCTGCATGGTACTCACATTCAGTCAGTTTTCTCGTTTAACGTCATCGAAATTATCGTATCATGAGTTATGTCACGTACTTAACTCAATAAAAATGTCAATATTACAAAAATCATACACTACACGGCAATCACATGAATTAGTCTTTAAGGCTTCTTTATACAGGCGCGACGCCACACTTGTAGGAATCCATGAAGTTTTCGTAGAAATTGTTCTACGTGAGTAGCGTCGCACTGTCGCATCGCGCCTGCTTGCAGGAGCCTTTAATAGGTTTCCACTTTAGAAATATTGTGACTTGAGTGACGAATGCAATTCGAAGTCGAACTCATTTGTTTTAAGATTAATCGTCGCAGATTTAGAACGAGATAGTCCAATTCAATTCCAATTTCGAAGTTATGTAAGTACAAAAATTGTAGAGACTTTTTGAGTATTTGCTCAACTTCTTAATACCTTCGTGTTTTTGAGCAGCATATCGTATCGCCAGCATATCTGGGAAGCCATATTATGAAAATATGACATGTACCTTTTTGTTTTCTTTCTAATTTAGGTTGTAAGGTCAGGCTCGGAATGCAAGATTAAAAATTATCTCAAGAGTCATGAGACCATAATTTTTCAAAATGAAAAATACTAAACATTTTAGGGTACGGAAGTAATAAGAGAACGGAAGGTCCATAATGAAAATTAACCCTTAAAAAGTATTTTTGGGCAAAAAAATTTAAACTTTGTTCGTGAGGGAATCATTCTCAAGGGGATAGAACTTTGAATAACCTTCAGATAATCATTCGTAAAGCGAACGGTTATCCATTGCATTAGTATTCAAAAGCAGTTAGTTAATCAGAACAAGGTCAATTTATTTTCAATCCACACCGAGTTTCAGAAACTAGAAATAAACTTGCTCCAATCAAAGGTGCAATCTGTAGTTTGTATAATTAATTATATTTATGTCATTGATTTACACTCAGTGATTATTTTAACTCACACACTGACTTATTACTTGTTAATATTCTAGGAAAATGGTATACTTACTTTTACAATGTTTGTAAATATTAACATATTTCTATGCACCATGTATCTATCATAAAATTAATTTATCTGTAATTGCTTCACTTTCATTCTTTTTACCCTTTTACCTTGGTATGGTAATTTTATTCTGGGTGCATCGTTTTCACACATAATTATATAATGAATGCATGTTAAATATTGTGCTTAAAACATTTTAAAAGAGTAACGGTGGAGTTTCTTGCCCATTCTTCTCCATACGAAACTACATTTTGGAAGGGGCGACTAGAATCAATTCTATTTTAATGTAAATGTTGACGTTCAAAAGTGCCTTTTATGTGCCTATTTGAAATAAATGCTTTGATTTTGAAGCAATTTTAAGAACTTTCTCGCAACAATCAATCTGTCTAAGTGTTTCCCAAATATTTTTAGGTCGGCATCTGTTCTAACCGAATGCAGCTGAATACCATTTTTTACATGGAGCAACTGCCTAAATAACCTCCACAACCCATTGTCAGACTTTTGGGCTTCTGAGTACCCGTAACGACTGTTAAAGATCAACGAAAAATGACTTAATCCAAAAAACCTCTCCTCTACTTTTTTTTTGATAAATTGATATTGATTATAATTGAAATTTAGACTTGAATTTAAACATTTTTTTACCGACTACAAAAAAGAGGAAGTTCTAAATTTAAAAGATAAAAAAAAAACATTTTAATTCATCTAAAGTCCCTTCCATATAAATTTGGTCAAGTTTTGATAAATAAGTGGCTTTTGAGTTAGTTTCAATCATTCGTATTATTTTCCACTTCGTGAATGTTGATGATCTTATAATAACCTCCTGTCAGTGTAATTTCGTTAGCTAGTGAAGGTATACGAATTTGTGTCTGGTAGGTACCACAACTAAAAACCGGAAAATAAAACCTTTGTTACAAAAAAAAACCTAACGACCAAAAAAACACCACAAAGTAAAAAATAACTTTATTTTTTTGCGACAGTCTTCCGAAATTAAGGTTACTTAATTTAAATTTTCTAGTGTTTTTTAGGTTGGTCCATGGATGACCACCTTTATATATCAATACCCCTCCATGCCACGGCAAGCACGTTAAGCCGTTGGTCCCGGCTGTCAATCGAAGATGTTTAACAGTCGTTACGGGTCGTCAGAATCCCGTAAGTTTAAAAAGTCGGTCGGTCAGAAACATGAATAGGGGGGCTTCCGTTCCACAGTGTAGTAGGTACTTCTGGAGAAAAAATTTCATGGAGACTCTTTACCATTGGGCTAAAAAATTTCATGGAGACTCTTTACCATTGGGTCAGACATACGTAGACGTAGTAATCAATGCTAACTCGATATCTGTCTGAAACCTGCTTACTGAAATAAACACTTTTATACCATTCAATATGAACACAAAACCAGGCATTTTTCGTAGATCTTTACGAAAAATTGTGATTATTTTAATATTTTAAATCAAAACTCAAACGGTTATGGTAATTGAACAAAAAACAGACTGAACTTTTATTAAAAACACAGATATTTATTGAAAGAATGGAAATAAAACGAAATTTCCGATTGTACTTTTATTGTTTTAAGCCTCCATTGAACAATTTGTTTTATTAGTATTCGATGTTTTTCTGTTTTTAGCTTTTTATTTTTTTACCATTAAATTCTCTGTGTTACATACATACGCTTGGGCCTTTTTCTATAGGGGTAGGTAGGCAGAAACTATAGAACGCCACCTGCTAAAATCTTTACATACTCTTTTTGGCCTCGCTTACGTTCATAAATCTGGTCACACACGCAACAGGGGCATCTGGTTCCACCTTTCTCATTGTTAATTGTACTTAATTTATTTTTATTATTTCAACAACTTGATAATTTCTTCCTTAATTAAATTTCGGTTCCATTCAAAACATTAATAATTTTACATCTGGGGTCCATGAAAAGGCTCTAAAATCACATCACAATTATGGCTTTTACATCTACCGCAATTAAAAGGGTAGTAATTTTAATCACCCTGTCAAAGAAATTACGCATAATTGTTTTATTATGACGCCGTTCACAACTGTTAACCGTAATTACGTAGTACGTACAGTCAGCCTCAAAAGATGGTTGCATTCTGGGCCCTAGTTCACTGCGACCATTTAACCTGTAATGGGTAGCTCGCTGACCGGGAACGACCAATCCCGGGTCGACGCGCGCCTCAAAGAGATGTCAGCACCAACTGGTGGGTCTGCAAGGGCCGATGCCTGCCAGGGGTGCGAGTTGTATATAATAATAATAAATGCTCGTGCAAACATCGAAAATGTAGAAGTAGTGTGGGAGGTTTGGGCTATAATAAACTCAAACATACCGTTGTTGAGTTTATTATTGCGCAAAATGATAAACGCAAGAAATATTTCAATTTCGCAACAAGCTTCCTGAAAACGGACGAAATATAATGTTCGTTTTACTTTGTGCTTGTAGCTGGGCAATGTAGGTACATTAAATTTAGACGTAAATAAAATTACCTACTGCCAGGGGTGCGGGTCTGCCAGGGGTGCGGGTTGTTCGAAAGAGATACCGTGGCCCCTGGCACACATGCAGGCAACTGAGGGAACACGGGTGGGTTTTAGTCAGTAAAAGTCTGACACGCCCTCCTGCTCCACCCAGAGCGGGGGAAGTTATTTGATGATTTCCCACCCTCAAAAAAAAAAACGATTCCTTAATTCGAAACCACGTCAATTCCTTAGATCACACACGACATCTGCTAATATCGTATTAATCATATCGACAAATTGTCTTAGAAAATACAGAATATGACATTTCGATTCCTTACATTGGTTTCTACAAGACACGATATTGACGTAGTTTGTACGTAGTAAGATACCGCGGGAAATCATTATAACCATACAGTATTGGGGCCCTGGTCAATATATACATCGTTTCTATGCTGACTGTGTCGAGGTCGGAAAGCGGAAAGTAACCTCATTAAAAATCCTTTTAAAACATTAACGGAAAATTTTAATTCTGTATACAGCAATGGGTAAAATACATTATGTAACAGTATCAAGTGATTGACCTAGCTATGAACTATTTGCATAGTATTATACTATGGCCCAGTGGCCCAGAGGTAACGGCCGCGACATACGGTGGTGGGTTCGAACTCAAGCAGGTACTTTACTTTGTGATTCTCATGGAAATCATATCACTTGATTTAAATAGGTTGATTTTACTTATGTAGATTCTTTTACATGAGAGAACGTTGTAGGCCTACAGTTTCTATTCTTTATTTTAATTCCTCTAAGTACCTGGTACTTATTGACAGGCCTGCACTGTCCTCCCATACCTAATATCACTGTAATTTGAAAACATTATAAAAGCCAATTATTTTTAAAAGAGTAACCGTGGAGTTTCTTGCCGGCTCTTCTCCATAGGAAACGACAAATTGGAACCGTGCACCTAGCTTCTGACGTTTCATAAGTGCCCTTGCAGGTTTATGTGAAATAAAATATTTTGATTTTGATTTTGTGTAAATATTATTTCCTCACCACTGCTCTTAGAACGGTGAAGGAAAACATCGCGCGGAGACCGGCACGTCCTATATCCAAATATTCAAATACATGTGACATTCACGAATCCGCACTGGGCCCGCGTAGTGGATTATCCCACACTCTCTCTCACAAAGAGGAGGCCTGTTTCCCAGTAGTGGGACACTTATAGAATGATTATGATGTTATGAATATATTATAATTTTTTGCAAACAAGGTGTAAGGGGAACGCTTCCGAAGCTAGAACGTAGGTTATTTACCACCTAAATGCAAACGGATACCATTAACCTTTCACCTTAAATTGGTTATTTTGCATCAATTTAAAACGTTTGACGCTTCTGTAAAGTTTCTACTTATTTTATTTTGGCGGCGCTTTACAAAGGATGCCTAAACCTAAAGTCGTCGCCTGGATTTGGGGTCGTTTAAATGTGTTTAATCTCAAATAATGGTTCATTTAACTGTTTTAACAGCATAGTGTACAAAAAAAAAAGTTAGATAACATTTAAAAAAAAATTTTGATGTTTTGTATCGAGAATCACTAGCCCTACCACCTGTCTTCGTTTTCGGAAGCGTTTCCCTTACACCCTGTATGTGCCTTTAACGTGTTTTCGAAATGACATGAACGCATCATCATATGCCTTTACATATTTTGGATCATGGTTGCTTAGCTTTAGAAAAAAGCTCGCGTCGTTGATCTAGTGGTCATAAGAGATACTGGTCACCATAAAGTCCTGGGTTCGACTCCCGGGACGGAAAGTGTTATTAGGCTTTTCCTCTAGGAATTTCTCAGTAGCAGCTACTATGAAAAGTTGATGGTAATAGGGTCACCCCCTATTATATGGGACTTAAACATAATTGACGAAATGTGGGTGTACTATAGATAACCCGTTGGGAATTACAGGCGTGATGTCATGTGACGTTAGAACAAAAGGATTTTGTTTGCTATAAACGCTTTTGGCATTAAACCAGTCAACCATACTATAAAACTCCGCTATAAAATGTCATTCACAGAGTAATGGTACACTTGACCTGCTTTTCAGAAGCCTTTAAGTGCGTTGTTGCCTTATAACAAAGCACCTACACGCCTACTTGAACTACACATATTAGGAGCATATTATAGGCACTCTAAAGCCTAGGTTTAAGCCTTGGATACATGGTAAACAAAAGTTGAGGATCAATTGATTAAAAATGTTGCTATAGTTACATGATTTTGTTCTGGCATCTGCATTGCAAAACGTTTTTTAATCATCATATTCAGCTGATAATGGTCCCAATGCTGGGCCACAGGCCTCTTCTCGGTTAGAAGTAGTGGGCCGTAATCCACCACGCGGGCCCCATGCGGTTTGGTAGATGCCAGTTACCACTGAGCCACCATTGCTCAAAACACCAGTGAATTCTTAACCATGGCGAAGAAACTTATATACAGGGTTTGAGGGTCATCGACGTGTAAATTGTTACAATAAATTCGGTACGAAAATATTCAAAGTTGGTGGGTTTGATATTTGACCATTTAAAAAAAAATATTTTCCATTCATTTGAACCGTTTAGGTATTGCAGGTATTAATGTCATAGCGCTATAGTGGTTCTAGAAAAATGTGCTGAACGAACTACCGGGATTAAAAGTACCCTATCTATGTAAGAGGGTTTGGTTTCCGCACTTCCTTCAGGTGGATCATTGTGCGTGGAAAAGTACCTTAGGTGTTAGTCCAGGCTATAAACTCCCAGATTTCCTCCAAATCTACGAGACATAATTACGATCCGCATTGACAAACGAACATATATTCCCAAACCTCGTAGCAATTACTTTTTTCAAAAATATTCATGTAGGTACAGTTTGACTTCGTTACTATTTTTTTTTAAGTATATCACCATTGCAACTTTCTATGTGACCAGCATGTTTCTGGCAACGCAAAAACAATTTTCTAAAACATTTCTATGTAGTCTTTGTTTCCCATGAATGAGTTTTTTACATACCTACTTATGCACTCCGAGCGGGTCTTAAACAGCCACCCTTGAGTCTATCTTGGTGACTAGGTAAGCTTTTCATCATCGCATGAGTCATTCTCGTATAGGTCGCGCCCTCAATAAGAAACATTTTGTAAGACCAACACATAGAGGCAGTGTTTACTCAACCATGACGAGTTATATTGAAGGCTGTACAGAACGTGTGTAAAAAGGTTTACTACCAAAACAAAGGTGGTATAAAAAACAAAATATTACGTCATATGTTGTTGGTAAACCGCAGGTAAGGGATCATTCCCGTGAAATTCCAAAAGTATTTCTGGAATAGGAACATAGAATAATTAATTATTCTCGATAGAAAAAGATGACGAAGTCATCTCTCCACGTATTTTCGATTTGTACTATGCTACTAATTTGATAATTAAGTAATACGGCTTTATACATGCAAAATTTTTTTTGCTGCACGTGCCTCGGCACTCGACTAATTACGCCAAAAATTGTGTATTGACCCGTATTGCTCGAAGTTATAACACAGATTTCTCTCAAGTGGATATATTTAACTGTAACAAATCGACATTCAAAAAACAAATACTAAAAACCATAAACAATAGCAAATTTTAGGCAACTGATTTAGTCTTTTACTACTTACTCAAATTTTGTTTTTATTTTTCCAATCATGTTTTTTTTTTGTTTTCTCTTTAAAATTTAGACTCTATAATTGAACCTTTTGTATTTAAATGTTTTTAGTTCGTAGTCCGTTCGCATGTTTTGTACTTATTCTAGTTATACAGGGAAACCTATTATTAGCCATACTACACTGTAATACACATACTCTGTAACATATTATATGCATCGCTGTTGGTTGCCTAAATAAAGCAAAAAAAAAAAAAAAAGTAGTAATTGTATGTAATTAATTATTTTAAAAGACTTTGTAAATAATTGTATTAATTTATTAAATTTCGTCTTGTAAGCCGAAGAAATATTCAAGATGTTTCATGAAGTTCTTTTTATCTTTGGATATATTACGACAAAACGCTTTCAGCAGTTAGAACTACGTTCTTATTCGGAAGAAGTCGTCTTCCGTCGCATGTTGCGGTGACTACAAGTGTATTTTTATTTCACAAATCGGGGCTTTACGAGGGTGAGAATTTTTTTCCGTCTTAATACGCACTCTACGTAAAAGCATTGCTGACGTCTGTAACTTGTCATTGCACCGCAGTGCAACCTTTGTTCCAAGTTTTTATCTTACTCCATTTATCATTATCCTCTTCACATCTTGATTGGCATTGCGGTTACGTGGCGTCGGCTCCGAAATGGTTTTGACGTCTTGGTTTTATTCAAGCACAGAACATTTTGGTTATAAGCTCTTGATTCATGTAATCTTTTGTCTTGTTAACACCTTATGCTACAGTGTAAATTTAATTTTACTGTTTGAAAAATACGGTTTTATTTCAATCGTTTATTGGTTACGAGACTTTCAATGCTGGAGAAAAGAATTGAACCATGTACGAGATAGGTTAGTAACAATTTTTAGTAGATCAAACGAAATTTGTGCCTGTAGAGAATACTAGAATTTTCTCCCTTATCGTTTACATTACCATTACTAGAAGGAAGAAATTCCTTTAACACTTTAACAAATACAAGCGTTAATGCCTACCTAATCTCCCCTCGAGCAAATATAAAGACAATTTACCATAATGAGGCTATTCCCATTCACACTCAGTTTAATTTTGAGTCTCCATTTTGCGGATTATTACCTTCAGAACCACTCGTTCGTGCATAAGACAGACTCATTCGCAGTTCGCAGAATAGATAATTATTAGAGCGAATTTTAACTGTGGTTTGCTCGGGAGATATTGCTTTGTGTGAGTGCAGTTGACAAGAGAGAGGACTACTACTGACTACTACTACTACTACTTTTGTATTGAAAGCTGTAAGCGACCCCAAACAATAAAATAAAATACAATTTATAACACATTTGCTCGTATGAGACCCTTTCTCATAGTACACCAATTTCAATATCGTAATGTATGTCATTACGCACTTGTGCGTTATTGTAATGTAAAACGCACAGTTTATCAAGATGCTCCGTCTAAAACGAACGGTATTTTTTTAAATCTTAGCAAAGAGTTTTTATGTCAGAAAAGTGGTCAAAATTTTATGAATAAAATTAACTTTGAGAGATAAAATATTAAAAAATAAACATTAATTTTCTTTAATTTAATTAGTTTTGACAATAAATTACAACCATTTATCTTGAACAAAAACAAAAAAAAAATACTTTATTAGTTATACTGGCTGTTTTTGTGCCTTTGCCTTAAAAAAAGCGCTGATGCGCGCGCATCGCGAATTTGTGAACAATAATCAATTTTACAAATTGTTAAAATTTTTCTAAATGCTTTAACAAGTGATTAAAGATTTACTGGTTTAAGAAAGTGACTTTTATTTATTTCCTCGCAAATATGTTATAAAACGTCGTATGACATACGTGCGCTTTGAAAATTACAGCACTTATATCATAATGTACTATAATGACTAATTTGGCATATTATAACGTTATTTGGAAATGAAAACCCCATAATTTTAAAGTTTTTTTTACCAGTTTTGCAATTGAACCAATGCTCAGTGAAATTGTGTTTGAAGATACCGCCTACTTTATAATTTTTTTACGGTAAAAATAATTAGTATGTTATTCTGACTCCTGCGGCTTTCTCAAGGTCATCAGCCCACCTTGTGAAAATGATAGTAGTTAGATGGTGTTAGTTGTGTTTGATTTAGCTTCTAGTGACAGACGAATTCTAGAATTTGTGAGTTTTTTTTCCAAGTTAAATGTATATGTTACGTTAAGTGTGATTAATTGAAAATTATTAATAAATATCCATCATTATTAATAATTACCTCATGTTTTGGTAAATGTGAATATAGAATTTAAATTCATGACTTATAGCAGTTGTTATAAATAAAATCCACTACTTTTGTCGGTAAAAGTAATAAAATAAAATGAGACTCGAAGTTATTTGTCCAGTAGGTATTTATTTATAGTACCGCAATACTTACATAACTAAAATAAACTTGCATTCAAAATAGTTTATTCTTTGGTTTTGCAAAAAACAATGTTTCCCAATGTGACGTAACGGGTTCACGTGGGGGTATAAACAATAGTAGTGAATTATTAATAACAATTGCTAAAAGTGATGAATTTCGATTTTATATTCACATTAACCAAAACATGAGGTAAATTTTAATAATGATAGATTATTATTAATAATTTTCAATTAATCACACTTACCGTAACATATATATACACCGTGACATTTTAGTCGTCTTACAACGGCAGCCCACTTCATGTATCCAATGACTACTACACAAAAAAAACAAAATACAAAAAAAAAAAAATTGACATATGAATAATAATTTAAAAAATATATCATTCACTAAGACGCATGATGTAGTTTTGAACACTCTGTTATTGAGATGGAATGAATGATGAAATATAATGGTATTATGGTAGGTAGGTAGATAGAAATCTTCTACCGTTTGATACGTAACCATTATTAACAGGGAGGGTGTTTCATAATTCTAAAGCATTGTTTATTTTTTTTAGTACCTATTATCTTAATGAATGGTAACGATTTTTTAATCGCGCCTGTAGGTATTTTATGACGGATACATTGAGTGGACTACCTTTGTAAGGCGACTAAAATGTCACGGTGTATATGACAGCGCAGCAAGTAGTATCGCCTAGTTTTGTTACCAGGAACCGCAGAGTGACTGACGGTCACTCTAGCAGAGCGTCGCCCCGACGATGGTTGCGTGGCGGATAGTCTTCTGATCACAGATGAGGGAGCTGCTCTCGTACCACGTCTACGATGAACTACTATCGGTACAATCCTGATGATATTGAAGCTACTTCATACATAAAATGAAAACAACTTCTTTTTTGTGGTATTTGCGATAAACGGAATACCATCCTTTGCTGTCTGTACTACATTTATAGTTACAATTATGACTGTCTAAATAATACTCATAATAGTATAATTATTATGGCTGCCTTACTTACAATCATAAGTGTTGAAATTAAATTGTATGCCACTTTCACTATAAAACTAACTGTAATAAAGTAAATTGGTTTCACTGTTTAGATTATACCTGAGCCTTTTAATTTAAATGATACCTAAAAAGGCTTATTCGTTCTTTGAGTATCAAATATTAATGAGACTTACCTTGACGTAATTTTAATGATTAGTATCTTGAAATCTTACTCGTGTCTTTTTAAATGAAGTTAATTCCAGAGTTCAGAAGCCTAGTAATGAGTTTCGTTTGCGTTTTCAATGTCAGACTTATGTTTTCTCAACAAATCTATGTAACCTACGGAGTTACCGTGACTGACAGCTTCGTGAGAAAACTTTGGGCCTTTATACTTTTACTGACAGGCTATATGTGACATGGGACAATCTGGCATTTTTACAAGTTTCTGTCGTAGGTACTTAAATGACAGAGCATCACGCCTTGTTTCTCCGAAAGGTTGGCCAGAGGTGTATACCTACAATACACCCACATTTTTCTGGTTGTGTTTAAGTCCTATGTAATGGGCAGGTACACATTTCTGTTTTATTTAACAGCACCAGTCAAAACACTCCAACTAGTTGGTTCCGTATCGTGCCGGACGTAAAAGAATACCACCATCCCATTTCTTTCCGTGGGTGTCGTAGAAGGCGACTTACTAGAGAATGGGCAGCAGCGTTCTCTATGCATTTCACCACCATACTGCCATCGCCAACCCACCTGCCAAGCGTGGTGATTATGGCAGAACCCCCCTTTTGGACAGTGGACGTCTTTTGGCTGAAATGCTGATGACGATGACCGGTCAAAACAATGTGTCCATTTTGATACTTTTTTGAGAAATACGTCGCATTGCCAGTTGCCATATAGGCACACTAAGTAGAAATCGTCATTATGCAGCGACTAGACTAAGCTTATAGCTTATTTTTTTCTCAAATTAAGCAATTTTCCCTTAAAGTGTAGGTACCCACACCCAAATTCTGTCAAGTTTGTCTCACAGTTTGCCTTTTGCTAACTAGCGAGCGCAACCGGCTGCTGTCGAGAATTCCCGATAAAAAAATGGTAACACTTACCCAATCCGATTATTGGACCCTGTAGGGTTAGCAAGACTACGCGGAGGAAACGAAATGTGTATGCGAACAATTTTAAAATTAAAAATACTCGTTCAACGCATAAATTTAACACAGCTTTAAGACTTCATTTATGTCTATGGGTGACACTGATTATGTTTGTTACCACGGAATAGCAAAACCTATGGAAGTGTCCACGCAGCTTCACGCGTGTCACCGCGTGTGTCACAATTATGCGGAGAAATATATAAGACAATAACAACCTTCGTCAGTTGTAATAAGCCTTAATTCTGTATGGACAACAAATAAGATTATCGTCAAAGTTGAATTTGTTATTTATACTTATACCATCTGACGAAGGTTGTTATTATTTTACATATTTTTCGCATAATTGTGACACGCGAGACAGCTGCGTAGGCACTTCCACTGGTTCTATTCCGTGTTTCTTACAAAATTCTATAGAATAGTTCTATTTTTTATTAGAAAATCGTTCTAATTCACGTTACGTTTACCTCGTACGTACGTGCTAGGGACTCTTATGGTTTGTGCTCAACATTTGCGCAACCAGGCCATCGTCCCATCCAAGACAATCTCATTGCATAATCAGCCTATAAACTCAACTCAACTCAAAGCATTTATTTCAATTTAACCATTTACAGGCACTTTTGAACTGTCAAAAAGTCGACCAGTTGGAAAGATGAAGCTAGTTGCCCATTCCAAAACGTAGATCTCTATGGAGAAGAGCGGGCAAGAAACTCCACGGACACTCTTTTAAATCAAGTTGGATTTATTACAAAAACTTGGGAACTTTTTTCTTGTTGCTTCTGTATCTTTATGTGAGAACAATGTAAAAAAATGATAAAGAATTCTAAATCACTACATAGTATGAAACAAAGTCGCTTTCTCTGTCCCTATATCCCTATTTAGGCTTAAATCTTTAAAACTACGCAACGGATTTTGATGCGGGTTTTTTTAATAGATAGAGTGATTCAAGAGGAGGGTTTATATGTATAATACACCGACCTCCACGCGGGCGAAGCCGCTGGCAAAAGCTAGTATAAGATTAAAAATAAGCCCTGGAAGTTAGGAGATGACCAGTCTCAACCGACAGCGCCCGTTCACGAACTTGACGCGCGGATCAGCACCATCCAGCTCAACCATTTTTTGGGGAACCGAACGATACAACACACACGCCACCATCAGTCAGACATTTAAGTGAGCATGAACGTAGCATATAACGTTCCCACTGCTGGGACACAGGCCCCCTCTCAGTGAGAGTGGGCCGTAACCTACCACGCAAGCCCATTGCGGGTAACATCCAAGGCAATAACGGGTTCAAATCATTATTATTATCTTAAGTATGATTACGGTGAACGCTCGCGACTTAAGTGTTGTTCTGTGTTTGTGCTTATACTAACAACTAACAAATGTCAGTTGCAAGACAACACAACAAAACACTTAAGAAAATTGTGATGTGATCTTAAGCTTCTGGCAGAGATTAAGTGTTGGCGAACACTGGCGACATGCCGCGATGGAGCGGTTGTTGAGTCATCATAATGGAATATGGTATATTCCATACTTTTCAGACCAGCGCTGCGACACTTCTTAAGTGTCGCAGCATCGTGCTGAGATAGTGGCCTTTTGGCCTCGTATAGGACCTGGTTTTTTATTTTTACTTTTGTTTTTGTAAATGATAAATGATAAATGATTTTATTTCTGTAAGTAGGTTTGTACAAACACTTTTACACGTCAATCATATTTTTTTAAACTAGATGAGGTCGGCGTTTCCTATCTGACTACTCTGACAAGAAAGGCCGAAACAAACTCAGAGGTCACAGTCTCTTTTAAAGTCCAGACATAATCTTGGTCAGATCATGTGAAGACCATGTGGATCGGTGTCTGAAATGGTCTTTTGAAGAAAGAACCACACAGATTGAGTAGTCCTGTCCATTCAGTGCACGCATTTGTCAGTAATCATACAGCTCAACTCAGAACTTGAGGAGCTCATCGATTTGACGAACAATACCAAAGACAGGACATTTGGGTAGGCCGCATAAAATACTCAAACTGCCAGATTAATATTAAAACTAGCTGAGAAAGAGATGAAACACATAACAGAAAACACAAAAACAAACAAAATATGAGCCAAATAGTCCTTACATTCACAATAATTAAAACAAAAATAATATTATACTTCTAAAGTAAATATTCATGTCAAAGTGTATATAATAATTATCAAATGTCAGAGTACAAGTTTGCAAAAAAAAAAGTGTTGTATAAATCTAATTTTAATTTTATTAAGTTTGTAGTAGTGTTTTAATTTTTTAGAGTGTTTTATTGTATTGTGTTGTAGTTATGTTTGTAATATTTCTGTGCGAGTCTAATAAATACTTTTTCTTTCTTTCTTTCTTTTTTTGCTGTCGACTAAATGCTTGATATACAATATTTATTGTCACTTCTCGTCGTCAGTCTGTGCTTATGTTTAGGTATGAAAATGACTAGTTGCGCCCTGCGGTATCACCTCCCATAACTCTGTATCCCACTCCACAGAAGCACAGGTTCAGTTAAAATAACTTGATTCTATACAATAGTAAGTAATTAACATTACGAAATACACAACATATAATTAAAGTATTAGCCAAAGGGCAATTACAGATGAGTTTGCCTACGTGATTCGAATCAGTAACGAAGAGATCTGCAGGAGAATCAAAGCAACCGACTTAGCTCGAAGAATTGGCAAACTTAAGTGGCAGTGGGCAGAGCACTTTGCTCGCAGAACAGATGGCCGATGGGGCCGAAAGGATCTGGAGTGGCCACCGCATACCGGAAGACGAAGAGTTGGAAGGCCTCCCACAAGGTGGACCGATGACTTTGTCAAAGCCGAAGGAATCCGCTGGATACGAGAAGCACAGAACCGGTCGAAGTGGCGGAACTTGGGGGATGCGTATGTCCAGTAGTGGACGTCTTTCGGAAGAAACGATGATGTTAATGATTTGCCATAATATGTCAGCTAGCACATACCAATAATTATATCCATATAATACGTACATAAATATCTCATACCTACTTAAGGTAGATCTTTGAAAGGAATGGGCCGACTTTGGTGGGTACCAATAAAACTGCAATCGTTAACTAGTCGGTCATGATACTGGTTCCATGACACTATCGATCACTACTGACTATGGTTATGTAATTATTATTTACTAGCTTTTGCCAGCGGCTTCGCCCGCGTGGAGGTCAAAAAATTGACATTATAATTTGGGAGCAGTTAATGGACTCTCATAAAGTTATGCTGTTAATGAGGTACCAGGGAAGCCACATGTGCAGAAGGAATTAATGCCAAACTTCCTTGTCTTCAACGTAGTCTTTTATCTTATGATATGCTTTTTTGATAAGGACACGTTTGATGTGTTTTAAACTTTCCATCGCTAAGTTCTGTAACCGACTTTGGCAACTTGTTATAGAAGCGAATACTGTTTATTAGAAATTACTTGCTAGTTTTAGTTAATCTAAATTTTAGAATCACAATTTCATATTTACTACGTGTATTTAGATTATGGAAGTCGTATCTTTTTTTGAAAAGACCTAAGTTTTTGCGAACATACAAGATATTTTCTAGGATATAAAGAGAAGGCAGAGTTAGTATATCAATTTCATTGAATTTGTTTCTAAGAGACTCGCGAGGTCCCATTTTATAAATTGCGCGGATTGCCCTCTTTTGTAAAATAAAAACTGAATCTACGTCAGCTGCCGATCCCCACAGCAGAACGCTATTAGACATAATACTGTGAAAATAAGCAAAGTATACCTACTAACCTAGCTGTCGCTACATCAGTCATATGCCTTATTTTTCTTACTGCGTAAGCAGCTGAGCTTAATCTACTTTTTTTTTTTTTTTTTTTTTTTCTGGGTGGGAAATCATCAAATAACTTCTCCCGCTCTGGGTGGAGCAGGAGGGCGTGTCAGACTTTTACTGACTAAAACCCACCCGTGTTCCCTCAGTTGCCTGTGTGCCAGGGGCGGCGGTATCTCTTTCGAACAACCCGCACCCCCGGCAGGCACCGGCCCTTGCGGGCCCCTCTGTTGCTGCTGACATCTCTTTGAGGCGCGCGTGGAACACAACGCGCCGTCGACCCGGGCTTGGTCCTTACCGGACAGCGAGGTACCCATTACTCGCCGTCCGCAAGCCCGTGCCTACGGTGGCCGGGAATCAGCCTGGGATTCCCGACGCCCAGGGCGTCTCCTGCGAAGGCCACGGCTGTGAGGGCGCATGTACTGCATCTCCCTCACGTGCGCCGCCTCCCTCTTTGCGAGCATAACTGCTTCGCTGAAGGAGGCGACTGCCAGCCATGCCCTCTCGCTCCGTACCATGGCCTGGACCAGGGTCGGACGCGAGAGATAGCCGCCGCCGATCACCTCCACGAGGACACGGCGGTGCTCCGCCCAAGCCGGGCAGACCTCCACCGTATGCTCCACCGTGTCCTCAGGGTGATCTTCGCAATGGAAACACCCGGGCGTTTCCTCCCGCCCTATCCGAAACAGGAACCTCCCGAAACAGCCATGTCCGGTGAGGACCTGTGTCAGGCGGAAGGTGAGGACGCCATGCCGCCTCTCAAGCCACTCCTCAAAGAGGGGACTTACCGCCGCAATCGCGGCGTGCCCAGCACTGGGTTGCGACAATCGCACTTTCCACGTCGCCATGAGATCCTGCCGGAGCTCTGTCTGCCGTGCCGCAATTTCCCGCGGCAGCGGAGTTACACCCCGGCGTTTGGCCTCCTCGCGCCACTCCCAAGTGAGCGCGAGGACGTTTGCCTCCAGATCCCATGGCGGTAATCCGGCAAGGAGGCCCGCCGCCTCACCGGAGATCGTGCGGTATCCCCGGATCATCCGGATGGCCATGACCCTATGGGCCGCCTTCAACCGGCGTGCTGGTTGGCGCCTCAGCTTAATCTACTTGAGAGAGCTCTAATTTCACCCGTATGGCGGTCGACAATTGTCCCACGGGAACGTACTACCGGGATGCAACGTATCCTTTATGTTAATCCAGTTTACTATCTGTGTGCTCTATTTCATCCAAATCTGTTTCAGTTTTTTTAAGTTTATCACCTGCATTCGAAAAAAAAAGATTTGTAATCCATTTCATTATATATTTATATATTTATATATTTATGACCAATAATGTGATCAAATTTAATTTTAATTAACAATAATAACAATAATTTTTATTTATTTAGTAAATGCTTTTTATGTAAGTGTATTGTTATTGTAATTATGTGCCTAATAATGAGTCTATTGTTCATTATCATATCAGCCGAAATACGTCCACTGCTGGACATAAGCCTTCCTCAAAAGTGGAGAATTTGTCATAATCGCTACGCTTGGCAGGCGGGTTGGCGATCCCAGTATGGTGGTAAAATGTATAGAGAACGCTGCTGCCCATTCTCTAGTAAGTCCCTTAGTCGCGTTCTACAACACCCACGGGAACAAATGGGATGGTGCTATTCTTTTACGTCCAGCACCACACGGAACATATTCCTCTATTGTTACATGATAATGAATAAATAATTTAAAGAAAATAATTAACACATATGATACTTTTATCCCGGTAGTACGTTTACGTGGGATAATTTTTGAACTCCACACGGGCGAAGCAAAATTCGTGGAGTCAAAAGTACTTTGAGCGCAACTTCTATCACTTCCGGCCTTAAAACCGTATTTCTATACATCATTTGTGTTTTAATGCAACTAAAAAGTGTCACACTTGGTTTGTATGGAAAGTTCTTACATTGCCACCTCTAGAGCGTCTACCGAGGCGTCTCCTTGTGCTGTGGTAACAACGTACTTTAAAGTTCATGCTTGGTTAAGATAAAATAACCTTTTTAGCACACTTCACTTCTACTTTGTAGTTTTGTTTCCTAAGTGGTTTATATCCTTTTATACTGCTCTAATCGGATAAGAGTGTGAGAGAAGGAAAACTTTTAGCCGCAAATCTGGTAATACTCAATTGGAAATTAATCCAATACATATTGTGGATTCAGTATCGGAAATTAATCCAATTTATTATTTTATTTCATAGATACCAGATTACACAGACAGACGGTACTTCTAAAACGTCAAAACTAGTTTCATGTTCCCAAAATATACATCCTACAGTGATCCCATAGCAATTTAAGCTTGGAAACGGGAAATTCGCTAACTTTCCGACTTCTTTGACAATTTAAACGATTCCTTAATTTAAATAAATACTCCAATCTTATTGGGAGTTGTATGTTCAAGCCGTTTGAGGTTGAAACTAGGGGCGAGTGCCCATTTGGTTTTTCGAGACAATGTTAAGCAGTTGGTCGACTCTTCACACGACCAGAGGGCTAGCTTATTTCTCGGTCAATGAATTAACATCGCCATATACCGAGGTGGCCCAGTAGGAGCAGTGGTGGCTCAGTGGTAAGGGCCGTGAGTCCGTGACTTACCGAGCTTTGAGGTCGTAGGTTCAAACCCGTCTCAGGAGCTATACTTTGTGTAAATGATTTCGTCACCATTGCTCTCAAAACGGTGAAAGAAAAAATTGTGAAGATACCGGCATGTCCTATAACCAAAAATTCGTAGACATCTGACATCTAACAACCTGCACTAGCCTCGCGTGGTGGATTACGGCCCTCGCCCTCTCACAAGAGGAGGCCTGTGTCCCAGCAGTGGGAATCTTATATGCTGGTTATGCATTATATAGCGTGGCAATGCTGCCAGCCGTTTGGGCACTTTTCCTGTTGACAGCGATGCGGTCGAATTTTTCGATGCCCTATAAGTTTTTCCCCTCGTTTTTAGGGTTCCGTACCCAAAGGGTAAAACGGGACTCTATTACTAAGACTCCGCTGTCCGTCCGCCTGTCTGTCTGTCCATCTGTCATCAGGCTGTATATCATGAACCGTGATCGTTAGACAGTTGAAATTTTCGCAGATGTTGTATTTCTGTTGCCGCTATAACAACAATTACTAAAAAAACAGTATAAAATAAACATTTAAGGGGGCTCGCATACAACAAACGTGAATTTTTTTGCTCGTTTTTGCTCGATAACGGCAACAGGTAGACGCTTGAAATATTCACAGAATATTTAGTTATATATTCACTTTAAAAATATAAATAATTAAATTAAAATAAAGCAAATATTTAAGGGGGGTTCCCATATAACAGACATTATTTTTTTTCTGTTTTTATAGACTCACACTTGGCCGGCTTTTTTATGTACTTGAAATATGATTACTTCTAGTCATTATTAAATTCACTATCCATACACATTTCACTATCCTACTTCCTACTAACATTATAAAGGTGAATGATTTTATGTTTAGACGTTTGGAAGTTTGTTACGCAATCACGCCAAAATGGTCGAACGGATTTGAATAAAATTTAGCACGCAATAGTACTATAGAGATATGAGGAACAGGGTGTAAAGTTCACTCATATTCTATAGAAAAGGGAGCATCCTCCGACCAGACGGGTGTTGCCTGTGCGGGTTGTTCGAAAGAGATACCGCGGCCCCTGGCATATAGGCAACTGAGGGAACACGGGTGGGTTTTAGTCAGTAAAAGTCTGACACGCGGCTCCGCCCAGAGCGGGAGAAGTTATTTGATGACACCTAACCTTAAAAAAAATGCGATGTTGGTAGTTAACTGTAGGTGTAGCCACAATTTATCGTGATTATTTTACAATGGCATTCACAATGCCATTTGACATTAGGCGATAACTCGGGTGGCGATCAAGTGTCGCCACTGAATTTATTGCTTTAATTATCGGAATGTTTACCACGTTGTTTAGCAGGAGAAGTTATTTGATGATTTCCCACACAAAAAAAAAGCGTGTTGTCTGGTGGGCAACTGCCCAACGATTGATGTCGGGATGTTGCACCTATATGAGTCGCGCGGTAAACTCTGATTGTGCGATGCAGGATTTATGTGACGTGAAGTCTTGTGTAGTTCGCATGTGGTATTGTAGATGGCCGCCACAGTACGTTCTCGTGGTATAATTTCCGACAGCCACGCGGGCCGCTGCCAAAAGCTAGTCTTCTAATATATCTTCGGAATGGTTCTTGAAGTTCTAAATAACGCTTTTTATTCTATTTTCTCACCTAACAAAGCTCTTATCTACGTTTCTGCCACGTTAACAAAAGCAATAAATTAATCAACTGCCTTCATTCTCCGATCTCCAATGTATCTTCGTTAGGAGTGTATTTCATGATCAATGTGACGGGAGAGGAGCATTCTCTATCCCTCTTAGAGAACCTGTCTGTAAGTATATATTACAAAAGCTCTGAAAGTCAATATATCATTGGGTTTAAGGCTGTTCTGCTGTCAGGTGAGGTGATCCTGCGGTAAAACAAATGGACAGGTCATGAGCATGAAATATTTTGTTAGCGAAAGTACTAAGGATGTTTATAGGTATGTCTTTATGGCGTGCATAGATATCGGGTGCGTTCTTATACAGGGTGGCAGGGGGAATTGACGCGCAATCTTAAAGAAAAAAATAATACTTTCCATAAAGTTTGTTCTCGTAGGTAGGTACTGCATTTTTCTTTTTTTTTCGCATAATGAGTGATGGCCGTTTTGTGTAGATGTGATGCATATTTTCTCCTAACTTTTTATGTTTGTGCTGTGTCTCTGCGTCATATTTGCAACAAATAAAAGTATTTTATTTCTTTCTTTTCTATGAAACAGCAGATTTTATTTCGAAAACCAACGAAATGCTTCTGCGCTGGGGTCTATAATCATTCATGGTAACAGTTTCTGCGTCAATGTTGCCACCCTCTTTGTACCTGTTCATTACGCGTTTGATAAAACAATACAATTATTAGTTACTAGCTTTGGCCAGCGGCTTCGCCCGTGTGGTGTTCGGAAATTATCCTACGGGAGCGTACAACCGGGATAAAACATACCCTATGTCTTAATGCTGGTTATAATCTATCTGTATGCCAAATTTCATCCAAATCCGTTTAGCGTTTTTTGCGTGATTGAGTAACAAACATCCAAAAATCTTAACAAACTTTCACATTTATAGGTATTATTTATTATTATTATTTAAACCTTTTATATCCCAATAAAATACAGTAATATCTTTAAAAAATGAGTTAATTCATTTAATTTTGTAATAATTCAAACATGCATAATAACAATATTAAACAATAAACAAAAAAGTCTTTAAATAAAATTAATATCTTAAAAATTATATTTAATTAATTTATAATAATTTAAACTGTGCATGATTAAATTATTATAAATTAATTAACAATATTAAACAATAAACAAAATTGTCTTTAAATAAATTGATTGATTTCATAGATCCTTAAAATAAAATAAATTAAATTTGCTTCGTAATGTTTTGGTTAATTTTGTAGTAGGAATCATTAAATAAATAAATACTTTGTTTAAATATTATAAGCACCCGCTTATCTTAATGCGAGCATGATGGCCACCTTATTATAATCGGCCTATTATATTCCCACTGCTGGGACACAGGCCTCCTCTCGATGAGAGGGCGTGGGCCGTAATCCACCACGCGAGGCACCTAATAAATAGTAATAATGATAATCATCATCATCATCATAATATCAGCCGAAAGACGTCCACTGCTGGACATAAGCCTCCTTCAAAAGACCAATTTGCCATAATCGCCACGTTTGGCAGGCGGGTTGGTGATCGCAATATGGTGGTTAAATGCATAGAGAACGCTGCTGCCCATTCTTTGGTAAGTCGCTTAGTGGTGACTAAACGAAGAAGGTGTTCTACGACACCCACGGGAAGACATGGAATGGTGCTATTCTTTTACGTCCAGCCCCACACGAAACGGCGACGTATTATAATATTATTTCAGAATTATTGTTTTTGAATAAATATTGAAAGTGCCTCTATGACAAAACAATAAAAACAAAATGAAAATCTTCTTGGGTTTCCATTTTTATTTTATTTTACTCTGTTTTCATACGCTGCAGAAAAAGCTTTCTTAAAGTCTTTCATGGAAAGTCAAGAAAAGTAATATTTTTTCTCCGCAGCTAGAATATTTTCTGCGAACGTATGAGTACGTGCATCATTTTGTTTTCATTACAAAGTGAGGGTAGGTTGAGATTGCTGTCTACTGAGAAAAATAAACATTATTTCGAGTATTTTAGGGAATAAATGTTTTCCTATTTTTAGCGATAAGTAGGCGTAGCCACTTAGGATCAGGGTTTATGGAACATTACTTAGCTAAAAGTATTAATTTAATATTTACGTTTTCAAAGAAATACGGAAATATTTTTAAGTCCATTTGAGAGAGCACTTAACTTACCTACTTATTTAATTCCCAACACGACACTCGGAAGGATACATTGCTTTTATAAAACTATAAGGTCAATTGCGTTTTAGGATCTCAAAATGTCGAGATTTTTTCTACGTTGGTAATAAAGAACACTTTGTACCATGCTATAAAATATTTTGATTTAATTGCCAAAATAGATCACGGTTAGTATGAACTTTATAACATTGGAAATTGCCTCAAGAAAATACTAATTTTATTTAAAAAAAGTGAAAAACCCGACTGGCTAAAAAGTGAACTTTAATTAAAAATGGTGGAAACAAGAAACTTGTTTTAAATATTAGACTGAATATTATACGCAATCTCATGCACTCGGAGGCATTTTCTTAAAAACAATAAATACCTTTATTGCCTCCGACTAAAGGAAATTGCTTATAGTATTCAGAATAGTCGTCCTTTTAAAACAAGTTTCTTGTTTCCATCTTTTTTAATTAAAGTTGACTTTTTAGGCAGTCGAGTTTTTAGATTTTGTAAATTATTAATTTTTTTATTTCACAGTTTTTAGTTAATATAATTATTTTTGACGTTAATGAGACCTATTTATGAAACCCTTTATTTTGATACCCCAGTCAATAGTCATTGAGAGATTTTTTTTAAAGACATTATTGCGCCAAAAAGCGGCCATTTCTTTTTTCAATTTTGATATAGGTACCCAGTGTCACTCTCTCAATTGCTGGGGAGTTTGTTGTGCCACTTCTTCTTCCCAACTAAAGCACTAGGAAGTGGTGAAGGGCGGGCGTTTTGGTGGACTGTCTTAGGTAATTTTACATTCAAAAAGTGCTGATTCTCAGCCTAATTTGAATAAATGACTTTTGATTTTGATTTTGATTCAGTTAAGACGAATCTAACGGTACCTCTCTAGCTGAAATCGATCAAGCCATTTAGGCTACAGAGCGTGCTAAAGAAATATACATACATACATACATATATATTTTTTTCGACGAATATCAAAAAGAAATATTAATAATAGCCTTGATAACAGTTCAAAGTCTTAATTACAGTTCTATGAACATAAACTTAAGCATAACATGCATAATCGGCTTATAATATTCCCACTGCTGGGCCACAGTCCTCTTCTCGGTGAGAGGGAGTGGGCCGTAATCCACCACGTGAGCCAAGATCGGGTGGGTACATGTCACAGTCTTCGAATTTTTTATTCTAGGACATGTCGGTTTTCTCACAATATTTTCCTTCACCGTTTTAAGAACAGTGGTGATGAAATAATTTGCACAAAAATAAAGAGCTGCTCTGGGTTCGAACCTACGATCTTAGAACTTGTAAATCGCCGCCGTTACCACTCACTTGACACTGCTAAACATACGATTTCCCAGGAATTTCGAACACAATTTGCTTACAGCCACTAGTCAAAGTTTTCGAACTCAAAGTGGCAAACGCTTGTATAACATGACTTGACACTATTTGTAGAAACTTGGTAGAGTGAGTTGCAAGTTTAACTATGTGCATGAGAACTTTGCCTTATGTACGTACGTACAAGATGATATTAGACCAGAGGCCCTAGTGTGAGTTTCTTTTAAGGCCATGTTAACTTTAAATAGTGTCGTTATGAGCAATAATAGTTCTTATGGCAATCCGATACGGGTCGAATAATAAATGAGCAAGCGTATGTCGTAAAAATGCAAATAAAATCGTATAAAATTAGATATTAACTATTTAATCATTAATAATCCATCACTGAATGCAGTTTGGCATTTGAAATTTTATGGTATTAATTATAATTATAATTGTTATTGAAGGGATAAACTACTTTTATAGATAATTTATAGGTGACTTTGATTATTTTTTTCATGCGTTAAAGTATGTTTAATTATGTTTTGAGTTCCATCATTGTCTGCAAAAAAGACTTGAAAATATCATTTCTTTTTGCTTTTAAAATTATTTACGGTTAAAGAGATACACTGCTTTAAAAAACCACCTTTTTGACAGTTTTCAAGAAATCTCCGCTTTAACCAGCTCGATCTAACCCTGGATTGGTGAAGGACCAATCGGAGCGCCGATAGATGACGATGTTTAAAAGAAACTCACACTAGGGCCTCTGTTTTCTTTGAGATAGTAGGCAGATGCCGCGATATTATTACGTTAGTGTGGACATCAACTTTATACTTGTATCGCTACTTCGGCGTCACCTCGTTTTGGCTGACATTTCGTTGAGGGAACCGGTGGACAAACGGCTTTATGGTACAATTCCAGAGAGTAATTAAACCGTCAGAGATTACAAAACCAGAGAAGCACATGGCAATTTAATCACATTACTAAGCTTATCTTCGACCCAAATCACAAATTCAGTCTTAACTTTCTATTACATCACATAACATCACGCCTTGTTTCCCCGAAAGGTATCTAGTACACCCACATTTTGCACGTCATGTTTAATTGCTATGTAGGAGAATACATTTCTGCTTTGTTTAACAGCACCAGTCAAGAAAATGGTGTCAACATTGCAATTTTTCTATATAGGGGGCGAGTCTATTGCGATCAACCGGGCACTACTCCAGACTCCGGACTGCTACTAAGAAATTCCATATCGAAAAACCCAAAAACTCTGCCCGATCTCGGAATCAAACCCAGGACCTCATGCTCAGAAGTAGCGCTTGCGACCACGAGATGATGGAGGTAGACCCTCCTATTAATTCCTTACATAACCAAAGACACCGACTTATGTACTATCGTGGTAAAGGTACCTTGACAACCAACAAGCGACATTACGTTTCAATAAACACTTCCTAGAATGTACGCAAGGCGAGTGTAACGGACTGTTACAGGTCTACCTGTAACAGTCCGTAAATGTACACCTCTAGGTGTACATTTCAGGATGCCTGAAAGTACGCAATAATATCCTGAAACTGGTTTCGCCTTATTCCGTACACAAGGCAAGATGGCTTTTATACAATATGTAAATAAATTAACACAAGATCTCATATACACCAGTTAAAGTATTGCGCTAAAAGCTTAGTACAATGACCGAAACTTTTTTTATAGCATAGGTAAAATTATTATTTAGAAAATACTTTTGACCCTAGAATTACTTTATACATTTAAAATTGAGTCTTATTGCCTTACAATAAGATTTCATTTCCTTTTTCACAATCGGCGGTCAGTTTGGCAAAGTACGTAATAAAAAAATACCTGTATTAAAATTCACTGATCAACCAACTACCAACCAACCACCAACCAACTAATTTCAGGAATTGCGCTTATTCTATTACAAAATCAAAATTAAAAGTCATATATTCAAATTAGGCTGAGAATCAGCACTTTTTGAATAATTATTTTGGTATCATACCAACTGACTAAAATGCAGTTGGCTTAGTCGGGTAATTAATTTGGCATCATATCAACAGACTAAAATGCAGTTAGCTAAGTCTGGTAATTAATTTGATATCATACCAACTGACTAAAATGCAGTTGGCTTATGGCCGATTCCTATAATTTACAGACCGTTATTGGTTAGAATTAAGACTTGTATCTTCACCGTTCATGAAGCAAATACCTCATAGCTTCGCATAGTAGGCCCTCAAATAAAGAAGTACTATCACAGGTAAAATTAGCTTACGAATCTATTTATATGCCCAGTTTGGCAATAAAAAATGCTACCATTGGTAAGCAAAACGACTCGTTTTTGTATATAAGTATCGAGCTTTAGTCGGGTAATTAATTTGGTATCATATCAACTGACTAAAATGCAGTTGGTTTAGTCGGGTAATTAATTTGGCATCATATCAACAGACTAAAATGCAGTTAGCTAAGTCTGGTAATTAATTTGATATCATACCAACTGACTAAAATGCAGTTGGCTTATGGCCGATTCCTATAATTTACAGACCGTTATTGGTTAGAATTAAGACTTGTATCTTCACCGTTCATGAAGCAAATACCTCATAGCTTCGCATAGTAGGCCCTCAAATAAAGAAGTACTATCACAGGTAAAATTAGCTTACGAATCTATTTATATGCCCAGTTTGGCAATAAAAAATGCTACCATTGGTAAGCAAAACGACTCGTTTTTGTATATAAGTATCGAGCTTTAGTCGGGTAATTAATTTGGTATCATACCAAATGACTAAAATGCAGTTGGCTTAGTCTGGTAATTAATTTGATATCATACCAAGTGACTAAAATGCATTTGGTATCATATCAACTAACTAGAATGCAGTTGGCTTAGTCGTGTAATTAATTTGGTAACATCCAAACTGACTAAAATGAAGACGAATTTCATATTAAAATAGTTATACATACACACAATTATAAAACACAAAACAAAATTAAATAAACACAAAATTACATAAGACAGTCCCTCAAAACGCTCGCCCTTCACCATTTCCTAGTGCTTTAGCTGGGAAGAAGAAGTGGCGCAACAAACTCCCCAGCAGCACAGCTGTCTGTTAAGTTGGAAGAACTTGATTCTTTATAATAATAGGCAAGTAATTAACATTCAACGATAAATTAAAATACACCTTGTATATTCCCTGGTAATGAAAGTGTGACTGTTTTGTTGTTCCAGAGACCTTGAATATAGGGTTCGTAGGTTCAATGTCTGGGTCGGGAAATATGTTATTAAGTTAGGATTTCCCAGTAACAGCCCGGAGTGAGGCTTTGAGCGCGGTTCGGTTTAATTTATTGAAATTCAATTTGCCTTTTCCAGATTGGCTTCTAGTTGAATGTCCTATTTATTACTCGATGGCTTGTCAGTTGAAAACTAAATGGCGAAACTACTAAGTCTTAGGCTTACTGACCGCCTGGTCTGGATTACTGAGAAGGTAGACTGGTGTGGCTTATTTCACTAAGCCTAAATATCTGCATAAAAGCGGGATGTCGCATTTTCAACGCTCGGCTAAGCGCTGAAAGTGGAAAATCCAACAGCACGCTCCAAAGCAGCCATGGTGCCCGTATTACGAAGTCTTTGTATAGGTTACTGGTAACGTTCGATCTGATTTCGAATTGTCCTTTAGATTTTACATTGAACTGTTGTCCTTTCTGCAATCGAATCCACCAAACCAATGTGCAAAATAGAAAGAATAAAAGAAAATAAAGATTTTTTTTTAATTCTGCACAAACAACAAAACAAAACGCACATTACAAAAAAAAGTCGCGTAAAATGCAAATATACAAAGTAGCCAAAAGCCCCGTATTCAAGTAAAAATATAAATAAAATGTATTTCGAATGTTCAAAGATTATATAGAAACAACTCAATTTTTTTGGGATTTTTGGGGTAATTGCAGTACATTAATTGGCAGAAGGAATGGCTTTCATTTTGACAGATTAAGAATCTTTCAAATTAATAAAAAAAGAATCATTGCATTATTTATTTATGTTGTTGAGCAGATGAATTTTTTGAACATATGAAGCGATTAATTAGTAATATCGAATAATCGAGGACGTACAACATATTCTGATCGAGGGTGAGCGGGGCAAACGCCTCAGGAGAAATATGTTTAATTTCTTAAATATGTCTGGAATTGGTGCTGTAAATTGTGTTTTAGCTAAGCCTATATCGGACGAGGCTAGAACTATGTACAAAATATATTGCAATCATATAAAACACTACAAAGTGAAAAATAACTTTAATTTCGGAAGTCGGTGACTTTGGATATGAATTTTAATTTTTTGTCAACACCTTCCGAAATTAAAGTTATTTTTCACTTTGCAGTTCGGAAATCAGTTGTTTTTTTTTGGTAAAAGTTTTTATTTTTCACTTTTTTAGTTATAGTACCTACCCCACTAATTCGAAATTTCTTCATCCTTGGGGTCAAAACAGTGCATATTTACGCGATAGTAGCAATCGCAATGATTGAGTTCCGTTGTCTGTCTCCGAAACGCATCATCAGATCTATATAAAAATGAAATGAAACCACACGGCAAGCACCAGCTTTCAAATAAAAAATCATCGAAATCGGTTCACCCAGTCGGAAGTTCTGAGGTAACAAACATTAAAAAAACAGACAGACGAATTGAGAACCCCCTTCTTTTTTTGAAGTCGGTTAAAAATAATGTAAAATTCAAAATTTGACTATGATGGAGCGACGTAGTCTGTATTGTGACAAAGCTGCTTAATAAAGCTTTTAAAAGTAAAATGTAATACCCTAAAAAACTGTCTAGATTGTGATTGAAAGTGTGTTATGTAAGTAGAGTGCTGGTTGTAACAATACTACAAAATTACTTTTACAATTTATGTCCTAATACATGAGTATAAGGTTGGAGTTTGTCAGTACAACTCTTAATGAGCACCAAATTTTGTAATTAAAATTAGTTTAATGTGTTTTCGGTCTGACATTTATATGATTAATAATAACTTACTATTCTTATTTAGGACAGGACAGTATTTTTAACTCAGTTTTTACCGTATTTAACCCGACTGCCACTGAAGGGTTTTTTGTTTTATTTTGGGTGTATTATTACTAACCTCATGACACGACATACGACAGTAAATGAAAACACTGGCAATACTACAAGTATACAAAGGAATATTTTGAAACCGGAAAATATGTAAGTCAAATAATACGAAACTGTTCCGGCTGTTGCCACTGTTGTTAAAAGGTTCTTCGAATGAAATGGACTGTAACGCTAGCTTTATGTGTGTAATAAGTAATAACATGTAAAATAATAAAGATTCTGCTGTTCTGCTTCGTACGTCCGCCCTTCGTCCTGTCTAGTGTTCAATTCAACGACTCCTGGCGCCCCTGGCGGTGCAAAACGAAAACGCCAGCGCTGCGGCATGGCGATGGTATGTCCTGCCGTGCGCCACCTGGCGGCGGCAGGGCCGTAACATACACATACACATTATATTTACATTTACAAAAATGTAAATGGTTATCATGGCCCACCTATGGGTTTTGCCCACCAGTCGACTAGCTACAGTGACTAATTGGATATTATGTAGGTTGAAGTCGTCCGCCCGACGAGACCTATCATGCCGCGGCCACACTACGGTTAATGTCAATGCCCAACATCGCGATAAACAATGCGGTAAACATTCCGATAATTAAAGCGATAAATTCAGTGGCCACACTTGATCGCCACCCGAGTTATCGCCTAATGTCAAATGGCATTGTGAATGCCATTGCAAAATTATCGCGATAAATTGTGGCTACACCTACGGTCAACGTCCAACATCGCATTTTTTTTAAGGTTAGGTGTCATCAAATAACTTCTTCCGCTCTGGGTGGAGCAGGAGGGCGTGTCAGACTTTTACTGACTAAAACCCACCCGTGTTCTCTCAGTTGCCTGTGTGCCAGGGGCCACGGTATCTCTTTCGAATAACCCGCACCTCGTATTTCACGTCACATTTACCTTACCCTCATGGCATTAAAATGCGCTTACTTTTTTGCTATTTGCAAATCAAATATGACTTAAAACTGAGAGCTTAGAGAGCTGATTATTTCATTTTAATCATTATTATTCTGTAACCACATACCTAATATTTGTTACGGTCGTAAATGATATTTTGATCAACATATGTATAACCTGATACAATTTGCAGGACCTGTAAAATGCAAAAAACGTAAAAAAAATTGAATATCAGGCTACCTTAATAGCGCATCCCCCAATATCAAAATTGTTTTCATCCCATTCACAGATCAATAGGAAATGTCATTATTTGTCTGCAGATTCATTTTGTGCAAATAATATTATCCTGACGTATAACCTGAAGGCTAAGAAAGAAACTCACACTAAGGCCTCAGAGGGGCAATTCTCGTAATTAAAAACGTTCAAAATCTGGCACCTGGCACACAGGCAACTGAGGGAACACGGTGGGTTTTAGTCAGTAAAAGTCTGACACGCCCTCCTGCTCCACCCAGAGCGGTAGAAGTTATTTGAAGATTTGCCACCATCAAAAAGAAAATGTCAGATAGGAAAGGACGAAACAGCCTTTCTTGAACTTATTTGCTTAAACTTACCTAATTTAGTCGTTTTTGACTAACATTTTATTGGTCCTTACATGCAGTCTGTTCAATAAATTAACTTCAAACATGTACCATTCGCATTCCGTACAGTTATCGCATAACAAATTAGTTAAAATAAAATAAATCAAAATATATACTCAACGTTATTTATCACTTTATCCGCTCTCTGTTTTGTCACAATAAAGTTCATTTGATCACATTAAACATTTGGATCATGTTGCTCGTAGTTTCCCTAATATAATTAGGATGAACAAAGTTTTGTAATGAACCCCTTTTTTGTCCATTCAAAGTCGACGCGGTCTCGAGTTGTGATTTGAAATTAAAGCCTGGATTTAAATTCTCGTCACTAGTGTGTTTACTCGACAATACTTAATCAGTTTTCAATTTAATTGTTGTTTACATCAATTTATAATAATAATAATAATAAAAAAATAAGCAGATCAAGTATCTTGATCTGTCACGCGAGGTTGTCGACATGTGGGATGTAGATACAGCAGTCATTGTGCCGATAGTCGTGACAGCCAATGGCATTATAGCCAAGAGTCTCGACCAACACCTCAAGAGGCTCTCATTAGGCAGCTGGATCAAGGGTTTGATCCAGAAAGCAGTATTACTGGACACGGCGCGTATAGTAAGGAGGTTCCTCTCTCAGCAGCCCTGACCACCGGTAGCTTGGACCCTGTTCCCGATACCGGTGGGCTACTATTTTTTATATTTTTAAATGTTTTTATATATATTTTTTATATTCGAAGATTTAAAAATATAATTTGTATGTACTAATTAACGAAATAAAGAAGATAAAAATATTTAAAATAAGGTTTCGTCTGTTCAATTATGGATGAAGTTATCTTAACGAATAACTACCGGAGACATATTATGAAGGACGGGACGGTTGACGTGTGTCGGGCATGTCACCGTCTGGGTGAGTCCATCAGACATTTTATCTCTGGTTGTTCTCGTCTGGCTAACGGCGAGTACTTGCACAGGCATAATCAAGTAGTCAAGATTATTCACCAGAAACAAATATATGCCAGTATTACAAATATGTGGCCGACCCAGTTCTTGAAAATGACCATATCATGTTTTACTGGGACCGGTCTATCATTACTGACAGGACTATTGTAGCCAATAAGCCTGATATAGTAGTGATAGATCGGTTAGTGCGCCGCACGACGATAGTCGATGTTACCATTCCGCATGACGGGAACCTCGTGAAACCTGAGAAAGAGAGGCAAATTAAGCAAGCACACGAGGTTGTTGACATGTGTAGTGTGAACTCGGCCGTCATTCGCTCGGCGGCCGCTGCCGCGGCACGATCGCTTCATTCGCTCGCCTTCGCGCGTTAATGGTCGCTGTTCTAACCTAACCTAACCCAAATGATTCACCAATACCTTTGATTATAGGGAGAAATCCTCATGGATGTCCTCCGCCCCGGGGTGGGCGGAGAGGTCTGTCTCTTACTGACTAAAACCACCCCGGTGTTCCGTGTCTCACTTGCACCGGGGATCACGGTAACTAGTGTGACTTCCGCGATCCCAACTTAACTCAAATGATTCACCAACAATAGAGGGAGTCTGGCACTCGGAGTCCACTGCCGCCGGCACGAAAAATAATATGATTGATTGATTTAGTTGTTGAATAAAAAAGTTTGATGGCTAATTTTGAGGTTGGAATTTAATTATATTAACAGACAAATGTTGAATCTCTAAAATGTATAAAGTTCCATTTACAACATTAGTCCCTGAGTTATCAATTCAGAAGCAAATATATTTATAGGTAGCTCTGAGTCATATTAATTGGCGTTCGTAAATTGACGCTGTTTTTTTTTAATATTCTGTTGGAATAGTAAAGACGATTCTATTTACTGGTACTTACAAAAAAGACGTTAGGTACTAATCAAAACTCTTGTTCTTGCACTTTTATTTTCCCTTTTGATATCCTAATATTTAAAAATGTAATTTAAATGTATGTAAATAAATAAAGGAAACAATTTTTTTTTTAATGAGTAGGTACAAGCTACATTAATATGATCTTTATATTAATTGACAGCTTTGCATTTATATTGCCAAAACCGAGTGATTTTTTTTAGTGAGCAATTTTTAACTTTCAAGTATTTTAATTTCGAATATTCTGAACATTTTGATATCTCGTTATTTCTAAAGAACTGAGGCATTTTATTTATTTACTGCTAGATCAACAGGAGTGTTTATTGCTTCGAACTTTAAATGGCATTTCATTTAAAACCCTGACATAAAACATCCAATCTCGATCTCGATTCAATCCAGTCTCGATATGACCTGGGAAACGTATACCTTAAGGTGAGACATGCTACATTAGCTCGAAATTAAATATGTTACAACGACTCATAGGAAAATTAAGTAGAATGAAATCGTCGAAAGCATTTTGCTGGCTGCCGGGTTAAACGAAGGGCTTGTTCAAAAAGGGGTTTTCGGTTCTTGTTTGAAATACTTGAAAATGAGAACGTAATATTTGAACATACTTATCGTCCTATAAAATACATCAAAAGGTTGTATTATTCCATTAAAGTACGATCATGATCATCATCTGTGTAGCCTTTTCTCGACAATGTTGGGGTCGGCTGCCAGTCTAACCGGATGCAGTTGCGTACCAGTATTATATATGAAGCGACTGCCTAACTGACCTCGACAGCCCGGTTACTGGGTAATACGTGCCCCTTGGTAAGACTGATTGTCACACTTGCCTATATGTTTATTTTTCTGGCGTATGGTGCAGCTGAAAATCAACGTCAGGTGGTATCAAATTCAGCCTGCGCAAGACTTGGTAAGTTTGACCTTTTAAGAATGCAATTTATTGAAATCCAATTTCATGCTGTGTTGCCATCTGATAGCATTCTGGCATTATTATCGTTGTTTTCTGTTTTTTTTTGATAGGTAAATTTTTTTTTAAATGATATAATGCCAATAAACACATTTTTCTTTCTTTCTTTGTCAGACTTTAGGACTTCTGACGACACGTAACGACTGTCAAAGATCCACGAATGAAAGCCGGGGCAAACGGCTGAACGTGCTTTGCGAGGCATGGAGGGGTCTTGGTATCTACAGATGGTCGCCCATCTACGGACCGCCCGCCGCAAGCGTAACTTAACCTGATCAAACGACCTGTGTGACTGTTATTACTAAGCTACCCCTCCGATTAAAGTACGATAAAAAAAACATCAAGAAAAAAAATGCGTTAATTCACAGACATAATTTTTGAATACATCATTCCCTCTACCGAATTGTAAAGCCGTTTATTAGCAGACCTGGCTCCCTTATTAGCATGTTCTTGCTTTTCACCTAAATCTCACCTTGTGACAGACTAAACGGATCATACTCCCTGGATTATCAATGGTACAGTGCAAACTTGCACGCAAAGCTGATTTCGCACTATGTGGATAATATAAGAATAATTTTGTGGCGTCACGTATTGTGCATTTGTGTACCTACGCACCTTATTACGTGCCGTCGCCTCTACTACTCGTATGTTTAGTTTGTATCAGTTTTTGTGTCCGTTTGTTAAGGCGGAGATTTCTGGAAAACGCTCAAAAAGGTGGTTTTTTAAAGCCGTGTATCTCTTTAATCGTAAATAATTTTGAAAGCAAAAAAATATATAATATATTCAAGTCTTTCTACATACAGTGATGGAACTCAAAACATAATTAAACATACTTTAATACATCAAAAAAATCATCGAAGTCACCTCTGAATTATCTTTAAAATCAGTTTATCCCTTCAATAACAGTTATAAACATAATTTAAAATATATACCATAAAATTTCAAATGCCAAACTGCATCCAGTGATTGATTATTTTTGATTAAATAGTTAATATCTAATTTAATACGATTTTATTTGCATTTTTACGACATATGTTTGCTCATTTGTTTTTCGAATTTATTACAACAGATTTTAACGCGTAAAACAGATTGCAATAAGAACTATTATCGCTCATAATGACAATATTTAAAGTTCCCAGGGCCTTAAGTGGCAACACTAAACTACGATCCGGGGCGCTACCCTTAGCGTCCCTCTCTCGGTTGTTAACCCTCACGGGATACGGACTAGATTTTAAGTCGTTAGTTTATTCTGTCCCTGTTAGTTAAATTGGTTTTATGACTGTGTATTCTAATTCTAAACTATAAGACGTGTGTGTGACAAATATAATCCTGTTATCAACAAGTTGGGGTTTCACTTCCACTCTTCGACCACAACCTTACCTCCAAACAACGTAAGAGGACACAGGTAGACTACCCTTCACCTACGTCTCCAAACTTTATTTATGTTTTCGTTGCCAAAATGCCAAAACATTTTTTAATACTTAAACTAGCTTTTGCCTTCGACTTCGCCCTTGTGTAAACAGATAGATTTCTTGTACATTATTCAAGGACAGCATGCTTTAATTAGCTTGAAATGAAATATAGGTCACTAGGACTCGTAGGAAAATTAATAAGGAGTTGAAACAAGATATAGCCATGGGCTTTCCCAGCTAGTAAACAAATAAGAGGTTCGAAGGACGAATGAGGAAAGAATATGGGAAGAAATATAGGAATGTGGGAAGTAATTAAAGCGTTATAAATTCTGAAGTTTGTTTGTTGATCTTCTCTCTAATATTATGTAAGGGGACAGAAGGACCATTGTCTTTATTCGATTATTATTCCTGCTAAGTTGCGCCTCATGGTTTCACTCGAATAAGTCTCAATACTGTGGGAATATCGGGATATAAAGTTTATATGTATTTCCTAATCCAGGTCACGGTCTACTCATAAGCCAACCGTTCAGTCGTTTTAACGTGGAAGTGTAACAAACAAACACCAAATCTCTTCTATAAATAAATAAATTCGAAATTAACTCTATCTCTCTGTTACGTCTTCACGCCTTGGCTAAGCGGATTTGGATAAAAGTTGGCCCACAGATAGACCTTTTTTTTTTTTTTTTTTTCTGGGTGGGAAATCATCAAATAACTTGTCCCGCTCTGGGTGGAGCGGGAGGGCGTGTCAGACTTTTACTGACTAAAACCCACCCGTGTTCCCTCAGTTGCCTGTGTGCCAGGGGCGGCTGTATCTCTTTCGAACAACCCGCACCCCTGGCAGGCATCGGCCCTTGCGGGCCCCATCTGTTGCTGCTGACATCTCTTTGAGGCGCGCGTGGAACACAACGCGCCGTCGACCCGGGCTTGGTCCTTACCGGACAGCGAGCTACCCATTACTCGCCGTCCGCAAGCCCGTGCCTACGGTGGCCGGGAATCAGCCTGGGATTCCCGACGCCCAGGGCGTCTCCTGCGAAGGCCACGGCTGTGAGGGCGCATGTACTACATCTCCCTCACGTGCGCCGCGTCCCTCTTAGCGAGCATAACTGCTTCGCTGAAGGAGGCGACTGCCAGCCATGCCCTCTCGCTCCGTACCATGGCCTGGACCAGGGTCGGACGCGAGAGATCGCCTCCGCCGATCACCTCCACGAGGACACGGCGGTGCTCCGCCCAAGCCGGGCAGACCTCCACCGTGTCCTCTGGGCGATCTTCGCAATGGAAACACCCGGGCATTTCCTCCCGCCCTATCCGAAACAGGAACCTCCTGAAACAGCCATGTCCGGTGAGGACCTGTGTCAGGCGGAAGGTGAGGACGCCATGCCGCCTCTCAAGCCACTCCTCAAAGAGGGGGCTTACCGCCGCAATCGGGGCGTGCCCAGCACTGGGTTGCGACAATCGCACTTTCCACGTCGCCATGAGATCCTGCCGGAGCTCTGTCTGCCGTGCCGCGATTTCCCGCGGCAGCGGAGTTACGCCCCGGCGTTTGGCCTCCTCGCGCCACTCCCAAGTGAGCGCGAGGACGTTTGCCTCCAGATCCCATGGCGGTAATCCGGCAAGGAGGCCCGCCGCCTCACCGGAGATCGTGCGGTATCCCCGGATGATCCGGGTGGCCATGACCCTATGGGCCGCCTTCAACCGGCGCGCTGGTTGGCGCCTCAATGTAGGCGCCCACACCGGCGCCCCGTATAGGGCCATGGCCCGCACGACCCCCGCGTAGAGCCTCCGGCAGGAGGCGTTTGGCCCCCCCAGATTGGGCAGGAGCCGCTTCAAGGCAGCCCCGGCCCGCTCCAGTCTGGGAGCCAAACGTCGGAAGTGCTCCGCGAAGTTCCACCGGCTGTCGAGGACGAGTCCTAGGTACTTCATCGTCGACTCGACGCCGATGTGAACCCCTCCCACCGTTATCTGGGAACCCGTCAGTGGCGCATTCCGAGGACCATGAAACCACATGGCCTCGGACTTGTGCAAGGCCACCTCGAGTCCCAGTTGCCGGATCCTATCGACGATTGTCGTAACCCCGTGTGTCGCTAAGTCGGCCGCCGCCTGGTACGACCTCCCTTGCGCCAGGACCAGCGTGTCATCAGCGTAGCAAACTACGCTGACGCCGCTAGGTAGGTCGGCGCGCAGCACCCAGTCGTATCCGATGTCCCACAGATGCGGCCCCAGGACCGATCCCTGTGGGACACCGCACGACATCTCTCGCCGGTTCTACTCTCCTAGGTGACCGGGGTAGATGACGGCCCTGTCCGTCAAGTAGGCCTCGACCACACGACAGAGGTAGGTCGGCATCCGGTGATACCGGAGTGCCTCCCTTATGCAACTCCAGGGCAGGGTGTTGAAGGCATTGGCGATGTCCAGAGACACCGCCAAGACGACCCCACCCCGGGCCACAGCATCCCCCGTCGTGAGGGCTCGCACGCACATGATGGCGTCCACCGTGGAGCGCCCCCTGCGGAAACCGAACTGGCTCTCCGCCAAATCCGGCCCCACCCGCACCAGCCGCCCGACGAGGCGGTCTGCAATGACTCTTTCAAAGAGCTTGCCCACCTCGTCGAGCAGCACGATGGGCCGGTAAGCGGACGGAGAATCCGCGGGGCGCCCCTGCTTCTTGATAAGGACCAGTTTCCCCGTCTTCCAGTGACGTGGGAACTGGCCCTCCTCCAAGCATGCGCTTAGGAGCCCTCTTAGTCGAGGCCCGAGAGCCTCCAAGGCCAGGACCCAGGCTTTTCCAGGCAAGCCGTCGGGTCCTGGGGCGGTATTCTTGGCATTCAGCCTACGTACCGCCACTCTCAATTCTACCTCGGTCACCTCTGGAGCATAGTCGTCGCCCACAGATAGACCTAGGTTAGCACTTCGGTTGTTACATAGATCATATACTTTATACTGGTGGTACGTTCCCGTGAATACATTTTGGACCTCCACACGGGCGAAGCCAGGCTTGTATTGTATGAATTGTTTTTTGGTTTTTACACTATAAAAATATCCAATAGCCCCCTCTAGCGCCCTCTATCACAGAATACTTTAAAATAATTTGTGAAAGGTGGGGTGTTGTGTAGTTACATCTGCCTAATATAGTTACGTTAGAGAGTATCGGCAGGCATATCGATGCACAGCCTTTTACCATAGATTCAGTAGGTAATTTGTAAAAAAAAAGAGTTTTTGACCGCGTAGTTATCGCATTTTTCTAAGAAATAGCTGAATCTTTTTTCTCCTGTCTAGAATCATCTGCTGAATTCTCGGTTACAGTCTGCGCTCGCAAGACTGCCCATTGTATCGCCCTATGTAAAATTTCTAAATTTTGAACTATAATTTTTAAAGCCCGACGCAAAAACGACGGGGTGCTATAAGTTTGACATGTCTGTGTGTGTGTGTGTGTGTGTGTGTCTGTGGCATCGTAGCTCCCGAACGGATGAACCGATTTCCCGAACGCCAAACAGACTTGGCGTAGCATTTTCATTAGCCGTTGCCCGACTTGACAATTCCTTGATCAAAATACTACCTATACTTAAACGGCCAATAAATATTATTTTTTTTACTTTTAAAAGTTTTTGTTTGGATCGGGGGCTTTTTTAATTTTTTATATTGGTGTACAGACGCAGAGCAAGCTATCCTAAACTGTAAAATTTTCCCAATTGAACATGAACCTTATTCTTTTGGAATAAAGTTTAAAAACTAGCAAAGAAATTTGACAGATTGGGGCAGCTTGATGTGCTGGCGTCTGTACATAAAAAAGAGTAGTCCATCTATTTATTTTCTACTAATTCATAGGCTTATTCTTCAGGGAATACATTTGATACTAATAACATGACATTATAACTAAGACATTGGAAGTGAAATTATCAAAGCAATAAATAGGTTATTTCCTGAAACAAACTCTTTGATGTTTATTTCAAGGAATAACTGTATGAAGATGATACCCAGATATAATTATAATAAGTGGGTAGTGTGGGCGTGATAATTTAGTGAGAAACCTGCATCTTTAATGTTCAGTTTTAAGAAACTTTTCTTAAATAATTCAGGAGAGATACTGCTATTACGAAACAACTAAAAATATTTGAGTTCATTTAGAAGAATGCAATGACTTGTTATGAAGGAATTTCAGAAAGGTAAAGCGATACGAACAGGTAAAACAAAAGGGTCTACCTTCAAAACAAAAGTGAACAGGCATCTTCTGGGTGCGCTCGTTCCATCATAGATCTCATCAATCACTTTCCAACAGGCGTGGTCGAGGCTAAGACCAGGCTCATTCGAAAAAAAAAAGGATTTTTGTAGGTCTACATTCTAACTAGTCTGTATTGTCCCTTTGCATAGGCCTCCCTCTCCCTTTTCTACATAATTCGCCACAGTCTTTTGCTAGTGCCAGCCAGTACCTATGTGGTCAAAATATTTCAACCTTTATTCCATTTGAAGTATGATTAGACATTTAAACACACCTTTTTTACAGTCCGTTCAAGCGATTTTGAGTTCTATTTCGTAGACATAAGGATGGCATTAAAAGAAAAAAAGTGGTTACAATACCAACTGTTTACTGCAGATGTCATTTATCAGGCTACCAACGCAATAGAAATCAAAATCAGTTAAACGGACTGTAAAAAAGATTTATTTAAATGTCTTATTTCAAATGGAGTATAGATGGCCACTTATGAAAAGTTAGAAGTTAGGTTCACGGTTCTAATTGGTTGTTTTCTATGGAAAAGAGTAGAACTCAGTGGTCACAGGATATTTACAATGTTTGAGGCATAGCCGTGCACTGCCATCCAAGAGGCAACGCTCAAATATCTCATGAGCCTGTAATTTGCACCGCAACTGAACCATTTGTAACTTAATAGGATGAAGTTTTGTGGTAGAAATACTTAGAACTTGGAACTGGCGACCTGATGGAAATGCGCCAGCTTGAGAAGTAAGTTTGTTGCGAACGTGGTCGTTCGGGAAGTGCCGAACTAACTAACTACTTAGTAGCTACCTACTGGCACTTAGCACAGATATTTCTATTACGCCTTATGACGTATTTCACTGAAATACAAGATATTTACAGTACAACTATTTTGTTAATGTCCCTCGTCAAACTTCGTGTTTCGTCAGTTGTCGGAATTTTATCGGTTACCCTTTACTGCCTGGTGCAGACCGGATGCTCTCAATCTACTTGAAAGTATATGGGGTTGTTGAAACTCTTTTAACTTAATGTCATTTATTTTAAAAATGGGAGAAAAGCTCGTTTGAAAACGGAATGAAGAGTAACCTGCTTAATTTTTTTTGCTTTTAGACGTAGTCTCCGTTCCTTTCTATGCTCCGTCACATGCGATGGAACCATTGACTGCACCAGTGGGCTCTTCTCTAGCTTTTATCTTCAGGGTTAATAAAACGAATTCCTCGAAGCTTATCTTTTATTTTTGGACATAACTAAAAGTCACAAGGTGCCAGGTCGCGACTGTAAGGAGGATGACTCACTAACTCCACACCTTTGATAGACCAATATTCGATAGTTTGTCTGGAGGAGTGGGCTGGAACGTTATCACAGTGGAGGAGGATCCCGCTTTTTGGGCGCAGCTATCTATAATTTTCCAAGACAACTGGTAAAAAATAATTGACATACCACCCGTCCCTTTATCTTCTAAGACAATTGTTGCGAAATGACCGGTCCGTCCAAAGAATTAGGCAAGCATCTTTTTCCCGTGACGTCTACCCTTCTTTACTTTTGTTGGCAAATCTTCGAATGGAATCATCCATTGCGCAGATTGTCTTTAACTTATTTTACTTTAACAAATGTAATAATAATAATAACGGAATTAATAATTATTGTTAATGTATTTAATATATCCAGCTTTCATCACCTGTGACGACGTCATATACGTAGGCATTCGGGGCACCTCCGCCATACAAGTATGGCAGTTGAGAGTATGTCATGCTCACATAAATGTCTCACTGATGGTGGCGCGTGTGTTGGATAATTCGGTTCCCTACAAAATGGTTGAGCTGGATGGTGCTGATGCTCGCGTCAAGTTCGTGAACGGGCGCTGTCGGTTGAGACTGGTCATCTCCTAACTTCCAGGGCTTATTGTTATCTTGTATTTAGAATTGTTTATCCATAATTATTTTTTACATTGTTCTCACATACAGAAGCAACAAGAATAATGTTCCCAAGATTTTGTAATATTCAACTTGATTTTAAAAGAGTGTCCGTGGAGTTTCTTGCCCGTTCTTCTCCATAGAGATCTACGTTTTGGAATGGGCAACTAGCTTCACCTTACCAACTGATCGACTTTTTGACAATTCAAAAGTGCCTGTAAATGGTTTAAATGAAATAAATGCTTTGAGTTTGATACTTTTCAAAGTTGTGATGAAAGTTTTTGATGTTCCGTCAAAATATGAGATATCCATCTTGTAAAAATCTTTCTGACGGCTAGATATTCATGTAATACTTTTTTTGACTCATACCCAGGTCTTGAGCTGCCTGAATCTGTAGAAACGTAACCCTGCTATCAGCTTCTATCATTAGCTGCACAGCACTCACTCGCTTCTTTTCCCGAATCATCAGTGAGTACCTATACTTTGACCACGCTTAAACTCATTAAACCAGTTGCAAATAGTGGCACGGGATGGGGCTTCGTCATGATATGCTAATCAAAGTCTATCGTAACATTCTTGTTGAGTAAGAAGCTCGTAATAAATCGTTGAGCGAAAATTTTCTCTTCTCAAGTACATTTCGACGCACGACAAACACTTTTTAAAATGCCACCAATTTGTAAAATCAAATAACATAATATTATGAATTCATTACACATTTCCCAAAGAGTTCCTAATTCTAAATTAAGAAAACAAAAATCATCAGCTGCTTTTCTTATTGGCCCCCATATAGAGGTGCCTGCATGAGAATGTTTAGTTGGGAGGGCATGAGCATCTTGGCAGTCATGGTCTGGATAAATTCACACTGGCAGTTAATATGACCTAAGCAAAGATTAAAGTATGATTATCATCTGCCTAGCATTTATCCAAATATGTTGGGGTCAGCTTCCAGTCTAACCGGATGCAGCTGAATATCAGTATTTTTCATAGAGCGACTGCGTATCTGACCACGTAACTACACGTCTTGGTAAGACTGGATGTCAGAGTTTCGGGCTTCTGCACAAGAACGCCTTGTGTGGGCACACGAAGCGCCAGTAATCACGTCTACGGGAGATTGCGTTCAAAATCAGTGTCCTTCTTGGAAATTGCGATCCGCACGAGTCGATCAATCAGGTTAAACTACGCTTGCCGCGGTTGGTACGTGGGTGGGTGACCATCTTTACATACCAAGACCCTTCCGTGCCTCGGAAAGCACTTAAAGCCGTTAGTTAGTTCCGGCTCTCATTCGTGAATCTTTGACAGTCGTAACACACTGAAATGGTTCAAAGTCAAAGTCAAAGTCAAAGCATTTATTTCAAATAGGCACTTAAGGCACTTTTGAACGTCAACATTTACATTAAAATAGAATTGATTCTAGTCGCCCCTTCCAAAATGTAGTTTCATATGGAGAAGAATGGGCAAGAAACTCCACCGTTACTCTTTTAAAATGTTTTAACTACAATATTTAACATACATTCATCGTATAATTATGTGTGAAACCGATGCATCCAGAACAAAATTACTATACCAAAATAGGTAAAAAGAATGAAATTGAAGCAGTTCAAAATATAAATAAATTAACACTATCTTGTTTAACAAATTAATATTTAAATACTAACTAATCTAGATCTTAAATGGGTAGGAAGCAAAATAAATATCTAAAAATGTATTTAAGTATAGTACAAATTATGAGAAACCTACATATAATTATGACGAAGATTGTAAAGATTAAGAGTTACTTTCAATAAAAGTTCCGGACTTTTCGCCATCAAATTTTTTTTTAGTTGTGTGGAGAGGAAAGCCTCCTCTTTTACCCAGGAGTAGGAAACTGTAGGCTAATAAAAAATACAACTAAGTTAATCAGACGTAGTAGTCAAACCAATTTTGTATTCCTGTTGCCAAAACCGGATAAAAAATCGACTAAAAAGAGATATGTAGCTTGTACACGAGTCGGATTTTAACTAGAGGAAAGACTTAAAAAAATTGGAACATAGCAATCACACATGTTTGCCAATTAGCATCATGTAATCCCAGTGAATTTGGAATCCAAACAGTTACTAGTTGCTAGATTATGATGTAGTCGAGGGTAGTTTTTATCCGGCTTCAAAAAAGGAGGAGGAGATTCTCAATTCGGTTGTATTTTTTAAGTTTGTTAGAATTCCGTCATTGATAAACAGAGCTGAAAATTTCTCTTTTGTTTGAAAGGGTACAGTCGAGTTCATTATTATATTGGCACTGTCAAGGATTCAAAATATTGAGTTCAAGCACGCGGCTAGGTTCCCCTTAACGAGTGGATGGTCAAGTTCTGATTAGCTCTTTTTGAGTTCGCTTTAATAATACGTATTTTATACATTATATGTTGATGATGTTATAATCATTTCCCGTCACTCTTATTCACTTAACAAGTGAAAATTTACGAATTTAACAACTAGAAGTAACCAACCCTCTTCCCCTATCGATTTTGTTAGGGTTGGTTGGTTGGTGGTAAGAAAGAAAGAAGTTTCATTTATTTAGCACAGACTTTAAGGCACACAATATACATTAAACAGCAGGAAAGAGTAAAATAAAAATCAAATAAAAGTATATGGTGAGATGTCCGAAACTAGCATTAAGTATAGTGTGCCACACGGCTGCGCCAAAAGGGCCCAGTTTAGCAAAAATGCCAGCTCGAAAATCCCCTATGTTAAATGATCAAACAAATTGACGACCCTTAATTACTCCATCATGTAAATGAATACCTTTAGTATGAAGCACGGGTGCAAGTACCTTTAAAGTTTTTTGGAGCGTTAAGCCGGTATTAATTAAACTTTTCAATTGATTTTTGTTTTAACAGAGCCGTGAAAATATTTTGTTTTCGTAGTATTTTATTAAGAGCGAATTTGAACAATGAAACTTTCATCATTGTTGTGGAATATTGAGATTGACAGCTCTTTAACGCGGTTTTGATGTGTTGGTCGTGTTTTGTTTAGTTGTTGAAATTCGCCTTAAATGAAACGTTTTAGTTGACTGGCTAAGTGCGGGAGTGCTAGAGGTTTAACGCCAGAGTTGGCCAAATTGATATTGTGGGTTTCCATTCGATAACTTTAATAACAGCTTCAAACTTAGATTTTGTAAACCGGTTAAGGACCGTATCCTTTAATATAGACTGCATCCTAGCCAAAGCAATCATTGCGCGATCACGCAAACTTCGCAATTAATTTGTTTGCAAAGCTCGAACGCATGGTCGAGGGCACCTTCCAGTTTTCCAAAGTAATCCAGCCTGTCTCCTGCTGAACTCCCCCCGCGATGCCCGAAGACGATGTCTACACTCTACAGGAGCTGCCCTTAGCGTGTAAGTCGCTAAGTTTTTAAGCATTGGCCTTAATTTATTGACGTGTGGGCTCCTCGGGGGAGACAAACCCAGTGAAGCACACCTGACCGATGGCCAGCGAGTTGTCATTTGAGTATGTAAAAAAGGTGAGATGTGGTTGTGCCTCTAACTGCCACACTCAGAGACGCCTAACGGTTACTTAACAGGCTCGTTAGTAAACATTAAAAATAGTTCACTCTCAGAGTCAGTTAACAGTTCGTTAGTGGCCCCTAATGACAATTAAAGTTAAATACAGCAGGAGCTTTACTTAACTTGTTAATGATTGATTTTGATATTTATGTTTGTGGTTAATTTTTTATGTTTACCTTAAGTATTGTTTCTGGGAATATAAGCGTTATTTTTTCAAACGAAATAATAATAATTTAATTAAACTAAATAAACACTAAGTGATCTTTTATTTATCGTTTACATTAAATAAATTGAACAACGACACTTTTATAGCAGGTTATTTTCAATATTATTCATGAAACTTAAATTTAAATTGAATATTGTTGGCAACTAGGCCCAATTGTGAGTAATATTGTTCTTAAAAACTATTGTTAGTAAACAAACACTGAAAACAGAAACAAAAAGAAAATTGTAAGGTTAGCTACCTAGCTAGGTGCGTCGTACTTTTCCATCAACATACTTAGGATGCTGTTAGAACTAGACCGCGGTCTTAACAAGATGGAATTTGTTTTTTTTGCGCATTATGGCGTAAAATCATCAGTATGCGCAAATTAATATTTTAGAAACTTTATTAATGACTAGCTTCTGTCCTCGACTCCGTCGGCGTGAAGTTTTCCCTCCCGACCCACCGCTTCGCATCCCGCCCGCGCTATTGTTTCGTTTTCATTTAGCGGCCTTTTTGACTTTTTTATTTGGTCGCCACCTACGGGTCGCAATATTGTGTAAATACGTACTTATGCCTTTCTCAAGAGTTGGGCCATACAAAAAGATTTTTTCAAATCCGACTCCTAAACCTTTTCCTAATCCATAACCTCCGAATCCGTTCCAGAGATGGGCGTGTTTTAGGGATTTCTTCAAAAACCAACACGATTTGTTAGATACCTTGCTATATAACAGGGACTAAGTATAGAACAATACATTTTTAACCAGTGCGCAAACTGTGACGATTAATTCAGCATATATCAGCTGTTTCATAGAAAAGTGCAATACCTACGCGGTCAAAATGTATGGAACGGCTCATTTTTTTTTTGTTTAACCGACGCAAACTTTCTACGCTAGGGCGTCTAGAATAGAGTCTAGATATGCTGAATTCATGGTTACAGTTTGCGCACTGGTTAAAACTTGATCCTGTATAACAGGGACTATAGAACAAATAATTCACTGAAACGTGAACAATTTGCAACGTAAACACATGCTATAGTGGCGTCTGTTTTCTTCCTCTTTTGTATCTTCGTTGGGCTTCGTCCATTTTTCACCTACATTTATTATCTTGCACCATTTTCCTTCCCCGACAAGTGTCCTTTTAGTAAAGAATTGGATTTTCCTGTACTTGTCGTGAATTTTGTGAATATAATGATGATGCTGCTGAATAGAGTCTGTGTTATTCTAAGGGAAATATTTTAAACAAAAAGTAAAATCACGCATGTACGAGTATGCTCTAAAAGAGTTGGCAGAGGAGGATAGTACGAGCGCAATTTGTTAGTTATGTTCAAACCCTATGTAATATGGGGCGAGCCTGTTGCCATTGGTATATCCAGCAAAAACGGCACTCTTGCGCAAAAGTATCGTCTGCATGGCGCGTACTATACTTATTTAACAAATTGCCTAAACGTTGGAAGGAGCTAAATAGTAAAGGCATTCAAGCGACCATTATAAATGTTTCTTTCGCAAAAGGCATATAATAGTGTCTCCGAATTTCTAGACGAAAAAGTTTTTGTTTGACTGAATAATTTTATCTTTTACTGACACTAATATTAAATTTATATGAGGATTTGTAATTTATAAGTTTCTGAATTATAAACTTTGTAAGTGCCTATTCAAAGTAAGTCTTTTGATTTTTCTTATTGGTAATTCTTTTTAATGTTATGGAAATATGTATTTGTACGCTTATACTTACGGCTAAACATGAATGGACTCAAACGATCTATCTAATATCTTACATGCTCTTGTATGTATACAATGTTTAGACAAATAAATAAATCTTATCTTATCTTATGAGTAGCAGTAGTAGCCAAATGCTAACAGCCGTGACTTACGAGTTGTAAGTTGTAGGTTTGAACCCAGGCGGGCGCTTTACTTTGTGTAAATTATTTCGTCATCACTGATCTCAAAACGGTGAAGGAAAACATTGTGTGGAAACCAGCATGGCCGAGAACCAAATATTCGAAAACATGTGACATAGAATCTGTTATGTACAAGCTAATGATTGTGTAGCGATGGATTTGCCTGCGCACACAGCGCCAGCGGCCAGCGCAGCGCAACGTCCCGTACCCTGCGCCCCGCCCGCGTGCCCGCGTTCACATTTTTCAAATAAAGCGTTAGTGCGTAGAGATGCGCAAAATGTGTCAGTAAAAAGAAATGAATGAAGTATATCTTTTCGCTTAGCGAAGTAGTCCACTCATTTCCTTACTTCAGCAAATTAGAACGGATCCCTATCGTAGGATAACGATAGTGATTGACAAGTTACAACAAATGATGCACTTTTCTAGTTCAGTTTTATACCTAAGTCGATTTTTCTTCATACTTTATACAGGCTTAGGACTGTCAACCTAGAAATATGAATTTAAGCAAAACCTATTTTTATTAAGTAAGTAGTATGTCTTGTTTTTTTTACTGATAGTTAGAAATTTTTGTCTAGGCTGGTGTATTTTAAAATTGAAATAGCGAAAAGAAAGACTGAACTAAGTGAAGTAGAGACACAGTTTAATGACTGCTGATTGAATGATAAGTTTATTTTGTGATATAAAGTAGTTCATTTCCTTCAACCGTTCGCGAACTACCCATGTCTATTAGTGCGTTCACGGCCGTCGTTGGTTTTACTTGTGTCCCGTATCTAACAGAATCTATCAACCCGCACTGGGCATGTGGTAGATTTCGGCCCACTCCCTGACGAAGAGAGGAGGTCTGTGTCCCAGCACAGGGAAAATTATAAACTGCTTATGCTATGATTATGCTGTTGCTATAAACCAAGCACAAATTAAAACTATCTCAGACAGAGAAATTGTTTATTGTTTCCGCAACTACACAATAACCCTTTGTCTGGCCTGGGAATAGGTCCCCAAGCACCAAAGCTTAATAGCAATCGTCCTTGCAACCACTAGACCAACAAAGCACGGGGATATTTTCTTTTCAAAATAATTGCGAGACCGTACTTTGTTACTGGCCTTGGAGAAGAAGCGGAAGCTTGAATACTTCAGGTGCTTATCTTTTGCTTGTTTGATATTAAAGGGAAAGATTAAAATTGCAAATTTCCCTTGCATATTTTATTCTCAAACAAAAGGAGTTCTAAGATAAAGCTAACCGAGAAACTGTAACGTAGATGCCATAAATCCAAAGCATTGTATTTATGAGAAAGAACGAAAATACCCGTAAATAAAGGTGGAAAAACGTTGGTGAGCAGCGTCGTTTAATGGAAACTAGTTATGATTTTTACCTACTCAAACTCAAAGCGTTTATCCTATTTCCTACTATCCTAGTGATATTATAAATGTGAAAGTATGTCTGTTTGGAAATTTGTTACTCAATCACGCTAAAACGGCTGAACGAATATGGAAATGTAGCACATATATTATAACCTGGATTAACACATGGGATACCTTCGTTCCCGTCGGACAATTTACGACCTCAACGCGGACGACGCCGCTAGCGAAAGCTAGGTTCAAATAAACTAATTACAGGCACTTTTGAATGGTCAAGGGGTCAGAAAGATGAAGCTAGTTGCCCATTCCAAAGCGTACCCAAGCAGCACAAATAGCTGTATAGCCACCGGACAACAGAATTTTTGAAAACTCGAGGCTGTTAAGCTTTCTGTACAAGGGCTGTATATCATGCTTCACAGCTTCTATAATTCTAAATTTGGCTCCAAATTAACCAGCATTCAGCATTATAGTAGCTTGTTAAAAGCTATCCAGGAGCATTGTAAGAGCTGTACCTGGGCTGTACAATAGCTTAGACAGCTGTCAATAGGCCACTAACCAGCTCCTTTAATTCTCTTAGACAGCCAAAAGATGGTATATGGCTTGATAACGGCGATGTTAAATCTACAAAGAAATAGCAACTAAAAACTTTTTGTGCAGTGCAAGTGTTACTTCTAACTATAATCTGTGGGTAAATATAATTAATTTCCAATTTAAGGTAAGTTATTTTTCACGTTCTTTTTTGTACCTCTGTCGGTGAATTGTACTGCGGGTGCCACTTTACTGTTAATGTATATAGGTGATATTATCAAATATTACACGCGCCTTCGAAATAATATACTTTTGCTAAACATATTATACAAAATAAATAGGGTGTATGAATTATTCATGGATTTTTACAAAAAAAAAACATTTTATGAGCATGCATATCTATGTGTAGCAATGAAATAATGTGTATTTACTTTAATACCTCTGAAATATCATGAAAATTTAACAGATATCAGTGGTTTTTTCATATGTAATCGGTGTGTTTACATTAAAATGGCGTAAATTTGTTATCCAGCAATCATTCTAACTAAATTCTCTTGAACCTCTCTTTTCTGTGCAGTGGCCATATTTAAGTCCATTAATCAGCTGAGAACTGTACGTTAGCTGTACAGTGATTTTCAGTTATTCTAACGACTGGTGAAGGTATAAAGTGAGAGTATACAACAGCGACTTAGGGATCTCTAATCGTCATAGAAAACCATTTCGGGCGTTTCGTAATCAAGTAGCTTAGGTAGTTCACTTGATTTTGTGATGAGTAACATATTAGGTAAAGATGCTAATGTTATTGCTAAGTAATTATTCTTGTTTTCAGAAAATAGAAATGCCGTTCAAAATATTGAAGACAACAGAAAGAGGGAAAGAAAAATTATTTATCATACTAAGTGATTGGGAAAAGGATGGATGGTTGAGATGGCCTATTAAAAATGTCACTTCCAAATTGAATAAACAAGAATATTCAAACCCTCATACAGATTGGACAAAATGCAATGAATAGTGAAACAGTCATCCATTGCAACATATAACAATGCAGTGTGGCATGTTGAACCATAGTGACACGTCAGATTACCTAGACGATTAATTAGACGATCTCTTTGACTACAACAAATTTAGTACATCTCATTACGTTAATCAAAAGTGTTTCGTTTTCATACTTGGTTGATTAGTTGGTTATTTCAACAGTACGCTGCTTAAATAACTAACTAATAGCTTAACATATAGGATTACCAAAGCCAAATCTGGAGTCGGTGATTAATAAAATAAAACGCAGTAAATGTTTATCATTACTTTTATTGACCATTCCTTACCCAGCAACTATAAATAAAAAGACTTTTGAGAGCCACTGACATGTCTTATACCCGGTTTCTGAATTGAGAATTTGAATTTGAGAACGTCCTAATCTGTACTTAAGTATAACTTAAACATTTTTTCGTTTCTGAATTAAGTTTTTTTAAACTCTAATCAAGATTTGAGTATTACAACATCATTTACTCAAATTTGACAGAAAGCATGTTTAACTCATGCTTAAGGACGTCAGTTGCGTTTCTGAACTAAAAAAAACGTGTTTGACAATACTCAAAGCTTTATCAACGTCAAGGTAAGCAGTTAAAGTTGACAAACCAATTTCAGCTACTCAAACTGTAATCAATTTTAGTAACTAGTGATTTTTTAATTGATTTTGATCGTAATGAGTGACGACGATACTTCCCTGTCGTCTTTGGAGATGCCTCAACGCAGGCAACCACGCAGAAGAATAGCAAGAGATCGGTCTAAGTTCTTCATCACGCTAAGCGACGAACAATTTAAGAGTCAGTTTCGCTTTACGAAGGAGTCGGTTAGGTTTATTTTTAACAAAATAAAGCCTAAACTCAATTGTCTTGTTGCTTTTATAACATACTTTTTTTTTTTTGGGTGGGACATCATCAAATAATTTCTCCCGTTCTGGGTGGAGCGGGAGGGCGTGTCACACTTTTACTGACTAAAACCCACCCGTGTTCCCTCAGTTGCCTGTGTGCCAGGGGCCGCGGTATCTCTTTCGAACAACCCGAACCTTTGGCAGGCATCGGCCCTTGCGGGCCCCATCAGTTGCTGCTGACATCTCTTTGAGGCGCGCGTGGAACACAAAGCGCCGTCGACCCGGGCTTGGTCCTTACCGGACAGCGAGCTACCCATTACTCGCCATCCGCAAGCCTGCGCCTACGGTGGCCGGGAATCAGCCTGGGATTCCCGACGCCCAGGGCTTCTCCTGCGAAGATCACGGCTGTGAGGGCGCATATACTGCATCTCCCTCACGTGCGCCGCCTCCCTCTTTGCGAGCATAACTGCTTCGCTGAAGGAGGCGACTGCTAGCCATGCACTCTCGCTCCGTACCATGGCCTGGACCAGGGTCGGATGCGAAAGATCGCCGCCGCCGATTACCTCCACGAGGACACGGCGGTGCTCCGCCCAAGCCGAGCAGACCTCCACCGTATGCTCCACTGTGTCCTCAGGGCGATCTTCGTAATGGAAACACCCGGTTTATAATATACTTCCAAGCCATGTTCAAGATCTAAGTATCAATAAATTTAAATCATTCATTAAACGTAAGTTGTTCCTGAAAGCCTTTTATACCGTTAAAGATTTAATTGAGGACAAAAATGCCTGGGATTGACCTGCTCCAATTTTTGCATACTAAATGTTGTTCTTTTTTGTTTTTGAAAACTCTTTGACATTTGCTAATTATTATATACACTTTGCATGAATATTTCTTTTGAGAAGTAAAATGTTATTTTTGTTTTAATTATTGTGAATGTGAGGAATATGTGGGTCATATTTTGTTTGTTTTTGTGTTTTTTGTTTTGTGTTTCATCTTTTTCTCAGTTAGTTTTAATATTAATCTGGCAGTTTGAGTATTTTATGAGGCCTACTCAAATGTCCTGTCTTTGGTATTGTTCGTCAAATCGTTGAGCGCCTTAATCTCATGCCAGTCGGAGGCATCATCTTAAATTTAACAATTACCTTAACCTTTATTGCCTCCGACTGCATGAGACTGCTTATAGTATTCAGTCTAATAGTAATTCTTTTTAAAACAAGTTTATTGTTTCCTTCTTTTTTAATTAAAGTTCCCTTTGTAGGCAGTCGGGATTTTTGATTTTGTAAAATATTTTTTCTTAGTTCGCAGTTTTTGTCATACGTACATAGACACGTACGTACATACATAGACACACACGTACATAGATACGTACGTACATTGACACGTACGTGAATAGACACGTAAGTGTATTGCCACGTACGTAAGTGGCCACGTACGTACATAGCCACGTACGTACATAGCCACGTACGTAAATAGCCACAAACGTACATAGCTACGTACGTACATAGACACGTACGTGAATAAACACTTACGTACATACATAGACACACACGTACATAGATACGTACGTACATTGACACGTACGTGAATAGACACGTAAGTGTATTGCCACGTACGTAAGTGGCCACGTACGTACATAGCCACGTACGTACATAGCCACGTACGTAAATAGCCACGTACGTACATAGCTACGTACGTACATAGACACGTACGTGAATAAACACTTACGTACATAGCCACGGACGTACATAGCCACGTACGTGTATAGCCACGTACGTAAATAGCCACGTACGTACATAGCCACGTACGTTCATAGACACGTACGTGAATAGACACTTACGTACATAGCCACGGACGTACATAGCCACGTACGTGTATAGCCACGTACGTATATAGAGACGGACGGAAATAGCCACGTACGTAAACAGCCACGTACGTACATAGCCACGGACGGAAATAGCCACGTACGTGAACAGACACTTACGTACATAGCCACGGACGGAAATAGCCACGTACGTACATAGCCACGTACGTACATAGCCACGGACGGAAATAGCCACGTACGTACATAGCCACGTACGTACATAGCCACGTGCGTAAATAGCCACGTACGTAAATAGCCACGTACGTAAATAGCCACGTACGTACATAGCCATGGTCGGAAATAGCCACGTACGTATATAGCCACGTACGTACATAGCCATGTACGTACATAGCCACGTATGTAAATAGCCACGTACGTAAATAGCCACGTACGTAAATAGCCACGTACGTACATAGCCACGGACGGAAATAGCCACGTACGTACATAGCCACGTACGTACATAGCCACGTACGTACATAGCCACGTACGTGAACAGACTCTTACGTACATAGCCACGTACGTACATAGCCACGGACGGAAATAGCCACGTACGTACATAGCCACGTGCGGAAATAGCCACGTACGTACATAGGCACGTACGGAAATAGCCACGTACGTAAATAGCCTCGTACGTAAATAGCCACGTACGTACATAGCCACGTACGGAAATAGCCACGTACGTACATAGCCACGTACGGAAATAGCCACGTAAGTACTTAGCCACGTACGTACATAGCCACGTACGTACATAGCCACGGACGGAAATAGCCACGTACGTACATAGCCACGTACGTACATAGGCACGTACGGAAATAGCCACGTACGTAAATAGCCTCGTACGTAAATAGCCACGTACGTACCTAGCCACGTACGGAAATAGCCACGTACGTACTTAGCCACGTACGTACATAGCCACGTACGTACATAGCCACGTACGTACATAGCCACGTACGGAAATAGCCACGTACGTACATAGCCACGTACGGAAATAGCCACCTACGTGAATAGACACTAACGTACATAGCCACGTACGTAAATAGCCACGTACGAACATAGACACGTACGTACATAGCCACGTACGTACATAGCCACGTACGTAAATGGCCACGTACGTAAATAGCCACGTACGAACATAGCCACGTATTGAAATAGCCACGTACGTACATAGCCACGTACGTACATAGCTACGTACGTACATAGCTACGTCGGTACATAGCCCCGTACGTAAATAGCCACGTACGTACATAGCCACGGACGGAAATAGCCACGTACGTACATAGCCACGTACGTAAATAGCCACGTACGTAAATAGCCACGTACGTACATAGCCACGGACGGAAATAGCCACGTACGTACATAGCCACGGACGGAAATAGCCACGTACGTATATAGCCACGTACGTAAATAGCCACGTACGTACATAACCACGAACGGAAATAGCCACGTACGTACATAGCCACGTACGTGAACAGACACTTACGTACATAGCCACGGACGGAAATAGCCACGTACGTACATAGCCACGTATGTACGTAGCCACGTACGTACATAGCCACGTACGTACATAACCACGAACGGAAATAGCCACGTACGTACATAGCCACGTACGTACATAGCCACGTTCGTACATAGCCACGTACGTACATAGACACGTACGTGAATAGACACTTACGTACATAGCCACGTACGTACATAGCCACGTTCGTACATAGCCACGTACGTACATAGCCACGTACGTGAACAGACACTTACGTACATAGCCACGGACGGAAATAGCCACGTACGTACATAGCCACGTACGGAAATAGCCACGTACGTGAATAGCCACGTACGTACATAGCCACGTATGTACATAGCCGCGTACGTACATAACCACGAACGGAAATAGCCACGTACGTACATAGCTACGTACGTACATAGCCACGTACGTACATAGCCACGTACGTGAACAGACACTTACGTACATAGCCACGTATGTACATAGCCACGTACGTACATAGCCACGTACGTACATAGCCACGTACGTACATAGCCACGTACGTAAATAGCCTCGTACGTACATAGCCACATACGTACGTAGCCACGGACGGAAATAGCCACTTACGTACATAGCCACGTACGTACATAGCCACGTACGTACATAGCCACGTACGTACATAGCCACGGATGGAAATAGCCACGTACGTACATAGCCACGTACGTACATAGCCACGTACGTACATAGCCACGTACGTACATAGCCACGTACGTACATAGCCACGTACGTACATAGCCACGTACGTACATAGCCACGTACGTACATAGCCACGTACGTACATAGCCACGTACGTGAACAGACACTTACGTACATAGCCACGGACGGAAATAGCCACGTACGTACATAGCCACTTATGTTCATAGCCGCGTACGTACATAGCCACGTACGTGCATAGCCACGTACGTACATAGCCACGTACGTAAATAGCCTCGTACGTAAATAGCCACATACGTACATTGCCACGGACGGAAATAGCCACGTAGGTAAATAGCCACGTACGTACATAGCTACGTACGTACATAGACACGTACGTGAATAGACACTTACGTACATGGCCACGAACGTATATAGCTACGTACGTACATAGCCACGGACGGAAATAGCCACAAACGTACATAGCCACTTACGTGAATAGACACTTACGTACATAGCCACGTACGTACATAGACACGTACGTGAATAGACACTTACGTACATAGCCACGGACGGAATTAGCCACATACGTAAATAGCCACGTACGTACATAGCCACGGACGGAAATAGCCACGTACGTGAACAGACACTTACGTACATAGCCACGGACGGAAATAGCCACGTACGTACATAGCCACGTACGTACATATCCACGTACGTAAATAGCCACGTACGTACATAGCCACGGACAGAAATAGCCACGTACGTAAATAGCCACGTACGTACATAGCCACGGACGGAAATAGCCACGTACGTGAACAGACACTTACGTACATAGCCACGGACGGAAATAGCCACGTACGTACATAGCCACGTACGGAAATAGCCACGGACGGAAATAGCCACGTACGTGAACAGACACTTACGTACATAGCCACGGACGGAAATAGCCACGTACGTACATAGCCACGTACGGGAATAGCCACGGACGGAAATAGCCACGTACGTGAACAGACACTTACGTACATAGCCACGGACGGAAATAGCCACGTACGTACATAGCCACGTACGTACATAGCCACGTACGTAAATAGCCACGTACGTACATAGCCACGGACAGAAATAGCCACGTACGTAAATAGCCACGTACGTACATAGCCACGGACGGAAATAGCCACGTACGTGAACAGACACTTACGTACATAGCCACGGACGGAAATAGCCACGTACGTACATAGCCACGTAAGGAAATAGCCACGGACGGAAATAGCCACGTACGTACATAGCCACGTACGGAAATAGCCACGTACGTAAATAGCCACGTACGTAAATAGCCACGTACGTACTTAGCCACGTACGTACATAGCCACGTACGGAAATAGCCACGTACGTGAATAGACACTAACGTACATAGCCACGTACGTGAACAGACACTTACGTACATAGCCACGTACGTACATAGCCACGTACGTAAATGGCCACGTACGTAAATAGCCACGTACGAACATAGCCACGTATTGAAGTAGCCACGTACGTACATAGCCACGTACGTAAATAGCCATATACGTACATAGCCACGGACGGAAATAGCCACGTACGTGAACAGACACTTACGTACATAGCCACGGACGGAAATAGCCACGTGCGTACATAGCCACGTACGGAAATAGCCACGGACGGAAATAGCCACGTACGTACATAGCCACGTACGGAAATAGCCACGTACGTAAATAGCCACGTACGTAAATAGCCACGTACGTACATAGCCACGTACGTACATAGCCACGTACGTACATAGCCACGTACGTACATAGCCACGTACGGAAATAGCCACGTACGTACATAGCCACGTACGGAAATAGCCACCTACGTGAATAGACACTAACGTACATAGCCACGTACGTAAATAGCCACGTACGAACATAGACACGTACGTACATAGCCACGTACGTACATAGCCACGTACGTAAATGGCCACGTACGTAAATAGCCACGTACGAACATAGCCACGTATTGAAATAGCCACGTACGTACATAGCCACGTACGTACATAGCTACGTACGTACATAGCTACGTCGGTACATAGCCCCGTACGTAAATAGCCACGTACGTACATAGCCACGGACGGAAATAGCCACGTACGTACATAGCCACGTACGTAAATAGCCACGTACGTAAATAGCCACGTACGTACATAGCCACGGACGGAAATAGCCACGTACGTACATAGCCACGGACGGAAATAGCCACGTACGTATATAGCCACGTACGTAAATAGCCACGTACGTACATAACCACGAACGGAAATAGCCACGTACGTACATAGCCACGTACGTGAACAGACACTTACGTACATAGCCACGGACGGAAATAGCCACGTACGTACATAGCCACGTATGTACGTAGCCACGGACGGAAATAGCCACGTACGTACATAGCCACGTACGGAAATAGCCACGTACGTGAATAGCCACGTACGTACATAGCCACGTATGTACATAGCCACGTACGTACATAACCACGAACGGAAATAGCCACGTACGTACATAGCTACGTACGTACATAGCCACGTACGTACATAGCCACGTACGTGAACAGACACTTACGTACATAGCCACGTATGTACATAGCCACGTACGTACATAGCCACGTACGTACATAGCCACGTACGTACATAGCCACGTACGTAAATAGCCTCGTACGTACATAGCCACATACGTACGTAGCCACGGACGGAAATAGCCACTTACGTACATAGCCACGTACGTACATAGCCACGTACGTACATAGCCACGTACGTACATAGCCACGGATGGAAATAGCCACGTACGTACATAGCCACGTACGTACATAGCCACGTACGTACATAGCCACGTACGTACATAGCCACGTACGTGAACAGACACTTACGTACATAGCCACGGACGGAAATAGCCACGTACGTACATAGCCACTTATGTTCATAGCCGCGTACGTACATAGCCACGTACGTGCATAGCCACGTACGTACATAGCCACGTACGTAAATAGCCTCGTACGTAAATAGCCACATACGTACATTGCCACGGACGGAAATAGCCACGTAGGTAAATAGCCACGTACGTACATAGCTACGTACGTACATAGACACGTACGTGAATAGACACTTACGTACATGGCCACGAACGTACATAGCTACGTACGTACATAGCCACGGACGGAAATAGCCACAAACGTACATAGCCACGTACGTGAATAGACACTTACGTACATAGCCACGTACGTACATAGACACGTACGTGAATAGACACTTACGTACATAGCCACGGACGGAAATAGCCATAACTAATGTGGTAAAATTATATTATGATAAACATGTTCCGTGTGGTGCCGGGCGTAAAGAATAACACCATCCCTTTTCTTCCCGTGGGTGTCGTAGAAGGCGACTAGGGACTTACTACAGAATGAGCAGCAGCGTTCTCTATGCATTTGACCACCATACTGCGATCGCCAACCCGTCTGCCAAGCGTGGCGATTATGGCAAATCCTCCATTTTTGGGGGAGGCTTATGTCCAGCAGTGGACGTCTTTCGGCTGATATGATGATGATGAAACATTATAGATTATTATGTACTTACTTTGTTATTATTGAAAAAAGATTTTCGCTCTCCTCTAGAGTATAGTATGGCGATCTCTTTTTCTTATCATTATCCATTTTAGTAGTGAAAATACTAACAGGATTCCAATAAAACTTGTGTTTATTTACTTACAGTTTGACGATTCGGTTCAAACAAACACGTCAAATATTAAATTGCTAAAATATGCATTAGCAACTCTAATAATATAAATTTGTTGAAATTAATGCTGCTGTTTAAAATTATTTTACTTTTTAAGTCTGTTTTAAATTTTATAACAATAAAATGATTTAATATTTGAGTTTTTGAAAAGTACTGGTTTTTGTATGTAAATTGGAACGTGTTAGCTTTGATCAGGAATCCTTAAGTAAATGATCAGTTGACTATGGTTTGACGTTAATCAATTTTTACTTGTGAAACGCAAAATACTTAAGCACATACTTATGTATTTGAGAATACTCAGTTGAGATTTGCTACTTTTCTCAAATCAGAAACCGGGTGTTAATTGTTTTGTAACGGCCAAACAATATTAAAATTTGTCTTCGTATAAAGAGGTGGCGCTGAGGACATGAAAACGTACATACGGTTTATAAAAGCCTTTGCGGGTGAATTGCAGATAAAATATCTATTAATGACTGTTATAATCTAGCTGGTTGACAGAAGGATTCCATCATTCAATAACTGTTATATTTCTACTACAAAATCTCCTAGATAAATATCAAGATTCTTCGGTTTTCCGACACCATACTAAAACACCAATGATAAATGGTTCGGCACTAGGTATTTAGGTACATAAAATCGGCTAAAACTCATTTTTCGAAATTTTTATATAGAAGCAAGCCATCAATGCTTATGTTGAAAGTAACGCTCTTAATATTTTCTAAAACGTCTAGCCACTTGTTCAAAACTATAGTAACCCGATTGTTTTTTTTTTTTTTTTTCTGGGTGGGAAATCATCAAATAACTTCTCCCTCTCTGGGTGGAGCGGGAGGGCGTGTCAGACTTTTACTGACTAAACCCACCCGTGTTCCCTCACTTGCCTGTGTGCCAGGGGCCGCGGTATCTCTTTCGAACAACCCGCACCCCTGGCAGGCATCGGCCCTTGTGGACCCCATCAGTTGGTGCTGACATCTCTTTGAGGCGCGCGTGGAACACAACGCGCCGTCGACCCGGGCTTGGTCCTTACCGGACAGCGAGCTACCCATTACTCGCCGTCCGCAAGCCCGTGCCTACGGTGGCCGGGAATCAGCCTGGGATTCCCGACGCCCAGGGCGTCTCCTGCGAAGGCCACGGCTGTGAGGGCGCATGTACTGCATCTCCCTCACGTGCGCCGCCTCCCTCTTTGCGAGCATAACTGCTTCGCTGAAGGAGGCGACTGCCCGCCATGCCCTCTCGCTCCGTACCATGGCCTGGACCAGGGTCGGATGCGAGAGATCGCCTCCGCCGATCACCTCCACGAGGACACGGCGGTGCTCCGCCCAAGCCGGGAAGACCTCCACCGTATGCTCCACCGTGTCCTCTGGGCGATCTTCGCAATAGAAACACCCGGGCGTTTCCTCCCGCCCTATCCGAAACAGGAACCTCCCGAAACAGCCATGTCCGGTGAGGACCTGTGTCAGGCGGAAGGTGAGGACGCCATGCCGCCTCTCTAGCCACTCCTCAAAGAGGGGACTTACCGCCGCAATCGCGGCGTGCCCAAAGCCGATTGATTAGTTCATTGTATCAGTAGTCACCACCAGATTTAATTAATTTTATAGTAATTTTTCTAGCTGTATTTAGAATCGTTATCGTTAGCTGTATTTAGAATAGTTAATGTCGTATAGAAAAGTTTTATTCACAATTATTAGTAATTCCTTCAGTGCATCTTGAGCAATATTTCTCTTTATTGCCCATTCTTTTAGATTTTCTTTGAGTAAAATGTTTTGTTATGTAAATATTTTCTCCTCATCTTCATATGTCTGGTTTGATTCAAAACTTTCACTATTTCTACTTACAATCATTTTTTTAGAAAGGTCACTAACCGACTCCATTAATTGTACGGAACTATGATTATTGGTAACAAAATCTATGTAATTAAGTCGAGTTGCGAGGTTATGACAATTGACGTTATCATAGCACTACTGACCTATGTCTACTCTTCAATAATTCTGGAGGCTGTGAAATAGCTAATATTTACACTATATGCTTTGGAATTAAAGTGGAGTAACACGACACTAATTTACAGCTCATGCAGTCATTAATTGCTTAAAACCAGCTAGAATTAAGGTGATTGAGGTAGCATTATAATAGAATTAGTGCATCCCATAAAACAAATTTGATTCTCTAAGACAGTTCAAAGCTTAGAAGAGGTGTTACTTTATCGCGTTAAGCAGCTGTTTACCAGCTTTGGTCTTCTTAACCAGCTAGTAGCATTTTACATTGCCAAAGGCTGGACAATAGTTCTTTCAAGTTCTACTAAAATACATTTTCTTTTTTTTACTCCATTATACAGACATTAGTCAGCTGTGCTGTTTAACAGTGTAGAGATCACCCCCCATACAGTCTCAAGAATCGTCTTATCCGTTAGTACAGCTACTTAAGAGCGTTTGACTGTAATATAGCTTGTTTATGGATGTAATTTCCGCCAATGTGCTACTTGGGTAGTAGGTACCTATGGAGAAGAACGGGCAAGAAACTCCATGGACACTCTATTAAATCAAAATATTGTTACAAAAAAATTGGTTATCATCATATTTGTTGAAATTATCAATTTGTGAACGATGTAGAACGACGCAGACATTAAAAGCGTCTACAATTAAAACAAAAATAAAACAACAATTCAGAAAATTAAAAAAAGACGTGGCAACTAAGATGACCAGTTCCCACTGACGGCACCCGTTCACGAACATGACCTATGAATCTACACCATTCAGGTCAACCATTTTGAAGGCAGAGAACAAACTGAAATTCAATACTAAACGCAGACGACTTAGGCTACGGACGTCCCACAAATATCGGTCCAAAGAAAACGTCGTCGGTCAAAAATCGATTATGTTAAATGCGATACCGAGAAAACGGACTGGTCAGCGTTGTCGAGATGACAGAACCAGAAACATCCCGCGATTTGTGTCACATAGCGCGATTGCGTTGGACACTTTGTGTTGTAACAGACATATTCTAGGATTGTTTTTCTTCATAATCATTGTTTTCTGTTAAAGTATTACGGTGTTTGTTTTTTTTATATTATGCCAATAAATTCATTTTTCTTTCGTGTACTCTTTTCTCGTCCAGTGACTTGCAGTAGTTACAAGTCTGCATTTAAATCAGACAGTCCATTTTTTTCGGAAAAAGCGAAAAGTGGGAATTTCCTCACACACGTTTAGGTACTTCATAAATGCACATGTATGTCCGGACTGCCAGTGGCGATTTTTATAACCATTGAAATGGAAACCAAACAGTTGTGTATTTTTCAGAATTTTTGAGTTTTTCGGTATGCTCGTGGCTAAATAAAAGGAGCCACATGGGTCGATGGAAGGTTAAGCTTAGTTAGCCGCTGTCGGCTCGTGGATGGCTGACCATTAATTAAATATTGAGACCCCTCCATGCCTTGGACAGCACGCTAAGCCGTTGGTCCCGGCTGTCTTTCGTAGGTCTTTGACAGTCGTTAAGGGTAGTCAGATGCCCAAAAGTTTGGCAACCAGCCTTACCAACTCAGTTATTGGGTTCTGGAGGTCTGATAGGCAGTCGCTTCATGTACAACACTGGTATTCAGCTACATGCGGTTAGACTTGAAGCTGAAGCCAGAGTAGTTGGGAAAAGGCTTGGAAAATAGTTTTTTTGTTTATAGTAAATAAATACTGCGATAAATCCTCTGTGGAAAGATCAATTATTTGTTTTATAACATATTTGCTCGTAAAGGGTCTCATAATACACCAATTTCAATATCGTAATGTATGTCATTACGCACTTGTGCGTTATTGTAATGTAAAACGCACGGTTTATCAAGATGCTCCCTCTAAAACGAACGGTACTTTTTTAAAATCTTAGCAAAGAGTCTTTATGTCAGAAAAGTGGTCAACATTTTATGAATAAAATTAACTTTGTGAGATAAAATAAAAAAATAAACATTTAATTCTTTAATTTAATTAGTTTTGACAAAAAATGACAACCATTTATCTGTAACAAAAACAAAAAAAAAATTAATTTACTCTATTACTATTAGTTATACTGGCTGTTTTTGTGCCTTTGCCATAAAAAAAAGCGCTGATGCGCGCGCATCGCTAACTTGTGAACCAGTAATTTTACAAATTGTTCAAATTTTTCTAACTACTTTAACAAGTGATTAAAGATTTACTCGTTTAAGAAAGTCCGACTTTTATTTATTTCCTCGCAAATATGTTATAAAACGTCGAATGACATACGTGCGCTTTTACAAATTACAGCACTTATATCATAATGTACTATTACCGTATTTTGTTTTATTTCCGATAGAAAATATTCCAGTCTATTCAATTGTTTTCCCACACGTGTTGCGGGGGACAATCACTAATGGACCAATGGACCAAAGTAATTGGATATCTAATAATGAGCGTGGGCGATGCTCCAGGCCTAGGTATTGTTCGTGGATGGCAGGTTTTTTGACAGACACTAATAGGTAGTATGTTGTAGAACCATTGTATGTATATTTATAAGGCTGTATACATTTTGCGTGAACTAATTTGTGTGACTAATTTGTATATTCATGGCAAATTACAGCTTTCTAGTACATAGAAATCGCTGAGCTATAAGCTGCGGAAAGACGGACGGACGAACATGGCAAAACTATAAGGGCTTTTTTTTTTTTTTTTTTTCTGGGTGGGAAATCATCAAATAACTTCTCCCGCTCTGGGTGGAGCGGGAGGGCGTGTCAGACTTTTACTGACTAAAACCCACCCGTGTTCCCTCAGTTGCCTGTGTGCCAGGGGCGGCGGTATCTCTTTCGAACAACCCGCACCCCCGGCAGGCATCGGCCCTTGCGGGCCCCTCTGTTGCTGCTGACATCTCTTTGAGGCGCGCGTGGAACACAACGCGCCGTCGACCCGGGCTTGGTCCTTACCGGACAGCGAGGTAAAACTATAAGGGTTCCTTCTTGATTCCGTAACCATAAAAATGATGCGTTAGTTTAACGAGCAAATTATGTATTCGCCATCATTCTTAGGACAGCATGGAAGGAGAGGGGTATGGGAATAATATCCTACTATCCTACTATACCACTATCCCACTAATATTATAACTGTGTACTCAATCATGCAAAAACGGCTGAACGGATTTGGATGAAAAATGGCGCACAGATAGTTTGTAACCTGAAATAACACATAGGATACTTTTGTATCTATGGGATAATTTTCGAACTTCATACGGGTGAACCTGCGGACAAAAGCTAATTTTAAATAAAACCAATCACAGTTGTGAGATGGTATGACGTAGCGTATGGTATCGATTCTTGCCCCGAGATGTCGCTATCAGTCCTTTATGTGCATTCATGGAGTACAAGCTCAACACATTCCTTACACAATTTTTCTACAAGAAATAAAATATAAAAGCTTGTACAATCGACTGAACAATATAATATTAGATTGAACTCCGTTCAGCGGTCACAATAAGGCTATAATCCTGCTATTATTGGACGTGTTAGCCGTAATTGGTGTGTCGGAACGCTGGGGTTGTTTGATTGTAGTATTCTGCCAGTGTGTGGCATACCATAAAATTGAATCAGAAATTGACTGGCACCGTCTACACAACACGTAAGTCAATTGTACAAGGATTTGCAACTCTGTTTAGACGATGCAAAACTTGCATGCAATAATCGCCTCGCTTGGTCCTCCATGTTATACCTACCGTCACATGGGCATTCAGGTATTGCTATTATTTAATTTACACAAACGACTTATTTTAATTTGAAATTAGGTTAATTAATTGTTATAAAAAACAACAATTGACATGTCAAATCGTTTGAATTGCAGTAAACATGTCACAATTATACAAATAAATAGTAAAAAAAAAACAAATAAATGTCATCAAGGGTATGTAGTAGTCGTGGGGGGCCTGAAGGCCCACTTGGACCAAAAATCACTAAATTCTTTTAGCGCTTAACATATTTAAATCATTATTCTTTCTCTGGCATCTTCAAATAATTGACAGAAACAGAACGATGTTTTAGAGATTTTTGGTGCAAGCCAGATTAAAAGTGTATCTTAGGTACGAAACCGTTCAGTGTTAGGTACATTAAACGATTTAAAAGTGTATCTTAGGTACTAAACCGGTTAGGGTTCTTTGTAATGATTTAAAAGTGTATCTTAGGTTTTAAACCGGTTAGTGTTCCTTGTAATGATTTAAAAGTGTATCTTACGAGTATGTACTAAACCGGTTAGTTTTCCGTGTCACGATTTAAAAGTGTATCTCAGGGATTAAACCGATTAGTGTTCCTTGTCACGATTTAAAAGTGTATCTTAGGTATTAAACTGGTCAGTGTACCTTGTAATGATTTAAAAGTGCATCTTCACTACATTATTACAAAATTATTACAAAACAAAGGCCTCTGTCGCGTCTGTCTGTCTGTTCGCGATAAACTCAAATTAATACTGAATGGATTTTCATGCGGTTTTTACCAATAGATAGAGATTAATGAAGAAGGTTTAGGTGTATAATTTACTTTCGGAAATCCACACGGGCGTAGTCGTGCGTAGCAGCTAGTAGGTAGATTCGGGGCGTTCGGGAAGAGGCGCGAAGACCTCTTTCCTGACTGTTTGTCCGGAAAAGGTCGCTGGCTTAAATGAATGGCCTTTGCCCAGCAGTGGGACTGTATAGGTAAATATTAAAAAAAAATGGTGAGTATGAATGAAAAATAAACTAGATGTCACATATTACAAGCTTTCTTTTTTTCTTAAAGTTTTTAAATAAAAGAGTTTTATTAATCGAGTGTTCTGTTTTTAAATAACTGAACTAAAATGAGTTAATAGAAGCAAAGGTTTTGAGATATTCATTACATTAAGTAAATATTTAATTGAAACGAATAATAGTTATGCATTATATTTTGCCTTTAAAATAATAATATTTTGGTTTATAGCACTTGCTTGATTAGTTTAATGCTTGATTAACTAGCTTAGTTTAAATTATACTTATTAAGCGTTTATCACAAAGATTGGTTCAATTTTATTTTGTGGTTTAGTGTGGTGTGACCTTATAGTGATAGTGGCTTGTGGCTAAGTAACAATAGCTGCACGAGTCGATCGATCAGGTTAAGCTATGCTTGCCGCGGTTGGTCCGTAGATGGGTGACCGTCTTTACATACCAAGACCCCTCCGCGCCTCGTTTGACAGTCGTTACGGGTCGTCAGAAGCCCGAAAGTCTGACAACCAGTCTTCCCAAGGGGTATCGTATTACCCAGTTATTAGGTTGTGAAGGTCAGATAGGCAGTCGCTCCATGTAAAATACTGGTATTCAGCTGCATCCGGTTAGACTGGAAGCCGACCCCAACATAGTTGGGAAAAGGCTAGGCAGATGATGAGTTTGTGGTGTAGTCGACCTCGTAATTAATACTTCATCACCCAAAAGTTTGTGTAAATTATTTCTTCATCATTTGCTCACAAAACGGTGAAGAAAAACATGGTGAGGATACCGACATGCTATAGAACCATAAATTCGAAGCGTCTCATTCTGTTCATTTACTTTTTTGCGTTGACATTTTTATTCTCATTTATTTGAACAGATGGCTAGAAGTTGTAGAAATAATCTTAACAATTATTATCATTTAATGGACTAAAAGAAACAATTATTGCAGTCGTTATTCGGAGAGCTCGTTTGCAACTTGAATTGTGAAAAACATGGCTTTATTTGAAAAACGGTTAGGTAAGGTGGTAACGACTGGACTGCGACTAACGAGTTGTAGGTCGTAGATTCGAACTCAGAAACGCGCTTTACTTTATATAAATTACTAGCTGTGCCCGCGACTTCGTCCGCGTGGAATAGTTATTTTTTACTATTTAATCAAAATAATAAAAAAATCTAAAATAAAAGTAGCCTAAGTTACTTCTTATTACATCAGCTACCTGCCAGTTAAAGTCCCGTCAAAAACGGTTCAGCCATTTCAGAGATTAGCGGAAACAAACAGACAGACAGACGGGCAGACAAAATTTTAAAAAATATATATTTTGGTATAAATACCGTATACATATTCATAAGCATGTAGCAAAAAGCGGTTATTTTAATATTACAAACAGACAGTCCAATTTTATTTATACGTACCTATAGATGTATAGATGTGTAGATTTCTTCACCACAACTCTCAAAACGGTGAAGGAAAACATCGTGAGGAAACCAGCATGTCCTAGTACCAAAAATTCGAAGACATGTGACATCTACGAACCCGCATTGGGCCCGCGTGGGGGACTACGGCCCAGTCCCTCTCACAGAGAGGAGGCCAGTGCTCCAGCAGTGGGAACGTTACATGCTGATTATGCACCCTAAGGTTGAACGTCATAAAACGACAAGGCCTAATTGTATATGCTACAGTTAGATAGTTTCAACCTTAGTGAAGTTTAAATGTAGTGGGAATTGTTTCGAAAAAATCCTGAAATGTCTTCAAGACCGAATATCGGTCATGGCGGCCAATGTCGGCTAATGATAGTGTTTTATAATAATAATGATGAATTCATTATTATTATAAAACACTAGCATTATTGCTTGAATTTGTACGTAGCCCTCTTCCTCTCTCCTAATTTTGCTGTGCCCGACAGTGTCCATATTGATCTCACTGTCTATACCATCTATGTAATACATCAGGAATGCAATGAAGAATTGAGTATTGAGTATTTTCAAAGTTTGATGGGACGGCAATCCGTCACGGTCGGAGAAAGATCAGGCGCAGGCCTAACCGAAGGCTTAACATGGCTTCCCAGGCATGGCGGTATCATACCGTCAATTTCTAAACTCTCGGCTGCCACTGAAAAATTCCTTACAGGAAAACTCAATAAAACTTCGCTTCATCTGAGAATCGAATCCAGGACCCCACGCCGGGACCGCAAGACGCCAAGACAGTTCCGTTAAAATTGGTAAACTAATGACATTGTCGACAAAAAGCAGATCAAAAAGTTCGTTGGTATCCTGAATCAATACATGTCTTTGTTGTCACGAATTTTCTCGCATGAAAAACGTAACGTCGTTTGTCGTTCGAATTCCTAAAGAGATACGAAAGAATTAAATATATAAGGAAAAGGGCAATGACCTCTATTGCCATCTAAACATAATATATCATCATCTGCCTAGCCTTTTCCCAACTACGTTGAGGTCGGCCTCCAGTCTAACCGGATGCAGTTGAATACCAGTAGTTTACATAGAGCGATTGCCTATCTGACATCCACAAACCAGTTACTGGGTAATACGATACCCCTTGGTAAGACTGGTTGACGGATTTTCACGCTTCTGACGACCCGTGACGACTGTCAAAATTCCACGAATGACAGCCGGGACCAACGGCTTAACGTGCTTTCTGAGGCACGGAGGGGTATTGGTATGTTAAGATGGTCACCCATCCACGGTCCAACCGCGGCAAGCTTAGCTTAACCTGATCGATCGACCCGTGCGGCTGTTATTACTTAGCCACAAGCTCCTCTATTGCCATCTATTCATATAAATAAATGAAATTAAAGTGTCTGTTTGAAATGTCAAAATAACAGTTTTTCAATAAATGCCTCGTTGGTCTAGTGGTTGCAAGCACTACTGGTGAGCATGAGGTCTTGTGCTTGATTCCCGGGTCGGGCAAAGTGTTATTGGGTTTTTTTATCTGGAATTTTTCAGTATCAGTCTGGAGTCTGGATTTGTGATCTGTTGATGGCAATAGGCTTGCCCCCTATTACGTGGGACTCGAACACTGACGAAATGTGTGTGTACTATAGGTGTACCACTGCTCCTTCAAGGAATACAGGCGTGATGTTATATTATCTAATACCTTTAAACGAGCAATTCTTGAATAAATCTATACTTATAATAATAATCCACACTATCCTCATCTGCCTAGCCTTTTCCCAACTATGTTGGGGTCGGCTTCCAGTCTAACCGGATGCAGCTGAATACCAGTATTTTACATGGAGCGACTGCCTATCTGACCTCCACAACCCAGTAACTGGGGTAATACGATACCCCTTGGTAAGACTGGTTGTCAGACTTTCGGGCTTCTGACGACCCGTAACGACTGTCAAAGATCCACAAATGACAGCCGGGACCAACGGCTTAACGTGCTTTCCGAGGCACGGAGGGGTCTTGGTATGTAAAGATGGTCACCCATCCACGGACCAACCGCGGCAAGCGTAGCTTAACCTGATCGATCGACCCGTGCAGCTATTGTTACTTAGCCACAAGCCCCTCCATTAATAATAATCCACACTTTATTATATATTATTTATAATATTACAAAGGTGATGAGTTTGTTTGTTTATTTGGTGGAACGCGCTAATCTCAGGAACTACTGATTTGAATTGCAATATTCTTTTAGTATTGGGTAGCCCATTTACCGAGGAAGGCTAAAGGCTATATAACTTCTGGATTCTTAGGAGCCGAGCAAAAAGAAAAAAATCACGAATACGAAGTACTTGCACGGGCAGGCGAGGCGAGCGACGAGGTGGGTCGGGAGCAAGAAATTTGATGCGAACGGCTCCAACGATTTTCATGAAATTTAGTATGCACGGGGTTTCGGGGGCGATAAATCGATCTAGCTAGATTTCATTTTGGAAAACATCAAACCAAAAAAAAGACCAAGCAAAGCTCGGTCATCCAGGTGCTATTAATAAATGAGGGAACAATGGTATAAATCTAAAATAAATTTAATCTTGTTACATATTTTAAACAAGAAAGTGTCAACTATAAAAAATCCTTTTTACGATTTTAACGAAAATTGGGACATTATTATTAGTTTAATTTAAATTTTTTAAACTGTATTTGTAAATGCGATTATTTTAAGACTTGGTTGTAGAGTATTGAGAAAAATAAATAAGTATGTTAAAATGTGTGTGTAGTTTGACAGTTCTTTGAGAGAAAATAAGTTAGGTATTTATTTTTTACATTTTGTTTACAACGAAGTGTTTAACCTTTTTCATGCTTGGATTTTTGTTGAACAACACTTGATGGACAACACGCTTTCAAATTTTGCCGGCTGTTTTAGTTTTATTTTAGAGAAGTTTTTTTAAGTACCCAGATTAAAAGAATTGATATTATTATGATTTATTTTTGTGGTGGTCAGATACAGATAGGCAGTCGCTCCATGTAAAATACTGGTATTCAGGTGCATCCGGTTAGACTGGAAGCCGACCCCAACATACATAGTTGGGAAAAGGCTAGGCAGATGATGAATTATTTAAATATACTTTATATGTACGAGTACACCAGAAAATACATAACAAATACAAATACATTTATAACTACAAAATATTCAATGGGCGTGCGGCCTGGAAGGCGTGTACGCACGAATGAACGAATGGTGAACACGATCATCGAACACAGAACATTTGGTTCGTACGTGTGCACGTAACTTAGCAAAGCGAACACGAACAACATACGAACACAGTTAATTGTGTTCGCTCTCAAACGCCCCGCTCTCTTCAGTCTTCGATTCGTCGTTGGAAGTGGTCGACAGTGAGGTAGCCAAACATATTTTTTGTATCTATTCGTACTGACTCACGAAATATTGGCACCAAACGGTCAAATTTTCCCAAATGAACGTGAACCTTATGCATATGTATTAAAATTGAAAATCTATAAAAGAAATTTGACAGATTGGGGGAGCTTGATTTGCTGGCGTCTGTCAAAACATCTTCAACCCATCATGAAGTGGGATTAAACCATAAGTCCTCAATTACCAGTATCACGGCTGAGAGATGTATTAACAGCATTATCCAATCAGGATTCAATTAATCGTAACGTTACTAGGTATTTGCATAATATTAAGCAATTAGTATTCAATTCCGAACACAATTTACATAATTAATGAGGATACATTACCAATACAATCCGTGCGGATTAAGTCAATAGTATTCGTATAAATGGTTACAGTGGTTTCTGCCGCAGAGCATCCGCCTGGGCGGTCGCTACTAGAGGCACAGATTACCAGATGAATCACTCCATACAAAATTTTCAATACCTACCTGCTCTAATAGCCTACACCTTCGAGTTGCGAGACGCTGCGAACGAAAATGTACCTAACCTTACAAGCGTTGTAAGGTTTTTTTTTTTTTTTTTGGGTGGGAAATCATCAAATAACTTCTCCCGCTCTGGGTGGAGCGGGAGGGCGTGTCAGACTTTTACTGACTAAAACCCACCCGTGTTCCCTCAGTTGCCTGTGTGCCAGGGGCGGCGGTATCTCTTTCGAACAACCCGCACCCCCGGCAGGCATCGACCCTTGCGGGCCCCTCTGTTGCTGCTGACATCTCTTTGAGGCGCGCGTGGAACACAACGCGCCGTCGACCCGGGCTTGGTCCTTACCGGACAGCGAGGTACCCATTACTCGCCGTCCGCAAGCCCGTGCCTACGGTGGCCGGGAATCAGCCTGGGATTCCCGACGCCCAGGGCGTCTCCTGCGAAGGCCACGGCTGTGAGGGCGCATGTACTGCATCTCCCTCACGTGCGCCGCCTCCCTCTTTGCGAGCATAACTGCTTCGCTGAAGGAGGCGACTGCCAGCCATGCCCTCTCGCTCCGTACCATGGCCTGGACCAGGGTCGGACGCGAGAGATCGCCGCCGCCGATCACCTCCACGAGGACACGGCGTTGCTCCGCCCAACCTGGGCAGACCTCCACCGTATGCTCCACCGTGTCCTCTGGGCGATCTTCGCAATGGAAACACCCGGGCGTTTCCTCCCGCCCTATCCGAAACAGGAACCTCCCGAAACAGCCATGTCCGGTGAGGACCTGTGTCAGGCGGAAGGTGAGGACGCCATGCCGCCTCTCAAACCACTCCTCAAAGAGGGGACTTACCGCCGCAATCGTGGCGTGCCCAGCACTGGGTTGCGACAATCGCACTTTCCACGTCGCCATGAGATCCTGCCGGAGCTCTGTCCGCCGTGCCGCGACTTCCCGCGGCAGCGGAGTTACGCCCCGGCGTTTGGCCTCCTCGCGCCACTCCCAAGTGAGCGCGAGGACATTTGCCTCCAGATCCCATGGCGGTAATCCGGCAAGGAGGCCCGCCGCCTCACCGGAGATCGTGCGGTATCCCCGGATCATCCGGATGGCCATGACCCTATGGGCCGCCTTCAACCGGCGTGCTGGTTGGCGCCTCAATGTAGGCGCCCACACCGGCGCCCCGTATAGGGCCATGGCCCGCACGACCCCCGCGTAGAGCCTCCGGCAGGAGGCGTTTGGCCCCCCTAGATTGGGCAGGAGCCGCTTCAAGGCAGCCCCGGCCCGCTCCAGTCTGGGAGCCAAACGTCGGAAATGTTCCCCGAAGTTCCACCGGCTGTCGAGGACGAGTCCTAGGTACTTCATCGTCGACTCGACGCCGATGTGAACCCCTCCCACCGTTATCTGGGAACCCGTCAGTGGCGCATTCCGAAGACCATGAAACCACATGGCCTCGGATTTGTGCAAGGCCACCTCGAGTCCCAGTTGCCGGATCCTATCGACGATTGTCGCAACTCCGTGTGTCGCTAAATCGGCCGCCGCCTGATACGACCTCCCTTGCGCCAGGACCAGCGTGTCGTCAGCGTAGCAAACTACGCTGACGCCACTAGGGAGGTCGGCGCGCAGCACCCAGTCGTATCCGATGTCCCACAGATGCGGCCCCAGGACCGATCCCTGTGGGACACCGCACGACATCTCTCGCCGGTTCCACTCTCCTAGGTGACCGGGGTAGATGACGGCCCTGTCCGTCAAGTAGGCCTCGACCACACGACAGAGGTAGGTCGTAGGTACATTTTCGCTCGCCCGTATGCGTTCCGCGTCTTTATAATCGCGAACGCTCGGGAATGAGGATTCAATACGCGCTTCGCCGCCGATGCGCGGCCGCGGTGGCCGGTGTGTCGGTGCGCGGGTCTTATAACGAAGCCTGCCAGGAGTGCGGGTTGTTCGAAAGAGATACCGCGGCCCCTGGCACACATGCAACTGAAGGAGCATGGGTGGGTTTTAGTCAGTAAAAGTCTGACACTCCCTCCTCCTCCACCCAGAGCGGGAGAAGTCATTTGATGATTTACCACCCAAAAAAAAACCTTACAAGCGCACTGCGAAGATCTCCCGGAGGACGCGAAGGAGCATACGGTGGAGGTCAGCTCGGCTTGGGCTGAGCACCACCGTGTTCTCATGAAGAGATCGGTGGCGGCGACCTCTCACGCCTGGCCCTGGTCCAGGCCATGTTACGGAGCGAGAGTGCATGGGTAGCCGTCACCTCCTTCTGCGAAGCAGTGATGCTCGCGAAGAGGGAGGCGGCGCACGTGAGGGAGAGGTAGTATATGCGCCCTCACGGCCCAAGCCGCCGCTGGAGACACCCGGGGCGTTGGGAATCCCTGGCTGATTCCCGGCCATCGTAGGCGCGGGCTTGCGGATGGCGAGTAATGGGTAGCTCGCTGTCCGGTAAGGACCGAGCCCGGGTCAACGGCGCATTGTGTTCCACGTGCACCTTAAGGAGATGTCAGCACCAACTGATGGGGTCCGAAAGGGCATCGGCCCTGCTAAACGATTTTTGGTTCGGAAATCATCATCAATCAGATAACTCTTTCTACTCTGGGTGGAGCGGGACGGCGTGTCAGACTTTTACTGACTAAAACCCAAACGTGTTCCTTCAGTTGCATTGTGTGCCAGGGGCGATGGTATCTCTTTCGAACAACTCGCACCCCTGGCAAACCTTATAAGCGTAAAGTGAGTTTTTCTTTGTAGCTGCGCGCCGCCGCGTGGTTATTGTGAATTGCCAGGGCTTCCTCTTTCGATAAAGATGTCAGTAGGTATTTGTGTAGTACACTTTATGAAATAAAATAAAAGTCTTTTAAGTGACGTAACCACTTCGCGTGGCCACAAATACGAATGAAATACGAAATGGAGGTAACTGAAGACACGATTAATTGATTTGTTCGTTCATTTACAGAATTAGCGTAATAAGTAACTCCTATGCTTCTACACTTTGAACAAACCTGTGCTGGCGCCATATTGTGACGTCATGCACGCTGTTCTAACACTTGCACGCTTTTAGATTAACAATACTCATATGAAAACAACATTATCAAGATTAATAACGATAAAAAAATATTTTTGAAAAATAATTTGCACAAAGTAGATTTATGCTAAACGTAATTAACAAATGACAGATGACAAATGGAGGTCATTGACCTTTCTATTCTTTTCTCAGACGCGTAGTGGAAGCACAGATTACGTGGTAGAAGTAATAACGTACATATCAATAAAATATAAAACACCAAACATTCAAGTTTAAACAATTTACCTATTTAAAAAAAACGATAGTAAAACAAATTAGAGACTCATATTTCTGTATTAACCGGTAAACTTCGTTTTTATCTCTAATCTTGCTGGATCTACATCCATCAACTGCACATAATACACCAGAAACAGTCATGTTCAAAACTAAGTACGTCAAGCCGACCGAAATAATTATACATGCGTACGCGCTTCGCGGCTGTCGGCAACCCACTGAGAAATGGGCTGCGTGCGGCCCGGCAGCCGGTAGGTACCTAGTGCACGTAAGTACATGGAGTGATTTATCTGGTAATCAGTGCTAGAGGCGGCATTGTCAGTACTTTCCATACAAACCAAGCGTGATAGTTTACTCGCACTACAACTAATTAATGATGTATAGAAACGGACGGCTTTGTAGGCTGTCCGTGATAAAAACATTATATAAGGAGTTTTTAAATAATAAAAAACCGGCCAAGTGCGAGTTGGACTCGCGCATGAAGGGTTCCGTACCATTTTCTATAAAAGCTAGTCCTCTAAATTGTATGAGCTCCCATACAATTCAGAGGACTATCTTAATTGGCGTCAACTATATGTATGGGGACACCCTTTAAATGTCAATTTTTTTTTGGTATTTTTCCTTTCTTTGTGCTCTAAGACCTTGCTTTTTGGCAAATTTCGTGATTCTAGGTCAACGGGAACTACCATATAGGTTTTCGACCCAAAACCTATAGGGTACTTCAGGTTGACCTAGAATTGTCAATTTTGGCCAAAAGCAAGGTCTTATAGCACAAGTAAAGGGAAATTTCCGAAAAATAAAAAGGTTGAAAATTAAGGTAATTTTTGGAACTTCGAAAATCTAAATTTGCTCATATCTTTTTATCGTGTTGACTCAGGACCTTGATTTTTATACACCTAATAGGGACTATAGACCTCAGTATCTGGTATATATTTCAATTTGCTAGGTCAACCCGTTCCTAAGAAAATTGTTGGTGACACACGGACAGACAAACGGACAAGAGATTGATCTTATAAGGGTTCCGTTTTTTCCTTTTGAGGTACGGAACCCGAAAAATTACATAAAAATTACTTAAACCACCTCATCTTGAAGGACATCTCTCGATTTAAATCAAGCACCTAATTACAAAGCCAGTGTTACTTCTTTCATTTATTAATTTGCTTGTAGTTTATAAAATTATTATTTACTTATAACGTATTTATTATATACATTACATTAAGGTTTAAGACTCTCTGATCTTTTTGAAACATTAACCAATTAAAAATATTGACAGCTTGCTACTATTAACAATGCGTAAATACCATTGACTTGCCAACAAGCAACGATATGTAATGGTACATTCACTTTTTATTGTTACCCAAAGCACTGTAAGAAGAAGCATTTGTGCATCTACTACTTATTACTTACAGTTTACATAAGTTCGTGTATTAAGATTAACTGGTATTTCTCATGTGAATTGTATTCTATCTGAGGAATAAATGTCTTAAACCGTACCTAAACGTTTTGAGTCAACGCACTTTCAGCATTACGAGACTCGTGAGTGTCTATAGACAATGGCGGCGATTCTGTGCTCTGTAGGTTTTTGTATATTTTATCGGTAGTGGATTTATTAAAATAACACAAATGTATGTAAATCTTTTTCGATATCGGTAAGCGTATTATGGCACTCATATCGAGTTACGCGTATTATACAGGGCAAATTTTTAACCAGTGCGCAAACTGTAACCTTGAATTCAGCATATCATTCTAGACCCTCTAGCGTGGAAATTTTTCGTCGGTTATACAAAAGAATCAGCTGTTTCGTAGAAAAATGCAATACCTACGCGATCAAAATGTATCGAACAGCTGGTTACAGTTTGCGCACTGGTTAAAATTTTATCCTGTAGAAGTCAAGGGCAGCACACCTGGCACGGAGCAGTGATCACAGGTGGATAAAGGTTGTGACAGAGTGGCGTAGCGTGGGACTTGTCCAGCTAGATGGATAGACGATTTTAAGAAAGTGGCTGGCACAGAAGCATGCGGACGGCGAGGACACGATGTCGTGGCGCAGCTAGGGAGAGGCCTACGTCTAGCAGTGGACTGCGTTAAGCTGAGTTGATTGTTGATTTAGAGTGGCGTACAAGGATTGGTAGACGAGATTTCGGTCATCGGGCCGCGATATGGGCGGACGAAACAAACCTGGATGAGGCTGGCACAGGAGCTTGGGGATGGGCACAAGAAGAGAGAGGCCTGTGCCCTTCAGTGGGTGATTTCGAATTTGGTTGATAATGATGCTGAAGGTAAATGTATAATTAACTAGCTTCTGCCCGCGACGTCGTTCGCGTCAAATTTCTTACTCCCCGACCCACTCCGTCGCTCGCCTCGCCTGTCCTTGCGAGTACTTCGCGTTCGTGACTTTTTTCTCTTTGTTCGGCTCCTAAGGATCTTAGCGTGATATTACATAGCCTATATATAGCCTTCCTCAATAAATATGTTATCCAACACTAAAAGAATATTCCAATTCGAACCAGTAGTTCCTGAGATTAGCACGTTCAAGCAAACAAACAAACAAACTCTTCAGCTTTATTATTAGTATATAGATATTATTAGTATGTAGATTAAAACTGACTGATGGGCATTACAAAGCCTGTAGAGAGGCAAATGAGAATTTTGTGTCTGCCACTAAGAGAATTTTTAAAACCTCTCAACGATTTTTTCGCGCAAAAGTCACGACCAACAGTTGGCATATCTTTATAATTTTTTTTTTCTAAGAAAGCTTTAATGCCATAAATTAAAAATACGCCATTTGTCCGAACACTTTATGCGTAATACCTTAATATCATAAATGCGAAAACATAAATTTTATAAAGCCATGGTTATCTTTATACCACTTTTATGGTAAAATTTGCATTTTATTGGTATATTTAATATAATAGCATCCTTAATATTACGACGACATACCTACGTTTTATCGTTTTCCTCAGTAAGAATCCATTAGACTCGACAATTTGGAAGTGTACGTATTTACTCAACATAGGCATATAGGAAAAGCTAAAAATATAGCGATTTGGAATTTGGAATTATCTGCAACATTGCCGTATTTGGAACTTATCCGAAGGTGAACAAACAGCTCATACATTATTAAAATACTCCATAGAAGCTACAGATTTAATCACTGCTTAGATGCTACGCAGTTCGTAGCAACCATAGCTATGTCTGCTACGCCCCGTAGCACTGTCGTCTCTCAATATCGGGCTACGCGTTTTCTGTTTGAAAGCTTCATCATCGATTACCATAATCAGCCTTTAACGTTCTTACTGCTGAGACACAGGCCTTCTCTCTGACAAAGGGAGGCATTATTCGGATTATCAATGTCACATACTCGTAGATTGCTTTTAAACTTAGTAATCACACTTTCACGTAAAGATACGCACACAAAACTAAAAGCAACGAACACTAAGTAGAGTGATAAAATGATAAATGATAAATGATTTTAATTCTATAAGTAGGGTTGTACAAACTTTTACACATCAATCTTATTTTTTTAAACTAGATGAGGTTGGCGTTTCCTATCTGACTACTCTGAGAAGAAACGAACTCAGAGGTCTCTTTTAAAGTACAGACATAATCTTAGTCAGATCATGTGAAGACCATGTAGATTGGTGTCTGAAATGGTCTTTTGAGGAAAGAACCACACAGATTGAGTGCACCTGTCCATTCAGTGCACGCATTTATCAGTAATTATGCAGCTCAACTCAGAGCTTGAGGAGCTCAACGATGTCTAACAAAGAAAGAACATTTGGACAGGCCGCATAAAGTACTCAAACTGCCAGATTAACATTAAAACTAACTGAGAAAGAGATGAAACACAAAACAAAAAAAACACAATATGACCCACATAGTCTGAGCAATTAAAACAATTATATTATTATACTTCTCAAAGTAAATATTCATGTCAAAATGTATATAATAATTACCAAATGTCAAAGAGTATACGTTTGCAATAACAAAAAAAACGACATTTAGCATGCAAAAATTGGAGCAGGTCAATTCCAAGCTTTTTGTCCTCAATATAATCTTTAACGGTATAAAAGGCTTTCAACGGTATTAAGTGTTTATAATAATTTAAATATTGTAGTGAACTAGTATGAATTGAGTAAAGGTCAAATAGTTGAGGCCGAAGTCGAGGTAAATAAAGTATGTTTAATGTCATGAGATAACCTTACCAAAGGTTAGTTATTCTTGGTTATTACTTAGTACATTTTGTTTGCTATTGTAGCTAATGTGCGGCGGTAAGTCCCCTCTTGACGTGGCTTGAGAGGCGGCACGGCGTCCTCACCTTCCGCCTGACACAGATCCTCACCGGACACGACTGTTTTGGGAGGTTCCTGTTTCGCATAAGGCGGGAGGAAACGCCCGGGTGTTTCCATGGCGAAGATCGCCCTGAGGACACGGTGGAGCATACGGTGAAGGTCTGCCCGGCTTGGGTGGAGCACCGCCGTGTCGGCGGCGGCGATCTCTCGCGTCCGGCCGTGGTCGAATGAAAAAATGTGAGCAAGCACTAGTAACAATAGTGTCGCTGCAACTTCTTGTAAAGAATGGAAAAAAAAAACGTTTTTTCGCTGTAAACATGACGCAGAGCAACAACACAAGTTGGGGGAAAATATGCGTCACACAGTGGGTGCCTGTAGACTCGCCGGGCGTCGTCACCGAGTTAGGCCTAGGAAACGCTGGCGTAATGATCTGGACATGTTCTTGCCAAATTGTCCGGAGAAGGCATAAAGATGTTTGGAAATATACAGTATAAGTTTTTATCCAGTGCGCAAACTGTAGCCATGAATTCATCATATCATTCTAGATCGACAAAAAATTGATATGCTGGGGCTATCAATTTTTCGTCGGTTATACATAAAGAAAAGCTGTTCCACAGACTTGGCCGCTTAGGTATTGCACTTTTCTATGAAAAGACTGTTTTTTTTTGTATAACCGACGAAACATTTCTACGCTGGGGGGTCTAGAATGATATACTGAATTGGAGAATAACTTATCCTGCATGGAGGAGACCTTTTCCACAATTTGCAAAGGAGCTGCCTCAGAAAGCACGTTAAGCCGTTGGTCCCGTCTATCATTTCGTAGACCTTTGGCAGTCGTTACGGGTCGTCAGAAACCCGAACATCTGACAACCAGTCTTACCAAGGGGTAACTGGGTTGTGGAGGTCGGATAGGCAGTTGCTTCATGTAAAATACTGGAATTCAGCTGCATTCGTTTAGATTGGAAGCTGACCTTAAACTAGTTGGGGGAAGGCTAGCCAGGCGATGACCTTTTCGCAGTTTGACAACAAAGGTCAACAAAAAAATAAAGATTCCGATTTTTACCTTACTTACCCATTTATAAACTTTTCTGTTCCCTTGAACTTGAGTTTCTTAAAATGTCTTAGATAAGATCTCAAGAAAATCTTAAGGAGAGAATTTATGGAAAATTTTGAACTTAATAAAATTAAAGGAAGCCTTTTTATGCGGTGCCTAATAAAAAAAGTTTAGAGTAAGGAGATAACGTTTTTCTGCCTACGACGGGAAACGTGATCGCGATTAAGATTGTCACTGCAAAAAAAAAGAATTCTGATTGAGTAAAATGTTTTAATTGTGTTAATTTTGAGTTCAGAAAGCGCCGCCGTGTGCTTTTTTTAGTAAAAATAATTAGGTCTTTTTTCGTCAACTACATATAAGATAAAAATGTATGATAACGTCAATGTGTGTGTGTGTATGTGTGGGAAGTGTCTTTCTTGTCTTGTTAATTATCTGATTAACAAGACAAGAAAGACACTTCCCACCTAAGTTCATCCTGCTAGGCAGTGAGGAAGCTATAGCCAAAAAGGGGCCCCGTAAAGTTTTTAAGATGGCCTTTTTATCCGACTGCGTTGAAGCTACTAATTAACTTGGAAGATTGAGTTAACACTGTGCATTTACCCAAAAAATGCAAGAGCGAGCAAAGCGAGCTAGAAAATTGGAGCATCATGACTGTTATAGCTATTAATTAGGTTAAGCTTTCATTGTGATACTAGAGAATGCAAGAATGAGCCAAGCGTGCTCAAAAATTTCGAGCACGTGAGTGCTTCGATTCATCTGCTCAACAACGTAAGTAACGCAATTAGTGTTGTTGAACTGCCCAAATAAAGCCATTGCTAAAGTTAGTGTACACGCAATTACTTCGCAGGTTGTGTAAAATTACACTGAGTTTAATTTTCAACCAGCTTTGTCCAGCGGCTTCGCCCGCGTTGAGGTCGAAAATTATCCGGCGGGAACGTAATAATATGTACCGGAATAAAAAGTATCCTATGTGTTAATCCAGGTTATAAACTATCTGTTTCCAAAATTGCATCCAAATCCGTTCAGCCGTTTTTGCGTGAAAAAGTAAAAAACATCCATACGACATACAACATACATACCAACTTTCACGTTTATATTAAGTATAAGACTTAATTATGAACTCGAAATCTGGGATTGCGTTTTATGTGAGACCACGTTTTACTTCTGCCCATCCTTTCAGGGAAAACAGGCATGAAGTTACTGTGGACTGCCTTTAATTTGAATTTTGGGGTATAACATTGTAACAGGTGTTCTAACTTGGAGTAAGGGGTCCCTGGAATGTTACAAATCTTGGGAGCCAATGGAGCAGACTTATCGGATCTTGGGGTCGACTGGTCACGGGTGATATTGTAATTTAGTTTAAGCTTGTGATATACAGGGTGTATTACTTGCTGTTAGCAGTTTTTACAAACTGCTGGCGAATTTGTTGAGCCACTCCTTCATCTCAGCTAAAGCATTAGGAAGTGGTGCAGGGCGGGCGTTTGGGGGACTGTCTTATATAATTTTGACATGAAACAAATGCTGATTCTCAGCCTAGTATGAATAAAGAACTTTTAATTTTGAAACACGGACGATGTGAAAGATTCCGAGAAACGAGTTTCAGCATGAAAGGTTTATTCTACAGCAATAAAAAAAAAAATGAATTCTATAAAATGAAAAGTCGTCAAATCTGTGCAAATGATGAAAGTAACAACCTAATAATTGGCGCATTTTCCTGCCGGCTTTGGGTTAGGTATTTGAGAGTTATTACTTTCTTTATTAGCATGATGAGCTCATCAGCGGCGAGGTGTAATTTTTTCTGAGAGAGAAGCCGAATCGAAATCGGCTTTAACTTACTGACTTATCAATAAAGTATACTTACTATTATTGTAAATTTAAAATAGGAATGTAAAGAATTAAATACAATAAAAATGAAAACCAAATAAAGTGTGCAATATTCGTCCGTTTCATTCTCGCTGACGCATTTTTCTATATCTGTCTCTGTCATAACCAGTTGTACAGCGGCTAGCTCTCGTCCATATCAAGCGGTGCCACGTGACCAAATGTGACATTATTATGGGATCGCTGTTGCATGAATTTTTAGTTCCCGAGTATGTCGTTTTGGCGCCGTAACCCGGTGCCAAAATGTCAAAATTTTGATCATTTTTTTTTTGTTGTACATACAAAGCTAAAAACAAACATTTTTGTTGTTTGAATTTATTGTGAATTAAATACCCGTAGTGTAACTATATTTTTTGACAGTAGTAGCCACTATCGACGTGCCATTTTTAATAGCGATACAGTTGCCGATGCGAAGCCGGTAGGACTCGTATTAAATGGTGCTTTCGCCACTGGAGCTCATGTAAAAGATATACAGGTTTTGTGCACTGAAATAAAAAAAAGTTTTTTGGTTTATTATTTTCCGATTATAACTGTCAAATAACAACTTATGCTTCATTAACTGTTCTATACACTGAAAAAGTTAAAGTACAAGAGCACGCTAATAATAATCCACCACGCGGGTCCAGCCGGATTGGCAGTTGTCACATGTTTTCAAATGTTTGGTTCTAGGAGATGCCATGCAGTTTCCTCACGCGGTTTTTCTTCACCGTTTTTGAGTGCAGACTTAAAAAACTTAAAAAAAAAACAACCGACTTCCAAAAAAAAAACACTAAAAAGTGAAAAATAACTTTCATTTCGGAAGGCGGTGACTTTGGATAGGTATTTAAATTTTTTGTCACCGCCTTCCGAAATTAAAGTTATTTTTCACTTTTTAGTGTTTTTTTGGAAGTCTGTTGTTTTTTTAAGAAAAAAGTTTTTATTTTTCACTTTTTAGTGGTTCACATGTGTTTATCCCTTCACAGCGTCCCGGCGTGGTGTAATGTTATGAACTGGTGGTGTAAACAATAGACAGACATGAGATTTCTGCAATTCCCGTCCATTTGCTATCATTTATTGAGGACCACCAGGGAAGTATACCCTTTCAAACAAAAAAAATAATCCAAATCGGTCCAGCCATCTTCGCGTAATCGGGGAACATACATAAAAAAAAGAAAAAAAAGGTTCCGACGAATTGAGAACCTCCTCCTTTTTGATGTCGGTTAATAAGCGTGCAAGCTTCTAGCGCAAATATACGAGTAACAACATGTGAGTGAAAATAAAGTGCCACAGATTATATGTCGTGAACCGGCTTTTCCCCTCCAAGGGCAATGTTATGATGCTTACCATATAATTATCGTATTGTATTTGCATCAGAACCCAGACATTTAATCAAGTCTTAGAGGCTAACCAGCCTGTATATATCGTGAATGTCGCACGAATCCCAGTAAATAGAAACATGAATTGAATTCCTAAGTCTGGTGCCTATAATCAAATAATATTAGATTATACTGGTTGATGCCTGCGGCTGCGCCCGCGTGGATGTCGGGAATTATCCCACGGGAACGTCCTGCCAGTACAAAATAGTTGCCTATGTTACCATTTGTAACATCAGTTATCTGCCGGTGAAAGGACGTAAAATCGGTCCAGCCCATTCGGGAACAAACATTTAAAAAATGACCTTTGATGAATGATGATGATGTTTTACCTACTGGTATATGCATTTAGTAAAAAGCTATTATTTTGACATAACAAAAAGACACTTAAGGTGAACCTAGTCCACATTTTTCCCATACAAACTTCGGCAGTGTTTTACTCCACTGTTGGACAATGTACATCAAAAATTAAACATGGTATGGTTTTGTCTCATTATTAATATTGTCTGTACGGAAACAGAATACTAAAATAAAAAGCCATTCAAAACTTAGGAGCCAACAAAGATTCGTTTTTCTTGCTAATTTAACCTAACTTTGGGCGTGTTTTAGTAATAAAAGAAGTGTAAAATCTGAAAAACCAAGTCGGTACCGACAAAGCTCAAATATCGAAAAGTTCAATAAACTTTATTGCTTATTGATTTATGCAGTGGTTTTTTCATAAAACCCGATCTTCCGAAGGGCTGTTCTTAATTTTTTACGCGCTTGTTGTACTATAAATGATCCTGCATCTCACACAATAATGTTGTGCGTGTAGACTAGCGTTTAACTGCTCATCCCTGATACTACCTTTGTCGGACACGATGCCTGGTGAGACAGCGCGCTTTTTAGCCAGGCCCATCAGTGAGTTCGAGCCCGCGACTAGGTTCCCCTTAAAGGGAAATGCCCATCAGCCACACAAAAAAATGCTTGAAATGAACAACAATGAAATATACGCCAAATTGCACTACAAACCGTAGGAAAACCAATACAATTTCAATCATTACCAAAAACCTCGGTTTTTTCTATAATATATATTTAGGTATATATTTCAAGGTTAAGGATTCATATGCAATAATTAAACAACAAAGCAAATGCAAAAGCAAGTTTTTATAGCACAAGTAAGGGGAAAATTCCAAAATATTAAAAGTTAAAAATTAAGGTAAATTATGGTACTTACAAGTTTTCGCGAAAATCTAAATTTGCCCATATCTTTTTATTATGGCGGTATAATAGGTAGGTACGGAACCCTAGGCGCACGAGTTCAACTCTCACTTGACCGGTTTTTAAATATACACGGGGCACAAGCAAAAAACAACAGCAGCGTCGTATTTAAGCAGGTTCAGGGCTGTCGTCAGAAAGTCAAGTTGTCGTTTAGGCGGGTGATGGAACCCACCTAACAAGTGTGGGGAAGTAAAATCAAATACCTTAAAAAAATGCCACAGTCGTCAATCTTACCGGATGTAGCCGAATACCTTATCCATATTAGCCCAAAAGACATGCAAAATGTTGCATTAGTAAATGATCTTAAACAAGGAAAAACTAAAAAAATACAAAATGAGTGTTCATCACACTCAAACAAGCACACGCCTGTGTGTGTGTGTGTGCGCGGGTGTGTGCGTGTGTGTGTGTGTGTGATGTGCGCTTGATTTTATGTATTAATATTGGCTTGCATTCCGTTGTAATAACTTCAGAATTACGTGACAGCAATTTCAGTAAATTAATTGATGTTAGTATGAAAACTAATTTCAGCTAGAACAGCACAATATCAGCTAGTTAAGTTATAACCATCCTTTGATCGGATAGTTTCTAGAACAATGTAAGTAGATGGACTTGAATCTTGCAGATAATTGTTCCGTATGCGAATACTCATAAACCACCAATTATCTATCAAACTACATTGGCATATTAATTCAGGTAATTGGTCAGATACGAATAATCCCCTAATGCTCAGTTCTTATAAACAAAAAAGGATCGCTTTGCTTACAAATGGTGGCATTTTTTTTAATTTCCAAACCGGACAAATAAATAGTTTCGTAGGCTAATTTTACCCATAACAGCTACTTTCAAATAGGCCCCCTATTAACTATGCGAAGGTATTAGGTCTTAGCTTCATTATTGGTAAAGATACAAGAGACTTAATTTTAACCCACAACTGTCCGTAAATTAGAAGAATCGGCCATTTGAGATTAAATTACATGGGTAAGCTCAAACTGAAAGCATTTATTACTGGCACTCATGAATTGTTAAAAGAGGTCGTCATTCATCAATTATGTTAGTTCCCATTCTAACATTCCAAAGCGTTCTTATGGACACAAACAGCCAAGAAACTAGATGGACACTAATACGCTTTGGAATGGACATCTAGCTTCATCATTCTGACTGACTGACCACTTAGCAGCTCAAAAGTGTCTGTAAGGTAAAAAACTTAAGTTTCCATAAAACTATGAGGGTCAGGGATCAAAAGCGTAATACTTGACCTACATACGTCTCACTCTGCCATCAAACTGACGCAATAAAGAGAGAGCAAACATTTTTGATTACTTTCTTTTTTCACATAAATCATGTTTGTGCTTCTCAAAGCCAAGACCTTGGAATGGAACAGCTTCAGACGTTAAAAAACCTGGCTGCTTAGTTCTGTAAGGTGTTTGCAGACAAGCAAAGAAAATTTTAGCATTGAAAAGTACGCTTTGAGAGAGGCTTATGGCTAAGTAATAACAGCCGCACAGTTAAATCGATCAGGTTAAGCTACGCTTGCCGCGGTTGGTCCAAGGATGGGTGAACATCTTTACATTCCAAAAAATTCCCCTCCGTGCCTCGGAAAGCACGTTAAGCTGATAATCCCGGCGGTCATTTGTGGATGTTTGACAGTCGTTACGGGTCGCCAGAAGCCAGAAATTGTGACAACCAGTCTTACCAAGACGTATCATGTTACCCGGTAACTGGGTTGTGGAGATCAGATACGCAGTCGCTCCTAGAAAATACTGGTATTCAGCTGCATTCGGTTAGACTGGAAGCCGACCCCAACATAGTTGGGAAAAGGCTAGACAGATAATGATGAATTACGTTATTTGACTACCAGCTTGATTGTTCGTATATTTAAATCATTACCATTATTCTTTGGCAGTTGTTTGAAATGGTTATATCACGACAAATTGACGTAAGTAGTTCGTCAATTTGCTAAACAATAAATGTCCCCGACTGTACGTTTTGCTCACTTAGCAGGCGTAGGTTTTCTGCCTAGCTTCTTGGGAAGAATGCGTAAGCTTACACATGTGTATGTAAACAAAGAGATTCAAATGTTGAAGTACCTATGGAATGTTGAATTAGGTACACCATATTTGAAATTATCCATTTGTGTTCACTGTACCTAGCTCAAACTCAAACTCAAAGCATTTATTTCAATTAAGCCACACTTTTGAACTGTTAAAAACTCATCAGTTGGAAAGTTGAAGCTAGTTGCCCATTCCAAAACGTAGCTCTCTATGGAGAAGAACGGGCAAGAAACTCCACGGACACTCTTTTAAATCAAGTTGGATATTACAAAATCTTGGGAACATTATTCTTGTTGCTTCTGTATGTGAGAACAATGTAAAAAAAAATAAACAGTTCCAAATACAAGATTAAAAATAAGCTCCGGAGATGACCAGTCTCAACCGACAGCGCCCGTTCACGAACTTGACGCGTGGATCAGCACCATCCAGCTCACCCTTTTTGTAGGGAACCGAATGATCCAACACACGCGCTACCATCAGTGAGAAATTTAAGTGAGCATGACATATTCTCAACTGTCATGCTTTTTCAGGTCAACGTATATCAAAACAATACAATAAACGGATGCATGGTACCACATTTAGAAAATTTAAACAAAATGCTTCTAAATTATACAAAACTATAGTTTGCAATATATTTGAAATATTAATAAAATTTTATTTCGTAAAAGAAAGAAAAACATTGAATTTATATTGAAGTATTCAATAACTAACACTTGGTTCAGTAACCTAGTATGATTAAATAAAATCAAATGCTTTTTATTGTAGTATTTAATCATTCTACAGTGAAATCAAACATACAACTTGAAGTATATCGCAAATAACGCTGTCAAGATAAATTAAATTTTATGATCCAAAACATTTCCCTAAGCCAATAAAGTTGAACATTAGACGTACGAAAGTCAGACAATTAAACAAACATTTAAGTTTTAAAGTTATATGGGGATGCGTAAAATAAGTGTAGAAATTACTAATACCACGATCTCGGCTCACATCCTTCCTACTTTTAGCCACAGAATAGATCGGTACGGAAGGAAAACTCCACACAACAAGCTTAAACGCACGTACACTTCACGAACAGTGAGCGCAATTGCGTCTGGCATTTGTGTGAGACAATTTATGCTCTGCATATATGTTATTTGATCACCTCAGGAAAACTTTGATCACTCTTGAACTTTAATGTTACAAAGTTCATAGATGTGTCACATTTTTAACGTCAACGTTTGTATTGTATATACAGGGTTCTAAGTAGCGTTGATTAACGTTTTTGCAATAAGAGCGTGGACAGTACGACCTACTTGACCATTAAATTGCCAGCGTTGTTGGTCGGTCAAAGTGGTATTGGTTGGGCACGCCACGATTGCGGCGGTAAGTCCCCTCTTTGAGGCGTGGCTTGAGAGGCGGCATGGCGTCCTCACCTTCCGCCTGACACAGGTCCTCACCGGACATGGCTGTTTCGGGAGGTTCCTGTTTCGGATAGGGCGGGAGGAAACGCCCGGGTGTTTCCATTGCGAAGATCGCCCAGAGGACACGGTGGAGCATACGGTGGAGGCCTGCCCAGCTTGGGCGGAGCAACGCCGTGTCCTCGTGGAGGTGATCGGCGGCGGCGATCTCTCGCGTCCGACCCTGGTCCAGGCCATGGTACGGAGCGAGAGGGCATGGCTGGCAGTCGCTTCCTTCAGCGAAGCAGTTATGCTCGCAAAGAGGGAGGCGGCGCACGTGAGGGAGATGCAGTACATGCGCCCTCACAGCCGTGGCCTTCGCAGGAGACGCCCTGGGCGTCGGGAATCCCAGGCTGATTCCCGGCCACCGTAGGCACGGGCTTGCGGACGGCGAGTAATGGGTAGCTCGCTGTCCGGTAAGGACCAAGCCCGGGTCGACGGCGCGTTGTGTTCCACGCGCGCCTCAAAGAGATGTCAACAGCAACAGATGGGGCCCGCAAGGGCCGATGCCTGCCGGGGGTGCGGGTTGTTCGAAAGAGATACCGCCGCCCCTGGCACACAGGCAACTGAGGGAACACGGGTGGGTTTTAGTCAGTAAAAGTCTGACACGCTCTCCCGCTCCACCCAGAGCGGGAGAAGTTATTTGATGATTTCCCACCCAGAAAAAAAAAAAAAAAAAAGTGGTATTGGTTTTTTTTAATAGAATTTGTCAGTAAGATCCCGGAGTCTGGATTTGTACCCGGTTGATGGGAATAGGCTCGCCTCCTATTACATGGGACTTAAAAATCACTGGGGAAACGTGGGCTGTACTGTAGGTACACGTTTGCCTAACACTTAGGGAAACAATGCGGGATGTTGTGTTTTATGTTTTGTAAGCGTCTATGTGTGCGCGCTCGCTTGCGATGGAGCGGGACTTCTGTACCAGTGTTATGATTTACCTTTCACGATGGAGAAAGTAATAACTCAACTGCCTTTGATTTGAAGGCTGCGTAATTGTTGTTAAACGTCAGTAGAGGACCCAACGACAATTTATAGAACTCAAACTCAAACTCAAACTCAAAGCATTTATTTCAATTAAACCATTTAAAGGCACTTTTGAACTGTCAAAACGTCGATCAGTTTGAAAGTTGAAGCTAGTTGCCCATTCCAAAACGTAGATCTCTATGGAGAAGAACGGGCAAGAAACTCCACGGACACTCTTTTAAAATCAAGTTGAATATTACAAAATCTTGGGAACATTATTCTTGTTGCTTCTGTATGTGAGAGCAATGTAAAAAAAAATATTATAAACAATTCTAAATACAAGATAACAATAAGCCCTGGAAGTTAGGAGATGACCAGTTTCAACCGACAGCGCCCGTTCGCGAACTTGACGCGTGGATTAGCACCATCCAGCTCAACCATTTTGTAGGGAACCGAATGATTTGGATCATTCACACACACACGCCACCATCAGTGAGACATTTATGTGAGCATGACATACTCTCAACTGCCATGCTTTTTCAAGTCAACGTACATCATAACAACACAATAAACGGATGCATGGTACTCACATTTACAAAATGTAAACAAAATGCTTCTAAATTATACAAAACTATAGTTTGCAATCTATTTGAAATATTAATAAAATTTGATTTCCTAAAAGAAAGAAAAAACATTAAATATATATTGAAGAATATAGTAACTAACACTTGGTTAAGCAAAAATAAAACATTCGTAATGTCACAACAATTATAATATTATGAACAAAAATGTTCGTAATGTCAGAAAAAAAAAGGGAAGCTTCTCTTTCAAATGTTAAAATTTTAACTAGTATGCCCAGGTGGCTGTGGAGCAGGACCAGCATTAAGCCAAGCATATTTATCTACGATATAATCATCTAACTTATAATATGCTTGTCTACATAGTGTGCGTTTAATGCTCGATTTAAATTTCTTTTCATTTAGTTCAAGAATATCGACTGGTATTTTATTATAACATTTTACACAATACCCCATAAAGGAAGTGTGTACTTTAGACAATCTGTAGATGTAATGGTAATAGCCTTTTTGCTGTCATTTATGAGGTATCTAGGGCAAGACCTCAAGTCAAGGTATATTGAATGATTGACATTAATTGACTTTAAAAGGATGTAGAGAAGACGGCCAGAAATATCCCTGAATGTTTAAAATAGGTGCTCTGTGTAGGCCGGTGCTAAAAAAACGAATATTATTTGCAGCCACGGCCGTTGAGAACTCTAGTCTTCCTGAGGGAAACATTGGTTATCATAGATCTGCTTCAAACAGAGTTTTTACATGCAACTGCAATAAAATTGGATCTTTCCACGTAAGCACAAGGTGTTGCAAACATTTGGTGGGCGCTGAAATCGAAATCCCTACTATCCCTACTTCCCTACTAATTATTATAAATGCGAAAGTAACTGTCTGTTTATTACGCTTTCACACCTAAACCGCTGAACCGATAGTCATGAAATTTTGGCAGAGATATAGCCTGGGATACGGAAAAGGACATAGGCAACTTTTTACGTGATAACCGACATCCACGTGGGCAGAGCCCCGGGCAAAAGATAGTCATCATAATACATTCTATTGTAAAACAAAATAAAACAAAAAACTCAAACGCCTGGCCCACCAGCCAACCGTAATAACTCGACAGCAAACGAATCCTAGCCTAAAAAATAAACTTGTTTTCAAATAAAATAGCGGATGGTAACACCATCCGCCATTTTATTTTATTTTTTTACAAGCGGGCCGCTAGTCGTGCAAACAAAACCAACAAACAGTATGTAAATTTTTGAAGTGAAAACTTCTTTAGGCGTTGGGCGTTTTTTGAGATGGGAAAAGCAATTCAACTCGCGGCACTGTTACCGTTACAGTTATCGACACCTCTATATATAAGTTAGTGACGATTCAAAAAATACACACGTAATTGTTGAAGTTTTCACTTTTGTCGGCACTCCCGGACTGCCACAATTTTTTTAAATTTCAAAACGGAGTAGGTTCTCAATTCGCCTGTGTTTTTTTTTTTTGTAAACGTGTTCCGCGATATCTCCAGCAATTGTGGACCGATTTCTTTTTTTAATGGGTATGCCTCAGGGGTGGTCCCATAAAGATTTTTAATAAATTTGTTTTGAAAGTTTTTGAGTTAGCTCTGATAATAGGTTTTGATCCAATTTGTGTTTGTTTGTGTGTGTTTGTGTTGTTGTTTGTGATGATGTTGTAGGTAATATTTCACTGTTTTTTTACATAGCAAGTAGTGTCAAATCGATCTAACATAACTAAAAAGTGCTTAGGATGTACTTAGGGCAAGTTTTCAATGTTCTTAATTAGTACAGTCAGTGTCAATATTAAACAAACAGGTCCAAAACGCGATTTGGATGTGTGGATCGCGTTCAGCTTCATTGGTGAAATTCGCCCTCAGTGATATTCAACGATTTACTCCTAAATTGAAACTAGATGTGTTTAGCAAACGTATATTCAGAGAGAATGAGTGGTCTGTAATCCACTACATGGGCCCAGTGCGGGGTGGTATTTGGAAATATCTATATTGGTTTGTACCTAGTTTAATAGTAAATGTACCTATTAGTTTAGTAAAATTAAATATACATTTAAGAACCAAAGTTGACATAGCTCACAGAATAATTAACCTTATAGCGCGACCCCTATTAGAGGCAACTCCCCGCACTTCCAGGGTCCGTCGTGTGCCGGCCAGGTTCCGTAACTAGTTACGGTTGGGCACAACACTAGGAATGTCGCCCCGCGCGTCGCAGTGAGTGAGTCGCTAGCGCCCGAAAAAACGCGCACGCGCTCGGCGATACGAGACTCGTGCGCCTCGCGAGAGCCGGTCCATTGATCAATTAAGCTAAATCTGTCAATAATAAGTGTTGCATTGTTTTCTTGTAATGTAAATCGTTATACCAATACATAGTTTACATGCACAAATAGTTGGAGTTTTCTTTGCATGGAGTACTACGACTATAACCTGAAGTGGTAATAGGCCGGCTATATTACCCGTAGAATCGATGGCCGTTGGGGTAGACGTGAACCGAGGATCTTCGCAGGTTGGCTGGTAGGAACTGGTTGAGCGTTTCCGTAAATCAAGCGTGCAATTGGAGGCGTCTATGTCCAGCAGTGGACTGCTGTAGTCTAATGAGGATGATAATGGAAAATACATTTTTAGCTATCTCCATATTCCTTTGACCACTAAGGTAAACAAATAACATTTTGGTTTTAAGGTTTCAATAGAAATACCTATATACAGAGTGTTTGGCAGAACGTTGAACATACGAAAATGGTGGATAGGTGAGGTCATCTGGTACTTACTCAGCCCTAATTTATGTGGCCCTGGACCCCCGGAAATTTAAAAAAAAATATTTTTGCTTTCTTCTAGTTTCACCACTTTCTTAACTTAATGGGTAAAACAGGCAATATTTTTGTTAGATGTTATACCTAGAAAAAAAAGTTATGAGTCCTCAAACTTATAGAAAGATGTAAAAAATACTTAAATCTTAATTTCAACATGCATTAAAAAAAATGATTGAGAAGTTCAAATTCTAGCAAAACATCCCTAGTGTGTGACCTTTCTAATGGTATGTAATTTGCTTTTTAAAAAAAAACCTTTAAGAGTTATTTCATTTTTTTTTTGGCCAGGGCCAAATAAATTAGGGCTGAGTAAGTAGGAGATGACCCCACCTATCCACCATTTTCGTATGTTCAACGTTCTGCCAAACACCCTGTATTATGTTTGTTGAATTGGGATTATTTTGGAATTTGAAGCACATACGAATTTATGTTATAGTGTATACGTGATGTTCACAAAAAGCGATTTAGGGTTTTCATTTTGTAAATTAGATTTTAGTGTCGTTATTTCCACTCTACAGTGATTATAATCAGGTTAAATAAAGGTACAGTCACGTCCAAAATATGTTTGTTACCTTAATCCTTAAGGGCTATTTTTGTCTGCTCATTGCACCATCAATTCTGCTGTACCAACTCAGCATTATTATATTGTGCCGTAATGGTAATACCGCAGAATAGCATTCAGCCATCTTCTTTACATGTCAGACCGAATGAAAAAAATGACACTTGCAGAGAATTACATAAAAAAAACGGGTTTTATTTCTTAAAATGGCCAGGTCAAATGATTTAAGTTGAGGTCTACTCGGCAGTGGTCAAAAGTGTATACTATTTTGATCTTTGCCATCAAGTAACTAAATATAGTTTTCTATGTGAACAGAATGCTCGGTGTCGTAGTTTCAAAAGGTATGATGTGCGCTGACTTAATGAAGGAAAGAATTTGAAAGTGAAGAACATAAATAAACTAGTCTGTACTTCAAGGTAATTTCCAATTTATTTGGTTGGAAAACCAACAAAAAACCAAGAACATAAACATTGCAATGCAAATAAAGAATAACAGATATAAAGAAGAACCGTTTCAGACTTTTTATTTAGTACTTATTTGACTCTGTATGCTTTTTCTTAGCATGTGGTATCGAATATACGAAGTGGTAGTCATCGACGTGCAACCTGCTACCATGGTTTCAGAACATGATTTTGAACACCGTGTTAAAATTTTTAGTCGGTTATAAAAAAAAACGAAATTGGCGTTCTCTTCATTTTAAACGGGTAGCTTTAAAATATAATAGAATAGAACGGCACTTTTTTATGGAACCCTTTTTTATAACTGGTGAACGATTTCTACTTTGTCTAGAATCTTGTACCTACTTACTGAATTCATTTTGGTCATCATCGGTTGCAGTATGCGCGTCGATGGTCCTGCCACCTTGTATTGAATCAGCATCCTTTTTTTCTGAAAAGGTTGTGAGAACAGACTTTATTTTTTACTTTATGATACTTAAGAGAGGCCCTGCTATAATACATTTCTTATAATAAAAAGTAAATAAAATATGGAGGTGTATTTTAGTGGTGCAATAAAAAACATGTATTTATTACGATGTTCAAAAATAAAGTGAAGATGTAGCTTAAAGCATTCACTTTGAAGATTGGCTTTCAGAATATCAAGGCTATCCTTTCAAAGCTTCACTAAATTTGTATAAATAGTAAGACTTCGGTATCTAAATACAGATTTTATTTTGATAAAGTTACAGAATTGCATAAACAACCTATAATGTTCGCACTGTCGGGACACAGGCCTACTCTCTGTGAGAGGGAGTGGGCCATAATCCACCACGCGGGCCCAGTGCGGGTTGGTCGATGCCAGATGTCTTCGTTTGATTTGGCTCTGGACAGACGATTTCCTGTCGATGTTTTCCAATCACCGTTCTGATTGCTATTTTATTTATTTGTCATGTATCAATGCTGGCTTCGTTTTTTTTATGTCTGTTCTTTTTTTAGTTTTAGTGGTCTAAAACCATCTTAACATTATTGCCTTTCTAATGAAACCGGTTCGGGGCACATCGGTTGGATGTTTTTAAACTCTATGACGGACTTTGGTAGATTTTTTTTAGTGTTGTATAAAGTCCATAACAGCCATAGGTAGTTTTTTTTTGTGTTGTATAATATATTTATAGATTGACGAACTTGCAACTTGCTGTATCACTTTTGACAACAATTCCCTCTAAACTGAAACTTCAATAAGGTTGTAACTATCTAATTGTCACATAGATAATATGCCTTGCTGTTTGATGGCCGCCACCGCCGCCGCCTGGTTCCTCTCGCAAAAACGAGACGTACTTAGCTGTACGTAAAAACGAGATAGAAAGAAAATTTACTAAAAATTTCCAAACCGAGTGGATTTTCTGCAACTCATATTGGCGACATTGAGAAATGTGAAATATATGGAGCAATCGGAAGCAATATTCCGGAAACAATTTCCGTATTTTATTGTTGTTGCTCCAGATTGCTCCACTTAGTTGACCCAGATCGATCCATTGGTGTTGCCGATCAATAATTGCTCAAAAAATTGCCCGTGTAAGAGCACCTTTAATGTGCCTTTAGAAGCCTGTCAACATGACAGTGATCTTTATTCTCGTAACGTAATGGTTACTGTTGGGTTGCTGCTATCGCTGCTGTTTGAGGTAAAATAACTGTAACTGATCGGACGTTACTAAATGAATAAAAAAAGACAAGAAATCTTAAAAAAAACTCAATCTGCCTAGCCTATTTCCAACCATGTTGGGGCTGGCTTCCAGTCTAACCAGATAGAGCAGAAAACTAGTATTTTACATGAAGCGATTACCCATTTGGCCTCCATAACCTACTTAGGTACTGGGTAACACGGTAATTCTCGGGAAGAATGGTTGTCAGACTTTTGGGCTTCCGACTTGATTACCCGTATCGACAACTTAGAGTCGAGAGCAATGGAAATTAAAAAGACATTCAGGAAATTAAGTTTATCGTCCCAGGAAATTGCTTTTAAATAACTTAAGATAATTTCTGTACCGACTTTTTCCAACATGAAGAATGCTGTAGACACTGTATTAAAATAATTCTGTTCAATCTCTCGAGAATGATCTACTATTCGAAGCTCAGTACTTTCTTATATAATGATCTCTGAAGTTTCTTGGAATATTATTAATTATAGGGTTTGTGATTTAAGGTTTAAGTCAACACATAAACACGATGTGGTTTTCTTATCAAACTCAGGCTGGTATAAATAGGCGAACTTTCATTTAGGAGGCCTTGATTTGTATTGGTTCAGTGTAGGCGTTGGCGATGCGAAGGCGTCTCGCTAATTTCACGTTTGTGATCGACATGTGAACACAAAACGGTGAAGGAAAATATCGTGAAGAAACAGGCATGTTCTAGAACCAAAAATTCGAAGACATGTGACATCGACCAGCCTGCACTGGAACCGCGCGGTGGATTACGGTCCATTCCCTGATTATGATGATGTGAGCACGAGAACACTGAACTTCAAAATGTAGGTCAGTCAGCGTCAAAAATATCGGGACGAACAGACTGTTCAAAATGATCTCAACAACGAAGAAAATTAAACTTTATTTCAATTGAATAAAGTTCTCGTCAGAATGACAGTTGTCGTTTACTGTTATCATTCTGCAACATTCCTTGTGTCATTGAGTTAATATTTAATTTTCATAGTTGTTTAGATTATTTTGAACCGTCTGTTCGTCCCGATATTATTGACGCTGACTGTACTATGCCGTACATTGGTGAAATGTAACTCACATTGAAACAAACCAACTAGTTGTTAGGACAGTCCAATTCCTCAACATCGTCATTATTTCAGCCGAAAGCCGTCAGCCGATGGACATAGGCCTCCCCAGAGCTCCGCCTCTTCGACCGGTTCTATGCTTCCCGCATCCAGCGGATTCCTGCGACCTACACAAGGTCATCTGTCCACCTTGTGTGAGGCCTTCCAACTCTACATCTTCCGGTCCGCGTTCGCCACTACAGAACCTTTCCGCACCCTTCGGCCATCCGTTCTGCGAGCAATGTGCCCAGCCCGCTGCCACATAAATTGGCCACAAAGAGGCTTCGTTTATTAAACATTCCACTTCTCTTGTTTTAATAAAAAAACGCTCCGATTGATCCGTCACCAATCCACGGCCAATAGGAACGCCGAACACGCTCATTGCGTTTGGTGTAGATGGTTATATGAAACTCACACTAGGACCTCTGAACTCAACTTAACTCAAGTTGCAATATAATTAGCTAAACGTTTCGCCTATAGAGCGTTTCAGATCGAACTTTAGTAATTAAAAAAGTGGAGCGGGAGTGGGAGCAGTTGTGGCTCAGTGGTAACAGGTGAGACTTCCGAGTTGAAGGTCGTAAATTCGAACCCGAGTAGGCGCTTTGCTTCGTGTAAGTTTCATCCCCACTGCTCTCAAAACGGTGAAGGAAAACATCGTGAGGAAACCGACATGTTCTATAACCAAAAATTCGAAGACATGTGACATCTACCAACCCGCACTGGGCCCGCGAGGTGGATTACGGCCCATTCCCTCTCATAGAGAGGAGGCCTGTGTCCCAGCAGTGTGAGCGTTATGGGTTGATTATGATTGAATTAGAAAACTACTTAATTCCAAGAAAGTGTTAAACTTATGGTTAACATCACGCCAGTTATCGTCGAAGGGTTAAACAGGGGTGTTCTCATATAACACACACAATTCTTTAGTTGAGATAGCGTCCCATGGAACAGCGAGCGGCACAAATCGAGACTCCTGCCTGCCTAAAAACAGTTTACCCGATCTGAGAATCGAACCCAAGACCTCATGCTCAGCGCCAGCGCTTGCAACCATTACACCATCGGGGCAGTCGAGGACAATTTTCTACATTTGTTTAAAGCACTACATAAATAAATGCAAGAAGTATAAAAAAATGATTTCTTCATTGATGAATTTTGTATCTACAATATGTAACGTAATTAACGCAAGACAGTATTGCGTTAAAAGCACAATAGGTACTATGACCAAAACTTGTTTTTTTTTTAACGCAAACTATTATTACTTATTGAGAAAGTAGCGCTGATCCCGGCATTACTTAATGCATTGAGAATTGAATCTTATTGCCATAACATAAGATTTTTTTTTTTTTGGCTCGACCGGCAGTTAGCATGGGGTGACTATGACTTTGGCCGACTAGCCGACCAAGCCGATGATTGATTTCGGTTGAGTTCGGGTGACATGGTATTCTTTGATTATTTTCACAGTATTATTTCTTATGGCGTTCTGCTCGGTCGGCAGCTGACGTAGATTCAATTTTAATTTTACAATAGAGGGCAATCCGCGCGCAATCTCTAAAATGGGGCCTCGCGAGTCTCTTAGTAACAAATTCAACGAAATTGACATACTAACTCTGCTTTCTCTTTATATCCTAGAAAATATCTAGTATGTTCGCAAAAACTTACGTCTTTTCAAAAAAAGATGTGATTTTCATAATCTACAAACACGTAATAAAGATGAAATTGTGATTCCAAAGGAAGTCATTTCTAACAAATAGTATCCGCTTCTATAACAAGTTGCCAAAGTCGGTTACAAAACTTAGCGATGGAACGTTCAAAACTCACATGTGGACGTGCCCTTAACAAAAAAGCATATTTGATAGAATACTACGTTGAAGACAAGGAAGTTTGGCATTAATTCCTTTTGCACATGTGGCTTCCTGGTACCTCATTAGCAGCATAACTATGTGAGCGTCTATTAACTGCTCCCAAATTACAATGTTAATTTTTACACTTTTTTTATTTTATACAATGTCTGACATATTCTCGTCATTATTTGACATTATACATAAATTCTAATATCGACTATTTATTAGTGATTGTCATGGAAATCATGTCACTTGGTTTGAATAGGTTGATTTCATTAATGTAGATTCTTTTACATTGAATGCGAGAACGTTGTAGGCCTTACAGACTGTAAGGGCCCAGGTACTAGAAAGGCCCTAAAATTGTTTCCGAGAAAATGGCAAATCATTTTTTAATAAAAACTGTGGTACCTACGTTACTGATTGTAGGACACATCAATTGATACTAGATAATAATAATTTCATCCGGCAGTTAAAATATTTTAAAGTACATTTAGCAAAGAAGTGTCTCAAGTGATGGAATTATCCAAAATTATGTTACTCGTTAACTAACATAATTTTTCAAATCTTGGGAACTATTTGTATTGTGAAAATGTTTGTTAGACAGAAAGACTGAGAATTTTGAACTGTCTTAGATTCTATTAAAAAGTAAAAATTTACCAAGTGAGGGCTAACGCCTTTCTAGTTAAAGGACGGCAGATTTTATAAAGGTTTATTAAGTCGTTCACAATTATAGCAGAATCAAAGGGAATATCCGAGCGCAGTTGTGTCGAACGTTGCAATGCAGAGAAGCTGTCGCGTCCCGGACCCTGCGCCGCACAGTTGCAGTGGGTCGAAACGATGATTTTAGTGACTTAGGGATCAACTTTGTTTTTTTAATTTTTTCTTTATGCGGATCGATAGAGCTCATTAACCTCAATAATAATTGTTCTTTTAATTTTTTTCCTAAACTTGCTCCTTTGGGTGGAAAAATGCATTTTGATATTTTTTTGTATGGAGCGGACCAAATTAAATTAAATTTCTGCCGAGTGGCGTGTGATCCCGCTTTGAAACTATATTTTTCTTAGGGGTTGTCCAGTCTGAAAAATGGTTGATCTAATTTGTCTTTGTTTCTAGTATTAAAATGATGTCTATCACTTATTTTATTAAAAAGATGTAGATTTTTTCTTTTCGGCTCTTCTCCATAGGGAGCGACAAAATGGAACCGCTGCACCTAGCTTCTGAGGTTTCATAAGTGCCCGCAGGTTTATGTGAAATAAAATATTTTAAATTGAAAATATTTTGATTTGGTTTGATTGCCAATTGTTTGCTATAGAGTTTCTTCTTTTTGTTAGAAGTATTAATTAATTTTACTTTCGGTATTTAATTTCTGGATCTAAGTCCAATTAATGAATGGATCAAACGAAGGTTTCCTATTCTTTACCATCCTAATTTCCTGATTGCACTGAAAGTAAACTGTAAAACTGATTCTGTAATAAAACATGGAGCAGTAAAGATTTCAATTTAATTTCAATCACAGTCTTTTAAATTTTTAAGCATATTAATACGAGTAAAAAATGGGCCGACTACTCGATGGTTACAGCCGACTAGTCGCCGACTACAAATATGGACGACTAGTCGGTTTTCCCTATTAGTCGGCGACTACTCGGTACATCACTACAAAATACGTAATTAAAAAAAAAGAACCTAAATTTAAATTCACTGACATCGATTCAGTAGTCAATTATGAACAAAAAGTTTGCTGTTCCATAGAAAAGTGCAATGTCTACGTGGTCGAAATGAACCTATGGAATAGCAATAATACATTTATGGTTACCGTTTTCACCCAGCATAACTTGACATTACCGAGAAAAAAAAATGGTGTTGAGAAAAAAAAATCATGTTGTTGTGTATGTTCACGACATTTTGTTCATTATCTAAACAAAAATATCGTATAAATTAAGTCCATGGAAAAATAAAGTTGTCCGCTAGCTCGATAGATGGCGTTGGCGTCGAATTAGATCTCGCTATGGTTTCGTTACCGCGCCGCATATAAGACTCGGCGGCTATCGTTGTTCTGTATCTGTCAAACTAATGACACAATTCGAATTATTAATATTTTTGGGAAATCGAACCGCTTTCGGCTCGATTTTATTTAAACGTATTATTATTATCCCTATTTTAAATGCTAGTTGTTATTATTAGTATAATAACAATTCTGATTGCTGACCATTTTGCTTCCTACATACGTCTTTTAGTTATCTGTGATTTTTAGATGGAAATTGGGTTTTCATTTCATAAAATAATTTTTGACATCATTGAAGCATTGCATTTGAAGTCCGAGTTGTATAAATAATAGGTACTTAAGTTAAATTTACCATTTTTTTTTAACACGTACTATAAGCTACTAACTATATTTACGCATAACAGCTTACGCATAATTAGTTTAGGCAACAATTCTCTAATCATAATAATGTATAAGCATATCATTCAAAAACATAAATATTGAGACCTTAAAATTTTATTTTTATCGGCATAACAAATACGCATAATAATTAACTCCTACAATGTTAGACCCTGCTACACATTGATATACAATATTGCTCTAATTAAATCTGTAGGCACTTCACAATGGAGGTATTCTTTTTTCTAGGTGGACGGCATCATATAACGAATGTCACTAAGTGAGAGTGCAGAGTTTTAATTTACTCCATTTAATATTAACAGGGTGTGGGGCAGCTCCAATAGCGTCTTGGGCATGGTTGCGAGTCGCCTGGACTGTGTTTACGTGGGTCACTGTTGTGCCGTCTCTCATGGGATGTCGCAACGGTGACCGACCGTTGTTTTTGTATTGTTTTCCTTGTTTTGTGTATAGTCTGTGGTTACTAACATAGTCGTTACTTTTATTAACAACTTAGTTGAGTCTTGGTTACTCGAATAAATAAATATTCTATTCTATTCTAAAATAAAGTGAATAGTAGCTACAAATGGAAAATAAAGTGCATACCTTTTTAATTAAACTAAGTTTCGTTTATGAGAAAATCGAGAAAAAATAGTAAATAAGTATTATGTATAGAATCAAGTCTATCCGACTAAACAGACAGCTGTGCTGCTGGGGAGTTTGTTCCACCACTTCTTCTTCCCAGCTAAAGCACTAGGAAGTGGTGAAGGGTGGGCGTTTTGGGGGACTGTCTCATGTACTTTGACGTTCGAAAAGTGCTGATTCTCAGCCTAATTTGAATAAATGACTTTTGATTTTGATTTTGATTTTGATATTATAAATGTAACCTCGACCTAGTACCAAACTGAATGACGACCAACAACATGAAATACTATCAAAACATAATTATGCAAAATCTCAAACATGAACTAAATGCACTTAGAGAAAAGGTATGTTTTGTAAAGGTGAAGTTTTAGTATGGGAAACATATTGGCAGCTTGGGGTGGTCTTGGTGCAAGGGTCTACTGCATCTTAACCTAAGTATAAGTATAAAGTTAAGTAATAGGTCTGCACCTATGTAATTGGAGATCTGATAACCATCATATTCAGATTTAATTATCTCTGGATTGGTGCGCAATTCGAAATTCAAATAAATTTTATTCGAAAGCCGTGTTTTTTTTGGGTGGTGGCGAAAGCCGTGTTAGTTTAATTTCAAATTCAGTCATTTGTTTTTAGATAGTGTTTTGTTTTTGTAAAATTGAGGTAGTTTTTGGCGCCATGGTTTTTAGTGAAAATTCGTATATAATAGGTTGGGGAAAAAGTTTCTTCGCATTTTTTAAGAAAATTCAAAACATTTTTCAATAAAGTTTATTTACATTTAACTAAAGTATGTAGATACCATTTTGTTCGATAACTTTTTGCCATCTTGTAGGTAGGGACATGATCCCATTGCTATAGAAATTTTGGGACTTCTGGTCAAAATACCGCGACAAGTGGTTTTGGCAGTCCTCTCGTGATGTTAACCTGACACTCCCTAAAGAATTCTGAAGAGACCGAAACAAGTGGAAATCTGAAGGTGCAAGGTCAGGACTATACGGCGGATGCATTAACACCTCCCAGCCAAACTCTCTTAATTTTTGTTGGGTGGCTAAAGATGTGTGAGGTCTAGCGTTATCATGATGAAAAACCACACCCCTTCTGTTGATTAATTCCGGCCGCTTTCTCTCAACTTCTTGCTTTAATCTCATCAGTTGTTCGCAGTAGAGTTCAGAATCGATGGTCCTGCCTGGTGGTAACAGCTCAAAATGAATAATGCCCTTCCAATCCCACCACACACATAGCATCACCTTGTTGCGAGTTAACCCGGGTTTCGCCACAGTCTGTGAAGCCTGACCGGCCTTTGACCACGACCTTTTTCGCACGTTCTTGTCATACGTGATCCACTTTTCATCACCAGTTATCAGCTTCTTCAAAAATGGTTCGGTTTCATTACGTCGTAATAAAGAATCACAAATGAGTACACGGTTCATTAGGTTTCTTTCAGTGAGCTCGTGAGGTACCCAAATGTCGAGCTTTTTTGTGTACCCAGTTTTTTTCAAATGCGCCAAAACTGTTTTGTGGTCAATTTCCAGTTCTTCAGCTACGTCGTAACTACTGGTATGCCGATCTTTCTCCACTTTTTCAAAAATGGCATCCATTTTATCCGTAATAGGGCGACCAGAGCGACGTGCATCTTTGACATCAAAATTTCCGGATTGAAAACGCTTAAACCAAATTTGTGCTACTCTCACAGACACTACACTAGGTCCATAAACATCGCAAATTTTTTTCGCGGCTTGCGTTGCATTTTTACCTTTTTTGTAGTAAAATTTTAAAATGTATCGAATTTCTTCATTAGATTCACTCATCTTGACGGTACGAAAAACAAATGAAAATCACACATTTTCCTAATTTGAATTTGGAATTATGTTCTTTAAAATTTAAACTTTCAATGATACCAAAACCAGCCAGATACAAATAGTATAGCCAAAGAGATTTTATTACAAGTTCATACATACTATAATGCGAAAAGACTTTTTCCCCAACCTATTATAATACAATTGTCGAATATGAGTTCCTACGTAAAAATACCGCTGCGCAAACAACACGTAACATTAACGACGTGTACGGGCCTAACACTGCTTGCGTAAACACGGTCTATTTGGTTCAATCGCTAACCCTTCTAGTGACAGCTGTCAAATGAATGACCTAGATAGTTTGCTAATGGCCTAGATTAGGTCACGCCCCTTTTGGGTCCCATTGCGTTTAAACCCCGATTTCTCGCTATTTCACTATAAAACTCATATTAAACTGCAACTGTTCTGAATTGAATCTGGAAGTTTTGAGTTGAAGAACGAGCCTCGCGGTCGGCCGATAACTATTGTCGACAACGACGAATTGAAGGCGATAGTGGAAGCGGATCCAACTCAATCTACGGCTGAGCTTGCTGCGAGCCTAATGGAAATGTGCGAAACCACGTTAAGCTGTTGGTGCCGGTTGTCAGTCGTGGATCTTTGACAGTCTTACCAAGGGATATTGTATTAGGTACACAGTGACTGGGTTGTGGAGGTCAGAAAGGCAGTCGCTCCATGTAAAATACTGCATCCGGTAAGACTAGAAGCCGACATCAACATAGTTGCGAAAAGGCTAGGCAGATGAATGAGACGGAAAATATATTTTGCCTTATTCAACTTAAACAATATCTGGTATTACCGAACTTTTCTCGGTACATTTTCTGTTTTCGTTTTCTAAAAATGAAACCTAGCTAGATCGATTTATCGCCCCTGAAACCCCCAGCATAATTTATGAAAATCGTTAAAGCCGTTTCCGAGATTCAGATTATACAGGATAAGTTTTTATCCAGTGCGCAAACTGTAACGATGAATTCAGCATATCATTCTAGACGCCCCCCGCGCAGAAATTTTTCGTCGTCATACAAAAAAAATCAGCTGTTCCATACATTTTGTCCTGTATATATACTTATACATATACAAGAATTGCTCGTTTTAAGGTATTAGATATACGATAAAGGTTACTTACTACATTGTAATCCTATCCACGTAATTACCATAATCCATGTTAGCCGTTATGGCGTAAGCTGAGCCACAATTAATGCCCGGCCACGTTTGCAAAAACCACTTTCGTATAATTAGGTAAATAGAGTTTAATTTGTCAATACGAATAATAATACATGTGCCATACTATTCAATATTAGCTTAACAGTTCTGATATCAATAATCCAACGTTTTATTATGTGCACCATTAGTAGGTAGGGGACTATATTATGTACGGCATCTCTCATCTGACATACGAGGTTGTCCGCTACTTAAGAGCGGTCATTCGGCGCGGGCTGGTAACGTCGCTTTTCAAATGGTTTAAAAAAAATATAAGTCAAAGTACTATTTTTTTCAGCCAAGCACTAGATCGTTGGTGTTTATAATTATTTTTAATAAATAATAATAAATAAAAACAAAAAAGCCTTATATTTCTCGAATGTAGGTACAATATTTAACAATAGTTTTTTTTTTTTAAATTGTATTATTTTTATTTGAGAACCCCTGAGGTGAAGGCCTCCTCCAGAGAATGCCAGCTTTCTCTGACTTTCGCTACGTCCATCCAGTGTGATCCAGCTATATGCACAATCTCGTCCTCCCAGCGAGTGTGTGGTCTTCCTCGTTTTCGTTTCCCAACCGGTCCCATCCAAGAAGTGATCTTTTTGGTCCATCTGTTATCATGCAGTCTTGCAACATGGCCAGCCCATTTCCACTTAAGTTTGAGTGCGTGTGTAAGGGCATCGATTGTTTTAGATGTGGACCGAATTTTTGAGTGTCGAACTCTATGTTGTTTTTTTATGTTGAGCATACTGCGCTCCATTCCCCTTTGACATGTAGTAATTTTGTTCTTGATAGATTTGTTGAATGTCCAAGTTTGGCATGCGTATGTTAAACATGGGAGGAGGTTTGAGTCCATTACCTTTTTCTTCAATTCTACTGGGAGATCGCTTTTGAAAACTTCCTTTAGATTCCAATATTTATTCCATGTTTGTTTAACTTTTCGTTCTACTTCCAGCAAATTGTTGTTTTTAGCGAATGACATTTCTCTCCCTAAGTATACATACTCCGTCACATATTCAAGTGGTACGTTGTTGACGTTTATTGGTTTCTGTATGCTGTTGGTCATAATTTTTGTTTTTGATGAGTTCATTTCGAGTAATTATTTTTAATATTTACTCTTAATTATAAACATTTAATCGTAGTAAGTACTGCAAATGGAAAATTATTGACGGGATGTCGATTTTAGTAAACTGTAAGAAAAATTGTATACAGACTGCCTTATACATTATAAATACCAACGATCTAGTGCTTGGTTGAAAAATAGTACTTTTATTTATATTTAAACAAATATTCACGAAAAACCACCATAAAAGCGACGTTGCAGCCCGCGCGTGATAAACGCTCTTAACCGGGCTTGCCTGTGGCTACCTTAATAAGTTAAGGCCTGCAGCCAGGGCTTGAAAACTAAGCAACTATACGCTAAGGAAGTGTCCTTAGCGTGTGGGGTCCGGACTTCGGCTTAGGGCATCGCCGGGGGTTGGCAGCAAGGGACAGTCTGGATCCGATTAGTAGTACCTCCTCCTTTTCGAAGCCTAGTTAATGAAATGAATTGTTAGGATTTTGTTGTACAGGGCTGCAGGATTATACTGAATCTTAGTCCCGTTTACAGCCATTATTTTACCTGTAGAATCAAAATCTAAATGCATCATACGGTAAGTGGATTCTCTGTACATACAGAACACAAACGTGTTACCATGCCACTATGTTACCGCATCCCTGACGGCACTTCGCTACTCTAGTAAAATAATTTCTTTTGAAAACTTCATGGAAATTGTTCTGTCACGAACAATAATCACGTCGTGAGTCACGTCGCGCCTGTCTTCGGGAGCCTTGAGGTGACGTAAATCTTATTATTTCGGTTTCATTATACAAGATGAAGGGGCGGTGACTACGCTTTATTGAATTATGAAGATTGTAGCAGATGCATTAGTCATACTAATATAATGGTCGGTAATATATTACTATTAATTTATTAGTCACGTAACAAAATATGACGTTTGTTTATCTCACCCATAAACGTAGTGCATTCATATTTCGAAGCTTATTTTTAACGACATCAAATTGTGACAATCAAAATTAATGTGACAAATTGTCAAGCACGCGATAACTGCTGAAATTGGTTGAGTTCGGTCGACAACTTTGGCTTGTGCCATTGGCCGGGCACAAGTCCAGAGTCTGGGCTGGTATTGAAACTTAAAAAAAGAAAGGAAAATGTCCAACTTTTTTCCCGAACGCGCGAGATCCAACTAACGGCGTTTGTCCACCGCAGCCGTCACCGGGACGTCAACGAGAAACGAGACTAATGGAACCGAAGGTGACGTTACAATGACGGCGTTAGTTTGTCCACCGCAACCGACCTTGGTGGTTCAGTATGTCATGTTATGATAGACAAAATAAAAGCCAAACGAACGGCGCCGGTACGCCGGCAGTATGTGGACAAATGTGTTTTGTATAGCCGGCACATCGGGCAGTCACAATGTCGGGCCGAGTTCTAGCAGTCGTGCCGAAAATTTGGGAGCCGAGATCCCAGCGGCGCTCGGGTGACTAACGTGTGGTGGACACGCCATGGTTTATGTAGGTACAATCAGTCATTATCACTACTTTCATTCTTTCGTTCTTGGTGGACGGTGGCGGTGGCATGACGCACTAAGGATCCTACACTCATCAGTCGTGCTTTGTTACCAACGAGGCAGTCTTAAAATGGGTAATAAATTATTTTATATGCCTGGTAATAAAAGATTTGAGAATTGTGGATGATAAAAGCTCCCGCAAACAAGCGCGACGCGACTCCTGTAAAACAATTTCTATCAAATCTCCACGGAAATTGTTATACAAAAGCGCGTCACGCTATCGCGTCGCCCCTGTCTAAAGAAACCTTTTATACACACGATACCAACTTGATAAGTTAATTCAATAAATTATTGCTTCATTGATCTAAACGGCAAAGATTATGTTTAAGTGAGCTACAGCGTCTGCGATTGAAGACTTTATATTGTCTATCTCAGATTCTCGGAATTATTTTCCCAGAAAATCTTTGTTAAGTCCTTTTCCGTCTTTATGAGCAATGTAAATCGAGCATAGATATCTGAGCAGATCGTTTTGTCGCCTTAAGTGTTTGATAACATTGTTCTAAATCTAGGTCGAGAGTAACGCCTGTTATCAGGAAATGTTTTGACGGAAGCAGTTTTTTATTTTCTACTGGCAAATTTTCCTCATCGTGGTTTCTTTAAAGGCCCGTTTAATCCCGGGCGTTCAGTGCGGGTTTGTAGATGTCACTTTTCTTCGAATTTTTGGTTCTAGGACGTGCCGGTTTCCTCACGATGTTTTCCTTCGCCGTTTATTATTCCTTTTTTGAGTAAATAAACTTATCCTACTAATATCATAATTGTGAATGTTTGTGAGTATGGATGGATGGATGGATGGATGTTTGTTTGTTACTCTTTCACGCAAGAACGGCTGAACGGATTTGAATGAAATTTGGTACACAGGTAGTTTATAACCTGGATTAACACATAGGATACTTTTTATCCCGGTGCTATGTTCCCGAGGGATAATTTCCGAACTCCACGCGGTTGAAGCCGCTGGCAGAAGCAAGTTATTATAATTATTTGCAACGAAACGAAACGAAATAATTTGCAAAAAGTAAACGACCTACAACTACCGACCGATAAACTTACCTAATTTAAAAAATATTTTTTATATAATTAATATATAATTTTAAATCTGAAAGGATTTCAGTTATACTTAGTTACAAATCTAGCGCAGATTTTTCGTCCATAAAGACGGTTGATTTTATGATGTACCTTAGTATATAGGTATGTCTACAGATTTTCTTGGCAAAAAACATCCGACTCACGTCTGGGTAAAACCCGGTCCTTTGACGGCTTACGTTTCGGGTATGGGTCGGACAAAGGGCTTTCCAGCGCATAATTATTCGGTCCTTAATGAAATGTCAGCTTTTGACCCAAGCGGAGATTTTCTAATGGACGCGTTATGGAACAGGCAAGGGTTGTCTGTTCTGGATTTGAGGGTAGGTATAAGAAAAAGATATGTCTTGTCTATATTCCGATATTTGAGGTTCAAAAAGTGCTGACTCTCAGCCTAGTTTGAATAAATGACTTTTGATTTTGAATTTTACAAAGAAAGATTTTATGAATTCATATTTTGAAATAGAATTGGACTAGTTGCTTGAAATAAATCAGTTTTAACTGACTTTACAAAGGCGGAGGTTCTTTGTTTGTCTGTGTGTATTTTTTCGCGATACCAACAAAATATATTTCAATAAATCGATTTCAAAAATATTAATATCATGACGGTACCTTGTCAATATTTCCATGAGAACATCATGTACGCCAGGAAAAAAAAAAATCTTTTCAGTAAAAGAGGTGAAAGACACACCGTTGGGACTAGAAATAGGGACCAATTAGTTCAACCAGGCTTCAGACTGGCTAAAGTAGACTCATCCTTCATAGTGTACTTACTGTTTAAAATGTTACAATAAAATACCTCCCCACATACTACAGCTGAATGAAATGAAATTTAAATCTTGTATAAAACGCTGACAACAATGCTTGGCTAAACGCTGCTTGTCCTGCTCCACAAGGTAGCTTAAACCAAATTGAATAGCATTTGAAAATATTGTTGGAGCTACTGAAGACTGTAAAAGCTAGATATCTTTGCATTGTATAAAGTCAAACTTCTAGTATTGTATAATTGCATAGCGTATGTGTGAGCACTATGTTCCTACTATAAAGCTAACATTTACAGGGTACGTCTTTCATTGACTTGAATGTGCCCTGGCAGCTGAGCGTATGTCATGCTCACTCAAATGCCTCGCTGGTGGTGGCGTGTGTGTTGGATCATTAAGTTCCCTTCAAAATGGTTGAGCTGGATGGTGCTGATCCACACGTCATGTTCGTGAACGGGCGCCGCCAGTAGGGACTGGTCATCTCCTAGCTCCCACGGCTTATTTTAATTTCTGAATTGTTATTTTATTTTTGTTTTAATTACGGACGCTTTAATGTGCACGTCTTTTTACATCGTTCTCACATTGATAATTTCAACATAATGATGTAACCAACTTTTTGTAACAACACCATGATTTTAAAAGAGTGTCCATGGAGTTTCTTGCCCGTTCTTCTCCATAGGTACCTACAACGCTTTGGAATCTTTCTAACTCACCGACCTTGACAATTCAAAAGTGCCTGTAATTGGTTTATTTAAAATAAATGCTTTGAGTTTGAATTCAAACTAAGCTGAGAGTCAGCACTTTTTTAACGTCAAAATCACATAAGACAGTCCCCCAAAACGCCCGCCCTTCACCACTTCCTAGTGCTTTAGCTGGGAAGAAGAAGTGGCGCAACAAACTCTCCAGCAGCACAGCTGTCTGTTAAGTTGGAAGAACTTGATTCTATACAATAATAGGTAAGTAATTAACATTCAACAATAAATGAAAATATCATTAATAAAAATAAAATAATTAAAATGGTTTAAACAGTCAAATTAAATAAACAATGCTATGAAGTAACTCATATGACCTGTCAGTAGGTAAGCTATTTCTGGTGAAAGAACACAAACGTTGTCTTGAGTTAATCACAGCGACCAACAATTCTTATTGTTTAAGAACTTAGAACAAAGGTTGGATTTTACTTTAAACGCATTAAAATGTAAATGTAGCAAAGAAGAGGGAAGCTTGTTATAAAAGGTTATACCAAGCCCAACACATGAGTTATGAACTTTATGAAGCCAGTGAAAGGGAGCACGTAGTTTGTCCTTATTTATAGCATTAATATTATGAATATCACTGTCTTTAGTGTATAAGTGTATATTTTATTATTTTTCCTAATATATAAGATGTTAGCGAAGATGAATTGCGATGCCACAGTGAGAATACCAAAATCTTTTAAAAAATCTCTCTGAGAAACTCTAGCACCTATTTGGTAAATTGCACGAACAGCTCGATGAATATGAAATGATTTTCATATTCATAATTTATATATTAAAAGTAATAATAACATGTTTGTTACGTTCGCGAATCATATTTCTACCACCATAACTTGCTACTGACCTGCACCCTAAATGCGTAATTCACGATCAATCATAATCGGTTTCATTTCGACAGTTCAACAATATACATTGCGTTATTTACGTTGCTGAGTAGAAACATTTTACGAACATATGAAGCAATGGTTTAGCCATCTGTTTCAAAACGAAACAGAGTTTGATTAAATGGGATATCCCTCTGCTGGGCATAGCCATTTTACAGGGTGTAAGGGGAACGTTTCCGAAGCCAGAACGTAGGTTATACAACGTGTAACGGAAAGCGTATATACATACCAAGGGCACGGCTTCTTTTAATGATATCAAACGATATTGGAAAGGTTTTTTTATCTCTACATGTTCGGAAGTTATTGACCTACGTAGTGCGGTGACACGTTTGTTATGATTTGAATTTAAGAAACATGAAACCGAAAATTTGGTATCAATTCATAGAGTATTTTATTTTGAGCTGAACCTAAGCGATTCTATACCAGCTGTTATCTCTATTGCTTAATAGCAATAGGGTTTCTGTTACACCCTGTATACAACCTAAATGCAAACGGATACCAATAACCCTTCGCCTTAAATTGGTTATTTTGCATCAATTTAAAACGCTTGACGCTTCTGTAATATTTCTACTTATTTTTTTTGGCGGCGCTTTACATAGATGTCTAAACTTGACTTGAGGTCGTCGAGCATGGTTATGCGTGAGCCTATGAGCTGATTTTTATTTTTGAATACATTGCTTGCTAGAGTTGTAAAAAAAATGTTTTTAAATGTGTTTAATCTCAAATAATGGTTCATTTAACTGTTCTCACAGCATAGTGTATTCGAAACGCTAAAAAAAAATAGGTACAAATTAAACAAAAACCTGTTTTTTTATGGAACTGTATCGAGAATCACTAGCCCTATTACCTGCCTTCGTTTTTGGAAGCGTTTCCGTTACACCCTGTATACGGTCTTTCTTAAGGCTCGCGCAGACAGGCACAACGCAACGGCGGCGGCGCGGCGGCGCGACGTGACTTTGGCGGAACAATTGCTATGAAAACTAAATCGTTTTTTTTTTACTGAAGCTTGCAGGACTCTTTAATCCTTCAGATCTCGGAAGGGTCTTAATTTAGTCTTTCTCAATACTCAAGTTTAGATGAAACAGTGAGTCCGCACCGTACACAAAGTTTTCTTAACGATTTTATTAACATGAGTGGGTTAATGGAGAAAAAATAGGTTAAGTTCGTTAGTGGCTTTTGTCCTTCAACTGAGAAAGTGTTTTGTTGTTGTTTTGTTAAGATATTTTTAACAGACATTGTTTTTCTTAGTTTTTTTTTACGAGCCATCATCTAGCCAGTTCCCAAGCATATTGATCGACTTCGGTCGGCTTCCAGTCTAACTGGATGCAGCTGAATACCAGTATTTTACATGGAGCAACTGCCTATCTGACCTCCACAAATCAATTTAATGAAGACCGGTATAACGAGCGATCTAAAACCCGGGAATACTGACAGCCGAGGTGATGATATTTTATCTCCACGATTCTTGGGTTGCTAAGGTCAGCAAAAAGTGCCATAAAGTTTGAATTAGGTTCGACTTGAAGTCAACCCTAACATAGGCTAGCTTGTCCAATTCATCATCATTATCATTTCAGCTGAAAGACGTCCTCTGCTGGACATAGGCCTCCCCCAAAAGGGGGTATTTGCCATAATCGCCACGCTTGGCAGCGGGATGGCGATCGCAGTATGGTTGTAAAAATGCATAAAGAACGCTGCTGCCCATTCTCTAGTAAGTCCCTTAGTCGCCTTCTACGACACCCATGGGAAGAAATGTGATGGTACTATTCATTTACGTCCGGGACCACACAGAACATGTCCCAATATCCATAATAAAAGTACTAGAAACAAGCTGATGTTCCTAGAAGCAGGGTTATTTTTTTTTATTTTTTTGGGTGGGAAAGTTTAGATGACAAAGAATACATTTGTTTTTGATAAAGTTTCTAGCCACATTTAAGAAGTAAGCCTTAATAAATTTAAATCTTGTTTAAAGCGGAAACTATGCCAGAAAGCCTTTTATACCGTCAAAGACTATATTGAAGAGAAAAAGGGTTGGGATGGAGATGACCCAATAAATTTACACAGTTTAACAGTATAATCAGCCTATAGCATTCCCATTCATGGGACACAGGCCTTCGCTTTGTGAGAAGGAGTGGCCTTTTATACTGTCAAAGACTATATTGAAGACAGAAAGGCTCGGGGTTGAGCTGCCCCTATAAATTTACACATCTTAACTGTATAATCAGCATAACATTCCTACTCATGGGACACAGCCCTCCTCTTTGTGAGAAGGAGTGAACAAAAAATTCATTTGGAGAGCCATTAATTCGCCAGCCCGTCTTGGGCCCGCGTGATGGATTATGGCCCGCACCCTCACACAGAGTAAAGGTCTGTGTCCCAGCAGTGGGAACATTAGAGGCTGGTTACGCTACTAGGTGATAAAGAAAGAAAGAAAAAGTATTTATTAGACTCGCACAGGAACATAAACTTAACTACACAATATGCTTAGTAAAATATACTTAAATTAAAAATAAAGTAAAATTATGAAACAAAGTCCCGTATGAGGCCAAAAGGCTTCTATCTCAGCATGATGCTGCGACATTTAAAAAAGTGTCACAGCTGATGATACCATGGACTAATCTTAAGACCATTTAATGTATTGTATTCAGACAAAAATGATTCTACTTAAAATGTCCATAACAGTATTAAAAATCTAGGTTCTTATTTCGAGGAAGAAGTCGTCTTTCGGCTCATGTTGCAGGGACTACTTACAATCATATTTTTAGTTTACAAATCGGGGGTGTCCAATTTTTTTCTGTCTTTATATCTTGTGTAAAACTCGGTCTTAAAAATACTTCGTTTTTTATAACTTGAATAAAATCTAGCCCGTGATCTTTAGTGTTTACAAAAGAACAGACCTTTACAAATAGTAAACAGACTTATACAAAAATTCTTTTCAGTATTTTTGCTACATGAGATTTATTCAAACGAATGTCGGCAAATATTTTTTACCAGAACTCCCCTGGGTCATAATTCGTACTGTTTTTATTACGTAAATATAACTTATCTTGAGGTTCTGTTTTCGAAACATTTTTTATTCTTGCACTCTTTTTTTCACAAAAGGTTGTGGTCAAGAAAATATTGCTCCGCAATCTGCATCCAACTATCAAGTACTTATTACTAAGAATGTTCCGAAATACCCTACTGCATAGGTGCTGCAAATAATTTTGTTATATTGTATGTACGAAGTAATCAAGTACCTAATTCAGATTATTGATGCCCTGTGATCCTTTTCTCTCTTTTTTATATGCATGAAAATATTATTAATACTATTTTATGTCTGCTAGCCTATATATCTTGTAAGTATGGGTCACACTGAAAGTTTTTAGAATGGGCCAGACAGAAAAGCAGTCGATCAAAATTGTATTTACATTTCGAATTAGGAACTCTTGTGAATCTGTAGATGTGTAATGAATTAATTTGTCATTTGTTTTTACAAACTGGCGGCAATTTAAAAGTGTTTGTCGTGCGAAGTTTTTCGCTCAGTAATAATAATTTAGTAATTAAGATGTGTTTTCTGTTTTTAGGTAAATCCCCCTACCTACATATGTGCCGTTGTACCTAGATACTTTTGTGTAGTCGCGGCGGTATTTTTGCGAAAGGTCACTCATTCATTCACTCACGGATTAAACACGAAATCTCAAAAAATACTGCATCTACGACGATACAATTTAGCACAGAGGTAGATTATGAGTAGAAGACATCAGCTAAGAAAGGATTTTAGGAAACTCCCCCGTAAAGGTGTGAAGTAGGGGGTGGAAGTTTGTATGAAAAATTTAATCCCGGGATTGTTCCCTTTGGATAATTTTCAACACAGACGCGGGCGGAACCACGGGCAGTAGCTAGTCTCGAATAAAAGTTAAATATGGAAATTAATTTTGGTTTAAATGGTCGTGTCGTAACCAAAATCCCTCTGTTTTGTTAAAGTTTGATTTATGTATTTCAATTTTCAAGATAATAATTATACAATTAAAAATCTAACAGTCTTATAATAATATTATTTGCAAGTAATATGTTGAAAAAAACTAAAGAAAAAGAATAATAGGGCATCAAAAATTTCATCCGCATTGTTGTATGGCAATCCTGATTGCTGATTCTTCGGCCAAAAAATAGGCCAGCCGGTCACGTGAAGCGTCGACCAACCGCTTGGCGATGTCTCGAAAAACTAAGTGGGTACTTGGACCCGAAGGCCCGAGTGTTTCGAGTAGTTTTAACCCCAAACAGCTCGAACATATTATGTCCCAATTTTCTTTTTTTTAATCCCAATTATTTGTTTCATGTTAAGAATGTTCTTTTCTTTCTTTACAGATTGGTTGGCGCACAACGAACGCGTGGCTGGCAGGCAACTTGGCTTGCAAATTCTTTCTAGTCCTAAGGGCCTTCGGTCTATACTTGTCATCTAATGTCCTGGTCTGCATATCTCTCGACAGGTAAGAAATGCTTAATTTTTGTTTCATTAGTTTTTGATATCGATGTCACGTAAAATTGTAAACTGTCTATAAATTGTGAACTGCACCATACTGCTTACCGACCGCATAGGTTAGGTTGTGTTAGAATTGCGACCACCAACGCGCGAGCCGAGCGAGCGGAGCGAACGGTGCTGCGGCAGTGGCTGGCGAGCGCTACTTCCAAGTTAGTGGCAGTTACTTGACTATTTATTAATAGCGCAAGGTATCTACTATACGTCTTGATACCGGTTCACAATTTGGTGGTTTCACTTCGATAGATTATAATCTACCGAAAAATAATGCATTAAATTGTAAGCAGTATGTTACGGTTCACAATCTTACGACAGATTATAATCTATCTCGCGAGACTGTATCTCGCGAGATAGATTATAATCTAACGGTATTTACAATTTTACGGTGATATCGATACCAAACACGTGGGTAAAGTATTGCCAGCTAATTTAATTTGACCCTGTATTCAACATGTAACATAATTAACGCAAGATCTCATACACCCCAATTACAGCATTGAGTTAGAATCGTAATACAATGAACAAAACTTGTTTTTTTTAAAGCTTACTGTCATAATAAAAAAAAATCGTTTTGAACTTTATGCATTTTAAATTGTGTCTTAACGCGTTGAAATAAGATTGAATTTTCTTTGGGTCAATTGGCGGTAGATATGGCAAAATACATCTAATCTCTCTAATCCAAATAGCCTGTAGGTACTGTCCCACCGCGGGGCAAAGGCCTCCCTCTCCCTATTCCATACAATTCTGTCTTGTTAGTACTGGCCAGTTCTTTCGAAAAGCGTTAAGTTCGTCCCGCCATCTTCGTCTTAGCCTGCCGCGATGGCATCGTGCGTTTCGTTTTCGTTTGCAAAATACAGTATAAACTCCATGTAACGTCACTCGATTTAACAACAAACTCCCTAAAGCGTTGAAATCACTCGGCTTTGATTGGTATAGCTTGTCTTCCATACAATGATACACTCTATATAGCATTACACCCACTCTCAATAACGGCAACAATTAAATAGCTGCGTAAGTTCTTGTTCGCTTTATTATCCTAGCTCGTAATAAACTCGACTGTCGGCATCATACATACCTACCAAACTTTCTAATTTCTAACACTAGTCTGAAATAAACTTTTTTTTTCTAATACACGATGAAATGCGCAGTCCCTTTAGTGTCGTTATATAGAGTTTATACTGTACATAATTTAAAAAACCCATATTAAAAGCTACTGAACAAACAAATTTCAGAATTTGTGTTTATTCTGTTACACCTTGTATACTTACATAATGACGTCGACAAGGGGCTCTGTTGGTAAACATTTATGCATTTGTTTTGTGAAATGTATTGAAAAAACAAGATGGCGGCGTTAGTTTCGATTATGACAACGCGCCTAATAGAACCTTGTTATGCTATATATCAGGTGATTTTTTAGTCACCGTTTATATTTTTCAGGTTGATAGTACAACTTTCTCCAAGGAACTTTGGTCGAAATATGAAAAAAAATCGGACCTCCCATGCAAAATCAATAGTCAGCTGATCGGTTTTGTATGGAAGGTCCGATTCTTTTTCATATTTTGACCCATATTCTTTGGAGAAAGTAGTTCAATTTCACGAGTACTATCACCCTAAAAAATTTAAAAGGTGACTAAAAATTCACCTTGTGTAAAGCTGCTTCTTGCGGCTTCGTCCGCGTGGAGGTCAAAAATTATTCCACGGGTCCGTGCCGAGCCTATGTTACTTGTTTTTTTTTTTTTTTTTTTGGTTGGCTAATCATCAAATAACTTCTCCCGCTCTTGTCGTGTCAGACTTTTACTGACTAAAACCCATCCGTGTTCCCTCAGTTGCCTGTATGCCAGGGGCCGCGGTATCTCTTTCGAACAACCCGCACCCCTGGCAGGCATCGGCCCTTGCGGGCCCCATCTGTTGCTGCTGACACCTCTTTGAGGCGCGCGCGCCTATGTTACTTCAAATAACATCAGCTATCTGCCAGTGAAAATCGGTCGAGCCATTTTGGAGATAAGGAACAAACAGACAGACAAATTAAAAAAGTTAGAAATTCCTTCTATACTTTCATATGTATTTAGTAAAAACAACCGACTTCTGAAAAAACACTACAAAGTGAAAAATTACTTTAATTTCGGAAGTCGGTGACTTTGGATATGCATTTTAACTTTTTGTCACCGCCTTCCGAAATTAAAGTTATTTTTCACTTTGTTTTTTCGGAAGTCGGTTGTTTTTTTTTAGTTTTTATTTTTCACTTTTTAGTTATAGTACCTACCCCATTAATTTGAAATTTCATCATCCTTGGGGTCAAAACAATGCATATTTATGCGATAGCAGCAATCGCGGTTTATTTACTGTTATTTTTTGAAGAGTTCCGTTGTCTGTCTCCGAAACGCATCATCAGATCTGTATAAAATGGGACCACACAGAAAGCACCAGCTTTCAAATAAAAAAAGATACATCAAAATCGATTCACCCAGTCGAAAGTTATGAGGTAACAAACATAAAAAAAAAACATACAGTCGAATAATTGAGAACCTCCTTCTTTTTTAACCGACTTCAAAAAAAGGAGGAGGTTCTCAATTCGACTGTGTTTTTTTTATGTTTTGAAATCGGTTAATAACGATCCTAATTTGATATCACAAACAGACACTTCAATTTAATTAAATTTAAGTACCTATATGATGGAAATCATTTATTTTCTTCATCATCTGCGTAGCCTTTTCCCAACTATGTTGGGGTCGGCTTCCAGTCTAACCGGGCCCAGCTGACTACCAGCATTTTACATGGAGCGACTGCTTGTCTGACCTCCAAAATCTAGTTACTGGTTAATACGATACGCCTGGGAAAAGGCTCGAGCAGACTAGCGCGACGCGACGCGACACTCGTGACCAATTTCTATGAAAACTTCATGGAGATTGTTCTACAAGTATCGCGACTGGTTGTCAGACTTTCGGGCTTCTGACGACCCGTAACGACTGTCAAAGATCCAGAAATGACAGCCGAGACATACGGCTTAACGTGCTTTCCGAGGCACGGAGGGGTGTTGGTATGTAAAGATAGTCACCCATCCACGAACCAACCGCGGCAAGCGTAGCTTAACTTTATTAGCTTTATTTATATGGAAGTATGAGGTGGAAATAATATATTTTCTTATGAAATTCATTTCTTCCTTTCTCTATTAACCAATAGGAAGTGTTTGATGCAAGAGTAATACCAAGGTAAGGAAAAAGTGTAATTTATTAAGAAATTCTTAGTTGTAGGTAAAAAGCGTAACTTCATTTCCGTGCAGAAATTGTCAGTAGAAGCTTGGAACTTTCTGATTTTCTCTAGCAATATTGTAAAGTCTTTATTATTAATAATAAAAATATTGTGCAAACGACTTGTGTTTTAATAAATTCATGTACATTAAAATGCTTGTTTCCAATAGTATGGGTCGGGACAGGAGGCCGATTGGAGCTGGATTCTTCACTGTTGAACATGTTACTGAGCGTAGATATAACATAACATACAGCAACATAACATACGTTGCGGGCGAGAACAGTTACTAAAAAGTGAAAAGGAAAAACTTAAAAAAAAAACAACCGACTTCCAAAAAACACTACAAAGTGAAAAATAACTTTAATTTCGGAAGGCGGTGACAAAAATTTAAATAAAATACATTCGATTTCGATTCGATTTTCGATGCGCCGAGATGCAGAGTGCATCGAAAATCGTTGGATTCACAATGTTTGGTTCAACACCAAGAGTTGTAAAATCCAGTGCGTGAAAAAATCCCGCCGCGATTTTATTATACCCATGTGAACGTCGGCTTATTTTCAATTTGCTCTGAACAAAACACAGGTTATCAAATTAAATGAAAACTTCTACAAAGGCAAATTAAATAACGTAGGTAATCATTTTGTATGCTGTTGCATTCGCGAGGAAATGGAAGTATTATTTACTCTACTCTATTAGATACGTGCTGTTTTACAGTGCTCAAAGCTTAAAGTACTGTTTAACTCCACGTTTGTAGTGTACTTATTGTTAATATTAAAGATATTTTATGAACAAACTTGTTCTGAAATTGCTTTTCGTAAGTGATAATAGGTTTCTATAGGCCGACGTTTTCTTTGGTGTCAGTCCCCATCCTCCTAGATGAAGGGGCCTGTGGCTAATTAATAAGGAGCCGTACGATTACCGCAGTCGATCAGTGTATGGGTAACCAAATCCATCTTTACATGTGAATACCCCTCCGCGCCTCGAAAAACACGTTAAGCGGTTGGTCTCGGTTGTCCTTAGTCGATCTTTGACATTCGTTACGCCGTCAGAAGCCTGCAAGTCTCACAACTAGTTTTAACAAAAGTTTTACCCAGTAATTGAATTATCAACGTCTGATAGGCAGTCACTCTATGTAAATACTGGTATTCAGTTGCATCCGGTTAGACTGGAAGCTGACCCCAACATAGTTGGGAAAAGGCTAGGCAGATGATGCTCTACCCGCACCCTTCTGACGCGGAGTTATGTGTGGCTAACAGTATTTTTGGGCTCACTTTGTCCCCATAACGTCCATGCCAAACGGCATTGCTCGACGCAAAATTGTAAAGGTACAACGATGCTCAATAGGACCCCAGCTATAGGTAAGGGACAACCTACGATGCTCTTACCTGGCCGAGCTTGGCAAAAAGTTTTATTCCTTACTACAAGTACGTAGACGCTTCGTCGGCCGCTACAAGAGACGACATCATCAAGACTTTCCATACAAACCAAGCATGACACCGTTCTACGACACAAATGACGTATATAAACTGACAGCTTTAAAGACGGTCCGCGACTGAAGTTTTGCTGTCAACACAGTTTCGGCGCCGCGAATTAAATAAATAAATAATAATAAATCTTTATTTCTCCATAAATGCATTTACATTATTTTGATCTAAAAATGGCTTAAGCTAGTGTTCCAGAGTGAAAAACCCTGACTTCTAAACTAGCTTTATGTACCTGTATTTAAAAAGTTAGTGTTCCTTCAAAGTGATGTGCATATAGAAAATAGGAAACATATATAAAGGTAGATAAGTCCAAGAGAAAAAAAAGGATGAAAAACTAAAAAAATAACATTAATTAAAAGTGTTGTGTATGTTTCTAGTGTATTTGTATGGAGTTATGTGAATATATGTGTGGGTGTTTAAGGGTGTATGTTTGTGCAAGAATGGGTGGAACTGTGAGTGAAGTATGAGTGAGTGTGCGAGCGTATGCGAGTGTATAACAATTTACACAAATTTTCTGTTATACAAAAACCACAATTATTTATTTATATTTCCAAAATTAAGACACAACAAGTACAGCTGTCTGTAGACACTGTCATTGCGGTGATAAGTGCTATTTGTGGAACAATTACATGTTCAGTTTTCCACAAGCTTTTTCCAGTCATTGTAACAAAGAAAATTGACTACACAAAAACGTAAAGCGTTTCACCATGCACATTTTGAAACCTCAGAAATTGGAGAGTAAACCTTTGGTATACCATGATAGACCTCCCGTGATGCGAATATTAATTTTTGTGTTGACGCCACACCACAGGGGTCTGTGATGGTTTGCAATATGTATGTCAGAAAGGCATCTAAAGGATTACACAAGGTCGGGTAGACGCGTCCTTCTCGTCCAATAATCGTTCGTTCATTCTTGTTACGTAAATGTGAACCTGCACTTACACAGACATTCACAGCGTGTTTCTACGCTTAGTAAATACAATTAAAACGTGCGTCGCTTCGTGAGATATAAAAGTAAGTTCAAAAACTAAAACCCGACTACTGAAAACCACACTCTAATAAGTATGAAAAGAATCACTTCAAAAACTAAGACTACACGCCATATTCAGTTAATATGACGTCACATAGCGTATCACCAGCGCACGATCAAGATGCTCCCAACGATACCTCATTTTTCAAATTATGATAAGTAGTTTAGTAGGGGTGTGGGGGGCTTGTGGCTTAGTAACAATAGCTGCACGGGTCGATCGATCAGGTTAAGCTACGCTTGCCGTGGTTGGTCCGTGGATGGGTGACCATCTTTACATATCAAGACCCCTCCGTGCCTCGGAAAGCACGTTAAGCCGTTGGTCCCGGCTGTCATTTGTGAATCTTTGACAGTCGTTACGGGTCGTCAGAAGCCCGAAAGTCTGACAATCAGTCTTACCAAGGGTATCGTGTTACCCAGTAACTGGGTTGTGGAGGTCAGATAGGCAGTCGCTCCATGTAAAATACTGGTATTCAGCTGCATCCGGTTAGACTGGAAGCCGACCCCAACATAGTTGGGGAAAGCCTAGGCAGATGATGATGATGATGATGAGTTTAGTAGGGGTGTACTATGCCAAACCGAATGCTAAATAATCGAAAATGAATGTCAATTGATCTACCACTATAAATCAAACGTCTAAATACTCGAATGTTCATAATATCGAATGGTTAATAAATGCAACATCAATATATCGTATACTCTATACCAGGGATTCCCAAACCCCGTAGAATAGTCAGCAGGGTTCTGCCAAAATTATTTATTATTAGCAATAAGCTATAAAACAGTAAAACAATTTCATTCTTCACATTAAAACTTTAAGTTAAGAATAATGTGTTTCAATTATATTACGCATTTCTTAAAAAAAAATGTTCTTATATAAATTTCAGTGTTGATTTGTAATCACTTGATATGGGGTGCTATAAAATAAAAGGTATTTCGTTGGTTTTCCGTTATCTTTAAAGTTTAGGGACCCCTGCTCTATACATCGAGTGTTCAAAATGTCGAATGTTTGTTTGATCGAGCGTTCAACGCATCACATATTCATTCTATAGAAATGTCACTATACTGTATAGGTACTTATATACCATCTGCAAAGCTGCTGCGTATTAAATAAAGATAATGGAAATTCCTGTTTGATAATTTAGTACACAGTAGGCCGCTCGTGGTCTAATTGAAATATGTATAAATTACGTATAACTGTTTATGATTTGACTTTGACATCCCACTAATATTATAAATGTGGTTGTTTGGATATTTAGATGTTTGGATGTTTGTTACTCAATCACCCAAAAACAGCTGAACGGATTGGGATGAAATTTGGTACACAGATAGTTTGTAACCTGGAATAATACATAGGATACTTTTCATCGCGGTAGTACGTTTCTGTGGGATAATTTTGACACCCACGCGGGCGAAACCGCTAACAAAAGCTAGTCTGTTATAAAAAAAAAACAATATATTAAGCTGGTCTCCTAATGGATTGAAACTCTGTACTACGCTAGGCCAGCTTAAGGTCCAAGTGTTACCTTACCACTGACGTTTGAGCATTTAATGGATAGTTTCACAGAATGCCACAACAACAACAAATAATAAATATAAAAATAAATTAAATATTAAAGGGGGCCCCATAAAAGAAACGTGTTGAAAAAAAAGATTCCGTACCCCAGTACAATATTTAACATTTAGCCACTATTCAGCAGACAACACATAACCCCGTTTTTGACATCTCGTAAAGAAACATGGAAGCAACCAGTCCTGAGAAGAGCTGACACCACGTTTTGACAATCGTTAAAGCAACAGGAGTACCAGAACTGCAGAGCCAACACGCCATCATCGTGTTCTCCAGGAACAACAGGGTTGTCCTCCTTTTGTTACATATTGTACCTGGCACGGGCTCTTTTTGTCCGACATCGACTTCGCATTACAAATTCAGAAAACCCTCTAAAAGTCTGGTACATTACGTGTTTTTCAGCTCGTGGCGTTGTCTGATACCTACAATTGGAGGTTGTTTTTAAACGCTTGAAGACGAGATCCATTAAAAGGTTTCACTAGTTCATTCACATTACTTCGACACTTTCGCTAAAGTATTTTTAACTCACAATCTTGAGGGTATATTAAAGGTTAACAGGTTGATATATGTAGATGAACTCGTATAACATTACGCCTGTAATTATTTTATTTCTGTAGGTAGATTTGTACAAACACTTCTGAGGGGTTTGTGGTTAATTGAAAACTGCCGCATGGATCGATCAATCAGGTTATGGCTACGTTTGCGGCGGCTGTTCTATGGATGAATGACCATCTTTACATACAAAGACCTTTCGGTGCGAAAGTCTGACAACCAGTTTTATTAAGGGGTATCGTCATACCCAGTAACTGGTTAGTATATCAGATAGGCAGTCGCTCCACGTAATATTCTAATATTCAGTTGCATCCAACAAGACTGAAATTTGATGATAAAGTTTGTAGAAATACTTTTACACGTCACTCATATTTTACAAACTAAACGAGATAGGCGTTTCCTATCTGACTACTGTAAAAAATCGTGAAATAAAAATCATCTGATCCATACATAGTCTCGATTTATAGAAACATAAATGTAAAGGTTGATGTCAAACGATTTTAATTTATTTGTATAGATATTTACATAATTGAAAATAATAATATGTACAAGTATAAAAAAATAATAATAATTATAAGGCATCAAAAAGATCGTCCGCATCGTTGTCAACGGGAAAAGTGCCAAAAGGCTGGCAGCATTGCCATGTTGTATGGCAATGCTGATTTTTTGGCCGAAAAATAGGTCAGCCCTCTGGTCATGTGAAGAGTCGACCAACCGTCTGGCAATGTCTCGGAAAACTATGTGGGCACTCTGACCCCTATGGTCTTAGAGTTTCACCCCCAAACGGCTCGAACATATAGGTTCCAATAAGATTGGAATATTTGCGCCATTTGAGGTTTTCCGTATCTGCAGCAGCAGCATGCACAGCCCGCCATGCTAGGACGATGGTATGGTGCTAGGATGTCGACACATGTTGCATCCCACACCAAAGGCCGACCTAACTTCCAAGGCATTATGGTCATTCCGTCTGGTCTTTTCCTATCGTCGCGTGCCAAGCCAAAGTTGATCCCATTGTAAAAGTTGTTCACAATGATGAGTACCTACAATGACTGAATTAACCTTTTAAAGAATTAAAACGATCAAAATGTAACGGTATATATGAAGTGCAAGGGCTTCTTATGATAGCAAACTATTCAGCTAATTTGAACTATCCCAGAACTTTTAACTAAGTATATGGTCCTTTCACTACAGCATGCCGCACATAAGTGGTAACAAAACAAGTATTAGCTATCAGGGGCGCAGCCTCCATACAACCCGATTCCTATCGGCTTCCCTTTGGAAGAAACTCTCTTTTTAGTGTCTAATATTGCCAAACAAGACGTAACACATATGTGTTTCAAATCATTTTGCAGATGTTTCATACTAGCATAAAACATCATCATTATCATTATCATCATCATCATCATCATCATCATTATCATCATCATATCAGCCGTAAGACGTCCACTGCTGGAATTAAGCCTCCTCCAAAAGGGAGGGATTTGCCATAATCGCCACGCTTGACAGGCGGGTTGGCGATCGCAGTATGGTGGTCAAATGCATAGAGAACGCTGCTGCCCATTCTCTAGTAGGTCTCTTAGTCGCCATCTACGACACCCACGGGAAGAAATGGGGTGGTGCTATTCTTTTACGTCCGGCACCACACGGAACAAAAACATAAACAAAAACATTATATAGGATTACAAAACATTAGAATAATGCCATTTTTTATGTCTAAACCAAGAATTCCGACCGTAGCTGCTGTTGTTAAATTTAGAAAAAGTAGAGGAATTACTAAACTTTCATATTAGGTAGTAGAGTTTATGAGAACTAAACAATTTTTTCTTCGGCTTCCCTTTAATAAAAATTGTAGCTTCGCCACTGTTAGCTAGCCTTTTATTCTATTTATTCTATTGTTGATATGATTCAAAGGGTGCAGACATCAGCCTAGTTTGAATAAATGACTTGATTTGGAAACTCAGGTCAGCTCAAGGTCAAAGTGTTACGATCGACGAGCCGCCAACACTACCTCACAATCAGACTATATTATTCCCACTGCTGGGATACAGGCCTCCTCTCTGTGAGAGGGAGTGGCCCTTATGTGGGTTGGTGGATGTCACACGACTTCGCTTTTTTACCCTAGGAAATGCCGTTTAGGGATACTGCAACACGTGTAGTGTTTTCGGTAATCCCTACTTTGAGTACCGCTTCCTCTGGGTCGGGGTTCTGGAGTCAATGAAATACGGGCTGTGTTGACCGAATATATTTCGCGTGATCCCATATAGAACCGTTCGCCCGGACCAGGTACGCAGTAACTGGTCGTTCCAACGCATAGCTCACGCTCGCATACAATTTGCTAACCTTGCACTCTGCCTTACATACTTACATGTGTCCCTAAACTACTTCCCCCCAAAATTTTATAAAAGTTTTCTTAACATCTATTACAACTTAGCATAAACAATACACCTAGTCACATACAAAGTGTAAAACTTACGATACAAGTCGCTACTTATTGCGATAAGCACTGGTCACTGTGAACCATAACAGTACGCGGTGGCCGAATTGCATTACGCGTACCTGGCCTGTGGTGGTTGCTGTGGGACGGTGCGTGTCTCCACGCGCCCTGGCAACACGGTTACGGCCTCGGATGCATTCTTGATTTCTATATATACCAATTTCTTGATGCGTTGACGAAAATGACGACACAACACGAGCACTGCGATGAGCGCTACCCCGGTTGCCATGGCCGCGACACATACTTACATGTGTCCCTACAGACGGTTTCCTCGTGTTGTTTCCTAGACTACACGAACCTTCATAATTTATTTATGTAAGCTTTTTGTTATCACCGGATAAGGAATTAATGCGGTGACATTTTTTTAATTCAGAATCAAATTGAAGTCATTTATTAAAATTATGTTGAGAATCAGAAAATTTTGAATGTCAAACGTCAATTAATTAAATGTAATTTTTAACCAAAGTAATTAAAACTGAAGCTATAGAAACTTTATACCATACACTCTGCACTCCGGAAGTGTCGATATTTCTTAACTGTAATACGATGTAATCATATAAGATAGAATTTTCTCTAATGCTTTTTTGTAATATGTGTCACGGGTCACGGTTCGGGTCGTGTCGTTATGAGATATATTTCATTCAAAAAATACCGTTTTCATATTCTTGTCGCCCGTTTTCGGTCGCTTCGAACCCCTCATAAGAGAGGCCCGAAACATGGCAGTGTTTCCAGATGTCGTGCCAAAGTTTTTAATAACAAAAAGGCTTGTATTAAATCGAACCTCAAACGATCCCCTTTTTGTTTATCTAAAAATATTATCAATCACTAATTTGGCATGGCAATGGCATGTTTATGGAGGCTCGGATTGATGGTTTTCATGCCATCATGAGAAAGCGAGCGGCCTCCATATTGCACCGTATTCGAGCAAGCTCCAATAGCATTCTGAAGGTAATAGCAGACCGATTAGACGGTCCTTTTGTTTGGGCACGCCGCGATTGCGGCGGTAAGTCCCCTCTTTGAGGAGTGGCTTGAGAGGCGGCATGGCGTCCTCACCTTCCGCCTGACACAGGTCCTCACCGGACATGGCTGTTTCGGGAGGTTCCTGTTTCGGATAGGGCGGGAGGAAACGCCCGGGTGTTTCCATTGCGAAGATCGCCCAGAGGACACGGTGGAGCATACGGTGGAGGTCTGCCCAGCTTGGGCGGAGCAACGCCGTGTCCTCGTGGAGGTGATCGGCGGCGGCGATCTCTCGCGTCCGACCCTGGTCCAGGCCATGGTACGGAGCGAGAGGGCATGGCTGGCAGTCGCCTCCTTCAGCGAAGCAGTTATGCTCGCAAAGAGGGAGGCGGCGCACGTGAGGGAGATGCAATACATGCGCCCTTACAGCCGTGGCCTTCGCAGGAGACGCCCTGGGCGTCGGGAATCCCAGGCTGATTCCCGGCCACCGTAGGCACGGGCTTGCGGACGGCGAGTAATGGGTAGCTCGCTGTCCGGTAAGGACCAAGCCCGGGTCGACGGCGCGTTGTGTTCCACGCGCGCCTCAAAGAGATGTCAGCAGCAACAGATGGGGCCCGCAAGGGCCGATGCCTGCCGGGGGTGCGGGTTGTTCGAAAGAGATACCGCCGCCCCTGGCACCCTTTTGTTAGACACTGGATTGCACTCCACATGTCTAATTGATTTAGTTTAGTTGAATTGTATTGTAATGTTACTCACTTAGCTCTTAAGTACATACTAACACAAATATGGATACCTGATTCATCCGAAATAAATGATTAAATATATATATAACTTAGTGAATACTTTTTTTTTCGATCCCATTCATGATTGCTATTTTTGGGTCCATAAAATACTAAATAGCCAAATAACTGCTACCTACTTGGCTGTAGCCCTCGGCGGATGCTGCCACGGAATTGCTCGTTCCGCTCGCTCGGCGCACGCGCATTTCAACATACTCGTAGTTCTGACCCAACCAAACACATTTATTAATGAATAAATAAAAGTTTATCAGGAACGATTTAGGTACAGGTATACAAAAGACACGAAGATAGCTGCAAAAGAAAAATACTGTGGCGCGGCTATCAACGCCCCACAAAAAATATATTGAAGACAGTTGTTCCACTTTCACATCATAAGAGACATAAAATAAATTAAGATTTACAAAAGGAAAAAAAATAAAATAACAAGCACTAAAACTTTTTACGTGTTTTTCTTTTGAGTAGGTAATCATCAAATAACTTCTCCCGCTCTGGGTGGAGCGGGAAGGCATGTCAGACTTTTACTGACTAAAACCCACCCGTGCTCCTTCAGTTGCCTGTGTACCAGGGGCCACGGTATCTCTTTCGAACAACCCGCACCCCTGGCAGGCATCGGCCCTTGCGGACCCCACCAGTTGATGCTGACATCTCTTTGAGGCGCGCGTGGAACACAACGCGCCGTCGACCCGGGTTTGGTCTTTACCGGACAGCGAGCTACCCATTACTGGCCATCCGCAAGCCTGCGCCTACGGTGGCCGGGAATCAGCCTGGGATTTCCGACGCCCAGGTCGTCTCTTGCGGCGACTAGGGCCGTGAGGCCGCATATACTGCCTCTCCCTCAGGTGCCCCCTCCCTCTTCGCGATCATTACTGTTTCGCAGAAGGAGGTGACGGCTCTCTCTGCATGCACTCTCACTCCGAACCATGGCCTGGACCAGGGTCGGACGCGAGGGATCGCCACTGCCGATCGCCTCCACGAGGACATGGTGGTACTCCGCTTAAGCCGGGCAGACCTCCACCGTATGTTCCATTGTGTGCTCAGGGGGATCTACGCAGGGGCAACACCCGGGCGTTTCCTCCCGCCTTATCCGAAACAAGAACTTCGCGAAACAACCGTGTCCGGTGAACAAAAAAGTAAGGACAAACATGACTCCTGATCACAAATGTCGTCGGTGGTTGACTAAAATATCCCGTGATAAAGGGTATCAACTTGGTCTTTGGCATATTGAGCGTAAGCAGATTCGAGGTTAACTATATCATAACTAACCTTAAAGCAGCCTCTGCCCTTTCACGAGTCTCAGGCCAGTCCCTACCATGGGTTATAGGAGCTGTGTCATTCGCATATATAATGATTTTTGTGTTCAGAAGAGATAACTGATACAGCTCATTGATATAGACATGAAACAGGGTAGGTCCTGGGACACAACCCTGACGTACACCAAAAATCATGTTCTCTGACTTGCTGATGAATGTTTAAATTTTTACAACCAGTTTACGCCCCGTCAGGTAGCATTGAAAGATATCGAGGGCAATGCCACGAATGCCAATTTGTTCTAGCTTGTTTATCAATTTTGGGACAGAAACGATAGAAATGATAGATCCAGGAAGACACCGACAGACTTTTGCTTATTGTTTAGATGTTCGACTATTGTGGTTTCTGGTTGTGGACATTCTGATTTTTAAAGGAAGAGCGATGAGTATTGTAATATGTTAGAGGAGGAATATTCGGACATTTGCCCAGGCAACATGCAGACAGCAAAATAGAATCCAGTCTGTAAGTTAACGTCCAAAATACAAACAATTTGTCAAAATTACAATTAGATAATACTACGAATATTAACATGTAAGATCTTAAGTGAACTCTCTGTTTTTATCAAATAATTGTCGCTTGACTCCGGCGAACAGACGAAAATATCGGACACCGATAGAGTATCGATCTCAGTATTAATTATGATTAGGTCATCCATTTAAAATTTTTAGCAACAACAAGGTAAGCATTTGTAAAGCATTTCTATTTAAGCGCTCTATTGATTTAAATTCATTTTGCACGCTCGTAAATATATTAAATGTTGCTACGGAATTAGGTAATAGTCCATAATAACAGAGAACATACGTATCAAGTATTATGACATTGGAAGTAATGTAATGTAGTGTGTTTGGGTGTATTAGTAACTTTGTGAGTTGAATAATGAAGTAGTGTAAGTTGAATGTGAAGTTACATCTATGGAAATAAAGTAAACTAACATAAAGCAATACAAACAGAAATGAAAATAAAAATGCATGTGGAACAGAAAACAGAGATAAACAATAATCGGTGGAAAGGGTAATTTATTTATATAACACGAGTTAAGACACAGTCATGCAGATTTCAAAATGGTAGAAAGGTCAGAATCAGTCTTAACTTCAAAGTGCTTGGCTACCTTCTCGCTCACGTATGAATATCTTGCCTTGTTTCACCCAGCAGAATTTGTAGTAATTTGATTTGGCTGCATCTCAAGCCAAGAAAAAAAGTGTTTTTTATTCCTTGCTGACAAGTTCTAAGAAATGTATATTGGTTTCGCGGGACCACAAATTTTTAGGTGTTCCTTAGTAATCTTGAAACTGTCTTTGATGTATTTCCTGAACTTAAATATGTACTCTTCTTTACGTAGAACGGTGGTAAAATCTACTATGCTCGTCTTGTTCGCCGGGCCTTTTGATTTAATCCGAAATACATCTTTGACTTCGAGCGGCTGAATTTCTTGTTAACAATGCTTATGCTACCAGTGTTAATGACAGTGTTCAGCAGAGTGGCCTTAGTCTCAGAGTTGCTGACCGGAATATTGCGAAATTGACATAAAATCGACATTTTCACGTATTTGATCTACCAGAAAATATAGCTTGGCGTACTTCTTGCTGTTCCTTCAGTTCGCGAAACATTTATTTCATTTCGGACATAAAAGTGGAAAATCTGTCGTTTTGATCCTCTTCTGGGCATTTACGTTTGACATTTAGGAAGGTAAATATTTTATTTAGGTAAAGTTTTTGAGATTTGTTTGAGAAATTGATTTGATTGAGATTAATGAATCCCCGAAATTTTGGTCGGAGTATCCTAGCTTAATTACTGCGACCAACTGTAAGGAAAATTCGTGCATCATTAGAAGGTAAATACGTACTAAGAGGATTAGTTAAATATTACCCTAACAAAAACCTCACGGATGTTGTGTAGGTCGTGCTCGTTACAATCAAATTGTACGAAAGAATCTTTGATAACACAAATTAAGATAAAAATGAAAGAAAATAAAAATAAAATTGAAGAAGGAAATAAAAAGAAGACCGCTGCTTTTCATATGTGTGCTTAGAGTATCAAAAAAATAAACAAAACAAATGTGATCGTTCAAAAAATTCAATACGTTATTTATATTTGTGAAAGGAACTTTTTGTAAGATTTTAAGTATCTGTATTATAGCCCAAATATTCTATAATTTTATATTCGAAAGGTCACGTTCAATTGTATAATTTTTCTACTAAGAAAGCACAAAAGCGTTTTTTCAGGAAAATTATATAATATTTTGGCTCCTTACTATTGAAAATTATGGCTTTAGTAAGTACTAGGTACTTAGCGTTTGATGTTGACTACAGTACAAAATACACTGAAGCATAGCAACTTCTTTGAATAAACTTTTTGTGCGCAAATGCCATGGGAACGGGATTAATTTACGTCCGCACTCACAGACTCTCAATAACGTTAAGGTTTTTTAAGACAGGTGCGCTGTGACACTGCGACGCGACTCTTGTAGAACAATTTCCATTAAGTTTTCACAAAAATTGTTCTACGAGAGTCGCGTCGTCGCGCTGTTGCATCACGCCTGTTTGCGGGATCCATTGACATTAATTTACGATTATTATTAGGTGCTGTTTTCAAACTTTGCTGCCGGCAAATTAAGGAAACATTTAAATAATCAATTTATTCCCTGTTTTTGACTTTATTATTATTATGGTCGTAAGTAAATTGTGGTGATATAACAAAATGTTGACTCTTTAGCAAAAATTAGTTAATCTTAATAGGACATTAACTTACATGAACCTCTATGACTACGGGTGTAAGATTGCTATTATTTACAGAAGATTTAACGTGAGTAATCCGAATATCATCAAGGCTAAGATGACAAACACCAAGTCATTCTTAAAATAATTAAGGCTAAATGTTACCTGGGCTGCTATTAATGTCAGATATTTTCTGCTACAAGCAAAATTCAGCACAGAATAGTCTACGATTTTAGTAATAGATGAGTCTGCATTGAATAGGGTGCCTATAGGTATTAATGTTTTCAGTTAACATTTTTGTCTTGGCTTTGATAGCCTGATTTTACCTAAAAGGCGTTTGACAGGTGTTGAATTCCGAGTTATATTGTAAAGATGTATCAAATTGTTGAAAGACAGCTCTCATTCTGGATTTTTGGCCCGTATTTAACTAGTTATAGGTAGTCGATCTCGTTTATTGTTTGGTAAATTTTGACAACCAATCAATCTGGCTTTACCAACTATACGGATCCTGCCGTTTTGCCAAAATTATTTTTACAAAATTTCACTATCCAAACAAGTTTTAGCAACCTTTTTTATACCAATGCAATATTTGGAATGATTTTAGTACGCACATTTTCATTTGGTTAAATTTTACTCGGCAGAATATTAACAAGGATAATGTCTTTATGGCATTTGGTCTTTAATCAAATGATTTATGACAGCAAACAATCTTTACACAATAAATATTTAATTAAATGATTTGTTATGTATGAAACAGCTAGGTTAGCTAGAAGAACTTAGAACCACACAACGCCAGAAACATATTTTTGAATGTAAAATCAGAAAACCTGTTTAGAATTTGACCCAAGTGGAAAAAAACACCCTTGTAATAAAACGACGTCGTTGACTGAATCGAAATGGTAAATAGAAAACGGACGGTACTAAATATGTGGCTTATTTTATTTTGCGTAAAATATTTATACTAACTGAAATATTTGACTACATTAAAATTGGTATAAGTACTAGTTGATAAGCAAGTTAATGTTTAAACGTTCACTTGCCAAACATTAGGTTTGCGTTACAATTATTTGTGAAGAGTTTATTTGCTAAGTAACCATTTGGCAAATTAAATTATGCGGAAAATTGTTCGGGAAGTGATAATTAGTAATTTTTTTTTTTGAGGAAACAAGGGTAACTCTCAACTATATTGTGTCGGCTTGTCAGCCGTTTGGCCTTCTTACTACCTGTAACGAATGTCAAAGATCTACGAATTACAAACAGGACGCGCGTTCCAAGGCACGGATCCCAGCGCAAACTGTGCATCTTGTTGCTGCGTTTAGCCACTGCGAAAAAACGGAGAGTTGTCGTTTGCATCTTGTGTGCAAATGTCCTTCCTTTGGTATTGTTCGTCGAAACGTTGAGTTCCTTTAGTTTTGAGTTAAGCTACACGATTACTGCCGAATGCCTGCCCTGACTGGAAAGATCCACTCAATCTGCCTGGCTCTTTCCTCAAAAGACCATTTCAGACACCAATCTCTATATTATCTTCACGTGATCTGACAAAGATTATGCTTGGATTTTAGAAGAGACTGACCGTTGACTTTGTTTTGACGTTTCTTCTCAGAGGAGTCAGATATGAAGCGCCGAACTCATCTTGTTTTTAAAATATGAGTGACATGTAAAACTGTTTGTACAAACCTACTTACCATTGATAAAATTTTCAATTCAGAAACAGTGTGTAAGGCTTTTAGAAATCGGGTCAAACTATTCAAATGCTGACCCATTCAGCCGATAATTCGTTTTGAAACTTAAAAGATTTCTTGTTATACCGCGCATGCGAAGGCCGCAGCAATTCGCTAGATGCAAGAATAATGGAACTGATTGAAGTGGCGATGTTAGGGAGACGCCTATGTCCAGCAGTTGACGTATTTCGGCTGAAATGATGATGCTGATGATGACTATGCATACTGCACTTAGGACATTTTGAATATTATGGAAACTGTCAATATCGGTCAGAGGTTTGTGCAATTTAAACTTTTTTGGTCAATTCAGTACAGGTAATATTACTTGGATTGATAATAAAAATGTCTATGTCTGATATAAAAATAGCCATGACTGTAATAACACGTTTAAAAAAAAAATGTATGTGTGAAGATCGCACAGTACACCATCGCCTCCTGTCAGGTGAGATACTGGTGTAACTCGTAAAAAAAATGTCTTAAAGCAACATAATGAGGATAGCAAAGGTGCTGTAGATTTTGTATACACCGATGAAAAAAAAAAAATCCAAAAAAAAAACAACCAACTTCCGAAAAAACACTACAAAGTGAAAAATAACTTTAATTTCGGAAGTCAGTTGGTTTTTTTTTTTTTGGAAAAACTTTTTATTTTTCACTTTTTAATTATACAGTACCTACCCGACTAATTCGAAATTTATGTTATTTATATTAGTTATATTTTGAAGAGTTCCGTTATCTGTCTCCGAAATGCTCATCAGATCTATATGAAATTGAAATGGAACCACACAGGAAGCACCATTTTTCGGATAAAAAAAGACTCATCAAAATCAGTTCACCCAGTCGAAAGTTATGAGGTAACAAACAAAAAAAACAGTCGAATTGAGAACCTCCTCCGTTTTTTGAAGTAAAAAAGGATAAATTGATAAAGGCGTGCATAAAATCAAAGATTTAAATCGTACATTCGCCCTACCGTTTCAAAAGATGGCCGCGTTTCTTGGGACTTGACTGTATTTTCATGGAAACGCCATTATTATTGTTTTCCTAATAAGGACAGCTTTTCGCGCGAATTATTAGGGTGAGGGCGCGGCGTAGACGTACAGAGGTCAGAATATCAAGCTACCACAATCTGTCAAATTTCTTTAATAGGTTTTCAACTTTATCACAAAAGTACAAGGTTCATGTTCCATTGGGAAAATTTGACAGTTTGGAATTGGCTTGATGTGCTGGCGTCGTACAACGTAAGATATTGAGGCACGGTTGGCGCAGCGGTTAACTGATTGACTGCTGCGCTGCGTGTCGCGGGTTCGATTCCCGCATGGAACAAATATTGGTATATGACCTACAAATAGTTGTTCCGGGTCTGGCTGTCCTACGAGACTGAGACCCACAATACGGGAGTAATTCCTAGTGTGGGGCAACGTTTAAAAAAAATAATACTGTAGTACTGTTATGAATATAACACAATGGTTTCAAACGTCAATTTTATCGAATTTGGTTTGGTATTCGATAAGAAACCGTGAAATGTGTCGTGTTATCTTAGATCGCCTGTTTTGCTCGAGATTTGGGGGGCAATATAATGTCTAGGTAGGTTATAGATATGAATTATATAAAAGCGCGGCGAATTGTTCGTGTATCAACTTTCATTGAAAGAAAATTTAAAATTAGAATATTTCTTACACGAGCGAATGACATGTGTAAGAAGTATAAATTAATAAATTTTAAATTTAATCAATATTCTTACTTTGAATGTTGTACTAAAGTGAGGATTAGCCAGAGATGTTTTAAATGAATAGTGTCAAAAACTTGTAGCAATTTGAAAGTATTCCAAAAGTAATTTGACAGCTGTCAGTTACGAAGTTTAGGCAATTAATTGTTCTTGAAAAACTTATAATGCTTGAAAATATTTTGCTATTTTAATTGGTACGCTAGAAGAGCAGTTTGAAATCAGAGAAAATTGTTTTGATACCCAATTAGTGGCAGTTAGCGGTTGACTGATGTGACTGCCTCGTTGGTGTAGTGGTCGCAAGTGCTTCTGCTTAGAGGGAGGTCCCTGGTTCGATTCCCGGGTCGGGCAAAGTGTTGCTGGGTGTTTCCATGTTGGAAATTCTCAGTAGCGGCTCGGAGTCTGGATTTCTGCTTGGTTGATCGGTATGGATGTACATGGGACTTAAACATAACTGGCAAAATGGGGATTCTATAGGTACCTACACCTGTAACGAACCCTTTGGGGATACAGGCGTAATCTTATGTTATGTGTTACTAGCTTCTGCCCGCGACTTCGTTCGCGTCAAATTTCTTGCTCCCCGACCCACTCCGTCGCTCGCCTCGCCTGCCCGTGCGAGTACTTCGTATTCGGGACTTTTTTCTCTTTGCTCGGCTCCTAAGGGTCTTAGCGTGATGTTATAGAGCTTCTAGACTTCCTTAATAAATGGGCTATCTAACTCTGAAAATTTTTTTGGATGAATTATTGTTAGTGTTACCCAATTACCCTGCTGGTCAACACAGAGTTTTCAACAAGTTTTCAAAGTGCGATCGCACGGTATGTGGGGTTTGGTTAATTACAAACATCACTTACTGCAATAATAAATCCCGTAAGATAAATAAACGGTGCGCGCTGTTGGGTTTGCACGACACTGTAGCGTATCAGCAAGCTTAGACAAAACACATTTTTGTTAGCGTTCACGCCAAACGCTACACCAAAATGTACGGGAATGACATTGCCTGCGGAAAGATTACGCCGTGTCCTTTCCGCAGGTAATGTCATTCCCATACATTTTGGCGCAGCATTTGGCGTGAACGTTAACAGAAATGTGTTTTGTCTCAGGGCCCCTGGAATGTTTCCAGAGGCACGTACTGGGCCTGAATTCACTATAACCACTTTACGATTCCTTACTTGTAACCACGTCAAACACAAGAATTCTGCTAATATCGTATTAATAATATCGACAATTTGTCTTGAAACATACAGAATATGACATTTCGATTACTTACCGTCACATTGGTTTAAAAAAAAAACGGTATTAACGTAGTTTGAACGTGGAATCATAACGATTCAGAATTGGGGCCCAGATGGCTATCATGCGATCATGCGAAAGCGTGTCGCCTCCATGATGCGGCGGGTGTGGGGCTGCACCAACCGCCTCTTAGTCAGCGTTCTTACGAACGTAGTAATATCGTGGCGGGATGTTTTGGCGCAATGGATCTTCAAGGAACAGAGGGATAATTCCGTAATACACTATCAGTATGAATCATTTTCATTTTAACAGTTACACAACATTCATAGCGTTGTTTACGTTGCTAAGCAGATAATTTTTCGAACATATGAAACAATGGATTAGCAAAAACCATTTTTTTTGAGGTTCGGAAATCATAAAATAACTTCTCCCGCTCTGGGTGGAGCGGGAGGACGTGTCAGACTTTTATTGACTAAAACCCACCCGTGTTCCCTTAGTTGCCTGTGTGCCAGGGGCCGCGGTATCTTTTTCGAACAACCCGCACCCCTGACAGGCATCAGCCCTTGCGGTCCCCACTAGTTGGCACTGACATCTCTTTGAGGCGCGCGTAGAACACAACGCGCCGTCGACCCGGTTCAAAATAATTCAGATTCTGATTAATAGTCAGTTACGAAATTAGGGCGCTACTTAGTGCCGAGTGTTTAAAATCAAAGAGTGTGTTTTTTCGTCGCGCTGCGATGCACTCTGTTGGATTTTCATTGGATCTTGTTGACATTTTCTTCATACAAACTTCGGGAGTGAATTACTCCACTGTTCGACAATGTACATCAAAAATTAACCACGGTATAGTTTTTTCTCATAATTAGTATTGTCTGTATGGAAACAGAATATTAAAATAAAAAGCCATTAAAAAGTTATGAGCCAACAAGATTAGTTTTTCTTGCTAATTTGACCTAACTTTGTACATGTTTAAGTAATAAAAGAAGTGTGAAATCTCCAAAACCAAGTCGGTACCGAGAAAGCTCAAATATCGAAAAGTTTAATAAATTTTATTGGTCATTGATTTATTCAGTGGTTTTTCTCTTAAATTTTTACGCGCCTGTTTTACTACAAATGATCCTGCATCTCACTCAATAACGTGATAAAATCCCGCCATATTTTTACGTCCGTGCAAACTTCGACTTAAGGAAATAACCACACTTATTCAGCTCTGTCCATCTTTTGTCCATAGAAAACAACGATTTTGTATGTAAACTGAACAGACGCGGAAAGCTGAATGGATGCGTACGCATGTCTATACAAATCGTTGCTTTCTATGGACATAAACTAAACAGAGCTGAATAAGTGTGGTTAGTTCCTAAGTCACCGCGGCCGATAGAGCGGAATATCCACACTGGACTAGTTTACCAGAACCTTACCTTTAAACCATGCCGTAAAATAATCCCTCTTATTTATAAACGTTGCGTAAAGTTAAGTTATGATTAGCGTCTGTTTAACCATACATTTTTAACCATACATTTTTAACCATTCATTTTTGACGTTTAAACATCTGTTAACTATAAGCAACGTTTATAAATAAGGGGGATTGAGTTTATTGAATTAATGGAATTACAGACGCCAGCACATCATGCTATCTCAATCTGTCAAATTTTCCCAATTGAACATGAACCTTATTCTCTTGTATTAAAGTTGAAAAACTTTGACAAATTGGGGTAGCTTGATGTGCTGGCGTCTGTACCTATTATTTTATCATTATTAGTTAGTGATCGAATAATAGTGGGGCTTGTTGCTAATTAATAACAGCTTCGCGGGTCGATCGATCACGTGAAGCTACGCTTGCCGCGGTTGTCCATGGATACATACCACGGCCCCTCCGCGTTTCAGAAAGCATGCTCAGTCGTTAGTCCCGGCTGTAATTCGTAGATCTTTGACAGTCGTTACGGGTCCGCAGAACCCCGAAAGGCTGACAACCGGTCCTGTTTTATCCCTGATACTGGGAGCTTAATGTAAAAATACTGGTGTTAAGCTGTATCCATTTAGACTGGAACCCAACCCAATTGATGATGGCAGAAAAGGTGTGCCTACTTTTGACATTAATCACTAAAGTATGTAATTGTTTTCTTCTAGATTCTTCGCCATCCTCTACCCACTAAGGCTACCCATAGCAAGAAAGAGAAGCAAGTTAATGCTGTCTCTTGCCTGGATCATCGCTCTTCTGTGCAGTCTTCCACAGGTAATCCGTTTATTACTTTACTAAACTAATTTAATTAAGAAACTTAAGTAAATTATAAGTCATAGTGTGTACGGTTTGAATACGGATATATTTTAAATAAGGCGTTAAGGGCGCTTACGCATTTGTTCTTGAGTTTGAGCGTTTGACTCGATATTTGATGAGTGATAACGGTTTAGGTATAGCCGATTTTTTTTTTTTACATAACTCAGTAAAAACCTTGTCTCTGCAAAGGATGTTTTACTTTCCGGCATCTTTTGATGCTTTGTTATATGGAACATATAATAGATTAGTAATTTATAAAAATGTCCATGGTAGGACTGTACCTTGTTACTTGGAATCCTCAATTTTTTTTTAATGTTTCGTACCAAATATACCAAAAATAATTCCGTAAAACAGAGAATTAGTAGTAATTTTTCATCTGAAATTATATGTTTAATCGAAATTCAAACAAAACATGTGTAATAACTAAGGTTACCAAGTCAGCTTGCTTGAAAAAAAGTCTATTTTAGCTTACTTTTGTAAGCTAATATTTTTAAACGATTGTTGAATGTAACGCTTTATATCAGTAATACATTTCGAGACGCGCGGGCGCGGGAGTATCTAACAAACATCCAAATGCAAGATTTGGATATTTGTTAGATAGTCGATCACGGAAAAACGAAAAAACACATTTCCATGAAATTTGGCATACAGGTAGTTTGTGACCTGAATTATCACATAGTATAGGTACTTTTCAACCCAGTAGTACCTTCCCGTGAGATAATTTCCGACCTCCATGCAAGGGAAGTCACAAGCAAATACTTATGCTATAATAAATTCCAGTAAATAAACTTTATTTGCTTCAGGATTTTATTTTCTGCCGCTTTAAAGGAAATACTGATGAACGTAGCTGCGTATTACTTAGCTTGTCGCAATCCAATCTAAACGGATAAAGGGGTTTTAAAGTGTATGAACCGATGACAAACTCAGGGCAATTTACGCATGGAATTCGTAAAGCGTAAACGCAATTCTTTGAAAAGCTCTCGCTTCAAATTTTCTAAATATTTCGCCACAGTTTCGCGAATTGCTTTTAGGTCGATAACTGTCCGAAACTTGGATGATAGTTGGCAGCATTAATATTTTTTACCTGTAGGAGAAGATTAGCTAAACAGGATACAATTCACGATTACAGTTTGCGCACTATGATTCTAGATTCAGAAAAAAAAAATTGATGCTCCATACATTTTGCCCCAGAAGCTGTTTATTTTCTGATAACCGATTAAAAATTTCGTTAGTTAGTTAGAAAGTTCCTACGTGACGTCTGCGCTTCTAACTTCTGAAATCATCACTACATAGTGTAAAACAAAGTCGCTTTCTCTGTCCCTATATCCCTATGTATGCTTAAATCTTTAAAACTACGCAACGGATTTTGATGCGGGCTTTTTATTAGATAGAGTGATTCAAGAGGAAGGTTTATATGTATAATACATCGACCTCCACGCGGGTGAAGCCGCTGGCAAAAGCTAGTATTAGTATAAATGCCCTTTTCTACAGCTTAACGTAGACAACGGTATTTGAGGCAATCTAATACCTAACGTATTATTTTGGTTATTACAACGACTGAGAGACATAGTAAGTAGAACTAGCGCAAATCCTTATTAATCACGTTGACGCGATGAAATGAGAATTTGTGAGAACAAAGGCCTTATTTGAGCAACGTAAGCTAAGTGTTTTCGTAGTTTGATTTGATTTTATATTTTAAGCTTTTCGCCACTCTTTTTTTAAATAAAGCCACATTTTTCTCGACTTTAGTTCCAAAGTTGAGCTTACATTACATTATCAGCCTATATTATTCCCACTGCTGGGACATGGGCCTCCTCTTGATAAAAGGGAATGGGGCTTAATCCACCACGCTGGCCCAGTGCGAGTTGGTAGATGTGACAGATCTTCGAATTTTTGGCTCTGGGACCTGCCGGTTTCCTCGCGATGTTTACCTTCACCGTTTATGCAATGGTGAAGAAATAATTTACACAAAGTAAATCGCTTGGCTGGGTTCGAATCTATGACCTACAACTCGTAAGTCGCCGCCGTTACCACTGCTCACCTAACCTAACCGTTTTACAAATAGAGCCACGATTTTCTCAACTCAAGTTGCAAACTTGAGCTCTCTGAATAACGATTGCAATAATTGTTTCTTCTAGTCCAATAAATGATAATTATTGTTAAGATAATTTCTACAACTTCTAGTACGTAATCTGTTCAGATAAAAGAGAACAATACTCTTAACGCAAAAAAGTAAATGAACAGAAATTGATTGCTGTGAAGTTAAAAAAAAAAAACAAACAAACACGAGTAGTAGCCAAGGATTTTCTTCATAATGATAAATATTAAATTGTTAACTGACCCGGAGATAATCTGAGTTGTGTGCAATTTCACGAAACTCTTAGCATTGCTGAGTTTTCAATCATACATTCATCACGAAAAAACGGGTTCGGCCGGGCTTTAGCGGTTACCGCACATAATTGCTTGCAGGATTATGATTCGAAAAACTTAAATGAAATGGTAATTTCAGACGTGCGATCGCTGTAATATATCCCGATTTATGTAATAACGCTTGTGATTGTATGGATATTACTAAGAAGATTAGTTATGTAGTACCAAGAACAACCATATGCCGTGGAGTGCGCGCATGACCTCTATTTGCCGTATCATCAAGTCGTACGAATTAATCCTTATTATCCTTAAGGGTACTGTGGCGGCATCTTAATTGTCATATGTGATGTACAAACATTATTGACGTCACGCAGAAACCATCGCGAAAGCAGAGTTTACCGCCTTACTAGCATATTTAAAACGTCCAGACATACCACACACAACACCCGCCTGGTCCCAGAATCTTCACTTTTTTAAATAGAATGAGTGACTTTACCTGTTCTTCATACCTCTATCATCATCATCATCATCATCATCATCATTTCAGCCAAAAGGCGGCCACTGCTGGACATAGGCCTCCCTCAAGCTCCTCCACTTCAGCTGGTTCTGCACTTTTCGCATCGAGCGGATTCCTTGCGATCTTCACAAGGTCATCAGTCCATCTTGTCGTTGGCTTTGCAACGCTACGTCTTCCGGTACTCGGTCGCCACTCCAGAACTTTTCGGTCCCATCGGCCATCCGTTCTGCGAGCAATGTGCCATACCTCTATAGTAGGTATATTTAAACTGAAAACCATTTGCCGGTTTCCTGCGGTTGACAACCCCTAATACAGAGACCCCATTATAAATGGCCCTCTGGCTCCAATTTAGCCTGGAACGCTAAGGAATATTTATTTGTACCGCTTTTTTTAAATTTCACTTAGAGAAGTGGGCTGTTTCTCTTATTTTAATATACTCGTCGCATTTCATTTAGTTCTCTTTAGAGTTTAACATTAATATTTGAAATAAAATCCAAGAATTAAAATCATAAGGGTTTTCTGAAAATGCTTTACGATTTAGATTCATGGAAAGCTAGTATTGGCTTAAAGTTTTTAATCAAACGTGTTTTGAAAGGGTTTAAAAAAATGAATACGAATTTATAACCTTGAGTCGTGAACGACTGAGCTCATGTTTTCGATAGGTACATTTTACACCGATTTCAAAGGAATGTTAAGTAAAATTTGAGGACAACAAACTACTAATTTTACATTCCAAGTAGAAGCCGCGATGTGAAAACATAAGTATTCTGAACTTTGCCATCTAGTCTTAAAATTCTTCCACAAACAGGCGCGACACGACAGCGCGACGGGACCCTCGTAAAACAATTTCTATGAAAACTTCATAAAGTTTTCATAGAAATTGTTTCATAGAACAGTCGCGTCGCGCCGAACATATTATATCTATCCTATAATTATTACTTATTGACTTTGTAAATGCTGGTTAAATTAATTAGAAAGAAAGAAAATAGATTTATTTGTCACAGAATTACGTGCATACAAAATATAGGATCACTCGAATAAAAACAAAACATACTTTGAGTTACGAACATAGAAAATAGTCGGCATCTGCAGGCCGTGACTCTTAGCCATCTTAGCATGATGCTGTGCTATGGGAAGATAACACTGTTCTATGTGCCCAGAAGACAGAGCTGATTTCCAATGGTCACCCGAAAAAGACATTACGACAACGATGACGATGTTTTAGTTAGGTAGGTAGCTAATTTAATTTAACGCGAAGTGTGAAATCGAGTAAGACATCTTCTCAATTCACACGGCGCTGTACTGTACAATATTTTACAATATAAAGAACGTCGTTTGTCGTTTGTCGTCGTTTTGTCGGCATCACGCTGTTAATATGATGAAAAAATGCAATATGAAACTGCCATGTTAAATAATACAGTAAATTGTTAAAGCCCGACCAGGTAAACGGCGTAACAATAAACAAAACAATGTTTGGCAAAAAAAAAGACAATTTTTTGTTTACTGACACAAAACATTGGAATTTTATCGCAACGCAAAATAAAGCTTTTTCGCTTTATTTTTAACCTTTGGCGATATTTTGCCAAAGGTCTGACATGTAATGAGGTACAAACTAGGTTATTCTATATCCTCAATTTTCTTTCCTCGAAAAACGGTAGTTATTGAAGATTGTCAGATATTTTCGGATTTATTTTTACCTAGCGACAAGGGAAGGGTTGGATTTTATTTTTGACTTAGCTATAAGTATTCCACATGACCCAATCAGAACTCAATTTTTGAGCCATATTATGAAATACCTAAACGAGAGCCACCCAATGATGCGCATCAACGATATTTGCGGAAGCCCGCGTAGATTGTTTTAACGCAACAATGCGCAAGCGTAGCACCTCGCTGGTGCGGCGCGTGCGGGGGAGCCCAAACTGCATGCTGGCCGCGCTTGCGGAAAGGCTCGATTGTGCTATAGTGACTCATTGTTCTATGCGACACGTAGCACGCGTAGATTGAAATATGTAATTGTTGTTTATTATGCTCATTTTATTCAAATTTTATTTTTAAATGTTTCAAATTTAGATTTAATTTTAATAGTGTGTAATTTTAATCAATGTGACTGTGTGGTCTTGTCCTATTATTATGTTTGTGCCCTATTATTATGAGTCTATGGCACTTGAAATAAATGATTTATATTTATATTTTAAATAATTATTAATGACAAATAAGTAGTCGAATTTTAGGTATCACGGTAACATTACCACATTTTGAACTAGGTTAACTTCCTAAACTCGAATACTCTAAAATTCATAAGATTATATTTGTTTACGTAAAAGCTACTATCTCGTACTGGACCTGCGTGGTGGATCACGGCCCCTCTCACCGAGAGGAGGCCTGTGTTCCAGCAGTCAGAACATTATTTGTTTGATGGTGCTATTTCTGAATTGACGAACTCATTGGGCCCGTGTGGTGGGTTATTGTACGGTCTTCTCCCTCTCACAGATGCAAGGCCTAAATCCTAACACCGGGCACGTTAGAGGCTGATTACGAGCTGACTATAAACAAACATTTTCTATGCTCAGTAGTTTAATTATCTAGTCTCTAGATTACTAATGCTTAAAATTGCAGTTGCCAAACTAACTTTATTCCGCTCTGTAAGCCTGTAAAGCTCCCAGGAAGCTGTGCTTTTGGGCGGAGCTAGGCTGGCTTTGTTAGCCAGAATCCCCACGCACAAGGGACCGAATGGGAGTCTTGGTGCGGAAAAGGGAGTCCTATCATCATCGTTATCATCATCCCCTCTGTATATACGAGGGCGGGTCAATAAGTCCGTGACTTTTTGAATTTCTGACCTCTTTACTGAAAATGCAACACTACTCCTGTCAACAGGCATCTGTCAGTTGACTCCTATCAAAATTTGAACTTGCTGCGTCAGTTAGTTTGTGTTTAACAGCTATCTTTATCAGACTACCCAGTAATTTGAGAAAAAAATGGAAAAAAGTGAATTTCGTGTGCTTATTAAGCATTATTTTTTGCGAAAAAAAACCATTACCGAGACCAAGGTTAAGCTTGATAAATACTATGGGGACTCTGCACCATCGATTTCAATGGTATAAAAGTGGTTTACTGAATTTCGTTGTGGCCGTACAAGCACTGAAGATGCCGAACGTCCTGGACGCCCAGTTGAGGTCTCTACACCCGAAACAATCGAAAAAATTCACGATATGGTGTTGGCCGACCGAAGATTGAAAGTGCAAGAGATTGTGGAAGCCGTAGGGATCTCGCATGGCTCAGTGGTTTCAATTTTGAATGATCACTTGGGCATGAGAAAGCTTTCCGCAAGATGGGTGCCGCGTTTGCTCACAGTCGACCACAAACGCAATCGTGTAACAACTTCACAGGAAGGTGTGGCGTTGTTTAATCGCAATATGAAGGAGTTTTTGCGCCGTTTTGTAACCGTGGACGAAACATGGATCCATCACAACACACCAGAGACCAAACAACAGTCAAAACAGTGGGTTTCTAAGGGTGAATCGGCGCCAAAGAAGGCCAAGGTGGGTTTGTCAGCCAATAAAGTTATGGCGACTGTTTTTTGGGATGCACGTGAGATAATCCACATTGACTACCTTCAAAAGGGAAGAACAATCAATGGGGAATATTATGCCAACTTATTGGACCGCTACAATGACTATTTGAAAAAAAACCGACCTCATTTGGCCAAGAAAAAAGTTCTTTTCCACCAAGACAATGCAAGGGTGCACACATGTGCAGTTGCCATGGCAAAAATCCATGAATTGGGCTATGAATTGCTCCCTCATCCGCCCTATTCTCCAGATTTGGCTCCGAGTGACTACTTCTTGTTTCCAAACCTGAAGAAATGGCTTGGTGGAAAAAGATTTGACTCCAATGATGAAGTCATCTCGCAAACAAAGGCCTATTTTGAGGACCTCGACAAATCATATTTTTTGGAAGGGATAAAAAAATTGGAGAAGCATTGGACAAAGTGTATAGAGCTCAAGGGAGACTACGTTGAAAAATGAAATGATTTATTTATCAAAAAATCTGTGTTTTATTCCAAAAGTCACGGACTTATTGACCCGCCCTCGTACAAACAAAGTTAAAAAAGAGTTCGAAAAGCAGATAAAAAGAGACGGCTTTCTACAAAAGATGTCACAAGGCAAGACTATGGCTCTACTCTCTAGGGTTCAAATCATCTACCAACTATGCGAATAGATGTGAAAATTACAAATTTTTTAATTAAAGTTACAGTTGTGTGGTATCACACCTCCATCGCGAAACCGTCGCAGCGAAACCGCAGTACTTTCACCATGACTTGTCTGTTATACGACAAGCGAAACAGAAGCGAAACTGCCTGTTCTAACGTACAGTTTTGATTATGATTCTACCTTTTCCGCGTGATTACGCTGATCTGTTTGTAAGTCGGTTACACCTCCGTGCTCAGACCACCATTTTGTTCCAATACCGCTTTTGTTTCGCACGTATCTTTGGCAGTGACAAAAAAAATGGTAGTTTCGCTTTATAAACATTTTATAAAGCGAAATTACCATTTTTTTTAGTAAAATTGATGTTTGTTTTTACAAAAAACTAACCCAAGAGGAACGGAGTATATCTATACTGTATTAACTAATTTGAAAGCGACGACATTTTGCTCCCTTTGCTACTCGAAACGCTACATAATGTAGTAATATTTCACAGCGGAATTCGTTTAGCGGCTTCGCATAATTATTTTCGCGTCGGAAGTGTGCTAAGGCCCGTATTGTCAATTTGTCTGTTGTACCCCTGAATATTATAGTGAACAATTAAGTCACACGACTGAGCTTTGTGGAGTGTGTTCTGAATAGAATGAGTTCGCCTCTGTAGTGTGCATATAGGATTTTTTTTGTAAAACCGACGAAAAATTTCTGCGCAATAGGGTCTAGAATGATATGCTAAATTCATGGTTACAGTTTGCGCACTGGATAAAAATTTATCCTGTATAGTATAAATAGTGACAGTATTAGTAGCCCAGTGGTGACGGCCATGACTCACGAGTTGTAGGTCGTAGGTTCAAACCCAGACTGGCGCTTTACTTTGTGTAAATTATTTCATCGCCACTGCTCTCAAAACGGTGAAGGAAAACATTGTGAGGAAACCGGCATGTCCTAGAACCAAAAATTTGTAGACATGTGACATCTACCAACCCGCACTGCGCCCGTGTGGTGGATTACGGCCCACTCCCTCTCACAGAGAGGAGGCCTCTGTCCCAGCAGTGGGAACATTACAGACTGATAAAGCTTTATATTATTGCTATTGTTGATAATATTACCTACCTGTTTATTTATTTAACGTCGATGGTCCTAGGTTATCTTTTGTGAACATAATCCAGCATTGCATATGTAAGCTATCACGCCACTTATACCAAGAGGCTTTTATTTTGGTAGTGTGCTTTGTTTACTTTTTTATTTTTTGTGCTTGAGTCCAGTTTTCATTTTGTTTGTTGGTATATTGCCATGGCTAGCTGACATATGACAAATTATTTAATTTCTGTGTCTCGAAATATTGATTACTTTGCCTAACTATGTATAGAATCAACTCTATCTAACTAAACAGACAGCTGTGCTGCTGGGGAGTTTGTTGCGTCACTTCTTCCCAGCTAAAGCATTAGGAAGTGGGGGACTGTCTTATGTAATTTTGACATTCAAAAAGTGCTGATTCTCAGCCTAGTTTGAATAAATGACTTTTGATTTTATGTTTAGGTGTGCTATGGCTCATATTTTCAATTTGTCTATTGTCACCCTGAATATTCTAGAGACCAAGTCACACGCCTGTGTTTTGTGGCATGTATTCTTAATACAATGAGTCCGCCTCTGTATATTTGTCATCATCCATCAGCAACTTGCTCTGAAATACAACCTTGTTGAATCAGAAGTGCCGTACTACAGGTATGTGCCCGACCCAGTTCTCGAAAATGGACATGTCACACAATACTAGGAATGGTCCATCATTACTGACAGGACTATTGTTGCCAATAAGCCTGATTTAGTGATGGTGGATGCAATGCTCGTTGATGTAACGGTCCTGCATGACGGGAACCTGGTGAAAGCCGAGAAAGATAAACAAATCAAGTATTTTGACTTGGCTCGCGAGGTTGTCGACATGTGGGATGTGAACTCAGCGATCATTGTACCGGTAGTCGTTACAGCCAATGGCTTGATGGCCAAAAGCCTCGACCAACACCTGAGGAGGCTCTCGTTGGGTAGCTAGGTCAAGGGCTTGATCCAGAAAGCGATACCCCCTGGACACGGCTCGCATTGTTAGGTGTTTTCTCTCTCTGGAGCACTGACCTCCGGTAGCTTGGACCCTGTTCCCGATACCGGTGGGCTACTATTTTTATATTTTTAAATGTTTTTATATGTTTTAAATTCTAATATTTAAAAATGTAATTTTTATGTGTATATGTTGAGATAAAGGAAATAATAAAAATTGTGGCATGCCATACGACTAAGGCCACGTTCTAACCAAAACAGTCGTTTGTGTGAATTATGACGGTTAAACGCGACTTCATTAATCATATTTAATACATTCAGTCATATTCAAAAAGAAGATGGCGACAATGCTCCATGATCGCTTTTGGTTCTGACATGTGGACCGACATAACACCCCGTTTTCTTTCTGAGTTTTTTCTTTTTGCACGGGACTAAGGGTCTTAAAGTGATGTTAAATAGTATAGGTAGGCTATTTAACATCACTTTACGACCTTACTCCTAACAACCTCAAATATTGGGTTATCAAACGCAAAAATATTCTTTAAAATTCGACTGATACCTAGTTCCAGAAATTAGCGCGTTCAAACAAACTCTAGAACTTTATTATTTTTGAGGAGATTCAAAATTTTTGTACAACAGGTGAAAATATCATTTTTTTTTTTTTCATCACCGTAGGGTGTTCTGACTATCTGATATAACATACCTATAGTCTCTATTTTTTACAAAATAATATATATTTTACGTAGAAATTGTATTTATTTGTTAAAAAGTGAAAATATGAGGGGTAGGCATGAATTTATGTCAGTTTTGTTATCATACTTGGAATCGAATAATACATAGAACTATGGGGTATTCTACCATTTAAATATATTTATTCGAAAAATACAGTCTTTTCATATTACATAACGAATCAACAAATTACAAAACATTTTAGAAAACAGATAAAATACAATTATCTCTCGGGTTTGTTACCACAGTCTCGAAATCCACAATTGTTTTACATGCTTATGGTGTAAAATTAACAATAGATATCATATTAAGAACATGTTCAGAAGTTGTTAAATAATTAATATTTACAACCAAAACTAAGTATATTCTTAAAAGTAAGGAATTTTATGACAAAATCATATAAAATCTTTGAAAATAAAATAGGGACAGTAACAAAACCGACGGTAACAAAATTGTTAGGCTCAGTTTACCTAGCCACAACACAACAATTAAACTGAAAACATGTAGGCACTCATTATATATTTAGCTTAAATCTTATTTTAATGAGATCCATAAGAAGGAACACAGCAAGTATTTATTTATCTATTTATTACAAATTACTTATTCTTTTTCTTCTCTCCACTCTTCTCCTTTTGGTTCTGCTTCAGTTTGTGTCATTTCTGCATTTTTCTTTTTTGGTTTAATTCTTGCTAAGTTCTTCTTTCGCTGTTCCTCATACCTACTTCTCAGGATTTTCATTTTTTAACCTCTCCTTATATCTACGCATCTTTGCTTTTGCTGTTAATGACACTGAAAAAAGGTAATTCAAGAATACTGATTGGAAACATCAATTCTTTTTTAACCTATCTACAATAAAACAAAACCAACTAGTTTCCAATAAATGTTAGCAAGATGTTTAAGTAATTTTTGAAGGTACTAGAATGGTCTACTAGCTTCAAAAATTACTTAAACATCTATCTCCTATCCTACCTATATGTACATGTAAACTTAGGTTTATGCTGTCGGTTTTGTTACTTTTTCGGTCCAACTATATGTTACCGTACCAGGAGTAACAAAACCGAAGTAACATAATGTGTTAACCTAAATTTAAAAATAAATATTAGCAGTTCAGTTTCTCGCTAAGTTAAACTGCTTATAACAAGTTTTTCAGTATAAAACAATGCATTTCTATATTAATTTACTTTATGGAACGTGCGGATAAGTAATTAATTGCGTTAGTACAAACCTGACGACGAATTTCTTCTCAGTCCAATCGGTGACAAAACATACTCTACTAGCGACGAAATTACACTGGCGTTCAATTTTTAAAATTACCGATCTTTAGACTATAGTGTTTTCTTAATTGGAAAACCAAAACAAAAGCATTTGGTAGGATTTTTTAAAAGAAATTGACGTAACAAACCCGACTGGTCCGGAAGTAACAAATTTCGGGGACACTAATTGTTTTTAAGTTTTAAATAGATAAGAGGAATTAAAGCTTTATTAATTATTTTAAATATACTTAATATAAGTTTATTTTTTGAGAAAACGACAAAACATGGCCAGGTGTTCCAGAAAAGTTGGTTAAAATTGAACTTGAAAGTTTTCATTTATACTGGGGACAAGCCAAAATGAAGGGAGATATTTTATTAAAATAATTTACAAAAATTAAATTTTATCTGGTTTTTATTGGAATTTATTTAAAAACGTAGTAAAAAAGATAATTTTTCAATTAAGAGGCTAGTTTAACCTAAATAAGTAGAGAACTTCCTACGAAAAAAAAAAAAACTTGAAGGATATGCCAAAATGAGAGTTGTACTGAATTTTTGAATCTCCTTTATATACTAGCTTTTGCCCGCGGCTTCGCCCGCGTGGAGGTCGGCAATTCTCCCACGGGAACGGACTATCGGGATAAAAAGTATTCTATGCGTTAATCAATCATTCCGCAATACATTGTTTACACATAACTCTATTGGTTTACGCGGCGCACGCCAGTAAAGATTCCAGCCGGTATGATTTTAACCGACATATTCAACAATCATCATCGTATTTCAACAAATTTACAGAAAACCTTAACAAATTACATGCTAAAATCTTCCTCGAGAACCACTCTATCCATTGGTGGAAACAGTATGAAAATATCGGTGCAGTAGTTTTTGAGTTTATCGCGAACAGACAGACAGTCGCGTCGGAGGACTTTGTTTTATAATATATAGTGAAGTAAGTATATATATTTCAGGAAATAGATCACATACACAGTATTGGTATGATTTCACGATTCTGAATCATGTTTTCCTAAAGGTTTAATATACGTAAAAAAATAACGACAAGTTATTTTTTTTAATGGAGATAAGCTGTTCTTTGAAGTCTGCCAATCAAAAAACAAACTTCGAGATTTCATAATTAAACAGTTTTGCTAAATAAATTAAACAGTTTTGCTAATGAAGCGTAAAGTAAAAAAAATATAATTTAAGTAAATCTGCATCGAAGAACTACTAAGAAACAATTAATGAACCGTTCGTTCAGTTAGAATTTAATTTAACTTTAGAAAATGTTATTTATTCAATAGTTCAGCTCATTAAGCTAAAAAATGTCTTGCCTTTTTAATAGTATGAAACAGTTTTTATTAAGTCACCATCATATTTTCAGTCGAAAGACGTCCACTGTTGGACATAGGCCCTAGGCTTTCCCAAGCAAGCTCCGCCACTTCAACCGGTTCTGTGCTTCCCGCATCCAGCGGATACCTGCTGCCTTTGCAAGGTCATCGGCCCACCTTAAGGGAGGCCTTTATTAATTATATATATATTTTAATCACAATGGGCTTTATCAGCAGGCTTAAAGATACCCAAAGGGAAACGGAGAGGGCTATGCTCGGAGTTTCCCTGCGTGATCGAATCAGGAATGAAGAGATCCTCAGGAGAACCAAGGTAACCAACATAGCGCGAAGAATTGCCAAACTTAAGTGGCAGTGGGCAGGGCACATTGCTCGCAGAACAGATGGCCGATGGGGTCGAAAGGTTCTGAAGTGGCGACCGCGTACTGGAAGACGTAGAGAGGGAAGGCCTCCCAGAAGGTCGACCGTTGACCTTGTGCAGGCCGCGGGAATCCGCTCGATGTGGGAAGCACAAGACCGGTCGAAGTGGAGCAGCCTGGGAAAGGCCTATGTCCAACAGTGAACAGTGGAGGCTGAGTTAATAGATGCTTAATTCGAAATATATTTTGCACCACTTAAGAAATATATAGCTTAGTTTCTTTTTTACCCTTGCTGCAAGTTATGTATCTGACATCTCAAGGAATAAATCATCGCGATAAACTTTAATTCAGTGGTTAAATTATTTAAGACAAGCTTTGTGCAAGTACTGTCTACAATAAAACTGGGTAAACACTATACAAAATTTCAGAATATGTATATCTTAACTGATAAAATAATACGCAGCTGTGATATATGGTCAGTTTTAGGCTACAGATTGTCATAGGCCATATTCGCAACACCACACTACGCTCCAAAACACAGATTACTGACGATGCTCAAAAAGCCGCTAAGCTGAAATGGTACTGGGTTGGCCATATCCTGTCATATGCCAATGAGCTGTGGGCCAAAATAGCCACCATGTGGAGCAATGACATAACTAGAAGGCGTCATAGCAGTCCGGACGAACTGAAGAAAACTAACGACCAGTCGTCCACATTAACCCTGGTTCGGAAGAGCTGGAAGCATGGGAAGAGACTTTGCCCAGCCGTGGGATGATGCAGTCTAATAGTAACAGGAATTCTAAAATAAACGTAGACGTTTGTTGCAAATTGTGTACTCGACCTTGAAATTGCTTTACCATTTTCAGACAATTTCCAGTGAATATTAAAACTTCGCTAAGATTGAAACTATGCAACTGTCACAAAAACAAATAGGCCACGAAGCCGGGTCCTTTCTCTAGAAACACACTACAGGACAAGCTGAGTACCTATTACCCGCTTATCTACCTAGGTAGGATAGGTACCTAGGTACCTAGGTACCTATCTTTTTTCTTTATACACTGTAGGTACACTAAAAATAACGACTAAAATTCCTTCTTCAAAACAGCGGGGTAATTTCGTAATACACTTACAATGGCAATGTCTTTCATTTTGACAGGTTAGCAACATTTATTTATATTACTAGTTTTGCCTGCGGCTTCGCAAGCGTGGAGGTCTGAAATTATCCCACGGGAACGTACTACCGGTATAAGAAGTACGCGATATGTTAATTCAGGTTATAAACGATCAGAATCCCAAATTTCATCCAAATTCGTTCAGCCATTTTTACATAATTAAGTAACAAACATCCAAACATTTAAACACCCAAACTTCCAGATTTTTATTTTTATTATAATTATAAATTACAAATGTGAAACGTTAATACATATATTTATAATAATAATATTATAATAATATTATATATAGTGGTATTTATGTTGCTAAGCAGCTGGATTTCCCAAACTTATGAAGCAATGGATTGGGAATTTCCCTCATAATCAAATTAACCTGAGGGTGATCAAGCTATTACGAGGGTGATTATTTATATATTGATTATTGTAAATATTTGATTATTGTAATTTAAAAACAGGTCGATGGGCAGTCGCATCATGTGAATATCAGATTATACAATCGTTTTATCTTTTTACGCTTGAGCTAACCGCAATATAGATTTATGAATACTCTTATTTAAGATGAATATCTAATGAATTATAACTAAACAGATGTCTAACTGATTAAACTTTTGTATATTTTCATGACAGTTAATATCAAAAATTTAATTGTAGGTACCTAAGGCTGTTCGAATACCTAAATCTTTAGTTAGACAGACAATTACTATAATTTAAGAATACACAGAATCAAGTTCTTATAACTGAACAGACAGCTGCGCTGCTGGCGTGAAACATTCCTCGTGTTTTACGTCAATTCTTGGAAGTGGTGAAGGGCGTTTTGTGGGGACTGTCTTATGTCTTATTATAATTTTGTCGATCAAAAAGTCATCTCAAGTAATCAAACTATTGATTACTTAGATGACTTTTGATTTTTAACCGACTTCAAAAGGAGGAGGTTCTCAATTCGGTTGTGTAGCGGCATATACAACGCTACATGCAAACTACCTATCAGATTGACGACACGTAAAATCCTGCATCGCGCAAGCAGAGTTTACGGCGCAACTAGCATGTAACTATGGGCACGCCGCGATTGCGGCGGTAAGTCCCCTCTTTGAGGAGTGGCTTGAGAGGCGGCATGGCGTCCTCACCTTCCGCCTGACACAGGTCCTCACCGGACATGGCTGTTTCGGGAGGTTCCTGTTTCGGATAGGGCGGGAGGAAACGCCCGGGTGTTTCCATTGCGAAGATCGCCCAGAGGACACGGTGGAGCATACGATCGAGGTCTGCCCAGCTTGGGCGGAGTAACGCCGTGTCCTCGTGGAGGTGATCGGCGGCGGCGATCTCTCGCGTCCGACCCTGGTCCAGGCCATGGTACGGAGCGAGAGGGCATGGCTGGCAGTCGCCTCCTTCAGCGAAGCAGTTATGCTCGCAAAGAGGGAGGCGGCGCACGTGAGGGAGATGCAGTACATGCGCCCTCACAGCCGTGGCCTTCGCAGGAGACGCCCTGGGCGTCGGGAATCCCAGGCTGATTCCCGGCCACCGTAGGCACGGGCTTGCGGACGGCGAGTAATGGGTAGCTCACTGTCCGGTAAGGACCAAGCCCGGGTCGACGGCGCGTTGTGTTCCACGCGCGCCTCAAAGAGATGTCAGCAGCAACAGATGGGGCCCTCAAGGGCCGATGCCTGCCGGGGGTGCGGGTTGTTCGAAAGAGATACCGCAGCCCCTGGCACACAGGCAACTGAGGGAACACGGGTGGGTTTTAGTCAGTAAAAGTCTGACACGCCCTCCCGCTCCACCCAGAGCGGGAGAAGTTATTTGATGATTTCCCACCCAGAAAAAAAAAAAAAACTAGCATGTAACTATAGATACAACGTCCCGACACCGTCGGGCAGTAGCCCACCAAACACAACACCCGTCTGGTCGGAGGATCCTCCCTTTTGTATGGCTCCGTCTATAGTTGTTTTTTTTTTCAAAATGCAGGCACCTCTAAAGAGATTCACTACTAATACAAAAACTTGCCTAGTGATTGACTGTAACATTTCTCCTCGACCTTGACCAAACGCTACGAACATTTATTGTTAACGACTTCCGAATCCATATAAAACCTTTCCTCCTTTTTCATGTGATGAATGAATACCCATCTCGCAACGAAACCCTTACAAGCGAGGCAAAAGCAAGTTTTTAACAACATTCAAGATTTATTCCCCCATTCGCGAAAGAATATTAGTGATTTACGACGAGGCTAACTGCTTATACATTACTCTTAAATGCTTAGAAAATGAGAAATATAAAAAAGCCACTAATTTTTTTTGACTGTCTTTTGTACAAATTCTTGTCTGTTAAATTGTTATCATTCTGAACCAGAATGACTTATTGGTCTATGACGTGGGGTTATGGGCTCGATCCCTGGTTAGAGCAAAATGTTACATAATTCGAGATTCACACGGACGCAAACAAATCACGCCGGGATTTTTTGCGCGCTGGATGTGCAACGTACTGCTTGCTTACCGCCGAGAGTTGACAATCTAACACTGTATTTTTTCGACGCACTGACACTCATTCGCGCTGCACTTTTTGAATTCTTGTAATGCTTGGGTTAAACACCGAGAGTCGAAAACCCAGTGCGCGAAAAATCTCACCCTGATTTTCTTACGTTCGTATGAAGATAAGATAAGATAAAATATCTTTATTTGTTTAAACATTGTATACATACAAGAGCATGCAAGATCCATCATTTGAGTCCAATCATGTTTAGCCGTAAGTATCGGTGTACAAATATTTCCATAACAATATGAAATAATTAACAATATTAAAAAAGATAAATTACCTAGAATAGACACTTACAAAGCTTATAATTTAGAAACTTATAAATTAGAAATTCTTTTAATGTTATAATGTCAAAATTCCACATTCGAATAAATGTAATAATAGTGTCAGGAAAAAGATAAAATTAGTCAATCAAATGAAAACTTTTTCGGCTAGAAATTTGGAGACACTATAATATGCCTTTTGTGAAAGAAACATTTTAAATTGTAGTTTATTGTAGTTTTTAATGTCAACTAATTTCTTGATTTTTCCTTGAAGGCATTTTTAGTAAAAAACAAGTCTGGGCTCTTATCAATAGGTTCAACCCTTGTTACAACAAACCATATAACAATGTTTTCCATGTATACATCAATCATTCTATGTAATTTGACATTTATAGACGCTACATAAGCACCTGTCCTTGTTATTTATATCCTAATTTAGTGAAACGGCGATATACTACACCTAAAACTACATGAATTTGACTTAAAAGTTATAACGTTTATGAGTACCTAAGGGTTAAGTGTCCCAGTGACACTATTCGCTCTTAAAGTTTTTAATTTCCGGGATCAAAGTAATCCTGTGTGGTTTTAACCCTCTCCTATTCCTAGGAGTCGCATAAGGTTTATGGTGACAGTTTAACTATTGTGTCTGTTATACGAACAGTGGCAGTGTTAAGTGCTAGCTTTATCAAAGTGTTTCGTATTTCTACAACGACCTTCATCAGTATTGACATCAGCTTTTCGGAAGCTTGAGACAATCCAATACATTTTTGGAGTCAAAAATGTATTGGATTGTCTTAAGGTAAAAAGTTTTGTCTTGATATAAAAATGTATATCATCGTTATCGCTGCATAATCAGCATATAAAGTTCCCAGTGCTGGGACACAGGCCTCCTCTCGGTGAGAGGGAGTGAGCCGTAATGCACCAAGCGGGCCCAGTGCGGTTTGATACATGACATATTATGTCATCGAATTTTTGGTTCTCATGCTGGTTTCCTCACCATATTTTTCTTCACCGTTTTGATAGCAGTGGTGATGAAATTCTTTTCACCACGTATAGGGGCTGTCTGGGTTTGAATCTACAACTTGTAAGTCACGGCCGTTACTAATGAGCTACCCCTGCTTTTATGGCTGACTCTAAAATACCTTACTATCATGAGAATGAGAGAAATATCATCATCATCAGTATTTCAGCCGATAAACGTCACTGCTGGACATAGCCCTCCCCAAAAAAAGGGGGGGGGGGTTTGCCATAATCGCCACGCTTGGCAGGCGGGTTGGCGATCGCAGTATGGTGGTAAAATGCATAGAAAACACTGCTGTCCATTCTCTAGTAAATAAGAGAAATATAGTTTGTTACTAAATACTTGGGTACAAAAAAATACTCTGCTAGGAAAAATATTATCTCCTCTGCAGAAACGATATTTTGTTGTGTTTCCGCTAGACTGATTTACTTTCTTGAATTATTTGATTTCATGCAGAATAGTACGGAGTTTATTGATATCTACAACGTAAGGTTCTGAGAATCAGCACTTCTTTACGTCAAAATAAAAGAAAGAAAGGAAGATACGTTTATTGGCATTACAGCATAAAAGTAAAACAGAAAACAACGATCATCATCATCATATCAGCCGAAAGACGTCCACTGCTGGACATAAGCCTCCCCCAAAAGGGGGGATGTGCCATAATCGCCACGCTTGGCAGGCGGGTTGGCGATCGCAGTATGGTGGTCAAATGCATAGAGAACGCTGCTGCCCATTCTTTAGTAAGTTCTTTAGTCACCTGCTACGACACCCACGGGAAGAAATGGGATGGTACTAATCTTTTACGTCCGACACCACACGGGATAACAATGATAATAATGCCAAAAGGCCCTCAGCTCAGCATCATGTCAGATGGCAACTCAGGATGCACCTGCATGTGACGCTGACAAGCAAGTTCTAACGTTTACCATTATTGTACTGAAGAATTTAGAATATTCCTTTCATAGTTAATCGTCCTGCTAATATTATAAATGTGAAAATTTGTATGTTTTGTTGTTTGAATCTTTGTTACTCAAGCACTCAAAAACGGCTCAACGGATTTGGTTGAAATTTGGCACACAGATACTTTATAACCTGGATTACCATTTGGAATACATTTTATCACGGTAGTACATTTTCGTGGGATAATTTCTGACCTCCACGATCGCAAAGTCGCTGGCAAAAGCTAGTATTTCACATGTCTTCTGCGTTACAAAAATTGTCCCCGTAAAGTTACCTAATCATGTGAGTAACCTAACACCTCCGTAGGTAGCCAAAGTCAAATCTAATGTTAATGACGGAATTAAGTTCGAGTTAGTTCGAAACACTATCCCGTTCTTCATAAGTTTTGTTTTAGTTTTGGTAAGAGTTGGGTTCAGATTACCAGCACCCAATTGCGTAACATGCATTATTTTCCGTCACAGCCCGAAAGATTTTGAAAGAAATTGTTAATCCATTGCTACATGAATTAAAAAAAATCGTCTTCTCGACAACGTAAGTAACGCAATGAATTTTGCCACTTCAAACTACACCATGCTTTCTGTCCACTCCTCTTCTTCTTTTGACGGAAGCAAACCGCTACTCTGTTTCCCAATGCAATGTAAATTTAACGTATATTCGGACGATTTTTTTATCGATACAATACGTTTTTTTTTTTGAGAGTAGCAAAATTATTAGTGTTACCCAAAATATTAACATGGACAGGTTTACGCAAAGGTGCGATACGACTTAGGTAGAAGTATTTCCATGAAGTTTTCATAGCAATTGTTAAAAAAAAGTTGCGATACTTTGCTATACGTTCGTGGCGGCGCACACTGGTCCCAAATTAAAAAAAAGTGGACATTGATAGTAGACCGCTGATATTTTTTTTTATTGTTGATATAATGATAACAGATAAGGCAAAAAAATATTATTGTCCTACTTCAAATACTTTTCTCTATAAAAAATATTTCTTTTGTTTTTGTATGGGAGTGATTACATTTTACTCAATTTCTCAAAAACCTTAAGCGATGTCGAGATGGCATTCACATATGTTAGAAAACTAATAATTCTGAGTATTTGGCTCGAAGAAACTTATTGCTTATCTCTGCGTACTTTCGAGATAATAGTGACAGAAAATAACATTTTTTTTTAATGTTAATTGTTCGCTTTTTTTTAATCATAGCCTTACTCATATCGCAATAGGTCCGCTGGCCAGCAAAATGGAGCTTCGACGCGAGTTTGCCGGGATAACAAGATGGCCGCCTCTCATGACGTAACGTAATACGGTCATGAATCGCGCGCGTACACCTCACTCAGTGTACAACTAAATGTGGTTGCGATAAGACGTGTCCTTATTTTTTCTGTGCGCTTGAAGAAATGCTTGTTGTTTGTTTGTTTTGTTATTGTTGTATTTTGAAGCTTTGGATTTTAAAATCAAATAATTTTTGTTTGTCTTTCTTTCGTCGAATTTGTTTTCGTAATTTTTTTTGTTAAAATCAAAGTCACTTTGTCTTTGATATCTTTGATTCTAATTTGTTTTCAATTTTCCTTAAAATTATAATATGTCCGCATTTGTCACCAACTTAGACTTATACGTTGTTCTTAAATCAGGAGGTGGTTTTAAAAATGTCGAATTTTTATTTAATGCCCTTATTGAACGTATTGGTGTTGAATTGTCTTCCGAAGATTTGAGTAATATTAAATTATTTTGTCGTAATTTTTCAAGTAATATCTCAAAAAGATGGTCTGCTTCCAGTAGAGCTCAAAAGACCTTTCTTAACAAAAATTCAGACTGGTTACAATCCCAAATAGTTTGGCCAAAATGTCAAAATATCGATTTAAGCAGCATTTTTAAAGTTGCCGAGGAAGTAATTCCAAATTTCGAAACGCAAGTGGATACTCATCAATTAAGTTATGGTACAAGTAAAAAACCATTTGTTGATATATCTGATAAACAGAAGAAAAGGCGTTCTCTAACACTTCTAGATCACACAGAGGAGGAATTAGTTTATGCTTTATGTGCCAAATTAAAAGAGTCTAAAAAAACAAAATTAGCAGCTATATTAAACGAACTCAGCCAAAACAAGGAAAAATGTGAGATGGTACATGATGTACTATTCGCTAAAAAGACTGACAAACCGTGTTTACCAGATGATAAAACGTTAGCGCTTTACACCTCAACAAATTTGTCAAAATGGCAATATCGAAATTTAAGAACTATTCTTGCTTCAGAGAAAATGTATGGTCTTCCATCCTATCAAAAGCTCCTGGAAGCTAAAAAAACTTGTTATCCTCCAGAGTCAGACATAACTGTAACTGAATCTGATGCTAAGATAAGACTTCAATCGCTTCTAGATTTGACAACTAATAGGATATTAAAAACAATTCAGCACAACTCTGCCGACAAAAAATCGCTAAAACTAATAAGCAAATGGGGTTTTGACGGGTCATCTTCTCAAAGTAATTATAAACAAAAGTCACACTCCGACACTAAAATTGACGATTCTTCAGTTTTCATGATTAGTTTGGTTCCGCTTCGTTTGGAAGAAGAGAGTGGTACTATCTTGTGGCAAAATCCTGCTCCCTCTTCAACAAACTATTGTCGTCCAATTGGCTTTATATTTGCAAAAGAAACAAATGAATTGATAAAGAAGGAAAGTGCATCCTTAGAGGAAGAAATTCGTAATCTTGTTCCCACAATTGTAGATAATTTTGATATTAAACATGATTTGTACATGACTATGATTGATGGGAAAATTTCTACTGTGATTTCCAATACTTCTTCTGCAGCTGTTTGTAATATTTGCAATACCCCACCTAGCAAAATGAATGACTTGGACTTTGTATCCAAAAGACTCATCAGAGAAGATATGTATAAATATGGTCTGTCTTCGCTTCATATGTGGATAAGATGTATGGAATGTATTTTACACATTTCGTACAACTTAGACTTCAAAAAGTGGGCTGCACGAAAAGAAGATAAATTGTTAAAAGAAATTAAAAAGAATTTGACACAAGAAGAATTCCGGGAAAGAACTGGTTTGTTAATTGACATAGTAAAACAGGGATTTGGTACAACCAATGACGGTAACACGGCAAGAAGGTTTTTTGAAAATTATGAAGTATCTGCTGAAATAACGGGTATCCACCCTGATTTAATCAAGAGATTTGCAGTCATTTTACAAACAATTTCATCTGGTCAACTTATTAATACCAACTTGTTTAGGGAATATTGTAAAGAAACAGCAATGCTATATGTAAACTTATATCCATGGTATTACATGCCTTCAAGTGTCCATAAATTGTTGATACACGATGCTGATATTTGTGAAAATTTCTCCTTTATTCCGATAGGCATGCTTTCCGAAGAAGCTTCCGAAGCGAGGAATAAAGATTTCCGGAATGTTAGAATGGCACATACAAGAAAAATCGGTAGAGTTCAGACTAATTTAGACATTATCCACAGCTTTCTAATTAGCTCAGATCCTTACATCAGCCATATCAAACCAAAGTTTGCTCGTTTACATAAACAGTTGTTTCCAGAGGCTAGTGCTTTGATCTTGAACAATGAATTGCTTTCGTTGGAAAACGAGGAAATAGAGATTTCTCAAGAGAATATAGACCCAAATATTAATCTTTCACCATAATATTTTTTCAGAATCGTTTGTGAACATATTCAACTTTATGTTTGCAGCTTAATATGTCTTCATTTTGATTGTTTTTTAGAACTGATGAAAGTACTCCTTCAGAAAGGTCATAGCTTTTCAGTCATTAGTGAGCCCCCATAACCTCTTTTACAGAGAAGTCTCTTTTTACTTATTTGACATTACGCATACATTATAATTATGTGCTAAAGTAAGGCTATGATTAAAAAAAAGCAAAAAATTAACATTAAAAAAAAATGTTATTTTCTGTCACTATTATCTCGAAAGTACGCAGAGATAAGCAATAAGTTTTTTCGAGCCAAATACTCAGAATTATTAGTTTTCTAACATATGTGATTGCCATCTCGACATCGCTTAAAGTTTTTGAGAAATTGAGTAAAATGTAATCGCTCCCATACAAAAAAAAAAGAAATATTTTTTTTACAGAAAAGTATTTGAAGTAGGACAATAATATTTTTTTGCCTTATCTGTTATCATTGTATCAACAATAAAAAAAAATATCAGCGGTCTACTATCAATGTCCACTTTTTTTTAATTTGGGACCAGTGTGCGGCGTCGCGGCGGGCGGCGTCTTAAAACTGAGTAAGTATTATTTATGAAACGAGTATTATCAATTTTATAATCAAATGTACGCTACGTTTACTCCGTGCATTCGACTTATGCCCACTGGTCTGTCTATTAGTTCAATTTAGTTACAGACAGCTTATCTCTAATCGAACAAATTCGAGATAACTTGGCTCTTCTTGAGTTACCTTCACAACCTTTGACAATGTTAAGGTCAAGTATTTGTACTCAGCGTCAAAGTTCTAAAATTGCCTCAATATTTCAATGGAAACTTAACAGTTATTCACAATCATCCTATGTCTAGCCAATAATGATCCCATAGCTAGGACACAGGCCTCCTCTCTGTGAGAGAGAATGGGCTCCAAGCGGGCATAGTGCGGGTTGGTAGATGTCAAAGTCTTTGAATTTTTTATTCTAAGACATGCCGGTTTCCTTACGATGCTTCCCTTCATCGTTTTGAGAGCAGAGGTGATGAAATTAAACACACAAAGTATAATGCCTAATTGTAATAGTGATTATTGTAAATGAAATAGTATAAAGCATAGATTTATTTACGTTTAATAATATTTCACCCTAAAACAAACAACGTTTATTGGTCAATTTAATTTAAAAAAAAAATCAATATGATTAGAAAATAAAATATTCAATGGTCAAATTAACATCCCAATGAATATTTAATACTTTTACGTAAGCGCGAAGTTTACTGAATCAATTAGAAACTAAATTATTGAATGAAACCTTTGTCTACCTGCATTTTCTTAAATATCTACTTAGTCTTTAAGTTTAGCACAAAGCTATTCTAAATGCCAGCTACAGACAAACCTAAGTTCTTGTAAAATAATTTTCAAGAATTTCCAGCTCAAAGCTATTCTAAACGCCAGCGACAAACAAACCTAAGTTAATATAAAATAATTTCCGCAAATTTCCAGACAAATAATGGGTCTTTTTCCGGAGTTGTCATCCTTAAGGGTCTAAGCGGTTGACAAAGGAGAATTTGTCGAGAACATTTGACGCAGCATTTTTGCTTTTATAACAACATAGGTAAGAGTTAATGGTATTTTACCTTTAGATGCGTTACCAGCGCTCGATATTGGCAAGATAAATGACAGGTAATTGCCTGTCGTGTTATTAGTCACGTACTATCGAGTGACGCGGCACAACTTTAGTGACGTAACGTAATATAACTGTTCTTTTCTTACTACAGGAAACGTAATTGGTATTTCCTGTTCTTCGTGCACTGTATTATTGTATGTACTAGTAGGTAGTTACATTTATGGTTTACGCTCTTTTTGAGTGCAGAGGCCCTAGTGTGAGTTTCATTTAACCATCCTCACCAAACGCAGTGAGCGCGTTCGGCGTTCCGATTGGCCCTGGATTGGTGACGGACCAATCGGAGCGCCAAACGCGCTCACTGCGTTTGGTGAGGATGGTTAACTGAAACTCACACTAAGGCCTCTGTTCGCGTGTGACGCGTCTATTTATAATACGTCATTGGTTTGAGATCACCTATTTGTCTGTAATGTAAATGAGAATGTGGATTTTGGATTTTAATCACGATTTGTGGCACTATGCAAAGTCAGGGACATTATTTGTAATTGCAAATGAGCTACTTACTTAAATGATGCCAATATTCAAATTACACTGTCATCCTCAGACCAGTTGCATAAACTACAACGGCAAGTAGCAAATATCAATCAATACCAAAAAACGATCAATCAAATTTAATACAACAACAATCAACCAATTCAATCAATCAATTCAATACCAATCAATCAATTCAATTCAATTCAATTTCATATACCATGAATTTCCGTGACTGTACAGTAATAAAAGGGCCTCGTAAATCATACTGTAGCACGGTCGACCGTAGGTTAAGATACTTGCCGCGGTCGGTTTTTGGCAGGTGACCATCCATTACATATATCGAGACTCCGCCATGCCTCGGAAAGCACGCAAAACCATTGGTCCCGGTTATCATTCGTAGATATTTGATTTTTGTGGTTTCGGGTAGTCAGAAGACCTAAAGTCTGACAACCCGTCTTACCAGGGGGTAAGTGTGGGTTGTAGAGGTTAGATATTCAGTCGCTCCATGTTAATTACGGCTGCATCCGGTTAGACTAATCCCAACATAGTTGGGAAAGTACTTAGTACTTTACAGTCATAAATGAAAAAATAATGGTATTTGTCTGACGATTTATATGCACGTCATTAGAAGTTAACACTACCCATGCCATTAAATTGTTATCATTCTGAACCAGAATGACTTATTGGTCTATGACGTGGGGTTATGGGCTCGATCCCTGGTTAAAGCAAAATGTTACCTAATTCGAGATTCACATGGACGTAAAAAAATCACGCCGGCATTTTATCGCGCACTTGATCTGCAACGTACTGCTTGCTTACCGCCGAGAGTTGACAATCGAACACTGTATTTTTTCGACGTACTGACGCTGCACTTGTTGGATTCTTGTTATGCTTGGGTTAAACACCGAGAGTCGAAAACCCAGTGTGTGAAAAATCTCGCCCCGATTTTCTTACGTTCGTGTGAAGACAAGATAAGATAAAATATCTTTATTTGTTTAAACATTGTATACATACAAGAGCATGCAAGATCCATCTTTTGAGTCCAATCATGTTTAGCCGTAAGTATCGGTGTACAAATATTTCCATAACAATATGAAATAATTAACAATATTAAAAAAGAGAAATTACCTAGAATAGACACTTACAAAGCTTATAATTTAGAAACGTATAAATTAGAAATTATTTTAATCTTGTAATGTCAAAATTCCACATTCATATAAATGTAATATTAGTGTCAGGAAAAAAGATAGAATTAGTCAATCAAATGAAAACTTTTTCGGCTAGAAATTTGGAGACACTTTAATATGCCTTTTGTGAAAGAAACATTTTAAATTGTAGTTTATTGTAGTTTTTAATGTCAACTAATTTCTTGATTTTTCCTTGAAGGCATTTTTAGTAAAAAACAAGTCTGGGCTCTTATCAATAGGTTCAACCCTTGTTACAACAAACCATATAACAATGTTTTCCATGTATACGTGCCGTCATTCTATGTAATTTGACATTTATAGACGCTACATAAGCACCTGTCCTTGTTATTTATATCCTACTTTAGTGAAACGGCGATATACTACACCTAAAACTACATGAATTTAACTTGAAAGTTATACGTTTATGAGTACCTAAGGGTTAAGTGTCCCAGTGACACTATTCGCTCTTAAAGTTTTTAATTTCCGGGATCAAAGTAATCCTGTGTGGTTTTAACCCTCTCCTATTCCTAGGAGTCGCATAAGGTTTATGGTGACAGTTTAACTATTGTGTCTGTTATACGAACAGTGGCAGTGTTAAGTGCTAGCTTTATCAAAGTGTTTCGTATTTCTACAACGACCTTCATCAGTATTGACATCAGCTTTTCGGAAGCTTGAGACAATCCAATACATTTTTGGAGTCAAAAATGTATTGGATTGTCTTAAGGTAAAAAGTTTTGTCTTGATATAAAAATGTATATCATCGTTATCGCTGCATAATCAGCATATAAAGTTCCCAGTGCTGGGACACAGGCCTCCTCTCGGTGAGAGGGAGTGAGCCGTAATGCACCAAGCGGGCCCAGTGCGGTTTGATACATGACATATTATGTCATCGAATTTTTGGTTCTCATGCTGGTTTCCTCACCATATTTTTCTTCACCGTTTTGATAGCAGTGGTGATGAAATTCTTTTCACCACGTATAGGGGCTGTCTGGGTTTGAATCTACAACTTGTAAGTCACGGCCGTTACTAATGAGCTACCCCTGCTTTTATGGCTGACTCTAAAATACCTTACTATCATGAGAATGAGAGAAATATCATCATCATCAGTATTTCAGCCGATAAACGTCACTGCTGGACATAGCCCTCCCCAAAAAAAAGGGGGGGGGTTTGCCATAATCGCCACGCTTGGCAGGCGGGTTGGCGATCGCAGTATGGTGGTAAAATGCATAGAAAACACTGCTGTCCATTCTCTAGTAAATAAGAGAAATATAGTTTGTTACTAAATACTTGGGTACAAAAAAAATACTCTGCTAGGAAAAATATTATCTCCTCTGCAGAAACGATATTTTGTTGTGTTTCCGCTAGACTGATTTACTTTCTTGAATTATTTGATTTCATGCAGAATAGTACGGAGTTTATTGATATCTACAACGTAAGGTTCTGAGAATCAGCACTTCTTTACGTCAAAATAAAAGAAAGAAAGGAAGATACGTTTATTGGCATTACAGCATAAAAGTAAAACAGAAAACAACGGTCATCATCATCATATCAGCTGAAAGACGTCCACTGCTGGACAGAAGTCTCCCCCAAAAGGGGGAATGTGCCATAATCGCCACGCTTGGCAGGCGGCTTGGCGATCGCAGTATGGTGGTCAAATGCATAGAGAACGCTGCTGCCCATTCTCTAGTAAGTTCTTTAGTCGCCTTCTACGAGACGCACGGGAAGAAATGGGATGATGCTATTATTTTACGTCCGGCACCACACGGGACAACAATGATAATAATGCCAAAAGGCCCTCAGCTCAGCATCATGTCAGATGGCAACTCAGGATGCACCTGCATGTGACGCTGACAAGCAAGTTCTAACGTTTACCATTATTGTACTGAAGGATTTAGAATATTTCTTTCATAGTTAATCGTCCTGCTAATATTATAAATGTGAAAATTTGTATGTTTTGATGTTTGAATCTTTGTTACTCAAGCACGCAAAAACGGCTCAACGGATTTGGTTGAAATTTGGCACACAGATACTTTATAACCTGGATTACCATTTAGAATACCTTTTATCACAGTAGTACGTTCCCGTGGGATAATTTCTGACCTCTACGATCACAAAGTCGCTGGCAAAAGCTAGTATTTCACATGTCTTCTGCGTTACAAAAATTGTCCCCGTAAAGTTACCTAATCATGTGAGTAACCTAACACCTCCGTAGGTAGCCAAAGTCAAATCTAATGTTAATGTCGGAATTAAGTTCGAGTTAGTTCGAAACACTATCCCGTTCTTCATAAGTTTTGTTTTAGTTTTGGTAAGAGTTGGGTTCAGATTACCAGCACCCAATTGCGTAACATGCATTATTTTCCGTCACAGCCCGAAAGATTTTGAAAGAAATTGTTAATCCATTGCTACATGAATTAAAAAAAATCATCTTCTTGACAATGTAAGTGACGCAATGAATTTTGCCACTTCAAACTACACCATGCTTTCAGTCCGCTCCTCTTCTTCTTTTGACGGAAGTAAACCACTACTCTGTTTCCCAATGCAATGTCAATTTAACGTAAATTTGGACGATTTTTTTAACGATACAATAATGTCGTTTTTTTTGAGAGTAGCAAAATTATTAGTGTTACCCAAAATATTAACATGGACAGGTTTGACGCAAAGGTGCGATACGACTTAGGTAGAAGTATTTCCATGAAGTTTTCATAGCAATTGTTCAAAAAAAGTTGCGATACTTCGCTATACGTACGTGGCGTCGTCGCGGCGGTGTCTTAAAACTGAGTAAATATTATTTATGAAACGAGTATTATCAATTTTATAATCAAATGTACGCTACGTTTACTCCGTGCGTTCGACTTATGCCCACTGGTATAGTTAGTCTATTAGTTCAATTTAGTTACAGACAGCTTATCTCTAATCGAACAAATTCGAGATAACTTGGCTCTTCTTGAGTTACCTTCACAACCTTTGACAATGTTAAGGTCAAGTATTTGTACTCAGCGTCAAAGTTCTAAAATTGCCTCAATATTTCAATGGAAACTTAACAGTTATTCACAATCATCCTATGTCTAGCCAATAATGATCCCATAGCTAGGACACAGGCCTCCTCTCTGTGAGAGAGAATGGGCTCCAAGCGGGCATAGTGCGGGTTGGTAGATGTCAAAGTCTTTGAATTTTTTATTCTAGGACATGCCGGTTTCCTGACGATGCTTCCCTTCATCGTTTTGAGAGCAGAGGTGATGAAATTAAACACACAAAGTATAATGCCTAATTGTAATAGTGATTATTGTAAAAGAAATAGTATAATGCATAGATTTATTTACGTTTAATAATATTTCACCCTAAAACAAACACGTTTGTTGGTCAATTTAATTAAAATAAAAAATCAATATGATTAGAAAATAAAATATTCAATGGTCAAATTAACATCCCAATTAATATTTAATATTTTTACGTAAGCGCAAAGCTTACTGAATCAATTAGAAACTAAATTATTGAATGAAACCTTTGTCTACCTGCATTTTCTTAAATATCTACTTAGTCTTTAAGTTTAGCACAAAGCTATTCTAAATGCCAGCCACAGACAAACCTAAGTTCTTGTAAAATAATTTTCAAGAATTTCCAGCTCAAAGCTATTCTAAACGCCAGCGACAAACAAACCTAAGTTAATGTAAAATAATTTCCGCAAATTTCCAGACAAATAATGGGTCTTTTTCCGGAGTTGTCATCCTTAAGGGTCTAAGCGGTTGACAAAGGAGAATTTGTCGAGAACATTTGACGCAGCATTTTTGCTTTTATAACAACGTAGGTAAGAGTTAATGGTATTTTACCTTTAGATGCGTTACCAGCGCTCGATATTGGCAAGACAAATGACAGGTAATTGCCTGTCGTCTTATTAGTCACGTACCATCGAGTGACGTGGCACAACTTTAGTGACGTAACGTAATATCATTGTTCTTTTCTTACTACATGAAACGTAATTGGTATTTCCTGTTCTTCGTGCACTGTATTATTGTATATACTAGTAGGTAGTTACATTAATGGTTAACGCTCTTTTTGAGTGCTGTTCGCGTGTGACGCGTCTATTTATAATACGTCATTGGTTTGAGATCACCTATTTGTCTGTAAAGTAAATGAGAATGTGGATTTTGGATTTTAATCACGATTTGAGGCACTATACAAAGTCAGAGACATTATTTGTAATTGCAAATGAGCTACTTACTTAAATGATGCCAATATTCAAATTACACTGTCATCCTTTGACCAGTTGCATAAACTACAACGGCAAGTAGCAAATATCAATCAATACCAAAAAACTATCAATCAAATTCAATACAACAACAGTCAAACAATTCAATCAATCAATTCAATACCAATCAATCAATCAATTCAATCCAATTCAATTCAATTTCATATACCATGAATTTCCGTGACTGTACAGTAATAAAAGGGCCTCGTAAATCATACTGTAGCACGGTCGACCGTAGGTTAAGATACTTGCCGCGGTCGGTTCGTGGCAGGTGACCATCCATTACATATATCGAGACTCGGCCATGCCTCGGAAAGCACGCAAAACCATTGGTCCCGGTTGTCATTCGTAGATATTTGATTTTTGTGGTTTCGGGTAGTCAGAAGACCAAAAGTCTGACAACCAGTCATACCAGGGGGGTAAGTGTGGGTTATAGAGGTCAGATATTCAGTAGCTCCATGTTAATTACGGCTGTATCCGGTTAGACTGATCCCAACATAGTTGGGAAAGTACTTAGTACTTTACAGTCATAAATGAAAGAAAAATGGTATTTGTCTGACGATTTATATGCACGTCATTAGGAGTTAACACTACCCATGCCAGAATTCCAACCTCTGCGAAAGACGGACAAAAATAGTGATGCCAAATCAAAAGGTTCCCTTTTTCATATAAGATCGGAAGCTGAAATATCCTGTACATTGTAATAAAAAAAAGTTAATTTTCTTCAGAATGTCGAGGCCATTCATTGAGTTTTTCGCTTTTATGGGCTGCTATCAATATAGTCCTTTAACATATCATGCCTATTCATCTAGGTAAAGAATTACATCAATAGGTTCTCATTCACAGTGTATGACTGGATTTTATCATTATTAGTGAATAGGTATTGCTCGATCGGCGGCGGCGATCTCTCGCGTCCGGCCCTGGTCCAGGTCATGGTACGGAGCGAGAGTGCATGAGTAGCCGTCACCTCTTTCTGCGAAGCAGTAATGCTCGCGAAGAGGGAGGCCGCGCACGTGAGGGAGAGGCAATCTATGTGCCCTCACGGCCCAATTCGCCGCAGGAGAAGCCCTGGGCGTCGGAAATCCCATGCTGATTCCCGGCCACCGTAGGCGCGGGCTTGCGGACGGCGAGTAATGGGTAACTCGCTGTCCGGTAAGGACCAAGCCTGGGTCTACAGCACCTTGTGTTCCACGCGCGCCTCTCCGTGTCCCACGCCCTCCCGCTCCACCCAGAGCTGGAGAAGCTATTTGATAATTTCACATCCTAAAAAAAAGAGGGTATTGCTCATGAATATATTGTTTATGTTATTGTCCAAGTGTGATACTTAATCTCTTCGCGGAATTAGGCACTGGTTTACCGTAGTCAAACCTAGGGTAAACTAGTACCTAATTAATAAATAACCAGTAACTAAACGATGAAGGAAAACATCGTGAGGACACCGGCATGTCCTAGAACCAAAAAATTCGAGGACATGAAGTGATATCTACAAATCCGCACTGGGTCCGCGTGGTGGATTACGGCCCGCTGCCTCTCACAGTCCTCTCTGTGGGAGGGAGCGGGCCGTAATCCACCTGTGTCCCCGCAGTGTAAACATTAAAGGCTGATTATGCTTATGCAGGAACTAAACCCCACACGAACAGTAGGAATGGCTTTCATTTTTAACCGACTTCAAAAAGGAGGAGGTTCTCAATTCGTCGGAACCTTTTTTTTATGTATGTTCCTCGATTACTCGAAGATGGCTGGACCGATTTATTTTTTTTTTAGTTTGAAAGGGTATTCTTCCCAGGTGGTCCCATGATCATCAAATCAGGATCTGATGATGGGATCCTGGAGAAATAGAGAGAACTCTTCAAATTTTATAGGCAAACTTGTAGCGATTTGGGTAATTTTTGGAAGAGTATTTTCTCGGAGTGGTTCCATTTCAATTTGGTGAAGATCTGATGAAGAACTTCGGAGAGAGGCAACGGAACTCCTCAATGAATGATAGCAAATGGACTGGAATTGCTGAAATCTCATGTCTGTCTATTGTTTACACCACTTCATAATATAACATCACGCCGGTACGCTGCGAAGGGGGAAGCACATGTGAACCATTAAAAAGTGAACAAAAAAAAACTAAAAAAAACAAACCGACTTCCAAAAAACACTACAAAGTGAAAAATAACTTTAATTTCGGAAGTCGGTGACTTTGGACATGTATTTGTCAGAAGGCGGCTTCCGAAATTAAAGTTTTTTTTTACTTTGTATTGTTTTTTTGGAAGTCGGTTGTTTTTGATAGTTCAAAAACATTAATTGCATTATTTAAGTTGCGGAGCAGACAAATTTTTCGATCACAATGAAGATTACGTGTCCTCATAGTTATAAAATTATTTAAATTACGATTGGTAAAGTATTACGTAGTTAGGGTGCTGGTCCTAGTTTGAACAATAAATCTTATCTATATTTCAGTGTATTATTTACACAGCAATATTTTATAATTAAATTTTTTATAAATTAATCAAAACAGTGTAATATTGGCCAGTGTTTTTTTTCGGAAAGTCTTTATTCAGATGTGTGTACCTGGGGCTTTATAGTTGCGTTAACTATAACTCCTATGAAAAATTCGTTTTTTATTGAGTTTAGTAAAACAGGTCGATCGATCAGGTTAAGCCACGCTTGCTGTGGTTGGTCCCTGGATTGATAATTGTCTTAACATACCAAGACCTCTCCGTGCCTCGGAAAGTACGTTGTTGGTCCCGGCTGTCGTTCGTGGATCTTAGACAGTCGTTTATAAGGGTCGTCAGAAGCTCGAAAGCTGAGAACCAGTCTTACCAAGGGGTATTGTATTACCCAGTAACTGGGTTGTGGAAGTTAAACAGGCAGTTACTCCATGTAAAATACTAGTATTAAGCTGCATCCCATCCATGTATGACTGGAAGCCGACATGAAAAGGCTAGGCAGATGATGAGTTTAAATGATACTGAACTTAAAGCCTTCAATAAGAAAGTCGTAAGTAGTTATTACGACAACTCTTGAAGCTCTGGAATGGAACCTATAGTGAAATACGTGAGTAGTTTATTATTGCTTTTACTAAGTTAAGTCGAAAACTTTTTTGAAAGTGCCTTAGTAAAGGCGTTCCAAACATTCCGTCAGAGTTTGTAATGAAATGAAATGAAATTGTTTATTCTGTAGGATGTCGGAGTGACTTTTTACACCTCATATAAAAAAAAAACTAACCTAGATGGAGCCGATATTTCTAACTTAACTAGAAGGGTCAAAGTCTATTTTATAGTCCAGACATAATCTTGGTCAGATCATATAAAGCCAATGTAGATTAGTGCCTGAACCGGTCTTTTGAGGAAAGAACCACACAGATGGTCCCTTTTCGGGTTTGGGATAAACAAAATGTAACGTGAACGAATGAATGTGTGTGTGTTTGTGTGTATGAATGTAATGTGTGTGTGTTTGTGTGTGTGAATGTAATGTGTGTGAATGTAATGTGTGTGTATGTGTGTGAAATGTGTATGTGTACTATAGGTACACCTCTGCCCAGCCCTTCCGGGAGAAAAAGGCGTAATGTTATGTTATGTTGTTTAAAATTTAATGTTACTACGATGTGTTGCACCCAATACCATTTTCTGTAAGTATCTATAGGTACTCAAATCACAGCTGATTTTTTTTAACAGTTTAACCTATGAAACAGCTATAACACGGTAAATTGACGAAGTGTGTTAATTTCAGAAACTAGTGCTTAGCAACAACCTCCTGAAAAGTATTGCTGATGGGCCTGATGAAAGCGCCATAATGAGGCATTTTAAAACCACCCTGTCGGTGTATTAGAATTTAATTACTAACATAGCAAATAAGTTAAATTGTTACTAACATCTAGAATTGTAGGTATTTTTGTTGTATTGAAATTATATTGGACTTAGTTGTCTGCTAAATAAATAAATAATAAATAACAATAATAATAAAACTGATATATACTTGTTTAAATATACCTAGATCTAAACACTAGTTTCTGCCCACCAATTCACCTGCGTGTAATTTCCTTTTTAAAAAAAAAAAAAAAAATAGTTGTGACATGACACTCGGCAATACTGTACCTTCACATTAGTGCGAGAATTTTCGGAATCGGATCAGAAGTTCCGAAGCCTTTTACCTCTTTATAAACCAATGCTAATGTTATAAATTCGACAGTAATTGTCTGAACCTGACCTTTTTACGTCCAAACCACTAAGAGGATTTCGATAAAATTTGCCAAGGATATAGATGGCATCCTGTACAAAAACAAAGGCTTCTTTTTGTTCCAGTATTACATTCCCATGGAGCTATATTCGACACCCACGTGGGCCATGACACGGGTAGAAAAACCTATTAGTATATATAGATAATCATTTAAAACGTTAAATCTGTAAGTCTTCGCCATTTTCTAACCTTTTGGCCCGTCTTTTTACAATTTGCGGTAAACTATAGACAAATACGAATAAATTGCAATACTGCTAATCCCCCATAACAAAAAACGTAATCATTTATATCCTACGGTCTGCGCAGAAATATTGGGAATATCGATGCAACATTTGAACTAAATCTATTCAGTAGTTTTCGCGTGATGCTGGAACATACATTCAGACAAACAGAGAAAAATGATCAAAAATATATTTTCGGCATTAGAATCGTTCCCAGATCTCGCAAAGCGAAGTCAAAACTGTACATTGAATATTATTTTTTTAGTAATTTCTACAAAAATAGTATTCAACGCACAGTTTTGACTTCGCTACGATTTTATTATACATATATACAAAAACAACAGCTGTTCCTTACATTTTGTCTGCGTAGGTATTGCACTTTTCTATGAAACAGTAGATTTTTTTTGTATAACCGACGAAAAATTTCTGCGCGGGGTCTAGAATGATATACTGAAATCATGGTTACAGTTTGCGCACTGGATAAAAACTAATCCTGTAGATATAGATTTACAAATGACTGCCTTGTTGCTCTCAATTATAAATAAGTATCTACCTAATTTCTACTTGTGATTATGATGGTCCTTTGTTACTAAACTAAACATTTTTGCTGTCATATTTTCATTAAGGGCTCCAGCAGACCGGTGCGACCCAACAGGGCGACAAGACTCTAGTAGATAAATTTCCATGAAGTTTTCAAAGAAATTGTTCTATTGGAGTCGAGTCACGCTTGTCTGCGCGAGCCTTAAATTGTTATTGCTATAAAGAAAAGTTTGTGACAATAAATATTAGTCTTCCTCCATCTATTCACTATCCCGTCCACGAACAGAGGCGACTAATAACCTAAATGGCCTCTTTCGTACAATACAAATCACCACGTTTTTGCGGTGATATATCTAACGACTGCGCAGTTTCGTTTATTACAGGGCTTATTGCTGGAACAGAAAAAATGCCAATATATTTTATTATTATTATAATTACAAGTTGAAAAAATATCCGTAGATTTTTAAATTTCATCCAAATCCGTTGAGCCGGTTTTCGTGATTGAGTTTCAAACTTCGAAACATATAATCTTACCTAAATGCAAGTATTCGTAGGATTGACTTCATGTCTTTTTGTCGTCTTCTCAGTATTTCTCTCTATACCTTTGATGTATTTTCTGGTACCAATATCAGCTAATAGTGAACAAAAGAATCTAATAAAAAACAACCGACTTCCAAAAAACACTACAAAGTGAAAAATAACTTTAATTTCAGAAGGCGGTGACAAAAAATTAAAATACAAAAAAAAAATCCAAAGTCACCGACTTTGAAAAAAGCTTTTATTTTTCACTTTTTAGTGGTTCCCATGTGCTTACCCCTTCACAGCGTACCGGCGTGATGTTATGTTATGAATTGGTGTAAACAATAGATAGACGTGAGATTTCAGCAATCCCAGTCCATTTGCTATAATTTATTGAGGAGTTCCGTTGCCTATCTCCGAAGTTCTTCATCAGATCTTCACCAAAATGAAATGCAACCACTCCGAGAAAGTACTCTTCCAAAAACTACCCAAATCGCTTCAAGTGTGCCTATAAAATTTGAAGAGTTCTCTCTATTTCTCCAGGATCCTATCATCAGATCCTGACTTGATGATCGTGGTACCACCTGGGAACTATACCCTTTCAAACAAAAAAAATGCTCCAAATCGGTCCAGCCGTCTTCGAATAATCGGGGAATATACATAAAAAAAACAAAAAAAAAGGTTCCGACGAATTGAGAACCGCCTCCTTTTGGAAGTCGGTTAAAAATATAGGTACCCACCGAAGGCGACATATTTTTGATATTAGACTTGTTAATTACATTTAATGTACCGAATACCGGCCACCCTTAATTTTGCGGTAAGATAATGGTGCATTATCCCGGAGTAAGGCCGTATATGAGACTTCATAATTATAAATTAAGCAGCCTTCGTTATGAAGTACTTACTGTTAGGGTATTCATTAAACTCTGTATCACGGCTGTTTTAAATTTCCCTCGTAGGATTAATTAAATATTTTTGGCGTAGCGGTGTTCAGTATTTTAAACGGACTTTTAAAAAAGAAGGACGTTGTCAATTAAGTTTTTTTTTTTACCTCACAATGTCGACATTTTTAAACTGAATTGAAAAATTCTTCTTTTGTTTGATAGGGATTCATATGACGAGTAGTTCAGAGTTCAGTTAGCTGTTTTTCTATTTATGCCACTTAGTGCCTGTTTTTTTTATCCTTTTTTAAAAAGAACCTGGTTCTTAATAATTGATTACAATCTAGGCTATAAGACTAATGAACAATTTTAATCTAACTTAATTTTATACATGATGTTTATATTAAAACTTAGAATAGTGTTGATTGTACTTTAAACAAGTCCGTTCCACTTTCTTAGAGTCTCTTATGATGATATTATTTTTTCTTTGTCCACGTGTGTCATTGTCACTATTATTTCTACACTTTTTACACTACACTAACTCAAAAGGTTTTGTTCGTTTTCATCTTCGCACTATATTTGTTTGGTCTAACTGCTGAATCACCTCGAAGTTAACATGATCATGGAGTCGTTCATGGGCCTCACCAAATTTTCGGATCATGTCGGTGACTGGTTTCATTTTTAGGTCACAATGGAGGTCGTAATTTCTTATATACCAAGGAGCATTTAGTGTCTGTTGATGATTTTATTATAATAATAAATAATGACTTCCTGTCATTGATATTTTCTTAGCAAGTGAAGGTATACTAATTTGTGTGTGGTAGCTAGTGTAGAGAGAGTCTGCCACAGTTAAAAGGAGTTTCTTGCCGGCTCTTCTCGATAGGAAACAACCAATATTGGAACCGTGTACCTAACTTTTGACGTTTCATAAGTTCCCAAGTAACTAGGTTTATGTGAAATAAAATATTTTGATTTGATTTGATATGAAAAAGTGAAAAATTAAAAATAATTACCAAAAATACAAAAAAAAAAACAACCGATTTCCAAAAATCAGTGTGATAAATAACTTTGCTTTCAATACTCAATACTCAAATACTTTATTGCATTCCATAATGTGCACATATAACAGTTGGTATATTAAAACATCGAATCAATTATGGACCCTGTCGGGCACAGCAAAGTTAATTTTTAACGGGAGAGAGGATGAAGGCGCTTTCGGAAGTGTGCGGTGTCTTTGGTTCGAATTTTGCGTTTTTGGGCACCGACCATATTTTTGGAAGTCTCGTTTTTTTTTTAAATAAAGTTTTCTTCTAAAATATTGAGCTATGGTCATAAAAGACGCTAAGATTATGGTAATTTTAAAATAAACTTTATATAGACTACATTAAGTTTATTACCTTTACCGTGGCATTTAAGGCAGCTAAAATGCATAAGACGAAGCATGTTAATGTACCTCCCAGAATTCCTTAGAACTTACACTAGAATACCTTATGATAACATAAGCAACATTATACATGTTATCCAAGAACTTTATAAACTTGAAACTTAACAAAATTAATTAACATCGTCTTACTACACACGAACTTAAACCTAATCTCTCTTGTTTCAGAGTCTAGTCTTCCGTGTCATGAGTCATCCGAGGGTCCCGGATTTTCAGCAATGTGTGTCTTTTGAGGCATTCGCTAATCAACATCAGGAATTAGCTTATAACGTGTTTTGTCTTGGAGCTGTATATTTCCTGCCTCTGACCATAATATCAGTGTGTTACGCCTGCATTTTTTATGAGATTTCGAAGAATTCTAAGGAAAATTCAGGTGAGTTGATTTTTATACTTTTTCTCAAATCTGTTATGGTCGGCAACAAAAAATTTGTAAATACTTTTTCGCTCGATTAAAACCTTAATTATTGAGTAAAAAAAACTCATGTTTTATTCATTCATATTTATTATTGAAAAAATAAGCGATCTTGACTTCACGGAGAGGACTAGCAAAATACAGAAATGAGTGGAAAAGGGAGGGGCAGGTTTTTGCCCTGCGGTGGCATAGATAACAATTGAAAAGTAGATATGTATTTACTCGTAGCTAAACAGAAAAGCAATTTATCGAATACATTGGTATCAATTTCGGTGATAAATGTAAAAGTTTTACTGTTAATCGATTTTTGTTGCTGACTGAAGGCCTTCCTACATTTTCTCTCGCTTAAAGTTACTTTATTTCTGACTGACCGACACCTTGACAATCAATTGGAAAGTTTTCCCTCACCGAACTAAGTCGCGCAAAATTGATGTACTTACTGAGAAAAGTGATCTCACACAATAATAATGGCGTTTACATGACGATTAAGTCAACTCTCTACGAGATTGTGTGTGTCAGAGGTGTTAAAACTAGTGTCCGACCGAAAATAGAATTTCTGCCGAAAACTAAAAAGAAGCTTCGGTTTTAGTCTTATTTTCGGCCAAAAATGGGGTCGAAAACGAAAATGATTTTGTTAGACATTAGTAAATATTAATATATCCGCTGTCCCCATACTGAAATCTTGTTTGGTGTTTTACAACTAGGGGGGAAAAGAGCAAATATAGGCTTTAAAAGGAATAAAACAAGATCATTCCATTAGAGTATAAAACATTTTGTGAATTTCTTGTTGTATTGGTTGATTATATTAAATTTTGAATACTTTTTTAGATTTTCGGCTTGGCCGAAGCTTCGGCAGGTTTATGGCCAAAAACGAATCATGATTTATTGGCCAAAAATGGCGAAAACGAAGTTTCGGTCGGTCACTAGTTAAAACAGAAACGAGGCCATCTTCTTATTTATTTATTTATTTACTTACTGAACCTGGAACAGAATCTATACAACTACATGTTATTATTTACTGCTTAACAAACTACTCTTTTATATTTCTAGTTATTAGTAAGATTAAAGACTATAAAAAATTTCTGGTGTAGATAATTTTGCCACCGACGCAAGAAACTTATGGTTACTCATTTTAATAAAAGGGGTTTAATATTATATTTATATGAGAAGTATTAGCAATCAAACACCCACAGGTTGTTACGATTTTATGTAATAATATTTATAAATTTTATGGATTAATACTGTTATTAATTTGTTAAACCTACTCATATTTTAAATTTGAAAATTTGTATGTTCGGATATTTAGGTGTTTTAATTTTTGTATGTTTGTTACTCAATCACGTAAAAACGGCTGAACAGATTGGGATGAAATTTGTCAAACAAATAGTTTATAATCTTGATTAACTACTTCTAATCCCGGTAGTATTTTCCTGTGCGATTATTTTCGACCTCCATGCGGGCGAAGCTGCTGTCAAAAGCTAGTAGGATTATAAATTACGTTAGTTATCGGATGTTATTCATGAGTTCTATTTCTAACACACTTGAGTCATATTGTTCATTATTATGTTAAAAGTCTGTGGTTACAACATACACAGACCCAAAGGGCAATGGAGAAGGCTATGCTTGAACTTTCCCTACGCGATCGAATCAGAAATTAAGACATCCGTAGGCGAACCAAGAAGTTTGGCAAGGAGATATGATACATTCTTGGGCAGGTACCTACTTTTAACTGCGGAAAAATATATTTTCTAGAGTGGGCACCGCCCACCCTTGCCCTCCCATAGCTACGTCCAGACCTAAGGTGGAATCTCCAGAGGGCAACTGCGTAATACACTATCAGTAGGAATCGCTATAATTTTGACAGTTCCACAACATTCATAGTGTTTTTTCTGTTGCTAAGACAGACGATTTTTTCGAACATATGAAAGAATATTAGCAATAACCTTCAAAATTACTAAGATTTTGATTAACAGTGCGTTACACAATGGACAGTGTGTTACGCAATTGGCAATGTGTTACGCAATTGACCATGTGTTACGCAATTGACGGTGTGTTAAGCAATGGACCGTGTGTTACGCAATTGACCGTGTGTTACGCAATTTATAGTGTGTTGCGCAATTAGAGTACCGCGAAATTCAAATTTTGTTACTCAAAAGGACTTTTTCATACAATTCAATGGAATTAAACGAACTTACGAGGGTTATATTGATGATTTTTATGATTGTAATTCTGTAAATACATACGTGTTACGGTCGCGTATCATATTTAAATTAACATACAACCTGGCACTGACCTCCAAAATGTAGTGTTAGAAAATTTGCATTACGCAGGCTACCGTGGAGTTTTCATTTTAATAAATGAAAACTTTTTGCTACAAAACATAAGCTTAATGTTAAAAAAAGAATCGTTAGAGCTAATTAACCGCAGATTCTTAAATTAAATTTAAAAACACCTTAGGCCACCATTTGCGCGGTTGTGTTTTGTTTAAATTTTGTGCGGCAAAAATGCAAAAATATGAAAAAGGGTCATTTTAATTTTTGCCTTCTCCTGTGCATCCAAAGGTTAGACCGCCTCTGTAATTATAAACTCCTTGTTTACAATAGGACTTTTTCGGCTGTCGAGAGGCGAGGTCTATGTGAGACTCGTAAGCGAGAATCGCCTTGGGATTAATCACCTACGCCTACTCACCGAGTAAACTTGTAAACTATGCTTGAACATAAAACTTGAGACTGCACCCCTTTTGGTGTGTGTTTCCAAAAGCAACTTTATCAGTACTAATATACGAACCCTTTTCAGAAAAATACCATCAGTCCGACCACAGTAGAGTGATGCTGAGGAGATCAGACCAGAGACCACTGGCCAGAGCCAGGAGGAGAACGCTGAGGATGACTGTTACCATAGTGACGGTGTTCGCTTGCTGCTGGCTGCCGTATGCTACGATGACTTTATGGTAAGAAATTTTTATTTATTTATTCGTTCACAAGGCAACTACAACAGATAAGAATCACAATATACCACATTATAGGTTTCGACTAGATTATAACCCAAAGGACTGGACTGTGGAGGTCTGCTCGTCTTGGGCGGAGCACCACCGTGTCCTCGTGGAGGCGATCGGCGGCGGCGATCTCTCGCGTCCGGCCCTGGTCCAGGCCATGGTCTGGAGCGAGAGTGCATGGGTAGCCATCATCACCTTCTGCGAAGCAGTAATGCTCGCAAAAAGGGAGGCGGTGCACGTGAGGGAGAGGCAGTACATGCGTCCTCACGGCCCTAGTCGCCGTAGGAGACGCCCTGGGCGTCGGGAAGCTCAGGCTGATTCCCGGCCACCATAGGCGCAGGCTTGCGGACGGCGAGTAATGGGTAGCTCGCCGTCCGATAAAGACCAAGCCCGGGTGGACGGCGCGTTGTGTTCCACGCGCGCCTCAAAGAGTTGTCAGTACCAACTGGTGGGGTCCGCAAGGGCCGATGCCTACCAGGGGTGCGAGTTGTTCGAAAGAGATACCGTGGCCTCTGGCACACAGGCAACTGAAAGAACAGGGGTTGGGTTTTAGTCAGTAAAAGTCTGACACGCCCTCCCGCTACACCCAGAGCGGGAGAAGTTATTTGATGATTTCCCAAACAAAAGGGGAGCACTGGTGGTCCAGCGGTATCGACCCGACTTACGGGTTGTAGATCGTAGAATCGAACTCAAGCAGGCGCTTTACTTTGTGCAAATAATTTTACCAACTATGTTTGGGTCTTCTAGACTTATCAGTATTGCACATGGAGCAACTGCTTATCTGACCTCCACAACCCAGTTACTATTACTGGGTAACACGATACCATTACTATAATTATACGTGATTTATTAAATATTGCAGTGTGGTAAGACTGGAGTATTTAACAATCACGTGTAAAATAAAGGACATGTCCAGAAATGGTTTTTTATTATTTAATAATTCCAACCAGAGTAAATTAAATATATTTGGATAGACATTCCTAAACTTAGTCGTTCTAACTATATCATACATTTTTAAAGGCCTCCATTTTTGAGAAAAAAAGTTTTTTATTTTCGTGAGAATTTACTTCTAAAACGAACAGACCTTTCAAATTATCTAGGATAATGAAGTGAACGCACCCAAAAAAAAGTAAACTTGTCAAAATTGACGGAGGAGAACTGTCATTACTGTCAGTGAGTGTCAATCAATAGTTGAGCATGACAACGTAAACCTAACGTCACAGAGTACATTACACAACGTTCTTATGTCAAAAATGTGTAGAAATATCTATCAAAAACTGAAAGCACGTTGAAGTAGCTATAATCATGTAGATTATGGCTACTTCGAATGTTCACGTGCAAATTATAATATTTTACTGAGACCCCAGATAGCAAGAAGTGCATTTTTCAGCATAATCCACAAGAGTTTAGAATCATCAGGAGTAAACAAATAATAATGGTATCTACTGATCAAAACCATTGTTTAATACCTAGGAGAATTCCTTTTTTGTGAGGTATCGAGATCAGAAGTGGATGAAAGCCTTTCGAAAATTATGCTATTGAAAAACTGATTAGTAAGCTATAATTGGACGCAATGTATGGTTTTGTTATGAATAAACCTTCAGTTTTGAAAATAGTATTTATTTATTGAATTTCTTCATTTTCAATGTCTTCTCTTATTATAATACTGTCGAGAAACTGAGCAGGTGGAGATACATTATTTTGATGCCGAGCCCATCCAAGATACCAGACAATTGTCATCACATGAGCACAGCTTCTAACAGAGAAAAAGTCAGAGTTTTAGGTTCATAAACTACCGGTATCCAAATCATATGCAAAGTAGGAGAATCCGTTGTGAAAAGGCCAAGTCAGTAAAATCGGAAAAATCAGCAAAGCACAAAGAATAACACTGGATAACAATAAAGTACGAGCGAACGAACGATACAATACGATACGATACTGTAACGGATGACGGATTCTCCGACTAGTATATAGTTATCTGTGAGTCAGACGAATGACGCGTGGAGCCGGTAGGGATGGCGATCTGATACCAATTAATCGTTTTATCGGGCCAAAACAATCGATTTTGCCATAGAAAATCAACAATTTTTTTTTTCTATCTATATTATCTACTTTCTAAACTTTTTAATGTAAAATCATTAAGAAAATAAATGTCTTGTTTTATACCGAATACTTTGATATGGTAATTTGTTATTAACGAATTCCCTGAACTACAAAATCCCTGATTTTACTAATGAGAAATCGTTTATTAAGGTATATTTCTTGATTTTCATAAAATGGATTTATATTTACATTGTAAATTGAGAATTGAAAATAAAAACAATGTTTTAGAAATCAATCAGGATGTGATTTGAATCGATTTAAAATCGATCTTTTTCGGAAAGAATTGACAAGCCTTTGAGCTGGTGACGCCAGCTAGGGATGGTCAACTCGATTTAATTCGAATTGCGCTCAGATTGACTTGCAGCGATCGAGTTGAATTAGATTGCCGCGGTAAATGAAGAAGCGAGTACGTGATTGACGTCTCTTGCTTGCCATGTATTTGAACCTTATTTTATATTTAACTGTATTTAATTAATTAGAATAGTCTCAGTATATGTTTTTTTTGTGAATCTATAAAAAAAATTATATCGTCGCGAAACAGAGGTGAAGTTGGTAAAAAAAAAAATCATTCGATTTCATCAAGTTACCAGAGTTCCGTGACTCGAGTTCAACTCGAGTCACATGAATGTCAATCCGAGTTAGCATGAGGCGTGTCGTATCCTGAGTTGACACATCTCTAACGCCAGTGACAGATGAATATGACATTGTCCGTCAAATATGACATTGTCATAGAGTGTCGGAGTTTTATTAGGGGTGCCAACTAAAAATAACATCAATTATTATTTTATGATTTTTCGCTTAAATGGAGGGGTTTAAAAATATTATTTCAGTAGCTCTGAGTTCCCTATTTTTGTCGTATTTATTTGAGCCGAGTTTGATGCTGGTTAGATTTTTCTTGGAATAAAAAACCAACGTCCATACAAAAAGCGGACATCTCCTTTATTTAAAAAATTACAGTTTTGTTAGATTTTTGCAATAGTTGATATCCATACTTAACTGACTTGAAATAGTTGATGTCCATACCTAACAGACTTGCAATAGTTGATGTCCATACCTAACTGACTTGCAATAGTTGATGCCCATACCTAAATGATTTGCACTATGGCAACACGGCGGCAGTGAGGTGACTTGTCGTGATAGAAATTTGTATAGCTGGCTCTTAGACATGTGTTTTTATTCCGTCAATGAATTTTTAAATCATACTTTTTGAAATTGTAATATTATTTTTGACATTATGATTTATATTTTCGACACTCATTGACACACACATCAAAAATACGTCATGTATTTTTGATTTAACTATTAATATTTTGACATCATGAATAATGTTAACCAGTCTAATGATAATTTGTAAGAGTCCAAGATTTTTTATAATATTCTTATCGTACCTAGTTGTGATTTGCATGTACCTAGTGTATTATTTAATATTTCTACACCAGCAATGGTAGTCTGTGTGAAACAAGTTTAATGTACGATCTTAATGTACCATTTACTGAGAAATAAATCGAATTCTATTCTATTCTTTTTGAATTTTATTGCGAAAGCTGACGAAGCTGTGTTGATCGATCAACAGTTTTGTTGATCAATCTTGCAGCAAGTTTCTCTGAATGTTTACCTGCACAGTGCAACTAGAATGAAAATTTCAATTTCCGCAACAAAACTTGTGGACTGACAAAATCTCATAAACTGCTGTGTTAACAACACATATACTTACGTTTTATACCTACATATTGTCAACCCGTATTTTTTGATGATTAATTAAATAGATTCTTTCACAAACATACACACACCCTCAAACACACACACACACATAACTCCAGACAAACACACTAGAGACATACACAACACTTTCATTGAATGTATTTTTTTTATTCTTGTATATTTTTACACGCTTTTTATGACGAAGATATGACATACAGATGAAGCTACATCTGTATGTTTGTATGTTTGTTTGTAACCGACTCCTTTGGACTTCATTTTGGCACACTTCAAACGGTCAGATTTCATTTAAACTTTTTAGACTTATCGAAGACCGATGACTATTCAATAATTAAAAAAAAAACTGAAAAATCACGTTTTTGTAGTTAGCAGAATTACAAAATAGAAAATAAATAAGAGATAAAAACAAATCTAAAAAACGTAACTAAAAAGCAGAAAATAATTTCAAAAAAGCGTGGGGTGCTTTTTGAGGTATTTTTATAATCAATTAATATCAAGCACCCCACGTTTTTTTGAAATTATTTTCTGCTTTTTAGTTACGTTTTTAAAGCGTGTTTTTAGGTATTTTTCGTTTATTTTTTGTTTTCATCCTTGTTCTTGTTATTTTTTGTTTCTCTTGGACTTACCCTAATGGATTATTGTGTATAACGTGTGTCCTACTTTCTATATGCACATCACTTTAAAGGGACATTGGCTTCTAAGATACAGGTACATAAAGCTAGTTTAGAAGTCAATGTTATTCACTCTGGAACACTAACTTAGCCTATTTTTAGATCAAAATAATGTAAATGCATTTATGGAGAAATAAAGATTTATTATTATTATATCTACTCATTAAAGTAGATTCCTGCGTAGAGATCTGATGATTATTAGTATTCGTTTTTAATATAACTATCTAGAATAGTACATTAAGTCTTTAAAATTAAAGTTAACAACTGTTGGTGAACCTTAATTAAATAAATAAATAATTATTATTTATTATTTTTATGTCACGAAACTCATAAAGTGACGAGTGCTTAACTTGTGTCTACACTATTTTTAATGTTTCGTACCAAAACTAAGCTGATAACTTATGGGATCACCCAGGATCATATTTTAACTAGCTTTTGCCAGCGGCTTCGCGTGCGTTAACGAATTTAAACAAAACCTTAACAAATTATACACCTAACCGTCCCTCATGAATCACTGTCTATTGGTGAAAACTCGTTCAGTACTTTTTGAGTTTATCGCAAATAGACAGACAGATGCAGCGGGGACTTTGTTTTATAATATGTAGTGATAAAGATAACCGAGTGACAGCCCTATGAAAGTAGGCAAGAATTTTGCTCGAAAAAATATTTTATTCTGCTCGGTTATTTATTCGTGTGCCTTCGGTATCGTCCGAGATTATGGTAAAGACGGAACTATGTGTAAGTGTGTGTTAGGTATGTGCTGACGTTACTTGTCTTAAGTAGACGTTCACAGGATCGTAATAAAATCTCGGCGGGATTTTTCGCGCACTCGATCTTGAACGCACTGTTTATCGCCGAGAGTTCAAAATCCAACAGTAAAACACACTGTTCGATTTTCGACGCGCTGAGATGCACTCTATTGGATTCCCAATGCTCGGGTAAACACCGAGAGTTAAAAATCCAGTGCGCGAAAAAATGTGAACGTGGTCTAACGCACACATTCACAGCGTGTTTGTGTAGGTACTTGGTAAGCACAAGTAAAGTGCGCGTCGCTTCATGAGATATAAGACAATGTACTCAAAAATCAAAACTCATTTATTCAAACTAGGCTGATGTCAGCATTTTTTGAACGTTAAAATTACATAAGACAGTCCCCAAAATGCCCGCTCTTCACCACTTCCGAGTGCTTCAGCTGGGAAGAAGAAGTGGCGCAACAAACTACCCAGCAGCACAGCTGTCTGTTAATTTAGAAGAACTTTATTCTATACAATGTTAGGTACGCAATGAACGCTACGAAAAACAAAACATAACATTAAAATATTTGCCTCATGTCAGCTAGCACACGCCAATATACCAAAATGAATATCATTAAAAACTTCTTCGTCTTGAGGGGTACAAATTTATTTCCTTACCCTCACTCTTCCAATATGTGAGAACATATTATTATCAATTCTTGGAAGAGTGAGGATACGTCAGATCGTAGTCTTCCGTATTGCGATATATCAAAGCCAAATTGTGGGGTTTCATATTCGCTTTTATTAGTCTTTACGGCTCTCTGGGCGTTGAATTATATATGTTATCTGATACGTATATTATCTTGATTGAGGTATGATTTTATTAGCTCTTTTAATAAAACACATTCGAAAATTTTGTCTTGTAAAGATAGCGTCTCTGACAATGCTGGTTATGGATACCTAAAAGAGTCATAATTATTTTAGGTTTATATTTTTGAACTGAAAACTTCTTTAGGCGCGTTGGGCATTTTTTGAGATACTTTTTCGAAAGATATCTTTCCTTATTTATACATAATAACGAAGGTCTATCATGCATAATTTGTTTTGTTTTTATTGCAGTCGAATTATTCATCATCACACAGTAAGATTCAAAGGTATATTGGTTTACTTAGACTACTTTGAGAATACTTAAACACAACTATTTACACTGGGCACTAAATTAAATGACTAACTATATTAATATAACACTATTTAAGTACATATTCGTCACTATTTTTTGTTGTTTTTATTTTTTTATTCCCACAAATTTATTTAATTTAAGTACGCATACACACGTTGCAGTATTGGTAAAAAACTGATTTACATCTGTCCTCTCAGACGTCAGGTCCAGTTGAAAACCAGCGTCAGGCACTAGTTGTCTGACATTTATGCTGAACTGGGCCTTTTTAGTGCAGCCGTGAGGCACACTATAATGCGTTTCTGACTTCTCACCTTACTTTTAATTGTTTTTTTTTTTAAATCTTTCCTGCTGTTTAATGTATATTGTGTGCTTTAAAATCTGTGGTAAATAAATGCATTTTTTTCTTTCTTCTTTCATATTTAATGTTAAAACAAGAAATTTTACGCAGACAAAGTAGCAAGCAAAGGCTAGTTACTTGTAAAAGTAATCAAGAGAAAAGTTCATTCTTCGAATTTAGCTATTATTCATTAATTTCCAGGAACAACCTCAATTGCCTCTTGAGTTTATTTGCTTCAAGTATTTTTGAAGAAGTGTTGTTAGTAACGATATTATTGTAGACCTTTCTTCCTTTGATAACAAAGCTCTTTATTTGCTTTGAAAACTTTTTATTACTTAGGTATTGTTAATATTGTTTGTGGTATTTAAAAGAGCCGTTAGCTCAACCATTTTTTTTGTTATTTTTTTTTTGGGGTGGGAAATCATCAAATAGCTTGTACCGTTCTGGACGGAGCGGGAGAGTGTCAGATTTTTACTGACTAAATCCCATCCCCCATCCGTGTATACACCGTGAAATTTTAATGGTTGTTTTCCCGTAGCGAAATGGTTTTGTCTTGGTAATACAATCGTTTTATAAACAAATAAAATGTTAGAAACAAAAAATAGCAGAAAAACCGTTGTGAAAAATCACCACGTGCGAGAGTTTATTTTGCTTTGAACATTAAATTTATGCATTGCTGTTTCCTTTGTCGGCGCAGCGGCGCGCGTACAAGTTACCTCTAGTGTTAATATTAAGTAGTGTTTTATCGAGTTGGAGAATATTTTTTAAATTATTTCAAAACAAAAAAATCTTTATTTTTTTACTTTTACTCTATGCTTCGAAAGTACTCCTTACGGCAAGTTGTTCTGCCGCGGGAAAACAACCATTAAAATTTCTCGGTGTATATAAAACTAAGATCCGCTATAGCCGTATCTAGTCTTAGTATAATACATTTCATCTGCATCTACAAATGTATTCAGAGCTTTGTCCGGTAATATTCTCCGATAAAACGGCATGTCGTTCTCGGACCGAGCTTTCACATTAGTCTACTTCGGTGGACCGGGACTGTTGCTCCACTCTGAATACAAAATTATTTATTCTCCACTGCAGCACGCCGAAGCTCTTTCCGCCTTACTTGCTCCACTCCAGTGGCCAAGCAACCTTAAAAGGGTGTATTCTAAAAGGTTGTGACGTTGCAAATAGCTCTAAAATATATTTCAGTTTTGATTATTTGTCAATTTCACAGCTTAAATATTAGCACGTTCCATGGACGAAATAAAATCGCGGTGGGGTTTTTTCACGCACTGGATCTTAAACGCATCCAGCATCCAGGATGCGCCACAACACCTTGTCCTTCGCCTTCAGCATACAGTCTGACAAAGCCAGCTGTTTATCCTTCCAAGAACCTCCGAGCATAGCCCGCTCCATAGCTCACCGAGTGACTTTGAATTTCTGCTCCAGTTCAATTGTCAGTGTACACATTTCGGCTTCGTATGTCATAACCGGTTGGACGCACTGGTTAAAAACCATAGTCTTCAAACAATGCCAGATAGGCGACGAGAAGACTTGACGAAGTTTCCCAAACGCTGCCCAACCCAACTGGATTTGGGCACTCCATAATTGCGGCGGTAAGTCCTCTCTTTGAGAACTGGATTGAGAGGCGCCAGTCCTTACTTTCTGCCTGTCGCAGGTCCTCATCGGACACGGTTGTTTCGGGAGGTTCTTGTTTCGGAGAAGGCGGGAGGAAACACCCGGGTGTTTCCACTGCGTAGATCGCCTTGAGGACACGGTGGAGCATACGGTGGAGGTCTGTCCGGCTTGGGCGGAGCACCCGTGTCCTTGTAGAGGCGATCGGCAGCGGCGATCTCTCGCGTCCGGCCCTGGTCCAGGCCATGGTTCGGAGCAAGAGTGCATAGGTAGTCGTCACCTTTTGATCATCCCAAGCTGATTTCCAGTCACCGTAGGCGCGAGGTCGCGGATCGCGAGTAATGGGTAGCTCTCTGTCTGGTAAGGACCAAGCCCGAGTCAATGGCGCGTTGTGTTCCACTCGCGCCTCAAAGAGATGTCAGCATCAACTGGTGGGGTCCGCCAGGGCCGATACCTGCCAGGGGTGTGGGTTGTTTGAAAAAGATACCTTGGCCCCTAGCAGGCAACTGAAGAAACACGGGTGGGTTGTAGTCAGTAAAAGTCTGACACGCCGTCCTGATCCACCCAGAGCGGGAGCAGTTATTTGATGATCGGGTAATCATCAAAAAAATCTTGTGCTATTACACAGGCTTGGAGGGTTTCAATTTCTTAGTATCATTACGGGGATTCCAACTTTTAACTTTAGTACCTGTGGCGGCAGACCAGATGGATTTAAAGAGGTTAAACATTCTTGAGGGTAGTGTACAGTGATGTTGCACACTGTGTCGATGGACTTGTAGCATTTAATGTCTCCTGGTAGTTTTTGTAGTATAATAACATTAAGCCTTGTCGACATCGGTACGTGATCCCTTGGCGATAACAAGAAGTGTTTGCCTAAAATCAGCAGTTGGGTTGCGAAGGTCTTTTAATGTCCAGTTTACTGCATCAACATGAGCCCTATGGCGCATGGTAAGTTCGTCCCATATTATGACGGACGTATTTTGTAATAGGATTTCCAAAGGGCCTTATTTTCGAATTGAGCATACTGACTGTTGCTCTAAAGACTCAGTCAACGGCAATTTGAATGACAATTGGGCAGTTTTCCCGTTGTGTAAAAGAGTTGCGGCAATTCCGGAAGAAGCAACTGCTAATGTTATTTTTCCGGATTGCCGTACTTTAGCTAATATCATATTAGCAAGGAAAGTTTTTCCTCTTCCAGCAGGAGTGTCCAGAAAATTTATTTTTCCACGATTATTTTATCGCTGTTAATTAACGCATCATAAGCAATTTTTTGGTCTTGGGGGCTTGTGGCTAAGTAATATTAGCCACATTGGTCGACCGATCAGGTTAAGCTACGCTTGCCGCGGTTGGTCCGTGGATGGGTGACCATCTTTACATACCAAGACCCCACCGTGCCTCGGATCTGTGGATCTTTGACAGTCGTTACGGGTCGTCAGAAGCCTGAAAGTCTGACAACCAGTCTTACCAAGGGGTATCGTATTACCCAGTAACTGGGTTGTGGAGGTTAGGCAGTCGATCCATGTAAAATACTGCTATTCAGCCGCATTCGGTTAGACAGGAAGCCGACCCCAACATAGTTGGGAAAAGCCTAGGCAGATGATGATGAAGCAATTTTTTGGTCAGCTACCAATTTTGTTATTTTTGAATTGACAAATTTGATTGGAATCTATATCTACAGCATTTTGTGAGCAATTGGGAGAAGGTAAACCAAATAAATTCTTTATGGTATTTATAGTTCAGTTCTAAAAGTTTTCGCATATTAGATTGTTATACTCGTGAAAACTTCGAAATTAAATGTCCGATTCGTATCAATTAAAAAGTATTTTACTGCTACATAAATACTATTGAAGATAAATCTATTTATTTGAATAAGAATTAATACTACGATACGATTGTAACCAACTTTTGTTTCTACCGGCGATCTAAATTTTAGAACACAAAAGCTGCTATTATGACTTAACTATGATAGTTAGATACAGTTTTTGCGGACTTTTTTGACAATAACAATAAGCACTTTAATCATGTGGTACATAGTTTTTATGCATCATCAATAGTTTTCTCAGCGCTCGCCAAATACTGAAATTTATAGGCATTTTTGTTTACTTTGTGTTACATTATTGCAACTTTCTTAAGGATCTCTAGTTTAATTTTTATAAATTATAGCCTATGTTACTTCCTAATAATTAAGCTTTATATTGGTGACAAAATGGTTAAAATCAGCCCAGAAGTTTCGGAGCCTATTTGGAGCAAACAAACAAAAAAATAAAAAAAAGTCAAAGTCAAAAATTACCGTAGCGCCCCAAAAATTCTACTCTGCTAAAAGCGTCATCAATGTTACTTTAGGGCATTGTTTTAGGGCGTAACAAATGAAGAAATATCTTAGGTTTCCTGTTCCCACTATACAAAGACATATATGCTTAGAATTTGTACCGCAAACTAAGTTTGAATATGAGTAACTTCTTGAAGTTAGTTGACAAAGAAAAACATGGCCTATAAACAAAATAATATAATAAATATGAATTTACCAAACATCGCGTCATTCGTGGATCTTTGACAATCGTTACGGGTCGTCAGAAGCCCGAAAGTCTGACAGCCAGTCTTACCAAGGGGTATTGTGTTACCCAGTAACTGGGTTGTGGAGGTCAGATAGGCAGTCGTTCCATGTAAAATACTGGTATTCAGCTGCATCCGGTTAGAATGGAAACCGACCCGAACATAGTTGGGAAAAAGCTAGGCAGATGTTTTTGTTTTTCATTTATTGAATGGGCTTGCTCTTTACTTCGATCACGCCTGATGGAAAGCGATTGATGATATGAAATACGAACTTACAAAAGAATTTTACTTGAAATTCGTTTAAAGCCATGTTTTTACTTTGACACACAGAATTTTTATTTAGAATAGCCCATTATGTTTTTCAAATGTGTTGAATCACATGAAGAATAAATGTTAGTGAGCATATAATGCCTTATTTTTCAGTAGATTTTCCAGCGAAAATAGTTGTCTAATGGTGGTAGTAAGCTTGTTGTAGTTTTAAGCAAATAACACTTCGTCAGCTTTCAGGAATTGAACAACTGCGTGTTGATTTTGCATCCTAGTTTCTGGAATAGACACGCTAGGAGCTCAAACAGGATCGCAAATACTGAACTAATGTTAGGGCAAATACTCGTACATCTAGTCGCGTACAGACATTGCATTGCAGGCGCTGCGAACAGCAATATCGCCGATCAGGTTTGCCGGGTTGACAAATGCTGTGTGTGTACTCTGTTTCGCGGTGTCTGTACGCGGCTTACTTCATTATAATCTAGGTAGCGTTTTCATGACTACGTTGGGGTTAGCTTCCAGTCTAACCAGATACAGCTGAAATATTTTTACTAGTATTAAACATGGAGCGAATGCCTATTGTACCGTGTGGTACCGGACGTAAAAGAACAGCTCCATCCCATTTATTTCCGTGGGTGTCGTAAAACGCGACTAGAGAATGGGCAGCAGCGTTCTCTATGCATTGTACTAACATACTGCGATCGCCAACCCGCCTGCCAAGCGTGGCGATTATGGCAAAACCTTCCCTTTTGGGAGACGCTTATGTCCAGCAGTGGACGTCTTTGTGAAATGATGATGATGATGGTGAATGCCTATTGACCTTCGAATCGCAACCCAATTACTTGGTAATACGATAGTCATTGGTAAGACTGGTAGTCGGACCTTCTGCCTTCTGACGATCCGTAACGATTGTCAAAGATTTACGAATGACAGCCGGGACCAACGGCTTAACGTTCTGTTTGAGGCACGGAGGGGTCTCGATATGAAATGGATGATCACGCATCCACGAACCAACCGCGGCATGCCGTGCGGTTCTTATTATTTAGCAACTAGCTTGTCCCAGCGACTTCACCCGCGTGGAGGTCGAAAATTATCTCACGGGAACGTACTATCAAGATAAAAAGTACTTTATTTATTAATCCAGGTTATAAACTATCTGTATGCCAAATTTCGTCTAAATCCGTTCAGCCATTTTTGCGTGATTGAGTAACAAACATCCAAACATCTTTATAAACTTTCACATTTATAATATTAGTAGGGTGACGACCTCGAGGCTAAATTAAAAAAAAGCAATACAGAAAAAAAAATCTCTTCATCGTTATCACATTTTGTAAACATCCCACACGTTAGGTTTACATTACAAATACAAATATGGCAAGCAACGAAAATAACTTTCTTCATAATTCAGACGAGTAAAATAAATACCTTTGGTAATATTTCCATTCATGCCAGCGTGACACAAAAACCTCTTACTGAATAAAATTCCGTTATTAATGAACTTCAGGAAAGTTCTCTTCTGAATAATTTTCTTTTCTTTTTATCTACAAGCGTAGGAATATAAATGTTGATGGATGGAGAGTGTGAGGTTGGCCCATGAACATATGGATGGGTTGTGTGAGGAATGATATGGAAGATAAGGGACTGGATGATAACGTGACGGCTGACAGCGGAGAATGGAAGAATAAAAAGTGTTGCGCCAACCCCAAGTTACATTGGACAAGGGCAAGAATATGAAGAATCGAAGAAGAAGAATCGAAGATGATGATGATGATGATGAAGTATAGGTAACTGTTACATGAACAAGAAAGAGCAAAGGAATCGATGCTTATCGTTTTTGATGCTAAACTAACAATGAATTGCGTAAAATGTTATATATCTTGTCTTAATAATATTTTTAAAATTAATTATCCTTATAAATATAATATAATTATATATTCTTCAACTTATGTGAAAGAGGTCTTATTGCTTGGATTCCTGTGAAGTTTGTTCCTAAAATTTCCTCATCTGTGCTTTTCCTATGGTTTTTACGAGATTATCTGTCCATCGCACTCGTGTTTCCCTGTGTTTGATTTGCTGGTGTTTAGCTGAACTAACAGTATTTTACTGCCTCGTTGGTCTAGTGGTCGCAAGTGCTACTGTTCAGCATGAGGTCCTGGGCTCGATTCCAGGTCGGGCAAAATATGATTGGGTTTTTACAATTATACATTTCTCAGCAGCAGCTCGGAGTCTATATTCGTGCCAAGTTAAAGATAAAAAGCTCGCCTCCTATTAAATATAAATAAAATTGTTTTATTTCGGATGTCAGGATCCATAGGTACACATGAATTATTTTGAAATTACAGACTTGAAAAACGAAAATGAATATGAAAATCAAAAATTAAAAGTAAGGTTAAAATTTACAAATTCAAATAAAATAATATAAAAGTTAAAATTAAGAGATTTATGTAAAATAAATTTAAAGTTAAAATTAACAAATTTAAATACAATCAAAACTAACAAATAATAAAAAAATAAAATTAAAAATTAAAATGAGCAAATATGAATAAAATGAAATTAAATCGAAAAATTAAAATTAAAATTACGAGTACTTATACGACTGATTTAACAAGGGACCTCCAAAGCGGAGAAGGAGATCCTATAAGCCACAGTCTTCAGGATTTCGTTGCGGCTGCCACGTATTCTGCAGATGAGAGATACTATCTTTTTGCGAATGACGGCATGAAAGCCATTTCGATATAGCGTGAACATCCCGGATGCACTACGGAATGGTGGCAACCACAACAAAATTCTGAAGATATTATTATACTGGATGCGCAGGGCGTCCAACGATCTTTTGGTGTGACAAACCCACAAACTCCTCGTGTAAAAGCTCTGACAGTATTCCTTGAAAAGCGTAATCTTCACTATTATATGAGACTTAAATATAACTGGGTGGGTGTACTATAAGTACATCCAGCCGAGGTGTAGGCGTAGGTATAGGTACGCCTACACCTCTGCCTAACACTTCGGGGATTACAGGCGTGATTTTATATTTAAGTAATTAAGGAACCTACTTCATGTTAATTAAGACTTGAGGTGGGCAACTTGCCAGACAATTATACGTCTTTTGACACGATTTTTGAAGGTCGCCCCGAGCTAGCTCGGGAGATACAGTTATATTTGGTGCTCCGACCTTAAGTGCGTAACTTACTCTAATTCGTCTGTTATAAGCAGAGGTCGGAGTAGGTAGATTGATTTAAGGTCGTTGACGTCAAACGTAGAGGATAATATGGAAATGCCTCCAAAATACCGGAACTTCATATTTATTGTGATACTTGTTACGGAATTTTGAAATTAGCACGAATTTGTGTTTAAGGTGAAAAACGTATTAATAATATCAACTACGCTACCAGTGTTAGCTAATGGTGAAAGAAATCAGTATTTTATTTTATACAAAAATACCTTGGAATAGTTACACCGTATTTTGTCCCTTACTGTTGAATTAGAAATGACGCTTGACAGTATGAGACAAAACTTAGACAGGGCCTTTTGTTTCTTTATCTCATGTTCATCTATTCGAATTATTATTAATAATTCCAATTCCGGAACTTTTTCCGGTGCTTCCCGCACATTATGGATAAAATGGCATGACCATATTATAATATCTTGACGCAAGTATATAAAATCAATCTACCTACTCCGACCTCTGGTTATAAGGCACCTTTATTACACCCTCAAAGGAATCTCTAAAAAATAAATTCTTATACAATCTTCCTAATACGTTTAGATGTTTTTCAGGAATCCCAGGTACCATATTCAAGCAAAGCGGTATATAATTAAAATGATGTATAAAGAACGGAACATAATTCCTTTTCTATTCGATGTAAACAGGCATAAACCTTGTCAAAATAAAAATGTATAGTTTGAGATTTTTACATGAAAATAAAACTTAAACCTAGCAAAATTTCTTGAACCTTAATAATATTTTCCCTGACGAACTTTTGACTTAATAAAAGATAGAACTTTCTATTAAATAATAAAATTCGGAGTTCTTTTGAGACTACATTTGAATACTAATATATTTTTCCATTCCGAAAAGCCAGCTTTTTGTCAGATTTTGTATTGGAAATGTACCCATCAGACGAAAATTCAAGGTTAAATATTCGATTGTGATATGTTATCCTTTCTTGGCTTTCGTATTTTGACTTTTATTTTCTTGTTGTAGCAAAACTATTTTATCGAAAAATGAAAATGTTAAATTGTGCATTACTCGTCCGGAACCCACTGCTAGGCCCTTTCGTCTGTGCTTCTCTCCTGCTAGGGTTTTCCGCGATCTTATACGACTTCGTATAACCGAACGCGGTTTTAGACGGCCACCATTCGGTCAAAGCTTTTCTACATCGATTGCTTGTCATTACCATCCCAAGATGGTAAAGACAAGCAATCTTCATTTTTGCACTGCATATTTTTTTCACTGCAGTTCGGCAAATAGTCAATAGTTACAGTAAATTCAAGCAAAATATTAGTGGCGTACCCAGGGATCTGTTTTAGGAGTCACAAAAATATATCTCAAAAGTTTGTCTTTCATGCAAAATAGCTAATAAATAAATGAAACCATTTTAGTTAAATGGAGTCCCAAAATAAATATTCTAGACTAGTGATATAATAAAACAAAAATGCCACATATAAGAACAATGCAACGCCATAAAATAAACAAAATAAAATATGTATGGGAATCTGGAACATCTTTGTTTATGGTCTTATTATTTTGTTGGAACATGCGACATCACGATTTTATTGTTATTGTAGGGTGAACGGATTTTAGGGTCTTGGAAGAAGTTTGAACAAACGCTTTTGGGGAAGGATGGTGGCCGCGGATTTAGGACGCTTAAAAATAATAAGAGAACCTTTATTATGTGGACGTTGGCACCCAAATACGAATTTTGATACTAGTGTCCGTCAAGTCTTGCTGGACACTTGTCAAAAACATGTCGTGTATATAGTATGGATACACGTTGTTTCAGATCTATATTTTTAACCGACTTCCAAAAGGAGGAGGTTCTCAATTCGTCGGAACCTTTTTTTTTTTTTTTTTTTATTTTTTATTTTTTTTATGTATGTTCCCCGATTACTCGAAGATGGCTGGACCGATTTGGATAATTTTTTTTTTGTTCGAAAGGGTATACTTCCCAGGTGGTCCCATGATCATCAAGTCAGGATCTGATGATGGGATCCTGGAGAAATAGAGAGAACTCTTCAAATTTTGTAGGCACACTTGAAACAATTTGTGTAGTTTTTGAAAGAGTACTTTCTCGGAGTGGTTCCATTTCAATTTGGTGAAGATCTGATGAAGAACTTCGGAGATAGGCAACGGAACTCCTCAACAAATGATAGCAAATGGACAGGGATTGCTGAAATCTCATGTCTGTCAATTGTTTACACCAGTTAATAACATAACATCACGCCGGTACGCTGTGAAGGGGTAAGCATATGTGAACCACTAAAAAGTGAAAAATAAAAAACTTTTTTCAAAAAAATAAACAACCGACTTCCAAAAAAACACTAAAAAGTGAAAAATAACTTTAATTTCGGAAGGCGGTGACAAAAAATTAAAATACATAGGTATCCAAAGTCACCGACTTCCGAAATTAAAGTTATTTTTCACTTTTTAGTGTTTTTTTGGAAGTCGGTTGTTTATTTTTTTTTTTAAAGTTTTTAACTGTTCACCTTTTTGACAAGTTTTCTACATTTTTTGTATAGAAACTTCAAAACTTGTTTCAGACGTAAACAATAAACGAATTAACCGATAGTATTTTTTTTATAATAATAAACTTAGTCCTATTGAAGAACTCGTAACTTCGCCAAAACCTAAGAGCTTTTAACTTTAACGTATAAGAAGGTTTAGCGAGTGAAGATGGCCGGTCTTCAATTTGTGTAAGATTTATTTAATATTCGTAACCAACGGGCAAGAAAAAAAGGTCTAGAAATCCCAGAATTAACTATATAAAACAGTCAGGACTATTTTCACATGAAAACTTTTCCAATCACTGTTACTGTCCATTAAATCATTTATTGTAGTGACGTCATTTATGACCCATGTCCAGCAATGTACGTTTTTCGGTTGAAATGATGATGATGATGTATTTCTAGTTTAAATTTATTCGACAAAGCTTTTCCTTATAGATGTTTTCTTTTTATTGGATTTATTTTCCAGATCTGATTGACCACCTTTTGACCAACCGTACCTACAATCTTCATTTCTAAATATAGTCGTGTTAAGTCTGTAGCTGTAGAAAACGGATGCAGTTCTAGTTAGAACATTAGGAATATGCTAAACTGGGAGACTGTATAATGCCATTCAATAAAGAATTGGAATGACTTTGCGGCATATTGTGAAGGTTTAGTCAAACACCAATATAGGTACTAATTTTTGAACGAAGTCAGTGGTACACCCATTATAAACAGGTGCTCATAAAACGTCCCTACTAAAGAAATTTATCGATGGGTCCTGTTAAGAATAATAATTTGCCTTGTAGCTTAGTAAAAACAGCCGCAGGGGTCGATTGATTTAGTGACGTATCGAAGCCACGACTGTCGCTGTTGGTCAGTGGATGGGTGACCATCTTATCATACCAAGACCCCTCCGTGGCTCGGAGATCGCGTTAAGCCGTTGGTTCCGGCTGTCATTTATGGAACTTTGGCAGTTGTTACGGGTCGTCCGAAGCCCGAAAATCTGCCTATCGTAGGGGGTATCGTGTTACCCATATCTGGATTGTGTAAGTCAGATAGGTAGTTGCTCCATGTGAAATCTTCGTATGCAGCTCCATCCGGTTACAGTAGAAGCTGACCCCAACATAGTTGGGAAAAGCTAGGTAGATCATCTGCCTTGTCATTCACTTACCTACTTTTTACACGCTTTATATTAGCTTCACTTGTATGTTTGTATGTTTGTTTGTATGTAACCGACTCCTTTGGACGCTATTTTGACCCACTTTAAACGGTCACATTTCATTTAAACTTTGTAGACTTATCGAGGACGTATGACAATACAATAATTTAAAAAAAAATAGAAAAAAACACGATTTTGTAGTTAGCAAAACAAAAAAACACGCTTTAAAACCAAACTAAAAAGTAGAAAATAATTTAATTCTATTAAAAAGCGTGGGGTGCTTTTTGAGGTATTTTTATAATCAATTAATATCAAGCACCCCACGCTTTTTAATAGAATTAAATTATTTTCTACTTTTTAGTTTGGTTTTTAAAGCGTGTTTTTTAGTTTTTTTTAAACTATTTTTTTTTTTATTTCTTCTAATCGAAAGAAACTAATTAAATTACCTTACTACTGAAAAACAAAATATGTAACAAATTCTAAGATTTTTAATAGTGCGTATCAGGCTTGTGACCTGTCAATCCCGGCTAATGAGATAACAATTAATTATCTATTGTGTAGGCATGCATATGTGCCCTCCCGGACGTTAAAAAGACAAGTTATTAAATTTTAAATAAAAAGAAATCATGGAAACACCTACATAATTTTAAGTTCATTCAATTTCGTTTATTCTTACACCACCTCACTAGCGTGTTTTTGTAAAAATCTTGTAACCCTTCAACTGTCAAGTTACTGATTACAATTAAAAGTAGACCTTAGTTAAAGGAATTCATTTGTCTTCAGTGTGTGTTTAAGTTTTGAGATATTTGTAACATTATTTTGTTGTGGCTCGGAGAGCGCGTTAAGCCGTTGGTTCCGGCTGTCATTTCTGGAACTTTGGCAGTTGTTACGGGTTGTCAGAAGCCCGAAAGTCTACAACCAGCCTTAGAAAGGGGTATCGTGATAATCGTAACTGGGTTGTGGAGGTCAGATAGGCAGTCGCTTCATGTAAAATATTGGTATTCAGCTGCATCCTGTTAGACTGGAAGCCAACCGCAGTCAATGTGACTCTCGTTTTTAGTTCCGTACAAACAAAAATATATCTTGTCGTTGATTTTGTAATGGCTCTTTTGAAAGTAAAATTCTTCAAACTTTTTCTTCTTTACTTTGTAAAACTTTGCTTGTACCGAAAGTTTTTTGGACTGTTTTTTTGGGAAAACGTTATTTCTGTGTTATTTCTCAATACTATTGTATGTACGGATAGGATAACCACTGAAAAATTTCTACGCTGGGTGGTTTAGATTCATAGTTACAGTTTGCGCACTGGTTAAAAATTTACCCTGTGTACACGATAGTGTTGAGAAATAACACTGAAATAACGTTTTCGTTTTTGTACAAACAACAAAAAATCAGCTGTTCCACACATTTTGACTACGTAGGTATTACAGTTTTCTATGAAACAGCTGATTTTTTTTTTGTAACTGACGAAAAATTTGTCCGCTTTCATTCAGCATATTATTCTAGACTAATATGCTGAATTTATGGGCACTGGATAAAAATTTATCCTGTATGTTTGTCATAATAGGTTGAAACTGCGACCACTGGTTCAAAATTATGTCTTATCTAGCTTTTGCCAGCGGCTACGTGGTGGTCAAAAATTATCCCACGGGAACGTACTACCGGGATCAAAAGTATCTGATATGTTAAAGTAGGGTATGGTCTATCTGTGTCCCAATTTTTATCCATATTTGTTCAGCCGTTTCTGCGTGATTGAGTAACAAACATCCAAACATCTAAACATACAAACTTTCACATTTATAATATTAATATGATTGTAGGATTAATCAAAACTTCAACAAAATTAACCAGTTCTTCTCCACCAGGTATATGCTAGATCGAAAGTCAGCAATCCACGTCTCCGCAAGGGTCCAAGACCTGTTCTTCATCATGGCTGTCTCCAACTCTTGCATGGATCCTTTGGTCTACGGCTCCTATATCATTGACCCGAGGACCTTCAAGAGGACGATTATGAAGATCTTCTGTATACACGTCAGTCCTTCAGAAATACCCGGTAAGATTTTTTTTTCTAAAAGTGCTATTTATGTATATGAGCTACACAATAATGGTTCATTAGAGAAAGAACGCCCACTGCGCGTTTTGATCTTATTTTTAATTGGCTTTTGCTAGCGGCTTCGCCTGCGTGAATGTTGGCTTTATTTAATTTTTGGGTAGGAAATCATCAAATAACTTCTCCCGCTCTGGGTGGAGCAGGACGGCGTGTCAGTCTTTTACTGACTAAAATCCACCCGTGTTCCGTCAGTTGCCTGTGTGCCAGGGGCCGCGGTATCTCTTTCGAGCAACCCGCACCCCTGGCAGGCATTGGCCTTTCCGGGCCCCATCAGATATTATACACATCAACCTTCCTTTTGAATAATCTGCTTATTGATGACCGAATTAAAATCCGTTGGGCAGTTTAAAAGATCTAAGCGTACAAAAACGAAAAGCGACTTGTTTTATACTATGTAAAGATGACAGAATCACTGATTTTATATTAGCTATCTGTTCAGGTTGATGTTTTAAAACGGGATGACAGAATCACTGATTTTATATTAGCTATCTGTTCAGGTTGATGTTTTAAAACGGGTAACTAGGAGCTTAGATTCGACTGGCCCATACCACTATTTGTTGGGATTTGTAGACGTACGAGGGCGGGTCAATAAGTCCGTGACTTTTTGAATTTCTGACCTCTTTACTGAAAAAGCAACACTACTCCTGTCAACAGGCATCTGTTAATTGACTCCTACCAAAATTTGAACTTGCTGCGTCAGTTAGTTTGTGTTTGACAGCTATCTTTATCAGACTACCCAGTAATTTGAGGAAAAAATGGAAAAAAGTGAATTTCGTGTGCTTAATAAGCATTATTTTTTGCGAAAAAAAACCATTACTGAGACCAAGGCTAAGCTTGATAAATACTATGGGGACTCTGCACCATCGATTTCAATGGTAAAAAAGTGGTTTACTGAATTTCGTTGTGGCCGTACAAGCACTGAAGATGCCGAACGTCCTGGACGCCCAGTTGAGGTCTCTACACCCGAAACAATCGAAAAAATTCACGATATGGTGTTGGCCGACCGAAGATTGAAAGTGCAAGAGATTGTGGAAGCCGTAGGGATCTCGCATGGCTCAGTGGTTTCAATTTTGAATGATCACTTGGGCATGAGAAAGCTTTCCGCAAGATGGGTGCCGCGTTTGCTCACAGTCGACCACAAACGCAATCGTGTAACAACTTCACAGGAAGGTTTGGCGTTGTTTAATCGCAATATGGAGGAGTTTTTGCGCCGTTTTGTAACCGTGGACGAAACATGGATCCATCACAACACACCAGAGACCAAACAACAGTCAAAACAGTGGGTTTCTAAGGGTGAATCGGCGCCAAAGAAGGCGAAGGTGGGTTTGTCAGCCAATAAAGTTATGGCGACTGTTTTTTGGGATGCACGTGGGATAATCCACATTGACTACCTTCAAAAGGGAAGAACAATCAATGGGGAATATTATGCCAACTTATTGGACCGCTTCAATGACGATTTGAAAAAAAAAACCGACCTCATTTGGCCAAGAAAAAAGTTCTTTTCCACCAAGACAATGCAAGGGTGCACACATGTGCAGTTGCCATGGCAAAAATCCATGAATTGGGCTATGAATTGCTCCCTCATCCGCCCTATTCTCCAGATTTGGCTCCGAGTGACTACTTCTTGTTTCCAAACCTGAAGAAATGGCTTGGTGGAAAAAGATTTGACTCCAATGATGAAGTCATCTCGCAAACAAAGGCCTATTTTGAGGACCTCGACAAATCATATTTTTTGGAAGGGATAAAAAAATTGGAGAAGCGTTGGACAAAGTGTATAGAGCTCAAGGGAGACTACGTTGAAAAATAAAATGATTTATTTATCAAAAAATCTGTGTTTTATTCCAAAAGTCACGGACTTATTGACCCGCCCTCGTAGATTAAGCCTCCAATTCCGTTAAGGTTGAGGTCAGATCAAAGATGGACGGGCTAATTTCCCAATCTGATATTTGCAGATCAAAATGACCATCCCAATTTAGGTGCAGATGGTACACATGGCAAGCATTGGATTTCTAAGAATGACGATCAAATCTGATGTTAAATCTTACGGTAGCAGTTGTAATTGGTTGTTTGAAATAACAAGCAATCTGTCAAGCCTTTACACATAACAACGGTACAGCTCCTAGTCTGAACGGATGCATTAAATACCATTTTTTTACATGGAGCGACTGCCTATTATCGGGAAAAGTGGGAGCCACCACTGCTTCCTCCTGTTACGACACAGTCCTCCTCTCTGTGAAAGGCACAATATGCGGGCCCAGTGCGTATTGGTAGATGTCACATGTTTCCGAATTTTTGGTTCTGGAATATGCCGGTTTCCCCACGATGTTTTTCTTCACAGTTTTGAGAGCGTTGGTGATGAAATAATTTACACAAAGTAAAGCACCTGTAGGTTCGGACCTACGACTTACAACTCTTAAGTCGAGGCCGTTAAGATTGAGCCATCACTGCTAACACTTTTCCCATAACCTCGTGAATTATGTATTTCCTTCAACTCATTATTCAAATGTGTTGTTTACGTACCAAACCTTTTCTTTCAAGAATACTATAGGTACGTATTTTACGTGGATTTCGTATACTAACATTCTTTCGTAAAACACTTAAAACATAAAAAGGAATCGTTATTTTAACAAAATAAGTCCATTATTAACGCCCGCAAGGAAAATGGAACATTCTCGTTATTCCAAGAGAGAATGAATTTCACGTTCCAGTCATGCGGAGAGTATTATTTATGACAAACGATAAATTATGTATTTGTGCGGGATGAGTTTGAATTCAATGCGGTCTGTACGAAGGGGGAAACATACAGCATATTAAAAATGTGGAAAACTTATTATGTGACCGATCCGGAACAGCAAACAAATAAAACGATAAATTGTATGTAGGTATTTCTATTAGTACAGAAATAAATATAATTTATTTTAACGTACTTCAAAAAAAGGAAGAGTTTTTCAGTTTGGTTGTATACGGAGTTATACTCTGAGAAAAAATACCCAAACAAACACAGAAGTCTCTTTTAAAGTTCAGACATAATAGTGGTCAGATAAGTGTTTACAATGGCCATTTGAGGAAACAACCATGCAAATTTCAGTGAACCTGTCCAAACAGTGTATTCATTTATCGGTAAGTGTGTAGCTCAACGCAAGACTTCAAAGTTGAATCCATTTTTATTCGTTTCTAGCTGCACCCCGCGGTGTCACCCTCATAAGTCTCAATTCCGTGGAGATATCTGAATAAAAACTTATCCTTTATCGTAATTCAGGTCAAGGTCTACCCATGTGTCAAATTTTATCCAAATCCATTCAGCCGATTAGAGTGAAAGCGTAACAAACAAACATACAATAATCAAATATTTTATCGCCATAGTAGATATTATATTAGTTTAAATATAGTAATGTAGGTTTCGCGATTTTGTATAAAATAGCATATAATTCATTGAATATTTGAAAATGGGACTCGTAGCAAAAGTAGTTTATATTCATGAGCCCCTGAAATATTTGCCAGTTAATTTAAAGTTAGCCTATTTAGCGTGGGTCATAAAACATTGTTCACATTTTTCGTGGTGTTAAATGTGTTTACAACTAATTAGAATGAATGTCTAATGCTGCCTTATCTAAACTATTTTGTTAGTATTTTCTATTCCAACGATAAAGCTCCGCTTAGGTATGTGGTATCCACTGGAAATTTTGTATGTCACCGTAAATTGTAAATACTGTTAGATTATAATCTATCTCGCGAGATTGTGAACTGTTGATAAATTGTGTGCATCATACTGCTTACCGACCGAATAGGTTAGTTTTTTTTTTTCTGGGTGGCAAACACCCGGGCGTTTTCTCCCGCCTTATGCGAAACAGGAACCTCCCGAAACAGCCGTGTCCGGTGAGGACCTGTGTCAGGCGGAAGGTGAGGACGCCATGCCGCCTCTCAAGCCACTCCGCAATACCGAATAGGTTAGGTTAGGTTAGAATTGCGACCAACCGCGCTACTTCCAAGCTAGTGGCAGTTACTTGACAATTTAGTAATAGCGCAAATATTAAATTAATCGAATCGGGGGCGTCGGCCACACGTCGACTACTGGGGGCCTAAGCCACGGACCCTATCTGTATTGATACCAGTTCACAACTTGACGGTTTCACTTCGATAGATTATAATCAACCGAAAAATAATGTGTTTAATTGTAAGTAGTGTGTTACAGTTCACATTCTTTCGACAGTTTACCATCTCGCGAAATAGATTTTAATCTAACAGTATTTACAATTTTATGGTGACATGTAGATATACTTAAATGTAACTTTATGTATTTTCGCTCTATACCTAGTCATTTTATTCCAGTTACATAGTCTTTACGCTACGGCAAAGGTCTCCATTTCTCCTTTCCACTCCTGTCTGTCATGAGCTAGTGTGGACTAATCCTGTCTGTAGGCATCAAGCTCGTCCCGCCATCCTCATCTGCGTCTGCTGCGATGTTACTGGATGTTTTCTGAGACTCTGGTATATTTAGACCATGACTCGTTTGACATGTGGCAAATGTGTCCGGCCCAGTGCCACATAAGCTTGGCTGCTTTTTGGTTGACGTCGGTGATTTGTGTTTTGGAGCACAGCACTGCATTCCTGACACGGTCAGTTAATTTGACTCCCAGAATGCTGCGCTCCATTGTGCGCTTGCAACCTCAAGCTTGAACCTCTGCTGAACTGTCAGAGACATGAAATTTTTTGGCAATGTGAGCATAAAGTTACATTTACTCAAAAACACTAAATTAGCTAACAAACGATAAAAATAGATTATAAAATTCATTATACCTTACCTGACTAAAACTATTTACGAAAATATGGCGTCGAAAAATTCCTCCGCATCGCTGTCGATTGGTATTTTGAATACATATTTAATATTCATTGATATTCTATTCGGTGAACAGGTGAAAAGAGTAAATTATCATAAAGTGATTGATGCCATGTGAGCGCAATTGTACAAAGAACTGAAAATAATAAATTAAAGTGACAATTAAGAACTTACATCGTGAAGAAATAATTAATGTCATAAAATTCAAAGACAAACTTCAAAGAAACTTAGAAAAGATGAAGCTAATGAGACTAATTGGAACTTTTATAATTAAATCGAATTATACAACTATGTTTTTTTTTCTCTTTTAAAAGTTATCTTTATGCTCTACGAACTTTTTCCAACGGCTTCGCCCGTGGATGTCAAAAATTGTATTATCCCACGGAAACGTTCTACCGGGATAAAAAGTATTCTACATGTTAATCGTAGTTATAAACTACATGTGTGCCAAATTTCATCCAAATCCGTTCAGCCGTATTTGCGTGATTGAGTAACAAACATCGAAACATCTTCACAAACTTTCACATTTACAATATTAGTAGGATTATACTAGCTTCCGCCCGCGGCTTCGCCCACGTGGATATCGGAAATTATCCCGCGGGAACGTACTACTGAGATAAAAAGTATCCTATGTGTCAATCTAGGTTACAATCTATCTGTGTGTCAAATTTTATTCAAATCCATTGAGTCGTTTTTGCGTGAAAGAGGTTACTCTTCAACATACATACACACAAATTTTCGCGTTTATAATATTAAGTGAAGATAGTAGGATAATATATGATATAGTAGAATAAACTTGATTATTAGCAACTGTTCCCACTGCTGAGACATAGGCCTCCGCTCTTCGAGAATCGAATCGAATTGAGTTGGGTGCTCTGTAATCTACTACGCGAGCCCAGTGCGGGTTGGTAGATGTCACATGTCTTCGAATTTTTTAATTCTAGGACGTGCCGAGTTGCTCACGATGTTTTACCGAGAGCACAGGTGATGAAATTAAATACACAAAGTAAACTGCACGGCTTGGTTCGGACTCACAACCTACAACTCGTGTCGGAGTTGTTAACACTGGGCCACCACTGCTCCACATTATGATAATATTCATGTGCCAATTGGTTACCTTTAATTGAAAAGTTAATAAAAGTTATTTTTAGTAAGGCCTGAGTTCTCCTAAGCCCTGGCGGGTGCCTCACAAGACCAAGCGGTTCATTCTGGGCTTGCTGCGGGTCCCTCTGGCATTAAACTTTGTCCCACAAATTTGTTGGTCCGGATCCACGAGTTACTGTATGCACAGTTATATCGAGGGGTGAAAGGCTTTTTATTTGAAGCAACATTTCGGACGACATTGAGTTATATACATATTCGGATTCAGCGAAATTCGCAAACAAATAGCCTTTCACCCCTCGATATTTGTAAACTTGCCTAATTTATGAGTTATATTCATCATACAGACGTCAAGTCTAACAATTAAAGGCTTAACGTTAAGTGATGATTAGCGACTCGTTAAGCATACATTTTTGACGTTTAAGCATCTCCTAACTTTAACCAACGATTATAAATAAACCCCTTAAATATATTTAGTTAATTAAATCGCGAACGCAACGTATTCATTTCAAGTAAACTATGGAGAAGAACGGACAAGAAACTCCATGTGTACTCGTTCAGATCAAAATAATTATTATGTTAAATTCTGATTACTTAGGTATAGCTTTCATGTTGCTTCTCACTGGATAAAAAGCAAACTGTAGTTCGTTTGGGCACGCCACAATTACAGCGGTAAGTCCCTCCTTTGAGGAGTGGCTTGAGAGGCGGCATGGCGTCCTCACCTTCCACCTGACACAGGTCGTCACAGGACACGGTTCTTTCGGGAGGTTCCTGTTTCGGATAAGGCGGGAGGAAACGCCCGGGTGTTTCCACTGCGAAGATCACCCTGAGGACACGGTGGAGCATACGGTGGAGGTCTGCCCGGCTTGGGCGGAGCACCACCGTGTCCTCGTGGATGCGATTGGCGGCGGCGATCTCTCGCGTCCGGCCCTGGTCCAGGCCATGGTACGGAGCGAGAGTGCATGGTTAGCCGTCACCTCCTTCAGCGAAGCAGTGATGCTCGCAAAGAGGGAGGCGGCGCACGTGATGGAGAGGCAGTACATGAACCCTCACGGCCGTAGCCTTCGCAGGAGACGCCCTGGGCGACGGGAATCCCAGGCTGATTCCCGGCCACCGTAGGCGCGGGCTTGCGGACGGCGAGTAATGGGTAGCTCGCGGTTCGGTAAGGACCAAGCCCGGGTCGACGGCGCGTTGTGTTCCAGATGTGAAATGAAAGAGATGTCATCACCAACTGGTGGGGCCCGCAAGGGCCGATGCCTGCCAGGGGTGCTGGTTCTTCGAAAGGGATACCGCGGCCCCTGGCACACAGGCAACTGAGGGAACACGGGTGGGTTTTAGTCAGTAAAAGTCTGACACGCTCTCCCACTCCGCCCAGAGCGGGAGAAGTTATTTGATGATTTACCACCCAAAAAAAAAACTGGTTCGTTTGAATCAAAACTAGTCGAGTGATTCCAAATACCACACTTGAATAAAACAGTAAGCAATCTACCTAGTTTTTTCTTCGAGACACATTATTGTTACAAAACCGGCCAAGTGCGAGTCGGACTCACACACGAAGGGTTCTGTACCAGAAGGCAAAAAAAACACGTTTCTTGTATGGAGTTCCCTTTAATATTTAACTTCGTTTTTATTCTTTGTTGTTAGTGGCAACAGAAGTACACATCCTATGAACATTTCAACTGTCTACCTATTACGGATCGTGAGATACAGCCCAGCGAACAGCGAAGGCTTAGTTACCCTAAAAAAAATTAGTATTATTTTGCTACGAAATAAGGTAACGTCAGTGTTCACATTGTTTGAATAATAAAACTTTACTATTGTAGAATCAACATCATGATAGTTTTAGGCACTTTTAGGTTCTAGACTTCGTGGAACAGCCAGCCTGCTTGAATGTTTTGTTTGAATTACTTTAGACCAGAAAGCTGACAACATTTGTTTGTGATATGCCTTACTTCTTGTATTTGTTTTGTATTGTTGTGTATAATGTGTATTAGATTGTTGATACCAAACGAAGACGAGCGCTAATCCTGCCGACTAACTGTTACGCAGTTTAGTAGGTTTATGTAGACACATGTTTCGTCCAAATTTTGTTATTGTTTTGGGATTCTTCTAAATAAACTTCCTTTGATATGGTCACTGTAACTACGTTTTATTCAGGCATATTGCTTTAAATTGTTTATAATATTTAAAAAAACTATAAGAACCTAAGACTTTTTCGTACCATAATTTCAATTGAACTTCAAACGCATTGTTTGTAAGCTGCGAGCTCTTTACTAAAAGGTTAGGTTTCGTTGTCTTTTTTCTATTTTAAAATGCCTCGCAAACGTAAAGTTTCTAGTTAGATAGGAGCTCATCGCGAGCCCGAGCATCGAAAATTACTCGATCCCAAGAATCCTCCGTTCATGCAGAATTAAGAAAGCATGAACATGCGGAGCGACAAGCGGCTTTGAGAGCCCATGAGAAATCCTCTTAAAGCCAGGAAAGGCTGGAGGGCCAAGCCGCTTGCCAAGCTTCTCTGAGAGTGACTGTGACTTTGAAAATGCAATTGGTGTAGCTCAGCCACTTAATGAAATACAAAGCTATCAGATGGAACACCTCAACAAGGGAGTGGAAACGCTGCGTTTAAGGCACGCCTGTTGAGAATGACAACCACTGGGACGAAACTATGGAGGAAACCTTGCAGTGCCGATCATTATACAAAATCAGGGAACTTTATGCTACCCTCATATCATATTGCGGCCTTTCCTTACTTAAGAGTACATGTCCGAAACTATATTGCGGCGACTGCAGCAAGTACATGCAGATATGTCTTTTAATTATCACTTATAAAACGAAGTGCTGACAAATATTGAAAAGAAAAGTAATGACAATGGCGGGGAAGCAGCTACAAGATTTTGGAATGGTTAGCCCTCGACGATCAGGCGAAAGTGACGTAAACGATGAAATTGCTTCGAGAATTCTAACTACAACTTCACAACGTTGCATCAGCAAGTGGCCGAATTAGTTCCTCGGTTGCTTCCAGAACGTAGTTACAGCTTTCAACACGTGTTACCTCAAATAGAGTCTGGGAATGGCGCATTTTTTTTTCCTCCACTGCCCTGGAAGAACCAGGGGTGTCGAGACAAATGGTTTTGTTTAAACTTATTATTGGGGATCATAAGAACAGACGAAACAATTGCTGTTGCCATGGCTTCTTCTGGTATAGCCGCTACACTACTGAACGGCGGTCGCACTGCACATTCCGTCATTGAAAGTGCCATTAAATCTTGCACCGGAAGAGTCACCAATTTCAAATTTCAGCAAATATAGCTCTCGAGGTATGATGCTACGACAGTGTAAACTTTTTATATGGGACGAAAGTACGATGTCCCCCAAAAAATATGAAAAGGCGTTAAACCGAACTCTGCAGGACGTGCGAGACAGTACTGATATGGTGGGAGGCATGGTAGTTTTAGTGGCTGGTGATTTGCGAAAAACTCTACCGGTGATCCAAATAGGCATACCTTTCCTATGTCAAGTCATCATGCTTATGGCCAAAAGTAAAAAAAATAACTTATCTAAAGCTATAGACGCAGATTCGGGACATTATGCAGAAACACTGTTGAAAATTGTCGTATTTTAGTAACGGGAAAATTCTGTAATTTGGTCGGAAACAGTGTTTTAGCAATGTTTTCCATTTTTAAAGTTTACCCAGACTTACAAGTAAATTTAAATTGGCGATCACTGGCTATATGCGAGTGCAATCCTTGCGCCTAATAACGAAACTATTAACCACATAAACACTGATATTTCGAATAAGGTGCAGGAAGATTTAAAGGAGTATTTCTCAATAGATACCGTCATGGACCCAGAACAGAGCACTTTATATCCCGCTGAATTTTAAAATGCTCTAGAACTGTTGAGTGTACCCTCACATAAATTTCAATTAACATTAGTTGTACCAGATATGCTTATGCGCAATTTAGATGCACCCCGATTATGCAATAGGTCGAATACATAACGAACGAACGGAAGTAGGACAAAATATGGTCGGTGCTACTATTTTATCTGGTGTGGAAAAAGGAGAATGTGTGATTATACCTCGAATCCCAATGTTCCCCACTGACCTGCCATTTCAATTTAAAATACTCCAGTTTCCAATAAAACGAAGTTTTGCTATTACTATTAGTAAAACGCAAGGGCAAACATTGCATGTGTCCAATACCCAGAACGTATACGTCTCAGCGCCAAATAGCATACACCATTGTGCATATGAGCGTCCTAGAATAATGTTCCGTTCTGAGCCCATGATTGCAACGGCCAAAGAACAAGCAGAGTACAACTCAAATTGATTGTCAAATTCTAAATTAACGTGAGCGAAACCGCGCACAAAAGCTAGTAAAGAAATAATTTTAGAAATTAATAACGCTGTCACGGCAACCAAACCATACCTAGTGTTTTCACATCACAAGATGGCTCCAGTTACTTCTATCCATCCGTCTATATATGGTTCACAAAAAAGGTTACGTAAACAACTCACACAAAAGGACACTTCTCTTTCCATCACTACCTCTCCACAAGCCAAAACCGTCACATATATATTACTCACAAAAATTTCAGCCACACTGATTATACAGGGTGTTTGGCAGAACGTTGAACATATGAAAATGGTGGATAGGTGGGGTCATCTGCTACTCACTCAGCCCTAATTTATTTGGCCCTGGCCAAAAAAAAATTATGATAAAACTCTTGAAGATTTTTTTTATATAAAAGCAAATTACACACCATTAGAAAGGTCACACTAGGGATGTTTTGGTAGAATTGGAACTCCTCAATATTTTTTTTTTTTAATGGAAGTTGAAATTAAGATTTAAGTATTTTTTACATCTTTCTGTAAGTTTGTGGACTCATAACTTTTTTTCTAGCTAAAATCTAACAAAAATATTGCCTGTTTTACCCATTTTTAATAAAAATTACACTGTAAAGTTACAAAAGTGGTAAAAATAATAAAAAGCAAAAAAAAATATCCAGAGGCCAGGGCCACATAAATTAGGGCTAAGTAAGTAGCAGATGACCCCACCCATCCACCCCATCCATCGTATGTTCAACGTTCTGCCAAACACCCTGTATTTATACTAATTAAAATACTTTTTGTAGTCACTTCATGAAGGCGGCCAATCTTAAAGGAGATTTAATAGCAACACAGCAGCACAATTCCATACTCTGTTGGGAAAATAATATTCAAAATAGATTGGGAAAGTCTGTATCTTTGTTGATCAATCACGTTTTAACGACTAAATGGATTGGGCACGCCACAATTGCGGCGGTAAGTCCCCTCTTTGAGGAGTGGATTGAGAGGCGCCACGACGTTCTCACCTTCCGCCTAATGCAAGTCCTAACGGGACACGGTTGTTTCGGGGGGGGGGTCCTGTTTTGGATAAGGCGGGAGGGATCGGCCCTAGTCGCCACAGGAGACGCCCTGGGCGTCGAGAATCCCAGGCTGATTCCCGGCCACCGTAGGCGCGGGCTTGCGAACTGCGAGTAAGGGTAGCTTACCGTCGGGTAAGGACCAAGTCCGGGTCGACGGCGCGTTGTGTTCCACGCGCGCCTTAAAGAGATGTCAGTACCAACTGTAAGCTTCGCAAGAGCCGATGCCTGCCACGGGTGCGGGGTGTTCGGAAGAGATACTGTGGCTCCTGGCACACCGGCAACTGAAGGAACACCGGTGGGTTTTAGTCAGTAAAAGTCTGTCACGCCTGAGCGGGAGAAATTATTTGATGATTTCCCATCCTCTAAATAAAAATACCGGCTGTTTCGATTTTACGAAAATTAAGCACGCAGGAAAATTACTACCAGCACAGAATATTTATCAGCTCATCGTCGTGTGTGTAACCTTTTCCTAACTATGTTGGTCGGCTTCCAGTCTAACCGGATGAAGCTAAAGAACAATAGTTTACATGGAGCGAATTCCTATCTGTCACCCACAACCCAGTTACTGGGTATTACGTTTGGCAGTATTAGAATATAAAACATTTTTTTACTGGTAAGTAGGTACTTAGCAGTATAAAATTGTTTTATATTCTACATTTAGGTACATGAATAGTGCTTCTAGGATGCGAGTGTAACCGCAGGTAAAAGCCAGTACATAGGTAAAATATATTACATAAGTAGGTAATAATATATTTTTCGTAGATTATGTCTATCATTCCAGTTCATATATAGGATCACAATGTCTGTATTCCAGTCTATATCACGTTCGGCTTGGCATGGTAGGTTTGTTACTTAACTGACGTAGTATGTGTAAACAAATCATTAAATATCAGATGTGGGCAGGTTATATTTTGGGACGAAATAGAAAATGTATAATAATTTTATTATTAGTAGGTATGCAAAAGGCTGTGTTATTAGGGCTTACAAATTACAATAAATCTTTTTTTAGAATCGGATAGGAGGTTCCATAAGTGATGATTTTATTTTGAGAGTGCTTAAGGGTGCGTAAGGAGGAGGTATAAGAACAATTTCTATGAAAACTTCAAAGAAATTGATCTACTAAAGTCGCAACGCGCTTCGCGCCGTGGCGTCGCGCTGTGGCGTCGCGCTGTCACGTCTCGCCGTCGCGTTTCGCTGTCGCTTCTGCTGCCGCGTCGCGCCAGTCTGCGGGAACCTATAGTATTATATCGTTGTAGTAAATAAATAAATTATCTAACTACCTATTTCTCAAGTAAAAGTTGTTGATACAATGTTCAAAAACATAGACAAAACACCTGGGAAAACATTAGATTATTAATATAATCTAAAGTTTATCCCAATTATTTTGTCTGGCCCATATTTATGTAGTTATTCTCGCTACTACGTCAATTAATTTCCTCGGCAAAAACTTTTCTCGCAGGTAAAGCTTATATAGATACGGAGAGACTTAATTTGGTAGTTGAATAGTGATGCTAATGGATAGTCAAAATGTATTTAAAACCTTTTTTATGTGTTATCTAATAACCTTTATGAGCCGTTTTTGTGTAATTTTAAAATAACAATATTCTAGCTTCACTTTTCCTCGCGCACCGCGTTTTTGTTTCCTTACCTCGTTGGTTATATTAGGTTTTTCTTTTTGGTATTTGCCAGTTGCAGCCCGGAGTCTGGTTTTGTGCTCAATTGATGCCATCAGGCTCGGCGCCTATAACATGGTACTCAAAAATAACTAGAGAACTGTTAGTGTAGGTACTGCTCTACAGGAGTACATCTACATATACCTATACCTGCTAACCCTTCGGGAAAACAAGTTGTGATGATACCTTATGCATACAGGATGGCAAGGACGTCGACGCTAAACTCAGCCCATGAATTCACCATATCATTCAAGACCCCCCTAGCGTAGAAAGTTTTCTTTGTTTATTTAAAAAAACAAATTGCTGTTCCATACATTTTGACTGAGTAAGTAGGTATGAACTTCAGTTTTTTTTTGCCACCCTGTTTATTTTAGCTTTGTCTAACAGAGTAAAGGCTTCTTCAAACAGCCGCGACGCGACACTTGTAGAACAATTTCCATTAAGTTTTCATAGAAATTGTTCTACGAGTGTCGTGACCCGCCCGTCGCGTCGCGCTGGTCTGCACGAGCCTTAATATAATTTAAAAAACACAAACGTTGTCGGTGTTCTCGAATCCCATTAAATATTAATCCTTGGTTAATGGGTAATCCTTTAAACAAAGGAGTACGCAATAACATATGATTACCCTCTCTTACAATACCTAACGATATTCCCTGGATACATTATGGCACGTATTGTTTTAAGGACATGAGATTTAAATGGCGAATTGTGAGTGTACTGTAGGTATTCTAACTGTCTAATGCTTTGGGGAATATAGGTTGGGTGTTAATGTATAATAATAATAATGTACTTAATAAGTATCTCGACTTAGCACACGAGGTTGTTGACATGTGGAATGTGAACTCGGCTGTAATTGTGCCGATTGTCGTATCAGCCAATGGACTGATGGCCGAAAGCCTCGATTAACATCTCTCGAGGCTCTCGTTAGGCGGTTGGATCAAAGGCCTGATCCAGAAGGCAGTACTCCTCGATACGGCTCGCATCGTGAGGAGGTTCCTGTCTCTGGAGCCCTAACCACCGGTAGCTTGGACCCTGCTCCCGTTACCGGCGGACCGCTATTTTTTATATTTTTAAATGTTTTTTTTTTAAAGTTACTTTTATAAAAATATTTAAAAATGTAGTAAATAAGGTATAAAATGAATAAACGAATGTACTTAATAATAATAATAATAATAAATTTTATTCAAAAAATAAAATTGGTAAAATACAGTACAAATCTTGGAAATAATATAGGTAGTACAAAGTATGATGCCTGTACTAGGATAAACCTGTATCACAGTATGTTGTTATGACGTTCCTCTGTTTGGGTCCCAGTACCTTGAACCCTGCGCATTCAACGGGATATCTTATTGAAAATGTCACATTTCGATAACCTGATTTGCCATGCGGACAGTAAACAGCTGTCGAAAGAATAACGGTCATCTATTTGAATTTTTCGGGTTATGGATTTGTGAACAGGGTTTATAGGACTCCTACGATAACTGTGATTGGTGTTCGATTCGGTACGGTACGGATGATTGTAAATCAAGTGAATTTGTACGGTTGTATTTTAACCTGGTAACATGTCAAAACATTTAGATTTCTGCGTTATATTTCATTTTTACATAAACTCTCTAAATGGTGGAGAAAACCGCATTAGAATCCATTGTGTGGTTAAGAAAAAATTATCGAACAAACAGACAGACATACAGGGAAAACGACATTGTTATAGACTACCTACGCTAGTCGATAGACTAAAATAATATCAAATCAAATCAAATCAAAAATTATTTATTTCTCCAACATAAATTTTAACCAACAGATTAGTATTGGAGCCTCCCTTTATTTAAGCAAGTAATGCCTGTATTGTGGGAGACTCCGCTCTTCCATACCGGATATTATTGGATAACAATAAAAAATACTCAACTATAAAAAATACACTATTTGTGTGAGTTTGTGAGTATAAGTGTGAGTGTGTGAGTATATGTGTGAGTGAGTGAGTGTATGTGTGTGCGGGTGTGTGTATTTGTGAGTGTCTGTGAGCATGTTTGGGTGTGAGTAAAATAAGTGTGCCAGCATGTGATGCGAGGTGAGGACGTGCCATCGCACTACCACTATCCCTACAACACTTACTATTGCATTCCATTGCATGCAACAGTTCGAGTGGACAGAAACCATACGTCATGATCAGAGGTCGGAGTAGGTAGATTGATTTAAGGTCGTTGACGTCAAACGTAGAGGATAATATGGATATGCCTCCAAAATACCGGAACTTCATATTTATTGTGATGATTATTTATTTTAATTGTATTAACGTTGAAAGCCAAAATATGGAAATTGTATCCGATGAGGATTAAAAATAATTTATTTATGTTTTTGTTTAATTAAAAATAATTGTTCATTGAATTCAATCAATCATTCATATAATAAACGATTTTGTTAGCCTATCTGTATGTTTTTTATTTTATTTTATTCCGTAATTCCAATTCCGGAACTTTTTCCGGTACTTCCCGCACATTATGGATAAAATGGCATGTCCATATTATAATATCTTGACGCAAGTATATAAAATTAATCTACCTACTCCGACCTCTGGTCATGATACATGAGTTAACAGTGCTTCTGTTTCATCATAGTTTAAAAGTTTTATCCAATTAATTAATGACTTTTTGCAGACATAGTATAGTTTTGTATATATGTGTATTTCCTTATTTATCCTATTATACTTGGGCAGAACGTTTTTGAAATTGTATTCTAGCAAATCGAGTTCGCGATTGGGGTATTTGTATAATATTATCTTTTCGTCTTTTTGTTAATTTGGAGGAGTCTAACGATAAAGTTTTGTGCGTTTTCAAGATGGTCTCCATAATATATAATTTTCTCACAGAGAGCAGGTCACTGATCTGATATAATTCATCTGTGTGGAATCTCAATTTCTTAAAATACATAATTATTATTAAAGCACGTTGTGCACGCTCAACATCTATGAATTTAGATTTACTAGACCCTCCCAAACAGGGATGCAGTACGTCAAAACTGACTGTACTAGAGCAATATATATTTCATTCAGAAGGTTTCTTGGTGGATTGTGGGGAGTACCTATACAAAGTTTTTGGGACGACATGTCGTAAAGAATTAAATAACCAACTTAGCTACAACAACCAACAACCAACTTAGCTACAGTAACAAGTTACAAGCAGAGTTAGAAAACTCTGCTTGTAACTTGTTCAAGATGTAGGTACCAAGAAAACCTTTGGTCAACAATCACTCCTAAGTATTTTATTTTTAATTGTTGGACATTTGCAATTTAGATTATTTATGTTGTCACAATGATGAATTTTTAATTTAAATTGTTCATCAGGCTGGGTACGGTTATTAATACTAAAACATACAAAATTGGTTTTTGAGGTGTTCAATGTAAGTAAATTGTTTTTTAACAATTTTACTATTACGCTCATACCCGACTCAGCATAGGCTTTAACCTCTTTCCAGGACTTCCCGGAAAATACAACAGCTGTATCATCGGCATAAAAACAACTGTGCATATATAAATAAAAACTGTGTCGTTTTTACTTCACCAAACAGCGAGATTTATTAAATAAATGTAAGCGTATTATAATGTACTTATTTTATATACTTATATTATACGTGAAGCAAAAACTAAAAATAACCAAAATATGAACGCGGACAAGACGAGTATGAAAGGCACAGTTAAAGTTTATAAGAAGAATGAGCGCATAAAGCTAATATTTTAAATAATAACACATTAGAAATACATCGTTTTAGAAAAGAAAGAAAAAAAAAACAATACATACAACAACACATAAAAAAATGAATACATTGTTTTAAATGAATTATGCCCGAATTCCTACCACTGGGCGACCACAAAAATGGGTGTGCTTTAAACCTTTCGGAATAAATTCTCTTATGGTTAAAACCACATCAAAATCCGTTGCGTGTTTGAAAGACCAACGCGGTCACACAGACAGACACAAAATATTTCTGTCTTTGATTAAAATATATACGGATAGAAGAGTAAACGGAATAACTAGGTACCTACCTACCTACGCATACAACATGCGACACACGAACCAATAAAGTGTATAAGGGTATGTTCTTTTATTGGTGTTTCCTCATTCCCGTTAAGAAGTATCCGATCCGTTAAATATTGTATTACTTTATCCAACTATATTAAATCATAACAGTTTATGGGTCGCTACAAAACTCTCACAGGAAACTTTCTCCGCTTCTAAAGAGTAGGAGAAAAATCAGTTTTCTTACATTCAATATCGACTACACGTGTAAGGATTTTTTATGTCTTGGAAAATTGTAAAATTTTGAATGATGAGTAACGTATCATTGTGGCTAAGTAATAATAGCCAGGTCAATCGATCAGGTTAAGCTAAGCTTGCCGAGGTTGGTCCGTGGATGGGTGACCAACATTAAAATATCAAGAACTCTTCGTGCCTCGGAAAGTACGTTAAGCCGTTGGTCCCACCTGTCATTTGTGGATCTTTGACAGTCGTTACGGATCGTCAGACGCCCGAAAGTCTGACAACCAGTCTCACCAAGGAGTATCGTATTACCCAGTAACTGGGTTGTGGAAGTAAGATAAGCAGTCACTCCATGTAAAATACTGTTATTCAGCTGCATCCGATAATACTGAAAATTGATCCTAATGTAGTTGGGAAAAGGCTAAGCAGATGATGATTTCAGAAATAAAGCTAGATCCATGTTTGAACACTGTGGTGTTGGGTAAGACAGAATTCTACACAAGCCAATGAATTTGCACTCCGAGCAGCTATGCCGACAGCTCAAGACCTGCTGAAGGCATTAGTGTGATTATTCTGAAGGATTTGCTGCCACAGCAGCTACGCTGTGAAACGTTTTCAGCAAAATTTATGTAGTTTATCTTCAACTAGCTCTCTATGTCTGAATGACCGAGCTTCGCTTGATTTTTTTTGGTTTGGCGTTTTCTAAAAATGAAACCTGGCTAGATCGATTTATCGCTCCCGAAACCCCCTGCATACTAAATGTCATGAAAATCGTTGCAGCCATTTCCGAGATTCAGATTATATGTACAATATACATGTATACAAGAATTGCTCGTTTAAAGGTATTAGATAGATATAGGCGCTTTACTTTGTGTCAATTATTTCATCCCTACTGCTCTCAAAACGGTTAAGAAGAACGTATTGAGTTCTGTCATATGTCTACTAACCCGCACCGGGCCTGTGAGGTGGATTATGGCCCACTCCGTATCACCTAAAGGAGACCTAGTCCCAGCAGTGGCATTATAGGCTGATTATGCCAAGGTCTAAGTGAAAGCCTTGGAATTCAACATTTCGAAGTATTCTTAATCCTCAACAATGAATTCCCCGGGCTCCTTAAGGAATGCTAGGAATGCTAAAATGGAGTTTAATAAGTTGAAAACTCATTGCATTCTATAATTTCCTTGAGTTGGTTTGATGTTATAAAGTTTAGCCATGTGGAAAGTCCACGTGACTAAACGATTGTTAAAATGGTTTTGTTGACTAGTTTTAGTTACATCCGAGGCGTGATCATGAGGTCATCGGAGGTCATGCGGCGAAGCCGTGTGTATTACTTTAAAGCTATGGTTGGTACTCCAAGTTATAATTCATTGGTTTGTGTAGTATTCTGTCTTACCTAAACTCTGGAATTTATTATGAGAATTTTATTATGATGGTACGCATTTTATTTTTTTAAGATGGCTTGTGTGCCATAGTTAATGTACGGATAGATTACATTCGGCTTTACTTTGTGTAATTTATTTCACTGCTATCAAAATGGTGAAAAAAAACATCGTGAGGAAACCGGCATGTCTTATAAATAAATATGCGACGTCCACCAACCTGCACTGAGTACGCGTGGTGGATCATGGCCCAAAACATCTCACAGAGAGCAAGCCTGTTTCCCAACAGTAGGAACATAGACAGCTGATTATTTTAAGGTACACTTAAATGATACACTGAGTTGAGTTCAATTTGTGTCTTGAAAACTAATAAACGATCAACCCGCGGTGAATGATAAATGGAACTAGTGGTTCAAACTTAAAAATGTAGGCATATATTTTATACATACGCAGCGCGTCGATGTCAGCATGAAATCGATTCCATTGATCCATAGGGGTTTGCTCGTACAGTTAGTATAAAACGACTAGGTAGAGAAAATATGTCTTTGTAATGAGAATCAGCCTCGATTCCTACTTATTTATAACGCTGTGATTTTGTTAAGTTCACGCAGACATGACACAAAAAACTGACTAAATTAAAAAAAAATAAGGAGGCGCAATTCGAGTCCACGCCGTTTGTTTTCGTGAAAACCTTATTATTAATATGTTATTAATTTTATTTATTAGTTAATAATATCTTACTAAGAACTTTCGTTCGTTCTTAGTAATTTATTACAATCTAGCATAATAGACTAATAAGTAATTTAACTGTAACTTAACGTTTTACGTGGTAGATAACGTTATAACTAAGAATAGTGTCATTTCGAACTTTTACTTCATTCCGTAGCACTTTCTTAGAATCTGATAATTAAAAAAATCACTTTGTTCATGTGTTCCATGTATAGCACATCACTGTCACTATTATTCACTATTTTATACACTACAATAATGCAAATGGTTTAGTTCTCTTTAGCCTACGCACTACGTTCGTGTTGTCTAACAGCTGAATTGCCTCGATGTTCACATGTCGGTGAAGTCTGTGTTAGTGGGCTTCAGAAACTTTTTGTATGATGGTGGTGACGAGTTCTAGTTTAAGGTCACGGTGGAAGTCGTCATTTCTAATGTACCATGGTGCATTTACAGCATCCCTGAATACTTTATTTTGGAATTGTTAAATTATTTTAACGTTCCTTTTTTTGGTACAGCCCCAAAGTTGGATGCCATACGTCCAAATTGGCATAAGAATATGCTTGTATAATATAATTTTATTATGTACTGATAGACATGTTTGTTGTTAACTCTTGACAATGATTCCAGAATCAATGTTCTGTCTAAACACTTTTTTGCACTATACGAATTGGAGTTTCGACTCATTGTGAAGAATAATAGAGGGTCGCGCGCATGCGCATGCACACACAGCGTGCCGTCAAAGGCAAATGATATTCCACTTATTTTTTTTTTAAATATTACCTATCCTTTAAATGCTCATCCATTACTCTAGCACTAATACTCTCGTAGTTATTAGCGTTTGAAATCTTACATGTTTTTGTCCGTCAGAAATATTGGACTTACCACCAGTACTTCGAGAAAAGACGTTTTCACGTCAAAAATCATTTTTGGCTGAAGAAATAAAGTCAACAATGCTATGTTAGGTTTGAAAAAGCTTACACAGAACAGACCCACAGTGAAGATCTTTTAAGTCACATTTATTTTCGTTTCACTAAAAAGATAAGCCGAAATATATAATATCTTTTCACTTATTTGTGGGAAAGTTCCGAGAATAGTCTTGGTGTATTGTTAGTGTATATCCTAAGTCTGCTTAACAACAAAAGTAAGTTTTTTTGTGATCCTTTTAACTTAACATGAGTATTTTTTTCTTCGGGACGATTATGTAACCTCTCGTTATCCTGTCTTGTTGTCATGTTGCTCGCGGTCTAAACCTTTCCTTGAATTTGTAAACAAAGAAAAATCAAACTATTATAGAACAATGTTTCAATACTGTTATCTATAGGAACGGGTCTAACTTACGTAACCATGCCATATTTGCGGAAAAAAAAATAGAAAGAAAAATAGATTTAATTGTCACACAAACACGTGCATCCAAAAATGTTAAGAACTTTAAAAACATGAAAACAATACAGATTTATACTTACGAACGCAGAACATAAATAGTCGGCAGCTGCACGCTGTAACTGCGACAAGAAGGCTTCCACTCAGCATGATGCTGTGCTATGGAACCCACAGCGCAGCGCTGATTTCTAGTGGTTACCCGAATAATTTGTTTAATTGTTCTGCAAGCTTGTGAAGCACCGAAACATTGATTGTCTGTTTGAATGTAAATCTGGTTTGACGAAAAACATTTTAACGCCTTTTGTGGCTGTGTTATTCCACGGATTATTCATTACTTCTAACTAAAACTTTAGACTAAGTAATTAATATTCTTAACCCTACAAACGAATAAAAATACCAAGTAACTGAATTGTAATTGCTAGTCACACTGCTCAAAGAATAATCGCCGCAGAAGAATAGTTCATTAAAAACTTGTGAAGCACTTTGTTCTAAAGGCTTTTCTCTGAAGTTTGCTAGCTGATCTTTAGGGCTTTGTCGAAAGTTATCGGCATCAATTAAACTACCTTACTCACTTTTGACTTGATTATGGTAATTTACGGGATACATCAAATAAGAATTGGCTTCGATCATTATTAGTTCGTGACTTTGATAGTAAAAAAGGGAAGTTCAAAAACTAATCCGAAAACCAGACTCTTAAAAATGTGAAACAAGAAAATCTTGTCATCTTAAGCCACTTTGACGCAAAGCTTATGATCATTTACTATTGTTAGAAAGTATTGTTTTGTTAGAATAGTTGCCATAAGAACAAGGCAGCGAGACCTCAGTTCTTAAATTATGAATAAATAGTTTAGAAGTTATAATGGTACAGATTGACGTACATACCAAATACATGCATACTTACACACATACCGGTCAAAATCATAACCCAAGGAGGGTTTGCTTTCTCCGGTAAGGTGGCGAGCCTCCTTGCGGAGAAGCGGCTTGTTCGACGAATGCGAACGCGTCGTAGGCGTTCGCTCCGATAGATGAGGGCGATAGGGTTGGAATTTCCCGAACAAAACAGTGACAAATAATCGCGACAAGTGTAAGGCTGATTCGGATCAATCTCGCGATGATCACGTAATTAGGGCATAGCCCAAAAATTCTAACATTTTTTTTTTCATCAAAATGGTCACTTGCATAACCTTGGCGTTTTGGAGGACTGTCTAATGTAGTTTTGACGATAAAAAAATCTAATTCCCAGCTTAATATGACTTTCGGTGCTGGGTTTTGAGGTCCTGGGTTCAATTTCCATGTCGTGCAAAGTGTTACTGGGGTTGGTTTTTCTGGAATTTTTCAGTAGCAGCCCGGAGTCTAGGTTTGTTTCCAGTTGATGGCCATAGGTTCGTTTCCTATTATATGGAACTAAAACATAACTGGTGAAATGTGGGGGTACTATAAGTACACCTCTGCCAAAGCCTTTGAGGGAACAAGGCATGATGAAAGTAAAACCACACACACACATAACTGTGTGTGTGTGGTTTTACTTTTTGATTTTGTTATTTATCAGCAGACCTTAAAATTATTTTTGGTAAAGTCTTTGTTTTGTCGACTACACACGGCTACACATCAAGCTATACATTTCTAGTTCACGCTGATCTCGCATTGTACGGAAATCCCATAGCATACGAGATGTTTAACAGGTGTATTTATTCTTACACGAAATATTTGAAAGAGTCATTATACTCATCATTATGAACAACTTTTACTATCGGACTAAAACCGAAATCGCGAAAAAAAAATCAGCTGTTTCCTACATTTATGTTCGCATAACTCGTCAAAATGTAGGGAACAGCTGATTTTTTTTCGCTATTTCAGGTTTGTTCCCATAGTAAAAGTTGTTCATAATGATGAGTACAATGTGCCATTCAGATATTTCGTGTATGAATAGATACACCTTATATACACAGTGACATTTTAGTTGTGTTACAAAGGTGATCCACTCAATGTATCCGTCATAAAATACCTCTAGGCACGATTAAAACTTTGATACCATTCATAAGATAATAGGCACAAAGAAAAATAAATAATGCTTTAGAATTATGAAACACTCTCTCTGTTAATAATGTTTACGTATCAGCCGGTAGAAGATATCTACCTACCTACCATTACATTCCATCATTAATTCCATCTCCATAACAGGGTGTTTCAAACTACCTCATGCGTCTTAGTGAATGATATTTTAATTTTTTAAATAATGGAAATATTCAAAAATATTTTTATTTTTTTATAAATGATTAGTAGTCATTGGATACATGAAGTGGGGTGACGTTGTAAGACGACTAAAATGTCACGGTGTATAATAATATAAATAATTTATTTTCAGAATCATTTCCATATTTGTTAGTAACAATGTAGACTTACCAAGCTAGTATTAGTAACACTAGTTAGTAAGTCTAGTAGTGTGTAGCCATGTGTACAATGCTTTTACACGAGTCCATAATTCCTTTCGAATCATTTAATGGAGGCAAGTAACTTTCCTCGTATAAGCGATCCGTTTCTCTCCGCTATCTTGCAAGGATTGCCATTCAACTAGCTCCGAGTGACTTAAATGAACTTAGAGGTAAGACTTGAGATTGCTGAGTATTCCGTCGGCAATGTTCAAGTGTTTGCAGAATTACGTTAAGCTCTTTGTAATAGTGGATTTGTTAGATTGCGATTTGTGTGGAAAGTAAACGGAATTTAATTGAAACATTCGATTTACTTTGTGATAATACGAATGTTTCAGAAAGGTTTGGCAGAGGTACGACTGTTTCATGAAGCAATTTTAGGTCTTAAAATGATCAATGCAAACTAATGCAAATAGTATTAATGCTAATGCCTTTTTGTTTAAAAAAAAAAAATGTATTATAAATTGTAAAGTAACTCGCTAAGTGGTTTAGGCGTGCAAAAAGTAACACATAGACGTGTATCAGCTTATAAATGTACCCAATGCTGGGACCCACACCAAGGAGGTTTGTGTCCCAGCAGTGGGAACTTCTGTGAGAGGGTTTGGACTATAATCCACTACGCGGGCCCAGTGCGGGTTTGTTGATATGTCACATGTCTTCTAAGTTTTGGTTCCAGGACATGCGGGTTTCCCTTCACTGGTATTGTGAGTAGGGGTGATGAAATTAAATATACAAATTAACATGATCAATCCATACCTATCTACTAATTATTATAAATTCAAAAGTAATTCTGTATGTACATATGTATGTCTTAACCATTAAACAAGATAGATGGCAACCTAGGAAGGACGTAAGCTACTTTTTGGCCAGGTAGTACGTTCCCATGGGATAATTCCTTACATCCACGCGGGTCAAATCTTTTTTTTTTATGTATGGCATCTCGCAGTGACCATGAAAGGCCGTGAATGCTTAACCGGGCTTTCCTGTGGTTGCATTTTAGTAAAACTAATGTCGCCAGCCAGGGCATAAAAACTTACTTAACTAAAGCAACTGCACGCTGAGGGCACCCCCTGTGGGGTACGGCCCTCAGCTCAGGGCGTCACTGGTGGGGAGAGGACAGCAACTGGGGACAGGCTAGATCAAAACATTTTCATTATTATTATTATTCGGGGAATTTAACTTTACTGGCTCAGGTTCAGCGCGGGCTGGTACTTCAACGAGCAAGGGACGGTAAGGGCATCAGTGCGTGTTGGTAGATATCACATGTCTTCGAATTGTTGGTTCTAGGTCATGTCCGTTTTCTCGCGTTGTTTTCCTTCACCGTTTTGAGGGCCGTACCTAAACTTTTTGTTCTTCTGTACCTACAGGTATAACCGGGCCAGACGTACGAACAAAAGTGAGCACACGACGGCCAAGCAGAGAAATTACGCAACTGGAGAACGTAAGTCCTTACTCAACCTTACTAATTATAATATGCTATATGACCCAATTACTCATGCCTTGTTTTAATTAGCAAGAGTAATGTACAGGCAACAAAAGAGATCCCTAAGTATTTAGGCTGAATGGACGTCCGACTTGTTTCTTTTGTTCAAAAGTTATTACACAAATAGAGTAATTTGTCACGGATTCTCGTGTTTACAAAAAAGATAAGTTAAATCCGAAAAAAAAATCTATAGTGGGATCAATTTTGCTTCCATAGCGCCTAGACGTATACGACACGTACCTACACACGACGACGTCGACGTGTACGACATGTATCGGTGTAAGTATCATCGACGCGCAAACTGAAACCATGAATCCACCACATGATTCTACACCACCCTCAACGCAGAAATTTTTTCGTCGTTCTTTGTACCTTTTTTGTGTGCTAGAAGTTTAAATAAATATAGTGCAATATCTATACGGTTTAAATGACATTTTTAAATAACTTCAAAAAAACAACCTTGGTTGGTACTGAATTCATGGTGGCAGCATTATTTTTTGTTGACTGTACTTCAACACCTGACGGAATACATTGCGGAGAATGAATGAACAACCGCGCAACCGAGAAATGTGATATTATTGGCCCATTTTGTTGTTCCACCGCCATTTTCAGGAACTGTGTTATGGAAAATGTATTTTTGCTATTTGCGGGCTCGTGCGTTCCACCGGACATTCAAGTGGTATCAGGTAAAAGGAAAACTACTACCGTGTTCTTGTACCCGTTGGCTACGAGCTACTTACTTAAGTGACATGTGTCAGATGTATCTTGTATGGGTGTGTACAGATCTGGTAGGTTGCTGCTGTAAGCTGCACGCGAGAGGCGTAACAAACAGTTGCAGTAGTAGCACGCGTGCAGCAAGCGAGCAGTACGCGCGTCGCTCGCGGGCGGCGAATTTCTCAGATCTGTTTACACTTTTAGAGCAACTGTGGAGAAAACAATTGAAAGAACTGGTTCAGAGCATGGCACGGGACACCGCGACCCGGTTTGTGGATCGACGTGATGGACGGAGGGAAACAGTTATCTGTGCAGGCCCTAGTGTGAGTTTCTTTTTACTATCTCACTGCGTTTGGCGCTCCGGTTGGTCCTTCATCAATCCATGGCCAAACAGAGCACCGAACGTGGTCGATGAGTAAAGTTGAGAGACAAGATGGTTATACGAAACTCATCCTAAGGCCTCTGTTCTGTGTTCTACTCCGTAAGCAAGAAATCCGTAGTTTCGGTCAAAGTTACGGGCGTTTTCTACACCGTATCACTTACGGACATAAGATTAGTTAGGGTAGTGAATTAATAAATGAATGACAACACTATTTAACGGCTGTCCCTAAACCCGGTGGCCATTCGAAAAATATAATTTGACACTTTGACGAAGCGGCTTATTAGTCGATTCGAATTTTATGCAATATAATTATGAAAAAAGGTCACAGCAATTATTACATGCAATTAAGTGCATAAAATTCAAAACCTGCCAACTGCCTGATAAAATTTTTTTGGAGTTATCAATGCGCCCACAAATAAATTAACTTTAAAATATACATATATTATTTAAAAGTGTATTGTGGACGGGTACGTACCTAAGACAAACTGTCCATTTAGGTAGGTCCAACTTCGAGAAAGAGGTCAATCGTCGAATCCGACTCGGCTAGGCAGCGTTCGGGAAGCTTCGCAATATCTTCTCGTCCCAAATACCGCACTGTCTCAAGACGAAAGTCTTTGACCAGTGCGTGTTGCTAGTGATGGCTTATGGAACCGAAACGTGGTCGCTCACAATGGACCTCATAAGAAGGCTTAAAGTCACCCAAAGGGCAATGGAGAGGGCTATGCTTGTAGTTTCCCAGCGTGATTGAATCAGAAATGAAGAGATTCGCAGGAGAACCAAGGTACAACAAGGCAAGGCAAGGCAAGGCTTACTGGCTGTTCCAACTTGCCGTACTGTTGCACACTCCAAGTCACCTATTCCTCGGACATTAACCGCTATTAACACTCTCCTGAACTCGAATACAGATCTCGATTTGCGAATGAATGGAAGATGATGCTGTCAAAATGTTTGAATTTTTGTGAGACTAATGCATGACTGTGTTAAATAGATTGTAGATATTGTAATGTGTATATTGATATGTTTAAATAGAGTAATTGGCTTAGGCCATTCTATTTAAAATAAAATAAATAAATAGCCCGAAGAATTACCAAACTTAAGTGGCAGTGGGCAGGGCACATTGCTCGCAGAACAGATGGGCAATGGGGCCGAAAAGTTCTGGAGTGGCAACCGCGTACCGGAAGACGTAAAGTTGGAAGGCCTGGTGGACCGATGACCTTGTGAGGGCCACAGGAGTCCGCTGGATGCGGGAAGCATAGACCCGGTCGAAGTCTCGGAGCTTGGGGGAGGCTTACGTCCAGCAGTGGACGTCTTTCGGCTGAAATGATGATGATGAGGATTTAAAAGTGACGATTAATAAGCCGACGGACCAACTACTTTTGTACGGGCCCGTATCTTCGTTGACGGACTTAGAGAGTAGATCCCTAGGTGACGCGTGTGTGTGTCTCTTGACGCAAGTCGCATTGCTCGAGGCTTTGAACGGGGCCTTAGTCAGTTGATGCCTAATATGATCCTCCACCTTCCCATTTTCATCTGGTAGTAATAGGGAATAGTATAGCGGGCTTTCCTAAGTAGGGAAGGTTAGGCGTTACCTGTTACCATATCAATTCCCACAGGAAACAAAAATAACATCGCCCTTTTAATCCTTGAAGGGTTAGGCAGAGGTGTACCTACAGGAGGACAGGGACATCGACGGGCAAACTATAACAATGAATTCAACACATGATGAAATTTTTGTGTATTTAAAAAAAAAATCAGCTGTTTCATAGAAAAGTGTAATACTGCGAGGTGTCCAAAATTATGTAGGTACGGATTCCAAGGAAACATGATGCGCGTTGATGACCCCTGTATAGTTCACCCACACATGAAACAGGTAATTAGTGTCTTAGAAGGAACGGCTACAACTGCTGTTATAAAGCTTCCCAAAATATTACATCAAAACAACTCCATTGAAAACTTAATCGGCCATGTAGCCATGGTTATCTACTTCAAATAATGAAAGGCATAAAGAAATACGGAGGTGATTATGTTATATTATTATGTATCTGTGTATTATTGTACAATAATATACTATTTTCAAAGACTCCGACAAACACTTCAACTTAGGTTAATCAATCTTATTATTGAGATTTTATGGTTCCGTACGTCCCAATGAAAACTTCGCTCCACTCCCCCTGTCCCTCTGTCTGTCCGTCTTGAATTTCTATTGACCCCATCACGTGCGTGTAACGTAAATAAATGAATTATGAATATGAGGTTCACTTTTGCGGGACAAATTAAAATAATATTCAAAAGAACAAGTTTTTCAAACTGTGCCGTGTAACATAATATCACATGAAAACGGCTTATTGTGAGGGTATCAAATACTGTTTTTTTTTAAATAAATGGTTTCAGTTATTCAAGGAAATAGATGAAAATTATCGATTCTCCGTTATTTCCGAAACTACTGATCCTACAATTTTTATTTTTAATATACTGAAAATAGTTCTATACTAACAGATTACAGTAAAAACTGTAAGAATTCCATGGTCTTCAAATAATATGGTAAATGTCTCAATAGTAGGCGGACAAAACTTACATTTGCAGTTAGTAGAATGTGAAGAACCCGTTTTTCAACTGTAATGTTGGGTTTGTCTACTACCTCGTTAGTCTAGTGATTGTAAGCGCTACTGCCAAGCATGAATACCCTGGTTCCATTCGCAGGTGGAACAAAGTGTTATTGAGTTTTTCTATCTGAAATTTCTCAGTAGCAGCCCGGAATCTAATTTGTGCCCGGTTGACGGTAATAAGCTCACCCCATATTATTATTATCGTTTATTTCCAGGTATTAACCCATAGCAATACAAAGCATTGTTATAAAAAATATATCACAATAAAGTAAATTCTATATCATTAAATTAAATTAAAATTACATTGAGTACAAATCAGTCAGCGTATATTAGCATCTTAGCAGATACACACACCGAAATATTACAGACACTATTTGCTTAGTGCATGCACATAATCGAGTCAGGGGGGCGGCCCTACTCTCTAAGCACGAAATCCGTAATCTCGGTCTATTTTACGGGCGTTTCCTACTCCGTATACACTTACTAATCATAGGTCCATGATTAGTTTGGGGCCCAAACTAAGAATGAATTACTACACAATTTGACAGTTGCCCCTACTCCCTATAGTTTTACCCGTCCAAAAAAGTTAATTAATCAGATGTAGGAGTCACTTTGAAGTTCGAACTTTGAATTTTGGGACGGGTCCGTATTTTCGTTGACGGAGTTAGAGAGTGGCCCCCAGGAAAGATGCCTTGAGTCTTCTCAAGAGCTCATAAAAGTTAGTAACTCTGTTCTCAACGAACATTTCAGTCGCACTACACCGCCAGGGCAGCTTTAATATAGCTCTAAAGGCGTTATTATAATGTACACGAAGAGTGATACGAATATAAGCACTCTTTGTGTACCTGTACTATTACAGGAGACATAAACATAAACCTTTGTTGTCCTTCAGTCGGAAATTGAAACTCTTTTAGGTTGTATCACTTGAGTGAAGCCGCGGGCAGCCGGTCACAGCTTCGAGACGGAACCCTCAGGGCGTGAGTCCTACCCGAACTCGTCCGGTTTTTTAATGGATTTTTTATTATTTCTTGATAATACTACTTACCTTGTTTGTTTTGTAAATAAATATTCAGAGGCAGAGGCAGAGGTATTTATATACCCACGTCTTTTCAATGTTCAATTATTATCTATACACTCTATACAACATTTCTGAAAGATTTTCTGACAATGAATTTAAAGGACTTCCTTTGTCTTTTTCTATCCCAAAGGATACACGAGTGTTTAAACTCTTTAATAAATCGGAAAAGTTTTTAATGAAACAAGATAGACGAAAATTACTTAACAACAATTTCGAGAAAGAAAAACTACTTCTACTTCTTTAAGTATTTAAAAATGTAAAATAACATTTTCGACATAAAAAAGCGATTCATTGCTCTCCCTATAAATAAAAAACAGCCTGTTAACAATAAGGCTGTGTGCAGACTTGCATACAGATAATAATATAAAGATTTAAACAGGTCCAGGAAATCGGACAATTAAATTAATAAAATTCTCGTGTCACAGTGATTGTAACAAAACTCCTCCGAAACGGCTTGACTGATTCTTATGAAATTTTGTGTGTATATTCAGTAGGTCTTAGAATAGGACGTGAACTATTTTTCATACCCTTACGTGACAAGGGTGGTCCAACCCAAAAATTTTTTTTTTTTGGAGTTTTTTTTTTTGGTTCGGCATTAAAAAATACATAGACATACCTACAAACCTAAATTTTTACCCTTCTACCACCAAACCCTATTTTTTATGGCGATATTAGTACTTTAATACTTTTCTACTCTCGGCGGTTGATAATTGATCAGTTATTGCCGCCAGGCGTTTACCGGTGTCACTTCTCACCCCGTAAACAGCACAGAGTAGGGATGAGAACGAAGCCGGTCTCCTGTCTTTCACACACAATAAGCTTTCTCTCTCTCTCACTCACTAAAGTTTAGGGTCTAAACCGTTTTCAGCCATTATTGATTGTGCGTCGATCATAGCGGTGACGCGTATACCTAAGAATATTAAAGAATATGTTAAGTAGGTACTTGTAACATGTTCAGATTAATAAAACCTTTTTCGTACCTATTTAAATTTTACAGACAGGGAAAAATTTAAACCGCCCGTTTTTATTTTTTTGCAAATGAGTGTAAATATTGACAGAAGAAAAAACTGTTTTGTTTAAGAAGGAAAAAACTGTCTTTTCAATTGTTACAACTTTTGCATGACAAAAAGGAGACATGCGTTTCCTTATTGTCGTGCAAAAGTTGTAATGAATTACCCACAAGCATTGTTATTTGTAGTCTTTGAATTTAGACTTTTCCAAAAAAAACGTTTAGTTGCCATTAATTCTAGCGTAAAACTCAGGCTAACATTAAGCCTGTTCATAGTGCTTAGTTGTGGGTGTTTCTTAAGCCTCTGCATGAGTGACGTGACATTTTCTTAAGTTAAATAAGAAATAAGGTTGACGCTAGATTGAAATGGTAAATATGATAATATCACATTCATTAATAATGACTAAATAATAATATTACATTGGTATCAAATTGATACCAATTTTGTTAGATTCAGTAGATAATCTCGTGTCACAAACCAATTTTGTTAAATTATTTACGTCGTTGAACTACAAATAGCGGGTTTAATGACCGTAAAGGGATGTATAATAGGCTTAAATATAGGCATAAAGCCTTCGTTATATAATTGAAATTAAATATATTATTTACGAATGAGACTATGTAATGAGTCCACTTCATATTTTCGTGGGTAGCAAAGAAGTGACTGATTTAAGCTGCGGACAGACTTTAGACGACTATCGCTCTTTAAAAACATTGATAATTAGAATTATCTATTTTACCCAGAATCCTTTAACAACATCCTAATGACTAAAGCTTCAAAGGCTTAATACAAAAGTCAATATTTAATAACTCCGAATCCTAAACTAGATGTAAGAACAGTAGGTACAACTATTTTCTTAATGTCCCTCGGCAAACTTCGTGTTTCATCAGTCTTTACACTTGGTGCAGACCGGGCGCTCTCAATCGACTTGGAAGTATATAGAGTTGTTGATACTCACTTAATGTAATTTATTTAAAAATGGGAGGAAAGCTCGTTTGTATTTGGAAATGCGATGAGACCCGAGGGACATTAAGAAAATAGTGGTACCGTAAGTTCTGTGAGTTAGGAATCAGAAATTATAGCGCACACACTCTTTACTAAACAGTCTCATAAAGTCTTTATCGAAAATTATTATCCCCAAAATATTTTTCATCGTCTGATAACATATCTCTAACTGAAGAATAAATACAGTTGTTTATATTTTCAAAAGCTACCAAACCGCAATTTTTATTCCTCAAAAGTTACCTGAAGAATGAAAAAACTCAATTTATTGGCATAATAAGTTTGAGATGAAAGTAATTTTAGTTTCGAAACTTTATCGTATTTTCCTTTGAGATCGTGCATTGCTTTATCTGAGAGTTGCCTCACTTTATAGTTCGTGTATTATATCGGAACGTATTTCAGACATATCTTTTACATTTTCTGTGGTTCAGAAACAGATTCGCGAGAAAATCGGAGCTCCGAACATATGGCATGGTCGTTCTTTTTGGGCATTCGCTGCTCAACAAGCTTTTGATTTTTACACTTGTAGCTTTTGCCCGTGGCTTTTTCCGCGTGGAAGTAGAAAGTAATCACACGGAAACGCTCTCCCAGGACAAAAAAAAACCTAAGTGAGCTTGTGTGACAAAAATCGAAATCTTCAGTGGATAGGTAATAGAACTAATAGACAGACTTCCGCATTTATTTAATATTCTTCTTCTTAAGGTACCTACACACTATGCGGTTAGCCGGAATGCGAAGTTGTTTTTATCCGCACTGCGATACGGCTGCCGGCCGACCGCTCCGGTCGTTCTGAGCGCTGCGGCCCGACTGACGGCCAGCCGGACGGTTGCTACACACTACGTGGATAGTGCTAGTTTGCGGTTGCCCGCCATTGACGGTGTACATGTTCACCGACGCTCGCGTTTTTATTGATGACAACAGATAATTAACTATGGATTTCGATACAGAAAATGTATAATTAAGATAAAAAATAGGCCTTAGGTTTATATAACGACAGTAAATATAATAAATAGCTGCGACTACTTCGACGTCCATCTTGGAAATGAGTCGATCCAATCGCAAGCCACGACGGTATCGTTCCGGTTGCGGTTGTGGCTACCCGCCACCCGGCTAACCGCAAGCGCAACCGCATCCGCATTCCGGTTAACCGCATAGTGCGTAGGTACCCTTAGCGTGTCGATGTTAATCTAAATGGACTTAGCCCAAAATTCGACTAAGTGTTTGGTGCCATCACTAGCGTCATAACGTGCAGCTGTCAGGACAACAGGACATGATATTAAGACAAGTATCCCATTGTTGGTGGAATAGCATCACATTTATAATATAAATTTGGAGCACGTACAGGAACATACGTATCTCAGATGAAAAAACTTATTGAAGCGCATTGTTTTCTGATCTTTGATGCAGCTTGTATAAAATGCAGAAAAATAAATAAATAAATCAAAACCAAAACGACTCTGAAGCGACCCGTATCAGTTTCCGGTGCTTACAGCTCCTAAAGAGTTATTTTAATATTACAATGAATAGAATCTGTTCCAGGAAATCTTCCCTGCATAATTTTGTTATGATCAAATATTATATTTCCAAATCTGGTCGTGGCTTTCAGTTAATTGATTACCAAGCAAACGAAAACGGAATGAAATTGGTTGATTTTGTTAATTAAATAATGGAAATTATTTAATGAACAAAATCAACCAATTTCAGGGCTGAGTCAATTACAGATGTCGCCATAAATAAGTTAATGTTAGCTTTTCCAAACCTTGAAACATTACTACGTATTTCTCAAATGAATTTTCCACACCAAGATAAATAAATGGGAACGAAGTTGTTTTAAAGTAATGTAATATTGACCAAAGATTTAAATCGTTAGATTTGTTCACACTGTACTTCAATCAACTATTGCAGTCCACTGCTGGACATAGGCCTCGCCCATGCTGCGCCATAACACCTTGTTCTCCGGTTTCCATCACATCAACACCTAGTTTGTCCCAGCCAATTTCACCGTACTTAGTTACGCATAAATATGTCCATGCTGAAAACGTTTAGTTCACACTCAACCCCCAGGGGATGCCATGGGATCTGGAGGCAAAGGTCCTCGCGCACACTTGGGAGTGGGGCGAGGAGGACAAACGCGGCGTTACTCCGCTGCCGCGGGAAATCGCGGCACGGCGGATAGAGCTCCGGCAGGATCTCATGGCGACGTGGAAAGTGCGATTGTCGCAACCCAGTGCTGGGTACGCCACGATTGCGGCGGTAAGTCTCCTCTTTGAGGAGTGGCTTGAGAGGCGGCATGGCGTCCTCACCTTCCGCCTGACACAGGTCCTCACCGGACATGGCTGTTTCGGGAGATTCCTGTTTTGGATAGGGCGGGAGGAAACGCCCGGGTGTTTCCATTGCGAAGATCGCCCTGAGGACACGGTGGAGCATACGGTGGAGGTCTGCCCGGCTTGGGTGGAGCACCGCCGTGTCCTCGTGGAGGTGATCAGCGGCGGCGATCTCTCGCGTCCGACCCTGGTCCAGGCCATGGTACGGAGCGAGAGTGCATGGCTTGCAGTCGCCTCCTTCAACGAAGCAGTTATGTTCGCAAAGAGGGAGGCGGCGCACGTGAGGGAGATGCAGTACATGCACCCTCATAGCCGTGGCCTTCGCAGGAGACGCTCTGGGCGTCGGGAATCCCAGGTTGATTCCCGGCCACCGTAGGCACGGGCTTGCGGACGGCGAGTAATGGGTAGCTCGTTGTCCGGTAAGGACCAAGCCCGGGTCGACGGCGCGTTGTGTTCCACGCGCGCCTCAAAGAGATGTCAGCAGCAACTGATGGGGCCCGCAAGGGCCGATGCCTGCCAGGGGTGCGGGTTGTTCGAAAGAGATACCGCAGCCCCTGGCACACAGGCAGCTGAGGGAACACGGGTGGGTTTTAGTCAGTAAAAGTCTGATACGCCCTCTTGCGCTACCCAGAGCGGGAGAAGTCATTGAATGATTTCCCACCCTAGAAAAAAAAAACACCTCATGCTCAGCTGTAGGGATTGCTACTACTCGACCAACGAGGGAGTACGTTTTTAACCGACTCAAAAAGGAGGAGGTTATCAGTTCGACATGTTTATATTCGTTTAAAAAAAAATCGGTATGCTCGGACATAACTCCGTCATCTAGAGATTTGCAATTGTTTTTGTTCGAAAGGGGTTTATTCCGAAATGGTCAAAAAATGACAGCAAATCCACCGCAATTGTTTCTATCGCATAAATATGCATTGTTTACGCAATTAGATAACAACATCACGCCTGTACACTCGAAAGGGTTAATCAGATGTATTGAGTATATCAGGGCACACCCCCTCCCCGATTTTCTAACTGTAATGATATTCGAATTTGTGTGGGGTAGGTACCATAACTAAAAAATGGAAAATAAAAACTTATTCCAAAATAAAACAACCGACTTCCGAAAAAATACTACAAGCTGAAAAATAACTTTAATTTCGGAAGTCGGTGACAAAAAACTAAAAATCATATCCAAAGACACCGACTTCCGAAATTAAAGTTATTTTTCAGCTTGTAGTGTTTTTTCGGAAGTCGGTTGTTTTTTATTTGGAAAAAGTTTTTATGTATCATCTGCTTTAAAATACCGTGAATTCATGAAATTGTGAGCATTAACATATCTGAAATAACTGGCGGTGTAATTATTGTTTTCTCTTAGAATAACTTCAAAACATTCGTTTTTGAACAAAAAGTGCATTATACTGGGACTAAGTTTTTGTGGCCAGTCATCTTTTAAGGTCATCGGTCCATATACCTGGGGGCGTACCACACTACGCTTGCCGATACGTGGTCTCCACTTGCACTCTAGCACTCGTCTGCTCCGCAGGCCATCTGTCCTTTGACAAACATGTTCAGCCCAGTGCCATTTTAGTTTGCTTATTCTGTAAGCTGTATCGGTCGGTAGCTGTGGGTCTTTTTCGGATAAGATTCCTTCTGCTGCGGATTATTTTGTCCTGGCGCAGTGAAATCAAATTCTAATATGGCTGCTGCAGTAGGTACCAGAATTTCATTTCGGACTAGATTTTATGAATTTTCCTTTGTAAAACAATTTCGTTTGCTGGTAAAGGATAAATATTGAAGTCCGCATAGAGTTTGTATACCTTTGTTGAGACGACATGTGGGTTTAAATTGCCTGCTTTACCTTTTTATTTTAAAGTCAATTTTTTAAATCTTAACTAATATTATAAATGGAAAAGTGAGTTAGTTTGTTCATTTCTTAAGCTTTCCCACTAGAGCGGCTTCAAAAAGCCAGTCTTGAAATCTTGATGATTTTGAAGCTACAAATGATAGCTGGGTCTAACGACTTAGCGTGTTCTTCGAAGCACGGAAGGGTCTTGGTGTGTAATGGATGGCTCCCGTCCACGAAACAACCTCGGTAAGCGTTGTTTAACCTTGATGATCGATCCGGTATTACCTTGCTATGAGTCCCTTTATATGTAACATCTTCCTTTATAAGTAGGTATGATATTATTGGTATATTATTTACCTAGGTTACCTATCATAAGTTCGAAAAATATTTGACGGAATTTCATTTCACCTAAAACTTTTCAACTATTATCGTTTCATTTTTTTTACTTCATCGAAGTCACGTCTGCCACTGTATCAGTTGGCCTATTATCAATTCGACTTTTTTCGTTACTACGTTTCATTTGGTCGCAAAACTTTTTACCGAAGTTACACTTTGCCGAAATAACATTTGTTCGAAGTATTATGCTTCCGAACATTCATTATACCACTGATTTCAACACCATATTTTCATTTCACCGAACGCCTAGAAAGTTTATGAACAAAAGTGGTTATAATTGGTCCCAGTAAGAGGCATGCAAACAAGGATGCTTGTTTCAAGCATGCAAGTAAGCATGCAGCGTGCAAGCAGGCATGCAACATGCAGCAAGCATTGTTTCAGTCACGGCACCGGCGCTGCGGGGTTTGGGCGGCCGCCCATTTACAAAATAACTTTTTGCTTTTGGCTGAATGCTCTTTTGAACTTTTCATTTGCCAAATGATTTATTTGCTGAATTTTCAATACACCGAAACAACATTTCACGGAATATTATTTGGTCACAAATATATAGCCGTTTACTTGGTAGCATTTTCACTATTAAATTAAATAGTGTCATAAAAAGTCAATTTGTTATGCTACAAAATTTAGTGAGAAACGAATTGCTGCAAAACCGACTTCACGCGGTCTTGTCTGCCCTACCCCTAGAGTGTAATTCAAGCTCGCGTAGGCGCGGAGGGGTGGGGCCCCACGCGAGCGTATTGTCGCTGATGGTTTCAACGCTCACCTCCGCAACTTCGGCTTGCTGGCTGGCGTGCCTTAAACCCACCTGCTTCTCAGCTCGCGGGCCACCTCACCCCTCCACGCCTACGCGAGCTTGAATTACACTGTAGAGGTAGGGCAAACAAGACTGCGTGATGTCGGTTTTGCAGCGATTCGTTTCTCACTACTTTCTGGGACACGCAGAAAAGTTTGCGAAACTTACTTTTTACTTTTCATAGTACTCTCCACTACCATTTTTACAAAGTTTCATGCGTCTGAACCAGTTTTCAAAATACTTTTTCCAGTCTGCCGCAGACAGGTGTCTGAGGGTACGAGGTCGTTTACAGCCTGCTCAAATGCTAACAGCGCATCTTCCGGCGGCGAAAATTGTATCCCTTTGAGCTGATTTTTTATTTCGGGAATAAAGAAGTCACACGGTGTTGGGTCAGGGCTGTATGGAGGGTGACCCAGGAGTTAGACCGGCGTGCTATCCAGGAAGTTCCTTGTTTTGAGCGCGGTGTGCGAAGGCGCGTTGTCGTGGTGGAACAGTAGCCCGCGGGGCCCTGTGTTTGGTCGCTTGTTACTCACAACAGAGAAAACTTCTGCCAAGCATTAGGTAATATACTATTTAGTGTTGATGCTTCTTTGATTCTGTAGAGGAATTGACACCAAGTAGTCAGTCAAATTGAAAAATCTCGCGATCAAAATCGATTCCAGATCGCTTCACTTTGGTAGGCGTTGATTCGTGTTGAAACACCCAAACTGTCGACTGGCGCTTCGTTTCTGGATCGTATTGATAAATCCAATATTCATCACCTGTAATCATGTCGTAATCACGCCAAAATGAGCCTGCTTCAAATTTGTTTATCATATCACGACACCATTCCACCCGGTTCTGCTTCTGAGCATCGGTGAGGTTGTGCGGCACCCAGTGTGAAGCTATCCTCCTCACGCAAAGATGCACGTGTAGAATTTCATGAAGGTTTCCCGATCCAACCTGCAGTATGTGCTGAATCTCTTGATACGTAACACGCCTATTGTCATGGATTAAATTTTTCAACGGGTGAATTTTTCGTCAAAGGGCGACCACTTCTTTCTTCATCCTCCAAAGTTAGTCGACCGCGCTTGCATTCATTATACCAACGATACACGGTTGCCTTAGAAGGGCCTTCATCCATGAATGCCATTTGAACTTTATCGTACGATTCGTCCGGTTTCAGGTGTCACTTGAAATCGTAAAAATCATAGCGGCGTCTGTTCCCCACGCTATCCATTTTTTAATTAGACATGGTAATTTATATTAGCTCGCAAACAATATGTAGGGAAATTTTGAAATTGGAACGTATCTACCTACTTTTACTTACAAATAATCATATTTTCAAAATAGATTATAACTGGCCAGTCTTTCATACATAAAAAAAAAATTCGCATTACTTTCTGAGTGGCCTGGTATTTTCTATTTGCTGTACTCATTACGATTAAATGTTTTTATTTATGAGGAAATGTTAAAAATAATTGTATATAAAAAAGACCAACAATCTAATGCTTGGCTGAAAAAATGTACTTTGATCAATATTCATTTAAATAATCACAAAAACCACTATAAATGCGACGTCGCCAGCCCGCGCGGGTGGAACGCTCGTTTGGGAAAAAGCTGCTTGCTAGTTCAGAAGAAATATTACGCTAGATATTATCTGAAATGGATATTTGATGAGATGTCAATAGTATCAGACTAGACTAGACGATGCACTTTTCACTTTTACTTCTATGACCAGAGATAGCGACGCTTATGAGTAAGTTGGTAGGTATGTCATACTATTTCTTTCTTTGTTTATATTGAGTTTTGTTAACTCCTCGTTAAATAGTGCTAGTATTTTATGAATTATATTTATGTCGGTACATAGTGTGTACCATTTAATTGTACTTCCGGAATACAATAAGTAATGGATGGTGAAAACCGCATCAAAATCCGTTGAGCAGATAAGTAAAACAACGCGGTCACACAGAAAGACACAAAAAGGAATTTTTAATGGAATAAAAACTAAAAAAGAAAATATTCCAATAAAAACACTATTATTGGAATAAATACAAAAAAAAATATGTAACCCACTTCCAATAAAAAACTGTACAAAGTAAAAAAGAACTATAATTTCGGAAGTCGGATCTGTATTTTCGTTTTTTTGCCACCAATTTCCGAATTATAGTTATTTTATAGGTAGGTAGTTCGTTATGTTTTTTAGGATGTCGGTTGCATTTTTTTTTTCAGACAACATGCAAACAAAAACAACGCCTCATTTTCCCGAGGTGTTGGGTAGAAGTGTAACTATAGTTGACCCACAATTCGCCAGTTATGTTCAAGATAATGCGCTACTTTATTAAAATTCCCATACTTATGTACAAACTTACCTGTGTACCTGCTATGAAAGTCTTCTTTGAAGAAATTGTAGTCTAAAGTAGGAGTAGGTTGTTAATAGCTATAATTGCATATCTGTTCCGCCTGTTCCTGTTCCACGTAAATGAAAGTTCCTAAAACCTGTTACAAAATAACAGGCTGTTATTTCTTATGTGGGAACAAACGATTAAAATCGCATATCTGTTCCACGTGTTCCTGTTCCATAAACACATAGTGGGTACTTCTCTTTCTAACTAATGTGCTACACCTATGCCAGAAAAGGAAAGAGCATATGACGATGTAACAGGGTGTAACAGTAACAGTTTTTATCTTATTTTAAATAAGGTAATTGTCATAAGCATGAATAGAGAAAAGCTTGTGCCTGTCGTGTGTAAGGGATTTTAGTATTTCGAGGAACAGTAGCAGTTACTTCAGTTTGTTGGTCACAGTTAGGTACCTACAGCCTGTTATCATCAGATACCTGTTATATTTAGCTGTTACGATAATTACGCCTTACTCCTAGTCTGACGAGAAATCCCGACGGAAATTAGAAGATGTCGCTTAATATCAAAGACGCTGTATTACAAAAGTACTAAAAATCTAATCTTCGTTGAGGCGTTTAAACGAGCAAGTGGAAAACCCTTTTTAGAATTTAATTTACCAAGCTCATCTGGTAAATGAAAATCATAAAAGAGGTGTACTTATTTAATGCAAAAACATAATCAGGTCTGTATTTAAGGAATCAGTAGAGGTTTGTTACCTTCACTTACATTTCGCTAGTTTTGTTTAAGTACCAAGTAGGTTATAAGAGAGCAAGCATATCGATGTTTTATGGGGTTACAAGATAAGAGCAATACGAGTAATATTGCAGTCAAACTCGTGATGAATTACAAATTTTTGCGAAGAAAAAACACTTTTCACAATACATACTCGTACACGGTCGTATGACTCATCGTCCAAGGCCCATAGTCCACTCAAAACAACCAATGACAAACCAATTAATGTCGACTGACAGTACACCACTTACAAAGTGGTGTCGTGTACGGATCACTAATTAAATACTTATTGGGAGTTTGTGACACGATACTTTTGAGTACCGTCATGGACGATGGGCCTAAACGTTTAATTCATGCACAGTGCAGTGCGTTAGAGCGCTTCGATGCGCGTCTACGCGGAAGACAGCGCAGAGCATATTCATTTATTTCACTAGCTGCTACCAATGTTTATCAAGGTTTGAAATACTGGGACCTTGTAGATATTTCGCATTATTGTATTTCATTCACTGCGCCCCGTTATATGCTGTCATGCGTATAAACAATATATAGATGTACCACAAAGGGGCATGAAACAGAATACGTAATCATACAGGATAAGTTTTTTCCAGTGCGTAAACTGTAACTATGAATTCAGCATTCATTCTAGACCCTCCAGCGCAGAAATTTTTCGTCGTAAGACAAAAAAAAATCAGCTGTTCCATACATTTTGACCGCGTAAGTATTGCACTTTTCTATGAAACAGCTGATTTTTTTTTGTAAAACTACCGTAAAATTTCTGCGTTGGGGATCTAGAATGATATGCTGAATTCATGGTTACAGTTTACGCACTGGATAAAAACTTATCCTGTATACATTATGTCCATTCTAGCGTGAATTATCTTTAATGCATGTGTTTTTGTCGATTCTGATGGACTTCGGCGCGCTCAGTGTACCTAGTAGAGATTGTACTTCACAGCACTTTTACTTTAAAGGGGAAGTACTTAGCCCAAAATTCTAATTTTCTTACGTTTTTACAATTGCAATTAAATGAAAAAAACTAAAAACAAAAACCTTAATGCTAAAAACATCATTGCGTGCCCCATAGCATATAACGGCTTCTTCAAACAGGCGCGACGCGACACTTGTAGAACAATTTCCATGAAGTTTTCATAGAAATTGTTCTACAAGTGTCGCGACGCGACCGTCGCGTCGCGTTAGTCTGCACGAACCTTAACGTTTCCACAGCTGGGCCACAGGCCTTCTCTCTGTCGGAGGCAATGGGTCATAATTCAACGCGCGATCCAGTGCGGGTAGGTGGATGTCACATGTATTCGATATATTGGTATTAGGACATTCCTTTGTTCGTGTGTGCCCAAAGGCTGCATAGGGGTAGATTGGTGCATGTTATTACCAAACCAAATTACAGGTACAAAATAATATTAATCACCAGCGCACTCAGCGCTGTTCTCGTTCTATCTCGCATAGATTCACAGCATTATGCCGAGCATTATAGAGAGCAGTGGTGCCCTAGTGGTAACAACGGCTTCGACTTACGAGTTGTAGGTCGTGTGTTCGAACCCAGCCAAACAGGCGCATTGTTTTGTGTAAATAATTTCATCACCACAGCTCTCAAAACGGTGAAGGAAAACTTCATGAGTAAACCGGCATGTCCTAGAACCAAAAATTCGAAGACATGTGACATCTACCAACCCGCACTGGGCCCGCGTGGTGGATTGTGGCCCACTCCCTCTAACGGAGAGGAGGCTTGTGTCCCACCAGTGGGAACGTTATAGGCTGAATATGAATGCTGAGCGATGACCGTTTTGCGTGAATGCACGTATATTTTCCCAGAACTTGTTCTTTTTGTGTTTGTGTGTTTTCTTTGCATCATTTTCTTTTCTTTTTAAACATAAAACGACGCATCAAAATAAATGTCTGAAATGGCCCACTTTCACAAAACACCACGTATAAACATTTTGTTTGGCCAACTCACAAACACGGCCAACGTCCACAAATCGATTCCTAAATCAACCTAATGCATACAAATCTTGTGTGAAAATCAGACCACGAACAAGTTGGTCCAAAGTGCAATCTACTACGTTCCATGTTTGCCAAGTATTGGTCAAAACTGAACTGTTCACGTGTTCCTTTGATTTTTAATATTGAGTTTGAAACTAACGATGGTGTATGTAGCTTGCGAGTTTGTTTTTCATGTTTGAGCCAACTGTTGCCTGTAAGTTCTAGGACGCCAGGTAATTAGAAAGTTGAGTAGTTTAGTAGATTTCTTACGGTCTGGAACTTTTTTAGTAGTTCTTTAGTGCCTTTACACTGCAGTTTTTTTTTCTATTCAATAACAAAACATGGTTCTCTCGTTGTCTTGTGGTCACAAGCGTTACATTCGCTAAGCATGAGGTCCTGGGTTGAAACCCAGGTTCATCAGGAATTTCTCAGTACCAGCTCTCTGTATTTGGGCTCGGTTGATGGCAATAGGGTTGCCCTGAAATACATGGGACTAACTTAAAGCCTGCTACTTATAGGTACACCTCTGTCTAACCCTTTGAGGATTACAGGCGTATTGTTATGACGTTATGTTATGAAATTAAATATGTTTAACTAATAGCTGAACACAATCGTGATAACTTTTATACCCTGAAAAGTTTAGCACATTTCTTCCAAACCGTCGGTTTCCCAACCAATTTTTTATATACATCATTAAAAATACTGACTGTCTCAGAAAGTTTCCTGATATCGGATTCAATATAAAATAGGAACCCAGATAGCTGAACACGGTCATACAATAAGGAACAAATGCGGTAGATCAAGCCGATCATAAAAAAACGGACCAATTTATCAGCACCTGGGTCCTAAACTGAACCAAAAAAATCATTTGATAAAATCGGTCTACCATATAAGCCCCGTTGACGCATTTAAACATGCTAGCGTTGCGATTCTTTTCCTTTTTTTGGGACAAACATGGAGACACATTTTGGACAAAGCACTGAGTAACTGTACCAACATTTATGTAGTCAAGTGACGATTAATTCCAGCTTAGCTGTACCTATTTCCTACTTTAACGTGACACAAAAATCAACAAGCTGTAACAAACGATAGGTGTCACGGGACATCCGACTGGAACGAAGTTCCTTTCGCTGTAATGTACTAGCTGCGTCCCGGGGATTCACCAGCATAAGTCCCGATCCTATAAGAATATCTGGACTTCAAGTATCTCTTGTTCTAGTACAGGTCATGGTCTACTCATGTGCCAAATTTCATCCAAATACGGTCTGGCATTTTAGCGTGAAAGCGTTACAAACAAACATACAAAAACATTTTTCACTGTCATCTTACATCTTAATAACATTGTAGTTCAGATTAAATAACAAGCACAGTGAAATAATTTAGCAACGTTTAGAGTACTAACTACCTATATGCAAAATAAAAAAGTGTCACATTTTTTTTCATATAATTTGGTCTAGCTCTGTTTCGCCAAGTGTGAAGAGTATAACGTACGAAAAGTAACATATTTCCAAATTTAAAATAAAAAACCGCGTGGAAATTGAACAACACGTTTTTTAGCAGACAATCACTGTGTCAGCCGTGTCGTCTTTGAACTCGAATCATCAGAACCAATACGAGATGAGCACCGCCTAAATCAATACCCAAAATGAAAAAATACCTCTCCCTAGTGAATCACAGTATTTTTACAGCGCCTGATATCGCAAAACTTTTATTTGCGTAAGGAAATTAGTTGCCGCAAATACTCTGGGGAAAGTGAAAACGATCTTTCAATGTTACGTTTTAAATGTTTTTGACTTACGTGGTAACTCTGTGAATATATTTATGAGAATAGTTCATTTGCAGTATTTGCTTGCAATTAAATAGAAATCGTGCTTTATCAAGAAACTGTAGTAGCTTTCAATTAAACGGCCTTGCTCAAGTACGGAGTTTTGAAATGGAAACTGTGTTTGCACCAATGTGATTTGCATTATTTATTGATATAATTTAGTTAAAACCCACACATTGCTTTGTTTTAAGGTAAATTTATATGAGAGGATAACGTAGACTTAGACCGTCTTATTACAAAACAAGCTTTTTAACTAGATCAGGTTAAACTACCCAGCCCGGTTTTGCATTAAGAACCTAATATGTATGGAAATACAGTTTTTTTAAGCTTGTACTAAGTTGTAATTTTTGTATCAAGAACTTTACCCAAAATAAAATAAAGTTGGAAATGCAAAAAAAAGCAGGCTAGAGCTTTAGGCTAAAACATAAAGTTTGATCGCGTTTTATAATAAGGCGGAAAGGTAAGATCACCATTACACAGTGAGCAAGCTATGTACTGATCATTACTCGAACCTTCTCTCGCTGGTTGAAAGTACATCTTCGCCCTGAAAAGGTATTCAATTATGTCAGTTTGTACAGTTAGCGTCAAAAATATCGCGACGAATAGATTGTTCAAAATGATCACAACAACTAAGAAAATTAAACTTCCTCTCAATTGGATAAAGTTCTTGTCAGAATGACAGTTGTTGGATACTGTCTTCATTCTGAGACATTCATTGTGTCATTGAGTTAATATTTAATTTTCATAGTTGTTTAGATCATTTTTAACAGTCGGTTCCGCACGATATTATTAACGCTGACTGTATGAAAGCTGCCATAAATATTATGCCAGGTACGGATTCATTATCATCATCATCATCATCATATCAGCCGAAAGACGTCCACTGCTGGACATAAGCCTCCCCCAAAAGGGGGGGATTAGCCGTAATCGCCACGCTAGGCAGGCGGGTTGGCGGCTGCAGTATGGCGGTCAAATGCATAGAAAACGCTGCTGCCCATTCTCTAGTAAGTCCCTTAGTCGCCTTCTACGACACGCACGGGAAGAAATGGGATGGAATACGGATTGTTGAAATGTAACTCAGATTGGCCGTCCTAAGTTTATTCAACATGGCGAACAACAAGAACAGCATTATCTACCTAGCCTTTTCCCCACTTTGTTGGAGTTGGCTTCCAGTCTGACCAGATTTAGCTAAACACCAGTACATGGAACGCCTGCCAATCTGACCTCCACCACCCAGTTACTGGGTGGTGGGATGGGTATAGTATTATACCCCTGGTAAGACTAGTACGACAACAATAACTACTAGGTGACTTTGTTTCAAAGTGTTACATTTCACCAATCTGTACCCGACATTAGGAAGAACTGATGTTTTCTTTATTATTGGAAAGTAGTTCTTTAAAGCGGGTTGCAGTAGAAGTAAACTGGTAGAAATCTTCACTTAACGAAAAAACGTTATGCCCACCCCCTCCATGCGACTTTCTCTCTCTCTTTATCTCCTGCTATTTTATAAAATAGAAAGATCGTTTTTATGGTTATCAAGGGTACTGAAACCGATAGTGAGGTCAAAATAAAACTCATAGATGGCGGCTGCGAAAATTTGCAAATTTTTCGTCAAGGGTGTCGTTTTCACGGTTGTCGAGTGTGTCAAAGCCGATAGTGAGGTCAAAATAAAAATCAAATGACTTTGCAGAGTTCAAAACAATCGTGATGATGGGATTAATATTTGTTGCACTTTTCTTCAAAAATTCAAGCGCCAAGTCCACCAAAATATCTAGATAACTATTACATGTAAAGCACAATTTCTAATCGTGTTAAAATTGTGTAAAAATATGCGTCATTTCTGTACTTAAACTATTGTCAATATTTTGCACTTGACTTGTGCTAATTTGTTTGAACAGTGTAACGACTGTAGATAGACTAACAATAAATAGATAATGTTAATCTGCTTAAATAAAATTAATCAATCAATTGCGTACCCAAGTAGGCCGCTGTAGACACAATTTGCCAAAGTGGGGGATTATTGACTCATCCAACACCCAGTGGTAAGTGCGGTGCTTCTGATCAGAACATGCCCCACTTTCTGGAGTGCGCTAAGTGTACGTTTACCTGCACTTTGGATGATCCCAATAATGCCACTGATGCCGCAATAAATGTGGCCACCTCCTGAGCTCTAACAATATAAAAAGAAACAAAGGGTGTACGAGTCCCATCGACACGAAAAGAAGAAGAAGAAGATCTGTGATATGGAACCGCGGACCTTAATTCAAAATCAATTTTGTCGTTCCATAGCAGCAGGATCTCATTACATTTTATTGTAAGTCCAGCAATAAAAGCATCTAATAGACAGTTTTATGGTATTTCCTTGTCAGCGGTTTCCCTAAAGGAATTTATGACTATGTTTATGACTCAATAAACGCTACACCGCATCAAAGGGTTTGGTCGAATTATTGTCATTTTATAGTTGTGGGCAGATAATGAATGAATATCTGAGTCGGTGGCCTTAATGCATACTAATATAATACCTATCTGTTTAAATGTCTTGTGGCTAAGAATGAAGTCTTCTATTTATGTTTTACTACGCGGTAGAAAGTGCGAAGTATCTTAGAATACTCGAAACGTGCATGTAGTTAAGTGGCCCGCCCTTGGCATTATTGGCTTGCGCCTATAAGAAGTCACTTAAGCCTATTACTAACTGAAACATTTACCCCTTTGTTTATAAACGTTGCTTAAAATTAAGTAATGATGTTGTTTCTTACAAATTACTTTTGATTAACTTTGTGGAAGATGGGCCTTAAAAAAACAAAAAAGCATAAAAGCCTTTCGTAAGAATACATAGTCAGCTGTAAGCACTTAACATTTGGTAAGCCTCAAGTTAATGTCTTCCATTATCAAATGTATTATTTCGTGAGGCAAAGCTCACAAATCGGTAAATGCCAGCTACGTCATCAGCTAAAGTTCATAATGCACTGAATTTTGGATGAAAAGCCGCTTTATATTAAAGCCGCTTTTCGTGACCGCGTTGTTGTACTAAACTACGCAACGGATTTACATGCGGTTTACGCCATTATTTAGAGAATTCCCGAAGGTTTATGTGTATAATAAACCAATATTAAACTTACATATAATCCAAAATCGAAGAAGCGAAGCAGGAGATTTTTTTTTTGGTTGGGATTTCATCAAATAACTTCTCCCGCTCTGGGTGGAGTGTGAGAGCGTGTCAGACTTTTGGGTCGCTAGATATGAATAAATCATTCCTGCATTATCTCTAGCACGTTAATCGTATATGCATAGAGATAAAAATGATTAATTATGTTTCTGTCATGTGTGTATTCTCGATCCTATAGTTACAAGTAATTTAAAATTTCATGCTACGTTTGCCAAAATTCTCACAAAAGACTCACTCCGAGAGAATTAATCTCTACTGAGCGATTACTCCTCTACAATGTCTTTAACCAATCCCTTCTCGGAATTTAACGTTTTGAATCGTTCTATCACTGAATGATGATTTTAATTCTGGACCTAATGCTCCACCGGTCACATAAATGAGAAGCGAGTAGTGCTAGCAATTAAAAACGACGTTGGCAAGCAATGAGCAGCGATGGCGCAACGTATACGTGTGTACCAGGAGTGAGACTCAGCTAGTGTTCTGCCCGTCTAGGGAGGATCGCTCAGCGAAAACTGTCTTTGATAGCTCTTGTCGCTGCAACAAACGAATTCGCGCCGGCTGTGAAAACAGTTATGGATCAACTATTATATGTGTAACTCTTTTTAAAAGTTTCATGCGATTGTTGTTAATCTGTGGCCCAAAATTTATTTCTTAAGTAGTATTTTAATTTAGAGCGGGTAACACCAAATGGAGTTGTGAGTGTCATGGCGGTGGTGACGCTCACTTTTGATGCAACTGTCACGCGCTGCACATGCACATATCCATTGGTTCTTAATGCAAGTTTAACAATTTTACTGTGCAGTGATAATAATCATTCAAATATTTTTCTGGTTAAGTTGTGTTGCGATACTTGGAAGTAAATGAAGTGCGTTGGTTTGCGACTACTATTTTATGAAGGACCAACAGATAACCGGTCAGCAGCGGTACGTAGTGTCTCAGTCGCTCGAACATCCGTCTTTTGTATCTCTTTTAGTTTCATGGGAACTACAATGATTTGTACGTTTCTTGAGAAAGAAAATCGTTGAGAGCTAGTTTTTTTTCGTCGATGGCCGGGACAGGTGCTCTATAAGCTTAAACTATTCAATATGTGTATTACATACATTGCTTCTACTTTTTTTATTAAATTGTTTTTAGCAATACATGTATTGAATTACAACGAATTTTATTAGATAACCTAAGTATCCATTTCACACTTTTTCCGTAAATGTGATTAAATTCATAACTAGAAGTCTGTGAGCCTGTTGAATACTAAAAAATCTCTCTTTGAGACTAAGCTATACCTATCAAAAACACAAATTGGATAGTCTCATTTGTTTCATTATTTTATTTTAACAAAACATTACATTAAGCACGTATTCCCTCCCTGCAGGTTTAGGTAGGTGTGGTGAGGGTACCTATAGACACCCACATATCGCCCGTTATATTTAATTCCCATGTACCTAATTTAATTAGGAGCGTCTCTATTGCCATAAACCGGCCACAAATCGAGACTCCGGACTGCTACTCAGAAATTCCTGATGAATAACATAATAACACTACTCGATCTGGGAATTGAACCCAAGACCTCATGCTCAGCTGTAGCGCTTTCGAGCAATAAAAATGTATTGTAAAACTACGTAATTGGAGTAGTCGAAAATGTACAACATGTTTTAATGGAGTGTGTGCGGAATGAGGCTTTGAGATTTACTTGGTCCATAACAAAAGTACGATGTTGGAGAGTGTAATGCTACGTTGCTTGTCCTTCATTCAACAAGCTAGGATACGTTGTAAACAGAATTTTTTAAATTTTAAAGTAGGCTTTAACTGTTTTTAGATTCAGTTGATTCTGCTGATGTTACAAGCAGACGTCATCGCTCAGCGACAAAGCCCTTTAAATAATAAAAAAAAACTACGTTATACGTAATCCATGTTGCATTAATGATCTTGTGTTTATCTCATTTATGTTAATGTTCTCTAACTAACTCAACAGCGCATAGCCAAAGTGCGGAACTCTCTGCCAGCGGCTGTTTTCCCTTCCACATTTAACCCGTCTGCCCGTCTCAAAGCAAGAGTCTACAGGCATTTTCTGAGCACGCTCATTCCATCAGGCATGATCGAGATCAAGTGCAAGTGTTGGAAAAAAACAAAAACTGGCATACCAACATTGTAATGGCAATGCCCTAATAGGGTTGATGTTCTAAAACTGCCAGTGAATTTAAATGTGTGAAATAAAAAAATACATCAAAAACGACTACCATAGCAGTCGCTGATCAAACCGTAGGCACTCATATATGTGTGTGCAAAGTATATAAATGAACAAGGAATTTAATCATTTTCAACTTTAACATTCCTTGTCTTGAAGCTTGCCAAGAAAGCTTGAATTTGAATGTTTGAACTATGTATTTTGTTCATATATAACGATTGTTTGATAACTTAGTTATATTGAGTAAGTTTGAAGTTATGGGCACAGATATAAAAGTATTTTGTGTATTTCGTATTTAGATCTCGTGTCACTGTGTCAAAATCTGTGACAAGCAAGAGCTTGTCCCAAAAATCAGAGATGTTGTCTTGTATTTGAGGCAAAATAGGCGCATTAGAAACGTCAGTCGTAACGCTTTAGTTTTACGTAGATATCTACCTATTATTAGTTTGTGTCTAGACATTGGGTTTTAGAAAGTCACCACTAGAGTGAAAACTATATTGCCTGTTATGTACAAAACAATTTTGTCTTGCCAAGACAAAACAAAAGAGATTTCTGTGGGTGTCATTTTAGCAATAGCAGATATTCTGTTGGCCAAATTTGACTCAGGTCGTACAATGGCAATGCCTACAATTTTGACAATTCAACAAAACTTGTGCGTTATTTACGTTGCAGCGATTTTTGAAAACATGTGAAAGGTAATTAATAATCAAACCTAATTTCCATCAAAACCCATCGAATCACTGCTGGTTTCCATACTAATCGATGGTTTGAAAATCACTATTTGATTCGAGGACTTTAATGCATGGCTTGGGGAGATAGCTACGTAGGTACAGTTTTTTTTTTTGCCTTATCCTACGACGATCCGATCCCATTTGGCTAGGGGATGGCCAGAGGGAGCAAAAAATACATTTTTTCGACGTAATTAAAGGAATTCCGAACTCCGACGTTTTCGGCATTTATCGGGCCGCAAAAGTATTTTTGAGCTAGAAAAACCAATTAGGGACCTACTTGGGAGGAACTGTTAAACCGCAATGTAATTATTAGTTCAATGTTGGACTTTTTGTGATGTTAAATAAACGTATTATTACATTAAAATAAATTAAAAACTTGACAACACCTGTGTAAAGCAAAGTAAATATAGATAAGTATGATGCCCATCCATAAGTTTGTCTGCGTATTTTTTTTTAGTTAAAATATCTAGGACGAAAAGTAGCCTGTATCTTCAGGTCCCAAGCTGCCTATCTGACAGAATTTCATAAGGATCGGTTCAGTGGTTTAGGCATAAAAAGGAAACAGAAGACAGAATGAGTTGCGTTTGCGTTGATAATATACAAGCTTGTGCCCGATATTTGTTTTTTTGCTAATTGGGCCTGCCGTTCACCTTGATCACGCCTGATGGAAAGCGGTGGATGAGGTTCATGGTCTATGAACCAGAGTGCCCAAAAGATACCTGTTCACTCTTATTTGAAGGTAGACGGGTTCAATGAAGAAGGGAACACAGACGCTGGCAGAGAATTTAGTTACTTGCTTTTACATAAATATCCTATGGTACTCGGCAATACTGTAGCTTCCAATTATTGAAAGATTTTTTAGAATCGCATCAGTAGTGCCGCAGACAGCTCCCTACATACAAACTATTTTTTTTTACTCTTTATAACTTAAAAAAACATACATTATTACTTGGATGTATACGTGCACCTACACAGAGCTGTTTACTTCATAATTATGCATGAGAGATCAAAGCTCAAAAATAATCAATGGATGCATCAATTCACTCCAGTCACCATTTCCTGTGTAAGTCTTTGTGTATATGATAAAACAAAGCACCCTTTTATGATTGAAGGAACGAGGAAATTCTGTTGCTTTCATTCCTTCACGGAAAAGGATCGTAGACCACAATATTGTTCACGTAAGGCCTTGTAATCATATAAAGCTGCAAAGGCTTTTTCTTCTAAAGGCCCTTCCAGGAATTCTTCTGCGTTGTTGACTCACATAATAGATAAGCATCTGAATAATATAATGTTTGGGCTCAATGAGACCATGGCTTCTGAATTTGTTTCGGCATTTCTTGAGGGATCCAGCTAGGTAGCCAGGTAGTTCTGAACAAAAACTTTACGTGTACAAGTCTCATTAGATCTACTACTGGCCGCGTTCACATTAATACGTATGCATAGTCCTAAACGACCAGTTGGCCAGTGGAACGTATTGTGTACTAAGCCTATGTACACTAATGCACAAACAACATAAAAGCGGGCAATTGGGCTTTCAACGCTCGGCTGAAAATTGCTAATCCGACAGCGCGATTATATGTAACCTTCATAGGTGCCGCCAAGTGTCAGTTGATAAAGGTTTTCAACTACTAAAACGGGCATTCGTCTCCAACCCAGTCGTCCGCGTCTATACAAGACAATATACTTAAAATGTTTCTTCTTTTGCCCACAGATTCGTCTAAACTGCGTGCGCCGCCATAAAGTTCGCTTCGAGGAGATGTCAACAGTTAGACCGAGCGTCAATTCAGAGCCCATACCTCATTGGGCTGACCATTCCATAGAAGAGAGGACTGTGAAAGCCTCTCACAGCTGCGAAATATTCGTCCTGCACACTCCAAAGAGGAACTTTAGGTAGCGTTCAGCAGTACCTGGAACATTTGTCCAGGAAAGTGAGTTTTAAACTGAAAAATAAAAGTGAGAATTTATACTGTTAGTATAGTTGGTCGGTGTTGCGAGTGGTAAATATTAAAATATTATAAAAGGTTGTGAAAAAATATTATTAAAGAAAGAACCAAAAACTTTGAGAGTGGAAACTGATTAGATTTTAAGGTATTTTTTTAAGGTAGAATTGTGAGATTATGAAAAATTAACTCTGACTGTTGTGAGACTCCTGATAAAAATATTGTTTTGTGTCCATTGTACCTGCTTTTATTTGATAGGAGCTTCCGCAAATGACTTGAAAATAAGATATCAATGTGTTAAAAAAAATATAAAGAACTATTCGTTTTTTTGTTCAAGAATCTGGACAAAAAACAAAATGTAAAGTTCGGAAGTACTTACAGATAAATAAAAGTCATGCTAAATAATCTGTAAAGAATATTGTGCTCTTTATTCATTTAACATTTCATAGAAAAAAAAAAATGTGACACATGCTTACTGTTTTTTAAACAAGTTTTCTAAGTCAACGTGCTCATAAAAAAATTGTTCACTGAAGCAAAAATGACGGAGGGAAGACCGGCATAAAAAATAAGGCCTTCCTAAATTATTTTAGCTTCAGCTTTCTACTAAAGACCAAGGCGTTCTTAGAAATCAAAACTTGGTTTCTTTCAAAGAAGCTGGTTATGTACTACAAAGGTAAGTATTTAAAAAATAAGTCCCTCCTTTTGTAAAATGTATTCAAGTTTCTAGCGTTTGTTCGTTCAGACGATCATTCTTTAAATTTTTTCATGAAAAATACCGATCAGAAATTATTAGTTGGTTTTGTCAGTTACACCACCGTTATTATATTATTGCGTTTAAATATTTCGTTTTATACAACGTTTCTGAAAATTGTTTTGCTGTAGACATGTTTGTGTTTAGTTCTATCTTTACTTACGCTTGTTGTATAAAATAAATACATTCGTGTAAATTGTTTAATAAAGCAAAAATGACGGAGGGAAGCACGGCGTAAAAAATAAGGCCTTCCTATTTTATTTTAGCTTCAGAATTAGCTTTTTGCTAAAGATCTGGAATCATCCAGTTAGACTAGAAGCCGACCCCAAAATACCTGGGAAAAGGCTAAACAGATCATGATAATGTTGTATAAAATAAATAGGTGTTTTTGTAACAAAGTTCTTTATCGCACGTTACGTTACACTTAGCGAATAAACTAATACGGTTGGTGCAGCTGTAATCAAAGTGTTGTGACCGTCAAAATATTATACATTTTTCGGTTTAAACCACTTCTTCTTCTTCAACCCTTGGCCACCCAATGCTGAGTGTAGGTCTCTTACAAATCTCTCCATTTTTGGCGGTTTTGTGTCATGGCTATCCAGTTTCTTCCGGCCACTTTAATGAGATCGTCTGTCCATCTAGTCGGTTGTCTTCCTAATTCCTAATAATTCCTAAACCACTAAACTCCATCAATTGGGATTTGTGACATTTTCTTCAAAAAATCCTCATTCTAGTCTCATAGGGCTCATTTAAGGGGATTTCTGGAAAAAAAAGTTCAGAAATCTCCATCAGTTTAAAAAAACAAATAAGAACAACTAATATATCGTCGTACTAATATATTTAATTCTTCTGTACGTGTGTATGTCACTGTACTCCTCCTTAACGGCTGGATCGATTATGATGATTTTTTTTTTGTGTATTTGTGTAGATCCGGGAATGGTTTAGATTAATCATTTGAACCGGTAAGTGGCGCTGTTCGGACAGAACAACGTCTGTCAGGTCCGCTAGTATATTACATAAGAATCACGAAATCTTTGTCTTTCATTGATTATTTTTTAAATCAAACGAATTAAAGTCATGGCAAATGTAAAGGTGTGTGTGGTATTATATTTTCGCTAAAAGTATGAAATCACAGTCCAAACTTTACTATCTATATCTAAATATACTAATAATAAAGCTGAAGAGTTTGTTTGTTTGCTTGAACGCGCTGATCTCAGGAACTACGGGTCCGATTCTTTCAGTGTTGGATAGCCCATTTATCGAGGTAGGCTATAGGCTATATAACATCACGCTAAGACCCTTAGGAGCCGAGCAAAGAGAAAAAAGTCACGAATTCGAAGTACTCGCACAAGCAGGCGAGGCGAGCGACGGGGTGGGTCGGGGAGCAAGAAATTTGACGCGAACGAAGTCGCGGGCAGAAGCTAGTAAATAATATTTTGGTGATTAACTTTAAAATTACTTTAAGGTTACTTTGTGATTGATTATTTTAGACTTACTGGATACCTACGGTAGTTGAGTTTTTACTTAGTCTAGTGGTGCCAGTTTTATTAAAAAAATGATATCTCGTGAATCAAAATGTTTGTTAAATCAAAATCACATTCACTCAGTGAGACATCCAAATACGTACGTTTTAATTAAGACGCTCATTATGAGTTTGACAGTCTTCTGTAATGATGAAAAATATTAACGTAAATAAATAAAGCAAAAAGCTATTACGAATGTCTTCAAATAGGTATGTGTATTTTTACTCAGGCAATTCATTTAGCCACTTTAATATATTTGATTATAAAAATAGTCAAATACCGTACCTTATCTTCTGTTTAGTCAAATTTTAAAGTGACCAAACACAAACATATCTACTGCAAAAAAACTATAAGTCTTCAATGGGGATTTGTGCAAAACAAAGTTCACAAGTACCCATTATTGGGGATTGTCATTGGAAACCCCAATGACAATCCCCAACCCAAGGGGGCTTGTGTGATTGGAGTGGATTAATAAATTAAGTACCTTACAAAGCCTAGAAAAAAGTTCATGGGATTCGAAAATCCCCATTTTTTATGTCTTTTTTGAAGTTTCCCTGAATTTATCACTTAATATCAATTGACTCTAAACTCTCAATTTGAATAGCATTCAGTGCCATTCTATTGGCTGCCCATTTGCAACAATAAATCAGCCCATAAATCAAACTATAATGTCCTGGAAGGAAATTAATAAGTCACCCTGTATGTAGTAGATCGACATTGACCTAATTTTTGCAACTATAATGCCGTGTTCACAAAATCGTTTCAGATTTTTTGTATTTACTTGTATTTTATTCCTCGTGTTGCCAAATATTTAGAAAACTTCAAAAATTAGTTATGAAGGTCAGTATCTTTTCGAATGTAAGATAATGTGGCTCTGGAGCAGTGGTGGCCTAGTGGTAACGACTGCGTGTTGTAGGTCGTAAGTTCGAACCCAGGCAGGTGCTTTACGTTGTGTAAATTATTTCTTCACCACTGCTCTCAAAACGGTGAATGTAAACATCGTGATAAAACCGGCATGTCCTAGAACCAAAAAAATCGAAGACATGTGACATCTACCAGCCTGCACTGGGTCCGCGTGGTGGATTACGGCCCACTCCCTCTCCCAGAGAAGAGGCCTGTATCCTGATTATGCTAATCGCTGGTTTCTAAAAGCCTAACTATTGAATTATATTTGTTGTTAACTCTCATTTCAAGTTTTTTGATCGACTGTTGTTATTTCGATTAATCACAGCTAATATAGTTACGGTTTCCGAGAAGAACGCTAGCCGCTACATAACGTCTCCAATTATGAAGAAATCGATATTTATGAAAGTAAATCGACTTCCACACCGACGTAATAATATCACGGAAGGATTTTATCGTGCACTGGACGTCCAACTTTCGGTGTTGAACCGAGCATTGATTTTATTCAACAGAGTGCATCTCAGCGCGTCGAAAAAACGTAGTGTTCGATTTTCATCTCTCGGCGCTAAGCAGTGTGTTGAAGTTGCAGTGTGCGTGAAAAAATCCCGTCGCGATTTTATTACGTTCGTATGGATATCGACTTATGGCCGATTCCTATAATTTACGGACAGATGTAGGTTAAAATTAAGACTCTTGTATGTTTACCAAAAATTAAGCAAATTCTTTGCAGAGTACACCGTCTTATAAGGAAGTAGTTATCATAGGTAAAATTTGCTAACGAACCTATTTATTTGGCCATTTTGGAAATAAAAAATGCTAGCATTTGTAAGTAAAACGATCCGTTTTCTGTTTATAGGAACCAAGCATTCATTGGTATGTTTTCCCAGAGAGCGTAACACCGTACAGTCAAACCTCGCTGTTTCCATGTTCATGACATTTGCACATCATTTTCACACTACGGCCATTATGTGGCGGCCACCTCTATTCTAAGAAGCCGTAGATTTAGTCTGACATTTGATGTTGTGTTTTTAGTTGTAAAGCGGTTACCGTCGTTTGTCTAAAAGACTAATGATGACAGTATTTGCTTACCAGTATGCTCATTTATCTTATGTATTTTGTGCCAACACTATTAATTATTTAAAAAATATTGTACATACTTAATTGTAAATATAGTTAATACTGAGAATTGTCGATATTTTCATCGAATCGGCAATTAATCGAAAAAATATCCTTGTTGTACAAATTTGTTGTATCTTTAATGAACATAAGTCTACACAAGCTCGACTGTATCATGTTAAATCGAAAATTGTATAAATAAGTATTTGGAAAAATAAACTTCTTCTTGCTAATTGTTTTTTTTTTTTGAGGGTGGTTAATCGTCAAAGAAATTCTCCCTCTCTGGGTGGAGCAGGAGGGCATGTCAGACTTTTTTTGACTAAAACCCACACGTGTTCCTTCGGTTGCCTGTTTGCCAGGGGCCACGGTATCTCTTTCAAAAAACCCGCACCCCTCGTAGGCATCGACCCTTTTGGAACCCATCAGTTGGTGCTGACATCTCTGAGAGTCGCGTCGCGCCTGTTTGAAGAAGCCTTCATTCCTCATGTTCCTTCCTTCATGTTCTCCATTCTCATAACCTCATATTTCTATAGCATCATCTGCCTAGCCTGCTTAGCTATCTATGTTGGGGTCGACTACCAGTCTAACCGGATGCAGCTGAATACCAGTATTTTACATGACGTGACTGCCTATCTGACCTCTATAACCCAGTAACTGGGTAATAGGTACGATACCCCTTGGTAAGACTGATTGTCAGACTTTCAGCCTTCTGACGACCCATAACGACTGTCAAAGATCCACAAATGACAGCCGAAACCAATGACTTTTCATGCTTCCCGAGGCACGGAGAGGTCTTGGTATGTAAATGGTCACCCATCCACGGACCAACCGCGGTAAGCGTAGCTTAACCTGATCGATCGACCCATGCGGCTAATATTTCTTATAATATATAATATATTACAACAATTGTTGCTTCAATAATTTTGATGAAAATCTACCGACACAAACTTATTTTGATAAACAAGAGTGTAGTTTTGCTCGAAATTTCTCCGTCTTCTCCCAAGGGTGTCGTGTAAGGTGACCAAGGGTCAGGTACAGTATTAGGATGGTACGGAGATAAATCTGAGGTCCCTATGGGATCTGAAGGACGGACAGTGGTAGCCAATCAAGCCTTATTTGTGAGTAACAAATTGTGCGCTAGACCGTTACGTTTCTGTTTCGGACATTGTCTTTTTGGAACGAAGTTCCTTATCGCACGTTGCGAAAGGGGGCTAGACGGAAAAATGAAGACCAAAAGTTGTAACGACACTTTTTGCTATAGTTGTAGTAAGCATTGAATTTTTTTTTTCTGGTACGAGAATAAAATGTTGCACATGGCACCAGGCGAAAAAAGCCTTCCACGTAGTATTTTCTAAACATTATTATTAAGTGTTATTTTAACTTTAAAAAAAAAGTATATTATTTGGTTGAAAGTATTATGCCATTTTTCAGATGGCGTACTCCGGTAAAGCAACTTTGGTCGAACTATACCAGCGTTCCACGTACTATTTTCTAAACATTATTATTAAATATTATTATAACTTAAAAAAAAAAAAATTACAATTGCTTCACTAAAAATCCGGGTGTCCCTTGACACCTCTCAAGTTTTTTTTTGTATGAATGGTTTCGTTTTGTTCATGTGTTGGTTTTGAGATGAGGTCAATAAGATACATAAAAGATAACTTCATTAGTTTCAGGAGCCATTTATCAACGCAATGACTTTGAAATTCTGCTAACTGATAGAAACATCTGAACAGGTAAATAAAACAATTCCGAGGCAAAAGGCCCCGCTACCAAACGTCGTCATTTGCCTAGCGTGTTACCAACTATCTTGTGGTTGGCTTCCAGTCAATCCAGGTGCAGCTGAATACCAATGATGAGACTACCTGTTTGACCTCCATAACCCAGTTTCTGGGTAATACGATACCGGTGAAACACGTCAACATTGCCCACATTTATCAAACAAAACCAGATATTTCAAGATTTTTGTATGCAACAAGGTTTTTGGTAATATTACCCATAGCCTGAGAAATTTATTCTAAATCATAAATATTTTCTTATTAAAATGAATGGGCAATCTTACCTTATCTTTGCAGTAATTGGCCCGCAAAAAATACACTTCGTCTTCGACAAGTGTCGACAGGTAACTGAGTGAAGTAAGGAGCGGACGTGCCATTTTGTGTTGCCACACGTATATTTAATTTTCTAACAATGTTATTAGTGTTGTCGTAAGTTTGGTATTTTTTGTGAAATTAGTAAATTTCCTTAGAAACTTTGTTTTGGGCAAAGATTTCCCTGGTAGCAAAGTTGGAGTATTTCACGGTACCGCTTGGTGAGGCTCGATGTCGGACTTTCGGGCTTCTGACGACCCATAACGGCTGTCAGAGATCCACGAATGACAGCTGAGAACAACGACTTAACGTGTTTTCCGAGGCACGGAGAGATATTGGTATGTATCCACAACCACTCTATCGGCGATCATCGCCAGGACGGTGTTGGCGCTGCCCCGCACTCTACGCACCAGAGACGCACACCGCTTGCTCAATGTTGCGTGAAAGCAGTCGGTGCGCGCCTTCGCGAACATGTCCGAGGCGCTGCAGTGGTGGGGCAGCCTCAGCCTCAGGGCGGTCCCTGAACGCATTATTGAACTGGACGCGGAGGGCGCTGTATGCCGCACGAGTATACTTTGCCCATAGGCTGCACGTGTAGAAGGATGTGCAATAAGCTCTAAAGAGCGTTATTTTTACCTCCCTCGAACAACGTACAAACCTACGCGCTATCATATTACCTCTGACTGACAACGCCCTCCGCTCCCACTCAATGTCAGCATCGTCTTTTAGGTCCGCTGTAACAATGTGACCCAAGTACTTTAACTGTTCCACTTTCTCAAGCGGTGCATTAATTATACACACAGGCGGTACACCATTCACACTTCTAAGATTAGAACTAGCGCGGGAGAGGTCAACCCCCCTGTCTCACCCCGCACTCCAACCTATAGGGTTCCGACATTACACCCGCCCATCTGACGCTATTGATCTGGTGTCCGTACCAATATTTGAATATGTTCGAGAGTTCTGGTGGTAAACCGATACTCTCAAGTTTCTCCCACATGATGTTATAAGACACCAGATCGAAGGCCTTGGAAAGATCCAGGAAACACGCGTACACAGGAGTTTTGCGATCCGTATAATATCTGACGACATGCTTAAGACTCAGAATCGCAGCTTCAGTAGACAGGTTGGGCCGAAACCCAAACTGATTGTCATGCAGTGACAGATATTTATCTAGCTGAGTATTAAGCAAGCCGTCAAACACTTTTGCTACAATTGTTGCAAGTGAAATAGGCCTGTAGTTATTTACGTCGGCAACATCTCAGGTCTTGTTCTTAAGCACAGCCACTACAACAGTTTTCATAAGATCAGCAGGTAGGTATGAATGACTCACACATAGAGAATACAACAATGCCAGCACTCTCGATATATGCGGGCCTGCGTGCTGTAGGTGCTCAATGCTGAGCCCATCGTGGCCGGAGGATTTACCTTTAGTCATAGCCTTTATGACTGCAGCTACATCTTTAGCATTAAATCTTGTGCCCACAGGACCACACGGTATCTCAGCAGTGGGCACCTTACCCCCTTGCCCTAGTGGAGACTGTACACGAAAATGGCTTCCAAATAAGACAGTAGAGACAGTTATCAGCTTAAATTCTCAAACAAATTCTCGGTTCTAAAACCAGTTGTAAGCCATTCTCGTTACTCCCTAGGGCCTAGCCGAGAGAAAAGACTACATTACAATATAATGATAATGGTTTTTGCCATAGTTTTATGCATACATGCGTCTTGGGTATATCAATCACTTTATTTTATACATGGGTAAGTACCCTTGAGAACTAGAAACGATAAAAATGAATGACAAGAGAAATTTAATACTTTCATGTCTATTTACAAGCAGATGCCTGGGGTCTTGGGTTCGATTCCCAGGTCGAGCAAACTGTTATTGGGTTTTTCCATTAGGAATTTCTTAATAACAGCCCGGAGCTTGGAAGATGGCGGTGTTATACCCCCGTGCTTCGGAAAGCACGTTAAGCCGTTGTCCTGCACTTGATCTCTCTCCAGTCGTGTTTGATTGCCGTCCCATCGGACTATAAATAGTGAGTGCCCCTGTGTCTGCGCACACCTTCCTGCACTGATGGCTAGTCTCCGTTGAGATTGGCCGCCATGGCCGAAATACAGTCTGCAGGACTATACAAGCAGATAGTTTCTAGCCCTTTTTGTGGTTTTCATCATTAACCTTTGTAACCACAACTTTTTGAGGCCTGTACGCGTATTAAAGCTTTCTTCTTAGCGTTTCGATAGTAATCTAAATACAGTCAGCCCAGAATTTGGTTACGAGCTTGGCACTTTCAACAGCATCCATCAACTGCTGTAGCATGCAGACAGCAGGACACGCTGGACAATGTATTATTTCTTTAAGGAAATCTCGAAAAGGCTGGTTGACTCATCCCGTGATCCAAGGGCTGGTTTCTACCTAGGCCAGCGGTTAAGCAGTGCCATACAACGTGGTAATGCTGCCAGTCTCTTGGTAACATTACCAGTCGATGCGGATGAATTTTTCGACGCCATTTTTTTATTTGTGAATAGGTTTAGTTAAGTTAGGATTATATTTGTTTTTTTTAAGGATCATAAATTTATATATTCACAAACGTGTGTCACTTATTATACCATTATCTACTAGTGATATATTAAGTGCCCCATTGTTAGTGGGACATTATAGGTTTATCAGTTGACTGTAGCTCTTTACATTTAAAGCTAATTAAAATGGAGGAGGATACAGGTCAAAACTCCTTATTGTACTGCAAATTAATGGAGGGAAATGTATGGATTCTACAAAAGGGGTGAATGAGCAGCGAAACAGCCGTCCGAGTAGATTTGATTTGTTTCTTTAATTTGGGATGCAGACACAGTATTTAAAAATAATAGAAGTTAGAACGCAAAACCCACATGATTGTCCACGAAATTATATCGGAAATAGGAGATAACTGACGGCATCATCATCTGCGTTTTCCAGCAATGTTGGGGTCAACTTCCAGTCTAAAAGAATGCAGCTGAAAACCAGTATTTTAGACGGAGTGGACCTCCACAACCAAGTTACTGGGTTACACGATACCCCTCGATAGACCGTCCGTGTGGTTCCGGACGTAAAAGAATAGCACCATCCCATTTCTTCTCGTGGGTGTCGTAGAAGGCGACTAAGGGACTTAGGTACTAGAGAATGGGCAGCAGCGTTCTCTATGCATTTTACCACCATACTGCGATCGCCAACCCGCCTGCCAAGCGTGGCGATTATGGCAAAACCCCCCTTTTTGGGGAGGCCTATGTCCAGCAGTGGACGTGTTTCGGCTGAAATGATGATGATGATGATGACGATACCCCTTGGTAAGACGAGGTGCCAGACTGTCGGGCTTCTGACGATCTGTAACGTCTATGAAAAATCCACGAGTGACAGCCAGGACAGGCTTAACGTACTTTCTGAGGCATATTGGTATGTAAAGACGGTCAACCATCCTTGGATCAACCGTAGGTACGACCATCTTTACGAAGATACATGAAAACAAACAACAGCCTTTTTCCCAACCCATTACGAACTCCAAATCAGTTGCTAAGCATCAATTTGAGAAGAGAACTTCTCGCACCTAGCGAAAAGCATCCGATTAATCTTTAAAGTCTCTTATTTCTAGACTACGTGAATCATAAAATCTTGCTAAAGAAACTGTATGGCTACGGAATACGAGGAAATATTTTGAAACTTTTGGAGTCATTCCTGGATAACAGAACCCAGTGCACAGAAATATCACAAATCTGTCCAAAAAGCAATTTATTAAACATTTACACATCTGAACCAAGAGTTATAAAATACGGGGTACCTCAAGGTAGCGTGCTAGGGCTGCTACTTTTTTTAATATATATCAATGATCTCCCAAAAGTCATATCTCAGAATATGGTACTGTTTGCCGATGACCGTACTGCTGTTGTAAAGTGTACTAATCCTGTCTGTTACGAGAGTGATATCAACGATTGTCTAAGTAAAATTATTAGCTGGCTTACTAGCAATAACCTAGTCATTAATTTAAACAAAACAAAAGTAATGTACTTTCATCAAAGGTGTGAAAAACCTCCAGTTCACATTGCATATGATAAGTACAAAATAGAAGATACTAACGAGGCTAAATTTTTAGGTATAAAAATTGATAGTAAACTAAAATGGAAACCACATATCGAAGAAATTTGTCTAAAATTAAATAAATCTGCATATGCACTATCTCCAGCTGTCAAAAAAAGTTAATAAACAAACACTTTTAATAGCGTATCACGGATTGGTTGCATCAGTTCTGAGATTTGGTGTTATTTTTTGGGGGCAATCTACTGAAAGAGATACTGTTTTTAAAGCGCAAAAACGATGTATTCGATCCTTGTGTGGCTTAAAAACTACCGAATCTTGTGCACCCCTTTTTAAATCTTTTAAATTACTTACTTTGCCAGCTATGTACATCTACGAGACTGTTTTATTTGTTAAAATGAATTTACACCTTTTTACAAAAATTTCTGATGTAAAAAAAAAACTCCGATGCGTTCTCAATATGAAAACCAATTGTGCGACATAAAATGCAGAACCACTTTGATGAAGAAGAGCTTTTTTGGAATGGCTTCGAAAATTTATAATAAAATACCCGATAGTATAAAAAACATGCCCTTATCAAAATTTAAGAAAGTTCTCACCTCTCTATTAATAGAAAAATGTTACTATTCTGTTCAAGATTTTATAAATGATAATTTTTAATATTTTGTTTTTATTAGTTTTGTTTTTATTGTTTGTTTTATTTAGTTTTTTTAAGTAAGAATCTAAAAAGATTCTTTAATAACATTTTAATTAAAATTTGTATGCCTTCGCGGCAAAACATAGCGCTCAAATATGTTAACCTAAGACCATTAAGTAAATACCTGTGTTTAACAAATAAAGATTCTGATTCTGATTCTGATTCATATGATTGTTAAAAGCATAGGTTAATTTCAGGAAAGCGTTTAATAGATCCGTCTTACCATAGATATCACATAAAAATAACGCGTAATTCTGAAGCTTTTATTTTAACTTTGAGATATAAAGTTCACTTGAGAGTACAGGCAATTTATAACGAGTAAAACTATCTTATATTTCCCCACAGACTTTAATAATGGGATACTGTGGAAGGTATGTACATTATTTTGATGTCAGTCCTCTGCTAAATACATTCGATGTTGGCATTTTTGTTAAACTAGCTTCTGCCCGTGGCTGCGCCCGAACTGATGTCGGTAAAAATCCGACGAGAATGTATTACTGGGATTTAAAGTACCCTATGTGTTAATTAAACTTTTAAACTATCTGTTTGCCTAATTTCATCCAAATCCGTTCAGCCGTTTTAACGCCAATCAGGAACATACATCCGGGCTCGTTCCCACTACTCGTAGTAATTAATGTTTTCTCAATTATTCAATGTACAGTTTTGGTATTTTTACTTTTTTATTATAATGTATTGATACTTAATTATTGCCTGCCCTCTAGTAAATAGCTTTTTAAGGACGCCACTTTTTAAGCTTGTGTTAACACAGCCTCCTGCAATAAAAATCCAATATTTTGGCAATGGTCAGGGCAAAGGCAATCAAAGGCCATCCATCAATTTGTAGCCTAATTCCCGGGGGTGTCATATAGAGAGATGAAAATTTCATTGTTTTTCACCGAGAATACCTAGTTTTTGAGATATTTGCGAAAAACTCAAAAAAATTAGTTTCAATGAATATGAGATTTTGCTTTATTTTTTAGGGCACAACCTTACTAAGAAACTTGTTTGTTGCTATCCAATGTGTTAACCCACGTACCCCACCCCTACGTAGGTACTAGATGTTCTAGCCAGTTCTAAGGCCCAAAATTAAAGAAGAGTGAGTTGGCTGGGAGATCGCGCAAAAAACAATACACTTTTATAAAATCATAAAAAAACTTTACATTATTTGTACATTATTTTTTTATTCCAATATTCCTCTCCAAAGACTTCTGCTTCATGCTAATCCAATGCCTCATCTTTTTGACGTAACTTGGCCATCAACATTGGCCTTTGCCATCTTGGCGAGGTTGCTAGCGGCTTTCAGAGCAGCGGTCAAACAAGTACATATAATTATCATTACAATACAATAGAGATCACTCATTTTGTTCGGCGATTTGGGATTTAAAAAATCGGGGGCCAGAAATGAATTATGTTTAATTTGATTGATAAAAAAGACATTTATTTTTATGGCAACGCTCCTGTAATGAATTTACGAACCAAGAACGCGCGACGTGGTCAGTTGACCACGTTGCGCGTCGATTGTTTTTTTTTAATCTTTCTCTTTCTAGCTGTGGTACCCGCCCGCCCCACACAAATTCGTATACCATTACTTTCTATATAAATAACAGTGACAGGAATGTATTATAACATCATCAATAGATACGCATACATACACTAAGTGGAAAAATTACGTAATAATGAAGGTAACTCAAAAACTAGCTAAGCACAGTATTTTTTTTTATTCGATCCGCAACTTTCGGAGATATCGCGTAACATAATTATACACATAAAAAAAAATACAATCGCATTTAGAATCTCCTCCTTTTTCAAGCTGCTTAAAAAGTGTATTATTTTGAGCGACACGAAACATTTGTTAGGTGCGTAATAAAAGCGAGCAAAAGTTTTTCTTACTTTCAGTGGATTTCAGTTTTATTAACACCGTCTATTTATAGAATCTTAGCCTCGGAGCGCCCAAATTTTACACGGATGTTCTCAATAGACCAGGAGAAATAGCTAACTTCTGGAGGGAGGTGTGCTGGCTGGAATAACCACCGACAGCCGCCATGGCTCACGCACAATGGTCCACTTAAAGGACTAAGTACGGAAACCAAACCCAATAACATAGAATCTTAGCTGCATCCCGGAGTTTACAATTGAAACAAATGACGGGATACTGAATGTCGAATAACGTCACTATGTAAATGTAGTGTTCGGAATATATCGCTATGCTATGTGGGTGAGTGAGTCGCCTACATTTTTATTTCTGAAAATCACGATCTACCTACATTTGCTTCAATGATTTTAACGAACGAACTATGCGTATTCTGTCATTACATTAAATTTTGGTCAATAGGCGAAAATCTTCTGTCGAATGCATGGAATATGCTTCAAATAAGAGCTCTGCCAAATATGGATGCCATACACACCAGAAAACATTTTTCACCGCAACGTGATTTGGATGATCTCATGTTGAGTGTGCCGGAATCGTTGAGATTGTGTTAAGGCTCTTGCAAACAGGCGCGACGCCACAGCGTGACGCTACTCACGTAGAACAGTTTCTATGAAAACTTCATGGAAATTGTTCTAAGTGTGTCGCGACGCGCCTGTTTCAAGAAACTTTTATACATGTTAATAGTGGAAATACAGACTAGTTACTAATTGTTTATTTTACCCAATAAAAATAAATATCTTTCAAATTTTATATTTTAATCACACCTATCAGGATTAACTAAGGTGAAAAATCCAACACAAGCAAAAATCGCGAAAAGTCTTTATGAATGCAAAAACAGAGTGTACTTCGTTGGTCTGCAAATACGAAAATATTTTATTTAATGAATTTAAGTACACATGTTTTTTCTATGGCAATAAAATGTGTTTCAAAATTCCTTCATTCCTAGGCACTTTTCATATATATAGGCTTATTGTTATTTATTTATTTACTAAGGCACCAAGTCCCAATAACAAATCACAAATACATAAAATTCATAAAACTCTTTACAACATTAAAACCAAAAACATTAAAAAAATCATTAGATCACTAAAATAAAATACATTAAAATTCATTACATCATTAAAATAATACAATGAAATTCAATACAATCATTATTAACATTAATAAGAATTATTTCATAAGATTATTATCACACAAAAAAAAAAACTATCACAATATCTCATGGATATTATATATTACACGGATAAAGTTGTGATGTAGGCACAAACATTTTATTTACACATAGAATAGATTTATAAATCCAACATAGGTCGCTTACAGGTACTACAGCTACATTAGATTTTACACTTCATTCTTGCATCTTGCATGCCAAGAACACACTTTACATTCATCTTTTAATCTACATTCATGAGTTAAATTTCACTTTTTAGCGCTGTGAAAATCTCAACACCGTGTCGCAGGGAATATTTGATAAAATTCAAAATTCCATTTCAATTACTTTTTTTTAAAGATTTTCGCAAATCTCGGGACCACAGAGCTTTTTTTTCAAGAGTGCAATCTTCAAATAACTTCTCCCGCTCTGGATGGAGCAGGAGGGCGTGTCAGACTTTTACTGACTACAGCCCACCCGTTTTCCTTCAGTTACCTGTGGGCCAGGGGCCACGGTATCTCTTGCGAATAACCCGCGCCCTTTGCAGGTATCGGCCGTTGCGGACCCCACCAGTTGATGCTGACATGTCTTTGAGGCGCGCGTGGAACACAACGCGCCGTCGACCCGGACTTGGTCCTTACCGGACCCGCGCCTACGGTGGCTGGGAATCAGCCTGGGATTCTCGATGCCCAGGGCGTCTCCTGCGGCGACTAGGGCCGTGGGGTGCATATACTGCCTCTCCCTCACGTGCGCCGCCTCCCTCTTCACGAGCATTACTGCTTCGCAGAAGGAGGTGGCGGTTGCCCATGCACTCTCGCTCCAAACAATGGCCTGGACCAGGGCCGAACGCGAGAGATCGCGGCCGCCAATCGCTTCCACAAAGACACGGCGGTGTTCCACCTACACCGGGCAGACTTCCACTGTATGCTCCACCGTATCTTCGGAGCGATCTTCGCAGTGGAAACACTCGGGTGTTTCCTCCCACACAGAAACAGGAACCTCCCGAAACAACCGTGTCCAGTAAGGACCTGCGTCTGACGGAAGGTGAGGACGCCGTGGCACCTCTCAACTCGCACCTCAAAGAGGGAACTTACCGCCGCAATCGTGTCGTGCCCAGGGACCATAGGGTTGGCTCGAACTTTTGGTAGGCATACGAGGGATCGAAGCCAACTCGCATAGGCTCGTTAGATACTATAAGTAAAGGACATGAAAAACCAACCGACGGCGACGATTATCACTGTACCTATGCACTATGCAAGTGCACCCAAGGACAACCCCCGGTTGGTGTAGGACTATTCCGTGATCTGGAAACAAAAAATACTAAATTATTTTTGTTATTACAGTGCGTGCTTATATTACTATAATTTCCGCTTATCCCTATCTATTGCTGTAAGTCTGTAAGTGGCCAATCTTTAACACATTCCATGCCAAGCACCCAGCATATGGGTCGAAAAATAGTTGATTCGTGTGCCCACAACTTGCATCCGAGTCGTCGCAATAAGTAGCTATTGATGATTCTGTTCATGCCCAGGACCCGACTAGCGAGACTACTTATAGCGACGACTCGGATGCGAGTTGTGGGCACACGAACTAATTATTTTTCTTTTTCTTGCTTGGCATCGAATGTGTTAAGAAAAAGTCGAGTTCGTCGCACCGTAATCTCCAGAGTTTGCCGTCTGCAGCGTTGCCGTTCGCTGGTGTTTCAGAACCAGTTTATTTAAACCCATAGCTTAGCCCTCTGGCAAGTAGATGCAGATGTGACTAGCCAGTTATATTCAAGCTTCGCAGCGGGGCGACCTGTATTTTTATCTATCTGATCATTATCTGCCTAGCTTTTTCTCTACTATCAAAAGTCAAAGAATCGGATTTGAAATAAGCCTAAATACAAGTTTTAATGAGATATTCAAGTAACACGACTGAGAAACAATTCAGTTTTCGCTTACCGAATAAATATTCGAAGTGACAATACCCATTCCTAGTAGATTGTAGGCCAGAGGTTTCATCTTCAAAGAAAAATCCTAAATAACAAGAAACCTCTGCGAATTCAACCCCAATTCACAGTTAACAAGACGTTATTTATTTAAGTAAAGAGACTTCCATTCGAGCTTGTCGTCCGAATTGGAAACAGCGAAAGGATTTTACAAAAACTGGTTTTCAGATGTTATTGGAGTTTTGATTGTTAATCAGCTGGTTTTACGAGTACCTCTAAGTAATGTCAACAAAATATGAAAGTGTGCAGGAAGGAAGTACTGAACCGATGACCTTGTGAAGGCCGCAGGAATGATGATGATGATGAAGGAAGAACTAGTTTAATTTAATATCACTATCTGACACTACAAAGGTACGAAGGTAATACAATAAAACAAAGTCCCCTCGCTGCGTATCTCTGTTTGAACGTCATGAGGAAGATATACTGAGGAGAAAATTGTTTGATACCGTACGCAATATTCAGCCTATGTAAAGAAAATATTGTACTTTCTCTTATCTGCACACTAGTCTCTTTTGCTGACTTTACGCAGCGCGTTTGCTTACTGTGGTTTATTACTTAGCTCGTAAACAAGATCTTGCTGGAGGATATAAGGGTCAGTTTACTTTGAACCTGCTGGTATGGGAAATACAATTTATGTTGTGGATGCTAGTTGCAGATTCCTTTGACCGGCTCTGTTTGTTTGCCTTTAAGCTAAGACTGGCCAAATTATGTTTGAAGTACGAAATCTGGAGATAGAATGCGATCATGCTCGAACACAGGGTACAGGGGAAAAGTCTCTTGCACGCAAATTTTAACTCTATTTTAATTTTTCTTCAGTTCATTTTATTAATGAGAAAATTGGTCGAGCAACTATGTGGCAACGGAACAGTACGACACCGAATGTTTTATTTTATTGAAATTATTTTATTCGATTAATATTTTCTGAGTAAGAAACAATTTAAATCTAACTGTATTGTGGAATGGGGATAACTAAAAAAAACAAACTCTTAATTATGATAAGTTTATTTTAAACACAATTTATTATTTCTTACAGCTAACTCCTTGGCCATCGACTAGATAGACTAGAAAATTATGATCAATAGTTAAAAAAAGATTATTAATAAACGTCTTCAAATAGTTTGTTAGTTGATTTTTAAATACTTACTCGCAATAAGATTTCCAAAAACATACAGCACATTTTAAAACCAAAAATATAATTATATTAAATTCCAATACTTATGAATAAATAAAGTTAATAGATTATCATTTCTTTACAACAATCTTTAATACAAACATAAGAAATCTTTCAAATGTATGTAATAAATAATACATAACTTACTCGATAAAAAAAATAAGTTTGACTTTTTCAGTTCTAACTGATATTTACTTTTTATTGCCGAGATTCCTTAAATAGTTAAACATTATTCACATTCATATTAGATCTAAATAAATAATATAATTTAAATAATTTACCTAAATATCTTTATCAAAAATATACTTAAAAACATGTTCAACTTTCTTCGTTAATGTTCCTATAATAAATATTAGCTTTTCATTAAAATATTTGCTTATATCCAATATTATGATATTATTTAGTAAACTATCCGATATTTTACTAGATGGAAAACATACTAATTGCAGTAAATATTTTGTTCAGCTGCTGTAAATTTCAGAGAAATTCTACTTAAGTGTATTTACTCAAAATGGCGCGTCATCTTGACTAATTGGCATTTTCATGAGTCCAACAACCCCCCCAGTGGGGTTCCCGCATTGTCGTTGCGGGGGGGCTCAGTAACCGTGGTCACCCTCCCACGGTGAAGCAAAGAGGAACCCCAAGGTGGGGCCGCTCGTCAGGGCTTGTGCCTCCAAGCCGACGACGTAGCGGCCAAAAAGTAGGTAGCGGTGAGGTGCATCGCAGCTGAGACGGGCCGCGATGTCGAATGGGAGGCATCGCGGCTGAGAGTTAGAGGCTGCGGCGGAGGAGGAGTGCCGGTACTTCTGAGTAGCGCTCTTCCCCTCCGTGGCCTGGACGGGGCCGCCACCGTTTGATGGCGGACGCGGTGGGGCCGCAGGGGAAGAGGAGTGTCGGTATAGCGTTGGCCGCTCTCCCTATCCCCTGCGGCCGAAAAGTGGTAGGCGGCGGGGCCACTGCTGACCCGTCGCAGGGTGACGTCAGCAGCAGCTGGTGGGGCTCGCAAGGGCCGATGCCTGCCAGGGGTGCGGGTTGTTCGAAAGAGATACCGCGGCCCCTGGCACACGGGCAGCTGAGAGAACATGGGTGGGTTTTAGTCAGTAAAAGTCTGACACGCCCTCCTGCTCCACCCAGAGCGGGAGAAGTCATTTGATGATTTCCCACCCACAAAAAAAAAAAAAAATGAGTCCAACAAAAAAAATAAAAAATGTGTCCATCAAATAAAATAAAAAATGTGTTGTACAAATAGTGACGCTGAACTGAATTCCCAAACACATTTATTTTAGCATTAATACTCGACTAATCCAGAGACCAAATAATCAGTGTTAATCCCGACTGAATTCAAATGCGAAAGAAAATACAGACTAATTTTGGGCGAAAATATTGGCCAAAATTAGTCTAGATTTTCTTTTGCCGTATGGAATTGAATATTGTTTGGTGGTACGAAAAGGATTGGCACATGGCACACATTCCAAAGGATTTGGTTTCACTTTTGATTAATGGGCCATCATGCCTTGAAAGATATTCATTTGACACCCTACCTTTCGAGGGTTGGCAAAACGCCAACCGATTATTTTACTAAGAAAATATCCGCTTATCATATTTCTTTTAAGGATGAATGCCGAAAATAATACCCTAATTATTTTATTTTCAACCTTGCAAAACACTTTTGTCGACATCAATCATTTCAGCGAATAAAAGTGTCACCATCTGTACAAACGAAATTAACAATTCTACAAGCTTTTATTTGCAACAAAAGCCTTACACAATGAGATTTTTGACATTGCAAACAAAAGCAAATTGCAAAAACTACACAAAAGGTCCCTTCTTTACCATCTATCTTTCTATATCCTAACCTAATTTTCCAAGCTACAAAGATATATCTAATTCAATTCAAAATTAATTAAATAGAATAATTAAGATTTCTCAAATCGTCGCTTCGTGCTTACTAGACACTCATATGAAAAGACTGTCTTTGGGTGTAACTTTCAGGGTTCCTCAGCTTGAAGGTCAATATGAAACCCTTATAATGATAATTCGTGACTAAGTTAAGACACAAACTTTAAAGCATGTAGATTTAGGCAGACAGAGCGTTTAGAAAGTAAAATAAATTAAGAATGAAGCCAGTTTGGTACTTTAGTTATAGAACTATGTACAGACGCCAGCACATCGAGCTACCCCAATCTGTCAAATTTGTTTGACAGATTTTCAACTTTATTGCATACTAGCTTTTGCCAGCGGCTTCGCCCGCGTGGAGGTCGGTGTACTATACATATAAACCTTCCTCTTGAATCACTCTATCTATTAAAAAAACCCGCATCAAAATCCGTTGCGTAGTTTTAAAGATTTAAGCATACATAGGGATATAGGGACAGAAAAAGCGACTTTGTTTTATACAATGTAGTGAAGTATAAGGTTCATGTTCAATTGGGAAAATTTGACAGTTTGGGGTAGCTTAATATGCTGGCGTCTTTACAAGCCACGCTGTACAAGCAACTAACTTGTCCTGCTTACAGTGAAATGTTGCAGTTTGTTTAATCCAAAGTTAATTGTACAATTACCTTATAAGTTATTACATGTTATTTTTAGTAGCAATAAAGCCTTTACTTCAATCGATTGTCTACTTGTTCAACATAACATCTCTATACACAACATCAACATAACATTTTCACTGTTGGTGGTTACGCCCCAACAAACTACCACTATAAGTTGGTTAATACATCATTTTCCATGATTTTTAATTGAACATACATGCAATTTTACTGAAAAAATTGCTTATATCTTAAATTAACTAGAAATGGATAGGTATGCATTGAATGCAATTTCATCTCATTTTCATGTTCTTATTAAATCTGTGAGTGCTTTTTAAGTGCACTTCATTGACTATAGGTAGCAATAATAAGTATGTAAAGGGGAATCAAGTTAATTTTCTGCGCTTGTTTTGGTTTTTCTTAGAGGGTTAGCAGGTCTTAAAACTTTGTTATTTTAGGGTTATAATAAATTACAATATACTGTACACACGTAAGTAAATAATTATTATCTTTTGGTTGACAACAAACACACGTTTATACATTTTTGCTGAGGATTTGTATAAAGCCTCATAATGTGCATATAAATCTAAGTCCAAATTAGTCTTAAGGTTAGTCCATGGTAAAATAAGCTAGCTAATGGCGCCGATTCTTTTGTTCACCACCTCAACTAAAATAAGAGTATTGTTATCTCTTACTGACAGACCAAGATCGAAAAAGTCAAGTGACGCTTTAGAACCGTTAAACTTAATTATGTCTCGATCGCCGTGAACTTGGCGTGATTTTAAGCATGATGAATTTAGTTCGTCGTCGTTGCTTGTAATATAATCTCGGTTCAACTAAATTTGACAGCTCTTATTCCGTCCCTTTCATTTTTCAAACGAAGGAAAAAGATAGCAATAGACTTAATTAAGTTTAGTTGGTTGGTTGGTTTGGTTGGTTGGTTGGTTGGTTAGTTGGTTGGTTGGTTGGTTGGTTTGGTTTGGTTTGGTTGGTTGGTTAGAATCACCATAAATAGCAGCGTCTTACGCTACCTTTTACTTAGTTTAGTTTGCATTACAGTAAAAGATTCTTTTTTGAATACCCGAAACCTAAATCTTATATGAATACTAGTATTTTTTTTCTCACTACGGGGAAAAGAGCTCTTCTTATATAGAGAAGGCACGAGCATTGATCGCCACGCTTGCTCAAAATCAACTAAAACTATGTGGTGACAGAATAAACAGTTAACTTTACAAAATAGACCACAATATATTTTCAAAGAAAAATAATATTTCAACGTACATTGTTGGGACAAAAATAGATATAACAATTGAGCAATATTTTACGTAACTTTTACCTTTTTGGACCGAAGCTCTAATTTCAAATAACGTCGCAGAACTTTTTTCCACTCACTCTGTATTCAAGATCTCTAATTTAATAACAGTTTGTTGTTATTATATAACATTGTTTTACTCAACATCTACCGGTATCTTTTGTAAACATCTCACCGGGAAAACTTAGTTGAATTGAGTTTGAAGTAAGCTGTCTTTCCATCTGATGCTAGGGATGACAGCTCAATCCAAGCCCACTTCACATCAATTTTTACGGTAAGATTTCACAGAATAGACCGGCTGGATTCCGGAAGCATTTTTTTTTCTTAATGTCATGTCATGATTGGCTGTTGTTTTTCGGTCAGCCAATCACAGCAGTTACAACTTGTTATCGCATTACTTGAACACTCCATCTTAGATCATTTACATTAAATTATCTATTTTATCATAATGTAGTTTAAATTGATTATTGATTGGCCATTTGTAATAAAAAGTCTTAAGTAAAATTCGGTTGCAACAGGCGTTGGACTTTCTTGTATGACATTGAGTTGTGTTTCTAAAACCTGATGCTTATCTGAGATTCTGAATAAAATATAGTAAATTTTAATTTTTACTAGACCTTCAGAAACCAAATGTATGTTTTGTGATGCTGTTGTGAAATCATCTCTTTGCTGATTATTTGCTGATTATTATATTAACTTAACATTTTACAAATCTCGTAAAAAGCAATTATAACTTTCGTCTAGGAACAATTAATGTGACGTGGGCCTAGATCGAGCTGTCATCCTTAGCATCAGATGGAAAGACAGCTTACTTCAAACTCAATTCAATTAAGTTTAATAAGTACCTATATTTAATTTTTTGTCAAAACCATTGGTGTAGTTAATTTTCGTTATAACAGAGAAAATAATCTTAAATTGTTGTTGAGTAAGAGAAAAAAAAGGAATTGATAATATTTTTAAGTGCTTTATTAAAAGTTTTAATTACTTTCAACAGCTCATCTTTTTTTTTTTAAGTGTGCTTATTTAATAGGTATTGAAAGAACCAATAAAATTTCTGTTGAGATTGTTTTTAGTGGATATTTTTTCTTATAATGGCTTAACAAACCGATGCTTGAGATTTGTAATCATTTAATGTCACACAAATATTTATTTACATTTAAGCCTAATTAAGCATTTCAAGCAGATTGCTGTGTACTTTTCCCATATCTTGCTTCGCTTCCTGTTACTCAGTAACTGTCATCACATTCAGTTAATAAATAACAATGTTATCTTAATAATTATTGAGGCATAGGTGATACGGATCTCCTTGCTTGCATTGCTTTATTATCACAGTACGCTTTCACGTCTTGTATCGTCTGCATTAAGAATACTGGGACGTCGTCATCGCGTTTCTGGAAAAAAGAAAAATAAAATTACTCTATTGCTCTGTATCTCTCTATATAGGGTCCACGGCGCGTTGTGTTCCACGCGCGCCTCAAAGAGATTTCAATATCAACTGGTGGAGCCCGCAAGTGCTGGTGCCTGCCAGGGGTGAGGGTTGTTCGAAAGAGATACCGCGGCCCCTGGCACACAGGCAAATGAAGCAACAGACTTTTACTGACTAAAACCTACCCGAGGTTTTAGTCAGTAAAAGTCTGACATGCCCGGGAGCTCCACCCAGAGCGGGAGAAGTTATTTGATGAATTCCCACCGAAAATAAAAAACCTCATTCACAGGATAGGATTTCTTTGATTGCCTTCTTCGTCTAGTGGTCTCAAACGCTACTACATGCGGCCCTGGGATCAATTCCCAGGTCGGGAAAAATGTTACTAGGATTTTTCCAACAGAAATTTCTCAGTAGCAGCCCTGAGTTTGAATTTATGACCGGTTGATGGCAATAGGCTCGTGCCCTATTACATAAAACTTAACCATAACTTGGCTGATCAGAAAATAATAAATTGTTATGAAAAAGGGATCTTTATTTATAACATATATATTTTAAATATTGTACGTCAACTTCAGTTACTGGCGTCGCGACACTCGTAGAACAATTTCTATGAAAACTTAATGGAAATTGTTCTACAAGTGTCGCGTCGCGGCTGTTTGAAGAAGCCTTAAATGGTGCGAGGTTCGTTTCCACCTTAAATAACTAAATGCGTTTAACACTAAACGAATTTAAAGCATCGTTATTTTTCTGCCAATCGTTTGAACATGACAGAGACTGAATAACTTATTTATTTAGAGTTATTTAAAGCGATACAACAAAAAATACACTAATTAACATTATAACCATTATTACGTTGACAGTAATTTATTTTGTATATAATTTAATTTAAAACTAACATGGAACAGTGAACTCCATTGCATACTTTCTCTCACATAACACCAGACATGTACGTACAATTTTACGCCATTCATCCGCAAATACAACACATTCAGGGTTGCAGTCAGAAGGGCATTTGGCATTTTTAAAGTAGGTACGTCAGACTGGGGATTCGGCTCTCGGTTTGGATGACGGTTGCGCAAGCAGACTGTGTCGGCGGTTCTTACGGTGTCCGATGTATTTATGACGTTTTAAACATGTATCACTCTAATGGCTTTAGCACACCTCCACCACGAAAATAATAATGGGAAATTGCTTAACAAAGTCCGCTAAAAAACTTTACTACATTATGTCGCGATTCGACTACTGGAACATCATCAGAGTAATTTGAATTATAGCAATCGGAGGAAAATGTCGTCGGTTTCGACTTAGTAAATACAGTTTACAGTTCTACTTCGGACCTCTTAGATTAGTTTTTTGTAGAATCTAGATTCATTTTACAAAAAATAATAAGTTTCGCTTCATAAACTTGTCGACTGCAACAGACACATGCGAAGCAAACGTGGCATTGCAACAAAATACTAGGTTGAGTGCGGAGGTGTAGGTGACTAGCTTTTTAGCATAAATAGGCGATATCCCACGAGTCAAAATCAAACTTGTTAGATTAGGTAGTTTCGCTTCTCATTCGCTTGTCGTACAATGGACAAGTCACAACGAAACTTAAGCGGTTTCGCTGCTATGGTTTCGCGGTGGAAATGTGATACCCGCTTAAACGCATTTAGAACTGGTTAAAGTAAGCCTGAAGCTTGGTCAATAAAAAAAAGAAGTGCACTTTTGTTTAGGACCAATTCATCATATTTTCTTTTTATTTCAGCCGAAAGACGTCCACTGCTGGACATAGGTCTCCCCCAAGCACCCCCATTTTGACCGGTTTCTGTGCTTCTCGCATCCAGCGGATTCCTGCGGCCTTCACCAGGTCATCGGTCAATCTTGTGGGAGGCCTTCCAACGGGTACGTCTTGGAAGACGTACCCGTGTACTGGAGTACACGGTCGCCACTCCAGAACCTTCCGGCCCTATTGGCCATCTATTCTGCGAGCAGTGTGCCCTGCCCACTGCCACCAATTCATCGGGCTTTGTCGGTTACCTTGCGGTTATCCGACTCGACTGGGCTGCGTTCGGAAAGCCACGCAATACTTTCTGGTCCCACATACCGCAGTGTCTCAAGACGAAAGTTTTTGACCGTTGCGTGTTGCCAGTGATGACATATGGCACTGAGATGTGGTCGCTCACAATGGGCCTCATACGAAGGCTGAAGATCTAAACGTTAGCTTATTTCGGAATTCTTCACAGACAAAAATCTAGAATGTTGACATGCCAATAAAATAGATTTAATGTTGTCCTTGACATAAGTTTTTGTATGTTGACATTAGTTTTTAAATTGACATTATTATTTTAACTTGACATCAGTAGTATTTAGTGACATTAGTTTTGTATTTAATCTTTTATTTGTTTTCAGTCTGTGTGTTGACATGCAAAATATTGACATTAAAAATAAACACTGACATTGATTTATATTGCCATTTAACAATAATTATTTTGTATTATGAAATGTGTGAGTCTTTCTTTATAATTCAGACTTATTGTATTTTTATTTCATCATTGAGACTTGGCTGGCATGATACTTTTATATACATGTTTTTTTATTACTTACAAACATTTGTACGCCCTCTGGTATAACATAGCGCACGCTTTATTATCTTTATAAATCATCATAATTGTACCTACCTATGTTAAACAAATGAATAAATGACTTATGAAAGTCACCCATATGGGCAATGGAGAGGGCTATGCTTGGAGCTACCCTACGCGATTGAATCAGAAATGGAGAGATCCGCAGGAGAACCAAGGTAACCTACATAGCCCGAAGAATAGGACCAATTACCGGAGATCGATACGGAACGCCTATTCTACACAGCCGGATGATTTTGATGATACTGAACTTTGCAAGTATACAATTCAGAAACTTTGCTAATAGCCTAGCTACTTTTTTAACGGTATACCGACATGGTTTCTTTAAATTCATTGCCAACTTTACAGGGGTGGTCTTTTTATTTTTTCTTCCTTTGCGGTAGCTAGGTATGTATACGAGCGGACTTGAATTTTATTTGCAATCTTACAGGGGGTAAAAATCTCTTGAATATGAACAACTTTTACCATGGAACCAAGTCTGAAATATCGCAAAAGGTTTCATACTTTTTCTTTTGGGTAAGTAGATATTGAACTTTTTGTATGAAACATCATAGGAGTTTTTTTTTTAAGTCAGCCTATAGAGTAAAAGAAAGCCAAGGTTTTACTAACCCACTTATTCTAAAAATAGTACTTGAAGTTTAACAAAATAAAACAGTACCTGGAACAGAACTTCGCCTTCGAAGTAAGTCAGCTGATGTTTTCTCGTCCTTATAAGTAATCCAACAAGTTTGTCGTTGATAACTGTGTATATCTGTGGAAGAAGAGATACAAAGTTAATTAAAAAGTGTAAAAGAAGGTTTTTTGTTCAGGAAGAACGCTAAAGTTTTCTAATTGGACTTTTTTATACTTTAGAACATTAGACAGCATTTTCTTTGACAGGGATAGATTTCTGAAATTGTTGGCTGACGAAAAACAAAAATGCAGAAGATCGGATGGTAAAGGTCAAAGACAGAAAGATTTGGAGTTATATGGATTAAGCCTGTACTCGTAGAGGGATCGATAAAAAACGGTCAGTTGTGAGTCGGAATCACACACGAAGGGTGCCGTACCACTGTACAATATTTAAAACTACATCTTTTTTAAACACGTTTCTTGTAGGGTCCCTTAAATTTTACTTAGTTTTATTTATATTACTAGCTTTAGCCAGCGGCTTCGCCCGCGTGGAGGTCGGTGTATTATACATATAAACCTTCCTCTTGAATCACTCTATCTATTGAAAAAACTCGCATCAAAATCCGTTGCGTAGTTTTAAAGATTTAAGCATACATAGTGATATAGGGACAGAGAAAGCGACTTTGTTTTATACTATGCAGTGATTTGTTGTTAAAGCGGCAATGAAAATGCACACTGAAAATTTCAACTGTATACCTATTACGGTTCATGGGAGAGACCGAGGGTAGCAGACGCTTTTTTTTTAGGGTTGTTATTACTTAACAACCCTAATACTAAGGCAATCGAACTCTCCTTTGGGTACGAAACGCTTGAGAAACAAAACTAACAACAACAAAATGAATCGGTAATTAATTTAATAATTATTATGCATGTACCTGTAATTTTACTTTTTTGTTTTTTCGATTATAAAAATATGTAGAAAATTAAACTGAGATACCGACTTATACACGACGTAGATAAAAAAAATACATACTTGTTTGGGTAACTTGTTTACAGACCATTTGGTTCCGAGCTAGATTTGATTGTATCTCTAACAATATTCTTCTACGAAAAGGAGCTCAAATAATTTTCTTAGAGTTGGCTGTTTGAGATCTATTTAACCTGATTTCATTTGATATTGACAATGAAGCTCGGTTGCCTAGCTAAAACATATCTGTACCAACATAAATCATTCGCAATTTTCCCGATAATAATTGTATGACTAGTTGTAAGAAAACACTCTTTTGTTGCTAATACTTACTGTAGGTGCTTTAATATATTTCACATTTCAATTTTCCACTATTATTTTACCATATAAATTACCTTTTTCCGTAACGATAATAGAATAACCGTCATTTCGAAATGATGCCAAAGTAGAATAATACTTTGAGTTCACAAGATCCAACTGTATCATTGAAGATTATTATCGCTATCTTTTATTTTTAAATACTTAAAGCACGTATACTTTCCTAATTCACTTTAGACATTGGCAGTATAAGTCGACATCGGCTTTGCTTGCCATAATAAAATAGAATAGAACATATTAAGTTGCTATACTGAAAATACCTTTAAAAGTTTGTTACAAAATAAACAAATTGTACTTTGATAATGTTGCCACAGTGAATATTATAATTCAGTATTAAAATAATACATTAAAAAAAATTAAATTGGATAAATCATGACAATAACACCTATACAGCTATTTTTCGATATGACCCACTTCATCATCTAATCTGCCTAGCCTTTTTTTTTTTGATTACTGGGGGAAATCCTCATGGATGTCCTCCGCCCCGGGGAGGGCGGAGGACATCCATTAGGATGTCTGTCAGACTCTTACTGACTAAAACCACCCCGGTGTTCCGTCTCTCACTTGCACCGGGGATCACGGGAACTAGTGTGACTTCCGCGATCCCCGGCTAGTGCCGGGCCGCCTCTGCGGGCCACCTCGCGACAGGGGGGTGTTAAACTCTCCCCTTACGTCATAGAGAGGCGCGCGTGGAACACTACGCGCCGCCATCTCGGGTCCTAACAAGTAGAGGGCGACAGATTGAATCTGCCTAGCCTTATCCCAACTATGTTGACATCGGCTGCCAGTCCAACCGGAATATATATATGACTAATTTATTTTAACAAATTCAATTTCCTATTATAATACACATACATACACTTCTATGTTAAAAGGTATGTGCCCTTGTAAACTTTACTAGAAAAAAACTCAGCTAACATTATTATTTCCCAACAAATTCTTCCAGTTTCCTCAAAAAGAAACTGTCAGTATACATAATAATAAACGGATAGCAAACAACGCGCATCCTGCTCAACCCGAGGTCACAACACCAAGGAAAAAGGGACGACTCAACTGCCCGTTTTCACTAACACAGGCGACACCTAAATGAACGCCTAAATGAAATCGTGTGGTTGGACTTTCAAATTTCGGCGCTGAGCTGAGCATTGAAAGTGCAACGCCACTCTTTTTTAAAACGGGCAAATCTGTCACACGCTCCCCAAGCACATTAATATTACCAAATGTTTTCCTATTCAGAGTTACGTAAAAAGCTTGCCAGACCAAAATAAACATTGGGTGCCCAATTCATATGTTTACTTCCTACTAGAGAACCAATTCGGTTTGTCTATAACTAGATATAGTTATGTTTTACCACTGAAGTTGATAGGATACGAGTTAGACTCGTAATAAAATATCAGTAACTGACTTAGAACTGTCTAAAATAAAAATGACCATCATTTGCCTTTGTTTTCCTAATTATGTTGGGGTTAGCTTCCAGTCTTACTAGATGCAGCTGATTACCAGTATTTTACAATGACACCTTATTTACAATGCGTAACTGAACCAATGAACATGAAAATTGACGAAATTCCATCTACGCTAGACCATAATTTTCTCCCATAATCCGCAAAACTAAATAAATAAACAGTGTTATTCATAATGGTTAAAAAACAGTGTATGTCTAGTGATTATAACATTATATTCTAATCGGGGTCTTTGGTAGCATACAGTAATTCAGGGATCTGTTGTAGATAAATTTATATTTGATAATATGAAGAAAAATGATACTTATAACTTGCATATACTTTTAATTTCACAACTGTTCTCTTCGACCGTCGAACAACCAATCATCCGCGCTCCATTTTTCCATTTTAAATACCTTAGAACACATAGAAGTCCCCACCCAAAAATAACGGCTAAGTGACGTTGTTTCTAAGTGTTGCCATCGTACAATTACACACTAAATTGCCTGAGTTGTCATAATAAAAACATATCTAAAAATACCGTTACAATTCATGATAATAACTTAACAGTGCTGCCACAGTGGATATTATAATTAGGTATTAAAATAATACACTTTTTCTAAACTAAATTAATGAAATCACGACAATAATAACAAGCGTAATGTAATGAGCATCTAAAACCAAAACGATACATTATCGACGGTACTAAAATCACTGTTTATGAATTACGGGATAACCCACATTCGAGAAAGACTAACGAAATAGCGAACAACGAGAGAATTCAGTGTTTGTGTTTATCTTTTCACACGATTAGTTACAAGACCGATGATGGTATTTTCGTTATTAATTTTACATCCATTAGAAGTTAGTAGTACAAAAAGTTGTATAGGTACATATATAAGTAAATAATCTCATTAATCCATCGGTAGTAAACGTAATATTATAAAAACAAAAACGAAATCATACTGTAAACTGTAATCCCCGTAAACTAAATACATCCTATCCTACTACAATATTATTAATGTAAAAGTTTTTTACCTATGTGTGGATGTTTGTTACCTAATTACTCAAAAACGGCTGAATGGATTAGGTTGAAATTTTGCAAACAGATAGGTTATAAACAGGATTAATGAATAAGATACTTTTTATCCCGGTGGTACGTTCCCTTCTCTTCTCCACACGTGCGAAACCGCAAGAAAAAGCTAGCCACGTGTGTGGACCTTCATTTTTAGCCTAGATCATCGCTGAGACTGGCACTTAAATTTTAACGTTTTTAAATACCCCAATTGGCCATACTGATTTCAGAAAGCTTGATATATCCTCCAATAATATAATAAATTTGCTGCTAAATGATAAATGGTCGTAACCACATGTGGGAAAGGCGCTCCAAGTGCTGTGGCTGATAATATCGTCAACGATTACTACATAATCCATTACTTGTGATGGATTGCACTAGCCCGAGTTCACTGATGGATTGATAAGCAAAAACCCAAATATATACTATTATTTTCTATTGTAGACATGAATACACAAAGAACAACGACGGTGCGTTCCAGTAACGTTGTTACAGGAATAATATATTTATACTATACTTAAACTAACTTTAAATAATTGGAAAGTACGGTACTTAAGTAAGTAATGAGGCAGAATATACGTTCCTACTGTTGTAAAAATGTGCGGGTTGAAAAAGTCAATGAAAATTCATTGTTACCGTGCTGTGTTTTATTTTATTTTTGGGTAATTTCGTAGCCGACATAATTAAATAGAATTTAATGCCAAAACACAAAAAGTTTTTAGCACCAAGCGCACAATGATACTGGCCAAATACTTTTGCTAAACATTTATTTAAAAAAGTCTTCTTTTTTCCTCGTTGGTATAGAGGACTATGTATCACTCGGAAGAGTGTATGTAATTCACAACAAGTATGAGTGGGCTCGAACTAAATCCTCGTTTAGTAAACGGCCACTTTCTCTTCTCGGTCTACAATGTATAAATATTGTGCAATATTTAAATCGTGATTGGCAATACGCGGGTCCTGTCAGCCGCATGCACAGTGACTGTTGGGCAACGGTCTCTTCACGGTGAGTGCCTGAGGATGGATGGCGCCACCAAGACGGCCTAAGAAGAGGTGGCGGGTGGACGAAGATGCATATCGCTAGGGCTGTTCGAGTTGGTTCACCTCTGTGAGAACCTACTACGTTTTGGAATGGGCAACTAGCTTCTTCTTTCTGAGTTACCGACTCATTTGACGATATAAAAGTGCCTGTTAATGGTTTAACTGAGGTAAACGCTTTGTGTTTGAGTGACTCAGGGAAATAACTAGGCGGAGGCCTTTAAATAAAACCCCGCAAAGGTTACGAAGCACGTATCGTAGAATTTTGTCGTATCACAGCTTACAGCTAAATAAAGTATTAAAAAATTGTGTTGAGCCATCTAATTAATTATAACCGAAAAGTTCCCCATTTTTTATGGAAATTAACTAATATTTAAATCGTTAGATTCGCCGCGTAGATAGATGGTTGCGTTTCTGTTTCATTTCAGTTTGTGTCACAATGTCGCAGTCGCCAAGGAAACGCCATATACGAAATGTATGAGCTCGCTCTTACCAATGTGATTTAAATCTTTGGGTAATTCCCAAAACCGAATTTAATGAGAAAATGCTATGTATGAAATTTTACCGGAAGTGTTTTATAATTCATAAATTGACGTCAAAAATTGGGTCACTTCGAGACAATTGAATATGCACAAAAAGTTCATTAATATAATTCTCGGCTTGGAGCTTTTTCATCATAAAGTTGACTCATACTAGTTTGTAAATATATTTAATGGGTTTAATAAACCAAGTTTTTCAAACTGAGACCAAGATAATCGCTCAGCCGTACCGATATAAAATATATGAAATGTAAATTGATTCATCAGAAATTCTACTTTCAAAAAGAATATAACTCTGATGCGAATTAAAAGAATTAATCATTGAAATAAGTCAAGGAAAAAAAATGATCGTATAGAAAAAAATCTGTGGTCGAAATATGTTTGTTTCTAAGGAAACTTTATACTAAGTAAAAAAAAATTGTGTTTTGACTCTTGAACAGGAAATTATTTATGTTATAACCAGAGATCGGATATTCGGTTGCAAATTCACCTAATGTTAGCTAATATGGAATGCGCTTTTGTACCGAAAAATCATACACCCTACATTCCTAAATTTGCATACGGGGTTAAACATTAATTTTAAATAAATATGCATCTGAACACCTAATTATGAATCAAAGAATCCCGTGACTTTTTTTACAAAAAAAGTTTCTTACTTTCATAGATAAAAATTAACTGTAGGTAAATAGGTATCCCAATATTGGATCTCTGGTTACAACATAAATTAAAGGAATGATAATTAAATATTAATAATAAAATATATATAAAATAGGCTCGAACTCGCTTAGCTGCACGTCATTGGTAATAAAACCAGTATAATGGCCTCTCAATCTATTGAAACTTTATACTACGCTAGCTCGGTTAAGGTTATGGAACACCTAGGTAGCCAACTCCACTACAACACTGACGAAAAAAACAATTAACAATATTTTTGTAGTGTAGTGTAACATCAAATTTGTAAAACGAATTACCGGTGTGTTTATAGATTTTCCTTAGACCATGTTTAACAAAATTATATCGCAATAATTATAAAAGTTAAATGTTTTTACGATCTCAATCAAAACATGCCAGATCACGGATAAGGATATGTCATTAAACCTTAATTAAATTATTAAGACGTCGAAGAATGATTTAATCATGAAATCTCTACATTTGTGAAAAGCGATCTTGTGATCATTCTAATTACCTACTTCAATCGAGTTCTTGCGAATACCTACAATTTATCTCTTATTTAATCTCACCTGTTTGCTAGGTCTAGACGGATCGGAGAATCAGATTTTAATGAAGACTAATTTCGATTCAAGGACGTACGTACCGCTAATAATTTCTTTAAAGGGTATTAATTTAAATAACTAGCATCTGTCTATACAATGTACATTAATGCGTGAAGCAAAAACTTTGTAAGTACCACTTTTTATGAAAATAACGCGGACGACGGAGTATGAAATTTGGCACAGTTAAAGATTATATGGAGGAAGAGTGCAGAAAGCTCATATTTAAACAGTTTTATTTAGCTTGCCTTGTTTGTGTTGTTTTTTGTTTGGGTCAAATTAAGTACTTGAAATTTTACTCCCTTCCTGTTGGCAGATTGATCTGATATTTGGTACACACCTCAAGTTTAGATAACAATACAATTTAATATAAAAAATAAGTTAAATGGTTTTAACTAAAAGTTAAAAAAATATATATTCGGTAAAATAAAATCGTGGGGCGCGTGAAATATATTGACTCAGGCTAAACTACGCTCCACGAAATTTTTTTTTTTTACTTATTTTATTTTATATAATAATAGATTGAAAATACATTAAATTTTAAATGAATTGTGGTCGTATGTCGACCAGTGGGCAACCACTAGTTATTATAAATGCAAAAGTAAGTTTCTTTGTTACGCTTTCAAGCTAAAACGGCTAAACAGATTTGGTTCAAATTTGGTAATCAGATAGACCATGATCTGAGTAAGGACGTAGGCTACTTTTTATTCTAGATAGCAGGTAAAGTCGCGGGCAACAGCTAGTTAAAAATATGATTCTCGGCACCTTTGATGGTTGACTGTTAATTTTATTTTATGTCTGTGAAGTTTATGTCTACATTTATCGCATTTATTCTGTGAGTTGCAAAGGGCAACTAATTTAAATAATTATTTGAGAGAATTTTTATTGAAATGAAAAAGGAATTTGTTTATTTATGTGAAATAAGGGCACCAATAGCACTGTCATTTACATTTCAAATAAGAAAATAACATCTACAATTGGCATTTCAGTAATCATGCAAATAACAGAGGGGTAATTGTTTTATAGATACGCTCTCAATAAGTTCTACAAAATTCATGGCGTTGTTTATGTTGCTAAGCAAACATTTTTTTTTTTAATATGAAAGAATGGATTTGCAATAACCGTAATTAGGGCGCAGCTATGCATAAAATTCACATACGAATATAAGAGACAAAGGACAAAACTTAAAAAGTGTCGAGTAGACCTAAAATATACAACAAACCAATTTGAGCTACATTCACGTGCACTGTTGGCAGTTGGCATTGCTTTAATAGAGGCTTGCTCGGATAAAAGGCCCTTCCAGACATGGCCCTGCATTGTTAGACTCACATAAAATTCTAAAAATATAATGTTTGGACTTTAAAAGAGACCATGACCTCTGACTTTGTTTCGGCATTTCTTCTCAGAGATCAGTCAGCTAGGAAATGCCGGCGCCATCTAAAACTTCTTAAAATATTGACCAACAAAATATTGAAGTGTCTTATAAGATCTGCATACATAAATAAATATATCATTTCATTTCAGAGAACGTCTGTATGAAGCGAAACTCATGGAGAAAATACCAAAAGGGTAATCTGTTAAGTTGGGCCATTCAGACTGCCTTGCCATACGTTTTAGGGGTTAATGAGTGTGGTATTTAAGGTGGTAAGGTATCTCAAGTACATCAGAATATCTTTGTAAAAGTATGTTCATTCATTCACTGATGGAACGAAGACAAGGTCAATATGAACTTTTCCTGTTAAAAAGTTCTGCGCATCTTTACTAACCATCTTACTCTACCCGTTAATTTTACCACCCGTTATCGGTTTTATCTTTTGAAGGATGAAAGGGTCTTCCTTGCTGAGCTGTAAAACAACTTTTAATTCTTAGAAGTAGTTGCAGAGCAATGAACATCTTTATGTCCTAAGAAAATGATTTGTTGAAACTACCTACCTACAGGCTATGCAGCGTGACATTTTAGTCGTCTTACAACGCCAGCAAACTTCATGTAAATATTGGATACTACTAACATTTATATTTTAGAAAAAAATTTTGGAACATATGCATAATTTAAAAAAATGAAAATATCATTCACTAAGACACTTCACGTAGTTTGAAACACCCTGTTATGGAGATGGAATTAATGTTGGAATGTAATGGTAGGTAGGTAGATATCTTCTACCGTTTGAAACGTAAACATTATTAACAGGGAGGGTGTTTCATAATTCTAAAGCATTATTCATTTTTCTTTGTACCTATTATCTAAATTAATGGTAACAATGTTTTAATCGCGCCTATAGGTATTATACGACGGATAGATTGAGTGGACTACCTTTGTAAGACGACTAAAATGTCACGGTGTATTTGTTACGAAAAATGATGTTTATTTTCTGGAAATTGATGAAGTAACTGACTTAAATTCGTTAAGTAAATCAACGAACTTAAGTCAGTTAATTCATTAAAGGATTTGCTAAACAAACCTAAGGCTTTACTTTTTATTATAAAAGAAATAGACGTGAAAATCCGTCTCGAAATACTTTTTATATGGTGTAGGTCTTGTTGAAAACCAGCGTCAGGCACTAGTTGTCTGGCATTTTTGCTGAGCTGGGCCTTTTTGGTACAGTCGTGACTCGTGAGGCACACTTTAATGCTAGTTTCTGACATCCCACTTTACGCTTTTCGTTTGATTTTTCCATTTTAATTTTACTTTTTTTTGCTGTATATTGTGTGCCTTTAGTCTGTGCTAAATAAATGTATTTTCTTTCTTTCTTATATATTCTTCAAATTAAAATGTTTTTTGGATACAATCCTGTGGGGTAATTACGTAACACACTAACAGTAGGAAGGGCTTTTATTTTGATAGTTCAACAACATTCATTGCGCTATTTACGTTGTTAGGCAGACATTTTTCGAATATATGAAGCATTGGATTGGCAACAACCTTCAAATTAATTCAGATTCTGAATAATAGTATGTGATACAATTAGGATGCTGACTAGTTTTTTTTTATCCAGATCCAACAGCATTTAAAATAATATCTACTACTAGCCTAGCTTATAGCTTCAGGGCGTTTCATGGGCTCATGTTTCCCTCCTAGGGTAAAACCAAGATAGTTGCCCCAGGGGTACAGTTGCCCCGATTTAATTACTCTAGTTTTGCGGATGAATATCATGCTATTTTGTTAATCTATCGAAAGACTCTCCAACTACCACTAAGTTGACCGTGTCGCATGTCTTTATGTGATTGCATGGGAAGGCAAAATGCGATTAAAATTTTTGCGAGATCCTGCGGGCTTTTACGGGGTCATGTTTTTCGGCGGGGCATCTATCCGAAACGTAATTTATATGGATTAGGCAACTACCCCTATGTGGGATAGATGTCCCAAAATATAGAGGTCCTCAAAAATCGCTAATACTCTGGAAATATTAACGATAATGTTTTGTTAACTTTTCATAAAGTTGATAAAAAACCAACGTACCGGCCAGTTTTACAAATAAAGTATCTTGCTATTTGTACTGAGAGATATAGAGTGATTTCGAAAAGTGTGGCAACTATCCGGCTTTTACCCTATTTATAATATAATATTTATTATTTATTGTTTACGATACTAGCTTCTGTCGGGGCTACATCCACGTAAAATTTATTTTTTAACACACTACATATACGGTAACACTCGGAAAAAACTGTAGATTTCTATACTTAAGTGAAAGAATTTTCGGTATCGGATCAGTCGTTCCGAAGATTAGCCCCTACATACAAACTCACACACGCTTCTATAAATTGTTGGTATTAATTCCATAATGTTCTCTTTGGTACGCAAAACATCTAAAACCCTGACCTATCTCAGTAACATCAATTAAGCAATGCAATTGAACATTGAATACAAAAATAATTGATCAATTTCTATAAAAACCGTCAATAAAAGCGCGAAAACGTGACGTGCACGTCCGCGACATTATCGCCACGTTAGAAATTATAAAAGCGTACAATAGTGGTGTATTCCATCATTTATTTCTGTCAAGCGCGGCTTTGTGCTTCCATATTCGGATGGGTACGGAACCAATGTGTTTATGTTAGTAATTACGCGTCATTGGACGTACTGGCGAGCGAAAGGAACGCAAAGGGTTGCCAAGTTTTAAAATGAACGACCACATGGTACGTTTGTCGTAATTATTTTATATGTTCAGTGCATTCCTTGGTTTGTAAACAGATACGAGCGGCCGTGACTTATCATAGAATTTGGAAGCGTTTGCGATCGACATTAAAACCCGTATGTATGTGTTTAGTTAGATCCATTACAGAATTTTATGGATCTACTGTTTATGCTTGCTCAGTACTAAGACATCACTTCCGCATTCCTAATATCGTTAGCTTTGCTCCGTGCGGATCATGGTTTGATTGAATTATTCCACGGCGACGACGTTCTACGTGACCCTTGATGCTTTAATTATTATATCACTTGGGACAGGGTCTACCCCTTGATCCTATAGATTAGATCAGAGGGTTGATTCTCGTAAGTTTAAGAACGTTCACAGTCTGATCTCATTCTCGATCTGTCAAAAATACCACGAGTTTCCAGACATTTTTGACAAGATTTTGACATTTAATTGTCGCCGAGATGAGACTGCGACTAGATTTTGAACGTATTATGAAAATTAGCCCTCAGACATGTTTTATTAGGTATCAAACTTCTAGGTTTAATATAGTCTGCTATGTACCTATTGTATTTCCCCCATATCTATACGTACTGCATACACACAAACAAATAAAATTGAAAAGTATGTTTGTAATGTCCGTCATGTCAAGGTGAATCTAGTCCACATTTTTCCCATACAAATTTCGGGACTGTATTACTCCACTGTTCGACAATGTACATCAAAAATTAAACATGGTATGGTTTTGTCCCATTATTAATATTGTCTGTACGGAAACAGAATACTAAAATAAAAAGCCATTAAAAAGTTAGGAGCCAACGAAGATTCATTTTTTACCAATTTAACCTAACTTTGGGCGTGTTTAAGTAATAAAAGAAGTGTAAAATCTGCTAAACCAAATCGGTACCGACAAAGATCAAATACCGAAAAGTTCAATAAATTTTATTAGTCATTGATTTAGGCAGTGGTTTTTCATAAAACCCGTTCTTTCGAAGGACTGTTCTTAATTTTCTACGCGCCTGTTGTACTATAAATGATCCTGCTTCTCACTCAATAATGTTGTGCGTATAGACTAGCTTCTGACTGCTCATCACTGATACTACCTCCGTCGGACACGATGCCTGGTGAGTCAGCGTGCTTTTTAGCCAGGCCCACCAGTGAGTTCGAGCCCGCGATTAGGTACCCCTTAAATAACGACCAAAAACTTTTAATAAACTCAAAACACAAAAAGATAGCACGAACGTTTCCTAAAGTATTTAGGTATTTAGTTTTTGTCCAGTTTCAGATTAACCCATTTCAACACTGGTCTCTAAAGGATAAAAGCAAGTTCACATGAATTCGCCCGGGGTTTTATCACACCTACTTCATTATTCCATTCAGACAACCCTGTTGGTCTGACTAGATTTTGTGAATCTGTACGAAATAAAATACAGGTGGAAAAACTTTGTGTGAAAACAAGGTTTTAAACGAAGTCTGTGTAAAAAGTGCTATTCTATTTTATTTAGTTAGTACTTAACAATGATGCTAAATATGTTTTTTGTTTAATCTTTTTTCAACCATGTTTAGTAGCATTACAGGTTAGACATTACTGGCATTTATCAGACTTTGCTTAGGTTGATTTAGCTGTAACGAGGGAACAGTCTATGTTTCCCTTGAGACTTAGGAATTACCACAGACAGGCATTAGAGATACAGAAAATAACTGTTATTTATTCAATAATATATATTGGCAATTATGGTTAAACAGCCATCTTTGCCAATATATATTATTGTACGATGAGTTGATGACCATCATGTCATTAAAGTAAGTAAACGAACTTTGAGATATACACTATTGCATTCCTAGATTATCAAAGCAGACTCCATCCCATCTCATACGATCCAGAACAATTTCCATCGGAAAAGGGTAAGTACTTAAGTTTATTTTGTGGCGGCAACTATGAAGAGCAGTGGTAGCCCAGCCCAGTAGCGACAGCCGCGACTTACGAGTTGTGGGTAGGTTATTTCATCACCATAGCTCTCAAAACGGCGAAAGAGAACATCGTGGGGAAACCGGCCTGTCCTAGAACCAAAAATTAGAAGAGATGTGACGTGACATGTACCAACCCACACTGGGTCTTCGTGGTGGATTACGACCCAAACGCCTCTCACATGAGACGGGGCTTGTGTACCAGCAGTGGAAACGTTATTGGCGACGACCTTCGCAAAGCACCTGACGTCACTCTAATCCTACTTCGCACAAATGGAGTTCTCCACGCAATTAGGCAAAAACCGTCGCGTAGTAGCCTATTAAAAAACACCACCCGTCGGAGATGAGGAACTTTTCACCCTGTTCTTCATAGCTCTTATGTTTCAATAGTGCACAAGTAAGGTACCTCTATGAAGCTGCAGGATTATTGATAAATGTGTGCACTGGCTGGACAGTTCCACTCAATCTGTGTGGTTCTTTCCTCAAAAGACCATTTCAGACACCAATCTACAGAGTCTTCACATGATCTGACCAAGATTATGCCTAGACTTTAAAAGAGACTTTACCTTCTGAGTTTGTTTCGGCCTTTCTTCTCAACGAAGTCAGATAGAAAACGCCAAAGCCGTAGTAATAGTGTTTGTACAAACCTACTTACATAAATAAAATCATTTATCATTTGAAACTCTTGTGCTATCAAGCGTAAACGGATTGTAGTATGAATGTAGCATTTTCATGAATATGAGTAGTTAGAGATGAATGGACCGCATTTTAACCACAAACTCGTTTGTATACATTCTGAATGGGATTTCGTTTATTCATGTGTATAACTGGATGCAGTTCAAACGGAATTTGTAGTTTGCAGACCAAGGTCATCCTTTTATGCTATTTACTTAACGGTGACCACTCTGTTTGTTTGCCAGATTACCAACGAGGAACTAATTATTTTAATCGTTTGTGGAAACTCTGTAACAAGCAGATAAAAGGCTAAGCTTTTGAGAGCCCGTTCTGATGTTGTGTGGAACGGAATTTCGTCATTAAGGCGGTTGTTAAGGTTGAACCATTCTTACGATGAAAATAAAGAATGGAAGGAATGCATTCCACCTGCTAGCTGCCAGGTAAGTAGGTATGCCACAAATGGTTGTAATAAAAACATTGGACATTTCAGGGACTTTTAGCGAATACCTTAATAATTTTTATTTAAAAGGATACTGAAATCTTCAACCAGTCTTGGAGACTTAGGTTATTAATTTGGGTTGGCTTTGGCGTCTACGATTTGTATCTTAGAGCCCAGTATCGTTTTCTGTATCCGGTTGGTAAGTTGAATTCCGAGGATACTACGCTCCATCGCTGGCTGGCTAACCTCGAGCTTGGTCCTCTGCTGAACTGTGGAAGGCCAGGATTGAGCGCCGTATGTAAGGACAGTTGTGGCAATGTGAATTTGTGTATTCTCCCTAGAATGCACATGTCCATAAATTTGCGATTATGCCAAATTAGAAAATTTCCTTCATAAGGGTTTTCATCGACCAATAAATAGGTCTTTGAGGCGTGTTCGTTATGGCAAGCAACTAGCGTTTTCGGTGCGGCGAGAAAATGTACTTTAAAAAAAAAGAGAATGGAAATTCAGTTAAGAAATCTCTGATACAATGTAGGTCAACATAGAGCACATGAAAATAAAAAATGTTGACAACATATCAATGCGCAGGAACAGCCCTACTATTGGTAGGTAAACCAATTCCAAATATAACACTGGCCGTGACGGAGCGAGTCGCCACGCGGAATGCGTCTGACGTCACACACGGCGGTCGCCGCTCGGTGTCGCGGCCCGTCGATGATACATCATCTCTCCTATGTTTATTTGTACACTTGCGCAGAATAATTCTTAGTAGTCTTAGTACTTGATGAGTGGACAAAGGAGGACTGTTTTGATTTGCGTAGAGTGGCTATTTATTACACGTGTGGGTCTTGGATATTTCCGTTTAGTGTTTTGTTTGCTAAGAATTTTGTCCTTGAATTACTTGGAGATACCTCATAACTGGTATAATGTATAATATCTGGATGACCAAGCTTGGCTCGGTGTTTTTTTTAATTTTTATTTGACGTTTTCTAAAAATGAAACCTAGCTAGATCGATGTATCGCCCCCGAAACCCCCTGCATACTAAATTTCATGAAAATCGTTGGATCCGTTTCCGAGATTCAGATTATATAATGTACAAGAATCGCTCGTTTAAAGGTATTAGATTATGTCTATTTTAAGGCATATTTTGACTACAAGCAATAAGCAAACAAATATTTTTCTATGAATTATATTGGTGGCTTAGGCTTTATTTACTAATTTACTACTATTTATTTAAGAGAGTGGTGGCTCATTGACAACAGCCCCAATTTCCAAGTTGTATAAGATTCAATCCCAGGCAGTCGCTTTACTTTGTGTAAATTATTTCATCACCTCTGCTCTCAAAACGGTGAAGGAAAACATCATGAGGAAACCGACATGTCCTAGAACTGAAAATTCGTAGACAAATGACATCTACCAACCCCCACTGGGCCCGTGAATTAAGGTCCGTTCCCACTCACAGAGAGAAAGACTGTGTCTTAGCAGTAGGATCATTATAGGTTGCCTATGTAGGTACTTATACCATATCTAATTAGCAAAATATGGGCTTACTAGTAGTAGTAACTACTAGCGATGTGCCGAGTACGGCTTGACTCTAGTCTGACTCGATTCCTGCTTTGGACTCGCCTACTCGAATACAAATTTATTTTGATTCGAGTACGCCGGACTCGATTCCGGTACTCGACACAGGAAGAATCGATTTTAAACTGGCTGACTCGATACTATTATGCGAGTCCAACTGACTAGTATTTGAGTTAGGTTGACTCGCCCGTACTCGATCTCTGTTTACTGAAGCAATGATGGATGTCTAATAATACAAGTTTGAACCTGCAACTTTTTTTACTGGTAGTGACGTGATTTTATTGTAATTAACTTTATTGCAACATGGCGCCGAAAAAAGCCTTAGGTGTATGGACTGGACTTGAATTTTTGGACTCGTATTTCTAGACTCGACTCCTGGAATTGAGTCAACATTCGAATACCAAACGTAGAACTCGAGTACTGGGCTCGAATCGCGGAATCGAGTCATGATTCAAATACCGTATAAACCGAGTCGAGTCGACTCGATCCACCAAAACAGTGACTCGGCACATCACTAGTAACTACACCTCTGCTAACCTCTTTGTGCGGTAGGTGTGTCTATGTTTAGATGGAACGAGGTTAAAGAGTTCTCTCACGGTGAAGGTCATTAGTAGAAGGTCAAGTATTGATCCTCAAGGCCTTTGGAACTGGAACACAATGCTTTATATTCAGTGTTGCAATGCGAACTAATTTGTTACAAACTACAGCAAGCATAGATTACACTTTGACGTGATTGTTCGAGGGATTATTGTTTTCTCCTTCATCCTACTAAAAAGAATCTTAGAAAAGTGGTTTGCAGATTGTTGGGGGAGAGTGGACAAGTGATTGGGTAGTTTTATATTTTTATTATTTCCATACATTTAAGATGTTATTGTTAGTTGCATAAGTGCAAAAGTGAAAATTACGTGTCCGCACTAATAAACGTTATTTTTAATAGGTACTATTTTTTCTGTTCCCACATACAAACCGTGAAAATGGTTTTGTGGAGCATAATTTTTAAGTTAAGATTTTTTTATAAACTTTGTTTTTGATAAATAAATAAATAATAATAGGTAATATTAATATCCTACTTCCTACAAATTTTAATGTGGAAGTTTGTATGTCTGCGGATCTTTAGATGTTTGGGTGTTTGTTACTCAATGACGAAAAATCGACAGAACGGGTTTTGATGAAATTTGGCACACAGATAGATTATAACCTGGATTAACACGTAGGATAGTACTTTTTATCCCGGTGATACGTTCCTATGGGATAATTTTCGATCTCCACGCGGGAGAAGCTGCTGCCAAAAGCTAGTCTATACTAATAATACTAATATACTATAATATTATAAAGAGGTAAAGTTTATGAGTTTGTAAGGTGTGAGGTTGTAGGGGGTAATCTCTGGATTTACTGAACCGATTTTGAAAATTCTTTAACAAAATAAAAAGACACATTATTGGTGAGTGTCATAAATTAACCCGAAAAATTAAAAGACTTTTTCGTGATAGTCGGATTTGCAAAGTAAATCGGAGAAAAAACGGTCGAACGAAAACGTTTCTTACGAACGCTGCCTTAACGATGAACGATGAGAGATATATGATTGAGTTCTGGAGAAAACTTGTAGAGCTTTATAATGCCTACAAAAAAGTGTGCAACAGCATATGTCTAACTTTTATATTTAAGTGACAAAAAGTCGTTTTTTTATATTAAAAAAATATTTAAATCGTTTTATGAATTCTTATCAAAATAAGTAAATTTATCGTCTCAAGTGTTTAAAACAAAAGTCTTTTCCCTTTTACTGCATATAATTTGGACGAATGGATAAAGAGGTAGGTATAGAACCGCAAGCGTGTCGTAATCTATTGAGTGATATAATAGTACATTATGATATAAGTGCGGTAAGTTGAAAATTACAGCAGAGGCGATATTGCTAGCCCGAGCCGTAGGCGAGGGCTACACGAAAGCAGAGGCTGTGATTATCAAAGCGCACGTATGTCATACGACGTTTTGTAACACATTTGCGAGGAAATAAATAAAAGTCGGACTTTCATAAACGAGTAATTCTTTAATCACTTGTTAAAGCAGTTAGAAAAATTTGAACAATTTGTAAAATTGATTATTACTTGTTCTCAAATTAGCGATGCGCGCGCATCAGCGCTTTTTTTTAAGGAAAAGGCACAAAAACAGCCAGTATAACTAATAAAGTAAATTAATTTTTTTTTGTTTTTGTTACAGATAAATGGTTGTAATTTATTGTCAAAACTAATTAAATTAAATAATTAAATGTTATTTTTTTTATATTTTATCTCTCAAAGTTAATTTTATTTATAAAATGTTGACCACTTTTCTGACATAAAACTCTTTGCTAAGATTTAAAAAAGTACCGTTCGTTTTAGACGGAGCATCTTGATAAACCGTGCGTTTTACATTACAATAACGCACAAGTGCGTAATGAAATACATTACGATATTGAAATTGGTGTAATAAGAGACCCTTTACGAGCAAATGTGTTATAAAAATGTTTACCGCCCAACGAAGTGGGCACGGGTCAGCTAGTGTATAATAAAGCTGAAACACAAAACGAAATTGATATAAAAACACAGCCAAATAAAATAAAAAAATAACTGACAAGTTGTTTACTGAGAAACGAATGGTGAAGCAGAGGAGTAATTGAAATTGCTAACACACTAACAGAAATGGATTTCATTTTGACAATTCAACACATTTCATTGCGTTATATTTACGTTGTTTAACAGGCCAATTTTCAACAACGTAATGTTGTCAATGCATTAGAATTATCCTACAAAATGATTAAATTGTGATTAATAGTGTGTTACGCATTGAGCAGGAGCAATTGCAGGAGTGTTTGCTTTGGGATCTGTTCATTAAGGTGAATCTAGTCGACATTTTTTCCATACAAACTTCGGGAGTGTATTACTCCACTGTTCGACAATGCACATCAAAAATTGAACATGGTATGGTTTTGTCTTATTATTAATATTGTCTGTGCGGAAAAATAATTATTAAATAAAAGCCATTAAAAAGTTAGGAGCCAACAAAGATTCCTTTTTCTTGGTAATTTAACCTAACTTTGGCCGTCTTTAAGTAATAAAAGACGTGTATAATCTCCAAAACCAAGTCAGTCCCGACAAAGCTGAAATATCTAAAAGTTTAATGAACTTTATTGTTCATTGATTTATGCAGTGGTTTTTTCATAAAACTTGAACTTCCGAAGGACTTTTCTTTTTTTTCACTCGTCTGTTTTACTATTAATGATCCTGCATCTCACTCAATAACGCTGTGCGTGTAGACTAGCGTCTAACTGCTCATCACTGATACTACACGGATCTCTCTCTGTTGGACACGATGCCTGGTGAGACAGCATGCTTTTTAGCCAGACCCACCAGTGAGTTCGAGCCCGCGACTAGATTCTCCTTAAAAACGTTACCTAACTGGGTGTTGCCCAACTCAACGTCAGTGAAAACGGGCAAATTATTATTGACTGGACAAGGACTTTGAATCTGGGCTCTTACTGAGAATTTCCTGATAGCAAGACCCCATTGTGGCCTGCCTCATCATTACCTACGTAATCTATTTTCATTTCCTCTTTAGAAGAAAACTAAGAAAGCGGCACGCACGCGCATCTAAATATCTATTTAGATGCGGCTCCAATGCGTCAACATTGTTGATAGATATAGCTCCAACAATTTGGCTGTATCATATAATTTTTATCGCATCATGCTCCATTACATAAAATTGTATGTTGAACAAATGGAGTGTTGTTCTAATTAAATGTGACGATGAAATATTGGGTAGATAGTGAGCGCCAAATATTTGAAGTCAGCACATTTGATTTGGGCTTGTTCGTTCCTAGGTACAGTAGTATCTGATATAGCTATGTATAGTCCTTAGAATAAATATCCAATTAATAACCTAATCCTAACTTATATGGTAATCTTAATCCTAACAATCCTAGTTAGGATTGTTTTTTTTTGGGTGGGAAATCATCAAATAAGTTCTCCCGCTCTCGGTGGAGTAGGAAGGCGTGTTAGACTTTTACTCACTAAAACTCACCCGTGTTCTCTCAGTTGCCTGTGTGCCAGAGGCCGCGGTATCTCTTTCGAATGATCCGCACTCCTAGTAGGCATCGGCCCTTGCGGGCGCCATCAGTTGGTGCTGACATCTCTTTGAGACGCGCGTGGTACACAACGCGCCGTCGACCCGGGCTTGGTCCTTACCGGACAGCGAGCTACCCATTACTCGCAGTCCGTAAGCCCGCGCCTATCATGGCCGGGAATCAGCCTGGGATTCCTGATGCCCAGCGTCTCCTGCGGCGACTAAGGCCGTGAGGGCGCATATCTGTCTTAGTTAGGATTGTTTGTTACGCTTTCAGACTAGAACGGATTTGGGTGAAATTTAGCACACAGATATACCATGACCTAGGTAAGAACATAGGCTTGTTTTCATCTTGGATCGCAGAAGGAGTCGCGGGCAACAGGTTTATATAAAACATTCGAAAGTAAAGGCTTCTTCAAACAGGCGTGACGTGATACTTTTAGAACAATTTCTATGAACACTTTATCCACGTTCATATTTAGAAATCTTTCTACGAGAGTCGAGTCGCGCCTGGTTGAAGAAGCCTAACTCTATCTGTGTGATACCTTTCCACGCCTAAACCACTGCATCTGGAGCCTTCTCCAGAAAAACCAAAACTATCTGAACAATATCCTTAAATTGGTCAGATAGTTTTTTGGTTTTCCTTCGATGTCACATATTAATTGTGCTGCCAAAAAATGATCACATATTTCTTCCGTCATCTTGACGACAGTTAAACTGAATTAATGGGTGAATCATGAAATCAGATATTATTGCCGAATGCCGTAGTAATATATTTATGCTCGTGACTACACCTAAGTAGGTACCTATATTCCGTATATCTTGTTCAAGAATTCATTTCATTCGGTTGTTATGTCAAACAGTACGATATGTTGAAGTGATAAAATGACGAGAAAAATCTTTCTCGGCCGATAGGATATTCAGAATTCATATCTAGGCATTATTTTAGTGCAGACTTCAGTCTAGACTGTAATAGTTTTGTGGCTGCCTAAATGATACATGAATATGATATCCATGAATAGGTAATAATGATAATATTTGTTTACAGAATTATGTTTACATGATCAATGTGATTTTAATAGGCTTTTACTTTGGTCCTAATAAGCTCATTATCCTACTCTAATAATATTCCATATGTCAATGTGGATATTTGTTAAATGGATATTTGTAACTCAAACATGCAAAAACGGCTGAATGGATTGGGATGAAATTTGGCACGCAGATAGTCTATAGCCTGGATTAACACATAAAGTACTTTTTATTCTGATAGTACACGGCTACGGTCGAAGCCACTGCCAAAAGCCAATAAAATATTTTGATGTGTTTTATTTTTGGTCTAACTAATTTTTTAGGTACATAAAAAATGACGAAACTTCGTAAATGAGAATTCTTTAATATATTTCCGTTCCCATTCAGTACCTAAATCAGTATCTCTGCGCAAAATTTTATACCATTCCAACGTTTCGTGCAAAACATGTATATTTAATAACCTAGTTTTTCGATTTATTTACTCTTTTACACGATTTATTGCCTCCTGTTTATTTGAACACTTGTGTAAATAATTATTTTTGCACATTACCGTCCGCAATTTACACTGTGGTTTAATGAATGAACATCAAATATGAGTAACTTCTTGCACGCAGTTTTTTTTTTTGGGAATGACGTCTCGCAGGTCAACCTAAGCGGTTGTCGGGTGCTTAACCGGACTTGCCTGTGGTAACCTTAATAAATTAGGGTTTCCAGCCAGGGCTTAAAAACTAAAAACTGCACGCTAAGGGCACCCCTGTGGGATCCGGACCTCGGCTTAGGGCATTTTTGCTAGAGGCCAGCAAGGGACAGATTGAATCGGACTGATATTGCACGCAGAATAGTAAACACGTATTTAGGTTTTAAAATTCTTTGGATTTTTGTACCGGATGATACCGGATACACAAGTATCCATTAATTTTTTCTTGCACTTAGAAAAAAAAATCACTTAAAAAGAAGAATGTCAGCTCATGTGTAAAATCACATCATGTGATCATACTTCAGTTCTTTGCTTCCATCCTGTATGCGACCGGATAACTGAAGCTTAAAGGGCAAGACTTCGGCCAAATTCTAGTTAGAAATCATCTATCATTATTATCACTTCGATGACACGAATATCTTGAGTACCTATCATGTAACAGCAGAAATAAATCGACGGTCGTAAAAAAAAAACAGCTGTTCTATGAATTTTGACCGCGTATGTATTGCACTTTTCTATGAAACAGCTGAATTTTTTTGGATAACCGACGATAAATTTCTGCGCTGGGGGTCTAGAATGATATGCTGAATTCATGGTTATAGTTTGCGCACTGGATAAAAACGTATACTGTCTATACTTATCCACTTTGCGGCCTTCGAAAAATTCCTGAGGTCGATATTTTCAGTACAACTGTTTTTCACTGCCTCTTTGGTCTAGTTTGTGCAAGCGACCGTGCTCAGGTCTGGTTTCAATACCCAAATCGACCTAAGTGATATTCGGTTTTTCTATCTGGAATTTCTTAGTAGCAGTCAGAGTCTGAATTTGTGCTCGGTTGGCATATCTAATTAGGCTCGCGGGAAACAAGGCAAGGAAAGGAAAATAAGTGTTTTTTTTAGTTTAACTGTTTGAAACGTTTTAAATATTTGAAGTTTTTTTTTTGTAAAACCCTACAACTAGCTTTAAGAACATTCTCAGAACATTTTTACCAGTTTGTACACACGGCTACACATCAAGCTATAAAAACATTTCCAGTTTACGCTGATCTCACACTGTGCGGAAATCCTATAAAATTCGAAATCAGCTTATACTGGAAATGTATAGCTTGATGTGTAGCCGTGTGTACTGTTTTATTTGACTAATAGCGATGTGTAAGCTGCTTTTCCATCAGTGCCTTTCGTGGCAAAGTTTAAGTAGCTGTACCTATGTGTATCTTAAGTTAGCAAATTCGTAGAAAGCAGTTTGCTTATGTAAAGTGCGCTTGGGGCAAGAATGAAACATTAAATTTAATCGCAAATTTAGAATATTATCATATCATGTTGCTATAGCATCTATGAAACACGTAGGTAATACAAATCACCTCAGGGTATACCGTGAAATACTTGTCTAACCCGAATATCCCGATACGCACGATATTATCCCGGTAATATTAGGTCTTTACCTATGAAATTGGCAATTTGTATGAAATTTTAAAACATAACAATTTTGGTATTTTTTTTAGCTAATCAAAGTACTGGCACAAATGATCTATACAATTTTGCCACTTTGATGGCAGTTTCTTTATCCCTTTACTGTAGAAGTCTGCCGGACGGGAGGCGATGAACTCAGCGAATGCGTTTTGTACTGCCTCTCAAGTGTTGAATTTCTTCCCACTGAAAAAAATGTCTAAATTTTGAGAAAAGAAGAAATCTGCTGGGGCAAGGTCCGGTGAGTACGGTGGGTGACGGAGAGCTTCCAGCTGTAATTCTTGTAGCTTCGCGATGGTCTGTCGTGAAGTGTGAGCTCGCGCGTTGTCGTGAAGAAGCGATGGGGAAGAGCGATTGACCAGTCTTGGTTGTTGAACTGCGAGCTTCTTCATAATTGTTTGCAATTCTTGGCAATAGATATCTGCCGTCACTGTTGTGCCAATCGGTAAAAAGCTGTGATGTAAAAGTCCGGCACTGGTTTACCAGACAGTCACCATCATCTTCCTGTGAGTAATCTTTTTTTTAGCGCACTGAATAGGTACTGCACCTGGGTGCACTCACTCAGACGAGCGCTTACGGTTGTTGTACAGGATCCACTTTTCATCGCAGGTAACAATTAGATTTAGAATTCTCTCGTTTCTATGCCGATTCAGTAGTGCCATGCATGCTTCGACGCGTGTCTTGCTGTTGGTCGCTTCGTTCTTGTGGCCTCCACTTATCTATCATTTTTATCTTTCCGATTTGACGCAAGTGCTTTAACGTTATTTTGACACTAACTACAAGGCTCGCAGCAAGCTCAGCCGTAGATTGAGTTGGACCCGCTTCCACTATCGCTTTCAATTCGACGTTGTTGAAAATGGTTACCGGCCGACCGCGAGGTTCGTTCTTCAATCCAAAATATTATAATCCTATCCCGAACCTTCCATCTCTAGATATGTCATCCCTAATACTTATATTCAACTTGAAGGCTCTCGTACGGCGCGTCGTGACTCTTGTAGAACAATTTCTATGGAAACTTAAGGGAAATTTTTCTACCAGAATTGCGTCGCAACGTCGCGTCGCGCCTATCTGAGGGCGCTTTGAGGAAACTTCCCCAAATTAAATGAAGGTATAAGGATCTACCTAACGAAATTCAATTTCGGGAGCGTAGAAGGCGTCTTACATATACCTTTGCTAGCTTGAGTATCCTAACAAAACGGCGCCGTCATATAACGGCTGCGGTCGCCATGATAATGACGGCAGGTGTTTTATCTTAGGGTGTCACACTCACTACACGCTCTTTATAATTTCTGCCTTCATTCCAGCGTCATTGTGCGGCCGTTATGTGGCGGCACCGCTTTATGAGGTAACTCACTATTTCTTAATAAGATTTTAGAAGGTCTTAATTAAACTTTCTTGATAAAACTTAAAGCAAAAAGTGTCTAAAATTGGCTTGAAATGATTTCGAATAAAATTTTTAAACTATGCAGATTCCCAACACTACTGATATTTATTTCTGTAAATTAGTTCTATGTTATGGGTTAAAAGGGTCCGTGGTTAAATAATAACAGCGGTACGGGTCAATCGAAGGCTAAGCAACGCGAGCCGCGGTCGATTCGTGGATGGGTGTCCATGCATAATAAACAATTTTCTGAACTGAATAAAGTTTTATTATTTATTACTAGCTTTTGCCAGCCGCTTCGCTCGCGTGGAGGTCGAACATTATCCCGAGGGAACGTAAACCCGGGATAAAAAATCTTATGTGTTATCCAGGTTATAATCTAACAGTGCGCCAAATTTCACTCAAATCCATTTAGCCATTTTTGCGTGATTGAGTAACAAACATCCGCACATCTAAACATCCAAATTTTCACATTTATAATATTAGTAGGATTATTTATAACATATCGAGACTCCTCCGTCGTCCCGGTTATTATTTGTACATCTTTAACAGTCGGGTAGTCAGAAGCCCAATGACGACCAGTCTTAGTAAGGGGTATCGTTTTACCCAGTTATTGGGTTGTGGAGGTCAGACAGGCAGTCGCTCCATGTAAAATACTGGTATTCAGCTGCATTCGGTGAGACTGGAAGCCAACCCCAACGCCCGAAGGCTCAAAACCATCAAGTGCATAAGCGGCACCCAGCCCCATAGACAATAGCTCACCTTCCATCCTGCGCCAGCGCCGCATGCCCTGTTACTTGTGTATTTGATCGATCTTATGACTGCGTCAGTGAGCGGAGATCGCGCAGCTGAATTTTGGTCCAAAGATGTTTGAATTTTTTGCCATCGATTCGCTAAGACGAAGTTGGGAAACGGCTAGACAGTTATGTTTTGAAAACTAGATGAGTTATGTGTTTCTTAACCGACTACTCTGAGAAAAGCTCCGAGCCGAAAGCTCTTTTAGAGTCCAAAATATATGCTCTCCTATGTTTTTTTAACAAAATAAATAAATATTTTATGGTTAAATGAGTTCACCCAAATGAAATGTATTGGCCCATATTGGTTAATAATTTCTCATTACTACCTTAATTACACTACTGAAGCTGAAATGCAAATATTTTATTTTCAATGAACAATTTCTTCGAATTCTGCATGAAGTGGATTGGGAGATTTACAAAGGATTGTAGCTGTAATTGCAGCATAAATTCAGTTTAAAAGCAATAATTATACGGAAAAGCTCTCTACAATATCGATAGCTACAAAAATATGTAAAAAGCTCTTTAATTTATAAATATTTGGCCAAAAAGCATTGTTGGTATTTTCAGATACATTTTACAAAAAAAAACATACAATTTTTGTTAATTTTAATAATAATAATTTAATTTGCTTGCATACACAATTAAGTACCTATTGAAATAATTGGTAATTTTGATTTTATCGAACACAAAATAATTGTAGAGGGCTTCGATTCTGCAACGGACAAAGTAAATAAAAGTTTGAAAACAGAACAACTGACATTTCAAAAGATGGACGTTTGTTTGTTGAAGAGTTATTTCCTTCGATACTAATTTAGACCTGTGGATACAAATACTCATTACCACGTTTGCGTCATTTATTGTTAATTTTAAAAGCAACATTTCAGCTAATTATAAGACTCAACCAGAGAATGATTCATGACAGAATCAGTCTGAAGGTTGACCTCGAGTTGTATAGGCTTTCTAAACAATGAGAGCGCAGCGTAAACTGGATACGTAGGTACCTATAGCTTGATATGTGGTGGTGTGTACAATAATTGGAAACCGTAAAGATGATTCAGAACACTCGAAATATGTAACAATTTATCATTAATTCTGACAATTCAGACAAGTTTGGTATGTGTTAGGAATCTAAACGATTCATGATAAATAGCTTCAATGTGTATCGCGTATTGTAACTGTGCCAAAATATTTAAGATACTACCTATTTGTAACCAGGTAACATTTTAATGTAGATGAAAACAATATTTATGAAATATCGTGAAACAAACTTCAGGCAAAGAGGGTAAGTATCGGAAAGCGTTAATACGCTTTCCGATACTGAATCATGCAAAAACGGCTGAACGGATTTGGATGAAATTTGGTACACAGGTAAACCATGTTTTGGGTTAGGACATAATTATAATACTTTTTAACCAGGTACTACATTCCAGTGGGATATTTTTAACCTCAATGCAAGCAAAGCCGCGGGTAAAAGCAAGTAATTCAAATAAATCTGAGAGTCTACTATTTATTGTAAATGCACGATCAAAGATCCACTATTGCGAGAGTGACATAATATTATAAGCCTAAGTATATAGAATAGGATCTACAAAAGCAATTCATAAAAAGTAATATAATTCATTCGCATTGAAAAGCCGTACGAAAAACCGAAATAAATGTTACTAAATTAATCAAAGTTAGACTAGGGTTAGGGACGAATTTACTCTCAGACGAGATTTAAGAAGTACATTAAAACATTTGACTGAAGACATTCATACCTAATCTACCTACATAGAGTTATAAAACTGATGTGTTTTATCGAAGAAATCCTACTTTTATAAATGTGAAAATTTGTATTTTTAGATGTTTGGATGTTTGTTACTCAATCAAGCAAAAACGGCCGAATGGATTTCGATGAAATTTGGCACACATATAGTTTGATGGATAGATACTTTTTATTCCGGTAGTACTTTCCCGTAGGATAATTTCCGACCTCCACGCGAGCGAAGCCGCTCTAAAAGCTAGTAATAAAATAAATATTATATCTTGTTCATGTAATAGTTGTATAGCAGTAATATAAATGAAATATTAGGTTTATAATTTTATGAATAGCTAATTAGATTGTAAAATATATTTTTAACAGTTTAAAAGTTTAATAAAATGTGTCATTTTATAATTTTAGAATTATTATCGACATGAAAAAATCATTAAATTTTAAAAACTTTATTTTTATTTCTACATAACTACGTATTACGTTATTAATCAAAACCAGCCATTTCTATGTCAGACCACGCACAATGAAGGGTTCCGTACTTGAGATGAATTCAAACTTAACATTGTAGTTGAAAAATATGTTTTTTTCTCTTTCTGTGTTATGAATAAATTCTATTTAAATGTATGTTGACGTTCAAAAGTGCCTTTTATGTGCCTATTTAAAATAAATGCTTTAACTTGACTTGACTTGTTCTCCCATGTTTACTTTCCAACCGCAAATGTAACGCAGAATATTGAGAGATGAACCATCTAAATTTTAGACCTTTGCCTGTAATCTATAAGCATAAAACTATTTTGTTTATTATTTTCAAAATTGTAGGCTCAGCAATTTCGGTGTTAAGGGGGTCGGGGGCATGATACATTTTCATCTATTTTGTTGAATACCATAAAAGGATATATTTTAAAAGTATAAGAAAAACTATTTGAGGCCCTTACAGTATGCCGTTCTCTATTTGATATGTCAAACGGATACGCTACAGTTTGCAAAACTTCTTTTTTTCTTCATTGCCTATAAAAAGTGTCCCCAATATCTATTGAAAATTCATTTATTTACGTTACACGTCCGTGTTTGGGTCACAGAAATTCACTCGTGTATTAAATTTCAGCTTCATAATAAACCGCAATGAGATTAAGAGCCAATTGGCTGTGACAGACGGACAAACCGACAGAAACATGACTGATTCTACTGACTGGTTCCATTTCATTAGGACGTACGGAACTCTGAAAAGTGAAAAGCCGTTGCAATAGGTACATTTTTCAATCTCTCATAATGACAAAAACCAGACTGACATTCGGAAAATGGATCGATATTGCCATACAGTGAAAATCGACACATAATACTTTCGAACGCTTACATACATACACATTATCTTTAGCTATTAAAAATCCATTAAAGAACATTGGCCTTCCCCTTGAACGCAACAGTCTCGGGGCATATTGCCATAGCTATTACACTTGGCATGTGTATTGACGATACTAATATAACTGATAATGTTTTTGTGGCAGCACTATAGCAGGTATAACATGTTCAACGAAGCATAACACAAAATGTAAACAGAAAGTATATAGGTAGGTAATAGGTAGTACGGTCTGAGGCCCTAGTGTGTGTTTCATTTAACCATCTCGATCAAACGCATCGAGCGCGTACGGCACTCCTTCTTGGATTGGTGACGGACCAATCGGAGTGCCGAACGCGGTCGTTGCGTTAGATCTAGATGGTTAAAAGAAACTCACAGTAGGGCTGTTGTCCGCAACCTCACGTCAAAGCGTGTATTTTTCGTACGATAAAACAGAAGATTGTCTTTACTCCGTACGTGTAGACTAATATTTACGCGTGTGTGTATCTGTGTGTGTGTGCGTGTATTTGTGTATGTGCGTGTGTTGTGTGCGGAGTTGGAGGTATAAAGGTAGTTAGGCGACGTATGTGTGTAACATGATTTTTTCACGAAATTATTAACCAAAAGCATAGCATATTCAGCCTATAATGTTTGTAATGTTGGGACACAGGCCACCTCTCTTCGAGAGGGAGTGGGCTGCAATCTCCCTCGCGACCCCAGTGCGGGTTGGTAGATGTCACAAAATTTCGACATACCGGTTTCCTCGCGATATTTTGCTTCTCCGTTTAAACGGCAGTGGTGAAGAAATTATTTATACTACGTAGCAGAGGCCATACGAAAAATAACATAATTTGCTGCAAAATATTTACATCGTTCATATTATCCACTTAAACTGTTACCGCCACATGTCATCGCTTGCTCTAAACAAAATATTATTTTGACGTGAACATTTGAGAATTTATTTTAGTTTCGCCAGTCTGACCTTGCGACAGAAATAAAGAAAACAATGAGCTTTTGACAGGTTCACAGGTGTTTAGAAGATAGATGCGGAAACGTGAGTCATTTTGTAAAGAGTGGGCAGTAAAAAAATATTTTTCTTTTTCTTTAGCAAAAGATTTTTCATTCATCATTATTAGTTCGTGAAATCAACTAACAGCAGATTTGATAGTAGCATTAATAGTTTTTACTGTTTTTTTTGTCAGTTTTCTCTGAAACCTTAGGTAGGTAATTTATTAGGTACTTAGTGTACCTACATTTTTGTTTGGAAAAAATGTTATTCACGAGGTTTTTTGGCGAGATCCATAAAACACACCCTTAATTATCATAAACTTCAACGTTTTCCAAATTTCTTAAAACTGTAAATATATCCTGAGGCCTTAGATAAGATGACATTCTATCATAGATAACTAAGGGCTGACTTTTCAATTGTCAGATGAGTTTTATCCGAAGAATAAATCTGACAGTTTGGCATATTTTCTAAACAAAAACTGTCAAACCGGCATATTTACTCTTCAGATAAATTTTATCTGATTATTGAAAAATCGGCCCTAGGAGGGTCAAAAAAAAATCAAAATCGCTTCACCCGTATGGGAGCTACGACGCCATAGACAGATTAAACTTACAACACACCTTTGTTTTTGTTGGGAGTTAAAAAATTAAAAATATTATGAGACTGATAGCTAACGAAAAGCAGAAAACTATGTAAATCCCGTTGAACGTCATCGTAGAATCTTTTTCATTTATTTATTTGGGACAAAAACAGATATACATTACAGCAGTAATAACCTTTGAATGCGGTTTACACTTATCTAGTCCCTCTGTTTCATGTACGTATTTCTCTTCCTACCCTCTTATCTCTGAGACGACTATACTGCCCTGCTAATTGTAAATGCAGTACTTGCAAAAAAGCGGTTTCAAGAAAAACGCGGAAATCTATAAGTAAAATTTTAATGCAAGTAGGTACTGTGAATCTGGCTATCAAAAAAACATACTTCCAGTACCCAAATAATTTTATTTTTCCCATATAGGTTTGCCCCTAAGGATGCCATTTCTGCAAAAAAGTGAAAACCCAAAAGTGTCAATTACTGCAGATACAATTAGCAGGGCAGTATAAAGAACCAACCGACACTGTAAAAACACCGGCAACGAACAACGGACAAGGATGAAGCTGGAACGTTTGACCTTAGCTCATCTATTACATGCTAAATGACGCAAACCTCACAAAGGAACCAGAACGAGGACGGATGATGTCATGTCCGTGCCTCAACTATGTCCAGCCAAGGAAAGAAGTCTGACGTAGATAGATATAATGTACTTTATTGTACACCGAAATAGTAACTACTTTTAAAATATTGATAACTTGCTCTGCCCGTGGATTCAACCGCGTGGAGGTAGGATATTATCCCACGGGAACGTACTATTATGATAAAAGTATGTTTTAACCCTGGTCATAGTATCGTTGTCCGGTAAGGACCAAGCCCGGGTCGACGGCGCGTTGTGTTCCACGCGCGCCTCAAAGAGGTGTCAGCAACAACTGATGGGGCCCGCAAGGGCCGATGCCTGTCAGGGGTGCAGATTGTTCGAAAGAGATACTGCGGCCCCATGGCACACAGGCAACTGAGGGAACACGGGTGGGTTTTAGTCAGTAAAAATCTGACACGCCCTCCTGCTCCACCGAGTAGAAGAAGTTATTTGATGATTTCCCTTAAGGTGAACCTAGTCCACATTTTTCCCATACAAACTTCGGGAGTGTATTACTCCACTGTTCGACAATGTACATCAAAAATTAAACATGGTATGGTTTTGTCTCATTATTAATATTGTCTGTACGGAAACAGAATACTAAAATAAAAAGCCATTAAAAAGTTAGGAGCCAACAAAGATTCGTTTTTCTTGCTAATTTAACCTAACTTTGGGCGTGTTTAAGTAATAAAAGAAGTGTAAAATCTGAAAAACCGAGTCGGTACCGACAACGTTCAAATATCGAAAAGTTCAATAAACTTTATTGGTCATTGATTTATGGAGTGGTTTTTTCATAAAACCCGATCTTCCGAAGGACTGTTCTTAATTTTTTACGCGCCTGTTGTACTATAAATGATCCTGCGTCTCACTCAATAATGTTGTGCGTGTAGACTAGCGTCTAACTGCTCATCACTGATACTACCTCTGTCGGACACGATGCCTGGTGAGACAGCGTGCTTTTTAGCTAGGGCCACCAGTGAGTTCGAGCTCGCGACTAGGTTCCCCTTAACAGCTGAACGAATTTGTCTGTTGTCAGACAGAGTTACTATCCCATCTTACTTTCCTACTTACATTATAAATGTGAAAGACGAAAAACCAGCCGAACGTATTTGGATGAAATCTGGCCTACAGATAGTTTATAAACCTGGAGTAACAAATAGTAGGTGTCGTTTTATCTTGACTTCCAAGCGAGCGAAATCGCTGGTAAAAGTTAGATTACAATTTAAGTGTCGCAGCTATTGGTACAGTGGCGGTCATCGTTGCTCATGGTTATACGTATCAGCCTCCTATTACTTCCATACAGAGGAGTTCCATGGGATTTCTAAACGTGGTCCAGTCGATGTATCCGTCATTAAATGCCTCTAGGTGCGTTTAAAACATTGTTACCATTAATTGACATAATAAGTACAAAGAAAAATAAAGAATGCTTTAGAATTATGAAACACCCTCCCTGTTAATATTTTTTACGTATCAAATGGTAGAAGTCATCTACCTACCTACCATTACATTCCATCATTAATTCCATCTCCATAACAGGGTGTTCCAAACTATGTCATGCGTCTTAGTGAACTATATTTTAATTTTTTTTTATTATGTAAATGTTCAAAATATTTTTTTTATTTTTTTTATAAATGATTAGTAGTCATTTGATACATGGAGTGGGCTGCCGTTGTAAGACGACTAAAATATCACAGTGTATACGTCAGCGAGGCAAAACGAGTAAGCAAGGATCTTAGCAGGTGGCGTTCTGTAGTTACTGCCTACCCATGCGAAGAAGGCGTCATCATCATCTTTTCAGCAGAATGACGTCCACTGCTGGACATAGGTCTCTTCCAAAACGCTGGTTTTGCCTTAATCGCCACGCTTGGCAAGCGGGTTGGCGATCGCAGTTATGGTGGTAAAATGCATATAGAACGCTGCTGACCATTCTCTGGTAAGTCCCTTAGTCGCCTTCTACGACACCCACGGGAAGAAATAGGACGGTGTTATTCTTTTACGTCCGGTATCACACGGTAGAATGAGTGAGTTTATGAATATAAATGTACGTTAAAAGGAAGCAACTTACTGAGCATCAAAAATCATTTTTTTTGCCAATATCCTATTTCGGTTCTTTCTAATTTTACCATGAGACCTGTCAGTCAATATTTACGCCATTTTTAAACCTGACACGATACGATGTAGTCATATTTTGGCTCTTGTGCTAGCCGGCTAGACTGTTTTATTTTGTACGGTCATTGTTTTTCAATTTGCCGTTGCTATGCTTATTTTCTGAAATGCCTCGTTAGTCGGAAAAGCTACTGCTGAGCCTAAGGTCTTGAGTTCGATTCTCAAGTTGGGTAAAAGTGTTATTAGGTTTTCCATAAGTGATTTCACAGTGCTTAGCAGCCCAATGTATGGAATTTGTGCCCGGTTGATGGCAATAGGCTTGTCCTCTGTTATATGACTATACATAACTGTCAGCGAAATTTAGGTGTACCTCTGCATAACTCTTTGGGGATTCCTGGTGTGATGTTTTGTTATGAATCTATACATCCGTGCAAATTACGTTATTCACAATTATGAATCTTTACATCCATTCATTTTTTAATCGTAATTACAATTTAATTAGTCATTGGTTCTAAAGGTAAATAGGTTAAATGGCTCATTTTGCGTAAGTATTTATCGAGCAGATAATGAAGGTAATTTTATCTCCGAATGCTTCAATTGGCTGAAAGGCTGAAATACCTGACATAACGTTCGTTAAAATGATTAATGAGGTATTCGGAATTAATCTTAAATCAATATGATTGACGTTTGCAATTAATGAAGGATCAATTTAATCGCTTCATTTTAACAGCCAATTAATAACCGATTTAAAAAACATTCTAAGAAACCAATTTCATTGGAGAATGTTTTTTAAATTGGTTATTATTTATAGTTATTAGTAGAAATTAGTAGTTCATTGCTCCAGAGCAATGAACTTAAAACGAGTAGTGTCAAGCTATGGAATTATGTCAATGTTTATTCCAGAATATCGCTATAATATCTTTGCACCCTCAAGATACACATGTTAATAACAGATTTGTATGCAAAGAGTACGCTCGTAAAAAAAGGTTATTACTTCAAAAATAAGTAAATTTTCGCTACAAAAAATAATCTTATTTTGAATTGGGTAAAGCTCAATTTAAAATAACAACAATTCATGGAAATACAGCTGCGTACCTATAGTATAATTACAGCAGAAATAGAGCTGTGGTAACGGCCCCGAAGTACGAGTTGTAGGTCGTGGGTTTGAACCCAGGCTCAGCATCCTGCTCTCGAAACGGTGAAGGAAAACACCGTGAGAAAACCGGCGGAAAAAGTTCTAGAACCAAAAATTCTACCAACCCGCACTGGACCCGCGTGGTGGAATAACCACTCACTCTCGAAGAGAGGAAGCCTCTGTCCCAGCAGTGGGAACATTGTTTGCTGATTGTGATAATGATGATAAATCACAATTTACCAAAACTCGCTTTGAAAAATTTTGTATTTGATTTCACCATACTTGTAATAATTATGTTCATCAAATATCCACCCTAGAAAATAAAAATAATTCAACTTGATGATGACAAAAACATTACCCTAATACTGATTTTATGTAGTTAAAACAATAGCTTATAACTTGTCTGAACATGACCGTAATTATAGTGAGGAAAAACCTTTTCTTAAAGCACCTGTCTGACGGTGGCGATTAACGAGAAGCGAGCAGAGGTAGCAACTATAAACGAGTTCGCGAGTATCGAGCAGCGAGTGCGTGACGGCGACGAGCGATTATTCGCAGGTATGCGTACCAAACGTGAGACTCTCAGCTTTCCAGGCGAGTACTCTCTTTGATAGCTCCTGGCACTCGACAAGTAAGTACCTTTTTAGGGGGAGGAGGGGGACAGCCAGCGTCTAACTGTCAACGATTGTCTCTTAAGAAACGTACAATAGATTGGATACTATTTTAAGTCGACGTTCAAACGGACGTAAAAATATCGCGATAGTATTTTATCGCGCTCTGGATATTGAACTCTCTATGTTAAACCAATAATTGAAAATCCAACAGAATGCAAATCAGTGCGTCGAAAAAATACAGTGTTCGATTTTCAACGTTCGGCGTTAGGCATTGCGTTGAAGATCCAGTGCGCGAAAAAATCCCGTTGCGATATTATTACGTCAGTAAAAATATCGACTTAATATAGTATCTCTTTTACTTATACAGGACCTACAATTTTTTCCATGTTTCTTGAGCGAGAACATCGTTGATAGGAAGTCGCTCACTCACCGGGGCGGTGGGACTTCGGCGGAATTATGTATTCAAACTTCAGTGAGATTGAAGGGAACAACTAAGAAGTTCTAAAGTCTGTAAATTTTTCAGATCCTTCTGAAAGATTTACAGACTTCAGAACTCCTTTGTATTCAATCTTTTGTGATCTCAACGTCTTTTCATTTAAAATGGTACCTACGTATATTTTTCAAATTGCTTTTTGTCAGCTTAAATGGAAATGTTGAATAGTGTTCTTTCTCTTGACATGGGTACCTGCTTCAGTAGGTTTAAGTTGTTACCTCTGAATAATTAAAAAAGTTGACTTAGCAAATTATCAATTCTATTTTGACTTTGATATCTTAAGTTTTATCGAGAGAAATACATGAAACGGAGTGCTTAAACAAGTGGCAGCCGCATTCAAAGCGTTTCGTATTTCTACAATAACTTACAGCTGATTTGACATATTAAGCTTTTGGGTAGCAAAAATCAATTTCTTTATGATACAGAGAGAGGTGGAAAGAGAATAGGGAGGTTTTCATCCAGCATCCCACTGCTGGGTTTAATGGCTGTTAATAAAATAAATTATAATACAGATGTCCATCAATATCCATATCACCCTGTATTTTTTACTTTTCTATCTTAGTTTTCGCTGATATTAGGAAACCACTTTATCTAAGGCAATTAGATACTTTTTTAGTATCTCTGGTATCAAAACTAATAGTGGTACAAGTGTGTAATGTTGGTGATTACCGGTGAGGCGCCATTCAGACCCGAGCCGTTAGGTGAGGATCTTAAGAGAGCCGAGGACGGTTATCATCAATACACACGTATATCATACAACGGTTTTCAACAAACTTGTGAAGAAAATAATACTAAAAAAATAATTTAACCAACCTTAGTAGCCGGATATTGGTTATCTGGAGCATGTTTTATAAATTTTTCAACATCGTTAGACGATAAAACCTTTGATTTCTTGCTTCTAAATCAATCGGATAGTCTCTTTAGATAAGCTGACAAATTAGAGTATGTTTTTAAGTTCACTCCATTCTTTGTTCGGACTGTACTTTTTAACATTGAGTGTATACACCGCAAAGAGCTAGGTTTGTACTTAGAAGATAATTCTTTAAAGTACGCCATGAACACATTTTCTGAAAAAGACTGCGTATTCTTGTTGTTTTGCCATTGTATGAAATTTTGGTAGTAGTTTTGGTGGTTTTGGTTTTCAGGTAGTAAACTTTCCATAACGTTAAGGGCTTCACATCTTATATCGGGCGGTGTACAATATAAATCATTTTCTTCATAAATAATACTTATAGACATTTTAATTAATAAATAACTATAATTTCAATAGTGAAAACGAGTTGTGACAAATTTTTCGCAATGGCGGGAAAAATTAATCAGTTTTCCTATGCGCGCGCATCTAACAATGGCGATCGGCCATAGACTAAAAGAATGAGGTTTCTTTTTTTTTGCTTTTCGCGGAACGCGTTTTAGCAACGTATAAAATGGGGAATTCAAAGTAATATTTGAGAGAAAGTTTTATTTATTAAAAACGTACAAGTTGAAATTACCTATTTCAATACGAAGTTGCATGAAATGAGCAAGCAATAGGTACATTAATTTATTTGTACTACACGAAGACGATCTTTTTTATCGTAACTTTTTTAAGAACAAAGCAACTCAACCAATTAAATAATAAAAACCCTATAACTCACTTGTGAGTTGAAAATGTCACTGTTTAATTACAGGTGTCATTGTGTGCCTAATTGCGGTGAAATTAGAGCCATTTTATTAGCAAGTGTGTTGAAAAAGTAATTTATTCAAACTAGGCCGATGTCAGCACTTTCTGAACGTCTAAATTACAAAAACAGTCCCCCGAAATGCCCGTCCTACATCACTTCCTAGTGCTTTAGCTGGGAAGAAGTAGCGTAACAAACTCCCCAGCAGCACAGCTGTCTGTTAAGTTAGAAGAACTTGGTTCTATACAATGGTAGGAACGCAATTAGCGATACGAAACACAAAACAAATAATTAAAATATTTGCCATACGTCAGCTAGCACACGCCAATATACCAAAAAATATCATTAAAAAAATTATTCAAGCAGAACATAAACAGAACTTAAACCCTAAATTAAAGTCTCCAGGCATAAAGAGCGTGCCAGCTTACGTATGCAATGCTGCATTTTGTTCACATAGCTGTAACTAGAAGTAACATATGTTAAACTAGGACTTTCGGAGTAAAATATCATTTCTGGTATGGTATCTTAGCGGAAAAATGTATAAACCAAAAATACAACCAGTATTTTTACGCAGCTTTAAGATAGTGCAGGAGGTTCTTAAGGAACAAAGGACAAAACACTAAACTAAGCGCAAGAAACTAGAGGTTTACACAGGACGTACGGTTATTTCACCCTTGGAACATAAAACCTTGGATCAGTGGTGGCGTAGTGGTAACGATCGCAACTTGTAGGTCGTAGGTTCGGACCCAGACAAGCGCCTTACTTTGAGTAAATTACCTGTTTCATTACCACTGCTATCAAAACGGCAAGAAAAACATCGTGCCGACCAACAATTCTTATCGTTTATGTAGTCGTTGATAGAATAGTATCCCTTAGAACAAAGGTTGGATTTTATTTTAGATATAAATGCATTAAAATGTAAATCTAACAAAGAAGAGGGAAGCTTGTTATAAAAGGTTATAGCAAGCCCACAAATGAGTTATGAACTTTATGAAACGGGTGAAATAGTTTGTCCTTATTTCTAGTATTAATATTATTAATATCACTGTTTTTAGTGTATTTGTGTATATTTTGCCCTAATATATAAAATGTTAGCGAAGATGAATTGCGATGCCACCGTGAGAATACCAATATCTTTAAAAAATCTCCCAAAGTAACTCTAGCACCTAGTTGGTAACAAAAATATTTGAAAGTCAGCGGATTTGCCCCACAGCAGAATGCCGTAGGACATAACGTTATGAAAATAACTAAAATAGATTAACCGAGCTGTATCAACGTCAGTGTATTGTCTTACTTTCCTGACGGCGTAGGCGGCCGAACTGAGCCTTCACGCTAGGTTTGATATATGTGATCCAAACTGAAGTTTGGCATCTACTGTTATGCCCAGAAAAACTGCAGAGTCCACAGCTTTAAGCACCTCATTTTCTGAGACTATGTTGGGTCCCAGATTTCTTATTCTTATATTCGGTAAAGCGAACAAACAAACAGTAAAATTAGATCCCATTCATTTTGACCTGAATAAACCAATGATATCGTTTATTTACGATACGATTCAATTACTTGACCACGTTACATAGATATTGACAAACCAAGTACCTCAATATTAATAATGAATAGCAGTTTCAATTGGAACATAAAATCAAGATAGGATTCATCAATAGTCCGTTTCGCTGAAGATACCGGATCCTTATGTATTCAGGACTGATTGTAGTCAATAAAAACTATTTCGTCGATATAAACAACAGACTCCCAAAAAAACTCTGCATAGTGAAAAATTACTTTAATTTCGGAAGGCGGTGACAAAAAATTTAAATACATATCCAAAGACACCTACTTCCTTTGTAGTGTTTTTTTGGGAGTCGGTTGTTTTTTTTTTGGCAATAGTTTTTGTTGACTACAACCAGTCCTGAATAAATAAGGATCTAAGCTATAGTACCTACCCCAAATCCATTCGTATTAATAGCTCATTCTGTAAGGATAAAAGATACACTGATAAGAAACCATATCTGCATAATGCATTTGACCTACATTTCTATGTCCAAGAGTAATTTACAAAAAGGTCAGGGATTCACCCTGTTACCACAAAATAGTTAAGAATAGAAGGTCACCACATTACAATGGGTGAAATCAGGGGCACGCACACAGACACAAGTAGCCTGTTCCAAAAGTATTTATGAAAGTATTAACAAAGCGTATTGTCAAGTTCAATTCTTACGAAATCACTGAAGAGAATTATTTATATTCATCTGTATTTAAAAGGTTTCAGCTTTATATCTTACCACTTTTCTCAACAACTCCCTACTGTTTAATAACGTTATAAAATTTTAATTAAAAAACATTGACGAAATGAAAAACATGTTTTTTAAATTAATTTTAAAATTAAAATTTCGGGATTGTGAGGCCGTATATGAAATTTTGTGGATTTTGCGTATTTACTTGATTTTTAAGCCGTTTATTGTTCAAATACTGCATTTCTATAAGTTTTAATGCACAACATGAAAGATCGTTTCAATTATCAAATGAATGAGCTACCTCTTTATTTTCATCAGACACTTTTGTGTTTGACCATACGTACGAAGATCTCAAACGAATGCCAGTCACTAGTGCGCTTGCACTCGTTGTACGTCAAGCGTGCATTATGCGTGCGTTGTCAACTTTTCACTCGTTGTATGAAGTCAACCTTCTGTGTTAATCTATTTTGTGCTCCTAGTTAATTCCGCTGTTTCGTCGCTATCCGTCATTGCATTAATCTTTGATCCTTGATTTACGACGCCCAAGAGAAGTGATGGTCGTTCTATTGTAAATCGAATTTAGATAGTATGACAAGCTAGTTATAGTTACTATTCCCTTGATAATCTGGTCTTGTATTGAATCGCGTCACTGATAATTTCTCGGTAAAATTGTCTGGGAGATATAGCTTTGGTCCTTTGAAAGGCTTGGAGGTCACAGTCCATGTCCTTAGTTATATACTAAATGAGAGCTTTAATATTAAAGAGATAAGCACTTTATGAAGGTTGGTCCTTGGCTAAATGGCTACACTTATAGGTACCTTACCATAGTAATATTTTAATTCATTTTACATAAAGAACCATGATAATGAAACTGGACTTATCTATCTATATCTTATTATAATAGAGCTGAACAGTTTGTTTGTTTGTTTGAAAGCGCGTATCTCTGAAACTACTAGACAGACACGACGCAATGCGATGCGACGGGGTGAGTCGGAACAGCTATGTGAATATAATCCAGCATTGCAGATGTAAGCTAGCACGCCATTTATACCAGGAGGCTTTTATTTTGGTAGTATGCTTTGTTTACATTTTTATTTTTTCTGCTTGAGTTGAGTTTTCATTTTATTTGTTGGTTTATTGGCATGGCTAGTTGATATATGACAAATTATTTAAGTTGTAATGGACTTAGGGTGAGTTGAGACAGAGCAGAACAATGCCCGCGCAATTTACTGGCTCCATTGAAAATAGGACCGTATAACGATAGTTTCGAGTAGAAAATTGTATGAATATCGACATGGTCGGCTCGCGAATGCTCGCGACTCAGAGAAGCCACGAAAGCACAGACGACAGCGAAGGATCGAGCCTGCGCGAGAATTTTTCCGTTGTGTCTGAACAGATCTTTAAAGTATATATTTCCCTTAGCACTTAAACATAGCTAACGGAATGTGAACACTTCTGGGATTACAGGCGTGATGCTATGTAATGTGTTAAAGTATATTATTATATTTTTGAAACGAAAAATAAAGTTTCACAGTTTCAATCCACTCAAGAGGGGCTCGTGGCTATGTAATAATAGCTGCACGGGTGAATCCATCAGGTTAAGCTACGCTTGTGAGGGTTGGTCTGGGGATGGGTGACCATCTTTATGTACCGAGACTCTTCCACGCCTCGGAAAGCACGTTATGACGTTGGTCCCAGCTGTTATTCGTGGATCTTTAAAAGTCGTTATAGGTCGTCAGAAGCCCGAAAACCTGACAACCAGTCTTACCAAGGGGTATCGTGATACCTAGTTACTGGGTTGTGGAGGTCAGATAGGCAGTCGCTCCATGTAAAATACTGGTATTCAGCTGCATACGGTTAGACTGGAAGCCGACCCCAACATAGTTGTGAATAGGATTGAGTTTCAATCCACTGATGGACAAAGTTTGATGTTTCCACTCATTAGTTTTTATAAACTTAACACTTACCGAAAATAGTTCCCCAAAGGAGATGACACTGGTGGCATCTTTCAGTTCAGGAGGTAATAGACTCTTGCAAGGTGGTTTTCCGTATTGGTAGATGATATCACATAGTTCTTTCATTTCTGTGCAGACTCTGGCTTGAGCTTCAGCCCCTCGGAACTCCGTCATCGAACCGGGAATGGGTCTAGACAAAAAACAAAAAAAAGTTGTTTATTATTTTTTATTTGTCACCTTAAGTCGCACTTCAAAATAACTGTATAGATGGATGGTTTTTTGTTACTCAAAAACTACTGAGCGCGTTTGGATGAAATTTGGCATATGGATAGTATATTACTTGGAATAACACATAGAGTACTTTTTATCGCGGTAGTAAGTTCCCAGGGGATAATTTCCGACCTCCACGTGGGCGAAGCCGCTGGAAAATGCTAGTAATAGATAGATAGATAGAATACTATTTATTGTGCACAATAATAAATTTAAAATAATAACTACTAATTCAAAGGCTTTTGTCAAACAAAAATATATCACATAATATTGCTTTTCGTTGGATTATCAGAACATGGGTCGACAGGAACATACAGTATCATGTTTTTTTTTTAATTTACGTGAAATGGAATGCGAAATTTTCTTGCAAGAATCGGGTGTAACGAAAATTATTGACATTTCAATCAAAGAATGCTATGACAAGTTATTTTTTTTCTTTTCTTTCGGTTAATTTAATTCTCATTTAAAAATTTTGTTCATAGAAATTAGTCTAGTAGATAATGCAATGAATTTCCACAATTTGACGTAAGACATTATCTGCTTCAGCATCTTATCCTAAAAAAACTAAAGGATTACTTTCTTCGATAATAAGGTTCTCTATTGATCCTGTAGCTAAAGTAATCTCTAAAGGATTTGCCTTAGTCCAGAGTTAATGGAATGCCTGTCACGGATAACTGTGGTATACCAGTACCTCAAAGCTTCATAGTGCTATTTGTGGACTAGCTACTCTACAAAGGATTTTAGTTTTTATGCCATTCAATTCAAATTCAAAGCATTTATTTCTAACTAGCTTTTACCCGCGGCTTCGCTGGCGTTATTTTAGAATTTGCCAATCAATTCGGGTTGTACTCTGCTTGTTGTTTGGCGGTTACAATCATGGGCTCAGAACGAAACATTATTCTAGGACGCTCTTATACACAATGTTGTATGTCTTTCTATTTGGCGCTGATACGTATACATTCTGGGCATTGGACGCATGCGCACATGCAATGTTTGCCCTTGCGCTTTATTAATTTTAATAGCAAAACTTAGTTTTATTGGAAACTGGATTCTTTTAAATTGAAATGGTAGGTCAGTTTAGATTATTGTGATCCGAGGTATAATTACACTTTCTCCTTTTTCTACACCAGATAAAATAGTGGCACCGACTATATTTTGTCCTAATTCTATAAAGCCTCGTCACATTACATAATCGGGTTGCATCTAAATTGCGCATAAGCATAACTGGTACACCTAATTTTAATTGAAATTTATGTGAGGGTACACCTGACAGCTCTAGAACATTTAAAAATTCAGCGAGTAATGAAGTGCCATTCTGGGTCTAGGATGGTATCTATTGAAAAATACTCCTTTATGTCTTCCTGTGCCTTATTCGAAATGTCAGTGTTTATCTGGTTAATAGTTTTGTTATTAGGTGCAAGGATTACTCTCGCATATAGCCACTGATCGCAATTTAAATTTACTTACAATGAGAACTCATTGCCAAAACACTGTTTTCGACCAGATTACAGAATTCGCCCGTTACTAAAATACGACCATCAACATCCGTGTCCAAACGTCCATCACCAATTTTCAACAGTGTTTCTGCATAATGTCCCGAATCTGCGCCTATATATGTGCACTCTCATATTCGTAGATAAGATTTTTTTTAACTTAGCCATAAGCTTGATGACTTGAGATAGGGAAGGTGTGCCTGTATGGATCACCGGTAGAAATTGTTGGATATCACCAGCCAGTCAAATTACCATGCCTCCCATAACAGCAGTACTGTCTCGCACTTTCTGCAGAGTTTGGTTCAACGCCCCTATGATATTTTTGGGGGACATCATATTTTCGTCCCATTCTAAGAGTTTACACTGTCGTAGCATTATGTCTCAAGAGCTATATTTGCTGAAATTGCAGATTGGTGACTCTTCCTGTGCAAGATTTAATGGCAGTTTTAGGACGGAATGTGCAGTGCAACCGTCGTTCAATAGTGTAGCTGCTATACTGGAGGAAGCCACGGCTACAGCAATTTACTCGTCTGTTCTTATGATCACTAATAATTAGTTAAACAAAAACGTTTGTCTGGTTCCTCCAGGGGCGTCGAGAAGAAAGAGTGCACCATTTCCAGACTCTACTTGACGTAACACCTGTTGAAAGACGTGACTTCTGGAAGCAATCGAGGAACTAATTCGGCCACTTGCTGTTGCAACGCTGTGTCGTAGCTGAATTCTCGAGCAATTTGATCGTTTAAGTCACTTTTGCCTGATCTTCGAGGGCTAACCATTCCAAAATCTTGTAGCTGCTTGCCCGCCATTGTCATTACTTTTTTTTCAATCTTTGTCAGCGCTTCGTTGTATATGTGATCATTAAAAGATGTATCTGCATGTACTTGCTGCAGTTGCCGCAATATGTCTTCGGCCATGTATTCTTCATACTTATCCCACAGCGTTTGAGGCTTGGAAAGGCCGCAAGATGATATGAGGGTAACGTTTCGTGATTTTGTCTGGTGATCGGCACTGCAAGGCTTCCTCCATAGTTTCGTCCCAGTGGTTGTCGTTTTCTAACCGACGTAGAGCTTCACATGTTTCTCTATAAGTTTCGTGTTCGTTACTGTTAACAATTTTAAGTTCCTTAAAAGTAGTTGGACCGCGAACATGATGCAATAACATGCGCAGACAAAAGCATTCAAAGTTTATTACATGGGCGTTATAGACACGACCAAAAGAGCCAGATGATTTTACCCCAGGCCAATCTACAACAGGTGTGCCATGAACGCAGCGTTTCCATTTCCTTCTTGAGTTGTTCCATCAGATAGGTTTGTATTTAACTATGTGGCTGCGCTACACCAATTGCGTTTGAAACTCGCAGACACTCTCAGAGAAGCCTGGCGAGCGGCTTGGCCTTCCAGTCTTTCCTGGCTTTGAGATGATGTCTCATCAGCTCTAAAAGCTGCTTGTCGCTCCACTTGTTCTTGCCTTCTTAATTTGGCATGATCGGAGGATTCTTGGGATCGAGCAGTTTTCGCTGCTCGGGCTCACGATGAGCTCCTTACTAAGTAGGAACTACGTTTGTGAGGCATTTTAAAATAGAAAAAAAGACAAAGAAACCTATCCTAATAGAAACACACATAGGAATAATACCTAATACAAACGGTAAAACTAACGAACTATCTAAATTAAGCGAAAAATTCGATTTTTTATTTTATTTTCAAAAACTACGACAATCTATCGAGCAAATTGTGAAACTGGTGAAATTATGCTACAAAATTGCTACCTACGCGGTATCAAGCTAACAAACTAACTTTTGTATCTATAATATTAGGTATAGTTAGGAGGATGAAAAACCGGTTTATTGACACTACTAACTTTAAAATAAATATTCAATGTACCTATAGTTTTGACTTAGCTACTATTTTGTTATATGTATAGATAAACCAACTATAGGCACTTTTGAATTGTCAAAGAGTCGGAAAGATTAAGCTACTTGCCCATTCCAAAGCGTAGCAGATAACTATGAAGAAGAACGGGCAAGAAACTCCATGGACACTCTTTTTAAATTATAATATTGTTACAAAAAGTTGGTTATATAATTTATTTTTTTGAAATTATCAATGTGAGAACGCTGTAAAAAGACGTGCACATGAAAAGCATCCGTAATTAAAATAAAAAATAAAATAACTATTCAGAAATTAAAATAAGCCGTGGCAGTTTAAGAGATGACTACAGCAACTATCTCTATCATTTTAGAATTCCTAAGAATTTAATGTAATTATTTTTCATACTGGCTCCTTATTTTTCTGAAAATCATAAGTTTAATGAACTCAAATTAAAATTTATAAATGTTAAAAGAATTTTGATATTTGTACATTTTCTGCCGATTGATCTTTAATCCAATTAAAGGCTCTTCAGTTATTAAGAATCTCTGAAATTGTTTTTTTTTAATTAATTAAATTATTTAAAAATCACTGCTTCATTTTTTTAAATGTCTTTGAACTTTGGATTATTTTTTTCTTTTTATCTTTGAATGAATTCATCATAATGATGATAAAACACACCATTTTGGCAATAACTGGAATTATAAGTGAACCCAAAATCGTTACAGAAATCAGTCCAGATAACATATGATCGATACCAGACTTTGATCGAGATGAAACGAACGTGCCTGGACACAATATTGGTATTTCATGATTATGTACTTCTACACAAATCAGGCAATAAAAGTTATTATTGTGTTTCTGCACTGGTTCACTTCAATAAATGTTGGAACTTTTGTAACACAGTGGGCCAGGTGAAAACCTTCTCTCAATTCCATGAAAAGGATACCAAATACCTATCGTGAGATCCAATAATGCGTGTTCATTCGACGATTGACAAAAGGAGGACAAGAGTTATATTACTTTTCAATATGAATTCCGGCCTGCTTTCACTCCGATTGGCCCTGGATTGGTGAAGGACCAATCCAGGGCCAATCGGAGTGAAAGCAGGCCGAATTTTTCGCTTAATTTAACGCTTAATTTAACGCGCTCATTGCTTTTGATCGAGATGGTTAAATGAAACTCACACTAAGGCCTCAGCAGACCAAAGGCCACAGAATGAGTCAAGAGTTTTGTTCATGATTTTTGCTTCACCGCTAGACATCGTGATGTCTGTGCATAAGCAGCCTACAATGTTCCCCACTACTGGGACACAGGCTTCCTCACACTTCGAAATTTTGATTCGAATTTTTCCTTCACCGTTTTGAGAGCACTGGTGACGTAATAATATACTGAAAGTAAAACGCCTGTCTAGTTTCGAAACTACGAACTACAACTCGTACGTCGCGGCCGATGCTACTGGGCTGCCACTGCTCTAACCTCTGACCTGCTGCTGTGGTGTCTGTGAGTAGCCACAAATATTTTTTTTATGACATTGAAAGTCAGTGCTAAAGAAGGTTCGTAGAACTCCTGGCTTCTACCTTCTAAAATATGCCCAAAGAACAAGGAAAATTCCATAAGCACAGCGTTTCCATAAAGGAAAGCGGTGAAGAAAAGCTACGTAACTATTTATCTAACTCCACCTAAGCTAATTGGTGTTGGGGAGGGGTTTTTTTTTGGATGGGATATCATCAAATAACTTTTCCCGCTCTAGGTGGAGCGGGAGGATGTGTCAGACTTTTACTGATTAAAACCCACCCGTGTTCCTTCAGTTACCTGTGACAAGGCCATGGCAACTCTTTCGAACAAAGCCGCGACCCTGGCAGGCATTGGCCTTAGTGGACCCCTTAAATTTTGGCTGAACACTTACTGATTCTATGTTGTAAAACATGTCTAATAGGCAAGGAAAATTCGTTAGGCATAGTTTTTCCAAGAAAGTAAGCAGTGAAGAAAAGCTACGTAACTATTTGTGTAGCTCCACCAAAACTAAATGGTGTAGTGAAGGGTAAGGTGTGCTTTGAAGATGCGCGTATGTAAAGTCATACTTAGCTCAGTTGATGCCATTTCCACCAGAGCTAAGCCAAGCTACGCTATTAAACCCAAACGATCGTATTGGTTGATATTCCCTTAATAACATAAATCCAATCAAGCCCGTTCCTTGCTACCCTCTCGCCATCGACGCCATAAGTTGTATGCCCTGCCTTGATTAATTTATTAAGGCTTTCACAGGCCCAGTTAAACAACCAACAATCTACTTCGCTGACCTGCGGGATGCCATACATGTAATGTTTTTTTGATGCGGAGCGATAGATATGTATGATAGGTCTATCGCAACGCATCTCTGGTGGAAAGGCAGCCCTAAACTATTAACGTTTGTGTGATATCTACTCACTTGCCATATTCATCCTTTGAGAATGTAGGTTTGTGGTTTTTGTCGAAAGATCCGCTGAATGCCGTCACCTTTTGTAGGTCCGTATGCGCTTGAGCCTTTGTGTCGAATGCGGAGATCAGGTCTGTGAGGGAGGCGCTCTGAAAATAAAAGAAGATAGATTTGAATAAAAATGATAACAAGGGCCATCCCAATATCATGTGGCGAAGCTTGGGGAGTCCCTGTGTCTAGCAGTGGACGTCTTTAGGCTAAAACGTTTCCGTTGGATATGATTTTTTTAAATGATTTTATTTTAAATGATTTAAGTTATGTTTGACAATAGTTGTTATTGAACTGAAATAAATGTATTATTTTTATAAACGGTTTGGTTGACTGGTAGAGAATATCTAAAAGGCATTAAGTTTGCCTTCGTACCTTATTGTGTGCGAGAAGTTTTAATAAACAAAATGAAGATTATCATCATCATCTGCCTAGCCATTTCACAACTATGATGGGGTATTTTCCAGTCTAACCGGATGCAGTTGAAAACCAGCATTTTACATGGAGCGACTGCCTATCTGACCTCCACAACCCAGTAACTGGGTAATATGATACGCCTTGGTAAGACTAGCGGGTCTAAAAAGGCCACATTAAGCAATTCCTCTAAAAGTGATTCATTTCCTGAAATGTCCTATGATTCTGCTATTTGACATTTTACTTTAATAAAGCAATTCATAATTTGGTGACCATTTTACGAATTTCCATACAAAACTGTCAAATAGATGAATTGCGTGCTGTCAACGCAGTTAATATTATGAATTGTCAGTTTGTGACAATTTCACGATTTTAAATATGATTCATAATATGATCATATTATGATTCTGCCAAAGTGGCCTTTTTAGACCCCTAGTTGTCAGACTTTCGGGCTTCTGACGACCCATAGCGACTGTCAAAGATCCAAAAATGACAGCCAGCATCAACTGCTTGACGTGCTTAAATAAAATGAAGATACAACAAAGGGGACAATAAAGGGTCATCATAAAATCTCGTGTATGACGAATCGTACCGTATCCGCTGCAAATCGTACTACCAAGGGATGCCTATGCAATGTACACGAGGGTGTTTCAGTTTCTGTATATATAGGTGTCTACCAAAAACTTCCAAAATGGAACATAATTTTTAGGATGACATCCGATAGAAAAGTTAATCGGATTATGTCCGAAGGTGCTGCAAAAAGCCAGGCTTTTAAAAGGTTCTGTATCTGTGAAAATCTAGGCGCGGCTTCCTAGGTACAATACAAACTTAACCCCAGGGGTCAGGTATCCAATTTAGTCTGTTACCAAATCTATACCTACTAATAGTAGCTTGTAGCTCAACGTACGTAGCTCAACTCACTATTACTACATGTAATAATGAGTTGAGCTACACACAAAAGCTTGCACTGACTGAACTGGTCTACTCGTCATGCACAATGGACCGAATGGGAGTCTAGGTGCGGAAAAGGGAGTCCCATCATCATCACTGGTCTACATCATTCTACGAATTAAAAGAGCGAAAAAGAACTACGTGGCACGGGAAATAGGATATATTTTACGTTAAGTCGCGGGCAGATGACCTTTTACAAATTCAAAAACAAAATAAATTTCGAAGGCAGATTTTTTGATATAGAAACCTGATCAAGTTTTTTGAAATCGGTATTACAGTGGTATTTTTAGGTACGCTTCACACATTTTTTCATATTATACGTGTACTGTAGACATAAGTGAGATTGTCAATTAGCAAAGAAAATACTTGACGAGACGGGACTCTGTCGGAAGTGACGATATATGAAATTACATCCGAGAACGCTAAGGGTCGTTGACCTTATCGAGACTGCCACTCTATTCTCAAAATATAGTCTATAAATAATGTTGAAAGTGAAAATCTTTACGAATCAGCAATATAAAGTGGCAATATCCTGAGAATGAGGGCAAGATTTTGTGAATTGGATCTTCACCCGTTGTACGTACTATTGACGTTAATTCATTCTGATATGAACTTAGGTTTTTTTTTTGAGTGTGAGAAATCATCAAATAACTTCTCCCACTCTGGATGGAGCAGGAGGGGGGAACCGATCACTTTTCCGAATATTTTTTGTTCGAATTTCATTTTACCCAAAACTATCGACGGACGTCTTTTTTGCTATATGCATTATTTGACATATTTTTAGATTATCGAAGTATCATGTGTCATAGGTATTATTTTACCGAACTATTATTTCGCCGATTTACAAAATAACTTTTTGATATTTGGCCAAAGCCTCTTTTGAACCGTTTTCATTTGCCAAATGATTTATTTGCCATTTTTCACCACAACAAAACAACATTTTACGGAATATTATTTGGTGAACGGTCTGGTTAGCCAGTTACGTGGTAGCATTTTCAATATTAAATTAAAATAGTGTCATAAAAGTAAATATGTTGTGCTAAAAAATTTAGGCTGAAACGAATCGCTGCAAAACCGACTTCACGCAGTCTTGTCTGCCCTATCCCTATAGTGTTATTTAAGCCCGCGTAGGCATGGAGGGGTGGGGCGGCCCGCGAGCTGAAGAGCAGGTGGTTTAAAGGCCCGCCGCCGTGACTGAGGCTGGCTGGCGAAGCCGGGCAGCAAGCCGAAGCTGCGGTGGTGAGCGTTAAAACCGTCTGCGACGATAAGCTCGCGTGGGGCCGCCCAATCCCCGTAGCGCCGGAGCCGGGACAGAAACAATGCTTGCTGCATGTTGCATGCCTGCTTGCATGTTGCATGCTTGTTTGCACGCTGCATGCTTGCTTGCATGCTGCATGCCTGCTTGTATGCTGCATGCCTGCTTGCATGCTGCATGCCTGCAAGTAGGCAAACGCCTGCAACACAAACACACAACATGCACAAACTTTCTAGGCGTTTGGTGAAATGAACATATGGTAATTAAAACAGTGGTATAATTAATTTTCGGAAACAATACTTCGAACAAATGGTATTTCGGGTAAGTGTAACTTCGGTAATAAGTTTTTCGACCAAATGAAACGTCGGAGTAACGAAAAAATCGAATTGATTATAGGTCAACTGATACAGTGGCAGACGTGACTTCGATGAAATAAAAAAAAACGAAACTATAATAGTTGAAAAGTTTTAGGTGAAATGATATTCGGTCAAATATTTTTCGAACTTATGATAGGTAACCGCAGGAGGGCGTGTCAGAATTTTACTGACTAAAACCCACCCGTGTTCCCTCAGTTGCCTGTGTGCCAGTGGCCACGGTATCTCTTTTGAACAACCCGCACCCCTGGCAGGCATCGGCCTGTCTCTCGGCCCTCTCTTTGAAGCGCGCGGGGAACACAACGCGCCATCGACCCGGGCTTGGTCCTTACCGGACAGCGAGCTACTCATTACTCGCTGTCCGCAAGCCCGCACCTACGGTGGCCGGGAATCAGCCTGGGATTCCCGACGCCCAGGGCGTTTCCTGCGGAGGTTACGGCCGTGAGGGTGCATATACTGCCTCTCCCTCACGTGCGCCGCTTCTCTCTTCGCGAGCATCACTGCTTCGCAGAAGGAGGCGGTGGCTACCCATGCACTGTCGCTCCGTACCATGGCTTGGACCAAGGCCGGACGCGAGAGATCGCCACCGCCGATCGCCTTCACACGGAAACTTAGAGGGTTGATTGGTGATTTTAATGATTATAATAGGGTATTATACTCATTATTGAAAAGTGTTTTAACTCAATTCTAAAGTGCTAACGAACCACAAAAAAACAACATTTTTATTTAATCGATTAGTGCCATAGAAATAAGCATTTAAATTTTACATAATATTTGATTTCGCGCGTAATTTGACGAAAACGCTGGACGCAGTGGACGCCACATGGCTCTGTGGGTATGACGTCAGTTTGCTGTATACACAAATGCCCTGATATTTTATAAGACAACTGTTTACAATTTTAAAAAAATGAGTTATTTTTCTACTTATCGTTGGTTTGCTGTTCCTGAATACAAAATATTATTTAAATAAAAATTACTTTGGTTACGAAAATAATAAAAGTACAAAGTTAGTCAGTTGACATGCTGTATGACGTAATAACATGGCGACTACTATTTCATGGTGTTTAAAAACAGATTAAAAACCTGAAATCTTTAAATTGTATTTTAACATTTATTTTGTTGTTTCATGAAGTAAAACTAACATTTTCCGACTGTATTTTGCCTATCTCAATAATATATTTTTTTGATATTTTCTTATATAGAGTAAAATACCCTATTGCGTAAAGCCATATCTGTTACTTTAATTTAATTTTCTTTCGTTTTACAAACAGAGACTGACCTACAAAATGCAAAAAACTTAAAACAGTTTTAATTTCGCAGGCTGCTGTGGTGTGTCCACCTTAAACGATAAAGTAAATTGTGTTTCTATAATTTTATTCCAGCGGTAGCTAATGCTATTAAAATCGTTAAATCTGAGTTATATTTTGCTTTTAACTAAGTTACTTCGTTACTTCAATCTATTTTAATCGAATCTACCGAGTTCCTAAGTCTCGGCTTTTTTAAATTACATTGCCGGAATGTACATAAAGCGTTTGCTTTTCCGAGGGTAGATACCTATTAATAGTATTAGTGCTTATCCAACGTTTTGTGATTCTCTTAAAATGCGGACCCTTTTTAATCAAGGATTTGGTTGAATTTTATTTCATTTTTTCACTCAAAAACGACTACGATGACAATCAGCCAAATATTTTGTAAAATTATACTCACAATAAAGGTGGAGAGTTTGTTGGTCGGGTACTACCAGTTGGATTCGAAAAAATGTTTTGCAATTTATAGGCCAATTATTGACAAAGGTTATTTATATTTTAACATCTTGCTACAGCCCTAAGAGCCTGAGCAAAAAGAAAATAAGTCAATAACAGCGCCAAGCACAAAAGGAAGTAATAGTACGGCCGTGATGTGACACGGCAGGAGGGTAAGAAAACAAGATATTTTATGTAGCAAGTCGAGGGCAGAAACAATTTCCAAATATAATGGTATAACCCATCTTTTAAATATATAAAATTCATGTGATTCATATGAAAAAGCAAACAAACTAAGTATCAAGTCAATATTTAGTTATTTTATAGACACACTAGCTAACCCAGCAAACGTTGTTTTGCCTTATAAATTATTTAGGGGTGGACTACCCCTAACATTTAGGGGGATGAAAAATAGATGTTGGCCGATTCTCATAGATACCGGATAAGCACAAAAAATTTCATCAAAATCGGTCAAGCCGTTTCGGAGGAGTATGGCAACGAAAACTGTGACACGAGAATTTTATATATTAGATATTGACTGCCTAATTGAATACCTGCCTGGGTTTGTAGAGCAGCGATGCGTGGGATATAATTAAACAGGTTTTCAGATTTCAAACATTCGTTTGTTTTTATGATTCACGAACGACATTTGCGGGTGTGCGTTTATTTAATGCTTTCACTAACGCAGTGGAAATGCCTTATAAATTAATAAATACGACTTGGCATCGAGTGGGATTTAAAAATAGACGTCTGATGAACTTTGTATGTTCGACAACCTAGCATTGTGTCGTATAAATAAAGTATGATGGCTTGTGTTTATACGTACTAATTATAAATAGGAGGAATGATGCGTTCAAAAATAACTGTGCGGTTTAAAAGAAGATGTAGTGGCACAAATAGAGAAGAATATGCTGAAATGGTTTGGTCATGTCGAGAGCATGAGGGAAAGGCGACTAACAAAATTCATACCATGCCCCACTTGCTGGAGTGCCCTAATTTGCCCGTTCACCTGCACCATGGATGATCTGAATAGTGCCAGTGGTGCCGCAATTAACGTAGCCACCTACTGAGCTCTAACTATATTTTTTTTTTTTATTATAAAAAAAAACTTTAAAAAAAAACATTTTCGGTTTTGCAAAAGTTTTTATCTTTCACTTTTTAGTTATAATACTTACCCCACATTGATTCAATATTTCATCATCCTTGGGGTCAAAAGAATGCATATTTATGCGATAGCAGCAATCGAGGTTTGTTTGCTGTCATTTGAATTCCGTTGTCTGTCTCCGAAACGCATAATCAGATATATATGAAATTTAAAAGAAATAATTTCGGTATAAACCCCTTTCGAACAAAAGAAGAATTTTGCAAATCCGTCTACATATTACTGAGTTATGCCCGAACATACGTAAAAAAAAACCGTTTCGAATTGATAAACTCCTTCTTTTTGAAGTTGATTAAAAAGTGTACAAGTACCCATCCACACGAAAAGAAGAAGAAGACTAACAAAATGTATTTACCTAGAAGGCAGATATAAGTTTGAATGCCTATGAATGAAATGAATGAATGTAAATTAAGCAAAAGGAATATGTAAGGATCACAGAAGGTGGCATTCTGTAGGTCCCATGGGGGTGGGCAGAAACTTCTATTAAAATCTCACCCAGAACCAAATAGTTTTCTTAGTGTAATAAATTGGACGTTTTGATGATGCAAAGTTGGAAGTTTTCAGTTTCATACAAAATGGATTTTGATGAAATATTTATTATTCCTTGCAGTGCAGAACAAAAACTTTCAACCGCTTCCGAATGCTTTCGAAACTTGAAAAGCTTATGAAAAACGACTTCAACATTATTTATTCTTATCCCAATATCCAGCAGCACGCTCAAAAGAATAATAAAAATACCATTCTGATACCTTTGTTTGAACTTATACAAATCAAAAATTGATTTGTTTTTTTTTTTTTCAAAAAAACTCTGACATGGCATGTTTTGAATAACGAACACGTTCTTGAGACTAAACGCATTCATTTGTTTTTCGATTTATTGGAGTGGAGATCGAAAACTATCCCACGGGAACAGTACGTTACCGTCACCAGGATAAAATGTACCCTATGTGTTAATCTAGGTTACAAACTATCTGTGTGCTAAATTTCATCTAAATCGGTTCGGCCGTTTTAGCGTGATTGTGTGACATCTTAACATGCAACCTTTGACATTTCTATTATTAGTAGATCTCTATTCTTACCTCATTAATATCAGTCTGCTTTTAATGAAGGTAAAGGATTTGACATAACCACTAGACTGCAACCGAAAAGACTTTTGCGACTTATAAGCTTGTTGTTCAGAGATCCTGCCGAGTCAGCTGATGAGTTATATGTCAAAATCTAGCCGAGCAGAGAGGTTAACGAACTAATCAGTAACTTACTAATTAGTTCGTTAACCTCTCTGCTCGGCTTTTATTATTTACTATCAACTTGCCCTTGCTTCGAACGGTTTATTTGACTTGACAATACATCGAGATTTCTTCAGGTTTAATATAAATTTAATAATAAAAAAAACTTTCTAGAATAAATTCTGTAAAAGTCTAAATGATGATGAAAACCGCATCAAAATCCGAAAACAGCGCGGTAACACGACAACACGAAAAGCGGCTTTAATTTATAATAGATTAAATAATCAGAGTAAAAGATTTTTCAGCTTTTTATAAATGACGCTAGGTTCAGCAATCAATAGTATAAATGTCTAATCAAAAACTAGTATTTTTTTTCTTCACTTTAGTAATACATAACTATTTAGAGATTTGTCGACTCGATAATTTACTTAGCCCGAGTCATTTGAGCCGATGGCTAATGATAGTCAAGATATTCGACTCACAAGAGACTCTCGTTAGGCGGCTGGGTCGAGGGCTAACACGGCTCAACATCAAACATGTTTTATTGTCGAATTCAGTTCTTTGAAAGTACGGTCACGAGCACAAATATATTACAAAGTATGGATGGATAGCTTGACCATAAATCTGACTTCATAATTCATCTATTAATAATATAATAATGTACTGAGTTTTTATTATTATATATTAATTATAATTATTAATATGCCGTATGGAAACTAAAATATTAGCCCACTGAAGTAAAGCAACATTAAATATTAAATAAAAGCCGTAAATTTCCGATAAAACTTTCACTGGCAGATGGCTTCTGTTATAAGAATTCTTATAGCAGCAGCTATCTGCCACTAAAATGCTACTTTGTCTCTCAGTAACACTTTCTCGTAGGACGCCTTTACAAATTCTGTCTTCATCGAAAGGTAATCCCTAAACAGGTATTTGTCTTCGTCTAAACTTCAGAAAACTTATGTAAAACAAAAGTTATTCAATACATTACTTTGGTACCCTTTCGACTAAGTACTTCTTTCCAACTTTGTTGAAAACTGCCCAAAAATGGGGCTTTTTAAACAAAAGGTATCTTTATTTACGGTAAATTAATTAGAGTAGTCACAGGCTTATGTGCGCGCTTCATTTGCTCCGAAAGTTGGTAATTACAACCTTCGAGAGAGTTTATTGTGTCATTGAGTTTAATTTATTAAGTCCTGATCACACGGTTCAACTGAGAAGTTAATTGAATGGATGAAGTTTCCTATCTACGGACGGAAAACAATCGTATTTAAACAACGATAACTGTAGTCCAAACTTACAAAGTTAGTCATTTTCATCATCATTTCAGTCGAAAGACGTCCACTGCTGGACATAGGTCTACCCCAGGCTCCTCCACTTCGACTGGTCTTGTGCTTCCCACATCCAGCGGATTGCCGCGGCGTTCAAAAGGTCATCGGTTCACATCGTGGGAGGCCTTCCCGCTCTAAATCTTCCGGTACGCGGTTGCCACTCCAGAACCTTTCGGCCCCATCAGCCATCTGTTCTGCGAGCAATGTGCCCTGTCCATTGCCACTTAACTTTGACAATTCTTCGGGCTATGTCGGTTGCCTTGATTCTCCTGCGGATCTTTTCATTCCTGATTCGATCACGTAGGGAAACTGTGAGCATAGCCCTTTCCATTGCCCAAGTTACGCCGTTGCAAATTAGTAATTATTATTATTTTTTTTATTCCTTACGGCATCATACATGATTACTATACACTGTGTCATGTTACAGTGAGGACTTGAGGAGTGGTGTCACAGTGGAAACGGCCGCAACTTATGGTTACTACAATTTACAGTTGTGGAGGTCAGATAGGCAGTCGCTCCATTTAAAATGCTGGTATTCAGCTGCATGCGTTTAGACTGGAAGCCGACACCAACATATGTAATTGTAATAAGGCTAGGCAGATAATGATGGTTACTAAGGTTGACGCGGCAACGTCTCTGCCGCCCTTTATTGTAGTGGAAAAATAATTGCTGTACTCATTGATGTACAAAAAGCCCAAGATGCATAATCTAGAATAGAAGTAACACTCAAAACTGTCCCCAAATATACGTCAGTTAGGAGAAAATATTTTTTTTTTTCAAATTCAACCTTACACGAATGATTAAAAGATTGGTTTTTACAAAGCAACGTCCAAATAGTCTGACTGAAAGATGACTGGCGAACACATTGACACCTCCGCACATTGCGCCCTGTTTCTGCGGACGTTTTTAAGACGCTGATTGTGTATCTTAGGTTTTTGTATATCAATGGCCGCACTGTAGTTTCTTCAGGAATTTATTTCACAAGAATAAATCATTCGTTCACATCCAAAATCTTCTCTATTTACATAGAATTATACAACTTTCAACATATCCTTTACTAATGCTTAGACGCCAGCTGTTTCTAAAACATTGTGTAAACGATCTTTATTGCCAGCGCTAAAGATGTTTTCTTTGTAGATTGTTTAGCTAAGCACTGTTGTGTCTAGAATTCTATGTTTGAATGGATTTGTATGAAATGTCAAGGTTTTCGCACAATTTATTTGCACGATAAAGAGATGGTAAAAATGTAGAATGACGTAAAAGAGAGTACGTTATAACATCACGCCTGTAATTCCCAGCGTAAGCAGAGGTGTACCTATAGGTCACCCACATTTCGGCAGTTATGTTTTAGTCCCAGGCAATAGGGGGCCAGCAACTGAGTACAAATCCAGACTACGACCTGAGGAATTTCGGATGCAAAATCCATTAACACTTTGCCCAATTTGGAAATTTAACCCAGGCTTGCAACCTCGGCAGTAGCAGTTGCGGCCACTAGACCAACGAGGCAATCCAAGGAAAAGTAAACAAATTCAACAATGTTTAGCGTTTTTTCGACACTATTCTCATCAGTAGTAGATGATATCTTCATCATCATTTCAGCCAAAAGACGTCCACTGCTGGACATAGGCCTCCCCCAAGGTCCTCCACTTCGACGGCTTCTGTTCTTTCCCCATCCAGCGGATTCCTGCGGCTTCCACAAGCTCATCGGTCCACCTTTTAGGATGCCTTCCAACTCTACGTCTTCCGGTACGCGGTCGCCACTCCAGAACCTTTCGGCCCCATCGGCCATCTTTTCTGTAGATGATATTATTAAATGCAAAGATCTGAATGTCAGTTTTGTTCTATTATCAAATAGTTCAGATATTTTGTTTCAAAGCCCAGATGTTTGTTTTCCACACGGAACCTTGGCACATATAGTTTTTAATATAAATCCAGTAGCGATTATAAATGGCGTGTCACGCTATTTCAACTTCATTGATAAATATTTTCATTTATTATGTCGCCTATCGTCTTCGTCGTCAGTTAGTTTGACATTTCACACTTCAACAGGCCGTTTATTTTGGAGATAATAAATTAAAGTTCAATTTCTAGAACCTATTTTGGGGGTAGATTCAATCTGGATATTAATTGGAATTTTGTAGTTCGCCAACCAAACTTCATATAAAGGACAATAATTATTGGATAGTTTGGTATGAAATTGATTGAAGTTATACAAAGAACAATTTAACATCACCACACCGGTTTGCGCCAAATGTCCGAGGTGTATTTTTAGAACCTACAGCTACATTTATCAGTTATTTTTAATTACCATATAATACTGATTGAATCTTTTGTCATCTACTGGGCCCGCTGGAAAAATCCTGATGGAAAAACCGCTTGCTACAATAGACCAACGAATCAGATCAACCGGTTTATTCTGAAACCTCACGCCGTGAAAACTTAGGTGAAGTGAAGTTGAAGTGGGAATCAATTCCTAAAATCTGGTAGAAGTTCCTCAGTTATCACGGTGAGATTTTTACTAAATATACCGGCTGATCAGCTAGACTCGCATAAAATTTAAATAATATAATGTTTGGACTTTAAAAGATATTTTTTGATTTTCGGCATTTCTTCTGATGGAGCAGTCAGCTGGGAAATGCCGGCGCCATTTAGGTTTAAAAATATTTACCAAGAAAATATTGACGTGTGAAAGAATAAGATCTTGTTGTAACATAAATACTTAAACATTTAATTTCAATAAGAACAGTATACACAGAAGTTTCCAGATAAAATCATTATTGCGTCGTCTACATCAACTAAATACCTAAAACCATTTAACTTACATAGTTTTACTTAGAAATAGACTTTGTTTTGCTAGAATACAAAACGAGGGTTCCAGAATATACGGAAATGCTCCGATCTACTTTATGATAAAAATAATATAGTGCAGTACTGTAATTAAACTCAGCCAGATTTATTTCTGACTGAACCCCGGCAGCTGTCCCAAGCTTGAGTCACAATTAGTACAGATGTTCAAAGTCTTTGCCAATTTCGGATTCAATGGTGTGAGAATGTGTGTTTAATAAAATGTTTATATTGACACAATATAAATTTAAATGATTAGAATTCTTGGCTGCTGAGTTTGAAACTTAATCTTCTGCGGTTTCGATTAGGAAAAGGGTAGCTTTTCATAGATATAAATAATAATAATAATCGGTCAAGTACTACTACAAAAAAAAAAAAAACTTGATGCAGAAAATGGTAGAGGAAAGTAACCAAATATGGAATACCATTTTGTTTTTGTGTTATAATTAAGAAAAATATTGTTAATCAAAAACTTTTATTCTTATTTATTTTCAGTCATACAGTTGCGCTTAACATATTCAGTCTTTTTTACATATAGGTATTAATTTGAAATATAACATTTTCTCAAAAACAAGATCAACATAAAGGCACCTAATTATGAAATAGGTACCCAAATATGGACTACTATATTTGGAAATTTCAAACTAATCAAAACTTCATCATCAAAACAGATTTTATTACTAAACACAATCAGACAAGAAAAAACCTCTAAAACAATCAAACAAACATGTAATCAATGGATAGTCATAAAATAAAATATTATTTCCAATCACGTTTTGAGAAATACTTCGTTTTTACGTACCGCAAAACTTTTCTCACAGCGTCTTTTGACGCTGTAAGAAAAGTTTTGAAACACTCTCACTGCGGCCAAAACGGTCGCCTGACTGACAAAGCGAAACCTGTACGCAAGTATAATGATGGAAAGAGACAGAAGATCACGGTCTTTTGCAACTAGGAGTATTCGTTTCCAAGAAAAGGCAGTATTCCATTTTAGGGATACTATTCCATTTTTGGTTACTTTCCAGATGGACTCGAAGGTGAGGCGCGAGGCATCTAACCATACGCGAATTAGAAGGTTCCTCTCTCATACCCCCTGACCACCGGCTTGGAGCCTGTTCCCGATACCGGTTTACTACATTTTACATTTTTAATATTACAATGAAATATAAATAAATAATATAAATATATACTAAATAAATTATATGTATGTTTAATGCAATAAAGAATAATCGGGACCGTCGAGCTATTAATATTTGTGAGAAGCAAAGTGCAAACCGTTTATTTCATTTAATTATTTATACTAGCGTTTAACTGGATTGGAATTTTTAGCTCGATATTACACGTAGGTTCACAACTTTACACCATACATAGCAACGAAGAGCGAAATCCATTTCGAACATTAGCACGGATAATAGAAAAAGATTTATGGGATAAAATAAATAAACAAGTAGGTATATAAGGGTCAATATTCCCTAACAGTCAATCAATCATATTTGATTCATGGGTCAAAAAACTTTTAAGAGCTCTGAAAAGTTAATCAATTTAGACGCTAGAAGTATCACGAAATAAATAAGTTAAATTCGTAGAACAAATTGTGATACAGTTTTTCTATGAGTTTTTCAATATAATTCTCGAGAAACTATGAATGTTCTCTTTGTCATAAAACCTCAAAAAAGATTTGCGTATCACATCAACTGTGGAATGTAGTTAGAGCTTCCAAAACTTTCACCCGATGAAAACAGGTAGATATTCTAATAATGAAAGTTGTCTAAAATAAAAATAAAAACTGTTCTTATTCCGGTGTAATCGTGTGCGCATTTTCTTTCAGTCTACATAAAATTGCCAAGAGGCCGATAATGATCGCTACATAAAATAAAAATCTTCAAAAAACTTTAAAAAAGAAAGAGAAAAAATACCGTTTATTTGGGCACAGTTATTGAAACACGAAATATAAATTACTCAGTAAAAAAGTTAAAATAATGTTTAAAAAGGTTCATTTTTGCATGAATGCCATACAGATGCTGTCTGACCGCTGGTTTTCTAATGAACCTGTAGGGACAAGTGACGAGGAACACAAACAATTTCAACATACCTAAAACATATTTTCTGATTACATGTTCTGTGAAAAATTATATAAATATGGCTAGAAAGAGAATTAGGTACTATTGAGATGACGGCTAACAGAAATACATGTAGGTTTGATAAAAGACGATTAGTTGCACCAACCCGAATCATCTTGGGATAAGCACACGAGGACGATGATGAAAAGTCTAGAACCCGCAAATACTACGAATAGAATGAAGACAGAAATACCAGAATTTGTCATTGTTCGGATGAATGACAGAGTGAATAGCTGGTTGGCGTTGCGCCTGCGACCTCCGTAATTTAACACTCATTACGTTTGAATGATTGCTGTTTTGACGTACTTATGCGCTGTGATTCATGCTTCCGTCTACGTACTTGGAGTATTCACAGAATTTTTACAGGATTAAATTAAGCAGTATTTCATCTACAGTTCTGAATATTTAGAACTTCGTTTTGATCTAAAAATACATGTATAAATAAGACATGGGTAGCATAAACATAGTAGAATCAGCCTGTAATTTTTCTCGATACTGTGACAGAGGCCTCTAGCGAAATCCACCACGAGAGTCCAATACAAGTTGGTGGATATCACATGCCATCGAATACTTGGTTCTGGGACATGCCGGTTTTTTTTTTTTGTCTTGTTTTTTGTTTCACTTTTTGGGTTTTGTTTTGTTGTAGATTAAGTATATACTTAATCTACAACAAAACAAAACTACTAAAATACTGTTTAAAAATAAAACACAAACATATGTTTGTGTTTTATTTTTAAACAGTATCTGCGATTGGATACGGACACTGTCTTTTTGTTGAGGTTTTTCGCAAAACTCCATAAAGGGGTTACCTTTCCTTGTTAGCCGCATAAGTTTTTGTACAGTTGTACAGTACGCGTGTCCGCCCCCCACGTAGCCAGGTGTTCAGCTTGGACGTAAGGTAGGATTTTAGGGGGCGGGACATGCCGGTTTCCTCACGATGTTTTCCTTCATTGTCTTAGGAGGACTTAGGTCCGAACCATGTGCCATCTTGCAAGTCAAGGCCGCTATCTCTGGGCCACCATAACTCACTAGGACAGAATTGCACTTTATAGTGTCGTAGCAGGAGTCGATATTTATTTAAATGCTTTTGCGGAGTGAATCTTCTGTACTTGTGTTATTATGTATTCTGTGACATCGTTGAGAGAACACCTTCGATAACATTGATTGATGTTCGATTCGACACGGAAGCGTACATATCAAATGTTTGTGAATAGCGATGCTGTTATGTTCTGACGTATGTCTCATTTTATAACTACTCTTGGATATACGTATGTCTATTGAAGATTTTATAGTGCCTTTGTTTATTCAATTTATGTATGTTTTGAAACTTCTAGAAGCACGTGTATGTCGTACAAAATTATTTACGAGTTTCATTTACGTTCCTTCGGTGACAAACAAGACGGGAATCTTTCTCGATAATAATATTATCAAGACCAATGGCAATAGACTAAGGACAGTTAGTAGTAAAAAAGTTTACAACATTTGTTAGGCCTCTATAGATAGCTAATACATTTTTACATCAATACTCAACACGATTCTAGTCAAATTATTTCTTAGAAAACTTCATGGAATATGTTCTACTAGAATATCGTCGCCTCTGTTTGCGGGAGCTTGAAAGCAATTTCGTTTCCCCTTAACCAAAAATAAAATATATTGATATAGGTATAAAAACATGTCGAAAATTGGTACCGCCATGGTTTATATTGTTTATCAAACTGGCAGGCAACGTAAAATTGACTGTGTTAAAGTAATTTCAAACAAATGTCAAAAAAGGCAATTGAAACAAAGAAAGAAAATGTATTTATTGTGACTCGCGCAAGATCAAATACTAAACTAAATTCACAATCATAAAATAACGATAAAAAACATTTCTTGAAAGTGCAAAAAAAAAAACGAAAAGTACAGGACGAAGCCAAAAGGCTCCTTTCTCGGCATGATGCTGCGACATTTCAGTGTTTACAAAAGTAAATATATTCCCTGAGATAACTTTTTATTTTCTATTAAAAATAACGTTTAATAATATTAATAATACTTTAATCAAGTCTGATATTATGAAATTGTTTTTTGTTGGTAGGTACTTCCTTATATTTTTTCCTGTTTTTTGTTAGTCGGTAGGATCAATTTTCTTTTGTTCTCGAACAAAACGATGAGTGTATGTTGATAAATACGTGTTGTAATTAATCCTTGACAAAGTTTCCGCATCGGCCAGTAAAAACACATATATTATTGTGTAAACACGGCTACACATCAAACTATACATTTCCAGTTTACGCTGATATCGCACTGTACCAAAATCCTATATAATGTGAGATCAGCTTATACTGGAAATGTATAGCTTGATATGTAGCCGTGTGTACCTAATACAGGATAAGTTTTTAACCAGTGCGCAAACTGTAACCATGAATTCAGCGTATCATTCTAGACCCCCTAACGCAGAAATTTTACGTCGGTCTTACAAAAAAAAAACATCAGCTGAAGAGAGAAGATAGAAGTGCAATAACTACGTGGTCAAAATGTATGGAACAGCTGATTTTTTTTGTGTTGCCGACATGCAATGAAAATCGAATGATATACTGAATTCATGGTTCCAGTTTGCGCACTGGATAAAAACTTATCCTATATGATTATGATATCAACCACAATAAAATTCCCTACAACAAAAGTGATGGAGCGCCAATTCTGTTAATAAAACTTTAGAAATATCATGTCATAATATACCTATTAACTATACCGACGGTTCTCCGGCTATTTGATATAAGCGACATTTTTTTGCGAAATTGAGTTATATACATATTTGGAATCAGAAAAATTCCCGGATTCCAAATGTGTATATAACTGAATTTCACAAAAAAATGTCGCTTAGATCAAATAGCCGGGGAACCGTCGAATTTTTATTTACGATTTTTATAAGATTTAACCAATAAGTTCAATAGTCAAGAAAAAAATTCAATAAACTTACTGAAAGGAAATGTTTTCTTTCTTTATTAACACAAGATGAACGAACAATGAACTTTGATTGTTCGAAAAACATGTTGACATCGTCATCACCATTGAAGCCGAAAGACGTTCTCTGCTCGAAATAGGTTTCCCCCAAACATCGCCACTTCGATTGATTATGTGCTTCCCGCATCCAACGGATTCCTGCGGCCTTAACAAGGTCATCGGCTCACCATATGGGGGAGCCTTCCAACGCTACGTCTTCAGGTGACTATGTCAAATGTAAACGTTATACGTTTCAGATTCTGATTGATACGCAATTAGGCTGCCGGATGATTAGACTAAAGGTACACACATACCTACTAGGACAGTGTCTCGTGTCTACAACATCCGTTTAGATTGCCACTAATCTGCTAGGCCCATGCGGTAGATTACAGTCTACTCCCTCTCACAGAGAGGACGCTTGCGTTCCAGCAGTTGCAAAATTTTAGGCTGTTTATGCTATGAGCTAAGATATTTTAGAATATGTAAGAAAAGACCGATGTTTAGTGAAATTCCTTCTGAAAATATCTCACGTTACTATCCCCACTTCATAATCGTTATTGCTCTGTATCTATCTTGTCCCACTTTCTAGACTATTACAACGATATCAGACGAAACTTCGAAAGTATTCAAGAAATTCTTGGCAACCATCCCGAAGAGCGCGCAGAAGTTTTTATTATTACGTGTCACTTACAAAAACTATTGTTTCACGAAGTGGTAATGGAATGTTTGAATCAATTGGCCATCACTTATTTTCCGACGTTTTAACTTTTTTATTTGGGTGCTTCGCGATTCATGGAGACAATATAGAGAGGGTGTAAAGTTCACTCATCGTCGTAAGAAGTGTCTTGGGAAGGGTGTTGTGTTTGGTGGGCAATTGTGTTTTTGGGAATTATGTCTCGCATGTCAACCTAGGAAGTTGTCGGCTGTTTAACCGGACTTGCCTCTGGCTGCCTCAATAAATTAAGGGCTTCAGCCAGAGCTTAAAAACTTAAAACTAGCCGACTACACGCTAAAGGTACCCCCTGTGGGGTACGGACCTCGGCTTAGGGCGTCGCTGGAATAGGACAGCAAGAGACGGGCTAGATCGATGATGATGCCCGACGATTGATGTCGCAAAGTGTGCCGCACAACTAGCATGTTATTATATGTATAATATGCTAGTTTATGCTAGGCACACTTTGCTTGCGCGATGCAGGTTTTGACGTGACGTCAGTGCGATGCGTACCTCGCATGTAGCGTTGAAGATAATAATACATGAGGTAGTAAGGTGCGTTAAGCCTGCAATACACATTCCATTTGCAAAAACGTATGCTAGTACTTTGTCATGTCAAAATACCTAAAAAGACCAACATGATACTCACATGAACTGACCAAGATAATGTCCGGATTTTAATAGGGACTTTGAACTCGAGTTTTTTTTGTCAGAAACAAACATTCTTCTCAGGGAAGTCAGATAGGGAATGTCAACTCCATCTAGCTTTTTTTTTATGTTAGGACGTGTAATAGCGATTCTGATATCCTATTTGCGAAATAAACAATCTTACCAAAAATATTTCATGTAAAGTAGGTTACCAAGACAAACACGACGCTTTCATTGTTATAAAGTTACCAGAGCCAAGCCACAAAATCTACAAAGCCTAAACCTAACTCTACAATCCTTGCATCTTGATCAAAATGTATGATGGCTTGGCCGTTCCATTTAACTATTGTATGACACAACATTAAATTAAAGATCAGTCTATCAGCATTATTCAAGCTGAAGCTATGAAAGTTTGACTATACAATGAAACGCTTCGAGAAAAAGAAGTGCCCCTTTTGTTTTTGGCTCGTATTGATGGGGGTACGACCGTGCCACCAGATATCACTTCATTTCATTATGCCACTTTGTGATACACTCAGAAAGCACAAAGGCATGCGCTGCAGGACAACTTTAGTGCAATTTACTGACAAAATGTAATTGTATTTTTTTCCCTGATTTATTTCGGTTTCAATGACAGTTCAATTTTGGAAAACAAAGAGAGATGAGGTGAAACAAATGCTGTGTGACGTCATATAAATTCCTTAGGTATCTTCCCGGTGATTCAAAAGGCATGTTGGATCGAATTTAACGTTTGGATGAATCATGCATGTAATGTTATTGCAAGGAATATCTAGTATCGATCTTTTACAGAATTTGATCGGGAAAATATTTGTGAATGAATCTATTATCTTTTAATGAGGCTGGAGGCTTGTGCCTTAGGCTTAGTGGCTCGGGGCTAGGTAATAACAGCTGCACGGGTCGATTGATCAGGTAAAAGTCCTTGGATGGTTTTTAAATCTTTGACAGTCGTTATGGTTAGTCAGCAGCTCGAAAGTCTGACAACCAGTCTTACCAAGGGTTATCGTATTATCCAGTAACCAGGTTGTGGAGGTCAGATAGGCAGTCGTTCCGTGTAAAATACTGGTATTCAGCTGCATCCGGTTATAATGGAAGCCGACCCCAACATATTCGGGAAAACACTAGGCAGATTGATTTGGCTTGTGAGATCTATTGTTTTGCACGTATCTGTGGCACTCGATAAGTATATGAAGCGAAACTTCAATTTGTTTGTAAAATGGATCTTGATTCTACAAAACAACTAATCTAAGAGGTCCGAAGTAGACCTATACTGTCTTTACTAAGTTGAAAGCGAAGACATTTCGCTCCAATTGTACTGTATTACAATACAACTGATTCGCTACTCGAATTACGAAACAATATGAGTATTTGTTAAGCGGTTTTCCATCATTATTTTCGCCGGTGAGGTGTGCTAAGGCTGTAAATGTTAACAGAGCTTATCCATCTATCCGTGAGGTTAATCTAGGGTTGGGTGACCATTCTAAATATATCAATATTTAAAATACCGGTTTAGTTTGCCATAACTGCGTCCTATTTCAATGATTCTCGTTACAGGTTTCCAGGATTCTGTAATAATATAAATAATGGGAAATAAAATACTAATAGAAACTAGTGTTCGCCCAGAGATCGAATTTCGACCATAATTAATTTAAACCATTATGTATTTTTAATGCATTATTACATAAAAATGTTATTATATTTTGCACTCCTTCTCCATATAAAATTTAATTGTGCCAATTTTTATGGGTGTAAGTATTATGAATGGGTTACTTATATGAATTTTCGTACAAAGTTTTTGCTTCACGTATTAATAATAGAAACATATCGTTTAATCCACCAGGTGTAACTTTAGAATATCGGATTTCAATTTGGGCTATTTTATTTAGATGCCAGTTGGTCCATGTAAAATATTGGGACCAAGCCACATCTGGATAGAACAGGCCCCAATATAATAGGCTTATCGAATTCCCAAAACTTAAACTGAACTAAATAAACATTTTCACAGATTCACAGACGATAATTAAAATGGCATTTAAACATTGTCATGAATGAAGACATTCCTATTATTTTTGGCTCGAGTTGGAAAGAATGTGACACGTCATTGTTGATGTCTAGACTATACTATACATAAACATTTAACTATACCACTAGGAAAACATTCGTGACGTAGATACAACAGCTGAAAAAGCCAATCAATGGTTGTATGATTCAGAAAATCGTATCTCGTAGGTTAAACGTATGGAAGTACATTTGCTATCAGCCGCTTGTTAAGGTTTTTTTGTTGTTGATAAACTAGGTTTTTACAGCCGCTTCGTCCGCGTGGAGCTCGAAAATTATCCCAGGGGAAGGTACTATCGGGATAAAAAGTTTCCTATGTGTTATTCCAGATTCCAAACTAACTGTGTGCCAAATTTCATCTAAATTGTTCAGCCGTTTTTGCGAGATTGAGTAACAAATATCCAAATATCTAAATATCTAAATATCTAAATATCTAAATATCCAAACATTTAAACATACCATCTACCACATTTATAATATTAGTAGGATAATTTTATTTCCTTTAGTAGGTTCGTCATCATCATCATCATCATCATTTCAGCCGAAAGACGTCCACTGCTGGACATAGGCCTCCCCCAAAAGGGGAATTTTGCCATAATCACCACGCTTTGCAAGCGGGTTGGTGATCGCAGTATGGTGGTAAAATGCATAGAGAACGCTGTTGCCCATTCTCTAGTAAGTCCCTTAGTCACCTTCTACGAGACCCACGAGAAGAAATGGGATGGTGCTATTCTATTACGTCCGGCACCACACGGAACGTACGTTCGTATAAACATTTTAAACGTCACTCATATTTTAAAAACTAGACGAGGTCTTACGAGCAGGTTAAGTGGGACTAGGCCACAGATATCTGCTGCATATCAGTTGACAAATGGGGTTAAGAGAACGACCGATTGGATCCCACTAAATGCACGACGCCAACGCGGCAGGCCGAGATGAAGATGACGGGTAGAGTTTGACTTCTACCAAAAGAACCGGCCAGCACTAGCAAAAGAAAGAATTGCCCTGCTTTTGCCCTATAGTTGGAAAATATAGGCTAGTCAGATTAGGACCATGTAGATTGGTGTCTGTAATGGTTTTTTGAGGAAAGAACCACACAGATTGAGTAAACCTGTCTAGTCTGTGCACGCATTTGTAAGTAGCTAATCGTGCAGCACAACTAGAGCTCAACTTTCATTCCACGTTCACACGACAGTTGAATGAACGTTCACGTGTTCCTTTCCATATTGACCGCGACATGTGACAATAACTAACAGTAATAACAAAAAGCATGAGCGGTGTTAGCCGTCGTCTGCGTGCGTGCCCGCGGCGGCCCGCACTGTAAGCATGGTATTCCTGCCGCGCGTCCTTTTAAATTAGCTGTAAGACTGTGTCGACCTACTTAGATGTGTAATTAAATTTTTGATACCAAATTTTTAAAACGAGCGCTAATCCTGCCGACAAACTGTCACGCAGTTTGGCAGGTTTATAAAATTTGTACACGTTTTGGTCCAAATAAATGATTTATTTATTATTTATTTTTTATTATTATTTCATTCCATTTTTCGGACATTCGATAGGCTAGAAGAAATCAAACATAATTGGGTCGGTTCATTTTGTGTTCAAACATTTCACTTCCAGTGAATGATGCCGAATGAAAGGCAACTATAAAAAAAGCGTCTAATATTAAAGACAAAGTCAAACACAAATATTTTTTTTTCAAATAGAAGGCACTTTTGATTGGCTTAGGAGTATTTGAAAAGCAAATACTGAAGGAAATCGCGGTAACGAAATCAACTTATTTATATTTGAATTTTATTTGTGTATTGGCGTAAACCATCGTATTTCTGTATGTACCTACGTCATGTAAGCGGATATTGCGGTAGTAAAAATTGTTGTATTGAAACGAAAAATGACAGATAAAAAAAAGGAATGCTTGAATATTCATAGCCAACAAAATCCTTGATAAAACGGTAAATAAATGAACACTACATGCAATCTAACACTCCTATGTAGGTTTGCCTACAACTTTGGTTTAGAATGAATATTGTATCAGTGTTGTGTGAGCATGAAATTTGAACATTTAAAATTGAATGAGGAAGGAGGCAGAAAGCTAATCTTTTTATAGAAATCAAACCTAAAATTTAAATAAATTATGGTCGAATTTCGACCACAGTTCGACAACTCAGATATAATAATAATTCTAATTATTGCACACCACCCCTGCTCCGTAAGGCGCCGGACGTAAAAGAATAGCACCATCCCATTTCTTCCCGGGGGGTGTCGTAGAAGGCGACTAAGGGACTTACTAGAGAATGGGCAGCAGCGTTCTCTATGCATTTTACCACCATACTGCGATCGCCAACTCGCCTGCCAAGCGTGGCGAATATGGCAAATCCCCCCTGTTGGGGGAGGCTTATGTCCAGCAGTGGACGTCTTTCGGCTGAAATGATGATGATGTCCCCTGCTCGCTCTCTTAGAATTTATTTACACTAATCTAGGAAGCTAAATTGCGCGAGTAGAGCTTGTGAAACGGTGTGACTCTTTCCAGAAAAGCTGTACGAAACAGCTGAGTAGCGAACTTAACCCACGTGGTAGATTACGGCCCAATATCTCTCACCGAGAGTAGGTCTAGGTCCCAACAGTGTGAAAATAATTATACAACGTGTAATGGAAAGGGTGTATACATCAAATGATATTGGGAGGGTTTTTTAATCATATCTGTACATGTTCGGAAGCTATGAGAATTTTTAATACATTGATACCAGAACAAATTGAAACTAACACATCACTCGAAAAATATTTATCGTGATATTGGCAAGTAACGTGGAAAGTTATTGATCTACGTAGTGCGGTGACACGTTTGTTATGATTTGAATTTAAGAAACATTTGAAACCGAAAACTTGATATGAAGAGTATTTTATTCTGAGCTGAAACTATGTATAGTGATTCTATACCAGCTGTTATCTTTAGTGCTTAAGGATAACAAATAGGATAGGGAAGGGGGATAGGGTTTCTGTAACACCCTGTTTATGTACCTATACGTACTGATTATGGATATTTTATCAGAGAAACAACCGCAATACATACTAGTATTACAATACACCTTTAACTAACTCGGTCTGTTTGTCTATCTGATACCTTTTCACGCCCAAACCACTGATCCGATATTTTTATTTAACCTGTAGGTAGCGTGGGACGGATATAGAAAAGGACATGGTTATTCATCCTGGAAAATTCTATTAAATAGTTAAATACAAAATACCCACACGGGTTCAAGAGCTACCTAGTGTCTTATTTACACATGCCACTAATATTAAAAATGTAAAAGTTTATACATTTTTTTTTTATTTACTCGATCAAGCAAAAACGTCCGAACAGACAAAATTTTGTACACAGATAGATTAACACTTATGATATTTTTATTTAATTTAATCTCCACTGCAATTAAAACGGTGAAGGATAACATCGTGAGGCACCGGCATGTCCTAGATCCAAAATCTCGAACACACCGCCAACCCACGCTGGACCCGCGAGGCGAATTATAGCCCACTCCCTCTCTCAGAGAGGAGGCCTTAGTCCCAGCAGTGGGAACATTAAAGGCTGATTAGGCAATGCTATTCTACTAATATTATAAATGTGAAAATTTGTGAGTTTTTTTTTTTAAACGTTGCCCCACACTAGGAATTTCTTCCTGTATCGTGGGTGCGTTTACAAACATAGAAACTCACAAACACAAACACCCAGACCCGAAACAATTACTTGCAGATCATACAAATATTTGTTCTGTGCGGGGATCGAACCCGCGACACGCTGCGCAGCAGTCGATCGTTCAGCCATTACGCCAACCGTGTCGTGAGTATGGATCTTTCACGCAAAAACGGCTGAACGGATTTGAATGAAATTTAGTACACAGGTACTTTGTAACCTGGAATAATAAACAGAATACTTTTTATCCCGGTACTACGTTCCCGTGGGATAGTTTTTGACCTCCACGTGGGCGAAGCCCCTGGCAAAAGCTAGTACTTACATATACAGGATAAGTTTTTATCCAGTGCGCAAACCGTAACCATGAATTCAGCATATCATTCTAGACCTCTTAGCGCAGAAATTTTATATCGGTTTTACAATAAAAAAAAAACAAATGTTTCATAGAAAAGTGTCAACTACGCGGTCAAAATGTATGGAACAGCGTATTTTTTTTTGTATTATCGACGAAAAATTTCTGTGCTGGGGGGTCTAGAATGATATGCTGAATTCATGGTTACAGATTTCACACGGGATAAAAACTTACCCTGTATTAAAGAAATCTTGAAGTTTAATTAAAACCGTGAGAAACAGGGGCGTTGTCCCTAGTTATAGATAAATAAGAACGAGTAACGTGCGGCACTCGGGAAATGCGACGCATAAGAAACACGGAACCAAGCCGATCGTGGACTTGACCGGATTCCGTATAAGTGTCAATGATGCGATGAGAGAACGGTCGTGAACTTGGAACGACGGGAAACGTATTGCAATGAAACTGGTTATACGATAAAGTGCGGTCAATTTAACCTTACCGTGTATTGGTAAAAAATACCGTAGTAGAATTAAAAGGTTGATTGATGAACGTTAGAGAAATGAGAGACTTGGGGCTAGGTAATAACAGCCATTTGGTTCATCGATCAGCTTAAGCTAACCTTGCCGCGGTTGGTCCGTGATTGGATCCATTTTTACACGCTTTATATTAGCTTCACTTGTACGTTTGTTTGTTTGTTTGTATGTAACCGACTCCTTTGGACGCTATTTTGACCCACTTCAAACGGTCAGATTTCATTGAAACTTTGTAGACTTATCGAGGACCGATGACAATTAAAAATTAAAAAAAAAATCAGAAAAAAAAACTTAAAAATCACGCTTTTCAAGCAAGCAGAAATAAAAAATAGTAAGTAAATAATAGTTTAAAAAACTAAAAAACACGCTTTAAAAACCAAACTAAAAAATTAGAAAATAATTTAATTCTATTAAAAAGCGTGGGGTGCTTGATATTAATTGATTATAAAAATACCTCAAAAAGCACCCCACGCTTTTTAATAGAATTACATTATTTTCTAATTTTTTAGTTTGGTTTTTAAAGCGTGTTTTTTTAATTTTTTAAACTATTATTTATTACATGCTAAGACTTCCCCGTGCCTCGGAAACCACGTTAAGGCATTGGTCCCAGCTGTCATTTGTAAATTTTTGACAGACGTTACAGGTCTTCAGAAGCCCGAAAGTCTGACAACCAGCCTAATCAAGAGTATCGTATTACCCAGTAACTGGGTTGTAGAGGTCAAATAGCCAGTCGCTCCCAATAAAATACTGGTACTCAGTTGCATCCGGATAGACTGGAAGCCAACCCCAACGTACTTGAGAAAAAGGCTAGGCAGATGATGACGAACGTTAAATATTTTTTTTAACAGTGATGGTATTTTTGGATTCAGTATAGCAGACAGAGATCATCAAGAAAGGGAAAAGTAGGAAGAAAAGGAATTAAATACATAAGCAATAGTTAATTATTGCAAAGGCCGTGAAATAGGCAATTACAGGTCGAGTTTCGAGTATGAGTTTCATTAATACGAGACAGGCAATTGCCATTTCCGCCGAGGCATATATAGTGCTTTTCTCAAAAGAATGTGGGGAAATGAAACATACTTTTTATATTATACATTTAATTTATGTTTATTAAGTATGTAAATAACAAATCAAGACGAATTTTCAGCTTTGCCGCCAATTTTCTATTTAACATCTGTGCCCACAGGCAAACGCATTTATGGCTATACAGCCACGTGAACGCAATTTGTACTAAGCAAAGAGACTTACTTTGGCATGCCAAGAATTATAAAAGAGATCCAATCAAAGAGTATTTAATAACCCCAGCACGCCGTTTCATACAACATTGCTGGAGCGTTGTAATGTTCCAAATTCAAAAGACGCTCCTGCAATGGATTTGATTGTCTTTGTCCGTAAATTCGATACTTCGCGTGTTCTTTTTTCGTAAATAATGACAATATTTCCATGCATGTTTGAGAAAAATAACTTACACTTCTTACTTTTTTTCGCCGGTTAAAAATCAAAATTAATCCATGAATAAGATCACCAGCAGTATGTATTCCAGTGCGATGAAGTCTGTGTCATGAGTATTAATGCCGATGGCTACAAGATTGGGGGAAGACCAAAGAAGCGATGGATGGTATGGTTAGAAAGGGAGTGACTACCAAGATTACAACTAATAGTGAAGTATGGAAGACAAAGACTTGTTGCGCTGACTCCAAATAAATTGGGATAGGGTAAATGAAAATGATGTGAAGAAATCTGTGTTCTATAATGACGATGTCTTTTTAACCAACTTCAAAAAGGAGGAGGTATGTCGATTGGTATTTTTTTTAATGGATGTACACCAACAATCTGAGTTTATTTCGGCCATATTTTCTCAGAAGATCATTTCAGATACCAATCCACATGGTCTTCACATCATGATCTGACCAAGATTATGTCTAAACTTTAAAAGAGACTGTAACCTCTGAGTTTGTTTCGGCCTTTCTTCTCAGAGTAGTCAGATAGGAAACGCTGACTTCATCTAGTTTAAAAAAATATGATTGACGTGTAAAAGTGTTTGTACAAACCTACTTACAGAAATAAAATCATTTATCATTTATCATTTATCACCGATTACTCGAAGATGGCTGGACCAAATAGATTTTTTTTTTCACATGTGAACCACTAAAAAGTGAAAAATAAAAAACTTAAAAAAAAACAACCGACTTCCAAAAAAACACCACAAAGTGAAAAATAACTTTAATTTCGGAAGGCGGTGACAAAAAACTAAAATACGTATCCAAAGTCACCGGCTTATGAAATTAAAGTTATTTTTCACTTTGTAGTGTTTTTTTGGAAGTCGGTTGTTTTTTTTTTAAGTTTTTTGTAATCAAGACAGATGTTAACACACGAATTAATCACATTCGCAATGAATGGCACCTAAAGTGTTTAATAAAATTCCTGATGACAAAAAAACCTGACATTATTTATGTTTAAAAAGTACTCTTCCAAAAACTACACCAATTGCTTCAAGTGTGCCTATAAAATTTGAAGAGTTCTCTCTATTTCTCCATGATTCCATCATCAGATCCTGACTTGATGATCATGGGACCACCTGGGAAGTATACCCTTTCAAACAAAAAAAAAAATATCCAAATCGGTCCAGCCATCTTCCAGTAAGGTTCCGACGAATTGAGAACCTCCTCCTTTTGGAAGTCGGTTAAAAAAGCTCTTACTAAATTATTAATTGACAAATTTTATTATACTGTAGACGAATTTTTGAAGACCAATTATTTTAGTGATGCATTTTTTACCTTTTGATTATAAATAGGTACTATGACTATTTATTGATTTTATTGTGTTTGATGTTTCTTTTATTTTTCTTTTCGTTTATTTAATTAATTCAATTTTTTTTTTCTAAATCACATAATCTAATGACACCTAATGGGTTTTTTTTTTGAGGGTGGGAAATCATCAAATAACTTCTCCTGCTCTGGGTGGAGCAGGAGGGCGTGTCAGACTTTTACTGACTAAAACCCACCCGTGTTCTCTCAGTTGCCTGTGTGCCAGGGGCGACGGTATCTCTTTCGAACAACCCGCACCCCTGGCAGATATCGGCTCTTGCGGACCCCACCAGTACACCTAATGGGTCACTTAAAGTGTATATTTCTTAATTATGACAAAACATAGCGTACTCCCTATTTATGTAAATACCTATGTTTCACAAATAAACTGATTGATTGATTGATGAAATCGTAATAACCGATAAAGAGTGAGTCATTAAATTGGTTAGTTAATAAATTAACCAATTTAATGACTCACTCATAAAGGATTACCAATATAACTTCATAATAAAGTTAGTACTCAAATAAACAAGAGGTGTTAAATAAAGAGGTATCAAATATAATTTACTTCGGAAATGTAGCCAAGTATTCAGATAATAATGGTAGATATAAATTAGGATAATTAAAAGATGAAATACAGTTGATTTAAAACTGATGAAGTTCTTTAGCCAAACATCTTGTATATGTTTTCTTTGAGAGAACAAAAGACAATGTTTTTCGTTAGTTTTAAACGTTTTCTTTGATCCAGCCATTATAGAAACATGAAATAAAAACACAGAATGTTGATTCGGAAGGTGCTAATGCATGAGCACTTAGGTTTTTATTTCAATGAGTATTTCGTAGAAATACGTTTGAATAGCTTGTCGATTTCATACTATCAGAAAACACGTACTATACTATTGTAAATGTAAAAGTTTGTATTTTTCGATGTTTGTAACTAAATCACGCATTAACGGCTGAACGAATTTAGATGAAAGGCACATAGATAGAGTATCCTGGATTAACACATAGGATACTTCTTATCCTGGTAGTACGCTCCCGTGTGATTACAATATAAAGAAATGTATTTATTGAAAATGTAAAAAACCCTATTATTTTTTACACTCACAATCACTTACAAAAGGATTCACTCACTTATTAGAAATACATTCATCTCTATTTACAAGGTTTCAACTATTTTTTCTAACAATAGAATTATTTAATGTAACTGTAAAAAATCATGGACTTAAATTGAGGTTATAAAAAAATTACAGCTTCAAAATTTTAATTTCGGTGTTTGTATTCCAAAATCAAATTAAACTAGCATAATTTGTTTACATTTTCACAACATACTTTTGCAACTGGCCATAAAGTCACGCCTTACGTCTATGACAGTAATAAAGTAAATGATACATGATTTTATTTCCGTAAGTAGGTTTGTAAAAGACTTTTACACGTCAATCGTATTTTAAAAACTAGATGAGGTTGGCGTTTCCTCTCTGACTATCCAAAGTCAAAGTCAACGTATTTATTTGTGAGATTTTTGGTGATATGTCTTATAGTTAGGTTATGGTAACTCAAAAAACTACCTATTAGGGGGCATACACTATTTAACAATATAAGAATTTAAAATCAATATTACATACAAATTAACAGAAGGTTAAATATATAGAATACAACCAATTTCTTTAACAAACATTTGCCATATGTACAGTTAATTAATTTTTTTTGAATTTTCTAGCATAAATACATAATTATCATTTAGTTTATTACACTTTGTCATGAAGGAATTCGTCAATGATATAGTAGCATTTTTCAATAAAAAAAAATATTTAGTCTCCGTTAAAATTGTCTCAAGTTTAAATCTTTTATGTCATTTGGTACTTCATTGAATATTTTCGGAGCTATGCAGAGTACGTTTTTGTGCATAAGGGCGGTCTTCTCTACGCTGAGAAGAAAGGCCGAAAAAAACTCAGAGGTCAGTTAATGGCAGACATAATCTTGGTCAAATCATGTGAAGACTATTTAGACTGGTGTCTGAAATGGTCTTTTGCGGAAAGAATCACACAGATTGAGTGGACCTGTCTAGTCAGTGTACGCATTTATCAGTAATCATACAACTTAAATCAGAGGAGCTCAACGATTCGACCAAAAATAGGTCCCAAAGAAAGGACATTTGGATGACAGTAAAAGCATAATTCCGTGTGGTGCCGGACGTAAAAGAATAGCACCATCCCATTTCTTCCCGTGGGGGTCGTAGAAGGTGACTAAGGGACTTACTAGAGAATGGGCAGCAGCGTTCTCTATGCATTTGACTATCATACTGCGATCGCCAACCCGCCTGCCAAGCGTGGCGATTATGGCAAATCCCCCCTTTGGGGGAGGCAGCGGACGTCCAGCAGTGGACGTCTTTCGGCTGAAATGATAAAAACCATAATCAGCCTATAATGTTGCCACTGCTGGAAGACAGGCCTCTTTGTGAGAGGGAGTGGCCGTAATCTACCACGTGGGCCCAGTGCGGGTTGGTAAATGACAAATGTCTTCAATTTTTTTGGTTTAAGGATATGCCGGTTTCCTCACGATGTTTTTCTTCCCCGTTTTAAGAGCAGTGGTGATTAAATAATTTACACAAAGTAAATCACCTGTCTGGGTTTGGACCTACGACCTACAACCACTGGGCCACCACTGCTAAATATTGTTTTCAGTTTGATAAACCACTAATTAAAAGTAATGTTCACCATCCCACAAAAATAACAAGCTTACTGTTGTCAAGCTAGCATCTTCACGACAACTATTTCACAACTAGCTTCTGCCCACGGGCTCGTTCGCGTCAAATTTCTTGCTCCCGACCCACCCCGTCGTCGCTTGCCCGTGCGAGTACTTCGTATTCGTGACGTTTATCTCTTTGCTCGGCTCCCAAGGGTCTTAGCGTCATGTTATATAGCCTTTAGCCTTCCTCGATAAATGGGCTATCCAATACTAAAAGAATATTCCAATACGAATCAGTAGTTCCTGAGATTAGCGCGTTCAAGCAAACAAACACACAAACTCTTCAGCTATTAGTATAGAAGATATAAAACCCACTTACATTTTTACATCCACTTTACGCAGGAAAACGTATGTAACCCGGCTTTTCAGTGTCCAAGATTAGAGTGCGGTAAAAGACAAAACGATGTCGGAATTCTCAGTCCACCCACATACACAATCCTATGTTTTAGCAAAACCTTGAATCTGTTGCTAATGAAGTGCTGATTATAAGGCCCAGTGTTATGGGGAAAAGAGAATGAAGTAATATTTGGCACATTGAGACGTGTTGCCCGTGCCAAAAGTTTCGGATTCTCTCAGTCACAAACGTTTTTCGGTTCTATTGTCAAATCGGATGTTTTGTAAAGAAAGTATGTCTGGCTAGAGATTATTTTTGTGTTTTTATTTTGAGGAAAAGATAACGGAAAGCAGATGTTCTGATAAGATCGATGTATCAAAATATTGATGTGCGATTAGATTCGTTTTTAGTAGATTGTCGATACTTGAAATATCCCTACTTTAACCCAGAACCGATATAAAATTAGATCCGTAAAGAATTAAATATGTTTTATTCAGAAAATAAACATGCATTATCTTTGTTTACATAACAACAACGTGCAAGGAAGCCTTACCCTTGATCGCCTCTGAATGGCATCATCTCCGGGTATAGTGAGGAAATTTCCGCTCATTTTCACAATTTAATAAAACACAATTTATAAAAAAAAAAACAAACACTTTGTTTTTGTAACTGTTTAAAAATAGCGCGAGAATCGAATTTCGAACGTGCGCACGCGACTGCGTTCTGTGTTCAAATGAAGTATCAAGACAAGAGTTTATGAATGGGTGACGTTTTAAATAGTTCCCCCTCTTTCGAGTGTAGTGACGTGCACGGTTTGTAGCCGGGCCGTGTAGGAGTGTCTGCGTTCCGATCGAATTGTTACCTAAATAGCCTGTGTGATCAGCTGTGTGGGTACTGCATGGAAAGCTCCTGTCAGTGACGGTTTGCGAGCTCTGACGTCATCCGACTGCATGTTATTGCGAAAATTCAACGGAATCCGGAGTATTTCCTGATTTACTTTTATTTGATTTCAAGTAAAATAAATATCAGTGTAATTGAAATGGCTCAAAGTCATAATGTCGAAAGTTTATTGGCAATCGAGAATGTTTGGATAGACGCAAATAAATCCGGATGGAGGTTGATTACTATGCTACGTTAGTGAGTTTTGTTCAACTGGCTGTAATTTATATCATTGATAGAATTGAATAAATCTTCCGTTTTATTACCCCAGTAGCTAGGAGATTTTCACAATTACGATAAAATCAAGACAATCAGTATAAACTTCGGGTTTTAGTGCTTTAGGTACACTTGTCGAAATTACAATCATTAAATAATATAATTAATTACATGCTGAACGTAAAAATAATGAAATTTACTTGAAGATGATACGGCAAACAGCGATTTTTAATATTAAAGTTCTCCCTTTTCTACAGGAAAAAATTAAACCAATACGAAAACTGTAACAATGAATTCAGGTTTCTGTCTGCAACATTTAGGATGACCGATAATTTAATTCAGACTTTCTTCCTCCTTCATTCATTCTTTGGAGAAAGCTGAAATATTAAAATAATCAGCGCTGACCGTGCCAGACAATGTATTCTAAAAACGATTTTATTTAGCTTGCCCTGTTTGTGATTTTCTTTAGGTCAGATTTTTTCTTTGTCAGGTTCAAGAGCAGAACGGTACAGTGGTAATGACATGTTGACCTATTTACCTCATTCAGTGTTGTTTTCCTCAATTGATTCACTCATGAATCAGCTCAATAATATTTAGATAGATATGTATGTATAGGAGCAGTGGTGGCTCAGCGCAACGGCCGCAACTTACGAGTTATAAGTAGGTTCGAAGGTTGAAACCCAGACAAGCACTTTGCTTTGAGTAAATTATTTCGTCACCACTGCTCTGAAGAAATGATGAAGGAAAACGTCGTGAGGAAACCGGAAACATGTACATGTCCTAGAACCCGCACTGGGCCCAGGTGGTAGATTACAGTCTATTCTCGAAGAAAAGAGGCCGTTAGGAGTTGGAGGTAGGGTAGGTAGGTATGTGTGTATTTACTTGATTCACTTTGTTAGGATTTTGAGGTTACGGGTTTCAAACTTGACAAGTGACGATGTTACTTCTCTGGTTGTTCGAAAGAGATACCGTGGCCCCTGGCACATAGGCAACTGAGGGAACACGGGTGGGTTAAAGTCAGTAACAGTCTAACGCGCTTTCCTGCTCCACCTAGAACGGGAGTTATTTGATGAATTCCCACCCAAAAAAAAACGGTGTTACTTCCATGTCATAGGTATCGAATAAAATGCCTTCTTACAAACTTTCAAGATTTTTTTGAATGGTTTTGTAACTGAAGTAGTTGTGAGGGAACAGCTAAACATATGTACAAAGACATCTGTCAAAATCACTCTATGTTTTGCTTCGTCGTAGTCGGATAAAAATGAGATTGATTCCGAGGAATATGAGAATTTTGCGCTGAATACTATAAAAGTTCTAATTTCCATTGGCATTTTCGATTGATGCTTTTTTTTTGGGTGGGAAATCAACAAATAACTTCTCCCACTCTGGGTGGAGCAGGAGGGCGCGTCAGACTTTTACTGACTAAAACCCACCCGTGTTCCTTCAGTTGTCTGCGTGCCAGGGGCCACGGTATCTCTTTCGAACGGCCCACAGCCCTGGCAGGCATCACCCCTTGCGGACTCCACCAGTTGGTGCTGACATCTCTTTGAGGCGCGCATGGAACACAACGCACCCAAGGCGTCACCTGCGGCGACTAGGGCCATGAGGGCGCAGATACTGTCGTCCCTTACGTGCGCCGCCTCCCTCTTCGCGAGCATCACTGCTTCGCAGAAGGAGGTCACGGCTACCCATGCACTCTCGCTCCGTACCATGGCCTGGACCAGGGCCGTATGCGATAGATCGCCACCGCCGATCGCCTCCACGAGGACACGGCGGTGCTCCGCCCAAGCCGGATAGATCTCCATCGTATGCTTCAACGTGTTCTCCGGGCGATCTTCGCAGTGGAAACACCCGGGCGTTTCCTCCCACCTTATGCGAAACAGTAACCTCCCGAAACAACCCAGTCCGGTGAGGACCTGCGTCAGGTGGAAGGTGAGGATGCCGTGGCGCCTCTCAATCCACTCGTCAAAGAGGGGACTTACCACTGCAATTTGTGAGTGGTTGACAGCACGACTAAAAGTATAACCGGAAAGTTACATAAACAGTAGGGTATAAACTAAAACATGTTTTTAGCTTAAAATCTGTTCTCTATTTAAAGAAGCTTTGTTTTGGGCTTAGCCGAAAACGGTGGTCGGTGCTCCATTGTATTTTAACTCTCAAAGAGTTCAGATAAAGTATAAATTCTAATGCTCGAACGACCTTGCAAGGAAATTGAAGATCAAAGAGTGTAACGTTACGATTAACCGGGGTAACCGTAGGATACTTTTATAAGTACAAATAAAAAGAACACAAGATTTAAAAAAGGAAAGGTAGGAATTCGGGTCAGCCTTGACTTCGCACGATTCAAGACGATTCAGTAGTCGGATCAGCAGGATCTAGCAGGATCAACAGGATCAGCAGTACGCAGCAGGATGCGATAGGATGCAGCAATATCGACCGGGTCGTCAGTCGGTAGCAGACCTGGTTAAATAAAGCTGTAGAGTATCAGGGTTAGGGGGACTGGCGATTGCGTTGTATAGTACCTGACCAACCTTCTAGAAGTATCTTGTTCCACATTTCGAATCAAATATTTTGTATTTGATTGTCGGCCAGGAACAACAAAAACCACTTGCGAAGACATACTATAATGTTGCGCCAAAAATCGGCTATTTTAATTTTCATAATTTAATTTAATTTAAATACCCAGTGTCACTTTCACATTTGAGACGAATCTAGCGACGCCTCTCCAGCGTCCACCGTAAATTCCATCAAGCCGTTTAAGCTACAGAGCGTGCCAAAGAAATATACTCGAATAACATAACCCTCTTTCTGGCGCAGTCGAGTAGAAAAATATTAAATGTGAGTTAGGTACTCACAGGATTTTGTAATGCAAAAACATAACCAATACAATCCAAGATGTGGTCTTGTGTAGCAAAGTACTACATTTTTCAAGTCTATTCCACGATTCAATGCCCTCGATGATAAATAAAAAAGGCTGTTTTAAAAAGACCAACAGTTGAGTCACTGTTACAAGCAAATGATTTACTTGGTCACGTGACCGTAGTCTTGAATAGGCGGTTTGATACATCCCGTGACTGGCGACAAGGCTGGTGGATCTCGCAAGTAACAGTGACGTCCCCGTTGTAACAGCCGCAACTGAAGAGTTGTAGGTAACCCAAACAAGCGGTTTACTTTCTGTAAGTTATTTCATTGCCACTCAAAATCAAAAGTAATTTATTCAGATTAAGCTGAGAATCAGCTCTTTTCGAATGTCAAAATTACATAAGACAGTCCCCCAAAACGCCCACACACTTCCTAGTGCTTTAGCTGGGAAGAAGTGGCGCAACAAACTCCCCAGCAGCACAGCTATCTGTTTAGTTACATAAACTTGATTATATACATAGCTAGGCAAAGTAATCAACATTACGAGACATAGAACTTAAATAATTTGTCACGTCAGCTAGCCATGCCAATATACCAACAAATAAAATGAAAACTTAAGCACAAAAAATAAAAAAGTAAATAAAGCATACTACCAAAATAAAAGCCTTCTCCACTTCGTTAGGAAACTGGCATGTCCTAGAACCAAAAATCGTTAGGAAAAAGGCATGTGACATCTACCAACCCGCACTACACGCGTGGGATTACGGTCCACACCCTCTCACAGAGAGGAGGCCAGTGCTCCGGCGGCAGTGGGAACATTAAAGGCTGATTATTTTGTATACGCACTATTAACACTTATTTAGGATGTCCCTAAATTAGTGTTCGTAGTGTGTACATTTGGGGCTAACTAACAACAGCCACACGAGTCGATCGATCAGGTCAAGCTGCGCTGGCCGCGGTTGTCCGCGGATGGGTCCATCACCATCTTCGCATACCGAAGCCCCTCCATGCCTCGGAAAGTACGTTAAGCCGTTGGTCTCTGTTATTCTTGGATCTTTCTGGACAGTCGTTATGGGTCATTAGTAGCCCAAGTCTGGCAATCAGTCTTACCAAGGGGCATATCTCATTACCCAGTACCTGGGTGGTATATAGTACAGTAACTAGGTTTTGTGGAGGTCACAGAGGGAGTCGCTACATGTAAAATATTGTAGTTAGTCAGCTGCATCCGGTTAGACTGGAAGCCGACCTCAAAGTAGTGGGGAAAAGGCAATTATTATTATTGTGTAAAAAGACATTGGGTAGTAAATGGACAAAATCCCTCTGTACATTTGTGTGCAACAGAGACAGGGACTTACCAGAGAATGGGCAGCAGCGTTCTCTATGCATTTTACCACCATACTGCGATCGTCAACCCGCCGGCTAAGCGTGTGTCAGCAGTGGACGTCATTTGGCTGAAACTATGATGATGATGAGAGACCGGTGGAAAGAGAGTAGAATGTATTAAGTAAATAAAATACTAATTAAATGAACTTACCAGCTTTATAAAAATGAATGATGATCTCAAGAATATGACCCGGTTGTCTCCAAAAGAAAACATTCGCCCACGTTCTCGATTTTACCTTCTTATATTAAACCAAATAGATATTTCTGTGTTCTATTTCGGTTGCTCTCAATAAATATATGTATCTGTAGTTATATATTTAACGATAATAACATGAAATTGAAGCCGGACCTACGAAGATAAACAAATACCCACAAATATCTTGTTATTATTGCCATTTGGTCCAAAATAGTTTGGTTCAAAAGCTTATATATACTTTCATTTATTATTGGGTTTAGAACAAATATTATTGTGAAGATATTATTACAAAAGATTAAAGATGTGGGAGGTTTGTTTGTTAGTAAATATTGTAGACTTCACATTTTGTTCGATTACTTTCAAGATATTGATTTATTTTCAGCAAAACTGACGCAACAAGCAGTTTTCAGAAACTAAATTACCCAGCTGGTCTATTCTGTACCGTGAAATCCTAGATGAAGTGAGCTAATTAGAGCGAACCCTAGTAGGTATCGGCTATTCTGTAAAAATCTCACCGTGAAAACTAAGTTGAAGTGAACTGTCAATAGTGTCAATTTCTATACAATGACAGTTCACTTTATGCTCACTTCACCTATACTTTCACGGTGAGATTTTTACAGAATAGCCAAGCAGGTGGAATGAGAACTTACTTCAAGCTCTCTTTCAAGTTTTCACGGCGAGTTTTATACGAAATAGTTCGACTGTAGTGCGAACTGCAGTAGGAATAATGAAACGAAACGAAATATATTTGAAATACGGATATTTATTTATTTTTTCATAAAAATTCTAAATTCAATAATGTGTTTAAACATGTAACATTTACATATATGCATTTATACAAAGATGTATGCAATGTTAGTGATATTTAATACTAAAATTGGAGCGTAACAGACTTACAATGATACCGATGCATGTGACGATCACATTATTACACTAACAAAATTATATTTACCAAGTATTGTCAAATGGTAAAGGTTTATGTGTCAATACGATTTGTTAGTTATTATATATTTTGATGAGATTATAATGAATACTGTGCGCTTTTCTTTTAAACTAGCTCGAATCGCAATATCTTCATAAACAGTGTCACTGGTCACAGAACTTTGCTCATACACAATATACTTTAAATTAAATACACGAAAAGTAATACTGATATATTTTGGTTTATGTAGATATCACACGATCCCATCAATATAGTGTCTTCCCTTCACATACGGTGGAAGTTCGAATTGCAACTATTTACAAATGTATGATCAAATAATGACTTTGTTATAATGAAACGTTTATTTTAAAATAACACAATCAAAAATTCTATTTGATGGGCGCCACTATATTTTTCCAAAATATTTTCTTGAAAAGCTCTATTCAACGCAGTAATGCGCATGCAGCTGTTTATTGTTTATTTAATTACTTTATCGTGGACAAAGAATGTATTATATCTAATTCAATTGTTTATTTCAATGGTTTATTATTGCGCACATTATTACATTGAATAGAATATTTAATTATTTTGAGATAATATATAACAAAATATGTAATTTTTTTACAATTATTGTTGCAATTTTCTATTACGCTATAGTTATACAGATTCAGTCAACTCGGAAATGTAAATTAGAAATAATAAAAGTATTTTCTATATATTATAATAAGACGAGTAAATATATAATTAATTAATATATGTTATTGAGATTTGGACTAGACAAACCACATTCTCTATCTACAGATATGTAATCCATGATAAATGCTAATATTTAGAAAATCTATGTCCCGTGTCAGTTAGTGATGTGCCTATCTACACATCGTGTGCATTTTCAACGTCATCAAAGTTTTATTACAGGTATACTTCTCAAAGGACTTCAAAATTTTCAGAAAACTTCTTTAAAAAACGATACAGTAGTCAAAAATACCGTTACAAAGGGGAAATTCATTCTACTATAAAAAAAGTTATAAGTTGGAATAGGAAAATAAAAAGTCATCTTAGGTGCACTTAAAAGAATCAATATTATTTAATTAATGCTATTGAAAATGTACACACATTAAAATGTATTTATGTGACGACTTTCAAACGTGTTTGAGTTTTGGACTGTGATATTTTTTAAGTACATTTTAATTATTATGTTAATAAATCAACGATTCGTTATTGTTATTCGCCATAATATAGCCTTAACAAATTATTTTTGAGCACTGGGGCCTTAACTTGGAAGGTTTCATTTTTCATTATTAATAACAAAACGTTCAGTAAAATACCTAGATGATTAACATAATAAGATTTATATTTATAAACAGTCTCAAAAGTAACAAAATGGAATGAAATGTTACAAATGGAATGTTTCATAGTTAACAGAAATGTTTATATTATTATTAACAATTAACATCGGATTTATTAAACAGATAAACACGACATTTATGATGTTACGTCATATTTATAACAATATCACAATTTTCAATAATATACAAAAAGATTTTGGAGATTTTAGATTACACTTCAAACAGGCCAAGCTTATTAAAATAATAGTAAATATTGTGATATACACATATATTAACATACACTTATTGTTATGTACATGTCTGTAATAAATATGGATCAAATAGATATAATATAGGTCACTCAAAACGGGACACGTAAAATAATTATTTATTATTTTATAAAAGATGACAATACCGCACACATTTATCCATTTTGTTACGCGATACTTTTTGAGGTAACATTAGATAGTATTTTATGGACATGTTAACATATTCTTTGTAGTAAGTATATAAATTATTTATATAAGGTGTATCTATTCATACACGAAATATTTGAAGGGGTCATTGTACTCGTCATTATGAACAACTTTTACTACCGGACCAAACCTGAAATCGCGAAAAAATATCAGCTGTTCCCTACATTTTGACGAGATATGCGAACATAAATGTAGGGAACAGCTGATATTTTTTTCGCGATTTCAGGTTTGGGCCCATAGTAAAAGTTGTTCATAATGATGAGTACAATGACCCTTTCAGATATTTCGTGTATGAATAGATACACCTTATACATTTGATTTCCGGGCGATATTTTTGTCAAAATTACATGACGTAGAGAGATTAAAAAGTAAATCAAAACAGATTATTTCCTCTGTTGATCCAGTATATTATTGCGGAAGCCATTAGTATTAAACGCTGCGTTTGAATAAAGATATATGGTTCGAGATAACTTCTTTCTAAATCTATATTTACGTACAGACGTCAAAAAGCACCGCGTAAGTCGACAACCACACCGACGCAATAAAATCGCGACGGGATATTATCGTGCTTTGGATTTTCAACTCTTGGTGTTAAGCCAAACATTGAGAATACAACAGAGTCCAGCGCGAGTGAGTCTCAGCGAGTTGAAAATGTATTTTTCCGACGCGCTGAGACTAACTCGAGCGTCGGAAAAACACAGTGTTCGATTTTCAACTGTCAGTTCAAAGCAGTTTGTTGAAGATCCAGAATACAAAAAAAATCCCGCCTCGATTTTTTTCTTACATCTGTGTGAACGAGGGCTAAAGGATCTCAAGAACAAACGACGGCTATGACTATATTAATTCCATTTTATATAACACTCATGACCTAAACGAGCATGCTTTATGTACTTTGCATAATTCTATACACCACGCATTTACCGAAAGGAAAACATAAAGAAACGCATACCTCTTAGCACTCGGGACACATCCTCAACACTTTTACACGTAACCGACTCGACAGAAGCAATGAACCGACAAACGAAGGAAATAATTTACATAAGGCCATATATTTTACTGTACACGTATAACGAGTAGATGATTAATTAGATAAATAATTATGTTGCATTTTAATATTAATGTTTAAGGATTAATTCATCCGTATTTACGACAGTTTGGTCCATATAAATATTATTACTTAAATCGTGGGTCAACGATGCGTTCGCGAATTTAGGTACCCAGCAAAAGTGGTTGGGCAGTTGAATTGGAAGGAAATAACTCTGCTACTGAACGATAAAGAATGAAAAGAGAGCGAAGTTAACAAACAAGTTTGGCAAAGTAAATTATTGCCGTATATTGAGAAAGTTCAAGGTGTCTCTTGAGATAAGAATGCAGAAGTAGCTGGATCCCTAAGTCGCGTCCGCCGCGGCGCTCGGCCGCCTACGGTCAGTCTTTTCTGCTAATGTTTACGAATTTGTGCAAAATATTCTACTATCCGCGTAACTTAACAAAGATAAATTTTTATTTACAAAACGCATCTCCGTCGAGATTGTACGAAACAAACCGAACGAGCACTGACCGGGAGCCGCCTGAGCGCCGAATGTCACTTCCTTACTCCGTTGCAGTGGCTTCGTCTCTATAGCACGCATCGTGCAGAACATTGTTCTGTCTCGCTTGCGCACATAAAACTGTTTTGAAATACTAAGGGACATCACAACCGGATCTGTCAGTCCAGTCGCAGTCTTGGAGTTGGTAGGTTGTGTAGAATGCTGTGGCACGTGGGGTTTGTTTGAATGTTTCACGCTGGGCCCTGTGCCCCGGCGGGCGTCTCGGTCCTCATCTCCGACTTGAGCTTGACGAACTCCCGGGCCACTTCATCGTTGTGCCTCTGGGACAGTATTCTCAGTATCGTCCAGCCTGTCTCGTCCATCTTGATTCGGGTGCCTAAAGGCAACCAGCACGCGATGGCACCCTGAAATATTTGAATGTCTTGTGAATGATTTGTTTGTATTAACTTTGGCGCTCACTTTAATGGTAATGAAGCCCAAAATCACTAAATGAACTTCCAACAAAAATTTCATTATTTTTCTATTCTTCAACAAAATGGAAATCAAGATAGGCAGCGTGATCAAGAGTTGTGGCAGTCAGATAGGCAGTCGCTCCATGTAAAATAATGGTATTCAAATGCACCCGGTTAGTTTTTTTTTTTTTCTTAATGGGCCTGCTCTTGACCTCGATCACGCCTAATGGAAAGCGATTGATGAGGTCTATGATGGATCGAGCGTGTCCAAAAGATGCCTGTACACTCTTGTTTTGAAGGTAGACGGGTTAAATGTGGACCATAGACGCAGGCAAAGAGTTCCACACTTAAGTTTGACCGGAAGCTGACCCCAACACGGTTTGGAAAAGGCTAGACAGACTTCACTACAGACTAATGAGTTGTATATTTAAAAAAGTACCTGCTCAACAATTTCGGTCATGCGCATGATAGCGACGCCGACGAGTCTGTCCTCTCGCGCGAAGCAGTAGTCGCGCACACACACGTGCAGCTCGAACAGATCCAGCTGCTCAGAGTTGCTCACCATGCTGGAATAACAAAGAAAAGTTTTTAAAAAGACTGAAATAGTCCACTCCTGAATACGAACATAAACAGGTCCTCTCGAAAGGTGGTCTCTTTGAACATAATTATACAACATATACAATAGATACCGCAAGACCTCAAACATCCCAATTAGACTAAATTAAGTTAAAAGCATAATACAATGACAAACTTTTTTTTAAAGCCAACTCTTATTATTAAGAAAATCGTGTTGACCCTAGCTCTCGTATCGCCCTGAAATAAGATTGAATTTTCTTTGGCTCAATCGGCGGTAGGTAAGGCAAAATATAATACGAAAAAAAATGCCATTATTAAAATTTATTGAAATCGAGTCAGTACTCAATTATGAACAAACTACTTTAAATCTGAGTTCTTCACTGTGTTCGAAAATTATCCTGGATTTCTTGCGCCCCCGGTTTTGTAGGTTTGTCTTTTCAGCCGAAAAGCGCTCGTTGCAAGAATTAGAACCTTCTAATATAAATTGCCTTGGCCGCTACAGTAATCAAGGGTAGCCAGGCCACCGGTTGCTAGGGACCGATTTTTATTAGTGCTTGTCATTTTTCGGGGGTGTTTGCAATAATCACCACGTTTGGCAGGCGGGTGGGCGATCACAGTATGATGGTAAAATGCACAGAGAATACTGCTGCCCATATTCTAGTATGTCCCTTAGTCGCCAAATTATACTCACAAGTGGAAAGTTTCATTGAACTTTGGACTCCAGTTGTTACTCTTGGACTTGGTGGCGAACTTCCTCTTCTTCTCCGCGAGGTGAGGCCCGATGAGGTTGACCTCGATGAACGGACGGAACATGCCGCTTGCTATCACCCACTTCAGGTCGTTCGCTGCTACCACTGTAAAGATTTGTAAGCGTTCGAGTCAAATAATTTGGAAGTAATTAGGTGGTTCTGCAGACGTCAAGGTGATTTGGTGGATTTTTCTCTCTCATTTAAAATGAAAATATTTGTATGTCGACAAGTTGCCTGACGTATATACTCAACAATTGACTCTTGAATATATTCCATTACAACTGTTGCTGTCTTTCATATATGTATTTATACAAAAAAAAAAAAACGAGGAACGATAAAAAAATGGGTAATTCGGTTTTTATTGTCACTTATTGATCTTCCTTTACTTGCTGAAGGCCAAAGCAGAAAGGAAAAAACAGGACATAAGAGAAAATACAGTCAAATTCAACTCAAAGTTACCTATAGGTAGTTTTAATTTGCTAATATCAGTTTTAGTAACAATTTCTTACCTTTCACGGTGATCTTGTGTTCGCCTGTGTTGGGATGGGTGAAGAGATCCACTTGTAATGAAACCTCACCCACGCTGCCTTCCTCCACGACTGCAGCGTCTGAAGAGTTTACAAAAATATTGTATAAATTGTACAATAAAAAAGAAAATTTACTGCTCATAAACTTGCTCATGAAGTGGATTATTGTTCACAAAGGTTTTTGCCTAGAAGCTTTGTAAGTCAGAAATTAAATCAAAATTGTGTGTCATATGACAATGCGGAGCACTTAGTAAACTAATTTCAATGTCTCGTATCACTTTTTAAATCGTCTTAAGCTTATGATTTTTCTCAGTTAGTTACATAAACACCAAAATGATCAAGATAATTACGACGGTTTTTGAATTTTGAACACGTGTGCCAATGCTGTAATTTAACTTAATTACCTTGGTTCTGCTGACAGCTAACAAACGTTCTGATGAGCGTGTCAGTAGTCTGAGTGTACAGACTGAGAGCGTATCTCAAGGACTGCAGTTCTGGACTCTTCTCCAGGAAGGCCTTCTTAAGCCCGTTGCCTCCTGCGTGGAAGTACAGTTTGATGGTGTCCAATGCCGCGTCCAGGACCCCACACTGCTTTGGTGTCAAACTTTTCTCGGCTGATAGATGCTGAAGGTCAAATAAATTGGTAGATATTAAAGTTTTGCAATATTTTTCAGCAATATAAAAAATAACAAATATGCACGATTTGCGGAAACAGGAAAGTACTTTTCCAGTATGTCTAGTAACTTTTTTCGAATCCATTATTCAACAATCATCTATAAAGTTACCCAAATTATTTGGCTCAGTAGGTTGTACGTTGCTCGGGGCTTCAGTATTTTCTTAAATGTTGTGGGAAGATTTTGAATCATGGAGCAAAGTGTTTTCCATGTTTTGTAGTCAGTAGACTAAAGATTAAATCTAAAAAGGTCTCATCCAACTGGCCACACAGGTGAATTTAACAATAACAAAACTTTTTAAATGTTATTTACTAAATGGCTGGTATCATCTAGGTGAAAGTGAGTAAGTTAGTATTAGCTTGTAGCTCACCTCTTTCGATATATCCATGACGCCGGAGAGCGCATGCTTGACGTCCTGCTTGCCCACTGTGCTCTTGAACAGCTGCGTCATATCCTCGATCTTCGCATTCGCAGCCAAGTTCTTAGCGTTATTTGTCAAGTTCTTCAGCATCATCTAAATAAAGAAAGAAAAACTTGATAAAGTATTTTCGTAATTTAAATTGTTGCTTGTATTTGCTAGGTTTTCTTTCTAACTTAGCTTGTAAAAAATTCATGAGTTACGCTAAATTGTATTTTCATTCCTATACGTGGATTATATTATTAAGTATATACAGTTTATCTTAACAGTAAGTTTGAATTACTGTTAAAACAGCATTCATTTTAATTGATAGGTTGCTAGAAATTGGATACCTATAGCGGAAGAAAACTTCAAATAGGTACCTATTACTTTTAATTTGATAAATGAACGATTCGTTTTCCATTTAATCAATTAAATTTTATTCGGAAACATTTATTACTAAACTTCAACTATATCCGAAGAGCCTGGTTACTTATCTCTTTTGGTGACCGTACACTTTCCTCGTATATTTTATATTTATCTTTAGTTCTGTTTCACAATATAAGTTATAAAAAATATATTTATACTGTAGTAAATAAGTCATACCGTTTTATCAGTCATAGGCGGAAGCACAACAGTCTTTTCTAATATCTTCATCACAATCTTCCACAATTCCTTTAGCAGTCGTTTAAGTACAGTCTTTTCACAGGATTCTGCATACATTGTGAGAGAACCATCCTGCATAACAAAGATAATATTAATAAAAAGTCACATCACATTTCTCCACAATCCTTAAAGCTTCACCAGTTTGCTCAATCCATCATAAACATTTGCAAAAATTTCGTAATTATTGAAAGCGAACCGGTTCAGTGGTAGAGGGCCAAAAATGGATCCCTGCCGTACTCCTGAACTAGAGGCAATGAACCGCAGGGATGCACTTTTGGACCATTCCTATTTTATAATTTTTGGTCATCTCCTTACTTCTAGGGATTATTTTTAATCTTATATTTAGATTTGTTTTTTATTGTTTTTACATTTTTTTACATATAGAACCAACAAAAATAATGCAACTAGAATTTTGTAATATCTTGATTTAAAAGAGTGTCCTTGGAGTTTCTTGCCCATTCTTCTCTAGAGATCTACGTTTTGGAATGCAACTAGCTTCAACTTTCAGACTTAACTGATCGACTTTTTGACAATTCAAAAGTGCCTGCAAATGGTTTAAATGAAATAGATGCTTTGAATTTGCATTTAAGTTTGAGTTTTTTGCCTCTCTAATACTTTCTTACGCTATTGTAGTATGGCAAAATAAGTTGTTTTCGTAACAACATGTCTCCTCACCAGTATGTCCATGAGCGGGCGCAGCACCTCGTCTGCCTCGTGGTGCACGGGGGGCTGCTGCTGGCCGGGCGCGCCGCCGCCGCCAACCTTCTGTAGTAACTCTCCTAATTCTTTCACACTTGCCGTGATTCGTGTCTCCAAACTGGTAAGAGAAATAGTTATTAATTGATTTGTGTGTTTTAGGAACCTATCAATTAAAACTCGAGAGTTGAACTATGACAGCAGAATTAGCCCAGGAAAAAATAAGTTATATTAGAGGCATATCTTCAAAACAAATTCTAGTTAAGATTTATCTTTAATCAGGTATTAGTAGGTAGGTAATATTGTGTGAAAAGTCACGAAAGACGGATATTTTTAAATATGTCAAAAAATATGGGATGTACGACAATTCTGCCGTTAAAGGCGTTATTAAGCCCTAAAAGTCGTTTCCGAGAAAAAAGAAAAAAACCGTGGGAATCGTTATGTCTTAAAAACTGTGATACTTACGTTACTGATTGTAGGAAACACCAATTGATACCAGATAATAATAATTTAATCCGACAGTTAAAGTATTTTAAAGTACATTTAGCTAATAAGTGTGGGTTAGACGCTTTCAAGTGATGGAATCCTCCAAAATTATGTTACTTAACGGCCTTCAAACTTTTCGTATCTTGGGAACTATTTGTTTTAATTAATTTGTAAAAATGTTTGTTAGACAGAAAGATAAAGAATTTTGAACTCTGTTAGATTCTACGAAAAAGTAAAAATTTACCAAGTGAGGGTAAACGCCTTTCTAGTTAAAAGACGGCAGAATTGCTATTATATAAATATAATAATACCTACTGCAAGATTTTCGATGTCATAAGAGATGATATAGACACACCAAGACGAACTAATAAAAACTTTATATGACCAAAACTGACCTGGAGCTGTCATATTATTAACATAAAATAGAATATTTCTGACGTCAGTAAGATTAGATCATTCTTACCTGATAGCAAACATGGACGCTAGATCATCTAACGTCCCATTCAGCCTATTCTGCAGATCTTTAAGAATATCAGCTGCATCACGCTCGAGCTTGGTGCCTCCCATCGACTCGAACATCTTCTCCAACTGGACCCGCAGTTGTTGAATATTGTTCATCAAGATACACGCCTGAAGTAAAAGAAGTTGGGGTTAAACAGGTTTGCACTATCTGTATTATTTTGTGAGGCCATATGATCACTTTACAGTATACTGTGTGTGTATGTGACTAGTTGTTATTCAGTAGAGACTCAATATAGTTCGTTCGCGTTAAGAATGCAGTGAGTCATCAGTGCAACTGCAAGATAAAGGTGTATTCATAGTGGTGTTAAATTCAAATAAATTATGTTTTAAAAGATTAAGTTTATTGAATAGATTTGATTGTAATTTGAAAAGATTTGATTGGTTAGGGGGCGGGCCAAGGCCGACGGATAATGATGACTCACTGCATTCTTAACGCGAATATACTTTAGTACAAATCACTTTAGGAGTGATTATGACATTATGTTCGTATAAAAATATTGTTAAGTTTAGTTGCTCATTCTTAACAACATCATTTTTGGACTGAGTTACCTCCAAAAGTTTAATTAGGTACTATACTGATTAATAATCATAATCTTCATTGTCATGTCTCTTAAATACCTTTTCAATTCATTAAGTAAATATTAAAAAGTATTTAACCTACCACTCGTTCCTCCTTCAAATGTTCAGGGAACTCCTTCTTCACAATGTCAGCATAAGCTATTAGGACCTTGACGATGGTCTTCGCGAACCTCTTCATGTACCTCTTCCAGATCTCAGGGTCTGGACACTCCAGTTTGGAGACCACGTCGAAGCATTGTGTCAGTTGGGTGAACACATCCACCACTGAGTTACTGAAGAGGGCGTGCTCACTTGATTTTTGGAACTGGAAAATAAGGATTAATTGGAGGATGAGGAACATTTGACGTAGTATGAGGGTATTTTGTAGTAGTAGATAGTTGTCAGTAGATAGCGGTCAAAGCAATGATTAAATTGGATTCGATTAAATCTTATTATTCATCATCATCATCATATAAGCCGAAAGACGTCCACTGCAGGACATAAGCCTCCCCCAAAAGGGAGGGATTTGCCATAATCGACACGCTTGGCAGGCGGGTGGCGATCGCAGTATGGTGGTCAAATGAATAGAGAACGCTGCTGCCCATTCTCTAGTAAGTTCCTTAGTCGCCTTCTACGATACCTACGGGAAGAAATGGGATGGTGCTTTTCTTTTACATCCAGCACCACACGGAACAGCTCCACAATATGGAATCCGAATCTTATTATTAAATAATATATTAACTAAATTATTAATAATAAAATATTTAATACTACTCACCCCATCTTTCTTATCCCTGTTGAACGCCCCATTCAGATATTCGAGTGACACGTCATCATTCTCATTAAGCCACTGCATCACGAAGGGTTCGAACCAAGCTGGGTACTCCGGAACAGCTCCACAATATGGTGGCACGTCTTTTACATAATTTGTGTGGAGCCATTTCACCTGCAAAAAGTTCCATAACATTAGAAATTTGCAAGATGTTAGTAACATGTAATTTATCATCAAGAATATCATCTCTATGACGAGCGTTACAATATAAGAGACATTGCATTCGTAGGCTGCCATACCAGAGATAAAAATGAAATATCTTTTGTGCCTTTAACACTTACAGGCATACAGTGGCGTTACTAGGGTGCTGAAGGCAGGGCAAGAGGCCCGGGTACCTATCGAAGGGGGGCGCAAAAAGTCGCCAATTATCAAATAACTAAAAAAACATCAATAAACCATTTCATACTGTTACCCAACCTAACTCAAATCTGTCTATTTCTACTCAAATTCTCTTAAAATTGCAGCATTGCAAGCGATTTTTTAGGAAGTTGAAATTAATACCTTCGTTATTGAAGCCTATAATGGTAGCTTTGCTCAGTGTAGACCGCGAAAATAATTTACAAAGGGGCGCAAATATGATGCGTGCCCTAGGCGCCATTTTTTATTGGTACACCCCTGCAGGCATACCATTAATGCTGCTTTCCCGGACGAACTCCTTCAAAAAGTCCTCTATCACACATAATAAAGTTATTTGAAAATGGCTTAGCTTTACCTTGAAGTGTAGGTTCATGTAAGCAGAAGACTTGCAAAGCCGATGCTGTTCGTGCTCCTCCAAGGCATACTTCATGTCGACTGCGAATAGCGACCACATTGTCGCTGCCGATAACTGTGATATAACATTTTAAAATTGATTAAATTATGTGTCCTAATCCCATCGATCATACCAATTTTTTTTAAAGACCTCATTTTATTTTTATTTTATAGTTTGACTCTAAAGCATCAAATAATAATTTACAAAATCAAAAAAACTGACTGCCTAAAAAGTGAACTTTAATTAAAAAAGATGGAAACAAGAAACTTGTTTTATAAAGAGGACTGAATACTATAAGTAATCTCATGCAGTCGGAGGTATCTTCTTAAATTTAACAATAAATACCTTTATTGCCTAAAGTTCACTTTTTAGGCAGTCGGGTTTTTTGATTTTGTAAATATTTTTTTTTTATTTCAGTTTTATTTTTGACGTTAATGAGATCTATTTATGAAACCCTTTATTTTGATACCTCACTCAATAAGTTTTGAGAGAAAAAAATTTTTTTTGGATGATAATATGGCCCCAAAAATCGGCCATGTTTTTTCAATTTTGATATACCCAGTGTCACTCTCACAATTAAGATGAATCTAAGCCGTTAGATTCGTCGGCGGGCGTCGACAGCTTGATCGATTTCAGCTTGAGAGGTGCCGACCTCTCAAGCTGAAATCGATCAAGCCGTTTAGGCTACGGAGCGTGCCAAAGAAATACACATAAATATATACACTCGAAAAACATAACCCTCCTTTCAGCGAGGTCGGGTTAAAAGTGCTGAAACAATGACGCTTAGTGATTATAATCACTTAGCGTCATTGTCATGGAATGAAATTTAGAGAAAATAACTTTGTAGTTCTAGAAACTTATGTAGATTATATTTATTTGCATGTTTTTACATGGAACCAATAATAAAGATTCAAATTAAATCAAATGTGTATTCGCAAGAAATACATTTTAAGGCGTATGAATAAGTACAGCAACAAATACAATATAGAAAAGTACATACCTGTCCAATATTCAACTCCTGAGGAAACTGGTTGAGGACCGGAGCATAGCTGTTCCTGTCTTCTTCTATCACAGATACGATAAGAGCGATCAGCTTGTGCCAGAAGTCCACTGAATCAAGCTGCGGCCCGTGGTCTGATGGATCCCGCTTTGCTTCATTTGGATCCACCTAAAATTCACGATTTGATTTAAGGATACTGTTTTTATAAAAAAAATCATTTTCTGCACATCGTCGAACATTCTCTCTCTCGTATCATCATCAGCAACATCCTTCTGCACTTACTCAAATTAATTGCGGTTATGTGTATGTCTGTTTATGCAAACTTCTGTATCAGTCGTTCTGTCAGTGTTTACTTCCTTTCTAGTGATATTTTATTTCACACAACTCTCATGCCAATTTCACTTATAATTATAAAATACTAGGGCGTAGCCAATAGCTTTTGCAAGTAGCTAAACCCGCGTGGAGGTCGGAAATTATCCCATAGGAACGTACTAGCTATGTGTTAATCTAGATTTTAAACTATTCGTGTGTCAAATTTCATCCCAATCCGATCAGTAGTTTTTGCGTGAAAAAGTAACAAAAATCCATCCATCCATTCCCACAAACTTTCACATTACAATATTAGTAGGATGATTTCTTCTAAAATATATCTTACCTGGAACTCTCTGTTGTACAGCTCGTAACAATTCTCAAATAGAAACTGATATGTTGATCTAAGGCATGCCTTGACGCAGTCTTTGACCACGGTGCTGGCGCGGGGCGGACTGCTCAGTTCTTGCACCTTGACAAACAAAACGTATTTGAGCATCAGAAAACTATGGGAAGAATGTGTTACACTGATAAACTAGACAGACTATATCAACAACTTATGAGATACAAACTTCTAACACACTGCGTCGGGGGTTAAGTCTGAAGTAAGAAAGTCTGACAATCAGTCTTATCGAGGGGTATCCTGTTACCCAGTAACTGGGTTGTGGAGGTCAGATAGGCAGTCGCTTTATGTAAAATACAGGTATTCAGCTACATCCGGTAAGACTGGAAGCCGACCCCAACATTGTTGGGAAAAGGCTAGGCAGATGATGACGACGATGATGGATGATGATGACGTAGACGTAGTCCAATAAAAATTATGAATTATTATAAAAATCGAGAAAATATTCCAAAGTTAAAACATACCTTCATCCTAAAGAACGTAATACTGGTGAGCAGGTCGACAGTAGACTTAAGGTCCATGAGCTTCTCTGCACTGGATGCTGGGAAGTTGTTCCGGTACATCGAAAGATCGATCCTCAGCGAGTTGTGTAACTGATCCAGCAGTTTGACGAATTTCTCTTTCTGTGGAGGAAGGTAGGTAAAGGTTTAGTAATAATACCAGCTTGTTACTGTCCCACTGTCTACAGTTTAGTATCTCCTCTATGAAAGGTAGAAAACTTGCCATAACAACCTATGGCAAGTTATAATATCACAGTTTTGTTAGCGTATTCAAGTTGTAATCCCATGATCTTCTGACAACAACATTAGGAAATAATCTATCTTCATTACCGTAATCCTTTTGAAATACTAATAGAAAATTATGTGGAGACTCTCGACCTACCTCTGCTTCACACAGGTATAATAGCGACATGTCGAAACATCAATATACTATATTAAAGATATAGCAATTTATAAAATTAAATTAAATTAAATTATTCCGTTGTACAAACATAACTTGCATGAAATTAAGAAAATAGCTCTTATCCTTATATTTGGATGAAACAGAAAATATATTGGCCATAAAATGTTAACTAACAAAGGTTTCTTCTTATACAAAGGAGGCATGAACTTTCAAAATGTATATCACCGACCTCCACACATTATTTAAACATTTGACAACTGATTAATTGAGTAATTATTAAATTAATGCTTTGTGTCTCGTAATGTTTATTACTTTGCCTACGTATGTATAGAATCAAGTCTATCCTACTAAACAGACAGCTGTGCTGCTGGGGAGTTTCTTGCGCCACTTCTTCTTCCCAGCAAAAGCATTAGGAAGTGGTGAAGGGTGGGCGTTTTGGGGCACTGTCTTATGTATTTTGACGATTGAAAAGTGCTGATTCTCAGCCCAATTTGAATAAATGACTTTTGATTTTGATTTTTAATTAAAATGGTGAACATGGGCTCTATACCATCATTTTAATGGTTAACTATTATCGTTTTTATCATTATATAAAGTAGGTAAATGATATTTTTGTTAACTCTAAAATTAAAATAATTATTGTATTATTATAATATTTATAAAATCTGTTGTGGATGTTATTTTAAAATTACATACAATGTGGAGACAAATATATTCAATACTTTAGTGGTTGAAATATTAGTAAATCCCATAGTCAGCAAATCAGTGTTATTTACTTTTAATTTTTTTTATTCACTGTTAAGATTCTTGTCTTTATAGTTACGGGTCGTCAGAAGCCCGAAAGTCTGATCACCAGTCTTACCTAGGGGGTATCTTTTTACCCAATAACTGGGTTGGGGAGGCCAGATAGGTAATCGCTCCATGTAAAATACTAGTATTCAGCTGCATCCGATTTCTGTACCCCAACTGACCCCAACATTGCAGATGATGATGGTCATTTCTGTACCCCAACTGACCCCAACATTGCAGATGATGATGGTCATTTCTGTACCACAACTGACCCCAACATTGCAGATGATGATGGTCATTTCTGTACCCCAACTGACCCCAACATTGCAGATGATGATGGTCATTTCTGTACCCCAACTGACCCCAACATTGCAGATGATGATGGTCATTTCTCCACATTGTTTTTTACCTTTTAACTAATTAAAAAAACAATTGTTATGTTTGCTTATTAACAACAGTGCTGCTTTCATTTAATTTTGATATCTACAATTATAATTCTGACATAGATTGTGTTAATATGTATGTAAATTGAGGTGGTAAGCTGTTATATAAATGTTTAAGGGCTGATTTTTCAATGGCCGGGTAACTTTTATCTGAAGAATAAATACACAATAAAACAGTTTGGGATATGTTCTGTCCAAAAGCTATCAAATCGATATATTTATTCCTCAGATAAAAGTTATCTGACTATTATAAATCATGGCTTAAAGTATGTATGAGAATGAAAATGATACTTACTCCAAAGTTCGAAGCAGCAAATCGGTCAGATGCCGAGACAGCTGACGAGGCGGTGGTGTGCGCGTAGTAAGCATTGATGTTGGCTAGCAACGTGGACATGACGGCTGGAACTCCGGCGCACAGGTACTTCGTGGAGAGGCAATGGAAGTGCCTGGAATAGAGAAGAATAAACTGATCAATATCTGTGAAGTTATTGTTTGAACCTTACAAATTAAACCAACAACACGTTTAGTTCACGCAACCTAGGTTACGTCGTCATTTTGATAGTGAAAAAAAAAACAACCTTGTACTCCTTATACATAGTATAAAACAAAGTCGCTTTTCGTGTCTGAACGCTTAGACCTTTTAAACTACGCAAAGGATTTTGAAGCGGGTTTCATTAACAGACAGAGTGATTCAAAAGGAAGGTTTATATGTATAATACACCGACTTTCACGCGGGCGAAGCCATTGGCAAAAGCTAGTCTATACATCTATACATATAATTAAATTGGAGTGTCTGTATGTAATATTAAAATAACCGCTTTTTGCTACATGCATATGAATATATATATGGTACATATACCAAAATAACATTTTTACAATTATTGTCTGTCTGTCTGTATGTTTGTTCCCGCTAATCTCTGAAATGGCTGGACCGTTATTGACGGAACTTTCACTGGCAGGTAGCTGATGTAGTAAGAAGTAACTTTTATTTTAGAAAAATCCACGAAAGACGAAGTCGTCACTGATTACGGCTAAACAGAGTTGAATACAGGTTGCATAACAAGTTTTTTTTAAATAAACATACAGAATATTAAAAGGTAAGTAATCTTAATTAATCTTTCATTGTTCCCTGCAGGCTAAGCATGACGTTTTCTATTTCTACGAAGAATAGTGCTTTTTCTATAAAAATTGACGTTTCGTTTCTCCATTTTTGATATCGTACCGTAGATATCCCTCTACAATCTGAAATTTTGTCTTTCGTTTCTAACAATCTTTGTGTAGATCCTTTTATATGTAGACTATTTCAGAAGAATATGTCTTCTCAAACTATCAAAATCACACAGACAACAAACTTTCTACTCGACGGCCAAAAAGTATAAACGATTATCTACAAAATCATGATTCGTTTAGAACGCATAACTGTGATAATTAAAAAGAACAAAGCTATCTTCTCCTATTGTATAAAATTTAGTTAATAGTCATGTATATTCTTCCGTCGACAAATCGGTGCTCGTGCTGAGATTGCTGGTGGTCAAGCCTCCACAAGTGTAGCCACCTTGACCGATCCTGTGCTTCTTGCATCCAACAACATCATAATTTACCTGCCCATATCCCAATTTATTTGCTGTCGGAGCAACATGCCTTTTTCTTCTACACTTCTCTATTAATCGTCACCTCCATAGTCACACCCTTTCTAACCATATCATCATTCGCACAGACCATCCATCGTTTCTTTGGTATCCCCCTACTCTTGCACACATCGACATTCATATTCAATTCCCAGCTAAAGCACTAGGAAGTGGTGAAGGGCGGGCTTTTTGGGGGGACTGTCTTATGTAATTTTGACGTTCAAAAAGTGCTGACTTTCAGCCTAGTTTGAATAAATGACTTTTGATTTTGATTTTGAATGTTTCCTTATGACATTTTCCTCATTCCTCCACATCAAATGCTCATACCATGACAACCGATTTCCACAAACTATTCTGTTATCCCACTTTCAAGCTTCCTCTTTTGTACTCATTGCTTTTTCTATCCATTTGTGTAACAAATGTAACACATCCCTCTTAAAATTCTCATCTCAGCTACAAAATCGAGCAATTAATAATTTACTCGATTCTCGACGATCGAAACGTTTTTTTTAGTACTTCATCGTCATGTGGGACAGAAGTACTTAAAAAAAACCTGTGTTGAACGTCAAAAATTGAGCGAAGTAGGAATCTTAGTCAAAAGACTTTCTAGATTTTTATAGATGGAACTTACGTCATAGCCTGATAGATGGCTTCAATTCCGTATCTCATGGCGAACTCATCCACGATCTCTTCAGGTATGTCATTGAAGTACACCTTCCAAGCATCGTCGCCTCTCGCAGCTGGTAACGTGACTGCTCCGCTGTTCTCCTCACAAAGATAGTGGAACAGGTTCTCGTGAAGACAGGTGTACTGTAAAAAGAGAAAATAGTAATTAGAAATTATGTAGTTTGAATCAAACACTGATGTTTTTAATGTCATCAACAATATTTATCGCTCTATGTGGTATAGAAGAGGCCTAGTATAGGGGACACTGTAGAATGAATATGTCACCAGCATTTCAAAAGAAGACGCTAGCATACTCGTTCAGCTGAAGACCCAAGAAATTCATTATTATAAAGGATTAGCAACACATAGAACAGAATCAACCAAATGATTGCTATCTAGCTGTTGCCCGCGACGTCCATGTCTTTCTTCAGCTACAATACAACTATCTATGTCCCGCGGGAACCATCGCATTCCCGAATACAAACGAGTTTTCCTCCCATTTTTTAAATAAATTACATTTCGTTCAAAGAGTATTGACAGCTTTATATACTTCCAAGTCGATTGAGAGCGTCCGGTCTGCACCAAGTGCAAAGGGTAACTGGTACAAATCCGACGACTGACGAAACACGAAGTTTGCCGAGGGACATTAAGAAAATAGTTGTACTGCACCTACAGTATAACTATTTTATTACTGTCAAGCAGCAGCTAAATAACAATAATTTGTTGATAACAATGTTTGTTGATCGGTTCAGTGGTTTAGGCGACAAAACGCATCAGATAGACAGACTAACGGACAATAACTTTGTCCGTCTGATGTCGGTTTCGAATTGATAATATTAATAAAGGTCATTAGTATGAATATACCGTCGAAAAGTTTTCTCATTAAACTTAACCTAGAATGTTAAAAGCTCGATACCTAAGTTTCATAATAATTCAGTGATGCTTACATATTTTCAGATCCATCCGGTCAATATGTAAATAGTGGCGCACCGATAAATTTTATAGAAAACGTTCGACCTTCAATAAAATATCATACGTAAATTCAGATTTCCGAAAGAAGTTTTAATATCAGTTGCACTCTATCACATGAGAATGGATAAATTGAGCTCAAGGATTTAGAATTTCAACCTAGTTTTCGTTATTATTATTAAATCTCTGTCCCAAAGCAAATATAGAAATGTTTGTAGATACAAAAGTTTCAAATATTTCTGATTCGTCTGTTACATCATCATAATCCCACAAAGGACCACAAAGTAACAAATTAAAAAACTTCTGTTCACACAAAAAAAGTTGCCCATACGTTTATTTTCAATTCGATTTGGAGCTTCTAAAACAAAATCAAATCCGCATGGGAAATCGCGGTGCAAACCGAAAATAAATTGAATTTCCACTCCTGTCCGACCTCGTCTGACAGTGAGAAATATATGAGTGAATATTGTGTGCGTTCGAGTAATGTTTATTCCATCAGAATATGGATGCGGGTTGGCACGTTTCGTGTATTGTCGCTTAGAGCTATTTATGATTGTGATACAGCATGACGTTTTCTTAGATCTATGTCTTCTTGATCTAAATATGATACCATATTTAGATACAAACAATGGTAATGGTTAAAAGAGCATTGTTAAATTTAGTACTATACCGTGTGTATATATTGTATGCCAACACGATGGTCTGATCAAGTAGAAGAAGATACGTCCTCCAGAAAATTTCAGCAAGTGGTGATGGTAACTTTAGACCGGAGGCGATGGAGGCAGATTGTCCGCTTAGAGGGGTCAAGTGACTACGATTCTCAGTAATGAGGAACAGATTAAAGAAGATATTGTATTCAACCTAACATCGTACATTGACACCTATAAATAACAATCATAGGAGGACGTTACTCTGAGTACCTCATTGTGTGCGTTTGAGTAATGTTTATTCCATTAGAATATGCATGCGGCTTGAAACGTATCGTGTATTTTCGGTTTAATCTTTTAGTGGAACAGACGACATATTTTCTGAGATCATTTCATGATCTACATACGTTGAATGTGGCAAGTAAAATATTATACAGAATGTAGGTATTTCAACGGTGTCGTATTGAACGTATTATCATGTATTGACCCACTATAAATAACAATCACTGTATATGTAATTGGTACCTATAACGCGATCAATAATGTGGCTATTTTTGGGTACATGGTTTTGACCTTTGCTTTGTGCTATTTATAATGACATTCACATAAAACGTTACGTAAAACCAATTAGTATGTTACCAAATCAAATCTTTTAGTACATTTTTTAGTAACAATCCAACATGTTTTAGAAATAAGACAATATTTTAAATCTTCTATGTAACATACAAAATGTAACATCAAAACAAGACCTCATACATCCCAATTAGAGTACCTATTGAGTTAAAAGCATAAAACAATGACAGACACTTACTTTTTTGAAAGCTAACTGTTACTATTAAGAAAATCGTGTTTACCCTAGCATTACTTTATGCCTTTAAAACTGAGTGTTATTGCTTAGAAATAAAATTGAATTTTCTTTGGTTTAATCGGTAGTAGGTATGGCAAAATCCTACTAACATTATAAATGTCAAAGTTTGTGAGAATGGATGTATGGATATTTGTTACTCTTTCACGCAAAAACGGCTGAACGGATTTGGATGAAATTTGGCACACAGATAGTCTGTAACCTGGATTAACACATACGATACGTTTTTATCTCGGTTCCCGTGGGATAATTTGCGACCTCCACGCGGGCGAAGCCGCTGGAAAGAGCCAGTACATAATAATATAAATAAATCTTAGTAAAATTTACTGAAATGGATTTCAGTAGGTAGTCGAATATGAACAAACTATTTTCAGGACTTACGTTTATTCTGCTACACCTTGTAGGTATAGGTCAACATCTAGTCTCCTATTGGTAACTTAAAATCGTAAAATATGAAACTGAAATTCCCTCCTACCCTCAATTCCAGAATCGTGCAAAGAAAAGATAGGTATAGCTCGAAATCCATTACCGAGCGGATGTTGAATGTTTTGATGTTCAAAACTGGGAATATTGTGGGTGAATTTGCGACGATACGTTATCAGGCCGACATTTGGGTCCGTTACCCTAACCGTGGAAAGGTTTTCGGCTGTAGTAATGTAGTGTATACGTATGTTATGTTTTACCTATTTGGCTCGTGGCTAAATAATAAAAGCCACACGGATCGATCGGAGCTATGCTTGCCGCGGCCGGTTTGTGGATGCCATCTTACTGAGACCCCAGCTGAACTTTATAACTTTACAGAATTATAAATCATTAATTTTGAAAACCATCAATTAACCTCTAAATTGAAGAGAAGAGTTTTTTAATTCCATTTAATGATTTTTCATTAACAGTCTTTCAATGGGCTACCTTGGGGTTTTCTTCTAAGTTCCATGTAGTAGGAGGCGAGCTTATTGCCATCAACCGAGCTCATAATCCAGACTCCGGACTGCTACTGACAAATTCCAGATAGAAAATGCAATAACACTATCAGTTTTATAACATTTCCTTACAAAGATCGATCATCCATGAGGCAGGGCGTGGCAAAAACACGGGAAACCATTTCGAGTCTACCCAATACCCATATAAGTCTTCAAAATTCACTCACCCTACAACATCATTCCATATAAATTGTCTTTAATATCAGTTACCAAGCCAGACTCAAGCCTCGGAGCAAAAATTCCAAAAGTAATTTATTTTCGGCGAAAAATATTTTTAGTAGGACCACCATTTTTCCCGGATAAGTCTCCATTATCGTTAGCTCTCGCTTTCCTAAACCATTTGCCTGAATATGTAAATTTTGCTATCTAATCCAATTTGCACAAAGGTTGTTTGTAGATAATCAAAGTTTAGTGGTTCTGTTTACTGTGTATAACAAGTAGGGGAGTTCGGAGTGTGTTATCGTTCACTAGTTCTGTTGTTATTTAAAGTGAATTATTGTTTACTTTCATAGAGTCTGGATTACTGAGTAATGGATAAAATCTTTACTGAGATCATGTTCTTGTACATAATTTTGAACCAAAATTAATTTAAGTACCTAATAGCGGCGTTTTATAGTTTTGGCACCTATATAATGTTAATGTGTAATGTTGTAATTAAATTTCTTGTTTTTTTTTTGACGTTGGAAAATAATGAAATAACTTTTACCGCTTCGGGTGGAGCGGGAGGGCGTCTCTGACTTTTACTGACTAAAACCCACCCGTGTTCCTCCAGTTGCCTGCGTCTCAGGGGCCACAGTATTTCTTTCGAACAAACCACACCCCTGGCAGCGATGCCTGCCTTGCGGACCCCAGCAGTTGGCGCTGACATCTCTTTGAGGCGCACGTGGTACAGAACGCGCCGTCTACCCGGGCCTGGTCCTTACCCTACCCTCCAATTGACCCTGGATTGGTGACGGACCAATCGGAGCGCCGAACGCGCTCGATGCGTTTGATCGAGATGGTTAAGTGAAACTCACACTAGGGCCACTGATGCATGAACGTAACTGACGCAAAAGGAGTAGGTATGTGAGGATCGTAGCAGGTGGCATTTTGCATTTTCTGCTTACCTGCATTGGAAGAAGGCGTCAGTTTATGTGTTTATGTATGTCAATATTCTTCTAAAAATAAATCTTAAATGTCGTGATGGTAAAAGTAAGCACTTAAAATCTGCATCACACTAGACATGTTCTAAATATTGAACGATAATGGATACATAAATCTTTCTGACATGCTAAACATTTTATCTAGTGGTGATCAATTACCGTACTACGCATAATGTCTGTGTGCCATCTAAAATAAATACATCTTTCATGGAAAAAAATTGCAACCATAGCCTACTTAGCAAAATCAGCCTATAATGTTCTCATTCATCAACATCATAACAGCCGAAAGAGGTCCACTGCTGGACATAAGCCTGCCATAATCGCCACGCTTGGCAGGTGGGTTGGCGATCGCAGTATGGTGGTCAAATGCATAGAGAACGCTGCTGCCTATTCTGTAGTAAGTGCCTTAGTCTACGACACACACGGGAAGAAATGAGATGGTGCTATTCTTTTACGTCCGGCACCATACGGAACGTTTCATGTTTTCTTTGTTGGGATATGTGGGATGTGTGGGAGTGACTGGGCTATAATCCATGATGCGGGCCTAGTGCGGGTTTGTAGATGTCACATGTCTTAGAATTTTTGGTTCTAGAAAATGTCGATTTCCTCACGATGTTTTCCTTCACCGTTTTGAGAGCAGTGGTGACGAAATAAATTACAGGAAGTAAAGGCCTACTTGGGTTCGAAATCAAACCCACGACCTACAACTCGAAAGTCGCAACCCGGGTTACTTATCTCTTTTAATGACTGTATATACAATGTGTAACAGAACCCCTATTGCGATCCTTAAGCACTTAAGATAACAGCTGGTATAAAATCACTATACATAGTTTCAGCTCAAAATAAAGTACTCTAAGAATTGATACCAAATTTTCGGTTTCGTATGTTTCTTAAATTCAAATCGTAACAAACGTGTCACCGCACTACTTAGGTCAATAACTTTCCACGTTTTTGCCAATATCACGATAAATCTCTTCCGAGTGATGTGTTTATTTCAATTTGAAAAGTTCCGTTTCTGACATCAATGTATTAAAAATTCTCATAACTTCCGAACATGTAGAGATAGGATTAAAAAACCCTTCCAATATCGTTTGATATCATCCAAAGAAGCCGTGTCCTTGGTATGTGTATACCTTTTCCGTTACACGTTGTATATGTTTATTTTAAAGGCTTTGACGAAGATCTATTGTTTTTGCGTACAGGACGGTGACCATGTTTGTAACCTAAATGGGTACGAAATACGGAACCTTTGGTTTACTTAGTTTGGTTTAGGTAAACAATATACACATAAGTTTATATTATATGTGTTTAGCCTTAGCACGAGGAGGGAAGAGGGTTTATCTCTTGATCCAGATCCAGTTGAAAACCAGCGTTAAGAGTGGCATTTTGGATAAAATAAGCCTTTTTGGCGCAGCAATGAGGCACATTTTCCTGCTAATTCCTTTCTTTGCACTTTTCAGTTTTATTGTGTGCATTTTAGTCTGTGCTAAATAAATGTATTTTCTTTCTTAGCTAAGATTTTGATATTGTTTTGCATATGAAACATTTACTAACAAAATATAATAATATTTTTTTTATTACTGCTTCCAGGAAGTTATTTCCTTCACATTTTTTGAACAATATCCTACTTTTATGACTTGATATGAAAAGCAGAACCTCGTTATTATTACGTCATATCATAAATAAAAACTCTCATATAATCTTACGAGATTCATAAACAGTATAAAAGCTCATCAAATCGTACTCCGGTCACTGCCTTTCATCGTCTAACCTTTTCCTAACTATGTTAGGTTCGGCTTCTAGTCTTACCGAATACAGCTGAATACCAGTATTTTACATGGAGCGACTGCCTATCTGACCTCCAGCCAACCGGTAAGCAAAGTAACCAGGTATCACGAGAGTCCTTGATAAAACTGGTTGTTAGACTTTCGGGCTTCTGACGGTCCGTAACGACTGTCAAAGATCCACGAATGACAGCCGGGACCAACGGCTTAACATGCTTTCTGAGGCACGGAGGTGTCTCGGTATGTAAAAATGGTCACCCATCCACGGACCGACCCCGGCAAGTGTAGCTTAACGAGCCCGAAAACTTTGTTATCACGCAATAAAAATCATAAAACCGAACTCTCATACAAGTTTACGAAATATATTAACAGTATTAAAAAAGCTGATCAAATTACACCTCGGCCATTGACTTTGCGAACTTTAAATAAATACATCGAAATACTGTTACCGTTAAAGTACTATAAAAATACACATTTAAAAACTTTTCTTTTATAAACATCTAATTTTATCGGGAAACTTCCAAACGTTAAAAAGTTCGCCCCTAGAAATATTGTAATACAAATTTTCTTGAACAAATTATAACAAAGAAGAATAAAGGTTAGCTTTTTTTGTGTATTTTGTGGGCACATTGGGGCTAATTAATGATCGTCACAATTTAATTACTAATTACCTACTTAACTAGGTATTGCCCGCGGTTTCGTCCGCGTGGATGTCGGAAAATATCCCACGGGAACGTATAGTCACCGAAGAGGTAAGTAACTAGGGTCGCCGGATATAAATGAGGTTTAGTAAGAAACTGATGGATGTTTTGGAATGAAATTTAATTTTAAAAATGAACTATTTGTTTTCTATTAATTTAATTTAATTTTATTCGAAAATATCGATTGGTTTCTTATTAAACTTCATCTCTTCTGGCGTCTTACCGGATTTAAAAGTACCCTATGTGTCAATCCAGGCTATAAACTATATGTATGCCAAGTTTCATTAACATGCGTTCTGCCGTTTTTGCACTAATCCGGAACATACGTCCAGACAAACATACAAAAAATTTAAAAACTATTTTTGCGTCATTAGACTCGTTCTCACACCTCGCAGCTATTATCTACTTGTTTTCGAAAATATTCAATGTACAGTCTGACTCCGATACTATTATATTCTATTAATTTATAAATAACAAAATTTTTGGGAAAATACATTATTACGTACCCTACATCACCCCTACATTAGAGATCTAATTTTCCTAGTTGTTTCATATTTAAGACTTCAACAACTATCTCTACCGATCCCTCAAAGGAATACAAGTCTTATGTACGAACTTTTAACAGTATAATTGGTTTATATTCTCAAGGGACGTTAAATTTATTGTCTTGTAAACATATAGGTACTCACTTGTAGATACATAAACGCAATTAAAACTTGAACATTATTATTAAATTATAACTTTGTTTTGAGTTGTTGTCGTCATTAGGGCGGACAATTTGTTTTGATACGTTCATAATATATTATAATTTATTTACTGATGAAACTTGGTTCAGCTATGAGTAATGATTGATTCAAGAATGAAAAAACAATGTTAATGTATTGAAATAACTTCAACCGATTGAAATTCATCGTTCATCATTTCAGTCAAAAGACTTTTATTGCAAGACAGAGGCGTCCCCCAGCTCCGCCACTTCGACCGGTTTTGGGTGTCCTGCGAATTCCTGCGGGCTTCATCAGGTCATCGGTCCACTTTATGAAAGCTTTTCCAACGGTACCGATTAGCCCCATCTGCCATCTGTTCGGCGAGCATGATGTGCCCTGCCCACTGGCATTTAAGTTTGGCAATTCTTCGGGAATGTCGGTTACTTTGGTTCTCCTGCAGATATCTTCATTTCAGTTTCGATCAGGTGAGGAAACTCTAAACATAGCCCTCCGCATTGCCTTCTGACTGGGTGACTTTTAGCCTTCTACATCCATTGCGATTGAAATTAAAGAAATGAGTTTTAAAATAGTGACGCGTTACCTTCTCACTCGCTCATTATAAAGTGTGAGTGAAAGGGCATGATAACCATGCATGGCATGAAAATGGCGGCTAAAGAAAGGAGCTCTTTGTTTGGCCGCCATTTTCAATTCGTTCCTTTTAGCGCGGATTATAGCGTAGGTATGTAATTTTAAATGATTTTTAATGCTTTTAGTATTTAACTAGGTACTGTAACTGTAGCTCGACTCGACAAACTAATAGACTTTCTCATCATCCATTAAAAATGCTGGCCTAATTTCGTAAGTCCCCTAGGACTATTTTAGCAAAATTGAGACAATCCACTCATCCCTCTCGTTAAGAAAGTGGGCATCACTGAACACAGCGACGGCCATTCTTCGGTGCTTTTTTTGTTTTATAATTGTGCTTTTTGCGAAGCTTTCGAGGAAAAGAGCATAATAGAGCAACATTTTTGGAAAAGCTCGCGGTTTTTTCGTCGTTGTCTGAATGAATTTTATCTTGTTTTAAGCCGGTATGAGTAGTTTCAGGTAATGTTTTTTTATTTTTTTTTATTTTTTATCTGTCTTAGTGCTATTCTGTAAAGAACACTTTAAGTCTCACCTAAAACCTGATTTCATAATTATGTTCCCACTGCTGGGCTGTAATTTACCACGCGGGCCTCGGGCGGATTGATAGATGTCACATGTCTTCGAATTTGTGAGGACATGCCGGTGTCCCCACGATGTTTTCCTTCACCATTTTGAGAGCAGTGATAATGTAATTATTTACATAAAGCGCCTGCCTCGGTAGGAACCCACGACCTACATATAACTCGTAAGTCGTGGATTACTACTGGGCCACAACTGAACATCTGAGCACTGGGCACCATGCTGAGGTAGGAGCCTTTTGGCCTCATGTAGGACTTTCAGTTTTTTTTTTACTATTTTTTACTTCCGAGAAATTTGTTTTTTATTATTTTTATACCATTGTGTGTTTATTTTAGTATGTGATCTTCCTGTGCGAGTCACACTAAATACTTTTTCTTTTTTTCTAAGTGCTTTAAAAGTCAATGTTAATTAAGGACTCGATATCACTTCCAACGTTTAAAGGGCTTATTAAAGCACCATTTTCTGAATAATGTTTGAATTTTGAGCGTTTAAGTTTTGTACAACTCAATGTTACTATAATGACCCAGCCAAAGCGTCGCTTTTTTATTTTAATTATTATGTTTTGCCTCATTGGAATGAATACTAGATTCATTATATTTAGGCGAAATGAACTGTCTTAAACCGTAAACCGTATATTTACATGGTAACATTAGTTTGTGGGTTAAAATAAACGTTAACTTTGTATAACTATCTGTTTTAACTTAGACAGTGTAAATAAACGAACCATTATTATTCTAACATTAGCATTGCTTACAATAACACTAAAGCTTAAATATTAGCTTATGTTTAAGCAAAGTCTTAGTAGAAAATACTGTAATAATATTCATTAGTATAAAACTCGGCAACAACCCTTTTGCATATAAAATTAACACCCTAGCTAGATCCTAATTATCTTAGGACTCGTAACATTTAACATTGTTAAACAAAAAAGAAAATGGACCTTAAAATCTCAGTTTTTAAAACAAGAGAACATAACATCACGCCTCTAATCCACGAAGGGTTAGCAGAGATGTACGGTCACCAAAAGAGATAAATAACTTTAACTTAATTTCATTCGAAAACTTCCAGTCGGTTTCTTACTAAACGTTAACACTAACCGATGACCCTGGTTACTCGCTTTTGATGACTGTGCCTATAGTTTTTCCACATTTCACCTTCAGTTATGCTCAAGTTCCACGTTGTAGGGCTATCCAGACCGGCCTATCCAGACTACGGGCTGCTACAACTGTGGTTAAAGAATCTTTACTTACTCAAAAGAAATTTACTACAAATTTCACTTAATGAGAAATATTTTAACTATATACTAATAATGACATTTGTGAGCAGAGCTAGTATGACACACACATATTAAAATAAGACAACAATAATGAACGTACCTACATAACAAGACATTGAAGGTAGCAGCAAAAAAAAATTGCGAAACATAAATCAAAGGAGACGGATATGCTTTCATACAATCTTGGGCCTAGCGATGCGCGAATGCCACGCCACAAAAAAGCGATGAAATTGGTGTCAAATGATAGCTACTACATTATCAAACCACCACTGAAAATTTTGGCAATCTGAGTTAAAAGAGATTTAGTAAAAGTGAGGTTATGTAACAATCCTTACTTAAAAATATTTTTTAAGTGCGATTGTCATTTGTTATTTAAATAAGATGTTAATTATATTTGAAAGGAAGTTAGGAAACACAGATGAGATGGACATGATGTTTAAAAATAAGAATTATTTTATTAGTATTTTTTATTAATATTCAATTATAATTAGAATGTCATCTAGGAATTGTGCAGGTATACTATATTATCTTGGTATCTAGCCGAACTAAGGTACCATATTGACATTACATGGACGCGGCAGCCTACAGTCCGTTTGCCTACGATGCAGTTACAATAATATTTTAGTATTGCTTCCCTACCTCTGCGAGAGCTGTCGACTAAAATGTGAACAAAACACGCACGTTTGCGACAAAGCACACGCACTAAATGATACGAAACGAGTGAGTGAGTTCACAGACTAAAAATTCAATAATCGATTAATGAACGTGAATCGACTTTAAGATGTACGAGTATGTTTAAAATGTAAATATTTAATTTGTTTAAACTATACAATACATTAATTCTAATAGATTTTATTATTGTAATTGAATTAATGTTTTGTTAAAAGCATTTTTTAAATACTATGGGCTCGGTCACTTTAATCGATTTTCATTTTATTCGTCACCTTAACTTAATCTTTGTATTTCGTATTTTCTAGATTATAAATTGGGTTGATTTTTAAAATTTTGAAATATAAAAATATAACCCTTTTTTAAACCATACCTTAACTTATTACAATCAGGCCCAGAAATCCCCGTCTCTTTTTATGGGTAAATTAAAGATATAAATCAGGACCACACTTAAGTCAGTAATAAAAGATTTTAACTGAGTTTTAAATATTTGTTAAGTTTTAGAGGTTTTTAATTCGGAAATCGAACCTAGGATCACACGCTCAGCAGTAGCGCTCGCAACAACGAGGTAGCTTTCAAAAGTTGACTGAAAAAGAAACCTGTAAAGATAGGGTAGGGACAGACAAAATTAGTTCTTACTCGTACAAATTGGAAATAGAGATATCTGTAAAGTGGAACCAGGTGGAAGAGAGACCTCGTTTTAGAGTCGTTACGATGAAAAATATATAAGTAACGCCTTGCTGAATTCGCCCGCGTATGAGAAACGACTATCCAAATCGATACTTTGTGCCAAAGTGGAACTTGAAGACGCTTCTGGTGGAAATAGTGGGCTTGTAAACTTTGTTAAAGTGTATAGAAATAGGTTTTTAGTATATTGTGCTGTACACTCTTTTGGCAATACAAAGGATGTTATTTTCTTGAAAAATTTCTGCGGACTGTTTTTTTTAAGTTAAAGTTCTTTTGAATTCAATTTATTTCTTACGATCCTCGAACTCATTCATCAGTCGTTTAAATTGTGTTGATGTAGGTATAAGTCGTTCAAAACAATATAAAATTAGAAATTCTTACGTGGTCAAAATTTTAGTCAAACAAAAGTCAAGGTTTTCTATGAACTCCATAAGCAAGATTGATTTTTTTTTTCTTTTTAAAGCACCGTTTTAATGTATTGACCGTACAAAGATCACATACAACATAATATTACGCCTGTAATCCCCGAAGGAAGAGAGACCACAAGATCATTCATGATTTATTATCATTTTTTTTTTATCTGTGGAGGCTGGATTTGTGCTCGGTTGGTGGCAATAGGCTTGTTCCTCTATTACATGGGATAACGCGTGACGTTATGTGTGTCTTTTTATTATGAAATAAAATAAAATAGGTAGGTACACTTTACTTACGACACATATACACACACACACATACACACACCCTAACACACACATACACACACACACAAACTACAAACATTTACACTTTATTTTAATACCTAGATCTCTGAGTAAAATGTACGTGTTTAAATCATATAATTTCACAAACTACTTCACGCTTAATTGAATTTCATTATGCATTAATCTCAGCGGATTAATATCAAAGTGGTTTCGAAGTTCCATTTAATGTTAATTGGAAAATAAAAGGGAAAACAGAGTGGATCCGCGTGCATTATCGGAAGCGGGTGTTGCCATTCACTCGGTCAGATGTTAAACGGTAAAATCAATTAACCTTTATTTAACGATGAGCTTAAATAAACTGAAAACATAAGGTACGATATTTAAAGGTGTTATTGAGATCACGTAGGCAAATATACGGGGTGGCAGGGTGGTTTTTGCGCTATTGAACCAATATCCAAACATCTAAATCTTATCTCAGTATACAAAGTTTTAGTAGAACTGTACATTATGTAGACTTCAAAACAAAATCACGGGTCTAGGAAACTGGCATGTCCTAAAACCAATAATTTGAAGACATGTAAGATCTACCAACCCGCACTAGACCCGCTTGCTAGATTATAATTGTCTGTATCTGTTGCAGCAGTGGGAAAATTATATTCTTATGATGGAAGGTTGCTGGTCTTAGCTGCTCAAGGTACACGAACCGTACTCAAGTATCATCACTCGTTGAGACTCCTCTAATGCTCAATTCTCACCTACATTTGCCTAACTGGCGTATTTTCTGAGCAGTAATTTGTCGCACCTCGTTTATCTAGCTTAAAAGCTTTTCCTGTGGGTATTTCGGGATTTGCTTCTTGGCACCATTTTGTAAATTTACATAATTATTACGTATAATCACGTAGGTAACCTATGCATACCTACACAAGTTACCTTTTAAGCTCGCTTAATTAGTTCAAACACGTTGACCTATTTTTTTTCCACCCAATTATACAACCAAACATTTATTTTTAAAACCGTTATTTATCACGTACACACTTCCTCATTAGCGTGGACTGCAAGCATAAACATGCACGCGATTATAAATCTTACGAACATAAAAATATAGAACCAAATGGCATAAATTTTACTCGTAGAAAGTTCCCGTATAATTCGTTTGGGGAGGTCTCGCCAATATTTTGGTCTCCATTTAATTAGAAGAACCCTTAATAAATCAAGGAAAGATAAATTGGTTTAAATGGGTCCCTCCTACCTTCCTAGAGGTACCTAAGTACTAGGTCGGAGTAATTTATACGTATGTGAACCTGGCCTTACCGAATACCCCGAAGTCAAAACTTGTTTTCAATGGACAGAAAGGGAAATTAATTATAAAACTTAAATAATAATGACTGTGTAGGTATTTAACAACAATTTTAAACCCAATGATTGCGGACAAATTTTTGAAACGTCCCGAATGGTTTTTTAAATGCGCAAAAGAACTGTGTAATAGTAAAACAAAAACTATAGGTGCATACAAAAAGGTAAAATGACTCAAATAATAAAATAAAACATAAAAAACATCAAATATGGTGAAAATATCGTTCCTTTTACTACCGAACTACCAGACGGACTGCAGGGTACCATCCGCACTTGGTTGATATCCCGACCAGTCGTACTCAGCGCTACTCCTCCACATTTATCATGCGCACAGCCAAAGTATAGAACACTCTGCCTGCGTGTGTGTTCCCTGCCACATTTAAACCATCTTTCTTCAAAACAAGAGTGAACAGGCATCTTCTGGGCACGCTTGATCCATCATAGACCTCATCAATCGCTTCCCATCAGGTGTGAGCAGGCCCATTTAGTAATAAAAAAAGAGTATTTTGAATTAGGTTTTTAAAACCTTGCATTATTTCTTTTGTCAAATTAGGGTAAAACTAGGATAGTTGCCCCAGGGGTATAGTTGCCCGATTGTAATTACTCTAGTTTTGCGGATCATTCGCATGCTATTTTATTAATTTATCGAAAGACTTTTCAACTACTACTAAGTTGACCGAGTCGCATGTCTCTTGTATGGGAAGGCAAAATGCAATCAAAGTTTTTGCGGGATAGATGTCCTGTTTCTCGGCGGGGCATCTATCCTAAACGTAATTTGTATGTATTAAGCAACTATACCCTATGTGGGGTAGATGTCCTAATACATAGTGGTCTACAAAAATCGCTAATACTCTGGAAATATTTTTTTTTTTTTTCAAAAATTTGTAGATAAAAAACCAAAGTATCGGCCAGTTTTACAATAAAGTATTTTGCTTTTTATACGGAGAGCTAAAGAGTGATTTTAAAAAGCGTGGCAACTATCCGGCTTTTACCCTATTTACCTCCAAACAAAACGAAATATCATTACATCCCTGATGGGGTGGGTAGAGGTGTACCTACTTAAAGTACCTACATTTCGCCAGTCATGTTTAAGGCAAGGTCCAAAGACAAGCCTATTGTCATCGACCGACCACAAATTCAGACTCCTGGCTGCTAACTATTGAGAAATTCCCGTTAAAAAAACCCAATTACACTTAACGAATTACCAAAAAAGCGGTCGGAAACGAAATAGTGGTGATGATTCTGCCTTGCACCAACTTAATTTAAGCTATTGCTATGTTTTTCCGTCTAATGGAACAAGAAAGTGATGGAAATAAATAAGAGCTGCCAAATTTAGATGAACTAATTTTTTATTTCCAAACTGCAACGAACTAAATTCGTCATGTTTGAAACCATGTCAAATTCAAGGCAATCGAGACATAATTTAGTTTGACAGTTCTAAAGCGTCACTTGTATTTTTCTTTCGCGGTCTGTCAGTAAGAGATAGCTATACTCTTACCCTATTACTAATAAACACAGAATTAAGTTATTCTAAGAATAAACCTAAGAAAATGTAGATTCCTTAGTTATTCCTGGTGTAACTTTATCCCATGTTTATTAGTCCCGTACTAATAAACATTGTTGGCCCAGTTCAGGTGGTGATCAAAAGAATCGACGCCATTATCTAGTACTAGCTTTTGCCCGCGGCTCCGCCCATGTGGATGTTGGTTATCGCGTAAAAAAGTATTCAATGTCCTTCTCCATATTCCAGGCAAAGATGTACTTTGCCAAATTTCATGATGATCGGTTCAGTGGCTTAGGCGTGAAAGCGTAACGGACAGACAAAGTTACTTTGGCATTAATAATACCTATTGTAATACCTATTGAAGTAAAATTTGACCCCAGTGACTGAGTACGAACATTAGGCATAGTTTATACGGTCAATTTGTTTCCGAGAAAGGGTTCAATTTATGCATAATTAATTTAACAATCGGATTTAATTGGATTCACTAGAAGTCAATGTAGGGATTATATTTATTGAAATAGCTTGACTATTGTATGATACGATAATAGGTAGATACCGGAGCAATCGTACCAATGTCCACCAATGATACCACTGTCACTATCAAGTGCCCATTAGGGTACGGTCACCAAAAAAGATAAGTAACTAGGGTGGTCTTGTATAGTTGAAGTTTGGTAAGAAACTGGTGGAAGTTTCCGAATAAAATTTAATTTAATGAATAGAAAACAAACTGTTCATTTATCATATTAAAACCCCGGTGCCATCATTTTCGTCCCGTATACCTTCATGTGCAATTAGTAAAAAGCTGTTTTATGGCAGAAAAGAGGAAATTTAGATATTACAATCAGACACATCAATTTTATTTATTTGTATAAGTAGATGTATAGATTTTACAGCAAATAAAACAAAGTTGTTCTGTTGTTTGAACTTGCATTTAATTACCTAATCTTTGTTAAACATAGGTGTTTGCGTGTTAAACTTTTAACCCATAAACGTAAGTTTTGTTATGAAATACAGATTTCACGCAACCAGGGTCACCCTTAGTAAAAAAATATACAATACATAATTTATCAACACAGCCCTTAATAGCAGAAAGCACGCTTTTAAGTTTCAAAAGTTAATTTATAGCCTTATTGTGATGCAAACGGTAACTTGTAGTTACTAACAAAATAATTTAGTGTTACTATTCGCTTAGTAAGCCGCACGGGTTGAAGCATCAGGTTAAGCTACGCTTGCCGGGGTTGGTATGTAGATGGGTGACCATCTTTATATACCGAGACTCCTCCATGCCTCGGATAGCACGTTAAGCCGTTGGTCCCGGCTGTAATTCGTGGATCTTTGACAGACGTTACGGGTCGTCAGAAGCCCGAAAGAATGACAACCAGTCTTACCAAGCGGTATCGTGTTACCCAGTAACTGGGTTGTGGAGATCAGACAGGCAGTCGCTCAATGTAAAATACTGGTATTCAGCTGCATCCGGTAAGACTGGAAGCCGACCGCAATATTTTTGGGAAAAGGCTAGGTAGATTGAAATCGTTTACTTTTGTCGAGGTTCTAATTGAAACTTGTATAGGTTCTCAAAACCAGGTTTCGATTTGAAAACGAGAATCAATTTCTGTTGATTTATTTTCACTGCGTTAATGGGTTGGCTTTTGTGAACTGAAATTAGATTTCTGAACTTAAGCAATTTCTTTCGTAGTGGTTCGTTTCGTTATATGTAGTAAACATTAACATTGGAACAGGTTATTTTTGGAAATTATTTATTAGAAGTTAGTTTTGAGAATTATTTAAGCATAATAAGTAAGGGTTTTGATGATTTTTAGTATCCAAAAAAGGTTTTACGAATAAGTAATCAACGCGTTACTTACACGGATATTCTCAACAGACCAGGAGTTATGGCCAACTTCTGGAGGGAGGTGGGCTGGCTGGAATAACAACCGAAGGCCGCCATGGCGCACGCACAATGGTCCACTTGAAGGACTAAGTGCGGAAACCAAACCCATAACATAGAACACAGAACCCCTGAGCCACCACTGCTCCCACAATTCTATGAAACAGCTAACTTATGTTTGGATAACTGACGAGATATTTGAACGGTAGGGATAGTCATGAATTCAGCACAAATGATTCTATTCATGTGCTGAAGTCATGGTTACAGTTGCAATGTCCCATCAACGAACAAACCATGCTTGGAAGTAAATAATAAATAAACGATAAATGATTTCATTTCTGTAGGTTTGTACAAACACTTTACACGGCTATCATATTTTTAAAACTAGATGAGGTCGGCGTTTCTTATTTGACTACTCTGAGAAGAAAGGCCGAAAGAAACTCAGCGGTCACAGTCTCTTTTTATGTCCAGAAACAATCTTGGTCTGATTTGAAGACCATCGATTGGTGTCTGAAATGGTCTTTTGACGAATGAACCACACAGATTAAGTGAACCTGTCCAATTACTGCACGCATTTGTCAGTAATCATGGAGGTCGACTCAAAACTTGAGGAGCTCAACGATTTGACGAACAATACCAAAGAAAGGACATTTGGGTAGGCCGCATAAATTATTCAAAGTGCCAGACCATGACTAAATGAGAAAAAAACAACAACCAAACAAAAAAGAAAACATTCTCATATTCACAATATTTAAAACAATTCAATACTTTACAAAGTAAATATTGATGTCATTGTTTAAATAAAATTCATCAATGTCAATGTGTATGTAAAAATCCAGAAATAATCGTGGTCAGATCATTTGAGGACTATGTAGATTGGTGTCTGATATGGTCTTTTGAGGAAAGAACCACACAGATTGAGTGGACCTGTCTTGTCAGTGCACGTAAAAAGACGACGAGCAATCTGTATCAATAGACCATCTCTCTCGAGAGAGATTGTAAATCAATTCTATTACATCATCTAGCTACCTAGGTAGAACTGTAACGCCCTAGAGAGTAGCCGGGGATATTGAAAGCGTCTGATCAAAGGCATCTTCGCCCTGGAACGCTTGGTTTGCCGTTCTAATAATATTAGTATCAGACAGAAGGTCAAAAGTATCGGATTCTGTAAAAGGCTACTGTTTTAATGTCTGCGTTTATCTTTCTTAGAATAAAAGACGTATATTAGCAAAGCCGATGTATGTTTTATTTAATTTTGTGTAAATAATTATGCTTGTTAGAGCTACGAAAAAGCTACTGCATTAGGGATTCCCAAAAAAGTACATTAAAAAGTATTTTAAAATAAATCTGAAATGGTACTTGTTTCTATTTTTTTTTCTATATTTTGATTTTATAAAATTTATTAACAAACAAATGTTGTCATATCAACTGCTAAAATACCCATTATATACAGGATTTGATAGAGACATCCTCTTTGATAAACTAGAAATGTTCTCACATAAGATAAGATAATATTTACGCGTACAATTTCCTCAGAAAAAAACCGAACCGCGCTGAAAATTACGCGTTTATCCAAAAAGCCACTCAAAGGTTATTGCAAGAGATGTCAGCACCAACTGGTGGGCTCCGCAAGGGCCGATGCCTGCCATGGGTGCGGGTTGCTCGGAAGAGATACCGTGGTCCCCGGCACACAGGCAACTGAAGGAACACGGGTGGGTTTTAGTCAGTAAATGTCTGACACGGCCTCCTGCTCCACCCAGAGCGGGAGAAGGTATTTGATGATTTCCATCATCAAAAAAAAATATAAAAAAATGGTTATTGCACATACAATAACATAACTTATGTACGTAATAACAGCCACACTGGTCGATCAATCATCATAAACTACGCTTGCCGCGGTTGGTCCATGGATGGGGGACCATCTTTATATACCAAGAACATCCTCTGTTCCTCGGAAAGGACGGTAAGCTTTTGGTCCCGGCTGTCATTCGTGAATCTTTGACAGTCGTTATGGGTCGCCAGAATCCCGAAAGTTGGACAACCAGTCTTACCAACGGGTATCGTATTACCTAGATGAAAACCGATTGATGAGGTTTATAATCGATCGTCATATAATACTAATTAGAGTTCCAAAACATATCGTTAGTATCTAAAGAAGTATATATAGTAGTGGTGGCCCAGTATTGATGAGCCCGACTTACAAGTTGCAAGTCGTGACAGGCACTTGCCTGTCACGACTAAGAAAAGCACTTGCTTTTCTTTGTATAAATAATTTCATCACCACTGTTCTCAAAACGGTGAGGAAACCGAAAAACTCATAGACATGTAACCAACCCGCACTGAGCCCGCGTGGTGGATTACGGCCCACTCCCTGTCACAGAGAGGACGCCAGTGTTCTAGCAGTGGGAACGTTAAAGGCTGATTATATAGGCTATGGTGGTAATGGGTAAAGAATATTTTTTATTTTCGGTCTTTGGAAAAATTCAATTTTCTCCTTCTAGTTGTATAGGTATACCTATATGCACGTTAGGAATACAGGATAGGTTTTTACCCAGTGCGCAAACTGTAACCGTGAATTCAGCATATCATTCTAGACCCCCAGCGCAGAAATTTCGTCGGTAATAAAAAAAGTTGATACTTTTTCATGGTCAAAATGTATGGAACAGCTGATGCTGTTCCATACATTTTGACCGCGTAGGTATTGCACTTTTCTATGAAACAGCTGATGTTTTTTGTAAAACCGACGGAAAATTTCTAGACGTAAGGTTAAAGTTTGCGCACTGGATAAAAACTTACCCCGTATAATAAGTTTGTTTACTCAAACATCTACAACAAAAACAAGTCATTTATTGAAATTAGGCTGAAATAAAGCACTTTTCGAACGTCAAATTACATAAGACAGTTCCCTAAAACCATTCTGCATTTTAAGCCCGCCTTTCACCACTTCCTATTGCTTTAGCTGGGAAGAAGAAGTGACGCAACAAACTCCCCAGCAGCACAGCTGTCTGTATAGTTAGATAAACTTGATTCTATACAATAGTAAACACAGCACATAACGCTAAACACATTCCTAGTTGTATAAAAACTTTTAAAATACGTTTTTCAGCTCCTAGAAAATTGGGCTTGCAAAAGTAAATTGTAAGACAAATAAAACAATAGTTACTGTCGCGGAATAAAGTTCTTTAGGTACGTATAGTCTCCCTTCAGCCATGCGACGATATTAAATACGTATAAATATTATTTTGAAGAGTGTCTTCTGTACTTGACCTCGTCTTAGCGAAATGAAATATTTTCCCCTGAAGGTTCTGAATTTAATATAAGATTAAAAGTATTATTTTTCTATCAATCCGTCTTTCCTTTTAAGGTTTTAATAAAAAGTCTAATCTCGATTTTCCGTGACTGATATCCTTGAAATGTAGCTTTAGTATTAAATGATTAATGGCCGTGTTAGTTTTTATGTTTCATAAAAAAACTTAGGAAATAAATGCCGTGGTGCTATAAATTAGGTGGAATTCTGTGAAAGTCGAGCTTTTATACTTATACTAGCTTTTGCCCGCAGCTCCGCCTGCATGGATGTCAGTTATCGCGTAGAAAAACCTATGCCCTTCTCCAAGTCTCTGCCAAATTTCATGACGATCGGTTCATCAGTTTAGGCGTGAAAGCGTAACAGACAGAGTTACTTTCGCATTTATAATATTAGTAGGGAAGTAAGGATTTTCCAACACACACAAAACGTAAAATCACGACTGTAATCCCCGAACGGTTAGGCAGAGAGCTACCTACAGGGTGCCAGAGATATCACATCATTCTAGAACCCTGGAGTAAAAGTTTTTCGTCGGATTTCAAAATCAGCTATTTCATAGAAGAGTGCAATATTTACGCGGTCAAAATGTATGGATATATTACCGTATGATTGTGAACATCGTTAGTTTATAATCTATATCGCGAGATTATAAACGGTCGCTAAATTGTAAACTGCACCAAACTGCTTACCGACCGAATAGGTAAGGTTAGGTTACAATTGCGACCAACCGCGCGTGAGCCGAGCAAGCGAAGCGAGCGGTGCCGCGGCAGCGGCCGGCGAGCGCTACTTCCAAGTTAGTGGCAGTTACTTGACTATTTAGTAACAGCACAAGGTAGTTTCCGTCATTATACCATTTCACAATTTGACGGGTTCACTTCGATAGATTATAATCTACCGAAAAATAATGCGTTAAATTGTAAGCAGTATGTTACGATTTCGGCAGTTCACAATCTCAAAAAGGTATACAGGTACATTGTTTTTTATGATGGTAGGAAGTCATCAAATAACTTCTCCCGCTCTGGGTGAAGCTGGAGGGCGTATCAGACTTTTATTGACTAACACCCACCCGTGTTCCCTCAGTTGCCAGTGTGCCAGGGGCGACGGTATCTCTTTCGAACAACCCGCACCCCTCGATAGATATATTCAAAGGAAGTCTTGCCAATGTACTTGCAATTTAAGTATCATAAAAAAGTTGTCAGTGATAAGTTCAAAGCACACAACAGCAGAAAGGCAGTTGCGTAACACACTCATGTCTTTCATTTTGACAGTACAACAGCATTCATTGCGTTATTTACATAATACCTACAGACAAATTTTACGAACATATGACGCAATGTAGTAGCAATAACCTTCAAAATGGGTGCTGGTTTTGATTTCAATCATGATGATCGATCGAGGCCCTAATTTATTATTCTAATGAAATGCAATGAATTGAAATGTTCATTTATGTAAGTAGATCTTATTAGACACTTTTACACGTCAATATTTTGTTGGTCAATATTTTAAAAACTAGATGGCGCTGGCCGTGCTATATGAATGTGTTATTACATCTAGGTATACACATATAAACAGGTCTCATATCTACCCTAACAATACACGGGGCCATCCAACAGGTATCAAACCGACATTACACCGAATTTATCTACTCAAACTCAAAGCATTTATTTCAAATAAACCAATTACAGGCACTTCTGAATTGTCAAAGAGTCGGAAAGATGAAGCTAGTTGCCACTCTTTTTAAATCATAATATTGTTACAAAAAGTTGGTTACATTATTTATGTTGAAACTATCAATGTGAGAACGGTGTAAAAAGACGTGCACATTAATTATTAAAAATAAAAATAAAATAACAATTCAGAAATTAAAATAAGCCGTGGCAGCTAAGAGATGACCAGTCCATATTGGCTGCGCCCGTTCACGAACATGACGTCCATACGTCATGTTCGTGAACGGGCCAGTAGGGACTGGTGATCCATATCAGCACCATTCAGTTCAACCATTTTGAAGGGAACTTCATGATCCAACATCATAACCCTACCCAAACCCTTTACCTGTTCAAAATTCGATAACTAATCACATAGACAACAACAGGGGCAGCGTGGGGCACTAATGAATGCACCACCCTCTTCACACCTCAAAATGTAGCATGCAAATCATTGATATTCGAATAAATTTCATATCAACCTCTATCGTAACTCTGACACTTGAAAATTGAGTTCCCAAGGGCTGAAATTACGCATGAACTTTGACACGATGACCTAGTTGTAATACTTTTCAAATATTAATTTGTTGAAATGTTACGTGTCTGCGGATGATTCCGTTCGTTTTGAGAGTTTGATGAAGTTACTGTTAGATTACTTTATGGGTATTTCAATAACTCAGGAAATGCGATCCTTGTAATTAGTTTTTATTCTTAGCAATATGTATTACTAGCTTTTTTTGCCAGAGGGTCCGCCCGCGTTGAGGTTGAAAATTATACCATGGAAAGGTACTACCGGGTTAAAAAGTATTCTATGTATCAATCCAGGGTATAAACTATCTGCGTGCCAAATTTCATCTAAATCCTTAAGGCCGTTTTTGGGTGATTGAGTAACAAATATCCAAACAGCTAAACAAACAACCTTTCGCAATTTTTACATTAGTAGGAAGTAGGATAAAGGCTTTTGTTAGGACTTAGTAAATGCTCATTATGGTATCTATAAAATAGGCTCACGATTAATACTATCTCAATCTGTAAACTGCCTAGCTTTTTCCAAATATGTCGGCTTCCAGTCTGCATCTGAATACCAGTATTTTACATGGAGTGACTGCCTATCTGACCTCCACAACCAAGTTACTGGGTAATACTACCTCTTGGTAAGACTGCTTGCCAGACTTTCGGGATTCCGACTACCCGTAACGACGGTCAAATCTACGAATAATAGCCGGGACCAATGGCTTAACGTGCTTTCCGAGGCACGGAGCAGTCTTGGTATTTAAAGATGGTCACCCATCCACGGACCAACCGCAGCAAACGTAGCTTAGCCTTGATTAACCCGTGCGGATGTTATTATTATCTTGTAAACAGACAGCCAGTCATCAGCCACTATGTCAGTCCGATTCCAGGACCAGACTTCGAAACCCCTTCTGCAGCGAGGTGTGAGACAGGGAGACGTTATCCCTCCGAAACTGTTCACCGCTGCACTGGAGGATGTCTTCAAGGTTCTTGACTGGAACGGGGCTGATATCAACATCAATGGCAACATCATTCACCTTCGGTTTGCCGATGATATAGTTGTCATGGCTGAGACCATGGAGGACCTCAGTGCAATGCTCGATGACCTCAAGAAGAGTGGGTCTTAAAATGAACATGGACAAGACAAAGGTCATGTCAAATACCCATGTAACACCCACTTTCATGATGATCGGAGGCACTACGCTCGAAGTCGTGAACGAGTACGTTTACCTAGGACAAACTGTCCAGTTAGGTAGGTCCAACTTCGAGAAAGAGGTCAATCGTCGAATCCGACTCGGCTGGCAGCGTTCGTTCTTCGCAATATCTTCTCATCCCAAATACCGCAGTGTCTCAAGACAAAATGTCTTTGACCGGTCTGTGTTGCCAGTGATGACCTATGGTACAGAAACGTGTTCGCTCACAATGGGCCTTATCAGAAGACTTAAAGTCACACAAAGGGCAATGGAGAGGGCTATGCTCGGAGTTTCCCTACGCGATCGAATCAGGAATGAAGAGATCCGCAAGAAAACCAAGATAACCGACATAGCCCGAAGAATTGCCAAACATAAGTGGCAGTGGGCAGGGCACATTGCTCGCAGAACAGAAGGCCGATGGGGCTGAAAGGTTCTGGAGTGGCGATCGCGAACCTGAAGACGTAAAGTGGGAAGGCCTCCCACAAGGTGGACCGATGACCTTGTGAAGGCCACGGGAATCCGCTGGATGTGGGAAGCACAAGACCGGTCGAAGTGGAGGAGGCTGGGGGGGAGGTCTATGACCAGCAGTGGACTTCTTTCGGCTGAAATGATGATAATGAAACAGACTGAAATCAAAAGACTTTTCATGTACCTAATCTTTTACATCTTTTCCAAGACAAAATGCATAATAAATCTAAAAATAAGCGTTTTTCTTTTAAATCCTTCAGTACTTAACTGTAAAAGAAATCTCCAGCCCACGGCTTCGATGTACTTTCAGAGCTTGGAACATAAATTTTTACTACAAAGTGCATGTAGCTTCATGAGGTTTAAAAGAGCTTTGAAGATCGTAAAGTCACAAAAATCAAATAGAATTCTGGCAAATGAGATTGTATGGCAGTAATAAAAAGATTCAAAATACGTTATCTTAATAAGAAAATCATAAAAACCCTCTATTAATTATGTTTTATTATGGTTTCGTTGTAGAATCACAAAAATCAAAATGTTGATATTCCTTGACTAGGAACTAATATTTTCAAAGAAGTGGTGGTATCTGAGAGTACTAATCCGATTTAAAAAATCTTTGGTTTTATTGATTTATTTTATGAAGGACCAAATATTTAAGGGACCACTCGGTATGTAGTTATACTTTTTCAAACAAAAGAAGAGTTTTTCAAATCGGTAGATTAATAACGGTGTTCTGAACTGAAAAAAACTAAAAAAATAAAATAAAATTTAAAAAATACAGCCAAATTGAGAACCTCCCCCCTTTTTTTAAGTCGTCTAAAAATCATTCACTGACTGAAAAGTACTCTATTGCTGAGTGACATACGATGTTTTGTGGTATAGTTAACTTCCATGTGGACGAAATCGCAGGCAGAACCTAGTGAAATATAAAGTTAGAAGAGCAATTTAAAAATTAAACCAGGTACGAATAAGTGCACTTTATTTTTAAAAGCTTAATTTCCTAATAAAAACAGCTTCCGAAGACTGGTACCTATGAGCTTATAAAATCAATCAGCTCCGGTAGCAATATTCTAGGAATAGTTTGCTCATTTAATTTTACCTGGAAAGGAGCATCTATACGATGGCAGGCAAGGAATCACTAATGTGATTATTTCCAGTAACTCTGTTACGTTTCCACGCCTTACCGACTGTACGAACTATGACTATAGAAATTAGCACAAAGATAAACGAGACCTGGGTTAGAACTTATGATGCTTTTTAGCCAGATAGTACGTACCCGTGGGATCATATCCCATCTCCACAGTACAGAAACACAGTACTAGTACAGCTATACACGGTGAAATTTAAATGGTTGTTTTCCCGCAGCGAAATGGTTCTGTCTTGGTAATGCAATCGTTTTATAAACAAATAAAATATTAGAAACAAAAAATGGCAGATTAGCCATTGTGAAAAATCACCACGTGCGAGAGTTTATTTTGCTTTGTACATTTATGCATCGCTGTTCCCTTTGTCGGCGGTGCATGTGATTCGAGTAGTACCTATAAGTTACCTCTAGTATTACTATTGAGTAGTGTTTTATCGAGTTGATGAATATTTTTTCATTATTTTAAAACAAAAAAAATCTTTTTTTTTTACTTGTACTCTATGCTTCGAAAGTACTCCTTATGGCAAGTTGTTCTGCTGCTGGAAAACAACCATTTAAATTTCACGGTGTATATCATAACACAATAAATAGGTTCCTGTTTCCTATAACCAGCAATAAGAGTAGCGAATCTAAATTGAATTATCGCGATATCCTAAAGTCCTATTTGAAACCGAAATAACCCAAATTCTCACATAAATTCAGGATTAGGGTCGTAATTAGGGGCTTATGTTATACTATGTAAGTTATATTCTGTTCCCAGTTTCAGGCTTAATGGTTAATTTATTCGGCTTTGCTAGACGACAGTGTTTAACTGGTAAAAAAATGTGATAAATTGTCGCTATTTAAAATAAAAAGTGGCGTATGAATTTGTAGAACTTCACATTTAAATTAAAACGTCATTACTGTACACATAAAATAACATCATTCTAGTAATCCCTAAAGGGTTAAGCAGAGATATACCTATAGTTCATACACAGTCACGTTTAAAGTCCCCTGATCACCTATCATTTAATATTGCCATTAACTGAGTAAAAATCCAGACTGTGGGCTGCTACAAAAAAATTGGATGTATTGTCAATTAATTTTGATGGAAAAATCTAATAACACTTTGATTTTTTGTGGGAATAGCGTCTCTTAAGTCAACCTAGGAGGGTCAGCTGGCTTAACCGGACTTGTCTGTGGTTGCCTAAGACCCGAGTTCACTAACTACAACATAACCATTGATTACGGAACCATCCTGTTAGCATGAAACATATGTTTAAACAAATCGCGTTTTTTTCGAGTTCACTGTTCAATTCTACCCAACGGTTAAATAACCGAACGCTTTTGAATAAGGGCCGGTTTTTTGATCCGTAGTTAACTCTACCAATGGTTGAAAATAGTAACTAATGGTTAAATTTCGGCAAAATGTGTTTTTTGATCAATTGTCAGTTGAACCAATGGTTAAATAACGAACTATTAGTTAGTATAATTAACCACCCGATGTTGGAGGGTTAAACAATATGGCGGATGGTTAACTCAAACACAACATCTGTTTTGCACATTCGATTGTATTACTGCTGCAACTTATTTGTACAAAGGTATTTTGTTATTGTTTGATGGTTGCCTATTTCCTGACATTTATAAGAAGATTCTTGGCGATCGAGGTAAAAATTTATTCGAAGTGAAAATAGCTTTATTTTTTATATTTTATATTAACTGCATTAAAATCAAATAAAATAACACGAGATTGAATCTCGTGTTATTTTATTTGATTTGAATGCAGTTTATAATAAAGTTTGACAAACATACAGTAAAAAAAGACGAATCGTTACAAAATCATAGCTATTTTTAGGAAAAGATTTCTCATAAGATTGGCAATATGATGCCAATGGTAAAGTATTACCAACAGTTAAGTTTGACTTTAGTTAAAATAGATATTGAAAAACGTAATAGCCCTTTAACCATTAGTTCACCAGTTGACTATGGTTATTCTAACAAATGGTTATAGGGTTTGACTACGGATCAAAAAACCGGCCCTAAGTGAGTCGAAAATGACCAATTGATCGAATGGTTTAACATTATTTTGTGAAAGACGCTACGACAAATACTGAAAATATGGGGTCGGAAGCATCTGGCTGACAAATTTAATGCTTTCGGCATTCATTGCAAACGTGCTTGGCTATTCAAACTTCTTTTCAATGAAATCAAGTAATTCCAGAGCACTCACTACGTTTGTATGCACTATATCTTATACCAAATGCTTTCTCGTCATATTCCTCGAAATTATTGTGCCGTGTTTGAAATATACGGGGAGTGCGCAAAATTGTATATTACCTTCAAAATCATCTAACACATTATCCTTTTCAAAGAATAAGTAACTTAAAGTGTTTTTTTGTATTGTAACTAAAAGTGATTCACAATGCAAAACATATCAGAAAGCATAAACCAACGGTTAAACTGAGTTGGCCACGTCGTTTAAGTTAACCATTCGATTACAGTACATAACTAATGGTTAGGGCGACTAGAATCAATTCTATTTTAATGTAAATGTTGACGTTCAAAAGTGCCTTTTAAGTGCCTGTTTGAAATAAATGCTTTGACTTTGACTTTGCGTGGTGAACAGTAAAATATTGTTAATCAGCCGGTTATGCTTTAACCGGCTATTTTAAATTGAACCATGTGTTGGTGAACTCGGGCCTAAATAGATAAATGCCTCCAGCCAGGGCTTAAAAACATAAAACCTAACAGTTTCCCTGACCTGTCCCATTATTTTGTTTCCTGAAAACTTAATTTGAAACAAATCCACTAACGAGAGGCACTTAATTAGTTTTAATTAAAGCCACTGTTTAATATCACTGGTTTGTACCTAATTACACTTAAATTACTTAGTCTCTACATGCAATTAAGCGTCCGTGTGATGCACAGTGGTTTACGTAATTATACGGTTGGTCAAAGTGTGTCAACCCATATTCCCATAGGAAAACCCGCATGGCAAAATTTTGTAGGTACGAGAGAAATAAAGGCACAACATACAAAATGGCGGACGTAGCAATGTGTAAATTTAAAATGGAGAACCTTATTTACAAAACCAAAGGTGTGATAAAAAAAATTGAACATAATATTACATCAAGCCTGTGTTCCGCGAAGGGATAGCCAGAGGTGCACCTATAGTACAGATATAGGTAATAACTTTGATTTAGACCATATTATATATATAAGTAACATTTATTTATTTTATTTATTTATTCACTCCAAACATACAACTAACCCTACAGGCTTGACCCAATGTGATATTGTAGTAAACTTAAAAATCAAATTTTTCCACTGCTTGTACCATAACAAATTTTATCGATAGCTAATCTAAATAAAAAAAACCATCTAAATAAACAACATACATCCATTGTGTTAGTTAAGAACTTTGTTTAAGCCTCTTGTAACAGGGAGGGAGTCTATTGCCATCAAGGCGACACACATCCAGGCTCCGGGCTGCCATTAAAAAAATCCTGATCGAAAAACCACATAACATTGCCCGACACAGGTATCGAGTCCGGACCTCATACTCCGCGAAGGAAAAATATAATGTAATATCACCATCATCAAATGCCTAGCCTTTTCCGAATTATGTCAGGGCCGGCTTCCGTTCTAACCAGATGCAGTTGAATACCAGTATTTTATATATCTGACCTCCACTACCCAGTTACTGGGTAATACGATAGCCCTTGGTAACGACCGTCAAAGATCAACGAATGACGGCTGGGACCAATTGACTTAACGTTCTTTTCGTGGCACAGAGGTCTTGGGTATGTAAAGATGGTCACCCATCCATGGACCAGCTGCAGCAAACGTAGTTTAACTTGTACGATGGATCCGTGCGGCTATTATTACTTAGCCACAAGCCAAAAAGAAAAAAACATCATGTAAACGAAGCAAAACAAAGTAACCTTCGCTATTTGCGAATCTGATTTGTTTGGAAAAATACAAAGTCTTTGGATCATGGTGTACCAATCTAACACGTCTTTCTTATATCTTGCTCCGTACTAGGATTTTTATTCCGTAACAAGATACGAATACAAAATTCAACAGAATATATGAAACTTATATAATATGTATGTAAATATTATATGATACGTGATTTCGCGTACCAACCGATTGTGATGTATGGAAATGGTATTACGCGTCGTTCTCACTATGCAATGCGGTAGGTTATTTAGTCGGTTTGCCCAGATAAGTGTCCATATTGCACCGAACCGACTGTTTGTCGGCCCGTATTATTATAGAAGAACCCGGAAGAACTTTGGCTCAATACAATTTATTTACTCGTTCATATTTTTTGACGCCTGAGTCAAATATAGACATGCTGATTTAAAAAAAATTAAAAAATAAACTTTTTTATTTCATTTATTTCATAAACAAAAATGTATTTTTGACCATGAACTTAATATTACTATCGTGATTACACTCTACCCAAAAAAAAAAAATTTCTTAATGACTACATGTCAAAATATTATATATGAAATCATTGCAATACGTTTTAAAATTAATCATTTGCCAATAATTACTTTTTTATCCTTACCAAATTTGTCAATACTATAATAACACTTCTGAATCAATAATGTCTAAAGTTTATTTCTAAATACAGCCAAATTCGGAATATTCTTTATTTCGGGTGGTAATTTGTTAAATATATTAAGAGACTGCACACTTGATGAGTGTTTTACAACAATGAGCTTTGCTTGGAGGATAAAATCTAAAATCTTTTATCCGAGTTTTTACTCTATATTCTCTGTCAGTGTCCGTCTCCAGCTTGTTAATATTTTTATGTAAATGAGTAAGGAGAATTAAAATGTAAGGCAAGGTACTGTTGAAATACTTAGCCTGATAAAATGTTCCTTACACGATTCAGTTTGGTCTAAAAGAAGCATAGTTTCATAAAGATTATTATTTGTGTCAAATATTGACTCTGTCTAGGCACTAGCGTGCTTTCTGCCATTAAGGACTGTGTTGAAAAATAATGTATTGTATACTGTGGACTTTGTATCAGCATTGCGACATCTACACAAACACTACATAGGACTTTTATCTGAAGTAATTAAAAATACTCTCATCATTGCCAGCTTTTCAGCAAAATGTACCGTTCGTCACAAAACACACGAGGCTTTTTCCTGTTTGCAATGGACGACTAACCTGTTTAACTCGCCCCTCTACTACTTCAGTTCTTTGGCCATTCTCTTGGCTACAATGCCCCTGGGAATCAACAGCATGAAGTTACTTGTAACCTAGAACTATACGACCGACTTATCAATGCGTATTTATGCTCCTGACCTTGGCCGTGTATATAAATAACAGGATTATCGATACAGTTTTTCGGCATGAAAAGTACAGTGTTATTACGGAAAATCTGTCAGTATTTTGTAAGTTAATCTTATGTTTATTTTCCTTTGTTGCGAAGCGACATATGTTATGATTGTCTTGCCTTTATCCCGATTTATTTTCGTTGTCTTTTCTAATTGTTGTCATCTCAGAAAGCCTCTCCCTTCTAGCCATATCATCAAGTACAGCGCCTGTCTGGGTTCGAACCTACGACCAACAATTCGTAAGTCGCAGCCGTTCCCACTGGGCCACCGCTGCACTCTTTTTTTTTTGGGGTGGGATATCATCAAACAACTTGTCCCGCTCTGGTTGGAGTAGGAGGGCGTGTCAGACTTTTAATGACTAAAACCCACCCGTGTTCCCACAGTTTTCTATGTGTCAGGGGCGACGGTATCTCTTTCGAACAATCCGCACCCCTGGCAGGCATCGCCCCTTGCGGACCCCATCACTTGGTGCTGAAATATGTTTGAGGCGCGCGTGGAACACAACGCGCCATCGACCCGGGCTTGGTCCTTACCGGACAGCGAGCTACCCATAACTCGCCGTCCGCAAGCCCGCGCCTACGGTGGCCGGGAATCAGCCTGGGATTCCTGACGCCCAGGGCGTCTCCTGCGTCGCCGTGACGGCGTATATACTACCTCTCCATCACGTGCGCCGCCTCCCTCTTCGCGAGCATTACTGCTTCGCAGAAGGAGGTGACGGCTACCCATGCACTCTCGCTCCATACCACTGCACTCTCATCCACATTCATACTCATAACGAATAGCACTTCTGTGGCGGTTTTATTCAAAGGAAACACGAGAATTATTGCTCTAAAAAGTTTTCCCAAGACTTTTGTAGCCTGTTCTAAAAGTTTCAGCAATTCTGATAAGTGTCGACAAACAGCGGTATAAGTCATGTTTAACGACAGGTTAAATTGAAGAGGCTTCCAAAAACCGAAAACCGTTCCCTAAAGATCGTCGTAAAGTTAGTCCCCAGGTGTTGGCAGGTAAAGACGTGCCCAAAACAAAATATTATTAATTCTCTAGATGACATTGTCAAGGCTCATAAATATGCGGAAGAGTCATGTTTTGAGGCGATTTATTGCTTGGGAAATTAAGGCACATTAATCTTTTAAGTCCTGTAGCTATAATAATTTGTCTCGGGCTGGTTATATCAACCAGGGCGGAAACACACCTTTGTCTTCAGGATGAATAATACAGACATGTTGACTTTGAGTACTTTCAGAATCTCCGATTTGTAATTTTTTAAGTATTTTTTTTTGTGAAATTTTGTCGAACGTGAATGACGTGCGATTAGAATCAAGTCAAGTTTATTTGAGTTTCTTTTGTGTTGTGTTAAAGGAATCATAAAAGATAGGAAGATGAATTAAAGCTCACAGCGGGCCCAAATTGGAGAAGAGTTACTATAGATAGGATTCAGCGGAAGTTATTAGAGGAGGCCTTTGCAAAAAAAACGGCACACTGAACTAAGAGATATTTTATAAACTACCGAGATAATACTGGAACGCAAGGTTGCTCAGAATAAAAAGGGCTTATTATCCTACTATAATATTATAAATGTGAAAGTTTGTATGTTTGAATGAATGTTACTTAATCACGCAAAACGGCCGAAAGGATTCGGATAAAATTTGGCACACAAATAGATTACAATCTGGATTAACACAGGACTTTATATCCGGTAATACGTTCCCGTGGAATAATTCTCGACCTACACGCGGGCGAAGCCGCTGGCAAAGCCTAGTTATTATTATAAACAAATCATAAGTTGGCAGTCAAACCCAACAATGTCTTTTCGGTTGTCATCTAAATCGTATTCATCAACAACAGCGTCATAGCTTATCTAATAATTAAATCATACATAGTAACTCCACCATACTTTTATTTCCTCGGCGAAATGTGGCTAATCGAGCGTCAATAATCGTGAAATGCCTTGCACGCGATGAAACCGACTCATTCCCGGTATTTCTAAATACTACCCAACATTATCCCGAATTTATCAATGCTTTATACACTCCCACAATATCTACCAAGCTTTAGTACCATCATAAAACAGCTCTCAAATATGGCGGCTTCCCTTTTTCCTCGTTTTTTGTTCGGTCAGCAGAAGACTACATAAAAGGAATTAGGGCTGGTCCTTTATAAAAATTTGTGTTAGGGAGCGCTGGCAATTACTGCCTACATCTGTCTTGCATGACTCTCTACGTGAGGAGAATTTGAGTTGCGATTTTTTTTTTGCGAACAGTACTTGGATTTTTTTAGGTCGGGTAATTCTGACATTTTATAGGAGGGTCGTTTAAAATCAATTTGGGATAGGATGCTAAAAATAAATGGCGTTGTTTTTTTAAAGAGTGAAAATGTCAGAACAAAAGCGGTGGAAAGAACTCCAGAAAATAAACAGTGTGGTAATTGAATTGTGACTGGTAATTAGTACAAGATTCGTCAGAAATACAAACTGAAATGATAAGGTTAGGTCAACAAGAACAAGATTGATCATTTACAATATTCTTGGCGAGTTATCGACAGCAAATAAGATTTTTTTTGTAAAAATTCAAATATTATATTTAGCCTAAAATTTAGCAACGCTAAAATGATGAACGCATATGAAAAATAAGACTCGACCATGGCAAAAAATAGAAAAATATTAAAACTAAAATGAGATAAAGCCACAATATTTCAACCATCCTAACAACCGCTCAATTTCATCCCTCTCAAAAATGGCTGACGCATAAGTAAAAGCATACATACACGTACGAGCAGTAGCTAAAGAACCATCATCTTTTCAATGGGGTAGTTCCGCACGTAAAAATACCCATAGATGTTAAGTATAAGGAAAACGCGGGGTACACCATTAATCCTAAGGAACGGAGCTCGCAAGATATCAGCACTTAAGCCTATATGTTAGAGCGAGAGAAAAGTAGTTGTCGTCTCATCTGCCTACCGAAAACCTTTACTGAAATATATCGGGTTCAGTTTAAGTCTTACCAGATGTGGCTAAGTGTCTGGCTAGAGTAGCATTTGACCTCTAGTATTTTCTCATAACACTTAAGACTGGGATACTCAAATATTGGTGTTAAAAGGTTACTTATTTATTTGCAGAAGAAAACCGATAACGTAATTAGGTTGGGGTCGGCCTAAACCACTACACGTACAAAAATGGAAAAAATCGATCACCCATCTTAAGACTCGGCTTGGCATACGTTGCTTATCTTCATAATTATCTACCTAGTCATTTCCTAACTATGTTGGGGTCGGCTTCCAGTCTAACCGGATGCCGCTGAAAACCATTATTTTACATTGAGCACCTGCCTATCTGACCTCCACAACCCAGTTACTGGGTAGAACGATACCCCTTGGTAAGACTGGTTGTCACACTGATGATAGTCGGGACCAACGGATTAACGTGCTTTCCGAGGCACGGGGGTCTTGGTATGCAAAGATGGTCACTCATCCACGGAACAACCGCGGCAAGCGTAGCTTAACCTGATCGATCGACCCATGTGGCCGTTATTACTTAACCACAAGCCATTCTGCTTCTGCCCCTGGTTAACCTCATATCTCACTAAATACATCTTGCTGGTATATTGTAAGGACCAAATACAGTAGTAAAAGTTCCCTTTAAATTACATGGCCCATACTGTAGGCCAAAAGGGACTGTTCAGAATGTTAATAGTGGTCGTAATTAACGATCGACGTTAATCATGGCTGCTTCAATAATTTCCTTGTTTTTTGGACTGATTTACTTGTTTGTTTTCTTTAACAATGGCATGGATGTTAGGTACTTTCAGGGTTGTTGAACTTAACGCAACAACACGTGTTGTTCTCAAACATGATCTTTGGAATTATTCCGATCTGTCACCCCGCTTTGTCCCCTTAGGGTGACAGATAGGAAAAAAAAGTTTGATCTGTCCCCCTGTTAGCAACGAGGGGACAGTTCGAACTTTATTCACTCCGTAACGGTTTCATCTGTCCCCCTATCACTGACAGGGGGACAGATGAAACTTTTTATTCCTGTTTGTCCCCCACAGAATTTAATATATTAATTCTTAAAACTAATGCCACACATACTGCAACATTACATTAAATTAAAGACTAGTGGTTTAGGTTTATAATCATCTGTATTTAAATAAGTTACAAATATTTCTTTTGTTTTTCTATTAATCAGCCACAGTTCCATAAATCATAGTACGTATAATAGATACAATTACAATCAGTCTTCTGATTTGACTTAATTCAACTTAATTACAATAAAAAATATACTAATAATAAGAATATTTTGTTTTGTTATTGATTGATAGAATCAGTCACAGTCCGATAAATCACAGTAGGTATTGTACATATTACAATCAGTCTTCTGATTTGACTTCATATTAGGCTATATGAAGTCAAATCAGAAGACTTTACAAACGAAAACTTTTAAATAATAGTAAACTTAAAGTTGTAAATAATCTCAAAATATAAATTAACGAAAGTTACAAATGAAAACTTTTAATAGACTAATAATAAACTTAAAGTTGTAAATAATCTCAAAACATAAATAAACGAAAATCACTAGTATAACGAATTTTAAAACTTTTCCAAAGGTCGTAAGAATAATATATGTATAAATAAAATATCTATCGCAACTTCTCCAACAAATGACCAATAGTAATTTCACCACCTACAAACTGCATTTGACAATTATGTATATATTCGTCTTTCATAATATTTCTCTTTGTGCGACAATTTGACGTCGGAGGTAATTGGTTTTGGATCTGTTGTGATATGACTCTATAAAAAGCTGCATCCTTTTCTAGAATAACTAAAACCATATTTAAGTTGGGATTTTTTTTTCCAATTGCATTATTTAATCCATGGTGCCAGCCTTCCAGAAAGTTTGTAGTACGATGACGTTCATTAAAAACACACCATATTTTTCTAAACTCAGACTCATGCGGTCTAATCCATTGTTTGATCATATACAAACGAAATTTCTTGCTCTGATCATCATCTGGACTTTCTGATGCGATGTATGACCATCCATTTAAAATTTCATTATCAGGTATCAATGGAAGTACGGCACTCAGTGCCACTTGTCTTTTCAAAAGTTTTGACTTAGTTAGCCCAAGAGCTGCTCCCTTCTTCCACACAGCTTTATTATAGTGAAAGAAACAACCTTTAACTGTGACTTCTGGAAAAACCTTTTTGATAGCGTTCATTGCTGCAATTTCATAGTCTGTTTTATAGGTTTTGGGTTTCCACTCTGGGATTTGTGACTTAATCATGTTAAATAAAATTTCGTAGCTCTTCTGATCCTTATGACTCATTAATGAGTAAACTACTGGCACAATATCGGTACTCATATTTTTACTGCCGAAGTCTGCATGTACAGTATAAATCTGCAGAAATGGTTTCGGGCAGCTTTTAAATGTTCCGTCACTTAAAAAGTCTTCTAAAGTACTTAAAAGGTTTCTCATGTACTCGGCACAAAAAATTATTATTCTATAACCTTCATGACTGTAGTCAGCTAATACAAAAGGTATAAATTTGGGAGGTATTATTACTTCGTCAAGATCATTAAAACATATTTTTTTCATTTGTATTGCTTCATTCCGGGTTTTATATAAGGTACTCTTAATATTTTTAAAGGGTGGTATTTTTGTTATTAAATTCAGACCTGCATCTTTCATAGAAGCTAAGGCTTCTTTGTAAATTCTTGGTACACTTTTACATGCTTGAGATGCGGAAATATCTTGTTTGACTTTATGTAATTTTTGATCCATAATATTTTTGGCGAAATCAGGAGCATGTGAGTGTGGAGTTTCCTTAACAACAGCATTGTGCTGTAACAAAATATAAGGTTTTACTTCAAAAGTCATATTTTTGCAACAAAAATGGTTAGCGCATGACTCAAGAAAAAGCCCTACGAAATACTTAACGTAACATGAAATATTTTCTTTTAATAGATACAAGAAATCAATGTAAAGAATGCCCCGTTGATTTTTTTTTATTTTTTATTATGACGTTGCCCCACAAGTTTGTTTCTTTTCCACAGCTGAAAGAGTCCGTAGACTCGAGTATTTGATATAAATATCAACTTGATACCTTACGCGTTTCTGAGAAAAAAGGTCTCGACAGACAGACATACGGACAACGAAGTGAGTCTTATAAGGGTTCCGTTTTTCCTTTTGAGGTACGGAATCTTAAAAACGACATATTTTTTTAATTATAATTATTGTACATAATATTTTCTACAATAAAGCTTCATGAATCACTAAACAGGTACATATACTTTTCTTACCAGAATGTTTACCAATCCACGACAATGTTGCCTTCTTTGGTTACACTCGTAGACAGTTACTCCATTTTTTAAACTCTTCTTTTTATAATATTGATGACCGGCGTGTAAAAGCACCTGGCCACCACCTTTTTTTATAAAAGACCATTGGTTGTCTACTGTAGCAGAAGTACCAGGTATGTTTTTGAATTCCGACATGTTAGTGTAATCTGAAAAATAAATATTGGTGCTCAATAACTTTTGTTCTAGGTATGTTTTCTAAAAATTTGCATTAAAACTTGCTAACAATTTCCAAAAGTCGTATTGTATGTAGTGTACATTCTATATGAACTTACCTGATACCTCTGTCTGTAATTTCCTCTCAGTTAATGATACTGTGCAATAGTTCGCTTGAAAACTACATACTTAGTAATATAAACACTTCACTCAAATTAATTATTACGAACATTTTAACACTGACGTCTCACCTTCAAAAATTTTAAATTTGCACTAGTTCTCTTAGTAATGCGCATCATTGCGGCTGCCTGTATGGTCCCTTGAGTAAGAAAGAGAGAACCGATCTATTGTTTATTTGCACCGAGTAAATTCCCGGAAGAGCCGGCTTTTTTGGAAACAATAATGGAGTGCAAGTAATTCTCAACCATATTGTATAAATCTTTAAGTTGTCATTCGCAAAATAAGTTTTGATATTAACTAAGTACTGACATACAGAGCACAGACAGAAATTTTATTTTGTTTGATAACTCCTATAGGAATGAAAACGTCAAAACTTGAATTTATTTACTTCATTCCTGAATAATACAGAATTAATTACCTTAATAGAAGCTGCAATTTTATCTAAACAAGTAAAATTTTCTTATTAGGAACATTTCCTCATCTAAAAGTTAACATATTGTTAGTAAAAATTAACATTTGTAATATGAAGTCAAATCAGAGGACTGATTGTTATTATACTTATTATACCTGGAATACCTACGACGTGATTTATGGAACTGTGGCTGATTAATAGAAAAACAAAAGAAATATTTGTAACTTATTTAAATACAGATGATTATAAACCTAAACCACTAGTCTTTAATTTAATGTAATGTTGCAGTATGTGTGGCATTAGTTTTAAGAATTAATATATTAAATTCTGTGGGGGACAAACAGGAATAAAAAGTTTCATCTGTCCCCCTGTCAGTGATAGGGGGACAGATGAAACCGTTAAGGAGTGAATAAAGTTCGAACTGTCCCCTCATTGCTAACAGGGGGACAGATCAAACTTTTTTTTCCTATCTGTCACCCTAAGGGGACAAAGCGGGGTGACAGATCGGAATAATTCGATCTTTGCCAACTCAGGATAGGTTTAGAGTCTAGGTTTGCCAAAGAGCTATGGAATAGAGTATTTTGGGTACTAAACTTATGGACCGGGTTAAGACTATGTACAGCAATGCGTTCCATCATTAAAATAACTGATGTCACGCGCTGCGCTCGCAATGCTGCCACGCTTAAATATACAATTGGACTGGACACATCTACCGCATGTCAGACGATCTATAGGCCAAATTAACGACCCAGTGGGTCCCGCTTGATGGCAAACGACATCGTGATAGGTCCAGACGGAGATGGTGAGTGCTGGACTTCTTTATTAAACATTGATAATTGATCCTTAACTATATTGTGAATGGGAGAACGTTGTAGGCCTTACAGACTAGATTTATAGACGATTTTCTATTCTTTATTTTCATTCCTGTAAGTACAGGTACTTACAGTGATAATAGGTATGGGAGAACAGTGCAGGCACCCTGGTACTTATTGACAGGCCTGCACTGTTCTCCCATAAATATTATCACTGTAATTTGAAAACATTGTAAAAGCCAATTATTTTTAAAAGAGTAACCGTGGAGTTTCTTGCCAGCTCTTCTCCATAGGGACCGACAAATTGGAACCGTGCGTGAAGCCGTGGTTTATGTGAAATAAAATATTTTAATTTGATTTGATTTGATTGGCAGCTCTGTACAGAGAGAAGTAGAAAGAGAGTAGGGAAACTTTTACTCAGCAGTCAGACATTAATGGCTAATAATAGAAATAATACAACAAAGGAATTAAAATGCTCTTTTGCTTGCGCAGGATATTTAAGGTTAGCTTATTATGACGGTGAACTGAAGAGTGAATGGAGTTTAGGAAAATTATCAAAAACACTATTAATAGGAGGTGAAATTTTGTATGTAATTTTCGCCGGTGATAAATCCATCTATCTCACTGTAGCTACTACTTACTCTTCAGCCTGAGATAGCTCATTATCGATAGTACCTTCATTCATGTTTTAAATAAAAGATATAACCTTTATGTTATTGTTTCAAGGCCTCGTTTCTCGATTTCGTTCATAAAAGTGTGATAACACAGTTCATTGGATTGTTTTGTCACAATAGCTTCCCAGTATTTTTCCTTTGCTTTACATTTTTAATTGGTTCGTTATTTCATTAGTTTATTTATTAACTTGTTGTTACCCGTGTATTCACTCGCATTATGGGAAACTATTTCATTTTACATAAGTGATCTTGGTAATATCTTAAACAAGTATATGCCATATTACATTATAATACATAAATTAGTTTTGCCATTTATGCGTGATTGACCAAACAACATTCAAATATTGTTATCATTACCCGGAAAAGAACCGGATTTACCAACTTATAGCTTGCAGAGTAAGCAAGCTGAAGTGCTGAGCATGTGTGCCGAAGGACCAATGGCCGGTGGAGCAGACGAGTCCTGGAGTGGAGACCGCGTATCAGCAAGCGCAGTGCGGGACACCCTACATGGACCGACGGCCTTGAAAAGGTGTCTGGGACTGAATGGATGCAAAAGCGGAGGATAGGGTGATGTGGCGCAGACTTTATCCAGCGGTGGACTGCGAAAGGTTGAGTAGATTCAAACATTTTCAGAAAGTTTTCCATTTGAGATATGGTGTGATGTTTTCTGGGCGTTTATGAAGGAACCATCATAGATATTTTGCGAAAAAGGGATCTCACTATTCGTCGTACAGCTTCAACTCTTGCTGGCCTTTTTCAGTTGGTCCGAATATACGAAATACATGTTTAATCTTTTGATGTTTTAAACGAATTTGCAAGTTTGATTGAAATTCCGTGATTGCAACGTTCGGCGTCGTATTTGTTATTGAAATTTTTATGATTTTATTTCGTCATTGTATTGAATGCCGAGAGATCATATATTTGTATCGGCTTCCCGAGTCTCGATGAAAATTACTTTTAATTTTCACGTGATATTTCTAGGGTGAATTTAAACAGTTTCCGATAGTGGCAAATGTGTCAATACTGAAATGTCGAGGCGACTTCGTAACAACAATGGACTATTTTAAAATCTTCATTAAGATTAGAACTGAACACTAGGATTGAACTGTAACATATGCTTACAGATAGTTATTGTCTGCTGCTGCTGGGGAGTTTGTTGCGCCACTTCTTCTTCCTAGCTAAAACACTAGGAAGTGGTGAAGGTCGGACGTTTTGGGGAGACCGTCTTATGTAATTTTGACGTTCAAAAAGAGCTGACTCTCAGCCTAGTTTGAACAAATGAGTTTTGATTTTGTCAATTATTATAAAGGAATTTCGAGGTCGATTATACATCTACTGCACCCTGGGCAGTCCTGTAACCATATTTTTACCACGGCATGAGGTAATCTAGTGGTGGCCCAGTCCTAACGGCCTTGACTTGCTAGTTGTAGGTCATGAGTTCGAACCCATGCAAGCGCCTTAGTTTGTGTAATAATTTAATCACCACTCGAAAACATCGTGAGGAAACCGGTACGTCTTAGAACCAAAAAACTCGAAAACGTATAACATCTACCAACCGGCACTGGGTTCGCGTAGTAGATTAAAGCCCACTCTCTCTCGAAGAGAGAACGCCTGTGTCCCAGAAGTGGGGCCATTTTAGGCTTACATATATCTAATTTATACAACGTGTAACGGTAAGGAGGAGGAGATATACATACCAAGGGCACGGCTTCTTAGGATGATATCAAACAATATTGGAAGGGATTTTTAATCCTATCTCTACATGTTCGGAAGTTATGAGATTTTTTAATACATCGACACCAGAACAAATTGAAAGAAACACATCACTCGGGAGAGATTTATCGTGATATTGGCAAGTAACGTGGAAAGTTATTGACCTACGTAGTGCGGTGACACGTTTGTTATGATTTGAATTTAAGAAAAATATCAAACCGAAAATTTGGTTTCAATTCTTAGAGTATTTCATTTTGAGCTGAAACTATGTATAGTGATTCTATACCAGCTGTTATCTTTAGTGCTTAAGGATAGCAATAGGGCTTCTGTTACGCCCTGTATAGTTCGTGCCAAAACGAGGGAAGATAAACTAAAGATATTGAAGTTAATGTGTTCTGAAGCATATACACTCTAGTTACCTAAGTTTGCATGTTCGTAAGTACGTTCTAAACGCGAAAACCAAACAATAACATTGATGAATATTAATCGTCAACAAATATTATCGTAAACTTAACTTTACATTCAGTGTAAGTCTTTGCACGTGTAAGGAATTAAAATTGTAGCAAGGGAGTTTAATTTGAAGTAGTTTAAAGCCTACGACCCGAAACATAGTATCCTATGCAATTTGCGGTCAGTATTTTTAGTCATTAAACTTACACTACACATTGGTGCCGATTCTGTTGTACACCGAACTAAACTAACTAAACGATCACTAAAATTCCTTACTTTTGGCTATGAGAATCTTAAAGCTATTCTGCAAAAAAAGATCTCTAAATTTAAAAATAATTTTGACGCAACTAAAATCGAATTTGACAAACGCGACTCCAAGTTTGCCCTACCCCGTGATCTTTTTTAGAGCCGGAATCGCGCAGGTGGCAGCCTGAACGTGTTTTAAATGGATTTTTTTACTTTTTGTATCGAAAATATGAAAAATTATTACCTACATGTTGAGTTTTAGTGGTGTATGGGGTTCTATAAAGGGGGTCGAAATTTTCATTATTTTTACGATAGGACACACCAATTTCGAGATATAAGCAAAAGAAAAGAAAAAAAAGATACAGTACTGTATTTGCGCCCGAAGTCGAGGTGTCAGTGTGAATTTTAGTTCTTGACAACTAATTTTATTCCACACCTTTTTAATCGCGATTAAAAATAGTCAGATTTAGTTAGACAATCGAAATTTTGTATTGAATAGAATAATTAGTTTGACAACAACAGAATAGCAAAATTACCATTTTCACTAAGTTAAAAACTCAGTACAATCTTAGTGCTGTCAAACTAAAATATAGGTAAGTTGTGTCACTTTAGTCAATTTCAGAATGGGAAATCGTCGTTTGACAGGAATAAACTAAATTTTAGTGATTTTTAGTTTAGTTTAGAGAATTTTGTGACAAGAGAATCGGCACCATTATGTATTTTTGCCTAAAGCCGCGGACACGTCGTAACAGAAATCTGGGAAACGGCATCTGACGAGATAGAGGAAAACCACATACCACATGGATGACGAGGGTTCATAAGGATATGAGGGAGATAGGACTTATGGAAAATGACGTAAAACACCAGCGTTGCGAGATTGGGAAAACCGACCCCGCGTAAAGGGAAAAGCCGAGGCCAAAGAAGAAGCCATATGACGAGATACTTAGGTTATAATAGGTAAGTCCTGATTGGGCTAAAGTGTGGCTACCTAAACTTATGCCACGCCCCGTAGTTGGTTTTTGACTTATGGCTTGTTATCATCAAATTCTGCTTTTATGTACATTAAATACATAGTTTATCTATCTATCTTTCTAACTAGCTTATTAAACCTATAACGTCCGCACTGCTGGGACAGAGGCCTCTTCTCTGTGAGAAGGAGTGGACCGTCATCAACCACGCGGGCCCAGTGCGGGTTTGGTAGATGTCATATGTCTTCGAATTTTTTGGTTCAAGGACATACCGGTTTCGTCACAATGTTCTAATTCCTGTTTCTATCTATTAGGTTGGGGAAAAAGTCTTTTCGCATTATAGTATGTATGAACTTGTAATAAAATCTCTTTGGCTATACTATTTGTATCTGGCTGGTTTTGGTATCATTGAAAGTTTAAATTTTAAAGAACATAATTCCAAATTCAAATTAGGAAAATGTGTGATTTTCATTTGTTTTTCGTACCGTCAAGATGAGTGAATCTAATGAAGAAATTCGATACATTTTAAAATTTTACTACAAAAAAGGTAAAAATGCAACGCAAGCCGCGAAAAAATTTTTCGATGTTTATGGACCTAGTGTAGTATCTGTGAGAGTAGCACAAATTTGGTTTAAGCGTTTTCAATCCGGAAATTTTGATGTCAAAGATGCACGTCGCTCTGGTCGCCCTATTACGGATAAAATGGATGCCATTTTTGAAAAAGTGGAGCAAGATCGGCATACCAGTAGTTACGACGTAGCTGAAGAACTGGAAATTGACCACAAAACAGTTTTGGCGCATTTGAAAAAAACTGGGTACACAAAAAAGCTCGACATTTGGGTACCTCACGAGCTCACTGAAAGAAACCTAATGAACCGTGTACTCATTTGTGATTTGTTATTACGACGTAATGAAACCGAACCATTTTTGAAGAAGCTGATAACTGGTGATGAAAAGTGGATCACGTATGACAAGAACGTGCGAAAAAGGTCGTGGTCAAAGGCCGGTCAGGCTTCACAGACTGTGGCGAAACCCGGGTTAACTCGCAACAAGGTGATGCTGTGTGTGTGGTGGGATCGGAAGGGCATTATTCATTATAAGCTGTTACCACCAGACAGGACCATCGATTCTGAACTCTACTGCGAACAACTGATGAGATTAAAGCAAGAAGTTGAGAGAAAGCGGCCGGAATTAATCAACAGAAGGGGTGTGGTTTTTCATCATGATAACGCCTAGACCTCACACATCTTTAGCCACCCAACAAAAATTAAGAGAGTTTGGCTGGGAGGTGTTAATGCATCCGCCGTATAGTCCTGACCTTGCACCTTCAGATTTCCACCTGTTTCGGTCTCTTCAGAATTCTTTAGGCAGTGTCAGGTTAACATCACGAGAGGACTGCCAAAACCACTTGTCGCGGTATTTTGACCAGAAGTCCCAAAATTTCTATAGCAATGGGATCATGTCCCTACCTACAAGATGGCAAAAAGTTATCGAACAAAATGGTACCTACATACTTTAGTTAAATGTAAATAAACTTTATTAAAAAATGTTTTGAATTTTCTTAAAAAATGCGAAGAACTTTTTCCCCAACCTATTATAAGCACAATAATTACCAATAGCATTAGCAACCTTGCCAACCTACGTTAATAGACAATGCCATAAAAATGACTCGGTATGTTTTTTTTTTTCAGAACACAAAACATAGATATTAATACCATAACAATATCATCCACACGTCTTCGGACACCTATCAAAAACCAGCGATGCCCAAACAAAACCTATTACAAAGTTTCCATTGTACTAAAGTTGTGACGATACGGCTTTTTACACACGCCTGCGGAACCTTAAAAAGTAGGTAGGTAGCGTAAAGTAATGCAATTAAAAGTTGGTGGCGTGCGACATTGCCCGCTTTGTACGGCAATTACCTCTGTAAGTGCCGTAAGTGGTTATAATGCTTGAAGGTACGTTCTGAGGTAAAACGTCGTATGTGCGTCGTCCGTAGTTTTTAATGGGATAATAGTAGTTAGGGCGCCTGTGACGGTGGAAAGTGGTGCTAGTGACGTCGTATGTGAGTGTATAATGTGGTAAATGCTGTAAGTTGACTTCCGAAGTAAACGGTTAAGCTTGCGTTTGCATTGTAAGCATTCTGCCCACGCGGGCTGGCAACGGTGCATTTATAGCGGGTTTTTCGTGATTATTTCATTAAATACAAACAAAAGTAAACATTTTTTTCGGCCATGCTTTAGATTGTTGGTATTTTCAAGTTTGTATGCTAATTTTTTACAGTTATTTTGGTATTTACTTATCAAAATCGAAATACCGTCAGTTATTTTCTATTTGTTTTACTTAAAAAATAATTGTTAAAAATAATTATAAATACTAACGATCCAGTTTTTCAAAAAATTGTACTCTTTTTTTTGTTTAATGAAATAATCACGAAAAGCTACTATAAATGCGTTGTTGCCAGCCCGCAAGGAATGAAGGCTCTTAATGGTTTTTAAATGGGTGATTGCAGTTGTTTACAATCAAATGAAGGATGCTATAGGACGAAAACTTTTAAGATAGAGATGGGTTTTTTTTTTACCGAAAAGTTGACTAAATTTGAAATAAAAGAAGCTACTTATTTCTTCGGAGTCTAGATCTATTGCTTGACTTGTATAAACTTTTTATTTTACCAAGGGCTGATTTTTCAATAGTCAGAAAACATGTAACTGAAGAATAAATATGACAGTTTGACATATTTTCCATACAAAATTGCCAAACCACAATATTTATTCCTTAGATAAAAAATCTCTGGCTAACTGCCACTGGATACGTTTGCATACTGCACTGTGAGCAGTGGTCAGTTCCTCCCGGTCCTAATTGTGTGCAACTGTGTGTCCTTAACTGTTTTATTTTATGTGATGTTTATTTTATGTGATGTTTTATTTAATGTTGATGTGAATATGTTTTTAAATGTGTGTATGGAATTATGGATTTTTAATCTGAAATAAATGGTTATTATTATTATTATTATTTAATGAAAAATCAGGCCTAATTCGTGTTTAACAAAAACTTATTGATATAGGATACCTTTTTTAGAGAAACAAAAATCTTTTACTTCATAATTATGTAGGTAGATATATACATCATTATGGTGTAGAGTATTATGATTTCAATAAGCTCGTTAGTAAAATCTACATTAAGCGATAATAAAGTTGTGACAAATATCTATAGTAGCAAGCATCGAAATGGATCCGGCTCGAAGGCCCGACGTTAGCCTAGTAAAACCGATTGATCTCCTACAACCGGTCATTTAGCCACAACGCTTTCAAGTCTAACACAGTTATACAGGTTGCAGTCTTGACATAGTTATACCTACAGGTGTCACAGATATAGTTAAATCGGGGCGGTAAAGCAATCTCCGCGGTTAGCTGCTGGATGTGGCTATCGCGTTAAGCCGTTTAGTCACGGTCGGACCTGACTTTGAACGTGGGTAGTTAATCTTGTTCACCGCAGTGATTGACCAAAGGTCATTTGATCTTGGCTGTCTGTATGAGAGTGGTGGAGATCGGATGAAATAATTATGCAACAGAGAATATGAAACGAATATCTACTACTAGGAAGTGAGATTTCTTTTACAATCAAAATTATCAGATTTTTTTCGTTCATGTCTTCATAGAAGACGAAGAAGAAGGAAAACAACAGAAGACCAACAATGTACCACAAAAATTCGGTTGAAATTCAATCATAATTCATTTAAACTTAATGTATTCCTAATGCATTATATGCAACAAAAATGGTTTCTGCAGTCCCTCTCCATTTATACTTAAACTATCATTATGTCATTATCACACTCCTCTGTCCACGTAAATTTCGTAAAAAGGGATACAAAGTTATTGCTTCACATATTATCATATAGATAAGAGAGCCTATAAGTGATTAGTAGCAAGCAAGAAAAGATACTGCATCCCTAATATGTAAATTCTTGTGGACTATTCAAGAAAGATCTTGGAGCTGCGAAAACAATGTAGAAATAACCTCTTTTAGAATCAAAACCACAAACTACCCTATAGTCTGGACATTAAGGTCTATTGTGTGTCACGTTTTTTTTTCTCCTAAATGTAACTGCCATTTATACAAAATGTAAGGTGCTGTTGAAGAAAATACATAACACCAATTGTTCATTTATGGATAGATTACGCAACAATACTTCAAGAATAGACTCGAATCTACGGAGAAGAATAAGTATTTTGTTTGTTTACAAATGTATCCAGTTTAATTACCTTCCTCATTACACGGTACCTAAATAAAAAGGCCATAAAGATCAGTTGCTACCTTTCTTACAACCGGCACTAAAAAGATTGATCAAAGAAGGCATCTTTATACTTTCTAGAACATTTTATACTAAGACGCGAGATTCTTTATCTAAGTCTGTAGGCTAAATTACCTTCCGAGGTACAGATAGCTTAACGAGAAATACTTTGCCAAGAAATGGGACATTAACAGAGTACTGGAGTACCTAAGTAAAATATGTATACTACGTTCGCAATTTATTTTCCAAACATGTATGTACACAAATATAAGTTTTCTGAAAAATTACTTTACTAACTACACATTAAGTTCAATTTGCGCTACTACTTCAACAATTTTTATGACTTCTTCACTAGCTCTAGCCACTGTGAAATCGACTTAATTTATACGGAATTACAGTTGGTATTTTTTTTTAATGGTTATACTTTAAATTCGCAACAAGGATTTGATAAGGTAATAGCCATCTTGTTGCAAGAATTCAACAAAGGAAGTGCAGCAGCATTCTCGAAACAAATAGGACGTAATTTTTGCTTAGCATCAAGGTCATCACAGCATGACTGTATGACGACATCCCTTGGAGATCATCCGACATGGAGCGACTGCCTATCTGACATCCACAACCCAATTACTAATAAATAAAAAACACTTGAGAGGTGTCAAGGGACACCCGGATGGAACGAAGTTCCTTTCGATTAATTAGTGAAGGAATTGTCATAAAATTTTAAAAATTGTACTTAAACATACACACACACACATATATATATAATATATATTAATCATAATATATATTTATATATATAATATATTTTAAATATATATGCAGTCTGTCTGTGTCTCTATTCTCTGCAGACAGCTGTCTGCAGAGAAACAGGCGCACGCCGCACGGCTTACAACAATGTAGCAAAAAGTGTCGTTACAACTTTTGGTCTTAATTTTTTCCGTCTAGCCCCCTTTCGCGATAAGGAACTTCGTTCCAATACGACACCCCTTGGTAAGACCGGTTGTCAGAATTTCGGGCTTAAAATAAAATTACACAGAGTGACATACAATTTTTGCTGTTATATGTGGCCTAAATAACTTATGAGTAGGTAGACAAAATCAAATAAGTCGTAAAGATTTCATGCCATGCCAAACACCTTTTCTCACACAGGGAACACGGAAAATAGGTGAAGTGTTAAAAACGGTTCTTCAAGCAAAACGTGATGTTTATTCGCACCATTACACATGCTCAAATTGCTATAAAACGACCATTACAATTCTCTGCCAACTCGCATTCAGCCACCTACTACTAAATTAACTGCGTCTCATTAGGAAAATTTTAATTTAGGTGCTCTCTTTCTCCGTTGGAATGGTCTTTATTTTTAACGTGGGAAGATGATAATTTATGCTGAAATAGTTCTAAACGCGGCTTCGCTCGCGTGGAAGACGGAAAATAACCGGGACAAAAGTAGCCTATGTATTTAAGAAATCCGTTCAGTGGTTTAGGGCTGATTTTACAAAAGTCGGATATCTTTTATCCGTAGAATAAAATTTACGTCTGACAATTATACTATGGAAAATCGATCAAAAATTCAAAATATATTCAACGGATGTAAGACTCATTCTAAGTATAAAAGTTTGGTGAAATTCACCCTTAGGCATAAAAAGATTACATACACACAGAGTTAGGTACTTTCTAATTTATAATATTAAAAGCATGAGTTAAGCCTATTACCATTAGAAATATGAAAGTTTGGATGTTTGTTACTCTATCACGCCAAAACGGCTGAATGGATTTGGATGAAATTTGGCACACAGATAGATTATAACCTGGATTAACACATAGAATACTCTTTATCTCGGTTGTACGTTCCCGTGCGATAATTTGTAACCTCCACGTGGGCGAAGCCGCTGGCAAAGCTAGTTCTGAATATTTATTTAATTACACGGAATAGTAATGATAAACCTAGTATAAGGCTTTGCTCTTATTACAATTTTTCTTTTAAAATATGTACCTCGTTTGTACTTAGATTGGGGATGAATGTAATAAAAATGGAAAATATCGTTTTATCAGGCTGTCTTTTATTTTGTATAATTTAGCACTTGTTTTTGCCAGCAACTTCGCCCGCGTGGTGGTTGAAAACGGGAACGTACTACAGGGATAAAACGTGTCCTATGTGTTAATCCAGCTTATAAACTATCTGTGTACAAAATTTCATTCAAATCCAAGCATCTAAATATCCAAACATATAAACTTTCACATTTTTTATATTATATATATAAATAAACTAGTTATCTGTGTGCCAAATTTTATTCCACTCCATTTGAGCGTTTTTGCGTGAACGAGTAAGAAACATCCAAACATCTAAACACCTAAACATCCAAATATCTAAACATCCAAATATCTAAACATACAAACTTTTATATTTATAGTACTTATGTATAGTCGTATCTTAGGATAAGACATAAAACCACTTCAGGAATACCAACTTCACTAACCTATATAAAAATCCGGCTTTTTCAGTCGAATTCGAAATAGACTTTCCCGAGCACATTGTCACGTTGGCGGGCCGGGCGCTAGAAAACTTGAAGCTTAGCGCGGCTCAGAACTTTCCGAAACCAAATTGATTGAATGGTTTTCTGCAACCTTTTACTCAACTGCATACGGAAATAATAAATAGAGAAATAAGAGGAGACTTGAAAAGTTTATCGTTCAATATTATGTACTTAGCCAACCTACGCGAATAAATCCTACACATTTAATCAAACATCTTTGCCCTTTGAATATTGGAAAAGATGCTTATCTTGGAGTGATGTACTGAAACCCGATTATATTAAATACTATCTTTTTCCAGGGGCTTCACCCATATAGTTTGAAAATTATCCCATGGGAACTTACTACCGGCATAAAAAGTCCTAAGTGTTAATCCAGGTTATACACTCTGTCGGGAGGACACGGCTCGGCACACGCTGGCAAAGTATGCCGCTTGGGAGGAGCCGCGCCGTGCCCTCATCTCAGGAGTCGGCAGTGACCCGTCGCTGCCGGCCGTTGTCGACTTGATGGTCGACAGCGAGGAGTCCTGGAACGCGGTGGTCCTTCCGCGAAATCAACCTTCTGCCAAACAGTCATTTCGAGGAGGCTGCGGAAAGGGAGCGGGAGATTGCTTCCGCTAATCCGATCCGCAGCAGATGCACCGGGCGTCGGCGGAGGGCGGATAATGCCTTTAGGGCACCGGATCTGGGGAAATCTTCTTAGGACAATAGGAGGATCATCAAAAAAAAAGGTTGTGAACTATATGTGTGCCAAATTTCATCCAAATTCGTTTAGCCGTCTGTACGTTATTGAGTAACAAACATAGTAGTATTAGGATTCAATATTCAATCATGACTTCTATCGTTTCAATTACCTACACAAAAACTTTAAAAATTTAATCAGTAAAATATTAATCTTGAAATACAATTTACTTCAATGTCCACTAAATATGGAACATATTATTTTTGTATTGTAATTATAATTCCGTAAACTATTAATTTCATCTATAAAGACATTTAACATTTAGCCGTGGATCAGTCTATTGTCTGACAAACTCATATAATTGGCTTTTGCAACCTAGTCTGACGTTCAAGTTGTCAGAATTATATTATTAGTGAAGTTAGTGGTAGATGCTACTTCTAGACAGACGGTGTTAATCCCTTTACCTTGTCCTCTAACTTAATGCCCTCGTAGACTGTTCTATAACAAACGCAGAGGGTCATAAGTTAGCTTAAGGTAATTGTTTGTAACAGTTTATGACTAAGTGGTAAAACCGATAGCTATACAAATGATGCGTGATGCTTCATACTATAAATATATAAATATAAAAAATTTATATATTTATAAATTTGTGAAGATGTTTGAATGTTTGTTACTCAATCACGGATTTTGATGAAATATTACACACAGATAATTTATAACCTGGATTAACACATAGGATATGTTCCCGTGGGACAATTACCCAACTGCACGCGGGCGAAGTCGCTGGCAACAGCTAGTATAAAATACTTTTTACCCTTTGGGTACGGAAATCTAAAACGGAACCCAATTACTAAGCCTCCGATGTCCGTCCTTCCATCTGTCTGTCAGCGAGCTGCATCTCATGAACCGTAATACGTAGACAATTGACATTTTAACAAAGTGTGTATTTCTATTGCCGCTATAACAACAAATAATAAAAAAAACGTTGCAAGTACGTAAAAAACGGAAAGTTTTTATTTTTCACTTTTAGTTATAGTACCTACCCCACACCAATTCAAAATTTCATCATCCTTGGGATCGAAACAATGCATAGGTATTTATACGATAGCAGCATTCGCGGTTGATTTGCTGTCATTTTTTGAAGTGTTCCATTGTCTATCTCCGAAACGCATCATCAGGATTTATTTGAAATTTAAACGGAACCATTTCAGAATAAACCGCTTTCGAAAAAAGAAAATGTTTTCCAAATTCGTCCATATGACGGAGTTATGGCCGAACATATATTAAAAAAATATATATAAACATGTTGAATTGATAAAAATTCAAGGGGTCCCCATACAAGGAACGTCCCTTTAATAGGGAGGGGGCTGTAATCTACCACGTGGTCCCAGTGTGTGTTGGTATATGTCACAGTTCTTCGAATTTATGGTTCTACAAAATGCCTGTTTCCTCATGACATTTTCCTTCACCGCTTTCAGAGCAGTGGTGATAAAATAATTTACACAAAGTAAAGCGCTAGTCTGGGTTCAAACCTACGACCCACAGCTCTTCGAGTGCCGTTACCATCGGGCTACCGCTGCTCGTGAAATGTGTCAGTGCATAAAACAAAGCTTGTTTTCTCTTGTGATACAATTGCATTTTCGCATTTACTATAAGTAGGGTTAGTCAAGTTTCATTATATGGTAAAGTTTTCTCCCAACAACATACATATACAACGTGTAACGGTAACGGTGTATACATACCAAGGGCACGGCTTCTTTGGATGATATCAAATGCTATTGGAAGGGTTTTTTAATCCTATCTCTACATGTTTGGAATTTATGAGAACCAGAAACCGAACTTTTCAATTTGAAATAAATACATCACTTGGAAGAGATTTATCGTAATATTGGCAAGTAACGTGGAATGTTATTGACTTACGTAGTGAAGTGACACGATTGTTATGATTTGAATTTAAGAAACATATGGAACCGAAATTTTCAAGTTCTTAGAGTATTTTATTTTGAGCTGAAACTATTTGCAGTGATTCTTTACCAGCTGTTATCTTTAGTGCTTAAGGATAGCAATAGGGTTTCTGTTACACCCTGTATAAATAGGTACATATTGCAATGCTCAAATATTAGGTACACAAGCTATCATCGTAATAAATATGTACCTACATTAGAATCCCCGCTGTAGCTCCTAATTAACGTGTTTGCTTCCGACTGCTGTCGCCGCGTTGCAGTGAGCATGATTACTTAGTCAACTTGCTTACACTAATGTTATTATAATGTAATGTTAAATTCAAATACTAAGAATACCTAGGTATTTAGAAATGTAGTATAATACCTCACTATAGAAAATACTCCTATCTACACAATTTCAGTTACTGGGAATCGAGATCTTCGATCGACTTTGTATACACACTAGATCAAAAAGTTCGAATTATGAATTTTTAAATCCTCGATAAGAAACTTTTAAATTTTTTCAAAAGACCAACGAAAAGAACTTATCTCGGGAACATCTTAAAGAGCGTACACTGATAAGATTTTGTACTAAAAATATTAGCATATATTGTACTACTGTTTCTTTTCCCTTCCAAAATGAAATGAAGTAAAGGCTGAATGTTGAAAGTTATGTTAGTTTCAGTCTGTATGTTGCTACAGCTGTGTAAAACGAACTTCAAACTACTTTATTTTCATCACAAACAGTGCTTCGTTTTACTGGCACGGAGATGAGAATAATTTAAAATAAACTCCGACGAGGAGCTACTCTTAGGTCTTATTTTAAAGTTGTATTTAGATTACCAAACTACGGCAAAGTGAGATCTATTTAGCATAACGTAATTACTTGAAGTAAAGTATTGTTTAATATTTCTATTAGAAAATGATACAATTTTTCTTTGGAAGAAAATGAATCTGTAAAATCTTAGCCTCGATTTGTGTATCTAAAGCGAAAAAATACGTTATCATAAACTGCTAGGACAAGATCAATCGTAGCAATTTTATTTAAAGAATAATTAATCATCATCATTCATCATTTCAGCCGAAAGACGTCCACGGCTGGACATAAGCCTCCCCCAAGCTCCTCCATTTGAACCGGCCTTGTGCTTTCCATATCCAACGGATTCCCGTAGCCTTCACAAGGTCATCAGTCCATCTTGTGGGAAGCCTTCCCACTCTACGTCTTCCGGTACGCAGTCGCCACTCCAGAATCTTTCGGCCCCATCGGCCATCTGTTCTGCGAGCAATGTGCCTTGCCCACAGCTACTTAAGTTTGCCAATTCTTTGGGCTTTGCCGGTTGCCTTAATTCTCCTGCAGATCTCTTCATTCCTGATTCGATCGCGTAGGGAAACTCCGAGCATAGTCCTCTCCATTGCCCTTTGGGTAACTTTTAGCCTTCTGATAAGGCCCATTGTGAGTGAACACGTTCCTGTGCCATAGGTCATCACTGGCAACACACACTGGTCAAAGACTTTCGTCTTGAGACACTGCGTTATTTGGGACGAGAACATATTGTGACACCTCTCGAACGCTGCCCAGCCGACTCGGTTTCGACGATTGACCTCTTTCTCAAAGTTGGACTTACCTAACTGGACAGTTTGTCCTAGGTAAACGGACTCGGCCACATCTTCGAGTGTATTACCTCCGATCGTTATGAGAGTGGGTGTTACATGGGCATTTGACATGACCTTTGTCTTGTCCATGTTCATTTTAAGACCCACTCTTTCGGAAGCTCTACTGAGGTCATCGAGCACTGTACTGAGGTCATCCATGGTAGTTGTCATGGCTGAGAAGCCATGACAACTATATCATCGGCAAATCGAAGGTGGGTGATGCACTCACTATTGATGTTGATGCTATCCCGTTTCCAGTCCAGAACCTTGAAGACATCCTCCAGAGCAGCGGTGAACAGTTTCGGAGAGATAACGTCTTCCTGTCTCACACCTCGCTGCAGAAGGATAGGTTTCGAAGTCTGGTCCTGGAGTCGGACTAACATAGTGGCGTTTTCGTACAGATACTTCAGCGCCTCGATGTACTGATAGTCTATCTGGCACCGTTGAAGAGACTACAGTACAGCCCATGTCTCAATCCAATCGAAAGTTTTTTCGTAGTCCACAAACGCTAAGCAGAGAGGCAGGTTAAAAGAATAATTCACCGTAACTCATTTGATGTATTATGATTTACCTTTATAATTACGCTATAAATAGTAACACTAGATCATTACCCAGAACTTCACCTGGTCTCGATAAAAACTCTATGTCATAATTGTGTCTTATCATTCCAAATATACGCGTCATTGGAGGAAACTTATGTGTCCTTCTTGACCACACAACCTAGTTTCCTAAAAAGCTTCACCTACATCCAGTAACTAAAACATTTCTAAAAAATTCGATTCAAATTCTTGTAGGTTTTTTAAAATAATAGCTTAAGTATAAACAACAGAATACTTATATTTGAAAACATCCCGTCAAAGACACGGGATTTGCGCTAAACCTCGCAACGTGAACCCCGCCTGTCCGATAACCCAAAAAGGTTCCATCAATATACTTAAAATGGTACGGAAAGCTTGTCATATCTATTTATGTATAAAAACATAGATATGCAGGCATTTTCGGGAAATACGTCGGTTGAAAAGTCATTGACCTTATTTTTGTTTTGTTTTGTGTGTTGAAACTTGAAAATCTGCTTAATTAAACATGGAATAAGTTTGTTGGTATCGTATCCGATGAAAATTAAAAATCGTTTTTTAGGTGCACGGGATCTAAAGCCTACTTTTATTATACAATAAGAACTGATTTTCCATCTAACCCTTCAAAAATGTGAGTAATATTTAAAAAAAAAAACGTAAACTCTTAAACGTTACTTGAAGTCTTTATTATACAAAGAACGACGTTACAGTTACAAACAGTTTTTTTTTTGTCAACGGCAAAACCTAATTAACACTAAATATGCGGAACACTAAATATCTCCGGACGTAATAATAATGAAACTTCTACAATGTCTTGTACAGTGTCCGTCAATCTTACATCCTACTAATCCTACAGACTATATTACTAAATAATAGCATGAATGTGAAAGTTTGTATGTTTATATGTTTGTTACTCAATTACGCAAAAAGGGCGGACGGATTTGGATGAAATTTGGCACACATATAGTTTGTAACCTGGAATAACACATGGAGTGCTTTTTATCTCGATAGTACGTTCTCATGGGATAATTTCCGACCTCCACGCGGGCGAAGCCGCTGGCAAAAACTAGTAGGTTACTAAAATTGCCTTTGGCTTATCACAACTTGAAGTACCAGCAAAATTTGCACCGTCTTAACAGTGTTCCGATGATGCAAGTTAGATTTTTGATTCAATTTGAATGTATGTGTGTAGGCACAAGCAAAAAACCTGCACAGTATAATTGAGGCCGTAGGGAAAATTCCTAAGGCAAAACCGCTACCAAACATTGTTATTTTTCTATTAAAAATCTGAAAACAGAAGTCCATATATTATGAAAAGGTAAAAGGGACTGGGGCGGCTGACGACGTAACTTTGAATGACAATGGATTTTACTTTGACGGAGAGCCGAAAGAAGTTTTAAGAATTATATTAATGCCCTGTGATGTGCCCGGGCAATTTAAGATTTTTATGTACCTAGAAATTGAAATCTGGTTAATTCGTTAGCTGATGTAAAACCGTGTGTTCACTGTTCGTCCCACGTAATGCGACGTCCTGCCCATGTGCCAAATTTTAACTAAATTCTTTCAGCTGTTTTACGGTAAAAGCGTAACAAATAAACAAACAAAATCACTTACGCATTTCGGCGTAGGAAATTAAATTTTCATTCATTCAATTCAATTTAAATGTGTTAAAGGGATTTAAGCGTCCCTTACGACATTTGTAATTTCCACCGTCTATTTATAAAATTATTTTTTATCAGGTAGGACAAATTAGTGTTTTTTCAACATTTAACAACCAGGCTCAAATTATTTAGTGGTACTAATGGGAATAAGAAATAAAATAATAAATTATTCCCGTTCGGTCCACCAGTGGAACGACTACAGTCGGACGACGGCAGTGGAACGAACGGGAATAAACGATTGAACACAAATTACTGCGAAAGAAATACCAAACGGTGACGAAAGAAGCTTATTTTGAGGAGTTTAAATAATCTTATATCTACGCTATTTCTTAAAACCATAAAAATATACTCGTTATAAAAGCAGATTGAGAATTTAATTACTTAGGTATAACTCTTACGTTACTAGAGAGAGTGTAGTTGATTCTTTGCCCGGAACTATGTGTGAAAAATATAACTATATATTATAATATAAGTAAAATTTACCGGAAAACTACGGAAAACAGAATTCACCGGAGTATCAAAATTCATAAAGATAATAAATGAATACGGTATTTACTGTACATGAGAAAAAATAAAAAAAATATATTGTTAAGATAGCTTAGGCAAAATGCAGTCGGAAAATGTTCGTTTTAGTCCATGAAACAACAAAATAAATTTTAAAACAGAATTTTAAGATTTCAGTTTTTTTTATCTATATTTTTGAACACCATGAAATAGTAGCCATCATGTGATTACGTCATACGGCATGTGAACTGAGCAACTTTGTACTTTTATTATTTTCGTAACCAAAGTAATTTTTATTTAAATTATATTTTATATCCAACGATAAGTAGAAAAATAACTTTTTTTTTTTATTATAAACAATTGACTTATAAAATATCAACGCATTTGTTTATATAGCAAACTGACGTCATACCCACAATGCAATATGGCGTCCACTGCGTTCAGCATTTTCGTCAAATTACGAGTGAAATTTGAAAATTAATAAAAATGTTGTTTTTTTAGTGGTTTTTTAGCACTTTAGAATCTAATTAAGACACTTTTCAAAACTGAGTGTAATACTCTAGTCTTAATCAAAAGTAAGTACTCTTGTAATCTGTTAACCAAAGTTTCAGAATTAATGATTTCGATAGCCCTTTTGGTCAACATAACCTTAACCATTTCTGTATAAAATTTACGCAAAATTAAAGCGAGATAACTGGCAGAATTTGTCGGAAATTCAATATTAATATTCAAACATAACCCAGAACTTTGTCTTACGACTTCAGAAACTGTATTTTACAAACATTTAGTTGAAAAGCTGAGGGATGAATGGACATAGAAATCTTTGTGAGTGGGCACGCCTTTTATTCCTGGAGGGTTTTATTAAGGTAGTAAGTTCGGTTTACTTTTTTTAATATTCTTTATTTCTGCTTGAGTATGGTTGCAATACCTTTGTTGCTAGCTGATTTGTCATCGGCCTAGTCTTTTTCCAAGTATTTTGGGGTCGGCTTCCATTCTAACCAGATGCAACTGAATACCAGTATTTTACATGGAGCGACTGCTTATCTGACCTTCACAACCCAGTTACTGGGTAACATGACACCCCTTGGTAAGACTGGTTGTCAGACTTTCAGGCTTCTGACAACCCGTAACTACTGTCATAAATCCACGAAAGACAGCAGGGACCAACGGCTTAACGTGCTTTCCGGGGCACACACACAGAGGGGTCTTGGTATGTCACCCAACCACGGACCAACCGCGGCAAGCATAGCTTATCCTCGACCGGCGCGGCTGTTATTTCTAAGCCACAAGCCGCTAATTCAGCAGTAATTAATTTCCCCAGCTAAATAAATTATAGATACTGCATATTTGCGAAATGTAACAACTATAGCATCTAGCATCTCTGGCAAATTTTACTTGCATATCACCTGGTCGGTTCCAGATTTAGAGGACGGTCATACAGCGCTAATGTCTAACTTCCTGCATATATTTACCATAAAGTTTGCTACTGTACTGCATCTACTTGGATCCAGTAAAATTTCTGAATGCATACAATTTGTCGGGATGTTTTACATTAATAAAATTGTATATTTTTGCATTAGATAGACAATTTTTTGTCGAAGGCTATTAGCTATTTCAAATCACGCTATAACGCTTAAGTACTGATCCAAAAGAAAAAAAAACAGACAATACACTAAGCGAAATCGAAGTGATAATGCAAGCAGGTCATGTGATGCGTCAGGGTGAGTCAGGAGAACAGAAAATTTCAAAATTCCATGCGGACGCAGGAAGAAGCTAGTGTTTTAACAACGAAGACATCAGCCCAATACCGTACCAAGAGAATTCTTGGGTGTGTGATCGGGCCATTTAAAAGCCCAAAAATTATTAAGCCACAGCGATCAATTACAATATTCTTTCGCAAATTGAAGGCTCAAACTCGTGTCTTTGCAGAGAAACCTCATCGAGGCAATAGTTCTAACATGTTGTGGAGTTGGCGAGACAGTGCTTGAACCGCGTATACCACTAATTTCTCAGAATTACCCTTTCCAGTTTAAGAGCATGCAGTTCCCTCTGAGCGTATGCTTCGCGATGACTATCAACCAGTCATAGAGGCAGACACTGAAGGCTGCGGGTATCAACCTCAGGACAAGCGGCTTTTCAAACGGCCAAATGTACTATAACCAACACTTCAAACATAGTTTATAGGAAAGTTTTGTAAAATGTCGCTGTCATTTTAGTAAATTGTGGTGCATTACGATTTTAAAGCGAACGAAGTCGCGGGCAGTAGCTAGGGTTTTTATAAACTTATAACAAAGCAAAGATATCAAAGATTATTAGCCAAAAACCTACATAACTGAAGCATTTTTAATCAACCTGTTATGATTTGATTAATATACTTCTAATTATTCCACCCAAGCTAGAACCATTTTCATTAGTGACGACGTTATGTAACATGTCATTAATGTACCAAACTTGTATACATAAGTCTAAGTAAATTAATTAAGTTTAAATTAAATATGTCTTGATTTGGAGGGCCTAATAATGTTTCAGTAAACCAAGGGCTTTCTAAGAGGTTATTAATTTATGGAAAGGTCAAAAGAAAAAGACGTAGGTGGGTAACGATCTTTATCCATTATTTAGTTTTCGGTTTTTTCAAGGCGGTATTTATTAGTAGTTCTAAATACTTTATGAAGATTGTAGCGGCATCCACACCGCCACGTTCGAGCTACGCATCACACTGACGTCACAAAGAATCCCGCATCACGCAAGCAACGTTCACCATCTGACTGGCGTATATACGACGTCCTGACATCGTTCCACCAAAAAACCACACGGAAAAAAGGGAGCTTTCCTATAGAGGATGAGTGAACTTTACACCATGTTCCTCATACCTTTTAAAGGCAAAGGCCCATAGTCTATGACGCAAAAGTAATTTTACAGTACTAGTATTTTAATGGTCAACGTGAGTTACTAAGGCGTTATTAATGGTTGCTTCCTGTCCAATCTGGCGATTCATTTGTGACTCCAGGATGCGGTGACTTTTGACAGAGAGCCTAAAGCAGATTGAGTGGTTACTTTTGACGACGCGCCACGCGAAGACCCCCGGGAAACGGAGCCAAATGTCCCGGCGAGAATGCGTTTTATTGAGTTTGTATGTAGAAATCACGCTCGGGGGCGCATGTCCACCTTAGCGGAGCGTCGAATCGCGCGCGGTAGTCTGAGATCCGCCTTACTAACTCTAGTCTTATTTAACTACTAAATTTTGCCTTAACCAATTTACATGAAATTTTATTATATTATACACCTAAACCTTCCACGTGAATCACTCTGTCTATTGGTGAAAACCACATGAAAATACGTTCAGTACTTTTTGAGTTTATCGCGAACAGACAGACAGACGCGGCGGGGGACTTTGGTTTATTATAATATGTAGTGAAGTATAAATCCTACCCGGACAAGCATTCCCAAAAATGTAACACTGGCAAACATTTCGTCTTAAAATTGATTTAAAAATGTACTTCAAATTGGAATTAAATTCGTAGTAAGCTGAAGAATTGACGTCAACTAAGAGCATACCTATTACCGATGAAATCGAGGTCTTTGTAGGTTTAATAGGAATGATGCTATCTGAAAACGAACTTCTATTTTGCTACTAAGAGATTTCTTATCAGAATATCGTCGTTAGGGTTTTACTAAGTGATTACATTCCTTATAATGTAATCATTGATATCAATCAAAATAGGACTGTCGAAATGTTACGTATATTTTTGTTTGGAAATGATATATTTTCTAACAATTTCTTTAAATACGCCAGAATTGATGTGCGATTGTTCTGTCCATATATAATTCACTGCTGTCAGTTACATATAGGTATCACCGTATCATGTTGTCGACTGGTACTGATTTTTAAAGACAATAATATAAGTCTTCGAATGAAATAAAGATTTTTATTGATTCAAACTCAAAGCATTTATTTCAAATTTCAATAACCAATTAAAGGCACTTTTGAACTGTCAAGGAGTCGTTTGGTCAGAAACATGACGCTAGTTGCTCATTCCGAACCGTAGTAGTCTTTATGGAAAAGAACGGGCAAAAAACTTCGCGGGCACTCTTTCAAATCAAAATATTGTTCTAAAAATTGGTTAAATCATGCTGAAATTATATATGTGAGAACGATGTAAGAAGACATATGCAATATAAAAAATAAACAATTCAGAAATTCAAACAAGCTGTGGCAGCAAAGAGATGACCAAGTACCTTCTGACGGTGCCCGTTCACGAACATGACGTATGGATTTTATAATATATAAGTCTACCATGGTCCTAACGTGCCATTTCTGATTATTACTATTATTATTAGGTCACACAGAAATGAAGTACTTTTTTTGTTCGAAACCAGCCAGATTTGAATTGATTGATAAAGCAAAATGTGGTTGTTTATCAATAAACATCTATCTATTGCTCGGAGAATGATGACGTTTATTCTAAATTGTTGTAACATTATCTTCAAAATTGTTGTTCCATTATGTATCGTTTTACCTTCATAATATTGTGTCTCTACCCGTTGTATTGTCATCTATCGAACGATACCATTTATTATTGTAAAGCAATTCATTGTTCGTTCATAGATTGATTGTTGTCCAATTATTTTCGTTGAAAATTCTTTAGCTTTTGTGACGTAGCCAAAATGGCCTTGGCGTTTCGCCATATTATTTGCGATCGGTTTATAAAAGGTTCACAAATTATTTGACGTCAATTTAACAAAATTGCCACGTCTTGCAGTTTTCAATTGAGTTTCTCGTAAATCAAGGCTGACTTGAGAAAACTTAAAGCGAGTTGCCATTTGTAAATAAATTGTGTCAATAAAGTTTGTTGTTTTCAATGATTATATTATAAAATTCACGGTGGATTGGGCACTAGGATCTTACAGTGAAGAGGCTTGTGTCCCAGCAGTCGAAACATTATAGGCTGATAATGATGATAAATTCCCCAAATACAACGTAACAAACAAAAAAAATTACAACCCAAAAAAAATTATAGCACTAATTCCACGATATTTAATATTGTTTTTGAGAAGTCAATAAGTACCTACCTAAGACCTAGTCTTGTTAAATACATAAATATAGCCATACATTTTTTAAATAAGTTTTAACTAATCAACCTTGTAGCGCCATTAATCAAAATATAATAATCAGATTATCTTAAAATTTCATTAATATCTGGAACATGCGTAACGTGAAAATACTGTAAGCACTTTTTCATTTTTGTACTAAAACTTACGGCACCCAAAAATGTAATGTGACAGCATTCAATTTCACTTTGTCTAAATAAATTTTAATTCCACCAGTCTTAACGTGCTCGTGCCCAAACTTTGCTAGAAAATAAACATTAAAATTCCCAAAGGAGAGGAGGTCGCGCAACCGACATAAAATAGCTAGCTTAAATTATTTGCATCACAAAACTGGCCACGGTCCCCAACACCCCGCCGGGACTGAATGTGACCAAGAAATTATACTTTTGCATTAGCTAGCAGTTTCGCTTAGTTAGCCCGGTTACACAAACTTTTCACATTTATTCCGAAAAGTTGGTCCATTCAGCTCCCGCGTCTGGATTTTAGCCGCTACCTACAACTCCACAACTACATTTGATTGTATGCTCAACAGAACTGAAGTTAAGCTGTAATAAGCGACCGATGTAATTCGAATTCATGACATAAAAGAACGGTTCAACCGAAACATTTTGGCAAACTTTTGGGACTTCTATAGATTTTAATTTTATACCCGAAATTGATTGGGTATCCTGAATTTATGAGGAGTTTCGTACACCTGTTATACAACTTTTGTATGATGGTATAATTTTGATAAATTATTTCCGTCGTTTCCTAAAAGAATAATGTTACGTAACACATGTAACTCAATAATAAATTCAGAAAAAATGCTGTACAAGCCTACAAAAGGGGAACAATAATATTATCTGCATACGTGCGTAATTAGATACATTATTTTATAGAATCTTTAAGCAGTAAATGCAAATAATAACGAATACAATAAAGTCATTTTCGTGTACGAACGTAATTGCCAATAAAAGTATATTTTTCCGTTTCAAGCACCAAGTGCTTGGCAAATAAAAATGATTTATTCGAGCTTTCCCAGCCAGTGCTACTCTTAAATGAACAAAACGGCGAAAATTTTTCGCGCTTCGACATAAAACCTAAACTGCGATTTGTTCTCTTAAATCAAATGTTTGTTCCAACATTGGTTGTCAGAGATGGCCGACAAATCATTACGAGACAATATCCAATTATGTTTGTCAAGTTCAGTAGTTGCGTTAACAAGTAATTACCGACACCGCTGGCTGTAGGCCAAGGGGCATGGTGCCAATGCCCCGAGCAACCTGTTGACTTGCAAATTGGAAAACATTGTTTATAAAACGCAAGGAAAGGTGAACCAGCTATAAACTACATTTGAAACCCCGGTCGTTGCCCTTTCAAGACCCCTAGCTTAATATCAGTAATGCTATGGAAGTAACTGGTATTATTTCCGTAGACATTGAAAACGTTGGAAGCCGTTAAGGTTTGAAGTATTTTATTTATAAGACGGTAAAGTTTATTTTTGATACCAAAGTTTTTGGTTTGATTGAATCTAAAATGTTTCTGCGAATTTGGTGCCAATCGGAGAAATATTTCTGAAAAAAAAATTCTTATAAATTCTATCACTGACCTGGACATGATACGGCGCCACCTTCTCCTCGCCTTTGATCTCCACGTTGATGTGCAGTCTGATGGCTCCAGATACTGCTGACTTGTCTGTTCTTTTCTCCAGGTTATACCAGACGTCCATCTCGCCTGACAGGGTTCGTACCTATAAACATAACAATCGATATTATTTTTTCGTTTTTCAACACATCTACTTTCGGACACAAAAACAAATACAGAATTTATTTTAATCTTCACATTTTACCCTGTTCGTTAGAAAACTATGTCATAGTTTATGTACATAAAAAGATCAAAGAAATAATATAAGCAAACACAAATATCGCCACAAGGGATGAAATACCAACAAATTATTCCACCTACTAAATATTTATTACTTAAGAGACTAGACACGGCGAGGGCTTTTCATCATAGTTCACTTGTCAAGAATATGACAAGACTATGATGAATTAATGTTTCTAGATTACGTTTTTCGTCCATCACGATGGAAGATAAACGCCTTTTGTAAACAGTCTTTTGGGAAAACACTACTTTTTATCAAAGAAATCTCGTAATAAATACATTTTCGAAAAGCTTATTTACCTCGATGATTGTCTGACCCAGGAAATCGTCAGATTCCCTCGTCAATTTCTGGCGCAGTTTTGATTTCAAATCGTTATCTTCATCCCATACTCTCACTTTGATGCGATCAGATGAATTGTGGCATTCACTGAAAAGTTGAAAAAGTTTAGAAAAAATGCTGAAAAATATGAAAAAATTAGAAGTCTTCGTTTCGATTACGACTTTTTACAGGTTCAGCGTAAAAGTATGTTTATACTCACAAGTAAAACTTCTCGTTCCACACGGGGTTCAATTCCTGAGGCATAGTTCTTGTTCTTTTCTTAATTTTGCTTACTTGGACGGTAACGTAGGGGTCTGAAGTTCCACTCTTATCTTTCGCGATGAGCCCTTGAGCACAAATAACTGCCCACAAAGGGCAAATTTAGTATTTCATATTGGCATTTCATAACAAACATTTTTTATCATTAAAATCTTACATACTACATACACAATACAACTATTTTTAGCAGGACCTCATAAAGAGGAACTTATCCTCAAAAAGTAGATTGCTTACAGAAATAATATTCCAAATATACCGCTTCAGTGGGCCTGTACGTATAGTAAGCATATACAACAGAGTATTTCAAAAATCCTCCGGTGCGCTTTTGAGTAAATTCCAGCAAACATATTTCTGGTAAATCTTTCGAAAGTAATATACTTTCATATTCATGGTTGTTTTGTAACTACTTAAAGTTTTCACAAAATATTACACTACGCAATGTACTAGTTTTACATTACGCTCAGATTCTTCGCCATGAAGCGTTATTAGCATTTAAAAAGCTAGCCTCAACTTACACTAAAGATAACCTTACCAAGCTATCTTCTACCTTACTTACCAAATTAGGCATTCTGTGCTAGAATTTCTTGAAAATCTATGAACAGGGTTTCGTGTGATCAGAACGGGTCGGGGTCAAAGAAGAAGACACTAGCTTCAAACTACCAAACTTTTTATCTATGCCCAAATTCGATTTCTAAAACAAGTTGAACATAGCGCCTACATTATCGCAACTTCTAATGCAAACTTCGACCAAGAAGAAAGTTTCAAAGAAGAAGTATAAAGATATGCGCGGGAATCAAGTCTAATGGTATTGGAATTTTCACGAATCGAAAAGTTATTGGCAATAACAGTAGAGAGGTGGAAATTTCGGGATAATTGGGGTCCTTCATTCGGCATGCTATTATTCCTTCTAAAATTTCATTCACTTACAAACGACTACTGAAGTATAGGTTTTTATCATCGTCGCACTGAAAATTAAACAGGTTAATGTTCGTGATGTGAAACCCTATCACCATTCATGTTACAGTGAACGAGCTTTGACAATCCACTCATAATTGTAACATTTATTGTTAAATTGTGACTCTCATGCAATTTGTGTCAATTTAGCAGACGTGCTGCCGAGTTGTGGTTTTGCAATCATTATAAATGAACGTGGTTTGAATCGTGTCGTTTCAGTGTTCAAAGAGTATAAAATTTGTGTGCGTGACAAGAATAATTGAATTTGTTTTATCATCAGAGTTGAGTGAAGTGTTATAGATTCGTGGAATTTCCTTAGTGTTAATGATTAAATCAAGCTACGTTTTTATCGATGGAAGTGATTAGAGGCGGTGCATTAACGACCGTGATTTTTCGGGTAAGTATTTGAAGTATAGATATGCATTAGATTAATTTTTTGATATCTGCTGAAGCTGCGGCTTACAGTTACTAAAGCATTAACTCTTTTCAACTTAGCATAATTACTATACTGTCTTACAACTGCTATTACGCATTTATTTATAATTTTACGAAAATCATAATTTGAAGCAGATATCAAAAACAAGGGGAAAAGAGAATTCAGGCGAAGAGTCTGTCTAATAGTATCAAAATTGCGAGCGTGCGGTTCGTAGCCGCAAAAGACCACCGCAAACCTGTAATGGCGATCTTGCAAGACCACTTTGATGTTCCTTCTATAGTGACTTGCTTGGCCTGTTCTAGACTGTCAATGTGAGTGTCTGGGTCGACGTTAAAAGTCCGCCTGGCCGCCACATGAAACGAAAGATTGGATACAATTTAGTGTTGTGTTTGTATTGTGTTTTTATGCCTTTCGATGTTTTCGCCTGGTCTGGTACCTAGATCCTAGAGGAAAACATTAAGTGCAAACATTGTACGTCAATCGAACCTGTGATGGCGATCTTCGCGCTCCATTTTGATGTACCATCGAGGACTGATTGCTTCACCGTGCTCATGTGCGCTGAGTGTGGCTCCCCTTCAATGCTGAACACGCGTCTGTCACATACACATTCGTGTCAGCGATTGCTTTCCGATATTTTCAATTTACTCAACGGCATTTTATATGATTACAACGTTACTTTTCATGACATCGTCAGAGACAGCTCTTTTACAAGCAATTTTCTGTTATATAAAATGGATTTCAAAGGGGGTGTTATTTACGTGCAGTTTAGCTATTGCAAGTTTCTGTGATTCCTTTATTTCAGCTACGTGATACTAGGCAAAATGGTGATTAGGTTTTTTATTGTTGAGGTAAATATAAAATCGTATACCTGTATCCGACCCATTTAAAGCAAATCGCCGAACAAAGTTTGGAATTTTTAAACATTATCGTAAATCAAAATTGGAAGTATTATTACCTGATCAGTTCGAAAATCTCGGGTTTGTCGCGTTCACGCTGTTTCATTCTTTCCTTCATAGCTGTGATGATGGAATTAGCTTTATCTTCGGCGCCATGTTTGGACGACTTTTCGGCAGCCCCTGCGAAACACACTGATCAGGCAGTGCCAAAGTAGTTCTTGTTAGTTGCGGGATGCGCCGGGACGGCCCCCCGCCCCGCGCCCACACCCGCTACGACCACCCTTGGCCTCAACCTGACAAGACTCCAACTTCGATATGTAAATTCAAGAAACTTAATGTATGTCAGATCTGATCAGGTCATCGACCTCGAGTGGCGCCGGCCGCAGCGGGTCTGAGCACGGCGCCTGTCAAGCAAAACTCAATACAGTTCAACGCTTTGTTATATTGCTACTTTTCAAGGATATTATTGGCAGCTTATTAATATTGGGTATGTTATTATTGGGAGGGGAGGCACTGTATCAACAAGCTGCCAAGTATCTCCAAAAGGCGTTAGAACTGCATCGCTCACCCTCTGTATTTGTATGTTGATGTATTGTTTGTTCGTCCATTTACCATTATTTTTAAACGAAACTCGTTACATATATACAAATCGATACTTTTAATCATTTAAAGCGCTGAACATCTTCAAGGACAGAAGTGAAAACATAAAGATAGTAAAATTAATACAGAAACGTGGAACTCTATAAATCATAAAATGTAAAATAAATAAACTAAAGGACCACATATAATATAGAAGTGGACAGACATTGGATTGCGTGCACACATTACTAACAGGCACATCGTTACAACACGTTGCTTTTGTCGGATTTGTTTGGGCGTTCGTGTTCATAAAGCTTCTAAACCGATTTAAAAGACAATCGGTGTGTAAGGTAGTGTAAAATGTAAAGTAGGGTAAAGAACAGTACATAACACAAGTAATTTCGTTTAATAGGGCTTTAACAAGTTTCGGCGCTGGGCGGGGCAACCCGAAAGGAACTAACGGATGACAGGACCGGAACCCTATCTACGTGAGCTAAATGTCCACACTTCGAAAACATTGAATTTTAAAATGATGTTATTAGTACACATCACAATCTAGATGAAGAAACAAATGTTTGACCAATAAAATAAAAAAAAGTAGAATCAATGTACTTACGTCAGCAAATAAGTTATAACCATTCCAATTTCTTAAATCATATTGAATTAAGAATACTAAAATTAAAATGGTAATAATTAATAATCATAAATGATAAAGTGTTATAAATTCAAATATTAATTTCAAAGTGTAGACTAGAAATGAAGATGGCGTGCAGTCGATGATCTATAATTGTTAATTAACAATTCATTCGTAAAACGCGGTTCACCTAACGACTGCTCGCCTACATGATCGTGCAATGTCAATCTAGAACCGAATATTATACGAATAATAATATTAGGAAAATAACATTATCTGTGTATATCATCGATAGCCATGCACACCGATAAAGCAATGGTCACATCATCAATTGGGAAGGGAAAACACATCATGCTATTTGCATTATATGAGGTCAGAGTAAACATGAAGAAAAAAGGAGATAAATAAACACCACAAAAACATAATTACAACAACGATAAAAAAATATAAAGAAATGTATTATTCCTATGATTGCGTGAATCCCGGTGATGTTGCTAGTTGTGTCTTTCTGGAGAATGGTCCTAGCTGTGTTCTCTAACGTGAAGAATGTTTCATCACTCAGGTATAGCGATTGATACATGCAATAAAATTTACACATGCATATCAACCGAACTAGAATGGCAGTAAATTTTTCTACAACGACATTCTGAATTTTGAATACCATTTATTACCTTTTATACAGACATCACCTAGAGAACGGAATCTAACAAATTAAAAAAAAACATCTAGTAGATTTATATTAACATTTAGAAATTAAAGAGCGCCACATCATAATAGCGATGAATATGAAAATCGTCAAGATTTGAAAGCATCAACTAAATCATCAAACGCTGGAAGACAATCCAAGATATAACGAACAATAGCTATAATTTACGAAACTGATTTCAAACAAATAGATAACTCGTATTTGAGATGATAAATCTATGAGTCTCCATTATATATATATAGTGTAGACTTGATCAAAGTGCGGACACAAAGGTCATAACTCTCGACAAGACTTGCTCCATTAAGTACCATTGAAACTCTCCCTGTGTGGGGAGACTTGTGGGCTTACTCCCACTTCCGACTTATGTAACAACGTCGCTCATACCCCGATTTCAATTTTCATCTCAAAATCATTTAATTTCATCGTCTTCAGTTGTAATATGAGCATCAATAAAATTTTAAACCCGAATTGTACTGCCGGATTTGGATAGCAAACGATTCACGTTAAATCCAAATAAAGCAGTAAATCTAAAGGCCTCAATGACCTCACAATCTAGACTAACTTAATAGAAGACGAATGCTTCAGCATTACGTGAATAAATAATTAAATTACATAAAGCGGAACGGTCCAAGCTCGCGTTGAATCGTGTTCCGTCTTGAGCGCTTTAAGTACAATGTTCTTTAGAGACTGTGCATTAAATATTGATTTTCTACTGCGACGTTGTGTATCCAAAGATCTTGTCTACAACGAGTGACCCGTCAAGTGCTTCTTGACTCACTTGAGTTTAATAAGGAGTGAACTGCGCTTCCCAGCCAACTCTAAAAATCTAAACATTTCGATCTTGTCGAACGTTCGTAAAGGTATCTTTGAAGTGACGCTCTTTAAGATTTAGATTAGATTTTTTAATCACAAGATTTTATAATCGTTGCCTTTGTGATTAAAAACATTGAAATTTTTAGCACACATTAATATAGATTTTGTGATCGGTAAGTAGGAGAATATTACTTAATGTTATTTTTGTAGTTGCTCTTTAGAACATGCAAATAAAAGCGGAAATTCTCATACTTGCCCACACTGAATCAGGGGACACAACATTGACGTAGCAGGAATTCGTTCCATTCTTTTAAAAAAAGGTGTTTCATACTTGGAAGCTATATTGTGCAGAATAAACAGAATTTTCACTTGTAATGAAACAAATCCCTTTCACTAAAATCACAAAAATATATCCATAGACAATCATAGGGCTCCACTTACTCTGCAGGCAGTCAGCATTGAGCAAATCTTTGCACTTTTCGTGACACTTGACACCACATTCGGTGCACCGTACACCTTGCCTGGCGATGCCCCAAAGTAGCCCTTCACACTCGTAACAATAAGTGGGCGAAGTCGCCGTCCAAAGAACGAAGTTGTGCGGCGTGGTTGATGATATTGGGTAGATGAGCGCTTGCAAAGTCTTCTTGTATACGTGCATTTTCTGTAAGACCTTCTTAAATCAGTAATGGTATGCAGGTAGATGTCAATTTTAGTAAGTATTAATAGGTTTCAACTCACCAGTTCTTCGTCATTCAACGTTGCCCGATGCACAGCTGACGTCAAACCGGCATTCCTCTTCGTTGCGGCCATTGTCTAAACAGCAGAAAATATATAAGTAATAGGTTTAAACATCTCACTCCTTCCTCAGCATGTAACGCCACTGAGTCTTGTGTCTGCTATTTCTAATCAAGCTTTGAATTGCCTACCTAACTACTATTTTGAAAGTTTACTATTGTTAGATCTCTAGATATTGAGAATCCTTTATTTTCATTTGCAAGTTGAAGCTACTCATGCTTTGAAAAAAGCTGTTTTTAAGCCTGTCCTTTAACAAAATCTTATCTACCATCTCGAAAATTTCAGTAGTTCATATACCGATGAAAAATTCGTTTGATTATACAAAAAATTATAATGTAAGTGCGTGTAAGGTAAAAATGTGTGTGTGTGAGAGAGTCGGTACAACACTGAAACAGTATTACATTTGAGGGATCGTGTTAATTGATGTTGTGATGATAAAGACTTTTCAGTCGCAAAAATAATATTTGCTGAAATACTGAAGCTTCGCAATGAAAACGAAATCGGCAAGCACGTGCATGTTCCCAGTGTGGAATTCAATTTTTTTTTTTATTCGTTTATGTATGCTGTGATGGTGTTATGCAATTGTTGGATGTATAACAATATTATGTAGCTTTACCTTTCATACTTAACCAACATCTGAAAAATGATCTAAAGCAGAAACATGCAGAGGCCAAATCAAATTAAATCAAATTTCAATGCAAGCACACTATGTACAGTGAGTGAAAAGAAAAAAAACCTTGGTTTAAGATTGGTGACCAACATTTTATCTTTTCACTGTTAATCAGAACTGCATGCATAGAAAAGAAGTGTTATTGGGATAGAAATACCTTGAGAACCTGCAGGTCCGTGGTAAGGGGGTAAAATGCAATGACATTATTAATTTTTATCAGGAATTTGAGTCGTTCATTCGGTGACTACGGTTCCGCTACTGTAGTTTTTGCTCCGGTGACCCCTAATTTATTTTTTACACGGTACAGTAAGGGTTGGGTTGGTATCTAAGAATAGGGTTAAGGCCATCTAAGTAGTAAAGATCAGAAGGAAAAACACAATACAGGTAACATTGAGACATCAATGAAGAGAGAAGGGATCAAATAGGCCTCTTTTTTTTCTAATTGAACAACAAATGGAGAGTTAGTAACTTTTACAAAATGAGGTTTAAGTTCTCAAAGCTTGAATAAAAATCATATTTCACTCACGCCACGTCACGTTTTTACGATTTATAAGGCAACTTCCTGTGTTATAAAATTAGAAAATTATCCAAGAGTAAAATTCAACGACTGCGATGCAATTTTCTTTAACAATCTCTCCATAAATTGTTCAGAACACATAATATGGTAATTTTCCGTGTTGAAGAAAACATTTATTACGCGCCTAATATTACTAAGCTTCAGGAAGCGTACGTCGATGCGAGCTGTAAACATTTACGACCAGTTTCAAATATCTACCTTCTATACTTTGCTGATAAAGGCTTATTATTCCAAGATAGCCTTTTTGTAATAGCATCAAGTATTCAAGATAGCGAATTGAAACCGGCCAGAAAGAAAGATAACTAACTTCCATCGGATTTGTAATAATAGATAGTTTTATATCGATAAGAAAAAATTCAAACGTTACTTACAAGTTCTGAGACGAGGGGGATCGATTTCCTCCTGGGCCTGATGTCAGGCATGCTGTCAATGTTACTGTAGAACGGGTTTTCGTTTCCTGGCGGCCTATAAAAACGGTTTAGTTAGGTTTAATTTGTTCAAAGGAAGATTACATACCTTTTCTTTGATTAATAATGTAGTTGTAACTGAAAATAAGTGTTGGTAAAACAAAGTCCCGGGATTTTCTGTGGGTGGTAGGTATAAATTTAAAAGTTTTTAACCAGATTAATGTTGAATGTTTTTCATCTATTAAGTTTATCTTTTTATTTTAAGCACCTAATTAACATAATTATGTTTTAATTGTTATTTCCAGGTAAAGCCTTTTATTAAGTTTAAATGATATTTTGAATTCGCATACCCATTTCCTCTGCCTCCATGCTCGTTGAAGCCAGCGGAGCCATTCTAAAAACAAAAAAAAAAACAATAAATAAAACAAAATAAAAACTAAAATAAAAAGCTAACTTTTATTTATAAAAAAACAAATAACAAACAACGATACAGTTATTTTATTATATGATTAATTTTCTATGACAAATGATCCGAAGTCATGATAGACGAATGTATTTCTTAACGCAAAACGCATATTTTTGCTTTGCATTTTGTATATAAATCTCCAATTTTTTTTTTCGAGGCTTTAAAATTATTTTCCCGTGTAGTAAAATTAGAGATACTTTAATTTTTTTTTAGTATCACTTTGAGGGACACTAAGGCCTAATAACAACCAAAACTTCTATTTTTTGTAGTTCGGTATCCTTCAACCAATTAAGAATTCAATCTTTATTGGTAACCATTTTTCGATAGTTTACTGCGGAATGCTTTCGTTACAAACATAACATGCAAATTGATCGAAATACATTGATGTACATTTTGACATCCATTACTTCATAGATTTGAGAAACTCGTCTGCTCAACAACCTAAATAACGCAATGAAACGGACTATCAAAATTAAAGGTATGCAATCGGTTACAATTTCATATGTGTTACGCAATACAGTGGGATCACTGAAAACCAAAATATGAGTTGTATTAACTTTTACGAAACATCAAAATGCTTTCTCAAGAGAACCTGTCAAGAGATTTGTCATGGAAACTTAACCTTACATTTTCAACACTTATAATAAAACAGCTTACATGGAGAATTAACCTAATCGTAAAACATAATTTATAGTATAGTTAACAATAGTAATAATGCTTGGGCAGTTTATGACTGTGATGATATCTTCATTTTTGATCATGAAATAATCACTGAATAAATTACAGTAGGTTCAATTCGGACCAAATGAGTTACCGACGCACGAAATAACATTGTCCCAATTCAATACAAGGTATCAACAGTAAATATTAAGGCTTATAACTCACTATGATTCCGTAGTGGCGCAATCAGCATAGTATACACAGCTTTTGGCGGTTATCTCACTAGGACATGGTGGCATTTGGAGGCACCTGTGGTGCACTTTGCCAAAGGTAAAAGCAACATTTTTGCCAACCATGCGGACACCAAGTAAAGTATCTTCCATAGGGCTGTATGCATGTTGTTGGTAGCGTGATTGTTTACGCCGCCACTGGTGTTTTAAGTCCCCCAAGTCCCTATTATATCCTATATGCATTCAAATACATATTTAGCAGTACGTGGAGGAACCGAAACTGGTTGAAATATTTCTCACAACCTCGGTTTGTTTTTATATCAAAACTACCTAAAATAACGTAAAAATGATTAATATTTTAACAGAGCCCTGTTTTGGGGAAATCGAAGTAGGTAGTATAGTTAGTTACTTGTTTGATGTTTCACTAAAAGGTAAAAGAAACCGTCATGGTGGGTATGTCACCAGACGTCCAATCGGTTGCGCAACCAACCATACTTTGGCAGTGAGACCATGCTTGAGCAACTCGGTGTCCTAGTGAAGTATGAGCCTTATATACGCAAAGTTAATAATACAAAATTGCGCTAAAAAATTACCTAATCTGCCTATAATAATTATAAGTATCATAATTCTACGCAATATCATTCAACATCTAAAATCTTCCGCTAAATATGTTTATTACATAAAGTGCCAGCTATATTTTTATGTAAGTGTAAATAGCTATACGATTACCTAAGCCGTGTGATATCTAGTAAATACGTTACGATGTATGTTTATGTTTTTTTTAAATGCTATTATGATTATTTATATTAATCACTCGATTGAGACATTTAGGAAACAATGGCAGTGAAATGTTTTAAAAAATAAAGAAAGGAGTATAAACTAGTGACTATTGGTTTTTTTGGAAGAAATTGTTTATATTTATCTTGACCCGACTACGGCTATACATAAATATATTATAATTTATGGGTTTTCATTCATATGTAATGATTTAGATATGTAAGTTACATTGGCAGCCACAAGCTCTTAGGCATTTTAAATCAAAGTGTCGATTCGGTTCAATCAAAGATTCAAGACGAATATGTAATCAATATTTTGGTCCTCGCTACATTTAGAGATTAAAGACAGATGGCCTGATGAAGAAGGTGATTTGTCTGCAGACTTGGACAGGATTTTCATCTTAATGAATCCCTTTCCCTAATGAGGACTTGTAACACTATTTTTACTTCGTACAATTATATAGTATGTAGGTAATTTTAAGTACCATTACGTGTAAAATACGTTGTAAATAAAATGTTCTCTAGTATCTATTTTTTAAACCGTAGTCGAGTGTTAGTATCGCATATTATTGCTTATAATTTCGAGTATCTATATTATACTATTAAAAAAATAGTGAATATGTATTTATGACTAAAACTCTATAAATAAAAGGAACATCTTTCTCTGATATGAGGATGATATGACCATGAATGAATTTTGTACGACAAAATGCTCCCCAAGCCGATACATGGATGAATTTTAATTATAGACAGCAAATTCATTAATTTAATACTAACATTATCAAACAATATCTATCAAGCAACAAACACATATAATACTGAGTATATAATTGTATGTAAAGATTACCATTTTTCCAAGTATAAATATCGTCAAGCAAACTTCTATTAAAAATTGTATAATTGTTTGGTTGAATATCATCTTAAGCTTTATGTAAAAATCCTTTAAGTATATAGAAAGTTCTTAGTACCCTATTGCGTTGGTTATACCTAATTATTGCCTCAATTAAATAGAAAGAGCGTCAATAGTCAGTAAATATCATATAAGTATAATATTGTATATACGAGCACCCTATTCTATACATTCAAATACATATTTAGCCGTACATGGAGAAAACGGAACTGGTTGAAATATTTCTCACAACCGCGGATAGTTTTTAGGTCAAAACTACCTAAAATAACGTCAAAATTAAATATTTTAACAGAGCCCTGCTTTCGGGGAAATCGAAGTATAGTTTATTTACTTGTGTGATGTTTTACTAAAACTTGTTTAAAATGGACGACTATATAAATAACAATTACACGTCCTACTTGCTAATCTATATAATAGGTATGATTACGAGTATCTTCATTTGTATTAGAGTCGTTAAGCGGGTTAATAATGTTAGCAATGGCTTGAGTATATCAGTCTAACTATAAGATTTATTTCAAATAACCATGGAAGTAACCTGCAGCTTATAAAATATGTCTAAACAGCTTATGTTTAACTCTTAACTCTAATTTCATGAAACTTTTGCATAAGATAACTTACACCTGCGCTGACTTTATCCTTTTCTGCGAGCGGCGTTGTAGCTGCTGGCGTTTCTGACGTCTTTTCTTCAGCTTTTCGGTCTTTCAATGCTTTTAGAAGCTTCCATTTGCTCCCAACAGGAGCGTCCTGCTGAGGCGGAGGCTCGTCAAGAGGAAGAGAATCTTGATGAATTTGTGGCATATCATAGTCATCATCCAGTTCGTCACCACTTTGAACTGGACTGTCGGGTCCAGAAGTTTCTCCTGAACCGGAATCCTCAAATGACTTATCATCATCGGATTCCCTGTCTTGCATATCATCTACTGTCTCTTCGATCACTGGAAAAGTTGTTATATCTTTCCAGGTATCTTTTACTGGAGATTCGTCATACTTTTGTTTAGTTGTTGCTGTCTTTAGTTTAAGTTCTCTCAGTACGAAAGACATTTTTTCTTTCAAATATTCACCTGAATCTTCGTCTATTTCGTCAATTTCTGGTACTTTCGGCACGGTCAGTTGCCGCTCAGCTTCTAATTGAGACTGATGCTCCATTTCTTCTAATTTCCTTAGTTCGTAACAATACCATTCATCTTCAGAATCGATACTATCTTCAGTACTCTGTCGCCTAGAGGACACTCGGGAACCACTCCTCCAAGAATGGGTACTCCTACTGTCGTCATCGTCATGTTTATTTGGTATTTCCAAACTTTGCTGATGTCGTGGTTGAAATTTGTTTGGTAAGCCCCTAGTACTCTGTATGGATGGACTCCTTTCTGGTAAATTATTAGAGTCTTCATTTAGAGTTAATGTATTATTTACTACTTCAGGTGGACTTGGTTTACGGATTCTCCTTTCTTTTTGTTGCTTCACAAATTCCTCGCTGATTTCTTCTTGTTGCTCTTCCTCCCCTTTCGGAGGAGAAATGTCGTTTAAATGTTCATCTGAGACTGACGTTGACTTACGTAGACGATATTTACCTAAAGCTCTTGAAACTGCAAATTCTTGCGAGCTTCCGCTATACGATTTATTACTTTCACTTAATCCTTCATCAGAAACATTTGAAGTCTTTTTCACGTCTCCAATAGTAGCAAAGAGAGACCCAGGAGATTGATTATCCTCCTTTTCATCTTCTTCAAATAAGTCGACATTGGATATATCGGTGTCAATATCCAATTTTTCTAATTTTGGTATGTTGTCTTTTTTCATTTGACTAACACGTGCAAAATGAAAGTCAATATCATCACTTTTATCTCTCGGTATAACATTAGTGGCTACTGTCAACTTTTCAGGTTCTTCTATTATACATTCAGTATCATCATCAGGAAATTCCATTTCTTGCTCTTGTATTCTTTCTTGTATCATTTGCTGTTGTTCTACAATTTCTTGATTGTTTATCTTTCTTTTAGGTTTGGATGCTACTTTTGGGAACATGCTGCCTTCATGCGTAGAGTCCGAAAATACGCTGTCACTATCCTCTGACTGAGCACTGGATCGACCCCCAGACCATTCAGTTTCAGATGTCTCTGGGTCTGAAAGTGATTGATGACTGGCTTGTTGCTTTCGCCTTGCTTTTTGTAACAAACCAGACATTGAAGCTACCAAATGATATTTCTTTTTCCTTCTTTGCGCTGATAATATCCTTTCTTTTAATGTTTTCTCTTGCTGAGGTGGTTCTACTGTATCAACACCAGAAGGTAGTGAATGTGATCTATGTTTTTTAGGCAAATGCAAATCTGGGAGCCAGTGACTCATCGATGACATAGCGGACTTTAGTGATGAAGTCCGCTTTGGTTTTTTGGGCTGTTTATCTTGAGTTTTGCCTTTATAGATGTTGGATATCGATAAGTAGCCTGATTCAGAAACAAGTATACCACTTGATTCAACATATTGCTCTTTTCTTGTTTTACTATGTTCAGGTACAGCTTCTTTGTCGAAGCCTTCGTTTTCATACATTACATTACCATTGCGTTGATCATATTGTTGCTGTTTAAAATATTCCTGTTGCAGTTGATTTTGAAATTGTTTTCTTTCAGTTATACTCAAGGAATGTGATTTCAAGCTCGATGTTTCCATTGAACTGGTCGGGGATCTACTGCCACCTTGCCACGAGATCTGATCTTCTAAAGATGTTCTTTTAGGCGAATCATACCTAGTCGATGTAGGGTAATACGAGAGAGCATCAGTGAGATTGCCGGGAGGATATCCGGCGCGATGTCCTTTATAACCATTTTGATAAAAATGTGGATCATTAGCGCCCATCGTATTAGCCCTAGTCAGGGGTCGCTTGTTGGCATTTGCCGCCGACATGACTACAGTTTGTGCATGATAACTAGGTTCCGGCGGATAAGAATCCACTGCGGGCCTCGCAACAGATTCAGAAATTTCATTACTATCTAATAATTCGGAAAAACTCCTATCCTCAGACAAAATTCCTCTCGGAGTACTATACACAGTTGTGAATATGGGTTGCCTATTTCCAGCTACGGAATATATTGAAGGGGCTTCGTTTCCGTAATAATATTCCCCAATATTGCTTATTTGAGTCATTTGATCTGTTACCGAATATGGGATATCGCTTTTTATGTAATCAACTTCAACTTTGCCTTGCAATTTACTCAAATCTCTAGAGCTAATTTCTTTTGTCATGAGATCTGTCTTTCGTAAGTTGTAATCGCTCTTTAAGTTTGTCTCTTCATAAAGATAAGAATCCACAAGCGTTTCTATAAACGGTTTCGGTTCGACCTCATACGACATTCTTTGTATTGGTTGTGGGGAAGGATCTCTCATTTTATGAGAATCGTGACTTCCATGCGTAGTAATTCTTCCCATTTTAGGTGAACCTGGACTTTTTTCTAAACTTGACCATCCACTCATAGATGATAATCCTGAGTCAGATTTTGCAGCAACAATATTAGCTGAATCCCGCTTTACGTGCTTAGGCGAAGTTTTGGGTGACTTTGGAGATCTGGGACTTAAACGCATACCATCATGTGGGATAGCGCTATTTGTAGATAACATTGATTGATGAGGAACCAGTTCGTTGTTGTTTTCTATTGATGGAAACCCGTCTGTCCCACATGGTGGAGCCGGTGGTGGGGGACTTGGAGATTTTCTTAGCCTGTTATCTTCGTAACTTAATTCATTAGTACTAGGTCCGTTGTATATTTCGTGAATTGACATGGGAGAGAGTTGTTCTGAACCCCCTGATTTATAAATCTCGTTTAGAGGCTGAGATAGGCCTTTGTTAGAAAAATAATTTTGCCTGGAAGTGTCTGTTATTTGATACGGAGAACTATATTCAAATCTTTCCCTTGAAATAGCACTAGGTGATTTAGATGCTTTAGCTGCATTTATCTCAGCATTAGCTACAGCCGAACTATATGCCAGACGCCCAGTTACAGTTGTATAGGGTTCTGTAGTAGTTCTCTCTGGTACAAACTTTCGACGAGGAGACAGAGTTGGTGGCAAATAATCTATTGTTCTATCCGTCATGTTATCAGTTAGTGACAACCTAGATGGGGATTTCTCTCTTACAATAGATTCTTTAGGCGCCGCTAACATAAAATCATCAAAGTTTTTCATCATGTCGTTAATGGCCCAATTGTCACCGCCTGAATAGACGCCTTTCAGTTGTTCATTTATTATATTGCCATCTTCAACCAGCGCCTTTGCTTCTATTTCCCTGTCATGTTTTGATAGTTTTGTTTCAGGACTAAGAAGCCTTGTTTTCAAGTCTTTTAACTCTCTGGAATCTTTGTGTAATTGTGTTGTCAATCTATCTAATTCATGTAATTTATCTACTGTAATTTGATCTATTGTACTTAAAGCAGACAAATGTACCAAATCTCTTTCACTAATTACAGGTCCACCTTTTATTCCACAGTAATCTTTATAGTCTGATGAACTGTATATTTGTCTAGAGCTTGTTGGCATCATTTCTATGTCTGGTTCTTCTGGAGCTTCCCAAATCATATCTAATTGTGATGGTGGCCTAGACGTTTCATCGCAAACTAAGTCATCACGATAGGCTTGATTTAAGCTCTTATAAAATGCTTCGTTTGATTCCATTATCTCCTCTTGGTGGTCTAATAATATTGAACTTCGTCCAATATCTAAGCCTTCTTCTATGCCATCTTCGATAGTGCCATTTCCTAATATTTCTCTGATCACTTCTAATCGAGTAATGGGATCTCTGGCACTGACAGTTCGGCATGTGTAAAAGTCCAGTAAAGTTGATATCACACCCTGTTGATCGGCGAGCAACGTCTCCAATCGCTCGAGACGTTCCCACATCCTGACATATTCTTGGCTGAGCAGGTCGAGTGCTCGCCATGCATATTTAAGTTCTGTTTCAAGAATATTGAGACGCGTGCCGAGGCGTTCCATGTAGTCGCTGATGATATAGTCGCCGGAGTAGGGGGGCAGGTCGGGAGGAAGCGCGAGGGAGCCGCAGTCGTCCATATCGACCTCTGCAACCCCATTCTCGCCGTCCTCGCTTTCCTCCATCCCGCCGCTTGCGCCTGCCCCAGCATTGTCGTGGATATCGCGCATCATCTTCGGATCGGACAGTGGGTTGCACAAAACATTTTGCACTATGAGTCATCCCATATCGTTTTATTGTTCACACTTTCGACTCGAAACAGTTCTGTGCCACTGACAGTCCTCACTAAAGTCATTGTACCACACTGAATGTTCAACACGTCATATTGTTTATTTAACAGTTCACTGTTTTAATCTATTAATATCTGTTTTCAACACTTTTATAATGTATACTTTGTACTTCGACGGAATGAAATTGATAATTAGTTTACATCAAAAATATACTTTGAGTTACACTTATCACTTTACTGCAACAAGAAAGATTTTTGTTAGCGGATGTCGGGTTCCACTGGTTTGGGCATAAGACGGCTTATGTGCACACCAGTGGGTGGGAGGCAAAGGAATACCTCGATGGAACATGTAAACTTTGTAGCCTGCGCGACCCAATTTTCTCGACGGAAATGTTCAAATTGTATATCATGATCGAGTTTTCATAAAATAAAGTTTACATGTTCTTATGTGAGGCAGCTAAGCGGTTCGTATTTGATTCCACGTGAGCAACTGCATCTCAGAGGTGGAAGGCGTCGCTCGGCTAGGAAAGGAAATAGGATGAACCGAAAGGAAATTAGAGCCGAGTCTCACCACCGCTTCGCTTAAATAAACCGTAGGACTTTTATTGGATTAGGACAGTACTGTTGTTACAAGTGGTAAACAAAACTCCGAAATATTTGTTGCTTAGATTTATGTATATTTACATTACAAGAAAGCCACGTTTTCGTCCACACAAACTAAATAAATGAAGAACGTCTATAGGGCAATACGTGACTAGACCACTAAGAAGGAATGCCTTTGATACCACATAGAGGAATATTTGAAGGAGCGTGTATATAACACACAATACCTACGTCTATCTAACCAATGTGCGTCGACGTTTTGTTATATGATAAATACTTTATCTTAGAAATATTCTCATAAGTCTTTATGTCCGACAATATGTACGCAAGTATTACATACCGTCCTTCGTATGTTTTCATTTTTATTAAATAAATACCGATGTCTTACTTATGTGACGTAAGTATATCAACGATGTTCTAATTCTCGAGGGTTCGTCATTCCGTTTATTACGAAGATTGCTTTGATGAAATTTTATGGATTTATAAGCGTCATCCAACTTTCATTAACGAGCTTCAAATATTATTTTTTATTTGACTTTAATATTTCTATAGCAAAATCATCTTTGTTGGCAAAGATGCACGTTTTAATATATTAAGAACTTTTCCGTGTCGTAGAACTCTCGAAAGCCATGGATGTTTCCAAGTCGTTAGTCCCATCTATATAGGTAGGTACAGAAAAAATAGTCCCTACGATCCAATAAACAATAATTCCTTATCGATAGAATGGCGCGTTTTGATTTTTTTACACTTAGAGTTGTTCAAGAATATCGGTTTCCGATATAGAAAGAATTTTGTTTTTCTTTGTGAAGAACCTAAATACCTTTTTGGTTACGTAAGTAACGTAGATAAGGTACGTTTTATTCGATTCTTTTCTATTTGGTACAAATAAATATAATAATAAATACAATCTTTTTTTTTTCATAAAAATCATCTGCCTAGCCGTTTCCCAACTATGTTGGGGTCGGCTTCCAGTCTAACCGGATGTTCTGCCTATGTATGTATAGAATCAAGTCTATCCGACTAAACAGACAGCTGTGCTGCTGGGGAGTTTGTTCCACCACTTCTTCTTCCCAGCTAAAGCACTAGGAAGTGGTGAAGGGTGGGCGTTTTGGGGGACTGTCTCATGTAGTTTGACGTTCGAAAAGTGCTGATTCTCAGCCTAATTTGAATAAATGACTTTTGATTTTGATTTTGATTTTGAAGCATTTATGAATATATTTTTTTCATAAAAATAATGCATCTGCTTTTGTGTGCTTATGTAAAAACATAAACACAGAAAGTTTACTTCGATCACCTGTCAAACTTATTTTGAACTATCTACCCAAAATTCCCTTTCACCGTAACCTTTATTAACAGTTTCCAAATTGAAACCAAACGCACTCAAAGCACGAATATTCACTTGGCAACTTCCAAAGACATTCTGAAACTCTAAGAACGCTAAAGTAAACCTCCAATTCAAGGAACGACCTTAACGGCCGCCAATGCAAAGTAATCACCAACCAATTATCTTTCTCCTCACGCCACCAACCTAAATCAGTGGCAATAGACCGAAGCAACGTAAAACTGGTTGGCAATCGCCAATTGTAACTGTTGGATACTCTCCAAGATCTACCAAGGAAGTTTTGCTCAACACTAATTAGATTTGTAGACCTCTATTTCAGGGAACAGGATAAGAATTCCACTTTGTACTCTTTCATCGTTAAAATTATATGTGAAATTAGCGTTTTTCGTCTCTCGATGCAGTTTTTGAATTGGTACTTTGTAGAGAAAATAGATATGTGCCCATAATTTATTAGATTACTAGCTTCTGTCCACGACTTCGTCCGTGTCAAATTTCCTGTCAAAGTCAAAGCATTTATCGCGTCAACATTTACATTAAAATAGAATTGATTCTAGTCGCCCCTTCCAAAATGTAGTTTCGTGTGGAGAAGAATGGGCAAGAAACTCCACTACTCCTGTTTGACATGAAATATATCCTATAGCATCATATCGCCCGCTTCGTTTTCTCTTAGCCTTATGCCTGATATTTCCTTTTCTTTTCACTCACCTTTTTAGGGTCATAGCGTATATATATGTTAAATAGCCGCCCTCAAAACTTGGGTCCTCAAATGCAAAAAAAAATGTTCAAATCCGACTAGTAGTTAAAAAGACTACCCTCTACATAAAAACACTTAAGTATAGATGAATTTTATGCCAAAGAAAACTAAATGAAACGTTTTATTGTAATTTTTTATTATATTGTATTTTATTGTACCCACCAAACACATAATAATTATGTACATATATTTTATGTATGCAAAACTTCATAAAACCGTCGTTCCCGCAACTCACAGCAAAGAAGTTCAAGCTCACGTGAGAAATAATCCAATAATGATCAAAGGTACGATACTTCAACTTAAGTAGTCAATAAGGGTTGATGGACCTACTAGCATTACTGAAAGTAAAGGGCTTACGGTAACAAGCAACAATTCGGTAAGCCTCGATGGGTGCGATCAAAGTTTTGCCGATACTTGAAGCAAAATTGAAAGTACCTGCGAACGTAACGTACTCGTATTACGTGAAGGCTGTATCGGAATTCATATGGGGGCTATACTCCGGGTATATGGCAGTCACGTGATCCCGTGGGCTGCAAAAACAATTATTTTCGCATGATATGGACCTAATACTTCCCGTGGGTGTGGTTAAATTCGGATAAGGAAAATTGCTGCAGAAGAATGAGTTGTCATATGTTACTGTGGATTTGTAACATCTTACAATGGCTCATCTGCCTTTTGAGCAATATTATTGTTGTATTTATCATCTTCTTTATTATTTGGTAGGTACGCGCCATTTAGTTTTACGATATTGACGTGATAAAGTGTCTTAGAAAATCTACTTTACATTTCACCCATATTATCATCACTCATTATCTGCCTAGCTCCCAATTATCGGATGCAATTGAATACCAGTTTCTTACATGGATCGACTGCCTATCTGACCTCCACAATCCAGTTACTAGGTAATACGATACCCCTTTGATAAGACTGGTTGTCAGACTCCGGTTTCTGACGACCTGTAACGACTATCAAAGACAATAATTATAATCATAACTATTATTGGTTGTTTGCTTCACAAGCAGCTCTAATAATACAACGTACCTATAAAAGTAAACTAGGTTATTACTCAATCAAATCCTGAACTTCGTTTACACCAAAACAAACCTGCCATGAAGTTACGATACACAAAGGGTTGGTGAACGATTTTCGTACAGGTGCCTTTTCAATTTCAACCCTTACCGTGGTCACATATAAATCTTACATGCCAACCTTACACAGAATTTATGAGACCGTCGCTCTATTAACTTAGGGTAAAAATGTTTTTAACATTGTTATTTCAAAATTTCAAAAGGAATGTTAGAAAAAGGAAGGTGTTGAAGATATTTTACAGTTTTTCTGCTGTATTTATGGATCCAGGAATTTAGAGCACTCACAAAATACTCTCCTTTATCGTAATAAAAAAGGTTTTCAAGTTAATCCTGCGACAGTTGTGCTTTAATCGTGGCACGACTAATTATTTTATCTCAGCGTCTAGAAGGAGTAGGTAAAAGTAAATGGGTTGATAAATCTGTAGAGTGAAAATTTGGTGCGAAATTTTGCGACTGTTTTATATCGTGTTTCACTACCTCCATGCAAATTATGTTTCTCTTTTAAACATTTATCTGGAATTAGGATAAAGCTTTGCGGCTTCCTCCGCTAGGTAGTTGAAAATTATTCTACGAGAACATTCCTACTACGGGGAGAAGTAGTAGCCTATGTACAAATCCCATAGTTGAACCGTGTGCTAAATTTTAACCAAATCAGTTCAGCTGTTAAGGTGTGAATAATAGCTATACTAGCTGTTGTCCGTAACTATTCCTATGATCGAGGATGAAAAGTATAGACTATGTTCTTACCCAGGTCATGATCTATTTGTGTGCCGAATTTCATCCAAATTCGTTTAGCCGTTTTAGCGTAAAACCATAACAAAGGAACAAACTTACTTTCGCATTTATGATATTAGTTAGGATGAATAAATAGGAATACATTTAGTTCTAATCTGGACATAACAAAAGATAACCTTAATCTGTCTGAGTTAAATAGGTACCAGTATTTTGTCGTCATCTTGTTGTATAAAACTTGTTTCATGTACAATGTTCATTGTTTTATTTTCTAAAGTTAGGCTGTATACTTATCGTGGTCACGGATAATCTGCTCAACCCACAAGCGTAATCCGCAAAGTTAGTTTTAGTTTTCAAATCCATTTAGTCTTGTCTACTAATTAGTGCTCAGCGTTTTCTGCAAAGGGAATTGGCTAACTTATTGTTCGTGACACAGTATCGTTTTTAGATCGTTTTAAGCTTTAATGCTGTCAATGTTCTAACTATTTTGATTTGTACGGTTTTGTCTGTTTGAGGAACATTACGAAACAAATGAAATCTATAACCAGAAATTATTGGAACGATTTAGGTATATATAGCGGATACCCGGCGTGTGCTACTACGCTAAAAACGAAATACATTTTGTTTATATATTTTCTATCTTGTTTTTTCGTTGTTTTTTTGTTTTGTTTTAGTGGCCTAAAACCATGTTCGTATAATTGTCTTTCTAATGCAACTGGTTTGGGGTACATGGGTTGGATGGTTTCAAAGTCTATAACGGACATAGGTAGAAATAATTTAAGAGTTTTTTAAATACTTATTATTATAAATTAACATTAGCGCCAAACCTCACACACTCGTACCTATAAGATAACTTACATATGCAAGTGTGACCAAAGTTATTTTGCAAATAAAAGCACTTTTTAGTTTATGCAACGGAGCCAAAAGAATCAACAAGCTACAGATTAAATTCCTTTAAAAAAGTCGTCAATTCCAAGGCACAATACAATAAATCATTGCAAACGCGAGCTAGTCCAGTTTCCAGCCACAAATGGAGTAGGGATTAATACGCCAGCGTGCAGCTGTTGGCATTCGTTCAAACACGCCAGATGTTACTTCACGCTTGAATCAAGACTACCGGAACGAACTGTTATACTACATATACACGGAAAATTAAGTAAAAATGAGAATAATAATATTAAAACGTAAGAAAGTGATAATAAGGTAGTGGAGCAGTTTTGAATTTGACAATCAATAATACTAAGAGCAACTGCTAATGATTGAGTTAAGAGCAACAAATAACCTATTTTGAAGGTCAACTCGGCGCTAGGAAGATAAAACACACCATCACATATAACTTAAGTACGCGAGACTTTTAACTATTATTACATCTTTCAATAGATACCTGTTTATATTTTATATTAAAGCATATCTCAGTAAATGCCTACATGATTTTTATAATATAGTAGTTTTTCTCAATAATGTTAATTAATTAACAAAAGCTTCCTCTCTCCTAACTCACTTATTTTGCCGTGCCCGAGAGGATCCACATGATCTAATTATAAGTTTACCACCTACATGTGAAATGCAATAAAAGTATTGAGTATTGAGTAAAAACTCATGGAGAAGTAAATACTGCCAACAAGTTGGGAATTAATCAAGCCTCAAGGAATAATATATCGACCATATGTTCATAAATCGTAGACAACCCTGATACAAGAAGGAGTCAATATTTGAAACCAAGATTCAGAATGTCAAACAAGCAGCAAGAAGATTAAAACAGATGCAGAACAAAATTCTGCAGCTGTTGCCAGAATTTCTGAAACTAATCAACTCCCAAGAGATAATGTTCTCAGTAAATCTTTACACAAGTTCTGGCAGCTTTAAAAGACGTTGCTTTCGTAAATAATATTTCATAATGCAGACTTGCTGAACAACTTAATCATTGCAAAGGCTAGAGATGGTTAACAACGCGACAGGATGCAGTAGTTGGCAGTCGTTCAAACGTAGCAGATGTCATGCCTTGCGTTGCAGATTGTTACGTAGTGAGAATGTTAAGAGCATATTTAATGTAGCTGGTTCCTGGGGTAAGGTTTTGCTGTTATCTTTCTTGGTGTTTTGTGAATGTAAAACTTAAAGCAGGTTTAAAAATAAATATTTTAGGGTTGCCTAGTTTCGATTAAAGTTTTTCTCCGTAAAACCAAAATCTACTTACGTAATCATGCATAATAAGTTATTTTATATTTGACAACAAACCAACACTATATTTGCTCTTAACCCCTAAATCTCTAATTCAAACAAATTATGTAAACAAGGGGGATAACAGATCAGAAAACATTACTTATTGGTAATTCACAAAAAATGTTGAAAAAAAGTTTCGATTTTCTTTTAAGATCGTAAGATCTTAAAAGTAGTAATTGAACTAATATGTGCCGTAATTAATTTTTAAAATTTTTGGTTTTAAACAATGTTTAAGAAAACAAGATTTTCTGGCACAAAATATGTATCTTTTTAAATTGATAAAATATTTTGTACCACAGTCCTGACATTTTGACGGTGATATTTCTTTGTTTACATAAATTATCTGAATTAGAGGTTGGGGTATACTTCGGATTTCATCAATGAAACTGAACGCGTTCAGCACATTTAAACCGCGTTCACGAGCTGTCAGTGTCAAAAATGTTATGGAATAAGGTTATTAACAGCTCTTGAAATTCACCCTGAGATAAATTAGTTAGCTGGTTGACATGTGCACTTCCTACTCACAGTTTTGTTTTGTTTTTCTTTCGGGTAAAGAGATATGCCGTTGATAAGTTACACATGAGCAATAAAGAGCCTTATATCACTACTTGCTGCACCCTGCGGTTTTACTGACATAAGTCTCGGTCCCGTGGGAGTATCGAGTCAAAAACTATTTTATTATCTAATCCAGGACATGGTCTACTAATTTGAAAAAATTCATCCAAATACGTTCAACCGTTTCAGTGTGAAAGCGTTACAGAGAAACCTATCAAAGAATCTTATATTTTCTGTTCATAATATTAGTTTTGTTAGATAAAAATACTAAAACCTACTTTCCTACATAATATGTTTAAGCCAACTTTCCAAACAATCCATGTCAAACTCCATATACATATATTATTTACGCGTTTATTTAAGTTTGCCGGCGAAGACAAAACAATATTGATTTAGCGAGTACGTACCCACAAAGGCGTGAATACACGTATAAATTAATTGAATAAATTATTCCGAGTACATGTAAAGGGCACTTTATCGATCCCAGGATCGTAATTCGAGGTTAAAGAAGTTGTATTAAGTGTTCAAATGTTTTCACGTACGGTAGGATTAACATTAATTTATTTTTTAATCTTGAAAGTTGCCTAAGTATTTACTTATTGAACTGAAATATGTATTAAAAAGGTCAAGTTAAAGTGAATTTAGAATCTTAAGTGAGGTAGGGTTCCGTGTCGTGCCGGACGTGAAAGAATAGCACCATCCCATTTCTTCCCGTGGGTGTCGTAGAAAGCGACTAAGGGACGTACTAAAGAATGGGCAGCAGCGTTCTCTATACATTTTACCACCATACTGCGATCGCCAACCCGCCTGCCAAGCAAGGCGATTATGGCAAAACCCCCCGATTGGGGGAGGCCTATGTCCAACAGTGGACGTCTTTCGGCTGAAATGATGATGATGATGAAGTGAGGTAGGTAGGTACTATGGTTTCCAAGAGAAAGGATTATGCCAAACAAACTACAGGTATCCCAACGATTGATGACATATTGATTGACATGAGTTGCCTTGGCTTCACTGGAAATCTTAGAATATATAGAATGCGGAGTCAGGTAGGCCGAAGTAAAGAGAACCTGCTAAGGTGGAGATTCACAGATGTCTCCGTCCTGGAGTGTAAATGTGGTGCTGTTCCACAAACAATGGGGCACTTAATATCTTGTCCAGCGTGTCGTACTGTCTGCAGGCTACAGGATCTGATGGACGCTGCAGCAGGCCTAGCATGACACTTTCTACTAGGAACAGACAGTGCTTTTTCAATACAAAGTGACATTTTTTTCTCCATTTTTGACATCGCGCCGTAGATATCCATCTACAATCTGTCATTTTGTCTTTCGTTTCTAATGACCTTTGTGCAGGTCCTTATAAATGTAGACTACTTTTAGAAGAATATTTCTTGCCAAACTGTCAAAATCACACTGACAACAAACTTTCTACTGGACGGCCACAGTGTGTAAACGTTTATCTACAAAATCATGATTCTTTTAGAACGCTTATCTGTGATAATTAATATAAAAACATAGCTATCTTCTCCTATTGCACATCATTTAGTTAATAGTCATGTATATTCTTCCGTCGATAAATCTGTGCTCATGCTAGGCCTGCTGATATTGCCAAGCTCTTAGCCAAGTTCTGGGCTGACTGTATTTAGATTACTATCGTCATGCTAAGAAGAAGAACGATGAATATGTATCTACACAAGTAACAATTGATGTAACATGTATACATGTCAATAATAACAAAGATTTTTTTGGACTGCCTCGTTGGTCTAGGAGTCGCAGGCGCTACTGCTGAGCGTGAGCTTCTGGTTTTGATTCTCGGGTCGACCAAAGTGTTATTGGGTTTTTCCGTCTGGAATTTCTCAGTAGCAAACTGGAGTCTGGCTTTATGTCCGGTTGATGGCAATAGGCGAGCTCCCTATTACTTGCCGTTTTACTATAACTAGCGAAGTGCACTTCTGCCTAACCCTTCGGGAAATACGACGATGATGTATTGTTATCTCACGTAATAAAGATTTAGCAAAAACATGAACCTCCTCTGCACTATATACACTTAACAACAAAACTAATAGAGAAGTCATTTTCACAGAATACAATTGATGTTCATTCATAGCCTTATCTAAGATCGGGGAATAAACACATAAGGGTTCCTAAGAGTTCGATCAATAAGATAAATGTGTGTTGACTGTTTCTATTGAAACGTTTTGTGGTATTTCCTGAACATTTTCTTTTAAAGTTGGCAACTCTACACGTTGCAGACGGAAGTTAAATGGGCCAAATAATGTCCTTTATGATTTGGTAGTTGTTACAAATACGCTTTTATTTGGAGTTCACGTAAGTATGATTCGGTTTTATACAGTAATTTGTTAGTGTTTATGTTTTTTTTAATACATTAAACATTGTCAGATACGTAAGTCAAAATTATCTTAGTAATTAATGTCAAAAAGTCCAAAGCACTACGTTACATTTCCTCCGTACAGGGATCCTCTTTCTTTTATGTAGACAGACGCAACGAGCGTTTTACAAAAGTAACAAACGCAGAAACACGCTACACTTAGATACCTAAACGAGAAACGTTATTTGTCTTTTAAAAACCATTGAAAAATAGACGGCGGAATTTCAACTTTCACGTTCATAAAAAATCTCGCATTTCCCCGCACTGAGGCTGTTCAAACAGCACAAAAGTTTCAAACGTGGAAACAAGTGAAAAAAAAAAACGTTTGTGAGGTAAGTATGTATAAGCGGGGATTGTCAACAAAACGATTTTGAGCGTGAGTGTACGTCGCCGTCGGTCGCCAGCATATCGCCGACTCATGCCCATTTCATTCGGTCGAAACGTTTTTCACACCCAGTTTTTTGCAGGTTACGGGAAAAAAATATTTTTCACTATCATAGTGATGGGATCACGTAACGCAGGATTGGCTTCTAATAAAATCCATTTTTGGATCGAGCTTTATTTAGTGTTCGACGAAATTTATGGATTTCAATCGCAAAAATATGCAAGTATGTGTCCGTATCTATAAAGAGGGATGTGCGCCGCATGTTTTTGTTTGAGCGATTTTTCCATTCTTATCGGCCACAGATATTTTAACTATCAGAATGGAAGTGTTAAATTGGTATTGTTTTTTGGTCAAGTTATTTTTTGGCACTTAAATTTTTCACCGTTCCATTTGGAAGTAGGTAAATGTTAACTGGTTTTATTTCTGTAAGTAGGTTTGTACAAACATTTTTACACGTTAATCATATTTTTAAACTAGATGAGGTCGGCGTTTCCTATCTGACTACTCTGAGAAGAAAGGCCGAAACAAATTCAGAGGTCACATAATCTTGGTCAGGTGACATGTCAAGACATGACATGTGAAGGACCATGTAAATTTGAAATGTTCTTTTGAGGAAAGTTGTGGGGTAGGGGTAGGTATGTTTGAACACATCGTGAAAGACCATCAACATCTCCACAAAAGGTTAGTTCTTCACTTTGAAAATCCAAACCTTGTTATTTTTAATACCGAATTCACTTAGAAACTGTCAGTTCTATATCTATCACATAGCGACACACCTTTTACAAAATAAACCCTCTCGCCGCGTATCTAAAATTTTTCTACATTAAAAAAACCTTTTTAATAAAAACGGGTTCTGGAATCGGCTTTGACACGGTGACCCAAGCTGTCAGATCCCCTCGTCCATCGGGACCCGTCCCTTCGCTGACGTTTTTTTCCACATGTAACAAACCAAGCTTCGCATCCGGTTATGTCAACAATACATCTGAATCGTCAAATTACGGGAAACGTTTAAAACGTCGTGTAAAATTTTGGTTTGAAGTGGTTTGTTTTTCTCTATTTAGTATTTACGTAGATTTGCTTTTAGAGTCAACTACAAAATATTAAGCGTTTAAACGTGTAAAATTCTTCACTTTGTTTATTTAATTTCGCCGTTTCATCGTGAGGAACCAGGCATGTCCTAGAACCAAAATTTGAAGACATGTGACATCCACTAACCCGCACTGGAGCCGCGTGGTGCATTATGGCTTACTTCCTATCACAGAGGCGAGGCCTGTGTCCCAGCAGGGGGAACATTTTAAACAATCACATCAAGTCATTGACCTCTGATCAAGTAACCAAAGAATGTAATAAATGTCTATCTGTAAAACATAAATTACTGTGAGATCATAAATTCCGTCCTTCTTCCCCCATGACGTAATTTGGTTCTGTGTAATTTCAAGGTAATCTATTGCTTTGTTCCCAAAGTGATTAAGTTCCAGACACACTTTACCATTACAATATAGCGAGAATTAGGACAAGCCGGAATTAGTTTAGTTAAGCAAATACTAAGTCATGGTCAAATTAACTGTGCTCAAATTGTAACTATGGAGAGCTAACGAGACAGGAAATGTATGTATCACCTCCCCCGAATAAGAGGAGAATGGTTTAGGCAGATTGTGGAAGAAGGAACTATACCTAAATGATAAATGATTTTAATTCTGTAGTAGGTTTGTACAGACGCTAGCACATCAAGCTACCCCAAATGGTCAAATATTCCCAATTGAACATGAACCTTATTATAAAATAATGCTTATGTAATAAAGTTGCAAATCTATCAAAGTAATTTGACAAATTGGGGTAGCTTGATGTACTGGTGTCTGTACAAAAACTTTTACACGTCCATCATTGTTTTGAAACTAGATGAAGTCGACGTTTTCTATCTGACTACTCTGAGAAAAGAGGTCGAAACAAACTCAAGAGGTCACAGTCTCATTTAAAGTCCAAATATAATCTTGGTTAGATCATGTGAAATGTAAATTAGTGTCTGATATGGTCTTTTGAGGAAAGAACCACACTGATTGAGTGGAACTATCCAGTCAGTACACATATTTATCAGGCTAGTATTTGTCCCAATCGACCCACTGATCACTGACACTTGTCGTTCAGTTCGGGTCAAACAAACATCGTTCAGAACAGAACAGGTTCTATTCAAGAATTGGGAACTGAAATATCCTTGCAGCTTTTATACAACATGACCCGGAATTAACGCACACTACCAAACACCTAAAATAGAATAAGATGTTATAATCGCAATACATACAGTGAATTTTTACTATAATTTGTAAACAATTTTTTATTTATTAAATTAGTTATACTGATTGTAGGAAAAATTGTGGTCACATTAGACATCTACGCACGCACACAGTCACACACGTTTAAAAGTTTAGTGTAGTAGGTACTTCATCTATTTTGATTTGTTTTGATTGCACAGCGGAATTGTGACTGTAATTTCCGTATTTTTAATTGTTTTTGGTATAAAAAAATACTTTTACCTAAAAAGACAGAAACTGATTCAGTAAACAGTTCCTAACAACTACTTGTATTATGTGCATTAGTTCAGTTACACTCTATTGTACATTAATTCAGTTACGCATTGTCTAAATAGTATAAGACAAAGTCAGTTTTCATGTCTATCTGTGGAACCGCTTAGATCTTTTAAAGTACACAAAGGATTCTGGTATGCGGTTTTCACTATTATTCAGAGAATTCTGGAAGGTTTACTTGTATCACATATTTATATTTAACTTAGATATGGCACAGAAATCTCGACCTTTTTACACGCCGGCGCCGTCGCCACATTCGTAGATAGCGTGCGAAGTTAGGGGCGGGTAGCTGGTGATTTTTTAAATTACCACCACTTCATTCACGACCACATAGACGGCATGCTTAATTGCGGCAAATATACCACCCGAGGATTTCTTAGACTTCATCTGGACCATAAATTAAACGTGAAAGATAAAACTTTAATTACATTGGATCGCTTTGCCAACAGCTAAGAGTAGGCCACCCCATTCCGTCTCGGGTACTCCATAAGCGGACTATCTGATTATATCAGCCGGATGTCCGGACTTATCCAGCACAAAGATAGTATTGTATTGCTAAATTGCTTATGTTATATCTTGGATATCATCTAAATTAATTTAATTATAAATTATGTAATTTTTTTTACTACGTATTCAGTACCTACGTGATTCTAGACCCACCAGCATTGAAATGTTTGTCGTTTACTATTAAAAAAAAACTGTTCCATACATTTTGACGGTATTAGCATTGGACTATTGTATGAAACAGCAGATTTATTTAAACCGTGTATTTTATAGTTAACCGTTTTTATTCATCCTTAATTTAATGTAATCTGATGGTTCAGCATAACTTAAAGCTTCGATAGCAAGCAAATCAGGAAAACCATTACAAGTCTTTTCAAATATATAAGTGACTCATTTTTAGAATATTTATTAGAATTCATTTGACTAACAGATTTTATGTCGTTCTAGGCTTACAATAAAGAATGAATGTAACAGCTAGTTGTCTAGACAAATCGTGCAAGTTCTAATAATAAAGTAGAATGGGTTGCCATGAGACCCTCAGGCGATAGTTTAGCTAGTAAATACACGACGGCTACTAAAACATTTTGTGTACAATGTTTTTGGAATAGATGAAAGGAGAGCTTTGAATGTGAAAGTAGATGTTACGTATATAATATGTTATAATTTAGATGTTATATTATGTGTTATATAAAGTTTACCTAATCCTAAAATATGACTTAAAATAAAAAACTCTAAATGAATATTTTAGAATATTTTTTAAAGTCGTCCACATAGAATGAATAAAGTACAAGGTCATTTGTGCTTCCAATGAGTTCAATTTAAATTAAGTAAATACTAAGAATAAAATTGATGAGACACATAATTCTATACGTTGACACGATAATTTGAGTTTCCATGTTATACCACTTTACATAATGTAAAGAAAGGTAAATCAAAAGTTAATTTATTAACTGAGAAACCACAAAATAACAATAAATATGATGAAAAGGATATAAAAATATTAAAAAATAATAATGATGGTATCTGAACCTTTAAAAGGACTTCAAGACTAAGCTAACTTGCTGCGAACGAATGAACTTTATATTGGTACAGAACAAGCGGTTTAACGCAGACCTTGAACTACGGATAAAATACTAAAATATTACCAGTCTGTCTGGACTGAATAGTAAAGGGAACCGACCTTTATAAGAACATAAATGAGGTCAACAATCACTGGACTTACAATATGATAAATGGAAGAATGTCAGCCAATACAATTGAGGTAAGGGAATTAAAATTCGTCTGTAAAATTACTCTTTCAACGTATTTCTGGCATTTTATTGCCTTTTCCTTATTGTTGTTTTTCCATGTCATCTTGTTTTTAATAGAGAGATATTTTGAAATTGAATTTGGTGGCAAAATTGATACAATGAAATCAATAATGCTTCCAACTCTTATTGTTACGTAGATTGCCAAGTTTGCACCTCGGAGTGAATTTATAATGTCTGCCGCTCTCTGAACTGCCTTGGCTGTCAAAACGGCTATTAAAGGCCTTTACTCCCGATTCGTCTGCCAACTATTATTCAATTCGAACCACGAGGTAAAAATCTGCCTAACCTACGAACATTTGAACTTGAATATCGTCCATCGATACCAGAGCCAATATTATAAAAACCAGTAATTAATTCCCGACAACAGCCTAGCTCAACATGAACGCACCTTGTTCTTACCTTAACAGGTATTACAAAGCAATTTGCTCTTAATGAATAATGTCAAAGGGTTTATTTTCAATTGGCGTCTAGTGCGACGTTTTCCTTCGGTCCCAAACACACACCCTTTGTGTCCCTTGCGACCGGTGCTATCTAGGCTCTGTTTTCTGTGGTGGCAATTTCATAAATTAAACCGTTCCGTGTCGGGAAATGTCGTCGGTAATGTTGTGCGTAACTTGATTCAGGTTGTTGGTATTACGCATTTTCTCCGAACGCCGACGCTCGCAAGTACTTTTAACGTATCGATTTCGTCGTCGTGTGCCTCATTGATATTCTTTTGCACTTCACTAGTGTTTTAGTGTCGTTTTTTCCAACTGTATTGGAACGTATGTCGGTATAACAGTACACTTTTGCATAAGGAGATAGCACTCTAGCGAGTTCTGTATGGAGATCGCGCTTCTAAAGTACCTAATCTTAGGGTCGGTTAAGTCGAATAACGCGATTTTCTATATTCTGTTTAAATTATATGAGACGTAAAATCATTCGTATTGGTAACTTAGGTATGTCGCCAACGAGCTCTTTAAAGGAAATCGTCAAACATCTTCAAGATTCTATTCTGGAGAGTTTCGCAACTCCACCTACATTGGAATCTTTGCAAATACCCGAGTCCCTAGCTCAGGTAATAAAACTTTCCTGTTTGGACAACTCGTAACATGCAATTTCCTCTGAGCATTGCCGTAATTTAGTAGTGTATTACAAACTTTACGTACGTATACGTTAGAGTGGAGACGGTTTCTGAACTGTGGGTTTTATTTCTGAGGGCCGAGGGCTAAGTTTTAATAGTTATTATGGTCAAATTACATGACGTGCTGGGGCGTATCACGCGAGCCTTTAAAAGTTACTTTATAAGGGAATGGATTTCTCGTACTGCGTTAAGGCTCATTGAGATCGGCTCCTTTTACGCACGCAAGGAAAAATGTTGACGCTTTTTTTATGTCTCCCGCATCGTATCTGGGTCAACGTTTCCTGACATTTCCTTACTTCCTCCAATGCATTTTCACAGTGAGAAATGCGACCTGAATATACTAGTATCAAAAATACTTTGAATACCAAGAACCGTTTAATGTTGTTGCGTAAAAACTGTAACACTTTTTCGCCTTTTTAACTGCCTTCAAAAAAGGAGGAGGTTCTTAATTCGACTGTATTTTTTTTAAATGTTTGTTCCCTCATAACTACTACTGGGTGAACCGTTTTTGATGATTCTTCTTTTATTTGAAAGCTGTTGCTTCCCGTGTGGTCCCATTTCAATTTCATATAGATCTGATGATGCGTTTTGGAGACAGACAACGGAACTCTTCAAAAAATAACAGTAATTAAACCGCGATTGCTGCTATCGCATAAATATGCATTGTTTTGACCCCAAGGGTGTTTAACTCCCATTAGTGAGGGAATTTAATTTTAATTAAATTTAATTTAAATTGAAAAATAAAAACTTTTTACAAAAAAACAACCGACTTCCGAAATAACACTACAAAGTGAAAAATAACTTTAATTTCGCAAGGCGGTGACAAAAAAAAAATACATATCCAATGTCACCGACTTCCGAAATTAAAGTTATTTTTCACTTTGTAGTGTTTTTTCGGAAGTCGGTTTGTTTCTTTTTGGAAAAAGTTTTTATAATACACGTCCCTAATGACTGAGGCAAAACGTTTTTTTTAATATGTGACAGCTACCGTTATTATTTAGAAAATTGTAAAAAAAAACACAAATTTGGATGTGTGTTGTTTGAATTTGTCCAATATCAATAACGTATGTAGGTTACAATCAAAATTCTTTCTCCTACATTTAACGCAATTTATCAGAATGACGATTAATAATTTATCCGGGTCACACTTAATAGGTCAGGTCACCATTACATGTCGTTTGTATCAAACGCAAACGTAAACAAAATCAACGAACGTACCACTCCACGTTTTTATACGTCAACACGGCTTCGCAAACATGTATGGGAAATTGAAACAAAAATTGAATTAATATGTGAATAAAGAGTTTCAAAAGGGCTGTTTAAAAAGGATTTAATAACTTAAAGCATTTATTTCAAATAAACCATTTACAAACTAAAATTTATGACTAAAATTCAGGGTTTTCTTTTAAATTAAAGTCACATTTATGAACTATGGCTATTCTGTACATTTTAACTTTACACGAATACGCATCTTTAGAGAGATGAGTTTTTGCAATTCAGTTCAGTATGTTTTTATACTTACCCAGTAAATGGGTTGTGGAGGTCAGATAGGCAGTCGCTCCATGTAAAATACTGGTATTCAGCTACATCCGGTTAGACTGGAAGCCGACCCCAACATAGTTGGTATAAGGCTAGGCAGATGATGAGTTCAGTATATTCTTATCGATCAAATCTAATTTCCTCGCGTAAATAGTTTTTTTTGTACCAACTATTACTTTACAGTCACAACCAAAAGTGTTCACGTAAAATCACGTTAAAAACTGGCATCATCATAAAAAAATCTAATTTTAACTTAATCTCACAAGCGGGTGTCGGCGTTATTCATTCTTCAGATTCTCGTTAGCTGAAGCTGAATGCCGAAGAAAGGTTTCCTAGTGGTATCCGCAAGAGGCTTTGTTCAGTAACCGGTTGAATCCGGTTCTCGCCGTTAATGAGGTACAGTCACGAACTATTCACAATCGACCGCAATCTCGTAGTAAAACTGACCTCGATTGAATTGTTGATGAAAAATAATTTAGCCCACTGAAGTGTTTTTTGTTTTGATTTAGTACTTAGTTGTTATTGTTTTAAATTGCTAATGTTATAAAAGCTGTGCGCAGAGCTGATTCAAGACTAGGTGCCGTTCGTACAATAAAAACAATATTAAGAAGCGGTTCCTTCGAAAATTCTAGTTTGGTTAGGACAGCTTAGGTGCCATTAGGCAAATGCCGTTGAAATCAGTGTTCTGAGTGGAATACTCCATCTATAAAGGTCGGTTTAGACCAAACAAGCGAATGCAAATTCTATCCCCACATCGGAATTCTTTTTCTGTAATCATAAGTACTAAAATGTCAAAAAACATGATGAAAATAATGCCTTTGTTCTTATTTTAGTTCTATGGTCGTTTGGTCTAAGCGTCTAAACCATCCTTAGAGACAAATTATTGCTCTAAGAAAAAAATGGTGGTGCGCACTCTTGCAATAAAACAGGCTCGAATTTAAAGTTGACAGAAATCTAATGACTGTTTTGACTCTGGTATAAGTCTGCCCAATAGATAAGTAGGTTCAACCAGGCAAATAATTTTTCAATAAATTAACACACGCTAATTTCCCATCTCGCCTATCCCGCAATGTCTGACGACTAAGGTCTTTAATCAGTCCTGGCCCGTAATGACATACGGTAACGAAACGTGGACACTGCTAGTTGGGCTGGTCCACAAATTCAAGGCCGCGCTTTGGAGCGGGAAGTATATTTGAAGGATAAAATCAGAAATGAAATTATCCGGAAAAGGCCGGACTAACCGACATAGCTTCCAGAGTAAGCAAACTGAAGTGGCAGTGGGCTGGTCATGCCTGTCGAAGGACCGATGGATGGTGAAGCAGACGAGTCCTTGAGTGGGAACCGCGTGTCGGCAAGCGTAGCGTGGAACGCCCCCCAGCTAGATGGACCGACGACCTAAAGTGGCTGGGACAGACTGGGTGCGGAAGGTGGAGGACAGGGTGTTATGGCGCAGCCTGGGAGAGGTAAATGTCCAGCAATGGACTGCGATAGGGTGAGTTGATTGAATTTCGCGTCTAAGGATGAAGCGCCAGAGTAGCACGCAAAATTCAAATTTTCTTACGGTTTTAGCAATTTACAGGTCAGTTTCAGACTGCATGTTGAACCAAATATGATTTGGGACAGTTAAACGACGACGACGTATTTACAGAATTAAAATCATAGAAATCATCACCATAACCCTCTAAATTCATTCAATTCCATTGTATGTTTTTTTTTAATAACCATTCATGGAATTAAGGGGATTGTAGGTATTGACAATTTTAATGGATCTAACTCTTAAAGCTATATTTTTTACGGTCGCGATACGGTCATATTTAATGGACAGTTTAAGTTCCAAAAATAAAAACACTATTTCCACGAGCATTTCATAGGATACACAAATAAACATATATAAAAACATCTCTCCATTTCAAGCATATTGAATCAAACTATTTCGCTGGCTACAGCAAAGTGAATGAATTGAATAAACAAGGCTTGCGCTGAAACTTTCATCGTACATTCATTGCAGCATTCCAAAACAATTAGTTTATACCCAACAGAGCTCTCAACTGGGCCATTACTTTGTAGATTTAGAACCTAGTTTAAATCAAAACTGAGTTTGTATGAGAAAATTTCGCTTTGGGAATTGTAGAATTTCGTACATAAAATCTCGTTTAGAGGTTAAACAGTGATTTGGGATTTGTTATTTTTTAAATCATAGCAATTCAGTATCATGACGTTCAAAATCAACTTTAAAATTTTATAAAGGTTTTATTGCATAATCAGCGAATTGAATTATCATTAAATAAATTGACACACTACGTCGCTTTGCCGTATTTTAGGCATTTCAACAACGGGCCAATTCAAGTGGTCAATTTGCTTATAAATTAATTTTACTGACTTTACGTATGAAATTCTAGTTATTTCCCCAGTTGAGCTTTTCACTTACTTTATAATATCAATGACATTAAATAATATATACGGTAGTATACTCCGTGGCATTTTAATCGTCTTACAACGGCAGCCTAATTCATGTATCCAGTGGCTACTAATAATTTTAAAAACATATATACGTACACCGTGACATTTTAGTCGTCTTACAACGGCAACCCACTTCATGTACCCAATGAATGCTATCTACTACCATTCATAAAAAAACATATTTTTTTTTAACATTTGCATAATCAAAAAACATGAAAATATCACTAAGACGCATGACCTAGTTTGAAACACCCTGCTATGGAGATGGAATTAATGATGGAATGTAGTGGTAGGTAGGTAGATATCTTGTATTTATGAGCAAATTAATAATAAAAAATAAAAAAATATCTTTCGCTAAGACCCATAACGTTGTTTGAAGCATCCTGTTATGGAGATAGAATGAATGATGGAATGTAATGGACATGGAATCTTATAAATATCTTCCACCATTTGATACGTTAACATCGTTAACAGGCTGTTTCATAATTCTAAATAATTGTTTATTTTTCCTTGCACATATTATCTAAATTAATGGTAAAGGCTTCTTCAAACAGGCGCGACGCGACACTTGTACAACAATTTCCATGAAGTTTTCAAAGAAATTGTTCTACGAGTGTCGCGACGCGACCGTCGCGTCGCGCTAGTCTGCACGAGCCTTAACAATTATTTAATTGCACCTACAGGTATTTTATGTCTGATACATTGAGCGAAGCACCTTTGTAACACGACTAAAATGTCACAGTGTATAATGAATAATGTTTATCCTTGAGAATAAACACAAAAAAGTATGAAAAACATGACACTTTTAACCCTACAGATCACGTACACTTTCAACCTGAAAGTCGAAAGTTCATTCACCCCAGATAAGATAAGCTTTATGAATAGAGTTGCTGTCCTAAATAGGGCGAAGTTAAAGACCTGTAAAATAACCCATGACATAAGCAAACTAGAGAGGGATGACGTCAGCCTTAGTTCAGGACACACCTCATTACACTCGGTGAAGGAAACCGAACTTGGTCTATTTAGAACCCAAACTTTTTGTCCTAGAACTATAGTTCTTAGCATAACTTGCCTTTTTATTACGAAACTTTTTGAATAAATATATTTCTTCGATTTATTTTTGTATGAAAAGTTTTGGTTGTCTTTGAATATGGAAACGAAAGAATAATTTGGGATAAGTCAAATTTTATAACATTGTGAGAAATATCTTTCTTGTTTTGGTAGCAACTTTTTAATCTTTAAATACATTTTGAAGACTACTTTTTAGCTTCCTAAGTGGAACATAATTTCTACCGAAAAATAGACACATTCATATTATATACATGCATAGATTCACGCCTTATTCCCATCGGTAGGGGAAGACATAAAGTATCGATCGCCACCTGCTACGTTCCTTATAGAAATCCTTTAATAGCAGAGACAATCCACAATCTATAAAAAGAAAATGAAACTCTGAAATAAATCCCCAGCATCAATTTTAACGCTACATAAGAAAATGTGGCCATTTTAAATTTAACAATATTTAAAATTCTTGAAAATAAGATTTTAACATTTCCATTTAAAGATTAGGAGAAGGAATTATCTCACTCGCGTAGGCCCTTAAGTACCGACGCTTAAATTATGATAAGAAAATTATAATCCGTAGATTTCGGTTTGCCAGTATACGCTTGAAAAATATTATAAAATACTAGTTGTTGCCAGCGGTTTCGCTCGCGTGGAGGTCGGAAAATTTCCCACGGGAACGTACTACCGGGATAAGAAGTAACTCATGTGTTAATTCGTATTACCAACTATCTGTGTGCCAAATTGCATCCAAATCCGTTCGGCTGTTTGGCCGTGATTGAGTAACAAACATCCAAACATCCATACATCTAAACATCCAAATTTTCACATCTACAATATTAGTAGGATTAAGGGTAAATGCAGAGCTCTTTACAAGTAATGATCAAATGAACTGGACTAGATAAAAAGTTCTTGAAACAAAAAACGAAATGCTAGAAGATTAAATACTCTTTTGAGTATATTAAATATGCTGAAAAGCTTATACCATCGTCTAACGTAAATTGGAAGGTAAAGTTATGTGTTGTTAAGATAAAAACATGATTGTTGTTGCTAAGGAGTTTTTTTTTTACGTAAGAATATGTCTAAGAACTGTATTAAGTGGAAGAGCTTTTTTCATGACCTAAGCGTCATTAAGTACTCCTACGTATTATTGTTTGAGTCATCCATTTAAGTCAATCATCTGCCTAGCCTCTTCCCAACCATGTTGGGGTTGGCTTCCAGTCTAACCGGATGCAGCTGAATACCAGTATTTTACATGGAGCGACTGCCTATCTGACCTCCGCAACCCAGTGACTGGGTAATACGATACCCTTTGGTACGAGACTGGTTGTCAGACTTTCGGGCTTCTGACGACCAGTAACGACTGTCAAAGATACAAAAATGACAGCCGGGACCAACGGTTTAATCTGCTTAGTGAGGCACGGAGGGGTCTTGGTGTGTAAAGATAGGTAGCGTAGCTTAATCTGATCGATTGACCCGTGTGGATATTATTTCCTAGGCACAAGCCCCTATTGTTTGACTATGATCACTACCTGTCGTTGTGATCTGGTTCTCATACCTAACTGTAATTTTCGATGTAAAGTCATCATTTATTTTCTTTCCTTATATATTAAGTATGTATGTATTTATGTATCTATTTTAGTATATTGTATATTTATTATTTGCGTCAAAAAAAACCCCATTTTATGTCCAGACTAATCACTGTCCATGCCAAGGTTGCCTGGAAGAGATCGCGGAAAGCGATAAGGCAGCCCATTTTATATTTTGTAGTGTACTTAGTTTTTTGTTATGTATTTTTGTGGTGTACAATAAAGTACATATAAATCAATAAATAATAAATAAAAAACCCAAAAACATAGCCACGAACAGTGACCATGATCGAGTCCAAATATAAAGCAAACAACACGAATTTACATACAAAACATAAACATGAATGACTTGCATTTTTTCGTTTCAAGGTTGGATTTGAGGGAACATGTAAAGAGATATCGCGACAACTATACAGACCTATATCTGTCTTATTGTCTGCGGAACGGTCAGGCCACATTAATTATACGAGGGGATCATCAATCAAGCCAACCATTTTAGTCGTCTTACAACGGCAACCCACTTCATGTACCCAATGAATGCTATCTACTACCATTCATAAAAAAACATATTTTTTTTTAACATTTGCATAATCAAAAAACATGAAAATATCACTAAGACGCATGACCTAGTTTGAAACACCCTGCTATGGAGATGGAATTAATGATGGAATGTAGTGGTAGGTAGGTAGATATCTTGTATTTATGAGCAAATTAATAATAAAAAATAAAAAAATATCTTTCGCTAAGACCCATAACGTTGTTTGAAGCATCCTGTTATGGAGATAGAATGAATGATGGAATGTAATGGACATGGAATCTTATAAATATCTTCCACCATTTGATACGTTAACATCGTTAACAGGCTGTTTCATAATTCTAAATAATTGTTTATTTTTCCTTGCACATATTATCTAAATTAATGGTAAAGGCTTCTTCAAACAGGCGCGACGCGACACTTGTACAACAATTTCCATGAAGTTTTCAAAGAAATTGTTCTACGAGTGTCGCGACGCGACCGTCGCGTCGCGCTAGTCTGCACGAGCCTTAACAATTATTTAATTGCACCTACAGGTATTTTATGTCTGATACATTGAGCGAAGCACCTTTGTAACACGACTAAAATGTCACAGTGTATAATGAATAATGTTTATCCTTGAGAATAAACACAAAAAAGTATGAAAAACATGACACTTTTAACCCTACAGATCACGTACACTTTCAACCTGAAAGTCGAAAGTTCATTCACCCCAGATAAGATAAGCTTTATGAATAGAGTTGCTGTCCTAAATAGGGCGAAGTTAAAGACCTGTAAAATAACCCATGACATAAGCAAACTAGAGAGGGATGACGTCAGCCTTAGTTCAGGACACACCTCATTACACTCGGTGAAGGAAACCGAACTTGGTCTATTTAGAACCCAAACTTTTTGTCCTAGAACTATAGTTCTTAGCATAACTTGCCTTTTTATTACGAAACTTTTTGAATAAATATATTTCTTCGATTTATTTTTGTATGAAAAGTTTTGGTTGTCTTTGAATATGGAAACGAAAGAATAATTTGGGATAAGTCAAATTTTATAACATTGTGAGAAATATCTTTCTTGTTTTGGTAGCAACTTTTTAATCTTTAAATACATTTTGAAGACTACTTTTTAGCTTCCTAAGTGGAACATAATTTCTACCGAAAAATAGACACATTCATATTATATACATGCATAGATTCACGCCTTATTCCCATCGGTAGGGGAAGACATAAAGTATCGATCGCCACCTGCTACGTTCCTTATAGAAATCCTTTAATAGCAGAGACAATCCACAATCTATAAAAAGAAAATGAAACTCTGAAATAAATCCCCAGCATCAATTTTAACGCTACATAAGAAAATGTGGCCATTTTAAATTTAACAATATTTAAAATTCTTGAAAATAAGATTTTAACATTTCCATTTAAAGATTAGGAGAAGGAATTATCTCACTCGCGTAGGCCCTTAAGTACCGACGCTTAAATTATGATAAGAAAATTATAATCCGTAGATTTCGGTTTGCCAGTATACGCTTGAAAAATATTATAAAATACTAGTTGTTGCCAGCGGTTTCGCTCGCGTGGAGGTCGGAAAATTTCCCACGGGAACGTACTACCGGGATAAGAAGTAACTCATGTGTTAATTCGTATTACCAACTATCTGTGTGCCAAATTGCATCCAAATCCGTTCGGCTGTTTGGCCGTGATTGAGTAACAAACATCCAAACATCCATACATCTAAACATCCAAATTTTCACATCTACAATATTAGTAGGATTAAGGGTAAATGCAGAGCTCTTTACAAGTAATGATCAAATGAACTGGACTAGATAAAAAGTTCTTGAAACAAAAAACGAAATGCTAGAAGATTAAATACTCTTTTGAGTATATTAAATATGCTGAAAAGCTTATACCATCGTCTAACGTAAATTGGAAGGTAAAGTTATGTGTTGTTAAGATAAAAACATGATTGTTGTTGCTAAGGAGTTTTTTTTTTACGTAAGAATATGTCTAAGAACTGTATTAAGTGGAAGAGCTTTTTTCATGACCTAAGCGTCATTAAGTACTCCTACGTATTATTGTTTGAGTCATCCATTTAAGTCAATCATCTGCCTAGCCTCTTCCCAACCATGTTGGGGTTGGCTTCCAGTCTAACCGGATGCAGCTGAATACCAGTATTTTACATGGAGCGACTGCCTATCTGACCTCCGCAACCCAGTGACTGGGTAATACGATACCCTTTGGTACGAGACTGGTTGTCAGACTTTCGGGCTTCTGACGACCAGTAACGACTGTCAAAGATACAAAAATGACAGCCGGGACCAACGGTTTAATCTGCTTAGTGAGGCACGGAGGGGTCTTGGTGTGTAAAGATAGGTAGCGTAGCTTAATCTGATCGATTGACCCGTGTGGATATTATTTCCTAGGCACAAGCCCCTATTGTTTGACTATGATCACTACCTGTCGTTGTGATCTGGTTCTCATACCTAACTGTAATTTTCGATGTAAAGTCATCATTTATTTTCTTTCCTTATATATTAAGTATGTATGTATTTATGTATCTATTTTAGTATATTGTATATTTATTATTTGCGTCAAAAAAAACCCCATTTTATGTCCAGACTAATCACTGTCCATGCCAAGGTTGCCTGGAAGAGATCGCGGAAAGCGATAAGGCAGCCCATTTTATATTTTGTAGTGTACTTAGTTTTTTGTTATGTATTTTTGTGGTGTACAATAAAGTACATATAAATCAATAAATAATAAATAAAAAACCCAAAAACATAGCCACGAACAGTGACCATGATCGAGTCCAAATATAAAGCAAACAACACGAATTTACATACAAAACATAAACATGAATGACTTGCATTTTTTCGTTTCAAGGTTGGATTTGAGGGAACATGTAAAGAGATATCGCGACAACTATACAGACCTATATCTGTCTTATTGTCTGCGGAACGGTCAGGCCACATTAATTATACGAGGGGATCATCAATCAAGCCAACCATTTTAGTCGTCTTACAACGGCAACCCACTTCATGTACCCAATGAATGCTATCTACTACCATTCATAAAAAAACATATTTTTTTTTAACATTTGCATAATCAAAAAACATGAAAATATCACTAAGACGCATGACCTAGTTTGAAACACCCTGCTATGGAGATGGAATTAATGATGGAATGTAGTGGTAGGTAGGTAGATATCTTGTATTTATGAGCAAATTAATAATAAAAAATAAAAAAATATCTTTCGCTAAGACCCATAACGTTGTTTGAAGCATCCTGTTATGGAGATAGAATGAATGATGGAATGTAATGGACATGGAATCTTATAAATATCTTCCACCATTTGATACGTTAACATCGTTAACAGGCTGTTTCATAATTCTAAATAATTGTTTATTTTTCCTTGCACATATTATCTAAATTAATGGTAAAGGCTTCTTCAAACAGGCGCGACGCGACACTTGTACAACAATTTCCATGAAGTTTTCAAAGAAATTGTTCTACGAGTGTCGCGACGCGACCGTCGCGTCGCGCTAGTCTGCACGAGCCTTAACAATTATTTAATTGCACCTACAGGTATTTTATGTCTGATACATTGAGCGAAGCACCTTTGTAACACGACTAAAATGTCACAGTGTATAATGAATAATGTTTATCCTTGAGAATAAACACAAAAAAGTATGAAAAACATGACACTTTTAACCCTACAGATCACGTACACTTTCAACCTGAAAGTCGAAAGTTCATTCACCCCAGATAAGATAAGCTTTATGAATAGAGTTGCTGTCCTAAATAGGGCGAAGTTAAAGACCTGTAAAATAACCCATGACATAAGCAAACTAGAGAGGGATGACGTCAGCCTTAGTTCAGGACACACCTCATTACACTCGGTGAAGGAAACCGAACTTGGTCTATTTAGAACCCAAACTTTTTGTCCTAGAACTATAGTTCTTAGCATAACTTGCCTTTTTATTACGAAACTTTTTGAATAAATATATTTCTTCGATTTATTTTTGTATGAAAAGTTTTGGTTGTCTTTGAATATGGAAACGAAAGAATAATTTGGGATAAGTCAAATTTTATAACATTGTGAGAAATATCTTTCTTGTTTTGGTAGCAACTTTTTAATCTTTAAATACATTTTGAAGACTACTTTTTAGCTTCCTAAGTGGAACATAATTTCTACCGAAAAATAGACACATTCATATTATATACATGCATAGATTCACGCCTTATTCCCATCGGTAGGGGAAGACATAAAGTATCGATCGCCACCTGCTACGTTCCTTATAGAAATCCTTTAATAGCAGAGACAATCCACAATCTATAAAAAGAAAATGAAACTCTGAAATAAATCCCCAGCATCAATTTTAACGCTACATAAGAAAATGTGGCCATTTTAAATTTAACAATATTTAAAATTCTTGAAAATAAGATTTTAACATTTCCATTTAAAGATTAGGAGAAGGAATTATCTCACTCGCGTAGGCCCTTAAGTACCGACGCTTAAATTATGATAAGAAAATTATAATCCGTAGATTTCGGTTTGCCAGTATACGCTTGAAAAATATTATAAAATACTAGTTGTTGCCAGCGGTTTCGCTCGCGTGGAGGTCGGAAAATTTCCCACGGGAACGTACTACCGGGATAAGAAGTAACTCATGTGTTAATTCGTATTACCAACTATCTGTGTGCCAAATTGCATCCAAATCCGTTCGGCTGTTTGGCCGTGATTGAGTAACAAACATCCAAACATCCATACATCTAAACATCCAAATTTTCACATCTACAATATTAGTAGGATTAAGGGTAAATGCAGAGCTCTTTACAAGTAATGATCAAATGAACTGGACTAGATAAAAAGTTCTTGAAACAAAAAACGAAATGCTAGAAGATTAAATACTCTTTTGAGTATATTAAATATGCTGAAAAGCTTATACCATCGTCTAACGTAAATTGGAAGGTAAAGTTATGTGTTGTTAAGATAAAAACATGATTGTTGTTGCTAAGGAGTTTTTTTTTTACGTAAGAATATGTCTAAGAACTGTATTAAGTGGAAGAGCTTTTTTCATGACCTAAGCGTCATTAAGTACTCCTACGTATTATTGTTTGAGTCATCCATTTAAGTCAATCATCTGCCTAGCCTCTTCCCAACCATGTTGGGGTTGGCTTCCAGTCTAACCGGATGCAGCTGAATACCAGTATTTTACATGGAGCGACTGCCTATCTGACCTCCGCAACCCAGTGACTGGGTAATACGATACCCTTTGGTACGAGACTGGTTGTCAGACTTTCGGGCTTCTGACGACCAGTAACGACTGTCAAAGATACAAAAATGACAGCCGGGACCAACGGTTTAATCTGCTTAGTGAGGCACGGAGGGGTCTTGGTGTGTAAAGATAGGTAGCGTAGCTTAATCTGATCGATTGACCCGTGTGGATATTATTTCCTAGGCACAAGCCCCTATTGTTTGACTATGATCACTACCTGTCGTTGTGATCTGGTTCTCATACCTAACTGTAATTTTCGATGTAAAGTCATCATTTATTTTCTTTCCTTATATATTAAGTATGTATGTATTTATGTATCTATTTTAGTATATTGTATATTTATTATTTGCGTCAAAAAAAACCCCATTTTATGTCCAGACTAATCACTGTCCATGCCAAGGTTGCCTGGAAGAGATCGCGGAAAGCGATAAGGCAGCCCATTTTATATTTTGTAGTGTACTTAGTTTTTTGTTATGTATTTTTGTGGTGTACAATAAAGTACATATAAATCAATAAATAATAAATAAAAAACCCAAAAACATAGCCACGAACAGTGACCATGATCGAGTCCAAATATAAAGCAAACAACACGAATTTACATACAAAACATAAACATGAATGACTTGCATTTTTTCGTTTCAAGGTTGGATTTGAGGGAACATGTAAAGAGATATCGCGACAACTATACAGACCTATATCTGTCTTATTGTCTGCGGAACGGTCAGGCCACATTAATTATACGAGGGGATCATCAATCAAGCCAACCATTTTAGTCGTCTTACAACGGCAACCCACTTCATGTACCCAATGAATGCTATCTACTACCATTCATAAAAAAACATATTTTTTTTTAACATTTGCATAATCAAAAAACATGAAAATATCACTAAGACGCATGACCTAGTTTGAAACACCCTGCTATGGAGATGGAATTAATGATGGAATGTAGTGGTAGGTAGGTAGATATCTTGTATTTATGAGCAAATTAATAATAAAAAATAAAAAAATATCTTTCGCTAAGACCCATAACGTTGTTTGAAGCATCCTGTTATGGAGATAGAATGAATGATGGAATGTAATGGACATGGAATCTTATAAATATCTTCCACCATTTGATACGTTAACATCGTTAACAGGCTGTTTCATAATTCTAAATAATTGTTTATTTTTCCTTGCACATATTATCTAAATTAATGGTAAAGGCTTCTTCAAACAGGCGCGACGCGACACTTGTACAACAATTTCCATGAAGTTTTCAAAGAAATTGTTCTACGAGTGTCGCGACGCGACCGTCGCGTCGCGCTAGTCTGCACGAGCCTTAACAATTATTTAATTGCACCTACAGGTATTTTATGTCTGATACATTGAGCGAAGCACCTTTGTAACACGACTAAAATGTCACAGTGTATAATGAATAATGTTTATCCTTGAGAATAAACACAAAAAAGTATGAAAAACATGACACTTTTAACCCTACAGATCACGTACACTTTCAACCTGAAAGTCGAAAGTTCATTCACCCCAGATAAGATAAGCTTTATGAATAGAGTTGCTGTCCTAAATAGGGCGAAGTTAAAGACCTGTAAAATAACCCATGACATAAGCAAACTAGAGAGGGATGACGTCAGCCTTAGTTCAGGACACACCTCATTACACTCGGTGAAGGAAACCGAACTTGGTCTATTTAGAACCCAAACTTTTTGTCCTAGAACTATAGTTCTTAGCATAACTTGCCTTTTTATTACGAAACTTTTTGAATAAATATATTTCTTCGATTTATTTTTGTATGAAAAGTTTTGGTTGTCTTTGAATATGGAAACGAAAGAATAATTTGGGATAAGTCAAATTTTATAACATTGTGAGAAATATCTTTCTTGTTTTGGTAGCAACTTTTTAATCTTTAAATACATTTTGAAGACTACTTTTTAGCTTCCTAAGTGGAACATAATTTCTACCGAAAAATAGACACATTCATATTATATACATGCATAGATTCACGCCTTATTCCCATCGGTAGGGGAAGACATAAAGTATCGATCGCCACCTGCTACGTTCCTTATAGAAATCCTTTAATAGCAGAGACAATCCACAATCTATAAAAAGAAAATGAAACTCTGAAATAAATCCCCAGCATCAATTTTAACGCTACATAAGAAAATGTGGCCATTTTAAATTTAACAATATTTAAAATTCTTGAAAATAAGATTTTAACATTTCCATTTAAAGATTAGGAGAAGGAATTATCTCACTCGCGTAGGCCCTTAAGTACCGACGCTTAAATTATGATAAGAAAATTATAATCCGTAGATTTCGGTTTGCCAGTATACGCTTGAAAAATATTATAAAATACTAGTTGTTGCCAGCGGTTTCGCTCGCGTGGAGGTCGGAAAATTTCCCACGGGAACGTACTACCGGGATAAGAAGTAACTCATGTGTTAATTCGTATTACCAACTATCTGTGTGCCAAATTGCATCCAAATCCGTTCGGCTGTTTGGCCGTGATTGAGTAACAAACATCCAAACATCCATACATCTAAACATCCAAATTTTCACATCTACAATATTAGTAGGATTAAGGGTAAATGCAGAGCTCTTTACAAGTAATGATCAAATGAACTGGACTAGATAAAAAGTTCTTGAAACAAAAAACGAAATGCTAGAAGATTAAATACTCTTTTGAGTATATTAAATATGCTGAAAAGCTTATACCATCGTCTAACGTAAATTGGAAGGTAAAGTTATGTGTTGTTAAGATAAAAACATGATTGTTGTTGCTAAGGAGTTTTTTTTTTACGTAAGAATATGTCTAAGAACTGTATTAAGTGGAAGAGCTTTTTTCATGACCTAAGCGTCATTAAGTACTCCTACGTATTATTGTTTGAGTCATCCATTTAAGTCAATCATCTGCCTAGCCTCTTCCCAACCATGTTGGGGTTGGCTTCCAGTCTAACCGGATGCAGCTGAATACCAGTATTTTACATGGAGCGACTGCCTATCTGACCTCCGCAACCCAGTGACTGGGTAATACGATACCCTTTGGTACGAGACTGGTTGTCAGACTTTCGGGCTTCTGACGACCAGTAACGACTGTCAAAGATACAAAAATGACAGCCGGGACCAACGGTTTAATCTGCTTAGTGAGGCACGGAGGGGTCTTGGTGTGTAAAGATAGGTAGCGTAGCTTAATCTGATCGATTGACCCGTGTGGATATTATTTCCTAGGCACAAGCCCCTATTGTTTGACTATGATCACTACCTGTCGTTGTGATCTGGTTCTCATACCTAACTGTAATTTTCGATGTAAAGTCATCATTTATTTTCTTTCCTTATATATTAAGTATGTATGTATTTATGTATCTATTTTAGTATATTGTATATTTATTATTTGCGTCAAAAAAAACCCCATTTTATGTCCAGACTAATCACTGTCCATGCCAAGGTTGCCTGGAAGAGATCGCGGAAAGCGATAAGGCAGCCCATTTTATATTTTGTAGTGTACTTAGTTTTTTGTTATGTATTTTTGTGGTGTACAATAAAGTACATATAAATCAATAAATAATAAATAAAAAACCCAAAAACATAGCCACGAACAGTGACCATGATCGAGTCCAAATATAAAGCAAACAACACGAATTTACATACAAAACATAAACATGAATGACTTGCATTTTTTCGTTTCAAGGTTGGATTTGAGGGAACATGTAAAGAGATATCGCGACAACTATACAGACCTATATCTGTCTTATTGTCTGCGGAACGGTCAGGCCACATTAATTATACGAGGGGATCATCAATCAAGCCAACCCCCCTTTCACCCCGTGGACCCCCTACAAGAATAATACCCATCAGTGTCAATTTGATCTCAAACGCAAAGCCCTTTGAACCTTAAGAAAGATGTTAAGTTTTATTTCAAATCGTTATCGTTTAATCTTGCGGAAGAATTTCTTTCATAAGTTTAGAATTATGTTCATTTTTTTTGTTCTTATTCAGTTATCGTGACGCGTAAAAAAACATTGTGAGATCTAAATGATAAGCATTTTCACCAAAACGTTTTATTTTATTTTTTAAATGCGTGACAAACTTGACTTTCTATCGAAAGGGCTGGCGCGCCACGATGGAAGCTAATAAATTGATATACATCAATAAAAATAAGCAAAAGTTATAAAAGCTTTAAAAAACACGCTTTAAATAAAAGAGCTTTAAATTAAATAATTTTAATGTAAAAAGCGTCATGTGTTTTTTGAGGTATTTTTAAAATTAATTAATATGAAGCATGTCTTTTTTTTATCGGCCGGGATCCTGGCATAAATTATTGAATTGTCATCGGTCCTTGATAAGTGTGCAAAAATTTCAAATTAATCTGATGTCTTGAAGTGGCTGAAATTCGAGTTCCAAGATTACATACAAACGTTAATATCATCTCCATTAAAAAAATAAAGATAGGTATAGTTTTTTGCTATGTTTGAAGTATATGATACTTACATATAAGTATGTAGTAAGTGGGAATAACATAAAGCAAATACAGCATTTCTTTCACAGGGAATCTACTTTTTGTGTCATGTGACATCATGATGAATAACAAGGTTTGAAAAGGGATGCCCCACAAAAAAGTTTTGCGGAAAAAAACTCTAGGACGATGTTTTTAGGTCTCACTTTTGGTAATGTTATTCTCAGCTATCACATGGGGAATGAGAAAAAAGTTTCTGAATCTGAAATGTATGTGTGTCAAATTGTATGAGAATGTCACAAAGTTAGATTAAATGAGATTTTTTCGTTTCTTTTGGTGTAAAAGGAAACCAAGCTCAAATGGGACAGAGCTGGACACGTTTACCGTATGTTGGATGCATTGTGGTCTAAGATCAGGACAATATGGGTTTCTGAAAACTTCTAACGGCTTCGCGGAAGAACTAGACTACATGGCGCAACAAACTTGACGCTATAGCAGAGATTGGTGGATTTACTCCAAATCGAGTTGAGTGGAAAAAGGAAGTGCCCTGCCATGGGCTCATTAATATTTTTATTATTTGGTCCAAAAAATATAAGATTGCTTACATTCACGAATGAAGGTGAGATTTCTTTTTGCGTCTTTAAAAAGTTTAAATACGGTACGGCGTATAAACTGCGCTGGAAGGAAAACGTGCTAACAACTTTCCATAGTGATCCATACAACACTTTTGACCGTACCGTGGCGATTATATCGTATTTTTTTAGTGTATGAAAAACATTTAAACACGCTTTAGTCTATTATTTTACACGTAATGTCCAATTTTAATGTATACTGAGTCTGTTCTGTTGTGAATGGGAAGGTAACAACTAATCCTACTTTCCTACTTTCCGACCTCCATGCAGGTGAAGTCGCTGGCCAAAGCTAGTTTATTATATTCCTTACCGCATCTGATAGCTACATATCACTTTGTGATTCTAAGTTTGTCAGTCTAAGATTGTGTAATTGGTAGTTGCTAAGCACTTAATATTAATGTACAATACATTGGCTCCCAAGCTAACAGAACAAGACAAAGCCATCGTAATTCAATCGGCTTCAACAATGCCAATAATGTTCTAATATATCTCGCAGCTAGTACATACATACTATTATTACATGTAAAGTCAACTTCAGGCAAATCAAACCAGACAAATTATTTATTTAGCTAATCGACTTTGCTGATTGTTTGAGTCATCTAAATCTGCCTAGTCTTTTCCCAACTATGTTGGAGTCGGCTTCCAATCTTACCGAATGCAGCTGAATACCAGTATTTTACATGGAGCGACTGCCTATCTGACCTCCACAACCCAGTTACTGGATAACACGATACCCTTTGGTAAGACTGGTTGTCAAACTTTCGGGCTTCTAACGACCCATAACGACTGTCAAAGATCCACGAATGACAGCCGGGACCAACGGCTTAACGTCCTTTCCGAGGCACGGAGAGTCTCGGTATATAATAATGGTCACCCATCTACAGAACAACCCCGGCAAGCGTAGCTTAACCTGATGGATTGACCAGCGCGGCTGTTTTTACTTAGCCACGAGCCCCTCATTTAGCTAATCGACTACCAACTTAATTTTCCATTGGGATATTCAAATCACAACTGTCATTCTAAGACAGAGGGGCTTATCTTTATATTCCAGTATCCTCTGTGCCTTGGAAAGCAAGTTGAGCAGTTGGTCCCGGGTGCCAATCATGGATTTTTGATACTTGTTACGGGTAAACAGAAGCTCGAAAGTCTGACAATCATTCTTACCAAGGGCTATCGTGTTACCCAGTAACTGGGTTGTGGATGTCAGATAGACAGTCGCTTCATGTAAACAAGGTATTCAGCTGAAATCGGATGGATTGGAAGGCAACCCCAACACAGTTGGGAAACGATTAGGTAGATTGATTGAACTGCCATTATAAGTAGACGGTTGTATGAAATGGCTATAACACGATGAATTGACGTAGCGTGTGAACTTGATAAACTATTAATTTTCCTGACTGTACAGAAGTTCACCAAAGTCAAAATATTTTCATGTTGTCTGCAACAGCCTATTAAGGTAAATGAATCAATCAATCCAGCCTATCACAGTCCAGTGCTGGACATAGGCCTCTCCCAGGCTGCGCCACAACATTCTATCCTCCGCCTTCCGCATCCAGTCTGTCCCAGCCACTTTTTTAAGGACGTCGGTCCATCTATTTGGGGGGCGTCCTACACTATGTTTGCCGATACGCGGTCTCCACTCCAGGACTCGTCTGCTCACCGTCAATCGGTCCTTCGACAAACATGGCCAGTCCACTGCCACTTCAGCTTGCTTACTCTGCAAGCTATGTCTATTTCATCCTTCAAAGAAACTCCGAGCATAGCCCGCTCCATAGCGCGCGATTAACGTAAACCCCTAAAAATGAGTTACTTAGTTCCTTATCATATGCCCTCATCTGTCAATTAATTAGACCCTGCCACGGACATGATAAGAAAGTTGAAGAAGAATAAGAGCCATTATTATTAATACCCTTGGGAGGTCGTTTACCCTTAGGTACTGGTAATACTTCTTTAGTAACTTATGATGTCACTGTTACGACCTCATATTAGGGAAAATTACGTGTTACGGTAACACAGTTATTAATTCCGCCAAAAGTTTTGTGTTTCCATAGATACATATCTATGTATCTGGGATTCTGGCCAGAGCCGCCACGCTTCAATTAGCACCAGAAATTCTCTGTCTAGTAGATACTAGACACCGAATGGGTGGTTTGCGAGCTAATTTAGGTATTTCCTTCATATTACTAAAACAAATACACATTTAAAAAAATAAAATGTATACGTTATAGAAAACATGAATTCTTGTTATTTATCCGTATAGTATTTAAGCCGAACTAAGGAGTTTTCTTTTTTATTACTTAGATTTTTTTCCATCGAGGAAACCACAAGTAACGTGTTTCTAAAATGTACGATTTATAGAGTGAATCCTTAAATGTCTGCTATATAAATTGCATACTTATAGATAAAGTAATAAAAATGCAGCAAGAGATCAAACGACGCAAACATTTCATAAATCCCTTACTTTCGAAGCTGGCAGAGACAAAAATACCGCGAAAATATGAATGTTTTTTAAGGCCATAGGCTTCTAACTGTGAAACCACAGCCATTGATCGTTGAACAGTAAGAACACTGCCCTTTTGCGACCCTCAAAATGATCATGGGTAATTGTTCAATGGTCAACATTCAAGCCATTTACCACACATGTTTGGGTCGCTTTTCCAGTTTTCAAAACATATGAGACCCATGGCAGTGCTACAAGTTTTCTGGGAACGTTGAGAACACAGTAATGCTAATTGGTAACATAAATAGTGTGTACCTACTCGTCGACGATAATAATCATTGGAAAGCAAGATAGTTTCTGGTTTTACACAGGTGACTAAACCCGCACGACCGTCTGAATGGTAATTGAGCTAGGCCACAGGTGACTAAAATTGAGTCCCAAAATAAAACTAAGACTGATATTGGAAGTGCAAGATAGGGATATCTTGCAGTTTTAGATCGACAGTAGCGAGCCAGTGACAGAAGTGATGCTAAGAAACGCTTGAGTAACGTTTACCAATCTCGGCCTCGGATTTTTTTTTTGGTTTTGCTTGTGTAAGTTAAAAGTTAATTTGTGCAATTTTTGTTGAAAATTATCCGAATAAAAGTACAGAATTTTGAGCTATTTTTTAGGTGCTTTTTGAGGTATTTTTATAATCAATTAATTTATTAATTAATTTTAATAGAATTAAATTATTTTCTACTTTTTAGTTTGGCTTTTAAAGCGTGTTTTTTAAACTATTATTTATTTTCTATTTTTTAGTTTTGCTAACTACAAAAGCGTGTATTTTTCTATTTTTTTTTTTTATTATTGAAATGTCATAGGTCCTCGATAAGTCAACAAAGTTTAAATGAAATCTGACCGTTTAAAGTGGGTCAAAATAGCATCCAAAGGAGTCGGTTATATACAAACATACAAACAAACATACAAGTGAAGCTAATATAAAGCGTGTAATAAAAGTACAGAATTTTTTGGCATATGATTATTTTTCTTAATGACCTATTTGCTTCGGGGGCCTACTCCCTAGGCACGAAGTCCGTCGTTTCGGTCGAAGTAACGGGTGTTTCCAACTCCGTATCACTTATGGACAGAACATTCGTTTGGAGCTACGGAACTAAGAATGAATGACAACACGATTTGACAGCTGACCCTACTCCCGATATGATTTTTCCCGTCCAAAAAGTTAGTTAATTGGCTGTAGGACTCACTAAGAAGTTTCGAACTACTTTTGAACGGGCCTGTATGTTCGTTGACGGAGTTAGAGAGTAGGCCTCCTCACTCATCAATCATATCTTAAATACTAGATGATATCGGTGTTTTCTATAGAACTGTGCTGAGCGATTACATCGGAACCCAAAATGAGCTCAAAGCCCTTAAAAAGAGCTTAAAATTTTGACATCATCTTGGTCAGATTATGGCAGAGGTCTTTTGGGGAAAGAACCACATACATAATTATACCTCCTACGTAGGTAAGTCTGAATACAAAATTTAAATATTTAAATAAGTTAGTATTATCTACTTAAAATTCGTTACGTAGAGGATATTCTACTATTCTTGGAATCGATTTGTCAGATAGTTTGAATCCTGTGTGTGACATATCATTTACAAACGCCTGGTAAATATACCATTGTGCAAATATGTATATGTCTTTGACAGTTTCTCGTATAGACGAGAACTAAAGTAGTTTTATTTTTGTCCGTAAGTATATATAGATATATGGACAAAAATAGAACTACTTTATTTCGTATAAATCTATTACTATTGAAGTTTATTATAGACGTAGCTCTAAGCTAATTATTAAAGTCTGTTTAACCATAATTTTTTGAATCTTTTAAGATTAAAAAAAGTAAAGAGACGTTTACGTCTCTTTACTTTAAGTAACGTTTATACAGTGTTAGTCTTTATAATGTCCACATATCGAAATCAGGGAAACTATGCTTAATTTAATCGCCGGGAAGAAATTAAAATACTTTTTTTATTTTCTAATGGAATAAAAAAAAAATCGCTACTGTGACTCCAATGTAAATAAAACAGTGTAACTTTTAAACTAAATGGTCTATCGCAATGAAACAAACTCCTTAATGATTCGTCGCAGACGACAGTTAACCAAATCCCGAGCCCCAAGATATATACTATCTTGGGGCTCGGGATTTGGTTTCCAGAGTAATTTATATTTTTTTTATTTCTGTAAGGTTGATACAAATACTTTTAACGTCAATCATATTTCTTATCCGACTACTCAGAGAAGAAAGGCCGAAAAAAACTCAGAGGTCACTGTCTCTTTTACGGCCCAAAAATAATCTTGGTCAGATCATAACGAGGATCATGTAGATTCGTGTCTGAAATGGTCTTTTGAGTAAAATGAAAACACATTTTTTTCAGTACATTTCGAAGACTTTGACTGTTCTGTCGAGAGTGTGCACTTCATTTGCAAAGAGCAGTCTGTCTAAAATAGCCTTAAATTGACTTAAGTCTATGCACAGCCTAATTTACAAGATTTTATTAAACGTAACCTGGCTTCGTCATTTATATGTTAGTAAAAGGGGACAATATATTGTAAACCATTTTAGTTTCTAAGACGTCTGTATGTTTATAAATAAGGGCGAATATCGTCTGCACTAAGCGTACCTCGCAGAATCTGGTCAATGTGCGCATGGCTGGGTTCTTTGATCCGTTCAGTAAAATGAATCTTGATTTATAGACTGGAATAATGCTTAGATAAAGCTAAAGTCGCTTTTTGCGCGAAATAGTTATGCAGAACTCATAACATAGTTTTGATTAGTTGTCTAGACAAAAAGTCTCTGAGAATCTTAAAACGTACCCTATACAAAATCTCTTGTCTAATGAGATTTTTAGCTCTAGAACGCCTACTTGATTAAATCCGAAGCAAGGCTTATGGATTTCCACCTTAAAAATGCGATAATTACATTGCGGAAATGTGACATTTCACTTTCTTTTTTGTAGAGTTTCGTAATTATACAAAGGTTGAAAAAGCCATGGCTTTGTTTTAAATATAATTACATGGTCGTGCAGGAAACACGAATGACCTGATTAGAGACTTGAACTAATTTTTAATATAATAGCGAAACACTATATACTAAGCGAGTAATCAATAGCCTTTTATTACGCAATTAGTTCTTAATTAGTTTTACGTGTAGACGTTGGTATCTTAGAAGACTTCTTCATATATTCCTCTATGGTGGCTTTGGAAGGGAAAGAGGTCAAAATTATTAGGAAGGAATTTGTAGAATGTATATTAAACGCCCTTTAATCTATGAGCCTATTCACACGCTACGGAAACTGTAATATTCACAAGTAATATTAATAATTCGCCCGCGTAGCGCTCACGTAGCCTATATCGTAGCCCAGGTGCTACGAATCGACTACGCTCACGATAGTTTGAATGAAACTTCGTGACGATATTAGACGGTACACATAGGTAAATATGTGATCCGATAGCTGATAGTTTATAAAGTGCTAAGTTACCATCTAGGCGGTAATAACGATAAAAGCCTTAAAAGTTTTCTTTATGCGATTTGTTGCCGCTCATCGCAATTTTATTTGTAGCATTTTACATATGCTGTTAAAAACAGTTTCCACAAAATCATTTTAACATTATTTTAGTTATTTAATTATATAGAAAATAATGTGAACGTTCACACGCTACAGAATTTTGTTGGACGTATTTACGCGGGCAATTATCGACACAACATTTTTTTAATCTATAAAAAAGCTTTCCCCTATATTCTATAGACGCATATAGCGTTACCACTGAAAAGCTTTTGCCATTACGGTCGTTACATAATTGATTAACTAATTACACTACACGAACGTCAGGTCGTCACGTCGAATTATAAAATCCTCACGTGGCTGAATTACAATGATAAACGGTCACTTCACATCACTATCACATGGGTTTTGTTTACCACAGGTTAGGGTGGGTAGTATGTACAGTTACGGGATATGGGTAGGTTCGCGTTGGGCGGTCGGGCCGCCACGCGCGGCCGGTATTGTGGCCGGCGGAGGTCGCATGTACCAAGTGTGAACGCGGCCGACCGGGCTGCTGGCGCCCGGTGCACTACTGCGCGCGCCGCCCCCGCCGCCGCCGGCGCCCGCTCGATATCCGCGCCGCGCCCCACACGACTCATTATACCACCTGTGAGCACCGTCAAAACACCGCGCCATGGTTTCGTGAGATCTACCCCGCGTCGTAAACATGCACCGCCGTATTATATAGCCCAGCGATAGGGGGCTGTAACACGTTCACAGATCCAGTGAAGAAGTCGTTTCAGAATTTCACTCGCCAAGTTTCAGAACCGTTTATCATGAAATGGAACTCATTAGAATCGATCAGAAGTTTCGCTTCCGAGCATGTGTTACGTTTGGTTAACTATTCTCTTTGATATCCACGTAATGGCTGTCATTAGGATATTAAAAAGACTGTCAATATCATCATGGTTTTTATTGTAGTAGCTTAGCAATAAAATTCTCTATAAAGCTTGTGGAAAAAGAAAATGGGGTGAACGGCGCCTGACATAAAAATCAGATCAGTCTTGGTAAGGGCTGGTTAAAAAGCCTCCGGATTGAAGAGCGGTCATCAATCATTTAATCGAGTATTTTAATTGGCCGGAATTAATTAATTTTTACGGAGATGGATTCTGGCCTAGTAAGCTTTTATGAACCTTGCTTTAATATATTTTTAAATACACACACGCTTCTCTACGGTTATTACGACTTAGTTATTTTTTATAACTGACGGACTTAAATTGAAAAGTTCGAAATCGATCTTCAAGTCTGTTTGGAACTTTACTGAGATTATAGATAATTTTAATACTGAAACGTCATAAAAAATACTAAACGAATCATAATAAGACAAATACAAAAACAATATTACTAAACAAGACAAAATTCCCCAATTTATCACAGCCAAGCAAATTATTATGACCCCATAAAAATAAAAGATGAGTACAAAGTATAAAATATAATGTCCATGTAAACTAAATATATTGGAAAGTGTAATATAATCTTCGTTTGTGTGATATTGTATGACAATATCACACAAACTAAAAAGTTGTTATGGTACTTGTGACTTCTAAATCGCTAGTGTATAGGGAAATATGTCCTATCGGAATTGTAAAACAATCGGTTTTATTCAAATTCAATGGTTAGATAAGAATTTAAATGCAGTTTTGCTCCTAAATAACTCATATTCATTGAACAACTAACTCACTCGATATGAATGAGTGTTTAGACTGAAAATCTAGCTTATTTGGAAAAATCACAGGCAGATAAAATTCGTCTTATACAGAATAAAATTTTACTAGTTCGCAAACTGTAACCATGAGTTCAGCTTATGATTCAAGGTAGAAATATTTCGGTTCTAAAAGAAGCTTACTATTCGATACATTTTGACCGAGTAGGTAGTGCACTTTTCTTTAAAACGGCAGTTATTTTTTTATTTTTTTTGATAACCGACGATGCATTACTACACTAGGAGAAATAGAATATCTAAAGTTTATTACGATATTTTACTTTTCCTTCTCACATTATTGACATATGACTTCTCACATTATATACAGTATGTAAATGATTAAGACAGAACACAAAGGCTTTATAAATTTCTCTAATGGAGAGGGTGCATCCTGAACGCTGGCAACGTCGTAAGTACATCTCATCATCATCTGCCTAGCCTGTCAACTATGTTAGGATTGGCTTCCAGTGTAACCGGATTCAGCTGAATACCAGATTTTATGGAGCGACTGTCTATCTGACCTCCACAACCCAGTTTCTGGGTAACACAATACCCCTTGATGAAGACTGGTAGTCAGATTTTCAAGCTTATGGTTACCTACCCGTAACGACTATCAAAGATCTACAAATGACAGTTGGAGCGTTGGTTTAACGTGCTTTTCAGGCTTTTCGTAGGTACACTTAAAATTTTATATTACAATAGTATTTTACTGCACAAAAATACGATATCTCATAAATAAATGTACCTAGTAATATTGACAAATTAATCAAAACAGCGCAATATTTGACACTTGTTTGCGACGTTTCCAGCCTTCAGTGAAGGTGGTTTTTGTTTACTATATTAAGGCTGCTGATATCAAAGACCCTTACTCTTCTCTTGGGTGTCATAAAAGGTGAATATACGGGATTATGTCAAGAGGGTGCTGTGCCACTGTTTACTATCGTATCAACTATCGAATTGAGGTCAATTATGTCCTTGTTGTATTACATACTATGTCACTAAATTATATACACTGTATTATAATAAATTCTGTGCCTCGGAAAGCAAGTTGAGTCCGTCCTGGATGTCTTTCGTGAATCTTTGACAGTCATTACGGGTCGTCAGAAGCCCGAAAGTTTGACAACCAGTCTTACCAAACGGTATCGTATTACCCAGTAACTGGGTTGTGGAGGTCAGATTGGCAGTCGTACTATGTAAAATACGGATGTTCAGCTTCATCTGGTTAGACTGGAAGCCAACCCCAACATAGTTGGGTAAAGGCGAGGCAGATGATAATTATAATACATTCTGTACAAACAGTGTATCGGCTGTACTCATTTGAACTGCTAACTGGTTTAATGTGTTGAATTATCCTACTATTTATAATATTATAAACGTGAAATTTTGTAAATTTAGATGTTTGTTAATCACACAAAAAGTTCTGAACAGATTGGGACAACATTTGGCAAACAGATAATTTATAATCTGGATTAACACACAGGATACTTTATATCCCGATAGTATGTTCCTATGGGATAATTTTTGACCTCCACGTTTGCGAAGCCGCTTGCAAAAACTAATATCTAATCATTTAATTTTTTTTTTAAAGACTTGTGAAAATAGTAACTCGAGACAACGAAAACTAACAGGAAAATTGGTCAATGCAATTCTGAAAACTATCCATTTGAGTGTTTCATGGAAACTAATTAGTATCAAGTTCCTAGTTTACATAATCACCGTAGTAATCTATTGTCAGTGAATGGCCATTAATTGGATTTAAAATTCCGCTATATTGTCCAATACTTCAGCATTAGTCACTTCAACCAACCAATATAGGATTTGTATCAACATATTAATCAAATGAACATGAAATTTTGCAATTATTGACAAATAACCCTAGATTAGTTTCAATTTTAATTTCAAATGTACCACCAATTCCATCAAGTATCGTATTTGTGCATTCAAAATTGAACGTCAGTGATGACCTAACTTCATGAACGCGGAAATGTCAAGCATGGCGTCGCTGGAAGGTGTTAACTTGCTAATCCAATTGCTTTTGCCTGCATTTCTGTTCATGAGTCCTACGAGATATACATTGAAGTTGCCGTAGGTGTCTTTTGCAATACGGTAGACAGCACAGTTTCAAGTTTGTGTTAAGTATTTTCATTAAAATGGTAAATTCAAAATCTATGTACTGTTTATTTCTAGACAGAAAATATAATAAGGCTTCAGTCCAACGTCTTAACCTTAAACAAAATGGTGTACCAAATTTCTAACTGTTCTTGCTTACAAAATGGATCTTTCGGCCAAGTTTCCAAACTAGATTTCTAGTAAATTTTTCAAGAAAAACTGAGCCGTAATGTATTGTCACTTTGATCCATCGGTTCGGACAGAATGTCAGTATTTTAGATCTCAGTCCAAGGCCTAGACAAGTATAAAAATAGAGCGAAGATCCATCAGAACTTTACAAGATATATTTTCTGATTTTACGGCTCCATTTTGCTGAAGAATTGGGTTCGGTTTCAATTTCAGTCAAAATGTTATTATAATCATAATAGTTTGCTCTCTGAATGTTTTAGTGAATGATATTATGTCAATATTGGATCGCTTTTATACTGAATTGGTTGTATTTTTTTAACATTTGAATATTTTTAAATAGCCTAACTGATTCATTGAAAATAATCTGTAGCGACATTAAAGTATGAGAGAGTCTCTTACAAGAATGATACCTACTTTCGAGTGATTACTATTGGGAAGTCAGAATTATAGTGCCATGGAATACACTGCAAATATACTGTATTAGAAATGTTTTATTCCTGTGTCAATAAACGCCAAATATTCACAACATTTGATAAAATATACAACTTAGGAAACGAATACATGCACTTAACTGCCCAATCAGATCTCCAAAAGGCACGTGTGTCATTAAATCTATAGTAGTAACCTAACAAAGAGATAAAATTTGTGAGTTTATATTTAAGGCGTAATATATCGTAACTACGAATCCATTTTTTCACGAATGGGGAGGGGAGGGATACATTATCCCTGAGTGCTAATCTCCCATCGTACGGTGACAAACCGTTACAATTTTTTAAAATCAAAACTGACTTAAATTAAGCTCGGATTTTTACAAGAAATTGTGTACCTTTCTCTGTAGATGCTAAAACTTTAATTTGTTTGAAGCCATAGATACAAATCATCACTACATAGTACAAAACAAAGTCGCTTTCTCTGTCCCTATATCCCTATGTATGCTTAAATCTTTAAAACTACGCAACGGATTTTGATGCGGGTTTTTTTAATAGATAGAATGATTCAAGAGGAAGGTTTATATGTATAATACACCGACATCCACGCGGGCGAAGCCGCTGGCAAAAGCTAGTAGTTAATAAAAACACTACATAGGCCCGAAAACATTGCTAACAACATACCTTTATTTTAGACCTTATGATAATATCTTAATTATCGATCGTGATATCGATATCCCACAATTAAGATGCACAGGGCATTTTTGATTTTACTATTATACATTCTACCTATTTTGCATCCTAAAAACATTTTCCAACATTACTATTTTTGCCACTAAGTCCCATGAAAATGCTTTAAAGGTCTAATATTTCAATGAAGGAAAAATGATTAAAAGTTTTTTTTAATGCATGAGTAAGTCTGCTTTACACGCATTCAAAGCCGCGGCCGAAGCCCTACATCTAAATTTAAAGTCCTTTATCTGGGCAAAAGTATCCTCCTTTCTCCCAAATGTATTCCATTCCATTGCAAAGACGTAAATATCCCTGAATTGTTCATTAATAAAATCGTTTTCAGCTCCATTAGATTTAAATAACGTAGCTTAGTCTAGTTTGAGCTAGGCGTAATTAAAACTAAGGTTTTAGTATTAATTGGTACTATTGTGATCCCGTTGGGAGTCGTTAGTATTTTGTAATAATTACTATATACCTATTACCTACCTATCTTAATAATTTATATGTTGCTATGTGAATAATAGTTTATAATGAATAGTGTTTGTCTGCCTATAGTAGATAGAAGTAGGTACTCGAATGAAACGTAAACTATATAAACAACCGACTTCCAAAAAAACACTAAAAAGTGAAAAATAACTTTAATTTCGGAAGTCGGTGACTTTGGATATGTATTTTAATTTTTTTGTCACCGCCTTCCGAAATTAAAGTTATTTTTCACTTTTTAGTGTTTTTTTGGAAGTCGGTTATTTACTTTTTTGAAAAAAGTTTTTTATTTTTCACTTTTTAGAGGTTCACATGTGCTTACCCCTTCACAGCGTACCGGCGTGATGTTATGTTATTAACTGGCGTAAACAATTGACACACATGAGATTTCAGCAATCCCTGTCCATTTGCTATCATTTATTGAGGAGTTCCGTTGCCTATCTCCGAAGTTCTTCATCAGGTCTTCACCAAATTGAAATGGAACCACTCCGAGAAAGTACTCTTCCAAAAACTACACAAATTGCTTCAAGTGTGCCTATAAAATTTGAAGAGTTCTCTCTATTTCTCCAGGATCCCATCATCAGATCCTGACTTGATGATCATGGGACCACCTGGGAAGTATACCCTTTCAAACAAAAAAAAATTATCCAAATCGGTCCAGCCATCTTCGAGTAATCGGGGAACATACATAAAAAAAAAAAAAAAAAAATAAAAAAAAAAGGTTCCGACGAATTGAGAACCTCCTCCTTTTGGAAGTCGGTTAAAAATACGTTGTTTTTTTTATTAAAAGACCATAGCCATAACTTAAGATGTATTTTTTTCATCAAGTTGCCTTAATATATTGATTTATTCGACAAGTGACGGTGACTTAGTAGTTCGTCAAAATCACCGTTACTTTTTCGACACCGATTTCGGCTGGTGACGTTAATGAACATTTTGACAGCTTTTGAAATTTCGTTTTGAGACGAAATCATTTTTTTACATAGCCCTCTGCCATGTAAAAAAATGATCCTTACTGAAAAAAATGTTTCGTCCGGATTAAATTGCCCGTTCTTTTTATCCTGATCAAAGGAACAGAAAATATGTAGGTAAATGTTTTTGAAAACCGTGTTAGACCTGTCCTTCTCCTGTAAACCACATGGTTCCCCATCATCGTCTCGTCATCATAATCTTATTTTTATTAAAGCTTAGTACTGTGTGAATCACTCTATTCATATTACCACTGCTAGCTTCATTTACAAATGTTGTGGTAGGAATAGGAAGGTGGTGGGAAACGCGAGGTGGCCCGCAGAGGCAGACCGGCACTAGCCGGGGATCGCGGAACTCACATTCGTTCCCGTGATCCCCGGTGCAAGTGTAAGACGGAACACCGGGGTGGTTTTAGTCAGTAAGAGTCTGACAGACCCCTCCGCCCTCCCCGGGGCGGAGGACATCCATGAGGATCCCCCCCTAATAAAAAAAGGAATAGAAAGCCAACAAAAACCACTAATTTTAAAATCAAATTTAGTTGCTACCTAAACCGTTTTGCGCGAACGTTTTAAAAACATAAACATTTAGTTGCAAAACTTTTACAGCCTACATAATATTAACACATACGTTATAAATCTACGTACACAAGTATAATATTATACTCTTACTCGTGTTCTGACTTCCCACATAATCGTTTGTTAATATTTAAATATCGTTAAACCTTGTAAATGCGTGTAAATCCTTTTGAATTTTACTTTTACATAGACACACACAAGAGTATAATTGGAAATGGAATATAAACGAAATATTTAGTGCAAAATGTTATAAACACAATTGTATGTGACGTTTTATATTTAGGCCTTCAAAATCCAGTAAACTACAGGCTTAAGTACCTATCTACATAAACTCACGCCTTTGTTTTTGGGGTAGGTAGTATAGTTTCTGCCTACATCCTTATATATACTCCTTTAATGGTTACCCGTGTAGGCATACATATTATCTACTGATATTAAGAAATACATCCGGCACATTTAATATCCAAATGAAACACTGGTTACTGTGGTCACAGCATAACATCTCTAGGCGCTCTTTCACCGAGAGTAAAGTAACTATCCAATATTCCACTGTAACGGGCAGGGTTTTACAAGTAGATTACCCAGACCTTTAACTGTAAGGTAGTGTATAAAGATAATTTAAAACAGCAGGATAGGTTAATTCATTCGCTCATTATCAGCCTGTAACGTTCCCACTGATGGAGCACAGGCCTCCTCTCTGTGAGAGGGAATGGGCCGTAATCCACCATGTGGGCCCAGTGCAGGTTGGCAGATGTCACATATCTTCGAAGTTTTGGTTCTAGGACATGCCAGTTTCGTCACAATGTTTTCTTTCACCGTTTTCAGAGCATTGGTGATGAAATAATTTACACAAAGTAAGCCGCCTGTCTAGGTTTTTTCCATCCGTGTTCCTTCAGTTGCCTGTGTGCCAGGGGCCGCGGTATCTCTTTCGAACAACCCGCACCCCTGGCAAGGATCGGCCTTTACGGACCCCACCAGTTGGTGCTGACGTCTCTTTGAGGCGCGCGTGGGACACAACGCGCCGTCGACTCGAGCTTTGGTCCTTACCGGACAGCGAGCTACCCATTACTCGCCATCCGCAAGCCCGCGCCTGCGGTGGCCGGGAATCAGCCTGGGATTCCCGATGCCCAAGGCGAGTCCTGCGGCGACTAAGGCCGTGGGGTTCTAACCTAAGACCTACATCTCGTAAGTTGCGTCACTTACTACTAAGCCACCACTTCTCTGGGCCACCACTGCTTTTGTTTTTCAACGTATCAATATCATAGTGGACATCAACAATGGTCACGGAAACAGTTCAATCTGCCTTTCCCCAAGTACGGGGTCGGCTTCCAGTCTAACCGGATGCAGCTGAATACCAGTATTTGACATGGAGCGACCCTATCTGACCTCCAAAACCTAGTAACCGGGTAATACGATATTCCTTATATGTTAATGCATATAATGAAATAGGTAAAATTAACACGGCTAGGTCGTAGGTTAAGGTCGCGGTGAAAAACAGCCTTTACGGGTGCGTAAAGGCTGTTTTTCACCGTTTTACACACATGTTCTGTTTGGCATGAATTGGCAGAGGCCGCGCGATAAAATCGAATGTATATTTTGCCACCCGACTTTGTGCCGAACCATACTGACAAGAACAAGTGTATTATACGCCTTACTTTCTTGGCACACAGCATGCCAAGATAGATTTAAATTACCAGTCACGATCTTCAGCAATGAGGAGTTAGACATAAAATGTTCCTCTTTTAGAGTCGTTGTCGTTTAAAGCCAATAGTCGATGTCACGTTCTTTACATTTTTATTGTACAGTTTTTAAAGGAGGAAGCCATTTATTTTCATGTCATAAAAAATAACGTGCAAAATAAACGGTTTCGTGTCTATCTGTGTGATCACGTTGTTTTCTTAAACCACGCAATGGATTTTGATGTAGTTTTTTCTACCATGTAGAGAGTTTATTCTGGAAGGTTTACGTGTATATTATATTAATATTAAACTTAGACATAATAAAGAAATCTCCATGTTTTGTCAAGTCGTGAAAACCGTGCGTGTCGCTAGTAGGTATATACGTCACGACTTTTTCATATGAACGTATTTTGTCAATACGATAGTTATGTGGATACGTTGGAAAGTGGCATCTTCTTCTGCCACTATAGTTAAAATACTGAGAAGGGTTAGAGATGACACTTCAGAACCATCATTTTTCAGTAATCTAAATTTATTTTCAATCGACGCTTTTTCGTAGTATATAGGTACGTTTTTTTTCGACACAACTACCTATGTCTCCATTAGAGGTTAGCTCAGTGCTCACATCCTAGATGATCTGTTATACAATTGGGTGAATTGTTTAAAATATGATATGACTAGGATGTAAGCTCGCTGCTGTTTGCTGAGGCACGGCAAAATAAAATTGTAACTTTGTCGTGTCTCAGCAAATTAATCTGAGAAGCTTTCAATAGTTTAAGGCTTCTTCAAACAAGTATAACACGACATTTGTAGAAGAATTTCCATGATGTTTACATAGAAATTGTTCTACCAGAGTAGCGTCGCGCCGCCGTCGCATCGCGCCTGTTTGCAGGAGCTTTTATGTGAAACGGTGAACGGTATCTTTTTCTTATTTTGCTTTCAAGTACCTAAAATTTAGCAATATTTAAATTTGAGAGTAGTTAAGGCCAAACAAAATTAAGCTTTGCTGCCCTATAATTAATTTTCAAAAACACAAATTTTGACTCTCGTTGACATTATAGTACTAACAAGTTTAAAGCAAAATAATAATATGTCTAACATACTAAAGGTAAACTATTATAATAACTATTCGTGACGTCACAATGTGCGCTGAGCTCAGTATCTAAATAGGTTATGTAGGAGATACCTACGTTTAGTGCTTAGTGTCGTGTTAAAGTTTGTACACACTATAATGTGCGGGTATCGTGGTATAGGAAACTAACATAACTGTTTACTATGCTTTAACGTTATCGACGCGATGGAAAATTACTGGCATTAAGGAAATGTATTCGTAATTATCTTCATATTTTCTTATAGGGTTGGAATCATCATCATTATCCTCATATAGCTGTCCACTGCTGATCATAAGTCTCTCTAATTACACGCCATATAACACACTCCTTCGTTCCTCTCATCCAGTTGCTACTCCGCAAAAATTGTTACTCTATTTAGCCTGAGGCCGTTTCTGATATACTTAATTTGTGTTTGCAACAAAAGTATATGTATGTATATGATGATAAAACTACTGCATATACTTATACATATATACTTGAAAGGAACGCATCAACTTCCTTGTTAGAACAAAATACCAACAAGAAATGAAAATAATTGGATTATTCTTCAAAAAGTTGTCGAAATAATTCATCTTAGTCCCGTTACGAAAGCATCGAACGTTTTTCTATAGACTCATCATAACCCTCCTTTCGCCCGGCCGGATTGTGGGTCATGGCCTCTCTTAAACCCGGATATAACTCCGTACGTACCCTCATTATCTGATTCTTTTACAGGAAATCTCATTTTGTGAACAAATTAAAACGCGTATATTTTTATGTGATACGTGGTGGCTCGGTTAAAGAAACGCGTGCTTTTAATAGGGTTACGGTTGGTATGTTATTAGTTTCTGTTCTCGGCTTAAAAATCTATGGAAAAGGTAAAAGATTCCTCAACGCAGAAAGGTTGTCTGAACAATACCTTTAAAAGAAACCAAAATATCATTCAAACAACGCTATTTTTACTCTGTAACCTTGAAGCATTTCTATGATGCATGAGAAAGATAATTTTACCGACAGACATGAACAATCTTTAATCAGTAGACGTAAACTTAAATGTTAAAAAAATATGTACGTCAAGAGCAGGTATGAGCCCTAATAATATTATTAAAGTCTTCTTAGTTAACACTAAGCTTTACCAGCAAAAATAGTATCATCCATAATTGATGAGAAAGCCAATGAGCCCAAACATGAATAACTCATTCAACTAGAAGTCATTAAACTGGAGGAATTATCCGATCATACCATTTATTTTCATATCGACCTCTGTGTTGGGAATAAAACAATAGCCACTGGTTGACGCCATAGTAACCTTTGAAGCTATAGTAAAAGTTGATGATAACGATGTGAAACTCATTAAGAGAGCGATGAAAGATCGTATAGACTATGAGCTTAGTTATAATATACGATGCTCTGTTTTGAAAGGAAATTGAGAACCAGTAGCATTAAATATAGTTGAAATTTTTGACGAAATCACCTGCGATGTGATATAAATTGTCTTATATACGCAATATATCTGAGTTTAAATTTATAAAATACATGAACACTTAAAATGCCACTAGATATGATACTTGTAAAAATGATAAAAAAATGAGCAAGAGCAACAGTCTTCCCGCACATCACAAGATGTAACTGAAAAGCTTCAACAAAAAACACAAATACTTCGACGTTTCCAATATAAAAATTCCTTCAACATATAACATTTGGGATGATCGGGAGAGCCCGTACTATCGGCCTATCCACTTGATCCCCCATATGCTTATACCGGCCACTCAACAAGATATATTACAGGGTAGAAAAGGGTTACGTTGATAATTTGAAGTAATACGAAAAGCCGTCGTTAGAGTCTGTATGAAAAAGATTGATATATGAACAGCTAATGCTGGAAGACGTGGAGAAATGTCGACGAATTTGTCCGGCGATTATTGGTCGGGGCTTACTGAAGAGAATGACATACTTAGTAGATCGTTTGAGCTAAGAATAAGTTAGACCTTAGACAATGTTATCTGTAGGGTTTACTCACCGGATCACAAGAACAGATGTAAATATGATGTAAAAGAAAAACTCAAGGGTTGATTTATATACAGCATGGCGATGAGTCGTTATGAACAATTAAGGCTCGTGCAGACTGGCGCGACGCGACGGTCGCGTCGCGACACTCGTGGAACAATTTCTATGAAAACTTAATGGAAATTGTTCTACAAGTGTCGCGTCAAGCTGTCGCGTCGCGGCTGTTTGAAGAAGCCTTTATTAGTAAGAATAGATGATTTTTCAGTATTCGCAATTGTATTTTTTTATGTAAATGGACATATATACACACATATTAACCGTTGTACTATTTAATGTGATAATCAACTTTAATATGTAGCCCAAAACTGCAAATTCTAAGCAACTAAAGATTTAAGATGCGAGTTTCATTTTAATTTAAGTACCTGAAGAATTTAAGTGCAAAGTACTTACTACCCATTTCTCGTTTCCTAGGTACAGTTTTAGAGCTTACATTGCAAATTTCGGGGATGCCTGTCTTGGAGCTTTTCACTTGACGATGTCACAGGCACTCGCTCGAAATAAGCGCGTAAATAAAGCTATACACACGAGTAGGTACATACGCTAACACATATTTATCTCTCTCAAAAGTAAATGAGCAGAAGTGAAACATACATTACAAAGGACGCTGGGTAAAGTTGTATGGTTTGTATACAGGTTTATATACAGGTGTGGTCAGATGGTCAGTACTCTTTCTGTTGGTAAATAATATCTACTCTTACGTGTGTTAGATCATACTTGTCCAGCTACCTATATATGTAGAAAAATGTATGTGAAGAACACACGAATAAAAACTGAGTCATGAATAAAATTAAAAGAAAGATCTGAAATTGCATCCCAACATTCATTTATTTTCAAAGAACACAAATAAGCAGAACCCCGTTTGTTCATAGATGTCAGTCTCGTATTAAAAACGCAATATGCACAACGTGCCTGGAAGTGGTAATATAATCACGCACATATTAAAATGCAATGTGATCGTACGAGAATATGGGTCGGTCCATTTATAAGCAGCACGAATGAAATAACCAAGGCCTGTATGAAATTGAACTGCGTATACAGATTGAATAGTGATGCTGCGAAAATACTGGAGATTAATATTGAGTTTTCAGATTATCTTGGTCCATATGGAATTGTGGAAATTGAGACTGCTTTCAAGGTCACTTTATTATGAGACAGAAAAAAAAATGCTTATCTCAAAAAGTGCTGAAGTAATTGCACTAACATTTTCACTAATAGCCGTTTGGAGGTACATAATTGATTTCGTTGATATGATTTACTTGAATGAAGACAAAGATATTTTTTCATTTCGGAAAATTAAAAACAATAAAGCATCTACTGGAGCTTGACACATTAGCATATATGCATAACTACTTGTGACAGCATAACGTCTGTTATGAGTTTCAGTCGCCAAATTATCCCGTTCAGATACTAATATAGTCTACCCATGTCTGGTGTTAACTTAATATGAACCTTGCTATGTTTGCAGAAAAAATGAAACCCTAGGATTTTGCAAAGGTCACAGGACCATCTGAACAACGAAATATGGAAATTCAGCTCTTTCTTAATGGTGTAATAGAGTTAGGCACTAGAGAAAGTTTCGCTTCTTCCAAGTCTTGGAGATTCGCCAGAATATCTGGCCTAGTAAATTGACATACTACTACCATTACTACATAAAATATTTGGTGTCTTTTCAGATAGTGACTTATTTTATATCCTCAGTCAACGACTATTGCTATACTACCATACTGTCAAACGTCAATTTTATTCCACGGAAACAATATCAAACTCTGGTAAAATCAGCTTTTAAACAGTGATTCAGTCAATTTGATTAAATGACTTCTGACTAGGTCTTGTAATCGAATTGAAAAAAAGGAACGCTAAGCCCTTAACTTAAAAGCTTAAAAACATTGACCTTTTAACCCTCCACATTTAAAAATAAAAGATAAAAAGACACTCAACGTCATTTAGTGTTTACACGCTAAAAATGTAATTTGCGCAGTAATTAAAGAATTAGGGCGTGTTCAGACGCGCGTAAAGTTAGCGACTGATTGTCGACGTAATTGCTTTTGCCAGCGAAACGTTAACGTAGCTAGCTGCGTTTGTTTTTGTAAAGACAATGTGCGTTGTATGGGTGTTTAGCTGAAGATTATTTTCTTTTCTCTTTGTTATTTTTGTAAGTGATACATAATTTTATTTAAGAATGCTATACAAACATTTAATAGTTTTACCAATCTATGTGTCTATACTATAAAATATATCATGCATAATGCCTTACGAATGTTTCAAAAAGTCATAAGCCACTATACCTGCAATTTTATGGCAACTTCGCGACATAAACAATCATCTAATAGTTGCGTTATTTATTCACCATGTGTTAGATCACCCTTATAATTACATGTCATAATTTCGGACAGAAGACGTCCACTGCTGGATATAGGCCTCCCCTAAGCACCGCCACTTCAATCGTTTTTGTGCATAGCATTCAATGGATTCCTGCGGCGTTCACCAGGTCATCGATCCACCTTGTGCGGTCTTCTTACACTTATTCCGGTACGTGGTCGCTTCCAGAATCCATCGACCCCATCGACTAACTGTGCTGTCCAAATGTACTCTGCTGAAAAAATGAAACAAATCCATCCTACTTCAGATAACAAGTAAGGCCCAGTTCAATACCAATATTGATACCCAAAATGCTAGCTGTTTATTCAAATTCCGATCTTAATCGGGCTCATCGCTGATCGTAGCGATGAGCCCGATTTTGATTAATTATTTACAGTCACAAACAGCTGTGAAAAGCATCACTGTTCTTGCTAATTAGCTGACAAAATTTTCCTCAATTAAGTAGCTGTCGGTATCACTGAATTAGACAGTGATCGGAACTGATCGATTGTTGTTGTGTAACCAGGGTTTTCGAAAAAGATAATCTTTGTGAAAGCTTTTTTTTGATGATTGTAGATGTTGTCCTTCACCGTCTGTGGGTGTGTTGTTTATAAGAGATGTTGTTTGAATTTGAATCAACTCGAAAATCACACGGATCGTTCGTATATCGAAGTATCTTTTCAATGTTGTGAAGTACAAACCATGACTTTGCAGTACACCAAAAAACTTAATTTCACCTAAAAACGTCTTTATTTTTGTATTTGATTTTTCTATTCACATGATTTGAAGACTGATTGTATTAAAATGACCCTACAATGGAGAGATATCCCTTACAACACTTGTGAAAGTTAAATTATATCAGTTCACATAAATCTAAATTGGATTCTCATAATTTAAATCTAAAATATTAATACATCGAAAATTAATGTTCAAAATCTACAGAAAATAATCCTTCCTAGAATTCCACCACCCAAAACTAATTCAGAAAAACCAAACAAAAAACTGCCATTATACCAATTCACAGTCCAATCCGATTATAACTTATCAGAGCTCCTTACTTTTTCTTCAAGATAAACTGTAGAACAAATGTTTAGCTTAGCGCAGCCTTCAACCATGAATTACGTAGACTGACAGATACCTGACCTTGGAAGCCTTCAGAAAGCCCGGGATTTCCCAGCGTTTATTAGGTCACAGGTGGATTCAGCCGGCAAACTGGTTGAGATAATCCATTAGTCATGATATCGTTATTGAAATAATTCTCTGTGTGAAATTTTAGATTTGAGGCTAAAGCCGAGTAGACTGTAAATGGCCATTATTTTTCCTTCGGGTTAAATGACTAATAAAGACAAATACCTATTCCCACACAGAAAAATAACGAGCATTCCGAAACACATTCAGAATGGCAAGTAGAGATTTCTTTATAATGTATGGATTTCCAGATTTCCTTAGTTTTACATAAATAAAGTAATAATACAGGGTAACATTTTAACCAGTGCGCAAACTGTAACCATGAATTTAACATAACATTCTAGACCCCTTATTAAATTTTTCGTCGGTAATACAAAAAAAAAAAATCAGCTGTTCCATACATTTTGACCGCGTAGGTATTGCACTTTTCTGTTAAATAGACAGTGTACAGTTTGCGCACTAGTATAAATTTAATCCTGTATCTGCACATGTAAGCCTTGGTGTTTTATGTATATGTATATATACAGGTATTTAATGCCTTTTTGGGCCACCAGTCTTTAAAAATTTTAAGCCATTTTTTTTAAATTAAGCACTTTCTGTCAACAACATTCGTGATGAGAAATTAAATAAAAAACTGTCTTAAACCTATATCACTATAGTTTTATCTTGCCTGCCTCGTTGGTCTAGTGGTTGCAAGCACTATGCTGAGCATGAGGTCCTGGTTTCGATTCCCAGGTCGGGCAAAGCGTTATTGGGTGTTTCTACCTCGAATTGCTCAGTATCAGCCCGAAGTCTGAACTTGTGTTAAGTTGATGGAAATAGGCTCGCCCCTATTACATGGGACTTGAACAGAACTGGCGAAATGTCGGTGTACTAAAAGTACACCTCTGCCTTACCCTGTTCGGGGAAACAAGGCGTCATGTTATGTCATGTTATCTTTAATCCAAAATATTTATGGGCATTCTAAAAACAATCTTCGTACCTCTGAATATCGCGTGTTGAAATCTCATAAAAAGCTCGTGATTACTCAATATTTGAGCTTATCTCGTTTTATTACACCCCCTGTGGCGTATACTGTTTACAGGGTCATTAAACATAATAATTTATTAATGCCTTTGCCCATTTTGAAGGCATAGTGTTGAGCTGTTTTCTTGGATAGAAGAAAAACCTTGTTGAAAAAAAAATCTGGGATATTAGGGAATTTTTTGACGATAGTTTATTTGTGGTTAACTAACTATAATTCGCATGGGTTGATCTACGCTTGCAACTGTTGGTCCGTGGATGCGTGACCATCTTTACATATAAACACCCCTCAGAGTTTCGTGTCGTGCCGGACGTAAAAGAATAGCACCATCCTATTTCTTCCTGTGGGTGTCACAGAAGGCGACTAAGGGATTTACGAGAGAATGGGCAGCAGCGTTCTCTATGCATTTTACCACCATACTGCGATCGCCAACCCGCCTGCCAAGCGTGGCGATTATGGCAACACCCCTCCTATTGGGGCAGGCTTACGTCCAGCAGTGGACGTCTTTCGGCTGATATGATGATGATGAAGACCCCTCAGTGCCTCGGAAAGCGCGTTAATAAGTTGTTCCCGGCTGTCATTCATGGATCTTTGACAGTCACGTTACGGGTCTGCAGAAGCCCGAAAGTCTGACAACTAATCTTGTCAAGGGGTATCGTCTTACCCAGTAACTGGATTGTAGAGGTCAGATAGGCAGTCACTCCATGTAAAATACTGGTATTCAGCTTCATCTGGTTAGACTAGAAGCCAACCCCAATATAGTTGGGAAAAGGCTAGGCAGATGATGATTTGTGAAGTTTTGATCAACTAAGGTTACTTAAATATTTTCATTTGGCTAACTAAACGTTAAAGCTAACTAAAACTAAAATTCCGCATAGTGAAACTTAGAGATACAAATTGTCTTAGCTGCAAAATTTTGCTCTAAATCTCTTCCAAATTCGACTGAATAAAAACATTCCAACTTTTGTTTTATGGTGGCAAGATAGTCAAATAGTTTAATAAAACAAGTTTTATCTCTGTCCAAATTATAGCAATAGAATAAAGTCGCTTACTCGTAGTTTACCGTAAGAGATTTCATCAACCTTACTTAGAACTAACACAGGTGCCCGCATAAAAATATAATCAAATTATTTTTACTACTTGCTTGAAAAGGTCCTTCTTTGATATTGTTTCTCCGAAAGTTAATGCTCTCTTTATATTCATAGTAATCTTTAGTGGTGTCACAAAAATGTAGTCTTCGTAAGGCAATCTCTGACGTTCAAAGTACTGATTAGTTTGACACATCTAAGTATAGAAATAGCTAGAAAACAAGGGGAACGTAAAAGCTTTTCTTTTTCTTTTTTGAACGTGGAATATTTTGGGATTATGTTATGTGGGCGAGACGTTATTCGTTATTTTTGCTAGCCAGGAAATGAAGCCTATTTTTAGAGCCATAATCAGGAGGAGACAATAAAAGGGAGCGGCTTTCTGCTATTTCTAAAGATAGATCGACGTTGAACCCCAACAGACTAATAGAACATCCTTATATTGTACCCCTGTTCTTGCGGATTTTTTTTTATTGAAGTTACAAAATAATGATTTTGTTTTAAGATGACCCCAAAATAGGTAAGGTCTAGATCTAACCTAACCTTAAATAAATATAATAATAATAAACCTAGGTTTATTTATTTATTTATATATGCTTTATTGTACACCAGAAAATATATAACAAAATAAAAAAATAACACTAAAAACATACCATGGGCGGCCTTATCGCTTTCTGCGATCTCTTCCAGGCAACTTTGGAATGGAATTACTATTATATTTATTTAAAGCCTGTGATGTTCAACTATAGGGTAAATGTCACTCTACCCTCCTTCCAGCTCTCTCTGTTTAAGGCTGCTAAGGACCAGTTTTTGTTTAGTTCTTCCAAAATAGGTTACTGCAGGATTATCAACAATTTAGTTCAGAACGAATGTTCTGATCCTCACAAAGGTGAAAATCATGGGTGATTTAAAATCCATCTAGGGTTGAATTTTTCAAACAAATAATTGTCTCAGTAAAGAGATATTTTAATTGATTACAATGAAGAGCAAACTAACAATAACAAAGAGCATAACGTAGAAAACATATTTTTTCAGCACAAAAGTCTTTACAACGAAGTATTTTTCTAACTAAATACCTTCAAATATTGTACTGGAATTCCTTGCCTTTTAAAAGAAACGTTGTTTGTTGCGATATTTTCCCACTGAGTCGAATGTTTCAATTAGCCGCGTAGGCAAGCAGGCCTTATCTACAGGATGACACTCTTGTGGGTCAGTACAATTTATACGCTTAGGCGATGTTCCATTAAACCATTTGTAGTAATAGGTGTGGACCTAATCGTTTTAGACTGAAGTTATTGGTGATAATGCGCACCTTTGGAATTATAGAGACCTAATGCGGAATTAGCCGCAAGCAAAATAGGTCTGTATAATTCAGAATTATATAGACCTAATTCGAAATTAGCCGCAAGCAAAATAGGTCTGTATAATTCTAAAGGTGCGATATAGGCCACTTAAAAATTATGTATTTTATAATTTGGTTTTATTTGTATAGGTAGTACACTACTCACAATGGGCCTTATTAGAAGACTTAAAGTCACTCAAAGAGCAATGGACAGCGCTATGCTTGGAGTTTCCCTAGGTGATCAAATCACGAAGGCATGAAGAGATCCGCAGGAGAATCAAGGTAACCGATTTAGCCTTCTAAGAATTGTCAAACTTAAGTCGCAGTGGGCAGGGCACATTGCTCCCAGAACAGATGGCCATAAGGTTTTGGAGTGGCGACCGTATACCGGAAAACGTGTAGTTGGAAGGCCTCCCACAAGGTAGACCGATGACCTTGTGAGGCTGCTGGAAACTGCTGGAGGTGGGACGTACAGAACTGGTCAAAGTGGCGGAGCTTGGGGGGTGCCTATGCCCAGCAGTGGGCGTCTTTCGGCTGAAATGATGATGATGATGAGGTACGTAGTTAGTTGTGTTGAATAATGTTGTGTTAAAGTTGTGTAAGTAAACCAAGAAAGACCGTATTATTAATTATATAGAGTTTAAAGTAGGTTCAGAAGGTTGACCTTAATAAAGTGTTTCTTTTTATGGGTCTAGATAAAAACTAACCCTTTTATACGCTTAGGCGAGTGTTTCATTGAAGCAAATGAAACTGTAAAATTATTATGTTGTTTTTTTCTAATTATGTAGAGTAAAACTAGATACAGAATTTTGACCTTAATCTAAGAATGTTCCTTTTAGATTTTAGTTTATAGGGTTTAGGGAAAAAACTACTCCTATTTATTAATTTTCGTAGTCTAAAGAAATATGAATGATCTTATATAAGTGGGTAAATATACCTTAATATAAGTGGGTAAACTTTCAAGTTGTAACTGCAATCGATAGTCTAAGAAAAACTAACAAGCCGTAATTCCCGTCCAGTCTACGACATAGAAGAGCAGACTATTCCTAGGTGAAGCCTTAAATAACAAGTTGGACAGACTTGGCGTAAACTCGAATCGATAAAGCCCGTATTAAATTAGGAACTACTAACATCTGTGGGGCCCCGACTAGCCAAGATAAGCATCGCAGCTGCCTGAGAAACGCACTTGTGAAAAAACTTTGTAAAGGAAACTTGGACCTGGAGAAGTGTAGAATAATAACTTGATGTTGTGAAAATAAGTTTTTTATTGGTATTTTGAGTTTGAGGAAGACTTTGTGTGATTTTTATATTGGGCTTTCTATGATGTATTTTTTACGTTTTAGTCTGTTTTTTATCAGAGTAACGTATGGTTCCTTTAACTTTAACATTGATAAAAATATCATAAAAATTGGATAGGTAATTACAGTCACTTAGAGAGATTAGTTACCAGAATCGTCGGATCTAGTTGAAGTTTAGGAAGAATCCGACGGATGTTTTCGAATAAAATTTAATTCAATTAATAGAAAACAAATACTTCATTTATCAAATTTAATTTAATTCGAAAACACCCATCGATTTCTTACTAAGCTTCTACTATATCTGACGACCCTGACTTACGATGACTTTCCATCCTTATTTAAGACGAGTTTTCAAATAGCTCGCGGGCTCGATAATTTTGGCTAATCCAACGATTTTTGCAAAAGTCGTCTATATTTTATTGTATTTTTTTTTTTCAATTTCAATCCCAATTCCCCAACCCTATGAATGATTGATGTGGGCCTCTAGAGATTCATACATTGAACATTTACAAATGGATGGTTCGGGAAAGTGATTATTGAAAAAGTATATTACACCTCCACACCCAGGAGGGTACCGATACCATCCCTTCGAACCCTAAGCCGCAAACGACAGACAAGGGAATCTAAATATAAAAAGGAAAGCTCAAACTAAAAATATTATCCGAACGATTCCACCATGTACAGTACAACTATTTTCTTACCATGCCCTTTCACTCACACTGTATAATGAGCGAGTGAGAAGGAATGGCGTTGCTATTTTAATTTCATTTCTTTCGTTTCAATCGCAATGGGCCTAAGAGGCTAAAAGTCACCCAAATGGCAATTGGGATGGACACGTCACGATTGCGGCGGTAAGTCCCCTTTTTGAGGATTGGCTTGAGAGACGGCACGGTGTCCTCACCTTCCGCCTGACGCAGGTCCTCACCGGACACGGTTGTTTCTGAAGGTTCCTGTTTCAGATAAGGCGGGAGGAAACTCCCGGGTGTTTCCACTGCGAAGATCGCCCTGAGGCCACGGTGGAGCATACGGTGGTCTGCCCGGCTTGGGCGGAGCAACGCCGTGTCCTCGTGGAGGTGATCCAGGCCATGGTAGGAAGCGAGAATGCATGGGTAGCCGTCACCTCCTTCTGCGAAGCAGTAATGCCTGCGAAGAGGGAGGTGGCGCATGTGAGGGAGAGGCAGTATATGCGCCCTCATGGCCTTAATCGCCGCAGGAGACGCCCTGGGCATCTACGCTGGCTGTTTCCCGGCCACCGTAGTCGCGGGCTTGCGGACGGCGGGTAATGGGTAACTCGCTGTCCGGTAAGGACCAAGCCCGGGTCAATGGCGCGTTGTGTTCCACGAGCGCCTCAAAGAGATGTCAGCATCAACTGGTCGGGTCCGCAAAGGCCGATGCCTGCCAGGGGCGCGGGTTGTTCAAAAGAGATACCGTCGACCCAGGCACAAAAGCAGCTGAAGGAACATGGGTGGGTTAGAGTCAGTAAAAGTCTGACACGCCCTCCTGCTGCACCCAAAGCTGCACCCAAAGCGGGAACAGTTATTTGATGATTGCCTACCCTCAAAAAAAAAACTATTTTCTTAACGTCTCTCGGGAATCATCGCATTTCCGAATACAAAAGGGCTTTCCTCCCATTTTAAAAAGAATTACATTAACTTAAAAGAGTACTAACAAATCTAGATACTTCTGGTCTGCACCAAGTGCAAAGAGCAACTGATAGAAATTCGAAGATTGACGAAACACGAAGTTTACCAAAGGACATTAAGAACATAGTGGTAAGGTATGTGCAATTTGATATTTACACAGTTCTGTGACACGGGGGTTATTTGGCATGGCTGGCAACGCAACAAGTGCCAGATGTGGCTGTGACGTTCGTGCCAGTTGTGGCAACGTTGCCAAAGCCCCCAAGTCCCCCACACCTTGCCAGACGCTTTTATTAGGCTTGTTAACGGCACTGTAAACACGCGTGACTTTTACGAGGCTGTAGTCTTGGCAAATACTTGTTCCGGTCAGATAATATGTTGGAAGAGAAAAGACCTTTGTGCGGTGTGCTTGTTCTAGGTTTTAGGTCTTAAATGGAAGGATTAAGGTTAATTTTTGTGTTTCTGCAGTGTGAATTGGAATTTGAGTGTACTTTATTTCGTATTTTTTTTAATTGTAGCCTTAAAAAAAATCTACAAAAGTTTTCATTTTTAACAAAAATAAATATTTGCAAAACATTCCACTTAAAGCACTTTTGGTTAAATAATGACAGCGGCATGGGTTGATCGATCAGGTGGCTATGCTTGCCGCGGTTGATCTATGGATGGGTGATCGTCTTTACATGCGAAGACCCCTCCGTGTCTCGGAAGGCACGTTAAGCAGTTGATCCCAGCTGCGATTCATGGATCTTTGACAGAAGTGACGGAACGGCAGAAGCCCAAAAGTCTCGTAACCAGTCTTATCAAAGAGGTATCGTATTACCCAGTAACTAGATTATGGCGGTCAGATAGGCAGTCGCTCCACATAAAATACTGGTATTCAGCTACATCCGGCTAGACTGCAAGCCGACCCCAATATAGTTGGGAAAAAGCTAGGCATGATGACATTACAGTGAACTTAGTCCCAGCGTTCACTCGGTAATTGATGTTCATTATAAGCCTTTCTATCCAAACCATCATATCCTACACCAAAATTCCATTCCCATCAGATAAACAATTCCCACGAAATACCGAAAAAACAAACAGAGCCACTTTACAGCAACAATTAACTTATCAAAGCCATAGAACCGTCAGAGCTGCCTTAATTAGTACATTCAGCGAACTACGAATAAATTCGTGGACATAAATTAATTACGCAATCGGGACAACAAAGACATTGTCACGGATATCCGTGTCGCGTGACAGTTTACCACGGACTGTTAAATTGGATGCCTAGTACGAACTTTTGTGACGAGATGTTTCTTGGAATTTGTCCAATATACTTTCCAAAGAATGTTTGGGCTTCGGTTATCTTCGTTTTTCCGAATTACTACGATCGTCGCTGCACAGAGCCACCCTCACGGAGGCAACGTTTGTAAAATTTGTACTACCTCGCTTTTGTACTTTTAATTGTGCGTTTGTGCAGTTTTCGATCAGTCGGGTTTACTACTCCTGTTTTAGACTGTTATTGGTCACTGAAAAGTTTTTGGATTTGCATAGAGATCTATAATTTTGTAAACATCGTAATCCCTACTAATAAGTATTATTAATGCGAAAGTAACTCTGTATGTCTGTCTGTTAGGCTTCCACGCCTAAACCGCTGAGCCGATCGTCATGAAATTTGGCAAAGATATAGCCTGGGAAATGGAAAAGGACATTTACTCCTTTTTTAAGCGATAACCGACGTCCACACCGGCGGAGCCGCGGGCAAAAGCTAGTATAAAATAAGCATGTATACGTCCAGTCATTCTTAAGTGATGCTGACCTGTTATGCTTTAAAAGTATTTATTTTAGTTTGAAAAACAGTCCATATTATTTTATTCCTGGAACTAAGACGATGTAGATCATTATTTTATAAGTGCCTTTTGCGGCATTGCACAATAGTTGTGTTTTCATTCAAAAGCAAAGACAGAAAGGAGTTAGCTGGAATAAGCATTTTATGTAGGTAATTAAATAGTTTTATTCACAAAAGAATTCGTGGCTCTGCTTTGCAGCTCTAAAATAATTAAGATGTGAAATTAAATGGTTGCACTCAGCAAAAGAAAACCACAGTTAGGAAGCTTTGTATTTACTTAAACTTCCATAACTAAAGCCGGATAATACAAAACAGAGCCAGTAATAAAAAGAAAGGAGGATTTAGTTTCACTACAGTTCCTATGAATAAAGAAAAGACTGAAGAACTATCTGCTTTGGAAAATATTATTTAAAAAATAAAGACTACAGAAGAATAAATTCACAATCTTTTTGAAATAAAAAACTAGCACTATTTTATTTCGCATACCTAAGAAGATGGTGTTCTGTATACTATTTCTTCCGATTATAAGAAATGATAATACGATGATAGTAAGGAATGATTGATCCGTGTCGTGCCGGACGTAAGGAATAGCACCATCCCATTTTTTCCCGTAGGTGTCGTAGGAGGTGACTAAGGGACTTACTAAAGAATGGGCAGCAGCGTTCTCTATGCATTTTACCACCATACTGCGACCGCCAACCCGCCTGCCAAGCGTGACAATTATGGCAAACCCCTCCAGTTTTTTGGGGGAGGCCTGTGTCCAGCAGTAAACGTCTATCGGCTGAACGACGAATCATTTTCATCATCATAATTTCAGCCGAAAAACTTCTACTATTAGTTGTCGGCCTCCCCTAAGCATCGCCACCGACCGGTTTTGTGTCCTCGCATCCAGCGGATTCCTGCGGATCGCAGACGTGACGTAGTTCTAAACAGGAATACGCCATCGTCCAACACATAATTGAGGTGAGTCTTCACCAAGTCAGCTAAGAAATTATATGTTGGACGATGGCGTATTCCTGTTTGGAACTACGTCACGTCTTTACACTAGCTTTTGCAAGAATAACTTATTGAAATACTCGCTTTTGCCAGCGGCTTCGCCCGCGTGGAGGTCGAAAATTATCCCACGGGAATCGGGATGAAAAGTATCTTATGTGTTAATCCAGTATACAAATTGTGTGCCAAATTTCATCCCGATCCGTTGAGCCGTTTTTGCGTGATTGTGTAAAAACATCCACTTATACTTTTACATTTATAATTATATATTACTAGCTGACCCGGCGAACTTCGTACCGCCATATTTTATTTCTCCAGTCGCGGTCTGGTAAAATCAAATCAGTTGGTCGATTGTTTCGTCAAAGACCTGTCAAAATCTTCTGTCACATACCATCAATTACTTATTGTATTTGATTGTAAAAATAAATTCTGATCAAATCTGTATACTTTTTTTTTTAATTTTCTTATATACAAACCTTGTCGTGACAATAAGGAACACATAAAAAAAGAATCATCTAATTTGATGCAGACGTTCGGAAGTTATGCGCGTACATACATTTCGGCGATTCATTTTTATATATATAGATAGATATATATATAGTAGAAGTAGGACAAATCATAATCCTAGCCTATTATTGTCCCCCTTCAGGGCAAAAGCCCCTTCTCATATAGAGAAGATACGAGCATTGATCACTACACTACGTAACTTTTTAAATTTATATGTACTTTGTGAGTCTATCTTGAAACATAACTCACATCGATGAAGGAAAAACATCGTGGGGAAACCAGAACTTATGGTTAATATAAGTCTGAAATTGCCAATAACTTATATGCCATGTCAAAAAAAACAATCTATTCAGTAAGGCATTAGTTAGGTGGACTGTCTAGTTCCATCCAAAGACACTTAAGTACCTATTGCTACTTGTGGAGGCTATTTTGATGCGTAGCTATTTCAAGATTTCTATCGAACCGTACCGTTTTCGTCGACATTTCCTGAGAGAACATTCCTCCTATATATACGGAGCTGTACACAGATATCTAATGGAGAGTCAACCATTTCGGTAATCGATAAGGCCGCTTCACGTATCCATTTCCTATGTTGATAAAACCATTCGGTTGGCAGTAGGATGCTAAATGCTAACAGTCGTACAAACTAATGTTAGTGTTAGCTTTATAGTGTTGGCGCAACTGGTAGCTATCGTATAATAGTTTAAATGTAGAATTATATTACGTATGTATTACTGTTGACGCCTAATTACGCTTCGATATACGTATTACATGGGTGAGTTGGCACGCCCGTATTGTAGTACCTATGGGTGTTGCTAACTGGATACATTTATGTAGGTTAGTCATTTATAGTTGGTTCTTTAGGATACTTATAGTTTTTTTGTCTCCTCTTATATAAGATATTGGTTGTTTTACTAAGAAATTAAAAGAAATATTCATTTAAGTAAGTAGATCTTTCAAATAATTTATAACTAGATGGCGCCGGCATTTCTTAGCTGATTGATATCTGAGAAGAAATGGAGAAACAAACTCAGAGGGCATGGTCTCCTTTGAAGTTCAAACATTTAATTATTAGAATTTATGTGAGTCTAACAATGCAGGGCCATATCTGTAGGGGAATTTTGAAGAAAGAGACATTGCAGGTTTGAGCTGACCTGTCCCAACAACGACATGCATGCATCAATCATCGTGTAGCCAGTGGCGGATTTACACGTTTGCTGCCAGTAGGCTATTAAATTTTTGCCGCCCGCCCCTACTAACTCTTTTGAATTGTAATACAATTACTCTACTTTACACAGCGTTTAGTAATTTTTCATATACAGACATTGGAATATTCAGTATACCTACTGTATGTTTAGTAGGTAGGTACTAAAATATTGGAATTTTTAAAATTTTTGAGACTTCTTTTCCCCGCGTACCTATATGTTTTTTTTTCCTAAGGCAAAAAATGAGCCAAATTTGCCGCCTCCCTAAAATTTGCCGCCCTAGGCTCCAGCCTACTCAGCCTGCTGGTAAATCTGCCACTACTTGTAGCTCAACCATAAGCTTGTTTGGTGTCCTTTAATGGGACGAAAAGATGAGGGCGTGTTTCTATAAGAGTAAACTTTAACGTTCTAGTTCAAATTGAAAATAATAAGTTACGGATTTTTTTAATGTTTTCCCACGATTTTAATGGACCAATTAATAATTAAAGCAAAAATTATCAAAATGTTTAAGTTCCTTTAAATTTTATTCATACTTTATGAAAGTTTTGTGTATGGCTCCTCTTCCCAGCTTCGGTCACTTCCTGCTGCCAAGCGTAAATAAATAAAATGTTAAATGATCCAAATAATTTTCCAATAAAACACATGCTGAACAAAGGCGCACTACATGTACTGACAGGGTAGCAATAAATTCATAAAGGAGGTCATGCTTACATGGATTAATATTGCGTTTATCATTTCTGACGTAAGCAATGGGGTGATTTTCCGAACGAACACATTGCTCGCTATATGAGCAATGGCGTAATTATCATCCGATATCGACCGAGCAATGAAAGAAAATAGAATGTCATTGTTATTATGATCCTTAGATAACGTAATGGCAAAATTGCTCACGAAAAGTTGTTGTTAAGAGTTTTGTGATATTTCAGCGTCAAAATTATTTGATTGAAATTATGAGATTGTTCAATAAACGGAGTTGAGTGCTCCGTAAATTATTCAAATCGCGTAATTGAATTTCGGAAATCAACAGTAATTATTATGTTTTCATTTAGACCAATAAGCCTCAGGTGGAGATGAAATCAATATTTATCACGCTATAATGAAACCAATAATAATTGTTTTGTCCTTCAAATTGACCCCTGATATTGTAATTTTAATATTTCAGAATAATTTATAATATTCCTCCATGAATAATTTCAACATAATAGGTACTATGCAAAATACGTCTACAACAACAACTGCACTAAGGGGAATTTGGTACTAATTATACGAAATTTCACGAGTAATGCTCTCAAATCTCTTGCACGAACGGCATGCGACAGTATTTGAATACTGAACGTAACGAAATACGTCAGCACTAGGGGTATTAGACGCATAACCTTCTCTTAAACTTATCATGTTGGGTTTGTGACGTAATTTCTCGAAGGTACTATGTTAGTTATGGAGAAAAGGACTGTTTTATACAAAGCATCAAATGACTGAAACTCTGAAAACAATGCGAAATTAAGATTTCCGTTTCAGAGAATGCCATTCAAAATGGAAAGAGATTGTTTTTAAAACATTTTGTTCCCTATACAAACTGGTTTTGAATATCAAAATGAGCAATAAGCAGCATCGATATTATTATTACCCTTCTACACAATCCGATAGCTAGAACAATACTTCTCCAGGGTCATCCCATAAAAGCATTAAAATGAAATTGTATACTCCCAATGTTTCTGTAAAGGCTTTTTGCGAGTGGGCCGAGTAATAATATTCAAAGAGACCGCTATGCCAACTTGGGGGGAGGAAGGTTGGTTGGATACAGCGTAATTAAAATTTTAGGGACCTCACGAGTTGTTAGGAATTCCCAGAGTGTCTCCGGCCCGACAATTTGAAGGATGACCTCGGAAAATTTCGGGTGTTTCCGCCATGCGTCAGTATTTATATTTGGTATAGTCGATGCAAGCCACGAGCGTGCTTCATGTCACATTTCACCTTTATCTCATTGGTATTAGGTTTTAAATCCATTGACATACGTTCGTGAAATGTTACAACTATAGTTATTTTTGCTGACAATACCGGGTGTTCAGTTTTGAGCCAACGACGATTTAAATGTCGATCGTCATGAATAATAGAAGCTTATTTCGTAGAAGCTTCTTCGAATGAAATAATAATGTTAATGTCTATTTCTTGTCATTGATGGAAATGTACGATATTATTCTCATTATCCTAACAATACAAGTTCTACCATTATAATCATTTCTTGTTTAAATATACAACGGACCTTTAGATAAAGAATATTATTATTTTCCGCCATTTTGAACTGATAGGTTCACATAATGTAAACCGAGCAACATTGTATAACATATTATTTAAATTTCATGAAAACAACTGAAAATTACTTTAGAATAAATAATATCTATTATTTTAGGACCGGATAAGTGATTCGTTTTATTTTTCTTTATTGTTTTAATTACATAATATAGCATCAGGCCTGTATTCGCCGAAGAATGAAGCTGAGGCTATTCCTATAGTATACCCACACTTCTCCAGGTATATTTGCGAGCCTATTGTATCAACTGGGCATAAAACCCAGACTCCAGACTGCTAATGAAAAATTCCAAATGGAATGACAGAAATCAAATAACACTGCCCAAAACAGAAATCGAAACCCCGGACCTCTTGCTTAACAGTAGCGCTTGCGACTGTTGACCAACAGAAAGTTTTTATTTCTTTATTTCAAAATGAATTTTACAATCCTGCTATCCTACTATAATATTGTATGTGAAATTTTGTGAAGATGTTTGGCTGTTTGTTACTCAATCACGCCAAAACGGCCGAATGGATTTGAATTAAATTTGGCAAACAGATCGATTATAATCTGGATAAACACAAAGAACACTCTTTATCTCGGTAGTACGTTCCCGTGGGATAATTTTCGACATACACGCGGGCGAAGCCCCTGGCTAAAGGTAGTGTTAAATAAAGCCAAACTAATTTGCAATGAACCACCATATTTGAACGGTTCAATTGGGTCCCAATAAAACGTTCATAGTAACTTTATTACAGGCGACTGTTGAATAATTTACCGTTCGCTTCCGATGGCCCGGCCAAACTGACATGTCACACTTTCCGCTACGCTACACACTAGTGACGCGACACAATCGCAGCTATTCTCTCCACTACGGAACGAGTGAACGGATTTGAATTTATTGTTGTTGATAAATCGACAGTGGTTTAATTTTGGAACCGGTGGAAACGATTTGAAGATTGAATACGTTATTTCGTTGGATAAAAAAGTACTGAAATAACAACAACAATAGCTGCACGGGTCGATCGATCAGGTTAAGCTACGCTTGCCGCGGTTGGTCCGTGTATGGGTGACCATCTTTACATACCAAGACCCCTCCGTGTCTCGGAAAGCACGTTAAGCCGTTGGTCCCGGCTGTCATTTGTGGATCTTTGACAGTCGTTACGGGTCGTCAGAAGCCCGAAAGTCTGACAACCAGTCTTACCAAGGGGTATCGTATTACCCCAGTTACTGGGTTGTGGAGGTCAGATAAGCAGTCGCTCCATGTAAAATACTGGTATTCAGCTGCATCAGGTTAGACTGGAAGCCGACCCCAACGTAGTTGGGAAAAGGCTAGGCAGATGATGATGATGATGAAAAAAGTACTGAAATTAAAGGTTTTTTTATTTGTTGGTGAATTAACTCTTAAGTGCATATCAACTACATAAACTTATATCGCGTTATTAATAATGGAGTTCTAAAAATCATTCAAAATTCCGTAATTCTGACTGTAGGTCTCCTGCTGTATATTGTGTGCCTTTTTAGTCTGTGCTAAATAAATGTATTTTCTTTCTTTCTTTCTTTCTTTCTTTCTTTAATAATATTATTAATTTGAAAGTTTGTATGTTTGGATGTTTGTTACTCAATTACGCAAAAGCGACTGAAAGGATTTGCATGAAACTTGGCAAACAGATAGTTTAAAACCTGGATTAACACATAATATTTTTCATCCTGATAGTACGTTCCCATGGGATAAGTTCTAACTTCCACGCGGGCGAAGCCGCTGGCAAAGGCTAGTCTCTCATCACCATTGTCTAAATCATCAGGATGCAGAATAGACAAGATTTTAGTTTAACTCAGAAAGTTAAGCTATATTAAATGCAACTATCAAAACTGACATTTTAGTTTGACACCACCTTAAACACGGTGGTGCTGATCCATACGTCATGTTCGTGAACGGGCGCCGCCAGTTGGGACTGGTCATCTCTTAGCTCCCACAGCTTATTTTAATTTCTGAATTATTATTTTATTTTTGTTTTAATTACGAACGCTTTAATGTGCACGTCTTTTTACATCGTTCTCACATTTATAATCTCAACATAATGATGTAACCATTTTTTTTGTAACAATACCATGAGTTTAAAAGAGTGTCCATGGAGTTTCTTGCCCGTTCTTCTCCATAGGCACCTACGCTTTGGAATGGGCAACTAGCTTCATCTTTCCAACTCACCGACCTTGACAATTCAAAAGTGCCAGTAATTGGTTTATTTGAAATAAATGCTTTGAGTTTGAGTAGGTTTACTGCAATGTATCCGTTAACAATGATGGTGTCAATGCAAACCACATTATTTGACCTTTACTGTAAAATTTTAATTAATAAAAGGTTTATTATAGAAGAGAACTGTTAAAACTACACCTCTATCTGCACACTACAGCTATCCGTGTCCGCTCATGTGTTACAGCGGTTTCCTTATTGCGTGGCGTTTGCACTGCGTTGCAATATGCCATGACCCGAGCTGTTTATAGTACACAAGGTGACTTATCAAGCTACACATGTGTGTGTAATGTGTTAAATAGTTTTGTTCACATTATTTGTTGTATAGTTTCATTATGTTGTAACGGTCTTTTTTTAAAAAAAAAAAAGCTTATCGAAGGTTTAAGACATTCATTAGTTAAACTGCTCGATACGCCTATAAAACCTTTGGTAACATTTTATATTCATAAATGTTCTATAACTAATATGTCTTTTATAAACCAAAATGTTGCCATTTTAATGAAGTCATCCAACAAATTCACCAACATATCGAATCATCAAACGAGAATGTCTGCCTACACACCGAATAATTGTGACCATAGACGTTACTACGTAATGGCAACTATTTAATTGGCTACAGTTTCGACACTTCTGACGCAGTGACGTCATTGTAATTTAAATTTGACAAATAATTTGAAATTGTATCTGTCAACCGACTGCTTGAAAATTGACACAATATTTGTTCGTCAAATAGTCAAAAGTCATTTGTTTTGTAATCAATCAGCTGCTTTAGAGAGTCGGCCAAGTTTTCCTTACAGCACTGTTAAAGTTGGGTTCTGGCTTCGATAACTTTATACATAGTAGGTTTTTAGAACGTTTTGTGCTAAAATGCGTTTATGAATAACACTTTTTGACAACCAAACTTTAGCAAGGTTTTAGATATTCGATAACTTTGTATGAGAAAGACCGTTAGTAGAAACATTTCGTTTACTTTATTACCTATTTGTGTACAAATCTTTTAACTTGACTTGATGTCCGTACGTCATTTTTGGGTGAGCATTAAAAATTAGATCTATATATAGCACAGCATCATGCTGGAAGCCTTCCTGTCTTAGTCATGAGGTTCCAACCGCAGTTGTTAGGTGACAGTGGAGTTATATAATTAACGTTCAGTTAATTATAAGCTTGATTTAATACTTTGGTTGTAAAGCTTTCAAAAACCTTACAGCTACAGGCAGAACTGAAAGATATTTCTACCGTAAGTAATATCAGTAGTCCTCCAGAATGAAATTCGGCCATAGTGGTCAATCTCAGCAGAGACTATGTTTTGGCCCCGGGAGATAATTATTATAGTGAGCAAGTGTGAGTGCAGATATAGATGCACTCTCTCTTCCTTCATTCACGTAGTCCAAAGGGAATGTAATTCGATGTGGCCGGAGAGAGATTAAAAGGCCAATTTTCGTAGTTAAAAACGTTTACAATCTAATCGAAATCGCATCTCGGCGATATTCAATGCCAAAAACTTGTCAAAATAAAGGGAAATTCAAGGTATTATTGACAGATTGAGAATGGCATGTGAATGTTCTTAAAAAAAAAGGTATTGTCCCCTCTGATTCCTTAAACAGATACCAAAGCAGAACGAGAGAGTACAAAAAAGAGTCTCCCAAGAACCGTGTAAAGGTTATATTCTGTCTCCTCTATCTAAGACCAATAACAAGCAAGGCAAAAGCTCTGTTCAACCATTACACCAAAATATTGAAGAATTTACCTAGTACCTAAGTTAAATTCCAACTAAACTAAGTAACATGTCAGTGGCTATGATTCATGAACTATTTATTTTGCATACCCAGAGGGCAGGTTTTAATATCACAATATTCTAAACACCTCTGGGACCGAAATATGGATCTTGGTTTCGAGTATAATCGAAAAGAGGAATTTGATTTATTCATAAATATTACGACCTGACTTTATCCTATTGTGATTTTAGAGAAAGTTTATTTAGGAGAGGAAATCTAAAAGGTGAACCTACGGTAAATAGTGATAAAGGGTAGTAACAAATTTTTGTTGTGCTCGGGGGTCCCTACCAATTTTATAAATGCGAAAGTAACTCTGTCTGTCTGTCTGTCTGTTAAACTTTCACGCCTAAGCCGCTGAACCGATCGTCATGAAATTTAGCAGAGATATATTATGGATATGGAGAAGGATATGAAGATTTACGCGATAACCGACATCTACCCGGACGGAGCCGTAAGCTAAAGCCAGTAGTCTATATTTAACACAATACAGTAACAGAGTAGGAGCGGCAAGTTCTTCAGATACAAAGACTTTCAGAAAAGACATAAATGAAGAGATGCAACATAGATCCCTCTCGCTGGGAAGAGTTAGCACAGGATAGACTTGCTTGGAGGCGTTTGGTACAGCAAAATATTTATGACTTTGAAGACCAGCGGTTGAGAGATTTCGGCAGCAAGCGAGATCACCTCAAGCATAAACCACCCTCCAACGTACAATACCATTACCACAATGGCATTCTAACGTGTCCGCACTGTGCACGTACCTTTACAGACAAGATAGGTTACATTAGCCACATAAGTACACACGCTCGTAACCTATAGTTGTCAAAAAGAATAACAGTCACCGTAGCCGAAATCGGCTTGGGATTTTATTATTATTAATAGGGGCAATAGTTTTATATCATTCAATTTGTTCACGTCCTATATTTGCGATCTTAAGTTAAGTCGAATACGCTTTATCTATTTCAGAAAATCACAATTTAAATAATTTTGAAGAATATTGCCAATCTATTGTTTCATTTGTTCGAAAAAACTGTCTTAACAATGTAAATAACGCAATGAACTGTCAAAATGAAAGCCATAAACTGCTGTTGTTTGTTACGTAATTATACCCCGAGAAATTGGCACAGTTATTTCCTTTGCTCTTAGCCTACTTTTTTTTTGACAAATTTCGTCAAACGCGCGTAAACAGCTGTGATTGGTCGAATGAAATGTCAAAAGTCAATTGTATCACTGGATTTGTGTTTAATTTTGATGCGTATATAATTTTCGTTCCTGGATGTTAATCAGGTAAATAATTATAAATAATACTAAAGACATTATCTGTTGCAAATATATCACCAAGGGCAAAATCCATATCTCGTTTAGACAGATAATCTAGAGTTTCATTTCTGTTCCTCGAAACGTACCTATTCGATTTCCATCTGCCAATACAGTTGGTGCGAAATTGAACCTAAAATTGCACCAATTTGTGGAACATTGCTCTTGGGGCCAGATAGGTATCAGTAAATAAATAACTATTAGCTGAATTAAAATTGAAACGATTCGGACTGAAGGCTAAAAGTTTCGAAATTGTTGCATGAATGAAAATGCATTAATTTTTCAATACGGTTTTACTGTTAAATTCGATTTCGTGGCTGAGTAAAGGCGATTAATACCAGTTACATATTTTTGTTAAAACTTTAACTGGATTGCTGGTTACATCCGCTCCGTTTAAAATATTTTGTGGGATGATTCTGCCTACATTTTTATATTATTTTTTGAGAATATTTTTATAATTGAAACGCTTGAGTTGGACACGACCTCACGTGATTATAAGCGATGTTATGGTCTATGAAGGTGTACGCTTTCGTTAAATAAATTATCAGATTTTAAGTAGGTATAGCGTTTTGGTGATATTGTATAGGATTTAATACAGAGATTTTAATTTCGTAGTGATGCAGGGAAATGTGGTATTTTGCTCCACAAAAAATAATCATATATTTTGTTGGATTTATATATTAAACAATTAAACAGCACAATTCTTGGGATGATTCAGTATCACATCCTTGTTTTCCTGTACTTATGAAATCGTATAACACTTACTATTAACTCATATTTGATGTCAAAAACATGGCGCCGCTAAATAGCAAACATTTAGGAGTTACCTTTGACTGTTTTTACACCCAAAACTGTATTTGAAATGATTAATTTTCTATTTTATAAAAATCTTTAAACCACTTCAAACTTAAAAATTCTGGACTTAATTCTATCAAAAAATCACCAAGAAAAACCTTCAAAGACCCGATGAGTTTTTATTACTTTCCTGGGAACACTGCAGGTGGATACCCTGCTATCCTGAATAAAAAAATCACCCGCTGACATATTCTATTTTTCTCGTAATTGAGGAAAATATTTACTCTAACGTTCTGAGTTGCGTTACCTCATTTATTCTGTTTCCCCCATGTGGTGAAAGCGTAAATATAAAAACATTTCTGTTATAGAACCTGTGAGGGGGTTTCACGCTACTTGAAGTTTCCCCTCCCTTTGATAAAGTTTCAAGTGGCAGAGTTTGGTCTGCCTTTGACGTAGGTATAGTCGACCTCATAATAGCTTTATCAACCAATAATACTTAGCATAAGCATCAGCATAATCAGCCCATTATGTTCCCACTGCTAGGACATAGGCCTCCTCTTTTCGAGAGGGAGTGGGCTGTAATATTTTCGGGCCCAGTTCGGGTTGGTAAATGTCACATGTTTTCGAATTTTTGGTTCTAGGACATGCCGGTTTCCTGATGTTTTTCTTCACCAATTTCAGAGCGGTGATGAAATTATTTACACGAATTAAAGCGCTTGCGCCTACCTGAGCTGGAACCCACGACCTAGAACTCTTAAGTCGGAGCCGATACCACTGGGCTACCACCTGCCCTGAATGTCATTAGCACAGCATGAAACTATCAGAGAGACAGTTCTCATATTTTTAAGAACGTTAGCAATCAGTCAGCTAGTAAATCTGTTAAAAAAACCTCCATTTTAGACAAGTTTTTGACATTGATTGCCGCTGAGCTGAGATTGCTACTTGAATCTGAAAGGTTTTATAATACGAGATTTGGCCTTAAGATATGTTTGCCTATGTGACAGTTAGATTATTTCAAATACGAAGGTTTCAAACTTAGTGAGGCTGTCAAAAATGGTAAATCATTTACGAGGGCGACTCAATATACGACATTTCAGTCCTGACCTATATTTGTTATTTACTGTTTGGATATTGAAAACTGCATGTTAATAAATGTGTGTTAAAATTACGATCTAGCAGCGTTGTGCCGCGAGTTTTATTTGAGTTAGCGGGTTTTACAAGGCCTATAAATATTCCTGGTTTTGGGGCTAACAGCTGTGTTTTTTGGGACATCGGCGTGACCACGTAATCCATTTTTGAATAGATTTTGTGTAGTCGTCGAAAAATGTTCGTGTCAACTCTACCTAATTTAAACCATTAGCCGGTAGGTAAAATATGCACAGCTATCAAAATATATTATTCCATAAGAAATGCGTCAACTTGTTTCAAAATTGTAATACTTTCTCTGCATAAAACATCTTCCTACAAAGTTTATAAAATATTTTTCAACGTCGAGCTGACGTCAGACTACAATTTATAGTTCCTTAAGTTATACATTTACCTGCACAGGTTAAATACCTTTATTATAACGCATTTAGAAAAGTTACTATGCTAAAAGCTGGCCAAAAGCGAGTTGGACCCACACACAAAAAGGTATGGGTGGTTTGCTCGGCTTGTATGCAAGTCAAGCAAAACACCGGTTAAGTCACGTCATGATGTCGAATTGTCTATAATCTTTCTCAAAAATTGGACCATCAAATGCAAAAAGAATTTTTCAAATCCAACGTGAAGTTTATAAAATTTGAGCGTTCAAACAAATAAGCAAACTCGTCCGCTTTATTATTAATAGGTATAGAAGACACCACCGATCTATTTGCCCACATTCTGTTATATGATTACCTACACTCAATGGAACTCTTAATGCCTACGGCATGTCCATATAGGTACCTAGCTATATTCTCTACGTATATCTTTATCTGTCTTCCGCATTTCGTCTTCCCTCCACCCAATATTCCTTTATCAGATAACGAAAGTCCCATTTGATGTAATCAAAGATGCGACAAGACGATCTTATCGAGCGTCGTGAATAGAAGAAATGAATGGAGTCGCCTTATTCTGCACACTGACTTATTGACACTAATGAATTTATAGACGAAGTCTTTGTAATATCAGTTCCTGAATATCTGGAGAACCAATAGGTTCTTTGTTCGTAAAGTGCTGAGTTAATATCATAAAACTGGTAAAAGGTCTGTACGAAATCATGAGATGCTTTTTGCGTCTTATTTTAGAACATTATTATTTGCTGGAAAATCGTCCTATTTTCGTAGAAGCCGCTCTTAGAGGAATCAGTGCTTAGGTACTAATGCAATTACTGTCCTATTTGCGTTTTCATAAAACTAGCTTTTGCCAGAGTCTTCGCCCTCGTGGAGATAGGAAAGTATTCCACGTGAACGTACTACGGCGATAAAAATATCCTATGTGTTAATTCAGGTTATAAACTATCTGTATGCCAAATTTCATCTTCTTCAATCCGTTAGCCCGTTTTTGTGTGAATGAGTAGCAAACATCCAAACATCTAACTTTCACATTTTAATGTTAGATGGATCTAAATTATCTCATCATCATCATCATCTGTCTAGACAGATGATGATGATGATGAGATAATTTAGATCCATCAAAAGGCTAGCCTTTTCGCAACTATGTTGGGGTCGGCTTCCAGTCTAACCGGATGCAGCTGAATACCAGTATTTTACATGAAGCGACTGCCTATCTCCACAACCCAGTTACTGGGTAACACGATACCCCTTGGTAAGACTGATTGTCAGACTTTCGGGCTTCTGGGCTTTTCTAGCTTTTGGGCTTCTGGATCTAAATTATCTAATAGATACAAAAAGGTTCACTCAACATACATGCATCTTCAGGCAAAGTAATGTTTAATAATCTCCAGAAAAAAGACTCTAAATTCCAGGAGTATAATTCCGGTTATTTAATTGACCGGTGTGTCATTTTGTCCTCAGAATATAGTTTAAAAAAGCCTAGGGTCTGATGTTCTCTAATTAAAGAGTACAATTTAAGTCGGTCCATTTCAAGTTACTATCCTTTGCATCTGTAACTTGTCACTCCCTACCCTCCTTCTGTGTCTACACAATATATCCACATTTTCCTTTGTACTCCCTGTCATGTGTCCCGTATTCTGTTACTATGTCGCGTAGGTATGCCTTTGTATGTCGTCACGATGTTTCCTATAAGGGAAGCACAATTTGTATGTACAATGTCACTTCTGTAGTCTGTTATGTGTTAGTTTGGTGATTTGGCGCAAGATGTGATGCTTTACTAATCGATTCCCACCTCAATTTGCATCTACTAAAAGTTGACTTTCGTAATATCGGAATACGCTGCTCACGTAAAGTATCTTAATTTGTAGGTACAAAAAATAAAATAAAGTAAATATAAAGGATGGTACAAATATTTTAAATAAGCTCACAATAAACCAGTTTGATCCCGTGGGATTCCATTATAATTAGCAAAGACATTTTTTTTTATTATTCCACGTAAAGCATTTCTGAATAAATTTATTTGAATAGGTAGCTATATTTTAAGGTGTCTAAAGGTATGTTGACAACTATGTGTATCTACCAAATTCTAAATTCAAAGATCACCCCGCGGGGTTCATTCAGTACCATTTCTTTATACATGAAGAAGTATCCAAGACCTTACGAATACAAAGCGATCGAACCTACAACCTCATTAGCCAAGAAGCGTGCTAAAGGCATTCAAAAGTGATGAAGTAGGTTCACGTGTATATGCTATGTCACTCTCATTTATAATTCAAGAGCTTCGTTCTATAAATACAACAAAACCATCGTAGAAAATACAACACTGTAGGTACCCGTGGTTTAAACGTTAGTGGTTTAGAATGTGTGTGAATTTATTTTTGTATGTGAATTGTTTATGTAAATAAACCCGTATGTTCCGTGTGGTGCTGGACGTAAAGAATAGCACCATTGTATTTCTTCCCGTGAGTATCGTAGCAGGTGACTAAAGGACTTACTAGAGAATGGGCAGCAGCGTTCACTATGCATTTGACCACCATACTGCGATCGCCAACCTGCCTACCAAGCGTGGCAATTATGGCAAACCCCTCCAGTTTTTTTTGGGGGAGGCCTATGCCTAGTAGTGGACGTCTAACGGCTGAAATGATGATGATGTAGTACATAAACATTCTGGATATTCTGGATGAATATAAATGTCATATTGTAGTAGCCTGGAAGTTTGTGAACCCGCTTTTGAACCTTCGATTATGGGTTTGAGACCATCAAACGCGTGAGCAAGTGAGCAAAATTGTTCATCGATGCTTTTTATTTTTTGAACAGCGGCATAATCAACCTATAATTTTCCGACTACTGGGACACGGTTCTCCTCTCACTAAGAGGGAGTGGGCCGCCCCAATTTCCCACCCAAAAAGAAAACCCCAGTGCAGTTCGGTAGATGTCACATGTCTTCGAAATTTTGGTTCCGGGTTTACTCCAAAAGTTTCCCTTCACCGTTTTGAGTGCACTAATGATGAAATTATTGACACAAAGTAAAGCGTCTGCCTGGGTACGAACCAGGTTGTTGGTTGTACCCACGACTGACAACCTGTAAGTGGAAGCCTTTTCCACTTGGCCACCACTGCTCAAACAACATTCCTGCCGTCTATTCTATTAAAATCTCATCAAGCTCGCTTCACCTAAGTGCTAGTTTATGCAGGAATATTAATATCGTAGAGTGGAAATTGTGAAAATATAACAAAGGTCAGATTTAATACATATTAATTAAACAACCGTCATTAATTGTTAAATAACGAGTCTACAATTTGCTTTTATGACATTAATTTACAGCTATAAAGGTAATTAATTTACGATGCATTCCATCAATTTTTAATTGAAACAATCCAACACCGAGTGACGATATAATTAATTTAATCATAATTCTGTGGCTCCTGTAATTGGAGCGCAATGGGGCTTTAATCAAAGAGGTCTTTAAAAGGAACGAAAATTATAATGAAGGTTCTTCTCTGATATTTTCATAAACATTAAAGATTTTCTTTGCTTATAAGGCATTCTTCCGATAAGTGTTTCTGAGAAATCTGTTTCGAGACGTAGTACGAAATACTTAAAATTATAACGAAGGAATTGTTTGCGTCAAAATAAGGAGAAGTGGCGTGCTTAGACAAAAAGTTAATATTTTAATAATGAATTAATTTACGTGTACTTTTAAACCCATGGCGCATGTCAGTTTTGTTTGTATATTATGAGCAGCATAACATTCTCCTAACTGCTGTGTGCATGAGTCGGAAAAGTCAAATGGGTAAATGTAGATGTTTGGCAAAATCACGTTCGGTCTAATTGTGCCGAGCCGACCCGAACACGATTCATCGAAGGTAGTAGCTGATTAGCTGGGTTCACACGGGACGATCTTACTCTGGATCGGCGCTCCATGATCGTGGATCGTGGAGCGCCAATTGTGGATCGTAGATTCTTTCGCAAGATCTATTTTTAGTTAACCCAGTACCCTGCCGCGCGCTCCCTTCGATCCAAACTTCAGTTGAACGTTCGATATGAAGACACACGTACGGCAGCGTCGTGAGATTGCAGTGGCAGCACTAACCTGTATTCTACTCATTAAATAAAAAAAATACAATATAATGAAAACGTTCTTTATAAATGGATATTAATCGGTGACTTTGTGCATTATGCAATATACGTATTGCCCGATCGCTCGATCTACATACAACCGCGCCAAACGAGTGCGGCGTCTTTGAACATTGTCAAAAAACCGACAGTGCACGGATCGGCCGCTCCACGGAGCGCGCGCTCCATCTCGTGAGTTCGGATCGCGCGCACCTCGTCCACACCGACCGCGCATTTGGAACGCGCTCCTGCCGCACGAACCATTTGGATCGTCCGGTGTGCACCCAGCTAATTAAGTTCGTCCCGAGCCCCTTTTTTTGGGATTGCACCTCGCAGATTAACTTTTGAGGTCGTCGGCTGCTAAACCGTACTTGCCTGTGATAAACTTAGTAAATTAAGACCACTAGCCAGGGCTTAAAAACTTCAAACTAAAGCGACTGCTGGCTAAGAACACCCCCCGTGGTGTACGGCCCTCGGCTTAGGGCATCACTGGTAGCAGGTAGCAAGGGACAGATTGGATCGGATTGAAGACCCGAGCCAAATTAAAGCCGAATATTTGTAATAATTGTTTCGGGTCGGCTTTGTTATAGGTGCGGGTGGGAACCCATTTGGTAATAGCCTAGCAGAACTAAACATCCCATATTTGGCAGTAAACGTAATAAACATAACAGATAATCAAAACAAGGAAGTCAAAATATAACCTTGTATTACAATTAAACATTCAGTTTGGGACGTAGTTCTCTGAATAGGGTTAATTATTAAATTAAACGTTGCAAGTTATATAACGAGAGATTTGCTTCAACTGTAACTTGTTTAATCATTTTAAACTTTGACAAGAATTATTTACTGTTTGTGTGAGATTTAATTGTTAGTGGTTATACTGTTATTATTAATTTATGAAATGAGAAATAGTTGGTTAAATAATAAAGGTTGACTGTCGTCCTACAAAAAGATAAAGGCTTTTTCTTCGGAGAAAGACTGAGCAATGAGCACTGCGCTTGTTACGAGCAATGAACCCGTGTACCTTTAAAACAAGAGTAAACAGGCACGTTCTGGGCACGCACGTTCCATCATAAACCTCGTTGCATTCCATCGGGCGTGATCGAGGTCAAGAGCAGGCCAATACAAAAAAGAAGAAAAATGTGTGTTCTAGCAATAAAATATCACGCCTGTATTACCTGAGGTATACACAGGATACCTGTTACCACATGGATTCAGTAAAGTTGAGTTGTGTAGTAATCTATCGTCGGTTTAAAAAAAAATCAGCAGTCCCAGCGGTATATGCTGCGCATGTCTGTCAGTGAATGAAATTAAGATTTTTATTAAGTACAACAAAAAGAGAATTTATTTAAACACCTTCCCCCTTATTACAAAACAAGATTTTTATTTAGGTACAGGCTTAGACCATCAAGGCTGTTTTTGAAATAAGAACCTAACTGAAATCGAAATACAGCTCCTTTTACAAAATTGACAAATTAGTTCAGTGCTAAATTGTCATTTTTGTGTTAAGAACTTTACCCAAACAGAAGAAAAGTTGGTAATGCCAAAACTTACTGAGAGTTTTAGGCTAGAACTAAATTTAGTTCGCGTTTTGTAATAAGACGACTTGAGTCTCAATATGTTGCTAAAAAGCTAGCTGCTTAAATGGTTATCATAGAATCGTAAAGAATAAATTGTCACAAACTGCCCTGTGTTTTACAATTACTCAATAACTAAGAAAATGTTACTTCTGTGCCTCGTTTAGTAGGTATTATTCCCACAATAAAGCAATTAAAACTATCTTTCCAAAATGTCGCTTTAATTTAAATAGTAATTTTGCTTTTCGCTTGAAATCGTTAATTAGCAGTCGGTCGTATTCAAGAGCAAAATGTTTCAAATGACCAAAAAGTTGGCTTACTTCAATGAATTAGTATTCACGTGAAGAACAAGTTCAAAATTGTAACTTTTAAAGGCAATCTGGAATAGTCAAATTTAAAGGATTTTTTTTTCGCCTCATCTGCCTAGCCTTTTTTACCAACTGTGTTGAGGTCGGGTTAAATCGGATGCAGCTGAATGCATCAGTATTTTACATGGAGCGACTGCCTATCTGACCTCTATAACCCAGATACTGGGCAATAACCAACTAAATGGAATGCATGGTAAGATTGGTTGTTAGTCTTGTTTGACTTTCAGGCTTCTAACGACCGTTAACACTACTGTCATGTATACACTACCATATAAAATCATATTTCCCAACAATAAAAACCACGACCACGACCGCACACCACGACGAGAAAAACACATAATAAATCCGAAACAAATGACCGCAAACTATTCAGAGCTACCACATGAATAAGTAGCATGTGTAAAAATATCCCTACTGTACACGTAAACTTACTTCGCAACAACACGACAATTTTTCTCCCGCACACAGATCATAAAAAATACGTCCCATTTGTCGCAGAAACAAAAGAAGCGTGCATTCCGTATTGCAAAAATAATAAATGGCTACTAACAAACGTCGTTTGTTGTGTCTTATCAGAGGCCCTAGTACGAACGTGCGACGTACACACAACGTAAATTTAACGGCACGGTTGGCGCAGTGGTTAAGCGATTAACTGCTGCGCTGCGTGTCGCGGATTCGATTCCCGCACGGGACAAATATTTGTATGACCTACAAGTAGCTGTTCCGAGTCTGGCTGTATGTGTATGTGAGCTTAAATGTTTGTAAACGCACCCGCAATACAGGAGAAATTCCTAGTGTGGGGCAACGTTAAAAAAAAATTGAACGCTTTTTAATCGAAAATACCATTATCCAATTACATTTTGTTTTTTTTTCTTGCAACAAGCACAATTAAGTTCACCCATAAATATAAATAGCATAATCAACCAATAAAGTTCCCACAGCTGTACCAAACGGCCCAGTGCGTGTTGGATGTCACATGTCTTCAAATATTTGTTTCTAGGACATGTCGTTTCCGTCATGATGTTTTCCTTCACCGTTTTGAGAACAACGGTGATAAAATTATGTACACAAAGTAAAGCGGTGATACATAATATGTTTTAGTTAGAATTATGGGTGAAACGAGTATTTTCAAATTTAAAATCGTTCGAATTCACGTTGCGTTTACTCCGCGTGTTTGCGCTAAGCCCGCAGACTCTGTCGTATTTTCACCCGACTGTGGTAGAGCCCAATAAGAGGGTAATGTTTTAGACTATGCGACGCACGGAACGGAAAATAACGAAGCTAACGTACCTTACCGGATTCGTGTTAGATTTATCTGCCTTGTCAGATGAATCCCAATGAAATAGAGTTAGATCTCGTTGTGGCTAGAACTTATTTGTTACCTACTAGATATTGAACACGGGATTTTGCATCTATTTTTCTTCCGTCTTTCTTACTTCATAGACGAGTTACTTTTATGAATCACTAGCTTTTACCAGCGGCTTCGCCCGCGTGGAGCTCGCAAATTATCCCACGAGAACGTACTACCTGGTTAAAAAGTATCCTATGTGTTAAATTTCATATAAAACCGTTTCTGCATGAATGTGAAACAAACGTCCAAAAATGTAAACATCTAAATATCCAAACTTACAAACATGTACATTTATAATTTTTGTAAGATTTACTAATATCAAGTTGAATATGTGTGTAGGTAGCAGAAAGCTTTAAAAGAATGTATAAAACAGCTGGAAGATAACACTGTGTTAAATGATAATTTCTACGTCTCACGGGGACTTGAAGTCAAAATGTCGGTATTGCAGTTGCTTTTACTGCACTCATGCTTAAGGTAACACATCACGTACATAAGTACGAAACAACCCGATTGAAACTACTTAAGTAAACATCGAAGTGTACTTTAGAAATATTAACCAAAAAATTGACGTGTTAAAGATCTCCTTATCCTTCTACTCTACCATCCTACTTCCTTTTATCCTACTTCCTTCTATCATACTTCCTTCTATCCTACTTCCTTCTATCCTACTTTGTTCTATCCTACTTCCTTCTATCCTACTTCCTTCTATCCTACTTCCTTCTATCCTACTTCCTTCTATCCTACTTCCTTCTATCCTACTTCCTTCTATCCTACTTTCTTCTATCCTACTTCCTTCTATCCTACTTCCTTCTATCCTACTTCCTTCTATCCTACTTCCTTCTATCCTACTTCCTTCTATCCTACTTTCTTCTATCCTACTTCCTTCTATCCTACTTCCTTCTATCCTACTTCCTTCTATCCTACTTCCTTCTATCCTACTTCCTTCTATCCTACTTTCTTCTATCCTACTTTCTTCTATCCTACTTCCTTCTATCCTACTTCCTTCTATCCTACTTCCTTCTATCCTACTTCCTTCTATCCTACTTCCTGCTATAGTAATATGAAAGTTTGTAAAGATGTTTGGATATTTGTCTCTCAATCACGCAACAACGGGTAAACTTATTTGGATGAAATTTGGCACACAGATAGATTATAACCGGAATGAAAACATACTTTTTAACCGGTAATACGTTCTCGTTGGATATTTTTCGACGTCCACACCAGCGAACCGGCTTGCAAAAGTTATTACAAATAATATTTCATTTCAAATAATTTTTAAATAACTACTGCGAATAAATTGTATTTATGTCAAAAAAAGAAAAGCAAGACACTGCACTAGAAATACTTAAGTGCTAATCAAGTAAAAGAAAAAAATGGAAGCAGTGAAATCTACCTCTAAGCTTTAAAGCTCGAATGGGGCTTAACAAGAGAGCTTTGCAAAGCATACGAGTTTCTTTGTCGACAGTGAACACTGGCTTTTAGAAGAAATGTATCTCGTTATACCTGGAATTGTGGATTTTATTCTACTTTTTTTAAGTACCATTTTGTAAGGTGATAATATTCTAGCAATAGAATTGTTTATTGCTGAATATCTTACGTAACTTTCTTTTAAACCAAGTCAATTAAATACTCAGTAGGTAATTTTCACAATAATGGTTTAAATATGTTGCCTGGCCATGGCATAAGTAATGACGTCAAAGAATATGAGTAAAGGACATATTTATAGTGACGTCATTGGTGATGTTTCGTTAGAAAGGTCGGTAAGTAATTGCGTAGTAACAGCAGGAATCTCTTTCATTTTGACAATTCTACAAATTTATTGCATTATTTAAATTGTTAAGCAGTGCAATTTTTGAACATATGAAGAAATGGACTACATACCTACGTCAACTATGCGACTGTTGTTAATCTTTAGTCAACTACTGTTATATAATAAAACAACTTAGTGATTAAGACGGAAGGAATGAAGTACGCGCTAATATTTATAGATCTCGATCTATAAATATTAGCGCGTACTTCATTCCTGTCACTATCGCAAAACTGTCAAACGAGACGGAACATCAAGGACCGTGCTAAGTAACGTTTACAGATCTCGGCCTTAGTCCTACTAATGCTACTAGTATTATAAAAGTTAATGCTTCTGAGGATCGATGGATGAATGGATATTTGTTACTCTCTCACGCAAAAACTACTGAACGAATTTAGATGAAAACTGGCACAGAGATAGGTTATAACCTGAATTAATACATAAGGTACGTTTAATCCCGGTAGTAAGTTCCCGCGAGATAATTTCCGAACTCCACGCGGGCGAAGCCACTAGCAAAAGCTAGTTCTCAGATACAGTTCACCTACAATCCAGTCACGTTTGACACCATTGGCAGAAGACAGTATCACGCTGTGGACATTAATTTAGCTTAATTAACATCTTCACAGGGTGTATTTATAAATTTGATAAGGAAAATTGTATATTCTATTTATATTTCTTCCCTATTTTTCTACAGTCCGCAGTCGAGTCGTTTTTTGTTGGGTCCTCGATTTGATATATCTAGAACTGGCAGAGTTCTTGTCTGGCTATATTTTCAGATAATCTTATTTTGTTTGTAAATAGGTATACAGTATGGAAACCACATATATGCAATAAATAAAGCCACAGACTTGTTATCGCCTTCGCTGATGGTACTTAAAAAATTAACGAAATCGGTTTAGTAATTAGGTCAAAAAGTAGAGTTTTAAAGAGATTTTGAGCAAAATTGAACATCTCGTGCCTAGAATTAGATCATTAGGTCAATTATTCATTGAACTTGTATCCTTGAACATTATAAAGCGACGTTGCCACGCAGTGCAAACTGTCACGACTCATACGGTCGTAACAACGTATTCTACTTATTGGCCTAAAATGTACACCTAAGCAACAACGAACGAAGACACGTTGCATAAACTGAGTGTTTACTTTTAAATGTCACTTTTAAAATTCAATATTTAATTTTGTTTTACTTCTGTGGACTAGTATTAATTGTGGTTTGATTTATTGCTTACAAAGTTACAAACTACCTGTGTGCCAAATTTCATTCAAATCGGTTCACTCGTTTTTGCGTGAAAGTGTAACAAACATCCATACATCCATACTCACAAACTTTCACATTTATAATATTAGTAGGATGTGATTTCTATACTGTATGTCCTTCGCATAGATACGGAACCCTCATAAGAATTACTTGATGCCCATCAATCTTTTGTTTACCGTATTTCAAAGATTTGTTACAAAAGAAAAGAGAAACAAAAGAAATATATTATGTAATGAGGAAAAGCCTCTGAAGAAAACTTTTCAGAACTTTCGGAGTATTATTTAAAATGTTCATTTTTCTTGTCGCAAATATTATATTTGTCTACATTTAAGCTTGAATAATGTTCAGTCTCTTATTATTCTTTACTTTTTAACGATTGCTTTTTGACAGTTGGAACTGTGAATGATCATTGTTAGTCAGAATTTTTTTAGAAGCTTTGAATACTTGTTGTTTTAGCTTCTTATCAAGAATATTATCAAATTACATGGCTTCTAGCTATCACAATATGGCTTGGCGTATTTTCTCACAAAATAGAAACGTATTTTCTAGAAAACTTGGCTGAGATAAACATAGGGAGATAAAGATAAAAACGTTCAGTCTAGCCGCTGTTATAACAGTAAGGTCAAAAGTGTTATTAGGTTTAATCTAGCCCACCCATGAAAGTTTTCACCAGAGAACCAGATTATTTAGAAAATTGCTCGATTATAAAAGCACTTAAGAACCCCTAGTTTCTCATGTTAGATGATGGTAATTACTCCAAAGAATTGCGGTACGGAAAGTGTCACAGATGTGTTTTCAACATTATTGTTACAATACACAATAAACCCAAAACCACGATTTTTGGGTTCATTGTAACAAGGCAAAAAACGCCCTTAAACACGTTTTTGTATTTGGAGTTAATTTTCCTTTTAATTGGCCCCTTAATTTTAACGTTGTTTCTATCTTTATTATCTTTTGTTATAGCGGCAACAGGAAAACACATTCTGTGAAAATTTTAACTGTCGCATTACGGATCATGAGATATAACCCACTGACAGATTGTCAAACGTACGGACAGTGAACAAACTTACGGAGGCTTAGTATTAGGTTCCCATTGGTTATCTTTCGGGTACGGAACCCTAAAAAGATGAAAATTCCATATACTACTTCCCAGAGCAGGTCAATCAAAAAGCGAAGCTTCTTTATTAATTCCTAACTCGAATCTAACAAAATGGCATAGTCTGATCTATTCTATATTAACTGGACACTTGCGACAGATTATTATTGCTATTATTAATGGTGTTTTAACACCAAGATCGATGTCTGCCACACCCCAACGTCCACTGATGAACCAATTAATCAATTTCTTGTATAGAAATGAAGTCATGAATGTCATAGATTGGCCAGCTTGGACAACTGTGTAAAGGGGCATTAAACTGGCAATGACGCAAGTACAAAGGCACCTAAAAACAATGCGTGTAAGGGAGACAATACTATTTCTTAAACTTAGGGTTAGAAAGAGAAGCTATCACGTAGTAACACTAAATAATATTTAATTTAGTTTTTGCTTCGTTGTTCGCTCATTTCGTGAGAAAAAAGTTAGCGACGATAGCAACAAGAAAGTGTCATTTTTTCGTCAAGTCTCTTGAAAGTCTGAAACTTTCAGGAGATTAAATATTCACGCGATAAAAAATCTTTGAGGCGCCAAGTGTCGCTTAGCGCACAGCTGCTAAATAAATAAAGAAAAACTTGAATTAAAATTTCTAATGTTTTGGCATCGCTCAAAGGCTTTTGTGTAAAGCTAGAAAATTTGCTTTGCTCTATTTCATTGTTACTTAATTGATGACATAGATAATACCAGTTCGTTAATCTGTTCTTGTTATTAGAGGTCACCTTGTTAGCAAGTTATTGTGGTCAGATTTGTTTGAATCTTTGGGAAGGTTCTGGTGAATGAAAGGCGACTAACAAAAGATATTTACAAGGCAGATGTGGGTGCAAACGCCGAGAGGCATGACTTAGGACAGGGATGGCGAACTAATGGCACGCATGCCTTTGGTAGCACGCAACAAAATAATTTGGGCACGGCAGCACAGTAAAAAACCTAGTAATCTGAGCGTGATAAGTTCATCTTCTTTCTATGTTCAGTCATTACTTTCGGAAACCGTACTTAAGTCACATGATTCCAGTTCAGCTTGCATTCTGCTAAAAGTTAATATACCTATGAACCTAATACCAGACACCAGAAGTTGCACTAATTTATTCTTTCATATAAAAAAGCTGGTGTGATGTTGATTACTGTATATTAGTAGGTACAAGCATATTTCTGTTTACAAATAAAGTCTACCAATTATTGTGAAAGTAACTATTTAGTTTTTTTTTTGTAGTCAATTGTCAAGACTGTTGGCACGTCAATGCCATCTTACATGTTTTTGGAAAAATGGCTCGCAGAGGTTAACAAGTTCGCCATCCCTGGCTTAGGAAGACATTATGGTGACCTTATTGATGAAGTTCTTCAGAAAGGCCAAGAGCATAGTACTCGCTACCAGCGCGCGTTTATCATCTGATTTATGAACGTCAATCAATCAATCTACCTAACATTGTCCCAACTATGTTGTGGTCGGCTTCCAGTCTAACCGGATACATCTGAATACCAGTATTTTACATGGAGCGACTACCTATTTCACCTCCACAACCCAGTTACTGGGTAACACAATACCCCTTGGTAAGACTGGAACGTATACGAAGAAAAACGAGTATGTAAGGATCGTAGCAGGTGGCCTTCTGTAGTTTCTGCCTACCCCCATGGAAATTGGGCGCGAGTTTATTTATGTATGTGACTTAATGACTCATGAACTTCAGCCTAGTAATCTAGTTAGAAGTGAATAGAAAGCTGTAGCAGTCACACTGCAGGGCAGGGACTTTATGTCTTATAGGTATGTCGAGTAGAGGCTATTATCGATTAGCTCACTTCATAATACATGTATTGCTTGCTTTTTATTTGTAACTAGCTGACCCAGTCTTAACTCTGAATTGTGAATTCGCATTTATATATATACCTTTATACTACGCGCAACTTTTTTAACTTTTTCTTTCACACGAACTTTCTCCTGACAATAACCAAAAAATAATGATCAATATTCCGTCACCAAGGGAAATAGGAATTCATTTTTATATATATAGATTAGCTTTTGCCCACGGCTCCGCCCGCGTGGATGTCGGTTATCGCGTAAAAAAGTAGCCTATGTCCTTCTCCATATCCCAGGTTTAGGCATGAAAGCGTAACAGACAGACAAACAGAGTTACTTTCGCATTTATAATATTAGCAGGTAAGTACAGTTAATTGATGTAAAATTACATCGATACATGACAATTTCAGAAATTTACTGTCTCCAGGGAATGCAATCTCGATCTCGCGAGATCTTGAGCCTTTTTTCGAAATTCAATCTCGTCTGGAGACAATATCGTCCTTGAAATCTTGTTCGACATCTCGACCGTATTACTAGAGAACTACAGAGATTTCGAGATAAAGCGCGCGCTTCTCAGCACACGATGCTTCTTGAAAAGTTATTTTCAAATTCATATTTAATTAATTTCTCGTGTGCGTGATGTGTGTGCTAATTTGTTGCGTAATATGTGTAGTGCAGATGATAATTACATAAAATAACGTTATTTTTTTATCTTTAAAACACGAAATTGAACGTCTCGAAAAGACATAAATGATCACAAAATCACAAAATTTCATTTTTCAATCTCAGGAAAATTACATTTATTTTTCACTCACTTGTCATTTGGGTGAGGTTTGAAGTGGATTGTTGGTTACAGAACAGTACCGCTGATGTTTAAGGAATGAGGTCGCATGAGAGCCTAACTAAAATATACAGCGTGGTCTAAATGAGGTTGGCATTAGAAACTTTTAATGGAACATAGCATGGCCATGAAACTCTGCAACAGAGCTTTCACGGAAAAAGATATAGGTTTAACTTAATCCAGTTACGTAAGCTTTGTGGTATAAATACGGAAGTTTTCTCATATAATTTAATAAGTATGATCCTGTGAGAAATTCATCTTTTAGGTTTTAATAAACTTGGCTTAGTACCTATCCTAAAAATATGGAGAAAAATCTTGGGTCTTACTTTTTTGACTTTTATATTCTTAAATCTGATCCCACGACTTTCTTAATTCAAGCCAGTAGGCATTTCATAAATTCTCACATCAGCAAAAACTGTCATTGCGTGTCGCCTACAAAACTGATACAAAATATCCGTAAAAACCATCCCATCATTGTAGAACAAAAAAAAATCTCAGCCCTCTCTACTACATCGCAATCAAATAACATTAAACTCGCGTAAAACACGGAATTAAACTAAATTCTCACATTCATTCCGTACTACCAGTCAGATTCCACGATTGCGTTCTCACAAGGGTTTTAAATTGTTGTTATATTGTTGAGCACAAATGTGACAAATTAACCTTTTAATAAATTCGTCTTAGCCTATTCTTAAAAATGGAGAAAGATCCTGGATGTCGGTGACTTTGGATATGTATTTTAATTTTTTGTCACCGCCTTCCGAAATTAAAGTTATTTTTCACTTTTTAGTGTTTTTTTGGAAGTCGGTTGTTTATTTTTTTGAAAAAAGATTTTTATTTTTCACTTTTTAGTGGTTCACATGTGCTTACCCCTTCACAGCGTACCGGCGTGATGTTATGTTATTAACTGGTGTAAACAATTGACAGACATGAGATTTCAGCAATCCCTGTCCATTTGCTATCATTTATTGAGGAGTTCCGTTGCCTATCTCCGAAGTTCTTCATCAGATCTTCACCAAATTGAAATGGAACCACTCCGAGAAAGTACTCTTCCAAAAACTACACAAATTGCTTCAAGTGTGCCTATAAAATTTGAAGAGTTCTCTCTATTTCTCCAGGATCCCATCATCAGATCCTGACTTGATGATCATGGGAGCCAGCCATCTTCGAGTAATCGGGGAACATACATAAAAAAAAAAAAAAAAGGTTCCGACGAATTGAGAACCTCCTCCTTTTGGAAGTCGGTTAAAAATGGAGAAAGATCCTGGATGCCATTCAATATATTTTTTTGATTACTCCGATCTTACAATATTCCTAATTCAAGCCAGTGATTTTTTTTTATAATCAGCAAAACAACATTATACCTTTAATATACAAAACAGAAACTATCCAAACACCTGAAAAAGTTAACCCGAACACTGCTACATGGCATGCAAAACATTCAACTCGTACGAACACGAAATTAAAGTGATTCTCACATTCATTCTGAACTACCAGTCAGATTGCGCGATTGCGTTCTCAAAAGGGTTAAATTGCGCGAATGTCAAACGTGCGGTGCGCCGGACTTGCGAACAAAGGTCGTTGTGTTATTGCGCATCCCGTGTCTCGTCACTATTGTGTCCCGGTCTCAGTAAGCAGCTTACCAGGACTGTGACATAATAGACACTAGAGTCTGGCCAACGAAAGCGTGATCTGAAAACCGCGGCAAATTCAAAAAATCTTAATGTGGTATCACCAACTATACCTTTAGCTAAATGTTTTGATACTAGAGTATTCTTTATATTTATTCTAATTTATTTTTTGTTTTAATGGCTCCGTTTGGTGTAGTGTAACGGGGGCCTTGACTGTCATGGATGTCAGTTAAAAAACGAGTGTGTAAATTTATTTATTACTATGTACATAAATATTAACCTACTTAACATTCACAGCTCCTTAACTTTTCAAGAATGACTTTAATTTCGTAGACTCCTTGAATATCTTTCAGCTTATCTATAAATATAAGAAAAGATATCATTAACTCGTAAATATATACTAATCAGCCAACATGTATCAAGAGTACCAAGCCATACTAACCCAAAAAATCCGACATCGCACCTAAACATTGTTGTTTTTCTTGGTAAACAACTTCTTCCTCCTTTTGTTTAGGTTTGAACTTACTGATCATAACATGTAGCAGCTTTCGCACGTTACTTTTGATTGTTTTACCCATAATAAAGCAGATATTTTTGAAAAATAAATGTCTTTACAAAATAATAACAAACACAATCACAGACTTTGAAGTACCTTTGACAGCTTAATAATGTTGCCATATTAAAACTTTGAAAATACCCCAGATCACGCTTTCGTTAGCCAGACTCTAGCTGCTGGTGACTCTTTCTAGGGTTAGCAAGGGAGTGATATGAATTAATTGCTTCGATCTTCAGCTCAGTTGTATTAGGTACTTAAAGCTTGAAACAAATCCGGTTTGGGCAATTTGTAGAATTAATTCTAAGCGGGTAAAAGCTCGCTAGGCTAGGTTTTGGGGGTTATCGTCTACGTTTATGTAATAAGAGTATGGCTAGAAGAAGAAAGATGGCCGCCAGTAGAGGTGGTTGGAAGAAGCAGATTTCAAATAAAGTGGAAGGGCAAGTTAATGACTAATTTCTACTTTCTTCATTTTTTTATGTACAAGACTGAACACTAAACCATAAAAACGTCGTAAATGAAGCGAAGGAATGTCTCTAATGCAATCACTCCAGTTGTTTTAAAATCACCCATAACTTCTACGAAGATAAATGTAACTCTCTCAAACTAAAATGATTTACGTTTTGTTCAGAGATTTTTTTAACAGGAAAAAATCATTCCACTCAGCATTCCACTACAGCATTTCAAAAATACGAACGTTAACCCTACGCTGGTCGAGTGACAGATGAATACGCCGCGACCGTCCGGATTTATGTTCCAAATTGGAAAATACGCCGTTCCGTTCATACCAAACGTCATTGTTACCGTGACGGTTTTTATTAGCAACGGAACTATTTTGGAACCTCACAATACCTTTGTGAATGTGGACCATGTTTTATGCAATACACGCCGAAACGGCGGAGTTGACGATTGACGACGCGTTGATTTTAAGTGATGTTTTATTGTCCACTATTTCCAGTTCAATTTTATGGTTCCAGCGAAATTTTTGAAAAGCTTTTACAATGTTGAGGGATATTATAGATTATATTTTAGAGATAGATATAAATAACACGTACAAATATAAAAACGCGTTTATAGTTAAACCTATAAAATTTTAAAGTATTTCAGCTAGTTACAAGTTTAACGATACAGACTGATTTTCATATTTATTACAGTAATATCAGATGACATTATAACTACATTGTAGCGGGTGTATAGGACACATTTTAATGCGTTATTAAGACGTTCCCTTCCCCTCTACTCCATCCACTGAGTTAAAATGGGGTTAAACGTACAAAGTTGCGGTTGAGACGAAGACGATTGAGAATTACGTCATAGCGTTGTATTAAAAGGAAAGCTATTCGTTACAAGCGAAATAGAATGAAATGTAACACGACTATTCCCGCTACGAAATAAAAGCTACAAATACGTCTGTGAACTGAGACAAATAAAATATATAAATGCAAATTTATACGTAACATAATCACGGCAACGCGAGGAATGAAGTTTATCAGATACTGGTAAATCTTGAAGTTTACGATTCTTCGCCATGTGGAGCTTTCGAACATCTCACGTCGCGAATCGTACCTATATTATAGCTTTTCCAAGATGCCAATATACGTGGAATGTCTCAAACGATGTTAAATAGACGATTCGTATTCATACGCGCTTTATTTTGGCATGAAGCGTAGTCCTATAACGTCAGTAATTCAACCCAAATTACTGCATGTCCTCATATTCCGATACTAAATTTCACAGACGTGTGACCTCTTACTTAGTGGCATTTTAGTGGTCTTACGCGTTCTTGGAGCGGTAAAATGGCGCTGTACAAAACTCGTGCTAACTAAGGACCATGACGTAATTAATATTTAAATGCCCCAAGCAAAATAAATACTTAAAAATTATACATACTAAGAACACAGTTATTAATTATACTTAAAGCAATAAAATATTAATATGAAACAGAATTCCTTTAACTACGGTCGTTACTATTGTGCTTTGAAAAGATGAGCTCCAACTATCAAGTTTACGAGATGAATTTATGTCTCTCAGTGAAAGACCAAAATTTATTCTTATGTTGGTAAAAAGCGATAAAAACTGATGGAAAACTTGGTCGTCGAGTAAATCTAGATGCAGAATAAACAATTTTTTTGCAGTTACAATATTATTTTGAGCTTAGCTTAAAGCGGCTTCTTCGTCTGCGTAGTATATTCTTGTAACCAAGTCGTAGTTGTTGTCTAGTATGAACGAAACGTATGTGTGACAGCTGACATGCCAAACGAGAAATTATGTAGGGTTATTTTATGCGATGGGCTTGTGTAGTGTTTACAATTAGCTTTTATGATTAATTTGCTAACAAACGGTACCACCGTTTGTTACCAAATTAATCATATTACCGCTACAGGTAAATTTATACATTTAGATATAATATGATGCCTATGGCATTAAGTCCACCTCTGTACATTTGTGTGAAAACCATAACGTTTGGAATAAAGATATAATTGTTTACTGATTTTAAGATGAATATTAATGAAGTTAGCATTAGGTTAATGTTCCGTTATAATTCTAATACCAAAAAAATCACAAAAAAGCTATCCTAACATAATAATATTAATCGACAAATCGTCGACAAAAAATACATGACCAGCCATCGATCGTACTAAAAACTGCGGTCGCAAATCGCGATGTATCATAAATTGGCGTTGTCACCTAAAATCACGATTTATTACTCAAAAAAGGTCACGATAGCTTAAACGATGTTCCATTGTTTGATCTTAACGATAAAAAAATAAAACACGACTTGTTATTTTTGTACCTGTTATTAATCTGCAATCGTTTCAATGGTCCAACAAATGAACACGAACGTGATAGACACAGCATACAAAAACATCTACACTAATATTTTAAAGAGGTAAGATTTGATTGTGTATTTAATAACGGATAAACTCAAAAACTACATAGCCTCACGACTGTTAGGCAGATTCATTGAGTCTGATAACAAAAGAAAAGTAATTTGGTTAATTACTCGACACATTGAAGGTTTAATCGATTTAAGGAATTATTTCACCTACGGAAGGCTACATTACTCCAAAGCTATAAATTTTACGCAGACAAAGTCGCGGCCGAAGTGCTAGTATTATATTATAAAAATAAAATAAAAAGTGTAAGTACAGAAATGACACATCATTTTTACACAATTTTAACACAAATAGGTTTCTATTGTTTTGGAAATCATAAGTTACATTATGATGGTTATGTCTTTTTGTGGACTTGGCGCTTGAATTATGAATTTTTGAAGTAAAAGGCAGCAAAATATCAACCCCTTCTTCTCAATTATTTAGAAGTCTGCAAAGTCTTGGGACTGGAGATACCATGAAACAGTTTAGCGGAATGGGGGACATAACAGTTTGCTAAGGTGACTTGGATATTTACAAGGTAGGAAGAGATTGAACTTACACAACATCTGGGGGCAGTTTGACTGTAAATAATTTTGAAGAGAAATATAAAATCACTAGCTTTCGCCAGCGGCTTCACCCGCGTGGAGGTCGGAAACTATCCCACGGGAACGTACTACCGGGATTAAAAGTATCCTATATGTTAATCCAGGTTATAAACTAATCGTCGTTAATTAATGTAGTTGGTGTTATTTATTATTTATTTTAAACTTTTCGCCCACAAAAAAAAAGGTACAAAGGCGGACTTAATGCCTTAGGCTTTCTCTGCCAGTCAACTAAGGGTGGTGAAGAGATTAGATGGCAGGTGCTTTGGTTGAGAGGAATAATTATACAAAATACTATTCAAAATACAATCATCATAATGAATTACACATAACTGGATACACTAAATAGATTACGAACTTATAATATATATACATAAATATTTACTATAATATATACTAACAATATTATATATAAATATATATATACTGATTAAAGGGAGGTGATGAGATGATTCTACGCTACTTCTTTTGAAAGTAACCTTGCAATTTCTGTTACCGTTTTAACTAACTATAAATAAATAAATTAACTATCTATCTGACAAATTTCATCTAAATCAGTTCAGTCGTGTTTGTGTGATTAAGTAACAAACATCCAAACATACAAACATTAACTATTATAATATTAGAGGAGTAGGACAGGTAGTATTTTTGACTTTACATTTTTTAAGTGACGTCATGCCCTTTTTTTAAGCTGCTCGTTTTGCATGTTGCCAATAACGCCGCCATCTTTTTTTTAATAATAACAATACCAGTCCTACCGCAGGGCAAAAGCCTCTGCTCATACAAAGGCACGAGTATTTACCACTAGGCTTGCTCAAGACGGGCTGGCAACTTCAATGTTAACTATATACTCAAGCCATTTTTCCGTTACCACATAATGTCCAAGATAAACAATATAAAACCTACATTTCAGTAGACAAACCCCTGTCATTCTAGCGGAATCTAGCGCCAAAAGGTCCTTGTAGTGTATTTCTGTTATTGCCGTACCTGTTATTTTTAAACTGAATACGTTACGTCTGCGTCTGTCTATGGCGGGAAGTCACGACGTGATTCCAGTCTAGCCTTGCACTTAGGCTTAGAGTTTGAGGCTCTATTTTTGAATCGGTCGTATAGTTTTGCTAATGTCACTGGCTGGAACATAAATAGCTTATACTGTTGAGACCTTTCTACTTATTTACTTTATGCACTCTCTAACTCTTACGCTTTTAAAATTCGAATTATAAACTTCAAAACGAGTTTATATTGACATACTTTATAAAAACAATACCGAAATTTAAAAATAGATTCTTATTAAAACACTTTTCTCTAACAAAATCATGTATTTTTTTTACTACTTCGATACAGGGCAAATCGAAGAAGTAATTTCATTTTTTTTTTAATGGAACCCATATGCTAGCGTCCCGTTTTATATCACTACATAGCTGTTTCTTACTCTTTTAACTTTGATCTTTTATTTAGTAGGTGCAATCCCAATGTATGAGATTCCATAAAGTAGTGTATGAAACTGCACATACATAACTAGGTATTAATATTAATACCCATCATGATGCAAAAAAATCATAAACTACGAATAAAGTACCCGCAAAATATCCTGTACAATTATATTATTGCTGCACATCCTAAAATTCTTAATTATTTCTTTATTGTACGATAGGTACGAGTACGCTTCTGTTCAACCCTTCGGGATGGCATGATGTGATGTTATGTGTTATCGTCACACTTTATTGTATATTTCATATAATTTATTTGTTTAATCTTAATCTTTATAGTACATTTTTTTATTGTGATATTTTACTTTATATGAGAAAAAATCAAAAAATATTTATTGATATAGCTTAGACAAAATGCAGTAGGAAAATGTTCGTTTTAGTTCATGTAATAACAAAATAAATTTTAAATTTAATTAAAAGGTTTCAGTTTTTTTAATCTGTTTTTGAACACCATGAAATAGTAGCTGCTATGTTATTACGTCATACGACTTGTCAATTGAACAACTTTGTACTTTTATTATTTCCGTAACCGTAATTTTTATTTAAATAATATTTTGCATTCAGGAACAGCAAACCAACGAAAAGTAGAACAATAACTCATTTTTTTTTAATTATAAACAATTGTCATATAAAATATCAGCGCATTTGTTTTTAGAGCAAACTGACGTCATACCTACAGAGCAATGTGGCGTCCACTGCGTCCAGCGTTTTCTTCAAATTACGCGCGAAATTTGAAAATGTAAAATTTAAATGCATTTTTACGGCACTAATCGATTAAATATAAATGTTGGGTTTTTTTTGGTTTATTTTAGCACTTTAGAATCTAATTAGGACACTAAACAAATGGTTACAACCATTTTTTTATGAGATAGGCGTAAAGAATGATAAAAACAATGTTATATATAATTATTATTAATTGAAATGCTAAATTATCATTGCATGCAGTATTATATTTTTAATTCGAACAGCATGAAATAAGAGGCTATTTTATTTTATTGTATTTTTAATAATAATTATAAATATAATTTATTTGTTCTAAAATATACAATAATTTAGTAAATATTTAGGTAATTATTATTTGTTCAAAATTTTCCGAAAGATTACCTACGCCTTTTTAACACATATTTTGGCCAGCTAATACTCAAACCAAATGTGGCGCTTATGTAATTCCGCTTTCGATATTGTCCCCGAAGAGTTCTGACATTCATAAAACCGAAATCTACATTAAACAAGAACTTTTTTACCGAGTCAATCTAACACGTCTAATTTCTCATTAATCTGAAAATACGGTTAATTTTAGGTTATAAATTATCATGAAATCTAGACTCATAATTCAATGAGTGTGAGCAATAAGGTTAGCCTTGACTTCTACAGACGAAAATAAATATATTATATTTTGGCTCATATCTCATCTTGATACGAGCGACAGAAAATATTCAATTTATCTTGATAACATTGCGATAATGTTATTTATTTTTCTTTTATTAGTTAGATTTATATTCTTAATAATATTAGTTAAATCATAATCCGTATGATGTTAGTTCGCCTCTGGACCGGTTAAAGGCAATCTTATTTATATTTTTCACACTGCTCATCAATGACGTATTATAAATAGACGCGTCACACACGAGCTCTCAAAAACAGCGTTAACCATTAATGTAGCTACCTACTAGTACATACAATCATACAGTGCGCGAAGAATAGGAAAGACCCGTACCGATTTCTGTTGTCGGAAAGACGTAAAAATATATAATTAGCTACGTCACTAGCGTGTCGCCTCGTCACTGGATGTTACGTGACTAATAACATGACCGGCAATTACCTTGCGTTTATCTTGCTAATTTTGAGCGCTGGTAACGCACCTAAAGGTGATATATAATTACTGCTCACTATACAGGAAAAGTTTTTATCCAGTGCGCAAACTGTACCTAACCATGAATTCAGCATATGATTCTAGACCCAAGCGCAGAAATTTTACGTCAGTTTTACAAAAAAAAAAATCTGCTGTTTCATAGAAAAGTGCAATACTTACGCGGTCAAAATGTTTACGCACTGGATAAAAACTTATACTGTATAGGTATATTCTACTTTTAAAATAAGTTTTAGCTATGGTAAAATAAAAATGACTTTTCAAATGATTTTTTCTCGAATCCTAACTAATATTACAGATGTGAATGTGAGTTTGTTTGTTTGTTATGCTTTCTAGGCTTTACGGCTGAACCAATTTTAATGAAATTTAGTATGCGGGTTTAGGAGGGGATATGCTTTTTATCTACATATTACGCAATCAGACGCTAGTTTTATTATTAGAATGCCTGCTTGTCTGAGTCATAGTGCACGCGATGTGACAACAAACCGGGAAGGGAAACAAAGGTAAGATGCATGCTCTTTAGGGTCTCTGTGTGAGATACTGAACCGACTAGCAACTTCACAACTATCTTACTTACTGTATCTGACAAACTGACAGACGTCTCGACAGTTCAAGACTGTCAGTACAATGGTCTTTGAATTTTGACCCACAACGAAGTATAAGTTGCCTTACTGCTATCTCCCTGCTATATCTCAAGACGCAAACACCCTTCCCTCGCTCTACTTTTCCAACGTTCCAAGAATGATAAGCGGCAGATCTTGCAGACTCGTTCGTTTTGTTTTCTTTTAATCCTGTTTCTTACCGATTGTGTACAGTGAAGCTATTTTAAACAAAAACACATCTGCGAGAAGTTTCGTATGTATTTTGGTATCTTACAATGAAATAATTTATAATTGAAGACATACTACAAAGGAATCCCTGCCATAATTAGAGGACAATAAAAACTCATTTTCCATGTTAATAACACAAGTTTATGCCCTTTTGTAGGCGTAATTACAAGAATAAGACCCATTTACTGTGGCCAAGCAGTACAAAACACAACGGTCTTTGTCATGCCTTTTAAAGTTCATACCAATGAATATTTAAAAAGTTCTTTCTTAGAGCCGTATCTACAAACAGGAAAATAGAAATACATTCTCTTTGTGTATCAAGCTCTGAAGATTCAGTTTGAACTTTGACGTTTTAAATTAAAATTTGAATTACTTGACGAATAAGGCTCGGTTTAAGCCAGGATTATTGTTATTTAGTTTAATTGTATAAATGCTACTATTCCTAATTTCCTACTATTCGTACTTTCCTACGTATGTTTGTATATTAGTGTTAGTTTTTGGGGGGATTTGCCATAATCACCACGCTTGGCAGGCGGGTTGGCGATCGCAGTATGGTGGTAAAATGTATAGAGAACGCTGCTGCCCCTTCTCTAGTAAGTCCCTTAGTCGCCTTCTACGACACCCCTGGGAAGAAATGGGATGGTGTTATTCTTTACGTCCGGCACTACACGGAACCCACCCTTAGTTTGTGTAGTTTATGACAATCTACGAGAGTTTCATTATTCTCCTGCTATTATCCCATTTTTTTTGGTGTCGGCGTAACATGTCTTTTTCTTCCACACTGCTCTATTAGTCGTCATCTCCGTAGTCTACCCCTTTCTAACCATATCATAAATCACACAGTCCATCCATCATTTCTTTGGTCTCCAATTCTCTTATAGCCATCGCCACTCACACTCAAAATTTTGCTAAGGCCTTTTTTCATTTCTTCGTATCACATCCTACCCGAACCATGACAACTGATTTCAACACAATTTTTCATGTCTGTCTGTAGATATCTACGAGTGTTTATAAGTAAGAAGGTTTCATTTTATATTCCTATATTAATTGACGAAGTGTGCGAACGTATGTAATCTTTGCTTAAACATTGGAAACTAGTAATAAAATTATTTTCTAAAAACTAAGTAAATATTTTACTTTTGTGTCAGACCCACTTTATCTCTGACCTCAATAACTATGTATTTTAATATAAATATGGAGACTATAAGTTATGATCATAAAACCCATTTGCCCAGATCCCAGGCGTACAATAAATAGTGTTGCGACTAAAATCAGGACAGCTCGTAAACTCCCACAAAGATTTGATACTACCCCCATTTAGCAAGACTACAAATTACAAACAGCGCATAGTTTTACACTAACGCTGAGCGCACACTTGCGCACTCTGCATGCTTTCATCCGTCACTGCGACAGACAGTTTCATTCAAAGCATTTTTTCTGCGATTCAAGCAGCAAGCTATTTCTAGTTTTCCATTCGAAATAGCGAAACAGAATTCCGATATTCCGTTTTATTTCTACTATTGAGAGTTCTCTCTGACTTTTGCTGCTAATAAAAATCAAGTTGTTTAGGAAATTTGAGGAATTTCTCATTAACAGAAGCAAAGTTAGTATAGGTATCGTACTACCAGGATTAAACCCAGAACTTAAGCTTCAGGCCGCAATGCCCTAGAAAGTTAAAGAGACACTAGGCACTTTAAATTAAACCTCATTTAATTGAGGATTAGAAATTCAGCCACTATCTAAGTTTAAACCAAACCTCAGTACCCACACACCGATAGAAATCAAGTGCTCATTGGCATTCAGGGAGCGGCGAGAGTTGAGAATTTTGTGAAGTTTCCTTCGGCGGACTTTTGCCGGGCGGCACTCGTATGGTGCCGTGCCGTGCCGGTATCGTGCCGTGTCTTCAGTGAGCGCTTGGACTAAACCGTCACGTAAGCGTCTACAGCATATTACATGGAAGTTTAACGTCCGTTAGAAGCGGACGAAGCGGGATAATTAACAAAGTTCACGGGGTAGCTTCGAGTTAATTCCCTCATAGATCGTCGGTTAGCTCTCGTCACTCGTAAAATAGTGTGCTGTTTTAAAAGGTCAGCGGAGTTTGTCCTAATTACTGTTTTAAAAGATTATGCATAATTCCTCATTTTATTACGGTGTCATAGATTAAGCCCATTTTCAAAACTGTAACTTTTTAGTATGTTTTAAGGCTGCCCTATGAACTATAATGATAAAGTCTTAGCATATCACAAATTTTGTAAAAAAATAAACAAAAGAAAATCTCTGTTAATTCAAGTACGTTTTTGGGAAGATATGGGACACTTTTAACCCAGGCTTACGCGTGCTTGGCCACACAGCATAAAGTGGCTCCGTCCCGATTCATATTTAGCACCAAAGTAAGACAATATTCCAATTACAGCTTCTGAGCTAAATCCTAATTCAGACTGGCGTATCGATTAATGAACTAACAGACTAGCAATCGAGTCGGTGACTGTTCGGAGTAAATCTCCATCGTGCCGCAAAGAGCACGCTAAGCTCTAGCTTCTCACAAACTACGTCGTCCCATTAACTTGACGTAAATAAAAAGTTCGACCGATGACGTCAGAGGAATCGGAACTGGATAATACCAATTCGGTAATTTGTTCTTGTTTTTAGAGATCACCTTGTTAGCAAGTTAGTGAAAGGTTCATCACTTTCGTAGTCAGATTTTTAAATATCTTTTGGAGAAGGTTCAGGCGATGAATGAAAGGTGACTAACAAAAGGTGTATCGAAAGGTACTGTAAACCGGGGTTATTTAAATCAATATTGAACTTTGAAGGTTCATATATCTTAAATTTGTGGTTATAAAAATACCAAAAAAAATTCCAATAATCGGTTTTTTTATAACTCTCGATTCCTGTAATAATACGTGAAAAAATATTGCTTTATTTTGAGAAAAAAAAACTCAATGATCGAAGTTATACGTAGGATGTAGGGTTACTTTGATACCCCCGTATTTTATTGCATATTTACAAAGTAGCCTCAATTATAATGCCAATACAATAAAAAAAAACAAAATCTGCCAACAGGAAAAAAAAAATGTTAGTGAATTCCCAGCGTGTCCTCAGGAAAGGAATTGACAGTTCTTCAGTGTTGCTAACCTAGAAAAAAAAACTACCATGTTGCGTTTCGTTTTACGTAATAAGCGATTTTATATGAAATTGAAGTTTTAGTCAAAGCCATACCCCGAATCAAAGTAACTCCGGTTTACGGTATAAGGCAGATGTGAGTGGAAAAGCCGGGAGGGGATGCACTAGGACGACATACGGTAACCTTATTGGTGATATTCTTCAGAATCGGGTCCGTAGTACTCCCAACCGCCAAGCGTGGACGAAAACCCGTATGAACGTAAGTGACGCAGAAGGAGTATGAGTAGCATGTATGCTTAGCATGACGCTTTCTTTTTCTACTCTACTGTAGAACAGAAATCGCTTGTCTACATTTCTCGGTGAAAAACTGTCAACTGTCTATACGGAAACGTCATTTTTGTCTACTTTTCCGACAACAAAACGCTTGTCTTCGGTTCTCGTGCTAAGCCTGCTGGTGGCGTACCTACTGTAGTTTCTATCTACACTGAAGCATGAGTTTATGTATGTATTGTAAGGCTGTAGATAGCGCTTGAGAACTGTCGTAACGTTGACAACTGTGAATATAACAACGCGCGGGTGGCGGGCACGCCTTGCTGGCATGCACCGAGACATTCATTCTCTTTCCTCGCGGACACCGACGGCTTAACATCTACCTTCAGTTCTACCTAATATATTGTGTATTTTAAATTAAATATTTTAATAATCTGTGCCTTTGTTGTTGCATACTCTTTACTGACTTATTTAACCCTCTAAAATTATTTGAGTGTTTTTTAAATAATACAAAACGGTTATATGGCAGGGTTTTCCAGTAAACTAAGTGATAATGTCAGTGTTATGAGAATTGATGAAAATAGACATTTCCAAGAGGAATTTAAAAGGCGGATGTCACTGGAATCTCTGAACGGGGTCAATCTAGTTGGAAGATATCTTATTGGTCTTCTCAGATCAAGTAAAAAAGGTAGATAACGCACGGCCTTTGCTAATACTGAAGCCACAAAACTAAGCTCCTTCAAGTAAACACACGCGCTCACGCACACACATGCATCAAACTACGCTCATTTTCATCAGTACCTTATGGGTCGTCGTACAGTAAGTTTGTCTAAAAAATGCCGTCCTGTCTAATTAAATGGTCTAAAAAAAGTACACAAGTGATCGAAAACTCTGAAGGAATATCGTTTCACACGTAGGTTCACACATGACTATATTTTTTATGTTATTCTAACACAATTTTGAGGTTATTCGACACAAATAATGTCATGTCCCAAAATGACGTATCGGGAGAGTGTTGCCAGGAGTCCGAATTTCTAATTGCCCAAAAATGTGGGTAAGTAAATTGTAGGCAAATTCATAGCAAAATAATTAAGTACTGAGTGGCCATCATTATTGTTTAATTTTTTAAATCACGTAATTATTATGTTACAAGTCAATGTTCTGTTTTGTACTTACTTAAATATACTTTTTTATTTCATCTAGAAAAGTTTATTTTGAATTCCATGGAAATGTTTTTTTCTCTACTCATTAATTCCGTTTTTTTTTGTTTTGTGGTTTTTTTTTAATAAACACTTCACATAACCTTTGTTGTATTTTTTTTCTCTACTCACACACCCACGATGGGACTATCTATTGAGACGATTTATTAAGTGATCCTACACGCCTCCTACATATTTATAACCTTATTGTGATTAATAAAAAAATATTTTCGCATTCACATATTACCTACATTTACGCAATTTTAAGGGACTTTAAAAAAAAAGTGGAAACACTTCATTGACTCACACATAGTTAAAAAAATGGTTACATTTTCTTATTCTAAGTGCTTTATCTACCTTTTTTTACTTGATCTGAGTTGGTCTTCAAAAAGGTCATATATGTACAAACATAAGGTCACAAACGGCGTTTCTATGACAGGATGCATGAACGTGTATGACGTGAAATGGGTAAAGTAAATACTATATCAGATATTGTATTTCCATTTCATTTCAATATAGGTGCATGTTAGACCACATAACATAGAATAGAATATAATCGAATAGAATAGACATTTATCTTTTAAATACCACTATCACTATATATATACACCGTGAAATTTAAATGGTTGTTTTCCCGCGGCAGAACAACTTGCCATAAGGAGTACTTTCGAAGCATAGAGTAAAAGTTAAAAAAAAATACATCTTTTTTGTTTAAAAAAAAAATTCATCAACTCGATAAAACACTACTCAATTGTAACACTAGAGGTAACTTGTGGGTACTACTCAAATCGCACGCACCTCTGACAAAGGGAACAGCGATGCATAAATGTTCAAAACAAAATAAACTCTCGCACGTGGTGATTTTTCACAATGGTTAATCTGCCATTTTTGTTTCTAAAATTTTATTTGTTTATAAAACGATTGTATTACCAAGACAAAACCATTTCGCTGCGGGAAAACAACCATTAAAATTTCACGGTGTATATGAAACAAAACTTTGTTTTATATTACAAAACTTTGTATATATTAAAAAAACAAAGTCTCCCGCCGCATCTGTTTGCCTGTTCGCGATGAACTCAAAAAGTACTGAACGGATTTGTATGCGGTTTTCACCAATAGGCAGAGAAGTTCATGAGGAATGTTTAAGTGTTTAATTTATTAAGATTTTGTTTAAATTTGATAACGTAGTCGAAGCTGCTGACATAAGCTAGTAGGTAATATAATTATAATACATGTTATGATACATTGAAGTACAGCCATATTTCACCATTAGGTATGCAAACATTTAGATTATCGTTCACTTAAGTATAAATAAAAGCTAGATACATCAATCCAGACCATTAAAGATAATTTATTTCTTTGATAAAACTTAGTCACACTGTAGTACGATCTCACCATTAAAAATGTACGTAGTCTACTCTGTTGTGAAGTCTTTCCAACCACTTGGTAATTTATTGTAAATAATTGAGGCCATACAGTAGACACTTCTGCGTACCGAAGTAGTTTGACACGTTAATTGACATAATTTACTATTGTCAGGCCTGTTTCTTGGGAATACATCAGCTAGACGTTCCAAACGACTTGGATTTTGTTTAATAAACAAAAATATACAAAAACACAAACGAACTACTACACACACGCACACACATAAAAATATAAATACAAAGAAGTATTAAGATATTTTACTTCTTAAAATAATGCTTGTATAGAGTGCGAGTGACAGCTGTTCGATGCACAATTTCCTTTCCGAATACATCGGGAAAACCACAAACGTGTGAAGCCGATACCTATAAACTATACATATTTAGCACGTACGTAGGTTAAGCGTTATTTCTGTTACTGTCACACAGCTGTCAAATTACACGTGCAAGATAGAGATGGGAACATGGTCTAAGTCAAAACACGAGCTAAATAACATACAGATGCTTAAATAGAATCAGCGATATCGAACGATAAAGGGGAGATAGTCTGGCATTTCATAGGAAAACTGTTTGAAGTGTACCTCCTCTGTAAAATGGAAACAACAAAGGAGAGTGCTCCCAAATTTCGTGGTATAATGAAATCTAGTACCTAATCTGCTGTTATTATGATCTATAATGTAACGTTGCATAGAACCGTCTTTATGGATTATTATAGGGTTCTTTAGTTGTAATATTTTGTTTCGTAGACGCTTAAGTTCTTCAATTTATTTTCCTCTAATCCCTCTAATATTATATGAAAGTAAAGCTCGCTTAGTACGTAACGAGTTAAGTAGCTGTTTTGAGCTTGATAAAATAGATACCTACTAAGTTATTATTTTATTTAATTTATTATAGTACTGATCCCTTCTTTTTAACCAACTTCAAAAATGAGGAGGTTCTCAATTCGACATGTTTATATATATGTTTTTTTTTTTAAGTATGTTCGGGCATAACTCCGTCCTTTATACAGGGTGTAACAGAAACCCTATTGCTATCCTTAAGCACTAAAGATAACAGCTGGTATAGAATCACTATGCATAATTTCAGCTCAAAATAAATTACTCTAAGAATTGATACCAAATTTTCGGTTTCATATGTTTCTTAAATTCAAATCATAATAAACGTGTTACCGCACTACGTAGGTCAATAACTTTCCACGTTATTTGCCAGTATCGCGATAAATCTCTTCCGAGTATGTTTTTGTTTCATTTTGTTCTGGTATCAATGTATTAAAAATTCTCATAACTTCCGATCATGTAGAGATAGGATTAAAAAACCCTTCCAATAACATTTGATATCATCCAAAGAAGCCGTGCCCTTGGTATGTATATACCCTTTCCGTTACACGTTGTAGACGGATTTGCAAAATTATTTTTTTGTTCGAAATGGATTTATTCCGAAATTAAATTTCATACAGATCTGATGATGTGTTTCGGAGATAGACAACGAAACTCTTCAAAAAATGACAGCAAATCAACCGCGATTACTGTTATCGCATAAATATGCATTGTTTTGATCGCAAGCATGGTAAAATTTCGAATTAGTCTGTGGTAGGTACTATAACTACAAACTTAAAAATAAAAACGTTTCCAAAAACAACAACCGACTTCTCTCTTTTTATCATAGATTATCACATTGGTTAGTACATAATAAAATCTAGCTGATCATTATTTTAATCACACTGAAAATGACCACATATAGTATCAACTCAGGCTACTGCAGTCCATGCTGGACATAGGTTTCTCTTAGTCTGTGACAAAATAGCCAGTCCTCTGCCGTCCGTATCCAGTCCATCCAATTCTTAAGATCGTCGGTCTATTTAGCTGGGAAGCGCCTCATACTACGCTTGCAGATACGCGGTCCGCGGTACCACTCTAGGACTCGCTGGTCCTACGGCCATCGGTCCTTTGACAAACATGGCTATCCCACTGCCACTTCAGCATGCACTCTGCAAGCTATGTCTGTAACTACACTTGTTTTCTGGTACACATTGTATGCAAAACACAGAGTGGTAGTAGGGACATCAACGAACAGTCTGAACCCCCGTGCGTAGAATTTTTCGTCGGTTATTAAACATATCCAGATACAATGAAAAATATACGTATTTTTTACAGGATGGCAGAGACATCGACGCTCATACTGTATCCCTGAAACCCCTCTAGCGTAGAAATTTTTCGTCGGTTATCAAAAAACGTAACGGCTCGTAAAAATATATGGAACGGCGTTTTATTTTTAATCAGTGAGGTCATGGGGCCTACACAAATATTCCTATAAAAACGTCATTTATATCCCATACATTTAATGCCACACTTTGTAGCAGTTTCTTATCCTGTATGGGGTTTTATGCTTAAAATATTGTTTTAGTAACTCTATATATTTAAAAGCGTGGAAACACGGTATCTCGAAAAAAGGAAGCATAAGAAAATAACCATACGGTTTTCGACAAGATAGAAACAATATTCCTCCGTGTGTACCATAGAGGCTAAAATTGCGTAAACTTAAAGTATTCACTGACTCTCCTAATATCTTCAGTAAGCATATGTGGCATTGTGGCTATATCTCATTATACGTTACAAGAAACCCATATTGCACTCAAAGTTAAAACTTTTCAGCCTGAAGTTAGCGCGTCTCATTATCTCGATAAATAATTAAAATGGCTGAATTTTTTTTTTTTTTTTTTTCTCCTTTTGGCAATTGAGCGGGCTGAAATAATGAAATTCAACGTTCTTTTGTTAGAGATTAAACCTTAAAAATTTAAAATAGTTTCCTATTTTAATAGAAACTTTTAGTTTTAATGACAAGTAAAAATTTTAGCTGAAATGCTGTTTCATCTTAATTACATAGTATAATTTAATAAAAATTTTATTTTTAAAGCTGTGATGATGCAAATGAACTAAACGATTTGCAAGACGAATTTATAGTGGAATTTATAATATTCATTATTCCTTGAAACTGGTCTTTTAACCATATAATTATTTATTATTTGACGTCTTGTAGACTCTGAAGTCTGAGTCAAAGATGAAATAGAGGGTTTTAATCAATGATAGCGTTTCAATATCAATTAATTTTCAGCGAGGTAATTGTGTAGCACACTTTGTAAATTGTGCAGCACACTTTGTAAATTGTGTGGCACACTTTGTAAATTGTGTAGCACACTTTGTAAATTGTGTAGCACCGTTTGTAAATTGCCTTCCATATTGCCAGTACAACAACATTTATTTCGTTATTAACGTTGTGGATCAGACGATTTTTTTCAAACAAATGAAGCAATGGATCAGTGGCTTTGTTCAAAGTCTTTCGAACTATGATATATGATGATTAAGCACATTGCTCGCAGACCAGATGGCCGATGGGGCCGAAAGGTTCTGGGGGCTACTCTCTAACTCAGTCAACGAAAATAGTTCAAAACTTCAAAGTGACTCCTACAACCACTTAATTAAATTATTTGTACGGGTAAAACCACATACGCAGTAGGGAAAACTGTCAAATTGTGTAGTAATTCATTCTTAGTTTCGGCCTCAAACTAATCATAGGTCCGTAAGTGATACGGAGTAGGAAACGCCCGTAACTTCGACCGAGAGTACGGATTTCGTATTTAGAGAGTAGGCCCCCTGGAGTGGCGTCGAGTACCGGAAAACGTAGCGTTGGTAAGCCACCCACAAGATAGACCGATGACCTTGTAAAGGCCGCAAGAATCCACTGGAGGCGGGATGCATAGAACCGGTCGAAGTGCCGGGGCTTGGAAGAAGGCTTTGTCCAGCAGTGGACGTCTTTCGGCTGAAAGGGCGATGATGATGATAAGTATGTTATGCAAACCGGCTGGACATACTGGTAAAGTTTAAAGACAACTCTCAGAACAATAACTACTCTCTGAGCCACATCTCAACATTATAGAATGGAACACACAGCTCAACAATACACTCCTTAATTCTCAGTAAAAATGCAAATAATAAAATAAATAAGCAAGTCCGACAAGTGAAGGTTCATATAATTGCATCTCTGTCACTTGGAGGAAACGTAGAGAGAATGCACTTTTATTATAGTACCGCGAAAGTGGGTCAGGACGGGAATAAAACCCGGGTAACTTCGCTATCCTCTGTATATCGTCAATGATTTATATTATAGTCCTGCGGAAAGAGATGCGGGAATAGCTATTGTTATTTACGAAAAATATGGCGTGAATTATTGTGGAATGACGGTGTAAAGTTTGAGTGTGGTGTTAAGAGGCATCTGGTTTTAGAAAATGGAGGAATTGAGATGTTTATTTTTTTAATTGGATTTTGTCTCTTGTCGCGAGGTTCTGTCGTTGGATTGAAGTGAAGTGCAATTTTATTGAACGCATAATGTTTTTGTGGAGACAAAATTTATGAACTTTTTTTTTATATTTGGGTATTATTTGCTGCATGAGGTCTTGGGTTCGATTCACAGGTCGGGCAAAAAGTGTTATTAGCTTTTTCTATGTGAAATTTCGCAGTAGCAGCTCGGAGTTTGAATTTGTGGCCGGTTGATGGCAAAAGGCTCGCCTCTATTACATGAGACTTTAACATAACTTGCGAAATGTGGGTGGACTATGCGTACAGTTCTGCCTAACCCTTTGTGGAAGCAAGGCGTGATGTTATGATATGTAATTTACAATGATATTGTCATATCAGTTGTTCTACAAATATTGTAGTGTACCCGCTGGCATAGCATAGCGCACTCTTTATTATCTTTGTACTAGCTGACCCGACAGACGTTTTCTTAACTATGAATATTTAATTAGCATTGGTATAATATTAGACAAGTTAATATTGGTCGTTAAGTTTTCTTAAATTTTCTATGTTACGCGCAAGTTTCTTAATGTTTTCTTTCATAAGATCTTTCTTCTGACGTTAACAAACACATCAAAAAAAGAATTAGCAAAATTGGTCCAGCCGTTCACGTATGATGCCATTACCAAGGGAAATAGGGATTAATTTACATATATATATATATATATATAGATATATATATTAATTTACATATATATATATATATATAAATAGATATCATCAGTATTGTACAGTCAAGTTCATTAATACATTGGCCCTTTTAGGCTTCAAAAATATATGAACGTCAAAAAAAAACATAACATTGTGACAACTATAAGCATCATTAAATTGTGGTCACGATTTAGATTAATTAATATTTGTGACTGCTTTTCTCATAATTTTTCATATTACTGCCTAATGCACAGCATATATTATTGAACCTTTCACATGAGGACATATTTTTGATCTATAGAATTTGTTGAGCTATCCAACGCTCACAATATTTTGAATCCTTGCCAGTGCCAATATATTAATGAACTCGATTGTACCTGCTTATGGTAAACAAATGAATAAATGACTTAAATTTGTGGAAGGCTGATGTTCATTCAAAGGCATAGTCATAAATATAACGCAAAGTCGATTCTATTAAAAAAAAAAACTTAAAACCTCTATTACAATCCTCAGAATTGGTAAGACGGTTGACATTGAACAAAGATATGTCTACTAACCCCAAAACCAAGACTGCCCTCCAAATAAATCTTAATCAACCAGAAAAACTCAAAGTCATGCATAGGCAATTAATCTCAGTATCAATAGTTGCACAAAAACAAACCTAATACACAGAATGTAATAAATCTTCGAGCTGAGGTCTAAAAGGCTTCGATTGCATAACTGAGACTACGATTAAAATCGTCTGGTCCGTTTTTGCTAGTTATCGTACTATTGTCAGATGCATCAGTGCTTGATGTTACTTTTTATCGTCTTAAGATTACTGGTCGATTCTTGTGGCTTTTACGATTGTGAGCGTGATTTTGATTTGAAGCTATGGCATCATCTGCCTAGCCATTCTATCTTGGAGTCGGCTCCCAGTCTAACCGGATGCAGTTGAATACCAGTATTTTACATGGAGCAACTGCCTATCTGACCTCCACAACCCAGTTACTGGATAATACGATATCTCTTGGTGAGACTGGTTGTCAAACTTTCGGAATTTCGGCTCAATTCATTAAATGCTCTATTCATTCAATGTTTTTTACGACGAGGATGGGAATATTGTTAATACAAAATAAGCTGTGAGATTTATCTACAACGGGTTCTTAATAAAAGTACTTGTCGTCCTGGTTAAACCATAAAAATCTTTATCTTTACATGTGTTAGTATAATGCAACTTCACGAACTGTGAAACGATAAATTAAATATTACTTTCACAACATTCACTTAGCTCAGCTGTAAATAAAAGAGCAAAAAGTGTTTTCTAGGGAGTTTTAATTAATAATTAAGTTACATTAGTGAGGCACTGCTTTATTATTAGCTTTTATAAAAGGAGATGGAGACAAAAAAACATAATTATATTCGTAATTTTATGTTTATTGTGAGTTTGTTTTACCTCCGGAATAGTGATGCGTTTTGAGAGAAAAACTTAGTTACTCAGCTAGTAAAGACGTTATGTTTATTTGCACTGTACTCATGATATTTAGATTCTACAATATAACTTTGGATTTTATGATTTAGTGCTATTTTATATTGTTGTACAGGTTCGTAAACAATTTGACCTGAAAAATATCTTTGTGCAAGGTGCACCTTATTTCGAATTACGAGTTGACTGACCCAAATTTTTTAGTAAAAATGTTAAATACAGAAAGCGAAGTCCTAAGAATCAATAAGGCTTACCACCGCGAACAATTCGACATAAAAAAAAGTAAAAACTTGTAAGAGGCCGAATATTTGTCAGTGATCGGTAAATACTTTAGAAAATATCGAGTTTTTCCATTTGGAATTTCTCAATAGCAGCTCGAAGTCTAGATTTTTCCTACATTGATGTCAATCGACTCGCCCCCTATTATATCGGACTTAAACATAACTGGCCTTACCCTTCGGGGGATGCAGGGGTGCTGTTATATTATGTTAACAAAGTATCGAGCGCTTTATAGTTTGAAAAACCTTTTGTATGTATACATACAAATAAATATAATTAAAACAGCTATTTACTAAATGCATATGACAATACATACGGTAAGTACATATAAAGAAAATTGTCTGTCAGTCTGTTTGTTCCGACTAATCTCTGGAGGCGACTAAGGGAATTACTAGAGAATGGGCAGCAGCGTTCTCTATGCATTTGACCACCATACTGCGATCACCAACCCGCCTGCCAAGCGTGGCTATTATGGCAAATCCCCCCTTTTGGGGGAGGCTTATGTGCAGCAGTGGACGTCTTTCGGCTGATATGATGATGGCGTTGAAGGCGTAACACAGGCTATTTTATCCCATTAGGCCTTTTTATCCCGGTAGCACATTCCCCTGGGATAACATCCGCAAAAGCTAGTGTACCCTGAAAATAAAGGCATAACAACAAAAAATACACATTTATACAAAATAAAGTTGCGCTTTTAAAGCCTCTTGGCTCCACTAATGAGAAACGTCATGAACTAAAACAATAATTAAGTAACTCTAGCACGACTCACAATGCCTCTGAAAATGTTTTTCTGCATAACATTTTCTTTTAAGCTTGCAACGGTACTCAGCTGCCATTCATTTTTGTTTTTCAATGTAAGGTAAATTGTATACAGTTTGTACCTGTACGTTGCTAGGTAAAAAGATCACGTCAATCACATGCATGTGACTAACAGTGTCCACATAGAGTGCCTGACAATGGTCGTCAAAGACGAGGCCGGCAGAGAAAGAGATGGTAAGACCAAGACGAGAATCGGTAAGATTGGATCGAGGTGACTCTGGAAAAACTTTTTCCAAAAAAAAAACAACCGACTTCCGGAAAAACACTGTAAAGTGAAACATAACTTTAATTTCGGAAATCGGTGACTTTGTATATGCAATAATTTTTTTTGTCACCGCCTTCCGAAATTAAAGTTACTTTTCATTTTGTATTGTTTTTCCGGAAGTCGGTTGTTTTTTATTTGGAAGACATTTTTATTTTTCACTTATTAGCTATAGTACCTACCTCACACCAATTCGAAATGTTATCATACTCGGGGTCAAAACAAAAAAATACGTACGCGACAGCAGCCATCGCGGTTGGTTTGCTGTCATTCTTTGAAGAGTACCGTTGGCTGTCTCAGAAACTCATCATCAGATCTATATAAAATTTAAATGGCTCCATTTCGGAATAAATCCATTTCGAACAAAAAAAGAATTTTGCAAATCCGTCCATAGGATATATGAAGGAGATATGCCCGAACATACATTAAAAAAAAAACATGTCAAATTGATTACCTCTTCCTTTTTGAAGTTGGGTAAATGATGTCTGGAAGGATTTGGGGGAGGCCTTTGCTCAGCAGTTTCTTTTAGTAATTGTGGATCGTAAATAATAATCATCAACATCTATGAAGCTTAATACCATTATTTTAAATGGCGCGACCGCCTATCTAAGCTACACTACCTAGTAGTTGGGTAGTACGATACTATTGTTAAGACTGGCTGCAGACTTTCGGGCTTCTGATAACGCGTAACGACTGTCAAAGACCAACGAGGCACGAAGGGGGTCTTGATATGTAAAGATGGTCGCCCATCCACTGACTAATAGCGGTAAGCGCAGCTTTACCTGATTGATCGACCCGTGTGGCAGTATTAACAAATACTGTGATCACTCATCCATGTTCAGAGAACTGATTAAGGCAATATCAATAACTTCAAATTAATTGTCACGATGTAATTTGCCAACATTAGGTACTTACCTGTATGCTCACTCATCGGAGTTTTATTAACGAGTAAATTAGACCCCTCTTTTTGCGTCTGGGGTTATGAAGTAAAAAATTATGAAGAATACTTCCTAAACATGAAAGCTAGGATAATCTAAAAAAAACATTTGCATAACACATTTTCATCTCGAAACGCGCAGAATTTTACTTCTCTCTGCATTTTATTTTCACACAAAAGTTACAACGGAAAGTTTAATGTATCATATAACCTTCACACAACAGAGCTCCATTTAAATTTGCGGTTAAATAAAGACATATAAAATACCAAAAGTTAAATAAAAAGTCATTAACACAAAGTAATTTGCATCAAAAGTCAATTTCGTACACAATGCACATTTTTATTCTACCTCAATTAAAGTGAGAATTAACTGGAGAAAATTATGATGTTCTGCTTGGGACCGTACGATTGGCACTCAATATTGCAATATGCTCAAGATCAATCGAGGTGCTGTGAGTTCTATTATCGGGAACGGGGGAATGTAAATAGCCTATTTGTCACTTGCAACCGAGTCGTGCCCTGGGAACGATTAAGTGGTGCTATTATAAAGTGCTGGTTGGAATAAACGTTTTGCTTCTGTAATTGGGTTAGCGTGAATTTTTTGTGTTTTGTACCTTTGTTTGGCTGTAATTTAAAAACATTTTTAAATTAAGAAGTATAACTTCCTTTTTTATTTTCATTTCTCTGGAATGAATAAAATCATAATACCACGTCTTGGTTCCCCAAAGGTTTGAACAAAGATGTACATATGGTACCTACACTGAAATTTTGCCAGTTGTAAAAAATATAATAATGAAAATGCAACTATTTTCTCTACTCACGGTATAAAAGGCTTTACTCCGTATTACTTTTCTCTTATTTCGTCAAAAATTCACAGTCCTGCAAATACAACTAAACAAGGCAATTGCGTCTAGAAAACTGGTGTTATGTGTCGAGTCATAAGTGCAACAGAACTAGCAACGTTATAGCAATACCAACCTTAACATCTGGCGAATAAAGTTGCAAGTTGTATGGCTCTTGTTATCTGTATAGTTTTAAAAGAGCATGCACCAATGTAGTACCGTACAGGTTTTGTCACAATACCAACGTGCGACTGTCCTCTTTTCTTTGCACTTTAGTTCGTTCGAATGTTCTTTGTGACCTACACTACGAGGTCAGAGATCTTTGTAACACATTTTCTAAATGAAATTTTAATTGAGCGGTTGTATTGAAATAGTTGTGAATAGTTGTTCATAACTTTGTGTAGGTACTTTATTTTGTGTATTTAATTTTATTACTACTGGGCGTCTAAAAAGGCCGCTTTGGCAGAATCATAATAGGACAATATTATGAATAATATTTAAAATCGTATAATGGTCACAAGCTGACAATTCATAATATTATCTGCGTAGACAGCACGCAATTTATCTGTTTGACAGTTTTGTATGGAAATCCGTAAATGGTCACCAAATTATAAATTGCTTTATTAAAGTAAAATTTCAAAAAGCAATTAATTTCTTGAATTCCCCTATGGGAATTCAAGAAATTAATTGCTTTTAGAGGAATTGCTTAGTGTGGCGTTTTTGGGCCCCGGTGAAGGAAAACATCGTGTCCAAAAAAAAAATCAAAGACATGTGGGCGCGTGTTGGAATATGGCCCACTCCCTCTCACAGAGAAGGGGCTGTCCCCAGTAGTATGAACATTATAAACGAATTGTGTGTATGTAAATGTCATGTATTCGGAAAGCCAAAACAAGATGCTCACTAATAGAAAAAGTAACTCTCGGAAGAAAAGATGTCCATAATAAACACTTTTTCTAATCTTTGTTCTTATGTACGGTCAATTGTGACATCTTTACTTTCCATGAGCAACTTTACCAATGAGAACTGTACTTAAATTTCTCTCGACAACTAAAATCTGTTGCCGCTATTTAATATTGAAGCGATACAGACGTGGAATAATCTACTAATTGTAACAAATTTTTAGTAATCGAGAGATATTTTACTTCAGTTCTCATTAGTAAAGTTGCTAATGGAAAGTAAAGTTGCCACAGTTGACGGTACCTAACCTATCTCCTATTTTTTTTTTACACAGGTACATAATTGAAAGTACCCATAACATTCCGCATTCTCTTAAAAATATTTGTGTTTAATAATTGAAATAAATGCGTCATTTAAATAACAAGTAATTAAATCAAATCATTTTAAATTAAGTAATGGATTTATAAATTCTTATCATAGGTCCAACATTTCGCACTTTGATCTTGTTATTAAGCCCCAAAGGCAAAAATGTTTCTTCCAGTAAGACCCACTACCTAACCCGCTGTTTTTTAAGCCTCGTTAATTTACTAAAATGCCCCTTAGGGCAAAAAGTTAAACATTGCAAATAATTAAATTAATAATTTTTATCTCCAAAGAAATCATAAAGGTGAGCTTTTATAAAAGGGAGCTTACACTTAAGCATTTTCATGTCAGAGAACGATCTCGGGAATCAATTGAAACAAAGAAAGAAAAATGCGTTTATTAGCATTATATTATTAATAAAAACGTCAAAATTAAAAAAAAAAACAGAAAACTGATTTTTAGCTGCAACCCAGGTGCAATACAATTGTATAACATCCATCCATACACTCTTAAAGCTGGTTAATATTTGACAAAAGACAAGTGATTAAGTGATTTTGTACCAAATTTGGTACAACTATGAATTAATTGATGAACAGAATGCAACGACATCCTCATTAATAGACTGAACCCCAAGATTTGCACTAGCCCTTGAAACCTCATATTTCATTGTGGTACAGAGACCATTGCATATCAAGGGGCGCCGTAACGGTTGGAAAGACGTGCCTTTAGGATAGGGAAGGATTGCGAGCCGTACTGGACATGTATCCTAGAGTAGGCATTGGACTAGTGGAAAGACGGATGATATTTATGTATGGGAGCTCCATGCCGAGCCAGGTCAGGAGCTTCGCTGGTGGATCTTTTGGTTAACTTTTAATTTGATATTTCTAGCACCCTATATACGCATAAGGCTCGGGCCTGTGGGGTATTAACGTAACACACATGAAATGACTGTTCTACGCAATGTCTTTCATTGTTAAAGTTCAATTGCGTTCATTGCGTTATTTCCGTTGTTGAACAGACCAATTTTTCAAACCTATGAAGCACTGGATTGGGAATTTTCCTAACATTTACAATTACAGTGGAGGTTCGTCGTAAGGTGACACACTAGAGCAGCTCGATGTTATCCCCACTATAATATTATAAATGCGATTGTAACTCCGTCTGTCTGTCTGTCTGTTTGTTACGCTTTCATGCCTAAACCACTTAACCGATCGTCGTGAAATTTGGCAGATACATAGCCTGGAATATGGAGAATGAAGCACATAGGCTCTTTTTAACGCGGTAACCTACATACACGCGGTCGGAGCCGCGGGCAAAAGTTAGTGTTACAAATAAATGCCCAAATTTGAACACACCCTAATTTTCCTCTCAGAATTATTTACGTTTAAAGGCTAATTAACTACCGCCTTTTGAACAAACAGTTTTCCTTATGTGTTCTTCAAAAAGCGGCTTAAGAGACTATAAAGTTAAATGAGTTTCTTGGTTTTTGTGAGAGAAATTGAAACTTGTAAACTAGAAGGAAAATTCGTTGATTTTTCTTTGAAAACGATGTTCATTATTTCCATAGACATTTTTGTTTTGTGATGTAACTCTTTATAACACCCGCAGCTATACTCGTAGGTAGGTATATGGTATAACAATATTTTTTTTTTTCATTACATAACATTTAATCATCAATCCTTGTTGCTCTTTTAATGGGGTAAGACTTAGGCCCTCATGGCGTCAGTAATCGTTAAGTCCGTTTGTAATAGGGGGCCATCAACCGGGCATAAATCCAGACTCCGGCTCGCTAATGAGCTATTCCAGATGAATAAACCCAATAACACTTTGCCCGAACTGGAAATCGAACGCAGGACATGCTCATCAGTAGCGCTTGCGACTACTATAACAACGAGGCAGTCACAGAATAAACGATAGTTTGGAACTGTAGCTAGCGTTGTAATCGTGGTGGTATACATAAAAGTTATGTATGAATGTTTTGAAGAATGGTCAAAAACAGTTTTTGAAGTGAAAATATCTTTAGGTGCGTTGGGATTTTTTTAAATGGGATAAAACATTTGAACTCGCGATACTGTTACCGTTACCGACACCTACGTACGTATGAATTTGAAGTGAAAACTTCTTTAGGCGCATTGGAATTTTTTTGAGATAGGACAAAACAATTGAAGTCGCGACACTGTAAAAAATACACAGGTAATTGTTCAAGTTTTCACTTCTGTTGGCACTCCCGGATTGCCACTTTTTTTTGGCAAACAGAAGGACAATACTTCTACTCTCTTCGTCACTTAACGAAACCTACAGGCAGTCTTTACTTAGATACGCTTGAAAGCTTGAAGAAGTGATGATAGTGACGTCACGTTGAGATAGATGCACGAAGGCTGCGGTGACGTTCTTCGGGGTCACCAGTATAGGGGGTATGAGGAACAGGGTGTAAAGTTCACTCATACTCTTTTGGTAAAGGGAGGATCCTCCGACCAGACGGGTGTTGTGTCTGGTGGGCTACTGCCCGACGGTTGATGTCGGGATGTTGTACCTATGCGAGTCGCGCGGTAAACTCTGATTGTGCGATGCAGGATTTGTGTGACGTGAAGTCTTGCGTAGTTCGCCTGTGGCGTTGTAGATGGCGCCACATCACTTTTTGTATTTATTCAAGTCTTTGATTTTGTAGTTCGCATGTGGCATTGTAGATGGCCGCTACAACATAATCAGCCTGTAATATTTCTACTGCTGGGCTACAGGCCTCCTCTATTTGAGAGTGAAGTGGGCTGTAATCCACCACGTGGGTTCACTACAAGTTGGTGGATGTTACATGTCTTCGAATATTTGGTTTTAATACTAGAACCAAAAATTCGAAGACATGACGAAAAACACGAAAAACATCGAACAACATCGACGACACCCGACGTATTCATGCCGGTTTCCTCACGATGTTTTCCTTCACCGTTTTGAGAGCAGTGGTGATGAAATAATTTACACAAAGTAAAGCCTGGGTTTGAACCTACGATCTACAACTCGTAAGTCGCGGTCGTTACCACTGGGCCACCACTGCTCTAACAATTCTCAGGCGGTCTTTACTTACATAGAAACCAAACCAAGTAAACATTTTATTTTTAAATCTACCTTATCAAAAACATAACCAAGTAAAATCAAATTTCCTTGTACCTCTTTAAACATTATATTTCAAACAAATCTCGCCCACTCTACATGCGAAAAACAACTTATCATTTTCAATTCCCAGAACGTTTCATTTTACAAGAGTTAGGTAGAGCGGTAAGAACGCGTCACGTGCATCCGTTCCATCTCCAGGTACTTCTCCACCCGACTCTACCCGGGAAAAGAATTTCCGTGAAAAAAGCATTTGTGCGTAAAACAAGACTCTACCGGGGACGGATCAAAATATTATTAAATAATATGAGAGAGCAATCCTATATTATAAATGTGAAAGTTCGTGAAGATGTTTGGATGTTTGTTACTCAATCACGCAGAAACGGCTGAACGGATGTAGATGAAATTTGGCACACTGATAGTTTGAAACCTGGAATAACACATAAAATACTTTTTATCCCGGTAGTATGTTCCCGCGGGATGTTTTCCGACCTCAACGCGGGCGAAGTCGCTGGCAAAAACTGGTATTTTAATATAATCAAAATATTTGATTTCACTATTTAAAACCTACATGGGCAATTATGAAACGTCAAAAGCTAGGTGCATGTTTCCAATTGGTTGTTTCTTATGGAGAAGACCCGGCAAGAAACTCCACGGTTACTGTTTCAAACATAGTGTAGGTACGGGTGGTCTCCTGTCGACAAGTTTCGGGTACTTAATAAATTAGAACATGTTTAAAAATGTTTACGAGTTTTATTTCAGTGTTTATTTCGTTTCTATTAAACATTTTTTTTGGATTGTAGACTCGTAAAGTTTTGTGATATTTTAAGGGATCAAAAGAGGACGGTGACTACTTACAAAAACAAATACAAATAGTTTATTCTTCTTTAACACATTTATGTACTACATAGCTAGTGATAGAAGTATCCTTTTAACCAAATAAATGTCTATATTAGAACACTCCACTCCTCCGCAACTTAAATTAGCATAATGTACATTCAAAAACAAAAGTTATGCCAGTATTCACTATTCATAATTATATAATTTTAAAGAAGCAAATTAAACTTCACTGGGCAATCGCTTTTTTGCTATAAAATTACATAAAGAACTTCATCTAAAGATAAGATAAAAGAAATTGACCTTGAATAGACCACAGTTAATAGTTATTGATAAGGTCCACTATCCAGCAAAAACTATAAAGCTTTAGCTATAAATGAGTTATAACGACCTCATAACACCTTTACGATGTACTTTAATAATGTGTTACGGGCACATTAAATGCTTTGCTATAAATATACTACGCTATAAAACGCGTAAGTAGGCGTAATGAGTAAGTACTTGCAGAGAAGAATTAATTATTTGTTCTATGAGTTTGACAAAGAAATTTATCTTTATATTTTGTTCCAGACACTTACCTTGCATTTTTTTGCCTGCTCAGACAATATAATTTTTAACGGACTTCAAAAAGGAGAAGGTTCCCAAATCAGTATGTTTTTTTATGTATGTTCGAGCATAACTCAGCCATATATAGACTGATTTGCAAAAATCTTTTTTGTTTGAAAGGGGTTTATTCCAAAATGGTCCCATTTAAATTTCACATAGATCTAATGATGAGTTTCGGAGACAGACGACGGAACTCTTAAAAAAATTAGAGCAAATCAACCGCGATTGCTGCTATCGCATAAATATGCATTGTTTTGATTTGATTGGCTTTTAGTATACCCTAAGGATGATGAAATTTCGAATCGGTGTGGAGTAGGTAGGTAGGTACCATAACTAAAAAGTGAAAAAAAAAATACTTCCCAAAAAACACTACAAAGTGAAAAATTACTTTAATTTCGGAAGGCGTTGACAAAAAATTTTAATACATATCCAAAGACACCAACATCCAAAATTAAAGTAATTATAAATCCTTCCGAAATTAAAAATATGTACCTATATAAACATGTCGAATTGATAACCTCCTTCTTTTTGAAGTCGGTTAAAAAAACAATATAAATGCAGTCATGTAAACTATGGTCACTGCTTTTAGCTCGAGCAATACATAGCTCAACATTAACCCTAGTAACGATAAAGAGTTGAGCAATAAAATAAAACAAGAATTCACGTTAGTGCGCAATAAACCGTATTTCCCTCTGAGCCTTTAAATGGTTTACCTTGGCATTACAAGACCTTAAGTCTATGTAGCGTTGTAGAAATCAGACAGGCAGTCGCTCCATATAAAATATTGGTATTCAGCTGAATCTGGTTAGACTGGAAGCTGAACCCGACACAGTTGGGAAAAGGCTAGGCAGATGATGATGTTCTAATCTATGTAGGGTGAGTTTTTAGTAAAACTTTACAACGAAATCTGAAACCCATTCAATGAAACTGATATTCCCTTTCATTTGTCTCAAAATGGTTTTTTTGCGAGATTCTTATTTGAAAAAGTACTAAGTAGTGCATTTAGATCTCATTTAAATGACGGAAAACCATTAGTACCTCCCAATGTCATTGCAATGTATTTCTTATCTCAATGTTACAAATTATAAATAAGATTGATTGCCGTAAGTTTGATGAAATCCTCGGCAATCATTCTAATATATATCTTACCTAACCGAGATAATGACTTACTTCGATCGTGAATGCCAAACCATACTAAGCAACCCAACTACTCATTGTTATTTTAATTGAAAATTAACTTTAATTTCGTAAGTCGGTGGCAAAACACTAAAATACACTTCCAAAACCCCGACTACAGAAATTAAAGATATTTTCCACTTCGTCAGTTGTTTTATTTGGTACAAGAGTTCTAATTCATAAACCGGATTCAGCTTCCGACCTATCCAAGAGCTTTTTTCAGAAAACAAAAAAGCAATTTCAAATTTCTTTAAAAAAACCGACTTCATACAAGAGTCATCACTGAAGTCATCCGGTACAGTTCTAACACGGTTGTCGGTATAAAGCAACGAAATATAAGAAATAAATGTATGCAAAGTAGTTGTGAATGAACTGGCAAGAAAAATACGGTATGCTAATGTAAAAGGTTTTCAAGCATTTGTTCCTTATATTTTTCTTTCATTATTTTCATTAGATACGTCGTCGTGGCAGTGGTTTATGGGCCTAATTTTAGAAAGCGTTGTAAGTTACAATCTGGCTTGTTTAATGTAGGTTATGCGTACTTAAACCTGAACCTGAACTTAATAGGTATAGTCTAAAACCAAGCCTTATAATGCCATTAACCATGAAATCAAATGTTTATTTATGTAAGCAGATCTTATAAGACACTTTTTCACGTCAATATTTTGTTGGCCAATATTTTAACAAACTCGATGGCGCCAGCATTTCTTAGCTGACTGTTCCCTGAGAAGAAAAGCCGAAACAAACTCAGAGGTCATGGTCTCTTTTAAAGTCCAAACATTATATTATTTGAATTTTATGTGAGTCTAACAATGCAGGGTCTGGAGGGGCCTTTTGAAGAAAAAGCCATTGCAGCTTTGAGCTGACCTGTCCCAACAGACGGCATGTATGTATCAGTCACCGTATAGCTCAACCCTATTTTAGGGAGCTCAACGACCCGTCACAAGACGCTACCAGATCTGCAGGACATTTGCGTAGGCCATTTACAAAATACTCAAAACCACCAAACGAGTTATAAAGTCATGTGTTCCTGCATACTGCATACTTTGCTCGATTCCATATAAAAGGAGGCTTCTGCTCTTTAAATAATTATCCACCTTTAAAGAGTTACGGAGTAGTAGTTACGGGTAGTCAGAATCCCGAAAGTCTCAACCAGTCTTACCAAAGTGTACCTCAACAACCCAGGTGTGTGTGACCTCAACAACCCAGTAACTGGGTTGTTGAGGTCAATTAGGCAGTCGTTTCATATAAAATACTGGTATTCAGTTGTATCCGGTTAGACTGGAACCCGACCCAAATTTATGTTAGGCAGATTATGATGATGCATTTTTATAATGAGACAGTACTCGAATAAATCATTATCTCCAAAAATTGCAATACGGTTCCGACTAATATTGTGCTTGAATTTCACTATGAAAACCTCCCATGATAACCTTACCGTCATATGAAAGAAAAACCTGATGATACATTTGCCTTTCAACATTCATACACAAAGGCTCAATTGAAAGCATAAAAGTCTAGAACAAAAGAGACTTAATGCAAAAATTCCACTCAGTACTTGCTTCATAAGATTTGTGAGTGTTACGTGTGGGAACTTAGGTATTACACCTTCTCAGACCTACTTGAGAGCTTTGATTAAAGACTGAAATATTAGTGCTTGAAATAAAGAGTGTTGGCTTAGTTAGTTATTTAAAAAACATGTAGAAACAGAGTAGTATTTACGCCATTTATATGGTTTTAAAACTGGTTACTTTTGCTATTGGTTTTAAATAAGAAACACAGTAAGTTCATTCAAAAAATCATACTGTTCCACTAAACAGTGGCACAGCGTTTATAGAACAGCATCATTGTCAAAGGTACTTCCTAAAGTTTTCCGATAGTTAGAAGTCAGTAACGACGTGTAACAAGCAATTTGCAACTTACAACAATTCAGACCTTAATTGTTTGCAGGTAGTTACTTTGAAAGGGCAATAAACACCTTTTGTATCTAGTCACGTCGGAAAAAGTAAGGTGCAGCGCGGTTGATGCTCCTTTGTTTTGGGTGTTGTACAATAAATCTATCTATGTATTAATCTGTGAAGCAAAAACTATGTATCTACCCCTTTTACGAAAATTACGCGGATGGAGAAATATGAAATTTGGCACAGTTAATGTTTAAATAGAGAAGAAGCGCACGAATCTTATATTTCCATATAATAATGCCTTAGAAATACATTGAGTTTTAAATTAATATGATCTACCCGTGTTTGAAATTTCTAACAAAACTTATACTCACTACTTACCAAGTTTGGTAGAAAATAAAATATAGGTACCGACTCGTAGCAATGAGACTGTATTGCATTTATGAAAAACAGTAAACAGTCGCGATCAATCTGATTGCATGCGCATTATCGCTATACAGCTTTAGTGCTCACTATAACGCTAATAAAAGTGTGAAAAACGGTGTCTACATTGAAAAAGGTGGTTCTTGGTAATTTACCAAGAACGATCTTTTTCTAAAACAAGATAGACCGTATTTATAAACCAAGAACTAGAATTATAAAAGAAAAGTTCACTATTCTTTTCTAAAAATACACGGTCTAACCACTTCCGCGTTGCATTTTTCCAAGTCTCTCATTCCAGGGTCGTGTATTAAGGCGAGGGCATCTTCCTGCGCTTTGTAGGAACATATCCGCAGCATCTTTTGAACAGAGCAAACATTTATGCTCTCGTGTCGATGAAAATGTGGAGAATTTAATACGGTAGAACAATATTTTCCTTCAACTATGTTTGGTGTGAATTTCAAAGAAGTGGGGATATTTCTGTTGGAGACGTTTCGCACTTTCTGTAATATTATTACAGAGGATAATATTTTGACACTTAAGTACCGAATGATTGAAATACGAAACCAATTTCAAATACTTGCCCACGAGACCATAATCATCATTATTTCAGCAGAATGACGTCCACTGCTGGACTTAGCCCCCCCCCCAAGCTCCGCCACTTCGAACGGTTCTGTGCTTCCCGGATCCAGCCATTTTACAAGGTCATCGGTCCAGCTTGTGGGAGGCCTGCCAACTCTATTTATGAACAAAATATATCATCGGGCCACGTTCACACAAAATTAGCTCATTTGCTAAGGCTAGTAATTTATAGGTACAGAAACTAATAGCCGTTTAACTACCCAATTTTGGCACACACAACAAATCGACTTCCTTCCGAAGAGCCGGACACAATAAAAAAAACCCAGTGACATTTCAGCCAACTGCAGCGAATAAACGGAACAATAAAACGGAACCGGTACTTAATATTTTACGATCCTCGGATAGCAGAACAGAAGATAATTAAGACATAGCAGAACTATCCGAACTTATATAAATAAATAAAAGAAGGGCGACCGAGAGCGTAAAAGCTAGATAAACAGCGTTTATAGTAAACCGATACTGCATCGATAAAAGTCGGTGTTGACGACATAACGTTTGTTCATGGACACGTAATAAACATATTATGTTTATTGAAATCAGATAGTCAATTCTCGTATTATTTGGAACCTTGTTTCAATGTATACTAAACTTAAATATTAAAAGCGTATATAGAGCTCAGTCTCTGTTTTTCTACGAATGGAGCTGCCGAAAGGAACAAACGTAACAGCACTACTGCTTAGTAGTGTAGGTAATTGTGTAACACACAGAGGCAATGGCTTTCATTTTGACAGTTCAACAACACTCATTGCGTCATTTACGTCGCGAAGCAGACGAATTTTTCAAACGTACGAAGCAATGGAAAAAGAAGTTCCTTCAAAATGGGTTGTGATAAAAATAATACACAAGTACAAAAGTGGGGTGTTGTAGGTAAATACCTACAACACCCCACTTTTGTACTATGTTTGTACTTGTGTTGTTGTTCTGGCTAGTGAAATCACTAGCCAGAACTTCCTAAAAACTGTATTCTTTACGCCAGAATAGAAACTAGTTTTCATGTCGACACAATTTTAATACTTTAGCCTTGATGAAAGCGACACGATACCAGTGACTATACCATTTTGCTAGTTCATCGAGCTTAAAATACTGGGTGGCAGAAAAAACCTAAAAGGGTTTTTTTTTTGACATAGTATAATAACGTCACGACAAACTTTTCGCAGTGTTTTCACAGAAGTGAACTTTGAGCATGAATATTAAAAGAGTTTTGAGTAAAACTTTTCATTTTGAAACAAAAGGCGAGTACATATTTCACTCACAAAGTACGTAATTTGAAGACAGTGTAAAATAAATGAATATTTTAAAATAAAGAAAAGGTATGGGTTTGCCCGTTAATGGAAAGATTCTTCTGATATAATGTTGAAGAATCGTTTCAAACTTGAAAGATGATTTAAAATTTAGAAATCGAATGTTTTCTTTTCCTAGCTTTTACAACAATACAACCATTTTCTGTTCTTCTCTGTCTTACAAGGCATATGGGCAAAAACTACGAAACACGGAATCGTCGCGCCAGCCGGCAGCGTCTAGGACATCCTTCTCCTAGACGCTGCCGGCTTATAAATAAAAGTGGGGACAACACGGTCGGACGCTCTCCTTCTAAATACACACTTAAGAATGGGACAGTCAATGTGTGTTCTCTCTCTTATGTATGTATTCAGAAAGAGAGCTTTCGATCGCAGTTGTCTTCATTTAGGTATTTGGAGTTTTACCTCCACTTTTACCAGTAATCTTCTTGGTCTAGGGGCGACAGTACATACAAAATTCGTGGTACAAAAAATGCGTTGAGCGCACTACTTGTGCCATCATCACCATTAATTGCTGTTAGTTCGTATTCCTGTGTCATGTGTCGTAGTGTAAGTATGTGGTATGGAAAGTGTTAGCCGCGGCGTTTCCGTGCCATGAGATAAAAAACAACAGAATAGAATACATTTATTTGCAAAGAATGTAGGTGCTTACCTACTACAAATTTGAAAGCCAGTTCTCGTAATTAAAAACGTTCAAAATCTAGCTGCAGTCTTACCTCGGCGATGACGGAGATGTGACTGCGACTAGATTTTGAACGTTTTTAATTACGAGAATTGGCCTTCAGACTGTGAACATTCTTATAATTACGAGAATTTCCCCTCAAATGTTACAAATAATGTTAAAGTCCTTTTATTTAGGCATACAAAAATACAATACTATACAAATATAAAATAAATTACGAGGTCTAAATGTAATTCAATTTTTAATTATAGTAAATTACTTATTGGTTTAAAAATCTGGTACAGAATAGCAAGTAGACTTAAGTAAAGATATCCACAGACAAAGCCGTTGTTTACCATTTATATTTAAGAAATAATATATGTACTCCTAATGCCCCATTTTTCCTCAAGACCCCTTGATTATCTTGAATAAATCGCCTGGATTAGCTCATAAAGGATCTCAATTTCTGCTTAATTACGACTGTAGGATAAACATAATTCACCGATTTTAAGATCCTATTCCGATAATGACGACGTAAATTGAGATTAATTAATGTAATCCCGATTCAATTTGAAACAAATTTTAATTAATAGTGTATTTTAGATAATGAAGAACTAAAATTCTGTACCTACCTACGCAATACCTTTAAGCTCCCTTTGAACATTGTTTCAGGTTGTTTGAAATTTAATATTTTTCTGTAAATACTTTTTATTTCAAATATAAAAGTATTACTTATTTAGTGAGAGAGCATCCATCTGCATACAGCTTAAAATTGGAATATAACATCTTTATTTGATAAAATAATACGTAAGCTGGAAGTCATCATACCTACGATATTTATTTATTTATTTATTCATGGGAGAGCCAACAGCTATAACAGTTAATAACATGAACTCATAAATGTACCAACGAAATCACTCTCTTTATGAAAACCATCACAATATCCTGACTGTGGCAAAAAAATAACTTCTTATACATACTTATTTAAACATTCTCAGGCAAAGCATTGTCTATACTCTGTTTTGCCTACAATTATGCTTTAGAGTAATATTTATATGCAAAATTTTTATCTGTACGAATTAAGTTTCTGATTTTAATGTCAAAACAACAGATTTTTACTAAATGCATAAAAGTATATAGGGTACTTACTATCAAATAAAAAACAATTTTCAAATGTTTTGTGTGCCTATCTGTTTGTTCGGGCACCGAGTCGGCTGGACCGATTTAAAGCCCCAAAACTCACGCACAATATTGACACAAACAAAATTATTATATAATTAATAATTTTCAGAAAACAAAAAATCTCATTTGTCCATAAAAAAAACATTATCCGCCACACAAAATGAAGTGCAAACAAGTGTTAATAAGATCTCCACCACAAGTGATACGGTTTCTGAAGAGCACAGCACTAAAAACGTGTCGAAACCCTCTTAGACGGTTTATGCTCGACCCAATTCTTGACACTTAACCGTGAAACTTTATACTGTGAACGTAATTACCGATAATAGGGGTGGGTATCAATGTGTTAGTTTGTTTGAAGTTGATATTAGAAAGAGGAAATGATCAATTAGATTAGTGGTTTTTTGGCTGAAATAACAATGATGTTTTGATACACTTCTAACATTACATAACCTATAGAGGGTGGCAGAGACATTGACGCTCAAATTGAAACCATGAATTCAGCACGTCTGCTTGGCTCGCGCGGACCACCGCCGTGTCCTCGTGAAGGCGATCGGCGGCGGCAATCTTTCGCGTCCGGCCCTAGTCCAGGTCATGGTACGGAGCGAGTGTGCATGGGTAGCCATCACCTCCTTCTGCAAAGTAGTAATGCTTGCGAAGAGGGATGCGGCGCCCGTGAGGAAGAGGCAATCTATGCACCCTCACGGCCCTAGTAATCGCAGGAGACGCCCGGGCGTCGGGAATCCTAAGCCGATGCCCGGCCACCGTAGGCGCGGGCTTGCGGACGGCGAGTAATGGGTAGCACGCCATCCGTTAAGGACCAAGCCCGGGTCCACGGCGCGTTGTGTTCCACGTGCGCTTCAAAGAGGTGTCCACCAACTGGTGGGGTCCGCAAGGGCCGATGCCTGCCAGAGGTGCGGATTGGTCGAAAGAAATACCGTCGCCCCTGGCACACAGGCAACTGACGGAACACGGGTGGGTTTTAGTCAGTAAAAGTCTGACACGTCCTCCTGCTCAATTAAAACTTTATATGTTTAATAAGTCCGCTATTGACAACATATCCTGAGAATTTTCTTTATCTGGTATAATCCAAACCCAAGTTATAAGGGTTCCAAAAACGACAAAGCGCTTCGAGAAAAGGTAGGTAGTGCGCCCTTGCGCTCCACTTGGCTCGTCTTGGCGGGGCCGTGCCCTCAGATATCATTTAATGATGATATTTTTTTACTTAATTTTTTTTCGTGTGATAGAAACCAAAGACCAGCCTTCCATGTCGTTCCAAAACTGAATCCGATTCGAGATTAAAACCGAAACTGATAGTTCAAGATCGTCAGCAAAGTTATAGAATTCGTATTCTCATGGGTCGGGGGTTGCTCCTAAGATACGGATTGAAACCTTTGCTATCTCTAACTGATTATGCCGGTAAAGTTACAAAGCAGCTTTAGTTATTCCTATGTTTATGAAGGTAAAAGGCAAATTATACTGTAAATTATTTCTGCAATAAATTCTAGGAATACAATGATATACACTGTGAAATTTTAATGGTTGTTTTCCCGCAGCGAAATGGTTTTGTCTTGGTAATACAATCGTTTTATAAATAAATAAAATATTAGAAACAGAAAATGGCAGATTAACCACTGTGAAAAATCAGCACGTGCGAGAGTTTATTTTGCTTTGTACATTTATGCATCACTGTTCCCTTTGGTCGGAGGTGCGTGCGTTTCGAGTAGTACCTACAAGTTACCTCTAGTGTTACTATTGAGTAGTGTTTTATCGAGTTGATGAATATTTTTTAAATTATTTTGAACTTTATACTTTTTACTCTATGCTTCGAAAGTACTCCTTATGGCAAGTTGTTCTGCCGCGGGAAAACAACCATTTAAATTTCACGGTGTATATGGTGTATCAGGTGTTGCATTCCCTGCCTATATTGACAAAGACTCAGGTAGATATTAAGATAGAAGGCGAGGTTCCGTAACATGCAATGGGTATATAGGTACAACGTGTAACATTATTAACAGACGACCTCATACTAAAATTAGAGTATTGAATTAAAAACATAATACAATGACCAGAACTTATTATTTTAAAGCTAACTGTTATTATCAAGAAAAACGTGTTGACCCTAACATTACTTTATGCATTTAAAATTGAGTCTTAGTGACTTGAAATAAGATTGAATTTGCTGCAGCTCAATCGGCGATAGGTATAACAAAATGCGTAATTTTGGAAAAATATACGCATATTAAATGTTAATCAATCAATCAACCAATCAATCAATCAATCAATCAATCAATCAATCAATCAACCAATCAATCAATCAATCAGTTTATTTGTGAAACATAGGTGTTTACATAGGTGTTTACATTAATAGTGGGTGCGCTATGTTGTGCTGTGCTGTAATGAAATTGATTTAGAAGGCAATTAGGAACAAACTGCTTTCAGGTCGTGCTTTTTTCTCTTTCACCTTGTATTAACATGAATGTATCTTTTTCACAACCGTTCTCTAAATAGTGTTTTAAAACATATGAAATTTTTAAAATTAAATGAAAATTTGTGCTATTTGGTTAACTTAGTTCGGAAGATAAACATCATCATCTACCTAGCCTTTTTTCCCCAACTATGCTTTGGTTGGTTTCCAGTCTAACCGGATGCAGCTGAATTCCATTATTTTACATGGAGGGACTGCCTATCTGATCTCTACCACCCAGTTACTGGGTTAATTCGGAAGATAATAATTTTATATTATGAAACTAATGACGTAATTAAAAATAGTGAGATGTCTGAGTAATTATCATCCCAATTTCGTAGCTTTAAGTAATTTCTTTAACTTACTATGCAAATACCAGAAATAAAAAGTCTCTTTCGAAGATTAGCATCCGTAATTAATTTAAACAAAGATTAATAAATAATTAGCGTGCTAATTGGCAAAATACGAGGCACGGTACCTTTGTAGATTTCGCTACTAAGTTAGGAAAGTAATTAGTTAGGGTCCCCGGCTTGCCCTTGAAGTACGAATGAATTAATATGCGTCGGGCGAGTCCACTTGACCCAGTTATTCGCATAAGCCATTAAAATTAACTTTATCCTTTAAGTTAAAGCAGTATTCTTTGTATTTTTACAGGAATATAGAAGTGATGTAACAAGAAAAGAAAAACACATCGTTTTGGGAACTGTTTTACCTGGCTTTGTCTAGCAAACAAGTCGAAGTTAAGAGCTTGTAAAATACAAATAAATATGCTTTAGAGTAATATTTTCTTACTTTTAAATAAGTCTTAACTTGTAAACTTTTCTCTTATAAGTAAGTCTTTCACGTATATATCGACCATAATACTCTATTTCAAATTAATTTACAGCTTACACTTTTCCTGTTATTTCTTTTCAAATTAAAGACTTTGCCTGTCTTTGTTGAATCAATTTTTATTTCACACCGTGATGGTTCCAACATTTTTATTGGCCCCAGGTTTTACAAGGAAAAGATTGTAAAAGAACGAGTAAAAGCTTGAAATGATCAGTAAGCATTACAATTTATGGGGGAAAAATGAAAGAATTCGAACATTCATTCTGCTGAGATTTTCTAAAAGAATGGGGAAAATGTGTCTATAAAGACAATTGCTATGTTATTGTTAATTTATACGAGTGCGTGCAGAATGTAAAATATATACAGGAAGGATATTTTTCGTGAGGATTGCAGCTTTTCGCACGTAGGGCAATATATTTTGTCGTTTTGCAGAATCCATGGGATTTACAGCACACGGAAACATAAAACAGAATAATGGTAATGTAGATATTCACACACATTTGAGGTTTTATACGATTTCATGAGCTTCACGTATTGATCTTCCTATCTGCCCCAGACGTAGAAAAGCCGATTCTGAAAAGGTTGGCAAGTGAGTAAGAGACATAGATTTTAGTTCTGAATATTCTGAAGTATTGGCATACACAAGTAAATGGAATTTATAACTGCTTCTTTTGGGTAAATAATAACAGCTACGTTTGCCTCAGTTGGTCCGTAGATGGTTGACCATCTTTGAATACCAAGACTACTCCATGCCTCAGAAAACACGTTAAGCCGGCAATAATTCGAGGACCGACATATGACAGTCGTTACGGATTGTCAGAAGCCCGAAAGTCTGGCAACCAGTCATACCAAGGGGTATCGTGTTACCCAGTAACTGGGTTGTGGAGGTCAGACAGGCAGTCGTTTTGTATAAAATACTGGTATAGAGCTGCTTCCCGTTAGACTGGAAGCTGACCCCAACATAGTTGGGAAAAAGGCTAGGCAGACGATGATGATGATGAACTGCTTCTTTTATCAAACTTCCCTTTATTGTTCTCTCTGCAAGCAAAATAGAACAATAGGACCTTCTATTGCTATCTATAAGTTAAGCTAAGTCGGTATCAGTGTGCATAGTATTATAATCGATGATTAAAATATTGTTGTACGTAACCAAACAGCCAAATATAACTAAATATCATTAAAATAAATTATTCTACTGCAAAATATTTAATACCGGCTATGTAATTAGCAAACATTTTGACCTCAAAATGACATCCGGATGTGTACATACGTAATCACAATCAGCATGCAGAGTCGCGGTCAGACGGGACACGAATAGATTAATTAGTAATACTGCTATCGCGATAATAACATTAAATCCTTTATCCAATTGTGTCCATGTTTTGATTTAAAATTATATGTTAATTTTAACTTGTTTTACTGAATTGAATTATAACAAAAACCTTGGTGTTAGTCCATTGAATTTATGAAAATATCACACGTAGACATTTACATAGTTCTTTAAAGTCATCAACTCCTTTTTCCCAAAGAGGTAGGCAGAAACTACAGAATGCCATCTGTTACGATTCTAACTCCTATTGATTTGTTTAGGCTCCTACACCTGGTCATACACGTATGTCAATCGCGAGTCCTAAGAACCAGCTGATCCATTTAAAATCATCACCAATTGGGTCAGTTTCCTGCCACATTCATGTTTATAGAATGTATCCTGTACCTACCTGTACCGTGTCGGTGTGACAATATCTCAATATAATGTGCGGGTCTAAAAAGGCCACATTGAGCAATTCCTCTAAAAGTGATTCATTTCCTGAATTCCCCTATGATTCTACTATTTGACATTTTACTTTAATAAAGCAATTCATCATTTGGTTAACATTTTACGAATTTCCATACAAAACTGTCAAATAGATGAATTGCGTGCTGTCAACGCAGATAATATTATGAATTGTCAGTTTGTGACAATTTGACGATTTTAAATATGTTTCATAATATGATCATAATATGATTCTGCCAAAGTGGCCTTTTTAGACCCCCTGTGGTTTTGTTGTAATTCTTTTCTAATAGTAATCTTCCTTTTCTTTTTAAGATCTCCTGACGGTGGGGTCCGGGTTACTATTTTGAAGGTTGAGGAACGAGGTAATATCATCATTTCAGCCGAAAGATTTCGTCCACTGCTGGACGAAGGCCAAGGGCAAGCATTGCTACCTGCACAAGTTTTGTGTTTCTCGAAGTCATGTTAGTGAGACATATTATTAAGAAGCCCACCTGGCTGGAGGTTCCTTCCTTAACAATCGAGGAACATGTACTGGCTGGCATCTAAAACGCTACATGTGAACTACGCATCAAAACTGACGTCACACAAAATCCTGCATAGCGCAAGCAGAGTTTACCGCATAAGTAATATATATACGACGTCCCGAAATCAATCGTCGGGCATCCCCATGATCTAATAATAATGAAATTGTCTGATCCAGCCTGTCCCTTCTTGCTGCCCCCCCCCCCCCCCCAACAGTGACTCCCTGAGCCGAGGCTCGTACCCCGCAGGGGGTGCCCTCAGTGCGCAGTCGTAGTTTTGCAAGCCCTGGCTGGAGGCTCTTAGTCTAAAAGCTAATAGTCCCCACAGAAAAGCCCGGTTAAGCAGTCACGGCCTCTCAAGGTCAACTGCGAGATGCCATACCCAAAAAAAAAAAAAAAAACAATCGTCGGGCAGTTGCCTACCAAACATAACACCTGTCTGGTCGGAAAATCCTCCCTTTTCTATGGAGAATGAGTGAAATTTCCACCCTTAAGTTCCTCTTTGTTCCTCATGCCTCTAAAACATGATACCCCGTTCCTCCAGCTCCTAAACTCCTAAGACACTATGCATAACCTAGTTTGCATTATGTACTTTGATAAACGTGCATAGGAAAGCAGCTTAAGTTATTATGGATCAAGGTATAATGCTGTTAAGTTTATTCAAGCTTGCATCTTGATCATAATTATAGTGTAGAGTAAATGTTAAAATTATGCTTGCGTGACCCGTTATGTTTACCGTTTCAATTATGATTAAGTCCCGACTTTAAAAGAGACGGTGACCTCTGAATTTGTTTCGGCCTTTCTTTTCATAGAAGTCAGATAGCAAATGCTGACCTCCTCTAGTATAAAACTACATGACTGACGTGTGAAGGTGTTTGTAGAAACTTGGTTAAAGAAATAAAATAATTTAGCAAAATTTGAGTTGTACATAAACTGGTTCTTGAATTTTTTAGCCCAGCAGTTTGCATCAAAATTACTTCTACGAGAACCCATAATTAAACATAACTGCCACCTGGTCTATCAAACTATCACCTTAATGACAATACGTAACACATGAGTTGGTATGTTCATAAGTTTGTCCCAATACGAAAGTCAAAGAAAAATTAATAGATTGGTTACTCTAGAATGTTTCTACTGTAGTTAAAGCATGCTGCTTAGAATCTCCTGATAATCCACCTGCAGAGCAGAGAGTACACCTGTGTACATACTCGTGCATTATCATGAGCCTGCGTGCTTGGCTGGTCTTCGTTGAGATTCGCCGCCGTGCAAGCCTCTATTAGCCTCGTCCCGCCGCCAGTGTCTGCAGCCCTGGCGAATCCCTTGCAAAAGGGTTTTGCTAGTCTTACTGCGAGTGCCCCAGGCGCCCAAAATATCAAGTCTATGACAGAAAAATATGAACCTCCTTGCACCTTGCAGAAGACAATGGTTAGAAATAGCCGTGTGTTTGGCAAAGTTTTTCCAAAGCCACGGGTCAAGTCTCTATTCAGCCCTAACAAACTGATCACGAAAGATAACAAGCAAGTAACATAAACTAGTTACGAAACACAATCCCCTTTATTTGTTGCTACAAACAGTATCGTAACTAAATTACTGGAGCTCTAGGTCTTACTAAGATAGTGTCAGATTTATTTGCAGCCTACATACGACCCTAGCTCAGACTGGGTTATAAGAAATAAATAAACGGTTTTATTCCTATTTATGGAAGAATGGAAGGTTCGCAATCGATTTGAGAAGGAGTAACATCGCAGTAGGTTACAACAAATTGTTTGGTAGGAATAGAAGAATGCTATCGTATGAGACCTTATGGGGGGTTTACACGAGGTCGATTTCCGCCGTGATGCTGGTCGCTAACCAAATCACCTCACAAGCTGAATCGCCCCCTGCTTAGACAAGTCTATAAAAATCGCAGACTCAGGTTACTTTTTTTATCGCGAATGCACAGTCGCACTGTGCATTTTCACGGTCGATTTTTGTCACCCACCTGTGACCTGTCTCCACCCAACAAACGTCGAAACCTACTCTACTTAGAAACATGCGATTTTAGTCACCTGCGGCCACACTGAATTGCCATTTAGACTGCCGATTTTTGCCGTATGTCGATAATTGTGCCGCTATAGTCACCTGTGTAAAGTCCGCATTAGAAAAATATCCAGACTTCACTTCATTTCACTTATGAAATGTAATATTTTGTCTTAAAACTTGGGTATTGTTTTATTAAAGTTTAATTACTTTTCTCTTTACATTGGCATCAAAAAGTGTTTGAAAAGGGTAATTCCGGCAATGGATCATTACAAATTAATATAGAGGTATCTGATACAATTGAAAGGCGTAAATCTTATTGTAGAATTTTCACGACGACGACTTTTTAATCTCTAGACCACAAAGTTCTTGCACAAGACGGAATAACTTAAGTAGATCTTTAAAAAATACAACCTACATCCAAACTCTGTGTTTACTTTTCATTTTTAGTTGTTGTACCTACCCCACATCAATTCGTATAAAGCACCACCCTTTTCCCATAAATCCACATCACGCAAAAACCTTCCCAAAAGGGGCAATAACAATGCACGTAGGTACCGTCATTATTACAATATAAAAAATGTGTGGCGAGAATGACAGATTCATTCCGTCACATACAACTTGATTGTACAATCTAGAGGCCGTAATTCCGTACGTGTGGCCTGAAACGGAAAAACGTGCGACGTATAAAACATTTTTGTAGTTAATCACTGACATTAGAGTGGAGATTTTTTGTTTTTATAAATACAAAAACACGATAGGATTATGGTTTTAATAAATAGTTGAGTTTAATCGTGATCATGTGTGGAGTAATCATTATAAATGACAACTGCTGAACATGGGAATGATAACACAATGACAAAAGAAGATAGTGTTGATGTTTGAACTTTATCGTTCAGCTCAGATTTATGATATATGATATTGCTGAGTCCAGCTCTCTCAAAGTCACACAAACCGGTTTACGTGGTAGGCCAAACCACTTCACTGATAAGAAAAATGTAAGCTTGGGTCTTTCGATGCCTATAACAAGCGGTCAAAAGAAAAAGGTGACTGGCCTGACAGGAATCATTATATTAGTATTTCCAAAAACAGGCACGTTTACGACATAGCGTAGCATAAATTAGCCTATAATGTTTCTACTGCGGGGACACAGGCTTCTTGGGAGCCGTAATCCACCACGCAGGCCCAGTGCAAATTGGTAGATGACACATGTCATCGAATGATTGCTTCCTGGCTGTTGTCCTTTAGTACTGATGATATGATTTACACTTAGTAAAGCGCGCCTGTGTGAGTTGGATTCTTCGACCTACAACTCGGAAGTCTCGGTCGTTAACACTACCACCACTGCTCGTTTACGACACCACTGAAACACCACAAGGTACATGCTTCACCTGGTACATTGAACCCTAGAACCCCATGCGCTACTAACCCAATGAAGGCTTTATTAACTATTTACAAAGGTGCCCGCACAATACAAATAGTAAAAGGTTATGTCGACGAATCGTTAATTCATTGGCACGTCAGTCGTTTCCCTTTACTGTCAGTAAGACAGGCGATAAACTGAACGGTTCTTCTTTCATTTGTGGTGGGTTCTGGGTTCTATTTGTGTATTATTATTTTTTTGGTTATGGATTTATCTCGCTTTGTTTTTATATATTGTGTAGTTTGATTTATTATTGTATACTTAATTATCGTTTGTGACTTGATTATTTTGTAAATGATAAAAATATGTGTGTGTATTTTTGAAGACTGAGACTCGGATGAGAATTCAATGTTCTTAAAAATACATTTTCACTAGTTTTAGGTCGTTAAAATGGGATGGTCATTTATTACAACATTGTCATGTACTCGTTTTTATTTATTCACACAAAACAAAAATAATAATTGCGATTCAAATGTCATATATACAGATAATCCCTTGTTAGCAGTTCGACCCATGTATTTTAAGATTATTGAAATAATGCACACACAAGTTGACATTCAAAAAACAACACTTTGATAAGTGCTTTTCATAGTAAACAAATCAGATGAAACTTTGCACACAATCTACAAATAATCCAAATTGTGGTTTTAACAACACTGCACTGTTCTATACAGATACGGATTAAACAGTACTGTAACTTGCGACACAAATATTGCCAGTAATATTAACTTAAGGCGGCATTATACAGTAGTTACTGTTACACGCTAAGGCAAATATTGCAATAACTACTTAACTTACTGTTGGTAGTTCGGATTAAGATTGTAGCTTAAAGGGGCTAAGTTGGAGCGTGACTTAATGGTATAATATTTGCAATGTTTAAGATTTATGATGTTAAGAAGGAAGGCTAGCATTTGTGTTTTCCAATGTAAGAAGAAGGTAGGTCACATAATTATGTGAAACATACGAACATGCACTTCCAGCATGGAAATAGAAGTTAATGCAATTTAATCGACGCTTGTCAAAATTGTATGAAGAAGAAACAGAAGACAATTGCTTTGGATTTACTTGAAGAAAGGTGCTTTCGGCAAAAACATTTATCGGTAAAAGATTATTTACTTGAAGCGTGTTCCGGCGAACTATGACATCGGCAAATCTTGGTATCGGCTATCCATTCTAACATTCATTCTTTATAGCGTTATTTGGCGAAACGTTACGCTAAATAATGGTATCGACTAAAAGTTTTTTGTATTACCGTTCAATGGTGAACCATGCTTTCTGTAGACAGTTATATCGTTCAAGGGTAATTCGATAAACCGTATGGGACTCGTCAAAAACATACACATAGCATCATCAGTGAACAGTGTTCCCACTGCTGGGCCAAGGCCTCAGGAGCTTGTAGCTAAATAATAACAGCCGAACGGTTTAATCCAAGGTAAAGCCACGCTTGCCACGGTCGGTTCGTGGATGGGTTATTATCCATAACATATCGAGACTCCTCCGGAATGCACGTTAAGTCTTTAATCCCGGTTGTTATTTGGGCATCTTAGACAATCGTTGATGGGATCCGGTTCGATTGAAAGCTGACCCCAAAATAGTTGGGAAGAGATAAGATATGATAAGATAAGATAATTTATTTGCTTAAAACATGGTGTACATAGGTGTTATTATAGAAAATGAGATCATACATGTTTTGCTTAAAATTAAAGCATGCAAACTTAATCGAATAAACAAATTTGAATTTAAAAGTATTATAAATTTATAATATACTAGCTTTTGCCAGCGGCTTCGCCCGCGTGGAGGTCGGTGTATTATACATACAAACCTTCTTCTTGAATCACTCTATCTATTAAAAAAACCCGTATCAAAATTCGTTGGGTAGTTTTAAAGATTTAAGCATACATAGGGATATAGGGACACAGAAAGCGACTTTGTTTTATACTATGTAGTGATGTAAAAAAGAATCCTTAATTTTATAGAAATTATTTTCATTCAACCATTCATACAATTTAATTTTGAATAACTTATAATTTAATGTTTTTAATACATTCGGTAATTTATTATAAACACGTACACACATAGCTAGGCATCTTTTATTATATGAGAGGCTAGGCAACTTGACCATTGCTGATCTCCATTATAATAATGATATCATGTCCATTATAAAGATGCGCCGAATACTAGTACTTTATATGGAGCGACTACCTATCTAAACTTCACAACCCAGTAACTGGGAAAACGATAACCCTTGGTAAGACTGGTTATCAGACTTTCGGGCTTCTGACTACCCGAAAAGACTGTCGAAGATGTACAAATAACAGCCGAGACCAACGGCTTAACGTGCTTTCCGAGGCACGGAGGAGTCTCGATATGTTATGGGTCACCCATCCGAGAACCGACCGCGGCAAGCGTAGCTTAATTGCTACTATTATATCACAAACTCCTGTCTTCACGATAACAGTTAAAGAATTACAAATCACTACCAACTCGAGTATGACAAAGTCTCATCATTATTTATGAATGAATTTCGTTCACTATTAACACCGATTCATCATTAATTCGGTCATATCGATTCGGTGTAGTCGATAAACAGACTCGAGTCACGAAATCAGCTGCGGTTAACCAGTGAACCTAATCCAACCAATACATATAGATAGCTGAATCGGTAAGTTATCGATTATAGAATATTTAAGTTATAGGCATCTGCGATCGTGTAAATGATCTTTTTACTATGTAAAACTATAAACGTATGTATTTAGAAATCAAGACTATAATATATGTACTAGCTTTTGCTCGTGGCTTCGCCCGCGTGGATTTCGGAAATTATCCGTACGATGCGTGAACGTACTACCAGAATAAAAAGTACCCTATGTATTTATCCAGGTTATAAACTATCTGTGTAGAAAATTTCATCCAAATCCGCTCCGCCATTTTTACGTGATTGAGTAACAAACATCCAATCATCAAAATATCTAAACATCCAAATTTTCACATTTATAAGTTAGCTTAGATTATTAGTAGAAAGTAGGATAATTTGTTAATCTTACAATAATTAATATTGAAGTCAAACCGTCTTATTACTGAATAAGGTTTTCTTCACACTCGATTTTAAACCATTGAGCCATTATTAAATTTTGAACTTTATTCTGACTAAAGAAAGTTCATAATACAAAACTGACAGAGACTATGTTGTCAATTTTGCATAAAGAACTATAAATCGATCACGGTTACGCTCTTAGTACAAAAAAAATGTCTCCATGGCTTAAACCAAGACAAAAGAAAAATGTTAAGCGGAAAGAGTTTGATGTTGTTCGATAAGTCAACATTTAGATTAAACCAAACTTGAGATAACTTTAATGATTTAATACCCCATTACTTCCATTCATTTTATTTTCCTCATGATAGTGCTTAATTTTTTATTACGTCATAACCTTTATTTATCATCCGCTTTTAAAACTTTAATATCTTCACGACATGTGCCATAAACCATCACAACTTCCATAAAATGCGAGAAAATGAAACGCTGAAATATTTTAAAAGCAAAAATCCTTAGATCGAAGTCACACAACAGCTTAATGCTTCGCGTTGCAAGGCCACGGGTTAGGTGACATGCTCCTAGCAAACCAACAAATGGTTTTAAAGCGTTATCGCACTGACGATTTGCCAGCGTATTTCCACCGAGGCGATTTGTGAACGTGCTCACCGTGGATTCGAAGCGATCTAGCCGCGACTTCGCGACGTGTTCTCTGTGTTTTTAAAATAAATAGTACATTCGCTTGTCTCTCTCCCTTTAGACTAACACGTCAATCACTCTCGTTCTGCAATACCGGCGAACACGTTGCAAATGCGTGGCGTGCTGGCTATGTACACCCAACAATTGGTACGCTGGAAACACGCTTGCAAATCGCCACAAAGACACATGATGCTACGCTGCATGACTTATTTGTCACTTGTTTAAGCTATCTTACTCACTAAACTTTTTGTTATTTTTTTAAAATTTAATTCGGCATTTTTCACTCGAAGTCAAATATCCGAACACAAAATGAATCTTAAGTAAAAAATGAACGATGATTTGCCTAAATCATCGTTCATTTTTTCCTTAAGATATTGAATGTTCACCTGTTCCTTCAATTTCATTTTCCGTTTATTAGGTAAGCTAGTGAAAGATGCCGAAAAGGCTTTCGGTATCTTTCACTAGCTTACCTAATAAACGGAAAATGAAATTGAAGGAACAGGTGAACATTCAATTAGTTCCCTACACATAAGTCGGTATCGTGTAAAAGTGGAATGAAACAAAAATGAACATTCACTCAAGTGACGCGTCTGATGTCAGCTTAAGCGACGCTTCTAGCTATGTGGCTTCGACCTTAGGTACGAGTTTATGTATTGCTAAAAACAGATTAGGTAGGAACTCAAAACCGACCGCGAACGACTATAATATTTATTTACCGGAGAGTTGTTTTGTGAAGATACATTCTAAAATAGGATTACGTGTACAGTGGCTTCCGGGCAGAGCCGGGATACACATATATTATTCACTCAGTAGCCTTATTCGAGCACCACTAAGTTTAAACCTCGATCGATTCAGCCTTCACAGTATGAATACCGTTTGGACGAATTATCTACGGTTATAGGGTGGCGTTCTACGTTATTGTACGTCGTGATATATATTTTTAAGTGGACAGATGGTAACTCCATCTATTAAAAAAATACTCGTTTATTGGGTAATTTCTATTTTTATTTTGTAGGGACTTTTACGTTAAGCATGGAAGAAATTTCTGCATCTTTAAGCTGGCTAACTGGAAATATTTTTATTTGACCATAGTTAATTTAAATTTTAAGTTTGAACGAATACTTTATTATACAGGCTGTAAGGGGAACGCTTCCGAAGCCAGAACGTAGGTTATATACAACCTAAATGCAAACGGATACCTTAAATTGGTTATTTTACATCAATTTAAAACGTTTGAAGCTTTTGTAATGTTTCTACTTTTTTCATTTTAGCGCCGCTTTACAAAGGATGCCTACACCTAAAGTCGCCGCCTGGACTTGGGGTCGTTTTTAAATGTGTTTAAACTCAAATTAATTTTCATTTAACTGTTCTCATAGCATAATATATAAAAAGTGCAAAAAAATTAGGTAGCAACTTTAAAAAAAAATTTGGTAGGTACTGTATCGTGAATCACTAGCCCTATCACCTGTCTTCGTTTTCGGAAGAGTTCCCCTTACACCCTGTGTAATAATATTAACTTCTGCACACCTTCTCCACATGAACTCAACTGTGCCAAATTTCACACTCCTCCGTACGCGTAATTTTCGTAAAAAGGGGAAGTTTTTGCTTCAATAATGAAAATAATTGGTAGTAATTGAGTTTCTCAGTGGCGGATTTTGTAAAAGGTGATCAGAAAAAGGACAATTTTTGGTTAAAATTGTTCCTTTACCCCTTTTCATGGACAGTTATTAAAATGGCCTTGGACGTATAGGTACAACCTATCACGAAGATCCCGAAAGAGCCTCCAACCAACGTCAAACCAATCGATTGAACCCATCAATAAATAATTCACGAACATAAACTGTGGTCCAAAAATTTCGATGTTCTCTTTTTATCAATTCAACCAACGAGTTTCGATCTAGCGTTGAGGTTACTGATTACCTTGTATTTGTTCTGGAAAAATTGGATTGTACGGATTGACACAGAATAGATTGGTTCAAAAAGCTACATACCAAAACCGGCACCCAGTGTAGCATAAAAAATTGAAGTGAAAACACACACTGCTACTAACACGTTTAATTTGGTGATAAAATAAAAAATACAAAATGTACAAAAACAACAGACAAAAACATAAAAAAAGGTGAAAATTGTAGAATAAAATTTCAGATTTGGGAGGTTGATGCGGAGAGACTTGAGTAAAACAGAATTTAAAAGAGGAAAAAAAAAGGAAACATAAATTATTTGGTACACGACCTATCAAGCGATTGCAATCGGGTAAAACAAGGCCTATGTACGCAAAAGTGCGTTTGTTATACGTTATAACATTAAGGGAAACCGGGCGTCTTTATAGAATTACCTGAAATATTAACTATGTTAACCCTTTAAAAAAACAATAATCTAATACAAAAAAAAAACAGTATAAAGTAATGATTTTCGATACGCTTATGAAGCCCGAGAAACCAGACCGGTGGTGGAGCGCGCGGACGGGTAGATAGAAAGGTCTTTCGGGGGGTTTTTTTTTTTTTTTTTTTCTGGGTGGGAAATCATCAAATAACTTCTCCCGCTCTGGGTGGAGCGGGAGGGCGTGTCAGACTTTTACTGACTAAAACCCACCCGTGTTCCCTCAGTTGCCTGTGTGCCAGGGGCGGCGGTATCTCTTTCGAACAACCCGCACCCCCGGCAGGCACCGGCCCTTGCGGGCCCCTCTGTTGCTGCTGACATCTCTTTGAGGCGCGCGTGGAACACAACGCGCCGTCGACCCGGGCTTGGTCCTTACCGGACAGCGAGGTACCCATTACTCGCCGTCCGCAAGCCCGTGCCTACGGTGGCCGGGAATCAGCCTGGGATTCCCGACGCCCAGGGCGTCTCCTGCGAAGGCCACGGCTGTGAGGGCGCATGTACTGCATCTCCCTCACGTGCGCCGCCTCCCTCTTTGCGAGCATAACTGCTTCGCTGAAGGAGGCGACTGCCAGCCATGCCCTCTCGCTCCGTACCATGGCCTGGACCAGGGTCGGACGCGAGAGATCGCTGCCGCCGATCACCTCCACGAGGACACGGCGTTGCTCCGCCCAAGCTGGGCAGACCTCCACCGTATGCTCCACCGTGTCCTCTGGGCGATCTTCGCAATGGAAACACCCGGGCGTTTCCTCCCGCCCTATCCGAAACAGGAACCTCCCGAAACAGCCATGTCCGGTGAGGACCTGTGTCAGGCGGAAGGTGAGGACGCCATGCCGCCTCTCAAGCCACTCCTCAAAGAGGGGACTTACCGCCGCAATCGCGGCGTGCCCAGCACTGGGTTGCGACAATCGCACTTTCCACGTCGCCATGAGATCCTGCCGGAGCTCTGTCCGCCGTGCCGCGATTTCCCGCGGCAGCGGAGTTACGCCCCGGCGTTTGGCCTCCTCGCGCCACTCCCAAGTGAGCGCGAGGACGTTTGCCTCCAGATCCCATGGCGGGTCTTTCGGGGGTTACGTGGCTGCAGTGGAGCGACGCTTCAACTCTTGAAGCGCGTCACGTGCCGAGATACCTCAGGTTTTCAGGGCTGGTGCGCGCCAACGTAGGTCGAAGGGAAACCACGCCGATATTAGGCCTGTGGAGAAGACCGAATCTCGGTCTGTAGCTTGTCTAAAGACAAAGAAAAAGAGCCTTCAGACCACAGGCACAAGAATCCTTGATGAAGGGGGGGAATCAACAAAAATAGATCAGAAAAGAGAAAAGGTGACGGAATACATACCCAATAAATGCGGAAGGAAACACTTATTTGAACTCGGAAACAGCTTAAACTGGTTGGTTTAACCACACAACACAATAACGTTGCTTTTTAAAACTTTGTCACATTAAAAGGAAAAATTTTCTTACAGGGAATTCATGGCGCCGTCAATGGCTCCCAAATCTGTAGTGAGGGTTTTGTCAAAAGATAACATTCGACGATTTTTTTTCGATTCGAATTTAAAATTTGATCAAAAGCTATGAAGAGAAAATAATTTTTATTGAAAAGGTTGGACTAGAAATCAAAAAGGTTTTTACCGTAGCGGATTTACGCTACACCAGACATACAGACTACGCGTACATACGGGGCGATCTTAAACAAATGACAGTCGTGAGTGCGCTTACACCCGCTGTATAGTTTCCCACGGGAATCATCGCATTTCCAAATACAAACGAGCTTTCCTCCCATTTTTTAAATAAATTAAATTAAATTAAAAGAGTATTATCAACTCTGTATACTTCCAAGTTGATTGAGAGCGTCGGTCTGCACCAAGTGCAAAGGGTAACTGATAGCAATCCAACGACTGACGAAAGACGAAGTTTGACGTTGGATATTAAGAAAATTGATGTACTGTACATTAACGCGTGTCCAATGTGTGTGCGTGTGTTTACTCTCGTTGTATATAGCAGACTCTCTGTAAAATATCTATTCTATGGCTGTGGTTGTGGCCCTGGGACATAAAGCTCACTCATTATTTGTTTGTCATTATCAGCTCATCAGTATTTGACCTTTAAAAGGACTTGTGTACACGTGTAATTGGAAACGTAGATTTTGAAATGTTTGTTGACTGAGTTGAGTTGAATTTTTTATTGGGTATGCGTAGGTTTTCCTGCGGCCATATTTATGTTTAAGTAGGATTAGATATGTATATAAATATTATATTTTTATTAAACTGACTCTTGGATTGCTACGCCGTAGTCACCACGTAGCTAGGCTACGCCGTAGCACCCGCGTAGCACTTACTCATAACAATTATTAGACTCATTCCTTTTGTAATTACGTCTCCAATAAAGCTTCAATCAACAGAAAAATAATTTACTTTCTAATAGCCAATACCAACGGTTATTAAAAATATTTCGACATTGATAAAAATTTAGTTTTGGCTATGAACAAAAAAAAAAACAAATAAACGAATATTAGAGGCTCTTGCCAAGATCAGACATTGATGACAAAAGAAAGCTAGGTATCTTAACAGTCAGTATAAACACGACTGTATTCAAATGCGACTGCAGTTCCTGAAAATGTATCTCTTTGTTTATAGAAGGTAAACATGTAAGTTAAGCTAAGCTAAGCTAAACGTTAAACTGTAAGTTAAGTTAAACGCATAAGCTTAAGTATTTCAACAAAATGACGCAAATTACGAATTGTATGCATGCACACATGCAAACTACACGCATATAATTCGAGAAGGAGTGTACGAGGATCTAAAAGGTGCTTACATGAGAAAAAACCTCCAAGAAAGCGCCCTGCCAATTTACTGACCACAGCAACCACTTCAATAATTAGTATAATCTGAATAAAACAATATTCAAACCTCTAATTACAAAAACATTTTTATAAAAGTGACATTTAGTGGTAATTACAGCGGCACCCGGCAAGGCGCAAACATTAAGGGTTGGAGACGAGGCAATGATTATGACGAATGGCGACAGAAATTTAATTATGTTAATATTACGACTGTCAGTGGATTAAATTAAGGGACGCGTATTTTAAGGATATTTTTATGTGAAAAATTAATTTTAGTTCTGGTAAGTTTTATTTTGATAATGCTGATTAGATTTTTCGATCGACAGTCGTTACTGGTCGTCAGAAGCCCGAGAGTCTGACAACTAGTCTTCCCAAAGGAGCATCGTATTACTCAGTAACTGGGTTGCGGAGGTCAGATAGGCAGCCGCTCCACGTAAAATACTGGTACTCAGTTGCATCTGGTTAGATTAGAATTAGACCCTATCATAGTTGGGAAAAGGCTAGGCAGATGACGATGATGACGACCGATACTTGTCCTAAGGTTCGACAGTTTACTTAATATTTCGAAAGTAATGATTAGTTTCAGACTTTTAGGCTTGGTATTTATAAAAGTTTGTAATTCAGACTTGTTTTTATATGCTTTTTATTAACTTCACCTGTATGTTTATGTTTGTTTGTAACCGACTCCTTTGAACTTGATTTTGACCCACTTCAAACGGTCAGATTTCATTTACACTTTGTAGACTTATCAAGGACCGATGACAATTCAATAATTAAGAAAAAAACTGAAAAATCACGTTTTTGTAGTTAGCAGAACTCAAAAATTTAAAATAAAAATAGATTAAAAAATCTAAAAAAACACGCTTTAAAAACGCAACTAAAAAACCAGTAAAGCATTTCAAAAAAGCGAGGGGTGCTTGATATTAATTGATTACAAAAATACCTCTAATAAGCGTGTTTTTTAGATTTTTAATTTTTAATTCATTTTTTGCTTGGTATTAGTCGGTATTCTCATGGAATTAAAAAATCGGTTGGTTTACCTACAGACTCTGATTTTGGTACAGGTAGGTTACTTGACACACTACGTCAATTTGCCATGCAATATCTATATCATATAACTATCAAAAGAATGGCAGTTGTGATTTGAATATACGAGCAATTTAAGTCGGCAGTCAATTAATTTCCATAACTTTTCACAGAGTAATAACGATAACTGGCTAACAGTAAGTAAGTTTTGAAGACACAGAAGCTACAGCAATTTAAATCAGCCTAAGCGAAGGCCAATTGTTACATTACAGACGTATTGCGTAATTTTATTCTTATTTTGTACTTTATATTACCTCGTTCGTGTTCATCTAGTGGTCGCATGCGCTACGCGGTTTTTCCCTCTGGAGTAACTCAGTACCAGTCCGAAGACAGGATTTGTGCCCAGTTGCTGCTTTTAGGCTTGCCTACTACAACATGGGACTTAAAAATAACTTGCGAAGTATAGGTGCACTAAAGGTACACCTCTGCCTCACCCTTCGTGGATTACCGGCGTAGTGTCGTGTTTATACAATGTTACCAGTAAACATATTGAAATATGTAGAGAAACTATAACAAAAAGGTGTAGATATTATAACTAAATACAAAATCAAAATCAAAAGTCATTTATTCAAATTAGGCTGAGAGTCAGCACTTTTTGAACGTCAAAATACATAAGACAGTCCCCCAAAACGCCCACCTTTCACCACATCCTAGTGCTTTAGCTGGAAAGAAGAAGTGGTGCAACAAACTCCCCAGCAGCTACGAGCATATGAGCTACAATAACCTTTATTTCGTTTGTCTATAAAAATCCTGGTAGCCTACATAAATATTTGCTCACGGCTAGGCCATAAAGTAAAACCGTCTATAAAATTTCACGTCCCATCAAGTTATGTAGATAAGTGTGTAATTATGTACGTAAGTTTATGAGCGTTCGGTGAGTGTGTGTTTTTAGCTTAATTTGTAGAGGTATACCTGAACAGGGGCTGGTTAGATTGTGCGTATCAATACAAGCAGGAGACACTTCTAAATCGTAGATTTATGACACCTTTGTTTTAGAATGTTTTCATTCAAATACGAAATTAAATTGTTTAAGCTAGATTAAATTCTTTCAATGCAAATTAGTTATTATACAACGTGTCGTTTTGCATCCTCGTCAAATTCAAGGAGGTAACTATGCTAATGATTCTCGACACGAATCAATAATAAAAGAAGTAGGTATTTTTTTTTGTTTTTTATTTTTATTTTAAAACGCGGCCCGTGTGATACCGCACTGTAACTGGTTAACCTGGGTTCAAACAGTTTTCGTCGCACAAACCAGTCCTCGAATTACTTGTTGCGATTTTTTATTTTACGGCTATGAAAATACAGTCGAGAACGCAATGGTTCAATTACCATTGCGTTCTCGACTGTATTTTCATAGCCGTAAAATAAAAAACCTACTTATTTTATTATTGATTCATGTCGAGAATCATTAGCATAGTTACCTCCTTGAATTTGACGAGGATGCAAAACGACACGTTGTATTGTTTTGTATTCAAGTAATATTTATAAGACAGTGATAGCTAACTCAAACACATACAAATAATAATGAATGATTTGATTTTTCACTCGCCTCTTTCTCGTTTATTTGAAAGAGGAAGCACTCTCTGCATAAAATGCTTCTAAATCAGTATTAAGCTTGTAGTATTAAAACCTAAAAGCTAACAAATAATCGATAAACATTTCATAAGGTTACTTACAAGATAACGAATAAAGAGAAAAAAACCTCCATGTGAAAAAAAATCACACAAAAATACATTTGCCGAGCAAAAGTAAAACAAAACCGACAAAAAAAAGAAAAAGTTCTCTCCTACGCGTGTAAAAACAAGATATATTAAAAACAAAATATTCTTGACCTACAGAAACAAAATACTCGTCTACACATCAAAACATTCGTATCAAAACATTTCCCTCGTCTTCACAGATGGCTAAATAGATAAACAAACAAACCCCAATCACTTGCGCCCTTGTGTTTCGTTCGCAAACTGTCATGGCGTCATTTTCCCTTATTTTCCAAAGAGATTCTCATTCTGTATTCATACCAGAGAAACTTGTTTGATATCGTTGTGATGTTTATTTATTAGATTTTAACTAGTTTTGTATAGATCAGCAAATTTCTGGATAGTAATTATGTTTGTCAGTACGGTCGGAAATTGTTACACCAAATGTATGGTGGGTTATACTTCTCCGGAAATGTCAGATAAATATAAACAGTCCGGGATCATATTGACTCATAGAGATAGGGTAAAAGGGCGGGCGTTTTGGGAAACTATCTTATGTAATTTTGACGTTAGAAAAGTGCTGATTCTCTCTGAATTTGAATAAATGACTTTTGATTTTGGTGGGTTATGATCAGAGATCGGATATTCGGATGCATATTCACCTAAAGTAAATTTTTAGTTATGAAAGTATGGAAGCGGATTCTTATAATATATTTTTTGTGAACAAAATCTGGGATGACAGGAATACCGGGAATGCATAACTAGTCAGATTTATAGTATGGAAGCGACATCTAAATTATTAGGATTGAATTACTATTCAGATGCATATTTATTTAAAATTAACCCCGATGCAAATATTATGTGTATGTAGGGTGTAAGTCTGTTAAAGAACGGGTAGTTTGTGTTAGTTAAAATATATTCTTTTTTACATAAAATGAAGAATATTTTTGATACAAAAGCGCGTTCCATATTAGCCAACATTCCAACTTTAGGTGAATATGCATCCGAATATCCGATCTCTGTTTTTGATTTTAAACCAATATTGACACCTTCTAGTTTATAAAAACATAGTTCATCCACCAAAAGACCAAAGAATACTGAAAAGACCGAGATATAACAAACAATAAAATAATAAAGAGTATTCTAATTCATTCATGAATACTAGCTGTTTCCTTTATTGGTGGCAACCATTTTTTAAGCCTCCGTTTTACCAGAACGCTGCTAACAAAACAAAACAAAATGTGTGTGAAATCTACATTCCTGACTTCGCGCATAATCCTTAAGCAAACAAATGTATTTACGTGTAAAACCCGGTTTCCTACAGATATGTGATATGTGTTTAGTTATTAGCAAACAAACATATGGTATTTCTCTGTGCGTGACTATCAACAATAGGGTCGGACATTCGTGATCTATGCATCATTGTCATGCATTGATGTATTGCATTTGCATTGCTGTTATACTTAGTCTTTAGATGTAGGGGTATGTTTTGCTGAAAAACAAATGGGCACACTGCTTAGTAGGCGTTAGAAAAGCTTTACCAGTATTATGCTTTTAAGCACAATACAAGGACATTTATTAATGCCATCGTAGGTTCTAACAATTGTTAAAAGCCATTTTTTTTTTAAATTACAGTTGACTAGAAACCACATCTTGATCACGGTCTGGCAGTTTATGTTATTTATTCAGCAGCCTACCCAAATGTCTTCTATAAGGTATTTTTTTATTTATTGTTGAGGCACTTCAACGACTTATTCACTAACACAAACAAAAATCACTTACAGTTTTAGGAATTGTGAATTAGTCACTTACAGAAGTGCACAGCACTAGCAGAGTTATTATAAGAACGTAAAGATATCGTCAGTTGGATTACATAAAAGTAATAAAATAAAATAGAGGTTTAAAAAAATAAGCAATCATCACATGTAAGGTCGGAATACAAAAATACTTAAAAATAAAAAACAAAAACTATTCTGACAAACAAAGGACTGGAAGTTAATACAATTATTAGTAGTAGGTGGCTCGTGTCGTACAGACGACTCGACTGTCCGAGCTGGTTAGAAGTTTCGATCGGACTTATTGTTCGTCGAATCGTTGTGCTCATAAGTTTTGAGTTGAACTGTATGATTACTGAAAAAGCGTGCACTGGCAGGTCCACTCAATTTGTGTGATTATTTCCTCAAAATACCATTTCAGACATCAAATTGGTCTTCACATGATCAGACCAAGATTATGCCTGGACTTTAAAAGAAACTCTGAATTTGTTTTGGCCTTTCTTCTCAGAGCAGACAGATAGGTAACGCTGACCTCATTTAGTTTTAAAAATATGTTTGACGATAAAAGTGTTTGTACACACCCACTTACACAAATAAACCATTTATCTTAATTTGTACAGATTTAGTGTTCAAGCAGGAGATTTGTTTGAGCCTAGTCACATTTTATCAAAAGAGCAAAAAACGTCGACTTAAAGTAGCCATGATCTTTTAAAAACACCTCGTTCAAACAAAAACATATCTAGCTCTTTGTAGTTTTTTCTATTCACATTTACCGTTGCATCCATAAGCAAGTAACCTCATTATGAACCATTTCATAAATGTTAAACTTGGAACCTCAACATCATTAAGAAAGACCTTGGAGTTAAGGAAAGTATTTTTTTTCCAACTTTAGTACTTTTACGTTCTCCAGAACTTCTATTGTAGTCCGTTTCGGGAAACAGGGAGCATTTCAAAGTACATAACGGTTCCAATTAAACTTTAGCGGCATTCAAAGAGAAACACCGATAAATAACAGCATAGAGCGTTCAAGGGTCCAATTAAAATATTATTAATTCTCTCCCTCCTAAGATACAGAACCCAAGTTAGGTTCTTGAAACACAATGTGGGAAAGGTTGTAAATTGTAATCATTTTGACACTGTGATAATGAGCTCCTTGGTATTAAGGTTTCGTCCAGGAAGGGCGAATTTTGCTCGAGTTCATAAACGCGCTTGTGCGGTATGAGCTTTATTAAATGTATGCTCCAACTACACGAGCTTTTCATTTACCTACGTGACTACGAGCATATTAAAAAACGAGGCGTCTTTTACCAGTAATACTCGAGAAGCGTATCGATATGAGCATTATACCTACGCACAAAATATTCTTGATAAGTGTTGACAAGGGAAGTTGTTAATCCTTGACGATTTGTTGATAACTAATTTCTGTGTTATATAGCAGCAGAAATGGCTGATGGTATGTATGCTCCAACTACACGAGCTTATCATTTACATGACGACGGGCGAATTCAAAAGCGAAGCGTCTCTTACGCCCATTTTCAATAAACAAGCGTATCGACATACTCGTTATTCGAACCAGATATTCTCGACAAGTCTTGAAAAGACTACTAGATTGGCCTTGATGATACGATGACATTTTAATTTAAGGTAGAAGCGATAACCCCCGGAATGTAAATTTTCTTCCGTTTTATGCAATTTGCACCTTAATAACTAATTTCTGCTTTACATAGCAGTGGAAATGGCTGAATATGATAGGTACAGGCATTTTCATGTATTTCATAGGATGTTAGATACTTACTATTAGGAATAAAATAAGATAATTTAGGAATTACACGCACAACTTGTATCCGGAAACCGTTTAGCGTTAACTCACCATTAATTTACACACTGATTAGTTGTAGAGAGTTTAATCATTTTAGTACCTACTTTACAGGCTATTGAAGACATAGATTATACAGTACGAAGAAGTCTTCTCGACACAGTCAAAATGTCAACCTGCTGACCTTCTTTTAAGACAGTATTCAATGATGCTCTTATTTGAACTAATTTCTGATATTTTCTGAACAAAAACAATTCCGAAAAACTTAAAAATTTAAATTGTATAATTTAACCAGCTATCAACCGCATCAAGAATTCAAACGATCAGTAAGTTAAGACTGAAACTAAGTAAAAAACTTTTAATTTAATTCCACGGGCACTCATAAAACCGACAATTAAAGTTCCTTATAAAGTAAAACTTACCAACTGAGGTTCTTAAATACAATTTTAGGTGCCGTTTGAGGGAAGTTAGGTTTCAGTTGTTCCTATAAGCAGTTCGCGTGATCAATTTGAAACCTATCCATTCATGACTCGGCATGAGGCATTCATGACTTAATATTTATCCTTTTAGCCCTCAAAAATATTTCCTAAATGCTGTTAAAGGTAGAATTATCTAATACTAGCTTTTCCCAGCGGATTCGCACACGTGGAGGTTGATGAACCTTCTTCTTGGATCAGTCCGTCTATTGATGAAAACTGCATTAAAATCCGTTGCGTAGTTTAAAAGATTTAAGCGTACAGACACGAAAAGCGACTCTGTTTTATACTATGTAAAGATATAAATGGCTTCGCTGGCTTTAAAATATTGAATCTTAATGGTGATTCAAAGAAATGAGTATTTAGTAGTTTTTCTGTTCAACAAAGATCCTGGTTACCAATGCAAGCCTTTTATGGAACTGGCCTTTTAAAATACTCTAAGGCCCAATCACTTAACCTCAAAAGTTATAAAGCAGAGCAGAAAGACGATCAATGAATGCACCAACATTGACGAAAATACGAAAAAGGCTGTATAAGTTGACACAAATGTTGTATAAATACATACAAAGTGGACATTAATGTATGAATAAACTTGAAATCAATGGTTAGAAAATATATACGCCCCTGAAAACTGGCATTACATCATTTCAATACCCACATAATATATATACTGCCTAGAGAAACTTTACTTAAATATACACGCAAGGATCAAAGCTTAAGATGTTTGCTTATAAACATCACCAGACCACACTTAATTATTGGTTGGTCCTTACAGTAAAGATACTTTGTACAGGTCAAATGTCGTATGTGGGCCAGCATGACCATTGAAAGAAAATTAGTGTGTCAGCTGCTTGCCCTCCCACGCACATTGTAAGGCGATTGAACGGAATTTTACTAAATACGACACTTGATATTGTTGTTGTATTTTATTGGGACCGATACTTTGTGGTACATACTACCTATAATATTTATGTCCCCTGAATTTGAAGAGACTTATATTTTTTTAAAGCTTTGCAAAACAAGCCGGAATGGAGGCACTAGGCCTTTGTTTGGTTTGCTCAAATATGCCTTATGACTATATTGAATCCAACGTAAAATTAATTTAAAAGTGTTATATTTTTCCAGTTACTTATGACGAGCACGAGATAAATAGATAGAATACTGCTACTTGAGATTATAAACAAAACAATAGAAATATTCTACCTATTGTTTGTTGCTATATGCAAACTTAAACTAGCGCAACATCTTCACCTCACTTCAGATAGTGGTAGAACGCGACCCTATTCCATATACATTTACAAGAACCTAGCTTCCTTCCAAATTCTCCACCCTACAAACTCAAATCTCACCAACCGCTTAATTCAAGGTCATAATCAAGGACAAAGTGACAAAAACGCAAAAATTCTTAAGTAGACATGAAAAATCACGTAAGTAATATAAAAACGCTCCAACCCACATAGAGGGTACATGTTTTGGCGGGGCGGGGCATGGCTGGGTTCCTCTATTGATTTTGCACCCCCTCGCCCCCGCGGTACCCCGCACGCATCTCTCAACTGTTGCTTAACTCTGGCTGAAGAACAGTAGGTCAGTTAGATTATGTGTTTGGAAGTTGGTTGGTGCTATGATGGCGAATGGAGGTTGTGGGGCGTTATGTCTGATAGAACTTGAATGATGTAGTGTGAATGCCGAAATGACCAATTCAATGAAAATAAAATTAGGACATTAGAACTTAAGACGGAGAGTGATGGAAAGACAGTAAGGAGGTCTTTTGCCCAGCTATGGGACATTAATGGCTAATAATAAAAGTACTCAAGGAAGTACACAAAGTTTTTAAAGCATTTCTTTTGTTTATACACAAGTAAGTATTATTTAAACCAATTAAGTGCGTGTTCATTTTCTACTTTATTTTAAATCGTGTATAATATGCCAATGGTAAAATTGGTGGACCAGGAAACCTGTCCTTCTGTATATCCTTAACAAGACACTATGCATAGGTACAACGGCCTTGGAGGAACGCCCGAGGACATTCTAATCTGTCAAAACTGTGTACGGATATACTAAATCATATTATATAGGTTGCCATGACAACGGATAAGTATAAGTCGAGGTTATATTCAGTGGCTTTTTCAGCACGTTCTGTTGAAAAGTTTTCAGGCTTGCTCATTTTTGCGGGCGGCACTTTGTATATTTGTACTTGGGCATACACTAGTAATCCTCTGTGAACAAATCACAAAGGGTGACTTTGTATTGTTGGATGTGTGTGTGTATGTGTGGGGAAAACGGAAGTCTTTTCTCGAACGTACAAATTAATCGAATTTCACAACTAAGTAAATACCAACAGAATTGATGAATACCTTTAAAGTAACTTTAATGATAACTTCAATAAATTTAAGTCCCACTAGAAGCCTCTCTAGTAGCATATTACTTTATCGAAGTTCCTTCCCACTTTTATTGCAGATTCTCAGAAATAAGTACTTCGTATGCAAGCAGGAACGAAAATTAAACGTACATTAATCTTAAGTACTTATAATAAACTTCTGCAAATACGTAAATCAGCTTCTGCTCAACATGCAACTACTAGAAATAACTATAGTTTACATTAAAATTATCTTTATATTTATTGTAGGTATAATATTTTCATTCATCACTTAAACAATGCTTCATAACTAAGTGTTCATCATTACAGTCTCTTTTATCTAAATTATTTAGTTAAAAGGACTTCCTCCAATTTTACTATGGTTAATTGTTTTGAAGTCCTTTGGCAAAAATCTCACGAAAAATAGGAGCCGCTTTTTCCAAAAACAACATAACAAGACGAAACTATGATAAATGAATTGATTATAAGTAATTTATCAGGCACTTGTCAAAGAAGTTTACGCAGAATCTGTCATCCAAGCCACGGTTATCAATCATTTAGGACAGAATCAGAATGTTGTTTAACTAAAATGGAGAAAATGCAAACAGGCTTCTGATGTAATGGCAACACAGTGTACTTTCATCACAAAAAAAACTATCGACGGATTTTCTTAAAACAACTCCATCATTCACTCCTAAAGTACTAGGCTCGCATCACGTATAAGGAGCTATTCTTTTCCATAGTAAACTGTATCAAAAAAATTAAGACGTCTGAAAAAGCCAAAGCGCAAATAGCAAAGCGTGGTTATAAATGCTCGTGACAGCAGGACAGAGCCTCTTTTCATATAGAGAAAGTCTGTAAAAAATTGGCTCTACCCTGTTTTAGGGCCTTAATAAGCTGGTATTATTATTTATTCACTCTTCAGTAAAAAAGCCTTTCAAAGTCTTGCTTATAAAAGCCAGTGTCAGCACTGTACATACAAGCCTTCATACCGCTTCAGAATTATTATATCCTGGTACGTTTACGCAATGTAATATACAAACAAACTCATTGTTATTTAGCCAGATAAACCTATAATATAGTAATGTCTCCTTGAGGTCAGTTCCACAGCCCCTAATGTGTTCTTTGGGCCCGAATGTACAATACAAACATTAAGTGGAATTCATGTAATGAGGGACAAACAGTTTATGAAAGACATGATACTAGAACAGAAATAAACGTTGAAGTTCTAACCACAATTATAGTTATACTTGCTACTTAGGCGCTGGTTGGGAACTTATTAGGAAATTATCTAAATGATTTTCCCAGGTCTTTCCTATCCATTTTTCTTTCTCGAATTTCTCAGGTTCCGTGTGTTGCCGGACGTAAAAGAATAGCACCATCCCATCCCTTCCCGTGAGTATCGTAGAAGGCAACTAAGGGACTTACTAGAGAATGGGCGGCAGCGTTCTCTATGCATTTTACCACCATACTGTGATCGTCAACCCGCCTGCCAAGCGTGGCGATTATGACAAGCCCCTCCAAATTTAAGGAGGCCTATGTCCACCAGTGGACGTCTTCTGGCTCAAATGATGATGATGATGATGATGAGCCCGGAGTCTGGATGTGTGCCCGGTTGATGGCAATAAGCTTGCCCCTTACCTTTTACATGGGACTTCAATATAACTGGCGTGAGTGTACTATAGGCATACCTCTCGCCCAACCCGTTGTGAAAGCAGGACGTAATGGTATGTTTATGTTTGTAAATGATATTGAATGTGTCACTTATTTCACTCATTAAAACTTATGTAACTCACCCACAAAATCCTACAAATATTATAAATGCGAAAGTTTGTGAAGATGTTTGGATGTTTATTACTCAATCTCGCAAAAACGGCTGAACGAATGTGGGTGAAATTTGGCACACAGATAGCTTGTAAGTTGGAATAACACATAGGATACTTTTTATCCCGATAGTACGTTCCCGCGGGATGATTTTTGAGCTCAACGCGGGGGAAGCCGCGGGCAGGAGCTAGTATTTCCATATTTTATTTTATTTCAGCTTTTACTATACTGACTATTACAAGAAAAAGGCTTCGTCTTCACATCAACAAAAAGAAAAAATGTATTTAGTTAAAAAACTCAGCCCTTTCTTTGTGGTCGCGCAGTCGGATAATATTTTTAATAAAATTGTTAAAAACATACATTACTATAGTCTCTTTGTACCTATCACATTTTGTTAACCTTTCTTATTTTGTTATATAAATGTATCACATATTAGGACTTCGTATAACAACCATAATTACGTTTGTTTTTAAAACATAACTCTCTTTAATGTTAAATTTAAACATAAAAATTACAGGTTTCAGCCACGTATTATTAAAGCTGAAAACGTTATTGTTGAAACAGTATTATTTCTAACTGAAAATATATTCATAACATTTATAATGTCATAGATTTTTATGTGAGCCATTTTTCTGAGAAAACAATTGTTATAAAATCAGATCGAAATATTTTATTTACATTTTATTACAGTATTATTATGGGCTTGTAGCTAAGTACTAAAAGCCACACGGATCGATCAATCAGGTTAAGCTGCGCTTGCCGCAGTTGTTCCGTGGATGGGTGACCTCTTTACATACCTAGACCCCTCCGTGCTTCGGAAAGCACGTGAAGCTGTTGGTCTCAGCTGTAATTTGTGGATGTTTTACAGTCGTTAGGGGTCGTCAAAAGCTTGAAAGTTTGACCACCAGTCTTACCAAGGGGTATCGTGTTACCCAGTGACTGGGTTGTGGAGGTCAGATAGGCAGTCGTTCCATGTAAAATTCTGGTACTAAGCTGCATCCCCAATATGGTTGGAAAAAGCTAAGCAGATGATGATATGTACGTAGTACAATGTCAAAAATGTTAGATAGAAACATATTTACAAAATATTCGTTGTAATTTAAACATTATTACTAGAACAAACGTATCAAAGTTCCTCGTAAATGGAAAATCAAACTCAGTAATTTAAAACGTAATCCTAGAAACCGAGATTTTGTCCATCCATTTTGACAAGCAATTTCTGGTTAAAGAAAATTCTCATCCAAAAACTTTTCAGCGTATTGAATATTGTAATAAAAATTGTGTCTTCAAACGATATTTTGTGGGATTTCATATTGAATGTGGTGCCTCTTGGAAATATTACAACATGCTTGACAGAAGCCTAAATGAAGCGTTTTTAGAAGAATTTGTTTGAATTCAATAAACCTACTGTTTAATTTTTTTAATTCAAATGGCCGTATAAGTAGGAATATTGTAAGTAATTTTGAGGTACAATTAACCAAAAGACAGAACTTATTATCTCCAGTAGTTTTTTTATCGATTACGTTGCCCTTAATTCATAATACTATTTCAATTCAATATTCCAACTTTGTCAGAAAATCTATTTACTGAAGTTAGATAGAAGAACGAATTGTTATAAAGTAGTTTGTCTGGTTATAAGTGGGAGGTTAGTTCAGTAACCGAACGTCCACCAGCCCGCGCTGGGCTTGCATAGTTGATTACGGCCCACTCCCTCTCACTAAGAGGAGACCTGTGTGCAATGGGAAGACCATAGGCTGATTATGTTTATCTTGAACCGACCGTAGATACTTTTTGTTTTATACCCGGTTTTAAGAGTTCCATCATCAGCTGAGTTGAGCGCTTTACTGACAAATGCTTGCAATGGCTAAACTGGTCCGCTTAAATCTGTGTGGTTCTTTCCTCAAAAGACCATTTCAGGCACTAATCTACATTGTCTTCACATGATTTGACCAAGAATATGTCTGGTCTTTAAGAGACTTTGGCCCTTGAATTTGTCTCGCCATTTCTTCTCAGGAGTTGTCAGATAGGAAGGTTGTCGTCTCCATCTAGCTTATTTATTTTTATTATATTACGACAGAATATATAAGGTACACAACACTGCGCGCCAAAACCAAGGTCATGGACTTTACCTAGAAAACCGCTCAGCTTAAGTAGGACTGGGCCGGGCATGTTTGCCGCATGTCTGATGCCAAATGGGTAAAAATAACCACCGATTGGGCCCACTAAACATACGATGCCATCGCGGCAGGTCACGACGAAGGAGGCGGGATGAGCTTGACTCCTACCGAAAGGTCTGGCCAGCATTTTACGGAAAAACTATACAATGCTAGGTTGACTTATACTTTAAAATGTAAATAAGATCTGTCGTCGTGTACGCCTACAGTAACTAAATGTAAGCGCTTTCGGGCTGTGAGTTACACAAAAACCTTTTGAAAAGCTCTGCAGTCACAGGCACTCAACTGCAGAACTGTATTAAAAGAAATTTCTTTTTAAACGGCAAAAGGAAAAGTTACAAAAGAGCTCGTGATTTGCGAGGTTTTGTGGTGCATTCATTATTTTTCTACCAAGTGGGTTTTTTGTTTTACTTTTTTTCGACAAAACCAAATTGGTAAAGAGAATAGAGATAACCAGTGTTACATTTGGTATAAAAGGTTTTCAAAACTATGCAATCTCTGAGTATTTATCTAAAAATTACACAGTATTATTTTTTCAAAAAATAAAATCCAAACCATTTTTAATCTGAAACGATTTCCGAAAATATTACCATTCAAACACAAACCCAATATCCAATTTCAGTGAAATCGACAATAAATTCAACACGTAGCAAAAATATAAGCAGCTTAAATAAAATACCCTATAACTAAATCTTCGTTTAAAAACTCAGCGAAATCTTTTCGAAAACATTCGTATGAAAAAACCCATAAGATCGATGTAAATTGACACATTTCCCTATGCTAACGTTAGTAGGGTCGCGGACTGTCCGTCACACGTCAGTGACGTCACTCCTTTCCAAATGGGATGAAACGGATCACACGTCTTCCGAACACTTTACATGACTTTCGCATTGATATTAAACGGGTTTGAATAGGGTTGGGCGAAATTAAAAATGGTTTGGTAAGGTCAACGACATGTGATTATTTTCATAGAATGGACTGGCAGAGATCTTGTGACATTAACTCCAACTAATTTATCACTATTACATTATGCATAGAAGTACAAAGAAAAAATAGAAGCTAATAAACTGGTCAAGACTTTAGTATACAACACTTCATGGTCCGATGCACCCTGGGCACGGCAGCCCTTGACATGGTGACTAGCTCATATTTAATCAAGGCATAAGCTAGCTAAGAGACGAAAAATCATAAAAATTTATGAACTCATACAAAGATAACCAAAATATCCTATCCTATATCCTATACAACATTATTTTTAGTATAAACCTGAATATAGTTTGTTCAAAATAAGTAACGAAATCGATTCCAATATTTTTTACACCATGTTATATTTTTTCCCAAAAAGGTTTTGCAAGTGTGATGGAAAATGTTATCACCAGTAAATTACAACACAATCGCCGTTCGTTTAGGTACCTACTGCCTAATTTATTATTCTCAATGAGCACAATAAGACGCTGGACGAGCTGGGGGCACGGCGTGCCACGTGGTGACCAGGTTTGTGTAGACAACTAGGTAACATAACAAGCTTATAACTTTGTGATTTTTCATGATACAGTTTAAAAATGTTGTACACAGATTCTTTATATTAAACAAAAACTAGACACGTGTTTTGGGTTTCGCATTAACTAAAACTCAGGTTGTTTATTATTTTACTAATATAAATGTGAAAGTTTGTATGTTTAGATGTTTGGATGTTTTTTGCTCAATCACGCACAAACGGCTGAACGTATTCAGATGAAATTTGGCACACAGATAAATGATAAATGTTTTTATTTCTATAAGTAGGTTTGTACAAACACTTTTATACGTCAATCATATTTTTTAAACTAGATGAGGTCGGCGTTTCATAACTGACTACTCTGAGAAGAAAGGCCGAAACAAACTCAGAGGTCACAGTATCTTTTAAAATCCAGACATAATCTTGGTCAGATCATGTGAAGACCATGTGGATCGATGTCTGAAATGGTATTTTGAGGAAAGAACCACACAGATTCAGTGGACCTGTCCATTCAGTGCACGCATTTATCAGTAATCATGCAGCTCAACTCAGAACTTGAGATAGTTCATAACCTGGATTAACATATAAAAATCTTTTTATCCTAGTAATACGTTCCCGTGGGATAATTTCCGACCTCCACGCGGGCGAAGCCTCTGGCAAAAGCTAGTAATATTTTAAAGCTAACAAACTCCATTTAACACCACTCCAGCTGTTCCCAATATCTAGTCATATAGTCAATTTCCTGTCCAACCTCAATTGCTTTAATTATTAGATCTCCAGAGAGATCCACGGAGATATATCGGCATAATGTCAATAGACTGAGTGCTACTCGTCCAGCACAATGAATTGTCATTGAACTGTAGTATCTCCTAGATTACTCAAGGGATACGCGGCGTGTGTGTTTGAATGCAATTACGTATGAATACGATTGTTGTTTGTCCGTCGATTTGCCTAGAACAATAACAGATATAAAGGTGGCAGAAGAAGAAAATACCGACTATTTACATCCAGCTTCCAGTTAGAGAAGGCTATTTGGGAACGTAGTCTACTTGGTCTCAAATGAGCGTACAATCATGTTGTGCACTGATATAAGCTCTTTGAATAAAATAAATCTTTTAATCACCTACCAATCGATTGTTAAAATTGAGGCCAGTTTAAGGACGCAAAGATGACACCGAAACCATACACCAAGAGGCATGGCATTCGAATTTTTAGTCTCAGAAACATGACACATATCTGAACATACTCACAAAAATACCACACTCTCTTTCACACAATAAACCACACAATAATGACTCCACCAAAACCCTATAACGAACACAAATGTAAGCAAATGCAGAAACGCAGATACAGCTGCACCATTGCACAATGGCGGACGGAGAAATATACCACAATCATTTTCGCTCGCAGCCACGCTAAATATTAAAACAAACGTACGGAACTACAGGCTGAACACACTGCTACATAATTGCGACTTACGCAATGCGAACTATTTTGAGGAGACTTTATCTTGTAGTAAATTTTGCTTACATTTTGCTAGATCACTTTTAATAAGCATTCAATTATTTATATTTAAGTTCTCCACTACTACATGACCATAATTACTATAAAGTTTATTTATTTATAATAGTCACCATGAGTTGTTTAAAAATTCTGCAATATTATAATATGCTTTTTGTGCATACATCCATACATACAAACTTTCGCGTTTATATCATAAGTAAGGATTAGGAATTTAGTAATTAATTTATAGAGTACGTAATAAAGATTTATACGCTCTATTCTATTATATTGCCTTGCCTAGGCTTTGATAGATCAGTCACAAAATTAGGACGAAGGTCTTAAATAACGCCTATCTCCTACATCTGCTGCCAGCAATTTAATTAATTAATCCCTAAACAATTCATACCCACATCCTTCATGAGCCTTAACTGACAGGCATCAAAACACATGGCTAATAAACGTTGATTTGCCTTCAACTATAAACTTTCGAACAAACTGAGTTAAGACTGGTTTATAGACATACGTATTATCTATAATAGGCAGTATTGACTGTCGCTCTACACTCGCAATAAAAAACAGTACCAAAGTCAATGTTATTAAAATGTTCCTAATTAAAAAAGGCCCATACGCTTGACATAAACACTCCTTAATCAGTATAAATATTTTTGCATTTAAACTTTTACCCACACACAAACCTGGACAGCAATACATATCAAACTATTTAATTAGGTATCCAACATAATAAGAACAATACAGACTTGTAGACAACCTTTTAATTTCGAAGCTCGGAGAAAAATAACTTAGAAAACTAGGCAAATCCCCGAACGTGAGATTTCCATTCCGTTCCGATAAAAAACCAGTACTTTTTCGAAAACTGTCAAATAATATACTTTTAAGCATAACTACACTGAATTAAAATCATTTGAGGCAAATTAGATACTTTCAATTTGATCACATGAATGAAACAGTATCCATAAGAGTTATCCTTGCCAAATTTTAACGAAATCCTTTAAGTAGGTTACGAAACAGACAGAGTTAATTCGGATTTTTATTATCAGTATGGATTATATTGTAATAATTGTTCAATCAGGGAAATGATCAACACAAATAAAGTTGTCCGTTTATTCAAATTGTCAATCTTTGACAGTTGTCTATAATGGCTAGGTATAAAACACAACATAGTGATATAGTGTGTCGTTTAGAATTTTTTTTTTAGAAAAAACGACCTAAGGAAAAATGTTCTGTGTTATGCTAGACAAAACTGTTTTGTCCCAGTCAATGTACTTTACAGCCTTAAGACAGAGTAAATCCAATTCGTATCTATCGTTAAGTGCTTACGTTTCAAGGTGATCGACCTGTTTCGACAGCTATGTCAATTAAAACGTATCTAACTGATTGTGACTTTGAAGAGTAAGATTTCTCGAAGTCGTGAAGTGGGTCTATGTTAACATCTGAAGTAACTGCCTAGATAATTTACAGATTTTAAGAATGCATAAGAAGAGAATTGGAAGTCCATAAGAAGAAAACAGATGAGCATACTTATTTTCTTGTTAATTGGAGGTAGATTATGTTGTGGATATGAGGCGCCTATGCCAAATAATTACTGCTAATTATCTATGGGATGATTGTGAGTGCTAAACTAGCTATCAGAAGATACCACTAAGGCCAGACATAGATCAGCAATGACTTAGTTAAATCTTCACAGAATTGGCATCCACAGGGTTAAATTAAATTAGCTAGCAATGCTTTACCCACGTGTTGTTTACCCTTATCGAAAGTTTGATTTTCAAGTAACCAATTTCCTCGTCACAAAAGCTTCCTTCACACAAACATTAATTTCCGGCCTACTCTATCACATTATTAAAACCAATGTTATTCAAGATAAGTAGAAACAATTATTTACAATACAAAAACTCATTTCCTGCCGACTTAATTTACTGAACTGGGTCAAACTACTGGTACCGCTAAATAAATGAGCACAGAAGGTTCGGTTTCATACAAAGAGTGAAAACGCACGCTCATCTATCTAAACTTCTAAACTCATCATCTAGCTAGTCTTTTCCTCACAATTTTCAGGTCGGCTTCCAGTTAAACCGTACGCAGCTGAATATCAGTATTTTACATGGAGCAACTGCCAATGTAACCTCCACAACCCAGTTACTGGGTAATACGATACCCCTTGATAAGAGTGGTTGTCAGACTTTCGGGCTTCTGACGACCCATAACGACTGCCAAAGATCCACGACTAACAGCCGGGACCAACATAACGTGCATTCCAAGGGACGGAAGGATCTCGGTATGTTAAAATGGTCACCCATCCACGGACCATCCTAAACAAAAAACAATCTTAACTTGTAAAGTAATATCATAGAGAAAACATTTTTGTTTGTATTTTTGTTTGTTTCACGATAAAACGGATAAACCGATTTTGATGAAATTTGTCACCTAGGTAGACCATGGTCTAGATTAGGACATAGAATACTGTTTATCTCGATATTCCCACCGGATCAAGACTTATGTGGGTGGAACCGCGGGACGCAGCTACTGATAATAATATTAATTCACTGCCTCTTCTAACACACACATTGACACGTTTCAAGTACATCGAACGCAAGCGCGCTGGCGATGGCGGTCGTTTGAAATTGCCGCATGTACGCGTCTGTGTGTGTATGCGTCAGTTTTCGCTCGTTTCACGGAACTGGCCTTTTGCTGTGCCTCTCTATTTTGTACAGTTGACGTCGGGTAAGTTACAAATGAACTTCGTTCACCGATACCAATATTAAAATTCTGAGTTCGTCCTGTTTAAGTAAATAAAATTAAACGAGCAATTGTTGAGACAAATCGTCTTATAGGTACATAACTAGACGAAGATGGAACTTAGTGCAATGTTGAAATTGTAAATGTCTCTTTCTAGTAACAGGAATTGTAAGAATATTTTTAAATTGCATTTTTTTTATCCTGGGAAAACAAGGCGTATGTTATGTTAGATTACCCAGTAGTATTGTCAATAATAATTTGGGTAGCTATGTATAGAAACCTCTAGCACTATTATTAGCTGAGCAGACAGTCCCCGCCTCTAATTATATTAAGACCATGATTTGATTTTTTTTAAGCTTTGGACTACACTATCGAGGACATGAGCAATTTTTCACCCAAGCTTTCACCGTGATTTTAGTTTCTAGTTCATCAAATAAATAGGTTAATATAAAACCTCATTATTTTCCCTCTTACCTTGACGATAAAATAAAATGTCATTGTACCGATTAACATGTTAATAAGTTTCATGTCAGCGAATAAACGTCTCTAAAGCTTTATAATTATTGCCATAGCGCTACTTTTAACACTATAATTATTAATATGAACCCGCTTTGTACTTAATTATAGGAAAGACCTAATTGTTGATCATATTAAAATAATATTACATACACAGTACACTCATCTACACACCAAAACTAACGTGTTTTTCCCACGGGGGAGGTAGAAACACTACCTGCCATCCTTACATACTCTTCCTGCTTCAATTGCATTTAATTTCCAACAGAAATTTAAGTTTAACATTGAACAATTAAAAGGAAGAGCATTAAAAAAATTAAGAATAAGGTTCACTAGACTAGACTCTAGAGTCTCAACTATTATAAATACAAGTAAAATTGCTAAAAGTATTTATAAATAAACGATTTACAAAATAAACATCATTTAAATAACCCATTTTTTGTATCATTCGTCTTTATGGTTCTCGACGATGGAAAAGCTACCGCCCAATGGGATCCCTTAGGTGTCATAAATATGGGAATCTGTCAAGATTATTACCAGCCATGGGAAGTTACACAGTCATGATTGGATATGAGAAGCATGTACACTATTGTACATAGAAAGGAGATCCTTTATCAACGGTTTTAGTCTGGTAGTCACTAACACAAAATATTATTTTAAAGCGGGCAGGGGGTCTTCGCATAATTGTCTATAAAGAAGGAATTTTTGACTATTTGTCGATTTCGATTTGAGAGATTTAAGAGTTTTTTTTTTATTTCTAGTTAAAACCCAGAATTAGGTTTGAGATCGAAACGTTCAAAATTCAAAATCAGAATCTAACTACACCATTCAATTTATTACGGCACGGTTGGCGCAGTGCTTAAGCGATTGACTGCTGCGCTGCGTGTCGCGGGTTCGATTCCCGCACGGAACAAATATTGGTATGACCTACGAGTAGTTGTTCCGGGTTTGGCTGTTTGTGTAAGTGAGTTTAAATGTTTGTAAACGCACCCACAATACAGGAGAAATACCTAGTGTGGAGCAACGTTTAAAAAAAAAAAAAAAAACAGCTTTTGGTATCTTAAAACTTGCCAGTTGAACTGATAATAGGATTCAAAATACCACTAAGATTCTTCTTCTTAGCGTGTCAACGACAAAAATAACCCAAAAAAATATGGCGTGTGCAGGATACAAGGTATGCGGTGCAAGACAGGAGGTGAGACATTTCTGTGGAGGTACGCCGCATACACGATTAAGTTCAGCTGCTTACGCAGTAAGAAAAATAAGGCAGTTGACTGATGTAGCCACAGCTAGGTTAGTATACTTTGCTTATTTTCACAGTATTATGTCTTATGGCGTTCTGCTGTGGGGATCGGCAGCTGACGTAGATTCAGTTTTCATTTTACAAAAGAGGGCAATCCGCGCTATCTATAAAATGGGGCCTCGCGAGTCTCTTAGAAACAAATTCAATGAAATTGATATACTAACTCTGCCTTCTCTTTATATCCTAGAAAATATCTTGTATGTTCGCAAAAACTTAGGTCTTTTCAAAAAAAGATGCGACTTCCATAATCTAAATACACGTAGTAAAGATGAAATCGTGATTCCAAAATTTAGATTAACTAAAACTAGCAAGTCATTTCTAATAAACAGTATCCGCTTCTATAACAAGTTGCCAAAGTCGGTTACAGAACTTAGCGATGGAAAGTTTAAAACTCACATCAAACGTGTCCTTATCAAAAAAGCATATTATAAGATAAAAGACTACGTTGAAGACAGGGAAGTTTGGCATTAATTCTTTCTGCACATGTGGCTTCCCTGGTACCTCATTAACAGCATAACTTTGTGAGAGTCTATTAACTGCTTCCAAATTACAATGTAAATTTTTAATATTTTTATTTTTTACACTTTCTGACATATTCTCGTCATTTTTGACATTATACATCGCTTCAAATAGCACCTATTTATTAGTGATTCTCATGGAAATCATGTCACTTTGTTTAAATAGGTTGATCTTACTAATGTAGATTCTTTTACATATTGTGAATGGGAAAACATTGTAGGCCTTACAGATTAGATTTATAGACGATTTTCTATTCTTTATTTTCATTCCTCTAAGTACTTGGTACTTATTGACAGGCCTGCACTGTCCTCCCATACCTATTATCACTGTAATTTGAAAACATTGTAAAACCCAATTATTTTTAAAAGAGTAACCGTGGAGTTTCTTGCCGGCTCTTCTCCATAGGAAGCGACAAATTGGAACCGTGCACCTAGCTTCTGACGTTTCATAAGTGCCCTTGCAGGTTTATGTGAAATAAAATATTTTGATTTTGATTTTTTTTGACACACCGAAGGTCTGAGCCGTCCATGAGCCCCCACTTGTGGTGGTCGTCCTTGCTGTGGCCTACGTGGGTACGAAGGAACTATTTAAGATTTTCCACGAAGGCCATGGAAACTTGTGCCCGGATGGGAGGCTCTCTGATGGTTCAATGACAAAATCTGGAGGCTTAAGGACTTCGTGCTAAAGATCATACATTCCTGTGGAAGGTCATCTTGTCATCGGCTGGACTCACGCACCCAAGAAACATTGCAAGTACCTTTTAAGGTGACTGCACCCATCACCACCTACTAATACCTATAAACATATAATGCTCAACGCTACTAAGTACATAGTAAGTGTAAAATCAGATTATCTCACGAGGAAGACGGAGCGCCACTCATTAGTTAATGGCGGCGATCAATCTCCATCAATTAATCACCCTGCCTCTATGATGTACTGTTAACCTCTGCTTAATATGTAGTTGTCTGTAAAGCTCTATGAATATAAGTGGCGGGAATATTTGATGAAGCTATCGCTTGTTTTTTTTTTAAATTATGGTCGGGGCAGTTGTGTAGGATTTAATCATCCAGAAACATGAACACAAACAACAAAAATCAAGAAAAATGCTGATGTTTTCAAGCTTCAAAATAATGTATCACTTTCATGAATGCCACAGAGCCTAGAACATATCGCATTACTCCGAAACACAAAATACTACGAAATCGAATCTCAGATTTCACAACCGAACACAAAAAAATAAAACGGTAACATCCATTTCTTTTGTTTACACTTCGTATAACATCGTAGTAAACGTGCTTTATGAACCATTCGTTGTATCATTACGACCTCATTCCCACATATTCCTACAACAGTAAAAACAATACCGAGAGTGACAATGAGCGCAATGACATTCATGTCTCTAATCTTCCAAAACGATGCTTAAATCTACAATTTATGAGAAATCCGTTACACGGGTTCTTTTCTCTTTGAAAATAAGATTAAAAAGGGACCAAACAAAGTAAGCAAGATAAAGGATATAACCCCGAACATTCCGAATAAGTGGCTGAACTTTCTGAATCACATTTAATTTCACTGTTTGTTCTAATCCTGTTCTGAACTCCCATAATTATATTTTACGGAATATTACCATTTATTGGAAAAAGTTTTTATTAAAGTCCAATAATTTTCTTTTTTCAGGATCGTTTTAAGGTGCGGGGAGTCAAAGGAACTTGTAAATGGATTCTAATTAGATGAAGATCTTTTCAATAAGCTCGTAAAGGAAACGGAAACTATTATCTATAGAATTCCCGGTAAACTCTATTACTTTACTGAGTAATATTAAAAACTACCGGGCAATGATCGAGGCATCTTTAATGCACGAGTAAATAAGTTGTAATTAAATGCAGTGTGCTAGCAAGAATCGAAACATTTCTACACAGGCTTAGACTTAAATGAAAGCCTATACGCCTATACGCCTCCATTTCCTTGGTATATTTGAATTATTAAAAAAAATCTGGATTTAGACTCCAGTCGACGATAACAAGCGAAAAAAACAAAGCCAGGGCACCCTTACAAATATATCGACATTACACGCCAAAATACTATCGTTAAAATATTTGGAGCTTCAGCAAAAAATTAAACGACATGATCATATACGGGGAAGGACAAAATGGACGAGTCAACTTGTTAACGAGATTATCCCCGTATATATTCCAGCGGCAATATTACATACTGGGAAATATGTGCGAACTGACATGACGTATGAGGTAGCTTACAAAAAATCTCTGTGACATAAATATTTGATAAGTACTGACGATACTGTTTGGCGGAGTGTGCGTAATAAGGATCGTGAGCGCTGGGTGAAAATGTTTTTTTTTTGTAACATTAGTAAATAGGAACGTGGTGTAAGCTTATTTTTTGGGTCAGATAGGGCCAATTTTATAGTTTCATGTACTAACAAACGTAGGATCGGGACGCTTTGTCAGGTAGAACGGATTTTTTTATGTTTGGGGAGGTTAAGCCACTTCTTCTTCCCAGCTAAAGCAGGGAAGTGGTGAAGGGTGATCGTTTTGGGAGACGGTCTTATGTAATTTTGACGTTCAAAAAGTGCTGACTCTCGGCTTAGTAAAAATGACTTTTGATTTTGAAGGGGACTGGTAGCAGCTGGACAATAGAAGCCAAACCTAAAATCGATTTAAATAACGTGCGATCTGAGAGGCCTATATATGTCTTGCAGTCGAGCGAGAGAGAGAACCTAAACATTTTAGTAGAAGTCTCTAAGAGTGGCCTATGACCTTCAGAGGTCAGAAAAGGGTAGATTGCACGTAAAATTACGGTATGCGTCGCCATTAGTAAGGGTTTAATGTCGTTCCACACATATACCCACAAATAATACAGAGACGATTGTCTGGATAGTTGTCCCAACGCTATGCAATTTAACTTTTGACCCAGTACCTATGTCAGACATTGTTTAAACCACTGTTTTATCACAAAATAAAACTGTATGGTATACGGTGTGGTGTAGGTCCTTATTTAACTTGGTAGGGGTCACTATCATAATGGTTATGTGTGTAGCAAAGTCACTGCACTACATATTATAAAAAAGTCCCTCGCCACGTTTGTCTGTCTGTCTGTTCGCGATAAACTCAAAAACCACTACACGGATTTTCATGCGGTTTTCACCAATAGACAGAGTGATTAATGAGAAAGGTTTAAGTGTATTATTTGTTAAGGTTTTGTGTAAATTAGTTAACGCGGCGAAGCTGCTGGCAAAAACAAGTAGACTATAAACGAGTGTACGTTTGTGGTCTAAGTTAGCTACGGCTGACAAAGGGAAAATCCTATCACTGTGCTTGGTACACGCATGGTTGGTCATCGTGGCAGTAGATAATAGAATAATACTACTAAATAGAACACTATAGTCGTCGTTGACAACACTAATGATCCAGTTGAAAACGGTTCTTTATACAGCACAAAGGCCCAATAAGTTCAGCTATGTACTACTTAAGCAGGGAGCAATGGTGGCCTAGTGGTAAGTTTTAGATTCCGAACTCAGACAGGCCACTGCTCTTAAAACGGTAAAAGAAAACCTCGTAAGGAAATCGGCATGCCCTGGAACCAAAAATACGTGGTATTAGTGCCACTCCCGTTCACAGAGAGCAGGCCTATATCCTTACAGTGGGATCGTTATAGGTTGCTTATGCTATGGTTATAGGCAACTTCGATAGGAAATCTTTATTTACAAAAAGTAACATTTAAATACCTCATTTTCATATAACTTTTCAATGTCTCTAAAATCGTGGATTCTAACATAATTACAGCATTCATCGGAACATTTCAGCTATGATCGGTTTCAGTATAATGACAACAAAACGTTCAGCTTAATCCAGCTAAAAGGTTTCCTTGGCCGATTGCCAATAAAACAGTGTTTTTGCAGTCATCCCATCTTACGCCGACACTTTGTCTGAAAACCATGGCGTTTTGTGATAAATTAGACCACACAGAAGAATATGGGGGAATTTTATGGTTAAATTATTTTGTGAATGTAAGATTAATTGTTCCTTTTCAACGGTTATGCAGGACTAGATCGATCTTCTTTAATATTTTTTCGAGAACTTTTTTTATCTCTCTGCCTGGTCAACGAATTATTTTTAATCCAAACTTTTGTATCTCTATTAGACGTTAGACATAGATCATCGTTTCCTTTTTTTGGAAATCAGCATCTATCTAGCCTTTTTCCAGCTATGTTGATGTCGACTTCAAGTCTAATCGATTGCAGCTTAATACCAGTATTTCACATGGAACGACTGCCTATCTGACTTCCACAACCCAGTTACTGGGTAATATGGAGTATACTCCTTGATAAGACTGGTTGTCAGGCTTTCGGGCTTCTGTCAAACAACAACTGTCAAAGATCCACAAATAACAGCCGGAACCAACGGCTTAACGTGCTTTCCGAAGCACTTTTTTTGTTGGAAATAATAACAAATAATGTGTGTAACAACATAAACACCACGCGTGGACAAAAATAATTGGGCAGAGGCGTATAGTAACAACTGCATTTTGTCAAACTGCGGTCCTCACGTTTTAAATATGATTTAAGTTTAACTTCATTAAAATGCCGAAAAATCCCTGCAAAACCCTTTAAATTAAACATTCTCGACCACAACTTTCCTCTGTTCCGCAGTTTAAACAACGCATTATACCTATATAACATCCTTTAGGGGCCTTTCTTGCTCCACGTTCACGATACCAACCCCAAGGGAGTTCCAACCCTATTTGAGTATGAGAAATGAGTTTGTCTACGCTAAATAGATCTGTTTTTTTGGCCGAGCTTCTACAGACGAATTTCGAGTGAAGTTTCAGGGACATATTCTTTTGTTTATTGTAACTGTTGTCCTAGGAAGGTAGTCAAAATGTATGCAAAGTAAATACGTGTTTTGTGTATTCAAAATAATGTAACAGACTTAAAAAAAAAAATGAAAACCAATTTAACTTTACAAACACGTCTAAAGTTTTACCACAAATAAAAAGTATTTTGCTCACATACATCTAATTTAACTTGCTAAATTATGCATCGTTGTCTTAATTTCGTTAAAATTATCTATCACACCTATCACGCCACTCGGAAAGTATTGCGAAAAAAGTTTTTATCTATGAGAGACTGGCCAGTTATAATCTGTTTTGAAAATATGAATATCTGTAAATAGGTACGTTCCAATTTCAACATTTCCCTCCAAATTGTTTGCGAGCTAATTTAAATTATTGTGTATCATTGAAAATGGATCTGCGCCGGGAACATTTTCGCGCTATGATTTTTTACGATTTCAAGTGTCGCCTGAAACGGGACGAATCGTAATGGCATTCATGGATGAAGGCCCTTCTAAGACAATCGTGTATCGTTGGTGTAACGAATTCAAGTGCGGTCGAGTAACTTTGGGGCATGAAGAAAGAAGTGGTCGCCCTTTGACGGCTGTTACGGAAGAAAACGTGCTAGCAGTGAAAAAATTAATCAATGATAATAGGCGAGTTACGTATCAAGAGATTTAGCACATACTACAGGTTGGATCGGGAAACATTTACGAAATTCTACATGTGCATCTTCGCGTGAGGAGGATAGATTCACGCTGGGTGCCGCACAACCTCACCGATGCTCAGAAGCAGGCTTGGGTGGAATGGTGCCGTGATATGATAAACAAATCTGAAGCAGGCTCGTCTCGGCGTATTCATGTTTACAGATGATGAGTCTTTGATTAATCAATACGATCCAGAAAAGAAACGCCAGTCGATGGTTTGGGTGTTTCAAAACAAATCAACGCCTACCAAAGTGAAGCGATCTAGAAGCGGGGGGAAGATTTTGATCGCGAGCTTTTTCAATTTAACTGGCTACTTGGTTTCAATTCCGTTACGGAACCAAAGAAGCATTAATGTTGAATGGTATACTAACAAATACTTGACAGAAGTTTTCTCTGTTGTGAGCAACAAGCGACCAAACACAGGGCTCCGCGGGCTACTGCTCCACCACAACAACGCGCCTTCGCACACCGCGCTCAAAACGAGGGACTTCCTGGACAGCACGCCGGTCAAACTCCTGGGTCACCCTCCTTACAGCCCTGACCTAACACCATGTGACTTCTTTTATTCCCGAAAATTAAAAAATCAGCTCAAAGGGATACAATTTTCGTCGCCGGAAGATGCGTTGTCAGCGTTCGAGGAGGCTGTAAACGTGGTGTCTGCGGCGGACCGGAAAAAGTGTTTCGAAAAGTGTTTCAGACGCATGAAACTTTGTATAGAGACTAGTGGAGAGTACTTTGAAAAGATTTAAAAAAAAAATATTTACCTATACCTAGATTTTCTTTTTCTGCGTTTCACATTCTAAAAGCTATATCTATACATCTATCTACAGGGTGTCTGGCAGGACGTTGAACATACGAAAATGGGGGATAGGTGAGGCCATCTGCTACTTAGTCTGCCCTAATTTATTTGGCCCTGGACAAAAAAAAATATGAAATAACTTTTAAAGATTTTTTTTTATGAAAGCAAATTACATAACAGGGATAGTCACACACTAGGGATGTTTTGTTAGAATTGGAACTCCTCAATCGTTTTTTTTTAATGCAAGTTGAAATTAAGATTTAAGATTTACTTTTTTTCTAGCTAACATCTAACAAAAATATTGCCGGTACTACCCATTTTTAATAAAAATTACACTCTAAAGTTAAGAAAGTGAAACTAGAAGACCGCATTTTTTTTTTTATTATCCAGGGCCACATAAATTAAGGCTGAGTAAGTAGCAGATGACCCCACCTATCCACGCTTTTCGTATGTCCAACGTTCTGCCAAACACCCTGGGAAGGGCTCGTGATAAAATAGTAACAACCTGACCGATCGATCTCTACGGCTGTTATTGCTTACTGTCTTTATTTATACTAATAATATATAATATAAAGAGGTAAATATCATAAGTTTCTATGTACGGGTAGCCTTTGGAACTACTGATCCAACTCCGACATGTCTTTCTCTAATGGGAGGCTGAAGTATTGCCCAGTACCACAGAATATACAGGGCGGCAACGGCATTGACGTGCAAACTGTAACCATGAATTCAGCACATGAATCTAGGCCCTCTAGCGTAGAAATTTTCGTCAGTTATCAAAATATAAATCAGCCGTTTCATACAAAATTACAAGACCTACTCGGTCAAAATGTATGGGACAGTGGAAAATGTCAACCTAGGAGCGTTTAGAAACATGACTGTACTTTCTCCATAGTAACAGCTTGCGCGTCGATGCTGCCACCTTTTTATCTTAAAACCAGAAATATTACGAGTTTAAAGTCGCAAGCAGAAGCTATTAGTCGTATATTTTCCCCTAAATAAGTCCGCATTTCATTTCTATATGCATTTTCTTACGTAGTATAAAGAACCCGCTCTTAGCAGTACCTAACATAGACAGAAACATGTCGTTTCTTTGTATGTAGGTACATATGTATCGTACATTCGTCTGTACGATGTCCCCAATTTCCACAGATCTGTAATCGGTGACGGCTTTGACACAAATAGCAATTTCCCACTCGAGCGGTAGATAAAAGAAAAACCGTTTCGACGCTCGTCATTGGCTAATACGCTTATACAGACTTATACTTATCTGTTTTGGTTTTACATATGTAGGTACTTAAGTTGGTATGTTTCTTTGTATTGATTAGTAATGCTCGGTTCCTATAAACAAAGACTGATCATTTTGCTTACCAATGGTAGCCCAGTTTGGAAATAAAAAGCTACCATTGGTAAAATAAATCAGAATCAAAAGTCATTAATTCAAATTAGGCTGAGAATCAGCACTTTTCGAATGTCATAATTACATAAGACAGTCCCCCAAAACGCCCGCCCTTCACCACTTCCTAGTGCTTTAGCTGTGAAGAAGAAGTGGCGTAACAAACTCCCCAGCAGCACAGCTGTCTGTTTAGTTAGATAGACTTGATTCTATACATAGGTAGGCAAAGTAATCAACTTTACGAAACACAGAACTTAAAAAAATTGTCATTTGTCAGCTAGCCATGCCAATATACCAACAAATAAAATGAATTAAGAACCTTATGAAGCCGGTGAAAAGGAGCTCGTAGTTTGTCCTCAAATATGAGATATTGAGTAAATAGTTTCGTAAGATAATTTTACCTGTGAAAGCTACTTCCAAATTGGAGGGTCTACTATGCAAACGTTTTAGGAATTTACTTCATTATTGGTAGAAATACAATAGTCTAAATTTTAACCTACAACTGTCCATAAATTATAGGAATCGGCCATAAGTGAGTTGCTTATTTTAAATTTCGATTGACATATATACCTAACTGGTCTATGAAAAAGACACGTGTATTTTTTCGATAACACACAGGTATGTCGATAAGTCGGTTAGTATTCATTCATTTTTCTTTCTTTCTTTATTATATACAATTTGACATTGACAGCACCTTTATATCGTAGCAATAAGGGTGATTTTCGTAATGCAAGTATTACCACTGATGTGCGGTGGACTAGACTATAGCCGATACATAATTTTCTTCAAGCGCGTAATAAAAAAATAAGATAAAAAAAACATTTTTTTTTAAGTTAAACGGTTTTAACTTAAGGCTAAAAAATAATTCGGTAAAATAAAATCGTGGAGCGTAGCGTAACCTGAGTAAATGTATTTCACGCGCCGCATGATTTTATTTTACCGAATTATTTTTTAGCCTTTAGTTAAACCCGTTTATTTATTTTTTTACTTATTTTATTTTAAAATTTTTAGTTTTTATTCCGTTTCTTAATATTTCTCATTCTATTTTTTTTTTTTTTATTAAATTGTATTGCTATCAAAACTAAAGGTGTGTACCAAATATCAGATCAATCTGCCACCAGGAAAGGGTAAAGTTTCATGTACTAAATTTGACCCCAACAAAAAACACCAACAACAAACAGGGCAAGCTAAATAAAACCGTTTAAAAACAGGCAAAGCAACTCTCCAACTAGCAACGTGAGAATCGGCATAATAAATGTGAAGACATATTTGAGCAAAACAACCTGTTCATTTTTAAAAACCTGGGACTACAAGGTAAGGTAAGGACCAAGCCCGGGTCGACCGCGCGTTGTGTTCCCTGCGCGCCTCAAAGAGATGTCAGCACCAACTGGAGGAGTCCGCAATGTCCAATGCCTGCCAGGGGTGCGGGTTGTTCGAAAGAGATACTTTGGCCCCTGGCACATAGGCAACTGAAGGAACATGGGTGGGTTTTAGTCAGTAAAAGTCTGACAAACAATCCCAGCTCCAACCAGAGCAGGAAAAGTTATTTGATGATGTCCGAACCAAAAAAAATTTATACTCTTTTCAAACCAAACCATCCAAGCATTGTCTGTTCGTTTTAATATTCTACTAAAAAAAATATAGGTACTATATAAAAGACCCACCGAATGTATCAACTCGTTTTACTTAATTATAATATTCATTTAATTTCAACAATAACACCTATCTTTTTGCGTCAGGGGTTAAATTAATATACTTTATTTTATAATTTACAAAGAGCAGATGTCCCAAACATAAACATACTCTTGCTGACACGAAAAAAAAAATCCACTGAGTTACAAAATGTATTTTTCATTCCACAATAATGCGAACAATTTAATACGCAATATAGAGAATGATAATATGCTTCAAAGGAATTTGACCTTTTAATATTTGGATCATAAAATAAAACGAACTTTCATTAATGGTTTAACAGTATTAACAAGATTAGCCAAGAGCCATCAAATATAAGAACATAAACTTCTTAAAAATTAATTCTCAGAAAGTTATACGAAGTTATTGCTTCGGTAAGAATTTCATACTCCGTGGGATTACTACGGCCTTATTATGAAAACACTACTCGTATATATTTTAATACAGCAATCAAGATTTCTGGAAAATTCTTGAACAGACTCAATTACAGAGTTGCGAGTTTGGTTTTACAATTTAGAAGATGTATTTTCATGAGATGCGTGAATTGTTTGTAATATAAATACAGTAACAAGGCTTTTATTTTCATTTTCCGGGTCGTCAACAATATATTTATAAATCCTATTAATTCAAGATACAGTAAATGATGTGCCAAATTAATTATAAAATATTATTTTTATCGAGATTGAGTAGGTAAAATAATAGTGTTGGTAACTCCAAAGGAGCCGTGCACATACGAAAGATATTTAGTACATTTTATGCCATCAAAAACATAACTAAAAAAACAAGTTTCGTAACTCAGTTCTTCTACCGTAAAAAGTTGTGAGATCCAGGGTCCCTAAGTGTCCTTCTGTATTAAGTTATTACGTAATTATATAAGTTTTTATTTTTCAAAATAAAGAAATATTCTGTTCTATGCTACTTAGCTAACCTAACAACATCTTATAGTGACCATATCAATTTTAAAAATCTTTTGTGTTTCAAATAAATAGATTGATTTGGCCATCGCATGAAAACACAATGTATCTCACAAGTAATACATATTATATTGAGTTAGATTGTTTAGGGTGATTGCCAAGATGTCCCTAGATTTATGTATTATAAGCCTTTGTAAAAAATAGATGTTTCTATAAATTTTCGGTGCCTACTCTTTTTTAAATTTAAACTAATAAATACAAATATCATGTCGTTTCGTATTTTTTTACCCATTTGATGTGAAAATGTAAGTTGTATTTTCAGCAGTAGATACGCCTTTTCATTATTTTTATAGTCATAGTTTATTACAGTTTGCACACGAAAAATAAAATAAACGTTCCAAAAGGAAAGATTAATGTAAAAAATATGGTTAGTATAAAAGCTTTGTGCAAGGTTGCGTCAAAAGTTAATATTAAAACAAAATATAACTGGACTAAAATAAAATTATTATTCATGAAAGCAAATGCCAAGATAATAATCATAATTGGCTTACAGGTACGATCCCTACAGTATTTATTATGTTTTACATCTTTTTCATTTGAAAACCGGTGGATTTTAATTAAACCCCGTTGATACGATTTTATAGAACACGTGTTTATTTAAATGCGCACGTACGATTGTGAAATCTATTGAAATTTCAGGAATTTAACTTTTAAATTCATTTAAAAACACTCATTACTTCTTCTTGTAGTGTCTCAAGACGAAAGTCTTTGACAGTGCGTGTTGCCAATTATGGCATATGGCACCGAAACGTGGTCGCTCACTATGGACCTTACTGAAAGTCTAAAAGTTACCCAAAGAGCAATGGAGAGGGTTATTATTGGAGTTTCCCTACGTGATCGAGTCAGAAATGAAGAGATCTTCAGGAAAATTAAGGTAACCGACATAGCCCGAAGAATTAGCAAACTAAAGTGGCAGTGGGCAGGGCACATTGCTCGCAGAACAGATTGCCGATGAGGCCCAAAACTTTCTGGAGTGGTAACCGTAGAGCTCGAAAGCCTCAATAAAGTGGGCCGATGACCTTGTGAAGGCCTCAAGCATCAGCTGCATGCGGGAGGCACAGAACTGGTCGAAGTGGCGGAGCTTGGGGAAGGCCTATGTGCACCAGTGGACGTCTTTCAGCTGAAATGACGATGATGAGGATGATGATGAATTTTCCTTCTTTTCGAATCCATAGTAACAATTTAATTAGTTCTGACCAATCAGTGGACACATTAATAGCAGCGTCAGTGGCTGTCATTAGATCCCCAAATGTGCAGGTGTAGGGACAATTGGGATATTCCATCAACTTTGTCATGTTCTGGACAGCACCGTATTCACATTGGGTGTCAGACGGGTCTATAATAATATTTATTCACCCAAATTTTATACAAAGCGTTAGTCGTAAAAATTAAATATCATCTCAGACTGCCTCGTTGGTCTAGTGGTCGCAAGTGCTACTGCAAGTGTGAGGTCCAAGGATCAATTCCCAGCTCTAGCAAAGCGTTATTGAATTTTATGTGTCTGGATTTGTGCCCGGCTGATGACAAGAGGGTCGCCTCCTATAACATGAGACTTCAACTTATCTGGCACACCGAAGGTGTACTATAAGACCTCTGCCTAGCCCTGTGGGGAGTACAAGCATGAAACTATAAGTTAAAATATCATAAATTATATTGACGTTCACACTTCTCACTCAAAACGATCGGTAGCGCCATTAGAAGCCGTTAAGTTATTCGCTCAACATTAATTAAACTTTAACACGACCACCGAGGTTCAATATTAAAAGCTATATAATAATGCTTACAACAACGAGGGCCCATCAATATTCCTGTTTTAATATTGAACGTATAAAGGATCCATTAAACGAGCATTGAAACTGTGTCAAATATTGGCCGTCTAACTCATGGAAAGCGGTTTACGTCACTTTTGATAGGTTTAAAGCCTCCATATTAGGACGTTTTATTGTTACATTCTGGTGTAATATCGCTAGATTTTTTGCACAAAAAAATGTAGATAGCTTGTGGCGTATGGTAGGTACAGACACGAGCATCGCGACTTGTGTTGTGTAAATAAAGATGAGGTAGTTTGATTTTTATTTCTCTCAGAAAGACAAGGGAATAAATACATTATAATTAATTGCTTAAAAATGTTACCAAAATTATAGTAAAAAACAATTACTCTCTTACTAATAAACACATAATAAAGTTATTCTATGAAAATGTATAGTTATTCCTATGATATTCAGGTGAAGGGCGAGCGTTTTGGGGGACGGTCTTTTGTAATTTTGACGTCCAAAAAGTGCTAACTCTCAGCCTAGTTTGAATAAATGACTTTTGATTTGATTTGATTTGATTCCTGGTATAACTTTATTCCGTGTTTATAAGTAAGAGGATTATATGTATCTAACAAAACAACTAACTTAACATATTATCACCCCTATTTCCCCCTCAGAGTTGCACCTATATTTAATACCTACAACCACATTTCACCAGTCCCAAGAAATAGAGGGCGAGCCTATCCTATATGCCATCAAACGTGCAAAAATTCGAGCAAACTCCGAGCTGCTACTGATAAATTCTTGATAGTAAGGCTTTGTCTGATCTGGGAATTGAACCTAGGGCAAATTCACAACAGTAGCACTTGCGAGCACTCTAGACCAACGAGGCAATCAAAGCTAAAACACACACAAACAACAACAACACACACACAACACTATCTGTCCACATCGTCATAGTTGTGTATGTATTATTTTATTTACATTATTTATTTTTGAAGTATGTATGTATGTTTGTAATTATGTATGTAAGTATATTTCCATATGATTTGTTTTATTTATTTAGTGAATTATAATTTTTTATTATGAATGTAGTTTATTTTGTTCTTCACCCTTACATACCCTGTCTACATCTCTTTATCTACTCCTATCGCAGGCATGCTGGAAGAGATTTCTTTAGAAATAAGCATCACCTCTGTACCTATTTTTTTGTTCTAATCTTTTTGTTTGTTTATATATGTGTGTACATAAATGGTAATAAATAAATTCTATGAAAATAGCTCTGGCCTACCATTTTCACTCAAAACACAACTATCCCGGAAAACGCAACGTCGTGAATAATTACTAACCCGACCAATTCTTAGAATGTCTACTCAAGTTTAAACAAGTCTTCAAACATAATGTATAACAGAAGTTAAACTTAAACTTGCAAGTACTTGCAGAAGCAAGTACTTGCAAGTTTAAGTTGCGGGCTCGCAAGTATGTGATGTTATTATAACATTGTATCCTCGCTAACTTCCACATAGTTGATAGTTGAATTCTTTATGAAATCTGACCTTTTCTTGTTATGGTGGAGAAAATTATTCGGTTTAATTAAATATGGCGTAGTAAGCTTATGATTTAAACAGATTGGGGTTCTATAGCTTTAAATCATGCAAAAAAGGCCATGTGCAAGGAATTACATGATTACACAAAAACACAAAATAGATTACTTAAATTGTTTTTATTTGTGATTCTCTTGCAGTCGGTATGCATTTAAGCGGAAATTGCAGCGGTATTTTCTTAACAAATAGCGTAGAATCATTTCAACACCTCTCTCCCTTGAATTTATATATATATATATATATATATTTATTATAAGTATATATTAAAGTAGATATGTGTGCATGTATGTGTATTTTATATTTATAACCAAATGATGTACCAGTCTTATTTATAATTAATTATGACATGTTTAATAGTTTTTTATCATTGTTCCTATCATCCAAAGCACCTGTCATCTAAACTCTTCACCTCCCTTGGTTGACTGGTAGAGAATGCCTAAGGCATTAAATCCGCCTTTGTACCTTTTTGTGCCCGAGAAGTTTAATTAAATAAATAAATAATAAAACAAGACAAACATGGCAATTAACTAAAGAAGTTAAATAAGATTCCAATAAATGTAATATTAATAGTATTTGCATGTATATAACAAAAAACAGAGAAAAGAATCACAGGGCATAAAAAAATTCATCCGCATCGCTGTCAATGGGAAAAGTGCCCAAAAGGCTGGCAGCATTGCCACATTGTATGGCGATATTGATTCTTTGGCGAAAGAATAGGCTAGCCCTCTGGTCACGTGAAGAGTCGACTAACCGCTTTGCGATGTCTCGGAAAACCAAGTGGGCACTCGGATCCCATGCCCCAAGTTATAAACATTCACAAAGATCTTTCCGACATACGCCGCCTTAGCGGATAACCTACGCCGTAGTAGATAGCCTACGCCGTAGCAGATAACCTACGCCGTAGCAGATAACCCACGCGTTGTATTTACCCGCTTTCTATACAAGATCAACATTCAATAAATATGTTGTTCCGTTCTTTGTAGAATTCCGTTCTGTATGCTACTTAAAGATAGCAAATAACTCTTATAATTGTATACAATCAAGTTCTTCTAACTTAACAGACAGCTGTGCTGCTGGGGAGTTTGTTGCGCTACTTCTTCATCCCAGACAAAGTACTAAGAGGTGGTGAAGGGTGGGCGTTGGGGACTGCCTTATGTAATTTTAACTTTCAAAAAGTACTAACTGACTCTTAGCCTAGTTTGAATCAATGACATTTTGATTTTACGTTAAGAAAAATACAACAAAAAAACAACCAGTGTCATTATAAGCATTAAAAATCAGTTAAAACAAAACACTGTTGTATTTAACTATCAAGATACACAATCAGCTTTCATTTCCTCGTGAAGGCGGACAAGTATCAAGTTGATTTACGCCACCCGGCAGCTAGATATGCATCGAATCAATTAGAGCTGGGCTAATCGCCCCACGTACACGATATGGCTAACGATTGTGTTGCTTTTGAATTGTTTATTGATTACTTTTATGGGTTTAAAAGGAGATAACGTACACATAACATCATGTCTGTAAGCACCTAAGGGTTAGGCAGAGGTCACCAAAAGAGATAAGTTACCAGGGTCGTCGGATATAGTTGATGTTTTGTAAGAAACCCATGGATGTTATCGAATAAAATGTAATAAAAAAAGTAAGTGCGTCCTGCCCGTGATGACATACGGTGTCGAAGCGTGGACACTGACAGTTTGGCTGATCCACATATTTAAGGTCGCTCAGCGCGCCATGGAGCGGGCTATGCTCGGAGTTTCTTTGAAGGATAAAATCAGGAATAAAATTATCCGGAAAAGAACCGGAGTTACCGACCATAGCTTGTAGGATGAGCAAACTGAAGTGGCAGTGCGCTGGCCATGTTTGTCGAAGGACCGGTGAAGCAGACGAGTCCTGGAGTGAAGACCGCGTATCGGCAAACGTAGTGTGGGACGCCCCCCAACTAGATATACCAACGACCTGAAGAAGGTGGCTGGGACGTACTGGATGTGGAAGGCGGAGCATAGAGTATTTTTGTGCAGCCTAGGAGTAGTGGACTGCGATAGGCTGAATTGATTGATTGATTGAAACAAAAAACAAACAATTAATTTATAAAATTTCACATTTCACCAGTTATACTGAAGTCCGGTGGAATAGGGGGCGTGTCTATTACCATCAACCGGGCACTTTACCCAGACTCTGAGTTGGTATTGAGAAATCTCAAATAGAAAAATCTATTAATGCTTTGCCCGACCTGACTGGCAATCGAAATCAAGACCTCAACTCAGCAGTAGCGCTTGTGGCCACTAGACCAATTATACATTATGTGGTCGTTAATGGTTTAAGATTAAAAACCTATGAAATTTTTTGCACATAGTTTCAACCATAGTAAATTATCGTTAAGATATGTTACTAGTATCGCTTCTGTTAAATTAATCTACTCCCGTGTCACAATTCAAACTGTTTGGTTTGCTATAAGGGTTGGTAATTTCCTACAGCAAAGACTGCATTGACATGAGGTTTTAAAATACAATAAAAACAACTTATTTATAAACAACAAAATAATGTGAAACTACCGGTCGCTGAAGTCCTTAAACCATTAAAAAACCCAAGATGCACAGTCTCGAAAAACAATCAAAACTGACTCAAACTAACTCAGTTATGACAAAACACATTTTTTTGCGAATTCAACCTTACACGCATGATTTAAAGTGGTTTTTACAAAGCAATGTCCAAAAAGACACTACTACTGACACCTGCGCACATTGCGCCCATTTACGCAGACGTTTTTGAGTCGCTGATTGTGTATCTTGGGTTTTTGTATATCAAACAGTGTGGCATGAACAGAAGAAAACTAAATAAACTATGAATAACACTGAAGAAGTAACAAGAATTGATGGCTCTAGCGTCCAAATCCTGGTACTATCCCATCGCAGTAGCTACCTTAATTAAATGGGCAAAGTTCCCCGGAATGGGTAAAACGTGACTTTACCCAAACAATTAGGTAGCAGATGCCATTAAAGTTGATAAGAACAGAATTTTATATTGGTTGTTATATTTTTATTAGATTATCATAAATGTTTTTTAACAATATAACCTGTAGGTAATGAATTTCTGGGACGGCCGTTAAATTATAAGGCTCGTTTCAAAGTTATTATTTCGCTACTGCGGATTTAAAATAATAGAGATTAATAAAATATTATTAAACTAAAAAACTAAGATTTTGGAAGATAGATATTTATTAAAAAGAGATTAATTAGTTAAGGTCGCCCCTAATATATGGCAATTACTTATAACTGGCACAATGTGGATCTACCATAAAGGTAAGGTTATTGGATGTATAGGATGGTGACTCCACCATGGCTGAACGGATTTGGATGAATCTTGGCACACATATAGGTTACTTACCCGATAATGTAACATGTTAGATCACACGATGAGCGAGCGTCTTTACGTCACTCCAAAAGGTTGTTTCTGAAAAACAGCGCTGTTGACACTAGGTCCGTCCGAAGTCACAGCATTTTGCTGAGCAACGACCTGTTCTTGCACAGATACGACGCACGGCTTTGTTGTTTTAAAATTTGTGGTTTTTTTGGTATGAAGTAGTATAATGCACTCTGCTATCGGCATTTTGTTTTTGTTTTGATGGATATTATATAACTACCGGCGCCGTAACGCAGTATATAAGTTGTCTATGGTCCCAAGCCTTGACTGACATTAACAGTCAATGGACAATATTGTATAACCTTCCGACTTGGATACGGGGCTTTTGTCTAAATTGTATGTGTGCATTCTAAGTTTCTCAGCATAATTTTTTTTTTTGTAATATGCGTTTTGTTTGTGCAGAATAAACATTTTCTTTCTTTTTCTTTCTTTTTTTTACTTTTCATCCCGGTAGTACATTCCCGTGGGATAATTTCTGACCACCACGTGAGCGAAGTCGCTGGCAAAAGCTAGTAGTATCTAATTAACACGCTTTTATTAGATTCACCTGTATGTTTGTTTGTAACCTTTTTTGGATTTAATTTTGACCCACTTCAAACGGTCAGATTTCATTTAAACTTTGTAGACGTATCGAGGACCGATGATAATTCAATAATAAAAAAAAAATAGACAGGAAAATCTGAAAAATCACGCTTTTGTAGTTAGCAGACCTAAAAAAATTTAAATAAACTAATAGATTAAAAAAAAACAAAAAAACACGCTTTAAAAACCTAAGTAAAAAAGTAGAAAATAATTTAATTCTATTAAAAGTCACGGGGTGCTTTTTGAGGTATTTTTATAACCAATTAATATCAAGCACCCCACGCTTTTTAATAGAATTAAATGATTTTCTACTTTTTTGATTTTGTTTTTTTTAGTTTTTTTATACTATTATGTACTTGAACTCAGTTCAAAAACACAACTTAACCCAATTGTTTTAAAAATGTGACCTTCCTCTCAACTTGCAAGGGTAACATTGATTAATATGCCACCGGTAACGACCGGATATTAGCAGTCGACTGCGAAACGAAAAGCGACTAGAGTACCTAAATAAACACAGTAACATTTTATAAGGTGACTATAAGGTGAGCCACTTTTCTTTTTTTTTCTTTTTTTTTAAAAACGTTGCCCCACACTAGGAATTACTCCTGTATTGTGGGTGCGTTTACAAACATATAAACTCACATACACAAACAGCCAGACCCGGAACAACTATTTGTAGGTCATACCAATATTTGTTCCGTGCGGGAATCGAACCCGCGACACGCAGCGCAGCAGTTGATCGGTTAACCGCTGCGCCAACCGTACCGTCAAGTCACTCGAAAAGTTATAACAGTTTTACGATGAAGATAATAGGACCTTAGTGCATTGCTGGCCCAGTGGTAACGGGCCCAACTTACGAGTTCCTGGTAACCTAAGCAGGTGCTTTACTGTGTGTAAATAATTTCATCAACACTGCTGTCAAGGAAGACGGTGAAGGAAATCATCGTGAGGAAACCGGAATGACCTAGAACCAAATATTCAAACGCACTGGACACTCACTCTTCCCTCTCTTAAAGAAATGAAAAGTGATGATCTTGTGAAAGGTGATCTTCTTAAAATGTAAAGTGAGTGTCCGAGACACAGGTTTAAATAAACCTAGATCGGGCGGGTCGCTAACTAATATTCTTGTTTCAAAACATTATCACTTGCACTTGTAATAAAAATATTTTTGAAATCGTTTATTTTTAGGGACTATAATTGTATGGGAAATTTAGTAATGTTGGCTAAATGTATTCTTTTTGTATACGTTTTTATGAAATAAATTATTATTAAATTATTAAAAAAATATTATTAAAAGAAGCAGACTCAGTAAAGCTTAACAGTTGGATAATTATAGGCTGATTATGCTACCAGGTACCTTGGTGGTATAAAATGTCTGTGGATAGCGTCTCAAACAGCCAAAATCGAATCTAAAAATATATGAGAAAATCTAAAAATTGGATACACATAGCTATTTACTTTCTTTCTTACTTTTTATAGAGGACGAAAATTTATGCTTGTGACGTTTTTGACGGTCAAGAAACCCAGAACAAATGAACACTTAAAACAAAAGAAGACCAAGTGTAGTTAAAAAATTAAACCCAACAATTTTTTTATCAGAATGAAAATATAAAATTGTTCTTTACTTTCAATAGAATGCCCATGTATTTCCCATGGCCGGCCATACTTTGTGCAACAAGAATCTGTCAATAAACTCTATCACTGGATCGCACATGCAGTGTCATATATTCAGCATTATTTATTACACCAAGTAAAAACACGCAATTGGAAAATGCACGGAATGCTGGCTTCCGTATTATTCAGCGTGTATGTAGATGCTTGAAGCGCTGCGCAGGTGCTCGATCCAATCGGCTTTTAAAAATAAACGAGACTGGGACAAAAATTGGTAAACGTGATATGGCCTTTTAAATTTATCGTTTGTCAAAAAATATTAGCGTTAGGTAACTTTTTTTTTCGTTTTTGTATGATTTATTGAATAGTTTTAAAACATTTTTACTTAAATTACACTTGAATTTGATCTCAAAAGAAAAGAGGCCTGTGTCTAAGCAGTGTGAATGCTATAAGTTGAATATGTTTGAGTAATGTCGTTCTCAAAATAATGATCAATGACTGAATCACGTCAAAACTTTCCCCTTTAAACCTCTCTGTAAATATCACCAACCCTTTCCACGCGTTCCTCAATTCTTGATTCACCGAATCCACATTAATTTCAACAAAGCTTTCACGAACCTGCGTACAATTTACCACTAATTCACGATTCTAAACGGTGCGACATGTATTCCATTCCAACACCAGTTCGAGACGCTCGAAACTCGAGCACAGGTGCAAAACACGAGCCAGCTTTAAAATACAAACGGATTTGATGCAAATTTAATCAGGAAGCTTTACAAGGCTCGAACCACCTGAACAGGTAGCTACAGATACTTATAAAGGTTCATGCACACTTGTCGTCACGTCCCGTCAAGTCACCGATCAGACAACTCAAATATAGTTTACGACTATTATTGTAGGACATATTCTCCATCACCAGTCACATCGCTACCGGCGTCAACAACGCGACATCGACACGTTGTAACGTATATTGCGAATGAATGCTACTCCTTATTTAATCACACAATACAATGTATTAGAAAGCAAAATCTTGATGTTTTTAACAACAATTGTAAAACCTTGTTTCTCTTCTAGCATATAATTGGTGTAACTATGTATATTGTGAGGTCATATTGTATTTTTAATAAATAAATACACCATGGTGTGTTCAGATGACATGAGGTGACGTGACTGATGTGTGCAGGCACCTTAATCGTAGTTCACATCAATATTTTTATTCCTTTAAATACGAGAGATTTCGTTTGCAAACAGTTATGAAGAGGCGTTCCGCAATGAATGAGTTCGTAGGGTATTAAAAATTCACATGTGGAAATTCGCAATTTTCCTTTGCGTCGGATTATAAGGATGTTTTCCGTATCCTTTGTTACGTCATCAAGTGTAGTTATTATGACGTGATGTACAGATTTTAATATCTTAAAACGTAAATTATAATTATGGAATAGAGACAGGAAAAGAACTGGCATTGCGGCCCTTTCATTTACTGCAGTTTTCACTAGATTATTGATCCACCTTGTGGGAGGCCTTCCAACGCTACATCTTTCGTTATGGGGTCGCCATTCCAAAATCTTTAGGCCCCATCAGCCATCTGTTCTATGAGCTAAGCGCCCTACCTGTTACTTGAGATTGGCAATTTTCTTCGCTTATTTTCACTTGTCATAAATAAAATACTTGAAAATGTACAGTCAGAAGCAAAAATACAAAACAAAATAGTATTAATAATGAAGATTCAAATGCAATTTTCTCTTAAAGTTCTGCTATGTATTTTATGGTATGTTACAAACATAATAATATCGGAACCTTACTTATATGAAATAACTCTTTCATCAAAATTGACAATGTTTAATTCACGAGAAAAACTCGCTTTTGAAATAGGTAACTGTAAGGTATTCATTCTCGTCCCAAAGAATGTTAAACACATGATGTGTTCGACAAAAACATTCACAAAGAATTGTGAAACCCGAACATTACCCAAAAAGGATTTTCAATTGATTAAAGACGGATTTACGGAACGGATTGAAACCACACAATCAGAAAATCTAATCTACAAGAGGAAAATCTTTTCCTCCAACTCAAAAAATGCCTCGCTGTGGTACTTATCAGCCAGTTGATCTTAATTAAATCAAAATTAGCAGGCAAAACAACCCTTATCGTGTTTTCTCATCCATTAGTTTCAGGTCACAACGAATCCTCCGTGATTCAAACATTTCCTTGTTTGTTGAAATAAGTATAATCTAGATAATGTTATATTCATCATGGGCGTCGAGAATCCCAGGCTGATTCCTGGCCACCGTAGGCACGGGCTTGCGGACGGCGAGTAATGGGTAGCTCGCTATCTGGTAAGTACCAAGCCCGGGTCGACAGCGCGTTGTGTTCCACCCGCGCCTCAAAGAGATGTCAGCAACAACTGATGGGGCCCGCAAGGGCCGATGTCTGCCAGGAGTGCGGGTTGTTCGAAAGAGATACCGCGACCCTTAGCACACAGGCAACTGAGGGAACACGGGTGGGTTTTAGTTAGTAAAAGTCTGACACGCCCTCCTGCTCCACCCAGAGCGGGAGAAGTCATTTGATGATTTCTGACCCAGAAAAAATAATATTATGTTTAGACATAAATGAGAGCCAATGGAACAATAGGGTATGTCAGTAGTGGCCCCGGTAGAGCGTGAGTTCGAACCCAGATAGCCTTTTTATTTAGTGTATTTTCTTATCACCACTGCTCTCAAAATGGTGAAGGATAACATCTTGAAGAAACTGGCATGTCCTGGAACCAAAAATTTTAAACTATATAACATCCAGCAACCTGTACTATGCCCGCATAGTGGATAAGGGCTCACTCCCTCTCACAGAGAGGAGGCCTATGTCCTAGCAGTAGGAACATTTATAGGCTGATTTTTCTAATTGTGAACACTCTGACCTTTTGAAACTCAGTACTACGCTAGGCCACCGCCTAGCGTAGTACTGAGTTTCAAAAGAATAAGAGACCAGTTTATATTGCTTTTGTAACTGATGTGCAACCTTTCTCACATATCGATTATGACTTAGAAGCGTTTTTTTTTTTGAGGGTGGGATATCATCAAATAACTTCTCCCGCTCTGGGTGGAGCAGGAGGGCGTGTCAGACTTTTACTGACTAAAACCCACCCGTGTTCAAGCAACCTCAGTTGCCTGTGCGCCAGGGGCAACAGTATCTCTATCGAACAACCTGTACCCCTGGCAAGATGATTAAGACGCGTTTATGGTCAAGTAAAGAACTTTGCTACGCTGAGGCAGCGGGAACAGACTATATTTGGAAGGCGGTGAACCGAGTATCGTGGCCTAAGTTGGTAAAGGCTTATGTCCAATAGTGGACTGCGATAGGCTATGTTAATTGATTGATTGGTTAAAAGCTATGCTAGATGGTAGATTAATTTCTTTTTTCATTCTACTTCATGCTTTGGATATCACATACATATATATGAAGTGATAGTCTTCACTGAAGTCTTTTATTTTTTTAGTCATTAAGATACTGATATATGGCTAAATAATAATATTATTATGTAAGAATATTCTTGCAATTATTCTATTCAATGTTTACTTTGTGCACTGAACCATTCAAAACAATTATCGCGAATATCAACCTATGTAAATTCAATGGAAAATACGTAAGTAATATTAGTTTAAGCTGCTACCAATAATAGGAACGGAATGAAAACATGAAATTTGAAGGCTTTGTTTTAGCTTCCACACTAAATGTTATCGACCAATTTTCCCGAAACATTCGCTCTCGAACTGTATGCAAATATAAAAAAAATGTTTTTATCCTGCGTATAAAATGTTGAAAACCTTTGCAGCAAATATTCCTAAAACAGGGTTTAGGATTTCTATAAAAAGTCGGAAAAAATCTATGAAAATTCGAGCCACGAACCGATTTTTGTCTTATTTTATGCTTTAAAAGGTATAGATGTTAGTTTGATTAAAAGTGACAGATTGATTTGAAAAAAGGATAGTTACAATTCCAATTCTCAAATACGTATTGCCTGAATTTGAATATCTTGCAAATGTAGGATGTCGAAATCTTATTTCAATTCCTTGAGAACTTGAAAAATGGACTTGAAGGTGGCGCGCAGAGAATATGCAGCTGCTATATTTTAAAAAATAATTTAAGGAGAACATTTTAAGCTGAAAATATAACTTCTCACAGGAGCGGGAATTGTGGCGAAGTTGAAACCGGGTGAGTCCTAGTTCCAACTTTGTTGTCATGATTAAATAAGTTGTTTTAATGTTTAAGTTACAATATAACGGCTGCTTATTTGTACATATTACTTTAGAAGACTACTTCAATGTGATATACCTACAAAAATACACAACACCTTTGTTTTGTAAGCAGTATAATCACACTTTTATTCCAAAAAATAAACCTTTATTTTCAGAGAACGCAGAATTCACACGGTGATCATTTCAGCCTAAAGACGCCCACTGCTAGACATAGGCGTCCCTCAATTAATGGGGGATTGCCATAACCACCACGCATGGCAGGCGGGTTGGCAATCGCAGTATGGTGGTAAAATGCACTGAGAACGCTGTTACTCAGTCTCTAGTAAGTCAATTAGTCGCCTTTTACAACACCCACGGAAACAAATGAGATGGTGCTATTCTTTAAGTCCGGCACCACACGGAATTCACACAGTATGTTTATGTAATGAAAATTTAAAACCAATTATTTACTTAATGTATGTTATTAGTTGACAATCAAAATGGCCTGAAGTTTACCGGTCTTCACCGCCTTGGGATCACTGATGTGATATGATTCCAAAAATAACGCTGCAATGGCTCACAAACCATTTGGTGGATATCACAAGACCTTATAACTTATGCTTTTTGTCAACCAATATCATTCTCTAAATGGTAACTAATTTCAAAACAACATAATGGGAACGTGACGTTGCATCCAAGGCACTTATAGTGCCTCGGAACAGATGTGTGTGGTACTAAATAACGCGTGCTACGCTCTACTAATCTCTAAACAACATTCTGGTACAACGGAGAATTTATGAAGATATTTTTGGTTCGTTGCCGTTTTGTTGTAGTAGGTATAAGCTTTTGTAGTATGTTTTATGAAAACATTGAAATATTAAACCTTCACTAGCTGTCTGTTGTATTTTTTTAAATAAGGAAAATGTATCAAGAAAATTCGATTATTGTTTCATTTTAGGTTGGAAAATCGCCTAATGTATTCGTATATACGAGTATTTTGCCTTGTCTAAATCAAGATAGGCCAATAAGTTGAATTGGACTGCGAAAATGACTAACACCGAACTGCAATAACAAGTCAGACTGAGCTGTATCCAAAACATTGAAATGCGGAACAAAGCTCCCTCTACCCAAAATATTTGTATTCCGCCCCACAACGTCCTTTCCAACCCTATAAGCAGTATTAAAAGATTATAGCCCCAAAGAAAACATAATTACCCCTACAATAATGTCACAATAGCAAGAACCGGCGAGGTCGGAAACAATAACCGGCCGTGTTTTCGCACAAAACAGTGGGAAATGCAAATTGTTTTACGAACCCGGTCTTGGAACACTGGGTGTGCATTTGTGTTAAACTCGTCGCCTTGTGACGAAGTTATGTAGCTAGTTTACAAGATGGGGTGTTATTGAGGCATAATTGATAGGCATGGTGATTTAAATTATTTGGATGACTGAAAATGATAACCGCTCTTTGAAAAACACTGGTTTTGAAATTAAAGCCGACCCCAACATGGTTGAGAAAATATTTAAAAGCTTACATTTATGTACATCTTTAAAAGACACAGATGAATGGTGAGAATTTTAGTGATGTTGCAAATATATTGCATATTACAAGCACAATAAGTTAGAAGAGTCTGTGGTTTCTGCCTACTCCTATTGGAAAAAGATGCGTGTCTTTAATCAAACGTATCTTTCTGTCTTTGACCTATGTAACTTAGAAGAAAAAAAATTACGTTGGCCCTACATTGCGATTATGCAAACGAATTATTTTATGAGTTAGAGTAGTTTCGTTTTATAATGATTACCTTACTCCAAAATAAATCAGTTAAAATTCAGGGACACATCTGTATAGTATTTTTTATGTAAAAAGATAATTTGAAACCTCTTATTAAGAATCTCCAGCCACACCGCTGTCTGAAATATTTCAGTTAGATTCTTTCTATCCAATATTCTATCACTGAACATCTGGCTTCGTATTACAATTTTGTTTTTTTTTTCTTTCAGTGTCGACACCTAACAAATTTTGTAAAAGAAATCTCTTTTCTTTAAATGCTTGACAAAAACTTGCTAATAATTTAAATAAACTAAGCAAGACAGTTACACGAACTTGAATGTGCAGTTATTTTAAGCGTCGTAAAATTAAATCTGTAACGGAATAAGTTAAGTAAATTAAATAACTTTCTATGAGTTGTTGTGTGTTGTTAATTTATTCAAAGTTACGATCTAAAGTTGAGCTTGTATAAACATAAAATCTGTAACATAATGCTTTACGATATACAAGGATTGTTCTTGGTAATAACTTTTGTCAAAATGTTGATAAGATTTATTTACTTCGCTTTTATCACATTACTGCTCAAAACAACTTCATGGAACCATTTCGTCGAGAACAACTGCCATTAGTCTTCACAGCTGAAATACTAGCATATCCTAAGATGAGGCTGTCATACTTACAAAAGTCTTGACTTACTGTAACTATTGTTAGACGACAGTTAGAAGCTGAATGGAATTTCGATGTGTGTAGAATGGTCACCTATCCGCGGACTGATCTGCACCCTAATTGCGTAACTCACGATTAATCATAATCGGTTTCATTTTGACAGTTCAACAATATTCATTGCGTTATTTACGTTGTTGAGCAAACACATTTTACGAACATATGGAGCAATGGTTTAGCCATCTGGTTCAAAACGAAACAGATTATGATTAATCGTAAGTTACGCAATTAGGGTGCTGGTGGAACATACCTTAACTTTGCAAACCACATAATATTTAAAATATGTAAACCATGCAATATTGGTTGATTCCATAGTGTTTTACACACACAAAACCCTCACAACCAATATTTATTTCATAAATCGTCTCCTTATACTAACAAAACCCGCATCCATAAATATACAAAGTCCTTAAAAACCAACGTAATAAAGTCACAATTCGCGGTGTAAGAGCGGTTTTCATTACGTATGCTCGTAAACAAAGAAAACAGAATGTAATATAATGAAACAATAGGTACCTGGTACTGTTCATGAACTAAAGTTCACAAAGGAACATGCAGTGGCTATTGTGTGAAACAAATGTACTGAATTAAGAAACAAGGCTTTGTATCATTGACTTGGGTCCTAAGGACATTGTAATGGGAAAAGGGTCTTTGTTTTTATTTTCAACTTACTAAATAAACGAGCTCTAACATTATTGAAGAGTTTTCTTTAACTTGTGAATAGAAATCAATCTCCCTAGCCTTTTCCCAACTATGTTGGGGTCAGCTTCCAGTCTAACCGGATGCAGCTGAATACCAGTATTTTATATGGAGCGACTACCTATCTGACCTTCACAACCCAGTAACATGATACCCTCTGGCAAGACTGGTTGTCAGACTTCCGGGCTTCTGACGACCCGTAACGACTGTCAAAGATCCACGAGTGACAGCTGGAACCAACGAATTAATGTGCTTTCCGAGGCACGGAGGTGTCTTGGTATGTAAAAGTGGTCACCCATCCACGGACCAACCGCGGCAAGCGTAGCTTAACCTGGTCGATTGACCCGTGCCGCTGTTATTACTTAGCCGCAAGCCCCTCAACTTGTAAATAGAAGTATTTTACTAGAAAAATATAAGAAAGAAGAGGTAAGTAGATATACAAAGGAACTTATTAATTTTAATGTTTTTTTACATCCTGCAAACATCTTAGTTTTCGTTTTCGAATGACCACTCAAAATCAGCGCTGTGCTGTGGGACCCATAGCACAGCATCATACTGAGTGGAAGCCTTCTTGTCACAGTCACGGCGAGCAGCTGCAGACTATTTATGATCTGTGTTCGTAAGTAGGGATAAATCTTTTATGTTTTCATGTATTTTACGTGACCTTATATTTTTGTATGCACGTTTTTTTTTGTGACAAATAAATCTATTTTTCTTTCTTCCTTAGAACATAACTACAAAACAGACAATGTAGACTACCGATTGGTAGTTACGGCCCTGGTCCCTCACGCAAGTAATGGGTAGCTCACTGTCCGGTAAAGACCAAGCCCGGGTCGACGGCGCGTTGTGTTCCACGCGCACCTCAAAGACATGTCAGCACCAACTGGTGGGGTCCGTAATGGCTGATGCCTGCCAGGGGTGCGGGTTGTTCGAAAGAGATACCGTGGCCCCTGGCACACAGGCAACTGAAGGTACACGGGTGGGTTTTAGTCAGTAAAAGTCTGACACGCTCTTCATTACTATTTGTAAGTGCACTGACACTTACTTAAATGCCTACAAGATAGCTTCATTTGTAGATATTCGTTTGATAATGTAAAATAAATTGTAGTCATTTAACCATTTTCACATACCTATAATTTATTTTACAGTAGCATTCAGTGTTTCCGCGAAATGACACAATCAGCATCGCGTTTTTAACTTCCACAATGATTGATTGTTGATAACCTAAGAGCTTTTCAATAGCAGTTATTTCGCATAATTGACACAATCAGCATCGCGTTTTTAACTTCCACAATGATTGATTGTTGATAACCTAAGAGCTTTTCAATAGCAGTTATTTCGCATAATTCTATTCCAAATGGTTGCACTGATTGCTTTTTGTTGAATTTTTCCCTCAACTATTATTATGTCAAAAGACCAAAGTCAAACGTGAAACGTAGTTTTGTAAAAGCAATAGGGGCAACTTCTAAGTAAACTGCTCGTACATAAATTGCTAGTATGCTTATTCACATAATATGTACACAATTATTTACTGTATGAAAAAACTCTTCCGACGTCGTAATGTAAGGTTAATTTACAATGAATATTGTAACATTAAATTCTTAACCATTTTAATAAAATAAAACCGACACTTGGGTTGCTACATAGCTAAGCTACGGCGTAGCAACCGCGTAGCACTTATAAGAAATAATACTCATTCCTTTTGGAATTACTTCCCCAATAAAACTTCAATTAACTGGAAAATAATTAGCTTTTTAATAGCCAACGCCAACGTTAAGTTAATACAATTGTAGAACAAAGAACATAGCGGACATTTTTCAAAATACCTGAAAACGAAAACACCCTAATGAAAGCCTAATGCATCATAAGTATCCCAAACGACCTGATTGCATTTATTATTTAACGTTTGCTTTAACACCTAGCCTCGACAAAAGCTCCTAAACTTCCCGATTTAAGTAAAAATGGGCAAGCGACTTTAGTATTTATAGGTAAAGTCTGGCCTAGCTAATTCAGTTGTAGTCTGGGAACTTCAAAATTTGTTTAAAATTGGTATGCAGTGCTTATTGGATGTGAAATTGACGGGGCGTTGCGCAACGTACGATTTGAGGTCTTCTATTTGCGATACAGTGAGTTTTTTATCCAGGAATAGTCTGGAATAAGGTGAAATGAAGACCATTTCATTAAATCTGATTCATTTTGTGCCACAGCTAAAAAAATGTAACAAAATATTTGTTTTAAAAAAAAATATACAAAAAACTTTTTCCTAACGAAGCTAACGCAAAAACTACCCAAGCAAAGGTAATAAAATGTACATGGAACCACCCCTGAAGCATACCCTATCATTTAAAAATAATTTTTGAAATCCATCCATAATTTATGGAGATTTCGCGTTTAAAACATACAAAAAAAAAAACAATTGAGAACCTCATTCTTTTTGAAGTCGGTAAAAATATAATTATGACCGGTAAAGCATATTCCATTTCACACATGTTGTGAATATAGGTATTATTGTACAATTTTCGATTGTATTTCCAAACCAAAAAACGTTGATCATTTATACAAATGAAGCAAACGAAGAGCTGACCAAGTTGCTTCACTGGTCAGACGCGAGTTATACTGAGAATTTTTTTAATAATAATTAAAATTTTATCAACGGTCAATTCTATTTACGCAAAAACCGGTCATACATAATAAAAAACACCCACACTTCGGCAATTAAACCAATAAGTCCACAGTAACGGCAACAATTCGCACGTAGGCCATATTTTTATTTGGGCTTTTGGCCATTAATATGCATAGGGATAGCACGGGATTGGCTGGGACAATGAGCTTGGCATACGTGACCTGAGTCCTAAATTGAAGCCAGTTTGGTGGCGGATTTGTGCCAGTTTTGAGCTGGTTATGCACTTAGTTTAGTGATTACTTGTTTTGTTTTATTACGTTGTGCTGGGTGGTACGAACGAGGCAAATTTCGCCAGCAGTCGACTATGCATTGTTTAGGAAGATCAATCGTACCTGCAGGTTTAGCATGAGCACCGATTTGTCAACGGAAGAATAGACATGACTATTAACTAAATGATGTACAATAGGAGAAGATAGCTATGTTCTTCTATTAATTATCACAGTTATACGTTCTAAACGAATCATGATTTTGTAGGTAATCGTATATACTTTGTGGCTATCGAATAGAAAGTTTGTTGTCAGTGTGATTTTGACAGTTTGGGAAGAAATATTCTTCTGAAATTGTCTACATTTATAAGGACCTAGACAAAGATCGTTAGAAACGAAAGACAAAATAACAGATTGAAGAAGGATATCTACAGTGCAATATCAAAAAGGAGAAACGAAATGTGACTTTGTATAGAAAAAACACTGTTGCGTAGAAATAGAAAATGTCATGTTAAGCCTGCTGGAGTTATTCAGTATTTTTTAGATGGACTGGCGATGAAGCTATTTAAAAAAACTTGGATTATATTTTTAAGCAACACCGTTTTAAAAGCAGAGAGTTGTAGATCGTAGGTTCAAACCCAAATAGACGCTTTTCTTTGTATGCATTATTTCATCACTGCTACTCTCGAAACGGTGAAGCAAAATATCGTTAGGAAACCGGCATGTCCTCTCCAACCAAAAATATTCGAAGAAATGTGGCATATTACCAAACCGCACTAGGCCGCATGGTAGACTACGGCCCACTGCTAGAGGAGGCCTGTGTCCAAATAGTTAAAACATTAAAGACGAAGACAGTATAAGTTATTGCTTATGGAACATATTATTTGAAACTACAATCATTAAAGTTTTCCGCAAATACTTATGTACATAAATATAAGCTCGCGCCTTTTTCCCGTCGGGGTAGACAAACCCTACAGAACGTCACTTGCATGAGGCTTACATATTTACTCCTTTACTTCGTTGACGTTCAAACATCGCTATTCTGAAGTATTATTTTACGGTCTAAAATAATCTATACCCTTCCAAATTGATTTTACTTTATTTCAGTATCCATCTATCCATTCAACCAATAAAATATTTTAAACCAACCAACCTAAAACTGGCGAAATCTTTTTAAATTTTATTTCTGATCCAATCAACTCGCTCTCTAGAGCGTATTCTATCAATGAGAATAAAAAGAACGTTGTGTTTTGTTTATTCAGCATTAATTTAAAATCTGCGAACACAGATTCTGTAAACACAGCTTACCAAAAACCTGCAAAAATCGTTTATATTGTTTTGTAAACAATCGCTATGTAACAGCGGATTGATATGGAGTAGAGAGCAAATAGTGTAGATGGATTAGCCTATCTTTGTCTGGATAGCATGACGTGATAGGCTATCTAGCTTAGCCTTAGTTACATGACACAGTGCTAGGATCAAATGTAGGCTGGACTATGAGTCCTGTAGTTTAGGTACTATATAGGTCCAATGATATAATGATTACGTGACAGTAATTCAACGGAAAAAAACCAGTACTAAAAGAGTTTATGTACGCAAATACGCTTGTTATTTGGAAAAGAAACTTTAATGCAAAAATTCTTGACAGCTTTTCAAATGAAACTACACTCTGAAGTTTTAACACAAGGTTGTTTTAAAACAGAAGTAGTTCTACGAATAAGGCTGACGTTTATTATCGTTCGCGTTAAACTTCTATTAGCTATAAAAATCACTGATAGTTCTTAATGTGAGCGCGTGTAATGCCCCGCGAACAGTGATAACTAGCGCCATTTTTCTCTCTGAAAGTAAACTACTGGTGCAACGAGAAAAGAGAAATGCCATTACTTTAAAATATGGAAATATGGAGTGATTGTTTGCAATAGCTATATCTGACGTTCTGAAGGCTAAGCTTGACGATTTATATTTTTACTCTATATTAGAATACAAATCGCTAGCTTACATTTCTCGGTGAAAAACTGTTAAGTGTCTATACGGAAACGTCATTTTTGTCTACTCTTCCAACAACAAAACGCTTGTCTACGGATCTTGTGTTAAGCTTGCTGTACTAAAAGATAGGGATCCTTTTGCTCAAGCACGAGTTTGTTCAATCAAAATCTTCCAAATTCGTGTAAATACTTTTAAAATCATTATTTCTAATTTTGGTATGGGAAAAGCTGTGAATAGTCAGTACTTTTAATGATCTGAAACCTCAGAGACCCAGTCAGCAACCGTGTTGGTCGATACTGATTGTATCTCAGTATGAATAGAGGCTTGCTGTGAAGTGGTATAAGGTCGGTACCTATTATACAGGGTGTAAATAATATCAAGACGGAAACAGCTAGCATGAATTCCGCATGTCATCCTAGACCCCAGAGAGTTAATTGTTTCCATAGTTATTAAAGAGAAATCAGTTGTTTTATACAACAGTGAAATAGCTACACAGTCTAAATGTATAGATAGGTATGTAAAAAGCTGTTTGATTTAAGAAGATGGATTTTCAACGCTTGTTCGTCTAGAACCCTACTAATATTATAAATGTGAAAGTATGTATGTCTGGATGTTTATTATTCAATCACGCAAAGACGACTTATGGAATTTGGATGATATTTGGCACATAGATAGATTATAACATAGGATACTTTTAATCCCGATGGTGCGTTCCCGTGGGATAATTTTCGATATCCACGCGGAAGAAGACGCTGGAAGAAGCTAGTCATGTACCAAATTCACAGTAACAGTTTGCGTGTCGATGTCCGTGACACTCTGTATCCATTTAATAGCTATATTTTTCCACGTAATACTTTTGAAAGAGAAAAATAAGAATCAAGTGACATCTTAAAAAGACGTAAGAAAAATCTTTCGTCATAATTAAAATTAATTCAGCGGGAAGCCGTAAAGATTGTGGAGCGATAAAAGCAATTAGAAAAACACTTTAGAGAAAAGTGAAAACAACTTTTCGCGGATTTAAGCCTTTTTGTTTGTCCAATTTATTGAATCTCCTTTTTTTGTCATTAAGTAATGGCTTCGGTTGTTCGGTGATTTTAATGGTGGTACTTATTTTATTTCTTAATTTTTCGTCGTAAGGTTGATACCAAGTTCGTACACATTTAGACTTGCTTAAGAATCATACTAAACTATCTTTTGCCAGCGGCTTCGCCCGCGTTTTTATACACATAATCCTGCATCATACACCACTCCGTCTACAGGTGAAAATCGTATGAAGTTTTTGAGTTCATCGCGAACAGACGGATAGACAGACGCGGAGGGGGACTTTGTTTTATAATTTAAGATTTAAGTGAAGTCTAAGTAGTATGAAATTCCTCAATTTTAAATCCAGTTTTACGGTTGGACGGCGTTCAAGAACTTCTCATTAGAATTTCTAAAATTACAATATATTAATGCAAAGAACTCAGAAGCATTGCATGAATTGCTTTATTTAATTTTATCTTTATTGTGATAACAATACGTGTTTTTGATAAGGGTCTCTCGTCTGCCAGAGTTAAGAACAAAGATTAAAATAAACTTTAAATTCCATACACAAATCCTACATTTTGTGGTAACCACTAAATATATTTCGAAACGCAAACTTTACGATACTGCTATCCCAGTTTTAAAGTGTAGAAACTTGACTCTGTCATTGTCTTGTCTCAAAGACAAAGTTTTGTCTGAATCAGAAGGACATCGCAAGGACATTTTACAAGTACAAAGTAGAGAAGCGGAAACTACGAATGGCTCTTGTTTTGGTTGGTCAGTTTGTGGTTGTGGTAGAATATATTTATTGAAATTTTGTGGTTTCATAGATCTTTTGATTGAATATTTTGGGGTTTAATTTCGGTATATCGGAGTAAGTTGGAAGTTCTGATTCAAGACCGCCTGAACCCAATCCCCGGCTAATTTGGCAATATTGTTTAATGCTGGCAACATTGGGTTTGTGAATAAACTGGTGCAGAATCTAAATCGTACCGTTTTATCCCGACGCCGATTTAAAAGTATTTTTTTCTTTTTTCAGTCAAAGCCAATACAGTTGAAAATGTTTTATTTGATTGTTGGTTTTTCGGTCAAAAAATAACAATAGCTGTTACCGGAACTAAACTGACCCTGCTGACTTGATAAAATATCAGAAATAAGACATGAATTTGATCATTAAAAAAAAAAACAAATGACGATTGGGCATTGCAGCATTCTGACACTACAGAAGATAAGCTTTTAGCGAACCATTTTTTAATTAAACCAAAACAAAATCAGATAACTGAAGTATTACATTCAGGACAATAAATCATAGAGATACTAAAATACGATTTGTATCGCACATTTGGCCTACAAAATGAATATTTATGTGCCATATGAGCACAGACTAACGTTATCATACATGAAGCCCATAACTTCTCATTCATTTGGTTTTGGGAACGAACTCATTGCATTCGTTAGTCTTTTGTATCATGGAATATTAGCCGAACAAAAGCACTGACTAATATAAGGAACAGAATAAAAAAACATACATTCGAATTTAGAACCTCCTATTTTTTTTAATCAGTTAAAAAACGGTAGGTACAGAACAACGGTCAAGGAGGGATAGTGTTAATTACTTTTTAAACAAATTCGTTTCCCATAGAGCGGGTGCACGTTACCTTTTCAAACTGTGATTTTCATTAAAAATCTTTGCAGTTACGTCGTTGGAAAAATAATACAGTGCTCGGAATTGTTTTTCTTAAGGTAACATATGTATTACTTGACTGTACCTTTTTTTCTTAAGGTAACATATGTATTACTTGACTGTACCTTTTTTTTCTTAAGGTAACATATGTATTACTTGACTGTACCTTTTTTTCTTAAGGTAACATGTGTATTACTTGACTGTACCTTTTTTAACTGTGTTCCGCGCATCGGAAAAAGTAGGGTAGGATGCTCTCAGACTAGATAGGGATGATTTATGCAGGGTGGCTGCTAGCAGCTAGATAAAAGCAACAATGGAAGGGTGTGCTATCAGAGAAACCTATCTCCAGCAGTGGAGAAAATAAAAATAAAGGTGGATAAAGGTTGATAATCGTGGTAAAGATTTATCTTTAGTTAGGACCATTAGTAGGTATCCTACTATATATTTATATGTATACAAGGTGTAATTTTAATCACCGTTAACCTCATAAGGGGTCATTGTACTCATCATTATGAACAAATTTTACTATGGGACAAAACCTGAAATCGTGAAAAACATCAACTGGTCCTTACATTTTGATGAGTTATAACGAACATAAATGTAAGGAACAGCTGATTTTTTTTCGCAATTTCAGGTTTTGTCCCATAGTAAAAGTAGTTCATAATGATGAGTACAATGACCCCTTATGGGGTTAACGGTGATTAAAATTACACCCTGTATACATATATGCAATTTTATAAATGTGAAAGTTTACATATTTGGATGTTTGTTACTCAATCACGCAAAAACGGCCGAACTGATTGGGATGAAATTTGACACACAGATAGTTTATAATCTGGATGAGTTATTATAGGTACTTTTACCCTAGTAGTAGGCTCCTGTGGGATAATTTCTGACTACCACTCTGGCAAAAACTAGTAAAGTATAAAGTATGCTTTAGATAAATAATCTAACCCCTGCTGCAATCAAAACAATTAAAAACGAAACTGAATACTTCTCGCCTTCGCTCGGCACGTAACTTCAGGAAATATAATTTTTAATTTTGCTGCAGATATTCAGTTTCGTTCCATTTAAAATAAATGAACCCGTAAAATAAATGCTTGGATTTTAAATTGAGTTATGGTAACGAATTCTTAAAGTTTATAATCGTTTGAAATTGCCTAAATGCAGTGAGCTACCGAAGTAGTCTACGTTCGTTACTTATCTATTATTGTAGAGTAGGACAACTCATGGAAAACTTTTAACTAATCGTCATACAATTGTGGCTCATTGTAAACTATGTGGAATCTGGTTCCACCTCACTGATCACCACAGGCCTTGGCAAGCATCACAAGATATGGTGGCACCTGCTACAACACATGCAAACTATGTGTCAAAGAGCTGACTTTACACAAATCCTGTATCGCGCAAGCCAAATTATTTGCCCGACTAGACTATACAAGGTGGCAGAGTTATCGTTGACACGCAAACTGAATCCATGTATTCAGCACATGATTCTAGATCGACGAAAAATTTCAATGGTCGGGTATTTAAAAATTAAAAATTCTCTAAGCTTTTCCATAAACCAGCATTTTTTTAAATGACCTACGAATACTTCCTCGGAGGATTCAGAGTCATGTACTGAAACCATGGTTACAGGATTTGCGTCGATGTTCTAGCCACCCTGTATACAACATCCCAACATTAACCGTTTGGTCAGGTACATTCTGACATAAGGACCTTTACACCGTGTTTCTCATACCTCTATACAATCATAGTGTTTCTTCTCTTTCCTATTCATAATTCAAACCATATAGTATATAGTAGCTATACATCGTTAGCTGTCCCCAATGCAACTAGTGACCCATTCAAATAGAATAACGTTCATTTTAGAACGAACACTAAAAGCATAACTCTGTTAAAACTAATAACGCTAACGCCATTTCGTACTATTTGGAAAGCCCGGCTGCATATCTAAAATATTGGGTATTCCAAGTTCTAAATTGCGAACTAAATTTAAATTCGATTCAAACGCTACTATAAAGTTTTAACATAAGGTGTCATAGGCGTAAAAATATATTTTCAAGCGTACCCGATTATTGAAATGTTAAACAAATAAAATAGCAAAAATTGAGAACCGTGTAACGAGATACTTTTAGACTTCATTTCATGCGTAATCAAAACTAACTTTTGCTAGCGGCTTCGCCCACGTGTAGGTCGAAAATTATCCCACGGAAACGAAATATCGGAATAAAAAGTATGCTATGTATTGTTACAAACTATCTGTGTGCCAAATTTCATTCAAATCCGTTCAGTTGTTTAACCGTCACCGAGTAACAAACATCTAAACATACAACTTTCACAATTATAATATTATATTAGTGGAATAGTAGGATTAATAAATTCAGAAAAAAAAACCGATGCATGATTTGGTGCTTAACGTGGACCGTTCAACATATTTAAAAACATGTGTATTTCCCAAACAAAATATTACTAAAATACATCGTAAAGTATAAAATATTACGTCCTCATTTATACCAAGCCTGTTGTTTTGAGCGGAAACTGTACACGTCCTTTCAAATGAATTTATTAGGCTTGTGAAAATTGAGCCTACTAATCGAGCCAGGCGACACTTTACCGAAATACTAGAACAACGGAATTCATTTAATTATATCGGGCAATGTTCGCCACAAAGGAACAAAATTTTCACTAAATTCTTGCCCCATGTATTTTGCCTATCACAGCATAGAGCGAAGCAGCTATTTAATTACGTTAGTTACCCCTAATGGTAATCATTTTTTCAACACGACTTTACATTACGACTGTTTTTTTTTTTTTTCGAAAAGTGAGGCAGAGGTGATGGGCCGATGACATTGTAGCCATCGCGGGCAAATCCTAGATGGAGCTGTCTAGGGCTTGGCACAAGAAAAGAGAGACCTATGAACAACAGTCGGTGAAGTCAATCTGTATCAGTCATGATAATGATACCTAAAGTGAACCCATAATTCCCCAGTTCTGTTTCATTGTTTCGTTCAATATGAAATCCATTTTTTTTAGGATAGATATCTCATGTCTATCTAGGATATTGTCGGCTGCTTGACATGACATGCCTGTGGCTGCCTCAATAAATTAAGACCAAGGCTAAAAAACTACCAGGGGTGCGGGTTGTTCGAAAGAGATACCGCCGCCCCTGGCACACAGGCAACTGAGGGAACACGGGTGGGTTTTAGTCAGTAAAAGTCTGACACGCCCTCCCGCTCCACCCAGAGCGGGAGAATTTATTTGATGATTTCCCAACCAAAAAAAAAATGGCTAAAAAACTTAAAACTAATAATAAATCCATTGCACCGTATGATTATAATACTCGTTTAGGAAAACCTACTGAACGTAATAGAGATTGAACTGTCAAAATAAAAGCGTTTATTTGTTACTATAGATTTTGCCAACGGCTTCCCCCGCGTGGAGGTCAGTAATTATCCAACGGGAACGTATTACCGGGATGAAAAGTATCCTATATATTAATCCAGATTATAAACTATCATCATCATCATCATCGTCATATCAGCCGAAAGACGTCCACTGCTGAACATAAGCCTCCCCGAAAAGGGGGTATTTGCCATAATCGCCACGTTTGGCAGGCGGGGTGGCGATCGCAGTATAGTGGTCAAATGCATAGAGAAGGCTGCTGCCCATTCTCTAGTAAGTCCCTTAATCGCCTTCTACTATCGTACAAGGGGAAGAAATGGGATGGTGCTATTCTTTTACGTCCGGCACCATACGGAACTATAACCTATTTGAGTGCCAAATTTCATCCAAATCCGTTCAGTTGTTTATGCGTGATTAAGTAACAAACATCCAAACTTTCACATTTATAATATTATTATAGTAGGATATAAAGTAGGATTAGAATAGTTCCGCCCAGTTAGGTTGGTACATACGCAATAGGTAAATGAATATCAGCTTATTTCAACCCGAGCATGAAGCTTGAAACAAAGTTTGAAGTTTACTATAGACGAAGGCTACTATTTCAGGCCTGAGCTTGATTGATAAGGTTGTGTACACATCACTGGACTCTTTGACGCGAATAGCCGTTGTAGCCGACACAACAACAAACTGAAATGGTTCCACGATAGGTTAGGTTACACGGGCCGATATCACTCGTGCGTTTAATTCTCGTGAGCTATTTGCCCGTGCATTGTCGCAACTCTCGTATAGCAACCTAGAACTAAAATACATTGTAATATCTGTATGTGCACATGTGCAAGAAAATCACATAAGTTTAACTGAACTCTGTGATATTAAGAAGTGTTCCAAACTACATTATGCATGCAAACTATAATTTACAATATATTACAAACTTCTTGCAAACTGATTATATGTATGTACGACGAAGTTCCAAAAATAATTTAACTCCACGCAATACCCAGAAACAGTACAAAATACGTAATTTTTTAAACAAACACCGCAAGTTTCTCTTAAGCAATATCTTTGTTTAAATACACAAAGAAATAATTAATCCAAAGACAAACAGTATAGAAAAGGATATAGTAAATTTAAATGTCGCAAACTCGGAAAGACGCACGGAAAAATTATCCATATATCAAAAGCGGTGGAATGCTTTTAAAATGGCTTCCCTCGCGGAAAATGTGAAATATTACAGTCAACACTGAAAAGCTACGGGCCACGTTTTTAGGTAAGGTTGCAGTAAATTTACCTTGTATACATATGAATATTCATGGTACGTATCGTTGAAATGAACCAGATAATATTCGGATGTAGCTGCATCCGGAAAAATATTGAAATGGTGCTTGAATTAAATTTTATACTTTTATCCGTAATGTGAAATTCAGTCTGTTTTTTACCAACAATTTATAGACCGCTGCTGGTAGTAGTACCTACACAAAAACTTGGGGTAATTCCACAAAATGAATTACAGAACCACCAACCTCACGAATGTGACAAAGATTAAAACAACCGCGAGGTCTATGCGGAATAACAAAGGCTTTAACACAGAATGCGCGTAAATTGCAAAAGCAAAATAAGACTTAAGTACAGCACTGAGAAGATTCAAAATACAATAAAGAACCGTGTACAAGAAAATTGCGTACATTTTCTACCCGTTCAATAATAAAACCTATCAAACAAATCCGATGAACTGAAAGACCTAAAATAATACGATCCACAAAATCCTAATACCTTTTTTCAGAATCCTACTCAGTTAGTGCCAAATTATTGGATATCTGCCCTCACTATTGTCATAAAAAGTTAGTACCGACGCTTTTTATGGCACTTCAGTATTTCAACCCAGAGGCTTGAAGCTCCACATTTGGCACATAATTCGATTAAGAGAAAGCTGGGTATATTTATCGACTTTTTAGTTTCTGAGTATGAAAATTTTGAAGAGTGATAAATTGACCCAGATTGATCCTACTCGTCGTCAGGCACTCAAATCAAATCAAATCAAAACATTTATTTTTGCAGAAAACACTGTTACAATGGTGCTATAAACATTTACATGTTTCAAGTGATTCTACCGTAAGGCATGCAAAATGTATACATATCATAAAATACAATCAACAAATAAATAAAAACAATCATAAAATACATTAAGATATTAAAGTAATTCAATGTCACACAGATTAATTATTTATTTATTAACAGTAATATTTAAATTATTTGAATGTCGATCCTAGAATTATTACAATATTTAAACGTAAAGTACATGCATAATAATTGTAAGAACTTGCTGTCCCTGTGAGGTCTTAAGTTTGGAAAAATTATCGTTTACGAAGTCGTTCAAGTTATAGTACTCGTAACATTTATTAACTAAAAGGCTCTTTAGACTGTTCTTAAATAAGGCAGTATTCATTGCCCTTATTTCGTTAGGTAATTTATTGAAACGACATCATTCTGTCTCTGTTTTCTTCAAAGGATTGACAGAAATCGATGTTTTAATTTCATTTAGCGCTAAATACATTAAATGAATGACTAGAAGTACGAAGAACGGGGTAGTGTTCACCCATCCTCTCTACACAAGGTGAATTTTTAGTCACCGTTTAATTTTTTCAGGGTGATAGTATCCGTGAAATTGAATAACATTCAAGGAACATGGGTCGAAATATTAAAAAAAATCGGACCGCCCATACAAAATTGGTCAGCTGACTATCGATTTTTTTTTCATGTCGCTTGCGCGATGCAGGATTTTTGCGTGACTTCAGTGTGAGGCGTAGTTCACATGTAGCGTTGTAGATGGCGTCACATACTTGTGGCGAAAGTACCCAAGTCTTTATGTTTACATTATATTTGTAAACCATCATCGCCCGCGGCTTCACACGCGTGAATGTAGGAAATTATCCCACGGAAACGTGTTACCGGGACAAAAAGTAGCATATGTTGCTGCTTATAACATCAGCTATCTGCCAGTGAAAGTATTAACAAATTGGTCTAGCCGTTTCAGAGATTGGCCGGAACAAACAAACAGACGGACAACTATAAATTGTTTCTTGTTGAAAGATATGAGTTGATAAGTGCCGTATATACTTTAATATGCTTTTAGCGAAAAGCTGTTATTTTTCATTACAAAGACACATTTCAATTTTGTTTATTTGTAATATAAAGATAATTGTAAATTGTGGGATGGAAAAACCTTTTACTATTTATGAGACAGCCAAAAATTCTTGTCTCACATTATGTATGTTTTCTTTTTACCATATAATTTTCCAAGTATCGCCTGAGGCTTTTTGTTATTATTCCAGTTACGTTAGATATCTTGTATTCTGGACAAACCCAGCTTATACATTTTTCTTCCTACAATTTTCGGCACGTGTACGTACGTACACGTCAACAATATTTTTTGTTCTTATTTTCTTGCTTCATAATAAATGTTTCTAGGTCCTAGAATAATCTACAGCTTCCAGGAAGTTTGTCAAGCACCATTACGCAATTTAATTTAATTCTAATATATTTTTTGTTACAGCGGCAAAGTTCGCGAGCATATTCGCAAGAAGTTGGCAGTATCATTACAACGATAATGTTCTCTCATTGTTTGTCTCATTTGTTTTAAGTAAATTCGTTTATTTATGTATATTTATTTATGCTTATATTTATATATAGATAGGCATATAATTATGTATATATTTTATTGCACCTACCACTGTTTGTCTCTGCATCACCCAAAGGTCGACTGGTAGAAAATGCCTATGGCATTAAGTCCGCCTCTGTACATGTTTGTGCTTAAAGTATTAAATAAATAATAAATAATAAATACACGCTCTGTGATAATTTCAACTATCTATCTATGAAGGTTTATGATATACAGCCCGATGAAAGACAAACGGACAGCGGAGGCTTAGTCATATAGTCCCGTTGGCACCCGTTGGACTGAACCCCAAAAAGTGTAGTGACAGTCAAAATGTTACTTACACTTGTTTTGGTCTAGCTCACATTCGCCATGTGTACTCTGCAGACATTCAGTGCGATGAAGAACAAAGTATCAATACAAATTGTACATCGAAATTTGTCTCCGAATAAAATAAAGGAAAGTTATATTTACCTAAAAGTTAACGATATAATCGTGTCTCCGTAAATGTCCAAAATTCCAAAGCTGATCTGTTTGACGTACGGATAGCCTTTGATAAGAAATAACTGAAATATTTTACGGGAAATCCGCTTTGCCCATAAATGTCGGATCGCCTTATGGTTTGGGACAAGCCAAAAGATACAGTAAGATAAAATTGAAGATATATGCAGACTTCCTCAACTTTAATGAAATTTTCCTTCCTAGTCATCATCTCCCTAGCCTTTTTAAAACTATATACACGGCTTCCAGTCTAAGCGAATACCAATATTTTACATGGAACGACTGCCTATGTAAAATAGGTACCTCGACAACCGAGAAATCTTACATCCTCTTTATTTATTTTTTAAACTACTTCTAAGTTGGTTGTAAGATACGATGTTATCTCATAACATTATAAGGTATTAATATTATTGAAATTAAACAGAACTATAGTTTGTGCTATCAGTATTATTTTAAGTAATTAATTATCATTCATGATTAGTGGCATATGTTTACATAGCTGCTATTAATCTTACTGGCATATCATGTACATGCATAATTATACAATTAATTATATTATTATCAATGTATCAACGAATACTATGCCAGAACATAAACGTGAACGTGAAGGAAATAATATAATAATACTAATAAAATAAAATAAATATTTATTTTAGGCTACAATGGGCCATATACATTCCTTACAAACTAAATATATAAAGCATTTAACACAATACTTGTGTAAGTAAATATAGCTTAAATTACGTTAGTTCTGGGGCCAAAAGTCTTCTTCCATATAAACTTCATATAATTATTACATTCACCATTAAGTATGTAAACTATCAATTTATCTCTCACAGTAATTCTGGCTGATAATGCTGGTATTATAGACAAACACAAAGATCTATAGTAACAGGAAGGTTTAATGGGCGCTTTAGCTACATTAAACAAGTGAGTTAGCGACTCCCTCAATAGGTTGTACCTACCGTTCATTGGGCTTGGCTATAAGATGCGAGGCCCCGCACTTCCGGCTCACGGTGAAACATGATCGAGAAATCTATACAAATTCCTTAGCACGTACTTTGGCTCAGCGTTATTCCTATCACTGTCGCATCGCTGTCAAACTACAAGGTGCAAGATAGAGACGGGAACATGTCTAAGCCAAACCAGATGCTAAATAATGTTCATTAGATCTCGGCTTTTATTTGTTTGTTTGAACCCGCTAATGTTAATTTTTTTCTTTTCGCCCCAGACGTATGTATGAGGATTTTCCCGAAAAACAAAAAGTTTGGGTACAATAATTGGCAATTGGACGGTCAAATTCCATAATCTATCAATTGAACCCAATGCTAAAATTATCTTTAAATTATACTTTGTTGCGTCCTAAGTCGAATGGCTTCCCTCGTTCGCCCATCCAAGACAACATTTTAATTTTACTAAAAGTAAAGTGATACACCTTTCTTCGCAAGCTGTTAGAAGCAAGCGAGAATGAATGAGCTGTTTAATTTTAATCCTGGCAACTTACTAGTAGCTAAAGAAAATGCTAGCAACACAGCGTCATTGCTTAAGGCATCGTAAATTGTTTAAGTCAATACTTTATTATTCTTCGCTTTGGGACACACCCATCGATTACGTAAATGCTGCTTAAAATTCCGGTTAACTGTAAGGAATGCCTTTTAGGCATCTTTTTTCGAGTCTTCATTGTTTGTACAACATTATTTTTAGTATTTGCGAAACCTGAATGTAGTTTGTTCAGAATAAGAAACTGAATCGATTCCTATATTTTTTACACCATGTAAAATTTTTACCCAAAAAAGTTTTGCAAGTGTGATGGAAAATGTTATCACCAGTTAAATACAATACAATCACCGTACGGTTAGGTACCTACTGCCTAATTATTATCAATGAGCACAATAAGACGCTGGACGCGCTGGGGGCACGGCGTGCCACGTGGTGACCAGGTTTGTGTAGACAACTAGGTAACATAACAAGCTTATAACTTTGTGATTTTTCATGATACAGTTTTAAAAGTTTATACATAGATTCTTAATTTATAAATACTAGACAGGTGTTTCGGGTTTCGCATAAACTAAAACTAAGGTTGTATACTTCCGGTAAACAATGTGACTAGTAAAAATAGTGAAAAAAACTTGAAAGGTGTCAAGGGACACCCGGATGGAACGAAGTTCCTTTCGAATAATTAGTGAAGGAATTGTAATAAAATTTTAAAAATTGTACATATACATACACACACACACATATATATAATATATATACACAGCAGAGTGCATATATATATGCACTCTGTCTGTGTCTCTGTCTGCAGAGAAACACGCGGAAATTTTTCCATCTTGCCCGGGTTTCGCAACGCGCGATAAGGAACTTCGTTCCAAAAACATAGATTTATTGTGTTGTGCTGATGGGTGCGTGTTTGAACAAATGTTTGGACGTAAATGCAGCAAAAGGAGTATTTATGGGTCGGAGCAGGTGGGGTTCTGTAGTTTCTGCCTAACCGATGGGAAGAAGGCGTTTATGTATTCAAGGTGTACCTATGTACAGTGTTAGTGTTTTTCAAGGAGCTGTTAGAAAGACATACTTAAGTGCCTTCTTAATTTGAATCTGTCAAATTAAAGATATCTATTTTGACACATTACAAAATAGGTACAGTTCTTCACAACAACAAAAGATAAAAATATTTCTAGAAATCTTATCCCGAAATTGTCAAGTAATTTATTTTCCTAAGCTGACTTGTCATGACAAAGGCTTTCGCTTAAGAATATTAATCATCTTTTGTCCTTGAGTTTTGAGTTAAGCTTTCCTGAACACTGTTGAGATTTTATTCCTATTTTTTGTTTAATATTATTAAGATTGCCTCATTGGTCTAGTGGTCAAAGGCTCGACTGCTGAGCTAGAGGTTTTGAGTTTAATAACTGATGCATTTCTATAATTGACTACATTTTACCTGTATATTTGAGCCAATGTCCAGCAGGGGACTAAATTGATGAGGTTATTTTACAGCCAAAATGCTGGGATACCAAGACCTCAATCCACTGCTTCGGGGCATATAGTCAGTATGGTTTTCCATGTCTTTATAATACAAATACCATTGCAACATATACAATGCTGTGTGACTATTTTGAATAATGACACAATTTATCTGCACTTTTAAATAATATTTAGTGTAAGTTATTTATTTTCAGGTAGGTAAGTCTACCTGTCCAGCAATTGCTACAAACGAAATAAACTTTGTTTTAAAAAAAAAAACAAAGTTCAACTCTCCATGGATCTCTAAAAGAGGTTGACTTATCTGAATATTCGGTTACCGACCTCTTCACTTCAAGATTGAAACATGAGAATCTCATTATTTGTTTAGCAGCCTTTAAGTGCGTACAAAACGAAAGAAAAGTTGTTGCCAAGGTTACTTATTTCTAAAAATTGGAGTGATTTTGTTTGTTTTTTCTTTGTATCTGTAGTATTATTTATTGACTTTTTAACGACACTTGATCTGCGTCTGTTTGTCAGGACGCTCTTATAATTTGCTTGACAGACACTTTTAAAATGAATACTTTAATATTCTACGATGGATCATTAGTGTTGTTTTTATAACTACAATTTACGTAATTAAGTATCTACTATTATAAGCACATCCAAGAATTAAAGCACAAATTAAAAAGTTACGTAATTGCTTCTTTAACAATCGACATACGAACCATTTACTTTACAGTGGTATATCTACCTACCTACTCAATAAAAGTGCCTATAAAATCGCACATTTTCAAAATCAAAATGTCGAAAAACAGCATTTGAAATAAAACGTAGCTCAGCTCCAGAATATTAGTTGAAACCGTTACATAATCCCAATACAAATTCACCCAGTTCCAAGTTAAACAAATAGTCAATTTTCTGTTGCATTAACAGCTTCATAAATTCTTCCTTTGCAATTCCAGTCAGAGCTAATGAATTTAATGCGGTAAACCTCGTTATCCTTGCCATAACCGCAATGACCATAATAAGCTTTAATTAAGTTCGGTGTAAGTAAACGCGTTTGTGTATTTAGTGAATTTTACGTAGAGTTACTACTGGACTCATTGTTTTCGCGTTTAGGCTTTCTGATGTTGTATTGTTCTTAATTTTTTATACATATAATATAGTGGTCAAAGCCGAAAGTCTGACCACCAAGACTTACCAAGGGGTATCGTATTATTGAGTAACTGAGTTGTGGAGGTGGAGAAAGAAAAAAACACTCAGAATCAAATCAAAATCAAAAGTCATTTATTCAAACTAGGCTGAGAGTCAGCACTTTTTGAACGTCAAAATTACATAAGACAGTCCCCCAAAAACGCCCGCCTTTCACCACTTCCTAGTGCTTTAGCTGGGAAAAAGAAGTGGCGCAACAAACTCCCCAGCAGCACAGCTATCTGTTAAATTAGAAGAACTTGATTATATACAATAGTAGGTAAGTTATTAATTTTACGAAACACAAAAAAACATTAAATTGTCCATATGTCAGCTAGCACACGACAATGTTGTCGTTTGTTGTGTGTGTATATTTTGTTGGTATAAACCAAAATATTGAAAACTATAGGTACTCAAGCAGAAATAAATAATTAAAAAAAAACGTAAACAGAACTTACAACCTAAAAAAAAGGCATCCAGGCATAAAGGGCGTGCCTGGAACTAGAAAGTGATGAAGTGCGGGCGATTCGGAGGACTGTCTTGTGTAATTTTGACATTGAAAAAGTACCGACTATCAGCCTAGTTTGAATAAATGACTTTTGATTTTGTGGTTATTAGTCACTCAATGTAAAATGCAGGTATTCAGCTACATCCGCTTCGACTGGAAGCCGACCCCAAAATAGTTGGGAAAAGGCGAGTTAGGTACATGATAATTTATTTATTTAACTATTTATGTACACACATATATAAACAGAGAAGAAGAAAAGAACAGAAAAATAGGTACAGAGGTGATGCTTAATACGCATGATGACGATACTTAATAATGACGATTTTGAACGTTTTTCTTTTGCCGATTTACAAGAAACTTCACCGTGATCAACTTCAAGTCACTTCTAGATTCTAATTAAATCATTTTATTTTCACTTTCCTTCATTGCTACGTAAAATAAAATATTTTCCTCTTGCGGATTGCGTGACCGTGTTAATGTTCCTGTCACAAACTTTAATAACCCGTCGTGACCTGACCTGACGCCTCAGGAAGTGACTGGCAACTTCTGTTATTGAGAACAGTCCACATTGTTAGTAGATCAATCCATCAAATTCTCAAATATTTTGTGTGGCTTCTACGATGAAAATGTTTTAAATAATATAATTAATAATGACAGCCATGACCTTACACTAAATGGACCGAGCAAGAAAATAAAAATTCAAAGCGGAGCAGTGATATCATAGCGTCAACTACACCGTAGCATAAGTGCAATCCGCTTTGGCCAAAACCACAAAGGCAAATACAAAGGAAATACTTTACCCCGAGTATTATACCGGTCTGCAACATTATTCCAAAAGAAAAAAAAACACCTAGGCTACTTATCTTGCCAAGTAAGTTGTTACAATCTACCCTCTTAAATTGGGTCAATATCCTTGTTGTGATATGTCAGTCTTTTGAATCTCTCTTCCTTACGATTGTAGATTCGCTTATATAGCTACAATTAGGGAAGCGCAAGCGAATGGTCGTCAGTTCGAGCCCCTGCTACCGTTACTCGATCATACTAATAATTTGCAAATATTTTGCTGCTGGGGAGTTTGTTGCGCCACTTCTTCTTCCCAGCTAAAGCACAAGGAAGTGGTGAAGAGCGGGCCGTTCTGGGGGACTGTCTTATGTAATTTAGATGTTCAAAAAGTACTGGTTCTCAAACTAGTTTGAATAAATGAGTTTTTTTTTTGTAATATGCGTTAATGTGATTTGCTACGTACTATCTTTTTAAAATCATTCTCTTTTTGATTTAGTATTTATTTGTTTGTATAAAGACACCAAAATACAGTAATGAATAGTACATTTTATCACTACAAATCACAATAACATCAGAGCGAAAAGCAAAAAACATGTCGCCTTTCAATAAAGCTTTGAGACGTGGGAGGTAATTTGTTATCAACTCATCGCTTGTCTAAAGGCAATTTTTTTCTTCAATGGGATTTCGTCAACGTTTTTGCTTAAGTGATCTTCAAATGCATAACATTACTGTTAAATTAAATTCTTGGAACCTGACGGAACTTTTTTGGAGTTTCTGAGATTTTGTAATTATGTTCTTCGTGATCAAGTCAAGTTATAATGTCGTGTGACACCGTTTCAATATTCTCAAGTTTCTCTTTTCTTTTAAATTGTTTGAATAAGATAAGGCTAAAGCGTTTGTTTGTGTGAACGCGCAAATCTCTGGAAATTCCAGACGGATTTAAGAAATTCTTTTTGTATTTGATAGCCCAATTTTTGAAACAGGCTATAAGCAATTTAACATCACACTAGAACCCTAAGGAGCCGAGCAAAGAGAAAAAGTCTGAAAGAAGGCTAAGCGAAAAGGAAGTATTAGCCCCCGAAGTAATAGAAGGTAGGCGATGTGATGCGACGGGGTAAGTTTGGAAGTAAGAAATTCACGCACACAGTCACGAGCAGAAAAGAATTGAACTGGACAAATTCTATTTGAAATAGATTTTTGGATGTACGATACCCATTACCCATTTCTTCCCATGGGTGTCGTAGAAGGCGAGTAAGGGACTTTATAATAGAGAATGGGCAGCAGCGTTCTCTATGCATTTGACCACCATACTGCGATCGTCAACCCGCCTGCCAAGCGTGGCAATTATGGCAAATTCCCCCCTTTGGGGGAGGCCTATGTCTAGCAGTGGATGTCTTTCAGCTGAAATGATGATGATATCTGGTCTCCGCAACCGGCATGGCCTAGAACAAAAAAATTAAAGACACGTGACATCTACAAACCCCACTGGGTTTGCGTGGTAGGTTTTGGCCCACTCCCTCTCACAAAACGGTCTGCGTCCCAACAGTGGGAGCATTTTAGGCTGATTAACTTGTGCTAACACTATCAAAGATTTCCCTTATCACTTCTAGGTAATGAGACCAATATAATACAGTCCGTGTCATGTCCTGTTACAACTAACTTCATGTAAATAAGTAAAGAAAGTAAATTTATTAAGACACGTTTTTTTGACACCTTAGCACAACAAATAAAAGATAACAAAATTAAATGTAAAAATAAATAAAGATAAAATGCAATAAAGTATCCGTAGATCCCACACTAGGAAACCCTGTGTCATAGGATCTTGTTGTTAACAAGTTAATGGACCTGTTACAACATGCAAAATTACAATTATAAGGTTTGTGTAGTGTAGTTGGTATGTGTTTGTGTATTTATGTGTGTTAAAGGGAGGCAATACGCCTGGGTGAGCATGTGCCATTAACTTATGTTGTATGTGGCGGTAATTAAGCTCTTATTACATAGAAAACGTTTCCTGGAATCTTATAAGTGACTAATTAGCTATAAGCCTGTATATTGCATTTTGTGTTTGTGGTAGCAGAAAATACCTCAAATATACTTGTTGTTGGGTGTAATTTGTAGATACAATTTACATGAAAATTAACATAAGAACAAGATATAATTAATGTTATTCTATAAGGTACAGAACATAAACGAATGTATTGGTTTTAAGAAAGCTCTTCCAAATATTAAATTAAACCAATCAAATTACTAACTGCATGACAATTTTTATTTGCATACCTACATATTATTTTAAATGAAATTGGTGAGAATATATCATTAAAAAAAAGATTAAGGATCATAATGCATCTTATAAAGAGTGGGTATCTTATAACCGGAGGAGGTTCTAATGTGAATAATTAATATGCCCTGGAAATCAAACTTGATAATGGCATAATAGTGGACCTCGGTTCAGCCACATAATATTTGTGTTGCCACTTGTTTGCCTTCCTCAAATGATCAAATGTATCTTTGCAGTTATCTTGATCGTAGCCTAAGCATAATCAATCTATAATTTTCCCACTGCTGGGACACAGGCCCTCCTCCTCTCGGTAAGAGGGAGAGGGCCGTAATCCACCATGCGGGCCCAGTACGGGTTGGTAGATAAGTATCACATGTCTTCAAATTTTTGTTCTAGGACATGCCGTTTTCCTGGCGATGTTTTCCTTGCCCGTTTTGAAAGCACCACTGTTCTATATCTAACAAAACTAATGGATGAATCATGAAATCAGATAAAAGCGTCTAGCTCATCATTATAATGTATTTATACTCGAGACAACAAGCGTGGTGATAGTAATCCCTTTCTTTTTTGTGACTTTGACTTCCATTAGCACCTTTACAAGCTTCATGTTTAATAGTGAATACAAGTCACATCGAGAATATTGTGACATAAAATCTCTCCAAATACTATTCAAAATCTAAAATCAAAGTAAGGATTCTCGAAAACTTTTCAAAAACGCGAGAGTCATACAGTTTCGCGAGGCATTTCCAATATCTGCCCGACGGCGATGTAACTCAGTAGTGGCTTGCTTTTATTTGAAAACTTTCCCGTTGTTAGTAAGGAAATATTCTGTAATATTTTCGCTAGTCACAGAGCTGTTAAATAGCGCTTTGAAAATGTTGAAATACGGTTGGAGTTGGTATATTTCTGCTGGTATATTAATATTGAAAATGGTGCATTTTCCTTGAAGATTCTTTGATTTTGTTTTGTAAAATGTCTTACTATTTTCTTAAATAAAACTAGGAGAGTATATGCAAAGAATGTATGGTTTTGGAAGACCTCGGTAGAATGCTCGACGACCTCAGTAGAGCTTCCGAAAGAGTGGGTCTCAAAATGAACATGGACAAGACAAAGGTCATGTCAAATGCCCATGTAACACCCACTCTCATGACGATCGGAGGTGCTACGGTCGAAGTTGTGGACGAGTATGTTTACCTAGGACAAACTGTTCAGTTAGGTAGGTCCAACTTCGAGAAAGACGTCAATCGTCGAATCCGACTCGGCTGGGCAGCGTTCGGGAGGCTTCTCAATATCTTCTCGTCCCAAGTACCGCAGTGTCTCAAGACGAAAGTCTTTGACCAGTGTGTGTTGCCAGTGATGACCTATGGTACAGAAACGTGGTCGTTCACAATGGGTCTTATCAGAAGGCTTAATGTCACCCAAAGGTTATGCTCGGAGTTTCTCTACGCGATCGAATCTGGAATGAAGAGATCCGCAGGAGAACCAAGGTAACTGACATAGCCCGAAGAATTGCCAAACTAAAGTGGCATATTGCTCGTAGAACGGATGGCCGATGGGGCCGAAAGGTTTTGGAGTGGCGACCGCGTACCGGAAGACGTAGAGTGGGAAGGCCTCCCACAAGGTGGACAAATGACCTTGTGAAGGCCGTGGGAATCCGCTGGATGTCGAAAGCACAAGACCAGTTGAAGTGGAGGAGCATGGGGGAGGCCTAAGTCCAGCAGTGGACGTCTTTCGGCTGAAATTAATGAATGAATAAATGAATGAATGTACGGTTTTGTTACGTTTAAAATTGGTTAGATGACAAGATTGACAATAATCATTTTATTGTGTTTTTTTATCAGTCTATTTTGTCTTACTACTAGGCAAATGCCTTCCATTCAGTCTTCTTTATAAAACGTTTACAGCCAAAGATCCTACAAACAAAATAAAAAATATTATAGATACAGACCAGAATAAAACTCAGCGACGGTACCAATCAAGTTATATTAAATCTTAGTTTATTACGAGCAACACTGATTAGCACTTTCAAACGTAGGTATTAGATATGTCACCGTAAAATTGTAAATACCGTTAGATTATAATCTATCTCGCGAGACTGTAAACTGTCGAAAGATTGTGAACCGAACTGAACTTGGCAAAAGCGCTTGTTCAGCAATTGGTCGCAATTCTAAGCTAACCTGTTCGGTCGGTAAGCAGTATGGTGCAGTTCACAATTTATCGACCGTTTACAATCTCGTGAGATAGATTATAATCTAACGGTATTTACAATTTTACGGTGAAAATCACAAAAGTAAATTTCGCACATAAAGGGCAATAAATCACTGATCATTGACTCCTCCTGTTAAATAATACATAGGGTCTTAATGTACGCGTCTTGTTCGTAAACCCTTTAAGAAATTGGGTTGGTTTTCATTTGATGACGAAGGATATTTTGGTATCCTTTTTAAAGCGATGTTTCGTCAGGATGGAATTACTTTGATAAATTAAAGGCAAATTTTGGAGTCTTTATCATTAACCTAGTATCAGTGGACTACTAGATTCTTAATCTCACTGAAGTATTTTGACTCTAAAAGTAATACACTACATTAATAGTGGCTCCCAAGAAACGTCTGGCGACAAAGAGGCAGACCCAAGAGAGGATGGCGGGACGAGATTGTCGCTACAGACAGGATTGGTTCACATAACCTAAAGATCCGTCTTGAGGTAATGTGGACCAATCCTGTCTGATTCCTGCAAAGAAGAAAGGGAGGCCTTTGTACTGCTATGGGATGACATATGCTGAAAAACAACCCCTTTTTTAGATATTTAGATGTTTGGATATTTGTTATTTAATAACGCAAAAACGGCTAAACGGGTTTGTACGAAATTTGGCACACAGATAGTTTATAACCTGAATTAGCACATGAATTACTTTTTACCCAGGTAGTACATCCCCGTAAGATAATTTCTGAACTCCACGCGGGCGGAGCCGCTGGCAAAAGCTACTACATTTGTAAATAACCCATAGTCATATAATTTCCCAAATAACTAACATTCTGCTAAAGTACCAATATCAAAAAGACGTTTCTTAGTTCTCAGCGAACACAAGTTAAATATACGAATACGTTTTCTAAAAGAACATTTTAACAATAACAATTTAAAAAAAATCTTTAAAATAAAGGAACCGGACACAATTTGATACTAATCAGATCAACGATTACTAAATTGCTTTAAAATAAATCCACTGAACTAGAACGTACCTATATAGTACCTAGTTTCTGTTTCAGCTTTGAAGTCAAGACCTTTCTATTGAAGTTTCTCGTCAATTTGTGGGAATAGCAGACCCCTTTTCAAATCTATGTATTACTTATTGATGAATATCGGGAACATTAATTTAGTTTATCTCCCTGTCTTACTCAGGAATTTATATTGATACCGCTGGACATATCAAGGTATTAGTTACGTTTACAAGTAAATAATATTATCAGTAAATGAGGTTCGGAAATTATACCACGGGAACATACTATCAGGATTAAAAGTATCCAATCTGTTAATCCATATTATAAAGTATACGGTACTCAATTATTATACGGTTGTACACTATCTGCGTGCCAAATTTCAATAATAAACATCGAAACATCCAAATATAAAAACTTTCACATTTAAGAGACTTGTAAGATTGTTTTAAAACCGATATCTTTCTAATTACTGACTACTATTCTATTCGTTCTACTAACAGTATTTTTGTAGAATATGAACGACAATCGTATTATCCTGTTTCATTGAGCCGATTTCGATTGCGGTGACTACTTTTGTTTCCGACAACTATAGATTACTGGCGTGTGTGTGTTGCCGTCCTTGATTTCAGAAAAGAAGATGCGCTTAGCAGTTCTCTCGTCAGGCATCGGTACAATCTGTCTAGACCAGTGTAACTGACGATGCATTAAATAGACCTCAATTCCGCAGACATTAGTCCTTCGCTGGTGATTACACATAACACATAAACATAACATCACGCCTTGTTTCCGCGAAGAGTTGGGCAGAGGTGTACCTATAGTTCACCCAAATTTTGCCAGTTATGTTCGCCACGTACGTTATGTAACAGGGGGTGAGCCTATTACCATCAACCGGGCACAAATCCAGACTCCGGGCTTCTATTGAGAAATTCCAAATAGCAAAACCCAACAACACTTCGTATATATTATGCATGTTCGATTATTTGGCGCTCTTTTATAAAACATACTTAACATTCCAAGAACATTCAATAACTCCTTCAAAATGGTTTCGTTTTGTCCATTCATCAACTTACACAAAAGAGAGTAACACTGCAAACGATTTATAAATATTTAGAAAAGGTAAACAAATAAAATACTCCCGAGAACCATAATCTGAAGAACAATTATTTACACGCAATCAAAATTAAATGCATTTACACGTTAACATTGTTACTACCATACAGAACTGTACCAACTCCTCACAACCTTAAATAAACGTAAAAACATTCTAAACCAGACGCTATTTCCTACACAACAAAGGTTAAACACGCTGCAAGATTAGGTTGGCATCTAAACCTCCCAAGATAGCAATCGAAAATAGCGTCTAAAGCGATGCAGTATGATCGTTCAGATATCATCAATTAAATTGTGATAACGATGATTGCACTGCAGTGTAATATGCCATTACACGGGGTTGAATAATTACAGTGTATTTATGTCCGAACGATTACACCTTCCCCTGTAATATATGTGCGATTTGTAATGGGAGGTGACGACGTATTGGTGCCTTATAATTATTTATTGGTTAGAGTTTCCTGTATTCAAACGATTCACTGCTTCACAGCATGCAATTTTATAGTATTGTTTCAAGTAAATTTATCATGAAAAATTGTATACTTGTTTACAATAATGATAATGCTGAAACATACTTTTCATTACGGTACGTAGGTACAGAACAAAAAATGACAAGATTTAGAAGCTGTTTCATCTTTGACGTTCTCAATTTATTTTTAATGGGTTTAATAAATATGGCGTTTAAGCGAAGAGGTGTCTCGCTCGGCTACCTTTTTGAAGCACAGTCTTCCTTTTCAACCTGTTCACAGGTAATTTTAAGAGATCACTAGCCAGAGTATTTGGATGAACCGAGAGCCGATCAGCTATTTGAGTTGGTCAATTTCAGTCTGTGTAGTGGGAACGCATTATCTAAATAGATGTTTTTTGCTTTGATTTTTAATGGGCAATCAAATAAAGTAAGTTGTCTACATTTTAACAGTGAATTAACAACAAATGTTTAGTGCTAAAACAAAGAACCAATAAATGAACACTGCAACCTTAACAATAAATATGTAGGTGAAGTGCAAACCGCACTAGGTACTTACAAACATTAAAAGAATCCCCCCCACTTCACACAGGATACACTTCTAACCCAGATATAAAATAAAAGATCTTGCGAGACTCCTTAATTTCAGAAGTATAAGCAAAACTTCTTTCGTGCTTTAGAATATTCTACATTCACAAAAGTATATTGTTGTTCAACTTTCAAAGTATTTCTCTTAAATGTTAGATGTTAGAGGTCCTATCGACCGTCGGTACCCTATTTGACCCTTTAAATCGGTTCGGCCAAAGCCGAGGTCTAAGAACCGCTATCTCGCGACCGGTAACGGTGTCCTCAACATTTTATCAAACCCTTACGTATGTTTTGGAGATATTTTTGCAGAAATATAGTTGTGTTTTTCTCGTATGAAGTATTTATGTGATTTTCTAGGGTCTGAAGGGGTCAAATATTAAAATAATTTTACGATTTATCACCATTTCTCACATAACCGAGAAGCTTAAAACTCTAGCACAAATGAAATTGTTAAAGTTTTACGTCAGAATATTTATGTTTATTATGAAGAAAATGTATTACGCTCGATATTCGCAGAGTTTTGTACACGCTACTTATAGCGTTCTTTAAAACGCGAAGATAATTACGTCCCTTCAAATGCGGCAGGTAATAAACTACCACCATTTTCTTTTATGCACTGTCCCAAAAACGGAGCATTCTCACTCACGGTACACCATTTGTCTGCTAAGGAATTAAAACTTTATAGCCCTGCCTCTTGAGTGCAATAACAGTGACAAAAGCAACATCAAATGTGTAAGTACTTCGTTACTGCAACGTTGCTGTAACGTCGCTCCAGAAGAAGAACTCCAGAAATACAACTCGAGAAATACAAGTCGAGAATTGACCCCTTGGAAGCAATAAAAGATATTTTGTATTCTCCGACGTTAGCGCGATTAAAATCATTCCGTTTGCAACTCCTGCTCACAAAGTTAATATCATAGGGAGAGAGCTCTTTGCTGTAATTCAAGTGCTGAGCAAAATGAGAATCTCATCAACCCCAGCGGGCTTATACCAGTTTAAACCGGTTTTTTGTGCACAAAACTAGTTTGTGTGCTGCCTTTTTAAGAGCACACGTAATATTTTTTAAGTACAAACGCTTATGTAATGTATTACTTTTCAGAATGATTATATTTTGAATATGTCCTAAATGTCGAAATATTTGGCCTAAATATCGAAATAAATCTGTCTACATCCACACAACCTAACATACTTGGGTGAAAACAGAAGAATACCAGTATTTTACATGGAGGGACTGCCTATCTGACCTCCACAACCCAATTACCGGGTATCACGTTATTGTGCTGATTGCATATATTTGGACAAAAAAAAATCTAACTTAGACTTCACTTAGCGCCAGATCAATAATTTTGAAGTCTCGTTTTTCGTTTTTCTAACACTAACTCGTCTCCTAACTGAAACTGTTATACCCGCATAAATTGACATCAAACGACCACTAAAAGATTTACTTCCCAAAAACCACATAAAACATCTTATTTACTAAAAGATCGCAATCCCAACTTAACTGTCACTCAAGTAAACTCACTTACTTCTCACAATAAAATCTGTTCGCAACTAGAACTTGGTTCATTGTGTCGTTAACTTTAACTGTGTGTTAAGTTAAAATGAAAAAGTTGCTTTAACGTAGATGTAATCAGACTTTTAAATCGTAATACTACATGATTTAACTTGTTAGATTAAGGTTGATGCTAGCAAAGATTTCTAAATGAATTTGAATGTATTTAGTTTGTTTACTGTTATAAAACTACGATTTAGGTAGTATTGCGATGTTTGATGGAAAAATATACGATAGGTTGAAAGCTACTTATATATCTGAAATACGTTTTAATAAGGATGGACATCCGCAACTATCAAGCCTATTTCTTAAATTATTAATAAATTTTCTTATTTTGGAATCTTCATTTCATAAATATTTACAATATCCTCACAACCTTTGTAAGCCGTGGGAGAGGCCTATGTTGATTGATTGATTGACAGTCTTTATACATACTTCGCACTTCTGATGATAGTACATAGATTTTTCCAGAACACGACACTATGGAATCTACACTCCACCGACTAGGCTGATGAAATTTCCTCTACCCCAAAAAATACGGTACACAAACATCCGACACTTGTCTATCGTAATATATCTGTTAGTGAAGTAAAAGTCCCTCGAAACGCCTCTCCAACTCGGATATATCCGAATTTCCTATACCTAGGTCCAAGGCCTCAGCTAAACGTCGATAACTCTGTCAGACCAAAAGTTTTATAGGTAGGCAATAAATCTTTATGATCACTAAAGAAAGAGGCCTTGGAACGATGAGCACGACGTCGGATCCGTCAAAAAGTTTACAAGATTAAGATATTTAGGGCAAAACTTTTCCGTATCTTTTTCCGGACAATTCTTTTGCGGGGCTTATCAAAGGTGCGGGATTTTTAATTTAGAAGAAGTTTATTTAAGGTTAATGGCCTTAAGAATAAAAAGTTTGGAGTTTATTTTGATGAAGTTATATTTGAAGTGAAACTTTTTAGGTCACGATTTGGCAGTAGGACGAGTATTCAGAGTGAAACTTCTGGGACGTGTCACGTTTAGGCATATTCGTTACATGAGAGGGAAAAAAACATATAACTCTTTCTCTCTCTGCCTCTCACACAAATCTTTCTTATTCTTTTGTTTTTCATATGCCTTCAATAAGCTTGAGCTTGGAGGGGCTAACAGCCGCGCGGGTAGATTGACCAAGTTAAGCTACGCCTACCGCGGTTGGTCTGTGGATGGGTGACCATCTTTACATTACAATACCCCTCCGTGCCCGGAAAGCGCGTCAACCCATTAGATCTTTGACAGTCGTTACGGGTCATCAAAAGTTCGAAAGTTTGACAACCAGTCCTACCAAGAGGTATCGCGTTTACCCAGTAACTGGGTTGTGAGGATCAGATAGGCAGTCGCTCCATATAAAATACTGGTATTCAGCTGCATACGGTTAGACTGGAAGCCAACCCCAACGTAGTCGGGAAAAGGCTAGGTAGGTGATAATGATGCCTACAGTGAGAATTTTTTTCTGTGGCTTTAAAGTTGTAATTGGCAATTCTTTTGTCTGTGCTAATAAGCTGATTGGATTCATCTAATGAAGAATACACGTGTATTTTGACAAAGACACCTAATCAAATCGTAATCTTACCGATTTCTTATCTCAATCTAAACTACCAATCTGATTTACTGCTATGCAAATCGTAATAACTCAATATCGGGTCACGTTCGCTCCGGTATCGCACTGTCATCGGCATCGCACTATTGCAGTGAAAATGCATAAATTGTTTGCATTCGTGATGAAAGCCATTCTGTGGACTGCTGGCTTTATATTTCAGAGAAGTACTCAAGTTTTATGTGATAGTTGAACGGTGTACCAGATTCCGATATATATTAGTTTGAATATCCGTTCGCCGTAACTTTTGCATTGAATGTTCGGAACTGAGAACATAATCCGGTGTTTGCACCCACTATCTTTTATATGGTACTTCTACACAGGATAAAAATTTAACCAGTGTGCAAACTGTAACCACGAATTCAGAATATCATTCTAGAACCCCTAGCGTAGAAATTTGTCGTCGGTTATACAATTTTTTTTTTGCATACTCGACGAAAATTTTCTGTTAAATTCATGGTTACAGTTTGCGCACTAGCGAACATTCTATCCTGTATGGTTCTGTTTTCGAAGTACCAACTGGTAACAGACAATATGTTATTTCGTTATCATCATAATAGTTATATTGTGTCTTATGAAATGTTTGTAGCCTAATCCCCTTTTTACCCGACTGCGCGACGCAAAGGAGAGTAATGTGTTTATCAGCCTATGTATGTATGTATGTTTGTTCCTTTGTGCCACTCAAGAGACCAAACTCTGGCACTCGGAGGCATTTTTTCTTAAATTCTTTTATTGCCTCCGCCACAATTAGATTGCTTAAGCAGTATAATAGTCAATCACTTAAAATAAAAATGGATTGATTTCATGTTCACTTTTTACGCAGTCGGGTTTTTGATTTTTATAATTTATGTGTTTAATCTTTTTCCAATTGTATGATATAAAACTAAAACGGAAATGTTTATGACTAGATAAAATGCATAAAGAACGCAGTCTCAAAAGATAGTCCAGTATGTATATTAAGCCCAGCAACAGCATATTTAATAAAATCCGAACCATCATTCTAATCGCATCGCAGTACAATATCAAAGCGTTGCCACATTCATTTGCCACCATCATTGCCATTTATATTATGCACGGTCCCAATTTCAAATTTCGAACGTGAGAATCGAAGGAACCTAAAATAAAATGCTTCTTTTCGTGAAGCCAGCAAAAAGTTCTTATTTAAAATTCGAACAGAAAAAAAACCAGAACTATTTTTTTTTCTTACAATTGTCAAGGGCCGGAATCTTGATTTTCTTTGATAGTTTTTGTCAGTACCAAGAGTTTTTGCTGGCTATTGCCTTCGGGGATTCTAAGCTTATAAAACAGAAGCTTATTTATTCAATATCTTTTAGGTACTTACTTCGAAAGATATCGTTGTTATTTTAGCAAGAAATTGGAACTCGATTATTACTTCACTTGAAATAGAAGGCTAAATGACAACAGAACCTACCTAATAATTACGCCTACAGCTATAATCTTGCCTCGACATAAAATACTTTACTTTTATTTCAGGAGATTTCATGATGTTAATTACTGAAGGTGCAAATAAACATTTTTATTTATTTACTTGTTTTGTACACATAATCTGTCAAACCGTCTCATTTATTCTTCACATAAAAGTTTTTTGACGATTGATTGGCCCTCATCCTCGAAACGATAAATTGCAATCAATTGCTATTTTAGTAACTTCAAATTGTCAATCACTTCCATTGCATTTGCTAAACCATCAATTTGCGCATTCGTTACTTAAATATTAACAATTGCAATTGATTATTTCGTGGACCCTTTAATGGTTTAATTGCTTCACTTAACTTTCCCCTAAAAATATAAACCAACAAAAGAACAACCGAAGGTAACAACAATAAAACTAATACCAATCCTGATGCTTCCTTCCAACTATGAAACACATTGTTGTAAGAGATAAAATCAAACAGTCCCAATGTCCGACACACCTGAACAACTAAAGTTATCCCAGCACTAGATGCAACAACTAAGTAATAATGTGTTGATATTGTTGTTAAATGTGGTGCAATAACAACTTTGTTGGACAACAACTTTATCGATTGTTGGGTTCGGAAATGTTGCAGGTTTAATATCGTCTGTACGTATACAACTTGACATATGATCTAACATAGGTCAGGGAAATGCATTGTTAAACATTATGACACTATACATACATTTTTCATGTACGATTCATACAACTGTAATAAACAAACAAATAATTGTATGTGTAAATGAATAAATAAATAAAACTGTCTAAAAATTCAGTTGCGATTTTAATCCTACTAATATTAATAATGTAAGTATGTTTGTTTGGATATTTAGATGTTTAATACTCAATCACGCAGAAACGACTAAACGGATTTGGATGAAATTTAACAGACATATAGTTTATACCCTCTATTAACATATAAGATACTTTTTATCCCGGTGTAAACCGGGATAAAAAGTGGTCCCGTGGGACAATTTTCGACCACCACGCAGGCGAAACTGCTGGCAAAAGCTAGTATAGCATAAAGCATACCATAATCAGCCCATAATGTTCCCACTGCTGGGACACAGACCGCTTCTCTGTGAGAATGAGTGGGCCGTAATCCAGCACGCGCAAACCAGCGCTGGGGCTCTGGCTTGCATAAGGTCGCAGCATAATGCTTAGCGATAGCCGTTTTGCGTGGATGTGACGCACGTTTTCCTCAACCTTTTCTTATTTTTGTGTGTTCCTGGTCTTTTTTGCGTCATGTTTACCGCAAATTTTCTTTTCTTTCTTTCTTTCACGCGGACACAATAAACGAAAATCAGACAAATAAACAACACAACAGGTTTTAACAGAAAATTAAATTCTCAGTGAAAAATCACTCAAACTCAAAACGTTTTTTTTTTTCAATTAATCCCTTTACTTTTGAACCGTCCAAAAGTCGATCAGTTAGTTTGTAACTGAAAAAAAAAAAACATGGGCAATTGCCCGTACCAAAACGTAGATCTCTATGGAAAAGAACAGGCAAGGAACTCCAAGGACACACTTTTAAATCAAGTCATTAAAAAATCCTCGGTACACTATTCTTGCCGCTTCTGGATTTGAGAATAATGTAAAAAAATGAAGAAAAAATTCCAAAATATAAGATTAAAAATAAACACTGGAAGTTAGGAGATATCCAGTCTTAACCGACGGCGCCCGTTCACGAACATGAACACAACCCTTATAGAATATCATGTTACTAGCAGCAAAATAAATCATAATTTTGTACAACTCAGAACCCTCTGAGTTGTACAAAATTATGACCACCCGGCCAGCTTCAAAGTTTCAATTATAACCGAGCAAAACCAAGTACCTACTAACAATTTACCGGTATTTTACCGGTGTTTTACCGGTATTTTACCGGTAAGTTTATGATTTAGATACGTGACCCGAGTAGGAAGCTGTTCCCCAAAATATAGAGCTTCTAAAGGTTTTAGTGCAGCACATATCCATTTACTTGCAATATCAGTGGCAGCAATTACACCGCTCATATTTACGTGACGTTCATTTTAAACACTTGTTCTCAACATAAGTTAATTTCGAGAATACACTGTGTATAGAATATTCTGAATGAGAATAAATTTTGGGTTACAAACTGAACATTTAGTTTAAATCATGTGAAATAAACAGCATGTAAGCTTTAAATATTAGCCATAATATAATAAGTAATAGTAACAGTATTTATTCGACCAATACAGCTACATAACGTTACATACTTATGACTTAATTGTAAGCATAGAAAAGTTATCGTAACTTGCACCCTTCCTAAGTTATCGGAATAACCTGTATTAAGGGCACATGTCCCAACCCTTGGTTCATATATTTTAAGGCATTGCAAGTATACATAAAAGCAAAAAAATGGTCACAAATAATACATGAAAATTTAGTCAAATAAAATCATCGAGGATTAAACAAAAGTCAAAATACAAAACGAAAAAGTGTTTAGTGTGGTAAGGGATTCTTACGAGTCACATCATTACGTTTAGATTCATGTCAAATACAGGGTGTACCCACGCACTTTATCCTAGACTTACACGCGTAGAAATTGTTCAACGGTTGTCAAAAAAAAACTGCTTTTTCATGGAAAAGTACAGACCTACGCGGTGAAACCATATGGAACAGCAATTTTTTTTTCTTTAATAACTGACGAAAAATTTCAACGCAAGGGAGTTCAAAATCATGTAGGTACTGAATCTATGGTAACAGGATGCGCGTCATTTTCTCTGCCACGCTGTATGCTAGTGAAGATATAAGCCAAAAAAGAATTAACATTCATAATCTGCCTAGCTTTTCCCAACTATGTTGGGGTCGGCTTCCAGTCTAACCGGATGCAGCTGAATACTAAGTATTTTACACCAAGCGACTGCCTACCTGACCTCCATAACCCAGTTACTGGGTAATACGATACGCCTGGGTAAGACTGGTTGCCAGACTTTCGGGCCTCTGACGACCCCTAACGACTGTCAAAGATCCACGATTGACAAAAAAGATATAACATTACCAATGTCAATATAGCTTTCATAGGGTTAGTATACCTATAGCCACCTGTATACATATAGATTATTAAGGTATTGAACACAGAGTTTCCTTTATGACTACCTTCGTAACTAAAATATCCCACACACACCATTTCATCTCGTAATTACGACGCAGATCCGACCGAAATAATTCATGACTCCTGGCGCTGTATTTGTCAACCTATCTCTCATATTATGAGCCGACATCGCCCTAATGACACGTATAGCTAACGAAGTCTGTATCTGACAGACCCAACCGAAATACACGGAGAAATAAACTTATGTTAATATTCACACAAAAAAAAAGTTACAAAACAAAAATGTTTCATTCAAACCACAGACACTAGATTAAATTCAGCCCTTGTGGTTTGGAACGAAACATTCACTGTTTGTATTCATGGTTAATAATGGTACTTATTTTTCACCTCGCAAAAGTAATGTAATATACCTTCAAATAAAGAATTTCGCCGTGACACGTGTTTATGAGACAAATAGTGGTCATTTATTAGGCCCGTTTTTGTAAAAAAAAGTTTTATTTATTGGTGCAGCAAGTGGCGCCACCTAGTTCTGTTATGAAGTTACTAGGAACTACCGAAGAGGTTGAATGAGATTGAAACTGGCTGATTACTGTCACCGTAGCAGAGCGTCGTATCAATGGTTGCGTGGCTGTCTTCTGATGAGATTTATGATGTTACGGCAGCTGTTATCTTACCACTGGGTTTATTCTCTAAGAACGAAGCCCGTAATTTCAGCCGATTTTACGGTCGTTTCCTACTCCGTATCACTTATGGACATAAGATTCCTCTTTCGTACTATTTTTGATGTGCCCTATAGGGTCCATGTAAGTTGCCACGTAAGTACACATTGTGGCATGCAATGCAAATAAGCTATTCAATAATGAGTATAGATTAGTTCGGGGCCCGATCTTAGAATAAATAACAACACCATTTAACAGTTTTAACTACTCGTAAGTGTAGTTTCCTGTCCGAAAAATAAAAATTTTCACCTATTTTGACTGGTGAACTACTTACTGACGGGCTTATCTTCTTCGATGGACTTTGAGAGAAAGCTTCACGTCCGCAGTCCAAACTGCTATATTACGGCACAATCCTGATGATATTGAAGCTGCTAAATCACCTATATGATGACCACATCTGGTAAAAGCTATCCTATTCCGTCATATTGATCACTTCTGTGTAAGTAGCGGTAGTGCCAGTTTTAACTTAGGTTGCATGATTCTATTGGTATATTATATTGTGTATGTGTTCCTTGGAATTTGGGATGCTATTACGTACAAACATTCTAAACCAAAGTGCTCGGGAATTTGTGCTCGAAATACCTGTATGAATACCGAAACAGGGGCAATATTGTCTTGCTTCTTGGTGGATAACGTTATGTATTAAGGCTCCTGCAGACAGCAGAAGCGACAGCGCGACGCGGCACTAGTAGAAAAATTACTATGAAAACTACGTGGAATTTGTTCTACCACAATCGCGTCGCATCATTGTGTCGAACTTGTCTGTGGGAAAACTCACGGTTTTATCCTATCAAGCGTAAAATATACATCAGATGCTTTTTTGAACTTATATAATATTAAGGTGAGAATTAAAACCGTATGGCAACAATAAAAAAAACATACAAGGTACAAGAAAGCCCACCATTTTTTTTTTTCGTTTCCTTATTTTCACTGTGTTTGTATGACACAAACATGATTAAAGTGTCAAAAGACTGACGAATGCGGAACGGGAGATCTTTAGCGTCGTTCACGATGAGAACATGACGAAAATTCTTTATGTTACACGTTGGCAGTTACTCTGATAACCTTGAATCTGTATTTCATTATATTGTAGTTTACATCGCTGTTTTGTATTCGAACTGATCTATCTCCTCTCTGGTAAAATTCGAGAAACAGTACGGTAAATAATATTAACATACCCTTCTTGTGGTCACATCATTCTACGCTAGTGATGCGACAGACTGCACCGACCACATTTGCGGTGAGGAGAAACGAAAGTACTAAGTGGGGGATGTGTTCGCACTTAGTTATTTTATTGACAGTATCTTACGTATATGGTCTAGGAAAAATAATGCTGTGGCATATTGCATATTAAAATAAGAGGTTTGGACGTTTGTATTACTGTTCAACAGCTACCATGGTTGTCTGTAGCAGCGCCAAACTGTGTATTATATAATAAGTATGGCAAAAAAACGCACACAAGCCCACATTCAGTTGAGTTCCTTAAGTTCTGACTTAAGTAGCTTAAGTCAGAACTTAAGGAGCTCAACTGAAGCTGATTACTGACAAATGCGTGTACTGATTGGATAGGTCCACTCAATCTGTGTGGTTCTATCCTCAATAGACCATTTCAGAAACCAATCTAAATGGTCTTCGTATGATCTAACCATGATTATGCCTGGACTACCTAATATAAAAGAGACGATAACCGCTAAGTTTGTTTCGGCCTTTCTTCTCAGAGTAGATAGATAAGAAACGCCGACCTCATCTAGTTTTTAAAATAAGATGGACGTGTAAAAGTGTTTGCATAAGCTGACTATCATCTAACACTCAACAAACTGTTTTGCAATTTGACAAAAAAATATTAATTACTGTTAAATCGTGATATATTTTGGGAAACAATAAACAAACAAAAGGCATAAGTCAAGAAGTAGGTATCTGTTTTTCACCCCGCTTTGCATCGCTTATCCTGAAAACAATCCTTTTACACGGCCGTCCATGTGAGAGAAACTATCTCTAAACTAAAGTAATCTAGCGTTCGCCGAAGCCTCAAGATTTTACCTTAGCTTACACGTGCTTAAACTTTGCTACGATACGACCACTAAAATGTGACCAAAGAAGGTATTTCTGTGAGGTAGAATAAGTAGGTATATTTTGTTTTGTTTTGCTGCAAAAGGCTAGACAAAAGATGATGTTGATTTCAAATTTTGTTTTCTATAAATTATTATGATTCCTTGTCTAAATATCGAATAATAATAGTATTCCAAACATGGTTCCGTTTATTTCAAGTGATTAAAATTATACAAGCTACAACTTCATTTTCCTCTTGAATAACCACATAAATGTTAGCCCATTCGTCAACGACGTTGTTCAAAAGTAACCGGTTACCTAAAAATTTGAATCACCGATGAGTAGCCAGAATGCTACAGCACTAGTATTTTAAGTGCAGTCTATACACGACACAACCAATCACCAACTAGTTAATAACGCGTTATTAAGTAGCGTCGTGTCGGGACCGCCAAATTCTAGTAATTGCGTTCCGATTTAGATATCACGATTATGATGACACCTAAGAGCTGTCAAAAATTCGTAACGCTCATGAATACGCTCACAATATTCGCTTTGTCAAAAAATAACTTGTATATACCTAAAACTTCCTCTTCTCCTTTGCTTAGGTGGCGACTATAGTCAGAAGCACATTTGCAAAAATGCCACATGACTCAAAAGAAAATAGCACAACTGTTATTGCTGACAGCGCTCCCGGTTATCGCAAGGTGGCGCATGTTATGACGTCATCTATGACGATTCACGGGGCATCAATATCGCGCTCACGCTAATTCGGAACAGGTGTAAGCAAGCTCAAATCAAGTAGGTACAGCGTAATTCGAAGCGCACCATTTAAAATCAGTTATTAAACCATCGATGTTTTGCTGGAACATCTGCTCCAGCAAAACAAAACACAATCCAACAATATGCATTATTCTGCAACTAAAAGTCGAATTCATTTCGCATTCATAATTCAAGTACACAATTGCGACCACAATCCCTCTTCCACTATACATCGAAGACAAAACCCTCACTGAATGGGATCCAAGCAATAATATCGTGAATATTCTTTTGTACCGAACTCATTTCTACTGGAGAATAGACCTGTGTGCTGGTGAAAGCCTCGCAATAATATTTCATGTTATTGTTATAGAATAGCTAGCAAATTAAGTACGTTTTGTGATGATTTGTGTTTATGTAAACAAAGCAATCGTTGAGGTAATAATCAATATTATTGCGTTAGAGATGAGTAATTATATTATGAAGACTTAACTCACTGAATGACATACAATCATCACGCCTTGTTTCCACGAAGGATTTGGCAGATGCGTACCTATGGTACACCCACATTTCAACGGTTATGTTTTAAGTCCCATGAAAGTGGACGTGCCTATTGCCGTTAACCGGGCATAAATCCAAACTCCAGACTGCTACTGAGAAATTCCAGATAAAAAAACCCCAGTAAACCTTTTCCAGGCCTGGAAATCAAACCGAGGACCTCATGCTCAGGAGGGGTCGTGACCACTAGACCAACGAGGCAGTCAACTCGCTGAATATGTATTGGAATATGAATATTTTGAGTTAATCATTATTTTATGAAATACACTAAAAAACTTGACAAACAAAACGGAGTAAAGATTCGGCCTTGGGTTTCGATTATGGGATCAAAAACAAAAATTCTGACCCTAACTATTTCTTGTGTCAAAACCTAAGGATTTTTTGAGATAATCATTATCTTCTAAAATATTACGACACTACAAAAACCTGGCAAAGAAAACGAAGTAAAGATGGCCTTAAGTATCAATTATGCGATCAAAAACCTAAATTTTGACCCCGATTAATCCTTGTATGAAACCCTTAACCTTTAACCCCTTTAGTATAGAATTGTCATTGTATTTTAAAAGTATCAGCTATTTTTGCCCAGTTTTAGACTCGCAACAATGTCCTATCGGGACTTTGTATTCTAGGTTGATTGATTGTATTGTCGTATACACAATACCAAAATTAGCGCATTTGTCATATTTAGCTCACTAATCCCCGGATTCTGAAAGGCTTTTCAATTTTATCGTTTTTAAATCACAATATTACTAATATCGTCGCACAGTCGTCGAAATTCGTATTACAGTTATTATAACAAAAAAAAATATCTAAGATTTCTGCACTGCTTTTTTATATAAACTTTGACTGTGCTAAATTTCATACTTCTCCGTACGCTTAAGAATACTTGCTATTTATATATAGTTGCCTATTAGATTGTTGTTATTTTTAAGTCATAGAGTTAAATTGACATTTGACACCATAGGTTTTTACTGGTCAGTGAGGTAATTTCGGAACACCCATAACATGGCAATCAATCGCCTTTCATTTTGATAGTTCAGCCACATTCATTGCGTAATTTTCCTTGATGAGCTTATGATTTTTACAAACATATCAAGCACTAGACTAGCAATTTAGTTCAAACTGTGTCGGAATGTGATTGAAAACGTTATACGCAATTAGGTTGTGACCGTAGGTATCTGCCTACGGTCAATTCCGATATGTAAAGAATGTAGGCAAATGGTGGCCAATAAATCAATGGTCATGCTGATATAAACCCGCCTTGTGCATATATTCTCGTCACCACTTCAAGGAAATTCTAGACGTTATTATACAAACGACGTGACGTATGATCTCTGAATTCCTTGAGAGAACGATCTTCAGTGTGCGTCCTGAATCCTTATTATACACACTAACTTGTCCTTTATCCCTGTTGTACCACCTCATGTATTTTGACTATGTGCCCTATATTTGGCTTGTCTTATGTTCGGATGACAGACTTATGTGGTTTCCTCATGTGGGTAATGTTTTATACCTATCTGAACTTCAAAACTATTCGTTTGTTTATAACATTAGACTTACTACTGCCTCATAATTTAGTATTTTGATTTCGGAATTTGGGGTAGGCTTTGCAAAATGTGACTATACAAAAATAGCAAGTGTAGGACGTGCCTTGTTTATAATTATGGATCAAGGCAACGTTGTAGCGACAAGTTTTTCGCAGACCATTCCCGTACAACCTTATTTTTTTGTACACAATTTGGCGCTGGGTATTCGATAACTTAGGCAAGACCATTTTACTACCTTCCCCTTAAGAAATCAGCCGGTAAATTCTGTTAAAATTCTACTGTATTAACGCTGGTCAAGTGTCGGTAAATTTGATATAACTGACAATACGACTTTTTTATGAAAAAATAATACAGAATTTACAGATTTTCGCGACAGGTGCTGTTAAATGAAGCTACAAATAAACTAACTACGCTAAAAAAAAAACAAATTTTTGTCACCTGGCACCTGTTGGTTTTATTAAATAGGCCTCAGGTGGCCAGATAAGCCGTCGCTCAATGTAAAAATTGGTATTCACCTGCATCCAGTAAGACTGCAAGCTGACTCCAATAAAGTTGGGAAGGGACTAGGCACATATTTATCATCATCTAACATCGATAACCGTTGATAAACAGAGGCTTCTCCAATCACACGCCGTATATTAGCACAGATAATGCCTCGGGCTAACTTACAAATACAAATATTGAAGTTATTTCAGCCTCTAAACCATAAAAAATCCTGAGGTTTGATTCGATACCTTTATAACAGAGATGTTTGCTTATTGCCGGTTGAATGCACCCTTTGTGGATGCCTGATGGCTGCCGGTAACTTGTTGTTTTCACTCGAATTAATACGATATTGTTGCATGTTTAGGCGTCTTTTTAGTGCTGTTTGTGTTTAGTTTGTAGTTCAGTGGTTCCGCTGTTCTAGTATTGACACAAGCTACGCGATAATTTTCGATGTTGTAATTCAAATTGGTATTTTTTTTTAAGTTTGTAGTTTGAAAGCTAATCCGGTACCGGCAACCCAGGCTCGTGAAATAAAAATGAGCTGATCCATACATTGCGTCGATATATGTGAACATAAATGTATGGATCAGCTCATTTTTATTTCACGATTTCGGGGTTGATCCCATTCTATAAGTTGTTCATAATGATGAGTACAATGACCCTTTTAAAGGATTAAAACGATCAAAAAATAGACATTTACCTATAGTTCAGAAACCAGCCGAAATTGCATGAAGGCAGAGAACGTAATCAAACTATTGAAAACGGCTACCAGCTAAGGAGCAGTTGAGATTACAGAGTTAAGAATTCTCCCAGAAAAATAATATGATAATATTGTTTTAATTTAACTCTCAAACATTCAATTTCTTTTAAACTGCACAAAATCTTTTCAAACTCACATCTTCCTAAATAAATGCTTTCGACGAAGACACCAAACGGTAATTTCACAGAAAGAAAAATACCTTTAATGCATTGTCGGTATTACGGGGACCGTGTTGCCAATGTCAATCGTCGAATCCCTGAAGAACGCTGACGGTAGAACGAACACAGCGCGTAACAAATCGACCTCTATAAAAGGCAATTTATACGAGACCTTAGTGCAGCGACACACCCGCGGAAATTACTTGACGTAAATTCGGCGCCTAATTTTGGCTGGCAAAATTTACACCAGCATGCAATGCTTTTAAGAACACCTACACATCAGGCGTAAATTACGTCACATTTTGACGTAAGCGTAAAATTCGATTGGCTAGAATTTCGATGTATTTTTTAAAAGAATTACGAAGTGCAATTTTCACCATGATATGGCTTAGTCTAGCCACACATCATCCAAAATGACGTGGTGGAATGTACGACTTGTTTACCTCTGCAATGCTTTTTAAATCACCCATGCACATTAGGCCGAAATAACGTTGCATTATTTTCATCGAAATAAAGTACGCAGAATTTCTGTCAAATAATTTTCGGCGAGTGTGTTGCTAGACTTAAAGTAACACTGAGCTACTAATTCACGAAGAGTGAACCGAACGATTTTTATCCGAAGCTCTTTATCTCAAACCGTATCGTTGTTGAACGAAGGACTCAATCTCTTAGAAAAACACGTTGTTTTAGTCAATCTTTGGGTTAAAGAAACGCTGTTTCCTAAGTTGGAGGTTTTTATAGCGCGATTGACTTTGGAATTGAGAAAATGGAATTAGCATCGTACGTTAGTTTTAGACCGTAGTATTAATGTTAAAACTTTAATTCGAAAAAATATTAATAGGTACAAGAACATTTTTGAGGAGCATTCTGATGTTTTGGGTAGGTATGTGAGACATGTGAAAACAATTAATATTTTAGAACATAAACACGACAAAACCTTTTAATCCACGAAATATAATAAACACAAGAGACAACTCATATTTATACAAAACAATCTTAAGCCCATTTAAGTTAAAAAGTGTTAAAAAAATATCCGATAAAAATACTACTACCTACAAATTAAACACCACCCATTCATAGTCTATTAAGAACTATAAAGAAAGCCCATTTACTACCAATTCACGACGCCTAAAGAAACGACCTCTCGCCTGGCCGAATCTGCCGAGTGGCCACTAATTATGAGCCATTATTTATTCAACGGGGCATTTTCCGCAATCAGCCAGCCCTTTTACCTAAACACGACAGAAAAGAAGGATGAATTGTTTACATTATTGTGTGTGACGTAAGAGGCTTATCTTACACTTTTTCTGTTTGACGTCGGGATCGGAAAGTAATTTGTTTTACAGTGGCTCAACTTTTCTGTCTCCGAGTGTAATTGCGACTGGAAATCACAATTGTAATACATTTGACTGTTCAATAACGTTCTTTGAGTCTCAACGATTTGTTTTTTCAGCAGTGATTGGACGATTTTATGAAAAAAGTCTTTAAAGACGTGGTGCAGAACTGCCGAAATACAGGCTGTTCTGAATGTCGTGTTACGTTAGTCAATGCTTGAATATTTCTATGATGAATATAATAAAACATATAATTATCGTAGTAGCCACTGATCCAATCTGACGTTTCACCGATTTTTTTATCCCAAAGAACTCCTCTTTTATATTCCCCGAAATGTCAAAATTACATACAGTCACCAAAGGGGACTAAAAAGCAGGATCGTCGGATATAGTTGATCTTTAGTAAGAAACCGACAAGTAAGTAAGTAAATAGTGAGCAAATGTATTAAGACACGTTTAAAACTCCACGGTTACTCTTTTAAAAATAATTGGCTTTTACAATATTTCAAATAACAGTGATAATAGGTATGGGAGGACAGTGCAGGCCTGTCAATAAACACCATATCTCTTTTGAAGGCCGTTCTCAGCTTATTAATTCCACTATAAATGAATAAACTTTTCAACAAGAAGTCAGAATCAAAAGCCCAAGCAGTATTTACAAACAACAAAGAACCTAACTGCAAACAGACTGAGCTTTGTGAAGTAACAATATTCCACCACAAAAGGTCCGGCCGGGAGAAAAACGTTACATTTTTTATTAAATTAAAACGAATATCGTTACTGGATTTAGGTTAAATTCTTTAACTAATGAACGGGTAATAACAACGTTATAAAACTGTAGTTAAAGTTGCATACACTGTTGTAAGTAGTTAAGTAAATTGTAAAAGCTTTAAACAAATAAGTAGAAAATGCAGGACGTGAAGGGTCCTAGGTACCGGGGTTTGATAAATGAAACGCTTGTATTGTGTTGTTTACAGTACTATCTGTAGCTGCAGTTAGTACTCTAAAAAACACAATACAACCGTACTAGGACGTTATTGTATATTAAAACATAGCAGCACGCATAAGCAGTAGTGGTCTGGTGGTAACGACCGCGACTTAAGAGCGTTCATTCCACGCAAGCTGGAAACAACGCATTTATAGTAGTTTTTCGTGATTATTTCATTAAATACAAACAAAAGGACTGTTTGTTTTTTCAGCCAAGCAATAATAGATCGTTGGTATTTATAATTATTTCTAACATTCACTGTTTAATAAAACATTTAATCGTACTGAGTAATGCAAATAGAAAATAATTGACGACGTGTCGATTTTTATAAGTAAATACCAAAATAACTGTAAAAAAATGCATACAAACTTAAAAATACCAACAATCTAGTGCATGGCTCAAAAAAATGTTTATTTTTGTTTGTATTGAATGAAATAATCACGTAAATCCGCCATAAATGCGCCGTTGCCAGCCCGCGTGGGGAGAACGCTCTTAAGAGGGTCAAACCTAGACAAGAGCTTTACTTTGTTTAAATGATTTCCTCACCACTTCTCTGGTATCGGTAAACGAAAAACGATGTGAGGAAAACGACATGTCCCACAAACAAAATTTCTCACAATCACAAAAAAACTTTGTCTTGCTGAGTGGAGTCCTATTTCCGTGCACTGGGAACAATAGTCTGATTATGACATACAAATAAGCAGGTGAAGATCAAATGTTGTAATTAACAACATACAACGAAGATATTCTATATTAAAATATTCAAAGTAAAAATGTGCCGACTTTGACTTTGGCCGACTAGCCGACTAGACGACTAGTCGGCTGCAAAATGGCCGATTAGACGGCCAAACCGATCATTGCTTTCGGCTGAGTTCGGGTGACATCGGTAATGTTCGGACGTGACTACGCTTTCGGCTCGTAGGTGGTGCGCGGCGCCCGGCGACAAGGCGGACTTGTCAGGACGTGTTTTTGTGTACATGGCATGTTTTCTATCATTGTTTACGTGCGAGCCGGTGTTCCTTCCTATCCTATGCTAGATTGCACTAAGAGTAAACAGTAAAACTGATTCTATCATAGAAAATAATAACAGTAAATATTTCAATTTAATTTCAATCACCGTCTCTAAATTTTGAAGCATATTACTAAGACTAGACTACAAATATGGCCGACTAGTTGGCTTTCCCAACTAGTCGGCGACTAATCGGTACATCACTAATTCAAAGTATAAGGAAAAGTCACGAGGAAATGGAACATCTAAATTATAAAGCTTTCATAAAGTAATTACTCGTGAAGTATGATTACTTTTTGGCTAATTGGATAAAGTATTTTAACATTACTTTTCCTAGCAACGACATTACTACATACAATATTTATACATAACATCGTCTTGGCTATAATTTAGTATAGGTACATCCGTATAATGAATTATACTTGACGTGAGTGAAAAAATAACTGGTTTAACGACCTTAATTCTAATAAAACAAAACTACAATTACCTATACCATCAATGTTAAACATGAGAAAGGGATGTATTTATCTAATAGCTTTTGCTAGCGGCTTCACTCACGTGAGGTCGGAAATTATCCTGCGGGAACGTAGATAATACCGCTATAAAAAAAAATATATACAGGTTACAAACTATTTGTGTGCCAAATTTCGTCTTAATCTGTACGGGCGTTTTTATGTGCTTGAGTACCCAACAAACATTTAAACTCTCATATTTATATTATTAGTAGGACTTCAAACCAAAAAAGGTTCAAACAGTTTCCCTTTTTGCACCTAAATATAAATAGTAGCTACTAACATCTAAAAAGTAATATTTTCATTAACAATACTACTCTTAACAGTTTAACAAAAAGTCACTGTGCAAACAAATCTAAAAATACAGAAAGAAAAACCCAGGTACAGTAAGAAAAGCTCTCTCTCTCTCTCTCTATTATCCTATTGCAATTAATCCCGTCAGTCCGCTAACTCCTTTGCCAATAAACGGAGTTCCGTAGCGAAACTGTAAAACCCTTTTTACGGCATCGCGTCGCAACGGCTTAGCTAAGTGCTGATAAGGCGAAAGATTAACTTTTAGATCGTTACGATGTTTTTCTTTTGTAACATTTTAAATGAGAACTTATCTAAGGACCCATCGGCTGAAGATTGCGTGATTATCCGAGCATTTTAATCGAGAAAACGATTATGAAACGATGATGAACTGATTATGTAAAAGTGTTTGTATCGTAGTTTGTACAAACCTACTTACAATAAATAAAATCATTTATCATTAAACGGTAGAATGGTTGCTGATTCTTTTGTTCACAACCTATACTAAAATATGAGTATTGCTATCTCTTCCTGACAGACCACGAAAGACAAAGACAACTGACGCTTTAGAACTGTCAGAATAAATAACGTTTCGATTCCCTTGAATTTACCGTAATTTTAAGCATGATGACTTTAGTTAGCCTCAGTTGCGTCAAGGATAATCTTAGCTCAACTAAATTTGACAGCTCTTGTTTCCGTCTCTTTCTAGTTTCGTTAGAAGGAAAAAGGAAGCAATAGACTAAATTGAGTTGGTGCACAAAAAAATCATCAACGTGTGGCATTTTGTCGCTTAGATACTTAATCTTTCAACGATAATTTTCTTTGTAGTAATTTAATAGCTTGTTCAGCTTCATGGACAAGTATGTATGTACCAAACATTTTACTGGAGAGAAGGCTCTTGTACGCAGTATGTACCTACCGAACGAAACACACAGAAGACCACGTAACTTGCGCGATTCTTAACACTGAGGGAACCACGAAGCAGAGAACATTTAACTGTGAAAATAACAAATTGAAAGAGCCGAAGATCTTAAAGGTTATTTCTTAACAAACTATTCATGGTACTATCATTCGCGTAATTCGACGCAAACATTCCATTCTACCAGGGATTGTCAACATTTCGCGTATTCCCATACAACGTTCACCCACCGTGTTACGTCACATGCCAGCTTACATAAATCCTGGGCGCTGATTTATGTCGGACACCGGTAAAATCATGTCGTGTCACAGTGTAAAAAAATATAAAAAAGAAAGGGCTCGCTTTGTTAGCTAAATCACGACACACTGAATAGATGTGGAGCTAGTTTTTTTTGTTTAAGTTAATGTGGTCTGTGGCACTTTCGTCATGTAGTTTTCCTTCATGAATTGCTATTTTATCGTAAGGACAGATAATTTTAGTGATGGAATGGATGGGTTGTTTCTTTAAAAAAAAACTGACACCTACATACATTTGTGTTGGCTTGGTTACATTTTCCTTTGTTAGAGAAACCCTAAAGTTAAATAACTGTTCGTTTTAAAAATCTTATAAGAAAAGGAAACCCTAGTAATTTAAAGATGTTGTCAAAATACAAAACAAATAACTGTTTTATTTTGTCAAAGTTGAATCAGTTGCCATTGTTAAGTATGTTATGTAATAAGGAAACCGATCTTAATTACAAATTAAATTAATGTCACCACAAATCTACCCAAAGCCTCCAACCGTCAGAAAATACCCTTTGAAGTCATCTCCGTGAATATCAAAGTGATTACACCCTCTCATTCTGCTGATCCCTTCAATGAGGGAGCCTATTCACAGTGTCAAGTCATTAATAGGTTAATTATAATCCCCATTAAATTATATATTATGGGTTATAAGCTGATAATGCTAAACACAATGGCTTTCTCGGCTAGTTTACGTTAACAATAATAGTTATTGAAATTGACGTTAATGAATTCTATTATTACAGGGATTATAATAGCAAATATAGAAAGCTCCACTTTCCTAGCAATTTGTGTCATAATTATTAAAATAACTAAATTTTACCGGCCATTTTCCAGGTGCAAAAGGAAATTTAATAATGTTGTAACAATTTTCCATTCTCCTCTTTTCAGAACTGAAGAGGCAATCTTTTTCCACTACACTTTTTTTTTTTCAAGAAATTGTGTGAGAGAAAATGTCAATGAGGCTATGACAAGAATGCTACCTCCGGCCCGGCCTCTTCAAATCTCCTTCAATACAAAGTCAAAGCAAACTGATATAACTAGTCCAACACTCAGAATTTATTAAACATATGTACTTATATAGACTAACGACTTCCTCCCATGGGTTGGCAGAAACTGCAGATCGCCACCTGCAACGATCCTTACAAATCCTTTTACTTCGTTTACGTTCATACATCTGCATAGCTATTCACAATCATTCGACACGCTTCCGTCCTGAATCAAACATCAATCAATGTTATCGTGTTCCTATACACGCTGTTCACAGATGCAAAACGCTTTTATAACTTTTAATTTTAAAATGTGCAATATTTTGCCAGTTAAAATCAAATAGACGACCGCTATTCTTCCCACAGCTGTTTGCTAACGGGGGCAAAGCAAATCAGGTTGTCGTAATGTGTAATTTTCGATACGATAGCCTGTCGAATTGTTGTGATGTAGCTATGCTAGTCATACGCGCGCGACAGCTGCGAGTACTACTCATTAGTCAATGAATTTGTCATCCCTCAGACACTAGTCATATTTCAGTAGTCTTATTTATTTATACGTTTAAGGAATCTCTATACCAACAAATAATTCCATACACAGCGGAAATAATCGTATTAATTCACCAACTATTCCTCAGAACGTCTGCAGGTGTGATCAATGCTTCAAATGGCGTCCAAAGCAGGCATAGTTGAGTGCTATTACGTAGCGAGAAGTAATAACGGTCTGGTCAAAGTTATGGCTGAATGGCGACGCGATATTTATGTTAATAGGAGGAACGAAGGAGGAAACAAAAGCTTACGTTTGAATAGGAGGAATTGTTATTAGTTCTTGGGAGTTTATAGTTCTCTCTGCCTTTTGATTGTAAGTAAGCATAATAAGCACATACTTTTTGGAATTTAAGAGTGTGAATCCAATTTCTGGTCGTATTTGGATAAGGCTGTATTTGACTTCACTGGTCGCGATGAATTACTCTGTCGGCAGCTCTCAGCTAGTTTTATTGTATTTATTTCTTCAGAAAACTTACAGTCTAATATAATAATAGCGCTTACAGTTGCAATTTACAGGCCTTCACAAATTATAAACTATGTACTTTCGTTTGTTTTCGTGTTCAAACATCGTGCAATGTGAATACGTACCGATATAATCAGGCACATTAAGTAAGTATGATCAACGAAACCAAGATTTTTGTATAAACACTACTGTTCTCTTCGTATTTACTATAATAACAAACTATTCAGATATTTCAAAGTTTAAAATTTAACAAGATTTAAAAGCGCCTGAGGACATACAAAACAGAACATTCAGTAGTTGTTAACTTGATAACTTTCCGATACTCCGATGACCTTTTCATCAAAGATTCATAAACTTTTGTAAATTCTAAACAACTATTAATTCAAAGACTAAATTAATTAGGATCAGAGAGGTAGCTTAAATTATAACATTGCAGCCAATTTTCTCTTTTACAAACAATATCAGAATAAACAAAGCACAAATTGTTGTTCTCTTCATTAAACTTGCTATCAAGAAAATCTCTCAGTAATTAATATTAATAACTATAATAAAACTAGTAATAATGATTTTAAAGTACAATTTATTAGAACAAGGGATACGGCCATTCAGTTCTAGACTCATAACTTTCATAGTAGGTATCATAAAATCAAAGCGTGATTTCAGAACATTAATATGAAATAACTCTGTTTATAGTAATGACTGTATTTTGTAATAGCTGTTACTCACGGTTTGTTTAGAACCCTTTTGATAATATTAAGATAAGAATGCTCGGAAACATGCTGGTCCTGCTCCATAGGACAATCTAGGGTCTATACAAAATCAAACCGGTTGCAATTGAATTGTATATCTAATTCATTATTTTTCTGACATTGATTTACACTCTGTGTTTATTTAAACTCACACACTGACTTATTACTTGTACTTGGAAAATCGTATAATTACTTTTACAGTGTTTGTAAATGTGTGAGTACCATGTTTCTATCATAAAATCAATTTATCTGTCATTGCTTCATTTTTAAATCTTTTTACCTACTGCGGTATGTTAATTTTATTGTAGGCGCATTGTTTTCACATAAAATTGTATTATTTATTTATGTATGTAAAATATTGTGAAACATTTTAAAAGAGTTACGGTGGAGTTTCGTGCCCATTCTTCTCCATACGAAACTACCATTTGGAAGGAGCGACTAAAATCAGCCGATCTATTCTATTAAAATCTTACCGTGAGAAATTTGGTGAAGTGAGCTGTCATTCCATCGGACACTGGGGATCGATGCTAATGACAGCTCACTTTGAGGTCACTTCATCCAAATTATTATGGTGAGATTTTTACAGAATAGCACTGCTGTTCTATTTTAATATAAATGTTGAGTTACAAAAGTGTTTTATATGTGCCTATTAAATTAATGCTTTAAATTGTCAGTTCGTAGTAATTTATTGTTATTAAGATTATCTACTACTAGATTATTACATTTGACTCACGGAGAACCAGTTGCCACACCATTAGCGCCAGCAGCAGGTACTAACGAAATTCATGGCCCCAAAATTGAATTGAACGCATAGCTTCTGTGGCTGCTGCAGAACAATGTTGCCCCAGCGGTAATGCGACGCGCCCCGCGACTTACGAATTATAGGTTATAAGTTCAAACGCAGACAAGTGCTTTATTTTTTTTTAATTATTTAACCACCACTGGGGGTTAAACTCTCTAAGCACGAAATCCGAAAAGTGTGTGTTTTTGTTTGTATGTGTAACTATTAAACGTATTAAAAGTCGCAGTTCGGAGCGCAGTATCCTGGGAGTTCGACTTTCAGACCGTATCAGGAACACAACACCGCGCGCCAAAACCAAGGTCACGGACGTCACCCAGAAAGCTGCTCAGCTTAAGTGGGACTGGGCCGGACATGTCTGACGACAAACGGGCTAAAAGAACCACTGATTGGGTCCCACTAAACGCACGACGCCATCGCGGCACGCCGAGACGAAGATGGCGGGGTGACCTTGACTCCTTCCGAAAAAACTGGCTAGTACTGGCAAAGGACAGAATTGTTTGGAAGAGGGAGAGGAGGCTTTAAGAGGCCTTTCCCCAGCATTGGGACAGTACAGGCTAGTTAGATTAGATTAGTAAGATATAAGAACGAGGTCTGTCTGACCATCGTCTCCTCTCTCTACTCATTTTAAATGCTGCAATGTTCAGTAATGTTCAATACATTGCTAAAACCTAAATGAAAGCGTTCTTGGAATATACCTAATACACGACCTTTATCTAACATAACAAAGAGATGGGAAACTAATTATTATTAAGTTGGATTTTTTCTTACAAAGATGTTCTAATAATCAGTCTTATGTTAATAATATTATTTAGTCTATTATATTACGGGTAACAAGGTGTACCTTATAATTAGCAGAAATATTATCGTCTTCTCTGACTACATTATTAGTGAGAACAAGGCAATATCCTCAGGCCACACTGAAACAACATCTTTTTATAATGTAAAGAATAAATGAAAGAGAAAGTTTCTCAGAAATAAATCTACGTCTGTTTGATACTTTCGTGTTTATAGGAGGCAAAACGGAGTGGTCGACGTCATCTATAGACACCTGCAACCCCAAGGATCTCAATAAAGACAGTTAAAAACAAACATACGAACAAATATATTTAACGGCACAACATAGACAAGGTGGTAGAGACAACGACGCACAAACTGTGACCATGAATTTAGCAAATTATTCTAGACGCTCTAATGTACAAATTTTACGTCTGTAATAAAAAAAGAGCTATTATTTCATAGAAAAGTGCAACACCTGCCAGGGGTGCGGGTTGTTGGAAAGAGATCCCGTGGCCCCTGCACACGCGCAACTGAAGGAACACGGGTAGGTAAAAGTCTGACACGCCCTCCTGCTCCACCCAAAGCGAGAGAAGTTATTTGAAAATTCCCATCCGAAAAAAGGGGTCAAATTGTGGAACAGCAATTTTTTTTTATAACCAACGGTTTTCAGAGAGAGGGTTCAAAATCATTAACTGAATCTATGGTAACTGTATAGAAAACTAAAATAGCGTTTACTTAAATTAAATGAAGTTACATTAAATATTTGTTTATTGATGGCAATTAGGCCCAATTGCTAGAAACTTTGTTCTTAAAAACTATTGTTAGTGAACAAAGACAAAAAGATAAATGTAAGGAGGTGCTGGTCAGAAGACGCCACGTCTTCTGACCAGCACCTCCACAGCGTGCGACAGCCAAAGTGCATCGTACTTTTCTATTAACATACTTAGGATACTGTTAGAACTAGACCACGATCTTAACAAGGTGGAATTTGTTTTTTGAGCATTATGGCGTAAAAATCTTCAATATACTCAAAAGCGAACATACCGGACGCCCTACAATAGCGCGGCAGTCCCAACAGCATCCTGAAGCAGTTTTTATATCTATATAGCGATCTCTTAGTATGCATTACCCACAAGCCGCTCATGTAGAATGATTGGCAATACGCTTTAAAGAGCGTAATCTTTACCTCAACATTACAACGAGCGAACCTTTAAGTAATGTTAACTGTTAAAAATTAAAACAGCATGAAGTACTGAAATATTGATAAAATCAGTAAAATAAAAAATAGTAACTAGAAACAGAAATTTGAAAAAGTGACCCTCACAATATAAATTTAATATTCCTGATAGAGAACTAACACAGTGCCGTTTATGTAACTGCAGTAGCTATTCCTACAATAGGTCAAAACAAAAACAGTAACTACATTGACACATCGACGTTTGAACCTCGCAATACGAGTTAAACATTCCAATAGTTCGCTTTGAGGTCGTTACCGCTGCCCATTTCACAATCACCTGCCAATTTGATACTTTACAGCATTTTTCGACGTCAAAATGAAACAATTTTAATGTATTCCCTCCCAGTCAACTTCTCTTTGCAACCGCTAAATGGAGAATGCATTTATTCATTCAATTTAATTCAATTCTTTGGTAATTGTTTTTTACAAAGTCAACTGTGAAATGTTTAGAATAATATCCGATATTTATCAAGATCATGGATTCAATTTGCAGTCTGTTCCAGGATTATTGCTTTGTTTACTTTAATCTAGCTTTTGTATAAAAACTTCATAATATAAAATGCTACACAAAGGAAATCTCTTACCCGTTGGCCAATTTAAATGTCCTGCACCTACACAGTTGGCTTTCATATGTGAATATTATTACCTCAATATTTGGTTTTCTTAATTTACATATTACATTGTTGCAAGTCTTTGTGGAAATCCACAGAAGTTCTAGCTGAATATATATTGAAGAGATGTAAGATTCAATGCATTCTATCGAAAATTGAAACCGAAGCGAGGAGAAAATCGGCGACAAAATCGTCTCGGCTTCAGCCGATAGACAAGATCTCAACGCTTCTCAATACTTTCTTTAAGAAAAACATACTAAGAAATAGTGTATTCTTCCTTACAGATCATATTTGGTTAACAAACACATCAATTACACAAAAGGTTTGGATAAAAACTGCTTCAAATAAAGCATTAAAAAAATGTTTCACAAAATCGGAATTGCAAGCACACCATTATCACCATGTTTCTCCTGTCTATATGAAGTCTCAGCATTACTAAGGTATTTGTTGAATAAGGCACTAAGTGCCTCATTCAACAAATACCTTTAAGTCTTAAAGAAAAATACACTTTATGTACACAGAGTGGGTCATATCGAGGCGTCTGGATATACTCGTAATATGAGAGGAAATCGAATTGCCAAAGGTCAAATGTAAGCTAACAGTCATTTCATTTATCGAAGCAATTGACTACACTCCCCTCTTAGACTAAATGGAGTATTCTGTTCCAATAATAGTTCCCATATCAGTACAGAACTGATTCCTGTAAAAGTAGAATGCTATTTTTTAAAACGAATTATGCAGTTCCAGACTTTCTTTGAGGGAGAGATTGGATAGTGTTAAAAATGTTTGTGCTTATAAATGCAGTCCACGGAAATGGGAGAAACTAGGTAAGAACTACTTTAGTACAACATTCAAGTAAAAAATAAATACAGAATTTAAAATAAACTCTTCTAATCAAACACTTCTGTTCTCTCGTGAACACAAAGGAATAAACATACTTATAATTCTGAAATCACGATAGCTTGATCATTTGCAAAACAATAATGCAACTATTGAAAACCCACATATTCTGATGATTACAATCAAAATCAAATAGATTCATCTGCATTCACATCAAATTAAGCAACAACGTGTCCGTATAATTGACTCACAGTGCCTCAATGATGATCGAAAATTCCACTCTGCTCCGGATTTAATGCCGGACGCATGGTTTGCTGAAATACGTAAGCAATGAACAGATTACCTAAAGGTTTAGCGCAACTGCAAAGTAGGTAGTAACAGAAGGTCGGTGCGATACAACGAGTGAAAACAGGTTTACGCACACACGCTTCCAAGTAAGTGTAAGTGCACTCGCGGCTTTTGTTTGGGATATCTGTAGGTTTGCATCAATATCTGCGTGCGCTTGTTTTTGCTCATTGTATGAAGCCGACCTTCTGTACATAAATATTATGTGGAGCAACTACGTTGCATTGTTTTGCTCCCAACGTTACTGTTGCAACAGAATTCCAATTGGCACCGACATTTGCAGATCGGATTCGCAGTAGTAACAAAATTGACAATATTAGGAAAAACGTTTTCAAAGCGCGCATTGTTTTTACAAGCTTTTATTTAACTTGCAGTGTTCATAGGGAAGTTATCCTCTTGAGTCAATTTTTTTTATCGGCTAGTGACTTGCCTGGAATTCTACTGAATGTTTTTTGTGATTGTATTATATACGACAAATGTATTAATTAGAATTCATATTAGCTTGTCATTTTGTTTGTAATGCGTATAAATTACCTAACTTTATACCTAGAAAAACGTAACTAGACTTTTCGAACCATAGACTTGATTTTTTAGTATAAGTTTGGAACAGAACTTCCAAACGTCTGACGGATAATTCAAGTATTTTTGTGGTTGCATTCTTATCTCAGCCACAATGTCTCAAAAACAGTGTATGATTTTTGACATTTAGATGAGATACCGACTTGATTTTGAATGTTTTTAGTAACGGAAATCGGTTGGAAAATCAACAGTCTAAAGACGCAAGTAAAAGCTTAAAAATGTATATTCCTGTTTATGTCATCGGAAAAATAGCAAACGTAACAAAAAGGAATAATGGTTGAAATGTCTGTTAGAATAATAATGTTCTACGTTGCTCAGTATTCCGTTACTAATTGAGAGCAAAGGTAATAAATACAAGGAAATGTAATTTTTATGCTTTTAAATAAATAGGATAGGGCATCGTGGAAGCCATTAAATAAATTGGAAAGCGGAAATTAAACTGAACAAGGTATTAATCTAATTGTCGACCGTTTATAGCTCGTTGTTTTGTGTAAAAGCATTTGAATTACATTTTTAAACGTTTTTATTTAGATCCATGAGGTTTTATGTAAGCAATGCTTACTCAGCAAATTTTTGAAAGTTATGCCTCCCAGGGCCCTGAGACAAAACACATTTCTGCTAGCATTCACGCCAAACGCTACGCCAAAATGTACGGGAATGACATTACCTGCGGAAAGATTACGTCGTGTCCTTTCCGCAGGTAATGTCATTCCTATACATTTTGGCGTAGTGTTTGGCGTGAACGCTAACAGAAATGTGTTTTGTCTAGGCTAGACATAAGCTACTTTTCAACTTAGAATAAAAACGAACTCACGAGTAACAGCTAGTGTTACAATAAATAAAAATATTGAAAACTAGTGTTATCTCTATAGCTAAAACGTCAAATTGACATAAGCGAGGTGGTGAGTTCGAACCTTGAGCGTTACAATAGGTATTGAAGCAATTCAACAAACGCTACCTCATCATTTAGTATAGTAGATTGTTTTTTTTTTTCATATAAATACCTAACCTAGTATAATCAGAATTAATCCGGAAATCATCAGGAAAAAGCGTTTGAAATAATCTTTAATGAAAAAAAAAACAGAATATTATGCTCAAGATAGTCTCGTATGTTAGAATCATTTCAGCATTTCAGTACGGTACCTAATGAAATTTGCATTCAAGTGAAATGCAAATACACCGTAACAAAATAGGATTCAATTTAAATTCACGCGAACGTTAACTAAATCAATTATATTCAGTGAATTAATTGAAGTTACCTCAACCGTTTTCCTGTAGGTTTTATTACAATAAAGGTATGAAGAAAAGGGTGTACAGTTCACTCATACTCTATAGAAAAGGGAGGATCCTCCGACCAGACGGGGGATGTGTCTGGTGGGCTATTGCCCGAAGGTTGATGTCGGGATTTTGTATATATATCACCGTAACATTGTAAATACCGTTAGATTATAATCTATCACAGTTCACAATTTATCGACAGATTTACAATCTCGCGAGATTGTAAATCTGTCGATAAATTGTGAACTGAATCATACTGCTTACCGGCCGAATAGGTTAGGTTAGGTTAGAATCGCAACCAACCGCGCGCGAGCCTAACGAGCGGAGCGAGCGGTACCGCGGGAGCGGCCGGCGAGCGCTACTTCCAAGTTAGTGGCAGTTACTTGTCTATTTAGTAATAGCGCAAGGTACTATCCGTCTTGATACCAGTTCACAATTTGACGGTTTCACTTCGATAGATTATAATCTACCGGAAAGAATGCGTTAAATTGTAAGCAGTATGTTACGGTTCACAATCTTTCGACAAGTTACAATCTCGCGAGATAGATTTTAATCTAACGGTATTTATAATTTTACGGTGACATGCATATATATGAGCAACGCGGTAAACTCTGATTGCGCGATGTAGGATTTGTGGGACGTCAAGTCGATGCGTAGTTTGCAAGTCGCGTTATAGATGTCGCCACAAATTTCTTGTTTCCCCGACTCACCCCGTCGAATTGCATCGCTTGCTCGCGATATTACCTACTATTTTCGCTTAGCGTTTTTTACTATCTCACTTTTTTACTTTTGCTCATCTCCATAGGGTCCAAACGATATTAAGTAGCTTTTAACCTTGCTAATAAATTGGGCTATCAAATGCTAAATGAATTTTAAAAAATACAGCTGCTAATTTAAGGTCCCTCAGCGCGCCATGGAGCGGGCTATGCTCGGAGTTTCTTTGAAGTATAAATTCAGCAATGAACTTATCCGGAAAAGAACCGGAGTTCCCGACATAGCTTGTAGAGTGGGCGAGCTGAAGTGGCAGTGGGTTGGCCATGTTTGTCGAAGGACCGATAGACGGTGGAGCAGACGAGACCTGGAGTGGAGACCGCGTATCGGCAAACATACTGTGGGACCCGGCTAGATAGACCGACAACCTTAAAAAGGTGGCTGGGACAGACTGGATGTGGAAGGCGGAGGATAGAGTGTTGTGGCGTAGCCTGGGAGAGGCCTATGTCCAGCAGTGGACTCCGATAGCCTGAGTTGAATGATTGACTGGCAACTGCTAGTTCCAAAAAATTAGCACGTTCAAACAAACAAACAAACTCTTCAGCTTTATTTGATTAGTACAGATGTTTAAATTTACACTCAAATCCCTTCTGTTAATATTATTCTACAGCTATTGTTCCCCTAGTTGGCCAATTTTTACAGTTTCCAATGTTATCAGCAGGCAGAAGAATGATTGACGAAATCTACAAATAAAAGCCAACCAGCTCTATAGCTGCATTTTTATTTTTCTTAAGGAAAAATTCCTAGGAGTTTTAAGCATAGGTACAAAATACAATGTAATGGTGATTTTTTATTGCAAGAGTCAAATCTATTAACATAACGTTAAAAGCTATTCTTAATGGTTTCACCCGGATAAGTCTCGATTCCGTGGGAATATTAGGATAATAAGTATTCTATCTCCTAATCCAGGTTATGATCTACTCCTGTACCTTAATCTCAATCCGTTCAGCCGTTTCAGCGTAGAAGCATTACTAAGAAAGACAAAAATAAACTTTTTTTATCTCTAAATAACTAGCGACAAGTACATTAAGTGTACAATTCTGTCTACCCCTTCGGTAAACATAGTCATGATGTGTTTCTACTCTACGGCACACCTAAGCTAAATTATGCTAATCCCGTACTACACTTAATAACATTCCACATAACATTCCGACCAGCTCCATTAATAATTGTAACACTAATTACCTGGATCTTAATTACTTATTAGATGGACTAAGTTATTAATTAAGCTGAAAATGAAAACTTATTGGGAGATAATATAACTTATTTCCGGGGGAATTCCCTGAAATGTACAGAAAAAAATCTAGACATAATAAAAAAATTAAAAAAATATTTTTAGCCCAAGGATTAAAACCAAGCCATTTCAGAATTTATAAGTTTACATGCTATTTTTTTAACTGTTAGTTTGGTATTTACTTACCGTCGACATACCGTCAATCATTTTTGTTTGCAGTATTTATTACGATTAAAAGCTTTTATTTAAGAGCAATCACAATGGGCCTTTTAGAAGGCTTAAAGTCACGCAAAGCGCAATGAAGAGGACTATGCTCGGAGTTTCCCTACGCGATCGAATCAGGAATGAAGAGATCCGCAGGAGCACCAAGGTAACAGACATAGCCCGAAGAATTGCCAAATTTAAGTGGCAGTGGGCAGGGCACATTGCTCGCAGAACAGATGGCCGATGTGGCCGAAACTTTCTGGAGTGGCGACCGCGCACCGGAAGACGTAGAGTGGGAAGGCCTCCCACAAGGTGGAACGATGACCTTGTGAAGGCCGCGGGAATCCGCTGGATGTGGGAAGCACAAGACCGGTCGAAGTGGAGGAGCCTGGGGGAGGCCTATGTCCAGCAGTGGACGTCTTTCGACTGAAATAATGATGACTTAAGAGAAATGTTAATAATAATTGTAAATACCAACGATCTTGAGCTTGACTAAAAAAAAATTACCTCGATATATATTTAATAAAATAATCAGTCAAGGCATGAAACAGCACATTTCTAATCAGTTAGTTATACCCTTCCAGTAAAACCACAATTTCACCTTCCTCTCTTAGGCAAGTACCTATGCTGATATTAAACCCGGTACATAATATAGAGAGACGCAATAACCCGCTCACAGGGAACTGTTGATACGCAATGGCAGTCTGACGCAATTCATGATCGTGGTATTTCGAAATCGATTCCATGGCAACATTTGAAACGAGTACGGAATTGTTAAATAGAATATCCGATACAGGACTTAACAAAATACTAACATTGTTTTTTGTGTATTACAACCCAACTAACGCCATCTTTATAACTGTTTTATGGACTGTGTATCTAGAGCAAAGATAAATAAATTTTCCCCATCCCAAAAAGTGACACCCAAAACTTTAATGTCACTTTTCAACTTTTACTTAGTAAACGAAGACTGTCAACCTAATACTAAATGAGCTACCACAATTTACTGACTGAAATAACAAGAGCTTGTAAAAGTATATGTTATAATTAAAAAATAATAAATCCGATATGGGAAGCCAGTCATTACTACGTCGCTCTAGAAGGAAATAAGTACACCAAACCATGTGTTGGTGGCCTTCAAAAGGGTAAGTACGTAGGTAGTATACGCACCCGAGACACGTGTATGACACGGCCAAAAAAGCCTAGCCCCGGGAATAATAGCATATGGTTTTCGCTTAGCCGAAAAAGGAAAAGGCGGCATAAATGTATGTTTATCTGTATTGAGATCGTATTACTGTGTGTGTATTTACAGTAAAACTTTTGCATCTACTATCTATTCGCTGAGATCCCACGTTAGATAGTTTCTATTTTCTGAATTCATGAACGAACTCCTAAAACATCAAATAATTGTAGACAACAACAGTGATGCCATCTGTATTCACCCAGCGTAATTTTTTCCTGAAAAACTCACAAAGTTTTCACTCGCTGACGCGTGGAAATTCCAATAGATGGCGCTGTTCACAAAACATAACAACGTCGTCCTTTTATGTTTTACATAATAATCCCATCAGGTTTTATGTGTGATTTACTTTTTCAAATACTAAACAATAATATTATGTAAGTCTTACAAATATAGAAATCTAGTCTAAAAACCTGTAATTTTACTATTTTTAGAGAAATAATACTAAAATGATAGCTGTTGCTAACTAAAGACCCTCATTATTTCTATAGAAGCCAGGTTAATAAATTGTGTGCCATAAACTATGTCCTCTGTGGGGAAATAACTGTACATTAGGTACATTGTCTTTTCTCTTTATTACACGTATACGATATCACGTAGTTTCAGTGGCTGCGAATGTAAGCGAGAATTTATAACTCGGTGCTACACAGAAATTTATATGCTTTAAATTATTGGGAATAACTAGTAATGTTCTTTTTGAATGCATTTGAGATTTAGAAGAGTAAATAGTCTATGGATTAGGTTATAGGCCCAAACAGGTAATGAATAGATATGATAATTTAGGTCTGTAGGAGCAAATTTCAATTATGTATATAAGAATTTCGGAGCAGTGGTGGCAGGTGGTGGTAGGCCATGGGTTCGAACCTAGGCAGGTACTTAACTTTGTGTAGGTATTTAATTACATCACCACTTTTCTCAAAACGGTGAAGAAAAACATCATTAGAAAACCGGCATATACTAGAACCAAAAATTCGAAGGCATGTGATATCCACCAACCTGCACTGGGCCACAAAGTGGTGGATTATGGCCCACTCCCTCTCAGAAAGAGGCCTGTGTCCCAGCAGTGGGAACATTATAGGCCGATTAAATGTGAATATCAGAAGAATTGTGTGTATTTTTCGCTTATCTCGTCAAGTTTGTAAAGGAAATCGTACTGTAACGATGTTAGTAAATATATCAGATTTTCCTTCTCATTGTTTCAACTTCACTTCATTCATTAAATTCAGTGTTCTTCCTGTAACATCTCTCAAAAATGTATCTGTTCAGTTACAATATGTAACGTAGGTAATTGATACATTAGTATTTTTTTATCACTCCTATTGAGTATAATTACAAATAAAACGCGTTCGGTTCGTTTTATAATAAGTCATATTTTAGTCTATTGAAACTAAACATGGTCGTTATGCATCTTTTTTATATCCAATCGAATTATTTTAATTTTGTTTTTTTTTTTATGACATCTCGCAGGGCAACCTATGAGGTTGTTGGCTATTTAACCAGACTTGCCTGTGGTAACCTTAATAAATGAATAGTTCCAGCCAGGGCTATTTGAAATAGGTTTTATAAGGTATTTTTTTCACTTTTTAGGATATGCCGGTTTGCTCGCGATGTTTTCCTTCACCGTTTTTGTTTGATTTTTTTATTTTTAGGGATAAAACTCGTGGATCGTAGTGTGATGAATTTTATTTTAATTAACATAGTCATATAAATAACGATTACATTTTAATATAAGGTTAAACTAATTTGATTATGAGGTTTATGACAATTTATATTGAGGAACGAAAACGGTACAGGAAAACATCATGAAGAAACCGGTCCTAGAACCAAAAAATCGAAGACATTTGACATCTAACAAACGTACTGGGCCCGTGTGATGGTTGACCTTAGTGGCCTGCGTCCTAACAGTGAGAACATTATAGGTTCATAACCCATTATGCATATTTAAAAACATATTTTAATGTTTTTCCTTTTTGTACCTATCTACATACATAGACAGTAAATGTTTTAATTCCACATCTGGCTTCGTATTATTCATTGTATCTAGTATATGGTATCTAGTTCCATTGAATGACCTACTTAGATATATTTTATGAATGGATAGACAATGTTCCCCATTCATAAGACGATGATGAGAAAGTATAACAACCTGAATGTTTATCTTCTTTTCTTCTTTGTATGCCGGATGAATGTTCAACTAAAGACAAGAAATTGCTTCTCGTTCCGTATATTAAATCCTGTATAATATAAAATATATATTTCATATTATATTTTAATATATTTTATATCACGCTTTATTATAAATTATAATATACATTATATATATAATTTGTATTATAATTATTATCAATGTGGTGTGTCTGTGTGTGTTTGGATAATGAGATGTTTGTTACTTAATCGTGCAAAAACGGCTAAACGGATTGGAAGAACAGATACCACAGCACACAGATAGTTTATAACCTGGATTAACACATAAAATAGTTTTCATCTGGATAATACATTCCCATGGGATAATTTCTGACCACCACGAGTGCGAAGCCGATGACAAACCGAGGATATTATAATTAATTTAATTGACATTTAAAATAATTGTTTTTGCCGAGAGATTGGCCGTCACTGTTACTCCTAATTAAGTACTTCCAATAAATAATAGTGAGTTGTTTTATGCTTTATGTGGCTTCGACAGTTTTCATTTTATTTGTCGGTATATTGGCATGGCTAGCTGACATTTTGACTAATTATTTAATTAATGTTCTGTGTCTCGTAATGTTTATTACTTTGCCTATGTATGTATAGAATCAAGTCTATCCAACTAAACAGACAGCTGTGCTGCTGGGGAGTTTGTTGCGTCACTTCTTCCCAGCTAAAGCACTAGGAAGTGGTGAAGAGTGGGCGTTTTGGGGGACTGTCTTATGTATTTTGTCGTTGGAAAAGTGCTGATTCTCAGCCTAATTTGAATAAATGACTTTTGATTTTGATTTTGAAAACAAAAAAATAACATAAGAAAAAAATTTAGCTAATTTAAGTTATATTTTCAAACAGCATTTTTCACATTTTTCAATAATTCCGATAAAGTGTGTTAATCACGCTCTTTCAGGATTGAAAGACCGTAATTTATGAAACAAGAAAATTGTAGCTTTTGTACTGAATAAATATTATGAAACAATCGATTTCAAACCAGAATGTGTTGACTATAACCTAACATCAACTTTGTATTTTGCAAATGCTAATGATTGAAGAATGTGGGTAATCAGGTAGTATGGCAAAGGGTGTACCTGTTTTTGGCTTCGAATCATTTCAAACAAAAGCATATCCTTTGTAAAGAACAAAAAGCCTATGAGAGGCCTTAATTTTTTTTTTAATTAACTGACCCAAATTATTTTAATATTCGCACTCAAATCGTCAAAACATCCTACGGTACCCCAAGCGGCGTGAGCTCACAATAAAACAATTTAGCTCGTATCATAAACTAAAGCGATCGATCGAGTCATCGACGCGATACAGATTTCAGCGCAAACATAACAAGCATTGAAGCCAATCGGTGCTCTTGCGCAAAACAAGGCAGACGGCTAAACAACCAGTGGCTCGGAAATTACCATACCGTCAACATTGTGCCACGCTTCCAATAACAAAATAATTTTAAAAAAGAACACTCGTATTTCAATACAAAATACAGTTTTTTAATATTTTAAAATTAGTAATACAAAAATGTTGTGTGAAAAAAGGTGATTACGGGATGTGAAATACAAGACAGGAAATGTATCGCAGAATAATTTTCGTATTCGCGATTTCAGTAGTCATTACACTACAGGTGAGTTTTTGTTTCGTTCTTACTTTCACGATTGGGAAAATATTTCAAAATATATGCTCGTAAATATTCCGGTGGCATAATAATGTAATATTAAATTGATTTTTATTTTCTGACTCCGATAAACAATCCAATTTTTTTATTTTACTTAAAATGTTAATTTAAAATGTTTTTTGTTAGTTACCTATTTGGGAAAATTTAAAATAAAATTACCAAATGATTTATTTTTTTGTAACACAATTCGCCCATTGTATTTTTACCTTTCTAAAAGAAACGATTTAACCCTGTTTATAGGTAGGTAAACAAAGTTTTAATTGCCTACGAAACGTTTCATTTTTCATTGTTTGCCACATTGTTTATCTTTCCTTCGGAAAAACAAAAGATTAGGAGTTTTGAAGTAGGTAGAATGTGTTTTACGAATATAGGAAATCATAACATTAACGCAGGAAAATATACAGGATAAGGAAAAATTTCTACGTGGGGGCCTAGAATGATATACTGAATTCATGGTTACAATTTGCACACTGGATAAAAACTTATCCTGCATGTATATAACATACATATGTACAACGCACCCAATCCTAAAAAAAACATGTCAATTTATTATGAAATCGATTTTAAATAATGATGATGCCCAGTAAAAATCACACGTTTAATTTACCATACTATCATACCTGTAATCCCTGAAGGGTTATTCAGTAGTGTACCTATAGCAAACCTACATTTCACCAGTTATGTTCAAGTCCCATGAAATTGAGAGCGAGCGTATTGCCATCAACCTGGCATAAATCCATGCTCTGAAAATTCATGATTGAAAAACCTAAGGACCCTTTGACCGACCTGGGAATTGAACCTGAAACCGAAACACTAGCACTTGCTACCACTAGACCAACGAAGCTGTAATCTCTTTAATTGTCTTTTAATTTAGTTAGCTTAATTAACTTTTATCGTTTTATTAGTTTCTCAAGTTTCCAAATAAAAAATTATCCGCTTGTAAGTACTAAATTACACTACATTCTACATATGCATTAAAAATATAACTTTTATCATGTTATGACGTCACACCAAATATAAACACAAATAATTTTACGACCTTACTAACCTAAATGTCAAACCATTTCCCTCACATGAAACACTGTAAAATATTAAAATGTGAATAAAATATGGCGTAAAGGTACTAGACTCTTTTGAAAATAAATCTCGCTCCATTAGCATTGCTTGTTACTGTAGGGATTAATAGCTATTGCGTCAATGATGAGCCGAAAAAAAAAGTTAAAGAAAAAGTTGCATAATCAAGAAAAAATGTTCTACATTCAAATAATAACGGCCATCTTGATTATGGCCGTAATTTTTTGAATGATGAACATTTCTTCGCTAAAGGGAAACATGCATAATGTGTTCCGAAATCACAATTATGAGAGGTTCGTGGTTTAAAAGCAGCGTGCATCGTTAGGACCATGAGGTTAAGTTACCTTTGCAGCGTTCAGTCCACAGACAGGTAACCATTAATAAGGACTATTCATAAAGGCACAGACAAAACCTTCGGATACCCCAAAGAGGTCACCGAAGCTCAGCCAGGCTACGGACGCTAGTTCTAATAGACCATACTATATGGGCCCGATGCATTGTAGGGCCCAGAAAAAGCGTCCGTGAAGCTCCTTCCGCTGCCATAACTCCATACGATTACTATTTATTGGCCTTTCTTCTCTATCTCAGAAGGTAATCATGGGAACGTAATTATGATAGCTACTTATACTGCTGGTATGACCAATGATTGTGTAACTCTTTCTGTGTTCTGTGAAATGCAGGCGTCTATTTGAATGACATTTTATGTAGATTCGAATGTCGTATCCTACGTATACAGGGTGTATCACAAAAGCGTAGTTAAATTTAGGGATGTGGTACCAACCATCAAACTGAATAATTTTCTCAATGGGACCAACGTCGTAATCGCGAAAAATATCAACTGTCTCATGCAAAACTTCGATACCTACTCGACCCAAATGTATGGGACAGCTGATTATTTATTCGCGATTACGATGGTAGTCAGATTCAGAAAGTGGTTCAGTTTGATGGTCTTTACCACAGCCTTTAATTTGACCACCTTTTGTATGCATGCTGTAAAAGCAAGAGCTTTTTATTAGATTCGCCATTCAATTACCTAATGAGAAAATAGATTAAGAAGGAACAAAACCCAATTAAAGTTGTCATTACCTACTGTCATAAATACAAGACTAATCGATCAATAAAGATTGAGATAATGAACAATTAGTTGATAATAGCCACAGCTGAACAATAATTAAGAATGAATGAAATAGTTCATTTTCTTGGTTAAATGTCACTCGGTTAGTCGGTTCTGTACTTGACAAAACTATTCTTAACGAACGAATGAAAATCGGTGCCTTCATAATCTCACTTTCTAGTATATATTAGTTTGCCTTTCTCAAAAATAGGTAGAGGTTTAACATTTGTAACGGTGTATTAGGGATTGAACTTGATTTGTTTCCTTTACACAATATTGTAACACGAGAACCACCTGTTTGTAATGTCTTATGACAATCAGGCAGATGTTCTACCATTCCTTTAACCCAACTAGCATTTAGTTATCTTATTAGTATTCCAGCTGATATCCTCAACGTCATCACTCTTACTTTCCTAATTACTAGACTCGCTTTATGCAATTATGACCTTTAAACACAGCATGAATACATTGCTAAAATGTTTTAGGTAATTGCTCTCCAATACATTATACAAAATAGATCATACATTGCCGTAAGTATATTGTTTAAACAAATACCATCCCGTGATTAATAATCATATTTATTTATTTTGATGTGTACCAATCAGTTCCAGCTATGTGACTAACAAATATGTTTATTCAGTTGATTTAAAACAAATCTTTTGTCGAAGATAATGAGATGCCTTCTATAGTTAGGTTTTTGTTTGAATAACAAACTTATTATACCGGATTTTTCATTAAAAATTGTTATGTATAGATTACATCATTTTTCTCAACAATCGTTGTGATAATGTATTATATAGGTATCTGATTTCCTTTCTTCCTTCGGATTGTTTTAAATAACAATGGAATTTCAACATCCGATATTAGGTACCATAAGATTTAAAACAAAGTGAATTAAAGAAATATCGATATGATAGCGTCTGCTATATCACACACAAAAGCAGCAGTAAAATATGGTCCACTTCTTTAAATAACGGCGTAATAAAAATAATAGTGCCAGTAATTGTAAAATAACATGAATTACAAAAACAAAAACATCCATTAACTGTTGACCAAACAACAAGGTTTTAAATAATAATAAACATTGCACAACAAGTAAACAAAACAACATAATAGTAAAACTAACATTGAAACTCTTTATTTTTCAGACGACAGACTTTCAGGATAACCTAATAAATGGATACCGGTCACTGATTGCGGACATTCAGGTCCGGACACAGAAATCCCGGGAGGACATGGACACACTGGTGTCCCAAATAAAGCTGCTCATGAAGAACGAGGCGGACAAAGCCATTAACTACATGACTGTGTACCTCGAACAAATTTCCTTGTATTTCCAGGTAAGGAGTTTCATTTTAAAATTAGCCTTTTTCAACAGAACTTGGGGTGCACGTTTCTCATATTTTATTCATTTCTTAAATTGCACGTTTCCTAAGATTTTGTTAGTTGTGCAGCTGTATTATTTGAGAAGGAAATTGTCAGAAAAAATGTATAATTTCTATAGATAATACCATTTCACCAACTTGCACTGAACTCGCGTGCTGGATAATGGCCCACTACCTCACACGGAGAGAAAGCCTAAGGATCGAGCATAAGATATATTATAAGCCAAATAAAATATGATTACACCAATCATTCAAAGAATTAAAAATTCGAACAATAAAATCTAGGCTTACACATCTAAACGACTTTCAACAAGTTGCTGCAAGCGTTCACCTGATTATAGCTGGCCATTTTACTCTTCCCTAGGTGATAATACACGACCGTAAGCCTCGAAACGGGACATATTGTAAAGAGAGCATAGTTAAGCTGCTTGGCGAGAATTTGCAACTGGCGGACGAAAATGTCACGTTGTGCCTCGCTCTTGGGTATCAGAGGGTACAGAGATTACCAGGTATGTTCTTCATAGTATATTTATTTACTTTGTTATACAACTGCCATTGGCCATTTACAAAAGTCAAAAGCTTTACTCAAAATCATTTAACGATTCCCCAGACATACTGATATGATCATCTTCTATTCATACACGAATCATAAATAATACTGTATTTTAATTACAAGGCTTATGTAAACTGTGTGTCTGCTTTATTTACATCATTAGCTTTTGCTTTAAGTATTATAAGTGAAACATTTTGGGGGTTAGAGAATAATAATGGACCCAAGATAGCTCCCTGGGGAACACCGAGGGAAACATCAGTATAATGACAGCCAATAATGATTTTCGAAAAGGATATAATCCAAAAGCAATTAGAGCATTTTAAGAAACTATTATCTATACTTGGATTTACTGACTTACTAGTAGAATCAGAACACAATGGAGTTTTCCACTTCCACGGCAATATAGGTGATATCCACGATCAGTGTTGCCTTCCGGTCGGTACGATGTTATTGTGCACATAGTCTGTGTTGTAGTTTCGGCTTAATGAATGCGCGGTCGAGCTCAGTTAAATCAGCTTTCCTGTTTGTCGGAGAATCGATTATGCTAGCACTGGGCAATATCCTTTCTCTTTGATCACGTCAAATTCTTGAATTGCTTGGTTGTAAGTGACGTTTATTGGGGACCGTTTTGATTAAGCAGGAGATGCCAAACTGTTTATTTATGGAGGATTTGAGTCAAATTAATGCTTAGTGGCCTAGGGGAATGGAATGATCTCAAATTTTAAGAATTTGTTATTTTTGCATTTATTTCCATTACTTCGACACATTTAGAGACCACAGTTCTTAAAATTTCGTTAAGCTTGTTTGTACTTAAACAAGGTTAAACAGATTTTACATATGAGTTAAAAAAATACGTTGAAAAATTGTCTTGCATTTGTATTTATGAAAAGTAGGCTTTTCAAAATCCTCTCTAAATATCCGCTATTTACTGCCGAGGGTCCTACCGAAGTTACATAAGTAAATAGCTTGTCAGTAAACTAGGTGTGTTTACTTTAAATCTAAATTGTTTACGATTTGGCCGTCGGCTTTGTCAACCCACATACGTCCGTATTATTTTGGGACAACGTTCCTTGTTTATCAACGTCAACATATCCGCTAGTGACAATGTACAGGTAGTGGCCAAAACAAACGTAGCGTTGAGTAATAATAACAAACACAATGTGTGCTGTAGTAAAATCCAATACTATAATGGTTAAGGTGAATTTAATGACGTGACTTTTGTTTAATCCATTTCGCCAAACTAATGTGCCGAAACAAAAATAGGAACTAGTTAAAAAGATAAAAATTAAAACGTTTATTTATGGGTGTCTTAAGAAAAAAAAGCATGTAACATTTCTTCGTTTAAGTTCTCACACCACATAAGTCAATTTTTGGCAGTTTTGACATTTGTTGCAGCCAATCAGAAACAAGCAACGTCTAATAGACACTCATAAAATGAAGTAAAAAAAAACCACGACGGATCCACCATCTATGTAAAATTATGCAGTTTTTCCACTCTCCTGTAAAGTTTCTATTTTTCTGAAATACGTGGTTTTAGAACTTAAGCGACGATATGTGAATTTTGTAAAAAAATAAAATGCTACTCTACACACAGAGAGTAAAAATAAATAGCTCTGAGTTACATGAAATTTCACGCATGTAAAAATGTTTTTGTCCCAGAAAAACTACAAGTCCACTTCGAAACGCTGGAGAATTTGAAGAAGTATTCCGCCTCAAAGTTGTTCGAATGTCAGAAACAACAGCAAGTTGGAGGGAACTGCTCTCACGAGAGCCAAGATCTCGAGAGGACAGTTGTAAGTATCTAGCCAATCTATACATCTATATATACAGATAAATTAAACTGGAGTGTCTGTTTGTAATATTAAAATAACAGCTTTTTACTAAATGCATATGGATGTATACACGGTACATATAACAAAATAAGAAAAATTACCATTTTTGTCTGTCTGTCTGTTTGTTCCGGCTAATCTCTGAAACGGCTGGACCGATTTTGACTGGACTTTCACTGGCAGATAGCTGATGTGATAAGGAGTAACTTAGGCTACTTTTATTTTAGATTTTTTAAATTTTTATTTATGTATGTATATGATGATATAAATAATAAATAAATAATAAAAAATAACTATTCCGCTCGGACGAAGTCGCGGACACTGCTAGTTGCCAATAAGAATTTAGTTTAAAGCTGCCAATGTTTAATTTGAACCTTAAGTTTATGGTGGGATAACTGGACGCTTCTAGGATCAAATATTTTTAGATATGAATAGGCAATATTATATATATTACATTTATAATATTGCCGATTCGTATCTAGGCAACTTAGGTTTATTTTCTATTCAGTTTAGGTGTAATTTCAATAGATACTTATAACGGATCGGATGCCAAAGTTAAGTTCAGAGTTGGACATAATGTACAAATTGCAAAATGCCCTCTATTTCACAAATATTAAGGTTTCATCTAAAAAGTAGGTAGCTGTTATCTCCTGATTATAGCGATCTTCAATACATTTATGATTATAACTGTTCGTATTACTACTTTATTATCTTCAAGTTTCTCATGACTATTTCAAGCCCTCATTCCCAATAAATTTTAAGTCCCAAAAAAACATTTCGTTCATTATCGTCCAAATTTCTTCGCATTTACTCCATCTCGCAGACTTCTTGAGTATTACGTAAATAAACAGAAACTAGTAATACGCATAACTAGGTAGGTCAACCCCAAGAGGCTAGTTGAGTAGTAACCGGATACGTGATTCCGGGAATTGAGTTTGTATCTACACTTGATTCAGAACAGGAAGCCCGCTGGGGCAGAAATATTGGACGACGAAAATATTAACGAGGAGAAATTTTGATAAGAGAAAAATTTAGATTTTTTCTAGTTTTCTTAAGAATACATATACCTAGTTCTTGTTAGTGCCAATAATGCCGTTTATATCGAGACTGCTTCCCAAAGTTAAGTAAAGAAACACTGGTCGCTTTGTTGATATACAGGTATTAAAGTGTATAGAAACAGATTCACAGAGTTCATTAGATAGACGTTGGGGTATTGTTGCTTGCATTATAGACTGCGTTAGCCACAATCGCCAACTCACCTACCAAGCGTGGCGATTATGGCAAACCACCTCCTTTTGGGGGAGGCCTATGTCCAGCAGTGGACGTCTTTCGGCTAAATTGATGATGATGATGATTATACACTGAATGAAACAGAGCGTCATGAAAAAATTAATATAAACAGTGTAACGTGTAGGTTTACAAACACTCTCTTTTGCAAAGTATCCTATTTACTTTAACATATTCGTTTTAATTTTCAGTTCCTGTATGAAACCTCGCCATTCCCGGTAGTGATGGCCGAAATAGCAATCCACGGCTTCAAAGAAGTATCAGATCTTAGCGTGTGCCTCAAGGATATCATCTCCAGAATGATGACGCACTCCGTCAAGGTCATCGGAGACTTCAACAGATGCATCCATAACATAGAGATGCCGAAACTTAAGTATTTACTAAAATTCATGAAGAAATATGCCTGATTGAGCGCGTGGTTGAGTTTAACGGGGTTGCCAATTTTTATGTGTATTTTTGAAAATAATAATTTTCATGTAAATTTTCCAGTGTTAAAGTACCAATCTTATTGTTTTTATTTCAATCGATGCAATACCCAGGTTCTAGGTTGTTTTATACATAAATCGAGAAGTTTTATTGTGAAGTAATTATGTGATAATAATTGAGCGTTGTAGTTATTTTGTTATTATTGGACCTTTTACAACGTTGTATAACTCAGATTACTTTGGCATACAATTGTAGTTAATAAAGTGGCAACCCTAGATATGATTGAAGTATGATTTGTATGGGTTAATCAAAATGTAAATAACGTGTCTTTCATTAACTTTCGATATATTCTAGTGAAGTTATTTTTAACTGTCAAAAATTGATGAGATTTCCGTTTTCAATAAATAAAGCTAAATTGTCTTTTGTTTTATTCATTATTTAAATAAGTGTCCTAAACAATGAGATTACTATTCATCGTCTTAATATAGGCTTGATTTGATCGATAACTCATTTATTCTAGTAAATAAATCAAGCAGTATGTACTCAATCTTGGTTGTGTTCATTCCAGATGAGAATAGAGCTATTTAAATAAAAATGTAGGGTAGTTGAAAATTCATGAAATTCCCGCCATGCGATGACGTCACTGCTTCCTTATGCATTGCTTTCTATTCCATTAATAATTCGATTCATTGAATCTCAACACAAAGTCCAGGAAATAGTCATGAAAGTACTTTTGAAAGGAAAATAAAACGGGTCAGTTGAACTGAAATTGTTTTATTATGAGAAAAATCACTCAATTCTGTTGGAAAGTTAAGAAATGATATAAGGTACTCATTTTGAGCTCACTTGAAGAACTGTTGAGATACAGCAATTTTATGTAATAAATATTTAACACACTCGGTAATATCATAGAGATCTCTTGATTGAAACAATTTAAAAATATTTTAAATAGCAATTTTTTCCACTGAAATTATACTCATTTATTAAAATGGACCTAAAACTTAAACCGTCAAGTGGTCATGCCGACGGTCCCTACGTACAATCCCCTAAGTAGCAGATATGTGATTTGCACGTTTTGTTTTCGAGACCTTTAGGCCAGCCTATACTATCGTTAAGTTTAACTCAAATAAGCCTAAGATGGCAAAATGCACACTAAATCCATCATGACATTACATTAACTAGAAAATGATGTACACGTGTTTGAAACTTTGAAGCGCTCTCCTGTAAAATTTGTAGTTACGGGATTATATGTAGGTAGGGACCGTCGTAACAGACGTATGATTAAACAAGAAGATGAAATACGAAGACAACGCCATCTGTTTGACGCGCTAGGAACTACTTAGTTCAGTAAGCTCGCTACAAGTTCGAAGACTGGATAACTGGATACAACTCGTCATTATTAAGAGCTACGTAGCTACTCTTCTAGAGGGCCGATTCTCGAACTTATAAAAGTAACAAATCTGAGTTGGATCTAACATCTTATTTCTCGATTTGAACGAGAATTGGCTATCAGTTCATAGTATTTCAGCAAATTTGATAAATAGTCGAATGAATAAATAAATACTTTATTGACATAAAGAAGGTGTGGCAATCAATTGAAGCCCTGACTCCTGAGCTAGGTGGTACCTGTATTACAGGAGTCAGTGTCTTCCCGTTTGTGGAACATTAACAATTTATTGAAATAAAAATAAAAATTTAACATTAATAGATTTTAGTGCATGCTTGCTCTTGTGTGGGTTTGTGTGTGTGCGCTTTTGGTGTTTATTTATGAGTTTGTTGTATTGTGTGTGTGTGTTTCTGAGTGGCTGTGATTGGTGGTTCTACTTTGTGTTATATCAAAGACTTCGTTTGCGTGCATTCATCATCCTCATCATCATTTCAGCCGAAAGACGTCCACTGCTGGACATAAGCCTCCCCGAATAGGGGGGATTTTGCCATAATCGTCACGCTTTGCAGGAGGGTTGGCGATCGCAGTATGGGGGTAAATTGCATAGAGAACGCTGCTGCCCATTCTCTAGTAAGTCCCTTAGTCACCTTATACGACACGCACGGGAAGAAATGGGATGGTGCTATTCTTTTACGTCGTACGACGTGGTGCCGCCACACAACATTACTATTTATTTATTATTGCGTGCATTATTATTTGGAAATTATACCTGTTTACAGAAGCTTCTGCATGCAAATTTGTCTACATGAAATTTCTTGTTCCCCGACCCACCCCGTCGCATCACATCGCCTACTCGCGCTGTGACCGTTTTCGCTTGACGTTCTATCTGAAGTTTTTTCCTTGTGCTTCTCTCCTTAGGGTCCTAGCGTGATGTTAGTAGCCAGTAGCCTTCGTAAAAAAGTAGGCTATCAAATGCAAATCAAACCACTTCGCTTTATTATTTGTACTTGAAAAGTTTCTTACAGTTCCTACGAAAATTACATCATTCATCTGACGTAAAAGTTAACATTTTGCCACACTTTATCATTTTTCATGTAGGTACTATTACACGGAAAAATGTTCTGTTAGATAAAGAGCCGAGAATTTGAAGAAAATATCTTAACTTGCTGTTTTTCCTGTCTGTATTGAGACTAACAACTGCTTTCTGCTTATTTGGCAAGATGATTGTGGAGAAAAAGCTGTATCATCCGTTTAGAGGTGTCGTATCATTATAGAAAAATGTTTAGGAATGGTGTGATATAATCTTTATAGAAAGGAATAACGTAGTAGCGGGTAAATAAGAGATGATAATCTGGCCAATCGACAGATCGCAAGATTCGAATCGACAGGTTGTCGATTATTTACGCCACACCCTGTAATTCGCGTCCGTAAAAAATATGGCTTTACATAATTATAATAATTTCATTAAAATCATCAAATCAAAAAAATCAAAATCAAAATATTTTATTTCACATAAACTTGCATGGGCGTCAACGTTCAACAGAAGCTAGGCGCACGGTTTCAATTTGTCGCTTCCTATGGAGAAGAGCCGGCATTAACTCCACGCTTACTCTTTTAAAAATAATTGGCTTTTACAATGTTTTCAAATTACAGTGATAATAGGTGCAGACCTGTCAATAATTACCAGGTACTTAGAGGAATGAAAGTAAAGAATGGAAAATCATCTACAAATGTACAGTCGGTAAGGCCTAATACAAACCTCTAATAAAAAAGTTAATTTAATCCCAAATGAAAAAGTCATTCAATGGGATTAACCGAGCTTAGATGGTTGTATTGATAAGTTTAATAATTTTAATTCTGAAAATACATGATATGAATGTTGCGGCCGTGAATCATAATGTTAGTCAACATACAACCTGACCTGCAAATTGCAAAAAACTTTAAATAGATTTGATTTAGCCATTTTTAATCGGTACGAAAGTTATTCGTGTTTAACACACGTGTTTAAATTAAACCTATACAAAGTTAGTCTATCTCAAACAAGCTTGTGTTGCACCAACTTCAGAAACCGCCAATCTCGCATGTGGACTTAGTAGTTCTCTCTTCTTAGATGTAGACATTTCTTGTCTTCATTAGAATTTATTTTAATAACGGTTATAGATATACCTAGAGTTTGAGTTTATTATTATTAAATAAATTCTTCAAATAATTTGATTCATCTTGCCATCAAAACAGGTAACAGAAAAATATGAGACCCTGGCTCCAGAGCTAGGTTAGATTTTAGGTTATAATGCAGCGAGTTTTATGCAGCAGAAGGTGATGAAATTATATTAAAATTAAAGCAAATTAAACTTCATTGTTTACCACGTCGAGACAATACTTGCCTACTTGTTAATTTGCCGTGTTATAAGCATTTTATACAACTTTCAATGTAGTGAATTTGGTAAACAACTAGTGTCCAGAACTGTACACAAATCTACATATTGTCAAATAAGATAACTTGGTCAAACTTATTTTGATATCACTGATTCCAGCTGTTATTGAGTACTCAACAAAAATAACATAAAAGAATGGAATTTCCTGAAATCAATAAATTCGAAATTGAGTTAAAATTGACTGCCAAATGAAAAATTTGAGCGTACTGCTAGCAATAAAAAGGTAATTAATACTCAAAATATTTTAAACTAAGTATAAGTCATCAATGTTTGTTTGTTGCTGAGCGCAATTATAAGCTAAAATAATTAAAATGTATTCCCACCAGAGTGTGATATTTCTAAAATACAATTTGCAGGCTTCATTCAGTATGTCTGTCTAACTCTACGCCCTTGGGAATCAACAGACGTCATTTAAATAAAATAATATGATTGCTTGTGTGCGAACACGTACGAATCACTCACAATAACACATTGGAAATACTTACTGGAAAAATACTGCCACAATAATACATGTCTAATTTAAAATGTACAGATGTTCCTTCAAAGTTTCTAAATTCATTGTTTATAGGAAAGGCAAGGCGTAAACCATGCATCGGGAACTTCATGGGATTTAACGCAAAAAAAAATGGGCATTAATCCTAAGCTTTGATAAGCAATAACCAAAAGTTAAGTTACAAACATGTAAAATAGATCATCCGTTTTAGCGAAGGTCTTTCAATAAAAACAATTGAACACTTACCCTTTATTTATAAACGTTGCTTAAAGTTAAGAAGTGATTAGGAGTCGCTAAATGTACGGATGAACGGTCGTTTAACCATACATTTTTGACGTTGAGGGTTAATGTTCATAATTTCAGTTAATTGTAAGGTTTCCTTTATACTCTAATTACGCCAATAAATTGTTGAATGCAGGCACTAAAGATAGGGTTAGTTGAGATTTTTAATTAAACTACAATTTATCTGTAGACGGTCATTGAACTCTACATATAACCTTATTTATAGTCTGTCTTCCCAAGTTCCCACTCCAAAACTACTAATAATATTTGCACTTAAATAGATACTAAAGTTTAAAATAACGAGAATAAAGCTTAGCATTAACAAAAGCTTCATATTGTAGCGATAATGTCAAATGATATCGAAGTGATCAATTGATAATGAGTTAATAACGCAATTATCACCCGTCAGTGCTATGAGACCAGCTTTCACGACCGATATCACGATACACTTGACTGATAATTTTTATAAAACTGGTAAAACAGTGTTTGTACACACAAACTTCACTGTAAAATAAAAACACTAGAGTAAGTGTTAAGTTTTAGTTAAAGTTTACGAGTCAAGTTAATCAGTCCATAACAATAAAACAAAGTGGTGCCACTCACCAGAGTAATAAGAACGTCGGCCGAACAAGGTTGGTACTTGAGCAGTCTGCTGAATCTTAGCGTTCGTTGGGCCATCGTCAGTGGGCCCACGGGTCGGGACACGTGGATGTGCGGAGACGGCGGCGGGCGCGGCGGCGGAGTCGACGACAGCGGCACATTCCGCCGCACCGTCTCCAACGGCACAGTCCGAGCCACCAAAGAGTCACTCCCAATAGAATTAGCACTACCACTAAACATGTTCATTAAATCCCCGATAGAACCACCACCGCTCGAACCACCACCGCAACGCAACTTGTCCAAATCCGTCAAACTAGAACCGCGACGCACGCGGAGGCGCGAACCGCTCATATTCGAACGGTTCTGATATTGCAGCGCCTGCTCCCGCCGGACATCCGCCTCGCTGATCGCTTGACCTTTCCTGCTCCGGAACATGTTACGAACGTGTGATGACACATCAACGTCTACCACAACACTGAACGTTAACACCTGAGCGAAGAATTTGCATACAAACGAGTGATAGGTGCGATATCAATAGGGCCACGGTCGCCCGCAGGATGCCGCTATCGCGTCCTCGTGAGTTTCCGCCGCCATCGCTTGCGCAATGTTACGTTACCCTGAACGACACTTTCGAATTTCTTCTGATTTTTATTAAGGGGTGCGTACGCAACAGAGTCTGTTAACGGACTGAGCGGGAACGCGTAGTTTCGTATGTGCGTATGTATGGAGCAACTGAGCTGGACTAATGAAGTGATCGAGTTCAAAGGCGGTAGGGTCTCTGCAGGCGACGGCCGCCGCTGCGCTAATATCTCTAAGAAAAACAATCATTGAGCCCTAAGGAATAAAACCTAGAAATTAAATATTCAATTTGTATCTGTAATAAAAAGTAAAACTGATAGGCTCACTAGGGAAGACTTGTCCGCAATTACCTACTCGGGAGCAGAATTAAACAAAGGAAAAATTTTCAACGTATTTTCAAAGGTTCGCAGTGTTTTTCTTTTATGAACAGTTTTGTTATTGGAACAGTAAATATCTACATAATTTCGTTTATTTATTCATGGCATTATACGAAGTTATACATTTTAATCAGTAACCGGTATTTGACTTTTTGAGGGTATTTTAATTTGGTGGCGTTGTAACTTGAGGCGGTAATTCTTGGAAAGTTTTTAGTACAAACTCGGCATTTTAGAAATCCGTCAAACAGGGTAAGGTATCCCAAACAAATAGTTTACAGTTATTAGACTCTCTTGGGTCTAGGAATTTGATCGAGTCCACTAACTGAATTATTTTAACTTTTCATAGTTATTTCAAGTTCATGTCGAAAATAATAAGGCAGAATTCTTAGTAGGTAATACAGCCTACGCAATACACAAGCCCTATAGTTGGTGAAACTTAATAAAACTATGTAGATACTTTTCACAGATAAGTTAATCTATCTAAATCTTAAGACAAATTAGAGCGACTAAACGCGACAGAATTTCGCTCCCTTACTTCCGCTGATCATGGAAATGTCGCAGACGCACAATTTTTCCACTTAGATATTGCATTTTCGTAGTATTTTAACGTATTGTTCGTTGAATCGATGAGTTCTTTAAGATCTTGAGCTACACGATTACTGGCAAATGCGTGCACTGACAGGTCCTGTCAAATTTGTGGTTGTTCTTTCCTCAGAATACTATTTCAGACATTAACCTATTAGGGTACTCACATGATCTGACCACGATTATGTATGGACTTTATGAGACTGTGACATCTGAGATTGTTTCGGTGCGAACGCCAACCTCATCGAGTTTTGAAAATATGATTGACGTATTTTGACAACCCTACTTATATATTACGAGAGAACTAAAAAAGCACACGAGGTTCCGGCGCATTTATTTTCTATGATGTGTCCCTAGCCGAGCCGCCATTTTACAAAAACATAACCGTCTTACTAAATTCCTTAGCTTAACGATGTGCGAAAATTAATTAACAAGACATAATATAAAGGCTAATGAAGTGTTATTTTACGAGTGCACTCGTCGAGATGGGTTCAATCAATTACCGAACAACTTCTGGCCAAGTGGATCGGCTTTTAGTAAATCACTGAGTAGTGAATATGTTAATGAAATCCTAGAGAGATGTTTCTTAAAAGTTTATTTTTATTTATTTTAGAAACGTTTGCGGAAATGTACTTTTAATAAGTTGTAAGAAAACGTTGAACTTTTAATAGGAAGTGTGTTTGTTTTCATAGATTTTAAGGGAATAATCTCAATAAATACTAAAAAGATTTTTGCTATTGTAACTTTACAGTTAACGTTAACGTTACTTTTAATGTTTTCGCTGCACTTCAGGGATTGGAAAAAACTTGACCGATATCGAAATTCTCCCATCGCTTTTTACTTCTCAATGGGTACCTACACGAGTAGTTGTGACCTTCTGAGTTTGTTTCGGCCTTTCTTCTCATAGTAGTCGGATAGGGAACGCCGACTTCATCTAGTTTTTAAAATAAGATTGACGTGTAAAAGTGTTTGTACAGACGCTAGCAGATCAAGCTGCCCCAAACTGTCAAATTTTCCAAATTGAATATGAACCTTATTCTTTTGTAATAAAATTGAAAAACTATCAAAGAAATTTATCAGATCTGGATAATTTAATATTTGTTTAATTCCAAAAAAAGTAAATAAAGGGTATGTCGCTGGGGATCTTCATTCTATACGCAAACAAAAGTATGTTATGATTTAATTTGTTTTGATTTAATCAATCCATTGTTCTCCTCAGATTGATTCAAACAAAACGATATTCAATTGAAACATTTATATGAACTCAATTTACGAACCCAATTAGGTCAAATATTTACAAGGAAGAATCGAATTGCTTGATACAACATCGTTTTCCTGAGGGATTTTGATCTTAAGTTATTATTGTGTTCTGAGAAGACTACAATATATAATATGTACATAATTCAATGGGCTGAAAGGCTGTAGTGACGACCACATACTGGAAGACGTAGCGTTAGAAGGCCTCCTACATTGGAGGACTGATGACTTGGTGAAGGCAGCATGAATCTGCTGGATGCGAGAAGCAAGGAACGGGTCCAAGTGGCGATACTTTGGGAAGGCTTATGTCCAGCAATGGACGAATTCGGCTTTTATGATAATTCTAAACTAATATTATAAACAGATAAAAAGGTTTTTGGTTTTTAAGAGGTTAATCTCTGAAAGTACTGATACGATTACAAAAATTTATTCACTGATCAAACTACGCTATTGTTGACTTTAATAGGCAATGTTTAATTATATAGTTCACGCGGACGGAAGTCATATATATAGTATAACGCAAATGCTTGCAAATATTTTTTTTAATTTATTGGGTAAGAAACAAATGAAAAATAAGAATTTGAATAAATCCAAAACACTGGCAACTGAATTACAAGTATTACCAAATATGGCAGGCAATCTATGACATAATCAATATCTAATTTAAGTATATCAGCCATTAGCATTTACAAATTAAGCTTCTTGTATCTAATCTGATTGCTATGACAATCTATTTGATATAATTAGTAACATTTTACCAAGTCGCGTAGTCGTTGATAACCTGATTCTATTTGTTTTGATGTGACATCGTATCACTTCGCTCACTCATTCACTCATTTTTTATTAACGAAAATTGTTTCATCAATTTCCAGCTATTTCTAGGAGAAGATAAAGTGAATGAACCCTGTAAAAAGTTTATAATATCTTTGTGTAGATTGACCTTAGCCAAATTTACAACACCAAAATTCAAACGGTAAAATTAATACTCATTTCTTTTAGTAATACAAACTAATCAATTTTATTTTCATAAAAGCTGTGTAAGTTTTCCGGACACTGCGCCGTGAGGTCAATAGATAAATTCTACATAAAAGAATACGTACAACATTTTAAAATAGAGAACACATGCTACAGGTGTCCAACACTATAGGTTCACTTGACAAAGTTGCCGGGTGACCAGTTATCAGCCTTATCCTCGAAGAAATAAAGGTGAAATGGGTCAAGCGCGAACTTTGCCCATTGTATATGACTAGATAGCGAATTCACGGCTCATTCATGTGTTAGTAATTCTTTCACATAACAGACTTATTTTTATTTTCCAATACTTTACAGCAGCTGTGATTTTTATACCAACAAATCTGACATGGTTTACGTGTCACTATTTACCAGAGAAGTTAATTAGAACTTATCCAAAAGTGATGAACTACTCATAACAATTTTTTCTTCCTGAAAATTCATCAGAAAGTCTGCTTGTAAACTTTCCTATTGAGTATACTACTATTGCAACTTAGTGCGTATAAGTTATGTAGCCATAAAATACATAGAGATTAAATCATAATTATGCAAATCTCCTGCACGCCCACCGTCAGGGCAAGCTGATTGGAAGTGGGCCAATTAAAGCAACCCAGAGTCTAGCAGTGTTTGCACCGCATAATCTTTGTTTGAAACTTGGGTTGTTAGAACCATCTCACATAGAATGCGCGGCGATATGAAGTGGAGCGATGCTGGTGAGTTGGTGCGAATTGTTGTACCAAAATTTAGCTTTAGATACAACTATAGTCAGTGCGGTGATTGGTTAAAACACTTTCAATAGCAATGCCTTGCATTTTATTTTGATAATACAACAGCATTAATTGCGACATTTACATAGTCGAGCAGGCCAATTTGCCAAATGTCTGATAGGTATAGAATGGGTTAGTAATGTCCTTCAAAATCTTGTGATTGAAATTATGTTTCAGAATATGATTACACCCGTTTATGATTTCACCTGCCTTGGAAAGTCCAGAACACGTTCTATAAAATAATTCCACGTGTTATTACAAAACTAACAAAGTTTTTAATTCGATGAAGTTTAAAGCACCAGCCATGTTTTAAATTAAAAACCCAATATGTTTTGTAACTACTAGCTTGTCCAGTGCTAAGTTGTCGTTTCTGTGTTAAGAACTTTATCCGAAACAAAATAACGTTGGTAATGCAAAAGCTGGCTCAGAACTGGCAAAGACTGCTAACGTAAAACTAGTCTTTTGTAATCTTAAAGAAAGACATTTCAACAAACTTTACTAGCTTTTGTCGCTGTATAGTGCAGCTACTAGTGTTCTAAAGTCCTAACTGGTTATTACCAGCGGACTGTTAGAAACTACTTGACCGGACAACTTTGCTAAAGCATAGTTTGCTGTTCTAATGCTGGCGTGTTAATGGCTTTGGCTGTGCTAGAATTGTTGGAGATTTAACTGTAATTATTATGTTGGTTATAAATTTGCAAGTACTATTTACGTAGGTATAGTAGTATCTTGGCTACACATCCAATGCAAGTGATGGAAGCAAAAATCACTTTTTGTAAACCTGCGTTGTAAAGTATACTTATTTAGGAGTTTTTTTTTACATACCTTAAGTTATGAAATCTTATAATTTGTATCTAAAATACGCCCTGTTTATGTAGATATGAATCGAGTCAAGTAATTCAAGGATAATTTTATCTTCATTTCGTAATACCTACTTATCTTTATGTTCATTTTTTCTCCATTCCCTTTTGAGACGGTAGGTAGAGGGTGAATTTTAGATAGTCTTAAAGTCTAGTTTTGAAAACTCAGCGATTAAAGGATTTTCTTTTCGAAAAACTCCCACTTTTCCTTGACCATAATTTTAATCAACATCCCAATCAATAATTCCCCAATCTCCCATTTATCGAGTTCCCATTTACCCCATTCAAGGTCAGACCCGTTCGAAGGCCACATTTAGCCATTTTCTTTCTTATCCGCCATCTTGATTATGTGCCTACCCGCACAGCGCAGCGGGGCGTAAAGCACAACGCTGTTTCTATATGCGTTTGTCTTGTTACAGTAGTGTACAGGACTTTGCACTATTTGCGTACTGTGTAATGCATTGGATTAAAGTTCAGTTGCTCCACTATGCAGTGGGATTATACTCTTGAATTTAGAATTGGTTTTAAAGGGTATTCAGTTTGTTTCGTTTTAATGTCCGTAGTGTGGGTCGTTTCGTTTTATTATGTGTGGTGTTTTCGTTTAAGTCTGAGTATTGTAGAAAATAAAGGAGTGGTTAATAATAATAAGGCTTAGTTTAGGATATAAATATGAAAAATTCAGCAATTATGTTCTGTTTAATAGGGTAATTTTCAGTGTTGTTAGTTTAAAGAAAATCTACGTGGTAGAAATTACTAAAGTTAAGTTTAAATTAGATACGTAGGTACTTTATTTAGACGTTATTTGTTTTATACATACATACAACGACCGACATTCGAATAATGTATACGTATCTATGTAGGTATTCTTATGATAAATTCAAAGTAGGTAGCAACATTTAGTTTGAAAGTAGAGCACTGAAATGCTATTGTTAGTTAGATAGTTTCGCTCTTGTATTGTAAGTATAAACAGGACTTTGCACTCGCTATATTATATGAATAGCTGTGTTTTACATTCGAACGTCGGTTTAAATCGTAGAATGCATCGTAAATGCATATTATGTAATTTCAGCTATCATAGCGTGACATTGTGTACGATAAAAAAACGTTTATGATATATAAGGTCAATTTATTTGACTGTTTGGCACAATCAGGTATCAGTGTCAAATTGTACCTACTGATTTATTTAAAATATAAATAATTTACATAGTATAAATATGTACATTTCGACGGTTATTGTAGTTAATTATTTCGAAAACCACAAAACAATAGTTTGATATTCGAATAGAAGCTCAAGTTCTGTACTTACCTTAAACATTTCACTATATAATAGAGTTCGTTGTAACACAATAAAGCTTTGAATACATAATATTGCATAAATATTTTATTGAAATCTACAGGAAAATTCTTACGAAGGAAACATTTACGTACCAACTGATGGTTACGAAATCCAAATGGCCAACAACAATGAATGGCATTTTCAATCAATAAGTAATAAAATTTATCGACAGTAAGAACCTTTTTTTCATATCCCAACCCTCTTCTGCCTACGACACTTTTAATAACATCAATTGGTGTTAAGACATAATTAGTGTGTCCATTAAATCGTCAGTAAGGCTATAACACGGCAGGGGGTAATCCACGGGAAACCCCTACGGAGCCAGACGCTCTTAGTGTAGACTTATGTTTGGCACTTATCCGTACAATAAGTGCCTTCAGGATTTAGTAACAGATATCCTTAGAAGACTTCTTTTATTTCATTAAGAATTTCAACTAACCCTCAAATAATATTATTTATTTTAACATATATAAATGTTATAACATTTATATTTGTTGAAATATCTTTTGTCAAAAGTTTGTAGTTATACAAATATTGTATTTATTTATCATGGACGTGGCTTCCTTGTTTTACATTTCGAAATTATGCATCCACAGAATAACGGTAATAGTTACACAATATCTCATACGTAAGTAATACGTGTCACAAGTTTCGATTTCGGTTTTGACGACAACTTAATAAATAATAACATCGTTAGAAAGGTTTCAATTCACGTTGCTCCTATAACACACAGTTTGAAATGAAAGTGTAACTGTTCTATAAAGATAAAGAAAAAAAGTGAACCGTAGACGTATGAAACTGGAAGTATAGCTTGATAAGCATGTCAGAAAATACATTTATCTATTTATAATAGCTCCATATAAATTCACGTCACGTCACTTCGTGTGACTTTATCGCTGTAAAAAACCTAATTTATTTCCCTAACATAGCAAGTTATTTTCTAATTGTACTGTTAAAAAATGTATTTGAATATTCATTAAATTGGGACAATGTACGTCAAATTTAACCTTGTATCGTCCGTAATTATAATTACTCAATTATTTTCAAATGTACATTCAGTGATTATAACTTACCTGGTCCTTTTCAATTGAGAGCTATGATTAATTCTCCATGGTTTGAAAGAAAATCCTTACACAAACATTGAAACAACAAAATAAAAATTTATTAGGCGACGATGGTTGCAGATTTCGTAGTATTCAGTAGTATCAGTTCTGTTCGTTTTGGTAGTAGTAGTTAGATGCATAGAAAAAATAATCATCAAAGAAATATTACATAGATATAAAAATCAAACAAAACGAAACATGAAATAAAATAAAACAAAACATATAATAAAATAAAACGCAAAATAAAATGAAATAAATTGAAAAAGAAACAAGTAAATCAATCAAAAATAAAATAAATTAGTTTTTAAATTCATATTTCTGCACCCATCGTTATAATCAAAAAGCGTACTCACGTTTAGCTTCATCACGATCTTGTTGTACGCCCGATGCCATCTCTGCTTTGGTGTCAACTTCGGCTGTTCTGGTTGGAAATCCAGCCTATCTTCCTCTGGCCTATCCTGCTCTTCTCTGAACACACTATCCTCTTCTTGGTACGGCTCATCCGTCTCTTGGAACGCTTCTTGGTCATCGAATTTCGCCCTTTCTTCCCGAAAGGTATCGTCTTGGTCATTGTATGTATTATGATCATCACGGTACTCTTCGACATTATCGTCATATAAAGGTTCAGCTTCATGGAAGCCGTCAGTCACTTCAGGTACCTCGTGGTAAGTCGTGCGCTCTTCTTGGAACGTAACTTTAGTTTTATCCGTGAGTGAATCTGCGAAATGAAGCTTTTCTGTTATTAGGTATGACCTTTTCATCGGAGGCTTTTTTGGGTATCGAAAGATAATAATTTACTGTGGATTTAGTACTGCAATGTGTTCAACAAGAATGGTTAGATCTGAATAACTTAACAGAATATTTGCACCCGTTACGTGCTTTTAAACTGTCTTATTAAATGTAGTTTTAAACCCCGACGCAAAAAAAGGAGTGTTATGAATCATGTTTTTATTTATGAATCACGACTGATAAATCAAGCAGTTATGTGACATCTGAAAATAAGACAAGAACAAAAGTCAGTTACCTTCTTGTGTAGTCGGGACAGCAAGTTTCTCTTCGGGGTGAAAAGAACTTTGCGAGGTTCTACGATCAACAATTGACGGCGTTTGACTGTGATAGCTGTCAACTGAAGGTTTCCTTATTTGAGCCGCAGTCCTCGTCGGAGACGCCTGCTTTTGCAGGCTAGGGCTCAACGGCGCTTCCGACAAACGCCTATCGTCGGGGACTTCTTCAAGGATGGTATCATGATCAAAGTCGCTGTCACGATACCTATCCAAAGAAGTCCTATCGCGGTCTATTGTTGGATCGTATTCAGTCTTATTATACTCGTCCTCGTAGGCACTTTCGTCGAAACTCGACTGGGTTAACTCTTCGGGTGCGTCTGGTAACGTCCGAGTACGACGCACCGAAGGTCTTTGTATGGACTCCTGTCTCCTTAGAGACGGAGTTCGCGGTAAAGAAACCGGCGCAGACGTGGTCACAGTCACTGTAGACACTGGCACTGACGACGACACTTCTGGGACGGATGTTGTCGCGGACACGGTACTTGTAAACGGCGTCACAGGAGCTACGGATGAAGCAAAATGGCTTGTTGGAGCAGTCGTCGCAGGAACTGTGTGTGGAGGCTGGCTCACTGCTGGAGCCGACACCGCTGCGGCGGCTGCACCGAAGAAACTTCCCAACTTCTTTGCACTTCCAGCCATAAATGAACCTAAAGTAGTAGCACCGGCTATTACACTTGTTTGCAACTGTTGAGCAGGTTGTTTTGCATGCTGTTGTTGTTGTAACAGATGCTGCTGCTGTTGCTGTTGTAGCAGCTGTTGCTGTTGCTGTTGATGTTGTTGCTGCTGCTGAAATTGCAACTGTTGTTGTTGCTGTTGAAATTGTAAATCTTGTTGCTGCTGTTGTTGGAATGGTAATTGATGTGCTTTCTGTTGTTCATCGTGTTGAAAATATTGCTGATCTTGTAAATATTGCTGGTCTTGTTCAAACTGTTGCGTAAAAAGCTGCTGGGAAACTGGCTGCTTCTCTTCTTCCGGATACTGCGACTCGAATTGTGAATCATACTTATAGTCCTGCTGTTGTTGGTAGTCTTGCTGTTGCTGGTATTCTTGTTGGTGCTCGTAGTCTTGCTCTTGCTGATAATTCTGCTGTAGACTTTGTTGTTTATCTTCATACTGGCTTTGGTCCGGAAACTGTTGGTCTTGCTGGTCGAACCGGTACTGTGGCTCTTCGTACTGTGAATCAACATCCGGGTAACTTTTCCCGTGAAACAATTCTGGTTGTTTTACAACTGACAGTTGTGGTAAATAAGACGAAAGTGTTGATGGCACTGTTTTTGGTAATAACGAATCGATCTCACTAGTAATAGGGTATGTAAACTGTGATATTGTCTCTGTTTCGGTCCACGGCGTTTTTTGAGCTGGAAATTGGAAGAAAACGTTGTAAATATTAAATGAAAACTCGCCACACAGACAGTGTATTAATCGGGCTGTCATGTTTACGGTATAAAAAGAACTGATGGTCATAACAAACCTATACATCACCGTGGTGCGGAAGTTCTTATCTTTTATGTAACTGAATCATTTTTAATGTGAATTATTATAAATTTTTGCTATTGTTGTACTGACATTGACATATTTTGATATCGCAAACTGTTGTTATAAATAGATGATAATATGAGATGAAATTCAGTGTGGATTTACTGTCAGACTCTAATTATTTGAGCTCTAGCAAGACAATTCTTAGACTTCGGATTGTTCGTGATGAGAATAATATTTAGTAGGTATATTTTTCAAACAGCACTAGTTACTTCTGTGTTACCGTCATCGATATTGATCAAAGTAAAGGTAATAATGAAGGCATAATTACCAGCTGCAGGCGGAGTAGCATGTGGTGTTTCATCAAAGAATGGTTGCATCCCATCCGAATCATAACTGTAACAAATTATTAAAAGTAAGTTAAGATGCACCATAGAAATAGAGGATGCTTTTGGTATTTCTCGGCTGAGAACCAGTACTCAGTTTCAATCTCAATAATCGTAGTCAAGAACAGTTAAAAATCAGTATATAATATCTCCACTGCTGGAGTGTTCCAGGAAGCCTATGTAGGCTTCCTCTATGATAGAGAGAGATTGGGCTTTGATTTATTTATTTAATCTTCTATCCGGATCCGGAAGGTTTGACAGATGTTACATGTCTTCGAATTTCCATTCACCATTTTGAGAGCAGTGGTGATAAAATTTTATTAAAAAAAAAGTAAAACACCTGCCTGGATTCAAACCCATGACCTTACAACTTAAATTTGGGACCACTGGGGCAACACTGCTCCAAAAGTTACATACAATGTGTTCAGTGTACTCTTCTGTTATTAACGCACTATCAAAAAAGGTTTTATGCGTGACTATAATACTTAAGAATCCTTCGTCATCTTGTTCCTGATTATATCACAAGAAGTATCAGCAGTTCTCTTAAATGGGTTGTAGAAATAGAATGAAATCATAGAAGATTCCTTTGCAGTTAGCATAATTAGCCTATAACGTTGCCATTGCTAGGACACAGGCCTCCTCTCAGTGAGAGGGAGTGGACCGTAATCCACCACGTGGGCCCAGTGCGCGTTGGTAGATGTCACACGTTGTCGAATTTTTTATTCTAACACATACCGGTTTCCTCAGTAGGTACGTTTTCTTTCACCGTTTTGAAAGAATTGGTAAGGAAAGGAAGCACCTCACGGGTTCAAACCTACGACTCGTAAGGCAATACTGCTCACGCTTTTCCAGTTATGACCTAATTATTAGTAAAGCGAATTTGTAGTGGGTGTATGCAGACTGCAAATCATGATTCAGATAAGTTCAGGAAACATGTGCTTCTCGATAAGTAAATAGGTTACTGGATATTATAATTCGTTAATGCATAATATGGATTATATCGTAAAAAATGGTTCCCAGAATTTGGGTAGGACTGGCATTTAGGAAAATATCTGTGTTAATGCATTTTTATTGTTTCTCGATACAGCGACTTATCTAATTGCCGTCATAAGAGCCGTATTCCTAAATGTGGAATTTATAGTTGGCGTTTTACAAGCTTTTTTGTCAATAAGTTGCCGTACCTATAATAGGTTTTGGGTGCGAAAATCCTATCAATTCCAAAGTAAAGAACATTGTGCATACCTTAAATTTTTTCAATTCTTTACTATGTAACATCTCCCACAATTTCGTCAGTGTAAATTGTTTTTTCTAGAACATTTGTGTCCCAATATGTTGTTTTAAGCAAATGACTAAGGTCCCCGTCACGAGAAGCTAGAAATTTTAAGAACTTCTACCAAGTTACGTAGCGACAATTCAATCAACAACAAATAATCCCAAATTCAATCAACTCAAAGTAACATACGTGTAATACGAAACTAACGACCAATTTCACTTGGTCGGGTTATATTTTAGCGATATAAAGCGCTGTCGTTAATGTTTTGTGGTACCGGTACGCGTCTGACTCATAGAACGTAAACAATTGAATCCCTGAATGTGTTTCCAAAATTTCTAGCTTCTCGTGACGGGGACTTTTTAGTAGGTATGCTTTATAAACTGAATGTACTTACGTCGTATTATTATAATTAGTATCTTGATACGGTTCTGTGGCAGTGTCTTGGAAGTCTTGCTGAAACCCGAAGCTATCGTAACCATAACTGACATCAGGAATAGATTTTTCAGGTTCTGTAAAATAAATTGAACCCATACTTAAAACTGTAACGTTGTTATTTGAACACCTCCTACGAATACCGCCCAAAAAGCCTATGAAATAAAGAACCCTGCCCCTTATTCCAAAGCATAAGGGGCTAATCAGTTAGTGCAACTCTATGTCTGATTACGTTTTTTACGTAGACGATAAACTTACTGTTAGATCTATGTCCAAAAGGTGTATTTATGCTGCAGATTTTCAAGTAGGTACCGTATAGTGGCGTAAGCAGCTCCAAATAACACCCCGCTTCAGAAGCCTTTAGAAGTCTAGAACGGTACTGGAGTCGCATTAATCTGCCCGGTCATTCAGGCAAAAATATAGCTGTTTTTATTCAAAGCCCAGCTCACCGGGTACGTAAGGCACGTGCGTAAGCGTGGAGGCGGAAGGCGCGCGCCTCGGGCGCGTGAAGCTGCCGTACGACGTCATAGATGACGTCATCGGCGTGGGGGGCTGCGGCAGGCGGCGGCCGCGACTGCCGCGCGTCGAGCCCGACTCGCTGCCCGGCGGGACCGGCAGAGCGCGGCCCCGCTTCGGGGTAGACGATGGCGTGGCTGGAAAGGAAGCACGTTGATTGACGGGAAGCTTAGGCAGCGGTTAAGGCTCCAGCCTGTTAAGTCAGAGAGCCAGCAGTTTCTTACACTTACCGTTCACATGACTATTTTTTTGTTTACTTTATTTTTATTTTACTATAAGTAATTCTTTTAGGCTAATAAAAAATAATCTGCAGTACCCTTATTAAGAATGAAAAAAACATTTACTTCTCAATCCACCTTGAAATTCACCATTAACGTGGTCTTTAAAAAAACCTGTCAATTAATTTTAATATTTGTGACGACACCAAGGAACTGGTTTAACACGATCCCAACTGGAATTCTGCGACGAATTTTTAAATTCCCCCCCTCATTTAAGAAATAGTTTCCCCTATTACAGTCGGCAATAATTTCAGCAGATCATCACAACATTAAATATAAGTTTTGCATTTTTACTAAGCCCTTTCCATCTTCATAATATTATTTATTTGCCAAAGCATTATACGTTTATTTTAGCCTTAGAATAAGGATTACAATAATTTACCTGGAAGACTAGCGGCAGACCTTCGCGACCGCGGCCTGTATGGCGCCATCTCATTGTAGTCGGAATACCTTGACGATGGCACCAACTGAAACATAAGGAAATACTTTAACGTATTCATACCTTGTAAATTACATTTCATGACTTATACAGGGTGTAACAGAAACCCTATTGCTATCCTTAAACACTAAAGATAACAGCTGATATAGAATCACTATACATAGTTTCAGCTCAAAATAAAAACTCTAAGAATTGATACCAAATTTTCGGTTTCATATGTATCTTAAATTCAAATCATAACAAACGTGTCACCGCACTACGTAGGTCAGTGACTTTCCACGTTACTTGTCAATATCACGATAAATCTATTCCGAGTGATGTTTTATTTCAATATGAATAGTTTGGTTTCTCGTATCAATGTATTAAACATTCTCATAACTACCGAACATGTAGAGATATGATTAAAATGCCCTTCCAATATCGTTTGATATCATTCAAAGAAGCCGTGCTCTTGGTATGTATATACCCTTTCCGTTACACATTGTATATAAGTAATAAGGTACCTTGCGCGTACGAATATAGTCATTGTGACAGAAAGTAATTAATAATGATAGCAGCAAAAAAGCTGAATAATTATGTAGGTATATATTATTTCTTATTGAGAAATCAAATCCTTTCATCATAAAAAGTAGGTATTGCGCTCATTACAAGCACATTAAAAGGTACCTTCCACTCTTATTGTTCAATCAATCAAGAAATACACAAGTGGTACACGAGATTTTTGCATGCACTCTAATTTCAGAGTGCATGCAAAAATCTCGTACCATTTATCATCATCTCTTGTATCTGGACAAAAATAGATACCATTTTGTTTTGTTCAACCTCGACATGACAGTATCTTGTTTTGTCTAGAGACGGTAGTACTTAGTAAAACATTTGTGGAGCTGTAAGTGCTTAGAGCGTACAACTTCTGTCGCGGATCGCCATCCAAAGCCGTTTTTAACCAACTTCAAATAAGGAGGAGGTTCTCAATTCGGTTCTTTTTTATGTTTGTAACCCCAAAATTCCATCATTTATACACCGATTTGAAAAATTCCTCGTTTGTTTGCGAGGGTATAGGGTGGTCGCACATAAATTTGGTCAAATTCTGATCATCGTTTTTTGAGTTAGTTTCAATAATACATATTTTTTTTAGTTTTTATTGATAGTATTATATAATAACTTCCTGTCACTGTAATTATTTAGCAAATGAAACTAAACCAATTTGTATGGGCTAAGTACCACAACCAAAAATTGAAAATAAAAAAATTACCATTTTCCAAAAAAAGCACTACAAACTCACAAATAACTTTAATTTTGGAAATCGGTGTCTTTGGTTTTGTATTTTCGTTGTTTTGTCACCAGTTGTTCTTTATAAATTCACTTTTTAACCGACTTCCAAAAGGAGGAGGTTTTCAATTCGTCGGAACCTTTTTACTATACGTCATTTATGTCGTAGAAGGAGTAAACGGCGACACTCTTGGTTTGTCGGAGGCAGCATTATTTTTAAAATCAATTTATTCAAAAATTCTATCATAAATGTAATCGTTAATTTGTCCATTTAGTTTGTGTACCATGTACTTCCACTTATGTACGTGACTATAATATTATTAATTGACTTCCCTTTAATTTCTATTTTGTTTTGTTGACATTATTTTGTTTAGAATTAACCTGAACCTGCTTCACGCTCAATTTGGCTTCCAACCTGGCCTTTTCACTAAGAGTGCTATTCTCAGTATGAAGCACACGGTTAGGTATTATTTGGATCGAAGACACCTGTTTATGCTTGTTATTTGGATTAATCCAGAGCCTTTGATCTAGTTTGTTATGAGATTTTGTGGGACAAACTGCGTAAACAAAATGAATCCCCGGAAATAGTGGAAATCCTGAAATTTTGGTATGACAATCAATTAAATGTCGTTAAGTGGGCAGATTGTTTGTCTGAGGAGTATAAGCTAGAGTGTGGCGTGAGGCAGGGCGGAATTTCCTCGCCTACTCTTTTTAATGTGTACATGGATGGCCTGATTGGCGAGCTCAGTAGCATGCATGTAGGTTGTCATATTGATGGAGTCGCTGTCAATAACATAAGTTATGCTGATGATATTGTGCTGCTGTGCCCGTCAATTAGGGTCCTTCGTCATCTAATTAGAGATTTTGAGCGGTATGCCGAGAGTCATGGTCTCAAATATAATGTTGCCAAGAGCGAGTGTATGTTTTTTGGTTTTGGTGAACCTCCTCCTATTTTTCTGAACGGTTTTCCTCTCAGTAGTGTGAAAAAGTTTAAGTATCTTGGCCACATTATCACCGATGATCTAAGGGACAATGAGGACATTGAACGTGAACGCCGAGCGCTGGCGGTCCGGGGTAATATGTTGGCTCGCAGGTTTGCTCGTTGCTCACCTCAAGTTAAGTTAGTGCTATTCAAAGCATATTGCCAATCCTTCTACACGAGCAGCCTGTGGGGTAATTATACTCAAAAGGCTTACAGCGCTCTGCGGGTACAATATAATAGCGTCTTCAGGATGTTGTTGCGGTTGCCGCGGTTCTGTAGTGCGGCCGCTATGTTTGCCAAAGCGCGTACGGATGACTTTTATGCAATAAGACGCAAGCGTGTGTCGTCACTGTTGGGCAGGGTACGTGGCAGCAGCAACAACATTCTGAAGATAGTTTCCACTAAATATCAGTGTCCGATACACTCGCTCTGGGTAAGCATCGTGGTTGGGACGGTAAAATAAAATGTTTAGATTATTATTTAATGTTTTGATTATTACTTGTATTTTGATTAATGTTAAATGTTTTGATTATTACTTATAAATATTGAGATTCGTTGCCTACTAACATAGTTTATAAGCTCCTATTGTTACTAACCATTTTGGATCATGTTATCTGACAAATAAATAAATAATAATAATGCCGATAAAAAATTCAGCGACAGCCTATGTCTAACTTTTATATTTAAGTCACAAAAAGTAGTTTTTATAATAAAAAACATTTCAATCGTTAGGTCATGTTTATTGGTCATATTATCAACAATTATGAATTCTTATCAAAATAAGTAAATTTATCGTATCATATAATTAAAACAAAAGACTTTTACCTTTAACTGCTTATAATTTCGACGAATGGTTAAAGAGATAATACGACCTAGGTATGGAACCGCGACCGTGTCGTAATTTATTGAATGATATAAAAATGTTTACCGACCGGTAAACATTTGCTAAAGCTATACTATTTTTTAGCTTTGCTATTTTTTGTTAAAGCTGACTAGCTTTAACAAATAAAGTTCTGATTCTGATGGTCTGACTAATTTAACAGGCCTTCGTATAAATAAACTCACCGGTTTAGGCGGCACTTGCGGCAACTGAACAACTGAAGACCTTCTCTTATTGACAACATTCTCGTACTCGGTCGGCGTCAGGCCCGGCCCGTCATCGTAGAAGTACTGCCCGCCGCCGCCACTGTCCCACTGCCTAGAGTCGTCACCTACGTACGACGTCTGGTAGGGGTGCGACGACGAGTCGTAGAACTCCTCGTAACTCGGCTGCTGAGATAAATGCGAATGGTCCCTGCAAAGAATAAAGGTGTTGTTCAAATATGTTATTTTAAACAGGTCGCCTTTCAAACTTTAAAATCGCTTCAACCAATCAAATAACTTAAGACTGTCAAAAATGAGACACAAAAGTTAAATTTCTTCAATAAACTTTCCATCAAATTATTTAAAACTAAACTTGTCAACCAGAATATCAATTAATTTCCACCAGATATCTGCATTTTACATGCAGTGGCGTGTTATATGTTGAATTTTACCAACGTGTGTCAGTCATTCCAATTGATGCCATCTTATGATGCTGCGACACCATATGACGCACATGTTTGCATGCTTATAACCACATAACAAACAAAAGTGCTGTAACCCCGAGAGGAGATGGCGAAATATTTCAATTCTTTTCTCAACAATTGTCTACAGACTGCGATCTTTGGAATGCCTTTAGATAGCGATAAATGCAAGGAAGGGAAGGGAAGCCTTTACTTTCTAGTCAAATAGGTACTAAATAACCAGGACATGGTTACTTCTTTAGTGTGCAACTGCAAAGTACAATGTAAGAAAGTAGATTAGGACATACCTCGTGTGCGTGATACTGGTGCTGTAGGTCTCAAACCCATACATAGGCATGTTGTCATCGTACAGCGTATTCTGACGCTCCAGACTCGGTCGACGCTGCTCCTCTGTGAAACGAAAACTAGATTAATAAGAAATCCAAAATCAGTTTCGAAGCAAACCAACCAGTAACCAGTTTGAATCTATGTGTTATACGTGTATAACAAGGGTTACTTTTTAATACCCAGGGTATTTTCCAATTTCATAAAAACTATTTTAATTAGGAGATTGGGATGATATAACAGAAAAATACAAATTAATTAATTTACATCCATTTTCTCAATTAAAAACGATAAAAAAAAAATATCCGTTGTTTTGAATTTACCGCCAAAACGCTCCTTACGATGACTTTTTTATCACGTGACATTGTGACGTCAGCTTTGTGTAAACGGCACCTGTGCAAATACTTAATTTGGCGCAGTTTTAGAAGAATTTGTGCACAGTGGCACCGCACACCTGTAATATCACTTTCTATCCATTAAAAATCTTGTCCAATCGTTCACAGTTTATTAAAAAGGAGATTCCAATATTTGTGGGAAATGATTGTGCTTACCTCCCGACTGCCAGTCAGCCGCGGTCCTCCAAGATATCGCTGACTCCACACTCACTTGTGCGTGCAGCTGTGACCACGTGTCTATCCTGGAATAAGCATAAGATAAGATAAGATAATTATTTATTTCTCACCACAATATACATATAACACCATTAAAAAATAGATATAAGAAAATAAACATTTCAGGAAGGAAATACGAGTACCTATAAGATAGTCGTTTGGATATGAAACACCATTTTAATTTATACGAACCGAATGATTTGACGTGATCTTAATTTCCTTAAAAAATCTACCCAGAGTTTTCCTCGGACAAAATCGCGCAGCATAATCGGCCAATAACGTTGACACTGGTTGACAATGTATCAAAATTCTAAACCTTAAGAAAAATGGAGTCAAAAAGAAAACTAAAATGTTGGCTTCTAAAACTAAATTATACAGCTACTAACAAGCTCCTTAATCAACATGAATACATACAGATATTAAGAAATCAATCGCTAATGAATCCCTAATAAAATATCAATAAGTACAGTTACTAAAATAAAATAAAATAAAATTTATTTAAACAAAACGCGCCCTTTACCTTAACTCATCCGTCATAACATAACACAAGCACACTCATATCTGCACACCCGCACCAGCACTCACTCTCTCACACATAGTACATACCTACAGATACACACTTGCACGTCGTGAATGTGGCACATTCATACTTGTGTATTTTAGTACCTAATTTTATATGGATTCCCTATATACAAGCGTGCCTAAATTGGGAACCCAGTTAGTCAATATTTTACTTTTTACTACAGACGCTTGAAGTAATGTTTCTAGTGAGATGATGAAGCAGCCCTAGTGTCCGTAACACAGGTTATTTCCTAGCACGGAACTGGGTTTTGATCCGCTGTGTACTATCATGTTCCTATCCATCAATCATGATGTAGTATTTAATTTAATCTGTACTTTCAGTTTTTTTTAAATAAAATTTAATTTGATTTGATTTGATATATTTTATTATCTTTCTAAAGCGATATGGTTTATATCAACGCACGGGATCTGTACTTGACTTCCGCCATGACTTGTCCGTTGTACGATAAGCCAAACAGAAGCGAATTTGCCTATTCTAGCGCACAGATTTCATTACGATTCCATTTCTGTTCCGCGTTATTTCGCCGATCTGCCCGGAAGGTAGTTATACCATCGCGGTCAGGCCACTATTTTGTTGCGGTGTCGCGTTTGTTCCACGTATCCACAGGGCTGTCAACAAGTTGATAACGCCATACTTGGGAAAACTATAATATCGGAAAAACTAATCTGAGAGCCAGGACATTTTGCTCCTATTACTACAATTCAACTGACTCTCACAATGTTCCACTACTCGAATCGCGACATTATGTAATAATGTTTCTTAACGGAATTCCTGTTCCATCGTTATTTTTGCGGCGGACCTGTGCTAAGGCACTTAATCTTTTATTTTTATCTTCCTTCAGAACACTAAAATAAATGAGATAAAAACTTCTGTGTGCTGATATTTACCTGTTGGTCCGCGGCTGACTGTTATAATACAATGGGTCTGTGTCCCCGTGTATGTGGTACTCGTCCCTCTCGTACGAATTCTCACGAGATACCTCCAAAGATCTCTGGAAATAGAAAGAAGAGAAATGGTTAGAAAAGGTGATGTTGTCTTTAAATCAATTTTATGGCTGTATTTAATAAAATACGATGCGTCTATACCAATTTTTAAGTTGTTATCAACACCGTAAAAAAAGAATACATGATTTGGAAACTTTACTGCAGTTCACTAACTCGATCTGTCATAGACTAAAAAATAAAGGCCCTCGTGTGTGCAGGACCTTAATTATTCAGAGGCGGCTGAATATGTCAGATTCCCAAGTCTGATACATTCACCACGGCCTGCCACAGACGAAATAGGTATTATAAGGGAGAGATCTCTCACATAAATACCTTATTGTAAATTATAAAATAAATGATAATTATACTCACAAAAAATCTAAAATACAATAAATTAATAGCGTAAACAACCCCGCTTGAATGGACAGGAGACAGACTATATTTGGCTGTTAAGACTAAGCAGCGAATGATACTAATACGAAATCGACCTAAATGCATTACCCGAACACGGTCCTTTGTACACACACGTTTTTAATGTCGTGAAAAACTATGGTTTATTCGCCGTGTGTAGGCACGGTCGTCAGTGTTGTATGGATCACTATGAAAGCTTGTCGACTGACACGTTGCTTCTACGGCGCAGTTTATGCGCTGTACCGTAAAGAAACCGTGCCGTGTACAAGTCGCCGAGCGAGTACACTCTTTGATAGCTCTTGTGACTGTGACAAACGAGTACTCGCCGGCAGTGCGAGCAGTCAGCGATCAATTATTACCATACAACTTTCCATCTGTTTACCGAGAAAATCGTTGATAGCAATGATACCTATCACATTCCCCAAGGTTAACCAGTATTCTCGAAAACCAGTGATAACAAAGAAAAGAAAATTTAGCCAGGTTTAAGTAACAATGATGATGGGCATAGTTACCTGTGGTGTGTGCATCTGGTGTGCATGGCTGCGGAACTGTGACGCGCTGCAGTTGGCATGCTGCCCCACTGGGTAGTTGAGGTCTGACGTGTAGTCCGAGTCCTCTGAGTAACCCGCTGAAATAGAGGAGATATTGAGGTTAGAGGAGACAGAAATACATGCACTTTGAGCCATGAGTATACAAACATCAAGCAAAAAAAGACGGAATAGTTGTTAACGTGCCGCCATAGTCTATGTCGTGTAACGCCAACTCTAACCATGAATTCGACGTTAGGATGTTCAAAAACATGTACTGAAACCATGGTAACATTGAATAGGCTGCGCGTTTCCCCTGCCCTGTATAGTAATTGGAATAACTAAAATAGTGTTTTTTTCCAATTGAACAAGTAACTAACTTTGTTTTTTGTTTGTCGAATCTGTACCCATTATCACGCATGGGATTAGACTAGTCCTGTACCTACCTATTTACCTATGTCATTAATTACCTACATAATTATAACATTGCTGAACTAAAGCTGCTTTACGTCAATGGACATAGAGCTTATAGCTATACAGCCGCTGTATGGATAAGCAGATCTATAAATTAATCTTCTTGGCAAACTACAGCTGAATGCACAATAGATTGATATGTTATAATCCCCTTGGTAGGTGTAAGCTCTAGTTTAAAAGACGATTAAGGTATAAACATTAAACATACAATTTTTTTATTCACAAAGCGACGTAGGACTGCCTGTCTGATTGTCTAAAGAAAGATAGTTATAAAATAAAATAAGCCTTTATAAAATTGTTGTTTGACTTTCTTACATAACAAAATACATAAATTGAATTGAATTGAATTGAATTGAATTGAATTGACATTGATTATTTGTTTGCAAAATATATGCCTAATTACTGAATAAATGTTAATACTGAGCTTACCACCTAACTTACTTAACATTTAATTTAAATCATCGGCAAACAGTTGTTTGTCTAAAATAGCTTGTCTATTGACAAAGGCCTTCTAAAGAATTCCACATAATTCTGTCCCTCGCTACAGGACTCCATACCGGACCAGCTATTTTCTGAATTCGTCCTTCCATTTTTTTAATTGTCTATCTCTATATCTTTTATAGAAGATAATTAATTGTTTCTAAGCGGTTGACGCACAATTCAAATACATCATGACGCACAATAATTCTTCTATATTTTGTCGGTTAAGAACGATTGTACCACATTAAAATTCCTTCCTATACTTACTTCTGCAAGAATCGAACCATAAATCTTATATGCACGAACGCTTTGACCCATAACTACTATCTACAGTTTCATTTATAGACATTCGTTCCAAACAGGAATCGTTTGACGTAATACTACGACTACTGCCCACATTACCACACGAGATAGGTGTATAGAAATAGCTCTAATAAGTTATTAATAGTTTTCGCCCAAAATGTTTTGAGATCGGTTTCTCAGAAAACTAGGAAGCAAGGCTTGCTGCCTATATTGCACCTAACTTAGAAGATAATCGTCAATCATAAGAACTCATTTCTGCCTATCCCACTAGGTTTGTGTAAAAGAAAACCATTTTTTATTGCATTCAATACTGCCGTTGTACAATAACAGGGTAGGCAGGGACATCGACTCAAAGCCAAGGATTCAGTAGGTACATGATCTAAAACCCCCCTGGAATGAAATTATTCGTCGGTTATTTAACAAAAATGCTGTTCAGTACATTATGACCGCGTAGGTATTGGTCCTTTTTATAAAACAGCAGATTTTATTTACAGTTTGCGCGTCGATGTCTACGCCACTCTGTATATTGTTTTATTTACGTCCTAAAAAGTGCAGGTGTAGAAACACTTGAGATACCCCTGCAAGTGGACCATGCTCCCGAAAGGACCTATAATCATCACCATAATCCTTATTTTGCCAAATTGTATTTGTAGCGATCTACTTGGTTGTGCAGTCGATTAAGTGCTTTCCATTATCGATATAAGCCTCCCACCGCAGACCACTAAGGTTCATACCACAACAGTACGACTGTTCTGAAAGTGGGTAGGTACTCACAATGAGCAATGTACTGCATCTGCCTGCGTGCCTGCTCGGCTCTCTCTGCGTCCAGCGTGCCGTTGAGCAGGTCCAGTTTGCGCTGCAGGTCCGCACCGCCTGTGCCTTCTGCGTCTGAAATAATAGAGAAAATTACCTTTAAAAACAATCCTCGAAACAAGGGAAAACAAGCTAAATAAGTACAAAGTCTTATGCAAAGTATGACGCATCGTCTTTTTTTTGGGTGGGAAATCATCAAATGACTTCTCCCGCTCTGGGTGGAGCAGGAGGGCGTGTCAGACTTTTACTGACTAAAACCCACCCGTGTTCCCTCAGTTGCCTGTATGCCAGGGGCCATGGTATCTCTTTCGAACAACCCGTACTCCTGGCAAGCATCGGCCTTTGCGGGCCCCACCAGTTGGTGCTGACATCTCTCTGAGGCGCGCGTGAAACACAACGCGCCGTCGACCCGGGCTTGGCCCTTACCGGACAGCGAGCTACCCATTCCTCGCCGTCCGCAAGCCCGCGCCTATGGTGGCCGGGAATCAGCCTTGGTGGGATTCCCGTTGCCCAGGTCATCTCCTGTGAAGGATCGTCTTTACATATTATAATGATATAACTAATGTATACCAAATATTGTAAAACTTTTTAAAAGGGTAATGATGGAGTTTCTTGCCTATTTGTCTCCATAAGAAACTACCATTTGGAAGAGGCAACTAGAACCAATTCTATTTTACAAGTTCTCTCATCTAAAGGAGCCGAAGGAGTCTTTTTGTCAGCATGAAGTTTATAGCATTGAATTTAAAGCCAAATTAAGACATGTGTGTCTTCTAACAGTGTTAAAGGTAAGTTACAACTTTTGAATGTCCTAAAAATCATTTTTCAGAAGTGCTCAGTTCCCATTTACATAAAAAAGCTATTGCAAACTGGATACACAATATTGGAAGGTATACTATTAAGTTGGGCTTAATACCTATCGCTTCTATACCCATAATCATTCCTGAACCCACAACAACACCACCATCAACATCAAAACACAATAGCCAACACATAATTACCAGAACATAAACTATTTGCCATTTACATGCCATAATACTGGCAGATATCGTTACACAGAAGGCTTTAAAATAATTGTATCTTCAATCAAGTCTGAATACTCACGTCTCTCTATAAATATGAATAAACTTTCACATCAAATAGGCTTTCACACGATATTGTATAACCTTTTACCTGTAAACCGTGACATTTTAGTAATTTTAACACGGCAGCCCACTTCATGTATCCAATGACTACTAATAATTTATAAAAATAAAAAAATTGGACATATGAATAATATTTTTTTTTTTAAATATCATTCACTAAGACGCATGATGTAGTTTTGTACACCCTGTTATGGAGATGGAATTAATGATGAAATGTAATGGTAATATGGTAGTTGGGTAGAAATCTTCTACCGTTTGATACGTAAACATTAGAAACAGAGGGTGTCTCATAATTCTAAAGCATTATTTATGTTTCTAAGTATCTATTATCATAATTAATGGTAACAATTTTTTTACCGCGCCTGTAGGTATTTTATGTCGGATACATTGACCTTTGTAAGACGACTAAAATGTCACGGTGTATGAACAACTCTATAACTTCTCAAGAATTGACCTCAAATGTCATATAATTTCATGATTATAGTCATTGAACAGAGAGTGCAAAGTTGTATGGAATGATTTTAATTATTATAATTCTGTAAACACATATTTTGACCAAAGGAAGTATTCGTCCGCATCGCTGTTATTAGGAAACGTGCCCAGAAGACTGGTGGCATTGCCACGTTGAATGGAAATGCTAAATTGAAATTAATTCAAAACATTCTATTGGTGGAAATGATTTAATTCTTGATCAATTTACCAATAGATTCTAAAGAATACCCAAATGAAATCTATTTACAGAATTTAGTTAATTAAGTACGAGTATGTAGGTTCAAGTTGGGCCGCCGTCGTGAACGGTCGCGTCTGCCCGCGCGCAGCAGATGTTGACTTACTTGCCAGACTTCGAAATCAAACCGAGTTTTTTGTGCGTCTCCGTCTGTGTCGCAATTTGTTATATTGGGTAGTATAAAACAAGGGAGCAAAAGTGATGTAAGTGCGCTTCAGCCTGCTGCGAAGACTGGCTGCTGGAGGACGAGTGATACGGCTGACCCCTGGCGGCTAAACCTGGTGAGATCGTTCCTAATATTTCAGGGATTTGTTCTATAAAACTGAGAACGACCGGCCGGCCGGTTCGTTGTGGGCCAGTGAGCTAACACTATATATAATAGGGCGGCACAAACTAATTTACGCTATTATTCTAGCGCAAAATACGGTACCTATCGCTCAAAACGCAGTACCTAAAGATTGTATTATTATAACTTGTAACGCCACGGTTACCGAAATTTGAGTCGGCCCACGGCCCATATGTGCTGAAGTGTACAAAAAAGTTACCCTTAACTCTTAAGTTCGCATAGCACGCTTTTGTTCTACAGATTAACCAAAAAAAAAGGTCAAGTCAGCCTCAGCCCCTTTGCACGTGTCCTGGACTTGCACTACAAACAAAAGTGTTTTCAAAAAATAATTTAATGGGCTTAACACTCGATCATAGGATTGTCAGTCAAGATCTCGCCACATATATTTGGAAACATCGACAGGATGATAGAATTTTCCTAGCACTTCTAAATAATATACATGATTTTCTCCCTAACAGCATTCTCTTCTAGGAATAAAGGATAGCAAAATACATAACCGCACTATCCCTATTAATATTATAAATGCGAAAGAGACTTTCTGTATGTATGTTACGCTTTCACGCCTAAACCGCTGAACCAAGTGTCATGAAATTTGGCTGAGATATAGCCTAGAATATGTAGAGAGACATAGGCTACTTTCATTTAGGAACATACGCCATAACCGACTTCCACGCGGCCGGAGCCACGGTCAGGGGCTAGTTTAATATAACATTTTGTGGTGGCGAAGATATCATCATCGCCTTGTCCGAATACTATCTCGTAAATGTGCACGGAAATAACAGAAACGCACAAGGGTATTCACCTATTGGCGAACTAGTACCCGCCAACAGCGACATCCTAAGTACAACGCTAAAACACCGCAACATGCCAATCCTTATAACCGGTAAAACACACGAGAAGAGCAAGAAAAATCCACGAAACCCCGGCCTCAAACGAACAGCCCCCAATTAGCGAACTCATTAACACCGTGTGAAGAACAAGAAGCAAGCTACTCACACCGTTATCAGTCGTAATCGCAAACGACACTGGATACACAACACCCAGAAACAGACCTTTACCGCAATTAAGCGCACTTGACCAGACCTGTGCATCGGCGCCTCAACACCAGTCAAAGAAAGAAAATCAAATAGACGCTGAACCTTCACGTAGCGGCATTCATATAGCCAACCTACAGGAAACAGGGTTGAACTCAGGAACATACATCTCCACACTGTGATTGGCACCCCTCAAGAAAAGCGAGTAACACACACCGGGGTCATATCAAGCACAAACAATGCAACTACGCAGCTCTCAACAGAAATTCTGCATAAATAAAATACGAAGACTGGATAACAAAAAAACTAGCAAATAAAGACATCATCCCAACGAGTAAAGACATCGAAATACCCTGGAACACAATAACGGAGGTTATTAAAACCGACCGCTGCTCAGGAAACTGATTCTTCAGCCAATTTAATAAAGAGACCATCGCTTAGCTCTTGCTAACCTACACAGCGGGAAACCGAATAATCCAAATAGGCATAAAAATAATGGCAGACAACACTCCAAAAGGTTAAATATCAAGAAGAACAAAAACACGCAGAGCCCGCTTCACCGGACTGGGGACATTTCACACCGGAAAATGCAGGCAAATGCTCGACACGTTTTACAGGAACAACAAACAAAACGCCGAAGGAGATCCGCGTACATAAAGGTGTCCCCCAGGAAAACAAAAAAAAGGAGCGAGGGCCTTTTCAGATACCAAATGTTAAAATAACAAAGCCGAAGAAGTAATGGTAATCATCAATAAAAGCCAAACGAGGCAGCTCCCGGAACGGACCAAGTCGTAACCGTGGTAACCGAACTTAACAAAACGATGCCCCAAATATAACAGGAAACCGCAACTATACACAAGAATAAAGCCTGGACACAGAATACAGTGCCGGACAAGTGGCTTGAAACCGCGCAGGTACTAATCCCAAAAATAAAAAACTAGAAGACGCGAACGAATATCGCTGCATAATGGTACTACAGAATTTACGCCAGATGCGTAGTAAAAACAAGAAAATAAAAAATAGACGATGCAATAACAGGACTAGGTAACTACCAAGCGTCCCTTTTAAACAATGGATCAACAGATTACCACATTTTATGCACGAAAGGGTCCTAGACGAGGAAGGATTTGCAAGTAAACGAATTTACGCTCGCCCTATCGCCCTTGTCATAGAAAACACCAATGTCGACTTAAAGACATTAAGGCATTAGGATAATTATTGCAATGAACTAACAAATCGATGACCAACAGGATAATCAAGGTATGCATGAATGTAAGAACATGCATCAAATGGAGTGGCCAGCAAAGCAATCGGATTATAATTATCAAAGGAAAGGGAGTTAAACGGGGTTGCCCTCACTCCTCTCGCCTTTTTACATTAGTCTCCGACGAAGTCCTTAGAACCCTTAAAGATGCAACCCATTTAATCAAACTAGATCAGGACCGCGTTTCACTCCCCCTGGTATTATCATTTGCGGACGATCTTATACTCATTGCAGATGATCTAGAAGGACTAGAGCGCATCTTATACCACACAAAACCTTTACTAAATACCACAGGCCTCCAAATAAACGAAACAAAAACAAACATTCTAATTAGGGACCCCATAACATCACAGCAAACAATCAACGTGACCCTCAACGGAATAAGTATACCAACAATGGACGAAATAAAATAGCTAGGCACATACACAAGCAGAAAAAGCACAATTAGAAAACGATGCCAACAGGCCACGAGAAACGAAAATCATTACTACCATTCATACTGTGACTGTCTGTCATCTATTAAATGGCGCAATGTTATCATTATTCTAAAATCGTCACACGTGTTCCCGGGCCTCTTAGAAAACACATTAAGTCGCAACTTTATGATCTGAGAACTCGACCCTAATAAATAATCCTATTTCTTTAAAATTCTAAAAACAATTTTGGAATTCCTTAGAAACCCATTAGGGCACTTATGCCCATTAACTTAGTCGAAAGCAATAAATTACGGCACCTAAGGATGCAATATTTCTTGCAAATTCTAAGAACAACGAACAAATGAGCAGTGGCGAAGGCACCATATAGCACGTTAGTAATGGCTACTATAGCCAAAAGAAGGTATTTACACTACGTGTATTTAATTCACCATAACATTCAAACAACAGTTATCTTTACCTTTGTAATACAAAGTGTTCTGTATTAACCTGGCACCGAAGCGTCAGAATCGGGAACTGGGAATTCATACAACGGCGATTCCGTAATTTGTTTGGGTTTCAGCTGTCCAATTTGATAGTAGTTAATTATTTACATTCTTTTGTAAATTTTGGAGTGATAGTAGCTATTCTTCCTTACATAATATAAAACAAAGTAGCTTTTGTGTTGGTGCGCTTAGATCTTTTAAACTACGTAACGGATTTGAATGCGTTTCATCAATACACAGAGTGACTTGAGGGGAAGGTTTATATGGATAATGCATTGACCATCACACGGGCGAAGCCGCGGGCAAAAGCTAGTTATCAATAAATCAGTAAGTTGAAGCCGACTTCGTGGAGAAATTTACACTTCGCCGCTGCAATCAGCCACATCTGGATACCATAACATAGGCCCAAGCGTACCCTTGAAATCTATTGAGAAATGAGACAAAAGAGGGTTTCTTTTGTCTCATTTCTGGCCATAAAACGATTCTGAAACTATTCTGGGAAAGAGACGCGGGGCCGACATGTGGGGATTTTGAAGATGGGGAAGGGATTGGAAAGTTTGGGACAGTTGGTTTTAGACCACGGTAGGAGGTAGTTGAGAGAGGATACGCTTGGAGAAGTGAGAACGGAGTCGTGAGCTATGAGACTATGTCTTGGTATTTCGTTAAGTGCGTGATAAGTGTACAGGTTTAGACTAGGCTATTTTAGTCTAGAATGAATGTAAGGCGCGTGAATCTCAGAGAGAGTTTGTGAAGGGGCTAATTTGTGAGCACGGTAGGAGGCGGTCGAGTTAGGCTAGGCTTTAGCAATGAGATTTATATCTCTGTGAAAGTGTTATTTAATACGTTAAATATTTGATAAGCGTGTAGCTTTAGATTTGACTATATTAGTCTAGAATGAATGTAAGTGGCATGTAAGGCGCGTGAATCTCAGAGAATGAGTTTGTGGGGAGTCGGTTAGGGACGGTTAAGAATGACGGGCGGAGTTGATTACCCAGGCTAGTTAAGTTAGGCGAGATATTCTAAGCGAGGAAAAATAGTGTGGTGAGCTGTGAGGGATGGTGCAGGGAGAAACTGGTAATAGACGCAGTATTTTGTAAGTGAGTTGTATTCAAATTCATCCCAAGGAATTACTTGGTAAGTGCCAACTTCAATCTTTAGTAATAGTGTGTACATTGTAGTAACGGTGATCTCGTTCTATTATTCTCGCAGGTTGATTACATATTATGAATTTACCAAACAGATTGGTGATATCGCGGTGGTGCTATTAATGATCATTTATTTCAGTATGGCGTAACTACTCTAAAGTGCTAACCGACTTTACAATTCATGTAATCTTCTCTTGTATTGCGTGTCCCCTTCCTAATCCGTACCTCGGCAGATATTTGTCATTTACAGTTGGTTATAGGGAAACGGGGAAGGCCTCCTGCTAAACTTGACACTGAGCAATAAAGCTCTGACTTTTGACGACTGTTGACCTATTGACGCATCACTTTGGGAAGGCAGAACCGTAAATAACTCATTTCAATCAAACTAGGCTATAAAGCCGATCTATGTTTGCGTTATAAACCAACCAAATGTTAGTGATGATTTCTGTTTCCAAAAAGGTCTTGCCACAGAACGTATTGCGTGAGACTTGGTGATTGTACATTTCGGGGAGTGGGGGTAGGCATCACACACTGTCACTAAAATGCATTGGTAGTCGTTCTAAGAACGCTAGGGACCGTGTCTCGTTAAAACCCACACCCGGCCGTTCTGTAGGCCTATTTATGAATCGTCACTATTTAGCGAGACACGAAATCTGGATGCACCGCATCCTCTAAATGGGGAAGAGTAAAGAAATGTGAAGTGACGAAATTCCACTTCGGCAGGCACCAAGATCGATCGCAATAAGTCTTGCTAGAGACTGAGTCTACGGTGCGCTTGTGCTAGACTCCGTGATATCTTAGAAAGGGGATAGACAGTCACAAGGGTGACATTCACATGAGTACGTGTTTAAAACTACTCAAAAACTTGTCTTCCTCAATGACAGTTGACTTCACAGTACGCTGTCTTAGGATTGAGTAAGACATTTAATTGCTGCTTAGGGAGCGTGCTCCGTTAGAATCGTACTAGTGTCCTCAGAGGTTCTATGCGTTAGGTCTAACAGAGCACGTACAATGAGGCAAACGTTGTAAAACGGTTCCCCGTCTCACTAAAGTGGGTAAATAATAAACAGATAAGTTAACGTAGTTATAAATAATGAAATTAAGCGCAAGCGTAACGATCCCTTCACCACTCCACATAATTAAAACTTTATTGCAGATATTAGCCTTCACCTGTGAGGGAGGAGGATTATGTGTGTGTTTGTTGGTATGACTGAGTGGGCCTATCATTATAATACGTAGTTATCTTAGGTTGAGAGTATTATTAAAGTTCTTATAACTAATTAGACAGATACGTGTTTGCTGGGGAGTTTGTTGCGCCACTTCTTCTCCTCAGCTCAAACACTAGGAAGTGGTGACGGGTGGGCTCTTTGGGACTGTCTATAGACTTTCATGAGAGTTGATTCACAATTCTATTTAAATAATAATTCTGGGTTTTGATTCTCTACCCTTATCTATTTAGTACTAATTCTTGAATTTTACTATTCTTGCTCAGACCAATGCTAGAGCTTTTAGAGAGATTATTCAACGTCTCTTAAATAATTATTCTTGAATCTAGATTTTCAACTCTATTATTACTATTATTAGTCATCCGTGACTATTATATTCTTGATCTCAGATCCATAATTCGGTCAGATTGACATGAACACGTGTCTTACAGATATGCTTGTTGTGCAACGGGTGAACTTCCAGGGGTTTGGGTGACCACATCTATCTCACATTCAGTCCAAGGACTGATAGGGACCATGTCTCCAAAAAGAGCATGATGACGACGATTTGCCGCAAGAACTAGCCGCACCATTGTCAGACAAGGACCGTCGCATGGTTGCCGCAGGGAAAGCCGCTTCGTCACGTTTCTCAGTTCGAAAGAACTGCTAGGGACCATGTCTCGAAAGAGCATGACGACGTGAAGTAGCTGAAAAGCAGCTTGCGTCACTTTATGGAAATGTTGCCCTGAGTACTCTGAGTGTTGACGTGAAGTATCGTGTGAGTAACGATTGACCAGATACCTGATACGCTAGCGTATGGGTTACTCGTACATTTAAATATAAATACAAGTACTTTGAGTATCTTTGATATTTAGCTTTCTAAAACCACATCAAATATGGTTCAATAAATATGAATTCTTAAGTATAATTTAAGGCTATTCGGAATTCATATAAAGTAAATCGGTGGAAGAGTGACCGGTCTGGTGACGAGCTCTACAGGGCCGTACGGGGAGGGGTGCGGTCCTTCCCCCTTAGGGGGAACCGACCTAAGAGCTAATATTAACATAATTAGGAAAAACGAAAATTTTATCGGCCTGGGGTCATTTAGGAACAGTCACATGTGGTGCCGTGACCAGGATTCTCGTCATTAAATGTATTGACTTATGTCAGTGCAACGAGAAAGAACTAGTAATGGGTTACTACTATATTAACACAACGTAAACGATAACACAACGTAATTACATGGTTTTATAAATTATTAGAGACGGCAAGAGTTATATAACACCTACAATTACATACGTTTAATTAGAGAATGGTGGTTGAATTCTTCAACTGCTGGTAGCGGATTCAATTTCCGCATGATTTATCTGTTGATATTAAGTTCCTGCGTCACGGCTTGTGGGTTCAAACCCCGCTTAATTAGTATTGACTGTTGCTTGGGCTCATGTACTACTACAATAAAAGGTTCTACTGCCTGCAAACATGAGAATTGTGTCTGACAGTCTGTTATATATGAGAACTGTTTGTGCGTTTGAAATTTATGTCAGTGTATGTGTGTGTGTGAAGTGAGCTTAGGTATAAAACGTACCCTTGATATGGGTTAATCTAAAATCATCAATAGTTGGCGACACATGTCGTATAATTGAATAGATACTCGTTTGGCCTTATTTCAAATTCCAGGATATTTAAGATCACATCTGGCTGCGACTACGCTATCTCTAAACCTTTGGTTTGAGGGTTGCGCTTGGTTTAAAGCTTCTTCGAAATCAGCTGACAACGGCTGACTGCAACAGCAGTAGCTGTAACGTGGCTCCTGTTACGAAGCTAAGTTTTACTTTTATTAGACACTCCAGTTAACCATAGCTACGTAGTATGATTTTTGTTATCTCATGGAATATTATAGGTTTATGTTTTAGGGCTATGGTACTATAGTCATAACTTCAAATATTGCAGAAAGTGTTCTCTTAAACATTTTATAATCTGATGGGATAGACAAAAGAATGGTGTGCTAGTAGGTAAATAATTGTTTGGATAATCTAGATTGTCTACATTTTCTATCATAACTTCCCAACATAAGTAGGATTACAAAACTGCTCTACCAGCTTAGAATCAGAGGGGGGACTAATAGGGTCAAAGTCTAATGTGTTTTGTGCGGACTATTTCAGCTACTCGTGAATACGAGTGCGCGCAGCTGACTATGCTAACTCGGCATTGAGGTGCATAAGGAGAGGCCTCTGTGCACCAGCAACTGGAATAGGCTGAGTTTAGAACGAGGTACCACCGTAGGTAGCGTGACTCGTTAGCACAAATACTCTCAAAGAGACTCTGGTATGTAAAACTAAATTATAAGCATGCACAGGGTTCCTGCGCTAAGCAAGGATGTGGTAATCTTATTTAAATTAATATGAAAAGAGTTTGAAAAATAAATCTAAAAGATCAAATATGAAAGAGCAAACAAAAATGTTAGAAGATAATGCTGCGGAATAGTATTATACAGCAGCATACTGTGTAACTTGGCTCCTGTTGCAAAGCTATGTTTCATTTCTATTCATACCTACATTAGGATTATCCGTTACGCGGTATGATTTTGTTATCCTACTGAATAATATTATTAATGCGTTTGAGCTCTTTCACTTTACTTAGTTATTATTTCAGATATGCAAGATGATTTTTTGTAAATGCTTTATGATCGGAGAGAGAAATTGGCAATCTTTTGTCACACTAAATCAATAATTGTTTGCACAATCTAGGATACCTATATTCTCTAATCAGAATAACCGCCCTTCTCTTATTGAACTTCAAAACTGCTCGAACTCGTTAGAATCGGAGGGGGATGTCCAGTTGGAATTCAATCTAATATGATCATGTGCGGACTATTTCAGTGGATCCTGGGTATGACTGCGAGCAGCTGACTAAGCTGACTCTGCGTTTAGCAGCATAAGGAAAGGCCTGTGTCCAGCAACCGCTACAGTAGGCTGAGCACCGTAGGTAGCGTAGCTCAAAAGCGCAAAAATACTCTTTAGAGAGACCCTGGTATGTAAAACTAAATTATAAGCATGGACAGATTCTCAAAACGCACTTTATGCTCGGTAGTGTAACTTGAATAATGTGAACTTTTAATAGGAATAAGTTCAAATATCATAGAGCAATTATAATGCATTCATTGAAAGTGCTTCTGCGAAACAGTGCTAAATTAGAGCAGAAAATTAATTTGGACTGAAATCTTATTGGATTCATTTTCCAACCAGAATGAGAGCAATTCTTTGATAAGATGAACATAGCAGCACCATGTTATGTGTAGGATTTTTAAAACACTTTTAAGGAAAGACAGTGCTTCACCTATTGTGAAAGCTCATCCGCTGTACTGCGTCACGCGTCTGATTTTCAGAGGGGGGAATGTGACTGTCTGTCATCTATTAAATGGCGCAATGTTATCATTATTCTAAAATCGTCACACGTGTTCCCGGGCCTCTTAGAAAACACATTAAGTCGCAACTTTATGATCTGAGAACTCGACCCTAATAAATAATCCTATTTCTTTAAAATTCTAAAAACAATTTTGGAATTCCTTAGAAACCCATTAGGGCACTTATGCCCATTAACTTAGTCGAAAGCAATAAATTACGGCACCTAAGGATGCAATATTTCTTGCAAATTCTAAGAACAACGAACAAATGAGCAGTGGCGAAGGCACCATATAGCACGTTAGTAATGGCTACTATAGCCAAAAGAAGGTATTTACACTACGTGTATTTAATTCACCATAACATTCAAACAACAGTTATCTTTACCTTTGTAATACAAAGTGTTCTGTATTAACCTGGCACCGAAGCGTCAGAATCGGGAACTGGGAATTCATACAACGGCGATTCCGTAATTTGTTTGGGTTTCAGCTGTCCAATTTGATAGTAGTTAATTATTTACATTCTTTTGTAAATTTTGGAGTGATAGTAGCTATTCTTCCTTACATAATATAAAACAAAGTAGCTTTTGTGTTGGTGCGCTTAGATCTTTTAAACTACGTAACGGATTTGAATGCGTTTCATCAATACACAGAGTGACTTGAGGGGAAGGTTTATATGGATAATGCATTGACCATCACACGGGCGAAGCCGCGGGCAAAAGCTAGTTATCAATAAATCAGTAAGTTGAAGCCGACTTCGTGGAGAAATTTACACTTCGCCGCTGCAATCAGCCACATCTGGATACCATAACATAGGCCCAAGCGTACCCTTGAAATCTATTGAGAAATGAGACAAAAGAGGGTTTCTTTTGTCTCATTTCTGGCCATAAAACGATTCTGAAACTATTCTGGGAAAGAGACGCGGGGCCGACATGTGGGGATTTTGAAGATGGGGAAGGGATTGGAAAGTTTGGGACAGTTGGTTTTAGACCACGGTAGGAGGTAGTTGAGAGAGGATACGCTTGGAGAAGTGAGAACGGAGTCGTGAGCTATGAGACTATGTCTTGGTATTTCGTTAAGTGCGTGATAAGTGTACAGGTTTAGACTAGGCTATTTTAGTCTAGAATGAATGTAAGGCGCGTGAATCTCAGAGAGAGTTTGTGAAGGGGCTAATTTGTGAGCACGGTAGGAGGCGGTCGAGTTAGGCTAGGCTTTAGCAATGAGATTTATATCTCTGTGAAAGTGTTATTTAATACGTTAAATATTTGATAAGCGTGTAGCTTTAGATTTGACTATATTAGTCTAGAATGAATGTAAGTGGCATGTAAGGCGCGTGAATCTCAGAGAATGAGTTTGTGGGGAGTCGGTTAGGGACGGTTAAGAATGACGGGCGGAGTTGATTACCCAGGCTAGTTAAGTTAGGCGAGATATTCTAAGCGAGGAAAAATAGTGTGGTGAGCTGTGAGGGATGGTGCAGGGAGAAACTGGTAATAGACGCAGTATTTTGTAAGTGAGTTGTATTCAAATTCATCCCAAGGAATTACTTGGTAAGTGCCAACTTCAATCTTTAGTAATAGTGTGTACATTGTAGTAACGGTGATCTCGTTCTATTATTCTCGCAGGTTGATTACATATTATGAATTTACCAAACAGATTGGTGATATCGCGGTGGTGCTATTAATGATCATTTATTTCAGTATGGCGTAACTACTCTAAAGTGCTAACCGACTTTACAATTCATGTAATCTTCTCTTGTATTGCGTGTCCCCTTCCTAATCCGTACCTCGGCAGATATTTGTCATTTACAGTTGGTTATAGGGAAACGGGGAAGGCCTCCTGCTAAACTTGACACTGAGCAATAAAGCTCTGACTTTTGACGACTGTTGACCTATTGACGCATCACTTTGGGAAGGCAGAACCGTAAATAACTCATTTCAATCAAACTAGGCTATAAAGCCGATCTATGTTTGCGTTATAAACCAACCAAATGTTAGTGATGATTTCTGTTTCCAAAAAGGTCTTGCCACAGAACGTATTGCGTGAGACTTGGTGATTGTACATTTCGGGGAGTGGGGGTAGGCATCACACACTGTCACTAAAATGCATTGGTAGTCGTTCTAAGAACGCTAGGGACCGTGTCTCGTTAAAACCCACACCCGGCCGTTCTGTAGGCCTATTTATGAATCGTCACTATTTAGCGAGACACGAAATCTGGATGCACCGCATCCTCTAAATGGGGAAGAGTAAAGAAATGTGAAGTGACGAAATTCCACTTCGGCAGGCACCAAGAACGATCGCAATAAGTCTTGCTAGAGACTGAGTCTACGGTGCGCTTGTGCTAGACTCCGTGATATCTTAGAAAGGGGATAGACAGTCACAAGGGTGACATTCACATGAGTACGTGTTTAAAACTACTCAAAAACTTGTCTTCCTCAATGACAGTTGACTTCACAGTACGCTGTCTTAGGATTGAGTAAGACATTTAATTGCTGCTTAGGGAGCGTGCTCCGTTAGAATCGTACTAGTGTCCTCAGAGGTTCTATGCGTTAGGTCTAACAGAGCACGTACAATGAGGCAAACGTTGTAAAACGGTTCCCCGTCTCACTAAAGTGGGTAAATAATAAACAGATAAGTTAACGTAGTTATAAATAATGAAATTAAGCGCAAGCGTAACGATCCCTTCACCACTCCACATAATTAAAACTTTATTGCAGATATTAGCCTTCACCTGTGAGGGAGGAGGATTATGTGTGTGTTTGTTGGTATGACTGAGTGGGCCTATCATTATAATACGTAGTTATCTTAGGTTGAGAGTATTATTAAAGTTCTTATAACTAATTAGACAGATACGTGTTTGCTGGGGAGTTTGTTGCGCCACTTCTTCTCCTCAGCTCAAACACTAGGAAGTGGTGACGGGTGGGCTCTTTGGGACTGTCTATAGACTTTCATGAGAGTTGATTCACAATTCTATTTAAATAATAATTCTGGGTTTTGATTCTCTACCCTTATCTATTTAGTACTAATTCTTGAATTTTACTATTCTTGCTCAGACCAATGCTAGAGCTTTTAGAGAGATTATTCAACGTCTCTTAAATAATTATTCTTGAATCTAGATTTTCAACTCTATTATTACTATTATTAGTCATCCGTGACTATTATATTCTTGATCTCAGATCCATAATTCGGTCAGATTGACATGAACACGTGTCTTACAGATATGCTTGTTGTGCAACGGGTGAACTTCCAGGGGTTTGGGTGACCACATCTATCTCACATTCAGTCCAAGGACTGATAGGGACCATGTCTCCAAAAAGAGCATGATGACGACGATTTGCCGCAAGAACTAGCCGCACCATTGTCAGACAAGGACCGTCGCATGGTTGCCGCAGGGAAAGCCGCTTCGTCACGTTTCTCAGTTCGAAAGAACTGCTAGGGACCATGTCTCGAAAGAGCATGACGACGTGAAGTAGCTGAAAAGCAGCTTGCGTCACTTTATGGAAATGTTGCCCTGAGTACTCTGAGTGTTGACGTGAAGTATCGTGTGAGTAACGATTGACCAGATACCTGATACGCTAGCGTATGGGTTACTCGTACATTTAAATATAAATACAAGTACTTTGAGTATCTTTGATATTTAGCTTTCTAAAACCACATCAAATATGGTTCAATAAATATGAATTCTTAAGTATAATTTAAGGCTATTCGGAATTCATATAAAGTAAATCGGTGGAAGAGTGACCGGTCTGGTGACGAGCTCTACAGGGCCGTACGGGGAGGGGTGCGGTCCTTCCCCCTTAGGGGGAACCGACCTAAGAGCTAATATTAACATAATTAGGAAAAACGAAAATTTTATCGGCCTGGGGTCATTTAGGAACAGTCACAATACTAAAGGCAAAGATGGACTGGAAGTTAGCTAGACTTATGTATCGAAGAGTTATCGTACCTTGTATGATATATGACTTAAAAGTATCGACCCAAGGTGAACAGATTAAGACTCAGAAGATATGAACGAGTTATCATGAGAGACTCGACTAACCACATCAGGAATAAACTAATAATTAAGAAAATGCACCAAATCTTAGACGAAAAAACCGTAACAAAACGCATCAAGAATCACAGGATGTGCTACTTAGCACACGTCTTCAGACGGGATAAACCACACCTATTGCAGGTAGCAATGCAGTACAGGGCCAAATCTAAGAACCGCGGACGACCTATTTACCCAAGGAATGACAATCTAAAACAAGCAATGAAATACTTCGACATGGGAATCAAGTTTTGAAAGGACATGGCTGGAGACAAAACTAAGATCAAGAAAGCGGCTAGCAATATCTACAAAAAACCAGAAACTGTTAGCTGCGAGAACTCAGAATATTACTACGAAAACAACAAAACAGAACATAGCGAAGCAACGGCATAGAAAAGAGCTAAGAAAACAATTGAACGTACCCAAGAAGCCCGACCTGAATCAACATGCCGGCGACGTCGTGAAAAGATGCCCTCCTATAAATAAATACCACCCGTCTCTCCACTAGTCCAATGCTTACTCAAGGATGCATATCCGGTAGGCTCGCAATCCTTTCCTATCCTATGGGCACGTCTACCTGACCATTACCGCGCCCCCCGGTCTACTTCTTGATATGCAATGGCCTCTGTAACACCATGAAGCATGAGGCTCCAGGGGCTAGTGCAAATCTTGGGGTTCATTCGATTTATCGAGTCTGGTCAAGCCACGCTGGGATCGGTGCATTTCATATTCATATTCATATTAAGTACGAGTATGTAGAAAAGACGGCAGTATAAATGTAATATAGGTACAGTTCGAGCGACCCAATTTCTTAGATTAAATTCATTTCCCCGGCGTCTCAAGTAGTCTCCTTAGATGTTATTAGCGACCCATGTTACGTAGTTGCTAATTGATAAATTAATGTTTATAAGGAGTTCATTGACCGGGCTTGGTTCTTGGTTTAGAGTTTTGGTTGTTTGTCCAGTCATTTATTTTTATAAAAATATACAATAATGTTACATTGATTTCTAATCAAAAACTGCGGGTTATCTGGTTAAACGTAGCTTCACTATTTCTTATTGTATGAATCGAAAAGAGGGGCTTGTGAATAAGTAATAACAACAGCTTGTGTCAATCGATCAGGTACAGCTACGCTACGGTTGGTCAGTGGATGGGTGATCAACTTTACATAACTGTCATTCGTGGATCTTTGACAGTCGTTTTGGGTCATCAGAAGCCCGAAAGTCTGACAACCAGTCTTAATAAGGGGCATCGTATTACCCAGTAACTGGGTTATGGAGGTCAGATAGGCAGTCGCTCCATGTAAAATACTGGTATTCAGCTGCATCCGGTTAGACTGGAAGCCGACCCCAATATAGGTGGGAAAAGGCCAGGCAGATGATATGAATCGTACAAACAGCTATCGGTAGACAATATTAACGCAAACGTTAGCCCATCGACCTCATTCGCTACCACATACCACATAGGTACAAAACCTACTTGCAACTAAATACAGTGTTCAACCCTTACTTAAGGCATGATGAATATATCCGTCAATAAGTGCCCAGTAATCAAGCCTTTGATATAAATCTTTCTTTGAACGTGACCCCAATAGGTCAATGCACTCTAAACAAGTCTAGCAAACTTGGCTTGGCGTCGTCGGCCGCCAGTTCAAAACATAATTTGAATGAAATTTCCCAAATCCTAGAACAAACAACGTCGACGAAAGATGGATAAGATTACTGGGAAATATTAAATCAAATTTCGTTCCAAACCGCAACCGAGCAGGCTGAATTCCCAGCCGTTTTTCCTAGTACGACAGAAAATAACGAACTTCGAGATGTACAGAAATTCACCATTTTATTACTTGTACGGAGGCTTTACTCAAAGTCCATTCGCATAAATATAAACTTTAAACCGTTATCCCATCAAAAGTTAGAGCAATCACGAGAGTTTGGGCTCGTAAAATAAAATAATATTTTTCCCGTACGTATTTTATCGGAACAAGGTCGTAATTTGCATAACAGCCATGGACAAGCAATCATTTGGTACGTTCGACGTGTGCAGTAACCCTGCGAATTAGTTAAATGATTTATGGGTATGGCAGCTTAATTGTGAACCTCAATATAATTATGTACCTAATCGGTGCAATAAATGGCTACGAAGGACAGTTCATGACTCATTTTATTGGAGTTTATAGTTGGTAGTATGAGCATTAAACACTTACCGTCTTATTACAAAACACGATCTGGTCAGTGGGTCGTCTTAGGGGCGGTACTTTCACCCGACCCTAAACCTTTGAGACAGTTTTTTATTTCGAAGTTTATGCCGAGTTTAGTAAAGTTCATATTACAAAAATTAAAAATTAGCACAGGATTAAGTTGTTACTTTTGTAAAAAGAACTGCATTTCTATACTAATTAAAAAAACTGATTTGGTGGTTTAAACCTTCACCGATCTCAATAAAAACCATGTTCTGTAATAAGCGTGTTAAGGCTTATTTTCTTGGATATTTATCTTTGTTTATAGAGGGTAATAAAATCACCGAGCTGCAGTGCTTCGGTACAATTGTTTATTAATTAACAATCATGACATGTTAGGCACATCCGGTGAACGTCTGTGCTCTGAGGGAAAATTTCTTCAATGAAACTGAACGCGACCAGAACAACGAAACCGCGTTCGAGAGCTGTCTGTGTAAATATTCCACAGTGATGACAATGATAGAGTTTTATTTTAATTCATTTAACTTTAATGCGTCTTACGAAATCGGGCTACAAAACTGAAATCCCTTCAACTGAAAGCAAACATGATAACGCACACACTGAAAAGGGTAGGATAGGAGTAGGACACCCTTCATAACACGAATTTTACACGTGACGTTACGTGTTTTCCCTCCATGTTTTAATAAAATGTAATCTATTTAATGCATAACATTAAAACATGGCACAGATACTACTTTTTACTTGACGTTCACACGAACGGATTTGATTGAACAAATTGAACAGTATGTTTATTGACGATCTGAGATGCACTCTGTTGGATTCTTAATGTTCGGTTCAACACGTAGAGTTCAAAATTCAATGTACGACAAAATTTCGCCGCGATAATTTTACGTCCTTATGAATCACATTGTGCAATGTGCGTGTTCTGAGCACTTATACCTATAAATGGTGTTTTTAATAGTGTTTTTTCCTGTTTGCGCTTACACGATTTTAACACAGTACATTTTTAAGACAAAGTATAACCAATTAATAACATCATGAACGAAGTAGCTGAGACGGCTAGTTATAAGCATAAAATTGTAATTAAGCACAACCATTTCTCAAACTCAATTGCACGCCAGCTTTAAGTCTAAGTAGAAACGTCAGAATATTTTAATTTCCTCCGCATTCTACCCTCATAAATAATTAATAAATAAATGTTCTTTTCTTTTTTTAAATAACCTAACGTTTTAAGTAGAAACCTATTACTTTTAAATTAGCTTCTAAAAAGGTTCTTGAATAAGTACGGAAATGTAATTAGTCCAATTTAGAATACGCTGCATTCTAAATTATTTAGCGAAACAAGGGTCAAGCTGAACTTTGACATTTGACCTCTAACAATATTTGAGTCTTTTATTTTGTAAGCCCAGTGAAAAAAACGTCCGTGACTTAGGAGTTGTTGGCTCGGATACGAAGCGAGACAGACGCTGTAAAATCAAATAAAAAACAAACAGATATTATATTTTTTGTAAATTGTTCCATCAACACTACTCTTAAAACGGTGAAACAAAATATCGTGAAGAAACCGGCATGTATTAAAAACAAAACTTCTAAAACATGTACACACTACCAACCCGCATTGAACCCTTGTGGTGGATTACAGCCCACGTCCATTCACAGAGAAGGCCTGTGGCTCAGCAGTACTGGGAATATTATAAGCTGATTTTGCCCTTAAAGATCAGGCTTTGCACTTTGACGTCTCACCTTTAAGAAATTCAGACTTGTTTTGGGAGACTAATTGAGTTCAAGAAGGAATAAACTGAAGCTTAGTCTTAGGTTTATTTTTTTTAGATTTACCAACGTTTTTGCTTAAACCTCTCGTTTACAATGTCATATATATTTGTACACGAAACCGATTGGAGCTGGATTCTTCAGCGTTGAACAATGTGCTGGGCTTAGATCTGTGTTGCGGGCAAGAAAAAAACTCTCAACGTGATTATTGATTTTTAGGTTATATTTGTACTTGACAAAATTTATAAAAGGAACCGTTGGACAGTATCGCTTTCGTCGACTCGCAAGAACGTCTGGCTAGACTCTGTCGAAGCGCCCCAACTTCACACGTACGTTTCGTTGTCAATTGATATCCCGTACTCATACATCTATAGCAATAATAACTAGAACAAAGTTTTACGGATTAGCTTAGAACACTCTAACTTCTTTGAATAGCTTTTATATGCAAAAATTGCCCTAAACATCTTTTTACAGTATTAAATGGGATCTCATTTAAGCATAATACAAAAACACGTTCAAAAATCTCAAGCACCGGGTATTACTCTATAATAAGATATGAAAATCATAAAAACTCTCTTAAACTACATTGTCCTTTAGAAAATAGGCTACTTTGAAGTTGAGTGAAGAAAGGAGACCATTTTCATGTAACAAAGTTATCTTAAATGCGAAGTGAGTGTTTTATTTGTTCGTAAGCGACTTCAAAGTGCCCTTATGTCATATCTAGCATCGAAGGAGATATTATGTGTTAGGGTTGGGTCTCTCTATTTGCGACCGCATGCGACATAGTGATAGATATGCAATAACCATAATAGTTACTACCAGCTGTCTGTGTTGCCTACGTCGTCCGCGTGAAATGTCTTGTTGTAACTTAAAACTAATGCTATAGCATCGCTTGCGGGGTTTGTGGCTAAGTTATAACAGCCGTACGGGTCAATCGATCAGGTTAAGCTACGCTTGCCGCAGTTGGTCCGTGGATGGGTGACCATCTTTACATACCAAGACCTCTCCGTGCCTTGGAAAACACGTTAAGCCGTTGGTCCCGGCTGTCATTCAATCGTTTCGGGTCGTCAGAAGCCCGAAAGTCTGACAACCGGTCTTACTAAGGGATAACGTGTTACCCAGTAACTGGGTTGTGGAGGTCAGATAAGCAGTCGCTCCATGTAAAATACTGGTATTCAGCTGCATCTGGTTAGACTGGAAGCTGACCCCAATATAGTTGGGAAAGGCGAGGCAGATGATGATATTCTATAGCATCGTATAGTCTGCCCGCGATTCTACTTCGATGACGTTCTTTCTAACTTTTTTGTTCGTTTTACTCGTCTCCTAAGGTTTAAAGCGTAAGGTCGTCTTGCTGACCATTGTTTTGTTATTGTTAATTGTATTGTTGTTGTACTGAAGGCTTTTATTTAGATTGTAAGTTCTGTTAAAAAAAAATTTACTATTATTATTATTTATTCCTGCTTGAGTACCTATACTTTTCAATATTCTGTTGGTATATTGGCGTTTGCTAGCTGATATATGGCAAATTTAATGTTTTTTGTGTTTCTTTAATGTAAATTACCTACTATTGTACAGAATCAAGGTCTTCTAACGTAACCGACAGCTGTGCTGCTGGGGAGTTTGTTGCGCCACTTCTTCTTCCCAGCTCAAGTACTAGGAAGTGGTGAAGTTCGGGCGTTTTTGGGGGACTGTCTTATGTAATTTAGACCAACAAAAAGAGATGACTCTCAATTTAGTTTCAATAAATGACTTTTGATTTGGATTTTTAATGTTAAATAGCTTATAACCTTCCTCAAGAATTAGGCCTTTAAAAGCAAAAATTTGTGAAATTTGACTAGTAATTTCAAAGATTACCCCCTACATATAAACTTGCAAATCAACTAAAATCTGTTGCTGCAACCGCTGCGCTGTACAATAAAATAATCATTCCTGCAACAACTCGCTTAGCCTAGAGCCACGCCTCATTATATCGTGCACCGTAACATACAAAGTTATAGCGTCTTGCAATAAATGCGTCCACCCATTGGTCGTAAAATACAAAGATGTGTAGGGAAAAAGTCGTGTACCTAAATAGGACACACTAAACAGTGAGACACGCGCGCGCATGGTGCGTGTGTTTGAGACACTAAATAGTGTCTCAAATACACGTGTCAAATTGTAGATAGAACAATTTTCTCGAGTTTTAGTAAAAGAAACGGGTTGTTTTTATAGATAGTGAACACACGGAAAAGTACTTAGTAGGAGGGATATCGACGCGCAAATTGTAACCATACATTCAGCATATGTTAGGATGGTATTCTTATCGTCCTTTTAAAATAGCTGTAAGACTGTATCGACCTACTTAGATGTTAAATTAAATTGTTTATACCAAATGTTTAAAACGAGCACTAATCATGCCGACAAACTGTCACGCAGTTTGGCAGGTTTATAAACTTTGTACAAGTTTTGGTCCAAATAAATGACATACGATATCTAGTGATATATTATTTTATATCATTCTAAACTAAAATTTCTCGTCGGTTATCCAGGTCAAAATGTATGTTACAGCAAACATGTTTTTTTTAATAACTATTCATTTCAACGCAGGGGGGATGCCCAATCATGTACCTACTGGATCCATGGTAGGTGGCGCATTGATGGTCCTCCCACCTAGTATAATTGTCAAAACGATTGTTATTGTTTTGTGTATGAAAACGCTATTCTTTAATTTTCATTGAAAAATAAATTAAAGGTCATGGTTAAAAAATTCAAACTTGAAATATATCACCTTTCAAACCTATCTTCCTTGTCTATTTAATGCCAACGAAGTGAATTAAAAGAAAATGACTGAGTTCCATTCATCTACACTTATGAATTAAAGAATAAAACAACATCTGTTTTAATTATAGAACAATCTCAGTCAGTAACAGTGGCGTGCACAGGGTTTTTAGACATGGTAGATTTTTTGAAGGCAAAAATAAAATAGAATAACCGATTGCTGTACCTACAAGATAAGATAAGATATAATAACCATGTATTTACTTAAACATGAGTACAAGACATACAATACAAATTGTCAGCATGCAAGAGATGCAACCTGTGAGGTAATTAAATGGATCATATTGTTTTGTATTCAATTTACATTGAATTTACCTTTAGTTTTTACACACCACCTGAACAACTTTCACAGTGAATTTTATCTATTTTTCACACTATTACCAATGTTAAAATCTTGCTATTCTAACTCACAACCGAAACGAATAAATCAAAACAAACAATGGCGTCAGAATATATAATAATACGGCAAATAAGTAATGATTGTTTATGTAGCGACAATTCAATGAAACAATGCTACTTTTTAAAATAGTCGCATAACCAACTTTGTCCAGAAAACTTCGGTAAGTTTCGTAACTCGTCATGTCAAAAGCCACTGCCTACCCTGCACGGTTGTGTGCATTATCTGTCTCACTATGTGCCACGTATGTATAAGAACGCACACCTAATAAATCTGCATGACCACGACAGCACACATATAAACATCAAGACGCGAATAGTTCGCGTCTCTCCCGAGGCACTCAAAGGCGCTAGTGCATCTCAATGCGAAGTTGCATCGTTGGATACTAATGATACGACCGACGCTCGACAGGTGGAGCTGATTTTTGAATAAATATTTTTTTTGTTTATAGATAAAATAATATTAGTTTTAAATATTTATCTGATTTAGGTTGGGTAGGGAGCATTTTTCTGTCTTTACCCACGCCACTGGCTACTAATCACATATCTAGACAGAGATCAGTTACCTAACTCGTTGTTTGAGGGTAAACTTGTGCAGTTAACGCGTTATCTAGTTTATTAGACAAACATCTAACTATCTAGGTTAATTAAGTAAACATTACATACACATATGTACATACAAACATGTATATTATGTACAAAACAGAGCAACGTGACTACCTTATGTATACATTTTATGAACATACAGTTAAAGAGTATCATGGATATCAAAAACACTTGACTGATTTATGTACTCGTTATACTAGCTTTTGTCAGCGGCTTCGCCCGCGTAGAGGTCGAAAACTATCCCACGGAAACGTAGTACCGGGATAAAAAGTATTCTATGTGGTATTCCAGGTTACAAACTATCTGCGTGCCAAATTTCATTCAAATCCGTTCAGCCGTTTTTGCGTGAAAGAGTAACAAACATTCATACATACATCCATACTCACAAACTTGCACATTTATAATATTATTAGGATTATTTTTAGTATGGTATTTAAACAGGATAAAATTTTAACCAGTGCGCAAACTGTAACCATTAAATTCAGCATTCATTCTAGCGTAGAAATTTTTCGTCGGTTATACATTTAAATAAAATCTGCTGTTCTATACATTTTAACCGCGTAGGTTTTGCACTTTTCTATGAAATAGCAGATTTTGTTTTTTGTATAACCGACGAAAAATTTATATTCTAGAATGAATGCTGAATTTATGGTTACAGTTTGCGCACTAGTTGAAAATTTGCCTTGTATAAGTAGGGTTACTACGTAATTCAAAGCGACACATTTTACACTCATTCACTTCAATTGACTACCTCGGTAGTCTATTGGTCGCAAGCGCTACTGCTGAACATGTGATGCTACGTTCAAGTCCCAAGTCGGACAAAATGTTAGTGGCTTTTTCTTTCTAGAATTTCTCAGTAGCAGAGCCCTGAGCCTGGATTTGTGCCTGGTTGATGGCAATAGGCTTGCCCCCTATTACATAAGACATAAAACATAACTAGTGAAATATGGGTGTACTATAGTTACAGCTCTGACTAACCCTTCGGGGAAGCAAGTCGTGATGGTATGTATGTTATTATATCGCACCAATCAGTATCGGTATTAAAAAAGCTCCCGTGTGAGTATCAAACCCCGGACCCGCAATACGAAACGCAAGCTACTTCATCAAAAAAGCACACAGTTGGTACAAAAACAGGGAGCTGAGGAATAGAAGAAGCATATAAGTACAACGTAGTAGGCGTTATTCCAGAATATTCGTTCGAATTTGGATGGAAAACATTGTACCTACATTTAATAAACATTATTAAGTACATAGTAAAATAGCCGCGGTAATTAAACGCAAGGCAAAACTGAGACAGCTATTAAGAATAGTTATAAATAACTTCAAAGCTCTACGTAGCACTTACGTAGTTCTCGTAGCACCGTAGCACGCTACGCCGTAGACACATTGTTACAACAGAATTTGTCGTAGCACACTGGCAAAGCTTAAAAGTATTATTAAACAAGGACGGCGGGTCATCGTGACAGCTCGGAAGATGCCCTCGTTTCGTCACAGACCAACCAGTGTTTGTGACACACATACATCGTAAACACGACTCTATTCCGACTCGTTTAAAACTCACTTTTGCTAACACTTGGGTCGAATTTTGCTTGAATACCGGAGGCGCGGTTCCAAAGCGAGTTTTCTATTTTAAAATGCGTGAAACCACTGAACTTTTATTCGAGCCTTAGTTTTAATGAGTTAGCTCGTGTAATCAGTTTTAACTGCGTCATTGTACAGGATTCTGAACGTGTATACTAGAAATGTTAAGTGACATTTTGCGATGAAATTAAAGTCGGTGAGGCGAATAGAATGACCTTTAGAAATAGTTTGAAATATGAGTTATTGATAACTGAATTAGCAGAATGTTCCATACAGTAGTTATTTTTATTTATGAGCTTTTCGCTCCCTGTATCTCTTTAAATAGTATAAAATGAAGTAACTACATGACGTCTTCCGTTTGTATATTATTATCCTGATTTGGATCAGCCACCGTATAATTGTTAACATCGTTTGTTTATAATGTTTCTCGCGAGATGATAATTATACTATTGAAACATTGTGAACTGCAACATACCATTAAAAATTAACCCATACTTTTTCTATAGTATACAAGGTTATTTTTTAGTCACCGTCCAAATTTTTCAGGGTGATAGTACCCGTGAAATTGAACAACTTTCTCCAAGGAACATGGGTCGAAATATTAAAAAAAAAAATCCGACCTCCCATATAAAATCGATCAGCTGACTATTGATTTTGTACGGGAGGTCCGATTTATTTTTTTCATATTTCGACCCATGTTTCTTGGAGAAAGTTGTTTAATTTCACGGGTACTATCACCCTGAAAAATTTGGACGATAACTAAAAAATAAACCTGTATATGTCCATGACAAACCGACCGACAGATAATTTCCTCACCACTGCTCTCAAAACGCTGAAACTCTCAGTTCTACTGAAATTCGAAGACATGTGATATCTACTAAACCGCACTGGGCACGCATGGTGGATTACGGCCTTCTTCCTCTTACTGAGAGGCGGCCAGTGGCCCAGCAATGGGAACTTCATAGACCGATTTTGCTAAACTGATCAATTAGAGATAGATTATAAGCTAACGGCGTTCACATTCATGCGGTGACAGATATACTTGATTATTTCCATGTCGTTTTGACCATTATAGATTAATTATGCCTTTAAAACAATAGTACCTTCATATTCGATCGCCAAACAACTCCCGAGCGGTGCACTAGTATTTGAAAAAACACTGCCCAGAAATGCTCATTCTACTGATTGCGCCATAAAAGATTAATAAAGTCTGTTTTCCTTTCAACCGTGCAATGATCATTCCGTTCCTTTTATAGCATAAAGGTTGCCACCAAATAAAAAATGTATGAAAAAACCATAATATTTCACAGCGGAACACTTCAAAATGGCCGCACTCGAGTCGTAATCCCGTACATTTCAAAACAGCCGGCAGCTTTATTATTGTGGCAACAACAAAACTTTTTTTAAACTTGAAAGGAAAAATAAAAAAAGTGTTTGGAGCGCAATTTGTATTCCGTAAACGGAGTGTATGCATGAGTAGGTGTGCCACAGAGACCAAGTTTTGTATACGAGTTGTAATTGGTAAACAAATACAGTTTCCGCGTTACTAGCCTGAGAAAACTCCGGGATAGTTTATCGTGACTAGACCATTTTTGTATTTAAGTGGCCGTGTACCAAATATTGTCGATTTCGTTTATTTACTCGATTTTTAAGACGTACTTTTACAGTTTAAATACATTTCCATTCGTTTTAATGCACAATACGAAAGATCGTTTCATTCATTCTAATGAATGAGCTCCTTTTTACAAGCTTTTATTCAACTTGCAATGTATGTATGTAACGTTGTTTGTTCGGGTGGAATCTTGCAACTCAATTTTGAAGCAGATATCTTTATCCGATTGAACTGAAATTTTGTACACACGTTTAGTTTGGATAAAAATGCATGGTTAGTTGTGTGACGTCATTCTAAATCCAACATGGCGGGACACCTAAGAGCGTCATATAAATTGTGTCATGACGTTATTAGTCGATAGTAAAAGTTTAAAGGAAAAGTTTCTCTCTCTCTCTCTTCTTCAACCCTTGGCCACCCAATGCTGAGTGTAGGTCTCTTCCAAATCTCTCAACTTTTGGCGGTTTTGTTAAAAAAGTTTTATTTTATTCTAAAAAGAATAAAATAAACTTTTCCTAAAAGCTGGTGTAAAAATAAAGTTTTTTACTTTTAATTTTATTACTTGGGTTGTTTTGAAAGATTATTTAGGTACCTACTGCTAATTCTTTTTATTTATTTGTGTAGCCATGAATCCAGCAGAGAATAGTGGTGGCCCAGTGGTATCGGCCGCGACTTAAGAGTTGTTGGTCGTAGGTTCGAACCCAGGCAGGCGCTGTTACTTTTGAAAATTATTTCATCACCACTGCTCTCAAAACAGTGAAGGAAAACGTCGTGAGGAAACTGGCATGTCCTAAAACCAAAAAATTCGACGATATGTGACATCTACCAACCCGCACTGGGCCCGCGTGGTGTATTACGGCCCGCTCGCTATTACAGAGAGGTGGCCTGTGTCCCAGCAGTGGTAATATTATAGGCTGATTATAGCGAATTCAGCATATGATTCGTCAGCGTAGAAACTTTAAGATTTGAAGAAAAATCAGCTGTTACATACAAAATTGCATAACCTACACCATCAAAATGTATGGAACTATTTGTTTTTTTTAATAATGGCCAAAACATTTCAACACTTGAAATGAAATGAAATAAAATGTTTATTTTATGTAAGTAGATCTTAAAATACACTTTTACACGTCAATATTTTGTTGTTGTGGGTCTAGAATAAAGTACTGAGTTCATGGTAACAGTTTCGACGGCGTGTTGTGTTTCACGCGCGCCTCAATGAGATGTCAGCACCAACTGATGGGGCCCGCACGAGCTGATGCCTGCCAGGGATGCGGGTTGTTCGAAAGAGATACCATTGCCCTTGGCACACAGGCAACTGAGGGAACACGGGTGGGAAAAGTCTGACACGCCCTCCTGCTCCACCCAGAGCGGGAGAAGTTATTTGATGTTCCGTTTTTTTTTTGTTTTCCTTTTGTTTTTCCTCTCTCTCTCTCAGATAGTTTTTAATGATATTCTGGCAGTTTGAGTACTTTATGCGGCCTACCAAGATGTCCTTTCTTTGGTATTATTCGTCAAATCGTTGTGCTCTTTATGTTCTAAGTCAAGCTGCATGATTACTGACAAATGCGTGCACTGACAAGACAGGTCCACTCGATTTGTGTGGTACTTTCCTCAAAAAACCATATCAGACACCAATCTACATGGTCCTCAAATGATCTGACCACGATTATTTACGGTTTTTTTTTATATATACACATTGACATTGATGAATTTTATTTAAGCAATGACAGAAATATTTACTTTGTAAAGTATTTTATTGCTTTAATTGTTGTGAATGTGATGACTGTTTGGGTGTTTTGTTTCTTTGGTTTCTTTTCTTTTTTCCTCATTTATTCATGGTCTGGCCGTTTGCCTACCCAAATGTCATTTCTTTTGTATTGTTCGTCAAATCGTTGAGCCCCTCAAGTTATGAGTTGAACTGCATGATTACTGATAACCGCGTGTACTGATTGGACAGGTCTACTCAATCTGTATGGTTCTTTTCTCAAAAGACTATTTCAGACACCAATCCATATGGTCTTTATATGATCTAACCTAGATTATGTTTGGACTTTAAAAGAGACTGTGACCTCTGTTTGTTTCGGCCTTTCTTCTCAGAGTAGTCAGATAGGAAACGCCGACCTCATCTAGTTTAAAAAATATGATTGACATGTAAAAGTGTTTGTACGAACCTACTTACAGAAATAAAATCATTTACGACATAGTCTACATGGCAATTTACCATATAACAGATACCTAAGGTACGACCAATATCTACATTCCAAATTATAGTTTTAAACTCACGTGCGTCCAGTGTGTACAGGCCGCTACTTCATCTGTGTGCGTGGGGTCTCACCGACGCATTAACGTAGTATACGTTCACACAATCATGGCTCAGAGAAAGAACAATGTCTCAAACACAGTTCTGCCACTGTGTAGACTTATAAGCTTTCATGTAAGTTACCTTTCTAAATTGTAACTTTCCAACATAATGTTAGCGACACTAAAATCAGTAGGTTGCAGATGAAATTAGAATCAGGTGGTATACCTTGTGTTGTGATCTGACAATTATAATCATTGTTTTCTGTTGTTTATAGTAAGGGACTCACTAGAGAATGAGCAGCAGCGTTCTCTATGCATTGTACCACCATACTGCGATCGCCAACTCGCCTGCCAAGCGTGGCGATTATGGCAACCCGCCCCCCCAAAACCGGTTGAGGTGGCCGTGCTTGGAAGAGGCCTATGTCCAACAGTGAACGTCTTTCGGTTGAATGACGATGATAGTTACACAGTACGCAGTATGAAGTTTGATTTTTGTTGTATATTGTGACATTTTGGGTTTACTTATTTATTTATTTATTTATTACATTTGGGAAAACAAACAGTAGTATATTAAGCATAAACAGAAAAATCTTAAAATTAAACTTAACAAATACACTACCCACAACATTTTCCACAGATTACTATAATATAATAAAAACAAGCTGTTAGAAAACGTTAACTGTAGCAGGGCTAACATAATGCAAAAGAAATTAAAAGAGAAAAAAAAAAAACAAAAAACATAAACAGTATTCTAGATGTGACAAACACAAAAGAAATCAAGAAATCATGCGTGAATTGCGTGATGATACATCACGCAATTACATACAGGATCCTAGCCAATTAATAATGATACCTACATTTTTTTTTTTTTTTTCTGGGTGGGAAATCATCAAATAACTTCTCCCGCTCTGGGTGGAGCGGGAGGGCGTGTCAGACTTTTACTGACTAAAACCCACCCGTGTTCCTTCAGTTGCCTGTGTGCCAGGGGCGGCGGTATCTCTTTCGAACAACCCGCACCCCCGGCAGGCATCGGTCCTTGCGGGCCCCTCTGTTGCTGCTGACATCTCTTTGAGGCGCGCGTGGAACACAACGCGCCGTCGACCCGGGTTTGGTCCTTACCGGACAGCGAGCTACCTATTACTCGCCGTCCGCAAGCCCGTGCCTACGGTGGCCGGGAATCAGCCTGGGATTCCCGACGCCCAGGGCGTCTCCTGCGAAGGCCACGGATGTGAGGGCGCATGTACTGCATCTCCCTCACGTGCGCCGCCTCCCTCTTTGCGAGCATAACTGCTTCGCTGAAGGAGGCGACTGCCAGCCATGCCCTCTCGCTCCGTACCATGGCCTGGACCAGGGTCGGACGCGAGAGATCGCCGCCGCCGATCACCTCCACGAGGACACGGCGTTACTCCGCCCAAGCTGGGCAGACCTCCACGGACACGGTGGAGCATACTCCACCGTGTCCTCTGGGCGATCTTCGCAATGGAAACACCCGGGCGTTTCCTCCCGCCCTATCCGAAACAGGAACCTCCCGAAACAGCCATGTCCGGTGAGGACCTGTGTCAGGCGGAAGGTGAGGACGCCATGCCGCCTCTCAAGCCACTCCTCAAAGAGGGGACTTACCGCCGCAATCGCGGCGAGCCCAATGATACCTACATTGCGTAAAACCTATGGAGCCTACTGCCGTTCCTTTAGAATTTTAATTATATCCTTTTTAAATTTATATCTGCTTAGGAATAATATGTCTATTGTACCAAAACGCGTATTGTATGTGTCGACTAAGCGGTATAGCGGCGAACGCATACCAGCATTGGATCTACAAAAGCTGGTAGCGAAGAGTCGCCTGGTACGTACCTCCCGTCCATGTACTGTTCGAGGAACCAGGTAACACAAACCAGTCACCAGTCAGGGCAATCAAACTTGTTTCGGCATACTCTGAATAACGTCATTGTCTCAAGGAGGACGTGTCTTGACTGGAATGTAAGCAGGTCGTATTCTTTAAGAAGCGATTAGTATGATGTTTTCTTTCGAAAACATCTAAATTGCATAGCACGAAGGTACTTGCGTTGGACTAATTCTATAATTTCCATATATTTCGCATAGTAAGGATTCCAGATCGGAACTGCGAATTCTAATTGTGGCCTAATTATGGACTTATACAGGTGCAAGAAGGTGGAGGGACGATGGAAATCTCTAGATGCTCTCATTACAAAGCCAAACATCTGATATGCTTTATTGACAATGTTTTCTACATGAATATCAAGATGAAGTTTCGAGTCCAGATGCACACCAAGATCACGAAGATAGCTAACTTTATTAATAACACTACTAGCAAGTTGATAATTGAAATGTATGATATTTTTCTTTTTAGTGAACGTTATACTATGACACTTAGGCAAGCTAAGGTATAGTTTATTATAAGGTTGGTTGGTTAAGGTTGGTTGGTTGGTTGTTAAAAACACATGGGGCAACGTAACTGTGCAAGTTTATTCGATGTTCGCGACTGGAAAATTGCAATTTCGTATTACGGTTTTCCAGTTTATGAAGTCACTCGGCTGGATTGTTTCTTTGTTAGTTATGACAAAGTAATACGTTGATATTTCTCTGCGCTGAATAAAAAGGACATCACTTTCGTATTGGTTTCTTCAAGTGCTGAAATGAGTGAATTAATTCATATTATTTTATTGTTCTTTAATGTTTCGATTTATTTTTCTTTTTTGTGGATTCGGTTTATTTTTTTCCACATTTTTTAAAAAAAATTATTCGTTAAAAAGTGTACAGCATTAATATTCCCACTGCTAGGACACAGGCTTTCTCTCGGTGAGAGGGAGTGGGCCACCACGCGGGCCCAGTGCGGATCGGCAGATGTCACATGTCTTCGAAATTTTGGTTCTAAGACATGCCGATTTCTTGACGATGTTTTCCTTCCCCGTTTCGAAAGCAGCAGTGATGCTTACAAGCACGTAAAAATTTACACACAGTAAAGCACCTCTCTAGGTTCCAACCAACGAACTACAAGTCACCACTGGGCCTTCATTAATTTCTATACTTTCTTAGCTTCAACCAGATAGAAGTTAAAACAACACGCACTCAAGTATACATCAATAATTTATATCATCCTGACTAACGCTTTTGATTTCAATATATAAAGGACTTCAAAGCACAACGAACTCTTTACTTATTTAAAGCCATTGTACGAAGAGAGCTGTACATTTTGTAGACAATACATTCTGACAATGGTGAGGTCAAATACCTTGTTTGATATGCCCAGTTTGAAAGTATATTAATTAATTATGAGAACCAGGAAATTGTCTGTTCAAACAAGACACTAGAACGTTACTTACCGCTGAACAAAAATAACTGTTATAATTCTTGGAAACTTAATGGAATGTTTCCTATTTCCGTATACTTTAGTAGCTCAAAAAGAGAATGTGCGCTTTTTACATTTGTAACGTGACGTCCACGATAATATCGTTACCAACCCGCACTGGGGCCACGTGGTGGATTACAGCACAGTTTTCTCACAGAGAGGAGGCCCGTGTCCCTGTGTCCCTGTCCCCGTGTTATAACGTCCACGTATTTCCATGAATTCTATAGGCGTAAATATCTACAATATAAGGTGGAGGTCTGCCCGGCTTGTACGGAACACCGCCGTGTCCTCGTGGAAGCGATCTCTCGCGTCCGGCCCTGGTCCAGGCCATAGTACGGAGCGAGAGTGCATGGGTAGCCGTCACCTCCTTCTGCGAAGCAGTAATGCTTGCGAAGAGGGAGGCGGTGCACGTGAGAGAGAGTATATGCGCCCTCACGGCCTTAGTCACCGCAGGAGACGCCCTGGGCGTCGGCAATCCCAGGCTAATTCCCGGCCACCGTAGGCGTGGGCTTGCGCACGGCGAGTAATGGGTAGGTCGCTGTCCGGTAAGGACCAAGCCCGGGTCGACGACGCGTTATGATCCACGCGCACCCCAAAGAGATGTCAGCACGAACTGGTGGGGTCTGCAAGGGCCGATGCCTGCCAGGGGTACGGGTTGTTCGAAAGAGATACCGTCGCCCCTGTCACACAGGTAACTGACGGAACACGGGTGGGTTTTAGTCAGTAAAAGTCTGACACGCCCTTCTGCTTCACCCAGAGCGGGAGAAGTTATTTGATGATTTCCCACCCAAAAAAAAAAGCATCTAAAATAATATCGTCGCGTTAGAAATGATAAAAGTGCACTATACAGACACAGTTTCATGAAAACATATTTCAGCCAAGTCCATTGGCCAGAAAACATACACGACAATCATTTTTTATGCAGATGCTTAAATATTACCTCCAAGGTAAAACGCTTAAATTGAACTTAGTATAATCATGTTTAAATACTAATTTAGTGTCAGCATAATATCGAATACGGCTAAAATTAATTAACTCTAAATACTCGTTAAGTAACTAAACCACAACGCTGAAACTGAAATAAACTCACCTGAATATTGAAAATCTGGATTCATTCTAAACACTTTTGTGCTCTCCACTTTTAGTGTTGAACTAAAAACTGTTTTATATTTTCAAAACTAAAGTTTTATTTAGCTAATTTCTGTTTCTTGTCATTAGAAAAGTTTGTTACTAAAATTAGGTAGTTGACATGTTCCGTAGATTTTACTGGCTTTGGCTTTTTTATTTCCGAAATCACACATTTCACAGGTTTCGAAAACACTCACACAAACAAACAAAAAAGTGTATCGTTGGTACTTGTCAATCTGTAAACGTGCCTCTACTGTATTAACTTGGAAGTCTCTGGAATGCTAAAGATAATAAGACATTGGTTAAACCTAGTGCATGTTTATCAACAAGCTCGTGTGATAAACATGCACCCAAACACGCAAACTTCATTATAATATGCGAGAGATAGCGAGATAACAGCCTTATCAATGAGATTGGTTCTCTAAATAGCGCGACTCCTCTGAGAGAAAGCGAATTAGGGCAAGAGTTTATTAACCAGAAAGATATGGTGGCTTGTAGCCTTCGGTCCATTTATCAAGAGGTACTCACGTGATAACCGCTGAGCTTTATACCGTAGTGGACAGAAAACAGTAGCAAAATTGTGAAAAACTATCCGTTTAAATGCGTGCTACACTGCCACCTACTTATCAAAACGTTATTTTGCAAAAAGAACTGACTTTTTATGGCAAACTTTAATTGAATTTTTCTATACAACGTGACATTTTAGTTGTCTTACAACGGCAGCCCATTTCATGTATCCAATGACTGCTAATCATTTAAAAATGATATTTTTGAACATTTCATTCATTAAAAAATTAAAATATCATTCACTAAGACGCACGACGTAGTTTGAAACACCCTGTTATGGAGATGGAATTAATGATGGAATGTAATGGTAGGTATCTTCTACCGTTTGATATGTAAACATTATTAAGAGGGAGAGTGTTTCATAATTCTAAAGCATTATTTATTTTTCTTTGCACCTATTATCTCAATGAATGGTAACAATGTTTTAATGCGCCTAGACGTGTTTTATGACGGATACATTGAGTGGACCTTTGTAAGACGACTTAAATGTCACGGTGTATAGAGTTTCTCAGTAGCAGCCCGCAGTCTGTGTGTGAGTATTTATGCCCGATTGTTGGCAATAGGCTCGCCCCGTAATACATATATATGAGTAAAACACAACTGACAAAATCTAGTTGTACTATAGGTATACCTTTGCCCAACCATTCGGGCAATTCAATCATCAGAATAATTAAAAACATACATAAACAAAAAACAACAACACAGCCCGTATTGACGTACCATTACCGTTTGCATATAGAAAGGCTCAAAGCCACGGAAATGGTTACAACTTAAGCGCAGCCGAAATACTACCGAATATACTGTTCCTGAGTACTTTATCAGTGACATAGTTACGTCGTACGTCGGAACACATACGCTAAATCAGCTGTGTCTACGAATTTCCGCTACTGTTTACACTATACTGTGTACGTACGTTGAAATACGGCCGTGTAAGCTAGTGTTGTATACTAAACTCGGTTATATCCGTTAGGCTTTATATCTTGGGATTATGTTTAGACTAGGGCGTAAGAGATACCTAATACCTTGATGAATAAATTCATGAAAATTATGGGTATATTTTAGGAAGGATTTTGCAGCCCGCTTGAAGGAAAATGCTTAAAAAGAGAGACGCTATATCAAAAAAAAAACTATAAAAATTATTTCTCAGTTTTTTTTTGGAAGTCGCTTGATTTCTTTTTGATAAAATAGCTTTTAATTTTTAACTTGATAGTTGTCGTACCTACCTCCCACAAAGAAGAATGGCAGGAGTGTAGGTAAGTGCGTTGCAGTTAGACTTCTCGTACATTCGCACAAATACTCTCAAAAGATAGATGACTTTTATTATTCGTAATCTCGGTCAAACTAAGAGAAAAAGTGATCACAGTATAATAAAAAAAATCGGTTTTGCCACAATATCGGTGTTTAATGAGCAGGTTGTTGTTGAAAGTCAGCAGATTTAGTAAAATATTTATTTTTTCTTGTGTGCAACTGTAAAAAGTAGCCATTTATTAATACGTCGTGAGAAAACTTCAAAAGCAAAACGGACTTAATAATAACTGGCAAAATGTGGGGTACTATAGATTCACTTCTGCCTATCCCTTCGGTAATTACAAGCATGTTATGTTATGTTAAAACTTCAAATGAACAGTACATACGAGACACAGTATGCATATTTGAAACAATCGGAATATTCAATGGAAGTAAAGTAATATTTGCAGATATTCCGACGTTAAAATGCATACATGAAGTATTTCCATTCATTTCCTCTTTCATGTTTATCAATATTCCAATATTTTAACACAATGACAACTGTCCATTCCTTTTTAGAGCTGAAAAACGTGTTTTAAAGAATATTGCGATTATAACCTGCCTGCATTGAGATCTGACTTCTGAATTCCCAGGTTTGGTTATGACTTTGGGTATCGAAATTCCCATTCACAAAGCAGACAATCCTAAATTCTATAAATGCAAAAGTAAGTTTGTTTGCTTGTTATGCTTTCACGCTAAAACGGCTGAATGTATTTGGAGGAAATTTGGCACACAGATAAACCATGACCCGGGTAAAGGACATAAGCTACTTTCATCCTAGATCGCCGACGAAGGCGTGGGCAACAGAAGTTTTATAGGATTTTTTATTTATTTTTAGTCTTTTTTTTTCTAATTGGTAGTAGGTAGGTACTTGGTTTTTGGCTTTAGTATTATCGTAATTACTTTTTACGAATCAAAACAAGTAAGTAGGGATCATATCAGGAAGCGTCCTGTACCTTCTGCCATTTCCCATGGGAAGAAAGCGTGAATTTATGTATATGTAGTTATTTTTCCGTCTTTCAAATGGTAGAAATTCCTACAGGTATTTACCGACATCCGTCTGCTATGACAGAATTCCAATTTATATTGAACTAGCTGACCCAAGAGACGTTGTCCGTTGTCCTGTCTTATCTATGAATATTGAATTCGCATTATATATATATATATATGTTACGCACAGCTTTCTTATAATTTTTCTTCCTTCAATAAGAACCTTCTGACAATAATAAACACAACAAAAAAAGAATTAGCAACATTGGTCCAGCCGTTCACGTGTGATGCCGTGATCAAGGGAATAGGGATTCATTTTTATACATAGACAAACGGCCAAATCATTTAAAGTATTTTAGATTGATCTCAACCATACATTGGTCAAAGATGTATGCTGTTTCGATCCTAGCTATCAAGAATCAATATTAATTATAGAATTCTATGTGTGCTCAGTGCTGCAACCCTAAAAGTATTATCTGTCCTGCCTTGATACAGGAAATAATTTGAAAACTTACAAAGATATAAAAGACTAGACTGAATCTATGGCCCGAAGAATTGCCAAATTTATATGGCAGTGGGAAGGGCACACTGCTCGCAGAAGAGATTGTCGATGGTGTTGAAAGGTTCTTTAGTGGTGACTGCGTACCAGAAAACATAGCGTTAGAAGGCCTCGCACAAGGTGGACCAATGGCCATTGTGAATACCGTAGGAATTCGCTGTATGCAAGAAACACAGAGGTTGAGGTGCTTTTCGAATGTACAGGCGTAGGTCAGATTATAACAGAAACCCTCGGAGCACCCAAATGTTACACGGATATTCTCAACAGACCAGGAGTTATAGCCAACTTCTGGAGGGAGGTGGGCTGGTTGGAATAACAACCGAAGGCCGCCATGGCTCACGCACAATGGTCCACTTGAAGGACTAAATGCTGAAACCAAACCCATAACATAGATCCGGTCGAGGTCAAGGTGCTTCAGGGAGGCTTGTGTCCAGCCATGGACGTCTTTCGGCTGAAATAGTGACGATGATGAGACTGACCCTACAGAAAAAATGGCAAGTCCCTATCGATAAAAGAACTATTCAACCTTAAAAAGAAATGACAACTAACAACAATGACAATGGCATCATGCAGGCCCTACAATCTCATAATTTAAATGAATATTATAACAAGGCCCCCCTGTTACGATGTGATATTGAAATGAAGATATTATGTAGGTACATCTGGCCGTCGACTCAACCCTCGAATAATATATGCGGTATCTCGTAATCGGAGCCATCTTGTCATTACCTAGAGAGCGTTGGTTTATTTAAACGGACTGCTGCCGCGAGAGCGGGTTAATGCTATGAGATTTGTGTATTCAGATTTAAGATTAGACGTTTGTTGTAAACAAGATGTTTATTTTATTTAAAGCTTGGAAAAGGAAATTGCTTGAAGAAGGTGCTCGAACTATTAGATGCGACATGTGATCTTTTAGTTTGCAGTTGAGGTTCTGTGTAAAGGCATTGGCGCGAATCTAGTTGATCAATTTCCATGAAGTTTTAATTGAAATTGTTTAGAACAATTTTATTTTATTTTTTTAGGCTCTTAGGGCTAAGAGCCTGTTCGGAGAAACACTAAAACCGTGCCTATTTTAGTCAAGCAGTGTTACATTTTGAGGTATTTCACCTTTGTCTCTGTGATCACAACGCATCTATGTCACCTGTAATATTACAGAAGTCTAGATGAAAGGCAGCAGCCACTTACCACCAGGGCTTGCTGGCCATATCAGGGTCTATTGGCTGGTTGGCCACTCAATCATCTGCCTAGCCTTTTTCAAACTATCTTGTGGTCGGCTTCCAATTCGGATGCAGCTGAATACCGGTATTTTATATGGAGGGAGTGCATTTTTTACCTGCATAACTCATATAATACCAATTTAATAAACGCATTTTTCTTTCTGTCTTTCTTTAACTAAGTAACATGATACCCGTTCAATACCATAATAAATCAGCCCGTGGAATTTTTCAATCTTCAATAGTGGCTACAATAATAATGAATTATTTACCTGTTCAACTTTGTCCGAATTCCTATACCCAGAGTCGCAGTCAATACTCGAAATTCCCGGGGGAATAACCCTCGAAAACGTACAAACCAATTTCGTTTGTAACAGGTTCACAGTTCGTTCCAATCACATAAATTATATTTGCCATTGTTTCCGTGGTTTATTGTTTACAAACGAAAACAAACTTTCACTGTTTAAATCTATAATTACAATCTATTTTATTACCCTATCATTGTTAGAATCGTATTAGACATAATTATAGCAATTAATTGAATCAGGTGCCTGGTTTCGTTTACCAGATTTTGTTTTTCGATTGAAAAAATTAAAGCCAATTATTAAGCAATTGGTATTCTATCATTTATTACGACTATTTTGGTAACATTCGTAGATATTACCCAATTTGTTGAACTAATTATAACAATACGGAAGAAAGTAACTGATAAGTATCAATAAAATGGAGAATTTTATCAAAAATTGATTATAATTATCGCTATCGGACACGATCCATGTGATACCCACACGAATTAGTCACGTAGAGTTTATTTGTTCTAACCTCTGTAACTGTACACTAACTTAACTTTGTAACAAGAGAACAGATTACGTCAGAAACAAACCCTCGCATTCCATAACACAAGTAGTAGATGTGGGAGACAAAACAGCCTGGCGTAAAAGGACGTGGGCTGGAAATGTCGCACGAATGCACCGGGAGAGATGGGCAAATATCGTCACTCAATTGAGGCCTGAAGGAAGAAATCGCCGTTGAGGTAGACCGCGGTGAAAGTAGTGTGACAACCTAGGTAATCATGTTTGTTTTTTTTTTGGGTGGGACATCATCAAATAACTTCTCCCACTCTGGAGCAGGAGGGCGTGTCAGACTTTTACTGACTAAAACCCACCCGTGTTCCCTCAGTTGCCTGTGTGCCAGGGGCCGCGGTATCTCTTTCGAACAACCCGCACCCCTGGCAGGCATCGGCCCTTGCGGGCCCCATCTGTTGCTGCTGACATCTCTTTGAGGCGCGCGTGGAACACAACGCGCCGTCGACCCGGGCTTGGTCCTTACCGGACAGCGAGCTACCCATTACTCGTCGTCCGCAAGCCCGTGCCTACGGCGGCCGGGAATCAGCCTGGGATTCCCGACGGCCAGGGCGTCTCCTGCTAGGTAATCATGTTTGCGAGGCGAACATGGCCAGATCTCGCTCAAAATGGAGAGGTATGGTCGGTTGCGAGTTCTACAAAAACATATCGTGTATAAAACATGCATTGACGATGCTTCAGACATGGTTTCATAACTTGCTGATTGCTGGTTAACCTATAGTATTGCTAGTTAACCTGTAATTGGCGACTGTGTAAGTCCAAAGCTATTAACCGTAATATATATAATATACTAGCTGACCCAGCAAACGTTGTTTTGCCTTATAAATTATTTAGGGGTGGACTACCCCTAACTTTTAGGGGGATGAAAAATAGATGTTGGCCGATTCTCATAGATACCGGATAAGCACAAAAAAATTCATCAAAATCGGTCAAGCCGTTTCGAAGGAGTATGGCAACGAAAACTGTGACACGAGAATTTTATATATTAGATTATACACAGAAGCTTTTGGTGTACCTTGATAAATTAATAAAATAAATAACTAACCACCACCACCACCAAACCCCCACCCCACCCTCACCCCCACCTCCTTCACCTTTTTAAAATTTTTACAAGTTTTGTATATTACAACAAATGCTTATAACTTGTTTCAAATATAATCGAAAAATAGCAGACATGACATGTTGAATACATGTTTTATACCTTAGTGTGAACATGGGGTTATAGTAGGTTAAGTATGTACACACACAGACCAGAGTAGTTAATTAACTACACAAAGATATCATATTCGTGGGTTGTTTGTAGTGATTTATGACAATACTTTGCTCAGTAGCTGTTGAGCACTTGGCATCAAGTGACGCGAATGCTCAACTCAAACAGATTTCGTAACAAGGTATTAGAGCCTTGAAATAAGGTCAGGTTTAGAATGAATTATTTACACGGAAAACATTCTCTTCGTTTGTTAATACATGAATGAGTCACAAAAGGTTTTACATAGGACAAGTGTATGTCCAGTCCATGTCTCACTTGGTATTCAACAATCATCTGCCTAACCGTCCCCGACAATGTTGGGGTCGGCTTCCAGTCTAACCGGATGCAGCTGAGTACCAGTATTTACATGGAGCGACTGACCAACACAACACAGTCACTGGGTATCACGATACCACTTAGTAAGACTGTCGAAGAGTAATTACTTGATACTAAATAACCCAGTAATTGTGACCAATTTGGATGTAGCGCTCGCCGGCCGCTGCCGCAGCAACGCTCTCTTTGCTCGCTTGGCTCGGGCGCGTTTGTTGACAGTTCTATACTAACCCTAACTCATTTGGTCGTGGTATCCCAGCTTAGTTACTGCGACCAATTCGGCTCGTGCCTGCTTGATCACAGTTTCGACCTAACCTAGGCTAAGGCTAGCGTAATTACTGCAAGGATCGCGGATTTTTTCGGAAGTTACCATGGCCCTGGTACAGGCAACTGAAGGAACAAGGGTGGGTTTTAGTCAGTAACTGTCTGACATACCCGCTTGAAATTCAATTATTTAAAATACACGGACACTTTTTTAAATAATTGAACTTCTAAAAACTTTTTTAGTAGTTCAATTATTTAATCATTAGAAGGTACATGACTTTGAGGATCCGTTAAATATTTCCCGTATTATAAAACGTAGCTCAGCACAACGGATTTAACGTATCGTGGGAACGTGAACTGCCATAAATCATTCCCTCAAAATACGTTGACCCGGAACACACAGCGAACCGTAGGCCATAACCACCTAACCTACATACCTACCGTAGGCCGTAAATGTGTCACATGAGTTTTAGAAAATAAAACCGAATTTTTAGTCGATTCGCATGAATTTACTCGCCCGAAACGGGCGAATCGACCTTAAAAAATACATATTCAAGATAAAATGTTAATTAGTGCGCAAACTGTAGCCATGAATTCATTGCATGCGTATTATTCTAGACCCCTAGCGTAGAAATTTTTCGTCGGTTATACAAAAAAAATCAGCTGTTTCATAGAAAAGTGCAATACTACGCGGTCAAAATGTATGGAACAGCTTTTTTGTATAACTGACGAATAATTTTTATGCTAGGGGGTCTAGAATGATATGCTGAATTCATGGTCACAGTTTGCTCACTGGTTAAAATTGTATCCTGTATAATATTTTCTGTAGGCGATTAACACGAAGTTAATTTATTTAAGGGCGAATTGTCAACTCCAGAAATGTGTATTCGGCACTTGGCTCGTTTTAAACTATATGCAACATAGTTATTAGAAAAAAAAATGTTATTTTCTTACTATATAGCAGGAGTGTAATTACTTTACTGCATAACATTTGAGATTTTTTGTATAGTATTTCTGGAGATGGGATAGATTTTTTTGGTATTAAAAAATCAAACTTTATCACAGTATCAAAGTTGAGTTCTAAATCAGGGGTAGGTATTAACACAGTCTATAAATCATACAGTGGTCCAACAAAGATGTCTAGACAGGGCAATCGTGCGGGGCGTGAGGGGCGACCCGCCAACATGTCAACGGGTAGCAGGCGCGGGCGCTTGACGCCGACGCGCGACATGTTGCCGCCGTGATTATTTTTATATAGGGTGTGTCGGCGGGTCTGCGGCTTTGGTGTGTAGTGCGCTTAAGACGGAGGGTAACATGACACTTGCGCGATAGACATTTACTTAAGACCAGCCAAAAAATCTGACGCCAATCATGCTTAGGGGTATCGTGTTTGCCTGTTACTGGGTTTTGATACATTATACATATTCATTATTATATTAATTAAATATTCTGTTTATAACTGTTTCAAAAACGATATTTTTGATAATTGTTAATTATTGTTCGTAATAATAATAATGTTCATGACGATGTTGATCTAAAATATATACATAAATTTATAAATATTGTTTACTTGAGACAACCCTAGCTGTTGCTAGAATGCCTACACGTTGTTGGCATTTACCACGAGATCAAAGGCGTCGTCCTACAGTATGTTTTTATACTGTGGTATTAACTTGTATTCATCAAATATCACGATATTTTAGGATAATTATCATACATTTAGTAAACCTCTAGAAAAATCATTGCTACCTTTTAACTCACGCACAAATCGATTTTAAAGGAAGGTACGTACCGATAAAACAAAAACAACTGTTATAAAGGGTTGTTGTCATGGAAAATGGTGACATTTTCCATGACAACAACCCTTTATAACTCAACCGTAAAACAAATGAACGTAAACATTTTGTAAAATAACACCGAATAATATCAAAGCTAATATGTAACAAACACATACCACTCAAACAAAAATCTACTCTACGCTCATATAAACAAAGTTAATTCTAGAATTACAAACGCGATTTTTAAGGACTTAAATAGTTTCAACTGCGATGGGAACTGAACTGTGTCTAATCAGTTTAAGGTTTCTTATCCCAAGGCAAGTTAGTTCTAAATATGAACTGGCTGAAGATCTTCACAAAGTCCTTACTGTCACTGATGTTAGAGGTGCGTGTCTTTCCTGAAGGACATTATTTTAGAAAAGAGAAGGATTGTAAATCTATTATTATTTATTTATTTAGTTTGTTGTTGTTGTTGTTGTGTTGTTGTTTGTCGTGTTTGTTTGTTTGGTTTGTTGTTGTTTTGTTTGTTGATTGTTTGTTTGTTTGTTGTTTGTTTGTTTATTGTTTGTTTGTGTGTTTGTTTGTTTGTTTTTTTTTAAGTTGGTAATATCGATTCTTAATCGGATAATTCCTGGTCCCTGCTGGGCAGTTTGTTGCGCCACTTCTTCTTTCCAGCTAAAGCATTAGAAAGTGGTAAAGGGCGGGAGTTTTAGGGGACTGTCTTATGTAATGTGACGTTCAAAAACTACTGACTCTCTCATCCTAGTTTCAATAAATGACTTTTAATTACGATTTTTGATGATCATAAATCGCAGGTACCTATTATGTTAGTTAATCTGTAATCAGAAACATTATTCGTAGATTCTATTAGGTCTATAATAAGGCAGAATTTTAAGTGCTTATTTTTAGAATCGCGACTTGAACTTGTTAGTCGAAGGCTCGAAACTTGGCAGCCGCCTTACACTGTGTAAATTATCTCATCGCCACCGCTCTCAAAACGGTGAAGCAAAACATCGTGAGTAGGGATTGCAATCCCGCAAAACGGGAACACGCATTGCCGCGGAATCCCGCTGCTTTTATAAATCTGCTGGATCCCACACCTTCAAAGCGCGGATCCGTGGATCCCACATCTTCATCATCCCGCATCAAATTATGTTATAAAATCAAATTGAAACAACAGGTTTTTGTGTCAAATCAACTTTTATTGAACATTTCTTACATTAAGCAACAGAAATTATTTATTTTCTATTAATTTAGTACCTGCAAGTAACTAGTAATTTACAACAGAAATTATTTCTTTTAAAAATAAATAAAATAAATAATTCTTTAAAATAAATAATAGGTTGGGGAAAAAGTTTCTTCGCATTTTTTAAGAAAATTCAAAACATTTTTTAATAAAGTTTATTTACATTTAACTAAAGTATGTAGGTACCATTTTGTTCGATAACTTTTTGCCATCTTGTAGGTAGGGACATGATCTCATTGCTATAGAAATTTTGGGACTTCTGGTCAAAATACCGCGACAAGTGGTTTTGGCAGTCCTCTCGTGATGTCAACCTGACACTGCCTAAAGAATTCTGAAGAGACCGAAACAGGTGGAAATCTGAAGGTGCAAGGTCAGGACTATACGGCGGATGCATTAACACCTCCCAGCCAAACTCTCTTAAGTTTTGTTGGGTGGCTAAAGATGTGTGAGGTCTAGCGTTATCATGATGAAAAACCACACCCCTTCTGTTGATTAATTCCGGCCGCTTTCTCTCAACTTCTTGCTTTAATCTCATCAGTTGTTCGCAGTAGAGTTCAGAATCGATGGTCCTGCCTGGTGGTAACAGCTCAATGAATAATGCCCTTCCAATCCCACCACACACACAGCATCACCTTGTTGCGAGTTAACCCGGGTTTCGCCACAGTCTGTGAAGCCTGACCGGCCTTTGACCACGACCTTTTTCGCACGTTCTTGTCATATGTGATCCACTTTTCATCACCAGTTATCAGCTTCTTCAAAAATGGTTCGGTTTCATTACGTCGTAATAAAGAATCACAAATGAGTACACGGTTCATTAGATTTCTTTCAGTGAGCTCGTGAGGTACCCAAATGTCGAGCTTTTTTGTGTACCCAGTTTTTTTAAATGCGCCAAAACTGTTTTGTGGTCAATTTCCAGTTCTTCAGCTACGTTGTAACTACTGGTATGCCGATCTTGCTCCACTTTTTCAAAAATGGCATCCATTTTATCCGTAATAGGGCGACCAGAGCGACGTGCATCTTTGACATCAAAATTTCCGGATTGACAACGCTTAAACCAAATTTGTGCTACTCTCACAGACACTACACTAGGTCCATAAACATCGCAAATTTTTTTCGCGGCTTGCGTTGCATTTTTACCTTTTTTGTAGTAAAATTTTAAAATGTATCGAATTTCTTCATTAGATTCACTCATCTTGACGGTACGAAAAACAAATGAAAATCACACATTTTCCTAATTTGAATTTGGAATTATGTTCTTTAAAATTTAAACTTTCAATGATACCAAAACCAGCCAGATACAAATAGTATAGTCAAAGAGATTTTATTACAAGTTCTTACATACTATAATGCGAAAAGACTTTTCCCCAACCTAATATAATAATTCTTTTGAAAATAAATTATTTATGTAAGAAATGTTTAATAAAAGTTGATTTTTACACAAAAATCTGTAGTTCCAATTTGCTTTTATAACATAATTTCAGAGATACGGGATCCCGCGTTGTCCCGCGCGGGATCCCGCATATAAATCCCGCGGAATTGAATGAGCTGCGGGATTGCAATCCCTAATCGTGTGGGAATCGGGCGTATCCTAGAAAACATGTGACATCTACCAACCCGCACTGGGCCCGCGTTATGAATAATGGCCCCATCCCTCTTACCAAAAGGAGGCCTGTATCCCAGCAGTGGGAACATTATAGGCTGATTATGTTATGTTATGGAATCTTTCGTAAGCTGAGTATATACAACAAACAAATACCGACACTCAAACAAACAAAGATTTCTGTGACTTTGTTGGTATATAAGTATAGAATAAAATAATCAAATTGTGATCAGACGTCGCCGCCGTGCCCGTGACATACGGGCTTAGACCTAAGCTTTAGGCATTCGTTTTATTCTGTATATTAAATTATATGACTAGCTGTGCCCATCCACGTAGACATCGGAAAGCAATAGTGTTTATACACATGAGTAGCACACCTCATCGGCAAAGGCAACATAGCCGCCGGCGTGTGCCTTATGTTCTGAGTTGATCTGCCCGATTTCTGATAAATGCGTGAACTTACTGGACAATTCAACTTAATCTGTGTAGTTCTTTCCTCAAAAGACCAGTTCAGATACCAATCTACATGATGTGACCAAGATTATATCTGGACTTTAAACGTGACTGTGACCTCTGAGTTTGTTTCGGCCTTGCTTATTAAAAATCTAGATGAGGGTGGCGGTTCCTATCTGATGATAGGAACCGCCACCCTCATCTAGTTTTTTAAATATGATTGACAGCTAAGAGTGTACTTAAAGAAATAAAATAATTTAGGTATAATTTATTACGTTTCTTTTGTCGTCTTGTTCTTTCGTAACGGATCTAGGTGTGTGAATTATGAAGATAGGAAATGTGGGAAAGATATAAGTAAATCAGCAAGTAGATAAGCCTGGTTATCTTCCCACGATAGACCAGCAGCCTAATTATATTACACAATCATAATTCCTTCAGTTTTAACTACCTTCAAAAAGAAGGAGTCAGACCAAGACAAAAATTAACTGACAAAAACACATTACCCACATAGTCCTCACATTCACAATAATTAAAACAATATTATTATTGTTGTATTTATCAATGTCTATGTGTATACAAAAATCCGGAAAATAATCTTGATCAGATAGACCTAATAACAAAATCTTCTCCAAGATTTTACATAATATAAAACGATATCTACCTATACTGTGACTGTCCTAAGCCTACCAAGTACAAATTCGCGAACAAACTTCCTTGGGAGCAAGTTAATTGGTATTATGCTTGCAATAAAAGAGAATTAGGTTCCGAAATGCTATTTTGAGTCGAGATCCTGTCTTGAATTTTGATTGGGGCGCTGAAGCGAGGGTGGTTGGCCTTCCAGTAATATATAACTCACTTCGCCCAACGGTATACGATGGAGAAAGTAATTTTTGAAAATGTGCGTTGCGATTTTAAAATCTTTTGAAGTAATATGAAAATTGTGATCACAATTTTGGTTAGTGAGCCGAATTTAGGGGAGTGGTTCTTATATTAACAACAATGGTTGAAGATTGATCACTTAAATATATTTCTCATTTAAATAGTCAAAGTCGGTTACAGAACTTAGCGATGGAAAGTTTAAAACTCACATCAAACGTGTCCTTATCAAAAAAGCATATTAAAATAAAAGACTACGTTGAAGACAAGGAAGTTTGGCATTTATTCCTTCTGCATATGTGGCCTCCCTAGTAACTCATTAGCAGCATAACTATGTGAGCGTCTATTAACTGCTTCCAAATTACAATGTTAATTTTATTAATTTTATTTTTACACTTTCTGACATATTCTCGTCATTATTTGACATTATACAACACTTGTAATATCGAGTATTTATTAGTGATTCTCATGGAAATCATATCACTTGGTTTAAATAGGTTGATTTTACTTATGTAGATTCTTTTACATATTGTGAATGAGAGAACGTTGTAGGCCTACAGTTTCTATTCTTTATTTTCATTCCTCTAAGTACTTGGTACTTATTGACAGGCCTGCACTGTCCTCCTATACCTACTATCACTGTAATTTGAAAACATTATAATAGCCAATTATTTTTAAAAGAGTAACCGTGGAGTTTCTTGCCGGCTCTTCTCCATAGGAAGCGACAAATTGGAACCGTGCACCTAGCTTCTGACGTTTCATAAGTCTTGCAGGTTTATGTGAAATAAAATATTTTGATTTTGATTTTGACTCTCTAATCCGTGCAACATGAATTTACCTGCACCGAATGATAAAGTTTTATGAATTGTCTCGCAAAAAATGTAACTCTAGGTATTATTGTTTGCTGAGTGCCGAGATAAATAATCTCTTATCAAAAACCTTAGAAATCAAACAAGCATGTTTGTATTCATTCCGCACCAAACACAAGTTCATAAAAATACAAAATCGATCCAAATATTTATGTATTTATTTACGTAAAGCAAAGTCCTCATATTTACTCATACAAATTCATCTTACCCAGTTCGCTACACAATATATTTTTCCCTATCCCATCATCAAAAAGATGAAAAAGTAATTTAAGAAAGTAAACAAAATAATAAATAATCTCCGAGCTTAGATCAAGTACACGCTTTTTCGTATTTTCCTCGTGACACAAGATAAACGTAAACTGATCAACATGGTTCTTCTAAAAACCGTGACTGAGAGTCTCTAAGTTTGTTGTTATTTGCGGACAAAAGGCTTCTGTTGCATCTGCATGGGGAGGGCCCAATGTCGGTTGGTAGATGTCTCATGTCTTCGAATTTTTGGTCTCTTTCGCCTGGCTATTATCCCAATTTATTTGGGGTCAGCCCTCCTAGTACTTCTGCGCCATACCGTACGGGTGTGGGTTGTCTCTTTTGCAGTATTGTTCGCTTTCATATCATTTCGTACTGTTCGTAGCCGAGTTATTGGTGGTAGTTCACGGCCTCTTTTACCCTCTTCTATATTCAATACTCTTGAGTAATATGGTTATCATCTCGCCTCATCACATGGCCGTAACAGCGTCGGCGGTTTTTTCTAAGTTTTTCGTGTAAATGTTGCTGCATGAGATTGTAGTCTTTAAACTCACTCGTCATACAGAATAAATCCTATTGGCAACATGTTATTTCTACAGTAAACACAACTTTAAATAAACAAATGATAGATGAGCTTATAACTGCGAATAGAAACGGCAATGAAACTATAAACAAGGTGTAACCTAGATAGACATCAAAGACCCATATACCACGCTCCGGTGAGCACATTAAATGGCAAAACTTTGTGAAAATGGCGTCGGTTATAATTTAACAAATCTTTGTACCTGCAATAAAGTGCCTACAAATGAGAATGATGACTGTAGTTACGGTTATAATACACATATATAAAATTACAGCCTTTTTTAAAAACTAATAAGAGAACAGCCCTTACATTTTTACAAAAATACCTAAAACTTGCCTTCTCCAAAATAATTTTAATACAATAAAATAATGTTGTGTTTATAGGGTAAGACATAGATAATTAAGTGACCATATTTACATACCAAACCTCCCCGTGCCTCGGAAAGCACGTTAAGCCTTTGGTCTTGGATGTTATTCGTAGATCTCTGACAGCCAGCCGTAACGGGTCGTCAGAAGCCCGAAAGTCTGACCACCAGTCTTACCAAGGCGTAATACTGGATATTACCAAGTAACTGGGTTGTGGAAGTCAGAGCGGTCGCTCCGTGCAAAATATTGGTACTCAGCGGCATCCAGTCAGACTGGAAGCCAACCCCAACATCGTTGGGAAAAGGCTAGGCAGATAATGCCATAGATAATTATTTATAGAATGCAGAAGTTGTTATTGTTGTGTTTATTTTTTATTGTATGGTACGGATATGTCTTTATGTCTATACCTAGTATTTTAAACTGACTTCAAAGGAGGAGGTTCTCAATTCGTCGGAAACTTTTTTTTATGTATGTTCCCTGATTACTCGAAGATGGCTGGACCGACTTGGATTTTTTTTTTGCAAGTCAGGATCTGATGATGGGATCCTGGAGAAATAGAGAGAAATCTCCAAATTATATAGGCACACTTGAAGCGATTTGAGTAATTTTTGGAAGAATACTTTCTCGGAGTGGCCCAATTTCAATTTGGTGAAGATCTGATGAAGAACTTCGGAAATAGGCTACAGAACTCCTCAATAAATGATAGCAAATGGGCTGAGATTGTTGAAATCTCATGTCTGTCTACTGTTTACACCAGTTCAAGACATAACATCACGCCGGTAAGCTGTGAAGGGGTAAGCATATGTGAACCACTAAAAAGTGAAAAATAAAAACTTTTTCAAAGAAAAAACAACCGACTTCCAAAAAAACACTACAAAGTGAAAAATTACTTTGATTTCAGAAGGCGGTGACAAAAAATTAAAATAAATATCCAAAGTCACCTACTTCCGAAACTAAAGTTATTTTTCACTTTGTAGTGTTTTATTTGGAAGTCGGTTCTTTTTTTAAATGTAAATTACAGTATTAGTAAGGTTTTGCCTACGTGTAATATTGTAAATATTCGTATGCTGCTTTAAGCGGCGGATGTGTCCTGAACATAATTATACTAACCAACTTTGTACTTACCATGTCCGACGAATAAATGTCTTTGTCTTTGTCATTAATTCACTTGCATCCAAAGGTGGCTTTGAGTAGGTACGAGGGAACGATTAATTATTACTGGGAGGAGTTGCATGAATATCCTAATGGTCTTCTGCGATTGTAACGCCAAGGAAATTACAGATACTAACTAATTATGTAGGTATCTTAAGGACGAAGCCTCCCTCCCGCCCTATTACATTGACTCAGTATTTAACTAAATTATCTTGTCTACGATATTCTAGTCTACAACGGTCTCTTTATTTCTAGAATCTTATTTTATTCACAGTTTCTGCTCGCGATTTCTTGTGTGTGCAATTTATTACCAGTTTCTTTTCACGACTTCTTGTGTGTGCAATTTCTTGTTTCCCCAACCTGCCCCCTCGCATCGCATCGCATCGCCTTCCCGCGCTATTACTTCGTTTTTGCTCAAAGTTATCGACGTCAACGTAAAGGCTCCCGTAGGGCTTGCGGACAGCGAGTAATGGGTAGCTCGCTGTCCGGTAAGGACCAAGCCCGGGTCGACGGCTCGTTGTATTCCACGCGCGCCTCAAAAAGATGTCAGCACCAACTGGTGGCGTCCGCAGGGGCCGAGACCTGCCAGGGGTGCGGGTTGTTCGAAAGAGATACCATGACGCCTGGCACACAGGCAACTGAAGGAACACGTGTGGGTTGTAGTCAGTAAAAGTTTGACACGCTCTCCTGCTCCACCCAGAGCGGGAGAAGTTATTTGAAAATTTCCCACCCTCAAAAAAAAGGCTCTCGTAAACAGGCGCGACGTGACTCTAGTAGTAGAATTTCCACGAAAACCGCGAGATGTTAAATAATAGCTGTTTTTGACAATCGAACTATCAAATGCAATTTTGTTCTGACATGTAATTCCAGAGATTAGAGAATTCAAACCAAAACACAAACAAACTTTATTATTAGAAAATAATTATATTGATTAGGTCGAGAAGGTGCCAACGTTAATCGCAGCATCAGCCGGCTTCTTTAGCTTAGACTCGTCAACACTAACAAATTACATTTAGGTATTCTAGTAGTTTAGTAACATTCCTAAATTCGATATGATTGCCATAATATATCGCTAATATAATCGCTCGACTCGATTTAAATGAAACCGTTTTACCCAACTACAGATCTAAGCTCCAAAACGCCCCCACAACAGTTACTTGGCAACATAACTATTACCGGCCCAAAAATAATTGCTCCACCTTAATCAAAACGGTAATTGAAAGTGAAAGATAATGATTGTGATAATAGCGACGGTCGAGAAGACTTACATCTCTCCTGACTTTCTTTGAAGACGATTAATCAAGAACTCGATCCCGAAGGACAGAATTACAAGGTTTCTGACTGAGCAATATTTAGCGAATGTAATTTATTATTTACTTTAAGCCACTAGAACTTTCGAGATTGATTTTCTAGACAGATTAATCAACCATCGGTACAATTATTAGAAGTCTGATCTGATCGATATTATGAATGGCGAGTATTTACGGTCGATTCGACATTCATTAAAAAAAATTATCAACCTGCTACCAAACAAAGTTCTTTCGAGATCTATTCGCTACTCCACCCGACAACAGTTACTTAGCAACATAACTATTACCGGCCCGAAAATAACAGCTCCACCTCAATTCTCAATTCTCAATTCTTTATTGCGTACCATAATGTAAAAAGCTGGTAGGGAGGTTATATTAGTCACAATTATAGACCCTGTCGGGTAGGAGAGAGGAGGAAGAACACTGCGTGTTTAATGTGATAAATATTACTAGTTAAGTTGTTAGTAAGTTGTTGTTGTTAGTGAGTTGTTCTATTATCAGAGAATTAAATTTAAGAATTATTCTGTCCTTTATTTAATTACTATCCTTATTAACTACATTTTTAAATATTTTTATTAAAGTAACTTAAAAAAACATTTAAAAAATTGTGGTTCGCCGGTATCGGGAGCAGGGTCCAAGCTACCAGTGGTTAGGGCTCCAGAGGCAGGAACCTCCTCACGATGCGAGCCGTATCGAGGAGTACTGCCTTCTGAATCATTGATACAACCGCCTAACGAGAGCCTCGAGAGATGTTGATCGAGGCTTTTGGCCACCAGTCCATTGGCTGATACGACAATCGGCACAATTACAGCCGAGTTCACATTCCACATGTCAACAACCTCGTGTGCTAAGTCAAGATATTTAATTTGTTTGAAAATTATTATTATTATTATTTTATAAATTATACACATTTATTTGTTATTCTATTTACTTATTATTATTTTTATTTTTTACGTATTTAATATTTATTATTTATTAACTCTAATGTAAGTTGTTTATTGGATGCTTCATATTTATTTAAAAGGTATTCCTCGTATTATGAGTAAGTAGGGTATCTTTAATAGTGAGTATTTGTAAATACAAAAAGATAAGAAGTTACTCATAGTTTATCATTTAGGTATTCGCTTATACTATAGTAGCATTTGCTTACAAGGAAAAGCTTCAATTTATTGATGAAGATGTTATATTTATTTAAATTCTTTATTATTTCGGGTAACTTATTATACATTTTTATGGACATGACAAATGTACTGTTGGAGTGCATTTTTAGTCGCGATGTTGGTAAGTTTAATCTATTTTTGTGTCTTAAAATAATTTTCGTTTGTATAGCTTCTCGTTTTGTAAAGAAATCTGGGTATTTGGGTACGAACTTACAAACTTCAAGTATATAGATACAGGGTAGGGATAAAATCGTTAGTTCCTGGAAGTGGGGTGTACAGCTATCGGTGGATTCAATATTTACTAACATTCTAATTAGTTTTTTTTTGTAAGGTAAGTAGTGTGGGCATCAGTGCTGTTACCCCATAGGATGACACCGTATTTGAGCCATACGTATGCGTACGCATAGATAGATCTCGCGGAGCGTGTATGAAAATTTAGATAGTTTAGTCCTTACTTTCTGAATGTGTGACTTTCAATTTATATGTGTATCAATGTTTAGGCCCAGTAGGGTGAATTTATCAAATACTTCTAATTTATTATTTTTAAAGCTAAAGTTTTATATTTAATGGTATTTTTGGCTAGAATGTAATTATTTTAGTTTTATTGAAGTTAAGAAGTTAATTTCTAGGTTGTGTTCAGTCATCCAATTTGTTGTAGAATCTAGTATGGAATTTAATTTATCATTTAAATTGGTAAAATTTTCGCTTTTCGGTTTTTATATTATTAGGAAGGTCGTTTACGTAAACGAGAAATAAGAAACACGCTATTACGCTCCTTAATCAATATTGTTATATAAAATGAAAAGATAATGATTGTGAAAATCACGACAGTCCAGAAGACTTACTTTGAAGACATATAATCAAGAAGTCGATCCCGAAAGACGAAATTACAAGGTTTCCGAATTTAGCAATATTTAACCTGTATAATCTGTTATTTATTTTGTAGGTACTACCGACCCCTGCTTTGCATGGTTATAACGACTTGATAAAATGTAGGTTGTAAAATGAATGTAGGTTTAATATGAATGTTTTATATACATAAACTTTCCGTAAAAAAATCTCCAAATGATGGTAAAACCCGCATCAACATCCGTTGCGTAGTTTAGAAGAACAACGCGGTCACACAGACAGACACGAAAAGCGACTGTGTTTTATTATCCCTATGTACTATTTATAGAAGATTAGAAGCTCGAGCTTGAACTCATTAGAACTTTCAATATTGAATTTTCATGACTGATTAACAAAATAATAGATGGAATTATATTTTGATGTAAAGTCTACAGCAAGTGATGTTTACAGTTAGTTATAACTTTAAAAGTTCGGGGAAATTGTTATTGCGGCTGTTCCAGCAGTCTGGGTTTGTACCCGGTTGATGGCAATACATAGAAAGTAAATGTAACAGGTGGAAATGTGATTATATTATACTAACTGACCCGGCGAACTTCGTACTGCCTCAGAATCAATAAATACTGTGTTAACCTATCAGCAAACATCTTGAGTCATTGCGCATGATCTCTTACTGAGTTATGTCAACCTAGTACTTCGAAGGCATAAAGTGTTTTCTAACTGACATGCCTATGTCAGGTGTACCTACTCTTAACGGGTTATGACAACCTGGTACTTCGAAGGCATAAAGCGTTTTCTAGCTGACACGAAAAATGTATGAGAAAATAAATTGACATCGTTTTTCACCCCCTTAGGGGTAGAATTTCGGAAAATCCTTTCTTATCGGATGCCTACGTCATACAAAGAACACACCCTCTAAGGTTTAGGTCTCTACGATCAGCGGTTTAGCATTGCATTTTATATGTATAGATAAGTATGCCTCTGTCTATCCCTTTCAAAAACAGGTGTGATGTTATTTTACTGATATATATAGTTTATGAATCATCTATGGTAGTTGTTCCACTCCACACTTAACCCGTCTGCCTTTTTAAGCCCTAGAAGAAGTCTGCCAAACAAGAGTGAACCGGCATCTTCTGGGTACGCTCGTTCGATCATATACCTCATCTATCAGCTTTCCTACACTTGTATTCTCCTTCTTAAACTCTAAGCCTTCACCTTCTGTGATATCTGCATTCATATCAGTTCTGATGTAAGTTTATAAGTCTAAGTAGTGGAGAACTAACAAGAAAAACATATATAAGGATCGTCTACGTGGAAAGATGACATCAGAAAGATCGGCTTTAGGGAAATTAAAAAAAGATTTTCGAATCTTTAACCACAGTTCCTTTTAGAAAATAACTCATAGGTACCGTATAGAGAATACAACAAAAAAAGATTTCCAATAAATAGACGACGAAATCGCGGCAGGCCGAGACGAAAAGGGCGGGAGGTACTTGAATCCTACCATAAGGACTAGATAAAGACAGAATTGTGAGGGAAAGGGAGGCCTTTGTTCTACAGTAGAAGAATGCACGCTATTTAGATTTTTTTATATTATAACTTCTCCCGCTCTGGTTGGAGTGGTAGGGCGTGTCAGACTTTTACTGACTACAACCCACCCGTGTTCCTTCAGTTGCCTGTGTGCCAGGGGCCACGTTGTCTCTTTCGAACAACCCGCACCCCTGGCAGACAGCGGCCCTTGCGGACCCCACCAGTTGGTGCTGACATCTCTTTGGGGCGCGCGTGGAACACAACCCACCATCGACCCGGGCTTGGTACCATGGCCTGGAGCAGGGCTGGACGCGGAAGATCGCCGCCGCCGATCGCCTCCACGAGGACACGGCGGTGCTCCGCCCAAGCCGAGTAGACCTCCACCGTATGTTCCACCGTGTCCTCAGGGTGATCTACGCAGTGGAAACACCCGGGCTATCCTCCCGCTTTATCCGAAACAGGAACCTCCAGAAACAACCGTGTTCGGTGAGGACCTGCTTCAGGTGGAAGGTGAGGACGCCGTGGTGCCTCTCAATTCACTCCTCAAAGTGCCCAGCACTAGGTTGCGACAATCGCAATTTAGATTAGATTAAGTAAGCAATCTCCATTATTACTTTATTGTACTTATTTTGTTTTATTAGTACAATGCAGTATTAGATCGGAGCAGTCTTTGTGTAATCCTGAGACGAGATCTTACAAAGAGTATCCCCTCAACCTTTTTCCATGACCTTCTTACTAATGGGCATTGATAAAAGAGCAACTCACACACATACCTACTCACATATACATACATACACACCAACATCTACGCACAAACACGCACGCACAGACTCACTTTGTATCTCTGTATACAAGCGCCCTAATACAATAATGTAGAACACATGTACCCACACGGGAAGTACAATACATTGATTAGACGGTGCACCCTCCTTTCACCCACTTCCCTACTTTCCTATAGAGTATCTGAGGAAGCGGAGACAAGACGGAAGTCGGCTTACTTTATACCTATCTACGTATATCAAGCCGTAGTTAGTTATGAAGGGAAGTTGAAGTGGGCCCTGGAGTTATGAAGTAGGGTGGAATTGAAGTACTCTAAATATTGAAGCTACCAATTTATACTCAAAGGAAATATTCAATTATTTTCTAAAGCAAGTAAAACTGCATTCAAATATTTTTGAATAATCGCTTGCCTTAACCGATACAAATGGGAAAAATAACATTCTGTATCAGTCAACCTGTAAACATTTTAATCGATTTTTTTATTTTTTTTTACTGAGCCCAAAAGGAGGAGGCGCTTTAACGATCCATATCATTTGAGTCTATAAATGCAAAATTTCTGCAGTTCGCCTCAAAGATATAGAATTTCTCAAAACGAATGCTTTTTCAAAGTGAAAACTTCTTTAGGCGCGTTGGGAATTTTTTGAGATGGGGAAAAAACAAATATTTAAAGTAAAATGGGTAAGAACTTTATTCGTATAAATAAACCCTGTGTCCGTTTGGTATAATGTTGCGAAGATATATATTTTTTTTTAAACGATGTATTGTTTCGGAGATTACCCTACACATACATAAATAAACTTTCAAAATTCGGTGTCTTTCTTTGCAATCCTAGTATACATTAATCTAAATATTTAGGTCTGTTATCAGCAAAATTTTTCCGTCAAAGCAATAGTTATTCTGATGAACGACATTTTTTTTTAAATTGAATGGTAAGAACTCGAGATTGCCATGCATAAAAATACAACCTTAATTATTTTCACAAGGCAATTTCAGAAGCCGCATCAACCGCCTGTATCAAAATAATTACTTTCGAAAAAGTCAAATCTTTTCAACATTCAATCCGTTTAATCAAATTGCATAAAAATTAATTGGATCCATTAATAATTGGCAGAAACTCCGGTTATCTGAACAGCAAAATTAAATGGATATCTTTTTCCTTATCAAGAAGGCTGTCGGAAAGTTTGGCGTTATTAAAATGAAACTGGATATTATTGTTGGAGAATTCTATTTTGCATGGTCTATGGTAAAACCTATGGATGAATTAACACTTTGAACTTGGAACATTACTTGAGTTGGAAGTATGGTTGGAATGGCAACTAAACCTTTTTTTTCCTAAACTCTAAATTCAATTCATGATTAAAAGTAAAATCAAGATGATCAAGTAAAAAGCCTTTAAATAAAATAAAAAATAGCACGTAATTATAATATTTTTCGATTTGTTATTTATAAAATGGGCATGTCCACAAACTGTTATAAATCTTTTTTTTTTATCTAATTCGATAGGTATTATTATCATTAAGTTGACTAATCCATTGTTGCTAAATATACCTAGTTTTTTAAACATAAATCAAGGCTTTGTATCATGTATTGTTTTGTTAAGGTAGGTGGCATACGAAAATTGCTTTCAGTTGAGAATATTTTCTAGTTTCATACTTTTTGGAGTGTAATTTGTCAAAAGTCGGGCTTTAGCTTTTGAACTTAGTTTTTATTTAAATTATTATGGTTGTTTTTTTTAAAGTTGGGAAATCATCAAATAACGTCTCCCGCTCTGGGTAGAGCAGAACTCTGGGTAGGCTAAAACCCACCCATGTTCCTTCAGTTGCCTATGTGTGCCAGAGGCGGCGGGATCTCTTTCGAACAACCCGCACCCCTGGCAGGCATGGGCCCTTGCGGACCCCACCAGTTGGTGCTGACATCCCTTTGAGGCACGCGTGGAACACAACGCGCCGTCGACCCGGGCTTGGTCCTTACCGGACAGCGAGCTACCCATTACTTACCATCCGCAAGCCCGCGCCTACGGTGGCCGGGAATCAGCCTGGGATTCGCGACAAGGGCCGTGAGGGCACATATACTGCCTTTCCCTCAAGTGCGCCGCCTCCCTCTTCGCGAGCATTACTGTTTCGCAGAAGGAGCTAACGGCTACCCATGCAAAATTATTATGAGGTTAGCTAACAATATAATATGCATTTTATAAATGTGCTAATTAAGCCCTTTCAATTAATGCCCAATACGGCATTATTTAAAAAAAACATTTAGTTCCTGACCCTGACTCGGATCGTCCCGTTACGGGTGCCATATTCGTTTCCTATGATACCTCTTTTTAATATCATAACCCTCGTTTTTGCTTTACCGTAATCAGGTGGAAATTCACTGTAAACTATTCTGCAGCACCTCAACTATCAATTTTATTCAGTAAAGTCTATATTATCAGAACGGCTATGACAGCTGCGCCAATGGCTGTTTTATAAGCATTTCAAAGTAAACCAGAACCTTGATTCACTCAGCTTTGCCTCAATGCTACGATTGTCTATTTAGATGCAGTCAAAGTTAGAATATAGTGTTGTTCAGTTTTCTAAGCTAATATTATAAAAAAATCAGCTCTATCGGAGACCGGGAAGTGGGTCCAATTTAACTTGCAAGACTTGATAACAGACAGGCAGATACCAGGACAGGTGATACTAAATAAACGCTTGCAAAGGGAAAGATTAGATTTTTTGTATGTTTGTTTGTTTTGTTTGCTTTCACACAAAAACTGACTGCTTAATAGATTTCGATGAAACATGGCACATGAATAAACCATGACCATAGGATACTTGCACAGCTAATCCCTACTAATATTATATTTAAGTAACGAAAGTAAATCTACCTGTCTGTCTATCTATTACGCTTTCACGCCTAAACCGCTGAACCGAACGTCATGAAATTTGGCAGATTTTATAGCCTAGGATATAGAGAAGGACATAGGCTACTTTACGCGATAACCGACATCCACGTGGGCGGAGCCGCTGGAAAAAGCTAGTTATAAATAAAGACCACTGAATTAGGTACAAGAATCAGGTACTTCCCTATTCACAGCTACTACAAAATACTACAAAAGTGACGTTTCGCAACTTTATTGATCTTCAAACATTATGTCTCGTTTCGCCATCTACCCGCTGATTGTTTAAAATAAATAAATGTCGAGAAAGTTTAACGTATGGAATAAAGTCCTGACCTACATTGATTTAGGGTTACTTCTAGATAAGATTGTTAACATTCACTCTATCAAAACAAAACATTTAAAAGCACATATTTTATAGCTTCAACACTCACACCGGGACTTTTATCTCCCCCTTTCGAGCTTAATCGTCTGGTGACCCTCGATTTATCATGAATGTACGAGTACAGGAACTGCCTAATACGACCACAATCCATCAATTTTGACGTACGAAACCACCCCGATGCCAATATATAGCTTTTATGCACCTCATGTTTTGTAATTATGTCTGTAATGTAGGGCACAGATTTGATGAATGATATTTTATGATTAAGTTTAATGATATGAAGCGTGGTTGCGTTTTACCGTGTTTGAAGAAGAACTAAAGGAAAAGTATAAAATCGTTGTTCATTTGAGTTAAAGTTGTCCTAAACTCTTACAGTAATGAAAGCCTTGGATTACCTATTGATTTTTTGCTCGATTTTAGTTATGATTTTAAAAACGGATTTGACATTATTTTGTTACTTAGTGTGTATGCGCACAGCCAAAGTGCAGAACTCTCTGCCAGCGTCTATGTTCCCTTCCAAATAAAAATAACCCGTCAGCCTTCCCAACAATAGCAAACATCTTCTGGGTACGCTCATTAAGTCGTAGAACTCATCAATAGCTTTCCATCAGGTGAGATCGAGGGCAGGCCTCAATAAAAAATAAATAAACTGAAACCATTGTTCAATCCTTTTTTTTCTCCGATTCATAAATAGAATAGGCAACCCGCCATAACTTCACCCATACTGAAACCATTAAAAAATAACACACCTTCAAAAATAGAACGCACAGCATTTCGCGCCAAATCGTCTACAGCCAGCCATAGACGTAATAAGGCTGTCCATTCATTATCGGTCGGGCGCTCGCCGAATTGGTCACGTGACACTGCGACCTTGGCACCCGCGCACTGAAGCGTTCACCCACGAGTCTCACATAGCCGCCCAGACGGCGCCTGATGTTTGTTACATTGTGGACAAAAATATAAAAAAAACCGTCTCGTCCTAGTGACGACGCGTCCTGGCGTGGGTGCGTTCTAAAATAGTGTGTTCCAGTTTTGAAATGTTTTTCTGATTCTAATTTTATGGAGATTGCAGAAAGAATTTAAGAGTGTTTATTCTGAAAATGGGCAACGTCGCAAAAAGCTGACAAGTATTTCACTGTTTTGATTAATTTGGCAATATTACTGTATGAAAATATGAAATAAAATATTGATTATGAAATGCAATAATTAATATCTTAACACCAAATATTTAGTTTTAGATGCAAAAAAGAACTTGGAAACTTACCAAATTCTCTTTTTACACCTAAAACGGTTACAACATCAAATGAAGTGCTTATAATTGCAAATCATTATTAATATTTTAAGTCACTAGTTAGCGATATTTCATATTTCCATACAGTAATATTAACGAGTTAATAAAAACAGGTAAATATTTGACAGCTATTTGCGACGTTGCCAACTTTACAGAACAACAGAAAAACTGAAACTGATATTTTTAATCTAGAACTATAAATAATCCTACTAATATTATAAATGTGAAAGTTTGGATGTTTACATATTTGGATGTTTGTTACTCAATTACGCATAAACAGCCGAACGCATTTGAATGAAATATGGCACATAGATAGTTTATAATCTGGTTGAACACTTATGATACTTTTTATTTTGGTACCACGTTCCCGGTGGGATAATTTCCGCCGTTTACGCGGGCGAAGTCGCAGACAACAGCTAGTCTAAAATAAATTTGCCCAAAACTCATAACGATAGCAATAATTTAACCGTTTCTATTTAATTAAGCCCTTTAACCTTAACAATTCAAAGTTTTTAATGCTCCGAATAAAAAATAGGGTAGTAAATGACTTTCTAAGTGCCTATTTTAGATGTGATCTCATCAGATAACGTAATGGAAAAGCAAAGAAAATAGATCGCTAGGGTCTGTTACTCCAAACTAAATTGGATTACCTCCTGCGATTTTCTCGAACATGAAGAAAAAGTGGAGCTGTTTAGAAAACTCTTAACGGAATCTATTATCATGTAGGACAGTAATGCTACTATCTATTTTTAACCCACTTCCCGAAAAATGGAGGGTCTTCGTTCGTCTGAATCTATTTTGTTTTCTTGTATGTTCACTTAGACTGGAAAGCGACCCCAACGTAGTTGGGAACAGGCTAGGTAGATAATGATCTACATCGATATTTTCATTAATTTCGTAGTGGTTTAGAAAAATCTTTTGTTTTTTCTTTTACTAGCTGTTGCCCTAAGATTCACTCGCGTGATTTATGGAGTACATCTTACTGTGCGTACAGGATTTAAAAGTATCCCATGAGACTATAATTATCCTGGATTAATCAATCGAGGCTACCTATAGTCGCAACTGTATCCGTCTTATCAAAGCACGATCTTACTTCAATTTAAGCCTTAACATTCAACATTTTTGTATTACAAACTTCATGCCAACTTTGGTAAAATTCTTAATATAAAATTGACAACCTAAGACTGGACTAAGTTGTTAGTTTTATAAAAAAAACAACTGTATTTCGACTTCTGTTAGGATCTTATTTCAAAAACAGGCTCAATGGTTTAGAACATGCCTAAAGACCTTCTAACTGTGTGCCAATTTTTATTCAAATCGATACGGACGGTTCTGTTTAATCTCACCAAAGTTTCATATTTATAACGAACTAGTGCCTCGCCCCTGCTTCACACGGTTTTCATGACTTGACAAAATTTCGAGATTTCTTTAATTATTTGAGATCAATCAATCTCTAAATGTTGGTGAAAACTGCATCGTAATTTGAAGTATAGAAGAACAACGCGGTCGCACAGAGAAACACGACAAGCAACTTTAAATTATGAAATATATGTAGGTATAGATGAGGAAATATGGACGGCCTACAAAATAGTTTTTCTTCCAATCCGTAAATAAGAATGACCTGTACGAATGAGGAATAAACTATCAGACAACATTACTGCCATTTACTGGTCCGACCTAACCATAGATTTTCGAAAATCAGGACATGTAGCGTGCCAAGGCTCAACCAGCCGACCAGGCGCCAATCTGACACACTTGAGACTTGTGCCAACTCGACTTTATATCTCTTTCTTTATATCTTTTCCTTTATCGATTACGGGATACGAAATGTCCTGAAGAATTGTTACCCACAAACTATTTTTACGCCTCCTCGGACCCGCTACGCCAGTTTTCGTGACAAGGGTCCTGGGTCACAATCATGTTTTACCGTTGAAGTTTTACATTGTTTCACTTAGATTGCGTCTCTGTCACCATTCGTGGGTCAGAAAGAGACACAAGATGAAGGATGCGGGAATGTTTATCTGCGCATGTAATGTATGTAAGTTTCTAAGTAAAATTTCAAATGAATGTTTTAACACTGCCTTACTATGACGTATTGTAAACAATGAGGTAATATCTTATCCAGCGTGTCCTGGTGTCTGCACGCTACAGGAGCTTCTGCATGCTGCTGAAAGTGCCAAAATCAGAACCAAATTCTTGGTAGACTGTATTTATATTGCTATCGACGCGCTAAGAAAAATAATGACGTATTTAAATAGACGCGTTATACACAAACATTAGAGCACTCAAAACTCAACCTACCAATCATACAGTGCGCGAAGAACAGGAAAGACCCATACTGATTCCTGTTGTTAGAAAGATACAAACATATATATTTAGTTACGTCACTAGCGTTTAACCGCGTCACTGGATGGTACGTGACTAATAACACGACAGGCAATTACCTGTCATTTATGTTGCCAAAATTGAGTGTCGGTAACGCATCTAAAGGTAATAAATATATCATTGCCTCCCAACTATTAGTTTTTGTTTCTTACGTCTAAGGCTCTTGGGTGTTAACAACAAAGCTAACCGTTGAAAAGACGCTATTAAAAAGTTTAAGGAGGAAACTTGCTAGCTTCATTACTCCGAAGCACGTAGACAAAAGGTCGAATAGCTAAATTAAACTTGGCAAATTCACAATGGACTGCTTCGTTAGTCTAGTGGTTGCGAGTGCGACTTCTGAGCTTGAGGTCTTGGATTTGATGCTAAGGTGGGGAAAAATGTTATTGAATTTTCCATTAGTAATTTTTCAGCTAAGCATAGACTGGTGCATACCAATCTATGCTTAGCTGAAAAATTAAGCGCTAGGAATAGAGCGCGAGCACCGCGCTGGGGGCATCCCTAGCTAGATCGACCGAGGACTTTAGAAAGGTGGCTGGCGCAGACTGGATGTCGAAACCGGAGGATAGGGTGTTGTGGCGCAGCCTGTGATAGGTCTATGTCCAACAGTGGACGGCGATGGGCTGAGTCAGTTGATTGTATTTTATAGCAGCTGCTTCGAAACAATACTAGTGTCCTAGTAAATGGCAAAAAGCTCACAATCTATAACATTGTGCTTACGACAAACGACGAAATGTTTGTGCAGCTCAGCCTACCCCAACACCAGATGATGCGTGATGCTATGTTGCGTCAAATTCACGCCGCAATTATAATCCTAAAACGCTCATTAAATGTTCTTCAACAAAAATACAAGGGTGTTAAATATACAAGAGAGTGTATATCGAGATAATAAGACGCGATAATTAAGCTTAAATTGGCGTTAATTATGAAAGCCCTTCATAAAGTATCGGGATTACTTTAATATTCTCATATAAATTACGGTGGAAACTCGTAAGGGTAATCTTTTGTGTTCGTTTTAAATGAAGTTCAAATGTTCTTCAAAAGTTGTGCGATTTCGGGTGAAGAGGGTACCCATTTAGCAATTGTTATCTTTTTTATCAGCACGCGGAGAAGGCCCTGCTTTATATTTCGAATACCTACGGTATATTTTTTATTTCTAAATATTTAGTAGTTAAGAGGCCAGTATTAAAAATAAAAATAATGTTTTGAATCATATCCCATAATCTTATATAATTTATTAATACGTGAAGCAAATACTTTGTACCTACCCCTTTTTACGAAAATTACGCGGACTAGTATGGGCACAGTTAAAAATTATATGGAGAAGGAGTGCAGAAAGCTAATGTTTTATATTATAATGTATTTTCTATTAGAGATGGGCCGACTCTGACTTGACCGAAATCAATGATCGGCTTGGCCGACTAGTCGGCTAGTCGGCCAAGCCGATCATTGATTTCGGTTGAGTTCGGGTGAAAACGGCCATGTTCAAAATGGCAAACTTACTTATTGGAGTACTAGGTTAGTATACTTTGCTTATTTTCACAGTAATACGTCTTATGGCGTTCTGCTGTGGGGATCGGCAGCTGACGTAGATTCAAATTTCATTTTACAAAAGAGGGCAATCCGCGCAAGCTATAAAATGGTACCTCACGAGTCTCTTAGAAACAAATTCAACGAAATTGAAATATTAACTCTGCCTTCTCTTTATATCCTAGAAAATATCTTGTATGTTCGCAAAAACTTAGATCTTTTCAAAAAAAGATGCGATTTCCATAATCTAAATACTTACACGTAGTAAAGATGGAATTGTGATTCGAAAATTTTGATTAACTAGAACTAGCAACTCATCTAATAAACAGTACCCGCTTCTATAACAAGTTGCCAAAGTCGGTTACAGAACTTAGCGATGGACAGTTTAAAAGTCACATCAAACGTGTCCTTATCAAAAAAACATATTATAAGATATTAAACTTCGTTGAAGACAGGGAAGTTTGGCATTAATTCTTTCTGCACATGTGACTTCCCTGGTACCTCATTAACAGCATAACTATATGATAGTCTATTAACTGCTCCCAAATTACAATGTTAATTTTTATTATTTTTATGTTTTGCAATGTCTTACTAATTCTCGTGATTATTTGATAATCTACTATTTATTAATAATCATGTCACTTGGTTTAAATAGGTTCATTTTATTTGTGTAGATTTTTTGACATATTGTGAATGAGAGAACGTTGTAGGCCTTACTTACATACTTTAGATTTAAAGATGATTTTATATTCTTTATTTTCATTCCTCTAAGTACCTGGTACTTATTGACAGGCCTGCACTGCAAATTACAGTGATAGTAGGTACGAAAATACCTATTATCGCTGTAATTTGAAAACATTGTAAAAGCAATTAATTATTTTTTAAAGAGTAACCGTGGAGTTTCTTGCCGGCTCTTCTCCATAGGAAGCGACAAATTGGACCCGTGCACCTAGTTTCTGACGTTTCATAAGTGCCCATGCAGGTTTACGTGAAATAAAATAAAAAAATCTAAAGAAAAATATTGATTTGTTTGCCAATTGTTTGTTATCCATGGTAATTTTTTAACCAGTGCGCAAATTGTAACGAATTATTTTTTTTTTGCGCTGGGGGTTTGGAATGATAATTCGTGGCTACCTACAGTTTGCGCACTGGTTAAAAATGAACCCTGTGGAGTTTTTTCTTGTTTGTTAGAAGTATTAATTAATTTTACTTTCGGTATTTAATTTCTGGATCTAAGTCCAATTAATTAGTGACCAAACTAAGGGTTCCTATTCCTTACTATCTTAATTTCCTGATTGCACTGAACGTAAACTGTAAAACTGACTCTATAATAAAAAAATATAAAGATTTCAATTTTATTTCAATCACCGTTTTTTTAAATTATTAAGCATATCAATACGAGTAAAAATGCGCCGACTAGTCGTTGGTTTCAGCCGACTAGTCACTGACTACAAATATGACCGACTAGTCAGCTTTCCCGACTAGTCCGCGACCAGTCCGTACATCACTAATTTCTGTCTAAATGAATCATGATGGGGTTCGCAAGGGCCGATGCCTGCCAGAGGTGCGGGTTATTCGAAAGAGATACCATGGCTCCTGGCACACAGGCAACTGCAGAAACACGGGTGGGTTTTAGTCAATAAAAGTCTGACTTGCCCTCCCGCTCCACCCAGAGCGGGAGAAGTTATTTGATGATTACCCCCGCCCCAAAAAAAAAAAACTAAATGAATCATGGTTGTATTTCAACCACTGTGCGATCACTATTTCATATAAATACCGCTCTTATGAAGAAATTTTAAAATAAAATTCAAATTAATTAGCATGTAACGCTTTTCATTTTGAAATTTTGAAAGCGAAAACATCAGGACGTCAAAGAGAAATGCCGCAAAATTCGTAAAATTTAATTATTTAATCCAGCAGCAGATTTTGCAAACAAGTAACATGGTTTCAGAACGTAATTAATGACGCGTCGTCCTGTATTTAACAGCTTCGTAATATCTTCAATACTGTATTTGAATAATATTTCAAAAACAAAATGTACAAAAGTTTATTTTATCTTTGCCGACGGAATATTTCCGCTGTGGAAGGCTTAAAGGAAATCGTCCCCAAGATACATTGCTAGAGAAAATTGTCGACTTTGCATAAACCCTAATATCCAATATCCTATTTCATTTTCTCTAGGATGTCTGAGAATATACTTTATAGGACTAGAGAGTTTACTTGGCTGTGTCGTGGTCTAGTGCCAGCACAAAGTATGCAAGATCATCACCAATTCAAGTTGTTATGGTACAAACGTAAAGGTTAAAACTATTTACTTTTTTTTTAAACATTATTTTTCTTTGTTATACATGCTGGCACATGAGTTTAGACCCCTAACGTAGAAATTTTTCGTCGGTTATCAAAAAACAATCTGCTGTTTCATAGAAAAGTGCAATGCCTACGCGGTCAAAATGTATGGAACAGCATTTTTTTTTTAAATAACTGACGAAAAATTTCAATATAGGGTGGCTCAAAATCATGTAGGTACTGAAAGATGGTTACAGTTTGCGCGTCACTGTCTCTGCCAACCTGTTTGAATGGAGTATGTCTGTTTAGCTATCAACAGCTATTTTTTTTAAATGACTAAAACAATGTAATTCAATGCAGGGGCTTTCAAAATCATTATACTGAATCCATGGTTACAGTTTGTGCGTTAATGTCCCTGCCACCGAGTATCAATCTATTCTATAAATGAATGGAAATTTTACATTTAAGATATCTATACTATTTCAAACAGAAATATGGATTTCATAACAGTTAAAACATATTGTAAAAAAATGTTCAACCTACGTAGTGCAATCATCCCAATGTATGCGACGTTACAAACAAAAGCTGCGTTACAATATCTGGTGAAAAATGCATGGACAAACGTATTGTTCTGCGTATGTTTCGTGCACTATAGAGTTATTTGAATCACAATCTGTTCTTTTCTACAATTTTGGGCTGCGCAATTTTTGCGGATCTTCTGTATCAGGACGAGGGACAAACATTTTGACAAACGGCATTGTAGCTTTTTAAAGGACATCATTAATTTCGTACCGTAAGTGCTTTTGGTTTACAAATACTGTTGGAAAGGATGTCTTGATTTATTTTATATTACATTGAATGTCTACAACTATCCACCTGGTTGCTATTTGACCTGGCTACTGTAGCAAAATCAAATTTTTGCTAACAATATTTTGGACATTCGTCTTAAGACGCAAACAGTTATGGTATGGTAATGGAGATGTATAATATTATTAAATTATAATCAAAATAAGAGTTTTAGTATTTTCACACTTATTACAATCATAAAGCACAATAATTGCGGAAGGGTTAATTGTATACTTTCGTTGTAATAATAAAATCTGTTGAGCGTGTTATTTCCCATTAGAAAACGGTATTTTAACGATATTTTATTTTTGGGGTACAAAATGTTCTAAACCTTAATGATCTCCTTTAACTGGTGCATCAGGTGCATGGCGATCGAAAGACGAAATATGGACTACATGCGCATAATGCTAAACTTAAGTATCGTTCTGTCTCTGTCATCTTCAAACGATTGACATAATCACAAAGGTGTTTTAAATTAGATTACGCTATCGCTGAACGATTTAGTGATATATATGTAAGTTTAAATCACGGTTTAAATCGTCGAAGCTTAGAACACCGGTTACCATTCAAATATTCCTGTTTATTTCACAATAATTTTACCTCTGACAACAGTAACCTTATTGCGACGCAAATAACGATCACAATGATTTTGACAGATCCGAAAGTGATAACAATCTAACAGCAACTTTAGCAGAATTAGAATAAAGATCACTGTTATTTGGACAGTGAATTGGAGAAAGATTTGGCAAAATCAGAGGTAAAATAACTGTAATCGGCTGGAAAGACAACTTTCCAAGTAAGAATGTAACTTATACTATCGGCAGTCTTTTATTCGCTCGTAATGAGGTCCTATGCAAAGAATTGACAGCTTAACATTGGTAGCATAATCAGCCTATAACGGTCCCTCAGCTGGGACACAGGCCTCCTTTTGTTCCAAAGGGAGTGGCTGTAATCCACCACGCGGGCCCAGTGAGGGTTAGTAGATGTCACATGCCTAAGAATTTTTGGTTCTAGGACATGCAGTTTTCCTCTCGATGTTTTCCTTCATCGTTTTGAGAGCAGCAGGCTTAGCACCAGCACCGATGTATTGACGTAATAATAGACATGACTATTAAGTAAATTATGTACAATACGAGAAGATAGCTGTATTTCTATAAATTATCACAGTTATGCGTTCTAAACGAATCATGATTTTGTCGACAATCGTATATTTGTGGCCGTCGTCGAGTAGAAAGTTTGTTGTCAGTGTGATTTTGAAAGACAAAATGACAGATTGTAGAAGGATCTACAATCTGTCATTTTGTCTTTCGTTTCCAAAAATCTTTGTCTAAGTCCTTATAAATGTAGACTATTTCAGAAGAATATATCTTACCAATCTACGGTGCGATGTCAAAAATGGAGAAACGAAATGTCACTTTGTACTGAAAAAGCACTGTCTATTTTTCGTAGAAATCGAAAGCGTTATGCTAAGCCTGCTGTGGTGGTGAAAGAATTTCTACACATTAAAGTTCCTTTCTGGCTTCGAAGCTACGACCTACAGGTAAGGCGCGGCCATTGCCACTGGGTCACTACTACTAATTTTCAACTACCTTACTTCTAATTTCAGAAACCTTATTAATTGCTAAACCTTCTTAGCTTCAACTAGATAGAAGTTAAAGCAACAGACACTTGAGTACACATCAATAATTTGTATCATCCTAAATATCGCTTTTGATCTCAATACATAAAGTGGTGACGAAATTATAAGCACAAAGCAAAGCGCCCGTCTGGCTTTGAACCCACTATGTCGTGGCCGTTACCACTGAGCTCTACTCTTAACAGAATAGATAGACAATAGTAGATAATCATGTATGTAAGTAAGTACTTACCGAAGGGCGGCTCGAACCTGCAGTCCAGGAGCAAGGCATTGCCAGTGGGGCCAGTGGTGCCGACGACAGCGCCACCTCGCATCATCACCTGCGCCTCAAGTTCTACCCACCGCCCCCCACCGTCCGACTGGAATAAAAATGATTGGTTATTAACATATATTTTTATTATTATTTGTACACACCAGCAGCTAATATGCTGATGCGTATGTATAAAAAGTTTGGAGATATTTAATCAGTCTATTGGCTTCTTGAAGCAGTTTACTATGGGAGCCATCAGAACATTTTCTGGGAGCCTATTCCATGCTTTTTACAATTCTGTTAGACAAAAAGTGCTTCAGAGGCATTTTCTTTGATACATTTCCTATAACTTAAGGGAAGGTCCACGCAAATGTTTGTTGGCATTTAGAGTGTAAAGGTCTTGAAGACTGGGCACTTCGTAGTGTTCTCTCTGTAAGTATTTTGCACGTCTCAATGAGTCTGTCCCTTTGTCCACGCCGTTTAGTGTAATATATACACCGTGACATTTAGTCGTCTTACAACGGCAGCCCACGTTATGTATCCAATAACTACTATCCATTGTTTTTTTCTTCAGAACATATGAATGATCAAAAAAATTAAAACATGATTCACTAAGACGCACGCTATAGTTTAAAACACCCTGATATGGAAATGGAATGAATGATGGAACGTAATGGTATAGGTATCTTCTACCGTTTGATACGTAAACATTATTAACAAGGTGTTTCATAACTCTAAAGCATTATTTATTATTCTTTGTACCTATTATCTTAATCAATGGTAACAATTTTTTAATCGCGCCTTTTGGTATTTTATGTCGGAAACATTGAGTGGACCACCTTTGTAAGACGACTAAAATGTTACGGTGTTTATACATTTATTTATAATATAACATCACGCCTGTCTTCCCCGAACGGATAGACAGAAGTGTACCATAATACACTCACATTTCGCCAGTTCTGTTTAAGTCCCGTGTAATAAGGGGCGAGCCCTCAATTGCGCACTAATTCAGTATCCGGCCTACTAAATGACTCCAGATGGAAAAGTCAACAACACTTTGCTCAACCTAGTAATCGAACCCAGGACCTCCTGCTTAGCAGTAGCGCTTACGACCACTAGACTAGCAAGGCAATGGATAGATTAATCAAGCCACATGTTAGGAATGGACTTCATAAATCTGCATGTGATTGCAATATTTTCGTAATGTTTTACTATTGTACGTGCGTGCCTAATTGTTTTACTAACATAGATTTATGTAGTTTGTATTATAAGGCCTTCGAAACCTCTAAATAAAAAGTGTTTTTTTTACTGTCGGTTTTTATACTAAGCGTGGCAAGTATAATAATTAAAGATAGAGTGACACATGAGAAACTGTAGTTTGTAGAAGGCATTTACAAAACTTCCTAGAGGAAGCACCAATAGCATCCATACATCCATAGATCAAGCAAGAAATCGAAGAAATTCGCACGGATAACTCTTTTTTTACAAAATGTCCCTTTCGCTACTTCATACAATATAGTAATTTTTCGGACGAGGTAGACAGCTTTGGCGAGAACGACAGCGAGAAGAAGACATTCAGATTCAAAACCTAGTAATAATTATGCACGGAATATTGTAGGTACCCGTGAAATATCGAAATGTTGCGTGCATCGATTCTCAAATGCAACTATAGAAATACGGGAAAGCAGAACTGTGTCACACTGGTAATCTCCTCACTCATGGGCAGGGAGGCAACAAAGTAAGGTTAAGTAACGAATCCGCCATTATCATCTTCCTTGCCTTTGCTGAGTTCGGCTTCCAGTGTAACCAGATGCAACAAATATCAATGTTTGTATAGAGTAACTATCTTTCCGACCTCCACAACCCAGTTCGTGGGTAATAAGATAACCATTGGTAAGACGAAGATCTACGAATGACAACCGGGACCAACGTCGAAGCTCGGAGGGGTCTCGATATGTAATATATGATCCTCCATCCACGAACTGACCGCGACAATAGCTTAAGCTTCTACTACCCCTCGCGGCTATTATCAGTAAGCCACGAGCCACTCCAAGCATCTGAAAAGCCCCTCCATGAATATGAATACCAAACTTTACGATAATTTCCTCTCATTCCATTTACGTGTACCAATTACCTCCCAAGAGTAAATGGTTAAGGAAATGCAAATGCAAACACTCCCGGAGGATGAATATTGTGCTTTTAAGCTAGCGTCCTAGTATTACAAATGGAAGCAGAAATACGCAGCGAATTGAGATACCTGCTTTTGAACAGAGCATTTTAATTTTACCGTTGAATGTAGTAAACTGTAACTCTAGATATCCGTTTTGGGGATTTTGAATTTAGAAACAGAACATCACGCCTTTTTCCCCAAAGAGTTTGGCAGAGATCTAATAGCGCTTCAAATTGAGAAAGGATATAATATACACAGCTCGTGTCAGCTTTGGTCACAAATTCTCTATCACTTTAAAACTTAATATTAACCGCTCAACCCGTCCATGGCTATTCGCAAATAAAGTGGAACAACTAGCAAAGTATTGGAATCAATCAGTCATAGACTCATTGGCGTGAATACCGAATCTCAGTAATATTTCAGAGGGTAATCTGTTCAATTGGCTGCTGATGACTGAGTTGCTACCGACAATTACGCATTGACGTGCATCGGACGGCATTCTGACGTACGGAATGTATTTAATGATATAGGTAGTTGCGATAATTTTATTTTCGTTTGAAAACGATACCGGTTTTTGTGGAAGTTTGTGTAGTTTGGTATGTATGTAATAACTGTGAACTATGTTAAAATGCTCTTAAATAATCATTATTATTTACAATGCTTTTTTTCAAAAAAAATCTAATCATAAACCATTTTAATATTCTGTGAAAAATATATCGAAGACCACGATAACGTGGAATAATAATTTGAAAAAGTTATAAATAATATCTTAGACATGCAGCAAGAGATACTTTGTAAAATCGTTATTTTGATTAATATTAATTATACAAATTTAACTAATAAGGTCTGATATATTATCCCAGGTGGATATCCCAAAGATTTCCTCACGGGAATATCCTTTTAGACATTATTTACGACTTGGCATAAAATAGGACCTACTTTATTTACATTATAAAGTGTACTAACAATGGTTGGTAACATAGTTTTGACCGTTTCAAACTACTATTAGGTAAATTAAAACTCACTAAATAGTAAATTATCTGAACTGAGACGAAGAGTGAATTTCACCAATAAAACGCGTTTAAAAGCTTTCAGTGACAACATTCCACAACAATTAAATAATGAAAGTGACAGCTCTTGGACGCGGCGTAGATTTGCAGAGATCTTATTAGTCGATTTGCTCGAATTTACACGAGTAAATTCGAGCAAATATCAAATCAAATCTGCTTACAATAAAGTGCATAAAATTCAAAACATGCCAATTTACCAATACGTATTTTGGGAATAAACGATTTGTCAACAAATAAATTAACTTCGTACGAGTCGCCTATAAAAAGTGTAGATTCACGCGAGTAAATTCGTGCGAATCGACGACTAAGCCGTGCTCATACGTTTGGTTTCATTTGTGAAATTCGCCCTTAATCAAGTTTTCGGGAAACGATATCGTCTAAAATTTACGTGTGATTCAACGTCCGACTTTTTACAACCACCTTTATTTTTAAACTCGGCTAAAACTCGCAACTTGTTACTCTGTATTCATTAAAAATCTCGTCCGGTAAGCGGTTACCGTGGTAACAAAAGCGGTGCTGTGTCGACGCCACGGAAAATCCCGCTTACAGCCTTTATGTATGCAAATTCTATACAATTTGCTTACCATAGTAAAGTGGATACCCCATATATCGGGCTTAACAATGATTTCCATGAAAATTAACATCCATTGTTCTGTAAAAGCTTACTAAACGGGAGTTTCAAAGTTCCCACGCGTTTTTTTAATTATCGCGGTCTGTTTTCAAAACGTTAAGAGGATTGAAACAAAAGACTATTTATGCACCTTTAGGCTATTATACGCCTATATTTAATTGATCCCGATTCAACAAATCTGCCTAGCCTTTTCTGAACTATGTTGTGGTCGGCTTACAGTCTAACCGGTTGCAGCTGAATACCAGTATTTTACATGGAGCGACTGCATATCCGACCTCCACAACCCAATTATTGGGTAACACGATACCCCTTGATAATAGTAGTTGTCAGACTTTTAAGCTTTGACTACCTGTAACGAATATCAAAGATCTACGAATGACAGCCGGGACCAATGGCTTAACGTGCTTTCCGAGGCACGGAGGACGAGACTCCCGTATGTAAAGAATCGTCACAGATTCATGAGCCGACCACGGCAAGCATAACTAGTCCTTTGATCGACTTTGTCATATCGCAAAAGGACATAGTTTTTTCGTGCATAGTTCTAAATTTAATCGATTGCCATCGCTTTAGATAGATCGAGTACCAAATATTTTTTTGTTACAACTTAATTAACCACTAAGTTTGACTCGTTCTGTAAATCTTAATTTAAATTCAAATCTGCAATTAATTCCCCATTATTTTTACTTTTTGGTGGGAAGTCATTAAATACCTTGTCCCGCTCTGGGCGGAGCAGGAGGGCGTGTCACATTTTACTGACTAAAGCCCACCCGTGTTCCCTCAGTTGCCTGTGTGCCTGGGGCCACGGTATCTCTTTCGAACAACCCGCACCCCTGGTAGGCATCGGCCCTTGCGGGCCCCTTCAGTTGGTGCAGACATCTCTTTGAGCTATGAGGCGCACGTGGAACACAACGCGCCGTCGACCCGGGCTTGGTCCTTACCGGACAGCGAGCTACCCATTACTCGCCATCCGCAAGCCCACGCCTACGGTGGCCGGGAATGAGCCTAGGATTCCCGACGCCCAGGGCGTCTCTTGCGGAGGCTAGGGCCGTGAGGGTGCATATACTCCCGCTCCCTCACGTTCGCAGAAGAAGGTGACGGCTACCCATGCACTCTCACTCCGTACCATGGCTTGGACCAGGGCCGGACGCGAGAGATCGCCTCCACAAGAACACGGCAGTGCTCCGCTCAAGCCGGGCAGACCTCCACCATATGCTCCACCGAGTCCTCAGGGCGATCTTTGCAGTGGAAACACGCGGGCGTTTCCTCCCGCCTTATCGGAAACAGGAACCTCCCGAAACAACCGTGTCCGGTGAGGACCTGCGTCAGGCGGAAGGTGAGGATGCCGTGCCGCCTCTCAAGCCACTCCTCAAAGAGAGTACTTACCGCCGCAATCGTGGCCTGCCCATATCTTTGGTGTTTCTTTTTATTTTTAGAACTACCTTCGACCTCTTCTCGTTGCTTGCTTATTTTTGACAATTGTTTATCAAAACCTATTTTTGCTGCCGAACAGTTTTGACAAAAATATTCTTTTAAGAACGTATTTTCTTGAAGCTTTCGAAATGTTCAATCTAGTCACAATTCTATCCGGTACAATTCTGAGTTGTTCAAAGTTTCATACTCCTTCCATACCCAACTGTACGGTTATAGTGCGATTTTGAACGAGCTCCGAGTGTGAGTTAAACATTTATTCGAAGTGTAAAATCTTATCTCGTGAGAAAGTTCCACGATTATAGGTTCAAATAACACATAACATCACGCCTGTATTCCACAAAGAATTAGACAGAGGTGTAACCTATTGTACACCCACATTTCGCACAGTTATGTCAAAGTCTCATCATATCAGTCGAAAGACGTTCACTGCTGGACATAAACGTCCCCCAAAAAGGGGGGATTTGCCATAATCGCCACGCTTGGCAGACGAGTTGGCGATCGCAGTATGGTGGTAAAATGCATAGAGAACGCTGCTGCCCATTCTCTAGTAAGTCCCTTAGTCGCCTTCCACGACACCCACTTTTGCTATCAATCGGGTACAAATCCGGATTCCGGGCTGCTACCGAAAAATTCCATGTGAAAAAACCCATAACACTTTGTCTGACCCGGTAATCCTACCCAGGACCTCATGCTCAGCAGTAGTGTAGTGCTTGAGACCAGTGGACCAACGAGGCAGCCATATCGCAGCATAATGCTGAGTGGAAGCCTTCTTTTCGCAGTTACAGCGTGCAGCTGCCGACTGTGTATGTTCTGTGTTTATCTATCTATAGTTCGACTTTTAATTGTATTCAGTTACTTGACAGATCAAAGAAAAATAATGTTACCATACTAAAACTAATAGTGTTGGGGTAGTGAACAATTTTGCGTAAAGAGCGAATGATAAAAATTGTATAATTTAAAATTAAACCGTTTTTATCATTCGTTATAAAACTTTTAAAAATCGTTTGTAAGATGTGGAATAATAATTATAATTTATTAACAAAAGTAATGCTATATTTTATTTAACTAAACTAGAAATAAATTACTTAACTACTGAAAAACAAAATATATTACAAAATCTACAATTTTTAATAGTGCTTATCATGTTTTTCAGAGAAGTTATTACATTTTAAATAAAAAAAATTGCATGTAAGTACATAATCTCAAGTTCATTCAATTTCGTTCATTCTTACCTCAACTCACTATCTTTTTTTTTGTCAAAATCCCTTCAACTATCAAGTTACTAAATACAATTAAAAGTCGAACTATGTATATATATTAATAAGTGAAGCAAAATCTTTGTACCCCTTTTTACGAAAATAACGCGGACGAAGGAATATGTTTGTCACAGTTAGTTTATTTAGTTTGAGAAGGAGTGCAGAAAGCTAAAATTTTTTAAAATTTAAATGAATTATGGTCGAATTCCGACTACTGGGCGACCTTTAGTAAATATAAATCTGTTTTGTTTTCTTGTTTTTATGTCGACGGTCCCTACATGTAATCCCCAAACTACAAATGACAAATTTTACAGGAGACCGCTACAGTGCCATCTTAGACTTTTTTTTTTTACTAAACGATAGTATATGCTGGCCTGAACACAAAAAATGCAAACTGAAAACAAAACATGCAAATCACGTATCTACCACTTAGAGGATTGTACGAAGGGACCGTCGTTGTGATCTTATCTTTCTGTATGCACGTGTTTCTGCAATGTTTTTTCATTGTCTCATTTCTTTTTAGTATTTTCGTTTATTTATGTTTTTTTATTTGTGTTTATATTTATATAAAACTAGGGATATTCATTATATTTATAGTTTAAACAGGTTTATGCTTTTATATTTATTCCTCTAATTTATTACACCTACCACTGATTGTCTCTGCATCACCCATAAGTTGACTGGTAGAAAATGCCTATAGGCATTAAGTCCGCCTCTGTACTTTTGTGTGCTTGAAGTGTTAAATAAATAAATAAATCTATATTTCTTTCTTTCAGTCAAAATACAATAAAAAAAAATAAAAGAGATGTCTTCTAATACCCACTTCTACGATACAGACCTGAGAAATCAAACACGACATTCTCATTTACGATACCTCATTACATACACTACAAGCAATCACAATCCAACCTAACAATTGGCTCTCCAAGAATTCTGAACATTCCGCCGACATGAAAGACCGTATTCTGAGCTAAAAATACTTATTGATTTCTACCAAGTACAAGGCACTGAGCTGCGATGGTACGCTTATTATATTTTGCGGTACTTACTACACACGTAAAGGATAAAAGACGAATTCACGCTTAACCTAAGCGTGAATTCGTCTTTTAACCTTTACAAAAACAAGAGAGTCTGTCAGTTTTTATTCTTAAAACAAAGAAATAAGACATTTTTAATAGATTTAATTTAATTTAAGTATCCCCAAATGTTTTATTTTCATTTTTTTAAATATGTTGTTTTGTAAATATGTTTGAACTGTTTCCAAATTTTACCTATCTATACACCGAGAAATTTTAATGGTTGTTATCCCGCGGCAGAACAACTTGCCATAAGGAGTACTTTCGAAGCATAGAGTAAAAGTAAAAAAAGATTTTTTGTTTTTAAAATAATTTAAAAAATATTCATCTACTCGATAAAACACTACTCAATAGTAATATACTACTCGAATCGCACGCACCGCCGACAAAGAGAACAGCGATGCATAAATGTTGAAAGCAAAATAAACTCTCGCAAGTGGTGATTTTTACAATGGGTAATCTGCCATATCTTGTTTCTAATATTTTATTTTTTTACACCAACGATTGTATTACCAAGACAAAACATTTTAGCTGCGGGAAAACTACCATTAAAATTTCACTGTGTGTATATAAAAATGAAACCCTATTTCCCTTAGTCACGGCAACACCCGTGAATGGCTGGACCAACTTTGCTAATTCTTTTTTGTTGTTTGTTATTGTCAGGAGAAGGCTCTTAAGAATGACAAAATTAAGAAAGTTACGCGTAACATATGTATACCGTATGACTTTTTTTACCGTCTGGAAATAAATAGGGCATAATAGGTGAACGGAGTAGAAGCCTATGGCATAGAAATTTCACTTCTTTTTTTTTAAAATCCTAACATGAAATGAACCTATCGATAAATACTATTACTTATTTGTAGTAAACTTTTCATACTAAAATTTAAAAAATAATAAATATAGAAAAGAGTAAAAATATCGGCAAATAATATCAAAACCCAACTTATAGGCACCCTACTCTACGCGCAGAAATTATCAATGAATTCGTAGCGACATTCGATCCTTTGATTGAAGCCGGCCGGGGATAGGTAACTACTATCGCAAAATATCTTTCCTTAGGCGTACCGCTCACGTGTCACCGCATGCGCATCCCCTCCCGCCCGCGCGCCCTTCGAACCGAGTACCGCGTCTCGTGCTCTCTCTCTCTAGTCAGTAGTCACCTGCGATTAGCCATAGCGTGACGTCGATCGCTGTTTTTTTACGTTTGAACTGTGTGTGCTTCGACCGCCCAGTGATTGTTTTCATAATGACGTACGCATACTCCAACTCCACCCGCAGGCGAACATTCTATGGAGTGACGAGTCCATATTTACCCGCACTGGTATTTACAACGTACCTACACAACGAGCAATGGTGGAGTTTCAAAACTCACTTAAAATAAACGAACACGCTCATCAAGTTCTATTCAGTGTCAATGTTTGGGCCGGGATAATACACGTTGGCATAATGGGTCCAGTTTGTATCGAAGGTCGATTGACAGGGATAATGTATCGTGAAATTATACAGTCCGTTATCGACACAATGTTGGAAGACGTTCCTCTGGACTATCTGCCGGACATGTACTTTCAGCACGACGGGTGTCCAGCTCACTACGAGCGATCTGTGCTCGCGTATTTAGATAGTGAATTCCGTGATAAGTGGATAGGTCGCGGTGGACCTGTGAACTGGCCGGCGAGATCACCAGACCTAACGCCATTAGACTTTTATTTGTAGGTTGAACTAAAACGCTTAGTGTACACCGAAGAAGCTCGTAGTGTAAATGAGTTAAAACAGCGAATAATAGACGTTTTTAATATTCTGAAAAGTGACAGAGACACGCTTAGGAGTCTAACAACCAATTTGCAAAAACGTGGGAGTTTGTGTTTAGAAAGAAACGGTGGACATTTCGAACAAATATTGCAGTAGCGTTGAAAAGGTACTTTTTCTTGTAAATAATAACACATTTTCTGTAATTTTGTAAAAATTAATCAGTGTAATTATTTGTAAATAAGTTGATTACGATCTTTAAATACGCCTAGTAAGTTTTAGTATCGGATTTGGATTAAACAACCTTGTTGGAATCCTTTTTTATTACACATCACGTTAAAACCTTCGAAATACATATGAATGTGAGTGATTGTTATAAGTATTTAACATCAGCGGTTTGTTTACATTTCTATCAAAGCTTTACCGATCTTACGAGACGTAATTTATTTGGTTTACGGTTTCAAGACACGCGTCACTCAGTGTATCAAATTATTTGCCTACTACAACTACATACAGCACGGTGACGTATGTAGGTACACGCGCAAATGTGTGCGTGAGTGTGTAGGGATCAGGCGGTATCGTCCTGTGCGCAGGAGAGCGAAGTTAGTGCTAGCGTCTCGCTCACACTTCCATCATGCTTCATTCATGTGCAATCGCAGCTGACGCCGTTTACTATTACCTATTTTGGATAATATTAGTTTTACGCGAGTGCCGTAGGATGTATTCTTTTTCATGTATTTTAAGGATATTCGGAACTTTTATTAAATAAATGGTACCAGGTAAATATTAGGGTATATGAGTTCTATTCTACTTACACAAAACGTCATATTGTTGTCCAGACGCTAAAAAATTTCAGCCGGTATAATGCGAATTCAATATTCATAGTTAAAGATAGGACAACGTTTGTCGGGTCAGCTAGTAATAATAAATATTTTTACTTTGTTAGCTTAGTTGTTAACTCTATTGTGCATGCTGTGGTCTCCTATAAGTGAAGGAGTCCACCTATATAATACCTGATGTTGCCCTTTATGTATATGTCATGTATTGTGTACATCTTTTGTTGGAGATCCCAAATAAACAAATAAATAAAACAGGTTCAGCTCCATTGTTAATTCATGCAAAGCCTGTCCAACACTTGATACATAATTTCCCCAATAATCTGCATTACATCCTCGTTGGTCTAGTGGCCATAAGAACTACTAATGAGAATGAGGTCCTGTATTCGAGGCCCAGATAGGACAAAGTGTTCTTGGGTTTTAAACCGGCGTCAAAAAGAAGGAGCTTATCAATTCGACATGTTTATATTTTTTTTTATGTATGTTCGGACATAACTCCGTCATATAGAGGCGGATTTGCAAAATATTTTTTTTTGTTTGAAAGAGGTTTATTTCGAAATGGTCCCATTTAAATTTCATATAGATCTGATGATGAGTTTCGGAGACAGACAACGGAACTCTTCAAAACATGACAGCAAAGCAACCGCAATTGCTGTTATCGCATAAATACCTATGCATTTTTTTTGACCCCAAGGATGATGAAATTTCGTATTGGTGTGGGATAAGTACTATAACTAAAAGTGAATAAAAAATTGTTCCAAAAAAAAAACAACTGACTTTCGGAAAAACACCAATAACTTTAATTTCGGAAGGCGGCGACAAAAAATTTAATACTTATCCAAAGTCACCGACTTCCGAAATTAAAGTTATTTTTCACTTTGTAGTGTTTTTTTTTTATATTCAGGTTTCCTCAGTACCAGCCGGGAGTCTGGATTTGTGCCAAGTTGATGGCAATAGGCGCGTATTCTTATTTCATGGGACTTAAACGTAACCGGCAAAAGGTGGATGCATGACCAGCTCGTAAGTTGTGGTCACCACAGGGATGCACAGCCGTAGTCCAGATTAGATCAGAAACCCTAGGCGCACCCAAATGTTACACGGATATTCTCAACAGACCAGGAGTTATAGCCAACTCCTGGGGGAGGTGGACTGGCTGGAATAACTACCGAAGGCCGCCATGGCTCATCCACAACAGGGTCACCACTACTCTCATACAGTACTATACATATTACAAAAGATTTATAAAATGAAATGATTTTTTTATTTATGTACGCTGTAGTGCTGCGACACTTTTAAATGTCGCAGCATCATGCTGAGATAGGGGCTTTTTGGCCACGTACAGGACTTTTTTTTATTTTGTTAAGCATATTGCGTAGTTAAGTTTGTGATATTCCTGTGGGAGTCTAACAAATACTTTTTTTTCTTTATGTAAGTAGATCTTATAAGACACTTTTACACTTCAATATTTTGTTGGTCAATATTGTAAAAACTACATGGCGCCGGCATTTCCTAGCTGACTGTTCCCTGAATAAAAAAAGCCGAAACAAACTCAAGCATTCAAAGTTTTCTTGCTTTCCTGAAGTAGCAATTTTTCAAATCGGACCAGTAGTTCCCCAGATTAGCGCGTTCAAGCAAACAAACAAACAAATTCTTCATATATAGATTCAAGTATAGATATATAACATTCATTCAAGTATAGATATATAACACTAGCTTTTGCCCCCGGCTCCGAACGCATGGATGTCGGTTATCGCGTAAAAATGTAGACTATGTCCTTCTCCATATCCCAGGCCATATCTTTGCCAAATTACATGACGATCGGTTTAGCGGTTTATGCGTGAAAACTTAACAGAGAGTTACTTTCGCACTTATAATATTAATAGAGAAGTATATAGTATAGATAGATGTTTAATAGGGCATTAACAGTGATAAGTATCTTGTTTACAGCCAATATACCCACATGGTTGGTAATGTTCCTAACTGAGTTAGTTTACGTCAGTAACTTATGTAGGGGTATAAACTACTTGCACTCCATTTTACAGCCCGTAAACTTTCAGCGCTGAACACAAACCCAATAATCGGTACATGGAGCAGTTTAAGAGGGCCTTAATCACCGTAGTTTGTGATAGGATTTTGTTGTTAGTAGTATACAAGAATATATTTTCGAACATCTTCTTAACATTTTTATACGTTTATGTTTCAAATACCCATATTTTATTCAGTGTTTGTCGAATGACCGATGGCCAGTGGAGAAGACGAGTCCAGGGAGTTGAGACCGCGTATCGGCTAGCGTGAGACGCTCGCCAGCTAGATGGACCGACGACCTTAAGAAAATGACTGGGACAAGCTGGATGACGTGGGACAGTGTTGTGGCGCAGCCTCTCCTCAATAGGCTAAGTTGATTGATTGACTATCACATGTTTTTTTTTTAAACTTAAGCTTCATTAGACATGAGTAGCTCATGAGCGAGTGATAGAAAAGAGCTAGCTCTTTTCGAAGGAAGTCGCTCTCGCTCACTCACTCGCTCGCTATATAGCTCACTAGCTCAGTTAGCTCACTCAGACTCACTAGTTCAGTACTTCAGCGAGATACCGATGACCGACCGAAGTCACCGGCCGAACGGCTCATTCGGTTCGCTTCGGAATACTTCGGATCGCATTGTTCGATCCTCCAACAATAGCTCTCCAGTACAATACGTCATTGTAGACTATCATACGACATAAATCTATTGATAAGGCGATTGACTTAAAGTTGAAAATACTTTGGCACATTATAAAAAGGAACCGCATTGTTTATTTTTTGCGTGTTGTTTACGTAAAGTCATAAAATTTTATGAACAAACAGAAAAACTTATTTAACTTAACTACAAACTTCCAAAGAGCCATTTAACATAGACATCACTATTGAGCGAGGCGAGCCGTTTCCTTCGACTTTCGTGCAACGTAAGTCAAATGAGCTAACAGTCGGCGTCTGAGTCACTGAGCTTTAGAAGAGCTAGTGAGCGAGAAGAGTGATATAGCTCTTTAGAGTGAAAGCGTTAATCGCCCTTTTTCTTTCCAGTGAGCTATTTCGCCCATGTCTAGGCTTCATCCAGTTAGACTGGAAGCTGACCCCGACATAGTTGAGAAAAGTAGATGACGATTTTATTATAAAAAACTTACTTAAAACCTACCAGTGGCGAAGGTGGCTGTATAATTAAAGTCTGTTTAGAATAAATGCGCTAATATACATACTATAGATTTGGTGCACAATCAAAATCCATTTTAGCATACCTATGAATCGTGACTATAGATATTACACAATGCTTTCAGTTTCCCGCTGCCACTGCAATATATTATATTATTCAACGCTCTATTACTAAACTATGTCTATCTCATTCTATCTTACCTCGTTATATGCGACGGAAGCGAGAGGCAGGTAGTGGTAGCCGAGCGCTTTGTCCCAGATGACGCCTTTGTTCCACACTTCCACTAAGAGACCCAGGTTGATGTCATTGATTTCACTGTTGGACAAAAGTTTTGGTATTAATAATTTATCTAAAAGAAAAGTCTACAATACAACGTAAATTCTGACGTCATATATCGTCCCTATTTCAGTAATACGGTCGGCACCATAGTCTATTAACAGTTAATTTTTCAATCTTGTTAAGTATTCAAAAACATCTGAAATGACAGAAAAATAATAAGGAGTCTTAATTAAAGCAATGTATCAAAAAGAAATTCTACCGATTTTAATAAGCTAAAGCATCGATTTTTTACCGAAACTGCACCAAAAAATGGCTCCTGAAAAAAGCTGCAAGTAGTTTGGATTTATTTTCTTCTGCTCCTCTGAATAACGCTAGTCTTTCCGCATTGTCTTGCCCACTGAGTACTAAGTTGTTCTTAAAATTGTATTTTTCTTTTCATTTATTTGTTAATCAACTTTAACATAATATATAATATCTAAATATCAGTAAGGGCGGTGGCCCCCACCTTTGGGTCAGGCAGATGCGTAGTTTTACTTTGTTACTTTAGTTTTGCGTTTGTTTTCTAAAACTGACTAGACTAATTCGTCTAATATAGATATATTTATATCTACTGAAATATACACACATACATCGGGATCAATACGGTGACAATAACAGTCTCGAAAATATTGGTAGAAGCGGATTTAGAAAAGCAGTTTGAACCGGCGGCGACATTGTGGAAACAGAAATCATTTAATTTCTGAAATTGTCTTGATTGAGCTTGACTTTTAGTCAATATAAATCATTTATGATTTCAGACCAAAACACAGTATCGTAACTCATGCAGACAGATATAGAAACTGGAAGACGGTATCGTGAACAATACCATTTTAAATCGTAATCAAAAAACAATCACAAAGCTACAATATGGCCGCCAATCTTCAACATGTCCCTGCCAACGAACAAAAACAAAAAGCGACCGCAACTAAACGTAAACAGTCCATAAAATCAGCTCCGTACGATATAAAAGAGCTTACTGCAGCGAAACGAAGCTTCATCCTGCCAACGTATAAACCACAGAGCACGGAATCGCTGCACCTGCCACGTCTAGACACGGCAGGACTAATAAAATTCGTAGTACCAAAAGTGGATTGAGCGTTTGCTTACCGCGGACCGCCATTCAAAATGAAATGACATGAAATTGCATAATAGCATAATCAATCAGCATATAATATTTCCACTGCTGGAACACAGTCCTCCTCTGGGTGAGAGGGAGTGGGCCGTAATCCACCACAGGCCATTGCGGTGTTAGTAGATGTCACATGACTTCGAATTTTTGGCTCTAGGACATGCCGGTTGCCTTACGATGTTTTCTTTCACCGTTTTACGAGTAGTGGTGACGAAATCATTTACACAAAGTAAAGCACCTGCCTGGGTTCGAACCTACAACTCTTAAGTCACGGCCATTGTCCCTGGGCGACCACTACTTCAATATGTCATACAAAAAAGAAATAAATAATAAGCTAGATGTATTCAACTTTTCTTATACTCCTGAGAAGAAATGGCGAAACAAACTCAGGGATCAAACTTCTTTTGTAGACCTGCATGTCGATTCTGTAACCATCTCACCGCGTAAATTGAGCGTGGAGTGAGCTGTCAGTGTCACCCCACTGATGCTAGGGATTGACCAAGCATCAGGTGAGGACCATGCAGTTTAATGTCCGAAATGGGCTTTGGAAAGAACACAGATTTGAGTGGACAGTCCAGTCAGTGTTCGCTAGTAATCGTGCAGCTCACCGACAGCTTGCAGAGCAAGCAAGCTGTTTTAGCAGTGGGCTGGCTATGTTTGTTAAAGGACCGATGGCCGACGGACCAGACGAGTCCTGGAATGGAGATCGCGTATCGACAAGCTTGGTGTGGGACGACCCCCAAACAGGTGGCTGTGATAGACTGGATGCGGAAGGCGGAGGACAGGATGTTGTGGTGCAGCCTGGGAGTGGCTTATATGCAGCAGTGGACTGCGATAGACTGAGTTGATTGTGAAGCTCAGTTCAAGACTTAAGGCCATGTTAATTTTAAATAGTGTCGCTCTAAGCGATAATAGTTCTTATTGCAATCCGATACGGGTTAAAATCTGTTATAATAAATTCTAATAATAAATGAGCAAGTATATGTCGTAAAGATGCAAATAAAATCGTATAAAAATAGATATAAACTATTTAATATCCATCACTGAATGCAGTTTGGCATTTGACATTTTATGTTATATGTTTTAAATTATAATTAAAATTGTTATTGAAGGGATAAACTGTTTTTAAAGATAATTAAGAGGTGACTTTGATGATTTTTGTGATGCTTTAAAGTATTTTTAATTACATTTTGAGTTCCATCTCTGTATGAAAAAAAGACTTGTAAATATCGTATTTTTTTTTTAGTTTTCAAAATTATCTACGATTAAAGAGATACATTGCTTTAAAAAACCACCTTTTTGACCGTTTTCAATAAATATCCGCCTTAACGCTACTAACAAAACTGATTCTATACGTCATTTGTGTCGTACTGCAAGTTAACGATGACACGCTTATACGGTCGAGGTCTGCCCGGCTTGGGCGGAGCACTGCCGTGTCTCGCGTCCGGCCCTGGTCCAGGCTATGGTACAGAGCGAGAGTGCATGTATAGCCGTCACCTCCTTCAGTGAAACAGTGATGCTCACAAAGAGGGAGGCGGCGCACCTGAGGGAGAGGCAGTACTTGCGCCCTCACGGCCGTAGCCTTCGTAGGAGACGCCCTGGGCGTCGGAAATCTCAGGCTGATTCCCAGCCGCCATAGGCGCGGGCTTGCGGACGGCGAGTAATGGGTAGCTCGCTGTCCGGTAAGGACCAAGCCCGGGTCGACGGCGCGTTGTGTTCCACGCGCGCCTCAAAGAGATGTCAGCAATAACTGGTGGGACCCGCAAGGGCCGATGCCTGCCAGGGGTGCGGGTTGTTCGAAAGAGATATCGCGGCCCCTGGCACACAGGCAACTGAGGGAACACGCGTGGGTTTTAGTCAGTATAAGTCTGACACGCCCTCCCGCTCCGAAGTTATTTGATGAATTCCCACCCAAAAAAAAAAGACACGCTTGGTTTGTAAGGAATGTATTTACAAAGCCGACTAGTACCGGCTGCTGAAAGTATCCGTACTCTGTGGTATAAACAAAATAATCACATGACTCCGGTACCATTTTCATGCAGTAAAGTAGACTTGAAAACTTTTCCGGGTTTACCGAAATTTATATGTTTTGGGAGAGACGTTTCAAATTGTTGCAGTTTATAAGATAGACAGGACAGATGTTGTGATGCCGAGTTCCTCGAACTCTTGGTAGATTATTTGAATTTCTTGCAAAAACTAGGTAGGTGCATAATTACCAACGTCGTATCATCGTCATCAAACAATCAGCCGATCCTTTTCTCACCTATGTTGGGGTCGGCTGCCAGTCTAACCGGATGCAACTGAATACAGTATTTTACATAGAGCTACTGCTTATCTGACCACTACAGCCCAGGTAACCGGGTAACACGATACCCTTTGGTAAGACTGGTTGGTTAGTTATATTGGTCGTATATACATAACACATAATCAGCCTATATTGTTCCCACTGCTGGGACACAGGCCTCCTCTCGTTGAGGGGGAGTGGGCCGTAATCTACCACGCGAGGCCAGTGCGGGTTGGTAGATGTCACATGTCTAAGAATTTTTGGTTCTAGGACATGTCGGTTTCCCCGCAATGTTTTCCTTTGATGAGATTGGTCCCATTAACGTCATATCAATAGAAAACTCAAAAATATTTGAACGCGTTACTTAGTATCTGACAAATAAATGATGCAAGAAAAGAGTGAAATTATTGTGAATTTATACGTTGGAAAAAGAGAAAGAAAAATTTAAGCAGTCAGAGTTTGTTCGTAACAATCGTATTTTACTTGCTCATGCATGTTTCATGGACTGTACATGAACTATATACATCGTGACATTTTAGTCGTCTTACAAAGGTGGTCCACTTAATGTATCTGTCATAAAGTACCTCTAGACGCGATTAAAACATTGTTACCATTAATTAAGACAATAGATACAAAGAAAAATAAATAGTGCTTTAGAATTATGAAACACCCTCCCTGTTAATAATGTTTACGTATCAAACGGTAGAAGATATCTGTCTACCTACCATTACATTCCATCATTAATTCCATCTCCATAACAGGGTGTTTCAAACTAGGTCATGCGTCTTAGTGAATGATATTTGATTTTTTTAAATTATGCATATTTTCGAAAATTTATTTCTTTTTAAAATAAATGATTAGTAGTCATTGGATACACAAAGTGGGCTGCCGTTGTAAGACGACTAAAATTTCACGGTGTATAATGAATGATTTTAAATATAATACGATAGAAGATTTTTTTAAATAACGTTTTGCGAATGGAAATCATAAAACGAAACTAACTTGACAGTTTTATGCTTTACTAGTCTCTGCCCTCGACTTCACCCGCGTGGTAGTCAACTATATTATAAAATATACCCTATAGGTACCGCGCAATAGTTTTTGTTGCGCCACTTCTTCTTCCCAGCTAAAGCACTAGGAAGTGGTCAATGCGGGACTATCTTATGTAATTTTGACGTTCAAAAAGTGCTGACTCTCAGCCTAGTTTGAATAATGATTTTTGATTTTGTTACTTTCTGCCAGTGAAAGTGATTTTCGGAATCAGATCAGCATGCCTAGACAAAACACATTTCTGTTAGCGTTCACGCCAAACGCTACGCCAAAACGTACAGGAATGACATTACCTGCGGAAAGATTACGTCGTGTCCTTTCCGCAGATAATGTTATTCCCATACATTTTTCGTAGCGTTTGGCGTAAACGCTAACAGAAATGTATTTTGTGTCAGGGCCCTGGGCTTCCAGAGATTACCTCTTACATACAAACTTTACCTAATAACAACATTACATGGTGTTGATTAAAATGATTAACAGTATTGTGTAACATTTTTTATCAGCTCCACCCTATATAGTTTGTATTAGTTAGTAAAACAGAAAATTGTTTAAATATATCAGAAGGCCAATTCTTGTAATTAAAAACGTTCTAACTCTAGTCGCAGTCTTATCTTGGCGACGATCAAATCGAGGCGAAAATCGAGGTATTTTTGACAGACTGGGACTGAGATCTGTAGGCCAATTCTCGTTTAAAAACGTTCAAAATCTAGTCACAGTCTCATCTCGGCGACAATCAAATGTCAAAAATTTGTCAAAAATCTATGGAAACTCGAGGTATTTTTTTGACAGATTGAGACTGAGATAGACTGTGAACGTTCTTAAAATTACGAGAGTTGAAAGCTCATTAAAGATCATACAATAGGTGATGTCAGTTGTCTTACAAGCAAATCATATCTTCTAGGAACTTGTCACAATGACAGCTGTCAAAACGTCTGGTAATGCTTTGTTACTACACACCCAACTATCAAACGAACCAAAGCACCGAAAACACCACTTAACCTTCTTTATGATAAAAACAAACTATTATTATTCCTAATTATAACAAGGCACAGACACGCCTTCCGTGATTCATCACCGCTCCCTCTTTTACTGGAACTTATCAAAATATACTAATATTTGCTAGAACAGCGATGTTTTTCTTTTTAAATTTGTTTTCTTAGCCCGAAGTGACACAGGCAAGAAGTTTAACTTATATTCATCTTACTAGAGGTAAGAAAAAATAAAGTTTTACGAGCTAATATTTTTCTTGGAAGTAGTATTTCTCATTTCCTCGGTTCAATTCTAAGTTTTGATTTAGTTTAATGAACATACGCTTGAAAGCAAATATAGTTATTACTGCTCGTGTTATAAATTAACTAGTTTTGCACAGTTCATTTGTTCTGTGTGAGTTAACAAACAAAGTAATTGTATTCAGTGAGATTATATTTATTTATTTATTTTATTTTAAAGAAGGCTTACAGACTAACAAACCAATGATATAAAGAAAGTAATAAGACAAAATTGCTAATAGCAAGCCTCCCTCCACATATGTTAAAGAAAAAGTCGATAAAAAAGAAGTATATACAAGTTAACATAATTCGTTAATATTAGATAAGTTAAATATCCATGAAAAATGACTGTGCTAAAAGCCGTCTTAAGGTCGCCACACTGGTACAGAACAAGTCAACATTAAGGTTCATAGGAAGCATATTGAGACGACGTAATGATAATTCAAACCTTATTTCTTTCTACAATAAGGCTCACAACGATAAAGCCATGTACAGGTACACCTCTAAACCAATAAATAAAAAAAGTAAAACTGTTAATTTTTAAGACGCACTGTGCCCGCGTAGTGAATTACAACCCACTCACTCACAGAGAGGAGGCCTGTGTCCCAGCATAAACATTTTTGTTTTACATATTTTATTCAAAAAGAAAAAATTGGGTACGTTATAGGCTGACCATGTATACAATAGATAATCTCAGGAAGTTTTCACCCGATTGCAAACAATCTTTTAGTTACAGAAAGCTAAGATACTGCAGCGTGCCGTAAGATACGCAGTAAGCTTATAATAACATTCTGCAAAATATTGGATCACGGATTTTGATGGGGCTTCCGCGCTACTGCAGTGGTACGCAGATGTACGCGGAAGCCCATAATAAGAAAATATTGGACCAATATTACACCAGTACCCCATAGCGATGTTTTCTAATCCCTTCCAGAAACTGCCATATTAGCACAAGCAGTACGTTAAAGCACATTTACTCTGTCCTGCCTTAACGTTTAATACATTTACCGTGTAAAGAACAACCTTTGTTCTCGTAGCAAATAAAATTGTATACTTCTCATTCTAGCTGTGCACCCGCCAAAGGAATGAAAGACATGAAAAATCTACTTTATTGTGTAGTTGTTATTTCATGTATTTTTATATCAGGAGTCTTGCTTTGTGCTTGTGTTGATTTCCAGTTCCATTGCTAACGCATTTTGACACTTGCTTTTCTATGTAAGCTTTTATAATAAGTTCATTTCTGGTTTTCTCGAAACCAGATTGATTCACCCGTACGGCTGTTGTTAATCAATCTATCCCTTGCCAATTTCGGCTACGGTGACTGTTTTTTGTTTTCTACAACTATAGGTAACGAGCGTGTGTACTTATGTTAGCCACAAGCACCTCTAAATGGATCATTGTTGTCTAAGCAAATCATCTTCATCATTACAGTCAAAAGATGTTCACTGCTGGACATAGGCCTCCCCCAAGCTCCAACACTTGGACCGGTTCTGTGCTTCCCGCATCCAGCGGATGCCTGTGGCTTTCACAAAGTCATCGATCCACATTGTGGAAGGCCTTATTTGAAGACCTCTAAGCAAACGAATTAATTTAGTTTAATAACTAACGAAAGGTACTAAAAAGTGCACTCTGGCTAACCCATCTAGGTATAGAGGCGTGATGTTATATATTAAATAAGATCTACAATGAATAGTCATAAAGGTTGCTGCCATTATTATTACCATAATCCATTATCTGAATAAGTGAACTAAACACCACCAATAAGACAAAAATAAAAAAGTGATAGAATGTGCCGGTTGAGTCATCTATACAAATAAAAATAAATGAAATTGAAGTGTCTTTTTGTAACATAAAAAGAACAGGTTTTTTGCTGCATACGAAAGTGTTTAAGGAAAGTATTTTTTTTAATGTTTGTCTGTCTGTATGTCTGTTTGTACCAGCTAATCTCTAAAAAGACCGATTTAGACAGTACTTTCACTGGCAAATAGCTGATGTTACAATGAGTAACATAGGATACTTTTTGCTCCGGTACCACGTTCCCATGTGATAATTCCCGACATCCACGCGGGCGCAACCACGGGTAGCAGCTAGTTCTAGTCCTACTAATATTGTAAATATGAAATTTTGTGAGGACGAATGGATGTTTGTTACTATTTCACGCAAATACTATTGAACGGATTCAGATGAAATTTGGCCTATAGATATTTTATAACTTGGGTTAACACATACGGTACTTTTTATTCTGGTAGTACGTTCCCTCGGGATAATTTAAAAGCCGTAAGCAAAAATTCGTAAAAAAAAATACTACAACGTACATAATAAATAAGGTAATCATCAGCAATTTGACTGTCAACTTCTCTAACATAAATTACCACTCAATTTTCTCCATAGTTCCCGAAAACTAACAAAAGTATAGTTCTCGAAATAAAGTCCATTACATTAAACTACATGACAAGTTTTTTAAATGGCCAACTTTCGAGCGTGGTTATACTTTTAGGAGTTTTTAAATGTAGGTAATAGCAGCTCTTAACAGGTTGTGTTTATTTTGTACAGTTACCTACTTCCTGTTATTATACGGACAGAATTAACACTGGGTGGATGAAATGGCGGCAGGTCACGGGAACAATCATATATAAAACTATGGTTAAACCAGCTGTCTTGTATGGGGGATATGTGGTGTTACACGAATGGATAGAATAAGAAATTAGTACATAAGAGGAAGCCTGAAAGTGGCTCCGATAGTTGAAAAGTTGTGTGGAATCGGTTGTGATTGTGATACGGAGGAATAAGGAAAATGTCTTGAAGAAAGTTTTGAGTATAAGCGTCGATGGCTTGAGTAGGAGTCCAAAGAAACGATAGATGGTCTGTGTGAATGATGATATGGTTACAAAGGGTGTGACTACGGAGATAACGACTGATAGAGAAGTGTGGAAGAAAAAGACATGTTGCGCCGACCACAAATAAATTGGGATAAGGGCAGGAGAATGATGACCTACTTCCTGTTCTTGTTAAAGATTCTGATAATATTACTCCACCTACTTTTATTGTGTTTGACAGCTAGAGGATATAACACAGAACATGAACCTATTAATAAAAAGACGTAAAGCGTCCCGCAGACGCCGCGTGACGCGACTGTAATAGAACAATTTCTTTAAAAACTTCATCTACTAAAGTCACGTCACACTGTCGCGGCCCACCGGTCTGCGGAAGCCTTAAACCCGCAACCAGTGTAACCTTCAATTAACCATACATTTTTCGAGGTTCAAGTTTGAGATTACTTTACTATGAGTTTATTAAGAAAGGGACATGTAGTTATTTCATTTATAAACAAGACAAACGACATTTTCGTATTGTTGTTTTCACGTTGCGAGATACGGCTATACAAAGTAGGCTTTGAACCTAGCTGTTTTTCTTTTTCGACATCCATTACTTTCTCAGTTTTTCTTTAAGAACACATTAAGCTATCCGACAATTTATCTTTTTCTAATACAGGAGTAGACCTGTCACCATATTTCACTGTTCCCCTTAATCAATAATGGAGTTTGCATTTAAAATACATTTTACAATCAGAATAAAAGCCTCCCATAATTGGCCGAGTAACTTAAGGCAACAGCTATATTTTGGGAGCAGCGGTGGCCCAGTGGCAACGGTTGCGACGACGAACGACCCATTGCGGCGGTAAGTTCCCTCTTTGAGGAGTGGCTTTAGTGGCGGCATGGCATCCTCACCTTCCTCCTGACACGGCACCGGACACGGCTGTTTCGGGAGGTTCCTGTTTCGCAAAAGGCGAGAGGAAACGCCCGGGTGTTTCCATTGCGAAGATCGCCCTGAGGACACAGTGGAGCATACCGCCGTGTTCTCGTGGAGGCGATCGGCCGCGGCAATCTCTCGCGTCCGGCCCTGGTCCAGGCCATGGTACGGAGCGAGAGTGCATGGCTAGCAGTCGCTTCCTTCAGCGAAGCAGTGATTCTCGCAAAGAGGGAGGTGGCGCACGTGAGGGAGATGCAGTACATACGCCCTCACGGCCGTGGCCTTCGCAGGATATGCCCTGCGCGTCGGGAATTCCAGGCTGATTCCCGGCCACCGTAGGCACGGGCTTGCGGACGGCGAGTAATGGGTAGCTCGCTGTCCGGTAAGGGCCAAGCCCGGGTCGACGGCGCGTTGTGTTCCACGCGCGCCTCAAATAGATGTCAGCAACAACTGATGGAGCCCACAAGGGCCGATGCCTGCCAGGGGTGCGGGTTGTTCGAAAGAGATACCGCGGCCTCTGGCACACAGGCAACTGAGGAAACACGGGTGGCTTTTAGTCAGTAAAAGTCTGACACGCCCTCCTACTCCACCCAGAGCGGGAGAAGTCATTTGATGATTTCCCATACAAAAAAAAGCGAATGTGATATGGGTATGTGGGTAGGTAAATCAAGCGGAATCACCCCCTCAACGAATGCAGCTGACTAAATCAACAGCCTGTATATTGCCAAAAGCTTTATTAAAATTGTTTTTTTTTATGATACCAAAGTTGACTATGAACAATGGAACATAGATTTTTATTGTGTCATTTTTGCACAATATAATTTTAAACTTTTCAATTCTATTGTCTAACAGAAACGTGTTTTCAATATTTTATTATTGCTGTGGATATATCAAGCCATTCTCATGCTTTCAGTTGTAATTCTTACCATTTTGGATTTAAATCTGCTTGTGACTGTACCTAAGGTTGACTCTACTGCACAATAGTAAATTATGTATAGTGGAAGAGTCACTTGTAGCAAAGGCTAACAGGTAAAAAATACCTTGTAGAGAATGGGCAGCAGCGTTCTCTATGCTTTTGACCACCATACTAAGTAAGTGCCTCGTGTGTGTGTGAAGTGTTTTAGCTGAGTAATAACAGCCACACGGGGCAATTGATCAGGTTAAGCTACACTTGCCACGGTTGGTCCGTGGATGGGTGATCTCGTGCCTCAGAAAGCACATTAAGCCGTTGGTCCCGGCTGTCATTCGTGGATCTTTGACAGTCGTTACGGGTCGTCAGAATCCCGAAAGTCGGACAAATCAGTCTTACCAAAGGGTTATCGTATTACACAGTAACTGGTTTGTGCCTCCACAAACCAATTACTGTGTACTGATACAGATAAGCAGTCGCTGCATGTAAAATACTACATAGTTGGGAAGCCGACCCCTACAGAGTTGAGCAGAGGCTGGGCAGATTGATTGATAGAATAGGTCTTAGCTCCGCCAACATTATTTTTTTACTTGTACGTAAAGTTTTCATAAATAAATAATAACCTCCTTTTGTAAAAGTCGGATAAAGACACGCAGAAATTTAATGCGATATTTTCTAAAGTATTGAAGTCTTCAGTTGTTGTAGTACCTATGTTAACAGTAAGTATTTTCATCTTGTAAATATGATTCAAACTTCAAGAGTAAATCGCTACAGACTTTCTAACTCCATCATGCATCTTGTTACACAGAGACTTTGCATCCAGTTTTTCACTAAATAATTCTCCACCCACTCGTAACGCACGTGTCTAGGTTTTTTCTCGGTGTATTTTCACAAAATGTGCATTACCTTGCAATCTTATTCGGAAAACTGTGTTAAAATTCTACTTTTAGAACGTTTGTACAGTTAGACAAATAGAATCGCACGTTGGTGTACAAGATACTGTTTTTTAAATTTAATTAATTAACATTAAGAGCGTTTATCCGGTGCGGGCTGGCAACGTCGCATTTCAAGGGGCTTTCTTGATTATCTTATTAAGTTTAAATCAAAGTACCGACTATTTTTTTCAGTCAAGCTAGTGTTTTTATTACAGTTATTATGGTATTTACTTATAAAACACACATAGACGTACGGTCAATTATCTATTTGCAGTACTTATTACGATTAAATGTTTTTATTTAAGAATAAAAGTTCGAAATAAATAAAAGTAACAACGATCTAGTGCCTGACTGAAAAAAAATGTAGTTTGATGTATACATAATGAAATAATCACCTAAAACACTATAAATGTGACGTTGCCAGCCCGCGCGGGATGAACGCTCTAAAACACTTATGAAAAACTTATACACCATGCATAGGTAAAGAAAGGAGAAGAATACATTTTCATACAATGTTTTTCCTGGATGTAAAAAAAAAAATGGTGTCAATTGATAGCTACTATAATATTATTAAACCATCAATGAATATTTTACAGATTTTGGCAACGTATTGCAATTTGGCCCAGAAATGACAGTCTCCTTTGCAAATTACAAGCTTCCACATGTATTAAGCCGTTGCCTATTTCCAACTCAGTGTTCGACTGTACCTGATATGAATTATGATGGTAAGGTGCACACGTACGGGAAGTTTCATCCTTCCGTGAATCCTGGTTCCGTGTAGAAAACTTAATCAGAACTTAAACTCCACCTTATAATATGTGGACTAGAGTTTATAATTGAAAACTCGTAACGTACAGTGCAACGTAGAATCTTAAACAGTTGGTCTAATAGAACTAGCTTACAACTTCAAAGAAAGTTAACCAAATCAACGTACCTTAATAGACCTGGTTTTACGCTCAATTTAGAGAAGAGCCCGGATTAAAATGTAAAAAAAATGTCGCCAAATAAAACAAGCTTCATAATTTATTTACTCTGTCTGGTAGATATATCAAGACGGAAATGGCGAAGAAACTAATTTCACAGAATAAGTATTCCAAAAAGGATTTCTGGTACATGTATGTAATGTATAAAGAATCAAACTCAAACTCAAACTCAAAGCATTTATTTCAAATAAACCAATTACAGGCACTTTTGAATTGTCAAGGTCGGTGAGTTAGAAAGATGAATCTTCTCCAATTACTGGACCTACATTTTTTGATGATTGATGATGATTCTTCATCAATTTTGTCTAAACACGCTCATATAACCTTGGACCTCCTCGCCAGTGAAATCATCCCAAAAACATAACATAACTAAAAAGCAAATAAAAACTTATTGCCTGGAAAGACTTAACTAAAATCATGACTAATCCAAATAGGCAAAAGCTTCGTATTTTGGCCCGAAGTCACCTCTTTCGTCCCTAATTGCACCCATTGAGCCCGGACAAAACGACTTTATGCCCCATTATAACATGAATGGCCTATATTCAAGAATACAGGGCGAACACTTGAATCCAGCTAACTTTGAATTTGGCTTTTGTGTAGGTGAAATTAAGTTAATGATAAAAATATGAACTAATAGGTAGGTTTTAAACACAACAACAATTTATTAAAACCCACTATCGTAATTTTAATGCTATGGCTGCTAAATAAATGTGTACCTGAAGTACACACTGCTGATGTAGATACCCATTACATTCAGGGGATAACAGACACGTTGCTGAGAAACTTACTGTCTTAAACTTCGCGAAAATGTAAGTTTAAAAAAAAATACGTAAGTAATTGTTCATAATTGACAATCCACCATTGTCAATTACTAACGTCTTTTTGTCTTTTTGTTATGTGTTCATGAATGGGTAGAATAAGAAATGAGTAGATAAGGGAAAGTCTGAAAGTGGCACTGATAATTGAAAATTGTGTGGAAATCGGTTGAAAATTGACATGTGATACGGAGAAATGAGGAAAATGTCGTGAGGAAAGTTTTGAGTATGACTGTCGATGGCTATAAGAGTAGGAGGAGACTAAAACGATGGATGGACTGTGTGAATGACGATATGGCTAGAAAGGATGTGACTACGGATATGACAACTAATAGAGAAGTGTGGAAGTAAAAGACCCCAAATAAATTTTCATAAGATCAGGAGAATGGTGATGTTATGTGTTCACTTTTATAATAAGAACTTAGACCAATTAAAAATCAAGACAGCGCTGTCAACAGTGATATGAGGTGTGTTTCGTAAATATGTGTGCACTTGTATTGGTTGAGTGTTGTACTAACGTAGGAAATGTGATACCATCTTGCTTTTTTTTAAATGGTTTTTGTTCTGTTTGACCCCCGACGCAAAAACGACGGGGTGTTATAAGTTTGACGTGTCTGTGTGTGTGTGTGAAAGGTGACTTAGTCGGGAGAGTTCTTAGACATGTTTCATCGAAATCGTTTCAGCCGTTTGAAGATTATCAGCTCTTTTCTGGTTGATGAAGGGATTCGAGCATCTTCCACGGGTCTGATCAAGTCGAAATTTGGTATTCTATTACTTCAACGATATTAGACGATCAAAGTAACACCTGAAATTTCCAGCATACCCAAGTAACTCATCAACAAACAGCAGAAGTATCGTGTTTGGGCTCATTGAAAAGATCTCAATGAATAGGTTATAGATAAATGGTGATCAGAACGAGCAATGCGAATAAATTAATAACAAACTTCACTGTGGGAAACAAACGCAACGCTACGAAGATTTAAGCGAAACATTAAGTTTCAAAAGTGGGAAATAAAAGTTAAATTAAAAATTTTAAAAACCCCCGACCCAAACAAAAACTATAAAAAGTAAAAAATAATATTTATTGGCCGTTTATGTTGTAGGTAGTATTTTGATCAAGGCACTGTCAAGTCGGGGGACGGTCATCGAAAACGCCAAACAGAGGAGGCCAAGCATTTTCATTAGCCGTTCCCCGACTTGACAATGCCTTGATCAAAATACTACCTACTACTGAAACGGCCAATAAATATTATTTTTTACTTTTTATAGTTTTTGTTTTTCACCACACAATTCGGCATTTTCGCGTTTAAATAATGTAATTGTTTAATCGTCACACTAGCTTTAACTAAACGGTGACGTGTAGTTTGTGTGTGTGAGCTTGTATGTGTCGTGGCCATATCGTTGATTTGCTCACTTCATGAAATGCTCGAGAATTTCATGAAATTATCGCATTTCATGAAATTGCCGTCTTCTTCTGGTTCTTATATAACAGAAGAAGACAGTCGACGTCAGGATGACGGAGCCCCACTTCTTCGAGAATAAATTCTCGAGAATTTCAAGAAGTGAGCAACGGCCACGACATATGCACAGATCGAGAGAGGTGTAGTTTTGAATTCTTCATTGAATTCTCCGCAACGCTATGTCTTGATTTTAATTTGGTCTGATAATAAGAAATGAGAAACAATACTGTTCAATTTAAAGACTTACATTGAATCACTTAACATTGTTTTAAGTTAAGTGAACATGCTGTAGGAACAGTCGAACGGAGATTAATTTTACACTCTGTTTAACAAGTGCTATGTTGAATAGGCAAATGTTTTCGTTCTTACTAAAATTAAAAGGGATATATCTAACTGATCCTCTAAAAGTGTTTTGACCTTTTATTGATGGACACTTTGTGGACAGTTGTGAACATCTAAAGTGAGCGGTGCGGTAATATATCCTAATTGCGTAACGCACGAACAATTATAATCTGCATAATTTTGGAACAGATTGCTAATCCATTGCTTCATATGTTCGAAAAATGTGTCTGCTCAACAACGTAAAAAACGCAATGAATATTGTTGAACTGTCAAAATTATACAGATTATGGTTGGTCATATGTTACGCAATTAGGGTGCAGATTGGTCGCAACTACGTAGCTATTTCGTATTTTAAGGACCCCAAAATAGGAATGTTGAGGTTCACAAAGTGAGGCGCGAGCGCGGAGCTATCATTATCTACACTAATATTATAAAGAGGAAAGATTTGTATTTTTGTATGTAACGAATAAACTTAAAAACTACTAAACCGATCTCAAAAATTCTTTTGCCGTTAGAAAGCTACATTATCACTGAGTAACATGGGCTATATTTTATCCCCGTATTCTTACAGGAACGGGTACTACGCGGGTGAAACTGCGGAGCGCTGCTAGTGTTAAATAATTTGAATGTTCAATAATATTTTTAGGCGCGCAAAATGGGAATGATTAGAGATTAGATTAAATAAATGACAAAATAAAATAGCCAATCGAAGAATTAATTATATACTTGTAATATTCTTCTGACTTGCCATGATAGAGTAATTTTATAATCGAACACATTTCAACAATCATTTCTAAAGACAAACTGTCCAGCGTTGCAAAATATATTTTAAAAAAACATAGCATTTAAATATTTATGCAAGTACCTAATGTATTTTTCACTTTGTAGTGAAGTTGAAGTTGGTAGTTTTTTTTTTTGGAAAAAGATTTTATTTTTCACTTTTTAGGTAAAGTACCTACCCCACACCAATTCAAAATTGCATCATCCTTGGGGTATTTTCAAAGTCAATCAAATCAAAACAATGCACACTTATGCCATAGCACCAATCGCGGTTGATTTACTCTCATTTTTTGAAGAGTTCCGTTGTCTGTCTCCGAAACTCATCATCAGATCAGGGACCATTTCGGAATAAGCCCCTTTCGAACAAAACAAGATTTTTGCAAATCCGTCTATATATAAGGCATTTCCCTTACACCCTATATAAGGTGTATCTATTCATACACGAAATATCTGAAGGGGTCATTGTACTCGTCATTATGAACAACTTTTACTATGGGCCCAAACCCGAAATCGCGAAAAAAATATCAGCTGTTCCCTACATTTATGTTCGCATATCTCGTCAAAATGTAGGGAACAGCTGATATTTTTTCGTGATTTCAGGTTTGGTCCAGTAGTAAAAGTTGTTCATAATGACGAGTACAATGACCCCTTCAGATATTTCGTGTATGAATAGATACACCTTATATAGGGTGTAAGGGAAATGCTTCCGAAAACGAAGACAGGTTATAGGGATATATAGGACTAGTGATTCTCGATACAGTACCATCAAAAAATCTAGATATTTTTTTTATAATTTTTACCTATTTTTTACCATTTTTTTTTGTACATTATGCCGTGAGTCTAGTTAAATGTACCATTATTTGAAAAAAAACGCATATTATTATATATTTTTTACAACTCTAGCAAGGAATTTATTCAAGAATAAAAATCACGATAGGCTCACGCATAACCGTGCTCGCCGAGAGCCGCGCGGCCGACGACCTCTAGTCCAGGCGGCGACTTTAGTTTTAGGCATCCTTTGTAAAGCGCCGCCAAAATAAAATAAGTAGAAACATTACAGAAGCGTCAAACGTTCTTAATTAATGCCTAATAACCAATTTAAGGCGAAAGGTTATTGGTATCCGTTTGCATTTAGGTTGTATATAACCTACGTTCTGGCTTCGGAAGCGTTCCCCTTACACCCTGTACGACGGGACGGACGTACGAACGAAAAGCATACCGAATTGATAACCTCCTCCTTTTCGAAGTCGATTAAAAATAAGATGTAATGATAAAAATTGGAAGGAGTATGCTTAGATAGTTTGTTCATTTTGAGAGGATGAATGAAAGATAACTAACAAAAGGCATTTACAAGCCATATGTGATTGGAAACCTTGGACCTACGGGGACATATAGTGACCTTATTGGTGATGGTCTTAAGAAAGTTCCGCTAGGTACTACTTGTAACCGTCCTGCGTGTATAATCAGTTGTATGAACATAAACGAAGCAGGAGTGTGTAAGGATCGTAACAGGTGGCGATATGTACTTTCTGCCTATCCACAGGAAGGCGTGAGTATATGTGTGCATGTATGCTATGAAAGTAACTCACAATAGGGTATATTCTATTTTTTTAAACTATTTTAATTTGAAGATTGGGACGAAACATATAACAGAAAAATAAAAATTAATTGATTAATAGGTATCCATTTTCTTAATTAAAAACGATTTTAATCAAATTTATTTTTCGTTGTTTTGAATTTACCGCCAAAACACCCATTACGATGACTATATTATCACGTGACCACACGTGACGTCAACTTTATGTAAACTAAAGTAGTTGTAAACAAGTTTATAATTACATTTTTAATGGATAGAAAGTGGTATTACTGATTTGCGGTGCCTCTGTGCACAAGTACTTCTAAAATTGCGCCACACAAAGTATTTGTACCGGTGCGGTTTACACAAAGCTGACGTCACGTGTGGTTACGTGATAAAAAAGTCATCGTAAGGAGCGTTTTGGCGGTAAAATCTAAATAAAAAGAAAGATTTTGATCGTTTAAATTGAGAAAATGGATATAAATCAATTTATTTTTGTGTTTTTGTTACATATTTCGTCGCAATCTTCAAATTAAAATAGTTTTAAATAAATTGGAAAATAAGCTATTATAATATTCTATTCTCAAAAATTAGTATGAACCTTTTTTGTTATTTGATACATAGACCAAAATCTTCTTAAAACACTCAAAAACATGACTGATAAATAATTCCAGGGATGTACGTTCAATCAGTACCAAAGTCCTAAGACAAATGTCAGACATCACGCGTTATTCCAAGAGGCATTTCAGGCAAGCTTAGCACGAAACGAGGTCTGAATCTCAAGATCCCTGTATTATAAGACTCCTTTATCAAAATCAAACTCAGAGGCGTCTAACTGTCTAACATCGTAAGGATACCACTGACATACGTCTGAGAGACGTATGTAATGAAATTGGACGTCTATTGGACCCATACCTCAGTCAGTCTGCACTCGTGACCTCGGCCACCGACAAAGCCTCAAACGAGATGTATCGAACTTTGTAGTGACGACGTAATGATTCTCGTACGTAGTTGCCAATTTTTCCTTGTGTTCGATTTATTTTGCATAGAATCGTAAATCGGAAAAATAGGGGCGCGAAAGGGTTGGTTGCGAATAATATGTAGGGTTTTGGTATTTCCTGTCATAAAACGTCCAGTCAGTTAGTGACAGGCTCGCTGGTCTAGTGGTCGCAACTCTACTGCCGAGGTACTAGGTTCTATTACCAGATTAGTTAAAGTGTTATTGGGGTTTTCCATTATAAATGCCACATTAGTAGCTCATAGTCTGGATTTGTGACTGGTTGATGGAAATAGGATCGCCCACTATTACATGGGACTGAAACATAACTGCGGTTGTTACCTTCTCACCGCTGCTTAACCTTTTGGGGAATATAGGCGTGATGTTACGTTATATAAAAATGCCCATTCATCTACAACCGGTACAAAGCTAGATCACTATAAACGTAAAAAAATCGTGTAATAAAAGTTACTTTAAGCCTTACCTCATTTAACATTGAAATCACCACTTCATTTAATACTCACAATCAATCAAACGCATTGTTGGAATCGATTTTAAAAGCCCAAGGTTTTGCACGCACTGGTTATCGAGAATCGATACACAATAATGCTCCAACTAAATACTCGTTTGCGTAAATTGGTAGGTACCTACGTACCTACTACGTACGTCGTACAGTACTTATCATATTAATAACTTGCATATTTGATAAAAATCTAGTGCTCGTTTTATCGATCGGTACTTTGCGTGATGTTGGCATAAACATCCTACTCCTATAATTCAGTGAGTTCGTTATCTGACTAGTCATCATTTCAGCCAAATTACGTCCGCTGCTAGACATAGGCCTACTACAAGCATCGCTACTTCGACCGGTTCTGTGATTCACGCATCCAGTGCGGATTACTGTGGTCTTACCGAGATAGATGTGTTTAAGACAAAATTGGCGGAATGGCTTCTAAAGTATTGTTTTTATAGTATTAAGGATTATATGGGACATACAAATTTCAAGTTAGTGTATTAAAATTATTATTAAATGAACAATATAAATTTTAAAATTAAATAGGAATAGAAATTGTGATAACTATATTTAATATAAACTTAATTAAACTTGTAGGTAGAATACAATTACACTTAGGTTATAAGATCTCACCTTCACCAACAATGTATTTCTTGCAAATAAACATTTGATTTAATTTAATTAGAACCTTGGGGGAGGATTTCCAACACTACGTCTTCCGATACGCGGTCGCCACTCCAAAACCTCTCGGCCTCATCGGCCATGTGTTCTCCGAGAAATTTGCCTTGCCCTGTGCCACTCAAATTTACCAATTATTGAGCTTCAATTTATTTGGCTTGGAGTGTGTGACGTCCAAAGTTTGCGTATTATACAGGGTGGCAGGGAAATCAAAAACTTGTAACCATAAATTCAGCATATTATTACAGAACCACCGGCCCTGAAATTTGTTAAAATTTGAGCTGGTTATAAAAAAAAATGAAATGCAGTTCCATACATTTTGACGACGTAGGTCGACTTTTCTACGAAACAACTTTTTTTTTGTAAACTGACGAAAACTTTCGAAGCTATCGGAGCTTATAATCTCGTAGTGACTAGTCTCGAATCATATGCTGAATTCATGGTTACAGTTTATGGGTCGATGTCACTGCCACCCTGTATATTTTGCAAAAATTATATCTTTACTAGCTTTTGCCAGCGGCTTTGCTCGCTTGCAGTTCAGAAATCATCCCAAGGAAACATACTACCGGGATGAAAAGTATCCTATATGTTAATCCAGGTTATAAACTATCTGTGTGCCAAATTTCATCTAAATCCGTTTTTGCGTGATTGAGTAACAAACATCCTCACAAACTTTCACATTTATAATATTACTAGCTTTTGACCGCGACTTCGTCCGCGTAGAAGTCGAAAATAGTTCTAATAGGATTTTTAATTGGTTTTTTACGTTATTAATTTTGTTATAACATATAAATTATTATGTTAAAATGTAAGCGCTTTCTAGCTGACACAACTATGTTAGGTGTGCTCCTACCGACTTATGACAACCTGGTACTTCGAAGGCATAAACCGTTTTCTAGCTGACACAGCTACCTAGTATGTTAGGTGTGCTCCTACCGAGTTATGCCAACCTAGTACTTCGACTGTATAAAGCGTTTTCTATCTGACACAATTACTTATATTAGGTATGTTCCTACCGAGTTATGACAACCTGGTACTTCGAAGGCATATAGCGTTTAAACAGCTGACTAATAAAAATTCTAACATATCTTCCATGTACATACATACAGACAGCGATCCGTAACATTTTTATTATATGTATTGATTGATTATATTAAAATGTAAGCGCTTTCTAGCTGACACAACTATGTTAGGTGTGCTCCTACCGAGTTATGACAACCTGGTACTTCGAAGACATGAAGCGTCTGTCACATACCGTCAATCACTTTTTATATTAGATTGTAAAAAATAATTCTGATTAAACATATTTTTTTTTTTTTCTTATATACAAATCTTGTCCTGACAATAAGGAACACACAAATCAAAGAATCATCCAATTTGGTGGATAGGATGCTCTGGCCCCTTACGGCATAGAACTGAAACCACATTGTAGGTATGATTCGTCATTTTGAACTAGGTAAAATAGGTTAGGTTAGGATAGATAATCAAAAAAAAAAAAAAGGATAGAACTGTGACCAACCGCGCGCGGACCGAGCGAGCGTTGCCGCGGCAGCGGTCAGCGAGCGCTACTTTTCAAAATATAACACCTACTATCAAAATTTGTTCGATATTTTAACAAGTAGGTATTTTGAACGTAAATATAATGAACTTTACTTGTATTAAAAGTTGACATTTTGAACTTAGGTATAATGACTATCGACATTTTTAGTCATTCGATATTTGAATCACTCGGCTTTTCAATCTTAGACATTCTAAGCGTAGGTATAACAATTTTCGATATTTCGATACAATCGATTATTAAATTTTCGATGTTTTGAACATTGACATTTTACCCACAGGTATTTTAATTTTCGATGTTCAAATATGTACCCATGTAATGACGTCGTTCTTTTTCGTACCTACTCATATATTTCGTCAGTTATTAAACATATGGACAATCTAAGTTAGTAGAGAATTCGTTAAACATTTAAAGACTTTATTTCAAAAACCACCTGTCAAAATTTCCATGTATGAGTTAGTTACGCCACGCAGAATACTTTTATTCGTTGTACCGATTTATAAGAAGAATCTTAAGAAGAATATATTATAATATAATCTTAAGAAGAATCGGTACAACAAATAAAAGCAAATTTCTCGTGACTAAACTTGTTTTTGAAGAAATATAAAATATAATCAGAAAGTTTATAAATTCCTCTACAAGATGGCGTAACTAACTCATAATATGAAATTTTTGACAAAGGTGTTTTTTTTTTTTAAATAAAGTCTTCAATTAACTTTCCAGATTTAATATTAGTTTTAAATTTTAGTATGACTGCCTCGTTGGTCTAGCTGAGCACGAGGTCATGGGTTCAATTTCCGGATCGGTTAAAGTGTTATTCAATTATTTCATCTGGAATTTCTCTGTCGTGTCTCAGGATTTTTTCATGGTTGGTGGCAATCGGCTCACCGCTACTACATGGGACTTAAATATAACTAACGAAATGTGGGTGCACTATTGATACACTTCTGCTCAGCCCTTCGGGGAATCAAGGTGATGTTATGTTATGTAAAATAATATTCCTTGATAATATTACAAGACCATAGAACCCATCATTTCCCGAAGAAGTAGTCAGTAGTATTCCTAGTGTGGGGCAACGTTTTTTTAAAAAAATGATATAGAATAGAATAGAATAGTCAGAGATGTTAGCACGCCCACATTTTAGCAGTAACATTTATCTAAACAAATGTTCCCTAAGACACATAGAGCATCTAAAAATACCTTTGATCTCTTTAGTCTCTCATAATGATATAGAGGACAATACAACACAGCTTCCATTATCTTTACTCACATGACACATTACTTGTGAAAGCATTAATCGACGTTCACACGGATGTACTAAAATCGCGACGGGATTTTTTTGTCGCACTGCTAGCGCTGACAGTTGAAAATCGAACACTGTGTTTTTTCAACGCGCTGAGAGTCACTCACGCTGCAGTCTGTTGGATTCTAAATGCTCGGTTCAAAATCGAGGTCTGAAAATCCAGTGCGCGAAAAAATCCCGCCGCGGTTTTATTACATCCATGTGAACATCGACTTAGTGTCCTTATTAAATAAAGTACCTTAAGGTTTATATTTAGACGTACAATGGCAACCCTAGGCGTGCCAGTGACGTGTGTCATCTTTTTAGGGCAACACTCTTCATTCATCTTGATTAAATATCCAGCCTTATTTTTCGATTTTATCCATGAAAATTCTCTATTATAAATGGTTAAGGGAACGCAAAAACTCATCTCGTAAAGGACATACCGCTACCGACTTATTTATTTATTTATTTTTATTTATTTATTTACCAAGGCACCAAGTCCCAATAACAAATCACAAACACAAAATTCATACAACTCATTACAACATTAAAATCAAAACATTAAAAAATCATTAGATCTCTAAAATAAAATACATCAAAATTCATTACATCAATAAAATAATACAATAAAATTCAATACAATCATATTAACATTAAAAAAAAAAAAAAAAAAAAAAATTTATGAAATGGTTTTTATTGTAAACTAGTTTTTTTATTCGCTCGCGTGGTTCGGGTGAAAAGTACCTACAGTATTTTGTATGGCGCATCTGTGTTAATGTATATATGTATAGTGACACGTTTCATGATTATACATATATGAAGAAAAACAGGACAAATTATTAACGAATCCTGAAGGCAATATCCATAACATAACATCACGCCTGTAATCCCTAAAGGATTAGGCAGATATCTATGGAGCACTCACATTTCATTCATTTTCATGTGCCTTGTAATGGGGGACAAGCCTACTGTCATCAACCCGGAGTCTGGATTTATGATCCAGACTCCGGGCAGCTACCGTGAAAATCCAGATTGAAAAAACCTTATAACATTTTTACTGACCTGGAAATCGAAACCAAGACCTCATGCTCATCAGTAGCGCTTGCGACCAGTAGACCAACCGAGCATTATTTAATTTGCCAAAAATGCGCAGCAATACAAAGATATGGGCAACTATAGAATTCCCTTTTATGGTTACACCATTCAATTCGATTCCTATATCCAAATTGAAAGGCATAAGTAACTCATGTACTTACTTCCGGCGTAAGTAAGTAAGTACTAAACAAACACTGTTATTCAAACTACTTTCTGTTAGTTCTACTGATATGATCAGAATTCCATTCACAACACTGTTAAGTATAACCTGTTGAATGTTTTTCAATGTATTTTATCACTGCGAGGTGCAAAATAATGGTCACTAGATTTTTATCGTGCCATCAACATACCTTCTTCGGTCGGATATTAGACAAGACAAGAAAGATGGTGTAGATGCTATCTCTTTCTTTATCTATTTACCTGCTGACGTGAATTTGTTTGCGTACGATATTTAATATACAATGGGGTACGATAAAGTGCACACTCTTCGTTAAGAAAAATCCATGCTATAATGCTAAAAAGGTTTCGCCTTTTTGGATGAATTTCTATTTTAGCTGTTTGTCTGTCTATCTGACGCTCTGTTACCTTTTCAAACCCAAACAACTGACCTGATCGTTATGTAATTTGACAAATTGATAGACTGGGACCTGCAGGCCTAGACAAAACACATTTCTGTTAGCGTTCACGCCAAACGGTACGCCAAAATGTATGGTAATGACATTACCTGCGGAAAGGACACGACGTAATCTTTCCGCAGGTAATGTCATTCCCGTACATTTTGGCGTAGCGTTTGGCGTGTACGCTAACAGAAATGTGTTTCGTCTCAGGGCCCTGGAGAAGAACATTACATACACTTTCCTTACTGCATATTTGGATTAAAAAGTCAAATTAGAAATACATGCAGACGAAATCGCGGGCAATAGCTGGCTGAGCGAATAATGAGAACGATGTAGCTTCATCGTTTTTGCTTTCAGTGTTTTAGGCTGGGCGCTGTCAGTCAGTCAGACTCTCAGCAGCCACTGAACTCAATATCTTCTAACCCTTATCCCAAAATATTTGGAGTTGGAGCAGCATGTCATCTTCTTTCATAGAACTCTGTCAGGGATCGACTAAGTATTTATCAACTTTCTAGCTGCTCAGTCTCAATTCGTATAACCACCCACATTAACTGTCGAAACTTTTCTCACATGTCAATGAAATCATCTTCATCATCATCATTTCAGCCGAAAGACGTCCACTGCTGGACTTAGGCCTCCCCCAGGTACCTCCACTTCGACCGGTCTTGTGCTTCCCACATCCTGCGAATTCCCACGGCCTTCACAAGGTCATCGGTCCAACTTGTGGGAGGCCTTCCCACTCTACGTCTTCCGGTACGCCGTCACCACTCCAGAACCTTTCGGCACCATCGGCCATCTGTTCTGCGAGCAATGCCCTACCCACTGCCACTTAAGTTTGGCAATTCTTCGGGCTATGTCGGTTACCTTGGTTCTCCTGCGGATCTCTTCATTCCTAATTCGATCACGCAGGGAATCTCCAAGCATAGCCCTCTCCATTGCCCTTTGGGTGACTTTAAGCCTTCTTATGAGGCCCATTGTAAGCGACCATATTTCTGTGCAATACACACTAGTCAAAGACTTTTGTCTTGAGCCACTGCGGTATTTGGGACAAGAAGATATCGCGAAACCTCCCAAACGCTGCCCAGCCGAGTCGGATTCGACGATTGTCATTGAACTGTTTTGTATAAATATTTATAGAATGACGCCCTCATAAAGATCGGATCTCCTTTTAACAAAGCCAGCTTCTAAAATTGGCTACATCTTTCTAAAAATACACCCAAACAATCATAAATACAATACATCTTCTCCCCTCGACAAATCCTGTCTCCATGAGACGTCACACCGCAACGCATATTGTGACTTTACAGCGCTCAACGCTGTGCAATGTTGAAGCGACAGTGGGGGTTGAAATGCTAATATAATACAAATTGTAATCGCCAGCGACAGGGCTGGCAAACACGGGATTTCCTGTCTCTCCTAAATTGTGATGTTTGTTTTCAGCTAATATTTCAATGTAATTTTTCGTTCGTTGTTCGTATGTTTTAGTGGGTAAATAATAATTGTATTTATTCTTATCAACAAATACAGCTATTTAACGTTACACAGTTATGACTTAATTGTAAGCATAGCACTAGAAGTTGTATTACCTGGCACCCTTGCTAAGTTATCAGGATAATTTTTATTGATGAAAATGTTGACAATGTTGTTACATTTTAAACACTTTGCTGCCACTTAAAATCTGCCTTGATTTCATTTAACTATATTGGGGTCGGTTTCCAGTCTAACCATCTGGAGCTGAATACTACGAATAATTCAGATCCAGTTGAAAACCAGCGTCAGACCCAAGTTGTCTGGCATTTTTGCTGAACTGGGCCTTTTTAGTGCAGCCATGAAGCATACTTTAATGCTAGTTTCTGACGTCGTACTTTACACTTTTTGTTGATTTTTTTTTTTGCTGTATATTGTGTGCTTTTTTAGTCTGTGCTAAATAAATGTATTTTCTTTCTTAACGACTCCCTATGTCGTTCCATGTAAAATACTGACCTACACTTTTCGGTCACTGGGTAAAACGATATCCCTTAGAAACACTGGTTGTCAGACTTGGGCTTCTAACTACCCGTAACGACTGTCAGATATCTACGAATGTCAGACGGGACCAACGGCTTTCGAGGCACGGAAGCGTCTCGATATGAAATGAGTAGTCACCCATCCTCGACTCGACCGTGGCAAGCGAAGTTTAATCTTGAATTCATCCTTGCGGCTGTTATAATTTAGCCGCAAGCCTATTTCGGCAGAACTTTTTCGTTACGAACTTCGGTAGGCTGATTTGAGAACTTATTTAGCTAAGTTGTCAAATCAGCCTACAAGAGCCGCAGCAAGACTACTTACTACTAAGCAAGAATACTTTAGATAATGGTGCCGTTATTTTTTTTTTTGGTTACCCCTAATTTTACGTCTACACGTGGTGACACTAAACTTTTCGTCGCCCAATGAAATACGTTACGTATAAAATCCAAAAATCAAATATAAGTAGTAAGTAGATATTTAAGAAAACAAAAGAATAAACTAAAAAAAAAAATTATTGAATACCGTGTGTGTTCTTTTGTTATGTTTTTTTTTTCCTTTAGGTACTGTTTTCTATTTGTTTAATACCAACAGGAACACAGTTTTTACAACCTTCGACGCCTACGGTATAATACCTGACAATAAAAGCCAGTTTTGGACTGTAATATGCACCAAGTTTATACCACTTCCTCGGAGGAATTCTTTATTACATCTTTACCAATAAAACCAAACCATTACAGGTCTCAGGACAAGTAACACTGTTCCTTCTACAGAGGAATACAAAACGGAACAAGATGTGTCAGCTATTTACTATGCAACACCAACTGTAAGACACAATTGAGATTAACGACCCGCGGCCAGGGACCAAAGTCTTTGGTATTTTTGGAATAGCGGGTAAACGAACGTCCCACATTAATGAAGCACAGTGAAATCTTTTATTCAAATTAGGCTTGATGTTTTAAGGGTTTAAGTACTTCCTCCTTTAGTTTCAGAGTTTAGTACTGGTTTAAACGTTAATGTTTTAAAAAGACACAGAGTACTTATGCCAGATTTTCAACACTCGGCTAAGCGCTGAAAGTTGAAAATCAAACAGCGTGGTTTTATTTACGCTTTAATTAGGTGTTGCTTAGAGTTACAGAAAACGGGCAAAATGTCTGATCTGCCTCTGTCGTTTGAGTCCTATTTTACCGAACTGTGAGTAGTCCTTTTACCTTTGCTAAAAACAAAACTTTATATCATTGCCAAATGGAACGACGAATTTCTAATGGCGTTTACATATTGACAGTTTTAAAAGTGGCCTCTGAAATGTTGGGCCAGCTATTAATACCTACGTGCCAACGATTGGACATTGGAATTTCGCAAATAAACAATTTCGGGAAGCTTACATTTTTAATACCAAATCGAATTTGGTGAATCCAATCACGCCAACCAATTTCTAACAGAATAAATCGACGATGCTAGCCAAAGCTAATCACACTACACAAAACTGCACACAATTCAACCCATCTACTCAACAAAACCACTTAGAGCCACATACATAAATGTATGCACATAAACCTATACGACCTACACAGAGGCAAAGTCATAAAAATCCTAGGCTTTCGGATTCGATACAACCCTAGAACGCGGTTAGGAATGACAAGTAGGCATTTGCGACCTACGTCAGTGAGAACGACGCACACTGGTCCCAAATTAAAAAAAAGTGGACATTGATAGTAGACCGCTGATATTTTTTTTTTATTGTTGATACAATGATAACAGATAAGGCAAAAAAATATTATTGTCCTACTTCAAATACTTTTCTGTAAAAAAAATATTTCTTTTTTTTTTGTATGGGAGCGATTACATTTTACTCAATTTCTCAAAAACTTTAAGCGATGTCGAGATGGCAATCACATATGTTAGAAAACTAATAATTCTGAGTATTTGGCTCGAAGAAACTTATTGCTTATCTCTGCGTACTTTCGAGATAATAGTGACAGAAAATAACATTTTTTTTAATGTTAATTTTTTGCTTTTTTTTAATCATAGCCTTACTTTAGCACATAATTATAATGTATGCGTAATGTCAAATAAGTAAAAAGAGACTTCTCTGTAAAAGAGGTTATGGGGGCTCACTAATGACTGAAAAGCTATGACCTTTCTGAAGGAGTACTTTCATCAGTTCTAAAAAACAATCAAAATGAAGACATATTAAGCTGCAAACATAAAGTTGAATATGTTCACAAACGATTCTGAAAAAATATTATGGTGAAAGATTAATATTTGGGTCTATATTCTCTTGAGAAATCTCTATTTCCTCGTTTTCCAACGAAAGCAATTCATTGTTCAAGATCAAAGCACTAGCCTCTGGAAACAACTGTTTATGTAAACGAGCAAACTTTGGTTTGATATGGCTGATGTAAGGATCTGAGCTAATTAGAAAGCTGTGGATAATGTCTAAATTAGTCTGAACTCTACCGATTTTTCTTGTATGTGCCATTCTAACATTCCGGAAATCTTTATTCCTCGCTTCGGAAGCTTCTTCGGAAAGCATGCCTATCGGAATAAAGGAGAAATTTTCACAAATATCAGCACCGTGTATCAACAATTTATGGACACTTGAAGGCATGTAATACCATGGATATAAGTTTACATATAGCATTGCTGTTTCTTTACAATATTCCCTAAACAAGTTGGTATTAATAAGTTGACCAGATGAAATTGTTTGTAAAATGACTGCAAATCTCTTGATTAAATCAGGGTGGATACCCGTTATTTCAGCAGATACTTCATAATTTTCAAAAAACCTTCTTGCCGTGTTACCGTCATTGGTTGTACCAAATCCCTGTTTTACTATGTCAATTAACAAACCAGTTCTTTCCCGGAATTCTTCTTGTGTCAAATTCTTTTTAATTTCTTTTAATAATTTATCTTCTTTTCGTGCAGCCCACTTTTTGAAGTCTAAGTTGTACGAAATGTGAAAATACATTCCATACATCTTATCCACATATGAAGCGAAGACAGACCATATTTATACATATCTTCTCTGATGAGTCTTTTGGATACAAAGTCCAAGTCATTCATTTTGCTAGGTGGGGTATTGCAAATATTACAAACAGCTGCAGAAGAAGTATTGGAAATCACAGTAGAAATTTTCCCATCAATCATAGTCATGTACAAATCATGTTTAATATCAAAATTATCTACAATTGTGGGAACAAGATTACGAATTTCTTCCTCTAAGGATGCACTTTCCTTCTTTATCAATTCATTTGTTTCTTTTGCAAATATAAAGCCAATTGGACGACAATAGTTTGTTGAAGAGGGAGCAGGATTTTGCCACAAGATAGTACCACTCTCTTCTTCCAAACGAAGCGGAACCAAACTAATCATGAAAACTGAAGAATCGTCAATTTTAGTGTCGGAGTGTGACTTTTGTTTATAATTACTTTGAGAAGATGACCCGTCAAAACCCCATTTGCTTATTAGTTTTAGCGATTTTTTGTCGGCAGAGTTGTGCTGAATTGTTTTTAATATCCTATTAGTTGTCAAATCTAGAAGCGATTGAAGTCTTATCTTAGCATCAGATTCAGTTACAGTTATGTCTGACTCTGGAGGATAACAAGTTTTTTTAGCTTCCAGGAGCTTTTGATAGGATGGAAGACCATACATTTTCTCTGAAGCAAGAATAGTTCTTAAATTTCGATATTGCCATTTTGACAAATTTGTTGAGGTGTAAAGCGCTAACGTTTTATCATCTGGTAAACACGGTTTGTCAGTCTTTTTAGCGAATAGTACATCATATACCATCTCACATTTTTCCTTGTTTTGGCTGAGTTCGTTTAATATAGCTGCTAATTTTGTTTTTTTAGACTCTTTTAATTTGGCACATAAAGCATAAACTAATTCCTCCTCTTTGTGATCTAGAAGTGTTAGAGAACGCCTTTTCTTCTGTTTATCAGATATATCAACAAATGGTTTTTTACTTGTACCATAACTTAATTGATGAGTATCCACTTGCGTTTCGAAATTTGGAATTACTTCCTCGGCAACTTTAAAAATGCTGCTTAAATCGATATTTTGACATTTTGGCCAAACTATTTGGGATTGTAACCAGTCTGAATTTTTGTTAAGAAAGGTCTTTTGAGCTCTACTGGAAGCAGACCATCTTTTTGAGATATTACTTGAAAAATTACGACAAAATAATTTAATATTACTCAAATCTTCGGAAGACAACACCAATACGTTCAATAAGGGCATTAAATAAAAATTCGACATTTTTAAAACCACCTCACAAATGCGGACATATTATAATTTTAAGGAAAATTGAAAACAAATTAGAATCAAAGATATCAAAGACAAAGTGACTTTGATTTTAACAAAAAAAATTACGAAAACAAATTCGACGAAAGAAAGACAAACAAAAATTATTTGATTTTAAAATCCAAAGATTAAAAATACAACAATAACAAAACAAACAAACAACAAGCATTTCTTCAAGCGCACAGAAAAAATAAGGACACGTCTTATCGCAACCACATTTAGTTGTACACTGAGTGAGGTGTACGCGCGCGATTCGTGACCGTATTACGTTACGTCATGAGAGGCGGCCATCTTGTTATCCCGGCAAACTCGCGTCGAAGCTCCATTTTGCTGGCCAGCGGACCTATTGAGATATGAGTAAGGCTATGATTTAAAAAAAGCGAACAATTAACATTAAAAAAAATTGTTATTTTCTGTCACTATTATCTCGAAAGTACGCAGTGATAAGCAATAAGTTTCTTCGAGCCAAATACTCAGAATTATTAGTTTTCTAACATATGTGAATGCCATCTCGACATCGCTTAAGGTTTTTGAGAAATTGAGTAAAATGTAATCACTCCCATACAAAAAAAAAAGAAATATTTTTTATAGAGAAAAGTATTTGAAGTAGGACAATAATATTTTTTTGCCTTATCTGTTATCATTATATCAACAATAAAAAAAAATATCAGCGGTCTACTATCAATGTCCACTTTTTTTTAATTTGGGACCAGTGTGCGACGTCCCGTTGCGAAGCTATTGTCTCGCTTACAGATTGTACGTCCCTCGGCATTTGTAGGGTTAAATAAATTAATAATACCTGCCTATGTGTAAAGTTTATTGTTTAAACGGAACGTGTGGGAAACATTTGTGAAGCAAGTGATTTTGCTCTGCAGTGTAGAGTTGTTGTGTTTTTTTTATTGAGAACGTTACTGCCAATGCTTCAAAGCTTTTTTTATCAGATAGCTTCTAATAACAAAATCATTTTTTTATGGTCTGATTTGTCAATAGTGGGTCATTCATAGCCGAGTTTACAAAGTTCCTTACTTCGAGCACAATTTTAAACTCACCTTACCTAACTGTAAATAGTAGCACAGAAATTCAATACGTTTGAGTATCTAGGTAAATTCCCAAACCAAAATACTAGGCAAGCAGAAAAATCCAAAAGCTCACTAATTAGACAAGACTCCTAAGTAAAAACACTCACTTCGACAACTAGAAAGCACTAAACTCCACACAGTTTTCGGCCTTTACCCACAAAAATAGACGCTAGAATCGCATGCATATAATTTTAAACAACAAAGTTAAAAATACTCACAATAGGAAGTCTTGCTCCCAACATGGAGTCGGGCCCTTAACTGTCACCGTCGTAGACTTGACATTCTGTAGTTTGAGTGTCACGTAAGTGTTGAACTGCTGTACTCCTGGAAAACAAACCTTACTTTTACACAAGTAAGTTTAAAATCGCTAAGCAGATGAAGAACGGTATTCTAGCGCATGAAAAGAAAGACTATTATATAGGTTTCCTAGTATAGGATCAATTAAAGGTCTAATGAGCGTTGAAAGTTAAATTAGAATAAATGTAGGGTAGTTGTGGGGATTTTGTGCGGGTCTGTGTGACCGCTGGATATGTTAAACTTAATTCAAAGGCTCCGCTGAATTGTAAACAGAACTTGGGTTTTAGGGTAGTTCCTTGTACCCATAAGTTTATTTACACGCAAAATTATTAAGTATAGCCCAAAACTACTGGAAAAAGATTGAATTTAAACTATTATATACTAACTATTATTCGAAAGTATATAAAGTCCTTATGCCTCGAAATTCTAAGAAGTAATATAATAAATGATAAAAAAAATACTGTAGGAATCACTATTGAATTACGCTTGTAAACAAACATATCAAAATAGGAACGATATAATTAACTTTAAGACGCGACTTCACTTCAGGTACATGATACAATTTTAATCAGTGCGCAAACTGTAACCATGCATTAAGCATATTATTCTAGACCCTATAGCATATAAATTTACAGTCGGTTATCAAAAAAAATCAGCTGTTTCATAGTAAAGTGCAATACCTACGCGGTCAAAATGTATGGAATAGATAAACGAATAATACATAATCGACTAAAAATCGTCTCTTTTTCGTCAATTATTCGGTCTAGAGTCATATGTCGAATTCATGGTTATAGTGTACATAATATATTCTCAGTCTATAACGTTCCCACTGTTGGGACACAGGCCTCCTCTCTGTGAGAGGGAATGGGCCGTAATCCACCACGCGGGCCCAGTGCGGGTTGGTAGATGTCACATGTCTTCGAATTTTTGGTTCTAGGACATTCCGGTTCCCTTCTCACGATGTTTTTGTTCACCGTTTTGGGAGCAGTGGTGATGAAATTAATACGCATGACCAAAAATACAACTCGTAAGTCGCGGCCGTTACCAATGGGCAACAACTGCTAAAACTGGTGTTTACCTAACACACTACCGGATTGTTAAATCGACTACTGTGCAATATTTTATTAAAAGGTCTAGAACTTTTAAAATTGACGTTGAACAATGATGACATCGAAATAATGACCACTGTCGAAGTTAAAACTGTATCAAAACTTTTTATTTGACTCTGATGTATTTTATATATATTTTGATGCGGTAAGTATAACAAAGTAATGCATGGAGGCTCGATTTAGATAGTTAGCTCCGGGAGTGTATTTTTAACATGAATAAATTGACAAATAATTAAAAAAAAACGAAATCTTACCTTGCATAGAAACATAGCGCGCCTTTTTTACTGAAACAAACAAATAATAACCGTTTATTACTCTATTATTACGCCGTTTTGACCCTTGAAATGGCCGAGAAAGGTCAACGACCTCCGTCCATATACAATGTTAGGAGTTACTAAGATTGTTGGGCGGGATTCTTTGTAACCAGAGTACGTACACTCACGGACTGAAAACGTTTGTCAGTTAAGGTGCATAATTGCTTGCGTATTTATATTTAATTAAGTAACTTGCAAAAAATAAAATGGACAATATTGTAAGTAACTGTTAGCCCAGGTTCGCAATGGCGATCTTTTTTTTCGTACACTTGATTTTCAATTTACTAAGCGTCGAGAGTTGAAAGTACAGAGGCCAGGGCATCGAGCTACCCCAATCAGTCAAATTTCTTTGATTTTCAACTTTATTACAAAAGACTAAAGTTCATATCCAATTGGGAAAATTTTACAGTTTGGGATAGCTTGATGTGCTGGCGTCAGTACAACAGCGTGCTTACTTAACGCGCTGGGATGCGCTATGTTGAATTCTCATGTCCGAGCTTTGAAAATCCAGTACAGTCACGAAAAAAATCGTCGTGTATTTATATCGTCCGGGCGAATCTGGGGTTAGAGAAAAATTATTCAAAGAAATCATGGTCTAAAATGCAAGAAATGCTTGAAGATTTTTAATAACATCACCATTTACGCATATTTTTATACAACAAGAAGCTATGATGCTTCACAACTAGAAATAATAACAATGTGTATCGTGATACGACATCTTAGACCTTATTGCACACAGTGAGACAAACATTTCAGTCCGCGACCGTTCATAAGCTTCGTTCACATAACTTAAGCTTAAGTTGCAGAGTAACAGTCCTGCTTATTTTACTTCAGCAATAACTTTAGTTGATAGAGCTCCCATGTCACTTTTAACTTAGATTTTCTTAGTCGGAGAGTTGGACTAGTCATTAAAGTAAATTGGTTTTATTACGTAACATAACATAACGCCTATAATTCCCAAAGGGATTCGCAGATGCGTATCTATAGTATATCCACATTTTGTCAGTTATGTTAAAATCCCAAATTATAGGAGGCGAGCATATAGTCATTTACCGGGCGCGAATCCCGACTCCAGGCTGTTACTGAAAATACCCTGATAGTAAATAATAGAATACAAACCTAAAAACCACGCTTTAAAAACCAAACTATTTTTTTTAAATGATTTTCTTCTTTTTTAGTTTGGTCTTTAAAGCGTGATTTTGCAGTTTTTTTCTTTTTAATTATTGAATTGTCATCGGTCCTCAAAAAGTTTACAAAGTTTAAATGAAATGTGACCGTTTGAAGTGGGTCAAAATCAAGTCCAAAGGAGTCGGTTACAAACAAACATACAGGTGAAGCTAATAAAAGCGTGTTAAAAAACCCAATAATATTTTGCCCGACCCGTGAAATGAACTCAGGAAATCGTGCTAAAGAATAGCTCTAGCAACTACAAGACCAAAGGGGCAGTCAATTTTAATACTAAATCCACGTTAAATCTGGGAAGTTAACTGTTTAGATATACAAATTGGTTTTAAATTACCTAGGTTTCATCTTACGAGTAATATAAGTACACAACAATAGGTTTCCTAAAGTTCTATGTATACATTTAATAGGATCTTTGTTTGGGTTGACAGTAACTACGCAAAAGGACCCATTAAGGTCATGAAATGTCAGGAGTCTTGACATTTACTCTCCTAGATCACTATTTATAACATTTAAGCTAGCTAGGAGTTTGGCAGAGCCCTTAATGGCTAAACATACACAATTATGTACAACTAGCTTTTGCCAGCGGCTTCGCCCGCGTGGTGGTCAAAAACTATCCTACGGGAACGTAGTACCGGGATAAAAAGTATCTTATGTCTTATTCCAGGTTACAGAGTACATGTGTGCCAAATTTCATTCAAATCCATTCAGCCGATTTTGCGTGAAAGAGTAACAAACATCCATCCATCCATACTTACAAACTTTCGCGTTTATAACATTATTAGTAGGACTATTCTTGAATGTGACGCTATATTTTCTCCGGTGTAGAAATCCGGCGAGGAATTTGCCTAACACACTAAAAGTAGGATAGGTTGTAGTCAGATAGGCAGTCGCTTCATGTAAAATACTGATACTCAACTGAATCTGGTCATACTGGAAGCCGATTCCAGTATAGTTGGAAAAAGGCTAGGCAGATTATGACTAACAATACATTTTGACACTTGCACAGCATTCATTGCGTTATTTACTTTGTTGAGCAAGCAAATTTTTCAAACACATGCAGCAATGAATTAGCATTATCTGTCAAAATTATTCAGATTCTGTGTTAAGCAATTAGGGTGCTGTTAACAGTTTATGAACACAGTAAGGATTCCATAACCCATATAAATATGAAATCTCTCGTGCTTAATTTTTCCTTACCTATGCTGTAAGGAAAAATGTGTTCATTTTTTCAGCCGAAAGACGTCCACTGCTGGACATAGGCCACCCCAAAAGGGGGGGTTTGCCATAATCGTCACGCTTGGCAGGCGGGTTGGGGATCGCAGTATGGTGGTCAAATGCATAGAGAACGCTGCTGCTCATTCTCTAGTAAGTCCCTTAGTCGCCTTTTACGACACCCACGGGAAGAAATGGGGAAAAGTGTGTTAGTGTCACAGAAACAAATGCTTTAAAAATACAAGTTAGCTTGAATACCTACTACACAAAGTACTTCCTCAGACGTACTTTTCACAAGGACCTGACTCTAGCCGTCTTATTACAAAACGGATTCTAACTTAAGTACTAGCCTAAGGCTCTGAGCCAGTGTTTGCATTTCCCTTTTTATTTCTTAAGTTCTTAATTCAAAAATGACAGTTTAATACAAAAATTACAGCACCGGACTAAGTTGTCAGTTTTGTTAAATGAACTATATTTCGAGTTCTGTTAGGCTCTTATTTCAAAAAAAAAACAGACTCGACGGTTTAAGCCATGCCTATAGAAAAACCTTGTTTTTTTTTAACGAGACTGTAGTTTTTTGGTTATAGAAACAGTTTGTAATGAGACCCCAGCTGTTTGGCTATAGAAACAGTTTATGTATTACTGTTGTGCTTACACTGGATAAACTATGTCACAAGAACTCCTTAAATTTGAAATGGACTTCCAGAGAACCATTCCACTTGTTCACTTGCATAACTTCACTTATACACCAACCCCATTATACACAAACGTCATTAAACATCAAAATACTGTCACACTTAATAAAAACAGCTAGAATTTATAAACATCGGGATATTTGTTCCAACATTTCCTTACACTTTTAAGCTTACACAAGTAACAGTAAAATTTATAAACACATATATAAGTCCAGTTTAAATACTTAAGGCAATTATAATTTCCACCCTATACACTTGAAAGCTCACAGTAACTATACAACAAAATCACATAAAATCAACCATAAAATGTGGTGAAAAGGCTTTGTTAACCACGTGCAGCGTTCGCGTGTGTACTGTTGCTACTGTACCAAGAATAGGTACCGCAATCGATGGTTCTGCCCCACCATGACTTCAATAAGTCAGACATTTTCTTAATACTCAATAGTGTTAAGAAAATGTAATGGACTATAATAAATATGTATATGATTTGTTTATATTTATTATTTAAGATGATAAATAATTTGAGATTAGTCGGTAAATTATTAGTTAGGTTTTTCTTTTTTCAGGTAAATTTTTTTAAAGTAAAAAAGGTCTTAAGTTATGGTCTTATGGTGGTCTAGAGCTGTAATGTCTCTGCTGTGGTAATGGATCTTTTTTTTTTTAAACAACATGGCAGGGACATCAACACGTAACCTGTTACCATGGCTTCAGTTCATGTCCAGAATTCACAGGCTAGCCCGCTACTACAAGACAAGAGTGTGCTCCCACCTAACTGGAAGTATGAGTCAAGCACCGCTTCAGCTCTGGTGGCTTAAGTTAAAACAAACTAACAAACTAAATAATATTTTTTCGCCGGTAATTAAAAGAAAAACTGCTATTCCATACATTTAGACTAGCAATATTACACTTCTCTATGAAACTGCTGACTTTTTTTTCTGCACTAGGTGGTCTAGGATGTCGTAATTACAGTATGCGCGTCGATCTCCCTGCCACCATATATAGACCTTAATGGAGACCTAAAATTAGATACAAATTACACATCAAACTAGACTATTCACGTGACCAGAAGGCTGGCCTATTCTTTAGACAAACAATCTGCATCGTTATGCAACGTAGTAATGCTGCCAGCCTTTTGGGCATTGACAGCGATGCGGACGAATTTTTTGATGCTCTGTTATTCTCTTCTCTCTGTTTTAATTATATACGTGTACATACTATTAATAATTATTTCATATCTAATTAATGATATCCTACTAATATTATAAATGTGAAAGTTTTTATGTTTGGATGTTTGTTATTCCATCCCGCTACAACGGACTGACGCATTTGGATGAAATTTGGCACACAGATTGTTTATAAGCTCGATTAACACAAAGGATATTTTTATCGCGGTAGAACGTTCCCGTGGGATAATTTCCGAACTCCACACAGACAAAGCCTCTGGTAAAAGCTAGTAACTAAATAAAATAGCTATAACTCCTGAGTTATACAAGGTACGTATTTATTACAAACACAAATAAGACCAAGATACAACAACAAATGATTACAACATTAAAGTTTCTCCTAAACTCCAAATTCTAGACATGAATTACGATTGTTACAAACAAAAATATCTAATTAATACTTTGATAGATGGAAGTTCTCCAATTATATTTGTAAGTCGTTCCCTTCGGGGCTACAGAGCAACAACAGGTACACAAAAACTTTAACTACCCACAATCTGTATCAATTTATCAAATCCCTGGAGGTGGAGTTTGGAGACTTATCTAGGGGACTTGGCTAAAAGTTAGCTCATTGAAAACATTGTTCCGACGACAACGGTAGATAGCAAAAACTTAGACATTTGTACTGTAAAATGGAGCGGTTGTTAAATTGTAGTGTCTAATTCACGGTTAAAACAATTTAGGTTATCGACAATGAAATTAGTATTGAATTCTCTAGACTATTACTTTTTAAAATCCGAACAATTTTCCATACTCTAGTACGGAAAATTGAACTAAAAATAAATATTCAATTCATTTCTGCTACTATGAACAGCTAGAGAAGATACCTATTTGATAGTTAACAGATTATATAACTTTTTTTTTCTAGTTTTGAAATTAAGTTACCTGAATTTCAATGTTCGACCTATTTAAAAACATTCAGCTCTTTATTTGAAAAATAAACCAGAATACCACAAAACAAGGTTTTGATTTAGATAATGTTTAAGGCACCAAGCCATTTTTTTTATTAAGAACCCAATAGTTACAGAAATGCAGTCCTTTATAACAAATTGACAACTTAGTCCGGTGCCGAGCTGTCATTTTTGTGTTAAGAACTTTACTCAAATGGGAATAAAATTGGAAAGGCAATAACTGTCTCAGAGCTTTAGGCTAACACTAAAGTCAGATCGTGTTTCGTAATAAAAAGGAAAGAGTTTTAGCTGTCTTAAATTACCGCATATATTATAATAGGTCAACGACCCGTTACGTCACTCACCCAAATAAAAAAAAATATCTCAGTAAGTCTACGTAAACACTGAGTCGCTTCTCTCTCGCTACTTGAAGCGTAATACTTTAACTAATTCACTCCCACAAGAGGGTCTAACTTTTCTCCTCAGACCAAAACTTCGCTTTCAGATTCTAGATCTTTCTCCAACGCTATAAAAAAATAGGAAACAACTTAGTGTACATATTATATTTAGTATTGATAGTTTTTCTGTATAAGGTGTTAAGAAATTAACGTTCCGAATTTCGTGTACTTGCTCGGTATCAAAAAACTAACATATGGAAAAAAATATTGAGCGATTTAAATTTTAGGTAAGTTCGATAAATTGCCGGTCCAAAGTCTGAGAAATGTGATGGGAAAATCAGTATTTGACAACGCGCTCGTCTCGCTCGCGCGGCTGTCTGTGCCTACACCAAAGAGAATCACAGTGTAGATACGGTGCGCATGTACATATTTAATAATTAGTGCCTGGGGAAATATTGCGTATCTTTGAAACGGATTGTTGTGTATTAATATTTTTTTCGTGGTTATGTTTAGAAATTTAAGGAGTTGTTTAAAATGATATTCACATTTTAAACTACTCCTTAATTAATCATTAACTCATTTTCTAAACATTCGTTTTTTAACAGCTTATATATTGGTCTTGACGTTTTGTATATTTATTTTGTTAATTTTTAGGTCATCATCATCATTTCAGCCGATAGACGTCCACTGCTGGACATAGGCCTCCCCCAAAATAAATGGGGGTTTGCCATAATCGCCACGCTTGGCAGGCGGGTTAACGATCGCAGTTTGGTCGTAAAATGCATAGAGAACGCTGCTGCCCATTCTCTAGTAAGTCCCGTAGTCGCCTTCTACGATACCCACGGGAAGAAATGGGATGGTGCTATTCTTTACGTCCGGCACCACACGGAACAAATAATCTTTAGTTACAAAGTGGTAATTGCTTTATTTGTTTTTTCAGGGTACCGGACCCGAAGGGTAACAAAAGGGGTCCGTCCGTCTGTATCTCATGAAGCATAATAGGTAGACAATTGATATTTTCAAAGAATGTGTATTTCTGTTGCCGCTATAACAGTATGTAATAAAAGCAAAAACAAAGTCAATAATTAAAGGGGCATACAAGAAACGTGTTTTTTTTTTCGGCGTATTTTGCCTATTAGTACGGAACCCTTCACGTACGAGTCCGACTCACACTTGGCCGATTTTTTATTGTTTTGCATTTAAGTACGTATTTTTTGTAGCTGTGTGTTCCATTAAATTAAATTTTAGATTGAAAAAACACAACTTCTTACAGTACATCAAATAAACACAAATTATTTTCTAAGATTCTCGAACATCAGTGTGCCTTTTTTACAATAGTCTATCCCTTATTGTATATCTTCTATCCCTTTTCCCGATATCCGATCTCAACTCCGACTGCCGAGCGCAATGACCAATTACCGAGCCAAGATTGTCAATTGCAAGAAAACCATGTTCGGAAATAGATATAAACAAGCCATTATTTATGGCTTCGATCTACAATTCCTTATTTTATAGTAGGAAAACAGTTTTTGCAATGAAAAATACATCACAAAATTAGAAATCTCTAAAGAAATCAACGTGCAAAAAAAGGGCTCAAAAGATCAAAAGAAAAGATGCTCCACTTTGTAACACAACAAAAATTATATCAGCCCAGTCAAACAGTGTGACGTACACTCTACCCAAAAGCTTTCGTCAGTAAAATACTTCAGAAAGTCCTTTAACTACGTGCGGCATGTTGCCATTTGTGTATTTTCGCATGCAAATAAAAATTACCGCAAAAAGGTCACACAGGCAACTCCAACGAGTATAAGGTATGTAAATTTGTCCTTTTGTAGCCAAAGTGTATAAATAAAAACGGGTATGTAAAATATTCCTAAGCTTGAACAATTTTTCAAGCGACATCGAATAAATATTGGCAGCTTTTCAAACAAAATACTTTTTAATAATTTTTTTTAATGTGTGTAGGTGTAGGTAAACATCTGTAAAGTATGGGGTGTGTTTGTGTAAGATATTGTGTGCATGCATGTGTGTGCAAGTTGGAGGCTAGAAAAACGGGTGCGCGATTTTAAATTAGGCGATCTAACCTAAAGTTTGTTTCGATATTTTTCTCCAAGGTGTCCAAGAGAAAAATGTGGTGTGTTACTTCTTGGCAAGGGCACAGTCGCAAAAAAAGTACGAAAACTTAATATTGGCTTCAGCTTGTAACAAAATGATGTGTGAACTAGCTTTTGCCAGCGGCCCTGCCCGCGTGGATGTCGAAAATTATCCCACGGGAACAAACTATCAGGGGAAAAGTATCCTATGTGTTATTCAAAGTTAGAAACTGTAAACTGTGTGCCATATTTCACCCAAACCCGTTCAGCCGTTCTTGCGTGATTGCGTACCAAACATGTAAACATACGAACTTTATCTTTCTAAGTAGGATAATATAAAATAAAAACTTAAAAAAAAACAACTGACTTCCAAAAAAACACTACAAAGTGAATAATAACTTTAATTTTAAAAGTCGGTGACTTGGATATGTATTAATTTTTTTTTTTTTTGTTACTGCCTTCCGAAATTAAAGTTATTTTTCTCTTTGTAGTGTTTTTTTGGAAGTCGGTTATTTTTATTTTAAGTTTTTTATTTTTCCCTTTTTAGTTACAGTATCATATCATTTCAGTTCCTTCATCATCCTTGAGGTCAAAACAAAGCATTTTTATGCGATAGCAGCAATCGCGGTTTGTTTGCTGTCATCTTTTGAGGATTTCCATTGTCTGTCTCCGAAACGCATCATCAGAACTATACGAAATTTACGAGACCATTTCGAAATAAACTCCTTTCGAACAAAAACATAATTTTGCTAATCCGTCTATATATGACGCAGTTATGCCCGAACATACATTTCAAAAAATATACACCGTGACATTTTAGTCGTCTTACAAAGGTGGTCCACTCAATGTGTCCGTCACAAAATACGTCTAGGCGCATTTAAAACGTTGTTACAATTAATCAAGATAATAGGTACAAAGGAAAATAAATAATGCTTTAGAATTATGAAACACCCTCCCTGTTCATAATGTTTACATATCAAACGGTAGAAGACATCTACGTACTTACCATAACATCCCATCGTTAATTCCATCTCCATTACAGGGTGTTTCAAACTACGTCATGCGTCTTAGTGAATAATATTTTCATTTTTTTTTAATTATGCATATGTTCAAAAATATCATTTTTTTTTTTTTAATAAATGATTAGTAGTCATTGGATACGTGAAGTGGGCTGCCGATGAAAAATGACTAAAATGTCACGGTGTACATATATATATATAAACATGTCGAATTGATAACCTCCTTCTTTTTGAAGTCGGTTAAAAAATAAATATGTTTATTTCATCAACTTATGTAAATTACATTGTTATTTTTGTAGTCGCCTTTTAAGCAATGTTTGCTTGTATCAAGTGGTTCCGCTCTTCCAGTTTACATTGACTATACATAAACAAGACAAAATAAAGAGACATTTCATCGTATATGAATTGTTTCAAGTAGGTTTGTTTCTGCCCACGCCTATAAGGAAAACGTGTAAGTTTACGCAAGTGAAAAATTTCCCGAAAATTTAATGTATGTAGGTGTCGCGTTCCAAAGCGTGGAGTTACCAAAGCATCGTGGAAAACTATAAGAAATTTATATGAAGACAACTGAAAGATTAAATGTCCAAAGTACGTCCGCATGCAAATGCCTCGCGTGTCTCATCCCTCTACTGATTTATTTAACAAACTTTCTCAAACTGCGGTAATTAAATGTTGGAAGAGGATTTAGTTTGTAAGTTTTGCGTGTGAATGCTGAAGTGTTTGTTTCTTTGGTACTCGATCTCTTTTGAGAGGGTCTGTTTGTGGCACTGTGAGATACTGATCGGTGACATAGTTAAAGTAAAATGGGGAATTTGATTTATTTATTTATTTATACACAGATAAACAGACAAGAAGAAAGGAACAGTGTACAATGGTGATTAATTGGTAATTTTTAGGTTCTTTTTATTTGTTTTACTGGCAAACACGTTTTTTAGAGTTCCGTACCCCAAAAGGTAAAAACAGAAACCCTCTTCTCTTAAGGGATCACTCTCTTGTTCGTCTGTTTTTTATTACAGCTGTGTCATCCAAGTGGTATAAGCACCGTCATTCTCGGATCTTTGATAGTAGTTACGGGTCGTCAGTAGCCCGAAATCTGCCAACCAGTCTTACCAGTAACTGGGTTGTTAAGGTCAGATAGGTTTTCGTTCCATCTAAATTACTGGTATTCGGATGCATCCGGTTAGACTGGAAGCTGACCCCAACATAGTTGGGAAAAGACTAGGCAGATGATGTCAGTAACATTGTAGTAGTATTCCTTAAAAATCTCAAAGTGGAAACTTAGGTGCAGTTATTTCCAAATAAGCTGTCAACCTCTAGATTCCATTCAGTTCATGCTCACTTCACATACATTTTGTTTTCACGGTAAATTCTAATATCTTTAAACGAGCAATTCTTGTATATATAATAATATATGTATATATAATCTCAATCTCGGAAACGGCTCCAACGATTTTCATGAAATTTAGTATGAAGGGGGTTTCGAGGGCGATAAATCTATCTAGCTAGGTTTCATTTTTAGAAAACGTCAAACCAAAAATAAAAATCCGAGCAAAGCTCAGCCATGCAGATTTTTTTTTACTGAACAGACCAGCTGTTCTTACTACAGTCAATTACCTGCTGGTAACCCGATCAAAGAGTAAGTACTTCAACAAATAAACAGATTTACTCAGTCCTTGTTTACAAGTACATCTTCCTCACATATCCACTACCTAGATACGTACTCCCCGTTCACAAAAGCTCGTAAAACTACATTATTTACGTCATACGTTCAAAAGGGTCGCCCCGCGCTGAAACCAGTGTCCGTTTTATAATTCCACCTATACCAACACATATTATACGTCCCCTGAATTTGTTATTATGAAAACTCTGTCGATCTTTATGTGTATGTTTATGTTATATGTACTTTAGATTTTATGAAAAGGCGATTAAGGGATTATGTTTTAGATTAGGGCAATGTTTGTTTGATATTGTAGTGAAAATATCCTCTAGATTGTTTATTATGGGAATACTGTACCCTTGGTCTATTGGAAGAGATTAAAACTTAAATTAAATGCATTCTCATCCATTTGGAACGTATTTAAAAAGATTCAACTTATTAAGGTAATAAACTTAAAATTGACTTTGAAAAATTCATCTGACATACTAATAACGAAAGAAACAGAACAATTAAGAGGTATAACCTGACTAAAGTATTGTAATATTGCTACGTCGTAGCTCTCGCTGCGAGATGGCCTACGCTAGCTACGCAGTCGTAGCAGACAGTCAATTCCCTACGCGGCGATTTATTATCTTTGAACTTTGTTGTTGCGTCGCCGTCAGACGAGTTTTTGAGATATTTTAACGTGTGTTTTTGCTAAATGATGACATTTTTACAATGAATGCTGGTTCAGAAACTTTTAAATGAACAATTTCTATGACATTGGGCAAATAGCATCACTTTATACAATCTCAAAAATCATCTGTTTCTGTCATTAATACTTATTTCACACCTCAAATCGACGAATTCTGGCTTATATATCAATTTTGTAACATTTTTTTTTGCCACAATTGACCAACAAAGCGTTCCTTTTTGTTGACAATAATAAGATTTTAGGCAACAATAGCAAGGAGAGAGCTCTAACGTACAATGACAAAAACCAACAACCGCTCGCCGCAAATTTAAATAAGCACCATTACATTAATGGAATTCTCAGTGTGAATAGACTACAAGGGATTTATATGTTCACAGATAATGGCGAGTATTGGGCCCTTAAAATGAAAAAAAAGAGAAACTTTGTGTTTTGAAGATTTGTAGGGACCTCATTTGCTTTGCTACTTCGCAAGTGAGTTTTAATATACTTCTTCTGTTCTGCCTTTTGAGTTGTGTTAAAATAATTTAAAATTCTAACGAGTCTAGCTCATTAGAATTTATAATATCAGCCACATAATATCAGCCGTACGGTTTGATCGAGGGTTAAAGAACGCTTGCCGCTGTCGGTTTGTGGGTAGGTGACCATTCATATGATATCAAAACTCCTCCGTGCCTCGGAAAGCACGCTAAGCCGTTGATCCTGGCTGTTATTTGTGCATCTTTGAAAGTCGTTCCGGGTAGTCAGAAGTTGGAAAGTCTGGCAACCCGTATAACCCAGTTGTGGTGGCAGTCGCTCCATGTAAAATACTGGTACTCAGGCTTGAAGTCCAACTGCATCCAGTTAGACTGCAAGTAAGGATTGCAATCCCGCAAAACGGGATCACGCATTCCCGTGGGATCCCGGTGCTTTTATTAATTTGCTGGATCCCGCACCTTCAAAGCGCAGATTCGCGGATCCCGCAACTTTGAAATTATGTTATGAAATCAAATTGAAACTACAGATTTTTGTGTGAAAACCAACTTTTATTAAACATTTCTTACATTAAGCAACAGAAATTATTTCTTTTCTATTAATTAATTACTGAATTAATAGAAAATAAATAGTTTATGGAAGAATAATTTATTTAATAAAAGTTGATTTTCACACAAAAATCTGTAGTTTCAATTTGATTTTATAACATAATTTCAAAGATGCGGGATCCCGCGTGATCCCGCGCGGCATTGAGTAATCCTGTTTATCAATCCCGCGCGATCCTGCGCGATTGAATGAGTTGCGGGATTGGAACCCCTAACTGCAAGCCACCAGACCCTGACGTAGTTGGAAAAAGTCTAGGTTGATTGACACTTACTATTCTACGTAGTCCCCATATATAAGTATAAGTATAATTCACATGACCAAAGGGCTGGCCTATTTTTCGGCCAAAGAATCAGCATTACCATACAACGTGGCAATGCTGCCAGCCTTTTGGCAATTTTCCGTTGACAACGATGCGGACGTATTTTTTGATGCCTAATGATTATTTTCTTTTTTATATACTTGTACATATTATTATTTTAAGACCAGTAGTTTTAAATTATGTAAATAAAGGTACCTAAGGTTTATAAAAAAATATATAATTTATTTGTTCAAATAAATACAACAATTTATTAGTATGCAACAATATTTCATATGACCGTACCATGTCTGAACATTAAAAGAGACTGTGACGTCCGACTTTGTTTCGATATTCCTTCTTAGAGTAGTCTGATAGGAAATACCAACTTGATCTAGTTTTAAAACATCATTTGTTTTTACTTTTTAAACTGTTTTGTATCATGCTTAGTTTTTCCTTTTGCACTATCACATGATAACGACTCTGCGTTACTTTGTATGTTTATCATGTTAAATCGCACACCTAAAGATTTTGTAATTTTGCTACAAAATAACAGAGAAATTTGTCAAAGAAATAAATTAAATTCGCTTAATGCAAAAACTTTGTCTTAAAAACCGCGAGTACGTAGTTCCAGATCTACTTATTACAAATGCTTACTTACGAAATTATGTCATTTTCAGAACAAATATAAGGAGTTTATAATATTCCCAATGCTGGTGCACAGCCCTAATCTCTGAGAGGGAGTGGGCCGTAATCTACCACGCGGACCCAGTGCAGCTTAGTAGATGTCACATATCTTCGAAGTCTTGGTTCTAGGACATTCTACATGTCCTAGAACCTTTTCCTCACGATGTTTTCCTTCACCACTTTTTCATATTTCCAGAATGTCTGGCTTTAAATGTTAGAGATAAAAGAAAGAACATAAAAATTATAGCTCAGAAAAATATCTTAAGTAATTCAATATTTCATTATGATTTACCTCCAAAATTCTAAATATGAAACTTGAATATTATACAACCTCATTAGCTAAACTTTAGAGCAAAAATATATTTAATGAAATTTTCTTTGAGACTGAATCGTAATTTTATTTGGAGAGTATAAATAACAAGATTATGTGTTTGTTATGTTAATTTTACATTAAATACTTTAGAAAAATATAAAATCTAGAATTTAAAACTGTACATAGAATATTTAAAAAAAGTAAATGTTACGAGGTTTGGGAACAATTCCTATGCCGAGTAATAGGAGGTCTTTTTTTTTGTCTCTTTATCTGTTTGTATAAATGTAAGTTCCATCACGAAAACACTACCGTGTAGATTTTGTTCAACTTTTGCGTAAATATTCGCTATAATTCTGGTATGTCTGTATAAATGATCATGCTATTTGCTGTGGGGCTGAGCAATATTGTTCGTATTCTAAAATAATAATTTAGTTCAAACAGCTACAGATAACTGGTAACTCCGGCTCCGGTTCGCAAGATAGGTATAAGGATTTTTCTAGAAAATGCAGCCAGACATAAAAAAGGCAATAATCACACATCATTTAATTATTTTCCCATAATTGTTAACCAAACCCACACAAATTCCTTTTTCATTTAACCCAAATAGACTTTTTTGGGCACGCCACGATTGCGGCGGTAAGTCCCCTCTTTGAGGAGTGGTTTGAGAGGTGGCATGGCGTCCTCACCTTCCGCCTGACACAGGTCCTCACCGGACACGGTTGTTTCGGGAGGTTCCTGTTTCGGATAGGGCGGGAGGAAACGCCCGGGTGTTTCCATTGCGAAGATCGCCCAGAGGACACGGTGGAGCATACGGTGGAGGTCTGCCCGGCTTGGGCGGAGCACCGCCGTGTCCTCGTGGAGGTGATCGGCGGCGGCGATCTCTCGCGTCCGACCCTGGTCCAGGCCATGGTACGGAGCGAGAGTGCATGGCTAGCAGTCGCCTCCTTCAGTGAAGCAGTTATGCTCGCAAAGAGGGAGGCGGCGCACGTGAGGGAGATGCAGTACATGCGCCCTCACAGCCGTGGCCTTCGCAGGAGACGCCCTGGGCGTCGGGAATCCCAGGCTGATTCCCGGCCACCGTAGGCACGGGCTTGCGGACGGCGAGTGATGGGTAGCTCGCTGTCCGGTAAGGACCAAGCCCGGGTCGACGGCGCGTTGTGTTCCACGCGCGCCTCAAAGAGATGTCAGCAGCAACTGATGGGGCCCGCAAGGGCCGATGCCTGCCAGGGGTGCGGGTTGTTCGAAAGAGATACCGCGGCCCCTGGCACACAGGCAACCGAGGGAACACGGGTGGGTTTTAGTCAGTAAAAGTCTGACACGCCCTCCCGCTCCGCCCAGAGCGGGAGAAGTTATTTGATGATTTCCCACCCAAAAAAAAAAAAAAAAATTAATTATTTTCCCATAATTGTTAACCAAACCCACACAAATTCCTTTTTCATTTTAACCAGATACACTTTTACCTACATTACCAATGCACTACGGTCTACTTACGGGACGGGACCGGCCTATTTTGTCAAAAAATAATCCCGTCTATTTTGTCTAATTATAAATTATTCCCGCCATGTAGTTAGAACTGGGAGTTGTTCCACAATTTGCTATGACACCCACGTGCACTGTCTACCAGATAAACGAACCCCTGATTGCTAATTGGTTACATTTTGTTTAAATTTTACAATGTTTTTACAACATTATTTGATTTGACGATGAAAGGGAATGGAATCTGTTTTTTTTTAATTCATAGGTACCTAGTCTATATTCTGAAATGGTGTATACGTTTAATCTAATACCTTTAAACGAGCAATTCTTGTATATATGTATTTATAAAATCTGAATCTCGGAAACGGCTCCAATGATTTTCATAAAATTTAGTATGCAGGCGGTTTCGGGGGCGATAAATCGATCTAGCTAGGTTTCGTTTTTAGAAAATGTGTAACCAAAAATCATCCAGAAATTAATAATTAAAGTAATTTATTGGTAACTGCTTGAACACAAAACGGGCCGCTATTAGTTATAGCTAAGTAAATGACGCTGAATATGGACAAATCAAATGACAGCAGAAGCTTAGCATCAAGCAAAATTTTGATATTTCACATTAATAGAAGATTAATCAAGTATTTAACAACTTCAGAATAACACGCGCGTTCTCCAAGCCATCACAGTTCGATAAGCGTTCATAATTGTAAACACAAAAGTTCGTCAACTCTCGCTAATTATTCTAGTCTCGTCAGCTGTTCTGAGAATTTTGGCCGCAATTGTACAGCGCCTTGTTTTGGCACCCATGGGCGCACTGAAACGATTAAGTTACTGAAATCTTTTGGTGAAGAAACGTTTTAGTGGTTGCTTCGAATTATACTAGGGGTTGTTAATTTTCATTGTTACGAACGTGCCTTAACACACTGTGCCTACACCATATACAAAAATAATGTATACTTTAAAAAAAAATTGAGATCTTAAAAATATTTGCATAAAACTTTATTACTTACAAAAATAGTGTCTTTGGTTTTATTTTCAAACATTTCTAATATTAGTCATCATCCCTTTTGAAGTATAAAGTCACTCTTACCTTCATAAAATTCGTAATATACCTAATAGATGTCAAATGACATAACATTACGCCTGTAATACTCCAAGGGCTGTGCAGAGTTGTACCTGTAGTATTCCCACAGAAACTATTACACAGTACATGAATATCTACGGATAAACTCAATAATAATATATAATTATGAATAAAACATATTTAGTAAGTAAAACAACAAAAAATTAAATACATTCTATTACTTAATAATTATACTATTTAATAATAAAAAATAAAAGTTAACTAATTTTATGCGAGTTAACAAATAAGCATTATTTAAAAATAATAAAAAAAAAATGAAAAGATAGACTTGCACGTATAATAAAATATTAATATAATAAGTAAATGAATCGAAATATAAAATATTTAATAAGATATAAAATAATTCAAACGAAAATGAATGAAGTGCCTCTTCCTCTCTCTAGCTATTTTAGTTATTTAAAAATTTGCTGTGCCCGACAGGGTCCATAATTGTTTCTATTTTTTTTATTTACCACCTGTAAGTGTACATTATGGATTGCAATAAACTATTTGATTTGATTTGATTTAGAATAGATCTAGAGGAAGTAAATGAAATTTTACTTTAGTTAAATGAAATTTAACAGTGTGTTTCACAACTATTGGTCACTGATCTTACACAATATTTTTGGAAAGCAATAACCTTGGAAAACACATTTATTTCCCGAACATTGTGAAAATCAAAATAGTCACTATATAACACAATTTCTGCACTTTTTGTCAGCCTACATAAACATTAACTTGGTATTATTTACTCCAACATTATAAGAAACTTAACAGAAATTAGATGTAAACTGAATAATTACGATCCATTATGCATCATTGTGGCCAAGCAATAACAGCCGCACAAGTTGAACGACCGGGTTAAGCTACGGTTGCCGCGGTTGGTCCGTGGATGGGTGACCATCTTTACGTATAAAAACCTCTCCGTGCCTCGGAAATCTCGTTAAGCCGTTGGTCGCGGTTGTCATTCGTAGATCTTTGACAGTCGTTACGGGTCGTCAGAAAATGATATGCATCATACCGGCCATACATATTGATCGTACACGAAATTTGTGGAAAGCCTGGAAAACAAATTTATTTCACAACATTATGAAAACCAAGATAATCCAGTCACTATCTATTCCTCAGTACATCCAATATATTGGTTTTAATTACAAAAAAAATATTATGAAACTTAACAGAATTTCCAAGTAAATTGAGTCACTAAGTATGCATAATGGATTATACCGGCCATATTTCCCAGTAATAATGTAAACAAATGTAGCAGCACAAACTGCATTGATGCATAATGTTATTACTGCGTGAAGCCATGTATATTAACATGTGACTGAGAATAACATATTCCTGTTGCTCATAAGTACTGGCACGCTTACCTTCTTGGTGTATTGTTGAAGTTTTTATTTACGTGTAGTTTTGTTTCGGAGTTGACAGAATGATCTAACACTATTTTAACCATCCTACTTTCTAATAATATTATAAACGTGAAAAATTGTATGTTTAGATGTTTGGATAGACATAGGAGACGGAAGACTTAGAGTCTTCCTACTCTAAGTCTTCGGCCTCCCACAAGGTGAACCGATTACCTTGTGAAGGCCACGGGAATCCGCTGGATGTGGGAAGCACAAGACCGGTCGAAGTGGAGGACCCTGGGGGAGGCCTGTGTCCAGCAGTGGACGTCTTTCGGCTTTAGATGTTTGGATGTTTGTTACTCAACCACGCAAAAACGGCTGAATAGATTTGGATGAAATTTGCCACACAGATAGTTTGTAACCTGAAAAAATACATAGAATACTTTTTGTTCCGATATTATGTTCCCGTAGGATAATTTTCGACCTCTACGCGGGCGAAGCCACTGGCAAAAGCTAGTAGATACATATTCCGATAGAGTACACAAAATGAATTTGGTCTAGTAGGTCATCATCATCATTTCAGCCGAAAGACGTCCACTGCTGGACATAGGCCGCCCCCAAAAGGATCTTTTGCCATAATCGCCACGCTTGGCATGCGGGTAGGCGATCGCAGCATGGTGGTAAAATGCATAGAGAACGCTGCTGCCCATTCTCTAGTAAGTTCCTTAGTCGCCTTCTACGACACCCACGGGAAGAAATGGGATGGGATTCTTTTACGGATAGAATTTTACATTCACTTTAAGCTCACAAAACTCAAACTCCAAGCATTTATTTCAAATACATCAATAAAAGGCAGTTTTGAATTGCCAAGGGGTCAGTCAGGCAGAACGATGAAGGTAGTTGCCCATTCCAAAGCGTAGTAGGTACCTACAGCAATAAAAACCACGAACAGCCTTTTAGATAAAAAATTGTAAAAAAAAAATGGTTACATCTTTCACGTCGAAATTATACAAGCCACACCTATATCTAAAGGGAGCTAAGTCAAAAAATGGGAGTTTTGACTTATGCTTACCATTGAATTCCTTAACTCACTACCTATCGACCAATAAAACAGATTTAAAAATATTTTACTAGTAGAACTTACAAAGCAAATTTGTATTACAGATAACTTCTCCAGTACACAGGAACACGGTAAACAGCTCTTGAACTTTTCTGAAAAAAGTACTTTTTTGAGTTAACACTGTTTAGATCTAGGTGAGCGACATGTGAGAACGATCTAGAAAGATGTGCACATTAAAAGTGTCCGTTATAAAAAGCACATAAGCCACGGCAGTTAAGAGATGACCAGTCCGTGGTCACGGCGCCCATTCATGAACATGACTTAGTAATCTTTACTAAAACATTGTTGATATTTAATCTGAATTCACAATAAAAACACGTGAGTCAACCCGTAAACAACAACAAACATGAATCACACACAGTGACGTGAAAGTTACACAATGTCATATAAAACATAGACTTTCATTGAAAAATCCAAACGTATTCTATGATTCATGAAAAAATGAGTCACTATTCGAAAGCCGATGACTAACGACCACGAACATTTGTAATTTCTGTCCCATTATTACTAAAACAGCTTCTGCCCGCGACTTTGTCAACGTGTAATTTGTTGTATCGGCGATGCGATGCGACGGGACCGTCGCATTGATAAATGATAAATGATAAATGATTTTATTTCTGTAAGTAGGTTTGTACAAACACTTTTTACACGTCAATCATATTTTTTTTAAACTAGATGAGGTTGGCGTTTCCTGTCTGACTACTTTGAGAAGAAAGGCCGAAACAAACTCAGAGGTCACAGGATTGCCTGACCGCGCTACTATTTTGGTTTTGCATTTTATTCTTTCTGTCTTATTTTTCTTTTTGCTCAGCTCCTAAGGGCTATACCGTGATATATATAATTGCCTTTCTCAAGTATTGGACTATCATGTGCAAAAACATTTTTTAAATCTGACAGGCCGTTTCAAAGATTAGCGCTTTCAAACAAACCATCTCTTCGGCTTTATCATTCAGACTGTGGAAGGACATTCGTCATCTTCATAAAAACTCTCACTTGATCAATATTTAAGAAAAGCACCGCAAAACTTGGAAAGCTTTTAAAGGTGGAAAGGTCTTAATAGACCCTGTTCATAATTGTACATTTAAATCAAAGATATCGTTTAAAAGGAATCGTTTCATGTACAGAGAGTACAGACGATTATGTATTCACAGAGAACAGGTAAAACACAGTTATAGTAGCTTCTTTAATCCAACTCGAATGCTATGCCAAAGATCACAACATCGAACATTTGGTAGTACTCCAAGCGGCAAGCTGTTAAGTGACACGATACGAAAACTGTTAGTACTACTTCAGGTTGGATACCTGCCCAGTTTGGACAAGAAGTCCATTTCTGAACGTCGTGAAGACCAACATCTAACTTGGTAAACGGATTTTTATTATAGTATGGAAAAGTATATTTTGGCTGTGTTGTTGTTTTTTTGTTGAATGCTTGTTTCCTAAGTCCTCAAAAACATCTCTTAAGAAGCACAGAACCGGTCAAAGCGGCGGAGCTTTGGGGAGGCGTATGTCCAGCAGGACATCTTTCGGTTGAAATTATGTTGTTGATAAATACACGTCTAGAAAACTAAGGGTAGATACAAAACTAGTGAGCATGTCTTCAATGATTGCTGATGACCATCAATTAAAATGTTTATCAGTCCCTAACCCTTCCTATACTCAGCTGCTTATACTTATCAGGCTTATACTAGCTTCTGCCGGCGACTTCATCTGCGTCAAATTTTTTGCTCTCCCGAGCCACCCGATCGCATCAAATCGCCTACCCGCGGGAGTAAAGTAACAAAGTCATGAATACGAAGGTATTCGTTGTTGTGTTTATTGAAATGACAGATAATGTTGAGTAGACTTGGTTTAATGAGACTAGGATCACAGTTTCACAGAGCACGTTCAGTCGTGGTATTTTAGATGAGATCAGACAGAGAAGTCCCCGACCGATGCCGAGCGGAACCATAGATTATTATCTAGTGGTGTACACACTAATTAATTACTAAATAGTGGTGTTACAACATTCGTGACTTTGTTTCTTTTTGCGCGGCCCCTAATCGTCTTAGCGAGGTGTTATACCTATAGCCTTCCTTGATAAATGAGCTATTCAACACTAAAATAATTTTTCAATTCAAACCAGCAGTTCCTGAAATTAGAGCGTTCAACCAAATAGACTCTTCAGCTTTATAATCCTTATATTATATACTAGCTTCTGCCCGCGACTTCGTTCGCGTCAAATTTCTTGCTCGCCGACCCACCCCGTCGCTCGCCTCACCTGCCCGTGCGAGTACTTCGTATTCGTTACTTTTTTCTATTTGCTCGGCTCCTAAGGGTCTTAGCGTGATGATAAATATAGCCTATAGCCTTCCTCGGTAAATGGGCTATCTAACACTGAAATATTTTTTCAAATCGGACCAGTAGTTTCTAAGATTAGCGCGTTCAAGCAAACAAACAAACTAACTCTTCAGCTTTATTATTAGTATTAGTATACAGATAGATATATATATATATACTATTAGTTCCTGAAATTAGCGCGTTCAAGCAAACAAACAAACAAACTCTTCAGCTTTATAATATTAGTATATATTAATATTAATTTATATTATAAATGCGAAAGTTACTCTTCCTGTCTGTTACGCTATCACGCCTAAACCGCTGAACCAATCGACATTAAATACCAAGCGATAACCAATATCCACACGGAGCCGCGGGCAAAAGCTAGTATTATATTAGGTGTAGATTAGAAGCTTCTTATGAAAATCTATACAAAGGTCAATTTCAAAGAACACTGTTGCTTAGTCCTTGGCCGTCAATGACAGAGGTCCACAAAGAACGCCCACAGTTGACCGCTGATCGGCGCCTACATCGTTCAAGCTTATAGGATTACGTTGAGATGACCCTTTTTATGCAAAGCTTTGTTAGGGTCATCTAATACTGAGTCTACAATACTTTAAAAGTGTTAGAGTGTTTGTTAATACCAATTTACAAAAATAATATGATTTGTGGGACTTTTCGGCTTGTGGCTAAGTATTAGCATCCGGACGGGTCGATTAAACAGGTTAAGCTACGCGGTTGGTCCATGGATGGGTGACCATCTTTACATACAGAGACCTGCCTCGGAAAGCACGTTCAGCCGATGCTCGGGGCTGCCAGGTCAGAAGTCGGAAAGTTTGACAACCAATCTTACCAAGGTCTTACTTATCGTGTTACCCAGTAACTGGGTTGAAGGCAGTCGCTTCATGTAAAATTTTCTATGCTCGGCTACATCTGGTTAGACGGGAAGATGACCCCAACATAGTTGAAAAAAGGCTGGGCAGATGATGATGAGTTTGTTGATGGGTATTAACATTGCTTGGCAAAAGATTTCACAGATTTTATAGTGTTTAATACTGTTAGTATTATACACTATAAAATCTGTGAAATCTTTGTTTGTACAAATTGTTCTATCACTGTTATAAGCCATGTAATGTTACTTTTTTAACCCGTCGCGCGTCTAATTAGCAGACACAATAGAAATTTTATTTTTGTTGTTATCGTAACACATGTGTGCACTTGACGTGCAAAGAGTTAATCCGTCTTGAATCAATACTTACTAAAAATAACGCTGAAGAGTTTGTTTGAACGCGCTAATCTCTGGAACTACGAATAGTATTTCAACATTTTTTTATGTTTTTAAGAGACCTATTCTTGAGAAAAGCTATAGGATATTTAACATGACGCTACAGCTCTAAGGAGCCGAGCAAAATGAAAAATTGTTAAAGAAGACGCTAAGCGAAACGAAGCAGTAGAGGAAGTGGGTGATGGGATACGACGAGGTAGGTCGGGAGCCGAAATTTCAAGCAGATAATGTCGAGGGCTTAAGCTAGTTCTTTTGCCACCCCAATGGGCAGTGCATTTCATAGTCAAAATGTCAAGAATAAAGCATATAACTACTTTGACTCCTACTGACAGAAATTTAATTAATTCCTGGTTAAACACGGACAAAGCGATTAAAATTAGTTAAATAATGTATCACACGAATTATGTCCACACAATGTAAAGTTTCATTCTGATTGTTTTCGATATAAAAGCCATTAAGCATAATGGAGTTTTAATTTTACATTTAAAGTGGTCATAAATTATGGATACGAAGTAACTGATAACTGTAACAATAGCACTTGTATACTATGCTGTATTTGAAGGTTAACATTCTATTTTTGTTTTGTACAACAGCAACAGAATAGACCTTTAACCAAAATTAAAGTACTTTTTTAAAACCCAGTTTTTTTTTTGTAATGTCAAACTCCTGTACTAAAAAGCAAACACATAAAAGGAACTGGATTTCGTTTTCTGTTAGATTCTTATTTCAAAAACAAGCTCGATGGTTTAAACCTTACTAAGGTAAAACTTCAAATTGTTTTATAATAAGTCCGATAAAGAATGAAAATGTCAGATTATTAACTATAGTTAAAAAACGAACTTTAAAGGTATCGTTTTTTGTTTTAACTTTTGCTTATCCACCCATTTCCTCGTGACTTGCAAGACTTGTCGAAGAGTTGCCAAACTTAAAGTTTTACCTGCACCAATTAAAAACATCACCCTACTTTCCCAGGGGTAAAACCTCTTCTCGTAAAGGACGAGCATCAAGCCGAAACTCCGAGCATCGAGCTGAAGTTTCTCTAAGAAGTTTCCAGAAATAAAGAACCCAAAAAGAATGTCACAGTGACTATCTATAGGTAAACATGCAATGGTAAAAGCTGATGAAAATGGGTGCAATGGCAATAAATACGTTTAAAATAGTTGTTACTAGGTTTTGCCAGGTGCTTCGCCCGCGTGGAGGTCGATAATTATCCTATGGGAATGTACTATCAAATTGTTGCTGTTTGTGTGCCAAATTTCATCCAAATCCATTCAGCCGTTTTTGCGTGATTGAGTAACAGACATACAAACTTTCACATTTATATATATTACAAGGATAAAGAAAAGAAAACTTTTCTAAGCTTTACAACAACCCGATTCACTTTTTGCAGTTAACACTCAAAACAATAGTAATAATAATCCAAACTTTAACAATATCATAACCTTAATAATAACAAATGCCAACACTACCATACGAAACTAGCATTAATAACAGAAATAACGAATATAACAACAGTTTCACAAGGCAAGTTTAATCCCCCCTTCCCATTATTGGCCTTCGAAAAGCCGCGTCAAACCACAATACTACGGATTTATAAAAAGCCCGGCTTGCAAACGACCGGGGTCATTATAAGGGTTATTTACGAATATTTTAGCAATCCACGCAAATATCAACTTTGTGACTTAGGTATAAAGTTGATTTTCGAATGATTCAAAAATGTTAAAGGATATAAAATATTTTCAGTTGCAATGTAAACTGGACTGTGGACGATGGAAATAAAGTTTACAATCCTTAACCGCAATAATTTAAGTGGTTTATATGCAAGTAATTTCGCACGATTTTTTTGTAAGCGTTCATTTATCTTTGCGGCCTTTTCCTTTTACGAATGATATGTTAAAGTAATTAAGTAAGGCTATAATTATCTTAAGTGAATATTAAGTTAAACATGATATGAGCTACCACGGACTATGATTAACCTAAGTGGTTTACTTAGTAATATAAGATAAGTAGATTGAGGCAGTTTCTCACGCTTAAGTGGAGGGAATCTTATCCTCGAAGGGGAGCATAGTATGTGAGATAATCGACCGTGAATGCTGTGATAAAGCTTTAGTCTGGAGGTGGTGTTTAAGGCTTGTAAAAAAAATCACTACACTCAAGTTGTCGGGAGCATGCGTTCCTGACACCTGTCAGTGCGACAATTCTAATAACCTAAAACGATCAAATTTGCAAAACTAGTATTCGTTGTAGTGTCTAGAACGTATAAACCCTCTCGATGGCCAGACTGTAAATAAGTACATCTACTCTATGGTAAGTAGGTTTAAAATTTATTTTTTTTAAATTTCCGAATTTAAGTTTCTGTCAATCGGTTGGAGATGACAGTTACGGATCAATGGAAGGTTTAAATATTTGAAATTGGAACATCGAGCTTTTTAAAGAAACGGACACTATACAAAGTCAAACCTGAGTTTTTGGCGGGATCGCGTTGGAACATGTCGCACGAATTTTCATTTTCATGGAATTTAGTGAAATAGCGAATTAAATTGTATAATTTTGATAGTGAATTATTCAATTTAGTTACGTGTGAGTGCACAAGTGTAGTGAAGGTGAAAATAAGTGACTAACGTGGACTTTTCGTGTTCCCCCCAAAAACTCCTATTAGGTTGTTGTAAAGTTACTACCGCTTTACAATAACTCTGACTTGACTGACTAAAGACGACTATGACTGTTTTGTAACTTCGTGCCCGATATCGGGCCATTTACTTGATCTAAAAGAAAAATTACTTGACACTGGCTAAATGCACAAACCGTGTGAAGCCAAAATCAAAAAAAAAAAAAAAAAAAAAAAAAAAAAAGTCAAACCTTTTCTTTCGTTTTTAAATCGCGATGTACAAACAGACTGAAGCACATCAAGTTACCCCAATCTGTCAATTTGTACTCTATTACTCTATTTGTACTCTATTAGGTTAAGATTCATGTTCAATTGGGAAAATTTGACAGTTTGGGATAGCTTGATGTGCTGGCGTCTGTACCATATTTACAGCCGGGTGATGTGGGAATATCACTCTCCGGATAAAAATTGCTGTCAATATCGGGACAGTAGTGCCATTATAACATACGGATATCATCATCTGCCCAGTTTTTTTCCAACTATGTCGGGGTCGGTTTGCAGTCTGACCGTATGCAGCTGAATAACAGTATTTTACGTGAAGCGACTATCTGACCTCGACGACCCAGTAACTGGGTAACACGATACCCCTTGGTAGAACTGGTTGTCAGATTTTCAAGCTTCTGCCGACCCGTAACGAATGTCAAAGATCCATGAATGCCATAATATCATACTTACAGTCATGGGAGTAATTTTTACATTAAATTGAACCGAAATAGAAATCGGACAAAAACTCTCTAGCCTGTTAAACCATTTCAATCGAAATTGCTGGATCTAAATACACCAATTAGGTACAAGGGAATATCGATAACCCGGATTAAACCGGTTGTCAGGCTTTCGGGCTTTTGACTGTCTGTGTTCACTGTCAAAAACGTCAGTTCATGATAACCGAGACTTTAGTAAGTACTTCGAAGTTCGGGTAATTATTAGAGAAATGGATGGTCACTCTTTTGAAAACGGAAGACTTTTTTTTTTTTTTTTTTTTTTCTGGGTGGGAAATCATCAAATAACTTCTCCCGCTCTGGGTGGAGCGGGAGGGCGTGTCAGACTTTTACTGACTAAAACCCACCCGTGTTCCCTCAGTTGCCTGTGTGCCAGGGGCGGCGGTATCTCTTTCGAACAACCCGCACCCCCGGCAGGCATCGGCCCTTGCGGGCCCCATCTGTTGCTGCTGACATCTCTTTGAGGCGCGCGTGGGACACAACGCGCCGTCGACCCGGGCTTGGTCCTTACCGGACAGCGAGGTACCCATTACTCGCCGTCCGCAAGCCCGTGCCTACGGTGGCCGGGAATCAGCCTGGGATTCCCGAAAACGGAAGACTTAAAATACGGATTTAGAACCAATTCACCATGGGGATCTATATTAGTAGCTATATCATATTTTTCAGTGTCTTTACACATTAAGGAGACAAGTCACGTTTCATACAAATGTGGGCGCAAAACCCAAAGCGGCGACCAGAGAAAAAAATATGTTACCCTGGTCGGAGAAGCCTTCCTTATAATTTTTTACTATTACGTCGAATCTCTACGACCACTTTGGATGTTAGGCCCAATGTGGCTGAGCTCGTTTACGTACAAAACCTAGTGCACGTCGAAATACCTACCCATAATACGTACAAAAACAAGCACTATTGCGAACATAGATACTTTAGATTAACATGACGTTCTGATTACCTGATAAGGGAAAACGGCGAAACGATACACATAAAAGTACTCAAACAACTGAGTTGAGCAATTTTTATGTTCGGCCCTTTATGGCATCGCTGACATAAAAAATCTCAGCTGTAACAATAAGGAAAACAATTACTAGAAAAACAATAAAAAAACACGTACTTTAAAATGAAATTCGGCCCTGACAGTACTTGAAGGAGTCCTTTGAGTATTTTTAACTATTTAGCTATTAGGGGTTCGTAATAACAAGGAGCCGTTATAGTTTCGCCGTATACATTTTAGGGTAGGAAGTAGGGTCCCTACGCGTAAAGTGGAGTTGTTTTTTTTTCTCATCTACACCATGGTGTGGGGTGTCGTTGGATAGGTCTTTCAAGGAAAACATTTTTTTTGATGGACGGATCCATTTGTAAAATATTAAGCGTTATAGTGCTAAGTAATTGCTTTTGGATATGTGAAAAAATCACAGCTAAGTGGGCTTTACAAGTTAACGAGTAATAGTCGACCAACTTACATTTGCAGTTGGAATTTGTGGTAGAACATGTTTTTCAAAACCAGTGTTAAGTTTGTTCCCGGAATAAATTCGTTCCAACTACAGAAACCTTCATTGTGCTTGGTCCGTGACGCACTTGGCCGGTTTCTTTATAGCCTCGAATTTACCCATACACGTAAACTCGGAAAAGTCACCCTGTATTCCTCCGTACGTGTCCCTTAAAAACTTCCGTATTTTCTATCTCTCCAAAGCGGTAATAAATCTTCAATATTTTTACGAAGGATTTAGGGATAGTAAAAAGTCTTATCTGGTTTTTATCGAAATAACTTTAGGCGAAAACGTTTTTTTTTGTTGTTTTAAACGGATTTGGTGACTTTATGATGTTTGTCAAACTGTTTGGACATCACATGTATAATGTATTCATTACATTATAAATCATTCATTATTATCATAATTTCAGGAGAAAGATGCCAATGCACTGATGGACTGTTTGGATGACAATGCAAATCTGTTGAAGATACTGTCGTTCACAATAGAATCAACAATAGAAGGAAAGTAATAAATTCACCCGACGCGACGCATCTCGGGTTGACGCTCGTACCAAATAAATTGAATTCTTAAAAAACTTGTACACTATGCCGACACAACACCAGACAAAACTATTTTTCAAACTTGCAGAAATGTCATCTTTACAAATATAACAACAAAGTTGAGTTCAGAATGAAAGTAAGTAAAGGTGCAAATAAATCTGTTAACTGACGTAAAATTTCTACGCTATAAATAAATATCCCTGCCAGCCTATACAGGATAAGTTTTTATTAAGTGCGTAAACTGTAACCATGAATTCTGCATATCATTCTAGACGCCCCAGCACAGAAATTTTTCGTCGGATATACAAAAAAAAATCAGCTGTTCCATACATTTTGACCGCGTAGGTATTGCACTTTTCTATGAAACAGCTGATTTTTTTTGTTTGTACTGTCTTTACTAAATAGTAAATACCATTGGAGAAGAGTTAATTGTAGATCGTTACAAATTAAATTATATTATTTGAAAATGTTGCATATCGATAGGTACCTACTACAGTTATAAAATGTCACCTTATCTGGGCAAATAAATTATTTATATTTCCGGTATGCAGGTGGAACTGGAAGCCGACCCCATCATAGCTGGGGGAAGGCTAGGCCATAGATGCAATGATTTCTATCTCTATTTAGAGCTGGGTACGTTATGTGAAGATTTTTTCAAGTGAAATATATTATTGCCAAGGTTTTTATGTCACATATAACAATAAGTTACGTGCGGGGCCTATAAATTCCTCTTCCTTCCGTATCCCTTTTGATACCCTAAGAGACAAAGAGATTATACCGACACGATTGGACACAGTGTCTATGTGTGTAGCTGAATCATAACACAGATTAGTTTTGTGTAGTCAATGCAAGGACTGCCGAAGCCTCTTCAGATTCAAGTTGCAATGTGGTTTCGGAACGCCCATCGTCACTTCACGATCAATAGAGTCTTTTAATAGTCTTAGTAATCATTTTATGTCAGCATAAATTTACTTTTTATTCATTGTTAGTAAGTCATCATCATCTGCCTAGCCTTTTCCCAACTATGTTGGGGTCAGATTCCAGTCTAACCGGATGCAGCTGAATACCAGTATTTTACAAAAATCGACTGCCTATTTGACCTCCACAACCCAGTTAAAGGGTAACACGATACCGCTTCGTAAGACTGGTTGTCATTGTTATTAAGTAATACCTATAAAAACTTTTTTTTTTCAAGAAGATCGTGTTACTTATGTAGATGGTACAAGCATGGTGCTATGCATCTACGCCTAATCCTTATCCTCATGCATGTATAATCAGCCAGTTTCTACTTCTGTGACGCAAGTCTCCTCTCTGTGAAAGGGCGGGGGCACGCGGGCCAAGTGCCGGTTGGTAGATGTCACATGTCTTCGAATTTTTAGTTCTAGGACATGCTGGTTTCCTAACGATGTTTTCCTTCACAGTTTCGAGTACAGTGGTGATGAAATAATTTCCAAAAAGTAAATCACCTGTCTGGGTTCAAACCTACGACCTACAACTTGTAAAGTCCACTGCTCTGTCGTAAAAAGCTTGCAATATAGCCAATAGAAATATTACTCTTATCGCCCCTTGAAGATTCATTGCTGAACATTATAACTATAGAGGTATGAGGAACAGGGTGTAAAGTTCACTCATACACTATGGTAAAGGAGGATCCTCGGACCAGACGTGTGTTGTGTCTGGTGGGCTACTGCCCGGCGGTTAATGTCGGGATTTTGTATATATGTAGATTGCGCGGTAAACTCTGCTTGCGTGATGTAGCTGCGGTGTGACGTCAAGTCTTGAGTAGTTCGCATATGGCATTGTAGATGGCGCCATGTTACTTTTTGTGTTTTTCCACATTTGTTGATTTGAAGTTTCGTATGTGGGGCATTGTAGATGGCCGCCACATAACTATTAACAAACAGTTTCACAGTGACGGGTTTTGATAACAATCACAGTATGTAATTAGCAAACAGAAGGTCATCATTCCTTATGCTCCCTGAGAAGGGTAGCTTAACTACACCTAACCAAGACGCAGAAACCATTACATATATTAAACCTTATAATCTTCCCGTCACGCTGTTACAAGCCGAGGTCAATAGGTCAGGTCAGTAGCACTAAGCTACCGGCCTATCAGGTTAATTAATACTGAAATAATAACCAACGCCACGAGAATTAATTACTTACTGTTATGATATGCACTTGCAATATTCATGTGACATGACATTATATAGCAGGAGAGACAATTATAGCCGTAATATGTAAATGAGAAGTTTTTTAGCCAGCTGAATGTGCTAGCTGAATTATAGCATATAGGTAACTTAATTTAATCTTTTGCGTTTTCCAATGTTAATTACTTTGCCTAATATAGTATAGAATCAAGTTCTTCTGATTTAATAGACACCTCATGCAGAGTTTGTGACGCCACGTCTTCTTCCCAGCTAAAGCACTAGGAAGTGGTGAAGGGCGAGCGTTTTGGGGGACTGTCTTATGTGATTGGTTATTTTGATGTTTAAAAAATGCCGATTCTCAGCCTAGTTTGAATAAATGACTTACGGTTTTGATTCTGATTCTACTTTACTTAAAAGAAGTGGATACTATAATGTTTTAGTTTGTATTTTGTTGGATTAATTGGTATGGATGAGAACTTAAAGACTTGACTCAAATTAAATAGCATTACAACTGTCTAATAACATACAAAATTGTAATTTTCCCATTTTGTTGGATAAAATTGAAGTATACGTTGAACGTAAACAAACAATTTTCCTACTAGCTTCTGCACACGTTAAATTTCGGCCACCACGTGGTATACCATAGCCCACCCAGGCCATTAATTCGTTTTCTCTTACCATTCTTTTTTAACTTTTCTCTTCTTGCTCGGCTCCCTAAGGGTCGTAGCGTGACGTTAAATAACTTATACCCTTCTTCGAGAATTAGGCTTTCAAATTCAAAAGATTGTTTCTTAATCCGACTCGTAGTTCCAGAGATTAGCGCGTTCAAACAAACTAACAAACAAAGTCTTCAGCTTTATTATTAGTGTATGGATTAATGAAAATGTTTCAGTCAAAAGGCGGGGCATGAGTTTATCAGCTGTATAAATAATCGTCATCATCATTTTAGCCGAAAGACGTCCACTGCTGGACATAGGCCTCCCCCAAATTCGGGGCGTTTGCCATTATCGCCACGCTTGGCAGGCGGGTTGGCAACCGCAGTATAGTGGTAAAATGCATAGAGAACACTGCTGCCCATTCTCTAGTAAGTCCCTTAGTCGACTCCTACGACACCGACGGGAAGAGATGGAATGGTGCTATTCTTTACGTCCGGCACCACTTGGTACAAAATAACAACAACAATAACAATTCAAAATACTTCGCTTTTTTACCTGAATTTTTTTCTGAACTTTGTAAGTCACATTAACTTATATCTATACGATCATCCTACACCCACTTCACATAGTACAATCCAAACAATATTAACTTCCAAACCTTTACGCGGATAAAAAAGGCGTTTTCATAGAAACATTTCGTATTCAGTAAGTAGGCTTCTTAATCCCACACGATATAACTCACAAGTCATGTATGCACATACCCTTATGTACATAGGAACATAAGTTTCGAGGAAACTCGCTGAACATTCGTTTCCTTCTTACTATAAAGTAATGGCACTATTTTATTTTATTTCGGTCCGAGAATGTATTTGACTTGCCTGAAAAGATATTAAAGTCTTTCAAATAGCATCCATAGACGCACTATATGGATTTTTAACGATAAATCTAGGCTAGATTCAGAACTAGCTTTTGCCAGCGGCTTCGCCTGCATAGAGGTCAATAATTATCCCGTAGGAACGTACTACTGAGATAAAAAGCATCCTATGTGTTAAACCAGGTTATGAACTATTTAAGTGCCAAATTTCATCCAAATCCGTTCAGTAGTTTTTGCGTGAAAGAGTAACAAACATCCATCCATCAATCCTCACAATCTTTCACATTTAAAATACTAATAGGATTCGTTTATAATATTACAAGGAAGTAGGATATAGTAGGAAAGTACGATTAGGATCCTCTATAGAAAATATTGTGTTTGACGCTATGATAATTAGAGTAAGGATGTCAAGTTTAATGTACACCCTTATAACTTCTCATTTAAAAAAAAATGAAGTTTTTTTTTTTTTTTTTTTTAAAAAAACGTTGCCCCACACTAGGAATTTCTCCTGTATTGTGATTGCGTTTACAAACATTTAAACTCACATACACAAACAGCCAGACCCGGAACAACTACTTGTAGGTCATACAAATATTTGTTCCGTGCGGGAATCGAACCCGCGACACGCAGTGCAGCAGTCAAGCGCTTAACCACTGCGCCAACCGTGCCGTCAAATTACATTTAGACGAAATCAAAATTGCGTTCATAACACAATCCAGTTACAGACGTCACAAAATAAACTTGCAGTATTAGTATAAAACTGATTTACATCCGTCACCTCACACGTCAGGTCTAGTTGAAAACCAGCGTCAGGCACTAGTTGTCTGGCATTTATGCTGAACTGGGCCTTTTTAGCGCAGCCATGAGGTACACTATAATGCTAGTTACTGACTTCTCACCTTACACTTTAAATTGATTTTTATATTACTCTTTCCCGCTGTTTAATGTTTATTGTGTGCTTTAAAGTCTGTGCTAAATAAATGTATTTTCTTTCTTTCTTTCTTTCTTTCATTGTGTATTTGCTTCATGCATACCGCAGCAAATTAGGTACCAGTTAAACTAGAGTATTAAAAATCAAACAACGGTCATGCACCTGACAGAAAATAACATGCTGAAAATGGTACGTCTTTATACAGCTGTACCAACGATTTCTCAAAAATACTACCCTAATAACAAAAGAAAGAGCACATACTTTTATACGAAACCAATTTTACAACCAAATAATAGAGCTCACATCGCGAAACTATCGATTTTCTTCCGCTTGAAGAACCGTCTAAACGACTGTACGAAGATTTACCGATCGTATATGTTTGGAGCAATCTAAATAGAAGGGTGAAAGGGACAATTTAAAGGACTAATAACAAATTGAGGGTGTACTTAAAAAGGTCGATTTGTCCTGAAACTTTTTACTGTGGTGATAAATGGGTGCTTTCTTCCTATTTATACGATTTTGCGGAGAAAACAAAAGCTTTCGGCGTTGTTTTTTAATGTTCCTATCATCGCGTTAGCCTATAAAAGTTCACCAGTTTCCTGCGACTGCAAAGATGAACGCTGTCAAAGCAAAAAGAAGGTATAGAGGTATAAAGAACGGGAAGCAAAGATCTTCATCTTACATAGAAAAGGAAGAATCCTCCGACCCAACGACTGTCGTATCGGGTGGACTAATGCCCGACCGTTGATGTCGGGATAGTCGGATGTTGGTTAGGCCAGTTGCGCAGATAATTCTGCTTGTGCGATGCAGGATTTTGCGGGAGGTTACTGTGATGCTTACTTTGAATATGGCGTTGTAGTTGCCGCCACATCGTAAAGAAAATAAGAAGAAAGAAGAAAGTCAAGGGAAGACAACTGTCGTCAAGCTTGGCAGACGTCACCAATCTCAATTTGTTAATACTAATGCGAAGGATGTTGCAGCCATTTGCAGCCACTTTTTTCGATAGCCATAGTCAGAAAAGAGGTGGCATATTATTCCAACTATACGGAACGATTCAGATTCAAATCATTTTTATTTGTTTTAGGTTATATCCATACCATTCATCATCGAATATTGTAATAATATTCTTTTGGATACTTTCCAAAAAGATTGGCCAGATATGGCTATGCGCATATAGGGTGTATAGAACGAATAATATATATTTCCCTGGTCTGGCATAAGCATTGAAAGGATCCATGTTTTTTGCCAAGTCACGGCATAGAAAAGGTGGAGAAAGTCTCGCAAGATGGATTGCAGGCAATATTGCCCACGCAGTGGGAAATGTTGGTACGATTATTTTAACGATGTGTAGGAACATGAGGCTTACCTAAGTGGACACCTGATAAATGGAGTCTACAAACTGCATGTAGTCAGTCTTACGTTAGCATTCAGCATCTGTATTCTGTAACAAACTCTTAAAGAAAACGTGATATTGTAGAACGTAGAATATAGTTTAATTAGCAGATCAGTCCCAGGTTGTATATTGGTTAAAATATTGTTGCGCACCACAATTATTAATGTCTGGTACATGGTAACATTAGTTACCACTAGCGCCATCTAGTATCGAGTAGCAGAGTTAATAGAGTCAAGATCTTTCTAGAAATTTTGATTCTAGAACTTTCTAGAACTATCGACATCTGTTCAGTCAGGGCCGGTATGTTCTCGAACATTCTAGATACTTCTACAGTAGAAGGTTCTGGAACTACCCGAGTGCCCTATAAAAGGCCGGAACGGCCGCGACCCGACCAGTATTGGACAAGCGATACATGCAAGAACATCGAAAGCGATCTTCAAGTGTGACTTAGAGCGATCAGTAGTGCAATTATGTTTTGTAATTAGTGTTTGAGTTGTTATTAGGTTGTTTAATTAAAGTTTTATTTTTGGTAATTTATATTGACAGTTTATAATTGTCACGAACCGTAAGCTCGTAACAATATGATTCGCGACCGAAAAAAATATAGTTTTACAGAATTATCATAGTTAAAGTCATGAATAAAATCCTCATATTCTATCTTACTGCGAAAGCTTTTGCCATAAGGAGCATGTAACGCTTGATGGTATTCTGATAACTGCTGACAATAATCCGTTTTAATGGAACTGGAACTGGGTGGAAAGAGCTATAGGTGCACGTAAGTAAATATTTTCATCACATAACGTCATGCCTGTGATTCCCTAAGGGTTAGGAGGAGGCGTCAATGTACCTATAGTTTTTTCCACTCTGAGCCTCATGGGCGGGCTTAGGCAATTTAACTGTGTTTGTGTCATTACTAACAATATTAATATAGACTATACGATTTTCTGTTACTAACCCATCACTAACCAACCTATGGACTGTTCATTTTACCGTGTTCATGTCTGAAATAAAGATTTTTATTTAATGCAATTTACTGAAGAAAAAAGAATGCCTTTTAGGCTTATCGAAAATATGGTACTTATCAGTTTTGTTTTGTTTGCAATTCGTTAGAGTATCTTAAAATCAACCTAAATCTCTACGAAACATCAACGTATCTGCAAATTGATTACGAAACGTCAATCCCAATACAGAGGCTGGGTTGAAATCGAAATAGAGTATAGTATTAGGCACAGGTCGCAACGTAAGACGTTTATTCAAACAGTGTTTATCAAACTGTGTCAATCATTGGAGCTGGGATTGTCAACTTGGAGACACGGTAAATCTAACAAAGTCGTAAGAGTAATAATTATGGTTTTGGTTGAACCATGAAGAGGGTTTGTGGCTAAGTAATATAACAAACGCACAGTTCGATCAATCAGGTTAAGCTACCTTTGTCACGGTTGGTCCGTGGATGGGTGACCATATTTACATACCAAGACCGTCCATGCCTCGAAAAGCACGTTAAGCCTTTGATCCCGGCTGTCAATCTTAGATCTCTCAAAATAAAAATATTTTTTTTCGCATAAACCTGCATGGGCACCTATGAAACGTCAGAAGCTAGGTGCACGGTTCCAATTTGTTGCTTCTATGGACTAGAGCCGGCAAGAAACTCCACGGTTACTCTTTTAAAAATAATCGGCTTCTCTAATGTTTTCAAATTACAGTGATAATAGGTATGGGAAGACCGTGCAGGCCAGTGAATAAGTACCAGGTACTTAGAGGAATGAAAATAAAGAATATAAAATCGTCTACAAATCTACAGTCTGCAAGGCCTACAACGTTCTCTCATTCACAATATGTAAAAGAATCTACTTTTGTAAAATCAACCTATTTAAACCAAGTGACATGATTTCCATGACAATCACTAATAAATAGGCGATATTAGAATAATTGATGTATAATATCAAATAATGATGAAATATGTCAGACATTGTAAAAAATAAATAAACAGTATAAAAATTTACATTGTAATTTGGGAGCAGTTAATAGACTTTCACACAGTTATGCTGTTAATGAGGTACCAGGGAATCCACATGTGCAGAAGGAATTAATGCCAAACTTCGCTGTCTTCAACGTAGTCTTTTATCTTATAATATGCTTTTTGATAAGGACACGTTTGATGTGAGTTTTAAACTTTCCATCGCTCTGACAGTCGTTACGGGTCATCAGAAGCCCGAAAGTCTGACAACCAGTCTTAACAAGGTTATTGTATTACCCAGTAACTGGGTTGTGGAGGGCAAATAGGTAGTCGCTCCATGTAAAATACGGGTATTCAGCTGCATCCGGTACGACTGAAAGCCAACCCCAACTATATTCAGAAAAGACTAGATCGATGATGATGTAGAACCATGAAAACCGTGTAAAGAACAGACACACAGAATATGCTTCTTTGACCAGAAGAAGCCACGTCTGCCTAACATAAATATAAAGCTGGAAGCTACTTAAAGTAGCTGGTTAGAGATTGTACCATAAAGTGAACACTTCTGCTTACACTATGAAGGCAAATAATGTAAAAATCAAAGTAAAAAAGCATTTATTAAAATGGCTGTAAATCAGCACTTTTTGAACGTCAAAATTACTGACGGACCCTCAGAATGGCCGCCCTTAACCACTTCCTAGTGCTTTCGCTGGGTAAAGGAAGTGGACCAACAAGCTCCCTAGCAATGTGTCCAAGGCAATAGTTGATAACGACACGAACAATAAGTTACAAAACTGCAGTTCCATTACAACAATAATCTAAATGCAACACACAAATAACATTGTCACTAAAATTCCTAAACTTAGTTCTCACTAAACATTTTATATCCATTTTATTGTCAAGTTACAATGAAACGGCATCGTAAAGCGTTGAAACTGATTCACAGAACGAGAGTATAACAATAAATCTTGGATAATATTTATTTAGTAAATAGGGCATGGGGGATTTAGGTCGTTTATCTACTTCCAGAGTTTTCATGAGGCCTCCGAGACATTACCACAGATTATCGGAGCCACCGATTGAGCTAAACTTAAAACATTGCTAAGTATTGCTTACAAACAGGTGACACAAGAAAGAAATGGAATAATTATAGAACTGCAAATCCAACACATAACATCATGCATTTAATCCCCGTAGGGTTAGGCAGAGATGTGTCTATAGTACACCTACTTTATGACAGTTGTGTTTAAGTCCCATTTTGGGGTGAGCATATTGCCAACAACCGGGGATTAATCTGGACTCCGGACTGCTAATCTAATTCATGTCAAAATGTCTAAGTTAACATAACAGTTTTTTAACAGGCACTCGATACGTAACTACGTAAAAAATAGCAACAAAATTGGCTATTAGGTTTCAAAGCAAAAATATAACAACGTTCATATTCCAATATTTCATCTTATCCGTAATAAAAGAGCACAAATTACCAACATTTGGCGTTTAGTGGACCAAGAATAAGGCTTAGTACATAACATTAAGATTTTATGTCAATGACAGTCTGCTAGACTTCTGGGCTCCAATAAACACCATCGTGAAATAAAGCTTTATAGACTCTGAAGACTTCGCTTGAAGATAAATAAAGAAAATACGACGTTTTTACACTTTTATAATTCGGTTCAAAGTGATTGGGGACGAGATTTTTCGGGACAGACCTTTCTTAGATAGATTCGTCTTCTCAGATGTTCTAGAAAATAGGTCTCTAAATGGTCGTTTAGCTTTAGATAAATCTGTCTATCTTTCTAGGCATTGGTTCTTTACCGATGCCTGATAAACTTTAGGCATGATATATTTTTTTCTTCGGTTCCGGCTGTTATTCGTGGATCTTTGACAGTCGTTACGAGTCGTCAGTAACCTGTAGTCTGACGACCAGTCTTACTGCGTGGCATCGTGTTACCCAGTAACTGGATTGTAAAGTTCAGATAGGTAGTTGCTCCCTGCAAAATTATGGTATTCAGCTGCCAGTCTAACCGAATGGTTAGACCTTTTTTTTTTATTTTGATTACGGGGGGAAATCCTCATGGATGTCCTCCGCCCCGGGGAGAGGGCGGAGGGGTCTGTCAGACTCTTACTGACTAAAACCACCCCGGTGTTCCGTCTCTCACTTGCACCGGGGATCACGGGAACTGATGTGACTTCCGCGATCCCCGGCTAGAATGGTTAGACCTAACCTAACCTAACCGAATGGTTAGACTGGAATTCGAGAACAACATAGTTGGGAAAATGCAAAATATGATGAGTTGTCTCTAGTGTCATCTATCACCTTAGAAAAATCAGCTTTTGTGTAGTTAGTAGAACAAAAAATTCCGAAATAATTATTAGATAAAAAAATATAAAAAACTCGCTTTAAAAACCAAGCTAAAAAAGCAGAAAATAATTTTAAAAAGCGTATTTTTATAATAAATTAATATCAAGCACCCCACGCTTTTTTGAAATTATTTTCTGCTTTTTTAGTTTGGTTTTTAAAGCGTGTTTTATTTTTTTTAACATTATGTAACAAATTTAAAGAATTATTGAATTGTCATCCTCCTAGGACCTCGATAAGTCTACAAAGTTTAAATGAAATCTGACGTTTTGAAGTGGGTGAAAATCAAGTCCAAAGGAGTCGGTTATAAACAAACATGCTTGCAAACATACAGGTGAAGCTAATAATAAAAGCATGTTAATAATTACGGGAAAACGAACATATTCTACATTAAAACCACGCTTACAAAGTCCCTAAAATGTTGTTTTAGCTACTACTTATAGGCCATAACAGTCAAGCTTAATCAGAAAAATTGCCAAACGATTTAAAATAACTCATTTTAAAATACCTTACAATAAACCAGCAATCAGACCAGAGCTAGCAAGTAAATTGAAGTCTCAGACAATACGGGTTACGGTAACAAGCAAATTAACTTGCAGCGCTATTTGCAATGTTATTTCAGCGCTGGTATTTTGCAGGCGACGCTTTATACCGCTTATAAAGCGCTGTATACAACAAGAGAGCTTTCTTTTAGTAATTTCTAACTAGTAATTTCTTGCGACAATTTTTGGCAGCACTAGTTTTTTAATCACAACATGTTCTTTATACACTTCATATAGGTACTCTGCTTGTCATAGATGATGGGCAAAAATTTTTACAATATCAAAAGGGTCTTTTGACGCTTGAATAGCATTGACAAGGGGCGTGAGTTTGTTTTGTGAAGTTATATTGAAAAATGGTCATTTAAAATGAAAATTGATTAGAGAAACCTAAAGATGATTTTCAAATACCTATTTAATGATACCCCAGTTCGCCGACGTTCACTTATTATTTTTTACAATATGGCGTCTAGTTGCTACATTGGATTTTGATTAGAGTCATGTCTTTAGTGACACTTCTTGCAAGATTATGACAAATCGATCGACGTAAGTATCATCAAAATCGGCCCATGCGTTTGGTCTCTAGAGAAACACACAAAGAATAAACATACATACATGTACAGTCGGGTAAAAACCAATATCCGCCATCTTGGTTTTTATGTTAGTTTCAATGTTAGCCAGGTGCCAAAAAATTCTTACACAGTTATACCTACTACTTTGTGGTCATAATTCTGTAAATATTTCAATTTAGATTGTGTTCTCCTTAAAGCAAAACCTACAAATATATGTGTACAAGTGTCGTAAAACCTCTTTACATAAATGCTATTACAACACCAAAACAAAAACAAAAAACACAACAATAATATTCAAATGAATGTAAGAAAGGCAAAATTGTGAACACTGCTAAAATAAAATCTAATAATAAGTGACCCGAACATTTGCACTGCAATTCCCCGAATCCGGGTTTATTTAAAGCGATCCAATTATTGTCGCCAACGAAAATAAAACGCTTTTGAGCGGGTTCGATATCCGTGCAAACTGACCGATTTACTGACACTAGTGATTTTTGGTGATCATTTATACTATATTTATGTGTTTGGTTTTAACTTTAACCAATTGTGTTTGGTTATAACTTATGCCAAATTGCATTTGAATATAACTTATACCAAACTGTTCTATGTTTAATTAACATACCATGATCAGTCAAAAATATATCGTATAGTATGTATAGTATACTGCTGCTGAGATTCAGAGGGCCGTTATAGTCTTTGTTTTTTCTTTCTTAGACATGCTAGTTTCCTCAAAACATTTAGCTTCAAAGTTCTGAAGAGCAGTTCCTATGCAAAGATCTGGATGTTAAAAATGCAGGCTAAAAATATATATGATGTAAAAGTTAAAACGGTCCGTGAAATACAGATTCTAGGCCTGAATCTACTGCGACAACGAAGCATATAGACGGACAGCCCTCATTATTAATGCATTGTTCTAAATTACCCTCAGTCTACAGGCCGAAACGAGGTTAAATTTTAAAGTCGGCAGTCGATATTACTTTATACAATTTGCCTACTAAAGAAGTAACTTTTAATGTTAAATTAATGTTAATGTTAGTTCGAACATTAACATTTATTTAAATCAAATAACACTCAATGTGGAAACTAAATACTTTTATTTAGTTGAATGTAAATAATTACCTTTATTAATTGTAAACATAGAAATTACCTACATTTTTGAATATTTTAATATAAAACATTGGCCAATGCAATACAAAACACACACAATGCGAGCCGCATGGAGGAAAGAAAGAAAGCAAAGAAACACAAACACAAAAAAAAACTAAAGGTGACCTTTAGTTTTTTTTTTGTGTTTGTGTTCATTCTTTGCGACATGTTTTCCGAAAATAAATGTGTTTCTTTTCTTTCTTTCTTTCAGTACTCCTGTACTGCCTTCTAAATCAAGCCCTTGATGCTGCTGACTAACAAGAGTCTCGAGAGATATTGTTCGAAGCTTTAGGCCATCAGACCTTGGCCTTTACGACAATCGTTACATATTGGTGTGTTATTATTATCATTTACATACATGTACAGTCCCACAGCTGGACAAAGTCTTCCTTCATTCTTTTCCTCGGTTCCGCCCTACTTCGTGGCGATTCCGAAGGAAGACCTGCATGTCGTAACGCCATCTCCTACATGGTTTAAATTGTATATGGCAAAATTTAAAATAAGGTGGTTATATAAAAATTCCATTATATCTCAAGATATTATTGTAAGATCAAATTAATGTCAAGATACCTTAAAAGATAATTAAATGAGTAGTTAATGTGGCAGCCTAATTTGAATGCGTGTGTTAAAATATATGGGTCGTAGAGTTACAGTTATAGGCATATTAACCTTTTGGATTAATTACCGCAACAGCTAAGTGTGTTTCAAGGTTTATCAAGATTATATTGATTGATTGAAAGTGAGAGATAAGAAGAATGAGAGAGTCATTTGTGTTTCTTTAGAGAAAATGAGATTCACAACTCACTGATACTTTTACAGCATTATGCAATCTAAAGGACATGATATAGGTACAAAACCTAATTCTGTTCAGTACATATTATATTTCTACTACATTTTACAGCAAAAAATGTTTTTAAAGAGTGAATAACGACGTATATTATGACACTTTGGACTTTGAACCTTGAAAAATTTCACATTTTCGTTACCACACACGGCACTCCATTCAACCGAACATATTTTTTGCGTTTTAAATTGCGTGTACTAAAATTTTTGACAGCCAATTTCTAAACCGCCATTTTTGTTATGTATGTATGTATTCTTTATTTTCGGACAACAATGATCCAGCGTGTTAGTAAACAATATTATAACTTATCACTAGTGTTAGTAGTTAACAACAATAGAGAAGTCTGACTATATAGTATTGAGAAAAGGACATCCCCAAATTAACGATTAGTGATTGTCCTTCTCACAAAACCTTTAATAATTGGAGATTCAATACTCTCCACCACAGTTTTCAGAATGCTGTTGCCACTCGCCCGTAACCTTGACAACAGCGACGCGGTTTTCTTGCGAATGACGGCGTGGAAGCCGTCAGTTCGGTTTTGCGCAAACATAGTAGACGCGCTGCACCATCGTGGCAGTCCCAACAGCATCCTAAAAATATTATTATACTGTACGCGTAGGTTATCCAGCGTTCTTTTGGTATAGTTGACCCAAAAATTCCCCGTGTAAAAGCACTGGCAATATGCCTTAAATAGTGTTATTTTGACTAAATGGCTACACCGGGCGAATCTTCGGGCCAACATGTTACCTCGGACCGCCAGTGACCTACGCTCCCTTTCAATATCAACATTGTCCTTAAGGTCGTCAGCGAGAAAAGCTATAAGCTGTTATAAGTTGAGCCAAAATTTATGACAGGTAACTAAATTGGGAACTAGAAGTTACCTAAGTTCATGGCTTACTGCTACCGGCGCCAAAAACGGTAGAAAAATGTACTGTGAATTTTCCGTCAGTGTACTAAACGCTTAATAAGTGTGTTACAAAAATGTTGAACCAAAAATAGCATAGCGTTGCGTGTCTACCAGTTATTAAGCATAGCGCACACGAGCTTACTGGCGAATCATTTCAAATACCGGATCACATAATACAAATAGGTGTAGTGCATGTAAATTGGCCACTAAATTTTCTCAAATTACGTCCAATTTTTACGATAACTGCTAATTTATAAAAAAAATAATTGAAAATTTATCAGTGTACTAGCGAAGCGACGTGACTAGGGTATTAAATTGAGGCAGTTTGTTTTTCGCGAGTTGATCGTTTTTATGGCTGTTTCAGACATTATTGTAAAACAATTTTTACTTAGAAGTTTTTCCAACGTACCAAATAGTTGGGTCGCTTTTCGGAACCAAACAAACGCAAACACGGTAATGAAATAAATAAAATGAATTTGTATACATCTAATAATTGAATTCATCTATGAATTTGTAATCTATTAGGTATTAGTGATTTTCACTTAGCTGTTATTAGTAATTGTATCTTAATAGATAATACTTTGACATGCTATAGTGAGTGTTAGAGAGTAGTCTTGTGTAGTTCGTGAACGATGAACGAATAGGAACCGTTTCTTAGAACTGTACTAAAAGAAACGTTTCCGAATGCTGACTTGTAATCGGTCTATTAGTTCTAACTAATAGATAGCTCCTCGTACATTTACAGAAAGCCCTAACGTCTGTCCGAACGAGAACGAGAATGACGGTGACTGATTTGACTGATTCGATTTCAATGAGACTTTTTTGCTCTGTGATCTATGGAAGTACCAACTGAGAGCGAAGACCGAATAGAGCTAATAGAATGAACTAGTTCACTGACCGAAATGAACTAGTACGGAGCGATCTTAGAAATGACCGAGCACGCACAAGACTATTAGAGTGTAGTGGTGGCCCAGTGATAATGACCCCGACTTACGGTTGTGGGTCGTGGGTTCGATCCCAGGCAGGCGCTTTACTTTGTTTAAATAATTTCATCACCAAAGCTCTCAAAAGTTTGAAGGAAAATATCGTGATTGAACCAATAATATCCTAGAACCAAAAAATTTAAGACATGTGACATCTACCAACCCGCACTGGGCCCTCTTGGTGGATTACGGCCCACTCCCTCTCACAGAGAGGAGGCTTGTGTCTCAGCAGTGGGAACGCTGTAGGCTGAATGTACTGATATAGAGCTATCCAAAATCAGATGCGTAAAAAATATGGTGGCCAAGTTTAATGTCTGGCAAAACTTGTCGACTACTTTAATAAATAAACTTCGTAATAAATGACGAGGAGGCTGGCAATGCTCCAAATACTTCTGTATTTCAGTAATGTTGTTATCGACATAATTTCGGTGTTCACTCGGCGACATATCAAAGCTACATCTACTAAATAAAAATCTTTAATTCACTGACGGACGCGCACTTCCTTAGGTAACTGTTAAGACCAGCATGAAATTTTGCTAAAAGCTTCCTTATATGGCAATAGTTAAGGATTTTTGAAAATTCGCCCCGTGAATGGGTTGAATAGGGGTTGACAGTCTGTAAAGAAGTTCATAATTTTTGCTGATGGGAAATCTCATAGGGCACATGGCTTAGTTTCAGTATAAGCTAACCTCACATTGGCACTATCATTATTGTTCTGCCCCTATGCCAATTTATTTGGGGTCGGCGCAACATGTGTTTTTTTCCATACCTACTTCTCCATTAGTCGTCACCTCGGTAGTTCCTTAGTAACCATATCATCATTCACACAGTCCATCCACAGTTTTTTTAGTCTTCCCCTACTGTTATAGCCATCGACATTCATACTCAAAACTTTCCTCAGTCAGCCTATACTCGAACAGTTTACCTTGATACGTCGTTTTACGTACTTTATACATCGGATTCTGAACTTTCAAAAACGAGGTCGAGTTTGGATATTTTATAAAATAATGTTTTATTCAAACATCATAAGCTTGTATATAAGACACTTCTGACGGAGAAGGAAAACGTCGTGTAGAAAATTTGACTTAATATTCCGAAGTCGCTTACAAGAGGAAGCTACAGTAGTGATTAATGGTCGTATCTTGTCTGTATGAGAAAGGGATTTTGTCCTTCAGTATAACAGTAACTAGCGGATATTGCTATTCTATCAGCAAACTTGTGACTACAGGTACCTAACAAGTAACAATTTCTAATTCAAACACTTTTCATAAAACTCATACACTATGTACCACTACGTCACCAACCACCACCCACCACGATGCCACTATGTTACCATACATATTGCAAGTGGACCCTCAAGGAGGGTCACCGGCAGTAAGTTTACGCGAAACTAGAAGATGTGTTTAAAAAGATAACGGCAAATTGGGAGAGATGCGGTATTATAGTCAGCGGGGAACGGCTTACATACTTTCGCTTCTCCTTCATGGCGGCAGAACTTGAGAAGATGTTAAACCAACTCAGTGATGCAAGCCTCGGAGTTAGACTGGCGATAAACATGTCGAAGACCGAGCTGATGTCAAACGCCACTAAATATAGGACCAAAGTGAATGCTGTGGATTTGCAGCATGTCCATGAATAAATCTACTTGGACCAGTTAGTCTCATTCCAGTCCAGACAATACAGAGAAGTTTTAAGACGAACCAACAATACCTAAAAAAGCTACTGGTCCATGAAAGATAAGTTCTCAGAAGGATAGGAAACCTTCGATTCGTCACTCAAGCGAAAAATTATGGACATATTATCCTAAAATAACACGATTATATTCATATCCTTCCTTAAAATAATCTAAATAACTCAGATTTCGACGAAAATAAATAACGATACGGAAAGCTACCAATGATAATATTTTGTCTGTTTGTCCATAGGGAAATAACAAGGGTTACACAACAAGCAAGAATATTTCATGAATTCGACATATTATGTAAATAATCGCAGTGCATTTATTTATTGAGCTTTGAATATTCATAAAGTTAACATACACAAGGGGATATGAAACTCCGAAGCTTTTAAGCGATGATGTTTCAAACACGCAATCAAGTTGCTTTGGTGTAATACCATAGAGTAACTGAATACTTAACACATAAAAACAGTAGGCCAACGATGATAGCATTTAGAATTTTAATTTTGATTTGTTAGGCTGGATGAACACCAGCTAGAGAAATTAAGAGCCAAAACGATGACATTTTCTAAGTGTCCGTAAGACACCTATGTACCGGATAAGTTAATAAATGCAGGGGTATAGAAAAAGTTACATATACTTGCATCACCTTTAAAACAATGAAGAAAAACATCTTGAGAAAACCGGTTTGTCCTATAACCAAAAATTCGAAGACATGTGACATCTTGCAACCCGCACTGGGACCGCGTGGTAGACCACGGCCCACTCCCTCTCACAGAGTGGGAACATCATAGCCTGTTTGTGTTATGTTTGTACTTGCCAGGTTTCGAACCTCGCAACGGGTGCTCGAAAATCGGGCCCCTTAACATCTAAGCACCAACGACTAATAGAGAAACATAATTAAAATGTAGACAGCTCCAATATTTATAGCTCTGGCTGCCCTTTTAACAGTTTATAGTGAGACATTTAAAAATACGGTCGGTTGGCTCAAATCCCAGTGGGAACGACTCCGCAACATTAAATAGAATTAAAGAACATTGTGAATGATAGCGCTAGAATCACTGCGAAGCTTCGCAAACAAGTTTAATACAAAATGGCAGTATCGTCAGCAGGTATAACATTTTATTTAGATACTCTATATTATGAACATCAAAAAAAATACAGATATAAATGTAGAAATTTTGCATAAGGTAAAATGAGCGGTCTTGTTGCTAAAAGTGATCTTCAACAGATAAGCTTTGGAGAAGGAGAGACAATACTGCAGGTTGTCAGAGGTGTACCATTTACATGTACAATAAATACATACATTTTTTTTTTGTTTGTTTTAGTATCAAAAGTTTACTTCAAATAAGTAAGAGTATTGATTGATAGGTTAATCTCATTTTAGCTATTTGAAAAAATAAAATTATGTCATACGCTTTTACACCGTTCACTTTTTATACCTTATTTTTGTCGAGACAGTAAAACATACCTACAAGGAGCTATATGTAATTATGATGTTTAAGGAGAGAGGAAGTATTTTTCTACCAGAATTTTCAAAGTGGACAAAGATTGAGCATGCCTTATCGACACGGGCAAGGCATTCCAAAACCGTACAAGGCTTGAACTGTATAAGACTTGTCATAAAGCTGGTGGAATGCATCGGCATCTCTTACGCCATATGTTATGTTACTGCTGAGTATCCTGGGCCTCCTCGGAAGCCGTTATCACTAACTGGTTTAAAGCCAGCCAACCATAAAGTTTTTTTTGGAACTCATGATTTATTAGTCTGAAGCCACAGTGGTATTCAAATGCTTGTTCTTTCTTTCTACGAAAAGAAGCCTTCAGGGAAATATGCATGTGTAAAAATATAATCCTCTCATTCGAGTTAGTAAAATTACGACAAGCTAGTTAACGTATCACATTGTTGAAATCATAATTTATCGTACTACAGCATTTTCATACAAAATGTTTAAATAATGTTTGGGAGCCGCTGTTAAATCTGTCTAAGTTTTCTGTTGGTTAGAATCTCATGTCATGTAGTCACATGACTACATGACATGAGTACATACACACGATGACATGGTATGTTTATGATCTATGAGTAGTATTCCAATCTTATTGTACCTTATATGTTCGAGCCATTTGGGGTTGAACCCTTGGGGTCCGAGTGCCCACTTAGTTCTCCAAGACAGTGACAGCGGGTTGGTCGAGTCTTCACGTGACCTTCTGGTCACGTGAAGGTGGTCGCTGGTCGGCTTGCCTATTTTTTGCCAAAAAAATCAGCATTGCCATACCACATGTCAATTAGCTTTGGATTAAATACAGAATAAGTAGTGTGTTGATAAATATATTCAACGAAAAGCTTCACGACTCTGTATGTGTGTGAAAAATCACTACGCATGTCCAAAACGTATGTAAGGATCGTAATCGGTGGCGTTCTGTAGTGTATGTCTACCGCTATTAAAAGATGGCGTGAGTTTATATATGTACGTATAAGGAAAAACATAACGAAATTAAAGCTTTTTTAAGCACATCAATTGAGTCGGTTTGGAGAAGGTAACGTTCCGTGTCGTGCCGGACGCAAAAGAATAGCATCATCCCATTTCTTCCCGTGGGTGTCGTAGAAGGTGACTAAGGGACTTACTAGAGAATGGGCAGCGGCGTTCTTTATGCATTTTACCACCATACTGTGCTCGCCAACCCGCCTGCCAAGCGTGGCAATTATGGCAAAATCCCCCTTTTGGGGGAGGCCTATGTTCAGCAGTGGACGTCTTTCGGTTGAAATGATGATGATGATGATGATGGAGAAGGTAATAGAAAAGAAAGTTCTTATTTATTAACTTTCATTGAAGCATTTAGTGACAATTCTCCCGATATCATAAATAAGTCAGGGGTCGATGCGCCCTAAAACATTTTGTGTTCTTGTGTCTCAATGGCATTACTCACTTTATATAAAGAAACACGTAACCTATTTATAAATCAAACAATACTTCTAGCATACATCAAGGTTGAAACCAAGTTTACTGTTTATAAATCTATTCTTATTATAAATTTAAATTAATGGTTGTTGTACTGTGGAAATTGTAATAATTATAATAAATGTTTGAAAACTTTGTATAGTTCTTGTTAAGCTTAGGGCGATAACGACTAAGGCATAAGTTATATTAAGTGACAGGTAAGTAATATGCAGTGTTACCACGCATAAAATTAACTGGACTTACATTGAACATGTTTAATTATGTTTATTTTTTTCCTGACTGTGCCGAAGCCCAAAAGCAGTGTTATTTAAACATTAGATTATTTGTAAGTTTATTTGTTACGGTTTCACGCAAAAACGGCTAAACGGATTTAGATGAAATTAAGCACATGGTCTATGATCTGAATTAGGGCATAGAATACTTTTAATCCCGATATCTTCATGGGATTGTGTTTTATATGGTGGAAACCGAGGGTCGCAGTTAGTGTATTTATACTTACGACGAAAAAATAAGAAGTAAGATGCAGAAGACAGTAAGAAAATACCAACATCAAACGGCGCATGATTATAAGTATAACCTATTGGCTGAATAAACATAATTATACCTTTTCGGAAAGATAGAGCTTAAGCCTTAAACGTCGTCAACCTTCAATAACTTTATTAAAACCAAAATTACAAATATCTCTTTCAATAGAAGAAAACTAACTGTACGTCAACTGATCGCCTAAAGTGCGATTTTGAACAAATTTTCAGCTTACGATAGAATATAATACTACGTTCAACCTGTCAGGAGTATACCCGGTATAAACTTACCTGATCGAAAGTATTATACGCTCCGAAACCTTAGAGTAACAGCGTGATTTTGAACGTATCCAGGGTCTTTTGCTACGATACAAAGTATCATTTCTTTTCTACACTCCATCCCGTAAAATTGGTTAATGTTGGGACACAATATATCCAACCAGTACCCGTATTATGTTGCAACAATGAAAATCTATAGATAAATAACTAAAATCCTACCAACAATACTTTCCCAAAAATATTAAGAATAGCGCTTTTGAGCAGCCTCTAAAAAAACCTACTATTTCCCTACTATATTTATTGAAATACAGTCAGTCAGACAGTAAATCTAAAATCAACAGGAGCGATTTCAAGTAAACGATCGTTCAAAATAAATGGTTCAGAGGTGTTCTATTAACAATTGAATTGTACCAATAAGCTGATCCGCACGTGAGCTTCGTAGTACAGATTTCTGGAGATATAAATCATTTTGACTGTACTTTTGAAATCTATGGACCATTGTGTAGCTGTGAATTGATAGGTACTAAAGTTATAACACATGTCTCGACTGATTATTGTGACATAAATTATGTTTCAAAAATGGAAGTTACATCTTTCTCCGCACGGGACGATTGATCAGGTAATGAAATGCTTGCCGCGGTTGGTCCACCGATGGGTGACCATTTTTACATACCAAGACCCCTCCGTGCCTCGGAAAGCATGTTTCGTCTAACTCTCATTCGTGGATCTTTGACAATTGTGACAGGTCGTCAGAAGCCCGAATGTGTGATAACCAGTCTTACCAATCGTATGGCAGTATATGCACCCTCACGGCCCTAGTCGCCGCAGGAGATGCCCTGGGCGTCGAGAATCCCAGGCTGATTCTCGGCCACTGTAGGCGCGGGCTTGCGGATGGCGAGTAATGGGTAGCTCGCTGTCCAGTAAGGACCAAGCCCGGGTTGGCGCGACGGCGCGTTGTGTTCCACGCCTCAAAGAGATGTCAGCACCAACTGGTGGGGTCCAGCCAGGGGTGCGAGTTGTTCGAAAGAGACACCATGGCCCCTGGCACACAGGCAACTGAAGGAACACGGGTGGGTGTTTGTCAGTAAAAATCCGACACGCCCTCCTGCTCCACCCAGAGCGGGAGAAGTAAGTTGATGATTTCCCACCCTCAAACAAAAAGGAAAGGAGGGTACCGTATTACCCAGTACCTGAGTTGGGGAGGTCAGATAGGCAGTCGCTCCATGTAAAATACTAGTATTTAGCGGCATCAGGTTAAACTGAAAGCCGATCCCAAAAAAGTTACGAAAAGGATAGGCAGACCATGAATGGAAGTTGCATCTTTTGTGCTTAGCAAAATATCATACAAAACATTCATAACGCCTGTAATCCTCCAAGTGTTAGGCAGAGGTATTTCTATAGTACACCCAGTGGTATTTTAAGAGCATTCCTAACGTTACCATAATTTGATGAATCTTTGCAAGGAAATTATATATTTAGTAAAAGTTACGAAATAGGTGGTTTGGACGTCGGTGTACACGAACTTCTAGAAATAGATTGAACTCTGTATTAATATTATTTGACATCAATTCACACTTCCAGCCATTACTGTGAAGTAATGATTTGATTTGATTTTGGTTTGGTTTGTGAAAACCGAAATCATAATCAGCCTTTAATATCCCCACTGCTGGGCCACAGGCCTCTCTCACAAGGCTCTTTGAGAGGGAGTGAGCTGTAATGTACCACACAAGCCCAGTGCGGGTTGGTAAATGTCACATGTCTTCAAATTTTTGGTTTTAGGATATGCCAGTTTCTTCACGATGTTTTCCTTCACCGTTTTGAGAGCAGGAAATTATTTACATAAAGTATAGCGCTTGCCTGGTTTTGAACCCATGACCTTACAACTCGTAAGTCAACCGCCACAAACCATAAACCGCGTTCCATTAAAGTATATCAGAAATAATTTACAGGACTATTACTCGTACCGAACATTTCCGAGCACTTACGAAGTTGGCAAGTACATTAATTATATCGGCGAGGCAACCATGTCTAATTAATCTTTCTATCTCGTTGATCCAATGTCTAACTTGGACGACCTTGGCTGTTTATTATTATTTTACTTTTTTTCCTTAATCGAGGTCGTGGCTTGTAGAAAAATGGATTCTATGTTTAACGAAGTTCTTGTTTAAGGGAATCTGGGATCATTAGCAAGGTAATTTGACAAATCGTAAGAAAAAAACATGGACTAAAAAGGTTATATACAGTCGAAACAAGCTATTTGGTGTAGGTACAGGAAAAAACATTAATATTTCCACTGAAACGAAACGAAATGTTTATTTAAGACCAGGTAGATCTTTTTGACACTTTTACACGTCAATATTTTAAAACTAGATGGCGCTGGCATTTCCTAGCTGACTGAACCATGAGAAGAAATGACCAAACAACCTCAGAGGTCATGGTCTCTTTTAAAGACCAAACATTACATTATTAGGATTTCATGTAACAATGCAGGGCCATGTCTGGATGAAATGCATCAGTCATCGTGTATCTCAAGCCTATATTAGGGAGCTTAACGACCCGTCACAAGACGCTACCAGATCTGCAGGACAGTTTCGCAGACCACAAAATACTCAAAACTGCCACAGTTATAAACTCATGTATTTAATCTAGCCTGCATGGTAATCACATTCACAGTCAGTTTCTCTTTAAATGCCATCAAAAATGTCAACTTTTTTGTCATAAGGCATACATTGTCAATTATAATATACCTAGCCTTTTTCCCAACTATGTTGGGGTCGCTTTCCAGTCTAGTCTCTTGGAGGTAGTCTTATAAGGTTTTCCAACTTCCAACCACCAAATTATATACTCTTTATTGTAAAACGGTGCATTGCTACACATAAACATAACCGCCACATTAACACGCTTCAAAATCATTCTCTTATTGGAATCCACATAGGGACTAGGATCGTCAAGTCAAAAAATTTCAAACAAAAAATATTCGCCAGTTGTTACAAAATACCGCGCACTTACAGCAAAATTTCAACCTTAAACTTATGACATTAAGGTTTTATGTAACAAAAGCAGGATTATAGGAAGTTTTCGTAATATGGATAGAAGTTAATGGCTCCGTGCCAACAATAACGGATAGCCGGCTGGCCTGTGCGAAATTATGCCTTTATTGCACGGCAACAGATATTCTGTAAAGTTTTTGATATTATTACTCGTAACTATCGTTTTATGGTTTTGTTTTTATCGTTATATTTTTGGTCATACTAATGTCATTGCTCTGAAGAGCTTGGCTACGATCCTGAGTAGATATATCTGATGTAAAAATACCCATAACGAAGTTCAAACTAATTTTTTTATTTCTATTCTTGTGTTTTTTTTTTGATATGGTATTCTGGTTGCGGAAATATTGAAGTTCAACATTTGAACTCTTTTTAACGTTTTTTTACGGAAACAACTTGTAAATGTTATTATTATATAGACTTTACTTTAAATAGGGAACGATCGCTATACCATTGCATGAACCAATAAGCACAATGTATTGCGAGCGTTACATTGCGAATTTTCACACAAAAATAAAAGTCGTTTCCCAACAAATATTTTTGCACGATATATAGTTTCTAATTGTATCGCAATTTACACATGTATTTAAAATTTGCTTTTTTTTCATATAGGTACTCTTTATATTCATGTACCCTAACTTTGTTCTCATTAAAATTGAAATGTGCTTTTATGAGTTGTGTTTTTTTTTTTTTTGTGTGCACCATCCCCACCTATATATCTATACATCGACGAAAATAAGTTCTAACTTCAAACTCTAGCGTTAATTTATCTAGAAATCCCACTATACTCAGAGGGGATGCCCACACTACTGCGGAAGATTCTAAGGGCCTTAACTCAATCAGTGTGCCTCGTAAGCGAATTGGTAGCATGATGTTGTTACAACCACCTGTTATAGCCGATACGGGAATATGAGATGAAAATAAATGATCCTATGCTGAAAAATAAATATAAACAGTATCCGAGCTTTAATATCACACAAGGGATTATAAAGTAACTGTCACTTAAGTATGAGTGACACTGACGGCTGATTAGCCAATTCGCACGAATCTACTCGCCCGAATCGGGCGGATCGACCCTTTTAAATCATATATTATTTTCTACTAGCTTTGGCCAGCGGCTTCGCCGCAGCGTGGTCGCGCGTGGTGACGTATTATACATATAAACCTTCCTCTTGAATAATTCTGGCTATTGGCAAACCGAATTAAAATCCGTTGCGTAGTTTACAAGATCTAAACGTGTAAACACCAAAAGCGACTTTGTTTTAAACTATGTAAAGCTATGTAACTCGCAGGAAGTTAATTTATTGGTGGGCGTATCAACAACTTCAGATATACGTAATAGGCAATTGGCACGTTTTGAATTTCATGCTATAAAGTTATCAGAAAATATCACGTCAAGTACACGCAATAAAGTGCATAAACCTAGCCTTTTCTAAACTATTTTCTGGTAGGCTTCCAGTCTAACCGGATACAGCTGAGTATAACTTTGAAGCAGAAGAAAAAAGAACAAAAAATATGATCAGAACTACATATTTCTATGAACACTTCATGGAAATTGTTCCACAAGAGTCGCGTCATGCCTATCTGCACCTTTAACCGGAATGAAGTCCTCTACAACATCGGTTTATATTCATATTCATTATTAATTAGAAGTCATACAGCGTCTTTACAAAAAAATAGGTACCTAATTAAAAAGCAATCACAAAAAGTGAACAATTATTGGAGATTGAACTCACGAACCGTGGCTTACACGTGGATACGTAAGGGTGTTTACGGCGTTGATAAGGTAACTAAAATAGCCGGTAATGTAAATTTCAAGGTTGACTACTTAGCTCCTTGTTAGGATATTAAAACATTTTTTCTCATCTATGTATTAAATCTCGCAGTCAACTGCAAATAGCAATAGCAAACCATAGCAGATAGTGTGCAGCCTATTAGATGAGCGGACCTCTAAGGAATATTTGTGCAAAATTTGAACAGAATCTAATCTGTAGCTTTTGCGCCAATTCGGAATACACATCCAGACAAACAGACAAACGGACAAAAATATTAAAGACGATATCTTTGGCCGCAGAATCGTTCCCTTTTGTTTTCCCAGCAATTTTAAAATATTCAATTTACAGTTTTGACCTCTTTACTGTTTTAAAAAATAGATACAAATACATGGATATTTATCTTCTATCTATCTTTATATATAAAAATTAATCCCTATTTCCCTTAGCCACGGCATCACATATGAACGGCTGGACCAATTTTGCTAATTCTTTTTTATTGCGTTTGTTATTGTCAGGAGAAGGTTCTTATGAAATAAAAAAAGTTGCGCGTAAAATATATATATCAAAAGCGAATTCAATATTCATCGTTAAGACGTCCTGTCGTAACGATGAATATTGAATTCGCTTTTTAATATAACACACTCACGCACCCAAAACGCACCCGCGTAAATCACGCAAGTGCGCATATTTTTGAATTTTGTGTCATCTTTTCTTTTATTTTGTTCTGTTTTCAATTGCACACACTGTGTTATGTTAGGTGGAAGTGCGGAGTCATCTAATACAAGCATCTTCTTGCTTAAAAGGTGATCTCCAAATCATGTATGTTAAAAATGTATGTAATTGAAATAATCATTTTTTTTTTAAATATTGTTTTCGATAATTCGAAACGTCTGTCGGGTCAGCTAGTGCTAAATAAACATACAAGTATTGATTAGTAATAAGGCCAACAATCAGTCAAAGAATAACCTACTTTCGATTTACGTCATGCCACAGCTCTCAATAATGCATTTGACATGTGTCGTGCAAATCATCCTTTTCCGAACAGACTATAGATACGAATAAAAGTGGTAAAAAAGAATTGTAGGGCAATAAAACTTTCATGTTACATTCTTTATTGCTTATGCCACAGCTTCTGCTTGTGACGCACGAATTTGAGTATATACACCAAAGGCACATTTTTTAGCTTTACCTATAAAGCCGCATCATCATATCAGCCGAAAGATGTCCACATGTTGGACATAAGCCTCCCCCAAAAGGGGGGATTTGTCATAATCGCCACGCTTGGCAGGCGGGTTGGCGATCGCACTATGGTGGTTAAATACATAGAGTACGCTGCTGCCCATTCTCTAGTAAGTTCCTTAGTCGCCTTCTACGACACCCACGGGAAGAAATGGGATGGTGTTATTCTTTTACGTCCAACACCACACGGTACACGGATAAAGCCGCATACAGTCAATTAAATTGTTAAGTAAATTGAGTACCAACTAAAACCCTACTATATCCTACTAATATTTTAAATTAAAGAAAGAAAGAAAAAACGTCTATTTGTGGTAAACATGACGCAAAAACAAAACAGGAACACCCAGGAATACAAAAAAAATACACACAAAACGCACATATAAATCCACGCAAAACGGCTATCGCTCAGCATTATGCTGCGACTGTCTGCGATGCAAGACAGAGCCCCAGCGCTGGTTTTCAGCGACAACCGGCTTTGACGTAATGACGTCGCCCGGTGCATCAAACAATTAACATCGAACTTATAGAAAAATAATATAATATAATGTGAATGTGATAGAATATACTAAACAGGAATATAAAGAAAAACAAATATAAAAAGGAATAGACAAACATGCTACGAGAATATCATCCGCAATAAAAATTTTACTCTCTATGTAGTGGCAACATTTCAAACGTCATCCATAGACAAAATGTGCGTGTGCGTCTTAAAATTGATGTAAGAAATTACAAAATGGCCAATGATGTAATGTGTTGTTATTATAAATTACAAAATGGCCAATAATGTAATGTGTTGTTATTATAAATCGTATCCTACTAATATTATAAATGTGAAAGTTTGGACGTTTAGATGTTTGGATGTTTGTTACTCAATCACGCAGAAACGGCTGAACGGATTTTATGAAATTTGACACACAGATAGTCTACCTGGATTAAAACATAGAATACTTTTATCCCGGTGGTACATTCCCATGGGATAATTTTCGAACTCCACGCGGGTGAAACCGCTGGCAAAAGCGAGTTGTTTATAAATACAAAATGCAATACGATACGAAACCTTCAAAAGGATCATCGTGTAATACCACAGAATACATAATAGTACAAGTCTGCTACTGCCTTGAAAATTAAATCATATTATTAAATTTTCGTTGTCTTATATATAAAAATCAATTCCCGTGTGTTAGGGCTGATTTTTCAACAGTCAGATAACTATTATCTAAAGAATAAATCTGATAGTTTGACATATTTTCATTATAAAAGTTTTCAAACCGTAATATTTATTCCTCGGATAAAAGTTAGCTGACTATTGAAAAATCAGCCCTTAATCTCGCTAAAACCCAAAAATGGATCGACTGAAGGTAATTAAACTTTGGTAAGTTGTAGTGTGAGCGAAGGAGAGGGTTCCTAACAAAAAAAATAAAAGACATTGCAACGCATATCAGCTAGTTGGATATAATAATCTCAAATCAGTTAATGAAAATAATCATACTAGGTAACGTAAAAGAAATTAGCTGTACAACTAATTAACAACAACAACTGACCACTTGTTTGTTGATAACAAACAAGTAGTTCGTTTTGCCATGGAGCGAAGTATCCTGGGGGTTCGGTGTTCAGACCGTATAAGGAATACAACACTGCGCGCCAAAACCAAGGTCACGGACGTTACCCAGAAAGCTGCTCAGCTTAGGTGGGACTGGGCCGGACATGTTTGCCGCATGTCAGACGACAAATGGGCTAAAAGAAGCACCGATAAGGTCCCACTAAACTCATGCCGACATCGCAGCAGGCCGAGACGAAGATGGCGGGACGAGTTTGACTCCTTCCGAAGGGACTGGCCAGTACTAGCAAACAGAACAGCTTGGTAAAAGGAGAGGTAGGCCCTGTAGTGGGAAAATCCAGGCTAATTAGATTAGAATAGATTGACTAAGACTACCAACTTAAATTGTCCGTTTATTCAAATCACTCTTCATTCTTTGAGAGTTGTACGATATGGCTATAACACGGCAAATTGAGGTGTCAATTTACTTTACAAATAATTTCCCTAGCATACGCATAAAGTGCTTGTACTGCGACAATTTCCACAATTTACTGACTAACGACAAAACTAGGCTAGCATTAAAATACTAGTACAACACAGTTCTAACTAAACAAGTCTGACCTTAGCAATTTTAAAAGTCGTTTGTTTTAAGTACTCATTAAAACCTAAAAGCCAGCTTTAAAGCTGAACTGAGCCAATAACAGGCGTTTGTAAATAAAACTATTTTGTTGACTGTTTTCGTTCCACCAAAACCAACCGACTTCCAAAAAAAAAAACAATACCTACACAAAATTAAAAATAACTGTTAAAGGTTTTGGTTTTGTATTTTAGTTTTTTTGCCGCTTCCGAAATTAAAGTTATTTTTCACTTCGTACTGTTTTATTTGGGAGTTGGTTATTTTTTTAATGAACTTTTTTCACGTATTAGTTGTGGCAACTACCCTTACTTGCTAAGTAAGTAACATCATCAATATACACTAAGTGGAAAAAATACGTATTACTGAAGCTTACTCAAAAACCACTCATCAGAACTTGATCAAATTTACCTATATGTGGGACTATCGGCCTACTCAACCGAATTAAAAACCTCCCCCTTCTATTTAAAGTAATTTAAAAACTGTTTCTAATGAAAGCGTTTTGACTAAGTATTCTCTATACCATAGAAACTCCTGAAAAAGTAAGAATTTATAGTATAAACAAGAAAAACAAAGAAACAATGAAGCCTGGAAAGTTCCAAGGACAATAATAATAGCCTCGGAAATTAATCGAACAAGAAAAATGTAGGCACAGATAACAATCGTTGGTTTAGTGGTCGCAAGCACTACAGCAGAGCACGTGCTCCTGGGTTCGATGGCCAGGCCTGGCAAAGTTTCCATGAGGAATTTCTGAGTAGCAGCCCGCAGTCTGAATTCGTGCCCGGTTGACGGCAATAGGCTCACCCCCTATTACATGGGACTGACTTAAACATAATTGCAGAGATGTGGTTGTTGCTATAAGTTTACCACCTCAGCCTGCTCCTAAGTAAGTTAAGTTATATAGATGATAAAAATAATGTTCTTCAAAAACTGTTTATGTAAACATTCATTTAGTTTAAATCGATCCACAAGCAGGAGCAATAATCCAAGTCAGACCTTAGCTCGACATACGACAAGATTCCCACACGAATCTATTAAAAACAGTACTTAGGAAAGTCGATTTTCGTGTCTGTCTGTTTTCCGCTTAGTTCTTCTAAACTACACAATAGCTTTTGATGCATTTTCACTGTCATTTAAATAATTGATTTCGGCAAGCTTATGTGTATCATACATAATTATTTAACTCAAGTATAGCTATTGTCCGGCCGATAATGGATTTTCAGGCGAAAAACAAGCTTTAAATGTAGTGTATGATTTAGACATTGAAAATATTAATATTTCTCCAGAATGCGTGTAGCCGCGCGGAAAGAATTCATACAACATTAACTCGCTTTACAGCTTCAAAACAAAATCGCGTCCGTTTAAGCCAGCTAAGTGAAACCACGAACGGACTCGGTTAACCTCGAAGTTAGCCGAACATCATCTGATATTGCCAAGCTTTACGAAGTAGACGGAATGACGAACGACAATTCATGAACTTCTGATTTTCGGCTTGACCAAAGCTTCGCCTGGTTAACGGCCGAAAACGAAAACATGCCACCTTAATAAGAAAACGAATGCCAGGGGTGCGGGTTGTTCGAAAGAGATACCGCGGCCCCTGGCACACAGGCAACTGAGGGAACACGGTTGGGTTTTAGTCAGTAAAAGTCTGACACGCCCTCCCGCTCCACCCAGAGCGAGAGAAGTTATTTGATGATTTCCCACCGAAAAAAATAAATAATAAGAAAACGAAAACGAAGCTTCGGTTGGTCACTAATTATAGCAAAATCTCGATATTTGGACATCTAACTGATGTGGTGGTAACACAACTTTGAAGGGGTGGATCGCTTGGTTACGCTAGGCTGGGTAACAATAAAAGGATTTAGTTTAGCCAAGAATTTTAAGCTCTTTTAGCCGTAAAAGCTTACTAGACTAAAGCCGTTGCGCCAAGGAAGCCAACGCACAAAATACGATCAGTAATTTCATGTGAGTTTTATATCGGTTCACTCACACGGCTCGAAGGTCGGGACGCGAATAAAACCTTCTTACTGCTGCTTTTATTCAGTTAGCTTTTACTTTCATCCGTAATACATTTTGGTTATTTGAAGTCATATTTCTGTCACAATAATTTCGATTGAATTTGTTTTTTACTAATTATTTTTTTAGTTTTAGTTGTAAATGATAAATTATTTTATTTCTTTAAGTAGTTTTGTACAAACACTTATACACGTCAATCATGTTTTTAAAGGTTGCATGAGGATGGCTTTTTCTATCTGACTGCTCTGAGAAGAAAGGCAGACAGTACAAACGAACTCAGAGGTCACAGTCTTTTATAAAGTCCAGACATTATCTTTGTTAGATCTTGTGAAGACCATGAAGATTGGTGCCAGAAATACAAACAGACCGAGTGGAGATCCACTCAATCTGTTTGTAAAAATTGTTATTTTTTCTTGATAGATATCCAGTCAAGTATTACTTTGCCTGTTTATGTATAAAACAACCACAAACTGTTAAATGTGATTTACTATGAATTAACTTTTAGGTCATATAAAGAGCACAGTTTTGTTTGGGCAATCCATAAAATAACGATGACTACTGTGCTAGTAACACATTTAAAAAATATTTGTTTACCACACTTAAAATTACAATTAGTATCTCAAACAAAATCGTATGGTGCCTTCTTTGTTCTGTTAACAAATAAAGCATAAATTAAGAAAACCATACATATGAAAAACAACATGACGTTTATTACAATATTTTGTAACCACACCAAAATTTTCTGATAGCAAAAAGGTAATAAATCAAAACAATAAACAAGGAAAAACAACATAAACAAAAATCATAGCGAAAAAAATATAAAGAAACCTTTTTTACCTATGAAATTGCGTAGTTTCCAAATTCAAATGTAGTACGCATAATTCTGCGAAGTTTTCTTTGGAAGTCAAGAACAATGAAACAGCGGGAACCCAAACAAAGTTCAAGGTTAAACCTAGGAGCCCCGTGTTTTGTTGTAGCTTTGGGTTTTACACAGTATTTCCATTTCCAGTCACATTTGGGTAGTAGGGAACTCTAAGTAGGGACAATGGACATCGTTTCTTTATGTTGAAACTGTAAGTCTCAGGAGCGAGTGAACACATCGAATAATTTATTTAAATATCAAGCTACATAACACCTGTTTAATATAGTCAACATAGAATATAAGTTTTTGGCAGTTTAACCGTAAATATGTACAAGCAAAACAGTCTGCCTAGTAGGGTTGGCATCCAGTCTACACGGACTACCTATCTGACCTCCACAATCCAGTCACTGGGTAACACGATACCATTGGTAAGACTGTTTGTTAGACTTTTGGCCTTCTGACGACCCGTAACGACTGTCAAAGATCCAAGAATGACAGTCGGGACCAACGGCTTCACGTGCTTTCCGAGGCACGGAGAGGTTTCGGTATGTAAAAATGGTCACCCATCCATGGACCAACCGCGACAATCGTAGTTTAACATGATCGATCAACCCGTGTAGCTTTTATAACTTAGGCACAAGCCTCTTCCACAATTAACCCTCACATAATTCCTCATAATAATACATATTATAATAATATCCTCCCGACTGAATATCGGTCACGGCGCGGCCAATCTCAAAGGAGACGACTAACCAAGTGTGTGTAACGCAAAGACAGGTACAGTCTCTGTTCCCTTACCCTCATAGGCTGATAGGACGGATACTTAGTAATTCATGCACGAGTAAGCTCTACGCACGGAGATTTTGCCAGTCAGCAAGATTATACGGGCCCAGGTTGAGCCAGACACAGATAGGTAAGTAACATCAGTCATGTGTGTTCATAGTCACAGATATGTATCGCTCAAAGCTTTGACAATGGAGCTTCTAATCGTATGTTTGTGTGTCTGATACAGAGAGACTGTCGAGTCTCTCTAAGGTAACTCGATCCAATGAACTGTTTGCAGACTAATAAGCGCTTGACCTATTCCGTTTATGGTCGAAGATCTGAAGACAAAGTGGTTGACAATTAAGTGGGTTTACGTTGAGGAAGCTGGAGGAAGGAAAATTGCTTTGATGTGTGTACAGTTGGCAGTGTGTTAGACTGGAAGTGGAGGGCGGAGCATACAGTGTTGAGCATACACTGAGCCTATCGCAGTCCAACATTTGACTGCGATAGGCTCAGTTTATTGATTGATGTGCAATGGTATATGTTCCCGGTCTTGTGCATGGTAATTTAGTATGACTTTAAACCGATCTAAAGATGTCCATCAACGGACTGTGAGTAGACTGATATGATAATGGATGGAATTTATATTATAAATTAAACTCTTTTACAATTAAAACATACCTGTTTTAACCCCTAGGTACCCCTCTAGGTAGAACTGTTACACTGCACATTCACTTCGGGTATGTTTCATTTTTAGCAACAAAATCCATACCCAGAATAAAAATAAAAATAAATGCACTCATGCTATTGAATCACAGTACTCAAGGACTCTTATTGTTTTCATCCTTAAATGTAACCTACTTACTTAGTCTACATTCAAATCGACGCAATTTACCGACACTTACGCGATAAAACCCTGAATAAATGACACCTACATTTCAGTATGAGTATACGAATTTGCAATCAGATAGGGTTATCATGCTTCCATTCCTGGTATTGGCCCAATTTTGTGTCAATGCATGTACACAAAAAGATAAGTAGGTATGCAAGTAATTACGTTTATAACCCATTTTGCGTGTATACAACATTTGAACGTCGCTCATCGTGATTGTTTTAATATGATCTGATTTATAATGTAATTGTGTGGATTTTAAAAGAGACTTAATCCTCTGAGTTTTTCCTTCTCAGAGTAGAAAGCTAAACCTAGGAAACACAGCATAGCCCTCATATAATTGACTTGTAACCCCTACTCTCTACTTTCTTATCGCCGCCGGTATGCTGGAAGAGATTTCTTTAGAAATCATCATCACCTATGTACGTATTTTGTTTCTTTTTGTCTGTTGCTCTTGTTAGGTGTGTGTTTCAATGGTTAATTAAATAAACTCTAATACTTACGACCACAGAGAAGAACCACGGAAAGAAAGTCCGAAGTCAACATCCAATATATTCTTCTCATCATCTGCCAAGCCTTTTCCCAAATATGTTGAGGTTAGGTTCCAGTCTAACCGGATCCAGCTGAGTACCAGTATTTATACACCGTGACATTTTAGTCGTCTTACACCGGCAGCCCACTTCATGTATCCAATGACTACTAATCATTTATTAAAAAAAAAAAAATTGAACATATGCATAATTTAAAAAATGAAAATATCATTCAATAAGACGCATGACGTAGTTTGAAACACCCTGTTATGGAGATGGAATAAATGATAGGATGTTATGGTAGGTTGGTAGATATCTTCTACCGTGTGATACGTAAACATTATTAACAGGGAGGGTGTTTCATAATTCTAAAGCATTATTTATTTTCCTTTGTACCTATTATTTTAATTAATTGTAACAATGTTTTAATCGCGCCTAGAGGTATTTCATGACGGATACATTGAGTGGACCACCTTTGTAAGACGACTAAAATGTCACGGTGTATATATATATATATACAAGGAGGGACTGCCTATCTGACCTCCACAACCTAGTAGCTGGGTAATACGATACTCCTTGGTGAGACTGGTTGTCAGACTTTCAAGCTCGACAAAGATCTACGAATGACAGCCGGGAGCAACGGCTTACGAGCGTTCATTCCACGCTGGCTAGCAACAACGCATTTATAGTAGTTCTTCGTGATTATTTCGTTAAATACAAACAAAAGTACAATTATTTTTTTCAGCTAAGCACTAGAACATTGTTATTTATAATTATTTTTAACATTTACTTTTTTAATTAAAACATTTAATCGTACTTAGTAATGCAAATAGAAAATAATTGACGGTATGTCGATTTTTATAAGTAAATATCTAAATAACTGTAAAAAAATAGCACACAAAATACCAAAGATCTAGTGCATGGCTGAAAAAAATGTTTACTCTTGTTTGTATTTAATTAAATAATCACGAAAAACCGCCATCAATGCGCTGTTGCCAGCCCCCTGGGGAGAATGCTCTTAACATGCTTTTTGAAGCATGAAATGGTCTTGGTATGTAAAGATGCTCACCCGTCGAAGGACCAACCGCTGCAAGCGTAGTTTAACTTGATGGATCGCCTGTGTGGCGGTTAACACTCAGCCACAAGACCTCTTCCAGTAATTTCTTCTATTGATTAGAAAATGTTACAAATGTTGCCAGTTTAGGGCAAAGATGTTGCTATCTTACCGTCCATAACCTTTTGACACCATACCTACCCACACATTTTTTGCGCAAGCCTTAATACGTTCGCTGAAGTGTGAATAAGTACCTATATAACCTCCCTTTTGCCGTAAGTAGGTATACAAGCGAGATAATGCTATGTTTACCTGAATGAACAACGTGACCTTGCCTTTTATTTGAGGTAACGTATGACTACATAAACCGATTAGTGGATTACGTTGAATATACGATGGAATAATTAATGTTGTGATGGTTAAATGTATTTAAAGTGATTGTATGTAGGTTTTACGCTATATAGGTTTAAATATGTTGTCCCGTAGATTTGCACGGTCTACAGACCAAGTCAAATTAACACTTTTCAAGGCCTTTTGGCAAAGTTTGCACACGGGCAATCTATGGGTCAATTGTACTAAGAGATCGCTGGATGCCCTGCGCGTCCAATATAACAATTCGTTCAGGATGTTGTTGAGGCTGCCTCGCTACTGTAGTGCGTCGGAGATGTTTGCGCAAGCCCGCACCGACGGCTTCTATGCAATTATACGCAAAAAAAAACTGCGTCGCTACTGGGGAGAGTGAGGGGTAGTCGAAACAGCTTCCTGAAAACTGTAGCCGAGAGCTTCGGCTCTCCGATTGTACAGCAGTTTGTGCGGAGGTTGATTTTTACTACCACTAGACAATAAGTTATTTTCTTGTATGTTACTAACACTATATGGATATTTGTGTCCGATAAAGTTATTCTATTCTAGTCTTTACTTTACCCTGGATACATTTTTTAACCAGTGTTCAAACTGTAACCATGAATTCAGCATATGATTCTAAACCCCGTAGAGTAACCCCGTGTGCGTTTTGTTTGTGCAGAATAAACAATTCTTCTTTTTTTTTTTTTTTTCTTTTTTCTAGAAGTAATTTTTCGTCGATAAAAAAAAATTGCTGTACAACACATTATGTCCGCGTGAAAAGATCGGAAGAAGATCTGTATTAAAGCTTACCTTAAACTTTTATTTCATTCACCTTTTAAATAGTTTGTTAGTATAAATATAAGTTTAAATTGCAATTCACAATCAAACGCCTAAGAGAATCATTTTATGAATCAAACAAACAAAGTAGCTACACAAAAAGACATTCATTGAAATTCCTTACAAATCTCCATTCAAACAGAAACTTCCACAGTCAACACTAACTGTGAATCATACAACAACCGAATCCCCTTGAAACTTGAACTGAACTCCACATTGCGCCACAACATCCCTTGTGATGACGTCACAATGTGGCCGAGACCTTGATGTTCGGGGAAGGGCGGATTTCGCCATTGACACAGAATAGATACGTACAGAAGACTGGGTCCATACAACGGGCGAAAACGCACACATACACAGACACTTAAGTACGTAAAGTGCTACATTTTGGCCCCTGAATTATATTGACAAGGGGGTGTTATTATTGTTGACAGGCCTTCACTACCCTCCCATACCTATTAACACTAAAATTTCAAAACATTGTAAAGCTAATTATTTTTAATAGAGTAACCGTGGAGTTTCTTGTCGGTTTTGCTGTATAGGAAACGACTTATTGAAACTGTGCACTTAGCTTCTGACGGTTCATAAGTTTTATCTAAAATAAAATATTTTGATTTTATTGGTGTTGCCCGTAAACATTTGTGAATGTCACAAAAGTTGTACCGACAAATCAAGATGGCGACGTTAATTCCAATTTTGGACACGCGCAAAATGAACCTTGTTGCGCTCGCTATACATACAGAAATCAATCGCATGGGCGCTTACACTCACTGTACGAAGACGCGCGTCTATGTGTTCTTGCATTTTCACTCGCATACAGTCGACCTTCTGTTTCTACTTATTCTGTGCCATCGACCTCTGCATCCCCGCCCTGAGGCATATCCGAGGTATCGTGCTGACATTCAAGAACATATTGTTTCTTGTATATAGAATGGAAGGTGAAGTAAGAATACGGTAAGGTAATATTTGTATTTGGTGGAAGTTCCGGTATTCGTTTCTCTATGAGGAAAAACAAAGTGTAAACTAGTATTGCAAATCTGAAATAAAGAAGCGAGTCAGTGAACATTAACAAACATAAATACACGTTGTAAAGTATGACAATATACGTACTCACTTTTGTTTTCCAAGTTTATTAAAATTTGCACTATAATACAATGTATTATAGTGCAAATTTGCTGCTATGTTATAGTGAAAACTTTAATGAACTTGGAAAATACTCAGGCAGCTGTCTGACCACTTAGATCTTCGAAACTTTACAACGGGTTTTGATGCGGTTTCCACCATCTTTTAGAGGATTTATTTTCAAGAAACATGTGTATAATAGCTGCATTAATAGCTAATTTAAAAACAACACAGAAATCTCGATGTTTTAACATACCACCATTGTACCCGTGTAAAGCAGAGGCAGCACCCTAATTGCGAAAAACATTATCGATGACAATCTAAATTATTTTGAAGGATATTGTTTCAATTTATATATTTAATCCCTATATATATATTTAATCAATGGAAATGACGCAATGAATGTTGTGCAGCCGTCGAAATGAAAGTCATAGCTATTGTTAATCATCATCTGCCCAGCCTTTTCTCTATAATGTTGGGGTTGGCTTGCAGTCTAACCTTGGATGTACCTGAATGCACGTATTTTACATGAAGCGACTGCCCATCTGACCTCCACAACCCTGTTAAGGGGTAGTGGATGTGACCATTACTAATGTAAATACCCCGCAGGAATAATTAAGAAGAAAACAAATGCGTACGACCTATAACACGGGATGGTTTCTCGTAGTGGTGGATAGAAAAAGGTTAATGACAATACAATCCAACATATAAAGCAATAGATTGCAATCTACATACTAGAAGCTACCAGCAGCGGATGAAAGAACTACTAATCAATTTCTTATTTCATTATACTGACGTCCACCTCACATTGTGCCAGGAAATGAGCAGCCGGCCTCTGACTTTTCGAGCATATTACTCTGTGTAAGTAATTATAAGTACATCTTATCTCTTTCGCAATATAGGAGAGATGCTTCGTAGTAATATAATATCGTAATAAAAACCGGCCTAAACTGCTGCCAGTCGGAGTCACACACGAATGGTTTCGTATCGCAAGGCAAAAAAGCCAAAAGAACACGTTTCTTGTATGGAGACATTTTTACACGCTTTTTATTAGCTTCACCTGTAGATATGTTTGTATGTTTATTTGTAACGGACTTCTTTGGACTTCATTTTGACCCACTTTAAACGGTCAGAATTCATTTAAACTTTGTAGACTTATCGAGCATCGATTTCAATTCAATAATTTAAAAAAAACTTAATCACGCTTTTGTAGTTAGCAGAAATAAAAAATAGAAAATAAACAATAGATAAAAAAATCTAAAAAACACGCTTTAAGAACGCAACTAAAAAAACAGAAAATAATTTCAAAAAGAGTGAGGTGCTTGATATTAATTGATTATAAAAATACCGCAAAAAGCACCCCACTCTTTTTTGAAATTATTTTCTGCTTTTTCTGTTGCGTTTTTAAACCATGTTTTTTAGATTTTTAATCTATTATTTATTAATTTTTCACCTTGTTTTATTTTCATTGGTTGTTGTTATAGCGGTTACACACTCGGTGAAAACTGTCTATTTCATTACGGTGCATGAGATACAGCCCGCTGACAGACAAGTGAACGGATAGCGCACACTTAGTAATCGGGTTTTCGCTGGTCCCCGACGTTGTGGATTCAAATCTGAGAAACTACCAATGTCAGTTTTTCACTTCATATACAGGGTACTTCATAACAGAAACTCAATTCTATCCTTAAGCACTAAAGATATAGAATTACTACACATAGGTTCAGCTCGAAACAAAATACTCTAACAATTTATACCAAATTTTCGGTTTCATATGTATCTTGAATTCAAATCATAACAAACGTGTCACCGCGCTACGTAGGTCAATAAACTTTCCACGTTACTTGCCAATATCACGATAAATCTCTTCCGAGTGATGTTTATATTTCAATTTGAAAAGTTCGGTTTCTGGTATCAACGTATTAAAAATTCTCATAACTTCCAAACATGTAGAGATAGGATTAAAAATCGCTTCCAATCATCCAAAGATGCCGTGCCTTTGGTATGTATATGTCCTTTCCGTTACACGTTGTATACTTACTTTTTAAGTTTATCTTTGACATCACTGACTTCGGTAAAGACAAACCGGACTTGGAGTTAATGTATTTCTGAAATCGCCAACCCGTCTTGAGCAAGCGTGGTGATCAACGCTCGTGCCTTCTCTAAATGAGAAGAAGACTTTACCCTGCCATTGGGCAGTAATAGGCTGGTATTATTATTATTTATTTATTAAATAATACACATTTAGCTCTTAGAGTTACCATTTACAAGCATCCACAAATTGAAAACTATAAAAAAGAACTATAATTATTAGTAAGAAATTAAAGTCGCCTGGAAATATAAAATTACGTATGAATTTATATCAATGGTATGTGTTCATCGGGTGTTTAAGTACTAGGGCAATAGCATTATAATCTGATTAGCTAAACATTATCCCCCTTATTTATAAACGTTGCTGAAAGTTACGTAATGATTCTCTCTGACATCTTTTAACTTTATGCAGCATTTATAAGGGGGTAAATCTGCTTCACAATGCTCGTTGTCCGAATATAAATTTATTCTCTGTTTTTATATTATTATCTGGAAAAGTCGATTGTTATTTTTGTGTGTTTGGGGGAGGCCCTATATCAACAGTGGGACAGCATAGTCCAGAAAAAAAGTTATACTGAGCAGACCTTTCCAGCCATTTACGACATTTTCAACGCACTTCATTTATCAGCTACGCAGGTGTATATTCTGCTCTTAACCTTTCCCTAACTACTGAAACAAACACTCTAAAAGGAAATAGCAGTATTTTCATACTTACCTCTTTATGACCTTTCACCGTTACCTGTACTGGCAAACATAGCGTGGGACGATCAAACTAGATGGATCAAAGACCTTGAAAAGGCGATTAGGACAGACTAGATGAGGATAGAGGAACACCGGGCGTTGTAACCTAACCTGAGAGAGGCTTATATCTAGCAGTGGACTGCTTTGTTTGACCGTTTGCTTGAGTTAATCTATATCGCATTTAGTATTTAGATGTCCCCGGTTTTGTGCCCGGTTGATTACAATATTCTTGCGGCCTATTACATAGGACTTAAACATTACTGGTGTAATGTGAAGTTAGTATAATAATAATAAACCGTTTATTTTCAGGTTACAAAGACCCATAAATAAATACCTTAACCTAAATATACATATGATATGTAACAAATTGTGTTAGTAAATAAAACTTAAAACTATTTACTACCTAACTGTGTCTACTATAGGCACACGCGTTATGTTATGATGAAGCGTGATGTAATGATGTTGTTATTGAGATTTCAACAAGTTACGTCATCACATCAAGTCTAAAATGACCTAAATGTTTCGATCACGGTATTGTATTGTTATGTTTACTGATTAACCACCAACAAGTACCCAGAATGTTACACAAGTATTTCAATGACGGTACGTAAACGTTGTGGACGATGGGCTTCAAGCCAATGTTGCATCTACATATCATTAATATAACATGACACCTTGTTGCCCCGAAGGGTTTTCTTTTTTGGGGTGTGAATTCTTCAAATAACTTCTCCCACTCTGGGTGGAGCGGGAGGGCGTGTCAGACTTTTACAAAAACACACCCGTGTTCCTTCAGTTGCCAGTATGCCAGGGACTACGGTATCTCTCTTGAACAACCCGTACCCCTGGCAGTACCCCGAAGGGTTGGACAGAGGTGTACTTATAGTACATCCACATTTCACCAGTTACGTGTTTGTAAAACGGGGCCAGATTGCTACCAACCGGGCAGAAATCCAGACTCCGTGCTCCGACTGAGAAATTCCAGACAGTAAATCCCAATAACACTTTGCCCGACCTGAGAATTGAACCCAGGACCTCATGCACAGCGGTAGCCCTTGCGACCACTAGACAAACAAGGTGGTTACGATGCGTCGGTTTTATTAAAATTATTAATAGGTTCAGAGTTCATCACTCTAACTCAATCTCATTATTCCATAGTTTCTATCACAATCAGCCAATTTCACCTTCAATCAATCTCAAACTTTATTTTTATTACTGAAAAGCACTTTTTAACAATCTACTAAATCAACGAGATAGCCCTTTCTTTAACAAAACACATCTACTACAACAGCATACCATAGCAAAGCCTAGCCATAGCCCATCAGCCTATAATATTTCCAGTGCTAGGACACAGCCCTTCTCTCTGAGAGAAAGTGGTCCATCCATCACGCGGGCCCAGTGCGGGCTGGTAGATTACATATGTCTTCGATTTTTTGGTTCTAGAACATGCCGTTTCCTTTCGATGTTTTCCTTCACCGTTTTGGGGACAGTGGTAACGAAATCATTTTCACAAAGCGAAGATTAGTACCTACGATCTACAACTCGTAAGTCGCACCCGTTATCACTATATATAAACAGACAGCTGTGCTGCTGGGGAGTTTGTTCCGCCACTTCTTCTTCCCAGCTAAAGCACTAGGAAGTGGTGAAGGGTGGGCGTTTTGGGGGACTGTCTCATGCACTTTGACGTTCGAAAAGTGCTGATTCTCAGCCTAATTTGAATAAATGACTTTTGATTTTGATTTTGACTGCTTTACACTATAAAATGATAAGAACTTAAACATCTTTCTTCTCCAAGCAACTCGAAACAAACAGTTTCAATAACCAAAACACTATGTTTACAAACACGAAACGACACTAGTTTGTTTATTTACCCACAAACCGATGGACGCAGTGACAAGGGCAATGTACGCCGTACGATAACGTATTCTGTTACGTCATAATATAGTTCATACTATTGGGAACGTGTGCTTTCTATGAAATATAAGCAAAGCAATGTACGTACGAATATGCTTTATATTTAGTTAGCAAAGCCTCCACGAGTGGTAATCAGCCCCACTAAAAGTTTGCTGTTTAACGACGCTTATGGCAGTTCCTACCTCATAGAAGCGCAACGGAAGCTGAATATGGTCACATTATTAGTCTCAATTATGTTATAGCTCATTTTACTACGGAATAATGTGGCTTTCCATAGGTGAATGAATTTTTAAAATCGGTTGAGTAGTGTTATTTTTATTTTTGTAAATCTCGGAAAGTGATTACCCTTGCCCAACTCTTCTTCTCTTCTCTTATTCTCTTCTTCTTCGGAGATACAGGGCGTAATATTCTGTTAAGTCGTTTTTGAGTTTATCCATTACAAACATTCAAATCTTTCCTCTTTATAATATTTGTGTAGATGACACGAATTATTTAAATATTCGTTGATACAATGATAAATAATTTAAAATTAAAAAATAGTTTTAAGTATATAAAAATACACACATTGCTGTATAAAAATGATTCAGGTCCAGTTGAAAACCAGCGTCAAGCACTAGTTTTCTGGCATTTTTAGTGAACTGGGCGTATTTGGCGCAGCCGCGAGGCACACTTTTCTGCTATTTAATTTATTTTCCTTTTTTACAATGCTTCTTTTACTTGTAGTATAATATGTTGTGTTGTGTGCCTTTTAGTCTGCGCTAAATAAATGTACTTTTTAATTTCCTATAAATTTTTATGATTATACTATGGACTATCTCGTTGATCTGGTAGTTAAAAGATTGTTCGTGCCCAAACTAAAAAAGAAGGAAAACCTAATTATTAACCCCCATTCTTATTCGATATAGCCTGTTAGTCTTATGTGAACGTGTCACTAGTACTCCTATTTACACAATAACGGATTGTTTCTATAATTTAATTACGAAGTTAATGCTATACAGTAATGTTCTACGCGTCATAAAATATTCAATACCAATCTAGCTCGATTTCATTAAATTGAAAACGGAGTTGTTTTTTACGTATAACATGTTATTTAGGTCACTAATGTGATGTGATAAGATATGTCAGGTGACAGGTATTATGATAAATAAAAAGGGTAGCCTAAATCAGCTCGAAAACAAACAAACAAACTCAGAGTCAATCAAAGATCTTGTAATGCTAATGATGTTTTATTTTTTTAATAATAAATTTGTTAACTAACATAACTCAAAGAAAGGTAATTTATCTTTTCTGCATATCATCCTTTCAATATAGCCTATTACTTTCCCCTTTTATTAAAATTCCACACCAGAATCTCCCAGATCGCATCACGTAGTTTTTGCGTAGCACTTTGCTACGGCGTAGCGCTTCGCTACGGCATAGCACGTAGCCTCTTCGTAACCCTAATAGCTTTAGAACTAGCAATAAGAAAACTTCTTTCATTTTACGTGTAAGGGATTCTATGGATGATCGACTTTAGCGTTGTGCCTAGTGAGTCCTTAAAGGAGTAAATAAAGGGGAGATAAGTGAGGGTGAGTGTGTGGAAGAAACACTTGTAGACATGAATAGGAAAAAAAAGTGTGTGTGTGTGTGTATAAGATCCGACGCACGACTGGAGTTTACCTTACATACTTATGTATATGTGTATACAGTATGTTATGTTAAACGAAGGACATACTTTAACACACAACAAATTATTTAATTTCCATGTCTCGTAATGTTGATTACTTTACCTAACTATGTATAGAATCAAGTTTATCTAACTAAACAGACAGCTGTGCTGGTGGGGAGTTTGTTGCGCCACTTCTTCTTCGCAGCTAAAGCACTAGGAAGTGGTGAAGGGCGGGCGTTTTGGGGGACTGTCTTATGTAATTTTGACATTCGAAAAGTGCTGATTCTCAGCCTAATTTTAATAAATGACTTTTGATTTTGATTTTAAGGGAGTATAGTATTCATGAAAATTAATAACTTTTACTAAAGGATCAACAATGAAATCGCGAAAATAAAACCAGCCGCTCTATACATTTATTATTTTATTTTATTTTATTATTGATTTCAGACAAAAAATTGCTGTTCATAGTTTTACATTCTTATGTAGGTATATTTGTAAATAAATTCTCAGCAATTTTTTGTATTTTGTGTCCACTCCATATTAAAAGTTGTATATTTAGAGAGTACCACACCCCGTTCAAGTAAATCCCTCGTCTAAACTAACATACTTAACTGTATATTATACGTACATACTTATATGCGTCAGCTGTCACATCAGCGGTATACAAGTATACATACATAATTTCAAATTGAAAGATGCGCGAGGAACGTTACGCAGAAAAGCATGTTGGCGCGCAAATTTTTTCGTTGTACCGATCAGGTCAAAATAACTTTGTTTAAAGCTTACTGTGAAGGACTGTACACGGGGAGTCTGTGGTTCAACTGTTCACGGGGGACGCTAAATGCCTTGCGCGTCCAATATAACAATGTTTTCAGAATGACGTTGAAACTCCCTCGTTATTGTAGTGTCTCGAGGATGTTTGCCCAATCGCGTACTGATGGCTTCCATGCTATCATCAGGAAAAAGGTGGCATCGCTTGCTAGGAGGATTCGGGGGGTAACAATAGCATCCTGAGAGTCGTGGCTGAGGACCCGAGACCTCCTGCACTGAGGCCGCTCATGCGGAATCATTGTCCGCATGAAATGCCTCGCAAGTACATGCCTCATTAACTTTTCTGTTGGTATTAAATATGTTACTATTCCTAGTGCAAATAAAACAATTTTATTTATTTATGTATTTATTATGTATAACGCTTTTGAGTTAACGCTTGTATAAATTACACTTGTAAAATAAATTTAAAAAACTCAGGGAAAACACCCAAACTCATAGATTAAATCTGCAAAATATTTTTACCGTATTTCTCTACAACTAACAAACTTTAAAACATAAATATCCGTAACTCCTCTAAAAATATTCCCAAAGGGAATATAAAAGCTGAAACGTTCATAACATTCCCCAAAAATACACCAAAACACGTCTTTTCGTGCAAATATTACAAAAACAGCGTTTTCTTGCGGTAAAATCTATCCTATATTTTAATCATCATCGTCCTAGCTTTTGCCTAGGCTTCCAGTCTAACCAGATGCAGCTGAATACCAGTATTTTCATGAAGCAACTGCCTATCTGACCTCCACAACCCAGTTACTGGGTAATATACGATACCCTTTGTTAGGACTCGTTGTCAGACTTTCTGGGCTTCTGACGACCCGTAACGACTGTCAAAGATCCACGAATGACAACCGAGACCAACGGCTTAACGTGCTTTCCGAGGCACCGAAGAGTCTTAATATGTAAAAATTGTAACCCATCCACGGATCAACCGCGATAAGTGTAGCTTAACCTGACTGGAAGACTCGTGCTGCTGTTATTACTTAGCCACAAGCCCCCTATCTTTAATATTTATATCCTACTATTAATATTATAAATGTGAAAGTTTGTATGTTTGGATGTTTAGATGTTTGGATGTTTGTTACTCAATCACGCAACAACGGCTGAACGGATTTGGATGAAATTTGGCACACTTTGGATTAAAATCTAGGCTAGATTAACACATAAGATACTTTTTATACCGGTAATACGTTCCCATGGGATAATTTTCGACCTCCACGGGGGCGAAGCTGCTGGCGAAAGCTAGTTATCCTATATTTTAATACAAGTAATAAACTACCTGTGTGTCAAATTTGATCCAAATTGGTTCAGCTATTAAAGCGTGATTGTGGAATAAACATACAGAATCACAAAAACATCCCAGCTTTTGCAAATTCATTATACTAAGTAGCCATGCCACAAAGCTTTCATGAAACATTTTAACTATTAATTACGCTAAAACAGCTAAAGTGCATAATGGACATTCTGAATTTAAACATAAACAAAGTATATATCGCTTAAATTTTAACTTCAGCATCGGGTAAACTCGCGTCATTGGCAGAGAGGCTTAAATTAATAGGTACGGGCTAACAAACCACAGATTGTGGTGTTAGGTGTAGGTTGTAAGCGATATTATCGCATATATTTTAAAGATCAACGTGGAACAGATTGATTCTTAAAATGTGTGTTAAAATATGTATAAACTTTAAGGCTATGGGATCCGAGTGTTCACTTAGTTTTTCAACGCATTGCCTAGCGGTTAATCGGTTCTTGACGTGACCAGACAACGTGGCAATGATGCCAGTCTTTTTGGGCACCTTCGGCAACATTGCGGACGAATGTCTTGATGCTCTATGATTCTTTTCTTTTTTCATATACCTGTACATATTATAATTTCAAGATTTAACTAATAAATTATGTAACAATATTCAGATAAAAGGTACAGAAAACATTGTGTAAATTTAACTTTTTTTAATGATTTAAAAAAGACCCTTTGACAACATACTTACTTGGCGAACAATAGGTATTTAGGTAAGGCAAAAAACAGTGTCAATGCTATGGATTGCAATGCTGGTGTCCCCTAAATTATAAATGCAAAAGTAACTCTGTCTGTCAGACTGTTGCGCTTTTACGCCTTAACCGCAGAACCGATTGGGCACGCCGCGATTGCGGCGGTAAGTCCCCTCTTTGAGGAGTAGCTTGAGAGGCGGCATGGCGTCCTCACCTTCCGCCTGACACAGGTCCTCACCGGACATGGCTGTTTCAGGAGGTTCCTGTTTCGGATAGGGCGGGAGGAAACGCCCGGGTGTTTCCATTGCGAAGATCGCCCAGAGGACACGGTGGAGCATACGGTGGAGGTCTGCCCGGCTTGGGCGAAGCACCGCCGTGTCCTCGTGGAGGTGATCGGCGGAGGCGATCTCTCGCGTCCGACCCTGGTCCAGGCCATGGTACGGAGCGAGAGGGCATGGCTGGCAGTCGCCACCTTCAGCGAAGCAGTTATGCTCGCAAAGAGGGAGGCGGCGCACGTGAGGGAGATGCAGTACATGCGCCCTCACAGCCGTGGCCTTCGCAGGAGATGCCCTGGGCGTCGGGAATCCCAGGCTGATTCCCGGCCACCGTAGGCACGGGCTTGCGGACGGCGAGTAATGGGTAGCTCGCTGTCCGGTAAGGACCAAGCCCGAGTCGACGGCGCGTTGTGTTCCACGCGCGCCTCAAAGAGATGTCAGCAGCAACAGATGGGGCCCGCAAGGGCCGATGCCTGCCGGGGGTGCGGGTTGTTCGAAAGAGATACCGCCGCCCCTGGCACACAGGCAACTGAGGGAACACGGGTGGGTTTTAGTCAGTAAAAGTCTGACACGCCCTCCCGCTCCACCCAGAGCGGGAGAAGTTATTTGATGATTTCCCACCCAGAAAAAAAAAAAAAAACCGCAGAACCGATCATCATGAAATTTAGCAGAGATATAGTCTGGGATATGGAGAAGGACATATGCTACTTTTTATGCGATAACTGACATCCACGCGGGCGGAGCCGCTGGCGAAAGCTAGTAATATTCTATATGTGAAAGATTGGATGTTTAGATGTTTGATACTCAATCACGCGAAACCACACACACAGACAGATTATAACCTGGATTAACACATTGGATACTTTTTATCCCGGTAATACTTTTTGACCTCCACGCAGGCAAAGCCACTGGGAAAAGCTAGTCTTTGGATAAGAAGAGGCCTTTACCCTACCCTACTCTGGAACTCTAATAGACTGATATTATTAAAAACTAAAGAAACAGAGGATGAGCCATATGAAGGTTGCGTTTTCTATATTTTATGACACACAAAATGTACCTACGTAGAACAAAATAATTGTATTCGCAGGCGGAATCATCAATCTGAACGTCATACTGAATACTTACTTTTTAAATATTAATTACAGTGAACATGCGACATTACACCGACGTCATTGTGTGAAGGTTGTTTTATAAATAGTTCACGTTTTATTTACTTACAGCTCGTTTTTATTATATCTTAAGTTTAACTTAAATACGTTAAATAGAAAAGTTGTTATAGCAAAGATTCCGATAAACAAATTGACATATACAGGTGGCGATTGGTTTGCCATATTAATTGAAACCACGTATTTTAAACAGACACAATGTAAAAAAAAATTAATACATTCTAGAATGTATTAATTTTTTTTTACATTGTGTCTTCCTTTCTTGTGAAGGTTCCACGGCTAGCCGTGGAACCTTCTTTCTTGTATCGTATTTAACAAAATAAAACTTAATTTTATGATTATTTGTTAAAATACCATAAAGTTTGTGTTGAATTGTTGATATCATCGCCCGCGCGTGTCTAGTGCCTTTAGGCACCAAGGGTGGTTTATTTCATGACAATTTGTTTACTATTTTTTTTTTTTGTAGAATTCAGTTTACTATTTATAGTAAAAAGTATTTTTATTAATTTGACACACTTATAAAAACTTATAATAACCGCTGTACTAATTTATGCGATAACCTAATTGCCAACCTGTAGAAATAGAACTCAACTTAATAAGAAGAAAGAATAAGTCGGAAGGTAGAAGTTTTGACCCATCAAAATTTAAAACACTGTCGTGACACGACAAAGAAGACAACAAACGTAAAACCTGTCTGTCACCAAAAAAAAATATTTAGAAAGTGCGCCGATCGCAATATAAAGCTAAAAGCACACTCGGCAATTCTGCCTATCCTCTCGACATAATTAACAGCAAAACACATTAAATTTCCAACTTACTCGGCACAATAATATTTATAATAGGTACTCCAAACTGAAGGTCAAACCTCGACACGTGTTGAAGTACTCTCGCGTGCATATTATGTGCATATATAGTAAGCACTCATTGAAGCGTCCTCGGATCGGGGGCGGCATTTAAGTGAGTGCATTTTATTGCTTAATTATTATGTTGGAGTAATATATATTAAATGCGAAAGCTTGACTACCTGATACTAAATTACGTCATAGCTGATGAACACATAAGCTGCCACGCAATTCCTCTCTCGTTGAACATAATCATTATATACAGTTCTTTGCTCCTATTTTCATCATTATTTTGTACATTTACAACCCTAGTTTTAGTATATGCGAAACCCGACACACGTGTCTAGTATTTTTAAGTAGAGAATCTATGTACAAAATTTAAATAATAATTAAATAAAATTTAAAAAAATAATAATAATTAGGCAGTAGGTACAGTCAGTAGGTACAATCCCACTTCCTCCCGTGGGCGTCATAGAAGGCGACCAAGAGACTTACTAGAGAATGGGCAGCAGCGTTCTCTATGCATTCCATACTGCGATCGCCAAGCGTGTCGATTATGGCAAAACTCCCTTCTGGGGGAGGTCTATGTCCAGCAGTGGACGTCTTTTGGCTGAAATGATGATGATGATGAGGTACAGGCTGCGTCAAAAATATCGGGACGAATAGACTATTCAAAATGATCTCAACTACTATAAAAAATAAATATTACCGCAATGACACAAGGAATGGTTTTAGAATGAAGACAGTACACAAAAACTGTCGCTCTGACAAAAACTTTATCTAATTGAGATAAAGTTTAATTTTCGTAGATATTGAGATGAAAGAAAGAAAGAATGAAAAATAGATTTATTTGTCACAGAAACACGTGCATATAAAAGATGACATACTTAACATTAAAAAAAACATGATAACAACACAGATATTTATACAAAGGCATAAAGAGCATAAATAATCGGCAGCTGCACGCCGTGACTGTGACAAGAAGGCTTCCACTCAGCATGATGCTGTGCTATGGGATGGGACTCACAGCACAGCGCTGATTTTCAGTGGTCACCCGAAAACAACGAAAATCAAGCCAGGATTTTACAATTACACAAAACAAGTAACAAAGCAATATAATTATAATAGACAGTACATACAATTTAATAGTACCCTACAACCAATTATATAAAAAATGCTATAAAGTATTGAAATGCGTTGCTACCCAAAAACATAATAGGTACCTACACAAAGATGAACCGCGTTTTATCTCGCTCCTACTCACACCTTCAAGTCGTCGCCTGCGCGTGCGCTCACAATAAAATACTTTGTTGTATTAATTAGGTGCATTTCCTTACTGCGCCTATGAGCGTGATGACGTACTATGAGTCTATGGAGTCATCATTTTGAATAGTCTATTCGTCCCGATATTTTTGACGCTGATCGTAGCTAACCGTAAGGCGATTGTATTGTAATTGGTGATAACATTTTTCATTACACTTGCCAAACTTTTTCGGGAAAAAATATAAAATGGTTTAAAAATTATTGGAATCGATTCAGTTACTTGTTCTGAACAAACTATATTCAGGTTTCGCATATACTAAAAATAATGTTATATTTATACATACATATATCTATACATATAAGACCTAAGAAACGATGGATGGACTGTGTGAGAGATGATATAGCTAGAAAGGGGTTGATTACCGAAATGACGACTAATAGAGAACTATGGAAGAAAAAGGAGTTTATGACTAAACGCCGACAGACACTACGCCGACAGACTGACAGACTAAACACCGTCAAGACTTCACTTCAACGGGACTCTTCGTCGACAGGACACTTCGCCGACAGGACTCTTCGCCGATAGGGCTCATCCTTGCGCTATTAATAAATAGTCAAGTAATTGCCACTAACATAGAAGTAGAGCTCGCCGGCCGCTGCCACGGCATCGCTCGCTTCGCTCGCTCGGCTCGCGCGCGGTTGGTCGCAGTTCTAACCTAACCTAACCTATTAGTCCTGTCGGCGAAGTGTCCTGTCAGCGAAGAGTCCCGTCGAAGTAAAGTCTTATCGGTGTTTAGACTGTCGATGTAGTGTCTGTCGGCGTTTAGTCGTCCACTGAAGAAAAAGGCATGTTGCGCCGACCCTACATATACACCGTGACATTTTAGTCGTCTTACAAAGGTGTTCCACTCAATGCCGAATACATAAAATACGTTTAGGCGCAATTAAATAAATGTTACCGTTAGTTAAGATAATAGGTGAAAGGAACAAAAAATGATTATGAAAACCCTATTAATAATGTTTACGTATCAAACGGTAGAAGATATTTATAAGATTCAATCTCCATTCCATTCCATCTTTCATTCCATCTCCCTAACAGGGTGTTTCAAACTACGTCATGCGTCTTAGTGAATTATATTATTTATTAATATAATTATTCATATGTTCATAAATCATAACTTGAATATCCTAAAAATAATAATAATTTACCTATAATATGATATATTTCATTATTCCAATTTTTTCTATTAGATACTTAAAACCGAATTGATTATTTTTTCTTTTAAGCTATTTTCTGTAATATTTAAAAAGGAAAATAATAATAATCAAGCATGTGATTTGAATTCAGTAGTGTAAAATTATTTTGTAAATGCATGGAATAAAAGCCGTTTTTTTATTTTATTTTTTATTTATTTTATTATGTTCACAAATATATATATTTTTTATAAATGATTAGAGATCATTGAATCCATGAAGTGGGCTGCCGTTGTAAGACGATTAAAATGTCACGGTGTATATGTATTTGATAATTGTATATGTAAATTGTACACCACAGACTACCTGCAGTATTGTTTCTCCTTGTTTCTTTAATATTTCCAAAGGTTGTTCGCCCTATGTAAAATTCTAAATTTATAATTAAAATAATAAAGAGTTTACTTTTCTACCTCCACAGTAGAAAATTAAGACCTTTTCAACCAACTAAAACCGTTAAGCCTGCAGAAAGTAATTTGTATTATTCGAAGGCCTTCAGTTTGCATGTCGATTCGCTAATCAAAAATGTGTAGCAAGGCCAACACAAGGGCTCTATTGGTTTGTCATGTTTTACAATCAATGGGATTTCTAGGGGTTTGTAGGTCACCTAGATTTGCGGTAGTAGTACCTTTTTAGATTTAATAAGCTGTAAGACCTTGTGTTTGCTAGTATGAATGTTTAAAAGATAATTTCTAACGTCAGCATGCCGTTATTTAAAAAAATCTATCTGTGAAGTCTTTTCACAACTACATAACACAAATGTAACCGGGCACACCCTTTATGCCTGGAGGCTTTTATGTGGGTATTGAGTTCCGTTTATATTTATTGTTTTATTTTTATTATTTATATTTGCTTGAGTTTAGTTACTATGTTTTGCTGGTATGTTGACGTGTGCTAACTGACATTATGGCAAATAATTTAATTTTATGTTTTGTGTTTAGTAATGTTAATTACTTACCTATTATTGTACAGAATCAAGTTCTTCTAACTTAGCAGACAGCTGTGCTGCTGGGGAGATTGTTGCGCCACTTCTTCTTCCCAGCTAAACCACTAGGAAGTGATGGAGGTCGGGTGTTTTGGGGAACTGTCTTATGTAATTTTGACGTTCAAAAATTGCTGACTCCGAGACTAGTTTGAATAAATAACTTTTGATTTTGATATATTGGGGTAGGTTCCAGTCTATCCAGATGCAGCTGAATACCAGTCTTATTCATAGACTGACTGCTTATTCGACCTCCGCAACCCAGCTACTGGGTAGCATGGTACCTTTGGTAAAACTGGTTGCCAGCCTTTTTGGTGTTCTGACTACCCGTAGCGACTGTCAAATATCTATGAATGATACTGGAACCTTGGATCGACCCATGCAGGTGTTATTATTTAGTCACGAGCTCATATATAACTGTATTATTTCCTATTATTTTATTGCTGTAAAAATGAATAAATTAATAATAAATTCAGTCAAACTTTTCTTTTACCAAAAAACTGACACGATTTATCCATATCTTTTGGCCTTACAAATCATGGCACGTGCCGCAAACCATATGTTACACTTTTTACCAGGAAAACGCGTACAAACGTATATAATATGCGTTCCCCTAACTTTTCACTTTCCTCGTCCTTTATACACGATAGTGTAATAACATTAGAGGTTTATTCGCTCAACATCCGTCCTATATGGCTGAACGTTATATCTATTGGTTAATCTCCTAATAGGGTCAACAGTGACAACCAAAACTAGGAACCTTCTTCAAGTAACTCACAAAAATTACTTAAGTATACTTGTTTAGTCTTGTCGTTACGGGTAGTCAGAAGCCCGAAAGTCTGACAACCAGTCTTACCAAGGGGTATCGTATTACCCAGTAACTGGGTTGTGGAGGCCAGATAAACAGTCGCTCCACGTAAAATACTGGTATTCAGCCGCATCTGGTTAGACTAGAAGCCGAACAAATCTTGTTCGAATCTTGTCTTGTTTTATTTTTTCAAGAAACTACTTAATGGTTGTTTGAATCAAAGAAAAAAATAACCATTTAGATGTTCTAAATTGTACTAAGAAGAACACAAAACTGTAGTACCTACTAATATAATTCAAAAATAATTCATAATGTTTTTTACGGAAATTAATTAGTATCCAAAATGAAAACCTTACATGCAAGCAAGCATGAACGTACTCGGCCATTTTTAATTCTATTAGATATAAATAAGAACCAGTATTCCCTAAACTGCCTATTAAATGATTTCCTGGAACCAATAATACAAGATTTCAATTCCAATATTCAAATGATATCGTATGGAACTGACGGAAGACTCTCATTTTGTCTATTATTATATTTAATTGGACAAAATCTTTGTCAATCGTTTATTTTGAGTGGTATCCAATTATTTTCTGATTACAATACCATCTTTTTGGAATAAATGAGTGAGTTTTTATCATTATAGGTACTTGTCTGTTTTGTGTCTCAAGAATTTTTAATGAACTGAAATATCACAATTTTAGAAATTATTGGCTTTGTTCCTTTCAGCTTACAACAACAAACAGTGATGTTCAATTGTTTTGTAAAGCGCATTCCTCGACATGCCGTGTCCTAATAGAAAACTATCGTCATGCGTATGTAGTACGAACGCGATCAATCAAGCCGCGTTTGTATGTCGTACTCCGCCTCCTAATACGCGGTCAACGCGACTTTATTCATCGCCCGACTATGTCATATACACGCGCGTCGACCGCATCCGCGCGTGATGGTCGCTTTTGGTTAGGACGCGGCCTTTATCCATAAAAACGATCGCGTGGACAATTCGCGCTACGATCGTTATCTATTAGGATACGGAGTTTTCGTACTTTGTAATGATTTAATCGGCTGATATAATAACGAATAGCATTGTCAGAAGCGGATTTAGGCTTAGGCCCGCGACACTCGGGCCTAGGGCGGCAAATTATAAGGGGCGCCAAAATTTTTAAGACGACTAACATTTAAAATCGATTGGGTTTACTGTAAACTGTGAGACCAAATTTTAAAGTTTATTTTCTTGCGCTCTTACTATCTAAACATAGTACCATTTCAAGGGTAGAATTTCTTTGTTAAAATAATTCATCAGAAAAGTACTAAAATCCGAAATACCTAACAAAACGATTTTAAAATTTATTTTTATTTTTAGCCTTAAAATTACGAAAGAAAAAGGGCGCCATATCGTCTTGGGCCTAGGGCGCCATCAAACCTAAATCCGCTACTGAGCATTGTACGAGTTTATAATACAGTCGACGAATTAGAATTGAATTGGATCGAATCCACAACACACACTTGCACTGGCACCGAATGGTGGATTAAGACCCACTCCCTCACACCGAGAGGAGGCCTGAGTCCCAGCAATGGGAACATTATGCACAAAAAATAAGAACTATGAGCAAGGTCTAGCCGCTCGGACACCTAATATTAAAATGCCGATTTTTTACTAACCAGGGATATCTATTTTGCTGTCCGTACAGCTATTTTCAACGTCGTATTTTCAACCTTTGATCCAGCATCGATATTACTTCCCTGCAATATATTAATACAATTAGTTTTTTTTTTGTACACAACTTCAATTAAAAAAAAAAAATACACAAAATACTTTGATTCTCTTTGAAAAAGCATCATCCTGTTTAAATTTCATTCAATGTAATTAGCATCGACGGAATGCCTGACCCGCGCTGTTTTAGTTTTTGAACTATTTCAGTTATTACTTACAAACTACCTTACAATGTTTTATTTTATTTTTTATAAACTATGTGTTAACTATTAATTAATAAGATAATGATTATTATGTAAGTATTAGTTTTAAGATTGCTGATAAGTGTTTCAACATCCGGACAAACCTATTGAGGTTTTTGTGATGTTTCTGTTTATATTTTGCTTTTCCTTTATTAATAAAGACTAAAAAAAAAAAAAAAAAAATTAGTCTAACTTTGCAACTATTATTCAGGTCGAATGAGAGCCTTGTCCTGTTTTGAAGCAAAATTCAGTGTTCTTCTTGCTATGTAAATCTAAGCAATATTCTACTTCAGCAATCAGTTTAATTGAAAAATCCCCTGTCTCACTATAACTAATGGCTCTCGTATATTAAAATTCAAACGAGTAAGCGCACAATTACACACAGGATTGCGCTCGTAGTGCATTCGCTCTGGAATCATTTGTAAAAGGCTTTATATACGACGCGACGTAATATAAATGTTGTTACTATGCTTAGGACAAAGGCGTAGGTTTATGTAGATATGTGTGTAACTTTGCACTGAGCTAAGCTTAGAGCTAAGGAAATCCTACTGTGTGCTATTTTGGGAACGGTTAACTTAATAATTCCTATTTTATGTTGTATCTACACATGAAAAGGAGTCAAAATCAAAATCAAAAGTCATTTATTCAAATTGGGCTGAGAATCAGCACTTTTCGAACGTCAAAGTACATGAGTCAGTCCCCCAAAACGCCCACCCATCACCACTTCCTAGTGCTTTAGCTGGGAAGAAGAAGTGGCGCAACAAACTCCCCAGCAGCACAGCTGTCTGTTTAGTCGGATAGACTTGATTCTATACATACATAGGCAAAGTAATAAACATTACGAGACACAAAATATGAATTAAATAATTAGTCAAAATGTCAGCTAGCCATACCAATATACCGACAAATGAAATGAAAACTGTCGATGCCAAATAAAGCCTAAAACAACTCATCATAGAAAATATTGTTATGATTAGATCATGTCAATAACTAATGACTTAATAGATAATTATAAAAAAATTGTTAGACAGGCAATAAAAAATAGAATAATAATTATATGAACGCATATTCTGGAAAAAGAACATAAACATTGTCTTAAGTTAATCACAGCGACCAACTATTCTTGTCATTTAAACAGTCGTTGATAGAATAGTATGCCTTCGAACAAAGATTTTATTTTACTTGAGCTTTAAACGCATTAAAAGGCAAATCTAGCAAAGAAGAGGGAAGCTTGTTATAAAAAGTTATACCGAGCCCAACAAATGAGTTATGAACCTTATGAAGCTGGTGAAAGGGAGCACAGTGTAGTTAGCCTTATCTAGCTTCAGATATCTGACTGACTGGTCCCCTGACAATTCAAAAGTGGCTGTAATCGTTTTATTTTTAAATAAATGCTTTGAGTTTGAACTTGAGCACACATATTATAGGATGTGCAAAAGCGAGTTTAACATCGAATTGAATTTCGCATCAACTTTAGAGCCATATGGATATTTGATATTACGGACAGAATTACGTTTTAATATTAATTACCTACCTACTGATATTATAATTGGTGATAAATAAAATGTATTTTCTTTCTTTATATTGTAAACTAGCTTCTGTCCGTGACTTCGTTCGTGTCGAATTTTTTGCTCCCCGACCCACCCCGTCGCTCGCCTCGCCTGCCCGTACGAGTACTTCTTATTTGTGACTTTTTTCTCTTTTCTCGGCTCCTAAGGGTCTTAGCGTAATGTTATATAGGCTATAGCCTTACTCTATAAATGGGCTATCCAACACTAAAAGAATATTCCAAATCGGACCCGTAGTTCCTGAGATTAGCGCGTTCAAGCAAACAAACAAACAAATAAACAAACTCTTCAGCTTTTATAATATAATAAGTAAAATAAGTAAATAACTATAATTATAGAGTACAGAAGTATAGATAAGTATAGATTTTAACGCTAGAAACCCTTCGAATTTCGTCAAACCCTGTCTGTTCATTCGTGATCTGACACGTATTTGGCCGGTTCTTTTTTTAAGTCGGTACTGACGCTTGAGCATCTCAGGGACAGGTGTACTACCACTACATTATACAAAAATGGTGTGAAGTACGGCGCTGACCCCGAATAAATTAGAATAAGAGTGGGAAGATGATTATTTATAGTAATAGTAATAGTAATAGTATTTATTTGCATAAAACATGGTATATAAAGTTGTTTTAAGGTACATTATAGAGCATACATGTTTAGTTTATATCATAGCATGCAAATATTGATGGTTACATTAAAAATGTTTCCCGTCAGTGAATTCTTTAAGACTGTAAAAGTTATTAGTTTTTAACCATTCATATAGTTTGTTTTTTAACAATCTAAATTCTAAAGTTTTTAAGTGCCTTGGAATTTTATTGTACACCCGAACACACATGGCTAAACAGCTTTTATTATATTTAGCCAGTCTCGGTAAGTCACTTAATATAAGCCTGTGAGGATCTCGTCGATTTCGCGGATGTACATCCTCTGCCTTTTTAAATAGGTCTTTATGATTCTCAACAAACATGCATACTTTAATGTTTGTTATATTTTTTAACTTTCTGAGTGCGTATACGAATTTATTTATTCTTTTAGATATGTCATCTACTTGTGCTTTCCAATTTATGTCCTGGTCTATTATTACTCCAAGAAATTTTGTTTGTGTAACTGCGTTAAGTTTTGGTATGTCAAGTTTTAAATTGTATTTATTATTATTCGATTTGTTAAATTGTATGTACACGGATTTATCTAAATTAATTTTTAAGTTATTCATGTCAAACCATTCAATTAATTTGTCAATTGTATTGTTCATTTCTGCTTCATGGTCGTAAATTGTATTAGTCTTTTTATCGGACGTCACTATAATGGAAATATCATCAGCGAATAGAATGCATTTATGATTTGTTATGTCTGCGATTGAATTTATATGGAGTAAGAACAATATAGGGCCCAAAACACTTCCTTGTGGGACGCCATAGTTATTGCAATATATACCAAGGGTTTAGGACGCATCTCAACTTCCTCATCTGCCATCTCCCAACTATGTTGGGATCGGCTGCCAGTCTAACCGGATGCAACTACATACCAGTATTTTACATTGAGCGACTGTCTATCTGACGTCCACAACCCAGTTACTGGGCAATACGATACCCGTTGGTAAGATTGTTCGTCAGACTTTCGGGCTTCTGACGACTCGTAACGACACCATAGATCCACGAATGACAGCCAACATACATAGACGGCATCTCAACGTGTAACTATTAAAATTACTCTCAATACCGCAGGTTATATATATTTATATAAGTTTTTATTTTTGCTTGTATCGTATTGCAAATAAATAAATACATTGAAATACAGCTTAGTTGAAGCCAATCAGAATTCCCGGAATTTTAACTCGGTTAAAACAACGGTTGACCAAACAAAAGTTACAAATTGTATTATGAATGATCTGGCTACCTGTTGCGCCAGAAGGACAAATGTACCGTGTTATGTCATCACTAACCGGAGTTTAAACGGTTGATATGTGATCGTGATGGATTGGTACAATTTAGCACTATATTCTAGGTAACAATGGAACGTATTTTTAGTCCCTATCAACCATAGAATGGTTGCTACTAACTACGATCGTTTATACATTTTTGTTTCTCCACGACATTTCCCAGCATTAAGGCTAGTTTTGTAAGGTTTAGAAATAGCATGTAAGATGACGCTATCTATCTTTCATATCATGGTGCAATTCAATTTTCACAACTGTGCTTAGAGTACCTCATGATCATCATCATTTCAGCCGAAAGACTTCCACTGCTGGACATAGGCCTCCCCCAAGCTCCACCACTTCGACCGGTTCTGTGCTTCCCGCATCCAGCGGACTCCTGCGGCCAACACAAGGTCCACCTTGTGGGAGGCCTTCCAACTTTGCGTCTTCCGGTACGCGGTCACCACTCCAGAACCTTCCAGCCCCATCGGCCATCTGTTCTGCGAGCAATGTGACCTGCCCACTGCCACTTAAGTTCGGCAATTCTTCGGAAGTCGGCTAGTCCGGTTACCTTGGTTCTCCTACGGATCTCTTCATAGAGTACCAACATTTATTTTTTAGATTAGGTAATGCATTTTTAAATACGTTTTAGGAGTCTTCATAGCATCAAAAATGTCTATTTAACTTTTTAAGATGCCTAATATATGGAATGAGGCTACAATGACCCATAAAAAAGGTGTAAAAGGCTCTAGACAGAACGCTTGAGGGTATAACGAATTGCAATAGACTTATGGAAGGAGTTACAGTTTTATTTGCCGGGGACTTTAGACAAACATTGCCCGTCATACCTACTACGCGGGACGCGTGCAGACGAAGTCCAATGTCAGGAAAGCCCGCAAAAGTGAAATTTTCTTACGTTTTTTGTGATTTTCAAGTCAGTGTCTTGGTGTATGTTAATTAAAATATGATTTGTAACCTTATAAAAATATTATTTTACAGAATTATAATATAATTAAAATCTTCAATACAACCCCCTTCGTTTAATTTAAACCCATTTTCTTTTTAGGGTGGGAAATCATCAAATATCTTCTCCCGCTCTGGGTGGAGCCGGAAGGGCGTGTCAGACTTTTACTGATTAAAACCGACCCGTGTAACTTCAGTTGCCTGTGTGCCAGGGGCCACAGTAAGTCTGTCGAATAACCCGCACTTCTGGCAGAACAACCCGTACCCCTGGCAGAACACCCCACACCCCTGGCAGAACACCTCGCACCCCTGGCAGAAGAACCCGCACCCCTGGCAAAACACCCCGCACCCCTGGCAGAACAACCCGCACCCCTGGCAGATCAACCCGCACCCCTGGCAGAACAACCCGCTCCCCTAGCAGTACAACCCGCAACCCTAGCAGAACCCATTTAATGACAATTTCATTAAAAAAATATTGAATCAATCAACCAACAAATAAATGAACTTAGCGGGTTGAATTCATGATTTTAGTGATTATATACAGTCGCGAATCATATGTTGTTTAACATATAGACTCTAAAAGCTATTGTACCACCTCCTAAAAAAAATACTTATACTTATACAGCCAGACACTGAACTTCAAATTGCAAAATCATCCAATAACTTCTCCCGCTCTGGGTGAACCAGGAAGGCCACCATTATGCTGGGAAATATCGTGGAGAAACAAAGGATTGTATAAATACTTTGAAACTTTTCCCTTGACCTGCAAAGTACAACAAAAGTAAGTCGATTTAGGAAGAGGTTTTATTATTTTAGGTTTAAAATCAAATATCCAAACACTCTGGTCAAGCGGAGTGAGTTTGTAAGTAAAATAAGAGAGGAATGGAATTTGAGCACTAGCCGCACTTTACAAGACTAGCCTAATTTCTTCTATCCTACTCTTACAATATATACATATACATATTTATATATGTAATATTATAAATGTGAAAGTTTGGATGTTTGTTACTCAATCACGCAAAAACGGATGAACGGATTTGGATGAAATTTGACACGCAGTTAGTTTATAACCTCAATTAATATATAAGATACTATTTATGTCGGTAGTGCTTTCCTGTGGGATAATTTCCAAACTCTATGCGGGTGCGAAGCCGCTGGTAAAAGCTAGTTAGAAGATAAAGATATTTCTATTAAATTTCATACTAAGTTCCCTGCAACAACTCTCTCAGTGCAGGTTCATCGAGTTTAACATTTTACGCAAATGTTTAACATTTTAATAACTTATGTCGAAGTAAGACCGAAGTTACTCAATACAGTTACAATACAAAGACGTTTAAAATAAAAACACATTTTATATTAACATTAGGTACTTTCAAAATGCGAATATTGCCAACCAGCCGTGTCACTCATCAAAACCTTATGAGAAACTCCTTAAGAACTCATTTAAAAGAGGACTCTTATTTCATTTTATATTGAAAAACGTCTTTCAATACAAGTTGCAATGCACTGTGCGTCTGACATTTTATTTAAAAATTCAAGTCATGTTAAACGTTTTCTAATAAGCAATGAAATACGTATCAGAGATTTTTGGAAAGGCTAAATGTAAAGGTCATTGAATTCAAAGAAAGTTGGAGAAAGGAATAATGTTCTTTGAGATTTGTAAATGTTTTTTGATTTCGCTGTTTGGCATTAAGCTCGTCGGTAATCTATAAACAATGGTGGTTTCCTAGGGTATTGCCTTGATATACGAATTTTATGAAAAACTATAGCAATAACGTCTTCAAAGGATATGTGAGATTGCTTTATCCCTTTTAACAACAATTCCCAATAAATTGGAATTTCACTAAGGTTGAAAATAACTAACTGCCACATAGACAGATGGATCTTAATTTTCGTTCACTGCGTTTAATGACGTACAAAAGACATTCAACATTAGGGTGCCAATGCAATGAAAGACACACTACGGGTTGGTTAAAAATTTGTCCAACTGTTTTTTTTAAGGAATAATTTGCATCTGTCTGTAATTTATTACAATAACCAATTAATTACTATTAGAGAAAGACTACTATAATTAAAAGATAAAAAAACGTTTAGTTTTTAAACATAGTATATTGGTATACCTACGTAAAGTCTTTACTAGATACGAAATTATTAGATAGAACATTTTTGTAATAGTAGGTCGTTCTATAGTGTCCAATAGTTGCAAAAAGTAGTTGCATTTAAACGACTTATTTATACTATAAATGTCGTGTAGATACGACAATTAGTTACAACAATGACTGAGCATTAACTGGCATTGAAATCTATGTTCTAATTCTAAGCTACGAACTACGATTGTATACCATTCCCAACACCCGCCACATAAGCTGAAATGGAAGGATTTGTCTCACACGAACATTGAATATAGTACATAGACATACATAGGAAGGTAGATATAATCCATAATCCCCGAGCATCTAGGGACATCCATTGGAGTTGATGGGATATTCTAGAATCGTGAATTCTAGACTATAGAGCATTGAATGTGCTCGCTTTATAATTCATAATCAGTGATTATCCTCAATTCGAATTTACATTTGTGTCCTGTCTACTTATTTCTAGAATACCTCACGCAATTACCATTTTAAGATGAGTGATTCTGATACAGATACCCACGTGCCTATATACTTATTCCTTGACGATACATTATATGTCTCAGTTCCACATGACAGACTTTTGAAACCCCAAAATAACACCAATTTAGTTTCAGCTTAACTATTCGTGGTACTCTTGTCTAAATAATAACTCGAATATTTTAATCAATATTAATTAGAGTGGGTAGTAGATATCGGTAAAATCTAAGAATAGAACAGTAATTAGACTTGCTAAATACAGGGTCAAATGAAAGTAACTAGTGATACTTCTCAGAAGTTATGGGTATCAATATCTGTAGTCTGTACCAAAAGTATCAGCAGAAAGTGTAAACAAAGGGTTTTCAGCTTAAATTCCTATGGCTACCCCACGAAAGGGAATTTGTGACACATTCATCTGTATTTAGAAAGTTCCAACATCAAACAATTACTGTCTCAATACATTAATATATTGTAATTGAAAAATCATCAATAAAAATTGTGGTTAAAAAAAAAAATCTTAATTGTCAATTGAAAAAGTTTTCCCAAAAAAAAAACAACTGACTGCAAAAAAAACACTACAAAGTGAAAAGTAACTTTAATTTCGGAAGTCGGTGTCTCTGGATATGTATTTTAGTTTTTTTGTCACTGACTTTGACACTTTTTAGTTATGGTACCTACACCACACTATTCGTATGTCACTACTTGTTAAGTAAACAACAGCGACAGGAAGCAGCAGCATATCATCAAGGTACTAGTGGTTTAAAAACGTATTATCGAGGCTAACGCAAAAACTACCAAAGCAAAGTTTATTAAATTTATATGGGACCTCCCCTGAAGCATACCATATCCATTATCCATATATCCATTAAAAAAAGATTTTTCGAAATCCATCTACTGTTCACGGAGATATCGCGTAACAAACGTTTAAAAAAATACAGTTGAACTGAGAGCCTCCTCCTTTTTTGAAGTTGGTTAAAAACATCTCTAAGGTTATTTAGAATATTAGTTTCAGTACGCAAATCAAAGCACTGAATTTCTAAGTGGCACTACAAATTTACATCTACAGTTACGTTTTGTGAATCATCTGTTTTTTTTTTTTTTTTTTTTTCCTGGGTGGGAAATCATCAAATAACTTCTCCCGCTCTGGGTGGAGCGGGAGGGCGTGTCAGACTTTTACTGACTAAAACCCACCCGTGTTCCCTCAGTTGCCTGTGTGCCAGGGGCGGCGGTATCTCTTTCGAACAACCCGCACCCCCGGCAGGCATCGGCCCTTGCGGGCCCCTCTGTTGCTGCTGACATCTCTTTGAGGCGCGCGTGGAATACAACGCGCCGTCGACCTGGGCTTGGTCCTTACCGGACAGCGAGGTACCCATTACTCGCCGTCCGCAAGCCCGTGCCTACGGTGGCCGGGAATCAGCCTGGGATTCCCGACGCCCAGGGCGTCTCCTGCGAAGGCCACGGCTGTGAGGGCGCATGTACCGCATCTCCCTCACGTGCGCCGCCTCCCTCTTTGCGAGCATAACTGCTTCGCTGAAGGAGGCGACTGCCAGCCATGCCCTCTCGCTCCGTACCATGGCCTGGACCAGGGTCGGATGCGAGAGATCGCCGCCGCCGATCACCTCCACGAGGACACGGCGTTGCTCCGCCCAAGCTGGGCAGACCTCCACCGTATGCTCCACCGTGTCCTCTGGGCGATCTTCGCAATGGAAACACCCGGGCGTTTCCTCCCGCCCTATCCGAAACAGGAACCTCCCGAAACAGCCATGTCCGGTGAGGACCTGTGTCAGGCGGAAGGTGAGGACGCCATGCCGCCTCTCAAGCCACTCCTCAAAGAGGGGACTTACCGCCGCAATCGCGGCGTGCCCAGTGAATCATCTGTTTACATTTTTATCAGATTTTTTTGGAACAGTCTATAATCGTAGTAACGCAAGAAAGATTCTCCAATTAATTTAAATTGACCCTTTAAATAAACTTGTACCGGAGTGTTTTATAAATATCTTGTTTCAGTTTATAAGCGAAACTATTTCTTAAGTCTACAAAAATATACTCCTTTAATTAATATTTAATTATGAGACTACTAATTAAGAGGAACGGAACAGTAACTTTCATTTTCTTTCATCTTCATCCAGTCTAACTAGATGCAGCTGAATATCAGCAGTATTTTACATGGAGCTACTGCTTCAATAACCCAGTTACTGGGTAATACGTCTTGGAAAGCCTGGTTGTCAGACTTTCGGGCCTCTGACGACCCGTAATGACTGACCGTAGGCCGCCCTCAACTTTTTTGGGGGGTTTGCCATTAACGCTACGCTTGGCAGGCGGGTTGGCGATCGCAGTAAGATGGTAAAATGCATCTACCAGGGACGCGGATTGTTCGAAAGAGATACCGTGGCCCCTGGCACACAGGCAACTGTAGGAACACGGGTGGGTTTTAGTCAGTAAAAGTCTGACACGCTCTCCTGCTCCACCCAGAGCGGGAGAGGTTATTTGATGATTTCCAAAAAAAATAATGCATAGAGAATGCTGCTGCCTTCAGTCGTCTTTTGCGACACTTACTGCAGAATTCTAGTATGTGTCGCAAAAAGCGGCACCCACGGAAAGAAAAAGGATGGTGCTATTCTTTACGTTCGGCACCACAAAGAACCTGCCTTTAGTACAAACATGTTAAAGGCATTTGTTCAAGATTATGTTCAACTCAATTGTTTTATGGCTTTAATGTCAGTGTTGCTACTTCTACTAGGAATTTCTCAGTAACAGGAGTTTGGAAGTTGGTCATGTGATATCACAGCCTCGGAAAGCTAAACTAATTCACTCATCTTCGATAGAAGAGGGCGGATCCTCCGACCAGACGGTTGTTATGATTGGTGGGCTACTACTCTCGCAGGTCAACCTAGGTTGTCGGCTGCGTATACGGACTTGCTTGTGGCTACCTCAATAAATTAAGGTGTCCAGCCAGGGCTTAAAAACATAAAACGCCCTAAACCGAGGTCCCCTGTGAGGAACGGACCTCGGCTTAGGACGTCGCTAGAAGAGCGCAGCAAGGGACGGTCTGCATCGGAGTTGTGCGCGACGAATGATCTCGGGACGTTGTATATTTATGGTAGTTGCGCGGTAAACTCTGCTTGCGCGATGCAAACAGAGAGGATTTTGCGTGACATCAGCATGCTGTATAGTGTGCATATGGCGATGTAGATGGCCCCACAACACAACATCACCTTTTGCCCCGAAAGGTTAGTTTGAGGTGTAAGTACCTATAATCCAGCCACATATTGCCTGTCATGTTTAAATATAGACCAAGTTGTGTAAGAATAGACCATAGCAACTAATAATCTCCCAACTATTTACATCTCGTAAATGAAATAGCGGCACGGCTTCTAAAACTGATAACCCTTCATATCAGGCGGCTAGCCCACTTAATAGTCAGGACGTGACGTTCTAAAGGCCGCGCCATGCTAAAAGGACCTCTGCACGTTTTTACTAACACCAAATGAATGCCTATACCTATAAGAGCGCGTTGGATTATCGACACTCGGCTCAGTGCCGATAGTTGAAAATATAACAGCGGGCTTCTGGTGTTGCCTTAAGTTAGAGCAAACCAGCACTAATGTTTTTTTACCCAGTCTACAGGTAATGACATGTTTTGTACAGTCACCGTCGGTCGATTGGACACGTTCCTAGACCTAACTACCATCTTTTTTACTATGTTGATTATCCTCTGGGAATTGTATGGGCCCTATAAGCTTTTTCTTTGTGATTACGAGTAAGAGTATGATAATAATTATACCGCATATAGATAGACTGCGAATTTGATTAGATAATCACCTATCTATAAACATTTAACTAAACAAATATTCACCCAGTGGTTGAAATTCGACCATAATTCATTTAAATATTAAGTTTGAATTACATTAAAATGTTATCTTTTTGCACACCTCCATTATCTAATACCTTTAAACGAGCAATTCTTATATATATAAATGTATGTACATAATCTGAATCTCGAAAATGGCTTCAACGATTTTCATAATTTAGTATGCAACGGGTTTCGGGGGCAATAAATCGATCCAACTAGGTTTAATTTTTGGAAAACGTCAAACCAAAACAAATAAAAACGAGCAAAGCTCGGTCATCCAGATAATATACTTTAACTGTGCCAAATGTCATACTTCTCCGTCCGCGTAATTTTCGTAAAAAGGGGTTTGATAGAAAAACTTTTAGAAATTACAGAAATACTCGTAGTATCATCTGCCTGACCTGTTCCCAACTATGTTTGGGTTGGTTTCCAGTCTAGCTGGATTACAGTATGTTACACGGAGCAACGGCCCATCTTAACCAGTTACTGGGTAACACGATACCCCTTGCAGGTTTAACTGTAAGACTTTCGGTCTTCCGACTAACCGCAACGACTGTCAAAGATCAACGAATGATAATCGGGACCAAAGTGCTTTCCGAGGCCCGAAAGGGTGTCGGGATGCTATGGATGCTTACGCATCCACAGACCGACCTCGGTACGCGTTGCTTAACTTTAAAGATAATTTTTTCCTGTGACTCCTATAAATAAATATTTTAAGGTCATTCGACTGAACTAAAAATAGAAAAAGGTGTCAAGTGTCCAATTGGTTTATTTCAAAAGAGTTCTTTGACTAAAGGGTATTTTAAATATTTTTCTTGAAAATGGAAATAATTGGCTGAAATTAAAGGCATTCGCGACCCACGAATAGGCCTTATAAAATTCAAACTAGAGTTTGATCGTTTTTTTTATAGCTTTACACACCATAACATCACGCCTAGATCGCCGTAGAGTTGGACAGAGGTGTAGGTACCTATAGTAAACACATTCCGTCAGTTAAGTTTAACTCCCATGTAATAGAGGCCGAGCCTATTGCCATCAACCGGGCACAACTCCAGGCTCCCGGCTGCTACTAAGAAATTCCAGATAGAAAAACCTAATAACACTTTTCCCGACCTGGAAATCGAACCCAAGACATCATCATGCCCAATAGTAGCGCTTGCGACCAACGAAGCAGTAGCACAAAAAAGTGGGAAAAAACTAAGTAACAGATTTTTTTTTATTGAAGCATTCTGTATGCATATTTGTATTGCTTATAAAAACTTGCCTAATTATTTTTGATTAATAGCTTTTTTGATTGATAATATATAAAGATTACAACTCATGTATAATGTTTACAAAATACGTTATTTTGTTTAATAATCGCACCTCTATAACTGAAATAACCTCCATTCTCACCTCTATTAATAGAACCCTCTGTAAATGAGACAGATATTTATTTATACCTAGATATCTGACACACTGGGTAAGTGGAATACCTCTTTAAATGAGACAAATTTGCAGGTCCCTTAAGTTCCCAGTTATCCAGGTTTCACTGTATTACAAATGTAAATGAAAGCTTCTATGTATGGATATTTAGATGTTTCTATATTTGTTACTCAATCACGCAAAAACGGATGAACGAATTTGGATAAAATTTGACACACAGATAGTTTATAACCTGGATTAACATATAGGATACTTTTCATCCCGGTAATACGTTCCCGTGGAACCATTTCCGATCTCCAAGCGGGTGAAGCCGCGGGCAACAACTAGTAATATAAGAATAATATCTTTATTCAACAAGTAACATATAAACAATATTCCTTACTTCTATGTTTGTATTACTATTCTAATCACATAACAAATTATAGCATAATTAGCTAGCTAAATAAAAATCCTAAATTCATCATTTCTATTTTATTATGTTCTTTCTGTTTTATTATTTTTACTTGTATTAGTTTCAGATTGCTTTTATTTTATATTTAATCATACTCTGTATGTATTCAATATTATTTAATATCGCACGCCGTTCATGTTTGTTTAACTTTTTATATTATGTGGAAAATGTTGTTGGTTATACATTTGTACTCCCTTTTTAGTTTTAAGTTCTATACCTTATACTGTAATGTGTAACCGTTTATTTTCCCAAATAAAAAAAATAAAAAAAATAACCTAAAATCATGAATACATGTGAATCACTGCCACATACCTAACACCGAGTTGAACAGCTTGCAGCAGAGCACATATAAACAATCGAGCCTGCTCGCCTCACAGCGCAGAATAAGGTTGGGTCTATATCAAGTGCAGGCCAGGTTTTTCATGAATTAACAAAAGAGTTTCAACTGACTTGCTGTATTTCAAAGTAAAGTTCAATGCAATTTTCTAGTTTTGTAGCAACGAAGTTTGTTTTCAAGCTAAAGTTTTAAAGTATTTATGCGCGAAACGCTTGAAATTTTAATGGTGCCAATGGAATGTACCTATTTTTTTTATATTTTAAAAGTGAACTATTTTTAAAGTGAGGTGATCTTTAAATTGAGTAATCTTTGTCGTTGTAAAATATATACGGTACTTAATGTAAACAAAAACAAAATTGCCTCTTTTTTTGTGCCGGCCAATCTCCGAAACGGCTGGACTGATATCGACGGGACTTTCACTGGCAGATAGCTCATGTCATAAAGAAAAACTAATAGGCTACTTTTTGCCTCAGTAGTACGTTCCTGTATAATTTCCAACATCTACGCGAGTGAAGCCGCGGGCAGAAGCTAGTGTATCGTAAGATAAACACACCACTAACTACATTATATTTCCCACAAACAATGCCTAATCACCAATTACTTCATATATTGAATCTGTAAACCTACTTCTATGACTAAAAATACTATAAAAGATAACAAACTGAAAATCCTACGCGTACGTCTTAGTCTCACTAAAGTAAACACATATATAAAGATTTACATTTTATTTTGTATCTATACTTAATACAAGAATTGGGGTCTTGTGGCTAAGTAATATTAGCCACACGGCCGATCGATCAGGTTAAGCTACGCTTGCCGCGGTTGGTACGTGGATGGGTGACCATCTTTACATAGCAACACCCGGAAAGCACGTTAAGCCGTTGGCCCCGGCTGTCATTCGTGGATCTTTGACAGTCGTTACGAGTCGTCAGAAGCCCGAAAGTCTGACAACCAGTCTTACCAAGGGGTATCGTATTACCCAATTACTGGGTTGTGGAGATCAAAAAGGCAGTCGCTCCATGTATAATACAGGTATTCAGCTGCATCCGGTTAGACTGGAAGCCGACCCCAACATAGTTGGGAAAAGGCTAGGCAGATGATGATGATGACATATATATAAAACTATAAAGCTGAAGAGTTTGTTTGTTTGTTTGTTTGAAGGCGCTGATCTCTGGAACTGCCAGTCGCATTTGAAATTTTTTTTTGCATTTGATTGCCAAATTCCTGAGAAAAGTTTTTACAGGATACATTTTTAACCAGTGCGCAAACTGTAACCATGAATTCAGCATATCAATCCAGACCCCCTAGTAGAAACTTTTCGTCGGTTATACAAAAAAAAAATCAGCTGTTCCATATATTTTGACCGCGTAAGTATTGCACTTTTCTGTGAAACAGATGATTTTATTTTGTATAACTGGCGAAAAGTTTCTACGCTAGGGGTTTAGAATGATATGCTGAATTCATAGTTACAGTTTACGCACTGGTTAAAAATGTACCCTGTATATGCTATTTAACACGGTAGTAACACGCCACGAGAGGAGACCGCCCTTAGAGGCAGAGTAAATAAAATATCACGCGGATGAAGCCGCGGCCAGAAACTAGTTACGGATAGCCTTCCCACACTGAGTTGGTGTAGATGAAGTTGAAGTAGATGTTGCCAAATTATTCCTTTAAATGGTAAGATTTAGGAACATTTTGTAAAATAATTATAATAATTGTTATTCAACATTGTTTTACGAAAAGGGCCATATCTAATTGATTCTATTTCAGCGATCTTGTTTTCAGAAACAGTTTTGTTTATTGTAAAGGTTGATTAATTAACAATAGGTCGAAGTTTGTTCGTGAAAACGATAACATAATAAATAGTATAAGTACAACCAGCCTATAATGTTCCCACTGCTGGGACACAGGCCTCCTCGCTGTAATGGGAGTGGGCCACAATCCACCACGCGGCCCCAGTGCGGGTTGGTAGATGTCACATGTGTTCGAGTTTTTGGTTCTAGGACGTGCCGGCTTCCTCACGATGTTTTCCTTCACCGTTTTGAGAACAGTGTTGTTGAAATTAAATACACACAGTAAAGTACCTGCCTGGCTTCGTACTCATGACCTACAGCTCGTTATTCGAGACCAATACCACTAGGCCACCACTGCTCTACCAGCAATAGCCATCTTCATCATATCAGCCGAAAGACGTCCACTACTGGACATAAGCCTCCCACAACAGGGGGGGATTTGCCATAATCGCCTTGGCATGCGGGTTGGCGATCGCAGTATGGTGGTCAAATGCATAGAGAACGCTGCTGCCCATTCTCTAGTAAGTCCCTTAGTCGCCTTCTACGACACCCACGGGAAGAAATGGGATGGTGCTATTCTTTTACGTCCGGCACCACACGGAACCAGCAGTAGTAATGACCCATAATAGATACGATAGGAATATTAACTCAATAATTTGATTGTTCCTTTGTGAGAATTCTTAAAAAAAAACACTACAGAGTGAAAAATAACTTTAATTTCGGAAGCCAGTGACTTTGGATATGTATTTTAATTTTTTGTCACCGCCTTCCGAAATTAAAGTTATTTTGTAGTATTTTTTCGGAAGTTGGTTATTTTTTTTTGATAAGTTTATTTTTCACTTTTTAGTTAAAGTACCCACCCCACTAATTCGAAATTTCATCATCCTTGGAGTCAAAACAATGCATATTTATGCGATAGCAGCAATCGCGGTTGATTTACTGTTATTTTTTTTAAGATTTCCGTTGTCTGTCTCCGAAACGCATCATCAAATCTATATGAAATCGAAATGGGACCATACGGGAAGCACCAGCTTTGAAATAAAAAAAAAATCATCAAAATTAGTTCACCCAGTCGAAAGTTCTGAGGTAAGAAACATAAAAAAAACATACAGTCAAATTGAGAACCTTCTCCTTTTTTGGAAGTCGGTTAAAAATGATTTCATGGCAATAGGAATTGTATGATATTTAACGTTTATTAGCAATGAACGTGGATAGAGGCAATCATATTAGTAATCATGTTATAGGATTTCTGTTTTCCGTACCAAGTACTAATCGACTTCTTCAAAACGAACAACTTCAAATAAGATCCAAAAAAGAGGTCCTGTGTTCGCAGTGTTATTAGGTTTTCTATCTGGAATTTCTTAGTAGCAGCCCGGAGTCTAGATTGTTAGAAATGTAAACGAAACGCAATCGTCTTCTGTCACTTTCTTATTATGTTGTCTCTCTCTTGCGCTGTCCACTCTCTTTCATACTGTGTGTGCTCTGCCGAGATCCAATAATCCCTTTTACTTAAATCAATATTTTATTATTTCACCAAATTCATTACGGATTTGTACCCGGTTATGGTAAAAGATTATTGCGCCTATTACATGTGACCATAAACATAATTGGCAAAATGTGGGTGAACAATAGGTACACCTCTGCCCAACACTTCGAGGAAACAAGGCGTGATTTCATGTTATGTTCAAAAAAGGAGAAGGGTTTGCGTTCAACTGTATGTTTAAAAAAAGGCGAAGGGCCTGCGTTCATCTGTATGTTTAAAAAAAAGGAGAAGGGTCTGCGTTCATCTGTATGTTTAAAAAAAGGAGAAGGGTCTGCGTTCATATGTATGTTTAAAAAATGAATTTTCATCGAAATTTTCGTCATTTCTGGACCTATTGGGGAAAGATTAGATGAAATTTGCCCATTTCCTCTTTTTTTACAATCAAAAACGAAAAAAATATTAAATTTATACGATGTTTTTAATATTCCGCGCGCTATCATTTAATTTTAACGGATATTATTTATGCAGACGATATCCTCATACCTAGTAATTGTATTGCAGTAGATACTGGACTCGCTTTGATCATTTTTATTCATCTTGGTGAAATCTAGGCCATCGGGAAAGACGTTTTTCTATAGAGACTACTAACTGCTTATTGGGTCAGGATCGGTTCCAATTAAGATATCGATAGGAAACTGCCATTCGCTCTTCATAACTTTTATGAATCTTGTCTTCTTAATCGATAAGTTTTCACTTAATATTTTTGTTGATGTTTTTTTACTGAAACAAGTTAGAGGATGGTTACAATACATCATGAGTGAAAGACAGAAAGAGAGAAAAATACGTTTATTGGCATTCTAGAAAAAAATAAATTAAAACAATGTTTTTTTCACAAAACAATTATTGTAAAGCCAAAACGGCCACAGCTCAGCATAATGTCAGATAGCAACACAAGGTGATGCTGATTTACAGCTGCAACCCACGAGTATATTACGCTCAAATAATAAATGCAAAGCGAAGTGTATGTCCGTATGTGTGTGTGTCCGTAATAATAAATTAACAGAGTAAAAAGACAAATATAATGTTGTGTGTGTGTGTGTTGAGTTGTGATTAATGATAAACTAAAATAAAAACCCAATACCTGTGTATACCTACAATAAAATAACAAATCTTAAATACAATATACAAGGTATAACAAAATGAACGCAAGTCCTGAACGTAGTTTGTTCCTAATTGACTACTGATTCGATTTCAGAAAGTTTTAACATAGTTTTTTTTTTTAATGACATTTATGTATTTTTCCAAACCTACAGCCACTCGAGCCAAAGAAAAATCAATCTTATTTTAAGAACATAAGACTCAATTTTAAATGCACAAAATTAATGCTAGGCTGCAAGTATATAAAATAATAAAAATATAAGTGACTGCTAAGATATTTGTATACATGTATATTCCTTGCATTCCAAAAAACTACGGTATTTGTCGGACACAGCAAAGCACGAGAGAGAATGCTTCAATAAGCACTACAGACTACCACACAAAGTGGTATTCTATCAACGATAGCGATGCTGGAAAAGTCGTAAGTAAATTGGATTGACATAAACTACCGAAAACCTCATGTCAATTATGTTGAAAATTGTTGCATAAACCTACGAAATGCTATGAAAGCACCACCACTTGTCCAGGTCCTCGGGTTTCCCTTTATTTATATCTACTCCAATAATTAAATCCGTTTGCCAACCCCACATTTCCTCGTCAAGAGAGCCTACGACAATTGACAGGGTGACCTATTGTTACCTCAAGAGCTTCTATTCACATAACATGCATTCCCAGAGCTTCTGTTAAATCGAGTGCCACTCATGAACGGTTAGAGCCTGATATATCCTCGCCAGGCTATTCATTGCTCGCTCAATGCGCCAGGTAGCAGTTGCCTATTATCTACAAAGAGTAGTGTGTGCGTTCAATTGCGTTGCAACGTAGGTACGGGTCGAACAAAGACTTGGTTCGCTGTTTGAAATTAGCGGTAAGTTTTGTGCACTGGCAGGAAAGAGAAACTTATTTTTAACTGCGTTCTGTATTTAAAATAGTATTTTGTGCCAATGTTTTAACGATGTCTGTTTTTTCTAGAATCTTTTTTTCCACAGGGTTGCGTGAAACTTTTTGAACTAATAAAAGTCATTAATATTTTCAAGATCTTTAAAGTTCTCTCCGAAGTCGCGAAAAAGTAGCATAATTTGTCACTGATACTATGTCGTGTCAAGATGGCGTATCACTACGCTCCTGTCATTACAGTATACGCATTCTTTACTAATAAAAAATATCTCTACCAATCTCCCAAGTCGCTAATAAAATACCATAACTTGCCACTTATCCCATGACGTGTCAAGATGGCGTATCACTACGCCACTGTCATTTCAAGCACACACAATACATTTACATAGCAAGGAGGTTTCGTGCAAACAATAACTAATTTCCCGCGTCTGTTTACTACGCCATAAATTCGGCTGCACTATGCCGTGGAAGCCGTTAAATTTTATGTCTGCGACGTGTGTGTACAAATTAATAATAAACGGTGACATGACACTATAGAATATTGGCAGTTTACAGGTAGATAGTATACGGGAAACATTTAACTGATCCTCTCAAACTTCCCCCCCAGTGGGGTTCCCGCATTGTCGTTGCGGGGGGGCTCAGTAACCGTGGTCACCCTCCCACGGTGAAGCGAAGAGGAACCCCAAGGTGGGGCCGCTCGTCAGGGCTTGTGCCTCCAAGCCGACGACGTAGCGGCCAAAAAGTAGGTTGCGGTGAGGTGCATTGCAGCTGAGGCGGGCCGCGATGTCGAATGGGAGGCAGCGCGGCTGAGAGTTACAGGCTGCGGCGGAGGAGGAGTGCCGGTACTTTTGAGTAGCGCTCTTCCCTTCCGTGGCCTGGACGGGGCCGCCACCGTTTGATGGCGGACGCGGTGGGGCCGCAGGGGAAGAGGAGTGTCGGTATAGCGTTGGCCGCTCTCCCTATCCCCTGCGGCCGCAAAGTGGTAGGCGGCGGGGCCACTGCTGACCCGTCGCAGGGAGACGTCAGCAGCAGCTGGTGGGGCTCACAAGGGCCGATGCCTGCCAGGGGTGCGGGTTGTTCGAAAGAGATACCGCGGCCCCTGGCACACGGGCAGCTGAGAGAACATGGGTGGGTTTTAGTCAGTAAAAGTCTGACACGCCCTCCTGCTCCACCCAGAGCGGGAGAAGTCATTTGATGATTTCCCACCCGCAAAAAAAAAAAAAAATCCTCTCAAACTTATTGATCTTGTAATGATATACAGTCAACAAAAGGGATAAGTAACTAGCGTCGTCGGATATAGTTGAAGTTTAGTAAGAAACCGATGGATTTTTCGGATACAATTTAATTTAATTACTAAAAAACAGACCGCTTATTTATGAAATTAAATTTCAACGATTTCTTACTAGTGTGGTCGTGTATCTAGATATGTGTCCGGCTAATGACAATAGGGTAGCTCCTATTGCATGGGACTTAAACTTATCTGGCGAAATGTGGGATGTAGGTATTGTAAAGGTTAGTAGTTCCGGCAGGTCCGTACCGGCAGTCAACGAAATGGCTTTGTCACATTCAAACTGCCAGGAAGATCTAAAATCAATCCTTGAAATAATTCAGACTAGGATTTGTTTCGTCTAAAAAATTGATTAACAGGCGCGGTGCTGTACAGGTCTAAAACGTGGAATAAACGATATTATTTATATTTATACGCATACATGCGTTTTATTTATTAAAACCACCACCAAGATTCCTTCAGGTCCTACTATACGCGTGTGGCGGGTAACTCTTTAATTAGTTTCACTGGTTTTTGTATCGACAATTTCGATAGTTCTTGCCGTGTATACCAGAGAGATATACTCGTATAATACCAGAGAGGCAATTCTCGTAATTTTAAGAACGTTCACAGTCTGGTCAGTTAGTCTGAATCTGTCAAAAATACTTCGGGTTTCCATAAATTTTTGACAAGTTTTTTACATTTGTTTGTCGCCGAGATGACACTGCGACTAGATTTTCAACGTTCTTAATTACGAGAATTGGCCTTCAGATATATGAACTTTAACGGAGCAAAAGGAGTAATGTAATGATTGTATGAGCTGGCGGTCTTGCAGTTTCTGCCTACCGCGATGGGGAAAAAGCGGTTTATAAACGTAAGTTTGTTCTAAAAAATGGCAGCAGGGTAAATCCAGGATAGTTACTCCAGGGGTACAGTTGCCCCGATTGTAATTATTATAGTTTCGCGGATGAATCCCATGCTATTTTATTAACCTATCGAAAGTCTCTCTAACTATCACTAAGTTGACAGTGTCGCATGTCTCTGTGCGATTGCATGGGAAAACAAAATGCTATCAAAGTTTTTGCGGGATAGATGTCCTGTTTCGGCGGGGCATCTATCTCAAAGGTAATTTATATGGATTAGGCAACTATCCCCTACGCGGGATAGATGTCCCAAAATATAGAAGTACGCAAAAATCGCTAATACTCTGGAAATATTAAAGATAATATTTGTTACTTTTTTATAAATTTGTTGTTAAAAAACCAAAGTATCGGACTGTTTTACAAATAAAGTATTTTGCTTTTTATGTTGAGAGATATAGAGTGATTTGTGAGAGTGCAAAAGTGTGGCAACTATCCGGCTTTTACCCTATATTATTTATGTAATAAGACTAAACTAAGTAACTAAAATACCCAAGCTTGTAGCGTGGTAATTGCTAGCATCCTTTTTCCAAGCAATTTTAATTTCGCGTGTTGTTTAATCAACGTTCTTTAACTACATAGCCGAGTAAATCCACTTTGGCATAAACGCAAAAACGGTATCTACCTACCTGCGTACAAGCTGAAAGTTTCAGACCCCCACTGAATAATAAATGAAGCCCAGAAATGTGTAGAGATGAAATTTAAAGGTTATGTTGTTACACGTACCCACCTAAATACCTACAACTTTTGAAGATGTTCGAAAATCTTTTTGGTACCTAATGTAAATTTTTGATAGCTTGCTTTGTAAGTATTAGAATCTCAATGCTTCATGAAAAATCTTTCTCATATAGGCAACTTTTATTTCTATTGCTGTATGGGCCTGCTCTTGACCTTGATCACGCCTTATGGAAAACGATGGATGAGGTCTATGATAGAACGAGCGTGCCCAGAAGATGCTTATTCACTCTTGCTTTGAAGAGAAAACGGGTAAACTAAAATCAGAAAGGTGAAAACAGTTTTAAAAATCATTTTTGGTTAGATAAATAAGTTAAGAACAAAATTAACAAGAATAAACTTTTGGGCAAAAGGAAATAACAACTAACTTTTGCGGCAAGAAGCGTGATAATTACAGCAACATTCAGATTATACTAATCAACTAAAACTTTATTAATAAGCTCATATTATGAGCTTACATAATATAATCAACCACCGGACCGGAAGACCGTTGGAAGGCCTCCCACAAGATGGACCGATGAGCTTGTGAAGGCCGCAGGAATCCGCTGGATGCGAGAAGCGCAGAACCGGTCGAGGTGGAGGAGCTTGGGGGAGGCCTATATCCAGCAGTGGACGTCTTTCGGCTGAAATGATCATGACGATAATCAATCAAAAAGAGATTTGGAGGGGCTTGTAGCTAAGTAATAGCAGAGTTAAGCATCGCTTCCACGATTGGTCCCTGGATGGGTGACTATCTTTACATGCCAAGACCCCTCCGTTCCTCGGAAAGCACTTTAAACCGTTGGTCTCGGCTGTCATTCATGAATCTTTGACAGTCGGTACGGGTCGTCGGAACCCCGATTGTCAGATAACCAGTCTTATCAAGGCGTATCGTATTACCCAGTAACTGGGTTGTGGAGGTCAGATAGGCAGTCGCTCCATGTAAAATACTGGTACTCAGCTACATCTGCTTAGAATAGGAGCTGACCTCATCACAGTCGGGAAAAGGCTAGGCAGATGATGATATAATCAACCAAAAAATCTTGACTTCGATCCATAAGTTAAGAATTACTAACGAACGTTCGTTAGTAACCGGATGAGTTAAACTCAAAGCATTACGCCGAGTGTTACTTCTGCACGAGTTCACACAATGAAACTTAGTTAGAAGCATAACTGTGATTTTGAGTGGTTACAGTGGAGGTGGCAAGGGCCCAGTTGCTAAACTACCCAACTGAATTGTTAGGTTTGCTTGTAGTTTGGTATTTATGATTGGTTTTTTGGCTCTTTTTAGGGCTCTGAAGGTCCTAATGCAAATGGAAACCCTTATAGGATCACTCGTGTGCCAGTTTGTCTGTCCGTCTGTTACGGCAAATTTGTTCCCAATCTACTGGAATGATTAAGTTGTTTGGTACACACATGAATTTCTGAGACATGGCCGGTTTTTTAAGCGACTTAAAAAAGAAGGAGGTAATTAATTCGCCATAATTATGTAATTTTTTTAATGTTTATTCGGGCATAACTCCGTCATATATAAACGGATTTGCAAAATTCTTTTTTATTCGAAAGAGATTTATTCTGATATGGTTTCATTTCAATTTCGTATAGATCTGATGATGCGTTTCTCAGACAGACAACGGAATTCTTCAAAAAATTACAGCAAATCAACCGCGATTACTGCTATCGCATAAATATGCATTGTTTTGATCCCAAGGATAATGAAATTTCGAATTGGTGTGGGGTAGGTACTATGAGAAAAAAGTGAAAAATAAAAACTTTTTCCAAAAAAACGACTTCCGGAAAAACACTACAAAGTGAAAAATAACTGTAATTTCGGAAGGCGGTGACAAAAAATTAAATACATATCCAAAGTCAACGACTTCAATTAAAGTTATTTTTCAACATTATAATTCAACAATTAAAGTTATTTTTCACTTTGTAGTGTTTTTTCGGAAGTCGGTTATTTTTTTTTTTAAGTTTATCTCAATTCGTTTTAATCATGATCTGGCAGTTTGTGTTACGTATGCGGCCTACCAAAATATGCTTTCTTTGGTTTTGTTCGTCGAATCGTTGAGTGTGAATAGTGTGATTTAAGGTACCTAATAGGATCAGTAAGGTCTTATAAAATTTACATGCTCAAACATTTGAGTTACACTACGTCACTACGTCACATTGTCTTATTATTTTTTAAGAAAATTATAACGGTTATCTTATTTTTTAATTCACGGACAAAAGTGTCCACAACAATAAAAAAAAACTTTTGAAAAATCTAAATCTAAACTACTGGTAGTTTACAGTATCATTAGGCTATAAAACCGAAGTATTCAATAATAAAAACTTGTATAAAAGCAATCATAGAAAAGATAACATAGACCATCTCGTTTCAACTGTGGACACTGTTCTATCAAAGACGCTTGATATCAAAGGGACAATCAGACTGGCGATCATGAGGTTGGCAGCTCAACTCCTACAAACCAATGAAACTGATCGCGTTCAGTTTCATTCGTTAAATTCGCCCTGTTATATAATACTAGCTGAATTTACGGCTCGGCAACCTAAAGCGTGAGCTTAGTATTCCGCGCCAAATTGTTGTTAATTCGGTCATTAATAAAGTGATTGAATGACTAACTACACACTTTCAAAATTGAACATACACACGTAGTTGGCAGAGTGGCTTAGCTATTCCAGCTGATACAAAATTCGTTAAAAAAAATACTTATACGGCCTACGGGTCATTTTGAAAGTCTAATCGTTTGTGCTTGTGTCATTTGTAACTGTCAATGAACTACGACAAAGGATGGCAGAACTTATCCAATAATATTAGGATATTCCTCAAAATGTCCCAGATGTTTCCTCTTATCTTTACTATATCCAAGGATTTCCTAATTGACTTCATCCGATCTTTTGATCAGGTTTCTAGGAAATCAAATCTTATGCAATTTATGACAAGCCGCAGACGACTCTAGAACTTTAACCTATATTTTTATAAAATCGCCCGGTAATTACTTCAGTTCAGCGCAACGGCATCTTTTTATACAGAGACGGATCATCGGGTTCTACCTCCATAAAACTCATTTAGTGTTGATTTTTTCAGATTACCATTTCTTAGAGTTCTCTGCCGGCAGGCATCTTAAAATATTAAATAGGTACCTACAGCGTTTTTCAGAATGTGATCATATTTAAGGGTGTGATAGAGACCATCAAACTGGACGTCTTTGTCTATGGGACCAACATCGTAATCACGAAGAAATTATTAGCTCTCCCATAAAATTGGGTGTGGGGCTTGTAGCTAGGTAGTAAACAACCGCACAATGAATCTGCGGTTGCCGCGATTGGTCCGTGGATGGGTGTCGCTCCTTACATATGACGACCCCTCCGTGCCTCGGAAAGTACGTTAAGCCGTTGGTCCCAGCGGTCATTCATCGATCTCTGACAGTCGTTACAGATCATCAGAAGCCCGAAAGTCTGAAAACCAGTGTTAGCAATGGGTATCGTATTAGCCAGTAACTGGGTTGTGGAGGTCAGATAAGCAGTCATCAATCATATCAACCGAAAGACGTCCACTGCTGGACATAAGCCTCCCCCAAAGGAGGGATTTGCCATAGTCGCCACGCTTGGCAGGCGGGTTGGCGATCGCAGTATGGTGGTCAAATGCATAGAGAACGCTGCTGCCCATTCTCTAGTAAGTCCAATAGTCGCCTTCTACGACATCCATGAGAAGAAATGGGAAGGTGCTATTCTTTCACGTCGGGCACCACATGAAACAGCAGTCACTCTATGTCAAATACTGGTCTTCAGCTGCATCCGGTTAGACTAGAAGCCCACGCCAACATAGGCAGTATATGCGCCCTCACGGCCCTAGTCGCCGCAGGAGACGCCCTGGGCGTCGGGAATCCCAGGCTGATTCCCGGCCACCGTAGGCGCGGGCTTACGAATGGCGAGTAATGGGTAGCTCGCTTTCCGGTAAGGACCAAGCCCGGGTCGACGGCGCGTTGTATTCCACGCGTGCCTCAAAGAGATGTCAGCACCAAATGGTGGGGTCCATAAGGGCAGATGCCTGCCAGGGGTGCGGGTTGTTCGAAAGAGATACCGTGGCCCCTGGCACACAGGCAACTGAAGGAACATGGGTGGGTTTTAATCAGTAAAAGTCGGACACGCCCTTCCGCTCCACCCAGAGTGGGAGAAGTTATTTGATGATAGCCCACGCACAAAAAAAACAAGCCCACCCTAACATAGTAGGGAAAAGGCCAGACAGATGCTGACATTTGAGTGCAATACTTACGATGTTGAACCCATAAAGAAAGTTGTTTAGTGTAATGATCTGTACCATACCCTTAAATATAACCACACAATCATGTTTTACACACAATGTATAAGCTTTGCAATTCCAAAAGGTTGTTTCTGAAAAGCAGCGCTGTTGACTATAGGTCCGTCCGAAGTCCAAAGAGAATGCGACGCATGGCTTAGTTATTATAATATTTGTGTCTTTATGTAACAAAGTAGTCTAATGCACTCTGCTATCGCCATTTTGGTTTGTTTTGATGGATAATAAATAATTGCCGGCGCCGCCCGTAACGCAGATCCATTTATATTGTCTATGGTCTCAAGCTGTGGCCTTGACTGACATTAACAGTCAATAGACAATATTTTGTAACTTTTTCGACTAGAAAACGGGGCTTTTGGCCACATTGAATGTGTGCATTTTATGTTTCTTAGTTTGTTTTATTTTTTGTAATGTGGGTTTTGTTTGTGCACAATAAACATTTTTTATTTCTACTTTCTTTCAATTAAGTAGATTTTACACCAGTAAATCCACATGTCATCAAAACTATTTATTTACCTTAACACATTGTCGATTACACAAGCAAATAAAATGCCATGGAATACTACCAGAATATTGTACTACCTCCCTTTAGGTATTAAAAGTATCATAACCTATTTACCAACATTGTGTACCAGAATCAGAACTGATGTGTCACTGACCTACTTGGCTTTGCAATGAAACGTACCAACACAAAGAAGTAAAGAAAGCTTTGAATGCGAAGCTGTGAGTCAATGGCTCTTCTCTACACAAAGTATCTTGCTGTACATTTCGTATTTGCACTTTTAGTGATGATAGAAATGAATGGGGTTTATTTATTTACAGTGTTAAAGTGGCTAAATAATAACAGCCGATAGGCTCGATCTAAGGTTAAGCTACACTGGCCGATTTCGGTTCGTGGATGGGTGACCATGCATTATATATCGAAACCCATCCATCCCTCGGAAAGAACGTTAAACCGTTGGCTGTCATTTGTAGATCTTTGACAGTCGTTCTTTGACAGTCGTTACGGGTAGTCATAAAACTGAAATTCTGACCAATGTTCTTACCAAGGGGTGTCGTATCAGTAACCAGGTAGTGGAGGTTAGATAGGCAGTCGCTTCATGTGAAATACTGGTGTTCAGCTGCATCCGGTAAGACTGGAAGCCAAACATAGTTGAGAAAGCAGATGATAATTCACAGCATGAAAGTTAAAACTAGATTTGTGTGTGATTTGTGTGACTAGTTTTCTTCCCTTTACAAAGGGGGAACTTCACCTCTTAATTCAACCACCACTTATAAACTATGTTCTGTGTCGAAACAAGCTACTGGAATCAAAAAGTAAACTTGAGCTAAGCAAGACAAAATTAAATCGTGCCAGAAATTATGTGTGCCTTCAACTCCAAAACTGCGCATATTTTTTTGCGTTTTCACACTGCCTCTAACAACGAAGGACCGCGTACTGGGCAATGATGATTCGTCTTTTGTGTAACTCTTGTGGTTTTGCGTGCACAGCGCTGAACATTTTTGAGTAGTACTATCGCAATATACCTCTGGCGAAATTGACACAGTAAAAAAAACAAAAAATCACCTTATAATTATGGTGCCTTACCTTGTAACTTTGTACCTTCCAAAAATGTTATAATACCTCACACCAATTCGTATACAACTACTTGCTATGTCAACAGTGATAGAAAGTACCTATTAGAAGATCATCAGTAATCAAATAGTCGAATAAGTAGATACGTGGAGTTTTTGGCGGGATCGCGTTGGAACATGTCGCACGAATTTTCATTTTCATGGAATTTAGTGAAATAGCGAATTAAATTGTATAATTTTGATAGTGAATTATTCAATTTAGTTACGTGTGAGTGCACAAGTGTAGTGAAGGTGAAAATAAGTGACTAACGTGGACTTTTCGTGTTCCCCCCAAAAACTCCTATTAGGTTGTTGTAAAGTTACTACCGCTTTACAATAACTCTGACTTGACTGACTAAAGACGACTATGACTGTTTTGTAACTTCGTGCCCGATATCGGGCCATTTACTTGATCTAAAAGAAAAATTACTTGACACTGGCTAAATGCACAAACCGTGTGAAGCCAAAATAAAAAAAAAATAAAAAAAAGTAGATACGTATTATCAAAGCTTATGCCAAAACTAGACACCTACTAGGATACTACCCCTAAGGCATACCATGTCCAAAAAAAAAACGTTTTTAGAATTTTCGGAAACGATCCACAATTGCCAGAGATATTGCGAAACGTATATTAAAAATAACGACGAATTGAGAACCTCTTCCTTTTTGAAGTCGGTAAAAACAGCTATCCAATTCAAAATCACTCAACTCCATGCCATGAATACATTGGCTCAGTGATTTATTAACAAATCTTACCAACCATTGAATGAAAGGCGTTTTAGTAAAGCTCAGAAGATTACCTCTACATAGGTATGTCTATAAACAATTTCCAGCGGAAATAATCTCCAGACAGATAATATATCTCTAGGATGAGAACCATCCTGTGTTCCACAAACATACTTCGGTCCCCTATGAAGATTGGTGATTATGGTAATATCCATCTGGAATACGTCGTTATGGACTTTTATTGAGTTGCTCCGTGGACATCATAAAAGTGCTGGTATGAAGGCTATTTTTAGTATAAAACTGTGCTGTATTACTTACATAGGTATAAATACTTCTTTGTGTGGGATAAATGTTACTGGAAATGTATTGTGTAGTTGCCGCAACAAATAAATAAAATTGAAGTGTCTGTTTGTAATGTCAAAATAACAGCTTTTTACTAAGGGGTTTATTTAACGTTGCATAAACTTAAGTGACGTTTAAAGGTCAAAAATTAGTGGTTAAACAGCCGCTAGCCAGTACTTAACATTAAGCAAGGTTTATTAATAAAGTGGTAAATGCATATGAAAGTTTTTTCAATCAACAAAGCCTATCGCAGTCCACTGTTGGACATAGGCCTCTCCCAGGCAGCGCAACGACACTCTCCTCCGCCTTCCGCTTAACAAAACCGGCTAATTTCCGAAACGACTGGACCGATTTCGTTATAATTTGTTATGGGGATACTTTGAAAAAGAACATAAAACATATTTTTATCGACATACTACGCGGAAGAAACCGTGTTTGGAAGGTAGTAAATAGTTTAGTTCAGCCACAACGCTAACGCTTAATGTATCAATATATTTAGCTTGTTAGTATAATATTTACCCATGATTGAAAGGAATCTTAAGATACCACAAGTATCCGTGTTTACATTTGGATATTTCTCCAGCGAAATACCATTTCCAGAGATGGGAAGCTCAGTATGTAAATTATTAGGTCTATATCCACTAGCTTGGCTTTCGATTCGGCACAAATGCCCCTCAATTTCATATGAGCACAGAATGGCGCCTGTAACAGTACCCATTTCTGTTGGAAAACGTTTTTTGAGAACAAGCTAATATCAACATTTTTTTGGGAACGATGCTCTCAAAAATATAAAAGGAAATAATCTTTACTTTTATGGAATACAAATGGCATCGTGAAAATTTTTCACTGGCTGATATTCTGCTGTAGGTAAAATCATTCACAGATAAAGATTTGATTAATGGGAGGTTATCCGAATTTGCCTGTTTTCAAAATCAATTTTAAATGATCAAATTAGTGTATTTAGGTCCTGAAAAAAAATTGTGTCATAAATTAACGGAAAATAACGGTAAGTTATTTAGAAAACACGATAAATGTAATATGCTCGATTTAAAAAAAAATCCGAAACTAAGTCGATTTCAAAACCAATTTTAGTTTTCATTTCTTAATTTTAGCAAATATTAATAGAAAATAATTATCTGTAGGTACTTGGTACTGAATTATATAGTCTAGATTAATTGCTAATATTAACATTTTCCACCAAGTTCGGCTTAAGAAAAATATGAATTTATTAGGTTTGTCCTTCTAACAGAGACGAGGCCTGACTGTCGGCTTACGTCCCAGCAGTGGGAACATTTTAGGCTGATTATGCTAGTTTTGGATTTAGGTTGTCTGAACTAAAACTGGTCCATTATACTAAAAATAAACTTCCACTGCCCTTAAACTCTACTTCTAATTATACCCTCTTGTGCAGACTGAAACCGATTTAAACACATAAACAGCAGCGTAGGTGTATTCACAAACTGCCTATGCCCACATCTTTAATGGTTGTAAGTACTCTATGATTAACCTCAGAAAAGTCTATAGCGTAGGCAGCACTCCTAACATTAAACTCACGATTCTCCGGCAGAAGGTCAAAGTTCACATAGATGTTCATTTAATTTTATTGCAACCAATTTGTTGTATATAAGTTTACAAGCGGATTTTCACGCGCTGGAAGCTTTTAAACCGACTCATAAGTGCCCGTAATTACTGTCGAACTGAATCCATAAAAAATAGGTGTTTGTATGACCTATATACGTTTGTTTTGATTCTGAATTTCAGACGTAGGTACACGTGTTCGTTTATATAATCATTCTTCTAGAAAGTTTAATAGTTACTGCCTTGTTAGTCGCGAAGTGCCAAGTGCTACGTCTGAGCATAGAATCCTGGGTTCGATTCCCAGGTCGGGCTAAGTGTTTTTGAATTTTTCTACCTGGAATTTTTCATCAGTAACCAGAGTCTGGTTTGTGGCCGGTGGATGGTAGCAGGCTGGTCCCCTATTACATAGGACTTCAACATAACTGGCGAGATCTCGGTTTATGAAATGAAATTAAATGTTTATGTAAGTAGATCTTATAAGACACTTTTACACGTCAATATTTTGATGGTCTAATACTTTAACAACTAGATGGCGCCGGCATTTCCTAGCTGACTGTTCCCTGAGAAGAAAAGCCGAAACAAACTCAGAGGTCATGGTCTCTTTTAAAGTCCAAACATTATATTATTTGAATCTTATGTGAGTCTAGCAATGTAGGGCAATGTCTGGAAGGGCCTTTTGAAGAAAGAGCCATTGCAGCTTTGAGCTAACCTGCCCCAAAAGACGGCATGTATGTATCATTCACCGTGTAGCTCAACCCTATTTTAGGGAGCTCAACGACCCGTCACAAGACGCTACCAGATCTGCAGGATATTTGCGTAGGTCATTTACAAAAACTTTTTCCCAAAAAAAACAACCGACTTCCGAAAAAATACTACAAAGTAAAAATAGCTTTAATTTCGGAAGTCGGTGACTTTAGATATGTATTTTAAGTTTTTGTCACCGCCTTCCGAAATTAAAGTTATTTTTCACTTTGTAGTGTTTTTTCGGAAGTCGGTTGTTTTCTTTTTGGTAAAAGTTTTTATTTTTCACTTTTTTAGTTATAGTACCTACCCCCCTAATTCGAAATTTCTTCATACTTGGGGTAAAAACAATCCATATTTACGCGATAGCAGCATTCGCGGTTGATTTACTGTTATATTTTGAAGAGTTCCGTTGTCTGTCTCCGAAACGCATCATCAGATCTCAATGAAATTGAAATGAAAGCACACGTGAAGCACTAGATTTCAAATAAAAAATAATCATCAAAATCGGTTCACCCAGTCGAAAGTTCTGAGGTAACAAACATAAAAAAAACATACAGACGAATTGAGAACCTCCTCTTTTTTTGAAGTCGGTTAAAAATAATACTTCACCCTTCAGGGATTATAGGCGTATTTTAAAAGATACTTAGTTAAACGGAATCAATTACAATGTACATCATTCCACTGGGAAGCACCTGTGGAATTATGTACATTGTTATTGGTTCTCTCTTTCGCCCGTACTTGCAATTTAATTCAATGCGCATCATTACACCTAAACTACGTATTACACTATTACTACCGACATAACATTTCGCACCTTTAGAATTAAAGAGAACTATTGCGAAATTAGCCGCAAACAAAATAGATCTTTATAATTCAGAACTATACAGACTTATTTTGCTTGCGGCTAATTTCGCATTAGGTCTCTTTAATTCTAAAGGTGCGATTTGTTCACCTGTGTTTTACTCCAATCAGACGATATACTGTGGTATACTATACAAGGTATAACAGCATAAACGCAAGACTTGAAAGTACTTTGTTCCTAATTGACTAGTGAATCGATTTCAGTAACTTTTAATGTGGTTTTTTTTAATTATGTATTTGCCTTACCTACCGCCGATCGAGCTAAAGAAAATTATATTTATATCAAAGCAGTAAGACTCAATTTTAAATGCATAAAGTTATGCAAGTGTCAACACGTTTCTTAATTAGCCTTTTAAAAAAAGTTTTGGTAATTTTATGATTTGAACTCAATAGTGTAATTGGGGTGTTTGAGGTCTTGCGTTAATAATTTTACACGTTGATCCCCAGTGAGAGTGTTCATCTCGATTCCCTAGTGATAACACAACTTTATTCAGCATTACAGACAGCCATCGTTACGGTGGAAATATGACATACGCCTCGAATTTGTAGAATTATAGCGCCATTTAGATTGCATTCGTAGCGGAAGATTCAATACAAAATTTATTTTTCTAAATCAATGGTTACCAAAACGTTTTTCATAATGGTAAACAAACAATATCACATCAAACCAAGGATTGTTTGGAAGCAAACTATCTGTCAATGTTGCTTTCTGTTGTGCAACGTTTTTATCACATTTAACGTCACATCTTGATTGCCTAGTGATAACAACTTTATTCAGCACGTGACTACTTATGCCTCTCCTCAGCAACCGAACTCCGTTTCCTCCCTGGAAATTATTCTGCAAAGTAGAGATAACAGGTAAAACCAATAATATTGCCTTATATTTTCGGAGATTCGACAGCCCGTTACCACATACCTCGTGAGACAGACAGCCATGGTTACGGTAGAAATGTGACATACGCCTCGAGTTTCAAGAATTATATCGCCATTTTCTTCACATTCTGAGCGCTCTTTTCAATACGTAATTTTATTTTACTATATCTTAAGCATTTAGCAACAAATTTTATCCGAACAGTTTTTCATAATGATTGACAAACAATCTAAAACCAAGAATCTTCCAAACCATTTCTCAAAGTTGCTTTCTGTTGTGCAATGTTTTTATCATATTTAAAGTTACATCTTGATTGCCTAGTGATAACACAGCTTTATTCAGCAGAAGGTGAGGACGCCATGCCGCCTCTCAAGCCACTCCTCAAAGAGGGGACTTACCGCCGCAATCGTGGCGTGCCCTGGGCGTCGGGAATCCCAGGCTGATTCCCGGCCACCGTAGGCACGGGCTTGCGGACGGCGAGTAATGGGTAGCTCGCTGTCCGGTAAGGACCAAGCCCGGGTCGACGGCGCGTTGTGTTCCACGCGCGCCTCAAAGAGATGTCAGCAGCAACAGATGGGGCCCGCAAGGGCCGATGCCTGCCAGGGGTACGGGTTGTTCGAAAGAGATATCGCCGCCCCTGGCACACAGGCAACTGAGGGAACACGGGTGGGTTTTAGTCAGTAAAAGTCTGACACGCCCTCCTGCTCCACCCAGAGCGGGAGAAGTTATTTGATGATTTCCCACCCAGAAAAAAAAAAAGCTTTATTCAGCACGTGGCTACTGATTCCTACCCTCAGCAACCAAATTCCGTATTCTCCCTAGGAATAATTCCGCAAAGGAGAGATAACAGGTAAAACCAATAACATTGTCTTATATTTGCGGGGATCTTACAGCTCGTTACCAATATCTCGTGAGACTGACAGCCATGGTTACGTTAGAAATGTGACATAATTATTTGTTTAAGAAGAATTTTTTTCGCAGAAAAGGAAAATACGTATAAATACGAGTCTTTGCGATTTTCCGGGCTATTGTCACGTTCTTAAAGGTCGTGCACTCAATTAGTGCAGCCATTTCTTTTCACAGAAGGGAAAAAATTGGATTGGATTGGCTAGATTTTCCTTAACGTAATCTTCCCTGGGCTTAGGCCCGTCCAATAGATTTAGTAAGTATTTTAAAAGACAGTTTTACTAATCTACCTACTCCGTTTTGTATATTTTCTTTTTTAAACCAATTTTTAATACATCGGTTTCTTCTCTTATCACAACTAAACAATTTTTTTTCTCATATTTTCGATAATGATCCTACAATTTTCTATCAAAGACTCATTAAACACGCTACTTTCTTACCAAGTAGCGTGTTTAACAACGATGTAGGTCAAATTTTGGAAAAAATTGGGCATTGTAGATCCTTGTCTCTGTCACTCACAGGTACCAATAAACCTATATAAAACTCAATAGCTCTTATTACAAAATAAAGTTTTTATTTAAATCAGTTTTAAACCACCAAACCATTTTTTTTTATTAGGACCAACATGTATAGAAATGCAATTCTTTTTACAAAACTGACAGCTTAATCCGTTGCTAATTTGTCATTTTTACCCGCTTTATATTAGCTTCACCTGTATGTATGTTTGTTTGTATGTTTGTAACGAGGAGTCGTTAAAAACATACGTTAGGAGTCGTTGGGCGCGATTTTGACCCACTTTAAACGGTCAGATTTCATTTAAACTTTGTAGACTTATCGAGGACCGATGACAATTCAATAATTTAAAAAAAAAATTAAAAAACACGCTTTTGTAGTAAGCAGAACTAAAATATAGAAAATAAATAATAGTATTAAAAACTAAAACACACTCTTTAAAAACCAAATTAAAAGTAGAAAATAATTTAATTCTATTAAAAAGCGTGGGGTGCTTGATATTAACTAATTATAAAAATACCTCAAAAAGCACCCCACGCTTTTTAATAGAATTAAATTATTTTCTACTTTTAGTGTGGTTTTGTATTAAAAATTTCCCACAAATCGAAATAAATTTGAAAATTCAAAAACTGGTTCAGAGCTTTCTGCTAGAGCTAAACTTAGATCGCGTTTTGTGATACCACGGAATGTGTCACATTCACACCCGGGTACTAAAGATTGCCATGAAACAGTGACTACTCTTTCGAAATCTGACGTAATACAAATAACCAACTACCTCATTGGTCTAGTGGTCGCAGGCGCTACTTCTCAGACTGAGTTCCAGGGTTCGATTTCCGAGTCAGGCAAAGTGTTTTTAGGTTTTTCCACGGGGAAATTCCCATAATTAAAATTTCTCATTACCATCCCGGAACCTGGGCCTCAAGTCTGCTATTACAATAGTGTCTGAATGGTCTATCATTGATTTCAAAACTGTTGATTTTGACAAGTTTGGTAATCTACTAATATAATGGCGTCATTATCTATGACTTTCCAATTATCAGCCACTGACACTCCATTGAAAGAAATGGCATTTATTGGTAATCTCGTACATAATGACAAATGAATGACTAACTTAGGCGGTAATCTGCTAAGATTAACACAATCAATCAATCGATCAATCTTAGCAGATTTAACACTAATAAACTAATATATAATAATAAGTAATATGTAAAAATATATATATAAATGAAATCGGGCATGATTATATGTTCAAATTTAGTAGTCGTTTTTGGAAAATCATTTCTACTAACGGGTTTTATAATAATGGCAATACGACAATGCCATTATAATACAATTCTGTTACGACACCAATGACCGACCAATGATCGACCATTATGAATTTAGCAGATTAATAACTTTTAGCAAAATGACAATGGGATCGTGTTGGAATGACGAATTTATAAAAATAGCAGACGTGGGCCCCTGGATGTGTGCCTGGTTGATGCCAATGGGCTCGCCCCCTATGACGTAGATCTTAAACATAAATGGGGTGTACTATAAGTGCACCTCCGCCTAACCCTTTGGGTTGCCCCCTAAAATCCTACCTTAAGTCCAAGCTGAACACCTGGCTACGTGGGGGGCGGACACGCGTACTGTACAACTGTACAAAAATTTAAGCGGCTAACATGGAAAGGTAACCCCTTTATGCGAAAAACCTCAACAAAAAGACAGTGTCCGTATCCAATCGCAGACACTGTTTAAAAATAAAAAACAAACATACTTAATCTACAACAAAACGAAACCCAAAAAGTGAAACAAAAAACAAGACAAAAAAAAAAAACCCTTTGGGTTAGACACGCATGATGTTATATTATGAGTGCCTACTAATTACCAAGCGTCTTAGCATTCAGCATCATTAACGTCTCAGCACAAACAAAGTCATAATTTAATATTTAGGGGCGGAATCCGTCCAAGTGCCTCGCTTCACACTTGTGACGACATGATTAAAAAATGGTTCATCTTGACATATTTCCCCCGAGTTGGTTCACCTGTCTTTGAATGTGGTACAAGCCACGAGCAGTTTGTGGTATTTTATAAATACAAGAACTTGATACGGGTACACCCTTTATGCCTGAAGGCTTTTATGTGGGTATTGAGTTCTGATTTCTTTTATTGTTTTGTTTTTATAATTTATTTCTGCTTGAGTTCAATTACTATGCTTTATTGGTATATTGGCGTGTGCTAGCTGACATATGACAAATAATGTAATTTTATGTTTTGTGTTTAGTAACGTTAATTACTTACCTACTATTGTATTGAATCAAGTTCTTCTAACTTAACAGACAGCTGTGCTGCTGGGGAGATTGTTGCGCCACTTCTTCTTCCATGCTAAAGCACTAGGAAGTGCTGAATTTCGGGTGTTTTGGGGGACTGTCTTATGTAATTTTGACGTTCAAAAAGTGCTGACTCTCAGCCTAGATTAAATAAATGACTTTTTGATTTGATTTTGATAGGAGCGACATGAAGACGCTTAATTCAATCCGGGGACTATTGATACCAAAGTAAAGCGAATAATGTTTATAAAGTGATAGAGCAGCTCTTAAATTACAAAGTAAATAAAGCTTACAAGGTTAAACCTTTAAATCTTGGATCGATAATAAAGGATCATCTTTCTAAGAAGTTTCTACGTTAATTTTGGCTTCGTTCTCGTGGGTGTCGCAAAATTAAACTAACAAATGACTTTAATAAGCGAATGAATAGCCGGCTTCCGTCTTCTTAAAGTAATTGCCATCATCAGTAACAAATGAAAAAAATAATGCAAGGAAATGGAAATAAATAATGGTAATAAATATTTTTTTTGTAATAAAAAATATAAATATTTCAAGAAGTGAAAAGGCATTTAGGTAACAAAATATTATACGACACCACGAGGGATAATTACGTAATGCACTAGCAGTAAATATTACGTAATTATCAATTAGTATTTAGACAATTCCACAACATTCATGGCGTTGTTTCCACTGCTAATCAGACAATTTCTTCTGACCTATAAAATAATGGATTACCTTAAAAATGATTCAGATTCTGATTTATAATGTGTAGCACCCTAATTGCGTACAATTAGGGCGCTGGTCATACAGCTAAAAAACAGAATCTACATTTATCAAGCATGAAGGAACAGCTGTCTGAATTCGTCGCCATTTCCTTAAAAAAGTACTTGTAATAGGCTGAAAAATCGCTGACAGTGAAAAGAAAAAACGTAAAATTGATTAATGAACGTACTATGAGTTGGGTTTTCTAATGTTACTGAAGCCCGTGACTTTTGATTAACCGTTATTTTGCATACTTAAATGTTTATAAAACAAGAAAAAAAACAGTTTTATTGGTGTACAGACGCCAGCACACCAAGCTATCCGTAACTCAAATTTTTCCAATTGAACATGAACCTTATTCTTGTTGTGATAAAGTTGAAAAACTATCAAATAAATTTGACAGATTGGGGTAGCTTGATGTGCTGGCCTCTGTACCAATAAAACTGATATTTTTCTAGTTTCTCTCTTAATTGTTCCTAGTTTTCCTAGTTTAACTTAGTTTCTAGTGAGTTCTTCGTATTTAATTTAATACCGTGTTTAGGTTGAGTATCAATTAACTTTAATTCAAAATAGTAATATTAATCAATAGCTTTCGTTTGTTCTATTACAAAGAAATTAAGTACTCTTGGGCTATAAAAAGAATTTACAATAAAAAATAATTATTCGGCCTTATTTCAAAACCAGATTTTTAAATTACACTACTTTATTAACTATGATTACAATTCAGTTCTTTATACAAACCTGAAAATTTAGTTCGGTGCTAAGTTGTCGGTTCTGTATTCAAAACTTTAACTTTGTCGGAATAAAGCTCGAAATTCAAAAATGACTCTTTGGTTTTAATCTGGGTCTGACGATAAATCGTATCCTGTAATAAGATGGTAGGTATGTGTCGCTCCCTATTACATGAGACTTAAAAATAACTGGAGAAATGTGGATGTATGTAATGACCTAAAATACATCCATTCAGGGAAAACAGGCGTTATCATATTGCTTCGTTATTTTATCGAAACTAAGGTCGCGTCAACGCGGCGTAAGCAAAGCGTTTTACGTAGCGTATCTATGACGTATATTACAGAATTCCTTGCAGATAAATGTTATTATTCTGCGCAGGATTTCCTAAATTATGATTTTTTGTAATATCTGTAGCCTCTATGTTGTATTAAATTTGCATGCTATATTAAGGCAGAATGTACATGGATCCTATTATATAATTTAACAATTTATTTTTTATGTACCTACATTCTAAGCAAATAAAGACCTATTCTATTCTATTTTATTATTTCAAGAAAAACAGAGAAGTACAACGTAAAAACAAAACAGCGAAATTAAATTTATATAATAAGGAATGAATTTTCAAATTATTAAAGATAAAATAAAACTTACTACAGGAGAAGAAATAATAACAATTATAATTTAAAAAAATGGAAAAGTTCGTTGTTTAGTAAATATTTTAAAACCATCAGAAAGAGGCTGTAAAATTTCAATAAACCCTACTTTGTTATTTCACAATTTCAGTTAATACCAACAAGCATAGTTTTATTATTGTATAATCTAATTTATCTTCTAAGGCCCACACATAAGATGTTTTATGATATTTGAATGTATTCTCACATATATCATTTTGTACCCTCAAGACCTGTCAACGAAGTCACGTTCGACTCATAGTTATTGAAAGTGAAGTGGGTGACGCTCTCCGGGGAAATCTTACTACTGTCTTAGAATTCAAAATAGATTCAATCAATTTTACACTACCTTGTGAAATAGGATTGCAAGACACAGGAATGATTAAATTCAATTATTTGTAGACGAAATGTGTATTTAAAATTCGTCTGGATTTTGTCGTCAATCACGTTTTTTTTGGGTGGGAAATCATCAAATAACTTCTCCCGCTCTGGGTGGAGCAGGAGGGCGTGTCATACTTTTACTGAAAAAAACCCACCCGTGTTCCCTCAGTTGCCTATGTGCCGACGGGCGCAGTATCTCTTTCGAACAACCCGCACCCCTGGCAGGCATCCGCCCTTCCAGGCCCCATCAGTTGTTACTGAAATCTCTTTGAGGCGCGCGTGGAACACAACGCGCCGTCGACCCGGGCTTAGTCGTTACCGGACAGCGAGCTACCCACTACTCACCGTCCGAAAGCCCACACCTACGGTGGCCGGGAATCAGCCTGGGATTCCCGACGCCCAGGGTATCTCCTGCGGAGGCTATGGCCGTGAGGGTGCATGTACTGCCTCTCCCTCACGTGTGCCGCCTCCCTCTTTGCAGCATCACTGCTTCGCTGAAGAAAGCGGCTACCCGTGCACTCTCGCTCCGTACCATGGCCTGGACCAGGGCCGGACGCGAGAGATCGCCTCCACGAGGACACGGCACTGCTCCGCCAAAACCGGACAGACCTCCACATGATGCTCCACCGTGTCCTCAGAGCGATCTTCGCAATGGAAACACCCGGGCGTTTCCTCCCGCCTTATCCGAAACAGGAACCTCCAGAAACAATTGTGTCCGGTGAGAACCTGCGTCAGGCGGAAGGTGAGGACGCCGTGCCGCCTCTCAAGCCACTCCTCAAAGAGAGGACTTACCGCCGCAACCGTGGCGTGCCCAGTCGTCAATCAAGTTAAACGGACAATAAATCATAACGAGTTAACCTGTTAATTTATTAATAACTAGCTTTTGCCCGAGACTTCATTCGCGTGAGATTTCTTACTAACAATCTGCGGAATTAGTCCTTTGACATCATGCAGACCTCTATTTAAAAAATTTAACCTTTTAACACTAACAAGTCTTCTCATTATGCAAGCTATGTATTTGTGAAAGAGCACTCAATTTTTTTTATAGCATGCGATTTGCATTTTAAATATTATACCCGTTGAGACCCAACACGGTTAAGAATTCCTTCACATCAAAGCGCATTATGCCATAAAAATAGCTTTATCGCAACAATTAAAATATACAATAGTATTCCAAAAGAAATAAGATAACTCACTATTAAACATTTTAAATCCAAACTACAAAAATGGCTTATTGGTAATTGTTTTTATAGTGTGAAAGAATTGATTGATAAAAAAGTAACAGATAAATATGTTTACTGAGTTTCGTTATTTTACTTTGTGTACCCACCTATTATTTTTAAGATTTTCATTACAGACATGTTAGTGTCGTTTTAAATTTTTACATAAAAATGTTAAATATTTGAATGCTAGACCATGGCGAACATGTAAGATCATAATTTGATTAATAAGACCATAATTATGTACGATGTTTTTAAGCAGCTAAATATATTCTATTCTATTCTAACCCGACCAACCCCGTCGCATCTTATCTCCTTGCCCCGCGCTATTACTTGGTTTTCTTTTAGCTTAGTTTTTAGTTCTTTCTGCCTTTTCTTTCTTTTTGCTCTGCTCCTAAGGATTTTAGCGTGATATTAAACAACATATAGCACTGTATTCTTGGGCTTAACTCTGGATGCCAAACTTCAGTGGGGTCCACATATAGATAAATTGTCGAAAAAGCTAAGCTCTGCAGCATACGCTGTTAGAAAAATTCTTAATTTAACTGATATAGAGACAGCCCGTTTAGTGTACTTCAGCTATTTTCATAGTGTAATGTCGTATGGTATTCTGTTGTGGGGAAATGCCGCCGACATTCAGACTATCTTTGTCTTGCAGAAAAGAGCTGTTAGATCAATTTATAAATTAAGTCCGAGACATTCTCTCAGAGAGAAATTTAAGGAAATTAATGTAATGACTGTGCCTTCACAGTATATTTTTGAAAATCTTTTGTATGCCCATAAAAATATTAAATTGTTTAAAAAATACAGTGATATCCATAGTATAAATACTAGGAACAAACACAAATTTGTTGTACCATCAACAAGGCTCAAGAAAATAGGTGGGTCATTCAGATGTCAATGTATACGCTTTTATAATAAACTTCCAAGCCATGTTCAAGATCTAAGTATCAATAAATGTAAATCATTCATTAAACGTAAGTTGTGCCTGAAAGCCTTTTATACCGTTAAAAATTATATTGAAGACACAAAGGCTTGGGATTGACCTGCTCCAATTTTTGCATACTAAATGTTGTTTTTGTTTTTGCAAACTTATACTCTTTGACATTTGATAATTATTATATACACATTGACATGAATATTTACTTTGAGAAGTATAATATTATTATTATTTTAATTATTGTGAATGTGAGGACTATGTGGGTCATATTTTTTTTTAATAATTGTTTTTTTGTGTTTTTTTCATCTCTTTCTCAGTTAGTTTTTAGTATTAATCTGGCAGTTTGAGTACTTTATGCGGCCTACCCAAATGTCCTATCTTTGGTATTGTTCATCAAATCGTTGAGCTCCTCAAGTTCTGAGTTGAGCTGCATGATTACTGATAAATGCGTGCACTGAATGGACAGGTCCACTCAATCTGTGTGGTTCTTTCCTCAAAAGACCATTTCAGACACCGATCCACATGGTCTTCACATAATCTGACCAAGATTATGTCTGGACTTTAAAAGAGACTGTGACCTCTGAGTTTGTTTCGGCCTTTCTTCTCAGAGTAGTCAGATAGGAAACGCCGACTTCATCTAGTTTAAAAAAAATATGATTGACGTGTAAAAGTGTTTGTACAAACCTACTTACAGAAATAAAATCATTTATCATTTATCATTTATAGTCTTCCTTAAGAATTGGGCTATCAAATTCAAAAAGATTTTTTCAATTCTGAATGGAAGTTCCTGAGTTTGGCGCGTTCAAACAAACAAACTAAAAAAAGCAAACTCTTCAGCTTTATTATTAGTAGGTTGTGTTATAGATAATTAACAGTCAAGGTGATCGTTCTTCGATTAAATTATTAGAAACTAACCTTAGGTACGTTTTTTTACAATTAGTTGATCACGAAACACGATACCTACTCAATAAAAACAAGTGTAAATATAATCGAAAAATATATTCCTTTCTTCTTTACAGATCTCGAAAAAACATGGCATGCGCAAAAACTTTACGAAATTATGGAAAAACCAGCCAACTTTAAGATCCCCGTCTGTACAGAGATTGAATTTGAAAATCAGATTAGCCATGCGACTTCTTAAGGTCATTTCGAATAACTTAATTATTAAAGTTTCTCTCGCAACGAATTCGAAGTTGCCACGGCAAGAAGTAGCAAATTGGCATAATAACGCCCCTTCAAACGTTAACAAAAAAACGTTTTTGCCATGAAACACTCCGAGAGTCGGTACTTACTTTGACTTGCAAGTACCTATGTATTTTCGAACGTTTAAATTCGAAAGCTCGTTTTGAAAGGCAAAAGGTTTGTAATCTCTGGTCTTTACATCATACATAATTATGCATGGAATTAGTATGTACTACATATTTCATACGTGACATTGGCGCATTGAGTATGTATTTAAATATACAGATACAGATACAGATTTAGAAAGAAAGAAAGAAAGAAAGAAAAATGGATTTATTTGTCACAGAAACACGTGCATATAAAAAACAATTACATAACATTAAAAAAAACATGAAAACAACATAGATATTTATACATCGGCTTAGAGAACATAAATAGTCGGCAACTGCACGCCGTGACTGTGACAAGAAGGCTTCCACTCAGCATGATGCTGTGCTATGGGACCCACAGCACAGCGCTGATTTTCAGTGGTTGGTTGGATTTAGATATACGAGTAGATAGACTAAACGCCTATCGTCGATTAATCGCAGGTCCTTTGACAGTTATTTTACCACTGATTTTCAGTGTGGATTCACAATGATCTTTTTCTCATTCCAATAAGGTTGATGCCACTGGGAGGTCTGTCTAAATCACAGTGATCTTTATTCTCGTCACAAAAAGGTTGCTGTTAGATTGCTGATGTCAGTGGTAAAATAACTGTGAACGGAGTTTGTACATGACTTTCTGTTTACATTATAATATCAAGTGTAATTTCTCTTTGTCGCTTTTTTTTTATTTATTTTTCGAATTAACCTGCTGTCTTTTTAAGATGCACGTTAGAAATAAACCAATTTTTCGTCTTTTGCATGAATGACAGTAGTCAATTAAAATCATTTTCTTAGCACTTATTTTCAATTCAAAATACTTTACAGCAAAACAAACTGGAGTAGTGTGGGTGCAGATACGATAGGCACACCTCTGCCTAACTTTCCAGGGATAATAAGTGTGATGTTATGATATGTAAATACTTTAATAAAATTTTATACTTAAATTTTATTTGAGATCTTCATAATGGAATCCTTCTCAACTATTTCACAAAAACAACCCACATTCCTCTCTTAAATAAACAGAAAATCTGTAATCAAAACAACCACGAAAGCTTCCATTGTAGAGAACACAAAAACAGACAACAATAAGATGTAAAGCGATTCACGCACAACAGCATCTGTTGTTCATGAATATCTAAATGATTCTGCTTTTTCCGATATACCTCGCTTTATAATTCATGCGAGAACTGACAATCTTATGTGATTATGTACAATGGAATGAGGAAACATGAGTTCTGGGTTCGAAAACCACGTTTAACTTTTGTTTTTTTTTTTCGTGAAAACATCAGAGGGGCAATTCTCGTAATTTTGAGAACGTTCACACTCTGATCTCAATCTCCATCTGTCAAAAAAAAACCTCGAGTATCCATACATTTTTAACAAGTTTTTGCCATTTGATCGTTGGCGTGGTTACTGCGACTAGACTTTGAACGGTTTTAAATACGAGAATTGGCCTTCTGATTTTACTGAAGTGAAGCTTTTGCTAGCGGTTTCCTTTATATTCCATTGGTAAAGATATGTTTCCCAGGACATCTCGGTAATAAAAGTAATAAGGGTCATCAAAATTCTGTCACAATATGTCACAACGAAACTTCCGTTTTTTTTTTTTTCAATTTTGATGTATAAATATTCAAACAGTCATTGAGTCTCATTAAATCGCAAAGAATTTTGTGCACATTCTTTGAGATTTAATGAGACTATGAGTATGACTATATGAATATGGATAAGTTTACTATGGAGAAGTATCTTGACGCTGCGCTAGCGTACGTGATCCATCGCGACCCGTTCGATTTCCACCGCGCACACAAGCAGCACATAAAGTATGTTTTTAGCTCCAGTGAGAGGATAAATAAATAAAATAGTAATTTATTGTGATTGAAAATATCTACTAAAATCTTAAATTTACTGTCCTTATACAACGAATGTTACAGTAAGGAGAGATTTTTGATAATCTTCAAAGGGCAATACTGCAAATTGGAATATAAATTCGTCATGTAAGTATTCGGCTTGTATGTTTCATCATATCATATCATAGTAAGATTTACATCGGTCTAAAAAACTTTTTCCGAAAAAAAGAAACAACCGAATTCCGGAAAAACACTATAAAGTGAAAAACAACTTTAATTTCGGAAGTCGGTGACTTTGGATATGTATTTAAACATTTTGTCTCCGCCTTCCAAAACTAAAGTTATTTTTCACTTTGTAATGTTTTTCCGGAAGTCGAAAGTTTTTATTTTTTACTTTTTAGTTATAGTACCTACCCCACACCAATTCGAAATTACATCATCCTCGGGGTCAAAACAATGCATATTTATACGATAGCTGCAATCGCGATTGATTTGCTGTCATTTTTTCAAGAGTTCAGTTGTCTGTCTCCGAAACTCATCATCAGATCTATATGAAATTTAAATAGTACTATTTCGCAATAAACCCCTTTCGAACAAAAAAGGAGTTTTGCAAATCCGTCTATATATAACGGCGTTTTGCCCGAACATACGAAAAAATATATAAACGTGTCGAATTGATAACCTCCTCCTTTTTGATGTCGGTAAAAATCAACTGCGTTGATCCTATATGCTAAGGCCCCTAAGTATTACTAAGGATTTAAAAATAACTAGCGAGATAAAGGTGTAATATGTACCACTACACACCCCTTGAGGGATACAAGAGTGATGTTATGTAGATCCGGAAAAAAAAAAAATTGGTACACGCTCTCCGCCCATAACTTGAACGAAGCATACACCAGTTTAATATGTCAATATGAGCTTATGAGAAACCGCTGTGCAAGGCGTACACTATAGGACGTAGACACACCAGCGTATAACGTGCAACCATTATTTATGTCCTCCTCAGGTACTGTGTGTGCATGGGTTTACCTTTGAATCGATGGATTTTCATGAAAGCTTGAGGTTCTATTGTTTGTGTTATTTCTTTGATGTTGTCCTATATGTTTATAGGTAATACGTAAACAAGCTTCAGAAAGTTATCCAGTTCAGTGAAAAATGTTTATGGAACATGTTTAAAGACAAATTAAAGCTTCAAGTATTATTATCAAAGAAGTTTTCAAAACAAAAAGTTTTTTTTTATGCTTGAGCAGCCAATAGTTTGAACAGATTTTTTGTTCCTTTGTTTAATCATCTGGATATTTTTCGTATAAAATATTAAGTAAGTACCTGGAAGAATTATTATTTTAGTCGATAGACAAAAATCGTCTTGTGGAATGGTCTTCTCCATCAATTTGTTTCCAAGTAGGTATCAAACTCCACTATCTTGTATTTTCGTAAGCTTTTAACTTTGAGAGCCAGTTTTGTAAAATAGTTATTTCAGAGGAGCCAATTTTCCGAACTTGTGCAACAACCTTTTAAAATGCCTGAAAAGCACTGACCTGCCAATTATAAACTGCATGGCTGCACGTAGATGGAAAAAGTCGATAGAGGGTAGAAGGTAATGGTTTTATAAAAAATACATTATGGTTAGGTATTTTTTAATGCCGTAGACAAAGAACAGCAGTTCATGTGTGAAGACTTCTGTTCTGTTGTTTTTTTTTTTAAGTTTTCTATGTAAGGTTCTCACAATCTTTTACGTCATTTTAAAACTATTTAAAATAAATAACGTAGTTTTTTCATCTGAACTCAAAACTCTCTAAAAACATAAAAATTACAAGTATTTGAGCCATTATTTTAGACCATCTTAAACATCTCAAATGCAGCTTCACCTAAGCTTCATCCTTCGATCATTTAGTCTTAAACTCTTGGCAGAAACACAAGAAATTATTCACATAAATACAGGTAGGTACTTATACGGCTATGTACTGGTTGTCCAGTTCCAGGAATAATCTCTTAGTCGCCTTAACCGATACCCGTGGGAAGGAACGGGTTGGCCACATTTGTGGCCGGAAACTAAGCGAGGAGATACATGGATGTTTCATATTATATTACAAAACAAGCAAAATGTTTATATAATGGTCGGTAGGCAGGTACTCACCGCGAGCATTCGGTTCGCGAATTTGTTTAGCAAACGTTCGTTGCGCGTGGTTTTCTTACGCATCGAAGTTTCTTTCGCGAAACGAACTTTCATTCGCAAATGAATGTTCGTTTCACAACAAATGTTTGCGAAATTTCTTAGTTCAAAATTCGTGAGTGACGTGACATAAAGTTCTTTTTATATCAAATATTGGTTGTTTGAATCGCGTGAAACATCATTTTTAACTCACTTACCAACTCAAACATATTGGAAAAGCTAAAAATGAAATTGCCTATATAACGGTGAGTGACTGCTATCAATTTAAAAATGATCAAACAAAGGCTTTAATCATTTTTGTGTGTTAAAATAAAATTAAACTGTGCAACAAAAGGTAGAGTTAAACAATCAACAAAATATTGGCATAAATGCCCGTTTTTCGACTGAATAACTTTTTCCAAACTATGTTACAACTAAGTTAACAACTTGAGCAAAGTAAATGCACCTCAAAAGACTACCTAACTGCTTACTGATGTCCTCGATTTCCCTCGATTCCGGGAAAAACTTCTTCGTATACCTACTTTCATCGTTCGTTCATAACCTATGTGCTAATCCTTTAAGCCATTTATGCATAATTTAGTATCAAACATCTTCACACCCTTTCATATTTATAAATCACTTTAAGGATAACTATAATAAACGAACTACTACATGCATTGACATAGATTAATATTCTCAAGCAAGATATTTACATAATTTATAAGTTATCATGAGTCTTAAAATAATAATATGTACATGCATCAACATAAAGAGAGGGCAAAAAATTATATGGCATTAAAATATTCGTCTGCATCGCTGTCAACAAGAAGATTTTGCCACGTTGTACAAGTACTTACATAATCAACCTTTAATGTTCCGACTGCTGGGACACAGGCCACCTCTCTGTGAGAGGCGTAATCGACCACGCGGGGGGCCAGTGCGGGTTGGTCGATGTCGATTATATATTCCAATTTTTTCAAATCAAATTCAAATTCATTTATTAATTTTGTAAACATAGAGTAAAAAATAAATAGATGTTATATAAAACTATGTTTGTCCATACTATGTCCCGCCAAAAGGCATACAAAATAAGGTGGTTTATCGAATGTCAATTTACAAAATTAGAACAAAAAATAAAGTTAATAAATAGGTAAGATGTCACAATTTCTGTCCAAAAACGAATTATTAATAATATGTCAATAAATTAAGACGACACGAAACAAATAGATAATATTTAGTCACGATTTCGTATATAATAATAAATGCTATAAAATTGTAATTATCGTAAGAAAGCAACATTTTAATTATAGACATATATAAGGTTTTGCAAACATTATTTTAATGTGTCACTAAGATATTCTTTAACCGAGTAATACGCCTTGTCAATCAATAATTTAAAAAGCTTACGTTTGAAATCATGCATGTTGCTGCTTGATACAATTTGATCAGGTAATTTGTTATAAAGTTTTGGAGCCATTGCATATATACTATTGTAGAGAAATTTGGTTTTAGTGTATAATGGCTGCAACTTTTTTGAGCGCCGTTGACTTTCAACAGATTTAAATAAATACATGTTGGTTTTTACAAAGATACAGGCTTCAAAGACATAAAGTGATGGTACAGTCAGTATTTTTAAGTTTTGGAAATGTGGCTTGCATGAATCTGTTCGTTTAATTTTACATATAGCTCGAAGACATTTTTTCTGTGCTATTAACACCTCATCTACCCTAGCAGCATTGCCCCAAAATATAAGGCCATAACGCAAAGCAGAGGCGACATAACCATGATAAGCTGCTAGGAGCGCTGTCTTATTCACAATTTTGCCTAGCATATAAAGAGCATAGGAAAACTTACTGAGCTTCCCACACACGTCATCGATTTGAGTCCTCCATGACATATCGTGATCAATATTCAATCCAAGAAACTTTGTAACATTTGTTTCAAGTATTTGGTCACCTTTGTAGTTTACCTGAACATTTGACAGTGCTTTTTGTCTAATTTTAAAATTCATAGTTTTACTTTTGGTTAGGTTAATTTTAAGGTTATTAGCGTTCAGCCAGTCAACAATCGAAAGAAGACTATTGTTAATTTTTGGTTCTAGGAAATGTCGGTTTCCTCACCGTTTTGAGAACAGTGGTGATAAAATAATTTACACAAAGTAAAACGCCTTTTTGGGTTCGTATCCACTGCTCCCAAAACGTTACAACGTTATATGACAATGCTGGTCCTTAGACATAGATTAGATCTACTACAAACGACTCCCATAAAAAAATAGACACATGACAAATTAATCAAGGAAACCCATGTCTCCAAACACACACAGTATAACAAAATAAGCAATGTTACTTACCGAAGCATTACATAATATCATCGGTACCCATAAATCGTGAATATCAATGCGAAATGCTTGCTGGGCACGCGAAACCACACAGTATATTTGTAGATAACAAAGCTTAGTGAATTAATAAGGCTTATTATTTACTAGCTTTTGCCAGCGGCTTCGCCTGCGTGGAGGTCGAAAACTATCCCATGGGAACGTAGTACCGGGATAAAAAGTATCCTATGTGTTACTCCAGGCTACAAACTACCTGTGTGTCAAATTTCATTCAAATCCGTTCAGCCGTTTTTGCGTGAAAGAGTAACAAACATCCATACATACATCCATGCTCACAAAGTTTCACATTTATAATATTAGCAGGATATGCTTTTTGTACATCGATCAATCTGCCTAGCCCTTTCCCAACTATGTTGGGGTCGGCTTCCAGTCTAACCGGATGCACCTGAATACCAGTTATTAAGATGGAGCGACTGCCCATCTGACCATTATCCGTGCGCCTGTTATTATTTAACCACGAGTCCTATGCAGGGTGGCAGGGACTTCGCCGCACAACCCGTTACCGAGGATAATAAAAAAGAATTGTCGTTCCTTAAGGTGCGCTTACACGAGCAACTAAAATTGCTCCATCCTGGTCAATTCTAGTCATGACTACATCCAGCAATTTAGGGCAATGGCAACATGTAACAAAAACCTGTTGCCAGAGATACCGCTACACAATATCATGCAATATGGAGCACCTCAAAAACTAGACTAGAGGTTCCTCTCGCAAAAACGAGAGGTAGTTATACGTATAAACGAGATAGAAAAAAAAATTACTAAAAATTTCCAAACCAATTGAATATTCGGCAACTCATGAAATGTATAGAGCAATCAGAAGCAATATTGCCGAAAAATAGCCGCAATTTATTGTTGTTGCTCCAGATTGCTCCATTTAATTGATCCGTTGGTGTTGCCGAATAATAATTGCTCAAAAATTGCCCGTGTAAGACCACCTTTGCATTTTGACCGCGTAGGTATTACAGTTCTGAAGAAAATAGCTGTTTTTTTTTTAAATAACCGGTTGAAAAATTCCAATGCAGGGGTTTCAAGAATCATGTACTGCGTTCATGGTAACAGGCTTAATTGTATCTGCTTTTCATACATTCATTAAACTTAAAGGTTCCATCGAACACGATCATTGACTTTTTCTAATACTGTGATAGTTTAAGATCACTCGGGTAGAATTTGTTTTGTGTTTAGAGTTCATTAATTTGCTAAACTGTATTACATTAAATTACGTAGATCTATCAAAAAACCCTACAGTCATCATCTTCCATTGCTTGTTCCTAGACAACGTAAAACAATTGAATAAAGTATTCAGAACTTGCAATTCAAAAACATCGCCTAAAGTACGCAAAATCCACGTTATAACATTAAAAGCATAAATTCATCGTCAAACAAAGTTGTATCTTGTATCATAACGAAATACTCTCACTGGTCCTGCATTCACTACGCGCATTCCATTAACTCGATCAACTTCACGAACAACGCGGTAACTCCACCAGAATTAAATGAATTAATCCAATATTCAATAAACTGGGAACAATTTGTTGCTTTCCCTTTCCTTTCAATAATTTTCGACGTATTTCGACGCAGTTTCTGTCCATCATGATTGTCAGTGATGCTTCGTAGATATTCCGTGGGATTCCAGAGAAACCTGTTGCATTTTCAAGTGTTTTAAAGACCAATAAAGCCAATTTTGGGCCGTTTACATGTTTGTATTCGAGATTTATGCTGCAAACTGATCAAACTGAAACTTGATTGATTCAATCTTCGGCTTACCGGGGCTTATTATGTTAGTCGGCTAGGGTTGTCCATAAAATAATAGTGAATTGTAGTACAAGTGTGCAAAGTTTTAAATTGCACTCGAGGCGGGATTGGCGATGCATTACGGGCCAGTTTTCGATTGTGTTGAAAATAAATATTTAGTGAAATAACATAATGTCACGCCTGTATTCTCCAAAGGGTTTGGCAGAAGTGTACCAATAGTTTTTCACAAGTTATGTATAAGAGCGTTCATTCCATGCGGGCTGGCAACAACGCATTTATAGTAGTTTTTCGTGATTATTCCATTAAATACAAACAAAAGTACTATTTTTTTCAGCCAAGCACTAGATCATTGGTATTTATAATTAATTTTAACATTTACTTTTTAATTCAAAGTCATGCAAATAGAAAATAATTGACGGCATGTCGATTTTTATAAGTAAACACCAAAATAACTGTGAAAAAATCACATTTAAATATGTAAATACCAACGATCTAGTACTTGGCTGCAAAAAATGTTTACTTTTGTTTGTATTTAATTAAATGTCATGAAAAATTGTTAAACCTGCGCTGTTGCCAGCCTGCGGGTGATGAACGCTCAGTCCAATGTAATAGGGCCTATTGTCACAAATATAAAACAAAATTAAACTCCCTACTTCTCTACTGAAAACTCCTGACGGAAAAATCCAATGACATCCAAACTCCTGACTGCTAGTGCTACTGAGAAATTAAGTAGCGAAATAAGGTTTATTATTTCGTCTTTTACTCGACTTTCGCAGGGACGAAATAATAATCACGCCGGGATTTATCACACATTGGATTTTCAACACACTGCTAAATGTCGAGAGTAGAAAATCGAACACCGTATTTTTTCGCCGCGATGAGATGCCCTCTGTTGGTTCCACACCAAGAGTTGAAAATGCAGTGCGCGATAAAATCCCGCTGCGATATTGTTACGTCCGTCTGAAAGTTTATTAAATCTGCCTGTTGATGATATAAATTCAAAGTAGCAATCATTCAGGGTTATGAATTAAACGTTTAAGCGCCGAAGACATCAATACTAAACTTAAATGATTTCCATGTAAGTGCCTTTACCTACATTCTGAAAACTCAGTGCATTAAAGCTGGGAATCATCCAAAGCCTCTAACTTCATACATACTTAATTAAGTTCCTCAAGTTGACGTTCGAGTTGGTGCGCGTATGCCGAACAACTATTGAGTTAATTCATTAATCACAGATAATAAATGTGATATGTGAAGGACAACAACATTGTGGTGTAAGGAAACCAGTCGGTTCGTTCTATAAAATCACACCGTGAAAACATACGTGAAGTGAGCTTAGAGTGAGCTGTCAATAGTGTCAATCCCTAGCATTATATGCACATCACAGCACTATGGTACAGACGCATATCAAGCTATCCCAAACTGTCAAATTTTCCCAATTGAACATGAACCTTATTTTTTTGTATTAAAGTTGAAAAACTATCAAAGAAATTTGACAGATTGAGGTAGCTTGGTGTGCTGGCCTCTGTACCAACATACTTTATATCTACTATGGCTAATTCTTTCATTGACTTCAATGTGCCCTGGCTGCTGAGTTTATCATACTCACTCTAATGTTTCGCTGACGGTGGCGCATGTGTTGGATCAATTAACTCCCTTCAAAATGGTTGAGCTGAATGGTGCTGATCTTTGCGTCATGTTCGTGAACGGACGTAGCGAAGCAGTGATGCTCGCAAAGAGGGAGGCGGCGCACGTGAGGGAGAGGCAGTACATGCTCGTCGTAGCCTCCGCAGGAGACGCCCTGGGCGTCGGGAATCCCAGGCTGATTCCCGGCCACCGTAGACGCGGGCTTGCGGAAGGTGAGTAATGGGTAGCTCGCTGTTCGGTAAGGACCAAGCCCGGGTCGACGGTGCGTTGTGTTCCACGCGCGCCTCAAAGAGATGTCAGTACCAACTGTAAGATCCGCAAGAGCCGATGCCTGCCACGGGTGCGGTGTTCCGAAGAGATACCGTGGCCCTTGGCACACAGGCAACTGAGGGAACACGGGTGGGTTTTGTCAGTAAAAGTCTGACACGCCCTCCTGCTCCACCCAGAGCGGGAGAAGTTATTTGATGATTTCCCACCCAAAAAATACCCGAAACATCTGATTTTCATACGTTTTTTTTTAACATTTATAGGTCAGTGTCAGATTGTAATTTGACTAAAATATGATTCACGACCGTAAAAAATATGGCTTTACAGAATTATCATCCTACTAGCTGCTGCCCGCGGCTTCACCCGCGTGGAAGTCGTAAATTATCTCACGGGAACGTATTACCGGGATTTTTGGCAATTTGGCACACATCGATTATAACCTGGATTAACACATAGGATACTTTTTAACCCGGCAATTTCCCGTGGGATAATTTACGACCTCAGCGCGGGCGAAGCCGCTGGCAAAAACCAGTCATTAATAATGATGTTCATTATAAATAATCCCATTGAATTACTTTTTGATGAAATAGTCATTTAATGGGATTATATGAACTTGAATTTTAATTTAGTGTGGTGGCTGTCGTAAAAGACGACTAAGGGACATACTAGAGAATGGGCAGTAGCATTCTCTATGCATATTACCGTCATACTGCGTTCGCCAACCCACCTACCAAACGTAGCGATTGAGGCAATCCTCGCCCCAAAAAATTACAAGCACTAAGTGACGGTGCTATGTCCATCAGTGAACGTTTTTCGGCTGAAATGATGAATAACGATGATGATAAATTTTAATTTCGCAAACTACCTTGGCGCAGGCTCCTTAAAACTGATCATCAAAATGGCAAATTGTACCAAAAATGAAGCCCATTTTTTCGGAAAATTTTAAACATATTTTCGACTAACAAATTCTTGATGGTAATTTACTACTCAATTTTGCGTAAAGTTATAAAGCAAAGTTTTCAAACCGCGACTGTCTGTACGTGCGAGCTAATCTCGAAAACTACTGCACGGATTTCAGTACAGTTTTATCGCCACAGCGAAAGTTTCAACGTAATTTAATTAATTTTACGCGCGCAAAGCCCCCGGTGGGCTTTCTCCTTACAGCTTAAATAAGTTTTGTGTTAATTTAGACAGTATTTTCGATATTATTCGGGTAATTTATGGACGTAAGGTATTGACTTACAATTTGGTGGAGATTCAGTGGGAATTTCCTTATTTATTATCCTTGCGTCCTAGTAGAGACTTTACATGGGAATAGTAAATACTGTACTCAAATCACTACAAAGCAAATCTTTCATTTTCCTCTTAAAAGTTCACAACTCGACACAATTTTTTTTTTAACTTGAATACTGGGCTTTTGGCTACTTTATATGTGTGCTTTTTGTGTATCTTCTTTTTTCGTAACGTGCGTTTTGTTTGTGCAAAATTTTAAAAAAAAATCCTTTTTTTCTTTTTCTTTCTAATGGTAATATAGTACGATTTAAATGTTGCGCAGAACTTTGGAAAATGTAGCGTATGGAAAATGTTAATATACATTCTACGATACTCTTTAATGCCTTGATTCAACTTTTATCATTGTTTTAATATTTTCCGCTAATCTAATCAAAATCAGATTAGGCATAATAATAATATCTAATAGTTCTGCTTTTATCCGTAAGTACCTATCCCTTGATTTTCCGAGTGTGACATTAAATGACTCAAAAAATATATACTGTAAAATTAATGCAGTGCCTTAGTATGTAAAGTAGCAAATTGATAAGCAAAAAGGAAGTTGTCCAAAATTATCTTGCAAAACGAAACTATGTAAAACGTTGTGAAATAATTGGTAGGTACCTATATACTCAAACTGTAGGCACAGCTAACGATATAGGCGGGAATTTTTCATCGTCAAACGTGTAGGCGTAAAAATATTAGTTATACCGTGTTACACGCACTTGAATGAATTAATCAACGTTTTGACAACTTAGAGAGATTCATTATAAACTGACGGGCGAGTGCAAAACAAAATGCCGTATAAAAAATCGTGAACTTAAAAAAATTCTGACCTGAAATTGTTTTTAATTTGACGCCAGAAGAATTGTTTGGATAAATTATGATATCTATGACTTCTAGGTACTCGTACTTTTATTGTTATTTTTTTGTAAGTTTTGTGACAAAAACACGTTGATAATATTATTTTAAGGTAAACTTAAAGTAAGATTCTATTTTAAATTTTTACAATGTACTAACGAATTCCATAAAACAAAGTAGCTACCATTCAAAATTTCACCCTAAACAAATTCAAAAAGTAAATAATCTAGCTCAATAAATAACAGGATTGGCCCGCTTCCTGCCATCATTTGCTTCGTCGGCATACATTACTTTGGAATCCCACTTATTTTATCGCTATATAGGCGTGATTGCATTCAATGTACCAGGAAAAGAGATCAGTGCTACTCTTTTTTGTATACTGATATTCAGTATAACTCCTAAACAGATTAAAGAAATTCTTATTCAAAAGTTCAGTTAAAAATCCGCATTAAGAAGTAATTTACGCTGAAAACTACAACCGCAACAATGAAACAGCCCATAATAAGTAGGCAGTTAATTGTTTCAGTTACAGAAAGGCATCTTGTTATGGTCACGACCTACATCCGCATTAAATGGGGCAGAACATTGTATATACTATAGTTATACTTAGCCACCCTGCGTGGCTCGTCGATGCGCCCGCTCTAGCACTATTGAATTAACTACCTCACTTCAGATAATGCGGCCTTTCTTCAATACATACAGCGAAGACGTCTGAATACGTTCAACTTAGCGATTCTAGAAATTGCGGCGGCATACACCGACTGCTGAAAACGGATGAGTATAAACAAAACACTTGAATAGCGCGCAATGTAGACCCACATTTCGGCTCGGTGAAAAAACCACTTCTAAATAATGTATAATGCCGTACTTTCAACGATTTATTGTTGTTGAAAAAGTCACGAACATTAATGAAATCTGTAATCATTCTAAAGTGCAACGTGAAGCCACGCGTGCCGTGACTATGACCTTTATAACCAATAGCACCCGGTTGATACACGCGATATGCGATCGTAACCCACGCAAAACAAACTAATATATCGAAACTGGTAATCAAACTTTATTTATCTGATATCAGTTAAACAAAAAGTTCTCGGAAATACATTAAGCCTGCGGTCATAGCTACCAACACTGTGCCATGTATATGTAGCGTGTCTAAATAAATGGTTCCGGAGAAAGAAACTTATTTTTCTCTACAATTATCAATGAAACGTGACTAATAGTTGATCGTATTACGTTGCCACAGTCGAGTCCTCAGCCCTGACCACCATAAGTACCTGAGCACACTCAGTACGCGTCCATAACGACCACAAATTGCTGCGTAACTCTCGTATATCTTAACACAAAGCGGGTTAGCACCATCAGGGGGGAAAACACAGCACTATATACCTGTGACGCTGAGCAAGGACATGATGGGACGAGCGCCCGTCTGGCCAGGCTGGCCCGTCGACCCGAGGCGGTCGGCGGGGCCGGCGCCTCACCGGCCGCCACGGGGCGCCATTAGTAGCACACGCGCGCCCGGCTCAACGCGCGGCCGGCGACCGACTGACGCCCGGCTACCCACTGAACCCACTAGTACCTACTAGCGTCCTCACGCATGCGCACCCCGAACATTCTGACATCACCGGTACCCGGATTATTTTCGCCCGTCGAGGTAAATACCCTCACATCGATCGAGCCCGGTTAAACTTGATGCAATTATTGCACTGGCCTAGTCCTTACAGATGCAGTTTTAATGACCCCTGGCGAACTACTTCTTTGGGCTGCAGCTGCTGGCGACGAACCAACGATTATTTGTATCCGAGCTGTCTTCAGTCTTCACGCTATTTAATATGCGAGTGGTTGAGAGCTGCACAAGTTTGCAATGAGTCGTTAATTATTTTCACAAGAATTCTGTGTTCAGTTTTTACAACGTGCTACGTCTGTTTGAAAGCGTAATTTCACACAAAGGAAAAACTGCAAATCTAAATTTAGCTTTCAATGCCGTTGCTGGTGATGTAGTAAAAATAAATCATCGTGGCGTACGGAGCACAAGCGCACGCGAACCAGTTTTCTTTTTCCTTAGAAAAAGGGAATCAAGTTTTATCTCGATCTCAAACTGTCTGTCTCAGTGTGTCTTCCCCAGAATCTAGACTCAAGCTTGCTCCAATCACGATGAAAACAACGCACAAATGGAAATGGAAATATTTTTCACAATGCAATATCTAGTTCCACGTCAAGTGGTACAAACCATTTATTTTAATCGACTGTGGACCAGCTGAATGAATTAAACGATTTTGTAGGGGCGGGAAATGTATAGGTACGTTTTAAACGATAAACTCGTTTTCAAGGTATTGTCATATCAGCTCGTTTCTATGAAAACATCACCCTTCCCATAAAGTCTTTCAACAAACCCTCTCGGGGACATATTATCATGATGAAGTATACTTCGCAGGCCATTTTGGAGACCGCAGTTTGATTTTATGACACAAAGATTCTGTACACATCCTTTTGATAAAATCTCGTAGCCGCCTTGCGAGAGCCTTCAGAAAGTGCAGTCGCCTACGCGAGGTCTGTTTGTAGCCGAGACCTCGTAGACTCGTAGCATACTAGGTAATAATAGCTACAAGGTAAACTTACTACGTTCTTATTTGCACCTTGAAACTTATCAGCTACGAGCCACAAGTTCGTAGCGCGCTACGCGTTTCGTACTTGCTACGAAGCTATTCTTAGCTCGCGGCGTAGACTTCGCTTTACGTAACCAATCAATTTTATTGGAATAAAAGGATTCTTCTTTTTTTCTTTTTATTATTAATACTGAATTGTGTTTTAGATTAGATTTTGTATATTATTATGCAACCATTCCTTAGAATTATTAATGTTTCATAAAAACATTAATTTGTGCCTGACTGTTACTATTTTACAGGTACAGCCGAGTACAAAATCGTATTATACAGCGAACTAGGAATTTAATCACGTGGTCGACTGCAACAAATGGGTTATAAATTCATTGCACGTCGAGACGCCCGCAGGCATGCTCTAAGCTACCACTTCCGAATGCTGCTATCTTTGTATATTGTACTTTTATGAGTCTACACTTAGATGTTATTAATTGCTTTATATATTTTAGGGAAGGAGAAAAGTACGAGTTCAATATATTACATTTTATTTTTCGTAAACGTCCTCTGATGAACTTTGGCTGACGCGATGAACAGTTTTAGTGGCCGCAGAGCCATATTATACGACACCCATAGACTAAAGAATATTTTTCCGATAATATCATTTTTTTTTTTTGAGGGTGGGAAATCATCAAATTACTTCTTCTGCTCTGGGTGGGGCAGCAGGGCGTGTCAAACTTTTACTGATTAAAACCCACCCGTGTTCCTTCAGCTGCCTGTGTGCGGTATCTCTTTCGAACAACCCGCAACCCTAGCAGTGCCGTGAACAGCTTGGAACATATTCTTATGGGGAATTTCCAATTAGTGCTTAAAGCATTTTTTTTTTCAGTTTCGAGGAATACCCCGTTTATCTTATTGCAGCTTATAAATCCCGGCTTACATTTTAACACCTACCTAAGTCTGAAGGTACAAATGGCAGTGGCTACAATGAAATAAAATTCATCATCATCATCTGCCTAGCCTTTTTCCAACTGTGTTGGGGTCGACTTCCAATCTAACTGGATGCATCTGAATACCAGTATTTCACATGGAGCGACTGCCTATCTGACCTCCTCAACTCAGTTACTGGGTAGCACGAGAAAGACTTGTTGTCAGACTTTCGTGGTTCTGACGACCCAAAATAAATGAATGAGATTAAGTTAAGCTAAAATAATATTATGAGGATCATTGCTTTGATTGAATTCTTTTATAATGACAGAGCCTCCAAAGCACGTCGAAACAGATTTATTTCCTTACTATGTGAAAACTTCGTTCTAAAAAATTCTACAATTTATTAATTACATAATTTAACTAGGTTAAATTGCACCTACATTTATAAACCTCCGTGCAATGAGTGAAGCAGTTCATTACTTATGCAGGTTGGTTTGTTAAGTTCTCCACTACCTACTCCTCAATTAAAGTAATTTGCGCGGCATTTAACTTCATTAGCAAGTTAATTTTACGACCTTTGAGTATTTTGGTCTTTACTGTCACTTCTTCCACTTACATACATACATACTTTCCAGTGGGGTAGGCAAAAACAACACAACGGCACCTGCTGCGATCCTTACAATCCGGTGCGATGGCCGGTGCAGACGAGTCCTGGAGTGGAGACCGCGTGTCGGCAAGCGTAGTGTGGGACGCCCCAGCTAGATGGACCGACGACCTTAAAAAGGTGGCTGGGGCAGACTGGATGCGGAAGGCGGAGGATAGAGTATTGTGGCACAGCCTGGGAGAGGCCTGTGTCCAGCAGTGGACTGCGATAGGCTAAGTTGATTAATTAATTGCTCCAATTAGTTGTGAGCTAAAGTTCGTGATGCAGTTATCCGGAAATAATAAATGCTTTTATTTCTGTAAGCAGATTTGTACAAACAGCTTTACTGGACGGATCCTTCACTTCTATTGTGTTGATAAGGGCTACACAAGATAACCTGCTACCCTGGATTCAGTGGGTCTACTCTCTAAGCGTGAATTCCGTAGCTTCGGCCGATGTTACGGGCGTTTTCTACTCCGTATCACTTACGAATAAGTATAAGATTAGTTCAGGGCCCAAAATGAATAACAACACGATTTGACAGTCGTCCCTAATCACAATGTGTTTTTGCGCGAAGGAAAAAATTGTCATTTTTCGGGTCAACTACTTTCGGAAGCCCGTATTTTCGTTGATGGACTTAGAAAGAAGACCCCCAGTACATGATTGTAAAACCCCATGCGCTTAAACTTTTCTTCGATTTGAAAAAAAAAATGACCGCGTAGTTAATGCGCTTTTCTATGTAACACCAGATTTTTTTTATTAACCGATGAAATACTTCTACCCTAGGGGGTCTAGACACATTTGCAATTCATATTTGCAGTCCTGACATAATAATCTTTGTAAGATTAGTCTATTATAAAGTGTCTGAAATGGTCTTTTGGGGAAAGAACCACACAGGTTTAAGTGTAGCTGCTCAGTATAACTATAAACATTTAAATTATGATAAGAATAAGGCACATCTTCTCTAACAGCTTCTCTGGGAGCAGTGGTGGCCCAGTGGTAACGACTCCGACTAGCGAGTTGTAGGTCGTTGGTTCAAAACCAGGCAGGCGCTTTACTTTGTGTTAATATTTCATCACCACTGGTCTCAAAACAGTGAAGGATAAACATTGTGAAAGAAAGAAAGAAAATACATTTATTTAGCACAGACTAAAAGGCACACAATATACAGCAAAATAATAAAAATACATTTATTTAGCACAGACTAAAAGGCACACAATATACAGCAAAATAATAAAAATACATTTATTTAGCACAGACTAAAAGGCACACAATATACAGCAAAATAATAAAAATACATTTACTTAGCACAGACTAAAAGGCACACAATATACAGCAAAATAATAAAAATACATTTACTTAGCACAGACTAAAAGGCACACAATATACAGCAAAATAATAAAAATAAAAAACCAACAAAAAGTGCAAAGTGCGTCAAAATGTGCCTCACGGCTGCGCTAAAAAGGCCCAGGCAGTTCAGCATAAATGCCAGACAACTAGTGCCTGACGCTGGTTTTCAACTGCAACGTTTTGTGAGGAAACCGGCATGTCATATAACCAAAAATTCGATGACATCTACCAACCCGCACTGGGCCTGCGTGGTGGATTACGGCCATATCCCTCTCACCGACAGAAGGTCTGTATCCCAGGAGTGGGAACATTTTAGGCTGAATATGTTCAAACAGTTGGTTTGGGTAACAGTGTAATGCGGTGTATTAAAATAGCCTTCAGGGTTGGCATTACATTTTCCTACTACTACTGTCTGCGCACCCGGCAAAGTCAACCTTGCTGACTGGATTTTTACCAGGGTATGGACTACCCTCAGATAGTTCATGAAAATACCAATATAAATCAATACTGTGGTACTGTATCAATTTTAAAAGATTCCTCCACCACTAAGTACCTACTTAGTTACAAACTTAAAACCAATAAGGTTAATTAAAACTATGTAGTCGATGACCTTGGTGCACGGTAAAGCTGTAATGAGTTTATGTTGGCACCAAATTAAATGTATTTAAAATGTATGTTTGCTACTAAATAAATAAAATAAAAGTAAATCAACAAATAAATACGAGAAAAGTATAGAGAAACTTTGTGGTTATGATTATTGAAGCCTTTTCTTTCCAGCTTTACATACCAACTGTGCGTTTTTCTTAATATTTCAAACATAACGTATGCCAAATACATTTTTAACACCATAGTCAAAAAGCATGTAACAAGCATGCAACCTCTTTCTGGAGCAGTCAGTTAAAAACTGCACAATATATCCCACACCTAGATCTAAAGGAAACTAAGTCAAAAATTGGGAGTTTTGACTTATGCTTACCATTGAATTCCTTAACTCACTACCATCGACCAATAAAACAGATTTTAAAATAATTTTCTTGTAGAACTTGCAAAGCCAATATGTGTACAGATAATGCCAATATGTGTGAAGGGTGGGCGTTTTGGGGGACTGTCTCATGTACTTTGACGTTCGAAAAGTGCTGATTCTCAGCCTAATTTGAATAAATGACTTTTGATTTTGATTTTGATAACTTCTCCAATGCACAGGAACACGGTTAACAGTTTTTGACCTTTTCTGAAAAAAGTGCTTTTTTGAGTTAACTCCGTTTAGATCTAGGTGTGCGATATATTCATTATCTGCCTAGCCAACTATGTTGGGGTCGGGTTTCAGTCTAACCGGATGCAGCTGATTATCAATATTTTACATGGCGACTTCCTATCTGACCTCCAATACCCAGTTACTAGGTAACACGACACCCCTTAGTAATAAACTGGTTGTCAGACTTTCAGGCTTCTGACGACCCGTAACGACTGTCACAGATCCACGAATGACAGCCGGGACCAACGGCTTAACGCGCTTTCCGAGGCACGAAAGGGTCTTGGTATGTAAAGATGGACACCCATCCACGGACCAACCGCGGCAAGAGTAGCTTAACCGGATTGATCGACACGTACGGCTGTTATTACTTGGTCGTTTTCTTATATTACGTGTACTCGTAAATAATAAAGCTTCAACAGCTCAAATATATTCTATTGTAGTACATAGAATTCCGATTGAAAATGCAGCAGCATAAAATTCTCGCAGCATCAGAAAACTTCAATTCAATTCCGATGAAAATCTCTAGGGAATGCATTCAACAGATAAATAAATCAATGGGACCCGCAGAAATTCATCATAACACACAAAATGGTTTTTTGTTTCGTAAATGGATTTCAATTTCATCAAAGTTTTTGTTCTTTTTTAAAATAGTAGTTTCAGTTTTTTGCTTTTAATAAAAGTGTAATTAACAGAGCCTGTTAAAAATGCTTTATCAATCCGCCAATCAGAATTAAAAATATCGAGGTTATTTTTTGTCGCTAGCATTTGCTTTCTTCTGATAACCGTCCGGTTGTTGTCCGTTCGTGTTTGTGCGGCAAAGCGTTGGCACAAATAATCTTTGTCAATGAGTTGTACCCATCATTGCGTAACCTGCACGTGGTGGCGCGTCACTCGGCCCTTTCCGACCTTTCGCGGGAACGACCGAATCCGAATATCGATCGGAACGAGCCCGCGAACAACGCGACACTGCTGTGACGTCACATGGTATGCGACAGCGAAACGTCCTAAATCCAACCCTTCATCAATCAAAAACCTACTCTATTCTCCGTTTTTAAAGTTGGCATTCCTATAGATAGGGTAAGTATTGAGTCTGTTTTTTATACAGGGTGAATTATAAAGGTGGCGGTTCCCCGCGTGCGAGCCTTCCTGACCCACATCGGGCGATGCGTAATGCGTATGCACCTGTTATTTGTATTAGTACCCTAGTACTATAGCGTGAAGCTCAACGTGTGAGTTGTACGGCAAGGGTACACACGTATGAGTATTGTTTATAGATGGGGAGATAAAAATGGAAAAGGCACTCTTATGAAGCGTGATTGCAGATTTTTCAAGCGATACTTGTGCATAAAGTTAAACTGTATGTTAGCATATGTTTATGAAATGGTACTGACTAGTTAGTACTAAAAAAAGAATGTGTGATAACTAAAAAAATGACTGTGGATTCAAGAACTTCGGTAAAGAAACGTTACCTAAGTTATAAAAAAAAATGCTTTTAGTTTATTGATTTGCAAGCCGTGTGCCCGACCCGACAGGATTCCCTATCGGCAAAAATAACGAACTTCAATACAAACTTGTAACTATCCCCTTTTTAACTTTTTTAAGGAATGAATTTCCAAATATCATTCTTTAGTGCTAACATTCGTTATATAGGCAACTCTTGTGCATTTTATGCTTTTAGCCCCAGCGTTTTATGCTGTGTTGTCTGTTGTTGTGACTTTTATCAAGTAGATTTCATAAAACAAAAAATACGAAATTATTACTTTGCAAAAACGTAATCTAATAAAAACTGGAATTTCCTAATAAAACACCAATCTAGTAACAACTTAGTGGCGTCTTCATAAAGAGCAATTACCGACGCTACGGTGCTACGGGCTACAAGACGTTTGGCTACGAAACGCTACGAGCCGTAGCACTGCCACAAAAACAACGGGGACAAAAACTCAGCCAACCGTAAAACAGATTTCGTCTGATTTTCATTCTAAGTAAAAGCGATGCAATAGTGTGTGTATATGTGTGAGGGTGTGTGTGTGTGTGTAGTGTTTTGTTTATTTTTTTGGGCTGCCTCTTTTTAAGATTTCGTAGGCTAACACGGGACCCCTATAATTTCGTCCTGTCCGTCCGTTCGTATGTCACATAGCCATTTCACTCAGAAATTATATCGATGAAAGGAGAATGCCCAAAAATCTATTGGCAAAAAACCCAAAGGTGATTATAAAATAATTTGTATGGTAAAAGGGGATAAATTGTAGAAAACAAATATGAAACAATTTTTCGATCAAAACTTTTTGATTCGTGTAGCAACCTGTTTGAACAAATTGGCTGTCAATTTTTTTACTTCAATTTTGTGAAAATTTATGTCATTGCAGAATTGAATCCCATGCCCTATGGAAGTATTTTTATGATTTGATCCAACACACCTAAATTCAAGAAGTTTCTAATCTCCTGCCTATGTGCTTTTTATTAATATATCCCAGCTGTATTCCTATGGAATTTAGTTCTTTAGAAATTGGTACGAATTTCGTCAATTTTCTCATGATCGTTTTATGTGATTCTACTGTTGATTCTCGCTCGCTCTATCAAAGATTCTGCTTGTATCTTTAGTCTGATTATCTATTTATTTATCTGTAGATGAAGACGGCCACCCTGTGACCTACACCGAAGCCATAGCTGCATAGATTCTTCATCATGCTGCATAGATTTGCAGGCCCAGCGTTTGAAACTGCTTCTTGCCCGTCTTCAAAAACTGCAATTTTCATATAACTTCTTAATCATTCACCGTTTTTTACTTTTTATTTATTTGATGTTTTTTTATAATTGAAAATTATACGTATTCTTGTAGGAATTACTCTTTTCTCAACATCATGCTACAATACATACGAGTATATTGTTTTTTTAATCGACGCCCAGTTTTTTTGGGCATTCTCCTTTGAAAGAAAAACACTGTATTCTGTGCACCGGTAAACAGTGGTGTAGAAAATTACGAAAAAATATTTGTCCTTTTTTGTGGAATATAAAGTATTTAATAAATAAATTGACGCTGCTGCACACAGCTAAGCTTCGCGCGTGTAGCTACTTAGCATAGCATTAAAGCAAAATAATAGGACAAGAAGATAGATGGGAAGGACATTTAGGCTACTTTTTGTCCCGGTAGCACCTTCCCGTGGGATAATTCCGACATCCTCGCGGTGGAAGCCGCGGTCAGTAGCTAGCACTAGGTACCTATATGTTAGCTTTTTGTTAAATGTAAGTAAATCTTGTTGATTACACGCTGTTGGATTATTTTGTATAGGTTTTATTTAATTATGAGAATTTTTACAACCGACTACCGGTGCTAAAAATACCCATGGGCGTAGCTAGGGGGCTAGAAACTTCTTTGCCCACCCCAGAAAATATATCTTCCCGCGGTATCGCAATCCGTTTAAACGTAGAAAGGTATCTACCATTCAGACATAATTACAAGAATCTGTTTTGTATTTATAATATTAGTAGATTTAGCTATGAGACTTTTAGCTTTACTTAGGAATTCAGAAATACGCTACATCACCATGTGGCGTATTTCACCAAAAGGAGAGTGAATAGGGCATGGTACTGCCCCCGATACAACGGGACAAAAACAGCTAGGGGCACTACCTACCTTTTCTCGAAGCGTTTCGTCGTATTTTCAAAGCTTCGGGCTGGACGATGCTAAAGAGCTGAAAGTCTTAGGATAAGGTATACTTAGCAAATTAAAAAATCTAAATTTTTATTCATCTAGCTTTTATAATAATTTGATTCTAGTAATACGTAAAAATCTAATTAATTTGATTTTAGTGATACGTAAAAATGACCATTTCGTCACTGACTGACTCAGTCGTCAATACCTCTAGGGCAGTTCTTATGGATAATTAAATAGGCCAGTACAATATCACCGATAAAATTAAATTAAATAGAGCACCCTACAAAAATAAATGAAATCGCACCAAAAACATATCATATAAAGTAGGTTGCCAAGACTTAAGTAACACTTTTATTGTTATATATAAGTGTAGAGCCAAGCCCAAACTACATCTTGGTCAAAATGTACAATATGGCTGGGTCATTCCATTGTACTATTGCATGATAAAGACCACTGATTTAATTTCTTACCATAGAAACTTTATTTCCAAATTTACAATTTATACAGAGGCAATAGGTTAGTACTAGACAATATTGTTTTTTAAATTGCATAAATCATTTAATTTATGCAATTTTAATTGATTATTACCTCCGGCACCCAAGCTAAGATTAAACTTGTGTTATGGGTGCCAGGGCTCTCTCTATTAATGAAATTTTCACATTTTTACAAATTAGTACGGATAAGCAGTCGGTTAGGTGCTATCGTTTCAGTATAAAAAATAATAAAATAAAGTTATTAAACTAAATTAAAGCCTCTCTACACTGTGAGTTTGGGTGTGTAAGTGTATGTGTCATGTTTATGTGTCGTGGGTGTGTGTGTGTGGTGTATGTTTTGAGTTGTCTAAAATAAGCAGGAACTTCTTTAAAAAAAATATGGGAGTGGGACCAGCAGTTCCAAGGTCCCAGGGGTGGGAGGGTGACCAGCAGTCCCAAGGTGGTTTCGGGTTAATCGTTCATAAGTCCCTTGTGAGCAACTCTTTATGATGATCTCCTTCTAAAGAAAACGTGAGCATAGGACGTGGACCTGACAGAACCCTGATGGTGCAACAAAAAATCTGATTGACTTCATTATGCCGACGACGAAGCAAGTATTCAATTATGTCTCTGTGATCAACGCGGTGAAAACTGGAAGTGATCACCGCATGGTAAGAGGCACTTTGAACTTAATCATCAATATGAAAAGATCTCGATTGATGAAGTCTACGCTTCGCCCAGCACTGATCCAAGTCCAAAACGCCGAGAGTTTTCAACTCGAACTCCAGAATTATTTCGAGTGCCTAGGGAGCTTTGTGGACAATTTTAATGATGGATTCGTGAAAACTGTCCATACAGTCTAAGATATTCAAAACCAGTCATACAAATAGAAACAAGCTTTCTGATCCTACATTGCAGCTCATGAAGGTGCAAACTAGGATGCACCGCGAGATGATCCTGCAGTCTTCAGATGATGCGCTCAAGTACTTACATACAGCTTAATGGACGGATCACTAAGTCCTTGAAAAGCGACCTTCGACGCTTTAATACAGAACGTATCAAGGACCTGATAGAGCAGAACAAAGGCTCCAAGGTCTTTTCTAGGGATCTGTTTATTAGGCAGAAACTGAAGACTGATGATGGCAGGTTCGTATCCGCCAAACCTAAACCCCTCAAGGCCCTCTATACGCTGTTTGCAAACGGCAAAGGCATGGAACCGAGGTGTGGTGATACTTTTCTTTAAGAAGGGTGACAATGCCCTTTTTAGAACTATAGGCCTCATTTCTCACTTCTGTGTCATGTCTACAAGTTGTTGTCAAGAGTCATCACGAAACATATGTCGCGCAGGTTTTATGACCTCCAGCCCCCAAACAAGCCGGATTCCGTAAAGGCTTTAGCACCGTACACCAGAGACACATGCTGCGACAGGTTGTACAGAAGGCCGAAAAGTTTATCTCTCTCTCTCTCTCTCTCTTCTTAGCGTTTATGGACGACTATCGGTACATCGAGGTGCTGAACTGTCTGTACGAAAACGTCTCTATGTCAGTCCGACTCCAGGACCGGACTTCGAAAACTATACAGAGTGTACGTATGTAGTATGTGAGATAACGTCTCCCACGTTATCTCTCTGAAACTATTCATCGCTGCACTGGAGGACGTTTTCAAGGTTCTGGACCGGAAAGGGGTTGTATCACCATTAAGGGCGAGTAGCACTCACCTTCGGTTTGCCGATAGTATACATATGTATTTGTCATGGTTGAGACTATGGAGGACCTCAGTACAATGCTCGGTAAATGAACATGGACAAGACAAAGGTCATGTCAAATGCCCATGTAGCGTCTCCTATCTTCAAGAGAGTGGGTGTCCACTCTCATAAAAATCGGAGACACTACACTCGAAGTTACGGACGAATATGTTTACCTAAGACGAACTGTCCAGTTAGGTAGGTCCAACTTCGAGAAAGAGGTCAATCGTCAAATCCGACTCAGCTGGGCAGCGTTCGGGAACCTACGCCATATCTTCTCTTTCCAAACACCGCAGTGCCTAAATACGAAAGTCGTTGACCAGTGCATGTTGCCAGTGATGACATATGGCAATAAAACGTGGTCGCTGACAATAGGCTTTATTAGAAGGCCAAAAGTCACCCAAAGGGCAATGGAGAAGGTTATGCTTGGAGTTTCCCTACGTGATTGAATCAGAAATGAAGAGATCCGCAGCAGAACCAATGTAACCGATGTAGCCCGAAAAATCTCCGTGCCGCGAAACGGCCAATCCGTACATTTTGACCAAGATTTGAATTTAAAATAACTTTTATAAGCTGACGAGTAAGAAATTAAATAAACATATGCGTCGAAAACAAACACGTGCTTTGGTACTGAGCGTTTGCCTAGACTGTGACTGTCACACGACTTCACCGACGATCATGTCAGGTAGCAGGTAAAGCGGTAGAGCTTTTTTTTTTGAGGGTGGGAAATCATTAAATAACTTCTCCCGCTCTGGGTGGAGCAGGACGGCGTGTCACTTTTACTGACTAAAACCTACCCGTGTTCCCTCAGTTGCCTGTGTGCCACGGGCGACGGTATCTCTTTTGGAACAACCCGCACCCCTGGCAGGCATCGGCCCTTGCGGACCCCACCAGTTGGTGCTGACATCTTTTTGAGGCGCTCGTGGAACACAACGCCACCTCGACCCGGGCTTGGTCCTTATCGGACAGCGAGCGACCCATGACAAGCGGCAGGGCTCACTTGCGTTTCCGGTTACATGATTATTCGTTTACGAATCAAATTGTTAGATGGCGCTGTCCGCTATACTTTGGCGCCATCAATCCACGACATACATATTTTATATTTTATTTCCCGAAGCTGCTTAGCACGCTACCTATTTGCCGTTTTTAATCGTAGAAAAGTTTAAATTAAAAGCACATGTTAGTAGATTTTAAAGTTACTTTTGTGTAAAATAAAGAGCTAAAACGTTACGCTGCTCGATAACTTGTCCCAATCCATTCTGATTTCTTATATAAGTACTAGCTTTTGCCTGGCGCTCCACCTGCATGGATAGCCACCTGCGTAAAAAAGTAGCCTCTTCTTTAGTCCTTTTCCATATCCCAGACTACATCTCTGCCAAATTCCATGATGATCGGTTCAGCGGTTTAGACGTGAAAGCGTAACAGACAGACTAGAGTTACTTTCGCATTTATAATATTAGCAGGGATCAGTATAGAACAGTATTTATTTACTTACTCAAAAAGTCGTGGCAGACCGGTCGTTTGCGTCTTATTCCTGTTTTTTTTTTCTTGCTAACGTAGGTACTAATTTAGACTAAGGAATTGTAAAGCACTATTTTTTGGTAAATAAACATTATTTATTTATTATTTATTAGAGCTAACAACTCGGCACCGGATAGGCATCAGCTCAAGTAGAGCCGATCTGTATTCTCCCTACGAAACTACATACCTCAACGCGCTCGAATGACGACGGAACATTAACATTATCTTCGTGAGCCGGTGGTTTTTCACTTAACTTCACTTGATTTTGTTTATTGACTGTCCTTCGACTATCCTTTCCCAAACAGCCGAACTATTGTGAAAAAATCTTACGTGAAGTGAGCTGTCGAGGAAACGCCCGGGTGTTTCCATTGCGAAGATCACCCTGAGGACACGGTGAAGCATACGGTGGAGGTCTGCCCGGCTTGGGCGGAGCACCGCCGTGTCCTCGTGGAGGTGATTTGCGGCGGCGATCTCTCGCGTCCGACCCTGGTCCAGGCCATGGTACGGAGCGAGAGTGCATGGTTAGCAGTCGCCTCCTTCAGCGAAGCAGTTATGCTCGCAAAGAGGGAGGCGGCGCACGTGAGGGAGATGCAGTACATGCGCCCTCACAGCCGTGGCCTTCGCAGGAGACGCCCTGGGCGTCGGGAATCGCAGGCTGATTCCCGGCCACCGTAGGCACGGGCTTGCGGACGGCGAGTAATGGGTAGCCCGCTGTCCGGTAAGGACATAGCCCGGGTCGACGGCGCGTTGTGTTCCACGCGCGCCTCAAAGCGATGTCAGCAGCAACAGATGGGGCCCACAAGGGCCGATGCCTGCCAGGGGTGCGGGTTGTTCGAAAGAGATACCGCGGCCCCTGGCATCCAGGCAACTGAGGGAACACGGGTGGGTTTTAGTCAGTAAAAGTCCGACACGCCCTCCCGCTCCACCCAGAGCGAGAGAAGTTATTTGATGATTTCCCACCCAGAAAAAAAAAAAACCTATGTGGACTGCCGAACTTTTTACGTAACTGCCCTTCCAACATTTTAAAAGGCCATGATAATATAAACACAAACACACCTTTACTATATATAGCTTACGTAATATCACACCACAAGTGCCTGTAGGTAAAAACAGACTTACTTCTCTTTACATGGCATTGGCATCACCTGTACACGAATTTCTACGAAAAATGTCTACTATTTTAAAAAGGATAGCACATAACCTCGACGTATTATTAGGTTTTAATTTTTTTTCTTCAAAGACCTCTCTTCCACAGTTTTCTTCTTATAATATCTTTGAAGAATACATGCAATCCTCAGATTTTTGCAGTCAACAGCTGCGCAATGGGGCGTATTAATTAATTATGAGTAATAGAAGTTGCTTGTTTACAAAAAAAATATGGATAGTGACTTCTAGCTGTGAAATTCTTGGCACAATGGCAGCATCGGCAACTGAAGTGAGCAAGTGACAGTTTTTATCCCCATTCAATTCAAGGACTTTTCCATAACGCTTAGGCATTACACATTTTGCCTTAGGCATTATACATAATGGCGACAGTATGCAAACTGACGGAGTCGTATGTATAATGACTAATTATACAATCTGCCTTCGACATTAACACTATTGACAGCTCACTATATATAAATTTCACTTGTGTCTCGTACATAATGAATTATAAATAAATTACAACATTTAAATTAATAAAGTTTATTGAAATGTAAGAAATGTCTTTTATCAGAATCGAAATCTATTACATTTAGAAAATGACACACATTACACAGGATACTTAGGGTAAACATTTGGTACAGACATCGTATCATAAAAAATTGAATCCATTTATATTGGCAATTTATCAATAATCCCCCTCTTCATAAATGTCTAATAACTAAAAAGATGTAGTTTATTTTACGTTTTCGCTTCAATGACAAACAAATAAGGAAGCCATACAGTAACTATGACGTAGTTATTTCTATTACATTTTTCCTTTATGGCATTTGGTACCTTTGTCGACAATTCTGCCAATGTCGACAAGTCTGCCAGTGTCGAAAATTCTGCCAGTGTCGAAAATACTACCAATGTCGACAATTCTGAATGTGTAGGTACTTCTACGTAAAATTACAATTGTAATTATTATATGAGTAAATATATAGACATTCATTGAATATTACAATTCTTATTAACTACCTTCGATCTCAAACCAACGGTTACAAGTTTCCAAACACGGCGTCATTTACTTGAAAAACTACTTTATTAATAACGTGAATCACGTATAAATAACCCACTTATAAACATTAAACCTGTAGCGTATTCCTATTATTTTAAGTGGGGAACATCCACGCTAAATCCATTCTTTCTCCCATATAATTTATGCTTGTATAATGATGATACGATCACATGAAAAATTGGCTTACCTACTCGATATTTTTTATGTATGCATAATCAACCATTATCACAGCCACCACTGCTCTCTGTTTCAGAAGACAATAGTGACGTCAAAACATCTAAATATTTATATATATTATATTTATTGAACACCAGTCAATGTCTTATTGTAGAATATTCTTTAAAGTGATTATTTAATTTCTACTAACTATAAAATGTACCAACAATACATTGGTACCTGTTTTTTTTCTATTACATTTAATTTGTTTTCGTACGCATTGCAGCATAAAAAAGCGGCCAAGTGCGAGTAGGACTCGCACGCGAAGGGTTGAGTACTACCGTACAATATTTAATACTACATATTAAAAATGTGTTACTTGTATAACCTTAATTATTAATTTTTTACTTTTATTATTTGTTGTTAAAGCGGCAGTAGAAAAACACACGCTGATCATTTAAATTGTATACCTGTTACGGTTCATGAGTTACAGCCCGCTGACAGACAGGCGGACGGATAGCGGAAGCTTAGTAATAGGGTTCCGTTGGTACCCTTTGGGTACGGAACCCTAAAAATGATTAAAAACGATGAGTCAAGTAATATTTTTACAGTAGGTAGCTAGATATTTTTAAGTGTCTATGATATCTGTTTAAAACAGTATCAATACATCTAGGATACAGAGATCTACATTGTCGTCGAACGCACTTATTTTTCTACATGTCAAATAATTGGATACTAAATATACCTACTAAAACTGCATTAATACCCGAAAAATGCAGTAATTTTAAAATATATTTATTTTATTGTACAACTAGCTTTTGCCAGCGGCTTCGCCCGCGTGGAGATTGGTGTATTATTATGCATATAAATCTTCCTCTTTAATTACTCTGTCTATTGATGAATACCGCATTAAAATCCGTTGCGTAATTTAAAAGATCTCAGCGTACAAACACGACAAGCGACTTCGTTTTATACTATGTAAGGATTAACAAACAATTTCTGAAGCCTTAGTGTGAGTTTCATTTATCCATCTCGATCAAACGCGCTCTGGTTGGCCCTGGATTGGTGACGGACCAATCGGAGCGCCGAACGCGCTCGATGCGTTTGATCGAGATGGTTTTTATTTTTGAGGCTGGTAAATGATCAAATAACTTCTCCCGCTCTGGGTAGACCAGGAGGGCGAGTCAGACTTTTACTGACTAAAACCCACCCGTGATCCCTCAGTTGCCTGTGTACAAGGGATCATGGTATCTCTTTCGAACAACCCACACCCCTGGCAATGAAACTCACACTAGTGGCCTGGTCAGGCTTAACTATAGCGCCATCTATTTTGAAATATATATAACTATAATATAATATGCACTGTGCTGGTATTTTTTAAGACATTTGCTGTTTCATGAAAGTTTGATTATATAGGATTCTATTCATCAAATCAAGGCTTAAATGATTAAAAAATCTTATATTATGAAAGTGCAACACCTGACTAGATATTTATGCTATACAAGGTGACATATTCCTGCTAGGACCAGACGGGCAATTCACATAATTTTAAGAACGTTTATAGTCTGATCGCAGTCTAAATTTGTCAAACATACCTCTAGTTCTCTACATTTTTGACAGGTTGCGACGGCCGAGGTGAGACTGCGACCAGATTTTGAACATTGTTTATTACAACAATTAGCCTTCGGATAGTCTGACCCATTTACAACAATTAAGCGCTCTGAATAAAGTTGAATAAAAAAATGTGAATTGAATAAAGAAAATTTGACGTATTGCTTCCAAGAATACGTCAAATTTTAAGTCACCCTGTATTAGTTATATATGCATGCAATGATTTTACAATTTTGCATAGTATAGTGAGGCATTCAGAATTAAAAAGTAATAACCCCAGCCATCAATTGGTAGCAGCCTGAGTATTATACCGCTTATTACCTACAGACTATTTAGGGATTATAGTTTAGAACAAGGCCTTCATAAAACCTTAAGTAAAATTCATAGGCCACAGAAGAATGAGCTTCTTCTTTCCACCTATCTTTTATCAACTCCTTCTCGTGCCTAATTAAGACTTTATAAAGTGGACATTTCCAAGCCCTGTTACTTTTTTGTTTCATAACATTACTGTGATGCTCCGTCAAGTCTGCATTAGCACACTTTTCACAAGGCTTTTTGCATTTTATTTCTAAATAGGGCTTAGATTTATTCTGGACAAAACCATTGAATTTATACTGTACACCCAAATAGTGATACATAGTGTCTAGGATTTGATCCACAATAAATCTTCGGTGATACCAGATTGTCTGATGATGTTTGTAGTACTTCAGTAAGTCATCATTTGATAACAATTCATAGAACAGTAATTCAAGTTTTATTAAAGTTCCATTCCAAGTTGCATAGCATTTGCAATTACCTGGAGAATAGCCCAACACAAGAGCAATTAGATCATCATCATTTGTTGCATTGAAGATCTTGCTGGGCGTCACAACTGGATCGCTAGTCATACGATCAGCTAATAACTTCTGGAAATTCTCACGTAAGTTCACATTCAAATCTTTTTCAAGCTCTGGCCACTTATCATCAATTGTGAAAAGTCTCTTAATACAGACCTGGCGATAGTGAAAGCAGCTGTAGTCAGAAACATGACTTGATGTCCATTCCTTAATAAATCTGTATTCATCTATGTGAAGCATGCTGCCGGGGAAGTGGTCTCTTTTGAGCATGCAGAGATCCATTATATAGGCGCGGTGTTCCCAGCAGTGGTAATTGTTCATGCACTTATCTGCTGCCATATTGCAGACCTTCAATTCTTCAGTAATGAGTTGACCCATATAGTCAGTAAAATGAGCCTCATGATCTTCTGAAAACAACAAAAATTAAAAATGTCAGAAAATAATTTCTCTACAACTTGCTGGAGTCTGGTTTTATGCAAGGTTGCTTACCACTATTGGGTTTGACACATATATATATTTCAACTTGTGGCTAAGTAATATTAGATGCTCAGTTTGATCGATCAGGTTAAGCTACACTTGCCGTTGTCCGTGGATGGGTGACCGTTTTAACATACCAAAACCCCTCCGTGCCTCTAAAAGCATGTTAAGCCGTTGGTCCCGGTTGTCATTTGTGGATTTGACAGTCATTACGGGTTATCAGAAAGCGTGAGAGTCTGACAACCAGTCTTACCAAGGGGTACCGTATTACCCAGTAACTGTGTTGTGGAGGTCAGATAGGCAGTCACTCCATGTAAAATACTGGTATTCAGCTGCATCCGGTCAGACTGGAAGCCGACCCCAACATAATTGGGAAACGGCTAGGCAGATGTTGATGACATATATATTTCAATCTGCGTCCAGTAGTTTGTCGTAACAATTTGCCATGAGCAACAATAACAACCTCATAACCACTCTGTATTAGTAGTTTTGGTTATGCCATAAACCAGATGATTACTTTAAGTAGCTGATGCCAGCAGTATCACATTATAGAACTACTTCACATACCCAGATAAAAGTATCCTAGATTCAAGTCTTTGTGGTTCCATTCAGAAGTGGAGACCCGCTATGTGCGATTTTTTTTTCTCAGCGTCTATAATTTCACGCACTTTCGAAAGCTCTAAATAAATACACTAAAGACAGTGTTCTACTCAAAAAAAAAAATCTACATTAAAGAAGCACTATTTTAAAAGTATAATAGTTACACAACACTTACCAAAATTAAAGAAAGGTGTAATTAGCCATCTTCTATACGCATATGCCTCATTACATTTTGGCTTCCTTGTTAGTACTAATTTAGTAAAATGCAACTCCGACCACTTGCAGTGGAACTGCTGGGATGTCATTTCTCTTCTTTTGTTCCATAATGAGGTAACATCAGGGTTTATCAGAATTGTAGCATTTAAAAGGTCATATATCCTCTTATAGTTTAGATTTGACAATCTGCTGAGTCTTCGCTTTGGATTAGTCAAAAAGTCACGAATTAATTCGGAATAGCAGTAGTTGTACACATGCTTCACACACCAAGACTCCAACCCTAACGAAGTTGCAACATGCAGAACAGGTGATTTGTTTGTAGTTGAGTCCACAGGAACAATGTCAAACTCAGTCCTGAAAAAAAACATGTAGGATTACACGCAAGTTCTTTACAGAATACTTATCATGTTTCTTGAAATGTTGCCAATTTGAAGTAAATATTTACAATCGACGGTCCTGTAGAACTTGATTCAACTCCTTTATTATTTTCTCTACTAGTCCCGATAGTCCGTTCCTATCCTCGTTCATAGTTGACATGACGGTCAATGAGTCGTCTAGTCTAGTAAAAATTAAAAACTATCGAAGTAATTATTTATTTGAATTTTTCATAAATCATACACATTTAGACGAAAACAAGATCACGATTCAGGAAACACGTATTTATTCAGCATAAACGTCAATAAATAAATAATGTCACTATCAGTGTTGCCAACTGGGTGTCAGGTTTTGGGGCTAAATCGAGTTTAAAAAAGGACTAGATTAGCACATAAAGATAATAAGGGTAAATGACTAAATAACGAAAAATAAAAATATAGGTTCTTTAGTTAAATGGATTTCTTGATTATGTAATGTATAAATTATTAATAAAATACATCATTATCGATTATAAAATATTGTTTAATCATAAAATTAAGATCTAAATAGTAGTCTTCATCTAATTCCTCTCGTAGGGTTTCACTTTGCGCTAACGACGTTGATGGTTGGGCTTGGGCTTTATTGCGCGCAGCCTTGTTCAGTATAAATAAAAATTGGATACAATTTTTTTTACTAATTTTTTTATAGGAGATCCAATGGGATTACCTGTGCAGTAAGGACCCCAATTCTGTATCGTTATAATGCTTCCCCGCGGAATCTTACTACGCTCAACTACGTCAATATAGTTTTTTTTTAACCAATGTAACGGTAAAGAATCGAAATGTCATATTCTGTATGTTCCAAGACAATTTGTCAATATTATTAATACAATTTTAGCAGAATTTGTGTATGATTGACGTGGTGTCGAGTAAGAAATCGTCAAGTGGTCATAGTGAACTCAGGCCAAGCTTGGTTTAACTTGGTAAGGCCAATTCGTATTTATGGTAAGGAATTTTTGGAGTCTATGTTCATCCTGTTTCGTATTTTATGTTTAAATGGTTTTAACAGGCGATAATATTTGGGGCTAGATTAGGGGCTAGGGGCTAAATAATTATATTCGGGGATGAAGAAGAAGAAAAAGGGCTAGATCTAGCCCCGAAGGGGCTAAATTGGCATCACTGGTAATTTTCACTTTTCATTGATTTTCATAGACAAATTCGTCGTTTTGAAATCTTGGGACCTAGGTATTTGAGTCTTTTATAATGTCAATCTCATAAAGTGTAAGTCTTTTATAGTGTAATGTGTTCTGGAGTGGTGACCTCGTGCCGGAAGACGTAGAGTGGGAAGGCTTCCCACAAAGTGGACCGATGACCTTGTGAAGGCCGCGGGAATCCGCTGGATGTGGGAATCACAAGACCGGTCGAAGTGGAGGAGCCTGGGGGAGGCCTATATCCAGCAGTGGACGTCTTTCGGCTGAAATGATGTAATGATGATGATGATGATGATGATGAAGATGATGATGATGATGATGATGATGATAATAATATGAATGAATTTTCAATAGGGTTCGTTTATGAGATATTTTTTTCACCACTAATGTATTTTTGTGGATTTTAATTTACGAAGCTGATTAGCTCGCTCTTGCACCTCATAATAATTTCCGGTACCGACTCGTAGTCACACCAGACTATCACAACAGTGTGAGAAACAGGATCTTTTTCTCGTTCGTCATACCACTGATTTTTCCACAACATTTATTCCTAACTAGTGCTGTCCTAGCAATCACGGCATGCTCCCGGGAGATCCTGGTCTTGAAAATACGGGTTATAGGGGTTATTTAAAAAATAGGGGTGAACGTATGAAATTGCCGTTTTACAGTAGATAATAGACACTTCAAATCAAATCAATTTATTTCGGATAATAATCCATAGGTGTTAGTAACAATAAACTTAGCCTAATGTTAGTACAATTTAATTGTTTTAATTTAAGCATGCGCCGGATTGAGCGCCCTTCCCATGAACACTCATCCACTGCTTCAACAGTGGCGAATCCCACCTGTTTGCCAACACATCCAGGATGCCATTTGCGGTGCCACGCACGCGTCTGACTAGCGAAGCGCTTCGCTTCCGGATGATTGCATAAAAGAAATCAGCGTGCGCCTCAGCAAACATAGTCGACGAGCTGCAAAAACGAGGCAGCCAAACAGCACCCTAAATGCGTTGTTAAATTATACATGCAGAGTCCCGTACACTCGCTGCGTATAGTTGACCCATAGACTGCACGTGTAGAAGGACTGACAATACGCATTTGACGTAAGATCTTCATGGTGTGAGATTTTCGTGTGAAACTTTTTTTAACGTGCTACCTATGAAGTTCTTCTTTTAAAAAATGTACAATATTCAATTTTCGACTTTCTATTGTTTTTTATTCAGCTTAGACATAAAGATGGATAGGTACCTACTTCGATAACCCGAGTTATTTTTGAATACGACTTCAGACGCGGAAGTAACGCACCAGAAACGGCTCGCAATATCAATGTTGCGTTTGGCGAGGGGACTGCTAATGAACGCACCTTGCGTTTTTGGTTTAAACGCTTTCGTAATGGAAACTTCGACTTGAAGAACGAACCACGTGGTAGACCGCCCACACAGGTGAATAACGCCGAATTGAAGGAGATGGTAGAAGAAGCCGATCCAAGTCAAATTCCCAGGAATTAGCGGCATGGTTTAACATTACCCTAACGTTACAATAATGGTTCATTTGCATCAAATCAAATAAGTAAAAAAAAATATGAAAAATGGGTGCCTCATGATTTGACTGATCTGCAGACAGAAATGCGTGTTGAAACTTGTGTTGCCTTGTTGAATCGCTACAGAAATAAAGGAATATTGGAGGGCATGTGACGAAAAGTGGATTGTGTATGATAACCGTAAGCGAGAAAAATGCAGTGGCTGACCCCAGATCAACCGCCGCAACAGTGCCCTAAAGCAAAGCTTACTAATAAAACGGTAATGGTAACTGTTTGGTGGTCTCTTCATGGTGTTATTCACTATAGCTTTCTCAGGTCTTATTAATTGATGCCTTAAGTAAGTAAAATATGGTGTTTTTTTTTTGTAGAATTACATCTTCATCATGAACTTTGAGGAGGTTCTAAGATCCAGCTCCAGCAAGTCACCTGTCTAGCATCATGTTTTACGTGCAAATGTTAAAAATGAGGCAAAGTGCAGAAAATGTAATAAAATATTAAAAGCACTTGGTGGAAGCACAAGCAGTCTCCACAAGCTTTTGAAAAATGTCCACCCCAAATTTGGAAGGAACAACTTGATTATGAAATTGATTGATTTGTTCGTTGAAAGCAAAGTTATTTATTCAAATTAGGCTGAGAATCAGCACTTTTGGAACGTCAAAATACATAAGACAGTCTCCTCCAAGTCCAGTACCGAAAACCCAGTCCCGGTTCTTGAGAAGGCACCGGACTGCAACCACTACTAGCTATAGGTACTACTTGCTCAATTAAATTAAAAACCTTCAAATTACGTATTAGCTTATATTTATACCCGACTGTGCCAGCAGGAGGGTAATGTTTTTCGAGTGTATATATGTATGTATGTATATTTTTTTGCACGCTCTGTAGATAGCCTAAACGGTTTGATAGATTTCAGCTTGAGAGGTGCCGTTAGATTCGTCTTCATTGTGAGAGTAACAAGGGTATATCAAAATTGAAAAGAAAAATAGCCGATTTTTGGCACCACAATATGTAGGTACCTATCTAAAAAAATGAAAAAATCTCAAAACCTATTGAGTGGGGTATCAAAATAAAAAGGTTTCCTAAATAGGTCTCATTAACGTCAAAAATAATTATATTAACACAATATTAATAATAATAATAATAATAAAATGATTATTAATTATATTATTATTAAAACTGAAATAAAAAATAACGAGTGCCAACTTTCACAAACGTTGTTGGATGCCTTTGACCAACTATATTCCAGTCGGCGATATATTGTTCATCATTTAGCCATTGTCGAGCCATGTATGCTATGAAATATTTCATCTTTTCCCCGCTAAATTAATTCTATTCTGTTTTTATGTACTCCCATCCGTTATTAACAAGTTCTAATGGAGTTAGCGGCAATGCCGTTAATAGTCCCACAATTCTTTTATGTAGTTTACCTTTGAAACCAATTGATTTCGCTTTTCGCCATAAGCTCTGACAATAATGATAGTAACACTTTTTTTACCGATATATGTGGAAAAAATATATTAAGGCATTAGCTACGGCAATCTCGAAATTTGCGTGGAATACAGTGGGACACCACTCGGGAAATTTTCTTTTCAGTATGTCAAACAATGCAGCATATTATGTCGACTCTTTTTTGTCGCTCATAAGCACATGTATTAGCGGTTTCACTTAAGTTGTTTGAGACGTGCTCCCAAGTCGCCGAGGATAGAAAGTAATTGTGGAATTGGTCGTGGAGAACTCCTAAAAGTCGCATCTATAAAACATTCATTCAATATAATTGCTTTGCTTCTTCAGCACAAAATATGAATTGTCTGATATGCTCATATTGATAGTCGGCAACGAGAAATTTCTCAAATGTAGCGGGTACTTGTACTTCTTCAATACATTTAACAATGATCTTGCTGACTTTTAGTTTCCGTTTTCACGGCCGTCTCACGGCCGTAGCCTTCGCAGGAGACGCCCTGGGCGTCAGGAATCCCAAGCTGATTCCCGGCCACCGTAGGCGCGGGCTTGCGAACGGTGAGTGATGGGTAGCTCGCTGTCCGGTAAGGATCAACCCCAGGTCGACGGCGCGTTGTGTTCCACGCGCGCCTCAAAGAGATGTCAGGACCAACTGGTGGCGCCCGCAAGGGCCGATGCCTGACAGGGATGCGGGTTGTTCGAAAGAGATACCGCAGCCCCTGGCACACAGGCAACTGAGGGAACACGAGTGGGTTTTAGTCAGTAAAAGTCTGACCTCCCGCTCCACCCAGAGCAGGAAAAGTTATTTGATGATTTCCCACCAAAAAAAAAGCGATACCTCATTTGTCCAATTAGGATAAGTAGTTTAGAAGTTATGAGAGAACAGATGAACATACATACATACATATCGGTCAAAATCATAATCCTGCTTTTTGCTTCGCCGTAGTCGAGTAAAATACAACATGTTATTCCATTTTTTTTAAATTTTATTTTGTTTTTACTAAGACATGAAAACACTTTGTACCTTATTATGAAAAAATCTGCAGAAATATTACTAAAAGCAAAAAAAGTCTTAATAGTCGGCAAAGGACGAAAGTTGGCAAACGCCCATCAGCAGATTGACTATTAGAATATAGGTAGGGTGAGTGGGGGCAAGATCGAACGGGTTTTTGATGAGATGAGCAGTGTTGTGTTTGAAGTCTTGTAGAACAGTACATATTAGCTTAAGCTAAAAAAATATTTTTAGTGAGTAAAGAGCAAAGAGTATATTTTTCTATCAAATTGATAACATTCAGTTAAATCAATTCCAGAGCACAAAAAAAATAAAATAAAATGTATGTATCACGAGAATGAAACAGGGGGAAGACGAAAGGATGATGGGGAAAGATCGAAATAGTTACTAAAATCGTTCAAATGAGTATCAGACGTTGTTGGTGATCATTAGTCTATAGTTTGAAGTTCCCTAAAAACTCGGAACTGCCTGTAGTGTCAAAATACCTTTAGTTAACAAAGATATATAGATATATATTTTTTTATATTTCTATCTTACCCCACCCGGGGGAAGATTGACATAGAGGTTCTCAAACTTTCCACTTCAATTGCTTAAGGTTATACTGAAAATAAAACATCAATATCAATCAAATAAATCCTTTAATTTTACTTTATTCTATCGAGATATTACAAAACAAGAGTTTGCATTTTTTTTTCACAAATAAAAGTGACACAAAGGTAAAATTTTACAAAATTAAGTAGTTATCCAAGAAACATCCTAGAAAAAGAAATGGCTTCATGCCCATAACAAAAACATAAAAAGACTCTTAAAAGGTAAAAAGCAATAACAAATCACTTATGTTACATTAATTTGGCATATTTAGGAACTCTAATGTCCTTAAAGATTCTATTTGAACCTATTTGATGTAATAAACATCTAATTCTTAACATAAAAATCTTGACGTCGACACGGATTTCCCAGGATGTCTAGTTCTTTCACACTACGACGTAGAAAAAGACATCTTAGTGAGATCGACGACTGCATTATAGAGATCAAATATTGAGATTGTATTATGAGGTACGTAAATAGTACAAAATCAGAAGTCGAATAAAGTAACAAAAAGTAAGGTAAGTACTCTAAACAATAGCTAAAAGTAAATATGAACGTTGTTCAAAATCATCACGATGAAAACGCAATCAAAATTACACCAAATATCCACCAAATATTCCTCACTGAATATTGTATTTTTTGAGATCAGCTTCAAACTTGATTTGGCCACGACGAGAAATTACAGGTTCGGGGAGTATACAAACAATATCTTCTTTGTGTTTTATGGCGCTAACATCTTCCACAATCGGATATGTGAAAGAGGTAACCGTCTCAACTGATATCGTTTGTTTTACTTTTCTTACATATTTTACCACAGGCATTTGGTTTTCAAAGGACAAAATTGTCCCAACAAAATGTTTGACATTTTTTTTCGTTGCAAACTGCACTACAAGCCAATCATCTTTTTTCAACTTGCTTGAATTCTCACAAAATATTATTTCGCTTAATCCCAAGGGTATGTTTGCACATGGATTGATGTTTTCTTGATCTTCATCTTGTTCTTTTAAACAATTTTCTATAAACTCATCCATATTGTAGTAATCAGAGCCGTCAGTTTCAATAGTTTCAACTATCATTTCGTTTTCAGAGCTTTCTGTGTCACTAGAAAATAAGTGTTTCCTTTTTCTTTGTTCATTTTTAGGTTTTTTCTTTTGCTGCTGATTTTTTTTAACTTTACATTTCTTAGAATTTTGCTCTTTTTCTATTTTACTACTGTCATCAATTTTTCCCATCTTTTCTTTTACGATTTTATTTTGTTTCAGCGTTTTTTTCTTTGGTATTACTATCTTTGTCTGAAGTATATTTTGTGTTGTTGTTTCATTCAATTTTTTTTTCATAGTTTCTGTGATCACTTCCGCTCCTAAAGCTACACGCCTTTTTTTGATCTTCGTGTCAAGTCGAGGAGTTTGTTTGACTGTATCGAGAAGAAGTTCTTCGAAACTGACTATCTCATTAGAAATTATATTAATTTTAGAATTTTGTCTCTGCAAAGTAGTTTTGGATCCTGTTCCATTTTCGTTTATAAAATTGATCGATGTCAGACATGCGGGCAATTCTTCTTCGTGGTTTGCTATGAATTTTTGAGCCTCTTCTTGGTACTTCGATACATCCGCCAACAATTGAACACTTTCTAAGTCCTCAACTAAAGAATTATTTTCAAAATAGAATAATATGTTATCATGCATTAGGACATTGATAGCATTAATGCAAAGTTCTTTTAAAGGTGTTGGAGTTTGGGTTGACTGAACCTGTAACTGGTGCGAAAACTGTGAATCCACATGTAGTGGCAGAGAATATTGTGTATCATCTATTGGCGGATACTGAGACTGTCGCTGTGAAGACTGAAAATTGCTTTTTTGCGCTTCTACCCAACGCTTGTATGCTCTTGGGTCGTACTTATCAATTGAAACGACATCAGAATTAAATGGGTATATTCCTGCTTTTTTAAAGCCGTTCGTTATTATTTCATCTTTGGTATCGTTCCAAATTTCAGCAAAAAGCTCGGAAAATACTCTCTTAGGTACTTTAACACCTGTATTTTGTCTTTGCCATGCGACTAATTTAGCGTCCCATCTATTTTTAAAGGACTTGAATACAGCCACATCCAAGGGTTGTAGGATATGGGATGTGTGAGGCGGTAATTTTAATATCGTGATATTGTTTCGAATAGCTAATTCAACTACATTGAGATCAACGTGGCTGCCATGTCCATCGTAAACAAGTAGGACTGATCTTTCTTTTCCAAGAGCAGGAATGAACACTTTTTCTATGTAATTATAAAATATTTGAGTATCCATCCATCCTCTTTGGCTCGCAGCATAAGACAGCTCAAAATTATATCTACCCTCAGTTTCAGCTACCCATGAATCCCACACATATTTCCCTTTAAATATAATTAAAGGACTTATTTTCTTAGCATTCGCACTAACAGCTGTTAAAACGGTGATATTTTCTTTGCCAGTACCATGTGTGGTTCGAGAGGATGGGGCCCCCTTCTTTCCAACTACTTTTGTCTTGGAAGGGTCTAAGCATACTGACGTCTCATCTAGGTTCCATATTAAATGTGGCCGCTGTTCCAAATTGAATTCCTTTAATGTTGATTCCAAAAGCTTGAAGTATTCATTTATAATAAAGAGATCCGTGTTTTTTTTTCTAGAATGTTCAAGAGACTGAGCTTTTTTGAGAGAAAGTCCGTGACGTCTACGAAAGTTTGTGAACCAATCTGGTCCTGGAACGTTGTCTTTAAAAGGGGTATATATGTTATTCAATCGAACATAGCGTTCCACTAGTAAAATTACTTCTTTTCTGGATAGCCCAAAACCCCATTTTTCCAAAACTTTTAGACCGTTTGCTAATTTCATTTCTGTTTCATGAGCAAAGACAGGAGGGCGACCCAGTGTATTACTTTTAACACCTGTTTTTTTATTGAAACGATTGTGAAGCGTGGCAATAGGTATATTATAATGTTTAGCCGCGCCGTACAATGTCAATTCCTTCCTTTTTACTTTCTCTATGGCGTTAGCAACATCGTCATGAGTGTAGGAGGTTGCGCGTAGAGATTTCCGGACGTAGTTACGTGGCATGGTGATTCTGGATAGTCAGTCCTAAGTAGGTAATTACAATAATAAAATTTGTACCTCTAGACATAAATGGCCGAAATAGTCTCGCTGACAGTTAACACTGCGCATCCGTTTATTTTTATAATGGCTGAAACAAAACAATAATTTTATTCTAAGTAAATACTTCAGAGACGTATTGTATGTAAGTATGTAATCACTAATCACATAAGCACAAAACTGATTGATTCAAACTTTGCACTAACGATATTCTATAAGAAATATAAACGATAAAAGACCATAAAAAGATCATGAAATCATAAAAGGTAGGTACCTTTTATTTTATTTTGTATAGGTACATGTCTTATCATGAACAGTTTGAGAACATCTGACCATTAGTATGACTTTTGGAAACGGGGTAAGGTTGAAACTTCTATATGTTCTTCTTACCCCGTCAAATGTTGGTGGGTAAAGACGGAAAATTTAATTAAATCCTAAAATACGAAAAATAGCCATATTTGGATGTACTAACACAACTGAGAATTAAAAATAATTAGTAGATATTCTAATAAAACATTCGTACCCACCACGTAAGTAAAGTTATAGGACACGGGGTAAGATTAAAACACTCGATTAACTTACGTAAAACTCACTGCGCAGACATTTGCACTTTTTACACATCCATTCACTCAAAGCGGCAAACGCTGACTGAGTTGTGCGACGTAACAAAATGGCGGTCTTAACAATGTTGCCATCTCTGCAAAAACTGCACTAAATCTGGCGTTATGGACAACTTTTTGTGTTACCCCGTTTTTTATCTTCCCCCCACTCACCCTACTGCACTAGTAATTTTTGCATAAATGGTGTGAAAAAATCAGTTGTGTGACCAACGAGAATAAAAATCCTGTTCTCACACTAGTGTGATAATGTAATGTGACTACGAGTCGGTAACGATATTTTCTGGTAAGTAATGCAAGCTATAGCTATATTTCGCTGTGGATGGCCAGTGCTTCTTATGATAATACAACCTTATCTAGTACTGACCGCTTGGAAACGCAATGCTTGAGATAATGATAAATGCAATTGACAGACCAACTACAACAAAACTAATTTACACATTTCAACATCAACTTCGTAACAGTATAAAGCGCAAACAGGTTCGCTCACAATGAACGTAAGTACCATATACCCTCAGATTAACTACAATACAACTAATTTGCACATTTCAACATCAACGATTTTACAAATCGTTCATTGGTTTCACAGTCGCTTACCATGGATTTTTGTATGCTTAATACTTAGAAAACGTGGACGGATTGTTATCCAATACTATAAACAGAATGTTTACTAAAATTTATCTCAAATATGGTTTTGTCGTAACCTTCGTAATAGTATAAAGTGCTCAGGTTCGCTCACAATAAACGTAAGTACCATATACCCTCAGATTAACTACGATACAACAAATTTGCACATTTCAGCATCAACGATTTTACAAATCGTGCTTTGGTTTTACATTCGCTTACCATGGATGTTTGTATAATTAATAGAAAACGTGGACAAGTGTTGTTATTTAAGCAACACCAATACTCTAAACAGAAAGATTTAAAAAAAAAAAAAAAGTTCGCAAAAATGTCTCGTAAATATGTTTTTGTCGTAACCGACAGTATAAAGTGCTCAGTGCTCATATTGTCACTCAGCGGAAATGTCTTGGTCTTTGATATCTCATGTACCTTTTCGGAGATGTTTGATATCCACTTTGAGTAATGGACCAAAACACCCAGGGCCCTTCGCAAGTCTTGAGGTGGAAGTAAGTTTAGAAGAGGTTCTAATCTAGCATTGTCAGGTTTGATGTTATTATTGGCTATCGTATAGCCAAGTACCGTGCGTTGATACAAGTTTATTTAAATATGGATTTTGCTTCATTTAGGGTGAGACTGTACTTTTTAGCTGCCGCAAGAAAATTTAGCAGATTAGTCATGTTCTTCTGGTGCTTTGCCGCAAATGGTTATGTCGTCGAGATATGCAAATGATTCAAAATCAGATTTTCAGAATAAGCCAATATAGAGTTCTCTGGAAGCTGGAAACTCCATTAGTTACTCCAAACTGCGATAGATTTCCAGCTGCTTCGAACGCAGTGTATTGTCACTCCTACGGCAAAATTGGCACTTGATGATAGGCGCTTTTTAAATCTATGGCGCTAAATACAGAATATTTTGCTACTTTTGTTTAGTAGTTCCTCTATACTGGGAACTGGTTAGGTGTCCAGTTCTGTGAATCTATGTATAGTTCGAGAGTAGTCAATTACAAGGCGTTTCCAGTGATTCGCATTCTTAGTTATCAGTACCTGCGCTCGCCATGGAGTGATGCAGGCGGTGACATTTTCCTGGTCAAATGTGGCCGCGCTAGTTGGGTACTTACTACGACAGACTTTTGTGAGGTTCCCCCTTTCTTGCTATAAAATTGTCCCATCACATCGAAGGCAGGACATGTCTTGCGCGAATGTACCCGTCCTCCACAGAAGAAACATTTTCGATTCGAGCGATTCTGGAAGGCCGACGTGGCTGCACTTGCATTTCTACTGGGGATACGAGTATTCCATATATTAGTGTTATCAGGGATGTTTTCGGTAACTGCATTCATAGGTATGTTGTTAAAATGCAGCATATTAACTTCAGCCATCTCCAAGCAGCGCGCCTGGTTATGTGCTTCGTCCAAAGTTAGGCAAAAGTTTTCGAGGAGTCTCTCTACTGACAACTATGTGATTCTACAAAATAAGTTTCTACTTAAGGGAGGGCGGGCACCAAGCCAAGAAAAACTGTTTTCACCCGCGCACCCTTGCCTACCCCTCTGAATAACGTTAAATTACATATTAAACTAGATAAAAATAGAAGAAATTAAACGATTGAACAAAATTTGGCAAAATAAGACAAAAGTAATAAAATGACTTACAATTAGAAAACATTAGATAAAATTTTATAAAATTAGATAGAACTGGCATAAAATTAGGATACAAAATCATTAATAAGTAACAAGATGAAATTGGGATACAGAATTATTAATAACAAGATAAAATTTCATTAATACCAAGATAAAATTTAATTAATCCATTCTATTCTATTCTATAAACGAAACGAAAGAGAAATGGATGTTTGTTTAATTCGGTAGCACAACTAGTACAATAATTCTACATGGATTATATTAACAAATTCTCAAAGTCTTTGAATCGCGATCAACAGCCGGAGTTATGAGTCATTTTTGAACATATTAACAAGAGCAGCAGCTGAAACTGCAGACTCCACCCCGAAAGTAAAGAACTAACGCAGATGCGGTACCATATTGAGTATGAATGTTGTCACATTTTATCGCGTTCAGCTGTTTTTGCCCATGTGTGTGTGTTTTTCCCATATCTTCCCGTAAGTGTCGTAGAAGGCGACTAAAGGACTTACCAGAGAATGCATAGCAGCGTTCTCTATGCATTTTACCACCGTATTGCGATCGCCAACCCGTCTGCCAAGCGTGGCGATTATGGCTTTAGGGGGAGGCCTATGTCCAGCAGTGGACGTCTTTCATCTGAAATAATGATGAATGATGTATTTGCATGATTGAATAATATACATCCAAACATACAAACTTTACCTTTGATGTAGGTATCTTAGCAACTATTGTGTATTACCAATATTTAAAAATTAAATTCTATTCTATTTTATTCTAACCTTTGGCAACTACAGGCAAGGTTCTTACGATTATTTTCAAGTTCCTACTGAACACTCATTACCGTGAACCCACTCGACCAAACGTATGCCATTTAAGTACGGTCAGGGAAATCAATTGTAGCATATTGACTACTTCGTCAATTTGCCGCGTCATCGCCCCTTTATTTCTCAAAAAAAGACAGTCTGTTGTGGTTTGAATCTAAGAAAAGGATTTTAATTAGCAATTTCGTAATGTCTCTGACTTAACACTATGTAGGGGCTTCTTGAAACAGACGCGATGCGACAGCTAGACGCGACACTTGTAGAACAATTTCCATGAAGTTTTCGTAAAAAAAATTCTACGAGTGTCGCGTCGCGCCTGTTTGAAGAAGCCTTAATTCAAATAAGTTTACTAACAAAAACCAGATTTAAGATAATACCCACTTGTTTAACAATATATAATGTAAAAACACACATAGATATAAATTAACTTGTTTATTTTACATTGTTTTAAGGTAACAACATATTCTCAAAATCTTTGAAAGCTCGATCAATAACTGGTGTAATGTTTTTAGCTGGTTTATTGTCAACAGACAACCAAATTGAAGCCGGTTCGCCAGTTTTAAACATCTGAAGCACAGCTGCAACGGCGGAAGCTGGCCTGAAATAGACAAAATACTTATTATACTGATTTAACAAAAAAATAAGCTATCAGAGGCTGCTCTGATAGCTTATTTCTGTTCTCTGTTCTGTGGTAACAGTCCTACGATTTAGGAAGAAGCTGTTCTTCATAAATCGTAGGACTGTTACCACAGAACAGATAAAAGAGATATTGTTACAGCACAGGCGCTTGGTATTGGAAAAATAATGTTCAAATTTCCTTAGTAAATGAATATATTGTTTCGTGAACACGAATGTCTGTGGAAACAATAACTTACTTTTGACAAACGTAGTTGTTCGCAACTGCATCAGCCAATTTCTTCCCCAGACTTGGGTCATATGACCTAGTTTCTAAATTATTCAATATGGGAGTGTCAGTAGCTCCAAAACAAATTGTCAAAACTCTAATGCCAGTGTTTTCGTAGAATGGATCCATCTGAAAATAAGAGTAGAAGGAGATTAGCATAGCGGCTTTACAACAGGAGTCTGAACATGAGTATGGTAGTTTCAATACAGTGGAAATTTGGCACGTCTTGAATTGACATAGACGCATTTTGAGCCCAATACGTCCTAACCGTACCGTGTGGTGTCAGACTAAAAGAATAACACCACCCCCTTTCTTCCCGTGGGTGTCGTACCCCCAAAATGACAAGCACCAAAAATAAATGGCCCCTAGTGCCCGGCGGCCCACATACCCTTGGCGCCGGTAGCGGTCAAGGCCACGGTGAGGCAACGGGTGCAAAGAATCCCCGGAAGAGATCCGGCTACCACAATGACCGAAAACTGACCAGGCAACATACAACACGCGTACACTCCAGACCAACGAAAAGATCGTCGAACTCGAGGAAGAATTGAGCAGGTTACGATGGAATATAGTAGGGTTATCTGAAGTCCGACGACAGGGGAAGGACTCGATAATCCTCAAATCCGGTAACCTGCTCTATTTCCGGGAGGGCGACCAGCAGTCCCAAGGTAGCGTCGGGTTTATCGTCCATAAGTCAGTTGTGAGCAACGTGTTGAAGATCGAGAGTGTTTCGACCAGGGTGGCGTTCCTTATACTCAGAATATCCACAAGGCATTCGCTGAAGGTCATACAGGTTTACGCCCCGACCTCGTCACACCCTGACTATGAGGTGGAGACCATGTATGAGGATATTTCTAGAGCCATGCATGGTTCCAAAACTCACTTCACCGTTGTCATGGGGGACTTCAACGCAAAACTGGGCAAACGATGCGATGATGAGTTGTAAGTGGGGCAATTTGGAGTTGGACGTAGGAACCACCGGGGTCATCAACTGGCTAGTTTTATGGAGAAGGAAGGCCTCTTTATGATGAACTCCTTCTTCAAAAACGAGAGCACAGGAAGTGGACCTGGCAGAGCCCTGATGGTGCAACCAAAAATGAGATTGACTTCATTATGTTTCGAGTGTCTAGGGAGATCTCTAGACGATTTTAACGATGGGTTCGTGTAAACTGTCCATACGGTCGGGTCTAAGTTTTTCAAGACCCCTCGTATTGATGAAAGTAAGAGGCTCTCTGATCTTACTTTGCAGCTCATGAAGGAGAGGTGCGAGATCATTCTACAGTCTTCAGACGATGAAGTACCGACAGCTTAATAGGCAGATTTCTAAGTCCTTGAAAAGCGACCTCCGCGGCTTTAATACAGAACGTATTCAAGACGCGATAGAGCGGAATAAAGGCTCCAAGGTCTTTGCTAGGGATCTGTCTATTGCACAGAGCCAGCTTACGAAACTGAAGAGCGACGAAGGCAGGATCATAGCCACCAAGCCTCAGCTGTTGAGAGAGATTGAGAGGTTCTATGGATAGATAAACACGTCGACAAGAAACCCCGTTACGAATCTGGTAAACGACCCAAGAGCTAGATTGACCCGACACTATACTGAAGACATCCCGGACATCAGCTTGTACGAGATTAGGATGGCTCTGGAGCAGCTCAAAAACAACAAGGCGTCGGGTGATGACGGAGTCACGGCTGAACTCCTAAAGGCCGGCAGGAAACCTGTTCTTAAAGCCCTCCAGAAGCTGTTTGATTCCGTCATTCTCGAGGGCAAAACGCCACAGGCACGGAACAGAGGTGTGGTGGTACTTTTCTTCAAAAAGGGTGACAATGCCCTTCTTAAGAATTATAGGCCCATCTCACTTCTGAGCCATGCCTACAATCTGTTTTCTAGAGTCATCACGAACCGAATAGCGCGCAGGTTTGACGACTTTCAGCCTCCCGAACAAGCCGGGTTCCGTAAAAGCTTTCGCACCGTAGACCACATACATACGCTACAGCAGTATATACAGAAGACCGAAGAGTATAACCTGCCTCTCTGTTTAGCGTATGTGGAATACGAAAAAGCCCTCGATTCGATCGAGACGTGGGCTGTACTGCAGTCCCTCCAACGGTGCCAGATCGACTATCGGTACACCGAAGTGTTGAAGTGTTGTCCTGGCTGAGACCATGGAGGACCTCAGTATAATGCTCGATGACCTCAGTAGAGTTTCCGAAAGAGTGGGTCTTAAAATGAACATGGACAAGACAAAGGTCATGTCCAATGCCCAAGTACTCGTAAGACCCACTCTCATAACGGTCGGAGACGCTGCACTCAACGTTGTGGACGAGTACGTTTACCTAGGTCAAACTGTCCAGTTCGTTAGGTCCAACTTCGAGAAAGAGGTCAATCGTCGAATTCGACTCGATTGGTCAGCGTTCGGGAAGCTACGCAATATCTTCTCGTCCTACATACCGCAGTGTCTCAAGACGAAAGTTTCTGACCAGTGCGTGTTACCAGTGATGACATATGGAACCGAAACGTGGTCGCTCACAATGGGCCTCATAAGAAGGCTTAAAGTCACCATAAGGGCACTGGAAAGAGCTATGCTTAGATTTTCCCTACGTGATCAAATCAGGAATGAAGAGATCCGTAGGAGAACCAAGGTAACCGACATAGACCGATGAAATGTCAAACTTAAGTGGCAGTGGGCAGGGCACATTGCTCGCAGAATAGATGGCCGATGGGGCCGGAAAGATCTGGAGTGGTGACCGTGTACCGGAAGACGTAAAGTTGGAAGGCCTCCCACAAGGTGGACCGATGACCTGGCCGGGGGCCGCAGGAGTTCGCTGGATGCGGGAAGCACAGAACCGGTCGAAGTGGCGGAGCTTGGGGAAGGCCTATGTCCAGCAGTGGATGTCTTTCGGCTAAAATGATGATGATGATGATGACGTCCTGTACTAGACTCTGGTAGGTAAAAAAATTGAATTGTTGTAGAAAAGAATATGACCAACAAAATAATTAGTTATATTGGCTACCCAATTGTTTCAATAAAATTTGTGTAAGTGATCAATCAAACTGAACTCACCGCTAAACTTTGGCTGAAGTGCAGAACAGCCAATTTTGATCCTTTGTAAATCGGTATAAACGGGGTTTTAGTCAAAGCGGCTATTGACGAGATATTAATTATAGTCCCACCAGCCCCACCTTCATCATTTCTCATGTGATGGATGCCTTTTAAAGTAAAGGAAACCACTCCTTGCTGGAAATGAACAGAAGTTAAGTAAGTAAGTGTGACAATTTATAGTCTTGCTTGCATTATGCTCGGCATCCGCTATTCAGCACCCATTCTTGAGTTCGAAGATTATGTCTGCTCAACTACGTACCTAAATAGTGCAAAGAATGTTGTGTAACGCAATAAGTAAATGGGTTACATTCGTTAAAAAGTAAGTACTTAACAAAACATTTCCCTGATTGTACAACCCGTTTAACTATGTTAGTAATCCCAATTCCTACTCTATTATTAGTAACTACTGCAAAGTATCTGCTTTTTAGCCACTTGCAATCGCAATGCAAATAGCTTCAGCAGTTGGCAGCTAATATCAATATAATCTTTAAACTTAATTGCCTCTATTTTCATACCTACGTTTTAACTAATTAGGTATCTACTTAAAACACTAAATACCCAGTTAACGTCTGAAGCTGTCCTCCACATGTGAGGTGCGTCGACCATAATGCCAGCATTGTTGATGATGACATCGATCTGCTTGAAGTGAGCGAGCACGGAGTCAAAGGCGCTCGTTATATCCTCTTCCTTGCTCACGTCGCATTTGATGAACACCGCCTTATTGCCGTGAACTTTGTTCAGACGCTCGGCTGTCGCCTCGCCGAGGTCCTCTGCAATGTCTAGAATAGCTACGTTCTAGAATGATAAATAAGTGATAAGTACGTTTACATTTACAAATCAAGAACACAAACTTTTGAATTCATGGTGGTATGAGAAAGAGGGATGAGGAGTAATTAAAAGCAGCAGTTGGATCGTCTAAACCATAGGTTCCCAAAGGGGGCGGTACCGCCCCCTAGTGGGGGGCATTATGACAGTGAAGGGGGCTGTCGCATAAAATACTTTGAAAATAGAAGAAGAACTCGTAGAACTCACAGCTAACGATGAATTAAAAGTAAATATCAGAAATAGATACCAAGAGTTCTGGCTCCAAAAATCAGTATTAACTCTCCTCCCTGGATTGTTGGAAATAGTACAGAAATTTTTAATTGCATTTCGTTCACAATTTTTGGCTGAGCATGGGTTTACTGCAGTAGCTAATTTTCTGTCTAAGAATTGGACTATACCGCAGATCAGGATGAATTGAGAAACCCAATATTAAGAAATTGTTAAAACTCCACCAGCCTCAACCATCTCATTGATATTTATGTTCCTTATTGAATGTTGTTTTTTTACTATATTCTTTTACTCATTTTGATTAATCGTCTTTGCCTTTGTGCAGTGCCCCAGTACGGGGTGCTCCAGCTTCGTGTATTGTCTTGCATTTTTTGGATAAGTTTTAATTTTTTTAATAACAGTTTGTATGGTCTTTGTTTGAATTAAATGTTTTTATTATAACAAGATTTTGTATTTTTAAATAATTAATAATCACCACCCTCAGCCTGTATTTAATGTAGGGATGTAACGGAGGTGGTTTTATCGGAACCGAAGTCGGATCCGGAGGTTTCAAATTTGGTTTGTCGGAGTCGGAACCGAAGTCGGAGTCGGAGTCGGAGGTGGAGGTGGAGGTGGAAGAAAGATGTGCTAGTTAAGGTCAGGTCTGATAAAATAAAATGTTACAAACATTAATCAGCCTCTTTAGTGTCTAATTTCTTAGTACATCATTTACACACACACGCACATAATCATTTCAGACATGTATAGGAGTTAGGTACTTAAATGAAATAATATGGAGTGACTTCAACAGAAGCAGATTATTCTTAATAAATAAAAGCTTTGCAGCTTAGTCTCCATCCAATCGATTTCTCAGTGGGTCATAAATCAATCCTGCACCACTGAAAAGTTGTTCACTGGCCACTGACCCTGGTGGACAAGACAAATATTGGCGAGCAATTGGGTTCAAGTATTTAAATTTTGTATTAATTTTCCACCATAATAAGGGATCATCACTTATGGGGATACGTTTTTCTCTATTGTAATCATTAAGTAATCCCTTCAATATAATAAATTTGTCCAAACCTGCATGTTCGTCGAATATGGTATCATTATCATCATCATCATCGCTGCTCATCAATATATGTGATAAAATAGTTTGGACATTGTCAAATTTACCAGCTACTGGTGATGCCAACCTTGCCCGTGTTTCTACAGGAATGTCAATATTTTCAGCCTCATTGGCTGATTTATTTCCATCATCAAGTAAAGTCATCAATTTGGATTCAACCCTTTCTTTAATCACTTCGTTAAAAAATTTCATTTTATAACGCAAACTCGCTAAACGTAAACAAAACAAATGACCGAGTAATCGACAGAAAGAAAGGCACGTGTATCGAAGGGAATCAAATCAAATCAAATAATTTAGGGAGGGAGGGAGGCGCATTTCTCGCGCGACAAGCACAAACTTGTTTGAACGCGCTGCCCGCGGTAAATTCGCCACTGTCCGGCGCCGCTGTGCTTCAACCTCCGATATAACCTCCGGTTCGAAAGTATCAGAACCGAAGTCGAAATCGGAGGTGTAATATCAATCGGAAGTTCCGACTTTTCGGAATCGGAACCGAAGCTTCGTAACATCTCTAATTTAATGGTACTCGTGCTCATGACGAGTAGCACTATTACATAGAGAGAGAGAAAGAAGAGAATTAATTTTTAAATTGTTAATATAAATATATAATAGACAGACATATAAAACTGGTATAATTAATTATTATGTCAAGGGGAGCGTTTGATTTTTTCTTGTAAAGGGGGGCAGTAGTCCATAAAAGGTTGGCAGCCTATGGTCTAAACAGTATTTGAAAAAAAACCTACCAAGCAGGTCTACCAAGGAGGTTATCGGCTACTAAACCGGACTTGCCTGTGGCTGCCTCAATAAATTAAGGCCCCCAGCTAGGGCTTACAACTTAAAACTAAGCAACTACACGCTAAGCTAAGGGGGCGCCCACTGTGGGATTCGGACCTCCGCTTAGGGCGTTGCTGGAAAAGTCTAAACAGTGTTTAGACAATCCTAAAGAAAGAAAGAAGAAAGGAAAATGCGTTTAATGGCATTATATCATTAATAACAAACCTTAAATTATTTAAAAAGAAATGAAAAACAGAAAACAATGATAATAATCCAAAAGGGCCAAAAGGGTTTCAGCTCAGCCAACACAGTATGTACCACCTGACGCTGATTTTCAGCTGCAACCCACGAGTACCATACGCTAGAATGATAAACACATAGTGAAGTATGTGTCCGTAATAATATATTAAGAAAGTAAAATGAAAATAAAATGTTGTAGCATACATGTGTGTGAATGTATGTTTTCTTGTGATTAATGAAAAATAAATTAAATACTATTATCTGCTTATTACCTACATTAAATAAGAAATCTCTAAGTGGAAACACAGAAAGCACCTAGCTATATGGCAAAAACGTTTGGCCGCGTTGTTCTTCTTAACTACGAAACAGATTTACATGCAGATTTCATTTTCAATTAGTGTAAAGACATACTAACGAATAAAAAAATTAAGCTGATTCGCATTGAAATAGATTTTAAATGGCAGATATGTCGGCTCGAATATTTTCCAAATCTTTTTGGTGGTTTAGTAAAATTTCTTTTAATTTCAGTTTGAAAGTCGAGCAACTTTTACTAAACTTCATGGGAGGAGGGATATCGTTCTAGCATTGAACAGCTGCGTAGCGAAAACTGCCTCTAAAAGCCGCCGACTTGTGCTGAGGATAGAAAGCTGCTGAGAGCATTTTCTTCCTTCACCGATTCTGCGTCTTCTTGTCCACGATAGTCTGGCATATAAGCCTACTCATATCGTTGCTTCAACTTATGGTAGGTATGTCACAGGCACTTAAATCGCACCGTGTAAATCAGGCTTTAGCTCCATGATTTAGGAAACTCTCTGCATACCCTGCGCCCAAGCCTGAAGCACCTCCGGTAATTAAAATGATTTTGTCTCTTGCTTCCCACGACGCCATTATTTTTGTAATGCAGCTGATAAAGAACTAAGGAGTGTGACTTTCATGACTGATATTTAAATCGTCTTGTGTTATCTATGTTGAAACAAGATACCGTATCACATTTTGCAAATCCATTGGAAAAATTATACTTAACTAGTTTTTGCCAGCGGCGTGCCCGCCTGGAGTTTGAAAACCTCCACATAAACATACTACCGGGATTAAAAGTATCCCATGTGCTATCCAGTTTATAAACTGAGTGCCGAATTTCATACAAATTCGATACAAATCCGTTCAGCTGTTTATGCGCGATTGAATAACATACATCAACACATACAAACTTTCGCATTTACAATATTAGTAGAATTAAAAAGTACCGTTACCGACTCGTAGTCACACCAGATTATCACACCAGTGTGAGAACTAGCATTTTCATTCTCGTTTGTCACACCACTGATTTTTCCACACCATTTATTCCTAACTAGTAGTGATGGATTAATTAGCATTCGCATTCATTGTTAGCAAGCGAATGCTCATTTAGCATTTAGCAAATGAAATGTAGTTGCGAAATTCTGTGAAGTGTGAATTTTCATCGCTTCGTATTTCATAGCTATGATACACGTCGACGCACGCAGCGGCAGTGTGCGCTCTTCGTCGCACCCGCGGGAAGGCGGGAACACTAAATCTATTTGTTTCACGTGACCCTGACATTGCTCGCAAGTGAAATTATTAGCAATTTAGCAGATGTTGCGAAGAATGAGGTCAAGCAATTATTTTCTTATTATCTTTGATTAGCTCGTACTTAGGAACGTATATTAAATTAATGCGTATTTTTGTTTAATAATAATTTTTGCGGCACGCGCGTGGCGCGCTTCGTTTATTGTCAAAGTTCAGTAAGTTTTGGCATGTAACGGTTGTGATGAGTTGAGTTTAGTATACAATAATTACATTTTTTCATCTTACGTCTAATATTGTACTTAAAATAGATAATACCTAGTGTAAAACTGAGAACTCAATACCTACCTGTAAATAATAGGAGGTAGTCAAATGTAGTGAGAACTGGCTGTGTATAAAAGTGTAAAATACAAAACTAAATCATGTAAATACGATTAAATGAACTTATAAATACGCCCGTTTAGAACATTTCACTGCCAGTCCTAAGCCTGGATAAAGTAGGAAGGAAAATTCGTACAATCTTAAACAATAAAAGGTTTTAAATTGTTAAAAACGCTCGCTAGGAGACGTCCTAAGGCGACCACACTCTTTAATTCGCATATTAACAAAATTCATATTATCGTCATATTAGCAATTAGCATAGCAATAGCATTTAGCATGCTAAGACTCAAGAATTCGCATGCTAATGAAATTTATGCGAAATCGCATTAATTGCCATCACTACTAACTAGTGCTGTCCTAGCTATTAGGGCATGCTCCCGGGAGATCCCGGTCTCGAAAATACGGGTTATTTATAAAATAGTGGTTAACGTATGAAATTGCCGTTGTATAGTAATAGACACTTCAAATCAAATCAAATCAATTTATTTCGGATAAAAATCCATAGGTGTTGTTAGTAACGATAAACTTAGCCTAATGTTAGTACAATTTAATTGTTTTAATTTAAGCATGCGCCGGGTTGAGCACCCTTCGCATGAACACTCTGATCCACTGCTTCAACAGTGGCGAATCCCACCGCTGCCCATAGTTGACCCATAGACTGCACGTGCAGAAGGACTGACAATACGCAATTAACGTAAGATCTTCGTGGTGTGAGATTTTCGTGTGAAACTTTCTTCACGTGCTACCTATGAGGTTCTTCTTTTAAAAAATGTGCAACATTACAATATTGACTCATTGATGCAATCAAATCAATAAGTTAAAAAAAATATAAAAAATAGGTGCCTCATCTCATGATTTGACTGATCTGCAGACCTGCCAGGGGTGCGGGTTGTTCGAAAGAGATACCGCGGCCCCTGACACACAGGCAACTGATGGGAACACGGGTGGGTTTTAGTCAGTAAAAGTCTGACACGCCCTCCCGCTCCACCCAGAGCGGGAAAAAAAAACTGATCTGCAGAAAGAAATGCGTGTTGAAGTTTGTGTTGTCTTGTTGAATCGATACAGAAATGAAGGAATATTGGATCGAATTGTGACATGTGACGAAAAGTGTATTGTTTATAATAACCGTAAGCGAGAAAAATGCAATGGCTGACCCCAACATAAAGCAAAACTTACCAATAAAAAGGTAATGGTAACTGTTTGGTGGTCTCTTCATGGTGGTATTCACTATTTAGCTTTCTCAGGTCTTATTAATTGATGCCTTATAAGTAAAATGTGGTGGTTTTTTTATAGAATTACATCTATAACATGAACTTTGGAGGAGGTTCCAAGATTCAGCTCCAGCAAGTCGTAGCTGTCTGGCAGTATTTTTTATGTGCAAATATTAAAAATGAGGCAAAGTGCAGAAAATGTAATAAAATATTAAGAGCACTTGGTGGAAGCACAAGCAGTCTCCGCAAGCATTTGAAAAATGTCCAAAATGTGGAAGAAACAACGTAATTATGAAATTGATTGATTTGTTCGTTGAAAGCAAAGTCATTTATTCAATTTAGGCTGAGAATCAGCACTTTTCGAACGTCAAAATACATAAGAGACGGTCTTCCGTTGACGAGGCGGAGTGGTTCCGGGAGGCCATGTCCGAGGTATGCGACGTGGCAATGCCCCGGGTCCAGCCAGGACGTGCTTCACGCCAGGTGTACTGGTGGTCGCCGGAGCTCACAGCTCTGCGCGAGGCGTGCGTTGCTGCGCGGCATCGGTACACCAGGCACCGCAGGTTCCGTATCCGCCCTCCGGATACGGAAGCCATTCAGGCGGAGCTATACGAGGGGTACAGAGTGGCGAAGACAGCCCTCCGAGCGGAGATCCTGCGGGCCAGGTCACTGGCCCGCGAGGAGTCGCTGGAGACTCTGAACAGAGACCCGTGGGGACGCCCCTACAAAACGGTGCGGGAGAAAATCCGCCCGTGGGCTCCCCCGCTGACCCAGAGTCTCCGGCCTCAGCTCGTGCAGGACGTGGTGAGCGCTCTGTTTCCCTCGCGAGGGGAGCATGCTCCCCCGCCCATGGCTCCGCCACCTGCGGTGCCCGACGCGGACCACACCGACGACGACGATGCTTCAGAGGTGACCGAGGTAGAATTGAGAGTGGCGGTACGTAGGCTGAATGCCAAGAATACCGCCCCAGGACCCGACGGCTTGCCTGGAAAAGCCTGGGTCCTGGCCTTGGAGGCTCTCGGGCCTCAACTAAGGGGGCTCCTAAGCGCATGCTTGGAGGAGGGCCAGTTCCCACGTCACTGGAAGACGGGGAAACTGGTCCTCATCAAGAAGCAGGGGCGCCCCGCGGACTCTCCGTCCGCTTACCGGCCCATCGTGCTGCTCGACGAGGTGGGCAAGCTCTTTGAAAGAGTCATTGCAGACCGCCTCGTCGGGCGGCTGGTGCGGGTGGGGCCGGATTTGGCGGAGAGCCAGTTCGGTTTCCGCAGGGGGCGCTCCACGGTGGACGCCATCATGCGCGTGCGAGCCCTCACGACGGGGGATGCTGTGGCCCGGGGTGGGGTCGTCTTGGCGGTGTCTCTGGACATCGCCAATGCCTTCAACACCCTGCCCTGGAGTTGCATAAGGGAGGCACTCCGGTATCACCGGATGCCGACCTACCTCTGTCGTGTGGTCGAGGCCTACTTGACGGACAGGGCCGTCATCTACCCCGGTCACCTAGGAGAGTGGAACCGGCGAGAGATGTCGTGCGGTGTCCCACAGGGATCGGTCCTGGGGCCGCATCTGTGGGACATCGGATACGACTGGGTGCTGCGCGCCGACCTCCCTAGCGGCGTCAGCGTAGTTTGCTACGCTGACGACACGCTGGTCCTGGCGCAAGGGAGGTCGTACCAGGCGGCGGCCGACTTAGGGACACACGGGGTTGCGACAATCGTAGATAGGATCCGGCAACTGGGACTCGAGGTGGCCTTGCACAAGTCCGAGGCCATGTGGTTTCACGGTCCTCGGAATGCGCCACTGACGGGTTCCCAGATAACGGTGGGAGGGGTTCACATCGGCGTCGAGTCGACGATGAAGTACCTAGGACTCGTCCTCGACAGCCGGTGGAACTTCGCGGAGCACTTCCGGCGTTTGGCTCCCAGACTGGAGCGGGCCGGGGCTGCCTTGAAGCGGCTCCTGCCCAATCTAGGGGGGCCAAACGCCTCCTGCCGGAGGCTCTACGCGGGGGTCGTGCGGGCCATGGCCCTATACGGGGCGCCGGTGTGGGCGCCTACATTGAGGCGCCAACCAGCACGCCGGTTGAAGGCGGCTCATAGGGTCATGGCCATCCGGATGATCCGGGGATACCGCACGATCTCCGGTGAGGCGGCGGGCCTCCTTGCCGGATTACCGCCATGGGATCTGGAGGCAAACGTCCTCGCGCTCACTTGGGAGTGGCGCGAGGAGGCCAAACGCCGGGGCGTAACTCCGCTGCCGCGGGAAATCGCGGCACGGCGGACAGAGCTCCGGCAGGATCTCATGGCGACGTGGAAAGTGCGATTGTCGCAACCCAGTGCTGGGCACGCCGCGATTGCGGCGGTAAGTCCCCTCTTTGAGGAGTGGCTTGAGAGGCGGCATGGCGTCCTCACCTTCCGCCTGACACAGGTCCTCACCGGACATGGCTGTTTCGGGAGGTTCCTGTTTCGGATAGGGCGGGAGGAAACGCCCGGGTGTTTCCATTGCGAAGATCGCCCAGAGGACACGGTGGAGCATACGGTGGAGGTCTGCCCAGCTTGGGCGGAGCAACGCCGTGTCCTCGTGGAGGTGATCGGCGGCGGCGATCTCTCGCGTCCGACCCTGGTCCAGGCCATGGTACGGAGCGAGAGGGCATGGCTGGCAGTCGCCTCCTTCAGCGAAGCAGTTATGCTCGCAAAGAGGGAGGCGGCGCACGTGAGGGAGATGCAATACATGCGCCCTCACAGCCGTGGCCTTCGCAGGAGACGCCCTGGGCGTAGGGAATCCCAGGCTGATTCCCGGCCACCGTAGGCACGGGCTTGCGGACGGCGAGTAATGGGTAGCTCGCTGTCCGGTAAGGACCAAGCCCGGGTCGACGGCGCGTTGTGTTTCACGCGCGCCTCAAAGAGATGTCAGCAGCAACAGATGGGGCCCGCAAGGGCCGATGCCTGCCGGGGGTGCGGGTTGTTCGAAAGAGATACCGCCGCCCCTGGCACACAGGCAACTGAGGGAACACGGGTGGGTTTTAGTCAGTAAAAGTCTGACACGCCCTCCCGCTCCACCCAGAGCGGGAGAAGTTATTTGATGATTTCCCAGCCAGAAAAAAAAAAAAAAACGGTCTTCCGTTGGTGGACCCGTTTTTTTTTTCGAGATTAATTTCCTTTTGATTTAATAATACTGTTAATAATTTTAGTATGGTTACGTAGTTTTTATTTATATTTTTATTTAATTGGGAGTGCCAACTTTCACAAACGTTGTTGGTTCTGTGCCTTTGACCAGCTATATTCCAGTCGGCGATGTATTGTTCACCATTTAGCCATTGTCGAGCTATGTATGCTATGAAATTTTTCATCTTTTCCCCGCTAAATTCATTCGATTCTGTTTTTAAGTACTCCCATCCGTTTTGAACAAGTTCTAATGGAGTTTGCGGCAATGCCGTACATAGTCCCACAATTCTTTTAGGTAATTTACTTTTCAAACCGATTGATTTCGCTTTTCGCCATATGCTCTGAGAATAATGATAGTAACACTTTTTTACCGATAAAAAATATCTTATGGCATTTGCTACGGCAATCTCTAAATCTGCGTGTAATACAGTGGGACACCACTCGGGAAATTTAGTTTTCAGTATGTCAAACAATGCAGCATATTTCGACTCTGTTTTGTAGCTCATAAGCACATGTATTAGCGGTATCACTGAAGTTGTTTGAGACGTGCTCCCCAAATCGCCGAGGATAGAAAGCAATTGTGGAAATGGTCGTGGAGAACTCGTAAAAGTCGCATCTATAAAATATTCTTTCCCACTTTTTAAGAATTACTTTTCTTCTTCAGAACAAAATATTAATAGTCTGGTATGCTCATATTGTTAATAGGCACACGGATAGCTTCATAAACTCCCTTAGTACGTGCCTAGATAAATTAAACTCTCACAAAAGCATTATCCTAGCGGGAGACATAAATATAAATATTAAACCTAAAGAAATAGAATCGTCCCATGAGCATATCAATAGGAACAGTTACCTTAATATGTTGTCATTGTATGGAATACTACCTGGACATACGCTACCCACTAGAGAAAGAAACTGCCTAGATCATTTCATGTTAAAAATTAACAAAAAGAAGTTATCAGCATTTATAGCCATACTTCATACCTCTATCACTGACCACTTTACAACATTTTTGTCGCTGTCTAAACTAAAAAACACCAGATTTAAAAAAAAAACTGCTACTATTATTGATTTTGAGTCAGCTATGAAAGACTTGCAGGAAAATAATCTAGCCGAACTATTGTTTTGTAATGACCCTAATCTACTGACCAACCTTCTCATAACTAAACTCGCTAATACTTTGAAAAGCAGTAGTACCACCCGCACCATATCAAACAGTAAACAGATTATTAAACCGTGGATTACCAACGGTATACTACGTTGCATAAGAAACCGTAATAAATTACAGAAACGTTATCAATCTGATCGGTACAATGATATTACAAAGATAACCTACAATAGATACAGGAATTACTGTAATCATTTGATAAAAAAAACTAAAACGTAAATATGAAAGAGATCTGCTAGCAAAATCTGTTACAAATAATAAGCTACTCTGGAAAAATGTTAAAGATATCACTTATTCCACCAAATCAAATAATCGCAACTCTGAACTACTAAATATCAAGTCTTCCCCTCTTGAATCAGTGAATTTTATCAACGATCGGTTTGCCAACGTTGGTAAACAGTTGGCTCAGCAAATTCGGCCTAGTAATAATTACCCTATAAAGCATCATACCAAACAATTTGCACAGTGTAATTCTTTTGTCCTTTTGGATACTGACCCCAATGAAGTTGATCGAATCTTAATGGACCTTAAGTCTGATAGTGACCCCGGTTGGGATAATGTCTCGTCTAAATTTCTGAAACACATACGAAAGGAAGTTGTTCCAGTAATAACTCACCTTGCTAACCTCTGCTTCCAAAGCGGCACCTTCCCTGACCTACTGAAACACTCCATTATTACTCCCGTTCATACGGGGGGGGGGGACAGAGATGATGTCAACAACTACAGGCCAATATCTGTTTTACCATCCATTTCTAAAATACTGGAAAAATTAATTAATAATAGACTAACAACATATTTTTCTAAATTTGGCTTTAGACAAGGCTTATCCACTGAGGATGCAGTTACAACATTGAGTTCTCTAGTAACTGAACACCTTGACAAGGGCAATAAATGCTTGACTGTTTTTCTAGACCTTAAAAAAGCTTTTGACACCGTCTCTGTCCCTCTCCTTGTGAGCAAACTTGAAAAGCTTGGAATAAGAGAAACCCCTCTGAAATTGCTCAAAGACTATCTCTCGTCTAGGAAGCAAAGAGTTAGGGTGGGTGAACTGACCAGTAGTAACGTTGAGGTCACATATGGCTTTCCCCAAGGCAGCGTACTGGGCCCTACACTCTTCCTGGTATATTTAAACGATCTTTGCAACATGCAAATCAACAATGCAAAAGTTTTTTCATACGCCGATGATACCGCTATCGTTTTATCTGGGAACTCCTGGGAAGATGTGAAACTCAAAGCTGAGATGGGTATGGCACAAGTAGCTAATTGGCTAAACAATAACCTGCTCACTTTAAATACATCAAAGACCAATTACATTTGCTTCAGTATTAACAAAAGTAGTCAACCAAGTGGGGATCTCAAGCTAAGAATACACACTTGTAGAGATACCAATAACAGATACTGTAACTGTTCATGTATCAAACCAGTTACTCAGACTAAATATCTAGGCGTGATAGTCGATCAGCGATTATCCTGGTATCCACATCTTGAACTGATCTCAAATAGGGTTAGGAGATTAAGCTGGATCTTTAAAACACTTTGATATATTGTTCCAACAAAAATCACCAGTAAACGAGACCCCCCAAGAAATGTTCTAAATGAGATCTACATGGCACTAGCGCAGTCTGTCTTGTTATATTGCATCCCTATATGGGGAGGTGCAGCGAAAACTAATTTTATAGCCGTGGAGCGATCCCAACGAGCTCTGATAAAGATAATGTATAAAGATAAACTATACAATAAAATAAACAAACATATTTACATATACACAAAAAAAGTTATGAATGTAAGAAAATAATAACTAGTTGGATAAAGACACTTACATATGATGAAACAGAGGCACTTTTGGAGCACATAAAGTAGTAGATACACACACACATACACACACCCATACACAAACACATACACTCTCACTCACACTTTTTTTTTTTTTTTTTGATTTTGGCTTCACACGGTTTGTGCATTTAGCCAGTGTCAAGTAATTTTTCTTTTGGATCAAGTAAATGGCCCGATAACGGGCACGAAGTTACAAAACAGTCATAGTCGTCTTTAGTCAGTCAAGTCAAATCAAAGTTATTGTAAAGCGGTAGTAACTTTACAACAACCTAATAGGAGTTTTTGGGGGGAACACGAAAAGTCCACGTTAGTCACTTATTTTCACCTTCACTACACTTGTGCACTCACACGTAACTAAATTGAATAATTCACTATCAAAATTATACAATTTAATTCGCTATTTCACTAAATTCCATGAAAATGAAAATTCGTGCGACATGTTCCAACGCGATCCCGCCAAAAACTCCTCACTTACACTTTAACATACACTCTCTTATACAGACAGACTATGCACAGGTATTCACACTCTAATCACACTCTCACTAACATACTTGTTTGTACTTGTTTTTATTTCATATATTTTTTTATTTCATTAAATACCTACGGATTTCTTGTAAATATTATGCTGTACTATGGAAGAGCGGAGTCTCCTAACACAGGCATTGTTTCCTTAAAAGGAGGTTTCAAACACGAAACCCTGTTTTGTAAACTGAAGCATAAATAAAAACTTATTATTATTATTATTATAGGCAAGGAGAAATCCCTCAAATGTAGCGGGTACTTGTACTTCTTCAATACATTTGAAAATGATCTTGCTGACTTTTTAACCGACTTCAAAAAAGGAGGAGGTTCTCAATTCGACTGTATGTTTTTTTAAATCTTTGTTACCTCATAACTTTCGACTGGGGGAACCGATTTTGATGATTCTTTTTTTATTTGAAAGTTCGTGCTTCCCATGTGGTCCCGTTTCAATTTCATATAGATCTGATGATGCGTTTCGGAGACAGACAACGGAACTCTTCAAAAAAGAACAGTAAATAAACCGCGATTGCTGCTATCGCATAAATATGCATTGTTTTTGTTATGCGGCCAGCCTCAGCCGCGGCGACGGGCCATCAAACCACCTGCCCACCGCTCCGCGCCTACGCGGGCTTACATTACACTCTAGGGGTAGAGCAGACAAGACTGCGTGAAGTCGGTTTTGCAGCGATTCGTTTCTCACTAAATTTTGTAGCACAACATATTGACTTTTTATGACACTATTTTAATATAATATTGAAAATTGTACCTAGTAACCGGCTATATATTTGTGACCAAATAATATTCCGTAAAATGTTGTTTCTGTATGGTGAAAATATAGCAAATAAATCATTTGGCAAAGAAAAAAGTTCAAAAGAGGCTTCGGCCAATAGCAAAAAGTTATTTTGTTAATCGGCGAAATATAGTTCGGTAAAATAATACCTATGACACATGATACTTCGATGATCTAAAAATATGTCAAATGCATAGCAAAAAAGAGTCAATGGTTTTCGGTAAAATGAAATTCGAACAAAAAAAAATCGGAAAAGTGATCGGTTCCCGTGTTTGGACAATCCTACCTATGTTGTTGATTCAAGTTATGGTACCTATGTGCAGGAAAATTTAATCGCACTGTGTAAATCAGGCTTTAGACCTACCTTTGCTCCATGATTTAGGAAAGTATCTGCAAACCCAGCGCCCAAGCCTGAAGCACCTCCGGTAATTAAAAACGTTTTATCTTTTACTTCCCACGACGCCATTATTTTTGCATTGCAGCTGATAAAAAACTGAGGAGTGTGACTTTCAATGACCGATATTTAAATCTTCTTATGATATCTATTTACAAACAAGATACTGTATCACATTTTGCTATCAGTTGGAAAAATTATATCATAATAAAAATATACACTTTTGCAACTGCAATCAAGGTTCTTAATAGTATTTATGAGTTCCTACTGAACACTGATAAAATCAACCCACTCTACCAAATGTATGTCATATTATAGCATTAAGGATACTAACTACGGGAAAGAAAGTGTCCGTATGGATTAAGGAGCCATGTATCAGATTTAAACGGGGTACTACCAATATTTAGTAGTAAATTAGCCAAATTTGTACCCCGATCCTGGAATTTGTAGTAAAACCCTTCAAAAGTTACAGGACGTTGAAGGTGGCTCCTCAATTCAGACGTCTGGATTAAGGAGCCACCTCAGAACTCGAAAACTAACCAATGGATATTTCTGAAACTTTGTTAAGAATGAGTAGTGGTTATGCTTAATTTATACAAAAAAAAAATGGGTTTTGTACGGCTGAATTTGAGGTAGCTACAATGCTTTGGTTTATCTGACAAATCCATAAATTTCCCCGCGCTGTTTCTTGGAAACTAATGAAGCAATTAAAACAGATTATTAGTATTATGTAGTAGTAAGTTTGTTTTAGTTTCTAGTATAAAAATAAAACACAAATCTGGCTTCATAATTTCGGTAATACATTTTATGTGGGTCCTCAATCCTGACGGTCTATAAAAACAAATATACGTTGCTACTAAAGTAGTTGATCAAATCGAAGTAAGATGTAAGAAGCTGTTGTGTGTATTTTTTACGTGGGTGGACCTCAGCACTTGTTATGTCAGTCTTAGTACATCGAAATTTGGTTTATAAATCCCAAAATGAAGAAGTTGAAAACACAATTTAGGGCATACCATAAAATTCATAGTTATCGATTCTTCTACTTTAACAAGCCGTACGCCCGATGGGGCTTCCCATCGGCAAAAATGACGATCGGTGAGAGAAATCAATTGTCTTAACAGTATTTTTCAACGTGTGGGTCGCGACCCCCTGGGGGGTCGCGAAGCCTCTTTAGGGGGGTCGCGAAGCTTCTATAGGGGAGTTACAAAATGTTGGGAAAGCTACTGCAGTAAAAAAAACAATAAGTTTAAAAAGATTTATTGAGAAAAATGTGAACTAAAGGACATAATCATTTGTATCAAATAAACAAAAAATAAACATAACTTATGAGATCTCTTCCATTTGAAACATTTGTATCAAATGTTTCAGTAAAAAAAACAATAAAGTTTAAAAAAGATTTATTGAGAAAAATGTTAACTAAAGGACATAATCATTTGTATCAAATAAACAAAAAATAAAAATAACTTATGAGATCTCTTCCATTTGAAACATTTGTATCAAATTAACAAAAACTAAAAAAACTTAAGAGAACTGTTGGAAGGTTGCGCTTGTGTTTCATTAACCAATTTCCCCCTTCGTGGATCCGTTTTTGCTACATTGAGAATTTTTTTTTTTCCAAATTTAAGCGATTTCTTTCCTTACTTTTTATTTGGGCCATTGATGAAAATGTCAACTCGCACAAGTACGAGGTGGAAAATGGAATCAAACACTTCAAAGCCTCTATTTTTTTATTCTGGGTATTCTGATTTCCTTTTTAACCAAAAGGTATCCAAATTGACAGACTTAAATTCCAATTGCAGCATCCCATCGGCAGATAAATCCAGCAGATTTTCTTTGAGCTTGGTTGCCAAATTTGCCTCATTTATAGCTGCATTTAAAAACGGATTAAAGATCCACCGTTGCCCAGTATTCTTCGATATCTCTTGCATTGAGAAGTAATGCCTCAGTTTTTCTTTCAACTTCTCTAACACCATTTTCATACCAGGTATAAATTCCTTGATGTTTATCCCACATCCGACTTCTTCAATAAAAGACTGTGTCGAAGAAAATGTATCGAAGTGGTTTTGATTTAGAGACGATGACTTCAAGTCAATTTTGTTGGTAAAGCCATGGATTTCGACTTTAGCAGTGATGACATTTTCATCCCGTCCTTAAAGACTTTTATTCAAGAGATTTAAATGCTCAAATAAGTCAGAAAGAAAAGCCAATTTCAAAAGGAATTCCGGGTCACAAATGCATATAAAAATACATTAAATAACAATACGTTCAGCGCGAAGTTCCAAAACTCTGGCTAGTACTATGCACCTTGACAACCACCTAATCTCTGTATAATAAAGTAAATTTTGGTGGAGTGCTCCCATATCTTCACAATTTTTTCGAAACAGTCGTATCTGCAATGCTTTTCCTTTAATAGAATTTACAATTTTTATAATAATATTTAGAACTTGACGGTATTCCTGTGGCAAAGTTTTGACCGCAAGAGCTAGGAGAAAGCAATGCGTCTAATAAGCACCTGGCATATGTTCTTTCAGTCTAGCAATAAAGCCACTGTTCGCAACAGTCATGGCTGGTCACTACAAATCGCAATACATTTCATTTCCCAATGGATATTCATATTTTGTGTAGCTTCAAGGAACATGTTATGAAAACACTAGCCTGTAGTATTCCTGGGAAGCGCTCTACAAAATAGTATGTTTTCCCTTCATTTTTCATTGGATTCAAAACCCACAAAAGCTACAAACTGCACAAAATCCGTAGATTCATCAAATTGCAAGGACACAAAAGTACTTACACTAAACTTTCGTTTTATTTGTTTATGACTTGATCGCGAACATCAGTCGCCATATCGCTTATCCTGCGTTGAATGGTATTGTCAGCGACAGGTATACTTTTGAGTTTTTCGACCTCTTGTTTGCCAAACATAATCTCCGCCATATGTAAAGCCGCTGGTAAAATGAAATTTCCGGCAATCGTATGAGGGTTTTCTGCTTTAGCCACACGAAGAGCTGCTCGATAACTAGCCAGCAAGGCTTTCTCATTTACGTTGGACATTAGTACTATAGCAGTTTTTTTTTAAGTTAAAGAACTTTTAATTTTCTTTTAAAAAAATCCACGGGTTAATTTTTTTTCATTTGGGTGTTTTGTATTGAGGTGGCATAATAACTTCGATGGCTCCATGCTTTCTCTTGATAAAGTTTCAAAGCAAATAACACACTGTAGTTTATTCCCAATCACAATAACTCCGAATTTCAAATAACTGTCGTCATAAAAACGTTTTTTCTTTATTTTAGTTTCATCACCACCGCTAGAAGTTACGGTTCTGTTGGTCTTTATAGAAATTCATCCATTTTCAATATAATTACTAATCACTTCAGTTAAATACGTAAAAACAATGGCTGGCGCTCGAAACAGTAGCCAACGCTGACGCTTGCAACTAGTCGCAACGTACGCGAGTCGCGATCGCGCGTGCCGTTGCTGCATAGCCCGAGTTACCCCCATAACGCTCGTTGCGTCTCGCTCGCTTATTCACTCAACTCGCATACTTGTCACTTGCCAAAATCGCGGCGCGGCGGCGCACGGGGCAGCCGCCGCATCGGCCGTGGTCGTACGTATGCGCGTAAATTGCGGTATCTATTGGCGACGCATTCGATGTAAAAAAAAATGTGTATTACGTACTTAATTATGTATTTATCCGAACCCTAATTATGAAAATGAATAAATATGTTGGATTGAATATTTGTCACAAAATAAAATACATGAAAAAAAAAGCAACGGGGGTTCGCAAAATGTGTCTATATACTAAAGGGGCCGTGTCATGAAAAAGGTTGAAAAACACTTGTCTAACATATTGCACTTCGTCAATTTGCAGTGCCATCGCCATTTAATCTATAGGCATGTTTTAATATATATATTAATATGTATTAACGATATGGTAATTTTTAATAAATCATATTTTAATATTAAATAATACAACTAAAATAACAATGAATTATAATAGCAATAATAATATGTTAAATAAAACAGGGCTTCCTCTCTCCTACCCTTTTGCTGTGCCCTACAGGGTCCATAATGATCTCAATTATATAGTTACCACTTAAGTACACATTAAGGTAAAGCATTAAAGATATTGAGTATTGAGTATTGAGCATTTCATTTCATAAAGTCTCTCAAAAAAAGACAGTCTGTTGTGGTTTGAACCTGTAGAACTGGATTTTAATTTTCTAAGAAATATTTTCTAAGAGAAGAGGTAAGGTGTTTTTTGTTAATAAGCTTATTTCCCTTCCATGTTTAACCTGTCTACCTTCAAAACAAGAGTGAACAGGCATCTTCTGGGTAAGCTCGGTCCATCATATACCTCTTTTTTTTTGGGTGGGAAATCATCAAATAACTTCTCCCGCTCTGGGCGGGAGAGATGTCAGACTTTTACTGACTAAAACCCACCCATGTTCCCACAGTTGCCTGTGTACCAGGGGCCGCGGTAACTCTTTCGAACAACCCGCACCCCTGGCAGGCATCGGCCCTTGCGGGCCCCACCAGTTGGTGCTTACATCTCTTTGAGGCTCGCGTGGAACAAAACGCGCCGTCAACCCGAGCTTGGTCCTCACCGGACAGCGAGCTACCCATTACAAGCAAGCAAGCAGCAAAACTAAACGGGGGAAAGCAGAGTCGTTCAGCATCGAGCGCGACGAAAACTGTTGTGATGGACCACGAACAGCAGGTTCCACCAAAGAACTTATGCGATGAGGATCTTCATCAAGGCATCAAGCAAGGCAAGGATGGAGGCTTCATCAAGGTGGAGAAAAAGAAGAGGAAGCCTAGTTATCTTAACCAGTGTGGGACGGCGCTGGCAGATTCTAACATGCTGCTACGTCCTGCCATACCGACGACGATGCTCTACGTGTCCCGATTGCACCACTCTACGAAGACTGAGGACATCGTAGAGTACATACGGGTAAAGACCAACTGGACCTTGAGGGTGGAGAAGTTGGAAGCGCGTCATAACACCAACTTCAAGTCGTTCGTGGTGCGCGTTTCGACTCACCATTTGGTGACCTTCCTCAAGGAAGAGTTTTGGCCGAAAGGTGTGCTGTACCGGAGTTTCCGTGGCCAGCTACGCGACACCTCGCAGCGTAACACGACGCCGTCACTTCGTGTGCAGTAGTTTTAAAATTTGTTTAAAAAAATTGTATTAGTTTATAGTTATTGTTTTTATACTTATAATATATGTATTGTGTTATATGGGCCTTAGTTGCCTGAAATAAAGGAAAAATAAAACAATAATAATACTTACTCGCCGTCCGCCAGCCTGCGCCTACGGTGGCCGGGAATCAGCCTGGGATTCCCGACGACCAAGGCGTCTCCTGCGAAGGCTACGGCCATGAGGGTGCATGTACTGCCTCTCCCTCGCGTGCGTCACCTTCCTCTTTGCGAGCACCACTGCTTCGCTGAAGAAGATGACGGCTAGCCATGCACTCTCGCTCAGTACCATGGCCTGGACCAGGGCCGGACGCGAGACATCGCCGCCGCCAATCGCCTCCACGGGACACGGCGGTGCTCCGCCCAAGCCGGGCAGACCTCCACCGTATGCTCCACCGTGTCCTCAGGGCGATCTTCGCAATGGAAACACCTGGGCGTTTCCTCCCGCCTTATGCGAAACAGGAATCTCCCGAAACAACCATGTTCGGTAAAGACAAGGCGTAAGTGGCGTGCCCAATCTATACCTCATCAATCGCTTTCCATTAGGCGTAATCGAGGCCAAGAGCAGGCACATTGACCAAGACCCCAATATAAACTATGGAACATGTTTTTTCTACGGTATGCCAAGAATTCAATAAAGCATGTCCTTTAAAAAAAAATTACAATCACAACTAAACCAAAATTTAGCGAATGGGCCTCAGCTGGCATTAGAAAAAGCAGAGGTATCTTATATAATTTGTATCACGAAAAATCATAGACTTCTGATCAGGCCCTTCATAATTATGTAAGAAACTATTCTAAGATATTCAAAAGAGTCTGCGCTCAAGCTAAATCTAAATTAATAAGTAACAAAATTAGTATTCATACCAGCCAAAAGATGTCCATTGTTGGACATTGGCCTCCCCCAAAAGGGGGGGATTTGCCATAATCGCCACGCTTGACAGGCGGGTTGGCGATCGCAGTATGGTGGTAAAATGCATAGAGAACGCTGCTGCCCATTCTCTAGTAAGTCCCTTAGTCGCCTTCTACGACACCCATGGGAAGAAATGGGATGGTGTTATTCTTTTACGTCCTGTACCACACGGAACGTAACGAAATTAGTATTACTAAAAATAAAATAAAAGCTGTGTGGCAGGTAATTAACAAAGCAACTGGAAACACACAACAGCGAGATCAGAATGAGTTAGCTCTAAAAATGGATAATGAAACCATTTCAGATAAGTTAAAAGTTGCCAAGACTCTAGAAAATTTCTTTACCAACATCCCAATAGAGGTTACGAAATCTCTCCCCTCATCATCTGTATTAGCTGAATCTCTTCTTAAAGAAAACTTCAGTCAGGACATTCCAAGTTCTGAAGTCAAACTCATTTCTATTGCCAAAATTAAAACAGCATTTAAAAGTCTTAACATGAAAAACAATGAAGATTTATGGGGGATTTCCGTTAAGGTTCTTGAAGATATCATTGACTCAATTGCCCCTATCCCAACAGGCATATTTAATCAATGTTTAGACACCGGTACATTTCCTGACTTAATAAAACATAGTAAAGTAGTACCAATTTTCAAATCGGATAGTAAGAGTGATCCCTCTAATTATAGACCTATATCTGTGCTTCCAGCATTTAGCAAAATCATTTTAGACCAGATGTTATCACATTTTAACTCAAATGGGATTTTCGACAGTTTGTTTTCACGAGAGGTAGGTCGACGACTGACGCGGGAATAAAACTCATCAGTCACATTTTGGAATCCTGGGAGAACTCCCAGGATTCAATTGGCATTTTCTGTGACCTCTCTAAAGCGTTTGACTGCGTTGACCACAATCATCTCTAAATTACACCACAACGGAATTCGTGGACGACCTGCTGATCTTGTACTTTCCTATTTATCAAACAGGCAGCAAAAAGTAAATGTTAACGGGGTATCGTCCTCGGGGTCTCTTGTTAAGATGGACGTGCCTCAAGGTTCAATTCTTGGCCTTTTTGTATTTCTAGTTTATATTAATGACCTTCCTTACCTGATGGCTAACTTCTCGGACATAATTTTATTCGCTGGTGACACTTCTCTTATTTTTAGAATAGATAGAAAAGATACGGATGTCTTACATGTCAACGATAGTCTAGCCGTTCTCTCGAAATGGTTTGCGACTAAATAATCTTTAACTCAATGCGAACACAACTAAATGTCTTAAGTTCTCATTACCAAATGTACACCAAGTAGGGCTAAATTTAAAACTTGATGGTAAGAAACTAGATGCTATTTCGGAAACTGTATTTCTGGGAATTACTTTAGATTCGAAATTGCAATGGGGTGCCCACATTAGAGCTCTTTCAAGTAGAGTAAGCTCAGCTGCTTTCGCAGTGCGAAAAATAAGGCAATTGACTGATGTAGCCACAGCTAGGTTAGTATGCTTTGGTTATTTTCACAGTATTACCTATGTCTTATGGCGTTCTGCTGTGGGGATCGGCAGCTGACGTAGATTCAGATTTCATTCTACAAAAGAGGGCAATCCGCGCAATCTATAAAATGGGGCCTCGCGAGTCTCTTAGAAACAAATTCAACGAAATTGACATACTAACTCTGCCTTCTCTTTATATCCTAGAAAATATGTTGTATCTTCGCAAAAACTTAGGTCTTTTCAAAAAAGATGCGACTTCCATAATCTAAATACACGTAGTAAAGATGAAATTGTGATTCCAATTTAGATTAACTAAAACTAGCAAGTCATTTCTAATAAACAGTATCCGCTTCTATAACAAGTTGCCAAAGTCGGTTACAGAACTTAGCAATGAAAAGTTTATAACTCACATCAAACTTGTCCTTATCAAAAACGCATAATATAAGATAAAAGACTACGTTGAAGACAGGGAAGTTTAGCATTAATTCCTTCTGTACATGTGGCTTCCCTGGTACCTCATTAACAGCGTAACTACGAGTATGTGAGTCTATTACCCGCTCTCAAATTATGATGTTAATTTTTATTCTTTTTATTTTTTTACAATTACTGACATAATCTCGTCATTATTTGACATTATACATTACTTTAAATATCGACTATTTATTAGTAATTCTCACGGAAATCATGTCACTTGGTTTAAATAGGTTGATTTTACTTATGTAGATTCTTTTGCATATTGTGAATGAGAGAACGCTGTAGGCCTTATAGACTGTAGATTTATAGACGATTTTCTATTCTTTATTTTCATTCCTTTAAGTACCTGGTACTTACTTATTGACAGGCCTGCACTGTCCTCCTATACCTATTATCACTTATTTGAAAACATTGTAAAAGCCAATTATTAAAAAAAAAGTAACTGAGGAATTTCTTGCCGGGTCTTTTCCATAGGAAGAGACAAATTGGAATCGTGCACCTAGCTTCTGACGTTTCATAAGTGCCCTTGCAGGTTTATGTGAAATAAAATATTTTCATTTTCATTTTTGATTGAGCAATATTTCTTTTTACAGATTTCACATTCCTACTTGCTTATTTATAAATAATAATATAATCAAGTATCTTGACTTGGCTCGCGAGGCTGTCAACATGGGGGATGTGAACTCAGCGATCATTGTACCGATAGTCGTGACAGCCAATGGCTTAGTAGCCAAGAGCCACCAAGACCTGCGGTGGCTCTCGTTGGACACCTGGACCAAAGGCTTGATCTAGAAATCGGTATTTCTGGACACGACTCGAATTGTAAGAGTTCCTCTCTGGAGCCCTGAACGCCGGTAGCTTGGACCCTGTTCCTGATACCAGTGGGCTACTATTTTTAATATATAAAAATATGTTATTAACATAAAAATAGAATTTATATGTACTTATTTAGTGGAATAAAGAAATAATGTTTAAAAACACATGGATATGATTTCATTTATTTATTATAAATTGTTTTAAGGTAACATAAGATTCTCAAAATCTTTAAAAGCTCCGTCAATAACTGGTGTAATATGTTTTGCTGGTTTATTGCTATCAGATAACCAAATTGAAGCTGGTTCTCCAGTTTTGAACAAATGGAGCACAGCTGCAACAGCGGAAGCTGGCCTGAAATAGGTAGGACAAAATATGTGTTACCTAAGTATGTAACACAAAAGAAAACTCCAATAAGGCAATCTTAGCATTTTCATAAATCTTACTATTTCAACAGCCGCTTGGTGTTGAAAATAATTGCTAATTACATATTTTCTACTCTGGTGCTGTACTGTTGGTGTTGTTGCCTTGAAATCCTATACAAAAAATGTATTTCCCGGTCGTAGGACTTTCCTTCATCATGAAAAAATCTATAGAAAGTCGTCAATTGCCGTACAAATAGGTCGGCCTCCTCTTAGCTTGGCCACAAAGACCTGGTCCGCAACAAGGCACTGCTTCTGGGGACTTCCTGCATGCGTACTCCGGTGCGTGGTCACCTCACGCGAGGACTTTTCAGCCTCATGTGCTGTACGTTCTATAAGAACTGTGCTATGAGGACCTCTGTTTTTAGTAAATACCTAAGTCAGACTACTTACTTTTGAAATATGACTCCATCAGCCACAACCATGTCGGCAAAAAACTTTCCAATTTTTGGTTCATATGTCCTCAATTCCAAATTGTGCAGCAAAGGAGTATCAGTCGCTCCTAAACACAAAGTTAAAACTCTGATGCCGGTATTGTCGTAGAATGGAGCTACCTGGAAAAGAGATAATGATAATAATAGCAGAAGAATTGCTGAATTACTATGTCGGAAAAATAATGGTAAAATAAATAGAAGTTTTCTTTTTGGCTGATGGCTTTACTCTTGACCTCGAGTGGAGTGAGTGAGTTTTTACGAATTAATAAAAATAATAACCAATTTACAATGCTTTTCGAAAGACCATGGTTAGAACTATTAAACAAAACATTCGAAGCTTCTATATTATTCGTGTCAAGTCCTAATGATTAATACTTAGTACACGTCACCTTTTATTTTGAATCACTCACCGCTAAACATTGACTGAAGTGTAGCACAGCCATTTTGGAACCACTGTAAATCGGAAGGGCTGGAGTCTTAGTCAATGCTACAGTTGAAGAGATGTTGAGAATTGTGCCACCGACACCACCTTCGTCTTTCCTCATATATTTGACGCCTTTTAAAGTTAAGGAAACTAATCCTTGCTGGAAATTAAGGTAAGAGTCGTAGTTTACTTGGCAACAACAGTTAGCAATTTAGCACTGACAAACTATTAGGTCCCAATCCCTCTCAGAGTCAGAGAAGTGAATAAAGGAACGTACATAAAATTACAGCATAGAAGAAGTTTGAAAGCGCTTATCTTTCCGTGTGCTTGTTATGATAAGGAGGGATGTAACGCTTGGGACTAAGCGAGTGATAAACACAAACATAAATGGAAGGAAGGAGAAAGGAAGAAAAATATTTGCGCCGCCTCCAAGCAGGTAATAATGGTTAAATGGCAAGAAGAGCAAAAAGGGCAAAGAGATAGAAAACTAGGCTAGGCTAAATAATAGATAAACCTACCCAATTAATGTCAGAAGCTGTCCTCCATATGTCAGGCGAGTCGACCATAACGCCAGCATTGTTGATGATGACATCGATCTGCTTGAACTGAGCGAGCACGGAGTCGAACGCGTCTGTTATGTCTTCTTCCTTGCTAACGTCGCATTTGATGAACACCGCCTTATTGCCGTGAATTTTGTTCAGACGCTCGGCTGTCGCCTTGCCAATCTCCACGGCAATGTCTAGGATAGCTACATTCTGCAAAAAATTAACAATATCATCATCTATAATCATCACCTATAATCATCATCACCTATAATCAATTTTTCTCGCTGTTTTTATTATATTTTGGTCTTGAATGTGAAATAGGGTATGCAATATAACTTTTCTCCTGCATACACGTGCACTTGTCAGGTTGATTACGTAACGGATCGATAGATCATGCAGAAGGCGAAATATAAATACCTATTGGAGGATTTTAATGCGAAGTCAAGGTGACAATGCTCCTTGCTTTGTCACACTTACGTTGCAGAAAAAAAATTATCACCCAGATAGCGGACTTGCAACGGAAATTGGAGATTGGCAACGGGTTTTATTTTTAACCACCTTTTGCTCGCGGTTTGCTCGCGATATGTCGTAAAATATCCTACGGAAACCGCCTGGATCGAAAGTAGGGTACCTGTGTTAGTCCTAGTTATAAACCATCGGTGTGCCCAATTTCATACAAATCGGTTCTGCCGTTTTTGCGCCAATCCAGAACAGACATCCAGAAAACCAAACAAATTATTATTTTTTTTGAAAAGTATGATTTGTGCAGTTTTACCTTCGTTACTATTTTACTATTCGTTGTAGATATAAACTGCACATCAGTGTTCTTCCTACTGGGACTCAGCCCAACAGGCCAGTCAGGGGGTCTCTGAGGGAGGGAGTGAAGAGGCGACAGTGGAATGTACCATATTCCTACCATACTTACATACAGGACACTACGCGAGCCCAGTAGGATGTGAGAGTTGGTAGCTTAATGATTGATAAATAACACATACCTACAATCCAGCATTTAATTTTACACAGTTGAAAGCCGACTGGTAGTTAAGTCTCTCTATTAACCTAGTATACATAGAAGTAACTACTTCATTTTCTTCAAGAGGCTTCCAACTTTTGATACCACATGACACAAACCATCTCATTTTATTGCAACCAGCTTCTGCGTTGTCTCCGATGATGCCATAGATGGCGAAGTTCTGGGCCAATAAAATTTGAAACACGATTGTGTCATCCACACGAAGAAGAATTCAAGAAGACTTGAAAATGACCTATATTCAGTCTTGTATATTCACTTGTTAATTAATTTCCTTAGTTAGAAAATGCTAAAAATTATAAATACCTTTGCTCCTTCATTGAGGAAAGCCTCGGCGTACAAAGCCCCCAAGCCAGAAGCTCCGCCGGTAATCAAAAATGTTTTGTTTTTTGCGTCCCACTTTGCCATTGTAGCGTTACACTTTGTACCTAGGTACTGTTGTTTTTATTTTATTGATTTTTGTTTAAATACATGTATCTTATCTAATAAAATATTCTTTATCACATTTTTATCAGTGCTTCAAAAACTTCACTAGTGGGCCTGGCGGTTGGGAACTAGATAAACCTTTGTTTTTCTTTTGGCATGCTATTACATAACATAGTTACATTCATGTTATACATTTTTCAAATCATTTATACGTATCAGTTTCTGACCGTTTATTTTCTTTTACACACCCTACGAATAATGAACCCAATATTTTCATTTTTATTACAAACTCTCCTAGTGCAACATTTTTCGCTGCCAAACCCAATTGTTTATCTAAACGATCGTTATCGTATTTTCAGCGTTCCTACTTTTATTTAATACGTACTGTATCAATACTTTCTTATGACCACGGGTAAACAAAATCTCCTGAATACCCAAGGATAATGAAAGCGAGGTCGAATCAAACATGGTCACGCACTGTGCCAGATGAATCGAATTGCGGTAAATCATACATTTATATCAATTTCGAAATTCTGGCTAGACTGATCAAGAAGGAAATTCTGTGGACACCTACCTCATCAAGGGGTCACAGGAACATAGCATAAGAAAACAACGGTTGTACTCGTATAACTATAATTTATAACCACAATATTTGTAAAGCCTAATTTGATCCTGCAATAACTTTTTCGAAGTCTTTATAGGCACGATCAACGGCCGAGGTGATGTTCTCTACTGGTTTATTATCGACAGACAGCCATATTGAAGCCGGTGCGCCAGTTTTGTACGCAGAGAGAAGAGCTCCAACTGCTGATTCTCTCCTGTAAGGTAATAAAAGTTAGAAAACTAAGTGCCGATGTTTAATTATTATTTTGACGTTCGCTTTGACCGTTCCGTGTGGTACCGGACGTAAAAGAATAGCACCATCCCACTTCTTCCCGTGGGTGTCGTAGAAGGCGAATAAGGGACTTACTAGAGAATGGGCAGCAGCGTTCTCTATGCATTTTACCACCATACTGCGATCGCCAACCCGCCTGCCAAGCGTGGCGATTATGGCAAATCCGCCGAGGCTTATGTCCAACAGTGGACGTCTTTCGGCTGATATGATGATGATGATGATGACGCTTTGACCGTGGGGCGATATTAAATTGCCTACTTAAACTCTGGTACCCACTCCTAAGAACACAAGCTGGCATGTTGTAAAATACAGAGGACACCGTTTGTGAGATTTTAAAAAGCTAATCTTCTGATAACCTAGCAGAAATGAGTTTTGTATCACAAAATAAAATAATACTGTTATACATACTACTTACTCAGACTACTTAAACGATAAGAATTGTTGGTCGCTATGATTAACTCAAGACAACGTTTGTGTTCTTTCACCAGAATTAGCTTAACTACTGACAGGTCATAAGAGTTACTTCATATCATTGTTTATTTATTTGACTGTATAAACCATTTTTTTTGTTTTTTATTAACGAAACGTTAATTTCTTCAAACTTAACAGACAACTGTGCTGCTGGGGAGATTGTTGCGCTACTTCTTCCCAGCGAAAGCACTAGGAAGTGGTGAAGGGCATGCGTTTTGGGGGACTATCTTATGTAATTTTGGCGTTCAAAAAGTGCTGATTCTCAGCCTAGTTTGAATAAATGACTTTTGATTTGATTTTGACTACATATTTACTTGCGGAGTCACATATTGTGCATTTGTGTGTTTGTGTGTGTGTTTGTGTGTGACGATCTGTTTTATTTTACTATTAACATCTCTTGCATGCTGACAATTTGTGTTGTATGTCTTGTACTCATGTTTGGGCAAATAAATTATTATCTTATCTTATCTTACCTTATTACGTGGCGTCGCCTGTACTATGTTTATTTTGTATAAGTTTTTGTGTTAGTTTGTTAAGTGGCAACACTAAGCTACGATCCAGGGCGCTACCCTTAGCGTCCCTCTCTTGGTTATCAACCGTCAAGAGACGCCGACTAGATTTTAACGGTCTTATTCATAAAAAAAGCTTATCGAAGGTTTAAGACATTCATTAGTTAAACTGCTAGATATGCTTATAAAACCTTTGATAAAATTTTGTATTCATAAAACGTTCTATAACTAAAATGTCATTTATAAATCAAAATGTTGCCATTATAATGAAATCACCCAACAAAATGACCAACACATCGAATCGTCTAACGAGAATGTCTGCCTACACACCGAATAATTGTGACCATAGACATTATTACGTACTGGCAACTACTTAATTGTCTACAGTTTCGATACTTCTGACGCGTTGACGTCATTGTTTTTTGAATTTGACAAATAATTTGAAATTGTAACTGTCAACTGATTGCTTGAAAATTGACATTTGTTGACACACAATATTTGTACGTCAAATGGTCAAATGTCATTTTCTTTGTAATCAATCAGCTGCTGTTTATTCGGCCATTTTTTCCTTAAAACACTGTTAAAGTAGGGTTCTGGCGTTTATAACTTTATAATAGATTTAAAGAACACTTTAGTGTTAAAATGCGTTTATGAATAGCACTTTTTGTAAACCAGACTTTAGCAACTGTTTAGATGTTCGATAACTTTTTATGAATAAGACCGTAAGTCATTAGTTTATTCTGTCCCAACTAGTTTAATTCGTTTTATAACTGTGTTAACTTGTGTACCTACTTATCTAATTCTTAACTAAATATAAGACGTGTGTGACAATGTATAATCGTACTATCAACAATTTAGAGTTTCACTTCCGCTCTTCGACCACAACCTCACCTCCAAACAACTTAAAGATGACACAGGTAGAATACCTTTCACCTACGTCCCCAATTACTCAAGGAATTTGATAAGTCGGGTCTAAACTGACCCAGCTATCTCACGAGGACGACCGAAGCCGGTTAGCCGTCAGTAAACAAATTGACAGGTTGTCAGCACATTTTTGCATTGATAAGCCTCCCTGTGTAGCAGTGCAGTGTGTAAAAGCGTCTCATTTTATTTTCAATTTGGGTTTTTATCGAAAAACTTACTTTTGATAAATGTAACCATTTTCAATATCGGTAGCCATTTTCTTTCCAACTTTTGGGTCCCAAGCCTTTGTCTCCAAATTCTGCACTAAAGGAGTGTCAGTAGCTCCCAAACACATCGTCAAAACTCGAATGCCAGTGTTTTCGTAGAATGGATCCATCTGGAAACAAATTGGAGATTAGTGCATTGTGAGACGCCCTGAACGTATAGAGACGTTTTATAGAAAAAGCAATCGCTTTGAAGCCTTTGAACCTAATTTAATTGTTTGGTTTCTAGTTAGCTTCCAATTTCTATCAAATATGTATTAAAACTATGGTTGAGAGCATAAAAACCGAAAGCCTTAAATTGACTTACCGCTAAACATTGACTGAATTGTACGACAGCCATTTTTGAGCCACAGTAGATCGGTAAATATGGAAATTTACTCAAAGCCATTATCGACGCAATGTTGAAGATAGTTCCTCCAACTCCACCTTCGTCTTTCCTCATATGCTTGACGCCCTTTAATGTAAAAGAAACGACTCCTAGCTGAAACATAAATTAGACTTTTTACTTAACCATTTTGATGACTATTATGATTATTATATTTGATGATATTTATTCGGTATCTATAATTCAGCATGCTCACCCTCTTGCTTGCTACTTAATTATAACTACTTTTCTGGTTTTTTTTTAAATAAATGTATTAATTACCCAATTAATATTAGTGGCAGTTCTCCAAATGCTAGGTGAATCGATCATAACGCCAGCATTGTTGATGATGACATCGATCTGCTTGAACTGAGCGAGCACGGAGTCAAAGGCGCTCGTAATGTCCTCTTCCTTGCTCACGTCACATTTGATGAACACCGCCTTATTGCCGTGAACTTTGTTCAGACGCTCGGCTGTCGCCTTGCCAAGGTCCTCGGCAATGTCTAGGATGGCTACATTCTGCAACGAATAAAAAAATTGGTCAAGATAAAATTAAGATCAGAATTCACGAAGGCCTAAAACAAAAATCGGTGTATCACTGCGTCAACTTAGTGGCGGGCGCTCCATGAGTGCTAGACTTTTAGTTTTCACGCTGATTTCTAGTGCTTTTACACAAAGGGTGCCAACGCGGGACCCTAGTATTAAACCTGTGCTGTCCGTCCGTCCCTCCATCTGACTGTCAGCGGGCTGTATCTCATGAATCGTAATAGGTAGACAATTGAAAAAATAAAGTTTGATATTAAATAAGGGGGTCTCCATACAACTAGTTTTTTTCGGCGTTTTCTGCCCTGTGATACGTAACCCTTCGTGTCTGAGACGGTTTTTGTTGTTTGTAACTAATTGCATAGCACTATGAATCCCCTGCAAGTTAGACTGGCCTGCCATATTATAACTGCTCGAATGGGTACGTACCTACTCAAATTCTCAAAAGGTTCACCTAAAATTTTAAATTAATTTTAATTAATAATATGTTCTATCTAGATTTCAGACAGATAATAGTTATAATTAGGAAAATACCTTTGCTCCATGATGTAAGAAAGCCTGCGCGTACTCAGCGCCCAAGCCAGAAGCACCTCCAGTTATTAAAAATGTTTTGTCTTTTGCGTCCCACTGCGCCATTGTAACGATGCACCCTACTAGTAACTAAGCACTCAGTTATAAACATTCTTATATCATCTTAAATTAATCAAATATTCTTATCTGAGTAGATAACTTTATCGTGTGCACACTGCCCGTTATAGCTGCGACAAACAAGTCGGTACAAGTAGGCAGGTCTGTTAGGGCCAGCCCCCTAATTGCATAACACACAATCAATCTGAATCTGATTCATTTTGAAGGTTATTTATTGTTAATCCATTGATTCATTCGAAAAAAAATATGTTCAATAACGTAAATAACGCTATGAATATTATTGAACTGTCAAAATGAAAGCCATTCTTACTGATAATGTGTTACGCAATTAGGTACCCTGCAGTCCCAACAGTAGAATTTGTAATCGCTAATCACGCATTCCCGTGAAAAAATCTTACTTAACTACGTCTAAATACATCAAAGGCTATGTAAAGCCAGGTAAGGCAGAGGACTAGCGTAGGTACACCTCCGCCGTTTGCTCACGGAGCGAACCATTGGAAATTACCAATGTCGAAAAAACCTAAAAGCCCACGGGATATCTCAAATCCTGGGATATCAAAATCGTTCTTATCACAAGCGAAGTCTTCAACGATAACAAGCTTTTAAAACCCGTAAACGATTAATACAGTAATATTAGGTATGCTCAAAATGGTTACTGCTAATTGTACCTACTACCTTACCACCATAATAGCAGTTTATTACATCAATACTACAACTGATAACCAAATGTAAACGTAGTTACTTGCGCCTTTATATTATTCTATTATATGAAAAGGTGAAACACCCTTGAACGTATACCTTATCACGTCGAAGGCAGATTGTATTTATAATTCGTTATTAAACATACGACTCCGTCCGTTTGCATACTGTAGCCGTTATGTATAAATGCCTAACTGGTCGCATCCATTTGGAGTCGGTAGGTATAGGGTTAGAGATAGGGTTAGCAGGATTTTTTTTTTTGGCTGGGAAATCATCAAATGACTTCTCCCGCTCTGGGTGGAGCAGGAGGGCGTGTCAGACTTTTACTGACTAAACCCACCCGTGTTCCCTCAGTTGTCTGTGTGCCAGAGGCCGCGGTATCTCTTTCGAACAACCTGCACCCCTGGGACCTTAGCATGATTGAAGGACAAATGGACAAAATAAAATAGATGTCGTATTATTTCACCTGTTTTATTAGATAACTAGCTTTTGCCAGCGGCTTCGCCCGCGTGGAGGTCGGTGTATTATACATATAAACCTTCCTCATGAATCACTCTATCTATTAAAAAAAACCCGCATCAAAATCCGTTGCGTAGTTTTAAAGATTTAAGCATACATAGGGATATAGGGACAGAGAAAGCGACTTTGTTTTATACTATGTAGTGATGTAACAAATTACAAAATGAGGTAGGTCAGTAAAATTACTAATCACTTTTATTTATGAAATTCAATTAACTCGATAGTTTTTCTACAAATAATTTACCTGTCTCACAGTTTGTACTATAAAGCGACCACCAAGACCACGCCGTATGTAGAATATGCCTGCGCCACGACTATTTATTTTCAACTTCTTTCATCATAATCATGTTGACTTCTAAACGGATTTTTTCTGTGCTGAGTTGTCATGTCACTGCTAGGAGTGGGTCGTTTACGTATTTACCGTCGACGAAACGAAATTGGTTTACCGTATACAATAAACTAGTTCATAAAACAGTTTAATTTTCGACTAGTTTACACAATAGACTGAACAGCATTAAAACGAATTTATGTTTACGGAGTTATCCACCGTTTAGTGTACGATCAGATTAGGTCGTTTAGTTGAAACTGTGTGCGTTACCCAGGCCAGATGTTGTCGAAAATGGTCATTTGAATCTTATAGATAATTAGTTTTGCGGCTTCTGTAATTGTTGCGCACATTTTTAAATTTGTTGCGCTTATAGTTTTTTAATTATTTCACAAAAACATTTCCTGCTGGGGTAACGTTACCCCAGCCAGACCTTTTTGTTTCTAATGGGAATATTTAAATAATTACTAGCTATAAAATTAGTTGTCTAGATGAAGTAAATGTTGTGCCTTATTTTGTATTTGTTCTTTCATCGGTTGCGAAGTTATTCGAGATTTTGCTGGGGTAACGTTTTTGGTTTTGCTAGATCTTTGAAATGGTTAAGCGGATTCTTATCATATTTTGTACATGGCTTCTTGGGAATTAGTTTAAATTTGTTCTGCAATAAAAAAAAACAAAATAATACATAGCTTAAAGATTATTTCATTAAATAGAAAAACACTTCAATTGGTCCCAGCACTCTCAATAAGAGCTCTAAAGACTTACTTTAAACGTTATTTTAAAGCTTGTAACTGCCTTCAAATGTACGTGAAGTTTCATTAGTATCCTGTAAGTATTTAACAAGTTATGATGATATTGAGTTCTTCACGAGCACGGTCTTGATGCGCGCGGTGTTATTTGGCCACTGGATTGGATATATGAACTGAATGTTATGTCGATTATTAGTTTTTTAGTTCAGTTGTATATCAGTAAAATTTCAGCTCGGTACATTGGATAATTAATGAGATAATACGATTAAAGTCATTAGGAAGTGAATGACCGTGGTAACCCGACCAAGTTTAGGTGGTTACGAAAAAGCGAAAACGCAAAACATTATGGTACCTTCTAAAATATGTAGGATAGTGTTACAAATTTAGTACAGACATGTACACAAGTTTAAAAAAAACTACGTGATTATTAAATAATTTTTATTGACAGGTAATATACTTAGGTAATCATTTCAATTGAACTTTTAAAGTATTATTAAACTTATACTTAAAAACAATCACAGATTAAAATTACAGATAGTAATTTTGCTTCTTTGAAATTTTCTATTATTTTTTAATTAAATTATAGATTTCAGTATACACAGTACACAGTTACAGTTTTTATTTAAATATACACATATTGGACTGTGTAATGATCACAGACAATAAATAATATACAATGGTTTTTTTCAGTTAACACTAAACTTACGGTGCGTACAAACTATATAAAAAAAAAATACAGTTTTAGATAAGTACCTAACAACATGTACATATTAATAATAATTTTGCTACTATTTCTGTAGTTACATTATACAAGCTTACCTTGTTCGTGAATTCATCAAGCAGCCTGCACCATAACTATGATCATCAATAGAAGCACTCCACATTAGCAGTAATTCGCCACACTTATTATTTTACATTAGCTCTCACGCACTCTATAAATATTTGCAAAAACAGGAAACGGAACTGCCGAAACGCATGCGCACTCTACAAGATGAATTATGTGATTACGGAGCATGTTTAGTGCGATATGCAAACAATGCGCCCCTTCACCCCACCCCTTCCGCGTCCCACCGAACGACATGTTATATCAGTGATTTTTGATAAGTTTGTACAACTGGAAGATAATAATAATGTTTTCATAGTACAGATATTATTATATTATTAATGTATTTAACAGTGTACGCGTCTGTACCGAAATTGTAAGGTGTATTATACTAAACATTTCAAAAGATAGTATAATGTTCTGCGTTTTTGCTTTTTCGTAACCACCTAAACTTGGTCGGGTTACCACGGTCATTCACTTCCTAATGACTTTAATCGTATTATCTCATTAATTATCCAATGTACTGAGCTGAAATTTTACTGATATACAACTGAACTAAAAAACTAATAATCGACATAACATTCAGTTCATATATCCAATCCAGTGGCCAAATAACACCGCGCGCATCAAGACCGTGCTCGTGAAGAACTCAATATCATCATAACTTGTTAAATACTTACAGGATACTAATGAAACTTCACGTACATTTGAAGGCAGTTACAAGCTTTAAAATAACGTTTAAAGTAAGTCTTTAGAGCTCTTATTGAGAGTGCTGGGACCAATTGAAGTGTTTTACTATTTAATGAAATAACCTTTAAGCTATGTATTATTTTGGTTTTTTTATTGCAGAACAAATTTAAACTAATTCCCAAGAAGCCATGTACAAAATATGATAAGAATCCGCTTAACCATTTCAAAGATCTAGCAAAACCAAAAACGTTACCCCAGCAAAATCTCGAATAACTTCGCAACCGATGAAAGAACAAATACAAAATAAGGCACAACATTTACTTCATCTAGACAACTAATTTTATAGCTAGTAATTATTTAAATATTCCCATTAGAAAGAAAAAGGTCTGACTGGGGTAACGTTACCCCAGCAGGAAATGTTTTTGTGAAATAATTAAAAAACTATAAGCGCAACAAATTTAAAAATGTGCGCAACAATTACAGAAGCCGCAAAACTAATTATCTATAAGATTCAAATGACCATTTTCGACAACATCTGGCCTGGGGAACGCACACGTTGAAACTTGTTTACTAATCGACGGATATATGAACTGTACTTGCGAATCGAATTGAACTTCCCTTCATACTTTTTCCAGGGTTAAGACTGGCAGGCTGACTAATAAACTTGTATGTACGATAAACAAATTCAACGAAATAAATAGAGATCGGTATATATCATTTTCTTATAGAGTCTATTTTTATTTGACCCTTTTCTTGGCAAAAAAATTATATTTGAAATTCGTTTTTTTCTTAAATTTTATTTTTGAGGACAAGTATTGATGATTTAGAAAAATAAAATAAAAAATACAGGGTGTTTACTTTTGGAGATATTGTATGTATCTCATGAGAGACATTGCGAAGAATCTGTTCTTTTCTTCACATGAGTCAATGTATCTGAGAGGATACAATGCTCAAATAAAATAAAACTCAACATAAAACTTAAAAAGAAAATATAATCAAATTTACAGTAAAAAATAAAACGCAAACATTAAAAGACTTTACAATTTAATGTTAGTTAATTTCCGGTGTGACAACTTAAAAAGTAGTTCCTATTTGGGCATTGTTTAAAGAGAACCATCATCTAATCAATGCTAAATATTGTTTCATGAGGAACTTTTAAAAAGTTTTCGCGTAATTTTATTATCAGTGGTTGGATTATGAAATAACGATCACCGTCATCTTCTAAATTATTATTGAAATATATGTAACTCCGTATTTGCGGATTTTTTTTTGACATTACACTGGCTATTGGTTCATAACGTAAATCTTGGGACCTGTAATCTGTATAAGCTGACATATTGACGATACCTTCATGGGTATCGTCAATATGTCAGCTTATACAGATGTGTGTGTGATTATTGTGTACAAACTATGAAGTCTTGAATATCTTGGGGACTAATGTTAAATGATTTTCCAGTAACTTGAGTAGAATATAAGTTAGTTTGATGGGATATCATATCTAAGATATCATCGGTAAAAAAGCATTTGAAATATTCCAATCGGGTCTTATGCATTTCTTCTGGAAACTCTTTGTCAATTATTTCTGCACACTGCTCAAAGCGTTTGTTAGCCCACTTAAATTGTAAGGGGTTCTGGCGAATAGGCCGCGGGCGTGTTATTAAAAGCCTTGATCTTTTAGATCGAGAAGACGACACTACAGGTGATGATAATTCTGGTGTACGTGGAGAGGCTACATTTGTAAACAAAAATGAAGTCGGTGGCTGTGTAACAATTGGTGATGGCTGTTGAATAATCGGTGATGGCAAAAGTGGAGACTCGGTTACTGCTGCTTGAATGAGAGTTATTTCTTCTGCGGATTATAAATTGAGATTCTCAAACGAAGACGGCAACGAAGGTGGATTGAACGATTAAAGACTATCCAACCTTGCTTTGGAGACGGGATATATTTAAGTATCTCAATCTGAAGTCTCATCTAAATCTGATTTTCGGCCGGATTTCGGTACTAAAGCTGGAATTTTTTTCGCTCGGTACCCACTCGTCGTCATTGGTCGCATAGTATTCTGCAAAGAAATGAAGCATTCACCACCCAAAATAAGCATAAGCACAGAATAATTATAATCTCCCCTGTAGCTTAGAGGACCGATAGTTCCATATTTAAGATCCACACTGGGGAGACCATTAGAACAATAACAGCGTATAGGTTACTTTTTTATAGAAATATCTGACATGCACGCAAGCGGAGACATGTGCAAAAACTAGTTCATGATAAATCCTAAATATGGCAATGTGCACCATGAGGTACATAACGTGGAACAAGTAATTCTGTAATAACGTGGCAGTGTGCACCTTGAGATACATAACATGCAACACCTAATTCTGTAATAACTTGGCAGTGTGCACCTTGAGATACATGCAAAAACACGATTAGTTTTTTACTAAATAATAAACATTTGGTGTGAATAACACACTTGATACAATTTTGTACTTTGTTAGGTATCTAAAAACAAGCAACACTCCCAGAGAAACCCGTAAAATATTTAAAAAATACCAAAATTCTTACCTCCTTCCGTGGCATCGTGTTGTCTCTGCTAACAATTTCTGACTTTAAAATATAACGGTTCTGCCAAAATCAACATGCTAAATAAAAATTATTTCAAAAACATGCACAAAATAAATTGACAAGTGACGTTTCATTTCACGCACAATATTTTCAAAACTATGATTTTTTAAAGTTGACTGTATCTCACGAGATACATTGTCAAGAAAAGGGTTAAACAGCGTTGGCTCAGTGAGATGAACGTTCGTTTCTGCATGAAAGAGAGAGAATCAATAACAAACGGACTTCGGCAGTGTTCGTGTTCACTCGTTCCGTTCCGTCGAGCGTCGACTACGTGTACGTCGAAATCAAGTTGTCGCATGCGTAAAATGTCGTTCACGAATAAACTGGTTTAACTGTGGTCAGTAAACTAGTCGAACAGTTCGTTCATTCAACGCTCACCACTAGTCACTGCCAGCTGTCAAATTGTTAAAGTCAACCAGGTTTTTTTTGGCGGGATCGCGTTGGAACATGTCGCACGACTTTTTATTTTCATGAAATTTAGTGAAATAGCGAATAAAATTGTATAATTTTGGTAGTGAATTATGCAATTTAATTACGTGTGAGTGCACAAATGTAGTGAAGGTGAAAATAAGTGACTAACGTGGACTTTTCGTGTTCCCCCCAAAAACTCCTAATAGGTTGCTGTAAAGTTACTACCGCTTTACAATAACTGTGACTTGACTGACTAAAGACGACTATGACTGTTTTGTAACTTCGTGCCCAATATCGGGCCATTTACTTGATGGAAAAGAAAAATTACTTGACACTGGCTAAATGCACAAACCGTGCGAAGCCAAAACCAAAAAAAAAAAAAAAAAAAGTCAACCAAACGTCAGACACGAAACTAAGGCACACCCGTAGACAGAGATTATAGGTAGACAAGTCCTCAGCGTATGCAGTATGAGATAGCGATAGTTTGACATAAGTACATTACAACAGCTACGTGCAATTAATATTGCCATACTTAGACTTTTACCCCCATCGTGTGGGTAATCTACTTTTTCAGTGTTTTGATTGTACTACGTCTACTAGTCATTCAATTATTTGTCATTAGACTTTCAGGGGGTGACGTATTTATAACTTTTAGAGAAGTCTTTAATCGCAAATAAAAACATCAGTTTCATGCATTTTTGTATGAAACAGATTTTTGTTTTGATATTTCAGGGTTAGTCTCATAGTAAAACTTCATATTCAAGTGCTGTTAGATTATTAGTTAACAGTAGTGGCAAGTAAAAACAGGACGCTCGCGAACGGAATGCGACCGGGGTGAAGGTGAAGCACGAAAACAAATGAGTTTTAATTGTTACTTTATTACAATTTAAACTACGATATAAATTTATCCTTTCATTTCATCATTTTCACCTCAAGATGTAAATAGTATAGTTACATAAATCATAATGAACACATTTATTTACGCGCTCAGGCCGTGGAAGAATTCAGTCCGCGAGCGTAGTATAGACGTGCTATAATTTAAGATGCAATAAAAAAACTGTTGATCAAGTATGGTTTAATTAAACCCTTGAATTACAAAATGATACATAACAAAATGGTACTTAGGACTAAAGGGCAAACGAATCATTGCTTTTGATCTGTGTACCTACTGAAAAACGAACAAGATCTATTTACTTGTTAAACAGGTTAATTGGGTAGTACCCAATGGATACTCATCATATCAGCAAAAAGACGTCCACTGTTGGACATAAGCCTCACCCAAAAGGGGGGATTTGTCATAATCGCCACGCTTGGCAGGCGGGTTGGCGATCGCAGTATGGTGGTCAAACGCATAGCGAACGTTGCTGCCCATTCTCTAGTAAGTCCCTTAGTCGCCTTCTACGACACCCACGGGAAGAAATGGGATGGTGCTATTCTTTTACGTTCGGCACCACACGGCACATTACTGGGTACTACTGACCTTTAAATAAAACTAATTTATTATAAAAATTTCTGACATTATCAGTTTTTTCTGAAAGCTTTTTAGTTGCATAATGAATACGAACTTTGAGATATTTCAAACTTATAGCCTTAATTAAGAGCGAATAATGACAGTCAAGGAAAGTTTGGCTATTGAAATGTGATATGTGAAAAAATAATGTTAAACCCAAACATCGTTTAAGACTTTCCTGCATGAGCACAAGAAGAATATTTTTCTTATTAATACCTCGATTTTTACGAAATATTATCTCACAATTTTCACAAATTTTTACAACATCTTTTGAGGGGTAACATAGTCCACCTTTGTCTTTTTGTGACTGTAGACTGGCGTATTTAGTATCTGATATAATAGCAGACACACATTGCTCGCACTGAAGCTCTTTTTTCAGTTTGTTTACAACAAATCCAGCAATATATACTATTACATGTATAGAAAATTCGGTTAATAGACTTGGATCAGTTAAGTAATCGTGATCCTTCATTAAAACTTCATCAAAATATTCTGAATGACTACTTTCGGCGATATTATCAATCAATCTGTTTTTTTCTGATGTTTTGTTAATTGCTATTTCTGGTTTGGTCAATGTTAAAATATTTATATGTTGTAACGGAATACAATTTCCTGACGTAATGTGTTTCATTTCACCATGAACTAACATTCTTTTAAATGCCGACTTTAATTGTCTAGCAGAAGGGTTGTTGTTAAACCCACCTTTGGCTCTAATGGCACTAAAAAAATACTCCAAGTGATCTTGACTTAGTTTGTAAGTGCTTAAAAACTGAAGGTTATTATTTATCACTTGAGTTTCGTACAAATAAATTACGCTTTTAATACAAATTAGGAAGCCAAAAAAACCCAGTTTTTCTATTTGATGACATAACATATCTGTCTCCTAATTTCAATTTGTTCAAATATAAAATCATTTCATCTAAAAATGGTTTGATGTCCGAGAAATTTCTAACAGATAGTGGTTTTTTGTATGAATATGCTTTCAGATTCCTTGAATTCATTACATCAAATAGATTATTAATTTTTCGAATAAAATCAACATTACCAGCAGAGTTCTTAAATTCGTCAATATTGAGTTTTGTATTACAAAATTCAATAGCATTTGCAACGGATTCACTCATTACTTGGGCTGCCAACTTGACCTTCATGATTTGTTTGTAAAAATGTATGTGTGATTTATTTAATTTATTACCTAAATGCAATCCTTCGTTGTCTTGGAGCTCTATCAGTAATTTAACGTATTTCCACGATACAACACGGCCTTGTGAATCTGTTATTGGCCCCTTTTCTCCTAAGGTATTCCTAACTAACTTCAGCATGTGTGAAGGGTCTGGAAATATAACAATATTATTATTGCCGACGATAAAGGAAGGATCGATGTCATCACCATCTAATTTACAACCTAAAACTTTGGCCATAGAAAAATTTGTCGGGCATCCATCGAAAGTTAGTGAGATAATTTCAATACCACAATCCTGGGTTAATATATCAATACATTTTGTTACTAAACTGGCCTTTTGTTCAGCGCTTATGCCATTGATTAAAAAATATCCTAAAGGTATTTTCCAGGATCCGTTTGCACATGTCAGCATAAAAATTAACGCATCTTTAGCTAATTGGTCGTTATTAACGTTATTGCCAAAATTAACAAATCCTATGCAATCTTTGCCATCAAAATCTAAACCTTTTCTAATTGCCATTTCATCAAAACTTAGGGCGCATATTGTTTTGTGTAATCTGTTTTTTGTTGTATTTATTTCATGTAATAATTTTACAGCTTTAATAGATTCTGTGGAAAAACCAGGATTTCCATCGATACATTGATACCATCGCGATAGCGTACGCGGATGAGGTAAGCAAGTGTTAAATTGTTTCCTAACAAAGGTGTAAGCTTTGGGACTGATGTAGTGGAGACTTAAGGCAAATTTTCGCAGTTCAGGCGAGTACTTCCGTTCAATGACATTTTTACACAAAAACTTTTTTAAGAAATCTCGATTGGTTGCATCGATCGACGACAGCAAGTCAGCCGTTTCTTGGTTGATTAATGAACGAGTTTTTAATTCCGCAATTACAGTAGATTGTTCGGCAGATTTCTTTTGCAAACGCCAGGTCTTAGATCTTAAAGCAGCTAATTTCTTCCTTCTATTATCACTTAATATTGTCTTCTTATCCAATTTCCTAATTAACTTCTTTTTACGAGGAGTCATCTCAACTTCCGGCGCTGCCGCCGTAGGTAAGGTTTTTTGTGTCTGAAATATCACAAAAAAGATTTCTGTATTTATAGCAAATACTTACAACTACCGTAAATAATAAGTATAAAAAAATCTACCGCTTTAACGATTTAAATCACATGGGAAAATTAAAAATGGTTAAGTAGGTATATAAACGGCTATACATACACAGCTAAAACAGCAGGAATTGCACAAACGCCGATTTACAAGAATCAGTTTCCATAATATAGACTGAACAAGAATAAACTTACCATAGTACTTTCTATTTCTATTTCCATAACAACTTCTTCTGATGGTAAAGATAGGTGACCATGACTATCCGTCATAGATGAATCGTCAAGCTGAAAAATATGATTACTGTTTTAAATTTGTAACATTTGTCACCAAAATAAATATATACTTATACATAAAAGACTAAATATACGACATATAGACATTCTGAAAAAACATTTAAATAAGTAAGTACCAAATAATCATCCTTTGCTTCCATATGAACCCCCAAAGTATCGCATTTAGAGGAACTCGGTTGGTCTAAAGCCGGTCGGACCTACAATTTGAAACAAAAAGGACACGAACTTGCGATTAACTGCTAAAATAATCAAGAATTAATTTTTTTTCGAGTGAGTTAGTAACTTTTACTGTATCTCCTTTAAGTTGTTTGGCAGCGTAAAAATTAGGTACCTATATATTCCACTTCAATTATCATAGTTATGTCAAATAATGTTTACAATATTATTTCTGTGTCACACGAAATCAAGTCACAACAAATTTTTACGTATCAAAGTTAATTAAACGTGTAGAACAAATTGATATTATGATGTATAATAAATTTACTTTACCTGGATAAAAAGTGTAGGTATCGAACGTGGATTTAAGTGAGTACTATTTAATTTCTGCCGAATGCAACTAGCTTCAAAATGTCGTGAGCAGATTCGGGAGTGACAACTTGGATGCCAGTTAACTCGGCCCGTACACTCAGTCCACTTAATTCTTAAAAATGGTTCATTCGGAAAACTAAAAAAAAAAAGTAAACATTAAATACGTTCAGTGGTAAAAATTATTAGGTGCTGGTATCCCCGTCAAGTTATTATCCGACTATTGAGCAATGACACGAAGTAACCTAGATAACCACTTGTCATAAAATGCCTCACAATTTGGTCGGTTAGTACAAAAAGCAAGTTAGGATTTTATCGTCTTTAAAGATGAAATTATCAATAAATTTTGCTTATTATTGACACAAAATAGTCCTAAGTACAATAATTCTTTGATTTCCTTGCTGTAATAGGTAAAAAATGCTACTTACCGATGAAAGGTTATGTTTGGTTGATTTCGTTCACTACGACTTTTACAGCCGTATATACTGCAGTTGACCATCACTACACACTAAATATTACCTTTTGGAATATCAGTAAAGTCACAAATTACACAAAGTATGCGTTTCACAGTTGCTATCAACGAAAATATTTTGACACCACAATTTGTTTGCCATCAATGAGAAGTGATGGCAAACAACAAAAAACCGATACGCAAATAGAGATAGAAAAATTATGCTATGTCCTTCTCACACATACGCATTTTGACATATTTGTCATCTCATTTTCGCAATTATTATTATTTTAAGAGCATGTCTATAGCTATCCTCTGTCTACGGGCACACCAAAACACAGAGTACATTTTACATATAGACCAGTGGGTCTAAAAAGGCCACTTTGGCAGAATCATAATATGATCATATTATGAATCATATTTAAAATCGTGAAATTGTCACAAACTGACAATTCATTATATTATCTGCGTTGACAGCACGCGATTCATCTATTTGACAGTTTTGTATGGAAATTCGTAAAATGGCCACCAAATTATGAATTGCTTTATTAAAGTAAAATGTCAAATAGCAGAATCATAGGGCAATTCAGGAAATGAATCACTTTTAGAGGAATTGCTTAATGTGGCCTTTTTAGACCCGCTGATGTTCTGTGGACTCTGGAGATAGGTTTTTGTTTTGGCAATAAAATTTTGGGAGATTTTTCACTGTAATTTTTTGTTGTCCAACAAAGCTATTTAGGAGCCTATGTGGATTTTCGTTGATAGTGGTGAAGGCTAAACTCGTGCTTTTGTCAGTTCTACGAAATTTTATCGATTTTTAGTGGATCTTTGTGTGAAACTTGATCGAGACTATTCCTTGTGTTTGTGTTCTTTGTGTAAGGCTATCTAAATATTATTCTCCGTCATTATGAACTCCAAAAAGCCTCCGGATCCCGACCCCTCTGATGAATTTTTTGATCTTCCCTCTGTCTTGTCCGTCACCCTCCCCCATGACACCCAAATACCAATACAAGATCCCTTAATGGAAACGGAGACTACAAATCGGAAGAGGGTCGCTGAGTCACCCCCTACTACTTCAATTACTCCACCCAAGTTACCGAAAAAAGTAATCGGCAGATTTACATATTCAGCTAGAGATAATCCGCCGTATATTATCCATGTTTCCCTTAAGGATGGTCAGACTTCAGGCACTGTGCTACAGCCGGTCAAGTTTGGTATGTTTTTGTCTAAAAATAACATTAATAATGTACACCTCGATGGGGTCAAACGTATAGGCAGAAATAAAGTATCATTAGAATTCAAGTCGCATCAAGATGCTAACAGTTTTTTAATGAATAACTTGTTAATCCATCATAATAATATCGCCTCCATCCCTCAATTCAATATTACACGATTGGGTCTCGTTAGGGCTATCCCCGTTGAATGGTCGGAAGACAAGATTATTGAAAATATTAAGGTTGCTGACGGATGTGGTGCTGTTGTGAAGGCCAGGAGGAAGAGCCGTAAAGTTACCCCCTCTGGTGTAGCTGAGTGGAAGCCTACGCAGACAGTTGTTATTACTTTTGATGGACAAGTTCTACCTAAACGGGTGTTTTGTTTCTACTCAGCTCTTCCAGTCGAGAGGCACTCATACCCAACAATCCAATGCTACTATTGCTGTCGGTTTGGACACACACGCACGGTTTGCAGATCTAAACCACGCTGCTTCAAATGTGGTGAAGATCATCCAGGTGATGAATGTGAAACCACCCCTGATTTAGGATTTTGCATTTCATGTTCTGGGAACCATTTTGCAAATGACAGTGCTTGTCCTGAATTGGGCCGGCAGAAGAGCATTAAAGCTCTGATGGCGGCAAAATCCATTTCATATGCAGAAGCTAGTCGGGTTTTCCCCCCAGTTTCCAGAACATATGCCGATGTTTCTAAATACTACCCTCGTAACAAAGTTACAATAAATAAATCCCAATCCCCCTCCTCAAGCCCAATCCCTGCTACCCAAAGGTCATACCGTAAAACGGTATTTCCTAGCCCTAAGCCCCGTGCTTCCCTTTCCCCAGGCTTTAATAAGCAAGCTCACCAAGAACTTACCCGAAATTACTCATTTTCCCCCTCCATGAATGGCTATGCCTTCCCAGCGGAGGCCGCCGAGCCAACGAACTACAGACGGGAGGACAGCCCGAAGAATATATTGGAATTAATCACAAACATGTTAATGACTGTTCTTACAAATCCTACCCAATCATTACCGGACCACGTTGCCTTAAAATTGACCTCAATCTTAAATTATATACACAATGTTCCATCCACTGACATTCCTTCAATGGAACGTGAGGAGTATTACTCCCAGGAAGCCTGATCTTTCATTTTTAATAAATAAGTATAAACCATCAGTCTGCGGCATTGCTGAGACATGGCTTTTTCCTGAAAGTAATTTAAGGATGCCGTGTTTTAGTAGTGTTCGCAATGACAGATCTGATGGATATGGGGGATGTACTTTGCTCATTAATAGCAAAGTATCATTTTCCCCGACTCCTCTACCCTTTGTTGGCGATAACATAAATGTTGTTGCTGCTAAGGCTGAGAATATAAATATTTTTTCTTTTTATATTGCGCACCCTGAACCCGAATATCTTTCGGTAATTAGAAATTTGTTATGCAGTGTTAGCGGTCCAATACTTGTTATGGGTGATTTTAATTGTCACCACTATCGTTGGGGATCAGATACTTGCGATAACTTTAGCATTGGCTTGCTGAATATATTGGATGACCTAGATCTCTGTGTCATCAACGACGGCAGTACCACACGTAGGTCTGCACCAGAGCAGAGTATTAGTTGTGTTAACTTGACGTTCTGTTCGTCCAATATATCTAGCCTCATCTGGCGTCGCTTGGATATGACCTATGGAAGTGACCACTACCCTATCATGATAGAATTTCCTTCTAAAAATGTTCCCAAAAAAGTCTCCCCTTCCCTTTTAAAATACCGTCAACTCAGGAGATTGGGATTTATAAGAGTATCTTCCCTTCCAAAAGTCGACGGGGATCATTATCCCTTCGAGGAGAAGGACAAAAAACATTCCTGGGCATTCCCAGGAATGTTTTTTGTCCTTCCCCTCCAATGTCTCTGCTGCAGCGGAAGACTGTTTTCCTTCCAAAAAACCCCAATCCGACCACATCCCTTCTTCGCCATGGTGGGATAGGGAATGTACTGACATGGTCAGGGCCAGGAATGCGTCTGAAGATACTGTTAACTGCGATATGAACCTGGATAACTTCATGGCTTTCAAGCGAATATTGGCTAAGTCCAGGAAAGTACTTAAAAAGAAAAAACGAGAAGGTTGGTTAAGGTATTGCAATTCGCTGAGCCCAACTACTCCGGTTTCGGTGGTATGGCAGAAAGTAAAGCTTTTTATGAATAGTTTAGCACCTGCCTCTTCGAACAACATCTCAGAAGAACTGGGGTACCAGTTTTTCTCAAAAATCGCTCCAGCTTATGTACCGGGTGTAGAGGACAGCTGTGTTGACATCGCTGATGTAGACAACACTTGCGATCCAATGATCAGACCATTTAGCTTGGAAGAATTAAAAACTGTACTATCCCGTGTTAAGGACTCTGCTCCAGGGGTGGATGGTTTCCCTTACTCCTTTTATTTTCTCATAGAACGAATTGCACAAGGGTTCCTATTGCAATGGTAAAACCATAGCAAATATTTGTTTTCACCTTACTAGCAAACAACCATGTGTATCTGTAACTAGCTTCTGCTCGCGACTTCGTTCGCGGAGGATTGGTGAAAAGCCGCTACTCCTGAGGTCGGAACCCGTAGCAATAATAATAATAATAAAGCTGAAGAGTTTCTTTTTAGAGTTCGGTACCTCAAAATGTAAAAAAGGAACCCTTATAAGATCACTCTCTTGTCCGTCTGTCTCTCCGTGTGTCATCACCGATTTTCTCAGGAACGGGTGGCTCTGGCAAGTTGAAATTTATACCAGACACTGAAGTTTATAGTCCTTATTAGGTGTATAAAAATCAAGGTCCTGAGTCTACACGATAAAAAGATATGGGCAAATATAGATTTTTGCGAAAACTTATAAGTACCAAAATTTACCTTAATATTTAACCTTTTTTTTCGGAATTTTCCCTTTACTTGTGCTGTAAGACCTTGCTTTTAACCAAAATTGACAATTCTAGGTCAACCGGAAGTACCCTATAGGTTTTGGGTCGAAAACCTATATGGTAGTTGCCGTTGACCTAGAACCAAGAAATTTGGCAAAAAGTAAGATCTTACAGCACAAATAAAGGAAATATTCCAAAAAATAAAAAGTTGAATATTAAAGTAAATTTTGATACTTGCAAGTTTTCGCGAAAATCTAAATTTGCCCATAACTTTTTTATTGCAATATGGTACCTACAAATTTGTACGGAACCCTCAGTGGGCGATTCCGGCGATTGATATAATATTAATAATAGTAAAAAAACTATGCCGCGCGGACGAATTCGCGGGCACAGCTAGTATATCAATAAAAACAAATAAAAATTCTAAAATAAAAGTAGCCTAAGTTACTCTTTATTACATCAGCTACCTGCCAGTGAAAGTCCCGTCAAAAACGGTCCAGCCATTTCAGAGATTAGCGGGAACAAACAGACAGACAGACAGACAAAAATTGTAAAAAATGTTATTTTGGTATATGTACCGTATAAATATTCATATGTATGTAGCAAAAAGCGGTTATTTTAATATTATAAACAGACACTCCAATTTTATTTATATGTATAGATGTATAGATATATAGATTTTAGTTCTACCATAAAATGTATCTAAAACTAAGGAAAAAATATCGAACATAAGCAAAAATAATTCAGTTGATCAGCTACAATATCTTATACTATGGCATGGATTTTCTGCTAAATGGTTGACAGTTCATCGTAAATAAATACGTCGCGCTGCATTTGGGGGAGGCGGAGGTAGCGTTTCAAAGGCCCACATGCCGGAACAACCTAGCCTTAATTTGTCTACTCATTTGTAAAAACCAACTTACCGCCCTAGTATCATAAATAACTATTTTTGGGCAAAAATTTCCTGGGTGAAGGACTTCCTTTCTACTTACAACTTTTTAAGTTCAAATTCCCATATTGAATGACTATTTCATGATATCCTGAACACGAATGTCTGGGCCAAGAGAAAACTTACTTTTGACAAAAGTAATTGTTCGCAACGGCAGCAGCCATTTTCTTCCCAAGACTTGGATCATATGACCTCGTTTCTAAATTATGCAATATGGGATCGTATCGGTGGCTCCAAAACATATTGTCAAAACTCAAATGCCAGTGTTTTCGTAGAAAGGATCCATCTGTAAATAAGAGTAGAAAGAGGTTAACCTATCGGCTCCACAACAGGAGTCTGAGCATGGTAGTTTCAGTACGGTGGAAATTAGGTAGCTGTACCTATATCTTGAATTGGCATAGACTGCTTTTGGGCCCAGGAGGTCCTAAACTAGGCCCTGGTAGGTTAAAAAAATACAATTGTTATATAAGAGAATTTGACCAACAAAATTATCTATGTGGCTACCTAATTGTTTCAATAATTCGTGTAAGTGATCCACTCAAATTTAACTCACCGCTAAACTTGGCTGAAGTGCAGAACAGCAATTATTGATCCTTTGTAAATCGGTACAAATGGGATTTTAGTCAAAGCGGCTATTGACGAGATATTAATTTTAGTCCCACCAGCTCCACCTTCATCATTTCTCATGTGCTGGACGCCTTTTAGTGTAAAAGAAACTACTCATTGCTGGAAAAGAAAATAAAGAAGTTGAGTAAGAAGTCAGTCAACAGTCTTGCATTAATTTTTGGCATCTGCATTTCAGGTTACATTCGTTATAATCTACTTACTTAACAATACATTTCCCTGATCGTACAAGTAATAAACCAATCCGTTTCGATTAATGTTGTAGAACTCTCCAAATAAAAGGTAAGTAACACTGTACCAATTGCGAGTGCATAATATAGTTAGGCACTTGCAATCATAATGCAAATAGTTTCAGCATTTGGTAGCTGATGTCAATATTATCTTTAAAAGTATCTGCATTTCTATACGTTTGAACTAATCAGATACTTAAAACATGAAATACCCAGTTAACGTCAGAAGCTGTCCTCCACATGTGAGGTGCGTCGACTATAACGCCAGCATTGTTGATGATGACATCGATCTGCTTGAACTGAGCGAGCACGGAGTCAAAGGCGCTCGTAATGTCCTCTTCCTTGCTCACGTCACATTTGATGAACACCGCCTAATTGACGTGAACTTTGTTCAGACGGTCGGCTATCGCCTTGCCAAGCTCCTTGGCGATATCTAGGATAACTACATTCTAGAATGATAAATAAGTGGTAAGTAGGTACGTTTACATTTACAAATCAAGAAATACTCTTTAGAATTCATGATAGGATGAGAAAAAGGGATGGGGAGTGATAAAAAGTATCAGTTGGATCGTCTTAACAATTTTTTATAAAAAAAAACTACAAAGTGAAAAATTACTTAAATTTCGGAAGTCGGTGACAAAAAATTAAAATACATATCCAAAGTCACCGACTTCCGAAATTAAAGTATTTTTTCACTTTGTAGTGTTTTTTGGAAGTTGGTTGTTTTTTTTTTTTTTTGAAAAAAGTTTTTATTTTTCCGGTTTTGTTGGTTCACATGTGTTTACCCCTTCACAGCGTACTGGCGTGATGTTATGTAATGAACTGGTGTAAACAATAGACAAACATGAGATTTCAGCAAATCCGGTCCATTTGCTATCATTTATTGAGTTGAGTTCCGTTGCCTATCTCTGAAGTTCTACATCAGATCTTCACCAAATTGAAAAGGGACCACTCCGAGAAAGTACTCTTCCAAAAACTACCCAAATCGCTTCAAGTGTGCCTATAAAATTTGAAGAGTTCTCTCTATTTCTCCAGGATCCCATCATCAGATCCTGACTTAATGATCATGGGACCATTTGGGAAGTATACCCTTTCAAAAAAAAATATAATCCAAATCGGTCCAGCCATCTTCGAGTAATCGGGGAACATACATAAAAAATAAAATAAAATAAACTTTTTTCAAAAAAATAAACAACCGACTTCCAAAAAACACTACAAAGTGAAAAATAACTTTAATTTCGGAAGTCGGTGACTTTGGATATGTATTTTAATTTTTTGTCACCGCCTTCCGAAATTAAAGTTACTATTATTACTACACAAATTGCTTCAAGTGTGCCTATAAAATTTGAAGAGTTCTCTATTTCTCCAGGATCCCATCATCAGATCCTGACTTGATGATCATGGGACCACCTGGGAAGTATATACCCTTTCAAACAAAAAAAAAAAATATCCAAATCGGTCCAGCCATCTTCGAGTAATCGGGGAACATACATAAAAAAAATAAAAAAGGTTCCGACGAATTGAGAACCTCCTCCTTTTGGAAGTCGGTTAAAAAGGTTCCGACGAATTGAGAACCTCCTCCTTTTTGAAGTCGATTAATAACCTCTCTCAGAACAACCTAGGAGGTTGTGGGCTGCTAAACCGGACTTGCATGTGGCTGCGTCAATAAATTAAGGCTAGGTCTTAAAACTTAAAACTAAGCGACTACACGCTAAGGGGTTCGGACCTTGGCTTAGGGCGTCGCTGGACAAGTCTAAACAGTGTTTAGGGTTACCTATCATAAGTTCGAAAAGTATTTGACCGAATTTCATTTCTCCTAAAACTTTTCAACTATTATAGTTTCGTTTTTTTTTTACTTCATTGAAGTCACGTCTGCCACTGTATCAGTTGACCTATTATCAATTCGATTTTTTTCATAACTCCGACATTTCATTTGGTCGAAAAACTTTTACAGAAGTTACACTTAGCTGAAATAACATTTCTTCGAAGTATTATGTTTCCGAACATTCATTATACCACTGCTTTGTTTAATTAATTATTTAAATAATTAAACAAAGCAGTTTATTATCAACTGTTTTATTAATGGTACTTAATAAAACAGTTGATTATGAACAAAACGCGAGGTTATCATTGCAGATAGTTTTAACGCTCACCACTGCAGCTTCGGCTTGCTGGCCGGCTTCGTGGGCCAGCCTCAGCCGCGGCGGCGGGGCATCAAACCACCTGCTCCTCAGCTCGCAGGCCACCCCACCCCTCCGCGCTTACGCGGGCTTAAATTACATTCTAGGGGTAGGGCAGACAAGACTGCATGAAGTCGGTGTTGCAGCGATTCGTTTCTCACTAAAATTTGTAGCCCAACATATTGACGTTTTATGACACTATTTTAATTTAATATTGAAAATTGTACCTAGTAACCGGCTATATATTTGTGACCAAATAATATTTCGTAAAATGTTGTTTCGGTGTGGTGAAAATATGGCAAATAAATCATTTGGCAAATGAAAAAAGTTCAAAAGAGGCTTCGGCCAATAGCAAAAAGTTATTTTGTAAATCGGCGAAATATAGTTCGGTAAAATAATACCTACCTATGATACATGATACTTCGATGATCGAAAAATATGTCAAATAAAGCATATACGAGGTGCATTCAATAAGTACCTAGCCTCATCGCCAGAGGGCGCTGTAGTTTCAAAAGAGTTTTACCACAGTGTAACACATTCTTTTTTAATTCTTTTTTCAAATTTTCATTCCAATCCCTTCATTTGTTTTTGTTGAATATTGGACATAAGTCCAACGTAGTCACTGCTATGCAAGTAGGTATTAGCAAAGTATATAAATAAAACTCATTTTTAGAATAGTAGTGATAAAATACCGCAACAACCTTTTATTAGGCTTGATCATAGACAAAAAAAAAAAAAGGGAATAAAAAAGGAGCATTCAAACAAATTACAATTAATTCGGTGCGTTCAGTGATACATCATTTATTATGTTTATGTTTGAGTAACATAAACTCTTTCAATTATCACTAACACTTCCCCTTACTCAAACATAAACACAATCATACAATAGTTCTTAAATCAATTCTAAATGTAACATATTCTCGCAGAAGTAAATACAAAATAATTTACGTACCTACTGCCATAAAGTTTATGAGTAATAGAACTATACTCATAGGTTGTCTTAAGCTAAACATAATTCTGTAACAAACTTATGATGTTTTATTTTAGCTAATGGCTTTGTCAAGACATCTGCCACCATCTCATCCGTTGATAGGTATTCTATTTTAATTGTTTTGGAATCCACTGCATCTCGGATGAAGTGATGACGAATATCTATATGTTTAGTGCGACGATGACACAGATCATTCTCTACAATTTTGTGAGCACTTAAATTATCATTGTAGATAGTCACAGGTAATAAATCATAATTAAACAAATCAATAAAAAAGTTTTTAAGATGTTTACTTTCTTTTACAGCTTCTCCTAGACTGTAATATTCAGCCTCAGTACTTGAATACGCAACTGTTTGTTGTTTACGGGCTTCCCAATTTACAACACAATCACCCAGTTTGACAACAAACCCAGTTTAGGATTTTCTGTCATCTAAGTCATTTGCCCAATCAGCATCAGTAAATATGTTAATCTCACAATTCTTTTTGCTTTTACTAAAATGTAAGCCATAGTGTTTAGTACCTGATAAATACCTTAGTACACGTTTTGCTGCTTGCCAATGTGACTCACCATAACAATTGTTGTACTGTCCCAATTTACTACATGCAAATGATATATCAGGCCGGGTGCACACTGATAGGTACATTAGTCCTCCAATTAGTTCCTGATAAGGTAAGTTATCATCACATTTAGAAGATTTGCTTAAATCTACATTCACCTGCATCGGGGTACTAACAGGCTTACAGTCACTCATACCAAATTTTGATAGAAGATTTTTTATATACTCTTCTTGTGATAATTTTATAGAACCATTATATTCATTCCTTTCAACTTTCATACCAAGACAATTCCTAACTTCACCTAAGTCTTTGATATCAAATTGTTCCTTTAGTTTATTAACTAATTTTATTTTTTCATTGTGATTTTCGGTAAATACGAAAAAATCGTCTACATACAAAGCAATAATAGTGATTTTATTGTTTATCAACTTTGTGTAAACACAGGGTTCACATTTCGACTGTTTATAACCAATACCATTTAAAACTTCATTAACTTTTAAATGCCAGGCTCTGCTAGCTTGTTTGAGACCATATATACCTTTTTTTAATAAACAAACTTTGTTGATACTATCCTCCTCATAGCCAGGTGGTTGTTCCATGTATATGGTTTCAGTTAAATTCCCATTTAAAAAGGCTGTGCTCACATCAATGTGAAAAATTTTCATATCTTTTTGAACTGCAATAGCAAATAATAACCTTAATGTGGAATGCCGAACAACAGGAGAGAAAGTCCTATCATAGTCTACTCCCTGTTGTTGAGTGAAACCTCGAGCAACAAGCCTTGCTTTATACCTTTCTAAATTTCCATCAGCATCCTTTTTTATTTTATAGACCCACTTACATTTCACGACATTCTTATTATTCGGTCGGTTAACAATAGTCCAAACATTTTTTGCAATTAATGAATTATATTCATCATTCATTGCCTTTTTCCATTCAAAGTGGTCGTTAGAGGACATAGCTTCATTATATGTTTTAGGTTCAGAAGTTAACATAGCAAATTCATCATCTCCAACTACATAATCATTAAACCTAACAGGTAGACGGCATTGCCTTACAGGTCGTGATGATGATGGTATGAGAGTCTCATTACTCAAATTTTGTACATTATTAGTAATATTATAACCCAAGTTAGATGAACTACCTGATTCCAAAACTATGCTATCATTAAAATTTTCAGCATTACTGATATCCAAGTTATCTTCCCCTGCTGAACTATATTCTGATGCTGTATCAATTTGTTCTGTATTCTCCGAGGATAAAATTGTAACAGGGTTATCAATTTCAGAACCAATAGAACTATCAGTACATTGTACATTTTGTAAATCTGTTTGTTGATGTAAAGTTATGTCAAAATCAGATGGAGAATTACTTAAGCTGGATATGCCAGACGTATTTTCAAGAAACACAACATTTCTTGCTTTAATAACCTTACCTGGATGCATTGGGTCACCTAAACGATATCCTTTGGAAGATTCACAGTAGCCTAACATGATATAAGGTTTTGACTTTGCATCTAATTTATTACGTTGCATTTCTGGTGTTAAAGCATAAACTTTGCATCCAAATACCTTTAAGTTACTCAAGTCAACTTTGGACCCTGACCACAGTTCCTCTGGTGTAGCATCTTTTACAGCATTAGTAGGACTTAGGTTTTTTAAATAAACTGCGGTAGCAACAGCTTCTCCCCAATATCTCTTATCTAAACCAGAGTCTTGCAACAGAGTACGTGCTTTTTCTATTAAAGTTCTATTTAAGCGCTCTGATACTCCATTTTGCTGTGGTGAATATGGTATGGTTGTCTCATGAATTATACCATTTTTAACAAAAAAATTGTGCATAGTTTGATTACAGTATTCTGTACCATTATCTGTTCTAATGGTCTTAATCTTTAAACCAGTTTGATTCTCAACAAGTAATTTAAAATTTACAAAAACACTATGAACTTCAATTTGAGACTTAGTACGTAAAAAATAAACAAAAGTTTTACGTGTATAATCATCTGTCAAAGTTAATATGTAACGATAATTACTCCATGATGGTACTGGCATAGGACCACAGAGATCAGAATGTATAAGTTCTAATTTTTGAGTAGCCCTTTTGGCACTGCCTTTTGGGAATGTTTTAGTAGCCTGTTTTCCCTCAATACAAGGAATGCAACATTTTATAGGAAAATCTTTAAATGATATACCATCTGCTAGGCGATCACGTAACAGTAACATACCTTTATAACTTAAATGACCTAATCTCTTATGCCACAGTTCAGAATCATTTGAGCAGCAAAACAGCGACTGATGACTCACATTGACAGCAATAGTTTGTTCAGCACATGGGTAGAACGAGGTATCCTGATGCTGATCAAGTTTGTAAACACCACCCACATTAGATGCTGAAAATATACAAGGACTGTTAGTACATACATTATTTTTAGCAAAAACCTTACACTTTTTACTATCAAAAACAAGTACATATCCTTTTTCAGTAATTTTGTTAACTGAGAGTAAATTAACTGAAATATCTGGGACATATGCTACATTTGTAATAGTTTTTCTAACATTTTCTTGCAAAGTTATATTTACATTGCCAGAGCCACAACTATAGATTTTATCATTGTTTGCCACAGTTATAGAAGCCTTGCGCTCACTAGAAAAATCATTCATCCAATCTTTTCGCATAGACATATGTGTTGTGCAACCAGAATCCACTAACCAATCTGAACTGCCGCACAGTCCTGAAGTTAAAGCTGATGAGAAAGCAGAGTCTTCAGTAGAATCTTGTTCCCTTTTTAGGTCTGGACACTTTGGTCTTATATGACCTTCCTTGCCACAATGGTGACAACGGACAGAAAACTTTTTCTTAGAGATCTTTTTCTTAACCAACAGGGCATTTTCTGTCTTGTCAAGTTCTTGTTGTTCTTGTCTTCTGAAGTCGTGCACCAACTTGTTTCTAACAATTTCAGATGTAAGATCCAATTTAAGTCCTTCTATTGACATAATTAATGGATCATATTCCTCTGGTAGACCCATCAGCATTATTTCAGCAATCTCCTTGTCATCAATTTTCGTTCCAATGCCAGAAAGTTCTTGGCATATGCTCATTATATCGGAGATATACTTTTCCATATCATTATATTATGTATTATAAGAAATCTTGTATAATTGTCGTTTCAATAATAGCCGCCGGGTAATGCTATTATTTTCGTACGCTAACTTTAGGGCATCCCATGCCGCCTTTGCAGTGGTGCAATCTTTTACGTGAGGATAACATATTGGCGTGATGTTGAGGCAAATTTTAGCATAAGCCTTTTGATCGGCTGCCGATTCACTCTGCGGAGGCGCCATTATGCATTGCCACAAATCAGACTCGATAAGAATTAATTTCATAAGAAATTTCCATTGGGCATAATTTTTGGTGCCTTCGAGTTTTTCCATGGAAGACAACGTCCTATGGCACATACCTGGCGGCGACAGCTGCGGCGTCGGAGGCAGCGAATGCGAATCCAAATCTTTGTTCGGTGACGAAGCGTCCGCGGACGCGCCCTGTTGCATGGCGTCCTTTGTCATTTTAGACTTGACGGCGAAATCACGTAAACGTTACCTAATTATATTCGTAATTAGTCCGAGGTAGAATAACTGTGTAGTACTCGCCTAATCGTGCTCTTCGTCGCGAATTTTTAGAGGTATGGAGATAAAATGAAATTCAGCACCTGGCAACACTCATAACAGATATCATTCGTTCTTTTCGCGCTCGCTAAAACGTCACGCAAAAAGTTTTTTCCTAAGACTTATTTAGTTTTAAAAGTTATAGATTTATCTTTTCAGCGTATTATTGCTGATTGAAAAATGCCAAAACGCAATAAGGAAGATAGGAAGAGGAGAAAGATTAGACGATTGGAGGAACAGTTATTAAAATACAAGACCCAGATAGAAGAACAAAGTTAGTTTTTTCTATCCATCTATATCGGTTTGCACCACTTATTAGTTTAAAATAATGGTAGAATGTGTTACATTATACCACCTTCTCGTGGAGAAGGCTATAATTACAAGGGCTTCGACGGAGAGGTTAATTACCATAACACGGATTCAGGCAGATTCAAACGAATCATGCGAATCATGATTGCAATTTCGAGTGTCGATTTTGCATCTCTCCCGTGGGGAGAGAGAATAAACCTACTTTGTTACGATCCGCCCGCCCTAACAACGACCCATAGACCCAAAGATATATTTGCAATTTCGAGTGTCGATTTTGCATCTCTCCCGTGGGGAGAGAGAATATACAGTACCTTGTTACGATCCGCCCGCCCTAACAACGGTGTGTTATAAATAGGTAACAGTGCTATTTTAGCACCTTATTTCTGACCAAGGCTCTAAACGGTAGGGGGGGGGGTACCATAATAATGAATACCAAGTGAGGTAGTATCGGCTTTGGGAGAGGCCTCTAGCTCAAGAAGTGAGTATGGTGCAGAAATACACACAAATATTAATAATATAATTGAAAACATATTGATTGATGGCGTCACAAAGGACCAAAGGGACAACCTCCTCAAAACTTTACTTATCCCGAGGAATGCCAAATTATTAGATGCCCCGCAACTTAACCCAGAGATTACGGGTATTGTAAACAGTTCAGCAAGAGCCCGGGACAGTCTCATGGAGAGCCGTCAGAAAGATATTGGGATAGCTATAGGTACAATATGTACAGCGATACACAAAATGTCAAAATGTGACTTTGATAAAATTGAAGTTATAAAAATGCTCGGGGATACCTCAAGATTATTATCTAATCTCCACATTCAATACACCAGCATAAGGAGGAGGCTTATTTCCCCTTTCTTGGATAAGGCCTTACAACTCAATTTAAAGGATAATAAGAGAACAGAATTTTTATATTCAAAACTAGAAGAAACAGTGAAAACGACCACAGCTATGAAGCGGGCTGCCAATATAATAAAACCCAGGAACCACAACCGGCCCTTCCAACAAAAAACTTCCAGCTTCCCCGGCGCCTGAACCAAGCACCGCAAAACAGGCAAGCCTACCAAAATCGGGGCCGGGGGACAAACCACGTTACCAACCAGCACCAAGACAACCCAACAGGCAACAGACCCCATCCAACCGAGGCCGGAACAAATATCCTTAAAGGTAAATTTTGCTGGCCGTCTTAGACATTTCTATTCACAATGGAAAGATCTTTCCAATGATCCAGTGATTCTAGAATGAATAGAGGGTTATTCTATTCCCTTTTTAGCTCAACCAAGACAAACAAATATTCCACATAACAACTCATTTAATAATACCGAGAAACAAATTCTTAATGCAGAAATTAATAAACTTTTAAGATTAAATGCAATTAACCAGTGCCAACCATTACCTGATCAATTTTTATCTTCTATATTTTCAATACCTAAGAATGATGGATCCCATAGATTTATACTGAATTTAAAAAACCTAAATAGATATATTTTAACAAACCATTTTAAACTAGAGGATATAAGGACTCTTTGTAAATTGGTAATGAGTGGAGACTACATGTGTACTATCGATCTCAAGAATGCATACTATTTAGTAGCAATTAATAACAGTAGCAAGAAATATTTAAGATTTTTGTTCAATAACAAACTTTATGAATTTAACTGTTTACCCTTTGGACTATCAACAGCCCCCTTTGTATTTACTAAACTTCTGAAACCAGCTTTAGAATATATTAGAAAACAAGGTATAAGATTAGTCATTTACTTAGATGACATTATATGTATAGGGACATCATATGAGGAATGCTTAAAGAATACAGAAATTGTGAAGAGTTTGTTAGAAAACCTGGGATTTGTCATAAATAAAGAAAAGAGTAGTAAGGTACCATCCCAGAACTGTGAATATTTAGGTTTCATTATTAATTCTACAGATATGACCATTAGTCCTACAGCAAAAAAGCGAGAAAATATACTTTCTTTGATTAATGAATATCTTAAAATTAAAGAATGTTCAATTAGAGAATTTGCTAAAATGTTAGGAATTTTAGTGTCAGTTTGCATGGCAATATCATAAATGGTTTTGTATATACAAAGACTCTAGAAAGAGAAAAGATGTTAGCATTAGAAAAATCAAAGGGTAACTATGATGCAATGCTTAAAATTAATAATAATATTAGGACAGAATTACTTTGGTGGAGAACTAATATAGTTAACAAGAGTAACCACATCAAACAATACAAATTTAATTTAGAGATATTCTCGGATGCTTCTTTAAGTGGATGGGGAGCACACTGTGATGGCCAAAGCACAGGGGGTAGTTGGTCTGATTGGGAAAAGGAACAACATATTAATTACTTGGAACTTTTGGCAGCATATTTTGCCTTAAGAAGTTTTGCTAATAAATTAAAAGATTGTGAAATCTTACTTAGAATAGATAACACTACAGCAATAGCTTACATTAACCGGATGGGTGGAGTACAGTATCCTATGCTTAATCAAATTGCTAAGCAAATTTGGCAATGGTGTGAACATAAGAATATTTGGATCTTTACATCTTACATAAGATCCAAAGATAATAAAGAAGCAGACTATGAGTCCCGACATTTTAACATAGATACTGAATGGGAAATCAAAAAAGTCAATTGATGTAATGATAGCATCCTTATCTCAAAATTCGATTAAACAATATAATAGTTGTCTACGCCAATGGTGGTCCTACAGCCAATCATATAATTTGGATATTTACAAGGTATCAGTTCCCATAATAATTTCATACCTAACTGACATTTACAATAAAGGAGCATCTTATCAGTCACTGAACTGCCACCGATCAGCACTATCCCTCATAATAGGAAATCATGTTGGAACAGATGATAGAATCAAACGCCTATTTAAAGGTTTTTTCAGACTACGCCCTATAAAACCAAAATATGATAGTGTATGGGACCCCACCAAAGTAGTATCACACTTGAGTTCTTATTATCCAAATAATACTTTAAGTTTAGAAGATCTGACTAAGAAGTTGGTTATGTTAATAGCATTAGCAACTGGACAACGGGTTCAAACTTTGTTTGATATAAATGTGAATAGTTTAAAGATTGATAATCAGGGTGCTGTTATAATGATTAGAGATATTTTGAAAACCTCATGCCCAAGTAGAAATTCTATTAAACTGGTGTCACCATTTTTTCACAATAGACCAGAAATATGTCCGGTCAGGACTTTGGTAGAATATTTAGAAAGAACTCAGACAGTCAGGCAAATAGACAAATCTTTAACAAAACTACTTATAACATTTAGAAAGCCATTCAAACAAGCAACTACTCAAACAATAAGTAGGTGGCTCAGGCAAGTAATGCATATGTCTGGTATAGATACATCTGTGTTCTCTGCACATTCTACTCGACATGCATCTTCATCAAGAGCACATAGACAAGGATTGTTAATAGATAGCATACTGAAAACAGTAGGGTGGTCGTCGCAGTCCACATTTGCTAATCATTATAATAGACCCCTAATAGAAGCTACTGATCAAAATAATTTTGCTAGGGCAGTTTTACATGATTCACTATAAATTCCTAAATAATTAATAATTTTGTTAAAATATGTTATATATTTTGTTATATATATTTTATGTTTTCGGATACATTGTTTTGGTTTTTTATTCTTATTGTGAATTATTATGATTAAGTCTTGTTATTATTGTTTATAAATCTGTTTAGTTAGAAGATTCTCAATATTTAATTATTATTCTTTTAAAAAACACAGGGTGATTTTTTGAGTTAAATAAAACAAAAACTAAAGACAAGTGTTTATTATAATTAGTATTTATGTTCTCTGAACATCTACACAGTTATTCTACCTCGGACTAATTACGAATATAATGATAGGATTAAACGAACTTACCTGTAAGTGAAGTTCGATCCTGATTATATGAAGTAATTAGTCCGAGGTAGAGGTTCCCACCCTCCCAAAATTAACACAGTGGTAATTTTTTTCCCTATTACAATTAACTCCGCTCTTAAAGTAATGATATCTGTTATGAGTGTTGCCAGGTGCTGAATTTCATTTTATCTCCATACCTCTAAAAATTCGCGACGAAGAGCACGATTAGGCGAGTACTACACAGTTATTCTACCTCGGACTAATTACTTCATATAATCAGGATCGAACTTCACTTACAGGTAAGTTCGTTTAATCCTATCATTATTTACTGGGCCCATAACCTGTTGAATATTGGACATAAGTCCAACGTAGTCACTGCTATGCAAGTAGGTATTAGCAAAGTATATAAATAAAACTCATTTTTAGAATAGTAGTGATAAAATACCGCAACAACCTTCTATTAGGCTTGATCATAGACAAAAAAAAAAAAAGGGAATAAAAAAGGAGCATTCAAACAAATTACAATTAATTCGGTGCGTTCAGTGATACATAATTTATTATGTTTATGTTTGAGTAACATAAACTCTTTCAATTATCACTAACAGTTTTAATTTGACAACTTGTGGAAGCGAACGTGTCGATCGGTTTTACAAAAATGGAAAAAGAGCAATATCGTTCGGTGATTCGATTCCTATTTTTGGAAGGGAAAACGCGCATCGAAATCAAAGAGCGCTTGGATGCTGTGTACGGTGACTCTTCTCCATCGATGGCCATCGTCAAGAATTGGTTCAACGAGTTTGCACGTGGCCGTACGTCGGTTTTTGATGAACCACGTCCAGGTGCACCGAAAACAGCTGCTACGGAGGAAAACATTAAAAAAATCCATGATCTCGTATTGGCAGATCGCCGATTGAAGGTTCGGGAGCTAGCTGAGACTGTAGGCATTTCAGAAGGAACAGTGCATCATATTCTTCACGAGGAACTCGGCATGAGAAAGCTGTCGGCGCGATGGGTGCCGCGTTTACTCACACCAGAAAACAAGCGCAACCGTGAGACCACATCGGAGACGTGTTTGGCGCTGTTTAAGCGGAATCCAGCGGAGTTTTTGCGTCGTTTTGTGACCGTCGATGAAACCTGGATCCACTGGTACACACCAGAGACCAAGGAGCAATCAAAACAATGGATCCAGACCGGGGAACGTGCTCCAAAGAAGGCGAAAACTGTAAAATCGGCCGGAAAAGTTATGGCCACCGTTTTCTGGGATTCTCAAGGTGTGATCTACATCGATTACCTCGAGAAGGGTAAAACAATTACAGGGCTTTACTATGCCGATTTATTGGGCCGATTCGACGCCGAATTAAAGAAAAAACGACCCCATCTGGCGAAGAAAAAAGTGCTGTTTCACCACGACAACGCACCGGTTCACACGTCTGCCGTTGCCATGGCCAAATTGGTCGAATTACGCTACGAATTGCTGCCCCATCCACCGTATTCTCCAGATTTGGCCCCTTGTGACTTCTTTCTGTTTCCTAATCTGAAAAAATCACTCGCCGGGAATAGATATGGATCGAATGAGGAGGTCATCGCCGCCACGGAGGCCTATTTTGCAGAGTTTGACAAAAACTATTTTTCGGACGGATTAAAAAAGTTGGAGCATCGCTGGGCTAAGTGTATCGAACTAAAAGGAGACTATGTTGAAAAATAAATTCCCACTTTTCCAAAATTTTCGTTTACTTTTTGTAGGCTAAGTATTTATTGAATGACCCTCGTAGTATATAGTCTTTTAAAAAAAGATGCTACTTCCATAATCTAAATACACGTAGTAAAGATGAAACTGTGATTAAAAAATTTAGATTAACTAAAACTAGGAAGTCATTTCTAATAAACAGTATCCGCTTCTATACATCAAGTTGCCAAAGTCGGTTACAAAACTTAGCAATGGAAAGTTTATAACTCACATCAAACTTTTCCTTATCAAAAGATCATATTAAAAGATAAAAGACTACGTTGAAGACAGGGAAGTTTGGCGTTAATTCCTTCTGCACATGTGTCTTCCCTGGTACCTCATTAACAGCATAACTATGTGAGTCTATTAACTGCTCCCAAATTATGATGTTAATTTTTATTATTTTTATTTTTTACAATTTCTGACATATTCTCGTCATTATTTGACATTATACATAACTTCAAATATCGACTATTTATTAGTGATTCTCATGGAAATCATGGATTCTTTTGCATAGTGTGAATGAGAGAACGTTGTAGGCCTTACAGACTAGATTTATAGACGATTTTCTATTCTTTATTTTCATTCCTCTAAGTACCTGGTACTTATTGACAGGCCTGCACTGTCCTCCCATACCTATTATCACTGTAATTTGAAAACATTGTATAAGCCAATTATTTTTAAAAGAGTAACCGTGGAATTTCTTGCCGGGTCTTCTCCATAGGAAGAGACAAAATGGAACCGTGCACCTAGCTTCCGACGTTTCATAAGTGCCCTTGCAGGTTTATGTGAAATAAAATATTTTCATTTTCATTTTTGATTGAGCAACATTTCTTTTTACAGATTTCACATTCCTGCTTGCTTATTTATAAATAATAATATAATCAAGTATCTTGACTTGGCTCGCGAGGCTATGAACATGTGGGATGTGAACTCAGCTATCATTGTACCGATAGTCGTGACAGCCAATGGCTTAGTAGCCAAGAGCCACCAACACCTGCGGTGGCTCTCGTTAGACACCTGGACCAAAGGCTTGATCCAGAAATCGCTATTTCTGGACACGGCTCGCATTGTAAGAGTTCCTCTCTGGAGCCCTGAACGCCGGTAGCTTGGACCCTGTTCCTGATACCAGTGGGCTACTATTTTTAATATATAAAAATATGTTATTAATATATAAAAAAATATGTACTTATTTAGTGGAATAAAGAAATAATGTTTAAAAACACATGGATATGATTTATCTTCTTTATTATAAATTGTTTTAGGTAACAAAAGATTCTCAAAATCTTTAAAAGCTCCGTCAATAACTGGTGTAATATGTTTTGCTGGTTTATTGCTATCAGACAACCAAATTGAAGCTGGTTCTCCAGTTTTGAACAAATGAAGCACAGCTGCAACGGCGGAAGGTGGCCTGAAATAGGTAGGATAGAATATGTGTTACCTAAGTATGTAACACAAAAAAAAACTCCAATAAGTAAATCTTAGCATCTTCATAAATCTTACTATTTCAACAGCCGCTTGGTGTTGAAAATAATCGCTAATTACATATTTTCTACTCTGGTGCTGTGCTGTTGGTGTTGTTGCCTTAAAATCCTATATATAAAAAATGTATTTCCCTGTTGAAGGACTTTCCTTCGTCATGAAAAAATCTATAGAAAGTCGTCAATTGCCGTACAAATAGGTCGGCCTCCTTTTGTCATCGCCACAAAGACCTGGTCCGCAACAAGGCACTGCTTGTGGGGACTTCCTGCGTACTCCGGTGCGTGGTCACCTCACTCGAGGACTTTGCAGCCTCATGTGCTGTACGTTCTGTAAGAACTGTGCTGTGAGGACTTCTGTTTTTAGTAAATACCTAAGTCAGACTACTTACTTTTGAAATATGACTCCATCAGCCACAACCATGTCGGCAAAAAACTTTCCAATTTTTGGTTCATATGACCTCAATTCCAAATTGTGCAACAAAGGAGTATCAGTCGCTCCTAAACACAAAGTTAGAACTCTGATGCCGGTATTGTCGTCGAAGGGAGCTGGAAAAGAGATAATGATAATAATAGCAGAAGAATTGCTGAATTACTATGTCGGAAAAATAATGGTAAAATAAATAGAAGTTTTCTTTTTGGCTGATGGCTTTACTCTTGACCTCGAGTGGAGTTAGTGAGTTTTTACAAATTAATAAAAATAATAACCAATTTACAATCCTTTTCGAAAAACCGTGGTTAGACCTATTACACAAAACGTTCGAAGCTTCTATATTATTCGTGTCAAGTCCTAATAATTAATACTTAGTACACGTCACCTTTTATTTTGAATCACTCACCGCTAAACATTGACTGAAGTGTAGCACAGCCATTTTGGAACCACTGTAAATCGGAAGGGCTGGAGTCTTAGTCAATGCTACAGTTGAAGCGATGTTGAGAATTGTGCCACCGACGCCACCTTCGTCTTTCCTCATATACTTGACGCCTTTTAAATTTAATTAAACTAATCCTTGCTGGAAATTAAGGTAAGAGCCGTAGTTTACTTGGCACCAACAGTTAGCAATTTAGCACTGACGAACTATTATGTCCCAATCCCTCTCAGAGTCAGAGAAATAAATAAAGAAGTGTACATAAAATTAATTACAACATAGAGGAAATTTTAAAGCGCTTGTCTTTCCGTATGCTTGTTAACATTAATAAGGAGGGATGTAACGCTTGGGACTAAGCGAGTGACAAACATAAACATAAATGGAAGGAGGGAGAAGGAAGAAAAATATTTGCGCCGCCTCAAAGTAGGTAATAATGGTTCAATGGCAAGAAGAGCAAAAAGGGCAAAGAGATAGAAAACTAGGCTAGGCGAAATAATAGATAAACCTACCCAATTAATGTCAGAAGCTGTCCTCCATATGGCAGGTGAGTCGACATCGATCTGCTTGAACTGAGCGAGCACGGAGTCGAACGCGTCTGTTATGTCTTCTTCCTTACTAACGTCGCATTTGATGAACACCGCCTTATTGCCGTGAATTTTGTTCAGACGCTCCGCTGTCGCCTTGCCAATCTCCACGGCAATGTCTAGGATAGCTACATTCTGCAAAAACTGAATAATAGATCATCTTCACCTATAATCTATTTTTTTCGCTGTTTTTATTATATTTTGGTCTTCAATGGTGCCGATTCTCTTGTACACCGAACTAAACTAACTAAACTATCATTAAAATTCCTTACTTTTGGCTATGAGAATCTTAAAGCTATTCTGCAAAAAAAGATCTCTAAATTTAAATATAATTTTGACACAACTAAAATCGAATTTGACAAACGCGACTCCACGTTTGCCTTACCCCGTGATTTTTTTTAGAGCCGGAATCCCGCAGGGGGGGCGGGGCAGCCTCGACATGTTTTTAAAGTTTTTTTTTTTACTTTTCGTATCGAAAATATGAAAAATTATTACCTACATGTTGAGTTTTAGAAGTGTAGTGTAGTGTCTTTTAAAGGGGGTCGAAATTTTCATAATTTTTACGATAGGACACACCAATTTCGAGATATAAGCAAAAGAAAAGAAAAAAAAGATACAGTAGGTACTGTATTTGCGCCCGAAGACGAGGGTGTCAGTGTGAATTTTAGTTCTTGACCACCAATTATATTCCACACCTTTTTAATCGCAATTAAAAATAGTCAGATTTATTTAGACAATCAAAATTTTATATTGAATAGAATAATGAAATTGACAACAACAGAATAGCAAAATTACCATTTTCACTAAATTAAAAACTCAGTACAATCTTAGTGCTGTCAAACTAAAATATAGTTATGTTGTGCCACTTTAGTCAATTTCAGAATGGGAAATCGTCGTTTGACAGGAATAAACTAAATTTTAGTGATTTTTAGTTTAGTTTAGAGAATTTTGTGACAAGAGAATCGGCACAATTGTGAAATAGGGTATGCAATATGACTTTTCTCCTGCATACACGTGCACTTGTCAGGTTGATTACGTAACGGATCGATAGATCATGCAGAAGGCGAAATATAAATACCTATTGGAGGATTTAATGCGAAGTCAGGGTGACAATGCTCCTTGCTTTGTCACACTAACGTTGCAGAAAAAAAATTATCACCCAGATAACGGACTTATGGAGATTGGAGATTGGCAACGGGTTTTATTTTTAACCACCTTTTGCTCGCGGTTTGCTCGCGATATGTCGTAAAATATTCTACGGAAACCGCCTGGATCAAAATTAGGGTACCTGTGTTAGTTCTAGTTATAAACCATTGGTGTGCCCAATTTCATACAAATCGGTTCTGCCGTTTTTGCGCCAATCCAGAACATACATCCAGAAAACCAAACAAACGATTTTTTTTTTTCAAAAGTATGATTTGTACAGTTTTACCTTCGTTACTATTTTACTATTCATTGTAGATATAAACTGCACATCAGTGTTCCTCCTACTGGGACTCCTACTCATCCCAAAAGGCCAGTCAGGGTGTCTCTGAGGGAGGGAGTGGAGAGGCGACAGTGGAATGTACCATATTCCTACCCTACTTACATACAGGACACTACGCCAGCCCAGTAGTGTGAGAGTTGGTAGCTTCATGCTGGATAAATAACACATACCTAAAATTCAGCATTTAATTTTACACAGTTGAAAGCCGACTGGTAGGCAAGTCTCTTTTTACCTAGTAAACATACAAGTAACTACTTAATTTTCTTCAAGAGGCCTCCCACATGACATTTGTGTCATCTCCATCTCATTTAATTGCAGCCAGCTTCTGCGTTGTCTCCGATGACGCCATAGATGGCGAAGTTTTGGGCCAATAAAAATGTCAAACACGATCGTGCCATCCACACGAAGAAAAATTAAAGAAGACTTGAAAATTACCTACATTCAGTCTTGTATATTTATTTGTTAATCATTTTCTACTTAATTTACTAAGTTAGAAAATGCTAAAAATTATAAATACCTTTGCTCCTTCATTGAGGAAAGCCTCGGCGTACAAAGCCCCCAAGCCAGAAGCTCCGCCGATAATCAAAAATGATTTTTTTTCGCGTCCCACTTTGCCATTGTAGCGTTACACTTTGTCACTAGGTACTGTTGTTTTTATTTTATTGATTTTTGTTTAAATATATGTATCTATTATAATATTCTATATCACATTTTTATCAGTGCTTCAAAAACTTCACTGGTGGGCCTGGCGGTTAGGAACTAGATAAACCTTTGTTTTTCTTTTGGCATGCTATTACATAATATAGTTACATTCAAGTTATACATTTTTCAAATCATTTAAACATATCAGTTTCTCACCGTTCATTTTCTTTTACACATCCTTAATATAAGAATATAGAACAATGAAGCTAATATTTTCATTTTTATTACAAACTCTCCGTGTGTAACATTTTTCGCTGCCAAATCGAATTGTTTATCTAAACGATCGTTATCGTATTTTCAGCGTTCCTACTTTTATTTAATATGTACTGTATCAATACTTTCTTATGACCACGGGTAAACAAAATCTCCTGAATGCCCAAGGATAACGAAAGCGAGGTCGAATCAAACATAGTGATTCACTGTGCCAGACGAATCGAATTGCGGTAAAAATTTCAAAATTCTGGCTCAGTCTAGCCAGAATTTTGATCAAGAAGGAAATTCACACCTACCTAATCAAGGGGTCACAGGAACATAGGGTAGGTGCTCCAGTGAATGAACATACCCCGGTGAATGAACAAAACGGAGTTTTTTGCAAAAACGAAGAAATTAGAATATTTCTACCCAACGCAGTATTTTTTTTAGCAATTGCTACTCTTTTTTCTATTATAGCGGCAACAGTCATTTCTTATGTCACTGTTTGTTTTGAAATGGCGAGCATTTAAAGTTGGCAGTGTGGTGTAACTGTGTATTTGTTCGGGCAAAAATTTAGGACTCGGGTAAGACGCAACATTTTTGATATCACATTGTAGCCGTTACTGAACTATTCTATAATAAGTTATTTATTAATTCTACTAAAGGATAATTATACTATGTATCTCAAATCGATTTCATTGCCATTTTAGCCAGTTTTGAATAAATTATTAGGTGTCCCAGCATTGGAACTAAAAATTGTTTGAGATCCGAAGAATGAACGGTCGTTCATTCACTGGATAAACATCGATTTCATATTTTTATTAAAATAGGTGTGTAATTTATTTTTATGCCGATTCATGTTTTGGGAGTAGTTTTAAAAATAGATTTCTGATTCTTAGGCCGGTATTGGGACAGGTATGTTCATTCATTGGTTCATAAAATCTAGTGAATGAACTAACATTTTTCATCATGTTCAAATATGAGCTTTTGTCATGAAGATATAACCAATAAATGAACACAACATTTTGACTTGATTTCATCCTTTTAAGACCTAGATTTTATTATTATTTACATTTTAATTTTTTTCTGTTATTGTCGCTTTAGATTACCATGGATCCCAATAAAAATAAATACGAAAGGTTTCTATATATATATATATATTCTGGAATTTGTACGGAGGATGCCGTTGCTGCCTTCACTAACAGTCCACACTGTTAGTGAAGGCAGCAACGGCATCCTCCTATCCAACTAGACAATAAACTGAACTGACTTAACCAAAGCTTTTGACTCTGTCTCTGTCCCTCAACTTATTTCAAAGATGGAAAGCTTAGGAGTCCGCGGAGTACCTCTCAAATTATTTAAAGACTACCTCTATGTTAGATCCCAGTGTGTTCTGTTTGATTCAGTCATCAGTTCATATGAAAAGCTCACCTGTGGCATCCCTCAAGGTAGTATATTAGGACCGACACTTTTCCTTATATATATCAATGATCTATGCAAGCTCTCCATCCCTAATTGCGAATTTTTTTCATATGTAGGCGACACGGCTCTCCTAGTGTTTGACAAAAGCTGGCAGCAAGCCAGAGGTAGAGCAGAACACTCGCTTCGGTTAGTAATAGAACGGCTGTCAACTAACTTGCTGACGTTGAATTTAGATAAGATGAAACTAATCACGTTTTACCGCCCACGATCAACAACCGCATTCTCTCTCCCTCATATAATAAAAGCTCACACTTGTCCCCCTCATCTATCAGTAGGTTGTAACTGTCTTGCTCTCAGCACAGTCCTCAATATTAAGTAACTGGGAGTGATTATTGACGAAAAACTTAACTGGCACGCTCATATAGAGGCTCTTTGCACTAGAATCAGAAGACTAATATATAAAGAACATATTGAAATGAGAGAAGAGGAAAAGAGAATTAAAGAAGAAGAAAAAAAATGAAAATAAAAGGAAAGCAGAGGCGAAAGAAAATGAAAAAAGAAGAAAACAGAAAGACAAAGAAAACAAAAAGAAAAAGAAAGAACAAGAAAAGCTTTCGCGAAAGCGTAACAATAAGGAGTACGAAGAAAGCTCTCAAAACAATCTAAAAAATAAAAGTCAAGTAAAAAAAGCTAAGCTGAACGATGAAATTGAAATCGATGAATGAGTCTGTACCAGCATCAAACGATTTATACGGGAAGTATGTTATGGTAAGTTTCAAGACAGAAAAAGAGTACGTCACTATGTAGGTAAAGTTCATAGGGTAAACGATGAAGAACAGAAATATAAGATAGATTTTCTTAGAAAAAAATCTGTATGTGATAACATTTTCAGCTGCACCAGATGTAACAGAAGTTGATTTTAAGGTATGTGAACCTGAATATTCCAGACGTGGCTTGATCTCTTTTCACAGTGTGACATTTAGAGATGTAGAATAAACAATAATAACGCCGAATAAATATAAAGACTGTATTGAGACTGATTATTGCGATTCTAGGTAGTTATATTAATTACTTATTGATTAAAGTTTAAGTGAAGTTTGTTTCAGTTTACAATTATGTTACCTAGTTAACTAGTGACTGTTTTTTTAAATGTTTTGATACTTCTAAATATATTTTATATTATCTTTGAATTAAAAGATATGAATGGTGCCGTCTAGGAGTATAAAGGTTTATATTGATTAGGTAAGAGTTTGAAGGCTTTTATTTAAAAAAAATTAAAATTGTTAATGATTGTAACAGATTTAGAAGCACAGAATTTATGCTCGTTTTGTTAAGCTGATTTTATTGGACTGCATTTATTAAATAATAAGGATTTTTCTGTATTACTAATTAAACAAAGATTGTGTTCATTTACTAGTTTTATTTAGTTCATTTACTAGAAAAATTCGTTCATTCACTGGGGTTTTAGGGTATTTTTCAATTTATTGCTAAATATCTAAGTAAGTATACATGCTATGTCGTAAAATCAACTTAAAAAATATTTTTAAATATAATCTTATTACCATGACATAGCTTTGGACCGTATCCCTTAGAGGCAAAATACTGTAATAATTTTTTGAAGTTCAAAGATCGCTTAAGTGTTCATTCACTGGAGCACTTACCCTAGCATAAGAAAACAACGGTTGTATAACTATAATTTATAACCACAATATTTCTAAAGCCTAATTTGATCCTGCAATAACTTTTTCGAAGTCTTTATAGGCACGATCAATGGCCGAGGTGATGTTCTCTACTGATTTATTATCGACAGACAGCCATATAGAAGCCGGTGCGCCAGTTTTGTACGCAGAAAGAAGAGCTCCAACTGCTGATTCTCTCCTGTAAGGTAAAAAAAAGTTTTAAAACTGAGTGCCGATGTTTAATTATTATTTTGACGCACGCTTTGACCGTTTTTTTTGGGTGGGAAATCATCAAATAACTTCTCCCGCTCTGGGTGGAGCAGGAGGGCGTGTCAGACTTTTACTGACTAAAACCCACCCGTGTTCCCTCAGTTGCCTGTGTGCCAAGGGCCGCGGTATCTCTTTCGAACAACCCGCACCCCTGGCAGTCGCTTTGACCCTAGGGCGACATTAAATTGCCTACTTAAACTCTGGTACCCACTCCTAAGAACACAAGCTGGCATGTTGTAAAATAGACAGCACACCGTTTGTAAGATTGTGACAGGCTGATCTTCTGATTACCCTTACAGAAACGAGTTTTGTACAACAAAATAAACTAACAGACTGTTATACATACTTACCTACTTAGACTTCTTAAACGAAAAGAATATTGTTGGTCGCTGTGATTAACTCAAAAACGTTTGTGTTCTTTCACCAGAATTAGCTTAACTACTGACTTACTTCATATCATTGTTGATTTTTGTTGACTGTATAAACCATATTTTTTTGAACTTTTTATTAATGTAATGTTCATTTCTTCCAACTTAACAGACAGCTGTGTTGCTGGAGAGATTGTTGCGCCACTTCTTCCTAGCTAAAGCACTAGAAAGTGATGAAGGGCGGGCGTTTTGGGGGATTGTCTTATGTAATTTTGACGTTCAAAAAGTGCTGACTCTCAGCCTAGTTTGAATAAATGACTTTTGATTTGATTTTGACTACATATTTACTTGTGGAGTCACGTATTGTGCATTTGTGTATGCACCCAGCTATCTCACGAGGACGACCGAAGCCGGTAAGCCGTCAGTAAACAAATTGACAGGTTGTCAGCACATTTTTGCATTGATAAGCCTCTCTGTGTAGCAGTGCAGTGTGTAAAAGCGTCTCATTTTATTTTCAATTTGGGTTTTTATCGAAAAACTTACCTTTGATAAATGTAACCATTTTCAATATCGGTAGCCATTTTCTTTCCAACTTTTGGGTCCCAAGCCTTCGTCTCCAAATTCTGCACTAAAGGAGTGTCAGTAGCTCCCAAACACATCGTCAAAACTCGAATGCCAGTGTTTTCGTAGAATGGATCCATCTGGAAAAAAATTGGAGATTAGTGCATTGTGAGACGCCCTGAACGTATAAAGACGTTTTATACAAAAAGCAATGGCTTTGAAGCCTTTGAACCTAATTTAATTGTTTGGTTTCTAGTTAGCTTTCAATTTCTATCAAATATGTATTAAAACTATGGTTGAGAGCATAAAATCCGAAAGCCGTAAACTTACCGCTAAACATTGACTGAATTGTACGACAGCCATTTTTGAGCCACAGTATTTATTTATTTATTTATTTACACACACACACAGTAGATCGGTAAATATGGTAATTTACTCAAAGCCGATATTGACGCAATGTTGAAGATAGTACCTCCAACTCCACCTTCGTCTTTCCTCATATGCTTGACGCCTTTTAATGTAAAAGAAACGACTCCTAGCTGAAATATAAATTAGACTTTTTACTTAACCATTTTGATGACTATTATGAATATTATATTTGATGATATTTATTCGGTATCTATAATTCAGCATGATCGGCCTCTTGCTTTCTACTTAATTATAACTACTTTTCTGTTTTTTTTAATAAATGTATTAATTACCCAATTAATGTTAGTGGCAGTTCTCCAAATGCTAGGTGAGTCGATCATAACGCCAGCATTGTTGATGATGACATCGATCTGCTTGAACTGAGCGAGCACGGAGTCGAACGCGCTCGTTATGTCCTCTTCCTTGCTCACGTCACATTTGATGAACACCGCCTTATTGCCGTGAACTTTGTTCAGACGCTCGGTTGTCGCCTTGCCAAGATCCTCGGCAATGTCTAGGATGGCTACATTCTGCAACGAACAAAAAAATTGGTCAAGATAAAATTAAGAGCAGAATTCGCGAAGGCCTAAAACAAAAATCGGTGTATCACTGCGTCAACTCAGTGGCGGGCGCTCCATGAGTGCTAGACTTTTAGTTTTCACGCTGATTTCTAGTGCTTTTACACAAAGGGTTCCAACGCGGGACCCTAGTACTAAACCTGTGCTGTCCGTCCGTCCCTCCATCTGACTGTCAGCGGGCTGTATCTCATGAATCGTAATAGGTAGACAGTTGAAAAAATAAAGTTTGATATTAAATAAGGGGGTCTCCATACAACTAGTTTTTTCGGCGTTTTCTACCTGTGGTACGTAACCCTTCGTGTCCGAGACGGTTTTTGTTGTTTGTAACTAATTGCATAGCACTATGAAACCCCTGCAACTTAGACTGGCCTGCCATATTATAACTGCTCGAATGGGTACGCATCTACTCAAATTCTCAAAAGGTTCACCTAAAGTTTTAAATTAATTTTAATTATTAATATGTTCTATCTAAATTTCAGACGGATAATAGTTATAATTAGCAAAATACCTTTGCTCCATGGTGTAAGAAAGCCTGCGCGTACTCAGCGCCCAAGCCAGAAGCACCTCCAGTTATTAAAAAAGTTTTGTCTTTTGCGTCCCACTGCGCCATTGTAACGATGTACCCTACTAGTAACTAAGCACTCAGTTATAAACATTCTTATATCATCTTAAATTAATCAAATATTCTTATCTGAGTAGATAATTTTATCGTGTGCACACTGCCCGTTATGGCTGCGACAAACAAGTCGGTACAAGTAGGCAGGTCTGTTAGGGCCAGCCCCCTAATTGCATAACACACAATCAATCTGATTCATTTTGAAGGTTATTTATTGTTAATCCATTGATTCATTCGAAAAAACGACTACGAATATTGTTGAACTGTCAAAATGAAAGCCATTCTTACTGATAATGTGTTACGCAATTAGGTACCCTGCAATCCCAACAGTAGAATTTGTAATCGCCAATCACGCTTTCAAAATCAACTGATAACCAAATGTAAACGTAGTTACTTACGCCCTTATATTATTCTATTATATGAAAAGGTGATACACCCTTGAACGTATACATTATCATGTCGAAGGCAGATTGTATTTATAATTCGTTTTTAAACAAACATACGACTCCGTCCGGTTGCATACTGTAGCCGTTATGTATAAATGCCTAACTGGTCGCATCCATTTCGAGTCGGTAGGTATAGGGTTAGAGATAGGGTTAGCATAATTTTTTTTTTGGCTGGGAATTCATCAAATGACACTCCGCTCTGGATGGAGGAGGATAGGGTTAGAGATAGGGTTAGCATAATTTTTTTTTTGGCTGGGAATTCATCAAATGACTCTCCGCTCTGGATGGAGCAGGAGGGCGTGTCAGACTTTTACTGACTGTGTGACGTGTTCCCTCAGTTGTCTGTGTGCCAGGGGCCGCGGTATCTCTTTCGAACAACCCGCACCCCTGGAACAACCCGCTTCCCTGGGGGGTTAGCATGATTGAAGGACAAAAAGGACAAAATAAAATAGATGTCGTATTATTTCACCTGTTTTATTAGATAATGTAACAAATGACAAAATGAGGTAGGTAGGTCAGTAAAATAACTAATCACTTTTATTTATGAAATTCAAATAATTCGATAGTTTTTCTACAAATAATTTAGCTGTCTCACAGTTTGTACTATAAAGCGACTACCAAGACCACGCCGTATGTAGAATACAAAGAGTACAGTATATAGTAGAATATGCCTGCGCCACGACTATTTATTTTCAACTTATTTCACCATAATCATGTTGACTTCTGAACGAATTTTGTCTGTGCTGAGTTGTCATGTCACTGCCAGCTGTCAAATTGTTAAAGTCAACCAAACGTCAGACGCGAAACTAAGGCACACCAAAATATTGTTATATCTTTGGAACAGTGGAAGGAAGTAATTACAGAGAACTTTTAAAATCAATAGCATCGTAAATAGGAAACTGTTAAAATGGTATAGTCGTTCAATCTTTCACACATCTAATAATCTTCAAATAGTGAAGCAAATCATGATCAAACTTAACGCTTGTTTTAACTTTGTTTCAGAGTGCTTTATTTAATTTTCAAAGTTTACTATCCGTGATACTGCTACTCATATGCACGTGTGCATACTTAAGATCATTCTTTCCAAGTATTATGGACCGCAATAAGACAGGGTAAGTTACTTAAGCATTATTTAGGTTATGAAGTTCAATAAGCCAAAAACTCCTCATACTATCTGCTGAAACACAAACCTTATATACGTAGATGTTTTATCATAAATCTGTAGTTAGTATATCCAGGCAAGTGTACTTGTTACATTGAAAATAGAGAATATGAATGAAAATGAATTAAACTTAGAATTGCTTCTTAAAAGCTGGCTCCTATAATTTTGCTACAATAAATTGAAATAGAACCATTATCATACATACATGATACAAGTTGCAAAACTGGTAGAGAGCTAAGAAAGCTCTATTTTGTATTACTTAAGATTGGTTTTATTTTCAGACTACTTGGAACCTTTTGGAAGTGTGCGAGGATTGGTGAAAGAAAATCTCCTTATGTTGCTGTGAGCTGCATTGTCATGGCATTTAGTATATTATTCCTAACATAATTGTAAAACGAAAATAACATTCAATAGCTGTAACAAACCTTAATTAACTTGCATATTTTTATATTTGTAAATAAATATTACTGATCTTTAAAGACAAATGTCAACTTTGCCTTTGTTGAGAGAATTTAAGTAACTGGCATAATAATAGTTCTATACTCCTCTTCATACCCTTTCACTACATTAAATTTGTTAATTTTAACTAAAAAGTGGAATCTTGAAAAATTTGATGACTTTTTATGAACTTCCATTCACAACCCACCAGTCATCAAATTTGAACAAGCACGAAGCTTCTAGGAACTACAACATCAGATAGAACAAAACTCTGATATCTTGAATTTTAAACTGACGAAAAAAACGGAGGAGGTTCTAAGTCGACGCGTATTTTTTCTTTTATGTATGACCACGCATAACTTTTTACAGAGTAGGCCGATTTTGATCATTCTTTTCTCTTGATTAACTGTACGTTACCATAATGTGTAATGGAACACCTAGTGCTTGGGCACGCCATGATTGCGGCGGTAAGTCCTCTCTTTGAGGAGTGGATTGAGAGGCGCCACGTCGTCGTCACCTTCCGCCTGATGCAGGTCCTCACCGGACACGGTTCTTTCGGGAGGTTCCTGAGGCGGGAGGAAACGTCCGGGTGTTTCCACTGCGTAGATCGCCCTGAGGACACGATGGAGGTCTGCCCGGCTTGGGCGGAGCACCGCCGTGTCCTCGTGGAGGCGAACGGCGGCGGCGATCTGTCGCGTCCTGAACTGGTCCAGGCAATGGTACGGAGCGAGAGTGCATGGGTAGCCGTTACCATCTGCTAAGCAGTACTGCTCGCGAAAAGGGAGGCGGCGCAGGTGAGGGAGAGGCAGTATATGCGCCCTCACGGCCCTAGTCGCCGCAGGAGACGCCCTGGGCCTCGGCCATCACAGGCTGTTTTCTGGCCACCGAAGGTGCGGGCTTGCAGACGGCGAGTAACGGGTAGCTCGCTGTCCGGTAAGGACCAAGCCCGGGTCGACGGCGCGTTGTTTCACGCGAGATGTCAGTATCAACTGGTGGGGTCCGCAAGCCGATGCCTGCCAGGGGTGCGAGTTGTTCGAAAGAGATATTGTGGCCCCAGGCACACAGGCAACTGAGGGAACACGGGTGGGTTTTAGTCAATAAAAGTCTGCCACGCCCTCCTGCTCCATCCAGAGCGGGAGAAGTTATTAGATGATTTCCCTCCCAAAACAAAAACACCTAGTGCTGCTTGAAAGATCTAGTATCGTGCAAGCAGCACGAGTAGGTATCCGTGTTCCACATGCAGGTCTCAGCATTTACGAAGTAGCCCATCAACAAAAAGGTTTGTACTGAAAGTAATCTTAGGGGGTAAAAATGTAACCTGGATTATAAAATACAGTCAAATCAAACACACAGTCATTTTCAGTAATTTATTTTTATATGTGTCTGGGTTTCTAAAAATAGAAAATGCTAAGGGATAGAATATAAAGAGATTACAAAACAGTCACAAAATCTAATACTAACCATTATAATATACCTTGTTATTATTTTTTCATAACTGAATAACTGTAATGAAAACAAATAAATGCCTTCAAATATATACCTAAATACCAAGTGTAAGCATCAGCTGAGTGATATGCAGATATTAACTAGTGCAATCACAAACTGTGCCGATCATAAAACTGTGAATATTAAACATGCTTGCAAATATTGCATTAAATTGTAAAATTAACATACGATAAATACGACTCATTATTCTCAAATAAATAATCATAAAACCAATATGATTCTATCAAATAACTTCGTTTGATCAGCAATCAATCATTTCTAACATAGCAATTCCAATAAGCTTATACTTTGTCAATATGCCTAAAAATTGTAATAAAATAAACATAAGCATTGTAAAATGTTTCAAAATATTAACAATATCAACTCCTAAGCTATGGATATAATCTCTGAATTTCAGTACAAATTTTTTATCAAATGGGCCGAATATTGCAAATTCTTATCACTTTTTGTTACAATTTTGTGGAAAATCTAGTGCATAATACGTAATACTAACATGTCTAATTGGGCTTAATTCAGTCTAGACATTGTCCTATCGTAAGCTAAACACACTTAAATACAGCGACGACACATCCACTAGTTCTACAAGCTATTACTAAATAAATAAACGAACTTCGATGCATTGATGCGCGTTATTACATATTCCAGTCATTTCGAGATAATCCACCAACCACTACAAGAATCCTGTATTAAAATAAAAAGCTGTCGCCATTTGCAATAATGGCGACAGGCGGAATACGGACAAAAGTGAAATAAATAAATCAATATCAATTTGCAGTAAAATTGAATACAAAACTGTATAAAATTAAAACCTAAATCAAAAATATTTTATAGTAGAAAATAATTATTTATTTAATTTTACAATGCCAAACACAGCTGATTCTGATTCAATCTTTAAATCTATAGAGAAAATAAATTAAAAGAAGAACTTGAAATTAGCGTTGCGTCGCCTGTGTTATTTGTGATATACAAAATGACAGCGATTTTATTTATTGCAGCTTAATAATATTGTGATGTAAAGCGAGTGCAAGTATATAAAGTACAGAATATATGGCACTAGAAATAAAAACTGTCTACATTAACAACACATTTATTGAGCAAGAGGAGAGGGAAGAAGTTCGGAACGAGTTTGAATCATAGAGTCTCTACCAGATTTGTCTAATTTAATTACAGCACCCAAAGAAAAGAAAAATAAGTCAAACAAATCACTGGGCACCCTAAGGCCCTCTGTACACGACACGGGTTACTTTACGGTACGGTGACGGCGCTGTGACGTCAACAAGCTTCCATAGTGCTCCATGCCACACTGACGACCGTGACCGTGCCTATACACGGCGAATTAACGTTTGTTTCGCCTGTTTCTCGTAAAAAATGTTTGTGTACAAACACACAGGCCCTTACACAGTAAAAAAGTATGAAAAAGAAAGATTTAATGAAATCATTAATCACAGAATGAAATGCAAAATTTCATGAAAAGTATAATGAGACATTATCACAGAGAATCAATATAGTCGAGGTGCACAGCAATGATTGTAAGTGCAATATTCAAAAATGTAATTTAGCAAAAACAACACCAGTCTCTACGAGTCACGACTCACATCTATCACATTCATACACTTTACCTAGTACATTTTTGGTGTCTTAAGAATGATGGTCGAGCTTTACTCCTATATTTATCTACATCTAGATATACTACTAAAATAATCGGACTATAAAGTACAAAAATCTAAATAATCGAATAGTATAAAAGGATTATTAATATTAATTCTATTCTTTATGAATTTAAAGCATTTTCAGTAAGAGGTATTCTCATAATTACGATGATCTTAACTTTATTATTGCTGACGAACTCGAACGCCTAAGGATAATCGAATCATCAATTTGCAAAAGATTGCCCGCTATACGAATCCAAGAAGACCTCTCAATAAAAATAAATACTGACCCCTTTATTTATAAAAGTTGCTTAACCTTTTGACTGCTATGTTAAAAAGGCAAAAACGTGCCCTCGGCGCCAATAGGATTTATTTACGTATAAGTCTCTCATGTAGTCGTGACCGTAGCATGCTGGGCACATTCTAGTTTGTCATCTATACATGACTGGCGGTCAAAAGGTTAAAGTTAAGTAATGATTAACGACTGATTAATTTTTGACGTTTAAGCGTCTCTTAACTTTAATAATTGTTTATAAATAAACTCCTGAATGTCTAAATATATAAATGGAGAACATTTCTCGGTCATAGATTACTCTTAATAATTAAAATAAATGCTCAAGTTAACTTATATAAATGTTAGGTTTTTTTTTAATTTGATTTAAATAAAATCAATAAATAGGTCTTATAATACTAGAGAGCTGATTTTTTGTTATTTTTTCAAATAAATTGCTTTTTCAAGTAAGGATTATAAGGGTAGGGTACCTTTATAAAATACGCACTTAAAAAAGTAACTTTTGGCACGAATAAGCTTGAAAAAAACGTGTAGTACGCGTACGTTATCGTTAAAGTAATATAAGACTAAAGCTAACAATGACTATGCATGAACGACTATTAGAAATTCCTTATTTCTACGTCGGAAGACTTACGTCCGCCGCTATCTTTATCGATACTCCGATTGAATTACTGCTTGTTACCCTAAAACAAAGAAAAAACAGCAATTAAAACAAACTTACAGAATTATTTCACACTGCATCGATGTCGGATTTTATCCCACGAGAACGTGCTACCGGGACAAAAAGTAGCCCATTTCCTTCCCCAGGATGCAATCTATCTCCTCGTCGAATTTTATTGAAATCAGTTCAGTGGTTTAGGCGCAAAAAAGGAAATACAGACAGAGTTACTTTCGAATTAATAATATTTAGTATGGATAATAACATCACGCCTTATTTTACCGAAGGGTTGGGCAAAGTTACAAATACACACATTTTCGCCAGTGATGTTCAAGTCCCATGTAATAGGAGACAAGCCTATTGCTAACAACCAGGCACAACTTTGAGCTGCTACTGAGAAATTTCACATAGAAAAACCCAGTCACATCTTGCCCGACCTGAGAATCGAACCCAGGACCTCAAGCTCAGCAGTAACGCTGGCGACCACTAGACCAACGAAGCAGAATTATTGCAATTTGTTTTTATTATTTAAAGCTGATCCGTGCCCACTTCGTTGGGCGGTAAACATTTTTACTTGTGATGATATTATGAGTGTGGTCCAGTAAGTACTATATAAAACTACTTTTTTTTGACTTGAATATAAAGGTCAGACACATGCTGTCGCTGACTTTTTTAGGCATTAACAAGCTCTAGAGCTCAATCATATATCTCTCATCGTTAAGGCAGCGTTCGTAAGAAACGTTTTCGTTCGACCGTTTTTTCTCCGAATTACTTTGCAAATCCGACTACCACGAAAAAATAACGTGGGTTTCTATTGGTAAAAGAATTTTCAAAATCGGCTCAGTAGATCCAGAGATAACCCCTACAACCTCACAAACTTTACCTCTTTATAATATTAGTATAGAAGTATAGATGAGCCATATTCACAACTGGCGAAATACGGACTTACACTATTCCCATCTAACTTTGTTTTGTAATATTTTTATTTAGGTATATGAACTTGATTTCAGCAGCAGTTCACATTAAATTCGTGTGGTCTGTGATTCAAAACGGTCTGTTATTGTTAACAGCATGAATCATCTACCTGGACGAAGTCTTGTGGGTTGGTCCAACTCATCCCGCAAGATTTATAAAGAGTTTTGTCAAAGAAAACAATGAATAGTATGTCATTATTACCTGTGTTTTAGTCGTTGTATCCTATCTGATCATCTCAAGATACTTGTGCTTGTGTTTGGTGAGCATCTCGGTCACGGTCACCAGTTTCCTTATGGCTGGCTGAATTTTAGCCAGGCCTTGCAGCTCCGTTAGGTGAGACACGCATATGTGGTGGAGTGTTGCCAGTTCTTTCGCTGAAGAAAAACATTTGGTTTTTTATTCGATAGATTAGATAAAAATCAAATCTAAATCAAAAGTCATTTATTCAAACTAGGCTGAGAGTCAGCCCTTTTTGAACGTCAAAAACACATAAGACAGTCCCCCAAAACGGCCACTCTTCACCACTTCCTAGTGCTTTTGCTGGGAAGAAGTGGCATAACTTTTTTTTTAGAGTAATGTTGGTGGAAATTCTATGTTTTAAAACAATGACGAATGTTCGTAATATCGCACATTATTCCGTGCGTGCGTTCCCGACTTTGGGAATTACTTTGTAATATTAGAATTATTATTTTAACCATATTTTTTCGTCATAACCGCCATATTTTTGACCCTCGGTTTCTACCATTTCTACAATAACATGTCTGAGTAGTACACGCGTGATCTTTTAATTTTCCATGCAAAAATGCAAATAGATGAAGTTACTTTATTGAGGAAATTAATTGATTGAAAATCATCACATCACTTGCTTATTCCCGGTAAAACGGACGGTGTCCTTACTGAAGCGTACTAGTCTTCACTCCAACCTAGGCCGTATGGTATGTCTATGGAACTCGTAATTAATAATGATGACATTGTGTTCTTACCAACATCGAAATTGTTGTTAGGGGCGGGAGGCGGGTTGCCAGGATCGGGCACATTGCTAAGCTGGTCCAAGAACACAACCATACGCTCTTTATTCTTCAAGATGAACGGGTTTACCACTTCCATGTAAGGTTCCTGCAAATACAAGCAATTATACTAATACATGACAAAACTGCTGCATTCTTCACCCACAAGACTTCTTATAACATCTAGCAGCCAAAAGTGTGCAAACCTACGAGCGACAGCCGGCAACGGCAGAGACAATATTTTAAAAAATTCAAGGTCCAATTTATTAAAAACTATTTTATTTCGAAGATTGGGACGAAATAAGTAACAGAAAAATGAAAATAAATTGATTGATATCCATTTTCTCAATTGAAAACGATTTAAATCAAATTTAGTTTTCGTTATTTTGAATTTACCGCCAAAACGCTCCATGATGACTTTATCACGTGACTACACGTGACGTCAACTTTGTGTAAACCACAGATATAGATAGTGATTGATAGATTTCGTGATTTTTTTTTAATTTTCCACAAAATCTCAATTTAAAAGAACAATGGATGGAGGCGACGGGAAATAAAGATTGGATCCCAACAAAGTATAGCACTATTTGTTCGATACATTTTGAGGAAGAAAGCTTTGTAGAAGGGAAAAGCATCTAACATTGACAAAAGCAGCATGTCCGACTATTGATGTACTGAAGATCACAACTAATGAAGTTAGTTAATTGATAGTAAGTTTCTGTAACTTTTCGAGTTTTTTTATAAAATTTTGAATTTTACTTGTATTACAGAATGCTGAATCGGGTGCCACACGCGGCGGCGTCTTTGAATCGATTTGGGTTTCCCATTACTAAATAGTGCTTGTGACGTCATAGAAGGTAGTCAAAAAATGGCACGCTTGGTTTTCCTACAGATATGATACTTGCGTTATTTAAGGGGAACCTAGTCGCGGGCTCGAACTCTCTGATGGGCCTGGCTAAAAAGCACGCTGTGTCACCAGGCCTCGTGTCCGACAGAGGTAGTGTCAGTGATGAGCAGTTAGAAGCTAGTCTACACGTACAACGTTATTGAGTGAGATGCAGGATCATTTATAGTACAACAGGCGCGTAAAAAATTAAGAACAGTCCTTCGGAAGATCGGGTTTTATGAAAAAACCACTGCATAAATCAATAACCAATAAAGTTTATTGAACTTATCGATATTTGAGCTTTGTCGGTACCGACTTGGTTTTTCAGATTTTACACTTCTTTTGTTACTAAAACACGCCCAAAGTTAGGTTAAATTAGCGAGAAAAACGAATCTTTGTTGGCTCCTAACTTTTGAATGGCTTTTTATTTTAGTATTCTGTTTCCGTACAGACAATATTAATAATGAGACAAAACCATACCATGTTTAATTTTTTATGTACATTGTCCAACAGTGGAGTAATACACTCCCGAAGTTTGTATAGGAAAAATGTGGACTAGGTTCACCTTAAGTCTATCTATATCTGTGGTGTAAACTAAAGTAGTTGTAATCAAGTGAATGTCGAGTTTTTAACTAACAAGATTTTTAATGGCCTCTGTGCACAAATACTTCTAAAATTGTGCCACACAAAGTATTTGTACCGGTGCCGTTTAAACAAAGCTGATGTTATGTGTGGTCACGTGATACAAGTCATCGTAAGAAGCGTTCTGGCGCAAATTCAAAACAACGAAAAATAAATTCGATTTTAATCGTTTTTAATTGAGAAAATGAATATAAATACATTTATTTTTATTTTTCTGGTAAATATGTCGTAGGACGACATATTTACCTTACTACCTTACCTACTTTATCTTCAAATTAAAATAGTTTTTAATAAATTGGAAAATACCTTATTGCAGTCGTCGACAACGTGCCGCTCGTGTATGTGAGTACTATACTCAATACATGAGCGCCACGTTTTCGAGGGCAGACGACGACAGGCGTCCAAGTGTATCAAAGGCTGTCGCGAATGTCAACAGCTGCCATTGCCTTTACTGTTGACGCGTGACGCTCGTGTGTATGCTATTCACAAGTTATATGTTAGTACACTGTACCTTGGCGCCGAACTCGACGAGGTTGGCCAAGTTCTGCAGACACTTAGCCACCATGAGCAGCGAGCGCTGCGCGTGCGGCGGCGGCGCGGCCGGCACCAGCCCCCACGCGCGCGGCTCCACCAGCGCCGGGCACAGCAGGCGCAGGAAGATGAAGCCTGCGGGGGACCACATCTCTTGAAAACCTTTTTCGGAACAGTGTATACAGATTTATTTCGTAATGCTACAGCTCGAGGCAAAGTTATCAGGCGCCCGGAACATGAGATCAATCGCTGCGCAGTAACAATTTCGTGTGTCAGCAGGAGTGCAGTAGCGTAGTTTTTTTTTTTTGTGGGAAAACCTTGAAAAGGCACTTGGTCTTTGGGGATAAGACGGGGAGTATGGTCATTATGTACACACGGAAGGGGCATCGTTACCTCTCAGAAGCACAATCTGAAGCCCCCTCTGTGCAACGCCTGTTAGGGCACATCTCTGGGGAGACTCTTAAGGGGTCTCCCCGAAATCCTGCCCTGTGCAAGGCAGCACGTAACTACTGTGCGGTTTCTTCCCTGAGGTCACTCAATGGCCGGTCAGAGTCCTCACTTTGGGCGCCCGCGTTCCTAAATTCCCGCCTGCCTTAAATTAAGCAGGCGGGGTTTCGGCATTATAGGCGTCGAGGCGGTTACCTCCCCGAAGCCTTCTTCTCCGAGCGGGATCAGCCCTCTCACGCTTGGCTGCCTCCTGGTCAGTTATCCGACTCCGCCAGCATAGACCCAATTGCTGCAACCGTATGGGTTGCTTGCTCGCTGGTAGAGACAGATCTCGCCCGATCCTGGCGACCAAGACCTGGCTTTCAGAGGCCCACACCGAGCACTCCTGCAACATGTGCTGTGCAGAATCTAAGCCACCTCCGCAATGGTGGCAATTTGCCGTGGCCTCTCGCTCAATCCTGTTCAGATACTCACCAAAGCAACCGTGCCCGGTCAGCACCTGAGTGAGTCTATAAGAGATGCGCTCTCCTATTTTCAGCCAGGCTTCGAAGTGCGGCAGGACGGTTTCGACAACACGCTTACATGAATATTGCGGCTGTTGCAGCCGCTCACGCCACCGCTCGAGCGCGTTTCGCCATTCCTCCCGGCTCAGCCAAACAACAACGATACCTGGCAAGACATTGCCACGTTGGCGGATGGCACAGATTTGGTTATAGACCCTCGCGTTTATATCCGCCAAAATGTCCAGCGGCGGAAAGCGTGCAAGGAGAGTTGCCGCCTCAAAGGATACAGTTCGGTATCCTCGTGCTATCTATACAAATAGCCATTTTTCGTTGCAGGCTGTTGATTTTAGTCCTGCAGCGTTGATTTTGGTTTTCTTACCGACAACAAACACGTGGACGCTCGCACGATAAACGTGCCGGTTTGCGACGATCACACGATTAACGCCGATCATCGCAGATTGTGAAGAGTAGCCATAACATACCTGACACAACTCTGGTGCGCACGAATCGCTCATTGGGCCACTTGGCGACGGCAGCACGTTGCAGGCAGCCGCACAGGTAGCGCACCGGGCGCGGACACGCCTCCGGGGACGTGAAGATTGATAGCGTTATCTAGAACACAATAGATTTACTTTTTAACTTAATCTTTAGCATCACCTGTAGTCATCAGCCTATAGAAGTCCGCAGCTGGACATAGGCCGGTCTAATTAGACAGCATCGACCTCTATCTTCGGTCACACTCATATGTGATCCTTTATTCGCCTTTACGGTAGTACGCGTCATGTGAAAAGGAGAGTTTATTTGAACGAAGCTCTTTAACGCAGCTTGCGGTAAAGTAAAATTTTAGAAATGGTTAGGTAACGAAAAAACATTATGCGTCTTTTTATTGTATATTATAGAAAGAGACAGAGAGAGCTAAATAAAGCCAATACAGGTCAAAATGAAAATCAAGATCGAAGAGAGCAACTACCTTGCAGTAATTTTCAAATTTTTCATCATGGGTGTCGTTTTCATGGTTTTCAAGGGTGCTAAAGCCGATAGTGAGATCAATATGGAAGTCCAAGATGGCGGCCCCGAAAACTTTCTATTTTCGGAAGTTATCGAATCGAATTACATTCGGAGTTGAAGAAAAGGCTTAAGGAACTTCGTTCCTGAGGGCGTAACCCGACCCCAAACGTTTTGATTCTTTGCAAGTTAACCACCCATACCTCGAGTGTTAATTTTTAGAAGCCTGTTTACCTGATCCAATATCATAAGCAGAAACTCAGCATTGTTGCACGCGTCGTCGGGAGAGTCCATTTTCGTTGGGTTCAATTCGGCTGATTGTTTCGCGTCTATTAGTCTTTGAACTGTTTCAGAAATGGCTGCCTGCAAACAGAATATTATTTTTTTACAATATGCCGCCGAGATGATTTGTTAGGCTACCATAAACAAAAAATAAGTACGGGCTTTATTCGAGACCGTTACTAGTCGTACAATCCCAAAATCATCTTCATTCTCCGGCCCTTGTACCAAAACTATATCATCATTCACACAGTTCATCCGTTTCTTTGGTTTCCTCCACCTAATTTTATATCAATCATTAGCCTATAGTTTTGAGTATGAACGTAGATGGGGGGCCATCTACACGCATACTCAAAACTATGGGCAATGCCGAAATATGCACGAGACTAAAACAGCAAGTATTTATAATGAAGGTTCTTACTTCATTATAAATGCTTTTCCGTTTTTTTCTTTATTGCAACACAGTCTTGTTTTCGTTCAGGATTATATCGTAAACACTAAGTTCTTTCGATTACGTGTTGCTTAATATGAAGATGTAATATTTACCTGCAGGAAGGGTTTGCAGTGCGCTCTCATAAACTCGTCGACAAGTGCGGTAGCTAACGAAGCGGCGCGGAACATAGCTCGATGGTCCGTCTCTCGAGCCACCTCCGCGCTCACTAACTCTCGAGCTAGCTCTGCTCCGCGCCCGCACTCCGTGAATGAATGCAGTAAGGCTGAAAGTAGACGAGAAATCAAGTATGAGACGAGCATCGAAACTGACCTATAATCATCATCGTTTCGATATTTTAGAGGAGTATTTAAAAATAAATAATTATACATTATTATGTTGTTACGCTAGCGGATGGCAGTGTTCTTAAGAAATTATAATGTCACATCTTCGACATGTGACGCATACTAGACACGCAGGTATGTGAAGGTAATCTACTAAATTATAGATATTCGAGACCACGTTTAGTTCCTAACTTGCGTTAGGATGCGTACAGCAATCTCAAAAGGCATAAAAATTTGCGGTTGACGCAACGCAACTCAAAACTGGGCATATCGCATCGTTTAGATGTGTGCGGTCCGGTCCATAAATGCCTTATAATTGTGATTGTTTTCATGAAGCACTACTTTACCGAAAGGCATCGCACACAAATTACGACCGCCATCGTGAATTAAAAGGAACTGAAAGATTATATATATATGTACATTTGTTATATTTAGATCGTTCAGTATTCCATTAGAGGCGCGGAGTTGATTATTGTGTAAAACATATTATTTTAAAAAATATATTGGATGTCTAATATACGATAAATTATTAAGATATGGATACATAGTTATGATAACCACTTAGTTTTTGGAAATGTGATCAACGAGGAGTAAGGACAAGATACGCCAAGCATAACGCATCGATTTTCCATATGAGAACGCCAATTTTTGAAGGGTAAGGAATACAGCCGCACTGGTCGATCTGATCGATCGCTGTGAAGGTGAAGCTACGCTTGCCGCGGGATAGGTGACCATCTTTACATACAAAGACCCCTCCGTGCCTCGGAAGGCACGTTAAGGCGTTGGTATTGGCTGTCATTCGTCGATCTTTGACAGTCGTTACGGGTCGTGAGAAGCCCCAAAGTCTGACAACCAGTCTTACGAAGGGTTATCGTATTACCCAGTAACTGCGTTGTGGAAGTCAGATAGGCAGTCTCTCCATGTAATATACTGGTATTCAGCTGCATCCGGTTAGTCTAAAAGCCGATCCCAACATAGTTACGAAAAGGCTGGGGAGATGAGATCACCGTTTCAGACGAAAAACATCAATTGCTGGACATAGAGGGACCAAGTACTCTTCGACCGGTTCTGCTTCTCGCATCCAGCTGATTCGTGACCTATAATACCAGCCTATTACTGTCCGTGTCCGTTCCGTGTGGTGCCGGACGTAAAAAGAATAGCACCATCCCATTTCTTCCCGTGGGTGTCGTAGAAGGCGACTAAGGGACTTACTAGATAATGGGCAGCAGCGTTCTTTATGCATTTTACCACCATACTGCGATCGCCAACCCGCCTGCCAAGCGTGGCGATTATGGCAAAAACCCCCCTGTTGGGGGAGGCCTATGTCCAGCAGTGGAGTCTTTCGGCTGATATGATGATGATGATTACTGTTCCACTGCAAGGCTCATGCAGAGAAGGCACGAGCATTGATCACTATTTACCACGCTTGCGTAACGCGGGTTGGCAATTTCACACTTAGATTAACTATACTTTCAGGTTTCCTCACTATGATACGCTTTGGAATGGGCAATTAGCTCCATCTTTCTGACAGACAACCCCTGGACAATTCAAAAGTGCTTGTTATTGGTTTCAATTTCAACAAAATCTCAACATGTTTTTTTTTTTTTTTTTGTGGGTGGGAAATCATCAAATGACTTTTCCCGCTCTGGTTGGAGCAGGAGGGCGTGTCAGACTTTTACTGACTAAAACCCACCCATGTTCCTTCAGCTGCCCGTATGCCAGGGCCCGCGGTATCTCTTTCGAACAACCCGCACCCCTAGCAGGCATCGGCCCTTGCGGGCCCCACCAGCTGCTGCTGACGTCCTCCTGCGACGGGTCAGTACAGTGGCCCCGCCGCCAACCACTTTTCGGCCGCAGGGTATAGGGAGAGCGGCCAACGCTATACCTACACTCCTCTTCCCCTGCGGCCCCATCGCGTCCGCCATCAAACGGTGGCGGCCCCGTCCAGGCTACGGAAGGGAAGAGCGCTACTCAGAAGTACCGGCACTCCTCCTCCGCCGCAGCCTGTAACCCTCAGCCGCGATGCCTCCCATTCGACATCGCGGCCCGCCTCAGTTGCGATGCACCTCACCGCAACCTACTTTTTGGCCGCTACTTCGTCGGCTTGGAGGCACAAGCCCTGACGAGCGGCCCCACCTTGGGGTTCCTCTTCGCTTCACCGTGGGAGGGTGACCATGGTTACTGAGCCCCCCCGCAACGACAATGCGGGAACTTTCAGTATAACCGAATGCAGCTGAGTATCAGTAATTTACATGGAGCGACTGCCTATATGATCTCCACAACCCAGTTACTGGGTAATATATTAGCCCATGGCAAAACAGGTTGTCAGGCTTTGGTTTGGGCTTCTGACGACCAGTAACAAATGTGAAAGATCCTCGAATGATAGACGGGACTAACAGCCAGTCGATGCTTGCCGAGGCACGGAGGAGATATGTATAGATGGTCAACCTTCCACGGCAAGCGTAGTGTAACCACAAAGCCTTCCCATGCCTGTAATTAGTTTAACTTAAATAAATGCATTGAGTTTGAGTTTCAGTGAGTTTGAGTGGCCAATATAACATATGAAAAATTAACTCATAACAAATTAGCTTTGCTTGAAACCCCAAAGCCACTACACACAATCATATTTTTTCCATCCACTGTCGACCTGCTATCAATCGCAAAAAAAAACACGGATGTTGTAGCCCATTTAAAATACAGAAATTTTCTAGCCCCCTTTCTGGCGAGAAAAGACACTCGTTAGGCAATTTTCGCATTCAATTTAGTTTTTCAATTACCCATCTACACAAAAACTCAAACATATAAAGACAATACTCACAAGTAGCCAAGGGTTGTCTGTCAGTGCGGCACAGATCCGCTAGAGCTTTCACAGCAGGTAAACCTGGCTCCAAAAGTAACTGCCGCAATGGATTGTATTCTTCTCGAGGCATCACCAATTCTTGCATGTATCTGTAAAATAAAACCAGATCGTTTACGTATGGAAATTGGTAAGGTTCTAAACCCACGCTGATAATGTACCTGCAACACAGTGTCACAACAATGGGTAAAAGTACACAGCGGACCACTGGGTAACGACGCTGCTGGCCAGGAGTGCATCCAGCGGGTCAGTTTGCGGACCCGAACCTAACATGCCCCATCCCCTTCAACCAGCTACGTAGGTGGCTACAGAAGCTCACCCAACACACAAGCGGAGAGCTGATGGACCTCGACACCGGACTACAAGCAGTCCAGGGAACCTTGGCCGTCCTTGGATGGCATGCTAACCGGACGTTTATTACGCCTGGACAGGCGTCCGCCTGGTCACGGGGACTATCACGGAACACTGCTCGCTAAACAAACACTTCCACACAATAGGCATAACGGACTGTCCTTTTACATGAAGGCTGAGGAGACCATTGCGCGTGTGCTCTTTGAATGCACAGTTCTCACCCAGATTAGGACTTAAACCCTCGCGGCACATCCAGATCTATACACAGATGTTCTTAACAGACCTGAAAACCCATCCTCGTAATTAATAACGTAAAAAAACTAGTCGCAGTGTCATCTCGGCGACAATGAAATATCAACTCGTCAAAAATCTATGGAAACTCGTGGTATTTTTGAGATCAGACTGTGAACGTTCTTAAAATTACGAGAATTGCTCTTCAGGAAACATAATCAACTTCTTGAGGGAGGTGGTGTGGTTGGAATAACCACTGACGGCCGCCATGACCGCGCACAATGGTCCACCTGAAGGACAGGTGCGGAAACCAAACTCTCTAACGAACATCCTATACTGTTCCTTTTCAGTGAATCTTCTTTAGGAGGTACACTTTTCTCAGCACTTTCTTAATTGTTGTCATTTAGATATTGGTCCCGAATGTTTGATGAGTCCCACAAGGTGGAGCGATCACCTATTGAACGTCGCTGTAATCAAGCGGATATGGACAGTCGATGACGAACTGCAGGGGTGTGCAAGGCATCAAATCGCAAACAACAAGAGAGGTTTGAAAGGATAAAGATGAGGCCCTCGCAGGGGCAAATTATCGCACAATCTGTTACCATGGATTCAATACACGATTATGGACCCCATGGGTTGAATTGATGGTTATTTTTTTAAAATTTGCTGTTCCATATATTTTGCCCGCGTAGGAATTACACTGTTCTATGAAACAGTTGATTTTTTCATGGATAGCCGACAGTGGCGAGAGGTAGAATTATGGCCAGGGTAAGCCGTTACAAAAAACGAAACACTCGCCGCTTGACCTTAAAAGTTTCTGCTGAAGATAAAGCCCCATTTACAGTGATACTGAGTTGGAATCAGAGATTTTTTTAAAGATTTGTTTTTATTCGCGTAAAGGCGTTTTTTCAGAAATACTTAAAAACAATTAAAAAGAATTGTACTTTAAAATAATGAATGGTACATCGGTCGGAGGTGGGGTTTCTTAAAGGTAAGCCGATAGGAATCGAGATGTTTTGGCCCGTCACCACTGATAGCCGACATAAAATTTCAAAGCACCTCCAGAATCCATGGTAATAGTTTGTGTGTAAGTAAATAAATTGGAAACTACTTAGGTTACCTTATCCGCAGTCTCAAAGAACCCCACTCCCCAATAGGCGTCATGCCCGCGAGCGGGTACCATTCTTCGATCTCTTCACCGTTCGCAAGATTCGCTAGTTCGATAGTCAGTTCTGCAACCTGCAAATATGTTTCATACAATAAATATTTCCGATCATTTAAAAATTATAATGAGATAGATAAATATTGATTGCCTTACTTCAGATTCTTTTCCTCTCTTCCCCGTGTTGTGGACAGTAATTGTAAACGAAGTCACATCGGGAGGCACGTCGCTGTAAAACGAAATCATTTATATAAAAAATTGGAATATGCATTAATAATATAATATTTAAAAAAAATTATGAACATTACTTCAGAATTATGCCTCCATCGATATTACTGATTTTAATCATTCGTTTTGGAGCAAGAATTTAATGTTTAAAAATGCAATAAAACTGTGGAAAATTCAAGTATTTGATATGCGACTCCATTGGTCAGAAAGAATGTGACGTGTGTGTGTGTGTCTATGACAACAATAAGGATATTCATAAATATTGATTAAAGTTAAGAGACGTTTAAACGTCAAAATGTATGGTTAAACAGTCGCTACTCATTACTTAACTTTAAGCAGCGTTTATAAATGAAGGGGTTAATGTCAATGTTAACACAGGAGTGTTTGCGATTCAGTCCGTTTTCAGTGTCATAAACTATGAAGTCACACCAAGCGTTTGGGAAAATAGAGGGCGTTTGAGGTCTTCGTTTCGTTTCGCTTTTTTTTAAGTAGGTACCTTCAATTTGTTTTTTTATGGCTTTTAACATTTTTCTACTATTCAATTATTGTGGCGACGTAAACTACCGAATTAAAAAAATACATACATATTACCTATTTTAAATACACTGGACACTTGCCACAACTGAGAATTCATCGCCGACCACGCTTTTGAACGATTAATGGAATATGGTTTCGCGAAACGAAAAGTCAATGAACATGCTATGTTCTCATCATTTGACTGTCGTTTGTTTATTTTTAACTACATGTTTGTTGCTCGTGTACAGTCACCCATAGAGATATGTAACCAAGATTGTAGGATACAGTTCTGTAGCACTGAATCTTTAACTCACTGCTTAGCGCTGAGAGTTCGACACGCTTCACTCTGTTGGATTCTCAATGCTGGGTTCAACACCGAGAGTTGAAAATCGAGAGCACGATGCGTGTGAATGTCGACTAAGGATGAAAAGTGATCCACCGCTATGGTCCGCGGTTGTATGTGCGTGTGATAGCACTCACTCGAACACAAACTCGTCGTCCCAGTGCGGGTCCGGAGAAGGGCGCGGCTTGGTAGAGGCCACGGGCGCCGCGCCTAGTGCCAGGCGCAGGTGCGGGCGCGGCGCTAGACGTGCGGGGAGGCGGTGAGCTGTGAGGCAACGCACGCGCAGAGCTCGCAGCCAAACTACGCGAGCGACCTGAGGGAGGGAAGTCACATTCAAATAAAAGAATTAAAAGACCTTTCATCATCATCTTAATTTCAGCTGAAAGACGTCCACTGCTGGACATTGACCTTAATCGATTTGCCATAAGCGTTCTGCTTGGCAGGCAGGTTGGGGATCGCAGTATGGTGGTAAAATGCATAAAGAACGCTGCTGCCCATTCTCTAGTAAGTCCCTTAGTCGCCCTTTTACGACTCCCGCGGGATGAAATAGGATGGTACTATTCTTTACGGCCGGCACCACACAGAACAAAAAGCCTTTATTATTTCTTGAATACAAAAAAAAACTCTTGATTCTACTCTTGATTAACACTAATTCATTCATTTAGGACTCCTCAACGGGCATAGACCTCCTCCAGTAATTTCCACCTTTTGCAATTTTTGGCTTTCACTAGCCATCATTTAGCAACCTATTCATCTACTTCCTTGCCAACGTTCTGCTGGTCTGTCTCTTCTAAATACAAGCAAAACAACTAATAGAACTGAATAAAATCTGCTGCTCTACAACGTGTAACATAAATAACGCAAGACCTCTTACACCTTAATTAGAGTATTGAGTTAAAAACATAATACAAAGACCAAAACTTTTTTTTAACCTAACTGTCACTATCGAGAATTGTGTCGACCGTAGCAATACTTTATGCATTAAAAAATCGAGTCCTATTGCCTTATAATAAGGTTTAATTTTCTTTGACTCAAGCAGCGTCAGTATGACAAAGACATAATTATAGAAAAAACCTGTACTTATTAAAAGTTACCGAAATCGATTCAGTAGTCAATTATGAAACAAATACTTTCAGGAGAAATGGCTCCAACTTATGAGTCGTAGGTAATGGAAGCCCAGGCAGGCGCTTTACTTGGCGTATATAATTTCATCACTTCTGCTCTCAAAACGGTGAAGGAAAACATCGTGAGGAAACTAGCATGTTCTAGAACGAAAAATTCGAAGACATGTGACATCTACCAACCCACCCTTTGCCCGCGTAGTAGATTACAGCCCACTCCCTCTCGAATAGAGTAGGCCTGTGTCCCAGCAATGGGAACATTTTAGGCTGACTATGTGGACACAAAATGAATGGAGTCGCTGCTTATTTTTCCTCGCAATTTCAGTGTTAGTCCCATAGTGAAACTTATTAAAAAAAGAGGAATGTTTTCTGTTTTAGGGTTAACGAAAACTAAGGTTTTGTTTTACGACTATTCTCTACCTAACATTGTCCCAACTATGGCACCTTACAGTCTGAATACCAGTACTTTACATGAAGCGACTGCCTATAGGACCTCCAACATCCGTCTTTGGGTAATACGAAAACTCCACACAACACTATGAAAGGAACACATACCTTGCACTGATGTCTCGCCTGCTGTGGCACACACAACGGCCTGAGCGCGTCAAGCCACGCGCGTTCTTCTGTCGCGGAGTTAGCGGCGAGAAACGTGTGAGTTGAGAGGCACGGTAACGCACGCTCCACAAGTTGGAAACAGAATTCACGCTCCCAGAGCGACTCGTGAACCTAGGGACAAGAAATAGACAGCTAGAGATTTTGTAAGGCATTTAATTAAACGTAATACAAATAATTTCCAAGAGTCTCAATGAATACCCTTTATACCTATTGTACCCATCATACTTAGTACGTATTCTAGTATATTAATTTGATTCAAGTTACGTCGTCTTCACATTAATGTATAAACATATTGTAAAACATTTCAAAAGAGTAACTATGGAGTTTCTTGCCCGTTCTTCTGTATACGAGACTACCTATTGGAAGGGGCCTACCTATGTATCGAATCAATCCTATTTTGTTGTATATTTTGACGTCCAAAGTGCCTTTTAATGGCATTCTTGAAATAAACTATTTGACCTTAAATTTCCCATTTTGGTTTCCTTAAAATACTAAATCGATACGCTAATGTGCTGCATCGTCTTTTTGTGATGCCCTAGCCTAGTAACAGTGACAAACGTGGATGTTTACCAACGTGGTTGGTCACAGTTCTAACCTTTCCTAAACCATCTCGTCAGGCCCAAGCTTCATTCCAGCAACCAATTATTATTAAAAATTGAATGAATAAGTTTTTAGAGTATCAATTACATATTTCCTATTTTGTGTATAATATATAGTTTTTTTTTTCTTTTTTTGGGTGGAATTAGTGGAAAATGATTTGCTATCATAGCTAGGCAGTGAATTTAGCACACTTTTTGCACCATTTAAAAAGTAATGCTTTAAAAAAACCTGGTCCTTCAGACCCACAACAGTGTTTCACAACTATAGGAGACATAATGCAGTTTACAGTCAACTACACACACATCCATTGTAACTGCTTGACATTGACAGCGCACTGTAAGTCCTAGCAATAAGGCGATTTTCGTAATTCAAGTTAAAAATATACATATATTGATAACACTGTCATATTTAAGCGAAACAAAACCTCACCTGATAAAGATAAGCACACGACAGATCAATCAATCCTTTAGGCTTCGTCCTCTTCGGCGAGTCATAGAAGTACAAATGCGTGTCAGTCCCCTCTTGCAATAACACAAAGTACAGCGCCTTCCATTTCTTCGCTCCCTTATCTGACTTCTTATTCAAATAGCCTTGGTGTTTGATTCCCTTGGTCTTCTTCAGGCCTATTTGGTCACGGCATTCGCGTAATGTAGCATAGATCTTCTCAGCAGCTGCCCCGGTGGTGCTTTGTTGTGGTTCGATTACATGGCCTTCTGCTATAAGCTGATGAGAAAAAAGAAGGGATTAGAAAATGGCGGATTAGAAAATTTCGTAGATTTGCATTGTGTTGAAGTTTGAAGGGTGCGTCGCTACAATCTATATTATTTAAACAAAAATATAAATGATTCTTTAAATATTAGTAGGTACATTTAAAAATTACCGCGGAGTAATTATCGTATTGAGTAAAAGTTTGAAACATTTTAGGTTATTATTAGGTCCTCTCTCTACAACTGTTGTGAATAAAAGTTAATGTTAATAATAACAGATAAAAATATTCGACGTTAAAACAATCATGCAAACTTGATAGTAATCTCGTATCTTATCAAATGATTGTGAATATGTATAAAATGTTTACAAATGCTTTTTTATGCCGTGATAAATAACGATAATTTGTTTACAGTGCAGACAAATATAATAATATTCTATTTAAAATATGCCAGTTTGTTATATTTTTGAAACATGCAAAAGTGTTTCCTGACGTGATACAAAATTGTAAGGGACCGAAAATCACGAATCGATTTTTTCAAGGTTTGAAAAAGCGCAAGAAAAGTATTTCCTTTATTTACTTCTTTTTCAAGTATTAAAATAGAACTAGATACATCACATACTAAACCCAGAGCTGTGTGTGTGTTTGTTACTTTTCTTTCTAGACGAAGCACTTTTTCTTTGTATATGCTAGATCCCATATTATCGAATGAAAATAACCAAAAACACAAACTGACCGGCTGTCCCAAAGTATGTCCTTCAACAATCTGCTCCTTCCTGTACCTATTGATGACAGCATCCAAGCATTCAAACGTCCTCCCACCCATGAGATACCTCACGCCTTTCTTTTCTATCCTGAACCTTTGGATCTGGTTGTTAATGTGGAAGAACAAGGAGTAGTCCCCGGGTGAGTTGTCCGAGGGTCTCACGAGGAAGCTCCCTGGTCCAGCCTTGACTAGCATGTCCACAGCTTCACTCTTCGTGCAGTTGGGATGGAACCATGAGAAGACGGTGTTAGGATCTATTGACGGATCGAGATCCTCAACCAACTCTCTGAAGATCATTCCTTGCTCTCCAGTTCTGTTCAGACAAATATTTGTTTCTAAGTTACACATTTTGCATGACACTAACGCATTACACGACACAATGGTCCAGACTAAACAGGTAAATGGATATTTAGAGTTTCATAAGGAAAATCATGTGTGCTAATAAATGAAGTACCTACGTATTGCATTCATGGTTAACCTAATTAATCTTCACCTGCAATGATTAATAATCGCAGTCCGCAATCAGCGTGTGTGTCTGAGCAGATGTGTGAACGTAAATCAGGCAAAAGAAGTACATGTAAGTAAGGATTGTAGTAGGTGGCGTTTTCAGTAGTTTCTGCTTACCCCCATGAAAAGAAGGCGTAAGTTTATGTATTACTAGCTTCTGCCCACGACTACGTTCGCGTGAAATTTCTTGATTCCCGACCCACCCCATCGCTCGCCTCGCCTGCTCGTGCGAGTACTTCGTATTCGTGACTTTTTTATCTTTGCTTGGCTCCTAAGGGTCTTAGCGTGATGTTATATAGCCTATAGCCTTCCTCGATAAATGGGCTATCCAACACTAAAAGAATATTCCAATTCGAACCAGTAGTTACTGAGATTAGAGCGTTCAAGCAAACAAACAAACTAACTCTTCAGCTTTATAATATTAGTACAGATGGTTAACCAAAACCCCATAAGACGTAGAGCTAGAAGGCGTCCCACAAGATGGACAGATGACCTTGTGAAGGGCGCAAGAATCCGCTGGATGCTGGAAGCACAGAAACGGTGGAAGTGGCGGAGCTTGGGGGAGGCCAATGTCCAGCAGTGGACGGCTTTCAGCTAAAATTATGATCATGATGATAAAAAGCCCATTTCTAGATGTAACAGAATAAACGCAAGTCCTGAAAGTTGTTTGTTGAAAATTCACTACCGAATCGATTTCCGTAAATTGTTACATGGCTTTTTTTTTAACTATGTATTTTGGCATAGGTACCTGCCAATGCAATACTAAAGACTCAATAATGACAGTTAACAAAATTAGTTTTGGTAATTGTATTATGTTTTTAACTCAATACTCTAATTGGGCTGTATGGGATCTTGTGTTAATTATGTTACATGTTGTTATTGGCCATAATATTCTGTGACTGACTAGCCCTGGTATTTCCTTTTCAGTCTTATTTTGAACATAAATATGTCTTTTATACAGGATACTTAAGTTTTCAAAAAACTGCCTCCTTCATGGAGAAAATTGTTCAATCTGATGGTCTGATATCGGTCTAATATCATTAAAAGGCTTATTGTATCTAACTATGACGATATTTCATTGTTTGATTATAGTGAATATGCATCTGGGACTGTAACATTCCCTTACTAACACTACCCTCTTACGAGACTAAATAAAATGTTGGATACAAATAGTCATTTCTAGTCAAACCTAAAATGGCGTATTCATCGATTTCCATTTGAATTTATTTGAACTCGCCGCAGCATATCTTCGTATTCCATACATCTCTTTTAGCCGTCAAAAACGAACAAAGTAGCGGTTTATCACAATAAAATAAATATCTAATCATGCCTACTACACCAACTTCCTTCCTACGCTATAGTGACCGCTGACCTGTAAATAAATTGTGCTACGAACGCTAGACCCTTTCCAAATATAATAGCCGTTCAAGGGAACTACGCATTAGTTGTACATTTAATAGCAGGATGTTAGATATCGGGAAATAAACGGACGCTTTGATGCCAAGGCAAGATATTGGGAATTATCTACTTGAATGAACTGTTTGTTACTCATAATAGAGCGACATGATCTGTGTCACGTTTTTGGCCATGACTTTTATATGAGCAACATTTGTTACATGTACACCGAAAATTGTATGCAATTTTAATCGTTATCTGCTTAGCCTTCTTCCAACTGTGTTGGGGTCCGGATACAGCTGAATACCAGTATTTTACATACATTTTTACATAGAGCCTTTCTGACCTTCACAACCCAGTTACTGGGTAACACGATAAACTTTTATAAGCGCCCAATGAAACTGAACGCGATCAGCTGATCTAAACCGGGTTCAAGAGCTGTCAGTATCAGTATTCCACAACAATGAAGACAGACAGCTCTTGAACGCGCTTTCATTGATGAAATCCACCCTTAGTCATTCTGCCCTCATCAAATAAGGCATAAGATGCAATTTCAGAAACAGGCCTAGCATTTACACTTCTGCATGAAACAGTTCAATCTTGCTAAGTATATCTCACCTATGTGCAGTGACCCAGAGCCAGCCGTCACCCATGTCGTTGTGCAGAAAAAATATGTCTCCCTTCTGGAAGGTAAGTTCGTCTGTGTCGGGCATCTTCGTGTACGGGAGTATAGCTACTACCCTCTGTCAACAAAAAAGTATAATAAGTACATCAATATTGGGTAACATATCATCAGATGTGCTGATATTTATACCAGGAAAATAAGTTAAATTAAAGACAAATCTGCGAAATAAATCCTAGTGATGATTTATCATCGGGATTACCTTTAAAAACTAATATTTGATTTTAGCAAGAAACAGATTTTCGAGACCTATGCGGCAATTAATTTTTTTTTAACTTCACATGACCTGACAATGAGTGAAAATTCCAATTGCGACAGCAAAGAAATTTTCACATAGTATTTCTACCGCCTTTGCGTGCACACTTACACTTGTAGATATATTTTAATGCAATTAGGTTTAAAAGGCATGAGTTTATGTGTATGTGGTTTATACCTTTTTATCGTTGACAGGTTCGGGTGGCGGCACTGGCTCCACGAGCCGCTCTCTTTTCAGGAGATCAGAGCAATGGCTGTAAAAGCCCACTAGCTCTGTCAGGGAGTCAAATTGACGACCGCCGATGTAATAGTCGCCGCATACCGCAGTTATTCTGCAGGTCACAAGACACAATAAATGAAACAGAGAGTAAAAAGAAAAACGAAAATCGGAGAATTAATCAATCACACAGTTCAAAATTGCATGATAAACTAATAAATGTACTTAAGGGAAATCTACACGCATATTATTATAAATTAAAGTAGCTACTCGTGTCTGCTGTGCGACCGCAGTGTTCTTCTAAACAAATAAACCGATATTGATGGGGTAGTGACGATCATTTTGAGAATGTATTCCGGAAGGTTTATGTGTATAATAAATAAATATTAAACTTACATAAAATTAAGAAATGCCGATGTATCGTAAAGTCGTAAAAACCGTGCGAAACAGGGGCGAATGGCTTGTAAAACACGAATACTTGTTCAAGACCAATATTTACCTAAAATGATTTATTCCAGTGCGGCCCAAGTAACTCAAAACGTATGATCCTGGTTTTCGATCACTCTCTCGTACTGAAAAGGAAAATCATTTTTAAATAAGACAATCTCGCAGTGGTGGCCCAGTGGTAACGGCCCCGACTTACGAATTGTATGTCGCAGGTTCGAACCCAGACTGGCGCTTTACTGTGTTTAAATTATTTCATCACCACTGCTCTTCAAACGGTGAAGGAAAACATCGTGAGGAAACCGGCATGTCCTAGAACCAACAATTCGAAGACATGTGACATCTACCAACCCGCACTGGGCCCGCGTGGTGGATTATGGCCTACTACCGAGACGAGGCCTGTCCCAGCAGTGGGAACAATATAGGCTGTTTATGTTAACATATTATCAGGCGCCTTCTTTATGTACAGGGTGTTTTTTTTAAGAGCTTGAGAACTTTAAATAATAATACAAGACAGAAATATTGTTAGAATTATTTTTTATTATTATAATCTGGTAGATAATTTCATGGCATTTATTTTTAACTATGATTTCCGGTAGTCCGCCGCGGCTACGAGTTACATAGGCCACTTTCCGAATTAGAAAAATAGCGCTGTGAGCGCTGACATCAATAATTTGCGTTCCGAGTTAGATATCGCGATTATGACAGCTAAGAACTGTCATTTTTGTCATCAATACGGAACGCTCGTGAACGCGCTAACAGTGCTCACTCAATGTTAAAACCTATTTACACCATATAAAACTTGTATAGACCACAAATTTCATCTTCTTATTTAATTAGATGGCGATTCTAGCTAGAAGCACTATTTATAAGTTAGCTAAAACTATGATACGAATCAGAACATAACAGCACAACTCAGCACAAGTGTCATTTTTGACAGCGCTCACGGTGATATTAGTATAACGCATGGTCGGCGTTATCGCAAGATGGCGCATGTCATGACGTCATCTATGAGGATTCACGGGATATTGTTATCGCGCTCACGCCAATTCGGAACGGATGTGAGCACGCTCAAATCAATATTATCGTATCTCGGAACGTAGCCATAGTCTATTCGATCAGTCCAATTTTTCACTACTTTTTCCAATAAATATGGCCGTATGGCGTCAATGGTGGCTTCAATATTGGCTTCCAATGCTTCAAGAGTTGTTGGTTTGTTGGCATAAACCAATGACTTAACATAGAACCATAAAAAGTAAACGAGAGGCGTTAAGTCGCACGAACGAGGGGGGAAGTTAACAGGACCACTTCTGGAAATAAAGTTGTCACCAAATTGATTTTGCAATAAATTGATGAACCTTTTATTATTTTCTTACAGTTTAAGTAAGCCAGAATCTGATAAGGGTATATTGTAAGCCAGCTGCCAAGGCTTATTTTAATTTCTGAATTGTTTTTTTATTTTTGTTTTTAATTACGGACGCTTTTAATTTGCACGTGTTTTTACATCATTCTCAAATTGATAATTCCAACATAAATGATGTAACCAACTTTTTGTAACAATATTATGATTTAAAAAGAGTGTCCATAGAGTTTCTTGTTCGTTATTCTCCATAGGTACCTACTACGCTTTGGAATGGGCAACTAGCTTCATCTTTCCGACTCTTTGACAATTCAAAAGTGCCTGTAATTGCTTTCTTTGAAATAAATGCTTCGAGTTTGAGTTTCAGCATCTTGCAAAATTCTCAAGCAAGACAGGAAAAGGACTGCACAAATTATTTGACTTATATATTATGTTTGGTGATTTATCAGCACTTAGTTACCCTCTGTTTAACAAAACCACATATTAGCATTGTTTATAGTGTTGTTTGTTTAAAATAATATATATTTTATATTATAATTATATAAATAATATATCTACACACCGTGAAATTTCAATGGTTGTTTTCCCGCAGCGAAATGGTTTTGTCTTGGTAATATAATCGTTTTATATACAAATAAAATATTAGAAACAAAAAATGGCTGATTAACCATTGTGAAAAATCACCACGTGCGAGAGTTTATTTTGCTTTGAACATTTATCATCGCTGTTCCCTTTGTCGGCGGCGCGTGCGATTCGAGTAGTACCTACTAGTTACCTCTAGTGTTACTACTGAGTAGTGTTTTATCGAGTTGAAGAATATTTTTATTATTATTTTAAAACAAAAAATCTTTATTTATTTTTTCTTTTATTCTGTGGTCCTAAAGTACTCCTTATGGCAAGTTGTTCTGCCGCGGGAAAACAACCATTAAAATTTCTCGGTGTATATAAAAATTAATCCCTATTTCCCTTGGTCACAAATGAACGGCTGGCTTTTTAGTTTTGAGTTTTGAATTAGTATTACGTATAACGAGGAAAGATGATTGACCTTTTTTTTGTTACGATTTAACTCAAAAACTACAAAAACTAGAATTTTGCTAATTCTATTTTTGTTGTGTTTGTGTCCGGAGAAGGTTCTTATAAAAGGCAAAAATAAGAAAGTTGCGCGCAACATTAGGAAATTTAATAAAACTTAACGACCATATTAACTTTTCTAATATCACACCAATGCCAATTCAATATTCATAGTTAAGACAGGACAACGTCTGTCGGGTCAGCTAGTTATATATAAATAAAAGAAGACATTAATTACTTATTCAGTATTCAGTAAACAGTTTTTACGTCAAAAAGATCTAATTGATTAATAAAAGTTTTTAAAGCGTGTTTTTTAATTTTTTTAAACCATTATTTATTTCTTCCATACTTTCCTACTAGTTATACAACATGTATAGTGTACAGAATAAATAGATTTAAGGTATGTCAAAATGATAATAGAATTATAATAATTTAGTAGATACATAGTATGGGCCCCTAATAAATTGATCAGACCAACACATTGTCTTGAACATTTCAACAAAAATTGTCATTCCATTACAAAAGCATACATACAATAACAACCCATTGTACCAACTTTGTAATATGACTTGCTAATAAAAACTAGCAACCATATACATACAAAACTACCTACATTGTGTTATCTTTGTCGAACAAGTGAAAACAACAGAACAATGAATCTTACATTGTAGTTGTATTATCAACTAGCTTCTGCCTGCGACTTCGACCACGTAAAATGTTGTAACATAAAATATTGCATTGCCTGCCCGTGCTTTTCATACGTTTTGGTGTACAGTTCTTTCAGACTTTTTTTTGTTCTGCTCCTAAGGCATTGTAGCTTGATGTTAAATAACCTTCCTCAAGAATTGAGCTACATACTAAATGCAAAAAATAAATCCGACTGCTAGTTTCAAAGATTAGCGCATTAGAACAAACAAATAAACAAACAAACACTTCAGCTCTATTGTATTAGTAGAGATTCTTTTAGAACATTTCATTCATTGAAATTACATAATTCTTTCTCATAGAAAACACCATGAGAACTGTTTCATTAGTCTTTGTGTATTGTTATGACTGAAAGTTTGTAATTAAATGGGCCTACAAGTTATTTTAATGATTTCATTTGATAAAACTTTTTTGTACATTCTAATTCCTGATTTGCTCTGCGATCACCAACCCGCATGCCCAGTGTGGTGACTATGGGCATCAAAACCTCCCATGGATAGAGTACCAAAACTACAGCCCGGTGGTCCCGCTATTCCTGGCCAAGGCAGCGGTCACGGTAACGGCGGGACAGGGGGTGCGAAGAATCCCCGGTTAAGCCAGGCTACTAACGACGACTACATCTGGCTACGTACAATGGACATTCGATGAGGCTGGAGCATCACCTCGCTGAACTTGAGGTAGAGCTAGGTCGCATTAACTGGCATATACTGGGGTTATCTGAAGTCCGAAGACAGGGGGAGGATACGATAACCCTGGAGTCAGGCGACCTATTCTACTTTCGCGAGGGTGATCAGCTCTGCCAAGGCGGTGTCGACTTCCTGGTCAACAAAGAACTCACTAGCAGCGTTGTGGAAATCAGTAGTGTGTCGACACGAGTAGCGTACCTTGTACTAAAGCTCACTGACAGGTACTACCTGAAAGTGTTACAGTTATATGCGCCAACTTTGACATGCTCTGACGAAACAGCCGAGGCCTTGTACGAGGACATTGCCAAAGCAACGCATAGTACGACCAAGGCTCACTACAACGTTGTTATGGGGAACTTCAATGCCAAACTGGGAGCACAAGAACGCGGCGAATCGAAAGTCGGACCGTTCGGTTTGGGGCGCAGGAATCACAGGGGCCAAATGCTGGTCAACTTCTTAGAGTCGCAGGGGCTCTCTCTTTGATAAATTCGTTCTTCGATAAGAAGCCCCAAAGAAAGTGGCCCTGGCAGAGCCCCGATAACGTGACAAGGAACTAGATCGACTTCATCATGACGGATAAGACCACATATTTAGAGATGTCGCCGTGATCAGCAGGTTCAATAGCGAAAGCGGTCACAGGCTTGTCCGAAGCACTCTAAATTTCAATTTTCAAGCTGTGAGAATCCACATGATGAGGCCTACCCTCCGACCTACGCAGCTCCAAACTGCTCTAGGATCCGAAAAGTTCCAACTGGAACTTCAAAATCGATTTGCCCTGCTAGAAACCACGGGCACTGTTGACGAAAAAGTCGACTAGGTGCGTCCCGCAGACTTTTCCCGTCGCAGCGAAAAAGTAAGGTGTCCAAACTTTCCTCGAAGACTCACGAACTTATGAGGGAAAGACGAGAATTGTTATCCACGCAGCCGTCTTCGTCAGAGAAGAGGGCCTAGATCCAGGAAAAGGAAACAAGCCCATCCAACTGCTCAGACGGGTGCGACAGGGAGATTTTATATCCTCGAAACTGTTCTCCAACGCGTTTGAGGACATCTTTAAGACGTTGGACTGGACTGCACAGAGTATGAATATTAACGACGAAAACATCTCACACCTTCGATTTGCCAATGACATCGTCATAATGGCAGAGACACTGGAACAGTTAGACCAGATGCTGCAGAGCCTAAACGGAGTCTCTCGGCGGGTTGGCCTCGGCATGAATTTGGACAAGACGAAAGTCATGTGCAATTCTCACGTCTTGCCGAGTCCAATCCAAATCGAAGGGTCGCTTCTCGAAGTTGTGAAGGAGTATGGCTACCTAGGGCAAGTCATCCAGCTCGGTAGACACAACTTTGAGGAAGAAGCCGACAGGAGGATCCGGTTGGGTTGGGCAGCGTTTAGGAAACTACGTCAAGTCTTTTCGTCGCCTATTCCGCAATGCTTGAAGACTAAGGTCTTCAACCAATGCGTCCTGCCCGTGATGACATACGGTGCCGAAACGTGGACACTGACAGTTGGGCTGGTCCACAAATTTAAGGTCGCTCAGCGCGCTATGGAACGGGCTATGCTCGGAGTTTCTTTGAAGGATAAAATCAGGAATGAAATTATTCGGAAAATAACCAAAGTTACCGACCATAGCTTGTAGAGTGAGCAAGCTGAAGTGGCAATGGGCTGCCCATGTTTGTCGAAGGACTGATGGACGGTGGAGCAGACGAGTCCTGGATTGGAGACCGCGTATTGGCAAACATAGTGTGGGACGCCCCCCAGCTAGATGGACCAACCTTAAAAAGATGGTTGGGACAGACTGGATGCAGAAGGCGGTGGATAGAGTGTTGTGGAGCAGCCTGGGAGAGGCCTATGTCCAGCAGTGGACTGCGATAGGTTGAGTTGATTGACTAATTTTCTTAAAATATTTACACCATTTCAAGCTAAGTCTTAAAACAATAATATGGACAAATTTAGAGAAAATATTTAAAAAATCCTACACATTTTTGTCAACAGGAAAGGTGCCCAAAGGCTGACAGCCTTTGCTATGATGTATGGCAATGCTAAATGTTGGACAAAAATAATTATTTTGCCAAAAGATAGGCCAGCCCTCTGGCATGTGAAGATTTGACCAAGTAGTTAGTTATGACATTAGTAAACTATTTATTGGTTATTTTTCCACACCAAATATGGTGTGTTCCTGGGAATATGATGATAACAAAAAAAATAATGAAGAAGGTATTTGATTAATATTTAGGAATGGATACAACTCTGTTTGGTGTGTCATTCTATACTAATATTATAAAGCTGAAGAGTTTGTTTGTTTGTTTGGTTGAATGTGCTAATCTCAGGAACTACTGGTTCGAATTGAAATATTCTTATAGTGTTGGATAGCCCATTTATCGAGGAAGGCTATAGGTTATATTACATCACGTTAAGGACCTTTCGAGACGAGCAAAGAGAAAAAGTCACGAATACGAAGCACTCGCACGGGCAAGGTATTCGAAGCGATGGGGTGGGTCGGGGGTGCAAGAAATTTGACGTGAACGAAGTCGAGAGCAGAAGCCAGTTTAAAATGTTTTGGTTGTGTTAACTACAAGGAAAATCATTTATTTGTATTGTATAAATTAATTATGGTGACTATAATAGCCCCTTGCTAGTCAAATGTTTTTCACTCAAAACCTAGACATACAGCCTTAGATGGCCCTTTGACCCTTCTCTGATCTAAAATTAAAACATTTACTATAAATATATTAGATGTGGTCCGAATTCATATTATTAGAATGTCTTACCTAGATAGCTCCCAAGTTTCCCAGCAGCCCAAAGCCTTTCTTCAGATGTGTACCTGTCCAGCCGGCCATGGTACCACTCAGTCTCAGGAGGGGCCAGCACTGCCTGCCTTTCGCCTGATACAAATCATCATTATATCAACATCCATTGATGCAACTCACAAATATCTAAGGCCAAAATAAATTGTGTTGTCTGTTAGCTTACCATTAGTGCTAGGTCCATCGGCTTCATCCAGCTCTAAATCTGCCGCTAACTCTGCGATATCACCTCCACCGTCTTCAGATTCCGTCGATGGAGACCCCAACTTATCCTTTACAGGGGGTCCGATCGGCGCCCCCATAGCACGAATTAAATCGGCCATCTTTCAAAACACAAACAATTTGGATCCAAAAGACTTCACTTGTATGCGTTAGAGCTAAACCAGTGACTCATAGTTTATTCAGGAACAGTATGTTAGAAAAATTTTAGGAAATATCTCAAACGTGTTTACAAAGAAAAAAAAATACTAATTAGAAGCCACTGAAACGGCAAAATTGTACGTAAGCCAAAAACTATTATATATAACACAATATTTTCCCGCATTAATTAAGCGATTTCTGTTACCACTGAATTTATAAAAAAATTATACTTCTATTATTTTTCAAGAGTCAATTTTCTTCGATACGCCCGCGACACAGATGATAAAATAAATAAATTCAAGAATGGACAGTACTACCAATCCGTTCAATCTAGTTCAATCAAATGTTTGACATTTTAGATGAGTGCTGGGACTCTCTTTCTAGTTACTAAAAAAAAAAAAAACAGAATAAAAACACCCGACTGCCTAAGAAGTGAACTTTAATTAAAAAAGATGGAAACTAGTAGACTGATTATTAAAAGCATAAGCAATCTCATGCAGTCGGAGGCAATAAAGGTCTTTACCGTTAAATTTAAGAAGATGCCTCGCTACTGAATGAGATTGCATATAGTATTCAGTCTAATAGTCATTCTTTTCAAACTAGTTTCTAGTTTCCATCTTTTTAAATTAGTGTTCTCTTTTAGGCTTTTTTTGATTTTGTAATTTATTTTATTATTTCACAGTTTTCAGTTAATATTTTTGACGTTAGTGAGACCTATTTATGAAACCCTTTATTTGATACCCCACTCAATTGGTTTACAGAAAAAAAAATATCTATTTTGAAATACTCAGTGTCACTCTCACAATAGGGTATTACCTCATTTTTTAAAAGTTTCATAATTAGATTCTAGAGTGCTAATAAACCACTAAAAAACACAACATTTTTATTTAATCGATTAGTGCCATAAAAATGCATTTCAATTTAACATTTTCAAATTTCGCGCGTAATTTGACGAAAACGCTGGACGCTTTGGACGCCATATTGCACTATGGGTATGACGTCAGTTTGCTATATAAACAAATGCGCTGATATTTTATACGACAATTGTTTAAAACTTAGTTATTTTTCTATTTATCGTTGGTTTGCTGTTCCTGAATGCAAAATATGATTTAAGGCACATTTACACACAGTTGCAAAAAGCCGTGCTACAGGAGTATTAATAAAAATTTCAATGAATTTGTATGTTTGCTAGTCACTATTAAGATAAACTCTGATATTCTGATTCTCACTGAGTGTTGGCTCAAAAAAGCCAAATCCATCCCAAACTTAACGGGTTACACATCGCGTCAGACAAATACTTTATCAAATCAAAACGACGGAATAGTAATTTATTTCAAGGAAAGTTTATGCTATGACATCACTGAACCGACTTTTGCTTAATCTAGCTGTCTTGTATGTACTGTAGACGACAAGTTTGTCATCGTTGCGCTGTATAGACTCCCATCACAACGGAAAATTGACAACTTTTTGAATAGTCTAAATAGTCTTCTCTCCAATTACAATGCATACAACAATACTGCTGTGATAGGAGACTTAAACATAAATGTAAGTCCCGGCCATAATTACCAACGCTCTCATGACTATTTAAATTTGACTTGATCTCACGGGTTTTTGCCCGCACATGTTCTCCCCACCCGTTTGGACAATTGCTTAGACCATATTCTTCTGAAGTCTAACAATAATGAAATCACACTCGTCCTGAAAGCTACCATTACCGACCATTCGGCAGTCATACTCAGCATAGAAACTAAAAACCCCTCGAATGCTACTCGCAAATTCAATACATCTCGCCTCAACCTCCCGGACGCTATTAAAGACATTCAAGGGTACGATTTCTCCAACATCATAGCGTTGAATGATTCCAATGACGCCACTAACAAATTACTGGAAGTGATGTCATCAATTATACAAAGGAACACTATTCGCACATACTTCCCATGTAAACTTAATCATTAAGCCGTAGATCACACCCGGACTATTGAGATGCATACGAAACAGAGATATTATGCATAGGAAAACAAATAAGGAACCCCATAACTCTATTCTGACATTAATTTACCTTCGTTATAGGAATTTCTGCAACAATTTACTGAAAAAGCTAAAAATCGATCACGAGAAACAACTATTTCTTAAAGCTAAAAACAACCCAAAAAAAATGTGGAATGCTATTCGGACTGTGACTGACTCACACCGCTCATCGCATACACCCATTGAACTCCTGAAAATAGAACATTCCCCCTCAAAGTCTGTTAACTCTGTCAATGCATTCTTTGCAAACGTGGGTCAAACTCTGCCCAATCAAATAAGATCTTTCCAACCAACCACAAACAATAACCAATCCATGGTCAATTCGTTGGGTCTCCTCACGACAGATAAGGATGACGTAGATTGCATTATTAAGAATCTCCGTGCGGATAGGCGCCTGGTTGGACAACATTAGCCGCGAAGAATCTTTAAATTACGGTGTCCCACTAGGAAACCTCCTTAGTCCTCTGCTCTTTCAGATATACGTGAATGATCTGTGCTCCCTCTCTCTGCCCTTCACCCAAATCCTGGCATATGCAGACGACACGATCATTCTGAGTTATGGAAATGATTGGGCCACGGCAAATGAGACTGCTGAAAAGGCACTGCGCGAGACAATGTTCTGGTTGGCTAAAAACAGTCTCACATAAAATATTGGCAAAACGAACTTTATCACTTTTGGCCTCAGATCTTCCCTCCTGCCACCAGTAAATAAAATGGTATTCAAAGCGCATGTATGCGCTCTCAGTGATCCGCAATGCGCATGCCCCTCCGTATCTCGAGCCCCGGTCGTTAAATATCTAAGCCTACAGGTTGACGCCTGTCTATCTTGACACAATCACCTTGAGACACTGTCCGCGCGGGTTAGAAAACTTATTTACGTCTTCAAAAAACTTCGACTGTCCGCCCATAGGGAAGTTCTAAATATGGCTTACTGTGCTCTTTGTGAGTCTATCTTAACGTATTGCATTACAGCCTGGGGAGGAGCAGCGAAGACTGCGTTTATACAGGTGGAGCGGGCGCAAAGAGCAGTTATTAAAGTGCTTCTCGGTAGGCCTTTTAGATTTCCCACGCAACTACTTTATGCGGAGTAAAAGGTTTTAACAGTCCGACAACTTTTCATCTATCGTGCACTAATCCGCAAACACTCAAACTCACCATTAAACGTTAGTAATCCTTCCACAGCAAGAAGAAAACCAGCACCCGCACGTCCTACTAAAAGCACGAACACGACTTTTGCTAAACGACACTACCCGTTTCTAAGCGCCCTCACTTATAATAAATTGAATCAGATTTTGAATATACATTCCCTTAACACATTTCATTTTAAATCTAAAATTAAAGAATATCTTTTAACTCTTGACTACATAAAAACAGAAGACCTATTGAAATAGCAATATACATGACCAATCACTCTATACGCACCAACCTCACACACAATCACTCATACTCACACACGCACACAAACACACTCATACTTACACACACACACACGCACTTACTACAGCTTTTCACACTAGAATTAAAGACATAATTTAATTGTACCCCTTAAAAATAAGTACTACTTACTTACCTGTAATTTTGTATAATAGACGGATGGATAACCCCTGTAACACAGGTTCCACCTAGGATGGGGGTCATTGATCAAATTTCTGTGCACTTGTAAGTCCTAAGCTGAAAAAAAAAATTATAAGTAAAAGAAATCACTTGTTTACAAAAAATATACATACGGATAGTGACAACCTGTAGTATAAGTGTTCTGTGGTGACAACTAGCTATCAAATTCTTGGTACACATACTGTTGGCAGCAGCGACATCTGAAGTGAGCAAGTGACAGTTTTTATCCACATTGCAAACTATTTTGTTAGGAATTTTTTTGATTCATCATCATTTTCCTGCCCTTAGTCCAATTTATTTGTGGACGACGCAATTTCTTATTCTGTCTTTTTTTTTATATTTCTCAATTATTCTAGTCTTCATCTCGACAGTCACCCCTTTTCTACCCATAACATCATTCACACACAGAATCCATCGTTGCTTTGGTTTTTCTCTACTCTTTTAGCCCCCCCGACCGTCCCTTGCTCGTTGAAGTGCCAGCCCGCGCCGAAGCTGAGCCAGTAGAATAGAATAGAATAGAATATAACTTTATTTGCTCAGAATGTAGGTATTTACAAAAAGGTGGTTACAATAATATTAAAGAATCCTTGTACATTCTACCTTTTTGGCATGCAAATATTGATGCAGTTCATCATCATCATCAAACACATAATAAATCTGAGAGAAAAATTCCTCGAATAATAATAATAATGAAAATGTTTTGATCCAGCCTGTTGCCACCTGCTGTCCGTCCCCCCCCCACCAGTAATGCCCTGAGCCGAGGCCCGTACTCCATAGGGGGTGCCCTCATCGTGCAGTTGCTTTATTTAAGTAAGTTTTTATGTCCTGGCTGGAGGCTTTTAGTTTCACTAAAATGCAACCACAGGAAAGCCCGGTTAAGCAGTTATGGCCTCTCAAGGTCAACTGCGAGATGCCACACAAAAAAATCCTCTTTTAGCCACATACTCAAAGCTTTCCAGACGACATTTTCCTTTTACATATCACATGCCCATGTCATGAGTTTATAACAACCGATAAGAAGTTTGTTGAATACCTGTATTGAATACAAGGTTTTGCAGCAAGAACTTTATAACATTATATGTTATTCAGTAACTCATTTACGAGCCGAATGATAGTTTTCAAATTAGTTGTATAATCCTAAGTTAAAAGACTGGTATCCAAACCTAAAAATCATTGCAAATCATTCGAAGAGTGAATGAGAGATCGTTTTCATTCAAAGGTTTTTTTTTGTGTTTGTGATTGTGATTTGCGAATTTCTCACTGGAACTGGAAATTAAATCAATCTGAGAATTGAGATTGACTCGCGTAGTCGCGTTGACCTAACAGTGTTTTGCGTTTCAAGTCTCTATCTGTACTGATCTAGTTATTCCTGCTAAGTTTAAATTGGTAAGTTCGTCTGATTATGAATCATGGTTAAACTCAAAACTGCTCTCCTATGTCTCCTCTGTTGTAAAATGACGTTGTCATTTTTCGTTTTACAACAGTTACGACGATTGACTAATCTCCATTTTACGACGCCATTTTGTGATCGCGAACTTTCTTTGTTCTTTGTCCTCTTTAGTTCGGTAGCCTTCTCGTATCGGAGACTTCAACCAAATTCATAGTTTTTGCCGTCCTAACTAGCTTTCCTCGATTGTTACAGATATCATAATGCAGATTTTCGTGAAAACCTTGACGGGTAAAACTATTACTCTTGAAGTTGAGCCATCCGACACTATTGAAAATGTAAAAGCGAAAATTCAAGACAAAGAAGGCATTCCCCCAGATCAGCAGCGACTGATCTTCGCTGGAAAGCAGCTGGAAGACGGTCGCACACTGTCTGACTACAACATCCAAAAGGAATCCACCCTCCATCTTGTTCTGCGTCTCCGTGGTGGTATGCAGATTTTCGTTAAAACCCTTACTGGTAAGACTATCACCCTTGAAGTCGAGCCTTCAGATACTATCGATAATGTAAAGGCTAAAATCCAAGATAAGGAAGGCATCCCCCCAGACCAGCAGCGACTGATCTTCGCTGGCAAGCAGTTGGAGGATGGTCGCACCCTTTCTGACTACAACATCCAGAAAGAATCCACCCTTCACTTGGTACTACGTCTTCGTGGTGGTATGCAGATTTTCGTAAAGACCTTGACTGGCAAAACCATCACTCTGGAAGTTGAACCTTCTGACACTATTGATAATGTAAAGGCCAAGATACAGGACAAGGAAGGTATCCCCCCAGACCAGCAGCGGCTGATCTTCGCTGGCAAGCAATTGGAGGATGGTCGCACCCTTTCAGACTACAACATCCAGAAAGAATCTACCCTCCATCTTGTACTGCGTCTCCGAGGAGGTATGCAAATATTCGTTAAAACACTTACAGGCAAAACTATAACACTGGAAGTGGAACCTTCAGATACCATTGAGAATGTCAAAGCTAAAATCCAAGACAAGGAAGGCATCCCCCCAGACCAGCAACGACTGATCTTTGCCGGCAAACAGCTAGAAGATGGACGCACTCTTTCTGACTACAACATCCAAAAAGAATCCACCCTCCACTTGGTCTTGCGTCTCCGTGGAGGTATGCAGATTTTCGTCAAGACCTTGACTGGCAAAACCATCACTCTGGAGGTCGAAGCCTCGGACACTATTGAGAACGTGAAGGCCAAGATACAGGACAAGGAAGGCATCCCCCCAGACCAGCAGCGACTGATCTTCGCTGGCAAGCAGTTGGAGGATGGTCGTACCCTTTCCGACTACAACATCCAGAAAGAATCCACTCTGCACTTGGTACTGCGTCTGCGTGGAGGTATGCAGATTTTCGTTAAGACCTTGACTGGCAAAACCATCACTCTGGAGGTCGAAGCTTCAGATACGATCGAGAACGTGAAGGCTAAGATACAGGACAAGGAAGGCATCCCCCCAGACCAGCAGCGTCTCATCTTCGCCGGCAAGCAGTTGGAGGATGGTCGCACCCTTTCGGACTACAATATCCAGAAAGAATCCACCCTTCACTTGGTACTACGTCTTCGTGGTGGTATGCAGATTTTCGTGAAGACCTTAACTGGCAAAACCATCACTCTGGAAGTTGAACCTTCTGACACTATTGATAATGTAAAGGCCAAGATACAGGACAAGGAGGGAATTCCCCCAGACCAGCAGCGACTGATTTTTGCTGGCAAGCAGTTGGAGGATGGTCGCACTCTTTCCGACTACAACATCCAGAAAGAATCCACCCTTCACTTGGTACTGCGTCTCCGTGGAGGTATGCAGATTTTTGTCAAGACCTTGACTGGCAAAACCATCACTCTGGAGGTCGAAGCTTCTGACACTATTGACAATGTAAAGGCCAAGATACAGGACAAGGAGGGAATTCCCCCAGACCAACAGCGACTGATCTTCGCTGGCAAGCAGTTGGAGGATGGTCGCACCCTTTCTGACTACAACATCCAAAAAGAATCCACCCTTCACTTGGTGCTGCGTCTCCGTGGAGGTATGCAGATTTTTGTCAAGACCTTGACTGGCAAAACCATCACTCTGGAGGTCGAAGCTTCAGACACAATCGAGAATGTAAAGGCTAAGATACAGGACAAGGAGGGAATTCCTCCAGACCAGCAGCGACTGATCTTCGCTGGAAAGCAGTTGGAGGATGGTCGCACCCTTTCCGACTACAACATCCAGAAAGAATCCACCCTCCACTTGGTCCTGCGTCTCCGTGGAGGTATGCAGATTTTCGTCAAGACCTTGACTGGCAAAACCATCACTCTGGAGGTCGAAGCTTCAGACACTATTGAGAACGTGAAGGCCAAGATACAGGACAAGGAAGGCATCCCCCCGGACCAGCAGCGACTGATCTTTGCTGGCAAGCAGTTGGAGGATGGTCGCACTCTTTCTGACTACAACATCCAGAAAGAATCCACCCTCCACTTGGTCTTGCGTCTCCGTGGAGGTATGCAGATTTTCGTCAAGACCTTGACTGGCAAAACCATCACTCTGGAGGTCGAAGCTTCGGACACTATTGAGAACGTGAAGGCCAAGATACAGGACAAGGAAGGCATCCCCCCGGACCAGCAGCGACTGATCTTTGCTGGCAAGCAGTTGGAGGATGGTCGCACTCTTTCTGACTACAACATCCAGAAAGAATCCACCCTCCACTTGGTCTTGCGTCTCCGTGGAGGTATGCAGATTTTCGTCAAGACCTTGACTGGCAAAACCATCACTCTGGAGGTCGAAGCTTCGGACACTATTGAGAATGTGAAGGCCAAGATACAGGACAAGGAAGGCATCCCCCCGGACCAGCAGCGACTGATCTTTGCTGGCAAGCAGTTGGAGGATGGTCGCACTCTTTCTGACTACAACATCCAGAAAGAATCCACCCTCCACTTGGTCTTGCGTCTCCGTGGAGGTATGCAGATTTTCGTCAAGACCTTGACTGGCAAAACCATCACTCTGGAGGTCGAAGCTTCGGACACTATTGAGAACGTGAAGGCCAAGATACAGGACAAGGAAGGCATCCCCCCAGACCAGCAGCGACTGATCTTCGCTGGCAAGCAGTTGGAGGATGGTCGCACCCTTTCTGACTACAACATCCAGAAAGAATCCACCCTGCACTTGGTCTTGCGTCTCCGTGGAGGTATGCAGATTTTCGTCAAGACCTTGACTGGCAAAACCATCACTCTGGAGGTCGAAGCTTCGGACACGATCGAGAACGTGAAAGCGAAGATACAGGACAAGGAAGGCATCCCCCCAGACCAGCAGCGACTGATCTTCGCCGGCAAGCAGCTAGAAGATGGACGCACTCTTTCTGACTACAACATCCAGAAAGAATCCACCCTCCACTTGGTCTTGCGTCTCCGTGGAGGTATGCAGATTTTCGTCAAGACCTTGACTGGCAAAACCATCACTCTGGAAGTTGAACCTTCTGACACTATTGATAATGTAAAGGCCAAGATACAGGACAAGGAGGGAATCCCCCCAGACCAGCAGCGTCTTATCTTTGCTGGTAAGCAGTTGGAAGACGGACGCACGTTGTCCGACTACAACATCCAGAAGGAATCTACACTTCACTTGGTACTCCGTCTTCGTGGCGGGAACTAACTATGCTATCCTAAATATATGCCTTAAGCACATGCAAATTCTCAATATTCTTATCATTCCAGTTACAGTATCTAATTGAATCTTTGTACAAATAAATATCTTTCACTTCTAATACCAAATATTCTTATCATTCCAGTTACAGTATCTAAAAAAAACTTTGATTGAATAAATAAATATATTTCACTTCTAAAATTATTGTATTCATTTCATTTTACCTTACACAGATTTTCTAGATGTTTTTTGAAATAATTACTCTTAATTTGATTACAAACCTCTTCTACAACTACATTAATTAAATAATTACACACAATAACTATTACGTATAACATAACGTATTAGAGTGAATAGTGTCACAACTTTAATTAGCTGGCAATCCAAACACTATCAGCCTTTAGCACTCTACTCACAGAGTACTTTTTTATATACGGAATAGAATACTCCACTGCTGGACATTATAGGCTGTTCCAATGACATGCCCTTTCACTCTATCGTCAGTTACTCGCTCATCCAGCTGTCCCGCGTCGTATTTATCGCTCTGCCTATAGGATCCCAACCTTTTATGGACTACCGTCCCCTTTACAAGACAAAAATCCAACTCGGGTAGCGTTGGATTTTTTTGACATAATAATTATACCAATTTTATATGTATGTCTATTATAATACTAATAATAAAAATTTAAAATTAATTCTCTCTCTCTCTCTCTCTCTATGTAATAGTGCTACTCGTCACGACCACGAGTAGCACTAAATATAGGTGAGGGTCGTGATTATTAATTATTTAAAAATACAAAATCATGTTATAATAAAAACATTAAATTCAGCCAAAGACCATACAAACTTACAAAGCTGGAGCACCCCGTACTGGGGCACTGCACAAAGGCAAAGACGATTATTTAAAATTGGTTGCGGCTGGTGGAGTTTTAACAATTTCTTAATAATGGGTTCCAATCCATCCTGATCTGAAGTGAACCTAAATCTTTTCTTAGACAGAAAATTACCTACTGCACTAAACCCACGCTCAGCCAAAAATTGTGAAGGAAATGCAATTAAAAATTTCTATACTATTTCCAACAATCCAGGGAGGAGAGCTGATACTGATTTTTGGAGCCAGAACTCTTGGTATCCATTTCTGAATTTTACTTTTAATTGTTCATTAGTTGTGTGTTCTACAAGTTCTTCTATTTTCAAAGTATTTTACGCGACCGCCCCCTTGACTGTCATAATACCCCCCATTTGCCTTTGGACCCAACCCAAAAAGCCGAAAAGCTCCAGCGCCCACTAGGGGGCGGTAGCGCCCCCTTTGGGAACCTACTAGCCCATAGATTATCGCCTAGCCTGAGGGTGTTCTGCTACCCTACGGAATTACTAGTTCGTTAGTGATTTATGCTCCCATTATTATTATTATACTCTGGTTTTATCTATGGGAAATACACACCTACCCACAGAGTACATTTTCTTTTGTACCAACCCCAACGGATGACCTTTGCAAGACAAGATATAATACCTGGCCCATTAACTCTTCAGTTTGCTTTATTCTAAAGACTACCCTGGTTATCTGTTGGAATGACTGAATTCATTCTTCTAAAAAGGGAGTTCTCGCTGAGCGACTTTGAATTTGTGCAGCAGCCGCACGATGGATAGTTCACACTAGTTAGATAATCCGCGGAACAGGCGACAAAAGAAGACTACCACATATTCATAATACTTTCCTTATAACTGAGTTACTGTCTCGTCTCCAAAGGCCCCATTTTAATGTGTCCGTTTCAATGTCGCGGCCAGGGCGATATTTAAAATATCCTACCAAGATTTTGTAAAATTTTAAGTTGATTCCCAGAACTCATTAATTTGTCAAAGATATGGTTAAAAAGTTATAAACATATATGGGTTTGAACGTGGCCGCGCCATTGAAACGCAGAACACCGCGCGGCCACGGAAATCTTTAAAACTAAGCGTCGCAGAGACCTGAAATTTAGGTATCTAAATAATAGATTGAATTTGTAAAAATACACAAAAAAATCGTAGCTTTATATTTCAGGAGCTGTAAGACTAAAACCACATGGCTGCGCCATTGAAACGGTGAAAAACTCATCGCTGAAAAAGCATCGCAGAGGTCTAAGTTTTTTGTAAAATCTAGATTTGAATTTATCAAAACTTTTAAAATACACAAAAAATCCTAGGTTTATATTTCAGGAGCTGTATTACGGTATCGCAATACGTTTTAAATGTTTCGATAGGGTGACCATGGATCGTTTCATTTAAATTTGATTAAGAATCCTTGTGATATAATTTGTAATACAATAGGTGGAAAGTTTTTGTAAACAATAAGACATGGTCACCCTATCGACACATTTAAAACGTATTGAAAGTATTATACCATGAAAAAAAATTGCCTATTTATCGGTAGTTCTACATATTTAATAGGTGTTGTTTACACAAATCTCGCTAATACTCACATTCTTCGATAGATAATCAGGACTTATTTCAACGTAATACTGTCCTACAGCTCCTAAAATATAAACGTAGGATTTATATGTATTTTTTTAAAGTTTTGTGAAATTAAAATCTAGGTTTTACCTCTGCGATGTTTTTCAGCGAAATATCGGCGATAAAGTGTTTTTTACCGTTTCAATAGCGCGGCCATTTGGTTAATAAAATATTTTTACAAATTAAATCTGTCATTTACCTAATTTTCAGGCCTCTGCAACGCTTAGTTAAAAAAAAATCCGTGGCCTCGTTTTTAACGTTAAATAGTTAACGGAACGGAACGAAATGTTTTGGTAGTTTTACCGGTATGTTATTGGTATCGGTAACCGTCCCTGGTTAAGAGTGCCATTCCTATGTAGAAGGAAAATCGTCTCAGAAGCTCGCGAAAAACAGCATTTTACGTAAGTACTGTTCCACCTGTCTTGATATTTGTTTGTTTGTGCAAAACATACTATGTCATGCGCGGTCCGAGGGGGGAGGGGGTGGGTTAATAGGGGTCATGATCCTCCCAAAGCCGTGAACGTAAAGGAATATACATTTTTCGAAAACAATACATTTTCTTATTATTAAATAGGTAGTCTTTGTGACCCCCCCAAAGTCTGGCTGCTACCGCGCCTGCGTATACTATAGGTAAAAGAAGAAGGTACATATTGAAATGAAACAAAAATAAGTGTTTAATTGTTAACATTTTATTAGGAGGCGAAAACGAGCAATAAGTTTCGGGATAAATTTTAATACAAATCAATAATATTTGCATTACATCTCGTAAATCGTCAAGTTTAAATCTATGAAATTACAGTATTTTAAGATTACAGTAACATGAACAAGAATAATACACCATAACAGACGTAGGTACTCGTACTCGCATCAATAGCAAAATATTTTTTGGGATTCAATATAATGATAGTGCTACGACACGTAATTATACTTTGGTATGCTAACAAATCACCATTCAGGATAATGTTACTTGTTGGAATACCTCGACTTAAGGCTCGTGCAGACTAGCGCGACGCGACGGTCGCGTCGCGACACACGTAGAACAATTTCTATGAAAACTTCATGGAAATTGTTCTACAAGTGTCGCATCGCGCCTGTTTGAAGAAGCCTTTAGGTACAATACTGGCAAGTTTTTTACCTGTATTTATGTAAGTTTGAATGAAGTAAACCTTAAATTCGTTGTTTTAAAAATACATTGAGTCAACTGTGTAGCGTGTAACAAGTAGCATTACCATACAAGCGGTGATTCGACATACATAACAAGTGAAGCAACACTGAAACAACACAGTATAGGACAACTACAAAAGAAGCGTTCGATAAACTAGTCTCTTGCCTAGGTAACTAACGCGACGCCCACTCTATTTGCGTAAGACGCTAACAGTACCTAGAAATGACTTTCATTTTGACAGTCTAACAACATTCTTATCGGTTTTTCCGTTGCTATGCAGACAAATTTTTTGAACATCTGAGGCAATTTATTAGCGACTAGCACTTCGTCCGCGTGAAATTTATAGCTCATGTTACTTCGAAATATTGTGCTTTCAATAGATTTAATAATTTTAAAAATCAGTTAAGTAATTTTTGAGTTAATCCATTAGAAATAACAAACAATCAAATCTTTCCTCTGTTTAAGATTATATAGTATAGATAGATACTCTTCAAAATTATTCAAATTCTGATTTATAATGTGTTACGCAATTAGGATAGGATTTTCAGCTAAAGTTTAGCTTTAAAACAATTGGAAATGATTTGATCATTATTCAATCATAAGGTACCATCACGAGCACAATTATGTATGGAAGAAGCTAATTTTATCGTGATGAAAGAAACGATATCTGCGACACACAAGAAAGCCGGTTTGTAAAATTCGGCAATAAATTAATTAGGTAGGTATATTGGCAGTTAATTGATGTTCACTCTTTGTTTCATACTTATTTGTGTTCGTGACTGTACATGTTTAGTGTCATTTTATGAGCTTAGGTACCCATTTCGTTTCCTTTCCTGATGAGCAGGCTAGGCTAGTTTATCGAACACGGAAACACTTCATTCATATCATTCACTCACTCATTCCCTAGCTAGTAGAATATATACACATTTAAAACAACAACAGTCTAATTCCGCTCTGTAGGATAGTGATAAGATCGTTCTGCATTTGATTAAATGGTATGTATATTGAGAAGGTCATAGCGATATTACGTGATGGCGGACATATTGTAATGTCCAGTGCACGTATCGCCTCTCATTAAACATTGAAACATGACATCCTCGTAACATTGATGAATATATTTATTTACTCAAAATACTTATATTAAGAGACACTTGAAGATAGAACAATTATTTATGAACTTACATACATCTAACATTAGATCTAGGTATTGTCTTTTGTATGCCAGAAATGTGATACAATGGGGTCCGTTTACGACAATATGATGCGATGAATTAATTATAAATTACTTATGTTCAATATTACTGCAACATCAATATCGGACAAAGTGAATAATATGACGATTTAAGATCTTACCTCTCAAGTGCATTAATTAAAGTACGTTTAATATTACTATTGAATGGAGGCCATGCACATTTACTAATTTCGATATTTTTTGGTATCAATCATACACATTAAAATATAGTTAAAATAGGTAGCCTAGATAGTGTAATGACTAAAGGAGTTATTATGCGAAATGTCGAGAAAGTAAATTACTGGGGACTGGTATAAACTATAAAACTACATGAAAGGACACCGCACCAACAGCATGATATATATAGTTATCACAATTACATTATATTATGGTTTATAGCTTGCCAATAATACATCAAACATCGAAACGCCACAGATTTCTGGCAATAATTCAACAACTCTTACGACTCCGTCCCTTATATTCTCACATTAATTGTATAATATACGTTACATTGTATACTTTCTCCATTCAGTTAAATAATTACCCGCAAACATACAACTATAAAATCTAATCGTGTGTGTTAACTAATTTTATATAATAGTCCTAATACATACTATAATATCCAGTTCCTGTGCCTTTACTTTTCGGTACAAATAAGGACAATAAACTAAATAAACTAATAGTACGTCAAAGGAGAATGCTATACAAAGGGTAATGCACCTAAAAAAAATAGATGCACGATATTTAACTAATAATTATACAAACGTTACTTTAAAAATATCACTTTACAGATTTTTTGCTGCATCGTGGCAGAGAGCCGTCAGCAATAATTTATTGCGATTGACATGACGTATCACTTTGCTTAAAATTATCAATCTCATTTATCGTATCCACATCGATAAACTTGAGCTGTATGTATTTGGAATGCAACATTGTAGTCTGGCATACACTTGCCACTTTATATACGTACAACAACTTAATTATTATGTGGACATCACTTCATTCTCCAGCTATTAACAATCAACATGATTCCTCGTCTTTCAAGTCTGAGCAAAGGTACTCCAATTGATGTTGGTATATTTGGCGTAAGTCACTTTTAAAACTAAACATACCTAATACATAAAAATAACGGCAATTAACTCCCAACTCATTACTAATATAAATCGTCTTGAAGTAAAATGGCAACATGATTACAATGATTTCTATTACAATAATTTTAATATTAAATAATTACTTATTTTGGCAATAAATGCAAAAAGTAGGTAGGTAAAATACAAAATAATTTCATAAGTAAAATTCGTAGCATTATCTCCTCGAGATAAGATTAGATGTTTACATCTAGAAAGTCAATTTTATTACTATATTTTTAAAGTTTGGAAGATTGATAACATTTTGAGTATTTAATATAGAAAGACATGATGAAATATCGTCCAAGAAATTCTGCTACGATTAAAGGATGACGAAACTGTGAAATACACCGGAAGACAAGTTGGAACCGATAAATAACATAGTTCATCAAATTATTCGGCGTAAATCGACGTTCAAACGGACGTAATAAAATTGTGGCGGGATTTTTTCGCGCACTAGATTTTCAACTTTCGGTGTTGAACCGAGCATTGATAATCTAACAGCGTGCAGCGTGGCTCAGTCTCAGCGCGTCGAAAAAAAACAGTGTTCGATTTCCAACTCTCGGCGCTAAGCGTTGCTTTGAAAATCCAGTACGCGAAAATATACCGCCACGATTGCGTATCCGAACGTGGGCTATAAAGTAGGTATAACTATAAACAGCTTGCCATTGAGCTTTTGACACAATAATAGATTCAAATCTACGTAATACTGCGTAACGTGACGTCGTAACGAATGAGTAAGAAAGTGTAACACAACCTTTACAAAGGTTGGGCCGACTCGGCATTGGTACCTTTTGTTTAAGTTGAGATTCCTCGCGGGTTTTACAGGGTCAAATTTAATTAGTCATTCTTTCATGTGTTATTATGTTATTTTACAAATATGTTTTTTTTTGTGTTAGCTTCACATACGTGTTGGGGGTGTATGAATATAAAAACACGATAAAACAAAGAATAAGAGAGATTTAGTGTGAGAGACAGAGAGAGTTATATCTCTCTTCTCTCTTCTGTAACGAAATGTGCCTAAAAGTGACGCATCCTTGAAAATTTCTCGTCTCGTCCAATTATCGAATAGCCGCCTAAGAAGTTCCGCTTTAAAAAAAATCTGTTTTTCTCATCCTTCAAGAAACTACTAGACCAGCGGTTTAAGTATCGAAACCACGTCTGCGAAGTTCCGTTAGCTAATTAAATTTGACCTTGTATAAGATCTCGCATTGTATCGGCTCGTCTTCGTAGCAGTATAAAGTTGTGTTACATCAGTAGGGAATGAATGAATACGTCGGTGGTTAGGTGTGTTCGCGGTGCTTACATGTTGGGTAGCGGTACAGTGACCTGCACGTAGCTGATGGGGAAGTAACCGGTCTTGCCGTTCACTGAGCCCTCGAACCAGTTGTCGTCAACTTTGTTGATCAGCGTGATCACGTCGTTCTCCTGAAACAAAACATTTCCAATTATGAAACTTAGTGCTAACTGCACCAATTAAACTAAACGTTGATTAGAGTTGAGAGATGTTGTGACAGATGTTGTTGTTGTTGTTGTTGTAACAGTCGCTAATCGTTACTCAACTTAAAGCAGAGTTTATAAATAAAGGGGCATGTTTGTACGGACTGTATATTGAGGTCGGGTCTCATGCTTTTAGATGCTACCAAGAAAGTCAGCGGCCGTCCTTCTGCTATGCCAATTTTATAAAGCGTTAGTGCCGTCATTGAATCAGTACGAGAGAGAGATAGAGCCATCAGACAGGTCCAGTTGAAAACCAGCGTCAGGCACTAGTTGTCTGGCATTTTTGCTGAACGGGGCCTTTTTAGCGCAGCCATGAGGCACACTTTAATGCTAGTTTCTGACATCACACTTTAGACTTTTTGTTAATTTTTTTTTGTTTATTTTTTTTTTGCTGTATATTGTGTGCCTTTTTAGTCTGTGCTAAATAAATGTATTTTCTTTCTTCTTTCTTTTCTTTCCATACAGGACGAATAGTTGCTCTTTTAATCTTCACTACTTATAATCTTTCTAAAATGTTAAGTCAGGGAAATTATTTGTTAAGCAAATGGACTACCCGTTTTAATTGTTTGATATTCAAATCCCAACTGTAATTCTTTGACAGTTGTGACGTAGGGTGTCAATTTGCCTGACTGTAAAGAATACTACAGTAATTTATTTATTATAGTACATGGATGACTTACGTATAATTAAGATATCAAACTTACCTTAAATCCTAGTTCGCCCTGATTTTCGGGCTCGAAGTCATAGAGAGCAGTGCAGCAGGGGCCTTTGTTGGCGACCACAGGGGTTCGCGCGGGCGACTTAACTGGCGACGGCAATGGGGATGCTGCGGGGACAATACGTTTAAGTACGAAGATATACACTTATCTAAATTTGGCTTTTATCACAACGCAGCGAAATGAAACGGTAGTGAACGAAGTAATAAGTTATAGAATTAACGGTAGAGAAGCTATACACGATGTAAGGGACTTCGACGCTCAAACATTTTCCATGAATTAAGCACATAAGTCTCACCCCCAGTGTTGAAATTATCAGGGAGTAACTTAAAAAAATAATCTGCTGCTACCATACATTTTGACAGTGTAGGCACTTTTGTTTTTTTTTTGTATGTCCGGTATACCTCACTTCCGTTTCGCTTTCGCTGCAGTGCGCCAAAAGGCGTCAAGGGGGAAGCGCCAGGGTAGGCCGTTTCAATTCATTTTTTAAATGTGGTTTGCAATTTGCAGGTGAGGGACAGGCTATAGGTTGAACAAAAATGATTCACAACCGTAACGCGTAGGTATGTATTTACAGAATTATAATCATAAAAATCATCGATTCAACCCTCTAAAGTCTAAGTTCATTAAATCCTATTTAATTACTATTTCATGAAAAAGTCATTAAATAGGATTAAATGAGCACTAAGTTCATTTAGTTCTATTTAATGGCTTGTGGGTGGGTTGTATTTGTGATTTCATACGTTTTAAGGTTGCGTTTCATATTTTAATCAACATATAACCTGACACTGAACTATAAATTGCAAAAAACGTAAGAAAAACTGAATTTCGCGGGTACCTTTGCTCATCCACCTGAAGCCCAAAGTAAATGAGATACTGTTAGCGACAGCAATAATTGACTTACCATTCCTTACATTTATCTTAGCCATGTTTTTATGGTGGGAAAAAGTTAAGAAGTCGGAAATCACAGTTGCTAAAAATATCACATTATGCTTTGGACCCTAAAGCGTATACACAGTTGTCAGCATGAAATTCAACTATTCTATTGCACCCATGGTGTACCTCAAAATCGGTCATTCAATTTCATTAAAACCGGTAGTTAACCAAATCTTCCCGTTTACGTGCTAGTTAAGGTTTAATGCTGAAGAATGTGTTTTCGCCTCTAGTAGATACTACGGTTTATGAATGATAATGCAATTTTAGGTTATGTTGCCTTAATATTTCAGCCTCATAAAGATGGAGTAGGCTTTAATTTTACCAATGAAACTAAACGCGTTGAGTACATCAAAATTGCGTTCAAGAGCTGTCAGTGTTACAATTGATAAGGAAAATTGACACTGACAGCTCTTGAACTTGGTTTATATCTGCTGATAGCGTTTAGTTTCATTGGTGAAATCGGCACTTAATGTTTTATTTATTTTACAGCAACTCGTAGTATCTACCAAACTATATGAATATAAAAACTGCAGTCAATGAGAGTATGTATGAAAATTTGACATCCTTTCACAATGTAATGAATATCTGACAGTTACATGTTATGACCATACTATGGCTATGCTAAAGTTTTGAAAGCGCATGCCATTAAATGTATCACATTCAAACGACCACTACTGAACGACACACGGGTATGTTTCTATGATTTTTCTTTTGACATGCACAACATTTTTTTTTTTTGGGTGGGATTTCATCAAATAACTTCTTCCGCTCTGGGTGGAGCGGGAGGGCGTATCAGACTTTTACTGACTAAAACCCACCCGTGTTCCCTCAGTTGCCTGTGTGCCAGGGGCCGCGGTATCTCTTTCGAACAACCCGCACCCCTGGCAGAACATTATTTTATTTAGTTAAAAACTTAGATTTAACGGTTGCGATGTAATTTTATCCCCAGTTTTTAGCCAAAAAACGATTTTTTTATAAGTTTTTACTAAGACTTCACAAAAACGCCACACAAGTTTTAAGCAACATTAAAAAGCAGTACTAATTTTGTCAAAAGCAAGGGTACAAACTTGAAATCATAATCTGCTCTACGTGTTTTGTTTTGCTTTGTGTACAAGTTCTGAATACAGTCAGCGGTTTTTAACAAAATACAAAAGCATTTTTTTAAGTACTTGTGTTTTATTTTTTTCTAAACGATTTGTGTCGGTGTATGATGACGTGTGAAAGATTGCATTTCTATTTAAATATGAAAGCTGATTAGTTATATTAATCTTTAAAGATTAATATCTGCTCTTGATATCTAACTGACATCTTGTGTCTGGAACGAAAATCATCAACGTGTCAACATTAGAAGCACGTCAAGTGATGTGATTAGTTAATAATTCATTCTACTAATCACAACAGTTTACGCGCCTTTAAAAAACTTGATAAGAACAAAAGCGTATTTTGATTTCCGTTCCAGAAACCGGAACAATAAAAAAATACCTCAAAATATTAGCAAGGATAAATATTTAAAAGAGCTCACTAAAGTTTCGTATTGATCTGTAAGTCTAAGTCGAAACGATTTTATAATTTTGATTGAAAAAAAAATGAATGAATTAGGTACTTGCGTTATATTTACATCAATCATTGAAAAAAAAAACAGTCTAAAAACTTAGTACAGTCAGGTTGTACATTCACAATCGACGTAAAACCATACATAAGTTATAGCAATGTGCCTCTATCTCGGTAATGTATACTTTACAATGATGCGATAAGAGTTACATTGCAATTGCCTTAAGTTCTGAGTTGAGCTGCGCGATTATTGACAAATGCGAGCACTGACGGGACAGATCCACTCATTCTGTGTGGTTCTTTCCTCAAAAGGCCATTTCAGACTCACGTGTTTTCACCAAGGTTGTCTGGACTTTAAAAGTGACTGTGACCTCCTCTCATGCATGATTGAAAATTATGTAAGTGTTCGTACAAGCCAACTTACACAAATAAAATCATTTAACAAGGACTCAATTATGGTTTTACGTCACTAAAATTTGATCGTAAATGCGCTACTTCAGGCAGATCTAAAAAGATGCAATCTCTCATGATGTATGTGTTCGCGTGTTACCATTGGTTGAGCGCGACGGGTTGCCCGATCCCGGGAACAGTTCCAGGTTTGATGGCGGCTTGTGCTCCGGGGAACCGGCGTGGGAACCAGCTTCGCACAACGTGAACAAACCATATACTCAATGCCCACAAAAACTAATTTCGTAAATGTGAAAGTTGTTTCGTAAATGGATCGAATCGAATCGATCTGTCGATAACAATCTATCAAGTTTTCTTTACGGTGATTTATACTTAATAATTTACCACAATTCACGCTGCAAGGGATATTGACGCGCAAATTGTTACTATGAATGTAGCACATGATTCTAGACTGCAGAACAGACATTTTTCGCCGGTTATTAAAAAGATCTGCTGTTTCGTACAAAAGTGAAATTGTAACGCCGCCGTGAAAACGTATGAAACAGTAGGTTTTTTTTTAAATAAACGACAAAAATTCGAACACTGGTGAATCTAGATTCAGGTACTGAATTCATAGTATCAGTTCGCGCGCCGATATCCCTTACACCCCTATATTCACTGAAATAAAATCAAAATGTTTTTTGACCATTAAAAACATTTAAGTGTAGCTTTAATTTCCCGCGATGTGCATGTCAATCAGTTCGTCTGTAAAGGACTGAACATCGAACATCTTCAGAAATAAGAAAGAGACATCAAATATCGACTACTCGAAGTAATAGGAAGAAAGATCATACCATACTTTGCTTTCCTACCAGAGACTAAACATAGATAATATCAAATAGAAAGAAACATGTATTATTGTTCTATATAGAGAAGACAATTATTAACTGCAAGTGGTGTTGCCAGTTACAAAATATAAAAAGTGGAACAGCAAGGTAATAGAATTTCTAGTAAGCAAAAACGATTTCAAAGGTCTTGCTATTACTGGCAACACTAATTGCAGGAACACACTTATTAACTTGAATATAATTGATAAGAACTAGGTAGTTCCTAAGTTAAAATGGGAGGAGGGATTAAGGAAAAGGATTTTCGGCAACCTGTAAGAAAAGTTGTCAATCATCGTCCCACGCCTGTGAGTGCACCTCTTCAGTTATAAACAGAATAAGAGAAGCTTAAAATAAAAATAATAATATGTTACATAAAAGTAATTTAGCCCCAAAATTATGTACAGAAGCCTTTTCGAGAAGTGAGCGATCTGAAAAATATTGGCGAATCTACAATATTTACATTTTAAATGTTATCTGTAAAATATGTATTCTACAGAAATCTTTTCTAAATGTGTTCACAACACCACCCGGCTTTGAAGAAGCTGATTTACTCAAGAATTTGCTGTCTCGCTTGACCGAAATAATAAGAGCCAATCGAATTACTTGACACGAGATCTGGCAACAGATAAATTTCGATAGGCTTTCATAAACCAGAGGTTAAACTTGTTGACATTATTTTAAGACTGCTGTGTGTGTATTTATTTCCCCTACACTGTTTCCACAAACCGACCAAATATTTACACGATTATAATAACATACATTGCACCGGCTAGAGTAGATATTTTTATTTATTGGTTAATGAAGACGTTAGAACCACAAATCGATAATTTACGATCAATTGTGGCCATCTTTACTTTCTATGAGCAACTTTACCCATGAGTATTGTACTGAAATATATCTCAATTACTAAACATCTGTTCCCGCCATTTGATATCAAAGCGATACGAGAGTAGAAAATCTTTGTACAAGAAAAGTATATATGAAAGTATGTACAAGAAAAATATTTATACAAGATTTTTAGTAATTGGGGAATATTTCATTCATATTCATATTCATATTTTCCTCATAGGTAAAGTTGCTCATGGTAAGTAAAGATGCCAAAGTTGACGGTTCCAAAGGTTTGGGAATCGTTAGTCACAATTCACACGGAAATAGATACGAATAAAAGTCTACACTGAAAAAAATAAAACCTATAGTAATAAGACTATCAAATTATTGGAGAAAACATTATAAAGACTCTCTAACTAAACGTTTTATTAATTCGCTTCTAAAATGTGTGTCACCTTGACAGCATATGAAATATCGCGCATGACCGTTGCCAAATCCAAAATTACCTACATTTAATGCAAGTCCCGTTCCAAGACATTAACATTATTCTAATGTATACCGTGGTTAGTTATGAGTGATATGTGTATTATTAGTCCACCGTCCTACCACAAAATAGATGGGTACAGAGAGTCGGCTCCAAATTATGAGCAAGAACGCACTTACAATACAAATATTTATTGGAACAAAAACATATTACAATTTTAGTGTACGTTAATACTGCGTTAGTTTAGTAACTGTGTCGCAGTTATTAGCGCCCACTCCAGGAGCGAAGGACAACTGAGTTCCATAACAACAATTTTGTTTACATTTACACCATTTTTTCTTTTGTATTATTCGTCGAATCTTTGAGTCCCTTAAGTTTTGAGTTGAGCTGCGCGGTTACTGACAAATGCGTGAACTGCCAGCCAGATATAAGTCCACTCAATCTGTGTGGTTATTTCCTCAAAAGACCAATTCAGACATCAATCTACATGGTCTTCACATGATCTGACCAAGTATTTGTCAAGACTTTAAAAGAGACTGTGACCTGAGTTTGTTTCGGCCTTTCTTCTCATAGTAGTCAGATATGAGGTCCTCGTCTAGTTTTAAAAATATGATTGACGTGTAAAAGTGCTCGTAAATACCTACTTACAGAAATGCTGCCGGGTTTCTGTAATCATCTATTTTACAGTCCTACCGTGTTGCGGAACTTGCAATGTGCCCCGAAGCGTGCGAAATGTCCTGAATGAAATGTGTAATAGTGCTTTGGGATTTCAACCATGGACAGCTCCCAAAAATAATAATAATAAAATAAAATTAGAACCGCCACCTAGCAGAATCATGGCAAACAAAAGTTGCGCAACATTACTGGAGCGACATGCTTTTGTGGAACATGTTTCCAGCAAGAACAAGTTGCTGCAACATTACGCAACTTTTGTTTATCAAGAACACAAACGCTTTATCGTCCATAACCAAAACCAAAGAAATAACCCAGCAAATAAAACCAAAGTCACCTGTCCAAGGGTCCCTTCCATTGATCTGATTTCTTGGTGCCGGGTGCGGTTTGAACCCTGGCGCTGGCCTCGAATGGGCACGATAGGGAGGGGGCGCTTCCCAAGCCGTGAAGGGGTCTGTGTTGCTGAGGTCGCCGACAGAGGAGGAAGGGGGGATGTGTTGGCGAGGACGGGACAAACTCTGGGTGGAACCGTACCGCCTACCATTGTTCAAGTCGTGGATGCCCTCGATGTTGAGGTCCGCTAAGGTCTTTGGTACGAACTCCATCTTGGGACGGTTCACCGCTTCCTCTTTCCTGGAAACGTACAAAAGTAGTAATTATTGTAACCAATCAATTCTACTAATACTGGTTTCTGTATCTATTGGTTACTCAATCACGATTGAACTGCTCAACGGACTTAGACTTACTTATGATATTTGGCGCACAGGTAGACTATTAATGACCTGGAGTCCAATTCTCGTAATTGAAAACGTTCAAAATCTATTAGCAGTCTCATCTCGGCGACAAGCAAATGTCAAAAACTTGTCAATAATGTATAAAAAACTCAAGGTTTTTTTTGGCAGATTGAGATCAGACAAGGCCGTCAGGATTAAAAATGCACATACAATTTTTTTTATCCCGTTACATGATGTTTTTGGGATGTTATTGAAACTGCTGGTAACAAGTTAAACAGTAAAATTATGGAAAAACCTGTGAAATAAAAAATATTTCGGATAAGAATCTATTTTAAGTTTCCAACTTACTTTTCCATAAGTGTAGAGACGAGTCCCTTGAGAATCTCCGTGCATTGCTGGTGGTACTCCAGTAGACTCTCCGCGAAGAACGTCAGCTGTGCTACTTGCTCGACCTGTGAACGAAATACACGTTAACATGACAAGGAATACGAGACTATTGAGTACCCTTTATAGATTCGTGACGCAGCTTTAGAGCTCTTTGTAAATCTTTGTGAAGAAACTCATCCGGGTGTGTTGTACCTAGTAATAAGCCACTAACAGCGCTGTTGAGTTTCGGATTAAAGAGTAGATGTGTGCTAGTACAGGCATATTTCAAATTCATCTCTGGTATGGCAACGCATCATCATTTGCCTAGCATTTTCTTAATTATGTTGGGGTCGTCTGCCAGTCTAACCGGAAGCAGCTAAGTGCCAGTATTTTACATTGCCTATCTGACCTTCACAACCCAGTCATTAGGTAATGCGATACCCCTTGGTAAGACAGGATTTCAGACTTTCGGGCTTCTGACAACCCGTAACTGCTGTCAAAGATCCACGAAAGACAGCCGGGTCTAACGGCTTAACGTGCTTTCTGAGGCACGGAGGGGTACAGGTATGTAAAGATAGTCACCCATCCACGGATCAACCGCGGCAAGCGCAGCTTAACCTGATCGATCGAACCGTGCGGCTGTTAGTACTTAGCCAATAGCCCCTTTGGCATGGCAACCCATCTGCCTTTGATCCTACAGTTGTTACAGTGTGCATTACAGTGCAGGGTGACCACTATGATGAGACGGTTCATCGATTTGTTTGCCGCTCAATAACATAAAATGAAGAAAAAAGTAATAAAAGAGTACTTACGTCATTATCAAGGAGGTTGAACATCCCGATCTGGGCAAGTTGAAGCGACTCGGCGAATTTCTCCTCCGCCTGTCGGATTTCATCGTCTGCAATATGAGCACCTGATGTATACGGACGCTTCACAAACGTACAGTAAGTACACACATGGGTACGCAACAATATACGGATACATACGCGAACATTAGTCAAAAAAAATAAACAATAAAAACCAAAAAGTGCATACAAACCAAACGGCGAAAATAATACTCAGGTTTATGAATGGTGGTTAGGAGCGACGCAGGCGGAGGACGGGAACAAAAACATGAAAAAAACGAGCGCACATTATACGTTTTGAATAAAATCTAATGAGGCTTTGAATGACGTGTTAGCTCTGCACTACAGGCCTATTGTGTTTTTAGTTTAGCATTTTATTTTTCCCCACATACCCTGTCTTGGTGTGTTGTGACTTGGGCTCATGTAAGGGCTCGCCCGACCCGGGCCTGGCCAATACATTCGGAAAAAAGAAAAGTAAGAACTTAGAAAAATAGACGAAAAATGAAAGTTGATAGAGGCAAACCAATTTAACAGAGGATTTTTGAATGTGATCAATTAGTGGTAATCACCTTTAGCCTGTCTTCGCCGTTTGCAGTCGAAGTCCAGCCGGCGGCCCTGTAGTTTTTTTCGGTGATGCTGAAAAAGAAGTTCAAGCATAAGTATACAGATGTAATCAGCCTTAATGTTCCAAAGCTGGTACTGCGGCTTCCTAGCTAGGCTTAGGGTGAGACGGAGTGGGCCAAAAAACACCAGGCGGGCCCAGTCCGGGTCGGTGGATGTCACATGTCTTCGATTTTTTCTTTAGTTCTAGGACATCTAATCTAGTTTCCAAAAATTTACTTCAAAATAATTATCTACAAAAAGATTATAAAGCGCAGAACTCACCATAACTTCCTTAAGATCTTTGGTCTGCAAATGATGAAGAGGTTCCAGGAAATTCTGCTTAATGTTGTCGTCCAGGGAATACTTTACGTCAGCCATTTGCTTCAGAGCCTCGCCCATCTCGATGAGACAATTCGCTAAGAAGTTATTATTTATTAAAACATTAATCCTATATTACTAGATGGAAAAGGTGCATGCTTTGGCTTCGGCCCAACAATATCTAAACAAGGTATTTATCAGTATATCGTTTAGGCGATAATATAGGGTGAATCCTGGATGGGGATCGAACTGAGGACCAGTTTGCGGTTTAAACTAGGTTTATTCTATATACTTGCAATTTTTCGTGTCCTGGAAATAACGTTTTTCATAAATCATAATGATCTAGATCAAAAATGTATAGGAAGAAAATAATATGAATATAAATATTTGATGCAAATCTATAGCTTCAACTTGGGTTCATTAAGTGACTACACTTATCTTAGACTTCCAATATACACCAGATGATAGGAACTGATAAGACGATACGAGACGAGATCAGTAACAAATTATTATTAGGAAAAAGTCAAAACCAAATTCACAACTGAAAAAGTGTTAGTCAGTTTATGTCGCCTCATACTGGTGTATACTGGCCGGGCACGCGCGACTCCAGTGGGAGTGCACAGCACCCGTAGCGTCCACGCTGCGTGCACGTCGCGTGACCGCGAAACGATAGAACGGAACGGAAAAGAACAAAAAAAAAAACGGGCGTCTGTGCGATGCCAGGGTAGCGTTCCACCGCCGCGCGACATGCACGCGACGTCACGTGTCCACGCCGCATCAACCCCGCGCGCTCGTTCGAGTCACGCGTACGCCCGGCTCACGCCAGTGTGCCCCTCCCGCCATACCGTGTCCATCTGAATGACAAAGTTTGGTTCACCATCTTCGAAAAACACACTCAACACAGTAACATTTTTAGAGAGGAACTTACAGAAGACGGTGTCCTCCCCCAGTTTCTTGCCGTAGAGCAGCATGCAGTCACCAAGCACGCCCTCCGGCTGGGGGTAGGTGTTGCTCTTGGCTTGCCCGCTCAGTTTACTGATGCCCTTCACGGCTGCCATCTTCGCCCGAGCCGTGGGGTTCGGCTGCAGGAACTCTTTTGTTTTTGTTTGTAATTCTTCGACTAGCTCACAAGTGACGTCTGTTTTCTATAAAAATATATTCAATATTGTAGATTTAGTAGTAAATTTATGGTAAAATATACATGGGTTAGCTGATGAAATCAAATGAGATGTAACGGAGCATACCAAATTGAGCCTTCCCCATAAATCATGTTTAAGAACATTCATAAACCTTGGCAAAACAAAATGTATTCGGAAGCGGTAACGAGCTTTGCGTAAACGTCCTCACTTTTATTACATTCGATTGTGAAATAACATCTGAATTCATATTTCTCTCTGTACAACGTATCTGAAGCTTTATTGTGCTGCCATAAAAGAAAATAGTTACTGCTGTACTTACTCTTTCCATCTCCACAAAGTCCAAATCCAATTTTGTGCCCTCGGCACCTCCCATCTTTTCTGTGACATACTGAAATAAAATAAAACAAATGTTATTTATATCCAGAAAACAATATGAAATTTCAGTAGAACTGTTTGCCAGTCCATACTTTTTATGTAAAGTGAATATTCTAAGAATAACGACCGCCTTAAATAACTACTGAATCAAATTACTTAGTAAACACAAGTAGGTATTGCTTATTAAAATTGCCACCCACTGAAAACGGAATTTATCGGAATAAGGCGCTAAGGTTTCATGTTTTTCAAATGAAGACCTAAAACATTTATCAAAGGAATCTAATAAAGGATTGAAAGCATTAATGCGTTGCATTTTATCGTTAAAAAACTATATACAAAGGATAAACCGCGGAAGTACTGGGAGCGTTGCGCGAACAAAGGCTCGGGTCGAGGTGCAGCCTTGGCCGGATTATGCCCGTTCTACATAGGCATTGAAAATGTAATAACTGGGAAAACTTCTGCGTAAATGACTCTATAAACGCAATCAGTGTCCAGACACTGATTGCGTTTATAGAGGTATAATATCGACAGTAACCAGTTACTGTCGATATTATACATTATAATTAATCATTAGCTTTCCATTCATAGATTAGATACTTTTTCTGAAGCTAACGTTTATTCGTGAAATGAATAAATCAAAAGTAATTTATTCAAACTAGGCTGAGAAACAGAACTTTTTGTCGTCAAGATTACATAAGACAGTCTCCCAAAACGCCCGCCTTTCACCACTTCCTAGTGCTTTAGCTGGGAAGACAAAAAATACAAGTAACCATATTACTAAAATCAATACAGTTTATAACACAATATAATTACTATTCTTAAAACGTTTAATATATTTTCCAAGAATAAACCATAGAAAATAAGCCTTAAGCTATATTTAATGTAAACAAGGGAAAACATGAATAGATTAGCGGCTTCTCAAAGTGGCGGGAAAAGTGTAGCTACATTGTAAATGAACCCAAATTCTAAGAATAGAGCTTGCTTTACCTTACCAGCCATTTGTTACATTATATCCTGAAGCAATTTATAATGTAAGCTTTTGGCTCCGAAAACTAGAAATTGAAATTTGGATATTCTCTAGAAGATAGATAACCAATTGAAAGTTTTGCTATTTTCCTAATTTCCTTTCCAAGTCTTCGTAATTTATAGTTTGTACAACGACCTTTACTTGTAATTATCTAACCATCAAATATTTCTGAAACCAATTATTACAAATAACAAAAACTCAACGGAAAATTTTGGACGTTAAATTCTCGAATGTATACCAAATGTGTCATCTGAAAATGTTACTGAACATAGCAGATATTACCAGGTCACCTAAAATTCATAATGTCGTTTCGTTTCACAGAACTACGCGCATCCAGGCCCATTTGCAACAATACAACAGACAGTATAGAATAAATTGAAGAGGGCGGGACCTTTAACAAAGACCTTGTTAGCTGAGAAATAAGATCCTTGTCGTGTCTCGTGGCCGTCGTAAAAACAGGGACGGACTCGTAAACAACGTTTGTGGTTTTACTGCACAACTTTTAGATAACCAAAAAATTTCCTAGTTGAAACGAGACAAGACTTGTCTTACACTGCGCTAATCTTATAGACTAATAGGTTGCTAATTGTTTTCTTTTTTTGTGTTATATAATGGTACCTACACTGTACCTTTTCTTTTTGCTTTATATTCATGTAGCATAGTCAGCCTGTAATGTTTCCACTGCTAGGACTCAGGCCTCCTCTCTGTGAGCGGGTAGTTATCTACCACGCGGGCCCAATGGGGGTTGGTTGATGTCACATGTCTTCGATTTTTTGGTTCTAAGAGATACTGGGTTCCGCATGTAATTTGTTTTAAATTAATTGTGTTTTTTTGTTGTGCTATTTCTTTTGTGTGCACTGTATAAATAGTTTATCTATCTATCTCTCAAACCTAGTGCACAATCATTTATTTTTAGCCACCCACTGACACTTAGACAATCGTCACACCACCGTCCAGTGGCGAAAGCACCATATAACACGATTCCTACTGGCTTCCCTTCGAGGATTCGCATCGGCAACTCTATCGCTATTAAAAAATGGCACGTCAATAGTGGTCACTATTGTCAAAACATATAGTTACACTACGGGTATTCAATTCACTAACTCTTAACTAATTCACCATAACATTCAAACAACAAAAACGCTTAATTTTAGCTTAGTATTACAAAAAAAAAATGGTCTAAATTTACCCGGCGCCAAACCGTCATAATCGGGAACTAAAAATTCATACAACAGCGATCTTGTAATGATACAGTCACTTGGAACCGCTTGATATGGACGAGAGCAAGCCGCTTTACAAAGGTACAGCGGCTTGCTCATGAACCCGTTGGTTATGACAGAGACAGATACAGAAAAATGTGTCAGCGAGAACGAGATGGAGGAATATTGCACATCCTATTTGGGTTTCAGCTATTCAATTTTATTGTATTTAATTCTTTACTAATATAATAATATAATTAATAAATAATAAAATAATAATAATATAATATTATAATAATATAATTTTATTTTTTTAATATTAATTTTAGAATGATAGTAAGTATTCTCTATTGATAAGTCAGTAAGTTAAAGCCGACTTTGCTTCGGCTTCTCTCTTAGAAAAATTGACACCTCGCCGCTGCCACCTTCGACGTGGTCACTCGACGGTGATGTCCTTCCTCAGGCGTCCAGTGAGTGACGAACTTTGCACATCTACTAAACGAAAAAAAAAAGAGAATCCTGTCTGTATTGTCAAGCTTGTCCCGCCATCTTTAAAGTTACCTAGTTTACGAAGCTTCACAGCTTTGGATACACTAATATGTAGGCTGTGAATATCTCAATCAGTCAAATTCGTCCCGGAAGGTTCTAAGAGCAGCTCGCCCCTCTATGTCATCACTGTACCCTGTTAGCTTAAGTTTTCTCTTAACTATGTCGAGGCTAAAAGGATTGAGGTTGAGTCTCACCCGCGTTCCCGAGCTAGACGGGTACGTGGATGACCTCAAAAATTATTTCAGGGATATATTTTGATGAAAAAAAAAGTTTCTTTAACAGTAGTAATGAGTGAGTGCCCATTGTAGAGGCTCATATTGATACCTTGAACTATAATATGATAACCCAATTTTCTTAAATATTGGGAATTTTGTTAAATGATAAAAAAAAAAATATTTTATTTCTATAAATAGGTTTGTACAAACACTTTACACGTCAATCATCTATCTGAGTACTTTGAGAAGAAAGGCCAGACATAATCTTGGTCAAATCATGTGTTAATCTAAAACACAATAATCGATATAAGTAAGTATCTAAATATGTGCAATGTCCGTGAAGCAGACACAATAGTGAATTATAGGGACAGGGAAAGGTTTAAGATAATCTTTGCCAATTTATCGGCAAGTATGATGGATACATTTTCCATTATCCACTAAATGCAAAATGCCTCTCGGTATCACCTACATGCAAAACTCCATTAAAGCGATCTGAGTATACTCTCGCTTCAATGTCGCAGGACTAGAGAGAAGCTGCGAAGGCCGTTATAATTGGGGCACCTCGTCGATATGGGGCAGGCTAGGTCACGGCCAACCTCTCTGCCCCCTCTTCCCTTTTAACACCCAATGTGGGATAAGTCGAGATTTTCACAACATTTACTTTAATCCTCATAGATTTGTAACATACATCCATATAACATTCGCGTAGTGAATATCAATGGCAGAATATGGCATGCGGGTAAAATATGGAATGTTATTTCTGGTGTTTGTTAGGTCTTCGTAAATAAATAATGTGAAGGTATACATTATCATTACGAAGATACAATATTGATACAGCTTTATGATTCATATTTAAGTGGATACTGGTTGTATTTATGTAAAAAATCGATCGCGTGGCCTAAAATAGCTGAATTACTTCTATGGTTGTATGGCATGGTGATTTGTTACTGTTCATGTGAACACGGGTATGTCATGTCGACAACTAGGCGTAGGCAGCGTTTTCCGAGATCAATAAAGATGGCCTTATGATGTCATTCGAACAGAACATGAGTCATTACTACAAAAATTACTGCGCCAAGATGCGATGTACTACGAAAGTAAACATCCCAAATGAGAGGAAGTGAAGCTGAAATATTTGGTCTGAGGTAACGGCACATGTTGCGAGATTATCGTAAATTGCATTTATCGCTAGGTTAACTTCCTACAAATTGTATAAAATGAGGTCGCGCGTTCAACCGATTGACTCACTCCCTGAGTCCTGACTGTACAACAAATTATATTACATCGAACGCAATTTCTTCAATTCGATTATACTGGATGTGTCCGTGATTTATAGAGTATCTGAGCATTTTATTTCTGTAACAATTCGAAAACGTAAGAATGTTAATGGATCCAAAGTTGTAGCTGTGTTTTAAAGATGACATAGGAAAATTGGTCATTTGCTGATACCTACTATAAAAATGCCAATGCCTACCCAGCCAGAATAAAATTGTACACCGAATATTTAATATATTTCCAGTTTTAACGTAGCCTTTGTTGTTTTTTTTGTACTTTTTATGGTAAAGAAACTGCACGGTAAGCAGACCGGACAGTTTACTGCGGCGAAATGTTTTGTGGTCCGGTAACAGTCGTAAAACGCACATAAACGAACGCTTGCTAAACAACAGCAGATGACAATTTATTCACAGAAAGAAAGATGAAAAATTAAAGGAAAGGAAAATGTAGAAATGTCACAAGACAAACGAACTACGATAAGCCAGGGTAGACAAAGAAAGAATTTATCTCGTAAGACAAAAGGACTCTTTAAAACGCGTTTTTCATTTATTAAGTAAATTTGGTCAATTTGAATGCACACAATTTTTCGTATTTCAAGTCGGTAGACTACCTACCATGTTATTACATTATGTAGGAAAAATGAATTATGTAAGTAACCTAAAATAATATTAGCATTCCTTTGACAAAGTTAACAGAGCTATCCGCATGACTTTCATTAGCGTTAAGACCAATTTAACTTCAGCTCCACTTTTAGTTAAAAATAGAAATGCTTATTTCGCTCTGTAAGAGATATAAATGGGAGTTTGCCCATATATTTCACGGAGGGATAGTTTCTGGGTGGGCGTAATCGAGATTTGCCATTACCGGGTCTGTCGAGCCATCAATCACTCTAGATTTGCTTGCTTTCCTGTATTAAGTCAAGTATAGTTTTCATTCTGGAGCCGGACGATTGTTCCGGTCTAACAGATATACCACCTAATGGCTACATACGATAAGATTCTTTTCCTATAGAAAATCGCTCAGAGCAAAAGCATTCTTGTCTTAGAAAAAAAAAGAAACCTGACTGTACCCCCACCTACCCTGTGACGGGAGGTCACAGGGTAGTTGTTCATATACTTTATCATTCCGGCTAAGATGACAGATGATATTGTTGAAGTAATTTAATAAAAGCTTAGTATGAACTGCTTTAAATGAGTACTAGTAACAATTACAGGAGCTTGGAGTATTCTGGATAACGTGAAAACCGAGGACATGACAGCCTCCGCACTTTACGAGCGAACCTTGTGTCATCATTATACGTAATTTTACGAATAAAAAAAGTTAAAAAACGGTAATCCACGCAGACAAATGTGCCAGACACGTTAAAATTACGACTCCACAGGGATTAAATTTTACCAAAGCTTATAGTTAAACTAAAAACTTTATAGCAGGGGCTATCACTGTAGTGAATCTTTTCATGAATTCATTACCTAGTAGGTACATGCTTTGAGTTTTGAGCCCAGACGGTATCCCCGGAGGTAGAGGTGCCCTCAGTTAATTTTTCATCAAGTTTTAGGCGACTAAATAAATAACAGACCTGGCTTTCACAGTAATACTAGCAAACTGTTAAACATTTCATTCATTAACAGGATACATAACGTCGGGGAGAGGAAACTAAGCTTACAAAACGGCGGGATTGTTATATTATCTAAATATTGTTGTAGACTCAGTGAAAACAATGTCGGAGGTGGTTTGGTTAATAACTTTAATAAATTCCGTGCGCATCCAACCGATTAATTGAAAAATATTTCAGCAGAATCGATTTTACAATGTGTCGCGAGGTGAAATGCTGACTCCAGGCCAAATTGAATTTAAATAAAAAAATCCGGTCAAGTGCGAACCCTGGTTGCGTGATAAATGTTCTCCGCATTGGCGTATTGGTATTATAAACAAAAGGCTGTAGAAAAAGTTATGTATTAAAACAAAAACATGCGAGCGTGTAGTTGTGTACTACTTTTTCCGTGTTGGAACTACAATGTTTAACAGGGCTGTGATGCTAATAAAATATTGGACTCGATATCATACAAAGAAGGAAAGAAGACTGGAAACCGACCCCAAAATATTTGGGAAAAGGCTAGGTAGATTGACAAAGAAGGAAAGAAGTTTTTAAGAGTTCGAAGACTAACAAAAACATTTTCTCAATAATTTTCATCTTAGCATGTTGAGAGAAGCAAAATATAGTATTGATGGGCCAGTGGTAGCGACCCCGAGGTCTTGTTTGATTCGACCCCAGGCAGCCGCTTTACTTTGCGTAAATTATTTTATCACCACGGCTCTCAAAACGGTGAGACAAAACATCGTGAGGAAACCGGCATGTCCTAGAATAAAAAATCAAAAAACCCAACTGCCTAAAAAGTGAACTTTAATTTTAAAAAGCTGCAAACAAGACAATAAAGGTTAATATTGTTAAATTTAAGAAGATGCCTCCGACTGCATGGGATTGCTTACAGTATTCAGTCTAATACCTAATAAAAAGCAATCCTTTTAAAACAAGTTTCTTGTTTGCATCTTTTTTAATTAAAGTTCACTTTTTAGGCAGTCGGGTTTTTTGATTTTGTAAATTATTGTTTTATTTCACAGTTTTTAGTTAATATAATTATTTTGACGTTAATGAGACCTATTTATAAAACCCTTTTCAAAAAAAAAAATTTTTTTTGAAGACAATATGGCGCCAAAAATCGGCCATTTATTTTTTTTCAATTTTGATATACTCCGTGTCACCCTTACAATTAAGACGAATCTAACAGCACCTGTCAAGCTGAAATCGATCAAGCCGTTTAGGCTACAGAGCGTGCCAAAGAAATATACATACATACACTCGAAAAACATAACCCTACTTCTGGCGTAGTCGGGTAAAACACGAAGGAGGAACATTACACAGTCCACTCCCTCTCGAAGAGAGGAGGCCTGTGTTCAGGAATATTATAGGCTGAATTTAATGAATGTTGTATAAGGCAATTTATAGAGTCTAGAGAAGCAAACTCTATAAATTGGCTTATGCAGCGATGCCTCAGGGCAGGTATATATTGGTACACCTCATTAATTTTTTTCACAGTACAATGTTCAGATTTGTTTTTCTAAAGCTTTGTTTAATGGCAGTGAGGTGTTAAAGGTCGAACACCAAATCTGTATTTCACATTGTAGAAAATAAACACCCAAGTTAAGTCATAATCGCTTTGATTTTATCCATGCGAAAACAGTACTACCAACCTAACGACTTCATAAATATTTATTAACATTATACGAAAATATATAGGTTTGGTATTTCGATCGTAAATCCTACTAATATTACTCTTTCACGCAAAAGCGTCTGAATGGATTTGAATGAAATTTGGCACACAGGTCGTTTGTAACCTAGAATAACACATAGGATACTTTTTATCCCGGTACTACGTTCCCGTGGGATAGTTATCGGCTTACACGCGGGCGAAGTCGCTAGCAAAAGCTAGTATATAATATATATTTTATTCATTAGGATATTTGAGTTAAATCCAAAATACTATTACTAAGAATATCAAAACTTTTCCTAGTATGTGGAGACATCATCATCTGCCTAGGCTTTTCTCAACTATGTTGGGGTCGGCTTCCAGTCTGACCGGATGCAGCTGAATACCAGTATTTTACATGGAGCGATTACCTATCTGACCTCCACAACCCAGTTATTGGGTAATACGATACCCCTTGGTAAGACTGGTTGTCAGACTTTCGGGCTTCTGACGACCCGTTACGACTATCAAACGACTGCCGAGACCAACCACTTAACGTGCTTTCCGAGGCACAGAGGGGTCTTGGTATGTAAAGATGGTCACCCATCCACGGATCAACCGCGGCAAGCGTAGCTTAACCTAACCGAGTAAGTAGAGATATTACAATTTAAAAGCAAACAAGAGTCTCATAAATAGGAAATTAAAAGACTTACCTTATTACTGAATAAAAGAAAAATCTTAACAAAATGTTATCGAAATATAAATTAGACACCAGCACTTATAAGCATTGAATTAGAATTATAAGCTATGAAACCTGAGAAAAGTCTTCTTATATTTCCCTTCTACGATGGTTGGTACAATCCGCCAAGCTTTCTTTAAAAAGTTTTTAATCTGTCTTCAAATATTTTTCCCTAAGTCTTGGCCTTTTATAAAATAACATTTAATAATAAACTCTCTCACCTGATTGGCTTTGTTGATTTGTTTCTTTAGACCGGCGAAAGCCATGGTTGTGATGTTGCGCCTATCCTCGTGTTAAATTATCTGAAAAGAGGAGAAATATAAAAGTTTATTATTACAAATATAATTATAATATCAGTTAGGCAGGTTTACATATAGTACACCCATATTTTCGCCAGTTATGTTTGAGTTCCATGTAATAGGGGGAATAGTATCGCTATTGCCACTCTGGTAGAAATCCGAACTCTGGGTTGCTACTGAGAAATTCTAAAATTTATCAAATTTTTAATAAGCATTCAATTGCATGATACTTTTACATAAGCAAGGTATTGACAAGTAATGATTGACGGTTTCCTGTTAATATAAAAAACTAAATAATCGAGAACTGGTGAAAGAAAACATTGCAAAGAAACCAACATGTCCTAGAACCAAAATTCAAAGACTTGTGACATTCCCGCGAAATATTTGGATAAATTTAAATGTTAGAAGATATATACAATTTATTTTTAAATATATTCCGCAGAATACTGGTAGGTAAGAGTTCCACTTATCATGCGTCAGATATATTGTTTGTTGAATTACTTGCCCCAGGAAATACTACTTCCATAAATAAGCACACTCGTACTTATAGAAGTAGTCATTCCTGGAGTTATTGTTTGTTGAAGTACTTGCTCCAGGAAATACTACTTCCATAAGCACACTCATACTTATGGAAGTAGTAATTCCTGGAGCAAATAATCCTACAAACAATATAACTCCAGGAATTACTACTTCCATAAGTGCACTAGTACTTATGGAAGTAGTAATTCCTGGAGCAAGACATATTAAACATAGACACTCGTCTGTTTAATAAATTAAATACTTAGCTCAAGTAACTGTAAAGCAGACGCCTGCTACGTAACTGATAAAATGTAAGTTTTAAAGTTTGGGCGCCGGCCGGCCGTTACGAAATAATTATTCTGTACGTGTAGCCGACACGGGCAGTAAAAAGCACTCACAGTTTAAACACCGAAACTTTTATCATCGGGCGCAAGTCTCTGTTCTCGGGAGTCGAGCAGCACAGAGAGTAGGGTAGGCGAGTTTGTTATTGGCACGGTGCCACATTAACGGATCGATACGGTCGCGGGAACCGTAAGTAACATTATGTAATCGCCGGCTTGTTCAACAATAACCCTGTTACGGTAGTACAGCTTAATGTGCACTATGACCAAGTCCGGCGACTGACCGCTCACCCTATTAATGGATAGTTGATAATCTATTAACTTTGGCCTTGTAATACGATGTCGGTTGGCGGGGCCGACGGGGGAAAAATCTCGACGGTTTTATCTTACACAATTTATTTTAATGAACGGACGAACTTATGCTGTTTTAGATTAATTTAATTAAAGACTAAAATGTTTGAGATTAGTTTAATTTCATTACTAAGTTTTCTTTACTATAATAATACAGTATATTTTGTTGATTATAAATTGTCACTTGGAGCAAAGAAAGCAATAAATGTGTAGCATAATTATTGCTTTATTTGCTCCAAGGTCCTATAAGTCCTGCTCATACTTATTATTTATACAAATAAATAAAAGTGTCTGTTTGTAATGTCAAAATAACATTACTTTACTGGTACACATAACAAAAGAAAATACAATTACAAAAAAATTTACTGTCTATCTATCTATCTCTGTTTGTTTACTCTGGCTAATCACCGAAACAGCTGGACTTACTTTTAGTACATAATATAAGCTATATTTATAAAAGCACAATAAGGGCAATGTACACAGTTGCGGGTTAAGGCCCCATAAACTCCTAAGCCGTGTCATAACCATTCATTCATAAGCTAACGACTTGAAGTATAAACTATATACTTTTAAATATCACTCAACCTGTTGTTGGACTGAAAATCGATCTTTACAGCCTGAAATAGCGACACATAAATAAGTTTCAGTTGTACTATGGAAGCCGGCAGACTATTGCGAAGACAGTTTAATTTCAATGTACAATTTGACAGGAGAGGAATAATACTGTCATCGTCACGATAATATACCATTTGAAATGATATTCACGTGAAATATCTCGTTCGCTTTTGTAGGAGAATAATAAATAACATTCACTTGTTTGAAGAAATAATACGAAACATCATGTCTGAATTTAACATTCTGGGCATGTACCCGTTTCGTAATTCATGAAAACGTTAATTAAAAATTCACTAAACGAAGATAGCATTAAACGTAAAGCAATGAGAAATAATAATAGCTAATAAAAAGTTTATTTATAGTAGCGAAATGTTCGCGGAAGATAACAATGGATCGTAAAGGAACGTTTACAAAGTCTGCTTAGCTTTATTCTCGTAGCGCATCGTAGCGCTTTGTAGCCCTGCCGGCCGTAGTGGGTCTACGGCGTAGCGCTACACATTAATGTAATTGGAATATTAAGCTCATTACGTGAAATATGCTAGTTTATTCTAGTGTTGTTTTGTTTGTGTACTATATTTAGCTAATCTAGCACATTATGCTTTATGGCCGGAGTCATTATGTTTAAACGTATGAATAACGCCATTGGCATTAGTGTGCAAAATGTCCGTTGAATTGATTCAGCGCGCGGTACTGTGAAAGCTTATTAAGTACACACGATTGTTATATCAACAGTAACGCTCCAATTCATTCAAACCACATTTGGTAAATGTATCCAAGGACCAAAAACATTTGGTAAAATGTACCGAAAGAACAAAGTTGCTTGTGTGAACCATTAGCATCTAAGTTAGACGTCTGCAAGCCTGGAACTATGTCGGTACAAAACCACTTACCTAGACAACAGGCGCTCCAACTTAAATGAAGTCGAATGCACCGACATCAAATCACATACAATGTTCCGCAGAACTCGGTATCTTTGTCCGCAGAGAGTCCACGATTATGTCTAATTGGACCTTAGAGTTTCATTACGTAGAAGATTGCAATGTTATTTTATGCTTCATTAAGGCGGTTTTATAATAGGAAAGATATATAAGGTTTGTCATACTCATGAATACATATATAAAGAGAAGTGAAAATTAGTGACATTAGACCGCGATGCGTGGGCGGTCTCTCGTGTCACTCATTACGATGATATTAAAATTTGTACGCTTGTGAGCGCGTCCCAATAATTTTATACGACCTTTGGGTCTGAAAGTAATTTCATTACGTACTTAATTTTTCATTGTGGCTGAATTTTCATTCACAATTATATCTCGGGACGGTTTATAGGCCTGAGGAATGTTATAATATTATTATTTTGGGTCTCTATTAAATATGAAGGGAAATAATAAGTCACTAAGTACATCAAGCAAAAACCGGACAACTCATTCGTGAAACCATACTCAACATTTATTACAGCTCTTTACGTTTCATTAAAGCTTGGATTTTAAGCAAAGCTCAGTAAAATTAGACCTCTAACTTTGAAGAAACCCGAACAAGCTACATTTTGTGTGACGACTTACTTTGATGTTTTAAACAAAATCTCGAAAGACCTAAAGTGTTTCTTGACAACGAAGAACAAAAAAGAAAAAAAATTACATAAATGAAAAGTTGTGAGATTAAGGTTTTTTATACAGGGGATATATTAGGGAGAATCCGTTAACAGTGTCGCTGATAAATTCAACATATTCCATCTTCTATTATTTTGTTCTCGAACACGTGTGTGTAGGCGGTTATGACACCTACGGGAAAGATTTAAATCCATTCTCATTATTTCGGAGGGTTCGTTGAAAAATAAATATTTTTCTATTGATATATTTTCGTTGCGTAACACTTTATTAATATTTTTCACGACCCACGTGAATTATTCTCGTCTAGTTTGTGTTAAAATGAGAAAAGAATTCACATTCTATATTAATGGAACCTCACACCGTTAGGCACCCACTTATCTTTTCATTTTTATCTCCTCATACATGTTAAAAGTTAATTTTATGAAGATTGCGTGAAGCACAAAGCTTTTGAGCACACAAAAATGTAATTTGGTTAAGTCGTTGGTTCTTCTCAAGCAAGTAAGTCACAGAAAATTACACCTTTATTCGAGACCTCATTACTTAAATCCTAAATTATAATTATGGAGGTGCTAATGGAATTATTTCATTTTCCCCGACGTTATCAGCCCCAAGCAGTCGAGCTCACGCGTACAACCCGTGACTGCGTTAACATCTGCTAATAAAACATTTAGTGAAAACAGTTTTATTTCAATGGATTTATATTAGTGACACATAATTACTAAATTGCCCATTACACATAGCCAATGAGCGCATCTCTGCGGCTTCACACAAACGGACATCTCACTTCACTAACCAATTATAGAACATGAAAGATAATATCAATTCTATTTCATTAGCTCCAACTACTTATTAATACATAGTACGACATCATTCTACATGGATTACCACTGAGATTAATAGCTTATCTATTGAAAATTGTCTCTGAATAGCAATTAATCTTACTAAGCTCAATATAAAGGTCAAAGCAGAGTCCCTGTACGTCAGCGATAAATGAAGATCCAGCATTATGTAAATCATCCGGGTTATTTTTATACGAACGTGAGTTTTTGTTTGAACATACAAGGGAAAAATTCACAAAGAGAAAAGTGTGAACATGAAACAAATGTAATTTAGGGCGAGCGGTATTTGTTTCGGTTGGTAACATCTGCCTATTGCGGTGCGTTTGGTTTCATTAGGCTTTATACTACTCGTATCGACGTAGCTTGACATTTACTGTGCAGCGAATGCTATTTGAGAACAAACAATGATGGAAATGGTTGGCATCATACGGAATTAGTAATGAAAGTGGGGATTGGAGCTTATAATGTCAAATGGGGCGAATATCTTACATACATATTACAGAATTACCATATTTTAACATAGAGCAATATTATCATATTTTGAATACCTGCTACAGAGCAACACAGATTGTTTATTAATATTAACAGGTTACTAAATGAAAGAGGGGCTTGTGGCTAAGTAATAACAGCCACACGAATCTATCGATCAGGTTATGCTTGGTTGGGTGATCATCTTTACATACCAAGACTCCTCCGCGCCTCGGAAAGCATGTTATACCGTTGGTCCCGGCTGTCATTTGTGGGTCTTTGACAGTTCTTACGGGTCGTCTGAAGCCCGAAAATCTGACAACCAGTAGTAGTACAAGGGGTATCGTATTACCCAGTAACTAGGTTGTGGAGGGCAGATAGTCAGTCGCTCCGTGTAAAATATTGGTATTCAGCTGCATCCGGTTAGACTGGAAGCCGACTCCAATATACTTAGTTGCGAAAAGTCTAGGCCTTAGAATGCCCTTAAAATAAAAACGTTTTATGGCCTTAAAATGAAAACGTTTTATGTAAATGAAGCACACGGGATTTTCTACGCTATAATGACTAACACTCCACAGCGAAATCGTCTCAAAGGACCAGAGTAAAACATATTTTTAGAATGTTCGCTGAGCGATGACGTAATGTTGGAGCATAAAAACTTGTATATGACAGTAATATGTCCGCGAGGCGTACAATACTGTTCCAATATAAGTTTTACGCTGTGATAGGAAACTCGCGACAATAGTTTGCGAGCCTCTCTGTTAACATTTCATAAAAGGATGATTCTTATGTGAAGCATTATAATCTCGGTGGATTTAGCTCTTTGCAACATTTACTAAGCATAAATATATATTAATATCATCATCATCTGCAAAGCCTTTTACCAACTATTTTGGCGTCGGCTTCCAGCCTGACCGGATGCAGCTGATTACGAATATTTTACACGGAGAGACTGCTTATCTGACCTCCACAACTCAGTTCAGTAACTGGTTTATGGAGGTCAGATAGGCAGTCTTCCCAGTGATAATACAATGCCCCTTGGTAAGACTGGGTTTCAGACTTTCGGGCTTCTGACGACCCGTAATGACTGTCAAAGATCCACGAATTACAGCCGGGACCAACGGTGTTTTCCTAGGCACGGAAATATAAATATAAAGTACCTAATTCTTATATTATAGTCAGTTTCTACGGCAGGTAAAGATTCATAGAAATTCTAACATAATAAGCATCCCCCCACCTCTTCTTGCAAATGCCGTGAATTCATTGTCAGCAGAATTCACCTATTATCTGATAACATCAGATAGAAAACGAATCCAACAGATTTTTCAGTTATAAAAATAGGTGCTTTCATTAAAATAAAAACATCTGAGTACTGAGAATCAAGGGCTTGACTTTAACTCTACAAATAAAATCTTCAATGAAAATCCTTTTCAATATTTTTCACTCGTACATTCTCGTAATAAGCTTACTATAAGCTTGTCGTACATACAAATAATATATTTACTTTCCGAGAGTTTATTACGGTAATTCTTTTATAAAGAATTTGTGTGATTAAGTATTAAAAAAAAACCACAAAAAATGCAGAAAATAATTTCAAAAAAGCGTGGGGTGCTTGATATTAATTCATTATAAAAACAACTCCAGCACCCCACGCTTTATTGAAATTATTTTCTGCTTTTTTAGTTCGGTTTTTAAAGCGTGTTTTTAGTATTTTTTTACTATTATTTATTTTAATTTTTTAGTTCTGTTATGTACAAAGCGTGATTTTTTAGATTTTTTTTCTTTTTTTTTTTAATTATTGAATTGTCATCGGTCCTCGATATGTCTACAAAGTTTAAATTAAATCTGACCGTTTGAAGTGGGTCAAAATCAAGTCCAAAGGAATCGGTTACAAACAAACATACAAACATACGGATGAGGCTAATAAAAAGCGTGTAAAAAACAACCACGACACGCTATTCCAAATTTTATTCTTGTCAACGTTGTGAAAATGGAGAAGTAATGGAATAAAAGACGATATATTTTGGAAAAAACGGGACAGGAAAGAAGTATACATAGATATCGTATTTCTTATTGTTGAATTTCCGCAATGAAATAAAAAACGCCAGCAAGCACAACACAAGGCATCGATACCTTTTTCCGTTTTCACGCCATGACTAAGGCATAAACCGTACATATAGATGGAACAATAATCGTGTCGATCTTTACCTACATAATTATATCTATTTATATGACCTACAAGTAGTTGTTCCGGGTCTGGATGTTTGTGTATGTGAGTATTTAGAATACAGGAGAAATTCCTAGTTTGGGGCAACGTTTATAATAAAAAAAACATAGCTTCTGCCCGTGACTTAATCCGCGTGAAACTTGTTCCCGCTTGTCGCTATTACTTTGTTTTCGTTTATCGTTCTTGCTGACGTTTGTGCTCGGCTCCTAAGAGTCCAAGTGTGATGTTAAGTCAGGCATTCCTCAAGGATTGGGCTATCAAATGCAAAAATAATGTTTCAATTCCAACTGGTAGTTTCAGAGATTAGCGCGTTCATACAAACCAGCCCTTCAGGGGTGCAGGTCGTTCGAAAGAGATACCGTGGCGCCTGGCACACAGGCAACTGAAGGAACACGGGTGAGTTTAGTCAGTAAAAGTCTGACACGCCTTCTTGCTCCACCCAGAGCGGGAGAAGTTATTTGATGGTTTCCCACCATAAAAAAACCCTTTAGCATTATTATTCGTATAGATTATGTCTAAACTAAAACATTTAATACTACATTAAAGCCTATTCCCACAAGATCCACAGGTATATTAGGAGTTCTCTCGCTCAATAATTCAGACTGTCTGTAGTTGAAAAGCGGCTCAAGGCATACCTCCACAAAACCACTAGAACATTTAATAGAACAAGCTTGGTGTTTTGTTAAACAAAATGTTAATTTGAACTCAAATGGGCCCGACGTGTAACAAAGGTATTTTTATTATACGTATATATTTTATTAAACGTAACGTAAAGGGTTGAAAATAAATAAGTATGCGTTCTGCGTATTAAAGTTATCTTACGTAAGCTGATATCAGGCTTTCAAACTAGGAGTTTGAAATGGCACGTTTCAACTATGAATAACTATTCCATAACGTAACAGTTTTCCCGATATCTGTAATAAGCAGCACTACTTATAGACGTAAAGCCTTAGTATCCCTGCTTGAAAGCCGATAAGACTCCCGTTTTTAATAACACCCATTTCGAAATATAGGCCACCTCTTTTCCAATGAGTGGAGGCTAAAAGCCGCCAAGCGATGGATAGCTCCCCCTCCGATTCACCAATGTATTTGGTATGCAAGGTCATATTGTGACCGATTTTTTTAAGATTGTTCTTTGTCTTCACCATCAGCAGATTAAGAATCCCAAGGATCTCGATCCACAATAGATGTACACGAGTAACTACCGATAGAAGAAACGCATTCAAACGCAAAATGAGCTCTTTGGGTTTGATCAGCCTGGCATTTTCCTTTAGAAATTTCTCAATGGCAGCTTGGAATCTAAATTGTGAACTGGAACATATCTGGCGATGGCCAACGTGGGTGTACCAACACCTTTGTTTAACCTTTCCAGAAATACAAACGTGATCTTATATTAACTCTTTGCATCTTCTTTTATAGCTTCGCAGAAAGATAAGCGTCGGATACATTTTATGTTTATCGCCTTCGCTGTGAAAGCAGGCTTTAAAGTTATAATTATGTTGAATCGTTTCGATCGTCACTTCCCGACCGAGGTTAATCGGTGACACCAGCTGCGAAGGCTTCATTTGATCTAGGAGATTATTTATTAGTTTATCGTTAATTGATCGGTGAAAGCAGAATCTGCTTTGTAATGGATAGTTCAATAGTTGAACGCAATGACGTCGCATGCAGCCCTGACAGTGAACAAAGAGATTTATGTGTGTGGTTTTCTTTTCAATCGTAAGTGATGACTGCTGGTTTTAGCAAAATCCACTGATTAACTTGCTATATATGGTTGCTTGTATTTAATTGCTTATTTTAACAAACCAAGTGTTAATAACATTCAGACACAGACAATACCAAGGATTTTTTAAATAGCTTTTGAATATTGTAATACTTATGTCTTATATTGCAGTTTCTATACGATTGATAAACGAACTTAAAAGACAGTACGAAATGTAGGAATGAACAGAAAATGAAAGTATGTTGCAGTTGATTCATGAATGAGTTCGTAAAACAAAATCTATTCTAAGAATTTCTTATTGTATTACTTTAAAACCTCATAAAATTTAATAAAACGCTTTAGTAAAACCATGCAATATCGGTTTCTATTAATCGGCTCCATTTTATACTAGCGTATTCATTTCGTAACTTATATCCATCAGTAAAAGAGAATGCTCAGGTTATTACGACATCATTATATCAGGCATGACTAAATACAAAATTTTCAAATAAAATGATGTTCTAGTTTATATTTATAACATACCTTGGGTCCGTTTTCTCAATAAGTTCCCGCGGCGCTTTTGAGATCACGTCACTGATTCACTTTGACGGTATATGAATATACTGAGTTTGTTATCGTAGTGCTACGGCGTAGCAGTCAATAGTTCACGTAGCTCGGACGCGACTGAAGCGCTCGTAGCGCTACGAGTCGTAAGGGTGCGCGCGCAGCCTCGCCCCTCACATGTAAACCCGATATCAATCCGCTTCCAAACAATTTCGAAACGATTTGCGAATATTCGATCTAAAGTCGTATCCTTAATGTATCGACATCTTGAGACTTGTCGTATCTCGTAATTAGGTGGAAACAAGGGAGATTCTCCTAATCAAATATACAATTAATATCGATTTCATCGAATCTGTATGGTAATTGTCACTTTATCATCGTAGTATTTCAGCTGTTCATATTTTGACAGGAACCTTGTATAATTTTAGATAAACGTAGGCAATTTTAAGAAGAACAAACAGGAGTTAATCGACCGCTGCAAGGCTCGAAATAGGTGACCTCATCCTTTCTTTTTATTGTTAGAAGCAACTAAAGAATATAAAGTGGACGAGAGGCTACATCAACTCCGTTCTATAAAATAGATCCTCAGTCAAAGATTGCGGAAGTCAAACGACTATTACTCAGTGTAACGTGAGAAATTGGCCATCGTTGATAAACTGGGGTGCGCTGTGAGCTATGATTAGTACCGAAGGACGGTAGTTAGTAAGTAGGAAAAGCGAAGATTGAAAATCTAAGAATGAATAATGCTACACGTATATAGGGCATATAAGTTACTTAAAATTCGTCTAGAGCACTAGGCGGCAAGATTGGCGCCTCCGCAAATAGAAACGTGTTATATAACACCAGGTACGTACTATGAATTATGGAAGTGTTTCAGCTGCCTATATAGGTACGTTATATACTTTCTCAATCTACATGATTGCCAGGTATATAACGTAGGACATAAAGAAGTGGGACATCTCTCGTTTTATTAGTAGGCGGTGCAGAACACGGCATCACCAACTTCGTCTTCCACTAAATAGATTCATCTCTCGCCCAACACCAAAACTTTTTTATTTAACACTTCAGTTTAAAAATGACCCATCACAGGACATTTCTAATTGTACATAGACGCCTAGTCTGTGCTAAAAATATCGAAAAGTAATTTATCAATGTCGCAGAGATTTGGCTTGAGAAGGGAAAACATAATCCTTTTGACTTCAGAGCCACGCAAAAATCCCTGACTACGTCAAAGGTATTAACTGTTTTTTTTCGAATGTTTTATTTATGATATCTAATTCATAATTCATATGCCCTAAAGCTCTTATGTTTTCCTTGAGGATAACGATACTCTTGTGAAAACACGAAGTATATAAAACGAGTCACGAAACAGTGCGAAACAAGGGTTTTGCAATACTCATAAACGGTTTTATCAATTCCGGACTAAATGTACGGAAAAGGGACTCTTTTAGCTTTTAAATGTCTGTGATATTGCGATAATACTGTGCGAATCGAATGTATAAATACGATATTTTTGTATATTTCCAACTTTACTCACACTTATTTCTATAAATAGAGATTTATACTTACATTTTCTGACATTTGTCGTGGGTGTGGGTGTTTTTATACGTACCCACTGAGTAAATTTTCAGAACGAAAAGTTTTGTAGCTATAATATTAGCTATAATTAAAAGCTCCGCTACAATATTTTTTGTACAATATATTCCATCTATCTATAGGCCGAGAATACAAATTAGCTGCAGAGGTTGACCAAGATTACCTGTACATTCGCCCTGGAGATCAATACGGAATTGGGATTCCACCGCACATGCCTGCGCCACTAAGGACCACGAGATAACAAGGGTATGCAGTTTATTACGATATAAACTCTGTATACAGTGACAAGCTCGTCATTTATATTCATTTCTAACCCACTAACTAAGCATATCAAATTCGCTTCCATAAAAGTTTTAATTGCGAATTTCTCATTACTATACTAATTATTCCACTATTAAGACTCGGAATCGTTGATCGCTTTGTAATATTCTTCCTAGAATTTTCAGATTTTCCTGATAACATAAGAAAATCTGATAATTATTTAAGTACTAAGTAGCTTTTGCCACCGGCTCAGTCCGTGTGGAGGTCGGAAATGATTCCACGACACCGTAGTACCGGGATAAAAAGTATTTTATATGTTAATCCAGGTTATTAAACTATATGTGTTCCAAATTTCATCCCAATCCGTTCGGCCATTTTGCGTGATTGAGTAACAGCCATCCAAACATCTAAACATACAAACCTTCACATTTATAATAGTAGTAGGAGTAGGATTTGATCTTTTGCAATTTATATTTTGTAACTGCAGTTTCATCGCGCAAATACTCATCCATATACAACGGAAAGGGTATTACATACCAAGGGCACGGTTTCTTTGGATGATATCAAGCGATATTGGACGGGTTCTTTAGTGCTATCTCTACATGTTCGGAAGATATGAGAATTTTTAATACATTTATACCAGAAACCAAACTTTTCAAATTGAAATAAAAAAATCACACGGAAGAGATTTATCGTGATATTGACAAGTAACGTGGAAAGTTATTGACCTACGTAGTGCGGTGATTTAAGAAACATATGAAACCGAAAATTAGGTATCCATTTTTAGAGTATTTTATTTTGAGCTGAAACTATGTATAGTGATTCTATACCAGCTGTCATCTTTATTGCTTAAGGATAGCAATAGGGTTTCTGTTACACCCTGTATATGCCATACTTCAAAAACGTTCCATTCCTATAATTGCCTTGGACTCCCAGCTTGAACTATTACGCAAGGCAGACTTATGCATGGAATTTTAAAACAAGAAAACATGCGAATATTTCTCCGTTCTACAACACTTTAAGGATTCTAATTAGTAACTGGAACATTAATAATTATGAGGAACAATCAAGAGCTTATAATAAAGGAAAATTTGAAGGAGTATTTTAGAAAGCAAGAAAGAAGACCAGCCACAGCAGAGTCGATTAAAAAACTTCCCAACAAACTATTACTTTCATATTTTTGCAACTACTGATTACAGGGTGGACATTTGAAACTAGCTAGTAGAGGTAATGGAAGCTATCTTCGCCGTCGTTGCTACAAAAAAAACGTCCCTAGAACTGTCCATTACTTTTAAAGACATTGCGACAGCCTTTTAAGAACAATTCCCAGTTTCATACCAGCGGCGAGGTGTCAATTTTTCTAAGAGAGAAACCGAAGCGAAGTCGGCTTTAACTTACTGGCTTATCAATAAAGAATACTAACCATCATTCTAAAATTAATATTGGAATGTAAAGAATTAAATGCAATAAAACTGAACAGCTGAAAACCAAATAGGATGTGCAATATTCCTCCATCTCGTTCCCGCTGACACATTTTTCTGTCTCTGTCTCTGTCATAACCAATGGGTTCACGAGCAAGACGCCGTACCGTTGTAAAGCGGCTTGCTCGCGTCCATATCAAGCGGTGCCACTTGATCTAAAGTGACTGTATCATTACAGGATCGCTGTTGTATGAATTGTTAGTTCCCGATTATGACGTTTTGGCGCCGGGTAAATTTAGAACATTTTTTTTGTCGTAATACAAAGCTAAAAATAAGCATTTTTGTTGTTTAAATGTTATGGTGAATTAAATACCCGTAGTGTAACTATATGTTTTGACAATAGTGGCCACTATTGACGTGCCATTATTTAAAAGCGCTAGAGTTGTCGATGCGAATCCCCGAAGGGAAGCCGGTAGGAATCGTGTTATATAGTGTTTTCGCCACTGTTTCATATGACAGTGGCATTAGCATTTACAGCCCCGATTCTTTTGCATTACTGATGCTGTTTATGGAGGGTCTCGTGGCTAAATAATTACAGCTGCACGAGTCGATCTTCATCAAAGATAAGCAACGCTTGCCGAGATCGGTCCGTGGTCGGATGAGCATTCATTACCTCCATGCCTCGGAAAACACGTTAGGGTAGAGTTGGTTCCGGCAATCATTCGTAGATCTTTGACAGTCGTAGCGAGTATTTAGAATCTCAAAGTCTGACAATCAGTTTTGACAGTGGCTATCATGTTACCCAGTAACTGGGTTGTAAAGGTCACACAGATATTACCTCCACGTAATGCACTGGTATTTGTGCAGCATCCGGTTAGGCTGCAGGTCGACCACAACATAGTTGGGAAAAGATTAAATAGATGTGAAGGTACTGTGCTTTATTTCAGTTATTAGAGTATAAAGTATATCTATATCTACCAAAACACAATAGACCATAGCTATAAAGTTTAGTATACATACGTCGACCGCCCGTACGTATAACCGAGTTTACCGCGGAGATGAGCATAGTCTGTCGGCGCGCTAAACTAATAGTACACCTCGGCACACGTTGCACGCCTATGATAGTGTATAAACACGCTAGTAAATAAACACGCAATACATAAAAGTCGTTATATTGAGATCTTCATACATGGACACAGGCCTCCTCTCGATGAGAGGGAGTGGGCAGTAAACCACCAAGCCGAGCCAGTGCGGGTTGATAGATGTCACATGTCTTCCAATTTTTATTTCTAGGACATTCTGATTTCGTCACAATATTTTTTTCACCGTTTTCAGAGCAGTGGTGAAGAAATAATTTACACCAAGTAAAGCGCCTGTCTGGCTCCGGCTCTACGACCTACGCCGCTGATCTTCATAGCTATTCACAACTATTCGATGGATACGCTTCCATGTACAATCGAACATGAATCAATGTTCTTGAAGGAGTCTTCTAAACGCTGTTTATAAATCTGAATCCCGAAAATTTGGTCAGTTTAATTGAAATCAACCTGACGACCGCTCCTCAATCGATCATTCCAAGTTGGGGCCAAGGCAAGGCAAATCAGGTAATCATAAATGTGTAATTTTCGATACAACAGCCGTTACGATTGTGAATAGCTACGCTGGAGTGGTTTCTTTCAGAAGAGATAGGACTTAAAATAAATTCTTAAGTACCACTTACACTGGGTGGAGTGTCAACTCTGCTGTTAACGTTACTGAATACTGCTATAACTCCGATATCATAGCTTGTACCGACAGGAAAGAAGAAGGAACGCGATCGAAGCCATTCCTGAAGACAACAAAACAACTTCTGAAGAAATCTTTAGATTTTTGCAACACGGTGTTATAGTTTCTATAGCTCATTTGTAACTGAAATCATTGGTAGCATCACTTGCTTTTATACGTGTATTAATTTTAAGAGACTAGTGAGTAAGTAATACAAACGAATAATGTGAACATAGTGCATGGTACAAAACTACAAACTGTGCCCTCTGGGACCACTTGTGGCACGCGATCCGTAGAACAATTTGCGGTACCTACTCTACGTAGTATCTGCTTAGATTAGATATTTTAGCAGAGTTGTGAAGTTAAATTTACTCTATAAAAACAACCGACTTGCAAAAAAAACCACTACATAGTGAAAAATAACTTAAATTTTTGAAGTCGGTTTTTTTTTTCGAAAAAGTTTTTAATGTTCACTTTTTAGTTATAGTACCTACCCCAGACAATGCGAAATTTAATCATACTTGGGGTCAATACAATTCATATTTATGCGATAGCAGCAAAAGAGTTCCGTTGCCTGTCTCTGAAACGCATCATCAGTTCTATATGAAATTTTTATGGGACCATTTCAGAATAAACCCCTTTCGAACAAAAAAAATTACAAATCCGTTTATATATGACGGAGTTATGCCAGAACATACATAAAAAAAACATGTCGAATTGATAACCTCCTTCATTTTGAAGTCGGTTAAAAACCGGGAAGTGCCAGTCACTCGCACACGAATGGTTCTGTACCACCAGACAAAAAGCACTGAAAAATAGACGTTTTGTTTAATGTTTAACTTTATTTGATTTTTATTATTTTATAGGTAGTTATAGCGGCAATAGAAATTTAAACTCTGTGTCTCTGTGATATTTCAAAAAATCAACTGTCTACCTGTAACGGTTCATGAAATACAGCTCGCTGACAGATGGACGGACACCGAAGGCTTAGCGGGTTCCGTTGGCACCCTTTGAGTACGGAACCTTAAAAAAGGATGAAAAAAAACATAACAGCTGTTCTTTATTGTATTACACAGGAAGATGGCCGTTGTTTAAAAAGTAAGGCTCCACTCATTTTTCTGTGAATAATGTTGTAATCCCTACGCTCGAGGCATGTTGTGGGCGGGTGTTAGTACCCAGGTAAATGATGCTCGTCGCAAAAATAAATCCCTCAGTACCCCTCGGGATAAATGTGGGAAGTATATAATGAAGATTCCAAGAACTACGTGGCTTTTACTCGATTAAAAGCAGTAGAAAATTACCCATAGAAAAAATAGGGTTGATGTTTTTCCGGGAACAACGCTGCTTCGTCGTCGTCTTTAGGATATGTATTTGGCGACTACTAATACTAGCGGTGCCCGCGGTTTCCCCTGCGTAGATGTCTCAAATCGGTCCACGGTAACGGCTTAAGGAGATTAGTCGGAACAGACCGACAGACAATTTTTTTTTTAAATTGTTTTATTTTGTTATGAGTACGTACCGTATAATATATTTTCTTAGCTATTTAGTAAAAGCTGCAATTTTGATATTACAAACAGACACTTATTTGTTTATTAGATATTTTAAGGTTCGTCCAATACCTTCGTAAAAGCTTGACATATTCAGGAGCTTCTATTGAATTGAAAGTCAGCCTGTTTATCACACAACTTTTAAAACATACTAATTTGAATTGATGTTTCAGTCGCTAGAAGTTTCATATCATATTTTTTACGAACTAGCCTCTGTAAGCCTTGGTCTTTGTTTGTCCTTGAAGCTAAAATAAAAGCTGTGTAGACATAATCAAAATACTAAGAAACAAGGTTGTATAAATATGTTTAATTAAGACTTGGTTATTCTATCAACTCCAGATATCGGGTAAGAATAGCAAATTAATTCTTGTTATAGTTGGGTTTATTTTGGAACTACGAAATTCTATCCTACTAATCTAAGAGGGCTAATTGCTCTATTTGTGTATCTTTAGGGAGTATACTATAAACTATGTTCTGGACACGTAGATAATTACTAATTAACAGTTTCGTATGCTATCCCTGAGGCAATTAAGATAGAATTCTAATAACGCATAACCAAATTTCGCCAATGGCGATATAAGTTTATGTGGAAACGTTACATGTAGGTACGGGATGGTCTATCTTCAAATGTAATAGAACATAACATCACGCGTTCTTTCCCTGAAGAGTTAGGCCTAGCCCAGAGGTGTACCTATACTACCACCACATTTCGTCAGTTATGTTTAAGTCCCATGTAATAGGGGGCGAGCCTATTGCCATCAACCGGGCTCAAATCCAGACTCTGGAGAAATTCCTGCAAGAAAAATCAGTAACACTTTGCACGACCTGGGTGATCAAACCCAAGACGTCATGCTTAGCTACTGCTTTCGACCCGTATACCAAAGTGGCAGCAATGTTTCTAGATTCACGTCATACTCTTTTAAAGCCACGTGCATATTAAAACCGGGCAAGAGCGAGTCGCACACGTACCTACACGACGTTGATAAATCATGTTTTACCTATTTTTAAGTACGTTTTTTTTTTTAATTTTTAACAGACTTCAAAAAGGAGTTCAAATTACCCAAAGGTTGCCAACAGAACCCTTTGGTACAGAATTTTGAACTCCTTTTCTTCCTGACCAATCGTACAAAATTCAATATTTATGGCTGAATAGATATTCGTTTTAATTTTGCAACTTACCTAAACAATTTTTGTTTACGTGACTTATGCCATCGAATTTCGCGTCAAAGACGAACCGCTACGCCAACGACCAACCCATCTCAATCATAACACTCTAAAATCCTAAATCATTGTTGGTGGATTCATCAATCTTTATTACGCAGAGATTGGCCTTCATTACTGCCACTAAAACAGACATGATTATATTTCTAACCTGATATTTAGTGAATTAAGTTAGATTATTTACAGACTGTTGGTCTGTGCTCGTCGGCCTAGAGGTCGCAAGCGCTACTGTTAGCACGAGGTCATGGGTTCGATTCCCAGGGCAGGCAAAATGTGTGTTATTATGATTTCTCAGTAGCCCGGAGTCTGGATTTATGTTCGGTTGATGGCAATAGACTCAGCCCCTATTGGGCGTCGGGAATCCCAGGCTCATTCACAACCACCGTAACCTTGGTTTGCGGATGGCGAGTACCTAATGGGTAGCTCGGTGTCCGGTTAGGATCAAGCCCGGGTCGGCGGCGCGTTGTGTTCCACGCGCGCCTCAAAGAGATGTCAGGACCAACTGGTGAGGTCCGCAAGAGCCGATGCCTGCCAGGGGTGCGGGTTGTTCGAAAGAGATACCGCGGCCGCTGGCACAGAGGCAACTGCAGGAACACGGGTGGGTTTTAGTCAGTAAAAGTCTGACACGCCCTCCTGCTCCACCCAGAGCGGGAGAAGTTTTTTGATGATTTCCCACCCTCAGAAAAAAAGCCCCTATTACATGGCACTTAAACGTAACTTGCTAATGTACGGCTACTTAGGTACACCTCTGCCCTTCCCTTCGGAGGAACAAAGCGTGATTTTATCGTGTTATTTACAGACTGATGGACAAACAAACAATGTTTTTACTTCCGAAGCGTAAAATATATTCATGTAAACAATTGAGCATTGCTGCGGAAAATCCTAGTTATTAACTTAACTCGATTCCCAGTAAGTTGTGGATATGAAAACAGTCCCGTGGCCTCCCACAGACCCTCCCACGCCGTTGAAATGCGGCTACAAAGAACGCCCTTAGATTGTTTATTTTCTTTACTGTTTCAATCAAGCCTATTCATAGAATCCTTATTATTGCAGCAGTGGTGCCCCAGGGGTAACAGCCGCGACTGAAGAGTTGTAGGTCGTACGCTCGAGCCCATACAGGTTCACTAGCTTCTGCCCGTGGCTTCCCCCGCGTGGATGTCGGAAAATATCCCACGGGAACGTACTACCGGGTTTAAAAGTACCCTATGTGTTAACTCAGGTAAACAATGTCTTCTCACACTGCTTATTATAGTATCCGAGGTGCGGCGCGCGGATTGTTAAATGATTGCTGGAGGATAACAAATACTAAAATGTAAAAATAGTAACGGGATACATAACGGAACGGAAAATTACCTACTCGAATGCTTGGGCTGAGCGATGATGAGTTAGTAAGGGTTTTTAACCGCCTAGACTAGAGGATGATTTTACAAAAACGCCAAAAGGCTTTTAATACTAATTTTATGGGTTAAGCTTTAAAATTTACGGGTTTCCTATACAAATTTTTCATCCCCTATTTTACCCTTTTTGGGATGATTTTTCAAAAAACGCCGATACATGAAATTATTAATTACCAACCAAAAGGCTAAATACTAATTTCATGGTTTGAACTACAAAACTAACGGGTTTCCCTTTAATACTTTCATCCACTATTTGACTCCGTCAGGGGCTGATTTCTCAAAATCACTGAAACACGTGGTTTTTTTTTTATCAGAATGATGAACACCCATTTTCATGGTTTAAACAACAAAAATGATGATTTTCCATACAAACTTTCATCCCCTATTTAGTTAAAGGAGTTCTTTTAGGGGTTGAATTTGGAAAAATCTTCCTTATTCCTTGTCTACATTATAAAGGGAAACTCTGTGCAAAATTTCAGCTTTCTAGGTCCAAGGGTTTGGGCTGGGGGTTGATGAGTCAGTCAATCAGTCAGTCAGGACTTTTCTTTTTAACCGACTTCAAAAAGGAGGAGGTTCTGAAATGAAATGAAATGAAATGTTTATTTATGTAAGTAGATCTTAAAAGACACTTACACGTCAATATTTTAAAATCTGGATGGCGCCGGCATTTCCTAGCTGACTTCTCAATTCGTCGGAACCTTTTTATTTATATATATAGATAGAAGATCACCACTTCTCTCAAAACGGTGAAGGAAAACATCGTGAGGAAACCAGCATATCCTAGAACAAAAATTCTAAGACATGTGACGTCCAACAAACCCGTTCTGGGGCCCTATCGAAGAGAGGAGGCCTGTGTCCCAACAGTGGCAACATTATGGGCTAATTATGTTTTATTATAACATATTAACAAAATGCTTTAAATTTCAGAAATAATGTTTTTGTACACCTTCTTCCTACATGAATATTTCCGAGAATTCTATTTGAGTTTTTATTCAAAAGTTCACTGCTTGTGATAAAACAAATCAATGCATGTTATGCAGGGCGAACATAAGGCAGAGAAGGCATTATTAGGCAGCCCAGATACGTCGAGCAATCCATTGCAGCGTCACGTACCTGCAAGAATGTTGGAATGACCCATGCGGCCGGCTGCACAATGGCTTATCCGGCTAATTGTAACGCTCCAATCCTACGAGTCCTATCAAAGGGATGCCTCCGATTAAATGCCTATGGCATTAACTCCGCCTCTGTACATTTGTGAGCTTAATGTAAATCAATAATTAAATAAATAAATAAATAATTATGATTATCTAATTTTATTTTAAACGACTTCAAAAAGGAGGAAGTTCTCAAATCGCCTGTATATTTTTTTACTTCAGTGATCTCGCTGAAGAACAACATCGTGAGGAAACCTGCAGGCTTAGCATAACGCTCTCTATTTCTACTGTACTGTAGAATAGAAATCGTTTGTCTACATTTCTCGGTAAAAAACTGTCAACTGTCTATACGGAAACGTCATTTTTGTCTACTAAGCTAAGCTTGCTGGTCTTAACATAATGTTACGAGCTTGGGGTTCGTGACAATTTAAAACTGCCAATATAAATGACCAAAAATGACGCTTTAATCAAACAACCTAATTACAAAACACAATTGCTCTACTAATCACTCTAAGTCGCACTTGAAGATCGCTTTCGATGTTCTCGCATGTATCGCTTGTCTAATACTCTCCGGGTCGCGATCCGCTCCGGCCTTTTAAAGGGCCCTCGGATCGATCGTGAACCTTCTACTGTAGAACAATCTAGAATATTCGAGTACATACCGGCCCCGACTGAACAGATGTCGAAAGTTCTAGAAAGTTCTAGCATCGAAATTTCTAGAAAGATCTTGACTCTATTAATTCTGCTACTCGATACTAGATGGCGCTAGTGGTAACTAAGGTTACCATGTACCAGACATTAATTGTGGCGCGCAACAATAACATCGTGTAATCCCCGAAGGGTTAGGCAGAGTGGTACCTATAGTACAGACGCCAGCACATCAAGCTATACCAAACTGTCAAAATTTCCCAAATGAACTTGAACCTTAATCTTTTTCAATAAAGTTCAAAAATTACCCAAGAAACTTTACAGCGATCTGTAAAGTTTCTTTGATAGTCAGAGGCGTGCACATCAAGCTACCCATTCACACACACACATCCACACTCTGTACATCCACATTTCGTCAGTTATGTTTTAGTCCCACGTAATAGGGGCCGAGCATAAACCTTACTTGTAAATAAATAAAATTGGAATTGTCTTTTTGTAAATTATATACTAATATTATAAAGAGGTAAAGTTTGTGAGGTTGTAAGGGGCTACTGAAACGATTGTGAAAATTCTTTTGCCAATAAAAAAACACGTTATTTGTGAGTGTCACAGGCTATATGTTAACCCGAAAAATTAAAAGACTTTTTCGTGGTAGACGGATTTGCAAAGTAAGTCGGAGATAAAACGGTTGAACGAAAAAAAATAGGGATCCCACCCGTGCAAAGCCGGGACAGGCAGCTATGCCAAATAAACAGCTTTTTACTAAATGCTTATTATGAAAGTATATACAGTATTAAAAAAAATGTTTAAATCGTTTGGCTTTCTCAGTTCAAGCTAATCTCCGAAACGGTTGGACTGATTTTGATGAAATATGGTATGGGGATACTTTGAACCCTGGGGAAGAACATGTTACTTTTTCATCGATATACTACGGGAATAAACCCTCGAGCAAAAGTTAGTAATTAAGTCCGAAATCGCTAATCCGCCTTGAGCAAAATTACTGAGTAACGATACTTTTATCGCAATTCTCACATATAAGTATATCAAAGAAATTCAATTTTCTTTATTATCTAACAGACACGCCATTGGAATATTTGGAATCTCCCAAAGGGATGCCGAAATAATTTGGTAAGAACTCACTGAAATTAACTTATCCGTTATATCGATACACGGTTTCCAAGTCCAACTTAAAAGAAAGAAAGTCTGTCTAAAACAATACGCCAATACTTAATCATTATAGTTTGAGTTGTACTAAAAGCATAATGACAAACTTTACACAATGAAAAAATCGATATCTAAAATGATGACACTGTAATCATAACATAACATTTCAATGGTACGTCTGATACTGATAAGCTGAGATACGTAATTAAATTAATATATTTAGGCTTTATACGTTTCGGTCTACTTCTTCTTTTGTATTGGCACTAACTATGAGCCAAGTGTCACGTTCCCCCCCCCCCAATTCGATTTCATCTGATAAAACGGGAAACAAGAGCGGGGTCAGTGTATTTTATATTTCAACTAGCTTTTGCCCGCGGCTCCGCCCGCGTGGATGTCGGTTTTCGCGTAGTAAGGTAGCCTATGTCCATATCCATATCCCAGGCTATACCTCTGCCAAATTTAATGACGATCGGTTCAGCGGTTTAGGCGTGAAAGCGTAACTGACATACAGATTTACTTTCGCATTTAGGGATTAGTGGGGATGGTATCAACTCAAATGTTGTCAGTCAGCAGGGTAGCAAAGCTGACCACCACCCAGCTTTCGACGGAGTATTTATGCTATTTCTACTTTATTCTCGAACGAATCAGGAATAAAGAGATCCGCAGGAGAACCAAGGTAATCGACATAGCCCGAAGAATGGCCAAACTTAAGTGGCAGTGGGCAGGGCACATTGCTCGCAGAACAGATGGCCTATGGGGCCGAAAGGTTTTGGAGTGGCGACCGCGTACCGGAAGACGTAAAGTTGGAAGGCTTCCCACAAGGTGGCCCGATGATCTTGTAGGGCCGCAGGAGTCCGTTGGATGCGGGAACCACAGAACCGGTCGAAGTGTAGGAGCTTGGGGGGGCATATGTCCAGCAGTGGACGTCTTTCTGCTAAAATGATGATGAAAATGACTTTTTCTAAAGATTTTGGATGTTGATAAATAAGGTGGGTACGACCTACTAATAAAAATAGAGAGCTACACTTACTGTTCCCCGAAGGATTAGGCAGAGGTATAATACGCATGGTACACCCACATTTCGCCTGTTATGTTTCAGCCCCATGGCCAATACAGGGCGAGTCTATTGCCTTCAACCGGGCACAAAACTATACTCCGGGCTGCTACTGAGAAATTCCTGATGTTAAAACCCAATAAAACTTTACCCGACCTGGGAATCGAACCCAAGACCTCAATCAAGCTCAGCAATAGCACTTGCAACCGAAGAGGCAGTCAACAAACAGTATTGTAAATCAGAAATATTTTTTCAACAAAAAGCCTAAAACTTATTTGAACTTCAACATTTCGATAGAGTTATATAAAATGCCGCACGTCATTTTTATTGTGTCTTTCAAATACGTCTGGCACAGTCGAAGTCATCACTTATGATTAACCTTCGTTCGCCACCAATATACTCTAATGATAGACTGTAGAGCCTAAATAATAAAACATTGTAGTCTTTGACTGCTCAAAGACTACAATGTTTATTATTTAGCCTCAGCAGAGATAATTTTGATTACAGAGATCGTGAACTGTTTAAAAACATAAATATTTTATTAAGGCGCTGCCAAAACGTAAGTTTTTGTCGTACAGTTAAGCGTAATGGTGCTTAAGTATTATAAGCCAGAAAATTTAGTGTATTGTCAAATGCTCAAAGAAAAGACGTATTCGAAAATATTTCTTGTTTTTTATATTTTACAATTATTTATTTATTCTGAGAACTTTATAGTAATTGGTGAAGTGCCACAAATAATTTGTCGAGCAGTGGTTGCCAAATGCTATCGGCCACGACTTACAGAGTTGTAGGTCGTGAGTTCGAACCCAGGCAGACTACGGTACTTTGTATATTTAATGTCATCACCACTGCTCTCAAAACGGTGAAAGAAAACATCGTGAGGAAAGCGGCATGTCTTAGAACCAAAAATTTGAAGACATGTGACAGCCACCAAACCCGCACTGGGCGGGCGTGGAACATTATGGACCACCTCCACAACAGTGGGGACATAATACGCTGATTCTACTTATGCTCCAAACATTTTGCTTTTTCCGTTCATAGGATAGAGGTTGACCGAGTATTAGTAAAAGCCTCGATCAAACCAGCAAATCGTCTACATTAAACTAACTATTTATAGACGTGCTAGAAATGAACTCTGCGGCTTTGCATCAGACGGGTGAAATATTAATTAAAATGGGTTCACTAAGATATTAACATTTTTATTTTCGATAAGCTTTTCATTTACGTGGCTATGCTGAAAAAGATTAAAATATATTAACAAATACCAAGACGAAGACGTAATAAGTAAATGATTTTAATATAACCAACTAGGTTTTGCCAGCGGCTTCGCCCGCGTGGAGGTTGGAAATTATTCTACGGGAATGTACTAACGGGATAAAAAATATCCTATATGTTAATCCAGGTTATAAACTATCTGTGTGCCATATTTTATCCAAATCCATTCGGCCATTTTTGCGTGATTGAGTAACAAACATCCAAAAATCTAAATATCCAAACATATACTTTCACATTTATAATACTAGCTTTTGCCCGCGGCTCCGCCCGCGTGGATGTCGGTTATCGCGATATATAAAAAAGTAGAGTATGTCCTTCTGCATATCCCAGGCTATCTGCCAAATTTGATGACGATCGGTTCAGCGGTTTAGGCGTGAAAGCGTAACAGACAGAGTTACTTTCGCATTTATAATATTAGTAGGGATTAGTAGCTATTAATTATAGAAAAGTTTTATTAGCAGGAAAGTACGACTACTGGATTCCGAGACAAAGACGTTATGAGTAAATGATTCAAACATTACCAATAATGGTAATTTATCGCGTGTTATTATATTCCTTTTCAAATACGACGAGTTTACGCGCTTCAAGGCCACAAAAAACCCAAACTCCATTGATGCGGTAATGTGTTTAATTTCACCGCGGTTGTTAACTTTATTGCTATCATAATTCAGAATCTATTTTCGTTAACCTTTTATTGTGTAAACCTGCCAATTTTACTATTCAGTTACGGAACGGCTCGGTTGTTTGTTTTATGTACAAAACGTTCAACACAATATTGGTTAGTTTGGTAAGCCGTTGCGAGATGCAACACCTGCATGCCGGGAATACACATGAAAGTTAACTGGGGCTAGCGTTGCCAGGCGTCCGGATAAAATCGGACACAATCAGGCTTTTTGGTTGTGCGTCCGGCCAAATTAGACGGTGTCTGGCCTGACCGGCTCTTGTTAGGCTTGTTGACCATTAAAAAAAAACATGTGTTGGTTTCCGCTCTGCCCACATCACCTTGTAGCACAAGCAACCGGTCTAGGACTGTCCATTATACAACGTGTAACGGAAAGGGTATATACAATACCAAGGGCACTTTTTCGTTGGATGACAACAAACGATATTGGAAGGGTTTTTAATCCTATCTCTACATGTTCGGTTGTTATGAGAATTATTAATACATTGATACCAGAAACCGAACTTTTCAAATTGGAAAACATCACTCGGAAGAGATTTATCGTGATATTGGCAAGTAACGTGAAAAGTTATTGACCTACGTAGTGCGGTGGCACGTTTGTTATGATTTGAATTTAAGAAACATATGAAACCGAAAATTTCGTATCAATTCTTAGAGTATTTTATTTTGAGCTGAAACTATGTATAGTGATTCTATACCAGCTGTTATTTTTAGTGCTTAAGAATATCAATAGAGTTTCTGTTACACCCTGTATGACTGGTTCATTCAATTTTATTGTTAATTTTTTTGAATTTAGAATTTAAGAAGATTTTATGGTTAATGATAAAAAGGACATTTACTTTTTTAAATTGTCGTGTTATACTAAGACTAAAAATTAAGGGTGTCCGGCCTTTTAACCCAAATGTTCGGCTAAACTGGCTGATCTGGCTGGTCCGAGTTTTCGGTTTTAAGACCTGGCAACCCTAACTGGGGCTTTGGAATAGGTTAGCAGTTTCCAGCATCCAATATTTAAGGTTCCTTTCCGTTCCTTGACTCCAACTCTCCAATTACAACTTCCTGCTAATATTATAAACTAGTTTTTGCGAGCGGCTTCGCCTGCGTGAAAGTCGGATTTTTTCCCCGGGAAAGTATCCTATGTGTTAATCCAGGTTATAAACTATCTGTGTGCCAAATTTCATCCAAATCCGTTCAGCCGTTTTTGTGTGATCGAGTAACAAACATCCAAACATCTAAACATACAAACTTGCACATTTATAATATTAGTAGGATAGTAGGATGTGAAAGTTTGTGAGGATGGATGGATGGATGTTTGTTCAAACCACAGACCACAGACCAATCAAACCACAGACTACATTGAATCAAACGGATGTTGACGTAATGTTTAACTATTAATTAACTTTAACTTTATTCCCAGGGTGAAAGAAATTGTATAAAAAATACCCTGTACACCAAAACAATTAATAATATTTTTAGGTTATTATTAAAATCAGGCACACGATACCACAAAAGGGACCTGCTCCGTGGCAATCTCCCTTACTGAAATCGATTCAGTAGTAAATTATGAACAAACCACTTTCAGAACTTGCGTTTATTCTGTGACACCTTGTATTCAAACGGTTTATAAAGTGTTCCCCAAACGAATATTTCTCACAACAATCACAAAAACGTAATGTCTTATCGCGTGTCCATTAATTATGATAAAAAATCGTGAACAAGGCTTTGTACAAGCACTAAGATAATAAGGGACATGGTCTACCTCGTAGCCATTACATTCTTTTACTTTTTCTAACATGGTTATTAAATTCCGGGCACACGGAGTCGGGGTCAGCTTCGGACAGCAGAAATCGGGCAATCTGCGGCTGATTTTATATTATGTGGACACATTTTTGCCATTGACATTGTGTATTTAGAAGTCAAAACAGAAATCTAAGAACAAATTCCGACAGTCGTTTACGTGTATCTGCTACATGATTATGTATGGATCGACGAATACTATTTTTAGCCGAATAAACTTAGTCTAGACCTACACCTTCATGCAATTTATGTCACGAGTTGAAGAGTGTAGATATGGAGTGAATGTCAGCGTATATTACGACGGTATAATTAGATCATAGTCATCAAGGCAAATGCACACGTGACGCCACACGCTCGTGAGTGACCGGCCTATTCATTCAAATGTCTGGCTGGTTGGATCGAAGCGAATGCGCGCGCATCCTCCGCCACGCTGACGACACGAGACACTGGCTTAGCTATTCCACCTACTTAAGGAACTGCAACAAAATTGCCTCAGAAATTGCGGATATTACCATATCTAGAACATTCTCTATCGTCTAGCCATGGAATAAAAAACCATCCTCCAAATATTAAGCCGAAAGTGCCATAAAGGCAATACCAATAAAAACAAAACGATTTGCTAGTGAACTGTCAGCAACAAAAAATATTGATAGTTTTTGTGCCCTCCCCGAATTCCAATTGGCTGGCTGTTTCCGTTTTTACTCAATTTCGACGCCAAACATAACCAAACCCATAGTAACATATAACGAGGGACTTTATTTTTATTTAAAGTCAGTCAAGGATAGCCTGAAACATATTTTACGTTATAAACAAGATAGGGAAACTCGATTAAAACTTTTTCATGAATTTGGTAAATTCCGAGACACTCCCGTCTCCCAGACTGTTTTAAGAGGTTCTTGTCGACGACTCGAAATTTTTGTCACATTGCTTGTTTTATTTCCACTTACTTAGCTACTTATTACTCTATATATTATCTTTCTTACCTTATTGCCTTAGCGTTTCTTATACTCCCACTTTTTTTTTTAATAGTTAGAGAATACTCTCGCTTTTTATTATAAACTAGCTTTTGACAGCGGCTACGGCCGCATAGACGTCGGAAATTAGCCCACGGGAACGTACTACGGGGATAAAAAGTATCCTATGTGTTAATCCTGGTTATAATCTATCTGTGTGCCAAATTTCATCCAAATCCGTTCAGCCGGTTTGCATGATTGAGTAACAAACATCCAAACATCTAAACATACAAACTTTCACATTTATAATATTATATACAGGATATGTTTTTACCCAGTGCGAAAATTGTAACCATGAATTCAACATATCATTCTAGACCCCCAGCGCAGAAATTTTTCGTCGGTAACACAAACAAAATATCAGCTGTTCCATACATTTAGACAAATTTCTGCGCTGGGGTTCTAGAATGATATGCTGAATTCATGGTTACATTTTGCGCACTGGATAAAAACTGTATAGTAAGATTGCTTACAGGCACGTTCACGTAATAAGCTTCATTACGATCAACCGTAAAGCCATCTGCTGATGGGGTAGCTGAGTTTTAAACGGGTCGAACGTTTAGAATGTAAGTCAATGTGTCAGGGGCGCGTACGTATAAAGAACCGTTCGGAAATGTGGGTCGCGAACCATCGCGGGAACCTCTACCTCTCACCCCTACCGCCGGCCGTCATCTCCATTCATTTTAAAGCTATTAAGCCTTTAATATCCGATTAAAAGGTTCAATTCTGTTTGTTTTGGATGTTAAATCATATTTCAGTCGGGTAATGTGATGATATAATTATGTATTATCTTATAGGATTAAACCAAAAATTGGTTGTCTATAAATAACGACTTCACGAACCAAGAAAATAAACAACCTCTTTAGTTGTTTTTCTATCCAGAATCCATAAAAATACCTACTAAGTACTATGTACATATAAATCAAAGGAATTACGACAAAAGCGGTACTCAAGGATATCTTAGGGCAATGAACACAGACCTTCCCGAAAAAGCGGTTCTAGTCTAGCGTGGGCGAGACGCCATTATTTGGAGGTTGAACGTCTCCGGGCGCCCGTCTGTCTGCCGTCATATTCCACTGCAGAGGAGAGAGCCAAATAGGTCAACAACATGGAAGTAAAAATAATATAGCAATAACATTAGCCGCTACAAAACTAAAGCCAACACGTTTAGCTTAAGTTATTGGATTTGAAACGTTCGTTGTGTTTTTAAGTTGGCTTTTAAAGTAGTATTCCACTTATAAAAAAGCCGGCATACTGTCATAGGCGCTACGGAAGGCGACAATGAACTTTCATTTGCCGACCATGGACCAGCAGCATTGTAAGAAGCTTTAGCCTTGAAGGCCTAACCGCAGAAGAAGGTAATTAGAAGTATTAATGAATTGAGGATATGACTAATGAACTTTAATTTCATGTCCTTTGAGATAATGCACGAGATCAAAAACAGCCACAATATTAGATCAATCTGCCTTATCTTTTTCTACCTATGTGGGGTCGCCTTCCAGTCTAACCGGATGTTGTTGAATACCAGTATATATACTTCCACAACCTAGTTACTGGGTATTACGATACCCTTTGGGCAAGACTGGTTGTCAGACTATCGGGCTTCTGACGACTCGTAAAGACTGTCAAAGATTCACGAATGACAGCCGTGACTAACTTAAAAGTGCTTTCCGAGGCACGGGTCTTGGTATGTAAAGTTGGACCTGAAGACCTGATGAATCGATCCGTACGCCCATTACTTAGCCATAAACTCTACACTCACTAAAATTAGATGAACAAAAAAAACATGTTGCTAACGGAAGTAAGGGAAGGGTAAAGAATGAGGGTGCTGTTACTATTTACGACGGCAGAACTTGCGCAACTAAAGTTAGTAAAAAAAACCATTCCTTTTCCTTGCCAACACGAAAATAGGATCTTCGGATACACAGCTTTCAAGCTAATTATTTAGGGAAAGCATTTTATTTGTTGCTAAGCCAACTACTTTATAGAGCACATACTATGGTAAAAGTGAGAGTCTTAGCTAATGGTAAAGAGAAAGTAAAACGGTGGTTTATTAATAGTACAGTTTTCTACCGTTTTCCAGCATTATCACCATTCGCAGCGCACACGTATCAAAAGTAATGAATGTCTCCAGAGAAACATTAGTAGCCAATAATGTAATTTTCCTGAGAGTTCGTTTCAATCTAGGCATTAAGTTAAGAATACACTCTCGTAATGGAAATCTATTACAGAGAGACTAACTCAGTTTGGATTTAATTAGATAACAAAATATTTTATTTCTAGATATACTCACTCCTATTGCTTGGATTAGTAATACATTCAGGTGTCTAGACTTCTTGAAAATTACATTTAGAGTTAAGGGCGCTTTCACATTTTCTCTCGAATTTGAGCGTTTGACTCGAGATTTGATTAATGATTATGGTTTAGATATAGCCAAAAAGTTTAAAAAAATATGTGTTCTGGAAAATTTCATTATTTGTCTAGGGAGCGCTCTAAATAATTTTTTCAATATGTTTACACAAGTCAGTAAAAACTTTGTCTCGGCAAAGGATGTTTCATAAAATTTTACTTTCGGGCATCTTTTGATGCTTTGTTACATGGAACATATTGGAATGCTCAAATCAATTTTTCATATTTCATACAATAATACTCCACAAATAATTCCGTAAAACAGAGGATTAATGATAATTTTTCGTCTGAAATTATATTTTTTATCTATGTATGTTTAATCGAAATTCAAACAAAAAGTATTTAATAACTAAGGTGACTAAGTCAACTTGCTTGAAAAAAAATACAGTCTATTTAAAAGTAAAATAATATTTTAAAACAATTTTTGAATGCAACGCTATGAATCAGTAATAAATCTCGGGACGCGCGGGCTTTAGCTTTAAGTCCGCGCCGGTTTGTTCCTGGGCTTCCGGATCATAATGGTTAGCATGTTTGAGAAGCGTACTTCACTAGACACACACGCGCGATCAGCTATCACGCGCCGTTAAATTTACCTAAAACTGAATACTTCAATTTATAATAGCCCTCTTAAGTGGTATATTAAAAGCCTATTCAAGTCAAGTATTAGTTTACTGTGAAACTGTACTCTTCGTCACTTGTCCTTAAAGGTTCATTAGAAACCAGCGTCAGACAGCATCTGCCTGGCAATAATGCCTAATGGCCGAAATGAACCTTTTTGGCGCAGCCGCGACGCACACACTATTACTGTTTAACATTATTTTCACTTTTTTTTTGTTATTTGAATTTTGTGTTTTACAAACTGTCCAAATAAACGGTATTTTTTATTTCTTACTTATTGAAATATTCACCAATGAAACTGAACGCGATCAGCACATCTAAACCATGTTCAAGAGCTGTCAGTGTCATCGTTTTTGTGGAATATTGAACCATATAAATTGAGATGAGATTTGAATAGGTATCGACAGTCTTGTCATTGTAAAACAGCTGCTCTACATTTTTATTCTACGTTATGCAGGTAGTCATTCTGGCAAGCGCCCAAATACCGAATCAGTAAGATCTGCAAGCCCACAAATTGACCCTGTTCAACAGAATTGGAATAGGAAAACCTCCAAATAAAGGGGCCGTAACGTAACAAAAAGTCGTAAACGTAGCTAGAAAAATCAGTACCCAGTAGACTGGTCCAATTTGTCACGGAAACGAAAACCATTAGAGTTCTCAGAAATAGATGTCGCGTAATAGGAAGGGTATCATGGGATCCTTTACACGAGATGAATACCTATTTAGTGGGGAAGAACGGAGGGTTACTTTGACGTGTGCCATCCAAACACGGAAACATTGTATTGTCTGTGCGAAGATCTGGTTACATTCCAGCGGTACGCGTCTGTTGATAAATAACATGATGCACGTACTATTAGCATTTGGATGAAATATGAAAACAATATTGTAATACTATACGAGCAATTTGTGTTATTTTATACTAGCTGCGCCTGCGGTTTCAACCGAATAAGTCTCGATCTCGTGGGAATCATCATCATTTCAGCCGAAAAACGTCCACTGCTTAACATAGGCCAGTAGTGGTCGTTTGAGGTGCTTGGGTACCGCCACTTCAACCGGTTCTGTGCTTCCCGCACCCAGCGCATTCCTGCGTCCTTTACCAGGTCATCGTCCACCTTGTGGGAATATCGGGATAAAAATCCTATGTATCCTTTGTCGTAATCCAGGTCATGGTTAACCCATGTGTTAAATTACACCCAAATCTGTTCAGCCGTTTTAGCGTGAAAGCTTAGCAAAAAACATACAAAAAATGAAATCTTTTTTATTTGTTTAGACTAATTTTGTTGCTTTTAGTTCGGCCTGGGAATAAAGGTTCAAATGTAATTTGTGAGACGTCAGGGATGCTTTTCGTTACCCGGATTAAATTTAAATCAGCTGGTTCAGATCTCGAATTGAGGTATGCAATGTCTGAAAATAGTGTCGTTACCTAACCTACGTTACTTTTAGTATAAGTTTAAGATAAGGTAAGATTGGGTTTACCCGCAATGCGGTACTAACGTGTATAAGGAACGTTATTATTAGTTTAACGTAATATTTTACTTACTGACCAATTTAAAAATTCCCTCATAGGTTTTTTAATTGATAACACTGCCTCTTAACTTAAATACCCATTATTTCATTTGATAACGATAACATGAAATTCAGGTATTTATTAAAATTATCGAATATTGAAGCCAGTTTCAAGAAAAAGACAGCAATTTTTTTTTTTTTAATTCTTTTCCAACATTCTGAATCTAATTATTTAGATATAAATTGCTGGGAATCCAAAACGACGAACTGTACAAGTATTTCCGATGACACAGCTTTCAGTCTTGAATGAGTTTCAGTAATGAGCTGTCCATCGACCTGACTTACCTATATGTCATATCATAACATGGCACGCGAACCACAGTCGTTTTACATTATTAATGAATATACGCCTCATAGGTATATTGATATGAAATATTGTGTATATGAGGCATCTATCCTACTAACATTATAAATGTTTCATTATAGTGTAAAATGTGAATAGTTCACAGCAGCCGCGCGGCTTGATCGTTCAGGTCTAGTTACGCTTGTGAGGTTGGTCCGTGGGTGGGTGCCGTCCTCATCTCCGTCCTTGTCTCCATGCCTCGGAAAGCACTTGAAACCGTTGGTCTCGGCTGTCATTCGTGTATCTTTGACAGCCGTTACGGGTCGTCAGAAGCCCGAAAGTCTGACAACCAGTCTTTCCATGGTGTAATTTTCGTTTTACCCAATAACTGGGTTGTAGAGGTCAAATAAGCAGTCGCTCCATGTAAAATACTGGTACTCAGTTTTTGACTGGGAGCCGAAAAGGCTAGGCATATTGACAAGAAATATGGACCTAAATGCAATAAATAAAGTATAGGAGCGGTATCTCCTATACTCTATTTATTGCATTTAAATTATTTGAGAAAGCTTTCTATTAATCTATCAATGTCTATACTTCTAGCAGATATCGACATGTCATTTATCGTGTAATCATATCGGCAATTTGATAAAATATGACTGATTCCCTCAATGGAGTTTATACTTGACAAGGTTAGAGTTGGATGGTACAAATCTCAGATAGAATTTCCCGGTAAAGTATTGAAATATTTTTTAGTTCTAAAACGGAAGCTACAAATTCACAAATATTACTTTGCTTATATTACACTTGACGATAAAATTAAAGAAGATACCACTCGTACAGCAGCACACAAAGTAAACAGAGAAATGATAAGATATGCTAACAAAAAATATTCTGCGAAAACTAAAAATAATTTCAGATAAGCGGCCAAAGATCGGGTAAACGAGCAAGATGCGGGCCCAGCTGACCTTTCAACTTTCTCAGTTTCTCATATAGGTAGGTACTTAAGAACGTTAGAACAATAAAACTTTTACTGGTATATCCAGTGAAACTCACAGCTGCGGTGATATAGATGAATAAACTAAAAAGTGAACTTTAAGTAAAAAAGATGGAAGATGAGGGTCGGGTTTTTTGATTTTGTAAATGATTTTTTATTTCAGTTTTTAGTTAATATAATTATTTTTGACGTTAATGAGACCTATTCATGAAACCCTTTATTTTGATACCCCACTCAATAGGTTTTGAAAAAAAAAAATCTTGAAGAGACAATCACAATATGGGGCTAAAAATAGGCCATTTTTTTTTCAATATTGATATATCCAGTGTCACTATCAAGACGAATCTAAATCGATCAAGCCGTTTAGGCTGCAGAGCGTGCTAAACAAATATACATACATACATACATACACTCGAAAAACATAACGATCCTTCTGGCGCAGTCGGGTATTAAACTAAATCGATTCTGAACTGCTTTGCATGCATTTTATCTGTAATTCAATACTCCACATGATTACGTTTCATTTGGTTTGTGCAAATTCATGAATATGGAAACGAATAACTAATAATTCACAGCTATGTGGTTATTGGATTATGATGATTTTGGAATATAAGCGATAAAGTTAACACCGCCAGTCAATCAATTAGTTGTTGTATACACTACACTACAGTACTTCCGTTAGCTAGATGCCTAATTATTCATGGTTCCCCTACATTTGTCCTAAAATAGTCCACAAAAAGCCAACGGCCTTGAAACCGACGAGTCAAATAAATATTTTTATTTATGTTCACATAAAACGCCACACTTTATACATGTGGACGATATATTGTCCTTGACAAAGTGACATCGAAACAAAGAATAAAAATAACCATCCATGAGAATTGACTCAAGCTTAGTCGATACGTAAGCCATTTCAACATTACATACTATAAAGTTGAAGCATTCTAAAAATGCCAGCCATTTTGCAGCGCCTCGCTTCTAAGGAAAATTCCTTTCGCGGAAAGTTGAAATACGGATTGTTACAATATTTTCTTGGTTCTCCGCTGCAAAGTGACTATTACCTAACTTTTTTAAAATCAATATTGCAGGTTATACACGGAAACATCATAATTATCCTTGGGGTTGCTCTCTGTAGTGATCGCCTTTTTTTTTTTTTGAGTGTCGGAAATCATCAAGTAACTTCTCCCGCTCTGGGTGGTCTTTCGAACAACCCGCACCCTTGGCAGTCCTGCCAGATGGTGGTTCTGCTATGCGGCAGACATGTCCAGCCCAGGGTCACATCGTCTTTCACTCAATACATCTTTCGTTTATTTGGTCTTCCTCTGCTCTTACAACCATCCATATTCTTATTCAAAACTTTCCTCATCTTGTGTTTCACATTCCATCGCATTTGTAGGAATTACACGAACACATTTTTTGTAATTGCTAGGAATCGTGTGGCATAAAACAAAGCTCCATAATAATAAAAAAAAATGAATCATCAAAATCTGGCTAAGCGTTCCTCATCCCCGTTTGCGGTAAATTTCTCTCGAAATACTGCAACGGTCAATTAGTAGGACCATATTAATTAAACAGTGCAATATCATGCACAAACATTGTGGTGGTGGTGGCTGTAAAATAAAGCCGTAGATACAGCCATTAATTAAAGTCAGGACTTTTTTAATTTCAATTGCGTGACATGCTGGTAATATTTTACAAAAAAATAAAAACTTTTTCATTATACTAACAAGGTAAGGTCAAGGTAACATGATTAACTTTATATAGTGTGATAATAAATATACGTTTTGATATTATCGCTCACAGATTGAATGACATGGAATCTTATCATGCGTATTTTTTACGGAAAACAACGCTAAAATTGATCGGAAATACAAAACGGATTAACCGTGTTTTTTCAGAAACTTAGCGACCATTTGTGCTATTTCTTTCGGACAAAAACAGTACTAAATACTCGCACATTTGTCGGGAATAATTGCTCCCACTTCCCGTCGCCGTCAGTTTCAATACAAACAATTACGGGGTTTACGACCTCATTAAACGGTTCATATGGTCAACAAAGATAATAAAAACAGTTTGAACAAAACAAATTACTAGTAGCTTGGGCATAACGCCCATTTTTAAATTTTAAAAGCTTGCTCTCTGTGAGAAGTCAAGGCGCTAATTGAGAGGGACTAGCGGCCGCGGCTGGGGGAGTTCTAAAATAGATGGACCCCCACGACGACGGCAGTCACTAAGTGCACTCTGCAACTATTGGTTAATTTATAAACTTGGCCAACTGATGCGGGATGAGGTGCTATTTCGAGGTCATTTCATATTGATTTTCAATATGTTGGGGCTCAGTATTACTGCATTTTTTATATTAAAATATCAATGGCCGGGTGGCCTCTATTTTTGTAACGATTTAAAGGTTCAACTTCCAAACACCAACTGCTTTGGCAAAGAAGTAAGTAGCGTGGTAAACTTGATACATTTTATAACGGAAGCCGGAAGACGAACCTTACGCGTGTCTGGCCCATGGGGTTAGCTAGTAAATTATGACCGAGGCAAGCATAAAAATGTACCTATGCATTAAAGGTTTTATAGATTGGACCAGCTGTTTAAAACGGGAAACTAGCAAACGAAACCTCGCTCTTCATCGTTTTAATCGATTTCAAACGTAAATATTCCTTTGACTAGGTGCAATATCGCGTAATTTATAACGATTGTACTGCGTGATATATTAAAGGAAATCCTACATGACTAATATAAAACTAGATACATATCTGAGGAACAAATGATTATCACACAAAGCAGCTGCCTTGCTCTACTGCATTTTTCATTCATTGTGGACTATTAATCAAGTTGGCTTGAAACCGAGAGTACAAAAAGAAACAATTGGTTACTTATATAGAGGATCTACTGTTCTTTGTGCTACTCAAAAAGTTCTGGAAACGTAACCCCAAGATGCGGGCATACTACATTAAGATAATTCTGAAACCGATTGTAGAGTTCGTAAACAGTGTGTGCGTTATCATCAAAGCAATTTCACTATATCTTGGTTTACTTTATAGACAAGCCGCATTGTACTTGGCTATATTAATTGCTTCCATGAGTAGGAGTTGCAGAGAGCATAGCTACGACTTTGTCAATTGAAGAACTATCAAATCAAGAAATTAGGTATCCTCTCGTGCTAGTCACTTGTATTGTACCTTTTGCAGATAAAGCTATGCGATGGACTGATGCCTTACTTGTGATTATTTCCAGGATTCTTCAATAACTTTTCATTGTACTTAGTGGGCTATGAGCAGGCCTTTGTATAGTCGTGTTTTTTTACGGTGACCTCTTCTTATCGTGTCTTTCGATTCTGATGGAATATTATTTACGGCCAGTAGAGGGCAATGCTTATTTCGTTGTTGGTGGCTTGGTTGGGGTCTTAGATCCAGGTAAATGGCAATGATTTTAATTCTGTAAGTAGGTTTGTAGGAACGCTTTTACACGCTACCTACACTCAAGAAAAGAGGCCGACACAAATTCAGAGGTCTCTTTTAAAGTCTAGACATAATCTTGGCCAGATCATGTGAAGACCAAGTTTCCAAGATTGTTGTCTAAACTGGTCTTTTGGGGAAAGAACCACACAGATTACGGGAACCTGTCCAGTGCGCCCGTTTGTCAGTAAATGCAATGTAGAAGAAGCCATTATAATCGAAAACATCGTACTCAAACTGCGTTTTGGTGAAATGAATCGACGGGAAATAAAAGTACAAATTATGAAGATTATGAACTATAGACAGCTGTCGTAAGCGCACTGTACGTGAGGTCCACCAACAAGAAAGTTGAGGATTGAGAAGTTCTTTAACACTAATGTTGCTGTGGCTAAGTGGTCGGCTGTCTGCATTAGTGGATTATTTTGGAGACCGTAAACGCCCACCACGTAATCCCTAAGTCGACTTTCAGACACCTACGCTCCTACGGAAAGATAGGAGGGAAAAAGATAGGATACTGTTGCTATTTTAAGCTGTAGACACTGTACTGTGTACTCATTTATATGAGAAGGATACATGTCATAATATGATGGACAAGCATTTGTCAGTAGGTGACTGGACATAAGACATAACCATTTGGTTGGTATGGTTTCTAATAGTCAGGGCGTGATTTTATGAAACTCCACCCGCCAGAACTTGTGCAAATTATCCAGTGTTCTTACTGTTCTGCGTCCTAATTACGTAACAAACTATAAATCACAGATCGAATGATTTTGGAGGATGTTAAAATGTTCGAAAAATTTGTCAGCTCAACAACGTCAAAACGCAATGATTGTTGTTGAACTGTCAAAATGGAAGCCATTCCTACTGCGTGTTACGCTATTACCCGTCTGATCTCCTCCAGGCTGATTCCTGGCCACCGTAGGCGCGGCCTTGCGGATAGCGAGTAATGGGTAGCTCGCTGTCCGGTAAGAACCAAGCCCGGGTCGGCGGCGCGTTGTGTTCCACGCGCGCCTCAAAGAGATGTCAGCACCAATTGGTAGGGTCCGCAAGGGCCGATGCCTGCCAGGTGTGCGGGTTGTTCGAAAGAGATACCGTGGCCCCTGGCACACAGGCAACTGAAGGAACACGGGTGGGTTTTAGTCAGTAAAAGTCTGACACGAACACCGGGAGAAGTTATTTGATGACTTGCCACTAAAAAATAAAAGCAGCTGGTTGTAAATAAACAAAAGGCCCTCCCGCTCCTATTTTGATGATTTCCCACCCAAAAACAAATAAAAAAACCCCTCTGATCTCACAAATGTTAATTTAACATTCTAAATTAGATTTAAAAGGTGGACTTAGCACGACAAAACATCGTGTCTCACAGCGAATTCGGGATACACTAATCATTAAGCGAAGTGAAGTGACGCTAACTACAAATTACTTTCTTAATTAGCCTAGTAGAATAACTACACCCAGACGTGCGACGCCCCCCAGCAAGATGTATCGCCTACCTTAAAAGGCAACTATTGGCCCTAGTGTGATTTTCATTTAAACATCTCGATCAAACGCGTCGACTAAGGCCTCAGGGCAGACAGGATGAGGAAGGCGGAGAACCGGGTGCAGTGGCGCAACTTTGGAAAAGCCTATTTCCAGCAGTAGACTTCTAATGACTGAGTCAATTGAAACACTCAACGAATAAAGTGGATATTGTTGTGATTTGTTTGGAAATATCAAGAAAACAGTCAAAGCATTATAAAGTTTACAAACCTCATTTTCAGAATGATAGCATGACTTTGTGCAGTTGTAAAATTACATTAGTTGTTTGATTTCATTATCACTACTATTATGATAGGTTGATAGCAGGTCATTATCATGTTTTATCTTGTAATTTTCAAAAATATTTTAAAGATTACTTTGATGAATTATTTTCATGCCTGGGTATTGTTTCTGTAATCATCATTTTAACGTCTAGTATGTTTCTTGTTATAATAATTCTGTTAATGATAACAAAGACCTAGTAAAGACACAGGGCCCCTAAGGACACAGTAAATAACGTGCTTCAGTTTAATAACTTTAAAACTGCTTAAAACTATCAGTGAGCTGGCAAGTAGGTATTAAAAGATTACAAAAGTAACCAAACCTGCCATGGTTTTATCTCAATTACCTTGGCAGATGGTGGAGAAAAATAATGGATGACATCACACACATTGCACACCTATGATGTATGAGTACAAACAAAAAATCTCCAAAATGCTGAACATCTCTGAGTTTTAAGGTTCAAAGTCTTTTGCATTTGCTGTGGTCAACAGTCAATTTCATTTGAACATCTGTACAGCAAGTTATTAGTTTCAATTAGGCACAAGTGTCTGTCCAAAAATAAAACTTCGTTCACATTATTATTGTGCCAGCGGGAAACGGAGGCCAGAGGTTCCAACTTATCATTATCACTGCAAATTGATATTGCATACACAATTAGTAATTAAGATAATAATAAAACAAATAAGTCACGGCTTTAACTAAAACTAGATTAATTTATTTATAAATCATATTGTTTTTGAAACAGAAAGTAACTCTATTATTCTTACAGAAAATAGAATATTTAACATTTTATTTATTGAAATACTTTTTGAGGCATTGTAACTCTTAAAGATATAATATTAAATTATTGACGAAAAACATAATGAAAGGCCAAATTTAGATGTAAAAAATCAGGCTTTACCAGAAACTGGTTCAGTTCATTTAAATATGCAGGATATGAAACATACTAATGACTCTTTATGGGTAATCATTTCCATCATAATTATTGAATTTAAAGATAATTTGGAAAAATATGCAGATGAGATCAGGATTACTAGGCTTGTGCCCATTTTTTAAAATTATCTTTAAATTCAATAATTATTATGGAAACGGCTTCCGCCTACTGCTTCGCCTGTGTGGTATATCGATAAAAAGCCTATGTCCTTCCCCAGCGTTCAAAGTATCCCCAAACTAAATGTCTTCAAAATCGGTCCAGCCGTTTCGGAGATTAGAGTCAGAACAGACAGCCAAAATGTTACAATACAGTTTTTTTTGTTATTAATACTGTACATACTTTCTTATGCATTTAGTAAAAAGCTGTTATTTTGACATTGCATACAGAGAGTTCAATAAATTTGTTTGTATAAGTGTATAGATTAATAAGATATAGGTGAGTAATACTCCAATCAATACCTCTACACTGAAAGCATCAGTATGTTACAATTACTGTACATACCACACAATGTTTTGTTTGGACTTTGGAGAATACTACTGTATGTGTATACTGCCAAGTACTGAATGTTGCAATTGCTGTAATGTAAATACTAAATGCTTGTAAATCAACCGAACGCCTTCGAGCAACATGCTGTATCGTCAACAGTTGATAATATAAGAATGAAACAATTTATTATAGTAGCTAGTAAGGTATGACCATACATTTGTGCGATCATTCCACTCAATAAATAATGTACAAAGAAAACCAAATATCCTATCTTCCTTCTTCTATCACCCTTATACCATTTATCTATTTCAGATAACATAATTATTGATTTGTTGGTGTTAAGTGACTTACCTGCAATGTTGACTTCTTCACCTCAGATCGTCAGAACACAAATTTCAGAGTCACAAATCTAGATCACCAGTTTTTCGAAATAATGTCCTTCAATTAATTTATTGTCCAATGCGTCCTTGATTCTTTTATACAGATCAATACACAAAAAACAGCTCATTCAACGATTAAGCGTTGGCATACATACTTCTCTAGCTATAGGAAGTAACGTCAAAATTGTCAATCTGTCGGTCGGTGCTTAGCTGTCAAGAGACCACAAATAATCACTATGGATAGATGGCTGGATAAAGAAATTATGTTTTACAGAAAGAAATCAATTCAATTTTTGCTTTATTTTTGCTTTTTTTATAATGGTACACTAAATTACTGGCCCACTTGTGGCTTTCAGTAATAATTAATTTCCTTACTAGTAACACCGAAACATATGGACAGGGTTCGTTCAAAAACTGCGACTAGTAATGCAGTCCACATTTCAGATTTCTGCAACTAGTTATACATTCTTGGTTTTTCGATTCAGTGTATTCATGATGTGCCGTCATTAATGTAACAGTTTTATGAGTATTTTAATTAAAATCAGTTTTTATTTTTAAATTTTCCTTCGGGGATTATCGATTACCATGTATTACATAAAATATTTGGAACGTACTTAACATTTTTATCTCTTTCTTTCTCTACGTCATTCTCTCACGTTCGATGTGAGGTGTCAGAGAATTATTCGTGATAATTATTAAAAAATAATTAGATCTTGAGATGTTTAGTATATTTATTTCTTTTGTAAATTATGTATTTCTTTAATAAAAACATGCCAGAGACGTTCGGTTATCTGGGATTCATCTAGCGAAGATATTTTTTGTTTTATTAGTTCATTATGAACTGTCACCAAGTATTAAGTGGTGCCTGTAATTCAGGAGATCAATGTTTTGCTGTTGGTTCTGTCGAAGGAATACCTTTCACAGTAAGTACTTAAATTAATGTCCGTGTCGTTGTCGACGGAAAAGTCTCGTGACTTAAAATCCTGTGCACTTAAATTGGTAATTGAGAAGTGATGCTCCTAACAGGAAAATCTAATTTGCCTAGTTTGATAAGCATAACATTTTCGTTTGGTCACTAAATACTATTATCTTCTATTGTTTGTGAACGTATTGTACTCATTACTTAGCATTCGTTACAGAGGAGACATACAAATAGAATGAGTTTCCTTGAATGCTAATTTGCATCAGTGACTTAAAGATATTTAAATAACAATATTGCCAAAGGCGACAGATAACTGTAGAGTTAATGTTATAACACAGTTCCTTACCTAGGTTTTACATAAATATATGGTATGAGAATCTTTCCCTACACAGTATAAGATCATAATCAGTTAACTAAATATTTATGAAGATGTGCTAAAATTAATATTGAACTACTATTGTACTCATGGTAGGTATAAACATTTGTACATCAAACAGTTTTTATAAACACTCATAGATACTTGGCATATTGAATTTGCTTATAACCTTATGTAATTTATTACGTATTATTTGGGCACATAAAATTCTTTTGAAAAATCATTTAGTTTTTAATTTCACAACACACAGTCTATATGAAATCCCTCAATGACAAAAAAAATTGTTCATGCACTGTTCTGAAATAATAAAATATTGATTAATTAATTCATCACACACCACAGGGTGACCTACGTACCTACTTGTGTTATTTCCTTAACTCCACAATTGTCAAAACAAATAAGTCCTTGAATACTGATTTATTTGTTTTTCACACTAATCAATCAACTAATAACTTATGTCAAGCCATTGTACATTGAGCCGAGTAGTAAAAAAACTATTCAAAGTCAAATCTAAATGTCACTTTCAAGTGTCCTTCTGTTCTACTATTAAATAAATAATGTCTGAGACAGGTTAAAGTAACTTGCAAAGAACTTCTGCAATCAATTATTACCGCTGTTTGTTTTCATTTGTAACTGGGTTGTTGAGGTCGGATAGGCAGTTGCTCCATATAAAATACTGCTATTCAGCTGCATTCGGTTAGACTGGAAGCCAACCTCAACATAGTTGGGAAAAGGCTGGGCAGATGATGATGATGTTATAACTTCTTCTCAGCATGTTGATAGAGATCTAAACAGGATGGCAGGGACATTGATGCACAACCTAATCTCATTGATTCAGTACATGATTCTGAAACCCCAGTGTTGAAGGTTTTCATTGATTATTTAAAAAAAAACCTCTGCCATAAATTTTCTAGGCATAGGTATTGCATTTTTATATGAAACAGCAGATGGTTTTTGATAAATGCTTATAAATTTCTCCACCAGGGAGTCTAGAATCATGTGCTGAATTTGGCTAAGGGTTTGGCACTTTCAGTAGCATCCATCAACTCCTGTAGCGTACTAAACTGAATGTTTTGATGTACATCAGCAATTAACATAAATACCAATTTAAAATCAACAACGTTCAATACATGTTTTTTGGGTCAGTTTTACAACATGTCCTTATTTCCCTCAGGCATATGCAGCAGGATGTAACATAGTGATCTTGGCCTCCAACTTCGAAAGGGTCCAGATAATTCCAGGAGCAGTCCATGGTTACGTCCGCATTGGCTCTTTAGACTGCAGCACTGATACTGGGAAGATCGCTGCGTCTTATGGGGCTGAAGTGTGCATATTTGAACCAACACCGCTTATACATACAGCCGCTACCACTCATGTAAGTAATTTTCTAGTTGACTTATGTGTGCAGCGAAAACTATACCGTGGTATAGTGTGAAATTGAAATTTTCTTATGTTTATTGCCATAGGGTATTACACCCATTTTTGAAAATTGTCTTAATTAGATTCTAGAGAGGGGCTTGTGGGTAAGTAATATTAGCCGTACGGATCGATCGATCAGGTTAAGCTACTCTTGCCGCGGTTGGTCCGTGGATGGGTGACCATCTTAACACATACCAAGACCTCTCCGTGCCTCGGAAAGCACGTTAAGCCGTTGGTCCCGGCTGTCATTTGTAGATCTTTGACAGTCGTTACGGGTCGTCAGAAGCCCGAAAGTCTGACAACCAGTCTTTCCAAGGGGTATCGTATTACCCAGTAACTGGGTTGTGGAGGTCAGATAGGCAGTCGCTCCATGTAAAATACTGGTATTCAGCTGCATCCGGTTAGACTGGAAGCCGACCCCAACATAGTTGGGAACAGGCTAGGCAGATGTGTCTTAATTAGATTCTAAAATGCTTATAAACCACAAAAAAAAACAACATTTGTTTAATCGATTAGAGCCATAAAAATGCATTTAAATTTTACATTTTCAAATCTTGCGCGTAATTTGACGAAAACGCTGCACGCAGTTTACGCCATATTGCTCTGTGGGTATAACGTCAGTTTGCTATATAAACAAATGCGCTGATATTTTATAAGACAATTGTTTATAATTTAAACAATGAGTTCTTTTTCTATTTATCGTTCATTTGCTGTTCCTGAATGTAAGATATTATTTCAATAAAAATTACTTTGGTTACGAAAATAAATTGCAAATAAATTACAAATAATTGTATTATTTATTTTATATCTAAAATATTTCTGTTATCATCATCTGCCTAGTCTTTTCCCAACTATGTTGTGGTCGGCTTCCAGTCTAACTGGATTTAGCTGAATACCAGTATTTTACATGGAGCGACTGCCTATCTGACCTCCACACCTCAGTTACTGGGTGATACGATACCCCTTGGAAAGACTGGATGTCACATTTTCGGGCTTCTGACGACCCGTAACGATTGCCAAAGATCTACAAATGACAGCCGGGACCAACGGCTTAACGTGCTTTCCGAGACACGGAGAGATCTTAGTATGTTAAGATGGTCACCCATCCACGGATCAACCGCGGCAGGCGTAGCTTAAGCTGATTGATCGGTCCGTGTGGCTAATATTACTTAGCCACAAGCCTGTCTATACATATATATAAGAGAAAAGGTTTTCTTTTATATCGGCACAAACTAAATAATAATAGTCAATTTCATAGTAACGTATTAGCTAGTCAACAATTTAGTAGCAGGACTAAATTCCCAAGGTCCAACATTTAACAATCACAACTTGTGGAAGCAACATTAATTTAATGCAAACATCCTGATAATGTTACAGTAAAATTGATTAAGATGATAAAAAGATGGCAGATTAAGAGGGATTATAGTACCGTGTAGCATGCACTGTTATCACAACAAAATTTACAACAATAACAGTTAAACTGGGGTTTGATATGATACAAATTTGAGTCCAGATAAAGCAGACATTTTTATTACCAGGAACTAAAAGAAAAATATATTTAGCTATGCAAAAGCGTTAAACTGCGACACAATGCACTCAAGCAATTAATTAATTCATATTAATAATTGACTGATACTTAGTTCAAATGCTGATATGTCATTGTCTCAGTGCCAGATGAATGGTGGAAGGAATAACTAGATAAAAGCTATACTATATATTCTGCTATGTATCACTATCATCTATTTACTACTATCATTGTTTATATTAGCCGTTTAGGTACGGTACTGACAATGAGTTCATGTGACAGTTTAATTGATGTTGTTTAATTATCACAGTCCAGTACCTAAATAGTAATCTTCCTGAGGCTAATTAACCCTTTTATACACATACACCTTCATATTTACAGACATATTACAATTAAATTGTAGGCAGTACGTACTTTTAAACTCATCTACAGCCTAAAATTTGTCTATTAGGGGGGTACTTGTGCCGAGGTTGTTGCCAAGGCCATTTGGACGTATTTCAATTACGAAACCATTAATATTTAAAGAAACTTTATAAGCAACATCAAATATTTGTCGTGTCTCGCGAAATACAAACATAAAAGAGATTCGTTAAATTACTCTTTAGATTAACGATGTTTTGTCCGCAGTCGAACTTAATGCCGCTTAGAATTACGTCATTCAGATCTGAGTTCGGACATTTGTCGAATGAAATAGGAGGTTTTCAGATGTTTATTACGTAATAGGTCTCTGAACTTCGACGATTGTTGATGGCGCAGCGCCAATTGACCATAATATGAATGCAATTGGTCAATCTCTATCATATTAAACTGTCTTCGTACGCGGGTTCATTATTCAATTCAACATGGCATGTGACTATTCAGGGCTTGGAGTACCGGTGGGTGCAAACCGGCAAGTTGGTGGCGGATGGGCCTATCACTGCGCTGTCATGGAATCTCGAGGGCACCCGACTGCTAACAGGCGGCAAGTTACTGCAATTATGGCACCAAGCGTCGCTCTATCAAGATGATAGCCAACGTAAGATATGGTTTTCTTCCAGTTTATTTATCTACACGAGACGCTAAAACTCTTGTTTCAAGTGGTATTTATCATTGTTCATGTACATATTTATCTGGTAATCAGATATCGTGATTTGAGACGATTTCGAATTGTTTCTGGCGCCAAGTAACTGCACTGCACCTTCGTACGTTACAATTTTTAATGCTGTTAATGCGGCAAAGTAATGATTTTAAGGCAGCGAAATTAACCACGCTATTATTCACTGGTATCGTGTCGGAAGTGAAACTAATTTATAACAATGTTATGGAACTAGAACTAGCGTTTAGTAGTATCGATTAATTTATACTAGAGTGCAGGGGCGTGTCAGTATTTTGTTTCAGGTTGTTTTTGTTGTACCCAGCAGTCAATTTACTGATACGGATTCGATACCGGTAATCTATAGCATGTGATTTAACATAGGATTTCGCTTTGATGATACCTGCTATGAACTTGGTCAACTCAAAAAGAGTAAGGACTTATCAAGGGGCTGACGACTCGCCCCTGCTTCTCACGGTTTTTACCACTTGACAAAACGTGATAATTTCTTCATAATATGTACGTTAAATTTCTTTGTTTGTTTTTTTAATTCTTTTTTTGTGCTTAAACCTTTCGGAATAAATAAATTCTCTAAATAAAAGTGAAAAACGCATCAAATTCCGTACAAAAATAAGGCACCAGGGGCCGTATTATGAAGTATGCATGCCATCGTGATTCCAGTTCGAAAAAGGGATGGAGCTATCGGCCATGTTTTGATCCGTCTCACTCTAACACTTGAATAACGATGGTATTAAAATGTCATAAAACAACACCAGTGGCCCTAGTGTGAGTTTCTTTTAACCATCTCGCTTGATCGAACGTATCCAGCGCGTTCGGCACTCCAATAATTGTCGTCTTATGTCGTATGTATGTACCTGTACCTACATTCTGTAATACGTTTACTGATCCGTTTGTTTACTTTTACATCAGACTCTACATTTGGGACAGACTATAGTATCTACTTACCTCTTTATTTAAATAACACGCGTAAAAATCCTTTTTCATTTCCAGCGAGTTCAGGAGTGACTTTCCAGATAGGGGGTGACAAGGATGACAAACCTAAGCAGGCCGAGGAAGACGAGCCCGTGAGTACAACGCAGATTGTGATACGCTCTGATAAGATAAAACATACAACTACATAACTCCACCGTCCGCTGTTATCTTTGTTTTGTTTATCTATTATGGTCTGTAACAACTATATTTAGTATGAATACAATGATCAAGTAGACGTACTAACTATAGTTTTATAGTAGAGTGATTTATAATTCAATGGTCTGTAACAACTATATTTAGTATGAATACAATGATCAAGTAGACATACTAACTATAGTTTTATAGTAGAGTGATTTATAATTCAAATCATCTTCCCACATACCCACCTACCTGATACGTTTAAACAACCACACTAATTAAACTGAAATCGTTACGGAAAGTATACTAGAAGATATTCATGTATAAATGAGTTTTCCAGGCTCGTACTGATTGTTAAACTTGCGAAGTAAGACTATACTTGTTTGCGTTCCGCTTAAATGCTCTCATTTCGGTGACCGCAATATTTTTATAGCTATTACGTGATGCATTAAGTCGCGCCTAGAATTCTGATCTTCAAGTTTCTTATTTCACTTACACCGATCAACGACTCGTGCTATCCATAAAAAAAAAGTTTAATTTCTGAAGTCAATTGCAAAAAACGAAAACAGAAAACCAAAGACATCGATTTCTCGAATAAAAGTTACTTTTCACTTTGTAGTATTTACTTTTATGTTAAAAGTTTTGTTGATATTGATCCACAATTGCCGGAGATATCCCAGAACAAACATTCCTCCTTTTTGAGGTCGGTTCAATACATTGACAGTTTCCTATCAAATTCGACAGTTGAAGGGGTACCAGATTTTGACAAAAAACAGATAGTGAAGTGGTGTAAGAATGAACGAAATTGAATGAACCTAAAATGATGTACGCACGTGCAATTTTTTAAAATTTAATAGCTTGTCATAAAAACATGATATGCACTATTAAAAATTGTAGAATTTGTTATGTATTTTGTTTTTTAGTAGTAAGGTAATTTATTTAGTTTCTTTCTATTAGTAGATATTAAAAAAAAGAAATGACTTTTATTTATAAATTATTCTTATATTCTACATCTTACAAATTATTTTTTAAAGTTTTACAACAAATTATAAAAATGGTTTAATTTAATATGAAACCATTTTTATCATTCGTTCTTTACGCAAAATCGTTCACTACCTCAACTCTATTAGTTTTAGTATGGTAACATTATTTTTCTTTGAACTGTCAAGTTACTGAATACAATTAAAAGTCGAACTATAGTTTCATATCGCTAATTGATGAATTGTTTCGTAATTGCAATCAATCAACGTCATAATCGTTTCTTTTTCTTTTATTTTTAGTCTTGATTTGTGGCAGGTAAATAAAACATTTCATGAGATAGTGTAATTGTGATTTATGATTACGACCCATTCCTGTTTTATGAGTTTATTATTTCGGGCATGGGCAAAATAAAATCAAGTTTAGCAGATTTTGATTCTTCCTCTCTTACTCCTCGTTATTGTAATCTGCGGGGTAATTGTGAAACACACTGACAGTAGGAATGACTTCCATTTTGACAGTTCAACAACATACATTTCGTTATTCACGTTGTTGAACAGACACATTTTTCGAACATTATGAAGCAATGAATTAGCAATATCGTTCAAAACTATTCAGATTCTGATTGATAGTGTGTTACCCAATTAGGGTGCTAGTCATGTTTTGCATGTCTTGAGAACCTGCAATGCGAAGTTATTTTAATATTGAAAATAATCACAGATATCATCGGTTTACGGTTTAAGCCAAATTTCAGTTTTGTAAGGGTCAGTTCACCCCGAGAAGCGACGCTGCGCATACTTTTTAAGATAGCAACAAAATATCTAACTTATTTACGACACGAAAAGGTATAATTTAACTACAAGCGCGAAAGCATGTCGAAGAACGATGAGATGCACCGTGTTGTGCAGAGCGTATACCTTATTGTGAAGTAAATACGATCTATTTTGTATCGTGATGTTAAAAAGTGCGCTCAGCGTCGCGTCGCGTCTCGGTGTGAACTAAACCTATGACGAACCAAAACGATGTATCGTAAAAGATGTCTGATAATTTTAAGAATAAGGTACAAATTCACATCTCTATCCAATTTCTCCATTTCCTAGGGGTGGATATGCGTGTGGCAATGTCACACAGCTACTCCGGCGCATCACCTCGCGTTCTCACCGGACGGCGTCCTATTCGCCACATCTGGCATCAACGATCGACTCGTCAAGATCTGGTACCAGAACAAAGGTAATAAAAACTTGTTTACAGGTCGCTGCCGTAAATATGACATATTAAGGCCCTGTTATGAGCGATAATAGTTCTTATTGCAATCCGATACGGGTTAAAATCTGTTGTAATGAATTCGAATATTAAATGAGCAAACGTACGTCGTAAAAGTGCAAATAAAACCGTATGAAATTAGATATTAACTATTTAATAATAAATAATCCAACACTGGATGCAGTTTGGCATTTGGAATTTTATGGTATATTTTTAATTATAATTATAATTGTTATTGAAGGGATAAACCGATTTTAAAGATAATTAAGAGGTGACTTTGATGATTTTTTTGATGCATTTAAGTATATTTTATTATGTTTTGAGTTCCATCACTGTATGCAAAATAAACTTGAAAATACCATAGATTTTTTTGCTTTCAAAATTATTTACGGTTAAAGAGATACACTGGTTTTAAAAACCACCTTTTTCATCGTTTTCAAGAAATCTCCGCCTTAAGGTCGATGCCTAGATAGGCCTCGCCATACATTTTTCAGGGGTTGTAATCTCCGTAAATAAACGGTTTCTGCAGAATAAAAGCAAGTATAATGAGACTTTATAATGTATTATGTTCGCCAAACGCCAAAATTTTATAAAAAAAACAGTATTTCTAGGAGAATTAGACCCAATAAAAAACGAAAAATCTTTACATGTGTGAGTGACCTGAATCGCGCCATCTAACAGAAATTTAAAGAACCACCGAGAAAGAGCTATTTGCTGTTGTGTTACGAGTTTACGTTCGGTAAACATTTATAATAGATGGCGCTGTTCGAAAATTCGAACGATTCGATGCAACGCTCCAGTCAGTCCATGCGTGATTGTCTTGACAACTTGCGAATCGTTTCCAAAATTGTGTTTCTAGAAAGTTAGCGCCGGCGCGCGGGTTTGCCCGCGGGTTTTACATTTTATGATTGTTAAAATGTTTTTTATTAGGGAATGAGAAAGAATGCTAGAAAGTGAAAAAAAATATCTGCGATCTGCATTTGGTTCACACAGATACAATACTAATGTACCTAATTATTGTAATATCTACTTTAAATATAAAGTACCTAAAGATTTAAAAATCTTTCTACTGTATGTAAGTAGGTACTGATAATACATTTTCTGACACGGTTAGGTACTAATTCATTGGTTTGGGTTGAATAAAATCAGAGAATAGAAGTTCATGTAAACTTAGGGTATACCTAAATCAGGCGATCAGCGTAGGCAAATTTACCTATTTTTTTTCTAATTACCTACCTACGCAATGGTTGTCACCATTGCGTAGGTACTACTTACATCTATTGATTGAATCATATTTAATTTATGTGAAACCAGCAAGATAAGTGAATACACAGACAAACCACATTGATTTTTCATAACAATTGCACATTTTAGTATTATTAGCACACGTCAAAGTGCGTCGAAATAAATTGGTCTTGCCATCTAAGAAGTTTACCAAGAAAAAGGGGAAATAAAACATAGGGCAGTATTTTAGTAGTAAGTTGTAGGATGTTCTGATATTTAAAACGATGAATGATATAGGTACAGCAGTGGTGGCTCTGACTTACAAGTCAGAGCCACCACTGCTGTACATCATTCATTTAAGGTTTCAGGGTTTTTAACTGTCAGCGAAATGACGTTCTCAAAATGGTAGCTGTAGTTCCAATTTCGCTCGTCTGAACAGCTAAGTAAGTAGTAAGCACCATTCAGGTTTAGAATTGGTGACTGAGGCTACTACTGAGAACCATTCATACGAGTGCCATCCGTGAAAGAGTTTTTATTTAAAAGTGAAGTGTTTTTGTGTTTTATTGACGGTAAGTGTTATTTTTATGTACAAAGGATGCTTTTCTGCTTGAAGGTGATACAGAGTTATATTATAATAGTAATTACCCTTAAAACTTTAAAAAGTGTAAGATTTAGAAGAGGAAATACAAAATCAAACGTTAGCAACACTCGTTGATTGTCATCACATCACATACCTACCTACTCTAAATGTCAAATATTTCCCCCTAATAGGGACGTCAATTCTCTCTAAAACCTCACTTTGCCTGTCCCAGAGGGAGGGACGAAAGGAACCAAAAAAAACTCTCTGAAAAAGATCCGTTACTGAATTGATTCGAAAGGAAATATGAAAAATCGATTCACAAATAAAGAAATGATTTTCCAAAAATCAATCATTCGTTTTCGATGAAATTCGCAATGTAGGGGTTTACGGGGTGTACGTTACCCTAGCAAGAAAGTGTCTCCTATAGTTATATGAGTGGAACGTATAGTTGGTGCCTAATCTGCTGTAAATGTGCCCCTACATAAAAAATTGGTGCCCCTTGTCGTTTTGAAAAAAAAAACCGAAAAAACGATTCCTGGTCTCATATCTGGAAAAAATCCGTATTTTTACGCAAAAGGATTTGCACTGGATATGCTTCGTAATTTTCCCGCAACCACAATTCTTAACAATTCAAACAAACAAAAACTGATGTTCTAGGGTGAAATATCGATTCCCTGTAATCGATTCAGTACTAGATATCGATTTGAAAAAACGTTTTTATTTGTTCCAAAAAATCGATTCTTTGCTCAATCGATCTCAGATTGACATCTCTATTTGGTCTGTTTTCATGTTCTGTCAGTTGTTACTTGTTTTGCAAATTTTCACACACAGCTTGACAGCATGACAGCTTGATTGATGGTGACAAATGGTGGTGTTATTTCTGACTAATACAAATTTCTTGAAGCATTTCATAATTACGATACTTTTGCTGTTGTGTTTAATTATTCTTTTTGATTACAGATTGAATTGCATCTCTGCCTAAGATGAATCCGACTAATAAACTTGCCTATATACGACATATGTATTCAGGGCCGCGAAAATCACGGAAAAAAGTGCAAGCAACATTGAAAAGACATCATGGAAATTCTTCTAATGATTTTTAGTGAGTAAATCAGATTCCCATAAGATTTCGAATCAGATTTACGTGAATGTACCTATGAGTGTATTTGATACTCGTTGGCCCGTGATGTAATGTCTTCGTTTGCCGTTGGTTTGCCGCCATTTCTTCTGTAGACCCTTGTCTGTTACGATACCTCCAGGAGATTTATGACAATTGTTTATCTATTGTGTCTCGTCGATAACAGTAGGAAAAAAGAAACGGCTAGCTCGATAAGGTTAGTTTCAAGTAGTGTATTGAGCAAGTTTTATCAAATTGCAGCCGGCTGGAAGCATGGCGTAACAAGAAAAAAAAAGTAGTGGAAGAAACCGCGGACTGCCCTGTTGTGTTTAGGTAGGTACAGACATATCAATATTTTTCTGTCTCTCAACATTGTTTTTAATAACTGTACCTATTTCATTTATTTATTTTTTATTTCAGTCCAAATACAACTCAAGATCATGATCAGCTATCCAACCCTTCCACAGCTCAAGATACGCCCAAAACGTATTCACGTGGTATACCACAAATTCGTTACGAAGCCATAGCCTGCAGCTCTAGCTCTAATAGAGTTGAATCTGTTACAGAGCAAGTAGAGACTGCTGATTTTAATTGGCCGCAACCCGATCCACAGACTGAAGCTTATCAACTAACTGTGGAAAGAACATCAATTAGTTATGAACAAAAAGCATAATTATTATTATCAAGTAAGTAACAAAGATCATTATTTCTTGGTTCATGTATGTATAAATATAATGTATTTCTTGGATTGTTTCTCAGCTATTATTATTTTGATTCTAGGTCCAGGGTCAATTGCGAATTACCAAAATGAGTAAATGTTACTTCATTTGCTTTATATCTGTCACCCAACCATTGACTGTCATAGAAGTTAACCGGGATGAGGAATTTATCAACGCTATGATGCCGAAGTTGGTAACATTTTTCAAAACATGTGTACTGCCGGAAATTATTTTGAGACGAGTTGAGAAAAATGCTAAATGTCTAGACATCAAGGAATTAAAAGGTATGAAAAATATAAGTCTTACTCATTTCCTAACTTATTCCTCAGGTTTCTGAGGTGTGGGTTCAGTAAGAATAGTCTAACAAAACTGTAAATTCATTTGTTGCAGCGAAAACTGTGTCTCCCAGCAATTGATTCAGATCGCACGGAAATGATATAAATGGAAGTAAAAAGTGACAAGCAGAAGATTGATACTGCGCGGCGACGGCGGCGCAGCAAAAAGTAGCATGTAGAAGAGAAGATATTTTATTATAGTATTTTTTATGTATCTTTGTATGGTGGTCGATGGTCCGAATCCAAGCCGACACTTTGCTTTGTGTAAATTATTTCATCACCACTGTTCAGAGGAGGCCTGAGTCTCAGCAGTGGGAACATTATAGACTAATTATTATGCTATTTTTGTACGTAGCGATGTATAGTTTATGTTATTTGTTAGTTTATAAGATTTTTCTGTGTACATATGTTTCACTCATGTATTTAGGTACCAGCCAAACAATTCAATTGTAAAAGAATATTTATTGTTCAAAGTTGTATAATAAGTGGGTATTCTTGAAACATAAATGTTATGGTTAGCTAGCAACCACTTGTGTGTTGTTGTGTAAGATACTTACACTTACGTGTGATGTTACATAAATTGTAATCTACGTACATAATTCTTTCTAATACTAAATTCAGAATCATAATTGTAAATATCATAATATTGAAAAAAGTATGTTATCTTTGTGTGGTGGTACGAGTCGATGGTTTGAATCCAACCAGAAAATATTTAGGTAAATGCAGTGAGAGTAAATAAAACGATATTTGTATGAAAATATTAACCATAGATAAATATTATTGATTTATAGTAAGATACAATAAAACGCTTTACAATTGAATACATAATCTTTTATTTATTTAGTATAGGTCACAATTTATTTACACGTTAGGTACTATTTAGGTTCAGTCACATTACAACAACCTATATAGGTACAATATACCTTTATTACCCAAAATAATTTGTTATGGTGAAAAGGTAGGTATCTGATAACGAGCCTAGAAACAAAAGTATGCATATCCCAATAATTATATTATTAAGAAGTAGATTGGAACATAACAATCCTCTAGTAATTTAAAGTATGCTCAATTAGTAAATTAATATTTGTTTTCGGTTTTTGCTATAATGTAAGGATATTCATCTTAAAAATAATTTGGTCCTCTTTCTTTATAGTAACGCCATCTGGACATTTTAATTTCCAACCATGTTTGAATAAAACGACATCTAGTGGAGTCGGAAGTTACTACTATTTATTTTGCATGTGTGTGTAAAGAGTAAATTCATGCGGCTAAATCATTATTATGTTCTAATCTTTGTATGATACCAGTTAACAAGCACAGTGATGATCTAAAAAAATCAAGTTAATGCCCTAGGTTCCGCTAAGAATAAAGTTGTTTATTAAAAATTTCTATGATAGGTGTAAAAATTGAAAATGTTCGAAATTGTGGATGTGTCGCCATCTAGCGACAAAATGGCAGTGAGAGCAATTAGGGTTTCACCTTAAGGTGGATGCGCAGCGAGGTAGCCCGCGGAATTCAAATTTTCTTTAGTTTTTTGGACACGTACGTTACGTTACAGAATTAAAATCATATACATTGAATGAAAATTTCATGAAAAATTCATTCAATGGGATTAAATGAACAGAGAGGGTTGAATTTATGATTTTAACGATTATAATTCTGTAAAGCCATATTTGTTACGGTCGTGAATCATATTTTATCAGCATAGTACCTGATATTTACCTGCAAATTGCAAAAAACGTAAGAAAATTATAATTTCGCGAGCTACCCTGGCGCTTCCACATTAAAACAAAGGAAACGCGCTGTCACGTGCCGCGCGGGATTCCCCTCAGTATAAGAGAGCCTTAGAAAGATACTGTCACACAGGTTTAAGTGACAGAGACGACGCTCTGCAAGGCCCAACTTTTTCTAAAACACGATGTGCTATTTGATAGTCATATACCTACTGCTTGCTAGAGCAAGCATGACATTTAAACAGGTGTTGATGTGAACCTTTAATTAATTCATATCGAAGATAATAATGGAATTGTAAATTGCTTCCATCTAATAAGTGCTTATCTATGCTAATATTTTTATGACTAAGTTGATATTTAGATAGGTACAATGAAAGGTGAACTCCATGATGTCTGGGCTGATAAGAAACAAAAACTGGAATACGAGTCTTTGTAAACATAGATGCTCACGTAAGAAGGTATAACTACTTGATAAGGGAATATCCCTCCCAATAAAAGTAAGTGTGGTGGCTAAGCTTCTAGCCGTAACCATCTCGAGATAAAATGGGTTATGAATGTCATGTTGCGTTTCAAGATTTTTACACAGAACTACGTAAACTGCAGTTCTAGTCTTACTTAAACAAAATTAAATTTAAATAAACCAAATAAAAAGTAACGCACTTTTTCCGAACAATAATGAGTGATGAGGACATCGGAAGAATCGAGTCGATCTTGTATAGAATATTGCTGCTATTAAAATATGAAATTCATCATCTGTTTAGCCTTTTCCCAATTATGTTGGGGTCAGCTTCTAGTCTAACCGGATAAACCCGAGTACTGAGCGACTGCCTATCTGACCTTCACAACCCAGCAACTGCACAAAATATATAATAATAAATTATATTCATTAAGATCTTCGAGGTCATCTCTGAAATGGAGAGAGACGCTAGGCCATTTGTTTTAGCACACGAGTTTTAATTCCTAAATCAAATTAATCCATTAGCCATAAAATAATGCAGATAACCATCTAATTAAAACCATGAAGATGGCAGAGATAAAACAACCAGTATTCCACTAATAGTTAAATGGTTGGTATGTCGCCTAATTTGTAAAACTAGTTAATACACATTACTCGCAGTAATTTCATCGTATGACATTGAAATGACGCGATAATTGTTGAAGCAGTAATCTTCGGCAGGAAAATAGCAGTGACGTCATTTTCTGTTACAAAACGAACAATACATTATGCTTTTGTTATTTTAGACACGCTAAACACGGTTAGGACATTTTTATAAGTTTGTTTTTTCTGTGTTAAGGTGAAAGCTCGAGGGCAGCTCGCGAAATTCAATTTCTCTTACGTTTTTTTGCAATTTGCAGGTCAGATTCAGGTTGAATGTTGATTAAAATATGATTCGCGACCGAAACATATAGATATATCTTTATATGGCTTTACTGAATTATAATAAACTAGCTTTTGCCAGCGGCTTCGCCCGCGTGGAGGTCGAAAATTATCCCACGGGAACGTACTATCGGGATATGATTCGCGACCGAAACATATAGATATATCTTTATATGGCTTTACTGAATTATAATAAACTAGCTTTTGCCAACGGCTTCGCCCGCGTGGAGGTCGAAAATTATCCCACGGGAACGTACTATCGGGATAAAAAGTATCCTGTGTTAATCCGGGTTATAAACTATCTGTGTGCCAAATTTCATCCAAAGCCGTTAAGCCGTTTTTGCGTGATTGAGTAACAGACATCCAAACATCTTGACAAACTATCACATTTACAAGGATATAAAATCATCAATACAACCCTCTAATTTCATTTAATTCTATCAAATGACTATTTTATGTAAAAGCTGAATTATAAAAATAATAAAGAAATTCGCGGGCTACCCCAGAGCTTACTTCTTAAGTATACAAACAAACAATATGTTAAAGTATAGAACTATTCTGTTTGTATTATGGACACATCCAGAACAACGATGGCTAAAATAAACCTGTGTGTGCCCGACAATGCATGTAATGTATGTATTGCGAAGTTGACGGCCACGTCTATTGGCGGTGCCCAGTAGTTGGACCAATCTACTGAGTAAAACTCCTATAACGCGTACCTTGCGTGTACTTAATGAAGTAGCAGACAGCATAGATCTTTTTGCTTGTTATCTGAGTGAATTCACAAAAATCACGATGTATATATTATGGTAAAAATTAAACTGTAATTATGGCCACACTATTGAATTAGGAAATTCCTGTAATGATAGTGATGATGAGTTAATAAATAAATAAATAAATCCTATTTATCTATCAGCAAACTAATTTCTGGTCCACGGTACGCCTAATTGACTGTACTTAGAAACGAACATGGACACGGAATTAGGTGATTCCATTAATGTAGCCTGCTAAATTTTAAAAACTATTTGGCTCTTTACGTTATTTGCAAATTGCTGTTTTACGTTTTATGTTTATCAAAATTCATTACGTGGCAATTATGATACAATGATTATTCTAAATTATAATATTTAAAAGCAGCTCTCAAAATTTTATCTGGTGCAAATCTTCTTTTTTTACGAAATTGTCCCCTATGCAACTAACATAACTTTTTGAAAGAATAGGTATTCGAAAACGTCAGAAAATATATAAGGTGTATCTATTCATACACGAAATATCTGAAAGGGTCATTGTACTCATCATTATGAACAACTTTTACTATGGGACCAAACCTGAAATCGCGAAAAAAAATATCAGCTGTTCCCTACATTTATGTTCGCATATCTCGTCAAAATGTAGGGAACAGCTGATATTTTTTCGCGATTTCAGGTTTGGTCCGGTAGTAAAAGTTGTTCAAAATGATGAGTACAATGACCCCTTCAGATATTTCGTGTATGAATAGATACACCTTATATATATAAAGCTAAAAAGAGGTATAACTTGTAGAAGAACTGATTTTGTATGATTATTTTTGTTTCAGTGCTCGCCCAGGCACATAATGATCACTCTCCGCCCGAGCTGAACTACACGTTCATATACGTGGCCCATCCTCGCGCTGTCACACATCTGTCATGGCGGAAGACTAGCAAATATATGCCTAAGTAAGTTTTAAGTTATTCCTCTATCCAATTTTTAAAACTGAATTAATTATACAAATTAGTGACCAGATTACAATGACCATGAAAACAAGCTGCCGTCGACGGTCTAGACGCCGCAGGTGCGAATGCTGATCAGATGTCCTTGGTTCGATTCCCTGGTCCAGCAAAGTGTTATTGGGTTGTCTCATCAGGAATTTCACAGTAGTAGCGTGCAGTCTAGATTTGTGCCCGGTTCATGGGACTTAAACATCTACCACTTTGGAGAATAAAGCGTGATGCACATGCGACATGCATGGTAATCAAAGAACTAAAAATTTACTTCATTCTTCAGGGGCAGCGTCGGCAACGTGCTAGTGACGTCATGTGTGGACAACATCTGCCGCGTGTGGGCGGAGACATTGCTGCCTGAAGACGAGTGGGGGGGTGGCTGTGTGACGTCACACTCGCGCTCGCCGCCGCGCAGACAGCGCGCCACGCACCGACACAAGCACCGGTTTATGCAGCGCTTGAAGCATATGAAGTAGGTGTCACTGGTATTTTAGGCCAAAAATCTCCAGGAAATATGAACTTTCACTAAAAACTAATTTCCTATTTCCTATAACCCCGTCCCACCCTCGGAGCCCGTACTTACACAGAGTAGTGGGGGCCCGCTGCGCGACGCCCCACTCGCGTTCCCCGACGCTCAGGCAGCACCACACACCGCTTCGTGCAGCGCTTGAAGCATAATACGATGCTAACGAAATTACACATGACCTGATCGAATACTACTACAAACTACCTTCCCACCACTTTTTAACTTTTTAGGAGCCCTTATCAATCTGTCTGTCTTCTGCGGCCCGCGTGGATGTGGATAATGATCCCACGGGAACGTGCTATCCGGACAAAAAGCAGCCTATGTCTTTCCCCAGGATGCCATCCCAGACCACAAAACAAAGATTGCCAAGAACGTGCCTTGGCAATTTTTGTTTAATGGTCTAGGCGTGAAAAGGTAACTTACAGACCAGAGTTACTTTCGAATCAGTTGTATTAATTAGTATGGATAGTTGTAGTATTACATTTTAGCTGTAATGGTGTGGTTAACGAAATTTTAAATAAATCAATAATAATAATAAAATTGACATGAATTCGGAAGAAACATTGTCACATTTGGACAAGTGAGAATCGGCTGGGCTCGATTCCTGGATAAACCATAAAAGCCCGAAAATAACTACGTTTCAGTCCACCATGACCCATCTATAAATTTTTAAGGCTTGCCAATAAACCTGAGGATTACCCCTGCTTTTTCGGTAAAATCGGATAAGTCTCCCGTCTACCTTCAAAACAAGAGTGAACAGGCATTGTCTGGGTACGCTCGATCCATCATAGACCTCATCAATCGCTTTCCATCAGGCGTGATCGAGGTCAAGAGCAGGCATATTTAGAAGAACAAAAAAAACAAATTATACCCGATTTGATCTGTTTGGGCATGTGAAAATTTTAGTCTTTAATACACAATATTAGGAGAAATTAGCGTTGGGCAACATTCTTTAAGAAAAATTAAGAAAGAAGATGGGCCCATCAACTCCATCAATTCCTAAGACTCCATTCCTCTAATACGCAGCGCCAAAATCAACAAAAATGCAATTAATGTCGTCTCATATTATCTCAACATTATCAACAGCCTTGACTGTAAACTTTCCTTTATGATTCACGAGTTGTAGACATGATCGATTCACTTGAACAATTTCAGCGCAACACGCAATATGAGCATAATTTTTAACTAATGCCTGTGAACAGTTTAGAATATAGAATAGAATCTGTAGAGACTGTAAATAAAAATAACTAGTATATTTCAAGACTGTCCTATCGATGTGGCGTATCGATGGCAAGGTCGCAATATTCTTTTTATGCCATGGTTGCGGTTTGTTCGAAAGAGATACCGTCGCCTCTGGCACACAGGCAACTGAAGGAACACGGGTGGGTTTTAGTCAGTAAAAGTTTGACACGAAGCAGGAGAAGTTATTTGATGATTCCCCACACTTAAAAAAAAAAAAGATTATTGATGGCAAAAAGCTCAAACAGCTTTGTCCCAAAATTCAGCTGTGCGAATTCCGCTCACTGATGCAGTCCTAAGATCATACAGTGGACAAGTGACTGCATGCAGCGCAAGATGGAAGATGGGCCATTGTCTCTGGCGAGGTGCCGCATACATACTTCAGATCTGACCTGTTCTTGAACCCCCATCTGTGGAGATTGTCTTATACTTCGTTTTGAGCTGTGCGTTCTTCCTGACTCTTTTTCTTGTTGCTCGGCTCCTAAGAGTTTTAGCGTGATATTAAATAGCCTTCCTCAGGAATTGGGCCAACAAATGCAAAAATATTTTTTGAAATCCGACTGGTATTATATAGCCTGACCGATACCGCTGTACCACATCTTAGGTATGCGCGCCGACTTGTACTGACGATCAGCTGTCTGCACTGCTCACCGTCGCGCTGCGCACATGCCTATGGCGCGGGACAGCGGTATCGGTCAGGTTACTAAGATGAGAACGCTCAAAAAAACAAACTCTTCAGTTTAATTATTAGCATAAATGTGTAAAATATCGTGTCTTGCAATTGATATTTGATTGTTCCAGGACATGTTTCCACATCAGACGGACGGCACAGTCTTCCAAGCAGCCCGGCGCGCCGATACCCACGTTACCTTCTACCTACAGCGCCCACGACTTTCATAATCCTTATCATGCTACTTCTTATACTGGAGGTAAATATACTACACTTTTTGACACCCAATCCTCGAATTCTGAGAAACAAAAGTCTTTCAGTCCCTTACAGACAACATTACACTTAATAACAACTTAAAATAAGGCAATTAATCACCGATTTTTTAAACTACAAATGCATAGCTACGAACTCCATCTATGATCTTTTTAATGATGGTAGTTTGAAAAAGGTCTTATTTATATTTCTACTAGCTTTTACCTGCGGCATCGCCCGCGCGAACTTCGGTTATCGCATAAAAAAGTAGCCTATGTCCTTCCCCATATCCCAGTCTATTACTCTGCCAAATTTCAGGACGATCGGTTCAGCGATTTAGGCGTGAAAGCGTAACAGACAGAGTTACTTCGCATTTATTTAGTACGGATAGTAGGTACAATATTGAAGTTGAATAGAAAAAAAATGGAGTTTTATGCTTTGAAATCATTTTATAACAGAACCTTTTGCAGCTCAATCTAACACTAGATGTGATAAATATAATGTACATGAAGACTATATTAAAGTCGTTTACTGACAGAATTAAAGAGAAACTTCGTTTTTATTGGCTGTAACAATTTTATGGGTCATATAATATTCTTAATAACATTGGAGTTTACTACGCCATACCGTCGTGATACTATAATTATCATATGACTAGCTTCTGCCCGCGAATACGTCTGCGTGAATTTTCTTTTTTAAATATAAAAGCTAGCCTATAGCTTAGTATCGCTTGCGAGCTTTTAACACGGCTCCTTAGGGTCGTAGCGTAATATTAAATAGCCTATAATCTTACTCAAAAATTGGGCTGTCAAGAATTTTTAACAGAATTAAAAAGGAGGAGGTTATCATTTAGAAATGTTTTTTTATATGTATGTTCGGGCATAACTCCGTCATATATAGACGGATTTGTAAAATTCTTTAAAATTCTTTTCTTTTGTTCGAAAGGGGTATATTCCGAAATGATTCCATTTAAATTTCAAATAGATCTGATGATGAGTTTCGGAGACAGACAACGGAACTCTTCAAAAAATGACAGCAAATCATTCGCGATTGCTGCTATCGTATAAATATGCATTGTTTTTACCCCAAGGATGATGAAATTTCGAATTGGTGTGGGGTAGATACTATAACTAAAAAGATAAAAATAAAAGCTTTTCCAAAAAAAAAAAACAACTGACTTCCGGAAAAACATTACAAAGTAAAAAATTACTTTAATTTCGGAAAGCGGTGACAAAAAAATAAAATACATATCCAAAGTCACTGACTTCCGAAATTAAAGTTATTTTTCACTTTGTAGTGTGTTTCAATAGCTGCACGGGTCGATCGATCAGGTTAAGCTACGCTTGCCGCGGTTGGTCCGTGGATGGGTGACCATCTTTTCATACCAAGACCCCTCCGTGCCTCGGAAAGCACGTTAAGCCGTTGGTCCCGGCTGTCATTTGTGGATCTTTGACAGTCGTTACGGGTCGTCAGAAGCCCGATAGTCTGACAACCAGTCTTACCAAGGGGTATCGTATTACCCCAGTTACTGGGTTCCACAACCCAGTAACCTACTGCCCTCCACATCTGTCTCTCTGTGTGTGTGTCTGCCTATCTGACCTCCACAGGTCAGATAGGCAGTCGCTCCATGTAAAATACTGGTATTCAGCTGCATCCGGTTAGACTGGAAGCCGACCCCAACGTAGTTGGGAAAAGGCTAGGCAGATGATGAGTGTGTTTCCGGAAATCGGTTGTTTTATTTTTGTAAAAAGTATTTTTTAAATCCGTCTGGTAACTCCAGATATTGCCCCTTACATACAAAAAGATTATATTATAATATAAGAATAGATGGAGAACTCAGAAATGTTGTGTTAAAGACAAAACTCGTCGAATTCATATTTATGTAGAGCTCCAATTAATATAAATAGAAAAAAACAATTATTTCAAAGATGAAAAACACTTAAGGCGAGGTGAGCCGAGCGCGGTAGGCATTTAACGCTTACCTCAGCCCCCGAAACGAGTAGCGAGACGTAACTAGTTACGATGCGCGAGCGACGCGCGCGCCAGGCGTGGCTGGCGGCCGGCAGCAGTATTAACTATGTCACCGAATAGAGCAATACAGTAGATCAACTTGAACTGATTAGGATTAGTAAAAGTTTGTTTTACTCTTCTAGTAAGTATTTTTTTAAGATATAATAAGTTGCGGAAATGAGATTTCTTCATAACATAACGCCTGTATTCTTTCAGAGGGGTGGGCAGTGGTGTACACCCACAATTCGCCAGTTATGTTCAAGTTACATACAGACTGGAAGTAATAATCCAATTAGGGTGATCGTCGTAGTTTTTTAGTTGCACTTTTTTATTTATTTTCTTATTTATGTATACCTATACCTACATACAAAAGTATGTACCGACTACGGTACGTACCGAGAGATCAAAATCTAACAGTAAACCACACTGTTAGATTTTCAACGCGCTGATTTGCACTGTGTTGGATTGTCAACTTTCGGCCCACTACCGAGAGTTGAAAATCCAGCGCGCGAAAAATCCCGCCGCGATATTATTACGTCCGTGTGAACGTGGACTTATTATTATTTTTCTTTCTAACTGTTTATGACATAATTATGTGTTACCTGTCATGGTTTTCGAGGCCGCTGATCAAAATGTAAGTCCAAGATAGATTTGTGACGGCCTCCGTAAAATGACGGCCACAGTAACATTACGGCTACAGTAATATGACAGCCGCAGTTTTGTGACGGCCTCCGTAAAATGACGGCCGCAGTTTTGTGGCGGCCTCCGTAATATGACGGCCGCAGTAACATGACGGCCTCCGTAATATGACGGCCGCAGTAATATGACGGCCTCCGTAAATTGACGGCCGCAGTAATATGACGGCCTCCGTAAAATGACGGCCGTAGTAACATGACGGCCGCAGTAATATGACGGCCGCAGTAATATGACGGCCGCAGCAATATGACGGCCGCAGTAACATGACGGCCGCAGTAATACGACGGCCGCCGCACACAATAACAACGCAGAAGAAGCCCTAAAAACTTAAACAATAAAACAAAGCACACGTTAAGAAATACAGACATAAGTACCTAAATAAGTATCTATCTATCCTGCACTGCTCCGCTCCGAAAGTAAAATACAAAGAAGCAGAAGAAGAAGCAGGCAATCATCATTTTTTTTTTGTTTTTTAACCTACCTCTTTGATATTTGAAAACTGTAAATAAACCATTATAAAATTTTCGCGCGTAGCGGCTTTATGCTGTATGACATAGGTTTCAAATTCAACTGTTTTGCGCACTTGATGCGGTTGGTAAATCGATTCCGCGAGAAAAATTAACCATTCTAGCTTCTGCGCGCGTGGCGTCTTTATTTACACGGACATAGGGTTCCAATTCTGTTCTACACGCCTATTTGCGGTTTGCAAATCCATTACGCGTAGGTACATAGATTTGCAAACCGCTAATAGTAGGTTATCTAAAATAAATAAATATAGTAATCTATTACGCGTAAAATATAATTACAAACAATTTTTTGCTCTGCCGGTAACAGATCATAGCGGGGGGTGGCGGGTTCAAAAAATTGGCACACGTCCGCCCTCCGTCTGACCTCCAACACGTTCCGCCCCCGACTAAACGACACGGGGTGCGCGCATGTGAAGATAAAACACTGGATTTTAAATTTGTTATAAATGTATTTTCATAGTCCATATTATGACGGCCGGATTTCATCATATTTTTTACAACCTTTATTATGGTATAAGTTTTATGGTTCAAAGCCTTATATAACTCAAATGAAATGAGAATCCGATCATCACTTAGACTTGTCTTTGCGATTTAATTGGATGCAGTAAAGCGCAAGTAATCGTGTATCGCACGGCCGGAATATCTAGACCAAGGTGTGAACTATGTAATATTTTTTTTTTCAATTTCTCCATACAGAACGACGTTTTTCCGGATCACCCCGCCTTAAAAGAAACCCTTTTTTTTACTTACTTCCGTAAACTACAAACAGGAGTCATCATTATAATCCTACTAATATTATAAATGTGGAAGTTTGTGAGGATGTTTGGATGTTTGTTACTCAACCTCGCAAAAACGGCTGAACGGATTTTGGATGAAATTTGGCACACACCTGAATTAACATATACTTTTTATCCCGATAGTACGTTCCCGCGGGATAATTTTCGACCTACACGCAGGCGAAGCCGCTGGCAACAGCTAGTTTGTTATAATGAGTCAAAGTCATCATTGTAATTGTGAGAGAGAGAGGGGTAGAGGAGGAGATAGAGCTAAACAGCCAACTCCCTCAGACAGGCTTGCAGCGACAGCGCGACGCGCCTCTAGTAGAACAATGTTTTTGAAAACTTCATGGAAATCGTTGTACCAGAATCGTGTCGCACCGTTGCGTCGCGCCTCCCTGTGGAAGCCTTAATAATCGAAGGTCGAGCAATGAACAAAATCTGGCTGCCGTTCACCAAACTGGATCGATTTGAACGGTTGACGACATCGATCGGCATGTATTATGAAGTGTGTGAGGGGCAAACATACTTCATAATACGGGTCCTAATGTTGTATTACAGAGGTCATTAAAGTGTCTCATACAAATTTAACCTCCCCCAGGTCTTCACTTCCACTTGGCAGCTTCAATAAACGCGGAGACCGATATTCCTCTGGTGCCCTCACTGGCTGGGGGTGGCCGCTTCATTCTGCACTGGCTCCACAACAAGGAGATGCACTTCACCAGCCAGGCTGAAGCTATACTGCACGATCTTACTAAAAAAGTATTTATTGTATTATATTTAAACTTTTTCTTCTTTTGTGTCTCTGCTTGACCCTTCGGGCATTTCAATTATGTTATTTAAATTATAATTCTGTATACCGGAGGTATACTATCCTAAGTCCATTTTTTTTATTGGACTTAAAATAGTATACCACTAAGTAGATCTATAAATGTTTGTTTCAAGGACATTACAAAGTGAATGTCGAAAAAAATGGACTTAGGATAGTATACCTCCGGTATACAGAATTTTAAAATACAACGGTTTATACAATTCTGATTGTGTTGAACTCTCCGAGGGGCCTATAAAAGGCCGGAACGGATCACGACCCGAGGAGTATTGGACAAGATACATGCGAGAACATCGAAAGCGATCTTCAAGTGCGACTTAGAGTGATCAGTAGTGCAATTGTGTTTTGTAATTAGTTTGTTATTTGGTTGTTTAATGAAAGTGTAATTTTTGGTAATTTATATTGACAGTTTTTAATTGTTACGAACCACAAGCTCGTAACAATAGTAACAACTCGTCATACATGAAACAACCAAACCTCTAGAGCCAGAAGGTGTCTAATTTCACCAAGCATTATAAATTCGAGTATTTTTTTTTATATCGATTTTGTTTTTCTAGATATTAGATAAAGAAGAAACAGACGAGGGTGGATCAGGTTCGGATCACACCGCACATCCGGATGGCGAGCATGAAAGTTAGTATTTTCATATACTTGTCTAACTAATTAATATTACTGGGTAGACTAAATCTTAAGAAATATGAAGTGGACACGCCACATGCTGTAAAAAAAATGTAACCTGCTAAGCTGACAACAATCAAATATGGATTGTGTCTATGACTATATAAAGCACATATTTCCACGGTCTTATTATCCTACAAATTGTTTGTAACACTGATCTTATACGGCAGCCAAATGGTACTTCCACAGATATTTCAGTCGGCTTTAACAAAACTATAATTGATAATTATTACAACCTTCGATAAAGGATGCTTCCATCAGTATAATATGCGTACAGTACTTTTATCGACGCGCTTTTTACCTGTTGAAACCAAGTGTTTAAACACGCTGTGAATGTGTGTGTGGGGAAGAGTAGCGTAAGCACATAACACAAACACACACGCGCGCTCACACACACGGTCACGTCCGAATTTGCCATTGTGTCGGACGGTACTAAGAGCTGCGCTTACACACATTCACAGCATATTTGAGCACTTGGTAACTTCAAATAAAGCACGCGTCGCTTCGTGAGATAAAAATACTGTAACAGCTTACTTGAATCAATGTGCTAATTTAAGAAAAAGTAATTTGTTGCCTTATTATAATCTGCGTAAAGTGTATTTTCGTCTGTATACCATGTAATTCTCACCTAGAAACTTATATTTATCAAAATTAATGACATATTCAAATAATAATCTCAAACCATTATAGTCTTTATTATATTGTGCTTTTAAGTATAATGTTGGGTAAAGCTCGCTTATTTATAAGCCTAATTGCTTACTTTATTTCACGCTGCCGTATAGAAAATAGACGTCCAAGTCATCATTTAACTAAAATGCAATCCGAGGATAACAGCAATAGTGATGAACAACCAGGTAACTGAATATTCATGCAGCATGCTTTATTCGTGTGGAGTACAGACGCCAGCACATTAAGCTATCTCAAACTGTCAAATTTTCCCAATTGAACATAAACTTTATCTTTTTGTTATAAAGTTAAAAATGTATCAAAGAAATTTTACAGATTGGGACTGTACATACTAATGCATAGACTGGATTTTCGTGCATACCTACAAGCTACAGGCAAGCTAGAGCCTACATTACTACTTTACTTCGTTCTGCGTATATTTTGATAGTAGTTCTACTATGTTACATGTACAATTTCAAGATCCAATCAGCAGAAGTTTGCGGTATTTAAAAACAATTAACAATCAGCCTACAATCTTCAATGAAATATACAGACCTCGAATAGAATGGATCCTAAGCAGCACTTAATTACTGCACCCTAAAGTCTGTTCCCTGAGAGTTGATGAATATTATGATACGTCTCCTAATAGCGACTGTTGCTTAATTATCGCAAACTGTATTATGGCTGTCGCTTATCTCCCACTTTCGCCGTTTCGTGGTACGAGGCACGCATATGTTGTGAACTGCGGCCCGAACGGCGAGCGGACGCGGGTAGACGAAGTCATTGATCATTTCGTAATAAACGTCACCGACTCCGATTATTCCTCCGACGCTGAGACTTCGTCACGTTCGTCGTCAGATGATATGTAATAATGTTACGAGATCGAGTGGGTACTGAATGAGTGTAGCTATTTCGTTTTTGTAGATTAGATTAATAAAAGTTTCTAAGTCACTATACCGGCGTTTTACTCACCCAGTTTGAACCCCGGCAAGCAACAAAAAATATGTCGTGTATAAGTATATAAATAATTAGCGGGCCACAATTTGTAATGAGTTAAGGAACCCTGACTTTATCAACTCTTGGCGAACAGACTTTAATTGCGTAACACGCTATTAATCGGAATATGAATCATTTTGAAGGACATTACTAATCCATTTGTTCTACTTTTTTCTAAATTGTCTGCTCATCTACATAAATAACGCTATGAATGTTGTTAAACTATCAAAGTGGAAAACATTCCTACTGTTCTTTGTCTATTCGCGTGAACTGTCAATCTAAGGAAGTGTTAATGATTGCATGAGTGCTCGATATGTCATTCACATGTATTGTAACACAGCCAGCCTATGTCAGAATGGATTAATTCTAGAAGGTATGACGTTCATACAATATTGTGTGACCACAATATTGTATGTAACATATACACGAACAAAACTTGGATCAATTGATTTCTTTGACTATTTGACTGTTTATACAGTTTAAGGAACATCGACGCGCACACTGTAACCATGAATTCAATACATGAATCTAGACCCCATAAGCGTTGAAGTTTCTTCATTATTAAAAAAAAAAAATTGACCGAGTAGGTACCGTACTTCTGTATAAAACAGCTGATTAAAAACCGGCCAAATGCGAGTCGGACTCGCGCACGAAGGGTTCCGTACTATCTATAAAAATGGCAAAAAAATCATGTCTGTTCTATGAGACCCCTACTTAAATATTTATTTTATTCTGTTTTTAGGGTTCCGTACCTCAAAAGGTAAAAAACGAACCCTTATAAGATCACTCTCTCGTCCGTCTGTCTGTCCGTGTGTCACCACCGATTTTCTCAGGAACGGGTGGTCCTAGCCAGTTGAAATTTATACCAGAAACTGAGGTCTATAGTCCCTATTAGGTGTATAAAAATTAAGGTCCTGAGTCAACACAATAAAAGATAAGAGGATAGAAAAGTACCCTATAGGTTTTGGGTCGAAAACCTATAGGGTAGTACCCGTTGACCTAGAATCACGAAATTTGGCAAAAAGCAAGGTCTAACAGCACAAATAAAGAAAAATCCAAAAAATAAAAAAGTTGAAAATTAAGGTAAATTTTGGTACTTAGAAGTTTTCGCGAAAATCTAAATTTTGTCCATATCTTTTTATTATGGTGGTATAATGGGTAGGTACGGAACCCTCGGCGCACGACTTCGACTCGCACTTGTTTAGTATTTGTTGTTATAGCGGCAACAGAAATACATCATCTGTGAATTTCAACTGTCTAACTATCACGGCTCATGAGATACAGCCTGGTGACGGACAGCCAGACAGACGGACGGACAGCGGAGTCTTAGTAATAGGGTCCCGTTTTACCCTTTGGGTACGGAACCATAAAAACAAAAAAAGCTGGTTACTGGTAGGTTTAGAATCATGTGCTGATAACATCGTGTATTTTCAGACTTCAGAAATGTACGCTACTCTTAATGAAACTAAGAATTGAATATACCTCTAATCGTCATCTTATTATCCAGGTAGCGGCAACCACAGTCACCCAAGTCTATCAAACACGACGTCTATAAACTCTATAGCCACTGACGTCACATGTACACACCTACCTGATTCACTGGACGCTAAGATAGAGTCGTTACTGCGCGACTGGCATCAGAGTCCGGATCTCCTGTTCTCTATACACCCTGTTGATGGCAGCTTTCTTATATGGTGAGTATATCTATAAACTCTATACTCTATGGCTAGTGACGTTACTTGTACTCACGTACGATTTACTGGACGCTAAGATAGAATCTTTACTGCGGGACTAGCATCAGAGTCCGGATCTATTGTTCTCAACACACTCTTTTGATGGCAGCTTTCTTAGGTATATGGTAAGAACGTTATAAACATTGTAGTGTATAGCCAGTGACGTCAAATACACACACCTGCCTGATACACTGGACGCTAAGACAGAGTCGGTACTGCGGACTGGCATCCGACCTGGACCTACTGTTGTCTGTACGCCCTGTTGATGGCAGCTTTCTTATATGGTGATTAGGAGTATAAGCTCTATACTCTATGGCCAGTGACGTCACATTCCACAGGCCACAGGCTCCGGGCCTGTTGCTTTGGTCACATTTTTTTCCCTAATCTTAATACATTGACATATCAACTACATAATTTTTTCTAATTAGCCTACACTGTCTCATGGCTGAGTAAAGGCCTCCCCCAAATCCCTCAACTATATACAATTATATTACATAATGCCAAAACAATCATTCTTATTCCACAGGGTATGCGAATGGCTAGACGAATTACAAGCGGGAGCGATAAGGCAAGCACAAGTATCGTTCTCAGCGCGGATACCGTCGGCGTTCCCCCTGGGCGACGCGACCACCATGTGCACGCCGGCCGCGCTGTACCACGCGGCCGCGCAGCCGCTATACGTGCGGCACAGGACCAAGCCGGCCATGCCAAGTATGTTTATCTTGTGTTCGTTTTAAAGAAACTAAAATCATATCCCATTTCTTCCCGTGGTGCTGCAATCGCCAACCCGCCTGCCAACCGTGGCGATTATGGCAAACCACCCCATTTTTTTGGTGGAGGCTTATGTCCAGCAGTGGACGTCTGTCGACTGAAATGATGATGATGAATATCACGTTGAACATTAGTTAGCTGCAAGTAAAAATCGTTTATTTCAACATTAAAATTACAACATTGAGATATCGTTGGTCCCAAACTAGGCACAGCCTGTATCTTGGGCACCATTATACATATAAAACATGCTGCAATAGTGTACATACATACACGTATAAAATCGTCATACGCGTCTTTTAGACATCTTTGATTGCTTTTTTATTAGAGACCGAAAAAACCAAACAGCAGTAAGCTATTAGTGCTGCTGCTACTGTTAGCCTTCATCATCCCATTGCTGGACAAATGGCTCTCCCCATGACTTCCAGCTCTCTCGTTACAGTAGTAAGCATTTCAGTACTACTAATTATTCTTGCGTATGGTACTCGTGGGTTGCAGCTGAAAATCAGCATCAGGTGGTGCATATTGTGTTGCCATCTGACATTATGCTCAGCTGAGGCCCTTTTGGCATTATTATCATTGTTATCTGTTTCTTTTTTTCTTTTCTTTTTAAATAATTTAAGTTTTGTGATTAATGATATAATGCCAAAAAACGCATTTTTCTTTCGTACTGTAAATTTGAAGTCGGTTAAAAAATAATTTTAACACTACGAAACATAATGGGCGCGGCCTTATTGCTTTCTGTTTTTTTTTTATTTCCTTGGACTTACACAGTCGCCCATTACAGGTTAACAAGTATTCTCTAAATCAAATAATACTATTTAATGTTTGTTTGGTTATAGTGGGACCACAACCGCCAGAAGCAGTGACGACGCCACTCGCGAGTGTACAGGAAGAGAAGGAAGAGAACGACTGGCCGCAAGGCGAAGGACACGAACAACACGGGAATCAGGAGAACGGTATGATGATACTTTCGAGCTTTATTAGAGTGTTTTACTCTATATGAGAAAAAATCTAAAAATATATTATTGAGATAGCTTAGGCAAATAGCAGTCGGAAAATGTTAGTTTTAGTTCATGAAATAACAAAATAAATTTTAAAATTAAATTCAAAGATTTCAGCTTTTTAATCTGTTTTTGAACACCATGAAATAGTAGCCGCCATGTTATTACGTCATACGGCATGTCAAGTGAGCAACTTTGTACTTTTGTTATTTTCGTAACCAAAGTAAATTTTTATTTAAATTATATTTTGCATTCAGGAACAGCAAACCAACGATAAGTAGAAAAATAACTCATCTCTTTTTTAATTATAAACAATTGTCGTATTAAATATCAGCGCATTTTTTTATATAGCAAACTGACGTCATACCCACAGAGCAATGTGGTGTCCACTGCGGCCAGCGTTTTCGTCAAATTACGCGCGAACTTTGACAATGTAAAAATAAATGCATTTTGATGGCACTTATCGATTAAATAAAAATGTTGTTTGTTTTAGTGGTTTATTAGCATTGTAGAGTCTAATTAAGACACTTTTCAAAAATGAGTGTAATACCCTATTTCATTAGTGACACGGCCCGGCACTTACAAAACAAAATTTACCTAAGACCCAATGCCTCATCCATCGTGCCTTTTTTGAATTTCGAACTTTATTCACACTGTGTTAAAGATCTTAAAGAAACTGATTTTAAACCCGAGTCTTAAGTTTTCAATTTTGTATTTAGAACTTATTTCAGTCGGAATAAGGTTCGAGATGCAAAAACTGTCTGGAAGGATTAAGTTTACGAGCTATTTAGAACTTGTTTTAAATGAATAAATAAATAAAAACAGAAATGTTAAAAATATTACAAGGGTTTGTAATAACACGAAGAGAGACCTTGCTTGCTACCTTGAAGTAAAGTTTTAGAAATACTTTTAAATTTGCCAATCTCTAGTTTTTAGAAATGAAATGCATTTGAAAACTACTGGGTTTCAGTGCAAATTGAAAAAAAAGAAATATTTTAATATGAAATATATTAGCTGTCATGATGACGTCCAAAAATGTTAAAGCTGTAAAACTTAATTCTACTGCAGCTTATTAGCATTCGAGAAGTTCTCTCCCCAACAATACCGACAGACACACTCAAAAACTTTATTACACGTCTCACATTTATACAGGCAATCGAGAAGAGAACAACAATGAAATGCAACGTAAGACGAGCGTAGCCACAGAAGATTTAGGAGAGAACCAGGAGGGTGACGTTTTGGACTCGGCGCCCGTCATATCCATGGTCACCAACCATACGAACGGGACCTTGAACCTCTGGCAGTTGACCTTCGATGATAAGTCCAAGTTTTCTCAGGTAAGAAACACTTATACATAATTAAACCCTAAACCCTGCTGAAGTTTTATTTTTATTTGTATTTTATACTAGCTTTTGCCAGCGGCTTCGCCCGCGTGGAGTTCGGTGTATTATACATATAAACCTTCCTCTTGAATCACTCTATCTATTAAAAAAAACCGCATCAAAATCCGTTGCGTAGTTTTAAAGATTTAAGCATACATAGGGATATAGGGACAGAGAAAGCGACTTTGTTTTATACTATGTAATGATGATTAATTTCCGATTAATTTTAAATTTTTATTTTTATTTGACATTGACTTGCTTATTTTTATTTGACATTGTATTTATGATTTGATGACATTGTATTAATTTTTATATCGTGATTTGTATTTATCTCGTGTTTCGTAACTTGTGATTGTAATATGGGGGAACCTGAAATAAATGTATTTTTTTAATGATTAAAATCTAGGAAATGGCATGTATTTAATCGAACCTCAAATAATACCCATTTTGCTTTCTTCATGAACAGTCTAATATCAGTTTTTCTAAAGAAATCTCTTCCTGCGATAGGAACAACGTTTAAGAGTAGAAGGCAAGGAAGTTTATTCTGTAAATAATGTGTTGCTCGACGAATGGGCGGCCATCCATTACGTTTCGAGATGCCTCAGAAAGCACGCTAAGCCGTACCCAACATAGTAGAGAAAAGACTAGCTAGGCTGAATGATTAATTAAACTGTGTAACCAGAATAAAAAAGATATAACGTTATTTTTGTATGTGTCTTGCGGACACTATTTTTAACCGAATTTATCGACTGAACTCGACTTTCACAACTGACCTTTTTAGATACGTAGTTCGAAACTTCTTAGTGAATCATACAGCCAAATAACTAACTTTTTGGACGGGCAAAAACATATCGGGAGTAGGGACAGCTGTCAAATCGTGTTGTCATTCATTCTTAGTCCGGGCTCCAAACTAATCTTCTGTCCGTAAATGATACGGAGTTGGAAACGCCCGTTACTTCGACCGAAACGATGGTCTTCGTGCCTAGGGAGTAGGCCCCCTGACCATTTTAGATAATCCAGAATATTTAAAGATTTTCGTTCTAGCCGTCTATCCGAATAAATGTGCGTTTTAATTTCAGGTGCTATCAATAGGCCACGCTTCAAGAGCGTCGGGCCATAGGTTTAGAGTAAACGACATTACATGCCATCCAGTATTACCTCTACTACTAACTACAAGTCATCATAACATATCCGGTAAGATTATTTACATTATGCACTGTTATTCTGACCCATATTTAATTTTTATTGGACCTGCCCCCTGCAGGTCCAATAAAAATTAAATATGGGTATTAATCTCGATACCATTTTGTTTTGAATGCACTTTAAATGCAATATACACGACGTACTTTAACGATACAAAAAATAAATAAATCGTGGGGTGATTTCCTTTTTTTTTTCAACTAGACTTTCTAACTAGTTACCTGACTTGATTAAGATTTTAAAGATTGAAAAAAGAATTTGCATACTTTTGTGGTGCTTAAGTTTTCTATGAAAACAAAGGTTAACTTCTAACATTATACGTGCTTTACTCGCGTATTGTGTTGCTATGTGGCGAGAGCAAACCGTTGCCACGTCAGGAAAGTCCAAAATTCAGCTTTTCATATTTTATTGAAGATATTCCCTCAGAACAATAATTTCATCCTTTGTCTCTCAACAGATAGTGAACGGGACCATCACAAGTACGATGACGATGCGGCTGCAGGCGGTCTATGTTCCGAGCTGATAATGTGGCGCGTGGAGTGCGTGGGCCCGCTCGGCAAGTCGGGCGGGGTGTCCGAATTGGCTCGCGTTAACTCGCCCCATCTGTCTGCCTTCAGTAATGTGGCCTGGCTACCTACTTTACTGCCTAGGTAAATATAGGAATCGTCCTCTATAGCCTCATTTTTCTCTCTCACGGCAAAATACACGCCTAGCGGGAAGCTTGCTCAATATTAGCAACATGTGAGACGTTTCCATTCTTTAAATGGCCCCTGTATGATTTTTCTGGTAGCGTCTTGTGACGGGTCGTTGAGCTCCCTAAAATAAGGTTGAACTACACGGTGACTGATACATGCATGCCGTCTGTTGGGACAGGTCAGCTCAAAGCTGCAATGGCTCTTTCTTCAAAAGGCCATTCCAGCCATTCTTACACTCACATAAAATTCAAATAATATAATGTTTGGACTTAAAAAGTGACTATGACCTCTGAGTTAGTTTCGGCATTTCTTTTCAGGGATCAGTCAGCTAGGAAATGGTGGCGCCATCTAGTTTTAAAATATGGACCAACAAAATATTGACATGTTAAAGTGTCTAAAAAGATTTACTTCAATAATAATAAACCTTTCATTTCATATGCTTCTCTATTTTCAGTACGACCCTCGGCAACCTATCAAATTCACCATCAGCATGTTTCGTAGCGAGTGACGGGGAGAGTCTACGGGTGTTCCAAGCTGTGATAGATGCGCGGACGCTACTGGCTGAAATAGCCACATCGGAGAGACGTCATAAAGATGTAATGGTAAATAGATAAGATTCACTACACAGCAGGTTAATTAATGGCAGTTTCCACCGAAGCAGGGAAGAGAGGAATATCTCGTAAATTAGAAATGATGGAGCTAAGCGAGAGCCGTGGTGGCCAAGTGGTAATGGCCCCGATTTCCGAGCTGAGGTTCTGAGTTCGAACCCACGTAGGCGGTTTACTTTGTGTTAATAATTTCATCAGCACTGTGGCCCTAGTGTGAGTTTCATTTAACCATCTCGATCAAACCATCCGGATTGGTGACGGACCAAATCCAGGGCCAAACGGAGCGCCAAACCCGTTCGATGAGTTTGATCGAGTTGCTAAAATGAAACTCGCACTAAGGCCTCTGCTTTCACAATGGTGACGGAAAACATTGTGAGGAAACCGGTAAATTATAGAACCAAAATTTTGAAGACATTTGTCATCTCCCCAGCCGCACTGGCATGTGGTGACTGGCATGGTTATAGGTTGATTATGCTTATGCAGAGCTAAGCGGACAAATGTGAAAATAACGCAAATAAAATGATTGTTCGAGATATCTTATCTCTACTCTGGTTTGGTGGAAACTGACCGTAAAAGCAGCCGCAAGCTAGGTCGGTATGGAAAGCGGTTGCAGAGATTAAAAAAATAAACTGAGCACGTTTCAATCTGGCCTTATCAACGGCAGTTGATATATGTTCTGAAAAGCCACTATTGCGGTCTACTTCATTCAAAATTACACTTAAAATTAACAATGTTTATAATTGGCGCTAACATAGTTCTGCCTCAAAATTTTGCTCTAGAGACAGGCACACTATACATTACTTCTAAGGCCTCCCGCTCATTAGGCGACCGGGCCACGAGGCCACGGCATGCAGGTCATGTCAGGTCGCACAATGTGCGGGAGGCCTTACTGCGCTTTATGTACCCACTGTTGCCACGCAGCACGACACAATGTCGATGTCGTCGGAGTCCACCCTAGAAGAGGGCGGCGGCGTCCCGCTGCACGAGCGCATCCAGCTGGTGTCGCAGCAGTCCACGGCGCGGCCGGGCGCCATCATCCAGCTGCACGCCATCGCCGACGCCACGCACGACTGGCACAACACGCAGCTGCTGCACGTGTTCCAGGAACAGCTTATTACTGGTAATTTATAACATAAAGTTCCGTGTGCTGCCGGACGTAAAAGAATAGCACCATCGCATTTCTTCCCGTCGGTGTCGTAGAAGGCGACTAAAGGACTTACTAGAGAATGGGCAGCAGCATTCTCCTATATCCAGCAGTGAACGACTTTCGGCTGAAATGATGATGATGAATAACGTAAGACTAGGAAAGGAACTCTCAACAAATTGAAAGTTATTGCTGGTTTCATTGATCGGAGGTTTGTGACCGATCAATCGTGATCAAAGTTCAGATCTGAACAAAACGGCTGACATTTACTGTATAATAAGTACAGCAATTCCATCAAATTCCTGTCAGAACTCCTCGTTTTTTTTTTTAACCGACTTCATTAAAAGGAAGAGGTACTCAATTGTTGAAGCATACTTACCAAGTGGTTCCATATGAATTTGGTCAGGTCCTGATTAGTAGAATTTGTGTTAGCTTCAATAATACGTATTTTTTTCACTTAGTTTTGATGATGTTAAAATAATTTCCTTTACTTAGCAAGTGTATGTATACGAATTTGTATGGCACAACTATAAAGTGAAAGTAGGTGGCAAAAACTAAAATACAAAAACTAAAGACACCGACTTCCGAAATTAAAGTTATTTTTCACTTAGTGTTTTTTTCTGGAAGGCAGTTGTTTTTTTAATTAACTTTTTATTCTTAGTTGCTTTACAGTGCAGCGGGCCAGCCAAGTTCTGTGTTAGTTGGATGCAGTTATTTTTTATAATTTTAATATTTACGTTTTCTAATTCAGGTGAACGCACATCAGTGGAACCCGATAACATGGATTCAGGTCTAGAAAACTCCGAAATTAACGCCTTAACGGAAGCTGGCTTAGAAGCTATAGTAGACTTACGTAAAGCGGCGACGTTCAACGAGCCTTTCTATATCGTGGTGTTAGAGAGAACTGATGGGGGATCCACCGTGCATATGTGGAGACTTACAGTGTCGTCACAGGCGGATCCTAATGGTGAGTTTTTACAGAATACGTACGCAAATGGGCTGTTAAATTATTGATGTTATGCAAGAAAGACTGGTGCAATGTTTTTGTAAGAAATTGAAAAACAAATCATTGTTGTCGATTATTTTTAAGCTGTTTTATAAAGTCGTAAGACGTAAGCCGTAGAACGAGGGTCTTCATCTGCTTAGCCTTTTCCCATCTAGTCTGGGGTCGGCTTCCAGTCTAACCGGATTCAGCTGAATACCAGTACCTTACATGTAGCGACTGCCTATCTGTCCTCTACAACCCAGATACTGAGTAATATGATTGCCCTGGGTAAAACTGGTTGTCAGATTTTCGGGCTTCTAATGTCCCGTAACGACTGTCAAAGATCCACGAATGTCATCCGAGAGCAACAACCAAGGCACGGAGGCATCTCGGTATTTATAAGATGGTTACCTATCGACTCGATAGGTAACTTATCAGTGGCGAAGTGTCAATACAAACCGATTCCCATCGGCTTACCTTTAAGAAATCCGACCTTTAAGAAATTCTCTGATTCCAACTCAGTATGAGTAAAAGAGGGGCTAATCCGCTGACGAAACTAAGCTTGCATCACGCGGTGAGTTTTTTTTTTTTTTGGAACGGCTTACTCTGGCCATAATTCTGCCTCGTCACTGCTATCGACGTACCGACCGCGGCAAGCGTAGCTTAACCTGATTGATCGACCCCTGTGGTTGTTATTACTTAGTCACGAGCCTCTAACGAGGGTAATGTGGTCTAATTTGTTAAATGATCTCTCTGTTGCCACTAAATATTCGCAATCTTTCGCAGATGACCTCACAAACAGTATGATGTATGTACCAGACAGTGCGCTAGTACAAGAGGACGAAGGCGAGTCTCGCAAGAACTCCGTGTCTATGGACAATGACCGCGCGCCGCCACAACCGCTCGCACATTCACACATCTCGATATCTACCAAGAAGGTATGTTTTTAAGGAGTTCGCGGATAAAGTAAATGATATCTTATCCCTCCAAACATTTAGAAAGGTTCATTTTACAATTCAACAAGTTACCAATGATGAAAAATAAACTTTTTATACACTACAGGACCACTCGAGAAATTCGAAGGGACTTACCAATTTACTAAACAAAGTTATGGTTCACTTCTAACTACCTAAGCTTGGTGTGCGAAAGACTCCTGCGCATTTTCTATACGGTCAAGAAACTTTAATTCCTGGAGATATATTCTGGTATTTATTAAGGTACATGTATGTAGTACTCAACACAGAGAGCTGTAGTGGCCCAGTGGTAACGACCCCAACTTACGAGTGGTACGTGGGTTCGAACCTAAGCAGGTGCATTAATTTATGTTAATTATTTCATCACCGCAGCTCTCAAAACGGTGAAGGAAAACATCGTGAGGAAACCGGCATGTCCTAAAATCAAAAAATCGTCGACATATGTTATCTACCAACTGGCACTGGGCCCGCATGGTATTATACAGCCCATTCCTTCTCAAGGTGGCCTATATCCCAGTGATGGGACCACTATAAACTAAGGCAGATTATGGTATATGGTACTTGATTTTTTCAGGTGTGTGAATGCCCGCTCTCGCTGCCTGACGGTGTGGATGTAATCCACGCGACGCCGGCGGCTGGTCACCTGAGCTCTGCATCTATCTACCCCGCTTGTTTAGCACCTTACATCATGGCTACTGCTTGTTCTGACAGCACGTTAAGGTAACGGTAGAAAAGATTTGATTCTATTCATTTTAGGGTTCCGTACCCAAAGGCAACCAATATCCTCGTCTGTGCCAACCACGACCATTCTGACAAGAGTGTTTCTACTAGAAGAAGACCCAAAGGTTGCCAACAAGACCCTATCCGTAAGCCTCTGCTGTCCATCTGACTGTCAGCAGGCTGTATCTCATGAACCGTTATATGTAGACAGTTGGCCAAACCATAAGACAATCATGTGTATACATGTTATCTGTAACATATGGGATTTTGCAGATTTTGGAAATGTCACGTGACCAAAACGGAGGACGAAGCCATTGATTACACCTGGAAAGAGTGGGAAATGATGAACAAAGACCAAGAATCCGCGATAGACATTCCAGGTAAGATATCAATTCTATGCAGTTATTTCAAAATTATTAATGAGTCACACTTGACTCGGCTTTATGTGGACTCGTAGTATACAAGGTTAATTAAATTAGCTAGCAAAACTAAAGACGTGATTGGTATCGATATCTAAACACGATAAAATTTGAATATAAAAGATGTGATGTTTTTCTTAAGGGAAACGACTGCTGTTGGTGTTGTTACTTGAAGTATGAGTAAAGAAAATATGTTTTATATGTAAAACTGGTTTAAATATCGATACCAATCTCGTCTGTGAAGTTCACACAAAGTAATATTTTTTTAACTGATATTTCAAGTGAAAATTACGCTAATACTCTACAAAAGAAAAACTTCAATTTAATTTATTTTTTATTTTATCATGTTTAGATTTCAATACCCATGACGTTTGCGGGCGTTCGCTAGTTAATTTAATTTGACCTTGTATAAAATCACATAAAGTCAGCACATTTTTCCTAACATTGTTTACACTTCAATACAATTTCCTTTCTTGGTACAGTCACCAAAAGAGGTAAGTAACCAGGGTCGTCGGATATATGCAGTTGAAATTTGATAAATGGACTGTTTATTTTCTATTAATTAAATTTTATTCAAAAACATCCATCGGTTTCTTACTAAACTTCACCTAAAGTCTGTTCGCCGAGAGTTGATAAAGTCAGGGTTTCTTAACTCATTACAAATTGTGGCCCGCTAATTATTTAAAAACTTATACACGACATATTTTTTATTACTTTTCGAGGTTCAAACTGGGTGAGTAAAACGCCGATATAGTGACTAAGAAACTTTTATTAATCTACTCTACACCCAAACACCCAAACGACTAACTCGAAACGCATTCCAGAACGGAATGGCAACATGGCCGCCGCGTCCGCTCGCCGTTCGAGCCGCAGTTCACAACATATGCGTGCCTCGTACCACGAAAACTGCGGAAGCAGGAGATAAGCGACAGCCGCCATACAGTTTGCGATAATTAAGCGACAGTCGCTATTCGGAGACGTATCATAATATTTATCAGTTCTCAGCGAACAGACTTTATCCGACGACTCTAGTTACTAATCTCTTTGGTATTATGTTGACTGTATTATAAGTATACATCTAACTCTCTTCCCCAGGCCAACCCCTCCACATAAGCGCAGCCTACTCCGGTCGCATCGCGTGCGCCTACAAATGCGGCCGTTCATTCACTCGTCCCAAAGGCGGCACCACCACCAACAGTACAAATTCCGACGCTCGATTCGTCAATTTATGTGTCTGTGTGTATGAATGTGAGAGTACAGGGGGAGCAGAATGGTTGCTAGAAGATACGATACCCTTGAGAAACGTCAGTCTACCCAGAGTCGGTGTATGTACTGACACGCAAATTGATCTGTCGTATCTACACGATACGTCGTTTATGCAGAAGAAGCAAAGATTGAATCAGGTATGTAAACTTTTTTATGATAAATTATTTTATTTCTGTAAGTAGGTTTGTACAAACAATTGTAGACGTCAATCGTAATTTAAAAACTAGATGAAGTGGGGGTGTCCTATCTGACTATTCTGTGAAGAAAATCCGAAACAAACTCACGAGATCACAGTCTCTTTTAAAGTCCAGACATAATCTTGGTCATCCATGTAGATTGGTGTCTGAAATGGTATTTTGTAATGACTAATAATGTATAGAACTTAAGTTAAAAGGATAAAGGTTTTTGATACCGAAATACTCTAATACTAATCCGTCGTATTGTAACACTCGGTTTGTGAAAGGCTAATCAACATAATAAATATCTGACAAACTGTCAAACTCACGACAAATGATTGATTTCTTTTGTTATTTCGATCAGCCATTCACAGGTTTGAACTTTACAGAATGTTACCTAATTATTGTGCGTTTCAGAGACCCGCAGTCTTATTACAAAAAAAAAGGTATGGTCCTTAGGGTATGGTTCAAAGCCTCGAGCCTGATTTTGAAATAAGTACCTAATACAAATTGAAATAGAGTTCTTTTTACAAAACTGGCAACTTAATCCGTTGCTAAGTTCTCATTGTTGTATTAGGAACTTTACCCAAAACGAAATAAAGTTGGAAATGCAAAAACTGGCTCAGAGCTTTAGGCAAGAACTAAAGTTGGATCATTTTGTAATAAGACGACCGGTGTTCCTAGTCTCGTGTTAAATTACTCTAAATCAATATCAGTCAATGAGTATAGTTCTCTAAAATCTTAACTTATGTTCCAGTTAATTTAAATCTTAGATTACCACCCTCTGCATTACCAAATGTTATTTGTATAATGTATCTCACATCCTTATAACCAAAGTGTTTTATCGGAAACAATTCAATAGTTTTCACCTATCTGACTCATGAAAAAATCTTCAGGTACTCCAAACCCTATCTTCAGACGAGAGTCGTAACAATCGCAACGGAGAGGGCGACACAGGCAAGTCGGCCGGCCTCCTCGCAGTCCCATCATTCAGTACCCTCCAATCACTACGCAAGAGTATAATGGAGAATGGCAACACTTGTCCGTTGACGCAGAAACATTTAGTTCAACTGGACTGGGTGTCTAAGGAAGATGGATCGCATATTTTAACAGTTGCTGTTGGTTCAAGAGTGCTCCTATTCACTCCTGTATCCAGCGATTTAGCTCAGGCGAATCTAAAGGTAAGCTAAGTAAAGGCTTTAGTTGCTAGTGCTACTGCTGAGCAAGAGGCAGAGTGTTAATGGGGTTTTTCTATCCGGAATTTCTTAATAGCAGCTCGGAGTTTGGATTGATGGCAATAGGCTCACCTTATATTACATGGGACTTAAACATAACTATACCCACCTATGGGTACAACTCTTCCTGACCTTTTGGGGTAAGCCGTGATGTTATGTTGTGATATAAAAGTACGACTTAGTATAGTGTCGTCTCTATCACACACCTGTGTGAGTTGCGAGACTGTCTCTTTCTAAATTTCGATGTGCCATATTAGGGGAGATCACGCTCGCGAAATTCAGATATTCTCAGGTTTTTAGCAATTCGCAGGTCAGTGCAAGGTTGATTATTTATTAAAATATGATTCGCGACAGTATCAAGTATTTATTTACATAATTATAATCATTTTGGTCAACATACAGTCTTGCACAGAGAGCAGTGGTGGCCCAGTGGTAACTGACGCGACTTACGAGTTGTAGGTCGTAGGTTCGAACCCAGACAGGCGCTTTACTTTGTGTAAAATATTTCATTACCACTGCTCTCAAAACGGTGAAGGAAAACATCGTGAGGATACCGGCATGTCCTAGAACCAAAAATTCGAAGACATGTGACATCTACCAACCTGCACTGGGGCCGCGTGGTGGATTAAAGCCCGCTCCCTCTGGCTGATTGTGATGACAGTCTGGCACTGTTGTGCACATTGCAAAAAACGTAAGAAAATTTTAGTTTCGCGGGCTATTCTGGCGCTTCCTGCTTAATCAAAGCTTTTCTCGTTTGAAAAATAACAACAAACAATCGCGATGACCTGGGGGTATTGTCAATTGTTTGTTATTATTTTGCAGACGAGTAAAGCTTTGATTTCAAGTACTTAGACCTTTTTACAGAAACTTATGAATAGTCAAGAAAGTCGTTTCAACGTTGCAAGATGTTCTTCTTGTGATGAACTACGAAAAAAAAACACGGTTACTGTTTCTTTTTTTTTTGCTATGTAGACCGTTTGTTAAGTAAATGTCATAAAAGTTATTTCATTGTATTTTACGAGTACGCGTCAATCATTGCAATTTAAACCTTATGCCAATCACCTGAAAGTCAAATGACGCGTGCTCGTGATTTCTTAACACTATACCTATTCTTAGCTAGATCATCATAGTACGTTAGGTAGCAGACCATAAGTAGGTATAATTCAAAAAGATGGGGACGAATACTCAATCTAGTTTTACGTAATTTTATAGTCAAAAACACTCATTAAAAAAAGCCAGCGTAGCCAGTACAACAGCGTAAACAATTTTTTTTCTATCAATAGAATAACTATAAATTAAAACATTTTTAGGCTATGAAAGAATCAATTAACGCCAACCGTCCAATCCTGCGCAAGGCGTCTTCACTAGCCGCGCCCCTATTTGTCGAAGAGATCAGATGGATGCAACTCCGGCGCATAGAGTTAAAGACCGCTGATGGTCTACCACCTTTACCTATGCAAATATCTTGGGTTCGGGACGGTATACTAGTGGTTGGAATGGACTCGGAAATGCACGTGTATTCGCAGTGGAAGCCTGAGAATCCGCAGACGGCGTCTGGTTTGATGGGTACACAGGTATGTAATTCAAACAGTTTAAAATTAAAATGAACTTGCAATGTGGGTAGTATTCCTGTAGAACACTCAAAGAACCTAAAGGTGCTTATGGAAGGAGTGAGTTCACTTCACAAAAGTGTAAAAAGTGAGGTTCAATTTCACGAAATTTTGATATACTATTGCCGCGTTTGAATAGCTTAACTTGAGTTATCTACAAGTTCGTTCTTTCTAAACTACATTCGATTCTATTACCATTGAATTGGTCCTAGTCATATACAGCTTTCAGAGCCCACCGGAGCGGTGTTGGCCGAGTGGTAACGGCCACGATTTACGAGTTGTAGGTCGTAGGTTCGGACCCAGACTGGCGCATTACTTTGTGCAAATTATTCATCATTACTGCTCTCAAAACGGTGAAGGAAAATATCGTGAGGAAGCCGGCGTGTCCTAGAACCAAAAATTCTAAGACATGTGATATCCACCAACCCCCACTGCCCGCGTGGTGGATTATAGCCCACTCCCTCTCACTAAGAGGAGGACTGTGTCCCAGCAGTGGAAACGTTCTTGGCTATGTACAGCTATATACAGCCTTCACTATTTTACTAAACCAATCTGGATATCAAACAGGAACTGGAAGAAGGTAGCGAGTCTCGTGCGCTGCGCGACTCAGACTTGCGTATATCTGCGCCTCATCTACAGCGTGTGTCTTCAATCAACTTGCAACTGTTAGAACGAGACGCTAGAAGACGTACCAAAACACAACCGGATCAACCTCAGGTATTTATTTGCATTTATTTTAACGTCCTGTCGCTATAACGATAGTGAAAAAAAAAATTTAAACTTTTTAGACAGGGAGACAACCCTCAAATGATTATTATATTGAATAATGAAAATATAAAGAATATAAAATGACAGGTTCTTTACTTTGTGTAATTTATTTCATCACCACTGCTCTTAAAACGGTGAAGTAATACATCGTGAGTAAACCGTGATGTCCTAGAACCACAAATTCTCTTCGAATTTGTGGTTCTAGGACATCACGGTTTCCTATGTGATATCTAACAACTCGCACTGGGCCCGCGTGGTAGCATATGGGCCTACCACACGCTCAAGCTTCACCACAGTTTTGCCTGCGCAGGCCGGTTAGTACGCGGAACACCGTCTACAAATCGGCGAGTTATACCAACCACACGCACAGTGTTCCGTGTAGGAGGCCGGTTGCCTGCGCAGGGAAAACTGTGGTGAAGCTTGAACGTGTGGTAGGCCCATTACGGCCCGCGTGGTGGATTGCGGCCCACTCTCTCTCACAGAGTGTCCCAGCAGTGGGAACGTTATCAGCTGATGGTGCTTATGCTTATTAATAAAATGGTTAATAGCTTAAATATAGATTATAAATAGATTATGTCACAATGACAGCTGTCAAAGAATCTAGTGTCGTTCCGTTACTACAGCTATCTGCAATGAGAAGGACAGACAATGCAGCTTGGGATCTTAATTTTATTCAGCAAAAACCTACTGCCTGAGTTTTCCCCTGTATTCTAGAGATAAATATTTCATGTAGGAGAATAAAAGTAATATATTTGTTGATTCAGGAGATCTTTGTTTTGTGTGCCAAATAACTAAACCCGTTCAGCCGTGGTTTAGTTATAATCTTCTTTGCTAAGTTTCACTTTTATAATATTAGTAAGATTAAGCATATTTTTTTTATTTTTACCAGCCTCTATTGGACTACATGCCAGACTACGGTTTATTCGAGGCTTCACAAATGGCCTGCCCGGTACTACCTCAATACCATCCCAAGCAACTGATGGAGCTTCTGAACAGCGGCAAAATACGATGGGTGAAAGCTATCCTTGCGCATTTAGTCAGGTACGATATCTTGTTAATAGAAATACTGCTTTTTGTAGGGTCTAAAATGGAGTAAAAAAAATTGCAGTCCTGTGACTGAACATGGCTAATAGTATTTTGTCATCAATGGAAGGAAGTTATATAGGGTGACTAGTGACCGATATTTAAACACATGATTGTACTCATCATAGCAAACAACTTTCCCAAAGTAACAATTTTTTTTATTTATCTACCTTATTGACCCCAATTTTATTACCCCAATAGAATATTGAGTAGGTACCTAACAAGAATAATACACATCAGCTGTAATTCAATTTAGTTACCTACAAACAAAAAACGAATCCACTTTTACCATGCATTATTCTTTTTTCATTAATTTAACAACGGCTCGCGCGCGCGCTATCAGCTGTGAGTCGCTTGACCCCGGAGTCAAGCGGTCCGTACGGTGGTTAAATGAATGACAAAAGAATAATGCATGGTAAAAGTGTATTTTTTTTTCTTTGTAGGTAACTAAATTATAGCTGATGGTGTGTTATTCTTGTTAAGTACTCAATATTCTATTGGGGTAATTGGGGACATGCGCTAGTTAAATTAAAAAAAAGTCGTTTCTTTGGGAAAGTTTTTTGTTATGATCGAAGTACAATCATCTGTTTATTTATCGGTCACTAATTGCCAGTCACCCTATATACATTTATTTCCATGACCAGCGGGGTACTATTTAACAGTTTAACAACATTCATTGCGTTATTTACGATGTTGAGCAGACAATTTTTTCGAACATATGAAGCATAGCATAGATTAGCAATATCTTTCAAAATAATTCAGTTTCTATTGGATAGTGTGTTACGCAATTAAGGCGCTGGTTGGGACCCAGTTTTAAACGACATTTACTACTCTTAGTACAGCAAAATGTATTTGACTTAATATTTTGGTATTACCAGATGTATCGGTGGAACTTACACTGGACGCAGTTCTCAAGGTGACGAAGACAGTTTATCCAGACAGGTATGGCATTTTATTATTACTTCTAAAATATAATCGAAAATATGATTGAAAAAGTGAATAAAACGGCATCATAATGTTGCCACGCCAAACTAACTAGCACTGAATATGATTAATTGTAACACAAAATAAACGCTGCAGTGAGTTGTATGTGCGTCAAATACACTGAACGAACTAATATTCACTTGAATATGTGCTGTATGCCTTACAAAACTAAGTTCACTTTAGCTTAAATCCTCTGAAATGTTAATAATATTTACATAATGTCTTAATGTATCTCTGTTGTGTCTAAAATAATTGATATTGTAACATGATGTGTTTTGATGTAATATTGCGATGTGGTGTGTCGCTTGCTTAAAAAACGATTTAATTTTGGGTATCAATATTAATAAAGTTAACAATCGGTTCTTGAAACGTTAACTGATTAAACAAATCACTAAACTAAACGATTATTTCCAGTGTGTAGTTTGGCTGGTGTTTTGAATAATATTTTTGAAATTAAACAATTAACTATTAACCAATGAATAAAACACTTGAAAAACAATAGAAAGCATTTAGAACTTTATTGTTTTGAAAAATATGTGACACATTTTCAACTCGTAATTTCATCTATTTGAATTACTAAAATAATATGGAGTATGAAGCAATCATAGGTAGTCGCATGAATAAACCCCACATGGAAAGTTGACATCATAGTCGTACACTTGCGATTAATCTTCCACAAGAAATCGCCTTAGTAAAAACCCATATGATTGAAAACATAATATTTCACTATCAGCGGCGAAGGGCCCCTAGAAACCTCCAGAAAGACATCAAAAATTACTATACAGGATACAATTTTAACCAGTGCGCAAACTGTAACCATGTATCCAGCCTAGAAATATTTCGTCGGTTATACAAAAAAAAAAAATCAGCTGTTTCATACATTTTGATTGTGTAGGTATTGCACTTTTCTATCAAACAGCACATTTTGTTTTTGTATAATCGACGAAAAATTTGTACGCTAGGGGGTCTAGAATGATATGCTGAATTCATGGTTACAGTATGCGCACTGGTTAAAAATTTACCCTGTATTTGAAAAAGAAGTCAAACATTTTATAAACCTTTGCCGTCCAAAAGTCCTCTTTCCACTTTTGTCGGTTTTCGTCACCAGTCTCCTGCCCTTATCACAGTGTATTTGGATTTTTTATATTACTTCCATACATCTCTTTTACTTATCAGACAGTCTAGTCAACCCTTTCCAGAAATAATATCTTAAGGGTGTCTTAGTATTAGTAAAAGTTTCCTTTTTTTAATGTAGACTATTCAACGGCGTAGGTAGTTAGCGGTAAATGTCTGGATCAAGCTCCATCACGGAAAAGAAAAAACAGGTGGAAGTGCAAAGTAGGCGTGGCACAAATAAGCGTTGTTATGCTTAATTGGTCCCATTCGTGTTCTAACATCGCGTCGAGTTGCTAGTCTCGCGGCAAATTTATTTTTCCATAGCTATGCCGAACTGTTCCGTTTTAGAGCGCAAAAATTATAGTAGGAGAATAAATCTTAAAAATGGAGGTGTTTCGTATCATCGATAAGTACGGTTTTATTTGTTTTCTAATAAAATCTTAGTTAATTTTAATTTACTCATAATTTAATATAACGTCTAGTTAAAATCAACCTTATAAATATAAATAATAGATTAAAATAAAGTTTATTTGGATTGGTTGTATTCACTATTTCGTTCTGGAAAGTACTTCGCTACTCAATTAGTGATGTAGTCGGGTCGGATGTTGGTTTTATCGATGGATATCGATAAAAGAAAATTAGTTATTTAATATATATAAATTTATAGTTATAATGTTATTTTGTAATATATATTACAAAATAACATTACAATACAAATAAATGTTGCTTAACATTCATACACGAAATTTATTTTAAGAAGTATATTAGGTTGCATAGATGCTTTATAGCAAAAATGTTATCAAAATTTTACATAATAACTTAACTATTATAATTATTTTATTTGCAAATAAAACTACGTCATTTTTCCTACAGTTTTATTACTGAACTCCCAACAAGACTTACCCGATTTCTGGTTTAATTCGAAAAAAGTATCTATCGATATCGATAATGTAATTTAACATTGTATTCAACAATGTACAACAATGTATTCTGCACTGTTATGACCTTGGTCGAGTCTAGATATCGACTTACGACACGAATGTCAACCTTATCGCTATCACAATTAAGTCTAAAATTGCGACCACTGAGGATACTACCATCTATGGTCGAGTATCGGAATTTACTCGGCAATCGAATCTAGTTTGACTTCTGAGCGAAAGCAAAATAAATCCTATCTATAGAGCATGAAGGTTTATTTCCAGACGTAGGATCTGTGGCTTATGCTAGTTTTAACTAAAAGTAAAACGACAAATCTAACAAATTGTTTATTTGTAGTGCGTTATATGATTATCGGTTTATTTGTGTGAGTTTGGCGACAACGGTTCCTATAGTAATTTTGTTACATTGCACTTCCACCTGTTTTTTCTTTTCCGTGAGCGCCGTACATTTTTCCCAATGTCCCTATGCTCAATCCTTTAAACAGAAGTCCAGCTCTTCCCTCCATCTCTTTCTAAAAGAATCACGTTATAAACCCTTCGCCACTGTTCATTGTACACTTGCGATTATTTGTCGCGCCGCTGTTGCATGACGCACGTGTGTTGCAGCGCGGCTGGTCGCGCTCGCGCACGCTCTCCGTGTCGTTCGCTGCTGGCGCCGCTTCGCCGCTAGATGGCGTTGCACAGGTAACTGTAGCTTTTATATACACGCGCTGAAGACACTGTATTATATTGTGTTTTATGTTCTTTGTGCAGATTTTAATGTAAGTACGAACAATGTTAATAGAATACGTCTTCAATTTGTTTTATAATAAGTGAAAATTGGGTTGATTGAGTCAATGCTGGTTGATTGTAATGGATTGTCGGTCGCACTGATCGCATAATATAATTTATCTACACTGCTGGGCGCTGCTGGGATGATCAAGAGACTACAAGAGTCTACAAGAATAAAATAAAATCTTATCACTTTTCGTAAACTATCTATTTCCTACTACTACTACTACTAACTACTACTAACTAATTTTAAGACAGGCTTGCAAATCAATATATACACTTACCGCTAAACGAATTTAAAACATGTTTTGTGTCTGCTACTTAGGGTGGATTTCATCAATGAAACTGAACGCGATCAGCACTTCTAAACCACATCCAAGAGCTGTTAGTGTAATCATTCTTGTCAATATTGCTACTGACAGCTCTTTATTGCAGTTTCGATGTCCTGTGGCCCTAGTGTGAGTTTAATTTAACGCATCGAGCGCGTTTGGCGCTCCGATTGGCCCTGGATTGGTGACGGACCAATCGGAGTGCCGAACGCGCTCGATGCGTTTGATCGAGATGGTTAAAACTCACACTAAAGCCTCTGATCGCATGCAGTTCATTGGTGAATTTGGCTCTCATTTGAAGATAATAGAGACGTAATGATATTTTTAATATGTTTAGAGCTAAACATATTTAGTGATTTGTGGTGCAAGTAGGTCTTGTAAAATTTGTAAGCTGTAAAAAAATGTTATTTTTATTTCAAAATATTTTGTAATTGTTAACAGCAATATTTCACGTCTCATTCATTTAGATTTGATCAATCTAACGTTAAAAACTAATATAGATAACAGAGGACGTCCAGTTAGACTACGCAGAAATAACATCGGTGCCACCACTACCATTATGGACCTTGCTCGTCGCTGACAAGGAGTCTCCACATCATCCGTCCACTATCCAAGAAGCTAAGGTACCAAGAAAGTTTTATTTTTAATATTGTTCCACATAGTTTCAGCTGAAATACGTCCAGTGCTGGACTTTATAGACCTTCCTAGAATAGCTATAACGACCGCTCTTGCAACATGCAGCGCATACCAGCGTCAGTTACAGTGGTTTTCCTGTGAATCTCCTTATTTCTGATTCGATCACGCAGGGAAATTCCGAAAAAACTCTCCATTGCTCTTTACTGTGAGCTTTCATAAAGGAAAGTTTCTGAAAGTAAACAAAAAAAATAATCGGGAACCAATATTCTGATGATTCTGATGACATTATATATCTATTAAAACCTCGCTTAAAATTCGCAGGACTATAACGAATTATTCGAAGGCACAATACAAGATACAGAAGAAGATCTTGATGCTTTATTGTTGGGTGAAGAAGAGGGCATTGACAGACGTCCTTCAATGCCTGAACGGCAACCTTTGTCACACTTTGGACTGAGACAAGGTAAGAAATGACATAACGGTGATTGTCAATGGCATGTATTTAATGCGGCAACTAAGTAAAATGAATATAGGTTTTAAAAAAAAATAGAGTGGGTACCATATATAATGGGTTGGCAGCTAATAAGGAGTATCGTAATAAGTAATAGGTAGCATATTAATATATCAGTAATAAGCTCCGTTTTAATTTAAACTAGCATCAAGTTTTTCTTTTGGGAACTGAATTAATATCTAAGCGGAAACTTAATGGCAAAAAAAAAATAGAAAATGGGCATTCATAAATAATATAAATCAGATTCTATTTAAAATTGTTTGTATGAAGAATAAATATAAACTAGCTTATATTCTAGCTTAGTTTCTGTCACGGCTCCGGCGCTGCGGGGCTACGGCGGTCCCTCGCGAACTTATCGTCGCAGATGGTTTAACACTCACCACCGCGGCTTCGGCTTGCTGGCCGGCTTCGCCGGCCAGCCTCAGCCGCCGCGGCGAGTGTAACAACCACCCGCTCCTCAGCTCGCGGGCCGCCTCGCCCCTCCGTGCCTACGCGATTCTAAATTACACTCTAGGGGTAGGGCAGACAAGACTGCATGGAGTCGGATTTATAGCGATTCGTTTCTGTCAACCTGAAGAACCTAGTTTTTTGCCACCCTACTAACATTATTAGTCGCCAAGTCATTATTTATAGCTCCTCGCCTAATATTTTATTTGACTGGTATAGTTTATTTGCTACCTAAACGCAGCTGCTAGTTTTTAGTTTTTATAACACCTTTAATTTTGAACCTTACATAATATAATAGTCGCGAAAATATTTAATCGCTGGCAAGTTATTTTATTTGTTGCAAACATTTAGTCGACTTTTAAGTTATTAGTCACTCGGAAAATAATAAGCTATTGTCAATTAATAGGGTATTTTACTGTATAAGAGAAAAAATGAAAAAAATAAATAATTCAGTCGGCAAATGTTAGTTTTAGTTCATGAAATAACAAAATAAGTTTTAAAGTTCAATTCAAAGATTTCAGTTTTTTTTATCTGTTTTTGAATACCATGTAGCCGCCATATTATTACGTCACTAGCTTCTGCCCGCGACTTGGTTCGCGTCAAATTTCTTGCTCGCCGACCCACCCCGTCGCTCGCCTCACCTGCTCGTGCGAGTACTTCGTATTCGTGACATTTTACTCTTTCTTCTTTTTTTTTTTTTTTTTTTTTTTTTTTTTTTTTTTTTTTTTTTTTTTAAAACGTTGCCCCACACTAGGAATTTTTCCTGTATTGTGGGTGCGTTTACAAACATTTAAAATCACATACACAAACAGCCAGACCCGGAACAACTACTTGTAGTTCATACAAATATTTGTTCCGTGCGGGAATCGAACTCGCGACACGCAGCGCAGCAGTCAATCGCTTAACCACTACGCCAACCGAGCCGTCTTTGCTTGACTCCTAAGGGTCTTAGCGTGATGATATATATCCTTCCTCGATAAATGGGCTATCTAACACTAAAAGAATTTTTCAAATCGGACCACGTTCAAGCAAACAAACTCTTCAGCTTTATTATTAGTATAGACACCGCTGAATAAACTAATCAACTGAGCTACTTATGTATTTTTATTATTTTCGTAACCAAAGTAATTTTTATTGAAATAATATCTTACATTCAGGAACAGTAAACCAACGATGAGTAGAATAATAACTATTTTTTTTTAAATTATTAACAATTATCATACAAAATATCAGCGCATTTATTTACACAGCAAACTGACGTCATAACCACAGAGTAATATGGCGTCCACTGTGTCCAGCGTTTTCGTCAAATTACGTGCGAAATATGAAAATGTAAAATTAAAATGCATTTTTATGACACTAATCGATTCAATAAAAATGTTGTGTTTTTTTAGTGGTTTGTTAGCATTTTAGAATCTAACTAAGAAATTTTACAAAAATGGGTGTAATACCCTATTTAATGAATGGTCCAAATATGTAACCTTACGAAAACTTGCTACATTTAGCCTCTTCGTTTGAATGTTCGTATTATTTTATGAAGACATAAATTGTTTTTCTTTTTTTCCTTGGGAGTTTCTTTGTTATTGAAGTCTGGTGAAGTTTTATTCACTTTGTCTTCATCAGCCTATATCAATCCTTGTTTTGAGAAAACCTTCAATATTATCAGCCTGAAGATTAGCTGTTACTATTTCTGCCGTCTTAATCATAAAGGCTCATAATTGACAGCAACTAAAATTCAGACGGACGATATTCTTTCCATTGCGGGCAAAACCTGGATGAGGTTAGCGCAGGAGCGTGGGGATTAGCACAAGAAAGGAGAGGCCAGCTGTCGGTGAAGTCGGGGTATGGATAGTAATAGTATATTTATTTCTGAGTGTATAGTGGTATGGGTATGGTGGTGGATCATGATGATGAAAACATTTAGCAATTCGAAATTTTGATGTCCAACTAAAACGTTGGAAAGGGTTTCAACGTTTTATTCGGTAAGAACTACACAATCCGACAAATAAGTACACATACTTGGTGTCTTCCACAGGTCGCATCCTCTCCCGTCTACTGACCCACACACACTTGCCGGGCCTCAGTTCTCTAGACCAGATGCACTTGCTAGCGTTAGCGGATACCGTGTCTACTTGTGACGCTGACTTTGCTGAGCGGTTAGCGACAAACGCTCGCATTGACGTTGCGCAGGCGCAAGGACAGGAGATCTTGCCGGGTTAGTTTATATTGTGTTATTAGTATACATTGATTTTCTGTAGTTTCTGCCTCCCCCATGGGAAAAAGCAGTGAGCTTATGTATATGTATATAAGATTACAGACGTAAATTAAAAGAATTTTTCTTCTACGGTTCTTGAATGGGGATCATAAACTTTTTCATAGAACAATATTGTATGAATAAATTATTTGTCAGACTGGTCGATACAAAGGCAGAAAGTTGACGAATAGGTAATTTTTTTAATTTATTTCAGGATGTTGCCTTTATTAATTAATAAAAATACTTCAAAGCTGACATCTTCCAATATTCCCACCAGACTCCCTCGACGACTGCGGCCTCCGCTTCCTCCTAGCCATGAAACACTATGGCTACCTTCTCCGCTGCCTACCCCTCGCACAGCGCGCGAATCTTCAACGAACAGGCGTTGGTACCTGTAATCTAGTGTGGGCCTTCCATTCAGAGACGCACGAACAACTGCTCGCGTTGATTCCTGGCTATACTAAGGGAACGCCGAAGTGGTCTACAATGAGAGAATTAGGTATGTTGAAGTCTTGTATGAAATGTGCTTATAAATTTCAAAAGATCTATCTTCAAATAATGGTTTTTGCTCATTTTGTAAACTGTTTATCAAGGCTTCGCCTATATTTATTTCAAAGGCGCGGACTTTTTTGTTTTTTTCCGTACCAAACTCCTAGTATTATATCATTATGCGTTTCACGAATTGACAAAATAAATAAGTAAGAAACGGTGTTGGAGTTTATCATTCTTATATACATGTAAGAAATAAACTCTGCATACATGCACCATATACAGGGTGTAACAGAAACCCTATTGCTATCCTTAAGCACTAAAGATAACTGCTGGTATTAGAATCAATATACATAGTTTCTGCTCAAAATAAAATACTCTAAGAATTGATTACAATATTTCGGTTTCATACATACATTTCTTAAATTTAAATCATAACAAACGTGTCACCGCACTGACTTTCATGGTCAATAACTTTCCATGTTACTTGCTAATATCACGATAAATCTCTTCCGAGTGATGTGTTTATTTCAATTTAAAAAGTTCGATTTCTGGTATCAATGTATTAAAAATTAACATAACTTCCGAACATGTAGAGATAGGATTAAACAGCCCTTCCAATATCGTTTTGATATCATCCAAAGAAGCCGTGCGCTTGGTATGTATATACCCTTTCCGTTACACGTTGTATATAAATTTATTATTGCATAGAGAAGATTCTTTAAAGGTTTTTTTCCAACCTCCACTTGGGTGAAGCTGTGGGCAGTACACCAAATAAACCATGCCCGATACCTATTACGAACAGGCATATTAAAATGCAGAAATGTAATGTGTTATTTTCTTGGGAGGTGAACCATTAAGTCACTTCAAAGTTACGCTTAATTTATACTTGAACTCAACTACACACTTCCTTAAAACCAGGTGTCGGCTGGTGGGTTCGCGGCGAGTTACTCCGCACTTGCATGGAGAAGCTAGCCCGAGCTTCATACATGCAGAAGCAGGATCCTATGGATGCAGCCTTGTTATACCTCGCCATGAAGAAGAGGATGTTGCTGTGGGGACTATTCCGGTCCAGCCGGGATGATAAGATGACCAATGTAATTATAAGACTACGAAGTGCCTTTGAGACTTTAACACTGAATGTCAACAAACATTTGCGTGAACTTTCCCTGAAGTTATGGGAAAATCATCGATGAAAAAGCCTTTGAAGTACTTCTTGTCTAATCGACTTGTAACAGCATAGAATAGGCTCCCGGAAAATGTGATAGCTTCCACACTGAACTGCTTCTTGAAGCATTCAGCTTGGAGATATTTAATCTGTCGATTCTTGAATCGTATAGACAGATTAAATATCTCCAAGCTTTTTGATACAACATACGCATCAGCTAAAGGCCTACGCAGACTAAAGACTAAATACTTTTGTCGATTTTAGTGTAAAGAAGAAGAAGTCTGTCGTCTATGTAGGCCCTAAAACATAGTTAAATTCTCTCTCCCTCAGATTTCATAATTTTATTTATATGAAACACTTAAGTTTTAAATTTTGTTGTTCTCTTTACAGTTCTTCTCAAACGACTTCACGGAAGATCGTTGGCGTAAGGCTGCGTTGAAGAACGCGTTCGTTTTGCTCGGCAGACAACGATTTGAGCACGCAGCCGCTTTCTTCTTGCTCGGAGGGGCTCTCAAGGATGCTTTAGAGGTACAGACAATCAATCTTGCCTAATAAAGAACAAAATAATAGATAACCTTAATTTAAATGTTTGCATGGCGTTAAAATGCCACAGAGCTTTAAAAACACTGTCACACATACGACGTATATATACATATTGTGATGAAACTTTACATAGACGAACTTTCTTTTAACGTCACAAATATTTTTTCGGTCAAATACAGGGGGGCAGCGACATCGACACGCAAACTGTAACCATTAATCCAGCACATGATTATTTAACCCGCTAGCATATAATGTTTTGTTGGTTATCAAAAAATATCAGCTGTTTCATAGAAAAGTTGAATACCTACCCGCAGTGGCGTACACAGAGTTTTTAGACAGAAATAAAAAAAGGCAAAAAAATAACAGAATAACCGATTGCTGTACCTACACAGCATGCAACCTGTGAAGCAATTAAATGAATCGTATTGTTGTGTATTTAATTTACGAATAACTTTACCTTTACTTTGTATTAAACACCGTGAAATTATAATGGTTGTTTTCCCGCAGAGAAAAGGTTTTGTCTTGGCAATACAATCGTATAATAAACAAATAAAATATTAGAAACAAAAAATGGCAGATTAATCATTGTGCAAAATCACCACGTGCGAGAGTTTATTTTGCTTTTAACATTTATGCATCGCTCTTCCCTTTGTCGGCGGCGCGTTCGATTCGAGTAGCACCTACAAGTTACCTCTAGTGTTACTATTGAGTAGTGTGTTATCGAGTTGATGAACATTTTTTTATTATTTAAAAACAAAAAAATCTTGATTTTCAAAATTTTACTCTATGCTTCGAAAGTACTTCTTATGGCAAGTTTTTCTGCCGCGGGAAAACAACCATTAAAATTTCTCGGTGTATAGTTGTGAATCCGGTGTACTGTAACTACTTTTATGATCACTGGTTTGTTTTTATATTTTTACCGAAAGATAGTTTTGAAAATGCATCATTTTGTCTTTTGTCTAAACACACACCACCTGAACAACATTCACAGTGATATTATCTATTTTTCACGCTATTCTCGATGTTAAAATCTTAAATGCATGCTATTCATAGCTCACAACCATAACAAATAAACCAAAACAAACAATGGCGTCGGAAATCGGAATATAAAAATAATACGACAAAAGGAATGGTAGTTTATGTAGCCACAATTCAATGAAACAATACTACTTTGAAAAATAGTCGCATAGCCAGCTTTGTTCGGAAAACTTCGGTAAGTTTCGTAATTCGTCCTGTCATAAGCCAGTGACTACCGTTGCGTGCGTAAATTGTTACATTGTGTGCCACGTATGTATAGGAACGCACACACAATAAATCTGCATGACCACGAGAGCACACATATAAACATTAAGCCGCGAATAGTTTGTGTCTCTTCCGAGACACTCAACGGCGCTAGTACATCGCAATGCGAAGTTGCATCAAATTGTACGAACGGACGGGTTTTGTATCGATGATACTAATGATACGACTGACGCTCGACAGGTGGAGCTGATTTATAAATAAAGATTTGTTGTTTATTGATAAAATAATATTAGCTTTAAATATTTATTTGATTTATGTAGGGTAGACAGTGTCTTTATGGACTGCACGCCACGCGGTCTAAACGTATTGAACAGCCTTTTTTTTAAATAACTGGCGAAAAATTTCACGAGCGCTTCAGAAATATGTACCTACTAAATCCATGGTCACAGGTGTACTTTATTGTGTACGAAAAATTCCTTGTACTACTTATTTATTCAAAGAATCTTATTTCAATTGCATCATTACTTGTAGGTGCTAATCACACGTCTCGGAGACTTACAACTGGCTATGATTGTGGCGCGTTTGTACGAAGCGGACAACCCACTACCGACCAGCTTGAAGAAGTTAATCATGGATGAAGTATTGGGGTAAGTGGTCATTTGAATATCGACTTCTGAACGGTTTGTTGCGCCACTTCGCAGCTAAAGCACTAGAAAGTGGTGGAGGGCACGGCGTTTTGGGGGATTGTCTTATGTAATTTTGACGTTTAAAAGGTGCTGATTCTCAGCCTAATTTGAATAAATTACTTTTGATTTTGATAGGCAGTATCTTTTGCCTCATCAGTCACGCTTGTTTACCTGAAAAGTCTCAAAATAATGTTCCGTGATTCCAACAAATTAAATGGTATTCCTCGAAAATCTTAGGTATAGCAGGGCACGGTTAAATACGCCTTTCTGCTATGCATTTGATTTGAGTGAGCTATATCGACTGAAGCAACTAATTCAATACTATTTTTATATTACTCCAACGCCACCTACTAAACAACACTTAACTAATTTCACCATTATCCTACTCAGCGGTGAAACAGAAGATGGTGAACTAGACCTAGAACGCGCTCACCCAGACCCGTTCGTCCGTTCCATGGCACTATGGGAACTGAAACGCTATGGCGACGCGCTTGACACTTTGCTAAGCAACGCGGGAAGATTACATGCAGCGAAAGACAATGAGCCCATGCCAAGCGTGTTCAACTTCTACGTGTATCTGCGCACGCATCCCAGATTGAAGAGACACAATATGCCTAGTCAGGTGCGTATTTCTAGGAATATTCTCAATTAAAGTAGTGTTGTCTTCGATTATTTTAGTATATTTTGTAAAATATGCGTTACGATTTGTGTACTTACTGATTACAAGAGAGAAACAAGACCGTAAGTGATCAATACAGATTCAAACTTTTTTCAGAAGCGATATTAGAAAAAAAGAAAGAAGAAAGACAATTGATTCACATTATAAAATAAGCAAAACACATGCACCAATAGAGAGTAGCCAAAAGCCTTTTTATTCGTAAAGTTTACATTGTTTTTAAAAAAAATATCAGCCGGTCTAAAAAGGCCACATTAAGCAATTCCTCTAAAAGTGATTCATTTCCTGAATTGCCCTATGATTCTGCTATTTGACATTTTACTTTAATTAAGCAATTCATAATTTGGTGACCATTTTACGAATTTCCATACAAAACTGTCAAATAGATGAATTGCGTGCTGTCAACGCAGATAATATTATGAATTGTCAGTTTGTGACAATTTCACAATTTTCGTATGATTCATATTAAGATCATATTATGATTCTGCCAAAGTGGCCTTTTTAGACCCCCTGACTTCTGTTTTGATCCCATAACAAATCTGTTGAGAACCTTAATAACATTTAATAGTTACTGTATTTTCTTAAGTTAGAAAAGTTTGTAATTTATATGAATGTTGTGGTTTTATTTAAAGCCATAATTTATGCTATAATATTAACACAGTTATAAGTAAACTTGCTGCTCCCTAACAGGGTACATGTACTTATTAGTTAAGCCTAGTCTTCCTGCAACTTTGTGCAATAAATAAATTAATGTTTTCAACCAGCTAACTACGTCATAATTCATTTATAGGGCGGAACCTTAGCCCTCCTGCAACAGGAGCCAGAAGAAGGTATCACTCGCCTAGAGCGCCGCCTGTACTTCCAAACAGCGCACGGCCACTTCAAGGCCGGCTGCCCCGCGCTGGCCCTGGAGGTGCTGTCCAAGCTGCCCGCCAGGGTGCGCGACGAGCGCGTCAGGCAGGCGGTGGCCGCGCTGTGCGTAGACGACGCCGTCATACACTCCGGACAATTCGTGGATAATACAGCCAAAAGTACGCAACGTTCACGTCCGTTTGTACGTCCGCTGATTTATGTTTTGTTTTGTGGTTTTTGTTGCTTGTTTGTTTATCTTTCTGTTTTTAAAGAAGTTTTTGGGTTAGTTCATACGCTGCGACGACTATACACATCATCGACAAGTTGCGCAGTGTGACACTTCGTGGCGTTCTTCAACAGGATCGCATATAGTTTTGGCGGTCTCACTGAAAAGTGTAGTATAAAATATTCTATTGTAAGTCAAAGAGTCTCAATGAGAAATGACTTTTAAAGTCTGTATTATGACTCTTATTCTGAAGCTAAAAGAAAAAAAAAACAACTTTGAAATGAAAAGCAAAAGAATTATTTCTCATCAATCCTCAAACCCTTTGCTGACTCTAAAAATATAAAAAAAGCCATTGCAATAATCAATGGAAATATTTGTGGACTACTCATTTAGACGCCACCAAGGTAAGTTCAAGTCCACAGATAGTTCCCCCAAATGATTCTAAGTTCTTAGCTAATCTATTTATGAACAGATGAAAAACCGGCTAACATGGAGTGGGGCACGACGGCTGTAGACGTAGACTGGGGGGCGCCAGTCGCTGCGGACAAGAATGATGAACTGGTCCTGAGTTGGGATGATGAAGATGATAAGGGGTGAGTCTAATTGCAGCTACAGTATACTCTTTTGGGATTGACATCTTGCAGGGTAACTTACGAGGTTTTTCGGCTGCTTACCGGACTTGCCTGTGGCTACATTAATCAATTAAAGCCTCCATCCAGGACTTAAAAACTTATAAACTTTTTCCAAAAAAATAATAACCCACTTCCGAAAAAACACTACAAAGTGAAAAATAACTTTAATTTCGGAAGTCGGTGACTTTGGATATGTATTTTAATTTTTTGTCATCGCCTTGCACACACGTCAGAAGAAAACACTGCGTCAGAAGGCGTCATGACACAAAGTAACACAGTAATGTGAATCCGGCTTAACATTATTCTTTGTAACATAGATCGGACGAATCCGGAACTTCGACTCCACCATTAGAGATGAAAATGGACAAGAAAGAAGATAAAGAAGAGCCCACAGTGAACGGAAACACTGAGAAAGATAAGGAGGGAGAAGAAGCGCCCTCTGTTGACATCATGGCGCAACAGTTGAAGTTTGTGGCTTGTCTCAAAATATTGATGGAGGAACTCAGTACATTGGCTACTGGGTTTGAAGTTGATGGTATGTAGATAATATTTTAAATATCACCTCGTAAATTAATGCCCAACAATGAATGTGAGAAAGAGTCTAGCGGCAATCATAAAGCTAGTGCCATAGGTGCGCGTGAGTCGTTGCCTGGAATGATACCATTTTATATTATAAATATTATATTTACATTTAGTGCAAAGTATTGTGTATTTATTTGTTTCTATTCTGTCTGATGAGAACTACATTGAATCAAAATCCACGCATAATCTCTTCTGACACATTTATATAACATTACTTCACACTTTATATAACACACACTAAATCGTATGACACACTCATTATATTCTCTAGGTGGTCACCTCCGCTACCAACTATACATCTGGCTAGAACGCGAGGTAGAAGCCCTGCGTCGTTTGTGTGGGTACCTTGCGGCAGGCGGCAGTGGCGGGGGCGGAGCCCTACTATGCGCGGAGCCCGAACTGGCGCCCCTGCCTGACAGACCTACCTTACATCAGTTGTTGGTAAGGGAGAAGGCGGACTTTGAGGCCAAAGTGCAGAGAGCTCTTAATAGGAAGAAGTGGCTTAAAGGTGAGTGCAATTTTAATAATTGTTGAATCTCTCTAATTAGACATGATAACAAAATCCAAAACTTTTAAGCCAAAATGCTTTAGATTCTAAAACATTTTGGCTTAAAAGTTTTGGATTGATTCGGTACTTCTAAAATTTAGAAGTAAGTACCGAATCAATGACGACACTTTTGTCCGGCTGCCTTGTATAGTCAGCGTCAATAATATCGGGACGACTGACTATTCAAAATGATCTAAACAACTATGAAAATTAAATATTTCAGAATGAAGACAGTATACGACAACTGTAATTCTGACAAGAACTTTATCCAATTGAGATTAAGTTTAATTTTTTTAGTTGTTGAGATCATTTTGAACACTCGGTACGTCCCGATTCGCATTTTGACGCAGACTGTACATCATTAAAATAGCTATTGTCGGTTAGTTATTTATTGAATAGATGCATATTTACGAATAACTAACCAAGATTTGGAAGAACAACTGTTAACACTTACATCTTAGGAGAAAAAACATGCATTTAGCTCGAGCGAAAACTATGAACAAATGAAGAATACTGACCAACATTTTAAATATCCTTGTCCCTGACAGCGAACGAGACTCTCCTCCGAACATTACTATCGTACTGTTCCCTACACGGCGCGGGCGGCGGCGGCCTCGCGTCAGTACGAATGGAACTAGTCCTGCTCCTCCAGGAGTTGGGACAAGACAAGCAGCATCAGCAGTTACTGTCACCGCTACCATTCCCCACCACACTGCCGCTGTTGGCAGCGGCTGTTGCGACTAACAATACTGTCGTTGCTGATCCTGTTAGACATCTACAGGTGCGTTTTCTTAGTTTCTCCTTAAATTTTGTGAATCATCGAAGTGCCGACTATGCATGTCTTGTAATTCCAGCAATCCGACAAATTGTTGAATTGTCAAAATTAATGGCATTGCTCTTGTAAGTGTGTTACGTGATTTCCCCGCAGTATTTCAAAGAAAGTGAGCTAAAGGGGGGTCCGTACCTTTCAATGACAAATAGAAAGACAACCCATACACCTAAACGTATACGGGAAGAGAACGCCCTTAGAATCAAGTTTGGTTTTGTTAAACTAGTTTTGTGCAATAAGTATAAAATTAATAATAAAGATCCAAATATTTCGATCTTGTGATTTTAGCGCAGTATCCTGTCGTGAGTTTTACGCAACTTGCGTTCATCAGTGTTCAACTACATTTCTCAATTTTGCCAACACTTTTTAATCTCCAGTCTGTAGCCCACGACATGCTGGGCACTATCGGTGAGCTGGGCATCCCTGGCGGGTCTGCTACCAGGATACTGCACACACTGAGAGAGTTATCCGTCGCGCTGTCCGCTTGCATCTACCAGAGTCTGTGCGACTCGGACACGTTCAGCTTGAAGCACGCGCATCATCACGATCAGTAAGTTACTAATGGCGCCTCGTCACAACCGGCGATCATAGACGACTACCCCGAGCACGATTGTGTGGAGAGCTAATTCGTATGTAGTCGCCGATCATCGTCTATGACCGCCATATTGTCGCGGCGAGCCGCGTGTTGTCGGTTTTTCATGCACACATCAAAGGCAATTTCGGCTAGTTGCTTACATGTTGCACATTTATCGTCGATTGTAAAGAGAAGCCATAATATGTTGATAGAATGACCACGAGCATGGTTTTGAATGGAACTCGAACATTGTGTAATTTCCGGATGAAACCTGTTGTTTGTGGTCGTACATAGAAGTGAGGAAAGCAAAGCTGCATTTTATAGATTTTGAGAGAAAGGTTTAAACGGTTTTAGGCTGCATAGTATATCGATACAACTGACAATCTAAATTGAATTAATTTTGAGGTTGAAGACACACACAGCAGTGTTCAAGTATTTATTGAGTGTATTTTGTTTAGCAGTATCATAGCTGAAGCTCCAGGCACTAGTCAGATCCTTACGCGGCAGAGGCGTCATTCCACGGATGAGCTCACTGTCACGACTCCTCCGAACAAATGGCCAGGTATGAACATATTCCTAACTATCCCACAAAAAAAATCCTGTTCATAATAATTTAGATCGACGTTGTCATTTTCTTATTATAAATTAACAGTTCGGATCCAGAACCGGTTGATTTATTCGGTAACATAATATATGGCATTCAATGTGCATCCTGCTTGTACTAACCTACGGTGCACAAAGTTGGTCACTTTTGGCAACAGAAGTCCAAAGTCATGATTTGTTAACGGACAATGAAGCGCTGAAGCTCAGGATAATAGATGTTGAGTGTACAGACCGAGTTTGAAATACTAGCCTGCGCTTCATGACTCAAGTAACGGATGTTGGAGAAAAAACAGTCAGGATGAAGTGCGATTGGGCCGGGCACGTCGTTTGAATGCATCCGGAGAGATGGGCTCCACGGCGAAGGTGGTGTGATGATCTGATAAGGTTTGCAGGGCCAAGATGGCCAGAGAACAAACAAGATATGAGGTTTGGAAGGAAAAAGGGGATGTCTTTACCCAGTAGTGGAAACAAAAAAAAATGGTATGTCATGTATTTTTTGGTTTCCACAGGCGTTTCAGCCCTTCGCGGTCTCGCCCTCCGCGCAGCCGAAGAAGAAGACTCGCCCCGCCTCGCCGTATTACTCGCCGAAGCATTCTGCGCAGTGTACCTCGCGCTACTGGGCTGGGCGGCCGCGGCGCGTGACGCGCACCTGCTGTACCGGCTGTGTGCGCACGCGCCCGTGGCGCCGGATCATGCGAGACTGTTCGGTGGGGGGGTTAGGAGGCTGTTGACTACTGCGCCCGCGCCATCTCTGCAGGTTAGTATCAATAGCAATGATTACACAGTCCTTGCGATGTAGTTCAGAAGACTATGCCAATAAAGTAAGAATTGAATCGATGATAAATGATATTTATTTCTGTAAACAGGTTTGAATAACACTTGTACCCGTCAAAGTTATGTTTCAAACTAGATGTTTCTATCTAAGTCTGAGGAAAAAGGTCAAAACAAACTCAGAGATCAGTCTCTATTAAATATAAACTTGGTCGACTGTCTGAGATGGTCTTATGACGAAAGAATTACACAGATTTAAATGGATAATAATTGTGTATCTCAACTCAGAACTTAGATGTTGTTTTAAGTAAAACCCTTATTATTATACCTGCCGCAACTGAAATTAACTTGTCAGATAGTTGGAGCTCAAACGTCAGATAGCGACAAAACTAAATCATTTTCTTTTAGAGTGTTCATCACCGCGCTTTATGAATAAATGTTAGAAATAATCCTAAAGATACACAATGTATTACGCACTAAGCGAGACTAATGCCCACTCATTATTTTACAAGACCTATAAAACAGTGTTTACTTTCAGCCAAAGTTAGTAGAGCGTCCAGAAGGAACATCAGTCTGGTCCTCCCTGCGGGAAAAGCGCGCGTTACTGAATATGCGTCTCCTAGGGCTTGGTCCCACCGTCCCGCACAAGAACATTCAGGAAGGGCGGCCTACATACAGGGAACAGTTCGTGCCTCCACACTGCAGTATACTTACTTATCTGCTAACCAAGGTAACTATAATTTAATTAACTGTTGATTTATTCCATTATTATGAGATCAACCATAGATTGTAGGCCCACCTACCTACGTGGTAAACGTTATTGATATTTTAGCTTTTGTGTTGTAATTAAAACTATAAAAAAAAACTAATTAAATATAAATCATGAACATAGCAAAAACACTCAATAAAATAGGTTTGAAATATTTTGGTTCAATAATTTATTTATTTTGACATTACAATATATACTAAAAGCCGCCAGGAATAGTCACAATACCCCCCGTACTAGTTGATACTGTATTACAGTGGGGGTATTATTCCTCATTGCTTTGACCCGTAGAGTAACAAACGAGAACTTAAGAGCGTTCATTCCACGCGGGCCGGCAACAACGCATTTATAGTAGTCTTTTATGATTATTTCATTAAATACAAACACAAGTACAATTTTTTTTTTCAGCGAAGCATTAGATTGTTGGTATTTATAATTATTTTTAACAATTACTCTTTAATAAAAACATTTAATCGTACTATGTAATGCAAATAGAAAATAATTGACAGTATGTCGATTTTTATAAGAAAATGCCAAAATAACTGTCAAAAAATTGCATAAAAACTTGAAAATACCAACAATCGTGCATGGTTAAAAAAAAATGTTTACTTTTGTTTGTATTTATTGAAATACGAAAAACCTCCATAAATGCGCCGTTGCCAGCCCGCGTTGGGACAATGCTCTTAAGGTATAGGTTCCTTAAGAGAAGAAAAATAAACAAATGAAAAACTTATAATAATTGAATACGTAACAGCCGTAGCGTGTTACTGTTAGTTCTTCACTCATTCTAAACTTAGGTGATTTACATCCATAAACTGACGCCTCCTTTCCTTGGGGGTAAGCCCGTAAGTTGAAACTACAGAACGCCCTCTGCTACATACTCCTTTTGCGTCGTTCACTTTAACGGTTCATTGGAAAAGTAGCGTCAGACAGCATTTGTCTGACATTAATGCTGAAATGAACCTTAATTTCCAAATAAACGTTTTTATTTCTTTCGTTCGCTTTGGAAATGTTGTTTTAATTAAAACATGTTATTTCAGCCCACACCCGAGCAAGACCCTGAGAATTACGACTACGACTCAGCGGAGTCCGGCGCTGAAGATATCGATGAAGATGATTTCAGCGAAGCCGAGGATGACGATATTTTCGACACCTCCAATGCCAAGTAATATTGAATTTATATGTGCTACTTTTAGAGAACAGTTAAACGGTTGAATTGAATTTATGATACTCCTTTGTAAGAAAAACTACAGTAATGTAGTCAGTGTCTGTCTGTGTCATGTACAAGTCACATCTGGCTAGCCTTTTCCCAACAATATTGGGGTCAGTTAACAGTCTAATCGGATGCAGCTGAATACCAGTATTTTACAAGCAGCGACTGCCTATCTGACTTCCACAACTCAGTTTCTGGGTACTACTATACACTTTGTTAAGACTGGTTTGTTAAGACCTGTAACGACAGTCGGGACCAACGGCTTAACGTGCTTTCCGAGGCACAGAGGGGTCTTGATATGTACAGTTGGTCACCCATCCACGTACCAACCGCGGCAAGCGCAGCTTAACCGCATCGATCTACCCGTGCGGCCGCAAGCTCTAACATGATCTTTTTAGCTCTAATACCATCAGATATAATATTATTGTCAACTCCACGCAGAACTAAGAATACAACATTTTCTAACAGGAAAGAGAAACATCGCAAACTAGCGAACACGGAGCATTCGGACCCAGACTCGTACTCTTGGCTCGTGATGCGTATCGCGGTACTGCGGCTCGCGCAGCAGAAGTTACAGAACTTCCTGCAGCTGTGCGGGATTGAAATGTCAGGTATGTTATAAAATGTATAAATAAAAAATGGTTTATTACCACAAACACGTACGTATAATAAATGTGAAGAAATAGCTAAATTAATTATGACGAAATGGGGTCAGTCTAAACCTGTCATTAATAATAATATGCAATTTATAAACCAAAAAAAAATACTTACACGACCATGCATCACTGAGTAAAGAACTGTGCAGTTTGATATCATTGGAATAATAACTCCTCATTCTTTTGTTGGTTGTTATCTATATCTTTCTACACTAATAATAAAGCTGAACAGTTTGGTTTGTTTGTTTGAACGCGTAAAAACTCTGGAACTACTAGTTGGATTTGAACAAAATATTTTTGTATTCCGTAGCCGAATAGGGTATTACACCTATTTTTGAAGTGTCTTATTTATATGATATATTGCTAATAAACCACTAAAAAAACACAAAAAAGTTATTAAATCGATTAGTGCAATAAAATGCATTAAAATTTTACATTTTCAAATTTCGCGCGTAGTTTGACGAAAACTGTGGGTATGACGTCAGTTTGCTGTGTAAACAAATGCGCTAATATTTTGTATGATAATTGTTTATAATGAAAAAAATGAATTTATTCTACTTATCGTTTGTTTGCTGTTCCTGAATGCAAGATATTATTTCAATAATAAATACTTTGGTTACGATAATAATAAAAGTATAAAGTTGTTCAGTTGATTAGTTTAAACAGCGGTATGACGTAATAACATGGCGGCTACTTTATCATGGTGTTCAAAAACAGATTAAAAAAACTGAAATCTTTGAACTGAATTTTAAAATTTATTTTGTTATTTCATGAACTAAAACTAACATTTCCCAACTGCTTTTTGCCTAAGCTATCTCAATAATCTATTTTTAGTTTTTTTTCTCATGTATAGTAAAATACCCTATTATTTATTACTAGTATACTGCCCTACTAAGCGCAAAAGCGGTATCTCAAGGAAAGCGAGTTTCGAGATAATTGGAGTTTTGTAAAATTATCTTTCTTTTATTTTGTATAATGAATTTTTTGCTTATTTTATAGAATTTATATATTATATTGGTTCTTTTAAAAGAGATTTAGCGGTATTTAAATATTCGGCTGTTTGCCTACGTAATATTGATATACCCTTAGTGATTTATGGTAAAACTGAGATAGGGAAATCATTCTTAAGGGTATTTTTATATGTTTTGAACAAGATAACGCTAAAAGGTTTAGTTCATTAGATGCGTATTTTTTAAAGCTATCCGATGGCATAAAAATCTAATTTACGATTTTTTTTGAGATACCGCCTTTGCGCTTAGTAGGGCAGTATACGAGTCCTCTGTTTGACTACACTCCTTCATTTACGAACGAATGCAACACGAAATGTTTGACTACACTCCTTCATTTACGAACGACTGTATCACAAAATATTATTCGTAACAAACAGAACTCGCGACAACGAGTCCCATGGTCCACGGCGCCCTTCGCCGCGTGGACCAATGGCAACAACAGCTGACGGAAACACTGGAGTCTCGCGCCCCTCCGTCAGACTACATCCCCGGCTGCTTCCCTGAACAACTGCCCACTGGACCACCTATTAATAAATACAGGTATATGACACTAGAGAGATAAGTCTATAAAACGCGCGCTCGTCTTTTTTTTTTCTAAGTAATTTGTAGATGGCGTGATCACAGCTTGTTCCCTACGGCCTTACAAATTTGACATTTCATTCCATTTCGTGTTCATTAATGAGGTTGGTTTTATTTCGTTATTTTTTACGGTGATTTTAATCATTTAAATCAAATTTTCGAAATGGAACGTGTCAGAATTTAAAACCTTAAATATTTCTTAGTAATCACTTTGTTTCAAAATGTTTCTAACATAATCTTTAACTCTGTTTAGTAAACAAGATCGCGAAGATCACGAATAGCTTTCAGCCACAATCTTCTAATTTCTCTTCGTGATCAACTTCTGCTTCCCAAAATTATTCGATGCCAAATTTAAACAGGCCTTTTATCTTTCAAGCTATCTAAAACTCATTATTTTGTTCCAGATGTTTATTAGAGAAGCATAATACACCCTTCAGCTCGGTCCTATTCAGTGCCGCGCCCGCACGGAGACTATGGAGTTTCCTCGTAAAACAAGAACCTGTCCAGGTAAATGCTGGCGAGAACCCATCAAAACTTCTTCCATTAAGCTTAGTTTTCTTAAGAAAGTAGTGCCGTTATATAGCGGCAGCAAAATGATGATGTTATTTGTTTTTAGCCCTTGTCATGGAAATGACATCTGTTAATTTGGGGACTTTTTTTGCACGGCACGGCGTTCATAGGAACTTCAAACATTACGGTTTATTTTTAATGATTTCGTGTTGAACCTCTTTGTATTATGTAGGATCTCTTCATACGAGCCGTATTCTCCCGTCGTCGAACTCAATCAGTTACTGCCGAGACGATGGCAGCCGAAGGCCGGGGCGGGTGTATACCACAAACACAACGCGAGCGCGACCTGGAGCTGCACAATCCTGTGCGCATCATACACAAGGAGCAGGACTCCATCGCTGCCTTCTGTCTCAACAAGGTAACATACAGCTATCACATAGCAAAATATCATCACCATTTCAGTCCAAAGACGTCCACTTGCTGGACATAGGCCTCCCCCAATATCCGCCACTTCAACCGGTTTTATGCATCCCGCATCCAGAGGATTCCTGGGGCGTTCACAAAGTCACCGGTCCACTTTGTGGGAGCCCTTCCAACTCTACATCTTCCGGTGCGCGGTCGCCACTCCAAAATATTCGTTTCGGGTATCATCGTCTATATTCATGCGATAAAAACTCATATAGAACTGTTACAAGCATAGAAGTACTTCATCATCATCATCGACTTCACGCACTGCTGTGCAAAGGCCATTATTTTCTTCTGCAATACCCACGCTCCTGTGCCAGCCAGGTTTTGCTCGCGATGGCAAAATAACTTTGTATTACCATGATTACCAAATTATAGATTAAGAGCGGCCAACCATAAAGTCATAATTCTTACAAAAACGCCAAATTTTTCTCCAAATATTTTGAACATACAGTGGTACGAGCTCGGCCTACTGTGACATGGCTTGAGTCACACATTTTATCACAGTTTGGGCGATAAAACCGTTTTGCCTTGAATGCTAGCATGAATTTGACCTTAAATCTTGTTTCCCAGTGGGATGACGACAATCTGGTCAAATTCAAATCTCAAAAAACACATTCACCTAGAAAATATATTCAAGCTGAATGATGATGGCGATGAATCTGACGTTGATAACATACTCAGTCAGGATCCTGTTCTGTGCCTGTCACTCAAACCCCAAAAGAAATTTCGAGCGAAAAAATACGACTGAATTCCAACAAGACCCCCGGGCATGATTTTATTACTCGCACAATTCTTAAAAATCTCCCCAGAAAATGCATAATATTTAATACCTCACTAATCAATGCAACCCTAAGAACGTCATATTTTCGCAAAATCTGAAAAGTATCGAAAATCCTTATGATTCAGAGACCTGGAATGTCTCCACATAAAGCTTCATCATACCGGGTAATAAGCTTAACACCAGTTCTCTCAAAATTAAAGGAAAAAATATTTTTAGGCTGCTTGGAAGAACTCATGCACCACTATACTCAAGCTCTAGTTCGGGTTTCGGGAATCGCACTCGAGCAAATGCACCGGGTGCATCACGAGATTAGACGCTGCTTTGAAATGAAATTGTACAACTCGGCGGCATTCCTAGATGCGTAGCAAGTATTCGACAGTCTGGCATATAGGGCTACTGTGCAGAGTGAAATAAAAACTTCCAAATTCTTTTTGCCCTATCATTAAGTCCTACCTCGAAGATAGGCTTTTTCAAATGAAATAAAGAGATGTCAGATCTACGCCACGAAAAACTAAAGCCGGCGTTCCACAGGGTTCCATTCTCGGCCTTGTACTATATAATATATTTACCCCAGATTTACCAGTATCTGAAGACGTGATCGTAACAACACGTTGACGATGTAGCCTGCCTCGTGAGTGATGAAGTCCCATCATAGGTAATAAGCTCCAATACCTACTAGACGAGTCTCATGCATGGATGAGTAAGTGACGCATCCGGGCTAGTGCTCAAAAATCGAACCACATCACATTCGCTTTAAAAAGAGGAAATTGCTCTCCTTCAAACTTGGAACTGATGTTCTGCTAGAAACTGAGAAAGTGAAATACCTAAGCTGAACTGGGTGAATTCGTTTCGAATAAAATTAAAAAGTTTTCAGACATTTGTAAAAAAAAAATGTTGAGTGCCAAATGACGATCCACGGCCGGAGTAGGTAACCCGACAGAGAGAAACCTTCAAACAGACGTGTAATTATAGGTACACTACTACAAAATGAGGCAGTACAAATCTTAGAAACTGCCTTTTTGGAGGGGCTATTCTCTGGTGCGACGTTCGTACAATTTCGAAAACACGAAAATTACCGCAGCGCATACCTTTTCTGGTTTATCTGTACTAAAGTGTGACAAGTAGACACAATCAGTCACGGCTGAGGAGTGAGGCGATGACACGGGAAGCTAACTACAAATCGTATTAGAAAACAATGGCACCAAGAATATCCATAATTTTGGCAGATGAGCCAACTGTGTTTGACTGGATTGTAAAAATAAGTGGACCAAATGGTCACCGACTTTTTAAATTTTAAATGATTTCAACTTATCAATATTTTGCAGGTTGGCGGCTGCCTGTTAGCCGTAGCAACAGCTCGAGAGGTCCAAGAGATGGACGTGTCACTGCTACTGCGCGCAGGCGCGTGGTGGGCCGAGGACGAGTGCGAGCTGGACCTGCTGGCGCTCGCGGCCGACCCCGCCGCGCTGCCTGACACCGGCTTCTTGCTGATACAGCATCACGACAAGTGAGTCAACTGTCTCGTGTGCAAGAGAAACGTACGTGCGCGTGTCACTTTTAAAAACTGTGTATCGCGGTAGAAATATAAACTCAAACGGTAGGTTTCGTATCGGAGGAGCCCAAGGTCGACATTGTTCCAACTTCAAAATACAAGATATAATTACCAAGCTGTACAATATCAACACGCAGCTGAGGATTTACTAAAACTGCTTCCACTTTTATTTCCCTTGAACTTGGAGGTCTACGTGAATGCTTTGTATGGAACAGTTTATCACCACAAAACCTAGCACTGTTGTGAGAAGCTAGTGCCACAGTACATCAATCAACTCAGCCTATCGCAGTCCACTGCTGGATATAGGCCTCTCCCAGGCTGCGCCACAACACTCTATCCTCCGCCTTCCGCATCCAGTCTGTCCCAGCCACCTTCTTTAGGTCGTCGGCCCATCTAGCTGGGGGGCGTCCCACACTACGTTTGTCGATAAGCGGTCTCCACCACATTAGTAGATAAACGGAACAGAGATAAAGCTTCTTAAAAAAGTGCATAATTCTTACCTATATCGGTAGGGTTGTCACAATAGGTGAAGACAAATTAAACAAAACATTTGTTAAATAGTATTATTATTCAGTATGATAGAATACTTTACAGATTAGTTACTCTAATAATTTTCTTTTTATAATTTTTGTTTTTGAATGATTTATTGTTTGAACTTTTAATGGTGTTGTAAATTCTGAATCTAACATAAAGTTTTTTGTCCCCGGTCCCGGTTGTCATTCGTAGATCTTTGACAGTCGTTACAGGACGCCAGAAAGTCTGACCATCAGTCTATCCAAGAGTATCGTGTTGCCCAATAACTGGGTTGTGGAGGTCTGAAAGGCAGTCGCTCCATGTAAAACACGGGTATTCAGCCGCATTTGGTTAGACTGAAAGCCAACCCCAAGCTAGTTGGGAAAAGGCTAGGGAAATGACGCCTATTTTTCAAATATTTATTTCATTTAAAGACATGTTCCCTAATGAGGAGACAATCCTGGCTGCAACATCAGGTTTTATCTATCATATTATTGCATTGTCACTGAAGTTACGGTATACAAAATTTCAGCTCAATCAAACAACGGGAAGTGGTTCAAATCTTGCTTGCAATATTTGAACTTAACACACATACCTACTACATACCAACCCACTCACATACCTACTAGTAAAAGCTTGTAATAACAATAAAAAGGTAAAAACACTCCGTGTAGTGGACCCTCTTATTAAAAAAAGGAGCATACAATAAAATAAAGGTACTACTTGAAAAAGTAGTAGGGTGTTACTTGAAAAAGTAATTTAATCGAATATTTGCTTATCTATTGTACTCCTTAGGATAGTTAAAGTATGATATATTTTTATTTTTCTAGTATTATTCATACACATAGTACAATAAACAACCATTATTAATAATAAAATACCACGTTTTTACATTAAAATATTCAAACTCAGTGCACGTTGTTTGTTTTGTTAGTTGCATAACAAAATAAACAACGTGCGTCGCACTGACCCTGAGATTTTCCAATGGCTGTGCCAGCGTAAACTGGTTTTTTCAAGCGGCCAGTGGTCACGCACACATTATTTAGACATCAGCACCTTGCCCCTCTCTTTACTACAACGTCTCTTTTACAATATTTTCTTTCCCACAGGCCAAACAGCGGTTCAGTGCCAGGCACAGGCAACAGCTCGCCACTAAATCCCAACGCGCCACAAGTGCCCGTTGGCATGGCCAGTCAAACTGGACGAGGTGCCAGCGTTGTAAGTACACTCCCGTTACCTATTTATTATAAATTTTTCCTCCTGAGGGTTTCAAGCAGCGTAAACAGAGTGAATAGGGATCTTCTGTGCACGCTCGTTCTATTATAGACCTCATCAATCGCTTTCCATTAGGCGTGATTTAGGTCAAAAGCAGGCTCATGCAGCAATAAAAAAATAAACTTTTAAATAAAGAGTTTATAAGTCCATAGTCAACAAAAAATAAAATTGAGTTGGTGACAATCACATTGGTAGCACGAAAGTATTTGGATTTAAACATAATTTCGCTTGGCTTTCAGCAGAGAAATTATTTGCACTAATTCTACCAATCGCTCAAGGTTAAACGCGTGATAATGCGTGTATATTATGTTTTTATTGGCCTACATATTTTTTTTAATCAATGACAGTTTAATCTCCAAAGTAATGTATGAATATGGACTACATAAAATTTATGATAATATTGTTGGATAAGAGGCTTATATCATGTAGGGCTTAGATTGTAAGTAACGTACGCCAAATCGTAGTTTATTCGCTTGATACAATGCACCAATACAAATAACATACTATATTATCATTTAAAAAAAATTGTTTGAAGTGAACTATCATCCTGTCATGACAGTTCAGTTCAAGCTCACTAAACTTCATTTTAGTTTTCACGGTGGGGTTTTTGCAGAGTAGCACTAATGGCTTACACCTAAACGAAGTCAAGGATTAACTTGAATTATTTACCGTGCCTGACAACAAATAAGTGTATTCTTGCTACATCAAGCCGACTAGAGCATGCATGGGATGGTTTTGGACGTTACAAGAACTTAGCTCTAACATCAAAGTTTGCAACTTTGAAAACGAATCTTAACTAATTTATAATCGTTTGTACTGGCGACCAAATGATTACAATCAGGTTGTAATCTTGGTGACCTATTGGAGAACTCCCCACTAATGTTAACGACCTGCCTAATATTTTACTTAAGGGGTTAAAATTATGCTTCCAATAATAATACCTAAACTAACAAGTAACTGTAAATATAACATTCTAACAGGAGCGGCGGTCGAGCAGCGTACCGACCGGTCTAGAAGCGTATATTGTTACAGTATGTGCACGTAATAACTAATGTACTAAACAGGCTAACTGGGTGAATCAATGTTGTAGCAAAAAAAGAGGGTGTGTGCTTACCACACGATAGAAGTGAAAATTTACGACTGGAGCCGAGTATACTCGATTCAGTGTCACCGACCCCGGGACGGTTCAGGGTGCCTGCTCTCTAAGTCCGTCAACGAAGATACGGACCTGTCCGAAAGTAGTTCGTTACTTCGAAATGAACCCTACACCCGATTTATCTTTTACGGGTGGGTGAAAAAACATCGGGACTATGGACAAGTATCAAATCGTGTTGTCATACATTCTTAGTCTACGGTCTGCTACGGAATTAGTGCTTTGAGAGTAGTTCGTCAAATCGTTGAGCTCCTCGAGTTCTGAGTTGAGCTGCATGATTACTGATAAATGCGTGCACAGAATAGACAGGCCCACTCAATCTGTGTGGTTCTTTCCTCAAAAGACCATTTCAGACACCAGTCCACATGATCTTCACATGATCTGCCCAAGATTATGTCTGGTCTTTAAAAGAGACTGTGACCTCTGAGTTTGTTTCGGCCTTTCTTCTCAGAGTAGTCAGATAGGAAACGCCGATCTCATCTAGTTAAAAAAAAATATGATTGACGTGTAAAAGTGTTTGTACAAACCTACTTACAGAAATAAAATCATTTCTCATTTAGCCCTTTCGTTCACTGTTCAGAATAAGCGCAGAGTGCGCCTAAAGAAAGTTTCATTTCAAAAAGTTTGAATAGCAAAGAAAACACAGCATGAAAACTGTAGCTGCGTCGTAGTTCTTCTGGCTAGCGAAATGCCATCTTTTAAAAGACAAGATAATCAAATCATACTGACGAAAATGTTGAGTTCATGAATTGACATGGCGTTTTTAAAACCAGGGTGCTTATTTGATTCCCGCTTTGTTGTTGTTCAGTTCGACCAATTTTAATACAAAGCTGAAATATTGCACATTGCATTGTACACGCCCTAGGGGCCCAGAGTTGCTAGGTATCATGCAGTTCTACCTTTTATAATTATACATCAGTATTTTATCTAAATTTATCAAAATAGAAGTCGCAAAAGACCATTGATTCATCCAGGGTCTAAAAAGATGCTGGGAAATATGGTGGTCTAAAAAGATGCTGGGTGTGGTTATTGTGTGCGTGTCTGTACTTGTTACATTGTCTCGTGTCGCCTCGCGCTTCGCCCGCGCTTTCCTTACTAATCTCTTTGTAACACCTATTCTCCTAAACTATACTCAAAGGAGACCCAGAGATTTTATTGTGCGGTTTTAAAGTTTATTTCAACTTAATGAAAGTTTAGGGTAAAAAAATTACGTTTTAAGTCTTCAATAAATATCCAGGAAGAATGGGTAACCGTGTACCTAATTGGTTATGGATTCAAAGCCATTTTTACAGTCAAAGGTATTGTATTAATTTCAGTAATTCGACACTCCCTCATGTGATCCTCTTGTCTTTAAAAAGTGTACGTATGAGTGTATGTTCGGTATAACAGAGTGTTGATCGCAGGTGAAGGGTCTACAGTTCCCGGGTTGCCACGACCCGAAATACTGTCGACTGGTGCTGCATCGTTCGAAGCTTCTCATGAAACCGGTCAGTGACAACCCTAGCCACTCCTCCGCCACCTTCGTTATGTCACATCCCTAGCCAGCGGTCGCACTCCCTAAATTTTGTCTAGCTCGATGTACATTTTTTTATTGGATTATTATTTTATTATTCTCCCATGAAAATTTATTTTGTTTTATTTTTGTTTACTCATTCCACGTACATAGGCTGTTCACATAGATGTGCCAGTTCATTTTCTCATCAGTCCTCATTTTGCAGCAGTTCTCAAGAGCAGCGGTTTTTACGTTCAGGCCACCGTTTTTTGTTTTAATTTTCGTTGTAGAGGTCCGTTTAGTAGATGTTTCTGACCAGTGTTTTCGAATTATTTTGTTAAGTTTCCACTGTCTCTTTTTGCTAATGTATGTTGCGTTGTCTATTGCACATTTGTTTTATTAATAATGTGACGCATGTTGATGTCTATGTTACTAACCGATCTAATTGTTGGAGATGATTATGTTGTCGGTCATTGAATATATGTCGGCGTTTATCAATATTTTTTGTAACAATAATGTTCTATTTAGGTGCTGAAACACAAGATCGACAACATCAAAAGGATGGCAGCGCATCCCTCACAACCATTGTGTAAGTGAATGCTGTATTAAAAACAAATTATTTCAGCTCACAAACACACTTATCATCTGAAGTAGGTACGAGCTTGGCCAGGGTTAAAACCCGGGTTTACCGTGCATCCTTCCTCATGGAGGCGATCGGCGGCGGCGATCTGACGCGTCCGGCCCTGGTCCAGGCCATGGTACGGAGCGAGAGTGTATGGTTAGCCGTCACCTCCTTCTGCGAAGCAGTAATGCTCGCGAAGAGGGAGGCGGCGCACGTGCGGGAGAGGCAGTATAGGGCTTGCTGATGGCGAGTAATGCGTAGCTCGCTGTCCGGTAAGGACCAAGCCTCGGTCGACGGCGCGTTGTGTTCCACGCGCGGCTCAAAGAGATGTCAGCACCAACTGGTGGAGTCCGCAAGGGCCGATCCCTGCCAGGGATGCGGGTTGTTCGAAAGAGATACCGTGGCCGCTGGCACACAGGCAACTGAGGGAACACGGGTGGGTTTTAGTCAGTAAAAGAATGACACGAAAGAGCGGGAGAAGTTATTTGATGATTTTCCACCCAAAAAAAAACATGCATCCCCCAAAATAAACCACCAAGGTCATATAAACGATTACTGTATTTCCCACGGAGTAATGAAAGAAGTGGAGATGCCGCAAAGCAAAACCTCTTTAGAAAGTAGCGTCGCCTGAATGCGGGTAAGAGGGGGACGGGGTACGACGTACCCGCCCATTTTTTGTAACTCCATCTAGCGGTGAAGGGAATTATGACAATAAAACTGAACTAGCTGTTGCTCGTTTTAGTTCGTCCACTGGCCACTATGGTGTTACAAAGTATGTCGCTTTGTTCCAGAACATTCTATGTACGTTAGTATGGCGGGAACACATTATTTATTATCTGACTGAAACGGAAATGTTTTCCCCGTTTGTAAATTGTTTTTTTAATAGTGTCATAAGGGGTATCGGGTATATAGGCTAGAGGATAGGTAGGTAGGTTAATCAAAAAGTTGTTAATATCACCAATATTTATTATTGGCCGCTAAACAACACAGCAGCAGTGGTGGCCCAGCGGTAACGGCGGTCATATGTTCGACCCCAGCCAGACGCTTTACTTTGTGTTAATTTCATCACTATTGCTCTTAAAACGGTGAAGGAAAACATCGTGAGGAAACCGGCGTGTCCTAGAACCAAAAATTCGAAGTCATATGACATCTACAAACACGCTCTGTGCTCTCGTGGTGGATTATGGCCCACTCCCTCTCACGGAGAAGATGCCTGTGTTCCAGCAGTGGGAACGCTATAGACTGAATATGTAAACAACACAGTTTTATTGATTCAAATTATAACGAAAAATAAGTTAGGTTTAAAAAAAACAATAATGACATGATGATAATAAATTCGATAAATAGGGTCTTGCTGGCGTGATGCACACATTTTTATTCATCACTTAGGACCGACTACTTACCGACAGATGGCGCATTTATCATATTTTAAATTCATCTTGTTTCATGTATTAAGCTATGTAATTTATCTACTAAATAACTTATAGCGATCAAAATAAACCTATGCAAGTTATTTGATCAAAAAAATTGGTCATAATACGCATTGATAATGATAAAAAGACAAAATTGCTGAGAAGTGGTTAGAATGCATCTTTACGACGACAGATGTCACTAGCTACAATCTGGCGATCTAACGAGAAAATGTGATTTAAAGTGAAAGTATTAATTTTAGGGATTTACACGTGAAATGTTATGCCAACAATATGTTTCAGTTTTAATCCTGAACCATTTTTGCATAAAAAAAACAGCGCACTTCATTACCAAAACAATTAAACAATTAAAAACTATCAAAATACAACAGACCATAACGCGATGACAATTCACTCAAAACTAAGATTTTCGGCTCCGCCCACTGTGACGTCATGGCCGTACTGAAGACGCTCGACCTAATTACCTTGCGGCACCCCCGCTGTTTTCATTACTCCGTGGTATTTCTAACAATTTAGTAGAATTGACTCCGCCTAATAAATCTGTTCCATCCAGACAAAATTCATCCTGACTACGTTTATGAGTTGTAACTTTACGGACGTCAGCATCGTAACATGACGCTAATCTCATATTTCAGACCTCACGGGTGGCGCGGACGGTTCAGTCCAACTCTGGGAGTGGGGTCACCCCTCCTGCGTTTGGTCTCCGCGCGCTCCCGGTGCGTTCGCGAAGGTCACGCGCGTAAGGTTCTCAGACTACGGCAATAAGTTTGCCGCGTCTGATGCTGATGGCAATCTGGCTATGTGGCAGCTGCATCCAGCGCCGCATCAAGCGGGACACCCGCATGCATCGCCCAGGCCATTCTTTGTAAGTTATTTAGTATTATTTTAATCCATTCCCTGTCCTATGTCCTATTTACATATGGTTCAAGTAGATTATTTAACTTATGTGTCTAATTTGTGGGCAGTGTGTCATTGTTATACGTCTGAAGGTCAATTCAAATTCAATTCAAAATCTATCAAATTTAGTCGCAGTCTTATCTCAGCAACAATCAGTGTCTAAACTTGTCAAAAATGTAAAGGTATTTGTGACAGATTGAGACGGAGATTAGATTGCGACAGTTCTTATAATTATGGGAATCGCCCGGATTCCCCATTTGTTGTTTGTTCAAGAAGTATGGCTGTCTCCAGGTTTCTCCAAAGGGAATGGAGAGTTTTTCCTTTGCTTTGGGTCCAGACCGACCCAAAGCATATTTATTGATTATTGACTCGTTTTTGTGGCTGGACTTGCAAAATTGCTGGGTTCCTATACATTTTCTTTCTTTTACAGACACATCAATGTCATAGCAAGGGAATTAGCGATTTCGTTTTCCTCGGTTCCTGCAGTTTAGTAGCAACAGGTAAGATGTTACTGTTATTATAAGCCTAGAGATATTCTCTTTAAAATGAATTTTTGATGAAATACTACGGTTTCAAGATTTATTAACTTGTAATTTTATTTCTATTATTATTTCAGCTGGACATAGCTCCGAGAGTAAAAACGTTGCCATATGGGACACATTGATGCCCACCAAAAAAGCTTTAGTGGTTTGTGAGTATGAATTTTAATTGGCCATACGTCGTAGCTCCTATAAACTGTATTTTTTTCGCATTATTTGTGGTAATGAATCACTGTAAGCCAGCAATTAGAGGAATCGCATTTAACGCGAAGCCCCTGAGGTTAAACATTTTGCAGCAAAAATAACACTGCGAGCGAAGGGATAAATCCAATTCCTATTTGATTATCTGTGGAGTAATATCATATACCTAAATCGAAACTAATAAAAATATGTAAAAAGGTTTGTTTGTAAGATCTCTGGAAGAACTGACCCGATTACAAGAATTATTTTACTATTGCCTACTGCTACAGGATACATTTTATGTTAAAACAAAAAAAAACAAGTTTGATTAGAATTTAGTGACATACCTACATTATAAAATGCGTGTATTTGGCCATAGCGTGGACGTGTCACGAGGGCGGCGCTGCATGCGTGGTATGGGCGGGCTCCCTCGGCGCCCTAGTGTCGTGCGGACGGCGCGGCGACGTGCTCGTATGGGACTTGCGCACGCGCGCAGTCAGGCATCGTCTGCACGCGCACCATGCACCCATCAAGTGCGTCGCGCTGTCGCCCAGAGAAGACTATTATGCTATTGGAGCCGCTGATGGAGACATCAAGGTATAATAATTCCAGCCTGTTACTTCTCACTGCAGGGCAAATGCCTCTTTTCTCATACAGAGAAGGCACGAGCATTGATCGCCATGCTTGTTCAAGACGGGTTCGCGATTTCAGACTTTATGAATTCAAAATAATGCAAGTGCAATGCTCGTTGTACAATCGTGATCGAAAATCGTGGTAAAAATGTGAACTAAAGCCGCCCTCTTGTTTTTTTACAATACAATTTCGAAATGTTTCGACTCACGCCCCCGTCAATGTCATCCAAGGGCAAAAGATCCTTGTAGCACTGTATGTCATTGTAATAAGGTGTAAATTGGAACTATAGAAGCACGTTTATGAAATGTAACAACTGCTGCTGCTAGCTTTGTTTTCTTACTGTGTTGCTGTGCCCGACAGGGCCGACAATGATCTAACGCATAATTTTAAGTTACCATCTAAGTACATATTGTGGAATGCAAATAAACTATTGAATATTGTTCCACCTGCAGATCTTAATAGGTTTTCCAACTAGCTCTATTACGAGACTTCACTAGCAAAATTTAATTGTCAACCCATAGAAATATCCCTTCCTAGAACATAATAATGCAGTAACTTTTATCTTCTACGCTGGAGAGGAATGTCTGATCATTTGTATCATTGAGGCTGTGTGGAATGTTATATCCTGTCGAAAAATGTGCTTAGTCGCAGCGGAAAAGTGTCGAATTTCTTAATTTCAGTTTAGCAGATATCTAGTGTATGACGTCGTGTAATTGTGTATGGTAAATACAAATTTGTGCGTCCAGCCATTGGGGAGCTATTCAACAAAAACTATTTCCGCTGGGACTACGTCATCCTAGCGGCACTTTATTTTTCCTATGGACGTACAAGAAAAAAATTGCATTCAATAATTAGTGTGTAACGAGAGGTAAAAGTGTATGTTGAGCTGAAATTTTACATGTGAATAGTTGAGTTAATACACTAAATATTGGAATGTATTTTATTCTTCTTTTCCTTTAAAAAATCCTACAGTCGGATGTCATACAATATATTGGTCCAGTCCTAGTAAATTATGCCATTGCTCATTAATTACAAAGAGCACATAAATGAAACTTGGCAAGACATTGTAGACCCTTACTAGAAACAAATAAACGTTATAAGTTAGGCTCTAGACTTCCTATTTTAAGTACTTGGATCTAATAACCTTATTTTACTTTTACGTGAATATCTTCTGAAGGGTATATTTTTTCCAAATTCTGTTTTCACACACTTTATACACAAATTCAAAGCACCGTGCGTAATAAAAAATTACAACTCTGCACTAAACTGTTTTATTTGATTTTCATCAAATAGCCAAACGTCAGCGCAGCTGAAACTTGATTATCTCCGCAGTTTAATGACACACAAATTTCATTTCAACATACACATTTACCTCTCGTTACACACTAATTATTGAATGCAATTTTTTTCTTTTATAGGAAAAAAAAAGTGCCGCTAGGATGACGTAGTCCTAGCGGAAACAGTTTTTGTTGAATAACTCCCCAATGGTTGGATGCACAAATTTGTATTTACCATACAAAATTACAGGACATCACACACTAAATATCTAACCTGAAATGAAGAAATTCGACACTTTTCCACTGCGACTACGCACACGTCGAAAAAACATAACTTACCCGCATACTACCTCAATTTCCCAGGTGTTTTCGTTGACGACGCATCAGTTGCTGTACACGTTCGCCGGGGAACACGCTAGGAGTTCCTTCTTCAAGCACATCGGTCAGGGTGTCACGCAAATACATATAGGTACGTATTGTTAGTTTTATATATATTTTCACATGACAACATCTAAGTTACAAAAATATTTTAAAGGCTCTAAACGTCTTCATGTTATAATTTTTGCATTTTCTTAATAAATTGGTGCTAAAGGCCCATTTTTCTGAGCGATTTTTTGAGTGTATTCCTAGCTATGCAATCATGCAAACCTAGAAACTTGTTCGAAAAAGTCACGTGACTACTGTAATGTTTGTCTGCAGACAACGCCGGCCGCCTGTTCTCGTGCGGCGCGGACGGCACGATGAAAGTGCGGAAGTTGCCGGAGCGAGACTCGCCGCTGCCTCACCAGCCGCAGTATTAACGCACTCAATTGACGATCAATACACGGTACGTACCACTTTAACGCAGACATGACGGGTGTAAAAAGACGCTCAATGAAGCAGAGAGTCAGTTAGTCGACTCGGCCGTAATAATATCGAGGCTTGAAAATCAAACAGTGTATTTTTTCGACGCGCTGAGATGCACTCTGTTGGATTCTCAATGCTCAAAAACCGGAGTTGAAAATCCAGTGCGAGATAAAATCCAGATTTTGCGTCATACGACCATCCGTTCCATCACAAAGATATAACTAATGTCACTTGGAAAGCTGCCACACTAAAGTGGAATTGGGCTGGACACATCTGCCGCATGTCAGACGACCAATGGGCCAAACGTACGACCTTATGGGTCCTTAATGGCAAGCGACATCGCGGTAAGCCCAGGAGATGACGGGATGTGCTGAACTCCTTTAACAAGAACTGGTTACTAGCAGGATAAAACAGAGAGAAATGGAAGGAGGGTAGTGAGGCCTTTGCCCTGAAGACCTCACAGGCTTTTAATAATAATATACAGGGTGTAATTTTAATCAACCTTAACCTTTTCGTTAATCGCGAAAATAAAATCAGCTGTTCCTTACATTTTGACTAGTTGTGCGAACATAAATGTAGGGAACATCTGATTTTATTCCCGCGATTTCTGGTTTGTGCCCATAGTAAAAGTTGTGAGAGAGCAACGATTTTTAACACCAAATATAAAAGTAGTTTCCCAGCAATACTCTCTGCCCAATGTTAGTTAGTTCTATTTACTAGAGGTAGACAACGGCTATGCGATAGGTCTTTTTACACCCTGTATATCGCAAAACTGTACGGTGCGCAGTAACATGAACTAATGTATCTTTGTTATAGGCCGGTGAGACGCAGTATAGAGCATAATCTGGTCCGGCGCGCCGCGTCTAGCCTTACGCCCCCCTTGTGATGTACCTATTTATCGTTGTTGCTATTCAAATGTTACGAGTATGATGATCATTATACGCCGTTAGACTAGTCACTGAGTAGGCGATGTTGTATCTTATAATGTATTTAAAATGTTAATGAATCTTTAGTTATTTCTAGTGTGAAATATTCGCTATTTTTAACTTAATAAAACATGTCCTAGATAAATTTATAATTTATTTATTAGCACTCGCCGTCAGTCGACCGGCTGGCGCCGCGGCAGTGGCCTAAGTCGCGCCGCATACACAGCGCGCGGCGGTAGTACGTTAGTGTAACATTATTATATGATGTGGTGTATTTTTAGTGTAAAGTGCAATAACTAACTCGATGCCAACTTATGAATCCGACTACTGACGACGTCGAAGCCTTTACTAGATAACAGTTTAGCTCTTTTAAACGATTTAGCTTATTATATGAGTGCATATGACTTGTTGGCGCATAATAAAATGTTATTTATGAAATACATAAGTATTTATCGATCTAGCTCTATATAAAACGTCGTTAGCTTACTGTAACATGTTTAAAACTATTTAATCGCGTGGCTCGTACACAGTGGCAATCGGTCTGCATCGTATTTCATATAAAGTTATTATACTTATCCCCTTATATGGCACCTCACGTTTCTAGTAGTAAGTATTATATCGTTATCTATGTATTCTATATATTGTGATGTATTCGAGATTATATGTTCACGTTATTTTTAAAGCAATATTTTTTTCCATGAAAGCATTTCTAAAAGAAGCAATAAAATTATAAATATCAAATATTTTGTGTACTTTCCTGTGCTTTATTTAACAGTATTATACGTTTGTGGTGAAGGAAATAACAAAATTATCTTAGAATCTGTATAGCCTGCAATGTGGTCTGTATCTAAACTGCGCTTGTGATACATACAGTGATATACTAAACAAAATATAGCAATTTTCCAATATATTAACAAAAAAAAAACTATTGTAATCTTAAATATTATTTTATTTATGTATATTTTCAAATCTATTTATTGTTGAATTAGTGAAATCTAGCAAGATTACTTACAAAATCCCATGTATCGTACTAACAAGTTAGTAATAATCACTACCCACATAGCAAATAATTAATTCATAATATTGATGTTAGTCATATTATTAAATCCGTTGACTAAATATAAAATGTTCGTTTAAATGAAACCCTATTCTGAGTAAAATAAAAGACATTGGTTTCGTTGTTTTTCTTTGGTTAACTATTTATAATATTGTTTAGGTTAATGACTGAACACCAAAGTTTATTCTATCGAACATAATTGTATAGCTGCTACTACATAACATATGAAATTCAATACAGTAAGTTACCAAATTTAGGCTTTATGAATGAAATTCGCACAATACACATGGGATGCAAAGGAAATATAATTAGATAGTTCTAAGATTCGTGCGATCACCGGTTATACCTATTTAACATCAGCTGTTCATTAAGTCAATTATTGTTTATTCAATGGCTGTAAGTTACATTAACATCTATTGTAGCCTGTGGCTATGTTTCCTCTACCTAACACATTACGTGTTGTATATTTATATCTGTGATGTGTACGTGTAAATTGAATCTATTTGGAATAATGTTGATCGCATCGCATCGTATCAAACACGAGTACTGGGGGTCTAAAAAGGCCACTTTGGCTTCTGCCAAAGTGGCCTTGTTCAGTTAGTTCATAATATGATCATATTATGAATCATATTTAAAATCGTAAAATGTCACAAACTGACAATTCATAATATTAGCTGCGATGACAGCACGCAATTCATCTATTCGACAGTTTTGTATGGGAATTCGTAAAATTGTCACCAAATTCTGAATTGTTATATTAAAGTAAAATGTCAAACAGTAGAATCATATCAATTCAGGAAATGAATCACTTTTAGAGGAATTGCTTGATGTGGCCTTTTTAGACCCGCTGTAAACCGCGCAAACCTTCAAGGATTGCTTCATATCGCTTCACTTATCATACGTACCTATAGTTTAATGTTGTAGTACTTAGGTACGCCACAACCCTATCTTGTTGGGGAACCACATTTTAAATGATTTGTAATTCACACCTGTTACGATATAATAGTTGAATGAACAATGTTCAATGCTTATTTTGTTTTATTTATGAAGGAAACATTTAAAATAAAGTTTAACTCATACTTTTTGTTTTATTTCGGCGCCAAATTCTTTGCGATTGATATATGAATCCATAAATAAGCACACGTCCCCACGGACGTAATAATAGCGGCGGGATCTTTTCCCCGCACTGCTTAGCAGCAAGAGTTGAAAATCGAACACTGTTTTTTCGACGCAATGAGACTCAGTCGCGCTGCACTCGGTTGGAATCTTAATCTTTGGTTCAACAACGAGACTAGAAAATCCAGTGCGCGATAAAAATCCCGCCGCTATTTTATTACTTCCGTGGAACGTCGACTAAGTGGGTAATGATTGATTTCTATAATATAGACTATCGTAGGACGCACAATGAAAGAAGGAAAGGGGTTCAACAATAATTTATTAAAATAAGACAAGTGAGGGTAATCAAAGATAAAAATGCTATAGAACATGTCAGCACAGAAGTCACCTGCCCACACAATTGAGAGCTTTATTGTGTACTTGTGACAGTGTGTAATCTACTTACATTTAGTTGAAAACTGCCTTACTCTTGGGCAACATGGCCTAATATTATCTTACTAACCATACGTCCAATGGTGGACGTCGCGGTTATGTATTTAGATAGTTCCACGATTTATTCAAGAATAATTAGGGTCAGATTGTTACAATTAGTAAGGGCCACAAAGTGAAATGTGGGCGAATCAGGTTCCTCTGACAGCCTGATAATACATATAACAATTTATAAATAAATAATAGTTAAAGGCACCGCCAACACATGAAAGCATAGCATGCGCACAAAGCCTTTCATGTTCCTACATCACATTGTAATTGAATGTAATATACTATACTGCATTGTTTATATTATTTTAGCTTGGAGAACATTACATCGTTCATGTTTTATTTATTAGAGCATCGAGGTATTAGTTATTAACCAGTTTCTAACAATGTTGGACTAAGTATACTGTCTTCTAACAATAACAATTATTTAAATAATTTCTTGTCGACATCGCTCGCTTTAATTCCCAAATAATCTGTGACGAACTTTAACGCATCGTCCTGATTCAAAGTAAGTTTTCCTATCGGGTTCTCTAAGAATAATGTAGCTGATTTTATGCCATTCGCGACATTAATAAATTTACAGAACGGGCTGGTTTTAGATTCGCAATCTTTTGGTTTATTCGGGGAAGCGATCAACGTTTTAGAATTTAAATTTGTAGTGTCTTTTACCTCAATCCCATTACACCATAATGTAAACTTCATACCATACAGACCAAAGAGTACAGTCACCTCATGGTACAAGTTCTCTAAAGTTATAAACTTATTCATTTTATCCTTAAGTATAAGACTACCTTGCTTACTCGAGACACCAAACCGAGGTGTTAGATCTTGTAGAACAATATTCGCCCAAGGGTTTGCGGGCAGTTCTACCTCCTTCCTCCAAGTGATAACTAACTTTAGTAAAGAACCTTTAAGTTCTTGCGTCTCTTCAATAACAACAGGCATAGATGGCTTGATCTGTTCAATCGGGATCAGAGGACCTTTCACTGTACTCTCAATAAACTCACGATGCAAGTTTATGATACGCACAATATCGCTGGACTTGTTAACGGAGAAGTAAATGTTGACATCATCTGTCGGTACTAAGTGGGCTTTCTTCCGTAACTTTTGAACTCTATTTATAACCTCTCTAGAAAAACCTTCGTCAAGCATATCCTGATCCGGAGTAACATTGAGAAGAATTAGTACATCATTATCACTGTGAGCTTCGTATTGATCGTTGCCTTGAGCCTGGAATATGATTCTCACTTCAGAGACATCAATGCGATGTCCAACTAATTCAACAAATCCATCAGCAATTAGTTTTTCGCATTGCTGGTTGTTAAGGTCCTTCAAACCTTGAGTGACAGCCTTAAAATCTCCTTTCAATCTTGTCCCAAGAATTTTATGATCTGGCTCTGCTCTCAGTGTAATGCCATACTTTTCTTTGTCACTTGTTAAGTCCAATTTCTTAATATTTAATTCTTCCAGGACATATCGCTCTAAGGATTTCACATCGTCCAAATAAATAGGGTCACGGTGAATGACAATCATTTCTGGCAATGGATACTTGATCGGTACTGTTTTCCTGTCTCTAACGACTCTTCCCAATTCGATCACAACCTGCATTCTTTGAACAGCCCTTTCTATGTCGTTGTCTACCAATTCTATCTTGGGATCTGATATCATGTTGAAGTGAACACTCTCGAGCGAAACACCAGGTAAAAGTTGCCGAAGCGTCTTATACATCAGTTCTGTAAGGAAAGGGGTGAAGGGTGCCATCACTCTTACCATATCGGATAAAACACCAAATAAAGTATCTAAAGCGACCTGACAGTCCTTAACGCCATTATCTCCCTTCAACCTCTTCCTGTTCATTCTTAAATACCAGTTAGTGAGATGATCAATAAACTTGGTCAACCTAGGCACAACAGTATACAGTCTGTACGCCGCCATCTCTTTTTTCACAAATTGGATCAGAGATTGCGTGAACGATGTAATCCACTTATCCATGACGTTTTCTCTTACTGCCTTTTCATTAAACCTATAGTCGATATTATCCTCTTGTACGATTCTTTCAACATTTTGCATTAGGAATCTAAAAGCATTGTACCAAGGCAGAAATACATCTTTAATAATATCCCTGACACCTTCTTCTTTAAAACGAAGATTCTCTGCTTTAACCACTGGAGAATTGACGAGATAAAGACGTAAAGCATCAGCGCCATATTTCTTAACTACTTCTAGGGGATCAGGATAGTTCTTCTTTCGCTTTGACATTTTTTGACCATCAGCAGCTAAAACTAAACCATTTGCAATCAAGTTCTTAAACGGTGGTTTTTTGAATAGTGCCGTCGATAAAACAATGAGAGTATAAAACCAGCCTCTTGTTTGATCGATACCCTCGGCAATGAAATTAGCAGGGAATACATCATCGAACTCTTTTTTATTTTCGAATGGGTAATGGCATTGCGCGTATGGCATAGAGCCTGACTCAAACCAACAATCAAAGACTTCAGACACCCTTTTTAGTGGCGGTTGGCCAGGTCGTGATGATGGGATCTCTAAATGATCAATGCTTTCCCTATGCAAATCTTTGATTTCCTTACCAGTCAAAGCTTCTAACTCCGCAATGCTACCAATGCAAACTACCTCCTGTCTGTCGCTCGAAATCCATAAAGGAATTGGTGTACCCCAGTACCTATTACGACTAATAGCCCAATCTCGAGCTTCTTTGAGCCAATTTTTAAATCTCTTCTCCTTCACATATTCGGGTACCCAATAGGTTGCTTCACAAGATCTTAAAAGATCTTGACTCATGTTTTCGACGCGAACAAACCAGGAAGGCACCGCCTTGTAGATGAGTGGAGTTTCCGAACGCCAACAAAATGGGTAGCTATGCTTAACTTGACCTAATTGGATAAGTCTGTTGCGAGTCTTCAAATTAACAATAATATTTTTGTCGGCGTCCTTGACATGCTGCCCCAAGAAATCTTTGACTGGCTCCATAAACCTACCACTGGGATCGACAGGACATATAATATCCTGATCTCGAGTAATGATCCCTGCTGCTAGACAAACCCTAAAATCGTCTTCACCAAAGTATGGTGCTTGATGTACAATGCCAGTACCGGAGTCGTTTGTCACGTAACTATCAACCAGCACTTGAAACGCGTTAGGACATTGGTTTACAAAGTAATCAAAAATAGGCGTATACTTTATTCCTCTAAGTTTCTCTCCCGCAAACTTCTCAAGTACATCAAAGTCTTCAACATTTTTGAAAACAGCAGGGAATCTTGTTTCTTGGAGTACATAACAATTACCCGTGCTCCTTTCTTTTACTTTTAAATAAATTAGTTTTGGATTGACACAAAGTGCTAAGTTGCTGGGAAGTGTCCATGGAGTGGTAGTCCAAGCGAGCAATGAGAACCCTTCAGCTGTGGGGAATGACACTACAACTGCCGGGTCAACAACATCCTTGTAGTTTTGTCCAGATTCAAAATTTGACAAAGGGGTGGAGCAGGCTGTGGAGTAAGGCATTACTTTCACACCTTGATAAACCAAGCCTTTGTTGTACAGCTCTTTGAATACCCACCAAATAGACTCCATAAACCAAGGGTAAAGGGTTTTATAATCATTCTTGAAATCTGAAATAAACAATTGAGGTTTACCAATTCTACATAACAGTAGACAAAAAATAAAGGGAAAGTTATGATTTTCGTGTAGCAAAACTTACCAATCCAGCGACCCATTCGTGTGATAATCATCTCCCAATCACCAGCATACTTCATAACAATTGAGCGACATTCTGCATTGTATTTGTCAATGCCCATTTTCGCAACATCTTCTGGACCTTTGATGCCCAAAGTTTTATCAATTTCAAACTCTACGGGAAGTCCATGACAATCCCAACCAAATCGTCTTTCTACGTGATACCCCTATAAGTACAATTTAACAATGTTATATGATAGATCTTTTTCAAAAATTGTTCCAACAGTAAATTCTTCAGCAATCAATATTTGCATGTTTTTTAAGCACATTTTAAATACTGTATATTGTTAATGGTAGGGATACCTGTTGGTGTGCGTATCTGGTGACAACATCTTTGATAGTGCCAGCAAGGATATGGCCATAATGTGGAAGTCCAGTCGCAAAAGGCGGCCCATCGTAAAAAGAATACCTGTAAAATAAATAACAATGTATGAATTCTCTGTAATAGCCAAAAAATCGAAATCAAAAGTCATATTCAAACTAGGCTGAGTAAGCACTTTTTGAACGTCAAAATTACATATGACAGTCCCTCAAAACGCCCACCCTTCACCACTAACTAGTGCTTTCGCTGGTTAAAGCAGCGTTGCCAGAAGGTTACATTTCTTACATTTTTCGTAACTTTTGACCCCCTCGCGTAACATGTAAGTAATTTTTATATTTATGGCAATTTTCGTAACTTTTGAGAACAACGAGATTTGTAATACTAGATGTTTATTGCAAACAGTTTACGAACGCATCCAAATTGAACGCACCTAAAACTGGCGCGTCTAAAAAGTATTTCACTCCTCCTAATCAGAGATGGCTCTGAATGAAACGCGCCATGACAAAATGAAACATATTCACATTTGTTAAAACTTGATTTTGCTTGAGCGTGTGCGCGTACGTTTCCTACTTTGCGAGTTTGCGCGGTTTTGTAGGTACTTAACTCGAAAAATATTTAATGGGCTGATTGTGATTTGTTTTGTTGAATCTTGCGTAGTGTTAATGTTTGTTGTCATAGAACTGTGAGAGGTGCGCGAGAAAAGTTCCGGTGATTACCTACATTTATTGTTTGGTAAGTAAGTAAAACTATATAATTAAACAATACTTTTTTAGTTTTCGTCTTAATATAAAAAAACCTGTCTAATTGTCATGTTTTTTGATTTCAGAAAAAAAGAATAATTTTAAAAAGTAAGAACAAAACTAATGAAAGCGATTCACTAGTAAATGTGAATGTGTGTGTTGTGTATGAAATTGAGTAGGTACTCAATTTCATACACAATAGAGAGAGAAAACAAATAATAAAAAAAAAACTTACATTAGTAAGTTTTTTTGTTTTGCGATTTTGCCCTTTATTAACAGCCCTCTTTTTATTTTTGGATGGGAAATCATCAAATAACTTCTCGTGTGTCAGACTTTTCATTGACTAAAACCCACCCGTGTTCCCTCAGTTGCCTGTGTGCCAGGGGCCGCGGTATCTCTTTCGAACAATCCGCACCCCTGGCAGGCATCGGCCCTTGCAGGCCCCACCAGTTGGTACTAACATCACTTTGAGGCGCGGTGTGGAACACAACGCGCCGTCGACCCGGGCTTGGTCCTTACCGGACGGCGAGCTACCCATTACTCGCCGTCCGCAAGCCCGCGCCTACGGTGGCCGGGAATCAGCCTGGGATTCCCGACGCCCAGGGCGTCTCCTGCGAAGGCTGCATGTACTACCTCTCCCACACGTGCGCGCCTCCCTCTTTGCGAGCATAACTGCTTCGCTGAAGGAGGTGACGACTAACCATGCACTCTGGCTCCGTACCATGGCCTGGCCCAGGGCCGGACGCGAGAGATCGCCGCCGCCGATCGCCTCCACGAGGACACGGCGGTGCTCCGCCCAAGCCGGGCAGACTTCCACCATATGCTCCACCGTGTCCTCAAAGGGATCTTCGCAGTGGAAACACCCGGGCGTTTCCTCCCACCTTATCCGAAACAGGAACCTCCCGAAACAACCGTGTCCGGGGAGGACGTGTGTCAGGCGGAAGGTGAGGACGCCATGCCGCCTCTCAAGCCACTCCTCAAAGAGGGGACTTACCGACGCAATCGTGGCGTGCCCAATTAACAGCCCTCTTAAGAACATATGGTGAAAAAGTACGTTAAGAGGGTTCTATACAAAACGAATATTAGTAGTTAGTTCGGGGTAAAACTAACAGATGCACCACCTCTCGTGGATTTGGTTCAAACTAATAGAATAAGTTAGGTTACACATAGACTACACGGACTAGACAGTAACAACTGTGAAGATGGCGCTCCGAACAAATGAAACTAGAGTCTGTTTTATCATAAGATTAAATACACCATTAGACATCATAGATTCATTTATATTTCGCCATTTTGTTGACATCAGTTTGCCTCCGACCTCAGAAACACGAAATTTAAAAAAAAATGTAACATTTGCAGCAAAAATGTAACATTTCAGGAAATTAAACGTAACTTTTGACTTAAGGGCCCTGGCAACACTGGGTTAAAGTTGCCCAATGTAAAAAAGATGAATATTTGAAAGGGAAACCCTTGTGGTTATTGTTTCAGGGAATTCAATGAGTTTCATTTGAAATCTTAAGAAAAAGGAGTATTGATCTACAATATTCATTGATATCCGACAGGCATTCGATAGAGTCTGGCACAAAGGACTGCTGTACAAACTAAAAACCCTCCTACCAAACTCATTCTACATGATCCTAAAATCTTACTTGGATCAAAGAAGATTCCAAGTAAAATACGAAGAAGAACTACTATAGCTGTAGTACATCAACACCTCAGTTGGGTTGGATCTAGTATCCTTTGGCAGGAGTTGGGGGCAAAATTGGTGAAAACTGGTAGGGCTTGTGTCCCCGATTCTAACGCTACCACTCTTATTAAAAGGTAATGCATATTTTTCGAGAAAATTACAAAATAAGTTACTAACCTCAAATCAGCTAAAAGCGAAAACGGAACGTTAAAATGGGTGATTGACAACCAAATCTGACTGACACAACATATTGTTTGTAGTGTAAATATCGCGCAAAAACTATAAAACGGAACGTAAAAAAAAGTTTTTATATCATCCTAAAAATGTTGCTTAGATGAAAGTTTGATCGTATGTTGTAAGTATGTGTAAGTTTGTTTGTATGTTTGTATGTAACCGACTCCTTTGGACGCTATTTTGACCCACTTTAAACGGTCTGATTTCGTTTAAACTTTGTAGACTTATCGAGGACCTATGACAATTCAATAATTAAAAAAAAATATATATAAAAAAACACGCTTTTGTAGTTAGCAAAACTAAAAAATAGAAAATAAATAATAGTTTAAAAAAACTAAAAAAACACGCTTTAAAACCAAACTAAAAAGTAGAAAATAATTTAATTCTATTAAAAAGCGTGGGGTGCTTGATATTAATTGATTATAAAAATACCTCAAAAAGCACCCCACGCTTTTTAATAGAATTAAATTATTTTCTGCTTTTTAGTTTGGTTTTTAAAGCGTGTTTTTTTTAGTTTTTTTTAGACCATTCTACACTTTTTAGGCAACTTTTGAGTGTTTTGAAGTTAGGTTACAAAAAATCATTTTTCTCGGAAACGGTAAGTTACCTTTTCATGGGAGTGATGCCAGGGAGGAGGGGGCCACGCCCCTTCCGTTTCCCCCACTCCCACTCCCCCCCTCCTGCCAAACGATACTAAATTTTTACCCAAACCGTTGCCAAGCAATAACAGTGTTAATTATCTCAGTCTACACCTGGATAGAAAACTTGCCTGAGCTAACCACATCAAAGCCAAGAAAACAGAAGCACCTTACAATTCATAGATCTATCTTGGTTACTAGGGCGTCAATCCCAGCTGACCCACAGTAACAAACTACTTGTCTACAAGGCTATTATAAAGCCAATCTGAACCTACGGGATAGAGCTCTAAGGCTGTGCTAGCAACTCCAATATCAATATCTTCCAGAGATTCAAAATATTACTCTAAGAACAATTTTAAGTGCGCACTGGTTCGTGAGCAACATGGAAATACACAAAAATACCTGGAGATACCGACTGTAAAGGTGGAAGCCTGTAAAATAAGCAAAAGATACAAAGAAAGACTTAATAAACACACAAATGAATTGGCTAAGAACCTATTAACTCAACAGGAAGATGTAACTCAACTAAAAAGATGGCAAATACTAGACATAGACCAGAGAAATTAACTATTTAGTCTCTACCTACTATATGGTGCTGTTTAATAGAATTGCACCCGAACCAAATTAATCCCAGAAAACATCTGATTATGGCTGAAAGTTGACTGCAGATAAAAGAAGAGGAAAAAAGAAAATTGAAATCTTGACTAATAAAGGCATTAATAAAAAAAAACCTAGTAAAGATGTTTTAACTCATGAAGGCCAGTTGTTTTTAATTGTATGAGTAGAACAATAATGTAAATGCAAGCACGAATTGTTTCCATGATGAGCATACATTGAGCGCTTACACACACAGAAACAATGTGCATCAAACACACTCCTACCATAAATCAGTGAACAAGCTTTGGGCACTCTTTCTTTATTTTTTGTTTGGCTGATTAAAATTGAGTATTTTTCATAAATTAAAACCTACTAATATTAAAAAAAAAATGTGAAAGTTTTGAAAGATTTTTGGATATTGATGTTTGTTACTCAATTGGAGCTGAATTAGATGTGGGTTCTTACGTTATTTTCAAGAAACGTAACAAAACCAGTGACTTGGTTGGCGTCCCCTGTTTCAAAACTCGTGATTTTTCTATAGCTATTTTCATTCAGCTACTGTGATTGTTTGCATAAATACCTCCAACAACTATACAGTTACACACAAAACGAAATGACCATGTCCTCGATCAACAAAATAAGTCAGGTAAGTATTTTTAGTGTTTTTTTTTTCACTTTTTCAGTGAAGTCACAAGCAAAAATATGTTTTCAACGGATTTACATAAGATTTGAGTCATTAGGCTAATAAAAGTAATAATATAATATAAGTGAGAGATTTATCAAGCAATAACTGTGACCCCTGAATGAAATGCTGCACCAAAATAATTTTTAGATGCCAGCAGTTGATACATTTATTTTTTGCAGTTATAATATACCCAGTATATACCCAGCAAAGGCATTGAGGTCACAACCTCAATGCCTTTGCTGGGTTTACTCTCTAACTTTAGATGGTTGATTGGCGTAGGCTACGCGTCCAGCTTAGAAGACAGCCGTTGCTGACACTACAAAAACGCATGGAACTGTGGTCACCATAAGGAGGGTAGAATGTTCATCTTGGGTCAAGTGGGACGTTCACAGCCATGATCATGATTGAATAAATAACACACATAAAATTTAAATAGGACAAGGCATAATCTAATCAATATTTATGAGACGAAACTTAACATTTCTTAAAAAAGCGAACCTCACCTGGGTTTATTTTTTGACTGTTTTAAACAACTTTGAAATGCATCAATTTCTTTCCAAAACCTTAAAATGTTCTCCTCCTCTTTAGGAAAGTCAATATTCTCAGGTACTCTGTTCACTTTTAGGGCCATGGTAATATTTATAACCTTTTTAATTTTACCACGCCATCACACAAATCCCTCACTCACAGATTAAAAAAAAGAAACGTCATTTTCACACTATTTTGCATACACGCACACTTCTTCAACGGCGGATAACCATGCACACGACAAACGGACCAAAGCGTCTACATACGGTCTACATGAATCAGCTAGCAACAACTGCCGAGCCAATTTTACAACGGATTGCATCAACTTCAAGAATTTCGCAACATTTCATCATTGTTAGGCCTAGGGTTTCATAAGTTTCGAACGCAAATAGTGCCAACAGGACCCTATCTTAAGCTTTCGCCGTAAGTCTGTTGCAAGGCTGAATCTAAACTTACAAAAATATTCAAAAACTGAAAAAAAAAACAAGGTGAACATACCCCTCTCTGTTTACATACCTCTTTTATTGAGAATTTTAGTAATGAATTACAAGTACGGAGAACATTACATTACATTGCTATTAATTGCCATGAATAAAAATAAGGATCTATTTTCACTAAACACTAAACTTGACAGTGACAGTAACTCGTGGACATTTTAATAAATAAGTTTTATCACGTCAAAACAAAATATTTATGTGATTGATTTTCTAAACATTTCGCTTGGTTTCGGGTTTTTATTATTTAATTTCAGTTATCTATAATGAGTTGCCACTGGATGAAAATATCGCCAAGGTGATACAGATTTTAAGACAGTATTTTTCGTGTTTATTTCTGCTTTTACTTCAAGTCTTATTTATATTTCTGTTGTTGCAGTTTGAGCAAGGGTATTACCATTATCAATCAGCTTGATGAAACGAGATTTGAACAATTCCTCCGCCGTATTGTAGCGAAACTGAAGCTTCAGAGCACAGAAATATTTACAGACGATGAAAGACTGAAGCTGGAAAAAATATTTGGCCTTGTACAAGAAAACTTAATTATGAGCATCAAAACACTACAATATATATTTAAAAGAATGTTGAAGTATATTTTTATGCCCATCGATTTAAAAAAAGATCTCAAAACAATTGGATTAAATAATGAAAAAGCTGATTCCATAGTTAAAGTTTGGTCAGCAGAAACGAGAACCACTCTTGATGAACTTGGTTCTACAACAAATGAAACCAATGATTCTTTGAGTTTCTCATGGAAATTAAATGCTGAGTTAAGTTCAGACTATCGAAAAAAGTGCAAAATCCCCAAAGCATACTTATCACTTAAAAGGGAAAGTAATGAAACTGAAATAGAATTGACTCATCCTGAGCTATATTCAATATTTCTTCAATTTGAATCAATTCAGAATGAATTAGATAACTTAATAACGTAATTAATAATATTTTTAAGTATTCTTTTTTTATAAGACAAAGAAGCATTTTATGGGGAAGAATGTCAAATTGAATGTTCTTATCTGTGATGGACCAAGTTACATAAGCAATACCTACCAGTATAATTTGTTAGGGTAGAAATAAAATCCTGCATAGACTTGGTGTTATTTGTTTAAAAAAAACATTGTGGTGTATGATAAATTGATAATATATTGCTCCATAATTATTAGTAAGTATTTTATTTTGTAATATTTGTTTATTTGTTGTTACATGTAAATAATAATATCTCTACAAACTGTATGTCATTCTGAAATAAAAATATTTTTATAAATACACATTTTTATCTTAAAAGACGAAGTGCATACGGTGGGTAATTAATATAATCCATTTTATGTCCAAAAATAACTATTTGTAATCATCTTTCTGACTCAATTCTGACATGAGTGAGAGCATGAGTCATTTCATAAGATACCTAATTAATAATCAAGTTTTTTTCAAGGTAAATGGGAGTGGTAGATCATGCACAATAAAGATTTCACAGAGAAATGCAATGCCTACGGTCAAAATTAATGGAACAGCGATTTATTTAAAAATGAAGGCAGGGTGTTCTATAGTATAAAGTAGTTTGTGGTGCTCAATGACCACAGAGTACATTAATAAATACTGTCAATGACTTATGGCCCTGCCACAGACAACTGAAAAACATGGATGGGTTTTAGTAAAAGTCTGACACACCCTCCAGAGAAGTAATTTAATGAATTCCCATAAAAAAAGTGTGTTCAATGACTCTACAAAGAATCATCAAATGATTTTTTATTGTTTTATCATGTTTAGATATAAATATAAATCACGTGTGCGGAGTTTCGCTAACTAATTTAATTTGACCCTGTATTTAGCTAAGTCATCATCTGCTTTGGTTGGGGTCGGCTTCGTTATTTATAGTAAGTACTATCGAAAATACTTTTGGGATGAGTGGATCCTAATAAAAAAATATTAATTACAGACCCCTAACAGTAATTAATGAATCATTAATTTGAAAGACTAACGGAATAGACGAGTAAAAAAATCGCTTTATTCCACAAATCACATTATGGGGGAATAGTGGAATCTTTAAAAAAATCTGGAATTCCACCCCCCGCCCCCCACAATACCCGTTTTTTTTTTTTTGTGTGGGATATCATCAAATGACTTCTCCCGCTCCCGACGGGAGGGCGTGTCAGACTTTTACTGACTAAAACCCACCCATGTTCCCTCAGTTGCCCGTATGCCAGGGGCCGCGGTATCTCTTTCGAACAACCCGCACCCCTGGCAGGCATCGACCCTTGCGGGCACCACCTACCACTTTTCGGCCGCAGGGGATAGGGAGAGCGGCCAACGCTATACCGACACTCCTCTTCCCCTGCGGCCCCACCGCGTCCGCCATCAAACGGTGGCGGCCCCGTCCAGGCCACGGAAGGGAAGAGCGCTACTCAGAAGTACCGGCACTCCTCCTCCGCCGCAGCCTGTAACCCTCAGCCGCGATGCCTCCCATTCGACATCGCGGCCCGCCTCAGCTGCGATGCACCTCACCGCAACCTACTTTTTGGCCGCTACGTCGTCGACTTGGAGGCACAAGCCCTGACGAGCGGCCCCACCTTGGGGTTCCTCTTCGCTTTACCGTGTAGATGACCACGGTTACTGAGCCCCCCCCCCCGCAACGACAATGCGGGAACCCGACTGGGGGGGCCCACAATACCCGTTAGGGAGGAAAACTAGAATTTAAAAATCGGTGTCCAGAAATGCCCATTGAGGTCATTAAAATTTAGGGAGCGCCTCTGCGCTGGGCGTCGATTTGGTCGCTGGTGATGGCTGCCAAAATATTTACCGCGGGTATCGGAAGATATTTTACTTAAATAACCTAGCATGCAGAAGCGAATTAGGGAATAATTTTGACCATTCAAACACTAATAGGAGCCCTTTGGAGGCTTCGTAGACTTAAAAGCGAAATTTCCAGCAATTGGGACCACAATTAACTGGAACCGCGATCCTTTACCGGATCTATTTCTTTCTTCCGGCGACTGGGACCTATAGATGATTTAAAAAAAGTCATCGTTCAAGCCAAAATCAGTACAGCCGAACGAAAAAATGTGTGAATTTAAGAAAAAAACTAATTATAAAATACCATTTATTTATAAGTAATCTATACAAATAAAACAAAGTCGAGTTAGTTACACCACTTAAAACTTAACAACGGCTAAACCGATTCTTATGATCTTTGTTTTGTTGGTTTCATATCCGCCCCAAATTGCAGAATAACTATTAAAATATGGGAAAAATACACGAAAAATAAAAAATCAGCACACGATATAACTGCTATAATTTTTTCAAAAGTGTAGGTACTAGTGTGCTCGATATTCTGGCTGCAGCTTCAGCTCATCGTGTTGCCACCATTGCATTATGTGTAGAATCAAATACTGATCAAAATGAGTCCAAACACGACATGCGATAAGCGTTTCAATTTCTTAGGTCACACGTATGGTTGAAAGTAAAGTAAATCCCACGAAAAACATTTTCATGTAAAATGTTGCCCTAGGACTCGTACTGTCAAAAATTTATCAGATCTCATGTAAAGCCAAGCTTCTAACTCTACACGCCCTAACTCTTCAAGGCCTAATTTCACAAACTTTACACCTTACCCAAAATATGTGGCTTGGCAGTTTCGTTACTACAAGAACTATTGTATATTATAACAGAAAAGTAATGAACACTGGATACATTTTTCACCTTGACTTTGTGAGGGCCGCAGGAGTCCGCTGGATGCGGGAAGCACAATCCGGTCGAAGTGGCGGAGCTTGGGGATTATGGCAAATCCGTCCCTTTTGGGGGAGGCCTATGTCCAGCAGTGGACGTCTTTCGGCTGAAATGATGATGATGAGTATCGGGGAGTTAAACCGTGGACAATCAGACAAAATAGATGATGATGGACTTAGTGAAACTTTGAAACTTGGTTCCTTGTTTTATGGAACCTTGAAAAGGTGAGGTACGATAGGTCACTACAAAATTAAATCTTTTCCCGCGTCAAATGGCGTGAACAGGGATGCAGGGGTGGAACGGATTGGCACAAAACTTTGAAATAGTTTAATAGACCGTTGTCATCAAGAGCGCTATTAGTAATTGTTATCCGGTATTTATACCAACCAGTAATTATAAAAACGTTAAAACTCTTAATTTCGTCATTACTATACTTTATGGTTTCGTCCCAATTCATCCCGTATCCTTATTCAAGTACTTATTCACTATTCACCTCATTTTAACACGCTTTTATTAGGTCGACCTGTATGTAACTAACTATGTAATGGAATCTAAGGTAATATATACGGATCGATACGGATAATTTAACATTCTTCCAAGGGTCGTAGCTTACTGAAAATTGGCAGCTTCTGAACACAATACAATAATATGGTACTATCGAACTGATCTGATGATGGAGCCGGAAGATATGAACTGGAACTTCATGATGGGAAATCGTATCATAGCTGTTTTGGATTTCTTAGAAAAGCCTTCTAATGAACTTTGACCACGATTAGGTTTCAAGGTCTGATGATGAAGCCAGAAGATAGGCACTGGCATTCCATGATGGAATACCGTATTATAGTCGTGTTTGCACTTGTGAGAAAGGCCACGTAATGAACGTTTTGTTTGAGTTCGACAAACTGGTACTTTGAACAGACTGTTTAATGTAGAGCCACTTACTAGTCGTGCTGCAAATCCAGTTAGAGCGCCTATCTGTGTAACCTGCTTCCCGTAACATCGCTTAACTTGTTTTCTCAGCAAGTTATACAAAAAGTATTTCCTGTTCCAGCGCCCCACGCTTTTACAATGAAATATTAAAATTAAAAGCACATAGTTTACACTTCAGTCCAGAAATAGAGACAACTTGAACGATCCATAATTTATTTTTGTTTGTACGTGCATTTATAAAAGCGTTGTTGCGCGTGCGTGTTTTTTAAACTATTAATATTTATAACGGTACCATTTACCAATCAGACGACTAAATAAATACGAGCCTTTGTGTTTACCAGTGTTTACGCCCCGGCCAAGCGCCCACAGAGTACTTTTTTTTAAACGGAAGTGCAAGTGCCCACTGGTAAATTCCGCTTGAGGTATTTAGGTTCTGTGGGTAAATTAGATGGGAGACGTCAAGACTACCTTGTTTGGAGCATGGTCTTTCAAGTTATACTCTCTCTTTTTAATTTTGATGTAAAGGTAAAACCTTAGCATTATTCTTTTCATGTTGATAGAAAATTTATGAATTTAGTTGTATCTTGTTTAAAAATAAATAATAAGGTTTTTGTTTACATAAATTTAATAAACGGTTTCTGTTTGGACGTCGCTTGATGATTGATCTAGATAAGGGATTTTTAAATTTTGAACTTGGTAACCCTGGCCTATCCATACGTCAGAGGTTTTGGCAGCCCGCGGGTGAACTATTTTCTTCATTGTTGACCTTTCCTAAATCTTAGGTGTAATTATTTCATCATTAGACGTACTCTGGCTGCACCCTTATTATCTAGTATACATATTTAGTCAAAGTTTCGGCGATGGACTCCGAAGATGACACAAAGGATGATGTGGATTCTGGGAATGAGTCTAGCGGAGACGATGTCGACTTTGCAATGGACGTTGAGACACACAGTACACGGGAACGACAAACGGAGCTTGAGGAATATCGATATGAGGTGTTATCTACGGAGGAAATCGTCCAGCATATGGTCGACTGCATCAAAGAAGTGAACACTGTTGTCGAGGTCAGTACGTTAGTGGTAAACAATGGACTAATCGAATGAGGTTACTCGTACACTGTCGTACTGTTATAGGTTCTTTTGTGTCGCATTCCAATTTATTTGTGCTCGATATGGTGAAACTTTAAGTTACCTTGTTAGGGCTACCAAAAAAGTTTGGTAATGCTCTCTGCTTAAGTAAAATGCTGTTGTTCCACAAACCTAATTTTCATCTAAAGTGTAGCTAACAATCATTTCACCTTGTTATTTATGTTGCCATATCTACAATGCAATATTGCATGTTCATAGTAATAAATAAAAATCTGAGTTAGGGGAATAGTTACATGTTTATTAGAAGAAAATAAAGTAACAAAGGTTTTCTTGAAGTAGGTAGAATGAGTCATAACCATGATATCTGCTTTGTTAATTATCTGATGCTAATACAGTTTTCTGTTTATGTATAAACATGTAGGAATATAATGTGACAATAACATTGTCTAATATTTTAAATACAAACAAAATTCTTGTTAGTTTGCATCCAAACTGCAGTCCCAAAATGTATGATAAGGCTAATCATAAATGTTTGTGCCTGGAGTGTATTATTTATATTGCTGGTTATTTCGTCCTTTATTGTCTGTATTTACTAAAACATGCATATTGTTTCAGATACCAGCAACAACAACCCGCATACTTTTAAACCATTTCAAATGGGACAAAGAAAAGCTCATGGAAAGATTCTATGATGGGGACCAAGACCAGTTGTTCTGTGAGGCTAGAGTCATTAATCCATTCAGAAAACCAGTCATTCAAAGGCCGAAGGTATGAATTTTATGAATAATTTGTTATATCACAAGGTTTTTCCACAACTTTTTTTTTGAATTAGTTATACTATAGTAGAGGTCATTCAAACCTTCTTAGTCATGATTGAAGCAAGGACGTAGATCATATTGGATTATTAATGTTGTTGAAAGTAATTATTGCACTGTGATCTGTAAACTTTTTACCTACTGCATGTGTATTGATGTCATTCTTATTGTGATAGCTGACTCAGGAAATTTTAGGCAATTCCTTCTAGCTCATACTAACAGGATATTGTTAAGGATAATTTTGTTTTCATGTGACTTTTTCCATAAATTGTTGGCTAGTTGACAGTTTTAGAGCAACCAATTAGTAATGTTCCGTCTGGTTTATTTTTTCTAAATATGAACAATTTGGTGAATGTGAACAGTTCGGTTTGAAAAATATAAACAACTTGGAGAATGACTCAGAATGTTATGGCGACTCCAGTAATGTCATATTTTTACAGTCAAATATTCATTTTTTCAGTGTCGTCTGCACAGGCATACCTAAAATTCAGTATATTATATTCAAAGCAGACATATTTGTGTTAATGTTGACTTTGAATGTTTTATGTTAGATGATTTTTATTTCCTAATTTTTTACGTAGTAAGTACCTCAGAATGAGACTGAATACTACTAATTTAGTAGATTAATCAGATTGAACACAAATGATAGGATGGGCCTCGTAAGAAGGCTAAAAGTCTCCCAAAGGGAAATGGATGGCTATGCTTGGAGTTTATCTATGCGATCGAATCAGAAATGAAGAGATCCATAACAGAGTTTTTCTGCTGAAATGATGATGATGAATGATCAGAGCCTTATTGTGCGAGAGGTACTCAGCACCGATGACTGTTGTTCCTATCTAGATCATTATTTTCGTATATCTATTGGTAATGCAAAATAAACTTTATGTCTGGAGCATGAAGTTTGTTTCTGTTTACAATTTTATATTTCAATCAATTACAAAGAATGACGTATCGCTCTCTGATTCGCCGTCAATGTCACGTGACCAATTTCTTTTATTCCATAAAAATATACTAATGATTCTAAAATCATTTACTAAATTAACTTAAGCTTTGCACGAAACTGTCCTACAAAACAAAACTGACATTCTAAAAATTATAGCATCTGATACGGAATGGTAATATATTTTTTTAGCTTAGCTAGTAAAATATGTATGTTTTAGGTCACAACATTCCACAACAATGACTTTATTTATTGTCTTCATTGTTGAGACTGCAAAATTGTTACAACATGCTAACATACAATAATATACACACACAATAATAAAACTTCCTTTCTCCTTAAACATCATTATTACATATAAGTTCCATGCTCTTGTTTCCGGTTTATTATTGTATTTATTTATTAAATTTGGGAAAAAGAAACAGTAGTATATTAAGCATTAAACAGAAAAATCTTAAATATAAACTTAACATATATACTACCCACAACATTTTCCACAGATTACTATTATATATTAGAAACAACATTGTATGGATAAGTATATATTTTATGTAAATATGTTGTTTGTATTTATTGTATACTAGCTTTTGTCAATGGCTTCGCTCGCGTGAGGTCGGTATTTTATTCATATAAACCTTCCTCTTGAATCACTCTGCCTATTGGTGAAAACGGCATTAAAATTTGTTGCATAGTTTAAAAGATCTAAGCGTACAAACATGAAAAGCGATTTAGTTTTAGTTTAGTTAAGGATGTAACTGGTACACCACTGAGTACCGTAACAGTATTGTCTCTCCTTCTCCCTTTAATTCATCCAAAGGTTATCTGTAAAGATTGCTTTTAGCTATAAGACCGCTCATTGTGTCACCTTATGTTAAATTTCAACAATTATATCTGTAATTTTTATGGTCCACATAATATTCTACATTGGTATTCAATCTAATCTATATAATGATGTCATGACTTCAGCCTGGTGCTGCCATTGGCATCCGGTTACTGAAAGGCTAATTATCACAAAGTATTACTAACACTCTGTGATTGGCTGACCAAATCAACAATAGCCTACCGAAGCAGATGACATTTTACTACAAATTACATTAGATAGGTTAAGGAAACCTGCATATTTTCCAATAGATCTATAGCATAACTGGAAAACTGACCCTCACAATATGATCCTTCTTATGGCATGTCTTGTATTGGCTGATATCCAATGACATAATTTGATGTCTAAACAGAACTAAAACATGACTACTTGTTATATCAGCAGCAAAATACTTCCTATGGTTTACTTTTCACATACAATAGGACTTTCCATAGTTGAGGAACATGAATATCTGCTAAAAAAGGTTTGATACCTAATTTTATGTAGAGTTACTGAGTTTTCTTTTTTTGTCATACCAAAGCTGTCAAGGATAGGTTGAATGACCTTGAAGGTAAACTGCTAGTGTGTATCTTTACCAATCCGTTTCCATACAAGGTTAGTTGCAATGACAGGGTGTGGTACAGACCATCAGATTGAAGAACTTTCTCCATGGAACCAAGATGTTAATGCGACAAAAAAAACAGCCGTCCCATATGTTTAGGTTGATTAGGTTTTGAAGTTTTGTATGGGATAGTTAATAGATGGAGGAGGGAGTTTGTTGCGCCACTTCTTCCCAGCTAAAGCACTAGGAAGTGGAGAAGGGCGGGCGTATAGGGGGGACTGTCTTATGTAATTTTGAAGTTCAAAAAGGGCTGACTTTCGGCCTAGTTTGAATAAATGACTTTTGATTTTGATAAATTTTTCGCGTTTACGATATTGGTCCCATAGAGAAAGTTGTTCAGCTTGATGGTCGCCATCAAGCTGAACATCTGTGGACAGATCGTCCAAATGATGATCCAGATCTAGCATTTTTCACTTTATGCGATCAGCTTTGCCGTCAACAGACTAATATTTTCCTCTGTTTTATTCTAGTTGCCCAGACGGATATCAACATCAGGGGCAGAGGAATGTGAAATATGTTTTTCAATCCTACCAACCTCAGTAAGTGACTTGTTTTTGTTATTGACTTTATCATATTATTGTTATCTTGTGCCCCCAAAGGAAACTGATAAGAGACCAATGACTAAAGGTTTTTCACCTTTAGCATTTAATGTTTATAATAACTACTCTGATTGGTTAAGGCCCGTTAAGGTTTAACTTTATGAATAGTTTTTGTACAAATCATAATCATTGTTGTAAGCAGTTATAGCTAGAGATCGGCTATTCGGATGCATATTTACCTAAAGTTAATTTTTGGTTATGAAAGTATGGAAGCGGCTTTTAAAAACATATTTTGATGCCAGGAACACCGGGAATGGATAACTAGTCAGGTGTATAGTATGGAAGCGACTTTCTAAATTATAAGCATTGCAAAACTATTCAGATACATATTTATTTAGAATTCATATTTAAGCCCCGATGCAAATGTATGTATGTAGGGTGTAAGGGAGGGAGAGGTGTGTGTTAGTAAAAAAATACATAAATTAAATTAAGATTATTTCGATACAAAAGCGCATTCCATATTAGCCAACATCGCAACTTTAGGTAAATATGCATCCGAATATCCGATCTCTAGTTATAGCACAGCGGTAACGGCCGTGACTTTCGTTGTAGTTTCGTACCCAGATAAGCGTTAGATTTGTAAATATTTCATCACCACTGCTCTCAAAATGGTGAGGAAAACATCGTGAGGAAACCAGCATGTGACATCAACTAACCCGCACGCGTCGACGATTACCGTCCACTTCCTCTTCCTCTCACCGGAATGAGGCCTGTGTCTTAGTGGCAACGTTATAATAGGCTGATTATGCTATAATCATTGTTATGGTATTTTTAAGAGCAAATAAACAATGATTGACTTTCTATTTTTATTCACCGACAAATACTCATGTATTTGTCGGTGAATAAAAATAGAAAGTAAAAAAATTAAGAAATAAAACGGTTCACAGTTTAAAGTTCTATATTTTTTTTACAACATTCTAACTAGATTTGATTTGAACAGATGACCAACTTCCGATGTTTACGTTCATTTGGCAGGATATGCTTGTGTAACAATGTTATCAGTAAACCACTTTCCATAAACACTAATGAATACAGTTATAAACTAGTTTTAGTGTTTATAAGCTTATACCTAGCCAATGCTACGGAAAGTGGTCATATTAATAATTAGCTTCTGCCCGGGGCTTCATCCTCGTGGATCCTCGGTACTTATCCTACGGGAATGTGCTACCGGTACAAAAAGTTACTAAATGTCCCTCGTTATAACAACAGGTCAGCAGATATCTGCTAGTGAAGTCCCGTCAAAATCGATCCAGCCGTTTCGGAGATTAGCCGGAACAAATAGACAGACAAAACATCTTTTTTTTGTTAGAAGTGAATATACTTCTTGTATGCATTTATTAAAAAGTTCTTATTTTGACATTGCAAACAGACACTTCAATTTTATATATTTGTATAGTTAACATAGCATGGCATAGAATAATACGGAGTAAACGTAACATAAATTAGAAAATACAGTTCTAACCTATGGCAATTTGGTTAAAAAAATTGCGACCCATAGATACGAATGAAGTCTTAAAAAAAGTAAAAATTATGCGAAAATTTTAATATCATTCGTAAGTATTCGTTCCATATAATCAGTGCGTTCGTGCTAGGGCCACAAAAATGTTTAAGCTGAAGTTCTTTTGTTATTTTATCATTTTAGAGCAGTCCTAAGTTAATCAAGATAACAAAAAGAATGATACTAAGATAGTTGCACAGAGTTTGCCCGCGCAAACACGACGCGGCGCGACTTTCTATTCCTATTACCTACATTTTATATGAAGTTGCGCGCTTGCTTGAGTTGAGCGCAGCGACCGTCTTGCCTCCGCGATTCACATACTTTGATGATTCGTAGTCTGGATGAAAACATAATACATGACCAGAAGGCCAATTTCCGTAGTTAAAAACGTTCAAAATCTATTTGCGCTCTCATTTATTTATTTACTCTATGGTATCTTCACAGCTAACAATAAGTGTAACATGATTCATTATTCTAATCATCTCAGCGACAACAAATGTCAAAAACGTAGCAAAAAGTAGTTAGGGGTATTTTTGACAGATTGAGACAGAGAAAGCGAACATTCTAAAAATACAGGATTGCCCCTCACACGATTTGTTTATGTTCCTTAATATAAAGTTACTAAATGTCCCTCGTTATAACAACAGGTCAGCAGATATCTGCTAGTGAAGTCCCGTCAAAATCGATCCAGCCGTTTCGGAGATTAGCCGGAACAAATAGACAGACAAAACATCTTTTTTTTGTTAGAAGTGAATATACTTGTGGTGGCGGGGACATCGATGCGCAAACTAAAACCATGATAACCAAGCAATTTCTAATCTAGGAGGTCTAGAACCTTGTGCTGAATTCATGGTTTCAGTTTGCACGCCATTATTGCAATAATAATAATGAATTATACATTTAATAAATAGTTCTTGTGGTTATTTCTTTATAAGTGTGTGAATCCAATTGTAGGGGAAACTTAACAAATAATGGTACATAAATCAATGGTGCATTATATTTTTACAGTTGATGACGGGTCTGGAGTGCGGCCACAGATTTTGCACACAATGCTGGTGTGAATATTTAACTACTAAAATAATGGAGGAGGGCCTAGTAAGTATACCTAAGTACTATTTAAATATCTGTAGTTTAAAAAAGACGACAGGTTGAAGAACCTGCGCATGTAACTTCCCAGCAAATACATTATTATGTTCATTGGTATCACATATGACCAACAAAAAGCGACCTGAAAATTGTCGGCGAAAATATAACAAACATATAATGACATGTAATACTTAAAAATTGCGGGGAAGTTACGTAACACATCAGTACGAATGGCTTTAATTTTGAAAGTTAAACAACATTAATTGTTTTATTTACATTGTTGAGAAGATTTTTTTTTCGAACTTATGATATAATGGATTAACAATAAACTTTAAAATTAATCAGATTCTGATTAATAGTGTGTTACGCAATAAAGGTGCTGATGTCCTTTAAAAATCGAAGTATCTGGAATGGAATTGAAGTAATGGTCCTACAAAAATCGAAGCATTAATTCTCGGATCTAATCCGATTTTTATATAGGGACTGAACATGCGAAAGAACAAAAAACTTTTTCCAAAAAAAACAACCGACTTCCGAAAAAACACTACAAAGTGAAAAATAACTTTAATTTCGGAAGGCGGTGACTTTGGATATGTATTTAAATTATTTGTCACCGCCAAAGTTTTTATTTTTCACTTTTTAGTTATAGTACCTACCCCACTAATTCGAAATTTCATTATCTTTGTGGTCAAAACGTACGGTACAAGTAGTAGGTAAACGGTAGTGATAAGTATAAAGTTAATATTAAAAACAAGTACAACACACGTAGGGTTAGAGAGAACAGACTAGTACAACCACAGATAACAAATTATTATGGTAAGAGAACATCGAAGTATTTGGTACCTAAAGTGTTTAACAAAATAGATTTATTACGAGAAAAAGTAAAAATTAGTAAGGGATCACTTAAAACGAAATTGAAAAACTTTATACAGGATAGCAAACAGAATTAAATACATTGTACAAGAGTAAACCGTAACAGTATAAATATAAGTAGTAGCTATGTTCGTAAGGTGGTTCATTGTTCTGAAAAAGAGCGCCTCTCGCCATCAAACGTAAAAGTTTGGCGAGTTTAGAATTTAGTAACACCTCTGTACTATAATTACTTAATAAATAAATAAAAAAAAAAAAAAAAAAAAAAAAACAATGCATATTTATGCGATAGCAGCAATCGCGGTTCATTTACTGTTATTTTTGAAGAGTTCCGTTGTCTGTCTCCGAAACGCATCATCAGATCTATATGAAATTGAAATGGTACCACACGGGAAGCACGAACTTTCAAATAAAAAAGAATCATCAAAATCGGTTCACCCAGTCGAAAGTTATGAGGTAAAAAACATAAAAAAACCTACAGTCGAATTGAGAACCTCCTCCTTTTTTTGAAGTCAGTTAAAAAGCTAACGAAAGATGTGTGACGTTCACTTTGATTGTATGTGTACGACCTTAATGCAGATACTTCAAATGCGTCATAAATATTACAATCAAAATTTTATTCCGTTTTCAAGGCTACCCTTGCATGAATAACTAAAATAACACACACTAATGCAAAGAATACACTCTCTTGTTGTAACAAAATAATAACATGTACCTTCAAATTCTTTATGTGTGGGTATTCTTTATTGACCCCGCGAATGTAGAGATTGAAATGTCGGGTGTTTTTCCATTTAAAATATTATCCATGTTATAAAGATAACATTGTCTCCACGTGTCGTGATACAGTGCAGCCGATTAAAAATAGAATCATAATAATGTTATTATTTTTAGTGCTATTACGTTGCATTCTTGTGTAGAAAGTTCTTAATGAAATTGAAGATTTATTGCACTGTTTACAGCCGATTATAATCGTATCAGAACAATATCTTTGTTATTACATTATGTTATTTATTATGTAGAAAGTACTGATTCATGGTCATCGTGACCCAAAAATAAGCATCATTCTAAATCTATCGCTTAACTGGTCCGATTAACTAGATAAGTATGGTTTTGAGGAGAATTTTGGCTGGAATCAGTACTTTCTAACCAAGTAATAGGCTAGCCCCTAGCCATCTAGATGACGTTATTCACTAGTTTGTGTCTATCACTTACAAATTCAAAATAGGATTAGTCATGAATAATGCAACAATGCATCTTTATGTTTATATTGAACGAAAGTTATTGCAGTTATTTTCTACGTATGAAGGAAGTTTGTATGGAAGTTCGTCTTTTTTGCAGATGGGATCCCGGAATCCCATCGACCACGTGGCTTGTTTCTCTATAAATTTCCTTGGATGTTGAGGGGGTTGTGGCTAAGTAATAGCGATCGATCAGGTTAAGCTACACTTACCGCGGCTGGTCCGTGGATGCGTGACTATCTTTATATACCAACACCCCTCCGTACCTTGGAAAGCACGTTAAGCCGTTGGTAGTCAGCAGCCCAATATCTGACACCCAGTCTTACCAAGGGGTATTGTATTACCCAATAAATGGGTTGTGGAGGTCAGATAGGCAGTCGCTCTATGTAAAATACTGTTATTCAGTTGCATCCAGTTAGATTGATGATGTTGATCAGTCTTCCTTGTTTTTTGAATAAATATTAATGTTCTGGTGTAAAAACTTTACCCTAAAATCAGTGTTTATTATTCTAGGGTCAGACAATAGCGTGCGCGGCCCACGCGTGTGACATCCTCGTGGACGACGCGACAGTCATGCGCCTGGTGCGCGACCCGCGCGTCAAGCTCAAGTACCAACACATCATCACCAATAGTTTTGTGGAGGTAAGTTATAGCATAACACATAAAAAAGCCCCGAAAGGCCAGGCAGAGCAAGTTATAGCATTAGTAGAGTCAGACATTAGCCGGCATTATTTATTAAAAAATGTGCACAATAAAAAAAAATACTGTACAAAGGCGGAATTAATGCCTGGGTCATATTCTACCAGTCAACCTTAGGGTGATGCAAATACAAAGCTTAGCAGGTGCAACATACGAGATAGATTGCTCGGAAACAACGATAAAATGCAAGATTAAATAGGTACTAATACTAATACATACATATAAAACTAAAAATAAACTTTGCAATACATTTAAAGCGTTCTTCAAACTGGCTGATCTTGGCTACCAATGAATTTCACGATTGCATTAATGTTTCCACCAGTGCAATGCACATTTTAATGATGCTCGAGTGGATTGACTTAAACATTGTTTCCCCAATGTTATTGCCATATCATACATTCTATGGTGTACTAAAATCCTCATTACAAACAGAATATTTAAAGTAAGAGAAAATCAATCTACCTAAAGACTGCACGAATTGTCTCCAGGAGTACCACAGAGCTCGGTTATTGGACCCGTACTTGTACCCTGTTACCTCCGACTTGCCAGAAAGCTCTGAGATCACAATCGCCACTTTCGCGGATGACACTGCCTTACTTGCCTCACCCAAATGTCCAACACAAGCATCTCGCAATTTGCAAACTAGTTTAAACGAAACTGAAGAATGTCTTGCAAAATGGAGAATTGCCGCCAGCGTATCCAAAGCCGTGCATATTTACACTCCGTAAAATTATTGTGACCCCCTAAACGGCAGTCGAGTCCATGAATGAGTGTGAAGTATCTGGGCATGCAGGCTGATCGCATGATAAAACCGGAAAAAAGAAGAATTAACTATGGCTACTCTTGGGTACGTCCCGGACCAAGTTGCAAAATTTAATATGCTAACGTGCATCAGACATGGCATGATATATAAAAGTGCTTGGCGTGCTAATAGATCCTTTTTCAGTCATACAAAGTCAGATAATTCATTTCAAGTAGGCTATAAGTATTATAAGTCACTTTGAACTTTACAATTTACAAGAAAATATAATAGTTTTTAATTGCCCCTTCCAGATCAGTATCATTATACGTATGAAGAAGAAAGGGCCAAACATTCCATAGTTACTCTTATAAAATGTGTTCCATTGTTTTATATAGGTACTTACATTAATTATTATATTTTATGCATTGATATAAAAAAAATCCAAGATACACAATCAGCGTTTCGAAAACGTCCGCATAAATAGGGCGCAATGTGCGCAGGTCTCAAATAGAGTCGTCAGTCATCATTCAGTCAGTCTTTTTGGACATTGCTTTGTAAAAAACACTTTGCGTCATGCGTGTAAGGTTGAATTTGCAAAAAAACGTGTTTTATCATAGCTAAAACCACTGACGTATATTTGGGGATAGTTTTGGGTGTTACTTTTGTTCGAGACTGTGCATCTTGGGTTTTTTGTAAAGCAATGATTTGATGTAAAGAAAATTACTATACTACAATAGGTATAAGTGTTACAAATTAAGCAATGACATAAATTATAATGGTAATAGAAACATGGTGCTCACATATTTACAAATACTACAACCGGACGAGTTTTCCTAACATTTGAACAAATAAACTCAACATGCAGACACGCTTTGACGGACACTCTTTAAAACTAGGTGATGTTCCTAAACCGTTCACATTTGACGTCCGTCAATAAGTTACAAAATACTCTAATGCTTGTAACATGTGCAGTGCAACCGGCTCCTGCGCTGGTGCCCGTCTCCGGACTGCAGCAACGCTTTAAAGGTGGCGTACGTGGAGTCGGCGCCCGTCACGTGTCGCTGCGGACACACGTTCTGCTTCGCGTGCGGCGAGAACTGGCACGACCCCGTGCGGTGCTGTCTGCTCCGAAAGTGGATCAAGGTAATGTGATTACAGTGGGCCAATTCCCGTAATTTTAAAAACGTATACGGTATGATGTGTCTCCATCTGTTAAGAATACCTCGAGTTTACAAACATTTTTGACAAGTTTTTGACGTTGATTGTCGCTGAGATAAGATTGCGACTAGATTTTGTACGTTTTTAATTACGAGAAGTGGTCTTCAAACAATAATCTCGTTAATAGGATTTTTGCAAACTACTTTAAAGGTGCTTAACGCCCTTCTGACTGCCAACCCTCAATATTATGTGTTTGCAGATGAGTTGTGTAAAATTATGCGTATGTGTAAGCTGTTCATGCTCATGCTTGTGACTTCTCTGATTGAGAAGACACTAGCAGTAACCGGTTGATATTATTAATAAAAATTTAAAATTCCCCTGCAAAGAATGCGTGCGGTATATGTTCGCCATTTTTAAATTTTTTGAAAGTCATAATATTAGTCTAGAAAAACTGCGGTTAAAGAATATCCCAACAGCAAAAACAAAAAAAAAAAGTCCTTGTGGCCTTATCGCAAACGATTAAAAATTTAAAAAACCTCCTACCCAAACAAAAACCTCTACAAAGTAAAAAAATAATATTTATTGGCCTTTTAAGTTGTAGATAATATTTTGATCAAAGCATTCAAAATCAAAATTTATTTATTCAAATTAGGCTGAGAATCAGCACTTTTCGAACGTCAAGATACATAAGACAGTCCCCCAAAACGCCCACCCTGAAGCCACTTCCTAGTGCTTTAGCTGGGAAGAAGAAGTAGCGCAACAAACTCCCCAGCAGCACAGCTGTCTGTTTAGTCGGATAGACTTGATTCTATACATACATAGGCAAAGTAATAAACATTACGAGACATTGTCACGTCGGGGGACGGCTAGTGAAAATGTTATCCTTTCTATAATAGCATAGTTACATTCATTATTGCTGGGCATCGTGTGTTTGGCGTGTTCATTGGTCGTCCCCCGACGTGACAATGCTTTGACCAAAATATTACCTACAACTTAAAATAGGCCAATAAATATATTTTCATACTTTTTGAGGTTTTTGTTTGGGTCGGGAGTTTAACATTTTTTTTAATTTAACTTTTATTTCCTGCTTTTTAAACTTAATATAGTAATAGTAAACATGCTACGATCGACACATGTCACGCTTAAATCTGCGCTGCTTTAAGTATGTTTCCCATAGTGAAGTTTGTTACTAATTTATCCTAATTCCTCATGAGATGCTCCAGCATCAGTTTAAGGTTACTCTGTTCGTCTAATATCAATGAAGTAATAGAATAGCAAATTTCGACTCGATCAGATTTGTGGAAGATGCTCAAATCCCTTCATCGACCAGGAAAGAGCTCATAATTTTCAAACGGCAGAACCGATTTTGATGAAACATGTCTAAGAACCACCGCTAGAATACCTACTTTTAAATTTAAAAAAAAAACCGCACCCAAATTGGGTCACCCGTTTAAGAGCGACGGTGCCACGGACAGACAGACAGACACACATAGCGGTCAAACTTGTAACACTCTTCTTTTTGCGCCGGGGATTAAAAATATCCAAGAAGTAATTTGATTTTTTTATTTTACAATTCAATTTATTTTATTAGCTTGACAACAATCATATTGTTAAAGAAAAATGTTGGGCTATAATGAAAATAATACAACATGGCAGCATCTGCAGTAGCGATGGGCGTTGAATGAACGAACTAGTTAAATCGACCGTCGACGTACTGTGAACGAATCGACGGTTCACCGATAATCGGTGGGCTAGTCGAATCCGTAGACGCCTCTGACGCACAGTGGAACGAATGTATGGGAGCGGTTGGACGTAGACATGTCCGAAAAAAAAGAGTAAAATTATGCCAAACTAATGATGCCATCTTATTCGATTACTTAATGCCTTCATAACTTGTGGTGATGAATTTCTTCATAACTCCCATATTTCGGGAGTAATTTGAGAAAATGTGAAATTTTACTATGAAAATGAGTGTATCGAGCTCTCTCCCTCCTGATTCCGGGCTTGTTTCAAGTAGCGGTCTCTAATATCATAATGCTAATACTAAGAGCTATATTTAATACTAAGACACATAGTGCGCCAAATGTGCACTTTCTGGGATAAAGAGTGATGTTTATTTTATAACACAATTTTTTTATTTTTTGTTTATTTTGTTGATTAAAACCGTTTTTCTAAAGGTTTACCTTATTACAATAAAATTTCTGAGCAGCCAATTAGAGAAGATATAAGCTAATTAGGATATATAATTAGGGACTTAAGGTTTACATATAAAACTGATGCACTAATGATTACTGATAAGAACATTGCTATTATTTAATTACTAAATGGCTCTTAATACACTAATTTAGCATGCATCATTTACTAATTATCACAATAACTAATTACCTTGCAATATTTAACAAAGGATACCTGGGATACCTGGATTTTATATAAATAGGTCACTATTAGTAACTTTAAAATCAGTGTTGATTTACACCTCGTTGTATCCAAGCTAATCTCGCAATGTATTTTCCAAATTTTAATACAAATCTTGATATTCACGTTGCTTTATGCGCACGCGCACATAAAGATTTACGCGACTTTAACTATTTGTTCAGTGTTTTAAAAGATAACAGTTGTGTTCAGTTATGTGAAAGTGCTGAAACAAGTTTAAAAGACTGGTGTCGTCGATTTTGCTACCGCATTTATGCAAAATGGACACAGTCTGGAAGAAGCACAGATAAGTTTCGGAAGAAACATGAGATTTGGCTACAGGCTGCAATTCAATGGCCGGAATTACAGAATGAAAATATGGAACCTTCTACAGAAAATATAAGTGACGTCATCGAGCCCATAATTTCTCCTGCTAAATCTGATGCTTCAACTTGTACACATCCTAGTCCTCGTAAATCTTTTGAGGACCTTAGTAACCGGCAAAAAAGAAGACGCACTGAAGATAGTCTTTCATGCAGCAGTAGCAGCGCTGAAATTATGTTTTCGGCCGAAAGGGCGCTTCAAAAGGCAGGACAAAGCGATACAGCTTATGTTATGAAATACTTGACGGAGAATCCAGAAGAGGCCTCAAAAATCAAAGCCTTCATTGAAGGTAAATCAATTCAGGTACGGGAAATATCCCCTTTGAAGGCATTGGCTCTTTATGTATCGATGAACTTATCGAAATGGCGCTATAACACTCTTCGGGATTTCAACACTCAAGAAGGAGCTCTTCAATACCCGAGTTACTACATGTTGGTTAAAGAAAAAATTAAGTGCTATCCGGCCAAAGAAGATCTCACAGTTACAGAGAGCTCTGCAAAAATCAAATTACAAGCCTTGATGGATTTAACCTCAAGAAGACTTATTAGGTCGTTAGAAACCCCTGTTGATCCCAATCAACAGCTCGTATTGACCAGCAAATGGGGTTTTGACGGATCATCTAGCCAAAGCATTTATCATCAAAGGACGAGTGAAGATGAGCAAATCGATCTTGCTAGTAATTTTATGATTAGTCTTGTACCACTGCGGCTCGTCTCAAAAGGTGTAACAATTTGGGAAAACGAGCGACCATCTTCCACTTCATTTTGCCGGCCAATATTGTTTAAGTTTATAAAGGAAACCAAAGAAAATGTGCAGAGAGAGATGGCTGAAATCGAAGCAGAGATTGAAGCCTTAACTCCATCCACCATCACTGATGGAATTAGTGTCAAACACCAACTGCTGTTGACAATGATTGATGGTAAAATTCATTCCATTATATCCAATACAGCAGCTTCAGTGTGTGACATATGCAAGGCTTGTCCTAAAGAAATGAATAATTTAGAGTTAATCAAAGATAAACACGCAAACGAGGACATGTATAAATATAGCTTAAGCACCCTTCACGCTTGGATTCGCTCAATGGAATGCTTATTACACATTTCCTACAAATTAGACATAAAATCATGGCAAGTAAGGGGTGATATAGCAAAAAGGCAAGTTGATGACAGGAAGAAAAGAGTTCAAGAGGCTGTAAGAAGAGAAACGGGCTTACTTCTCGATGTTGTGAAACAAGGCAGTGGATCCACCAACAATGGCAACTCGGCAAGGAGATTTTTTGAAAACTACACTAAATCTGCTGAACTGACCGGAATAGATGCTATGCTTTTAAGAAAAATCTGTGTGATCTTGCAGTGTATTTCATCAGGAGAGAAGATCAACGTAACTAAATTCCGAGAGTTCTGCTTTGATACTGCTAAGCTTTACGTGGAGTTATACCCATGGTATTATATGCCTTCTTCACTTCATAAAATTTTAATGCATGGGCCAGACATAGTTCAGAACATGTCAATTGTGCCCATTGGTTTTCTATCCGAAGAGGCATCTGAGGCTAGAAATAAAGATTTTAGAAAATATAGAGAGGGGCATTCTCGAAAGCATAGCAGTATCTCATGCAATGAAGATATTATGCACAATCTTTTACTGTCTTCTGATCCACTTGTTACAAGTATCCGTCCAAAAGGAAATAAGTTTGTAAAAAAATCTTCTTTTAAGGAATTTTATGAGCTTACGGATTCTGAGAAAAGTGATATCGAATTTGTTAACATAAATGATTTAGCGGACATCGATTCTGAATTTGAATTAATTGATGATGATGATGATGACGAAGATAATTAAATGATGTTATTGTTTTAAAATGTGTAACTTAGTAAATTAGAGCTTACATCTTAATTATTTATTGTACTTTTAATGAAACTAGGTAATTTATTATCAACTTACTTAAAAGTCATACTCTCATCAGTTCTTGTGAATATTTTTGTTAATATATATTTCTGTATATATATATAATATATTTATAGACCTCTTAATAAGTCTGTCTGCGGTTTAAAGTAAATACAAATGGGGAAAAAACGTTTTTTTTTTTTAAATTTTCATTTCCTTTTATCCCAGAAAGTGCACATTTGGCGCACTATGTGTCTTAGTATTAAATATAGCTCTTAGTAATAGCATTACGATATTAGAGACCGCTACTTGAAACAAGCCCGGAATCAGGAGGGAGAGAGCTCGATACACTCATTTTCATAGTAAAATTTCACATTTTCTCAAATTACTCCCGAAATATGGGAGTTATGAAGAAATTCATCACCACAATTTATGAAGGCATTAAGTAATCGAATAAGATGGCATCATTAGTTTGTCATAATTTTACTCTTATTTTTCGGACATGTCTACGTCCAACCGCTCCCATACATTCGTTCCACTGTGTGACGGCGTAATTTAAAATCAGAACGCGACGACCGACGCGATAACGTAGTCGATTCATTCGTTCGTTGAAATAAAATAGTCGTGCAACGTTTGAACTTCAAATCTAGCAGGTGGGAGTTGATATTTGTACGGGTCGAATAAAATTATTATGTTATATGAAGAAAAGGATGCCGTTATGGTAGTATCGCGAAGACGATGGACTGGTCGGACGATGCGAGACAAACCGGTTTCTACTTGTTTGTTATGCTTTCATCTTGTTTTGATTTTTTGACATTCAGTCGGCGGGAGATAAGTCTACAGTCTACGTCACCGCGCCTCGACGCCGCCGTAGACTTGTCACAAAGTTTACAATGTTAACGCGTTAACTAGTCTACGAATTCGACTAGTTTATCGACTAGTCGATAAATTAAATTGGACGGTCTAGTTTCGTTGACGCCAAATACGTCGACGACCCATCTCTAATCTGTAGCCGAACTAGGTGAAAAACCTGTATCTTTGCATACAGCGCTCTACCTCCATAAAAAAAAGTACTGGACTGAAAGTAATTAAATTGTAAACTTAGATGTTTTTAATTTCATTAGATATAAGTAATGTAATCTAACAAACTAGTTAACACATTCGATGCCAAGCAAGAAAAATAAAAATAATTAGTTCGTGTGCCCACAACTCGCATCCGAGTCGTCGCTATAAGTAGTCTCGCTAGTCGGGTCCTGGGCATGAACAGAATCATCAATAGCTACTTATTGCGACGACTCGGATGCGAGTTGTGGGCACACGAATCAACTATTTTTCGACCCATATGCTGGGTGCTGGGCATGGAATGTGTATAGGTTCATACACAGTTTTTCAACATCATCATTATTCCTCCAGAAGTGCGATGACGATTCGGAGACGTCGAACTGGATCGCTGCGAACACGAAGGAATGCCCGAAGTGCAACGTGACGATCGAAAAGGACGGCGGCTGCAACCACATGGTGTGCAAGAACCAGAACTGCAAGGCGGACTTCTGCTGGGTGTGCCTCGGGCCCTGGGAGCCGCATGGTAGCAGCTGGTACAATTGCAATAGGTATGGTCGACCATAACACATTATTTACTCATTTAGTTTACACTATCTTATAAACAAATAAAATTGAACTGTTTGTATATAATGTCAAAATTAAGTTTTTTTAGTAAATAAATATATGAAAGTATGTACGGTACCTACTTATAACAAAAACTATTTTAACATTTTTGTTTGTGTCTCTGTTTATTCCGGCTAATCTCCGAAACGGCTGGCCTGATTTTGACGGGGCTTTCCATCAAAAGAAGCCCAAGATTCAAAGTGTCCCCATACCAAATTTCACCGTAAAAGGCTGTGTTTTTGACATTACAAACAGACACTCCAAATTTTATTTATTTATATTGATTAAATTGAACCATGTAACAGTCTTTACTATCATGTAGATCGAGAAAGACATCGATGGCCACAATCAATAATTAATAAATTGTGCCTAATTAAGCAAGTCTTGAAAGAATCAGGTTGGACTATTGTATTGCATGTTTGTGGAATTTATTTTAACTTCGGTCCTTTTCGCGTTCTGTTTAAAGTTACAAGTATCACATCATTTAAGTTTAGTCACATCACAAGCCGTGCCATTAATCGTTCCACCTGCAGGTACGATGAAGACGAAGCTAAAGCGGCCCGCGACGCTCAAGAGCGGTCGCGTGCAGCACTGCAGCGCTACTTATTCTACTGCAATCGTTACATGAATCACATGCAATCACTGCGCTTCGAGTCCAAGCTCTACGCTTCTGTCAAGGAGAAGATGGAGGAAATGCAGCAACACAACATGAGCTGGATTGAAGTATGTGATTGTTATTATTTCTTTTGTTTTTTACGGTTTTTTGCCGGAAGGTGTTATCTTTACTGGCAACAAATTTTATTATATGGCGATTAAATGCAGTGGTTTGTTGTTCTTGAGCTTTTATATATCTAGACCTCTTGTAAAACTGCGGCCAGTACTCATTTTCATATTCCTTATGAAGAAAATTTGAACTGCCGAATTTTCTCATCATCTTGCCATCATTCATCTTTCTTGTTTAACTTGCCGATGCTGCACAGTAGCCATTTACATTTATGAAATCTGATACCAATCCATAAAACCTTTAAATGTCCACCATAGTTATTTTTTGAGTTTTAAGCAGAATAAATACTCTTAACGATAATACTTCCGACCGAACACCGAAATACTAAAGTACCCACATCTAAATCAAAATGTGATTATTAAAACTGGTAACAGGTGCAATTCCTGAAGAAGGCAGTGGACATCCTGTGTCAGTGCCGACAGACGCTGATGTACACCTACGTGTTCGCGTATTACTTGCGCAAGAACAACCAGTCGGTGATCTTTGAAGACAACCAGAGAGATCTGGAGTCGGCCACGGAGACGCTCTCCGAATATCTAGAGCGTGACATCACTAGCGAGAACCTGGCGGATATCAAACAGAAGGTCCAGGATAAGTATAGGTGGGTCCATGTTTAATAATATAATTAACCGTTCTCATTTTGTCGTCCCCCTTTAGTGTTTGTCTTAAGACACGGAAGCAATTAGATGCCACTACAAGGGAACAATATAGTTAGACTTCCCTTTAAAAAAAAAAACAATTTATGTTGTTTTTTTTTTGTTCAGGAAAAAAAACATAACATAATAGTGAAATAAATTCCTAACATTACTAATCCGTTGTTCCCAGATATTGCGACAGCCGGCGCAAGGTGCTGCTGGAGCACGTACATGAGGGCTATGAGAAGGACTGCTGGGACTACACAGAGTAATCTTGCCTCTTCTCCATAACACACACATACAAACAACACACACTACGCACTGCCCACACTCACGGCTGTCCCTGTTGGGCGCCAGTACGTCTGTCCCACGCTGGGCGCCACTTAATGACGTACAGTACCCGGCCGTAAGGCTTCTTTTACACCAAAGATGTACGTGTAAGCTGCGTAGCGATAGATGTGTATAATATTTTCGTAGTGTAGCTAGGAAGAGATGAGTGCTTGGAGAGTGCAAGGTAGATAAACTACGAAACTATGTGTCTTTTTCCACCGGAGCTAAGCACTGTAGCTGAGCTTATTCTGAGCGGTGGGCTATTAAGATGCGTTTTTCGCGTGTGTAAAAAACTTAGCTTCATTGAACCCTTTTCCATCAGAGCTATGCCCAATTTCTATGATAATCAAACGACCCTGTCGGTTGCTAGTATACATACATCACACATCCGTCGCTACGCAGCTCGGCACATACCTGGTGGAAAGGAAGCCTAAATATGGCATATCTAGTTTTAGTAAAACTTTGGTTTTGTAGAGCAACGTCTCCATCGATCATACATGTGTGACAGTCTTCTCTCAAGCTCGACACGTCACAATTACGCCCGGGTACTACCACGCGGCTTCCCCAGGTTGGGCGCCACTTGTAGACGTGGGCGCACCTCACTACTCCCGCGTCACGCTTTTGTTTCTATCGTGTATAGACTAAAAGCTGCGAACAAAATCACATTATATTACCTTTCCTGTCTACTGGGACCGATCTTATAGCAGATAGGTTATGTTTAAGTTTACGAGCGAGAGAATTTACTTCAACACTGACATTTTTAGATAGAACTAGTGTGGTAATGAATAGGCTGTATACTGTTCTAGGCCTTATCTGGCGCAGGTTCTAGAAGTAATCTCGCTAGTCCAAATTCAGCTTTAGCATGATAAGCTTAACATCTTTGAGATCTAAATAATTCATCCCTGTAATAAAGATGGTAATGTGATGATTAATGCCAAGTTCTGTAAGTAATTGAAACGGCTGTCTTCCGATAGACAAGGGATTTTCATACTCTTAAAATAAGATTTATTAACTCTGATTATTATTGGCCCCTTAGCGAATTAATGAAAAAGAAAAAAAACATTTCACAAAAATAAAAAAGATGTTTAAAAAAAAAACTGTAAATAGAATTATTTAAAATCAATAGAAATTAAATTCATTACGGATAACGAAAATAATTACTTTTTGCAGCTTGGATTAGTCACAATTTATAATAATTAGGTAATGTATGATCATAAATAATGGTACGGTCACACCATAATTTTTGTATTTATCAGTTAAAATGACGATTTAATTGCAGAATAATATAAAGGTTTTATCTTCTTAAAAATGCTTTTATTGATCCTTGTATTGATTTGATTGTGTTGAGTATATGATATCTGAGATAGTGCAAGCTTAAAGTTTGTGAAATCATTGGGTGAATAACTAACTAACAAAAACTGAATGAATAAGAATTACTGGTGTGTCTGTAAACTACTTGTCCATGACACTTGGTGACCTAACATAAACACAAAAATACACTGCATAACTTTGCACAGCCCTACTGTTCAGTATAGTTTGAAAAATAACTGGTATTTACCTCTTCCTTAAGACATTTTGACCAACTTTGGATAAAAGATACAGTGAATTTTGGACAGCAAATAAAACAGTGTATTTGTGTGAAATAGATAACCCAGTTTTTGAAAGGCCATTCAAGACTGTTTAGTTAATCTATGATGAAATCTCACGTTCGCCATTGTGATTGGTTTTCTTAACACCAATCAAAGCAAATTGATTAATCTATTGACCGCCCCAGTCGGATTAATACGACCACACCTTTTAGTGACCTTGCCACCTGTCGTATTTATACGACATACGTATCGTATCGTAGGTATTTATTTGTCGATTTATGAGGGGGCTTGGCAATAGGCCATGGGTTGATCTGAATGGCCTTCCTTAAACCAAGGGCTTGCTGTGACCGTTGAATTTAGGTCGTATTTTGTAAGAAAGGACTTATTTGAAGTTTTCCAATTTTGCAAGTGTGTGGTGGACTAACACCAAACGTGTAGATCTCATTTCTTTCAAGATTTTGAATGTATGAAACGTAACCACTTCAATTTTATTCTACGCTTTTCATGCATTACATATAATTATGTATTGAGAATGCATTAAAATGTGTCATGTTAACATTTTGGTCCTATGATATGACACTGTTTAGAGATGCATTTATTTCCCTGTTGTAAATGCATCTTTTTTAATTCCAGGGTTACTGAACAATGAACATCAATGCATTACTTATGTCAACAAGACTGTTACTTAACTAACTTATTTGTATAAGATTAGAGGATATTTTGCCGTGTCATGTCATAGGATAATAATGTTGTAATTTTTTACATTTTCGTGAGATGAGAATGTGTGCGAGTCAGTTTTGCCATTCATTGTGTTGTATTTTTTTCAAAATTTGTTATCCTAACTGAATTAGTTAACAATCGGATTTTTTATTATAAACCATGCTAGTTAAAATATCAGGCTTAATATGGTTTATGGTTCTAAATTATTATTAATAAAAATGGAATGTGTTATTTTCGACGTTTACTCATTATTAAATAAAACCACTCAACTTGCTTTTAATACTTAGCGGTTCTCAATTCGGAATAAACGGTTGTATGATGCTTTATTTTAAATTTATGTCTTTGGAACTAAAATGACTGACTACACTGTGATCTTAAACTATGTTTCAGTTGTAGGAATTGAAGGAGAAAAAAACGAGATAATAAATTATCATTTACTGTTGAATCGAGGGCCGCCGCAGTATTAGAGCTAGTACCGAAGAAGACCGTTATCGAATAGATTATGATGTGATTTCGTGATGGCAGCATTTAGTCGCGAGCTAGGTACTCCGAATATAACTGCATACAACTCCGCTACATCTCGTAACATAAGTCTCACATTATAAACATTCAGATCTCCTGTAATAATTTTAATAGAGTTCATTTTATATATTTTTTTCGACTGTAAACTTAGAATTTATAATTTTTTAATATTAATCATTTTTGATATTTTAAAGTCGTCTTAGCGTCGTGTAAATCGCTTAGTGTAGTAAAAGTTTGAATCTTTGTATTATTACGACCTCATTTCATGGTAATGTAAAGTACTACGATGTATTATAAGTTTTCATAGCGGTGGTTTGTTTCGATTGTGGACTTTATTCTCGATAACGAGTCTTTTAATCAAATAAAAATAGCACAATATGATTAATAACGATTATTATCGATTAAGAAGAAACAAAAAAATATTTTTACCAAAAAACATATATTTTTTATTAGAGGTAACTGTTAGTTCAGCACTTAGTATGTTTTTTTTTTAATATTCTGTGATCAAGTTATAATTTAGCGCCTGGAAGGCGTTCAGTGTGATGTCGACGCGCGCTCGCCGCGGGCGCAGCTCACGTCACGCGCTGCTCATTTATTCAAATAATATTTAAAATTTAATTATAAACTTTTCAAAAAACATTAACGACTGGTACTGTAAAAGGCATATTTACTCATTAATGGATTCGCGAACTATTTCCCCGTAACGTTTACAACATAACATAGTGCGGTGCTCACAAATAACTTTTGTTACTAATTAAGCATTTCTGTATTAGATGGTAACTAGTAATGGAGCCAAATCCTACAAATAGAAACATAACTATTTTAATGATTTTCGATTTGCGATTATCCGCTTTTTGTAAATTAACTCTCGCGCTACATATCTGTCATGAAGGAATAATAAATCGGTGAATTGTGGTACGGAACGTGCACAAGTCAGTTGCACTGCCAGTAAATGTCGTAAATTATATAAATAAGAAGCTTGTTGTGCGAGTTCCACATAGTGGACTGTACTAGTTTAGGAGGCGCCGACTTGACACATGTTCTACTTAATAACTGGGGGCATCGTCGGTACACACATACTATTGTACATATAGATGCTGTATAGTTATTTATATGGTTAATATGCCTATGTATTGACAAGCATCTTGTATGTGTGCCTATGTTAAGGACAAATTGTCTTAAGTAAGACTAAGATGGATATAAAAATAAATAAAAATAGTAACATCGAAAGAAAGTTTGTTATTTATCTCATTACCTTTGTCCTGACCTTCCCACAATTCCTGATCCTTTTCTTTATAATTCGAAATACAATTATTTTTTGGGGAGAGTATCGCAAGACTTGTTGGTACTATAAAATCCTAGTTGACAACAAAAACTATCCACAAAAAGATCGGATCAAAATAAATTCGTGTGTATACAGTACTGGGCTGACACAATTAGATGGCCATGGACTCGCTAAAAAAAGGATGAACAATATCTCGTATATGTATCGGTAAAATACGAGAGAGACATCGACGCATGACCGGTTACTATGGGTTCAATATATGATTCTAAATTACCTGCGTTTAAATTTTTCGACTATTTATTATATTTAAAAACAATGCTGTTTTAAACATTTTGATCGAGTAGGAATCAATTTTTGGAAGGGCACGGCGGATGACAGAAATATGATCAAGAACGCTGCTAGTGAGATTTACAAAAAAAACGAAAATGGATAGTAGCGAGACCCCTAGACAAAGAGATTAAAAACGGCAACATTTAACACAGCAGAACACTTTAAAAAAGAGCCGAGAAAGCAGTTGAACCCCGTCTTTTTTTACACAACATTCACCGGTAAAGCTCGACCTGAACCAATCTAGCTGCGACGTCGTTAAAAGATTCCATAGTAAATATCACCCGCCTCTCCACTTGTGCAATGCCTACTCTAGGATGCATATCCGGTATGGCTCGCAGTCCTTCCCTATCCTAAGAGCACGTCTTCCCTACCATGAAGGCGCCCCCGATCTACTCCTTAATTGCTTGGTCTCTGTACCACCATGAAACATGAGGCTTCAAGGGCTAGTGCAAATCTTGGGGTTCATTCGATTAATCCAGTCTGGTCAAACCACGCTGGGGTCGGTACATTTAATTCATTCATTCCTTCATTCCAAACATCTTGATCACGTAGGTACCAATTAAACTTTTATATGAAACAACACATCTTTTTTTGAACCGACGAAAAACTTGTACGTTTCGCGTCGATGTCCCTGCCACTCAGTATACATAAAAGATCTTGTTAATATGAGTTCACAATCACGAGAATACCAATTATTGCTATTCATTAAAAAAGTTACACGTAGTACATTACTGCAGCGGCTGCAAAAGAGGCATTGATGGACGTCATTGACGAACGTGAAATGTGACCAGAGGCGAAACTGAGGCACATATACGTGGGACACTCAGAAAGTTTTGCGAAAAAAAAAATGTTCTTTAAGTAAATATTTTTTATTAAATCTTTTCAAAATAGGTACTCTCCACTCACTTTTCGAAACACTTTTTCCGGTCCGCCGCAGACACCTCGTTTACAGCCTGCTCGAACGCTGAGAGCGCATCTTCCGGCGACGAAAATTTTAGCTAATGCCTGCTGATGCTGAGCTGATTTTTTACTTTCGGGAATAAAAAGAAGTCACATGGTGCTAGGTCAGGGCTGTAAGGAGGGTGACCCAGGAGTTTGACCGGCGTGGTGTCCAGGAAGTCCATCTTTTTGAGCGCGGTGTGCCAAAGCGCGTTGTCGTACTGGAGCAGTAGCCCGCGGAGCCCTGTTTGGTCGCTTGTTGCTCACAACAGAGAAAACTTCTGCCAAACATTTCGTAGTACCTATACCATTCAGCGTTGATGCTTCTTTGGTTCCGTAAAGGAATTGACACCAAGTAGCCAGTCAAATCTTCATTATCAAAATCTTCTCCCCGCTTCTAGATCGCTTCACTTTGGTAGGCGTTGATTCGTTTTGAAACACCCAAACCGTCGACTGGCGCTTCGTTTCTGGATTGTATTGATAAATCCAAGACTCATCACCTGTAATGATGTTGAAACACGCCGAGACGAGCCTGGTTCAAAATTGTTTATCATATCACGGCACCATTCCACCCGGGCCTGCTTCTGAGCATCGGTGAGGTTGTTCGGCACCCAGCGTGAAACTATCCTCCTCACGCTAAGATGCACGTGTAGAATTTCGTGAAGGCTTCCCGATCCAACCTGCAGTAGATATGTGCTAAATCTCTTGATATGTAACTCGCCTATTATCATGGATTACATTTCTCACTGCTAGCACGTTTTCTTCCGTAACAGCCGTCAAAGGGCGACCAATTCTTTATCCCCCAAAGTTAGTCGACCGCGCTTGAATTCGTTATACCAACGATGCATGGTTGCCTTAGAAGGGCTTTCATCCATGAATCCCATTTGAAGTCTTATTTTGAAACTACAATCTGATGGAAAACACGTAGTTCTTCAATGGATACCATCACATATCGGAATAAGAGGCAACGATATTGTTGATTTACTAGCCAAGCAGGCCATAAGTGATGGAATTCCTGTTAGCCTTTGTCCTTACTTTACTAACTTTATACCTAATATCAAACAGGATTGCTATTTGCTTTGGAAGGAGTACTTCAATAAAAGATCACAAGAGAAAGGAATCTGGTACAAAACGATCCAACCGCATCCCTTGAACTCATCTTGGATAGATAATCAGCTGTTGAATAGATGTGATACTGTTATCGCGCTAAGACTTCGTTCCGGACACATTCCGTGTAAGTAATAAGTTCTTATAACTAATGGCGAAATCAACGACGACTAATTGTGAGTTTTGTATTAATTCCGTAGATGATGTTTATCACATATTAATCGAGTGTGTTCGCAATGAGGAATATAGAAATAAATTAGATTGTAGGATTAGAGAGATAGGTTACTGTAATAGTGCTCTAACTGCGCCACTTTCTGATGCAGCTAGAGTACTTTACAAACTAGCTACGCTAAGGTTTTGTTAAATAGAAATAAGTAAGATTTTGTTAAGCCAACCAGGGCGGCATAATCGCATGTGCGACAAAGCCCTTTTCTCTTGATAAAAAAAAAAGTCTATCGTACGATTCGTCCGGTTTCAGGCGACCCTTGAAATCGTAAAAAATCATAGCGCGAAAATGTTCCCGGCGCAGATCCAGTTTTTAATGAGACACGATCATTTAAATTAGCTCGCAAACAATGTGGAGGGAAATTTTAAAATTGCAGCTTACCTAACTTACTTACAAATAATCATATTTTAAAAATAGATTATAACTCGTACATAAAACTTTTTTTCGCAATACTTTCTGAGTGGCCTGGTATGTGAGTCCATCAATGTCTGGTTGCGGTCAAGGCTTGTTTAGTACTTTTCTCAAATAATTCCCGGAAATTCAAACTACCTACGTAAACTAATTTAAATTCCAGAATCAATGACGAAGAACGATAATTTTTCAAGCGCCAATATATTAATTTGTTTATATTTTCTTTATAAAGCCCTATTTACTAGCGAGTTCGAAATTTAAATGAAATCTTTGAAAAGGTACCTCCTATGTTTCGAAGTGAAAACTTCGTTCCATTCACTGGACAGTTAAACCTATGGGGTTTCATAATAATTTTTTCGGCCACTAAGCACGACAGATATGGATTTAAAATTTTCCGAGAATTATCATAATAATTAGTGCGTACCGGTACAAGGAGAGAATATAAACACACATAGCTTAAATCATTAAGGCTGAATGGTCCTGCTTCGTAGGAAAGTTCAGTAGTCACGTCCGTGTACGGCTGTCTTTCAGTCATTTATATATTTTCTTCCCAGAGTTTGATGTTTCAGAAGTTTCGAATGTATCAATATGATAAAATTAAAACTACATCATTATCAACTGATAAAGCTGCCTGTCTTGACGCGAAGCGGTATAGTCGTAGTATGTAGCGCTACGGTTTCCGATGCGCCCGACATCTTTACTCATAGTGCAACGCTTTTAAACAACCTTACCAACATGAGTTCATGAGTGGGGATTTTTCAGTTATAGGCTAATATCTCAGAAACTAGAGGTCCTAGGTAAAAAATAATTCATATTGGTTCCTCCTCTTGGAACAGACCCCCGTGGAGTCTCGAGTCCGATCTATGTTATGACTTTTGTTTGACCTTGAGTATAAAGTCTTGACCTTTGTCAAATGAACACAGAATAGGAACTAACAATGGAAGATTTACAAAATTGACAATCTTAGGCCAAAAAAAGGTTACTAGGCGAGTCGGTCAACTTTTATGTATAAAATAAAAACTTTTTCCAAAAAAAAAAACAACCGACTTCCGAAACAACACTGCAAAGTGAAAAATAACTTTAATTTCGGAAGGCGGTGACAAAAAATTAAAATACATATCCAAAGTCACCGACTTCCGAAATTAAAGTTATTTTTCACTTTGTAGTGTTTTTTTGAAAGTCGGTTGTTTTTTTTCTAACATCCGGTACATCAATGTCATTTAGTTGGATAAATAAATGATTTTTGACAATTGAACCACCTGATTCTAATTATTTAGTGGAGCCCGTGGGAGATAAAAATGAATGATTCCCGTTCGTCCCACCAGTGGGATGATGGCAGTGGGACGAACGGGAATACACGATGTATAAGTGAGGGTAGCGCCAAGCTAGCCCGCGAAATTCAAATTGTCTTACGTTTTTTGCATTTTGCGTTTTTTACCTTAACACCTTGATTAAATTCATTTAATCCCATTTAATGACTTTTTAATGAAATAGTCATTGAATGTAACCAACCATACGTGTTACGGTAACAAATGATATTTTAATCTACAACCTGACGCTTTCCTGAAAATTGCAAAAAACGTAAGACAATTTGAATTTCGAAAGTTAACGAAGTTTTTTTTTTAATTTTCAACTGTCAGGGTAGGACAACAACGGATACAAAATAATTTGTAAAGCGTATACAGACACCAAGTCCAGATATCTGCGTTGATTTGTTTTTACTGTTAATGGGTAAATTGTTTAGATCATCATCACTGTTTGCTATCATTACATTTTGCTCCGAAAAGCCATGCCTTTCGTCAATCATTTTATGGAACTACATAATATGGTTACAGAAAAGGATGGCTGTACCTGTGTAAGATCCGCGATTTATTGGTTAAGATTCCAAATGTGCATTCTATGTACTGTTGTAATGCACAAGATAATCTGTAGTTAAAGACGCGTTGTTTAACACATTCCCTCTTACAAATAAACACGGAATAAAGTTACACCAGGAATAAAAAAGGAATAGCCATACATATTCATAGGTTTAAACTTGAAATAACTATATTCTGTGTATAATAGTAAGAGAGTAAGTGGTTTAAAAATTTGTTAATGTACTGGAAATGTCACGCGCGACCCCAATATGTATAGAACTCCCAATTTGTGTGTCGGAAGCTTTTCGGGTTTGATATATCCAGTTCGTGGATATTTCACAATTTTCAAAACTTGTTTCTCATAAGAAGATTCGCAATCATTTTTCAAATTCCCGAACATCAATCATTAAATGTAATAAGATTCACAAGTGGCCATAAGTACAAACGAGTCCTTTTAAAGATGCAATCCACCTCCATGTGGAAAATTCTGGACTGCAATGTGTTTACCGTCAATTGTGCTAAAGCATATAGGAAACTGGGGATTTATTTTAAAGTTATTTGGAACCTTTTCCCATACCTCTTTTGTTGGCTTTGGTAGGTGATTTTATTTGAATGTAAATCATATATGTTGTTTTACAAACCGTATTATATTGCGTAGTACATATCTGTAATGTTGACCCACTTGCTGGTTGCCTGAAATGGAAAATGAAATTAATTACATTATTCCTATCCTTACTTATCTATACTAATATTACAAAGAAGAAACATTTTTTTGTTTCTTTGTACCGAATGGGCTCTGAAATTACTGAACCGATTTTGACGATTTTTTCACCAATAGAAAACTAAACTATTAGGAAGTAACATAGCCTATAACTTATTTAAAAAAAATAAGATCCTTAAAAATATTGCAATAATGAACCCAAAGTAGCAAAATTTTGCCTACAAAGTTCATTATTTGGCGTACGTTGAGAAAACTTTTGTTGATACATAAAAAGTATGTACTTCATGATTAAAGTACCTACTCATTATACCTTCAAAAAATCCCGCGAGGGAATGTTCTATAATTATTATTATTATTGGCTACATTCATATTAGTAGTAGTGTGTTCATTCTTATTCATACATACGTTGTAAATAGTTTTATCATCAAGAGTATTTATGTAGCAGTAAAATACATTTAAATTTATTCGAATCGGACATTAATTTCGAAGTTATCACGAGTATAAAATGCAATACGCGAACCGTTCGACGCCGCCATGACGTTCCCTACTCTATAGAGTAGGCGTTGCCGAAGTGTTTAGTTATATTTAGTTAAATTTCCCATTTTAGTTTCCTCCATCCAATATGAAATATTATCTGTGAAAGATTTTATTACTGACACTAACACAAAGTTTGCATTAGTAAGTATACAGTACATAATATGTTTGTTACTTCTTCACGCAAAAACTAATGACCCTATTGCGATGAAACTTGATAGGTAGGTACTAGCTGTTACCAGTAGCTGTTACCTTATATCCCGATATTCCCACGGAATCAAAACTAACGCGGGTGAAACCGTGGGGGCGTAGCTAGTAATATTATAAACTAGCTGTGCCCGCGGTTATGCCCACGTCGATGTCTGAAATTATCCCACGGGAACGTGCTCCCGGGACAAAAACCTAAATTACTCTTTATAACATCACATATCTGGCAGTTAAAGTCCCGTCAAAATCGATCTACCTGTTTCGTAGATTAGCCGGAACATCCAGACAGACAAAAATTGTTTTTATGCCGCGTACATTCATACATGCATTTAGTAACTGGCTTTTATTTTACTACAGTCGACGTAGTGGTACGCTTTCTCGTACATTCGCTACACCTTAGCGCGTAGCGCTACGCTTTCTCTTAAATCCTCTACACCTTGATGCGTAGCGCTACCGTCGACGTAGCGCTAGGCTTTCTCTAACATCCGCTACGCCTTCACGGGTAGCGCTACAGTCGACGTAGCGCTACGTTTTCTCTTACTTTCGCTACACCTCGACGTATAGCGAAAGTAAGAGAAAACGTATGAGCAGTACACGTATCGCTACGCCTTGACTCGTAGCGCTGCAGTCGACGTAGTGCTACGGTTTCTGAACAATCGCTACGCCTGGACGTGTAGCGTTACAATCTACGTAGCGCTACGCTTTCTCCAACATCCGCTACGTCGTGACGCGTAGTGCTACAGTCGACGTAGCGCTACGCTTATGCCCGCATGAATCCGTTGACACCTACGTTCTCGTATCAAATCGTCAAATAGTTAGAATTTTATTAAAATAAAGATTAGTTACTAAAATCTTTCGATTTCGATCGAAGTTTTATAGCATCAGGCATTCTATAAAGTAGTTCGTAGTCGTTCGTAAAGTATACTGGAGTACGTAAATGAATGTGGTTCGTACAGTAGTAGATAGCTACAAGGAGTTGTTTGTTGTCGCAGGGATGCTCTGGCCCCGTCTCCTACGAGACCTAGTAAAGCCTAGCAATAGAATGGTGAGTTGCAACATTTTAACTTTATGTTAGAAAAAGGGACATTATTTGTAAGGAGTTACTGTTGTAAACGTGTCAAGAGATTAAGCATAAATTAATGGTCTATGAGCTCGCAGAAATGCGGTTAAATATATTCTAAGTAACCCTTCTGTTATTCATAATTAAAAATGTTGTCAATTATTGTAACTGCAATTTCGGAACTGCCCAAGGATTCCGCGACTTTTTTAGATGTCTACTCACGGATAAAATAGGCCTATGAACACGTTCATAAACTACTTATAAATACTTACTGACGTACGTTTCTGTTTCAGGGCGCAACTCAGTTATTCGGATTGTTTTCTATATCAATGTAAAATCATACAAGTGAATAAAGACTAAATGAATAATATTATATTTTGCTGCCCTAGTTAGGTTGTTAGGTACATACTAGTATATCCAAAAACTTCATGACATTTTGTAATTTATAAAAATGTATAGGAAAGTTTTGTATTATTAATAAAAAACATAAATAAAAATAGACAGTGCAGTTTTATTTTGCGGAGTTGCGTAACTACGCAACCTTTATTTGTTAATCATTATGATTCTAAATGACAAATTAATGGATATCAAACTTTCTTTTTAATGCTACTAATTGTTTTCAATAATTTTGTCGATAACGCCGCATGTTTCTTTCTTTTCCTGTGTACTCTTGACTGTTCTCTTCATCGTACAGTGGAAGCTATTTTAACGTGAAACGTACCATGAAATTTAAATCTTACATCTTATTTTAACCACCAATTTAAATCTTATTTTAAAACTCAACAAATCAAAGATCTGACACACTCACATACCTATGTTATGTGTGCACCTACCGGGTTATGACAACCTGGTACTTCGAAGGCATAAACCATTTTCTAGCTGACGCAGCTACCTAGTATGTTAGGTGTGCTCCTACCGAGTTATGCCAGCCTAGTACTTCGACTGTATAAAGCGTTTTCTAGCTGACACAATTACTTAAATTATGTAAAGTAAACTCCTACCAAGTTATGACAACCTGGTGCTTCAATGGCATAACCCGTTTTCTAACTGAAACACCTATGTTGTTAGGCGAGCTCCCTACCAGTTATGACAACCTGGTACTTTAAAGGCATCGGTATAAAATTAATGACACTTGTTCATTTAATTTGATCGGGTTTCACGGCCATGGGTATATTTTAAATTTATCTTCACTGTACCATCAAGGGAACAGCCAAGGCCTTCACAGGCAAAGGGTGCAGGTTTTATTTCTCTTCAGTATGTTTTGTTTGACAATCGTGGGTGTTCAAGTTTAACATTAAGTTACAATAATTATTTTCCCTGGTTATTAACGTTGTAAAACTTAGTTAAAAACTTCTGAGAATTTACCGTAACTGTTTAATACATAATCTAGCAGTCGACGTTAAGATGTTTTTTTATTTTAATTAAATAAAACTACGGAACAAAGCAGTCAAGTTCTATATTTTATCGTTTACTTAATTTATTTTGTACAAACTTCAACAATATATATAATAAATACTCAATTAAACCTCTATCATTCAGCAAACTGAACTCACTTTTTTGTCATAAGTATAGTTAAAATAAACAATACAATGATATTATAACTTATTGTCTAAACTTAATTAAACACAACTTCTTTGTGCAAATATGCCTAATAGTAGTTATAATCTTTGGTTTCACCAACATAAAGTGACGACATATTGGTAGATCATGTCGTGTAGAGCCGCATGGAACTGGTCAATCTCGATACCTAACGCTATAAAGAGCATTAAATAAGAAATACACTTAGATTGTAGTTCTTATCACATAAATGCTTACACATTTTTAATAAATGCATTTTTGTGATAACAAAATTTAAAGAAATCAGAATTGATTACGTTATACAATTTCTACCTATGTCCATTTTCAACTTTCCGTTGATTTCTATACAGCTGAAATGGGAAAAAGGATTCCGAATCCTAATTAATTTATTTTATAGATAAATTCGTATTCGTCTTGATCAAAAGGAATTCGTTAAAATAAATTCTGATTTCTTGACAGTGATTTGTATTGAGAGCAAATAATCATCTAGCTTGTTTATAACGTTTACTGGCTAACCATAGGTACATATTCACATTCACTAATATTTTGATAAGCGGTAACTTTACCTTAATAGCTAATAAATAACAATTGGTGTACATACGTGAGTGTTTACACGGCACTATCTAGGTGCAAATATCAGTATTGTCGAGTTAAATCATATTTCTAAACTTAAAATACTTACGTGATTTTAAGTTAAAGATTTTGATTTTAGATTTTTACAAACACGTCAACGAGGACTTTAAAACAAATGTTCAAGATCATCTTATCCGATCAGTCTTCCAAAGCGCAATATAATATTACATATTAGAGGACAGAGCTTGAGTGGCTCCACGCGGCTCTCGGGAATAGTTAACTCGTGTGGATCGTAAAGTGACGTCACACGTAACGCAGAGGGACGCAAGTGACTCGCGCGCCTGCGCCAGCGACGGGGAATCTCGCTCGCGCACTGCCCGCGCGGCTCATTTACAAAATATCTACATAATCATTATCTTGTAACCATAATTATTGCAAAATATGTGCAAAACTGTAAGCGTCTCATTTAGTTTACAATACACTGACTCTTTAAACCTTGCAACACTTAGAATTGTCTTGCACTTCAGATATTTTTCACATTTTATGTAAACAAATTGAAAACAACCGGCACACAACTATTCGGTGACATGTTCCGTACAAGGTAATGAAAAGCGAAACTTCTCGTCGAGCACACGTTAACGTTATTGCTTCAAGCTTATTACGTATCGCTGATATCAATAGATAGTAGACATAATATAATAAATTACGTGTTGCGACGTGCGGTTTGGGATCTACCCGGCATTAAGCTCTCAATATTTACAGAGTAGTAGAAAATTGACCACTTCCAAAGTTAAATTACAAAAATTTAATGATTCATTAGTCTGTTGTGCTAGAAAAGACAATACTGTCACAGAAGTGAACCGTCGTGAGGTAACGGTAACGTCCGGGCCGCAGCCGCGGGCCACGGCGCCGTCTATCTAGAGAGATGTCAATCGAAAAATAAACAATACTTCAATAATATCTACCTTACTCGGTAAGGGACGTTCGATCTCTTATAGGTAAATCACTTATTGCTAATTATAGTGATGTCTTTCAAGTAGCCGAATCGGTCGTAGGTACATCGTGAATGAATATTAAACATTATCAACATCGCCAAATGTAATCTGCAAGAGCAACACTCGTCGAAGCAGTACCAGCCCGCTCGCTATGTCAGATATTACAGGTCTATGAAGTGCGGCGCGCACACGCGGGCACGCGGTCACGACGCACACTGCGGCTCTCTCTGACATGCGCAACACTAGCGGTACAAAAATCAAAAATGTATGGAGTTGCTTGAGGCAAGTCCATACATTGCTGGGTGAATAAGCGTTGAGGATTATAGAGAGAGTCGTAGTTTTAGTTTGTGAGTGACGTCGTGTACGACACGTGCCACGTGCCCGCATGGCGCCGCACGGGGCCGGGCGGCGGGGAAGGCCGCCGGGCCCCGCAGCTAATGTAACCAGGGGAAGGCAATTACATTAACTAGGTATGTGGAAAGTGCGCGTTACATAAAATGGCTCGATTCCTATGATGCGTACTGAATTAGGACGGAAGTGAATTCTGGTACCGATTTCACAGCTGATTTGTTAAGCTTATATAGATAACGTTGCAAAAATTTATCTAAACTCTCTTAATTCCGAGGACCGGCAGGCGGCCATCCTCGCATAGATAGACGCGACCTCGCGTCGTTTCGGTACAGGGAGAAGCTTACAAATTGGAACTATTAAAACTATACGGACAAAATTGATATGAATCGGCGTAGCCATTGCTTCTCTTAAGCGTCTATTAAGATACGATAATACTAGCGCCCGTGAGCGCGGGCTCGTGGTGACGTCATGCATGTAATGTAACCCAAGTGTGGTGACGTGGGGCGGTGCTCTGCAACATGTCGGCCGTGAGGGAAGCTGAACAAGCGTGCCGCGCCGCACTCCGCCGCACCACACACACACACACACACACGCCGGGACCGGGGACATCTACTTGTGCTATTGCTCGACACCATTTCGGGGAAGAAAAATGATATCTCACAATCGGTAACAAATCATCAACTTCACAATATTTATAAGTACAGCACTGTTTTAGAATTTTACAGATAGACAATGATGTTCATCGAATACAAAAATAAGCTTTTAGAGTTTCCTCAATTTTATCCAATACCTTACATTACATCACTAGTGACGAATAAAAAAGGGCACGCTCGCGAGAACGATCCTCTCCGATCGACGGCTTCACTCACCGAGAACAGGTCCGCACGCGAACGCAAACGAACGGATACGAATCGGAACGACAGAACGCGGTGAACGTGCGCGAACTTCGGTCGCAAATCAAACGGTCACTAAGCTTCGGCCACGCGAATACAAAACACTCCAGTGAACACGTCGAACGTCTCTAAACGCGAAAGAACAACGTCCGGCGCGGCGCGGGCGCACGCCGGCCGGGCGCGCCGCCGCTACACTCCTACACCTACGCCGTATGTACACGCGCCACTAGCGTAAACAATAATTAAGTGCGCTCGGGCGGGCTCAGGAGCTCGGGCAGCGGTGCGGGCAGCGGCAGCGGCGCGTCGGCGGCCAGCGCGGGCAGCAGCGCCAGCGCCAGCGCGGGTCAGACCGGCGCCGGCGCCGCGCCCGGCGAGCCGGCCCAGGCGCCGCCGCCCAGCACCACGCGCGGCGCCGGCCCGTCCAGCAGCACGGCCGTGGGCGCGCCGTCGGGCGCGCGCGCCGGCGAGTGCGCGCGCCGATGGCGGCGCCAGGCGTGCTGGATGAGGCGCGCGCAGTACTCCTCGCGCTGGCGCCACAGCGTGGAGCTCACGGGCTCGTAGCCCACCTCGTCGGGCCGGCCCACCTCGAGGTCGCCGGGGTCCTCGATGGGGTTGCCTTTCCGCGCGAAGAAGTCTTTGGTGAGCGCGTCGAGGATGTCCACGCAGAACATCATGTCGCCGCGACATATGGGAATGTCCATGGATATGATCTTGTACTTGTTGGGCTTGTGGATCTGCAGCGGCGGTTCCAGCACGTCGAGGAAGTCCGACAACTGGTCGTAGCGGATGTACTGCGTGCCGTCCGGGTCGAACCGCTGCCAGATCTCGTAGTACATGTCGTAGTCGTCGTCCGTCAGACCTTCTTGCACGTCCTCCGTCGCCTGCACACGATGATAGAACCATTATTGTCGTATCGAACGGCAATCACCCAAACTACTAACAAAAAATAACAAATGCGCTAAGTTACCTGCGAGTAATTCTCGAGGATGACGGCGATGTACATGTTGATGACAATGAGAAAGGAGATGACGAGGTATGACAGCAGGTAGGTGATGCCGATGGTGGCAGAGCCGCAGTTGCCCGGGTAGCCGCGCTCATTGTCGGGCAGGTCGCACTCCTCCTCGTTGATGATGCCGTCCAACACGCCGTCCCACCCGGCCGACGTCGACATCTTGGACATGCCACGTAATGCAAACATTTAATTAGTGATAAAGACTAATGCAAGGGATTGTTATAAAGCGCAGCAACATCCTTAATAGCTGAATTTACCAATCCGATTGCCTATATTGTAGTCTATGAGAATACTCATATGAAGCAAACAGCAGGCTGATATTAAAACTGACCTGAAATAGCAGGATCATACTCTGTACGAAAGTCTTGAAGTTGTACACGTCGTCGAGGCCACCTTTGTCCTTGACGTGCATGAAGAACGACATGCCAAAGATGGCGAAGATGAACATGACGAGAAACAGCAACAGACAGATGTTGAACAAAGCTGGTAGGGACATGGCCAGCGCGAACAACAACGTCCGGATACCCTTCGCGCCCTTTACGAGACGCAACACGCGACCGACCTTCGCTACTCTCACTACTCTCAATAGAGTCGGTGACACAAAATATTTTTCTATAATATCACTCAGTACCAAACCTGGGAACAAAGAAACGTATCATTCGTTAACTGTTAAAAATGTAGAAAATGCAATCAACACAAAATTCTGAACACTTACTAAGAATTGAGAAATTGACTACTACGAAATCGAACAAGTTCCAAGGCTCAACGAAGTAATGATATCGTAAGGCGAACATTTTTAGTAGGCACTCTGAACTAAATATCACTATGAATATCATGTTGAGGTAGTCGAGGACAGTGCTGAACGTTTCAGCCTGCTGGTAGTGATCCAGCGTCATCGTCAACATGTTCAGGCCGATGAACAACATGATGATCATGTCGAACTTCTTGTCCGTCACTATCTCGAACACGATCGCTTGTGGTCGCCACTGTAACAAAAAGTCACGTATCAGATTTTTTTATAAATAGTTAAACTTTCTTATCTGGATGCATCTCTGCCGTAGATCTGGAGGTGCAGTAAGAGCTGCTGTTGAGAAACGCACTGCTCTGAATTTTGAATATGCTGCACAAAAACAAGGGCTGTGGCAACTTTACGCTGCGCAGGTTGCTAGGGTCCCAGGAAAAGGTACAGAGTAGTGCAGCTGTTAAAAACAACATAAAAAGCACGAGGTTATTACTGTGTGTTATTCCTGAGAATATAAGTTGATCCTTATTGGATGTTTCACGTCCATAGACATGCAAAATTTTTAAGATTTTACCTTCGGCCTCGGAATAGCTTTCAACGGTTTCTTAGAACCCATTTTCTTCATGGCGTTGTAGTATTTCTTCTGGTCTTCAGTCATGAACATCTCGAGACTTCCACCGGCTTTCTTTTTCTGTTCGTTAAAGTTGTCGATGATCACACCGATGAACAGGTTGAGAGTGAAGAATGAGCCGAATATGATGAAGAACACGAAGTACAGGTACATGTAGATGTTCGTCTCTCGGATCGGTTGGCGTCCCACCTGAAATGAACATTGATAATTTTTTAAATTTAAGCTTGGAATCATAATGTTAAGAAAGGTTTCCATATTCTGAAATTGTAAAATATTGCACGGAATTAGAGTAGTATAATAGAGCAAAATTCAAAATTATAAACGTACTTCTCTTGAATCGATGGCATCGTTCATGATCTGAATCCATCCCTTGAAGGTGGCAACTTGGAAGAGACACAAATACGCCTTGCCAACGTGGTCGAAGTTCATCGGCGAGTTTTCCCAAGTGTAGTTCTCTAAGATGCACGCGTTCCTGTCCGGAATGATCTCGTGACTTAACGTCGTGTGGTTCAGGTCGACGCACTGGAAATAATAAAACGTGAATTCATTAGCAGGTTTAAAATAAATACATTTTTTTACCATCAGGCAGATTACAGACTAAATGGCTTATTATTTGAAAATAAATGAAAGATTATTTCGATTAATGTTCTGCGCATTACCTTGAAGTACTTTCCAGCGAAGAGTTGAACACCCATGATGGCAAAGATGAGCCAGAAGATAAGACACACCAACAGCACGTTGAAGATGGACGGGATGGCTTGCACCAGTGCGTTCACCACAACCTGCCACATACACACGCGTTACTAACACTGTTCATAGGGGACCTAACTAGACTTGCATTCAAGTATCAATGAGTGTACAGTGAAAAACATATACTCTCATTTTTTTTGAATGGCGTGCATTGGTTAGTGGGCACTAAAAATTAGTTTGGAAGCAAGGAAGTTAATTTGATTAGTACTGTGCAATTCTATGTAGTATCTCAATTTAATATTAGTTCTGAATTATTCCATACTTTGAGTGATCATGTAAATGGTACTGATTGAAAATGGAATTAGTATAAGTATCTACATAACATGAATTAATTTATATAACATCAAATACATTGAAGCACATCTCAAAGCAACATATATACTACACTACTCTTACCTTGTCCACTAAGTTAGCCATACACAATGTATGGAATTAGTAGTAATGCATGCGACTTGCCGCTCGTACGATGAAGATACAAGAAGAAAAAATCTAAGGTGCAGAATATAAATTAGCATTCCAAATAACTAAGTAATTACAAAACTCTAATCTAGCTAATAATAATAAGACCAATAGAAAAAGAGACCAAAACATGGATGAAATCTCTCCTAAAATAAATCCCATTGAACCATTTCTAAAAGAGGTTTATGACGAACAGTGATGATACTAAGCCATTCAGGGGTGCCACCGACCACTTCAAAATGATTCACTAATATTAATTCGATAAAAGACTACTGCCAATGAATTGGTAACAACTGTTCAAATTAACAAATTTAGATCTGGTGATTGATGCAGAAATATCGAAAAAAGGAGCCGTACTCGAATTTTGGAAATTTAAAATGTTTATATGATCGTAGAAGTTGAAATAGAAATGTGAATGTGAAGTGTGGAGCGAAGTGTGTGGTGGATGGATGAGCGATAGGGTGTGTCGGCAGCACAGGGTGGTACGTACCCTCATGCCCTGCATGCGGCTCATGGCTCTGAGCGGGCGCAGTGCGCGCAGCGTTCGCATCGTTTTGAACGCCTGAATGCCGCCGGCGCCACAAAGCGCCGCTACGAAGTTTATAAGCGAGACCTGATGAAATCAAGGGTTGCATATTGAGACAATTTATATTTCAACAATTTGCTGGTAAAAATAAATTCTGATGTCTACTGCAGCACCTACAAAAAAGACAGAAAGGATTACATAAGACTAGACCCCACAAAATGACAAACTTGAGTATTCCATTATTTGGTTGAAGACACACGACCTGTATTACAAATCTAAGAATTGAATCTTTCGGAGAAGATGAAGACATGTTACAGAATACAGAAGTAACGCCTATTACAATATATTCGAAGGGATAGAAATGTGATATATCACTCAAGTTACACACATTTGTACATCGAAGTTAACTTAGGACATCAGAGAATGTCTAAGTAATAAATAACTGATTTACCATCAAACAATAAATTCGCCTTCGTTTGATTCTTTGATGTCCCAAGAAAAGCTACATCACATGATAATAACATAATCAAGATAATATGAATAGAAATATATTTTGCATATTATGACATCGACAGCATTCAAGATCATGTGCCATTTTCAGTTAAAATGTTTTTCTTTTTTAATTTGGAGTAATTTCCAGAATAACTTTTTATTGTACGTGAAAACGGCACTGTCTCGTACGACAGCACAAAGATAGAAGTCGTGTTAATTCATGCACTTGAAAATATCAGGATTTCAAGTCACTCTGTGAAGGCCATTATATATTTGGCCACAGGTAAATATCAGGTAGCGGGGTTCGTGGGTAAGAGAGTCACATAGAAGCGGTATCCATAAACAAACAGTACGACATCGAGAGCTCGAGGCAGCGAGGTGAGGCCGTTCGGAGTTTCCTCTGCCATAGACATCGAACAATCAAAGCTGCACGCTTTGAGTTGCGCTGCACATCTTACACGGCGAACTTACAAAATATTCTTTGCAAGATTTAATAAACAAAATTGAACTGTATAGAATAATGGGCATCTGTTTTTAGATTCTCATAAATTGATGTGTTTCATGTCCGAACAGTTGAAATTCGACACTTGTGTATTGTCGATTTAGCCAATGAATGTTACGCTGAAATCACATTGGTATTGTTGCACTGATTCGTTTGTGTGTGTGTGTGTGTGTGGATGTGCAGCGCAACAGTACCGCCACAGGTGTGCGCGCCCGTGCCTGGGGGCGCTACTCACGCGCATGCCCTCCCAGCGCGACACCGCGCGCAGCGGCCGCAGTGCGCGCAACGTGCGCATTGAGCGGAACGCCGGGATGTCGTCCGCACCCGCCATCACCGCGCCGTGGTTTACGAGCGACAACTAACGCCACACCATTTGTCATTTACTTTATCATACAACATTTTCTTATATCTAGGTTTATACGTAGTTTATTTATGATATACTTGGTATTTTCACCTACAGACGTTGGGAAGCTGTAGTGTCAGATATGACCTTCACAAATAGTTGTAAGACCGACCTGAACTTTTTTTATGGCTTTTTCATAATTCAATAATGCAAGTCAAATCCTTTGAATGTACTTTTAAGTAAACTTATCTGCAAAGAAATTATTAGTACATATTTTAGATAAAATATCTATTTAAATATCAGTATATTACCATGACAATAATGAAGTCGAGCCAGCACCATGCGTTCGTGAAGTATTTTTGGAAGCCGAGGGCAAGCCATTTGATCAACATCTCGAGGAAGAAAATGACAGTGAAGATTCGATCCATATAATACAAGATGTCTTGAAGAATCGGCCGATGTGGTAAATTTACATCTTCTAAAGCCTGTAGACAGAAATATTATATCATAAATTATTCTATTCGAATAAAGACTTATACGATGCTTTAAGTAAATGTTTCGAGAACGTACCAAAGCCAAACTACTGAGCAAAATCATGGTAATCACAGCCGTTTCAAAATATGTGTTCTCAATGAGTTTGAATGTTTTTAATCGAAGCATGCCCCAGCCTTGCCAGAAGGGAGACTCGTCATCTCCCGCGAGGAATGGAAACTTCGCGTAACATGGCTCTGGACAGCAGTCAGCTGGACTATCGTCTACAACTTCTTCATCTGCTGCTACTATGATGTCCGTTTTACCCAGACCCCCGTCTAGCTTTCCATCTTCTTCTTCTTCAACCATTTCTGTGGACAACATATGGATTATAAAATCAAAATCAAAATATTTTATTTCACATAAACCTGCAAGGGCACTTATGAAACGTCAGAAGCTAGGTGCACGGTTCCAATTTGTCGCTTCCTACGGAGAAGAGCCGGCAAGAAACTCCACGGTTACTCTTTTAAAAATAATTGGCTTTTATAATGTTTTCAAATTACAGTGATATTGGGTATAGGAGGACAATGCAGGCCTGTCAATAAGCACCAGGTACTTAGAGGAATGAAAATAAAGAATAGAAACTGTAGGCCTGCAACGTTCTCTCATTCACAATATGTAAAAGAATCTACTTATGTAAAATCAACCTATTTAAACCAAGTGATATGATTTCCATGAGAATTTTTTCTAATAAATACTCGATATTACAAGTGTTGTATAATATCAAATAATGACGAGAATATGTCAGAAAGTGTAAAAAATAAAATTAATAAAATTAACATTGTAATTTGGAAGCAGTTAATAGACGCTCACATAGTTATGATGCTAATGAGTTACCAGGGAAGCCACATGTGCAGAAGGAATTAATGCCAAATATCCTTGTCTTCAACGTAGTCTTTTATCTTATAATATGCTTTTTTGATAAGTGTCCTTATCGTTTGATGTGAGTTTTAAACTTTCCATCGCTAAGTTCTGTAACCGATTTTGGCAACTTGTTATAGAAACGGATACTGTTTATTAGAAATGACTTGCTAGTTTTAGTTAATCTAAATTTTGGAATCACAATTTCATCTTTACTACGTGTATTTAGGTTATGGAAGTCGCATCTTTTTTTGAAAAGACTTACATTTTTGCGAACATACAAGATATTTTCTAGGATATAAAGAGAAGGCAGAGTTAGTATGTCAACTTCGTTGAATTTGTTTCTAAGAGACTCGCGAGGCCCCATTTTATAGATTGCGCGGATTGCCCTCTTTTGTAGAATGAAAACTGAATCTACGTCAGCTGCCGACCCCCACAGCAGAACGCCATAAGACATAATACTGTGAAAATAAGCAAGTTTACAAACCTAGCTGTGGCTACATCAGTCAACTGCCTTATTTTTCTTACTGCGTAAGCAGCTGAGCTTAGTTTACTTGAAAGAGCTCTAATGTGGGCACCCCATTGCAATTTTGAATCTAAAGTAATTCCTAGAAATACAGTTTCCGAAATAGCATCTAGTTTCTTGCCATCAAGTTTTAAATTTAGCCCTACTTGGGGTACATTTGGTAATGAGAACTTAAGACATTTAGTTTTGTTCGCATTGAGTAAAAGACTATTAGCCGCAAACCATTTCGAGAGAACAGCTAGACTATCGTTGACATGTAAGACATCCGTATCTTTTCTATCTATTCTAAAAATAAGAGAAGTGTCATCAGCGAATAAAATTATATCCGAGAAGTTAGCCATCAGGTAAGGAAGGTCATTAATATAAACTAGAAATAAAAAAGGGCCAAGAATTGAACCTTGAGGCACGCCCATCTTAACTAGAGACCCCGAGGACGTTGCCCCGTTAACATTTACTTTTTGCTGCCTGTTTGATAAATAGGAAAGCACAAGATCAGCAGCTCGTCCACGAAGTCCGTAGTGGTGTAATTTACAGATGAGTGTATTGTGGTCAACGCAGTCAAACGCTTTTGAGAGGTCACAGAAAATGCCAATTGCATCCTGGGACTTCTCCCAGGATTCCAAAATGTGACTGATGAGTTGTACTCCCGCGTCAGTCGTAGACCTACCTTTCGTGAAACCAAACTGTCGACTATGTAAAATCCCATTTGCGTTAAAATGTGACAACATCTGGTCTAGCATGATTTTTTCATAAATTTGGCTCAATGCTGGAAGCACAGATATAGGTCTATAATTAGAGGGATAACTCCTACTACCCGATTTGAAAATTGGTACTATTTTACTATGTTTCATTAAGTCAGAAAACGTACCAGTGTCTAAACATTGATTAAATATGCCTGTTAGGACAGCGGCAATTGTGTCAATGATATCTTCAAGAACCTTAACGGAAATGCCCCCATAAGTCTTCAGTGTTTTTTATGTTAAGACTTTTAAATGCTGTTTTAATTGTGGCAATAGAAATGAGTTTGAATTCAAAATTTGGAATGTCCTTACTGAAGTTTTCTTTAAGAAGAGATTCAGCTAATACAGATGATGACTGGAGAGACTTCATAACCTCTATTGGGATGTTGGTAAAGACATGTTCTAAAGTCTCAGCAACTTTTAACTTATCTGAAATGGTTTCATTATCAATTTTTAGAGCTAACTCAATCTGATCTCGCTGTTGTGTGTTTCCAGTTTCTTTGTTAATTACCTGCCACACAGCTTTTATTTTATTTTTAGAAATACTCTTTTTGTTACTTATTAATTTAGATTTAGCTTGAGCGCAGACTCTTTTAAATATCTTAGAATAGTTTCTTACATAATTATGAAGGGCCTGATCAGAAGTCAATGATTTTTCGTTATACAAATTACATAAAACATCTCTGCTTTTTCGAATGCCAGCTGTGGCCCATTCGCTAAATTTTGGTTTAGCAGTGATTGTGACTTTTTTTACAGGACATGCTTTATTGAATTCTTGGCATACTGTAGAAAAAAATGAGTCATAGTTTATATTGGGATCTTGTGAATCAAAACTTGCTGTTGAGAGATTGCTAAGAACATTATTTTTAAAAGTTTTCAATTTATTTTTAGTCAGAGGTCTCAATTCAATGGTTTTATTTAGATGTAACTTTTTATCTAAGTCAAACGATACAAGCTGACCAGTATGGTCTGACCTGACGCCACTAATTAAGGAAAAGTCCTTTATTTTACAATTAGTAAATATATTGTCTATGCATGAAGCTGTGGTTGCTGTTATTCTAGTCGCTTCATTAATTATACATTTTAAATTGAATGATTTAAACAATGACATAAGCTTACATTTTTCTGGTGAGTTAACTAATAGATCAATATTTAGGTCACCACACACAAAAACTAATTTATTATCTTTAAAATAAGAATATCATAATAAAGTGTAAGTTTTAAGTTCAAATGATTTGTCTGCAACTGACCTTCTTCTAAACCTAATTCTTCTTTACTGGCGTCCTTTTTCTCTTCACCATCTATCGTGTCTGCTGAGCCTTTATGACTTTCATCTTTGAATGACCTGATTTTGTGACTGCCGTACGACTTTTGACTTATTGTATCGTCGTCCTGGAAAATAAACGTTCACGTTGCAACGTATTACTTATTAGTATATTAATTATGCATACATATATGATTGTCTTCTACAATATTTACCTGTATAGGATACCCATGATGATTTAAATCACAATCTAACCGGTTGTCTCTATGATTATCTGTTATCGCGTTAATATTATTTAACAAAATTTTCCCTTTCTTGTATTTATTGTCACCTGAAAGTTCATGGTTAGTGCAGTAAACTAAATATTTATGTAAACTAGAGTTAATATTTCAATATATGAAGATATTACCTGGTATAGTGAACTCCATACCGTCACCTATAGCTACTTCTACTTGGTCTTTGAGTTTCTTGTCTTTGTACAGTACGGCGTCGTCGAGGTCTGTGCCGAGCTCCAGTTCGTTGTCCACTCGCTCTGAGGAGACACAGCGGCCACACAAAGCCGCCTTTAAGCCTACATGTCGCGTGATGTGTCCACGGTGCGTTGACGGAGGGGCCACACGACGACCAAGCATAGAAATCAGACCAGGACGAATCGACTTAGTGAAATTCGTCAAATTCTTTCATAAAATTATGTCATGTTAAATTGTCTTTAAATCCTCTGTAGAATATTATACTGAATTCAAAAGTGAAATTATATTTCTCTTGCAAAACTTTACAATACATAATAACAATTTATTTGATATTTTGTTACAAACATACATTGAGTCATGAAATAATATTAACCATTTATGAGATTTTAATAGTAATAACGATTATAATCATCTGAATATCTTAAACTTATCGTAAGACAACACCAAATATGCAATTCACGACAATGAAATAATGATACATGTAATAGATAATAATACATATTGAAACGGATAGTACACAATATACAAACAGTAATCATGCATAAACACACACAAAGCCAGGAACACCAACATGTATAGGAATAGTTACATGTAATGATGATATATCACAAAGCGTGAAAGTAATTAATTTATCTAATTAATGATGATTAATTTAATAATCCCTGGGTCGTAGATTAGTACAGACATCCATCATCATCATCAATTAGATAATATCACATATTTTGTTAACAACGTGATTTTCCAATCGAGATTATATATATGGGCATGGAAGGCACGAGATCCAATCAGAAGCGACACTAATTTATAAAATTAGTATGTAAGTGGGTGGGTCCACATTTGGTATATCTCATTGCTTGACGCTAATCTGCTGCTTCAAGGAATGCCATATCTTGACGCACATACTTATAAACTCAGGCATACTTGCACCAATAATCACCAAATGCATTTAGCGCTCATCATCTGCTTAGCGTTTTTCCAACTATGTTGGGGTCGGATTCCAGTCTAACCAGATGCAGCTGACTATCAGTATTTTAAATGGAGCGACTGCCCATCGGACCTCCACAACCCAGTTACTGGGTAGCAAGATATATACCTTCAATCGGGACCAATGGCGTAACGTGCTTTCCGAGGTACGAAGGGGCTTAAGGCATCCACGGACTGACCTCGGAAAGCGTTGCTGAACCTTGAAGTTCGACCGCGACTGTGTTTACTTGGTCACGAGTCCCTCTTAGCGCTAAACAAACTTAAAACACCGTTCTACTTAATTACGAATGACAGAATGATCGTCTAAAAACATTCAGAGATCGGATATTCCGATGCATATTCACCTAACGTTGCGATGTTGGCTAATATGGAAAGCGCTTTGGAATCAAAAAACTCTTAATTTAATGTAAAAAAGAAATATTGTGTTAACACACACCGTCCCTTACAGACTTACACCCTATATACACATATTTACATCGGGGTTCATTTAAAATACATATGCATCTGAATAATTATGCAACCGTAATAATTTAGAAGTCGCTTCCATACTATATGCATCGCATGTATTCCCGGTGTTCCTGTCATCCCAGGATTTTTACAAAACAAATATTTTAAGAAGCCGCTTCCATACTTTCTTATCTAAAAATTAACTTTAGGTAAATACGCATCCGATTATCCGATCTCTAAACATAACACATAAACTCGCACCTGCTGATGCTTTGAATACGTTTAGCGTTAAGTGCATTTAGTGATTTGTGATGCAAGACGGTTCGTTCCATATGATTCATGTTAGGTATTCAGTTGCTTTCAGAATCGATGGCCACTTCCCTTGGATCTTTCATCGCAGTCAGTAACTTTCTATACGTATATTACATACGAATGAAACGACTCAATAAATGTAGAATGCGAGAATGAGACATAAGTAATGAAACATTTACAAAAAGACTGTGAAATTATTGTATTTTCGTAAATGTTTCACTTCTTATTTCCCATTCTACATACTTGTTTTTTTTTTGACGGTTAGCTTTAATGAGATATAGAAATTGGTAAAAGTTTTTGGGCGCTATTCTTTTATTCATTTCGAGTAGGTGTAGGATACAGTTATTTCCAGCAAAAAATGCACTAGACAATTATTTTAGCGGCTTTTTTGTGGAATGCAATAAATTACCGGAGTATTGAGCCTACGGTTTAGTTGAGTAAACAGTTTTTCTAGCTTTAGAATAAAGTATGCATGTCTAATGAATTTTTCGCCTGACACAAGTTTCTTCAAAGGACAAAATTTAGAAAAGAAACAGTGATTATTCCAAATTATGGTAACAGAAATGAGAGGGATAGATACAAAGTGTAACGAGGATCAAACACACAACATTTATACATAAAGGGTCTGCTTTCTACACTTGGATCGCTAGGGCACAGGCAACGCACAGTGTACACAAATATCAACACGCAATTCAATTATTTTTTATTCGATACAACTCCATGCTATTTCAGTTTTTACACACATGTCATGCTACAATTCTAGTTAGAATGTGTTACGCAGTTATAACATGAAAGAGGTATTTTTCGCAACATCTTCCAAAGACAACATGACGACCAATCTTATTGATTGTACAACAAGTAACAACAAGCTTCTGTATGAGCATTATTAATGGTTTTATGTCATGTTAGCCAGTTCATACTTGTTTTTATCAGTTTCTATCACGTTTAGATTTCCCTGTTTTTTTTCACACAAGCTGGGACAATATATACTGTATACATATTTATCTACAAATATATAAGTACAAAAATATATGGAAGTACAACGACATGCCACAACATACGGGCGATTAAGACACACATCTTACCGGGTGCGTGGATCGCTATCTGATTGGTCAGCTTGTTTTTCAGTATTTTCATAATGTCGGCTACGTTTCGTTTGACCCAATCAATGAACCTTGATATTCTGTTGAAGGCCTCTGCTATTTTATTGGTATCCTGGTCTGCAGTCGGTGTCGATAAACTCGATGAGCCGAAATTGGACAGTAACAGGGCCAAGAAAAGATTGAGTACCTGGAAAATAGATAATTTAGATAATTTGTCTTGTCTTAAAATTAAGTAAAGGAAAATAATTCGCAGTTTGATAAATAACTTTTAAGATACTGACCACAAGATTACCAATGACGACGGTAGCCAAGAAGAAGGGTATACAAGAGACATCTCCGACCAACATACAGTCCCACATACTC